>OY728120.1:1525806350-1535806350 GCA_963277665.1 Viscum album | reverse complement strand
AAAATGAATTTTCGGTGAATAGTGTTTTTTAATTAAAAATTTAATTAAAATTATTTAGAAAATTATTTTTATAAAATGGATTTCATTTTTGAAATTATAGCATTTATATTTGGTTAAGGTGAAATTTTGGGATTATTCTGAGAAAGTTGAATTTTCGATGAATAGTGAAAATACAGTTTTTAAGTTACGGGTGTTTAATGACATCATTAAATGATGTATTAAGTATGTAATCAATATGGTCGACTTATGAATAGTAAGATAAGGTATGAGGTGTCCCAAGTGGCCAATACCATGGGCAAGCCCATGGTTTTGTCAAAACCACTAACGAGGTGTCCCTTGGCCATTAATGCCTTGTCCCCTCACTTTCCCTATAAATACCAAGTCATCCACTCATCCATTCGACTCCCCACTCTCCCCCAACGAATTTCTGGTCTCATTACCTCCCAAGGAGTCCTCCCAAGGTTCTCCCAAGCCCTCAAGGTCCCAACCTTTGAGTTTTAAGAGTTTCATTTTAAGGTAAGGGATCTGATCTCTCTCTTTCTATTCAAAAAATCTCTTTTATGTAATTTCTTTTATGCTCCATGTTCTTATGTTAAAGGGTGTTATTTTATACTCATCTTACTGCCCTTTTCATGTTCACATAATGAGAGATCCCCTCTTACTCTCATTATTTCGTTTTGTAAAGTTTTAAGTGGCGTCGTTAGGCTACCGAAATATTTGTAATGGATTCTTTCTCCCTTCTCATTTTTCAAGATCTATTTTCATGTAAAGTATTTCAAGTTCCTTTTTATTATGTTGGGGTATGATCTCTAAATTTATCATACTTGTCTTTTATGATCATATGATGAGAGACCCCATTTGATCTCTTCAATTCAGTATTTTGATGTTTTAAGTGGCGTCGTTAGGCTGCCGAATTTTTAAGTGGTTCTTCACCCTTATCATTTTGAAGTTCTACTTTCATGTCAATTCTTTCAAGTTCCTTTTTGTTATGTTGGGGTATGATCTCTATATCTATCATACTGATCATTTATGATCATATTATGGGAGACCCCATTTTATCTCTTCAATTCAGTATTTTGAAGTTTTAAGTGGCGTCGATAGGCTGCCGAATTTTTAAGTGGTTCTTCACCTTTCTCGTTTTGAAGTTCTACATTCATGTCAATTATTTCAAGTTTCTTTTTGTTATGTTGGGGTATGATCTCTATATCTATCATACTGATCTTTTATGACCATATGATGAGAGACCCCATTTGATCTCTTCAATTCAGTATTTTGAAGTTTAAGTGGCGTCGTTAGGCTGCTGAATTTTTAAGTGGTCTTTGCACCTTTATCCCTTTTCAAAGTTCTAATTCCATGTCAAGTCTTGAAAGTTCCTTTTTATTATGTTGGGGTATGATCTATATATCTATCATACTGATCTTTTATGTTCATATGATGAGAGACCCTATTTGATCTCATCAATTCATTTTTGGTTGAAGTATATGTAACGTTGTTAGGCTGCCAAATTTTCATAAGAGAAATCTTATTTTTGTCTTCCTTTCATGTTCTTCATTTCATATGGTATATTTTCAAATTTCATTACCATGTTCTTAAATCCCTTATATTCTGTCACTCTACTGTTTTATGGGTCATTTATGATTGTTTGACCCATGTCCCCTCTCTTTTCAATGTTTTCTAAAACCCCGAAACATAGCCGTTATGCTGCAGAATTTTCATCTCAAAATGCCTCTCTCTTTTCTCAAAATTATTTTATGTTATAAAGTGAATACTCAAAGCTCTTATTTCTATAGGGGTATTCACATATATACCAAAATGTTCTATTTTAAATTCTGGGATTTACATACATGAAACCCTCTTTCCTTTTTCCGTGGGTTCAAAGTGACATAAAGATCATGTCTTAAAAGCAGTTTTTAAAAAGGTTATGATTATGAAATTAAACCCATTTATTTTATGCTATATGGGTTATTTATGAAAATTTGATGATGATATATGTGGCTCACATGATAACAAAGGAAAATTAAAGGGTGCGCCCTGATAGCGCTCCAATGCATTGGGTAATGATGTAACCGTTATAGATTACAATTTTCACGATATCTTGGTGAATAACCTTGGTAATTTTCAAATGACGCCTTGGGGATGGACCTTGGTGATATGTTCATGATTTTCTATGTTTACTGTTGTATCCACATCTTCAAGTTATGAAAAATGTTATTTTTATTATGATATGGCTCATGATTTCTTTCTTGTGCCTTAAAGTTCTTTTTCGTGACATAGTTGATGTATCTCAAATTCACATGTTAAATGTTTCTCTGGTTTCCCTTACTGGGCCTTCTGCTCACCCTTTCTTTTGATGTATGTCCCCAGGTTATGAGATACAGAAATGAACCTAGGATGAACATGATTAGAAGCCTTTCAAGTGTTTAAGAATAATGTTTTATGTTTTCATGTTTTAAGTTTATGGTTTCCAAGACACTAAACCTTAAAGATCCTCGGTTTTGTAAAATGTAATGAAAGTTTATGTGATAAAAAGGCGGGATGCTATAGTTGGTATCAAAGGATGGTTTAGTTATTTGTGGAAATTAGGATATGATAACTCTAGGAAGAACCCTATAGAAAAGTTTAAATATAGGAAATCTTCCTGGTATTTTGGTGAGTATTGAGTAAGGGGTTTCCAAGAAAATACATCCCTGTCTGGATACGAGCAGGTAGAGGTGGCTCTGGCACAGATATACATAGGGGTAAAACCCAAAAACATAGCTTTGATCTAGACTCGAACGGGAACCGGTACACGAAAACGGGCCTTGCTGCACTCTTGGTTACGACACTCCCAGGGGATATGCTTTGGTAAATTCATAAGCTTAGTATGAACCATTGTTAAAGGAACAAAGATGAAATAAAATAAAGATTCACAAAAGAATATATGATCATGGATAACCTAGATGGGAACCTAGGGGATCACAAGTTAGGGTATACTTTTCTTCTACAAGTTATCCTTATATGCTTTCAGTTCTTTTTCATGATTATTGGCTAAGTACTTAAGCCCCTAATTATGCTTTCTCTTCTTAGTTAATGGTGGGAAATGGAAGAACATGTCCCAACAACCAATGTGATAGGAAATGTGATGATTGACGTATTAATATGACAGGGATGATTAGGGGATTAAAAGATGATTATTATTTTGGAAGACGTTCACTATTTTGGGGACCCTATATAATCGAGGTAAATATATTACTACGGTATTTTCATTGAGAAGTAAGGTTGACTTATATTTTGAAGAATCGATGAATTTAAGGTGGACTTATAGTAATTTAGGTTACTTATGGGAATGATTAACCTATCTTGAGTAAAATATGTTTAGGTTAGCTACTTTTGTTATAATATGTTAGGAGTGGTTGATGTTGTTTGGAGATGAACAATGAAGTTTATTTTGGAAGACTATGTTATCAAATCCTTCTTGTATTTGGGTTTCAATCTTAGTTTGGTTTATTTTGAAGAATTTTAAGGACCGTTATTTATGGAATGGACTATGATGAACATTGTGTTGTACCATGGAACTTTGAAGATTTAAAAGTAGTTTCCATTCCTATGGGATTATTTCTTTTTGAAGAGTTGTTTTACCTTACCCATTCTGTTTTTGGGATAATGTTTAAAGATAGAAGAAATAGATAGTTAATCTTTTGTGGGTTATGTGATTCTCTAGATGATGATTCTTGTGTTTTGATGAGACCATGTAGTTTTGAATGCTCATAGTTTGGAGAAAAGATTAGTTTTGGGTAGAATCTTATTAAAGGATGAAACTCTACATGAATATAGGTATATTTTATTATGTTTTTGTTTTATGTTGTAAATGAATTCCTCAAAATTATGAAAAGGAATGTAAAATAAAAACGTTTTTGGTTTAAGTTTCCTACTGGGTAATCAAAGACCGTTTACACACATCATAAGTTTGGGATTTTCTTATGGTTAACTTTCTCCTAATCATGTTTTCTATCACTCTCCCTCAGAACTTGACCCTTTGTTTTCTCCTCCATGTCCATGTTTTCGTACATGGAATCCTGGTGTGGGAAAACTCGGGTGACCTTTGTACTTAACTTTTTTTTCTTTTAAAGTAATAGTTTTACTGACTCCTTTTCTGATGTGGGACTTTCAATGAAATTTAAAAACCCAATTTTAAAAATTGCGAGGACACAATTTCTTAAGGGGGGAAAATTGTAACGACCCGAAATTTTGAATAAATCTTGTTTCCTAATTTTATGTGTTATTTTATTTTGTTTTTTATACCCAACAAAAATGTTTCATTTGATAACATGAGTATAATTAAAATGAGACCATTGGGTTTTGATTGTTATATGACCATTGGTCAATATGACCCCTGGAAACTAAACGTTTTGATTATTGTCTCTAAATACAAGTAATCTTGGTTCATTATTATAGAAAGAAGATTTGATGGACTCACCCAGTAGTCTTGGACCGATCGAAGCTCATCTAACAGAACTTGGGAAGGATGTAGCACCACTGGGCTTTTCTCTGGACCAAACCCAAGATGAACTTCATCGTGTGAATCTAGAACGGAATCGCCTTTGCGAGAAGTTCAAACTGATAGAAATTACTACTCGTGCGATGTTAGCCGAGCCTCCCTCAGATTCTCTCACCTTAGCACACCTTACACTTAGGTCATATGCTGGTGTGATAAGGGGCTATGTAAGGAGACCGTAACTGCCTTGTGTAATCCTTTGTTTTAAATAAAAATTGGGATTTCTTCTTATGATGAAGTTTATGAATTTTCAAATGACCGGATAAATATAGTATGCACATTTTTGATGAATTTTAGAAAATGGATATTTTAAAAATGTTTATGTAAACCTTAAATAATTAAAAATGTATAATGATTTTCAAAAAATGGTCTTCTACAATTATGTTCAGTACGAAATTTAGAGTCTAATAAGATCAACTTGATTTTTGAGGAATAGTAAATTATGAATAGTGATTTTATGCTTAGGATTAGTAATGTGACCAAATGGATTATTAATCTCACTTAAAGAAAGTATTAAAATAAGCTAGGCACTTTGATTAAGTAATGTGATTCAATAAAATGGTTAAATAACGGTTTCATAAATTATTATTCAAGTATTAGTTTTTTCGGGTGAATAGTATTTTTTAATAAAAAATATAATTAAAAATAATTAGAAAATTATTTTTATAAAATGGACTTCATTTTTGAACTCAGAGCATCGATATTATGTTAAGGTTATTTTTGGGGATTTTTCTGAAAAAAATGAATTTTTGGTGAATAGTGTTTTTTAATTAAAAATTTAATTAAAATTATTTAGAAAATTATTTTTATAAAATGGATTTCATTTTTGAAATCAGACCATTGATATTTGGTTAAGGTGAAATTTTGGGATTATTCTGAGAAAGTTGAATTTTCGATGAATAGTGAAAATACAGTTTTTAAGTTATGGGTTTTTAATGACATCATTAAATGATGTATTAAGTATGTAATCAATATGTTCGACTTATGAATAGTAAGATAAGGTATGAGGTGTCCCAAGTGGCCAATACCATGGGAAAATACCATGGGCAAGCCCATGGTTTTTCCAAAACCACTAACGAGGTGTCCCTTGGCCATTAATGCCTTGTCCCCTCACTTTCCCTATAAATACCAAGCCATCCTCTCATCCATTCGACTCCCCACTCTCCCCCAACGAAGTTCTGGTCTCATTACCTCCCAAGGAGTCCTCCCAAGGTGCCCCCAATCCCTCAAGGTCCCAACCTTTGAGTTTTAAGAGTTTCATTTTAAGGTAAGGGATCTGATCTCTCTCTTTATTTTCAAGAAATCTCTTTTATGTAATTTCTTTTATGCTCCATGTTCTTATGTTAAAGGGTGTTATTTTATACTCCTCTTACTTCCATTTTCATTTTCACATAATTAGAGATCCCCTCTTACTCTCATTATTTCGTTTTGTGATGTTTTAAGTGGCGTCGTTAGGCTGCCGAAATTTTTGTAACGGACTCTTTCTCCATTCTCATTTTTCAAGATCTATTTTCATGTAAAGTATTTCAAGTTCCTTTTTATTATATTGGGTTATGATCTCTAAATTTATCATAATTATATTTTATGATCATATTATGAGAGACCCCATTTGATCTCTTCAATTCAGTATTTTGAAGTTTTAAGTGGCGCCGTTAGGCTGCCGAATTTTTAAGTGGTTCTTCACCCTTCTCGTTTTGAAGTTCTACTTTCATGTCAATTCTTTCAAGTTACTTTTTGTTATGTTGGGGTATTATCTCTATATCTATCATACTGATCTTTTATGATCATATTATGAGAGACCCAATTTGATCTCTTCAATTCAGTATTTTGAAGTTTTAAGTGGCGTCGTTAGGATGCCGAATTTTTAAGTGGTTCTTCACCCTTCTCATTTTGAAGTTCTACTTTCATGTCAATTATTTCAAGTTCCTTTTTGTTATGTTGGGGTATGATCTCTATATCTATCATACTGATCTTTTATGACCATATTATGAGAGACCCCATTTGATCTCTTCAATTCAGTATTTTGAAGTTTAAGTGGCGCCGTTAGGCTGCTGAATTTTTAAGTGGTCCTTGCACCTTTATCCCTTTTCAAAGTTCTAATTCCATGTAAAGTCTTGAAAGTTCCTTTTTATTATGTTGGGGTATGATCTCTATATCTATCATACTGATATATTATGTTCATATGATGAGAGACCCTATTTGATCTCATCAATTCATTTTTGGTTGAAGTATATGTAACGTTGTTAGGCTGCCGAATTTTCATAAGAGAAATCTTATTTTTATCTTCCTTTCATGTTCTTCATTTCATATGGTATATTTTCAAATTTCATTACCATGTTCTTAAATCCCTTATATTCTGTCCCTCTACTGTTTTATGGGTCATTTATGATTGTTTGACCCATGTCCCCTCTCTTTTCAATGTTTTCTAAAACCCCGAAACATAGCCGTTATGCTGCAGAATTTTCATCTCAAAATGCCTCTCTCTTTTCTCAAAATTATTTTATGTTATAAAGTGAATACTCAAAGCTCTTATTTCTACAGGGGTATTCACATATATACCAAAATGTTCTATTTTAAATTCTGGGATTTACATACATGAAACCCGCTTTCCTTTTTCCGTGGGTTCAAAGTGACATAAAGATCATGTCTTAAAAGCAGTTTTTAAAAAGGTTATGATTATGAAATGAAACCCATTTATTTTATTCTATATGGGTTATTTATGAAATTTTGATGATTATATATGTGTCTCACATGATAATAAAGGCAAATATAAGGGTCTGCCCTGATAGCGCTCCAATGCATTGGGTAATGATGTAACCACTAGAGATTACAATTTTCACGATATCTTGGTGAATAACCTTGGTAATTTTCAAATGATTCCTTGGGGATGGACCTTGGTGATATGTTCATGATTGTCTATGTTTAATGTTGTAGCCACATCTTCAAGTTATGAAAAATGTTATTTTTATTATGATATGGCTCATGATTTTTTTATCGTTCCTTAAAGTTCTTTTTCGTGACATAGTTGATATATCTCAAATTCACATGTTAAATGTTTCTCTGGTTTCCCTTACTGGGCCTTCTGCTCACCCTTTCTTTTGATGTATGTCCCCAGGTTATGAGATACAGAAATGAACCTAGGATAAACATGAGGAGAATCCTTTCAAGTGTTTAAGAATAATGTTTTATGTTTTCATGTTTTAAGTTCCTGGTTTCCAAGACACTAAACCTTAAAGATCCTCGGTTTTGTAAAATGTAATGAAAGATTATGTGATAAAAAGGCGGGATGCTATAATGAAAGAATATTCTACCCTCAAAAATTATCATTTATGAACCTATATGGAATAATAATATTAATGAATGGATACCACATGATGTTGTCTTGTGTCTCCGTGAGGTTGATGTCGTGAATCCCACAAGACCTCATTACAAAGCACACGACATCATCCCCATACAAAGTGGCATTATCCATGGCCTCCCTCAGCCTATATAAACCCAGATCCCCTTGAAAAAACACATATGTGAGAGGATAGGGAGGAGTGGATAAGTGAAGTGTAGAATAGAGTGGATCAACCACTACTAGAGGAATAATTATTCAGCTAATCATAAGATCTATTGGGAGTTCCATCACATTGTTCTTTCACATGATTCCTCTAAGATCATGTTATTTCATGCTGAGATAGACATCAAAAAAAGATACCCATTATGTGGGGTGTTCATTTGGGTATCCTGGGATATAAGCTAGCAGTTAATGGAAATCCCATATGTAGTGTTTAATAGTATATTGTGAAAATCATTAATCTTGTGATGGCCTCATGTACCTATTCTCCTGATATAACAAATACATTCCCTTAAACATGAAGCACCCATGGGTCTTAATGACCCTATTGTACACACCACTCACATGAAAGAGGATCGATTTTCCTTTATCTAGTTCTGTTATATACATAAGTAGAATCAATGGGAATCACCAAAACATGTTTCTAAAGCCCCTTTCATTATAAATTAGAGATCATGTGGTCTCACGGTGATCATGTGTCATGACCCGACCCTACCCGGGCTCGAGCCGTAACTACCCCAGGCCCGCCTCCATAGACCAGGGGCTGGTGACCAGCGCCGAAGGCATAATAACTCAGGGAGGCCTTTGCCTAAGCACCTGTACACACACACGCAGCACACTCAATGAAAAAGTGAAGAGTAAAAGAAAGAAAAAGCAGAGTAAAAAGAACAACTGCTATATATATAAACCACAGACGTCCATTGACATCTAAACAGTACAAAGTACAAGCTGAAAAGAAAAGGGGAAAAACATGCGCACAACCAAAAAGTGCCACAACCCGGCAATAGGTAAACAAAAAGAAACAGCTGACGGGTCTCCCACCTGGAACCCGGCCACGACCACTGCATGCGGTCCAAGCTCCCAAGCTCCTATGCTCTACTGAAGTCACGTTCCACCTGTCCGTCGTCTACAAGGGAACACCAAGTGCGGGCAAAGCCCAAGTAGGGTTGAGGATAAAAATACTCAGTAGGATACCCCGAAGGCTCGAGGGAGCAACAAAGGAGGTACCGAAGGGTGAGCAGTAGAGCGAACAGGAAAAGTAGAGGAGTACAACTGAAAGTGAAGTAAAGAGTCCAGCTCAACCCAACAAGAGAAAGGTAGAAGACTCGTCCAAACACAAGGAGCTAGAAATGGTGATAAGATGAACTTCTTGTCGAGTCTTTTCTACCTATAGCAGGAGAGTAGACTCGTCCAACCATGAGAAGCTAGACACGGAAAGCACGTGGCAAACCCCGCGCGTCTTCGCCTCTCCTGGAAGGAGAGTAACCAAACCCAAGAAGTGGGTACTAGAACAAGGTATATACATATCCTTATGCTCAATCAAGAAGCCTGAAAAATGTCATAAGTGGATCTCCGTCCCGTATCTCAGTCTAAGAAAAGAGTATCCAACAGTCCCAAGAGTAAACTCCATCGACGCCCAGCATCCCGCACGTCTGCCCCGAACCCCAAGCCAAGGGGCTCAATCACCGCACCTCCACACTATCCACTTTGGGTGGCACTGACTCACCCGCATGGTTATAGATCGCGTCACAAGAACGCGACTCGGTGGGGAAATTGCCCCTCATACTTGAGAGTTCTAGGGAAAGTCAAACCACACCTCGTCACTGCCCTGAAGTCAAGAGGTCTCATCAAAGTCAAAGCCATCACAACACTGACCTGTAACCAGGGGTCTCGCTCCGGTAATCACATAGGAAAGCCACAGGCTAGAGTAGTAGAAAGGAATGAGCCTGGAATGCCAATAGGTGTCCCACTGCCCAGCCCTGCTGGAGGGTAATTCATAACCAGATATCGGGTGACCCACTACCCAGCCCCGCTGGAGGGTAAACCCTAATACATCATCAGGCGACCCACTGCCCAGCCCCAATGGAGGGTAAACCATAATACATCATCAGGAGACCCACTTCCCAGCCCCGTTGGAGGGAAGACCTTAACACATCATCAGGCGACCCACTGCCCAGCCCCGCTAGAGGGTAAACCATAATACATCATTAGGTGACCCACTGCCCAGCCCCGTTGGAGGGTAGACCTGGAATAAGTCGACAGGCGACCCACTGCTCAGCCGTGCTGGAGGGTAGACCTGTAACTAGACGACGAGCGACCCACTGCCCATCCCTGCTGGAGGGTAGACCCTATGAGGTCGTCAGGTGACCCGCTGCCCAGTCTCTGCTGGAGGGTAGACCCTAATAGCATCGGGTGACCCACTGCCCAGTCTCTCCTAGAGGGTAGACCCTAAGAGCGTCGGATGACCCACTGCCCAGTCTCTGCTGGAGGGCAGACCCTAAGAGCATCGGGTAACCCACTTCCCAGTCTCTGCTGGAGGGTAGACCCTAAGAGCATCGGGTGACCCACTTCCCAGTCGCTGCTGGAGGGTAGACCCTATAATCCAATGAGTAACCCACTGCCCAGCCCCGCTAGAGGGTCAAACTCAAAACTGCTCTGGCCATCTCCACTGGAGGGTACAACACTGGCCAACCAAACACGGAGTGGGTATCGCCAACCTCCCAACTCCAGAACAACTCACCCAAAATAGGTGCAACGTCTGCTCCATCACTGGGTGTCACTAGCACCGCTACCGGCCAATCCATCGAGAACGAAACCAGGGGGAGACCACACAACCCTACTGGTCAAACAAACGAGCACATAGGGACTCTCTATGCCACAAGAGGTCCAAGTACGCGAAGCAGAACACTGCATGCACATGGGGCCCACACGACGTGTGGCCCCAAGTCAAACCCAAACCAAGTGCACAAACAGTCTCAGGTACAAACCGCACGTACCTCCAAGCGCTCCCGTATACTCCCTGAGTATACCTCATTCTATCCCAAAGGCTATCGTGCACACGGCACCCAGCGTCAACATGAAGGCGTGACGTAACAACTCTACCCCATAGGCCCAGGCACGGCCAACCACATCTTGTGAATCATTTATATCACTCTCCCAAGAGTGCGCGATCACACGCCAAGGGTCCGCTACAAACAAGGTAGGACGAACCACCACTGGAGCACCTTCCATTCTTCCACATTTAATAAGATCGTGCAAGATGCTCCGTACAACCAAACGGATCACACCTTTGTAATCCTCGTGGAAAAACATGCGAGATTGACTACTTACTCACCTCCAACAGATATCCGACGGAAAAGTAACCAACACCGCCTCACGCCCGAACGGTGCCCCGTGATCTCGAGCCTCGGCCCCGAAAATAGTCGGGGGCATCACACCATTGCGATCCCCTCGGGAAAACACGTCAAAAGCACTACTCACTTGAGTGCCATGGATATCCAGAGAAAAAGATGCATCCCGGCACACCGCACACGAGCGGTGCCACATGGGACCCGCATCCCGGTCCCGAAACTCAACGAACGGATCGCACTGTTGAGATCCTCTCAAAAAAGTACACGAAATGGACTATTCACATGTCCAAAATGGTCGCCCGGTGATAAAGCTGGAAATCACTGTCAACTCTTGAAATGGCCCTCGCGGGGCCCGCACCATCGTCCAGAATTACAACGGGCAGAATGCGCCAACGTGATGCCCTCAGAAAAAAACCCAACATCAACTGCTCGCACGCCCCGAAGAGACGTCTGTGGAAAAAGTCAATAAAAGTTTCACACAACTCAAAAGACGGGCCATGGGGCCCACGCCTCACCTTCGGCCTCAACATCTGAAACCACCATGGAAACCTCCGCCTCAGTGCCAGGGTCGCAACGCTGCAGACGGCGCTCAAAACGGACGTCGTACGCGTCTGCGCCGTCCAAAACAAGAATCTTGGGAAAAAAGCTCGTCCACTTAAAGATGTGTGGCGCCTCTGAGGCCCCTCGTTTCAAGAATTAAAAATTCCTGAAACCATCTCAAAACGTTCCTCCAATGTTAAGGGATGCGTCGCCGCTGACGGCACGCGGAACCGACCCCTGGTTTATGATTTATTAACATAAATCATTTCCATAATAATAATAATAATATTATTATTATTATTATTATTATAAACTTATTTATATATTTTTTTCTTCTTTTTTTTCTTTTATTTCCACCGACCGGCCAGCGCCGATCGGTTCCTTCCCATGCAGTGACCCGCCGATGGCGGGTCCGCTGTCTCCCACGGGGTCACGCCACGCGACCCCCCGCTTTGCCCGCACGCCAGCCGGCCAACCGGCCGGCCTCTCCCTCTCGCACGGCCAACGCCGCCTACAACCCAGCGGACTGCCGCCGCACGCCACAACTGCCAGCCTCCGCTCCTCCGCGACGCCGCGGCCGCCTGCCGCCATCTCCGCTCGACCGACTGCCACCCGCAACCCCGCCGCCCGGAGCTCGTGCGCCGCCGCCCTAGGAACCTCGCCGGACCACCCCGAGTCGCCGGAAAACACCCCAAAACCCCCCAATTCCTGCAACCTTCAGCGAACCACTGCGGGCTCCTCCGAACTTAGATTTCAAATCCAAGACAAGCGTTCGAAAGGGAATAAAAATATACTACGCATTCATAGTCTTTGTTCGAAAATCCAACAGAAATTAGACATGATTAACCGGCTCAAAGTAGGGAGTGTGGAGGATGAAACAAAAACGACAAATCCTACCTCGTGGGTGTTGCCTGGAGCTTCGCCGCCGAACCGCCGCCTTTCCGGAGCAACTTCGCCAGAGGGTAGGAGGAGGGGAGGAGCTTCTCCTTCGGTTGCTACCTTCCGCCAGAGGATTGGCCCAAGGGGGTGGAGTGGGGGTGAGGGTTTATTTAAAGAAAATTAATTAATTAAATTCTTAATTAATTTAAAACCTCAAATCTTTCCTGCATCCGAAACTCTTGACGGGGTCGAGGTTAAGCCTCCCCTAGTCCAAAAACCACCTCCTTAGCACAACGGCGGTCTCATAATTTTAATCTAATACCCCATTCAAATGTTATAAAACTCAACTCCCGAGGGTGCAAAATTACGAAAACGCCCCTGGGGCCATTTTTCACAGACGGCCCGCACCCGCAAAACTTATACCCCTCCTAGGGAAAACGGCACGCTCCGAACTCAACTGTGCACTCGGTTTTCCAATCTGAGCCACCATTTATGAGATACCTACGTTTCAATATTAAACAAATTAATTTAATTTATTTAATCCGTTTAACGTTCCAGAAGCGAGCGAGGGGTCCAAACATCCCGCGCCGACAAGTTTTATGTCATTCCTAGGGTAAAAACCCCATTCTGGACCCATCTGTACACTCGGATCTCTGATCCGGATCACCGTTCAGGAGTTATCACATTTATTTAGCGTTTCCAGAGTGAATGCACCAAAAATTTAATTTCGGCCACTTCGGGGCTCGGAATCGCACGACGTCTGAAGGCGCTGCTCTGGAATATCATAAAGAATATTCCTCATTCTTTCGTAGCAAAAACCGGGTTCTTAAATCATTCCCTCCTTCATGATTTTCATCCTCGAAAAGCAAAACCAGGGAACAACATAGGGTACTAAGCCCACACCTGGATTTCCCATACCCAGAAGAACCCACGCACAGCTCTGCGTCACCGCACACAGACCAAAGGATTGATCTGTTCACGCTAGGTCGGCCCTTGCCGATGTCGTGCACCCACTCCAGACTTTGGGGTTAGGGAGAGGCGTTAGACAACCTCACCATCCCTTTGAACGGTCTCAAACGACCCGAAGGCTCTCGGGGGTAGCTCACCTCCCCGAATGAACCTCTACGTTGCACGCCGCGACTGGAATCACCACCCTCACCTGAAACAAGGCTCGGTGATTCCCTCCTTCAGAATATCCATATGGTGAAACACCCAAGGATATGTGGTCATGCAAGGCTCCATAGTCTATGCTCTCTTACACGCTCAAAAGGTGAAGGAGTCAACACTATCGACTAAAGAAAAAGTTCCCACGCCTTTTACCTTACCAACACAGGGTTACACCCGATGCCCCGCGTCACCCTGGTAACACATCAAACAAGGAGCAGGGAGGAAATTAGTTCATACACGGATTCTAACAATTCTACTACAAAAAGTTTAAGAGCTGTAGAGTGTACCTCTTACCACCTCATGCTCTGCAGGATAGTAGACATCCAAAGCTCGCGGCTAACCTCGGTCTCAACCATCAGCTCCCGGAGCCTGATGTGGACCACCTAGTGGTGATGGGGAGACCTCATAATGCTATCTCCCACTACCAAATCCTACCGCTCCTCTGCTAGCACCACCTATCTGGGTACTACTCTGATCACGGAGCTGCCTCTGTCATGGTGGTGCGCCTGCTACCTGCTGAAGCTCTCAGCAACTCGGGTCGGGCAGTCTCGTGCCAAGTGACCTCTCCCGTCACAAGCATAGCATCGAATCTCTCTAGGCTGCACTGGTGCCCTCCGGTGCCACTTTGGTGTACAACCATGACTCTGAGTCCGGTTGTCAAAAAGCCACATGCGTCGAGGTCCTTCTTGCCAACGCCTGCTAGCTGCGACAGACGTCTCAGCTCCGACGTGTCTGCTGCCACCACCATCTTCGGAACGTGACAGGAAGCTCTCTGTCACTAGCGTCTACTCTAGAACCCCGGCATATATGGAAATTCCCAAGGGTACTATGATAGCATGGATCTCTCAGCAGAGACCCTGCTCAAACATCCGTGCTCGGAGGTTATCTTCATGGACCAAGTCTAGGTAAAAGCGTGCACGGTCTGCAAAACTAGCCGAGTACTCGGCCACCATCATCCCTCCCTGCTGAAACTGCAGGAGCTCCTGAATCATAATGGAGCGCAAGCAGGAGGGTAAAAACTCCTCACAGATCAACAACTGAAAGTCTCCCCATGAAAGCGACGACTCGTCAAGAAACTGAGTCACCAGACTCCACCAACGCCAATCTGATCCACAGAAAAGGCTGGCTGCCAAAGCCATTCTCTGATCTATCGGCGTCTGCACAAGCCTGAAGAGACTAACCACTAACTCGAGCCAAACCTTTGATGCCTGAGGGTCTGGATCACCCCTGAACCTCAGTGGTCCCTGCCGCTGGAACTCACAGAGCGCGTTCAACATGCGCTCAAGCTCAGCCTGCTCTGCTGAAATTTCCTGCTGCTCAACAGGTGGGGGTGCTGCTATCGGCCCACCCGGAAAAGGGACTCACATGATGGGTCCTGGACTGTGGCCCCGTAGCTCACATGGTCGTCGTCATGAACTAGAGCTGGTATCCTGGCTGGCTGTCTTCGTGGAGACATCCTGATTATTATCAAGGAGTGTCGCGGTCATATGAGCATATATATATATACCAATATCATTGATGGGGAGCTGACTCAAGAAGGACAGTCAAAGACTCAATCCTATGTTATGCACAAACCAATTTTCCCTTAAACACGTGTCTCAGCATGCCGAGTCGACAAGAGGGTTATCAAGGTCCTGGTGAATGGATACGTCGGCCGCCGCACCATCACTGGACTCCCTGGCCTGAGAGCTGCTCTCGAAACACATTAACATTGTTTCCCTATATCCCAACCAATTCCTTTTATTTTAGGGATGTCCGAACAGCGTCCCAAGGAACGAACCACCTCTGATACCACTTTGTCACGACCCGACCCTACCCGGGCTCGAGCCGCAACTACCCCAGGCCCGTCTCCATAGGCCAGGGGCTGGTGACCAGCGCTGAAGGCACAATAACTCGGGGAGGCCTTTTCCTAAGCACCTGTACACACACACGCAGCACACTCAATGAAAAAGTGCAGAGTAAAAGAAAGAACAAGAAGAGTAAAAAAGAACAACTGCTATATATATAAACAACAGACGTGCATCGACCTCTAAACAGTACAAAGTACAAGCTGAAAAGAAAATGGGCAAAACACGCACCCAACCAAAAAGTGCCACAACCCAGAAACAGGTAAACAAAAAGAAACAGCTGATGGGTCTCCCACCTGGAACCCGGCCATGACCACCGCACGCGGTCCAAGCTCCCAATCTCCTACGCTCCACTGAAGTCACGCTCCACCTGTCCGTCGTCTTCAAGGGCACAACAAGTGCGGGAAAAGCCCAAGCATGGGTGAGTATAAAAATACTTAGTAGGATACCCTGAAGGCTCGAGGGAGAAACAAAAGAGGTACCGAAGGGTGATCAGTAGAGCGAATAGGAAAAGTAGAGGAGTACAACTGAAAGTGAAGTAAAGAGTCCAGCTCAACCCAACAAGAGAAAGGTATAAGACTCGTCCAAACACAAGGAGCTAGAAATGGTGAGAAGATGAAATTCTCGTCGAGTCTTCACTACCTATAGCAGGAGAGTAGAATCGTCCAACCACGAGAAAACTAGACACGGAAAGCACGTGGCATACCCCGTGTGTCCTCACCTCTCCTGGAAGGAGAGTAACCAAACCCAAGAAGTGGGTACTAGAACAAGGTATATACATATCCTTATGCTCAATCAAGAATCTAGAACAACGTCATAAGGGGATCTCCGTCCCGTAGCTCAGCCCAAGAAAAGAGTATCCAACAGTCCCAGGAGTAAACTCCATCAACACCCAGCATCCCACACGTTTTCCCCGAACACCAATCCAAGGGGCTCAATCACCACACCTCGACACTATCCGCTTTGGGCAGCACTGACTCTCCTGCACGGTTTTAGATCGCGTCACAAGAATGTGTCTCGGTGGGGAAAGAAACCATCATACTTGAGAGTTCTAGGGAAAGTAAAACCACACCTCG
The DNA here is from genome assembly GCA_963277665.1 of Viscum album. NCBI lineage: Eukaryota > Viridiplantae > Streptophyta > Magnoliopsida > Santalales > Viscaceae > Viscum > Viscum album. The sequence continues at coordinate 1,535,789,617 of OY728120.1, read as the reverse complement.
TCACTACCCTGCAGTCGATAGGTCTCCTCAAAGTCAAAGCCATCACAACACTGACCCGTAACCAGGGGTCCTGCTCCAGTAATCACGGAGGAAAGCCACAGACAAGCCTAGTAGAAAGGACTGAGCCTAGAATGCCAACAGGTGTCCCACTGCCCAGCCCTGCTGGAGGGTAATTCATAACCAGATATCGGGTGACCCACTACCCAGCCCCGCTGGAGGGTAAACCCAAATACATCATCAGGAGACCCACTGCCCAGCCCCACTAGAGGGTAAACCATAAGACATCATCTGGAAACCCACTGCCCATCCTCGCTGGAGGGTAGACCATAACACATCATCAGGCGACCCACTTCCCAGCCCCGCTATACGGTAAACCATAATACATCATCAGGAGACCCACTGCCCAGCCCCGCTGGAGGGTAGACCAGGAATAAGTCGATAGGCGACCCACTGCCCAGCCGTGCTGGAGGGTAGACCTAGAAATAGACGACGGGAAACCCACTGCCCAGCCCTGCTGGAGGGTAGACCCTAAGAGGTCATCGGGTGACCCACTACCCAATCTCTGCTGGAGGGTATACCCTAATAGCGTCGGGTGACCCACTGCCCAGTCTCTACTGGAGGGTAGACCCTAAGAGCGTCGGGTGACCCACTGCCCAGTCTCTGCTGGAGGGTAGACCCTAAGAGCATCAGGTGACCCACTTCCCAGTCTCTGCTGGATGGTAGACCCTAAAAGCATCGGGTGACCCACTTCCCAGTCTCTTCTGGAGGGTAGACCCTAGAAGCCGATGAGTAACCCACTGCCCAGCCCCGCTGGAGAGTCAAACTCAAAACTGCTCTGGCCATCTCCACTGGAGGGTACAACACTGGCCAACCGAACACAGAGTGGGTATCGCGCAACCTCCCAACTCTAGAACAACTCACCCAAAAGAGGTGCAGTGTCTGCTCCATCACTGGGTGTCACTAGCACCGCTACCGGCCAATCTATCGAGAATGAAACCAGGGGGAGACCACTCAACCCTACTGGTCAAACAAAAGAGCACAAAGGGACTCTCTACGCTGCGATAGGTCTAAGTACGCAAAGCAGAACACAGCACGCACTTGGGTCCCACACGACGTGTGGCCCCAATTCAAACCCCAACCAAGCGCACAAACAGTCTTAGGTACAAACCGCACGTACCTCCAAGCGCTCTCGTATACTCCCTGAGTATACCTCGTTCTAGCCCAAAGGCTATCGTTCACACTGAACCCAGCGTCAACGCGAAGGCTTGACGTAACAACTCCACCCCAAAGTCCCAGGCACGACCAACCACATCTTGTGAATCATTTGTATCACTCTCCCAAGAGTGCGTGATCACACGCCAAGGGTCCGCTACAAACAAGGTACGACGAACCACCACTAGAGCACCTTCCATGCTTCCAAATTTAATAAGATCGTGCAAGAGGCTCTGTACAACCAAATGGATCGCACCATTGTAATCCTCGCAGAAAAACACGTGAGATCAACTACTTACTTGCCTCCAATGGATATCCAACGGAAAAGTCACCAACACCGCCTCACGCCCGAACGGCGCCCCATGATCCCGAGCCTCGGCCCCGAAAATAGTCGGGCGCATCACACAATTGCGATCCCCTCGGGAAAACACGTCAAAATCACTACTCACTTGAGTGTCACGGATATCTGGAGAAAAAGATGCATCTCGGCGCACCGCACACAAGCATTGCCATGTGGGACCTGCATCCTGGTCTCGAAACTCAATGAACGGATCGCACCATTGCGATCCTCTCGAAAAAGTACATGAAATGGACTATTCACTTGTCCAAAACGGTCGCCCGGTGATAAATCTGGAAATCACCGTCAACTCCTAAAACGACCCTCGTGGGGCCCACACCATCATGCGGAAATATAGCGGGCAGACTGCGCCAACGCGATTCCCTCAGAAAAACACCCAACATCGACTGCTCGCACACCTCGAACGGACGTCCGAGGAAAAAGTTTCTAAAAGTTACACACAGCTCAAAAGACGGGCCATGAGGCATGCACCTCACCTTCGGCCTCAACATCCGAAACCACCCTGGAACCCTTCACCTCAGTGCCAGGGTCGCAACGCCGCTGACGGCGCTCAAAACGGACGTCGGACGCGTCTACGCCGTCCAAAACAAGAATCTCGGGGGAAACGCTCGTCCACTTAAAGACGTGTCGCACCTCCGAGGTCCCTCGTTTCGGGAATTAAAAATTCTCGAAACCATCTCAAGACATTCCTCCCAAGTTAAGGGATGTGTCGACGCTGACGGAACGCAGAACCGACCCCTGGTTTATGATTTATTAACATAAATCATTTCCATAATAATAATAATAATAATATTATTATTATTATTATTATAAACTTATTTATATTTTTTTTTCTTCTTTTTTTTCTTTTATTTCCACCGACCGGCCAGAGCTGTTCGGCTCCTTCCCACGCAGTGACCCACCGATGGCGGATCCGCTATCTCCCACGGGGTCGCGCTGCGCGACCCCCCGCTTTGCCCGCACGTCAGCCGGCCGGCCTCTCCCTCTCGCTCGGCCAACGCCGCCTGCAGCCCAGCGGACCACCGCCGCACGCCGCAACCGCCGTCCTCTGCTCCTCCGCGATTCCGCAGCCGCCTGCCACCAGCTCTGCTCGACCGGCTGACACCCGCGACCCCGCTGCCCGGAGCTCGTGCGCCGCCGCCCTGGGAACCTCGCCGGACTGCCCCAGGTCACCGGAAAACACCCCAAAACCCCCAATTCCCGCAACCTTTGGTGAACCACTGCGCCCTCCTCCGAACTCGGATTTCAAATCTGAGACAAGCGTTGGAAAGGGAGTAAAATATAATACGTGTTCGGGGGCTTTGTTCGAAAATCCAACAGAAATTAGACATGATTAACTGGCTAAAAGTAGGGAGTCGGGAGGATGAAACAAAAACGACAAATCCTACCTCGTGGGCGTTGCCCGGAGCTTCGCCGCCGAACCGCCGCCTTGCCGGAGCCGCTTCGCCGGAGGGGAGGAGGAGGGGAGGAGCTTCTCCATCGGTTGCTGCCTTCCGCCAGAGGATTGGCCCAAGGGGGTGGAGTGGGGGTGAGGGTTTATTTAAAGAAAATTAATTAATTAAATTCTTAATTAATTTAAAACCTCAAATCTTGCTCGCATCCGAAACTCTCGAAGGGGTCGAGGTTAAGCCTCCCCTAGGAAAAACACCACCTCCTGATCACAACGGAGGTCTCAGAATTTTAATCTGACACCCCATTCAAATGTTATAAAACTCAACGCCTGAGGGCACCAAATTACGAAAATGCCCCTGGGGCCCTTTTTCACAGATGGCCCGCGCCCGCAAAACTTATACCCCTCTTAGGGCAAACGGCACGCTCCGAACTCAACGGTGCCCTCGGTTTTCCAATATGAGCCACCGTTTAAGAGATACCTGCGTTTCAACATTAAACAAATTAATTTAATTTATTTAATCCGTTTAATGTTCCAGAACCGAGCGAGGGGTCCAAACATCCCGCGCTGACAAGTTTTATGTCGTTCCTAGGGTAAACACCCCATTCCGGACCCATCCGTACACTCAGATCTCTGATCCGGATCACCGTTCAGGAGTTATCACATTTATTTTGCGTTTCTAGTGTGAATGCACCAAAAATTTAATTCCGGCCACTCTGGGGCTCAGAATCGCACGCCGTCTGAAGACGCTGCTCTGGAATATCATCAAGAATATTCCAAAGTATTTCATAGCAAAAACCGGGTTCTTAAATCATGTGACTAGTTTAATGATGTTTTTGTGTGTTGTTTAGATAGATATCACTTTTTATGTTAGAGGTATCAAGAAAATCCTCGGTCTGATGGTTCTAGAATTAGAAAATGCTCTGCCCCCATATTCATTACACTCCTCCTCACCATATAATGTTCACCCTCAACCATTGACATGTCCACATTAATACAAAACAACCTACACATGAATGAATAACCCATCAAAATACACTAATAAAGGTTTGTAGATTTCATGAACAAGTTGTGCTTCAAGAGACCCCATCACACAAGCACCACCTTCAAATGTTAATAAATCCATTGCAAATACCTTCGGCATATGTTCTATGAACCCTAAACAATTCATGTGGTGTCAATGGGAATCCAATTTATAGACATTAAAAATCATAAATATATTATCAATTAATGACATATGAATTTCATGACCAATAGGGATTCATGTGGTTCCATCATGTATCCAACCCTCTTCATGTTCATGACCTTGATACACATGAGATCCCATGGACATGCACTCACATTTCCACAAAACCCTATATGTTATGGCTATATAATAATCCAAATAACCTTGAGAAATTCATTAATTAATATATTGTCCATACAACTTTGAGGAAAAACCCATAAGACATAAATCATCATTATTCAGGAATGCATAAGATCATAATCAGGTTCCTGAAACCCCATTATATGCATAGTTTATGGTGAAACAATTTTAATATTCTTCATTTTTGTCATGATGTAGTTAGGTAGAATTGTACATGTCACATTGATCCGAGTATAGTATCTAGAAAATTGAGGTTGATCTAACGATATCTTATTGGAATGTTAGCATTGTCATCTGATTTCCTTTTTCCATGTCACCATTTTCATGTGATAAAGTGAAGACATGACATCATTATCATTTCGAAAACCTATGACTTGTACACATTATAATGTAAAATAATACATACAAGTCCAATTTTATTATCAAAAGAATCTTATACATGTCTTCTATGATATTTTATAGACATCTGAGGCAAGTAATTTGATCATGAAAAATAACATGGTTATATATCTTCTTAGATCATGTGTAAGATCATTTTAATTTCTTCTTCACTGATGTGGATCTTTTTATACATTTCCGTAATACACCCTTGTATTTGAATTCCATGTTAGGATAATACACCATACATGTTGAGAAAATAATTAATCCATGCCCATTTGATAGAAAATTTATGTAGTGTAAATCCACTAGGAAATGTCAACTTCATCCTATAGATACACTGAGAAACATTCCATGGGGACACCAAACAATAATCATTTTATAAATTTCTATATTATGTGTTAAATGTTCTTAATTGGATATGATTTCACACTCGTGATACCCTATTCGTTTCAGGGTTGTATACTAAAACTTCATAGTCTCCAACTCTATTAATCTATCAACTGATATGGAATTTGTATCTAAAAAAGGGAATTCATCCTATTGTAATCCCCTAAAATTCCTAAAACATTTTGAATAACAATAATTACTATGTTTTTGATTAACCGCATTATCCCATCAGTATGATAGGTGGTTACTGGAATAAAATAACTATTATTAACACTATAACCATGATATATAAAACATCTCTATAAGGCCCGACCACCAATGGGCATCCGCATTTGTGTAATTCCTTCTATATCCCATTAGTTATCCATCCTACCTCATCCATCAAAAGAAGATAAGTTAGATCGTAATGATACATCATTTTATTTGTACCTCCTAACAATATACTCAATGCACCCTAAATAATCCACATGTATGGGTTGAATCGAACTACACTGACTCTAATTCTTTTTATAAAATTGGATAGGTTGGGGGCCTTCCAAAGGCCCAATCTTAGTACTATATCCTCCACGAGAAGGGTCATTATACAACTCAATGGGAAATTTTGATTTGTATGAGTCCTTAAAATATTATTTCTTTAAATATGTCTGATCATCAACTATCTATTTTTTCATACACCTAGTATGACTCACATTAGTTAGAGGAAATAATGGCTTAACCAATATCATGATGAGATTTCCCCATGTGTAAGAAACCCATTATGATGTATTGTTGATTACATCACATTTTCACTCAATGGTCCACACTCTTAGTGATGTAATACAAGGTATCCTTATATATGTAATTACTACCTAACACCTATGTTATCATATCTCACTTGACCCAGATGCCCAATTTTTGATCTACATAGACACATTATCCTTTATTAAAATGGATACATAGAATTCCATATTGAGTTATGATCATGATATTTATGTCCATACACTATGATTTTACACATCATGGATTGGTCCAAACATAAGGGATTGAATTATTTCGAAGAAAATAAATGGTTATGGATGTATGTTTTTATTGGATACATAGGACTCCTCATAAAGGATTGATTCCATATTCTAGACACCATCCTCCTTTTTGTTCTAAAACAAACACCATTTTTTCTAAACATGATTATAAAATAATTTATCATAAATAAATTATAGAATTATGTAGAACACATCATTTTCACATATTTGATCCAATCATTACATTTTATTAATAAATTTGTTGACAGATGGGTAACTAACCTCAAATCATGAGCTGGGATAGATTTTTCAAACATGTCTTAAATTTATAAATCTGTCTCAAACTATAAAAAAATTCCCCCAAAAGGGTGTGATGATCCTGACCTCCCAACTATTAGAATATTATTAGTTCTTAGTCATCATTTGGTCTAAATTCCTAATGGTCCATTTGCCTTTATAATGTAGATCTATACTCATTTATGGATGTTGGATCAATTTTGATTTACTAATAAATTGTAATAAAGGGAAAACACTACACATTAGATTGTACAAATCGTTGAACCGACGACAATTATACAATTATTTCTACCCCCATCACCATTTCTGATGAAAAAATTGTTGTACTTTTCATCATATTATTTAAAAATTATTTCCCATTATAGGTTTAAAAGGAGGTAATGTTTATTTACCTCTATTAAATTTTTCCTATTCTTATTATAACACAAAATGGGGAAGCTGAAATGATTTTTGATGATGTTAAACATTTCACAAAAAAAATTAATACCTGTTTATAATGTAAATTTGAATTTAGTTTATTGAAATTGTAATATTATATATGATTATGTACTAATATGGTATGTTATTTTCTTTTTATGGACATTAAAAATTCCTTAAAATAGAAGTGACATCAATGAATGTTCTAATAGATTCAAATATCACTAGAAATGATGCATTGGTCCTTAGGCCTTAATGTTCCCTATCGATAACACACCTCATTTGGTGACACTTTGGTAAAAATCTTGGTCCTACAGTACCATTATAATATATTAACCCCAACACTATAATTGGGCCTTGAAATCCTTCATCGGATCCATTCCCATTGGTATTCATTCCTATGAAAAAATTCATGAGAGGATGTGGCTATTGTTGTGATATTCATCCACATTGGGATCTTATCCCAAGAGCACGACATTGAAAACCGTACATACCACCTGAAGATGGATGAGAAAAATAATCATGTCAACCAAATAAATATGGATTTCTCTAGGAGGTCTCCCATCAATTTTGTTCCTTATCATCAAAATATTATTGTTAATCCACAAGGAGCTGCAGAGGATGTTGGTCTTACACAAACAGCCCTTAGTAGGGCATCCAACAAGAGATTATACCATGGGTATCAAAAATAATGTATATCCTGAGCTACGTTATATCCCTATTACCTCTAATCTATCTAAGTCCCATCAATGTTTACTAAATATGGCTGAAGCTAATCCTAGATTATCACTAGCTCGTAGGTTTTTCATTTATCATATGTTGTCTTAGGGACAATTAAATATCATGGAGCACGAAATCCCTATAATATGGAGTAAATATTATCAAATTTTATCATGGGGTCATATTGAATATGGGAAATGAACCCTTAAATGATATATCAGACACTAGCACACAAAACAATATACTCATTTGAGTAGGATCATCAACTTTCTTATATATTGGTCAATACTATATGAATCAGATATGAGGACTTATCATTATATATAGATGATAAATCTCCTATTTTTTATACTAATATCCACTTGAATTAATCTCTAACACAATATGTTTCCCTACCCAAAACGTTTGGTGCTGAAAAAATAAGAGCTCATCATTATATTAAGGTATCTATAGAGTGTGTTACAGATCATGATGGGTTTTAAAAGGATATTAAAAATATATAATATGTATAGTGTAAACTATGGATTAATTATTTATTATAAATATTGAGACTCCCTTCATAATCCACTAACCATACCATTAATAGAGGAAAATTGGTTTTCAGGACTCCTCTATGTCCACACCTTAAAATGACATGTTAATTCCTATGAGGAATAGATCAGTAAAATCAAATGGGATAATAAGGATCTCTGAGAATAAATTGTATGAATTATCCTATAATCTCTACCCCATATTGATGTAATAGAAACTGTCTATTTAATCCCTCCTTATAGTGAATATCCCCGTCCAACAATGATGGGGTCATTTTCATATTTTTAATCCCCAAATCGAGTGATATCTAGAAATTTAACCTCCACACCCCATCCTGAATGGTCAAGGAATTTTTTTTTTGATAAATATCCCATGACATAAGGATGGTGTATTTTTTAATATTTTCCACCTCTCCATTGGGGAAATTATAGAGCCATATTACTTCAGTAATTTATATAAAGACTTCATGTGATTCATGATCATTTAATCATTGTGAATATTTTGCATCATCCAAGGTCAATAATTCTTTAACGCCTCCCCAAATACCAATAATAATCATGATTCTACACCTTACACTCTATTATTATCTTTTATACCATTCTAATTATGGTCTACATAACACTCATGAGAACTAACATGCTTGTCTATCTCTTGTTGACCGACAAGAAAAAATATATTCCTTATAATAAATACTTGTTCTTGGGTGCTTTAATTATACCCTGGAAAATGTATTGATAAATCAACTGATGATAAAAACCCCATGTGGTGAAATGATGATAGGATATGACAACCTATGTCCAAATCAGTGATGTTTTGGGATTACAATAAAAGGTTGATTTTTATTTAAATATTGTCTTCAGGTATGGATAGACAAGGGGGAATTTGAAAAACAACACCTAAATCCTTGTTCTAGTCATTTGTGCATGTTGAATGAGACACACAATCTTTATAGTAGATCATGATCCACATACCTATAAGGTAAATGATAATATCAGTCATTAAAATAATTAACAATTATTATTAATTCCAAATAATGTATGCCTCCAGATATTTTTTTTGTACCATTTAAAATGTTATTCAAGTGATCTGATCAATGTGAAAGGATAATGAGGAAGGATTTATATATTTTAATTACCATTACCCCTACCTTCAACAGCATATGAACACAATAATGGGATGATTTTTTCATAAATATTGGCTAGAATGATAGGTAGGTGCAGGCTTAATAGAGGTAATGTATCCCAAAATTCATGAAATATTCATAAGATTCATCCAAGATCCATCAAAAGTTCCACCCTCCTAACAGGTAATTCTAATTTTTCCTTATAGAAAGATGATAAATTAAATTGATGAGGTCCTTATCATAAGACATTAAAATTCATGGCTAATTCCACAGACAGATGAAACACAACATTGTGAGAACATCATGGTATCATGATGATAAATATAATATTACATACTACATGAATGATTATAAAATACAAAAAAAACATATATACAACATGAAAAAAATTGATCACAACACATCCCTATAATAGGACAGTAATATTTATGAAATATCAATCATTTTGAATCATCATCATCAGTTGGTGGAAAACTAAAATATAGCTAAGTACCAATAGTACAAAAGAATATCAATCCCAATTGTATGATAAAATATTCAATACCCACTATCACCTACTAATCAAATTATTTAATAGGCCACCACCCTAGATATAATTATCTCGGAATCAATGAAACCTTGTTGAATGTATAATTTTATGGACCAGAGTAAGAAATCTCATATTCTGACTAGTTTAAATAGTTTCATCTATAATATATGGGAATCAAGCATGTGGGAAGTTTAAATAAAGTCCCTCACATTGAATTTACATCAAAAAATTATGATGGAATAATAATTTATGAGTGGAAATATATCCCAACGTCAATCAATGAAATCAACCAACATATCCTATAAATTAAGATCATACATGTATATATTCTTAGACACAGTCTATTGAAGTGATAGTGGTTTCTTAAAGTCATATAGGTTATCTAGAAAAATATTTCAGTGAATATTCATGGATAGAAATATATTCCTCTCCCAATATCTAGAGTAACATAAACTATATGATTAGAATGAACAAATGGATACTCCATGGAAATAACACATCCTTGATACCATCCCGGAGGATTTTTTAACATATACTGGTAAATACTAGACATAGAACAAGGATCATATCCCCAAACTCATAGGGGATAACCAAATGAGTGTAGAACAAGCAAGTATATAGGCTCTTATTCCTATCACAATGAGAATAAACATTTCCCAATGTCTCAGGATCATGTTCATATCCCCATTATGTGTGGGGAAATAAGAACCTAGGTTTTCACTCAGAAATGGATACATTAAATTTTGGTCTATGACTTTAAATTGGACCAAATATAGATACCAAATGGGTTTGTAATGGTATTAGGGGTGTCAGGGGCATGTTAGAAGCAAAGAAAACATATTTTTTGGTAAATTGGACAGGATGTACGGTTAATGCATGGTTGGAACGTTGTTTGGCTAATATTACATATTAAAATTTCATGGATAAAACCACAAAATGTGGTTTGTGTATAGTCATGTGGCCTCACCATACAATGTTTTCTTCTACCCAGAAAAACACACATGGTCTGTGCACGGTTTGTCAAACCTTACCGAAAAACCATGAAAATGCTATTTTTTGGGGTATATTTACAATTTCTCCCTTAATGATCTTCTAACCCTTTTTCTTCCTCCTAATATATGATATAGTGGGATTAACCCCATTTTTCTCCCAATTTTTATTTTCTTTAAGTTCAATAATTATGAATAATTGATGTCCCACATCAAAGATGTGATCAAGCTTCTATTGGTCATGTAGGAATCGCAATGGTATGTTCTAGAGTCTTCTTGATCTATTCTCCTTTTCATTTTCTCTTGACTGAGATGTTCAGGTATGAGAATTTTTCTCTTTTTCATATATCTACTTTAATATGAGAAAAATAATGTTCCAAAACTGATGGAGAATTTTCTTATAAGACTGAGGTGTGTGGCCTCAAACTCATCCCTTAAGTTCATTGATTTTGGATTTGTCATCTGGGGCCCACCAATATCATCATGTGTCGTTGATTGAATTTATATGTCATTAATATAATATTTATAACCATATAGATATTATATATCCATATATGTGATTAATTTTTGGTGCTTATGACCACAAATCTATCCTTTCTGTGTTGAAGGTTGTTCCATAATTGTTGTTTATTGTATTGACACGTTTGTGCCACCATTTGGGTGTGTCCTGTCTTGACCACTCTATGGTTAACCATTCCTATATTAAATATCCTTTTTATAATGAGAATTTATTAATGTAATTACCATGTATTTTATCCAATTTAACATCTTAAGGTAAGTGATTTAATTTGATAATGAAATGTTAAATGTAAATCAGCAAGTATATTATGAATTTGACTTGACCGTATTGAATGTAGATGAATATTAGGATGAATATTAGTATCACTCCATAAAACCTTAATATAAGGTAGAAAAATGTTCCATGAATATTGAATACTACTTAAATGGATTAAAAATGATGTGTGCTACTTGACCTTATCACACTAATTAAAGGCAAGTCTTGAACCAATGGTTGTGTGCTACATGACCTTATCAAATTAATGATAGGAAAGTCATGAACCAAAAAAAATGTTACATTATTTCATAATAAAATAGGAATGGACATGCTCGAGATCCCCTTGGTTTTTTATTAGATAATTCCATGAGAACACGATAACCCCATCTGATTCAAGGTTATGACTTTCTTAGGTTGAGACCCTCATAGATCCTGATCCTCTACTTCTCATGCATGTCTGGTATGACACCATAGGATCCAATCATATTACTAAAGGATGGAATTGATACACTCCTTGTATCCATCACTAACATATATGTTTAATGGTTAAATCACATCAGGCATTGTCTATACTCATCCATGTCTTACCTTGGTTGATAAGCTTGGACTTGGTAGGTGCCCCATTGTATAAATCCTTGGATTGCACTCTTTAAACAAGACACTATACAGTAATTACAAATTTGGTGACCCTTTTGGTCTATGTCACATTCATTATTACTTTAGGACTTCATTATTAAATATAATAAATCATGTTTAACTTGTTACATCTTTGTACCTTCACTATTTATACTATAACGAGGGGATGTCAGTGTTTTCTAGGACTCATGAAACCTATCAATATAGAATTTGTAATTAACTAATTAAATGATTTGGTTATATGTTCATAAACTAAAAGATGAATGAATTAGGTACATGGGTATTTATTTACACTATATTTATTTACATTATATATGCATGCCTTCACATTTTTACCTTTTTATTTCACATGCCAGTTGTTATAGAAACCATTGGTGGTGGCCCATTGATATTTCCCCCACACCCTCTCTAGGTGTTGTTTGGTACCCGTGTCAAATTACATGGTTGAAAGCATTCAAAAATGGATGAATACAGCTTCAGACACTTTATTACATTCAGTTTAGTATGGATATTCATATTATATGATCAAGTCAAATTCAGGATGTGTGGGATAGTATTTTGAATCCATTATACATTTTTGGAACATTCTATGCATTCTGCCTTGTATCCATGTTTTCAAGTTTTCTTGTGACATGACATATCATCAATTTTTGAATGATATTCCTATTGTTTCATTTATTATTACTATTGTCTCTATTTTTTTGTTGTGCCTTCTATTGACTTATATTTCTTAAACTATTAACCTATGTTCACATTCATCTACATTGATACACATTTTTAATGAGAGAATAGTTTCCCCAAAGACACACCCAAGGCCCTCACTGCTAGTCAGTAGTTAATAGAATACAGGGAGATTTACTTGAGTCCATGTGTCCCACCAGGCTCGGGGCACACGTTAAGTGCAATCTAAGTTCAAGACATCACAAAGTGGTATCAGAGTAGTTTTATTTTCTTCATTAAAATTTGGAGACAATATATTGGAGATTATGAATGCTTGCAACATGATCATAAGTCGTTATTGGGTGTCATGAATCCATGTTTGGGGTAATTTCTGTGTTACCAAAAAAATTAATTTGTATTTTACTTTTTCTTATTTAAGTAGATATTATTTCATCATTGGGTGACACACATGTCGTGTTTTGTTATTGATTATTAACCTATTTGATTATTTTTCTTTCATCATTGGCCCAATTATTTTAAAGAAAATATAATTGTCATATGCATCATTATTGGAACCTGAAATTCACAAGTCATGCATATTTACATGGTATATAGGTGCATTTAATTGCATTATATTTCTTGATATGTATGTGATTTTTGAAATATGAAGTGATAGGTTTCTTATGATTGTATTACTCCTGGCTGTGGTTGAGTGTTTTCTTTTCACAATTCAAGAGATTTATGGGCCATAAAGGGTTGGGATGAGTAATTTACCAAGTCTATCTATTATGTTATAAATAAATGGGTATCATTTCTTCTAATAGGTTAATGGACACGGATTCAAAAAAATGAATATCCATTATAAAGTCTATCATGATATCTAAAATGAAATGGATTCACATCCTTATCCTTCTATTTCATGTTTATTAAAGTTAATGGATTGAACCTATAAATTAATTTTAATGTGAAATGAAACTTATAATTGAGCACATACAGATACCTAGTCATATATGTGAGTAGTTGGGGTAGTATTTCTTGGTCAGTGAGTTTTCTTACATTCATCTTTTTCTAGTGTTTCTTTCATTATTAATAATCTTTTTCTGAGGCATGTTCTTGGAAATTATAGATCAATTAATCCATGAAATCCTCATAACATAATCTGGTATGGTGGTGAAAACCATGCTCTAGATGTGGTTGTACCTATGATTCTAGTCTTACTTCCAACAATAATAGTTATGGAACCACTTGATGTACCTTATTTTGGATCTAAATCCCATGTTCATTATATTTTCCTATATCTAATTCATTCCATGCATGGTGGTCCACGAGTTGATCCTACGATGGATAATCTAACTTGCTAGTTATAGCTGCAACATCCTACTTCCTTTTTAGATGATGGTGGTCCACATGCGGCTGATTCTTTGTTTTAAGCCACCCAATCTATCATTGATCATATGAAAAATCCTCCATAGCGGAGATTCAAACTTTTTACAAACATGCTTTAGGACTTGGCTAATCATTGGTGGGATGTGATTACCTAGACTGGTACTCATCATGGAATGTTCTGGTTTGATTTCCATACTACCTTCAATGATCGGTTTTCTAAAAAGACGCAATAAGCTGACAGATCCAGAGATTTCATACATCTTGAGCAGGATACAAAGTCGGTCTTTAGTATTTAGTGAATTTTATAGAGTTTCAGCACTTTTCACCGCTTCTTGTTGGTGATAAGATTTTTCATTCTAGACGTTTCAAGGATGGGATATAGTACTCCATATGTTTGTAGGTGAATGACTTCCTCCTATATTACTTTTAATCAAAATTCAATCAGTATCATATGACTGAGCATAAAATGGGGGATGAAAATAATATTAGGAATAGAGTTCAAGTGTTGTGCTAGGAAGGTAGTTCTTCCGGGGGTAGGAAACATTCTCTCAAAGTTTCTCATCAGTGAAGTGACAACCAAAATATCCAATTATATAGCTCTAATATGTGTCATAAGTGTGGAAGATAGTGGAATTCAAATACTATTTGTGATAGAGACCCACTAGAGTGTTAGGCTTCTGTCCTTATGGGGAATCTCCCATGTTTTTGCGGTAATTTTCCACCAACCTTGCATGGAAAAGGATCCTCACCTGCTCCACCTGTAAGAACGAGTTCTTTAACACCACATCAGGTGGGGAGTTGGAATAGAACCAGTTTTTCTGGCCAAGGATGAGATTGTGGATATAGTATCTAGACCCCTAATCACAATCCGCACTAATATAGTAGTTATGGTCATGGTAGTCCATCTGTTTCATGGGGCCGTAGATCAGGTCAGTTTCCTGAACTATAGAAAATACAATACGATCAGGTTGTGGGACCTTCTACAGTACAAGGTAATTTTAGAGTATCCACTTGAATTGTATATTATTTAATTGATACATGTTCTTTAAATTCATTTGTCTCTGTATCTAATGCAGATAGTCTCATATTGGAGATACAGTATCATTTTGTTGTAATTACCCTAGATATTCCATTAGGGTATGAATAGAAGGTATATGTTAGTGTAGGGACTATCCCATTTCGGTTGTTAGTTACCATTTATTAGGGTATCTATTGGTTCATGAGAAGACATGATTTAATGTAATTCTTAGGATGGGGTTTCTGGTTCACTATCATGCTTTTGTAGACTGCTATTATTGTAGGGTACCTATTATATCACCAGAGGGATTTATTTTTCTATATAACGATTAGTGGGATGTCGAGGATGGTAGAGCGGGACCATAGTATCATGGGTTAGGTGTTGTGGCTACCCAGATTTAAAATATCTTCATAGAGGATCAGGGTCTACAAAAAGTTAATCTCCCTCCTATATTGGATCATTTCAAGGAAGTATTTTCTAAAAAAATTACCTTATCACAAGATATATTGGTATATGTTACTATCAATATTGTTCTGTGAGAAGCTCTAGTTTCAATTCCTCCATACAATATGGCACCAATAGAGCTTCAGGTTTTGAAGCAGTAGTTAGAGGATTTAGAGGCCAATGGTTTTATATGGCCTAGTACATATTATTGGGGATTTCACATTCTTTTCTCCATAATGTAGGAAGGAACATTACATCAATGTGTATATTATAGAAGTTTGACCCATCTTACAGTCAATAACTGATATCCAATTCCTTTAATTGATTATCTTGTTGAGAAGTTATGGGGAGAAATGATCATCTCTTAGATTGAATTGATATTGGGTTATCATTAAGTGTGAGATAGATCATCAGACATACAATGTAGGAAATTACATAGTAGGTGTGGTTGGAATGAGTACCTTGTTATGTTTTTCGGTCATACAAACATTCCGACCAATTTCATGGCCCTAATGAATTGATTTTTACACCCCTATTGGGACTATTTTTTCGTGGTCTTTTCGGACGACATATTGGTGTATTCTCACACTCGTAGCATCCACTCCAAACATCTTGAAATCATTATAAGTATAAGAATTTATCATATTCTTTATTCCAAGATTCCTAAATTCCACGTTTGGATAAAAAATGATCACTTCTTGGCTTATATTATCTTAGATTCAGGCATATCTATTAACTAGGAAATGGTTAACACTTTAGTTATCATGGAGCATCCCAAGAAAATGTATTATATATAGAGTTTCATGGGGTTAGATGAATATTATAGGGATTTCGTACATAAATTTTCTAACCTGTATTCGCCTCTTACCAGTCTTACAAAGAAGGGTGTCAAGATCATTCGGTTAGATGCATGTAAGAAATTCATTCAATAGTTGAAAGGGATGCTTGTATCGACACTAATTCCTATTCTTCCAAATATAGGCATAGGTGATACTGTCTTCTATGATGCATCAACCATTGGCCTAGGAGTTTTACTAATGCAGGAATATAGATTCATTGCGTATAGTTCACGAAAGTTGAGAACTCATAAGAGAAACTACCTAACACATGACCTTGAGCTTGCGACTGTTTTCCATGCCTTACGTTGCTTGAGACATTATCCAATGTGTGAGAGATTCGTGGTGTAAAAAGACCATAAAAACTGAAATATATATTTTTGAAGCATGAAATGAACCTCATATTGTGACGATGGGTTGAATACCTTCAATCCTTTGATTTTACATTTTCCTATATCCCTGGAAAGGGTAATGTAGTTGCAGATGCACTGAGTTGAAAAACTCAACTACATGTTTTGCGAGAACCTAGTGATAGATGAATGTTAATGGCCATATTATTTGAGATGTATCTAGATTTCCATGATAGTCACATGCAGCCTTACCTCTCATCCTTTATAGTTACCTCTTCCATCCTTGAGAAGGTAAAGGGTAGATAGTTTTCTGATCCTGTATGTTTGGTACTCCGTGAGAGTATATCTGGAGACAACCAACCTTCAGATTGGTTCATGGATAGAGATGATTTCTTGCATCTATGTGGACATATCTGGGTTCTTACAAACATCATATATGATTTGATAAAATCGTCACATTTATCTGAATGGTTATTTCATCGAGGAATATCCAAGATGTATCAAGATAAGTGATGCCGGTATTGGTGGACTGAGATTAAATGATAGTTAGAAGGATTTATCAACATGTAATCCACCTATCAGATGGTTGATGAGGAGATCTTGAGACCTAGAGGCTTACTACCTATGGTTCTAGTATAAAAATGGAAGAGATAAGATGTTTCTATGTATTTTTTATATGGAATACCAATGTCAATGAGGGGTAGCAATGCTATTAGGGTAATCATTGACCGAATAACAAAATTATCCCACTTCATTCCAATTTGAGAGACATTCCCCATTGATGAACTGGGAATACTGTATGTACATGAGATCATACATCAACATGGGTTTCCGCGTACTTTAATTTCATATAGGGACACTCGTTTCTTGTAACTTTTCTGGAAGGGATTGCAGAAGGCTATGAGAATAGAGCTGCTTTTAATCACATCTTTTCAGCCTTAGATTGATGGAAAATGAAAATTGACAATATTGGTTCTATAATATATTCTCTAAGAATATTTTCTTGATTTTATTGGTTCTTGGGAGAATCATATCCCTCTCGTTGAGTTCGGAAATAATAATAGATTTCCTGAGTCAATTTTGATGGCTCCTTTTGAGGCCTTATATGTATGGACATACCTTTGTCCCTTGTGATGGATAGAGGTAGGTGAGGAGGATCTACTAGGTCCTCATCCCGTTCAAGAGACTTCAGAGAAGGTTTAGCTGATTTGAAATCATATGAACACTACTCAGTCTAGAAATAAATCTTAGGTCAATTTCCATTGACGACCTATTGAGTTCATGCTTGGGTATTATGTTTTACTTCATTTATCTCCCAACATACGGCATAAACAGTTATGAAAATAGGAAAAAAAATCACCATGTTTTTTAGGGTCTTTTGAAATTTGAGATAGAATCAGACCCGTAGACTATCAGTTTCATTTACCTCAGAGGTACCATGTCATGTACAACATATTTCTTATTTCACGACTTCACCAATATCATGTCGACCATATCATTCCTTTGATCATGATGATTTTGAATTAAATAATGATTCAACCTTTGAGTATTATCCAATATGCATCATTGACCGGAGCATGATGGTTATTCGAGGCCGATCAATCATTCAAGTACGGGTGCTATAGAAGTATGGTTGGGTACAGGATGAGACTTTGTATAGAGAAGAAAATATTCAATATTAGTGGCTAGAGTTTTTCTCAAAAAATATTTCTGCATGCTTGTAAGGTGATCTCAGGGTTGAGTTCTTTTAAGGGGGGAAGATTGTAAGAAACTTGTTTTTCACTAATGTATGAATCCTTTAAGTATCGGAATAAGTATTTACATTGTACTTAATATAGATACCTAATGAGTTAGAAAAGTTATCAGGGGTGTGTGGAGCATTATAAAAGAATAGAAACCATTTTTTTGGAAAACTATATAGGTAAAACGGTTATCACAGTATTGGCACATTGTTTAGGTATCCGTTCATATTGAATTTTCTGGACAGAACCACTTCATACAGTTTGTGCATAGCTATGCAGCCTAACTGTGTAAAGTTACCTTCTACCTAGAAAACCTCACATGATTATCAAATGGTTTGATAAACTGTGCAAACAAAATGTGAACATGCTAATTTTATGGGTAAATTTATAATTTTTCCCTTATTGGTATATTAATCTTCATTCTTCCTCCTAATATGAGAACAAATGGGATTAAGCCCTTTTTTCTCAATTTAGTGATTTTTTAAGATCTAAGTTATATATCATGTGATCTCCGTCATCTATGATCTGATAAATATTTTTTTCATCACATGAGATGTGAATGGTTATTTAATTGAGTCCTCTAGATCCATTCTCATTCCCTTTTTCTCTTGACCAAGATATCGGTGTATGAGCAGTATTCTATTTTTCATTAACCTTCTCTGATATGATCCCAATCAAGGTCCAATACTAGATGAGGGAAGTCATGAAATCCTAAGGTGTGTGGTATATAATTTATCCCTTAACTTATTTGATTTTGGATTGGTCATGTGGGAACTACTGATTTATTTGGGTGTCATTTTTTTAATGTATATTCCAAGCTTATAATCATTTGAACATTATGGATATTCACATTCCATATATTTGATTAATTGTCGGTGGATATGACCAAAAATCTATCCTTTATATGTCAAAGGTTATACTATAATTTTTGTTTAGAGTTTTGACACATTTGCACCACTGTTCGGTTGTGTCATGGCTTGAAAACTCTGAGGGTAAGCATTTATACATCAACTGGCTTGTTCGTAATTATAATTTCATAATGGAACATACCAGGTAGGTCCCCACATGACCCACCTATGGTATGTGCTTAAATTTGATAATTAAATGTGAAATGTGAATTAGAATTTCTATTATTTATATACCTTCACAATATTTAATGTGAATGAATAATAGGTTTCATATCCATAGAACCCCTAAAAACATTAATAGAAGGAGTTTAAATGAACCTTGAATAAGGAATATACCTTAAATGGATTAAAAAGGTTGTGTGAAACTTCACTTTATTAGACTAATGAATGTCAAGTCTTGAACCAATGGTTGAATGATATATGACCATATCACACTAATGAAATGAATGTCTCAAAACAAGAAAAATATTAATGACTTCATAATCAAATAGAAATGTCTTGACTTGAGCTCTCCTTGGATTCTGATTGGAGAATCTCATGTGCACTTGGGTTCCCTATTCTGATTCAATGATACAACATACATAGGTTGAGATCCACCTTGATCTTGATCCTTATATATTATTGGATTCCATGTATGACACTATGGGGTCCATTCATATTACTACAAGATCCATTGGATACACTCCTTGGATCTAACATTGACATGTATGTTCCATGGTTAAATAACATCTAGCACGGCCTCTTCTCTACACCATTTTACCTTCGTCGAACACTGAGGACTGTGTAGGCATCACATTGTGTAATGCCTTGGATTATGATCCTTTTATTACACTATTACCCCATGCTCTACTATAATTATTGATGATTTTTCATCCCTTGAGTTAAACATCACATTGGTTATTTTGTTGGGACTTCATTATTAAATATCATAAAACATGGATACCTTATTACATCATGGAACCCAAAATATTTATATTATCACCTTGTGATGTCAGTGTTGGATATTCCTCATGATACTTATAAATCTAAAATTGGTAATTAATGAATTAAATGATTTGGTTACATGTTCAGACAGTAGTAAGGGGCAGAAGTAGGTACTTAGGTATTTAGTTACATTAAACTAATTTACATTATAAATCCCTGCCTTCAAACTGTTACATTTTTATTACGTGAGCCAGATGTTATAGATACCATTGGTGGTGCCCCTATGAGATTTATCACACACCCTCTCCAAGTGTTGTTTGGTACCCGGGGAAGATTACATGGTTGTAGGTGTTAACAAAGGAAAGTACACAACATCAAGTAGTTTTTTTATTATTCTTTAGAATGGAGCTTGAAAGAAGTTGACCTAGATAGAGCTCGGGATACATGGGATAGAATTTTGATTCACTTATACATTTTAATAACATCTTATCACTATTTTCATGTATCCATGTTTTCCAGTGTTCATGTGACAAGACATATCATCATTTTTTAATAGTATTCTTCTTGTTTTGGTTATTGTTACTGTGTTTTCTATTTTTTCAATGTGAATTCTATTTACTTATATTGCTTAATCTCTTTACATATGTTTACATTCATACACTATTCTGAACATTGGAAATTAAGGAATATTATCCATATAGACACACCATAGGCCCTTGCTTCTAGTTGTCATACTCTAGTGTTCAGGGATATGTGCATGAGGTCATGGGTACTACCAAGATTTGGGAACCCATTAAGTTGAATCTGGGAATGGGATGTCACTAGGGATCACTAAGTGATAGTGGCACATGCAGAAGGGAAAAATTGAATTTATGTTGAAAAATATAGTTGAAATACTCTGAACGCTCAGTACTGAGATCATATCCCCATTCTTACTGAGTATCAAAAAGAGAGAGTGGCACATGACTCAAGAATGTCTCGCCTATAGACTAAGCTAGTAAAAATGTTCCAAAAGCATACTTGATAATGATCATATCTCTTTTACTTTTACATAATTCTATTTTCATATCTTACATGTAATTCAAATGTTTACTAAGCACACATTATTGTTCCAACTAGGGCTAATCAACTGTGAGTGGTACATGAATCAGTAAAATCTCAAACTCTTGTCAACATATTAATTTATAAAATTAAAACAATATAGGATTTGAATCATATCCCCTTTCTAACTAAGCCCCACTATTTCTTTTTAGAACATGACTTGTGACATGGTCATATCCATTTCAAATAATCTCATTCTTAGAAAACAACAGAATCATAGTAGTGGGATCATACTCCCCCACCATTTTGAGGGTTATAAATTTATTACAAAAATAGACATATAATAGTTTTATATTCATGATCAACCAAAAATTTAGGAATACATATTCTAACCAGGATGTGTGATTAGGATCATACCCTGGCCTTCTCAATTTTGTGTGTCCCTGACGTTGTTTGAGACACATTCTCAACGCCCCACGAGTTCATCGACTCTTCAAAAAATGCATCTGGAAAGAATTTCCATAAAATATAGCCTCATAGAAATGTATATATGAATAATAGGGACTCTACTTCAGATATCCTTTTTGTTAAACATCCCCAAGTTGATATAACCCACGAAAAAGGAAATATTTAAATTTCTCATACACATTTATATAGTGGGGTTATTGAAAATTGGACACTTTTTTAAAGAGAGGTTCTCAAAATACCATGTTTAATCAAATATTGTGTACCAGTAACCATTAAGAGAACCTCACTATAGTTACCAGACAACAAAGAAAGGAAAAAACTACTTTCTAAGAAACTAATTACATATGACACTAATGATTAGGATGATGGCATCTATATGAGGAATGAAATATCCAAACATACACTTAAAAATGACCAAGACCAATGTTACAATTAATTACAAGACCAAAAATAGGTTAAAAATGTATTACTCAGCTTACATTCTCTTATATATGAAGGATAATTTTCATTGATTAAGGATAAGAACATCCCTTGTAATGGATATGGGGGTTACCTCCATATCATGAACACATTCCATTATCATCGAGGAATTAATGCTTCTTCTATTGTCTGATACAAAAAATACTAGAAGAAAAACATAATTTTTATGGAATTTTTTCTCTAAATCATGAGAAATATCTGATGTTTTTGTAAATATTCCATTATATTATTGTCTCTAAGATAGTCCAATCACATCCTGATAGTATTATGTTAAACTATATATAATCTCACATCTTATCCACATAACCATAAAATATACAAATATCTACCTTGAATCAGTATTATAAACTACACAACAACCTTTTTTCTTTTCCATATGATTTTAAACTGTACAAAAAAGATCCTAAAAAAAGATGTTAAACTTTTTCAAATGTTTTACTTGCAATAAGAAAATATAATCAAATGTCTCATTTTTCCTTACCAAATTAAATTAAAAAACATATGATATGTTCATACCATATGAAATTAAACTTCACTAGAAGCATCATATCACAAACGATTCGCTCTACACAAGCTATATCTATTTGAATGAATGTTAAAATTCTTATATACCTATGTGAGAGTCAGATCCACATAGTTGATCACTTCATCCATGAACTATGTGTTTCCTAATTCATATCATAATAGGATGTCTAGTGTTTCCAAACCCACAATTCTTGGCTCCAACTAAAGTATTAAATTATTTCTATATATGATGATCCACATATTTAAAACAACACATTAAACAATATGGTTGATGTACTCTCCACATGACACTAAACTACATGGTTTTCAAGAACTACTATTTCTTGATTCCTTCCATCATAGGATACGAAGCGACACCTACACCTCCCTTACTATTAAAGCAACATCATATAACATATTTTTGAAGAATCACACACATACTTAAAGAAATACATTAATCTAAATAGATAAATTACTTTTCCCTTGACATTAAACAGCACTAGTTTCTAAAACTATGTAATTATTGATTCTATTTATTTGGAGATTCATAAGGATTTCTATATCACATATCATATCATAAAAACCTCATGATTAAAATTCACATGTCCTTTCTCAAAATGCATGCATGTTTTGAGGAATATTTTACATTCTTATTTTCTCACATGTAGCTTATCTCGGTTGGGATTAGTATTATTGGTATGATATTCTCCTCTATAACATGGTATATTATCTCACAATAGGGTTTTCATGATCCTGATCTCTCACCACATGACATTAAATTGAACTGTTGATGTCTCTTGAATGAGATAGAAAATTACATTCTTGTAGACCTCACCTGATAGGACCACTATTATTGGTGTTGGCCTCCAGCAACACCTCCATTAATTAATTATGTGTGAAATTATTTCTATCATCAAATGATATGTAGTGAATCCCATATCCATAACACTAGTTCCAAAAAAAAATATCCCCCTCCCCGCATATGAGTCAAACCTACGAAAGGATGTTTAGTTTATAAACTATGTGTTTGTTGATTTCTTCCAACACTGGATATGTAGTGAATCACAGACCACTATTAATGGTCCCATCTTTAATATTTCATTTTGCTATTGGGGATTCTATGTACATGTGGGATAATGAAAAACTTCATGGTTTTTTAATAGCTAAATGTGGCTTGATTCCTCCCATAAAAGAATACATAATGATTCCCAAATCATAAATCATGGGTCTAAATATAAGAATAAACTATTACAATTCCCCATTTTGTGTATGGGTAAAACCATTGTAGAGATATTATCAATCAAGAACTATGTGTTAATTTATTCCTTCCATAATAGTTTACGTAGTAATGCCAAAATCTCCTATCGTGAGTCAAGGTTCAATAAGCAATAAAAAATCACCACAATATAACATGGTCCTTGTCATAGATGATTATTTTTCATATGTACATGTCTGATTAGTGTTTGTATTTCTTGATCACATAATATATCATTCCAATTTTTTCGCATTGGTTCTGTTATCATTACAATATGACCTTAAGCTATAATGATGAAAATATTTCCTTTTAACATGATGTTAAAATTATAAGAATGTGTCATAGTTCCATTTCACTAAAACATGATGAGAAATATTTCCCTCCCTGTAATTGGTAAAAGGTTTATAGAATCATCAATTTTCATCCCTTATAAATGGGGCAACATATCTTAAACTCGTTCAAACATAGTATAGTATTCTTCCATCTCCATTTAGAAACATAAATTCATAAATCAAACTTTATGATTTTAGTACATTGGGTTTCCACTAAAATTTCATTGACCTTGTAAAATAACAATGATCTCTATGTTTGAGCATGATATTGATTCATAATGTTCATTAGCCTACCAACTGGAGTCATATTGGCCTAATATGAAGGGATGTTGTATCTTTGTTAGCCTAATTTCACTGTGGTCGAACTCATCACTGAATGGTTTTCTAAACCATTTTTATATGTATATAACCAAAACATTACACATGAATCAAGAACCATGATGCATGATTTAAAACATTTTCATCTACCACTACGAAATATTTTAGAGTAATATTAACCCAAAGTATCTTAATTGGATTCATATGTATCATTCCACTCATCTTATTTCATTGTCTTTTGTTATTATTAAACTACCTCCATATTAGAAAAAAATTGTATGAAATTAAATACATGACATTGATGGTACAAGTCAAAAGACCTAAACCACTAGTGAAAGAGACACAAAACATCTCATGTTGGAATCCCAGAATGGTTAGGCTGAAAAATTTAATTTCTTTTCTCCCTAAATTCCTCATCTCAATTGTTTATAAAAAAATTATAGTGAAAATAAATCAAGAATAAATCTCATATGGCCTTCATTGTAGCCATATTTATATCCTAGAAGTGTTCCACAGATTATCTGGTCTATGGAAATGATTGAGAAACAAATTTTAAAATTACCTCACCATGATAAAATATTCAATAGGTGGCATCAAAAATTTAAGGTTGTTTGAATGCTTTTTCATATTTCATTTTACATAATTCACAATTCAAGATATGAGCACCTTGGGTCACCAAAAACCATTCATGACACAAAAAAATGGATATAGATATCTCTCTATTTGAATTCTATTAATTCATAAGGTCTTAGAACTACCAGATACTATCATTATTGTGCTATAAATATGTATTACTAATTATTGTGAGCCTAAAATCACCATGGATGAATTGAGAACCAGATTGTGTTCTTAGACATTACTGGAATATTTTTCTTATACCATCCTCATCACCCATGAATATTAGACCATGAATTTTAATCCCTGTATCAAGTCTATTCAATAAAAATCAACATCCTTTAAGTAATATCTAAATGTATTGTACCCTTTCTCCAAATAGGGAAATGACATTCCATTCCTGGTCCTCCTGATTCCCCACACCTTGTGAATAAAATCCATAGATATTGGGGATGAATCTTCCTATGAAAAATGCTAATCATTCCTATGGTATTATAATGCTTCCTATATAGACTTTTTCTACATACCCCAAGTCATTTAATTGACCATTGACTCATCTCAAATCTTTCATGGCCCCCAAAAATGATTGGGGATCAATTCTACTTTATTAATCATTAAACCCCTATGGGATAATTCCTAAGGTAATTGACCTAAAAATATAGTAATATCCCAATTGAATGGAGTCAACTGAAATCCTTGTTAGCCCTAGTGACCCCATGCATGGTAATTAGAAACAAAATATGTTTTAAGTCACCACTAGTTTGTAAGGGCCATTCCATGATCCATTAATTCTTATTCCAGGACATATGATTTGAATAATACTTCTTCCAAAAATCTTGGTGGATTCATCATCCTGTGTATTTTTACTAAATATCAATTCTACCTTAGAAAACATTCATGACCCTTGGAAAAGAGTGGGGACAACTCTAATTGACCATAATGGAAAGGAATACTAGACTTGAACTACCAGATAGAGGTATCTCCTCTTTGCAGGAACATAAATCAATTCCTCATGATCCTTGGAAACCCCATGGTAGAACACATAACCATAGGGTGTCATAGGTCATCCCTAAAATGACTCTATCATATTATATAATTATTAATTTTTCTAAAATAAAATAAATCAAACTATTGAAATAGGATATCCGAGAAAATATTCATTCGACAACGGTAATATAAGATCCAAGAGAAAATACTATAATCTAAAAGAAATAGAAGTTCCACTATATGAGACCATAAACTACACTGCAATAGTTCCCTAAACTAAAAGACCCACAAATATAGAACAATTATGGTGTAGATTTAAGGACCATAAATCAACAATCATAATGAGACATAATTATTTCTAGGATGAGATCCTGATAAGAGAATCATGGGAAATAGTTGAGTCTCTACGTATTGGGCACTCAATTTTTTTGATCTGGGAAATATTGAGAATTTATAAAATATAAGATGAAAAAAATTCTAGGTTGAAAACCCAGAAAAATTCCAACTGAGAAAAATCCAAGTCCACACCTAAAAATCCTTCCTCCATATGATTCATAGGATAAAATCCTGTATATATAAATAAATAGATACAATGATTTGGTGGACCCCCATATTTCAATTTAAAAAATCAATATATGATCTCATAGTCTACTGAAATGGGTATCTGATAGTGAATTATACCTCTGGGGTGGATATATTAGTGAAATAATCCTTCTAAATCATTTTATTTGAAGAAAAATATTACAGTTATGGAATCTCATGTTGGTGAGAATTACAGAAAATTTATCATGAGAACCCTTTTGTTAGTTACACACTCAAATCCTTATTATTGTATCTATTTTGAATTACACACAATAGAAATGTATTTTGGATGATTCTACCAACATCACCACCAAAACATGGATACTTACCATGGATTTCATTATAAGATAGTGACATTACGCTTAATATTTATGATCTAGATCTGCATAATGAATCTCATCATATATTTTTTTCATCTATAAACATGTGTTCCCAGAGAATGAGTTTTTCCTACATAGTGGAATATTTCATAACGATGTATCGATTGACTCCCATTGTCATGAGATGCATAGAGGTGTCCAAAAATGTCACATTGGATCTAGAAACATGTTCCATTCCATACAATTCCTATTCCATTGTGTAATTCATTAACATTCCAATTTCAAGAAATTCATAATCACATCGATGTATTTAGCATAGCACTCATTGTCCTTAGTCTCTTCTTAACAGTACATGAAATTCTTTAGTCGACTCAATTTTGATAGATACCCACATGGGACTCAGTATCATAGAATGTATCATGATCACATATATATAAATTTGATGTGAATTTAACTTAGAATAATATTTTATTCATTATAAATTAATCAAAATTTATGGTGGGAGTTTTGTTGGAACCCATAATTGTGCCATATGCCCATTGTGGTATAATCATTAAAATTTTTGGAGACTATGAAAAAACACCAATATAAAGACGTAGAGGTATCATCATGAAGAATATTATTTTGGTTTTCTTTGTTATTAAATAATATTCATTTATTATACTTTATTCATTCTTCTTAGGGCGTTATAGGTACTTATGAATTCCTCTATTATAAAAACTATTGGCCATCCATAGCTAGCATGCCTAGCTAGCCTGACCCTAGCTCGTGTGGAAGTAACCTCAACAGCACCTATGGAGCCAACCTAGCATGGTATCATAGTCGACATATGGATATAATACAATCACCTACGTAAGAGGGGAAGAGACACATCATAGGGATGTAGCACCACATTAGTGTGGGCTAACAAGGGGTGGTACCATCAGACATTAGGGGCAGGCACAAGTACTCCCTTTAGGTTACCGATGGTTACTTCATTACTTATAAATTTGAGGGGATCCATTGAGTACTTCTATGGAGGGACAATAAAACCATGTGTACTATTCACCAGTGGGTAAAAATTCCATTTTCAACCAAGTTTATAAGATGTGATCGAGTTGTGCCATTTATTTAAATATTATTTACATGGATAGTGTTTTTTTAAATAATTCTATAATATGTAGTTTCTTAAATCTCCAACTCTTCCACTCATAATCCACACTCAAACACTGTTGGTTCAATATCACAAAGATAATTAGTATCTCTTAATCCTCCCTGAAGTCCTTCTCTGATGATCCGAGAGGATTTCACTGATGCCTTATCTAATAAATAGTGATGTTATATCATCCAACCTCTATTATTTTCTTCATTAATCTTCTTGTATAAATATTTCAAGTGGATACCCACTAGATTTCCACGTGATCTTAAAAATACATTTGAATGTTCACACAAGGCCATATATGGATGTTTTATATATACTTATAGATATGATATGAAAATAATAGGTGATTCATTCCTTCTATGCTATTTGTGTATAAAAAATAGGGCACCCTCCTGATCATGTGGAATGAGATGAAGACTAGTCATGCAATGACCTGACACCAGTGCATGAAAATAGGGGAAGAAAAAAAGACATTATCGAATCATTTTATGAATAAAAATGAATAAATTGGAATCTATATTGGTTATTTTTTCCCTATAAGACCTTGGAATATTTATATGAATAATGCTACAGCTAGGAATGAATAAGATGTGCGATTGTGAGGCCCGTTGAACACGTAATTAATTTTAAAAAAATATTGTGTATTTTATATCTCTACACATGGCAGAGATGGGTTATCTCTCAAATGGTAGATCAAATCAGAAATATTATGGTACAATTGTATCCAGAGAGTTTTTTTCCTAGACGGGTTGTAAATTTTATGGGTGCATACCTTCTGCGGAAAATTTTATCGAGGTTGTTTTCATAAATAAAAAAATTTAATTATTTAGGGGTGTCTTCTCAAATAAAATCATAATAGAGTCTTACATTGGATTTCTGATCTCTCTTATGACTTTAGGATTCCACATTTACTGTTGGTGTGACATAATGTATTCATCGCTAGGTGTTTTGGTTGAGGGAATTAAACGGTGGTTTATTTGATTAATTAATTAATTAATTTTTTAAAGAAATCAACCATCCCCCTATCTTCATTTTTGTGAACCAAGGAGGAATCCTCCTACTTCCTCCTCCTTCTAGTGAAGAACCAGAAAAATCAAGCAAACAAGGTGTCATTCGGATCTTTTTTTTATGACGGTTGCTTCTGGATCGGGCATCGGCAGCAGCGAATCTCGCAAAGCATCAGTGATCCAAAAAAGGTATAAAATTTGAATTTTATGAACATTCCCCACATGAAGCTTCTTTTTTGTTCTAACATTCCATTAGATCATTGTTTGGAGGCTGGTTTTTGGTTCATCAGGTCTCAAGTTTTCTGAAACATCATCAAGATTTATTTTTGGACCACTAGTTTGTTCATAGTGGTCGGTGAAAACTCTGGAAGAATTTTCTGATGCAACACAGTAGGTTTCGGTGAGATAGGTGGATTAAGTGTAAGAGTGAATGTCAGCCTGGAAATCCAGTCAGGCAGCATCAGCCATTTCTAGTGTGGCGGCGGCAGTCCGCCAAGCGACGACGATAGTTTCTGGAGAGGTAGTGATGGTCCAAACAAACTGTATGGGGTTTCATTAAACCACAGTAAAATTTAAACTGGGAGTCCAAATCATGAGCTATAAGTGTATATGTGACCCTTGAATCCAGAAGGACTCTATGAGGTAGGGTTAAGAAATTAAATAATTGGGTTCGTGGCCCGGGGGCCACTAGACACTGAAATAGTAATATAATTTTATTATTATTCAACTTTGACCCGCCATAACATCTCCAAGGAGTGACCAATTAATGAGCCACCAGTGGAATTCTGACTATGATGGTATGGTGAAAATTTATAAAAAAAATTTTTGTGCTTAATATGAATTCAGGATGTCCCCCCCATGAGGATCATTCTAGGTGTTTTCGGTGAAATGTGCCTTTTTTGTATGCTGTCCATTTTAGACGAATGAGTAGTAGACACCATGTGTTTTTTTGAAAGGATTTCATTATATAAATCCACTCAATGTGTTTCATGATCATTGAGGGTCCCCACTCAGGCACTCTATGGTGAATTGTAGCCTTTTTACTAGTTATCTATTTCTAGTGAGTAAATAGATTATCCTGTGTGTTTTTCCTAGTCGAATGTGATGGTGGCATGGGTATGGGTGAGAGAAGTTTAGGGTGATGCAATGTTGTTGGTTACTTACGATAGTGATTTTTGGACCAGTAGCTATTGAGTGAATTCCCTTGGTACATTCCTATGAGGGTTTACATGGCATCACCTCCTTCGTATAGGTTTGTAATCCCCTCGGTAAGATGATCTTGATAGAGTTGTGGTATCCCTCCGGAGTAGAGGTGGTTGGATCCTATAGCATATCATTTACCCTATATCAAGTTCTTATAATTTCCATGACCAATAATACCTAGGAAGTGATCCCCAATCTAGAAGAGTAACCTTGTAGGGTTGTTGGTATCATTGGGTATACGATCCCCTGCGCATCAAAAAGTTTTACTATGGTAGTGGCATCATCATGTATATGATCCCTTACACATCAATTGTTTTATGTAAGGTTTATTGTATCCTTTTTTGTATGATCCACCACAATAAGATTAATCTGAAATAGAGTCTGAGGTTTTGTCAGGACAGACATTACATGGGTAACGATCCTCTATCTGAGTGATGTGATCTCTGAGATTTCAGATTGGTTTGTTGTATCCCGTAGAAGATATGGGAGTGATCCTTTGATATAGAGATTATTTTATACTAGTTATGGTCATGGAATTCCCCAAAAAATCATTGGTTTGATCTCCTATTTGAGGAGTGTTGGTTTACAGTTTTCTGGTTGGGTTCGTAGTGCCCCCAGGTGATCTTTAGAGGGATCCCCTATCTGAAGATCTTGAAACACTGAGTTTCAGCATGTCATGTTTTGTGGTAATATCTGATGAGTGTTTTCTCTTGGATATGTATAGCCTCAGATCCACATGTAGAATCTGACATTGGCTATGATTTTGGGCCCCAATGAGGCATGGTTTCAAGTAGGAGTATGTTTCATTTTTATTTCTAGGTTTCCCTTGGGATGTTGTCAAATCTTTGATGACATGCCATGTGGTTTGATCTAAATGTTTGATTTTATCCATGGATGGTCATGAGAAGGTGTATCTTTCGGATTAGTTATCCTTCTAGTCGGGATGAGAGGACCGATTCCTTTCAGTTTCTACCTTTTCATTTGGGGTTTTGGTGAGCCTACTATGTATCTATATTCTCACCCCTATGTAGGCTTTTCCCACACATGATTTGTGTCTTATGTAGACCACATGCATTTCAACAGATTATGAAGTGGAATCAAAGGAGATATATCATATTTATATTGACCGTCTTGGGTGTTTACTAGATCTTGGTAGAGGAGATTACCAGACGGTGTTTGTTAGTTATCCCCTCCTCCTAAGCAGGTTGTATGCTCTTTCTATTTTCTTTTGGTGGGCCCTGTAATTTTTGTTTTGTACTGGAGTTGTACTATGTTGGTGGGATAGATGTATCCATGCATTTCATTTTAGATTTTGTGTATATAGGAATTTTTTCATTGATGTGTATGTTGGTTCATGTGTATAGGTACCAATGGCTATGGCCACCCATGTGTGAGATAGAAAACTCAGTGCTGATCAATAGCCCCTGGCCTATTAGAGGCAGGCTTGGGGACTTTCTGTTAAATACCTTTTGGGGTGATTCAAGATAGATTGGTATAAAATGAAGATCCACCTATGGGACTTTAGAGAAAATTTGGTCCAGCTATGAGCGTTTTTTGGTTTCATTGGGTTAGTGTTTGGATGTTTCATGTTTGGATTTCAGTCTAGGGACATCAGTGTTCCTGTAATGACTGACATATCCATTCACAAGGAGTCTGAGAACCTGTGTTTTGAATCGGGACATTAGGAAACTATTCATAGGTAAATAGCTATAAAGGCATCATATATGACTAGGTTTTAGGTTTTCCATGTCCTTATTGAGTCAACTCCCCAGATATACCCATTGACAGTGGTGCATCTTGATTGTATTTCAGGATTCCTCCGTGAAAACTGCCAGTGAGCTTTCAACAGCAAAATTTTGGTGACGATCTTCCCCAATATGAGTCATTAGAGAAAGGAATAGGTTTTGAGGATGGGAATCCTGGTGGTATGCCAGTTGAGCCACCATCTATCAAGAAACCAGTTGTGCAGGTAGTGTCGGATGAGGATGCGTGAAGGCTGAGTTCGCTTTATGAGTTCCAGAGGCAACGCCCTCAGAGGTACCAGGGTGATCCAAACCCCCATGATACTGAGGACTAGATTGAAGCATTCACCATTGTTTTCTGCAATGTGAGTACACCTCCAAATAAAATGATGGTCCTAGTGTTGAACCTTCATCTTGGTTGACCTCGACGATTGTTGAGTCTGGTGATGCAGTCCAATGACTAGGAGGCTCTTACGTAGGTAGTGTTGGAGTATCTCTTTAGGTAATAGTTCTATTCGGTCATGATATTGTCAGTGCGGATCCAGGAGCTTCTATTTCTTCGATAGGAGGGTATGATTGTGTTTAAGTACTCAGCAATATTTACTTACTAGTCATGCTACTCACTAGATATGGTCCAAGACCAGCTCATTAGCACTCAGACCTTCGAGCTAGGACTACACTGAGATATCTAGGCCGGTGAGGTTTCCATGTTACATCCCACAAAGGATGGATTGATAGAACATGCCTTGGTGATTGAGATATTTTTGGCTGAGCAGACCCCAACTATCGATATTGGGCATGCGGGAGCTGAGACCTATGCTACTTGTTCAGAAGCTAGTATCTGGTAATAGGCTCAGGGGTCCAGATGTGTGCAAAGTTTTAGGAGGTGACCCTAGGATGGAGGATCTAAGGCTTAGTTCTCTGATTTATTGTTTTATTCAGCTAAAATATAGGTGGTGTTATTCTTGTGATGGATGGGGACTTCTTGATATAGAATGTATGACCCGTCGTGATAATGAGAAGGATCTGGTTGAAAGACCGCCTGGGTAGAGGCATCATCTTGATTATGGAGGTTACTAAGGTGGAAGAGGAGGTAATAGTGTTGGTGTAGCTGTGGGAGGTGGTAGACTAGATGAGATTCCACCACCACAACCCCCATGTGGTCCATGCCTATCTTAGGGAGCTGGAGGATGGGGGATAGGACAACTGCAGGCCTTAGAGGTTGTTAACCCAGAGGCTCTGAGGATGGATTGAGGTACAATTTGTGTCCTTCCTACATTATTTAGTAGTTTTTGTAGACACCATTAGTCAATAATCATTCCTTTTCATTTATTTCTTGTGGTTTGTTCAGGGTGTTGGATTGACCATGTGTTGGTGTTGTTCTACATGCATTGAATGAACATGAAATATGGATCCTACACCCATCAAAATTCACTTTTGTTACTCGATTAAAATAATTTGGGAATTTTACGAGTCCGCAAAAATTGATGTCGCGTGATTTCGTGGCCCAGAGTGCCCAGAATGAATTTCTGAACTTTTTTTCGGGTACGTTCAGTAAACGTACGAGTGGGTTTTATAACTTTTGAATCAGTGCACAGAATTGAAATCTGAGGGCACCGTTGAACTCACATCGCTAGTATTTTCTTAAAGATACTTTCACCTCGATGGTAGTTGGTCGAGAGTGAATGTTAGTTTTTGGGTTTTTCGTGAAAGAAAAAAATAAATACAAAATTATGAAACAATTTATTTTTATTCGAAACACCCATGTGGATGTTGGGAGGTGGGGACCACCAGAACTAAACCACCCTTTGAAAGTTAAGAGTTGGGGTCCACCGGAACTAAACCTCCCTTGTGAGGTTATTGTGGTGGGTACCACCCGAGCCTAAACCCCGAATTTGAATTTTAGAGGCAGGGACCACCCGACCCCTCTTAATGGGGAGAAACCTCCCAACTCCCCAACATTACACCCCTACCATTAAATTGAGCCATTAAATTGGGATAATTAATTGAGATATTAATTTTTCTCATGCAGTACATTAATTAATGCAACTTGGTTGTGCCAACATAATTAATCATTCAAGTTAATTATATTGGCACCCCCTTCATTTTTTTTGGGTGGAATTCTGAGAGGAGAACCCTTGGAGGATTACACTTCTTTCAAAAAGAACGCTTCTCCAATGAAGAACGCTAACTTTGAATTATTCCTCAAGACAAACTCCAATGAGGAACGTATTCGACTACAATGAACCGGTGCATGATCCCAAGATTGGAGGTGTGTGGCGGACGAGGCGAACATAGACAACTTCATCTTCCTTCTCGTGCCAACGTCAATGAACAATCCAATGTAGGTATTTATTTATATATGATTATAACATCCCATGTTATCCCTTTCAAATTATTTTGTGGGATTGGGAATAGGTATTGATGAGGTTTTTGGGGATTGATGTTGTTAAATATCTCCATAAACGTTCATGATTCAATTTTGTGAACCGCTTGCTCCTGCTCTAACACAGAGGGTGCGGGCCAAACAAACATGGCCCGAACCCTCCACCGTTCTACTTCTTTGGTGTGTTCTTCTCAATGTACGAAGGAGATGAAGGAAATGAAGGCAACGGTGCTCCTCCTCCCATGGCCCCTGCCGCCCGTGGCCTTGTCGCGCTGCGTC
Source organism: Viscum album (assembly GCA_963277665.1). Classification (NCBI taxonomy): domain Eukaryota; kingdom Viridiplantae; phylum Streptophyta; class Magnoliopsida; order Santalales; family Viscaceae; genus Viscum; species Viscum album. Next base: position 1,535,754,580 of record OY728120.1, on the reverse strand, counting down.
GCAGGACCCACGGCCTCTGCTACTCTACGCTGTCTGCAGCCTAGCCACCACCGCTGAGTCGAGCTTCCAAGCTGCTTTGCCAAGCCGAGACACTTCCGCAAAGCCGAGAAACCGCCGAGCTGAGCTGCCGCTGCCATCCAGGTCTAGTCGCCTCTACTATTGTCTGGGCCAAGCCGCCGCCTGGGCCGCCACTGTCGGGCCGAGCCGACGTTCGAGCCGTCGTCCGACCTGCCACCTCCACCAACCGGGTCGAGCCACACGGCCCTTCTGGCCGAACTTCCCCGGTTGAGCTGCCCCATGGCCTCACTCCCTCCTCAACCCTCTGTGGCCTCATGACCACTCGTAGCCCTCTGCGGCCTCGTAGACACCTGCGGCCCTCTGCATCCTTGCGGCCACCCGCGGACCTCTATGGCCCCTCACGGCCTATCGGACCTTCCAGCGGGCTGGGCCGAACCCAACGGGCCGGACCACACAGCGAGCTAGGCCAGATCCAATGGGTTGGGTCGGGTCAAAATATACTGGGTCGGCCCAGGATGGGGGGTCGGGTCAGTCCGACTGGGTCAGACCGGACCCACTACGACCCATTTGCGCATTTTGGCCATAACTTTGGCATCAGACGTCCGTTTGACGAACCATCAGCAGCACTGGAAACCACGGATCAAGACAGCCCCTTTGATACCAATTTGTTATAACTGATCCCCCAAGGCCCATGTTGTGACTACCCCAATCCTAGAGACAAGCAAGTCGAGGTACAAATCGCCTCCTCATCACTCCACGTCCACCTGTGTCCTCTGCGAACCAAAAAATCATAGATTCCACACTCTTTTTACTATACAGTTTATTGAATACTGAATCATCTTATTCCATTAAGAGGATCTACTAATAACATGCAAGAATCGCTAAGAGCTGACCCACACAGGATAGCTGGAGCTGACCCACACAGGATCACTGGATCTGACCCACACCAGATCGCTAGGAGCTGACCCACATAGGATCATTAGGAGCTATCCCACAGAGGATCGCTAGAGCTGACCCACACAGGATCTATGGGAGCTACCACACACAGGATCCCTGGGAGATGACCCACACAGGATCTCTTGGAGATGACCCACACCAGATCACTGGAGCTGACCCACACATGATCGCTCGGAGCTGACCCACACAGGATCTCTAAGAGCAGACCCACACAGGATCTCTAGGAGCTGACCCACGCAGGATCTCTTGGAGATGACCCACACAGGATAGCTAGGAGCACTCTTCTCATCACAGCCAGCTACTGGGTATCCACACTAGGCTTACTCATCTCCGGGAGAGTCTGTTCCTGAAGCCACTTGTCTATTCTCCAACTACCATGATGTCCCAATAAGAAGTATCTCAAAGGTTCTCCAAGTCATAGGGGACTCAACGCAATAGACAGTGCGTCAATCAGATGCCCAGTATGTGAGTTATTAGCCTTTTAGTCCTGGTGGCCCAGTTGGATTCGTGCTTGATCCAACCTGACTGTGCCCTATCTTAATCCAAATCTCCAGTGGGGTATACTCAAACGGACCGTCTCGCTTCATGATTTCTAGCACCGTAGATGGTTTTTCAAACGGACGTCTGGTGCCAAAGTTATGGTCAAAAGAATGTAAATGGGTCGTAGTGGGCCTCGGTCCTGTCCGACCCAGTCGAACCAACCAGGCCCAACCTGGCCTGAGTCGACCCGGTTTGGGTCGACCTGGCTTGACACGCTGGGTCAGGCCCGACCTGGTGGGTTCGACCCGACCCACAAGGCGGCCCAGCCCGCAGGGTCCAGCCCGACAGGCCGCGAGGGGCCGTGGAGGGCCATAGGTGGCTACGAGGCCACAGAGGGCCGCAGAGGGCGTGAGGCCCCGGGGTGGCTCGGCCGAGGCGGTTCGGCCGGAAGGGTGGCAGCGGATCGACCCGGATGGCAGCGACGGCTTGGACGGTGACTCGGACGGCGGCTCGGACATCGGCTTGGCACAGCGGTGGAAACTTGGGCGGCAGCTCGGCCCGGACGATGGCGGTGTCTCGGAAGGCGGTGGTGGCTCGGGCGGTGGCTTGGCCTGGACGGCGGGGTCGGCTCAGCTCGGACGGTGGCGGCAGCTCGTCCTGGACGGTGGTGGCAGCTCCACTTGGTAGCTCAGCTTGGCGGCTTAGCTTGGTGGCTCGGTTCGGACGTCAGAGGCGGCTCGGGTGGTGGCTCGGGCAGCTCGGCTGCGGACGGCATGGAGGGGAGAAGATCGCGGGTTCCATAAGGTGGTACAGCGAGGCTGCGGGCGGGGGAGCGCCGCGGAGCGCGGAGGTCGCGGGCGGCGGAGGCCGCGGGCAGCAGAGCGTCGTTGCCTTCGTCGCCTTCATCCATTGCATAAAAAACACCAATGAAGCAGAATGGCAGAGGGGTCGATCCATGATTGTTTGGCCTACACCCTCCACGTTAGAGCGGTAGAAAGCGGTTCACAAAATTGAATCATGAATGTGTATGAAGATATTTAAAAACATCATTCCCCATAACCCTCGTCAATCTCTATACCCAATCCTGTAAAATAATTAGAAGGGGAGAACATGTGAAGTGATAATCATATAGAAATAAACCCCTACCTTGGATTTTTCGTGGATGTCCTATCAAGAAGTCCATGGATATCCCACCCTACTTCCACTCTGGGACCTCAAAAGGTTGAACCAATCCTACTGGTATCTGATGCTCCGCCTTCACTTGCTGACAAGTGAGGCACCGAGTAACAAACTTTGCTACTGCATTCTTCATTCCATGCCACCACTGTTGTCATCGGAGATCTTGGTACATCTTCGCCACTCCTAGAAGTACCACTAGATGGGATTTGTGGAATTCCCTCAAAACTTCCTCCTAAACTGACATGGGTACCCTGGTACGTCCTCTGAAGAGGATGACGTGTTCCCCACCTTCAGAAAATCAATTAGGTACTTGTCCTGTGGATATCTGAGGAATTCATGCCTCGTAGTCAACGTCCCCACACTATGCCTCCCTTACTCGCTAAAGAAGTGGGGGAGTGACTGTAAGAGACTGAAGAAAATATGCTCCATCTCGATCCACAAAGGATATTGGCAAAGTGGCCAGCTGCTCCGTCACCTCGCCTAGCAGTTGTATACCAAACCTCCTGCTGGGTGCATCTGCAACAATGTTCCCCTTCCCATGAGTATATACTATCTTGAAGTCATAGTCCTGGAGGAACTCAAGCCAACGTCGCTCTCTCAGGTTCATTTCCTTCTAAGATAAGATATACCTGAGACTCTTGTTATCAGGGTACACTGTAAAACATTCGCCCATCAGATAGTGTTGCACATCATCAAGGCGAAGACCACTACTGCTAACTCTAGGTCCTGGGTAGCATAGTTCTGCTCATGTTGTCTCAGCTGTCAAGAACCATATGCAATCACTGCTTGCTCCTGCATCAGGACACATCCGAGCCCTATCCCTGATGTGTCAAAGTAGACTACGTACACTACGCCCTGAACTGGAAGCTTCAATATGGGGGGCACTAGTCAGCCTCTGTCCCAGCTCTTGAAAACTCCGCTCGCATTTCTATGACCAAACGATGGGTTTCCCTTTCTTAATCAATACTGATAGTGGTGTTATAACTCTGGAGAAGTCTGGCACAAATCTCTGGTAGTATCCGACCAAACCTAGGAAACTTCACACCCCCGTCACACTCCTGGGTGGATCTCAAGAAAGTATCGTCTCACTCTTTGCAGGATCCACTGCAACTCCAGCCTCCGATATGAAATGTCCCAGAAAATGAACCTCTTGGATCCAGAACAGGCACTTAGAGATCTTAACATAAATATGGTGCTCTCGGAGTGTGATCAGTACTACCTGCAAAAGATAGGCATGATCCTCCTCAGAATCCGAGTAGATCAGAATGTCATCGATAAAGACTACTACAAAGAAATCAAGGTATGGATGAAATATCATGTTCATGAGTCCCATGAACACTACTGGAGCATTGCTTACACTGAATGGCATAACCAAGAACTTTTAATGGTCGTACCAACATATAAAGGTCATCTTATGCACATCCTCATCTTGTACTCTGAGCTGGTGATAGCCTGATTTGAGGTCTATCTTTGAGAACCACAGTGCTCCCTTCAGCTGATCAAAGAGTTCATCAATCCTCGAAAGTGGGTACTTGTTCTTCAAGGTCACCTGGTTCAGGCCCCAATAGTCAAAAAAATCCTTAAGCTCCCATCCGCCTTCATGGAGAATAGAATTGTGGCTGCCCAAGGAGAAACACTGGGTTGAATGAATCCCTTTACCTGTAAGTCCTCAAGTTGTACCTGCATCTCATGAAACTATGCGGGAGCCATCGGATATACTGGTGTATATATTGGTTCTGTCCCGAGGTACACGTCAATATAAAAGTCCACCTCTTTGTGAAGAGGTAGACCCAGAACATCATCAAAGAAGACATCTGCGTATTGGTCTACCACTATAGGATAACTTGGACTCTCCACATCAACTACTCTAAGGGTAAGGCTAGCCAACTGATGAGTGATCGGTTGCACCTTCCTCCGGGTAAGTCCATCCTGTGCTGGATAGGCTCTCTTCTTGCTGGTGAAGGTAAAACTGGTCCAATCCATGCGGACACACTATACATTATTCCTAATACAGTATATCTGAGCATGGACTATAGATAACTAGTCAATACCCAAGATGGCGTCATAAGGCCTCGACACCGCTACTAGAAGATCCCAGTCGAAGCTCTCGCCTCCTAGAGTAAGCTCACACTATCGGAACCAGTGCGTAATCATCGAATTTGCACCCGTAGGAGTCTTTAGCTATAAGGATCTAACCAAGGACTCCATTGTAATCTCAGAGCTCCGAACGAGGGTAGTGGAAATAAAATAATGACTGGAACTTGTGTCTATAAGAACTATAGCTAAGGTGTATTAGATACAAATTGTACCTCGTATGAGTTTCACTTTGGGAGGAAGTGTTGAGGGACTTCCACACATCACCTCTAGAAGTACATCCAAAAGTGGTGAAGATGTACCACGATCTCCGATGATAGCTCTTGTGGCCAGGAATGAAGAAAGAAGTAGAAGAATTTGTTTCTCATTGCCTCACTTGTCCTCAAGTGAAGGCAGAGCATCAGGTACCAGTAGGCTTGGTTCAGCCGTTGGAGGTTTCAGAGTGGAAGTGGGATGGGATATCCATGGAATTCGTGATTGGAATTCCACGAATAATCTGAGGTTGGGGTTTATGTCTATATGATTATCACTTACCATGTTCTCCCCTTATAATTATTTTTCTGGATTGGGAATAGAGATTGATGAGGGTTTTGGGGATTGATGTTTTTAAATATCTTCCTACACATTCATGATTCAATTTTGTGAACCGCTTGCAACCGCTCTAACGTGGAGGGTGCGGGCCAAACAAACATGGCCAGACCCCTCAGCTGTTTTGCTTCTTTGGTGTGTTCTTCGTAATGAATGAAGGTGGTGAAGGAAACAGCACTTCTCCCCCTGCGGCCACTGCCGCCCACAGCCTCTGCGCTCCATGGTGCTCTGCTGCCCGCGGCCTCACCGCACCACCTCAAGGCACCCGTGGCCTCCACCATTCTGTGCATTCTGCGGCCGAGCTTCCCGATCCATTGCCTGAGTCACCTCGCCATCCGAGCCAAGCCACCAAGCTGAGCTGTCGTCACTGTCGAGCTGAGCCGCAGCCGCCGTCCGGGCTGAGCCGCTGCCTGAGCCGCCGTCGCCATCCGAGCCGCCACCGCTGAGTCGAGCCGCCACCGCCGTCCGAGATGAGCCACCGCCGCCGCTGCCATCTAGGCCTAGCCGCCGCCCGATCCGCCGCTGCTGGGATGAGCTGCCGCCACCGTATAGGTTGAGCCGCCGCCACCCTTCTGGCCAAACCGCCCCGGCTGAGCCGCCCCATGGCCTCGTTCTCTCCGTGGCCCTTCACGGCCTCGCGACCACCCGCGACCCTCCGCGGCCCCTCGTCGCCTGCCGGTATGGACCCAGCGGGCCGGGCCGAACCCAACAGGCCGGACCGCCTAGCGGACCGGGTCGACTCGAACCGGGTTAGCCCTGGCCAGGTCGGACCGGGTCGATTCTACTGGGTAAGACTAGACCTAGGCCCACTACAACCCATTTAAATTCTTTTGACCATAAATTTGGCATCATATGTCTGTTTTACGAACCGTCAGCAGCGTAGGAAATCTTGGAGCGAGACGGTCCCTTTGAGTATACCCCAATGGAGATTTTGGTTAAGATTGGGTAAGGTAGGGTTGAATGAAGCAAGAATCCAACCGGTCCCCCAGAAATAAAAGGCTAATAACTCACAGACCGGGCGTACGATTGGAACGTCATCTGTTGAGTTGAGACCCCTATGACATGGAGAACCATTTAGATACATTTTCATGGGAAATCGTGGTAGTTAGATAATCGGCCAGTGGATTGGGGAACAAACTCTCCTGGAGACGGGAAATCCTAGTTTGGAAACCCAGTAGCTAGCCGTGACAGGAAGAGTGCTCCTAGCTATCCTGTGCGCGTCAACTTATAGCGATCCTATACGGGTCATCTCCTAGTGATCCTGTGTGGGTCATCTCCTAGAGATCCTGTGTGGGTCAGCTCCTAGAGATCCTATGTAGGTCAGCTCCAGCGATCATGTGTGGGTAATCTCCTAGCGATCCTTTGTGGGTCAGCTCCCAGTGATCATGTGTGGTTCTGCTCCAAGTGATCCTGTGTGGGTCATCTCCAAGAGATCCTGTGTGGATTAGCTCCCAACGATCATGTGTGGGTCAGCTCGCAGCGATCCTGTGTGGGTCATCTCCAGTGATCCTGTATGGTTCAGCTCCAGTGATCTTCTGTGGGTCAGTTCCTAGCGATTCTGTTCAGGTTAGAAGTAGAGCCTCCTAACGGAATACAATGATTCAGTTTTCACTAAACTATATAGTAAAAAGAGTGTGTACAATAAAAATGTTCCTTTTATGTAACGATCCTGGTGGTCCTAAACCCCAATGAACTCAGCCACGCCTGAGCCCAGCCCTCTAGAAGATAGAAAACCCCCACCCAATAGGCAGATAACAGGCCCCCACCTCAGACTATCCTAGATAACACATGGCAGGTATTGTCCCCTTCCTGACGAGGATTTAATTCGCCTCCCCTGCAACTCAAACCAGAGACCACATGCTTAACAGCCTACCGGGAGTGTTACGAGTACCAACTGAGCCCCAGGGGACAGGTCCATCTAAATTTTTTCTAAAATATATGGGAATTTTATGAGTCCTCAAAAATTGACGGCGCGTGATTCTAAGGCCCGGAGTGCCCGAAATAAATTTCTGAACTTTTATTTGGGTACATTCAGTAAACGTACGAGCGGGTTTTTATAACTTTTGAAATGGTGCTCGGAATTGATATCTGAGGGCACCGTTGAGCTCGCCGCATCAGTATTCACTTAAAGATACTTTCACCTTAATGGCATTTGGTCAAGAGTGAAAGTTAGATGTTGGGTTTTTCATGAAAGAATAAAATAAAAATTAAATTATGTAACAATTTATTTTTATTTAAAACACCCATGTGGATGTTGGGAGGTGGGGACCACCAGAACAAAACCACCCTTTGAAGGTTAAGTGGTGGGATCTACCGGAACTAAACCACCCTTGTGAGGTTATGGTGGTGGGGACCACCCAAGCCTAAAACCCACAATTTGAATTTTAGAGGCAGGGACCACTTGACCCCTCTTAATGGGGAGAAACCTCCCAACTCCCAAATATTCCACCCCTCCCATTAAATTGGGCCAATTAATTAAGCTAATTAATTGTTCAATCAAGGTACATTAATTACGCCAACTTGGTTGTGCAAACATCATTAATACTTCATGTTAATTATATTGGAACCTATTTCATTTTTTTGGGTGGAATTGTGAGAGAAGAACCCTTAGAGGATTACACTTCTTCAATGAAGAACGGTCCTCCATTGAAGAACACCGACTTCGACTTCTTCCACAGGACACCCTCCAATGAGGAATGTCTTCGACTACGATGAACCAGCGCACGAGCCCAGTATTGGAGGTGTGTGGCAGATGAGATGAACGTCGAAAACTTTAAATTCCTTCTCGCGCCATCATCAATGAACAATCCAAGGTAGGGGTTTATTTCTATATGATTATCAATTCCCATGTTATCCCTTTCTAATTCTTTTGAAAAATTGGGAATAGAGATTGACTAGGGTAGTGGGGATATATGTTTTTAAATATCTTCATACACGTTCATGATTCAATTTTGTGAACCGCTTTCTACCGCTCTAATGTGAAGGGTGTGGGAAAAACAAACATGGCCTGACCCCTCCATCGTTCTACTTCTTTGGTGTCTTCTTCACAATGGACGAAGGAAATGAAGGAAATGATATCAACGGTGCTCCGCCGCCTATGGTCACCACCGCCCGTGGCCTCCACGCCCTGTGGTGCTCTACCACCCCGGACTCACCGTGTCGCCTCGTGGAACCCGCGGCCAAGCCACCGGTGCTGAGCCGAGGCGTCCCCGTCGTTCGGGATGAGCCACTGCTCGAGCCGCTACTGTCGTCCGAGCCGTCACCATTGGAGCCATCGTCACGGGTTCAAGACATCATTCGAGCCGCTGCCGCCATCCGGGTCGAGCCGCCGCCACCCTTCTGGAAGAACCACCCTGACCGAGCCGCCTCGTGACCTCGCACCCTCCACAACACTCCGCCACCTCGTGGCCTCCCGTGGCCCTCTGCGGCCCCTCGCGGCCACATGCAGCCCTCTGCGGCCCCTCGCGGCCTGTTGGAAAGTCCATTGGGTTGGGCCGCCCAGCGCGAGATATGTCGGACCCAGTGGAATAGGAAAAACGCAACGGTCTGGGATGATCCAACCGAGTCTGACCGGACCTGGACCCACTACGACCCATTTACGCTCTTTCGGCCATAACATTGGCACCGAACGTCTGTTTGATAAACCGTCAGTGGTGCTAGAAACATAGGAGAGAGGCGGTCCCTTTGAGTATTCCCCATTGAAGTTTTGTATTATGATGGTGTACAGTCGGGTTGGATTGATCATGAATCCAACCGGTCCCCCTAGACTAAAAGACTAATAACTCACAAACTGGGCGTCCGATTGACGCACCGTATGTTGCATTGAGACCTCTATGATGTGGGGAACATTTAGATACATCTATGTGGGACATCATGGTAGTTGGATAATAGACCAGTGGCTGGGGGAATAGACTATCCTAGAGACGAGCAAGCCTAGTGCGGAAACCTAGTAGTTGGTTGTGATGAGAAGAGTGCTCCTAGCTATCCTGTGTGGGTCAACTCCTAGTTATCCTATGCGGTTCAGCTCCCAACGATCTTGTGTGGTTAAGATCCTAGAGATCCTATGTGGTTAAGCACCTAGTGATCCTATGTGGGTCATCTCCTAGCGATCCTCTGTGGGTCAGCTCCGACGATCCTGTGTGGGTCAGCTCCTAGCGATCTTGTGTGGGTCAGCTCGTAGCGATCATGTGTGGGTCAGCTCTAGTGATCCTGTGTGGGTCATCTCCTAGCGATCATGTGTGGGTTAGCTCCTAGAGATCCTGTGTGGGTCAACTCCTAGTAATCCTATGTGGGTCAACTCCAACGATCCTATGCAGGCCAACTCCTAGCGATTCTGTGCATGTTAGCAGCAGAGCCTCTTAACAGAATGAGATGATTCAATATTTAAAACTAATTATCTATTCTACCATACCTAAAGATATACATGGTGTGAGATGAGTTATAATCTCTGTGTTTCTTAATGTTTGAGATGGGTTACTTGATAACTTAGGTATATGTATGGTCATATACCTAAGTAAGGTTATCTGTTATTTTCATACATTTTGATTTATCCATGGTGGATTTTGTGTGGCCTTGAGGGTATCAGGTCCCTACTGAGTATTGTTATACTCACCCCTTCACGGGATATGCCTACACCTTTTTGTGTTGGATGGAGATGACAGACAGCGCTGACTAAGGATGAGAGTAGCAGGACTTGACGGTACCCGGAGGTGGACCATATGGTGTGTCAGTACACAGAGGATACGGGTGGACGAGGAGTGCTGAAGAGGTGATATGTACCAACCATTCATGTAGGAAACTCGGAGGATGATCCAGTAGTTGTCTTTTCACTTTCTTCAGTTGTATTTTATTTCTGTTGTACTTGTATCTTTACAGTTGAGCTTGTATTCTGGATCCTTTTATTTTCAGCACTCTTTTGGTTATAAAGTTTTCTTTTATTTGTATCTTATTGTGTGTTTGGTTACATGATTTTACAGGTTATACAGGCAATTCCTTACCAGTTCTAGGGAATATTCCTTTCGGTGCTAGTCTGTATCCCATGGCCTATGGAAGTCGGGCTTGGGGTAGTCACAACACATGCCCCGGGGGACGGTTCGTGACCAATTGGTATCAGAGGAGTTGGTTCTACTGCAGAAAATATGGCTCTGATATTTCTCTTTAACGGAAATATTGTTAATTTTAGTGAGTGTGGTAATTAGTTTAGGGAATCCAGTGTTGGTTCGGCAGTTGACGTATCCATAAACTAGGACCCTGACTTCTGATTTCTGACTCTGTGCATGAAAACACTGATTACGAGTGTGTTTTCAAGAGTTTTCTTTGTGATATATTAATTCATATCACCAGGTATAAGTTATATACCATGTCACACCTGATTCTTTTTAGGATGCCTTCATGGAGACAGCCATCTAGGGTTCCGAGAGTTGTGTGCACTGATAGCCAACAAAGTGACGAGGCCTAAGTGCAGGGCCCACTTCCAGCGGAGGCACCAGCAGAGGCACTAGTGGTACCATTAACCATTGGGCCACTGATTCCCCCAGACCCAGTAGCAGAGGGTGCACACCGCTTGAGTTCATTTCACAAGTTCTAGCACGAGAGGCCACCCAGGTTCAGGGGAGACACCGACCCACAGGCAGCTGAGGATTGGCTGGAGGCTGTAGTGAGAGTTTTTTGACTGGTAGGGACACCCGCTGATCTCATGAAGATCCTTGCTTCCAGCCTTCTACAGGAAGCAGCAGGAAGATAGTGGAGCTTGATGCTCCAAGTTCATGCTGAGGTGATGCTTCTCTGGGTAGACTTCGCGAGTCTGTTTCGGGCAGAGTTTATCCCAGCGACTCTTCACTCAGTACGCATACAAGATCCTTTTCATCTGCAGAAGGGGAGCATGAATGCAGCTCATTAATCAGCGAGGTTCATTAACCTCTAATGCTACTCCACTGATATGGTGCAATACCCTTTCCTCAGGGCCCAAACCTTTGAGTAGGGACTCGGGTGGGAGATCAGGGCTTCGATGATCTCACTCATCATCCCGACGTAGGCGGGAGTGTTAGAGAGATCCCTCTTCGTAGAGAGTTTCTTTACTGAGCAGTCACCAGCAGCGAGATCCATAACCAGTCATCACAGAGTGGAGTCTTCTACAGCTAGCAGCAGATAGATTTCGTAGAGGTCCAGAACTATAGGTGGTCGACTGCATGATTCAGGGTCAGTTGTACGAGGCACCGAGGCAGAGACAGTAATACCAGGATCAGGTAGTGTTATGCATGCGGTGGGTAGGGTCACATGTCTCGTGACTGTCCATCCCGCTGTACGGATGATCAGCAGACGGTCGAAAAACCGCCTTGGTAGAGATAGAGATTTGACCGAGGAGGTCCGCAGGGAGCAGACAGATATGGAAGAGGAGCTGGTCATACAGCTGGTGGTGGGACACAATTCGAGATGTCACTGCCACCACCATCAGGAGGTCCATCCCGACCACAGGGAGTAGGTGGGAGAGGAGATCTTAGCTCCAGGCAGCTGAGGCCTATGATCACGGCACTCCAGATATGATACGAGGTATGATCTGTGTCTATTCCACCTTAGTTTTAGTACTTATAGACAAAATTTCTGGTCATTATTTTATTTCCACTTCCCTCGTTCAGAGCTCCGAGATTCGGATGGAGGCATTGGCTCAATCCTTATGGCTAGAGACTCCTCTAAGAGCGGATTCGACAATTACACACTGATGCCAGCAGTGCAAGCTTACACTAGGAGGAGATAGCTTTGGCTGGGATCTCCTAGTAGTGATTTCAAGTCCTTACGACGTCATCTTGGTTATAGACTGGTTATCTACAATCCATGCTCAGAATGAATATATTAGGCGCAAAGTGTGGTGTGTCTGCATGGATGGGACCATGTTTAACTTCACCAGTGAGAAGGGAGCATTTTCATCGCATGATGGACTTACCCAGAGGAGAGTGCAGCCAATCACACATCAGTTGGCTAGTTATACCCTCAGAGCGGTTTATGTATAGAGTCTGAGCTATCCTGTAGTGGTGTACTAGTACAGAGATGTCTTCTTTGATGATGTTTCAGGTCTAACTCCTCACAGAGAGGTGGACTTTTACATTTACCTATACGCCGAGATGACACTAATAACTACACCAACATATTGGATGGCTCTCGTGGATCTTCGTGAGCTGTGGGTACAACTTGAGGACTTGCAGGGGAAGGGATTCATTCGGCCCAGTGTTTCACCCGGGGAAGCCTCGATTTTGTATGCCAAGAAGGCAGATGGGAGCTTGGGACTTTTTGTCAACTATCAGTGCCTGAACAAGGTGACTGTGAAGAACAAGTACCCACTTCTAAGGATTTATGTCCTCTTTGATCATCTAAAGGGAGCATGGTGGTTCTCAAAGATAGAACTCAGATCAGGTTATCACCAGCTCAGAGTACGAGACAAGGATGTGTAGAAGACAGCTTTTAGATGTCAGTATGGCCATTACAAGTTCTTGGTTATTCCATTCGGTGTAACCAACCCTCCATCAGTGTTCATGGGACACATGAATAGGATATTTCATCCATACCTTGATCACTTTGTAGTAGTCTTCATATACGACATTCAGATCTTCTCGGCTACTGAGAAGGAGCATGCCTATCATTTTCAGGTAGTACTGGACACACTCTGAGAGCACCAGATTTATGGTAAGCTCTCTATGTGAAATTTCTGGATCCGAGAGTTTTACATTATGGGACATGACATATTGGAGGCTAGAGTTGCAGTGGAAACGGCAAATATTGAGGTGGTACTTTCTTGGGAGCCACCTAGGAGTGTGACGGAGGTACGAAGTTTCCTTGGTTTCGATGGATACTACTGGAGATTTGTTCCAGATTTCTCCAAATTTGAAGCACCAGTATCAACATTGAAGAATAAGGGGAAACCCTTCATTTGGTCGGAGAAATGACTACGAAGTTTTTAGGAGCTGAGGCAGAGACTGACTAGTGATCCCATCTTGAAGCTTCCAGAAGAGGGCGTACGGTACGTAGTCTTCTACGATGCATTAGGGACTGGGCTCGGATGTGTCCTGATGTGGGATCGAGAAGTGATCACATTTTTTTCTCGACAGATGAGACAACATGAGCATAACAATGCTACCCACGACCTGAAGTTATCAGCAGTGGTCTTCTCCTTGAAGATGTGGCAGCACTATCTGTTGGGCGAACGTTTTACAGTCTACTCGTATCACAAGAGTCTCAGGTATATCTACTATCAGAAGGACCTGAACCTGAGACATCAATGTTGACTTGAGTTCCTCTAGGACTATCACTTCAAGATAGTCTATATTCCTAGGAAGGGGAACATTGTAGCAGATGCACTTAGCAGGTGGTCTGGTATACCGCTGCTAGGCGAGGCAACAGAGAAACTAGCCCCTTTGTAGATATCCTTTGTGGATCAAGATGGAGAATCCTTCCTTTAGTCTCTTACAGTCAATCCCCCACTTCATCAGTGATTCATGGAGTTGTAGCATGGGGACACTGACTGTGATGCACAACGTGCTCAGATATCGATAGGACAGGCACTTCATGGATTTTCTGAAGGTGGAGAGCATGTAATCTTCTTCAGAGGGCGTACCATGGTACCAGTGTCACTTCAGGAGGAATTGTTGAGGGAGTTCCACACATCCCCTCTAGTGGTACATCTAGGAGTGGTGAATATATACCAGGATCTCCGATGATATCACTGGTGAATGGGAATGAAGAATGTTTTTGTAGAGTTTGTCTCTCAGTGCCACACTTGTTAGCAAGTGAAGGCGGAACATCAGGTACCAGCAGGCTTGATTCAGCCTTTAGAGATCCCAGAGTGGAAGTTGGATGGGATATCTAGGGATTTCATGATAGGACTTCCACATTCATCCAGAGGTCATGACTCCCTCTGGGTGATCGTCGACCGACTCACCAAGTCGGCCCACTTCATACCGATCAGAGAGCAGGGTTCAGTAGAGATCTCGGAATGCCCTTATGTGTATTATATTGTATGTCTAAAAGGAGTACCCTTGACGATTGTCTCCAATCATGATACATGTTTTACATCATAGCTATGGAAGGGGTTGCAGGAGGCTTTTGGGACGCAGCTTCTTTTGAGCACCGCCTTCCATCCTCAAACGGATGGCCAGACTAAGCAGACCATTTAGACCCTCGAGGACATGTTGTGTGCTTGTGTCCTTGACATACATCATAATTGGGAGGACCACGTGCCTTTGGTGGAGTTTGCATACAACAACATCTATCACTCCACCATTGGGATGACACCTTTCGAGGCGTTCTACGGGAAACCATTCATGTCACCTTTGTGTTGGACTGACCCTGGGAAGTCAGCACTCATGGGACCAGAGATGGTATGGGCTACCATAGAGAAGGTGTAGATCATCCAGGAGTGGATTAATACTTCACAGAGCAGGAAAAATTCATTTTCCGACAGGAGACGAAGACCTCTAGAGTTCAAGGATGGTGACCACGTCTTTCTTTGGGTCCCACCTTGATGAGGTTTGCAGAGATTTGGCAGAGGTGACAAGTTATATCTGAGGATCATCGTACCTTTTTAGGTCCTCAGTAGAACTGGAGAGGTGGCATACCACTTATCTCTTCCACCTCAGTTGCACCGGGTTCATGATGTCTTCTACGTATCCCAGCTAAGGAGATACGTGCACGACCCTTCTCACATCATCGACCATGGAGAGCTAGACATCGACAATGGGGTGACATTTTTAGAAGTTCCAGTTGAGATTGAGGATCAAAAGGAGTGGGTCCAAAGTGGGCGGTCGATACCTCTGGGGTGCATTCGCTGGCAGCACGGGAACCTCCAAGAGAGCACATGGGATCAGGAGGCTCATATTCATGCTCAATACCCCCACTTGTTCCCTTAGTTTGAGTTTGTCTTATGGGGATGTAAAGCCCTAAAGTGGGGAGAATGTAATGACTCGTAATTTCCATTAATATTTTTAAAAAATATATGGGAATTTTACGATTCTGCAAAAATTAATGGTGCGTGATTCCGAGGCCCGGAGTGCCCGAAATGAATTTCTGAACTTTTCTTCATGTACGTTCAGTAAACGTATGAGTGGGTTTTTATAACTTTTGAACTAGTGCTCGAAATTGAAATCTGAGGGCACTGTTGAACTCGTAGCACCGTTATTCGCTTAAAGAGTCTTTCACCTCAACGGTAGTTGGTCAAGAGTGAAAGTTAGTTTTTAGGGTTTTTGTAAAAGAATAAAATAAAATAAAAAATTATAACAATTTATTTTTATTTGAAACACCCATGTGGATGTTGGGAGGTGGGGACCACCAGAAATAATCCACCCTTTGAAAGATAATAGGTGGGGTCCACCGGAACTAAACCTCCCTTGTGAGGTTATGATGGTGGGGACCACCCGAGCCTAAACCCCCAATTTGAATTTTAGAGGCGGGGACCACCTGACCCCTCTTAATGGGAAGAAACCTTCCAACTCCCCAATATTCCACCCCTCCCATTAAATTGAGCCATTAAATTGGGCCAATTAATAGAGCTAATTAATTATTCCAACGTGGTACATTAATTATGCCAACTTGGTTATGCCAACATAATTAATCCTTTATGTTAATTATTGTGGAACCTCTTTCATTTTTTTGGGTTGAATTGTGAGAGGAGAACCCTTGTAGGATTACACTTCTTCCATGAAGAACGCTCTTCCAATGAAGAATGCCGACTTCGACTTCTTCCTCAGGACACCCTCCAAAGAGGATTGTCTTCGACTACATTGAACCGGCGCATGATCCTGGGATTGGAGGTGTGTGGCGGATGAGGCAAACGTATAAAACTTCAACTTACTTCTCGTGCCAACCACAACGAATAATCCTAGGTAGGGGTTTATTTCTATATGATTATCACTTCCCATGATCTCCCCTTCTAAGTCTTTTGCAGGATTGGGAATAGAGATTGACAAGGATATTGGGGATTGATGTTTTTAAATATCTTCATACATGTTCATGATTCAATTTTGTGAACCTCTTGCTACTGCTCTAATGTGGAGGGTGCGGGCCAAACAAACATGGCATGACCCCTCCATTGTTCTGCTTCTTTGGTGCGTTCTTCGCAATGGACGAAGGCAACGAAAGTAACAAAGTCAATGGTGCTCTGCTGCCTGCATCCACCACTGCCTGCGACCTCCACACCCTGCGGCTCTCCGCTGTGCTTCCTCGCAGCCCTCGCGGCCTCCGCCGCTCTGTGTCGTCCACGGCTGAGCTAACACCGCTGAGACGAGCCGCCGTCACCACCGAGCCGAGCCTCCGTCAAGCCGAGCCACTGCCGCTGCTGTGCCAAGCCGCCGCAGCCATCCCAGTTGAGTCACCGCCCGATTCATTTCCGCCATCTAAGCTACTTCCACTATTTGGTCTGAGCCGCCGCCACTGGGCCGAGCTGTCGTCGGAGCCTCCACCGCTGTTTAGGTCAAGCCACTGCCACCCTTCCGGCCGAACTGCCCTGGCCGAGCCACGCCGCGGCCTCACGCCCTCCACGACCATCTACTTCCTCGCAACCCCCTGCGGACCTTGGCGGCCTCACAGATGCCCGCAACCCTCTGCGGCCTCACGGCCTTCTGAACCATCCACGTACCCGCGCGGCCTTCTAGACCGTCCAGCGGGTCAGGCCGCCCAGCGCGGGCTGGGCCGGACCCAGCGGGTCGGGTCGAACCCAAGGGGTTAAGCCTCCCAGTGATTTGGGCCAGACCCAGGGGGGTCGGGCTGAGTCAACCAACATCGGGTCAGCCTAAGTCGGGTCTGGCCGGGTCGGTCCAACCGGATCGGACCGGACCTGGACCCACTACGACCCATTTACATGATTTTGGCCATAACTTTGGAACCAGACGTCCGTTTGATGAACTGTCAGCGGCGCTAGAAACCTCTGAGCGAGACGGTCCCCTTGAGTATACCCCATTATATTTTTGGATTATGATTGGGTATGTTCAGGTTGGATTGAGTACGAATCCAACTGGGCCCCCGGGAATAAGTGGCTAATTACTCATAGATCGGGCATCCGATTGATGCACCATATGTTGCGTTGAGACCTATACGACAAGGCAGAACATTGATATACTTCTACCTGGGACATCATGGTATTTGGAGAATCGACCAGTGGCTTAGGGAACAGACTCTCTCAGAGATGAGAAAGACTAGTGCGGAACCCCAGTAGCTAGCTGTGACAAGAAGATTGCTCCTAGATACGTTGTGTGGGTCAAATCCAAGCTATCATATGCGAGTCAGCTCCTAGCGATCCTATTTGGGTCAGCTCCTAGGGATCCTGTATGGGTCATCTCCTAGCGATCCTGTGTGGGTTAGCTCCTAGTGATCCTATGTGGGTCATCTCCAGCGATCTTGTGTGGGTCAGCTCCTAGCGATCTTGTGTGGGTCAGCTCTTAGTGATCCTGTGTGGGTGGGATCCAGCGATCCTATGTGGGTCAGCTACTAGAGATTTTGTGTGGGTTAGCTCCTAGCGATCCTGTGTGGGTGACCTCCAAGCTATCTTGTGTGGGTCATCTCCAGTGATCCTATGTGGGTCAGCTCCTAGCGATTCTGTGCAGTTTAGCAGTAGATCCTCTTAACGGAATAAGATGATTCAGTATTTATAACTAATCATCTCTTCTACCATACCTAAAGATATACCTGGTTTGAGCTGAGTCAGAACCTCTATGTTTCTTCATGTTTGAGATGGATTACTTGATAACTTAGGTATATGTATAGACATATAACTAAGTAAGTTTATCTGTTATTTTCATAATTTTTTGTTTATCCTTGGTGGATTTTGTGATACCTTGAGGGTCTTGGGGTCCCTACAGAGTATCGTTATACTCACCCCTACACGAGCTATGCCCGCATCTTGTTTTGTTGGATAAAGATGACTGATACCACTGAATGTGGCTGAGAGTACCAGGACTGGACAGTTCCTGGAGGTAGACCGTACGGCGTGTCGGTACGCAGAGGAGACAGGTGGTCATGGAGTTTTGAGGAGGTGATCTATACCTACCCTTTAGGTAGAAACCTTGTTGGAGGATCCAGTAGCTATCTTTTCTCTTTCTTCAGTTGTATTTTATTTCATTTATACTTGTATATTTACAGTTGGGCTTGTATTCCGACCCCTTTTATTTTCAACACTCTTTTGGTTATATAGTTTTCATATGTTTGTATCTTTCTGTGTGCTTGGTTACGTGAGTTTATAGGTTATAAATGAAATGCCTTCCCAGCTCTAGGGAATATTCCTTTCAGTGCTAGTCTCCATCCCCTAGCCTATGGATGGCATGCTTAGGGTAGTCATGGCATTAGCCCCGGGGGACAGGTCGTGACATATATTCTTTTTTAATTAAAATTTAATTAATCAACATTACTAATAATTAGTAGATATTAGTATTAGTTAATAAATATTGTTAATAATATGTAAATGTAAGTAAATTAATATAATTTTTAATAAATTGTATAAATAATATATATTAAATAGTAATTAGACATTACTCAAATATAATAATAATTTTTTATGTCTCATAATAATTAATTTTTTAATGATTTTGTAGTTAATTATGTTCTCAAAATGTAGACATCAGTTTCTATTATACAGGCATGGTTCTATAAATCTTCAAAAAAACACATGAAAATATATAAATTCAATCTACATTATGGGTGTTGAATAATTTATATAACTTGTATCATTGAATTCATGATTTTTTTCTAAATGAACAATTGAATATCCATTTATGAGATGTGATTTTATGATGTTTGATATGTTTGATAGTGATTTAATTCTTCTATTTCATTCCATTTTTTTGAAAAATATATTTTTTTGTATGAACATGGTAAATAGAGGTAAATAGAAAGAATTTTTTATCAAGTCCACCCTTTAGTAATTTAGTACATGGGGTTGTTTTATAATCATTGTTGAAAAAATAAACATTGAATGATATTCCAAATCATTAATATGAACATTCTCAGTTTACCAATAGTTCAAAATATGCTGATTTGGCCATGTATCTAGGATGTTATATGATCAAACATTAAGCTGTTATAAAATTTATCAATATTAAATCTGATTTTGGGATTTCAAATAGTTTCCTGAACCAGTTATTATCATTTGTTAAATCATTTTTTACCAATGGAAATTCATTACATGTGGGTTCCAATAAATGTAAGTTGATGGTCAACAAAATGTCTCTTAAGTATCATAAAATCCATGCATGTTCAAATGAATCCATGTTATATACTTATGGTTATGAATTATTGGATAATTTTAAAACATGTGGAGAATTATAGAATAATGTAGAAACATAAGGAATGTTTAGATTTACTCTATAATAGTTTACTTATCATCCAATAACACCTTTTTTACAACATGTATTTATGTATCATAACATAACAACATTGACAACATTGTATAAATAAAAAATTTCTTTTAGTAAAGTCCAAAATCATCCATTTCATGGTGGATTATTGAAAAATAGTTATCACATGTAGCTTAGATTTTCTTAAATATCATGTAACATATATTTGGGTCATTTTACTGATGTTTTTTCTCCCAAAGGTTTCTACATAATTCAATATTCTAGTTGTCATGTTTTAATTACTATATACTACATAACACATTAGATATTAAAGACAAAACCATATATATATCTGAATCTCTTAATTCCAAGAGAACATAAGAATAATATTGATATTTATTTGAAGAAACGGATTGATCTATTAGTTATATTATAAGACAATTATTTAACAATAATTGATATAGTTGTAGATAAAAATTTACCCCTAAACAGTGCATTAATGTTGAAGAATAATGATGTTATGAAATTGGGTATATTGTCTTGACAGAGTAAACTTTTCCTCAAATCATATATGTACACAAATTCTTGGAAAAATAGTAATTAATGGAAGTGGGAGAAATAATATCTTTGTTGAAAAAAAATCAAATATTTTCTTCTCTCTATCATCCATTTTTAAGAAACCAAAATAAAATTAAAAAATATAGAATTGAAATAGATGAACCTCCATCTATGCTATTAGTTATTTAGGTAAATTATATCATGTTTTCATTACCACCTTTTACTTTATGTAACAACAATAAATAAAAAACAAAAAATAATGTATTTTTGAGTTAATAATTTTATAGAGGTGTATTTTATATGACCATCCATATTGGTATCAATTGGTGGTTCCTCACTTGTTATATTTAATTATTATTAAGATGAATTTTTTTAATAACATATTTTTACCATGTTTGAAACACCTAATAAGACCAATTATAATATAATAACATGGTTTGATCATTCACAAATTTTCATATGTCCTTAACATGAATTATCCCACAGTTTAATGAAATAAAAATTATCCTATGCACATTCTATTGATGTTAATTTATAATTATACCAATTGAATACAAATATGAAGATACCATAAGGTTATTCCTCTAAATTTTTACATTAGTTAACAAATTTTCATATTAATTGGATAAAAAGGCATGAATAACATTTCATAATAGAAATAATACTTTCTATTGGGAGATAATATTCACAACATGCTTCTTTGACAAAATGTATTACTAAAAATTACATTTTATTTATGAATCTAAATGTGGAGGTCTGTTACAATTTTGATGGATTTAGTCGCATGAGAGATCTATGAAAAAATTATTTAACAAAGTAAAATAAAGGGATTTTTTTGAAGGGGAAACTAAATATGTGTACTAATATAATGAAATTCTATATTTATACACTTATTATTTTTTATTATAATATCCTTAAAAACATTTCATGCAGGGTTTGAATGAGGCAAATGATTTTTATGTTTTAGAACATCAGATGTTAGTTTTCATTCATCGCAATCATGGTTTTAGTGGTTATCCTAATTGATGGATTTCATATGAAGTATATCATAGAGTACATACATACTTTCTTCTAAATTTTGATTAAAATATATGTTTTTTTTCTATATATAATACTTATTTATATTACATTATTATTTTTATAATAGACACCTTGATTTACGTATTATGTTATTTACTCTGTATGATTACTATATCAGAAAAATATTATACATATTACATATACTAATCTTGAATAAAAATTTTAATATAATATTTCTTATAGTTCTCAAATATGGGTAACTTATCTTTATCTCAAAATATCATTTACCAATTTTATAATTATTTCCTCTAATAATACTTTTTATTTTTGGTTGAAAAGAGAGACTAAAAATAAAATTTATAGTAAATTATGTGTTGTCAAAACCCTTAATCCAAGTTGTAGAAATCATATATTGGGTATGTGGTTAATG
Organism: Viscum album; assembly: GCA_963277665.1. Taxonomy (NCBI): domain Eukaryota; kingdom Viridiplantae; phylum Streptophyta; class Magnoliopsida; order Santalales; family Viscaceae; genus Viscum; species Viscum album. The sequence goes on along the minus strand of OY728120.1, from coordinate 1,535,732,947 downwards.
GAATTCGCTTTCATAATTTCATATAAGATTAACTAAATAAATCAATTAACATGGGTGTTTGTTTGAAATGATATGATCATGGAGAAAATGACGTTTACATTTTTGTTGTGTAGGATGAAATAATTATGTTATGTTATCTTGGGAAAAATTATGTAATAATGATTAAATTCCATTATGTAGATATTGATAATGTTCATCATGTTTATCCAATATATGGAGTCATTTAAAGTACATATAACTATATTATTACATTAAATGAACAATTTATGTTGGTACATTATTTACAAAGTGTTTATAATGAAAATTATTTTAATATTTCAAGAAATATGAATGACTATTGGAGTGTAAAAAATGTAATCTCAGGAAAATAATTATAATGAAAATGAAAATGCTTCTATGAACTAACAAAATTGTGTTTTTTATGAAACATCCCAAAATATATCAATTATCAAACAAGATATAAATTTTGTTAATTACCCCCTAGTTATGGGAAGACAATATTGATAATGTTGATAATGTAAAATGGGATGATGAAATTGAAATTCATATTGATGTTAACAATACTAAATATAAGGATAATGAGATTTTCCTCAATGATGATGAGAAAGAAAACGAATATTTATATACTATAATTAGGTATTGTTTTTAATATTTGATAATTATATTAATAATTATTTATAGGTATGATTTTTTGTTTCTGATTGATGGAAACGATGATATATTTAATTTCATAACTGATGAAAATAATTATTATTTCATAATATTTGATATCTATATTACACATTCTTTATAGGTAAGAATGTTATATTTTTAATGTATTTATTATTTTTTATATTTTTATCTATACCAAATAATTTTTATTAGATAACATAATATGTTATGTTAAATATTTATAGGTAATTTTTATATTATGAAATTTATTACAGTTTATATTTTATATATTTTTTAAATTATCTACATGTATAATTATTATTATCATTTATTTATAATTTTTTATATTAATTTTTTTTAAATCATACATGTAAGATTATTTCATTTAGATGGCTCTAGTTGGACATGAATTTTTTTTTCTCTCACTAATTTCAGATATCATATTTATGTTTACCTATTTATTTTATTATCTAAACTTATTATATGAGATATAGAAAATGTAACATAAGAAGAACCTATAAAGATTCAATTCAAGTGTAACTAATAAATATTTATTTTATTTAGGTACTTTGTCCATATTTTCCATTAATAAAAACCTCAAAGGAACCTCATTATTATTATGTGGTGTATGATGTATTAGAATTTTTTTGTACTAAAATGTGGTATTATATTGTTAGTAACATATGTACATTCAGTTTTTTATCATTATGATTAGAATAATTTAATAAGAACCCTTGGGATTAGTCTAAATATAGGAAATCATCCTATAATTTTTTGAAGTATGGAGTCAGTGGTATCTATGAAATGAAATCCATGTGTGGATCCTAATAGTTGATGTTTCACTGACATTGTTTCACCAAGTGGTAATCACCACAAAATGGGCCTATTAGTCTGTGACTTGATCATCACATAGATAAAGATAATTGGACTTGTTTCACTATTGGATTAAGAGTTATTAGAGATATATTTCGTTAATCTTATTCTTTTTATGAACAATTTTGAAGGATATATTGAAAAATTATTTTAAATTAGATTATATTAATTAATAACTGATTTTACTCATGTGTTATATTGTAATTAAACTCCCAAAAATTAAATGATTAAAAAAAATTAACATGTTTATTAATAAGGTTTTATTATTTTATAAAAATGGTAGGGATTTGTTGGAACCATATAAAAGATGAGTGAAAAATATTATTCAATGATGGAATAGAGATAATCATGAGGATGAAGAATCAGATATATCTGGTTATGAATATTAACCTGAATCATGATTATAAGAAAAATTATCCTTGATTTGGAAAACATACTTTTGAGTCATTATTGATTTAATTACCACATTTATTTATTGGATCCACAATTCCATTAATTTCTGAAAAATATTTTGACTCAATGGATAATAAATTTTTTAACTTAATTGATTAGAGATAAATGGATTCACCTTTTCATGATACTACATTTAATGAGAATTTTATCATTATTTGACAATGATTTAGAACAAGAATCCAATTGTGTGGATTGATGCTATAGAGAGGGAAGAGTTCTGGAGAATTATTTAGAATAAAAAGTTTCTCAATTTTATGGGAATAAAAATGGATAAGGATTTATTAGATATGATTTAGAAGATAAATGAATCAGTGGGATGATAATAAAAAAATAAAAATATTTCATGCTACACTGATATCTTTATTATAGATCCTAAGAGAATGATTTTTTAATAATTGTGTTGGATTAAAAAAAATATGTTGGAATTTATAGAATAAATAAATTGAATTCTATGGGAAGATAGTATATATATATTTGATGTTTGATATTATGTTTTTAGAGAAGAAGTGGTCACATAGGCTGAATTAAAAGAAAAATTAAATTGAGTCAAACCTGAGAATGAATTTTTACCGTGGAAGTTGAGGAAAGAATATATAACTATCCAGGTATAAAAATGTAAGAATAAAAATTCATGAACTTATTAATTATTATTGGAACATTATGAAATTCAGGAAGATATTACCATATATCTTATAACTACCATAATGAGTCGAATCCAAAATATCTCAATCAAAAAGTCATATGGATGATTGCACAAACATATCTAAAAATTGAATTCTTTAAGTGTGTAAATATGGTGAACATTTAAAATCAATGATAAAATCATAGGATAATAGTGGGAAACCACAATCAGTATTATAATAATACAATGTGTTAATGGTTATTCTTTTTCGATCACAATGGAAGAATTAGGGAATAAAATGATGTGTTGGAAGGTAAAATTTTAATTATATCAAATCATAGTGGTAATTTTTTTGAATCCAGTTCTTCATGATTGTTTATTTCATTCGACAATGATTAAAATATAGAATCAAACACAATATTTATATACATTATGTTATCAGTTAAGACTCCAAGAGGGACTATCCAAGTATAAATGTTTTACATAAACTCTAGTATCAATATTGTTGAGTCTAATATCATCCCAGATCTAGTTTTCATTCAAATGTTGGAATTAAAATCAATAATAATTATAGACCAACCCTTGATGTATAATTCTATGATTGACTAAATAACTAAGGAAATTTCAGTGGTCTTAAATTAAAAATGTATAGTTATTTTGAAAGGATATATCTCCCACCATAAAATCAGTCTACAAGCAACTCTTATATCCTTCTCTAAGAGAGATTATTTGTGAATAGGGAGTATAAAATGAATTTATAAAGATCAAATAAGCCCATGTTGATCATGAATACACTGATTAAGTTTATGAATAGTTACCTATATATCACCAGGATGGAGAGGTATATTTCTCTATTAAAATAATTCTTGGATCCAAGCCAACATAAAAAATCCCTTATATAATGCAATATGTTTTGGTTGAGAAATTAATGAAGAAACATCAATATCATTTAGATAATGGATTTATTCATCCAATTCTGTCTCTTTGGTATGCACTTTTTCTCTATATAAAATCGAAATATGGATCGATGTAGTTATGTTTTAACTATATAGAGCCTAATGGTATCATTAAAAACAAGAAATTACCTCTCACAAGGACACAATATTTGTTCATCCAAAATTAAATGACTCAATTGTTCAATATGATTGAACTTCAATAGGGATATCATTAGATGAGGGATATGAAATATGAAACACCCCAATAATCATTTTGAATAATATATTTAAAATATGAGTTTCTCTATTCCATTTAGATTGACTAACGTTGTTACTGTATTTGAGGATTTGAATAATAGAAACTTCAAATATTACCTTCATATTTTTTAGCTAGTACCTATTGAAAATAATAAAATATATTCTGAATTCCATGAGTTGAATGAGATTTATCTTAGGATCATATTACATACTCTGAAGAAATAGATGTTGTTTGGTAAATTTAGTAAATATGATATTTCTTTTGGAATTTTTTTTATTCATTAGGGACATTTTTACCTGAGTATTAATAAAAGTTGATCCATCCAAAATAAAGTCATCAGAGGAGTCTTCATGTCCTACTATATTATTAGATATTCATAGTTTTCTGTTCTAGGAGGATATTATATATGGTTTTTGAAAAAAAAAATCAATAGATTTATAATCCACTATCCAATTTATCTAGGAAGGTACATTGGTTTATTTCGAAAAATATGTGCCAAGAATGATTCCAAGAAAAAAAAAGAGGTGGTCTTTTTATGAACCTATTATAGCTCCATCCTCTATCAAAGAAAGATTTTTTTCCCTATACTGATGAATCTATGAAAGGTATTGGATGTGTAATCACACAAAATGATGAGGTGGATACATATTCATCGCAATAGTTACAACCTCATGAAAAGAATTATTATACTCATGATATGGATTTATCTATAGTAATTATGTCTCTAAATATATAGACACACTATATTTATGTGAAAAAATTTGGTTTATACATAGGCCAACAAAACATGAATTTTATATTGTCCCCATTAGAAATGAACATTAAGAAAATGATATGGTTGGAAATTAATAAATACTTTTATTATTCAATAAATTTGAAACAAAAAAAATAAGAAATTCCTAGATTTATTATGTAGGAAAGATCATTCAGTTCAATTAATGATATGGATTGATGGAGATAAAATAATCAAATATAGGGTTACGTGTTTGATTTTTTTTATAGATTAATATGTAGATGATTGATGAATCCCATATCTCCACAAAATAGATTCACACTGGATTCACTATGATGTATAAAGAACTTCATTTTCATTATTAGTGGGATAATTTGAAATGGATATTTCCAATTATACTATAAGGTGCCTGGTGTTTCAATTATTTAATGTTAAGTGATAACAAACTAATGGTGTATTATGACCAATAATTATAACTGTATGGAAGATAGAAAACCCATTATCCCCATTATCTTTGGCCATCCAATAATATCCAAGGGTAACATTGCTATATGTTTATTCATTAACTAATTGAAAATGATTTCCCATTTTATTCCAATAAGATATGATTTCTCCCATGAATTCCTTTCTAACATCTATATTCATGAATTAGTAAGAATTCATATATTATCATTTTTTATTTATTCTAACCTATATCTAGGATATTCAAATAAATTATATAATAGACTTTAAAAGGATATAATAAATAAATTAACCAATAGATGGACTATCATCCTAAAATGGATGCAAAATATTAGATAACTATTCATGAATTTCAATGCATGTTATGTGTTATCTAAATTTATTTTCAATGAATTTAGGATAATCATATTACACTTATTGGATTATCTTATAGAAATAGTTTTTAATTGGGCATTCAAATGGATCATTTTCATTCACATTGTGGAAAATAGTGATAAAATCCAACAAGTTCAGATGATGTTGGTGAATATAAGTTTCTTAGAATATAAATTATGAAATAAAATATTGAAAATATACCACTGATTTAGAATTGCATAAAATATACTCAATGTAAATAGAAAATTTATGATAATATATTATAAAAGGACCTTGTGTTCTATGTAAGGAGACATTAATTCCTCATGATATAACTATAAAAGGGGTATTGTGGTTCAAAAAGATGGTGAAACTGCATCATGTTACGTTGGACCATTTTAGATTCCTGATCATGCTAGAGTGTCTAGTTATTGACTTTCTGATCTTCTAAATAATGCCAATGTCCATGATAACTTCCACATGTCCCTACCAAGAAACTATTTGTCTATCCCAACACATGTACAAGGAACTAATTATTTAGAGTTTGAATATGCCTTGTGATTCTAAAGGGATCCAATCTAGATTCTTGATATAATGGAATCAACATTAAATAATTTTATAATACAACATTTGAATGAATTTTGGAGAAATCATAAGTATGAAGATAATACTTTTTATCCTATGGAAATCACTAAGGAAAAATAAACACATTTTTTTGAAGTAGGAAAAAAATTTCAAGGATGTTATTTCAGAAGGGGATTAAATGTAATGGAATGAAATTTAATTTTAGGAATAATTAAATAAATATTCATTAATAATTAATATTTTATTTTATGTTATAGTGGAATTATTAAGAAAATTAATAACAAAAAAAAATTAATATATGTCATGCTATAAAAAAATCTATATCTAGTAATGGTAAATGGATATAAAATAAAATTAATATAAACTATGTAATGGTAAACACAATAACATCAAACTTTGATATAAATATTAAACAAAAAAGGAAATATATTAAAAATTAAATGTAATTAATATAATTTAAATGATCAATGAATTATAAAAAACCAATGGGAATGATGTATTAAATGTCAATTAAAGGAAGGGTTTATAATTAATTAAGGTTAAAGACACCATTTAGACATAACAATTATAGGATTGTTGTTCAATATGACTATTGTCCAATTTGAGTATTGGATAATATGAAAATTATTCAATATTTATATACGTAATAATCACTAAAAAATATTATGTCACTGTATATTTTGTTTTTATATTGATAAATCATAATTTACAGTGGATGGAGAATGGAGAATTGAAATCCTCAACTATTATAGTCATGCTTTTTAATGTACATTTTTCATAACATTGGAGGGAGGTAGTGTAATTGGGGTTAACCCCTAACCATTCCCAACAGATATTCTACAACAGACACATGAATGAAATAGGATACATGATAAGTTCGTGTTTGGGGAGATCTTCAGTAGGATGATTTTAGTTGAACCACGACCTAAAATGATAACAATTGTCCACCTTATGCATAGTGCATATGATTGTTTAACAAGGGGTTGAATTTTTTTATCGTGGTATTGTAACAGTGTAATTATCATTGTAGAAAAATTGTAATTTTATTATTTCCATTTTCATTAGAATATTATTCTTTGCAGTACCAGGCCAAATTGACAACTAGGAGGGGAGGGATGAATCATTGGTTTTTTTATGAATTTATTTTATTTTAAAAACAACCCATCTAATTTGTTAATGTTCTCAAGCCACTAAATATTATCAATAAATATTACTTCATGTGAAGTGGTAGCAATAGAGAGTGGATAAAACAATTTGCACAATGTTTGGTAAAAAGACCTACCTCATTCCATGATGGTCCCGAACGTTGATTCTACACTCACGAACTTGTAAATAAAATGAATTAGATACATCTAAGACAATCTATTTATTTATAGCTCCAACAGAAAGGCTTATTCTTCAATTCCAAATGAAAGACTTGTTTTTCTCCTCAATCTAAAAAAAATTCATCAATATCTCTATTAACTAATTGGTTTACTTAACCTATAATGAAGGATTGATCAATACTAAGATGATACATAATATTCATACACTTGATTGTAGGGTCTTACTTACATGATTTTACTTCATGTATCTTAGAAAGACACAGAATATGTTTCTTCCATTCATAATGAATTCTGGTCACCTGTATTGACCAGTTACCTTTTTTCAACAGTCATGATGATATGATTCATTTTGAATGAATTTTATGAATCAATTATTTGGATTCAAGAGGAGGGAACAAGGTTCTTAAATATTTTACCCAATACAGATAATTTACAATATGAAACTACATTTTCTTAAAATATCATCTAAATTAAATCAATTATACTTAATGTATGGATTTCATGGAATATAAATTATTTAGTTTAAATTAATTAGCGTTTCTTTGATTGTGATAAAAAGATGTTTAAAACATATTATTAATCATATTCTGATGGTTTTTTTGGTTTTTCAATGTAAATACCCATGAGTTTAATTTATTTAGTAAACTATATGAAATTTAGAATTTGGAAGTAAAATAGATTAAAACATTAAAATAATATTATTTTTTAAATTGAATTTTATTTATAAATATTATGAAATTTACAAAACTAACATCATGTGGTGAGATTAAAAAAGGGAATGTTCTGCATAATCTAATCCAAAAGAACCACTAAGTCACCTAGCCATCACATTGTTGGATTTTCAACCTTGGTGCACATATGAGATGGATAGCACAGTTAATAGGGCACGGGGAATCACTCTTGTGCCTGGTATTCAATGTATGGTAAACACTAAAGGTCGTATAGTAATCCCAAGGCCTCACGCCAACTATGTGTGTGAATCCCACATTTTTTGGTCAATGTGAAGACAGGAGACCAACTATATTTTGGTCTTCTAAGAAGTGGAAGCTACACTTATCCTTATAATATCTTTCCCAAAAACAAACCTTTTTAATGTGGGGTCAAGGCTCTGCTTCACTCCCATCACCCGATAACACCATTTATTCCCCTTGAAACCTCAATCCCAAGATACCCCTTCCCTAGAAACTAACATGGTAGAATCCTTGGAACGAACGAGCTAAACTCCTTTCAATATAGATATGACTGGGATCAATTATTCCACTTTTGAGGACAAATTCTGACACCCATAAAGATATATTCAAACATCATCCAGTAACAATGAAGTCCATAGTTGTTTTGTGATCATGGTACACTCCTTCCTCATTTACCTTCAACCATGAACATCATTAGATGAATACTTTATCCATTATAAATACTAAAGGAAGAGTAGGTCACCACTACCATCTTGCAATATGCCACTCTACTACCACCACTGTTGTATCCCAAGAACAAGTCTCCTCAAGATTTCAATCAAAATATCTACACCTAAGAGGGATACACTTTATTGATTTATTCAATGATGATTATTCAAACACCAGAGAACCTTAGGTATATATTTCAATGATATCTCTGGTCTTTGGGGTGTATTAAATGAGAAGGATGTCTAGTTACCCCCACTCACTGCATATAAAAATATGAAACAATTTCCTCTTGAATTCAAAGAGAATCGAGGGTATATGTCTATATGTTTTTTAGGATTCTACCATACTTCATTCCTTTTTTTAATTTTTTTATATTTATTTTAATTTTTCTCCTATTTTAGTTTTAATTCTATTATAATTTAAATTATGTTTTAATTAATTTAATTCATGCCTTTGTTAATGTTAATCACCCATATGTCTTACATTTTTATTATTGATTATTTATTATTATTAGTAACACTATTATTAATATTAATAATAATATTATTATTATTATTATTATTCTAACACTCTTATTTTTATTTTATATTCTATAATTATTTTCTTAATTTTCTATTACCTCTCCCTCATCTTCATTTATATTATTATATTCTCTCTATATCATCCCAATTGTTGTAATTTTATTTTTTTGATTATATCATCCCCATTCATTTTATTTTCACATATATTCATTTTATTTTATCATTTCTCCTCTTCTTCCCATTCAATGAAATCGATCTATTACTCTAAAAAATTGGAGGCTTCCCAGAGGGTTTTCCTGAGGGAGGTTAAGGGGGTATTGATTTTGTCATTAAATGTTGATGGTGTAAAGACCTGAATCCGGAGCCCCTCAACTGGTACCTCATGCCCAGTTCGCCACATGACCTCAACCTCATTTCTCCAAATGTCAGACGCTGCTGACTAGCAGCGAGGGCGTTGGTAAGTTATTAGGGAAACTATGCCCTCATTTGGTAAGGTATACAAGGTACATGAAATAACAGTCAATAGAGGAAGCAGTAAACAGCATAAAACAACTGAAACTAAATAGTGGAAGAAATGTATAATATAATAATGATGCATCATGGTACATGTATCAAAGGAAAGAAGCAAACACAGCAACTTATTGAAATACAACTGAGAACAAAGCACTAAAAGTAAACAGCACCTCTAGCAGCATCGCAAGCCTAAGCTTAGTCCTATTCTCTCCATCTCCAACTAGAAATCATGTACCTGAAGTAGAAGGGCCACAATCCCTATCCACACCTACAACAATATAACCTATTTGGGCCGAAAAGAAGGACCCAAACAGGGTGTGAGACTAATCCCAGTAGGCAATCACCACAAGATTTGTGCCCTACTATCAGTGAGCAATATAGAAAAAGTAAAGGAAATAAATTCATCAGAGAAATAGAAGTACTCTTAAGTAAACAATCCTACCAATCTCCATTAACATTTATTTATTAATTTAATTCACTCATTAAATTATCAACCAAGGAATCTAGAAAACAACTCTATATTCTAAAGGCATAACATGTAACACAACAGGTATATCAGCTGACTACCTAAACTACAGGCAGTACAAAACACACTTTGGCTTGATGGACTCGTCACAACCAACCAAACAATAATCATGGTGACTCTCTGGGTGGATCACACTAGCAGACCCCTCTAGTAAAGTAAACATACAAAGGCACAGACACTTTGGGAAGCTCTCACCATCAATTCCCATGCGGTCTTACAACGATAACTATAGACTCTATGATGAATAACTTACATATAATTCCCCCTATAGTCTCGATATGTAACTAATGAAACTCTAAATAAGCACAAAGTCCCATTCTTGTAGGTCCTGCGAATGATTCTAATTTATAACAGACTCTCCAGGGAAGCCCTTAATCGTCAATTCCCTCTTTAGTCTACCACACCAGGTTCCCACAACCCTGAGTAGTGTAGTCGTGTGTAATAGACTTTTAGCAGCAAAAAGTAAGCTCAAAAAAATATTTGGATAATAGCTACAATGCATCAAAAGAATATAAAAAGCAGAAAATACATGCAATCAATTATATCAAGGCAGGCAAACAATGCAACAAGGTATGCCTCACAGGCAACCTAATCCAAACTACGATAAACAGCCAAAACAGGGGGAACACCCATGGGGTGATCCTCAAACATGATAACAAGAAATTATCAATAATATAATAACCTCAATCATACATGAAATCCAAGGTAGATAATAATACAGTATCAAAACCCTAACCTGAGATACCCGATACATGGGTATCCGGCACTTTTTCACCAAAAAATCAAATACATTCAACATAGGGAAACAAACCACCTACCTCAATCCTAGGAGATCGATATACTTGAACCTCGGCTTGTGAATCATCCTAGAACAGATAAGATCTGCAAAAATGTCTAAAAAGATAGACCTTGGATAACTCTCACAAGATAAGGAATCGGGAAACATGGACAAAGAAGAACCAAGAACTCACTGTTTCGATTCTATTGCAACCGAAGGAATTTGATTCGGATAACCGGTGACGGATCGGTGGCTCATAGAAGATTCAGCCTCCTCGGATGCTCTAGACGGAATTAGGCGGAGAAGAATATGAAAATAATTTTAAGACGTGACCTCGGTCCGATTAATGAAATAAAAAAGAAAAGTACACGGCATGTACTTCTTTAGTACATAGCGTGTACTTGCCTTTTCCATACACCACATTATGCGGCCTCTAAATCACCCCTAAACACCGTGTGTGTGGCCTTGACACGGCCAGCACACAGACTTGTGCGGGATCAAAGTACACGGCGTGTACTTAGAAAATTTCCAGACTTTCCTATTTTTCTCAAAAATGACTAAAAATGGAAAAACATACCTAAAACGAAGATCCAGGTTCTTACAAACTTCCTCCCTTAAAGAAAAGCATCCTCGAATTTCCCTAAATTGGTGGCGAAGAAGAAACATCAAACAACTCTGGCCACTGTAATCGCATATCGACCTCCCTCTCCCAAGTCTCGTCCTGTACACGGCTGTGCTGCCATAGAACCCGTACCAGAGGGATAGACCGGCCACGAAGTATCTTTTCACTATGATCAACAATCCTGATAGGATTATCCTCAAACGATTCATTCTGCACCATCTCAACCTCCTCGGGTTGAAAAACATGAGACGAGTCTGAGAAATAGTGTTGAAGCTGAGAAACATGGAAGACGTCGTGCAAAGCCCGGTACCTCTGGGGTAACTGTAACCTATAAGCAACCAGCCCAACCCTCTCCAGAACCTAAAATGGCCCAAAGTATCTCGGCGAAAGATTACCCTATCTCTTGATCCTCTTGTGTCCCAACCTCGGGGTAACACGTAGGAAAACCTGATCTCCGGCCTTGAACTCCAAAGGTCGTATCTACTGATCAGCATAAGATTTTTGCCAAGACTTTGCAATAGCCATCCTTTTCCGAATCAACTCCACCTATTCTGTATTCTCCTGAACAAGATGAGGTCCCAGCATAGCTTCCTCTCTTGCCTCCAGCCAACACAAGGGTGATCAGAGCAGCCTACTATACAAAGCCTCATAAGGTGCCATCTGAATAGTTGATTGAAAACTATTATTGTAGGAAAACTCCACTAGAGGTATATGTTTCTCCCAAGAACCTCCAAAATCAAGGACGCATTCTTGTAGCATGCCATATAGCACCTATATCATGCGCTCCGACTGGTCATCTGTCTAGGGATGGTAAGTTGTACTCATAAGTACCTCTGTACCCAAAGCCCTTTGTAGCCCTTGCCAGAAATGTGACGTGAAACTGGTGTCCCAATCTGAAATGATATGTCACGACCCGCCCACGGGGCCCGTGCCGTGACTACCCCAAGCCCGCCTTCCATAGGCCAGGGGCTGGTGACTAGCACCAAGGCGTAAATCCCGGTAAAAAGGGAAGGCATTGCCTTTGTAAAGTAAACAAGTACCACAGAGTAAGCAAGCGGAAAAGTAAACACTAAGTAAAAACAGAGTACAACTGAAGTGCAGAAAAGTAAATGGGCCAGTATACAAACCCAAACTGAAAGTAAAGTACAACTCGAAAGGGAAAACAACAACTGCAAAGTAAAAGCCGCTACACTGAGATGTCCACTAGAAATCCCACCTGAAGGGTGGGTACAGATATCTCCACTGCTCCTCGGGTCCCGCCGTCCGCTCCGAGCACGTCCCGCCCAGTGGTCCACCTCCAGGTACCATCCTGCTCAGCAAGCCTCAACCACGATCAACGCTGCCCGTCGTCTGCAACCAACACAACGTAGGGCATAGCCCGTGCAGGGGTGAGTATAAGCTACTCAGTAGGGACCCCGAGACCCCTGAAGGTCTCCCAAAATCCACAAAGGATAAACCACAAAGGTAAGATACAATCACGAAGTAACAACCGACACTGCTTAGGTATATGCCCATACATATACCTAAGTCATCAATTCCAATACGCTCCAACCTCCGAGCCCAAGTACAACTCAGTCCATACATGAAAGTATACGTATTCCACACAGGAAAGCAAAACGAAATCCACACAGGATAGCACAACACAATCCACACAGGAAAGTAACAGGATTCAGCTCACACAGGTATACATCTTCGAAGACGATATAGATGATCACTAATCCATCTAAGTCGTCGGACCCACAGAGGATCGATAGGTACTAACCCCCGCAAAGACCCACATAGGATCGGACCCACACAGGATCTGTAGGCGCTGGTTCACACAGGACCGCTGAGCGCAGACCCACACCGGATCGGACCCACACAGGATCGGGCCCACACAGGACCTGTATCACTGATCCACGTAGGATCGCTGAGTGTTGTAGTCATCATCGTCGAATCCACCAAGGATCTCTCTACTGTCATCGTCGCAGTCACAGTAGCAGTCGTAGTAGCAGTCACAGCCACCTATAGGGTTCCCGCACACAGCAAGCTCGTTCGGGAGGATCCGCTCCACGAGTCGAGAGGCTGATACATAAACTGTCACAAAGTTCAGAGTTGATGTATCTAAAAGTTCTGTATCGTCAACAGGAACTCAACGCAACAGACAGCGCGCCAATCAGACGCCCGGTCTGAGAGTTATTGGCTTTTTCGTCCCAGGGGCCCGGTTGGTTTTTAAGGAAAAACCAACCCGACCGTACACCTGCGTCCAAACCTCGGGCAGAGTATTCCAAAAGATCCGTCTCACTAAGAGGAACTCAACAAAGCTGACGGCACGTCAAACGGACGTCCGTAGCTCAAGATATGAGCATTTCCGCTCCGAGGGCCCGGTTGGTTTCGTGTGCGAACCAACCCGTCTGAACTAAAAGTATTCTGAAACCTTGATTGAGATATACCGAAACGATCGTCTCAATCCAAGGATCGCATCGCCGCTAACAGCACGTCGTTTGGAGGTCCGTAGCCCGAGTTATGGGCATTTGAATCCAAACCTCTCGGTAACGGGGGTTTCGGGCCCGGGCCGTCCCGGCCCGAGACCCCCCAGTTGGCCCGAACCGGTTCGACCCGCCCCGGACAGGGTCGACCCGGCCCGGCCCGGCCCGGCCAGGCGCCGGTCCGGCGCAGCGCGCCACGCGCTTCCAGCTCGGCCGAAGGCCGAGCTGCTGGAAAACGGGGGGCCGCCTGCCCCCCCTTTGTGAAACCGACCCCCCCTCATTATGGGGGGACGTTTTAGGGCTGGCCGGGGGAATTAATTCCCCCCGGTTTTACCTCCCTTTCGGTCGTCCCGACCTGGCCGGCCGGTTCTTCCCCAACGGGACCGGCAAGGCCGGTCCCCCTTCCGTTTTCCGACATCGGCGGCCCGGCTGGCCGCCGGTCTTCTCATTCCGCCACGGCCCAGAACCGGCCGCGGCCTTCGTTGTCCGGAGCGGTGCGACGGCACCGCGCCCCTCCGCCACGACCCCGCTCTGGTCGCAGAGCCTTCAACATTCTTCGACGCGGCGCGACGGCGCCGCGCGTTTCTTGCCGTATGATCCTGCGCGGTGCGACGGCACCGCGCCACACCCGTTTCAATCCACAACAGAATCAACATGAATAGGAGGAGGGTCGGCCGTGTTCATGCGGTCCGGCCCCCTCGCGTTATTTGCTAACAATTGGACAAATTTCACGAAGAAATAATCACGGGTATAAATCATGAACAAAAGAATAAAATAAATCCCTACCTCAGTTTCAAGTGCGGAGCACGTCAACAAGCCGCGGAAGACAAGCGTCGCGGAGGTCGGGCGTTGCGGAAATCGAACGTAGTTTCCATTGACGTCGAGGTGCGCCCGAAGAGGTACGTCGCTGGAGAAGCTTCGTCACGTCGCGGATACGGCGTCGCGGAAGGACCGTGTTCTTCGGCGGAGAAGTTCTTCGTTGAAGAACGGCGTTCTTCGCGTTCTTCATTGAGTTTGAAGAAGATGAAGAAGACTTCTCTACTCTCTCAAGGAGACAAAATTCTAAAAAAATAAAATAAGTCTAAAGATTATTTTATTTACACAACAAAACATTTGAATTTCAAAAGTTTGAAATTAAGATAACTCTTCTCAATTAATAACCTAAGTTGTCAAGATTAATTAAAGAGGAGTTATAGGGAGTTTAAAAAAAGGAGATGAAGTGTTAGGGTTCGTGTGGGCCCCACCACACTTAATCCTCTCAAGGGAGGTTAAGTGGATGTGGGTCCCACCCCTAACTCCCTTTGGGATTTTATAACCAACTTGGTTAAAAATAAAATGTGTTTCCACATTTTATTTAACTTCTATTTAAAATCCCAAAAACTAACTCTCAACCCACAATAAACGCAACCTCGGAAAAGGTCTCCTTAAGCGAATATCGGCGCTTCGTGTTCATCGGTGCCCTCGGAATTCAATTCCGGGCACCGGTTCAAAACTTAGAAATTCCCGCTCGTTCGTTCACTGAACGTACCCGAGCCAAACTTCGGAAGTTGATTCCGGGCACACCGGGCCTCGGAATCAGGTGCCGTCAGAAACCGCGTTCTTGTAAAATTCCCAAGAAAATTAAGAAAAAATTTCCCTTCAATTTTACGGGTCTTTACATTACTCCCACCTCAGGGCTTTACGTCCCCGTAAAGATACATCAAAACTAGGGAAACAAATGAGGGTACTGAGCACGCATCTGAGCCTCCCGCTCCCAAGTTCTCTCCTGGAGATTCACGTGCTGCCATCTGATGCGCACTAGAGGAATCGACCGTCCACGTAGGACCTGCTCCTGTCGATCCTCGATCTCCACCGGGACCTCCGTAAAAGTCACCCCATCGTCAACATCAAGCTCCCCATGGTCAATGATGTGCATCGGGTCGTGCACGTATCTCCTCAGCTGAGACACGTGGAAGACGTTGTGCACCCGGTACAACTGAGGTGGTAGAGCCAGGAGATAAGCCACCTCGCCAATCCTGCTGAGGACCTGGAAGGGTCCGATGAAGCGCGGAGATAACTTGTCGCCTCGGCCAAATCTCTGTATACCACGTCGAGGTGAGACCCTCAAGAAGACGTGGTCACCATCCTCGAACTCTAGTGGCCTCTGCCTCCTTTCAGCGTATGACTTCTGCCGGCTCTGAGCTATCCTCATCCGCTCCTGGATAACCTGGACCTTCTCTGTCGTGGCCTGGACCATCTCCGGCCCCACAAGTGCTGACTTCCCAGGGTCTGTCCAGCACAAAGGAGATCTACAAGGTCAGTCGTACAACACCTCATACGGTGCCATCCCGATGGTGGAGTGGTAGCTGTTGTTGTATGCAAACTCCACCAAGGGTAGGTGATCCTCCCAGCTACGACCAAATTCGAGGACACATGCGCGGAGCATGTCCTCGAGAGTCTGAATGGTCCTCTCCGTCTGACCATCCGTCTGAGGATGAAAGGCTGTGCTCAGACGTAGCTGCGTCCCGAACGCCTCCTGCAATCCCTTCCATAGCCGAGAAGTAAAACGAGCATCTCGATCGGAGACGATAGATGATGGCACACCGTGAAGCCGTACAATCTCCTGAACGTAGAGACGTCCCAAGCTCTCCACTGAGCCCTGCTCTCGGATGGGTAAGAAGTGAGTCGACTTGGTGAGTCGGTCGAAAATCACCCAGATGGAGTCGTGACCTCTGGAAGTGCGTGGAAGTCCAGTCACGAAGTCCATAGATATCCCGTCCCACTTCCACTCCAGGACCTCCAAGGGTTGTACCAAGCCTACTGGTACCTGATGCTCTGCCTTCACCTGCTGGCAGGTGAGGCATCGAGAAACGAACTCTGCTACAGCCTTCTTCATGTCCGGCCACCAGTTCTGTCGTCTGAGATCCGGGTACATCTTCGCCACTCCGGGATGTACCGCCAAAGGAGAAGTGTGAAACTCTCTCAGAACCTCCTCCCGTAAAGCAACTGGTACCATGGTACGTCCTCTGAAAAGGATGTCGTGCTCTGCTCTAGTGGAGAAACCATCAGGTGCCTGTCCCGAGGATATCTGTGCACGCCGTGTCTCACAGTCAGCGTCCTCACACTGTGCCTCTCTGACCCGCTGCAGTAGTGGAGGGGTGACTGTGAGAGACTGAAGGAAGGCTGCTCCATCTCTATCCACGAAGGATATCTGCAAAGAGGCTAGCTGCTCCGTCGCCTCCTCAAGTAGCTGAATGCCCGTCCTCCTGCTGAGGGAATCGGCTACCACGTTCCCCTTTCCAGGAGTATAGACTATCTCAAAGTCATAGTCCTGGAGGAACTCGAGCCATCGCCGCTGTATCAGGTTCAGGTCCTTCTGTGAGAAGATATACCTGAGACTCTGATGATCAGAAAAGACTGTAAAGCGCTCGCCCATCAGGTAGTGTCGCCATGTCTTCAGAGCGAAGACCACTGCTGCTAACTCTAGGTCATGGGTAGCATAGTTCTGCTCATGCGGCCTCAAATGAGGTGATCCATAGGCGATCACTGCCCTCTCCTGCATCAGGACACATCCGAGCCCGGTCCCTGATGCATCGCAGTAAACTATGTACCCTACTCCCTCCTCAGGCAACCTCAAGATAGGTGCGCTGTTCAACCTCTGTCTCAGCTCTTGGAAGCTCTGCTGACATCTGTCTGACCATACGAAGGGTTTCCCCTTCTTCGTAAAAGCTGAGAGTGGTGCCACAACTCTAGAGAAGTCTGGCACGAATCTTCGGTAGTATCCAGCTAATCCCAAGAAACTCTGAACCTCCGTCATGCTCCTGGGTGGATCCCAAGCTAACACAGCCTCGATCTTCGCAGGATCCACTGCAACTCTCACCTCAGATATGACGTTCTCCAAGAAGTGGACCTCACGTATCCATAACTGGCACTTCGAGATCTTACCATAAAGCCGGTGCTCTCGGAGTGTGTCTAGTACAACTCGCAAGTGATAGGCGTGCTCCTCCTCAGTTGTAGAGTAAATCAAAATTTCGTCGATGAAGACCACGACAAATCGATCGAGGTATGGCTGAAAGATCCTGTTCATGAGGGCCATGAACACTGATGTATCATTGGTTACACCGAAAGGCATAACCAAGAACTCATAGTGGCCATACCGACATCTGAAGGTCGTCTTCTGCACATCCTCATCTCGGACTCTGAGCTGATGATAGCCTGACCTGAGGTGTATCTTCGAGAACCACCGTGCTCCCTTGAGCTGATCAAAGAGGTCATCAATCCTCGGTAGTGGATACTTGTTCCTCACTGTCACCTGGTTCAGGCGATGATAGTCAACACAAAGTCGCATGCTCCCGTCCGCCTTCTTGGCGAACAATATCGGGGAAGCCCAGGGTGAAACACTGGGTCGGATGAACCCCTTGCTCTGCAAGTCTTCCAACTGTACCCGTAGCTCTCGAAACTCGGCGGGGGCCATCTGATATGCTGGAGTCGATATCAGGGTTGTCCCAGGGTACAGATCAATATAAAAGTCTACCTCTATGTGAGGAGGTAGTCATGGAACTTCTTCAGGAAAAACGTCTGCAAACTGATCCACCACTGCAGGAAAACCAGGACTCCACACGTCAACTGCTCCTAGGATGAGACTAGCCAACTGATGAGTGATGGGTTATCCTATCCTCTGTGGAAGTCCATCCTGTGCTACAAAGGCTCCCTTCTCGTCAGTGAAGGTGAACCTACTCCCGTCGGTGCGTACACATCGCACCTTGTGCCTAAAACAGTCAATCTGTGCATGGACCGTAGATAACCAATCCATGCCCAAGATGACGTCGTAAGGCCTCGACGCTGCTACAAGAAGATCCCAGCCGAAGATCTCGCCTCCTAGAGTAAGCTCACACTGCCGGAACCAGTGTGTAATCGTCGAGTCTGCCCCCGTAGGAGTCTCTAGCCGTAAGGATCGAGCCAACGGCTCTGTCGGAATCTCCGAGCTCCGAACAAAGGCAGCGGCTATGAAAGAGTGACTCACTCCTGTGTCTACAAGTACTGCAGTAAGGGTGGAATAGACACAGATATTACCTCGAATCATCTCGGGTGCACCATGGTCGTAGGCCTCTGCTGCCTGGAGTTGTGCCTGTCTCTGTACGCCAGCTCCCTGTGGTCGGGGTGGACCTCCTGGTGGTGGTGGTGGTAGAGCCTCAAAGCGTCGCCCACCAACTGCTGCTCGGCCAGCTCCTCTGCCTCGTCTGCCTCCTCCCTTCAGACCGCCACGGTCGACCCTCTGCCTCTGCCTCGGTGGTCCCTCAACTGTCTGCTGCTCCTCGGCATGGCGGGTTGGGCAGTCACGAGCCATGTGGCCCTGCCCGCCGCACGAGTAGTACTGTCTGCCTCTTGAAAGACTGGCTCCGCGCTATGTGCCCCGCACTGCTGAGTCAGTGTTCGGAGGTCGTCTGCCTGAAGGTCTGGTCTTCCTGGACCCCTGAGTCATCCTTCGACTGCCAGCTACAGAAGACTCTGCCACGTGCCGCCCTGCGGTGGGTCTCGGCGCTGGTGTAGACTCATCAAGAAAGATCTCGATCAAAAGGGTCCGCTCTAGTACTCCTGTCTGAGTCGGTATGCTGAGGGAGATCAGCAATGCCCTGATCTCATGTCTCAATCCCTGCTCGAAGGTCCGGGCCCAGAAGAATGGGTCCCATACCATGTCGGTCGAGTAGCGCGATAGATCAGTAAATCTCGCCAAGTACTGTGCGATTGTCATGCTGCCCTGCCGCAGCTGAAGAAGCTCCTGAATGCGCACCGCACGGAGGGTGGCTGCGATGAACTCTGAGCGGAAGAGGCTCTCAAAGTCCGTCCAAATTAGAGATGCCTCATCGTGCACCTGGAGCATCAAGCTCCACTATCGGCCCGTTTCTGCGTGCAGTAGGCTCGCAGCGAGGATCACCATGAGGTCTTCTGGTGTCCTCACTAGTCTAAAAACTCGTATGACTGCCTCTAGCCAGTCCTCGGCTGCCTGGGGGTCCGTCTCCCCACGAAACCTGGGCGGTCGCTGGCACTGAAACTCATGCAGTGCGCTGAGGCGACGTGCATCGTCAGCGGCTGGTGCTGGAAGTATCGGTCGCTCGGCGGGTAGAGCTACCGCCGGTGCCACAGCTGACAAAGGGCCCTCCACCGAGGCCTCGTCGCTCGGTGGGTTGTCATCACGCTCGACTCTCGGAACCCTAGCTGGTTGCCGTCGTGGGGCCATCCTGAAATGGAAACAGGTGCGCCACGGTCAGAACAGTATACCTGGTGAGCTGATATAAAGTAATCACAAAGAAAACTTGAAACACACACGCAATCAATGTTTTCGTGCATTAAGTCGGAAATCAGAAGTCAGGGACCCGGTGTACGGATACGTCGGCCGCTGCACCAACACTGGACTCCTTGGACTGATAACCACACTCAATACGCTAAACATTATTGCTTCACATAGAAAAGATCAGAGTTCACGGTAAAACCGAACTCCTCTGATACCAATTTGTCATGACCCGCCCTCGGGGCCCGTGCCGTGACTACCCCAAGCCCGCCTTCCATAGGCCAGGGGCTGGCGACTAGCACCAAGGCGTAAATCCTGGTAAAAAGGGAATGCATTGCCTTTGTAAAGTAAACAAGCACCACAGAGTAAGCAAGCGGAAAAGTAAACACTAAGTAAAAACAGAGTACAACTGAAGTGCGGAAAAGTAAATGGGCGAGTATACAAACCCAAACTGAAAGTAAAGTACAACTCAAAAGGGAAAACAGCAACAGTAAAGTAAAAGCCGCTACACCGAGCTGTCCACTGGAAATCCCACCTGAAGGGTGGGTACAGATAGCTCCACTGCTCCTCGGGTCCCGTCGTCCGCTCCGAGCACGTCCTGCCCAGTGGTCCACCTCCAGGTACCGTCCTGCTCAGCAAGCCTCAACCATGATCAACGCTGCCCGTCGTCTGCAACCAACACAACGTAGTGCGGGCATAGCCCATGCAGGGGTGAGTATAAGCTACTCAGTAGGGACCCCGAGACCCCTGAAGGTCTCCCAAAATCCACAAAGGATAAACCACAAAGGTAAGATACAATCACGAAGTAACAACCGACACTGCTTTGGTATATGCCCATACATATACCTAAGTCATCAATTCCAATACGCTCCAACCTCCGAGCCCAAGTACAACTCAGTCCACACAGGAAAGTATACGTATTCCACACAGGAAAGAAAAACGAAATCCACACAGGATAGCACAACACAATCCACATAGGAAAGCAACATGATTCAGCTCACACAGGTATACATCTTCGAAGACGATATAGATGATCACTGATCCATCTAAGTCGTCGGACCCACAAAGGATCGATAGGTACTAACCCCCGCAAAGACCCACATAGGATCGGACCCACACAGGATCTGTAGGCGCTGGTTCACACATGACCGCTGAGCGCAGACCCACACAGGATCGGACCCACACAGGATCGGGCCCACACAACACCTGTAGCACTGATCCACGTAGGATCTCTGAGTGCTATAGTCGTCGTCGTTGAATCCACTAAGGATCTCTGTACTGTCGTCATCGCAGTCACAGTAGCAGTCGCAGTAGCAGTCACAGCCAGCTCTAGGGTTCCCGCACACAGCAAGCTCGTTCGGGAGGGTCCGCTCCACGAGCCGAGAGTCTGATACATCAACTGTCACAAAGTTCAGAGTTGATGTATCTAAAAGTTCCGTATCGTCAACAGGAACTCAACGCAACAAACGTCGCGTCAATCGGACGCCCGGTCTGAGAGTTATTGGCTTTTTTGTCCCAGGGGCCCGGTTGGTTTTTAAGGAAAAACCAACCCAAACGTACTCCACCTTTATCCAAACCTCGGGTGGATTATTCCAAAAGATCCGTCTCACTAAGAGGAACTCAACAAAGCTGACGGAACGTCAAACGGACGTCTGTAGCTCAAGATATGAGCGTTTCCGCTCCGAGGGCCTGGTTGGTTTCGGGTACGAACCAACCCGGCCGAACTCAAAGTATTCTGAAACCTTGAGTGCGACATACCGAAACGACCGTCTCGATCCAAGGATCACATCTCCACTGACGTTGCGTCGTTTGGAGGTCCGTAGCCCGTGTTATGGGAAATTTGAATCCAAACCACTCGGTAACGGGGGTTTCGGGCCCGGGCCGTCCCGGCCCGAGACCCCCCGGTTGGCCCGAACCGGGTCGACCCGCCCTGGAAAGGGTTGACCCGGCCCGGCGCGGCCCGGTCCGGCACGGCGCGGCCCGGCCTGGCGGACCATCCAAGCGCCGGTCCGGCGCAGCGCGCCGCGCGCTGCCATCTCGGCTGAAGGCCGAGTTGCTGGAAAACGGGGGGCCGCCTGCCCCCCCCCCCCCCTTTGTGAAACTGGACCCCCCTCATTATGGGGGGCCGTTTTAGGGCTGGCCGGGGGAATTACTTCCCCCCGGTTTTTCCTCCGTTCCGGCCGGCCCGACCTAGCCGGCCGGTTCTTCCTCAACGGGACCGGCAAGGCCGGTCCCCCTTCCGGCTTCCGACACTGGCGGCCCGGCTGGCCACCGGTCTTCTCGTTCCGCCGTGGCCCGGAACCGGCCGCGGCCTTCGTTGTCCGGCGGGGTGCGACGGCACCGCGGCCCTCCGCCATGGCCCCACTCCGGTCGCGGCGCCTTCATCTTTCTTCGACGGGGCGCGACGGCGTCGCATCCTTGCATTATTTTATGATGCGGCGCGACGGCACCGCGCGTTTCTTGCCGTATGATCCTGCGCGGTGCGACGGCACCGCTCCACACCCCTTTCAATCCACAACAGAATCAACATGAATAGGAGGAGGGTCGGCCGTGTTCATGCGGTCCGGCCCCCTCGTGTTATTTGCTAACAATTGGACAAATTTCACGAAGAAATAATCACGGGTATAAATCATGAACAAAAGAATAAAATAAACCCCTACCTCAGTTTCAAGTGAGGAGCACGTCAACAAGCCGCGGAAGACAAGCGTCGCGGAGGTCGGGCGTCGCAGAAATCGAACGTCGTTTCCATTGACATCGAGGTGCGCCCGAAGAGGTACGTCCCTGGAGAAGCTTCGTCGAGTCGCGGATACGGCGTCACGGAAGGACCGTGTTCTTCGGCGGAGAAGTTCTTCGTTGAAGAACGGCGTTCTTCGCATTCTTCGTTGAGTTTGAAGAAGATGAAGAAGACTTCTCTACTCTCTCAAGGAGAAAAAATTCTAACAAAATAAAATAATTCTAAAGCTTATTTTATTTACACAATAAAACATTTGAATTTCAAAAGTTTGAAATTAAGATAACTCTTCTCAATTAATAACCTAAGTTGTCAAGATTAATTAAATAGGAGTTATAGGGAGTTTAAAAAAAGGAGATGAAGTGTTAGGGTTCGTGTGGGCCCCACCACACTTAATCCTCTCAAGGGAGGTTAAGTGGATGTGGGTCCCACCCCTAACTCCCTTTGGGAGGTTATAACCAACTTGGTTAAAAATAAAATGTGTTTCCACATTTTATTTAACTTCAATTTAAAATCCCAAAAACTAACTCTCAACCCGCAATAAACGCAACCTCGGAAAAGGTCTCCTTAAGCGAATATCGGCGATGTGAGTTCATCGGTGCCCTCAGAATTCGATTCCGGGCACCGGTTCAAAAGTTAGAAATTCCCGCTCGTTCGTTCACTGAACGTACCCAAGCCAAACTTCGGAAATTGATTCCGGGCACACCGGGCCTCGGAATCAGGTGCCGTCAGAAACCGCGTTCTTGTAAAATTCCCAAAAAAATTAAGAAAAAATTTCCCTTGAATTTGACGGGTCTTTACATGATAGTACTCGGAACCCCATGCAAGCGTACAATCTCATGGATGTACAACCTTCCAAGCTCATCAACACTGAAGGTATCCTTAATCCGAAAGAAGTGAGAAACCTTCGTGAGCCTGTCAATGACAGTCCATACCGTGTCATTCCCTCGAGGCGATCTCGGTTTTCATGTCACGAAGTCCATCATGACATCATTCCACTTCCACTCGGGAATGGGTAGCTCCTATAAAAGCCATGTCGGTCACTGGTGCTCTACCTTCACCTGTTGACAGGTGGAACATCTCATGACAAAACCATCAACATCTCTCTTCATACCTGGCCACCAATAATGTTGGTGTAGATCACGATACATCTTGGTGACTCCAGGATGAACTGCCCAGACTGAGGAATGAAAGTATAGCATCAGCTCCTCGCGTATATCTACTGGCACCCATACGCATCCCTGGAAATGCAATATCTCATCCTCGCCTATGGTCCATCCGGGAAGAGGGTCATCTCCTGACACGCTTTCCCGTAGGACTAGGCCTTTAGAATCTGATAGATGCCTCATTCGAACTCGAACAAGAAGGGTAGAGGTAACATCTACAGAAGAAAGAAAAGTCTGACCCTGTCTGTCATGCACCTCCAGATGCATCTCAGAGAACAGAGCCATAAGCTTCCACTTGCTGCTAGCCTCTTGAACTGCCTGTATCTAAGTCCTCCTGCTCAGTGCATCAGCCACTACATTTCTTTTCCCAAGCGTATAGGAAATATCTAAATTGAAAGACTATAGGTACTCAACCCACCTTCGCTTTCTCATATTCAAGTCACACTGCGTGAAGATGTACTTGAGGCTCTTGTGGTCAGTATACACCACAAAATGCTCTCCCATAAGATAATGTCTCCAAAAATGAAAAGCATGAACAACTCTAACCAACTCTAGGTCATGCGTAGGATAGTTCCTCTCATGTGGACTCAACTGCCGAGATCTATACGCAACAACACGATCCTCCTGCATAAGCACTGCTCCAAACCCGATGCCAGATGCATCATAAAAAAATTGTATAACTCTTTCCCGGCTCCGGAAAAACTAGAATAGGTGCAAAAGTCAATCTCCCTTTGAGCTCCTAGAAGTCTGAATTGTAGGCTTCTGACCAAACATACTTCACCCCCTTCTTAGTCAAGACCATCAACAGAGCTGTTAAGCATGAGAAGTCCTGTATAAACTACCTGTAGTAACTATCCAGCCCTAAGAAACTTCGTACCACGAAGACGTTCTTCGGCTGCTCCCAG
This sequence comes from Viscum album, assembly GCA_963277665.1. Classification (NCBI taxonomy): domain Eukaryota; kingdom Viridiplantae; phylum Streptophyta; class Magnoliopsida; order Santalales; family Viscaceae; genus Viscum; species Viscum album. Next base: position 1,535,707,797 of record OY728120.1, on the reverse strand, counting down.
GTGACTACTGCTCTCACCTTCTCTGGGTATACTGATACTCATGTCTCTGAGATGACATGACCTAAGAAGTGAACCTCGTCCATCCAAAAGTGGTACTTTGAGATCTTAGAATATAACTGATGCTCCCTTAGTGTACTCAAAATGATCTCAAGATGGGTAGCATGGTCGTGTCGAGTCTGAGAGTACACCAAGATGTCATCCACGAAAACCACCATGAAGGAATCCAAGTAAGGATGAAAAACTATGTTCATCAGCACCATGAAAACTGCTGGCACGTTCGTGAGACAGAACGGAATAACCAAATACTCATATAGACCATACCTGCTCCAGAAGGCTGTAAGAGGTATATCAGATGGTCTGACACGCAACTGAGGGTAGCCGGATCTCATTTCGATCTTCGATAACACTCTGGATCCTAAAATCTGATCAAAGAGATCATCTATCTATGGTAATGGATATCGGTTCTTGACCGTCAAATGGTTCAGATTCTGATAATCCACACAAATCCTAAGGGTGTCGTCTTCCTTCTTCACAAACAGGACAGGCGATCCCCAAGGAGAAGTATTGGGTTGGATGAAACCCCTTGTCTGCAACTCCTCCAACTACTTCTTAAGCTCATGCAACTCATGTGCATCCATCCTATAAGGAGTAATGGACATCAGTGCCGCTCCTGGAACAATCTCAATAGATAATTCTACCTCTCACTCTGAAGGTAAACCTGAAAAGTCTTCTGGAAATACATATGGAAAGCGATCAAACACTAGAGGAAAATTTACCTGAGAAGTCTCGTGGTCATCTAGATATAAGCTAGCAATATGGGTCATAACACCGCCCAACCCATGATGCTCTAGTCTAGATCTTCTCTCCTGGACATCCCATTCTCCCTTGTGAAGAAAATATCCGCCCTCTGGTGATGTGAAACTCACCCTGCGGCGATAGAAATCGACAAAGTCCTGGAAGGAAACTAACCAGTCCATCCCGACAATGACATCATATCCTTTCATCTCCAAAACATAGAGACTCCATGAAAAACGACACCCACCAACCTCAAGGGGGTAGTCTAAGCACTGACGCACGCTAACAGTTCTAGTTTCCAAGGGAGTGTCTAGCGTCATCATATCCTCAGGAGTATAAATAGTAAGTCTAAGGCTTTCTACAGTATGCACAGAAATAAAGCTATGAGAAGCTCTTGTATTTAATAGTGCAGAGGATAAAACTGAGGCTACTAAAATCATACCTTGAACTGTAGAAGGTCCAGGATCCTGCTCCTGATGAATCTGCTCTACAGAAAAAGTCCGGCCCGTACCGTAGCCCTGTGTAGCAGCCTGAAATCCTTGTGTTGTTCCTCTCTGAGCCTGACTATTGTGTCCACGACCTCTACCCTGGGCCTGAACGACCTGAAGAACTCCAGCCCCCGGTCTACTACAGAACTGGTTATCCTGCTCCTGTATGCGGAGTAAAAACTGATCCTCCTTCACTAGCCGCTAGCAGAAGAACCTTGTAGAAGCTCTAAAGATGACCAATCTTGCCGCAAGATCGGCACTCTACTAGGTCCCTCAGGAACTGAGGCTTATTATTCCCACTTATTTCACACTAATAACACACCACTTAGTTTCTGTATGGAATATCTCGTCTACCAGAAGGAATACCTTGCTTCCTCGAGTCACATTGTGTAAACTCTCAGTGGAGCTTCCTACTGTCTGTCTGGAGAGAATCAGCCCTGGATGCTGAACCACCCTGGTCCACAGCTCCAGCCTCATTTAGTTTTCTCTCCGTAATAAGTTCCTGGTTGACTATTAGAGTGATATAAGTCAACTAAAAGACGTTCACATGTGACCTGATATCCGGTCTGAGGCCTTCCTCAAACTTCCTTTCCAAAAATAGCTCATCATTCCCCAGAATGGGATTGAAATGTTGTAACTCTGTAAAGTGGGAGGAATACTCCATAACTGTGAGAGTACCCTGCTGTAGGTTCATGAACTCTCTGGCTCTGTCACCCCTCAGCGTCATCGGGTAGAAGTAGTCGTAGAACGTACGCTGAAACTCATCCCAAGACATAGCATGTTGGCGCCCTGTCTGCGAAACCACATCCCACCATCTCTTGGTGGAATATCGCAGCATATAAGTCGCGAACTTCACTATCCTCTATAGAGGTGTCTCCAGATGCTCGAAGATGGACAACATGGCTTCTAGCCATGACTCCGCATCCTTTGGTCCACCATCCCCTGTGAACGTGGGAGGGTGCTGCTGCTGAAAAACCCACGTCAGCTCTGCCATAGACGGGGCAGGATGCTGAGCTCCCTGGAATTTCTTCATGAATCTCATGAAACCCTCTCTAAACTGAGTGTCGGCACTAATGTATGGAATCACTGCATGTGCCATGTCTGGAATGATAGGCGGAACTACTGGTAGTCCCTGATCTGCCGTATTAGGCATACGGTCACTGCCTGGTTCCTGATGTGAAACGGGATGAAGTCTTGGTTCCATAGCTCTGAAAGGTCAAAAGCACACCTCTATTAACGATGAACACAGATGAAACTTAAGAGAGAAAAATGGAATAGGAGAGAAAAACTTTAAAATTTGGGAAAACATGACTACAAGGCGTGTAGTACTACTACACGGCGTTTTTCTTAAAAGTTTACCCTGGGCATGTACCTTTTCCATACATGGCGGTGTAAACCACCTAGCTACATGGCATTTTCTTAAACTACACAGTGTGTACTAACCCTTTTCCTCCCTTCCCGTTCACTACTACACGGCTGGGTTCACGGATTGTCCCAGCATGAAACTACACATCGTGCTTATCCAATACACGGCCTGTCCTTGAGATCTCTCCCATGTCTGTGTCGTTAGTCACACGGACTGGTAAATGGACCATAACTACATGGGATGTCAAAGGAGACACGGCATGTACTTGACATGCCTTACCTAGCACGTGTTGTTAGTGACACGGCCTGACACACGGTCGACACTACACGGCGTGTCCCATACGGACACGGCATGTACGCGGAAGGATAACACCAACCCGTGTTGTTGGCTACACGGCCGACTACATAATCAACTATACATGGCGTGTTCCCAAGGGACACGGCATGCACTTGAAGGAAAACCCCAGCCCGTGTTGTTCGTGACACAGCCAGATACCTATTCCAGACTACACGGTGTGCTAAGATGGTACACAGTGTGTTCCTACAGTATTATTTACAACCCCATGTCTCTTCCCAACAAAGTTAGGGACACGGCTAAAAACTACCTGGCGTGTATGCAAAAAGTACACGCCGTGTATTCTGGGTTTTTTCAGACAGTAGCCTCAAAACTGCACCGGAGCCCAGAAAACATAGAAAACAAGTGTTAAGGTGCCAAATTCTGATCCGTGGGGGGCCATACTCCCCGCGAATCAAATATTGGCATCGTAATAATGGATATAACAAGTAAAAAGTATAAAAACACATGATCCACCAAGTTCTGATCCTCAAGGGCCCATAACACCTCTAAGACCAAAGTTTGGTTTCCATAATAAAGAAGCTCTAAACAAACGATACCCTACCAACATAGTAGGTATTCTATCACAGCAACAATCACAACATCATGCATATTCTATTACAAATTCTATCACAACAGTGTGCAAATTCTAATGCAAACAACATGGCATGGAAAAATGCATGACATTTGATTTTCTAACAAGTGCCTATATGATGCATGAGATGGAAAACCCTCATCTCATCGGGTTCCAACAAGATAGAACCACAATCATACAAACAATAATAGCACAAAACAAGTGCATCATCCAATGGTGAAATCAGTTAAACTATAAAATTTTCAAAAACTCAAAAATTGAAATATTCGAGGTAATCTGGATTTTTCCCTATACAATGGTTCTAGAACGCCCGGGCACAGCTATTTACCATTAACCTATTCCATCATATCCCTGTCTAATGTCACTAAACAGTAAGTCAATAGAAAAGGAAAGAAACCTTCCCTTAATACCACATTGTAATGACATGAATCCGGAGCCCCTCAACTAGTACCCCATGCCCGGTTTTCCACATGACCTCAAGCACATTTCCCCAAATGACAAAGGCTTCCGACTAGCAGCGAGGGCCTTGGTAAGTTATTGGGGAAACTATGCCCTCATTTGGTAAGGTATACAAGGTACAGGAAATAACAGTCAATAGCGGAAGCAGTAAACAGCATACAACAACTGAAACTAAATAGCGGAAGCAATGTATAATATAATAATGATGCATCATGGTAAAAATATCAAAGGAAAGCAGAAAACACAACAACGTGCTAAAATACAACTAATAACAAAGCACTAAAAGTAAACAGTATCTCCAGTAGCATCACAAGCCTAATCTCGGTCCTATGCTCTCCAGCTCCAAACAGCAATCATGTAATTGAAGTAGAAGGGCCACAATCTCTATCCACACCTGCAACCATATAACCTATTTGGTCCAAAAAGAAGGACCCAAACAGGGTGTGAGACTAATCCCAGTAGGCAATCACCACAAGATCTGTGCCCTACTATCAGTGAGAAATATAGAAAAAGTAAAGGAAATGAATGTAGTAAAGAAACAGGAGTACTCTTAAGTAAACAATCCTACCAATCTCCATTCATATTTATTTATTAATTTAATTCACTCATTAAATTATCATCCAAGGAATTTAGAAAACAGCTCTATATTCTCAAGGCATAACAAGTAACACAAAAGGTATCTCAGCAGACTACCTAAACTACAAGCAGTACAAAACACAAGCTTGTTCTTTGGCTTGGTGGACTCATCACAAAAAACCAAACAATAATAATGGTGACTCTCTGGGTTGCTCACACTAGTAGACCCCTCTAGTCAACTAAACATACAAAGGCACAAACACTCTAGGAATCGCTCACCGTCAATTCCCCCGCGGTCTTGCAACGATAACTATCGACTCTCTGAGGAAGCACTTACGTCTAATTCCCCCTATAGTCTCGATATGTAACTAAGGAAACTCTAATGAAGAAAAAATCCCCATTCCCATAGGTCCTTCAAACGATTCTAATTTATAACAAACTCTCCAGGGAATCCCTTAATTATCAATTCCCTCTTTATTCTACCACACCAGGTTCCCACAGCCCTGAGTAGTGTAGTCGTGCGTAATCGACTTTTAGCAGCCCAAAGTAAGATCAATAAACTACTTGGATAATAGATACAATGCATCAAAAGCATATAAACAGTAGACAATGCATGTAATCAATTATATAAATGAAGGAAAACAATGCAACAAGGTATGCCTCACAGGCAACCTAAGCCAAATGGCGATAAACAACCAAAACAGGGGGAACACCCATGGGGTGATCCTCAAACATGCTAACAAGCAATTATCAATCATTTAATAACCTCAAGAATACATGAAATCTAAGGTAGATAACAATACATGATCAAAACCTTAACCCGAGATACCCGATACATGGGTATCCAGTACTTTTGCACCCAAAACTCAAAGACATTCAACATAGGGAAACAAACCACCTACCTCAATCCTAGAAGATCGATATACTTGAAACTCGGCCTATGAATCAGCCTATAACGGAGAAGATCTGCAAAAAGTCTAAAATGTTCAACCTTGGATAACTATCACAGGATAAGGAATCAGGAAATGTGGCCAAAGAAGAACCAAGAAATCATCATTGTGATTCTATTGCAACCGACGGCTTTCAATTCGGATAACCGGTGACGGATCGGTGGTTCGGAGAAGATTAGGCCTCCTTAGATGCTCTGAATGTAATTAGGCGGAGAAGAAGATGAAAATAGGTTTAATACGCGACCCCGGTCTGATTAATGAAATAAAAAGAAACGTACACGGTGTGTACTTCTTGAGTACACGACGTGTACTTTCCTTTTCTGTACACCGCATTAAGTGGCCTCCATATCAGCCCTACACACCGTGTGTGTGGCCCGGACACGACCAGCACATGGCCTCACGTGGGATCAAAGTACACAGCGTCTACTTATAAAGTACACGGCGTGTACTTAGAAAATTTCCATATTTTCCTATTTTTTATCAAAAACGACCAGAAATGGAAAATCATACCTGAAAAGAAGACTTGGGTTCTTACAGATATTTTATCCCTAGTCATGCCTAATCCGTTGGGATGCAGAGGTACCATTATAACCCCTCGTGTATTTTTTTAAGGGTCTCATTAATCACTACATTAGAATAGGGATAGCTTATGTGGGTGAACATTAGATGATTTATTATGCAATCATTTATGATATCCATCATAAGTTTCATTCCGCATGGATTGAAACTTATTCAGAAAATGTGGTCATGACATTGAAAATAAGTACTCGGAATATCAAAATGATGCATCTTACTCATTTGGTTTCTTGTATTAATCATGTTAATTACATAAATATTATTGTTTCACATGCATATAGAAGGATAAATAGGTGGCAGATACATTTTCAAATAAGGTGTTCCTTGAAGAAAGCATAAATTGGGACTTTAAATATCCTGACTACAGAACCACACTGGTAAATGGAGATATCCCTAGTTTTTTTCATTATCTATTTTTAAAAAACCCTTCAAATACCTAATCCATTTTATTTCTATACTTTTTTATTAATACTTTTTTTAGGACTGGGATCTCCTAGATCCTGGACATTCTAGGTATGTATATATATCATTCATGTGTATGAAGAATTTCAACTATATAGTGATTTCCCCCCATGAAATAAAACTCAATATTATTCTATAATATTTTATAATATCTTTTCCCCATCATTATATGATAACTCTTCACAAATTGTATTTAATATAGTTAATGTATGAAATGACTTTGAGAGAGTTTGGTCTTGGAATATAACAAACCCTCATAAAAGGTGACTCATCAACATTGATTAAAAATGGATGTTTAACTGTTATTTCTAATGGATTCAATGATTCAAAAACATCTTATAAAAACAATTTTAATTCATAAAGATATTTTATTTTTGGGTTATCAACAAAATAATGGAGAATAATGATTGAATCAAAAACCAAACCTAGAAACAAGTTATTTCATCCATTAACTTGTAATATTTATATTTTTATGTTAGTGTGAGATCATAATTTCTATATTCCTTTTCATTTTAATATTTTGAAAGGTAATAAAAAATAAATAAACTATACATTTCATGCACAAAAAAGTTATACATAAAAAAATATATAGTTTAGAATATTAATTTTAGTTGAATTAATAATATTAAAATCTTTTCATGTGAGAACACCTCAGTCTTCCATTTTATTGTACATGGAAAATAATTTATATTTTCCATGCCCTACGACAGGCTTCAGTCATTTTTCATAAATCCATTTTCATCTTTTCTGATAAAAAAATATAATATTATTTAATGATCAACCATTATTATTTAATTTTTCACTATATTTAAAAAATCCAAGAGAGTCTTTCTAAATATCATCACATAAAATAACATACCTTTCACAAGAAATAATACTATTTGAGTGAACTATTTATCTTTAAGTGATCTTGATATCGGACTGGCTATATCACATGAACATAAAATATTCATGAAAACGGTTCTTCTTCGATTACACTTCCCACTCCCAAGGTAGTCATGGGGAAATGGTACTATACACAATGCCTCCTTGACTCATTCACAAGATGATATGTAATGGTCCCACTTCATCGTTCACATTACCAATTGAGGTTTATGTGTATTATCATTCTTCAATAACACTATACATTGTATGAAAATATTTTTTCCTATAGTTTCTTCCACCATTTATTCATGTCACTAGTATGGCTATATGGGTGGTCATTCATGTGACAATCATTTTGTGTCTATGGGTCCTTCATTCGTAAGACATTGGTTGGGTCAGAGGGTATTCATTCACCATAATTTTGGTGACATGATGGTTTTTCATTTCCTACATTCTTATTCAGAAGACCATTGTATTGCATCATTCATCTCCTTCATGAAAATAGATTACTCAAGATTACTGATTTTAATATGATCTCTTGATAAATTAATGTTTAGTATCATTCACTCATTTTCAATCCATTGTTGATATTGGTGTTTTACTTCTGAGTTTTATGATGTGTACTATACATCCCTAAAATTATGGGATCTCTTGAATTGAAATACACTCAAAAATCTCTTTCGACTACAAGAATGATCATTAGATATATGTGATGTCTAATTATTATCCACATGATCACCCCATTTATCTTGTTCATTAAATATTTTATATCAACATAAAAATAAGAATAATCCAAATGATAATTCATGAAAAAGACATATAATATCATGGTCATTTATCTTCATGTAATGGATATGAAAACTGAATCCATTGCACAAAGTTACTTTGTGAGTCCTTGGTTCATTTTATTTAATCAATTTTATTATCAAAAGATAAAAATTTTACGAATTCTCTCAAAACTACTCATTCTTACAACAACTTCATAGGTTTTATTTCATCATTCAAATTATGAAATAGAACAATTTCAGGCCTTTCTCCAATCCATACAACAAGACTCAAGCCTTTTACATGTCTGATGGGGTGATATTGTTGTCTCACTATCTCTATGAAATACCTTCTTGAGAGTAATCTGGTGAGTAGACATTTGAAATATGTGTTACAGAGTTTAAACATTCAAAACAAAGGATTACATAATTTTAATATGTGCAGTTTCATAATTCAAATGAATGGGGAGGATTTATCACATTTGAGATCATAAGTCATATATTTAACTTATCTATCAAGGGAAAAATATCCATGATTATCTTTCCCACATCTTAGACACCATATATCATGGTTGTGATATAATAATCATCCACTTCAATTCATCTTCTATAAAACATCGTCACTAGGTCATCTAGCTACCATGGATGGTGGTTCCATCATTATTCCCATGGGTTGTGGGTCATATACATTGTCATATGAAGGTAATATATTGATTCCATCCATTATTCTTTATATATGTTACTATGAAGGCTCATATGAAGAAAGGATGGCCTTTGGAACCCACACTTTCTCAGAGGTCAGGCTAGCCTTGCCTTCCATGTCAGTAGGAACTATATTTTTCATGTGATACCAATTAAATACAATGAAAATTATATAAGTATGGAAATAGAATTCCATGACCCATAAGTTAACACAATCCCACCATATCATATTTTCTTCAACCATGCATCATTAATTATTAATTATTTTTTACATGACATCCTTTTATTCATCTCGCAATAAAAAATCATATTTACGATATTTATTTAATCACAAAAACAATTTTATAAATAATATTACCACCTTTAATCATTTCCTTGTCATTAATATCACATTAAACAATCATAATTTTTGAAAATAATGGAAAAGTTGTCAATATTGGAACTCAATTATTTATATTCATAAAAATTATCTTCATTTAATCACATCATCTATAATCAACAAAGAAATGTCGAAATATCCATGAAAACAAAAGAAAAAATTGTCCCAAAAATACCCCTCCCCATTTACATTTTTATCGAAATATCTTGAAAAAAATTTATTAGTGTAAATATTCAATATCAAATTTTTACATATATTATTGGAAATAAAAATAAATTTAAAAGTGGGACATTGTCTATGAAATAGGTTCTATTCATTTTCAAGAATATATTTATGAATAAATAAAAGATGATGATGATATCAAATGGTTATATTTGAAAAGATCTTATATTTATTCAACTCTATGTCCACATTCTCTAAACTTATGTAGATAAAATATTGATACAACTATGGATGTATAATTAATCCTTAAACACCATACATGTGAAATCGTTTTTAAAATATCCCAATTTCATTCAAGGCGATGACATAAAATGATAAAACCTACACATACTTAAATTCCATAAATTTCAATTTCAAAAACATAAAAATTGGTTTGTAAGAAACATTATCTAACAAAAGTTACCTTAATAATAATATAGTCTTACACTCCGGGCCATTATTTTATACAAATATCATAATGGTAAGATTGGGTTTGGCTTTTTTTATTTGAGTTTCATTAGTTTGACAGTGTTATTTCATCCCATGAACATAATATTTGTGTTGAATAAGATAATAAACCACATATATCTAGTTTAAAGGTTTATAATAGTGGATAACATATCATAAATTCACTATCATGTATCTATGACTTATTTACATACTTTATATTTTTCAGGTTTCTTATATTACTCTAATTTTTTATCAAGTTCCAACTATTTTTTCTAAACCACTATGAAATATATCTAGGAATACTCTGCATTCAAAATAAAATTATACATGAAATTTAATTAGTTTTTTTTAAGAACCTCTCCCCTTTAATAGTATAGAGAACTTATCCTTTAATTATTTTATTACAAACATCATCCATATGATTTTCCAGACTAGATCTACTAGAATGTTCATCAAAATTTTGATTCTTTTATAGTTATTTGGTGGGAAACTCTATTAATATTTTAATTTCACAATGATTTTTTTATATTATGATCATTGAAACACCCCCTTGATTAATTAATCATTCATAGTAATGAAATTTTTATCCATCAGGATAAGGATTTGATACCATTCTTACAACAATATCATTAACTTCCTCGATATTTTATTCTCCCTTATTTGTACCATATTATCTATATCCATGTGGTTGTTGTATTTTTTATGGGGGTTTTTTCATTTGTTGATAATTTCCCTCTTCCCCCAATGTAATACATTTCCACTCATTCCCCTTGGCCCTCATATTCTCTACATTTTTTTTAAAATGTACACTATTAGAAGTAACATATCCATGAAAATGATTACTTGTGATTTTTACCATTTTTAACTACACCATGAGAACATTCTCCCCTTATATCAATATATTTTCTGAAATATTCTATGGAAATATTCATTCATTTTAAAATATGAAAATATATATTTTTCTCAAACAACTCATTCCCTCTAAGAGTAAATTATTCTTCAATATCACACATTCTTTTATCTTTTTTAGCAATTTTTAATTTTTTACATCACGATCTAACTAAAAATGGTAATTATTTCTTGATTATATCTTTTTTTCATCAACATGAACTTTATATTCATTATTATTTTTAGAAGTTGATTTATTAGTTTTTTATCAGTATTTACCATTTCATTCAAATGATATTTGATCCATTCTAGGATGAATTTTTATTATTATATCAGATTCCACTAATGTTGTGTTCCCTAAAAATTGTTATCTCAAATAATTTATGAGGATTTTATTATTTTTTTCAAAGTAAAACAATCCAACATCACTCTATAAAAAAATATGATGAATATTTTTATTCATGTTCATTATATTTCACTACTAGAAACAATAGTGTTTCTTATTTTTCTTATCTAATTTGTTCTTATTGGATATATCATCCTCTGATTTTAATTTTTATTCTAATTCATCAACAATATTTATAGGACAAAAATTGGAAAAAATAATAGTACAACCATATTTGAAGCATTTAGGTGGATTCTTCTTCATTCCATCCTGAAAACAATTGATTGTTGGGAAATAATTCAATTGAAGTCATTATCATCTTTATTATTGTGTGAATTTTTAGATTATATATCATCTTATATTATGAATTTTCCCATTATGGTGGATTCAAATTCCATTTAAATTTAATTTTTATTCTTTAAATCTATAATATTAATCATCTCATATTCTATGAGAAAATTATGTTGTTATTAAATAGATATATCATCTCTTTCTTCTTGTGATATGAAATTTTAATCAAAATGATTTATTAAATTCCTCATTAGTTTTTTTGACATTGATAGAGCCTTCGTTATTCTCACCAAATCCTAAAATTTTGATTACTATCTGATTTAATATGGTTAAATAATCATCAATATTTTCATCTACATTCATCTGAATTTCCACATACTTACACCTACAAGCATGTAGTTAGGCTTCCTTGGATTTGACATATCCTTCATTTCTTATTAATATGTTATCCTAGATCTACATCGTATTTTATAGACCCATGACCTTGGTGTATAAAGTTTTACTAGATTTGTGATGATGGAATTTTGAGCCTTTCTACTGAACTCTATAATTCTCTAATAAGAATATATAAAGAAAGCATTATCCAAAATTGGTGGAAACCCAAATTTTTTAGAATATCTTTATTATTTTCTGAGTGGTCAGAGAAAAGGTAGTATCATATTCATCCAATTGTGATAATGATTTATATAAAATTTTGGACCACATCGATATTTGATAGAATTAATATTCTACATCTATCGAATTTATTAATGGATATTTTGAGGGAATATCTTGATCTTATTCCACATGTAATTCCGAATTATGTATTGACATCTGAAAGGTGAGGGTTGAATTTTTGTTATCATTGGACAGATCCTGTTTATTTTATATTCATCCTCTAAAACATGTTATAGTTCAAAGTCCACTCAATGTTATCTATCAATATCACATCATGTTCAGTGGTAGTAATATATATAATTTCACTCATTATTTAAATGGTTTGATAAAAAGAAATATTACTATTCATGAATTTCCCAAAACATAAATTATTCGCAATCATACAAGTTGAAAAAATTCTCTTGATACATTCAATAGAATCCAATTTCTACTACTCAAACTGAAAATAGTTCTGCTCCAACTCTAATTGAGAGTTTATTTTTTCTCATATCTCTAACTAGAATACATGAACTACACTCGACATCAATCGAAATAATTCACCAATGATGAAGGATTCATAAAGTATAGACTGATATTTATTCATACTTTGTGATCATTTATGATGTTACTTTCTCATGTATAGTAATTCTATCTTCGATAGTCTCTAAATATGTCTTTCAATAGTAATCACTAAATGTTGATAAACATTAATTTCCAATGGCCTCAGGGAAACATTTCTCATGGAACTCTTCCTTCTAATTGAATTACAAAACCAAATTAAATGTGTGAAAGAGGCTGACAAAATTTTTATCAATATTTTCTGCAAGGAAAATCCTCATTAACTGAAACTAATTCTTGATTTACCAACTAAATTCAATCAAGTATAATTCATGCATGGAGTTCATGACATGTGAATTGTTTAGGGTATCTTAATTATGATTTTATTATTTTGATGAAGCCTTTTACATCATTTTTTTCTTTACTATATCACATGTATGTAATGATCAATACATTTTTATTACATTTTTTATGCATTTGTAAAATCAAGGTGAGTCATCCTAAACTACTTTACATAATGAAATAGACCCTTAACAAGATCAATGATTATTCACTTGAATTCATTCCTTTGAATAGATCATGTACTGCCAATCCATCCTTCAAATTTCCATAAATTTATTGGGAATATTTTACATTTTTAATCACACTACCCACAAAAAAATCATTCAGATTAAAGGGGTTCTTTTTTTGGTGTCTCCATAACTCCTTCGTAAGATGATATCTCTCGATCTCACATCCTCCTTTTGGTGACCTTGTGAGGTTCAAATATATTATCTTTATTAAATCACACATTAATTTATATGAACAAGGTTATGAAATATTTCTATCCACCATTAATTAACATTAATAGTAAGGCTATGTGGGAGTTCATTTGTGTGACACTAGCGGTGTCTCCATCAGTTATTCTATTGTCAGACAGAATATGTGTCTCTGGGTTGTCTTTCACCTATCATTGCATGATAGGAGGTGATATATATTGCCAAAATCTTTTTTAAAAACCTGTTTCTTGATGAATTCATCTCTTTTATGAGATAATATATCTCGGTGAACTATTCCTAATAAGGGATCTTAATTTATTAATGTATAATAGTATTCACTCTCAGTTGAGCCTTAATTAATATAGGTGTTTTACCTCAAAATATTAATTTGTGATGTGGAATTACTAATGATCATGGAATCTATTGGATTATAATAAACATGGAATCTCTATATGAGGCTAGAATTATCACGAAATCGAAAACAATGACATCTTATTCTAATCATGATAACTCCATTGATAATTTGATTTCCCCAGTTGATATCATCCCAATAATCCGAATAATGAAAACAAATATTCATTAAAAAGATGGAATACCTTTAAATCATTAATCATCATGTGATTTCTTTCGTGTTTTTTGGTATACAAACCAAATACTTTTCATGTCCTTAGTTTATTAATGTCAATCGACTATAAGATCAAATAATGTTCACACAACGGTATCCTGTGACGGTTCATATTAACGTGAAATCTTTAAACAATGTATTTGATCTTATAATGAATATAAGACAAATATTGTATTACATTCTTCAATTCATCCTATATATCTTGATAATTTGATATATTGAATGTGATTAACCATTTTTCATGAGATTTCCTAGAAAAAAACCTTTGAGAAGAATAATCTAAAAGTTAATTAAAAAAATGTATGGTTATGTTCAAATATGTATAGAATGTGATTAATTATTTATAAGATGTGTAGTCATGGGATTAAAATGGATAGTGGTGTTTAATCACATCTGAGGGCTATGGATATTTTCATAACATAAGTGACATAATGATTATATTGTTTCTTAGTTATCCCGCATCGAACTCATTGTTCAATGGGACCATGTTATTGAAGCCCTATACAACTATTGAACTTCCAAAAATATGTAACCCCTAACACAACACCTCCTTTCATGGTGGTTATGCATATTATCCCATGCACAATGGGAATTATATATAGGCCTTTTTATTTTCATTCTAATTCTAACCAATACTTCCAAACATTTTTTCCTAGGACGAATCCTCTAGACCGTGGTTGACCTATGGATTGGATATATACTCTAGGGTTGAGATATCATTTAGAACAATTTAATTTGGATCTAAATTTTATATATGAGGCCTATTAAATATATGAAAATTTATCTATGTATACATATATAATTTCAATCTTTTCATAGTATGCATAGACAACCTTATCAGCTTCTCTTCAACCATCATTCATACGTAAAAAATTTCAATTTTCATAACCCCGTTTTAATATTAAGACAATGTGAAATTTATATTTCATGGAGATATTAAATATTAACATTCTTGAAAAAAAATTATTATTTTACAAACATTATTTTTATTATAATCAAATCAGACAATCGCCACATTTGACTGCATTTAGATTTTTTAAGGAATGACACCTAATGCTAGGATTCCCTGAGAATTCTCCAGGCATCATCACTTCATCTATACTCACCAAAAACATAATTAAATATCAATGAAACCCAATGAATCACTACTTCAAACATAATTAATATGATACAAACTAAATAATATGATTGTTTATAAATTAATTTCTTAGATAAAAAGATAACATAATTGTATTTTTAGAAAATATATAAACATTAATAATAATATCATCCATTATAAATTAAATAAATTTTCATAAAAAAATCTAATACACCAATATATATTTAAATTTAATTTTTTTAAAAAATAAATGAGGATGTATATTATTAAAAATGATTAAAATTTAATACATTATAAAAACATTATTTTAAAAATATTATATTTATTTTAATTTTAAGTTTGATTTATAACATGTAGATATTTTTTCGGATGAAATTAAATATATATATATATATATATATATGTAATCACAATGTTGATATTTTTGAAGTTTTAATTTTTAATATTTTTCTAAAATTCATCATTATTCAAAAAAATTATCATAAAAAGTTTCAGTTTTTAGTTTGATTGGTGAAAAAATATATTTAATAATTATTTAATAATTAATAAAATACAAAAAAAAAATGTTTTTTATAAATAAAATTTATTTTAATGTGCTTAAATCAATTTCAAAAACTATTAATGAATTTAAAAAGTAAAAAATTGAAAAAAATTAATTTCAAAATAATAATTTATGTAAAACTCACACTTCAATGTCTAATAATATATTCAAATTTCCATTTAGTTTATAATAGATTAAAATAATATAAAAAATTAATCAAATTTGTAAAATCATGAGAAAAAACAATTATAAATACAATAGTTTGGTATTTTCTATTTCATTAAAATAACAAGAACTCTATTTGGAAATTATGAATCTATTCCTCCTATTTTAATAAATATACTCACCCATCCCACATTAATCATTAATTCAAATCCATATACCATGTGGTTATGGTAATTTAACAAACTAGAGTGTCCTTAAATGGTTTCCTTATGTCCCCATGTTTCTATCCTATTGTTTTAGGAAGAAACAGTTTAAGGTAATATAATTTCTCTCTTCTTCTTCACCATTATGGTGTGTTTTTAGTGTATTATTTGTAGTTGTTTTGTTTTAATAATAATTACACATTTGATATAAATATTACTAGATTAAATATTTCATCTATTTGAGTTATTAATCCCATTTAATTTTCCCTTACATTGATCCATGTTTTATACCATTTGTGCCAAAGAATTCATTAATTTAATTACACTATTTTTCAAGATATATTATAATATTTTCAATAACATATAATATTATTACTCAATGGTTATTTAATTATACACAAATAATAATTATTGATTGGGTATTTTATGTAATTTTTCCTTTATTCCCTTCTCATGGTTATAACAAAGCTGACTTGTAAATATTTTATGGCACTATTTCACTAAGTGATTTTATATAAATACATGTTACTTATTCTATGTGAGTTTCTGATTAAATTATTTATTATGATCAATGCATCCTAAATGAATAATTAAATAATATTTGATCACCTTAGTATCCCCCAAAAAATTAAGTAAACAATTAAAATCTTGAGATGAAACATTTTACAGTACCTTGTTGAATAAAAATAGTAATTATGACTTACGACACTAGGTTGATAAAAATGGTGATATGCATAAAAATGATTAATTTTTATGTTGTATAAACATTTAAAACATATAATTAATGGTATTTAACTTATTATATAACTCATTATTTAGTGACACATCCCTATTTTTATACCTCGTGATCCTTTTATAATTATCTTATTTTATTTATTCCCTTACTTGGATTTATCCTCTAATATTTAATTCTGATGCATCCCAATAGGATATGATATTTCATAAGATTATGTTATAATGAAACAATTTAGTGGTTTTTCCAGTGGATTTAAATACTGTTAATGTTATACACGAATTATCTACATAATTTCCATGAAACTAATGGCCAAAATATTGTATGTATTTCTAAATGTTTTACCATGTAAGAAATGAATTTTGAATAAAAAAATGTAATTAAATAATATATGATATTATATCTATGAATATGGTTCATTTAAATATTATAATAAATTTAATGTTATTATATTTGATTTTAGAGAACTTATTGATCAAATCATACATAAAGTATGGGATTCTAATCTCACTTTTATTTTATGATAGATTTATCGTATTAACCTATTGTTTAAATTTTATGGTTTATTTAGTAACCATGAATTAATTTTTTTAACTTTTTTCATAGAAATTATGGTTTTTAGAAATCCATATAGTATTCATTCATTCAGGATGTTTCGACTGAAAAATTAAAAACAAATTGTAAGGTTTTCAGTTATTTTATAATTTTTTTTGTGAATGATTATATATAAATATGTGAGGATGACATTAATTTTTCAATATCTAAAATATCTTATATATCATCATATAAATTTATAATTTATGGATATTATATGTCGTACTTTCATTTATCCCTCTATTTTTAGTAATTTTTCTGAAATAATTACTTTTAGAAAACATAACATTTTGTCTCTCTTCTGTTGGAAATAATTTTTATTCAATATACAAGAATTAAAAAAAAAATTAAATAATGTATTTCCTAATATATAATTATTATTTAAATTAATTTTTAAAAATCATTTTATTTTGATAAAATTGTTAAAATGGAACTTTTTTTTATTTTTAGAATCTGGTAATTTTCAATTATTTTCAAATATTTAAAAAAATTATTTTAATTTAGATGGATTGAATGGAATGTGTCACAATCCTGAAAATACATAACTTTTAAGATTCCATTATTTCTTTCTAGTATTTTTTAGTTGAATTTTTTTGTTAATATTTTTTATATTTTTTTAAATATGTTATTTCAATATTAAAATGTTATTTTTTTATGAAATGTTTTATTGGTCATTTAAAGTAAATATTCATCTATTACATCATACGTCGTTGTTAATTTTTATTTCATATTTATTGGATTATATTATACAATCAATATTATTTATCTTGATATGTTGTTGTTGTAATGATGAAATATCAATGAAACTCATCTCATTTTCCTTGGGCTTATTTACGATAATTTATTTCATTGTCTTTTTGTATACATATGAATAGATTATAAATGTTTTATTTGTGGGAAATGAATTATATTGTTATAAAATTTATTTATAAATAATAATGATTTTGATCTCAAATAATTCATGGGAGTTTATCCCAATATGGAATAATAGTGGTTTTTAGATGTTATCTATAGTCCAAAATATGGTATGGGGGAGGTTATCCCAATCACTAAGAAATTACATTCATGGTTATCCCTTAAATAACATGTGATAAATGTCTTAGTAGTTTACAAGATGTAATATTTCTATTGTTCTATAATGGAACACTTTACGACACTCGTTAAGGAATTGATATTATCAAAATGTTATTATCGCATGGATCATGTTCTTATACTCATTATAATGAGATTTGAATTGATGTGTGAGGTTTAAAAATGTTAATATCATGTTCCCATACCCTTATTATCAAGTTATGATTACATAACCCTATATATCTCCCGTGTTTACCCTAGTTGAGCATCTAAACACTACCTTTATTTTGATTGCATTTCCCCATGATATAAATAATGGTTTCGGGTAAGATATATCCTGGATTCATTTAAGTTGTGGTAGAAAATTATTTGATGATGTAATTTATTTATGTGTAATTTTTTACATATCATGGTTTCGAATGACACTA
Organism: Viscum album; assembly: GCA_963277665.1. Classification (NCBI taxonomy): domain Eukaryota; kingdom Viridiplantae; phylum Streptophyta; class Magnoliopsida; order Santalales; family Viscaceae; genus Viscum; species Viscum album. The sequence continues at coordinate 1,535,688,862 of OY728120.1, read as the reverse complement.
AACATTGATGGTTCTTGAATGGATCAAAAAATCTGGGAATGAATATTTTTCTAATATGATGTATTATTTATGTAGGATTTAATGGTTTAATATTTTTTATCAGATATGGGGATAGTTAATTATGGAAACCATGTTGAAAAAAACAATAGTGATAACCTCTAGTATAAACATTTGTATAGGAGAATATCCAAATGTTTTGTCAATTGATGTAAGTTGGTCCTCCAAAAATTACATCAATGTAAGGATATTACAGTTGGACATGGTTTTGGAAAAGATTCAACTTCGGTTAATAAAAATGAATATAGTTGGATGAGTATATGTTGGCCATCATTCAGTTTTATGCCTAATTGTCCCTGACAACAAAGATTGGTAAATTATTCTAGGGAATATGCATAGGTTAATTTTCATTTTCATTTTGGGAAATTATTAAGAACATGAATTTATAATTATAATTGATCACAAAGGTTAAACATAAGGTTTCATAGATTAAAGTAAATGCTTCATGATACAGACATCCTAAAATTTTTTATTCATTATAATATACTTTATCACTATGATTATTATTTCTAGAACTATCATTTTTCTGTTTATCCATTTTCAGGAACTATAAACAACCATGGTAACACATAATGAAATATACAATGAATATGCATTCCTCCTAATAAAATTAATGATAATAGATAAAGTAGAATAATACTTATGATTATTCCAAATCAACAATCATAATATAATATTAACAAAAAAACATTGGTGATATTCTAAATAGATTTATTAAGAGGTTAATGTAACTTTTTTGATGTACATGAGGTTTTTACTATAGAGTTTTATAAGTTCAATTTTATTCTAGTCACAAGTATGGGATGAAGAACCCAATAAAATATATCAATATTAGGGGAATATGTTTTTTTTATGAAATAATTAGAATATAGTAATAAATTTCCATTTAATTTGATGTCATAAAGGTGGATAACTAGAGGATTATAAATGTTTATTCAATAATCCAGGTGATTACTCCAAGAATAAGGAATGACCCGTGTTAGGATAGTTATTGATGTAAAATGACTGAATGGTTTTTCAATTAGGTTTTGATATTTATGTATTAGAACTATTTTATCTATGCTATTATGGTTAAATAATTATTAAAATTGATGTATAATGGTAAATTATCTTTTTCTTATGGATTTTTAATAATATGTTGAATGGTATCAATAATCTAAAAAAATGAATTATTTTTAAGGTGAAATTATATATAATGATAATAATTAAAGGATTCATAACCCATAAAAATTTTCAAATGTAATGATAAAAAATGAGTATTTTAGATTAAAATATGAATGAAATTGATATTATAAAAGGAATTTTATTGGTGAAATTAATATTTATTTATTATTTGGTGAAATGGTGATCAATGTCATCATTGATGAATTTTATTACATTTATTATTTAAATCAATATATTTGATAGTATTTGTACAATTAATTTTGGAATAATTTAGGTACTCATTGTTGGTTTATGGTGAATCATGCTATTTTGTAAAGGGTTATCACATTTTATGATCATATATGATGATGGAATTCACATGTTTGGTATGATACAGTTGTTCATATTCCATTTCTTCAATGGGTAAATGTTAATATAGTTATTCAAAAAAATTATTTCATCAATTATTTTTGATGTTTTGGTATTGAATTTTTTCATGAGTATTTTTGAGGAGCTATATATTAAAGTATTTATAAAATATATTATGTTGATATTTGGGTGATATTATCGATTTTTTATATATTAATGTATTATATTGTATATCTTGTGTTAATATATTTTATATTTTTAAATATTTATATATAAAATGAATGAATTATGGATCTTATGATATATTAAAAGATAGTTATAATTATTTATTCATGATAAATTCATATTAAATACGCATTTATTTTTGTATGTGATGAAGTGGATATTTCTTAGAGCATAACCATTGGATGCAATTTTTATTATAATGTAGAAATAAATCATGTGAGTTAAATTTATTGTGTTCACATTAATGATAGTAAAATAAATCCTCAACATTATGAAATGGATCATGTATTTAATATTTCATTTTTTTAGCTTCATTTATAATGAATATATAGTCTTTTAACATTGCACTTAATTTTCTTGTGTCCATATATTTTCTCATGATCATTTTCTTTATATATCTAATTTATTCCAAGGATGTTATTTTTCACACACATGTCTATACTTTATCTTCCCACTATCTTTATCCTTATATGGGATCCCAATTATGTGTTTTTTAAAGTATCCTATATTATTCCAACATCCAATTTCAAATTAATTATTCTCTATTTGAACAATCTTGGTTTTCATAAATTTTAATTAGAAACTTTGAACCGTTAAATATAATGATTGATATTATGAAGATTTAACTTATTTATGGTGGGTATAATATGACATCGTGATATTTTATTATATAATTATCTATAGATAAATTTAATTGTTTGATAACATACTTCACACAAATTATTATGCATTAAAAACCACAATATATTATAGGAGAGTCATAAAATTGATATCAATGAATAGAAGTACCCACAATATCAAACACACACACACACACACATACACATATATATTACTAAATTTTGTATTTAAAAGTATGTATGTATAAAATTTATAATAATACCATTTTATATTTCAATATAATCATCAAAAATAGTTTTTATTACATATTTTTCATCGATATAATTAGTAATTTTTACTTATTTTTAAAAAAATTGAAAAATGAGTAAAAAAATTTGGAAAAAATCTCAATAATATCATATGTTAATTTTTTTTATTTATATGTAATAATATGTTTTTTATGAATATATATTATTACTATTTTTTTTAAAAACATCTATTTCATTCCATTATATTATTTAATTAAAATGTTCCGATATATTTTTATTTGATAATAAACATACATATGATTCATTTTCATTTAATTAATCTAATTATTTTAATTTTAATTCAAAATATTAATGACTTTGAAAAAAGTTTATTATTATTATTAAAGGTACACTTTTCAAGAAATCACTTATCATTTTGTTTAATGTTTACATATTATTATTGGTTTCTACAACATTATGTTATTTAATATTTTAAATGGATCAATATTTTGGCTTTTTTTGAGTTTTGTATATATATCCATTTTTTTCAGTATGAATTGTAACCATGATAGATATTTTTTAAATCATTAATAGAATAATTGAAAAAAAAAGCTAAAAAATGACATGAGGTCCCAAAATCAATAAAATAATATCTCCTTAATTCGGTAATATTTATTCTTGGATATCCATTATAAATTTGAATATATGTATTTTTTCTATTTTCATTTAATAATTACATTTATATTATTTTATGTAATGGAAAATACAAAATGTCACTCTATTTTATCCAAATTTGTTATATATGTTCATCTAGATATATAAATAATATTTTATTGAATATTAAATATTATTTTGATATTAGTGAAATTATATTTATTATAGTATTGTATGTTTAATTTTTTAATATCATATAATTTTCTTAAATTCATACACAATTCCAATATAGCTATTATATAATAAGCATAAAAATCAATTTAAAATATTTTAATGACATCCAATGTAATAATGTATGGATTAATAATGGGTTCAAATTAATTTTATGTTGATTAATAATTGATCATTGATTTTTAAAGAGTTTAAATTAAAATTACAGAAATTTCATTTTAACTTTAATTTCAAAATATGTTAATAGTTTCTAAAATGACTAATAGTATTTTAAGTTCAGTATGATTTCAAAAAATTGTTTAAAAATAAAAAAAATTACATGTAGGATGATAAAATGTTGAAATTTCATAAATTTTACAACAATCAGATAATATTTAAATAAAAGTAAAATTATTACCCATTAGGGTTGAAAATGTAGTTTTCACCATTATGTATAAAAGTTTATATCAAAGGGGTTGAGATAAAAAATAAGGAATTAAAATAAAACATAAACCTGTCCAAAATATATATTTTTTAAACATTTTTACCATATACTATCTTATCTAATAAATTATTTCCACCTGATTCCACTTAATAAAGAAATTTAATTTACTCTAGTTTTTTTTTAATTCTATGTGTGTCAATTCATTCTCCATAAATGGAAAACCCACCTCTATTTTCATTTATCATTATGAGAGGCCTATCATGTCCCATGTAACACCCCAAAAATTTAAAAATTAATTTAATATTGAAGGCATGAAATACCGAGTCTCTAAAAAATACATCATTTTTAATAACCTAGGTAGTAAATATAATTTTCCACCTCTGTGATTTGATTTCTTGAAAAACTGACATAAACAATTGTATTTAGTAAGATATTTATTGTCTAATTAGAAAAAATTATTTTTTGGTGAATAGTTACATCCCATATGAATAGTAAGTTACCCTTATGAATATTAATATAATTAATGGTGTTTTAAACTCACCTAAAAAATTATAAATAAATATTTGGTTCCATCATTTTGGTTTTGAGATTAGTTTTTTCATTAAAATATGGAGAATTTGATAAACTTATTTTTTTTGTAAAACAAGATGATTTTAGAGAGCATTAAATTATTATATAAAACCCATGTTTTATTAATGTTTATAATAAGGGAATTGTCTTATAAAAACACTATTCATTGTTTACAAATGGTAAATTAATTTTATTTTTCTAAGTGTCAAAAGTTTTACTATGAAAATAATGTACACAATTTTTTTAATAAATAACTATTTTCATATATAAAAGTTTGAATTTTCATATTAAGATCATTATTATGTTTAAATAATTTTCATTTTTTAATTCATAACATCTATATTATGTTACACTTAATTTATGAGAATTTTATAAAATAATCTGTTTTTTTGTGAATATAAAAAAAATATAGTTTTCAGTTTTCGGTATGTCTAATAATATCATTAATGATATAATCATGATGAAATAAGTCGGTTATGCTATTGAGTAAAAAAAATATGATATGATTTGTCCCATGCAGACATAACCATAGGAAAATACCATGGGTTGGATCGTGGTTTAGAATATTCCTCTAATAAAGTGTCATTGAAAATTAATAAAAAACTCTCTCTCTTTTACAATAAAAACCCACTTATTCCTTTGGATTATTCCTTTAAAAATTCATCATCCTAGTTGTTATGGTATTTTTACCTCCCTATGAGTCATACCAAGTTGTCAATAATACACTATGGTCCCAGCCTTCATGTTATAAGAGTTACCCCACAAGCTAAGGGAATTTTCAACTTCTCTTTTCCATTCAAGTTTTATTTTCTATGGTATGTACTCCATGTTTCCTTAGAATGTTATTATTTACATTTTATTCAATCCATATTGAATATTATTTGTCTTTTATTATTTTTTCACCCATGTACCTTCTCTTTTTAATGTTATTTAAACCATGTGGCATAGCCATTATGCTGTAGAATTTTCATCTCAAAATCTTTCTCTTTTTCAAGCACTCTTATTATGTTATTATCTTTTAATTTCAATTGTAATATGTTGGAATAAGTCATTAAATATCCCCCTTACACTCCATGTTATCTAATAATGATTAGAGACCCCTTTTTCTTTCATTAAAATATTTGATGAATTTTTACGTGATGTTGTTAGGATGCCAAATTTTAATAAGGGATTTATCAACTTTTCTTTTATTCAGATTGCCTTTGTTTTCGTTTTTTCCCCTCAACTAAATTATAAGGACCCGACCTTAAAACCTTAAATAATGTATAATTAAATGGATAATTCACATTTAGGATCTTTTCACATTTAGAGTTTTAGAGAATTATTCTATAATTATTACATTACATCACAAAAATTATAAAGTTGACAATTCTACTCAGTTTCCATTTTTTCATAAAATAAAAACTCTTAAAGAAAAGATCCATGTTTAGTTCCATGTTTTTGATAGCATGACTTTTCTGTGATCCCAACCTTGACCCTATTCATCTTTATATCCTGTGAAAAACATTTCATAAAAACATGAGATTAGCAATAAAATCTCAGTAAGGGTTATAAAACAAGGAAAGAGAACATTAGTACATCAATAAATACCAAGCATAATAACTTTAACATACCACATGAAATCATAATATTTATGAATAACACATATAAAAAATAAATCTTAATGGTAACTTGTGGCATCCATAACCTACTTACGTTGTAGCTTTCACAACTACGTAGAGAGTTACATTTGGAATACCCACCACAGTATATTCCCTAAATCTATTAATAGAAACATTAAAATTTACCTCCATCACATTTCCCAAGTCATTGAAGAGCTATCTCAGGCTCACTCACCCTATTTTTATCACGAAACCACCCGTATATGTAAACAATGCCCAAGAACCATAACATATTAATAAAACAGAAAATAAACATAAAGGAAAGATATTATTTCCACATCATTTAAATATATTGACATAAAAAATCCATTATAAAAACCTTTTCCAATACCAAAATATGTAAATTAGTATATGGTATTTATTTTTATTTTAAAAACATAACGGTTTGTTAAGGAATCCATAGATCAAATAATACTTGTGGCGGCATAAAATGATGTTGTCATGGCTTACATTAAAATGAAACGTTTTTTTCATTTAGTAAAATGCCTCATATAAAAAGATTCCCTTTGAATGAAATTAAAATTCAAAGGTTTTTATACACCGTATAAAATAATTTCATGTATAAAACAAAATATGACTCAATGAAAAGTTATTGAGATGAAGTCCCTTACCTTGTGTTAGACTTGACTCGTTCATTCTTTAATCTCATGAATAATAAAATAAAGTTTATTTACACTTTTTTAAGAACCTTTTTCATGTTTATTTTTATTTTTTATATCATTTATTACCACATTATAAACATTACATAATCATTTAAGTTAATAATGGTCGTTTAGTCGATATTTGGTACTTTAGTGAAAAATAAACTTCGTATAATTACAAGTTGTTCAGGTGGTGAAAATTTTATTATATCTAGAATGATATTCATGATTTTGATATCATATATATCATATATATCTATTATATATATATATATATAATAGTACATAATTTTTGGAGGTATGAAATGAAATTCATAGTTCATGGAGCCGGTAATCCATACGTATGCATGAACACTAATTTTATTTCAATTTCATAGTTAATGGAATGAAAACTTAATAATAAATAGGTATATTATAATTCTAGTATAATATCATATATAATTTTTATAACTACATATTTTATAATTTCCACGTATGGCATGAACGTGTCATATCACTTTGAGGGGCTGGTAGTCCGCACATCCTCAAATGAAATTATCACGTTTAACCATTATGGAAACCATAAAGGTATTCAAAAAATGGAATATACAGAAGAATAAAAATAATATAAATATAATATATATTAAATATAAATACATTTCCATCATAATGGTCACCATTAGAGGTGGTAGGAGATAATTTAACAATCATCGTTTTGTGAGGCAGTAGTTCACAGTCCATAGAAGAAATATGTTGTTTACCTGTTAGATTGAGGTGTTTATAAGTGTAGTTGTAATACAAATCATAAAAAATAACTAGAATATTGAGGATACTTGTGTAGTTTTAAATTAAAGTAATAAAAATAGTTTAGGGGGGTTGGATAAGTAAAATAAAAGAATAAACTTAAGAGAAGACGTTACCTTTAAATCGGGTAACTCCCTTTGGTTAGAAAAAAAATGATTTATTGAACTACCTTATGATTAAGGTAAGACTTATAGGTGGAATAGATGGATATTGATAGATTATTTGGACAGAGGTTGGATGAGCCAAATGGCTTGAGAGGTGTGAGTAATGGTTTAGAGTTGATGTCTTTTTATAAGGTGGAGGAGGGGCTCTTTAAGAATGTTTGAAAATATTTTTTTATTATATAATTATTTTCAGTTTCAAAAGTTCCAAAACATATTATATTAGAATATAATCTGAATCTTGTCCAAAATAAAATCATCCAATAAGAATTGGACAGGTTTTGGATAATTTTTTAATTTTTATAATCTTATTTATCTAAATTGTTCATTAATGAGGTAAAGACTGCATCATTATTGTGGCATAGATAATTTTATTTATATTATGTCTAAAAATTATAAATAAAGTACCATGTTGTTGGAAATATTTTTATATTTCAATGTAATATTTATATTCAATAATATAACTTATATAACCCCATGTCAAAATTTATTTACTAAAAGATATAGGTTTATGTCATTTTTTCATTACATTAAATTAATTAATATAAAGTGTCATTATCACTCTTAAGTGGATCCATGGGGTCCCACAATAGACCCAAGGATGACCATGGTCAGAAATTTTTCAACCAATAGGATTAGGACATATGTTAGGGTACTTTAATATTATTATAATAATAATTTTTACCCTTATTTACTAGATTCACCCTCTTAACATGGTAAAAAAATTACCAAATTAAATATTCATAATTTCTAAAAAAAAGTCACATATTTATAAAATTTGGACCACCTGAATCCAAATATGGAATCTATTTTTCCAAATTCAAAAGACCTAAGTGGCAGAATTTAATTAAAAATTAATTCCCATCATCAGAACAAAAAACATGTTTTTAAGAAATAATAACTATCAAAATATTGACACTTGTTTATGTCCAATTATAAAGTAAATTTACTTGAAATGACTGTAATTGGATTAAATGGTAAATATATAATCTAATTACACTTTAAAACCAATAAAAAAGATAATATAACAATATAAATAAATTATATTAAATGGAAGTTTGGAATTAATATACAGTATTCTTCACTATTTCATTAAAAAAAGAACATTATCAGAAAAATTCAAAAATTTCATCCATAGTAAATTTTGATGTCCCAATTCTAAGGAAGAATACTATTGTTTCAAATATAACATATAAAACAGACCAAGACTAGATTTAAAAATGGATCTCCATAAAAAGGTGGTAAATAGTCCATTGAAAGAATATTAGAGTGTTTATGAATAAAATTAGATTCGTTCACATTTTAAGCTTCTAACTTTTATTGGATAAATGTAAAAATAATTATCAAACATGTATAATAATATAGTTAGTTATGTTCATTCATATTATTTCAATGGTTAGGCGTTAACTATCATTTAAAATAATAATATTATATTATGATTTTTCATTATAACTCAACATTGTATACAACGTATGTTTTCGAGGAAACACATTATTGTGTATCAAGTACACCATCGAACATAGCATCCCCATTAAATTAAAATTAATATTTAATTCAAAAATATTAATAAGTAAGAAAATATCATATTTCTTTATTAACATGTGATGTTACATCATTCCCCCCTTTTGGAAATTTCATCCTTGTAATTTTATTCACTTATTAAATAAATGGGGGTATTTATCCCTCATATAATTCTCAGATTCCCATGTTGCCTATTCAACCATATGGTTTTTTCAAAAAACTATTACCTGATGTATTACCTTATTCTGCAACACATGCTCTCTTTGGTCAATAATCTGGACGGTTTGTTCCTCATAAGAATTATTTTCTTCCAACTGAACTACCTCTAGACTCAAAATATGATCTGAATTCGGCATATACTTTCTCAACATTGAAACATGAAAAACATTGTGTACCTGGGATAAACTTGGAGGTAAATCCACTCTGTAGGCAACTGATCCAACTTTATCTAGAATTTTATAGTGTCCAATGAACCTCAGACTCAGCTTTACCTTTTTACCAAAACACATGACACTTATCCATAGAGAAACATTAAGAAATCCATGATCACCTACCTAAAAAGATATTCCTTCCTCTGGTTATCCGCAAAACATTTCTTCCTGATCTGAGCTATTATCATGTGCTTCTAAATCAACTGAAATTTTTCTGCCGTCTCTTCTACTGATTCTTGTCCCATCATCTTCCTTTCACCTACTTTATCCCAAAAGGTTTTAGTTAAAAATAGCTTCCCATATAATGCCTCAAATAGTTCCATCTATATACAAGAATGAAAACTATTGTTATATGACAACTCAACCATAGAAAGGTGTCAGTCCCAACATCCTTGGTAATCCAATGAACAAGCATGTAGCATATCCTCCAAGTTCTGAATTGTTCATTATGACTGCACATCTGATTGAGGATGAAAAGCTGTAATAAAATTTAATTCAGTACCCAATGACTTCTAAAGGCCTTTCCAAAATATAGCAGTAAACATGGGATCATGATCGGATACAAATGAGAGGGTAACTCTATGAAACCTGACTACTTCTTAAACATACAACCAGGAAAGTTGATCTAGAGAAAATGTATCTCGAATGGGAAGGAAATGAGTAGATTTAGTCAATCGATCAACAATAACCTATATTGAATTTTTACCTCGAGATGTCTTTGGTAATCCTATAACAAAGTCCATGGATATATTTTTCCCATTTACACTCTAGCACCGATAAAGACTGAAGAATCCCTTTTAGTAAATTCTACTCTATATTAACCTATTAACTAGTCAAACACTCCATAGTAAATTCAGTTATATCTCTTTTCATTCCATCCCACTAGTAACACTCTCGAAGATCTCTGTACATCTTAGTACTACCTGGATGAACTGGAAATAGAGAACTATAAGCTTCACATAACAACTCTTTCTTTAATATTGAATCACAAGGAACACATAATCTCTTCCCAACCCACAAAACATAATCACTATCAATGTTAAAATCAGGAAACATACCCTTCTAAACCAACTCTACCTTTTTCTACAACTCACTGTCCTCCTTCTCCGCATACTTAATTCTATCTGATAAAGATGATTTCACAGACACTTGAAACAAATCGGAGTAATTTTCTACACTAACAACATCAATACCAATGATAATCAAATCAAAAACCAAAGGATCTCGTTCCAAATGTAGCTAGGTTAATGAAGCATAAATTTTTTGACTCAAAGCATCAGCCACTTTATTTTCTTTTCCCGGATGGTAATGGATCATGAAATCGTAATACTTGATTAATTCCAGCCATCTCTGCAGTCTCATGTTTAATTCATTTTGAGTTAATATATACAGTATACTTTTTTGGTTTGTATATATTTCACATTTTACTCTATACAAATGATGTCTCCAAATTTTTAAAGCAAAAACAATAGCTGATAATTCAAAATCATCTGTAGAGTAATTTAACTCATGAGGTTTCAACTAATGTGAAGCATAACCAATTACCTTATCATTCTGCATTAGTACACTACCAAGTCCTTTCAACGAAGTAGCACTTTAGATAACAAACTCACCATTTCTGGAAGGTAGTTCCAAAACTATATAATTCACTAATCTTCATTTAATTTATTGAAAACAATAATCACATTATTTTGTTCAGATGATCTTAACACCTTTTCGAGTTATCTTAATCATTGGACTTGATAACTATAAAAAATTAAAACAAACCTCTAGTAATAACCTTTTAAACCCAGAAAACTACGAATCTCGATTATCTTTCTGTGTCTTGTCCTTTCTTAAAAAAATTATTTTAGTAGGTTCAATAGTTATTCCATTTGTTTAAATAGTGTGACCAAGGAATGAAATTTGTTGTAACCAAAACTCACACTTTCTGAATTTCCCAAATATTTTATTTTCTTTTAAGGTTAGTAAGACAACACTTAAATAACTTTCATGGTCCCCTTTACGTTTGGAAAAAACCAAAATATCATCAATGCACACAATGACTAACTTATCCAAGAAATCACAGAAAATTATATTAATAAGACCCATGAATACATAAGGTGCATTTTTTAACCCAAAATGCCTAACTAAAAATTCATAATGGCCATATCTTGTATGAAATGCGGTCTTCGGAATGTCTTATTCCTTTAATTTCAACTAATGGTACCCCGACTTCAAATCAATCTTCTAAAAATACTGATCACACTATAGCTGATCAAATAACTCATCGATATGAGGAAAATGATACTTGTTCTTAATAGTGATGTTATTGAATGCTCTATAATCAATTCAATATATCATTGAACTATCTTTTTTTTAACAAACAAGACAGGATCACCCCATGGTGATGTTCTAGGTCAAATGAAACCTTTATCTAATAACTCCTGCAATTTCTTATTTAACTCTAAAAGTTCAATTTTATCCACTAGATAAGTGTGTTTTGAAATAGTCTTTGCATCAAGAACAAAGTCAATAGTAAATTCAACTTTCTAATCAGGTATTATACCAGCCAACTCATCAAGAAAAAACATCAACATACTCATTTAACACTGGCACATCATTAATCTGAACAGTTACTTTTTTTCAATAATATGTGCAAGGTAACATTCATTTCCATCTTTTACTAGTTTCTCAACTTCTCAATATGTTATCAAATGTATGGGTTAATTCTTGTACAAAAACTAAAATTCTTTCTAAAATGAAACCTCTTTAGATCTGCTGTTAATCTTAGCATGGTATATGGAAAAACAATTCATACCCAAAATAACATCAAACTCATGAGATGAAATTCCCAATTTACTAAAAAACATCTCAGAAATGAACGAATGTGCTGACCCTAAATCAAAGTACAAATTGGCATAATCTAAGAAAGAAAAAAGTGTACCTTATACCACTTCATTTTATGTCCCAACATCTGCTGAAGTAGTTGCAAACGATTTCACAACCCATTTATGCTTGTAGTCTGGATGCTTTCCCTCAGTTTAGTTCTTAGTTGGACACTCATTTTCATAATGACCCATTTCATTGCACTTAAAACATTTTATAAACTGTAAATAAGATTTTATCATACCATTACCCGGATCTTTTTCAGTGAAATTACGATCCTTGTGTCCCATTTTACCACACTGGTAGCACTTACTAGAATTAAAAAGATATTCTCCCTCATTCTTTTTACCACAATTTTCACAAATATTAATCTTAAGTTTCATTCCATTATAATTTTATAAAGAGTTCTTAGATTTCATCTTCCACATCGACATCTTATTTTGTTGTTTTTCAAAGAACACATGATAATCAGAAAACTCTATTTCCACATTCTCCGCACATCGAAAATGTATTTCATAAATTTTGAACTCGTGAGAAGCTAAAGCTCTTGGATACTTTTCCTTTAATCATGAATAAAAACCATTGATTTTAATATCAAGATCTTATATGATGTTTGGAGCATACCTTGCCATTAGAGTGAATTTTGCTTCATAAGTAGCCACTGAGTCATCTTCCTACCTCAATTCCAATAATTTTTTACATCCTAAGATGATCCACCTTTGGAAAATATATCTTAGGAAACATACCTTTTAATTACTCCCATCAAGAGCATCAATCTATCCCTATCCCTAATATTTTTCACTATTAAACACCACTAATCGGATTCATCTTCAAAATGGTAAACAAAAAGACTATCCTTTTAATGATTTGAACACCCCATGACATCAAAAATATTTTACAGTTCTTTAATCCAACTTTCTTCTAGCACAGGGTCATATGATCCTCTGAATGATGGGGAATGTTTCCTCATTAAATTCTACACTACTGACATTTTTTTTGGTTGATCTGGATGATCTCGTGCATGGATACCACCACCATTTATATCCTAAGTCAACAGTTCCATCACTACAATAAACTCTTTAGTTCCGATTCTGACCATCTCTAGTTGTTGATTTGGAAGGTTGTCTTCCTCTTTATGTTGTACCATCACAACTGCCCTGTTACCTCTGCGAAAAACCATTCTAAGCACAGAAATATCTTAGGTGAAGTAACATGGAAATATTTAAATGATATATCATTTATATCTTACCCTAAATTAAAAATAATTTATGGATATTAATTTAACAATATACTAACTTCTAAAGGTGTCTAAACCGACCTCTGATACCAACTATAAGGACATAACCTTAATACATTACTTAATCTATAATTTAATGAATAATTCACATTGAGGATCTTTTCAAGTTTAGTGTTTTAGGGAATTAGGCCATAACTATTACATTACATCACAAAAATTACTATGTATACACTTCCACTCAGTTTCCATTTTTTAATAAAATAAAAACTATTGAAAAAAAGAGCCAGGTGTATTTCTATGTTTTAGATAGCTTGACTTTTCATTGATCCCAACCTTGACCCTATTCATAATTAATTCATGTGAAAAAGATTTCAAAAAAAAACATGGGAAGATCATAAAAATCTCAGTAAGGGTTATAAAATAAGGAAAGAGAACATTTGTCTATCAATACATACCAATCATAAGCACTTAAAAATACCTCATGAAATCATAATATTTATGAATAACACATAAAAAATATAACTCTTAATTGTAACTTATGTCATCAATAACCTATCTACATTGTAGCTTTCACAACTATGTAGAGAGTTAAATTTAGATTACCCATCATTGTATATTCCCTAAATCTCTTAGGAGAAATATTAAAGTTTACCTCCATCACATTACCCTATGAATTGGAGAGATATCTCAAGCTCACCCACCCTAGGATTATCACAGAACCACTTGTATACGTAAACAATTCCCAATATCCCTAACATATTCATAATACATAAAACAAACATAAAGGAAAGATAATATTTCCACATCATTTAAGTATATTGATATAAAAAATCCATTATCAAAACCATTTTTAAAACCAAAATATTTAAAAGAGTATATGGTATTTATTTTCATTTTAAAAACAATATTACTTGTTAAGGAATCCATAAATCAAATAATACTCGTGGAAGAGGAAAAGGTCATTGTCACTACTTACGTTGAAAAGAAACATTCTTTATTGTTGTTTAGTAAAATTCCTCTTTGAAAAAAATTCCCTTTGAATGAAATGAAAATTCAAAGGTTTTTATACACCATATAAAAGAAATTCATGTATAAAACAGAATATTACTCAATGAAAGGATATTGAGACGAAGTCCCTTAACTTGTGTCTAACTTGACTTGTTCATTATTTAACCTCCTTAATAATAAATTAAATTAAATTTCTACTTGGTTAAGAACCTTTTTCAACTTTATTATTATTTGTATATCATTTATAACCAAGTTATAAACATTACATAATCATTTATTTTAATAGTGATCATTTTGTCAATATTTGGTACGTGAGTCAAAAATGAACTTCTTATAATTACAAGTAGTTCATTTGTTCAAAATTATATTATCTAAATAATTATATTCATGATTTAGATATCATATATATAATATATATCCATTATATATATTTATTTATAAAAGTACATAACGTTTGAAGGTAAGAAATTAAATGCACCGTTTATGGAGATAGTAATCTGTACATACGCATGAAAGCTAATTTCATTTATTTTTCATATTTAATGGAATGAAAACATAATTATACATTGTTATATTATAATTCTTATATAATATCATATATAATTTCACTAAAACCATCCTTTATACATTCCATGTATGGAATGAATGAGTCATATCCTTTTGAGGGGGCAATAGTCTACACTTTCTTAAATGAAATTGACGCATTTACCAATTATAGAAACCATAAAGGTATGATATAAATGAAATATACAGAAGACTAGAAACAATATATATATAATATATATTACATATAAATACAGTTCCATTATAATTTCAACCACGAGAGGTGGTAAGAGATAATTGAAAAATCACTGTTTCGTGAGGCAGTTGTTCGCCGTCCTAAGCAACAGTATGTTATTTTCCCATTAGATGGAGGTGTGTGTAAGTTTAGTTCAAATACTTCTCATAAAAACAACCTATTATATTCATTATTATGGTGTTTTTATAAATAAAAAATTTAAATAGTTTAGGGGGTTTTAGAAGTAAAATAAAATAAAATAACTTCAGAGAAGACGTTACCTTTAAATTGGGTAACTACCATTGGTTTGATCCAAATGGGTTTCTTGAAAGGCATTATGACTACGGTAAGGCTTCAAGGATGAAGAGAGGGATCTTGAGAGATTATTTGTAAAGAGGTTTTATGATCCAAGTGGATTGAGAGGTGTGAGTAAGGGGTTAGAGGTGATGGATTTTTATAATGGGGAGGAGTGGCTCTTTAAGAACATTTTGAAAATATTATTTTATTATATAATTATATTCGGTTTCTAAAGGTCCAAAACTTATTAAGATGAAGATAAAATGAATTTAATTCAAATAAAATCATCCAATAAAAATTGGACAGGTTTTGGTTATATTTTTAATTTTTATAATCTTACTTATTTAAATCATTCATTAATGAGGTAAACATTGCTTCATTATTGAGTCATAAATAATTTCATTTATTTGATGTCTAAAAATTATAAATAAATTACCATGTTTTGGTAATTTTTTTTAGCTTTCAAATGAATTTTTATATTCTATGATATATCTTATATAACCCCAAGTAAGAATTTATTTACTAAAATATATTTGTTTAGTCATTTTTGTCTTTACTTAAAATTAATTAATATTAAGTGTAATTATCACACTTTAGTGACTACATGGGGTCCCAAAATCGACCAAAGGATGCCCATGGTCGGACATGTATCAACCAATAGTATTAGGAAACATGTTACGGTAATTTAATAATATTATAATAATATTTTTTTACCCTTATTTACTAGATTTACCCTTTTACCATGGTAAATAAAATATTTACCAGAGTAAATATTCATAATGTATAAAAAAATTATCTATTTACATAGTTTGTCCAACCTGATTCCAAATATGGAATCTATTCTTTCACATTCAAAACCTAGATGTGGTAGAAATTAATTTAAAATTAATTCATGTTGTCAAAAGAAAAAAAGGGTTTTTAAGAAATAATAACTATAAAAAATTTGACACTTCTTTATGTCCAATTTTTAAGTGAAATTACTTTCAATGAAAAAAATTGGATTAAATGGTAAAAATATAATCTAATTAAAAATTAAAACCAATTAAAAAGATAATCTATCCATATAAATAAATTTGATTAAAAGGTAGTTTTGAATTAAAATACAGTATTTTTTATTATTTCATTAAAAAATGAACATTATCAGAAAAATAACAAAATTTCATCAAATGTAAATTTTGATTTCCCAATTGTAAATAAGAATACTATTTTGTAAAATTGAATATATAAAACATAAAAATACAAGATTTTATAATGGTTTTCCATCAATAGACGGTAAATCGACCCATTAAAAATATTAGAGTGTTTATGCTTAAAATTCGATTCATTCACATTTTAAGATTCTAACATTTATTGGATTAATGTAAAAACATTTGAAAAACATGTATAATAATATTTTAATTAGTTCTGTTATTTCCCACCATTACAACATCTAGGCATTAACTACTAGTTAAAATATTAATATTATATTATTATGTTTCATTATAACTCAACGTTGTGTAAAACATAAGATTTCAAAGAAAATCATTGTTGCAGATTGGGTACACCATCAAATAGAGAATCCCCTTTAATGTAAAATTAATATTTAATTCCAAAATATTAATAAGTATGAAAATATCATATTTTTTTATT
This sequence comes from Viscum album, assembly GCA_963277665.1. Taxonomy (NCBI): domain Eukaryota; kingdom Viridiplantae; phylum Streptophyta; class Magnoliopsida; order Santalales; family Viscaceae; genus Viscum; species Viscum album. The sequence goes on along the minus strand of OY728120.1, from coordinate 1,535,671,326 downwards.
TACCTAGGATGTTAGAAGCATTCATCAAAATTCTATGATAAATCCATAAAAATACATGTACTTGTATTTATTTTATGATAATGTTAAATTCCATAATCATCTCTCCATTAACCTTATTTTATACTATTAATTAAAACACCATTTGATATGTGTTAAATTATCACATTCAAGGATAAAGATTTTTCAATTTCTATTATCATCTTAAAATATGGAAATGAAACCATTTTGATAGTTGAAACACACTATAATATATGTATTATAACTTGTGTTATGTTTTATAATCTTTTTTGACATATGATATTAATTTATAAGTTAAAATTAGTTCATTTTGATAAAAAAGATAATTAACTCAAACATTTATCATTAATGTTTTATATAATGATTTATCTTTAATCCCAGTAACCAAATTAATTTTATAACCATGTAATATTCTGAATGTTAAAAAATAAAATACTACTTCTATTCTGTACAACCATTCTCAGGTTACATATTTATCCTTACATGTATATAAGTAATCTATGCATGAATACCAATGAATAAAATTCTCCAAAACAAAAAAATTGAACCACTTAAACCCATCGAGAAGGCCATGAATGAAATTAATAAGGCTATAATAAATCAATTAAATAAATAATAGTTTCTGAAAATGTTAATTAATGAATTTAATTATGTAATCTTGGACACTATGATCATGTGAAGAACACCATCGGAATAATGGTAAGGGTTTCCTCATCTCACTTCCATTTATGTGATACATTCATTATTCAAATTTATAACATGTGTATTGTGTATGTATACTACCCATTGACGTATCATATCATTAATATATTTAATTTTAGTGTATTAAATTTATAATTGGATGCTTTTTAATTTTATGGCTTATTATTCAATAGATTATATAGGGGTAATGTTTTTCTACCCAAACATCTAATTTCATTCTGTTTCCTCTTATTCTCTATATACCTCAATTAAATTATCATTTATTTATATGTATTCCTCATAACTTTTGTGTGAATTTTCTATATATTTTTACCTACAAGATTCTAACCATCATTTATTGGTAGTTATATGTTTTAAAATAACTTTCAGAAATTTTCCCGATATGCGAGCCCGATTCAAGGTAATTTCTCAAATTCTTACCTACTTTAAAGGACACTCTATAATATGTTTTAGGAAATCATCATATTTATAAAAATTCTATTTTTTTATGAAAATACTATCTTATTTCACTTTTGGATTTATAAAATTATTTTTCCAATATTACTCTTCTTTTCAAAGTAAATGAGTATTTTTCTCAAGAATTACTCAATTGTTTTATAAGAGATCTTCATCTATTTCAACACACTTGGTCATTATTATATATAACTAGGAATACTATTATATGATATCATCTACTATATTTAATTGAATGGTTTGTGATTTTTTTTAATATTGATGTGTTATCTTAAAACCATTCAGTAATTTTCACCGAATGGTTTGTGTTTATGCTTTCTGTTCCATGAATGTTATTTACATTTCATATATTAGTATCAATATGAATGTATATTTTCCTTCTTTTTACCCTTGTTAGTATAATGAATTCATTGGAATTAGTAAGTTTTGGGTGGGTGCCTCTATATCCCCTTGGTTCATTGGTATGTCTTATGAGAAAAACTATGGTCTTGGCACAAGGACTTGACAAAATAGATCATTATGGTTTTGGCATGAGGCCTTGATGGTATGGTTTTGTTGTCCCGCATTATGAACCCCATCAATATGAAAATATTATTAATGCTTAATGAGGTTATTCTACAAGTATAATATCCATTATCATGTTTTATTATGGAATTATTTATTTAGCTCTTATTCCTACCATATTTTTTTCAAGTTCGCTTTTTTGAAGGCTTGAGTTTCTATGTTATTTACCATGATAAATGTTTATGTTTTTCATGTATTCCATTTTATTTCTTATTATAACTAATAATTTGAGCTCACCCATTTCTTATGATTCTTTTTCCGAGGATATGAGTAGGTATATTATGAATGACATGCAGAAATAACCTAGGAGTTATGGATGTTGTCAAAGGAGTTTCTATGTTTCAGTTCCTTTAATATTGTTATGTTGAACCTATGTATGTATATTGTTTCCAAATATAACAAACTGCTTGGTCCATCAGTATTTATATTCTTTTTTTTATCAAAATATAATAATCTAAGGCACCAGCTCCATGAATCTAGGTTTGGGTCCTTACAGTTGGTATCAATGGAAGTTCAATAGCAACATTGAATACTAGATTTAGGAAATATTAATTAGGGAACAAAACCATATAATAGGATTGATGATACACATACAATAACATCCTGTAATTTTGGTAAGTATTAGATTATTGGGATCTTATAAGTAAATAAATACCTATATGGATGCTACAAGTGGATGTGGTTAGGGCACATATGTACCTAGTAGTGACAACTCCAAGAAGGTGTTTCAGGCTTAACCTAGGGTAACCTAGTACATGACAGAGGGCCACATTACACAGCTGGTTTGACACTCCCTAGGTATATAAATATAAAAATTCACATCTTTTTCAAATATACCATTATGAAAGATTTATTCTTCCAAAGTAACCAAAATATTTGGTTCTAGGATCTACGATGATTAAAGTTTTGATATTTGTTATAACATGTATATAATTATTTAAATTTCATAAGTTTGTGAACTAATATAGCATATGAAATTTATTATAAATGTCACATAGGAGAAATAATGTGAATATCACCAATGCACGTGATTAAAATATTATGATGGATCATATCTCTCATGTCCATAATCCATCGTTTCAAAGGACAATTTTTTCCCATGTGTCATCATTATATGATGAAATAGTATCATGTGTTATAAAGGTATGTAATGAATTCTCTAATCCCTATAGACTTGGTGTGTGAAGAACAATAAGAGGATTTTAGAGAAAAATATGGATAATGTGAAAAAGGGATGGAAGGGTTTTCCCACATGTGGTAAATGTGGAATAAATCACCCTAATAAATACATGAAGGGAATTTGTTTTTGTTATAAGTATAGAGAACATGGATGCCAATTTCCTGATTTAATGGGTAAGAAAAATGATTCCAATATATGATTCTTCATCTTCATGGATATGGGACAGTATGTGAATCAATGTCTCAAGCATCAATGGAATATATCCCAAATGATGATTTTGGATAATGATCATGTTTTGATGCCACCAATGATTAAGTAGAATGATAAATATGCCTAGTCAATAATCACTTCATTTGAATATTTTTTCATCAATGTATTGGTTATAAGAATTGTTTAATATATGAGGATTTTATTATAATACTTTTTAAGTAATGATTTCAAACCACTAGTTGAATGGTTCCAAGAAAATATATTCAGTGTAAAGTTAAACATTTTGAGAAAAAATGATTAATGGAAGTAAAACCATTAATATATAACTAATATGGAAGATAAAGATGATAACATGATTCATTTGAATATTTAATTATTACAAAAATAATAATTTTTTACTTGCTGACAAGTGGTCTATGCTATCATTGATGGTGTTTAAAACATTTTTGGATATACGGAATATATCCAATAGCATGTGTAAGGATGAATAATTGATTTCAATAAGGTATTACGGTAATTTTATTTGATAACATATTTTAATAAGACACATGATTATTATATTCACATGTTTGGAATGTTAAAATTTAGGAATGCTTCATGTTGATTAATGGAAAATACGGTAGCAGAAGCATTGAGTAGGATAGATAATGGAGTTCTAAAAAATGAGGATTTTCGGGGACCCTATGTACCTGGATCATGCAAGGAAGGATATGATAATGATTCTAAAGTATTGGATCATGGTACTTTGGAAAGTAAAATTTTGTTTGAAATGGTTTATTTTGATCATTTTATGAGGTTTTAGAGTTTAATGTCACTACATGATGAAACCTGTGCTAAGAGATGATGTGTAGATAGTTCAAGGCACAAACAAAGGATACGATTGTATTTAAGAAATAGAAACATATATTTGTACTCTTATAGAGTGGAATAATTCATCAACACTATGAAAATAGTATTAAATAGTTTTTTTTCATATTATCAATTTTTTTCATGATATGAAAAATATTTTTCATAACATTAGTTTAAGGTTTTGAAGTATTGATCTTTCATCTGAGCATTTTCTCTATTAGTTCCCATCAGAACTCGATGGTTTGATTATTCTTCCATGACCATGTTGTCTGATTAGAATGCATTGTTTTTTAGTAACAGATGCATTTCCCTTTCCTATTATTAATAGGATATTTTAACCATATTCTTGATGTGGTTTTCCCACAAGGTAATTTTCAAGTATCAACCATTAACTTTCAAAATTCAATTTCAAATTTTGAGGATGAAATTTTTGTAATGAGGGGAGAATGTAGAACCCCAAGAATTTAAAAATAAATTAAATATTGAATGCATTAAAACACTGAGTCTCTAAAATATAGCACGTTGTTATAACAAAGTCAGTAAACAAAAAATTTCCACCTCTATGATCAGAATTTCGAAAAACTCACATACACGGTTACGTTCAGTATGATATTTAGTGTATGACCAGAAAATAATAATTTTTGGTGAATAGAAACATACCATTATGAATAGTAACTCAACCATATAAGTATTCATATGACCAATTGAGTATTAACCACATATATTAAAGTATAAATAAATATTTTTTCCATTATTTCTATTTTGAGTTTAGTTTTTACTTGAAAAATATTACACATTTAATAAATAGATCCTTCAGGTAATTATTGTTCATTTCAAAGTGATTTAAATTATTATACCAAAATAATATTTTATGAATGTTTATAATAATGAAATATTCATATCAAAACACTATTATTTATTTACAAATGGTAAAATATATTTACTTTTTTATGTGTCATAAATTTTACTATGCATTTTATGTCGGCTATTATTTTTAATAAATTAATATAATCATATATAATAGTTAAAATTTTCATATTTAGATAATTATTATGATAAAATAAATTTATTTTTTGATTTCAACACATTTATATTAGGATACTCTGAATTTATGAGAATATTATAAAATACTTTATTTTTTGTGAACAGTAAAAAATAGAGTTTTCAGTTTTCAGTTTGTTTTATAATATCATTAATTATATAATAATTATTGTATACTATTGAGTAATAAAACATGATATTAGGTTTCCCAAGTGTCAAAAACCATGGGAAAATCCCAGTGGCATGTCCATGGTTTAGTAAATACCACTAATGAGGTGTCATTGGAAATTAATAAAAAAAACTCTCTCTCTATTACTATAAATATGAACTAATTACTTCGAATTAATTCATTAAAAATTCAAAATCCTAGATGTTATACTACTTTTATCTCCCAATGAGTCATCCCAAGGATTCATCAACCCGGCAAGGTCCCAACCATAATGTTTTTGGAGTTAAACTACAATGTAAGGGAATTATCAACTTCTCTTTTCCATTCATGTTCTTTTTTGTGATATTCATTTCATGTTTCCATAAAATGTTCTTATTTACATTTAATTATATCCCTATAATATATTTTTATTCATTTATAAATGTCCAACCCCTGACCCCTCACTTTTAATTTTATTTAAATCAATGTCGTATAGCCATTATGATGTATCATTCTCATCTCAAAATCTATCTCTTGTTCATGCCCTCTTATTATGATATTCTCTTTTAATTTCAATTGGATAATGTTTTTATATGACATTACATATCCCCATTACATTCCATATTATTTATGAATTATGATTGACCCCTTTTTTGTCATCAAACTATTTTATTAATTTTTAAATGACATGGTAAGACTGCTGAATTTTTGAAAGGGATTTTCCAACTTTTATTTTATTTCAAGTTCCTTTATTTTATTTTTATTTCATCACCTTAATTCATAAAAATGTAATAAAAACTCTATTATAGTTAATTTTCTAGAATTTTTTTTGATAATTTACTAATCAATAATCATCTCTCATTTCCCCTTCATTTATACTAGAAATGGAAACAACATCTGAGTTGTGATAATTTATCACATTCGAGGACGACCAATTTTTAATTTATATTATTGTATTCAATTAGGGTTGTCATGACCCCCTACCCACAAAGTGTACCCCTCCTGGACTGACAATGTGAGAAGGGAGATAATGACCCCCGAGTCCCGCCTCCAGTAGGCCCCGGGTTGGCGACTAGCACTGAGGTTATAGTAAACACACAAATGGGAGGCATTACCCTCTAATAGAACACATGCGGAAGAGAGAGATAAGATAGACACCAATCAACTCCAACTCAGAATTGGAATATAAATGAAACCCAAGTACATATATGAAATGTCATGAAAAATTACTACAACTAAAAGGGGAAAACTATGAGTACCCAAAAGAATGTAAAAACAGCATCAACCACAAGCCCAAACATCTCCTGCAACTCCAAGCTAGTAGAAACCAGCTTAATCTCCAACCTGCTCCAAGTGACCTGAAAAACAATTTATATATACATAGGGTGAGTATAACAGTATACTCAGTAGGATCCTCCCTAAATCCTCTCATACAAAATTAAATAAAGCATGCTAAAACATAGTGAACAACAAGTGAAACTAACTCGTCACCTAAACAAGTATACTAAGTTCCCAACCTCACCATGGTTACTCTCACCAAGTAATGCATAAAATAATATAGCATATAATAAAGAATATCAAGGGTACCCCACTACTACTTCCCCACTGGTTTACCTCTTTTCCCCAATGTCGCACGTCCTAAGCATCTCTATCCAAAAAGGCTTGCCCGCAGACACCTGGGCGAAGCAACACAATCTGTACCTCATGCACCACAAAGGCTTTCCCGCAGACACCTGGGAGAAGCACCACACCATCCTCACAACCAAAGTAACCAGTTAGTTTCTGGGAGCCACCACAGCTCGCGTAACGTGTATCATACATGGGTATTATACCTCAACCCATTACAGCCCATACACCAAGTAAGGATCCTCAAACCATCACAGCCTATACACATTACACCTATAGTAGTCTATAAGATACTATATCTAGAATATATGTGTGTGAATAACCACAAGTCATTACATCCCTCTACACACATATATGGGGAAAACTAAATGTTTTGCCTAATGGAACAAGTATCTACCAAGAGAAGAGAGCGGGGCCAAAGGGGGTAGTCATCCATTCATCCTCCCACCGGAATATTGGGGAAAACACCCCCCCAGGGCTCAGAATCCCTGGGATGTCATTTTCCCTTACTAACAGGGTGGATTAGCGTATAGAAACACAAAAATTACAGAATATACTATATCTCACAACCACAATATGGGAATAACATAGTCTTAGACACAACTATAGCTAACGTCTCTTGGACTCCAGGCTTCCACTTCTAATACTAGGTATCCTATAAGCACACAACCATTTAAAGAGATCTATTAGATTGCTTCATTACCTTTTTATCAATTCCATTGTACGTTAATTAATTTTTTAGGAATTAATTAACCGTGAACCATTCTACATTAAATTTTGTTAGCAACGCACCCAAAGTCAACTGCTCCTTCAACAGTTTTCAACCTCTTCATTAAGTTCCGGCAACTCCAACCCCATGGGTTAACACCATTTATTCAATTATTCATTACATAATTACTTTCCCATTTTCCCAGGAATTCTAGAAAATCATTATATGCTACTAAACACAAGGGGGATCAACACGGTGAGTAGATGTACTACCCGTCGAGTCTTTTCCGCCTATAGCAAGAGTGTAGACCCATCCTCCCTTGAGAAACTAGACACAGAAAGCACGTGGCATACCCCACGCGTCTTCGCCTCTTTCGGGAGAAGGGTAAGCAAGACCAGCTGCCTTGAGCAGTGGGGAAAAGTAAAGAAAATAACCAACCAAAGAACCAGCAAGAAACCAACAATCACATCCATCCCATTCCATCAACCCTGGTGTCCTCCCCAACACCCACATGTATAAACCGATGCATATCGCCACCCTAGGCATCATCTGCTTCCATAACCAAAAGGCCTCTATGCCCCCAGATATCACAACAACCATCCAGGATCACATCACAGCACAAGCAGCAGGAAAGCAACCATCACATCAATTGGGCTCTTGGCCCTTTAAAAATCAAGAGGGTAACTTAGAAACCCTAAAATAATTATCAAACAATGAAATATTTAAACCATCTTGAATTAATAGGTTTATAATTCGTTGGTTCCAACATCGGGAAACCTAACCAGTAAGCTATCACAAAAGATTAAACATGCTTAATACGCCAATTTTATTAACATAAAATGGCAACAATAACCGGATTCATTCACATTCCCCTTTATCTTTAGCCAAAAAAATATCAATTAGTCCCAATTTACATTACTTACCAATTTCCATCAAGAAAAAATAGCAAATCAAAGCAAGCATAGATATCACAATATCTAGAAAAACATGAGGCAATAACATACGATCGATATCAATTTATTTATCCGGTTAAAATATTTATTATTTAAATTCCATTTTTCACCTAGGGGGATTAAACATTATAACAATACAATTGCACATAAAAAAAAGAGAAGCAACGAATCCCCTACCTCAACGTTTTTGACGAAAACCCCAACAATGAAGAACGCACAAGAAAGTCGGGTTGATTCTCTAAAAACCCACCTTAGATCTCTCCTCCTAGAAATATCATGACCAAATCTCAACATATTTTTCATCCCCACACTTAGATCTACCCATAACAGTCATAGATCTAAGAAACCGAGGGAAGAGGAGAAGTATATCCAAGTGGATCTAGAAAACCAAACAAGAATGATCACATACCTCAAGAAACTGGCTTCAATTCACCAAGAGAAGCCTTTGTATTGCCTCCAAAATGCTTGGGAGAGGTTCTCCTTCATTCAAGGGAGGGTAATCCCGAGTTATGGCCAATTAGGATCATAAACGAGAAAATCAAAGGCAAAACAGCCAAGATCCACAATTTTAGGATCTGGTTTAAGTGGCCACACGGTTAGTTCACACTGTTTGACAAACTGTGCCATAAATGTGCGTTAACTACTGCCTTGACCACCCCTCTCACATGGTTTTTCTGCATGGTTAGACAAACTGTGCACCGCCCGTGCGCAAGCTACTGCCTCCAACATTAACTATGCACGGTCTGGCCAGACGGTTTAGACAAACCGTGCGCAACCCGTGCGAAAGCCACTGCCCTTTAGTTTTCCTTAAAAGTCCACCCAAATTCACCTCAAGTCACCTTAACCTCCTAGAACACCTCCAGCAACGCATTTTCATAAAGTAATGGGATGGAGAGGTCCAGTACATTACATCAGATATTTCTCAAAACATTCTCATCCTCGAGAATCCAAGACCCACCTAAGTGAAAATGAAATAGGGTCTGAACAACCACCCCTTGAGATACCTCTCAAAAGAGAGAAAGCCACAAAAAAACAAAGGGAGCCATCTCATAAACATGAAAGCTTCATAACCACACAATTTAAAATGATACATGATGAGAGTCAAACATCAAACAACTCTGGGTACTAAGCACGTATCTGTGACTCACCTTCCCAGGTACTCTCCTCCAAGCCCCTGTGTCGCCACAAGACACGAACTAAAGGAATAGAATGCCCACTCAACACCTTATCCATGTGGTCTTGGATCTCCACAGGCCTCTCCTCAAAGGTTGCATCATCATCAACATCGATCTCTCCCCGATCGATGATGTGAGAGTCATCATGAAGATAACAACAAAGTTGTGATACATGGAAAACACCATGTATCCGACTCATCTTTGGGGGAAGTGCTACTCAATATGCCACAGCTCCAACACGAGCAAACACCTCAAAAGTCCCAACAAACCGGGGATAAATCTTACTTCTATGTCCAAACCTCCGCTGCCCGTGATGGAAAGTCACCTACAGAAACACATAATCCCCAAAATTAAACTCTAAGGGTCTCCTTCTTTGATAGGCATATGATTTCTGATGATATTGAACTGTCTTCATCCTCTCACGAATCACCTGAACCATCTCTATTATATTATTCTCTAGTTTCGGTCTGAGAATTGATGACTCTCCGACCCCAGTCCATCACAAAGGAGAACGGAAAGGTCGGCCATACAAGGCTTCAAACAGCTCCATACCGATGGTGGAGTGAAAAATATTATTGTAAGATAACTCCACCAAGGGTAAGTGCCCTATCCATGAGCCTCCAAAATCTAGAACAAAATAGCGTAACATGTCTTCAAGAGTCTGGATGGTTCGCTCTGTCTGACCATCTGTTTGAGGATGAAAAGCAGTGCTAAGGCATAGTTGAGAACCGAAAGCATGTTGGAGACCTCTCCACAATCTGGAGGTAAAACAAGGATCTCGATCAGAAATGATCATCTTAGGGACTCCATGAAGTCTCACCACCTCCTCTAGATACTGGCTCGACAAAACTTCCGCTAAGCTTGACTTTTTGATTTCTATAAAGTGGGTTGGTTTTGTTAAACGATCCACTACCACCCAAATAGCATCATGTCCTCCCGGAGCTCAAGTTAAACCTGTAAAAAAAGTACATTAATATGTCCTCCCACTTCTATTGAGGAATCTCTAATGGCTAGAGAAAGCCACCAGGAACACGGTGTTCAACCTTCACCTTCTGGAAGACTAAACATCAAGACACAAACTCTGCAACCGCACGCTTTAGCCCAGGCCACGAAAACTAACTCCTCAAGGATCGGTACATCTTTTTCACGCCAGGATATACCACTAATGGTGAACTATGGAACTCTATGAGGACCGTATCGTGCAACATAAAAGGAACAAAAATCCTTCCATGATACAACACTCGGTGTTGTTCATCTTCAGTCTAACCATCAGGGGCCTCACCACAAACAACTCGGTCTATCCAGACTTCCAGCTCTAGATCTCCCAACTGGGACTCTTCCACATTCTGCATCAGGAATGACTGTACCATCATCTGAAAAAGACATCATCTACCCCCAACTTCTCCCATATCAAGATGTAATGCTGACAGTTCTTACATTACTCTCCAGGAGTCACCAGATTTACTCACAGCATCACTACGTGACTTTTGGCTCAGCGCATCAGCTACAATATTCCCCTTTCTAGGTGTATATGATATTTCGAAGTCGTATTCCTTTAATAACTTCATCCACTGATGCTGTCACAAGTTCAAGTCACGCTGGGAGAAAACATACCTCAAAATTTCACGATCAGTGAAAACCACAAAGTGCTCACCAATGAGGTAATGTCTCCACAACTTCAGAGAAAACACCACGGCTTCCCACTCAAGATTGTGAGTGGCATAGTTACATTCATGGGTACGTAACTGCCAAGACCCATAAGAAACAACTGACCTCTACTGCATGAGAAAACAACCTAACCCCATATGTGAAGCATCGTAGAAAACATCAAACTGAACTCCATCAGCTGGAAGACAAAGAACAGGAGCACTTACTAACTTCTCCTTTAGATACTCGAAAGCTGCCTAACACTGATCAGGTAATATGAATGCTTGATCATTCCTGGTCAAATCTATCAGATGAGTTGAAACTCGTGAGAAATTGGCTACAAACATCCTATATTAGCCTTCAAGACCCAGGAAAATTCGCACCTATGACACTATCTTGGGGGATTCCCAAGACACAACTTCTTCTATCTTCGCTGGATCCACGGATACTCCCTGTCGGGACACAACATGCCCCAAGAAACGGACTTCTTCAGCCAAAAACTCACACTTTGACAACTTCCCAAATAGTTGATGTTTACGAAGAACTCCCAAAACAACATGTAGGTGCTCTGCATGCTCCTCTTTAGACGTGGAGTACACAGTGATGTCATCGATGAAAACTACCACGAACTTTTCTAGGAACTCACGGAACACAGCATTCATCAATCCCATGAATACAGCTGGAGAATTCGTCATGCTAAATGGCATTAACATGAACTCATAATTCCCATGATGACAACGGAAAGCAGTCTTCGTAATATCCTCAACCTTCACACACATCTGATGATATCCTGACCACAAGTCGATCTTTGAGAACCAACTTGAACCCTTTAGTTGATCGAATAAGTCATCAATTCACGAAAGAGGATAGCAATTCTTTATTGTCACTTTTTTTAAGTGACTATAATCGACACACAACTGCAAACTGTCATCGGCCTTCTTCACGAACAAAACTGGTGCACCCAATGGTGACACACTTGGCCAAACAAAACCGCACTGTAATAGACCATCAAGTTGTATACATAGATCTCGTAACTCGAAAGGGGATATACTATATGAAGAAATAGAAATAGGAGAAGTTCCTGGATTTAGCTTGATCCCGAACTCGATCTCTCATTGAGGGGGTAAGGTTACAACCTGTTCTGTAAAGACATCAGGGTACTCCTCTACGACCCTAGGAAACGGCAACTGCTGAACCTCTGAAGAACTTAGAATCATCTCAGCCATCATTTATGATAAGGACGGAACACGCCTATGGCCCATCCGAGGATCTCGCTCACCAACAAACACCACTTGCTCTCCATCTTCACCAAAGAAAATGACCTTCTTCCTAAAGCAATCCATGATAGCCTACACCGAATACAACCAATCCATGACGAGGATGGCATCATATAGTTGTATTCGTAAACATAGTAAATCTCCCCAAGAGCGGTTTTTCCCTAAAACTAGCTCACAGTCTCTACATAATTCAAACAAGTCAGCTCGACCTCCAACTGGCGTAGTCAACGCCAAGGGCACAGGAAGCCTCTCTTCCTCAAGTCCCAAAGCATGGACAAGGGTAGGTGATATGAAGGAGTGTGTCGCTCCTGAATCAAACAAGGCATACAACAAGGTAGAAAACAAGAAAACGGTACCTCGAACGACATCTGGATCGTCTGGTGCTGGCAACATTAGAGAATGAAGCAAAACATGACCTCCTCTACGACCTCTCTAACCCTGATGACATCCACCACCATGGTCGTGCTCTGCTCTCTGAGGACAGGGAGCTTCATGGGGTTGTCCTTTGCCTTCCCCATCTACCCTCTACTAATCTAAAGCTGGTGCAACTGGCTACTGATGCCTCAGATAGAACTGCCTCAACGGAGGAACCTGAAGCGTAACACCTAGTGCACGATGACCACTCTGAATGGTCGGGCACTCCCGCTGATGATGGCCACGACCACCACAAGTAAAACAAGTGCCTGGTCCCTTGGCATATGCCTGAGAGTTTTTGCCTCTGGATAAATGAGATGTGAAGGGTTGGGACCTACCCCCGACTGAACGGAAACTCTTCTACCCTAGAAACTGGGAACCCCAAACCGCAGCTCTTCTTCGCAAGGAATCATGACGATTCCCCTCTCGTGATGATCCAGTCCTGTCCAAATTCCTCTCAACAACCTCTGCCCTCGCCATCACTTCAAGATATGTCTTTAGCATAAATGGGGTGACCTGGCGATGGATCTCTGGATGCAAATCCTCCTCTAAATGCCTCACCCTGGCCTCCTCATCTATTAACAAGTCCAAATCATATTTCAAAATGTTTCTGAAACAGATCCTGAACTCTCGAACACTGGAGCTCCCCTGTCGAAGGGTAAGAAGCTCCTAGCGACTAGATGCCTTAGCAGTCGAAGAAAGAAACTCAACTCTAAACCTGTCTTGTAACTCCTCCCATGAGATCGCTGACTCCTCACAATCCCCGAGGAACAAGAACCACCACTTCTTCACTGCTCCACGTAGCATCATAACAGCTAAGGACACCCAGTGCTCCTTCCGAGCATGGATTGAACTGAAGTCGATCTCAACCTATTATAACCAGTTTTCTGTGAATGCATCTAAAACGGAGCCCTCATACTTCTACAGACTCTGGCACAGGAACTCTCAGAGTGTCTTCCTCCAAGTGTCATGGTCGTCAACCTCTACCCTACGGCGATCTGTTGAAACAGCCTGCTGGACATTTTCTGCGCAGACCAGATGAGGATGTCGAACTGGAGCCATACCTATAAAATAACAAACGGTTAGAGATCCTAAACTTGGAATATGGAATACTCAACATAAATTAATTTATTGTTTTATTTCATTCATTTTAGGTTAACCTATCCTAAGGTCTACCCATTCAAACACAGGAACAAAGAAGAATGATGCATGATCCCTTCCTAGGTCTCTACCCTGCAACTAGTATCACCTTGTTTAGTATCCATTGTAAACATAAAGGTCTGTACATCAGATCATAGGGGGCCCCAAACACCTATGTCTCAGCCGGTCTCCAGTGTTTACCTCACTTGTTAAACATGAATGACATTGTTTCCCTACCAACCCATGCAAACTCACATGTGCCTAAATCCAAAATCCATCATATCCCTCAACCAGAACTCTGATACCACTCTTTCACTGCCCCCTCCCCACAAACTGTACCCCTCCCAGGCTGGCAATGTGAGAAGGTAGATAATGACCCCCGAGTCCCGCCTCCAGTTGGCCCCGGGTTACTGACTAGCACCGAGGGTATAGTAAACACAAAAATGGGAGGCATTACCCTCTAAGAGAACACATGCGGAAGAGAGAGATAAGATAGACACCAATCAACTCCAACTATGAACTGGAATATAAAAGAAACCCAAGTACAAATATGAAATGTCATGAAAAAGTACTACAAATGAAAGGGGAAAACTACGAGTACCCAAAAGAATGTAAAAACAGAAGCAACCACAAGCCCGAACAGCTCCTGCAACTCCAAGCTAGTAGAAACCATCTTAATCTCCAGCCTTCTCTAAGTGACCTGAAAAACAATTTATATATACATAGGGTGAGTATAAAAGTACAATCAGTAGGATCCTCCCTGAATCCTCTCACGCAAAAGTAAAGAAAGCATGCTAAAGCACAGTGAAAAACAAGTGAAACTAACTCATCACCTAAACAGGTATACTAAGTTCCCAACCTCACCATGGATACTCTCACCATGTAACGCATACAAGAATATAGCATATAATAAAGAGTGTAAAGGGTACCCCACTATTACTTCCCCACTGGTTTGCCGCTTTGGCCCAACGTCGCACATCCTAAGCATCTCTCTCAAAAAAGGCTTGCCCGCAGACACCTGGGTGAAGCACCATAATCTGCACCTCGTGCACCACAAAGGCTTTCCCGTAGACACCTGGGCGAAGCACTACACCATCCTCACAACCAAAGTAACCAGGTAGTTTCTGGGAGCCACCATAGCTCGTGTAACGTGTATCATACATTGGGTATTATAACTCAAGCCATTACAGCCCATACACCAAGTAAGGATCCTCAACCCATCACAACCTATACACGTTACACCTATAGTAGTCCATAGGATACTATATCCAGAATATATGTGTGTGAATAACCACAAGCCATTACAGCCCTCTACACACATATATGGGAAAAACTAACCATTGTGCCTAGTGGCACAAGTATCTACCAAGAGAAGAGAGCGGGGCCAAAGGGGGTAGTCAGCCATTCATCCTCCCACCGGAATGTTGGGGAAAACACCCCCCTAGGGCTCAGAATCCCCAGGGTGTCAGTTTCCCTTACTGACAGGGTGGAGTAGCTTATAGAAACACAAAAAGTACAGAATATACTATATTTCACAACCACACTATGGGCATAACCTAGTCTTAGACACAATTACAGCTAACGTCTCTCGAACTCTGGGCTTCCACTTCTAAGACTAGGTATCCTATAATCACACAACCATTTAAAGAGCTTTATTAGATTGCTTCATTACCTTTTTATTAAATCCACTGTACGTTGATTAATTCTTTAGGAATTAATTAACCATGAACCAATCCAAATTAAATCCCATTAGAAACACACCCAAATTCAACTGCTCCTTCAACAGTTTTCAACCTCTTCATTAAGTTTCGTCAACTCCAACCCCATGGGTTAATACCATTTATTCAATTATTAATTACAGAATTACTTTCCCATATTCCCAGGCATTCTAGAAAATCATTCTATTCTACTAAACACAAGGGGGATCAACACGGTGAGTAGATGTACTACCTGTTGAGTCTTTACCGCCTATAGCAAGAGCATGGACCCATCCTCCATTGAGAAGCTAGACACGGAAATCACATGGCATACCATGCACGTCTTCGCCTCTTTTGGGAGAAGGGTAAGAAAGAACAGCTGCCTTGATCAGTGGGGAAAAGTAAAGAAAATAACCAACCAAAGAACCAGCAAGAAACCAACAATCACATCCATCCCATTCCATCAACCATGGTGTCCTCCCCGACACCCACATGCATAAAACGATGCATCTTGCCACCCTAGGCATCATCTACTGCCACAACCAAAAGGCCTCTATGCCCCCACATATCACAACAACCATCCAGGATCACATCACAACACAAGCAGTAGGAAAGAAACCATCACATCAATTGGGCTCTTGGCCCTTTAACAATCAAGAGGGTAACTCAGAACCCTTCAAAGAATTATCGAACAATCAAATCTTTAAACCATCTTGAATTAACAGGTTTATAATTCGTTGGTTCCAACATCGAGAAACCTAACTAGTAAGCTATCACAAAAGATTAAACATGCTTAATACACCAATTTGATTAACATCAAATTGCAACAATAACCGGATTTGTTCACATGCCCCTTTATCTTTAGCCAAACAAATATCAATTAGTCCCAATTTACATTCTTTACCAATTTCCATCAAGAACGAACAGAAAATCAAAGAAAGCATAGATATCACACTATCTAGAAAAACATGAGGCAATAACATATGATCGATATCAATTTCTTTATCCGGTTAAAATATTTATTATGTCAATTCCATTTGTCATCCATGGGGATTAAACATGCTAATAATACAATTTCATGTAAAAGAAAGAGAAGCAATAAATCCCCTACCTCGAGGTTTTTGAAGAAAACCCCAACAATGAAAAACGCACAAGAAAGCTATTTTTATTCTCCAAAAACCCTCCTTGGATCTCTCCTCCAAGAAATATCAAGACTAAATCTCAACATATTTGGCATCCCCACACTTAGATCTACCCATAACGGGCATAGATCTAAGAAACCAAGGGAAGAGGGGAAGTAGATCTAAGTGGATCAAAGAAACCAAACAAGAACGATCACATAACTCAAGAAACCAGCTTCGATTCACCAAGAGAACCCTTAGGATCACCTCCAAAACGCTTGGGAGAGGTTCTCCTTGCTTCAAGGGAGGGTAATCCTGAGTTATGGCCGATTAAGAGCTTAAACGGGCAAGTTAAAGGAAAAATAGCCAAGATCTACAATTTTAGGATCTGGTTTAAGTGGTCGCATGGTTAGTTCGCACGGTTTGACAACCTGTGCGCTAACCATGCGTTAGCTACTGCCTTGACCACCCCTCTCGCACAGTTTGGCCGCATGGTTAGACAAATCGTGCGTCGCCCATCCGAGAGTTACTGCCTCCAACATTAACTATACACGGTCTAGACACATGGTTTAGACAAACCATGTGCTGCCCATGAGAAAGCTATTGCCCTTTAGTTTCC
The DNA here is from genome assembly GCA_963277665.1 of Viscum album. Lineage (NCBI taxonomy): Eukaryota > Viridiplantae > Streptophyta > Magnoliopsida > Santalales > Viscaceae > Viscum > Viscum album. The sequence continues at coordinate 1,535,653,783 of OY728120.1, read as the reverse complement.
CTTAAAAGTCCACCCAAATGCACCTCAAGTCACCTTAACCTCCTAGAACACCTCCAACACTGCATTTTCACAAAGTGATGGGTTGGAGAGGTCCGGCCCATTACAAGGGTAATGAAACAATTTTTATGGTTGAAACTGAATATAATATATGTATTATAATTTATGTAATGTTCTACAAATTTATTCCATAGGTGATATTATTTTATAAATTAAACTGCGTTTGATGTAATAAAAAATGGCCAATTAACCCAAACAATTACGATTAAATTTTATATAATGAATTATCATCACTAAGAATAACAAAATTAATTTTATAACCATTTTATCCTGTGGATGTTAAAAATTAAAATTAAACATCTATTTAGTAAAACCATTCTCAAATTAAATCTTTATCCTTACTTGTATATAAGTAAAAAGTTCAAGAATACAAAAGTAGGAAATGATCCCAAATAATAAAATTGAACCTCTTAAACCCATCAAGAAGGCCATGTAGAAACATAAAAGGCTATAATAAATAAATTACATAATGAATTGTTTTTGTAAATTTTAATTGAGTTTCTTAATTTGGTTAACGAGGACACTAATATCATGTGAAGAACACCATTAGACATAAGGAATGGGTTTCCTCGTCTCGAATCCTTTTTGATGACACATTCCTAATTCACTATTATTACTTCTGTATGGTGTAGGTATAATAACCATTGATGTATCATATCACAAGTCTCTTTAATTTCATGGTATTAAATGAATCATTTAATTATTACCAGTTTTGAGGCTTATGATTTGACTGATTATAGAGTGGTAAAGGCTTTCTACCCGAACCCCCATTTCCATTCAGGTTACTCTTATTACCTACATAACTCAATTAAATTCATATTTATTCTTATTTACTCCTCATAAATTCTGTATGAATGTTCTATATAATTGTACCAACCAGATTCCTACCTTCATTTATGGGGATTTATACATTTTTAATTGATATTTTAAAAATTCTTCCAGAAATGTGAGATAAATTCAAGGGAATTTCTCAAAATCTTACCTACTTTCAAGGACAGTCTATAATCTATTTTTGGAAAAAAATATCTTTATAAAATCTATAATTCTATTATAAAAATACTATCTTAATTCACTTTTGGTTTTATACAATGATTTCCCCAAAAGAAATTTTTTATTCAATGTAAAAGAGTATTTATCTAAAGAATTACTCGATGATTTTATAAGAGATCTTCATCTATTTCAAAACACATATTGATTATTATTTATTATTGGGATTAATATTTCATGATAAAATCGATCATATTTAATTGAATGTTTTGTGATTATTTTAACTATGGATGAGCTATCTTAAAACCATTCACGAATTTACTCTGAATTGTTTTTGTTTATGATTAATGTTTGGGGAATGTTATTTACATTTCACAAATTAGTGTCAACATAAATGTATATTTTTTATGCGGTTCCCTATTCATAGGATGAATGAATTGAATTTAGTATGTATTGTATGGATCCCACAATATCCTTTCAATGTATCAGTAGGTCTCACAAGACATACTCTGGTTTTTCCATGCGACCTTGACAAAATGGATATTTATGGTCTTGGCACGATTCCTTGATGGTATGGTTATGATACCCCAAATTATGCATTAACCCATTGTGAAAAAAATATCGATGGTTCCTGAGGATATTTGACTGTTGGAATACCCATTATCATGTTATGTTATGACATTATTTACTCATCCTCTATTCCTTCCATATTATGTTCATGTTCATTTTTTTTAAGGCATGTGTTTTTAAGTTGATCACCAAGCATAATTCTTATTTTTATGATATCTTTCACATTATTTCTTACCATTAATTAGTGTTTGAACTCACCCCTTTTAAATGGTTCATTTTCCAAGGACATGATGATGTATATTATCAATGACATGCAGAAATAAACTAGGAGTTATGGATATTGTCAAAGTAGTTTATATGTTGTATTTATTTTCAAGTTGTAATGTTGAACTTATGAATGTATCTTGTTTCCAATGCTATTAAACTACTCATTACTTTGGTATAAATATTCCTTATTGATATTTCAATTTAATAAAATAATCACATGTTCTAGGTAGTTGGGGTTGGATATTTATAACCCAAAAAAATTATATTTGAAACATCAGTATATTTTAATTATAGGATATGACCTTTTTAAAATACTATTCCTAGGATCCTGAAGAAGGGATCAAAAAAACTAATGATTAAGAGTTAATAATCATATCCAACATGTATCAATTTATTTCTTTTTATACCTCCTTTAAAACCATGTTGTTGTACATAAAATAAATAAATTAAGTACCGTAATATAATGATAATTTTTAATGAATATATAAACACAATGATGAAAATTATTTTCCATTATATGGTAAATTAATTTATCACATGTGTGTATGTTTGGACTACCACCTCCACATAGAGACATGATTTAGATTCTATCTTCATAATTCATCTATTTTTATTATAATGGATTTAAATTATATTAATTATATTTTTAAAATTATAATATTATTAGTTTTATAATATCAATGACAGTTTATTATCTTTCAACCTGTTGGAAAATGATAAAACCACTCATGTGTACAAGTATACTTCCTCCTCCTGGAAGAGACATGAAATATTGTTCATTTACTATTTAAAATGATGTTTATAAGGACATATTTATGTTATAAACATTATATTTGTAATATAATAATTATTATGTAATGATTAAATTATATTTAACATTATTTATTTCCATCCATCAAGAATTTTAATCATCACTCTTCTGTGCGTACAAATAATCATCTCCAAAAAGTGATAATTTATTTTACATCACTATTTTGTGATAAAAATACTAAAATTTTATATTATAAATAAATATTATAATTATTTCAGGATTATAATTCTTTAATGTGGTATCCCTAGCCTAGGATCATGTGAATTAACAATCGAACCAAAACATACCTAAAAAATTAACATGTTATCACCCATAAATGTGATTTCAGTAATGAATTGTTAATAAATTGGTGATTATATGTTTTATGTAAATCATATTTGATATTATGTTTATTTATATAGAAATATTACAAATTTATTATAAATATAAATTTATTATAATATATTTAATATCTCTTACAAATTGATATACACTTAATGAATGGATTTCTCATCTCACATTAATTTTTGTGTGACAAATTCTATATTCACTACTAGTATCCTATGTGTGGTGTAATTAATAAATATGAATGTAATTAACAATTATTTCCATGGAATTTTTTTCTTAATCTGTTAAAATTTCTATATTTCATGATTTTTTTATTTAGCAATCTCCAATATTGTTAGGGATTTATATTACATTCTCATTTTACATGGATTCTCTATGTATAAATTTATGATGATTAAATTATATAATATATATCTACCAAATGATATTTATTTTCTAATAATATGTTTATTTATTATGATTACATGTTTTACATAAATTTTATTTTTAGGTACGCTCGGTAGAAATTTTATTTATAAGAAAATAGACATCAATTCTATCTGTAGTGGAAAACACTTTTTCTTTAATATAAATTTATTCTATGATGTAATGATTTATTAATGTAATTTTTTTCTATGAATTTATAAATTCATTTTTATTTATGTTCCAATTTCTATAAAAAATAGTTAATGTGGTATTCTTTTCATCTTTTGAATGATGTACTTTTTAATTTTTAAAGAAAATATCAAACAATCAATTTTTTGATCACACACATAGTAAACAAGAATTTATTCCATCCAGACCTTCCATTATCTAAAGATTAAATTATTATATTCAATTTTTTAATGAAATTATTTACATAAAAAATTGTAATTTTTTTATTTAAATACATGATTTCATAATTAAATGTTTTTTTAATATAGAAATGTTCAAGTGGACTTTTAAATGAAATTTTAACATTTTATGACATCCATTTATGGTATTAATGTTCCAATATGCATATAATTATATTATTCAATCATTATTTATTCTATAATTGGTGTATTTTTATTATGATAAAATATTTATGGAGAACTAATTAATTTCAATGGGTTATGTCATGACACTATTTTCATTATATTAGGGAATATATAAAAATATATTATGAATATGTTATTGGTGGTCCTAAAATTATATATATATCTAATTTAGTGGGTATTGATTTATGTTTTATAAGCTAAATGGTCATAGGAGGTTATCCCATGAATAAAAAAGGAGTTACAAAATATGTTATCCCATTCTTGATTTAGGGTACAAAAGAGGTTTCCCCCAGACCAATGAAGGTACACAGGTGGTTATATCAAACCCAACATGTTATGGATGTCTTAGTGGGGGTTATTAATATAAGGGTTGTATAATTATTATATGATAGAATATATTAATCTCTTTAATTAAATTATTTCAAACCAATGTTATTGTATCATGACTCGCGTTCAATGATTCCATTATTATTCATGACTATTGAACATGCAATAATTATTTCATGACTCATGAGTATGATATATGAATTATTGGATATGTTTTTTATTGGTTGTGTTCATGTTTTCATACACTAATACATATAATATGCTTAAATGATCATTGATATCTCAATTTTTTTATTCTTATTGTGAATCTGATGTCACCCAGTATTATATATATTTTTCCCTAAGATATGAAAAATGTTAGAACGTATAATATATTGATGTGGGATGATAGTTGTGAAGAACTAATTGGGGGATGATGTATATAATTTTTGGTTCAATTTTTAGGTATCCATGTTCCCCAAGACACTACACCTTTATAATTGAAATTACTATTGTATTATAATTTTTTGAATATCCATCTAATATTTTATAATATTTATATATTAAATGTATGTGTTTGTATAATATACATAGTTGATGTTATATTTTAGAGACTCTACCATCCCAAAATATTTCATGGATTCATCCACAAAAGTTTGGACCCCCAAGATAAAATAATGGATCATTCCCCTACTTCACATTTATCATCGAAATAAATTAATTCATCCTTATCTCAATGATTTTGTTAAAAAAGATTATAAATTACTTCTTACTATTTTTGGTTTATGTATATACATCTTGAAATTGTAAAAAATATCCATTATTATATTTGATAAAGTCTTGTCCCCGCTAATAAACATTAAATCATCATTAATAAATACCTAAGAGGGTGAATTAATATTCCAACTATATTTGATGGGTACAATTATTCCATGACCCATATCCTTTTGAAGACACCATTTGAGGTTTTATTAAACAATTCCAATGTTAATCAAATGAAGAACACCACCATATAAAGCTCCCCATGTGAAAATCTACTAAAGAATTGTGGAACCAATAGAAATAATTAAAACTTTTATGTATTGAATGAGATATTTAATAATTAAAATTAATCACAGTGAGAAATCATATTTATTGACACTATAATTAGAAAATCCCCAATATAGAGTAATGAAGTCCATTTTGATATTATTTTTGTGGTTTAATTTCTATATCATAGACATGTTATATAATAAATTTAAAAAATCCAAAAATGTGTATAGTAATTTTGAAACAATTTCCAAGGATGAATTTATTTTTATTAGAAAAAAATATCACACAATTACATAAAATCATTCTTTTGGTATGAGATCTATAATTTATTATAGGTAAATAAATTTCCTTCTAAAATTAGTTTTATGTCCATGTTATATATGTTATGATCCATTTTTTAAATTAGAATAATAAATTTATAGTTAACACCCATAGGTATGTAGTAACTAAAATCCATAGTTTATTTTTTACATCAACAATTATAACGGAATATAGAAATTTATAATAATTTTTTCCTGAACCCTTCTATTCCTATATTGTTATCAGGATAAATGTAAAATAAGTTCTATTTAACCATCTTTTTAGGCGGATACCAATTAGTATAGAATTATGAATCTCATTAACTGATAAGGGAATGAAATTTTTAATATTTAAATCACATTTCATCTGTTAAGAATTGAAAATATTTGACAACTAATAAAATAATCCACCTATAAGATCCTCATATGGGTTTAGTGTCCTACTATTTCCACAATGGTTTTTGATATGCTACTTCAACTACGTTCCTAATGAAACACAGAGAAATATTTTTTATTTACTACCTAATCCACAATCGAAATCATTATATACTTCTCTTTCATAATTTTATCCTAGTACATAAATAGATTATCTAGAATAATTTGATTTTGGATTTCTTCTTCAAGGGAACTAGTTTTATTTTCACAGCAATTTTTAATGTTACATTAGTTAGTATCAACCTAGTTGATTTCACTATCAATATTTTTTAATTTCATTATTATATTATTTCTATGAATCTATTTATTTATTTTGAGATTCATTGTGGTATTTTGAATTCCAATTCTAGCCTACTGAGGTTTAGATTCCTATAGAATTATATTATTCCACTTCTACAAAGAAATCCATATATTGTTAAACCTAAAATTATTGGGTTATTATTCATACAAGTCCCCACAAAAAAATCATGATTGAATAATGGTTGGTGTTATTCCCAATAAGATAAACATAATATTTACATGGTAATATTTATTCAGTCACTAATGAGGTGAGTATGATAATAATGTTCTTATCCTACTTACCATTTACAATGTGTAACGTCCCGGCCCGGGTGCCACAGAACGATACCCCGAGCCGGTCGGTCACATAACCTCAAGAATGCCTCCCCGTATGACAGAGGATATAGACTAGCAGTGAGGGTCTGGTATGTCAGTCGGGATACTATATCCTCTTTAAATTGAGTAAACACCAAAAGAAATAATAAACAACAAAAGAAGAATATATAAAGGTAAAAAATCACAATATTTGAAGACAATGAAGCAGTAAATACAATATCCAACTAAAGTGGAAATCATGACATGCTACTATATATATCAAGTGTCAAACTTAAAACTATAATAAAAGACACCAATAACATTGTTGTTTGTCTTGAACCACAACAAGTTCCATAATCCATGCTCCATCCTGACTACACCATCTATCTCATGGCTTCTACCTTTAACCTGTCCAGAAAACACCTAGTTTACTTGGGAACCAATCAGTAATCCCAATTAGGGTGTGAGTACAAATCAGTAGGCCTCCACCAATAGCATCTAAAAAAATCTATTCAATTTCATTGTATGTAATTTTATAAAGAATTATGTACAAGTAATAAACAAAATAGTTTACATTTAATCAATTATCCCTTATTTAGTCGCATAAACCTCCGATTTTCCATAGACACTCGTATCTCAATACATGATTCGGCCTGTGATAGAGTCTAAATCATTTCACCTTATCAATTCACACATCATTTAAACTGAAGTTCTTTCATTGTACATTTCAATTAAATTAAAATCACCACTAATTGGAACCATATTCAAATGATAATTAATGGGTGTAGAACCCCATGTCTAGTACCATCGTGATTATTTGGAGTATCAGTACTTGTCTAAAAACCCAAGGGTATTTGGAGCATCAGTCCATTTCCAATAAAATAAAATTTTTATGCATGATGGGTGTAGAAATCCATGTTTTTCACCTCATGAGTATTTGGAGAATCAGTCCCTATCTAACAACCTGTTTCTCAATAAAGAACATATATCACATACATCACATTATTCAAGATTAATAAACATTGATACTTTATCACAATTTTACATATCACGTGTATCACAAAACCACATTAATTAATTCATCAATTAATTAAGAACAACATAAAATTAATTATTTCTATAATTAATTAATCACATATTCCCATTAATTGATTTATCAATTAATTATTCATATGACCACATTAATTAATTAAAAAGATAACTAATTACAACATTATGTTACTCAATACAACAATAAATTAATCAAATACTCTCATTAGTTATTTTAACAATTAATTAATCACATTTTCCCTTTAATTAATTAAATAATTAATTAATAATATTGTCACATTAACTAAATTTCAAATTAATTAATTAATATCCAAAACTTGAAATCTCATAATTAATTCTAAATTTAAATAACTCATTCACAATATCAATACCTTATTTTTAATTATAAAAATAAATATCTCGGGTCATCTATTTTAATATCACATAATTAATTTAACAATTAATTACTTAACATACAAATCTCATTGCCTCATAATTAATTCAACCCTTGATTATTCAACCTTCTCTATTCAATATCTCAACCATCCTCATTAATAAATTTAAAAATTAGTTAATCTAATTCATTCAATTTCACCGTCATAGTAATTATCATTAATTTATTCACCAATAAACTAATATAACACATTCAATTGCTTCAACACATTAATCTCCATTAATTAATCTGTCAACAATAATCTCCATTAATTGATTCTCCAATTAAATTATATAACTCGGTCAATTGCATTAACACAATAATCCCCAATAATTAATTCTCCAATCAATTAATCTAACTCAAAATTTATAACATTACAGCCATTAATTTATTTACTGACTAATTAATTAAATTTTTTCCAATAAACTAATTCCTTAATTAATAAATCTTATTCAATACATTCAATTAATTTACTAATTAATTATCTATGGTATCCCATATTAATATATTCATTATTAATTAATTCACATTCTACCACCCTTCAATTAATCCACCAATTAAATGTTACCATCAATTCAATTATTTAGTTCAACAATTAAATAATTATGTAAATTTAATTAGTTAATTAATCAATTAATTAATTCCATTATTTAATAAAATAATTAAATAATCACATTTTTCAATTAATTAATTGGTCAATTAATTAATCCCATTATTTATTTCAACCAATTAAATAATAAAATCTCTTCATTAATTAATTCATCAATTAATTAATCTCATTATTTAATTCAATAAATAAATGATCAAATTTCTCACATTAAGTAATTTATCAATTAATTTAACCACCATTTACATTATTTAATTCCATAATTAGATTACAAAAACCATTATTACAAAATCCAAATCATTTATTCATATAAAATATTTAAACCATCCAAATTAATCAATCACAACATAACTGTTAATTAATTCCCAAGTTAATTAATGAAGTTCACCATCACAAAATCCTCCTAATTATTTTATCATCTAATTATTTAAGAAAACCAATTCAATTAAAAATTTCACAATCCCCCCATATTAAATAATTTACCAAATTAGTTAATTGAATATAGAAAAACACAATTGTTAATCATATCATAATATTTCTACAATCACATACACATACATGAATCAAGAGTAAGGGATTAAAATTTAGACCACCTAGATAATGTATGGTGATAACAAATGCTTACCAATGGAAAACCCCAATTTGAATCAGATCAACTATGAACATGGAAAAGAACGAGTTCTAGATTCGAATGTCTAGAGGTGAATTGAGGATATTCAATTGAATATGCTGGTGAGTGGAGGATATTCGGTCCATGAAGAAGGTGCACCAATGAATGGTCCAAGGTATAGGTTCACATATACTCTATGGTGAAGAAGAGAGTGTTCCAAATCCATATAATGGAGGTGAGGTGATTCTACAGGTTCACCCAATGTTGGAGACATGTTTTTAATATGCTTATTGTAAGTATTACGGGACGTGAATTCCCATTTTAATTCATCTAAAGGATGTAACATTTTTTCCTTAAAATCTCATCACAACTATTTTAAGAACAATTTATTTCATTAAATTTTTTAATTGCAACACATATTTATTAAACTATCCTATTAATTTCATACATTGAATCACTATCTTATTGGTTGTGTCATGGACATGTACCATTATCCTAATGAAATATCCAATATTGTTCTAGAAATTACTGCCTCAATATTAGGGTCACGCAGCCATTAACGGTGTGTCAATCTAACACCATATGAAATAGTTATTACTAAAATGGTGTTTTGACTAAAATTATTATTTTTAATTTAATACTAATAATAAAAAACAATAAATACTATTATTATAATGTATCATTATCCATTTAATGTTTATCCAACTACATTCATTAAATATAGATAATAGTTAATTTTTTAATATTAAGTGTTAATTTGGATTAAGTTAGTTTTGACTAGTAAATTTCACCGTTTAACAATGGTCATTAAAAAATATTCATATATGTTGAAACATTTTTTATCATTTAAGTTAAAAAATTATTTAACATCACATGACCTTTTCCATACTTTTTTTGAAAAAAATAATAAAAATATAGTTATTATTAATAATATTATTTTTATATATAATAATACACTTATTATTAATAATATTCATTTTATTATTAATAATACACTTATTTTTGTAATATCATTAATTTATGTTTAATTAATAAATTAATGAAATTAATCATTTAACATAAAAATTAAAATAACATCGACCACACATTATGCATAAAGTTTATACCCTGACCATGGTAAACCCCCTATTCTAGACTCAACAGTGGTCTCATATTTTTGATAAGATACACCATTTGAGAGATATTAACTATATAATATAAAAATGGATTAAACAATTAATTAAAAATAAAAATATTATTTTTATGAGGCATACATACAAATGTTTGATGTTTACAAATGTTAAACCCCTCCAAGGGTAAACACCCTGTTCTAGACACAACAGTGATCTCATATTTCCAACATGACACGCCATTTAAGATATATTAATGATTTAATATTAAAAAATGGATTAAGTAATTAATTAAATATAAGAAGTTTATTTTCTCAAGTGATCCATCCTAAAATCCTACATACAAATACTATACCATTCATAGGCTAAACACCCAGTTCTAGACAGAACAGTGGCCTCATATTTCCCTTATGATGCAGTGTTTACGAGTTATGTAACTATTTTTAATAAAATATGTGTGATTAATATATTATATTTAATATTTTTTTATTTAACAATTACCAAAACATTGTGTACCTTAGAAACTCAAACATAACTCAGTTTCAAACTCCAAAAATATTCAATTGAATATTTGAAGATGTTAACTGCCATTTAACACCAATAACCCATTTATCAACATTTTACTAATTAATCAATTTTTTTGTGAATTAAAGCATAGACAACCCATATTAACCAATAAATAAAGGATTCTTACCTAAAAATGGTATGGTATCTTATAATATCCCTATATTATAATATCTCATTCTTGAGGTGTACTCCAAAGCACCTTTATGGAAAACTAAGATCTTACAATCTACCCACCTTTGAAGCTTTGTTAAACGATATTGTTATGTATACCAAAAATCATTATTTTTATCGACCTCCGATCAATCCTGAGAACGTCATCTATAATATTTTTATGATGTACCTCACACTATCAAGATCCACATAAATATTTCTTCATAAGAACAACCTTCAAGTGCCCTACATTCAACAAAAACACATTCATTTTTCTATGTGTAATGCTAGAGCTTTCTCAGTGTATCTTTGGAGATTTCAAAGAAGGGGAAATGATCGCCACTAGTTAAAATTAAGCTATGATTTTTATAATGAGTACCACCACCAATCATTCATTGCAAGTGTTTCCACCATTTTTCTAGCCACACATTCCAAACCGAGGTGTGATAACTACCCTTAACCTCCCTACACCTTGGACTGGTTAACAGGGGTATAATAATTCTTATTATTCATGTTTCTCTTTATACAACCATTTATTCTCATCTTTCATGATTTTAAAATCTCTCTCAATTTCTTGTTTGGCACATTTCATGTCAATTTCTCAAATAAGGGAAAACTAACCATGATCAAAAACTTACAAAGAACCCATTTTCTCATTCATGCCTAAAACGATGCATGACAGAAAATAATCCAGAGTGGTAGAATGATATATAAAGACTAAAATATCAAGCCATCCATTTCCAAATGTCAATATAAAAAAATTTAGATATAATAATCACATCACACAATAAGTGCATTAACCAATGTGAAATCATATTTAACTGTAATAGAAACCAACAATAACCACAATGTCACCCTGGGTACTTGGGTTCTCCCTCTTACATGAGGTAGCTACTCCCATGAACAAGCTTATAACCAGGCCCCAAAACTTTATAGTCTCCATTATAAATATCCCATATAGTATGAAAAAAAGAAGATTAAAAAACAATTAGGCCTCTAATACCACTTTTTAACGTCTCATCCCGAGTTCCACACAATGGTTCCCCGAGCAGGTCCGTCTAATGACCTAAGACGTGCCTCCCCATATGCCAGAGGCTGGTAAATAGTAGTGAGGTTATGGTAAATTTGTCATGGGGAGAATACACCCTCTATTATCAGAGTAAACACTATTAGAAATAATAAATAATAGAAAAATCATATATAAAGTCAAAAAATCCAAATATCTGAAGATAATCAAGAAGCAAATACATTATCCAACTGAAGCAGAAAAAAATTTCATGCTAATGTATGTCTCAATTGTAAAAATTCAAAATAGAAAATGAATTCACCAATGTAAAACAATCGGGTCCCGAACCACACCCAGTTCCGTCATCCAAACATCATCATGACTCAACCATCTAACTCAGGGATTCTACCCAAAACCTGTCGAGAATACACAATGTCTACACGGGTACCGATCAGGTAACCTGATTAGGGTGTGAGTACATGTAATGGCCCAGACCTCTCTGGACCATTCCTTTGTGAAATGTGGTACTGGAGGTGTGATGGGAGGTAAAGGTGACTTGGGGGTGCATTTGGGTGGACCTTTAAGGAAAGCTAAAGGTCAATAGCTTTCGCACGGTTGGCGCACAGTTTGGTTAAACCGTGCAGCCAAATCGTGAAAGGTTGGTGTTGGAGGTAGTGGCTAACACACGGTTAGCGCACGGTTTGGATAACCGTGTGAACTAACCATGCGAGGAGTGTTTGTCGACGTAGAAGCTAACGCACGGTTAGCGCACGGTTTGCTAAACCGTGTGGACTAACCGTGCAGGCACTTAAAGTTAGATCCTAAATTTGTGGATCTAACTCGTTTTGCCTTTAATCACCTCGTTTAAGCCCCTAATCGGCCATAACTTGGGATTACCATTTTTGGAGGTGTAAGAACCTCTCCCAAGAATTTTGGAGGCGATTCAGAGGATTCTCTTTGCGAATCAAAGCTGGTTTCTCGAGGTATGTGATCATTTTGTTTGGTTTCTTAGATCTACCTAGATATGCTCCTCCTCATATATTGTCTTCTTAGATCTATGCCTGTTATGGGTAGATCTATGTGTATGGATGTCATTTGTGATGATCTATGGCCTTGGTTGTGTTAGGAGAGGAGATCTAAAGAATATTCTTGGATAATCGACCCGGTTTCTTGATCGTTCTTTGACCGTCATGGTTTCATCAAAAACCTTTGAGGTAGGGATTTTACCTTCGTCTCTCTAATTTGTGCATCATGCGGGATGGGTGTCCTCTTGCTCTCACGAGACACAGTTGAACCAGTTTAAATTAAGATAATAACTGGATTAAAGAACAGGGATGGGGAAGTTGTTTTGTTTATCCTTGTTTATCCTATTGTTATGTTTTGAATTGAATAGGATTATTCCTACTAAAAATAATGGTCGTTGGGGGCCTTTGCTTGTGTAATTAAATGTCACCCTATCTTTCTGGATCGTTTTATGGAAACTTTGTGGAATATGGAAATTGGTTAATCATGTAAAGTTTTATGATTAAATGAATATATGGAACCCTTGTGTGATCACCCTGGTTGAAAAAAATGGAATAATGAACACGTGGGTGTTGGTTTGGTTACGTGGTGTGTGAAAAAAGGGGGGGTGAATCCTGGGTTATTACGAATAGGATGGGTAGTGGGGCTGTAGTAAATGATATTAAAGGGGAAATGATGTGGCATGAGCCTTGTTTTGTGATACGGTTGTGAAGATGTGGTTATAGTGGCAGCAGGGATGCAGTAATGGGTTGTGATATTAAAAGAAAGTGGAAAGTTGATAAATGAACTGTGGGGAACAATAATGAATTAAACGTGGGAATAATAAAAGTTGATAAATGAACTATGGGGAACAATAATGAATTAAACGTGGGAATAATCAATGGGGATTGTTTGATGATAAAAAGGTTGGTTTTGTGTTGCTTGTGTTCTATCTAACTTGATTTGTGGTTGGCATGGTTTTGTTCTACGAAACGCTTGATCTGGTTTGATAATTTCCCAGTAGTTAAGGAACTAATAAACTAATATGGTTGAAACATGAAAACCTAAATGGGGTTGGGTTAGTTTTTTATATTCATGATTCATAGTAGCAGTGTCGAGGCACGTTCTCAGTTTCTCTGTTTAGAAGCCATAGGTTGGGCTATGTGTTTGGTATACATATATGTATCTGTATCTTTGTGTTTTGTTGCACCCCACACATGTTGAACACTTATTGCTGAAAACTCCCATTTCATGGGAGAGGGTGTTTTCCCCCTAGCTACTAGCTCCTTCCTGCTCCTTCTTCCATAGGCTGTGATGGCTTGAGGCGACCTTACACCCAAGACTCTTCGGATAGGTTTCGATTGGTGTGTTTTTCGCCCAAGACTCTTTGGGTAGGTTTACTGTTCCCAAGAATCTTCGGGATGAGGCCCAGGTGTGTTCGGTTGGGGATGTGATATGTGGTTTGTGAGTCCCAGGTGTATGCGGACGGGATATGTGGTTTATGAGGCCCAAGTGTGTGCGGGTGGGATATGTGGTTTTTGAGGCCTAGGTGTGTGCGGGCAGGAAATGTGGTTTGTGAGGCCCATGTGTGTGCAGGTGGGATATTTGGTTTGTGAGGCCCAGGTGTGTGTGGGCAGGAATAGTGTGGTAGCGTTCGAACGTTTTCCGTTAGGAAGGGCAGCTATCTAGTGGGGGGAAATGGTGCGGGGTACCCAATACTCTTGTTCTTATATACTACTACCTATTTTTTGTGTTTTAGTGAGCATGGATGGTGAGGTTGGGTGGATAGAATTCCTTTCTAGGTTTTGGTTCTTCTGTTGTTCTCACGGGACATTAGGATGTCTCCCCACCTGTGCACGAGAACTTTAGGTTTCCTTACTGAGTATACTTGTATGCTCACCCTATGTTTACTTTCAGGTTTCCATGAGGACTACTAGGGTCGTGCGGGACTCTACTAGTCGGGATAGTTGGAGTTGTTGCAGTTCTTGTACTCTTGTTTCTTTTGGTATTTCACTTTTGAGTTTTATTGTACTTGTACTTTGTTCCAGAATTGTTTAAACATGCATGTCGGATTGGTTTGGGTTTATTTTCATTTACTTGTTCCTTTTCCTTTTGGTGTTTGAATCATCCTATTTCCCGATCTTAAATAATAAAAAATGGTAATGCCTCCCATATTTGTGAAAACTCATACCCTTGGTGTTAGTCACCACTCTGGGCCAGCTCAGAAGGGGAATCTTTGGTGGGAGGGGGTCATGACAGAATGGTATCAGAGGTGATGGTTGAGAGATAGGATGGAGTCTGGAGTTAGGCACAGTGAGGATTGCATGGGATGGTAGGGTAATAGTGTTAGGTGATCTTGGTGCATGGCATAGGTCAGGGAAGACAGGCTAGGACATGGGATTTTAGGGCCCCCCGTGATCCGATGCAAGGACTTTAAGCATACCGAACGACCAAGTGAGACTACACTGATTGCAGGGTACAGACACTAGGGAAGTTACATGCATCATCATGTTTGTGTTTTACTTTATTTGGGTGTTCTAGGAATGAAATTTAAATAAAGTGATAAAATGAAACCTTGAGAAATTTCCTTACTACTTGGGCTTAGGTGATCTTTGTTTACCGTACAGCTATGGAACCTGGACGTCATCCCAGGGTGACTCAGACAGTCAAGACCTAGAAGATTCAGGCATTCAAGCAGTTGAGGATTGACCGAGAGAAGGAATATGATCAGTGGAAGAAGACTCTCCGTTCTTTCCAGCGACAAACCCTCGAGAAGTACGAGGGTAGTACTTCGGATATGGAGACGGAGGGTTGGCTTAAGGAGCTAGGGATCACTTTTACTTTGTTCCGTGCTCTGAGGGTGTACTGGGTTCCCCTAGCAGTTAGTCATCTGAGAGGTGCGGTGCGTCAGTGGTGGACTCTCTACCTCAGGGAGAGGTCAGAGGAAGAGGTTCCGTGGGCTGACTTTGAGAAGGAGTTCCAAGAGGAATTCCTTTCTTCCATGATCAAGGCATAGAAGTGACAGGAGTTACTCTCCCTCCAGCATGGGAGTATCTCAGTACTAGAATTGGGGATCAAGTTCAAGGGTCTCCTACGATTTTCTCTGGATCTCTTTCCAGATGAGGAGTCTCGGGAGAGACGTTTGGAGGAGGGGCTTCGTCCTTCGCTCCAGTATGTTGTCACCCCCTTCACCCTTCCAACGTACTTTGCAGTATAGAAGAAGGTAGAGGTTGTAGAGAGGATGCACTTGCAGGGAGGTGAACCATGAGAGGGGATCCAACCGGGTTCGTCGAAAGGTAAGGAAGTCAGTAGCAGGTCTCCTGCAACAAGACCTTCTAGATTCAGGCCAGTAGAGAGCAGGCCCCAGTAGTTCCAGTTCAGATCTTCGGGTCCTTGTCCCTTTTTCACGAGACCAGGACCGAAGTGTTTCTCTTGTGGAGTTTTCAGGCACGTTCAGAGTCGGTGCCTGACCTGAGCTCAGTACAGTGGAGGTGGGAAGGTTCAGCACCCACCTCAGCAGCACCATTTTTCGGTAAGGCCCTTCCAGCAACAGCAGGACCCTGCTCCTCCGAGGGCAGACCTTGAAGGAGGAGGCCGACCTCAGGGTGCTCCTCAGGGACCTCGACCAGGGCATGGTCAGGGAGGTGTTCGACATCAGAGAGGCAGAGGAGCTGGGTGTGGACAGTTGCACGCAGGAGAGTTAGCAGCTCTGGTAGGACCAGAGGTGGTGTGTGGTACGATTTTTTTGTTCAGCACTCTCGTTTCTACTTTGTTCGATTCGGGAGCTTCGCACTTCTTTTTTGCACCCGGTCTGGCCCATGCTTTGGGTATAGATGTAGAGAGACTTTTCATACCCCTGGTGCTGAATGCACTAGTTGGAGGTCAGAACAGCGTATCTTGTGTTTGCTGGGGATGTGGGCTGATGTTGGGACCGCATCGATCTAGTGGGGATCTTCTTTTGCTACAGATGCAGCCATACAATTCCATCCTAGGCATCGACTGGTTGTTTTCTATTAGTTTCATTATCAACTTCTTCCGAAGAAGAGTCGTGTTCTCATATGTGGATGGGCATCGTGTAGCTTTTGTTGGCGAGAGGAGCTATCAGGTGGGAATCCATCATTTGAAGCCTCCCCTTTCCTTGTTAGGTGGGTTATCAGTGGGTTCAGCTGATACAAAGATGATGGATGTTCCAGAGGTTGTTGGGGAGTTCCTCAATGTTTTTCTCGAGGAGGTTGTGACTCAACCCCCCCCCCCCCCCCCCCGACGTGACGTTGAGTTCGGGATAGACTTACAGCCTGGTGCCCTTCCGATTTCGATGGCCCCTTATCGGATGGAACCTTTGGAATTGCGGGAGTTGCGGATTCAGATTGACTATCTGATGGAGAAGGGTTTTGTTTGACCCAGCATGTCACCATGGTGTGCTCCAGTTTTTTTCATGAAGAAGGCAGATGGTGGTCTCAGTCTATGCATAGACTACTGAAGGTTGAATCAGGTAACGATCAAGAACTGTTACCCCCTTCCAAGGATAGATGATCTATTCGACCAGCTGGGGGGAGCAGGTTGGTTTTCTAAGATTGATCTACGATCTGGATATCATCAGCTGAGGGTAAAGGACAGTGACATCTCGAAGACAGCTTTTAGGTGCAGGTATGGGCACTTTGAGTTCGTAGTGATGCCGTTTGGAGTTACTAATTCACCAGTTGTGTTCATGGGACTTATGAACTTTGTCTTCCGAGAGTTTCTGGAATGGTCCATCGTTGTGTTTATCGATGACATCCTGATCTACTCAAGATCAGAGGAGGAGCACGTTGAGTATCTTAGGGAAGTCTTGGAAGTCCTTCGACACCACCAGCTTTATGGGAATTTGTCGAAGTGTAAGTTCTTGACATAAGAAGTACACTTCCTTGGGCACATGGTGTCTCAGTATGGAGTGTCAGTGGACCCGTCGAAGGTGGAGGCAGTTGTTTCTTGGGTGGCACCCAAGAGCATGGCAGAAGTTCGTAGTTTCCCAGGGTTGGCAGGTTATTATCGGAGGTTCATTTCAGACTTCTCTTGAGTTGCTGCTCCATTGACAGCTTTGACTAGGAAGGACCAAGTCTTCCTATGGAGCGAGTTGTGCAAGAAATATTTCGACTACCTGAAGGAGAAGTTGGTCAGTTCTCCAGTACTCAGGTTTCCAGAGGAAGGTTTGTTGTATGAGGTGTTTTGTGATGCTTTTGGCCTTGGTTTGGGGTGCGTACTGATGCAGAAGAAGGGTGTGATCTGTTATGGGTCTAGGCAGTTGCACCCTCATGAATGTAAGTATTCCACCCATGACCTGGAGCATGCAGCAGTAGTGTTCGCACTAAATTTGTGGAGACATTACCTCTTTGGAGAGTGCTTCTTGGTCTTCTCATATCACAAGAGCTTATGTTATATCTTCTCCTAGTGTGACCTAAACTTACGGCAGCGAATATGGGTTGAGTTTCTACAATACTATGACTTTGAGATCTCTTACACTAAAGGTAAGGGAAATGTTGTGGCTGATTCCCTAAGCAGGAAGTCACATAAGGAAGTGGTTCAAGAATCCGATGATGCTTGGAAATTGATGGGAGATTTGGATGCCTTTCACTTGGATGCAAGGGTAGAGGGTGTTAGAGGCAGTTTGTTTCAGATGATGGTGCAGTCCTCCTTGTTGCAGCAGGTGGAAGAGTCTCAGTGGGGAGACTCCGAGGTGGATGTAATGCAGGATCGTATTGATCAGGGAAATGATCCAGAAGGATTGTCAGAGGACAGCCGACATTGGATGCTTTTTCATGGAAGGTTGTTTGTTCCGGAGGCGATGCGTGAGAGAGTTCTCCGTGAGTTCCATGGATCAGCCTTGGCGGTACATCTGGGAGTTTATAAAATGTACCGAGGCCTGAGGGAACAGTTTTGGTGGCCCGGGGTGAAACGGGAAGTGGTGGAGTTTGTGGCTAAGTGCCTAGTGTGTCAGCAAGTAAAGGTTGAACACCGTGTTCCCAGTGGTTTGTTGCATCCTTTAGATATCCCCGAGTAGAAGTGGGATGACATCTCAATGGACTTCGTCACAGGACTACCCCGATCTCAGGGTGGTTATGATGTTATCTGGGTAGTGGTGGATCGACTGAAGAAATCATCTCACTTCTTAGCAATTAAGGAGTTGGGTCTGGTGAGTACCTTAGAAAAGAGGTACGTAGATGAGGTGGTGCGTTTGCATGGATTTTCAAAGACTATCATCTCAAATCGGGATACTTGGTTTACCTCACGAGTCTGAAGAGGGTTACATCATGATTTTGGCACCCAGATACGCCTTAGCACTACTTTCCACCCCCAGACCGATGGGAAGATAGAGCGGACTATCCAAACGTTGTAGGACATGTTTTGAGCATGAGTTCTGGATTTCGAAGGATCATGGGTGCAATACTTGCCTTTAGTAGAGTTTGCCTACAACAATAGCTTCCACTCTACTATTGGCATGGCACCGTTTGAGGCTTTGTATGGAATACCATGTTGTTCACCCATTTTCTAGGCATAGGTTAGTGAGACAGGTGCTCTTGGTCCAGAGGTAGTATAGAGCACCACAAAGAAAGTTCATCTTGTGCGTGAGAGGATGAAATCGGCTTAGGACCGACAGAAGTCTTATGCTGATCGTCAGAGGAGGCCCTTAGAGTTCGAGGTGGGAGATCATATGTTCTTGATGGTTTCCCCTCGAAGGGGGCAGCAGAGGTTTGGGAATGGGGGTAATCTCTCCCCTAGGATCATCGGACCTTTCGAGGTACTGAGGCGAGTCGGTGAGGTGGCATATCAGCTGGCCCTGCCACCTCAGTTGGAGAAGGTTCATGTTGTCTTCCACGTCTCTCAGCTTCGTCAGTACTTAAATGACAACTCTCATGTTATCGACTGGGGAGAGCTAGATATGGGAGATGACGCAACCTTCGAGGAACGAACAGTCAGAATCGAGGATCGTGAAGATAAGGTGCTTCGTGGATGAACCATCACCTTGGTTCATGTGTTGTGGAGGCATGGCGGCCTCGAGGAGAGTACTTGGGAGCAGGAGGCTCAGATGCACGCTCAGTACCCGGAGTTTTTTTGACTTGTGTTTTGATTTGTTCTTCTGAGTTTTGTTTTGATGTTATACTCTGTACCTTTGATATATGGAATTCTTGTATTGTTGGTTGTGAGATGTTTTGTTTCCTTGTTCTCTAGAAGTGTGTAACATGTCCGGATGTGTGGGGAAAGGGAAAAACCTGATCCTTAATCGAGACGCATTAATGCGGATGCGATTAAACCCATGCGGGCGAGTCAATGCCGCCTAAATCGGATAATATCTTGACATGTGAGAAGGAATTCCTTAAGCCAAGTGTTCAGGCAGTGTGTTGGTTGTACGGTGTTGGGGGCAGTGTAAGTTGGAAAAAAATCCTAATATATAGAAGTGGGAAGACCCAATTCTTAATCGAGACGCATTAATGCGGATGCGATTAAACCCGTGAAGGCGAGTCAGTGCCGCCTAAAGCGGATAATATCTCGACATAGGAGAAGGAATTCCTAACACCTATGATTAGGGTTGTTAGTTGGGTTCCTATTATAACGAGATCCCTAAGAGGTATCTTGTTGGGTTCCTCTGGGTTGGTTTTGAATTCTCGGGGACGAGAATGTTTTAAGAGGTATCTGAGGTAATGGCCCGGACCTCTCCGGTCCATTCCTTTGTGAAATGTGGTGCTGGAGGTGTGCCGGGAGGTAAAGGTGACTTGGGGGTGCATTTGGGTGGACCTTTAAGGAAAGATAAAGGGTAATAGCTTTCGCATGGTTGGAGCACGGTTTCGCTAAACTGTGCGTCCAAACCGTGAAAGGTTGGTGTTGGAGGCAATGGCTAACGCACGGTTTGGCTAACCATGCGGACTAACCATGTGAGGAGTGTTTTGTGAGTCAGAAGCTAATGCACGATTAGCGCACGTTTTGCTAAACCGTGCGGACTAACCGTGCGGGCACTTAAAGTTAGATCCTAAATTTGTGGATCTAACTCATTTTTCCTTTAATCACCTCTTTTAAGCCCCTAATCGGCCATAACTCGGTATTACCCTTCCTTGGAGGTGGAAGAACCTCTCCCAAGCGTTTTGGAGGTGATCCAGAGGCTTCTCTTCACGAATCGAAGCCGGTTTCTCGAGGTATGTGATCCTTTTGTTTGGTTTCTTAGATCTACCTAGATCGTCTCCTCCTCTTCTCTCGTCTTCTTAGATCTATGCCTGTTATGGGTAGATCTATGTGTATGGATGTCATTTGTGATGAGCTTTGTCCTTGGTTGTGTTAGGAGAGGAGATTTAATGAAGATTCGTGGAGAATCGACCTGGTTTCTTGAGCATTCTTCGACCATCATGGTTTCGTCAAAAACCTTTGAGGTAGGTATTTTACCTTTGTCTCTCTAATTTGTGCATCATGCTGGATGGGTGTCCTCTTGTTCTCACGAGACATAGTTGAACCAGTTTAAATGAAGATAATAACTGGATTACAGAACAGGGATGGGTAAGTTGTTATGTTTATCCTTGTTTATCCTATTGTTATGTTGTGAATTGAATAGGCTTATTCCTACTGAAAATCACGGTCGTTTGGGGCCTTTGCTTGTGCAATTAAATGTCTCCCTATCTTTCTAGACCGTTTTATGGAAACTTTGTGGAATATGTAAATTGGTTAATCATGTAAAGTTGGCTGATTAAATGAATATATGGAACCGTTGTGTGATCACCCCGGTTGAACAAAATGGAATAATGAACACGTGGGTGTTGGTTTGGTTACGTGGTGTGTGAAAAAGGGGGGGTGAATCCTAGGTTATTACGAATAGGATGGGCAGTAGGGCTGCAGTAAATGATATTAAAGGGGAAATGATGTGGCATGAGCCTTGTTTTGTGATACGGTTGTGGATATGTGGTTATAGTGGCAGCAGGGCTGCAGTAATGGGTTGTGATATTAAAAGAAATTAGAAAGTTGATAAATAAACTGTGGGGAACAATAATGAATTAAACGCGGGAACAATCAATGGGGATTGTTTGATGATAAAAAAGGTTGGTTTTTTGTTTCTTGTGTTCTATCAAACTTGATTTGTGGTTGGCAGGGTTTTGTTCTATGAAACACTTGATCTGGTGTGATAATTGCCCAATAATTAAGGAACTAATAAACTAATACTGTTGAAACATGAAAACCTAAATGGGGTTGGGTTTGTTTCTTGTATGCATGCTTCGTAGTAGCAGTGCCGAGGAACGTGCTCAGTTTCTCTGTTTAGAAGCCATAGGTTGGGTTGTGTGTTTGTTATACATATATGTATCTGTATCTTTTTGTTTTGTCTCACCCAACCCATGTTGAGAACTTAGTGTCGAACACTCCCATTTCATGGGAGAGGGTGTTTTCCCCCTAGCTACTAGCTTCTTTCTGCTCCTTCTTCCATAGTCTGTGATGTCTTGAGGTGACCTTACACCCAAGACTCTTCAGATAGGTTTCGATTGGTGTGTTTTTAGCCCAAGACTCTTCGGGCAGGTTTACTGTTCCCAAGAATCTTCGGGATGAGGCCCAGGTGTGTTTGGGCGGGGATGTGATATGTGGTTTGTGAGGCCCAGGTGTGTGCGTATGGGATATGTGGTTTGTGAGGCCCAGGTGTGTGCGGGAAAAAAGAGTGTGGTAGCGTCAGGACGTTCTCCATTAGGAAGGGTAGCTAGCTAGTGGGGGGAAATGGTGCAGGGTACCCAATACTCTTGTTCTTATATACTACTACCTATTGTTTTGTGTTTTGGTGAGTGTGGCTGGTGAGGTTGGGTGGATAGAATTCCTTTCTAGGTTTTGGTTCTTCTGTTGTTCTCACGGGACATTAGGATGTCTCCCCACCTATGCATGAGAGATTTAGGTTTCCTTAATGAGTATACTTGTATGCTCACCCTACGTTTACTTTCAGGTTTCTAGAAAGACTACCAGTGCCGTGCGGGACCCTACTAGTTGGGATAGTTGGAGTTTTTGCAGTTGTTATACTCTTGTTTCTTTTGGTATTTCACTTTTGAGTTTTCTTGTACTTTTACTTTGTTCCAGAATTGTTTAAACATGCATGTGGGATTGGTTTGGGTTTATTTTCATTTACTTTTTCTATTTCCTTTTGGTGTTTGACTCATCCTATTTCCCGATCTTAAATAATAAAAAAGGGTAATGCCTCCCATATTTGTGAAAACTCATACCCTTGGTGATAGTCTCCACTCTGGGGCCTACTGGAGGCGGGACTCGGGGGTCATTATCTCCCTTTCACCATTGCCATCTCATAAGGGGCATCTTTGGTGGGAGGGGGTCATGACAGTACAACATAGTAGGCCACCACCAACATTATCTAAAATAAATAAATTCAATATCTTTTTATGAAGTCGTATAGATAATAAAAGACAAGTAATGAGGTAAACAATTTACATTTATTCAATTATCCATTTTTTGAACACATAAACCTCTTGTTTACCATGGACTCCCATATCTAAATACCCTCATCATCCAATGATTGAGTCTGAACCATTTTACATTATCAATTAAAATTTCCTTAAAACTAATGTGATTTCATTATCCATTTCAATTCAATTAATATCACAAATAATTTGAATCATAGTCCAATGAAAATTAATGGAAGTAGAACGTCATGTCTAGCACCCATGTGAGTATTTGGAGAATCAAACTCTATCTCACAACACATGGGTGTTTTGAGCATCAGTCCCCACCAATAAAATAATATTTTTACACATGATGGGTGCAGAACTCCATGTCTATCACTCTATGAGTATTTGGGCATTAGTATCTATCTCACAACACTTTTCTAAACAAATAATACATATCACATACCTCACATTATTCAATATTAATCAACATTTTTCTTTTATCAAAGTTTTAAATGTCACATGTATCATAACCTAATATTAATTAATTAAACTATTAATTAATAACATTACATTAATTAATTCAATAATTAACTAATCGCATAATCCCACTAAATAATTTAACAATTAATTAATCATATCACCACATTAATTAATTCATCAATTAATTAATTATATAATTACATTAATTAATTCAGTAATAAATTAATCACATATTTTAATTAATTAATTTAATAATTAATTATTCACATTGTTCCATTAAAAAATCAATAATTAGATAACCAAAACCACCATTACAAAATATTTATAATTATTTCATTAATCAATTTTTCAAACCATCAAAATTAATCAATCCCATCATGACCGTTAATTTATTCCAAATTTAATTAACCAATTCCTCCATCACAAAATCCTAATAATAAATTTATCAATTAACTATTTAATACAACCAATTAAATTCAAAATTTCACAATCCTTTCAAATAAATTAGTATAACATATTAATTAATTGAATATAGAAAACTAAATTGTTAAAAATATCATAAAATTTATATAATAACATATGCAAAAATGAAGTGATACTATGAGATGCGAAATTAGGCCACCTACCTCAATAATGGTGATGACGAATGATAGCCAAGGAAAAATCCATTTTGAAGTGGAACAATTATGAATGTGGTGAAGAACATGATTTAGATCTGAAACATAGGAGGTGCACATAGGGTATTCGATTGAAGATGATGATGTACGAAGGATACTTGGTCTAAGACAAATGTGCATCGATGACTTTCGGTCCAAGGCACCTGTTTGTGGAGACACTGTGATGAATAATAGAGGGTCCCAAAGCCCATTTGTGAAGGTGAGGTGATTCTGGAGGTCCTCAATGTTGGAGATGTTTATTAATATTCTATGTGTCATTATTACACGATGTGAATTCCCATTTCACATCATCTAAATGCGGTAACATTTTCCCATTAAAATATTATCACAAATCTTTTATGAACAATTAATTAAGTTAAATTTAATGATTGCATCACTTATTTATTAAACTATTATATTAATTCATGTGTCAACTCGTCACCTTATTGGGTGTATCATGGATTTGTACCATGTGCCTAAATTAAATATTCAATATTCGTATTGAAATGACCGCCTAAATTTTAGGGTCATGATGTTTCTGAAGATGTTTCAATATGAATCAATGTGAAATATTAATGGATGAAAAAGTTTTTTAAACACAATTAATTTTTCTAATTTAATAATAATAATAATTATTATTATTATTATTATTATTATTATTATTATGTGTCATTCACTATTTAATGTTTCTCCAACAACATTCATTAAATATTGATAATATTTAATAATTTAATTTTAACTCCACATTTGCATTTATTTAGTTTTGACTAATAAATTTCACCATTATAACATTGATCAATGAAAAATATTCACACATGGTGAAACACAGTTTATCATTTTAGTGAAAAAGTATTTAATTTCACATGAACTTTTCCAATCATTTTGATTGAAAAAAATAATAATAATACAATTATTTCTAATAATATTCATTTTTTAAATAATAATACACTTATTATTAATAATATTTTTTTTATTATTAATAATACACTTATTTATGTAATTTAATTAATTTCATATTAATTATAAAATTCATAAAATTAATCACTTATCTTAAAAATTAAAATAACATCAAACACACATTATGCATAAAAGTTATAACATGACTACGATAAACCCCCCTTTCTGGACCCAGCGGTGGTCTCAAATTTCTTATACAATACACAATATGAGAGATATTATTTATTCAATATAAAAAAATATTGAATAATTAATTAAATATAAAATTTTTTATTTTCACAAGGGAGACGACCAAACATCTGACACATACAAATGTTATGCCTCTCCTAGGGAAAACAACCATTTCCGGATATAATGGATTTCTCAGATTTCCAAAATGACACACCGTTTACGAGATATTTAATTTTTAATATTAAAAATTGATTTTGTAATTAATTCAATTTAAAAATCTTATTTTCATGACTGAGACATCCAAATATCCAACACAAAAAAATGATATACCCCTCTTAGGGTAAGAACCATATTCCAAAACACAATGGTGGTAACCCTCTTAGGGTAAGAACCATATTCCATAACCTAATGTTAGTCTCTAATTTCCCTTATGACACAACATTTTGGATTTATTCAATTATTTTGAATAAAATGTTAGAGTATAATATATTATGTTTAATATATTTTTATTTAACCTTTACTGAAACATTTTGTACCTTAGAATCTCACTCATAACTCATTGTTGAGAACCAAAAATATTTAATTGTATATTTGAAGTTGTTAACTAGAATTTAAGGAATTTAACACATGTATAAAAATTTTACTAATAAATCATTTATTTTAGGAATTAAAACAAATTGAACCCATCTTCTCCAAAAAAATTAAAAGAGTCTTACCTAAGAAAAGGATGGTATCGTACACTATGTATCTTCTCTATGAGAATAAAATACCAAAAAGATAAAAATTCTAGTGGGGAAAAATTAAAATACGTTATTGAAAAATATTAATCAACATCAACATTATAAATGTTTTTATTATTATAATCATCGTCCTCATAGAATAACGAATATTGAACCTTCACATAAACAATATATTATCATATGAACTATAAAATTTTATGTATATATTTCTTGATTTATCTATGGAAGGTAGGGTCACATTTAGTTTTGTGGGGTTGCCATGGATAAAGCTATAGTCCTTTTATCACTGTATTGTGATGTTTTGTAGTACATCCACCTTACCAATGCATTGAAAGGTTAAATTGGATTGCTTTTGAGCCTCACTATAATTAATAAGATTGAAATAAATGGGGGTATTGGTTATAGTGGGGATATAGTAGAGGTAATATATTATCATGTTTTTCTACTATGGTAAATAATTATCTTTAATTACATTTTAATTATTCAACTATAGGGTTTTATATAAACCACATAACTCAAAAATATTTACTTGATATTGAATGCATGAACTCCTTTTTGTTGAGGTGTGGCCACCATGGTAGTTATTTATTACCATTGTCCCCCTAGGGAAAAATATTATGGTTACAGTATTATTAACAATAAATTGGTAATGGGACACCGTTTGAGTTTGAGTCTCACAAAAAAATATCATTCGAATGGGGGGTTATACTTTTGGGTTGAGGTTGTTCCATCCCAAGAATTATTTATGGGACTTTTTATTCTAGGGAATATCAATGTTGTATGTCTTTAATTCCAACACATTCTTAAGCGTTACATTAAATAGTTTGAGTCTCACCGTATAAAATTATTTATGTAACAAGGGACCTAATTGTGTTTTGGGGGATTTTAAAGGGTAAAAAACATATTATTTATTGGTGTTCCCTAGGTATGTTGTTTGAGGTGACTAACTGACATCCTCACTGAGAATAGTTCAGTCCACAATATAATGAAATTTATTATCATTATGGTTCATCGAATCATTTACTTTTTATAAGGGGATCACAAGGATATACTATTGGGTGAGATCATGGTTGGAAATAGAGGGACATTGTGTATGGTTGGTTTTGGAAGCTTGAGCTCTATGGTTCAAGTGTGGATGAGTTCATGTTTTGAAAAAATGAATGATATAACATAATTTTTTCCTGTGATCAAGTTTTTGGCACGTGGATGAGTTATTATTTATATGATATAGTCATAGATTACCTCATTCCCTGATTGGGTACAATCCCCTAAAAAAACCTCATTATGTATATTTTTTGGAATTTTAATAATTTAAAAATATTTTGGTGTGAAGTGAAAACAAAATTGTGTATTGAAACATAAAACATTGTAGATACAATTTCGGTTAAAAAACTGAAGGAAAATGTTTTGATAGATTTATTTATGGAATTTCTTTTTGTTGGATATGAGGACATGGAGTTCAATATGTTTGATGAAATATGGGCTATATTCAATCAAACCAATACAATATTCCTTCATAATATGTATTATTGAGAAACATTACAATAACCCAAGCTAAACATATCATTATTTTATGGATTTACTTTAATTTATTCATTTCACATCATAAAATATTATATATCTTAATGAACCTATTGATTTATAATATTCGAGGACCAGTTATATAAGAAAGTTATTTAACAAAAAAATTAAAAATTTCTCCGTATACAATCTATTTTATACCACCTATTGACTTCTATAAGTTATAATTATCTATATAAACTGGATAAGGGAAATATAGGAAAGGGAGAATCTCAAAAACCAATTAAGGTAAAATTTATGATAATGTCATCATATGTTTAATCATAATATTTTTTGAAAACATTAGAATATATAAATTTATTATTAAATATAATATGGAATAATAAATCTTTATCATATGTCATTTATTTATGATATGTTATCTCAAATGACTAAACACAGACAATGATGTATGTGTCTTTAATTTTTATTAAAACACTACATAATGAAATAATATCAATAGATAATTGAATCATTAATATGTTATATCAATATAAAGTATAACATCATAAGAATATTCCAAGGTCAATTATAAAAGCCATCATCACAATGATGATATGTCCACATAGTATATTAGGTTGACTCCACAATCCCATGATATATAAGTCTTTACCGATCTAATTTGAGGGCTATATTTTTTTGATCCCATGCTTCATATACCCTAGTGTTCATAGGATATCATCTCATTTACCATACATTGTATCACATGAAATGAAAACATTAACCAATTCATTAGAGGGATATATAATTCTCATATCCCCCATCACATCATGAAAAAAAATATTTACATTCACACATCTTACAAAATATTAAAATAAACAATACAAACAACATAATCATGATAAAACCCATGAGAATTTAGTCAGTATAATAATCTTGACTCAAATCATAATTGAAGGATATATCATAAGGATTACCATAAAAATAATTGAAATTTTGTTTGATGTAAAAAATTTAATAAATGAAAAATAGTCATTGATCATTGGGTTTTAATGTAAATAAAGTCACAAAAAAGGATAATGTATATGTAAAAAAATAAATGCATAGGTGATACATTTTAAAATTAGAAAAGGATTTATTTTTAAAATAAAGGGGACTATTTTTTTACATTAAAATATAATTAAACCATGATGGTGAACTAAAAAATAATGGGGGAAATATAATCAATTATTAATTAAGAAATTTTTCTTGAGGCTATGTTTGGTGTTAAATAATAAAAATAATATTATACTAAATACAGATTTATATAAAAGTGAAAATTTGGAGGGAATGTATAAATTTATTGTTATAAGGAATTGAGGTAATTTAAACATGTTATATATGTGATTAACATATATACAAGATATAGATAAAATTCATTACTTTAAAAATACAGAGAAAGAGAGAGAAAAAAAATAGAATCCATATTATGTATGTAATGGAAGTGTATTTTATAATATTCCCTACCTCAGGTCTTGATTCTCTATATAATAAAAATTATGTCCCTGAATAATTAAAATATGAAAATTAACTAAATTATAATTATCTTTATATATAAATATAATCATATAAATCCTATTTTTTATCATAGGATATTTATTTTTTGTATAATTTCATGATATGTTTCTTAGAGGGGGATGTTTGGTCGATTTCTACAAAAGACATTCGGTTTGTTGACTTTGGAAAAAAAATTGTATAATAACATCATTATATCTATAATAATTAATATCAATTTACTTATTTGTTAAATATACACAACAATTAAATAGTTCTATAGGGTATCCAAAAATATGCAAAAATTAATAATGGTTCCCGGATGAATTCATTAATATTTTTTAATATTAGTATAACTATTTATTATAAATATTACATAAATATTGGAAAATATTATCATATCATTATATTAATAGTGTAATAAATATAATTTTTATACATTAGATACACTTTTAAAATCATTAATGTTACTTTGATACTACAAAATAAAATACATTATTTCGTAGAGGTGATAATTTGAATATATACAGAACATACTATCATTTTCATAAAACTGGATATAGATAGAAATATAAAATAATGAATATAATTTAATATTAATAATTTAATTATTTTTAAATTTATTCATTAAACTAATCTTTTATAAAATCTATTTAGGAATATTATGAATAAAAAACATCGATCATAAACTTTGTAGTTATTAGAAACATATAAAGATATTTTATTTCTTTCTGAATTGTATTGGAGGAACACATTAAAAGGATAATTCAGTAAAAAATATAAATTTTTAAAATATAAAATTATGATGTTGTTTTACCCCCTTGGATAGAGGGTGGATTATGTGTGTACAAGATGTAATTAACTAGCATAGTTGTGTTGAGTGTAATAACTCACCCTTGTGATTTTCTCCCTTGAGTGACCCCTTAAGGCTCATTATCATAGTCATTAGTAATGTATGATGCTTCTAGGAATACCAAAGATTCAAGTATTGGTTATATGGTTATGGAGATATAATGGAAATTTTTTGATATAAAATATTATTTTTAATGAGTGGAGAAATGTGTGGAAGTTTTACCCTTTTATAATTGGGGGAAAATATAATTTTTGTAAATACTAAATACATTTCAATGAATTCATTACATAATCCAAAGGTAAAATTCCTTTAGAGTGGAAAATAATTGATATGGGAGGTTCTTTGGTAGATCCACTCTCTTATAATTATTTTTTAATATTTTTTCACATGTTTTATAACATTTAACGCTTGATAATTTGTTTTACTATTTATCTTTTTATCATGGTAGTTAAAATTTAACCTATGTCATTTATTTTTATAACTATAAATTAAATGATCCTTATTAAATATTTTTCTCTAATTATTTCAAATATAAAATCCATTTTATTTTTGTATATGTATTAAAGTGATATAATGTTACAAAAATTTAAATTCATTTTTCAAAAAACAATTTTTGTAATATAAATTTTTATAATTAAACATGTTCTTAGGATCAAAATGTCAAAATGTTTATATTTTCAGGACATTAAATTTGTTTTTATAAACTAAAATATATTTATAAATCACTAGAATCAATAAAAATGAAAATATCATCCAGTTAATACTTAATTATTGGAAAAGATGAAAAATACATTTTATCTGAATAATGGATTGTTTGTGGTTTAGAATGTAACACATGTGTCTTATAAAATCAACACAGTATATTTGAATTTATTATATTTGTGTATTAAATATATTTTTAATATAATAGAAAATTTATATTTTTTTCCTTGTAGGGAATATTTTTTTATAATGATTTAATAATTGGAGTTTTAGTAAAATGGTATATTTTTTCCATTCACATAAAACTAAATTATATTAGAAAAATCCAAAAAAAATGGAAAAAATATTTTAATTATAAGTATAAATATAAAGTTCATTAATTCCAATTAAAACACTACAATTATAGAATAAAATATATAAATAAAAATATTAAAAATACAATGACAACTATATTTATTAGAAAATAACTTTTTAATATTGTAATAATTCCATGAACTCATTAGGCTATCTCTTAAATGAAATATTCTGTTAATAGATGTATTTTATACTGAATCCTAATAGATTATGAGGTACTCCAAAAAATATAGGAAACATTCGATTTTATACTATATGATGTTAATAAATCTAAATATAGAGCTTCTTCCTCAGACTAAGGTCTCTGATAACCTGTGGATGTTTGGTTATAGTGACATTGAAGTTTAGATCATCCTCTAAACATAATAAGGATCAATTATTTTGTTTAATATAGAAGAACATATATTTTTATTACACTTCAACATAAATCCATTAGAAGGCCATCGTTGAGTGCTTCATTCCCAAAGATAAATGATAAATTTTTGTAATAGGATCTCATTGGCCTATAATTTTTCTATATTTATTATACCTTAATCTTTAACCATGTAAATGAATGAATATGAAGAATTGGTATAGGATAGGTATCTCAATTAACTCTTTATTTTTTATCTTAAAAATATTTAGTTGGTAGTTGATTGGTATAAATATTTTCGATTAAAACACAACATATTATTTGTTTATTACCTTTATAAACATATAATAATATAACAATGATATTATTTATCTATTTTTATTATAAATAATAAAAAAATGATCATGGCCTACTCATTTAAAACTATTCAAATATCATAAAGAATGTATCAAAACGTTATCTATTCCTTAATAAATTAAAATAAATTTTTTTAATCCTATAATTATCAACTGTTGATTCATTAAATATACATAATTATTATTTTTAAAACAAATATTATTATTATATATTCTCTATTATCTCCCACAAATTAAATAGTTTCCCTTTTCCACATTTTTTCATGAAATTTCACATGATGTGAACCATTTATTTATAAATAGTTATCTCAGAGCATGAGATAATTATGAGTCTTCTATAAGTATTTCATATAAGTGGTATGATATTCTCACTATTTAATGAATCCATTATTCATAAAAATAAAATTGTGCATGATTTTCTCACTGATAATTACTATTATGACAAATCATCCTATAAAATTTATTTTATTTTTCATTTTTATTGGGAAACTCTAACTATGGTAGGTATGACTTATATAATAGAGAAGTTAACTTCAACCCCAGCTTCATCTAAATTTTAATTCTTGTTAATCATAGAATATTTTTGGATAACATATAATAATGAATAATTTTAAATGGAAATAATTATTATTTCTATATATCCTAGAAGTATACATTAGCGGTTCAAAATATAGTTGTAAAATGCCCTCTCTAGGATTGGATTCCTTGATTGAAGATTGTGTATTAGGATGATTATTTTGTTTTTTTTTCTATTGAAAACGTCTCCTTGTATTCCCTTGAATCCCCCAGTTAGTGTGAACTCATTACACCTCATGACTTCCTTGTAACATTCCTTATTGAATAAATTTCATTGGGGTATGAATTAGGTGACCATTTACGACACCACTTTTTTTAAAAAATATTATTTCTATATTATTAAAGAATATGTCCATAATTATGTGTATAATTTATTATCTAAAAATCATAGCTTTGAAATCCATAAACATCACAATTTTTTTCTAAACATACTTTTTATATGTTAGTACCCAAAAATTCAGATTACCCATACATAACAATAGGTATCGAAAACCCAATCCACTAATATCTCAAATCTATTTTACCAAATTTTACAACTTAACATATTTATACATTCATTGTGGTTTGGATGTTGGTTGATATATATATGTCCATTTTACAACACTTGGTGATTTGGTGTTCGAATCCAACATGTGATTCATTTTTCTCCCATTTTTGGGGGGGATTGGGTTTTCTTCTTCAATGTGTAATGCATGCACGTGTAAGGAAAAAACCATATTGTCGGAAACATATAGATTGAATCTAGATATAGGAAGATAATTGTGAATGTGTGATGAAATGTATAGGTGATTCATTTATTAGGTTGGATTGGTATATTTGGAATGATATTACCAGGGAAGACAAGTTATTCTTAAAAAGGGAGGGATGTGTGAAGACCATGCAGGTTGGGCCAAGGGTGGGCTAGACTAGGTGCCTTTGAGCCATATCTAAGTCTATAATTCTTATAGGACTTTATAGATAGTCTATTGGACATTAGGTTCATGGGTACTATCTATAATTTATTGGGCCTTCAAGACATTGGTTCATTAAACCATTTAATATCCTTCTAGGGAACATATATCTAAGACATCATTTGTAACACCCCAGGTAAATAAAGAATATGAAATTTTCATATTTATCCATATTTGTGAATAAAATATTAATATGACTTTAAAGGGGATGCTATGCTCGATGGCGTACCCAACACGCAACAACGAGTTTCTTGGGAATCTTACGTTGCACTCTAATAATAAAATAATATTATTTCAAATGGTAGTTAACATGTAGCCGTTGTATTGGCGGGAATGGATAGAAATAACTAAAATATGATTATATATGTTTTTTAATGTTTTTACATTTATCCAATAAAAGCTAAAGGCTTAAAATACGGAAAAAATTCAATTTTAGGCGTATATGCCCTAGTTTTCACTAAAGGTTCACTTATCGCCTTTTAATGGAGAACTGTCATTAAATATAGTTTTTATCACTCTTATAAATTCTTTTGGACCAAATAAAACTCTTATTAAGAATCGGGACATCAAATTTTACTTTGTGTAATTTTTTGGTATTTTTCCGATAAAGATCATTTTTTAATGAATAGTGTAAAATGTTGTGTTTTAATTCAAAACCTCTTTTTAATCTAATTTATTTATATGATTAGATAATATTTTGAATTGTTTTTAAAGTGAAATTAGAAAATATTTTTACCATTAAATCCAATAGTGGTCGTTGGAATTAATTTCACTTTGAAATCAGACTTAAACTAGAGTCAATCTTTTGATACTTTTTGTTTTATAAAAACACGCTATTTGCTCTGACAGCAGGAATTAATTATTAAATTAATTAATGTGACTAATATGTTTTGAATTTTGTAAAACGGACTTCATTTTTGAATTCGGAATATCAAATATAGCTTAGGGTGAAGTTTTGGTATTTTTCTGAAAAACTCCAATTTTTGATGAATAGTGAAACCACTAAGTGGTAATCAAGCAAACTGATTTTTCAGTTAAATGAAATTTTATCACTAATGTGTATTGAATTTTGAAAATCCGACATACATGGTTGTCATTATTATGTAAAATTTGGTTCAATGGGATGAAAATAAATTTTTGGTGAAATGTAACTTTTTTTCATTAATCGCGATTAGAGGTAATTAGTGTAATTTAATGTAAAAATGATATTATAAAAATGTGAAAACACCATGACACTTGTCCTAACCTTATTGGATGAGTAATGACCGACCAAGACAAGCCATGGGTCAACTTGGGGACCCCATGGAGCCACTTTGGTTGCGAAATGACATAAATAACTTTTTATTTAATGTAAAAGTAAAAATGACACAAACATGATATGTTTTACTAAAAAAACATTTAAGTGGGGTTATACAGGTCAGATTTTTTATTATAAATAGTCATTGGAAATCGATAAAGATTTCCTATATCATAGTAATTTTTTTATAATTTTTAGACATTAAATAAATTAAATTATTTTTGACATCATAATGATGCAGCGATGACATCATTATCTGACGATTTAAATAAAATGAGAAGATAATGTAAACTCTATGACCTAAACATGTCCGAAACTTATTTTATGGGTGTATTTCGAACCATTATCACCTTATCCACGAATTATATCAATGTGGGACCTTTTAAAACCGAAACACATTTTCAAATAAAGTAATATTTCTTACTTTCCAAAAGTGCCCCTCCTCTCCTCTTATAAATGTCCCCCACCTCTACCTCATTTCACACACTCCTCAAGCCTTTGTCTCGGCCAACCCCTGCCCATTTACTCTCTCCACATCCCTCTCCTCATCCTAGAGGATTCCCTTTGGGAAGAATCCTTTCAAAGGAATCCTTTAGGCTCAAATCAAAAGGTGTTACACTTTTAAAGGTAATTCATTCCCTCATGTTCATTTGTTTTATTTTGCTTCTCCAACCCCCTAAACTCTTTTTATTTACTTCTTCTGTAACAACACCAGTATCTTAAATATACTAGGATTTTGTTATAAGATTTATTTGAGCTACACTCTCACACAACTACATCAAATGGTTAAAGAACATACGGTTTTCGTGGATGGCGAAATTCTGCCTCCCGAAACGATGATTGTTCAATACTCATTTAACACCTTCAAATGTGGCCATTATGATGTAAATATTTTTATATATGATATATAATATGTTTATGTTTTACTTATTCTTCTGTATTTTTCATTTGTGTCTTACCTTTATGGCATCCATTATCGGTATACGCGATATCTTCATTTTAGGAAGTGCGGACTACTGCCCCCTCAAAGTGATTTGATTCGTTAAATACCATATGTGGGATGTATAAAGTATGGAACTATGATATTATATATGATATTATACTGGAATTATAATATACCTTTATATCATTATTATTACATTCTATAAAATACGAAATAGAAATGAAAGTAGCGTTCATGCGTACGTACGGCTTACCGTCTCCATGAACGGTGCATTTCATTTCTTACCTCTAAATGATTATGTAACGTTATAAATTCATTAATGTACTGGATATATATGAAATATATGATATCTACATCATGAATAAAATTCTGTATATAATAAACATTTGGCCACACGAACAACATGTAATTGTAAGAAGTCCACTTTCGACTTAGGAACCAAATATCGGCAAAACAAATATTATTAACTTAAATGATTACATAATGTTTATGAGATGGTAATAAGTGATATAAAAGGAATAATTAACTTGAAAAATGTTCTTAAGGAAGTAGAAATTAAC
The DNA here is from genome assembly GCA_963277665.1 of Viscum album. Lineage (NCBI taxonomy): Eukaryota > Viridiplantae > Streptophyta > Magnoliopsida > Santalales > Viscaceae > Viscum > Viscum album. The sequence goes on along the minus strand of OY728120.1, from coordinate 1,535,617,216 downwards.
TCAAGTTTATTATTCAGGATATTAAAGAACGATCGAGTCAAGTCGGACCCGAGGTAAGGGATCCTACTCCTCTCTTTCTTTTTAAGTACACACTTTTATGTCATTCCTTTTAAAGCTCATATTTCTTGTTATTGGGATGATACTTTATATTAAACTTACTGTAATTTTTATGTTCATGTGATGAGAGACCCTATTCTCTCTCATTAATCCATTTTGGGAGTTTTGAGTGGCGCCGTTAGGCTGCCGAACTTTCGTAAGAGATCTAACCTCTCTCTTTCTTTTTAAGTACTCTTCTTTATGTCACTTCTTTTAAGCTCCTATTTGTAATGTTGGGGGATGTTATTTTATATTCCTATTTCTATAAATTTTATTGTAATGTGATGAGATACCCTATTTTATCTCATCAATCCATATTCGGAAGTTTTATATGGCGTCGTTAGGCTGCCGAGTTTTCGTAAGGGATTTTTCATCTCACTTTTATTCCCGTGAGATTTATGCTACATTTGACAAAAATTCCATTGAGTGGTGTATGTAATGCCCATTATTCTACTCTTTGTGTAATATACTTTCGTTTATGAGTATTTACATCAATGATCTATTGTCCTTCTTTCATGGGGTGTATGTTTTGAAAGATACCCAAGTTGGTAAGGGAACCTTTCACCCTCCTCTTTTTTAAAAGACTTCTTTTGTTGGGTATTTTAATTTACATATTGTTATGTTGGGATATGTTCTCATATATCCTTATTTATGTAAATTTTATGTCCAAGTGATGAGATACACTTTTTATTTCTCATCAACTCATTTTGATGTGATGTCGTTAGGCTATCAAGGGAACTTTTTAACCCAATTTCGATTTCTTTGGGTTCAACATGTAGTCATTGAATATGTCATCCATTGAATATGTGTGAATGACCTTTTATTGTTTCACACTTAATATCCACTTATATTGGGTGTATTTATATTTTTCACACATATTTTTGAGGTTGATTTGTCCTTAATTTAAGGATACCTTCTTTATAAGGGATTTCCTCACATTTGACATTTCTATTGAGGGTTCATTGTTGTTATGCACCAATTCACTCTTATATAGTGTATATACTGTCCTTTGGAGTATTATATCATGAATCTATTTATTCTCATGATATTATAAAGTTCTGACTAAATGTTATTCCTCAATTATTGTATTCAAGTGTCTCTAATTTTGGTAAAACCCCTTTAACCAAAATATCGTTTTAAATGTTTTAATTATTTGTTCTTATTAATATCCATGTTTTCAAAATGGTTTTAAGGATTTATTTATATGGATATTAATGGTTTAAAATTTTAAGCTTCAAGGTGGTATGGGACACTTTGATTCAAAAATCTCTTTATTAAATGTTTTAAATGGTTTTGGAAATGGTTTCTTTTTGAATGGATTCATTATTTCAATATACTAAAATGTTATATTGTGATTGAAATGTGGAAATGTTATGTTTCCTTTATGCATGTTTTATGTGATACATTTATGTTATGGTTCTTGGGCATTGTTATGAAAACGGGTGGTTCCGTGATAAACTAAGGGCGGGTGAGCCCGATATAGCTCTCCAATGCATTGGGTAACGCGAAGGAGTGAAACATTGAGGTTTCTCCGAAGAGATTTAGGGAATATACTGTGATGGGTATTCCAAAACGTAACCAAGAGGGTTACTCCCTACGTAAGAATGTTATGAATGCCTCAAGTTACCTTTTGTGTCTTATGATTTCTATGATTTATTCATGATTTGATATGCCTATGTTTTATGGGTAAAGTATGATTTCATTCTTATGTATACATGTACTCATGTTTCCTTTCCATATCTATATATCCCTTACTGAGCTTTTTATGCTCATCCCAAGTTTTTGAAATGTTTTTCACAGGTCAAGGTAAGGGTACATGATGTGATGATAGTTTCAAGGATGTGTCAAGAAAGAATTCATGTTTTATTTTAAATGTGTTTCCGTTGATGGGAAGAATGAATACTGTCTTTTATGTAACCACTTTGTTTAAATGTGGAATGTAATGCAAGTTTCATGATCTAATTCTCTAAAAATCTAAACCTGAAAAGATCCTCAATGTGTAATCTTGTAATAACTCAAGATTAAGTAAGTTTTAAGGCTGGGGCCTTATAGTTGGTATCAAAGGTCGGTTTAGATAACGTTAGAGGTTAGGGTATTCTTTAAGCATAAGTGACATTACCATAATGGTTAGTATTTCAGAAAGAGCCCTAATTTTAGATAAAGTGAATGAGTAAGTATATCTTAGTGTTTACGTTCCTCATTAGTACATGATGGTTTTGTTGATATACTCACACTGAACTTTTTGGTTTTAGTAAATGGTTGGATCTAGCAAGCACCAAAGTCATAATGGGTTTGAAGGAAACTGTGGTGGTTCTTTGATTAAGATACTGGATGAGATGGGGCGTTCAATGAGGAATCTCATAGTTTTTCTAAACCAACTATCATGGAGTCATGATCAATCACTTCAACCTTGGTGAGTTCTCTAATGCATCATGTACGAGATGGCCAACTCGATGTGGAAATTCAGGTAATAATTATTAAGGTAACCATTAGGGTTTATATGATCCTTACTTTTGAGGTAATTATGGGTTATTATATAATATGATGGAAAATGAAGTGCATGAGATAAACTTGAGGTTAAAATATGTGATGATTATTCTTGAAGATTTTATCTCATTTTGGGGAATGTTTTAAGAATTATATAGTTTTGGAAAAAGGACGACACGCAGACCGTGTGACATCCCGTCGCGTCGGACAAAGCTGTGGGAATCGAACCCACAACCAAAGTGCGACTGGTATTTATCGCCTACCACTGGACTACGTGAAGTCCCTGGTTAGTTTGACCGATTCTTTCTAGTTATATGATTTTATGAATTAAGAGTAAGTTTATTTTGGGTTATTTATGAAAATGATTAACCTATCATGGAGGATATGTGATTAGGTTAATTACTTTTCAATACAAGACTTTAGGAGCAACTGATGTTGTTTGGAGATAAATGATACGATTTAACTTGGAAGACTATGTGACTAAATCCTTCAAATATTTGGGTTTCAATCTTAGTTTGGTTTACTTTGAATAATTTTATGGACAAATTGATTATAGAATGGTCCTCGTTGAACTTTGGGTTTTGTTGGACAAATTTTGGAGGTTAAGAATAGATTTTATTTTTATAAAGGGTTATCCTTTTCTGGATTATCTGATCTTGTAATAAACTTTTTGGTTTTGGTTAAAGTATAAAGACATGGGAAGTATATAGTTCTATTTTGTCGATTAGGTGATTCTCTAGAAGTTGATTATAGTACTCTTAATGTGAACAAGTCTTCCTAAATACTCGTCTTTTGGAGAAAATATGAGTTTGTGTAAGGAATCTAATAAAAGTTGAAAGTCAATATGATAAGTGATTATGTTTCCTTATGAATAAATTCCTCAATAAAAATTAACTTAAAACAAAAATGTTTTCTATTAACTTTTCCTACTAGGGAATCGAATACCGTTTAACCCATCACAAGTTTGTGATTTTCTCGTGGTTAACTTTCTCCTAAAAATGTTTTCTATCACTCTCCATCAGAACATGACCCTTTGTTTTTTCCTCCATGTCCATATTTTCATACTTGGAATCCTAGTATGGGTTAACTCGGGTGACCTTTGTAATTATATTTCTTTATTTTAAAGTGTTTGTTTTACCGACTTTTGTTCCGATGTGGGACTTTCAAGGATGTTTCCAAGCTCAATTTTAAAAATTGAGAGAACGCAATTCCCAAAAGGGGGGAAGGATGTAACACCCCAGGTAAATAAAGAATATGAAATTTTCATATTTATCCATATTTGTGAATAAAATATTAATATGAATTTAAAGGGGACGCTATGCTCGATGGCGTACCCAACACGCAACAACGAGTTTCTTGGGAATCTTACGTTGCACTCTAATAATAAAATAATATTATTTCAAATGGTAGTTAACATGTAGCCGTTGTATTGGCGGGAATGGATAGAAATAACTAAAATATGATTATATATGTTTTAATGTTTTTACATTTATCCAATAAAAGCTAAAGGCTTAAAATGCGGAAAAAATTCAATTTTAGGCGTATATGCCCTAGTTTTCACTAAAGGTTCACTTATCGCCTTTTAATGGAGAACTGTCATTAAATATAGTTTTGATCACTCTTATACATTCTTTTGGACCAAATAAAACTCTTATTAAGAATCGGGACATCATATTTTACTTTGTGTAATTTTTTGGTATTTTTCCGATAAAGTTCATTTTTTAATGAATAGTGTAAAATGTTGTGTTTTAATTCAAAACCTCTTTTTAATCTAATTTATTTATATGATTAGATAATATTTTGAATTGGTTTTAAAGTGAAATTAGAAAATATTTTTACCATTAAATCCAATAGTGGTCGTTGGAATTAATTTCACTTTGAAATCAGACTTAAACTAGAGTCAATCTTTTGATACTTTTTGTTTTATAAAAACACGCTATTTGCTCTGACAGCGGGAATTAATTATTAAATTAATTAATGTGACTAATATGTTTTTAATTTTGTAAAACGGACCTCATTTTTGAATTCAGAATATCAAATATAACTTAGGGTGAAGTTTTGGTATTTTTCTGAAAAACTCCAATTTTTGATGAATAGTGAAACCACTAAGTAGTAATCAAGCAAACTGATTTTTCAGTTAAATGAAAGTTTACCACTAATGTGTATTGAATTTTGAAAATCCGACATACATGGTTGTCATTAGTATGTAAAATTTGGTTCAATGGGATGAAAATAAATTTTTGGTGAATAGTAACGTTTTTTCATTAATCGCGATTAGAGGTAATTAGTGTAATTTAATGTAAAAATGATATTATAAAAATGTGAAAACACCATGACACTTGTCCTAACCTTATTGGATGAGTAATGGCCGACCAAGACAAGCCATGGATCAACTTGGGGACCCCATGGAGCCACTTTGGTTGGTAAATGACATAAATAACTTTTTATTTAATGTAAAAGTAAAAATGACACAAACATGATATGTTTTACTAAAACAATTTTTAAATGGGGTTATACAAGTCATATTTTTTATTATAAATAGTCATTGGAAATTTATAAAGATTTAATACATCATAGTAATTTTTTTATAATTTTTAGACATTAACTAAATTAAATTATTTATGACATCATAATGATGCAGCGATGACATCATTATCTGATGATTTAAATAAAATGAGAAGATAATGTAAAATCTATGACCTACACATGTCCAAAAATTATTGGATGGGTGTATTTCGAACCCTTATCACCTTATCCACGAATTATATCAATGTGGGACCTTTTAAAACCGAAACACATTTTCAAATAAAGTAATATTTCTTACTTTCCAAATGTGCCCCTCCTCTCCTCTTATAAAAGGCCCCCACCTCTACCTCATTTCACACACTCCTCAAGCCTTTGGATCGGCCAACCCCTTCCCATTTACTCTCTCCACATCCCTCTCCTTATCCTAGAGGATTCCCTTTTGGAATAATCCTTTCAAAGGAAGCCTTTAGGCTCAAATCAAAAGGAGTTACACTTTTAAAGGTAATTCATTCCCTCATGTTCATTTGTTTTATTTTGCTTCTCCAACCCCCTAAACTCTTTTTATTTACTTATTTTGTAACAACACCAGTATCTTAAATATACTATGATGTTGTTATAAGATTTATTCTAGCTACACTCTTACACAACTACATCAAATGGTTAAAGAACATACGGTTTTCGTGGATGGAGAAATTCTGCCTCCCGAAACGATGATTGTTCAATACTCATTTAACACCTTCAATGGTGGCCATTATGATGTCACTATTTTTATATATGATATATAATATGTTTATGTTTTACTTATTCTTCTCTATTTTTCATTTGTGTCTTACCTTTATGGCATCCATTATGGGTATACGCGATATCTTCATTTTAGGAAGTGCGGACTACCGCCCCCTCAAAGTGATTTGATTCGTTAAATACCATATGTGGGATGTATAAAGGATGGAACTATGATATTATATATGATATTATACTGGAATTATAATATACCTTTATATCATTATTATTCCATTCTATAAAATACGAAATAGAAATGAAAGTAGCGTTCATGCGTACGTACGGCTTACCGTCTCCATGAACGGTGCATTTCATTTCTTACCTCTAAATGATTATGTAACGTTATAAATTCATGAATGTACTGGATATATATGACATATATGATATCTACATCATGAATACAATTCTGGATATAATAAACATTTGGCCACACGAACAACATGTAATTGTAAGAAGTCCACTTTCGACTTAGGAACCAAATATCGGCAAAACAAATATTATTAACTTAAATGATTACATAATGTTTATGACATTGTAATAAGTGATATAAAAGGAATAATTAACTTTAAAAAGGTTCTTAAGGAAGTATAAATTAACTCAAGTTTATTATTCAGGAGATTAATGAACGATCGAGTCAAGTCGGACCCGAGGTAAGGGATCCTACTCCTCTCTTTCTTTTTAAGTACACACTTTTATGTCATTCCTTTTAAAGCTCATATTTCTTGTTATTGGGATGATCTTTTATATTACACTTACTGTAATTTTTATTTTCATGTGATGAGAGACCCTATTCTCTCTCATCAATCCATTTTGGGAGTTTTGAGTGGCGCTGTTAGGCTGCCGAACTTTCGTAAAAGATCTAACCTCTCTCTTTCTTTTTAAGTACTCTTCTTTATGTCACTTCTTTTAAGCTCCTCTTTGTAATGTTGGGGGATGTTCTTTTATATTACTATTTCTATACATTTTATTGTAATGTGATGAGATACCCTATTTGATCTCATCAATCCATATTCGGAAGTTTTATGTGGCGTCGTTAGGCTGCCGAGTTTTCGTAAGGGATTTTTCATCTCACTTTTATTCCCGTGAGATTTATGCTACATTTGCCAAAAATTCCATTGAGTGGTGTATGTACTTCCCATTATTATACTCTTTGTGTAATATACTTTCGTTTATGAGTATTTACATCAATGATCTATTGTCCTTCTTTCATGGGGTGTATGTTTTGAAAGATACCCAAGTCGGTAAGGGAACCTTTCACCCTCCTCTTTTTTAAAAGACTTCTTTTGTTGGGTCTTTTAATTTACTTATTTTTATGTTGGGATATGTTCTCATATATCCTTATTTATCTAAATTTTATGTCCAAGTGATGAGATACACTTTTTATTTCTCATCAACTCATTTTTATGTGATGTCGTTAGGCTATCAAGGGAACTTTTTAACCCAATTTCGATTTCTTTGGGTTCAACATGTAGTCATTGAATATGTCATCCATTGAATATGTGTGAATGACCTTTTATTGTTTTACACTTTATATCCACTTATATTGGGTGTATTTATATTTGTCACACATATTTTTGAGGTTGATTTGTCCTTAATTTAAGGATACCTTCTTTATAAGGGATTTCATCACATTTGACATTTCTATTGAGGGTTCATTGTTGTTATGCACCAATTCACTCTTATATGGTGTATATACTGTCCTTTGGAGTATTATATCATGAATCCATTTATTCTCATGATATTATAAAGTTCTGACTAAATTTTATTCCTCAATTATTGTATTCAAGTGTCTCTAATTTTGGTAAAACCCCTTTAACCAAAATATCGTTTTAAATGTTTTAATTATTTGTTCTTATTAATATCCATGTTTTCAAAATGGTTTTAAGGATTTATTTATATGGATATTAATGGTTTAAAATTTTAAGCTTCAAGGTGGTATGGGACACTTTGATTCAAAAATCTCTTTATTAAATGTTTTAAATGGTTTTGGAAATGGTTTCTTTTTGAATGGATTCATTATTTCAATATACTAAAATGTTATATTGTGATTGAAATGTGGAAATGTTATGTTTCCTTTATGCATGTTTTATGTGATAAATTTATGTTATGGTTCTTGGTCATTGTTATTAAAATGGGTGGTTCCGTGATAAACTAAGGGCGGGTGAGCCCGATATAGCTCTCCAATGCATTGGGTAACGCGAAGGAGTGAAACATTGAGGTTTCTCCGAAGATATTTAGGGAATATACTGTGATGGGTATTCCAAAACATAACCAAGAGGGTTACTCCCTACGTAAGAATGTTATGAATGCCTCAAGTTACCTTTTGTGTCTTATGATTTCTATGATTTATTCATGATTTGATATGCCTATGTTTTATGGGTAAAGTATGATTTCATTCTTATGTATACATGTACTCATGTTTCCTTTCCATATCTATATATCCCTTACTGAGCTTTTTATGCTCATCCCAAGTTTTTGAAATTTTTTTCACAGGTCAAGGGAAGGGTACATGATGTGATGATAGTGTCAAGGATGTGTCAAGAAAGAATCCATGTTTTATTTTAAATGTGTTTCCGTTGATGGGAAGAATGAATACTGTCTTTTATGTAACCACTTTGTTTAAATGTAGAATGTAATGCAAGTTTCATGATCTAATTCTCTAAAACTCTAAACCTGAAAAGATCCTCAATGTGTAATCTTGTAATAACTCAAGATTAAGTAAGTGTTAAGGCTGGGGCCTTATATCATTTGTAATAATTTAATTCTTCTAGTTGACTTTAATTTTCTATGGGGATGGATAATGCTTGTCCCACTATGATACCTAGGTTTGTTTATGTTTTCATTGGATTTTATGTAATCATGTATTCCTATAATAAAATTTTATTATTTACTTGGAAAAATATATTTGTGATTTTATCACATATTTATCATCTAGAATCTATAACTAATATTTCATATTATAGAATATTAAATATAATTCTCATCTAACTATGTATCTTCAAGTGTTAATCATTCTGAACCTCTATTTTACTATTAAAAAATATAAAATATTTTATGGTGATAGATCTATTAATATTTTATATTCTACAAATACACATGTGTAGCCATTTTTAATCAATTTCATATAGTTTTTATTTTTTAATTACTCATATATTTTTATATAGAATGTTGAGTAAATCCTACATATCCCTAAAAATAGAATTAATCTTATTGATATTGTGTGTAATTATTATTTAAAAATATATTTTTCATATATATAAAAATAATTAACACAAAAATTCATAACTCGTGTCAAATAATATAAACTCATATCCAATAAATCTCATACAATTCAAATGTAAGACCCCAAAATTCTAATGTAAGAATGCAGTATTTAGATTCACATGTTACACGTAACACCAATGGTAAAAATTAATATAACATCTCAATAAATTAAGATATATTAAATGTATTATATAAATCTATTATTTTTATTTTAAGGAATGGAACATTAAGTTATCTTATTCCTTCCAAGGCTTCCTCAAGCTCCCAAGGTCCCATCCATAAAGTTCTAGGAGTTACTCTACAAGGTGAAAAAATTCTCAACATCTTTCATTTTACATTCAAGTCCTATTTTATGTGGTATAGAATTAAAGAATCCATACCATTTTATTCTTTTCATATTATTCTTTCTCTATTTTGTTTTATGTTTCATATCTGGATGGGTGACCCTTGTCCTCTTTCTTTTTAATGCTTTCTAAAACCAAGTTGCATAGTTGTTAGGCTACCGAATTTTTGTAAGGGATTTCTTAACTATTATTTTTTTTATTTCGTTTTTTCTTATTATTTCTTCTTCTCCACTTAACCAAGTGGCATAAAATATCTATAAGTGATGTATATTTTTTATTTTTTTATTTTTATGTAAAATTTCTTATCATTATTCTTCTTATATCCCACTTATTCAAGGAATAAAAACATTGCCTTTGATGTGTCAAATTACTAACATCATGGACGATGCGATTTCAATATACATTAATTATTTCATGTCTCGTCATGAAACCATTTTTATGGTTGAACCAGGTTATAATATATGTATTATGTCTAATCCATGGTTATTTAATTTTTTTTACATGTGATTTTAATTTATAAAACAAAATGATGTCGTTTTTATCAAAGAACCACTAAAATAATCTAAAAGAACATCATTAATGTTTTAAATTATGAATCATCCTCCTATAAAACATAAAAATGATAAATGTTATAAGTTATGGTAATGTAAATATGTAAATACCATTCCATTCCAATTTAATATTTTCACTTACAATCGAAAAATATAACAATCATAAACCAATCATGGAAAATCATGTAAAAAACACACCCAAAACAATGCAAGGATCAAAATAATAACAATTAAATGGTGAAATGATGTAATGAAATGATCATATAAGATATTATAAATAAGTATATGATTATTTATGGTATTAATAACAGTATTTTAACTATTATAGTTGAGGTTTAAACATGCTTTAAGTAATACAAACCCAAGGTAAGTGAATTCTTAACCCAATTTCCATTCTTTGGGTTAACCTTATTCTTTATTCATTATATGGTATTAAGATTATAGGTGAGATGAATTTTAGTATATTTTATGTTTTAATATGTTTATTTAATGTGTGTACACAAATCCATTCAATTCTATTAATTCTCACTCTAATTATATTTTAATGGAATTTCTTTTTAAAATCCTTTTAATACACTATTTAATAATTTTCAAAAGGATTGTTTTTTTTCTATGGAATGAGTAGTTTATCCTGATTTCAAGATACTTTATTACAATGATATGTTACTTTGGAATTATTTTTTTTGGTTTGAGCCCAATATATCTCAAGATATGGGGGGTTGAGCCCATTTATAGCTTAAGATATGTTGAGTTGAGCCCATTATAGCTCAAGATATGGTGTGTGAGCCCCATTATAGCTCTCCAATGTATTGGGTACTCTAGATATAGAAGTTGAGAAAAATTTTATTCCATGTGTAAGGGTGAATGTAATATTGATATGGAAAATATGTCCCAAGTAAATAACATTAGTATTCTATGCATCCATGTTTTTATGATATTGTTTTATTGGTTTTTATGTTATCAAATGACTAAAGCTTTATATATTTATACTCATCCCGTGTTTTTAAAAATTTTATCAATGGATATAAGGATGGGTATGAGAAATAAGGGATTAATGATGTTTGATGTGTAGTGTTGTCAAAGAAATCATGGTTTATGTTTTAATGTTTTATATTTTGAAAAAATGGAAACTTTTTTTAGTAGTATCCTATTGTATGATTATGGTGTGTTATGTATGTAAATTATCCTAATTCTAAAAAAATATAAACTCAAAAAGATCGTCAATGTTAAATAATGATTTATCTTCTCTAAAATTCACAATTATGTAATGTTTTAAGGTTATTTCCTTATAGTTAGTATCAGATGATGGTATAGATGACTTCAAGGGATGGGATGATATTTAAAGAATCCTATAACTGATTTTTTACTCTATGGGAAATTAAAATATTATATAATTTAATTATTACCATGTTGATTCATATATGTCATGTTTTTGTATAATGGTTTCCCATATAAGAAAAAGAAATGCTGATGTAGGAAGGTCCCAAGAGGCCGATGTCTATCTGAATCTCTAGCCCAAAATGGTGGGAAACAAAACTGAGCAGTTTGTGATAGCAATGGATAACTTGAAACAATCAATAAATGGGGTTGGTATCCATTCTATAGAGGAAAAATATCTTCCATGAAGAATCATGTCTTTTGTGGAGCATTTTATGAGGCAACATCCCCAATCATTTAGTGGAACTGCAAATCCAGTGATAGTCGAAGGATGGATCAATGCTCTATAAATGATATTTGATGTCATGGGATGTTCAAAACGTCAAAAGGTAATACTAGAAATTTATCATTTGGAAGGTGAACTTGATAAATAGTGGTGTATTTTTAAGAATACGAGAGAAAGAGATGATCTTGACAATTTGGAAGGGGATGATTTTTAGTGTCTTTTTTTGGAAAAATATTTTCCCAAAACTGTTCGACTCAGAATCGAGAAAGAATTCTTGGAACTAAACCAGAAAGATGATGATTATATGGAATCATTTGAATCCAATTTTACAAGAATATCCAGGTATGTAACATATTTTACTTTGGATTTTGAAAGTAAAATTAATTTATTTTACTCTGGTCTAAAACTATTTGTGTGAAGAGCATTAGCATCACGAGAGTTTAAAATCTATAAGAATATTCTTCATTCTGCTGAAAACATTGATATGGAGTATGCTAAAAAATATGTTGCTCAGTATGACAATAATAAAAAGTGGTCTGGTTGGTAGGAAATGGGGAAGAATTCATCAATGAAGTCTGGATCGAAGAAAATGAAATTCCAATCTTGTGAAAAGTGTGGTAAAAGGCATCATGGTGAATGTCTAATAAATTATAGGAAATGCTAACGAAGTGGAATATTTGGAAACATGTATCATTATTTCATGGAAAATTATCCTAAAATTAATGATTACTTGATGGGTAGATTCTTTAACTATAAGGAATTGGGTCATTTTTCTATTGTATGTCTGAAGCTAGTTACTCAAGCAGGGAATCAGCAAGGTTTGAGGCATAATGGTTTGGTAAAATCATTTGAAACAACATCAGCAGATTTTGAGCCATCAAATGAGGTGGTATTAGCTACATTTTTTGTTTTTATATATTTTTCAGATTTTTTGTTTGATTTAGGGTCTATACATTCCTTCATTTTTGTGAAATTTTCAAAAAAAAAATGGGAATTCAACCCCATGAAACGAAACCAGATCTCCTGGTAAAAATTCCTGGATAAATGTTGTGGAAAAAATTAAATTATTAGAATCTTACTATCATTTTCTGTGGAAAGGGTTTACCTGCAAACCTTGTTGTTTTTTCCACTAGTAATGTTTGATATTATTCGGTTATGGACTAACTTTCCCTTTATCATGCTAAGATATATTGTAGAGAAAAATAAGTTGTTTTTAGAATGAATTTCAGTGTCTGTACAAGAATGAACCCATAACATTAATAACATATCAAAAACCTATGAAACTAATAAAGGATAGAAATGAATGTTTTCTTGCTCATATTTCTGAAGATAAGGAACTATCCATAATAATGATGTACCAGTGGTAAATGAATACTTGGATGTTTTTTACGATGATTTTCCTGGTATTATTCCTAATCGAGAGGTTGATTTTACTATTGAATTAGTTCTTGATTCTATGAAAATATCTAAAACTCTTTATTGAATGTCCCAAATGTTACTTCTACAATTAATAATTCATTTATAGGAATTGTTAGATAAAGTATTTACCCCACCCATCATTTCACCATGGGGTGCTCATATCCTGTTTGTTAATAAAAAAACGGTTTAATGAGACTTTTCATTGATTATAAAGCCTAAAATAAAATTACTATTAAAAACTAGTTTCATTTTCCTCATATCCATGATTTGTTTGATCAGCTCCAAGGATCACAATATTTTTCAAAGGTTGACCTGTGTTTGGGGTACTATTAGTTGAAAGGAAACATTGAAGACATCCTGAAGACTGCGTTTCTTTTTAAATATGGTCGTTATGAATTTGTAGTTATGCATTTTGGGTTAACTAATGAACCTTCTATATTCATGGATCTTATGAATAGAATATTTCTTCATTTATTGGATATGTTTGTGGTTGTATTTATTTATGAAATTCCCAAATATTATAAATGTAAATAGGATCATGAGAAACATCTATGGGTAGTTTTGAAAACCATAAAAGAAAAGAAAATGTATGGAAAAATCAACAAGAGTGATTTTTTGTTGGAACAAATTTATTTTATTGGTAAAATTGTAAATAAGAATGGAATATCAGTTTATCCTACATAAAACACAAGTGGTTGGTTAATGGCGAAGACCTGCAAATGTTACAGGGATTCTTAGTTCTCTTGAATTAGCGGGTTATTACAAACAGGTTGTTAAAAACATTACATGGTTATCCAGCCCGCTAACTATGTTAACACGAAAAGAGGTTAATTTTTTTTGGACATAAGAATGTGTTGTTTGTTTTCATAAACTAAAGAAGAGATTAGTGAATGCTTTAGATTTGTCCTTGTATTCCCCAAATAGTGATTCTATCATTTATAGTGATGCTTCATTGAAACGACTTGGTTGTGTTATGTTGCAGAATGATTAGGTAATAACTTATGATTCAATAGAAATAAAACCTAATGATTTAAATTATCCCACACATGATTTGGAATTGGTAGCTGTGTTTTTTTCATTGATAATTTTGTGTTACCATTTATACAGATTCAAATGTCAAATAAATAATGACCATAAAAGTCTGAAGTATATATTCACTAAGAAGAAGTTAAACATGAGGCAGATAAGGTGGATTGAACGGATAAAGGATTATGATTTAATGATCAATTATCATCCAAGAAATACCAACAATGTGGAGGATTCCATGAGTCGAAAACATCATTCATCCTTAACCAAGTTACGTTGGGAACATGATCCCCTAATTAATTATTTGATTAATCTTGGATTAGAAGTTTTCAGTGCAGGGAATACATCTATTTTGTTTTAGATATGAGTGTGATCATCTTTATCAGACATTATTAAGAGAGAACATAAGGAAGACCGTGAGCTATAGAAAAAGGTAGAATTGGTTAAAATGGGTAAGCTTCCTGAATTTAACCTTGATAAATATTGTGTTTTAAGATTTGGAAAAGTTTGTGTGTACCTTGTGATTCCCATTTGAAGAAAGATTTTTTTTGTGAAGCTCATATTTCTCCATTTTCAGTTCATCCTAGAAGTACTACGATGTACAAAGACCATCGGGAGTATTACTGGTGGAATGGAATGGAAAAGGATATTTATGATTTTACTATGAAATGTTTGACATGTCAAAAGGTTGAAGCAGAGCAGAAGTTACCGAAGGGGATGCTTCAACCTTTTCCAGTTCCAGAGTGGAAATGGGAGAATATATCGATGGACTTAATGGTGGGACTACCTAAGACTCCTCAAGGTAACAATGTGATTTGGGTTATTGTTGGTCATGTAGAAAAATTTTCACATTTACTTTCTATTTGAGATAAAATGTCATTGGATTATATTTCATGATAATACCTCAAAGAGATTGTTCGGTTACATGGATTTCCTCTTTCCATTGTATCTGATCAGGATCTCAGGTTCACTTATAACTTTTGTATGGGGCTTCAGAAGTCGTTGGGAATAGAGTTAAATTTCATTATATCTTTTCATCCTCAATCAGATGAGCATTCAGAACGTATGATTCAGAAATCAGTGGATATGCTTCGATCTTGTTCAACTGACTACCAGGGAAGTTAGGATCTGAATCATTATTTATTTGAGTTTTCTTATAATAATTTTTTTCATTCCAGTATACAGATGGAACCTTTGTGTCATTGTATGGAAAGAGCTTTCGAAGTCTCACATTTTGGGATGAAGTTGGTGAAAGGAAGTTGATGGGAACATAATTAGTAGAGGATGTGTCTTAGAAGGTGGAGATAATCCAGCAGAACACGAGGATTTCTCAGAGTAGGCGGAAATGATATGTAAATAATAAAAGGAAAGGCTTCTCTCTTGAGGTAGGTGACCATGTTTTCATTAAAATATCTCATTGGAAAATTGTGATGCATTTTGGTAAGAAATGAAAGTTATGTCCGCGATTCATATGTCCTTTTGATATCCTATATAATGTTGGACTAGTTTCATACATAGTATCTTTTCTTCCTAGTTTATCTCAAGTATATAATTTTTTTCATGTTTCGATGTTGAAAATGTATGTGCCAAATTCATCACATGTCTTGAGTCCAGAATCAGTTTAGATGGAAAAGAACATATCTTATGAAGAGAACCCAATAAAGTGTCTTGATCGAAGAGAATATTTATTTTGGAATAAGGTGATCCACAAGGTAAAGGTTTTGTGTATAAGACACATGGTTGAAGAAGCGACATTGGAATCTAAAAATGTTATGAGGGAAAGTTACCCTCACTTGTTTAATGAGTAAATAAAATTGTGAGGACACAATTTCAAGAAGGTGGTGATAATGTAACACACCACATATTTAAAAAAAATAAATGACATGCATGGAACTTTGTTTCAAGTGGATATTTATAACTATCCTTTAATCATAATTTTTCAGCTTCTATGTTTTTAATTTCTAAAAACAGTCATTTACAATTGTGTTCAGTAAGTTATTTGTAGTATAATGTTACCAAATTGTTTTTTTGGTGAATAATTACAAAACCTTATGAATAATAATATGAATAGTAACATGAACCAAATGAATAGTAAGTTGTATTTTTATTTTATTTTCATAAGTCTTTATGATAATGACATTTTGGTTAATTTTTCAATGTGATATAACAGCGGTTATCATTTTCAAATTGTTAATTTTTTATTTAAGTATGATTATATTTAAAAATTAAATTAATAATATTTAGAAAATTATTTTAAATAAATGGAATTTAATTTTGAATTCTACATGTAAAAAAACTGTAAGGGTATATTTTTGGGATTTTTCTGAAACAGCTGATTTTTTATGAATAGTAAAAATACATTTGTGTGTTTTGGTGTGTTAATGACATCATTAATGTTGTAATATTGACATAATAAATTTGGTCAACTGGTGTACAGTAAATAAATATGTGAGGTTTCCAAAGTGGCTAATACTATGGGCAAATACCATGGGAAAGCCCATGGTTTCTCAAATACCACTAATGTGGTGTCCCTTGAAATTATTAAAATATTTCCTCACTTTCACAATAAATACCAACCCATTACTTAATTAAATTCATTCACAATTCTTCATCAATAAATTTATGTCCTCCTTACCTCCCTAGTAGTCATCCCAAGGCTTCATCAAGCCCCCGAGGTCCCAACCATCATGTTCTAGGTGTTACTCTACAAGGTAAGAAAATTCTCAACTTCTTTCTTTTTCCATTCATGTTCTCTTTTATGAGGTATAAAATTCAAAAATCCATACCATGTTCATATTTTCGTCTTATTCATTCTCTATTCTATTTTATTATTCATTTCTAGATGGGTGAACCTTCTCCCCACTATTTTTAATGTATTCTAAAATCATGTGGCATAACTGTTTGGCTACAAAATTTTTGTAAGGGATTTCTCAACTATTCTTTTATTTTGATTTCTTTTCTTTTATTATTATTTCCTCATATCATCTTAATCTAGAGGCATGAAACCACCATAAATCATGTATTTTCTGGATTTTCTCATATTCATGGAAAATTTATCATCATTATTCTTCTCCTCCCCCACTTATTCAAAGAATAAAAACATTGTCCGTGATGTGTCGAATTACCAACATCGTGGATGATGTGATTGAAATTTACATTAATTATTTCATGGTTGGTCAGGAAAAGATTTTTAGGGTTGATCCATGTTATAATATATTTATTTTTTCTCATCCATGGTTCTATAATTCTTTTGTACACATGGATTTAATTTATAAAACAAAATGTTGTCGTATTTATCATAGAACCACTAAAATGATCTAAACAAACATCATTAATCTTTTAACTTATGAATCATCCTCATATCAAAATTCAAAATGATAAATCATATAAGTTATGGTACTATAAATATTTAAATACCATTCCAATCCAATTATTTAGTTTCACTTCCAATCGACAAAAATATCATTCATAAACAATCATGGAAAATCATGTAATGAAACATACCCAAAACAATGAAAGGAACAAAATACTAACAATTAAAGGGTGAGATGATGTAATGAAATGATCATATAGGATATTATAAATATGTATATGTTTCTTTAAGATATCGATAACTATATTTTAACCATTATATATGAGGTTTAAACAAGTTTCGTGTAAGAAAAACCCGAGGTAAGGGAACTCTTAACCCAACTTCCATTCTTTGGGTTAACCTTCTTCTTTATTCATTATATGGTATTAAGGTTATTTGTGTGATGAATTTTTGTATATTTTATGTTTCACTATGTATATTTATAGTTTATACATGTATCCATTCAATTCTATTAATTCTCACTCTAATTAAATTTTAAAGGACTTTCCTATTAAAATCCATTTAAAACTCTCTTTAATAAATTTCAAAAGGATTGTTTTTATGTGTATTACATGAATAGTTTCTTATAATTTTAAGATTATTTATTTGCATGATATGTTCCTTGTACATTATTTATGTTTGGTTGGGCCCATTATAGCTCTAGATATGCGGGTTTGAGCCCCTTTATATCCCAATATATGTTCAGTTTGGCCCATTATAGCTCAAGATATGACGGGTGAACCCCATTATAGCTCTCAAATGCATTGGGTACTCTGGATATGGAAGTTGACCAAAATGTTATTCTCTATGTAAGGGTGAATATAATATTAATATGGTAAATATTTCAAAAGGAAACAACATGAGTTTTCTATGCATTCAAGTTTTTATGAAATGGGATTTATTGGTTTTTATGTTATCACATGACTAACGCTTTCTATCATTATATCATTTAATGATTTTTATACTCATCCCATGTTTTTAAAATGTTTTCCATAGGATATAAGGATGTGTAATAGAAATAAGGGATTCATTATGTTTGATATGGATTGTGGTCCAATTAATCAGGATTTATGTTTTAATGTTTTATATTTTGAAAAAAATGGAATTTATTATTAATAGTATCCTCTTGTATAATTATGGTATGTTATGTATGTAAAGTATGCTAAATTTCTAAAACTCTAAACTAAAAAACATCCTCAATGTGTAATAATGTATTATATTGTTGAAAATTCAAGATTAAGAAACGTTTTAAGGTTGGGTCCTTATAGTGGTAACTCTACATACTACAAATTAATCTCTATTAATAAAATCCTTCAAGAGGGGTTACTTATGGAGTTGGTTATTTGACTGCTTATGTGACCTAGGATCTTTTTCAAAAACCTTCACTTCTATATTTGTAAAATGAAATGTGATAGGGTCTTTACATCTCGGTACCACATCAGGATCTTCAAAAAATATAAATATCTAAATTTATTGATTTATTGCTTCAAAAGCTTTTATATACTTGGATTCCACTATAGAATCATCATCAAAATGATCTTTTTAACTATTTTTTTAAAATATCCATTGTGATAGAAAACATATCATGAATATGACTTTAGATCAATTTTATCTATTGGAAAATGAGATTCTTCCAAACCTCTGATGATTAGATCCTCATCTTTTCCAAAAACTAGGGACATATCCTTAGTTCTTCTATTATACATAATGATATATTTAATATCATTCCAATTATATTCTCCAAGATAAAATTTTCACATACCTATTGTCACGACCCGTCCTCGGGGCCCATGTCGTGACTACCCCAAGCCCGCCTTCCATAGGCCAGGGGCTGGCGACTAGCACCAAAGGCGTAAATCCCAATAACTAGGAAGGTATTGCCTTTATAAAAGTAAACAAAACACCACCGAGTACAAGCAGAAGTAAAACACTAAGTACAAAGAGAAGTTCTAAAAAGTAAATGGGCCAGAATACAAACCCAGCTGAAAGTACAACTACAACTGAACAAAAGTACAACAGAAAAAGACAACAGCTGGAAGAACGGAAGCGGCTCCTAGGTAGTCCTCCTCGGATCCTACCTGAAGGGTAGGTACAGATGGCGCAGCTCCTGGATCGTCCACCACGGATCCTACTTGAAGGGTAGGTACAGATAGCCTCCACAACACTCTCGCTCGTCAACCTCCTCCGTGTGTCGTCTCACCGTGAAGTCCACCTCCGGATACTGACTCGTCGTGTAGTCCACCTCTGGGTACCGTCTAGTCCTCGAACACTCGGCCTCCATCAGCACTGCCTGTCATCTGCAACCAACACAACGAGGTGTGGGCATAGCCCGTGTAGGGGTGAGTATAACGATACTCAGTAGGGACCCTGAGACCCTCAAGGTCTCACTAAAACCAACAAGGATAACCACAAGGAAGATCTCAACAGATAACCTCTACTTAGGTATATGCCCATACATATACCTAAGTTATCAAGTAACCCATCTCAATCATGAGGAAACACAAAGATTATGAAATCAACAGATAACCACTACCCAGGTATACGCCCATACATATACCTAAGTTATCAAGTGACCCATCTCAATCAAGAGGTAACACAAAGGTCATAGACTCAGCTCAAAACAGGATTTTCTTTATCGAAACCGTAACTGCTGAAGAGCCCCGTCTCTGGAGTGTACAGTGGTCCTGTCACGACTCTAAGATACTGCTCACTAACCTAAGACTGCTGAGGTACTCCTCCTGTCGAGTACCGCGGGTCAGCCACCCAAACACTGTAGTGCTTCCCACCGGGGTATGCCACCAAAACACAGTAGTGCACACCCCCTAGTAGCCTGCAGAGGTACTCTCCGGACGAGTACTGCGGGTCTGCACTGTCACACAGGTAGTGCTCCGTCCGCCATGGGTCTGCACCCAAACAAAGTAGTGCTCCGTCCACTGGGCTAGTCGACTCACTCCAAGTCGAGTCGGTCAAGCAGTCGCCAGGTCTCAGTCGGCTACACGGTCTTCGTACTCTGAATGCTCGTCTCTAGGAGGGTCCGCTCCACGAGCTACAGGTCGATACTCCAAGTATCTCAAAGTCCCACGAAGAAGTATCTCAAAGGACCGCCTCGTCATAGGGGTCTCAACGCAACAGACGGCGCGTCAATCGGATGCCCGGTCTGTGAGTTATTAGCCTTTTCATCCCAGGGGGCCGGTTAGTTTCGTGAGCGAACCAACCCGGCTGCATCTCAACTGTACCCCGAACTCTCATAGGGTATAATCATAGGGACCGTTTCTCAACGTGATCACCAACGCCGCTGACGGTTCATCAAACGGGCGTCTGGTCTGAAAGATATCAGCTTTTCCGTTCCAAGGGCCCGGTTGGATTTCGGGAGCAATCCAACCCGGCCACTATCCAACTGCATCCAAAACTCAATAGAAGTATGCCAAAAGTTCCGTCTCATCAAGAGGAATTCAACGAAGTCGACGGCACATCAATCGGACGTCCGGAGCTCAAGATATGAACGTTTCCGCTCCGAGGGTCCGGTTGGTTTCGTGTACGAACCAACCCGGCCGAACCCAGAGTATTCCTAAACCTTGAGTGCGTTATACCGAAATGACCGTCTCGATCCAAGGATCACATCTCAACTGACGGTGCGTCGATCGGAGGCTCGTAGCACAAGTTATGGGTGTCTGACTGGAAAAGATTCGGTATTAAGTGGTTCGGGCCCGGTCCGACCCGACCCGATACCCCAGGGTCAACCCGAACTGGGTCGACCCGATCCAGGTCCGATTCCGGCCCGCTTGGGTGCAGCTCGGCCCAGCCGGTGCGGCCCGGCCCAGCCTGGGGGCGGCCCGGCCTGGGCGCAGCGCGCCCAGCGCGCTGGTCAGGCGCTCGGCCAAACGGTCGAGCCGTTTGGAGTGGGGGCGCCTGCCCCCCTGGTTTGTAACCGCGGTCCCCCTTAATGGGGGCCGCTCAGCTGGACGGCCGGGGGTTTAAACCCCCGGCTTTCCCCTCGTCCGGTCGGCCCGCCCCGGCCGGCCAGTTTCTGCCGCCACGGGACCGGCGACAACCGGTCCCCTCCCTGCTCCGACACCGGCGACCCGTTTCCGGCTGCCGGTTCCCACGCTCTTCTGCGGCCCGGTACCGGCCGTGACCTTCATTCATCTGGTGCGGCGTGACGGCGTCGCACCCCTTCGTCGTGGCCCCTCTCCAGCCGCGGTGCTTTTGCGGTTCTCCGGCGCGGCGCGACGGCGCCGCGCATTACATGCCGCACGATCTCGCGCGGTGCGACGGCACTGTGCCATTCCCGTTCCAACCACATTAGAAACAATAACATGGATAAGGGAGGAGGGTCGGCAGTGTTTGTGCGGTCCGGCCCCTTCTCATTAATCGATAGCAATTGGTCATATTCCACGAAGAACGTCAAAGTAGTAATCACGAACAAAATAAATAAATAAACCCCTACAGTTTTCCCACAAACAAGAATTCCCAACCCACAACATATTCTTCGCGGATCAACTTGATGTTTAGTTGATCCGCGTTCTTTGATTTAGAAGGAAGTAACATGGGGTTCATTAATATTCACAAAACAATTCCCTACCTCGACGTTGCTTGAACGGAGGTTTGTCGAACGAGGATTCGTCGCGGAAAGAGACGTCGCGAAAGAAGACGTCGTCGGCGTCGCAGTAAGAGGCGTCGCGGAAGGAGACGTCGCGGAAGGAGACGTCGACCTCCGAGGAATCCGGCGTTCTTCGCGTTCTTCGCGTTCTTCGTGTTCTTTGACGAAGAAGATGAAGAAACTCAAGTCTCCCTTAGATTTTCTCCCAAATTTCTCCAGCAACAAGCCTCCAACCCAAAATAAAATAAGTCCCTTACTTATTTTATTAACACAACTTAAGGTTTGAAATTCAAGAGTTTGAAATTCAAACACTCACATTAAACGCACTTCATTAATATCATAAGTTATCAAAACTTAAGTTATCAAATTAAAATGTGTGTTGAGGGAGTTAAGGAATGTGAAGGGGTGGGGTTCGTGTGGGCCCCACCACTCTCATAACCTCCCATGGGAAGTTGGGTAGTTACCCAACTTCCACCCAAAGCTTAAATCCACTTAGAGAAAAATAAAAATTGTAGTTAAAAATTTTATTCTATCTTCCACAATTTTTATCAACCTCTCTCATGAAAACAAAATTCCGGAAAAGGTGTTTCTAAGCAATTACCAGCGTTGCGGTTTCATCGGTGCCCTCAGAATTCGATTCCGAGCACCGGTTCAAAAGTTAGAAATTTCTGCTCATTCGTTCACTGAACGTACCCGAGCTAAACTTCGGAAAAATGATTCCGGGCACACCGGGCCTCGGAATCAGGCGCGGTCAGAAACTGCGTTCTTGTAAAATTCCAAAGAAAATTAAGAAAAAAAATTCCTTGAAATTTACGAGTCTTTACATTACTCCCACCTCAGGGCTTTACGTCCCCGTAAAGCTTCAACACAAACTAGGGTCACAAAAGCGGTATTGAGCACGCATCTGAGCCTTCCGCTTCCATGTGCTTACCTGGAGATTCCCGTAATGCCAAAGAAAGCGCACCCGAGGAATCGACCGTCCTTGTAGGATCCTCTCCTATCGATCCTCGATCCCCACTAGAACCTCCATGGAAGTAACCCCATCGCCATCATCGTGCTCCTCGTGGTCGATGATATGCGAAGGGTCGAGCACGTATCTCCTCAGTTGAGATACTTGGAAAACGCCGTGCACCTGGTGCAACTGAGGTGGATGGGTCAAGCGGTAAACCACCTCGCCTACCCAGCTGAGGACCTAGAAAGGTCCATTGAACCTCGGAGATAACTTTCTGCCTTGGCCAAACCTCCGTAAACCTCGTCGAGGTGAGACCTGTATAAGGACGTGATCGTCATCCTCAAACTCTAGAGGTCTCCAATTCCTGTTAGAACTGAAACTCAAACGACTGCTGCCACGAGGGTAAGGTTGACCGACTCAAGAGTGATCGGTCGAACCCTCCCGTGCAAGAGTTTATCCTATGCTACCTGGGGTTCCTTTTCGCCGACCAAGGAAAACCCATCCCGACGTTTTCCTAAAACCGTCAATTTGAGTATGAACAGTTATTTCCCATTCCATACTCAAACTAACGTCGTAAGGCCTCGACGCTGCCACCAAGAGATTCCAATCGAAACTCTCGCCTCGAGGGTCTAACCACACCGTCGGCGTAAGTGTGATTATCGAGTCTCCTCCCAAGGTATCTCTAGACGTGAGGTTCAAGTCCACGGCTTACCGGAAACTCTAGGTCTGGAACAAGATTTTTGAAATCAAGGAATGATTTATATCGACGTCCGTTACTACAGCAGCTAGTAGTGGACACAGACTTTCCCTTGAATTATTTTTAGAGCCATTGGGTCACACTCCTTGACCGCATGTAGCCGCACTCTTCCTCTGCCCTCCAGCTCCCTGAGCCTGGCGGGGATAACTAAGGCGGGTGGTTGTAGCATGTTAAGATGTACACCACCTCATGATGCTCTCCTAGCTCTGCCTCCACATCTGCTGCTTCGCAGAATCATCTCTCCTTAAAGCTTCCTCTTCTTGAAACATTTAACATGCTCGAGTCTCTAAGACTGGCGCCGGTTTCCTGTTTCTTACCGCACTATGCAGTCTTCATCCGCTCCTAGATGATCTGCACCTTCTTTGTCTATGATCTGAAAGAGCTGCTAAAATTTCTCCTTTGCCGAAAAGAGAAACTCGGTCTCATCCCCCGGATGAACCACGCCCATTGCCTAATACAGTCAATCCTGACATGAATGATGCATTCATGACATGGATGATGTCGTAATGCCTCGACGTAACTACCAAGAGATCCAACCGTCACTCTCGCCTCTAAGGGTCGAGTCACGCTGTCGGCATCAGTGTGAGGTCACTGGGTATCCTCCAGTAGAAATATCGAAAGTGAGGGTCAAGTCAACAGTTTTTAACCGGGACCTCTCAGTATCAACCAAACAAAAGGACAAGAAAGCAAACATCACAAAGATAAGTGTCCTTTTATTATTGCAGCTCATAGTACAAAGACATGAATACAACAGAAATATGGAACTAGAAGTACAAGGGACGTATCCACTAGTTCCGCTCTTGTCCACCTACTCCTGGAGCTCTACTGCCTTGTCCACTGCTCGGCTGTTGCTCAAGCACTCGTCGCTACTTCTGCCTCGGTGGATCCTCCAACGCTTGCGGATCGACAGTGCAGGGGGTCGGACAGTCACGTGCCAGGTGACCCTTCCTGCCGCATGAGTAACACTGTCTGTTTCTGGCACGCCTAGCTCTTTCCCCACCCCGGGTGCCCCTCACCACCGATCCTAAAACCCGAGATCGCCCAACTGCTGTTCTGGTCCTCCTGGACCTCTGCATCATCTGTCTACTTCCCACAGATGACTCGGCTACTGATCGAAAAACACGCAGAAAAGGCAGCAGCTCCTGAACACACTCGGGGTGTAGAGCTACTGGCACAAACTCCACCCTGAAGAAGGTCTCGAAGTCTTCCCATGTGAAGGTCATCCCGTCGCAAAACTGGAACAAGTGGCTCCACCACCTGCCTGCTGCTGCCTGAAGAAGGCTGGCAGCAAAGATCACCATAAAGTCTGCAGGCGTCCCCACTAGCCTGAAGACTCTCACCAAAGCCTCCAGTCAATCCTCAACCGCCTGCGGGTCCGTCTCTCCCCGGAACCTGGGTGGCCTCTAGCGCTGGAACCCGTGCAGCGCACTCAAGTGGTGTGCATCGCCTACTGCTGGGGCTGCTGGCATCGGTGTCCCAATGTATGGTAGTACTGTTGGTGCCTCCGCTGGTGCCTCAACTGTAAGAGGGCCCTGTACCGAAGCCTCGTCGCTCGGCAGGCTGTCAGTACGCACATCCCTCTGGGATCTAGCTGGTCGTCCGTGAAAAGGCATCCTGAAGAAACAACGTGACACGGTCAAACGATTATACCTGGTGAGCTGACCTGGTTTGAGCTGACATTTAAAAACTTATGGAAACACACACGCAATCAGTGTTTTCATGCACAAAGTCGGAAATCAGTTGTCAGGGTCCTGGTGTATGGATACGTCGGTCGCCCGCACCAACACTGGACTCCATGAATTGAAAACCACACTCGGTACTCTTAACACTATTGCTTCACAGAAAGAAAAAATATCATAGTTATAAGTTCTCCGGTAGAACCGACTCTTCTGATACCAATTTTTCACGACCCGTCCTCAGGGCCCGTGCCGTGACTACCCCAAGCCCGCCTTCCATAGGCCAGGGGCTGGCGACTAGCACCAAAGGCGTAAATCCCGATAACTGGGAAGGCATTTCCTTTATAAAAGTAAACAAAACACCACAGAGTACAAGCGGAACTAAAACACTAAGTACAAAGAGAAGTGCTGAAAAGTAAATAGGCCAGAATACAAACCCAACTGAAAGTACAACTACAACTGAACAGAAGTACAACAGAAAAAGACAACAGCTGGAAGAACGGAAGCGGCTCCTGGGTCGTCCTCCTCGGATCCTACCTGAAGGGTAGGTACAGATGGCGCAGCTCCTGGATCATCCACCACGGATCCTACCTGAAGGGTAGGTACAGATAGCCTCCACAACGCTCTCACCCGTCAACCTTCTCCGTGTGTCGTATCTCCGTGAAGTCCACCTCCGGATACTAACTCGTCGTGTAGTCCACCTCCGGGTATCGTCCAGTCCTCGAACACTCGGCCTCCGTCAGCACTGTCCGTCGTCTGCAACCAACACAACGAGGTGCGGGCATAGCCCATGTAGGGGTGAGTATAACGATACTCAGTAGGGACCCCAAAACCCTCAAGGTCTCACTAAAACTAACAAGGATAACCACAAGGAAGATCTCAACAGATAACCTCTACTTAGGTATATGCCCATAAATATACCTAAGTTATCAAGTAACCCATCTCAATCATGAGGAAACACAAAGATTATGAAATCAACGGATAACCACTACCCAGTTATACGCCCATACATATACCTAAGTTATCAAGTGACCCATCTCAATCAAGAGGTAACACAAAGGTCATAGACTCAGCTCAAACCAGGATTTTCATTATCGAAACCGTAACTGCTGAAGAGCCCCGGCTCTGGAGTGTACAGTGGTCCTGTCACGACTCCGAGGTACTGCTCACTAACCTAAGACTGCTGAGGTACTCCTCTTGTCGAGTACCATGGGTCAGCCACCCAAACATAGTAGTGCTTCCCACCGGGGTATGCCACCTAAACACAGTAGTGCACACCCCCTAGTAGCCTGCAGAGGTACTCTCCGGATGAGTACCGCGGGTCTGCACTATCACACAGGTAGTGCTCCGTCCTCCATGGGTCTGCACCCAAACAAAGTAGTGCTTCGTCCACTGGGCTAGTAGACTCACTCCAAGTCGAGTCGGTCAAACAGTCGTCAGGTCTCAGTCGGCTACACGGTCTCCGTACTCCGCACGCTCGTCTCTAGGAGGGTCCGCTCCACGAGCTATAGGTCGATACTCCAAGTATCTCAAAGTCCCACGAAGAAGTATCTAAAAGGACCGCCTCGTCATAGGGGTCTCAACGCAACAGACGGCGCGTCAATCGGACGCCCGGTCTGTGAGTTATTAGCCTTTTCGTCCTAGGGGCCCGGTTGGTTTCGTGAGCGAACCAACCCGGTCGTATCTCAACTGTACCCCGAACTCTCATAGGGTATACTCATAGGGAACGTTTCTCAATGTGATCTCCAATGCTGCTGACGGTTCTTCAAACGGACGTCCGGTCTGAAAGATATCAGCTTTTCCGTTCCAAGGGCCCGGTTGGATTTCGGGTGCAATCCAACCCGGTCACTATCCAACTGCATCCAAAACTCAAGCGAAGTATTCCAAAAGTTCTGTCTCATCAAGAGGAATTCAACGAAGTCGACGGCACGTCAATCGGACGTCCGGAGCTCAAGATATAAGTGTTTCCGCTCCGAGGGCTCGGTTGGTTTCGTGTACGAACCAACCCGGCCGAACCCAAAGTATTCTGAAACCTTGAGTGCGATATACCGAAACGACCGTCTCGATCCAAGGATCTAATCACAATAGACGGTGCATCGATCGGAGGCCCGTAGCACAAGTTATGGGCGTCCGACCAGAAAAGATTCGGTATTAAGGGGTTCGGGTCCGGTCTGACCCGGCCCGATACCCCAGGGTCGACCCGAACCAGGTCGACCCGATCCGGGTCCGGGTCCGGCCCGCTTGGGCGCGGCCCGGCCCAGCCTGGGCGCAGCGCGCCCAGCGTGCTGGTCAGGCGCTCGGCCAAATGGCCGAGCCGTTTGGAGTGGGGGGCGCCTGCCCCCCCCCCCCCTGGTTTGTAACCGCGGCCCCCCTTAATGAGAGCCGGTCAGCTGGCCGGCCGGGGGTTTAAACCCCCGGCTTTCCCCTCATCCGGCCGGCCCGCCCCGGCCGGCCAGTTTCTGCCGGCACGGGACCAGCGACGGCCGGTCCCCTCCCTGCTCCGACACCGGCGGCCTGTTTCCGGCCGCCGGTTCCCACGCTCCGCCGCGACCCGGTACCGGCCGCGGCCTTCATTCATCCGGTGCGGCGCGACGGCGCCGCACCCCTTCACCGCGGCCCCGCTCCGACCGCGGTGCTTTTGCGGTTCTCCGGCGCAGCGCGACGGCGCCGCGACTCGGTTCAATTTCACGGCGATGCGCATTACTTGCCGCACGATCCCGCGCGGTGTGACGGCACCGCGCCATTCCCGTTCCAACCACATTAGAAACAATAACATGGATAAGGGAGGAGGGTCGGCCATGTTTTTGCGGTCTGGCCCCCTCTCGTTAATCGATAGCAATTGGTCATATTCCACGAAGAACGTAAAAGTAGTAATCACGAAAAAAAAAAAATAAACCCCTACAGTTTTCCCGCAAACAAGAATTCCCAACCCGCAACATATTCTTCACGGATCAACTTGATGTTTAGTTGATCCGCGTTCTTTGATTTAGAAGGAAGTAACATGGGGTTCATTAATATTCACAAAACAATTCCCTACCTCGACGTTGCTTGAACGGAGGTTCGTCGAACGAGGATTCGTCGCGGAAAGAGACGTCGCGAAAGAAGACGTCGTCAGCGTCGCGGTAAGAGGCGTCGCGGAAGGAGACGCCGCAGAAGGAGAGGTCGACCTCCGAGGAATCCGGCGTTCTTCGCGTTCTTCGTGTTCTTCGACGAAGAAGATGAAGAAACTCAAGTCTCCCTTATCTTTTCTCCCAAAGCTCTCAAGCAACAAGCCTCCAACCCAAAATAAAATAAGTCCCTTACTTATTTTATTAACATAACTTAAGGTTTGAAATTCAAGAGTTTGAAATTCAAACACTCGCATTAAACATACTTCATTAATATCATAAGTTATCAAAACTTAAGTTATCAAATTAAAATGTGTGTTGAGGGAGTTAAGGAATGTGAAGGGGTGGGGTTCGTGTGGGCCCCACCACTCTCATAACCTCCCATGGGAAGTTGGGTAGTTACCCAACTTCCACCCAAAGCTTAAATCCACTTAGAGAAAAATAAAAATTGTAGTTAAAAAATTTATTCTATCTTCCACAATTTTTATCAACCTCTCTCGTGAAAACACAATTCCGGAAAAGGTGTTTCTAAGCAATTATCGGGGCTGCGGTTTCATCGGTGCCCTCGGAATTTGATTCCGAGCACCGGTTCAAAAGTTAGAAATTCCCGCTCATTCGTTCACTGAACGTACCCGAGTTAAACTTCGGAAAAATTATTTCAGGCACACCGGGCCTCAGAATCAGGCGCCGTCAGAAACTGCATTCTTGTAAAATTCCAAAGAAAATTAAGAAAAAAATTTCCTTGAAATTTCTGGGTCTTTACACCTATCATGATCAATTTAATGGAAACATCATGTCAATGAAATAAAATGACATAAATGTTTGATCCTTTCACTAAAGTGTATCCGATATTAATCATTCGATCTTTTACTATTGATTATAAAGACACATTTTTGTAGAAGTGTGTGTACCATGTGACAATGAAACCAATCCCATCTGGGATTTATCCATACTAAATCTCTTTAGTATCTAGTCAATGTATTTACTTCAAATTAGCCTCAGAATCCTCTTGGGCATATCATAAAGGATCATGAAACCTATAATATAGGATACTTCACCTATGTCCTTCACATAGAAACATTGTCTTAACCAGTCCTTATAATACTATAAGACTTGTATGCTATTTAAAATAAGTAATATGTAATAACAATATAATAACATTATAACTACCACATTCCCTATGATTCTCCTGTACACTCATGGAACATAATTATTCTTAATGAGACCAAAAAAATTATAGCTTCCTCGAATTGAATGTTCCCTTAAACTTGATTCTTGATTCAATCCATAAATGGATCTCTACATCTTGAAAATTAATTTTCCATCACCAAGAGTCACAGAACCTTCATGTTCTATCATATATGAGGCTTCATGAAGGTTCCCATCAAGGAATGCAGTTGTAACGACTATGTGCCATATTTCATAGTCATGGTAAGATGGTTTAGCATGTAGAATTTTGATGGAATATAACATGTAAACTCATGATAAGTTACTCATCATAGTCGATTTCATGATGATGTTTAAACCATTTATCCACAAGTATTTCATAATTTTTTTTTACATTTCTATATTTGTCTTGTTTTCTTTGGAAAACCCATATTCACCCTACGATATTTAAAAAAATTTGTTCATCTACCAGAACCCAAACATAGTTCTAATACATGGAATCAATTTTCGAATTTATGGATTCAATATATCTGGTATAATATGGACTCTCTACTACCTATTTTTAGAAGTGAGGATTATCTCATTCGACCAATAATTAGTCAGCACATTTGGTGACTAGGAAAAACAAATATATCTGGTTCTCATACCTCAATAATGATCCTATTAATTATGTGTTCTTCCAAAACTACTTATCCCATTGGGAGATATAGAAAATGTTCATTTACTAACTATTGAGTGTCTTGAGTATCAATTTCATCAAAGTCAATCTTTCCCCCAGTATCATTTTTTAGAATTTTCTCCCTCTCAATAAATAATGGTTGTCTTGTGACTGTCAATTTCTTGTATATAGGATTTTATATGTAGTGTCCTTTTTCCCATAGGATACATGTTAAATACATAGTTTTTTTCCTACTATTCTAGTTTGGTTTTTGATAAAGACATCAAAAAGTACTTTCAACACCATACATGTGTATGTGAAAAAAGGGAAATGTTCCACTCCATAACTCAAATGTGAATTCCATTTTTCGTTTTAGTTGGTACTCATTTAAATGTATACATTGTATTTTTAATGAATATCACAAAAAGTATAATGTATGATCTTAATGACTCATCATTGACTATACCATGTCTAACAAGGTATGATTCCACCATTCACTGATACTATACATATGTTCTGAGTATGGTGGAGTGAGTTGATATAGAATCTCAATCTCCCTTAAGAATTTGACAAACATTTGGTTTTGATATAAACTACCTCGTTCTGATAATGGTTACATTGTATTCATTCCATTTCAATTACCTATATTATTCATCTATTCGTTGATTTACAAGAAGGAATCATATTAATTACTCATTAACTATACATAAAAATATCTACTAATTTCATTCATAGAATTTATCAAGTAAGAATATCCAACTCATGATTCTACTTTAAATTTGAAACAAATTTTAATGTGTACTAACACTAGAAGCTTTCTGGACCTTTCAATATATCCTCTGAATTGAGGTTTAGTCATTTTTAATTTTGATAATGAATGAAGTAATTTATTTTGTTTTATTCCAAATGATTATAAATATGCATATTGAAATGACTTTTTCAAAATATTATTCTTTATAATATGAAGATGTTGATTCCATTTATGGTTGATATATGAGTCATGTGGATATGAGTCATTATCTATTACCAATTAATGGTTTTAATAATTTAAGATATAATGGCCATTATTTAAATGTTCCATTCAATAAGATATGTTTATTTTAAAAATAATTATTTTCAAAACATTAAAATAAAACCAACAACATTTACGAATGATCCAGAAATTATGTTCTTTTTAATAGTTGGAATAACATAAAAATCCTTTAAACACAATATCATTCATAATGGAAATGAATGGTTCTAGACACAAATGGCAAGATTTGTCACCCTCATGCCACATGTGTCCTGAAAATCCAATTCTCCTCTAGAACTATTTCGATATATAATTAACTTCAACATTTGGGCATAGATTTGAGCATAAAAATAAATTTATAATACCCAATGTGTGGATATTAATAGATTTCACATGATATCCAACATATATATATCTTCCCCTTGCTTTTGAGTGTGGTTCGCTATCCAAGGGCCATGATTCCCATATAACAAACCCATTTTCTTTAGTCTAGATCATCAGTTTCTCATATAGACGGTGTATGGGATCATTAAACGTGTTATGTTTCATGGTTATTTTTGTTAAGTCAAAAGTTCTATTTTGAATTCTATATTTTGTTTTGGAAATCACAAATGACTTTTTAATCGTACTGACCTTATCAATCATATCATACTGACCTTGTTAATCGTATCGTACTGACTCTGTCAAACGTATCATACTGATTCTGTCAATCGTATCATACTGACCTTGTCAATCGTATCGTACTGACCTTGACAATTGTATCGTACTGACTCTGTCAACCGTATCGTACTGACTCTATTAATTGTATCGTACTGACTCTGCTATTCATACTTTCATTACTTGTTTTGTTACTTAGTCAAAAACACTTGTTTCATATTAATCGTACTATTGTTTATCATCTTCACATATCTTGTTTTAACCAATACGATGTCGTTGAGTTAGTTACAAACTAATCAAAACGATGTCGTGCTTTCTGTTTCAATATGACCGTTATGATGTCAGGTGTCCAAGTCCCTCCGAGATTTTCGGAGAAATATGACTATTTGAGGCAACATGACCGTTGGAACCTGAGGCCTATAAATAGGAGGTCATTTGAAGCTAAAAGAGAGATACTTTTGGAACAACTGCGATACTCTACTTCTATCAAGTTCTAGAGAGAGACATTGTGACTTCTCTCATCTTCTTTGTGCGTCCGATCATCGTATCGAGGGCTTTCAAGTAATTGAAAGACAGAGGTGCCGATTACCTAAAAATCGAGGGCTTCTGGGGATAGGCAGACGGACAGTCCGATCATCATATCGAGGGCTGCCGGGGATAGGCAGACGGATGGTCCGATCATCGTATCGAGGGCTTCCGGGGATAGGCAGACAGACGTTCCGATCATTGTATCGAGGGCTTACCAAGGTGTTGGTGAGACAGACCTTTTATCCTAGGTGAAAGGATAACCCTTCTCTTTGGGTCAAAAGAATTGTAATACTTTTACTTTTCCGTTGCTGCTTGTATTAGAAAGGAATTTATTGTTTCCTTTCTTCTTTACATATTCTATTGTAATTGTTTTAATTACAATCATTCTATTACATATTGTATTGATTGATTCTATACGCTTTAAGGTAGAATCATTCATCTTTATATTACTCTGATTATTGTGTTCATCTCGAATACAATTGTTTTACATTTCATTAGTATTACATTACTTCATACCATTTATTCTCAATACAATTGTGGGTGTTTGTATTTGTAATAGTTTAAGATCTTTTAAACTAAATCTCTTAAGTGTTTAAACACAAAGTTTTTAAACCTACAATTCACCCCCCCTCTTGTATTGTTCCATCTAATATACATATACATCTGCATATTCGATCCAACAATTGGTATCAGAGGAGTTTTCCACTAATTTTTTTTACTTGTTATATTTTTACTTACTACACTAACGTGTGGAGTGGAAAAGATTTTTGTTTTATTAGATGGCAGGAATGAATATTGGGTCAATAGACAATCTAAATCCTTCTAGACCACCTATATTTGATGGGAATGATTATGAGTACCGGAGAGATCGTATGAAGACTTTTGTGATCAATACTGGCGTAGACAATTTTATTATGCTTACTGGAGGTTACAAAATTCCTGACAAAGAAGTCAGTACTTTCACTAACCAAGAGAAGCAAGAATATCAACTGAATTACAAGGTACGCAATACTTTATTATGCTCTATGACCAGGAATATATACAGTCGGATATCTTCATGTGAAGCAGCCAACTGTATTTGGAAGAAATTAGAAGTTGCTCATTTTGGTACATCCAAGGTTATAGAAACAAGAAGAGCAATGCTTCGAGCAGAGTATCATGGATTTGTTTTTCCTTATGGAGAGCCAGTATGTAAAGTGCAACAAAGATTTATGACAATTGTCAACAGTCTAAAATCCATGGGTGAAAAAGGCCTTGATGATGAAGCTCTAGTAGATAAAATTATAGATATAATGCCAAATGAATGGGAGTCAAAAAGGACAGCTATTGATGAAAATAGAAAAGTTTCCCAGATTACTCTTGATGAACTCTTTGGAACTCTTCTACAGCACGAGACAAGAATGAAGAGAGATGTTGATTTCAACAAGAAGAAGAATGGGAATGGAAGTGTAGCCTTTGCATCTAAAGCTAAAACACCTGAAAGGCATACAATATCCAAAGCCAAGAAAGTTGTTATATCTGATTCAAGTGATTGTGATCTTTCGGATAATGAGCTAGCCAATCTTGCTCGAAGGATGAATAAGATTGTGGGAAAGAAAGACTTCCAATATAGATTCAAAAAGAAAGATATGAAGGATAAGAAAGATTCAGAGGTAACTTGTTATGAATGTAAGAAAGTAGGACATATAAGGCCTGATTTTCCTTTACTAAAGAGAAAAGACAGAAAGGAAAAACATTCTGAAAGAAACAATAAAAAGTTTTACAAGACAAAGACAAAGAAATTCTTGAAGGACAATGATACGTGGAGTGAAAGTGGTAGTGATTCTTCAGATGATTCTTCAGAATATGAGTCCTCAGGACAAAAGAATATTGGACTTATAGCTAGATTACCAATTGAAGATCATTGTCTCATGGCTAAGGTACACAATGTTGAAGCTATTACAAATATCTCTTTAAATGCAAATTATACTGATAATAGATATTATGAATCTTCAAATGATGAATCTTAATCATCAGAAGATGATACATTACCTTCTTTTGAAGAAGTATCCAGATTTTCTAAATTACTTGAAAATAAAAATTCCAAACTCAAGAAGAAGCTTGAGAAAGAAAATTCTAGAATTTCAATTTTAACTAAAGAAGTGTCAGATCTTTCTAAGGATCTTGATATGAAAACTTCTGATTTTGAAAGTATTTTAAAAACCCTTGAGAAAGTCAAATCTGAAAAAGATAAACTTTCTAAGGATCTTGAAAATGTGATTTCTAAGAAAAATGTTTTAGAACCTAACTTTAGTTCAAATTCAAACGTTTCGGAGAATAACAATTTAGTTTTAAAATTAAAGTCAGAAATTTTTTCCTTGAAAAAATGTTTGTCAAACTTTACTCATGGAAAAGAAAATTTTGACAAAATGTACTCCCAAATCCGACCCTTGAGAAATCATTCTGGACTTGGTTATACTTATTCCAAACCAGTTTTTAGCAATAACTATTTTGTTCCTCAAAATAACCTGTTTTGCTCTAAGTGTCAATGTGGAGGACACTGGAGAATAGATTGTTCTCTTAATAGAACTCAATCTTTAGGATTTCATAAAGCTCATTTTGCAAAACGAATGTGGATTCCTAAAATTATTTTATCTAACCCTTCTGGATCCAAACAAGTTTGGATTCCGAAAAACTAATTGTTTCTTTTTCAGGAAAATGAGAAGTGTACCAATAAGAATATTTGGTACATTAATAGTGGTTGTTCTCGACAGATGACCGGAAACAAAGATCTCTTTGAAAAGTTTATCAAAACAAAAGGTGGAAAAGTTACCTTCGGAGATAATGCTCAAGGAAAGATTGTTGGTATAAGTAATATCGTTTTTTCTTGGAAAAGTTCTTATTTCAAACGTTTTGTTTGTTAAAGGTCTTAGGCACGACCTCATCAGCATAAGTCAATTATGTGATGAAGGTTACCTCGTGAATTTTAGAAATGATAAGTGTCTAGTTCACAATTCCAAGGATGAGTTCATTCTATCTGCTCATAGGCAAGAGAATGTTTACACTATTAACTTAGAAGACCTTAGGAGCCAAAACTTACCCTGCTTAAGTGCAATAGAAGACCATTCATGGCTATAGCATAGAAGACTAGGACACTACAATCTAAGAAACCTTTGTAAACTCTAAAAGAAAAGACTTGTAAAGGGACTACCGGATCTTAGATATGATTCTTCAAAAGTCTGTGATCCTTGTCAATTTGGCAAGCAGCATAAAACTAGCTTTAAATCAATTAATGAAGTTTCAACTTCTAATGCATTACAGTTAGTACATATGGATCTTTTTGGTCCTTCACAAACTGGAAGCATTGGAGGCAAATACTATGTATTTGTTTTAGTTGATGACTTTACTAGATTTACATGAGTCTATTTTCTTACAAATAAATCTGAAGCCTTTTCCTATTTCAAAACTTTTAGAGCCCATGTTAAAAATGAGAAAAACCTACCATTGATAACTATTCATAGTGATCATGGTGGTGAATTTCAAAATTCAGAATTTGAAACTTTTTGTAGTAAGAAAGGTATTACTCACAATTTCTCAGCTCCAAGAACTCCTCAGCAAAATGGTGTTGTTGAAAGAAGAAATCGTATTCTTTAGGAAATGACTAGAACCCTATTGAGTGAATACTCAATTGCTAAGCACTTTTGGGCTGAAGCAGTTAGTACTGCTTGCTATACTATAAATCGTGTTTTAACTAAACCATTTCTTAATGAAACCCCTTATGAGTTATGGACTGGCCGAAAACCTAAAGTTTTATACTTCAAAGTTTTTGGATGCAAATTATTCATTCTGAATACAAAAGGTAATCCTCACAAATTCGCACCAAAATCTGATGAAGGAATCTTTCTAGGTTACTCCACAACTTCTAAGGCTTATAGAGTTTTCAATAAAAATACTTGTACTGTTGAGGAAACAGTACATGTAAAATTTGATGAAACTGATCCTTTTGTTTTCAACCAACCCAAGCCTACATCCTCAGATGTGTTTTCTAAAAATGTTTATCAACCGTTATTAGAAGTCATTTTGATAAGGAAAATATTCAAGAAGATACTTCTGAAACATTTACCACAGAATATTTTCTACCATATGTTGATGAACAGGTTTTACAAAACCCAAATCAATTGTTTCTTAGGAATCATCCCAGTGATAACATCATTGGTGACGTAAATCAACCTGTCAGGACCAGAAATTCCTTAAGAAATGAAATAGAACATCTTGTTTTTCTTTCCCAATTTGAACCTAAAAGTCCAAGTGAGGCCTTAGGTGATGAAGATTGGATCAAAGCAATGCAAGATGAACTAAATGAATTTGAAAGGAATCAAGTCTGGACTTTAGTTGATAGACCTAAAGAAACAACTGTAATTGGTGTAGAATGGGTTTTCAGAAACAAATGTGATGAAAATGGAATCATTGTAAGAAATAAAGAAAGACTTGTTGCTAAAGGCTATAATCAACAAGAGGGAATAGACTATGAAGAAACATATGCTCCTGTAGCTAGACTTGAATCTATTCGTATTCTATTAGCCTTTGCAGCATACTTTAATTTCAAATTATTTCAAATGGATGTAAAATGTGCTTTTCTAAATGGTTTTGTTCAAGAATAAGTTTTTGTCGAACAACCTCCTAGTTTTCTAGACCCAAAACATCCTGATCATGTTTTTAAACTTACCAAGGCTCTATATGGTCTTAAACAAGCCCCTAGAGCATGGTATGATAGACTTATAGGATTTCTTTTACAAAAAAATTATATAAAAGGTACAGCAGATCCAACCCTTTTTATAAAAATGGAAAATAAAGATGTCTTGATTGTTCAAATCTATGTTGATGACATCATATTCGGATCAACTCAGAAATCTTTAACTGATTCTTTTTCTAATTTAATGAAATCTGAGTTTGAAATGAGTATGATGGGTGAGTTAACATTCTTTTTAGGTTTTCAAATTTCTCAAAAGCCAGAAGGAACATATATGACTCAACATAAGTATATAAAATATTTACTCAAAAATTATGGATATGAAAAAACTAAAAGTATTAGCACTCCAATAGGTACCTCAAATACACTTGATCTTGATGAAACTGGGAAACCAGTAGATCAAACAATCTTTAGAGGTATGATAGGAAGTTTGCTATACTTGACAGCTAGTCGACCAGACTTAATGTTTTATGTATGCTTATGTGAAAGATATCAATCTAATCCAAAAGAGTCTCATTTAAAATCTGTAAAGAGAATCTTTCGGTATTTAAAAGGCACTATGGATTTAGGTATTTTTTACTCTTCTGGGAATAATTTTGTTTTAAAAAGTTTTTCAGATGCTGACTTTGGCGGTTGTAGAATGGATAGAAAAAGTACATCCGGAACATGTCATTTCTTAGGAGATTCTCTAGTTTCTTGGTCCTGCAAGAAACAACACTCAGTAGCATTATCCACTGCTGAAGCTGAATATGTAGCAGCTGGAAGTTGCTGTGCTCAAGTATTGTGGATGCAACACACACTCACTGACTATGGATTGAGTTTCTCCAAAACTCAAATTCTATGTGATAATACTAGTGCCATAGCTCTTAGTAATAACCCAACACATCACTCTCGTGAAAAACACATAGATGTTAGGCATCACTATCTTAGGGATCAGACACAAAAATGAGATATTATTCTACAATTTATCGGAACGCAAGAACAACTTGCTGAAATTTTTACAAAACCATTACCTTCTGATAGGTTTGAGTTTATAAAACAGAAGCTAGGAATGATTACATTAAAATAATCATTCATATCCACTTCCTGTTTTACTTTTCTCCTTACAGCAAACAACTCCCTTTGAAAGGTGGAGGACATTTCTTACTATGTTTTTTTTCTTACTATGTTTCTTTTATCTTTAATTGTTTACTCTCCTGGTATGTGTTTTTGTTTTTCTGTTTATTGTATTAACAGTTTTATCGTATCATTTACTTTTCTGTTTATCGTATTGACAGTTTTATCGTATCATTTACTTTTCTGTTTATCGTATTGACAGTTTCATGGTAATGAATTTCTTTTCCATCGTATTGACCGATCATGGTAATGAATTTCTTTTCCATCGTATTGACCGATCATGGTAATGAATTTCTTTTCCATCGTATTGACCGATCATGGTAATGAATTTCTTTTCCATCGTATTGATCGATCATGGTAATGAATTTCTTTTCCATCATATTGACCGATCATAGTAATGAATTTCTTTTCCATCATATCGACCGATCATGGTAATGAATTTCTTTTTCATCGTATTATCCGATCATGGTAATGAGATTGTTTTCCATCGGCTTGTTAGTACATGGTAACAAGATTGTTTTCCATCGGCTTGTCAGTTCATGGTAACGAGATTGATTTCCATCGTACTGTCAGTTCATGGTAACAAGATTGTTTTCCATCGTACTGTCAGTTCATGGTAAAAACTTTGTTTTCCATCGTATTGTTAGTTCATGGTAACGAGATTGTTTTCCATCAGCTTTTCAGTTCATGGTAACAAGATTGTTTTCCATCGGCTTTTCAGTTAATGGTAACGACTTTGTTTTCCATCGGTATGACGATTGATAGTATTCTTTTACTTCGTACGATTGTGTTTTCTTTTTAACTCTACCAAAACCAACAATTACCTTACGCTCTCTGGCAGGTACTTTTCATTTTTTTTAAATTTTTTTCCACTTTTATCCTAACCATTGATTTTTTTTCTCTAATATTGACCGTAGAAGATCAACGGTCACCCCTATATCGCCTATAAATAGCCCCCCCTCCCCAAACCCACATTGGTTTTTCGGGTTTTGAGGCGAAGCTCTACTCCACTGGTTTTAAATCATCGTACGATCTTTCATCAGCAACACTTATATGTCTCAGTCCTCTGCTAATACTCCCGCCGAAATGTCTTCAAAGACTTTTACAGAGAAAGACTTTTTCAGAGAAAGGTTAGTTTCTAGGGACTTTTTTGATTCGTATGATTCCACAATCAGAAGAATCATTTTGTTTCAAGGATGGGAGCATTTATGTGTTGAAAGACCTGTTTCTCAAGATCCGGTTCTCTTTGATGAAGTCAGTCAGTTCTATAAAACCGTATATTTCGACAAAGACATGACTATCAATTTTGTTGTGTACGATAGAAAGTTGTCTATGTCTGTAAAACAAGTGGCTCATTTTCTTAATGTCCCAATAAAAGGGGATTCTTTCTGTCCATCTCATAAACTACCAGAGAAAGTCGGTACGTTTAATAGAGAAAGTGTTGAGAAGTCTTTGTTTGTTATAAATGAAGAGAAGATAAAAGTAGCTCATCTTTCTCCGGACAATCGGTTTGTGACTCTATGGATGCAAGGTTTTCTTATCCCAAGGAAAGGGTATAGAGAAACTCTAAAAGTTTCTGATATTTTTATGCTTGACTATCTTGTAAATATGAGAAAAGTAAATCTCATGGGGTATGTTTTTGAAACCATTAAGAATGTCAAGACAGGAGGGATTAAGTCCCAAATGATTATGTATCCAGCCATCCATACAAAGTTTATTCTTGAGAGCATGAAGTTTTGCAACATTCCTTTGAAAGGAAACCTGATAGATCTGAAGCCATCCTGGATTAGTAAGAGTACAATGAAAAAGTTGAATGTTTGTTTTGATCCAAATTCAAAACTTTTTATAAGAGATGTAGAAGCTGAATCGACTCAAAATCAATCGGCACCTATGCCAGCCAAAGACATTCCTTCTTTTTTTGTTCCTAAAAAGTCTGATCTGCAAACCAGCTCAAAGCCAAAGAACAAACCTAAGTACAGTAAGGAGTTTGTAGCCAAATGGAGAAAGGATAAGGAACAGAGAAAGGAAGGTGATCCAAAGTTTGGACTTGATCCAACCGAAGCCTTTGCTGAGAGATTAAGGGTTGAGGATACCCTTCAGGCTGAAATGAAGAAGAAGGTTATTTTGAAAAGAAAAGCACAGTAATTTGATGCTTCAAATCTCTTGAAAGCAGTTGAGGAAGCTAGTACTCAACTTACCACAGAAGTTCATCAAGAGCCCATCGTACAGAGCCTTCCTGAGAAAGAAAAAGGAAAACAAATGATGGAAGAGATAGAAGAAGTGGAAGAGGAGGAAGGAGATTTTCTTTTAGAATTCCTTCAGAGTTTGAAGAAGAGTAAGGAGGAATCGGTTCAAAAGCAGAGTGAAGGTGTTCAAAAAACCCCTCATGCCAATCAAGAACCTTTTGAAACTTCTGAAACTCCGGATAAAACACCCCCTCAAGTAAAGCAAGGTTCTCAATCTTCTCATACTGAAAAAGTTATTGTCATCAGTGACAAAGTAGAAGAAGAAAGAAAAGAGAAAGAAAGAGAAAAAGGAAAACAGCCAGTTGTTGACTCAAGCCGATCAAATGAATTGCCTTCATACGATAAGGATACTGATTCAAAACATACAATCTCTCTCAAGAAGAGTGATTATATTGTTCATGTTTTGAGAAGGGTTGAAAAGACAATTCCTTACTTTCCCGGGCTGGAAGGGAAAATTGATTTCATTACTGACAATCAGAAAAAAGAAGTTTGGTTCTGTAAGAGAGTTAAGAAAAAAAGTTTTTTCAGTTGAAGCCGATTTGAAAGTTCTTTCTGAAACCTCGGCTGCTCATAAGAAAGCTTGCAACAGGATGACCAAGTGGTCATATAAAACAGAAAGCCCAGTGAATGACCATGGGATAGCAATTGAAGATATAAGAAGGTTGTCAAATGATCTTGCTATTGCCTTTAATAAGCTTGACAAAGAAACTGTTGAAAGTCTGAATCAGATAACTCATGGAGCCGA
Source organism: Viscum album (assembly GCA_963277665.1). Lineage (NCBI taxonomy): Eukaryota > Viridiplantae > Streptophyta > Magnoliopsida > Santalales > Viscaceae > Viscum > Viscum album. Next base: position 1,535,575,758 of record OY728120.1, on the reverse strand, counting down.
TATTCCTTCAGTGAAAGAATTGCAAGAGAGAATGAATGCTTTTCAGTCTTAATTCTCGAAGGTTTCATCTTTCAAGGATGAAATGGTTTTGTTAAAGAAACAAAATTCTGTGTTATCCAAAGATAACAAGAATCTGCAAGACATAATTGATACCCTTAAGGAAGTAATCAGAGTCCAAGATGAGACTATCAAGAATCATGATCAGATTTTTGCGAACCAACAAGAGCTTCTCAGAACTCAGGGTGATTCAATTTCGGAAGACAAGAAAGAAATCAAGAAGATGAAAGCTGTTCTTCATGAGCTCATAAAGAAGGAAAAAGAAAGAGAAAACAAATGACTATTGTTTTTTTGTTTTTCTTTTCTTTTGGAACCTGTCTTTGTTTTGTAATAACTTTTAAGTTTTTTTGTCCTGCAAATTCTTTTCTCTAACCCTTTCAGGCAACTCAAAGTGACCCCATTCTTTTTGTAAACCACAAAGGGGGAGAATGTTTTATAAAGGGGGAGAATGTTTTACAAAGGGAGATTGGTTTAAACAAATACTTCGAACCCAAGGAAAATCTATGAATACAACCCTTAGGAAAGTATACACCTAAGGGGGAGTTAGTTGTATTCAAATTCATAATCAGAAGAGTTTCCAATAACTTAGGGGGAGATAAGTATTTCTTGTTATATTTACTTTGTGTGTTGTGCTTTCCAAAAAGGGGGAGATTGTTAAGTCAAAAGTTCTCTTTTGACTTCTATATTTTGTTTTGGAAATCACATATGTCTTTTTAATCGTACTGACCTTGTCAATCATATCATACTGACCTTGTCAATCATATCGTACTGACTCTGTCAAACGTATCATACTGATTCTTTCAATCGTATCATGCTGACCTTGTCAATCGTATCGTACTGACCTTGACAATCGTATCGTACTGACTATGTCAACCATATCGTACTGACTCTATCAATTGTATCATACTGACTCTGTTATTCATACTTTCATTACTTGTTTTGATACTTAGTCAAAAACACTTGTTTCATATTAATCATACTATTGTTTATCATCTTCATATATCTTGTTTTAACCAATACGATGTCGTTGAGTTAGTTACAAACTAATCAAAACGATGCCGTGCTTTCTGTTTCAATATGACCGTTATGATGCCAGGTGTCCAAGTCCCTCCGAGTTTTTCAGAGAAATATGAACATTGGAGGCAACAAGACCGTTGGAACCCGAGGCCTATAAATAGGAGGTCATTTGAAGCTGAAAGAGAGAGACTTTTGGAACAACTGTGATACTCTACTTCTATCAAGTTCTTGAGAGAGACACTGTGACTTCTCTCATCTGCTTTGTGTGTCCGATCATCATATAGAGGGATTTCAAGTAATTGAAAGACAGAGGTGTCGATTACCTACAAAATCGAGGTCTGCCGGGGATAGGCAGACGGACGGTCCGATCATCGTATCGAGGGCTGCCGGGGATAGGCAGACGGACGGTCCGATCATCGTATCGAGGGCTGCCGGGGATAGGCAGACAGACGTTCCGATCATCGTATCGAGGGCTTACCAAGGTGTTGGTGAGACAGACCTTTTATCCTAGGTGAAAGGATAACTCTTCTCTTTGGGTCAAAAGAATTGTAATACTTTTACTTTTCCGCTACTGCTTGTATTAGAAAGGAATTTATTGTTTCTTTTCTTCTTTACATATTCTATTGTAATTGTTTTAATTGCAATCATTCTATTACATATTGTATTGATTGATTCTATACGCTTTAAGGTAGAATCATTCCTCTTTATATTACTCTGATTATTGTGTTCATCTCGAATACAATTGTTTTACATTTCATTAGTATTACATCACTTCATACCATTTATTCTCAATACAATTGTGGGTGTTCGTATTTGTATTAGTTTAAGATCTTTTAAACTAAATCTCTTAAGTGTTTAAACACAAAGTTTTTAAACCTACAATTCACCCCCCCCCCCCCCTCTTGTATTGTTCATCTAATATACATATACATCTACATATTCGATCCAACAATTTTTTCCTTGTTCATCCATTTTTTATTCACCAAAAAGATTGTGGGTTTTTTTCATGGCTTGTGTCCTTCTCGACATGGAGTACAAAAGTAAGTTGTTTCGAAAGGATCTTCTCCTTATTTAACATGTTTTATTTATCATTAAAATAATATAAGGTCTTCATTAGAGATAAAAGTGTTTGAAATGTGTGTAAATCCTCTGGAAAATTAATCCCTTTGATGTTTAAGAATTCAATGTATAAAATATTATTGACTACATGTTTTTATAGAAAGAAATCTCAAATCGATGTTATAAACTGATAATTATCTACCTTGTATCTCTTTTGTCTCACCTTCTCCTAATAGAGATCTCAAATGCGGGACATCATGTTATTTCCATCCATGTCATAATGTTTCTTCAAAATCACATTGGCCATTTATTATATCATGAAAAACTAAATATATGTAGAATCATTCAAATATTTCTCATATAGAGATAACTCTTCCTCGCCATCCTCATTACCATGTTCATTAAGAATATGTTCTTCCAACATGTACAATTTATGTTCATAACCTAAAATAACATGTAATAACCATTGAAATTATTCTAAATTTTTTCTCATGAAAATGTTATAATTATCAATTATAGATCATAATGACATGTTTGAATTCATTTTTATTGTCTATCCTACAATTAGGATGAGAATTATTTTATCACAGTATCTTATAATATTTATAAAAATAAATAAATATTATTTTTTTAATAACTCTATCTTTTATGAAAATGAAATAGCATTCAGCATTAGATTCAATATATTTGTTACATGGATATTTTAGAGAAATGATCCTTATTCCCCTTCTCATCACCTCGTCTTTGGCTCATCGGGTAATTTGAGGGGTATTAGATTGGAATTCCAAATGTAGAACTCATTAACACACAATTCCAGAATATGGTGATTGGACTCCCCAATCCTAAAATCCTTAAATTGTATTTACTCAACCATTTCCCCTAATTTTAACTAAATCATACTTTGGTAGACCACCTTGATGTAAACTAATTTATTTAATCCCAAAAATTCCGGTTAAAATTACCCAATAATTTAAATCGCCCAAAATTATTCAAGCAAACAACACTGATCTATGGTACAATTTAATCTTATGTAGTGGATGTTTATAACAGCATGACATATATAAGGGAGTTATTTTATCTCTTATACGCAAATTTCCAATTGTTATAATTATTAAATTATATTTAATATTAACTGGATTTACATAAGTGATTGGTAATATAATTGAGAATATTAATTCATAAGATAATTTAATTATTTTTTATCATTCATGGTTATTAATGCATTAATTCATGTTATTACATCAAAACATCTATAATGAAATAACTATGAAACATGAAAAAAATGAGATAATAATTTTGTTTGATCGGAAGATTTTACGATTGGTTAGTTTATCTAGTGTGATAAACTATCCATATCAATATGGGAAAACTCTTTAATAAAATTCAGGTTCAAGTTATAACCATCCAACTGTCCACCTATGTATCTCTCTTAGGATGGTTTTTCCTAAACTACAAACATGATCTTCCCTACTAGCCAGTGAGTTACATCAATTAATTATGCTTTAAGTCACACCTAGCTTAGAGGATCTAAATTGTACATTTAAGGGTATATAATAAAGATACAATGGGCATGCTAGCCCATACATAATGTGATGAGGGTTGATAGGCAGACTAATAGTTTAATTTAATAATAAATGAATTAAAACCAATCACATAAAATGTTTTGGTCTGGGCTTATTATCATCGACATTCAGGAAATGAATTAAATATTTAATAGAATTAGAATTCATTTCTAATTAATCTTATTTATTATAAAAAAACTTGAATAAATTAATTATCTTCTTTTATTTATCAATTCTTTTATTTTAATTGTCATCTAATTTTCCCTAAGATTCTCATACCTAATAATTTTTTAAAAATTAAATACATTTATTTAAATTAAAATATGTAGAGAAATGTACTATGGAGGAAAAATATTGGGTACCTTCCCATCCTACCTAACTGGAATTATACTCGTATATTGTTTACTCCTGTGAACTGTTTCATAAATTACATCTTAGGTAATATCCAAACACATTCTGTCATCTTTATTTGCACAAGCGTCACACAATTTTTTTATATTTTTATGAAGCATCTAATTCATTAATGCACGTATAGTGATAACTGTAATATGACTTATACATTATATATAAATCCAATTATTATGACATAATTAATTCATCGTTTATATATAAATAATCATCACATGACTTGTCATATCAACTTAATGACCAAACATAAGGAATTTTTGTAAAGGTATTAACATTATAATAAATTAATTTCAATTATATATAATTTCATAAATGTATAGGGAATGTACACCTAAGAAACACGACATGTATTGGTTGCACTGTATATCTGCATCACACTCTTATGGACTCGATGTTCAATCATTCCATGGATTATTTTGAAGTAAATGGCATTAAAATGAGCTACACAATGTGTGGTCTCCGAGTTAGTTGAAACCAGTCAGGTAGGTTTTAACAAAAGACAAATGGCCCTCATTTGACTAAAGGGCTACACGCAGTGTACATATATTACATGTTGTTAAATTGGGATAAACATGTTCCTGAATTTCATAGTCAACATTTGTTGAATAATTAAATTAACCACATATAATAAAGTAACAAGACATGAATTAATTATTAAATAATATTTGTGAATTAAAAACCAGTACATGGAATGTATCACCGAGTTATATGGTGTGTATTATTGTGTTAACTGAAGTAACTCCTATGACCATCGTGATGAGATATTCAAATTTATATTGTTCATAAAATTAATTGATTTGATTATATTTATGAGAAATGTTGAGGAATAACGAAAATCTAGCAATCTAGATTAAAGAATGGTTAAAATTGATTTAATAACCAATAATAATTGTGTAAATAAATAATTTTCCATTAAAAAATCATAAATAATTATGTGACTACTTTGATACGATATGATGAATTTTTTCATAATGGATGCTTATGATGGGTCTTATCCATATTATATTTTTTTATGACCATTGATTAATGGGTGTTTTACATTGAAATAAATAACATGATCAACAGAATTTAGTCAAACAATATAGGCAATCGATAAACACCGTAACCGAAGAAAATGATCATTACATATTATTTGTAATTAAATTTAGAAATTATTGAATTAAAATATGAGAAATTATTTCATCATTTATTGATTTGAAAAAAGATCTACATTTTACAATCATTAATGTGTGGTAAGAATGAATATATTACATCTAGATGTTATACATGCATATTCACAAAATCTCTGAATATCATCGTAGTAATCTCAAGGTATCGTAACGGTATATCCAATCACATGTGGCATTTTCCATGGATCTGCCTGAGAATCACTTCCTACGTATTCTCCTTGATCTCTCAGTACTAAAGAGTGGAATGTGTGGGATTATCTCTCTCTTATTGAGGGAATTCATGGATAAGGGAGTTATCTAGGGGGGCTATAAGATTCTTTGGATTTCATTGTGGATAAAATAATGAATTGAAATAGATCTCTTAAAAATATTATAATTGGGTACATATACAGATATGGATAGAAATAAATAATTACACATGTTCCCTTTAACATTTAGTTAATTCATAATGAACCACAACTCTATTATATAATTATAATTATTATTATACCAAACGTTTTTATCTTGCGAATAAAATTAAATATTATATAACAAAATAATAATATATATATATATATATATATTATTTATCACGGGACCATTAAACTCAGTCCTATATTCATACAAAATATTTTCCATTCCATTAATAATGAATAGTTATTGAATAAATAATTATCATAAAATTATATTTCAATAAATAAATAAATATAAAATTCACTGAATAGAAAATAAATATTTAGAATATATTCAACTGAAATAATATTCCATTGAATAACATGTTACGAAAATTGAACATGACTATTGTTGAGATGGTATGTGAGTATGATATACTCTATAATAACAAATGTAGGATCAAATATGTAAACATGAGATGCTCAAATACAAGAGGGGGGTGAATTGTATACTTTAAAAATCCCTAAGGAAATTTTGAATAACCAAAATTCACAACACCTCTAAGTCCTAATAACTTGCTTGATTTTGGAAAAGTGATTCCGGAAATGAAACTTAACAAAAGTTTACAACAACTAAGATTCTACCTTAAAGCGTATAGAATCTAACTAAATCAGAGTACAAGTATAAGGAAGTATAATAAAGTTATACATTCCTCAACAATACAAATGTAGCGGAAAACTTGTAACAAAGTAAAAAGTAGTAAGTCTTTTAACCCAAAGAGAAGGGTATCCAAGAACCTTGGGTAAATGTCCCTTGATTTATATTTTCACGAAAGTCTATCTTACTCACACCAGGGTAAGCCCTCGATACGAAGATCGAAGTCTGTCTTGCTATCCCCGCAAGCCCTCATCTTTAAGGTAGTCGGCACATCTGTCTTCCTATCCCCGGAAGCCCTTGATTGTACACAGCAACAATCGGAGTCGCATAAAGCAAATATGCACGAAGCAAAGTTTGAACAAACCGTTCAAACTTTCTACACAAAGCCTGAGAGTTTATAAGAGCCTCTCTCTATAAAAATCACTTCTGAAAGTTTTGGGCTTCAAAATTTCCAATAGTCTCGAGCTCTTTCAAATGAGCTCATATTTATAGGCATGACTTCAACGGTCGGTTCCCTCCTCCAACAGTCATATTTTTCCTTGAATTTCGGAGAGACATGTACATGTGTCACTCAAACAACGGTTAGTGAGTAACTGAAAGCACGACATCGTTTTATAACAAAACAAGTGTAAGCAAAACATGGTTACATAACTAAAGTCCAATATTCAGAGTGTAAGCAAATGAAAGTTCGGAGTCTAACCAAAAATGAATTCGGGGTCTATAGTACAAGGATATTCGGATTCTGTTTTCAAGGAATTCGGAACCTGAATTCCATAGAATTCCAGAGTCTGGATTTCAAGGAAATTCGGAGTCTGGATTCACAAGAATTCGAAACCTGAACTTACAAAGTTCGGAGTCAGAGTTCATGGGAATTCGGAGTCAAAACTTAGAGAAGTTCGGAGTCTGAATACAGAGAACTCGGAGTTAGAACTTAGAGAAGTTTGTAACCAGAATTCGTATTCGGAATTCGGAGTCAGAACTCAGAAAGTTCATAACCAGAATTCTGATTCAGAATTCAGAGTTAGAACTCAGAAAGTTCGTAACCAGAATTCTGATTCAGAATTCGGAGTCAGAACTCAGAAGAGTTCGTAACCAGAATTCTGAGAATTCAGATCCTAGAACAGAATGCTTCATATCTAGGTATTTATAGGATTCCGAGGATTTGGTTTCAATCCGAATTTTATACTTAGGAAAAATACGATATGGACAATGAAGCATGGTAAGGATAAATTTCCTTGGGAAATGAAATTTTTCCTTATAGAAGTAAAACAAGGGGTAAAAATAGATTTGTCTTGAGATAAGGTGTTTGTGATTTTCAAAACAAGAGAAATGATAAAGTCATAAGGAAACCTTAATGGCTCAACAATCTCCCCCTTTTTGGAAAGCACAAACAAACTTACGAAAAAGAATATAATGACTTAGAAAAATTCTAGACTTTGAAATAAATCTTATCTCCCTTTTCTCATTGGTAAAGATGAATACGACTAACTCCCCCTACGCTTTGGAACTCTAAAGATCGTATTCTAGATTTCTGGAATGAGAATTTTCATTATCTTGAGAATGGAAATCTTCGTAATGAGAACTCCCCCCTTAGATAAACTCCCCCTTATGGATATTTCTTCTTTACTTAGAAAATTTTTTCCTTCTCCCCCTTAAAATTCTTTTTCCTTCTCCTCTGTGATTTTCAAAAAGAGTTTGAGGGAATGGAAAAACAATATAGTACCTGAAATATTAGTAAACACATCCAAAGAAAACAAGCATCCACATATTTATTAAGATTGGATGTATTTGTACAAGGAAAAAAATACAACAAAAGATCGGATTTAGATCTATTTTGGTTCTTTTTCATTGGGCATTAGCTTCTTCACAATGGTCTTCAGCTTTTTCAGCTCTTTGTGATCCTCCTCTGCTTGCTTTTCTAATGCTTTGATCCTGTCTTCCTGAGCCTTCATGGCCTCTTCCTGAGCCTTCAGCAATTCGTCTTGCTTCACTAGCTTTTCTTGAATCTCAATCCGAATATCTTTTTCTATTTTCCAGCTTTGAACAATATAACTCAGCTTCCCATTCAGATCTTTCACCTATTGAATCCAAGTATTTTGTTCTAGAGACAGCTTTTCCTTAAAGCTGTTTGTAAGATCCTTGATTTTGGTGTCTTCGGTATCAAAAGCTTCCTTGACATCTTCTTGAAATTGATCAAGGTCACTCATCTCTTGTACTGTCTTCTTTGACCAGCTGACTATCTTCTAACATGACTTTCTGTGAGTTTCGTAGCCTATGAGGAAAGTTTTGAAATCTGATTCCATCTTGACACACTTGTCCATCACCATGGACACCGAATCCGATTTCTGATTAAGAGAATGTTGAAGCATCTGGCATCTAGAATCTATGCTTGAAAAAGTTGGAATGAAGTCTACAAGCTTCTTCAAGGATTGTTCAACAAAATCATGACCAAGCGAAGATGATTCAAAATCCAAGACTTTACTTGGTGAGACTTGTTTTTCTAACTCAACAAAATTCCTCTTTGAAGTTCCAGCAACTTCCTTCTTCACTATAGATTTTCTAGGAGTATCAACAAACACTTGTTTACCCTTATCAATTTTCGGTATGGATTCTTTATCAGGGGATTCATGCTCACTGTCAGACAGCTGCACAACTCTATCTTCATCTACTTCTTCTTTCTGATTTCTAGCCTTAGCATCCTCAGGATGAATGAAATCATGATTTAGACTTTCTTCTTCAGACAATTTATCAACTTCTTCTTCACCTTTTTCTTCACCCTTCTCTTCATTCTTCTCTTCATCATTTTCTGGAGTGACAAGCTTCGAGGACTCGGCTTCAGAAGTTCGGAGTGACAGTTTTTCGGATGGAGTTCCCTTGTCTTGATAATCTTCAACTTGCTTTATAAGATCATTTGTGTTACCACTCCCTTCTTCTTCTTCTTCTTCTTCTTCCACCTCTTCCACTACTTCCACTTCTTCCACTTCTTCCACTTCTTCAACAAGTTTTTCTTTAGCTTTTCCAGGAGTGAAGAAATTCTTCCCTGGAGTCTCAGGCAATGGTTCTACTATGAAGGTTTTCAGAACAGGAATTTGTTCGGATGCTATCTCAGTATCCCTTAGAAGGGATTGAAAAACTTCAGCCTCAGATATCTTCTTCTTAAGTTTCTTCTCTTTGACTTGCTTCTCAAGCTCTTCAGCAGTTGATTCTTTCAGGGTCTTAGCCTCAGCAGGATCCAAACTGAACTGTGCCTCCCCTGCTTTTCTATTTTTTCTTATTCTCCCTCTATTTTGCTACAACCTCATCTGGGTAGGCTTTCTGCTTCTTGGGTTTAGGAGGTGCGGATTGGACTTCCTTAGATTTAGGAGTTTTTCCATCTACTTCCACTTCCTTGAGCTTTCTTTTCTTTTCAGCCTTCCTTGATGGTTCAACTTTTTCAGTATTTTTCAGAATGACTTCTGCCTCTTCCATTGGCAGATCATAAAACTCTCCTGAATCCTTAGAAAAACTCATATTCATTCTTTTCAAAGTGTCATCACTTACAAGCATAACTTTACAATTCCTTGGCTTGGAACTGCAAGGGATCTTGAATGATTCAAGACACTGAACTATCAGCTTGGAGAGTAAGGCAGGATACATAATAATCTGAGCTCTCAAATTCCCATTTTTGATATTCTCCATCGTAATGAGAATGTGCCTCATGAAATTGATTTTCCTTAGATTTACCAAAAAATCCAAGATATATATGTCACTTTTCTTTAAGGTTTCTTTATCACCTTTTCTCGGTACGAAAAAACCTTGAACCCATAACTGCAGGATCTGATTGTTGATAGATAAATGAGCAATCTTTGCGGTCTTGACATCAGATAGTCCAAGACATTCCAAAGCTTTCACCTTAAGAAAACTTCCTTGAGCATCCGGTAGTTTGTGAGAGAAAAACTCGGCTTCCCCTTCATATGATAGCCCCACCAAGCTAACAGCCTTGGTGTAAGAGAGTTTATAAGTTTTGTCATAACTCTTGAAGGAGAATTTTTTTCTGCCATCTTTCTTAAAGAAATAAACTGACTCATAAAATTCTATAAGCAAATCCGGATACACAGCATCCTAAGCTCCTGTCTTTGAAATGGCTACACTTTCTCATCTATTGAGCTTGATATTCTTGGAGATAATAGAATCGTATTGGAAAAAGTTCGGATGGACCAACTTTTCCATGTAAACTTGCCAACTTGATATTGGCTTCACAGTAGACATATCTTGAGAAGAGGCTTCTACAGACATTCGGATTGAAGGAACTCTGAGAGATCTGGAACGGGCACGCGCGAGCTTGAGAACCGATGTGGGACAACCCTTCGGGAGTCCTTTATATAGGCGAAGGAGGTGACATTTCATCTTCCAAATCCAATCTAACGGTAGGGAAACCTTCTGATCAGATCTAACGGTTGATATGAAAGCCGCAAGGAAAAATTGGGTAGGATCCGATCTTTTGAGATTTTAAGAAAAACTAGAATCCATGAATTTAAAATACAAAAGAAAATACCAGCAATGAAATAATGACTATGAAATTTTAAGAAAGAAATCATACCTTTCGGATTGCTAGAAAGATTATTTGTAATAGGTGATATTCTTCTTGAATAACTTTAGATTAAAACGAATTTGACTACGAAAAACTTATTACAAAAAATCTAAGGTCGAAAAATTTATTGCAAAAAAAAACTAACTACGAAAATTCCACTACGAAAATTTTGAGTACGAGAATTTTCATTATGAAAATTTTGAAAAACTAATTACGAAAATTTTTATTACGAAAATTTTGAAAAACTAACTACGAAAATTTTATTACGAAAATTTTGAAAAACTAACTACGAAAATTTTCATTACGAAAATTTTGAAAAACTAGTTACGAAAATTTTCATTGCGAAAATTTTGAAAAACTAACTACGAAAATTTTCAATAAGAAAATTTTGAAAAACTAACTACGAAAAATTTCATTACGAAAATTTCAGGTCCGAAAATTTCCATTACGAAAAATATGAAAGACTTCATAACGAAAAAATATGAAAAACTTCAAACAAATGTACTCCCCCTATGAAAAAGAGTTTATTACTGTAAGGAGATTGATTTCAACAGAAAGTTAACAAGAAGGATTACCTTATGGTTATCATTCCTAACTTCTGTCTAATGTATTCAAATCTATCGGAGGGTAAAGATTTTGTGAAAATATCAATAAGTTGATCTTGCGTTCCGATAAATTGAAGAATGATATCTCCTTTTTGTGTGTGATCCCTAAGAAAGTGATGCATAATATCTATGTGCTTTGCACGAGAGTAATGTGCAGGGTTTTTACTAAGGGCAATGTCACTTGTATTATCACACAAAATTTATGTTTTGGTAAAATTCATACCATGGTCTGTGAGTGTGTGTTGCATCCACAACACTTGAGCACAACAACTTCTAGCTGCTACATATTCAGATTCAGTAGTGGAAAGTGCTACTGAGTGTTGCTTCTTGCATGACCAAGAAACTAAGGAATCTCCTAAGAAATGACAAGTTCCGGATGTACTTTTTCTATCCATTTTACATCCACCAATGTTAGCATCTGAAAATCTTTTTAAAACAAAATTATTTCTAGAAGTATAAAAGAGTCTTAAATCCATGGTTCCCTTTAAGTAGCAAAAAATTCTTTTCACTGCCTTTAAATGAGATTCCTTATGATTGGATTGATATCTTACACATAAGCATACTGAAAACATTAAGTCTGGATGACTGGCTGTTAAGTAAAGTAGACTTCCTATCATACCTCTAAAAGTTGTTTGATCTACTGGTTTCCCAGCTTCATCAAGATCAAGTGAATTTGAGGTACCAATGAGAGTATTTATACTCTTAGTGTTGTCATATTTATACCTTTTAAGAAAATCTTTAATATACTTATGTTGGGATATATAGATTCCTTCTGATTTTTGAGAAATTTGGAAACCAAGGAAAAATGTTAACTCACCCATCATACTCATTTCAAACTCAGATTTCCTTAGATCCGCAAAGGAATCAGTTAAAGATTGCTGAGTTGAACCAAATATAATGTCATCAACATAAATTTGAACAATCAAAACATTTTTCTTATCTTTCTTTATAAAAAGGGTTGGATCTACATTTCCCTTAACATAGTTATTTTGAAGCAAAAATCTTGTAAGTCTATCATACCAAGATCAAGGGGTTTGTTTAAGACCATACAAAGCTTTGGTAAGTCTAAAAACATGATCAGGATGTTTTGTATCTTCAAAACCAGGAGGTTGTTCAACAAAAACTTCCTCTTGAACATAACCATTAAGGAAAGCACATTTTACATCCATTTGAAAAAGTTTGAAATTGAAGAATGCTGCAAAGGCAAGTAAAATGCGAATAGATTCAAGTCTAACTATTGGAGCATAGGTTTCTTCATAGTCTATTCCCTCTTGTTTATTATAGCCTTTAGCAACTAAGCTAGCTTTATTCCTTACAATGATTCCATTTTCATCACACTTATTTCTGAAAACCCATTTTACTCCAATAACAGAAGTTTCCTTAGGTCTTTCAACCAAGGTCCAGACTTTATTCCTTCCGAATTCATTTAGTTCATCTTGCATGGCTTTTATCCAATCATCATCACCTAAAGCTTCATCAGTGCTTTTTGGCTCTAATTGAGAAATGAATGCTAGATGTTCTACTTCATTTCTTAAGGAACTTCTAGTCCTCACGGGTTGATTTACATCGCCAATGATGTTATCACTAGGATGATTATTTAGAAACGACTTATTTGGGTTTTGTAAAACCTGTTCATCAACCTAGGGTAGGAAATCTTCTGGGGTAAATGTTTCAGAAGTATCTTATTGAACATTTTCCTTATCAGAAGGTTCTTCTATCAAAGGTTGATAATCAGTTTTTGAAAACTTATCCGAGAATGTAGGTTGGTGTTGTTTAGAAACAAAAGGATCAGTTTCCTCAAATTTTACATGCACTGTCTCTTCAACAGTACAAGTGTTTTAATTGAAAACTCTATAAGCCTTAGAAGTCGTGGAGTAGCCTAAGAAAATTCCTACATCAGATTTTGGTGCAAATTTATGTAGATTATCTTTAGTATTCAGAATGAATACCTTGCAACCAAAAACCTTAAAGTAGGAAAGTATAGGTTTTCTACCATTCCATAACTCATAAGGAGTTTTATTAAGAAAATGTCTAATCAAAACATGATTTATAGTATAACAAGCAGTACTTACAGCTTCAGCCCAAAAATGTTTGGCTATAGAATATTCATTCAACATGGTTCTTGTTATCTCTTAAAGAATTCTATTTCTTCTTTCAACAACATCATTCTGTTGAGGTGTTGTAAGTGCTGAAAAGTTATGAGTAATGCCTTTTCTACTATAAAAAGTTTCAAAATCAGAATTTTTAAATTCTCCTCCATGATCACTATGAATAGTTTTCAATGGAATGTTTTTCTCATTTTTAACTTGGGCTCTAAAACTTTTGAAATAAGAAAAAGTTTCAGACTTCTTTGCTAGAAAATAGACCCACGTAAATCTAGTGTAATCATCAACCAAGACAAATACATAATACATTCCCCCAATACTTCCAGTTTGTGTAGGACCAAAGAGATCCATATGCACTAACTGTAATGCATCAGTAGTTGTGACTTCACCGACTGATTTAAAACTTGTTTTATGTTGCTTACCATATTGACAAGGGTCGCAAACTTTAGAAGAATCAAATCTAAGCTCTGGTAGATCATTAACTAATATTTTCTTAGAAAGTTTGCACAAGTTCCTAAGGTTACAGTGACCTAACCTTCTATGTCATAACCACGAATGATCTTCCATTGTACTAAGGCAAGGTAGACCTTACCTCCTAAGGTCTTCTAAGTTTAGTGTGTAAACATTCTCTTGCCTATAAGCAGAAAGAATAAACTCTTTCTTGGAATTGTGTACTAAGCACTTGTCATTCCTAAAATTCAAAGGTAACCTTCATCACATAATTGGCTTATGCTAATGAGGTTGTGCTTAAGACCCTTAACAAATAAGACATTTGAAATCAAAGTATTTCCAAGAAGAACAATGTTACATATACCAATAATTTCTCCCTAAGCATTATCTCTGAAAGTTACTTTTCTTCCTTTCGTCTTGATAATCTTTTCAAAATAGTTTTTGTTAACAGTCATATGTCGGGAACATCCACTATCTATGTACCATGTATTGTTGTTGGTGCTTTCCCTATTTTCCTGAGAATAAGAAAAAAAATTAGATTTTCGGAATCCAAACTTGCTTGGATCCGGAATACTTAGATAACAAAATTTTCGGCACCCACATCTTCTTAGAAAAATAGGCTTTATGAAATCCTAAAGATTGGGTTTTGTTTAGAGAACAATTCTTTGCCCAGTGTCCACTATACTGACACTTTGTGCAGAAAGGAGCACTTTGAGGAACAAAATAATTGTTACTAAAAACAGGTTTAGAACTAGTATAACCAAAACCAGAACTATTCCTTAGTGGTCCAATTTGGGAATACATTTTATCAAAATTTTCCTTAAGGTAAAGTTTGACAAACACTTCCTCAAAGAAAATATTTCGGATTTGAGTTTGATAACAAAGTTCTTGTCTTCTAAAACATTTGATTTTGAACTAGAGCTAGGCTCGAAAACATTTTTCTTAGAAATTATGTTTTCTAGATCTTTAGAAAGTTTATTCTTCTCAGAATTTACTTCCTCAAGATTTTTTGAAATGCTTTCAAAATCAGCATTTTTCTTATCAAGATCTTTAGAAAGATCTGATATTTCCTTAGTAAGAATAGTATTCCTAGAATTTTTCTTATCAAGTTTTTTCATGAGTTTTGAATTCTCAATCTCAAGAAGTTTGGCAAACCTAAAAACTTCTTCATAGGTAGGTAAAGTATTATCTTCATCAGAAGAAGATTCTTCATCCGAAGAGTTATAATATTTACTATCATTAGCATTTAAAGAAGCATTGATCAATGATTCAGCATTGTGTACCTTAGCCATTAAACAATGATTGTCAACAGGTAGTCTGGCTATTAGACCATGATTCTTCTGTCCAGAAGATTCATAATCTGAAGATTAATCTGAAGAATCTCCACCACTGGCACTCCAGGTGTCATTAGCTTTCAATACTTCCTTAGCTTTAGTCTTGTAATACTTCTTTCTATTTCTTTCTAAATGCATTTCCTTTCTTTCTATTCTTTTAAGCATGGGGCAGTCAGGCCTTATATGTCCAGCTCTCTTGCATTCATAACATGTGACTTCAGAATCTTTCTTATCTTTCCTTTCCTTTTTCATATATCTGGATTGAAAGTTCCTCTGTCCAGCTATCTTGTTCATCCTTCGAGCAAGATTTGCTAATTCATTCTCTGAGGATTCACTTCCACTATATTCGGATTTGATAACAACTTTCTTAGACTTGGATCTGGTAATTCTCTCAGGAGTCTTGGCTTTCATATGATTAGAAGTTGTAGTAAAAGCAACACTGCCATTTCCATTCTTCTTCTTTACGTTATCAACATCTCTCTTCATTCTAGTCTCATGTTGAAGAAGAGTTCCAAAGAGTTCATCAAGAGTAATCTGAGTAACCTTTCTATTTTCATCAATAGCAGTTCTCTTTGATTCCCACTCATTGGGCATGATGTCTATGATCTTATCAACAAGAGCTTCATCATCTAATCATTTCTCACCCATTGATTGTAAACTATTTACAATAGTCATGAATCTTTGTTTCACCTTACATATGAGTTCTCCATAAGGAAAGCAGAAACCATGATATTCAGCTCTGAGCATGGCTCTTCTTGTTTCAATGAATTTGGAAGTTCCAAAGTGAGTAACTTCAAGTTTCTTCCCTATAGAATTTGCTGCTTCACAAGATAAAATTTGGCTATATATATTTCTTGTCATAGAACAAAGTAAATTATTGTGTACCTTATAATTCAATTGATATTCAAGCTTTTCTTGATTAGTAAAGGTACTAACTTCCTTGTCAGAGATTTTATATCCACCAGTAAACATAACAAAATTATCAACACCAGTGTTGATAATGAAAGTTTTCATTCGATCTCTCCAATACTCATAGTCATTTCCATCAAAGATAGGTGGTCTTGTTGGATTGAGATTGTCTATGGAACCAACATTGATTGATTCCCATCATCTTTAAGAAAAGTTTTTCCACAAAATCTTGTTAATAAAAAAATTTTGTAAACAAGGAATATAATCCTAAGCAAGAAAAATAAAGAACCAGAGTATCTCTAAGAAAAACTGAATCCGGACTATACGAGTCCGAAAAATATGATTCCGAAAAAGTGTGAATCCGGAAGTTCAATTCCAAGAATTCTCTTCTGAACCTAATCGTGAGATTAATTCAGGGGTCACTTGCTCTGATATCAACTGTTGAGATGGTATGTGAGTATGATATACTCTATAATATCAAATGTAGGATCGAATATGTAAACATGAGATGCTCAAATACAAGAGGGGGTGAATTGTATACTTTAAAAATCCCTAAGGAAATTTTGAATAACCAAAATTCACAACACCTCTAAGTTCTAATAACTTGCTTGATTCCGAAAAAGTGATTCCGGAAATGAAACTTAACAAAAGTTTACAACAACTAAGATTCTATCTTAAAGCGTATAGAATCTAACTAAATCAGAGTACAAGTATAAGAAAGTATAAGAAAGTTATATTTTCCTCATCCTCAATAATACAAATGCAGCGGAAAACTTGTAACAAAGCAACTAACAAGTAGTAAGTCTTTTAACCCAAAGAGAAGGGCATCCAACAACCTTGAATAAAGGTCTCTTGGTTTATACTTTCAAGAAAGTCTGTCTTACCAACACCAGGGTAAGCCCTCGATATGAAGATCGGAGTTTGTCTTTCTATCCCCGCAAGCCCTCAACATTAAGGTAGTCGGGACCTCTGTCTTCCTATCCCCGGAAGCTCTCGATTGTACACAACAACAATCAGAGTCGCATAAAGCAAATTTGCATGAAGCAAAGTTTGAACAAGTCGTTCAAACTTTCTGCACGAAGCTTGAGAGTTTATAAGAGTCTCTCTCTCTAGAAATCACTTCTGAAAGTTCTGGGCTTCAAAAATTACAAAAGTCTCGAGCTCTTTCAAATGAGCTCCTATTTATAGGCACGGCTTCAATGGTCGGCTCCCTCCTCCAACGATCATATTTTTCCTTGAATTTCAGAGGGACTTGTACATGTGTCACTCAAACAACGATTAGTGAGTAACTGAAAGCACGACATTGTTTTATAACAAAACAAGTGTAAGCAAAACATGGTTACATAACTAATGTCCAATATTCAGAGTGTAAGCAAATGAAAGTTCGGAGTCTAACCAAAAATGAATTCGGAGTCTATAGTACAAAGATATTCAGATTCTGTTTTTAAGGAATTCGGAACCTGAATTCCATAGAATTCCAGAGTGTGAATTTCAAGGAAATTCGGAGTCTGGATTCACAAGAATTCGGAACCTGAACTTACAAAGTTCGGAGTAAGAGTTCATGAGAATTCAAAGTCAGAACTTAGAGAAGTTCGGAGTCTAAATACAGAGAACTCAGAGTCAGAACATAGAGAAGTTCGTAACCAGAATTCGTATTCGGAATTCGGAGTCAGAACTCAGAAAGTTCGTAACCAGAATTCTGATTCAGAATTCGAAGTCAGAACTCAGAAAGTTCGTAACCAGAATTCTGATTCAGAATTCGGAGTCAGAACTCAGAAGAGTTCGTAACCAGAATTCTGAGAATTCGGATCCTAGAACAGAATGCTTCATATCTAGGTATTTATAGGATTCCGAGGTTTTGGTTTCAATCCGAATTTTATACTTAGGAAAAATATGATATGGACAATGAAACATGGTAAGGATAAATTTCCTTGGGAAAGAAAATTTTTCCTTATAGAAGTAAAAGAATGGGTAAAAATAGATTTGCCTTGAGATAAGGTGTTTGTGATTTTCAAAACAAGAGAAATGGTAAAGTCATAAGGAAACCTTAATGACTCAACAACTATAAAACACCATGGCCTTGTATTTCGTTTGGAAATATCATTTCAATCAATCGTCTTAATATATCAACTTTTATTAAATAAAATAAGGTAAAATCATTTCTCTCATTATTTATTAATAAATTAGTACTGAATGAACATTATCGTTTTTATTGATTTTATCAAATATGATCTACAAGAGATACATCATGGGGGTTTAAAATAATGTAGGCCCAAAGCGTCATTAACCACAAAATTGACTCCCTCCCTGGAAAAGGAACCCAAGTTGAAGAAGTAGGAAATACATTGAATTGAGGGGGCCCTGGATGCCAAAATGTCTGCTACCATGTTCCCCTCCCGCCAAGTGTGAGCAATCTCAGTGTGGGTACCCAAGAGCTATTTACAATTTCGGATAATATACTCAATGTTATAGGGATAATTAACCACTGTAGAGATAAAGTTGAAGAGATTCAAAGAGTCAATTTCCACTACATTCAGGCTAAGGAGTCTTTGCTCGCATAACTCCAGCCCAGTGGCCATAGCCAGGTCCTCTACCTGCAGTACATCGCTGCTTCCATAACAAGCAGAGAAAGCAGCTAAGACCGACCCCTCCCTGTCCTGAATGACACCACCACCACGCATCACCCCGTTGAGAAGAGACTCGTCAGAGTTCAGTTTGAGCCCGTTTGTTGGGTGCCGCCAACAGACCCAATGCCCTAACCCCAACCTGCTATCCTGGTTGGATGAAACTTGATTCGGGAGAAATGGCCTGATCGACGGAGCATCCTGGCATTCGGTGAACAAGCTGACCAGGTCCAGCAAAATATTTCTCAAGTTGAAGGTGATGCTGGTTTTGGTGCGTTTAGCAGTGTTGTGGCAAGCATCGTTTCGGGCCTTCCAGATAACCCAACATCCCGCCAAAAGGAGAGCCCGACCTTTCCTCTCAGGCCTCCGTTCGCCGGACCCCTGAAGCCACGAGGTGATAAAGCATTCAACTGAGCCACCATGATTATCCCGACCTGAGAAGATCCCGACATCCTGCCAAAACCATCTCGCCCAATCACTATCGACGAAGAGGTGACCTAGCGTTTCCTGGTTATGATATCTGCAGCAATAACATCTTGAAGCCAAATTCACTCCCATGCGTTGAATTCTATCATCAGTGGGTAAAGTGTTGTGTCTCACCCTCCACAACAAGAAATTGATCTTGGATGGCACCTCTTTGCACCACAACATCTCCCCCCACGGATCGCCACAACCTGAGTTCGTCCTCACTTGAGAAAAGGCTTTGGATGAAAATTCTGTTGACACAGAACCCGTAAAGATGATCCTATCTGGATCATCACTCAAAACATATTATGGAAAAAAGCTTGTTGGTTATTGTCGAGTATAGCCTGGATAAAACTGGGGTGGTCGCATGCCTCTCTAAAGGAAATGAATGTTGTCGGACAGCCTGGAAACCACAACCTGCCACCCCCCCCCCCCCAATCTTGCTGCCAAAAGCTGATTTCACCTCTCCCCACCAACCATCGCATGAGCGGCTTCAAAGACTCCAGATACGGATGAATCATTTTCCACATATTCGAAGGTCGTGACCTATGGACACTCAAATCCTGGCCATATATGTCCTTCATGGTTTTTCCCCAAAGAGCCTGACCTTCCATGGCCTCCCATGCAATTTTTGCGTGTAGCCCATGCATGGACGAGGCGACGCTTATCAGGTTGAAGCCCCCTTCTGATAAAGGTATAGAAAGACGCTCCCCCGAAGCGAAGTGATGCCTACCTTCCATCTGTCCATCCCATATAAACGACACTAAAATCCTCTCCATGTTAATGATAACACCTTTGGGGACCCTCTGGGTAGAGAGAATATGCATGGGAATATACCCACGAAGACTATTCATGAGAGTAATGCGACCGCCAAAAGATAAGAATATGTTCTTCCAGTTGAATATGCACCCGGTGATATTGCTAACAATATCATCAAAGTGATGCATACGCAGAGAGGTAGGACTAACTGGTGCTCTGAGGTACACCATAGGGAATCCCCATCTTCTCATACTCAGAATGACATCTAGGTCCCTTTCCCTCCTACCTGAGATCTTTTTAGCAGTGAAATAGAGACTTTTCTTTCTGTTGACCTGTTGCCCGCTCCATTTACAGTACTCATCAATTACCTTATTCATCCCCAATACTAATCTCTGTGTGCCATTTATAAACAATATCGTATTGTCCACAAACATCAAGTTTGAGATGCCCCCTGAGGCATGTCGGTTCCAGTACGGGAGGATTTTTCCTGTGCGAAATCCCCGATTGATGGAATAACTAAGGGCATTTTGGGCAAGGATGAAAATCGTGGGGGAGAGGGGATCCCCTTGCCTGAGACCTCAGCATGCCTTAAAGAAACCAAATTGCTTACGCATAAATGAAGTTGAGATCCACGCCGAGCTGAAACACTGAAACAGAAGATCCCTAGACCAAGAAGAGAACCCCATACACACTAGGACCCTTAAGATAAAACCCCATTAAATCTTATCGTAGGCCTTACTCATGTCTAATTTATCACCAGATATCTCCCAAAGACTTTGTTATGGATGTTACTGACCATTTCTTCCACAATTCCAATCGTCCCCTGAATAGACAACCCTTTGATAAAACCATGCTGTTCTGAAGCCATCCAGGTATTCATGTGAGGATCCAACCTTCAGCTGATAATACTCTCTAAGACCTTGTACGTAAAGTTGCCCAAACTTATAGGGTGATACTGGTAAATGGTTTGGGGGGTACGCACCTTCAGAAGCATGACTAATTTAGTTGCACATGTTATACGCAGCAAGTTGCCACCTTGGAAGTAATCCTTCACTGCTCTAACAAGGTCTCCTTTGACAATGTCCCATGTTGCCCTGTAAAAGGATCCTAGAATTCCATCTGGCCCTGGTGCACTATCTGGGTTTAATGTCTAGATTGCCTCACGCACTTCGTCTTCCTCCGGAAGCCTTCTTAACCTATCATCAATATCATTTGACAGACAACCGAGAATGTCCTCAGACACATCAGCATCCCCACTCGGATACCCTTCAATCATATTTGGATTGGGGCCTGCCAGAAGATCCTGAATACTAACGTTGGCCAACTCCCCCACTTCCTTGCGGTCATTGGTGTAGGTTCCATCCCCCCCTGAGAATGTTGGGCATGTGACAGCGGTGTCTTTCTTTAATGCAGGCATTGAAGTACCTTGTATTTTTGTCCCCCTCACGAAGAAATCGGACTCTAGCTCCCACCCTCGCAAACCATTCCTGCCTGATAAGGATATCCATGAGGTGATCCGTCTTTATCTGTAACTCGTTAAACATGCTTTCGTTCCATTCATGTTCTAGACCTACCTCGAGGCGCTCAACTTCCCTACTGACCTCAACAAAATCCTAATCGCAGCCTCGAAGGGACTTCCACCATCAACGTAATACATGTTTAAGATGCCTCAACATCCTATGTATTGTAATCCATGGATTCCCCATATGCGCGAGAGACTATGCTTCCCTTACCTGATCAATGAAATCAGGTTCCTCCAACAATGTTCTTGAAAACTGCAGATGTTCCTCCCTCGAAGAACATAATCCCAAGGAGAGGTGCAATGGAGAATGGTCAGACAAGCACCGAACCAGGTGGGAAACCTTGGTGTCGGGGAATATAAAGATAGTCGCCTCGTTCATCAAACACCGATCAAGACGACACTAGGTGCGTCTTACGCCTCATTGATTATTGCACCAGGTAAAACAAGCTCCCTCGAACCCCGCATCCATAAGCCCATTCCTGGTCGCGAACGAAACAAAATTCTGGTTGGCACTCCGAGGGAAGACACCTCCCCCTTGTTTCTCATCTGGATGAGCGAAAATGTTGAAGTCATCCCCTACAATCCAGGGGTGTCATCGGAGATGATGCTATCAAGGTCACACCAAAGATCCTTCCTATCCTGCGCATTACACTTCATATAAATGAAGGAAATGTGGAACTGTTGGGGTCTCTACACAAACCTTGGTAGCCAGATACTGAACGGACACAGTGAAGAAATCGACCTTAATGTGGTCCTTTCAGAATATCAATTTATGAGAATTATGAGGATCCACGTGCATGAAACCACATACACTAAGCCGCTGTGCATACTCCTTTACTTTGCTAGAAACCTGTTTGGGTTCCATGATTGCTACCATCTCAACGAAATTGTTAAAAAGCTCGTTAACAATGAAGTCAGACTGAGCCCGGGCCCCTAAACCACACGCGTTCCAGATAAGAACATTAAGCATTTTTATGTGCACGTCTGGATTTGGCCCCAGACCCCAGGTCCTTGGTGTGAGAAGGGTGCGGAGAGCACTCCGGGATCTGTTTCATCTTCATTTGTAATCTGGTGCTCATCCACGGACTCTGATCCGACGAATCGAGATTTTCCTGATGCGGAGAGGAAGAAGGTTTGAAGGATCTCCCCTTCACCTCCCTATTAAAAGAATGAGCCAAAGGCCATGTCTTCCTACTGACTCTAACCAGAGAGGATCCTGAAGAATCATCCAGGGAGATGCATTCCCCATCCTTGTCCCGAGCCTTTTGCACAACCGGGGGAGAAGAAACCACATGAGTGCATTCGGCCAGTGTCAAAGAACTAGCGCATGGATCGGAGGAATGATCTGGAAAAGAGAAATACATAGGGAAGGATCCCGATGAGGAATCAGACGAACATAAAATCCTCTGATGGAGAGTGCCAAACGACAGCCATTGAGAGGACCTGCTAGAAATGGATGGAAAGCTAGGGAGCACGGGGGTATTAGGAACAAGAGCCAAGCTGGAAGATGGGTCTGGGATGCTGGAGGTTAAATCTGGAGAACTGGAGGGGGATGAAGGTCCCCCTAAAAACAAACCATCCGAGCCACTGCCCTCTGAAACAAAGGATTCTGATCCAGGGACCATTGGGGCAGGTCCGGAACCCGGCCCCCCGAGCGTCGGAGGGTCACTTCCTGAGGGACCGCTTGAGACATGACGGCGAGAGACATGTTGGCGTTTCCTGCACATATGCAATGCATGACCCAGAAGAAGACAGGCAGAGCAGTACCTGGGAAGCACTGGGTAGACGACATCCTGGATCCAAACGAAAGAATCTTGCACTCTCAGTGACAACTTCTCTGGGATGGGAAGTGATAAATCCAGCTCGACGCAAATCTTGGCAGTCGAGGACTCCTCTCCCCTACTGGTGCGATCATCCGCACAGAGAAAGACCACATGTGAATCGCCGATAGCCTTAAGGAAGGCTCCGTTCAAGAAAGGCAGCGGGAGCCCCAGCAAACTGAACCAAACTGCGGCAATCAGACTTTCCTTTCCCTTGTGCACCTCCATGGACCACCGAGCCAGACTGAAACGCCATTGGCCCCAACAGCGGGGCGCTTTACACCAGGCCTGGACGAAATTGAATTCCGACAGAAGAACGAGATAGAACGAGTTCCTGTAGAGAGTGGAGATGTAGGCCGGCGATTGGAGCCACAAAGATTCCACAAAACGTTTGAATGCTGAAAGGGGCCGGAGCGCATAGCCGAATTGAGCCACAAGGGTCCACTTAAGGCCCACCTTCGCTTCCTCAAAAACAGCTGCACTAACCTCCAGCGAAAGCCTCGAGCCATCCCGCCAAACCAAGGGGGACATAGGCCAGATCGCCGGGAAACAAGCCTGAGGAAGGCTGCCTGGGACTCCGCCAAGAGCTTCTTTGAAGGAAAGGGCCGGCCCTCGGTGCTTGGAAGGGAGATCTGGGAGATCCCGCCGAGCCGGCGGACCGGCAGCCGGAGAAGCCAACCCTAGGACGAAGGGCACGGGAGATGGAGGCACCACCGAAGATCGCGGCGCCGAAGGAGCAACAGTCAAAAAGGATCGAGAAAACTCAGGCGCGTAGGGCGCGTTCTCTTCCATTTCAAAAAATGGAGTTCCTTAATAATTATTACATTCCATGGACACATAAAATTACATGTCTTATAAAATTTTTATTAATAAATGAAAATTATAAGGACCAATATACATGTCTATAGATAAGAACTTTCAATTACACATATAAATATGGATTTCGTATTGTTCGGTATCGTTCTCATAATATCATATATTTTATATTATCAATTGTGTACACCATGAAAAGGTGTCTCAATGTCCTTTGATTATCCAACCATGATAACATGTATCCCTTCATATCCTCAAATGATTTCATATGTCTATGTAAGTTTATGGGATAATAACATCATGGTACTTCAAAGATCTAATCATTGTGGTGAACTATAATGACCGTTCATTGTGAAAACTACTCTATGGAATTATAACATACTATGTTAGGAATATGAACAACCATGAAGTGATTAGGAGTATATTGATATTAATTACAATGTATATAAGTTGTCATAATGTAAAAATATGTTGGTTTTAGGGTACAAACTCCAATAGTGCCATAATCCAACGTCTACGAAGACCATCATCATTGATTATTAATGATTTTCATAGGACCTTACCTTTATACCCATAGTTCCCTTAAATCTAGAAAATGTAGGTGATGATACATTTTAACAACCATCAATCACATATAAATAGTATAAACGAAGAAAATTAATCATATAAATAATACCACTTCTCACATACAAACAACCATCAATATCTAGACCCATATAATTTCTTAAACTGTAAATATATAATCAAATTCATATCAGAATATAAAAAAACTCATTTATAAAATAATCAAATAGGGATCAAAACAATGGAATAATATTTAGTAAATAATAAATTAATATTAATTCCCATACATACAATTAGTTTAAATTGAAAAAAAAATATGCGAAATTAACATTGATAACTACTTTGAAACCAATAATTTATTGGAAATTGAAAATAACCTAATGAAAAGAAGATAAATAAAATTATCATCTTAATAATTGCAAAATCAGAATAAAATATCAATTTAAATATAGAAATATATCATGAGCGTACTAAAGAATTTTTTTTATAATAATGGAATGTCCATGAAAATAAATGATTCCAATAACACATACACTCCCATCAAATAACCCCTTGAACCCTGCCATAATTTTCTAATCTATGAAATATAATATAAAAAATTAGTTACCAATCATTTTGAAGTATAATAAACATGTTAAAATATTATTTCATTTGAAAATATATTTTTAATAATTTTATCAACCACATTGGGTGGACATAAATTGATTATAGATCTACAGAACCTAAGAACCATTGAAACCATTTTTATATCATGCGATAAAAATAGATACTCAATTAAACCATTGAAACCTCAATAATATTATCATTTTCATAACACATAATAAATTATAGATTCATAAATTGAGATCATACATGGATGGAAAAATAATCTAAATGTCATAGAACTACCTGCATTAATTTATCATATTCTTGTCATACAAAATGTAGAATGTTCGAATATGTTTCAAAATAAGCTTCATATTCCCTAGATATCAGGAAATCCAAGTATAAAAAAATCAAATACTTTATATTGGTAAAATATGGCCTTTATGGTAAGAGTGAATATTAAAGTGAATGATGAAATATATGTTGAAAAAAGGAAGGGGATTAAAAAATAAGAAACAAAGACAATTTACCTTTATGAAATGTAATGAAATCTACAGTAAAGGAAAACAAAAGCGAGGGTAATTGACCATGATTTCTTTTTAAATATAACATTCAAATAGTAAAAGGGGGAACTCCTATTAAAAGTAACCCTAAAATATTAAAATACCACTTCATAATAAGGTCATAGGGTTTTTCAATATTTTTTACCAAAATATAAGGAATCCATGTGAATACAATAGTAAAACAAATGTTTCACAATCATTCAAACTATTCATACATGGATTACAAAACCATGTGTCAAAGAAAAATTTATCAAAATAAAATATTCATTCCCCAAATAGTTCAAACACATGGGTATCCAATATAGTATATGTATACACACGTATAAGTGACATCATGGTGTGAAAATTATCCCCACCATACAAATTTATTCCATAAATAAGTCATTAGTAAATTTAGAGGAATTAAAATAATACACATCATTGAGATACTCAAATAAGAAATGATAGAAATATACAAGTTGATTTATTCTTTTCAAAAACCCATAATTTACACCATATAATAATAAAAATTGATAATATTTATGTGATTTGTTATTAGAATTTGTGGAATGATTGAATGAGATATTATATCACATTATATATATTTTTTATTTCCAAAAGAGAATCTATAATGACTATTAATGGATTCACACTCATCCTATGTCATCCAGGGGAACATTCATATGTTATTTCCATGAAGGGTGAAACTTTTTATGGATCTCCCTAAGATAACCATTTTCATCCCAAAATTGTGAAATAGAAAATTCCACACTACCAAATGGGAGTCATCTCAGGAGAGATGTGATATTACTATTTTAACACCCTAACCCACCCAAAAGGAAAAATAAATCATTCCAAGGATTAGGTGATATCAAACCATTCCTAGTGTTAGTAACATATGCCCTAGTTGGCCTTGTAATGATTCATATGAACTGAGTTCTAATCATAGACTACTTTCAAGTGATCAAATTTCACAATGATTCAGTAGAACCTAATTATAATGAATAACACCAAGTAAAAAAAATTCTAGACCACTCTATTTATATTCAATGTCTATTCAATGATCTGAAAAGTTACACACATAGTATAAGAGTAATTATACAAAAATCATCATATTTATAAAATATTTTTACATTTCAAAAATACATTTCTAGGGATCAAAATTTTAATCAATACTCACAAAACTAAATTATGTACATCAGTGGATTCAGATAAAAAATCCAATTAAAAATAAAATATTTTGATTCCAAAATTAAATCTAATAAAAAGGGAGTGTTGAAATTTTTTCAGCACTATAATATTTTTATGAATTATTGTATGAATACATATAATTAAAATTTTCATTTTAGAAATCTATCCCAATTGAGAATGAATATTACCCTAACAAGGGGAATTTAAATCATTTGATTGAAATTAAAATCCACTAATTTCCTTTAAAAACTACTTTTGGATTCCATTCAAAACTAACCACTTTTGATACTATATAATGAGCATCAAAATTTCTTTTATGAATATATCAAAAACTAGTTTTTATGTTGGGCAAAAATCCCTCAAGGTAACATTGCAGCATTTTTGGGTTGATTGTGTTTGTTGACAAAGCAGGTTTCCATGGAGAATTGTCGAGTTCCCGAGAAGTTGTTGACATTCCATGTTGACAAAGAACTTTGACAAAGGAAAGGACGATCTGGAGGCGGTACAAAAGAGCAGTACAAGGTGGCGCCGTTTTCCAGTGTTTGCCAATTTTTTGGGCCTGAAAATCGCCAATGGAAAATGGAGTGATATGTCGTTGGCAAAGGTTGAGGAGAGAGAAATGAAGGAGGTGTGCGGAAAAATCAAGCGTGGCGCGCAAAAATAGAGGGTTGCGCGAAATCTTGAAGTGTGGCGCGCAAAACAGCGGGTTGCGCGAAATTGTATTTCGCGCAAAAGATGTTTCAAGGCCGAAAGCTTGAAAAACGGTAAAGGCATGAGGCGCGCGCGACTTTGGAGGCGTGCGCGGAAAATTGAAGTGGCGCGCGAAATAGCGGATGAAGTATTTCGCGCAAGAGGTGTTACGAGGTCTGAAGCTCGTAAAATGGCAAAGGCATGAGGTGCGCGAAATTCTGGAGCAGTGCGCGGAAAATGTTTGGGCGTGGAAGATCAAAGCGGATTACGCGCTCAAGGAGGGTTTTTCGCGCGGGGTCGATGTTGCCTATAAATATGAAGTGACCCTCCTCCATTCAGTAGAGTTCACGACATAGAAAATACCCGAGCTCTGGTGCGCGAAATTGAAGTTTGAAAGGGTGTTGTGCGTAAACTTAAAGTTTGCGCGTAAAGTCAGATTGCGCGAAAAGCAAAGGCTGCGCAGAAAGTTTGAGTTGGCGCGTAAAAGGAATTTCGCGCAAGGCAGTGAATTGCGCGCAAGGCAGTTTCCAGGCTGCGCGTAAAATTTGGAGGTTGCGCGAAAAAGGAATTTCGCGCAAAGCATAGAAATTGCGCGCAAGACACCGTAAGGGTTGCGCGTAAAAATTGAGGTTGCCCGGTACATCCGGTGCAAAGTGAGATTCATCTGCGGGTGAAAGTTGGACTTCAACAGAGCATCTACATACAGAGGAAGATGCATTCCTTCATGGAAATGAAGAGACCTACAGGTCTATAAACTGTGAGTGAATCCCTTCCAAGAGCAGTGAGCTTAGGAAGAGGAAGAAGGTGTTCCTCTCCACCGGCAGTGAGCCAGAGAGAGAGAAACAGGGAGTGACCCTTGGGAAAGCAGTGAGCTGACCCTAAACATTGTAAAGGCAGTGAGCCTGGGCATAGAAGTGATCTAGCCCGAACATTGTAAACCACAGCTAGTGAAGTTAGTGGATCTTGGTACGAACCGGCAACTTGTCGGCGTATGCTCCTTGGACGTAGCCCTTAGTGGTGAACCAAGTAAAAATCGATGTGTCTGCCTGGTCGCTTCTCTGCATTGCACTCAAAGCATTATCATCAGATAAACTTGAAAAGAACTGAGCATAGTATACACACAAGAGCAAACAAAGTGACCCTTGTAACAAAGTGGTCAAGATCCAGTGGGGCAGGAAGTATTTTGAAAAGAATATCCATACCCTGATTCACCCCCCCTCTCAGGGTACATAGGCCCCTATTGGCCCTAACAATTGGTATCAGAGGGACTGGTTGCTTTTATCAGATTTGTTTGCTTCAACTTTGTGTAGTCGATCTGTGTTGTTGAAGATATTGTTTGCGCTTATCTCGGTCTACCATGGGAAAAAGAAAATCTTCAAAGAAGAATCAGAAGTCAGGTGGTATCCCTCAGTGTGGAAGTGTTTTTGGAAAAAGTGTGATTCAAATAAAAGAATCAAATAGCTTACTGAAAGAATCATGTAGTGAACAGAAAAATGATTTGGATAAATCATACAACAAAAATACTTACTCATTCAAAGATGTTGATGGAATGAGTGAAGAACCTGACTTTCCAAGTGACGTTGGAACCACTGACGATGAAGAAGAAGAAATTGAAGGAAGAATTGATATGCGAGCTGAGTTGGAGGCTGCTCTGGAAGAGATAGATGTTTGGAGGGCCAAAACCAAGAAAGCTAACAAAATTGTTCGCGATGCCAAACTCTATATGCAGCAGCAGGAAGAAGAGAAATCTGAGCTGATGGAAGAAATTCAGAAACTTAATTTATCAACATCAGAGAACTCAGAATCCGTTAGTAAGTATAAGCTGAAGGTTGAAGAACAGAAAAGAGAGATCGATGGACTGAACAAAAAGGTGGATGTTGTCCATGGGACTAAAGAATTGGATCAGAAATCCACTGAAGAAATTAATTCTAAAGGCATACAGATCAATGCTCTGGAAACTGAGGTCAACAAGCTAAGAGGCTTAAATCAAAGGCTTATCGATATAGTTACTGACCTAACAAAGAAGAATGATTCTCAAGGTGAGGTATTACAGAAGCTGGCTAAAATGAAAGGAAAACAAAAGGCTGATGATTATGAAGAGAATCAAAAGTCAGATGAAGTACAGAATCTGAAAGCTAGAAATGATGATCTAGCAGCACAGTTGTCTGAAGAAGTTCAGAACAATCGAAGCCTTCAACAAGAGAATGAATCTGTCTCTAAATCTGTTTCTGAGGAAAAATTAAAAGTAGTGAAGAAAAGTGAAATGGTGGAAAAGCTCACACAGGAACTAGAAGATGAGGTGAGTAATGGGAAGCTTCTCAAGAAAGAACTGGATGTCCAACTTGAATCAAGGGAGACGAAGATTAAAAAGTTGGAAGAGGATCTAGAATTAGTAAAGAAGGATGTGGAAAAATCTAATGCTAAAGGAATGCCAAAAATGAAGGATGCCTTACACTTGCTATTTGATCATCCTTCGACAAGTGATGATAAAATGAAGAATAGGTATGCTATTTCTGAAGAGAAACAACAGAATATTTTCTCAGCTCAAAGACCAGCAAGTTTCGGAAAAGCTGGTATCGGATTTGATGAATCCCCTCCCGTGCAAGATAGAAAGAGAGCTATGAACAGTTCTAGATGGGAAAGAAATCCTATAGGTGCTGGAGATAGGCCTAAAAGGAAAGATACAAAAAGCAGTGATGACATGTGCTATTTTTGTGGGATTCATGGCCACACATCAAGCTTCTGTTCAGAGGCTCTGGAATACATCTCAGGGTGTGAAAATAGAGACATTACTAAATCTGAGAATAAGAAGAAGCATCATGAGAAATCAGAGAGAGGAGTCTCTCAGAGGAAAGCATATGTTAGATGCTATTACTGTGGAAGAATGGGACACACAATGAGTATGTGTCAGGAAGCTCAGGAGCCCAATATCAAAAGAAGAAATAAAGGGGCATCAACATCTCAGCAGAGAGATGATGAAATGAGGTATGTCTTTGAGGGAAAATGTTTTATATGTTCTCACTATGGGCACATGGCGAGACATTGCAGTAAGAAGAAAGCAGGAAAGGGAAAGGAACAAGAAAAGAGATCTCCACCACAAGAAGTGTACAAGAAAGAAGCCTGTACTGGGAGACAAAGTGGTAAGGAGAAGAATAGGCTTAAAGCCTCGGGGAAATCACATGGAGCTGAACGAAAGTTGTATCAGTCACCTCCTCTAGCGTGCTCACAACAACTCTCAAGGAGAAAATGTGAACAAACCTGGAAGATTAAGGGGAGATCTACTCCAGTTGTGATAAAGAAGAATGAACATTCAATGGAGGACCCACCACCAATGCAAAATAGGGTGGCGACTCATAAATCTGATAAAAGGCAGATAAGCAAAGAATGCATTGCAAAATTCGCCCCGCAACGAGAAGTGGAAGAAAAAGGCAGATCCCTGCAATGGACAAAGAAGACGGGGAAGATGACAAGAAAGGAGATTCCTGCACCGAGAAACAATCAAGGGAAATGGAATTTCAGTAGAACATCAAAGACCAAAATGTGTACCAGTTGGTCTAAACCTCAGAATGTGAGAAAAGAATGCCTAGTCATATGGCCAGAACAGTTGAAGTTGGCTAGGCAGCTAGAAGAAGCAAGGAAAGAGTGTGATACTCTTCAAGAAAGAATAAAATGGTTGACCCATCAGGATCAACCACAATCCTCATCTTGAGGAATTTGGAAGACTCCCCTCTCCCTATGTATATAAATGCTATTAACTGATGATTCTTGTGTTTCAGGTTTTAGGGAGATACAATCCAAGGGGAAGTGGCATCTAAGGATGCGAAGTGGAGAAATGATATGCTCTAGAGTTTCAATTGATTCAAATCAGATACTAGAGTTGAAGAAGAAGGAGAGCAACAGAGCACAATAGGAAGTGATTGTGTTATTAACTTTATCTCTTGTTTCCTACACCGAGTTTCAACTCCGTAGGCTTAGAGATTTTGTTAATGGCTCAAGTTTGAGTGGAAGATGAGAAAAAATGATGCAGGAGGAAAAGACGTGTTATGGGTCTAAACTGTTGGGCCTAACAACTAGAAGAGTTTCATAACACAGGGGGAGCATTCTATATCCAAATCAGATTCAAGAGCCATCAATGCAATAATTGGATGACTCGGCTTAGGTGTTTCCTATTGAGGGAAGAAAGACACACAGGGAGAAGCAGCAATAACAATGCATTTTATGCTTATCTATTTGCTCTAACAATATGGTATCAGCTGACTGTTTTCAGGATACCAAGAAGCTGCAAGAGAAAATCAAAGGCATCTCAACAAAAATTTGAGAAACCTAGCTGAAAGAAATGAACCCACTGAAAAATGAGTCAGTGAACAACTTCCTGATGGAAGTATTGAGGAAGAAAGCAACATAGGGAGATCAGAAGCGGCTTATGCTGATTCAGAAGAAGACACCAATGATGAACATGAAAGTGTCTAGTTTGTGAGTACAAGGAAGTAAAAATCCTCATCTGCACAACAGTCAAAGAGTTGAGCTGAAATTGACATGCAGAATATCATTGGTGATTAGTTAGCTCTAGCTTAGACAAGGAGAATGAAATCACTGCAGAAAACATCTTTTATATCTCAGGTTGAGCCGAAATGCTTTGCTGATGCAACTGAAGATGAAAACTGGGATCATACCATGGATGAAGAGATAGATCAGACTTGAGAAGAATCAGACGTGCGAGATTGTTTCGAGGCTAGATGATAAAAATGTCATCAAGAAAAAATGGGTCTATCAAGACAAGATGAATGAATATGGCATGATGATTCGGAACAAAGCACGACTGATGTGCAAAGGAGACTCCCAGATAAAGAGTAATCAAAGGATGATGAGGATGGCAAGGCAGTTAATATCACAGAATACAGGCAAATCATTGGAAGTCTGTTGTACTTAACCGCAACAAGGCCTGATATTGTTTTCGCCACATGCCAAGAAGCGAGATATCAAAGTAATCCCAAGGAAAGTCACATGCTTGCAGTGAAAAGAATACTTCGGTATATCAAGGGCACGGTGGACTTCGGCTTGACATACAACGACAAATCTCAGACAGAGTTATTGGGATATACTGATGCAGACTGGGCCGGTTCAGCAGATGATAGAAAATCAACATCAGGTGGTGCATTCTATCTTGGTGGATTGTGTATTTCTTGGCTAAGCAAGAAGCAAGATTGCATTTCATTAAGCACCGCAGAAGCTGAGTATATTGCGGCCACTCAAGCCTGCACACAGTTATTGTGGATGAAGCAGCAGCTTGAAGATATGGGAGTTGAAGTGAAGTCTCCGATCGGAATCCAGTGCGACAACTCAAGTGCTATAAATCTTAGCAAAAATCCCGTCCATCATTCAAGGACAAAGCACATTGAGATTAAGTATCACTTTATCAAGGAGAAGGTTGAGCAGGGGATCGTGAAGTTGGAGTATGTGCCTACAGAGCTGCAGGTTGCAGAAATTCTGACAAAGGCCTTACCCAAGGCAGTATTTGAGAGGCATCGACTGGCTCTGGGAGTTCAGTCGACTCCCCGCACTTGAAATAGTGTGGATATGGGACCCCCCCCTCTCCCCGAGGTATGGTGTGTTTTTCCCTAATGTGCTGATATGTGTTCTCTACTATGTTACAGACTACAAAGGCGTGACCTTTGGGTTCGTTGACAAAGGGGGAGAAAAGTGCCTGAAAAGTGCTTGACAAAGGGGGAGAAAAGTGTTTGTTCAAGGGAGAAAATAGTGCGGAGATTTGATAAATCATAATTGATACGGGGAGAAGCTGACAGGTGGAGCAGCCAGAAAGGGGGAGCAATTAGAAAGGGGGAGAGATTTGTAAATCTGACGATGCTAGACGTGATCGATCAAATCATAGAAATCACGACAGCTGAGGATCGTGATAAAAGCAGAACAGTGGTGTTGGAATGGTGTGAGACAGTGTCCAGCTATCAACAATTGGTATCAACTTAAGAATTCACCAATTGGTATCAGTGTGGTTCAACAACCGGTTTTTTCTTTTAAGAATTGGTATCAGGGTGGAATCGACAATTGGGGTCTGACATGAAGTGATTCATTGATGAACTTTTCATTCTACTCTTGTTTCTCACGCCGAGCATTGCTCATGTGGGCTTAGAGTACATGTTAAGTGAATCCTTGAACGCTATCATAATCGCAAGAGGCGAATGGTGGTAGCAGCTGGAAGAAGACTCAGTGAGGTATCAAAGTGCAGAAAATATTTCTGAGCAGAGTTGTGAAGAGTTGTCAACAAACCCAAAGGGGGAGATTGTTGGGCAAAAATCCCTCACGCCGAGCATTGCTCATGTGGGCTTAGAGTACATGTTAAGTGAATCCTTGAACGCTATCATAATCGCAAGAGGCGAATGGTGGTAGCAGCTGGAAGAAGACTCAGTGAGGTATCAAAGTGCAGAAAATATTTCTGAGCAGAGTTGTGAAGAGTTGTCAACAAACCCAAAGGGGGAGATTGTTGGGCAAAAATCCCTCAAGGTAACATTGCAGCATTTTTGGGTTGATTGTGTTTGTTGACAAAGCAGGTTTCCATGGAGAATTGTCGAGTTCCCGAGAAGTTGTTGACATTCCATGTTGACAAAGAACTTTGACAAAGGAAAGGACGATCTGGAGGCGGTACAAAAGAGCAGTACAAGGTGGCGCCGTTTTCCAGTGTTTGCCAATTTTTTGGGCCTGAAAATCGCCAATGGAAAATGGAGTGATATGTCGTTGGCAAAGGTTGAGGAGAGAGAAATGAAGGAGGTGTGCGGAAAAATCAAGCGTGGCGCGCAAAAATAGAGGGTTGCGCGAAATCTTGAAGTGTGGCGCGCAAAACAGCGGGTTGCGCGAAATTGTATTTCGCGCAAAAGATGTTTCAAGGCCGAAAGCTTGAAAAACGGTAAAGGCATGAGGCGCGCGCGACTTTGGAGGCGTGCGCGGAAAATTGAAGTGGCGCGCGAAATAGCGGATGAAGTATTTCGCGCAAGAGGTGTTACGAGGTCTGAAGCTCGTAAAATGGCAAAGGCATGAGGTGCGCGAAATTCTGGAGCAGTGCGCGGAAAATGTTTGGGCGTGGAAGATCAAAGCGGATTACGCGCTCAAGGAGGGTTTTTCGCGCGGGGTCGATGTTGCCTATAAATATGAAGTGACCCTCCTCCATTCAGTAGAGTTCACGACATAGAAAATACCCGAGCTCTGGTGCGCGAAATTGAAGTTTGAAAGGGTGTTGCGCGTAAACTTAAAGTTTGCGCGTAAAGTCAGATTGCGCGAAAAGCAAAGGCTGCGCAGAAAGTTTGAGTTGGCGCGTAAAAGGAATTTCGCGCAAGGCAGTGAATTGCGCGCAAGGCAGTTTCCAGGCTGCGCGTAAAATTTGGAGGTTGCGCGAAAAAGGAATTTCGCGCAAAGCATAGAAATTGCGCGCAAGACACCGTAAGGGTTGCGCGTAAAAATTGAGGTTGCCCGGTACATCCGGTGCAAAGTGAGATTCATCTGCGGGTGAAAGTTGGACTTCAACAGAGCATCTACATACAGAGGAAGATGCATTCCTTCATGGAAATGAAGAGACCTACAGGTCTATAAACTGTGAGTGAATCCCTTCCAAGAGCAGTGAGCTTAGGAAGAGGAAGAAGGTGTTCCTCTCCACCGGCAGTGAGCCAGAGAGAGAGAAACAGGGAGTGACCCTTGGGAAAGAAGTGAGCTGACCCTAAACATTGTAAAGGCAGTGAGCCTGGGCATAGAAGTGATCTAGCCCGAACATTGTAAACCACAGCTAGTGAAGTTAGTGGATCTTGGTACGAACCGGCAACTTGTCGGCGTATGCTCCTTGGACGTAGCCCTTAGTGGTGAACCAAGTAAAAATCGCTGTGTCTGCCTGGTCGCTTCTCTGCATTGCACTCAAAGCATTATCATCAGATAAACTTGAAAAGAACTGAGCATAGTATACACACAAGAGCAAACAAAGTGACCCTTGTAACAAAGTGGTCAAGATCCAGTGGGGCAGGAAGTATTTTGAAAAGAATATCCATACCCTGATTCACCCCCCCTCTCAGGGTACATAGGCCCCTATTGGCCCTAACATTTTATAATCAAAATTTCTAATAAAATTAATTTTTTATTCCCTGAACAGCTTTTAAAATCATAAATACATTATTTAAAAGTTTATGCTAAGATATAAAATCGATAAAAATCATACGAATCTACACAAAAAATAATGTCAATTATTACTAAAATCATCATTAATTATCATTACTCTAATGATAAACATCAGTGAAACCCATTTTAAATACACCTTTTTTAAAAAATATAATGGAAATATATAACTACACAAATTTTGGCCATACGATATGGAAAACAATAAACCATTAGTGAAATAGAAACTATAAAAAGTTTTAGAAACATCGGTATGGGTTCCAAATGTTTTTCCAGACCACACGATGTAACCTTAGAGATATTGTTACTACCGTTATTTTACCCAAAAAGAAAAAAATATTCCATCAAAATAACCCATATAGATTATGTATATATTAAATTAAAATCAATAAAATTCATAGTCTTCAGAACTAATAGAAAATAACTCAATTTCATGATTCAAATTATAATTTCCACAAAAAATTGATGCTTCAGAATGAAATTTTTTATCAGAAACCTATACATTATATACATATTTACTAATGATTATCCTATATCCTTTAATTCTTTGACCACTGTTTCCCAAAGATGGTGAATTATATTAATTCCTTGGCATTATTACATGAAATCATATTTTGAAGGACCAATCAATTTAGGAGTCCTAGAAAATATATTACATACATGAACATTACATTACAATTCAAAACATAAAATTCAATATAGATAATCCATTGAGAACTCCATTATTATCCTATCTTAAACCTACATATAAATAATAACACACTTCTTGGCATCCTGGAAAAATAAAACATAATTAATGGGGGAGCTCAGATGCTTAGTACGATTAAACAATACAGAAAAAGATTTCATAAATAACAATACACTTTTTTGGAAATATTTATCATATAAACACAAGACATTTAAACCTAATATTTAGCATAATATGGAAATAATTAATCAAAAAGACCATTTAATCATTTAAAAGGATATTCAAACAGTCAAATAATCACATGAAATATAAATAAATAATCTCATAATGAGGAAATGCATAATTTTGGACATTTTAAACATACAATCGAGGCTTCATTCCAATAATATAATATTTCTATGGATTCATTAAAAGAATATATTACTTTCAATGGATCATTCCAATAATCTAATAAATGGGTAAGGCCTCGGCCAAAACCAAATTTAATTGGTTTCATGAAACCTACCAAGGCAGCGAGGGGATATAAAGATCCCCACCCATCACATACTATGTAAAAATCATTTAACATATGTAAAAATTGAAACATAAACAAAATAACCGTTTATATTAAAAATAGAATATAAAATGATAATAATTTAACCATAAACCATGAATGATATTAAAATAGAACATCCACATTAATACATATCATAAAACATTCAATACAATATTGAATATTGTATCATAATATACAAACCTCAATTAAGCATAAAATCCAACCAAGGATGTTAACATAGATGAAAATAATTTATTAAAATAATTAAAAATATCATGAGAAAAATAACCCTTTCTCATTGAAAAAATTTATTCAAAAGAAAAGCACTTATAAAGGATATTTAAAAAGAGATTTTTTAATTTGGAACAACATATTTTATTTTTGAAATAATCATGTAACAATTATTTTCTGTTGAATTTTTTGAATTTTTATAAAGATATATATTTTTATTTGAATATTGAAGGATTCTAATTTTTTTGATCTTTCATTTTCTTTTCAATTAATAATTTAATTTAAAAGACTCATTATGATTTTAATAAAAACATTAAGAAATATAAGTATAAATTCAATAAAATTATCATAATTAATAATTTACTAAACCTAATTAAACATTATAAGGGTATATGTTTATTTTTGGACATAAAATCCATTTTTAAAAAATATTTTCTCTTTGTATTTTAAATATTTATATTAAAATTGATTTCTACGATTTATAGAAACTAAAACATGAAAAATGTATTACATTTAATTAATTAGGTGGTTCTAATATTTATTTTGGCCCCTTTTATTCTCTACCATTTTGAGTAGTTTTTGTAGTAAATATTTTTCACCTCAATAATGATCAAACAATTAAAACATGGATAAAACTATTGGATAATGCCAAATAATATCTTTAACACTAGTCTTTATTTTAATGGATAATTTTATTTTCACCATAACCATTACGGGATCGCAAAATGAGACTATTTCTTACAACATTATTTTGTTATCGACCTTTATAAGATTTTATATATCAATAAAAAAAATAAAATATCACTCACTTTTCTTTAAAATCATTTTTTTAATATTGATAAATGAACTTATTATCATTTATAAATGGTCAATTTAAATATGAATTTTTTTATCATGTTAATTTATTATTATTTTTTATTTAATGAATAAAAACATTAAACACTTATATAACACCTACAAAATATATGTTCACGTAATAGAAAAATATCATACTTTTTTCATTAAATGTTAAAAAAAATTGAATGAATGTTGTCTTTTATGAATATTTTAGATAAACAAATATTATTAGTTTTATTAATTTTTATATTTTATTTCAATTACTATAATGACGTCATTGAAGAAAAACTATGCTATTTTCCCCGAAAATGAATTTAATGATATATTATGATAAATAATATTTTATTTAATGATTTAAAATTCATAAAAATTACATAAGATTACATGTGAATAAGATATGGTGAATAATATTAATTTTTTCCTGTTATTGATCAGTTTTACATTTATAGCATCTTTTTTGAATTCTATTATGTTGAAAAAATGCATATCGTGTTAATCATCAACGTGGTTAACAAGATACAAAAACTAAGAGATAAGTGTGAAATGATCAACTAAAAAATTCGAAATTTTATTATATATGATTATTTAGAATAATCCTAACCAAAAATTCAAATTATAAAATTTTGGTACCACATCAACATGAAAATTATTTTAAATAAAGATAATACATTATGTAATTCAAAGGCTACCCTACCTTCAATTATAGAAGGGATCATATACTCCTCTTATCCGCTCACAATTTGATCACTCTAGTTCAGAATATACATGACCTAATAACTATAAAAAATCAATCCTTATGTTCTATAGTTCATGGACTCACCAAAAACAAACCAATTTGAATAATAGTTATTATACTACATGTTTCAAATATTTTTTAAACATGATGACATAATATCATTAGTATCGTAAATATACCAGAATGTTATTATGATTATAATACTGCCTATTTCATCTCTATTTCTATCTTACGGGAAATAGAAATGTCACTCATGCGTATGTATGTACTACAACCTCCAAGAAGTGATGTTTTATGTTTCTCATCCCCACCTCACAAGGATTTTCATAGTGACAGATTTAATTAATAAATATGATATTTCTCACATATCTTTAATTCCTTATTTTTAATATATCATAAAATTTGTTACCATTCAATACATATAGAAATGAAATCATCGTTCATGTATATGTGTGGACTACCACCTCCATGAAGTAGTGAGATTAAATTTTCATGTTTCATTTAAATATATTGAAAAAAATTGAAATTAATGAATAGAAATTATTTTAATTTCATTACTAATAGTTTCAAAATGAATTAATAATAAACCCTTTAACAATGTTCATTATACTGATATTGTTTTGGGATTATAGATCGATCGTCTTCAAAATTCCCTATATAAACCACACACATTTGGTAACAAACAAAAAACATATATATATAGTATGATATAAAAATGATAATTATATTTTAATGAACAGAAAAATTTATCTCATTCATATAAATAACAAATTTTTTTTATTTAGTAGTTAAATAGCATATTATGCTAACTGGTATTTAAGGTATGTGGTTTTTCTAAACCTTATTTTAATGTATTCCATTAAAATATTTTTCTCCATATACATGTTCATAAAAATTTCTATTGAATGGATGTTATATACACATCAATGTTATAAAATTTTCATTTTTAACTATATTTTACATTCTTCACATGATTCGATTATAAATCATTTTGTCATTTTACAAAAATGGTAATTTAATTAATGGTGTAAAGGAAATCATTATTTTAACATTTATTGTATAAATTGAAATACTCGCTTTGGAAAAGTTTTATCTCATGAAATATTACTTTACATGTTTCTATGTATTTTTTAAAATAATATTTTCCATATTTTTTTTTATTTTCTTCATTTTTAAAATAATTCAAAAGAATGGGCAAATTCTCCATTTTTAGGTGGAAATAGAAACTAATTTGATGATGCGTTCAAAAGTGTTTATAAAGGTATTTATAATGAAATGGTGAAAATGAAATAAAATTTATTCATATATTAGTAATTGAATATTATAGAAGATCATTGATGATCTCGATATAGTTTATAAAATGGGTGATCATAAAATAACATATAATATAGATCTGCTTGATGTAGATTATACAATTGGTGAGTTACATACATCATATATTAAAATGATAAAGATATATATCTTCAATTCATTATGTCATGTTTTATTCCTCAATTTAACGATGGATGGAGTTAACCAATGTTATTTATCTTATATATTTAGTTGGGTACCAATTATTTCTGACATGTGTGAACATGAGTTACGAATATTATTCTATATGATTCCAACAAGAGGTATTATTTTTATTGAATGGTATTTAAAGTATTTAATTAAAAAATGTTTTTTCATGGGGATATGATTTATTTTATAAGTTCATAAAATAATTTGTATAAGGTAACTTTTTTGTGTATTCATGTTTCTCACTAGAAAGAAAATATTTTTTTCATTTATATCCATTGTTAATTTTTTCGGATCATCCCAGGTATTCAATTATTGTTTACAGGGTTTATAGATGAGTGGGGAAAGTGAAGAATTAATTTTTAAATTCATGAATATATTTAAATAAATTAAAATTATATACATTTACATAGTTTCATATTATGGTACAAACGGGTACATCATGGATGTGTCCATATTATAATATATGTGCTTGTTATGTATGAGTTATGATGAAATTCTCTAAAAATATAAACCAAATTGTTATTTTATTAATTTAATATTATCAATTATATTCTATATACACAATATAATGCATTTTTATGGTTCTTTCCCTATTGGTTTCATATAATATTTACCTCCTCAAAACATTTTTTGGATAATTCAAGCTTCAATAATCATCTAAAAATTTATCTTTATTAATGTTGTTATTTACATGATGATATACTTATATTAGAATCACAATTTCAACATTTTTAAATTAATTAAAAAGGGTATTAAATAATCATTAAAAAATTAATTTTCATCTACTATTAGGATATACATATATTCATTTCTTAGTTAGATTATTTTTAGAAATCATTACGCAAATATTATGCCATCATTTGTTTTTAAAATTAATTTTATTATTCTCCTCTATGTATATATATATAATATTTGAATAATTAATTTTAAATTAAAAACTCATTATGAATATAATTAAATATAATATATTTTATAAGAAAAAATAATAATTCATTGATAAATAATATTTTATGAATGATTTAATTTCTAATAAATCCTATTTTTGTAATAAATTGAATAGAACTACAAAATTTTATTTGATCAATATTATCAAGGGATCCATGGTATATAATACAAATTGTGATGCATGTGATTAGGTGGGATGAAAACTATATGTGTGGTTAAATCATAATTATAATTTTTTTGTTTTAATCATAAATAATTTTTCATATTTTTATAAAATAACAATTTATTCATTTGTATCCTCTATTATGATAATCAGCTCACATATTGTTTTCACTAAACATTTATATTATATATAATGGTTTATAAAAATACATATAGAATAAATATTATTAAAATTTTTAAAAAAAATCTGTGAGAGAAATCCTTATTTTTTGATATTCCATATACAACACAAATAATTTTATCATTCCATGCAGAAAAAATCAATATCTAGGTATCGTGTATAGGTCTTCATGTTCATAGACCTCCAATTTTTATGGTTAAAGGGTTTCATAAGTGGTTTTTGATGTTTATTATGATTATAAGTATTATTTGTAGGTTATTAGAGGAAATTAGAAAATTCTATTTTCCTTACCAAATTACGGCTTGTCTGGGGTCCTTAGGGTAGTGGTCCTTTTCTAGTTAGAGTTTATTTTTCATGAATATATATATATATATGTATATATATATTGAGTAGATAATTTATATATTTTATGGATAAATTATGCCTTGGTATAAACCATGAAATTTTAAATGTTATTTTATCAATTATTCTAGTATTTAATTTTGATGGAGATTTTTTATAATACATATTTTACATAGGGAGGATAAAATTCATATGTATCTCAATCATTTTGGAAAATATTGTGGTTTAGAACACATTAATACATGTGTTTTTTATGTGGATTTGAGGATATTTGAAAGAAAAATCATGGTTTCTAGTTTCTTAGTCATTTTGTTTTCAGGGTTCCATCTTAAATATTAAAATATCCTATAATATTTTATAACGAATGTGTTTTAATTTTTTGAGGTATTTATATCGTCATTGATTTATCTAAAT
This sequence comes from Viscum album, assembly GCA_963277665.1. NCBI lineage: Eukaryota > Viridiplantae > Streptophyta > Magnoliopsida > Santalales > Viscaceae > Viscum > Viscum album. Next base: position 1,535,533,169 of record OY728120.1, on the reverse strand, counting down.
AGTGGCGTGGTTTAGAATATCAACATTGTAGTTTACTCTCACATTTGTTTAATATAATATTCATGTTCCATATTCCTGTCATTATATTCCTTTCCCCTTTTTTAATCACAATTTAGCTATGTTGATTAATGGTATTATGTTTCGAAGTGTTTTGTGGATTCTATAATCCTCAACTTCCTAGCATTTATTTTTATTTATTTATGGTATTATTTTTAATCATTCTAATTTTATTATTTAATTAGATCTTATTATAGGCTTTTGGATCTTTATTCTAGGATTTTAAATGGGTAATTGACCAATGTTTAATGAGTTATAGTTTTGTTATAGGTTTTAATGAGTATCATAAAGATATTATGGGTGTTTGATTCGAAATTGTTAACATCTCATTGTATTTTTCTGTTTCATTTATAATTTATGGTAGTTTATTTATATTCTACCACTATTATTATTTCATTTTTAATGGTTTAAGATAACATATTTAATTTATATATAAGGATATAATTATTATTAATAAATAAAATTATATCTAATTAATCTATGGTGGAAGTGATTCTGTAATTTATTAAAGTGTCTCTTTATTAATTTTTTTCTTATTTCATTATTTGTATTAAAATCATAATAATGGATTATAATAGATTGTTAAATGTGAAAACATGAAATATTAATTTATTTGGTAAATTAAATAATGGTAATGAACTAATAAATTAGGAAACAAGGCTTTGATAGATTTATTTTTATGTATTTTTAATGAAATGATAAAAAATAAATGAAATTTAATTATCTCTTTGTTATATAGTTATGTTTTTTTGTATGGAGATATGTTTTTTTTGATAATGTTGTACATTAAATGGTATTATTTTGATTTTTTGTTTTATTGGCCTAATAATGTTGATGTTGGTTGAGTGTTGTAGTATCGTGAGATATGGTTATATTTAAAATTTATGTAAGAGAAGAAAAACCACCTCCTGAAATCATTTTTTTATTCAAGTCCATTTTAGAAAAATCAAGCCAAACCGTAAATTCCAAAACCCCACCCATGGAATATTGTAAATATCCGCCTGATCCATTATCACTTTTCTACTAAAATTACCCATACATATGCATTAACATGCACTTCACATGTCCACCCCCCAAATATGTTGATGATCCTAAAGAAATACCAAGGGTTTTACTTTCCATTCCATTACTAAATCCAAACATATGCCAAAATTTCCAAACTGAAACAATTATTCTTTAAAAACCCACTTTACCAATTTCAAAACTATTTGAATGAAATACCCTTTTTAACATTTTTTAAACCATTATATAATATCCCTTTCAATTTAAATCCACATCCATTTACAAAAGCATTATAACACCAACCAATATGAACACAAATCACAACCAACAATGAAGAAAAAGAATGAGGAACTAGTGCTTGTGCCCAACATTGAGACATGGTAGTGACCAACGACCCAAATAATACATAACAATAGAGGACCTTGAACTGGGCATCTAAGCTCCACATGGGTCACTACTCCATGTGGGGTCACAACGTGACACCGAGTCATCTCAATTGTCAGCCCTAAATCTAAAACAATGACCAAAAACTCAAATCCAGAACTACCCCATGAAACTCAGGTCTCACCACGAGCGGTGGTGATCAAGAAACGACCCGTAACCTACCTACCGAGCCCTAAAAATCCTAATATCTATCTATCGGACACCCCAAATAACAATATCCTCTCATTTGATACCATTTGGTGATGAAACAACCCGAGTCAAAACCGAAACAGTCACCCGAGCTGGCCCACGACATGGCCATAGGGTCATTACCGATCCCCATGATTTGGACACTTGTGTCGGGCACTAAAACTAAACAAGTGGAAATGATTTGGACCATTAATGGAAGAAAAATAAATAAATAAAAACTTAATAGTGAAAACGAAAACTAGGTGTGGAGAGATAAAACAGTTGTATATACCTCCACGTGACCCTATGGGTCACCACCAACCAAAATCCAATGTTGCACTATGGTGACCGAATCCAAGCAAGGCGCAATACCCAATGCTAAAAACAGAGGTAAAGCTATAGGTGTGAGTATTAAAAGTCAGTAGGCATGAAAAAACTATATATTCTCATATGAATTTCCTTTAAATAATATATCCATTAATTTCATGTTTGAAATACAATATATAGAACTCAGTTTTTTTACACATTTTCTTCATTAAAAGAAAATCAAAATCCATTTCCCTTCGTATTTTAAACTATGTTCTTTTACAAGGATGAATATTTAACCTTTTTAGAGAATGACGAATAGAGATGTGTAAAACATTTTAAAGACCATTTTCCAGAGACTTTTGAATATAATTTTTATCCCCTATAACAAAGATAGGAAACATACATGAAGGAAAAAGCAATAATAACACAAGGGCAATAGAAAATAACATGCAAGAGTAACCAACCAAACCAAGCACCTAAATCATCCTCCATGGATTATAAAGTGTTGATATACAGGTGAAAACCTATGTGCTCATGAATATTCTAGAACGTACTATACATGTGACTCATTCTGATGGCATGCCTACTCTTGATGATGTCATACCGGCCAAAAAACTAGTGATTCCCTACCTGGCCTAACCAAGGTTCCAAATCCCCTACTAGAACAATTTCCATAATAAGGGAAAGTAGTTAGTGCGTAGTCTAATCTAGTGAAACAATCATTCACTAAAAATTTGTTCGCTATGCCAGGTTCCCATATTCAGTATAAAATGGGGGAGATCCAACAATTTCAAACAAGTATCCAGTCACATTTACATTCCTCACACATAGTCAACACACATAACAATTTCACCCCCGAGTCACCCCAAGGAACATATCACTCGCCTTTCAACCATTTGATCACAGGAACTTCCTACCCGGCTGACCTCGTATAACATATAACTCAACCAAAGAAAGGGAACCACATCCAATGAGAGTCTTCTTGAGATAACTTGTTTTACAAATGTGCCAACTAGGCCTCACATAATTTTTTTTTTCCAAACCATTTCCTAAGAATCTCACGCACACCACTTTGAAAACAAGAAATACACATTTTAACCCATTTAAGAAAATTAAACCAGAATTTCAAATCGAAAGCACACTCACAAAGCACAAAGGGGAATTTCATTAGGAAATTGATGTGAAAACACAATCAAACAATTTATTTCAACATAATACAAGAAATAAACCCCTCCAATTCATGATAGATTATTTTAATAATAGTTCTATATCAATAAATAATATTAAAAAGTGGTGAAAAATACAAGAAATAAATGATTATTATATTTAAAAGTTAATGCATAGAGATCCTACCTAAGATATGGAAGCAGACCAAGCCGAGACACTTCATCTCCTGAAGCTTCCGACGAAAAATGCCCACACTAGAAAACACATACATTCACATGCATATATATTTACCCTTAATCAATTGAACATATTCCATGATCCATGACGGAATATGTGCAATGAAGATATATATATTCATATACTCACACATACCTATGTATGTGTGTGTGAGAACCGCCAAGGATCCACCCAAACTTTAATTAATTAATCTAGAGGAACCAATAACATTTGGAAAACACAAACCATTTAGGAACACATGTTTTCAAGGAAACACCAATTTAAAACATCACCTTCCTTTAATGACACCCCCATGGGTCCACCTAGTGCACCCATGGGTGTATCAACATCTAGTGACACATGAAATATTGCAAGAGACACACAAAACCCATTTTTCAAATGCATTTACCATTAATTAATCAATTCATGAAGCACCCTTGTAAAAAACCACTATCAATTAATTTACATCCAAAGTGCCTTTGAAAAGAGATTTCGCACACATTGCATAATCATAAAAAACCATTCCAGGAAGTAACCTAATGAAGCACACATGAGAACATAACCATATCATTTAGAAAATCCTCTTTTACCATATACTCATGTCAAAACACATTTGAAGTATATTTTTCACCACATAAAATATCTAATTTCACTATTTTAAACCCAAATGAAATTTAACAAAAAAAACTTAACACATGGACACGTAGACATAATTGAATATTGAAATTGAAATATAATTTTTTAACAAATTATACTCTCAAGAAAACACCATAATAAATTCACTAAGTGATTAAAACAAAATCTGGCATTAACATGCATAAAAATAAACAGGAATCAATTAAAAACCCATTTTAAAATGTTATAATAATCCATTAAACATCATAATGGACTCATTAGATATATAATTATACAGAAAATCAAGTGAAATAATTTTTAATGCAATATAAGAACCAAAAGATTGCTCTGGAAGAGGAAAAAAATATAGATTCATCTACCTAAAAGGAACACAATTGTGACGAAACCTTTAGAGGAGGAAGATTACACCTTGAAGGACAACTCAAAACCCCTAGAATCCAATACAAATGAACCAAAACATATACCCAATCCATTAGAATTCATAAAAAAATGAAAACCCCAAAGAAGAATTGAAAAAATGGATTAATACTTACCAGTCGGGAAAGAGGGGAGGTCGAACACACCACAATGAGGAGGGGCGACTACCAAAGGTGTTGCGTGACGAAGAGGAGTCTAGATAGGGGTGTTGTGCCTTGAAGAGGGGGTATCACTGGATGGGGTCGCATCAGCATGGAGGGGCGTCATCAGATGAGGCCGCACCGAAGTACTACCGGCGTGGAAGGTGGGTTGCGCATAGAAGGGGGGGAAAGGCAGAGGTGTGGGGAAGATGGACAAGAGGAGGGCGGTGCTGGAGGCCGATCGCGCACCTGGGGCGATGTGCATGAGGCCAAGGGGGGACTGATTCAGAGGCTTAAGGTTCTCCCCCTTTATTTTTTTATTACTAATAATAATTTAATTTCAATAGTAAAAATAATAAGGATAATAATAATATTAATAACAATAATAAAATTAATAATAACCAAAATAATAAAAATATTATTATAACAATAAATATTATTATTACTTTATGATTAAACAATTTTTTTTCTAAAACTCTATTTTATTTAAATTTTTTATTTTACTTCATTTCTTTTCACTTATCCTTTAATAAATTCATTTAATTATTTTGGATGTCGGGGAACTGCACAACTCACGTGCCACCATGTGTGCTATTGATCGAGCTGTACTCGAATCATGCCACCCGACACTGACCCCCTACAAAGTCAAATTGCGTGTTGTCACACAATTTTATAACTCGCGTGCAAGACGCATGTCAAACCCGGTCGGGGTGTGACCTGTAAAGGAAAATTACATGACCATGGGCTATATTATGTTTGTTTTAGGACATAGGATCTAAATCACAAAATGGTAATTTGATTTCTAAATCTCTAAAATACAATATCACATTTAGATCTCATTAATAAATAAGAAGCATTATATTCTCAAATATGGAAGATTAGTTAGTTTTCATAGAATATAAAACTAGTGTAACACCATGTTATATTAGCATATGGTTTTATATTTAAAAAATACTAAAAATGTAATTCTTCAAACTCAACAACAGAATAAAATGGACCATGAGAAACCATGTTAAAAAAATTCATTATTCTCTAAAACATAAAAAATAATGTTAGAATAATAAAAAATCTCATTCTAAGAAAAAGATATAAAAATTATTATTCTAAGAACATGTATTCAGTTACATATATATATTTTAATGATCTTTAAATATTAATTTATGTATTGATACAAATCTGGGTTTAAAAGATTGATTTTTTTGAAGTGTGATTAAAAATGTAAAACGTTGAAAAGAAATAAATTTTAAATGGATTTTTAATTTTTTTAACAAATAAAATTGATCAATATTATATTTTTTATAATAATAATTATAACCCATTTAATTAAAATTTGATATGAAAAAAAGTATGAATATTTAATTATTAATGTAATAGGTTTCTATAAAAAATATTTTCCAAAATATTTTCTATTAATATTTAATATTTAAATTTATAAAAATTAGAAATTTTATTTTAAAAATTTATAAAAAAAAGTAATGCATCATTTCAATATTATATATATTTGAATTATTTATAATTTTATAAAAAACTTATATTTTATTTGAGTAGTGAAATATTTAGTTTTCATTAAAATAATTGATTTTATGAATATTTAGAAAATGTATAATAACAGAAAAACATATTAAAAATTTTCATGAACATAAATTTTTTTATATACTGAAATGAATTTTATTGAAATAAAAAGTTAAATTTACAAAAACCTTGATATATAAATAAACATTTCTTCTAATTCAAAATGGGATTCCATAATTTCAAAAAATTATGATATTAAAAGATAGAATTAAATTTTGAATTTTATTATAAGATATATGAATCTTAATTTTTAATTAAAAAACTTATTATTTACATTTAATTCAACAATATTGTTAATTTTATCCAAAACACTATTTTAACACAGAAAATAAATAAATTTTTATAAAAAGAAGTTTTCATGAGTTGCATATGGTAATGTTAAAATAAATTTTACCTAAATATATTAATATTATAGAAAAAATGAATTTAATATTTTCAATCTATTTGTAAAACAAAAATGTAATATACATTTCATTTTTAGTAATTAAAATTAATTAGCATGGTTAAAAACTAGTTACAAAGACAAATATAAGGAAAATAATAAATTGTAAATTATAAGTATAAAATTCATAAATATTTTGAAACATATTTTAAAATATATGTTTGATTATTTCTTGATAATAACCATCCCAAAGTATATTTTTTTAATTATTGGATCAATGTGAAATTTTAATAATAACTTTATCTTTTTGAGATGTACTTTTCCATTGAGTAAGGGGGACTTTCTAACTACTCCGTTTCCATTCCAATTATGTTATTTATTATTTCACCTGACAAATATTTTTTAAAATTATATTATAATTACATAATTATCATTAATATACTGAAATGTTATTATGATGATGCAATATTCACTAACTACATTTTCCTTTTTTAAATGAAAAAAAAGAGTCTTTTGTTCCTGCAAACTAATTCCACTGTGAATGACGTGTTCAATTTTTCAAAAAAAACATTACATTGATATTTTAAAATGGGGTTTTAATTAATTAATAGAATATTTATAACATTTTTAAGAATTTATAAAATTATTCTATTGCCAATATTCATTCCATTTTTTGAATGATGAAAGTGATGCCAATGAATATGTACAGACTATAGCCTCAATAAAATTGTCTTGTTTCCTTTTTCATAATATTCATTTCACATATGTCATCATATTCTATAACATAATTCAAAATAATAAAAATTTAAAATAATATCATTATTATTCTATAATATAGATATTATTCCAATGGAATATCATTATTAATAAATGCTAACACATTGATTATTGATTTTTCTTATTTGGGTAAGAATAAACACATTATTGTATAATGCTATAAATTTCACCCATTAGTAACTTTGGAAAGACAAATAATAATGATATAGGACATAAATAAGTAAGGATTACCTATAATGGTAATGAAAATATTCACCTTAATATTATGATACCACCCCTTGTTTGTGAAAATCACCAAAAAAGCTCATCACTTACTTCTTCGACATCAGTCATAACTAAAATTATTATGAAATCAAATTAGAACATGATAAATCATTATAAAACATACATTATCAAAAACTATAATTATCTCATAATGATAACTATTCAATCAATAAAAAATAACATATTCTATCATTATTATACAAGTATTAAACATACATTTGAAAATAACATCATTCGATAATGGAAATAAAGAATAATTTTCTAATATTTATTTGTAATAAATGATTAAAAATAACATTAATAAAATAAAATAGGTTTAAATATTTTCCATAAATCCATGATTAATAATTTTATTTTCATAATAGTATTTTAGATCATGTTTTCCAAATCTAGATTAAATGTTGTGGCCTTTTCATCTTAATTTTATATTCTTGGAATATGAGGCATATTCACCACATATTTCTATTTTATAGTGTATATGTTGTACATGGATTTATATTTTCATATTATTACATCAAATATTACGTATTTAAAAAATCATCTCATATTCTTCCTCCATGGATTATCAATTCAAAATATAATGATGGTTAATGGGTTTTATTAACTCAATCCCACATTCATTGAGTTATAATATATCATCATGGACATCCTACTTTTATACATGGGTTCTTCAATAATATGATTTTATAATTTATATTCTATTTATTTGTGGTAAAAATTAATATTTTGATTGAAAAATTACCCATCTATAAATTTGTTCTCCACGAATGTATGACTATGGGATAAATAATTCTCAATATCTTTAATGGAAATGTTTCTTCCAAACTAATATTTTAAACTACCTCCCATGTTATCCAACATATTTGGGAACCCAATTATGTGTTATCACATGAAAACATTTTATTTTACTTATATTATTTTAAAATGATATATTTTTTCTCCTTTTATGATATGGGCATCATGTAAGGTTTTTCAATATCTAAATAATTAATTACCAACCACACAATTTCAAATGTTTTAAATTTCACCCTACACTACCTTTTGATATTGTTTATGTATTTTTAATGTTATATTTTTTGAAATTTTGTTATTTATAGAAACAAAAATGAGTTCTTTCACTTCACCTTTTCATTAATTACTTTTTAATGAGATTTGTTAGGTTATCTATTACGATAATGTTAAAATAATTTTATTACAAAGTATTTTATATTTTTTATTCTATTAAAAACATTATATCTAATATTTTTTTATTGTACATTATTTTTTCATCAATATCCCAATAAAATAACTTTGGAAATAATCATTTTATTTTCTTATTTTTTGGTTGTAAAATTATTATATTATTGAATTATTTTTTGGTTGAAACTTCTAGAAACAAAATAAAACCCATTTTGGTTAAATGGGTGATTTATGATGTAATGAATGATTTTATTATAGTTAAACAACATATGTATAGATTATTTATGGGTGGGATCCTATATTCCCCTTTATGAATTGGATAATAATTTGTATATCTTGTGATAATGACATTATTTCAATGTGTAATTGTAGTATTCTATGTTCAAAATGTTTGTGTGTGAGTGTAAATTCATTAAGTTATGCACAAATATACTATTTTTGTGTTTAATTACAATATGATATTCTCAAAATTATTTTTATTTTGTGTAATTATTTTCATCTATACTTGTGAAGACTATGTTTTATTATAATATAAAACGAATGTGATCAAAATGTTATTATTTGTATTGCTAAAACATGTTTCGAAATTTATTTGTTTTATTTTTATTATTATCATCCATAGATAATGTTTATTATCTCACACTCATATGACATGATATATGATTTATCTCTTGAGATTACATCTCCCAATTTCATATTTAATACTTTTATTAGTTCATGTTATTATTAAATATATATATTTCCCCCCAACACATTTTATAATATTTATATGATCTCTCTCTTGAGTCCATTTGATTAGCATTCCATTATTGATAATTTTAGAACATACCATTCCTATGTTTTCATTCCATGGTTTCTAAAGATAAATATAACTTATTAGAATTCTAAAAGAAAGTCTATCGAGGCTCATTTATTGGTAAATGTATATATGAATTGTAAAATATGTATCCAATATAGTTGATCATAAATAATAATAAGCATTAAATTATTACGATTGTGTACTGCTTTTGAGATTCTATGATTGAATACTGAAATAGATATACAATAGTTATATGTTTAGTATTGGTTATTACACTTATTATAAAAACTAGTGTTCGAGGGATTTATTTTTTATAATAGTAACTAAGAGTGTGGGTTTAGGACACCTCTTTGGGTAGAAGGTAATTTATTTTTTATTCTAGGGATTTTTTAGTGATTTTTTATAATAAAATGAGAAAATTTTTGTATAACTGGTGGGGATAAGTCCACTTATCAAATATCAACCTTAAATTTTTGAATATTATTCAATATATAGTATTATTATAAATTAAATCCTGATTTATATAGTTTCAATTTGATATAGTAGTTAAATTGATAAACCCACATTTAATCAACCTAACAGATGATGGTTGAGTATCAATTCGATCTACACACAATGAATGATGAGGGGGATAATAACTTAACACTTATCAAGATACTACTTTGGGATACCCTTTAGAATGGTTCATTTTCTATGTTTTTTTTGTATACTAGCTATTTTTTAAACCTCCAACTAATAGTGTTGTGGTGATTATTAAAATTGGAATGTATTTTACGGCTGTTAGTCATTTAGATGTAGTTTTTTTATTTAGTGGTGGTTTTGTTAAGTATCATTTTTAGGAACGTAGTGGCGGTTAATTTTTTATTTAGTGTCTATTATTTAAAAAAAATTCTTGGAATATTAAATAATTTAATATAAGCCTCTATGGAAATTATTAGTTGGGGTTTCTTTTAGCAGCAATTACTCTTAACGACCACAAAATATATTTTACGGCGGTTCCTCCAAAATGCCTATAAATCGGATTATTAAAAATTAAATTCATAAAACAATAAATATAAACAACTCATATATAATAAACTAAAACCTAGAAATATTAAAACTCATCATACATATATTATACATCAACAATCATATAAAAACATCCATTCATTATAACCTCAATCTATGTCAACCCATACATATGTCAATATACATATACAAATATATCGAAAAATTACCCATTCCCAATATACATCCATATCACAACCTTGAATGCATATGTATACCTCCACATCTTGTCATCCACTAAAAATGACCACTTTATGTCAACATCCTTAGAAAAAAGGGGAAAAAATACAACTATTAATAACAAATCAGAATTATAGTAAAATAGTTGAAAAAATTTAACATACCATGGATAATAAGAACCATCACGACTAACTTCTAAAGAAAATCATAGATTATAAGGATTAAACTCCCATGTAAAACAAGTATCAGTCACCTTTAATGAAAAATACAAAATTTAAGAAAATAAAATCAAAAAGGAAAATGCATATAATATATTCAAAATAATAAACATAAAATATCTTATTTTGTTAATAAAAGAGAAGAAATATTTACATATAAAATAATATATAATGAAAACCACTATTAAATGATAAAAACACCTATTTAAAATAAAATTAAATAGTTCAAAATTAAAATGGATGAGTAAATATTCTAATTTTATTTTAATATGACGCGTGGTTTGTATAAAATTTATAGTATAAATTATTGTTAATTTTTGTATATCACATCACATACAATATTTCAAAAAAACTTAGAAGTGGTGTCCCCATGATTTAACATCATCCTGAGGTTTATTTATATGGTTTGTATTGTTTCATTGTTGATTTAGTGTTTTAGAACAATAAAAATATGTTTATGACCATAACGAGATAAATGTAATTCAGAATTAAATTATGTTAGTTACTATATTTCAGAATTAAATATACGTTCTTTTCCAAGGATTTTAATGAAATAATTTTACATTTCCTTGTTTTGACCCCCCAAAAAAGTATTTAAAGGCTTTTATACCTTCCAAAATGGTATACCAAGTAATTCTGACCACAAAAAACAAGATAATGATATGTTTTTTTGTTTACACATAAAAAAACTCAGCTATTTTCCCTATGATATGACATCAATTTGATATTGTTTTCCATGTCTCTTCCAATCATAAAGACATTTTGGTGTTTTAAAATACTAAAACTTCATTTATTCCCATATTGACACATCGTAATTTGGAATGACATGTCGTTTGGTCCTGACTTTTACAATTAAACATACGGTTGTTTTCCCATTATTTCAGGTCAATATGATGTTCTTTTACTATTTATGACCCCATAACACTTTTTTTAAATTAATTTTTACCCTTTAGAAGTATATATTGAGTAATTCCCACCACACAACAAATTATAATGATGATTTTTCTATGATTACACCTAAAAAACAAATTAATGGGGGCTTTCTCATGATATTGAATCAATATGAGGTCATTTTCAATGGTTTTGACTATTACACACAAGTTTTATTTATTAAAAAAACTAAAAAAAATTTTATGGTAATAATGGGAAAATTGTAACACATAATGACCTATTGTTGATTCACACATGTCAAATTTAAATTCACGGTTTCTTTTACATGACTTTAGATAAATTCAACATTGTTTTACTACTTTTAACTCACTGAAATTTATTTCTAAAGTCCATTATACCTTTAAAAAGATTATGCAATGTAATTCCGACCACACCGCACGTCAAATTTACATGTTGTTTTCTAATACAAAAAAAAACAACTCAATTGTGGCTTTCCAATTAATTCACATAAATAAGAGGTCATTCCCTATGGTTTTGACCATACCATTAACGTTTTAGTGTTTTAAAACACTAAAAACATGTTTCTAGACACAATAAAAAACCATAATTAATAATAATGTGTTACCAGTTCATATATTTCAATGTTATATGTTTGGTTGATGTCCAAGAATTTCATTTAAATATGATGTTGTTTTTTTTTGTTTTTTCTAATGACACATGATTTTAATTGCGTTCGTACCTCAATGAAGTGTATAGAGAGTAATTTCGACATCACCATACATATGATTGAAGTTTTTTATATGTGTACATGTCAAAAAAAATCAACGGTTTTTTTTCATGATTTTCTAGAAACTATGGGACCTTTTCTATTTTTTTACCATAGAATGAAAGTTTTAGTGTTTTAAAACAATAAAATAATTTTATATCCATAATGAGAAAAAATTAATTCGGAATGAATTTTTTTTGGTTCCTAACATTCAAAATTAAATGTGTTGTTGTTTTTCTGTGATTTCAGGTCAATCTAACATCATTTCCTAGTTTTGACTCCCAGAAACTTGTTATTACATGATTTTGTAACATTCAGAAGTGTATAAAAAGTAATTCAGACCACATCGCTCATCAAGTTGACGTTTTTCTCTGTGTACACATTAAAAAAAACTCAGAGGAAGTGTCCTACAATTTCAAAATAACATGAGTTCATTTTCTATAGTTTTGACCATTGAATTCATATTAACGTGTTCTAAGACAATAAAAATGTGATTGAGACTATAATAAGAAAAACATAATTTAGAATTATGCATCGTTAGTTTGTAATTTTTAAAATTAAATTTACAGTCATTTTATCATGTTTTTAGGTAAATTACACATCATTTTCTAGTTTTGATCCCCTCACAATCGTTTTTACAGGCTTTTGTACCATTTATATGTGTATACAATGTAATTCTAACCACACTATATTTCATATTGACATCTTTTCTATATGTATACATTAAAAAAACTCATTGATGGTTTTTATGAGATTTAAAATTAATCTTATGACATTTTATATAGTTTGGAACATTGAAAACACATTTTATTATTTTAAACACATAAAATGCATTTACGACCATAATGGGAAAATCTTCATTCAGTCACCTAGCCTTTATATAGATGTTATTCCGATCGATTAGGCCATGAGTGGTCATTAGGGGAGGTTGATTAATTTATACTAGATATGTTTTCCAACTATGGAACCTTTCTTTTTTATTTATAAGGTTTATTAATTAAGAATATTATAGGGAAAACACATATCAAAATAGATTCATTTATTTAATTTTTTTGGGTAATCTTGACCCTTAATTTTTTTTTTCTAATCTTTGTTGGGATATCAAAATATGTGACATAGTTTATAATTCTTATTTTATTAATTTTTGGTTCTTCAATAATCATTATGGTATGTGTTTCCTCATATAATTATTGTTCTGAGGTATGGTAGAATTTGGAATTCATTAGGTACATTTTGTTTTTTAGGATCTACTATCACTACAATATAGAAATTGTTCTCATTTTTTTAGTATTAGATGAAATTGTTAGAATATTATAAGTGTTTAATGGATGCTGGTTTAATTAAATTTATTTTTCCATAAAACATTTATACTTTTTCATTATAAAAAGGTATTTAAATTGATATATTATTGATTTAAAATTTATTGATACTTTCTCAATTTGAATAAACATATAAAAAAAATATTCCTCTCAGTTTTTAAATGAATGGTGATTCCAATGAATATACAATTTTTATGAAATTTGATTTGAATAAATAATATAATTGGATAAAAAATAAGTTCATATAATATTTTTTTTTGTTTTATTAAATGTTATATAAAATAATAGCAGGTGAAAATGAATTTCTTCCATGTGTATGAAAGGAAGGTCAATTTATTTGAATTGATACTCCAAAATAAGGGTAAACGAAAAGGGAACCCAGTTTAATTTGGAATAGATTGTTTTTGATAATCCACAATAGTATTTAGTTTTTTTTTCAAGATTGGTTATATGATTATATATCTAAATAAATATTTGATTTCATTACACTGTTTTTGGGTTCACTTATTAGGGTGTTCTCTCATCTCTAATCCCATTGATCTAGGGATTTTTCTGTGTATTAGTCATGACCAATCAGATGGTTGTGAGTATCCTAGATAGACCATAACTAAAATTGATTAAGATATAATTCCATGTGTATATTCGTAATTAATGTTTAAATGGTTTTCTTTGTAATGAAATGGATATCATTTTATTTTCTTGGTTGTAATTGGGATTTATCATATATTTCATTGAAAATTACCTATTATTATAATTATTTAATAACATTTTTTAAATTATTTGATATCTATTCATTACTAGAAAATATAAAAATATACATTTTATGTATTTGTTTTTTAGAATATGACCATAATTTTTTTTTGTAAAGACTATTTTTAATATGCTTCAGGGGATCCTACTGGGAAAATTATTATAACACCATGTACATTTTTTTAGTCTCATTAGATATTTTTTCTTATACCTAATTAAATTAAACTACATAATGGATTAAGGTACCCATGATTATATCACATGGATGACTTTTTTTCTCTTAACTACATCAATTTCACTTTATTAGTTTAGCACTAATATTTACATGTAATCATTTTCATCTATTGTATAAACTTATATTCGAGTATTTTTTCTTTTATATATGTTTTATGTTGTATGTTCAGTTTACTATGGGATAAAACATTCAAAATGGTAAATCATGGTGCCTGTGAACTTTTCTCCAAGTCACATGGAACAGGAATTCCATTCAGGTCTTACCGCATGCCTACTCGAGTGTCTCATTCAATGATGACACATACCAATTCATGAATCCTTGGTATCAAATGAGTTTAGTTTTCATTCATCTACATGTATTAGTATGTATTTATTGACTGATGACATGATTGTTGGTATACTGGTGGTAGATTATGAGTATTTTCCATGTTATATCTTAATGTAAAATATAGTGAGATATAATAAGATATTCACTTGAGGATCTCTCATGTTGATTTGTGAACAATGTTTTATTAATTTCATTAAAAAACATTCTCATTATTGTTTAGTAAATATCTACATAGAAAGATATTACCTTTGAATGAAATTAAATTTCTTGTGAGTTTATACACTGTATAAAAGCAAGTCGTGTATAAATCAAAATATTCCTCAAAGAAAGAAGATTAAGAAAAAGTCCCTTACCTCGTGTCCAACATGACTTGTTCATTCATTAATTTCCCAAATAATGTAATTAAGATACTTTATACATTATTCAGAACCTTTTTCATGTTTATTATTAATTTTATATCACTTATTACCTTTCTATAACTATTAGTTAATTATTTGAGTACATATCATACATTTTCTTTATGTTCATGACTTGAGTAAAAAATAAACATGATATAATTAAAAATTGTTCATGTGGTCAAAAGTACATTATCTCCTGAATTATATTCATGATTTAGATATCATATATGTCATATATATCCAGTATATATGTTTTTATAATAATCCATAACATTTGGATAAAAGAAATGAAATGCACCGTTAATGGAGACGGTAAGTCATACATACGCATGGACACTACTTTAATTTATTTTTCATATTTAAAGGAATAAAAAATAAATGATACATATGTATATTATAATTTCAATATAATATCTATGTTATTTATGTTACATACATTCATTAATTTGGAACTCTTAATCATCGGTATGATAACTCTTTATCCTTTCTAGTAAATATGGTTTGGAAACCATTTGAAAATGTATTGATGTTTCACCTTCCATGGTGATTCCCATATAAATATTTACTAGATCCATGTATATAGGATCCTTTTCGACTCTCATCTTGTTCAAAACTCCATGATCATTTATACTCAAAGCATATAACACCTTATTTTCCTTCCCCGGGTGGTAGTTTATAGTGAAATCATAATCCTTGAGTAGTTCAAGCAATCTTCTTTGCCTCATGTTGAGTTCTTTCTGTGAGAAAATATACTTAAAACTCTTGTGATCGGTATATATCTCACATTTTTCACCATAGAGATAGTGTCTCCAAATCTTCAAAGTAAAGATTACAGATGCTAACTCATGATCATGAGTAGGATAGTTTTACTAATGATTTTTTAGCTGTCGTGATGCATAGAAAATAACCCTATCATTTTTCATAAGGACACAACCAAGTCCTTTCTTTGAAGCACCACTATAAATAACAAACCCATAATTCCCTGATGGTAGAGTCAAGATTAGATCATTGACTAATCTCCTCTTCAATTATTCAAAACATTATTCACACTCTTGTGTCCAAATAAATTTAACCCCTTTTTGTGTGAGCTTTGTTAATTGGTTATCCAACCAGGAAAAATTCTGGACTAAACGTCGATAATAACCTTATAAAACAATAAAACTACGTACCTCAGTTATACTCATCAGTGCTGGCCATTCTTGGATTGCTCTTGTCATAGATGGATCAACGGAGATTCCATCCTTAGAGACAATATGGCCAAGAAAAGAAATATCCTGATGCCAAAATTCCCACTTTCTAAACTTCCCATATAATTTATGTCTTATAAGAGTCTTTAAAATAATACGCAATTGATTTTCATGATCTTAATAGATTTTGAATTATACCAAGATATCATCAATAAATACCACTAAAAAGTCATCAATATATTCCTTAAAAACTCTATTCATTAGATCCATGAAGATGGAGGGTGCATTAGTCAATCCAAAAGGCATTACTGTAAACTCATAATGCCCGTACCTGGTTCAAAATGCTATTTTTAGAATGTCTTCCTTCTTTACACACAACTGATGATATCTAGATTGAAGTTCAATATTTGAAAATAATTGAGCTCCATGAATTTGGTCGAATAAATCATCAATGTGAGGTAGGGGATACTTGTTCTTTATTTTTATAGCATTGATCTCCCTGTAGTTAATGCACAACCTCATAAATCCATTTTTATTCTTAACAAAAAGTACAGGGGCTCCCCATGGAGAAAAACTAGGGTGAATAAATCCTTTATTACTCAATTACTCTAGTTTTTTCTTTAGTTCCACTAATTCCATAGTGTCCATTCTATAAGGGGTCTTCGATATGTGCCTTGATCCTGGAATTAAATCAATGGAAAACTCAATTTCTCGGTCTGGAGGATGTCCAGGTAAATCTTCTGGAAACACATCAACATATTCTTTCACAATAGGTACACCCTCTATTTGAACATTACTTTCCCCACCCACAGTTATTTCATTCTCTTCCTCCCCAATAATTGAATTTAGTTGAGCTACTGGGGGTGGATCTAGATAAGAATTAGGTGGTGACGATTCTGCTTTAAAGATAAGGTGTTCTTTATCATCATCGTCAAAAATAGTAACCTCCTTCTTCTTATAATAAATTTTTGCATCATGGTCCGAAATCCAATCCATACCGGGGTTTATAAAAAATTTAATCCTAGGTATGATGATGAGATCAGCAGATAAAGAACATTTATGTGCCCTAATGGGAACTGATTTACAAAACATTATAGCAATGATACTTCCCTTATGAGTTTTGACTAAAAAATCCCTTGTTAAATCAAATTGGAAACATATAATTTTCTTAGAAATTTGGGAAGATATGAAACAATGCGATGATCCGGAATGAAATAATGCATTGGCTAAACTTGAGGAAACCATTAAATTACCTACCACCATGTCTTTTAGAGCTTCAACCATAGCAGTAGTGATAACATAAGGTTGGCCTTGAACCCTTATCCTTTTATGAGGTAAGTTCCCCTAACACTTTGGACATTCATTTGCATAATGCCCCCTTTCTCTACAATTGTAGCATTCAACATCAATAGCCTCTTTCTTCCCCTTGCAATCACGAGATTGGTGGCCTTTTTCACCACACATATAACAAACTCCCATTCCCTTCAGGCAAGTTCCAGGGTTATTCTTCCCACATTTACTGCAGGATAGATATTAAACTTTTCCCTTCAGCCCCTTATTTCCATTTCTAGAGTGTTCAACAGATCTCTTCTTCTCTTTCTTTGCTTTAAAGTCGTAATACTTAAAGAATTATTTTTCTGTATTGATAGCACATGAGACAATATCTTCATATGATGAGAAGGATTGTGTGTCTAATTATCTAAGGAGAAATGGTTTTAACCCATAAAATAAGCGATCAATATTACTTCTTGGGTTACGTATATAATCTACAGCATGCCTCGCTATCCTTGTAAAGTTATCTTCATACTTTAAGACATTATTATCCACCTTTTGCCTTAGAATCAGAAATTACCTTTCCATATCTTCTCGATGGTCATGAGGAAAGTATTTCTATAAGAATTTTTTTTAAACTCCCTCCATTCCATATTTGATACTTCATCATCTTCCTTTGTGTTTTGAATCAATGACCACCATTGATCAGCATCTCTTGTGAGGCAGTAAACTTCCATGATTACTTTTTCTCTTTCACTACTCCCAAAGGCATGGAATATTTTCTCTAAGGAATTTATCCATTACTCAGATACTATTGGATTTTTACCCCCATTGAATGTTGGTGGGTTTTCCTCACAAAGTGATATAACATTGATCCTCCATGCTGCGGATCAGGGTGCTCCATACGAGTAAGGTTATCATATATAACCTGAGTGAGTTTTCACAATATAGTAATAAGCTGATTAGCACCAGTTGCATCACCAGCTCCACTATAATTATCTTGAGTAGGAGGGAATTACCTACATGGATTTCATGCATTGATACAGTTTTCATTCCTTCCACTAGGTGCCATTTCTAAACAATGACATAAACTAGATTAGTTTATGAATCGAAATACAAATTTCCAAACTTGTAAAACACTTAACATAAATTGAATAGTTTATGGATATAATCCATAATCATAAAAATGTTTTCTTTGAGAAAGTATATACTCATAAACCCTTCATAATGTTTTTAAAGAAAATGAAAATTATCCTAATCATATCCCCCCGGAGTGTCGTAACCAAGAGTGCAATAAGGCCCGTTCTCGTGCACCAGTTCCCATTCGAGTCTAGCTCAAAGCAGTATTTTTGGGTTTTACCCCTAGGTACATCTGCGCTAGAGCTACCTATACCTGCTCGTATCTAGACAGGGATGTATTTCTTGGAAAACTCAAAAAATCTCTACAATACCAAAATTCTTGGAAGTTCTTCTATACTAATCCTCAAAGTCTATCTTAGGGCTATTGGCTCTAATTAGAGTTTATCTAAATATAGTTTTAAAGGATTGTACTAAAATTCCTCTGATACCAGTTATAACGCCCTGATCATAGTTACCCAAAGTTGGTGCATTATTACATAACATTGGCATGATCACAAAAGATCAAGTCTCAAAAGACCGATTAGTTTAGTAGCCTTGGAAGTACAAGATACATTCATAAGGTTTACATTACATCATAAAATGGAAAACAACAATAACATTGTTTCCATAGACAACACTGAGATCCCATAGAATATCCCTGCAGGTCATTCATAATATACTTCTTCACATCCTGGGAAAAATAAAACATATAAAGGGGTAAGCTCAAATGCTCAGTAAGGTTAACAATATAGCGGAAACTTTCATAAATAAGCATAAACATTTAAGGCAATGTATAAAATTAAAAAAAAATCATTTTCAACATAAAATTCATCATAATATGAAAAATATAAATCAAAATAATTCCATTTACTTACTCACATGGATATTCTACTAGTTTAATAATCACATGAAATATCAATATCCACTTTAATAATGATGGAATTCATAATGCCAGACTTTCATAACCACATAGTCAAGGCCTTATCCAAAGACTACTAATAAGATTTTGTTAAGGCCTTGTGCCAAGAAATGAGTTTGTCTCATGAGACCTACTGATGCATCGAGGAGCTATATAGGGCTCCACCCATCACTTACTAAGTCCAATGCATCCCTCATATGAAAAGGTTTAAACAGAATATAAAACTTCATATTAAAAACAGCATACGAAATGTCAATACTTTATCCATAAACCATGAATGGTATAAAAATATCACATCCATAGTCAAAAATATCACAAAAACTTCAATAAAATATGGAATTTTTGTATCATAATAAATCAACTTCAAATAATCTTACAATCCATCAAAGGATGTTGACATAGATGAAATCAAAACATTTTTTGAGAAATATATCTTTCTATTTTGAAATAATTTAATAGTCATATAATTATAAAAGAAGAAATTTATTTTGAAAATATTCTTATAATATTGTAAGGGAATATTCGATTATGTTATAATGGTGGAAAATAGCCGCACCCACAGTATAAGTTAAAAAAACATTCTTATCTTAATTTTGTCGAAACGGTCATAAAGTACCTTGTTTAGAAAATGACTGAAAGATTCCTTTAAAACCATTTATAAAATATCAAATAAGGGTATAAATGACTTTAACCCATAATATAGTAAATAATAAAAATGTTTTGAAATAAATTTTTAAGAAACATGGATGTGGATGATAAAGAGGTCCCAGTAGATACTTATATAAAAACAACCTCGGATAATAAAGAGATTGTGAAATTAACCCTTACCTTGTAATTTTCCTTGGTCGAGGGTAGGTTAAACTCCTGTATAATGGTAAAATATTTTTTATTAAATTATACAAGAATCATATACATTAATATGATATCATATATGGTCTTTTAACATTGCTTTGTTAATAATATCTTAGTATTATCGTCATTTCGGGTGATAACTGATTCGTTTTCTTTTATATGATTTGTTATATAAGTAATTTTTGTTATGTATAGGATGTATCTTATTCATATTAAGAATGATATTAAGTATTTAAATATTATTTTTAATCATATAAGAAAAGTTAGTCTTGAATGGATATGACAGGGAATGAATCTCATCGCGTTCGTGGAGACGGTAATCCGTACGTACGCACGAGCGACAATATCATTATTTTGATATTAAAATAATATATAATTGGATAATATATCATATATAAAGAATCATTATTATTTTATATTTATTATTTACATAAATTACACATCATTATTATACTCATCCAAATGAATAACAATTACACCACGATGTAGAGAGGGTAAACCGTACGTACGCACTTATGGTGACATGTCATTAAAAGGATTGATAGAATAATGAATATGGTTGTACCATATTCATAATAACATCATAGTATATATAATATACTGGAGTTATTATTTTATAATGGAAACAACAAATAAATAGAAAGTGGAAGAAGAAAGGAACTTGAAATAGGTGATGTAATATTTACCTCTTCTTTGGGTTCTTACTTTTGATTTGATCAAAAGGGATCTTTAGGTTGGATTTATAACTAAAGGAAGGCCTCTAGGATTAAGGGAGGACAGTTGAGAGGGTATTTGGGTAGTATTTTTCTGAGACAAATTGAAGGTGTGAATTAGAGATAATGGGGAGTGCCCATTTATAAGAGGGGTTAGGGGCACCTTAGGAAAAGCTAGAAATATTATTTTATAATAAAATAATTTTCGGTTTCTAATGGTTAGAAAATTAATTATTTAAATTCTAAGGTTGGGATGGGTCAAAAACCACTCAAACAATAGGTTTTATATAGGTTTGAGTCACTATATTAACTTTATCTTTTAGATTTAACTCTTAGTTAAATAGTTTAACATTTACCATGTCTCTTTGTATTTTTATATTATATGGTTAATAAAATTACTATAAACTTATAATATTACCCCAATTGGTTAATTAATGATAAAAATATCATTATATAAGTCTTTTTTCTGAACCATAGATTTTTATTAATATAATATCAATTAATAATATAATATTTGTTTTAAAAACTATTTTATGTCAATTTTGACACTATTTGGTATTTTGTTTTTTCTAAATTTATAACTGCATTATTACCTCAAAAAAATTCATATAACCAACCCTAACATGTCATAGTATCCTATAAAATTATTTGAATTCATAAAAAGTCTCAAATTACATTTATTTGGATATTTATAATATTAATTATTTTAATATTTCATTAATTAGGTAATTATTGCATCATCATTGTGTCATAAATAAATTTAATTATTTAATTTATAAAAATTATAAATAAAATAAAATTATGTAGGAAATCATTTTATATTTCTAATTAATATTTATAGTCTAATTTATCTTATGTGTATCCCTATATTAAAAATGGTTTAGTTATTAAACTTTGAATTTAACACTTTTAACTCTTCTTTGAATTAAATAATAATAAATGTCCTAATCTAATCCAAGTGGACCTAAAGGATCATATTTTATTCCTAAGGTTGTTCTTGGTCTAATTATACTTATCCAATAGATTTAGTACATGTGTTAGGGTAATAATAATATCATTTTTACCCTTAATTACACTATTTATTTTTAACCGTGGTAAATAAAAGTAAAAGTTACTATTCATCAAAAATTATTTTCATCTTATTGAACCACATTTTAGTTATTGATATCAACTGCGTATCTTGTATTTTTAAAATTCAAATCACATAAGCGGTAAAATTTAGTTTTATATAAATTTGCAAATGCTCCTAGGAGGTGGGTAAAAGACGGTAAAAAGTTAAATAAAATTTTTATATATCTAAAATTATTATAAACTAACTCAAATGAATTACATTGAACTTATATAGGTATTATGTATCTATTTTGACCTAAAATAAATTTAAATAAAATAAATAATTATTTAAATAAAAAAATTGGTTTTAAACAATAACTCAGTGTTTTTCACTATTCATCAAAAATTGAATGTTTTCAGAAAAATACCAAAATCCACCCTAAGCTAATTTCGATATTCTGAATCCAAAAAATGAATTCCATTTTGAAAGATAAAATTTATAAAATTTAAAAAAGTGGGTATCACTATTCATGACGGCTAGTTCGATTGGTTGTGGTGTGTTAGAACTCGAAGTTGCATACAACACACACTATTGTATTATTCAAAGAGAAGCGTACCACAAAAGATTTGGGTGTTACATGAATAGAGTTATGGATTTATTGATTAATTGGGAAGGTTTTATATAAATATATATAAACATATGTTATAATCTATTGAATTTATTAGTTTTTTTATTTTCAATCCTTCATTGACTATTGTTGGAAGTAGTTTTTCATTAAAAACATGGATGGTTAATGTATGGTATTCTTCAATTAGGGGTATAATTATATATATTTCATATCAAAGGTGTTTATTGTGTCATAGATGATGAGTTTGACATTGATTTCACTGATGTTGTTGACAAAAATGTTTTCGGTATATTTAAATGTGTTATATAATTTCCTTTGAAAAAAGATTATGGAACTGCCCCTTCAAAATAGAATAAAATTTGTGAGAGAGTTACATCATCATAGCTAACTATTTTAATCTCCCCTTATTGGATAAAATCATTAATATTATGCTTATTTAAGAACATATTTATTATCAGTAAAATTAAGGTTTCATTTAACCCATACCATCTCCTTGGGGTGCATTAGTATTATATTCAAAGAATGAAGGTAGTGTGATATGAAGTAGTGGGATGATAAAAGGTTGTAAAAAGTGAGGGTAATGATTGGATATCCACTCCCAAGGATTAAATAATTTTTTATTATGTTATATGTAGAATGATATTTCGGAAAAATTGAACTATATTAAATTTATTATCAAATATGGGTGGTGGAAGTTGACATTTTGAATACGAATTTTCAATCTCACAATTGGAATTTCAAGTACATAATGTTACCATTATACCTATTTATTGTTCCAATATTATTTATGGTATCGGTTAACTATGTGTTTTGTGAGAAGATAGAGAAAATTATAGTGATTTTCATTAATAATATCCATGTGTATTACATTTCCTAGGAGGAGAATGATAGGAATATTTCCACTATTTTGATGTTATTAAACAACCCTAGTTATATGGAATGTTTTACAAATTTATGTTTCTAACACATAAGTATCATTATCATAGGAATTTAATGTCTGAATAAAATAATTAAGTATATTTTTCAAGGAAACTGGGGAATTTTTCGTAGATATCACCCATGGAATTTTGGATGTATACATCTTTATTGGTCTTAGAAGCTATTATATAGGGTTTAAATTTGAATTTTATAATACATTGGAAACTTAATTTACATTTAAAAATAACGATCTCTATATTTTATATATAGAAACATTTCTTGTAGTTTTTTGTTATTTTATAGACATGATTTTCAGTTCACATATCTTTCATCATCCTGTGAAATGACTTATATTTGAGGTTTACTATGATTATTACATTCATATAATATTATGTGTTGTGATTTTATATTATCTAGTAATACTTTATAGATATATATAATGACACATTTTTAAATATAAATAAATCTTCCAAAAAATATATTTATATGTAGATATATTTTTAATTATTTCAATTGGTTTTTATAATTTTTTAATTATATAAAAGGATAAATGATACAAAAAATAAGATAAAAGATATACATTTTATATAGAAAACCTCCATTAAATACATATTAATCTCATTATAGTATGTATTATACCAAAAATTAGACCTCTTGAGTTTTGGTTTTATTATATAAAGTTAATTTTTTTTGGATATTTTCTTAGATAATGTGCTCAAAATGATGTAGGAAGATAGGAGAAGAGATTCCTTTTTATTAGTAATGTGAGGGGTATAGAAGGAATTACATAATGTAATAAATTACTATAAATTAATTTTGTAATGAAATGATTCCATTGTTATAAATATATACAATTATAATTTTTTTTCAAAATAAAATCGTTAAATAAAATATTTACATGTTTAGGTTATGTTTTTACCCTTGTATCATTATTTTAATCCCCATTAATACTTTTGACCATTACGATGACTTAAATGTTTCAAAATATATATGGGTAATGAAATATTCTAAAAAATTAAAAATGAACCATAAAAGGACCATGGTTGACATTTTCTACAATATAACATCAATTTTTCTAATTAAAATTTTATTATCAATTTAAAATCATTTAATAAAAAATTATCTTATAAAATTATATTAATATCAGTTTTTGATGTACAAAAATTATTATAATATAATATGTGTCTAACCCATGTAAAATAGTTAAAAAATTATTAGAATTTCATTTTAATGATTATATGGTCATATTATCATCATATAATAAATGTTTTATATTTTTAGATATCATTATAAACATTTTCATTTCGTACCAATTGGTTAACCAATTCTATCTGTAACTATGGAAATGAGTTTTTTAATTTTAAGTTGTTATAATTTTAAATATATGCAGACATTTGGCTCCAAAACATCCAATGGATTATAATTTATACCATTTAACATTATAATTTCCCCTTTAAATATTCTCATGAATTTTAATAATTCTAATAAAATACATTTAATATAAAATACAATTAATTACATTTTTAGAATTATTAAGATAATTTATATTTAAAATATATATTTCAGTAATTATCATTAAATAAAAATCATAAAAAACCATAATATATTATAGGTATCTTTAAAATTCTTGTGACTCATTAATAAATCACAAAATGATTCTTTATTATTTTTTTTAAAATCATTTAAATGAATTTTTACTACTTTCAGAAGCACTGTGTCATTGTTGAAAAAACATACGGTAATTATTTCATTACTAAAGACTATAAAAATACCAACATAAATATAGTTTAATAATATTTATAATAACATTTTATTAGTTAATATTAGTTAATTTTATAATTTTTTTTTAAAAACATTTATGTTAAAATATAAAGAGAAATACTTTTTATGTTATATTTATGTAAAAAATAAATATATAACATTAAATAGAACATGGATTGGAATATTTTAATCTTGAGTATTGGATTAAAATTAATGAAATATACTCATAAAATGTAATTTATGAATTCTTTGTGATAAATTTTAGAGCTTATCATGTTATTTAAAAAAATAATTACTCGATTTACCTTTGCTGATTTAACAAAATATTTATTTTTGTTACTATTAATAATAATATATATAAGGAAACTATTTAATTAATTTGTCACAATGATAAAAAATATGGAATCTATTTTTAATTATTCAATTTCTAGATGTTGAAGTAATTGATTTTATATAAATTCCTAAAATAAAATGAAAATCAATTTTCAGAAAATGCATAGTTGACCCTAAAATTAATCTTATTAATAAATATGGTATAACAATGAATGAAATGAAATTAATTATATTATATCTAATTATATACTGGTTTTATTATTTTGAGAGAAAACTGAATATATAATTATAAATTTTAATGAAATTAAATTATTGCTTTAAAAAAAGTTACATTATTACTATTTAATTATATATCAATCCTTTAAGAAAAATCAATCTATTTCACCCTATGATAAATACGATATGTTTATTTCATATAATTTTTTATCTTTTAAAATCAAAATTAATTAATGTTACAAAATTTTCTTTAATATCCCCTCACATGAAGAAATTAATAACATTTTTTATGGAAACATATTTTTTATGAATTTAATGACTTTACTAGAAAAATAAGCTTCTAATTTATTTTTAATTAATAATAAAATTTAAATTTTGGGTGTCATTTAAATAAATTTCTAATTTAATTTCATCATATTAATATACAAAAATTCAATTTCTTAGTTGTAAAATCCATATTTAGATAAAAATATCTCATGGTTTATTTAGGCCCGGTGTTTCTTGTAGTGTATGATGGCGAACATAATTACACATAATAGGATTCAAAATTAGAGAACATTATTATGGAGTTAAAATCTATTGATGTACCTTATGGGTTTATAGTTTTAGAAAATTAAAACTAAATATTACATATAAGTACCTATCTCTTAAACATATCATTTTTCATCAAAAGTGGGATGTTAACATTTCAATGTATATTTTCATCATCTCCCATTAAATTATACTCAAATTAAAATCATTCTATAAAAAACATTTAGCATAATTTTTCATAACAAAGGTAAAATTATACATAAGAAGTATGAGCAAAAATATAATGTATGAGTAATAATTGGTATTAAATATTTATTAGCGATTCTAATAGTTTGATGAAGTAGAAAATGTAATTGAGTATAAATAAAATAATTTAGATAAATAAATACCATGATCATCAATAATAAAACATAAGATAATGTTTTCCGAAAGGTAAAATTTATAAGAATCAATAATCATGGGCCATGTGATGTAATTATTTAGCAAAGAAAACATTATAAAATAATTTGAAATATTATATAGAACATGAATTTATCTTGTAAAATTATATATTAAAATACTTATAAGAACCCTTAATGATGGGATAACCTTATATGGTTAATACTCGTAATCTATTTAGAGTAACAGTCTAACTATTTAACTTACTCACCTCTTATTAGTTACTTATATTCAATATAATTTTTCATAATTAC
Organism: Viscum album; assembly: GCA_963277665.1. Taxonomy (NCBI): domain Eukaryota; kingdom Viridiplantae; phylum Streptophyta; class Magnoliopsida; order Santalales; family Viscaceae; genus Viscum; species Viscum album. Next base: position 1,535,505,317 of record OY728120.1, on the reverse strand, counting down.
CCAATGTATTGAAATTTTATATTATACCCACCCATTTTTATATATTGAACCTTAATCACCAGTCATCATGTATAATTCACACTCACTATTTACATATATAATAGAAGTATTAATTTATTTTCAACATCAATTTTTAACATTATATTTGGTTCCTTTATAATATGATTTACCTAAGGAAATGAAATAGTAATAATGGAAATCATATTAAAACTATCATAATCCATCATGATAATGAATAGACATGAGTTAATTAAAATTTATCAACAATATAGAATAAATGACATAATAGTTAGTTGATGTTGATGAATAAAATACTAAAAAAATATAATTGTAGACATTTATGAAAAAAATAACCTTTCTAATTTGAAAATGTGTTTCTAAAAAATAATATTTCTAAAATATTAGGAAAAACTATTATTTTTATAAATATCTCTGAAAACATGTATTGTAGGTTTCAAATAATTGGGTGGTTATGTTGGTTGGAAACTCTATTCATATCATAACTATTAAAACAATGATTATGTTTAGACATATGTTAAAATTACCTTGTTCCGAAAATGATAATAACATTTATAATAAAATTCTAAAAAAATATAATATGTGTAATAAAAACATTAAAAAATAATTTATGAATATTCTTAATGAATTTCAAATTCATTTTCGATAAAATATATATGAAATCTAATGATTTTTTGACATAAATTAGATATATATTATTAAGTTTTCATAAAAATTTAATCCAGTCCATTTATAGTACAAGAGAGAGAAAATTTTAAATATAGAATCAAAATAAAAAAAATACGTGAAGAAAACATAAATTATTTTAACATATAATGGTAATATTATTTACTAAGATAAAATTCATACATAATAAATCATGCTTAAAATGGTATTTAAATATAAACCCCTGACCATATTGTAAATCATTGAGTCATAAGAACATGAAAATCCTAAATTCCAATGAAACATTAAAAATAATTAATATAATGATATTAATTATATAGAATTTCATGTTTGTGGAAAATATACCTCATAAAACAAGAATACTATATAAAATATTCTTAATTCCCAAAGAAAGTATATTTGATACGAATACACCTTTCAAAGAACATTTTAATTGAGAAAAAAGAAATGGAGAAATTATGTGTAACAATATTAAATACAAAAAAACATGTCAGAATAAAATATAAATAATTCAAAGTCCATTTCACAAATAATATTGATATAATATATTCAAGGAATAAGATATAGAACTCAATTAATGATGATTGAGTGAAAAAAATCTATTATCACAAGGAAACATTTTAGTTTAATACCATTGGGTAAAATGATTACAATTTCAAGATAAGTCAAACTAAGTATCAAGGACTCATGATATAACATTTAAAAGGTTAATATAGACACCATATAAGATAATTGAGTTATAAAATATTAAATCATGCCTCGATGAAGTAAAATTGTGATGAATTCCCTTATATAGAATCCAGAAAGTATCTATATGTTTTTTATATACTACATTATAAATATATAACAATTGGTCAATTATCTAGGAACCTTTTATAGTTTTAGTACAATCTAATTTAATATTTTTTTATATTTATTCCAATGACAAGATTTGTTACTTAATTAGTTAAATTAATGTTGGTTATTTGGGGACATTGAGATCATAATTTCAAAAGGTCATCAGTATTTTTTATGGTCAATATGGTGACTATTCCATAAAAAAATAATTTTATAATTATCATTTCTATTCCAAAATTAATCTTTTATACAAATCATGGAAGACTATCCTAAAAAATTAAGTATGTTGGAATCATGGAGACAGTAGGTCATACAAACACATGAGTAATATTTCTCTTATTCAACGAACATGATATAAATAAGGTATGTGTGATTTTATCACTATAGGATTATTAATATATATTAAATTTCACATTATTTCATTAAATTCAATTATATATAATATCTATGTTATGTAGTGATAAAGAATTAATCAAATATCTTCTTAGAGGTAATAATACACATGTATGCATTATTATGGAAATAATTTTTTATTAGAGAGAAATTTATGAAAATTTATTACATATTATAATTAGTTAATGGTAAATCTGTAATTAATAATAATATATATATATATATATATATATTAAATCTCTAGTTATTAAAAAATCTGGAGAGGTTATTATGTAAAAAAATTCAATGGTTCATGAGGTTGTAATTCATCGTTCAAAGACATAATAGATTCATCCGCATTTGATAGAACTTTATGTGGTTATATGGTTATGATAATAACCTAAAAACTTATTATATTATATTTCAATATTTTTTTAATTCATACAGACTTAAAAATATATTAACTACATCGAAGAATAAATAAAAAAAAATTATTTAAAAAAAAACTATAAATGTCAGTTATAAAAACTCTATTATATTAAACCTTATTCCCTTTAATGCCTATATTATAACAAAAATAATACCGCATTAAATTAGGGAGGTATCATAGGAAGGTAATTTCATAATTATTTTTTGATATTATGTGCTAAAAATGAAAAAGAATTAGAGGAGATGGTGTTCTGTTTTCTAAGTGATGAGAGGCGCCCTCTTAGAATTATTTAAATTATAAAAATGATATATAATATTGTACAATTAAGAATTGATCAAAAATGGAATAATTATAACATATGATGAGAATGTGTAGAAATATTCTCATCCAATAAAATTATTACATGTTTGGGTTATTTTTTTACCCTTATCACTCTTTTTCAAAATCCCATTATCCCTTTTTTCAATTATGATGATATTAATATATTTAACTAATTTAAATTCTTGAAAGTTTCTATAAAAGGACAAAAAACCTATAAATATAACATGGTTAATATTTTCATCCATACCCAATTATCTTTTTTGAATGTCATATTTTCATAAATATTAAATCAACTAATACATTTTTTATTATAATATATCATTAGTGTTTCTTTTTTGAAATAAATGGAATATTATTATATAATATGTACTTATTTTTGGATAAATGATTCCCAATTGACATGGATTCTAAGATAAGAAAAATATATTCATTATATAATTATCCAACAAAATTTTGATTGGTTTAGATATCATATTAAATGATATATTCTGGCATATCCTTTTGTTAAAAAAAATATCCACAAACTTTATAATGTCATTCATAATATTAACTATTTTTAATTTTACCTAATTGGTTTCAATTGACTCATAAATGAAAAATTGACTCCATTTTTGACCATTTATCCTTATTCTTATTTTATATTTATATTTTTTTATTTTTAATAAAAATAATTAATAAAAAATAATTATCATGAAATATTGTGTATTTATTTTTTCGAACTATTCAAAAAATTTGACAGTGATGAAAAAAATGAAAAAATGAATTTGAATCTAATAAATTCCCACATATATATTATCATTAATTAATCATTAAAATTCAGTGGACATTATAACTCTTGTTAAAAAATTACATTTATATTTTTAAAAAATATATACTTTATAAATTAATTTCATGAACAAGAACTATGTTGGGATTCAATAATTATGTAAGGAAATTTCTTCATCAATAAAAATTATTGATTACTTGATATAATAAGAAAATAGATAGTATTTAAAATAAAATGTTATAAGTTAAAATAATATGTTTTCATTAATATAAATTTTTTTATCGATAATAATATCATGAGAGTGAATTTTTTTACTATATATTCACATAAAATAATATAAATTTTATAATCAAAGGAATGTGGAAACAAATAGCCCCATTTTTTAATTTTGGATGATTATTTTTCAAATATATTTATCCAATGAAATATATATCATGTTATTCCATTTAAACATATAATTTCATTATGGTCAACAAAAACATCCATTAATTACAACCTGAGGATGGTGAGGACTAGTGTCTTTGAAAGAAAAGGTTTTCAATACCACAAAGTGAGAATAAAATAATTATTTGTTATTTAACTACTAATATTGAGTTAATAAATCCATTTTATCTCATAAAAGTGAAAGATATGACCTGGTGAATACATTGAAAAAAATGTTGAACCTCCTCAATACTACCCATACTAATTTAGTGGTTCCCATTAAGAATGGTTTTAATGATTATAAGTGGGAAACAACTATGAAGGCATCCAAACATGTTATTTGTTGGGATATTATTTTAAACTTTGAGAAAAAAATGATATAGGAGGATCCCTTTCTTAAATATTCACAAGATCATGAGGATAGGATGTATGAAATAATGATTCATGTTGGTATAAATAAATAGTTTTGTGAGTATATCATTAATAAAATTCACATTTTGGCATGAGGTTCTTAACAAAGAAATATAACCATTGAGGCTTACCTAAAACATTGAATAAATAGGATTACCATATTGATGATATTATCATGGATGACATGGGTATGAAGGTATCATCTCTTTAATGGAGTTTATACTGGCATAATAACTCTGGTAAGATAAAACTCACTTTTGGTGATTTTATTATTTCATTTGATTCATGATGACATTATTTTGAAATTGTGAGGTTTCTCTCTTTTCCCATAATTTTTTAATTAAAACATATCATAAATTTATAAATAATATTATGGTAATAATCATGATATGGAAACATAACATATGAGTAAAATGTATAACATGATATCATGAAAGTAAATACACCTGAGTAATTTTATTAGTAGAGAAAATAAGGGAAATGGTATCAAATAATTATCAAAACATATGATTATTGGTTTTAACATGTTACAAGTCATAATCATAATTCATGTCTATGTTACTTGATAGTATCACTAATTGAAAAAATTCCTCAAATATATTAGGTTTACCCCCTAATCTCATATATTGAGTCTAATGAGACTAAAGGTTTACCCATTTAATTATAGAACAATATGGGACCATCCATCAAAAAATAATCTAGAATATGTGTTCCAAAAATTGAAAATCAATTATAATGTATAAACATATTAAATAACCAAGGAAATAAAATGGTTTTAATATTCTTGTATCATTTAATAATAAAAGGAAATCATATAATTATTGCATTTAAGAGATAAAAATATGGCATGTATTGCCACATCAATATAATGTGGAATAATATATGTATATAAGTGAGGGAAATTTTTATATAATTTTGATGAAATCTATAATATCAATGGATTTCTTTATTGAAAAAATATATTTTAAATAATACATGGAATATTTATTAGGGAAAAAATACATTTTCAAATTTAAATATCTTCTTCAAAATATTGAAAACATTAAAAATATTATAAAATAGTTTGTTAAAAAACTAAAGGGAAAGTTATAAATTTATATTCTAATAATTTAGTTTTAAATATGTTGGTAATACTTTTTACAGATTGAGTACGTTCAAATAATGATACTATTTACATTTTTTTTGTAAAAAGAAAAAATGCACCACATTCGAAAAGTTATAAGAAGTCCGTTTTAAAATATTTTTGTAATAAAGAAACATGTGTATACATTTTTTTTAACAATTTTTTTTTATTTTTATAATTTTTTTATAAAATATAAGGAATATATTTATATAGAATAGAAATATTTTTTTGACCAAATATAAAAATAATGTTGTATTTTCATAAAATTATTTAATAAAAAAGTTAATTAATATAGTGATTAAAATAGATATATTAAAAGATGATATAATTAATAAATCAATTATAATAATCATAATGGTTTTTATAATAAAATCATTAAATAATTTAATTTAATGGAAATTCATGCATTAGAAACCCTGAATAACGATGAGATTATGTAATAATCCCTTACTGCTATAGTAATATATGAATCATAAAAAAATGAATGTATTGACATAAAATGAACGATTTAATACCCAATATATGAAAATATTCCTTAAATGACATATTAAATTTCATTCAAATACACAATAGAAAATAAATGTTTCCTAAATATGGAATTTGTATCGTAGAAAAAAAACTGAGAAGAAAATCCCTAACAATAAAAAATTCATTGAAATGAAGATTAATCCATTAAATAATAATGTTGGTCATGTATAGTTCAATATAAAATATGTGGAAATAAAAAATAAAATTTTAAATGGTCATAATGTGCATAATCATGTTTATTTATGATAAAGAAAAAAATAATTTAATGAAATGAATAAATTATGTTAAAAAATCCCATACATAGAGTTTATAACAATTGTGTATATCTATATTAAATTATATAATGGACTGATATCTATTATTACTTTTTTAATGGAATTATACAAGTTTAATACCTTATTCATAAACCATTTAATTCAGTTATTTTTTAAAATTTTAAATAATTATTCAGTTATATCCATGTCATGTGTTTTGAGGACACTACTTTCATAATTTCAAAAAAGCATTGATGTCTTGAACGTTATAAAAGTTGTTATTTTTCTATCATATGAAGGATAATAAGCATGTAATTATTATATTTTTTATTCATGAATTATATTTTTAAAACTACCATGAAAAATGGTTATGATAAATGAACAATGATAAACTCATAGAGAAAGTTGGTCGAAAGTACGTTTGAGTAACATTTCCATTTTTCAATGATAATGATGGAAATAAGATATGTGGTACTATATCATTATATAATTACAATTATGTAATAAATATTATAATTTTTATTTAAATACTATTTCATATACCATCTATGCGATTCAGTAAAAAAACAAATTGCATAACTTTGTTTGTCAATATTCATCCCAACAATCAAATGAATTTTTTATTTTTTAATTGATGGTATATTTAGAATTTATATGATATATTATATTTGAAAAATTATTAATATGAATATAATATCATATAAAAAAGATAAATCAATCATCATGGATTGTTCTATGAGGCGATGATGGAATGATAAATACATCAATTGAAGAGTTAATAGTCCATGGTACAAATGAATGATGGTTTTTATTCTTATTTGATTGGAGAGGATATGGATTTAGGTTATTAAATTAACAATGTAACACATTATTATATATATATATATTTTATTATATCATCAGGTTTAAAAATCATTAATAACAGATTTTTGTGGGGATATGGTTCATAAAAATATCAATCATTCAACATGAAACATGTTTTATTATCATTTTATTCCATTCAAATATACTATTACTCACATTAACCATTTTAATTATACACAGTGGTAACTACTTATATTTAGTATTTTTATGACTAATTGTGACCCAAAATTATGTTGATATTATAACCTAATATGTATTATTTTGATTTAATATTTTGAATACATTTTATAAAATTTAAATACAAAATTAGTAGTATTCAATTGAAATTTTAATACACAAAAGGTTTTGAAGAAAGGGTTTACAAGATATGTTTTTTTCAAGAAGTAAATGATCTTATATAAAATCTATGACTACAAAAAATCAGTATATGAAATTAATTTTTTAAAAATAGATTTATATTAAATTTTGTTAATTTAAATCATTCATTACAATTATAAATTTTAATTAAGTAAAATTGACAAAATTTATTCCATTTTTTTTGAAAACTATATTTTTAAGCATAAAATGTGACTTATACCCATATCCTGAAAATCAATAATTAAAATAAAATTAATTATAATAAATATATGTAAATAATATTTCTTTTATTATTATAAAATTAAACCCTATTTATAATTTTAAATGATTTTTTTATTAAAAAATAATTTAGAGTTATAAAGAAAACAATATTTTTCAAATTTTAATTAAAAATCATTCATATAAAAAATATACGAAAATATCAACCAATGTTAATTGTGATAGGTTTATTTAAATTTGTTTTATTTTTATAATATAACACATCTATATGTTTTAGAAACAAATTATACTATTTTCTGAAAAAAATACAAACATTATTGAAGGGGACATATTTTATAATAGAATAAATTGCTTATTGAAAATTGATTGCTTTTTACCGTATAATTTATCAATAAATCTATATTTATTTTTTTCTTTTTTATGTATTTAATAATTTATTTAATCTTATTCTTGATTCAATTTTTTTTCTAGGTTATAGATATCATGTTTAAATAATAATATTTTAATAGTATATCACAGTTCTTTTAATCTAAGTGTTTTTATTGAATAATTTATCAAACATAGTTTAATTTTTAAATATAGTTGTGTAACATTATAATACAATTAAACATATTTCATCCACAAAATACTAAATTGTACTCCAAAGTCAATTTTGTTACATTTAACATTACCGTTATAAAAAATCCCACACCATAAAAATTGTTAATATAACACCCTATTGATAAGTGAGAAATTATACTAGGAAGGACATCCATGATAATAGAGGACGTTGATGAAATGTAGTAAAATTTAGTGTGAAGTGATAATAAATACATGGGAGATCATTTTAATGTCTAAATAATGATAGTGGGTGAGAGATATCATTGATAAGAAGAAATTGAATGATCTTGAGAAATTTGACAACCATAAAACCCAAAACCCAAAATGTGTGAAGAGGAACATAAATTCATCTGAAATAAAGTTACTGAGAATTTTTTTATTTATTTATTATACATTTCTTATAACCAAGTATTTCATTTATAGTTCATACTAAGAAAATAACGGATTATACTTTCTTGAAAAATACAATTTTATCCATTAGTCAATTTCTGAAACATGGTCATATTTTTCTCCAAAAAATGAATAGGACTGAATAATTTATTATGCCTAAATCACTAAAATATTATTATAATGAATCAAATAATAAATAAAACAATAACTGGTTATTCCTCACATCATTATATAATAAAAAAACCAAAAATGGTTATCAAATGTTATGATATGTTCCACTACTGATAAACATTCATACAATTAAATACATAATTAATCTTGTTAGCCACAATATTAACCCTCAAATATTAATATATATTGTTTGATTAAAAATAAAAAATAAATTCATCAATATATTCTTCGGATAATGTTTGGAACAAAATAATTGAATTATTTTATCACATATTCAAACATAATAATTTTGAAATTTAACTCAAAAATTTAAAAAATATTAAATTATCATTCCTTGAAATATATATTTGAATGATATATGTTATTAATTTCAATAAATAACATAAATAACCAGAATAACATCAAAAAATATAAAATTCTTGCAATATCCTTAGAATCATTACTATTCCTATAACCATAACACCATTTATATAAATACATCTATAATATAATTCTCATTTTTTAATACATAAATAAATCAATGTAATAACCCCATTAGTTTCTATAATATAGGTCCTTTATTTTTATTAGAATTCCCCTTTATTAAAAATAATTGTAATTGAAAATTCCTAGGATCCTTATATTTTAGGGAACAAACATTTAATGGATATATTGGGAGATTTTTATTTAACTCCCATGAATAACTAATTATTCATCATAAATTAATTTATATCTTTTATTATATTCCATATAGAAATAATTTTCATATTCCATTGAAAAAATATTTGGGGCCCATCTTCCCACATTTTTGAAATGAAGGATATTGAGAATTAATTCCCCCATAGTCTGCTCAACCTAATCTCTTAGTAGAATCATCCATTTCTTCTTTATTGGGTTTAAGAGTTTTTAAAGGTACTTATTATTAATCATATATAATGATGAATGAGTTTTAATAATCCTACTGTTATACAATTAAGTTTTATCCCCATTTGGTTATATAGAATTACCACATTTTCATTCATATTAATCATTAACATCATTCTTCTTAGAGCCTTCCATTGTTCGAAACCAAAATTGATGTTGAGTGATAATAATAATATTCTTGAAAAATAATTTATCAAATATCTAAATCTTGAAATATTATTTTAAATCCCTAACACCATATTGTTATCCTAGGCCATTCATTATTATCATTTATTTAAATCCTTTAGGATGGTTCGAAAAGAATTTTTAAAATTTTAAATTATATCCCCAAGTCTATTCAGACTACAAATGTATTAAGGATCCATTTTTCTCAAGGTGGTGATTAATTCCATCATAATGCACCTTTTAATAGTTATTAAACCTATCTATGACTGTTATAGACCCAAATTATCTTGTAGTATATTAGTAAGTATTTAATTTTGTGGAAAAAACTCATTCTATATTTCAACAATGTTCTATGATATTTTCATACACTTATAATTATCCTTATTTTATTTATTTGGGGTACTTATGAAATTCTTCTATATCCTAATCTAAAAAATTATATTTTAATTTAACTAATACGAAATATAATGTCCTATACATTTTACATATATTTTTACATGATTTATAACACAAACATCCATTAATTAAAATTCAATGATCATGTGGCATAGTTTCTTCAAAGACTAGGTTTATAGCACATCAATGCAAGACTATCAAAATAATTCATTAGATAAATATCCATAATAGGATCATAAATTCATTAGTTCTCCTAAAAATATAACGGATAACTATGAAAATACTTATAAAATAGGGTCATGCTAAAATTCATAGTAAGGGAATAAACACGATAAGAAAACCTTACATATAAGTTAAAACTATAATATGATATCACATATGATAGGGTACATAATTTTTCACAATAGATAATGTCGTAATTAACATGGTATAAAAAGATAATTTAAATATAATAATTCTTTTAGTAACAAAAAACCTAACATAAACATGAATATATGCAAACCAATTAGGTAATATAACATAGTGGAAAAAATAAATGTCAATTTAGACTAAAGCCTAAACCATTTCATTTGGGAACTATTTGGGTTTTTCCATCATTAGTTTTTCAAAAATATATTTTAATGTCCCAGATTTTTTCTTTTTATTATTTTTAATATTATATGGGAATTATTTCGAGACCATGCTTTGAAACAGCGTGCAGTTCCGAGGCCCGGTGAGCCCAGAACAAATGTTTGAATTTAATTAAATAATTAAATTACACACATGCGTGGTTTTCCTGAAAAAGTGGAATAACTACTGAATGGGTGATCGAATTGGAAATTCGAGGGAACCATTGCATTCAGAGTAGTGATTTTACCTTAGGCAAGGCCTAACATCAGCTGACGCAGGTCGCTGGTGAAATCTGGTTTTTAGACGTAACCATAATAAAACATTTAATAAAAATATTTTATTAAATCCTTGATGCAGTTAAATATTTTATCTTTTCTAAATAGAGATTTACGCAGGAGTGCAGGGTTATAGATCTCATAAGCCTAAAACCCTTGGAGGGTCTAAAGGCTTTGAAGGAAACCCCAACACGGAGACAACGTTCTTGACGCGTTTCACCGGCGATGACGATGCGTCGACCAGATCTTCACCAACGAATGCCACAGATCCAAGTAGGATGTTTTATTTTGATTTTACTTTCCCCGTTCTTGATTCCTACGACGAACGTGGATTAATCCACGAACATATTAGCCTGCGGATCGATCATATTTTCAGGATTGGCTTTTGCGGGGATTTTGGGGAAGATCTTCATCCTTACGATTTAGTCTGTTGATTATTTTTGTTTTGATCTAACAACGAAAAACCCGGATAATCACGAACAATGATCGAGGTTCGTTCCTCTTGTTCATTTTGCGATTAAATTCCCTGTTCTTCGTGGAGACTCCTCGTTCTTCCCCGCGCTTGATGTTCTTGGAGGAAATCGATCGTTGCGCATTCGTTTGTTGGCACAATGATCCGAGATTGTAGATCCAACCTCGAAACGATGCTATGGAGGTGCAACTGCGGTGGTGATAGATGAATCGGAGTAGATCGAGAGATATGGGGTTTTTGGCGTTTTCTTTCGGATGAATCAACGCTTGTTTTTAGAGCCAATTGAAGGTTTTAAACACCCGAATTCGGTGTTAGGACGATGAAAGGAACCGGTATCTTGAGTTTGGAGAAAACTAGACGACAGAATCAAGATCCAGATGATCGGCCGACGCGCGAGGAGGAAGATGGAGATTCTGGAAATTTCCCGACTACACGGCATGTAGTATGGGATACACGGCGTGTGTTCGTCAGTGGACCACCTATCCTGTACTCCAGGAGTACACAGACACGGGTTGGGTACACGACCAAGGACACGGCGTGTATACCCTTCCCCGGCGAGACCCGGCCAGATACACTGGATACCCAGTGTACTGGTACACGATCAAGGTGACATGGGTTGAGGCTGTGTACGGGCACATGGCCAGCGTGCACGGAGCGAACCCCGGACACTCGGACACGGCGTGTAATACTTCTACACGCCATGTAGTTAATTTTTATACAAAAAGCCAAATGACACAGGGCAATTTACACAGGCAGTACCCAGAGTCAAGGAACACAGCGTGTGATCCTTTTACATGCCATGTAGTTGGGTTTTACACAGCTTGGATGGATGACACATGCTATTTACACGGGCAGTACCCAGAGTCAAGGAACACAGCGTGTAACCCTACTACACACCGTGTAACCTATTTTACATGGCTTGAGCCATTTTTCTTCCGTGACTTGGGCTAGCTTTCTTAGGGTTCATACCCTTTGTCTTTCCCCTGAAGGTTTCTGGTATCATTTCCTACGTACAGGAGTATGATCCCTTGAACAGGACTTCCTGAATAGAGTTGTTGGAATCCCCTCTGTGAGGCTTAGAGCTGGATCCTTTATTCATTCCTGGAACCCTAAGTAGAGTTCTTGGTATCGACGTGACCTACATTACCCGAGCACTGATCCTCTGCTTAACGGATTAGTTCAGAATGAGTTGTTGGAATCATTCCATGGCTATTGGTTGTGATCCTCATCTGAGCATCTTTTTTCACAAGTACTTATGGAGTGTGTTCTCTCAGAACAAGTACTTCGTATCTATCTCTTCAGACCTAGGAGTGTGTTCTCCTTGTTACGTGCTTATTGGAATCTTTGAGCTGGATCTTAGTGGTGGTTTCGCGATAGTCGATCATGTATGAGTATATCTGGATATTCTTGTTATATGTTCTCTAAACATATACCGTGTAGAGCTGACTGTATCATTCCTTTGTGGTATTTACTTTTTTGTATTCCTTGTGGTTTTCAGGGTGTCCTACTGGGTATTGTTATGCTCACACCTGCACGGGCTTTGCCCGCATGTGTCGTGTCTTGTGCAAACGAGCGAGCCTTTGACAGGATTCTAGGTGGACCAGGAGTGGACGGTGCTCAGTGAGATCAGGCAAGTTGAGGTGTGTTCCTACGGCTATGGATTGCAGTCCCAGTACCTTTCTTTACTGGTCAGACTTTGTTGCAGACTTTCTTTTGGTGGGCTTGTACTTTTGGACCAGGGTTCTACATTACTGTACTTTACTTTCTTGTCGTACTATGTTGGTTGGGATTTTAGTGTATGCATGCATTTCCATTTTTAGTAGTTTGTACTTTTCATCTTTGTGGGATTGGAGATGTGTGTGTGTGTGTATACAGGTTTATAGGGAATGCCTCCCATGTTAGTGACATGCCTACCCAGTGCTAGTCCCCAGCCCCTAGCCTATTGGAGGCGGGCTTGGGGAGTTGCGGCACGAGCCCCACTAGGACGGGTCGTGACATATATTTTCAAAAAAATATAAATAAATCATCAGGAATAAATATAATAATTACCCATGGAAATAAAATGGGTTGAAAAATATTATATTATATTATAGTCAATATAAATTTCATAATTATGTTATTTGATAGGTGATCATAGGGAAATAATTAACCCATTAATTTAATGGATAATAATCATGGAATATATATGATATATATATATATAATATAGATTAAATACATAACATAAATGTTTTTTTCATCGATTTAAATATCATTAGCAGAACACAAGGAATATTTCACAAATAAAATAACCAATTAAAATTAAAAAAATATAATGAAAATATAAAAAATGATTCCAAAATATCAATGAAAAAAATTTCATTAAAAATATCCTTCGAAACTAAAAAATAATTTTTCAAATATATTAATGGTCATGATAGAGGGAATATTCTCTTCATATTGAGTATGTTACAACAAATATTTCGTTCATATTTTAATTAAATGATATAATGAGATTTTTTTTAAAAAGAACAAGAATTGTCCTTTTAAAAAACTATTTAATTTTGCAATAATGAGTAAATATTTATTTATTAAATCAAAAAATTTATTAGAAATATTCGTTAAATATTTTATTTAAATTATAGAGGTGGAGTAAATTTTTTTTGATAGAAATGACCTACAAAGGAGGATTTTGAAGAAAACAAATTCATGGTCATTTTAAGTAAACAAGAGTGGAAAATGGAAATATTAATTGATAATTTAATTAGTAACTATGGGATAATAAATTGAAATTGGATTATAATACAATGATCAATTAATATCTATCAATGAAAATTAATGCAAAATCATTTCTGAATGATGATTATTTTGGAAAAAATATACATAAAGATTCAGTAACATTTGAATCTCATCCCACATTAATGAAATTATATCAAATGAAACATTAAATACAATGTGGATAAATTTATTAATGATATATAAAATCAATGGGGAATTATATAAACCACTATAAAGACAAAAAGTTATGAATATATAATATGTACCATTAAAATAAAGCAGTAAGATCCTGATATTTCAGTGAGGAATGTAAATGAATAAATTTTGGTTAAACTCCCATTTATTTGATTAATGAATTGATTATATGTTTTATTTCATGTTTAGTGGGGTGTTTCAAGGGTTCTATACCTGGTAATAGTATAGATTAGTTGAATATATGTCGAGGTAATGGATGGTACATGATTATTATATACTATACCCCTTAACCATGATACATATAGAAGGGGTGTAAGATTAAGGGAACTATGAAAGAGAACATTAAGAGATCATGTGGTTCGAGATACCCTTTTAAAATGGCAAAAAAATGTCTACTGCTTGATTAGTAAAAACATGTGGGTGGCATACTAGACTGTGCAGCATGGCTTCCTCTCGGTTAGAGGGAGATTCATGGTTAATGATGTTTTTTCAAATAGTGTGGCCAAACCATGTTCCTCTTAAAATGTGCTAATTTCCCAATTTTACCATTGATTTCTAAATTATTCTCCTCTTAGTTTCCCTCCCATTCTACTCACTCTATCTTTTGTGATGAACCAATATCCCCCACTCCTCCATGGATGTTTTTCCATTGGTTATTAGCCGTTAGGACTATTATTTAGTTAAAATAGATTATTTGGGCAAGTTATTTAATCTGTTTCCTTCTATTTTATAAAAGTATATTGGTATGTGGTTTCCTCCCCATATGAATCTCTCAATACTTTTTTATTAGGTTTTTCATCATCTTTGAAGATGAAACGGATTTATTTTGAATCATGGGTTGATTTTGGATAAACAGTTGTCTACAAACATTAGGTAGGTGGTCTTAAATACATTTACTGATTATTTATATGTGTATCTAGTTGAAAAAATTAAATTCCTTATTGTGTTTTAATTTTTTTCATATATATAAATTGATTTTGGTCATCAATTGAGGTTAAAGTCCTTTTATAGACCATGTTGTGTTTGATGATTATGTGAGAACAATTGTAGGGCTATAAATGGGTTATATCAACTGCATGAATTTATTAAAATTTAATTGGTGAATATTGTGATAGGGTAACTATATTTGTGAATGAGATATGAATAGTAAATTAGAAATTGGTCTTGGTTGTAGTGACAATCAAGTTGATTCTACATTGAACATTAGAAAATTCCTAGGAGGAATTTAAAAACGGTAAAATTATTGATTTTGGAATTTGGTCCTGTAATGGTTTGAAAAGAATAATATGATGTCTTGAATGTTGTAAATTTTTTAAAAGTTTGATTAATAATTAATGTTATTTAGAAAGTGGTTTTCCTAGTGGAGTTGAAATGATTATTTGATGTGAGGTCTTGGTTCCAATTTTTTAAAATGAGATAATAATTTTTTTATATGGTTTTAAATTGAAATGTATGAATTAGGGCATGATTTATTTTTTCAAAGATGAATAATATTGTCTTAATGGGGTGTATTCTAGATGATTTTAAATGTTTATTTTTATTTCTTATGTATCCTCTATTGTGAAATCGAATTGAAGTTACTTTTGTTCCATATTGTAATATGGAATAAGGGGGTGGTGTTTTATATAATTGTATTTCTGTTATAATAGATATGTATTGTAAATTGTATATTTATTGAAATGGGTAAATTCATGTAAATGGAAAATATGTTAATTTTTTAAAGAATATTAGTCTCTTTTCTTAGTGTTGAATTATTCAGTTGTGATTTCTGGTTGAGCATCTATACTCCTAACTCATAGAATGATAATCCATATTTTGATTTCAATAGACTAATTCTCTAAGTCACACTAATTTATTGTTTGAGTACGGTTTTTGTGATGATTCACTATGGGACAAACTCAACAACTGAGGATCAATATTTTTATGAGTATGGACTAATTCTCTAGGAAACCAATGGATTGTATAGTTTGGGATGTAATTTGGGAGAACTATAATTCCCAAACATATGGAAATGGAATGGTTTGGGATATCAAACACATGCTATATGGTTCTCATACACATGGACATGGATTTAATATCATACTGAGGATCCAAGGTGTGGTGACGAATTAATGCATCATTAAATTCACCTTATAATTAAAAGTGGGAAACCCTTTTGATATTTATTAGGATCCAAGTGTGACCATATCTATTTAGGTTGGGTGGTTGATCCATGAAAAACTTGAAATAAAAAATTGATGTGTGATAATTTCATAAATCTAGGACATGTAAACTTTATAAACAAGATTTTTAATTTAACCTTTATATCTTCTTAAACCTTATTATATTATGGTTATTACTGTAGACACTATTGTTGGTGGCCTACTGAGTTGTACTCACACAAATCATGGGTCATTGGGGCACTTCGGTACCCAAGGATATGCAAACTATTTTCTAGAATAGGATCAATTTATAGACTATGTAGCTATTAGTGTAAAGAAGGGTGGGTTGGAACATAGAAGTTTGGGATCAGGTTGTAGTTCAGGTCATTTATTGGGATCTTTTGGTAGTTTTGGTTTTCAATTTTATCCTTATGACTATATCAATTATATTGTACCCATCATTCTTTTCTACCATGTTATTATTGTTTTTTTTTGGAAATTTTATGTATTTTTTTCAATTTTGGTTCATATAGGTTCATTGAATTTTTGATATTATTTTGTATATGGTTTTACAGTGGTATGCTGGTATAGTATCCCCATCATATCTCTATCGACCCTATATTATAGTCAGCACCCTCTAGAATGTGGGGAGGATAAAACCGATTTTATTTTTACCATTGTGTGTTGTTATTGTGTGAGATATGTTCTAGACCCTAGAGTGGGTTTTTGGATAATATATATGATGAAACTATTTTGGTATCCTTGGATTGAATCCTAGATTAAATGTTCAATGTGTTGTGTTCGATGTAGTGTGTTTTTGATTGGGCATAGAACATCTGATCATTAATCGTGTGTTTTTTGATGCATGAGGTGTATGTATATGGTTGAGAGATAATATAATTTTTGTTAGATGAGTTTAGTTTGGGTATTTGGTTTTGTATGACCTTCTATGTGACATGTGAGAGAGGTCAGTAACAATTTCTAGTGCATTTTTTGTGTATGAGGAAAAAGTTGATGTTTTGGGATTTGAAAGTGGTACACATAGAGTAATTTATAGTATAGGATAACAATAGAAGGATAAGTGATAAAATCAATAGATTTTTATATTTAGATCAATTTATGGTTATGGGATAGATGTTTTTGGGAAATTTTGAGGTTAAATTTTGGGGGTAGTTAGCCCATTGCTCCAGGTTCCATAGAATATAGTGCAAATGTGGTTACTTCAGAGGTGGAATCGATTAAAATAGGGTCAAATCATGGTTTTTTAATATTTAATGGTTATGCATTTTTTTCTTTATCTATGGGTAATATAATCAATTTAATTGGTTGTGATTTTGGTTTTGAAAGAATGGATTATTATCAGTCTAAACTATCTATTTTGTGGATGATTAATGGAATAATTGATGTTGTTTTTTTGATGACCATGAAAAGGATGAAATAATCATGTGTGTAATATTTTGTTCTGTTATTGAATACCATGTTGGGGAGATTTCAGATAGTTGTGTTGGATTTAATGAATGGTTGGGTTGTTGGAAGTATATGTAAAAAATTCCTTAATTTTGATTATGTTGACGTACTGGGAGGCATTGTAAAATGAGTAAGAATTAGTTTGTGTGTATCTTGGTTGATGTACAACTCATGTGATCTATAGTGTATACAATGTGTGGTCTTAGTAAATTGTGCTACCTCAAGGGATTTCTTGAAGACTATATGGGGAACATGTTGGGAAGGAATAATGACATTTGTGAATAGGTGAATAGGTGGCTTGATGTAAGTGTATGTCATTCTAATATGTGATCATAGTGGGAAGAACAGGTTATCTGCGAGACATCTATTTTATTGATCATTGTTATTGGTCATTGTGATTCTTTCCTGAATAACCATGATCGTGTCGGGAGAACACAACTAGTTTCATGGTAGTAGATTCAATGTGAATGTTTGGTTATGACTACATAGAAGATCACCATCTAGTTGTGCTAAGTTGGGATGGAAATATCATTAGAATTGTGGTGATTGAGTGTGGATATGGTGTATTCAAAAGGAATCATGATACATTCGATAGATTAAGTTCCCCATTTTAGGGAGGTTACATCATTGATTGATAATTTGTGTTGGTGTTCATTGAAAACTTTATATCCTAATTTTAATTATATATAACCATTCACAATATATAAAAATCATCTCAGATATTCTAATGGATCATAGTATTTATTACAAGATAACTAAAGGTGTTTTGTTTTGATAATAGGCCTCTAAGATGTTATATTCAAGGAGAATTATATTTTGAGCTGGATGGTGGCATGTACATGATCGACTGTTATGGGTGAGTTCATCAGGATGAACAATGTGTTGACGAGTTTTGTAGGTGCCATTATCATAAGTATAAGACATGTAACATTTGGTAATGTTATGTAGTTTTGGAAAAAGAAATATATTCATGCAAAAAAATTGGGTTTCATCTAAAGATCGATCCATGAGTCATGGTGGTTATAATTAAATGAGGAAGGGTGTGAAAACAACACAAAAAAAGTGGGGATAGGTATGTTATTCAAGTATTTGGAGAAAAAAGTACAAGGTATGTGGTGGAATAAGAATACAAATAATAAAAATATTATGAATCATGCTCTTATTACGTTGAAGTCATTTTGTTCCTTGCATATGGTGGTTGGTCAGGCCATGTGATGGATTTGTTGGATTCTTGTGTCAAATTCATTGATGGTCATTATAAGGCATGACAATGGTCGATTGAATTTGTGATTTGGTTTTAGAATATAATATTTTGTTTAACCTGCACTTGGTAGGTCCATTTCTAAAATGGAAATGGGTATTGAAGAAGAACACATTTTTCCATCATTTATGAGTGTACAGAGGATGTGTTTCTAATCTATATGATTTTTATGTAATTTTTAGATTCTATTATTGGATGTATTTCATGAGAAATTTTGGGCACATTGAGTTTGCAAATGTGTCAGTCATGTTGTGGAAGTTTGATTTGTTATTTTTTTGTTCCTTTATTATAATGTATGTAACCAATAGAGGATGTTGTGGTGTTATAATATAAACTATATAGTGGGTATAAAAACAATAATAAAGTGGTTAGATTATGATGTGAGTGGTGGAGAAGGTCATTTGGAATATTTTGTGAAACATCTTGGTGTCTTGGTTTCATAAAATGAGTGATGACTCATGTTTGGAATATTGGAGTACCATAATATAAAGGATATTCATGGTTTTTGATTTTGATGTTTGGATGTGGAATGTGATCATCAGGACTCGATTTTCATAAATATATTAGATAGGAAATGTGGTTGGAATCTATTCGGGTTACTTCGGTAACATCAAGATTGTTTCACTATTATAATTTAGAGAACATTTTGATATGGCATAAAGTGACTTGGAAAATGAGTGGAGTAGGGGATCACACCAAAGGTATTATAATTTTCTCTCCCAGTATGGTGGGGTGTTTTATCAGTATATATTTTTGCGGTGGTTCAGTGATGTTACCTATACATTTATCTAGTTTTTTATGTTAGTAATGATGTTTCTATGGTGGATGTGTCATCTGAGTATCATTGGTTTCATAAATATGGATTATGGTATGGGGTATGTCTTTATGGTAGGATTGTTTTTTGGTCTGAGTGGGGTGAGAAAATAGTCATGTTTTTAAGGAAACATAGATGATGGCGGGGGATAGATGGGCACCATGGTCTAACTGTTTTCCTTCAAGGCATAGTTCTGTAGGAGGATTATGGATCATTTATGATCCATTATAATTTGAGAAGGTTTTATGATCCCAATATTTCATAGAGTTACATAATTGTATAAATTTTATTTGAACTCCCCTTTCATTGGTTAATGATATAGTAATAGGGTGTATTGGATATTTTGAGGGTTATATTGGGATTTGGGGAATGGAAATGAAGAAAAAAATTCCAACCTATCCATAGATCACAATTGGTGCAATGTTACAAGAAAATGTGTGATTTAACCATGCCTCTAGGTGAAGGGGGTTAATTATTAAGGGAAACATACCTAATAGCTCTGTGAGACTGTTTGTGTTGGTATACCCTCATATATTTTAGAACACATAGCCTCTACAAGGTTAGTCAAACTATGAAGTTGGTCGACTAGATCATGGGGCCTAGCTCCCTCTCATATAGAGGGAGACACACGGCTGGACCACAGTTTTTCCAACCATGTGGCCAAACCAAGGGCCTATTAAAAATGGGAATTTACCATTTTCACCCATATTATTATATTATTATTCACCAAGTTTCTCCCCTATTCAATCTTCTCCATCTTGGGTGATGAAATAGGTTTCCACTCCTCCTCCATGGGTATTTCTCTTTCGATTATTTGGTATTTTTTGAGTAGTTTAGTGTGAATCAAATATTAGGTTATGTCCAAAACATTATTTCCATTAATTTTAGGAAATAGGATTTGGGTTTTATTTATTACCCATATAATGTAATAAAACCATTTTTTTCAAGGGATTTTATCATTTTTGTGGAAGATAAAGATATAGTTCAAAAATGGATTATTTTGGATGACTAATTATTTATAAACATGAGGTATCTATTACTAATGCATTTTCCCATAGAATTTTTGTTTTATATTTATATGTAGTAGTGATAAATAAATTCCTTGATGTGTTTTATTTTTTTTGTTATGGGAAGTGATTTAGGCCATAGATTGAGGTATGTTGTCTTTCATGGAACAAATTGGGTTCATTCATAAAGAATGACCAAACCTGTAGAAAAACAAGGGGTATACAAAACCCATGGAACTGGTAAATATAAATTTTTGATCATTTATATAGGATAGTTATAAAATTTAATGAGATTTTAATATTAAATTTTTATGAGGGATTCATTAATGTGATAATTGGGTTGATTTTATATTGAACATTGTGAAATGCAAAAGAGGATTTTAAGGGGGGTTAAATTTTGAGATTTGGATTCTGATCCAATTATGGTTTTAAATGAATTAAATGAAATTTAGAAATTAATAAATGTTTTAATAAGTGTGTTTTACAACTAGTTATTTATTAATGGTTTTTTTAAGGATTAAAAATGATGACTTGATTTGTGGGCACGATTCCCCATTTTTGTGAAAATTCCTTAATAATTATTTTAAATGCAGTGAAATGTAAATTTATATCTTATAGAAGGATTTTTTTTCATAGATTAAGGCCCATATTTTTGTGGGGTAACATCTTAATGATTTAAATGAGTATTCTGTTTGCATGTTATATTTTCATATTGGGGCTCTATGTGCCTAATTCCTGGACCGAGCCTCCATATTTTGGTAGGCATCAACTGATGATCTACGCTACCTATGCATTGTATGTTTAGGGATTTTGGATTGGGGTTCTATACTTCTCAAAAATATGGACATGGTATGAATTTAGATGTTAGAATAAGGATCTATAATTCAAAAGTGTATAGATAAGGATTGATTATTGCACTGAGGCTCCGATGCATATTTATGAATTTCTTGATTGGTAAACTCCCCATGTAATTTAATGTGTGTACCCAAAATGTTATGGATTAGGCTTCTAGAATGAATAGAGCTAGTTAAGTTGGGTTTTGTATCATATAATAATGTAAAGGACAAAATGGTGATGTGACAATTTATTAAATGTGATTAATTTATCTTTTGTTTACTTTTTTATTTCACATGATTATTTTATTACACTATTGATTAGACTTGTTATTTCATTAGACACCATTGGTAGTATGATATTGAGTTGTACTCACAACCTACTCAGACCTCCATGTATCATCAGTATAAGATAAGATGTTGTATATTTTTTTTGTTCAACATAGAGACCCATTGGTTTATTTTTCATGGGATAGAGGGTTGGAGGATTAGAAGATAAGACAGGATTATGGTTCATCCCATGTATGGGTTATTTTGAACGTTTTAGTTTTGAATTTTATATGTATGATTGGATGGATTATGATTAATCCATCATATTTCTATCAAATTTTCTAATTTTTTACATTTGGGCATGTAGTTTATCTTATCCAATTATGGTAAAAATAGTTTGTTTCATCTGATGAAATTATTTTTATTGTGGATTTACTCTGGTTAGTGGGTATAACTCTCTATCATATCTCTATACACCTTCAGTACTAGTTTGAAGACTCTAAAATAATGTCTAGTGAACTAAATGTCCTGTTATATCCCTACATGGGGCACCAGATATAATGGCTACTAGGTCTGGGAAGCTACAAAAATTGATATGAGAATCCCATTAAAATAACAATCCATTTTTGTGAGAAGTAATCAATAAAGATATAATTATGGTAAAATGTTATTCCAAATAAAAAAGTGTAAATAAAATAAAAAATAATTATTCATCATTACTCACATGATATTATCATATAAATGATAATAAAGATTCTATTAAACCTAATGAACTAATTTGAGTCATAAAATCCATTACCTTGAGACCATACATTCCATGTATTCCCTTATCTCCTTTATAAAAAAAATATATCAATTATATTTATCATAAGAAAATTATAATGATTTTTACCCATATACCTAAATAATTTAATTCATTTATTATTAGGACATATTTAATTTCTTATTCAGTTATGTCTGTGTCGGGTGTCTTGAGAATGCTATATTCATAATTATGAAATAGAATTGGTGTGATGATAATGTTAAATGTGCTCAACATTCCACCATATCCTCAATAATACACCTAACATAATTATCATTTTTATATACCAATTATATTTTTAAAACCATTTATGAAATAAGGTTTTGAAAAATTAATAATGTTAAATTTATGGAGATAGAAGACCAAACGTATATATCACCATCATCATAATTATTTTTTTTCCAAAAATAAATGATAATGGACACATGAGAAACAAAAAAAAAATATGGGACTATGAAGTACTGAAATAGTAGAGTCCACGGGAATGGATTCTTACAAGGTTTCCCCCCTTATATGTCAAAAACTTCCAGCCTGGGATTCTAATGAAAATAGATCCTAGTTTTTTATGGATGAAATGTTATCCTCAACCTTGTTTCCCACACTCCCATTGTAGAGTACATTGATATTACTATTGAGAATAATTAATCCCATTATAATAACATAAGAAATCGACCATGTGATAATACAAAATCCATTCGTGGAATTGTGTATAATGATAGACTCCCTTTCCACTTCTAGTATTTCTATATACCATTGATGTCATAAGCATTGTATGATGAGTATAGACTTGTATTTGTCTTAGAGATATTGGATGATATAGAAATGTGTTTAAAAATTTAGAATAACATATCCCTTGGGGTCTTGAATGAAACTCCCTCCCCATATGTCACCTATGATGAAAGAACTATCTGTGTTTAGTTTCAGTCCTAAAAGGGGTGGACACTATCGAACCTAGTTCCCCTGTGAAATAATAATTATGGAGTGATTAGAATGGTTTCTCACACATAGTGGTATTATAGTGGTAGCATCATGTTATTTCATAAAAACTATTACAATCTCATGTAGTGGGATCCCTATTGTGATGATAAGAGATTTCCCAATTAAAAAAATATCCAGGACATGTTTCATTCATTCTAGGTACACAAGTAGCTAGTGATCTTAAAAATTTCCCATGGTATCATTTCTGAGCCAATAACACCAGCACTATGAATAAATCGATTAAGGAATTGGACACTGAATAAATATTAAGAATATAAAATGGTAAAATAAATATAAAAGATCCACAATTTATTTACCCAATAACCTTAATAATAGATTGTTCAAACTATCCTCCTAATATTATCATTAACATAGACACCTGGAGGCTTTGTAGAATATGGTTCTTTTGAAATTATCCCTTATCAGTAAATTATGGTTCCTTATTCTCTACACACATGAGTAAAATTTGTCATCTCATATATGATGATTCAAAGAAGGTAATTGTTATTCTATATTTCCAGAATGATTATTAAAAAATAAATTCCATATTATTTCATTAAAAATTATTATGTATACCATCTATGTTATGTGGTAAACAAATGAATCACATCACTTTGCGGGATTGCATTCATCCATATAGACAAATAACAAAACAAATTTACATTGGATGGCATGGTATGTAGTTATATTATATATTAATATTTCGAAATGATTAATATGTCATGGATATCATATATAAAAATAAAACCCAACATCATGAATATCCATTAGAGGGGATGATGGAAAATTAATTACATCAGTTTGTATGGGTGTTGTTCACTATACACAAGAAAGAATATTTAATTTTTCATTTAATAGAAGAGTATATTGATGCATGTTATTCCATTAACATAATAATAACTCACTATATATTAGATAATAATGTTATTATACCATAATGTTTTAATAAATTTTTAAGGAGGAGAAAAGATAATCAAAAATGAAATGCTCATTTAGGAATAATAGTATTTCCATGAAAAAAGTCCTTAGAATTATAACTAAATGGAAATGAAGTATGAAAGGATTTGGTTATGGATTGACTGAAATACATGTATTTTTAATTAAAAAAATGTCAATATAATAGGTTACATATTATATTTGATATACATATTTTATTACACCGTTACGTCTGAATAATATTTGAAGTGGGATGAAAAATAAACAAAACTAAAATGATCTGTTAAGAAAGATGCCTCTTCTTTTGAAACCCACATTAGGGTTCTACCTAAAGGTAATGGATGTAAAAAGGTATTTGGTCATGGTTCGACCAACCTAGAGTAATTACTAATTTTTGAATGGATTGGATATGAGGTTCCCTATTATAATTGATAAAGGTTGTCATTTTGTAAATATAAAAAATTATTCAATAAAAAGAAGTCACTCTAAATCCATGAAACATAGAAATTGATAAATAATGGTTTATAGGGTTCTAATGTTAAATAACTAAATAATATCATAAAGTGATAAATTTTTAAATATAATATTCCATCTACATCTAGGATTAATCACAATATATATTTTACTTTTTCACAATGGTAACTAGTGTTTTTTCAATTTCTACTATTCATTGTAACCAAAAAATATTTTTTCTTTTTTAAAAAGTATTAATCATAAATATTAAAAATATAAAATCCATTTTCCCAAATTAAAATTAAAAATTTAGTATAATTTAACTTGAAATTAATCATGAAAATTTTGTTTGAAAACATTTTTTCAGGAAATTAATATTTCATGTAGTATTTGATTTTATTTTAAATTTATAACCATGAAAAATAATCAAATTAATGTAAATTTATTTAACTAAATTTATAATCTATATATTTAATTATATCTTTTCTTACTAGGGTTTATTTTAATAAATTGAAATGGATAAATATTATGTCCTTACATATAGTTTAAAGAAAACCATATTTTTCTGTATAAAAATTAACAAATAGGAACATCATGAAAATTTATGATTCATAGGAAAATAGTTAAATTAAATATAACTATATAATAATTTTTTTACAATGAAATAAAATAAAAATAATAATGGATCATTTAAATTAAGTGTTTTTTTGAATACACACTATAATATTACAAAAAACATTATTTTAATTAAGAACTAAAAAATAATTATTTCATAAAATTATCTAAATTTATCACAATATTAATTTTGATATAATAGTTTATATTATTGTTATAATACTATAATTTTTTTTCTAAAACATCATGAAATCATTTAACATATTTTCAAAACAAATGATATAAATATCATTTCTTAAGGAAATGCATTTTTAGTAGAATGAACTTTATTTATTGAAAATTGTTGTATTATTTAATAATAATTTATCAATAAATATATATTTATTAATATTTTTTTATTTATTTCAAAATTTATTCAATCTAATTCATGGTTTTAATTTTAAAATGTTTGTTAAAATATTCATATTTAAGTAATAACATTTTTATAGTACGTCATAGTTCATTTAATCTCAGTGTTCCACGTTCAATATTCTTTACAAAATAAAAAAATTTAAAAATCTTAGTGTGTGAAAAAATTAGAATGTTTTTTTTATTTTGAGATAATATTATATTATTTTTACCTAGGATTTCATTATTTTTCATTGTTTTTGTAAGATAAAATTTACTTTACTTTTTAGAAAAAATGATAAATATAAAATTAACCTATTTGAAAACATTGAACTAACTAGTTGAAAATAAGGAATCCATTTTAAGATATTAAATTTATATATGTGTAAAAAATATATATTATAAAATTTAGTAAAACATAATTTTTTTTAAAAAAAAATTATATTTAAGATAAAAAATTGAAGTTATACTAAAACATGGTATAATACTGATTCAAATTTAAATAATTAAGTCATTTTTAATGGAATAAGAGTTATATTAATTTGAGAATAAACTAAAATAATAGTAATACATTTTAATGAAATTAAATATGTGTGTTACAATAAATTTACATTTTTCATTATTCAATAAAAAAATAACAATTTTAGAAAATTTTCAAATATTACCCCAATGATAATTTTTATATCTTGATTAAAAAATGATACGATTTTTATAAAAATTTATTTCGAATAGTTATTTAAAATAATTCTAATATGATATCATAAAATTAAAACATATTTATGTAATATAAAATGATTTAAAAAAAATTTGAATTCATATTTACTAATAATTAATCAATATATTTTTATTAATTAGAAATTATATATATATATAATAATATATGTAATTCAATTCATATCCTCTATTTCAATGACAGGATATAATGGTCATATTTAAATAATAATATTTCATTGTTCCTTTAAGATCAATGTTGCATAACTTTTTTATTATTAAACATAGTCAATATTTTAAAATATTTGGATATTACCCCTTACCAGATCAAGAAAAATTAATTAGTGGTACTTAATGGATATTTTGTTATTTTCATAATAACTAACTCTTTTTCATTGTATTATTTTAGATATGTGGTTTTCTTCTGTTCATGTGACATTATATAAAATCTAGTATTAATTAGCATTATAATGATTTATTTATACGTTTATTGTTTTGGTGTTGAAAATGGGATTCCATTATTTTATAGGACCGAATAGGTAAATTACCCCAATATTTCATTTTATATACCCTTGTTTCATATTTCTAACTTGTTAATCATTGGAGGTGGGATTCAAAGCTCACAAAAAATTTCAAAACTATCATAAGAGGTTTCAAGGGATTTGGATCTTGAAACATTTAAACATATTAGAATTTAAAAAATATATTCAAAGAAAATAATTATTATAATAGTTGGGAAATAATGTGATCAATATCCTATTGACATTACATAGTTATATAATAATGTACATAAAATGATCCTTGTGAGGACATCAAAAGATTATTATAATATTAAATAATCATCACATATTTAATAAAAGAATTTAGAAAAATTTAAATATAATAAATCATAATCTATAGGAATAACATGACCCTATAAATAAAAAAATTTTAGTAAAAGAAGAACATAATGCTTCCATATTTCGCAAGGCATATACATAAAATTCAGATGTAACAAATTTCTATATAATATTAAAAATAATATATGAAAATTATAATTCAAAAATATAAAAAACGATCATTATGAACAATGTAATAAGTTGAAAATTTAACATTGAGACTCCCCAACCAATCAGTTGTCACATAACTATGATTTATAGATCACAAATTGTGAATAATTTAATCTAGCACATTACCACCTTCTATGTATTCATATTTCTCATTAATAATTTATTTAATTTAATAATTTTTATACAGTTATCCATTAAACTAACATTCTATAACCCAATGTAAAACTTCATCACAAAATAATGAAAGTAAAATTCTTCATTAGGATGATTATCTATACTTATCTATATGATGTATTCAAATTTATTTTTAAAATTATGAACATTCAAATTTATTTTTTGGAAACCCAAAATTAATAATTAATCTTATAAATCCAATAGTAGGATACCCCACTATGAGATCTAAAAACATAATATATTAGGATTAATTCATATCTTAAACATATTATTTTGTCTATATTTATTTATAAATATATTTACACCATTTAAATTCACTGGGTACCTTAAAAAATCTACACTGTTTAGGTACAACATGAAACTACCTCATCTAGATATCCAAATTTTATATTTCCATGGATAAAACATATATCATAGTCATATCATTCTATAGAAACATATCAATAAGTATGTGAAAATTATTCCCACCAATTTGGTACCATGAATTAACAAACCACCAAATTTCCATAATGAGAATCTATGTTAATAGGTGATCCAAAAAAATTCATATAAAATTACTTTTATCATAGTCATATTTTGTAACATGGTACATATTTATGCATATAGGTAACTTGTTTAAGTACTATATGTATGTTTTTAAATCCCCACATATATAACCATGAAAAAAAAAATCAAAATTGAATTTATTTTGATTTTGAAGTTCACATACCCTAATCTCAACTCACGATTTCAAAGAGAATCAAATGGAAAAATCCAATAATATTAGTTTGTTTTTATTAATCAAATAAGTATGGATACAATTAAAATTTCTAGAATATTTTTTCAATTTTACATAAACCTAAAATATTTGGGTTTGTTCCTATATACATGACTCTCAATGTTCAATTTCATATTTAGATAATCATTACATTGAGAATGGAAAGTGTTTCTAAGGGAACAATGAGTACAGAAAGTAAACAACCTCAACCCTTGGCTTTATGTTTTTTGTAAATTGATATCTCTCCCAATTAATTTTATCCCCTAATATATTATTAATATTTTAAATTATATTAATATTATAAATTATTATAATAAAAATATTTAAAAATTAAAAAATGACAATAAAAATAATAATTATATTTACAATTATAATAATAACAATAATAATAATAATTATTATAATAAGTATAGCAATTATTATTATTATTATAATTAATTGTATTATTTTTTGGTAAATTTTAAAAAAACTATACAAAAACCTAGATGATCCAACCCAGATAGGGCACCATATTCCCAAAAATGTACTAAACCATCCCTTATTAGACTATCTAAAAATGAAGAACAATATTGCCTTTTCAACATAATAGGATCCCAATGATCCCCTTAGAATGAAAATCCCATTGGAAGGATTTCACAATATGAATAATTTTTATAGTAAACCAAATATTATTATTAATTAACACAAATAAAATTTTTATGATCCATGTTTTTTAGTTGAATTTTATTACAGGTGTATTTGATGGATACCCATTGTTATAAATTAATGTAATATGAATAAGGTATAAAAAATTCTTGTAGTGATAGATATTAATAGTTACTCAATATACTTGTATTATGTAATAATTAGAATAAAAAAATATGCTATTAAATAATGGAACATCAACTGCATGATATTCCCTATCTGGGTATCCAGTGGTGTACTGAGCACCCTAAGGTTGGGATCGTGTGGGTATCTAGTTCCTGGTGGTAGGGGACCAGGTACCCAATATCCATCTTTGTTTTATTATTTTATGAAAAGTTGATAAATTCTTTAAAGTTTCTATATAAACATTTCTCAGCCCTATCTTAGTAGAACCATTATTTTTCCTATATTTCTCTATAGCTTTTTTCCCATCAAAGTGTTGATCACTCTCAGTACTTCTCTGATTTTTAGTTTATTTTTTCATATAGATGTCTATATAAAAGGATAAGGTTCCACCTATTAAGAACCAATTTTAGAGAATATTAAATGTCAAGAGATGTGTTAATTTATAATTTCATAACTATATAATAAATTTTTAAGAAATTTAAAAATTAATGATGTTGAAATATAAAGTAAAATGAACATGTAATGTTTTTATAGTTCAATTAAAAATAATAATAATATATTCATTTTCAATATTGAATGTATAGTGATATTAAACTCAAATACTACGGAATCTATAAAATTTTAAGTGAGTTTATAAAAAATTATATATGTAGAGTTAATGATGACATTTCATCACATTGAGTCACAATATAATAATTAATTTTTACCACCTATAGTATCAAACTAATTACCCATAATATTTCACACAAGGTGGAAAAAAAATTTGAGCCTACATTTTTTATTGGGTAGAATAAATCAACTCAAATATATTATAGATTTTATAACCCATAATATATTATTTAAAAAAATCAGAATAAGTAATAACAACAGAAACAAAATAAACTACAATGGATCTGAGAATTGTGGTAGTAATATTCTATAGAGAAATAATAGATAAAATGATTAATGTTCAGTCGAGATATGTAATTCATCACCATGTTGAATCACATAGTATACTTCAATAAAATCCAAATCCTCATTACTTTTCATGTTTTATCGAAATAAATATACATATATTGCACTAATGAACAAAAAATTCAAATACTGAATCTTTTAACCTTTCAAATGTCCCAACGAAGCATGTGATTTGTTCATTAAATGAAAATGAAAAAATATTCCCACATGGTTAAAATTAATAATCGTTAAAATTAAAATAGCATCACAGTAGAATATGATAGAATAATTAATATAACACTAAATTTCAATGATAAATATAAATAATTTCCCTTTGACCATTCTTATAAATCATGAGAGACAATTTTTTAATAGTCTAATAAATGTTAATTTGAAACTAAAATTTTTCATGAAACCAACATGAGGGATTAACTCGAGTAATGAGAATTTAATTCTATATATTATTATTCTAAACAAAATTCAATTGTCTCAAAATAATCAATATATAATTAATAATTAATATAATAATTGAAACCCCTAAGTACAGTTTCAAATAAATAAAATTGAATAAAAAATAAAATTTAAGAAATATAGTAAAAATAATACATTATGGAATGGCTGGTTGATATAAAAATAGTTCATTACATATCTTACATAATTATATTTGAATTGCAATGAATCATATTTAGCATTTATTCGATTGATTTTTCAACATGTACGTAATCAGATTTATAACATGTGCTCGATCTGTTTCATGATGTGGAGTTGATTGGATATAAAAAAATTGGATGATTTTTATTATAATGTTTGGTTGATTCTGCAGTAGTGATTGAATGATATTTTTCAAGTGACCTATAAAAAAATTAGAATACTATTGAAAATATATCTTACAATCATTCAATATTCATTATGTGGTCATTTAACTAGTTAGAAAAAATCCAACTGTTCTTATTATGGTGAGTAATATTTTTTCAAGTTGTTTGTTCACCAGTATGAAAAATTCAATCGTACAATATTATGGTCAGCCAAAATTTATATTGTATTTAGTTCATCAATAAGGAAAAATTAAAACTTATTTTATTTTGGTCAATCTATAGCCATGATGATTGTCATGGATTTTAGTCACATTATTTTTTCATCTGATCGATTGACTAAATAGAACACATGACACCCTCAGTCACATTCACCTCACAATTAATAAATGATTTATTTATATAATATACAATAAATAACTAGAATAAATATATTATATGTGATATTAACATATATTTTGATGGATTTTTATTCAAAATAATGTAATAATATGAATTAAAACCCTGAAAATATTTGTAATATTCAAATATATAAAAAAACATTATAAAAAATATATGCATAAAATTCATTAGCTAAATAGATTGTCATGGATTTTAGTCACATTATTTTTTCATCTGATCGATTGACTAAATAGAACACATGACACCCTCAGTCACATTCCCCTCACAGTTAATAAATGATTTAGCTATATAATATACAATAAATAACTAGAATAAATATATAATATGTGATATTAACATATATTTTGATGGTTTTTTCTTCAAAATAATGTAATAATATGAATTAAAACCCTGAAAATATTTGTAATATTCAAATATATAAAAAAACCTTATAAAAAATATATGCATAAAATTCATTACATAACTCTTGATTAACGAATAATGGATTGACATAAAAATTATGACAAAAAATAATTATAAAATGAATATGTATTTTAATTATAAAATTTTAATTAAATAAAGTTGATGAAGGAGCCACATCAATATTCATCACATTTTTCATAATTACAAAACAACAGAAAATTCAAAAAATTTATCCCCTTTTTTGAAATTGATCAAAAATAATTAAACAAATTCCTCCAAATTCATTGTCAAAAAGTGTTTTTTCAAATATAATATCTTTTTATATAAAATAATTATTAATGAATATCCAATTTTAAATGTTACATATAATACATAAATATGATCCACTTAATGATATTCTAAAAATATTATTTCAATTATAAAAATTTTAATTTTATATCATCCAACACTAATAAATTAATGTATTTAGAAAAATGTCAACATAATAATATTCTATAGAAATTAATTAAAGAAATAAAATTTTTGAAATAAATTTTTTGAAAATGGTATCATAAATAAATTTGGGTTTTATAAACTATTACAAAGGATTTTTATTAAAATAAATTAATGTATTGTTATCATAATATGTTAGGATTATCCCAACATTAAATTGAAATCCAATTTTTTTAATCTATAATGATTGGGAATAACAAAAAGTAGCAACCTCATATGAATTATTAATGGTTGATAAATACACATTTTTTTTATTACTATATGAATGTAAATAATTACCAAGAATGTGACACATTATTTTTTTTCATTTTCAATAAATTTTGAAAGCACCAAAATCTTAATATTAAAAAATGATTAGTTCAAAACAATTATTTGTATAATAGTACAATATAAAAATCTAATAAAATGTATCTTAATTATTTATTCATTTAACTTACATTCAACTAATTTCCTTTGGTTTGAACTTGACTCATGAAAAAATACACACATAAGACATCATGTTTTGTTTAGATGCAACAAAATAAAATAAGCTAGAAATAAAATTTAAAAATATCTTCTTATTAATAGTTTGTTGAGCTTCATAGTGAACTATCTTAAAATAAATATTCATTTGAAAATTATATCATTTACAACAATCATTCCCAAAAAATTTAACCAATTCATTAACATATATTGATTGATTCGGAAAAGAACAAGGTTTGCATTAAAGTATATTTTATAAAAAGGACATAATTTCACCAGTAAGACTCTTTTTAAACATTGAATAAGTTATATATAAATATCATGAAATATTAAACTACTTGAGGGTTCGTATATATTACCATAAAAATAAAATTTTCAAATTATGATATTTTTTGAATCTATTTTAATAAATAATGGTTGAATAATGTTTAAATATTCAAAATCATAATTAAAAATAAATATTAAAAAACTATCATAAAAATGATATTGAGTTTGTTTTAAATGATAAATTTATTTTGAATGTTTAAAAACACTGTGTGGTTTAGAATCATTCTAAAATCCTAGGTGTTTCATTACAAAAATAATTCAACAATTTATCCTTTAATAAACAACTTTTGAAATCCATTTAAAAAATTTTATATCAAAATTGAGATAATTATTTTAAAAGAATAATTTTATATTTTAAATGATAATACATGAAAATTCATTCTTGAAAATCAATTCCTTTTTCAGGGTTATAAAATGGAGTCACTAATCTGGATTTATTTACAATCTTTTTGGACACTCATCAAAATTATTTCTAAAAAATAATTTAATTCCATAAACAATAATAATCATTAGGAACTATAATTATGTTAGATACATTATTCATGAAAATATAATTCAAATCATCATGATTTAATATAATCTGGTTTTATTCAAATGGGGATCAATAAAATATTTGATTCATAGAATAAAAAATTAAATCTCAATATAAAATATAATTTATTAATTAATTTATATTTTAAAAAAATTTATTAATTCACTAACTACATTGTCAACCTGATTATATTTATGGATTATTTTTAGAAGATAGACCCCCCATAATATTTGAATCCAATTATAAATTGTTAGATTCTTTGAAGATAAATTCTTTGAAATAATCCTCAACCTGGTCAATATCAGATCACCTTTATTTTAGTAGATTTTAATTTAATTTTTCTAAAACCAATTCTCTAACTACTAATATATTTTATATAAACTCTATATACATAAAAAATTATAGTATCATAAAAAAATAACTTCATATAATTATTATTAAAATTTCTAATTGATAATTTAGTATTTTCAATATATTCCCTGAATCTAAATACATTAAAATGAAATATTATATGATTACTTAAATTATAGATTTCAATGTGTTTATCCGTTAATACATTGCAATGAAAAATTCTATTTAAACATGAAAAAAT
The DNA here is from genome assembly GCA_963277665.1 of Viscum album. Taxonomy (NCBI): domain Eukaryota; kingdom Viridiplantae; phylum Streptophyta; class Magnoliopsida; order Santalales; family Viscaceae; genus Viscum; species Viscum album. Next base: position 1,535,470,376 of record OY728120.1, on the reverse strand, counting down.
ATGATAAAAACCTTTAACAATAGTTATTTTAGTAAAAAATACACATTTATTATTTTCCAATACATTTCATATAATGTATTATTTCTTAGTTGTACAACATCTATTTTTTGAGGTGTCTAAGGAGATGAAAAATTATGATCATACCCATTATCTTCACAAACTTTATCAAATTTAATATTGTAAAACTCAAAACTTATTTAAATTATTAATGAGAAAATATGATATCCATTATCACATTGAAATTTTTTTAGGTAATATATTTAAAAAAAGTCTCACATTTTTTGGAATGAAATGATTTCCATGTCAATATAATTATCATAAAAAATAACTAATATTTTATGGAAAAAATATTCAGATTATATAAAATATAAATATTTGATAATTTATTTAGTCAACTATAAAACATTAATGTATAATTATTTTTACAAAATTTTATATAAAACATGTAATATTATACTTATAAAATAATACATTTATCATTTTAAAAATTATAATTTGTATTCTCTTCACAATATTGTTAAATACTTATGAAATTATGTTTTCAAACTTCTATAAATATACATTTTGGAAAAATAACTGAACTTAAAATTATAATTTCTCTTTAAAAATTTAATTTACCAATTCGCTTATCACCATAAGTAACAATACCAATATCAAAATTATTAAAAGATAAAAAATAATATATATAACAACTAATATGTATTGAGAATATCCATAAAATTATTGTAAAATCCATGACACACTTACTATAAAAATATATTCAACAATGTTTTGAAACCCATGTATTCGTGTGTATTATTTGAATAGTATGTGAATTATACGTATGAAAAAAATATTTCAATCATGTTTTCATATGAAATAAAGAATAAAATTACATCATAATAAAATATTTTTTATGAAAAATATACATTGGAAATATTAAAAATTAATAAATTTGGAAATTGACTTTCATTAGATAATTAAAACATGTAACAATAAATGAATATCCACATGAAACTCTAAAAATAATGTTTTATATATTATTACTAAATTAATTTCACAATCATTATTATTTTTCTTTTTTTCTTTTCATTTTAACACAACATTTTATCATCACATTGTCTCTATTGAAAATGTAAACTGATTAGCCTTCAATACATTATTTTAATTTCTATGTTTTAATTTTTCATTAATACATTACTAAATCATATTATATATGTTATTTACATATATATAGATAATAGTTTTGTTTATGAATTTTAATTTTAAATTATCAGTGGTCAGAACATAATTTTTCATTTGATCTCTATGTCGTATTTGGAATTTTTCATTTATAATGTGTGAATATATTTATTTTCTATTATAATAATTTAATAATATGATAATCTTGATAACATTATTATATAATATATCAATTTTTTTTATAAAAATAATAATTTTTATAATAATAATCAATAATAGAAGATGAATCCCATTAATATTTACTTATCCATTTTGTTCGCACAATTAAAAAAATATTTTCTCATTTTTTTGAGAACTAAATTCATCACCTAAATCCAAATAAAAACTATTGATCTAACCAAATAAAATTTTTCACCATTCTTTTTCATATTATTGTCTCTTGTTCATATAATTATTCAGTATTTAGTAGCTTTAATTTAGTTTCCATCATTTTATTCATTCAAAATAGATAGTTTCATTATCATCTTCACCTTTCATGATTTCGTAATTATGTGGGTAATTCCTTATTCAATAAATGAGTTTCCATTATTTCCTCATCCCATGGAGACATATAAAATATGTTCGCATTAACTTAATTTCAATATATTGTCAATAGGTAATATTATAACATGGATTTTTTAAAAATTAATGTTTTTCACAATTTTTATACTTGAAAAATATTTCTCAATTATAATTTATATTGATTTAAAATTAATTATGATAAAAAAATATATATTAATTGAAATTTTTACTTTCAAAAAATTCTACCATTTAGTATGATATTTATTTGTTATAACTCCTAGATTTTTTTATTTAGAATATTATTATATTGATTTTATATTAAGTTGAACATACAATTAAAAATACATGTAAATTTATAATAAATATCATTGATTTTTTCTTCACTCTATCATTTTAATATTTTCATACTCATCTCTTAACATACCAAATTTAGTTTTTTAATCATAGAAAAACCAAAATGAGTAACATTATGAATTCACCTTATTTCATGTGTTATTTTTTATAAAAATACATGGTTGTAGACATTACTACTAATGAAATGGAATAAAATTACCATTTCCTAACAATTCAAGACATATATAACTGAATCATTACAATTCATTCATTCACGATCGACATCATGTTGTTTTTACGATTTCACCTTTATTGTCTTGCTCTCAAAAAAGGAATGTTTAAGAAATCCTTTTGTGAGATGAAACTAATAAAAATTGTCACTTTATTATGATAATGTAGGATATTGAGGTGTCTATCCATCACAAACATTCAATAAAACTGTCTCAAAAATTATTTTTCACATTGACTCTTTTAATTTTGATTTTACTAGAACTAATAAAATATATGTGTGTAGAATATATGGGAATTAATCTAATAAATATTGATTTATTCATTGTTATAACTGAGGAAATTTAATATAGGGAGAATTGAACATTTTAGAAATTTATAATTAATTTTTATCATAGTAAATAATTAGTCCAGTGCAATTATAATGAGAAATGAATATGTTGATTTTATTATAGTTCATGTATAAATAATCATACATTATTCTTCACCCCTCTCAAATGTAAAGACAAATATAACCCACTAAATATAGAATATTTTAATTTAATAGTGAATTAAAAAGTTTTAACAAATACCATTTTTAACACAATAAGAAAACCGAATAGCTATATTTTTCTTTCATAGAGCCACAACCAAGAACTGAAGTTTTCTCAGAAGAGTCACATTCTATTTACTTTACCATTTTTCTCACTTGGAGAAACAACCCATCACCAAACTTATATTTGGGGAAGTATAAGATGAATCTTTTTTATTAGTGGAATAACCTATTATTGATTATGATCATATATAAATCTAATAAATAAGAAACAACTGAACTATATAACTATGAACGGATACAAGTGTTAGGGTAATATGGTTCTCCCCACCAGTAATGGATCAAACAGTTGATGTTAAACTCTTAGTAGTAATTAAACCATGAGGCGCGTCATGATATAAAATTAAATAATATCCCTAAATTTTTTTTATTATTTTTATCTCACATAATATATATAGTGTTTTAATGCACAATAGATCTAAATAATGCAACCTATTTTATTTCAAAAATCCAAGTAAAGCCTATGAACCTATCATTATTTGAATTTAAATATTATTCCCAAGTATTTCACATTGATAATATATAGTATTGAAATAGGTTTCATAGTTTAACATGTTATAATAGTTAATATAGAAGTCTCAATCCACACTAAAAATGAATAATATCTCTTTAATTTTTCCCATAAAACATGTGATGGAATTTATTAAAAATCCAATATATCTAAAATCAATAATAATTTTCTTCCTATAACCCAAAAATATATATTAACTCATGTGATGATAACTTTATAATGTATATAATTCTTCCAAAGAAGGTCTTTATTGTCAAAATTAATACATAAGTATTTAGAAATTAAATATATCAATAAAAATAAGTATAAAAACCTGTAGTAAATAAAAATATTTAAAATATTAAAAGGATGAAAATTATAAAATCATTGAAAATAATACCATAATTATCAGAAGTTAGATATAATGTTATTTCATGACATACTATCATTCATTATTTTCCACATTCGTTCAATCTATTTCAGCATATACTGTATCAAATTTTTATCAATTTACCAGACAAGTCCATCCAGAAGCAAAGATTCTTACGATTTATTAAAAATAAAGAAAAAAGTACATAAGAGTGGTAGATAGGGTCACACAAACAAAAATTCCCTCATCTACCAAAAACTGGTCTAGATATCATAGTATGACATATCATTTCCATAATCAAAGTCACTAGTAGTCTGCCACTCTTATTGAAACTAAATAATTTTATTTGATCACATTTATTCATAGGGTAGTTGAATAGTTAAAACAATTACACCTAAATATCATACATCAGTCAAGATTCTACATGAAATTTGATTGAAATTTATAAATATTCCAATTTCATATATTATGATTAGTCATTTTTCTTTACACGAGAAGTTCATCAGTTAGAAAACAGTTCTACTTTATGTCCTACAAACAATCCATAGTCATGTTATTAGTAATGGATTATGGTTAGATGTCTTTTTTTTCATGCATCCATTAGACATTATGGTCACTTGAAACTAACTATCACAAAACATTCATTTTAAATAAAAGACATAACCATGTTATATAAACCCTAAAACCATCACACATATAGTATATGTGATATAAAACTAGATATTTATATATTTTACAAAAGAAATTGTTCAAAAAATTAATGAGAATCAAAATATTAATAAAATAATAAAATAATAATTTATTTGAATCAATGTAATCATAAATTGTTTTTAATAACTCATGTAAGTAGTGATAGAGGATTGAAATAAAATATATGTGAAATTATAATTATATAATAGATTAGTATTGATGATATCAAAAAAATATACAAATTTGGTTGTCGAACCACATTAAAACATCCTTAGTATAGTATTTTTGTCTTTAATAGTTTTTTTGATCTATCATAAATCTATTTAGGGGAGTTCTTGTCTAATTTAGGTGTTTTATCACATTGAGTTTTATTAATATGGAAATATTTATTGAGTTGTTGTGTATTATTTAGAGTTTAGTGGTTCCAAAAATTTCAATTTTCTTATATACATTTGATGTGTCATATGTTTTATGGGTTAGTCATGACTGAGTGAGAGGCTATGGAAGAAACCAAATGGGTGGTTTTTGTTTTCGTTAGTATGATAATTATTTTTATATCTTTTTATAGACAACAGTACACCATTACCTTATATATTGGGTCATTAATTGATATTTTTCCTCAGGAAATGTTTGTTAAATGTTCTGTTTAGAATTTTATTTTGATATTCATAACTATGAGTTGATTTAGGGATCCATTCATGGACTCATTAACAAATACATTATGATAAAAAAATTACAAGATACATTATTTATTATTGATCCTAGTTGTGGGGATTTAATTTCAATAGTTCCAAAATTGTAATGCCCCTAGTGGGTTGCATTGTTTCGGGTTAAAATATATACTATACTGCTTCTAGGATAAGAAAATGTTATATGGGTATATAAAATCATGGGTGTGGGTATACTAGTGAGTAAATTGAATTAGTTTGGAAATTTATTAGGTGATGTACCAATCACCCAAAATATTTTATAGTTATTTTTATTTTTCATTCCAATTATAAATATGTATTTTTTTAGGATGATTATCCATTCACCTATAAACATTTATTATGTGAATAGTGATAAATTGGTAACTATGGTTTTTTTTCATTTATATAGTGATGAATAATCCAGTTAGTATTTGATTTTTTTGAATATTGATCACCCATTCATTATGGTCATTTTTTTTGTATAGAGTGGTAATTAAATATAAACATTGAATAATTTATAGATAGAAATAATTAGGTTAATAATTTTATTTATTATGCAATGTTGATAACCTGTCACTAATGGTTTGTAAAGGGATTTCTCAAATAATTATAATGTTATGGTAATGTCCTATTCAAATCTAATATGATATTGGTGATAAATCATTCACCTTGATTATATATATTATTAATGTTCTGACACATTTAATTTTTTTTGATTTATCTGGGATAGATAGTTTACCAATAGCATTAGTGTGGTGATATCCCATTAACCCATAATTAATTGTAAAAATGATAATATCATCATCATTATTTGTTATGTTTTGTTGATTGGTTATTCAAATTATGATGGATTCAAGAGCAATCCCATTTGCAAAATATTATATTGAGAGGTGATAGTCTGTTCACCTAAACTCATGTATTTAATGATGACCTATTTAAATATATGATTATAATTATGGTAATAACATATTCACATAGTATTGTGTTATAATTATTTTTGTTATGTTCACCAAGACTCATTACCAATATTGATAATTTATTAAACCATAATAAGATCATGTAATGTTATAACAAACTCACTATCAAATTGTGATCATGTTGTTGGAGTACCTATCCCATTGTATAATTTTTTTGAAGGTATGATTATTCATGTAAGTGGTGTATTAGTTCCACATGAGATGAGTTTCAATGTATGCATGGATATTTTTTTTATCATTTCTTATTTTTCATGAACATATATAATACTAGAGTAATATGAGAACCTTTGGTGGTGGAATATGGAGTTATATAATCACACTATATATATAAATCCATGTAGATGTTAAAACTACATCTTCAATAGTGATATTAATGGTAACAATATTACATTCAATAATCGAGTTAGGGTGTGTGAATGGATTGGTGGATAAGACTAGATGGATCCTTAGATAAAATTTTTGTATTCTCCTGTATTATTTTATATATTGTGGATGATGTGCTAAAATATTATCCTATCAGTGATCATTCACATGAGGAGTACCTTGTATACCATTATGGCCATTCACTTGTTTTATAAGATGAGATGAGTTTAATTATATTTGGAATATAGTTTAAATATATAGATTATATATTTATTATGGATACTGGTTTATTATTTCATCCAATATTTTTATGACAATATGATAGAGGGTATAACCTACAATGGGTATCAGATGACCCTCAATACTATTTAACTATCTCTAGAATACAATAAGGCATTATTTAGTCCACATGGAATCCTCTAAATTGGAGTAATATGAGTAAAATAGAATAGTGAAATTATTATTTATAAACAATTATATAATATTTATTTATTAGATCCCCAATATTGTATCCTATATGGTTCTATCAATTGTAATAGTCAGTTTTCATGTTTTTTTATCTACATAAAAAACGTTAAAAAAATTTCATCCTAGAGATTCAACCCACAATTTCATAAATAATAATGAAAACAACCAAACCATTATTAATAATTAAAAATACTATTATATGAGATTAATAATATAAAAAATAAACCCATCTAAATGGTTATTATGATTCAGGTTAAACCTCCCCTCCTAGGTTCAAACATGTACCAATTGAACCATTTCAATTCATTCCCAAAACCAGGATTTACAAAACATTCAACAGGTATTGTACTTATACTAGATTATTTATCCAAGATTATTTGGATTGGTCCTTTTTCAAACCACACCATGTGACAATTTTAAATATTCATAGATCTTAGGATATTATTCTATATAATTCCCACCATATATAATAATTTTTTTAATTCAATGAAAATATTCCTAACGATCATAAAAATTTAATTTGAAAAAATATGTGTTAATGAAGTGTGATTAATAGTATGTTCTCTAATTCATGAATGATAGGCATGCTTTTCAATATAACATATAAAAAATATATTTAAAAATAATTTAATAAAAATAAATAGCATTAATTTACTAAAAGACAGAGTATCATAAGTAACTATATAAATCTCAATTTAATGAGTCAACATAAGAGAAAAAAGTATATTTTTAATAAACTATGATAATGAATAATAAAAATGATAATTTATATATTAGAAAAAAGATTTATTGCGAAATTATCATTATAAAATATATTGTATTTTTTTAAAAAAGGGTGATATTTTAATAGAGTAACTCACTAAACAAAAAATTGAAATACCCGAGTTAAATTAATTTGTGTGAATCATCAAATAATTTATTTTAATATAAATATAATATATGTTTTGAGTTTTCATTATGTTTATTATGAATTATTATATATTATAATCTAGTATAATAAGTTATAGGAAACAAATAAATTAATTTTATATTAATAATGATTTTTTTAAATATTCTATAAGAAGATAATATAGGTGGAAAAAATATATCAATAATAGATTTATAAAGAATTGAACTATTTGTTCACATATATTAAAAAAGATTAATTTCTACCTAGGTGTATTAATGTCATTAAAATGTAATTTGAAAATTTTCATTTTTGGAAAGGTTATGATGATATATAAAAATATTGTTAATGGACATATATCATCATGTTTTTTTAAATTAATTTTTATTACATGAATAATTATAATGGTATATAATTTATTCTTACTTTACATTTTCATTTTTTGGTATTATTTAGAATGACTTAAATCATCCACATTTATATTTTGGTATAGATGTAATATGGTGACTATCAATTATGACATGTTGAGAATATGAAATATTATTGTTAATTATCAAATAATATTATTATAATAAACTATTTATAGAATTAATTCTGTACATTATGATGTATTTACTAGTCACTATGATTTTGAAAACACATCATGTTTCATCAAATAATATTTTGGTTTTTTATGGAAAATAATGTTCTTTTTTAATGTTATCTAAAGGGAGATTATCTATACTGAATAAAAATACATATGATAGAAAAATATTTTTTTATTAAAAAACTTTGTGGAAATAACATTTAAATTTGTGTTGGGGTTTGTATTGTATATGTGGAATTAGTTTTAGTGTGGATACATGGAAATTCTTATAGAGAGAATATAAAATTACATTATGGTTTACATGAACATGATATGTTAGTTATCACATAAATGTTAATTTAATTTGATAAATAAATGTATTTATTAATGTGGGTGCTAGAAACAAATTTTAAATTTCATATCAAACAATTAATGGTGTAAACATGATATATCAAATACAGACACATAATGGTTTTTGATAATATAGATACTGATATGTGAAATATCCAAAAAATATTTATATTTTATATAATTTATTCTCCAAAAAATTTAAATAGTAATTTTGGAAACATTGGTGAAGTTTTTGTGGATATTAAATGTTAAACCTCTGGAAATGTGAGGCATAAAAGACTAAATGATATAATCCATGTCAACAAGGATCATTTCTTATTTTAAGAAACCTATCATATTTCAACACTATAGTTATGAGATCTTATTCTTAAGTAGTCTTAGGAAGGGTGGCCTAATGGGATGTTTCCCATGTGAAAATGTTATATTCCATGATATACGTAACATGTGATCTTTAAAAATAATCTTCCATAAAAAATGACATAATATTATATTAATTAGGATTTACTTGGCATATGATACAACTATAACATTACAACTATTTCTATTAGTGTTTTATGATTATGAAGAAAAAATTTTCATGAAATCTATTCATTTTCAAGTTGTTTTTCAATGATAAAATGCTAAAATTTTTACGAAACATTTTTCACGTCAATAACTTATGATATATTGAATTTTTTTAAAACCCATTTCATTTCATGGGTTATAATATGTAGAATGTTTTACGATATTGTTAGAAAAATATATATGGTTTCCATTATTTAATGTAATTTATGTCATAAAAATAGATTGTGTTCACATTATAACCAATGGTAGAGGTTATGTTATATCCAAGGATGGTGGTTAAGTTAAATACACAAAAGGCGGTCACATTTTAATAAAGGATAATGGATACCCATACCACTATCTAAAACATTGGCTACTTATTGCCAACTCATGAGCTAAATAGGATGTGTGTGAACCTAGTTTTATGTTTATAAGTCTATGTTTGGACCTCAGTATCTCATCCCGAAGGTCATATGAGGATATAATATCTTGTTCTTAACTAAATGAGTGAAAAACTTTCTACTAGTACATGTTTATAATGTTTTAATTTTATTTTTATACCTTAAATATAATACTTATGACGAATTTATGTTCTTATGGATCATGTTCATTGATTCTATTATGATTCATGTCTTATGAACATCCACGATTTATTCAATGTCTAGAATTTATGATCTATGATATGTAGGGTATTGTTATCAAATTATTGTGTAATTATAATGCGCTTTATAGTCTTGTTTTGTTGATATATCACATATTTTTCCTTATATAAAATATGATATCTTCATTTTTTATGTTATATTTCCCTAGGTTATGAATAATGATCTTATGTAGGGAATTTTTATGACGTTTACTATGATGAAAGATTGTTATGGGTGATTTTGAATATCCTTCATGATATAAGAAGTTTTTATATCTACTATCTAAATACAATAAACCTTTTTTCATAATGAGTGTATTCATGAAATGTATTTAATATTCATCTAAAATTATAGAATATTGATAAAAATAACAGATCATTAATGTTATAATAAGATAAAATGTTTAGTTATCAATTACATATTGTGATGGGAAAATGTTAGTAATATCCTTAGGCTATGTATAATGATACGTACAAGTATAATTTTTAGTATATGAAAATATTATGGAATTTTAGTTAAGGGTATAGTGATTGTTTTCCTAGAATATGTATTCTTTCCTTGATACCACAGGTTGTTTTGGATCTAGATATGTTTCCCCTAGGGGTAATAACAACGAAAAGGGAGCATTGGATTTTTACTAAATCATCACATATTCCAATATAAATGGTCCTTACTAAAACTTTTTCCTTAATATATGTCTTCCAACAATGATTATTATTTCTCATACTATACTTTTTTGTTTTAGAAAATAGTTAGATCCAAGATAAATCTTGTTTCAACTAAATGTCCAGTAAAATTTCAATATTTTGGATAACCAAATTGGATGATGATTATGTAGAAAGATATTTTGATTAGTCCAAATCATTTATCATGACATATGATTTACATAATGAACTTGTATAAGACTAATAATGCATAAAATAAGGGGAACGTCGATATTTATAAATGTTTTTGTGGTAATGAAAATTTAGGAATGATGATTCTGCATCCTATATGTCAAGTAGGTGGGATGAATCACCAGGAAGAATATATCTAATAATAGGGACAATTTATTCTATGTAAATGGTTATCAAAGAACAATATTATTCCAATTGAATTGCTGTAATATATGTTCATAAATTGGGTTATATCTGACTCAATATCTCCAAAAAAGTGTCATACCCTAGACCATGGAAGGACACATGATTTATCATACATTTAGGTGAAAGGATTGATGTGAAATGTATTGGTGTTTTGGAATTATTTTTTATATATACTTTTAACAATGGTATTTTTGACATATGAATCCTTGAAAAACTATGAATTTTGTTAATTTTTTAAATATGAGTGTGTTCATATAAGATTTACATAATATATAGGGATATCAATATTGGTTTATGATATTAATTTTTATCATAATATCAATTTCTTTAACACCACTATATATTATTTTTGTAATTGGATTTCGATGTGGTCAGTTTAACCATGGGAGTTCTTTTATTAGGATAGGAAATATGTAAGCCTTCGGGTTCAACAAGAAGAATTATTTAAGGAGAATATCATTTTTTGAATTATAATTGGATTGATAAACATCAATAATTATATGATATCTGATGATTAATTTTATTTTCAAGATTTATTATTTTATTTATGGGGATATCATAAGAATTAAAAAAATTCCCATAACAAAATGAAAAGGATAAAACATCACAATAGATTTTTTCATCAGACTCCCCAAAACATTAAAAGGGAGAATTTTATATCATTATTATTAAATAACTATATAATTTACTCACAGTTCATAAATATCAGTGAATATTACCGAATAGATAAACATTATAGTATGTACATTAAAGAATTTTTATGGTTTCATGGAGTATCAAATTACATTATATAGTATCAAAATCTATTGTTTACCTTGATGTTTGGGGGAATTATTCATGGATTACATTATATATAGTTTAGTTTCATCATTCTGTATCATCTTCAAATAGATAGATATTCTGACTGATCAATTCATGCCTTATAGGGTATGCTAACTTCTTATTATATTAATTTAAATGGTTGTAGGGATCAACACCATACTCTAAAGGATTTTTTTATAGAAAAATATTCCACTATAGAACTAAGAAGGATCCTTATGATTCCCCATATAGAAATAAGTTTATAACTAATATGTGGATCGAGGAATCTGGAAAAAGAAACTATATTTGGACCCATGATAAATATGTATAATGAAGACAAGGTTAAATCAGTTTAGAAACACATAATTGTTTCTTAATTATGATATAAAATATAAACTAAGAATCAATGTCATAATATATTATTTAATGCTTGTGAGAATATAGTGACCCTCACTTTTCAAATATTCAGATAATATATCTTTGGAATAATAAATGAAATATTATAAAAACTAATTCCCAAAGACAATATTTTTCTAGTTTCATTGGAAACATGGAAAACTGAAAAATGGTATATAAGTTAGCTTAATTGTCTCAATTTATGTTCATCTTGACTATAACCCTTCTATTACATGCTAAACATAATGCCTACCATCATAACATAGGGATGGAAATATAAAATGGGGTGAACTATGATGCTCAGTAAGGGTTACCATGTGGGATGGGTAAGAAAAATAACGAGAATAATAACATGATATCATGATAATGAACCAATAATATCATAACCTATATATCAAATATCATACAAATGAATCATGTAATAATGATTGTAATTTTATAAGTCATGAGTCATAAGGAAATAAAGAATATAATCCCTGAAAGCATAACATAGAAATAAAACATTTAATTATCTAAAAACACATGAGCATATAATTTGATTTCCATAGTAGTTAACAAATATATTCTCAGACCATCATGGGAGTATATTTTCACTCCTCATACCATATTTTTAGTCATGGTTCACTACCATGGACATCATAGTATCATTATTTCAGTTTTCATGAATTATTGGGAGCCATGGTTCACTCCCATGGTCATATTAGTAGTCATTGTTCATTCCCAATACCATCTTGGTTAGTATAAAAAGATAAATCATTACACAATGAATTAGAGGGAGATGTAGGTCCCAAATAAATCATAATGAAATCATAGATACATGTACCAAATGATCATTAATAATCATATCATAACCCATGAAATTTAATGGGAATCATAATCATGTAATTATATGACAACCATAGGAAAAATATAAAGGACTGTTAATCATTTCATTGAAATCTACTATCGTGAAAAGGAAAAGGATTTGATAGACATATAACCCATGAAAGAGAAAAAAATTTCTTAGGAATACAAACTATGAATGATAAATGAGTTTCATAAAGGACATCACATTAATAATAACTCATTCAATGAAGGAACATGAATGGAATATTTAGATAATTTCCAACAATGACATGAGTAACATCAATGGATGTCATCCTCGTTGGAAATTAATTTTGAAATATCATTAAAAATACTTTTCATTAAAAAGTATTTCTTTTTTTTTTAAAATAACTTTTTTATTGCATAAAACTATTTGAAAATAATATATATAGAAAATAATAGGAATAATTATCAATAATACATGAAATAATTTTAAAAACACTTCCCTATAAAACGTATAGATTAAGAATCAAATCATATTGAGGAATTATTTTTGAAAATACTTTGAAAAAATTAAAATAATTATTGAAATTGTTTTGGAATTCATTTCATTGATAATAAATTTAAAACTTATAAAGAAATATTACAACATTTTAAAACCCATTTAATTTAAATTACATTGAAAAAGTATAAAAAAATCATGTAAATGGTTTAAAATGCATTTGATTGAAAAAACATTGAAAATTATAATGAAATCTAGGAAATTGTTTTTTAATCAATTTCATTGAAAAAAACATTGAATATTTATAAATAAATATAGAAAAACTTTTTAAAAACCTTTTTTTTGAATACATATGAAAGAAGCTTGATAATGTTTTTGAAAACTAATTTCCTTCAAAACTAATAATGGAAGTTGGAAATTTTTTGAAAAAATAGTTTCATTAATAAATAATAAAATAATATACAAAAAAGATAATTTTTTTCTTTGAATATGAATTGAATATTTATATATTATTCTTTAATTTTTTTAAAACCATTTTATAAAACACAGTTTTGAATGAACACATATATTATACTAAAGAGATTCTAAATTTGGGTTTTATTAAAAAATATAATTTATTTCTTATATTATGTACCAAAGAGTAAATAAAATATACCCATAGATTAACAAATCATGAATAACTAGCGGATATGAAAATTCATGAATATTTATGTAATATGGATCATAAGATTCCATCAAAGGAAGCATAAAACTAAAATATCTAGAAATACAAAGAGCTTGTTTCAATAATCATTTATAACGTGGGAACTTTGGATCTTAGAATCCATGTATGAAATGGAAATTACATTAAGATTAAAATTTCTTGAATGTAAGGATATTCATGATACAACATGTAATATAGTAGTATTTATAGGAAAATAAATAATGTATTTGAATAATAAAACATGTGTCTCAAAGAAGGGAAATTGAGACAGACCTATCTTTCCGATTTGGTAGATTTTGATACATTAAACACATGAAATAAATATAATATGATACATATATAAAACAAAAAAATTTATGTATCATAATCATTTAATACATCCATGGGTAGTATAGACACCACACAAATGGAATGGGTGGTGAATAAAGCATGTATGTGATGGAAATATAATGTGAGATGAAATCCCCTTACGCTGTTCCTTCATTATCAATAAACTCATTCAAAAAAATATATAAAAAATATAAACATAATATACATAATTTAAAGAACTATATTATTATATCTAATTCCATATATGGTTTTATGTAGACTTTATATTAACTTTTTGTTAACAATCCTACATTAAGGTATCACTTCGGGTAATATGCACTTTGTTCTACTCATGTGTCTTAATATGTTATATATTTGGTCCTTATACATATATAATGATTTCAAGATGGTAAATAATTATATAAATATCATTTATATTTATAATATATCTATTTTAATATTATATATAATCTATAAGTATGAAATTTAATACAAAATTCATATAGATGGTATGTTGTATGTACACATAAACGTTGTTTCTATTTTTATTATCGTACTGAAAGAAATAAGGTAAATGACATATGTCTGTATATATATATATAATTATTCATCTATAATTATTATATTATTTCTATCATATATTTTTAATAAAACCATCCTAAATACATTCCATGTAGTGTGTGAACAAATCACATTACTTTGAGGGGGTGGTAGTCTGCACATCCTCACAAAAAAACTTCATATTTTCACCAAATGGATATTATAAAGATACATGTTGTAAAATGATTAAATAAGCTTAAATATTTAACTAATATAATATATTACATATATAAAAATAATTCCATCATAATTTTCTGTAACGCCCCGAGCCCACTCTTCCAGACTCGATGCTTGAAAAAAATGCTGTGTAATTTTCTTTTATAAAAGTGAATAAACAATTACACAAAAATTTAATGAAACAAGGATCTTATACCAGTCTAGGTTCTAGAATAATATACATAACCTTACATTTATTAGAGTTGAAACAATAAAACAACTATCCACTACGCTTCCGCTATGCTACAACAAATTTGACCAACTTTGGAATTCATGGAAACCTATGGAAAACATTTTAAAACTTGGGGTGAGCACAAAAGATGCCCAGTAAGTGGTTTTGAAAAACTTTGATAAATTAATTTTAAAAAATAATATCATTTCGATGATACATTTGAAAAATTTCAATTTTAAATTCATTTGTAAAACAACCTTTATAAAATAATGTTGTGCTTTTGAAAAATGATTATACTTTGAAAACACCTTTAAACTAATCCAATGATTTTCTTTGGAAAATATTAAGAAAAATTCATTAAAAAAACATCATTTTGAAGAAACTTAATTCATTAATGGCTGTCTTGGGCCTACCCACTTAGTGAAGGATGGGTTCACTCTCCAATGACCTTCTACTTTTACAACGAACAAGCGCCGATATTTTTCGAAAATGTTTAAAGTTTTCTTTACACATATATATATATATATATTAGTATTTGTCACTAGTGTTTTTATTTTTAAATACGTCAATATATTAAAATAAACATCCATACTTTTATATGTATATATATATATATGATTTCCATTTCATTATTTTCAAGTTTGGTTACAAGAAAAACTTTTATGTCTAGACCTTACATATATATATTACATCTGCTTGTTCTGAAGTAGTTGATTTACTCATCAACGTATCTTTTCATTATTTTCCATACATAATTTTCCCTTTAACGAATAATTATTTTAAGAATCATTCATACATAATAACAATATATCCATACAACATGTATATATATATTGTGAATACAACAAGAAAAAATATTATCCATACAACTTACATACACAATTAATAAAACTGATGCGCCTAAAATGTCATTGATTTAAATAATGGCCACTACTTATGTTATAAATTACATTCATGAACTAATTAAATGAATCACCTATGAATAAGTATAATATATATATGAATATATAAACATATTTTGTAAGAAAAAATCTCGTTTAAACAATATATAATCATATATCTATGATTTTATAACTTGCAAGTATGTTTCACATCAAAAACATCAGTTATATATTGATAATTACCCTTTCAAAAATCCAAAATAATTTAAGATTGAAGTATAAAATCATATATACAAAAAATTATATAAAAGGATTTCGTATATCAAAATTGAAGCAAAATAAACTATTGCAAACTTTGTTCGCATCCAGAACATGAACTAATGATTCATATACATCTTTGAAAAACTCAAAATAGATTAGGAATATAACCTTGTATACATAAAAATATATACATGGGTTTTTCATAATAAAAATTTAGCAGCATAAACCCTTATAAATTCATTACAACACCTTTAAATCTAATTTAAATTAAAATAGAATCCATACCATATATATTTTTAAACAAATATGTAATTCTCCTTACTTGAAACAAATTATAATTAAGAAAATAAAAATGTTGATTTTGTTTTGAAGAAACCCATATATAAACATTGAATAAGAGAGTAATTTGATAAAATAAAAATTAAAATCCCTTACAATTTATTTGTAGAGACTGCCACTTGTCAGCGTAACTTACTTCCTTCAGAAAGGACTCATAAAAAACCTCTACCACTCACTGCTCTCTTAGAAAGACAACACAGAGTATAAAATAGGATATGCAATGCAGAAAAAAAGAAACGTAGACACCTATTTATAATTCTAAACTCAAAGTATATTTTATTTCAACTTGTCAGGCTAATATAATGATTGAATTGACTGTAAATATTAAACAAGCATTCAAAACTGTTCCGGCTATTTTAATATAATATGGTATAGTTATTTATAATTTAATATGTTGCTGATAACATCATATAGAAATCGATAACACACAAAATCCAAAAACGTAAATGATTATTTAATAGGTGTCAATCCGAAACATTAAAAAAACAATCCTGAAGGATATTAAATGTAACAATAATACTGCCTTCGTAACCAGATTGAAGGATATGACAAAAGAAATCAATTCATTTGAGAATATTTCAACAGGTATGATTAATATATCGGTTTATATCCACACAATACATGGAAAATGACCACAAATTATGAACAGACCAACTTGAAAGAAAAAACAAGATAAGATTTCTCGTATAAACTAATCCCAAAAGCAGATCTCAAAATCCAAGTTTGTCGATTTTAGGGATAAAACAAAGAAATTATAAACATAGGTGACTATTAACCCAAATTACCAATCAATGATATAGATTTCAAATAAAAGATATAGGATCGAACTACCTTAAAAGAACTTGAATCCATAACCATGGTTGATCCGGTTGAAATCGATCTATGATTCCTCAAATACCTAAACCCATGGACAAAGTAGGTTTGGTTTTCTTTTGATCCGAATCACCAAAGCTTCGGACCAACACCATCCGTGATATGACTACACCTCTCGGTTGCATTCGAATATTTGACTTGTGCTCGCCTCACGTCTTAGTTCCCGAGTTTGGAGACTTCACCTGGAAGTACATCAGACGAATCCGACGACGCGACGCTCGACTTCTACACTCGAACCCGACCTAGGCCTCCTCTACTCATGATTCTTGAATCGAAACCCTACCAGTGTCAGATGCAAATCCCGTATTACGAGATTCTGAATTTTTTTGTTTTTTTATTTAAATCATTTATCATTTAATAAAACAATTATCATATTTCATATATATATATATAACACGTTTAATTACTAAATAAAAATTAAATTTGTATTAACCATAAGTTAAAATTTTATTAATATATAGTTTTGAACAATATTATATATATATATATATTAATAAAATTTCAAACATAATTTATCATCATAAAATTATTAAATAATATTAAGTCTTTTTTTAAGTCTTTCATTTAAATAGTTCATTATAATTAAATTCATTTAGTTATATATATATATATAATACTTATATTAATATCTTAATAAGATATTTTATAGTAATATTTTCATCAATTTCCAGAATATATGTATTCTAATATTTAAAACATTATTTACTCTTAGAATAATTTATTAAATATTTTTAAACTTTGTTTATTGCATAATAATATTCAAATAAATATTGTTTCTATTTATTTATTTTATATCAATGGTTATCATAAGTTATTTCTCAATTTTTAATTTAAAAACTTATAATGGATAATTTTTATAACGGTTGGATAAAAATTCTATATATATCAATGTTTTAAGGGTCTTTTAAACACTCAGAAGAAAAAAATATCGTGATGCTCACGCCACTACTTTTGGAGATGGTTTTATATATTCCTCTTATTATTAGTTTCATTGCTATTGTTCTTGCCATACCATTTGTGATTCTATCAGATCCAAGATATGATAACTACTTGATCGACATCGTTGTGTTTCTCAGTGGTCTTCCAATTTTTTTATTATCGATAATAGTGGGGTTAATGGGTTAGTTCTTGTGTGTTAAGGATGTATTCTGGTTTTTGTATAAATAAAGTGCTTTCTATTTATATTTATGCATTAAGAAGTTTGTGTATTTTACTTAATTATGGAACGTTGAAAAAACATAAAACTGACTCGTAAACATGGGGTGTTACATTCTCCCGCACTTAATTGAATTGCGCCCTCGCAATTCATTTACACTTATCGCTCTTAATTCCCATCTATTCTGAGTCTCACATGATGTCCCCAAGGTCTATATAGTGGTCTTCCACGGTTTCCATGTCTTCCTATGAGATTAAAGTTCAAAGTGGCTTTGAAATCTTCCACTTCCTTCGCCCAAATACAACTAGTGCAAGAGGGGTTTAATGAATGTAGGCACCGGAGGACATTCCTCAAGGAATGATAATCAAAATAGTATCTCAAAAGTTCATATTGAATTTTATTTCTATAAGAAAGTCTCATTGTACCATCTTTAAAAGTTTCAAAATCATCGTAAATTCTTCTGGTGAAGCAAAAGCTTAAAAGTTGACACATATAAGCTGCGCAAAGATTCCCTTCTTCAGTTTATCTACAAAAAGTTGAGATTGATTCAAGCTGACCAAACATGGTAAAACTTCTAAAAATTCCTTCGTAATATTCCCCTTGGCTTCTATAGATGTGACGTTGGATTTGTCTGATATCTTCAAAGATGAAACCATAACCACGATGAAAACGAAGTATATCAAGTGTGTCTGATATATTATAAAGTCGTTTACAGGAAATTCGCATGGCTTCATAGGGTTCATATTCTTCTTTGCATGATTTTCCATAATCATATCAAGTAATTCGTCCGGAATTCCTAAGAGACTTGTTTTAGTTCTCCATCCTTCCATATAAAAAATGCAAAGAATAATGTTGACTAATAAAGGACAATAAAATTATCGAAGGGTTCTAAAATTACAGAGTTATCTAGACCCTGCCTCTGATACCAATTATAACTCCCGATCCCTCTCTTCCGGACTCGATGCTTGAAAAAAATACTATGTATTTTTTTTATAAAAGTGAATAAAAAATTACACAACACTTTAATGAAATGAGGATCTTATACTGGTCTAGGTTCTGGAGTATTAGACACAACCTTACATTTATCAGAGATTAAATAATAAAACAACTGTCCACTATGCTTCTGCTACGCTACAACAAAGATGACCAAATTTGGAATTCAAGGAAACCCGTGAAAAACATTTCAAAACTTAGGGTGAGAACAAATGATGCCCAGTAAGGGGTTTTGAAAACCTTTGATAAATCTCTTTTAAAAAATAATATCCTTTCGATAATACATTTGAAAAATTTCAATTGTAAATTCATTTGTAAAACAACCTTTACAAAATAATGAAATGCTTTTGAAAAATGATTATACTTTGAAAACACCTTTAAACTAATCCAGTAATTTTATTTGGAAAATATTAAGCAAACCTCATTAAAACAAAACATAATTTTGAGGAAACTTAATTCGTTGAGTGTTGTCTTGGTCCTACCCACTTAGCGAAGGATGGGTTCAATCCCCAATGAACTTCTATTTTTACAACGAATAAGCGCCGGTATATTTCGAAAACGTTTAAAGTTTTCTTTACATATATATATATATATACGTATTTGTATTTGTCACTGGTGTTTTTATTTTTAAATACATAAATGTATTAAAATACACATCCATACTTATATATATATATATGATTTTCATTTCATTATTTTCAAGTTTGGTTACTAGTCGATTTACTCATCGACATATCTTTGCATGATTTTCCCTACACACATTTCCCTTTAACAAATCATCCTTTTATGAATCATTCATACATAATAACAATTTACCCATACAATATGTATATATATACTATGAATAAAACAAGCAAAAATATTATGCATACAACTTACATACGTGATTAATAAAACTGATGAGCACGACATGTCATTTATTTAAATAATGGCCTCTAATTATATTATAAATGAAATTCATGAATTAATTAAATGAATCACCTATGAATAGGTATAATATATATATGAACATGTAAACATAGTTTGTAAGACAAAATCCAGTTAAAACAATATATACTCGTATATCTATGATTTTACAATTTGCGAGTATATTTCACATCAAAAACATCAGTTATATATTGATAATTACCCTTTCAAAAATCCAAAATAATTTAAGATTGAATTATAAAATCATATATACACAAAATTATATAAAAGGATTTTGTATGTCAAAATTAAAGCAAAATAAACTCTTCCAAACATTTTTCACATCCCGAAAATTAACTAATGATTCATATACATCTTTGAAAAACTTAAAATAGATTAGGAATATAACCATGTATACATAAAAATATATACATGGGTTTTTCATAATAAAAATTTAGCAGCATAAACCCTTATAAATTTTTTACAACACCTTTAAATCTAATTTAAATAAAAATAGAATCCATACCATATATATTTTTAAACAAATATGTAATTATCCTTACTTGAAACAACTTTTAACTAAGCAAATAAAAATTTTGATTTTGTTTTGAAGAAAACCATAAGTAAACATTAAATAAGAGAGTAATTTGATAAAATAAAAATTAAAATCCCTTACAATTTATTTATAGAGACTTCCACTTGTCAGCGTAACTTACTTCCTTCAATAAGGACTCATACAATACCTCTAACACTCACTGCTCTCTTAGAGAAACAACATAGAGTATAAAATAGGATATGCAGTGGAGAAAAAAAAGCAATGCATACACCTATTTATAATTCTAAACTCAAAGTATATTTTATTTCAACTTGTCAGGCTAATATAATGATTAAATTGACTGAAAATTTTAAACAAGCATTCAAAAACTATTCCGACTCTTTTAATATAAGATGGTGTAGTTATTTATAATTTAATATGTTGCTGATAACATCATATAGAAATCGATAACAAACAAAATCCAAAAACGTAAATGATTATTTAATAGGTGAAAATCTGAAACATTTAAAAAAAACAATCCTGAAGGATATTAAATGTAACAATAATACTGCCTTCGTAACCAGATTGAAGGATATGACAAAAGAAATTAATTCACTTTAGAATATTTCAATGGGTATGATTAATATATCAGTTTATAGCCACACAAGCCATGGAACACGACCTCAAATTATTAACAGACCAACTTGAAAGCAACAAAAAGATAATATTTCTCGTATAAACTAATCCCAAAAGCAGATCGAAAAATTGAAGTTTGTCGATTTTACGGAGAAAACAAAGAAATTATAAACATAGGTCACTGTTAACCCAAATCAGCAATCAATTATACAGATTTCAGATAAAAGATATAGGATAAACCTACCTTAAAAGAACATGAATCCCTAACCGCGGTAGATCCGGTTGAAATCGATCCATGATTCATGGAATACCTAAACCCATGGATGAACCAGGTTTGGTTTTCTTCTCCTCCTACTCACCAAAGCTTCAGACCACCACCGTCCACGACATGACTATGCCTCTCAGTTGCGTTCGGCCATCCGACTCGCGCTTGCCTCTCGTCCTAGTTCCTGAGCTTGCCAACCTCACCTGGAAGTACATCAGACAAATCTGACGGTGCGACGATCAACTTCTGCTCTCGAACCCAACCTCAGCCTCCTCTACTCACAATTTTTGAATTGAAACCCTACCAGCGTCGGATGCAAATCCTGTATTACGGGATTATGGATTTTGTTTTTTTTAATTTAAATCATTTATCATTTAAAAAAAATTATCATATTTCATATATATATAACACTTTTAATTCCTAAATTCAAATTAAATTTTTATTAACCATAAGTTAAAATTTTATTAATATACAATTTTGAACAATATTATATATATATTTTTTTTAATAAAATTCCAAATATAATTTATCATCATAAAATTATTAAATAATATCATGTATTTTTTTAATTCTTTCATTTAAATAGTTTATTAATAATTAAATTAATTTAGTTATATATATATACAATCCTTATATTAATATCTTAATAAGATATGTAATAGTAATATTTTCATCAATTTCTAGAATATATGTATTCTAATATTTAAAACATTATTTACTCTTAGAATAATTTATTAAATATTTTTAAACATCGTTTTTTGAATAATAATATTCAAATAAATATTATTTTTATTTATTTATTTTATATCAACGGTTATCACAAGTCATTTCTCAATTTTTAATTTAAAAAATTATAACGGATAGTTTTTATAACGGTCAGATAAAAATTCTATAAATATCAATGTTTTAAGGGTCGTTTAAACACTCAGAAGAAAAAAATATCACGACGCTCACGCCACTGCTTTCAGAGATGGTTTTATATGTTCCTATTATTTTTAGTTTCATTGATATTGTTCATTCCATAACATTTGTGCTTCTATCAGATCCAAGAGATGATAACTACTTGATCAACATCGTTGTGTTTCTCGGTGGTCTTCTAATTTTTTTATTATCGATAGTAGTGGGGTTAATGGGTTAGTTCTTGTGTTTCAAGGATGTATTTTAGTTTTTGTATAAATAAAATCCTTTCTATGTATATTTCTGCATTCAGAAGTTTTTGTATTTTATTTCATTATGGAACGTTGACAAAACATAAAATCGGCTCGTAAACCTGTGGTGTTACATTTACACCGTGAGTGGTGGTACGTAAAAATGAACAATCATTATTTTGTGAGGAAGTAGTTCACTGTTCACATAATTAATAGGTTTATTACTTATTATATTGTGGGGTGTATATGTTTATGTTAGAAAACTATCATAAAAACATACTATTAATTTTAATATTTTTTTAATACAACAATTGATTCATTATAGTAGAGGGGTGGAGAAGGAAAATAAAAAGAATAGATCGTGAGGGAATTCATTATAGTTTAATCGGGTAACACCTATTGGTTTTTACCAAAATGAATCCTTGTATTGATTTATGACCAATGGGATTCTTATATGAGGAATTTAGGGATTTTTAATGTGTATTGGGTAGATCTTGTCTGATCCATAGAGGTTTTAGAGGTTGGAAATATAGTGAGAGGTGGTGGGCTTCTATAAGGAAGGGAAAGGAAACACATGAAATTTTTGAAAACATGTTAGGTATACCCATGATTTGATGTAATAAAAGTCATAAAAACAAAACCAAAATCAATAATTAATGTCTAATTTCATAATAATTTTCATATAATTGGTTTTGGAATTATTTTAGGTCATTTTGTGATTAATTTTTTTTATTACGTTGTTATCCTAATTTTTTTATTTAACGTTGTAATTAATTTTAATCACATTCACTAATATTTTTGGTAAAACCTAATAAGATATTATAAATAATTATAAATTTATATGATTCCATTAATGGAATACATATTTAAAATTTATAATAACAACTTTGGAAGAATTTAATTTAAAAATAATCACATAGATGTGAGGACATTGATGGTTATTAATGTAAAAATGAACAAAACATCGAAATGATTTTATTGAATATTAATGTGAAATTGATTGTAATGATATAAATTTGATATATTGATAAAAATATTATCTAAATAATCTTATAAAATAATTTTTAATAATAATTATCCTTATGAATGAATTTGATGAAAAAATAGTTTTGAATTAAAATTCAAAATTTTTATCTATTCAATAAAAATGAAACGTTATATAAAAAATAGAAAACTATTATACTAAACTAATATAAATGTTTTTTCATTAAAATATGAAGTTAATTATTACATATAAAATCTATAAAATTTTCAAATTTTGTATTTAAAATAGTATTTCCATCAGAAGTATCCTAATCTACATTTTTTAAAATAAAGGTTTTTAAACATAAAATTGGGTATGTACTTATCATATCTCAATAAAATATATTGATTAATTATAAAAAATATTTGTTTTAATCTATAACATATAATTTTAATTAATATCATTTAATGTCATTAATTTATTTAACTCATTAATATATATCATAATTTTCATTTAAAACTAGGCTTCTATAAAATAAGTCACATTATATTCTTTTGGATTATAATTTATTTTATTATTAATATGTAAAAATTAATTATTGTATATATATTCATTATTTAATTAATCTAATAATCATTAATTTAATTTCAATATTATATTTAATTAAATAATAATATTTTATTAATGATTTATTTTTTGGTACTACTCATCCATGTGTGTTACGTAAGCCATAGAAGAAATTGTTTATTACACGTAATGATTGATAACCTAGATGTTTTGTGTTGATAAATATATAATTTATGATCCATTTAATATATGAATAACTTAATGTTTCATATAACCGAATCCATACATAGTTATTTAATATAAAATAATCTATATTTAATATTGTGTGAAATAAAAAATATAAAAAAGATAAAATTAATTTCAAAATAATATATTTCACAAAATCTCAGTTTGTTACATTATACCCCCTAAAATTGATTTTTTCCATCAGAATTAATCTAGTTTTTCAAATGATTAATACTTGATTGGACCTTTAATGAAAACCCACATCGTAAAAATTAATACTAAATATTAATTTCCAACAATAATGTTATAATAGTAATGAATACCCAATGTAACTCATAAATATATTACCATATATTATAACATAGTTGGGAAGTGAAAAAATTTACATAGAAGAGAAATATAACCATCAAAATAATTTGGATAGTGAGAGAGAATATGTTTAGTGTAATTTTAACGATCACAAAGCCATAAATATGTGATGACCAAAAGGACCATCTGATCCATTTGAAACAATCATACTAGGATAAATTATTTATATATATAATTTTCCAAACTATAAAATATTTTCATTCTAAGATATACATGAATGATTTTATGACAATATCCCCCTTTCTTCTTACACGATCCACATCACCACTTTCTCCAAAATGGAAGTTGATTTTTTCTTTCTCAATGCACAAAAAGATTATGAGATTCATAATAAGTCATCCCAGATAACTTTAGTTATGGTCAAAAAAATTGTTAGAGTAGATTATCCAATATTCATGAATTCTCCTATGGTGAGATAATAATTGAATCTAACAGACAACATCTAATTTTTATCTAAAAAATCTCATAAATGGTTATCTTTAAATCCCTTATGAATGATGACAATAAAATACATTATAAATAATATCACAAAATCCATATAACATTGATCCCCCATATATCACAATGTGGTTCTTAGATGTAACATCACAAACATGTGAATAACCTCATCCCATATTCTCTTGAATCATGGTAATAAACTGAATTACCATAAAAGCATTTGAAAAATGTACATGACTCATTATTATGAAGTTTATTGGATATCTTAAATAAATACAATAAGTTATAAACTTAATTTATAATTACATAGACAATTTTTCAACCAATTAGTAATCAGATTTTTAGTAATTAATGTTATCTAATTTACTATGTACAAATAATTCATCAATTTATCCCCCAGAAACCAAATTTACTCAGCATTATGATCACATTAATGGATACCTTCCCTTAATCAATATATCACATTTCTATGAAACCACCAATAAACATGTAATTTTTAATACTTAATGAAAAACTGTACTAAAAATACTTATATATTTCATGACTCATATTACAAAATATTTGAATTGAAAAACATGTGTACTTAACTCATACTTATTTATTATTAAAACATTACTCATGATTTATAAACATATTCTTTCTAGTTCTATACATTGACTAATATAAGAAAGAAAAATTTGGGAAACACATATCATAGAAAAAACTATATAATCCTGAAATATTATGAATAATTTATTTAGTTCATGACACCGACATTTTAATCGATAAATCCATAGTTTTATCCTAATTTATTCATAGTCATATTATACTTAAATACTTTATAATTTATTTTGAGTAGTTTTTTAATTTCAAAAGAAAGTCCTGTGAGAGTGACAAACTAGGTTTGTAATAAGTGTTATTTTCATGTACCATAGTACCTCAAGTCAGGCCTAGAAAAAAAAGTTTGGAGTTGTAACTCCTAGGAACATCTATTTTAGTTCCATATCATTTCTTAGTATCAATATAGTTATGTATTTAAATAGAACCACTCACTCCACCCTTTACCAAAAATTCCACAAAATTTTCCTCTTCTTTTTCTAACCCATTATCTTATCGTTAGACATGTCCTTAGGGTTCTCACAAATGTTTTCTCATCCAAGATTCCAATGGCTAACAAAATTTTTTAACTGATACAAACTATATATTCCCATTCATTTCATATATTAATATTAAATAAATTTTACAAACTACTAAAACATTATAGAAACAAACACCCTACGACCGTATTAGTATAGAGCCATTGGAAATAGGGAAATAAGAACGCTGTTACATAAGATAGCAATACTATCTCCCAGTAGGTTTATATTGACTAGAACCCTTCTTAGACACATCAATCATTATACATATATTTATAACTTAGGGATGAAATCATAAAAAGGGGTGATC
Source organism: Viscum album (assembly GCA_963277665.1). Taxonomy (NCBI): domain Eukaryota; kingdom Viridiplantae; phylum Streptophyta; class Magnoliopsida; order Santalales; family Viscaceae; genus Viscum; species Viscum album. Next base: position 1,535,442,902 of record OY728120.1, on the reverse strand, counting down.
TCATATGCTCAGTTAGTGTAAATATGGGAGATATGTAAGCATAATCATGAGCATAACTACATGAGAATATGATCATTAAAATAAGGGACCATACCTAGAATATTAAAGATCATGTAAATGAATCCGAGAATAATTATTTGGAGTTCCTAAGACATGAATCATATATAAATATTGATCATAATCCTTGATATCATAACATAGGAACAAAAAATGGAATTGTGGAAAACCTAGTATCATACAATATGGTTACCATTGTAGCCAAGGAATCACTGCCAAGACCATATTGGTAGTATGGGATCACTACCCATACCATATTGGTTTTCATGGTTCAGTCCCATGGACATCTTAGTAGCATGAGTTCACTCCTCATACCATATTAATTGTCTTTGTTCACTCTCATGGTTGTCTTAGTAATAAAGGTCCATTCCCAAGACCATATAATTCAATACCATGAGATATAAATCATTTCCCAATTCATTGGAGGGAGATATAGGTCCCACACACATCATAATTAATTCATACATACATGTACTTGAAGATCAATAAAAATAATATAACAACCCATGAAATGGACTTGGTATCATAAAAATTTAATCATATAAGATCCTTTGGAAAATGATACATGTTTCAAAATAATTTCATTTATTTAATAACCTATAAATGAGAAATAGATTTCATAAACATATAACATGTGAATGAGAAAATTATTTCAAAAAAAAAACCCATGAAAGGGAAAAGATTTTCATAAAGACCACAACATTGAGAGAATCTCATTTAGATAAACAATATTAATATAACCTTTAGATCATTTCATATAATGGCATGAGTAATATCATCTAAATCAATTAAATAAGGAAATTTTTTTTGACATATCATTAAAAACATTTCCTAAGGAAAAGAACCTTTCTTATTTGAAAATTGATTTTTAATGAATAAAACCATTTGAAAATCATGTTCTTATTAAATACATTGAAAACATATAATGAATACTTACAATAATCTTGGAAAAAATTTACCTTGAAAAATTATAGAATAGGAATAAAAACAGCGAGAAGACATTTTTTATTTAAATCACATTAAAAACATTAAAAAACCATGAAATTGTTTTGAAACCCATTTCATCAAAAATACTTTGAAAGCATATAAATATATCATGAAATAGTTTTAAAAACCATTTCATTAAAAAAATTTAAAAAAAATAATGATATCATCAAAATGTTTTGAAAACCAATTAATTAAAAATAATTTGAAAACACATAAATAAAACTTTAAAACATTTTGCAAAAAAATTAGTTAAAAATATATATTAATAAATATAAAGATTCATAAAAAATTTTTGAAAACTTTTTTACTTGAAAAATTATGAAGGAAGCTTGGAAAGGTTTTTTAAAACCTTTTTTCATGAAAATTTATAAAAGAATCTTGAAAAAAATTTAAAATGATTTTCCTTGAAAAGATATAAATTAATATTCAAAAAAATAAAAAATATATTTTAAAAATGATTTAATGTATATAAATAATTGTTGACTATGTTGTGAAATCCTTTTTATAAATCATTGTTTTGAAGGAAGGAAGATTTCAGGGTGAAGATAAGATACACTATAACTTTCATAAAATCCATTTATTTCCTATATTCTATAAAAATGAGTAGACAATTGGTATTTTTAGATTAATTAATCTTGAATAACCAAAGGATATTAAAATAAATTAATTTTCTTTAGATATCGAACATATGGTCTCTTCAGTGGACGAATAATCAAAAACAATATCGAAAAAAATAATATTATTTCAATAAAATCATATAACTCTGTAACATGGTATCATACTCTCAATATAAGAAAATAAATTAAATGAATCTCAAAATTTAATTAAGGTAATTATATTCATATTATAACATTTATAATGGATGTATATACACCTTTAAAACTAATTTAGGTGCATAATAAAACATAAGTATTAAAGAATACAAATTGAGAAAAAACTATCATTCTGATTTGGTAGCTTTTGATATATTTAACCCATGAAAAAATATCATATAATGGATATATAAAAAAAATAAACTTATGTATATTAATAATTTAATATATCCATTGGAATTATAAAAATTAGAAAAAGTAATTAGTGGTGAATAAATCATGTATCACAACGAAATAAACTGGGAGATGAAATACCCATACATTATGCCTTGAATCTCATTGTACTCATTAAAACCACTTATATAAAAAAATGTAAATTTATTATAAATATTTTAAAAAACTATATTCATATATATAATACTTTATATGGTTTTATTATGACCATATATTTCACACTTTCTAATAATCATATGTTAATGTTTCACTTTGGGTAATATTCCCTTGGTTATTCTCATTTGTCTTATTTTTTATATATTTGGTTTGTAAACTAATATAATGACTTCAATAATGTAAATAATAATATAAATATTAATTATATTTATGTTATAATAATCTATATAAATTATATGTATGATGTGGAATACACTATCCATTAAGAAGGTATGTCGTACGTATGAATAGACATTGTTTCTGTTTTTATTTTCGTATTAAAAGAAAAAAGGAAAATGAAATATTTGGGTGTATATATTTTCCTATTTATATATATTTGTTCCATTATAATTATTATATAATATATACGATATAACCTTACTAAACCCTTCCTTAATACATTCTATGATGTCTATGAATGAATCACATCTGTTTTTAGTGGGTTATTGTCAACACATCCTCAAATGAAATTTATGTATTTACATAAAATGGAAGGTATGGAAATTCATATTTTAAAAGGTTTTAATAATCTTAATTACATATTTAATATAATATATAACGTATAAATATAGATTTTTTATCATAATTTCCACCATGAGTGACAGTAAGGAAGAATGAACAATCCTCATTTTTCGAGTCTACAGTTTTCATACTTATAAAAAGTATGTTTGTTACACATTAGAAGGATGTGAGTGTGTTTTGGTCATAAATTATAAAAAAAAAATATTCTATTGAATATACTAGTTTTTTATACAATAATGGAATAAATAGAGTGGAGTGGAGAAGGAAAATAAAAAAGCAGATCTTGAGAGATTTTGTTACCTCTCAATCGGGTAAGTCCTTTTTGTTTGTACCAAAAGGCTTCCATGGATTTTTTTGACAATTTGGAGGCCTATATGAGTAAGGGAGGGATTTTTGGATGTGTATTAGGATGGTCTTGGATGATCCTATTTGGTTTTAGTGTTGTTATGATATGTGATAGGTGGTGGCCTTTTTTAAGGGATGGAAATGATACACTAGGCATTTAAAAAAAGTTAGTTCTACACAAGATTTTTCATTAAAAATATAAGGACCCAACCATAAACATTAAATAATGTTGAATTATGTTAAGAATTAAATTTGAGGATCTTTTTAGGATTATATTTTTAGAGACTTAGGTCATAACTATTACATTTCAACTTGAATATTACTTGTAGACACTATTACTTAGTATCCATTTTTCATAAAATAAAAAATCTTAAATTGTAACATGTCTAGTTCCATGTTTTAGACAACATGACATTTCCTTGATCCCATCCATGACCCTATTCATCATTAATTCCTATGGAAAGCATTTCAAAAACTTGTGATGTGCATAAAAAGCTCAATAGGGGTTACAAAATAACGAAGGAAAACATTTGTCCATTAATAAATACAAATCAATGAAACCATTATTTTATATCATAACATACAGTACGAAATGATAAGATTTATGAATAATAAAGAGAAATTATAAATCATAAAGGTAACTTATGGAATTCATAACATACTTACATTGTAGCTATCACAACTACATAGAGAGTCACATTTTGAATACCCATCATAGTATATTCCCTAAATCTCTTAAGAGAAACATTAACATTTACCTCTGTCATGTTACCCAATGCATTAGAGAGATATCTCAGGCTCACCCACCCTAGGTTTATCACTAAACCACCTGTATACATAAACAATTCCCAATAATCATAACATATAACACACTAATAAACGAAAGACAAAATTTCCACATTACAATCACAATATTTAAATTCAAGATATTGAAATAGAAAATCATTTTTCAGAACCATTAAAACATTTAATAAAGTGATTTTTGGAATCAAAGTGCCCCATACCACTTTGAAACATTCAAAGGAATTAAAATTTTAAAACATTAATGTCTATATAAATAAATCATATAAACCATTTCTAAAACATGGACATTAATGAGAATGATTTAGAAGAATAAATCATTTAAAATTATATTTTTGTTAAATAGTTTTTAACAAAATGAGATATTCTTGAATAAAAATAATTGAGAATAAAAATTAATTATAATTTTATAATATTATGAAAATAAAGGGATTCATGATATAATATTCTAATGGATAGTCTATACACCATATAAGAGTGAATTGGTGCATAACAACAATGAAGTCTCAATGGTATGTAAATTGAGACGAAATCCTTTGTAAAGATGGTATCCTTAGATTAATGATAAATCATTGACATAATTATGTGTGAAAAAAATAAATACAACAAATATAAGTGGATATTAATTTTAAATCAATTAGAGTTTATTCACACATATTTTTATCCCGACATAATCAAGAAGTTGAAGTTTAACCCAAAAAATTTAAATTGGGTGAAGAAGTTCCTGTACAAAAATTTGACAGCCTAACAACATCACTTTAAAATTCAGAAAATGAATTTAAGAGAGATAAAATGGTATCTCATCAGTTGGACATAGAATTTATAGTAATAAGGATTTAGTGGAACATATCCCAACATAAGAAGATGTAAATTAAAAGACATAATAAAAAGAAGTCTTCTAAAAAGAAGAGGGTGAATGGTTCCCTTACCGATTTGGAAGCATACGAAACATACACCCCATGAAAGAAGGATCATAAAACAAAGATGTAAATAACCATAAATTAAATTATATAACACAAATAATTCAATCATGTGAATTACAATACACCACACAAAATGTGTTAGTGGAAAATATAGCATGAATTACACGGGAATAAAAAGTGAGATGAAATTCCATTACCATGTTGTAATCAATAAAGTTGTATGACAAAAAGTTAAAAAACACCAAATTATTCATATAATAACATGAATATAAGTATAATCTGGATAATATACATCAAATGGTAGCACAAAATACACCACATTCAATAAATTAGTGGTAAATAATAGAAATATCACGGAATTAAAAGTGAGATAAGAAACCCCTTACCACATGTATGACTTGACATGTTTGTTCCTTTTTATTACTGAATAATAAAAATAATTTAATTTATAATTGATTAAGAACCCTTTTAAAGTTTATTATTCTTTTTATATCACTTATTACATTGTTATAAACATTATTTAATCACTTAAGTTAATAATGGTCGTTTTGTCGATATTTGGTACTTGAGTCAAAAATGAACTTCTTATATTTACATGAATTCTGTGTGGTCAAAAGTCCATTATATATATAATTATATTCACGATTTAGATAAAATATATATAATATATATCCAGTATATAAATGTATATATAATAGTACATAGCATTTTGAGGTAATAAATGAAATTCACCATTCCTGGAGATGGTAAGCCGTATGTACGCAAGAACGCTTCTTCCATTTGTATTTCATATTTTAATGGAATTAAATCATAATGAAAAAAGGTATATTATAATTCCCGTATAATATCATATATAATATCATTAAATCCAACCATTATATGTTCCAAATGTTTCATTAACAAGTCATATCACTTTGAGGGGGTGGTAGTCCGCACTTCCTCAAATAAAATTATCGCGTTTACCCATAATGGAAACCATAATGGTATGATATAAATGGTAAATTAAGAATAATAAAGAAAAAAAACATAATATATATCATATATAAATATAGTTCCATCATAATGTCCACCATGATAGGTAGTAGAAGAGAATAGAATAATCATGGTTTCATGAGGCGTTTGTTTTCCCTCCACAGAAGCAATATGTTCTTTACCCATTAGATGGAGGTGTGTGAAAGTGAAGTTCAAATCCTTTTAATATATACAACCTAGTATATTAAGGATACTATTGTTGTTATAAAATAAAGGAATAAAAATATTTTAGTGGTTGGGGAAGTAAAATAATGGAAAAGAATTTAGGATAAATTGTTACCTTTAATTTGGGTAACTCCCTTTGGTTCGAACCAAAAGGACTTATTGAAGTGCCTTATGCCTATGTAAAGGAATTAAAGTAGAATATATGGATATTTAGATATTATTTGGGAAGATTTTGGATGGTCCAAGGGGCTTGAGAGGTGTGAGGAATGGGTTATAGGTGAGGGATTTTTAAAAGTGGGAGGATGAGCTCTTTAGGAAAGTGTGAAAATATTATTTTATAATATAATGATTTTTAGTTTCTAAAGGTCCAAAACTTATTACAGTAGATTATAGGATGACTCTTAGTAGAAATAAAATAATCCGATAATAATTTTATAAGTTTTGGATATTATTTTATCATTATAATCACATTTATTTAAATCATTTATTAACGAGGTAAACACTGCATCATTATTGTGTCGTGTATAATTTTATTTATATGATGTCTAAAAATTTTACCATGATGTTTGAAATCTTCTTAAAATTAAAAATAATATTTATAGATGAATAGATAACTTACATAAACCTATGTAAATATTAATTTACTAAAAGATATTTGTTTATGTCATTTTTTTCTTTACTTTTAAGTTATTTAAAATAAAATGTCATTATCACTCCCAAGTGGTCTAATTGGGTCAAAAAATCCACCCAAGGATTACAATGGTAGGATATGTATCAAAAAATAGGTTTAGTACACATTTTAGGGTTATTTTATATTATTATAATAATATTTGTTTACCCTTATTTATAAGATTGACCCTTTAACCATGGTAAATAAAATATTTACTTAAGTAAATATTCCTAATATATATAATTAAAAGTTACATATTTACACAATTAAAACATCCTGATTACAAATATGGAACCCATTTTTTCCAAATTCAAAACACATAAGTGGAAAAAATTAGTTTAAAATTAATTACCGTAGTCAAAACAAAAAGCGTGTTTTTAAGAAAAATTAGCTATCAATAGATTGCCACTTGTTTATGACCAATTTCACAGTTGAATTACATCCAATGTCCATAATTGGATTAAATGGTAAAAATATACTCTAAATAAATTTTAAAACCAGTTAAGAAGATAATATAACCATATAAATAAATTATATTAAAAGTCAGTTTTGAATTAAAATACAGTATTTTTCACAATTCATACAAAAATGAACTTTATCAGAAAAAACCAAAATTTTATCCAAAGTAAATTTTGATGTCTTGATTAAAAAGAAGAATTTTATTTTTTCAAATAGAACATATAAAAGTGACCGAAACTAGATTTAAATAGGCTTTTCCATTAAAAGGTGGTAAATCAACCTTTTAATGAATATTAGAGTATTTATGGTTAAAATGAGATTCATTCTTATTTAAGCATCTAAAAATTATTAGGAAAATGTAATTATATTTTAGAAATAGGTATATTCATATTTTAGTTAGTTCTGTCCTTTCCCACTATTAAAACAGTTAGGCATTAACTACCATTTAAAATAATAATAATAATATATTATTTTTCAGTACAACTGAACATTGTGCGCAACGTAATATTTCAAAGAAACTCATTATTATGTATCGGGTGTTCCATCAAACATAGAATCCCCTTTAAAGTAAAATTAATAATTAATTTATAAATATTTATAAATATGAAAATTTCATATTCTTTATTTACATGGGATGTTACATCCTTCCCCCCTTTTGGGAATTGCATCCGCGCAATTTTATAATTGGGATCAGAAACTTAATTGAAAGTACCACATAAGAAAAAGAGTCAATAAATATATCACAGTAAAATAAAGGAATAGAAGTATAAAGGATACCCGAGGAAACAAATACATGTATTCCATGGAAACATAGATATGGAGGAGAAAAAAAACCATCATGTTCTGATGGAGAGTGATAGAAAACATGATTAGGAGAAAGTTAACCACCAGAAAATCACAAACGTATGATGGGTTAAACTATCTTTGATTTCCCAATAGGAAAATTTAATAGAAAATGTTTTTGTTTTATGTTACTTTTCATAAATTTGAGGAATTAATTTATGAGCTTAACGAAAAACATAGGGAAACATACTTACTTGTCATGTAGACTTTCATCCTTTAATAAAATTATACCACAAACTCATCTTTTCCCTAAACGGTAAGTATTCAAGATGACTTGGTCACACCTGAAGTGCTAGAATAAACATCTATAACATCACATAATCTGCAAAAGATGAACTATATATTTCCCCTATCTCTAAACATCAACCAAAACCAAATTTTTTATTACAAGATCATAGAATCTCCAAATGGATAATTCATTATAAAAAGAAATACTACTCTTAATATCCAAAATTAAACAAAAAGAACCCAAAGTTCAAGAAATACCATTAAATATACAATTATCCTTAAAATTATTCAAAATAATCCAAACTAAGATTGAAACCCAAATCTCACAAGGATTTATTCACATAGTCTTCTAAGATAAATCTTAACATTTATCTTCCAAGAAATAAACTACTCTTAAAGTCTCCTACTGATGTGTAATTAACCTAATCACATATTCTCTATGATGGATTAATCATTTCCATAGATAAACCAAATAAACTTATGTCCACAATAAAAACATATATTCTTCCAAAATAATATTTCAACCATTACTCCACAAATTAAATCCCATATTATTTTATTTTACTTAAGAATATTGTGTTCCCAAGATAGAGAATGACTCTCAAAATAACCTTTATTAATTAATCACCAAATCATTGTTTGTACTAATTTTTTCCATTTTATAAAACATATGATCCCAAATAAACATATTATTGATCAATAAAATCATTTAACTAAAAATAATTAGTCATACTAACCAGGGATTTCATGTTGTCTAGTGGTAGGAGATAAATCCCAATCGCACTTTGGTTGTGGGTTCGATTCCCATAGCTTTGTCCGGCACGATGGGTTGTCACATGGTTTGTGGGTTGTCCTTTTTAAAAAACTATACAATTTCAAAACATTAAAAAAAGAGATAAATTAAAAAAAATAACCATAACATATTTTATTCTCAAAGTTTATCAAATACCTTTCATTTTGCAACCCAGAATGTAATAAACATTTATCCTCTCTAAAATATAAATTAATCTATCTAATATGATAACCATTATGGTTATTTTACTTATGCTTAAATAACACCCTTAACTCTAAATCTATCTAAACTGACCTCTGATACCAACTATAAGGACTCTCCCGTAAACATTACATAATGTTGAATTATGTTAAGAATTCAGATTGAGGATCTTTTCAGTTTTAGAGTTTTAGAGAATTATTCCTTAGAAATTACATAACAACATTAATATTACATGTAGATACTACTTATCAATATCCATTTTTTATAAAATAAAAAATCTCAAAAAGAAACATGTCTAGTTTCATGCTTTAGACAACATGACATTTTTTTGATCCCCTCCTTGACCTTATAAACCTTTAAGTCCTATGGAAAACATTTAAAAAACTTGGGATGAGCATAAAAATATTAGTAAGGGTTATAAAACAAGTAAGTGAAACATTAATCCATTAATAAATACAAATCAATCAAACCATACTATTCTATCATAACATAACTTACGAAATCATATGATTTATGAATAATACACAGAAATCATAAATCACAATGATAAATTATGGAATTCATAACATAAATACATTTTAGCTATCAATTCTACATATAGAGTCAAATTTGAATACCCATCACAGTATATTCCCTAAATCTCTTAGGAGAAACATTAACTTTTATCTCAGTCACGTTACCCAATGCAATGGAGAGATATCTCAGGCTCAACGACCCTAGGTTTATCACAGAACAAACCGTATACGTAAACAATTCCCAATAATAATAACACATAACACAAGTATAAATTAAAGATATCATTTATACATTACAATCACAATATATCAATTCACGATTTTGAAATAGACGATGCTTTATCAAAACCATTTCCAAAACCATTTAAATTATTTAATAAAGAGATTTTTGGAATCAAAGTGTCCCATAACACATTGAATCTTTTAAAGGAATAAAAATTTTAAAACATTAATATGAATATAAATAAATCCTAAAAACCATTTTTAAAACACAAACATAAATGAGAAAGATTTATAAGAATAATTCTCTAAAACATTTAAAATGATATTTTAATTAAACAGTTTTTAACAAAATGATAGACACTTAAATATAAATAATTGAGGAATAACATTTAATTAGAAATTTTTAATATCATGAGAATAAAGGGATTCAGTATATCAAATTCCAAAGGATAGTATATACACAATATAATACTGAATTGGCACATAACTCAATGAAGTCTCAATGGAAAGCAAATTGAGACGAAATCCCCTATAAAGACGGTATCCTTAGATTAAGGATAAATCAATGATATAATTATGTGTGAAAAATATAAATACACCCAATATAAGTGGATATTATTTGTAAAACAATCCGAGTATTTACACACATATTCATAGCATGACATAACCAATAAGTATAAGTTTAACACAAAGAATTGAAATTGTATGAAGAAGTTCCCTTACAGAAATTTGACAGCCTAACGACATCACATTAAAATTCAGAAAATGAATTGATGTGAGATAAAAGGGTATCTAATCACTTGGACAAAGAATTTATAGCAACAAGGATATATAGGAACATATCCAAACATATGAATATGTAAATTAAAAGACATAACAAAAATAAGTCTTTTAAAAAGAAACGGGTGGAAGGTTCCCTTACATATTTGGTAACATACAAAACATACACCCCATGAAAGAAGGATCATACAATGAAGATGTAAATACTCATAAATAAAAGTATATTACACAAAGAATACAATCTGTTTTGTAAAATACACCACACAAAATAAAATAGTGGAAAATATTGCATGATTCTCACAGGAATAAAAAGTGAGATGAAAATCCCTTACCACATTGTAATCAGTCGAGTCATATGACCAAATATTAATAATAACCAAATGATTCAATTAATTACCTGAATATTAAGATTATAATGATAATATATATCAAATGGAAGTACACAATATAGATCAAGCAATAAATTAGTGTCGAACAATGGAAATCTCACAGAATTAAAAGTGATATAAGAAACCCCTTACCACGTGTCCGACTTGACTTGTTTGTTCCTTGTTATTCTAGAATAATAATATTAAATTAATTTATAAATTATTAAGAATTATTTTTCAAGTTTATTATTCCTTTTATATCACTTATTACCATGTTATAGTCATTATGTAATCATTTAAGTTAATAATGGTCGTTTTGTTGATATTTGGCGGTTGAGTTAAAAATGAACTTCTGATATTTTCATGTTTTCAATGTGGTAAAAAGTACATTATATCCAGACTGATATTCATGATTTATAAATCATATATATCATATATATCCATTATATACATGTATTTAAAATTGTACATAACATTTAGAGGTAAGAAATGAAATGCACCGTTAATGAAGACGGTAAGCCGTATGTACACTTGAACGTTACTTCCATTTCTATTTCATATTTTAATGGAATTAAAACATAATGATAAATTGGTATATTATAATTCCAGTATAATATAATATGTAATATCATTAACTCTATCCATTATATGTCCCACATGTGGCATTAACGAGTCATATCACTTTGAGGGGGCGGTAGTCCGCACTTCCTCAAATGAAATTATCATGTTTACCCATAATGGAAACCATAAAGGTATGCTATAAATGGAAAATACAGAAGCATAAAGAAAACATAAACATAATATATGTCATATATAAATAATGTTCCATCATAATGGCCTCCATGAGAGTCGGTAGTAGATAATTGAACAATCATCATTTCATGGGGCGCTAGTTTTCCATCCACATAAACAATATGTTCTTTACCCATTAGAAGGAGTTGTGTGAAAGTGTAGTTCGAATACTTATCATAAAAACAACATAGTATATTGAGTATACTGGTTTTGTTATAAAATAATTTAATAAAAAGAGTTTAGGGGTTGGAGAAGTAAAATAAAAGAAAATAATTTAAGATAAGCTCTTACCTTTAATTCAGGTAACTCCATTTGGTTTGAACCAAAAGGACTTCTTGATGTGACTTCTTCCTAAGTTATGGATTTTTGGTGGAAGAGAGAGATCTTGAGAGCTTATTTTAGAAGATTTTGGATGAGACAATGCACTTTATAGGTGTGTGGAATTGGTTATAGATGAGAGCATTTTATAAGGGGGAGGAGGGGCTCTTTAAGAAAGTGTGAAAATATAATTTTATTATATAATGATTTTCGGTTTCTAAAGGTCCAAAACTTATTAAAGTTGAATATAAGATGAATCATGGTAGAAATAAAATCATATAATAATAATTGGATGGGTTTTGGATATTTTTTTAATAATTATAATATCATTTATTTAAATTATTTATTAATGAGGTAAACACTGCAACTTTATTGTGTCATAAATAATTTTATTTATTTAAAGTATAAAAATTATAAAAATATACCATGATGTATAAAATCTTATTATAATTCCAAATAATATTTAAAGAATAAATGATAACTTATATAACCCTATGTAAAAATTAATTTACTAAAAGATATTTGTTTATGTAATTTGTTTCAATACTTTATGTTAATTAAAATAAACTGTCATTATCACTCCCATGTGGCCCCATGGGGTCCCAAAATCGACCCAAAGATGCCCAAGGTTATATATGTATCATCCAATAGTATTCGGACACATGATAGGGTAATTTTATATTATTATAATAGTATTGGTTTACCTTTATTTACCAGATATACCCTTTAACCAATGCAAATAAAATATTTATTGAAGGAAATATTCATAATGTCTAAAAATAAAAGTTACCAATTTACACAATTTGGACCTTATAATTCCAAATATGGAATCCATTTTTTTCAAATTCAAAACACAGATGTGGCAGAAATTAATGTAAAATTAATTCCCACAGTCAAAGCAAAAAGCGTGTTTTTAAGAAAAAATAACTATCAAAAGAATGACACTTGTTTATGTCCAATTTCAAAGTGAAATTACTTAAAATGGAAAAAATAATATTAAATGGTAAAAATATAATCTAATTACACATTAAAATAAATTAAAAATATAATATATCCATATAAATAAATTAGATTAAAAGGCAGTTTTGAATTAAAATACATTATTTTTCACTTTTCATAAAAAATAAACTTTAACAGGGAAAAACCAAAATTTTATGTAAAGTAAATTTTGATGTCCCAATTCTAAAGAATAATTTTATTTTTTCAAATTATTGATATAAAAGTGAAAAAAAACTAAATTTAATGAGGGTTCATTATTAAAAGGCAGTAAATCAACCATTAAATGATTATTAGAGTATTTAATGTTTAAAATCATATTCTTTCTTGTTTTATGACTTTAAAATTTATTGGATAAATTTGAAAACATTTAAAAAACATGTATATTCATATTGTAGTTAGTTATGTCCATTCTCGCCAATACAATGGCTAGGCGTTAACTACCATTTAAAATAATAATAATAATATATTATTTTTCAGTACAACCCAATGTTGTGTGATATGTAAGATTTCAAAGAAACCTGTTATTGTGTATCAGGTACACCATCAAACATAGAATCCCTTTTAAAGTAAAAAAAATAATTAATTTAAAAATATTAATAAATATGAAAATGTCATATTCTTTATTTAACTTGTATGTTACAAAAAAAGACATACCAATAAATTTTTTAAGGAAAATTGATGAATAATGTCCATAAAATGGGGTTTGGACAAGTTTCTAGTTCGTTTTTGGGTATAAACTTATTGTTTATTACTTTTTCAATCTAATTATCCTGTTATTCATTGTAATTAATTTTGATCACATTCATTAATATTTTTGGTAAAAAAAGGTTTACCTTATTATAAAATATACATAATTATTATCCAAAATATGGAATATATTTTTCCAAATTATAATCACAGATGTTTCAAAAATTAATTTAAAAGTAATCTCCCTAACAGGATGACATTTCGGGATTTTAAAGTTAATGTGGTCAAACATATGATGTGTTTTTTATCCAACTCTAATGTGATATTACTTCCAACGAAATAAAATGGGTTAATTGATAAAAATATTATATAATTTATCATTTAACCCAATTTAATATATAATTTAACCATATAATATAAATAGATGACAAAGATGTTTTGAATTAAAATTATGTATTTTTAACTATTCATTAAAAAAGAGACCATATAAAAAAATTCCAAAAATTTATCATAACATAATTTTGTGGTTTCTCTTTAAAATATGATGTTCATATTGAGAAATTAAATCATTAAAACATCAACCATTCGGATTTATTATGTGTACGAAATTATTAGATGATGATACTACCTTTACAAAAATATAGGTTAACATACATAAAATTGGGATTATTCTTATCTTATGTCAGTCCAAGTTGTTGGATGATTTTCAATTTTTTAATATATAATATATAAATTTAATTAATATTCTTCAATGTTAATAATTATTTTAACTTTTTAATATAAATTTTCTTTTTTCACATAAAAATACACTTTTATAAAATTAGACGATTTATATTAATTTGGGTTATATATTCCATTCAAATTAATATGAATCCAATGGTTTAAAATATATCTATTCACAAGATATTCAATACAATAATCTTAAACTTAATTTCCATGGTATATAGTATTAAATAATAATATTTTAGTAATGAATTATTGTTCAGTAACACTCTGTATTTCATGTTACCCAAGGTATCGAGGAAATTCAATCTTACTAGAAACGTAATCTAACATCAATTTTACGTGTAAAGAAATTTAAAATTTGGTTTCATGTAGTGAATGATTAAAAATATTTTCTATATTATTAAATACATACATAATTCTTTAATATAAAGTAAAATATTTTCATTGTTGTGATAAATGATAAATATCAAAAAGATTAAATTAATTTTTAAAAAATATTTTAACAAATCATGGTGTGTTACAGAGAAGTTCAGTATCCGAATTTATCCCTAGAATATGTTC
This sequence comes from Viscum album, assembly GCA_963277665.1. Classification (NCBI taxonomy): domain Eukaryota; kingdom Viridiplantae; phylum Streptophyta; class Magnoliopsida; order Santalales; family Viscaceae; genus Viscum; species Viscum album. The sequence continues at coordinate 1,535,427,667 of OY728120.1, read as the reverse complement.
ATGATAATCAGAAATAACGGGAAAAAATACCAATTAATATTTTAAATTTTTAGAATCTTAATCGAGTAGGGGTTGTTGCTTATTTCTTGGTTCATCCATCGAACCATTCTCAAGTCTAAAATTTGTTCCTAGTATCTCTCCTAAGGATGGAAATACCAGATGTTTGATATGAAATAAATATAGTGGACACATCCTACGGTCATGAACATTTATTTAATGTACTACCAATATAGAATTTAGACTATAGTGTGATTTTTTATAGAACAAGACCACTCACATGGTCAATTTTTATGGTGAAGTGAAAAAACATCAATGATTCTAAATTGGAACATGATGATATGAGTAGAAAGATGTGTCCACATTTTTTATCATAGATAATGATATTTAAGTATAAATTCATTTTTTGAGGGTTTTAATGTAACACCACGAGATTTTAAGAGCTATTTTTTCTAATAAATATCATTTCTTTGATAGAATTTGTTACATGAAATAATGTGTTTTAACGAACAACAATATAATATATAAATAATTATATAAGAATGATAATTATGTCCTAGTCTTGAAACATAATGTTATAAAAATTATATAGGTTTTTTTAAAAATAATATAATTGTTTTACATAATTAATAAATATTGATTATAATGTACTAAATTTTTAGTAAATCTTTCATATGGTTAAAAAAATTCCAAAATATATATTTATATTAATTTTTTTGAAAAAAATTGGAATCAATTATTACGCATTGTGAAAATAAATTTTTTAAAATTAAAATAAGTTTTTTTGAATATACATAAAAAATTTATCTTTGAGATATTTTTTCTGATTTTTCTAAATGAATAGTTTTTCATTAATAATAAAAAATAAAAGTTTTTCAATGAATCTGTAATTATATTTAAAGAATTTAATATATCCATTTTATTCAAAAATTATATTAAATTTAATATAATTCCATGTACATATTTTTTATTATTATTTATTTCATTGGAATCAATTTCATATTGAATATTTAGGTTAAATAATTTTATACTTTTGTAATGTATTTCTCTAATTTTTTTTTTGTGTCTATGAGTTTAATATTATATTAAATTATTCCAATTCAATGAATTGAATTTGAAAAAATTTATTAAATTTTTTCAACAATCATAATTAATATTATATAATTATTCCATCATAATTTTTTTAAATTTAATATTGAAAAAATAGAACTCATACTTATATGATTAAAGTTAAAACATGCATAACATGGTTGAAATAAAGAATATAAAAGTTATATTAACTTAAGAAAATTTTCTATTCCAATTTTGTTGATATAATTCTATATTATTACCTCTACCGTTCGATAATTACAAATTTTTATTACATAGATCATTTTAATAAAGTGGATATAACTTTTTCTTTTCAAAACATTAATGTGTGTCTTCTCCCCCACTTGTTAAAGGATACCACCTCCCCTTTCATCTCCACACATCCAAGTCCATTTTTCATTAAATACACTAAAAAATAACTACCTAAAATCCATACCAAAATCATAGTTTCGTTATTTTTATTAGGTATCCATACTAATTTTGTTTTAGTTATAAACATAAAGATCCTTTTTGAAGAAAAGGTATCATTATTAAACTAGTTTTTTGTTTTATTTCCTCTTCCACCTCTATAATGTATTATTTAACTATAATGATGTAATATTACTAGTATCCAATATATACTGGGATTTTATTACTTTAATTAAATATCTAATAACCTATCCTCTTACAATTAAAAGGAATTGAAATCGTTGATAATGTGTACAGTGGAATACCTCCTCACGAACTACTGTAATATGGTTTTCGTCACCTCCTATCATTGTTGAAGACAATGTTGGATTTAAGGTTTATATATGATATTTATAAAATCCTTATTTTTGTTATATTATTATATTTCATAATCCTTCTTACAATTTAATCCATTGGGAAAAGATTATATCGCTCCTGGGTGTGTCAAGACTGTCATCTTCATGAGGATATGTGAGAATTTTTTATTTTTATTTTCATATTGATGGTAATAATGACTTATTAACTAAATATATATGATATTAAAGACCTAAATGTTATTATTTAAGAGTGAATTAAAATTTACAACACTTATATTTCATGCATGGATGAAATTGAAATATCGTCCACGCATACATAACGAAAAATGGCTCCATGAATAGTATAATTCATATTATATGACAGACAATTGATGATTAGACTTAAAAAATATATAATGAATTTATATGATATTATATAATTTTTAACATTATTGATATAATGGTACCAAAAGAAAAATAAACGTACTAAAACTACCCAATCCTAACGTACTAGAAAGACCAAGCAGTTAAAGTAATGGTAACATTGAAATTGTTTATAAAAGGGTAATAAATGGTCAATAATAAAATATATAAGGTTTTATAAATATAATTACAATTTATTAATATATCTTTAATAAACCTATATCTATTTTACATAAGTTTTCTTCTTGTATGATGAATGCTTGGACATGTAGTGGGATATTTCTAGTATTTATTTTATTTCTAGGTGATATTTGACATATTATCCCACCATTTAATTTTCCTCGTGTATATACTAACCCTTTTATATGATATAAAATTAATACCATTATTATAATATTCAATATTTTTTTGTTATATGATATTATATAATGGGGATTATAATTAAAGAGTCACCAAAGAAGTAATGGTTTTATAATACAATCTCATAGTTTATCATGTTTCTTTAGGATAAAATTTCTAATGTTTAAATTGTAGGATATAACTCTCAAATACATAATGAATTTTATTATTATCTAGTTATTTCCTGAAAATAATTATTTTCCTTTCATTTTACACTATTAATTTAATCATTTTTCACACTAAAATTTTTAAAGAAACCCTACTTCCATTATCTCTTCAGTCAAAAATAATTTTTCTACCGGGTCCATGTTTTCTAAATATGTTTTAAAGTATTTTATTATAATTATAAAAATACATTTTAATATTATTTTTACCCTTGACTGATTTTTTTTTCAAAATAAAAATACAAAGTCATTTTGTTATTTTTTGAAAGAGGTTGTTTTAATTTTTACTAATTTGTGAGAAGAATTGTTTCTCATAAAAAAATCAGACATGAAAATAATTTTCCACCATCATGACCAATAAATTATTTTAATAATAATTATAAGAATAACATTATATTTTCAAATAAAATTATTTATATAATAATTTAATATTTTTGTCTCAAAAATGTTTTAATCAATGTAAAGAAGACTATTTTATTCATGAAAATTTAAGGGTTATCATTCAAAATAATTTAAAAATATATATGAAATCCTTTAATTTTACTTATAATTTACTAGTGATATTATCTAATTACACCATCTCAATTCTCTCTCTAGGCAGTTTATTATTTTTATGAAAATATATCCATGATTCTCAATCCTTTTTATTGTTTTTTCTGTTAGGAATGTATGAAATTTTTATGAGACCAATTTCTTTTAAAAGTGTTATGCTGTAATGAAATGTTTATAAATCCCATTTATTTTCATCGAATATCATATGGTGAATGTTTTATTCTATTTTTGAAGACATATTAATGGTTTCTATTATTTTTAGGGTTTTTATGTTATCATGCTGGATGGTTGTTTCATTATAGAAAAAGGTGGTGGTTATGTTGTCATCAAGGACTATGGTTATGTTAAATACAAAGATAGTGAACATGTTAGAACTAATTATGGTTGAGTATTATATCTCCCCCAATTCATTCCACATAGATATATAACTCATGAGATAATTATTTTATATTTGAACCTATTTTCATGTTCAAAATTTTATTTACGGACATGTTTTTCTTATTAATAAGGTTATGTGAGGAAAATATTATATATTCTTAAAATATTTAGTGAAATTATTTCTATTTAAACATGTTCACAAGGTTATCATATTATGTATATTCCATAAATCTTTTTATAATCTCAAATTTATGTTTTTATGGACCATGTTCATTGATTCAACTATGATTCATGTCTTATGAATAGCCAATATTTATTCCATGGCTCAAGTACATGATCAATGACAAGACGGGTATGGTTATCAAATGTTATTCTTATGTTCACATATTATTAGGATCATGTTATGTTGGTATCTCCCATGTTTACCTTTATTAAGCATTTTATATCATTCTTTTAGTTGTTTCCTTTCCCCAAGCTATGATTAATCTTCTTAATTAGGTTATGTATGGGAGTTATATATATAAAATTATATATTTTGTATATGTAGAAGATAATTTAGGATAAAATATGATTTTTTAGCTAGTAATAAAAAAACTAGACCATTATATCCCTCTAGTGTGTGTTTGGGTAATGAATTGAATATTTATTTAAAAATTGTAATACATTATATGGAATTCCTAGTTCATTTTAGATTGTGTCAAAAATTAATGATAGATCTCAAATAGGGAGAGAAATCTCTCTAAATTTTAATTTCCTATAGTTAGAATAGATCTATATAACCCCACATGTTTCTATGGAATATATTAAATTTTTTAATAGATATTATTGGTTAAGGGGGAGTAGTTATTTTTATTATGGAATACCATGTGGACATCATAGTTATATGAGAGGATATATAATGTTTATTGTGGATCATTTCCCTAATTTTAGTTTGTATGTCAAAGGGAGGATAATATAAGAGGACGTTCAGATGACCCCAAGCGGTAGAGAACCTAAAAAATATGGTTTCATATATAAAATTTTAGTTTGATGTTAATTAAGGAGGAAAAAATCATCAGGATAAAAAGGAGGAATCATACATCAAGATCCATCAAATCATTAGGTTATCTATAATAGGATGTATTTATGATTATGTTGAAAATAACATAAAAATAAGGGGAATTTGAGAAGAAAATTTATGTTTGCTGTATTATTTCTTTTCAATCATAGTGTAATGCAATATGACTATAATATTTTGATAGAAATTAGAATAGTTTAGATATAGACTAAATTATAACACAATTCTTTATAAGAGAGTGAATTAGAGGTAAATTACAAAAAATATTTCAATACCATATTAGGATTTTATGATCATAAGTTATTCTTGAATTGAAATAGAGATTTCACTAAGGTAAGTGGGTTTTGAAATACACACCTCAATCAATGATGAATGAAAATTTATAGGTTAGGTTAATATAGGAAGAGAACCATTTTTATATCTGGGTTTTGAAGTATGATTGGAATATAATTATTCTAATGTGGAACTATTCTCACCTAGATGAAGTTTTATATGCTCTTTTTTTGGGGGAAATGTGGTCTTATGCCTCTTCATGAGTAGTTGTTCCTATCGATATTTTTTCAATAAGTGTTTTTTATCTGATCATGATTATTTTATAATGAATAAATATAACATGTTAAATTCCCACTCACAATCAAAATTTCCATGAAAATGCTAGTTCTATGAAATATCAGGAAAAATTAGATCAATTTTATTTTCATAAAGCAGAAGATTATCTCAAAAGTAATATTGATTTTGATGAAGATTTGTGAAATATAATTGTTTCGATGGACATATAAAAATATTGGCAATAAATATAGTATTTGATTGAAGTTTTGGATGTGTCAAATTTACACTAACCTATAAAAAGATTCACTAAAGTGTTTTTAAGGTTTCCATGTATTTATTTTTAAAATTATTGTTTATTTTGGTAGCGTTGATAGTTTTTGATTGTTTATATTCATAATGTACATAATGTTGGGCATTCCCAGGAAATATAAATGTTATTTCTATAATAGTATTGATTTGTGCACTAATGGAGACATCAAATCACTGATGCTAAAAAAAAATAATTAAACATAATCCCATGATATTTATATATGGGTGTTTCATAATGTTATTAAGTTTAATTATAATGGTGATGTAATTTCATAAACATTCAACAGATCAAAAAAAGAATGTGTATGACTTGTATTTCATAAGGCACATGTATGAAGTGTCAAACCTACCTCATTTTTATTAAAATATACTTAATGAATATCAAAGCTTCTAATTATAGTTTTATTTTCCTAAATTAGTAATGAAAAAAATTGTTACTCATTGAATGAGACTTTATTATATTAATACCATGTGACCATCGCGTGACATTGATGTGGAAATGTGTTTTGTGATTCATTAATTCTCACATAAGTTGTGTGATTATTGTTACATGAGTCTATTAAGAAAAAAATTATATTGGATAAAAATTAATGTCTGCTGAATATTAGGGTAATGTGAAAGAGTAGATGATTCACAAACTACAAGAACGCTCTTTCAAAAAAATTAATTTTATAAAATGATAACTATGTGAATATAATGAGATTTTTGAAAGTATATAAAACATGAATAAAATATGTTAAAAATAAATTTCATGTGAAAAGTGAATTTAGATATAATAAAATTATGACTATGATGAATGAAAAGACTCATGTTACTAAGGGTCATGACTAATCGCTTAAAAAAAATAATGTAAAATTAAAGCCTATAAACTATAGATATACCTTGATATATATTTTTTACTAAGGTGAGGAAGCGTAAATATACCATGGGTGAAAATTTTCCATACTATAAATATTGTGAATGTATTGTTTTGGTATTGCATTAACCATTTCCAAATCCTTTATAATCATGTACACATGTGAAGCTCAAAAGATTCTATTATGACAAAAATATGTTGGTTTATTCTCCATGGACTATAACATTATGGTAACCCATGTAATAATCACTATATCCCATTAATATTTCACTTTACTTCATATTTTTTATCACAATAAGTAGATGATTTATAGGTGTAATCATGTTAGATGTCAAATATAATACATTTAAATATAGGAACATGATTATGTAACAATGTAAACAATATAATAAAAAAATGTTTAAATTTATATAAAACTATAATTCAATCCTGACTCATATAGTGTATACAGTTCCAAAAATGACCCTTTCAACCATTGATCTATGGAGAACTTACCACATAGATTCAGGGGAAGGTAGGGATACTTTATAGTCTACATATTTTCCAACATAACTATTACAAAAATTTAGTTCAATATTAAATAAATATAATTATTATCCATTCCAGAACTATAAATTTTATTATTTTGATCCTAGATACAAAAAGAATTTGGTGTATTCATCATCGTCTGTCACAAATTTCTTCCTAGATAATATCCATCCTGACATAACCTATTATAAAAAATTTCTCATTACATAGTGAAATGAAACATAAAAAAGGTGATATATGATAATCAATAGGGGTAAACAAGGGATATATTAATAAATTTACATAAGAATACATATGATAATAAGAAAGATTTTACTTCATGATAAAATCTTACAATTATCATACCCAATCAATAATAGATAAAAATTGTGAATCATTAAAGAAAACATTATTATTTCAAAAGGAATGAATATTAGGGGTGGTAAATATCATTAATCAATAATGAATCATTATTTCATATCATAATCATGTTTTGAAACTATGACACTATCATAGACACATTAAAATTTTCATATATCAATGTTAACTACTAAGAAGATCAAATAATAGGAGACCAAAAATAAAAAATAATAATTCCAAAATCATAACAAATTAGGAATAATATCATATTTCCCATATTGGATTAGGAGTCCTCACTTATTTTGTATAGTGGATCTGGAGTCCCTTCCTAATTCCCATAGTGGATCGATCTCATAACATTCACTGCATAATTATATCATTATATAGAAAAAATTACTCAATGCATTATAAAGGTAAAAATTCAACCACCACCCATAGAATAATTAAAATTATTCATTTGTGTACTATAAGATAATAAAATATACATCATCATATAATATCATAACCTATGAATGATAATTGGGTTTCAAAAACATTTCACAAATTCATCACCACATAAACCATGAAAAATAAATTGTTTTCATGAATATGCATTCATAATAATCATAATATACCTTAATAAATTATTTATATAGTATCATTGTATCATATCCCTAAAAACAAAAATTAACAACAATTGATGATACCATATATGAAAATTCCATTATTAGATCTTTTTAATATTTCTTATGAAAAATTACCTTTTCATTTTTAAATATAATATTCAAATAATATTATTTTTAATAATATAATGAAAAATTTTATTTTGATATTAACCAAGGAATATTATAATAAAAACTTGAAATAATTTAGTGGTCGTGATGTTTGTAAATATTGATCATTCCGTACACTTTTAATGAGTTGTTCCATCATCTTTTTTTGTAAAATATAACTCATTTAGTAAATTTTGGGACTCATATTTTGATTTTTTATAGAAATTAAAAGATTGTTATAATTTTCATTAAACAATAATTAGAAAATAATCAAAAAAATTTATTAAAACAAATAAAATGAAAAAATGGGAATGGAAAAAGATAATTTGTGTTCAAATAATAAATCTTTTCTGGCTTCCTTAAGAAATAATTTCTATCACCAGAGTTCTCAATGTGAGAAATATGAAATTAAAACATATTTTCATAAAAAATAAATTGATGATAAAATAACTAAATGGAGTTAATAGATAATAATCATATAAATTCATCAGGGGAAATTTAAGCCTAAACAATCCAAAATATAATGTGATTGAAAAATAAATCCCACACCTAATGTCTCAAATATCTTCATACAATTTCATACATCATTTATAATTAATTTTTTTTTATAGATTTATTCGAGAGAAATAATATTTTAAATAATACTATAAATGATTTAATTATAAAATATCATCACATGATTATTACCAATTTATTATTAAAATAATTTATTATGGTAATGACAGCTTCATTTCTCAATCATGTCTTTGTTATACAGTCTTGGTCATTATAATATAAAAAGAATTATATTTTATAGATAATAAAAAAAATTCATGAGTTTAATATATAATTTTATAACTATTTATATAATGCTATGATGAAAATTGAATTACATCACTTCATGGATGTGGTAGTCTATACGTACATGTGATTGATTTTTAGAATTTTCCATGGATGGAATGAAATAAAGGTAATTGATAATTCATCTTTATAGAATCATTATTTAATCACATATATCATATATATTAATTAAATACATAATTATTACCATCAATATAAAAAATAAATCAAAAAAATAATATCATTGGTTTATCGTGGTGGTAGTCAATATATACACATTTGGGACATTATAATTTTCTAATAGATGGATATAGGTTGATAGTGTTTTTAAAATTAATCATAATAAAAATTCATTATATTGAATATAATTATTTCATTATTTTAGAATGTATAAAATTTATTTATATGAGATATAATTAGAAATTTTGTTCAAAATTCGTGGTTAATATTTCTACCTCTTTGTTGAGAATACTTCTTCATCCCACACCTTGATCCTTAAAATGAACGTATTTTAGCTAAAAAAACAAGATATATGACATGTTTATGTAAGTATAGATGAAATTAGGGTTGGTCATCCCTTAGATACGAGCCCCCAATATTGTCCTAAATAAATTATAAGAGTTACCCATATGTATGTGAGGTTATACGCTCTCTTGGAATTAATTAATGTATTAAAATAATAGAAATTAATTTTCATTGAAATTTGGATAAAATGTAACATTATTAAAATATTAGATTTTTATTTGTATAAATAATCTAATAAAATATAATTTCAACATGTTCTGGTAATATTATTAACCTTACCTCTTAGTTTTAACCACTCATTAACCCTCTATATAATTACTATAATATCAATGTTTTCTAACTGTGCATGGCTTGAAAGTGACATCCTAAAATTGTGGATCTCACATCTTTTAACCTCTAAAGACCTCTTTTTTATCCTATTTATCACTAACTCGAGATTTTATCTTTCCAAATGAAAATTAAGTATCTCCCATCAATTAAGAGGTGGTCCAAAGGCATATATTGGTTTTTTGAAGCAAAATTCTCAAGGTAAGTCTTCATTATTGGTTGTTTTGGTGGTTTACCATAGACCAACTTCCCTATCTATAATTACCTTGTTTTTTTATATTTTTGTTCACTATGGATATATCTAAGATATTTTATACCTAATATGACTATACATGTCTTTATTGATGTCTTGGGAAGAGATATAAGGAGGGTTTTTTGAGTTTCAACCCTGTTTTGTTGGAATTTGAGTGTAATTATTTGTTTTCAAAATAAACCCCAAGGTAAGTGGCATTGATATTGACACATATTACTAAACCTGATTGGATTTTATTCAAAATTTTCAAATTTATTGGATTTAATTTTGAAATTGGTGTGAAAATTACAATAGATATATTATTTAGTTTTTGTTTCTGTATTTTGTGGTTTTGGGAAAATTGGTTGTGTAAGACATTTGGATTATTAATTTCAAAATATTGATTTCAAAATATTGATCTTCTATAATTTTCTATAATGGTTTAATAGAAATTTTTTCAATAAAATTAGAGTTTTATTTAAATATGATTAAATAGTTTGTTGAATGGGTTTCAATAAATGTTTGGTATTCTTGAAATGGTTGAAATGGTTTTGGAATAATTTTATTGTAATGGTTTTTGGGAATACAAGGTGTTGTGTGTTCAAATTTCATTTCAATTCTTGGGAGAAATGTGACATTGTTCTTGTTTAAAATTGTTTAATGGAACATGGTATTTAATTACCTTGTGACAATGTGGTGGATCTATGAGAAACCAGTCTTGAGTATGGAACTTTCATAATTAAGAATGCATGTGTAGATGTGTAGATTTATATATTCGAATGAGATATTCCAAAATGGAAATGATTTTATTTTATAGAATTGTTTTCTAGATTTCCATGGAACATGTTGATTTCATGAGAAATCTATTTTATTATGTAACTTGATTAAATATTAACATAAAATTTTAGAAATTATATTATATAAACTATTTTATATATTATTATAACTAGATCTATCCCAGTGGTGTGAGTAGAGAAGTGATTAGGGAAAATATAACAAGTTTCATTACAAACCCCTAAAATGACACATTAGTTCTTTTGTAGTTATTTTTTATTTATACACGATAAAAGGTAAATGATCAGACATAATTAGTAGTACATCATGATACTTAGTATGTTTTGTGGAGTTAGATAATGCAACATTTTGGGGGCAAGGAGTTATCATTAGAGTCCTTGAGTTTTGTCACCCTCTATGTACATTTATATTTTATTCTTCTAATTTAGTACATGGTTTTAGTTTAATATTAATATCAATGGTCTTCTTTGATATTTGATTCATTGATATCATGAAACATGTAGTGGATTTTTTTGGTTTTGGCATGTTTGGTTTTTTTTTTATTTTTAAATGGTAATTTTTACCCCCTCATTTAATTGATCCCTTGGAATTTATTTCCAGCCCTTGGTGCCTTTGGGATACTACTTATGGCCATGTAATATTCTAAATCCTTATCAATATAATGTGGAGGGGTATGATGTTATATATTTTTTATTACGGTAGTGAGTCTAATGATAATAGATTTTTCAAATATTTGATGTTCAAAAAATACAATATGATTCATGTAATTTCGGTGGCACACTTTGTATTTGTGTGAATGATAGGACTCATATATATAAAGAGGTTACCCAATATAATTTTCATAGAGAGTGACATAACAATGATCGAAGGATCATATTGATGAAATATTTGTGTGAATATTTAATTAAAACATATATTATGTGACGAATTTAAAGTGATTCTATTAATACCAAAATATATTCATGAAAAATTTATGTACTTATTTATTGTGAAAAAGAGCCTCTTATGTGAATCATTTATATTCACATTATATTAGTAAATAATTAAACATGAGTCGACTGAGACTAGTGGTTATTTTTGAAATTTTCAACATGTGAGAAATTCAATGTTTCATTACAAATATGATGAACCTATAAGGGGATTCACTCTCCCTCTCTTGCATGTCCTCGATAAGGTTTTTCTTATATTGGATATGATAGATCTCATATCTCTTCTTGACATCTTTATCCATCTATGTTTCCTTCTCTTTATTGCAAAAAAGATCTATCGCCAATGTGTATATCATTATGAAGATATGGCCCCAAATTTCCTCTATGGTTTCCATAAGTTCTTAGGACAATAGGGTTAATTGAAGTCATAACATTGATGGGATATTGTATTCTTCTTGAGTTATTATATGTTCATTGGTGGCTACCTCAGGAATTCATAGAGTCAACAATTCCCACATTCCAGTTCTCCTCTCGATCCGTTTCACTTGGACCATGGTGATTTTGTTTTATTGTAGTCGTTTCCGGTGCGGGAGGCCTCTGGATCTAGATCCTTCACTTAAATGATTTAGAGAACATTTAATGAATCCATCATCATTGTTAAATCTACTATGATGGTAATGTATTGATATCAATCTCTTATTTTATCCACATTAAAGTCTGATTTGGTCCTTGAATGGCTCTTCCCCCTCTATATATCTGTCACGAACTGTCCCTCGAGGCCCGTTCCGTGACTACCCCAAGCCCGCCTTCCATAGGCCAGAGGCTGGTGACTAGCACCAAAAGGCATAATCCCTAAAACTGGGAAGACATTTCCTTTATAACCTGTAAACACACAAAACCAAGCACACAACAAGATACGAACACAAGTAAATTGAATAGTAGACAGGGTGCGTACAGTAAGTAAAAGAGGTCAGAATACAAGCCCAACTGGAATGTACAAGATACTGAAAGTACAAGTAAACTAGAGCAAAAAGGAATACAAGTATTGGGTTGTCCTCCGAGGTTCCTACATGAAGGGTAGGTATAGATCACCTCCTCAGCACTCCACGTCCGTCCGTCTCCTCCATGTACCGACTCGTCGTAAGGTCCTCCTCTAGGCACCATCCAGTTCTGGTACCCTCAGTCTCGATGAACGTTGTCTGACGTCTGCACCAAACACAACATGGTGTGTGCATAGCCTGTGTTGGGGTGAGTATGAAGATACCCAGTAGGGTCCCCGAGACCCTCAAGATCTCACAAAATCCACAAAGGATAAACCTCAAAGCATGAAGTCAACTGTAAACCCTACTTAGGTATATGCCCATACATATACCTAAGTTATCAAGTATACCCATCTCAATCATGAGGAATCACAGGGTCCAACCCAAAAGCCGAAAGCTCAACTATTTCACAAATAAAGAATAACCACAAAGGAAATTACCACACAGGTACGCCACACAGAGGAATACCAATAAGGTCTTACCACAATAGAATGTACAACACATGTACGAACTCATCTCACACTAGGTATAACTTAAGTACAATAGTAGAGATGATTATATGTAACTAATGAATCATCTTACTCTGTAATAGAGATGACCCACATATAATCGCTAGGAGCTTTACCACACATGATCTTTAGGTTCTGACCCACACAGGATCACTGGGAGATGACCCACACATGATCTCTAGGTTCTGACCCACACAATATCTATAGGAGCTGACCCATACAGGATCTCTAGGAGCTAACCCACACAGGATCGCTAGGAGCTGACCCACACAGGATCGCTAGGTGCTGACCCACACAGGATCGCTCGATACATCGTCAGACCCACACAGGATCCTAGTGCATCTCTAGTGCGTCGTCAGACCCACAAAGGATTCTAGTACATCTCTAGTATGTCTTTAGACCCACACAAGATCCTAGTACATCTTCAGTACATCGTTAGACCCACACAAGATCCTTGTACATCTACACGTCCAAGCCAGCTACAGGGTTCCCTCACTAAGCCTGCTCTTCTCCAGGAGGATCTTCTCTAGAAGACACTGTTCGATACATCAACTGCTATGAAGTCTCATGAGAAAGTATCCCAAGGACCTCTATGTCATAGGGGTCTCAACATAGTAGATGGTGCATCAATCATACGCCCGGTCTGTGCGTTATTAGCCTTTTAGTCTTGGGGGCCTGGTTGGATTCGTGCTCAATCCAACCTGACCGTACACCATCTTAATCCAAAACTCTAGTGGGGTATACTAAAAGGAAATGTCTCACTCCAAGGTTCCCAGCGTTACTGATGGTTCATCAAATGGATGTCTGGTGCCAAAGTTATGGCCCAAGTAAAATATAGGTTCGTATCTGGTCCGGGTCCGGTCCGACCAGGTCGGACTGACCCGACATGGCCAGAGTCGACCCCGTTCGGGTTGACCCCACCCGACCCGCAGGGTTGTTCCTGGCTCGTGATGTGACATAGACCACTAGGCGGTCCAGTAGGCTGCTAGGGCCGCGAGGGGCTTCGGAGGCCGCGAGTGCCGCGGGGCGGCGGAGGCCGTGGGTTGGCCCGGCCGAGGAGGCTTAGCCGGGAGGGTGCTGCGAGGGCGCGTGGTGGCGCGGCCCGACACGGGGCAGCTCGGCCGGGAGGGCGGAGGCCACAGGGGGGCACGACTGGGGGGTGCCGCAAGAGCGCGGGGTGACTCGGCCTGGTGGGCGGAGGCCGCGTGATGGCCTGACCGGGTGCTGGGAGGAAGCAGGTGGCACGACGGGGAAAAAGAATGCTGATCCACAGGGTTCTGCAGCAAGGCCGTGGATGGCGGCGGCGGCCTGGGCGGCGTGGCAGTGGACGACGGTGGAGGTTAGGGCAGCAAGGCCGCGAGCGGAGGCTTGGCCGGGAGGCGCGGAGGACGCAAACGGTGGAGTCGCGGGATAGTGGGGCGTCGTGCCTTTGCCGACAGCTGGTTTAGCCAGCCTCTCGCTTCGTTTTTTGCTGTGGTGTAATCCACCTTCTTCCACCGCGAAGAACAAAATATGGAAGAACAAAAGAGGGGTCGGGCCATGTTTGTTTGGCCCGCCCCCTCCACGTTAGAGCAGTAGCAAGTGGTTCACCATTTTTGAATCAAGAACATGTATGGAAGATAATTAATAATATTAATCCCCACAAACTTCGTCAATCACTATTCCTAACCCCGCAAAATAAAAATTAGAAGGGAAGAAAATGGGAACTAAACCCCTACCTTGTATTGTTCATTGACGTTGGCACGAGAAGAAAGTCGAAGAAGGCGAAGAGAGTGCCAACGATCATCGATTTCAAAACCATGCTTCGTTGTCAGGATCACTCGTCGTCCTCTTCCTTGATTTCCAAAGAACGTTATTCGATGACGTTATTCGTTGGAGATGTGTAATCCTCCCTCTAACAACCCAAGATTTCATAGTACATTATTTTTTTCAAAGTAATTCAATAACTTGCACTACACGCAACACCGAGTTCTAGCACACCATGACTTACCAAACTAGCCGTTCAAAGGCGGTTATGAATATTATTAACTGAATGTTGAAATTTATATAATCCTTACCTTTTAGAATCCATATTATGAGTTTCTTATACATAATGTAAGAAAAAATAAATTTTCTTCAGATAAAAGAAATATTTTTTTAAAAATGCAATTTTACAGCCTTTTAATGGCGAAGCCTTTTTAAATCCAATATTTGAAACTTTTATATATTCAATTTTACAAAACAAACTTCTTATTTATAATCAAGACATAAGAATTTAGTTTCAATAATGTTTTGGTATTTTTCTGATAACTTTCATATTTGGGTGAATAGTGAAAAATACTATATTTTAATTGAAAACAACGTTTTTAATCAAAATAATTTATAGTGTTAAATTATACATTTTAATGGTTTTGAAGTTTAAATATATTATATTTTTACCATTTAATCCTATTATGGTCATTGTATGTAATTTTACTTTGAAATCAGATATAAACAAGTGTCAAACTTTTGATAGTTATTATTTCTTAAAAATACGCCTTTTGGTTTTGACAGCAGGAGTTAATTTTAAATTAATAAATGCAACTTATATGTATTTAATTTGTAAAAATATACTTCATTATTGAATTCTTAATATCAAAATTATATTAGGGTGAATTTTTGGTATTTTTCTGAAAACTTTTAATTTTTGATGAATTGTGAAAAACACTGAGTTATAGCATAAAACCGAATTTTAATTTAAATAATTATTTGTTTTATTTAAAATTATTTTAGGTCAAAATAGATAAATAATACCTATATAAGTTCAATTCAATTCATTGGAATTAGTTTATAATAATTTTAGATATATAAAAATTTTATTGAACTTTTCACTGTCTTTTACCCACCTCTTAGGAGAATTTGTAAATTCACATAAAACGTAATTTTACTGCTTCTGTGAGTTGAATTTAGAAAATCTGAGAGACACGGTTAATATCAAGGAGTAAAATGTGGTTCAATAAGATAAAAATAATTTTTGCTGAATAGTAACTTTTTACTTTTATTTACCACGGTTAAAAGTAAATAGGGTAATTAAGGGTAAAAATGATATTATTATTTCCCTAACACATGTCATAATTCTAATGGATAAGTGAAATTAGATCTAAAACAACCTTAGGAATAAAATATGACCCTTTAGGTCCACTTTTATTAGATTAGGACATTTATTATTATTTAATTCAAAGAGGAGTTAAAAGAGTTAAAATCAAAGTTTAATAACTAAAACATTTTTAATATCGGGTTATGTATAAGATAAATTCGATTATAAATATTCACTAGAAATATAAAAAGATTTCCTACATCATGGTATTTTATTTATAATTTTTAGACATTAAATCATTAAATTTATTTATGACATAATGATGATGCAGTAATTACCTTATTAATGAAGGAATCAAATAAATGGTATTATAAATATTAAAATAAATATAATTTCAAAGTTTTTATGACATATTCGAATTTTCTAGATGAATATTACATGTTAGTTCTGATTCAATGTATCTTTTTTGAAGTAATCAAGTTGTGATGACTTTCACAAAAACAAAATACTAAATAGTTTCAAAATTAACATAAATGAATATTTAAAACAAATACTATATTATTGGTTTATATAACATTCCTAAAAATGTAAGGTTCAAAAAAAGGGATTATATAATATTATATATTTCATTAATGAGCCCCTTGAGGTTATCTTGGAAGTTTATAGTATGTTTATTAACCATATATAGTAATAATACAAGAAGACACGGTAAAAGATAAACTATTTAACTAAGAGTTAAATCTAAATGATAAGGTTAAAATGGTAACCTAAACTTGTATAAAACCTATTGGTTGAGAGGAATTCGACCCATAACCACCTAAGTATAGAAATAAATTCATTTGGAACCATTAGAAACTGAATATGATTGTATAATAAATTAATACTTTAATCTTTTCCAAAAGGGACCCTCACCCCTCTTATAAAAGGGAACTTCCCCTTATCTCACAATCACACCTCAAAATCCATTTGGCTCGGCCAAACCCTACACAAATATCCTCCCAACTTACCTCACTTCAATATAGAGGCCTTAGTTTGATCTAAAAGCCATCCTACGGAGCCCTTTTGATCAAATCAAAAGGAAGAACCCGAAGAAGAGGTAATGATTTCACCACCCTCTTTCAAGTTCCTTTCTTCTTACACTTCTTCTTTCTTTGTTATTTCCATACTAAAATAATAAATCCAGTATATTTAATATACTGTGATGTTATTATAAATATTTCACAACTATATTCATTATTATATCCATCTTATAAATGATAAGGTTACCATGCGAGCGTACGTACGACTTACCGTCTCCACGCCGTGGTGTAATTTGTTATTCAACATTATGTTATTTGGATGGATATAATGATGAGTAATATATATGTAAATAATGAAAATAACATGACAATGTATCTTTAAAATTAATATACCATCCAATTCCACATCTTTAAGGAAATTATATTGTTTATCGTGCGTACGTACAGATTACAGTCTCCACGACGCGATGAGATTCATTTCCATGATCACCATTCATCGACGATTATAAATATATATATTACTAATAAGTATGTAATATGTGAAATAATAATGATACTATATATATATATATCTATATATATATATTTACTTACATATATC
Organism: Viscum album; assembly: GCA_963277665.1. Taxonomy (NCBI): domain Eukaryota; kingdom Viridiplantae; phylum Streptophyta; class Magnoliopsida; order Santalales; family Viscaceae; genus Viscum; species Viscum album. The sequence continues at coordinate 1,535,409,681 of OY728120.1, read as the reverse complement.
TTATTCACTTAGTTCCGTTCAATACGATTTGAAAACAGAAATAGCGTTTATGCGTACGTACAAACTACCGTCTCCATAAATGGTGTTTTTCATTTCATATATATGACTATTATAAATATTTATATTCTAAATATATATGACATATAAATCATTTTTTATATTCTTCAAGTATTTAAATCTTGTTCTAAGTGATACAATCAAGAGCAACAAGTTAAAACACGTACGATAAATAAAGGGATTATTACCCGAAATGTTAATTTAACATGGAAATTATTATTAAATGGGTAGTATAAAGTCATAAATGAATAATTTATGATATATTAAATATTAATATGGTTCTATTATAATTTAATAACATACTAAGATCTTCATACAGGAGGTTAAACGTACCCTCATCTAAAGGAAAGTGCAAGGTAAGGTGTTTTCATCTCACTCCTTATTCACGTGAGATTTACACCATATTGCAACTATTACCTTTTGTGTGGTGTATATACTTCCCATAATTGTATTCTTTGTGTAATAAACTTTAATTTATGTGTATTTACATATTCATTGTATGATAACTCTTTCGTGGGGTGTATGTTTTGTAAGTCACCAAATTGGTAAGGGTTAATTTCATAATCTCTTTATTATCCGAGGTTGTTTTTACGTAAGTATCTAATGGGAAATATTTATTATCCATGTCCATGTTTCATGAAAGAGTTTTCAAAGGGATTATTTTAATGCACTTTTTTCCAAAAACATCTTTTCAAATGTTTTAAATATTTATTCTTCTAAATCTTTCTCATTAATGTCCATGTCTTCAAAAAGGTTTTAAGGATTTATTTATATGGACATGAATGTTTTTAAAATGTTAATTCCTTTCCAAAGTTTCAAAGTGGTATGGGACACTTTGATTAAAAAATGTCTTTAACTGTATTCCTTTCTAAATTGTGTGACTTTTAAATGTTTTCATGAAAAGGGTTATTTCTCTCAAAGAGTTTTACAAATCATTTTTATCTATGTCAACATCCTTTGATGGATTTTAAACCTGTTTGAAGATGTTTTATTATGATAAAAATATTCCATATTGTATTAAAGGTTTTGTGATATGTTTGACTATGGATGCGTTATTTTTATACCATTCATGGTTTAGGGATAAAGTATTGACTTTTCGTGTGCTAGTTTTAATACAAATGTTTATGTAATGTTTAAACCTATTCATATGAGGAATGCATTGGACTTAATAAGTGACGGCTGTATCCCGCTATAGCTCCTCGATGCATCGGTAGGTCTCATGAGACAAACTAGTGTCTTGGAATAAGGCCTTGACAAAATCTTATTTGTAGTCTTGGAACAAGGCCTTGACTATGTGGTTATGATAGTATGGCATTATGAATTCCATCAATATGAAAGTGGTTAGTGATATTTCATGTGATTATTCGACTAGTAGAATATCCACGTGAATAAGTAAATGAAATTACTTCATTTTATTTTTTCCATATTATGCTGAAGTTCAAGTTTAAAAGGATTTTGTTATAGTTATACATTGCCTTAAATGTTTATGCTTATTTATGAAAGTTTTCACTGTATTGTTATCCTTACTGAGCATCTGAGCTCACCCCTTTCTATGTTTTATTTTTCCAAGGATTCCAAGAAGTGTATTGTGATTGATATGAAGGGTTAAGACAAGGGAATAATGGAGTTCATAAAGAATTATTTATGTTGTTTTTTATGTTATAAAGTGTAATGTAACATTCATGCATGTAATCTATTTTCCAAGACTACTAAACCGATCCGTCCTTTGGGACTTGATTCCTTGTAATCATGACAATGTATTAAAATAATGCACCGACTTTGGGTAACTAGGGTCGGGGCATTACAGTTTGTATCAGATGAAGTTTAATAATAACATTGGAAACTAGATTTAGATAATCTCTGATTAGAGAACATATCCCTAAGATAGACTTTGAGGGTTAGTATTGAAGAACTTCCTAGAATTTTGGTATTGTAGAGATTTTGTGAGTTTTCTAAGAAATACATCCCTGTCTGGATATGAGCAGGCAATGGTGGCTCTCGCATAGATGTACTTATGTGTAAAACATGAAAACACCACTTTTAGCTAGACTCGAATGGGAACTGGTGCATGACAACAAGCCTTGCTGCACTCTTGGTTACAACACTCCCAAGGGATATGCTTAGGATAATTCTCATTTTCTTGAAAAACCATTATGAAGGGTTTATGAGTATATAATTCCTCAAAGAAGACATTTTTATGATTATAGATTATATCCATAAACAGTTTAATTTATGTTAAGTGTTTTACAAGTTTGGGATTAGGTATTTCTATTCATAAACTAATCTAGTATATGTCATTGTTTAGAAATGGTGCCCGGTAGAAGGAATGATAACTCTAGAAATACACATGATCCAAAGAGTAAGAAGGATCATATATTTCATGGTCTTAAGCCAGAATTTAGAAGGGAAATAGTCTCCCATGTATTATCATCATTTGAAGAAATAGTATCATGTGTTGATAAGATAAGTAAAGAGTTCTCGGAGTCCTATGGATTCAAAGGGAAGCCAGAGAAGAAAAGGATGGTATAGAGAAGGACAGATAAAGGGAAGAAGGTAAAGAAAGATTTTACCATATGTGATAACTGTGGAAAGAATCACCTTGGAAAATTCTTGAAGGGAATGGGAGTATGTTATAAGTGTGGAGAAAAAGGACACCACGTTCATGATTCCGAGGGTAAGAAAAAGGTTTCAAATGTACAATGCTTCATCTGCAAGGAGTGGGAACACTATGCGAATCAATGTTCAAATCATCAGAGTATGACCCAAATGATGCTACTGGATAATAATAAAGTTATGACACTACCACATATTAAGTGGAATGACTAGTGTTCTTATGTTGTTATTAAATAATTATTTCATTTGAGTGTTGTATCAATGATGTACTGGTTATATGAATTATGGAGATAAATAAGGATTGTACTGCAGTACTATTTCATTGAGGGTTTGAGAATATATGGTACTATGAAAAGTGACTCAACAGAAAGTTAGACTTTTTATTTGAAAATACATGGTTAAAGGAAAGGTAATCCTTAATATGGTCTTGATACTGAGGTAGTAGTTTTTGAATAATAGATGGTTGATTTGGATAAATTATATTGGATATTATTGACTTCCTTGGAACTAGTTAATAGTTTTTTTATTTCATTATTGTTGGAATATTCAAAATTTTTAGATATAAGGAATATATCTAGTATTCTATAAGAAATAAGGGAGCATGAATGTAATCAATAAAGGTTTTATGGTAATTCAAGATGTTACCATGTTTTAAAATAATACATGATAAAGGTGTTCACATGTTATTACGCGGCATAAAGGATCTTCATTGTGTTTACATTCCTTATAAATTTTTGACTGTGAGTTTGGAAAGAAGTATTTTGGATAATTCTAGTTTGATATTATTTTTGGATTGCCATAAAAGGACAACCTGGTGGTTGGGCGGCAACCCGTCGCATCTGGTAAGTCCGCGAGACTTGAACCCGCAACCGAAGGACGACAAGGGTGTATCACCTACCACTGGCCCACGTGATGTCCTGGATTGAATAATGGAGTATTTTTTAAAAAAAAACTGGTAGATGAAATATAAATTTTTTTTTTCAACACTATATGAATAGGATAAACAGAAAATTATTTTTAAGTTCTATTATCTTTTAGAGTGAAAGATGAGCTTGTGGTAGAAATTAGTTAAAGGATGGGACTCTACTTGTCAAGTATATATTTTTCTTCTTCTCTTATTCTATGAAGAAATTAATTCTTATACTTTATTAAAGGGATCTTAAAACCAAAAATGTGTTATCCTAATACCATATGTCTTTTTGAACCGATGGTATTTTAAATCATCATAGATTGATGAATTTAAGGCCCACAATTTTACACTTGTTTGTGATTGATGACCTCAATCACTAACTATAAATATTTATATTTTCCCTCCAATTATATGTTTCTAATTTCCACCAATGTTCTCCTTATCGAGATCATAATTTCGTGGTGACCCTTTCATTTCTCTTTTCCTCTTATTAAGACTAAATTTTATTAACCTAATTTCCGATGTGGGTTTTCCCAAAGGTATTTTCTGTTTTCAACCTTTTATTTTCAAAAAATAATTTCAAATTGTGAGGATTCAATTTATTGAAGTAGGGAAGAATATAACACCCCAAGATTTCATAGTACGTTATTTCTTCAAAGTAATTCAATAACTTGCACTACACGCAACACCGAGTTCTAGCGCACCATGACTTACCAAACTAGCCGTTCAAAAGCGGTTATGAATAGTATTAACTGAATTTTGAACTTTATATAATCCTTATAATTTTATAATCCATACTATGAGTTTCTTAGACATAATTTAATAACAAATACATTTTTTTCAGATAAAAGAAATATTTATCAAAAAATGAAATTTTACCGCCTTTTAATGGAGAATCATTTTTAAATACAATATTTGAATCTTTTATATATTCAATTTGACAAAATAAACTTATTCTTTAGAATTGGGACATAAGAATTTAGTTTCAATAAAGTTTTTGTATTTTTCTGATAACTTTCATATTTGGGTGAATAGTGGAAAATACTATATTTTAACTGAAAACAACTTTTTTAATAAAAATAATTTATAGTGTTAAATTATAAATTTTAATGGTTTATAAGTATAAATATATTATATATTTACCATTTAATCCAATTATGGTCATTGTATGTAATTTCATTTTGAAATCAGACATAAACAAGTGTCAAACTTTTGATAGTTATTATTTCTTAAAAATACGCCTTTTGGTTTTGACAGCAAGAATTAATTTTAAATTAATAAATGAAAATTCTATGTTTTGAATTTGGTAAAATATACTTCATTATTGAATTATAAATATCACAATTATCTTAGGGTGAATTTTTGGTATTTTTCTGAAAACTTTTAATTTTTGATGAATAGTGAAAAACACTGAGTTATAGTATAAAACCAAATTTTTATTTAAATAATTATTTAATTTATTTATATTTATTTTAGGTAAAAATAGATAAATAATACCAATATAATTTCAATGTAATTCATTGGAATCAATTTATAATAATTTTAGATATATAAAAATTTTATTGAACTTTTCACCGTCTTTTACCCACCTCCTAGGAGAATTTGTAAATTCACATAAAACTTAATTTTACCGCTTCTATGAGTTGAATTTAGAAAATCTGAGAGACACGGTTAATATAAAGGAGTAAAATGTTGTTCAATAAGATAAAAATAATTTTTTGGTGAATAGTAACTTTTTACTTTTATTTACCACGGTTAAAAGTAAATAGGGTAATTAAGGCTAAAAATGATATTATTATTACCCAAAAACATGTCCTAATTATATTGTATAAGTGTAATTCGACCAAAAAAAACCATAGGAATAAAATATGACCCTTTAGGTCCACTTGGATTATATTAGGACATTTATTATTATTTAATTCAAAGAAGAGTTAAAAGAATTAAAATCAAAGTTTAATAACTAAAACATTTTTAATATAGGGTTATACATAAGATAAATTAGATTACAAATATTCATTAGAAAGATAAAAATATTTCCTAAATCATGGTATTTTATTTATAATTTTTAGACATTAAATAATTAAGTTTATTTATGACACAATGATGATGTAGTAAATAGCTTATTAATGAAAGAATCAAATAAATGGTATTATAAATATTAAAATAAATATAATTTCAAAGTTTTTATGAAATCCAAAAATTTTATAGGTTATTAGGACATGTTAGAGATAATACAATGTATCTTGTTCGAAGTAATCAAGTTGTGATGAATTTCACAAAATAAAAATACTAAATAGTGTCAAAATTGACATAAATTAATATTTAAAACAAATACTATATTATTGGTTGATATAATATTCCTAAAAATGAAAGTTTTATAAAAATGGATTAAATAATATTATATATGCCATTAATGATCCACTTTAGGTTCTCTTGGAAGTTTATAGTAAGTTTATTAACCATATATAGTAAGAATACAAGAAGACACGGTAAAAGTGAAACTATTTAACTAAGATTTAAATCTAAATGATAAGATTAAAATGGTAACCTAAACTTATATAAAACCTATTGGTTGAGATTATTTAGACCCATAACCACCTAAGGATCTAAATAAATTCATTTTAACCATTATAAACCGAATATTATTGTATAATAAATTAATACTTTAATCTTTTCCTAAAGTGCCCCTCACCCCTCTTATAAAAGGGAACTTCCCCTTCTTTCAAAATCACACGTCAAAAGAAATTTGGATCATCCAACCCCTGACCAAATATCCTCAAAAATTCCCTCAATTAAACCTAGAGGCCTTATTTTGATCATAATGCCAACCTAAGGAGCCCTTTTGATCAAATCAAAAGGAAGAACCCAAAGAAGAGGTAATGATTTCACCACCCTCTTACAAGTTCCTTTCTTCTTTCACTTCTTCTTTCTCTGTTATTTACATCCTAAAATAATAACTCCAGTATCTTCAATATACTGGGATTTTATTATAAATATTTCACAACTATATTCATTATTCTATCCATCTTATGAATGATAATGTCACCATACGTGCGTGCGTACAGCTTACCATCTCCACGCTGTGGTGTAATTTGTTATTCAACACTATGTTATTTGGATGGATATAATGGTGAGTAATATGCATATATATGATGAAAATAACATGATAATGTCTCTGTAAAATTAATATACCATCCAATTCCACACCTTTAAGAAAATTATATTGTCACTTGTGCGTACGTACAGATTACCGTCTCCATGACGCGATGAGATTCATTTCCACGATCACCATTTATCAAAAATTATAAATATATATATTACTAATAAGTATGTAATATATGAAATAATAATTCTACTGGAGATATATATATTTATATATATATGTACTTACATATATCTTATTCACATAGTTCTGTTCAATACGATATGAAAACAGAAATAGCGTTTATGCGTACGTATGGACTACCGTCTCCATAAACGGTGTTTTTCATTTCATATATATGTCTATTATACATATTTATATTAAAAATATATATAATATATAAATAATTTTTTATATTCTGGAAGTATTTAAATCCTGGTCTAAGTGATACAATCAAGAGGAACAAATTAAAACACGTACAATAAAGAAAGAGATTATTACCCGAAATGTTAATTTAACATGGAAATTATTATTAAATGGGTAGTATAAAGTCATAAATGAATAATTTATGATATCATAAATATTAATATGGTTCTGGTATAATATAATAACATTCTATGATCTTTATATAGGAGGTTAAATGTACCCTCGACTAAAGGAAAGTGCAAGGTAAGGGGTTTTCATCTCACTCCTTATTCCCGTGAGATTCGTTCCATATTGCCACTATTACCTTTTTGTGGTGTATGTACTACCCATAATTGTATTCTTTGTGTAATACACTTTAATTTATGTGTATTCACATATTCATTTTATGATACCTCTTTCATGGGTTCTATGTTTCGTAAGTTACCAAATTGTTAAGGGTTAATTTCACAATCTCTTTATTATCCGAGGTTGTTTTTACGTAAGTATCTAATGGGACATATTTATTATCAATGTCCATGTTTCATGAAAGAGTTTTCAAAGGGATTATTTTAAGTCAATTTTTTACAAAAACATCATTTGAAATGTTTTAAATATTTATTCTTCTAAATCTTTCTCATTAATGTCCATGTCTTCAAAATGGTTTTTAAGGATTTATTTATATGGACATGAATGTTTTTAAAATGTTAATTCATTTCAAAAGTTTCAAAGTGGTATGGGAAACTTTGATTCAAAAATGTCTTTAAATGTCTTCCTTTCTAAATTTTGTGACTTTTAAATGTTTTCATGAAAAAGGGATATTTCCCTTAAAGAGTTTTAAAAATATTTTTCATCTATGTCAACATCCTTTGATGGATTTTAAACTTGTTTGAAGATGATTTATTATGATACAAATCTTCCATATTGTATTGAAGTTTTTGTGATATGTTTGACTGTGGATGTGTTATTTTTATACCATTAATGGTTTAGGGATAAAGTATTGACATTTTATGTGCTAGTTTTAATACGAATGTTTATTTTATGTTTAAACTTATTCATATGAGGAATGGATTGGAATTAATAAGTGACGGGTGGAGCCCGCTATAGCTCCTCGATGCATCGGTAGGTCTCATGAGACAAACTAGTGTCTTGGCATAAGGCCTTGAGAAAATCTTATTTGTATTCTTGGCACAAGGCCTTGACTACGTGGTTATGATAGTCTGGAATTATGCATTCCATCAATATGAAAGTGGTTAGTGATATTGCATGTGATTATTCGACTAGTAGAATATCCATGTGAATAAGTAAATGACATTACTTCATTTTATTTTTTCCATATTATGCTGAAGTTCATGTTTAAAAGGATTTTTTAGTTATACATTGCCTTGAATGGTTATGCTTATTTATGAAAGTTTCCACTATATTGCTATCCTCACTGAGCATCTAAGCTCACCCCTTTATATGTTTTATTTTTCCTAGGATTCTAAGAAGTGTATTGTGATTGATATGCAGGGTTAAGACAAGGGAATAATAGAGTTAATAAAGGATTATTTATGTTGTTTGTTATGTTTTAAAGTGTAATGTAACGTTCATGTATGTAATATATTTTCCAAGACTGCTAAACCGATCAGTCCTTCAGGACTTGATTCCTTATAATCATGCTAATGTATTAAAATAATGCATCAACTCTGGGTAACTAGGGCTAGGGCGTTACACTCCAAATATTTGTCTTCTCCTCAAAATCCACAAATTGCAAAGTAGCCAACTTATGATATGTTTCCCCAATTTTAATTGTTGGCATAATTTAAAATTGTATTAACTAATTACATAGTGGTTGGCATAATTAGTTAAGGGGGGTGGCATAATTAAACAAAGGGAAGTTCAATAGACTTCCCCACTTTTAAGTGGGAGGTTCAATGGGGTTTAATCTCGGGTGGTCCCCACCACCATAACCTCTCATGGGAGGTTTTAGCTTCGGTGGTCCCCACCTACAAAACCTCAAGGGGAGGTTTAAGTTCAAGTGGTCCCCACCTCTCAACATCCACATGGGAGATCCTAAATAAAATAAAATTAAATGTTACACAACTTTTATTTTATTTTATTCTTTCATGAAAAACCCTAAAATTATATTTCACTCTCGACTAACTGCTGTCAAGGTGAAAGTATCCTTAAGCGAATACTGGCGCTGCGAGTTCAAATGTGCCCCCAGATTACAATTCTGAGCACCGGTTAAAAAGTTATAAAAACCAGCTTGAACATTTACTGAATGTACCTAAAGAAAAGTTCAGAAATTCATTCTGGGTACACCGGGCCTCGGAATCATGCGCTGTCAATTTTCACGGACTTGTAAAATTACCTTTTAATTAAAACAAAATTACATGGAATTTATAGGTCTTTACATTCTACCCACCTCATGGATTTGAATCCTCATAATCCAAAACTTAAACTAGGAAAACAAGTTGGTGTACTGAGCACGAATCTGAGCCCCCCTCTCATGTGCTCTCCTAGAGGTTTTCTTGCTACCAGAAAATGCGCACCAAGGGTATCGACCACCCACTAAGGACCCAATCCTATCGATCCTCAATCCCCAGTGGAACCTCCATAAAATTCACCCCATCGTCGACATCTAGCTCTCCGTGGTCGATGATGTGGGAAGGGTTGTGAATGTATCTCCTCAGCTGGGATACGTGGAAGACGTCATGCACCTGGTGCAACTAAGGTGGAAGAGCTAAGCGGTAAGCCACATCAACAAATGTACTGAGGACCTGGAAGGGTCCAATGAATCTCAGAGATAACTTGTTGCCTCATCCAAATATCTACAATCTTCATCGAGATGAGACCCGTAGAAAGGAGTGGTCGTCATCCTTGAACTCTAGAGGTCTCCGTCTCTTATCAGCATACGACTTCTGCCTGATCTGTGCAGTCTTCATCCATTCCTGGATGATCTGCATCTTCTCTGTGGTAGCCTGTATCATCTCTGGTCCCACTAGTGCTGACTCCCCTGGGTCAGTTGACACAATGGTGATCTGCAAGGTCGCCCATACAACGCCTCAAAAGGTGCCATCACAATGGTGGAGTGATAGCTGCTGTTGTATAAAAACTCCACCAAAGGAAAGTGATCCTCCCAGCTGCGACCAAAGTCAAGGACACAAGAACACAACATGTCCTCGAGGGTCTGGATGGTCCGCTCAGTCTGGTCATCCCTTTGAGGATGGAAGGTGGTGATCCAACGAAGCTGCATCCCGAAAGTCTCCTGCAACACCTTCCATATCCGGGAAGTAAAACGTGCATCACGATCAGAGAAAATAGTCAAGGGTACTCCAAGTAACTGCACAATCTCCTACACATAGAGGCATCCCAAGGACTATACTGACCCATGTTATCTGATCGGTAGGAAGTGGGATGAATAGGTGAGTCGATCGTCGATCACCCAGATAAAATAATGTCCCTTGGATGTACATGGAAGTCCTGTCATGAAGTCCATGGATATTTCTTCCCACTTTCACTTTGGGACCTCTAAAGGATGAACCAATCCTGCTGGTACCTGATGCCCTGCCTTCAATTGCTGACAAGTGAGGTATTGAGAGAAAAACTTTGCTACTAATTTCTTCATTCCTTGCCACCAGTGATGTCATCAGAGATCCTTGAAAATCTTTGCCACTACTGGATGTACTGCGAGAGGGTATGTGTGGAACTCACTCAATACTTCCTCCTAAAGTGACACTGGTACCATAGTACATCCTCTAAAGAGGATGAAATCCTCCACACCTTCAGAAAATCCATCAGGTGCCTGCCCTGTGGATATCTGAGCATGTCGAGCCTCGTAGTCAGCATCAGCACGCTGCGACTCCCTAACTCGATGAAAAAGTGGGGGAGTGACTATAAGAGACTGAAGAAAATCTACTCCATCCCAATCCACAAAATATATATGCAAAGTGGCCAAATTCTCTATCTTCTCACCTAACAGCTATATACCAGTCCTCCTGCTGATTGAATCTCCTACAACATTCCCCTTCATAGTATTATAGACTATCTCAAAGTCATAGTCCTAGAGGAACTCAATCCAACATCATTGTATTAGGTTCAGGTCCTTCTGAGAGAAGATATACCTGAGAATCTTGTAATTCGAGTAGACTGTAAAATGTTCACCCATCAGATAGTTCCACCAAATCTTCAATGCGAAGACAATTGCTACTAACTCCAGGTTATGGGTAGCTTAGTTATGCTCATGCTATCTCAGCTGTCAAGAACAATATGAGATCACTTCTCGCTCCTACATCAGGACACATCTGATTCTTGTCCCTGATGTGTCACAGTAGACTACTTACCCAACTCCCTCCTCTGGTAGCCTCAACATGGGTGCACTAGTAAGCCTCTACATTAGCTCTTAAAAACTATAATATCATCTTTCAGACCAAACAAAGGGTTGCCCCTTCTTCACCAATGCTAATAAAGGTACTACAACTCTGGAGAAATATAGAAAAAATATTCGGTAGTATTCGACCAAAGCCAGAAATCTCCGTAACTCCGTCACACTCCGGGGTGGCTCCCAAGAAAGTACTGCTAAGATATTCACTGGATCTACTGCAACTCTAGCCTCTAATATGACATGTCCTAGAAAGTGAACCTCTTGGATCCATAACTGGATCTTCGAGAGCTTACCATAAAGATGGTTCTCTTGGAGTGTGTCTAGTACTGCCTACAAATGATAGGAATGCTCCTCCATGGTAACCGGGTAGATAAGAATTTCGTCAATGAAAACTACTACAAAGTGATCAATTTTTGGCTGAAAGATCCTGTTCATGAGTCCCATGAATAGTATTGGGGCATTGGTTATGTCGAATGGCTAACCAAGAACTCATAGTGGTCATACCGAAATCTGAAAGCCGTTTTTTCCACATCCTTGTATCATTCTCTGAGCTGGTGATAGCCTGATCTGAGGTCTATCTTCGAGAACCACTGTGATCCCTTCAGTTGATCAAAGAGGTCATCAATCCTCGGAAGTGGGTACTTTTTCATCGTGGTCACCTGGTTCAGGCGTCGATTGTCAACACAAAGCCTCAATCTCCCATCCACCTTTGTGGTGAACAAAATTGGGGCTGCCCAAGGAGATACACTGGGCCGAATGAATCCATTCCCCTGCAAGTCCTCTAGTTATACCCGCAGCTCATGGAGCCCTGCAAGAGCCATGCGATTAGCTGGTGTATATATCGGTGTCATACCAGGGTACAATTCAATGTAAAAGTCCACCTCTCTGTGAGGAGGTAGGCCAAGAACATCATGAGGGAAAACATATTCATACTAGTCCACCACTATAGGATAACTCAGACTATCTGCATCAAACGCTCCGAGGGTAAGGCTAACCAACTAATGTGTAATCAGGTGCACCATCCTCCGGGTAAGTCCATCCTGTGCTGCAAAGGCACCCTTCTCACTGGCCAAGGTAAACCTGGTCCCATCCGTTTGGAAACACCACACTTTGTGACTAATACAGTCCATATGAGTATAGACTATAGATAACCAGCCCATACCCAAGAAGACGTTGTAAGGCCTCGATAATGCTACTAGGAGATCCCAGCCGAATCTCTTGTCTCCTAGAGTAAGATAACACTACCGGAACCAGTACGTAATTGTCGAATCCTCTCCCGTATGAGTCTATATCCATAAAGATCAAGCCAATGGCTCCATCTGAATATTCGAGATCTGAACGAGGGTAGTGGAAATAAAATAATGACTGGAACCTATGTCTATAAGTACTCTAGCTAAGGTGGAGTAGATAAAGATCGTACCTTGTATCATCTCTGGAGCGCTGTGATCGTAGGCCATATCTGTCTGGAGCTGAGATTTCCCCTGTCCACCTGATCCCTGCGGTACGGGTCAACCTCATGGTGGTGGTGGCGGTAACATATCGAATCGTCGCCCACTGCCAGCTGCATAGCCAACCCCTCTTCCACGTCTTCCTACTCCCTATGGACCTCCTCAGTCAAACAACTATCTCTGTCTGGGCAGTACTTCGACCGTCTACTAATCATTCATATGGCGGGTCAGAGAGTCATGATCCATGTGACCCTACCCACTACATGTGTAACACTGTCCACTCCTTGCATGACTGGCTCTATCTCACATTCCCCGCACAACCGACCCTGAATCATGCGGTCGTCCAATAGTAGGTTTGGTCCTCTTGGACCTCTATGAAATCTATCTACTGCCAGCTACAGAAGACTCCTCTATGTGATGACTGGTGGTGGATCTCACTGTTGGTGACTTCTCAGCAAGGAAACTCTCCACTAAGAGGGATCGCTCTAACAACCCCTCCCGCGTCGAGATGATGAGTGAGATCATTGAAGCCCTGATCTCCCACCTGAGTCCCTGCTCGAAGGTCCGGGAACTAAAGAATGGGTCCCACACCATATCTATGGTGTAGCGTGAGAGGTCAGTGAACCTCACTGAGTACTGAGCCATAGTCATGCTTCCTTGCTGCAGATGAAGTAGCTCTTGTATGTGCACTGTGTGAAGTGTCACTGGAACAAACTCTGCCTGAAATAGACTCTTGAAGTCTACCCAGAGAAGCGTCGCCTCTTCGTGAACCTAGAGAATCAATCCCCACCATCTGCCTACTGCTGCTTTTAGAAGACTCATGACAAGGATCACCATGAGATCGGATGGTGTCCCTATCAGTCGGAAGACTATCACTACAGCCTCCAACAAATCCTTAGCTGTCTGTGGGTCCGTCTCTCCAATGAACCTAGGTGGAATCTGGCACTAGAACTCATGAAATGCGCTCAAGAGGCATTCAACCTCTGCTGCTGAGGATGGGGGTATCTATGGCCCAACGGGTAATGGTACTGCTGGTGCCTCTGCTGGAAGAGGGCCCTGCACCGAGGCCTCATCGCTCGGTGGGCTATCAGTCTGTGCTACTCTTGGAACCCTAGCCGGATGTCTACATGGAGGTATCCTAAAAAGAAACAGGTGCGCCACAGTCAATAAGTTATACCTAGTGAGATGACTCAAAGAGTTCACAAAGAAGAATCTTGAAAACACACACACAATCAGTGTTTTCGTTCACTGAGTAAGAAATTAGAAGTCAGGGTCCTGGTGTATGGATACGTCAGCCACCGCACCAACCCTGGATTCTCTAAACTGATAACCACACACACTACAATTAACACTATTCCTGTTAAAGAGATTAGAGTCCTATGTTCTATGGTATAACCTACTCCTCTGATACCAATTTGTCACGACCTTTCCCCCAGGGCCCGTGCCGTGACTACCCCAGGCCCGCCTTCCATAGGCCAGGGGCTGCCAGCTAGCACTGAAAGGCGTAATCCCGAAAACTGGGAAGGAATTCCCTTTATAACTTATAAACACACACAACCATGCACACAACAAGATACGAACACAAGTAAACTTAATAGTAGACAGAGTGAGTACAGTAAGTAAAAGGGGCCAGAATATAAGCACAACAGGAAAGTAAAAGAAACTGAAAGTACAAGTAAACTGGAGAAAGAAGGAAGACAACTACTGGGTCATCCTCTAAGGTTCCTACCTTAAGGGTAGGTATATATCACCTCCTCAGCACTCCACGTCCGTATGTCTCCTCTGTGTACCAACTCATCATAAGGTCCTCCTTCGGGCACCATCCGGTCCTGGTACCCTCAGTCTCTATCAATGCTGTCCAACGTCTGCACCAAACACAAAAAGATGAGGGCATAGCCCGTTCAGGGGTGAGTATAACGATACTCACTAGGGACCTCAAGACCCTCAAGGTCTCACAAAATCCACAAAGGATAAACCTCAAAGCATGAAGTCAACTATCAACCCTACTTAGGTATATGCCTATACATGTACCTATGTTATCACGTATAACCATCTAAATCATGAGGAATCACAGCATCCAACCCAAAATCCCAAAGCTCAACTATTCCACAAAGGAAGGCGAACCACAAAGGCAAGTACCACATAGGTATTCCACACAGAAGAATACCACTAATGTGTTACCACAACAGAAAGTACCACACATGTACGAACTCATCTCACAGTAGGTATAACTTAAGTACAGTAGTATAGATGATTAGATGTAACTACTGAATCATATTACTCTTTAAAGAATTTGACCCACACAAGATCACTAAGAGATGACCCACACAAGATCGCTAGGTGCTGACCCACATAGGATCACTAGGAGCTGTCCCACACATGACCACTAGGTGCAGACCCACACAGGATCGCTTGGAGCTGACCCACACAGGATTGCTAAGAGTTGACCCACACATGATCACTATGAGCTGACCCACACTGGATCCCTAGGAGCTGACCCACACAGGATCGCTAGGTGCTGACCCACACAGGATTGCTCGATACATCATCAGACCCACACTGGATCCTAGTACATCTCCGGTACGTCGTCAGACCCACAAAGGATACTAGTACATATCCAGTACAACTTCATACCCACACAAAACCCTATTACATCTCCATTACGTCATCAGACCCACACAGGATCCTAGTATATCTTCACATCATAGCCAACTTCTGGGTTCTAGCACTAAGCCTGCTCATCTCCGGGAGGATCCACTCCACAAGTCACTGGTTGATACTCCAACTGCTAAGAAGTCCTGCAAGTATGTTTCCCAAAGTACCTACATGTCATAGGGGTTTCAATGCAATAGACAGTGCGTCAATCGGATGCCCAGACTCTGAGTTATTAGGATTTTAGTCTTAGGGGCCCAGTTGGATTTGTGAACGATCCAACCCGACTATACCACATCTTAATTAAATACTCCAATGAGGTATACTCAAAGGAACTATCTCGGTCCAAGGTTCCATATACCGCTGATGGTTCGTTAAATGGATGTATGGTGAAAAAGTTATGGCCCAAGTAATGTAGTGGTTCGTATCTGGTCCGGGTCTAGTCGGATCCGGTCTTACCGACCCGACCTGGCCTGTGTCAACTCGGTTCGGGTCAACCCGGCCCGCTGGGCGGTCAGGAAGGCTGTGAGGGCTGCGAGGGACCATGGAGGCTGCGGGTACCGCGGGGCAGCGAAGGCCGTGGGTCATCTCAGATGGGGCGGCTCGGCCCGGACCGTGGCGACTCGGCCGGGAGGGCGGAGGCCGCATGGTGGCTTGGCCGGGGGGTGCCGCGAGGGCGCGGGGCAGCTCGGCCCGGCCCGGGGAGGCTCAGTCAGGAGGGCAGAGGCCGTGGGACGACACAGCTTGGGGGTTACATGAGGGCGCGGGCGGTGTAGTGGGGCCACGAACGGTAGAGCCACGAGGCGGCGTGGCGGGGCTGCGGTTGGAGGCGGCAGCTCGGGGGGCAAGGCCGCAGGTGGAGACTCAGCCGTGGATGGCGGCTGGGCCACAAACGGCCGTGGTGGCTCGGGCGGCGAGGCTGTGGGCGACGGATCAGTTGGGAGGTGTGGAGGTCGCGGATGGCGGAGTCGCAGGGCGATGGGGTGTCATGCCTTCGCCGGTGGCTGGTTTAGCCGGCCTCGCTCTTCATTCGTCATCGTGGTGTAATCCTCTTTATTCCATCGCGAAGAACAAAATATGGAAGAACGACGGAGGGGTCGGGCCATGTTTGTTTGGCCTGCCCTCTCTGCATTAGAGAGGTAGAAAAGTGGTTCACCATTTTTGAATCAAGAACATGTATGGAAGATATTTAAGAACATAAATCCCCACAACCTTCATCAATCACTATTCCCAACCCCGAAAAAGAAAAATTAAAATGGAAGAACATGAGAACTAACCCCCAACATTGGATTTTTCTTTGACATTAGCATGAGAGGGAATTAAAAGAAGGCGAAGAGAGTGCCAACAATCATCACTTCCAAAACCACGCTTCTATGTCAGGCTCAATCATTATCCTATTCCATGATTTCTAAAGAACTTTCAATGGAATTATTGCTTGGAGAAGTTTAATCCTCCCAACATTTCTCTTCTCCTTAAAATCCACCAAATTTCAAAGTATCCAACTTATGATATGTTTCCCCAATTTGAATTATTGGAACAATTTAAAATTGGATTAATTAATTACATAGTGGTTGGTATAATTAATTAAGGGGGTGGCATAATTAAACAAGGGGAAGTTCAAAAGACTTCCCCACATTTAAGTGGGAGGTTCAAAGGGGTTTAATCTCGGGTGGTGCCCACCACCATAACCTCTCATGGGAGGATTTAGGTTCGGTGGTCCCCACCTCTATAACCTCAATGGGAGGTTTAAGTTCCGGTGGTCCCCACCTCTCAACATCCACATGGGTGATCCTAAAGAAAATAAAATAAAATGTTACACATTTTTTATTTTATTTTATTCTATCACAAAAAACCCAAAAATTATCTTTCACTCACTACCAACTGTGGTCGGGGTTAATGTATCCTTAAGAAAATACCGACATTGTGAGTTCAATGGTGCCCTCATATTTAAATTATGAGAACTGGTTTAGAAGTTATAAAAAACCTCTTGTACATTTACATAACGTACCCGAAGAAATGTTCAGAAATTCATTTCAAGCAAACCAGGCCTCAGAATCATGCGCCGTCAATTTTCGTGGACTCGTAAAATTCATATTTAATTAAAAAAATTTACATGGAATTTCCAGGTCTTTATAGTATCATATCCCATTTTGTTATTCTAGTTCAGGTACAATCCCATTTTGGATGGGTGTGACAGTTTCCATGCCCTTTTGGTAAATTTTTGAGGCTATGAGGGGGGTAGAACTATCACAGTTCTATTTTTTTCCTTAGTGGTGATGTTCAGAGAGACTCATATGGTACTCCAGCTGTAGCCTCCTCAATTTCATCGCTCAGATGGGTGGACCTTGGTGGTGCAGTTGGAAGTTTTGGTGCCACACTGATGTTTATGATATCTTCTAATATGTTGGAGGTATTGTGTCCCCGATCACGACATGGGATGGAATGTTAATGGTGGTGTTTTCTAGAACATCGTCATGTGGTGGTGGCATGTCTCTGTTCAGTTCTATCAAGGTGTACAAATTAATGTCTATTTTTCGATATGGTGTTGTACATTTTTATTGTCCAGGTGCATCAGGCATCTATAGGCCTAGTCTATATTTCGTTTTCACATGGACCTAATAGGATTTTCATGTTTGGGGTTTTTTCTAGATCATGCCTTCAATGGTGGATCCTCTAAGGCACGTTGAATTTCTTTTTGTTCTAAATTTTCTGGTTCACACATAACGATTACGTGATGTTATTTGAATAAAAAAAATTACTTTATAGAAAGACAATGTATAATGAAAAATGGATGTCTGTGGAAAAATGTAGTTGACACTATAAGGCCCCGGCCTTAAACATTACTTAATATTGAATTAAATGAATAATTCACATTGAGGATCTTTTCAGGTTTAGAGTTTTAAAGAATTAGGACATAACTATTACATCTCAAAAGATTACAAAGTAGACACTTCTACTAAGTTTCCATAAAATAAAAACTCTTGAAAAGATACATGTCTAGTTCCATGTTTTAGACAGCCTGCCATTTCCTTGATCCCATCCTTGACCCTATTCAACTTTATGTCCTATGAAAAACTTTTCAAAAAAGATTGGGATGAGCCTAAAAAGCTCAGTAAGGGATACAAAAAGAAGGAAAACTATTAGTTTTTCAAAACAACAAGTAAACCATGAATTCTTTATCAAAGTAATACTTTTCACCTTTATGAAGAAGAAAATACTCTTCATTGAATAAAAGATCATTACTTACCCTTTCGTAACCAAAAGATCACCATAGAACCCATATAAAGAACACATAACATATAAAGGTAACTTGGGACATAAACATACTTAAGTGGAATAACCATCCGGTCGACTTCCACATATATCACTTAATGGAATAGCCATACGACCGACTTCCATACCCAATGCATTGAAGGTTATAACGTAACCACCCGTCCTGGTATTCATGGCACCACCCGTCATATGGTTTATCATGTAACCACCCATCAAATGTCCAAGTACCATTATAAAATCATAAGACATAAAACAAATATAATGGAAAGAAAACATTTCCACACTTTGATCACAATATATCACTTAAATATATTGACATAACAAGTCCATTATAAAAACCATTTTCAATACCAAAATAAATAAAAGAGTATATGGTATTTATTTTATTTTAAAAACATTACAGCTTGTTGAGAAAGCCAAAGATCAAATAATACTCGCGGGGGTAGAAAGGTCATTGTCACCACGTACGTTAAAAAGAAACATACTTTTTTTCGTTTAGTAAAACGCTTCG
Organism: Viscum album; assembly: GCA_963277665.1. NCBI lineage: Eukaryota > Viridiplantae > Streptophyta > Magnoliopsida > Santalales > Viscaceae > Viscum > Viscum album. The sequence continues at coordinate 1,535,390,304 of OY728120.1, read as the reverse complement.
TATAGAAAATATTCCTTCTGAATAAAATTATAATTCAAAGGGGTTTATACACCGTATAAAAGAAAGTTGTGTATAAAAAATATGCCTCAATTAAAGGAGATTGAGACGAAGTACCTTACAAAGTCGGTATCCTTAGATTAAGGATAAATAAATTACATGATTATGTGTGACAAATATAAATACAGCAAATATAAGTGAATATTAAGTGTAAAACAATCAAAGTTCATTCACACATACTCTTGAAAAAACAAAACCAATGACATATATATTTAACTCAATGAAATGAGATTGAGTTATGATTTCCCATACAAGTTCTTATAAATGACGTAAGAATTTATCAATGAGATGATTATGTGTAGAAATAGTATATCCACAAAAAGGTTTGTGGAAATTACAATATAGATATTACACACATAATCTTGGCATAATAAAATCTAGAATTATAGGTTTAACCCAATGAATTTAAAGTGGGTTAAGAAGTTCCCTTACAGAAATCCGACAGCCTAACGACGTCACTTTAGAATTCATAAAATGAGATGATGAGAGATAAAAAGGGGTATCTCATCACTTGGACATAACATTTATAGCAATAAGGATATATAAGAACATATCCCATCATAATATGATTAAAATACCTAACAAAAAAAGCCTTTTAAAATGAGGAGGGTGAAAGGTTCCCTTACCGAATTGGGTAACTTTCGAAACGTACACCCCATAAAAGAAGGACTATACAACATTGATGTAAATACCCATAAACGAAAGTATATTACACAAATATTAGAATAATGGGAAGTACATACACCACTCAAAGTAAATGGTGGAAAATGTAGAATAAATCTCACGGTAATAAAAGTGAGATGAAAAATCCCTTACGAAAACTCGGCAGCCTAATAGCACCACTTAAAACTTCCAAAAATGGATTTATGAGATAAAATAGGGTCTCTCATAATATAAACATAAAAAGTACAGTATGAGGAATATAAAATAACATCTCCAAACATAATAAATATTATCTTAAAATAAATGACATAAAATAGAGTGATTAAAAAGAAAGAGAGAGGTAGGATCCCTTACGAAAATTCGGCAGCCTAACGGCGCCACTCAAAAATTCTAGAATGGATTGATGAGAGAAAATAGGGTCTCTCATCATATGAACATAAATATTATAGTAAGAGTAATATAAAAGAACATCCAAATCATAAGAAAGATGATCTTAAAAGGAATGACATAAAAGAGTGTACTTAAAAAGAAAGATAGGGGTAGGATCCCTTATGAAAATTCGGCAGCCTGATGACACCACTTAAAAATTCTGAAAAAAGAATTGAAGAGAGTAATAGGGGGTATCTCATCATATAAAAATAAATATTAATGTATGGTTAATATAAAATAACATTCTACAACATAAGAACATGGAGCATAAATGAAATGACATAAAAGAGGGTATTTGAAAAGAAAGCGAGAGGTTGGATCCCTTACCTCAAATCCGACTTGTCTTGTTCATTTCTTTATATTCCTGAATAATAAACTTTGGTCAATTTATAATTTACTAAGGACCTCCTTTAAAGATTATTATTAATTTCATATCACATATTATAATGTTATAATAATTGTTTAATAATGTTAGTTCATATTAGACGTTTTTGCCGATGTTTGGTGCATGAATCAAAAATGAACTTTTTTGAAAATGATTGTCCATGTAGTTACAAGTAAATCATATCCAGAATAGTATTAATGATTTAAATATCATATATATCCAGAAAATATTCATTTTATACTATTACATAACATTTGGAGATAAAAAAGAAAAGAAATGCACCGTTCATGGAGTCTGTAGTCCGTATGTATGCATGAACGCTAATTTCATTTCTTTGTCATATTAATGGAATTAAAAATAAATGAGAGAGATATATATTATAATTCTAGTATAATATATATGTTATATAGGTAACATATATTCATTAATCTCATTATTTATACATTCCATGTATTTCATGAACGATTCAGATCACTTGAGGGGGCGGTAGTCCACACTTCCTCGTATGAAATTATCGCATTTGCACAACATGAAAAGCATAAAGGTATGTTTTAAATATAAAATACAGAAGAATATAGAAAACATAAATACCATATATATAATATATAAAATACAGTGACATCATAATGTTTACCATGAAAGGTTTTAAGAGAATATTGAACAATCATCGTTTCGTGAGGCAGTAATTCGCCATCCACAGAAACAGTATGTTATTTAACTATTAGACAGAGGTGTGTGTAAGTGTAGCTCTAATAATTCACATAAAAAAATCCTAGTATATTTAAGATACAGGTTTTGTTACAAAATAAATTAATAAAAATAGTTTAGGGGTTTGGAGAAGCAAAATAAAACAGAAGAACAAAAGTGAAGACATTACCATTAAATCGGGTAACTCCTCTTGGTTTGAACCAAACGGGTTTCTTGAAGAGTATTCTGACAAAAGTGAGGCTTCAATGATGAATATAGGGATGTGGAGAGATGAAATGGTCAGGGTTTTGCCGAGCCAAAGGCCTGAGAGGTGTGGTTAAGGTGGTAGAGGTGGGGGCCTTTTATAAAAGAAGAGGAGGGGTACTCTTGGAAAGTTATAAAATATTACTTTATTATAAAATGATTTTCGGATTTTAAAGATCCCAAGAGGATATATTTTGAGTATAAGGTGATTAGGTTTAGAAATACACCCATACAATAGGTTTTTGAAAAGTTTAAGACTTATATTTCACCCTATCTTCTCATTTTATTTAAATCATTCATTTATGAGGTAATCACTGCATCATCACGATGTCATAAATAAATTAATTTATTTAATGTCTAAAAATTATAAAACAAATATCATGGTGTAGTAAATATTTTTATATTTCTAATGAATATTTATAGTAAAAAATATGACTTGTATAACCCCATGTAAAAATTGTTTTAGTAAAACAATACATGTTTGTGACATTTTAATTTTAACTTTAAATAAAAAGGTATTAATGTCATTTTCCTACCAAAGTGGCTCCATGGGGTCCCCAAGTTTACCCATGGATTGTCTTGGTCGGCCATGAAACATCAAATAAGGTTAGGACATGTTTCAAGGTCATTTCATATTATTAAAATATTATTTTTACCTTAAATTACACTAATTACCTCTAATCGCGATGAATAAAACATAAAAGTTACTATTCACAAAAAAATTATTTTAATCTCATTGAACAAAATTTTACTTCCTAATGACAACCATGTATGTTATATTTTTGAAAATAAAATCACAGAAGTGGTAAAGTTTCATTTAAAAGAAAAATCAGTTTCCTTAACCACCACTTAGTGGTCTCACTATTCATTAAAAATTGAAGTTTTTCAGAAAAATACCAAAAATTCACCCTAAGCTATATTTGATATTCCGAATTCAAAAATGATGTCCATTTTAAAAAATTAAAAAAATATAAGTTTCATTCATTAATTTAATAATTAATTCCCGTTGTTAAAAAAAATAGCGTGTTTTTAATAAATAATATCTATTAAAAGATTGACACTAGTTTAAGTCCAATTTCAAAGTGAAATTAATTACAATGAACACTATTGGATTAAATGGTAAAAATTTATTTTAATTTCACTTTAAAACCAATTCACAATATAATCTAATCATATAAATAAATTAGATTAAAAAGAGGTTTTGAATTAAAATACAACATTTTTCACTATTCATTAAAAAATGAACTTTATCGAAAAAATACCAAAAATTTACACAAAGTAAATTTTGATGTCCCGATTATAAAGAATAATTTTATTTTGTCAAATATAACACATAAAATTGTAAAAAAGTGGATTTAAAAGAGGTTCTCCATCACAAGGCGGTTAATCGACCTTTTAATTAATATTAGAATGTTTACGCTTTTAATTGGATTCATTCGAATTTTTAATCCTCTAACACTTATTGTAAAAAGTAAAAATATTTGACAAACATATATAATCATTTTGTAGTTAGTTCCGTTCATTCCCGCCATTACAACGGCTAGGCGTTAACTACCATTTAAAATAATATTATTTTATTATTAGAGTGCAACGTAAGATTTCAAAGAAACTCATTGTTGCGTATTGGGTACGCCATCGAGCATAGCGTTCCATTTAAAGTAATATTAATATTTTATTCACAAATATGGATAAATAGAAAAATTTCATATTCTTTATTTACCTGGGGTATTACAGACACACTATTTGTAACACTATTTGTATAATGTTTTATTTGGTGAAGTTAGGATTTCATAAACAGAATTTTTTCATGAACATAACATGTTGAACATTTGTGTCATGTGAATAGTTAATTTAGTGAGATTCATATTATGAATATAATGAATATATAGTAATTTTTTAATTTGATACAATAATATAAATTCCAACCCTATTTAAATTTTATTCATTTATATACACTTTTGAACAACCTTCATCAATATAATGTGAGGATTTTAGGAAGAGGTAATGTGCCATGGGTAGAGAATGTAAATATCCTCAATAATGTAATGTTAGAACACCTATAATGGAGACACCACTTTTAAACCATATTTAAAAACTAAATTAATGAATCTCATTTGTTAATGGTATAACTGACACAATTAAGGTGTATACTCCTTTGATATTCCATTTTTGGAGAATCGAGTAAAATATGATATTTCATATGGATGTTTTAATTTACTATACATTTTTTAAATCTTAGTTTGTATTTTAAGAACTAATAATCATGTGTTATATTGGATATATTTCATGATAATATGGGATCAGGATATTCATATAATTTTTAATAGAGTATCAAGAAGAATTTAAATTTCTATTTCACACAATTTCATCCACCAATCCCACTCTCTAAGGGTGTATTTGGTTCCATATGGTTTTATCAAAAGTTTGATGTTTGGACTAAATTTTAAAGCAAATAAGTATTGATTAGTTGTAGGTAAATGGGTTTTGTAATAAAACATAAATAGTTAATGAAATATACATTGATGGATGGAATAAATAAATGATTGTTTTCGAACATTCATGTTATAGAGGTGATCTATAGTATATCTGAAGAGATTAAATCTTATGAAAACATGATCAATAAATTAGAAATATAGAGATATGTAATATAATAAATAGACCATTTATAATGTGGTTTTTTATAAAACCATTCCACGTGCTACATAGTTTAAAATTTGTATGAACCTAAAAAATATTTGCAAAGAAATGATAGAGGAAAATATTTATTTAGAGGTCACCTAAATATATTGTTATGAAAAATTACAAGGAATGTACCATTTGAAAATATACAAGAAGAAGAAAATAAACAATGAAAAGAAATTATAGATATCAAATATATGTTGAGATTAATGATTCTATTTTAATTATTTCTATGTATTATGTCCTTGTTAATAATTTTTATTGTAAATATATATGTACATATTCCTACATTTAAAGGATATAAGTAGAGGGAGTATTTTAAAAAAATGTACACTGTAGTTCATTTTGGTCAAACTAGATATTCATATAGTGAAAAATTAAAAGGTTTATGGTATATTTAAATAATATACTAGATATGTCAATGATAGTGAAGCAGTTATATACCAAATTTAGAAATAATTAATTGATCAATTTATTCTTGAGGTGAACTATAATGATTTAGTGAATCTCAATAAGAAGATAAAATTGAAATCAATGGTTATTTAAACATGATAGAATATGGCAATGAATAATATAAACGAGTAATTCACATGAAGATAAAATTATATAAAGGATTAAATTTTTGAATCCAATTGAATATGATTTTTTGTGAATAAATGTTTGGGATTATTTAGTGGTGAATATGAACTACTCATTTATAATGAATGATTTGATAATAAATAAGAGGTTATGATATATGGTTATCAATTTATAATCAGTATTTCCCATCAAATAGAAGAGATCAAATCCTTATTAAAGAATATAGATTAGTGGGTGGTCATATGGAATGTTGACATTGAGATCATCCATGAATTATGTACAAAGAATAATTGGTTGAAATTAATACAGGTAGACCTAAATGATGACATACAAAAAATGGGTTCCATGATGAAAGAACAATGTAATATGATTTAATAAACGACTAAAAATAATAGAAAGAAGATGGTCAAAGGGATGGATATGAAATAAAATATCCCCTATCATAATAAACAACAAAATCAGGAAATAAAATATGAGAATAACGATAGATCTATATATAATAAGACTTAATATCAGCTAATAGAGAACTATATGAAGATATACATGCTTGAGGAAATTATATATATGTCTAAGGGAATAGAGAAATTGGAGTTTCCATTGGAAGATGAATCTATGATTATAGTATGAAAATAAATTAACCACAATGTTTCAAATTAATGGAATAATATTTATGAATTTTAGATGAATGTATCCATTAGATTCTATGGTTATGGAAGATAGGGTCACACTCTGATTTTTTTTTCAAGAATCCTGAAGACTCGATGATAGAACAAGAATTGCTACATCACCAAAAAAATTAAGGCATAATGATAGATGGTATATGTTTAATGTAATATTTTTTTAATTACTATAGTAATTTGTAAAGGACATATCGATATAAGAATATATATAAGGAAAAAGACCTCATAGGGATTCCCTATACTCTGGTGGATTACAAGGGAATAGTATATAAGCGAAAAAATATTATTTCCAAAAACATGTACATTGTATTGGTTGAGAATAATGATGATCTGTTTATGTAAAAAAATGTAACATATCATCATGATCTCTAAATAGATCCCATAGAGAGAATGGAAAGAAATTTGGAAAAAATGGGGACTATATTCTAGTTGTGTGTCCTAATTTAGTGTACATAATGAAATACTATCCTTATATTAAAAAGGTTGTGGTGTCTTACATTTATGTAAATAGAATCGTAAAAAAGGATTTTGTGGTAAAAATTCTGTAAATACTGATAGATCATAATGGATTGATTGAATAAGACCACAAAAATGGAAGAAGAAGAAAGAGAAGAAGACCAATTGTATGAATCCAACTACATGGAACCATCAGGTAAAATTGTGAACATGTGCTATATCAATGAAATAAATCAACATTGGTAGATTTGAATCCTCAACTATGAAAATTGTAATAAATAAATATAAAATCACTGATTATATAATGATCTTGTGGGTATAGAATTTATAATTATAGATCCAAAATATTATGGGTAAGGAATGGGGATTGAACAAACCTTTAAGGGGTATAATATTTTCAAGAAAAAATAATTGGATCAAGGATCAACTAAAATCCTATTTTTTATTCTAGTATTACCCCTCCCCTGAAAAATAAAAATATTTTTGATATATGTTTGATGTCGTATAGGTATAAATAGGATATATGATAAATTGGGTGTGTATGTTATAATTTTACATAAGGGTATAAGATAAAACGAGAAACATGTGACTAAAAGAATTTGAATACATGAAATTATTATATCGTATTAAATTCGACAAGTGGTATTAAATATCCCCAATATATCCAAAATATGTATCTAAAAGGATCATTTTGTATATATAATGTATAATGGGGGAAATGGGGCAATGTAATGATGATGTTATTTTAATGAAATATTTAAATTTTATAGTTATTTTTTGTTACATTGATTAATAAACCATTTGTAGAAGGACTTATAGCTAGTTTTATTTGACAAAAAATAAAAATATATAATTTTATAAGATGGTCCATCCATGAATTTAATGTTTTCTCTATAATAATGTTTAAATGTGGAATCTAATTAGTATTATCATAACAAAAAGATTATATTTCAAAACAGATATCATTAAAATCAAGTGGTACACTTACTCTAAAAAGGAAAACAATATTTATCATGGGCTCTTTAATTATTATAAAGAAGTGGTTCCATTCCAATGTTGGATATATTCATGGATAGTGGGTGATATGCACTATAGGTTGTTCAGTCATATCTAAAAAATGATTCAGGTAATAAATTAATGATCATACATACCGTTTCATCCAATGATGATATCTTTAATAAGTTTTTTGAGTTAACTAAGGTACAATATGTATCAAAAAATTAGGCTTACTTTATTAATCAATAATTTTTTGATGTTTGGGTCATTGAGAACATAGAATGTTATTAAATAGAAATTAATTTATACAGCTAGTATATATAGATTCAAGTTAGTTAAATAGAAAACATTGGTGTATGATGTCTTAATATCTTGTTTCCTACAATGATTTTAAACTAAATAATATTGAAGTAATTTTCAACAACCCAATACAAAGTGGTAATTTAAATGACAGAATATATTTTAAAAGTGTGTAAATAAAACGAAATTAATAAATATAATTGAATATTCATAATAAGAAAAATGTATTCATGATTAAATTGATAGATAGTAAAATGCCCCATGATTTTTTGAAATATATTATTTCATATAAATTTAGTTTGATCAATAGATTTTATTAAATGAAACATAGACATTTATTAATTATTAATATACTATTTATATTATTATTTAGTTTTGACTATTATAAAAAATCATTAAACATAATGGTATGAATATTAATAAGCACATGATTAAAAAATAATTATATTGTAATTATATATGAAAAGATATTTAAAATAAATTATTCAATTTATAGTATAGATTGAATATGCTTCAAAAAATCATTCATTAAAAAAATTATTTTTTTAATTTTCTAAAAAAGTAGTAAAATTAATATTTCCCAAGTTTAGAAAATATACATCATAGAATAAATTCAAATTTTTATTTATACATATAAATATTATATTTCATTGATTTTTTTTGATAATTATCTTGTTGAGAATAATTTCATGATGAATAATAAAATAATATTGACTATGAATAAAATATTCCATTTCATTTAAAGCATTACAAGTTCCATTTTATTTTAAGATAGTTATAAAACGAAAATTATTAAAATTATATATTCAATAAATTAATCTATATATATTTATATAATTCAATTTGAATTTTTATTTTACAAATTTTTATACTTGTGAATGTACTTCATTGGAAAATCATATTTTCATTACGTCTATGTGTTTCATATTAAATTAAATTCCAAAAATACACTGAATTGAATTAAGAAAAATGGAATGCTTATATGGAGTCATAGTAACATTTTGAATATAATAGTATTATCAAATAATTTTCTCATAATAAATAGTGAAAACATTATAAAAAATATAGTGATTCAGGTGAAAATATGTTAATTGGTGGTTAAACTAAAATATTAATATTAAAATAAAATAAAAAATTCCCTATTAAAAATAAATATTTATAATTTATCACATATTATGTTAATTAATCTTCCATTTATGATTATTTTTTATGTTAAAATTGTTTTTATAACATTCTCTTTTAAAAAATACAATGTGTGTCCTTTCCCCATTTATAAATGGACACCCCTCTCTTATCCACTACACACATACAAATTATTTCATATTGGAAACTAACTAGTCAAATATTTTTCTTACATATCTTACCATACAATTGATTCCATATCATTATTGTATATCCCTCTTGTATGGTCATTTTGTATGATCTTAAAGAGCTTCAGTGAAGATGATATAAAATTCTTGTGAATGGGTTTCTGTTTTATTTATCCTTACACTACCTTCAAATATTAATAAAATTTTATTATATATTAATACAAGTTTTTACCATATATAAATATTTTATTATTTTAATTTAATAACATATATGTATATTATCTTCCACTAAATATTAAACAAAACAGCCAAACCAGTGCACGATGTCCTACCACCTTTTGAACCTTTATAATTTTTCCCATCACCACTGATCAATTCTAGTGATAAAAATGTATTTAATGTTTATATATTATATTTATGACATTATTTCAATCATATAATTATATTATCACATATAACATCTTATAATACCATCTGTTGGAAAACAATAATTTCATCGTTGTGCATGTGTGGACAACCACCTCTATGAAGAGATCATATATGTATAATTTTTTTTGAAATTGATGTAAATAAGGATATGTTAACATAATAAATGTTATATTATTGATATAACTTTATAAATATAAATTTAAAATAATATTTTAAATTTGTTTGATTCATCTATTGTGGTAATCGATACATCGTTCTTTCCAATGTACGACCTACATTACCCAAAGATGGTGTAATTAATATTATATCTAAAAATTTATGGATTAAAATAGATAAATATATACAAAAATATATATAATATTTATATAATTGTTAAAAATATTGGGATTATTTATCCACTATCATAAAAATCATAAAAAAAAACATTCATGAAAAACAAATCAGTTATAACCCAAAATGTGATTTTAATAGGAAAATGATGAATAATTAGTAATAAAAGGTAATAATTATATCATATATAATACTGTATATATAAGGCCCTGACCATTAATATTACTTAAACTTGAGATAAGTCAACAAATTACTTTAATCCACTTTAAAATTCTTTTCAGGTTTAGAGTTTTAGATAATTTGGCCATAAATCATACATAAGAATATAAATATTACAAGTAGAATATTATACTCACTATCGATTTTTTAATAAAACTAAAAATCATTAAAAAGAAACATTTTATTGTTTCTTATTTTAACAACTTCACTTTTCCTAGATCTCATCATGCACACTATTCTTGTTTTTGTCATTTGAAAAATATTTCAAAACATGAGATGAGAATAAAAATCTTATTAACGGATACACAAATAAGAAAACAATTAGTATTATAAAAACATGAAAAACCATTGATACTTTATAATAATTTAATAATATTCTTATTTAAGAAGTATTAAATATACTAAAAATAATATATGTTCATTGCATACCCTTTTAATAATAAAATATTACCATAAATCCCACATAAAGCAATATTTAATAAATATGTGCAACTTTGGACATAAACATACTTATGTTGAATAAACATATCATAAAATTCCATGAATATCACTAAATTTAATTTTCATATGGGATACTTCCACACACAATTCATTGGATGTTTTAATGTAACCACCCATCCTTGATTTATCATAGAACAACATGTCATTTGGTTTTTCACATAACCACCCATATTTAATTATCACATAACCATATATAAAATGTACAATTATCATTTCATAATTATAACACATAAAACAAGTATAAAGGAATAATAATATTTCCACACTACAAACACGTGTGATCATTTTATGATATAGAAATATTCAACCCATTTCCAAAACCATTTAGAATAATTAATAATGAGAACCATGAATTGAAGTGTCCAATACCACATTGAAACAATTAAAATAACATATCATTTTAAAAAATGATTCCAATATAAATAAATTATTAAAAAATATTTTTATTTAATGGACATTAAATATAATTTTTTAAATGAATAAATCATTAGAACATTTTAAATGATGTTTAATTTATATAGTTTCTTACCACCTGGAAAACAGTTGAATAAAAATAATTAAAGAATAAAATAAAATAATATATTAAATATCATAATAATTTACTAATTCATGATTTAAAGAGTCAAAATGTTTTTTTATAAACAATATAGGAAAATAAAAATGCCTGAGATGAATATATTCCTCAATGAATGGAGACTGAGACAAAATCACTTACAGAGATCAAATCTTTAGATTAAGGATACATCAATGAAATAATTATGTGTGAAAAATTTAAATACACTAAATATAACTGTATATTCAGTGTAAAACAATCAGATATCATTCACACATATTATTTGAAAAACAATACCAATGACATGGATATTTAACTCAATAAATGGAGATTGAGAAAATATTTCCTTTACCTGGTGCCCAAATCGTAATGTTCAATCATTATGATCATGAATATTAAACTATGGTTAATTTATAATTGATTTAGGAAATTTTTCATGTTTATAATCCCTTTTATATCACACATTATCATGTTATAAGAATTTCATAATTATTTAAGTTCATATTAGTCGTTTTGTCGATATTTGGTACTTAAGATTAAAATGAACTTGTTTTGATGTAACTTGTCAATGTAGTAAAAATTTCTTTATCCCCAAAATATTATTATTCATTATTTAAATATTATATATATCAGTTATATGTGTATTTTTTAGTTCTATAATATTTGGAGATACTAAATGAAATTCACCATTTATGGAGATGATAGGCCGTAGGTATGCATGAATGCTACTTTTATTTCTTTTTCAAATTAATAGAATGAGAACTAAATGGTACATAGGTATATTATAATACCAGTATAATATATATGTTATATTTTTTATATATGTTCATTAACCCAATCCTTTATAAGTTCCATGTATGGAACCAAGGAGTCATATCACTTTGAGGGGGAAGGTCCACATTTCCTCAAATGAAATTATCATATTTACACATTATAGAAAGCATAAAATAATGTTTTAAATAGAAATTATTGAAGAATATAGAAAATATAATTTTAATATATATCATGTATAAATACAATTCCAACATAATTCCCACCATGATAGGTGGTAGTATAAAATTGGACAATCATCGTTTTCTGAGATAGTGGTTTGCCGTACGCAGAAATAATATGTTCTATATCAATTAGATAGAAGTGTGTGTAACTGTAGGTTGAAAAATTATAATTACAACATCATAGTATATTGAAGATACCGGTGTTTTTTTAAAATAATGGAAAAATTGAGGTTAAGGTGTTGGTGAATGAAAATAAATTAAAGGAGCTTGAGAGAAGACGTTACCTCAAAATAAGGTAACTCTTTTTGATTTGAGCTAGATGGATTTTTTGAATGGACTTATGATCTAGGTAAGTCATCATAGAAGAATATAGGGATGTCATGAAGTTTTTTAGAAGAATTTGGATGATCCAAGGGGGTTTAGAGTTGTGAGTAACTGGGTAGATGTGGTGACCTTTTATAAGAGGGAGGATGGTCATTTTTGGTATGTCTTGAAATATTTTTTTATTAAAAATTTATTATTGAATTATAATAGATAAAAATTTATATAAATCGAGGATAATATAAGTTTAGGTAGAAATTCTCTAAAAAAATTAGGGTTTTGAGATGTTTAGGTCATGAAATTAACATTATATTTTATCCATAACCCAAAGTTAAAAACATGAACTCTTACCATATCTTCTGGTATACTCATAATATATGGTTACTATTTTATCTATAAAATGAAAATAGAATAAAAAGAGGATAATTAATTAAATATTTAACATTATATAAGTTTTTGAGTAAATCATTGATTTTATGGCTATTATATAATTTAATAAAATAGTATTTGTTTTAAAAACTCATTTATGTTAATTTTGACAGTATTTAGTAATTGATTTTTGTTAAAGTTTTAAAAACTTGATTCCATAGAAACAAAGGCATAATATCATCACTAAAAATCCAATATCATCCAAATATTTTTTTATGACATTAAAATTTTCAAATTAAATTTATTTTATTGATTATAATATCATTTATTTGAATCATTCATTAATAAGGAAACAAATGCATCATCATTATGCCATAAATTAATTAATTTATTTAATTTATAATAATTATAAATAAAATACAATGATGTGTGAAATTATTTTATATTTATAATGAATATTTATAGTCAAATATATCAATTATATAACCCCACTATAACATTGATTTAGTAATAAGATACATGTTTGTGTTATATTTCTCTTAACATTAAATTCATTATTATAACATGTCATTTTCATACCCAAGTAGCTTCTAAATTCCAATTGTTCAGATTAATAATTTTTTATGATCTTCCATGAAATATCCAATAATATTAGTACACATGTTAGAAGAGTTTGATATTATTATACTATTACTTTTACCCTTATTTACGTAGTTGACCCTTTAACCATGGTAAATAAAAATAATTACTGAAGCTACAATTCATATTGTCCAAAAATAAAAGGTATCTATTTACAAAATTTAGAAATTATTATTCAAAATATGGGATCTATTATTCCAAATTAATATCACAAAATGTTTAGTAATTAATTTAAAATTAATTCCCATTATCAAAACCCAAAAGGAGGTTTTTAAGAAGTAAGAACTATTAAAATATTGACATGTGTTTATATCCAATTTAAATTTAAAATCACTTAAAATGACCAAAATTGGATTAAATGATAAAAAAATACAATTAGACATTAAAACCAATATAAAGGACTATCTAACTATATAAAAAATTATATTAAATAGCAGTTTTGAACTAAAATGCTGTATTTTTCTATGTTCCTTAAAATATGGATTTTATCTGAAAAATACCAAAATTTCATCCAATGTAAATATTGATGTCCGGATTTGAATGAAAAAGTTTATTTTATTAAATATAAAATATAATAGTGAAAACAAATATATTTAAAAAAGGATATCCATTAAATATTGGTAAAATAAGCTTTTAAAAGTATTATAGTATTTAATTCTTTAAAATGGGACTCATTCTAAATTGAATCCTCTAAAATATATTGGAAATATGTTAAAAAAATTTAACAATCATGTGTAGTCATATTTTAGTTAGTTTATTCTATTCCACTGATACAATGGATTGGTGTAAAATACTATTAAAAATAATAATATTTTATTTGTATTATTTTTTGGTATAACTCAATGTGGTGGGGAACATAAGATTTTGGTGAAACCCATTGTTTCATGTTGAGTATGAAATCAGAAAAATCATCCCCTTTAATATAAAATTATTATCTAATTCATAAATATTAATAGATATGAAAAAATATTATATAATAAATACTTAGAGTGTAATTTCATTTCCCCCTTTTGGAAACGGAGTCCTCTCATTTTTAAAACTTTGCTTGGTAACTTCATTAAAAATCCCACATAATAAAACGAGTAAATTATACAACAACTTTAAAATAATTAAAGTGAAGAACAGTGTTCACCTACGATAATACATACTAGGATTCCATGTCGGAAGACATGAATATGAAAAAAGAACTAACCATCTTGTTCTGATAGAGAGTGATAGAAAACATGATCAGGATAATGTTATCATCTAGAAACCCCCAAAGATATGATGGGTTAAATAGTCATTGATTTCACAGCAAGAAAAGTAAATGGAATTTTTTTGTTTTAATATCCTTTTCATAATGTTGAGTAATTCATTTACTACTTAGAATAATAACATATGAATAATACTTACTTGAAAAGTAGTGTTTCAACCATTAAATTTTTTTTACCGCACACTCCTCTTTTTTACAAACGACGTGTATTCAAGATGAAATGGTCACACCTAATGTACTAGAGTGAACTTCTAGATAATCACATAATCCACAGAAGATGAAATATATATTTTTTCCATCATTAGTCATTAAACAAAACTAAAATGGTTAGTACAAGATCATATAATAACCCAAAAATAATAATCCTTTATATGTAGAATTAAAACTTTTAATCTCAAAAAATAAATAGTAATACACATGTTATACATATTCCATTCATCAAAATTTAGTCCAAAAAATTCTCCAAAAAAAACAAATAAAATTAAAACCCAAAACTCTTAAAGAGTTGATCACATAGTATTCCAGGAGAAATTTTAACATTTTTCTCCAAATAACATCAACAAATCTTAATGTATCCATCAAAAAAGTAATTATATTAATCCGATTTTATCAATTATGGGTTAATAATCTCAACAAATAATCAACAACTCTATATGTCTGCAATAAAAACATAGATTCTTCCAAAATAAAATTCAACCATTACTCCTCAAATGAAATCCAAAAGTATTATATTTCCCATAGGCATATAGTTCTCCCAATAGAAAAAATGTATTCCAAAATAACATTTATCACTTAATCACCAAATCATTTTTCGTTACTAAGGATAACCATTTAATAATGCAGACGATCCCCAAACCAACTTATTCGTAATTAAAAAATAATTTAACTAAAGAGAATATGTCATTCTAACCATGGACTTCATGTAGGCCAATGGTAGGAAATGATTCCTTATCACCCTTTGGTGTGGGTTAGATTCCCTCAGCCTTGCTGGGCATGACAGGTTGTCACCCATTTGGTGGGTAATCCTTTTTTAAAATATATTATCCTTATAACATTACCAATAATAGATAAAATCATCAAAATAATAGTAACATAATTTAACCACAAGTTTATCTCATGATTTTTTTTTGCATCTCAAAATGTAATAACCTGTATTTTCCTCCCATTAAAGGATCATATAAACCCTAAAGTTACATTATACCTATATCCAAAAAAGAAAAGATAATTTGTACTCATTTTTTAAATAAATAAATTAAGGGTTATACTTATTATATGTCTTCCAAATAAATCCCATAGTAAATACATTTAAACATAACACCATCCATAGATCCAACATAAATATCCAGTTCATAAAATGTAGACATATAAATAAAAAAACATTCCTCATGATCCTTTATCCAATTTTTTCATCATACTATTTAATACTTCATTCCTATAATCAAAATAAGGCATAAAGTCCAATGATTCAACAATGTAAAAACATGAGCTAAGAAATAATCCATACTATTCATAGGTCTTTTTTAGTTTGCTCATATTAAATTGGAATTGAATTAGGTATTGGTAAACATATATTTGTACACTCCTACTGATCCCATTCCCGAACATTTTTCTTCGGGCATCTATTTGTGTCAAGATCATGCACTTCACATTAAAAAAATTCAATTTATTCCTCGAAAAAATATATGTTCCCATTCATAGAGTGAAATGAATTATTCTTTTTTCCCTGATAGAATATTTGATTATGACCTTCATTACCACATCTATATAATCTTCTCATCCCTTTGAATCATTTTTCTAGTTGTTTCATTCCACATCCATAAAACATGGTTTATTTAATATAGTTCCCTTTATTATTATAACATGAACATCACTAGAGATTAATTTCTTGCATATATGATGCCTTAGAAAAGTCACCATGTTTCATGTTGTCAATCATAACTCTAGATAGTCGGTTTAGAATAAACACAAGAGTTCTCATTGTCTATCCCATATCATTTGGTATCGTATTTATAAAACCACCGTAGTTTTCATAACATCCATTTTAACATGGGTTTTTACTAGATCCAAACATTAATTATAACAACAAAGGGTTAGTTATAACATACTAATAAAATAATCATATAATATCATATGAGGAGGATAATCATTAAGATATACATATTCTTGTTATCCCACACTAATTCAATTTATCTAAAAAATCAATGACTCTTTCAAATATGATAACCATTGTGGTTATAGTAAATATGTCACTTATTCAAAAATAACACCCTATCCTACAATGTTATCTAAACCTGCAATTGATAAAAACAATAGGTCCCGAAATATAATCATTACATAATCATGAAATAAGTAAGCAACTGACATTCATTCACATTAAGGATCTATTTAGGTTTAGTGTTTTATAGAATTAGGCCATACCTCATACATAGAAACTTAAATATCAAAAGTAGATACTCGTACTCACTATCTATTTTTTTAATAAAACATAGACTTCTTAAAAAGAAACATGGTATCCTTTCATGCTTTAATAGAATAACTTTTCTTTTATCCCATTATTGAATGTATTCTTCTTTATTTCTTGTGAATCAGATTTCAAAACATGGGATAATTACAAAAAGCTTTATATGGAATACACAAAGAAGGAAAACTATTAGTCATGGGAAAACAAATAAACAAAAATACTTTATTATAAAGTAATACTTTTAACCTTTATGAAGTAGTTATTATACTTCACTATATATAAGACCATTGTTAATCCTTTTGTAACTAATATATTACCATAAATCCTAGAGAAAGAAACACTTCACATATAAAGGTAACATATGAAAAAACATACTTAAATGGAATTACCATACGGTTGACAAAATCACATATGACTAAATGAAATAGCTATATTTCTAACATCCATACCCAATTCTTTGGAGGTTATAACATAACCACTCATTATTGGATTATCACATAACCACCCATCATTTGGTTTATCATGTAACCACCCATCTAGGTTTGTCACATAACAACACTTCAAATGACTAAGTACTATTTAATAATGATAACCCATAAAAAAAACATAAAGGAAACAATAATATTTCTAAACATCAACCAAAAGAGATCATTTTATGAAATATAAATATTAGTCCTATTTTCAAAAACTATATAAAATATTTAGTAAAGATAATTTTGAATCAATGTTTCCCATACCACATTGGAAATTTGATATAAATTATCATTTTAAAAAATTATTTTCCATGTAAATAAATTCTAAAAAATCGTTTAGAAAACATGGACAATATAAAGAATGTTTTAAATAAAAAAATATATAAAACATTTAAAATGATGTTTTAATTGAAGAGTCCCTTACCACTTGAGAAACACATGAATAAAAATAATTAAGGATTAAAATTATAAATAACATTAAATATCATGAGAATATAATAATTCATGATATAAATATTCAAAAATATTGAATATACATATTATAGTAAAATAAATGTGCATTACAACAAGATATTACTCAATGAAATGATTTTGAGAAAAAATCCCTTAAAAATATTGTACCGTTTGATTAAGGATAAATAAATGATATAATTATGTGTGAAAAATATAAATACACTCAATATAATTTTATATTTAATGTAAAAAAATCTGAGTTCATTCACATATATTCTTGAAAAAAACCAATGAAATGGATAATTAACTGAAGGAATGAAGAATGAGTTACGGTTTTCCCTTACCATGAGTCCAAATCATCATGTTCAATCATTGTGTTCTGAAATAAAAAATTAAGTTAATTTCTTCTTTATTGATAACCTTTTGAAGTTTATTATTAATTTTATTTCACTTATTACCCTGTTATTAATGTTACATTATTATTTATGTGGATATCTCGTTTTGTTGAAATTCAGTACA
Source organism: Viscum album (assembly GCA_963277665.1). Classification (NCBI taxonomy): domain Eukaryota; kingdom Viridiplantae; phylum Streptophyta; class Magnoliopsida; order Santalales; family Viscaceae; genus Viscum; species Viscum album. The sequence continues at coordinate 1,535,371,305 of OY728120.1, read as the reverse complement.
CGAGTCGCAAATGAAATTGTTTAGATGTAACTTGTACTTGTAGTAAAAAGTACACCATACATATAATATTACTTTACACTATTTAATTATCATATATAACTATTATATTTGTATTTATTATGTCCCTAATATTTTTAGATTAGAAATAAATTTCATTTTTCATGGAGACGGTAGGCAGTACGTACGCATGAATGATACATTTATTTCATTTTCATATTAGTGGAATGAAAAGTAAATGTTACATAGTTATATTGTAATTACAGTATATTATCTATATTTTATAAGTTATATGAGTTCATTAAATCCATTATTTATATGATCTATGTATGGTATATTAATTTGAGTGGATGATAGTCCACACTTCCTAAAATGAAATTATAATATTTAAAAATTATGGAGTGTATAAAGGTTTGTTGTAAATAAAAACTATAGAAGAATATAAAAAATATAAATATAATATATGTAATATATAAATTCATTTCCCTCATAATGTCTATAATGTGAGGTGGTAGGAGAAAATTGAATAATCCTCATTTCGTGAGGCAATAGTTCATCATACCCAGAAACAATATGTTCTATATCAATTAGATAGATTTGTGTATGTGTTGATAAAAACCATAGAAGAAAATCATCCCAATATATTAAGAATACTTTTTTTATTATAAAATAATGGATAAATATAATTTAATGTGTTATATAATTAATATAAATGAAGGGAGTTTGAGGGAAGATGTTACCTCTAAATCAGGTAACTCTTTTTGATTTGAGCCAAAATGATTTCTTGAATTTCCTTCAACCCAATGTAATACTTCAAGGAGTAAGATAGTTTTTTGGAAGAATATTTTATCATAATTTGGGTGAGACAAGGGGCTTCAAAGGTGTGAGTAAGTGGGTATAGGTGGTGACCCTTTATAAGAGGGATGGGGGGAACATTAGTAATGTCTTAAAATATTATTTTAATAAAATATATTTTGAAATTAAAATATCTCCAACGTTATATAATTCTAGGAAAAGATTATTATGTGTATAAATACTTTCAACCAAAATATTTTAAAAATATTTATGTCGTTAAATTAATTTTATCTTTTAGATTTAACCCATATTTAAAAACATTTACTATTATTATGTCTTCTTTTATTTTCCAAATATATGGTTACTATAGATACTATAAAATACCATTCAAACCACAAGTGGATCATTAATTTAAATTTTAACATTATATAATTCTTTTGGCTAAATAATATATTTTTGGGACTATTGTATCATTTAATAAAATATTATTTGTTTTAAACCACATTTACGCCAATTTTGACACTATTTATTAATTGATTTTTGTTAAAGTAAAAAACATGATTACCTCGAACAAAAGTAATTAAATCACCCCTAAAATATAAATTTAATACAAAAAATTTCAATGGAATAAAAATTTTCAAATTAAATTTATTTTAATGTTAATAATATCATTTATTTAAATATTTCATTACTAAGTTAATCGGTGCATCATTATTGGTGTATAAATAATTTTTATACATAATGTCTAAAAAATACTAATAAAAAACAATGATTTAAGAAAAAAATTTACATTTATAATTAATATTTATATTCAAAGATATCAATTATATTACCCCACCTTAAAATTATTTTAGTAAAAATATTCATGTTTGTAATATATTTCTCTTAGCTTAAAATTAATTACTATTACATATCATTTTTCATTCCCAACTTGCTCACAAATGCAAATAGCTCATAAAAAGGGTCTTCATGTTCTCCCGTGACTCCTAAAATTATATTATGACATGTTTTTGGTGAATTTTATATTATTATAATATTAATTTTACCCTTATTTACCTAATTTATCCTTTAACTCTAGTAAATAAAAATAATTTCTGATGATACTATTCATAATGTCTTATTATAAAAGGTGACTATTTAAAAAATTTGGACCTTATGATTCCAAATATTTAATCCTTTTTTCAAAATAAAATTCTAAAATATTTAATAAATAATTTATAATTAATTCCAATTGTCAAAACAAGAATGCAGGATTTTAAGAAGTAAAAAAAACTTTCAAAAGATTAACATGTGTTTATGTCCAATTTAAATGTGAAATTACTTCCAATAACAATAAATGGATAAAATGATAAAAAAATAATCCAATTACACTTTAACCCTTATTAAATGGTAAATATAACTATTTAAATAATTTATATGGAAATTCATTTTTGAATTAAAATGCAGTATTTTTCACTATTCATTAAAATCTGGATTTTATTAGAAAATTACCAAAATTTCAACCAAAGTAAATTATGATGTCCCTATTTAAAAAAAGATGTTTATTTTTTCAAATAGAATATATAAATGTGATAAAAACAATATTTAAAAAGGGATCTCCATTAAATGGTGGTAAAACATGAATTAAATAATATTAGATTTATTTATGCTTAAAATTTGATTCATTCTCATTTTAAGCCTCCAAAATTTATTAAAAAATTGTAATATCATTTAAAAAACATGTGTAATAATATTATAGTTAGTTATATTCATTCCCACCAATACTATATCTTGGAATTAACTACCTTTTAATAAATATTATTATTTTATTATACTTCGGTATAACTCAATGTCGTGGGAAACATAAGATTTCAGAAGAACCCATTGTTTTGTGTCATGTATGCTATCAAGAAAAGAGTCAAAATTATAATTAAATTAATTTCTTATTAAATAATATTAATATAAATGAAAATGAATTATTCTATAAATAAATGAGATGTTATAGTATATATTAGTTTAGCTCTAGAAAATATTTATCAAAAAAAAATTATTATACAGTTGTCTTGAAGTTGTACAAAAACATTCAATTCTTATTGTAATGGATTTATAGTGACTACATTATTTCTGGAACACATATTCCATATTCATCACTCATTTTTTTGTGTCGTTTATATATTACCCCTTAGATAATTTTTATCATAAATATCATGATTTTGATAATATTTAAAATTTCATTTTATGATATTCTTCAATTGGGATTACAATAATAATGTTACCAAAGGATTAAGAGAATTATTATAATATATAATCATTTATCTACATTGTTTATGAAATTGTTTCCATTGTGAAGATATTATTATATAACAATAACAACATTATGAATTTTTTCCCTTGGTTATTTAATGACATTTCATTTTTTTTCTTAAAATTTCAACCCTTTATGTACACCAAATACCAATAGAATATTTTTAGGGAAAACTAAAATCATTTATCTCTTCATTAAGAAGTACCTCTTTTTCCAAGTCCATGTAGTTTTTAAATGTTTTCAAAAAGTTTTTCAATTAAAAAAATAATTTTCAATTTCATTTTTAGAAATACATTACTATTTTTGAATGGATTAAATGAATTATTAATGTCATTTTATTAGTTATGTAGTTTTTATTTTTATTGAATTCTGAATTGAATGATTAATTTTAATTTAAATTACATTAATGGGACTTTTCTACTATTTTTATCAGTTAATGTTTTAATGAATCCATTATATTTTTAAAATATTATTTTCAAGGAAAAATATGTTAACAATATTTTGTGAAAATTTAATTTTGAAATTTTGATTTTCTAAGTGAAAAGGTTATATTTCATGACATATGTAACGTGTTATCATTCAAAATAATCTTCCATAAAAAATGAAATCATTTTCTATTACATAGGATTCACTAAGATTATGATACAATTATAACATTAAAACTATTTTTATTATAGTATTATGATTATGATGAAAATATTTTAATGAAATCCATTAATTTTCAATGTGTTTTTCAATGATGAAATGATTAAATATTTACAAAACATTTTTGACATTATTATGTTATGATATAATGAAATGTTTTTTAAACCCATTTAATTTCATGAGTTCTAATACGTGGAAATTTTTAAGGTATTGTGGGTAAAATATGTATGGTTACTATTATGTAATGTAATATATGTCATAGAAATAGAATGTGGTCACATTATAACAAATTATAGAGGTTATGTATTATTCAAGGATGGTGGTTATGTTAAATCAAAGGAAGGTGGAAACATTATAACCACAAGTAGTGGATACCAATACCACCATCAAAATCAGTGGCAACTGATTAACATCTCATGATCTAAATAGGATATAAGTGAACCTTGTTTGTGGTTCACAAGTCTATGCTTCTACCTAGGTTTCACATCCTAAAGGTCATATGATGACTTAATTTCACGTTTTTAAATAAATCTGTGAAAAAATTTCTAGTATTACATACTTATAATGTTATAATATTATGTTTATACCTTAAATATATGACTTATGATGATGGTATTTTCTTATGGATCATGTTCATTGACTCCATTGTGATTCATGTCTTATGAACAAAAAAATATTTATTCCATGTAATAAATTTATGATCTTTGATAAGTAGGGTATTGTTCTCATATGATTTTCTAAAGTTCACATACCTTCATAGTCATGTTTTGTTGATATCTCACATATTTTACCTTACATAAAATATGATCTCTCCCTTTTCTGATGTATTTCCCTTTGTTATAAATAATGGTCTTATGTATGTAATTTTTATGACATTTACTATGATGAATGATCGTTATGGGAGATGTTGAAGATCCTTCATGATATAAGAAGTTTTTATATCTACTATATAAATACAATAATCTTTCTTTCCCTTATGGATATATTCATGAAATGTTTTTAATATTAATCTAAAATTATGAAATATTGATAAAAAAATGGGTCATTAACGTTAGAATTAGATAAAATAGTTAGTTATCAATTAGAAACTAGAATGGGAAAATGTTAGTCATAACCCTAGGGAATGTATAATGGTACGTACAAGTATAATTATAGGTATATGACAATATAATGTAATTTTTCTGAAGGGTAGAGTGATTGGTTTCCAGGAAATTGTATCCTTTCCATGATACCATAGGTTGTTGTGGATATATAAATGTTTCACCGAGGGGTAATAGCACCAAAAAGGGAGCATTGGTGTTTTACCAAATCATCACATAGTCCAATATAAATGGGCCTTACTTCACACCTTGTTTGACACTCCTAGGAGTTATGTTTTGTAAATTCAAAAACACTTCACATACCATTATGTAGTATTCCAATAGATGATGACCATAAAAGATAAAGGATTAAACTTGATGGCATATATTGAAAATGTGTTATGATTTAGACACCGTTGAAAATGTTTCCTGGAGATATGGCTTATATCTATGATTATTATTTCTCAATATATCTTTTTTAACAGACAGTTATAACAAAGATAAATCATATTACAACTAAATTGCATGTAAATTTTGGTGATTTTGAGTAACCAAATTGGATGATTATTATAGAGATAGATATTTTTATTATTCCTAATAATTTATCATGAATTATAATTTATATAAAGAACATGTATAAGATTAATAATGCATAAAATAAGGGTAAGATTTACATTTATAAATGTTTGTGTGGTAATGAATATATAGGAATGGAGATTCTGCATCCAATATGTCAAGAATTTTGGATGAATTACCCTGAACAATATCTCAAATAATAGGGAAAATGTTTTCTATGTAAATGGTAATCAAAGGAAAATATGATTCCAATTGAATCAATGTATTATATGTGTGTAAATTGATCTATATCTGAGTCAATATATCTGAAAAATGTGTTATCCCCTAGACCATGGAAGTATATATGATATTCCATACATTGTGGTGAAAGGATTGAAATGCGCAAGTATTGGTGTTTAAGAATTATTTTGTATAAGTAATTTTAACAATGGGTTTTCAACATATGAATCCTTGAACAACTATATATTGAGTTAATTTTTGAAATATGCGTGTCTTTATATAATATTTATATAAAAGATAAGAATATCATCATTGGTTTATGAGTTCAATGTTGATCATAATATCAATTTCATTAACACCATTATGTATTATTTTCATAATTTTATTTCGATGTGGTTAGTGTAACAATTGGAGTTTTTTTGGATAGGGAATATGTAAGAAATCGAGTTCAATAAGAAGTATTTTTTAAGGTGAAAATCCTTTTTTGAATTATAATGGGATTGATAAACACAATGAATTATATGATATACTGTTATTAATGTGTTTTTGAAGGTTTATTATTGTATTTATACTAATATTATAAGAATTATATTAAGATTATTTTGAAAATAATAGAAAAATTGTCACATCTGACAAGGTTAGAGTGCTCGAACCCACTAACAAATAGAGATAAGGGTAAAATACCAATAACTAGATTATGTGACATTTTATTTAATTACCTTATATTTATAAATTATGTGAAATATATTTATTAATATTATATTATGAACATATGATTTATCAAATATATTATAGTGGGATGTAAAATTTATATGGTGATAGATTATGCCTCATCAATGTAGAGGGTCAAAGGAAAAAATTAATAAAAATATGATTCTGAGTTAGTTGCATCAATATTATCATTGAAGATATGGTTGGATTTTCATTAAGGTCAAAAGTATTATATATATAATAAAGAGAAATTTATAATATATATATTAACATAGGAGGAGTTGAACACGCAACATAGAACATGTTTAGGGATGATTAATTATTTTGAATAAGAAAAAAATTAACTCCTATGTAAAGTGAAAATGGAGGTTGATGCTTTGAGTATAAATGATAATTCTTGATTATCCATGATGAGGATCATTGAAGATAAAAAATTTCTTTATTTTCGAAAGATGGTTATTGAAATCATAAAATAATGTGACAAAAATATTGACTTTATGACATGACTGTCCAATAATCTATCAAATCCATGATTAAAGAGGAAAAAAATGTATAACATAGAGCTGTAGATGATGGTTTCAAAATTTCATGATTTTAATCTGGATTAAGATTGAATAATAAGTTTATAGAAATATATTTGGGTCCCCTCAATACATGTTTTGAAATAACCATTTCTGTAGGAAGATCATAGTTGATATATCTCTATTCATCAAGGAAGTATAAAGATGTACAAAGAATTTAGGGATTATTTCCCATGGGATGGAATGATGAATGAAATTTTATTGTTTTTATCTTGTTTATTGGTATATAAAAAAGTTATGGTTGAGTTATAATAGTTTGTCTGGGTGTTAATAAAATTACACATACTATAATGAAAAGGATAAAACACCACAATTTATTTTTTCAATAGACTACCCAAAAAATTAAAAGGGAAAAATTTTATATGGTTTTTATTCGATAACTATATAATATAGTCACACTTTATATATATTAGTGAATATTACCGAGTTAATAAAATTTTTAGTATATAAATTAAGGAATTTTGATGGTTTCAAGGAGTATCAAATTACATTATATATGATAAAAATATATGGTTTATCTTGATTTTTGGGTTAATTATTCTATAATTACATTATATATAGGTTAATTTCAGCATTATGTATCATCTTTGGATAGATGGATATTCTGATTTAAAAATTAATGCATTATTGGGTATGCTAAGATCATATTCAATATATTTAAAAGGTTGTTGGGGTCAACACAATACTCTAGTGGATGTTTGTTATAGAAAAAAATTCCACTATAGAATTAATAAGGCTCTTTATGATTCCCTATATAAAAATAATTGTAAAAATAATATGTGAATCAACGAAGATAGACAAGGAAATTTATTTGGACCTAAGATAGGTATGTATTTGGGAGGGAAGGTAAAATTAATTTAGAAACACATAATTGTATCTCAGTTATGACATAAAATATAAACTAATAATCACATGCATAATGTATAATTTAATGTTGGGGAGAATATAGTGACCCTATATTTTCATATTTTAATATTAAATAACATTGGAAGAACACATAATATTTTATAAAAACAAATTCCCAAAGACCATATTTTTCTAGTTCCATTAGAAACATGGAAAAATTAACAATTGTATATAATATAGATTAATTATCTCACACTGTGTTTATCTTTATTAGAACCCTTCATAGAAATTCCAAACATAATACATACCTTCATAACCTAGGGACAGAAATAGAAAAAGGGGTGAGCTATGATTCTCAGTAAGGGTTACCAAAGTAGATATTTAAGAACAATCCTCAGAATAATAGTATTAAATCAAGATCATGAACATTAATGATCATACCCTATATATCAAAGATCATATAAATGATTAATTTCATAAATATTGATAGTTCATAAGTCATGAATCAAAAGTAATTAAGGATGATAATCCTTGAAACTATAACATAGAAATAAAACATGGAATTGTCTAAAAACACATGAGAATATAATATGATTTCTATAGTAGTTAAGGAATATCTTCCATTACCATCATGGGAGTGTAGTTTCACTCCTCATACCTTCTTGTTAGTCATAGTACACTCCAATAGACATCATAGTAGCATTAATTCACTTCATATGCCTTCTTTTGAGCCATTGTTCCCTCCCATAACCATCTTAGTAGTCAAATTTAATTCACAATACCATCTTGGTCAGTATCATGAGTTAAATCATTACATAATGCAAAAGAGGGAGATATAGGACGCAAATAACTCATAATGAAATCATAAATACATATACAACATGATAAATAAAAATATTATCATAACCCATGAAATGAAATGAGTATCATAATCATGTAATAATATGATAACCATATAAAAATTATAAAGGACTCTTAATCATTTCATTAAAATCTACAATCATGATAGGGAAAAGGATTTGATAAACCTATGAAAAATAGAAGAGAAACAAATTTCATAAAAATAAATCCTGTGAATGATAAATGAGTTCCATAAAGGCCTTGACATTAATCATAACCCAGTCAGTGAATGAACATGAATGAAATCTTTAGATTATTTCTTAGAAATACACGAGTTACATCAATGGATGTCATCATATATGGAAAATAATTTCCAAATATGATTAAAAATACTTATATTTACAAATATATCCTTTATTAATTTAAATAATTTTTTTAATTCATAAAAATAAATGTCTTTTTGAAAGATATATTATAAGATTTCGTCAATGGAAGCATAAAACTAAACAATCTTTAAAAGAAAAGAGATTGTTTCAGTAATCATTTATTACATGGTAACTTTGGATCATACTATAAATTTATAAAATGAAAATTAAATTAAGAATAAAAAATCATTAATGGAATTATATTCATGAAATAAATTTAAAATAGTAGTATTTACACCCCAAAAAATAATGGATTTGAATAATAAAACATGTTTCTCAAAGAAGAAAAATTGAGACAAACCTGTCTTTCCAGTTTGGTAGAATTTTAATAATTAATAACATGAAATAAATATAATATAATACATATATAAAACACATATGTTTATGTATCATAATCATTTAATACGTCCATGGGTAGTATACACACCACACAAAAGGAATGAGCATTGAATAAAGCATGTTTCTAATGGAAAAATAATGTGAGATGAAATCTCTTCACGTTGTTCATTGACTATAAATATACTCATTAAAACCACCTATATAATAAAAACAAGTTTATTATAATTAATTTAAATAACTATATTTTTATATCTAAAACCATATATGGTGGTATTTATACATTATATTACCTTCTTGTTAACAATCATATGTTGAGGTTTCACTTCAGGTAAGATTCATATTGTTCTTCTAATATGACATTATATGTTATTTATTTTGTCATTATACTTATATCATGATATAATGAATGTAAATAATGATATAAATATCATTTATATTTATTATATTTATTGTTTAATAATATATAGTATATAGAAGTATGAAATTCAATATGACATTCATAGATATGGTAGGTTGTACGTATGCATAAATATTGTTTCTATATTAATTTTAGTATTAAATGAAATAATGTAAAAGGAATATGTATATATATATAATTATTCATCTGTAATTTTTATATAATATATTTTTAATAAAACCATCTTTAATACATTTTATGTAGTGTGTGAACAAATCACATTGCTTTGAGGGGTGGTAGTCCACACTTCCTCACAAACAATTATCATATTTTCACCAAATGGAAGGTATAAATATACATGTCGTAAAATGATAAAATCATATTAATGATGTAACTAATATAATATATCACATATATAACAATAATTCCATCATAATATACACCATGACAAGCAGTAAATAAAATTGAACAATCATCATTTTGTAAGGAGATAGTTAATCGTACACATAAAATGTAGATTTGTTTCTAATTATATAGTGGTCTGTATTAGTTAATGTTATAAAATTATAATAAAAACATAATATTATGTTTAATATAATTTTTTTAATACAATAATCTATTAATTATAATGGAGTGTTGGAGAAGGAAAATAAAAGAATGAATCTTGAGGGAAGTCATTTCCTCTTAATCGGGTAACTCCTTCTAGTTTGTACCTAATGGAATCCATGTATTGATTTATTACCAATGGAGAGATTATATGAGGAAGTTAAGGATTTTGGGAAGTGGATTGGGTAGTGATTTTTCAAACCATAGTGGGTTGAGAGTTTTGAAGAATAGAGAGAGGTGGTGGGATTTTATAGGGAAGTGAAAGGACACACAAGAAATTTTTGAAAACAATTTAGGTATAAACATGTTTTTATGTAATAATAACTTTAAAATACAAAACAAAAATCATTAATGAAAGGATAATGGATTGATAATGTCTAAAAAATGGGTTTTGGAAATGTTTTTAGGTCATTTTATGTTTAAATGTTTTTTTACTTTGTTAACCTAATTTTTCTCTTAAACATTTTAATTAATTTTAATCACATTCACTAATATTTTTGTAAAAAATAAATTTTAACTTATAAAGAATTTAAATTATTATGATTCGAAAAATGGAAATAGTTTTTCCATTTCTAATCACAATTTTGGAATAAATTAATTTAAAAATAACATCACTTATTGGAGGAAATTGTCGGTTATTAACATAATAATGTTCAAAACCATAAAATGTTTTTATCAAATATTAATGTAAAATCTATATTCAATAATATAAATTGGATTAATTGATAAATCTATTATCTGAATAAACATATGAAATAATTTTTTATATTATTTATCCTTATAAATTAATTAGTTGAAAAATTAGTTTTGAATTAAAATTATGTATTTTTAATTATTTAAAAAAAAATGAAACCTTGTAGAAAAAACAGAAAACAATTATCCTAACCTAATATAAATGAATTTTTATTAAATGAATTTATTAATTATTACATATGAATTCTATAAATGTTCCAAAATTTGGATTTAAAATATTATTTCCATTTGAGGTTCTTAAACTACATTTATTAACATGTAGGTTTTTAAAAATAAAATTCGGCATGCTCTTATCACATATCCTTCAAATATGTTAAATAATTATAAAACACATTTTAACATCTAACATATAAATTTAATTAATATCATTTACTCTTAGTAATTAATTTTACTCATTAATATATATCATATTTTTCACATAATACTTGACTTTTATATAATCAATCCAATTATATTAATTTGGATTCTAGTTTATTTTACTATTAATATGAAAAAAATGAATTAAAGTATATATATTAATTAGTTAGTTTATCCAATAATCATTACTTTAATTTCCATGTTATATTCTATTAAATAATAATATTTTAATAACGAATTATTGTTTGGTAACACTCAGCCTTGTGTGTTATGTATTCCATAGAGGATATTCTGTATTAAATGTAATGTAAGAAAACCACCATGTTCCATGTAGATAAATTTATAATTTATGTTCCATTTAATATAGGATTAAATTATTTTTTTATATAGAAAAATACATACATTGTTCATTAATATAAAATATACTATATTTAATGTTGTGTGAAAAAAAGATTAAATTAAATTTAAAAAATTATATTTCAAAAAATCTCAGGATGTAACATTTTACCACCAAAAAATTAAATTTTTTCCACATAATTCAACTAGTTTATCAATGGTATAATACTTGAGAGTTCCTTTAATAGAAACCCATATCGTAAAATTAATACTAAAAAATTCTTTCAAAAAATAATGTTGGAACTATAATGACTATCCAATGAAACTCATAACTAGCTTCCCACATATAATTACATAGTTGGGAAGTTAAAACATTTACATGGAAGAGACATATAACCATTAAGAACTTGTGGAGAGTGATAGAGTATAAGTTCAATGTAATTTTAATGATTACAAATCCATAAATCATTTATGAAAAAATAAACCATTTTATCAACATGAAAAAATGGTAGTAAGATAAATTATTTATATATATCATTATCAAAAATCTAATGTCTTTTCATTGAAATATATACATGATGTATTTTAGGAACATATCACCCTTTTATGTTACTTGATACATGTTACTACTTTCTCCAAAATGGAAGTTGATTTTTTTATTTCTCAAATCACTAAAAGATCATAATATCCATGATAAATCATCCTAGATCACATCATTTACCATAAACAATTGTTAGAGTATCTTATCAAATATTCATGAATTCTCCTCTTATGAGATAATAATTTAATCTCACAAACTGCATCATAATTTTATCTAAAAAATCCCATACATTGTTAACCTTATTAGCCTTATTAATGATGAAAATACAATACATTAGAAATAATTTCACATAATACACATATCATTTATCCCCCTATATATCAAAAATGTGGTTCTTAGTTGTAAATTTCCAACAATGTGAATACACTCATCATATATTCTCTTGAATCATGTTAATAACATGAATTATCAAAAAGAAATTAGTTGTAACGACCCAACTATAGAGCCACTCAACTGGTGACCCATACTCAGTTCGCCACATGACCTCAAGCACATTTTCCCAAATGCCATAGGCTGCCGACTAGCAGAGAGGGCCTTGGTGAGTCATTGAGGAAACTATGCCCTCATTTGGTAAGTTATACAAGGGAAAGGAAATAATATTCAATAGTGGAAGTAGTAAACAACATATAATAATTGAAACTAAACAGTGGAAGCAATTAATATATAGTATTGATGATAATGATGCAGCATGTACAAGTATCTAAGGAAAGAAGAAAAAACAACAACGTGCTGAAATACAACTGAGAAAAAAAGTACAAAAAGTAAATAGTAACTCTAGCAGCATCACAAGCCTAAGCTCGGTCCTATGCTCTGCAGTTCCAACCATCAATCATGTACCTGAAGTAGAAGGTCCATAGTCCCTATCCACACCTGCAACTATATAACCTGTTTGGGCTGAAAAGTAGGACCCAAATAGGGCGTGAGACTAATTTCAATAGGCAACCACCACAAGATCTATGCCCTACTGTCAGTGAGTAATATAGAAGAAGTAATGAAAGTAAATGTAGTAATGAAATAAGAGTACACAAGTAAAAAATCATACCAATTACCATTCACATTCATTTAACAATTAATTCATTTATTTAATTAAACAACCAAGGAATCTAGCAAAGCACTATATTCTAAGGTAAACAGGTAACACACCAGGCATCAAAAGACAACCTAAACAAACAAGCAGACCAATAGATCCAAGATTGTGCTTTGGATTGGTAGAATCATCTAAACCAACCAAAAAATTTGCATTCCCACTGAATCTGGGTGGCTTAAACTATCAGACCCTTATAGTCAAGTAAACATACAAAGGCATATACACTCTATGAAGCACTCATGTCGATTCCCCTGTGGTCTTGCAATGATAGCTACAGACTCTATGATGAAACTCTTACATATAATTCCTCCTGTGGTCTCAATACGTGAATGAAATAATGAAACTCTTAGGGAGAACAAAGACCAATTCCCATATGTCCTGCATACGAAACTAATTCCAACAGACCCCCTAGGGAAGCACTTAATCGTCTATTCTGTCTTTGGTCTCCCACACCATGTTCTCACTGCCCTGAGTAGTCCAGTAGTGCATAATCGACTGTAAACATCCCTAAGTAAGTTTAAAAACTACTTGGCTAAAATCTACAATGCATCAAAAGCATTAAAAAAGTAGGCAACACATCCAATCAGTTATAACAAGAAAACTAGCAATTGCAATAGGGTTTGCCTTGCAGGAAAACTATGTCAAACGGTGATAAACAACCAAAAAGGGATAAAACCCATGGGGTGATCCTCAAACATGAAAAAAATCATATATTATTATCAATTAACCGTTAGCTAACAATAAATCTAAGGAAATTAAAGAATAGGACCAAAATCCCTAACCCAGGATACCCGAAACATGGGAATCCGACACTTTTGCACATAAACTCAAAGACATTCAATGTAAGGAAAAAAACCACCTACCTTGATGTTATGATTTTGATATACTCAAACCTAGAAGCTTTAATATCCTTGGAATGTCATAGATCTAAGAAAACGTCCAAAACGCTCAACCCACGATAACTTGAGAAAGAAGATGAATTGGAAGACGAAGATCTAGGAGAAGGAAGAGCTTACCGCTACGGTTCCAACACAATTGATTGAGGTCTATTCAGAGAAAAGATGGAGGATCAGTGGTTCATCGAAGATCGGCGGCCGTATGGAATGCTCTCGGTTGAAGAATCTAAAGAAGAAGACAGTTCTGGGGTTAAGACGCAACCCCGGTGCATTTAGTGAAAAAAAAGAAAGTACACGGCTTGTACTTTTGGATTACACGGTGTGTACTAGGTTTTTTGTACTCCAATTTAGGTAGCGTCCATGTAATCCCTACATAAACGTGTGTTTGTCCATGACACGGACATCACACGACCTCAACCGGCAATGAAGTACACGTCGTGTACTCAGAAAGTACATGCCATGTACTTCAAAAATATCTAGAAACAACTCTTTTCTCAAAAACTCTAGAAAAAGTAAAACATACTCGAAAAAAAGGTCTGGGTACTTACAAACTTCCCCCTTTAAATAAATTATTCCTTGAATTTCACTAGAGAGGCACAAAAAAAGAATCCCCGAACAACTCCGGCCACTACGATCATACATCGACCTCCCTCCCCCATGTCTCGTCCTGTACTCGCCCATGCTGTCATAGAACCAGTACCAAAGGAACAGACCAGCCAAAGATAACCTTCATATTGCGATCAAAAATCCAGATATGATGCTCATCAAACAATGCATCTGCTTCGATCTCAAACTCATCAGGTTGAAGGACATGAGAAGAGTCTGAAAAGTAATGTCGGAGCTGAGAAACGTGGAATATGTTGTGCATAGCCCAGTACCTCTGAGGTAACTCCAGCCGATAGGCAAACGACCCACCTCTCCCTAAAATCTCAAATGGCCTGACGTATTGTGGTGAAATCTTACCCTATCTCTGAATTCTCTTGTGTCCCAACATTGGTGCGACACACAAGAAAACCTGATCCCTGACATCAAACTCCAGAGTTCGTCTCTGTTGATCAGCATAAGACTTCTGTCGAGACTGCGCTGTAGCCATCCTCTTTCAAATCAACTCTATCTGCTTCGAGGTCTCTTGAACAAGACGAAGTCCCAAAAAAGCTGACTCTCTCGCCTCCATCCAACATAAATGTGATCGGCATGGCCTACCATACAGAGCCTCATAAGGTTCCATCTGAATAGTCTCCTAAAAACTGTTGTTGTAAGAAAACTCCACAAGAGGTATATGCTTCTCCCAAGAACCTCCAAAGTCTATAATACAAGCTTAGAGCATATCCTAAAGCACCTGAATCATACGCTCGGACTGGACATCTATCTGGGGATGGTATGCTGTACTCAAAAGTACCTGTGTACCCAAATCCTTCTGAAGCCCCTGCCAGAACTGAGAAGTAAAACGCGTATCCCTGTCTGGATCGATGGAGTGCAGAACTCCAAGAAGACGTACAATCTCTTGGATGTAGAACTGTCCCATCTCATCCACACTGAAGGTCTCCTTGATCGGAAAGAATTGAGAAAACTTTGTGAGTCTGTCAATGACAACCCAAACTGTGTCATTCCCTCAAGGTGATCTTGAAAAAATGGTCACAAAGTCCATCGTGACGTCATTCCACTTCCACTCGGGAATGGGTAACTGCTGTAAAAGCCCTGCTGGTCACTGATTCTCTGATTTCACCTAATGAAAAGTGGAACAACTCATGACAAAACCATCAACATCTCTCTTCATACTTGGCCACCAATACTGGTGGTGATGATCGTGATACATCTTGGTGACACCAGGATGAACTGCCCAAACTGGGGAATGAAAGTCCCGTATCAGCTCCCCTCATATGTTTGATGGCACCCATACGCATCCCTGGAAATGCAAGATCTCATCCTCATCCACTGTCCATCCAGGAAGAGGGTCCTCTCCTGACACACTCTCCCACATGACTAGGCCTTCTGAGTCTGATAGCAGCCTCATCCGTACCCGATCAAGAAGTCTAGAGGTAATATCTAAATAAGATAGAAAAGTCTTCTCTTAACTATCATGCACCTCCAAATGCATCTCAGAGAATAGATCCATAAGTTTACACTCAATTCTAGCCTTCTGAACTACCTGGATCTGAGTTCTCATGCTCAACGCGTCAGCCACTGCGTTGCCCTTTCCAGGTGTATAGGCGAGCTCAAAGTCGAAGGACTGTAGATACTTGACCTACCTGCGTTGTCTCAGATTCAGATCACGCTGGGTGAAGATGTACTTGAGACTCTTGTGGTCAGTGAAAACCACAAAGTGCTCTCCCAGAAGATAATGTCTCCAACATTGTAAGTCATGAAAAACTACTTCCAGCTCGAGATCATGCGTTGGGTAGTTCCTCTCATGTGGCCTCAACTGCCGAGACCCGTACACAACGACTCCATCTCCCTGCATAAGCAAAACTATTATCCTGATACCTGAAGCATCACTGTAAATAGTGTATCTCTTTCCCGGATCTGGAAAGACTAGTATCGGTGCTAAATTCAACTTCCCTTTCAGCTCCTGAAAGGATGACTCAAAAGAATCTAACCATAAGAACTTCGCACCATTCTTATTCAGACCTGTCAGTGGTGCTGGCAAGCGTGAAAAGTCTTGTATGAAGCATATGTAGTATCCATCTAGCCCCAGAAAACTCTGCACCTCAAAGATGTTCTTTGGCTTCTCCCAGGAAACTAATGCTCTCACTTTCTCTAGGTCCACTGATACTCTGGTCTCTGAGATAATGTGGCCCAAAAAGTGAATCTGATCCATCCAAAAGTGACATATCAAGAGATTAGCATATAGATGATACTCCCTCAGTGTACTGAAAACAATATCAAGATGGGTAGCATGGTCATGTCGAGTGTGAGAGTACACCAAGATATCATCCATGAAGACCACCATGAAAGAGTCTATATATGGATTGATCACTCGGTTCATCAGTGCCATGAAAACTACAGGCGCGTTCGTGAGGCCGAACGACATAACCATATACTTGTATAGAACATACCTACTACTGAAGGCTGTAAGAGGTATATATGATAGTCTAACGCGCAACTAATGGTAACATGGCATCAAATAGATTTTGGAGAACACCTGGGCTCCTCGAAGCTGATCAAAGAGGTCATCAATCCTAGGAAAGGGTTATCAATTCTTGACCGTCAACTGGTTCAGCTTCCGATAATCCACACAAAGCCTAAGGGTGCCATCTGCCTTCTTCGCAAACAGTATAGGAGAGCCCCAATGAGAGGTACAGGGTCGGATACAACCCTTTTCCTGTAACTCCTCGAACTTCTTATTGAAATCCTATAGCTCAGGTGTAGACATCCTATAAAGAGGAATGGACACCGGTGCCACTCCTGGCTCGAGCTCAATAAAAAATTACACCTCACGCTCTAGAGGAAAACCTGAAAAGTCCTATGGAAAGACATCCCTAAAAAGATCCACCACTAGAGGAAAGTCTAACTACAAAGTCCCATGGTCATCCAGATATAGACTGGAAATCTGGGCTGTAACTCCTCCTAGCCCATGATGCTCGGGTGCTGCTCTACTCGCCTGGACATCCCACTAGCCTCTATGAAGAAAAGATCGACCCTCTGGTGATATGAAATTCACCCTGTAGCGATAAAAGTCAATGAATACCAGGAAGGGAACTAAACAGTCCATTCCGAGAATGACATCATAGACTTTCATCTCTAGGACATAGAGGTCCCATAAGAAGAGACACCCACAACCTCAAGAGGGAACTCTCTGCACTGACATACACTAACCACTCTAGTCCCCAAAAGTGGGTCTAGAGTCAAAGTATAGATAGAGGAAAAGATGAAGAGCCCAAGGCTCTCCATAACAGAAATAAAAATAAAACTGAGGCTACTAAGATCGTTCCTCGAACTGTAGATGGTTCAGGATCCTGCTCCGGCTGGGTCTACTCCACTGCAAAAGTCTGACCTATACCATGACCCTGTGGCCATACCTGACTGCTCTGAGCTGATCCGCCCTGCTGTCGCTGAAAGACCAGCGACTGACCACCCTGGCCACGACCTCCACCTCATCCTGAACGTCCAGAAGAACTCCAGTTCCCAGACTGGGGAGAAATTGGTGGCACTGCTCTTGAACGAGGAGTCATGGATAAACCCCTATCATTAGCTGCTGGTGAGAAAACCTGACAGAATCGCTGAAGGATACCCATGTTGCCGCAAGATCTGCACTTCACTGGGTCTCTCTGGCACTGCAGCCTCATATTCCCAGCCCTTCCACACTTATAACATACCACCTGGCTACCAGAAGATGTGCCTCACTACCTTGGATCACCACACGTAGACTCCCTACGATGCTTCCTACTGTCAGTTGGCGAATTACTAACTCGGGAAGCGGAATCGCCCTGGCCCAACTCCGGAATCTCTCATATTTCACTCTTCAATCAGTTGCTGGTTAATTATGGAAGCAATGGAAGTCATCCTGAATATATTCACCTATGATCAGATCTCCCGTCTGAGGCCATCCTCAATATTCCTTTCCAAGAAAAACCCATCTGCGATCTGGAGGGGTGTGAAACACTGAAGCTCAGTGAAACGAGAGGAATGATGCATGAAAGAATGAGTACCCTGCTCTAGGATCATGAACTCCTAGGCTCGGTCAACCCTCAGGGTCCCCGGATAGAATTAGTCATAAAAGATGTGCTGAAACACCTCCCACTCCATAACCTAATGATGACCCGCCTGTGAGATCACGTCCCACCACCTCTTGGCAGAGTCTCATAGCATGTAGGTAGCGAACATTACCTGCCTTTCTGGAGGCATCTCTAGATGCTCAAAGATTTTCATCGTGGCTTCTAGCCAAGACTCTGCAGCCTGAGGTCCTCCTTCCCCTAAAAAGGTGGGAGGATGCCGCTGCTGGAAAACCCACGTCAATTATGCCATTGTCGAGGCAGGGGCGGTGCTCCCTGGAAGGTCTGAATCATCCTTAGAAATCCTTCCCTAAACTGTGCATCAACGGCTGTAACTAGTATCACTACTGGTGCCAAGGCTGGCACAATAGGAGGATCTGTGGGAAGTCCCTGATCATCCATATCCGGTGTCTGATCACCGCCTGCCAACTGGCGTATAACCAGAGGATTTCTCGGTGCCATGACTCTTCAAGGTAAAACACACACCTTAGATCAAAATTATCCGGGACTGAAAACTATGAGCGTAAAAAGGGAACATGGGAAAGAAAAAATTCAAAATTTACTAAACATGACTACACAGCGTGTATAAAGACTACACAACATGTTCCATTAAGTCATTTAAATGGGCATGACTTCTACCCAAATTGGTCATGTAACAAACCAAATACACAGCGTGTTGTCCCAACACATGGCGTATACTTGAATTATCTTCCCTTCCCAATTCCTTCTACATGGTTAAGCCACACGGCTACTCTAAGACAGAACTACACGGCGTGTTCAAGAAGGGCATGACATGTACTAGACATGCCTTACCTGTCCCGTGTTGTTAGCGACATGGTTAGACACATGGATCGACAATACACGGTATGTTCCATATGGACACGGCGTGTACGAGAAAGGGTAACACCAACCCATGTTGTTCGTGACATGGCCAGGTACCTAGATTAGACTACACGACATGTAAAATTCAGACACGGCATGTATGTGAAAAGATAACATGGACCGTGTTTTTCATGACACGGTCGGGTAGAAATTTTCATACTACACGACGTGCTAAACCAGTACACAACGTGTTCCTACAAGATTTTTCACAACCTCGTGTTTCTACCCACATAGTCAGTGACACGGTTTAAAACTACATGAAATGTATTCATAAAGTAAAAGCCGTGTATTCTGGGTTTTTTTCGAAAAGTTGCCTCAGAAACTGCTCCGGAGCCCAGAAAACACAGGAAATAAAAGTTAAGGTGCCAAATTATGATCCATGAGGGCCCATACTCCCCACGAATCAAAGTTTGGAATCTTATGCAAGTTACAAACAAGGTAAACAGGTCAATGGCCCACCAAATTCCGATCCATGAGGGCCCATAACACCTCAAGAACCAAATTTAGGTGTCTATATAAGAAAAAAACTATACAAACAAATTCCCTATCAAATAGTATAGATTCTATCAAATCATATATCACAAAAACATGCATATTCTACACAACATCTATCACAACAACGCGAAATTGCTAATGCATCCTAGATGACATGGAAAGAATGCATGACTCGTGATTTCTAGCAAGTGCTTATATAATGCATGAGATGGAATACCCTCATCTCACCGGGTTGAGACCAAAATAGAACCGCAGTAACAACAACGGTAACAATACAAAGTATGTGAATCACCCAACGGTGAAATCAAATATATTGTAAAATTGAAAACCAGTAAAATTAAAAATAACGAGGTAGTATGGCTTTTCCCTGTACACGGGTTAGCTACTCCCGGGCACAAATTATTACCAAGTACCTATTCCATCCATTCCTCAGCTATAGGATCCAAACAGTAAGTCAAGAGAAAATAATCCCTTTGATACCACTTTGTAACGACCAAAATCCAGATCCACTCAACTGGTGCCCCATACCCGGTTCGCAACATGACCACAAGCGCATTTCCCCAAATTCCAGAGGCGGATGACTAGTAGCGAGGGCCTTGGTGAGTCATTGGGGGAAACTATGCCCTTATTTGGTAAGGTATATAAGGGAAAGGAAATAATAATCAATAGCGGAAGCAGTAAACAACATAAAATAACTAAAACTAAATAGCAGAAGAAATGAATATATAGTAATGATGATAATGATGCAGCAGGTAAAAGTATCTAAGGAAAGAAACAAACACATCAATGTGCTGAAATACAACTGAGAAACAAAGTACAAAATGTAAACAGTAACTCCAGCAGCATCGCAAGACTAAGCTCAGTCCTATGCTCTCCAGATCCAACCAACAATCATGTACCTGATGTAGAAGGGCCACGGTCCCTATCCACACCTACAACTATATAACCTTTTTGGGCCGAAATGTAGGACCCAAACAGGGTGTGAGACTAATCCCAGTAGGCAACCACCATAAGATCTGTGCCATACTATCAGTGAGTAATATAACATAAGTAATTAAAGTAAATGCAGTAATGAACTAGGAGTACACAAGTAAACAATCCTACCAATTACCATTCACATTCATTTAACAATTAATTAATTCATTTAATTAAACAACCAAGGAATCTATAAAATCTCTCTATTCCAAGGTAAACATGTAACACATCAGGCATCAAAAGACTACCTAAACAAACAATTAGGCCAATAGAGCCAAGCTTGTGCTTTGGCTTAGTAGACTTATCTAAACCAACCAAAAAATCCACATTCACACTGAATCTCTGGGTGGCTCAAACTAGAAGACCCCTATAGACAAGTAAACATACAAAGGCACAAACATTATAGGAATCACTCACGTGGATTCCCCTATGGTCTTGCAACGATAGCTACAAACTCTCTGAAGAAGATCTTACGTCTAATTCATCCTATGGTCTCGATACGTGCATAAACTAAGGACACTCTTAGGAAGCACAAAGTTCACTTCCTGTAGGCCCTATGCACGAAACTAATTCCAACAGACCCCCTAGGGAAGCACTTAATCATCTATTCCCTCTTTAGTCTCCCACACGAGGTTCTCATAGCCCTGAGCAGTCCAGTCGTGCGTAATCGAATGTCAGCAGCCCTAAGTAAGTTTAGAAACTACTTGGATAAAATCTACAATGCATTGGAAGCATTAAAACAGTAGGAAAAACATGTAATCTGTTATAACAAGCAAACTAGCAATTGCACTAGGGTTTTCCTTGGAGGCAAACTGTGCCAAACGGCGATAAACAGCCAAACAGGGATAACACCCATGGGGTGATCCACAAACATGAAAAAAAGCATAAATTATTATCAATTAACCTTAAGCTAACAAGTAATCTAAGGAAATTAAACAATAGGACCAAAATCCCTAACCTGGGATACCCGAAACATGGGAATCCGGCGCTTTTGCACAAAAACTCAAATACATTCAATGTAAGGAAACAAACCACCTACCTCAATGTTAGGAGATTGATATACAAAATCCTAGAAGATTGAATCTACATGGAACATTGTAGATCAAAGAAATTTCCCAAAAAACTCAACCCACGATAACTTGAGAAAGAGGAGGAATCGGAAGACGATGCTCTAGGAGAAGAAAGAGCTTACCAATGCGGTTCCAACGCAATCGACGATGGTCGATTCAGAGAACGAACGGAGGCTCAGGGGTTCGTCGAAGATCCGCATCTGTACGAAACACTATCGGTCACAGAAGATGGAGACGAAGATAGTTCTAGGGTTAAGACGTGACCCCGGTGCATTCAGTGAAAGAAAAAGAAAGTACACTGCATGTACTTTTAGAGTACACGATGTGTACTAGGTTTTTATGTACTCTACTTTAGGCGGCCTCTATGTCACCCCAACATGGTCGTGTGTGTGTCCATGACACGGCCAACACACGGCCTTGAGCGACAACAAAGTACAGAGCGTGTACTTCAAAAATTTCCAGAATCTCCTCTTTTCTAAAAAACTGCAGAAAAAGGAAAACATACTTGAAAAGAAGTTCCAGGTTCTTACATTAGTAAAACTTGCTTTCATAATTATTCCAAAGGTTATTAGATATATTCCATAAATAAAATAAGTTTTAAACATCATTTATAACTACATAGACCAATTTTTCAACTAATCAATATTCATATTTCAGGTAATCAGTGCTATATAATTTACTTTTTACAAATAAATAATCCTTTCAAACATGAAAAACCGAATTTTCTTAGAATTTTGATGAAATTTGTAGTTAACTTCCCTTTATACATATATCAACATTATATGATATCACCATTAAACATGTAATGTTTAATAATTAATGAATACATGTACTAAAAATACATGTAAGGTTCAGGACTCATATTATGTAATCATTGAATTTAAAAACATAAATACATCAGTCATTAAACATTATTATTAAACCATTACTCATTATTCATAAACATATTCCTTAATACCCCATTTCTAGAATAGGAAATATGAATAATGTATTAAATATCTTCAACCATAGTCTAATCATGATTCTTATGATTAATATACACACTATTATAAGAACAACACATACCTCTCACTTTTATTTTTTTCTCTTTATCTTAAAAAGTATAACCAATATTCATACCAATTTCATGATTCCCTTTATTATTTCACAATGCGAGAAACCAATTTTTATATAATCCATGAATTCCACTTCAGAAGCAATCAATGTTAATTGTGTTCCATCTAGTTTTATCGATTGACTAAAATAAGAAAGAATGAGATGAGAAACACATATCATAGAAGAAAACCATATAATCATGAAATATTACATATATGTCATCTAGTTCATGACACCTATATTTTAATCAATGAATCCATAGTTATATCTTAGTTTATTCATAGTAATATTATACTCAAATCCTTTTTAATTGGTTTTGAAGAGTTTTTTAATTTCCAAAAAAAATCCGTCATGGGTAAAAAACTAGGTGGGTAGTAAGGCTTCTTTTTATGTACCATAGTACCCTCAATCAGGTCTGAAAAAACATGTTAGTGTTATAACACCTAGGAACATCTATTTTAGTTCCATATAATGTTTTAGTATCCAGATAGGTATGTATTTCTATGGAACCACTCACTCTATCCTTTACTATAAATTCTAGGACATTTTATTCTACCTTTTCTTATCTGTAATATTATCTTTAGGAATGTACTTAGCGTTATCACTAATTCATTCTCATCCAAAATTCCAATGATTAACAAAATGTTTTGTTTGATAGCAACTATTGAATCCCATGAATTATATACATTAAAATTAAATAAATTTTAAGAAATATGAAAACAATATACAAATAAACACCCAACGACTGTATTAGTTTAGTGCCATAAGAAACATGGAATCATGAACACTATTACATAAGATAGAAATAGTATCTCACATTAGGTTCATATTGAGAAGAACCCTTTATAGACACATCAATGATAATACATATCTTTATAACCATGGGAATAAAACCTAAAAAGGTGTGAGCTCACATGCTCAGTAAGTGTAAATAAGGGAGATATGTAAGCATAATCATGAGCATAATTGTGTGATAACATGATCATTAAAATAGAGGACCATACCTATCATTTCAAAGATCACATACATGAATCCGAAAATAAATATTAGGAGTTGATAAGACATGAATCATACTTAAATAATGATCACAATCCCTAATATCATATTGTATGAAAAAATCATCGAATTGTGGAAATCATAGTAGCATATAATATGGCCTCTATAGTATCCAAGTAATACATACCAAGATCATATTTATAGAATGGGTTGACTCCCCATACCATATTGGTTTTCATGGTTCACTCCCATGGCCATCAAAGTTGCATGAGTTCACTCCACATACAATATTTGTAGTCCTCGTTCACTCTTATGGTCTTCATAGTAGGCAAGGATAATTTCCAGGACCATATAAGTCAATCTCATGAGATATAAATCATATACCAATTTATTGGAGGGTGATATAGGCCCCACACATTTCAGAATGAATTCATACATACATGTTACTCAAAATCATTTAAAATATTATCACAACCCATGAAATGAACTAGGTATCATAAGAATGTAATCATATTATAACCTTTGGAAAATGAAACAAGTTTCATAATCATTTAATTTAATGAATAAACTATGAATGAGAAATGGATTTCATAAACATATAACATGAGTAAGAGAAACAGATTTCAAAAACATATAACCAATGAAAGGGAAAATATTTTCATACAGACCATGACATTGAGAGAATCACATTCAGATAAATAATATTAATATACCATTAGATCATTTCCTAGAAAGGGATGAGTATAATTATTGAATTCCATTCAAGATGGAAAATAATTTTGACATATCATTAAAAACATTTCTTGAGGAAAATAACCATTATTATTTTAAAAATGGATTTTAATGCATAAAACATTTTGAAAATCCTGATCATATTAAATATTTTGAAATCATATAAAGAATAAATAAAATCATCTTGGAATCCCTTATACATTAAATCTTATAGAATAGGAATAAAAAACATTTTGATGAAATTATTCTTCAAAAAAAATTTAAAACCTTAAAAAATAATGAAAAAAATGTTAAATCCCATTTCATCAAATAAATTTTGAAATCATAAAAATACATCATTTATAGGGTTTGAAAACTACTAAATTGAATTTTTTTGAAAAAATATAAAGAAAATTTAAAAACTTTTTTAAAATAAATTACTTAAGAATATCTTTGAATAATATTAAGAGTCCTCCAAAAATTTTGAAAACATTTTTACTTGAAAAATTATGAAGGCAGATTGGAAATATTTTTCAAAACCATTTTTCATGAAAATTTATAAAAGAATATTGAAAAAATTTTACGAATTATTTTCCTTGTAAAATTATAAATTATGATTAAAAAAACATTAAAAAAGTCATTGAAAAAATATTTAATTTATATAAATAATTGTTGAAAACGTTGTGAAAACCTTTTTAGATAACATGGTCTTGAAGGAACACATATTTCTGACTGAAGAGTGGGTAATGTCTATCATTCGTAATGTCAATTTATTAACTATATTATATACGAATGAGTATAAAAATGGTATAGATAAATTAATTAATATTGAATATAAAAATTAGAAGGAAATTCGTTAATTTTATTTTTATATGGATCATATGGTCTTGTCAGTGGAAGAATAAATAGAAACAATATCAAAAAAGTGATAATATTATTTCAATAAAAATTTATAACATTTTAACATGGAATTATACTCTCCAAGTATGAAAATAAAATAAAATGAATCCAAAATTTCATTAATAGAATGATATTCATGTTATAACATTTATAATGGAAGTATATATACCTTTAAAATGATTGCAGGTGCATAATAAAATATATGTCTCAAAGAATGCAAATTGAGAAAAAAATGTTATTTCTATTTGGTTGCTTTTGATATATTAACCTGAAAAAATATCATATAATCAATATATAAATACCTTAAATTTATGTATATTAATAATTTAATATATCCATTGGATGTATAAACATCAGAAAAAGGAATTGTTAGTGAATAAATCATGTATCTCATGGAAATAAAATGTGAGATGAAACATACATACCATGTGCCTTGAATCTAATTGTACTCATTAAAAAACTTATATAATAAACATAAATTTATAATACATATACTAAAAAACAATATTTTTATATCTAATACAATATATGGTTTTATGATGACCTTATATTACCCACTTGTTAAAAATCATTTGTTAACAATTAACTTTGGCTAAAATTCTCTTTTTTATTCTCATGTGTCTTAATTTGTTATATATATGGTCATTATAATATCAAGATTTCAAGAATTTAAATCATGATATAAATATCAAGAATATTAATTATAAGTGTTTTATAATAATCTATATAAAATATATGTATGAAATGTAATATATTTTTCATTGAGATGGTATTTCATACATATGTATGAACGTTGTTTCTGTTTTTATTGTCATATTTAAAGAAAGAGGAAAAATGAAATATTTTGGTGTACATATGTGGGTATATATTTATTTCTAAATTATATTTATTATATCATATATATCACATAAAATTACTAAACCATTCATTAATATATTCTATGATGTGTATGAATGAATCACATCAGTTTGAGAGTGTTATACTCAACATACCCACAAACGAAATTTATGTATTTATATAAAATGAAAAGTATAAAGATTCGTGTTTTATAAGGATAAAATAATATTAATTACATAATTATCATAATATATAACTTATATAAATACACTTTCTATCATAATTTCAACCATGAGATGTGGTAAGAAAAAATGAACAATTCTCATTTTGTGAGGCAGTAGTTCGACGTACATATAGATAGAATGTTTGATACCCATTACAAAGATGTTTGAGTGTGTTTTGGTAAAACAATTTTCAAATAAACATCATATTTTATTGAATGTACCTTTTTATACAATAATGGAATAAAGGGAGTGGGGGTGGAGAAAGAATATAAAAAAAATATTTTGAGAGAAGCAGTTACCCCTTAATCAGGTATGTCATTTTGGTTTGTACCAAAAGGATTCCTTAGATTTACTTTTTAAACATTGGAGGCCTATATAAGGAAGGGAGGGGTTTTGGGGGTTTAATTAGGAATAGCTTGGATGATCTAATGTAGTTTGAGTATTATGAAGAAAATGGAGAGGTGGTGAGATTTTATAAGGGAGGGAAAGAATACAGTTGGTATTAAAAAAAAAGATAGATGTACCCATGATTATTCATAACAAAAGTCATACCGATAAAAACATTATAAGGTCAATTAATGAATATTGTTCATAAAATGGGGTTTGGACCAGTTTCATGTCCATTTTGGGGTTTAAATATAATTTTTAGTACATTATTAATATAATTATTCTTTCACTCATTGTAATAAATTTTAACCACTTTCGTTAATATTTTTTGCCAAAAAAGTTTACTTTATTATAAAATAAAATTATTATTATTCCCAATATGGAATTTATTTTTCTATATTCTAATCACAGATGTATCAGAATTTTCCTTAAAAATAATCTCACTAAAAGGATGACAATCTAGGTTTTTAAAGTAAAAGTGATAAAAATATTTCTGTTTATATTATCCAATTCTAATGTGAAATTTAATAAAATGATCTAAAATGTGTTAATTGAAAATAATATTATATAAATTATCTTTTAAACCAATTTTATATATAATTTAACCATATAATATTATTATATGACAAAGATGTTTTGAATTAAAATTCTGTTTTTTAACAATTCAATAAAAATGAAACCATATAGAAAAATACCAAAAAAATTTTCTAACATAATTTTTAGGTTTATCTTTCAAATATGATGTTAATATAGAGAAATTGTATCTTTAAAATATCCACCATTTTGATTTATTATGGGTTCTAAATTAAATGACAGTGATACAACCTACTTTAAAATATAGGTTAACATACATAAAATTTAGATTATTCTTGTCTTATGTTAATATGATATGTTGAAATATTATCAATTATTATTAATATATAAATTATAAATGTAATTAATATTCTTTAATATTATAAATTATTTTAAAATTTTAATATTGACTTTCGTTTTTCACATTAAAATATACATTTATAAAATTAGTCCCTTTACATTCATTTGGGTTCTATATTCTTTTCTAATTAATAAGTATCCAATGGTTTTAAATATATATATTCATATGTTAGTATATAAAATAATAATAAATTTAATTTCCTAGTTATATAGTATTAAAAAATAATAGTTTAAAAATTAATTATTGTACAATAACACTCAGTCTTTCATGTTACGGAAGGCATCGAGGAAATTCAATCTTTCCTGAAACATAATCTATCCTCATTTTATCATGTAAATAAATCTAAAAACTATGTTTCGTTTAGTGAATTATAAACATTATTTTCCATATAATGAAATCCATACATAATTCATTAATAAAAAGTAAATTATTTACCTTGTTGTGAGAAATGATAAATATCAAAAAGATGAAATTAATTTGAAAAAAATTATTTCAAAAAATCTGGGTGTGTTATAGAGAAGTTTATTCTTTGAATTTATTCATGGAAGAAGTTAAATATAATAATAATTAAATAGAAGAAATATAGTTTAATATTTAAAAATTCTAAATTCTTAATCATGGTGGGGTGGTTCCTTATCGCCCGGTTCATCCACTGAACCTCGCTGAAGTCCACAATCAGTTCCCTATATATCTCAAGAGAAAGAAAATACATGATGATTCATATATACTAAATATAGTGTAAATATACTTGGATCAAGAACATTAGTTTCATGTACAACCAATAGGGAATTTGGACCGTAGAGTGAATTTTTTATAGACCAATACAATTCACATGGTCAATTTTTTATGGTGAATTGAAAATATTTATGTTGCTATATTAGAACACAATGATATGACGAGATAGATGTATCCAATTTTTTTATCATAGTTAAAAAAACGGCAATAAAATCATTTTTTGAGGGTTTTAATTTAACATCATGAGATTTTATGGGCTATTTTTCCCATAAATATAATTTCTTGGATAGAATTTGTTACATGAAATAACAAGTTTTAATAAATGACCATATAATATTTAAATAATTATATATGAATGTTAATTATTACATAGTCATGAAACATAATGGTATAAATATATGTACATTTTTTAAAAATATAATTATACTTTTTTTACATAATTAATATATATTGATTATAAAGTACTTAATTTTTAGTAAATACTTCACATGATTTATCAAATTTTTTTTAAAAAATATTTCTAATATTATTTTTTTGAAAAAAATTGTAATCAATTTTTACACATATATAAAATAATTTTTTAAAATCAAAATTATATTTTTAAATATACATAAAAAATTATCTTTGAGAGAATTTTTATGATTTTTCTAAATGATCATATTTTCTATTAATAGTAATTTTTTTTAAAAAACTGGAATTATATTTAATGAATTTACAATATCCATTTTATTCTTATATTTTTTAAAGATAAAATTAGTCCTTATATATATTTATTATTTATATTTAATTCATTGGAATCAATTTCATATTGAATATTTATATTAAATAATTTTATACTTTTTAAATGTATTTCTTTGAAAAATTGTTTTTTGGGTCTAAGAGTTGTATATTATATTATATTGTTCTAATTCTATGAATTGAATTTTAAAAATTGTGTTAAATATTTGGAATCATCATAATTAATATTATATAATTAGGCTGACATAATGTTTTGTTAAATTTAATATTGAAAAATGATAAAACTTATTTCTGTGATTAAAGTTAAAACATGCATAACGTGGTTGAAATTATGAAGATAAGATTTAAATTATCCTAAGAAAATATTAAATTAAAATTTTATAGATATATTTCAATATTATTAGATCTATCATTCAATAATAAAAAAGTTTCTGTACATCGATCAGGTGAATAACATTGATATAAATTTTTATTTTCCTAACACTAAAGTGTGTCTTCTCCCGAACCTATTAATAGATACCACCTCCCCTATCACCTCCACACGTCCAAAGCATTTTTTCATTCAAATCCCTAAAAACTAACTATATATAATCCATAAATATATAACAGTGTCCCTATTTTTACTAAGAATCCATTCTAATTATGATTTAGTTATAAACCTAAAGAACTTTTTTGAAGAAGAGATAACATTATTAAACTAGTTTATTGTTTTATTTCTTCTTACACCTCAATAAATTATTATTTAACTATAATGATATAATATTAATAATAACTAAAATATAATAGTATTTTATTACTTTAATTAAATATTTAATAACATATCCTCTTACAATTAAAAGAAATTGAAATCGTCGATCATGTGTATGGATGAATACCACTTCACGAACCACTGTAATATGGTTTGAATCACCTACTATCACTATTATAGACAATTTTGGATTTATGATTTATATATGATATTTATAAAATCTTTATGGTTTTTATATTATTATATTTCATATACCTTCTTACCATCTAATCCACTAGCAAATGATAATGTCGCACATGTGTATGTCTAGATTTTCGGCTCCATAAAAAGATGTGAATCTTTTTTTTATTTTGATATTGATGGTAATAATGACTTATTATATAAATATATATGATGTAATATAGATAAAAATTATTATTAAAAAGTGAATTAAAATTTATAATACATGTATTTAATGTATGGATGAAATGGAAATATTGTTCATGCATACATACTGAAAAAATGGCTCCATGGATGGTATAATTCGTATTATATATCTGAAAGTTATTGATTACTCAAAAAAATATATAATGAATTTATATGATATTATATAATTTTTCACATTATTGACATGTTGGAACTATTTGAAACATAAATGGACAGAATCTTCTTATTGAAAACATATCTGAAAGACAAAGTAGTTAACGTGATGGTAACAAGGAAAATGTTTATAAAATGGTAATAAATGATAATAATTAAAAAATATAAGGTTAAATATATATAATTACAATTCATTAAAATATTTATAATAAAAATATATCTTTTTTAAATATGTTTTATTCTTTCTATAATAAATGATTGGACTGATAGCTGGATTTTTCTAGTATCTCTTTTATTTCTGGGTGACATTTGTCATATACACTAATATTTTAATTTTTATGTTGTATATACTAACCATTTTATATTATATAAAACTAATATCATTATTTGAATAATATATAATGTTTTATTATATGATATTCTGTAATGGGAATTATAATCTAACAGTTACCAAATAGGTAATGGTTTTATTCTACAATCTCATCGTTTATCTTGTTTCTTTATGAAACAATTTATGATGTCAAAATCATAGGTTATATCTCTCAATAAAATATTTAATTTTATTATTATATAGTTATTTTATGAAGAAAAATTATTTTCCTTTCATTTTCCACCATTTATGTAATCAATATTCCAAATGAATTTTTAAGGAAACCCCACTTCCATTCTCTATTGAGTAGAAAATACTTTTTCATCCATGTCCATGTTTTCTGAAAGTGTTTTAAATAATGTTTTTACAATTATTAAAATAAATTTTAATATTATTTCTTTCTTTGACTAATTTATTTAAAAATAAAAATACTAAATTATTTTATCATTTTTTAGGAGGTTATTTTTGATTTTTACCAATGTGTGAGAGGAACGTTTTCTCATAAAAATTAGATATGAATGGATTTTCCACCATCATGAACAACAAATGATTGAAATAATAAATTATAAGATAAAAATGACATTTTAAAATAAAATTATTTATATAATAATTTAAATTTATTTGTTTTAAAATTATTTTATTCAATGTAAAAAGACTATTTCATTCAGTAAAATTTACAGGTAATCATTAAAAATAATTTAAAAAAAATATGAAATCTTTTGATGATACTTATAATTTACCAGTGATATAATCCAATTACACCATATCAATTCTCTCTCTTGGAAGTTTATTATTTTTATGAAAACATATTCATGATAATGAATCCTTTTTATGGGATTTTGTGTAAGGAAATTATGAAATTTTTATTAAACCAATTTCGTTCAGAAGTGTTATGCAATGATGAAAATTTTATTAATTCCATTTATTTTCATCTAATCTGATATGGTGAATGTTTTATTCTATTATAGAACTTATATTAATGGTTTCTATAATTTTTATGTTTTTTATTTTATCGTATTGGATGGTTTTTTAATTATAGAAAAAATGGTTGTTATGTTTTCATCAAGGAATATGGTTATGTTAAATTAATAGATAGAGATCATGTTATAACTAATAATCGTGGAGTCTTATATCACCCTCTAATTCATTTCATAAGGATATATAACTCATGTGATAAATATTTTTTGTATGAACCTAATTTCATGTTAAATATTTATCTATGGACATGTTTTTCTTATTCATAAGGTTATGTTAAGATAAGATTCTATATTTATAATATATTGAGTGAAATTATTTTATTTAATCATTTTAATAACGTTATCATATTATGTATATTCCATAAATATTTTTCTAATATAAAATTTATGTTTTTATGGATCATGTTAATTTATTCAATTATGATTCATGTCTTATGAACATCCAATATTTATTCCATGGCTCATGTACTTGATCAATGACAAAAATGGTATGGTTATCAAATTTTGTTCCTATTTTCCCATAATATCATGATCATTTTATGTTTTTGTTTACCATTTTTATGCTTATTAAGCATTTTAAATCACCTTTTTAGTTGTTTCCTTTCCCCGTGTTATGATTAATTTTATTAAGTTGGTTATGTATGGGATTTTAATTATACACAATTATATTTTTTAAATATGTAAAAGATAATTTAGGATAAAATATGATTATATAGCTACTCATAACAAAAGTAGTCCTTTATATCCCTCAACTGTGTCTTTGTTTACTCAATTGAATATTCATCTAAAAAATGTAGTACATTGTATGACATTCATTTTTAATTTTATATTGTGTAAAAAATTAATGATTGTTCTCAAATGGGGAGAAAAATCTCTCTAAATTTCAATTTCTAAAAGTTATAATATATCTATATATCCCCCCCCATGTTTCTAAAGAACATAATAGATTTATTTAATACAGATTATTGGTTATGGGGGAATAGTTTTTTTATTATAGAATTCTATGTGGACTTCAAAGTGATATGAGAGAAAATAAAATGTAAATTTTTCTTCATTTTCTTCCTTTCAGTTTCTATTTCAATGGGAGGATAATATGATGTCCCCAAGAGGTATAGAAACCAAATAAAAAATATATTTTCATACATACCCTATAAATTTTAAGTTAATTAAGGTGAGGAAATTAATCAGGATAAAAAAGGAATAATACATCCAAATCCATAAAATCCTTAGATAATCTATCATAGGATGGATTTATGATTATGTTGAAAATAAAATAAAAATATGGTGGATTTCATAACCAAAATTTATGTTTGGTGTATTATTTAATTTCAATTGTAGTGTAATTAAATATTACTATATTATTGGGATATAAATGAGAATAGTTGAGATATAGTCAACATTATGACAAATTTTGGGATATGAGAGTGAATTAGAGATAAATTTCTAAAATATATCAATACTATATCATGTTTTCATGATCATGAGTTATTATTGAATTGAAATAGAGATATTTCTATGGGAAATGGGTTGGTAAATTCACAACTCAATCAATAATGAATGAAATTTTCCTAGTTAGGTGAATATAGGAAGATATCCAATGTGATATATGGATGTTGAAGGATAATTGGAAAATAATGATTCCAGTGTGGAACTAGTCTCACCTCGATGAAGTTTCATATGACTTTTGTTTGTGTAAAATGTGGTCTTTTCCCTCTTTATTAGTAGTTTTTTCTATTGATATTGTTTTAATAAAAGTGTTTTTGATGATATTGATAATTGTATAATGATTATAGATAATATGTATAATTCCTATTCACGATCAAAAGTTCCATAAAAATGATGGTTCTATGAAATATCATGAAAAATTAAATTGGGTTTATTTACAAAAAGTAAAAAAGTATCTCAAAAGTAATATTTATTTTCATGAAGATTTGTGAAATATAATATTTTTTATGGAATCATCAAATTATTGAAAGTGAATATAGCTTTTTAATGATTTTATTAAGGTTTCAAATATACACGAACCTATGAAATGATTCACTAATGTGTTTTTTAATGTTTCCATGTTTTTATTTTTATAATTAATGTTTCTTTTTCTAGTGTTGAGATTTTTTGATTGTTATGTTTCATAATGTAAAAAATTTGGGAATTACCATGAAATAGAAATATTATTTCTACAATAGTATTGATTTGTGTACTAATGGGGACATCAAATCAATGATGTTAAAAAAACTATAATGAAACATAATCCTATGAAATATATATGGGTTTTTCATAATGTTAGTGAGTATAATTATAATGGTGATGTAAAACTATAAAATATCAATAAATATAAAAAGGAATGTGTATCGCCTATAGTTCACAAGGAACTTGTATGAAGTGTCAAAACTACCTCATATTTTAAAAAATTTACTTATTGAAGGTCGAAAGTTCAAATTAGTGAATTATTTTCTAAATTATTAATGAAAAATTATGTTGCTAAATGAATAAGACATTAATATATTAATACCATGTGACCATTATGTGGCACTAAAGCGGATGTTAATATTGAGAATAATAAATGCTCATATAAGTTGTGTGATTATTGTTACTTGAGTCTATTAAGAAAAATTTATAATGGATAAAAATTAATGTAATTTGAAAGTTAGGGTAATGTGATAATGTAGATGCTTCACAAACTACAAGATTGCTCTTTCACAAAAATTAATTTTTTAAAATGATAACTATGTGAAAGAAAATAGTTATTTGAAAGTATATGTAACAAAAATAAAATATATTAAAAATAAATTTCACGTGAATAGTTAAATTAGATATAATAAAATTAGTAATATAATGAATGAGAAGATTCACTTTATTAATGATCATGTATAATTGTTTAAATGGAATAATTTAACATAAAATCCTATAAACTATGGATGTACATTGATATATATTTTTTACAGAGTTTGGACAAGTAAATATACCTTGGGTGAGGATTTTCCATACTATAAATATTGTAAAGGAATATTTCTCAGAATGGAGTAACTATTTCCAAATCATTAATAATACTGTACACGTGTGAAGCTCAACAAATTCTAGTATGACCAAAATATGTTGGTGTATTCTCCATGGAATAGAACGTTTGTGGTAACCCATCTAAGAATCAATATATCTAATAACTATTTGACATTAATAAAAAATTTTTATAACAATATGTATATGACTTGTAGGTGTAATCATGTGAGAGGTCAACCATAGTTCTATTAAATATAGGAACATGATTTTCAATCAATGTAAAGAAGATAACAAAGAAATTTTTAATTTTTTCTAAAACTATTGTTCACACCCATGCCTCATATAGTGTATATAGTTAAAAAACCCTTTCCACCAATGATCTATGGAAAAACTGACCACATAGATTCCATTATCTTTTTTTGGTGAAAAGTAACTCATTCAATAAATTAATGGATGATAATTTTGATTTTTTTAGAAATTAATTTTTTATAAATTTCAAAAAAAAAAATCATTGGATGATACTCATTAAATATTATTAAAAAATTATAATGAAATCATATGCATAAAAAAAGATGATTTCTATCCAAATATTTTTTATAATACTGTATATGATTTAATTATTATAATTTTATCATAGATTTATTTGAGAGAATCATAATATTCTTATAATATTTTATATGATTTAATTATAAAATATTATCACCTGATTATTACCAATTTGTTATTAAAATCATTGATTATGGTAATGACAACTAAATTTCTCAATATTGTCTTTTTTAGAGAGTCATGTTCATTATAATATGATAACAATTCTATTTTAAAAATAATCTTAATTATTTCATGAGTTTAATATATAATTTTATAACTATTCAAATAATTCGGTGATGAAAAATGACTTACATCACTTCAAGAATATGGTAGACCATACAAACTTGTGATTTATTTTTAGAATTTTCAATGGATTGAATGAAATAAAGTTAAATGGTAATTAAAATTTATAGAATCATTATTTAAACACATATATCGTATATATTAATTAAATATATATTTAGTTCCATCAATTTAAAACATAAATGAATAAATAATCAGATTGCTTCATGGTGGGGGTAGTCCATATATACGTATGTGTCACAATATCATTTTATTATTGATAGTAGGGAGGTTGATAGTGTTTTTAAAATTCATCATAATAAAAATTCATTAAATTAAATATATTAATTTAAGTATATTATAATTTATAACATTTATTTATATGATATACAATTATATTTTATATTTAAAATTCTCAGTTAATATTTGTACCTCTTTATTGAGAATCATTTTTCCTTCCACACCTTGTTCTTTAAAAATAATGTATTTTATCTAGAAAAGAATATATATGATGTTTTTATGTATGTATGGATGATATCAAGGTTAGATATATCTTATATATAAGCCTCAATGATGGTAAGAAATTAATTAGATGAGGTACCCATATGTATGTAAGGGTAGACACACTCTTAGAATTACTTAAAGTATTAAAATAATATAATTTTATTTTCATAGAAATTTGGATTAAATATATCATTATGAAAATATTGGATTTTTATTTGTGTAAATAATATAATCCAATATAATTTCAACATGTTTTCATTATGTTTTTAAACATTATCTAATAGTTTTAAAATACTCATTAACGCTTTTTATAATTACTATAATATCAATGTTTTCTTCTCATTAAAGGTTATTAATGTTACCATAATTGGAAAATTGAATCATAAATTGGAAATTAGAGGCATTTCAAACAATATACCATTAACTAGGCTAAATATTTAATATCTAAGAAATTTAAATCATTTAGTAAATTATTTCTTTATATAATATATTTTAAATATCCTTTTGGATGTATTAATTTAATATAAATTTTAAAACAACATAAAATGAAAGTAATAAAAATATTGAAATTAAAAATTCTCTAATATATTATATTAGTCTATAAAATCTTGCTTACACTAGGAATCACAATAAAAATTACATTCATATTTTTTTAAATCATTTAATTATTGTTCTAATGTTTCCACAATCACTTTTTCTGTGTTGCCCAAAAATTTAAGGATATTATTCCATCACAAAATATAAAATTAATTTATCATGAAAAAATAAACTCATAATTATAATATAAATGTTTTTCTTAACAAATGTTTTTTTCATCCCTGCCACATAATAAAATATATATTAAAAGAAAGGGATTGAACTTTTTAAATTGATCTCTTTCATAAGTGTTATAAATTTCAAAATAAATGTTACATGGGAGATAAAATAATTAATTTATAACTTAATATTATTATGTATTAAATATACTAATAAAATAAAAAAATTAACGTTTTTAATGAATTTTATGGCTTATCACTTTAGTTTTAACAACAATTATACCATTTTTCTGTTTCTGGGGAGACAACAAATTACTATGTTTCTATTCATTTTGACCAAAAAATATAAGGTAATAATTTGAAAATTTTGGATCACTCAAGGAAAAATATGTAATAAATTTTTTGTGATTTAGTAAACACCAATAATTGGAATTAATTTTAAAAAAATTTAAAAATATAACCCAAAATAGCATTTAACAAAATTCATTCTATGTATAAAAATGATTAAATTGAAATTTGAACTATAAAAATGATTTAAATGAATATAATTTGATCTTTAATAATGAAATAAAACCAATTCTACTATAAATTTTTTTAAACAAATATAAATCATTGTAATTTCTTGATAAAAAATACAATTTTTAGTAAAAATTAGAATTTTTCCCAATGAATTTGAATTTGAATCCTTTTAAAATAATCACAAGAATTCTCATTAAATTATTTTTAATATTATAATACAAAAACTTTTATACTATTATAAAATTATATTTCAAAAAATTTCTAGAAATTATTTAAAATAATAACTCATATAAATTCATAACAACCTTTTTAAAGTAAAATAATTTTTTGAACAATAAAATCAAATTAACAAAAAATGAATACTAATTTAAGAATAAATATTTAATAATTTTTTGTTGAGTCAGCCCTTTTTATATATCAAAATTTCAGTAATAATATTCATATTATCTAATTAAAATGATGGATTATATAATTCACATTAAATATTGTAATTTTGAAATTACAACGTGGTTTTTTCAAATTGGATGAAGAATGTAAATCAATAAAGAAATGAAATAATAATTTATTATAGAGAAATATGTCATAAAATTTTGGGGTTTTACATTATAAAACCAATGAAAATTAATTTCTCTTATAATATTCTATCACTCTGATATAAAAAATGATGGTATCTCTATGTCATCACATCCTCTAGTCCTCGAATAGCTTTATTGAATTTATAATACCTTAAGAGAACATTAGCCATGCGAGTTGTATTATTATAAATAACATTCCCCCTACAATAAAATATTTATACCACTTATTTTTCGTATTAATAAAATTAATCAATTGGTATAACAATTGAGATTATTAAATTTTTTGGATTTTGTATATGCATACTCAAGAGTGGTAAATGGAACACATCGTGAACATAATAAAAAATTATAAGAAGTTATAAATAGTTATATAACGACCCTATGTGATCTATATTATCAAAGGAATTAGCATATCTAGTGATCTAATTTCCCTTATTACTAAATATCATAACCTTTTTCCAAGTAACTATTATTAGGAATACCTCATCACGATCTTTGACCTCGATATTTCACTGATATTTTCAATATAATTATTGTTTTGAATCTAATCTACCATTATGTACACATGAATAGATCTATTCTTCACATAAATCTCCTCACCATTCCCTAGTTTCAATTGTTTTCTTTTACCAACTTCGTCCAATATTATTGGGGTTCTTCACTTAATATCATAGTGGGATTTAAAAGTATCGATCTGAATGATTGATTTAAAGATATTTTTATATGGAAATTAGACTATAGAATGGTATTAATACAAATAAACATTAATAAATATATTTTAATCCCTCAAAATTAATTATTGATATTGAATAGTCCTATCAATCTAACCATCTTTCTATAGAATATTTCATGTGTGGAAAGTCATTTATATATCAAGATCTTACTAAAAACAACTCGAGCACAACATGGTATTCCTAACATCTTAATCAATTATAAAGTAATGTGGTACTCTATAAATTCTTATTACTTAATTAATTTATATCATGTAAACATGTTGAAGAGGGAAATTCTCTATGATGGTTAACAAGTAAGTTAAATTCTTGAACCATTAGCTATAACCCAAATAGCATTGTGATAATTATATTTTTGGGATATTTTAATAATTAATTATGAGGTAATGTATCATATTTAGAATCAAGTAAAGGAAATGGTAGTAATATAAAATTAGTATTATATCACTCAAGATAAAATTATGACTTACCAATAATAATGATACATAATATAAAATATCCCATTCAATATTATCCAACAAGAAACATTTGATTTAAATCACATTAAATCATTACACATTATGGATTTATATAAGAATATGATCTATGTGATTCATCGAAGAAAGTTACTCAATTAAGTTTTGTATTAATGGGACATATAAAATTTTCCTGAACTTTATCATTTATTTTATATTTTATTGAATTCACAAAACATTTCTTTTATTCTTCTATAGTGACACAATATTATTATGTTCAACTTTTATTATCAAATGGATGGATGGTTAAACTTTCCTTTAAAAAAATATGATATATCATCATTCCATAGGATTTCATGTTCATATTTCTATAGATATATAAATATTGTATATCATTCAATATTAATCAATGAATAAATGTAATAGTGCATTTGAATTGAAGCATGATCTAACTTTTTTTACTTATAATGGAAATAATGATTTTAGAATTCATAATCTGTAATCATTTATAACCATCATTTGTGGATAATTTTCAACCCATTCTATCTAAATATATAAATAAAAATTTTAGGATCAATATATATGTAGCACATTTCACCCTAAAAATAATTCCACGATATTATTAATTAAAAATGACCTTCATCAACTCAATATCATGAGTAATGAAATTATTCTCATGTATATTCATTTGATGTGAGGAATATTGTATTGACTAGTAATTATTCATAATTATACAACAAAATACCATATTTTATGTATCAATATATATCAATATCCATTTCCTGCTATAGCATAATGTGAGAACATGATCGATGTGAAATATTCTCATTACCTCTAATTTTTTTTACATTCATATATCTAGAACAACATAGCCCCCATAATAATAATTTTTTTACTAGAATAGATATTCATGATAAATATCTAAAATGAATCAATAATATCCATCCTACCCAAGAGAATAATGGTTTATGTTACCTTTATTAGTAATTTTCATATCTAAATTACATTCATAATTTTATTATCCACCAATGTACCCACACATCATATTATATAACCCAATATTGGAACATTTTTAAGAAAATAAGTTAGACATGGTAAATTTTTAATACAACTTCATTACCATTAGGGTATTCAGGAAAATTCACAAAGG
Source organism: Viscum album (assembly GCA_963277665.1). Taxonomy (NCBI): domain Eukaryota; kingdom Viridiplantae; phylum Streptophyta; class Magnoliopsida; order Santalales; family Viscaceae; genus Viscum; species Viscum album. The sequence goes on along the minus strand of OY728120.1, from coordinate 1,535,330,017 downwards.
ATCTTCATTCTCTTTTTTCTACTATAAATATCTATGAATATAATCTATAATGAATACCAATAATTGGAAAATATAATCTCTAAATACTATATTCATTAAATAAATTAATATATTATTGTAATTATTGGTCCAAATGGAATCAAAGTAAATTCATATTGCCTAAACCACATGATGATTTTTTTGGGTATACCATCCATTATAAAGCCCTGTTTATCATATCTAGAATGATGGCCAATCTATGAATTTTTTTTATTTCCTAATAATTTATCAATAATAATAATATATATATGGTGATGTGTTTATGTTCTTAACAATGATCACGTTATTATTCTAATAATAAATTCAAATAAATTTTTTACTATTGATATTCATAAAGAAATTAATAGATGCACCCAGATTATGATTTAATAGATAATTTGAATCTTTTATCATTATTGTCCATATTTTTCTTATTAAATTCCTATAACTAAATTGGATGAAATCAATTTATAGTCTTTAAAATAGTTTATTCTCACGTATGAGTTATTTTTAAAACTAAACATAATGATTAGGGGGATGACTAAGAAATTATTCCATAAATATATAAAAAATTGACATAGAATACGCAGATATTAAATGTTAAGGGTCTCCCAAACCATATGATATAGATAAATTTCATGGATAGTAATGGAAACTCACAAGACATATATAATTTATATTGGATTTTTTTTATTTATCAACATAATGATAATTGATCATAAATTCATTTGTAAAATGAAATTTGAATTTCCTTAACTCCAAAATTAATATGGTATCCATGTAATGAAATTAAATCCATTCATATAATAACATCAAATTCATCAAGGAAAATAATTATATTATTTAAAAATATCACATCCCCAAATAAATATATTAGAATGAACTTTGGACATGGGATACGACAATGATAACATTAGGAGTTTGTCCCACAAACTCATCATCTTATCATTGATGAGGTAATTTTATAACGATAAAAAATTAATTACATATAAAACAGTGAGTATATAAATAATCATATAATACATAAGTTATTGTATAGTTGAATATAGGTGACCCTTTCACCTGGTCAAACTTGTGACTAACATCAAAAGTCGTGATTGCATGGAAATTTATTATTTCAATGGTATTAAGAGGATTTCGATGGAAATATTCAAAATTAACCTCCATAAAATTTAAACTATTTGTTTAATTATAATACATCATACATTTGAAGAATATAACTATAAATAGTGGATTAGATGGAATCATTCATTCTTCTATTGTATTTACAATCTCTATATTGCCTTTTTACATTCATATCCTTTATGTCCATAAATTAAACATTTTCATAACTTTTAGTTCCATCTAAAAACTACATTGATATTTCTTCCATCATTTATGGCATGTAGATGTCAAAAATCGAATTCCATAATGTGATTTATTATAGTTTTCATTATATAACATCATCCTTTTCTTTTAAAAACCATGGAAATCATTGGAATCATTCATTTACATATCATTACTGAGTCCAAATTGAACTTTTTTAATATATATACTATTTTCTCTATATGAAAACATCTTTTGGAGAATATTTTTAATACACCAATGTATTTTTTTTATATTTCATTCAAGACTTTCGATTAAACCAAAAAAAATATTGAATATAGTTTAAAATTTTCCCCATAGGTCCCAATGGATTTATTATCCATATTCATTTTCTAAATGGATTATTTATCTATTTTCAACAAAAATATGATTGATGTACTTACTAATTATCATTTTAATATCATCCCATTTTATGGAGTCAATTTATTTTTATTGATTAATGTTTTTATAAGATTTTATCGTTAATATACTTCACATTTTAAATAATTAATTGATAAGACATCATTTTCTAGTTACAACCACTAAGTAATTGAAATTTGTTTATCATTGGTTTTTTTCCATCACTCAATCACTAGTGGATTATAATACCCATTAATAGAAGTTGTGTATTAACTTAAAAAAGTTTAAACAATACTTTTTTGAGTCATTGTATAAAATGTATCATCAATATGATTCATGGACTTTAAATGTTTTATGACAATGGAAAAATGATTATTTATTCTATCTCTAATAGGATTTTCTTTCTCATGAGTATTATCATTAAATTTTATATTATGTATTTTATTATAATTATGCCTTCAGGATCCATCCACTGAATAAAACCAAATATTTAATTGTATGAATTAAACAATAATAATAAAATTGATATATCATATATTAAAAAAATATCATTAATAATATGTCAAAATCATGACACCTCATTCTCAATCAATGGAACTGTAAATTTATCATTTGTAATCCATGGTCATTAATAAGACATTAGGGCGATATAGAATATTTATACTTATCGCCAATGTTTTATCCAAATTTTCTAATCCCTATCTATAAATTTTAACTAAAACCATCCATTATACCAAAAATAGTGACTCAAAATATCCATACTTAAATGTAACAACATATTAGATGCTTGTATATATTACAGAATGATCTATTGTAGAACCATGATAGTTTTGTTTCATCATAGAGGTGATAACCAAAAATTTTATTTAGGTACATTATTAATCATCTAATATAATTTTATTATCACAATATACCCTTTTGAAAAATCCTAATAAAAATATCTCTTCATATTATAAGTAAAAGAATCATATGAAATGGTGAGATCAGATTCTCTATAAGGGTAATAAAGGAATATATCAATTAGTGAACATATGAATGAATAAGAAAAAGATATGTATATGTGTCCATTATCATAAATTACGATGTTCATATCCAATTAAAAATGGATAAAAATATTTCACCATATGTTTATATCACAATCATCTCATAAAATTGTGATACCATTATAAGAAAACAAACAAATTCATATATCACGACGAAAAAATATTACCACCAAATAATAGTGCATATTTCATAAAAATCTATTTCACATATCATAACAAGCCATAATCATTAAAAATTTACTATAATGGATCATGAGCAACCACTTATTTCTAATAGTGGATTATCAATTCAAAAATGGTTCTGATTGTGGATCAAGTACATCAACTCACATACCTTAATCATATATGGAGATATAAAAGGTAACCCAATTAATTAGAGGCATATATGATTTTCCCCCAATCACATATTAAAACCATACATTTCTGGGACAAATTTTATCAATAAATTCATAATAAAATCATATCATACCCCATTTAAGTGTAAAATGATTCATAAAAATTTCATAAATTAATAATATCATAAAAAATGGAAAATAATGTGTATTGAATTCATCTCATAATAATAATAATGAACCATCAAGGTAAAATAATAACTATTTTATCACTAGATAATAAACCCAATAAATCATAATTAACATCCAAATTATGTTATCATATATGAAAATTTAGTTAATATATCACTATATTATTTCTAATAGAATGTAACCATTATATTTTGAAATCACTTATTTAAAATGAAAATATTTATAAAATATTATGGAAAATATTTTCATTGAAATGATCCATGGAATGTTATTATAAAATATTCAAGACATTGTGCATAAATTACTATGGGAAATTCTTTTCATGACATGTACATTAAAAAAAATTAGATTCTATATTTTTGAAAAACGAACGTCACATGGAAAATAAAAGGAAGATAAATTATAATTATTTTATTAAAATTCATAAATTAGTAATAAATACAGTATAAAATAATTGGATTATAGATAATGAAATTCCTTACAACATATTAATGAAAACTGAACATTGATGAATAATATTTCTGATTGAACAAATCTTTATTACCATCCATGTAATAAATAATTGAGAAATGTATCATGTGATTTCGTGTTGGTGGTGGGAGACACGTACCGATGAGAGATGTTATTACTTTCAATATATTCGAGGAATGTAGATAAATATTATGTCATTGTCATAATGAAAATTAATTATAAATAATATAATTATTTATTTATTTTAGAAAAGTTTCCATATATTTAAATGATTTATTATCATAAATAAAATTGATTAAGTTTGGTTAAGAGTTATACATCATTTTAGAGAAACCATAAATGGATTACACTTGAAGCCTTTAATGGATAGTATTCTGGGAATAAAATAATTTATAGGATGTTTTAATGAATGATATTGTTATATTAGGGGTTCTAGTCTCATATATATGGCTCATACATTGTTAATGATGAATTTTATGAGGTTCCCTTTTTTATATGAATGGAGGGGCACTCTTGAAATCATATAATGTATCAAACGTATTTTGATTAATAGTTATTAAAAAATATCTCCATATTGGTATATTTATATGATAATGTGATGATGTGTCTAAATAATCAAATAATGTAATATTTGATGATGTTTTTTATGCTTATCTGGTAGTTAACCCCCCTCGTTAACCCTTTTGATATGTAGAACAATGACAATGTTTTTTACTATTTAATGTGAAATAATTTTAGTATTAAAGTTTTTGTGACTCTTAAATAGACCATGGATGATTTGTTTAACCATATATAATTTATTTTTCCAATGATACAATTTACATTAATTTATATCATTTTATACAATATTATTGATTTTAATATATCATTAATGATATTTTTTGAACAATACGATCTATTGAACATTCAAAAAATTATGAATAAAATAAAATAAAATATAAACACTTAAATTTTTTTGAATATTTTATATTTAATTAGTAAATATTATTGATACTAAATAACAATGTCAAAAAATATGTTCTGGTTTTTTATAACCGTTTACATGATTTTTCAACATTTTGAACAAGCAAAGATCCAAAGTTGCATAATCCATTACGATAATTATCTTATTACTAAAAATAAAATAAATTACGATAATATATATTTTAATCCATATTTAAAATAAAAAACTATTATATAAAATTAATAGTTTTTATCCATTTGATATTATATAAAATATATTTAAAGATAGAAATATGAATTTTTAAAATAATAATTATGAAGGTAAAAATAATTTTTTTTGGAAACAAAATATTATATTTCCATTGTTTGGATGATTATTGATGAAATAAAATCATTAAGTGCAATATCCCAGTTAAATAAAGAATATGAAATCATTATATTTATTAATATTTCTTTATTAAATATTAATTTTACAATAAATGGGATTCTACATTCGATATCATACTCAACACGCAACAACAAATTTCTCTAAAATCATACGTTGCACCCAATGTTGAGTTATACCGAAAAATAATATAATAATATAAATATTTTTAGTTTTAGTTAACTACTAGACATTTTATTAGTGGTAATGAATAGAAATAACCATATTATTATTAAACATGTTTGTTAAATGTTTTTACAATTATACATTAAAATTTATAGGCTGAAATGAGAATGAATCCAATTTTAATCATAAATACTCTGATATTTTTTAAAGGTAGTTTTACCAACTTTTGATTGAGAACCAACTTTTAAATCTATTTTTTTTCACTTTTATATGTTTAATTTGGAAAAAAAATTTCTTCTTTAGAATATTTATTTCAAAATTTACTTTGGGTAAATTTTTGGTATTTTTGTAATAAAGTTCATTTTTAATGAATAGTGGAACATACTACATATGAAGTCAGAACTGTATTTTTTCATCTGGTTTTTATATATGGATATATTATCATCTTAAATGGTTTTAATGTGTAATTGGATTATATTTTTACCATTTAATAAAATTTTGGTCATTGTAATTGATTTCACCTTGAAATTGGCCATAAACACATGTCCATCTTTTGATGGTTTTAACATCTTAAAAACACACTTTCTGATGTTGAAAATGAAAATTAATATTAAATTAATTAATGAAACTTATATGTTTTTAATTGGTTCAAATAAACATCATTTTTAAATTTGGAATTTAAAAATTATCTTTAAAAGATTGTTTGTTATTTTTATGAAAACGTTAAATTTTCTTATTAATAGTGAAATATATTGAATAGTAGTTAAAAACCAACCTTTTCAATTTAATGAAAATTTACCAATTATATGAAATGAATGTAAAAAATAAGACATACATGGTTTTCATTTTGTAAGTAAATTGTTCTTCAATCATATTAAAATAATTTTTCGTTCATAGTATCTGTTGATCTTTATTTACCGTAGTTAAAGTTATATAGTGTAATTCAAGGAAAAAATAATATTATAATAATATAAAATTACCTTATCACTTGTCCTAACCATATTCTATAATTCATTTCTTACTAATACAATTATTCGATGGATCTTTTTCACTTTGAATGCCACTTGGGTAAGATAATCTCATTAATAACATTTTATTTAATGTAAAAATAAAAATATCATAAACATGAATATTTTTACTAAAATAATTTATGTGGGGTTTTATAATTTATAATTTTGAATATAAATAGTATTTATAAAGATAAAAATATTTCCTAAATCACGGTATTTTATTTATATTTTTTAGACATAAAATAGATAAATTTATTTATGACACAATGATGATGTAGTGTTTACCTTATTAATGAATTTTTTAAATAAATGAGATTATAGAAATTAAAATAATTTTATTTTGAATATTTTTATTCCATACACTAATTTTAAGGATGCGCATGAATTTTTATATTTATATTAACGAAGTTTTTGTAAATAATCAAGTTTTTTTCATTTATTAAAATGTCATTATATGAACAGTATTTAAATTGACATAAATGTGTTTTTTAATAAATTAATATTTTATTAAATGATAAAATAGACTTAAAAAATAAATTATTCAGCCAAAGAACATATTTGATTTTTCAAATGTCATTTATGATTCATTTTGTGTCACTAGGAATTTTATTGTAAATATATTAAACATAAAGTATTAATATACAAGAAGAGATTGTAAAAGATAAATAAGTTAACAAAGGGTTAAATAATAAAGATAAGCATTAATAAATATCCAAAACCAGTATAATTCTTATTAGATGATTTTATTTATACTTATATTAACATTATATTATAATTTAATGAGTTTTGGACCTTTTGAAACCAAAAATAATTTAATAATAAAACAATACTTTCAATCCTTCCTAAAGAGACCCTCCTCCCCCTTATAAAAGGACTCCCCTTCTAACCCATTACTGAAACCTTTCAAGCCATTTTTCTCATCCAAAATCTTCCTAAATAATATCTCAATATCCCTCTATTCTTCCTATAAGCCTTCACTTATGTATAATGAAATTCATGAAAACTTTTTTGTTCAAACCAAAGGGGGTTACCCGATTAAAAGGTAACGTCTCCTCTCAAGTTCTTTTAATTTTTTTTCATTATCCAATAACTATTCTATTCTTATTATTTGATTACATAAAATATCATGTATCCTCAATATAATATATTTTTGTTATGATAAATATTCTAACTACACTTACACACACCTCCATCTAATGGATACAAACAAACTGTTTCTATGTACGGTGAATTGATGCCTCACGAAACGATGATTGTTTGATTTTCCCCTACCACCCCTTATGGTGGCCATATTGATTGAAATGTATTTATATATTATATTTATGATATTAAATTTATCTATATTCTTCTTTATTTTTTTTATAACATACCTTTATTCTTTTCATGTCATATATATAAGATAATTTAATTTGAGGATGTGTGGACTACCGCCCCCTCAATGTGATATGACAGATTCATGCAATACAAGGAATCTATAAAGGATGGAATAAATGAAAATATTTAAAATATATAACATTGATATTATAATGGAATTATAATATACCAATGCACCATTTAGTTTTCATTCATTTAAATATGAAAAATAATTGAAAGTAGTCTTAATGTGTACGTACAGTTAACTGTCTCCATGAACATGCATTTCATTTTTTATATCCAAATGTTATGGAATATTCTAAATGCATATATACTGGATATATATGATATTTATGATATATAAATCAGGAATATAATTATGGAGATAATGTACTTTTTACCACATGGAAAATTTGTATTTATAACAAGTTCATTTTTTACTCATGTTCTAAACATCGACAAAATGTCCGATATGAACTCAAATAATTAACTAATTGTTATAGAAAGGTAATGAGTGATATAAATGAATAAAAAAGTGAAAAATTTTCTTAATCAAGTATAAATTAACTTAAGTTTATTATTTTTGAAATTAAAGAACGAACGAGTCAAGTCGGACATGAGGTAAGTGAATTTGTCTGAATCGCATTTCATTGATGCATGTTTTGATAATATACAACTCTTATTTTTATACGTTGTATAATAAACCCATTTTATTTTTATTTTCATTAAAAGGAATTGTTTTCTATGAATTGTTTTACTAAAACCTAATAGGAATGTTTTTTTAATTTATAAGATGACAATAACCCATCTACCATCGTAATCATTATATGGATTCCTCTTTAAATATTAAGGTTTTCAAAATGAAGAAGATAACCCTTATTCTATTTTTAGGTGTTTGGGTATTTAAAATTGTTTTTGAAATGGATTGAGTATTTCAAAATCATGAAATGATTTATTATTATTACAAATAATTTTTTTTAATGAAATGTTGATATTGGAAATATTTTATGTGATATGATTACATAATGGTACTTGGACATTTGACAGGTGGTTACATGATAAAACAAATGATGGGTGGTTCTATGATAAACCATGTATGAGTGGTTATGTTATAACCACCAATTAATTGTGTATAGATGTTGGCCATATGGTTATTCCTTTTAGTGATATGTGTGGAAGTTGAATATATGGTTATTCCATTTATGTATGTTCAGGTCCCAAGTTTACCTTTATATGCTATATGTTTTTTTCTATTGGTTTATGGTTATCCTTTGGTTACAAAAGGGTAATCAATAAGATTATATTTAGTGAAGTGTTTTGCTACATGTTAAAGGTGAAAGTTGTTACATTATAGTATTGTGGGTTTACATGTTTTTTTGAAAAACAAATATTTTTCCTTATTTGTGTATCCCTTACTATGATATTTATGCTCATAACATGTTTTTGAAATGGTTTTTATAGGACATAAAGTGAGAAAAAGTTCAAGAATGGGATTATTGAATAGTCATGTTGTTTAAAACCTGTCACTATAGATTTTTATTTTCTTTTAGGATTTTTTATTTTATGAAAAAATGGATACGAAGTAGATGAGTCTACATGTAATATCCAAGTTGTAATGTCTATGTTATGACATAATACCCAAAAAATCATAACAAAAAAAAGATCCTCAATGTGAATTATTTACTTAATTCATGATTATGAAATGTTTAAGGCTTTGGCCTTATAGTTGGTATCAGAGGTAGGTTTATACTACTTTACGGATTATGATTTTTTGTTAGACACATGTTTAGTCTCTATGCATACTTTGTATGAAAAATCCTTATTTTGTTACTTTTTTTGATCAAGGAATGTCTATTACAAATGGAAGAAGGATGTTATCACACGATATTCATATCTCTTCCTAAAGACTTTCTTGCAATAATTATTGAAAAGTCATATCCAGACGATTCAAAATCATTTTCCAGCATGCAACTCACTTACAAGAAATCGTTTGAGATATCATACACCCCCATTATTCATCAATACCATTGTGGATCATGCTTTCTATTTAATAAAATCATATTTTTTTAATATTTTCATATTTTCAAGAAATGTAAATATTATCAAGGAATTTTCAAATATTTTATCATATCAAAAAAATTTGACGCATATTATGATTTTGATAAAGGTGCAGAAGTAGGAGGCCCTTGTGTAATATATTTATATTTGCATTTAAATTATAGTCTTTTAGCACATAATTAAGGTATTTTAAAAGAAAAATTGATGGAATGTTTCAAATCAAACTTAGTCTAAATTTTTTAGAAAAAGAATGTTTTATCAGATTTTTTAAAATTATATGTCATACATGATTAATTTAGGAATATATTTTTCCCTGAACACCCATATGAACCAAGTTGAACTAGGTGTATTTGGATGAAGGAATCAGATAATTTTGAATGATCTCTAAATAATTATTTCAATGCACAGACCATCTATCTATGTGAACAAGATGACAATGAAACCTGGGGGACACCAAAATCAAGGTACGATGTTCATTATTTGGGAATATTGTGATTTTATGGATGTAAAACATGTCAATATATATAATATGTCATGAATTATGATATTGAGGTAATACTGAGTTATGAAAAAAAATGAGAGGTATAAGATAACCATTGAGGTTAAATAATGTTATGGGTATTTTTTATTTTTATAAAATGGGGCGACACGTAGACCGTGTGACAACCCAACACGTCAGACAATGCTAGGGAAATACAACCCCCTGCCAAAGTGCAATTGGGATTTATTTCCTACCACTGGACTACGTGAAATCCCAGGTTAGTATGACTAATTAGTTTTAGTTAAATTATTTATATGGATCATGAATAAGATGATTTTGGGAACTTATGTTTTATCAAATGGATATCCTTATTATAGGAAAATGATTTAGTGATTAGGTGATAAAGGTTATTTTGGAAGATGTTTTCTATTTTAGGAATACTATATGGTTATGTAAAATATAATTCTACGAGATCAAATTTGAGGTGTAATGGTTGAAATTATATTTTGGATGAATTTGTTATATTATTTTGGACATATAGTGATCTGGATTTTTTATGGAAATGAATATACTGTCACAAAGAATATGTGATTAGTTTAATTACAATTCAGTGTGAGACATCAAGATTAGTCGAGATGAATTGAAGATAAATGTTAATATTTACTATGGAATAATATTTTATTAAATCCTTCTGAGTTTTGGGTTTCAATACTAGTTTGGATTATATTGATGGATATTAAGGACAATTGTGTATTGAGTGGTAATTATTGAGATCTGGGTATTATTTTTTCAATTTTGGATATTAAGAGTATTATTTTACTTTTATAAAAGATTATCCTTTTTTTTGGATTATCTAATCTTATACAAACCATTTTGATTTAGTTTAAGGTCTATAGATAGGGGAAATATATAGTTACTATTTTTTGATTTATGTGATTCTCTAGAAGTTTATTCTAGTGGTTTAGGTGCGACCAAGTCATCTTGAATACTAATCATTTGGAGAAAAGATGAGTTTTTCATAGAAACTTATAAATTGATGAAAATTTTCTTGAAATGTAAGTATATTTTCTTATGTCCTTTTTCAATTTCATACATAAATTCTCCACCATTATTGAATGAAAATTAAAAAACAAACTTTTTCCATTTAATTTTCTTACTAGGTATCCAAATAACCTTTATCATATCACATATTTGTGGTTTTCTTGTGGTCAAATTTTTCATGATCATGTTTTCTATCAATGTCCATCAGAACATCACATTTAGTTTATCCACCATATCCATGATTTAATGGAATCATTGTATGTATTATCTTGGGCGACCTTTTTACTTCTCTTTCTTTATTTTAATGTTATTGTTTTATTGACTATATTTTTGATGTGGGTCATTCAATGATGTTTCTAAGACCAATTTAAAAATTGTGAGGACGCAATGCCCAAAAGGGGGGGAGGATGTAACATACAAGGTAAATAAAGAATATGAAATTTTCCTATTTATTAATATTTATGAATTAAATATTAATTTTACCTTAAAGGGGATGCTATGTTCGATTGCTTACTCAACACGCAACAACAAATTTATCTAAAATCTTACGTTGCACAAAATGTTGATTAACATAGAAAAATAATATAATATTAATAATAATTTAAATGGTATTTAATTCCTAGACAATGTATTAGTGGGAATAAATAGAAGTAAACATATTATTGTTGAAAATTTTTGTTAAATGTTTTTACATTTATCTAATAAAATTTAGAGGCTTTAAATGAAAAAGAATCCCATTTTAAGCATAAATAATCTATTATTTTTAAAAGCTAGTTTTACCTCCATTTGATGGAGAAACCATTTTAAATCTAGTTTTTGTGACCTTTATATGTTACATTTGACTAAATATACTTATTCTTAAGAAGCAGGATATGACAATTTACTTTGGAATATTTTTGGTTTTTTCAAATAATGTTCATTTTTTAATTAATAGTGAAAAATACAACATTTTGAGTCAAAAATATTATTTCATTTGATTTATTTATGTGGTTATATTATCTTTTTAAATGGTTTTAAATTTTAATTGAATTATATTCTTACCATTTAATACTATTATTTTCATTTTAAGTGATTTCACATTAAAATCGGACATAAAAACACGTCAATTTTGATGGTTTAGACTTATTAAAAATATGCATTGTGGTTTTGAAAATGAGAATTAATTTTAAATTTATTAATGAAACTTCTATGTTTTGAATTTGGGAAAATATATATCATTTTTTAATTCAGAATATCAAAAATATATTTTGGTGTTTGTTTTTGTATTTTTTTTGAAAACGTTCAATTCTTTTATGAATAGTAAAAAATAATGCATAGTATTTAAAAACCGAAATTTTCATTTAAATAATATTTTACAGATTTTGTGAGTTGAATTTCAAAAATCCGACATACATTATTGTCATCAGTAAGTAAAATGTGGTTTAATCAAATGGAAATAATTTTTGGTGAATAATAACATTTGATCTTTATTTACCATAGTTAAAGGTAAATAGGGTAACAGAATGTAAAAATAATATTATAATAATATAAAATATCTCTAACAGTTGTCCAAGAATTGTTTTATGAGTCATGGATGACCAAGAAAATTATTAGGTGGAACCTTTGGCCTTGGAAAGCTACTTTGGTAAGATAATGTCATTAATAACAGTTTATTTAAATTAAAAATAAAAAAAATCATAAACATTAAACTTTTTAATAATAAAATATTATATGGGGATTTATAATTTATATTTTGGACTATAAATATTCATTGTAAAGATAAAATAAATTTTTACATCATGGTATTTTATTTATAATTTTTATACATCATATAAATAAATTTATTTATGACACAATGTTGACGTAGTGTTTACCTTATTAATAAATGTTATAAAAAATGAGATTATAAGAATTAAAATAAATTTATTTTTAACCATTTTATGTCATCCATGAATTTTAGGTATTATTATGAGGTGTTATATTAATATTAATGATTTTATTTTTCGAAATAATCATATTGTTTTGGAATTTTTAAATAGGAATGATGTGAATAGTATTTAAATTGACATAAATTATTTTTTAATCAATTAATATTTTATTAAATGAGAAAATAGTCTTAAAAATATAATATTCAGAAAAATAATCTATATGATGTTAAAAATTTCAATAATGATCCATTTTGGGTCACTTTCCATTTTATATTAAATATATTTACCATATATTATGAATATACAAGAAGACATGGTAAAAGCTAAACAAGCTAACAACGAGTTAAATAAAAAAGATAAGGATTAAAAAATATCCAAAACCAGTCCAATTATTATTGGATTATTTTATATCATATTATATTAATCTTATATTATAAATTAATGGGTTTCAAAATTTTTAAACCGAGAATGATTTTATAATCAAATAATACTTTCAAACATTCCAAAAGAGCCCTCCCCCTTATAAAAAGAAGCCACCTCTAACCTGTTAGTCAAACCTATCAAGCCACTAGTCTCGTAAAACCTCTTCTAAAATAATCTCCCAACATACCTCTCTTCCTCCTAAGAATCCTTCCTATAGAATGAAGACTATTCAAGAAAACCATTTGGTTCAAACCAAGGGGAGCTACACAATTTAAGGGTAATGTCTTCTCTCAAGTTCTTTTATTTTATTTTACTTCTCCACTACCAATTATATTCTTATTCGTTGATTATATATCAAAATGATATCTTAAATTTACTAGGTTTATATTATGATAAGTATTATAACTACAATTACAATCACCTCCATCTAATGGATACAAATATTTTGTGTCTATGTACAGCTAATTACTGCCTCACAAAACGATGATTGTATGATATTCTTCTACCACCTCTTATGGTTGACATTATGATGGATCTATAATTACATATGATATATATGATATTTATTTCATCTCTATTATTCTATAATTATATTTTATAACATACCTTTATGCTTTCCATGTTTTATATATATGATAATTTAATTTGAGAAAGTGCAGACTACCGCCTCATCAAAGTGATATAAATCGTTCATGGTATACATGGAACATTTAAAAGATATAATTAATGATATTATGTAACATATATAACATAGATATTATACAATAATTATTATATACTTATTTATCATTTAGTTTCCATTCCATTAAAAATGAAAAATAATTGAAATTATTGATCATGTGTATGTACGGCTTACCATCTCCATGAATGATGCATTTCATTTATAATATTCAATTGATATGTAATATTATAAATACATATATAATAGATATATATGATATATATTATATCTATATCATGAATATAATTATGAAGATAATGTAATTTTGACCACATTGACAATTCGTAATTATAACAAGTTCATTTTTTACTCACGTTCTGAACATCGACAAAATGTCCGATATGAACTCAAATAATTAAATAATTGTTATAGAAAGGTAATAAGTGATATAAAATGAATAACAAACATGAAAAAGTTTCTAAAGGAAGTATAAATTAACTTAATTTTATTATTCAGGAAATTAAATAACGAACGAGTCAAGTCGGACACGTTGTAAGGGACTTTGTCTAAATATCCTTTCAATGAGTCATGTTTTGATAATATAAAACTCCTTATTTTATATAGTGTATAATAAAACCCTATTACTTTTATTTTCATTCAAAGGTAATATTGTTTATGTTAAGTGATTTAATAAGTGAAAAAATGAATGTTTTTTTAATGTATGTGGAGACAATGAACTATTTGTCACCGTAATCGTTATATGGAACCCTCTACAAGGTTTAGTGATTTTAAAATGAAAAAGAAAACGCATATTGTGTTTTTGGGTGTTTTGGTATTGAAAATAATTTTTGAAATAGATTTTTTATTTCAATATCTTGAAATTATAACTTATTATTTCAAATTAAATTTTAAAACTGAAATGGTGATACATTAGATATTTTATTTTTCATGATTTGGTATTGGTACTTGGACATTTGATGGGTGGTTACATGATAAACCAAATGATGGGTGGTTCTGTGATAAAACAAGGATGAGTGGTTACATTATAACCACCAATGCATTGGTTATGGAAGTCGGTCATATGGAAATTCTATTTAGTGATATGTGTGTAAGTCGACCGTAGGGTTATTCCATTTAAGTATGTTTATGTCCCAAGAATATATTTATACGCTAAATTTTAATTTATGTGGGCATTATGGTAATCCTTTGGTTACAAATCGGTAAGAAATAATATTATATTTAGTGAAATTTTTTGATACTTCTTAAAGGTGATAGGTATTATGTTATAAATTCCTGTTTAACTTGTTGTTTTGAAAAACTAACAATTTTCTTTTTTTGTCTATCTCTTATTGAAAATTTTATGCTCATACTAAGTTTTTGAAATGTTTTTTCATAGTAAATAAAGTGGAATAGGTTCAAGGATTGGGTCATGGAAAAGTCATGATGTTTAAAAGATGGAACTAAATATGTTTCTTTTCTTTTATGAGTTTCTATTTAATGAAAAGATGGATATTGAGTAGATGTGTCTACATGTAATATCCAAGTTGTTATGTATAAGTTATGACTTAATTTTATAAATATATAAACCTAAAAATATCATCAATGTGACTTATTTACTTAATTATTGATTATGTAATATTTATGGCTGCAGCCTTACAGTTGGTATCAGAGGTCGGTTTAGACAAATTTTTGGATTATGATATTTTTTTAGACATGTGGTTATTCTATATATCAACTATTTATGTTAAATATTTATTTTGTAACTTATTTAGATCAAGGAATGTCTGTTACAGATGGAAGGAAGAGGATCTCAAATGACATTCTTATCTCTTACTGATGACTTACTTACAATAATATTTGCAAAGTCATGTCCATATGATTCTGAAACATTTTCTAACATACAAATCACTTGAAAGTAATTGTTTGATATATAAAAAACCCCCTTTATTCCTCGATACCATCTTTGATCATGGGATGTATTTAATAAATTACCATTTTCTCAATATTATCATATTTTCAAGAATGGTAAATATTATCAAAGAATTTTCAAATATTTTATCTTATTATAATAATTTGAAGCATATTATGTTTTTGAAAAAAGGTGCTAAAGAAGGATACTGTTGCTCAACCTATTTATATTTTTGTTTAAATTATATTCTTTTAGCTCAAACTTATGTTAATTTAAAAGGACTATTGATTGAATGTTTTAAATCAAACTCAGTCTGACTATTTTATAAAAAGAATGTTTAATTATATGTTTTGAAATTATAGGTCATACATGATTGTTTTAAGAAACTATTTTTTTGTGAGCAACCATATAACCCAAGTTGTACTAGGTGTAATAGGATAAATGTAGTAGATGATTTTTAATGGATCTCTAAATAAATGTTGGAATGCATGGACCAACTATCTTCATGAAAAAGATGACGATGAAACTAGGTGGACACCATGATCAAGGTATGATGTTCTTTCTTTAAGAATACTGTTATTTTATGTAGGTAAAAAATATTAATATATATAAGACATCATGAATTGTGATATAGAGGCCATCCAGGGTTATAATGAAAATGAAAGTTATAATACAACCATTGAAGTTAAATCATTTAGGGTTGTTTTTTAGTTTTATTAAAAGGGACAACACACAAACCGTGTAACAACCCACTACGTCAAACAATGCTATGAGAATCAAACCCACAACCAATGTGTGATTGTGATTTATCGCATACCACTGGACTATGTGAAGTTCCTGGTTAGTAAGACTAATTCTAATTAGTTAAATGATTTTATGGATCATGAATAAGTTGATTTTGGGATCATATTATTTATCAAATGGATATCCTTATTATTTGAAAATGATTTTGTGATTATGTGATAATGGTTATATTGGAATACATTTTCTCTTTTGGGAACACGATTTTCTTATGGAAAATAGAATACTATGAGATCTCATTTGTAGAGTAATGGTTGAAATTTTATTTTGGAAGAATCTATGTTTTTTTGTGAACATATAGTGATTTGGATTATTTATGGAAATAATTAACTTATTGTAGAGAATATTTGATTTGGTTAATTACACTTTAGTACGTGACTTTAAGAGTAATCGATGTCATTTTGAGATAAATGTTAAGATTTATGTGGAAGAATGTGCGATTAACTTTTTCTGAGTTTTGGGTTTCAATATAAATTTGGATTAATTTGATTGATTTTAAGGAGAATGGTTTATTTAATGGTCTTTTTTGTTCTTAGGGTATTGTTTTTTCAATTTAGGAGATTAGGAGTAATATTTTATTTCTAAAAATGATTATCCATTTTGGGGATTATCTGATCTTGTACTTACCAATTTGGTTTTGGATAATGTCTAAATAAAACAGAAATATGTACTTTATATTTTGTGGATCATGTGATTCTGTATAAGTTGATTCTAGTGCTTCAGGTCTGACCAAGTCCACTTGAATACTTATCGTTTGAAGAAAAGTTGAGTTTTTCAAAGATACTTATTAAATGATGAAACTCCATATGAAAGGCATATACACTTCTTTTATGGCCTTAGTAAATCTCAAACATAAATTATCCAACATTATTAAATGAAACATAAAAGTAAAAAATTTTATGTTTACTTTTCCAACTGGGAATCCAAAAACCGTTTATCCTATCACATGTTTGTGGTTTTCTGGTGGTTAAATTTCTCCTAATCATGTTTTCTATCACTCTCCATTAGAACATGACACTTGTTTCTCCGCCATATCCATGATTTCATGGAATCATATTAAGGGTTATCTAAGGTGACCATTTTCACTTATCCTTCTTTATTTTAATGTGATAGTTTTATTGACTCTTTTTTTGATGTGGTACTTTCAATGAAGTTTCCAAGAACGATGTTAAAATTGTGAGAATGTAATTCCCAAAAGAGGGGAAGGATGTAACATTCCATGTAAATAAAGCATATGAAATATTCATATTTATTAATATTTTTTAATTAAAAATTAATTTTATGTTAAATGGGATGTTATGTTTGATAACATACTCAACATGCAACAATATAATTCTCCAAAATCTTACATTGCTCACAATGTTGAGTTATACTGAAAAATAATATAATATTATTATTATTTTAAATGGAAGTTAATGCCAAGCCATTTTACTGGTAGGAATGAATAAAACTAAAAATATTATGACTAATCATGTTTGATAAATGTTATTACATTTATCCAATAAAATTTAGAGGCTAAAAATGACAATGAATTCAAATTTAAGCATAAATACAATAATATTTTTAAAATGTAGTTTTACCACCATTAAATGGAGAACCCATTTTAAATCTAATTTTGGTCAGATTTATATATTTATTTGACAAAATAAAATTTTTATTTTGAAGAGGGATATCAAAATATAAATTGGGTAAATATAAGTTATTTTTTTGATTAAGTTAAATTTTTAATGAATAGTGTAAAATACTGCATTTTTTGTCAAAATTTTCTCCTCATCTGATTTATTTATATAGTTATATTATCTTTTTAATGGTTTAAAGTGTAATTGGATTATATTTTTACCAATTAATACAATTTTGGTCAATGTAAATGATTTCACTTTAAAATTGTACATAAACACATGTTAATCCTTTGATGGTTTATATTTCTTAAAACCACACATTCTGGTTTTGAGAACGAGAATTAATATTAAATTAATTAATGAAAATTCTATGTTTCGAATTTTATAAAATAGAAATAATTTTATAATTAAGCATATCATAATTATATTTGGGTGAATTGGTAACACCCCCAGCTTCCATAGTACATTTCCCTTTGAATAATGCAATAGCTTAAATTGTACGCAACTTTGAAAATCTAACACACCGCGACCAATCAAAATAGCCATTAAGAATATTAATTCCCACTTTTTAAAATTTTATTAATTTTAATTTTTTAAATGGAATTCATTTTTTAATTCAGAATATAGAAATTAACTTAGGGTTAATATTTGAAATTTTTCTGAAAACATTCAATTTTTTTGATGAATAGTGAAAAACACAACGTTATTGGTTAAAACCAAATTTCTTATTTAAATAATTATTTATTTTATTTAAAATTATTTTAGGTAAAAATAGATACATAATACCTATATACTTTCAATGTAATTAATTGAATTAATTTTATAATATGTTTAGATATAAAAAAAATTTATGGAACTTTTTACCGTCTTTTACCCACCTCCTAAGAGAATTTACAAATTTGTATAAAACATATTTTTACCGCTTCTGTGATTTTAATTTCAAAATTTTGAGAGAAATAGTTAATATCAATAAGTAAAATGTGGTTCAATAAGATAAAAATAATATTTGGTGAATAGTAACTTTTAAATTTTATTAACCACGGTTAAAAGTAAATAGGGAAATTAAGGGTAAAAGTGATATTATAATTACCCTAACACATGTCTTAATTCTATTGGATAAGTTTAATTCGACCAATAAAAACCTTATCAATAAAATATGATAGCCTTTGGTCCACTTAGATTAGATTAGAACATTTATTATTATTTTATTTAAAGAGGAGATAAAAAAGTTAAATTCAAAGTCTAGCAAATAAACCATTTTAAATATAGGGTTATAAAAAAGATAAATTCGAAAATATATACTCATTATAAGGATAAAAAAATTCATACATAATGGTATTTTATTTATATTTTTTATACTTTAAATAGTTTAATTTATTTATGACACAATAATGATGGAATAATTACCTTATTAATGAATGAATAAAATAATTGTTATAATAAATATCCAAATAAATTTAATTTGAGACTTTTGAGGAATTACACTAATTTTATAGGTTCATATGGCATGATATGGTTGATTAAATAATTTTTTTCTAAGTAATAATGCTGTTCTAATTTCCATAAAAACCAAATACCAAATAGAGTCATAATTGACATAAAAGAGTTTTAAAAACAAATATTATATTATTAATTGATATAATATTTCAAAAAATATATGGTTCGGAAAAAGGACATAGATAAGGTTATATATATTAATAATGAACCTCTTGGGTTTCTCTTGGCTTGTTATAGTAAGTTTATTAACCATATAATATAAAAATACTAAAAGACATGGTAAATGTAAAACTATTTATGTAAGAGTTAAATATTAAAAGATATGGTTAATATGGTGAACCAAACCTGTATAAAAACTATTGGTTGGGTGGTTTTATACCAATTTACAATTTATCCTCTATGTAAATTATATTTTATCCATTAGAAATTGAAAATTATTTTATTATAAAAAATTTAATCTTTTCATAAGGTGCCCCTCACCCCTCTTATAAAGGGAGATTCCCCTTCTCTCAAATTCACACCTCAAATGCCATTTTTCTCGGCCAACCCATGCCCAAGTAGCCTCCCAACATTCCTCAATTCATTATAGAGGCCTTACATTGATAAAAAATCCATCATAAGGAGCCCTTTTGATCAAATCAAAAGGAATAACTTGAATAAGAGGTAAATATTTCATCACCTCTTTCAAGTAATTTTCTTCTTCCACTTCCTCTTTATTTGTTGTTTCCATTATAAAATAATAAATACAGTATCTTATACATTATGTGATGTTAATATAAAAATGGTATAACCATATTCATCATTCCATCGATCATTTGAATGACAAAGTCACTATACATGCGTATTTATGGCTTACTGTTTCCAAGTCTTAGGGTAGCTATTATTCAACACATTATTTTTTTGGATCTGTATAATAATGATGTATAATTGATGTAAACAATAAATATAACATGTTAATTGTTTTATATATATTATATAACATTCAATTATATATGATTTCACCTTTAATTGAATGATATTATTGCTCACACATACGTACGGATTACCATCTCCACGAACGCGGTGAGATTTATTCCCCATCGTAATAATTAAAGAATAATTTTCATTTGATGATTAAAAATAATGTTTAAGAACTTAATATCATTATTTATTGGAATAAAATACATCCTATCCAAAAAAACACATCTTACTTAACAAAACATATAAAGGAAAATGAACTAGTTAACATGCGAAACTATGATAATACTAAACTATTATTATCAAAGTAATATTTGAAGATGATATATGATATCATATTTATGTATGTGGTTCTTGTATAATTTAATAAAAATTATCTAACTATTACACAAGAGGTTAATGTACCCTCTACCAAAGATATGAACAAGGTAAGGGTTAATTCTACAGTCTCTTCATTATCCGAGGTTCTTTTTTTATGTGAGTAACTACTGGTACCTCATTACCATCCACATCCGTGTTTCATAAAAATATTTTCAAAAGGAATATTTTAAGGTCTTATTGGAAGGAAAATTTAACTAGATCATCATTTTAAATGGTTTAAATATTTATTCTTCTAAATCATTCTCATTACTGTCCATGTTTTCAAAATGGGTTTTGAGGATTTATTTATATGGACATGAGGGTGTTTAAAATG
Organism: Viscum album; assembly: GCA_963277665.1. Classification (NCBI taxonomy): domain Eukaryota; kingdom Viridiplantae; phylum Streptophyta; class Magnoliopsida; order Santalales; family Viscaceae; genus Viscum; species Viscum album. Next base: position 1,535,308,354 of record OY728120.1, on the reverse strand, counting down.
ATAATTCAATTAAAATGTATCAAAGTGGTATGGGCTACTTTGATTCAAAAATGTATTTAAATTTCTTCCTTTCTAAATTATGTGACTTTTAAATGTTTTCATTAAAAAGGGATATTTCTCTCAAAGAGTTTCACAAATAATTTTCATCTATGTCAACATCCTTTGATGGATTTTAAGCTTGTTTGAAGTTGATTTATTAAGATAAAAATCTTCGATATTGTATTGAAGGCTTTGTAGTATGTTTGACTGTGGATGTGTTATTTTTATACCATTAATGGTTTATGGATAAATTATTGACCTTTGATATGCTAGTTTTAATATGAATGCTTATGTTATGTTTAAACCTTTTAATATGAGGAATGAATTGCACTTAGTAAGTGATGGGTGGAGCATGCTATAGCACTCGATGCATTAGTAGGTCTCATGAGACAAACTACTTTTTTTGGCACACGACCTTGACAAAATCTTTTTTGTAATCTGGGAACAAGGCCTTGACTATGTGGTTATGAAGTCTAGAACTATGAATTCAATCATTATGAAATTGGCTATTTGATATTGCATGTGATTATTCAACTAGTAGAATATCCATGTGAATAAGTAAATGGAATTATTTGATTTTTATTGTCCATATTATGATGAAGTTTATGTTTAAAAGGCTTGTGTTTTAGTCATATACATTTTCCTAACTGTTTATGCTTATTTGTAGAAGTTTCTGCTATATTTTTATCCTTACTGAGCATCTAAGATCACCCCTTCCTATGTTTTATTTTTTCCTAGGATGCGAAGAAGTATATTATGACTTACCTGAAGGGATAGTTTGAGGGATATGAATGTGGTAAATGGAGAAAATTTTGTTGTTTGTTTTCATTTTTTAATATAATGTAAAACTAGTGAATATCTAGTACGTAGAAGTCTACTAAACTAATTTGTCTTTTGTGACATAATTCCTTGTATCATGCCTATGTACAATAATAATGCACTGGATCTGGGTAATTGAGGTTGGGGAGTTACAGTTGGTATCAGATGAATTTTAGTACAAACCTTGGAAGCTAGATTTGGAAAAACTCTAATTAGAGAACCTTACGGTATGATAGAATTTGAGGATTAGTATAGTAGAACTTCCTATAATTTTGGTAAAGAAGATTTTTTTTTGTGTTTTACAAGTAATACATCCCTGTCTTGATATGAGTAGGATAAGGCGGATCTGGCACAGATGTTCCTAGGGGTAATACCCGAAAACACCGCTTTGATCTAGACTCGAATGGGAACTGGTGCACAACAATGGGCCTTGTTGCACTCTCAGTTACAACCTTCCCATGGGATATTATTAGGATAATTCTCATTTTCATTATAAACAATTATGATGGGTTTATGAGTATAAACTTTCTCAAAGAAAACATTTTTAGAATTATGGATCAGATCCATCAACATTTCAATATATGTTAACTATTTTACAAGTTTGGAATTATGTATTGCGATTAATAAACTAATCTAGTGTATTCCATTATTTAGAAATGGCACCTAGTGAAATGAATGGAAACCGTATCAATTCACGTAATCCATGTAGGGATTTCCCTCCTATTCAAGATAATTATAGTGGAGCTGGTGAAGCAACAAGTGCTGTTCATCTTATCACCATTCCTGGACAACTCACACAAGTTATGAATAATAACCTCACCCGTATGGAGCACCCTGATCCCCAACATGTAGAATCAATGTTAGATCACTTCATGAGGCAACAACCACCAATATTCAATGGGAGTAAAAATCCATTAGTTGATGAGCAATGGATAAATTCCTTAGAAAAAATATTTCATTCATTGGGGAGTAGAGAAAGGAAAAAAGTTGTCGTGATAGTTTATCACCTCATGTATGATGTAGATCAATGGTGCTCATTAATCCAAAACACAAAGGAAGATGAAAAAATATTGAATATGGAATTGAGGGAGTTTAAAGATAATTTAGTAGAAAAATACATTCCTTGTGACAATCAAGTGGTTATGAAAATATAATTTCAGAGTCTAAGGAAAAAGGATGATGATAATGTCGCAAAGTATGAGGCTAACATTGAAAGGTTAGCAAGGCAGGCAACAGATTATATACATAACCCAAGAAGTAAGATCGATCGATTCATTGATGGGCTATAACCATTTCTCCATCAAGCATTAGTCTCACAATCCTTCTTATCATACGATGACATTGTCTCATGCGATATCAAGACAGAAAAGAAGTTATCTATGTCTTACGTCTTTAAAGTAAAGCAAGAAAAGAAGAGATCTGCTGAACACTCTGGAAATGGAAATAAGGGGAAGAAGGGAAAGGTTGAATATTCATCCTACGGTAAATATGGGATGAAACACCCTGGTAATTTCCTGAAGGGAATGAGAGTTAGTTACAATTGTGGTGAAAAAGGCCGCCAAGCTCATGATTGCAAGGGGAAGAGAGAGGTTGTCAATGTTTAATGCTATAATTGTAGTGAAAAGGGGAATTATGAAAAAAATGTCCTATGCACCATGGAAACTTACCCCAGAAAAGGCCAAGGGAGTAAGGCAAATCTTATGAGATCACTACTACTATGGATGAAGCTCTGAAAGACATGGTGGAAGATAGTTTAATGGTTTACTCAAGTTTAGCCAATGATTTATTTTATTTTGGATCATTGAAATGTTTTATATCTTCCATGTTTTCTAAGAAAATTAGATATTTTCAGTTTGACTTAACAAGGGAGTTTTTAGTCAAAACACCTAAGGGAAGTATCATCGCAACAAAGTTTTGTGAATCAGTTTCAATTAGGGAATATAAATGTTCATTATCTACTGATTTCATCATCATACACATGATTGAATTTGATATATTCCTTGGTATGGATTGTATTTCGGACCATAATGCAAAAATTTATTATAAGAAGAAGGAAGTTACAATTATCAATGATGATAAGGAGTAACATATCTTTAGATAAGAAATGTCACCACCTGATTAATATCTAGATCCACCCCCAGTAGCTCTACTAATTTCAATTATTAGGGAGGAATAGAATGAAATAACAATGGGTGAGGAAAATAATGTTTGAATAGAGGGCGTACCTATTGTGCAAGAATATTTTGACGTGTTTCCAGAGGATTTACCTAGACATCTTGTGGAATGAGAAATTGAGTTTTCTGTTGATTTAATTTCTGGTTCAAGGCCCATATCAAAGACCCATTATATAATTACCACTGTAGAATTAGTGGAACTAAAGAAGCAACTAGAGGAATTAAATAACAAGGGATTTATTCAACCTTGTGTTTCTCCATGTTGATCCCACATCCTTTTTCTTAAGAAGAAAGATGGATCTATGAGGTTGTGCATTGACTACAAGGAGATCAATGCTATAATAATAAATAACATGTATCCCCTACCGCACATTGGAGATTTATTCGACCAACTTCACGAAGATCAATATTTTTTAAATATTGACCTACGATCTGGATATCCTCAGGTGTGTGTGAAGAAAGTAGTCATTATGAAAACAACATTTTGAACCAAGTATGGGTATTAAGAGTTTACAGTAATGCCTTTTGGATTGACTAATGCACCCCATATTTTCATGGATCTATTGAACAGATTTTTCTAGGAATATCATGATGACTTTTTAAATGGTATTTATTGATGATATCTTGGCATACTCAAAAAGATACAAAGATCACGGAAATAATGTGTGCATTATTCTAAAGACTCTTAGAAGAAATGAATTATATGGGAAGTTTAGCATGTGTGAATTTTGGCCTCAGGAGATTTCTTTTCTTGTCCATATTTTATCTAAGGATGGAATCTTTGTTGATCATTCAAAGACCAAGGAAATACAAGAATAGCCAGCACCAATGAGTATAACTAAGGTACACAGTTTTATTACTTTAGCACGTTATTATCGACATTTTGTCCAGAATGTTGCCTGGTTGGCTTACCCAGTAACCAATCTCCCACATAAAGGGGTTAAATTTGTTTGGACAAAAGAGTGTGAAGATTGTTTTGAATAACTGAAGAGAAGATTAGTTAATTCTCCTATGTTGAATATACCATCAGGGAATGATGGGTTTGTTATTTATAGCGATGCTTCAAAGAAAGGACTTGGTTTTTTACTTATACATAATGATATAGTTATTTCCTATGCATCACGGTAGCTAAAAATTCATGAACAAAACTATCCTAATCATGTTCTTGAGTTAGCAGATGTAATATTTTCTTTGAAGATATGGAGACACTATATCTATGGTTAAAATGTGAGATATATACCGATCACAATGGATGTATATTTTCTCATAGAAGGAACTCACCATGAGTAAAAGGAGATGGATTAACCTTCTCAAGGATTATAATTCCACTATACACTACCACTTGAGGAAGGAAAATTAGGTGGTAGATGCTTTGAGTAGAAAGTATCATGGAGTTTTGAACAAGATGAGAAGTGAAAAGGATCTTATATACATAGATCTCGTAAAGATAGATATAGGAATAACCATGGATGGTGAAACATCAATCCTTTTTTAAATGGTTGCCTAAACATCTTTAGTAGAAAGGATAAAGAGTTATCAGACTGATGATGGTGAGTTTCAAAAGAATATTAAAGCTGTGAATTATGGGATATTGAGTAACTTCCTATATGAAGATGGAATTTTGAAATTTGGGAAGTGACTTTGTGTTCCTAAAATACCTGATCTAAAAATGGAATTTTTGGATGATGCTCATAGCTCCAATTTCTTTATACACCCTGGGAGAACTAAGATGTATAGATATTTGAAAGAACATTTTTGGTTAGACAACATGTAGAGAGATATTGCTGATTTTTTGTCGAGATGTATAATTTTCTAATAAGTGAAAGATGAATGACAACATCCTTGAGGAGTCATGCAACCTCTTTCCCATACTTGAGGGGAAATGGGATGATATTATGATGGACATTATCATGGGACTACCAAAGACTCATAGAAGAAATGATGCAATACGGGTAATTGTTGATCTTCTTACCAAGTCAACACATTTGCTTTCTATAAGAGAAGATTTATCACATGAAAGTATAACTAGAATATATATTAATGAAGTTTTAAGACTTCATGGAGTACCCCTATTGAGATCGTGATCCCTGTTTTACCTCAATATTCTGGAAAAGTCTTCAGAAGGCCCTAGATACTGAACTTTGTTTGAGCACTACCTACCACACTCAAACTGATGGAAAATCAGAACGGACTATTCAAACCTTAGAAGACATGTTGAGATCTTTCTCACTTGACTATAAAGGTTTGTGGGATCAATATTTACCTCTGGTAGAATTTTCCTGTAACAATATTATCCATTAAAGTATTTAGATGGCACCATATGAAGTGTTATATAGAAGAAGATGTCGCACACCAACTTGTTGGGATGATTTTGGTTAAAGAAAATTTGTAGGCCCATAAATTGTTGAGGAAATGGTGGAAAAGATTAAGGTTATCCAAACTCACATCAAATTATCCCAAAGTAGGAAAAAAAGAAATGCCGATAATTAGAGGAAGGATTTGTAATTACAGGTAAGCGATCATGTTTTCTTGAAGGTATATCCATGGAAGGGAGTTATACTATTCGGTAAGAAGGGTAAATTATGTCCCATGTACATCGAACCTTTTGAAATTCTACAATGAATTGTATCTATAGATTATCGTTTGGAAAAGCTGCCAAGTCTCTCCATAGTTCACGATGTGTTCCACGTATCACTATTAAAAAAATACATCCCTAAACCAATGCATTTACTCACATAGGAGGAAATTGAACTAGAAACTGATCTGTCTTATTTTGAAGTTCCTTTAATGATTATTTATATAAGAGAATAAGTGCTGAGAAACCGGACGACTCGTCTGGTGAAAATTCGGTGGAGAAACCATAAGATGGAAGAGGCAACATGGAATCCCGATGACTTATGATGAAGAACCACCGTAAAATTTTTATGAAGTAATATTCTATAAATTTCAAGGATGGAATTATTTTTAGGGGAGAATGTAACACTCCAAGCTTCCACGATATGTTTCCCTTTAAATAATGCAATACCTTGCATTGTACACAACTTTGAGATTCTAACACACCACGACCCATCAGACTAGCCATTATGAATAGTAATACCGACCTTTTGAAATTTATAAATTTTATTTTCAAAAATGTATATCATTTTTCAATTAGTAATATCGAAATTAGATTAGGGTGAATTTTTGGTATGTTTCTGAAAACAATCAATTTTTTATGAATAGTGAAAAATGCTGCGTTATTGGTTAAAACTAATTTTTTTTATTTCAATATTTATTTTTTTAAAATTTTATTTTAGGAAAAATAGATTCATAATACCTATATAAGTTCAATGTAATTAATTGGTGTCATTTTATAATAAGTTTAGATATATAAAAATTTTATTGAACTTTTTACTGTCTTTTACCCACCTCATAGAAGAATTTACAAATTTTCATAAAACATAATTTTATTGCTTCTATTAGTTTAATTTCAAAAATTCAAGGGACATGGTTAATAAAAGTAAGTAAAATTGGGTTCAATAAGATGAAAATAATTTTTGGTGAATAGGAACTTTTGACTTTTATTTACCACAGTTAAAAGTAAATAGGGTATTTAAGGGTAAAAATGATATTATAATTACCCTAACCCATGTCCTAATTATATTGGATAATTTTAATTCGACTCCAAAAAAACTTAGGAATAAAATATGATCCCCTTTGGTCCACTGGGATTAGATTAGGACATTTATTATTATTTTATTTAGAGAAGAGTTAAAAGAGTTAAATTCAATGTTTAATAATTAAACCATTTTTAATATAGGATGATACATAAGATAAATTAGACTATGAATATTCATTATAAAGATACCAAAATTTATTACATAATGGTATTTTATTTATAATTTTTATACATTAAATAATTTAATTTATTTATGACACAATGATGGTGGAGTAATTACCTTATTAATGAATGATTAAAAAAATATATATTATAAATATCCAAATAAATGTAATTTGAGATTTTTGATGAATTAAAATAATTATATAGGTTATTATGACATGTTAGGGTTGATTAAATAATTTTTTTTCGATGTAATCATGCTGTTATGATTTTCACACAAACCATGTACCAAATAGTGTCAAAATTGACAAAAAAGAGTTTTAAAAACAAATTGTAAATTATTAATTGATATAATATTTTTAAAAACCTAATGTTCGACCAAAGGACTTAGAAAAGGTTATATATATTAATAATGAACCAATTAGGTTTCTCTTGTCTTGTTATAGTATGTTTATTAACCATATAATATAAAAATACAAAGAGACATGGGAAATGTCAAGCAATTTAACTAAGAGATAAATCTAAAAAGATAAGATTAATATGGTGACCCAAACCTATCTAAAACATATTGGTTGAGTGGTTTTTGAACCATAACCACCTTATACTATAAATAAATCTTTTTTGTGCCATTAGAAACCGAAAATTATTTTATTATAAAATAATATTTCAATCTTTTCCTAAGGTGCCCCTCACCCCTCTTATATATGGTCACTTCCCCATCTCCCAAATTCACACCTCCAAATATATTTTTCTCAGAAAAAACCAGACCACCTATCCTCCCAAATTACCTCAATGTATCCTAGAGGCCATACTTTGATAAAAAATCCAACTTAAGGATCCCTTTTTATCAAATCGAAAGGAAGAACCCAAATAAGAGGTAAATATTTCATCACCTATTTCTAGTTCTTTTCTTCTTCCACGTCCTCTTTCTTTATTTTTTCAATTATAAAATAATAAATCCAGTATCTTCTACATACTATAATGTTATTATAAAAATGGTACATCCATATTAATTATTCTATCCATCATATGAATGACAAAGTCACCGTACGTGCGTATGTACGGCTTACTATCTCCACGTCATGGTGTAGTTATTAAATACATTATTTTATTGGATGGGTATAATAATGATGTATAATTTATGTAAATAATAAATATAACACATTAATTATTATATATATAAGATATAACATTAAATTATATATGATTTTACCTTCAATTTAATGATATTGTTTCTCGCACGTACGTACAAATTACCGTATCCACGAATGCGATGAGATTCATTCCCCATCGTAATCATTCATGAATAATTTTCATTTGATGATTAAAAATAGTTTCTTAAAGGTTGGGGAAAAAGCCTCAATTTATTATTTAAATCAAAGACCTCTTTTAGACTAGGTAGAGGGTGACCCATTACATAGCCCGAAGGCCCAAGGCCAAGTGGCCTGAATACAAGGCTTGAAAGCCCATTTTTTGGCCCAAAGGACCCCTCGGTGAACAGTAATGCTATAGTACCTGCACTGCTTCAATACCTGCTAAGTACTGCCACCACTACAGTACCTGCTACAGTCCCTCTACCTCTACAGTGTCTCTACTGCTACAGTTTTATATCATTATTGATATGAATCAAATACATACTATCCATAACAAACATGGAGTACGTAACAAAACATATAACAAAAAACGAATCAGTTAACACTAGAAATGACAATTATACTAAAATATTATTAACAGAGTAATATTAGAAGATCATATATGATATCATATTTATGTATATGGATATTTTATAATTTAATAACAATGTTTTAACTATTAAAAAGGAGGTTAATGTACCCTTGACCAAAGAGAATTACAAGGTAAGGATTAATTCAACAATCTCTTCATTATCCGAGGTTGTTTTTTTTACACGAGTAACTACTGGGACCTCTTTATCATCCACATAAATGTTTCATAAAAATATTTTCAAAATGAATATTTTAAGGTTTTATGGAAGGGAATATTTAACTAGATCATCATTTTAAATATTTTGAATATTTATTAATCTAAATCATTCTCATTAATGTCCATGTTATCAAAATGGGTTTTAAGGATTTATTTATATGGACATGAGTGTTTTTAAAATGATAATTAATTTCAAATGTTTCTATGTGGTATGTGACACCTTGATTCACATATGTATTTAATTTTATTACTTTTTAAATCATGTGACTTTTAAATGTTTTAATGAAAAATAGATATTTCTATCAAAGAGTTTTACAAATAATTTTTATCTATGTCAAATTCAATTTATGTATTTTAAAATTGTTTAAAGTTTATTTATTATGATACAAATTTTCCATATTGTATTTATGGTTACGTGATATATTAGATTGTGGATGTGTTATTTTTATACCATTCATGGTTTAGAGATAAAGTATTGACTTTTCGCATGCTAGTTTTAATACGAATGTTTATGTTATGTCTAAACCTTTTCATACGAAGAATGCATTGGACTTAGTAAATGATGGGTGGAGAATGCTATATCTCCTCGATGAATCAGTAGGTCTCATGTGACAAACTAGTGTCTTGGAACAAGGCCTTGACAAAATCTTATTTGTAGTCTTGGCACAAGGCCTTTACTATGTGGTAATGAAGTCTGACATTATGCATTCCATCATTATGAAATTGGCTATTTGATTTTGCATGTGATTTTTCATCTAGTATAATATCCATGTTAATAAGTCAATGGAGTTATTTGATTTATCTTTTCCATATTATGATGAATTTTATGTTTAAAAGTCTTATATTTTAGTCTTATACGTTGCCTTAAATGTTTATTCATATTTGTGAAAGTTTCTGCTACCTTGTTATCCTTACTGAGCACATGAGCTCACCAATTTCTATGTTTTATTTTTCCCATGATGCGAAGAAGTATATTATGACATACCAGCAGGGATAGTCTAAGGGATATAAATGTGGTCAATGGTGACATTGTTGTTGTTGTTTTTCGTTTTGTAATGTAATGTAATACTTATGAATGTTTATTGTACTTCCAAGGCTACTAAAATGATTGTTATTTCGAGAAATTATTCCTTGTATCATACTAATGTATTAATGTAATGCACTATCTATAGATAACTGGGGTTAGGGAATTATAAATTTTTGGGTATTTTTCTGTAAACGTTCAATTTTTTGATGAATAGTGAAAAATACTACAAAGTAGTTAAAAACTGGCTATTTCATTTAAATGATATTTTATAGCTATTGTGAATTAAATTTAAAACATTTAACATACATTGTTTTCATCGGTATGTTATATTTGGTTCAATAGGATGAAAATAAATTTTGGTAAATAATAACTTTTGATTTTTATTTTCTATTGTTAAAGGAAAATAGGGTAATTCAAGGTAAAATTAATATTATAATAATATAAAATTACATTAACACTTGTCCTTTACTTATTGGATGAGTCATGGATGACAAAAACCTTCATTGGGTGTAACCTTTGGCATTGGAATGCTACTTGGGTAGGACAATGTCCTTAATAACTTTTTATTTAATGTAAAAATAAAAATATCATTAACATGAATTTTTTTAATAATTCTATTTTAAGTGGGGTTTTATAATTGATATTTTTTACTATAAATAGTAATTATAAATATAATAAGATTTACTACATAAATTTATTCTATTTATAATTTTTATAAATCATATAAATAAATTTATTTATGACACAATGATGATGTAGTGTTTACCTTATTAATGAATGTTATAAATAAATGACATTATAAGAATTAAAGTAAATTGATTTTGAAACTTTTTATGCTATCCAGGATTTTTAGGGTTTTTTGTTACTTATTATCATTAGATTAATGATGTTTCTTTGAAATAATAATGTTTTTTGGTATTTTTTAAAAGGTCATGATATGAGTAGTATTTAAATTGACGTAACTGTGTTTTTTATTGAATTAATATTTTATTAAATGATAAAATAGTTATAAAAATCAAATATTCTTCCAAATGACATATATGATGTTAAAATTTTCATTAAATATCCATTTTCGGTCAATTTCCATTTTATAGTAAATATATAAACTATATAGTATGAATATACAAGAAGGCATGGTAAAAGCTAAATAAGTTAACAAAGGGTGTAATGAAAAAGATAAGTATTAACAAAATATCCAAAAAATGGTCCAATTTTTATTGTATCATTTTATTAAGACTTATATTCATAGTATTTTCGATTTTAAGGAGTTTTGGACCTTTTGAAAATGAAACTCATTTTATAATAAAATATTACTTTCAAACATTCCTAAAGATCCCCTCCTTCCCCTTTTAAACAGACACCACCTCTAACCCATTACCCACACCTCTCATGCCCCTAGTCTCACCCAACCTCTGCCCAAATATTCTACCAATATCCCTTTATTCATCCAAAAATCCTTTCTATAGGCCGAAGGTTATTCAATAAAACTCTTTGTTTCAAACCAAGGGGAGTTACCCGATGTAAAAATAATGTTTTCTATAATGTTATTTTCATTAATTTTCCTTCTCCACTACCTATTCAATTATTCTATTCAATAAATATCAACAAAAATATTCTCAATATACTAGGTTTTTTTATGACAAGTATTGGAACTACATTTACACACACCTCCATCTAATGGATACAAACATATTGTTTCAGTGTATGTTGAATTTTAGTCTCATGAAAAGATGATTGTTTGATTTTCCCCAAACACCTTTTATGGTTTCCATTATGATGGAAATGTAATTATATATTATATTAATGATATTTATTTTATCTCTATTATTCTTTAATTAATTTTTATAATATAAAATTATTCTTTTCATGATATATATATATATATGATATTTTCATTTGACTAAATGTGGACTACTGCATCCTCAAAGAGATATGACTCGTTCATTCTATATATGGAACATATAAAGTAATAAATTAATGAATTTATATACCATATATTATATATATATTATAATTTAATTATAATATACCTATGTATCATTTAGTTTTAATTCCTTTAAATATGAAAAAGAATTGAAATTATTGTTCATGCGTACGTATGACTTATCGTCTCTATGAACGATGCATTTAATCTATTATATCCAAATGTGATGGACTATTCTGAATAGATATATACAAGATATATATTATATATATGATATCCAAATCATGAATATCATTTTGAAGATAATGTAATTTTGACCACATGGACAATTTGTAATTAGAACAAGTTCATTTTTTACTCAAGTTATGAACATTGAAAAAATATCAGATATATACTCAAATAATTAAATAATTTTTATAGAAAGGTAATAAGTTATATAAAAGGAATAATAAACATGAAAAAGATTTTGAACAAGTTGAAATTAACTTATGTTTATTATTCAGGAAATTAAAGAATGAACGAGTCAAGTCTGACATGAGGTAAGAGACTTTGTCTCAATCTCCTTTTAAAGAGCCATGTATTGATAATATCCAACACCTTTTGTTATATGGTGTATAATAAACCCATATGAATTTTATTTTCAATAAAAGGGAATCTTTTTTCTACGATACATTTTACTAAATGATAGAAGGAATATTTTCTTAACAGATGCAGTGATAATGAATTATTTGTTGCTATAATTGTTATTTGGAATCCTCTATAACCCTTAATGTTTTTAAAATGAAAAAGATACCCTCTCTTCTATTTTTGGTTTTTCTGGTATTGAATATGGTTTTTGAAATGGATTGAGTATTTCAATATCCTGAAACAATATCTTATTATTTAAAAATAAATTTTATTACTGAAATGTTGATATTTTGAATATTTTATTTTTTATGATTATGTAATGGTACTTGGACATTGGATGGGTGGTTATGTGGTAAACCAAATGACGGGTGGTTCCATGATAAACCATGAATGGGTGGTTATGTTATAACCTCCAATGCATTGGATATAGAAGTCAGCCGTATAGCTATTACATTTAGTGATATGTGTGGAATTCGACCGTATTGTTATTCAATTTATGTATATTTATGTCTAATTCTTACCTTTATATGCTATACATTGTATTGTATGGGATTTATGGTAATCCTTTGGTTACAAAAGGGTAATCAGTAATATTGTATTTAGTGAAGTGTTTCTCCACTTCTTAATGGTGAAAGGTATTACTTTATATTATTCATGGTTTACTTATTGTTTTGAAAAACAAATAGTCTTCCTTCTTTCTATATACCTTAATGAGATTTTTATTTTCATCCCATGTTTTCAAATATTTTTCACAAGAAATAAAGTCAAATAGGGTCAAGGATGTGTTCATGGAAAAGTCATGCTTTTTAAACAATGGAACAAAACATGTTTCTTTTCTTTTAAAAGTTTTTATTTTATGAATATAATGGATACTGATTAGATATGTCTACAAATAATATCCATGTTGTTATGTATAAGTTATGACCTATTTCACTAAAGCTCTAAACCTTAAAATATCCTAATTGTAAATTATTTAAATAATTCATGATTATGTAATGTTTAAGGTTGGGGCCTTACAGTTGGTATCAGAGGTAAGTTTAGACAACATTAGGGATTAATAGTTTTTGTTAGACACATGGTTAGTCTCTATATCTACTCTTTAAGTTAAATACTTATTTTTTTTTAACTTTTTTATGATCAAGTAAATTCTATTAAAAAAGGAAGCATATAGATATTGAATGAAATTAATATCTCTTTGGGATGATATTATTCCAATAATTATTGAAATGTCTTGTCCAGATGATTCTGAAACATTTTCTAACATACAACTCACTTGCAAGCAATTTTTTGAGATATTAAACACCACCACTATTCCTCAATACCATTAAGGATCATGGGTTATATTTAATCAAATAATTTTATCTCAATATTCTCATATTTTCATGGAAGGTAAATATTATCATGGAATTTTCTAATATTTTACCTTATAAAAATATTTTAAAGCATATTATGATTTTGAAAAAGGTGTTGAGGAAGGTGACCCTTGTACAACCTATTAATTTTTGTTTTTAAATTATAGTCTTTTAGCATAGAATTATATTATTTTAATTAGAAAATTGATTGAATTTTTCAACTCAAACATAGTCTGACTGTTTTATAAAAAACAATTTTTATCAAATTTTTTTAAAATTATATGACATGCATGATTATTTTTCAAAACGTTTTTCCTGTGAAAACCCATATGACTCAAGTTGTAAAAGGTGTATTTGGATAATGGAATTAGATGTTTTTAAAGGATATATAAATCATTATTTATGTATGTACCATCTACCTATGTGAACAAGATGACGATGAAACCCGATGGACACCATGATCATGGTACGATGTTCTTTCTTTGGGAATAGTGTTATTTTATAGAGGTAAAAATTGTCAACATAAAAAAGACATAATTAATTAAGATATTGAGGTTGTTATGAGTTGGGATGAAAATGAGAGGTATAATAAAACCATTTGAGGTCAAATCATGTTAGAGTTATTTTTTAGTTATATAAAAAGGGGAAACATGCAGATCGTGTAACAACACGTTGGGTCATAAAAAAGCTGCCGGAATCGAACCCACAACCAATGTGAGATTGAGATTTATCAACTACCACAGGACTACGTGATGTCCCTGGTTGGAATGACTAATTATTTTTAGTTTAATTATTTTTCGGATCAAGAATACGATTATTTTGGGATCCTATGTTTATCAAATGAATCTCTTTAGTATAGTAAAATCATTTGATGATTAAGTGATAAAGGTTATTTTGGAAGATGTTTTCTCTTTTGGGAACACTATATGCTTAAGGAAAATAGAATACTGTGGGATCTAATTTATGGGGTAATTGATGAAATTTTATTTTGGAAGAGTCTATGTTTGTATAGAGGAAATATAATGATTTTTATTATTTATGGAAATGATTAAACAACCATAGAAAATATGTTATTAGGTTTATAAAACATTAGTATGATACTTTAAAAGTATTGGATGTAATTTGGAGATAAATGTTAAGATTAATTATGGAAGATTATGTAATTAAATACATATGTGTTTTGGGTTTCAATATTAGTTTGGATTAAATTGAAGGATTTTATGAACAGTTTTGTATTGATTGGTCTTTGTTGAGCTTTGGGTAATCTTTGTTCAATTTTGGAGATTAAGAGTAATATTTTATTTTTATAAAGGACTGCACTTTTTTGGATTATCTGATCTTGTACTACCCATTATGGTTTTGGTTAATGTCTAAAAATATGAGAAATATAGAGTTCATATTTTTTGGATTATGTGATTCTCTAGAAGTTATTTCTATAGATTCAGGTGTGACCAAGTCATCTTGAATACTCATCATTTCATGAAAAGACGAGTTTTTGGTAGAAACAGATTAAAAGATGAAACTCTACATGAAAAGTAAGTATATTTCCTTATTTCAATAATCTATAACATAAATTAATTATCCAAAATTATTAAATTAAACTCAAAACAAAAATTATTTCCATTTAATTTTCTTATTGGGAAAACAAAGACTATTTATCCTATCACAAGTTTGTGGTTTTTAGGTGGTTAAATTTCTCCTGATCAAGTTTTCTATCACTTTCCATCAAAACATGACACATAGTTTCTTCCCCATATCTATGTTTTCATGGAATACTAGTATATGTTATCTCAGGTGACCTTTTTTATTTTCCTTCATTATTTTAATGTGATAGTTTTATTGACTATTTTTCTGATGTCAGACATTAAATTATGATTCCGTGACCAATTTTAAAATTGTGAAGACACAATTTCTAAAAGGGGGAAGGATGTAATACCCTAGGTAAATAAATAATATGAAATTTTTATATTTAATAATATTTATGAATTAAATATTACTTTTACCTTAAAGGGGATGCTATTTTTGAAAGCGTACTCAACACGCAACAACAGATTTTTCCAAAATCATATGTTTCAAAAAATGTTAAGTAATACCGGAAAAAAATATAATAATATTATAATTTAAAATAGTATTAAACGACGTCCCATTTTATTGGTGGGAGTGATCATATCTAACCATATTATGATGAAATTTGTTTGTTAAATGTTTTTAAAATTTTCCAATAAAATTTATATGATTAAAATGAGAAAGAATCAAATTTTTACTATAAATACTATAATATTTTTAAAAGGTAGTTTTACCACCATTTGATGTTAAACAGATTTTTAATCTAGTTTTTGATACTTTTATATGTTAATTTTTAAAAAATAAACTTCTTATTTATAATCAGGATATCAAAATTTACTTTGGGTAAATTTTTGGAATTTTTCTGATAAAGTTCATTTTTAAATGACTTGTGAAAAATAATGCATTTTAAGTCAAAAATGTCTTTTCATATAATTTATTTATATGTATATATTATATTTTAAATTGTTTTAAAGTTTAATTCTATTATATTTTTACCATTTAAAACATGTTTTTTCATTAAAATTGATTTCACATTGAAATTGGATATAAACACATGTGAATCTTTTGAAGGTTTTTACTTCTTAAAAACATGCTTTTTGATTTTGACTATGAGAAATAAATTTAAATAAAATTATGATTCTTCAATGATTTTAATTTGGTAATATAGACCAAATTTTTGAATTCATATTCAGAAAATTATCTTTGGGTGAATTTTTTATATTTTTCATAAAACGTTTATTTTTTGATTAATAGTGAAAAATACTGCATAGTAGTTAAAAATCCACCTTTTCATTTAAATGAAATGTTACTGGTTCTGTAATTGAATTTCAAAAATCTTAAATACTTGTTTGTCATAAATAAGTAAACTTTTTTTTCAATAGGATTAAAATAATTACGGGTGAATAGAATCTTTTGATTTTTATTTACCGTGGTTACAGATAAATTGGTTAATTCAAGGTAAAAAAAATATTATAATAATTTAAAATTACCATAACACTTGTTCTAACCTTATTTGATGAGTTATGGCAGACCAATACAATATTTTGGGGGAACTTTTGTCCTTTTAAAGAAAATTGGTTATGATAATGTCATTAATAACTTTTTATTTAAAGTAAAAATAAAAATATCAAAAACATGAATTTTTTGACTGAAAGAATTTTAATTGGGGTTTTAAAATTGATATTTTTGACTATAAATAGTAATTATAAAGAGAAATTTTTTTCTACATTTTGTTATATTATTTATAATTTTTAGACGTCAAATAAATAAATTTATTTGGGACATAATGATGATGTAGTGTTTATCTTATTAATGAATGATATAAATAAATGATATAGAAAAATTTAAATAAATTTATTTTGAATCCTTTTATTCCATCCAATATTTTTTGGGATGAGTATGACTCTTTATATTTATATTAATGATGTTTTATTGAATGAATCCAGTTGTTTTGGATTTTTTAAAAATTACCGATATGAATTGTAATTAAATTGACATAAATGAGTTTTTTAATAAATTAATATTTTATTAAATGATACAATAGTCCTAAAAAACAAATATTTGTCCAAATGACATATATGATGTTAATAATTTCATTAATGATCTATTTGGTGTCTTTTGGAATTTTATTTTAAATATATCAAACATATAGTATGAATATACAAGAAGACATGGTAAAAGCTAAATAAGATAACAAATTGTTAAATAAAAAAGATAAGGATTAAATAAATTTTTTCCAATTCTTATTTTATGATTTTATTTTGACTTATATTAATTTTATCATAGTATTTATTGAGTTTTGGACCTTTGGAAACCTAAAAAGTTTTATAATAAAATAATACTTTCATACTTTCCTAAAGAGCCGCTCCTCCCCCAAATAAAAAGACACCACCTCTATCCCATTACTCAAACCTCTCAAGCCACTAGTCTCATCCAACCATTTCCCAAATAATCTACCAAAATCCCTCTCTTCCTATAAGAATCATTACAATAGAAAAAATTATATTCAAGAAAACTATTTGGTTCAAACCAAGGGGAGTTACCCTTTTTAAAGGTAATGTCTTCTCTCAAGATCTTTTCTTTTTTTCCTTATCCACTACATATTCTATTCTTATTCATTGATTATATATCAAAAAAAGTATCCCCAATATACTAGGATTATTTTATTAAAATTATTCTAACTACATTTAGAAACACCACCATCTAATGGATATGAACATATTGTTTCCATGTACGACGAATTGCTGCCTCACAAAACGATGATTGTTCGATTTCCCCTACCACCTTTTATGGTGTCCATTATAATGGTAATATAATTATATATTATATTTATGATATTTATTTTATATATATTCTTCTTTAATTATATTTTATAACATACCTTTATGCTTTTAATGTTTTATATATATGATAATTTCATTTGAGGAAATGCGGACTACCACCATATTAAAATGATATGACTCATTCATGCTATATATGAAACATATAAATGATCTAATTAATGAAATTACATAACATATATAACATATATATTATAATGGTATTATAATTTACCTATTATCATTTAGTTTTCATTCCATTAAATATGAAAAATAATTTAAAGTAGCGTTCATGCGTACGTACTGCTTACCGTCTCCATGATCGGTGCATTTCATTTCTTATATCCAAATGTGTTGGAATATTCTAAATAAATATATACTGGATATATATGATATATATGATATCTAAATCATTAATATAATTATAAATATTATTTAATTTTGACCACATTGACAATTTTTAATTATAACAAGTTCATTTTTTACTCATGTTCTGAATATTAACATAATATTCGATATAAACTCAAATAATTAACTAATTGATACAAAAATGTAAGAAGTGAAATAAAATAAATAATAAACTTGAAAAATATTTTTAATCAAGTTGAAATTAACTAATTTTTATTATTCAAGAAATCAAATAACGAACGAGTCATGACGGACACGATGTAAGGGAATTTGTCTTATTCTTCTTTCATTAAGGCATGTTTTGATAATATGCAACTCCTTTTATATGATGTATAATAAACCCCTTTGAATTTTATTATCATTCAAAGGGAACCATTTTTCTATGAATAATTTTAATAAATGAAAAAAGGAATGTTTTTTGGTGTATACAGTGACAATGACATATCCACCAATGTAGTCTTTATTTGGCTTCCTTTATAATCCTTAATGTTAAAAAAAAGAATCCCCTTATACTGTTTTTTGGTGTTATGGTATTGAAAATTGTTTTTGAAATGGATTCAGTATTTCAATATCTCAAAATGACATCTGATGTTTGAAAATTAATTTTTATTACTGAAATGTCGATATTTTCAATATTTTACGAGTTAACATTATGTAATAGTACTTGGACATTTGACGAGTGGTTACGTGAAAAACCAAATGACATGTGATTTTGTGAAAAAAATAGATGGGTTTTACATTATAACCTCTAATGCATTGGGTAAGGAATTCACCTGTATGGCTATTCCATTTAGTGATTTGTGTGGTAGTAGACCGTATAGTTATTCCATTTATGTATGTTTATGTCCCATATTTACCTTTATATGTTATACATTTTTTTCAATGGGATTTATGGTAATCCATTGGTTACAAAAGGGTATGTAATAATATTATATTTAGTCAAGTGTTTATAAACTTCTTAAAGTTGAAAGGTATTACTTAATAGTATTTGCAGTTTAATTATTGTGTTGAAAAAAAGTTTTCTTTGTTTGTGTATCTCTTACAAAACATGTTACACTACGCACAAGGTTTTTAAATGTTTTTCACAGGAAATAAAAGGGAATATTGTAATGGATGAGATCCTGGAAAATATATGTTATTTAATCCATGGATGTAATCAAGTTACTTTTCTTTTATGTGAATTTATTTTATGAAAAAATGAATACTGAGTAGAAGTGTCTACATGTAATATCCAAGTTGTTATGCATATTTTATTACCTAATTCTCTAATTCTCTAAATCTAAAAAGATACTAAATGTGAATAATTTATTTAATTCAATATTATGTAATGTTTAAGGGTGGGTGCTTATATCTAGTTAAATAAATAAAAAAATTAATGAATTTTAATCCTTATCATATTATTTTAATCTTAATTTACCGATTTTACCTTTACCGTGGTAACAAAAATTTACAATGGATACTATTAATTTTGACGAAAAATAAATCATATCAAATTATAAAATCCTGATAGAATGCTTAAATATATTAAATATATTTTTATCTATGTTTCTATATTTTGTATAAATTATTTTAAGATGAAAATGAAAAATGTAATGAAAACTACTATTCATTAAAAATTTATTTATGTTTAAAAATATTTTTATACCAAATTCAACAACAAAACTAACTCCAATGAATATAATTTTATTATTCATATTATAATATAAATAATTTTATTTTTAAATAATTTTTAAAAAAGTAATATTTTTTATTTTTGAAATAAAATTATGATTTTCATGAAACAATTAGGCTTATTCCCTTTCACTAGAAAATATTCCATTAATAAAATTCACACTAATTACCCCAAGGATAATTTTAATGCGATGATTTATATTTTTTATATTATTTATAAAATAAAATTTAGATGTTTATAAATTATTTATTATATTAACTCAAAAAAAAAATCAATAAAACCAATTTTTGAATAAGATGATTTTTCATTTAAAAAATATGGCATTTAAAAAAATGAATTCTTATTCATTACATATTAATTAATAGATATTTATTGATTAGTAAGTTAATATATGTTTCATAACATGTTTTATCATATTCATACCTACCAATTCAATACCTAGATGATAACTACCAAATTAAATAATATAATTTCAATAATATAATGAGGTATGATTAAATTAGGTGTTGTGTGTAAAGAATTAAATCAAATAAATGAAATTTATTTTTAGAGGAATATATCATTATATCTTGTTGGGTTGTATAGAATCATCATTTTCATGGGGGTGTAATATTCATGAACATACTATCTTAAATGTAAACCTACAAATAAAATATGCACTGTGATTCTAAAATGAATAAAAATGTATTATGCAATATCTCTAATGGGTTTCCTAGAATGTCACATCATGTAAAAAACATGGACGTGTGATTCAATTCAACATGGTGTGTAACATACCAATTAAATGGAATGTGGAATTATCTATATAGTTTTTTTATTTTTCCATGATTAGGAATGTCCATCACTTCATGAGTTATGTATCACTCCAGTAACATAGTGTGAGACTCATGGAACCTGGCATGCAAGGTCCCAAGGATTTCAAAGAATGAAATTCTAGTTCACATCGAGTTGGATGGAAAGGGACTAAATATGTGTGGGCTAAACCACATCATAATATGAAATTTAACCCTAGTTGGTCCCTCAAGTAGTAGAAATGAGAATCATGGACTGTTTTATTTTGAGGTACACATTGTGTGGTCGATTTTCTCGAGAAAATATTTCTTCCTCCCCATGAATTGCTACTTAAACCACATCCACTTTGATTACCACCAAAACAAAAATGATGAGTGTTAGTTGAGTTTTATTCCATTATAAAAACTATTTTTTTCACCTTTCATTGGAATATA
The DNA here is from genome assembly GCA_963277665.1 of Viscum album. NCBI lineage: Eukaryota > Viridiplantae > Streptophyta > Magnoliopsida > Santalales > Viscaceae > Viscum > Viscum album. Next base: position 1,535,286,940 of record OY728120.1, on the reverse strand, counting down.
AATTATTCATCATCCCTATGTCATCGACACATCCCAACTCACGAAACAACCACCCTCTTAACCTCTTAAAATTATCATCCCTATGAATGCTCATATAATATACCATAAGCCGTGATACTAAACACATATGAAAAATACATAGAACCGGTAATTTTTTATGACATAAGTTTTTCAATATTATAACATTGAATAGTTGGACAAATTGAATACCAGAGATAAACTCCCACAGAATCGAGGGGAAAATTTAGAAAACACAAAAAAAGAATCAATGATTACTATATGTGTTTGATTATCTTAAAAAATTATGGAATATGAAGAATAAGGTAGAAATTATATTTTAAAATAAATAATCCATAAATTATTGGTAAATTTAAAATTTTATTTAAGAGTTCATGTAAAAAATCCACACAATATTAAAATCATAGAAATAATAAATCCATAAACACAACATTATAAAAAATAGGATAAATCAACACAATTAAATCCTTACTTCATGGAAGAGTGGTTTATGCTTCAATTAGCTTCTTAGATATGTTTCTATTAATTTTTATAACACATTATGATAGCCAATTCCACAACATGTTAGATCATTCTCTTTAATCCACCATCAATATCGCCTATGTCCTCTCCCCCAAATCACTTATATTAATGTATTCCTATGATAGATGTTGATGCCCCAAGATTATAATCCTGAAATGGTTATTAAAAAATTATTTTATGGTTTCATCATTTAATTTCCATTTAATTAAAAATTTAAATTATTAAATTAATCTTCATTTGACAGAAATCTCCATAGACACCCAATGTGATTAAAACTCATATCTTGCATAAAGAAAATCATGTGTTCCAGATTCAAACATGGTCTATAGTTATCCATTCTAGTGTTTATTCCTGAGAAATATATATATCATTATATATAATTTCATACTGACTATATATAATATCATATTTTGATTTATTTATTTTTGTGGCTATAAAGAACTCACTTTTCCACACAAACACAACCTAGGGGTAATCCCCATTCAAAAGATCATATAGATCCCTCCAAATATTATTTCAAGATTTTCTACTAGGGAAAATTACCTTTCCCCATTAGAAGTTTGTGATTGTTTAGAAATACAAAATCAATTTGATCCCCACTTAGGTAAAAAATTGGTTTACTATATCCACCCTCAAAAAAATAATCTTCGAAAAGGATATAATTTAAACTACACAACAAAAAACCTAAGGAACAACACAAATCAGAGCAGATATTAATATTAAACACACTACCATCACCTCAATTATGTAAAATAAAATTGAAATATGTACATTAGTATTTATTAATTAGACAAAATCTTTCTTTTGTGTTGATAACTTCGATAATATAACTTCGATAAAGAAATAGAAAAACACATTCAACAACTCATGGAACATCTTACACTGCCTTTATTTTAAAAATAAGTATCTATTAAAGATTTATAACATCACATGGGATTATATATATCAAAAATTTATCTTACTATCATATTCCAAATGGCTCCCCAGTAATGGTAACTATGTTTTGATCACCCTACTGACCACTTTTTTTAGTGAATTTCATAAGGTCATCATAAAGAAAATCCCGTCATTGATTAACTACTGAAGTGGGAACCCAAAAAATCCTGATGATGAAACTATAAAATGTATAATTCCTCATTATTATTAAACCATATTCATAAACCTATAACATCATCTTAAAAAAAGAAAAAAGTCCCTATATATCTATCTTATATCCAAATTGCATTATAGTCCATAACACTAATCGCTAACAAAACATATTTGAGGATTCATAATTCACCCGAAAACCATAAACTGATTATTACACATAGTTAAATATATCTATATAGGCTAATCAAAACTAATTTTTTAATTATATCAATAAAAATCAGTTACAAGAACATCCTCATCTAATAGATCATCACCAAACCACCACTTATTCTGTTACCTAACATACCATAATATAATGTAGATAATATCAGATTATTAAATTATTATTTTCTATTTGATTCTGACCAAATGTAAGAACATTCCAAACTAAAAAATATATAAAAACAATAAGAAGAATCCCCTCATATATAAAACAACATGGTAGGTTGGGGATTAGAAAATTAATTATAACAAATATGAATAACACAAAAATGACAGTGCTTTACCTGGATAGTCTCCATTCTTGATGAACATTATTATACTCATTTTGTAAATCTGGGAAGAACCACTAAATACCAAAACAAGTGTATGAAATTATCAAAATATTCAATAAAAACACATCTAGACTAACCATAGAATAATTTCTTCACAATGGTCCACTAGGTAAAAACCACCACCATAACGTCATCCATATATAGGAATAAGTGGGTTCCACTACCATTAACTGATAGAGAGTAATATATCCTCTTTATAAACTTTTAATTATTATCCTAAATGAAAATACTAACATACATACACCATTTTTTGGATACATAATCCATCTCTTGAATGTTCCAATCACAACTAAAATGTTGTTCCACTATTATCACCTCAACCATCACATATATAATTTGTGAAAACACAATCCACACCACAAATGAATGATCCATTCCCCATGAACCTAGAGCACTAAAAGGTTCTAAAATTAGTCATATCAATAATATATTAAGTTTAATATATTTAAAATACAAAAATTTTCTCATAATCGTTGGTGTGTTAGTCGATGCATGTACCTCGTTCTTTCCATTGGTTAGCCATAGGTCCCCATAATCCAACAACTTCATGCATCATTAATAGACATAGGGATGTAAGGTGTAATGCATTCACATTGAAAATTAATCCATTCCCATCAACTATGATATATGTAACTAAACACACAGAGGGTTTTCTTGAAATTAGTCTTTATCCATCATGGTCAATCTCACTCAACCAAAGTCATAAATTAAGAACACTCGATATTAATTGAAATTATATACCCAAATACTGACTATCCCAAGTATCAACTATAAAATAAAACTCCCAAAAATATGAATCTATGTGATCCATGAATTCCTATGAAAAATTACATGAGTATCCATGGTAAAATAGAATCATTTAATAATCTAATTTATATTAGTTTCCATCCTTGTATATGTATCGATTGAAAATGTTATCAAATAACTTATGTCTTTGTCAAAATACCATGTTCATGATTCAATCCAATGGTTTTTATCATGTTTAAGAGTTTATATATCACCTCAATTAAAAATACATGCATACCTCCCTTCTCCACTAACAATATCCTAATAAACCTCGGGGTATATTAAAAGGATATACATAAATTTATAGTCTAATACATGGATGTGCATTCAATACACTACATATCTTATCATTAGGTTAATAATATGACAATAAACTAAAACCAAGATGCATTTCCTCCAAGAATAACATTTGTGACTACATCCTAATTGGAATTTGATGGAGGATCAATAAAAACATGAAAAGAATTTCATATAAAGACTTCTTGATTCATAGATATTAAAAATTATATTCCAAAAAGACGTACCAAAAGCACAAAAATCCATATTTCCCCTATGTGTACATAAAAATAGTCCTTCTGACACAAGAAACGGTTCAAAATTATAATTCTATACTACATCTCTAACAAGGTCTCAATCTCAAAACATAGTAGATGAATCCCATCAGGTATTTGATTAGTCTATCATCAAAATACAATTCATATTCCCTTCATGGATGATTAACACACAAACCAAGAACTAGTCATAAAATTATGGACCACATTGAAATATTACTCCCAATATATACCTGATCCCTATTCCTTCAGGGATTATGATTGTAATAGAAACTATTGAGGCCCCTACCATTGATCACATGAAACCTGAACTAGCCTACTTTTAGTCTCATCTAATCCGGCCGAGCATACCATAAATTCTACCAGAATGACATTTTTCAAGCGCATGAGATGAAAAACTACATCAAATTTAATGGAAATAACACCACCCAACCAAGTCATAAGAAACAACACCTCGTATATCACTACCCTCTAGAAAGAGAACCTCCACATGAATGGACTCATCACAACACCACCTCTAATAACATGATCTCAATTAGTTGGTGGCACAATATAATTAGTAGGTGACACCCATAAGGGCTTGTTAATATCATAATTACATGACACAGAAATGAAATGATAGATCATTATTATACATAGTATGAACTATTTAATGACTTATAAAAAAATTTATTTCCTAGGGTTCTCGATTGATAAACATTTGATCATAAAAACAACGAAGGCATACATTATTTAATACACCGACAATGTTTTCAATTTTAGTTTAAACAAACTAAAAACCCCCATAAAATTATTTACAAAAGTCCACCTTCCAATTATCACATGATTAATAATTCCATTCTCTATCCCTACAAAAAATACTTTATGATAACACTCTATCAAGACTGAACACACTGATGAACTTATCTGGATTATAGAATGCTAAGAGTGTCACACAAATAACACCATCAATAGGAAAATGGCTAGTGGCTAGTACAATGTACCCATATAAGAAAATATGGGAGGATTTCACCTATAACAACCTATAATTAAAAAATATATGTCATATATAACAAGACAACGACAAGGATAGTTTTATATACATAAATAACGATGTGAATGTTAAAAAATAAAGGTATGATACAATTTCAATTATCTACAATGAAAACCTATGTATATGAAATAATATAAATATTAAAAATAATTGCCCAATATCCAATAAAGAATTATAAAAAACAATCAAGAAGAATAATACCTCACTATAATATCGATATAAAAAAATATTTCATATTGAAATTAGCTCATCTTATAACCATGATCATCATACACTACATCCCATAATGTATCATATCATCAAATTGGAAAAATCAATGTCACCTGCACATCCAAAAAACAATCTCTATCCTATGTTCCATCTCCACATACACAAAATTTTTGGCCCCATGTTCTATTCAAGGTAATGTATAAACAAACTGAGTTGTATTCCCATTAAAACACAAAAAATCATGAAAAATAATGTATCTCATATACTAGTACAAATGTGTTTATATAAGGATTCCATGATAAATATTACATATATGATCTATCACATAAAATATCCTGGGTAAAAACATTTCTAGATCATCCCATATACAGTCATTAAAATCAACATCACATAGGAAATTATAGGTGTGTGGTACACTGAAGAGTCAATAAAGTATCAACTCAATATATAGATATGCACCACTCTTTGAATGAAATAAGTATGTGATGAGGGAACAAAAATTCAACATAATTTCATAATAATTATAACTTTAATAGCCACACTATTTCTAGAATGTATGATGGGATCCTATATAGACATAATACATGCTTGCATATCATGGTAGTACATTCTACATAATGGTAAAATATAAACCATTCCACTATCAATGAAAATGAACTAGGTGGATTATTATTACCTTTGTGGTCATTGTTCTCTGAGAGTTATCATACTTTTTAGCCTTATAAGAAAACAAAAAAAGAATCAACCATTATACCAAATGAAACCTTAGATGTTGGAATTGAACTCGCATCCAGGGTATCCAAACTAAGGAATTCGAGGATACATGAACCCATAAATGTTCAATCAAAAAAATATCAGATCATGAACTAGTATATAGGAGAATATATGAGTCCCTATACATTTTTATTTTGGAGGGTTTCACATCTATGGATGATTTTAATGGGATAACTAACCAAAAAATTGAAAATGAATAGGGGGTTGTGGCCATGGAACATACACTGGGATAACTTACTATATCCACATTTGTCCAATTGAAAATAGATCAACTAATTGATTAGTAGGGTGGGATACCATATATTACCTATGATGATCATAGAATTGAATATCATGTCCATTGTAGAACAATTATTAGAAAGCATTCCCAATAGTCATACAATAAATTAATGTTGAATACGCAGTGTGTCACCAAATGTCAATAGCCATGTTTTGTAATACCAATCAACATTGCCATAAAAAGACCAAAAAAACATGTGTAGAAGAACATATATGGCATCTGGGACTGGGTGATGAACATGATATGTTACTCACTACCCATGTTTTGTATCATATAGTGTACTTAGAATGTGAAACATAAAACATGGTGGGTGAGTCACATAGATTCTTGTCCATGTATTATCAACACTACATTTCATCTATAATTTTTCTCATAATGTTTGGGGTATCCACTAATCTAGGTGATATTTCAATCCATAAAAAACTCCGATGTTTCCCTAATGAAACTAATGGAATCTATAATTAAGAACAAAATGATGTGTAGTTGATTTTACTAATGAAATGTTTTCTTATTTGAAATATTCACCCCAGGAACAACATTCAACCTAATTACTACCACAAAACTCACTATGTGTATTTCCTGATATCAATTACAACCCATAAACTAGATTATGTCTAGAATTTGTTTGAAAATGGAACCTTCATCATCACATGTGTCATATGAAATTCCATGCTGTGAATATACCACTCTCATTACTTAAAATTTTTACATTTATTTGAATGATATGCCTACATACATTAATTACTAATAATAAGATCACATTAATGATCAATGGATCCAAAAATAAATCACACAATGATTTGGTCCATAGAAAAAAGTATAACCACTGTCCAAATCAAATACCGATGATGAATTCTCAAAAAATAGAGTAGAAAACCCGTAAAGCACAATACTGAGAATAAATGATCACAATATGTGATCAGTAAACATATATGGTTAAGGTTTATAATGAAACATACAGAAATTTCAAGATACATGTTGAGTAATTATTATTTTACAAGATCAACTTAAATAAAATTTTACAAATCCTTGTAAATGTCAAATATATATTAAATTATGAATAGAATTAATCTATAAAAAATATATTATAAAATTGAAATAAATAATCCCAATGAAATATGTACATCATGGAAACATGGAGGACACATTAATCTATTTTTACTGTCTTGGGGTCATTCATTGTTTTTTCACTATTTGATTATTGATCCATCTATGGACCCATTCCCATTCCTTGATCCCTCAACCCACCACATTCTTCCTCTCTCAAAAACTCCCTTCTCCTTTGTCTTGGGTGTTTCTAATGACAAATATATATTTCCAAGAATAAGAATCATAACCATGTTTTTATTTAATGATTTTAGGTTTTTCCCATATAATTACAAATATATTAATTATTTAAATTATTTATATAATATCTGTAGCTGAGAAACCACTTGATAGCCCCAATAAAAACTAAACAAACATTTTATATAAAGAAAATTTCAAAATATTGATTAAAAATATTTCTATGATTCCCCATCTATGAAACTATTCAGGAGACATATACCTTTCATTAGAAAAACATTCATTGAGAATATAAAAAATAAATAATTTATCATTTTATTTTTGAGGAGACAAAACACTATCATTTTTATGTTAGGTCAACCTATGGATAAAAATAATAATAATGAACTAATATAATCGACAGATAATTATTTTTCCATCATCTTCAAATGTACAAGTACTATTTTCCCCTTTTATGGTCTATAGACTTAAAAAAAATGCTTTTATCCCCAATCAGTTAAATCTTAGGTTACTACTTATGTAATATAATAGAATGATAATATGTTTTATCAAACCATGTATTATCAAGAGGATACTTATTTAATTCATTGACATCACGTCTTTACTGAATTGGAATGGATTAACATATCATGTAACTCGAACCGGCTAACCACGAGACCTAAAGGGAATTCAAATTCCCCATAATATGGGAACGAATGTTTGCATATCACTAATATGCACATTTGGGAATTATTTCACCCCTTATAACCAAATAAAAATACAATGGACTCCATCAGAGACTCTAGAATGTACAATATATGTATTCGATTCCCACACAAAAAATATATAGCATCCATAAAAATGAATCTGGGAATCATAGTAACACACAAATTTAATAATAATGATAATATCTCTGATGTATATTAATAAACTAAATTAACATAAGGAAAAATACCGTAAAAATAAAAAAGGATGGTATTAATATCATGGATGATACAAAATAATGAAAAATAAATCAAAACATTAGCTAATTCCAACCATCGCCTTGTAACCTGTGGTCACTCACCAAATCTGATAATATCATTGATAGAAAAAATAAAACAAATGACCCTAAATGGGATAATGATTGGGAACTTGAATTAAAATATGTTAACTATATAAACCAATTAGTGTATACAAGGTGTGACACAAACCTTCCCATTATTCATTCACCATATAATTTGAGAAATTATTCTCAAAATCGTTTTCAATATTTAATATTAAAAATATATACTGAATAAATATATTTAATACGTAGGTATGAAGAAGATAATTAATAATTCATAACATCTTTTATAAAATACTGCCATTCATTTAATATAAAAATTATTAACCATTTTTTTTATAAATTAAATTTTATACCAAATAAAAAATTATTATTTATTATGTTAATTTAAAAAATCGCAGAATCATTACCACATTCCCAAAAAAATTTCTTGCAAACCGTTTATAAACTACACATAAAATTTTCTATTAAAATAATCATTTAAAAAAATACTATATTAATTATAATTTATATCCAAACCATAACTGAAATGTAATATAACAACAAATAGGAACCAACATATTTTTAAATCAAAAAAAATTGTGATATAAAATTAAATAAAGGGATAAGGGATAAAAACAATGAATACAATGGGCCCATATAAAAAATCCTCGATATTAGCTATATTTCCTAGGAAACTCACTATACCCTAACATTAATGGTATTTTACTTGGATTATAGGAACACTCGATTGAATATTGACCCTATTAATGTGGAATCTCAATCATAATCATAATAAAAAATAAATCCCATCACATCTCTTATTTTTTTGGGAAATATTCCCTACACTAAATGTATTATACACTAGGGTTTCACTAATCATAATATACTACATAGATTATAGAGTAGCCATTAAATTTCAATCTGTGGGTGAGAAAATAATCCATACATATGATAACCACAATAATCCATAGTTGAATATTTTAATAAACCACCTCTCGCATCTGACACCAAATCAAGGAATAACACTCTTTAAAAATAAATTAGTTTGAAAATGATATAAAACAATAATTTAACGAATAATAACTAATATATAAACAAGTTAAAAAGAAAATAGGGTCAATTATGGGTCACAAAAATTTCATAAAAACTCAATATAAATTTCCAAATAGGTATTTCTTCCATAACAGTGTTGTGATGTTAAGATATTTTACCCCAAATTGAAATCCTTCATTAAAATTTTCTTTATATAGAAATCATAAAATTTGAATCATAAAATATTTTAAAACAAAAATCCACAGCATCTTAATATAATTTTTCAACCATAATCATTTAATTAACTTTTGAAAATTTCCATGTAACAATATTCCTTTCCCTTATTCAATTACCAAATTTTGTCTGAAAACCATATACAATACAAATTATATTATTACAAGTCAAAAAATACATTAAAAATCACATTTGGTTTCAATAAAATTACATATGTTATCAAACACATAAAATATATTTTACATCAAAAGTTTAAACATCTAAAACATTTAAAAAAACCAAATGAAAGTGTAAAATATATATATAGACTAAAAAATTACTCAATCGAAATGAAATAATTAGTAGATTGAAATCTAATTGAATAATTCTAAAAAATAAACCTACCTCAATTTTAGTAGAAACATGTATCCATCGATAACCATCAAAGGTAATGGCAGAACATAATAAGAAGATGTTCTATATTATCTGTATACACCCAAATCCTTGAACTATATCTATAATTAACCCAAATATCAATATATATATCCCCAAGGGTGTGTGGGAGAAGATATAAGCCAAGGAAAATTGGTGATGGTTTATTTATTGTTTAATGAAAATGTGAAAATAGATTTTCACTTTAAGAATCATCTTAGAATCTAAAATAAATAGAATACTAATCAATGGATAAGGGTGGGGATCTCATATTCTTAATGAAAAGGATTATATGGAAGTATAAAATCTATAAAATCAATGGTATAAAAAACAATAAATTCTCTTTTCAATGATTCCATTCTTACTTTAAAAGGTCTACTAAACAATTATCTAACAATGTCTTTTGTACTAGAAAAAGCCTTCATGAATCATATAATTAAAAAAAATCATTTCTTCTAATGATATTCCTACTGTGTGGGTCAACGTCAAACAAAAAACAAAACCATTGAGTTAATTAAAACCCTGAATGGTTTGAAAAATATTGTGTCAATTGTAATATACCCACGATAAAAAATTGAAATAGTATACGTGGGAAACTGAAAAAGTTTCTAATAACTAGGAATCATTTATGTTGAAGCATAAAAACATTAAAATTTCAAAATATCAAACCCAAAACATCCCAAAAATAATACTAATAAAAAAATTATAAAATATTAACAAATAGTGACTTACAGTTTTTTACAATGTAATTCATCAATATATATATAATTAACATGAGATTAATTTATCTTATTAGTTAGAGAGTCATATAAAGAAAATAAAATTTGTGTATTATGTTTTAGTTTATCAATTAGATGAAACTAATAATTATTTTAATATAATTAAAAAATAGTATTATTTATATAGATTATGTAATGTGGGTAAAAAACCATATAACTCAATGAAAAATAATACTATTCATGATTTATATAAGTAAAACAATGTCAATACCTCTCAATTTTCTTCAAATTAAAAAATTCATTGAAATGATATCAGGATCCACACATTTTGAACTCCTAATAATATTGTATATTCATGTATATCACTATACCTTCAAAATAAATTCACCCAAATATTAGAGAAATTTATTAACAAAAATCCCTAATAGTCATCTTATAATTTTGTTCATATTACAAATATAGTGATAACTTTGATATATTGTCATGCTGTTGTTTAATATTTTATTTATAATCCCACATCATTAATAGTAATAAATAAAATGACTATAAAAAGTTATATTTTATTTATCTTATTATAGAACCATGTAAAAATTTATTTTAGTGTTGGATTAATTTTGTTTCTTATATTTATTTTTTATTATTATGAAATTATCTAGTTCATTATTCATTACGTAACCAATATTTAAAAATTATATGAATAATATTATATCCATTAAATTATTTGTAAACATATATTGGTATAGTGAACTGAAAATGACATTGTCCAATAACATAATAATTGAGGAAAAAATCATTTGTCAAAATGCACATTCATTATTCACATTTATAGCATGAATAAAATTCCACACTAAACCACGTTATTCACATCAATTCATCTTACGAATTATAAAATTAAGAAACAAGATTCTTTTGATCAATAATAAAATAGTATATCTATATGAATCAATTAACAAAATGATCATTACAAATCAATGTGAAAAAGAGTTCCATAGTCACTCAACTATATCCCATATAGTATTCAATTATATATCTATACAATTAATGTTTTTATATATAGAAATAAATAATATTAAATCAATTATATATAATTATAAATCACATGCATGAAAGCTATAAAAATATATATCTCAATAAAAATAATAAATAAACTATATTCTTAATAAATTTTTATTCAAATATATCATTAAAAAGGTAATTAATAAAATTCAAACGAATAAATTAGTATTCATGTGAACATTTAATAAAAAAACCTATTAAATAAATAAATAAATAAAAATTCTTATTTAGGAGTAATTTTTGGTTATTATTAAAATCAATTTAGGGAAATGGATGAGTAGAAAATATTTTTATTTTATATTTTGAATATATACTTGATTTTTTATAAAATGAATAATATATGTTTGATTAAAAATATGTTCAGATAATTATGTTTATGTTTAGGGGAATTCAACTAGTAGCCTTGTAGATGGTTAGATGGAATTGTTATATTTTGTGGTGTATATAGGCGATTTAAAACACATCCTAATTCATATATAGATGATGTATTATAATTTTGATATGAATGTATATAATTGTTAATCAAACTAATATTTTTAAGTGGGTACATAATAAAATTATAATTTGGGTTATTCTATGATTGGTGTAGGAACAATATATTGCATCTTGACATATTATAGTATTAAATAAGTTTGATTAAAAATATTAAAGACAACTTAAAAACATAATATTTTTTTTAACTACTCATAAACCCAGGGGATTTTTTTTAAATTGGGATATATATTTATGGATATTTATATAAAACAAAAGGATTTTAATTGTTGGGTGATTGAATAGATTTAATTATTAAAGGGAGTTAAAATCATGGCTCTATTTCATATAGTGTATTTATGAACCCTTAACTATATATATTTCCCTTGGGGGTCAAATGTGTGGATAATGGATTATTATATTTTTTCATTAATATAAGATTATGAAATTATATTTTGAGTTTGAAAATTATTCAATGAATATTCACTCATTTAAAAGATAAAAAATTCCAACTTTTCTATTTTGTCTTTATATTTAACACATACAAAAGGAATATTGTAACTATGTAAATTCATTATAGTATTAAATGGTATGATATAATGTTGTGAATATGAAGATGATGAAATATTTGTTTATATAATTGGAATTAAATGGAGGTAAAAACATTTTTTTTGAATACCATTAAGAAACTTTTAGGTTAATCATATTTTATTCAGTTCGGTTACATTTGATGTAAACCTTAATATCATATTAAATAATTTTGTGAAACTAATTTTATTATGTTATAGTTTATGTTGTTATGTGATAGGGGTAATGATAATGAAAGTATTGATTCAATTTAGATTCTTAATTTGGATAACTATGGGTATATTGATTATAAAGTGAACAAGGATATGGAATTTGAATATCATTATGCTACGAAGTATGGTTATATGTGGTTTTTTATATTATGACTTAAATCATGTTTTGATTCATATGATTTTTCAGTTTATTATGTGAATTTTGTTAATAATGTTTGAAAATATAAAAATATAGATCTTGGGGATGTTTTATTGTTTAATATTGAGGTTTCAAGATGGATATGTTATTATAATATGTTTTAGTAGTTTAAGGGAAGTGGTAGTACACTATTTTGAAGTAGTGTAAGGGATATGGAAACCCTACTATAAATATATATAATTTTTTGTTTTTTAATTTTACCATAATATTTTTGTATTTGTTTCAGTTTTATATTCCTTCAATATAATAATTTTTGTTGATATAATAGTGGGATGTTTTTTATTTGTAATTATAAATTTAATATGTTTGTAAAAAGTGATATATGGTGGATATTATAATTTTTTTGTGGTGATATGAATTAGTTGATATGGATGGTGTGGTATATGAACTTCTGTAGATGTTTTCCAATTATAATTATTTTAGTGGTTATTTTTCAAAGTTTATTAATAATTATAAATATCGTTAACTGATTATTTGTATGATAATTAAATTGACACAAAACTGTTTCATGGAGGAACCTACTGGGTAGACTACTCATGACCTATTAATATTTGATGTTTTTTGAATTGCATAATTGTGTTAATAATAATGTTTGTTTTTTTATAATTTGTTAATAAAGATAGGAATATTGTGATTTAGATATTTAGGTTACCCTATGGATTCATTGTGTTGTTAATTTATAATTTTTTTTACTGATGTCGTGGGTTTATTCATATGAAGTTTAAATTTTTTATTGAATAATAATGTATTTGATTGAAAATTTTAAATAAATAAGGGTAACTCATAAATGATTCCTGAGAGTTATACCCTTGGTTATAATCTTCTCACTATGTCCTTATAATGGTTTTATTAATTGTTAATTCTTTATATCATTGTCATCTAAAGGGGGATCCTAGTATTTTTAGGTATGAAATTCATATTACATATTTGGTGAAACATTTAGTCATGTTTCAGAACTAATGATTGATGATAATTAGTGAAAAAATATCAAAACACTATTTAACAATGAAATTATATTTGAGGATATCCTATATATGATATTTTTAAACCACTAATAATTTGATATTTTGAGATACTCCCTTTATTAGAATTATAATATATAAAAATATCGGATAATCCTAAAAATATTTGATAGTAATTCTATGTAAAAAAATATGATTTATTAAAAAAAAGTCCCACCAAAAAAATTATACTCTATTTGTTTGTATTATGCATGAACATTCATTAATTAATGTCTGAGACTAATCAAATATACACTATAATAATCCACGTGTTAGGGTTATGATATGAATTTCAACATTATAAAATTATTTTCTCATAATTACGAGTATGGATATATATATCATTGAAATTAATTTCATTTTATTTAAATTATTATCTATTTTAGAGGTCTGGTAGTTGTATAAAATTTGAAATTTATATATATTTTATCCATACATATATTATTTGGAGTAAATTTCATTAATTAACTATGATAAAACACCACCCATATTGGTAGTGATACCAATAATGACCCACAAACCCAGCAATAATAAATTTAGGCGTTGGCAATAAGAACCATGGGTATAAACGATAAAAAATGGGAGGTATTTCTCTCATTAATCATATTAAATCCAGAAAATAACAAATAAATGTCAAATAACTCAAATAAAATTACTCACTAACAATAAAATAATATAAAATTACATTTAATTGGATAAAAAAATAAAAAAATTACATATTCTTGGTAAATTGAAGAGGAAATAATAATTTACTAAGAAGACAAAAACTCCTCCAATATAAATAAATCAACTTCTGTTAAGATATAAATGGAAAACTCACTCTCTGACACAATCCAAATATTATATTAAATTATTATATTCATGTAAGGGCGAGAATAAAATTATACTCAATATGTTCCTCCATATAAAATATTTTTTCAATGATTAGTATGTATAGTAATGATTTAGTGAGGAGTTATAAAAACTGTTTTTTCTATCATCATGGTTCATATCTGTCCCACATCAACATATCCTCACTCTTTCAATTATTATATAGTATACTAATACTATTTAGTAAAAATATAGAATTTAGGATACTTTACACTTCTTCCCCAATGATCTTGCATATATCACATACCAACAATACAGATCCTGACACACTTGTCCATTCCCATATCTATTGACCTCACCCCATAACCAATCAACATAACATACCATTATAACACAACATCATTCCATGTCTATTTATACCTCATATCACAAACACCACCATATCCATGTAATCCAAAAATCATAATAGTATCCACAAATGACTAGTATCTCGAACATATAATACCCCTAAAATCCAACGTGAATTTCAAATGGATATTTACCAAGTAATTAGATGGAATTTACTTACCTAAAAACCAATATCCTAAGTGATGACTCAACCAATAATCACTTTATTATAACAATATATTTATCATACTGATTCTAGGATGATATTTAAATTCTCTAATATGGTGATTCACAAAACAGGAGTATCGTTACCATTATTATACTAAACCAATATATCTGATCTCCCAAACCATAATCCTAAAAAATATTGGGCGTTATGATACGACATGTCCAGACACAGCATGCCTGAGTTCCAATATAAAACCCCAATCTCCACACAATTTTGGATTATAATAACATCTATATAGACCTAGCCTCAAACATTACATAATCTAATAAATTATTTTATAATGGTCTTTCGTACATTTCCCAAGATCATTTGAGTTTAGTTTTTTATATTATGAAGAAACAATTCATACATATCAAACCACAAGAATAAAATGTTGATACTAATAAATAGTTCCCACTACAACCATAACACATAAATTTTTAGTAAAACATGAATTATTTTTATGAAAAATTTTCACAACATTCTGTTTAGCTTTTTTCCTTTCTCTTACACATTTATAATCCTCGTGAAAAGCATTTTTAAACATGGGATGAAAAAGAAAGATAAGTAAGAGATATAAAAAGAAATAAATAAACCATTATTTCATGAATACTTATAATCTTATGAAATAATTTTCACAAGATACACAACTCACACATAATTTATCAAATACATACATTGTGAAGGCATGAGACTTCCCTAAATCATATAAAAAATAAATGAAACTGTAAAGGTAACATAGGGAATTTGATAGTTAATATTGAAACCCACATATATACCATATGATATATTAATCTAATTAACATAATGAAGAAACCCTTATGGATACCTTAAAATTTAACCCTCAAGGAAACCATATGGCGTAACAAACACCGTTACACATAGAGTAACCATATGGTCGACCTATAATATAAAAAACTCAAAGAAATGGAGGGAGATATAGGTCCCCCACTTCATCATAAAAAAATTCAATTAATAAAAACATAATACTTAAGAATAACACTTTCATTAAAACATTCCATTTTAATTTAAAAAAAATGAAATTTAGTAGATGATTTTTGAAGAGAAGTCCCTTAACTCAGGTTCACCTTAAATTAAATGTTTTAAAACCAAATTTATAATGGTTTGAAGTGTGTTATAAATATATTAGTGAAAAATATTATTAATTATAATACTTATATGATATTTTTATAACATCATTCCATCAGTTTATTAATAATTTTTTTATTTTAATCATTTTGGGTGATTTAACCACATAGTTTCAACGATTAGTTCATTATGGATTTCCTTGTAGAATAGAATAAAAAAAATATAAGTGGAATTAAATAGTCTTAATTTTATTCCATAATTATAAATTTTACAGATGTAATTTTTTATGATATTAGGATGGTTCAATAGATAAAAAATTAGTGAAAATGATTTAATTTATTTTTGCGGTTTTTATGTCCAGGATGAAATTATATTATTTTATTCAATATCATGTTTTTGTATCGGATAATAACATTATATAACATATAATATTTAAAATAAAATACTATTTACCTACAATAATAGTTTTATGATCATCCTTGTAATCAGTAATAGAAAATGAAATTGTATCGTCCACGATGGTGGTAAATTAGCACATCACATATGATGTTCAATTTTTTGAAAAAAGGGAGTGGAGATTAATATTGATGATGCAGTTTTCTATAAACAAGATAAATTTATATTATATTTAATATATTTTGGTTTTAATGCCACTTGAATAGGTAATGTGGGGAGAAAATTTGATAGGATAATAAATTAAAAAGAAAATGAATGAAAATAAAAGAGGAATTTACCTCTTTAATTATCCCAATTGAGAACATCCTTAAGGGACATGTTCTTTCCATTTGGTGATACCATAATGTATTAAACATAGGGAAATGACATGGTAAGGGAATTTGGAAGAAATTATGAAATCTTCAAGGAATTTAGGTCTGGGAAGAACTGTGGAGATGGGTAGTATTTATAGTGCATGAGTCGGTGTTTTATTGTTATTATATTCATTATTTTGTTATTTTTTCTCAGCACTATAAATAGATTGAGAATTAAAAGTAAATTTTTTTTAAAAAATTAAGGAGGATTTGATATTATGGTTCTTATATCAACAATGAATGAAGGAATAATGTATTTAAATTTTAATGTACATATACATTAAAGTATTGTATATAATTATTAATTAAAAATTCAACAATATCAGATATATCCCAAAAATTAACATTAATTTTTTCGATGTGTTTAATTCAAAAATTAACTCCATTTTAGAAAAATTAATTTTCTCAATATGAGTTTTTTTTAAAATCACCACTTATTCAAAAAATAACAGTTTTCAAATTATAACTGCATTTATAACTCATTAAAAAATTAATTAAGGTCTCATAAAATATTATTATAATATTTGAACCAAAAATATTAATTTAGAAATCTATTTTATAAAAATAAACATTCTATAAAATAATTATATTAATTATAAAACTGTAAATAAAAACTTATATATCATAACAATACCAACACCTAATTTATCATTTCCAAGTAAAGTATTTACAAATACTTTGATATATATATTTTATATTATCACTTATAAGACATATAAACTTTATTTATATTTTCATAGGAATGGTCACTATTACATTAGATATATTACTATTCCTAATGGTCATGTTACTATTCGTACGGTCAAGTTAGTATTCCATCAGTATGAATTGAATAATTTCTATAAATACGAGTTATTAAATTTTACATTTATAATTATTCTAACTATTTAATACCACATAGAAACAAAAATATTTTATATGTTTTTGGGTTTTTACATTATTTTCACTATCTAGAAATTGATTCCATGTAATTTTTATTTACTAATAACAAAGTGAGGATACATTTCCCTCATAGAATTTTCAGATTTACTTGTTTTTTATTCAAACATGTGGTTTATCAACATAACCTTAACCTAGTGAATTAATATATTCTATAATACATGATCTCTATAATCAAGAATCAGAATAATATTTTCCTCATAAAAGGCTCTCTTTTAGCTAAATTACTTCTAGGATCAAATCAGGTGATGAATCTAGAACATACTTTCTTTACATAGAAAAATGAAAATTTTGTGTACTTTGGATAAAATCAAAACCATATCTACTTGGTAAGAAAATTGTCCCAAATTCACTAGGATTTCATAAGGCCCAATGAACCATGGACAAAGATTTATTTTCTTACAAAAAATCATCACAATTTTCCAAGGAGATATATGATGGAAAAAATAATCACTTGCCTCAAATGAAATTCCATTACTTTTATTATCTGCATAACTATTTGGCCTAACTCCTATTTAATTTCTATATCATCCACTCTTTTTCAGCCAAATAATCTTCTAATTCTTATACCATAATCTTCTATTTCCTAAATTCATCTCAATTTGATAGTGTTTAAAACTTCTTTCCATATAATTAATCCAAAGGGTAAATCTATAATGTGGAATGAAATATATTATTATAATAGAACTCAACTAAAGAAAAATGATGATCCCATCTTATATGGCAGTACATTGATCAAGATAGAAGAATATCCTCCATCGTTTGAGTAGTTTTCTCTGACTATAAATAATATTGTAAATGAATGGTTGTGATGAAATTTAGCTTAGTTCCCATTGTCTCTTAATCAAATTTAATAAATTTAAAAGTCAACCTAGGACCACAGTTAGAAAAAATGGAGAGAGGAACTCTATGAAACCATACAATATCATTGAGTTATAACAAATAATTGTTTTTTTAGAGAAATAGAGTATTTAATATGATGTTAAAGTGTATATTTAGTTTATCAATCAACAATTAACAAAATCCAATTACTACCATAATTAGTGTTTGGTAGACTCAACATGATTTCCATATGTATATTTTCTCATTTCCACTATGGAATTGGGAAGGGCTGAAGCATCCACTTTGATATTTCTCTCTCTTCTTTAACTTATTGACATAAAAATCATATCATATTATAACCAGTAAAATTTATTTTCATTCCATCCCACCAGTAATTCTCTCGAAAGACTGTGTATATCTTAGAACATCTAGGATGAACTGAAAAAAGAGAAAAATGAGCTTCACATAAAAATTATTTCTTCTGTTGGTAGTCACAAGGCACACATAATCTCATTCAAATTATCAAGAAAAAATAATTATCATCATTAAATTAATGAAATTTACATTTATTAACCAAATATACCATTTTATGAAACATTGTGCCCTCCTTATGTGCTTTTTTAATTCTGTCTCATAGGGAGACTACACAGACACCTGAAATAAAATAGAGGAATTTCCTACATAAATAACATCCAATAAAAAGTTCTTTAACTCATAATTCAAGAGATCATGTTCCAAACATAAAAATTCTAATGTTTAATGATTTTTTTGATTAATGTATGTCTCACATTGTTTTCTTTTATAATATGGTTACATATCCTTAAATCATATTATTTTATCACATATAGGCATCTTCTCTGCCTCATGTTCAATTCATTATGAGTATATATATACTTTACCCTTTTATGATCTATGTATATTTCACATTTGAATCTATATAAATGAATCATCTATATTTTTAATGAGAAATCCTCAAGTTATAATTCCAAACCATGTGTGTGATAATTTAAATCATGATGTTTTTGTTGCCTTGAAGCATAAGAAATTACCTGATCATTCATTATCAAAACATAGCCATATCCAAATAATGAACCATCACTATAGAAGAAAACATTAGAATTTCCTAAATGCATATCCATATTTGGAGTATTCAACAGTATTGTTTTTAGTTCTTGAAAACAAAATTTACTGTATGATGTACAAATAAAATTATACCATTTTCATGATAAATTTGTTAGTGGGATAGATGAAAATTAAATTATTTCAAAAAAGGGTAGTAATATCCTTATAGTAAAAGATAAATATAACTCTTGAAAACATTTGTTGGTCTTGGAAATTCATTCGCCAATTTTTTAGAGGGATAAACCGTTAAACCTTTCTAATTTATATTTACCCCATGAAAAGAATTAAATTGCAACCAAAATTTCTATATTCTAAATTTTCAATATAAACAAATTTCATTGATTGTTTCTAGTAAATTCATATATTTTATTCATGGTCTTCATAAAATTTTGGAAACACCAAATTATAATTAATAAAAAAACCAAAAATTTATACAAATATAGATGGATTATTCATTTCATAAGATCCATTAATAATGAAGAATAAATTTTCAAGACAAAGGGAATAACTATAAACACATATGGCCATATCTAGTTTGAATCACATTTTTTGGAATTTAATCCTCCATCAGCATTAGTTGATGGTACCCAAATTGCAATTCAAACATAGAAATAAAATAAGATATCTATAGTTATCAAAAAAGTCATTTTTATGAGGAAATGGAAACAGATTCGTAATTTTAATGTTTTTCAAAGCTCTATAATCAATGAAATGTATAATGGAACAATAATTATTTTTAATGAAGAAAACACGATCACCCCGTAGTGAAGTGATATGATGAATGAATACTTTACCAAGAAATTCCTATAATATAATTTTTGTATTCAAGAAGTTACACATGTGAATTTCAATAATGGGTTCCCCATTTGACATAGAAAATGGGACTATATCAACTGTAAATTCAACATACATTTCTGGTATAACACAAAACAACATATCAGAAAAAATAAAAAAATTCATTTACACTAACACATCATTAATCTTAATTGTTCCTTGTTTTAAAAAATATGTGAAAGTTAAAATTTATTTACATATTTTAATATTTTATCATCTTCCTGATTGTATATAAATGATATTTTTTCATTGATGTATAAAAACTGATACACTTTGTAAAAGTAACATCTTTTTATCTAAAAACAATCATGGTATGATAATAAAGAATCCAATCCATAACCAAAATAACATAAAACTCTACTTAAATAATACAAAAATGTTTTCATGTACTATATTTCTATAGACAAAAACATGATTATTCATAGAAATCACATTTTTATAAAATTTTCCTAGGGGAATTTTAAAAATTCTCTATAGTATCATTTCATAAGGTGATATTTTCTATATTCTAGAAAATTTCTCAAAAATAATGGAATTTGTATACCCTATATGATGCATAACATTGGAAAAATCAGAGTTAACAAAAAAATTATCAGATACCACTTCATTGGATAGCCAAAAATCTTCTAACATTATTGTGAATGACAATACTACCCCATTCATCTTATAATATGTTTTCATCCCATAATAAAGATCATAATTTGAGAATTTATTTTCATACTTTTTCATCTCACTGCATTTCATACACTATAAAGTTTTCTAATTATAATTAATCCTTGTTATTTCATAATAATCTTGGGCCATATATTTAAACCTACCACATCAAAAAAACTTCCTTTTTTTTAATTTCCCCTAGGGATCATTTTAAAACTCATTTCACAAAATGGATTATGGACATTCTTACTATAATATTTCATATATTAATTCATAAATGATTCCTACCAAATGGAAATTCTTTTCTAAATGATTTCAATGAGCATTTGATCATAAGAAAACTCTATTTCTCCCATCTCAGTACATCATAAATGTTTCCCATAACATTTTTTAATACATGGGAGGATAATTACCATCGATATCTTGGTATAAATCATTAGTAAAAACTATTTATATCACTATCAAGATCCCGATTAATATTTCAAGCATTCCTTTCCAAATGATTTATGTTTTCTCTAAATATATATACTAAATCATCCTCTATTTTATTTCAATCCAATGAATTTATTTTCTATACTGTTTCAAAACACCTTAGGAAAATATTTTTTGTTGAAAATATTCTTCAATTCATCCAATTTCAAGGCATCATTCTCATCATCTTCCATTATATTCTTCTCCATTGATCACCAAAAATGTGCTTATGATTCAAAAAGGTAAATTTAAAGACAATAATTTTCATTATCTGAACACAAAAACAACACTAATATATTTTCAAGTGATTAAATCCACACTTCTGCCACCACTAGGTCTAAATAACCACTAAATGAATGTGGGTGTTGCGTCATTAAATTTCACAATATCTTCATATTCACCTATGGTAGATATTGATGTTCTCTTGAAATGATTTTTCTAATGTTTATAGCCTGCATTAACTAATCCATCAATGTAACAAACTAATCAGTAAAAATCTCCACCATTTCAGGCTGCAGATTCTGAAATATATCACCCTCCTGGTGTATTCCTACTTTATCATCCCTTTATAATTTATGGAAAACCATTTTTAACATACATATATCAGATGTGGAAACATAGTAATATTAAAATGCTATATAATTTCAATAAAACCATACTGAAATAACATTTATGCTCTTATATTAACATCATTCTAAACCATACTCTCATAGTAACTATAATGACCCAATATTAAAAATTACATAATCTTGTAATTTATTTTAGAATTCACTTTCTTACATTCCAATATATCTTTTTAGTTTAGATTATTATTGAATTATGAAATAATTAATACATATCCACAATGAGTCATACAATGTTGGTAATACTAAATTTTATTTTTATTCAATAAATATATTGAATTAAAAATTAATTCATTTCATGAAAAATCAACATAACATTCAAATTGGTTTCTTCTTTTTCCTTACACATCCTTTAACTCTATAAAAAACATTTATAATTTTTGGAATATCAAAAAAATATAGAGAAGGTATATAAAATGAAGGAAAGAAACCATTTTTCAAAGAGTACTTACAAATATATGAAATAATTTTCATAAAATATAATTTTCACACATAAAGTGTCATATACATACATTGTAAAAACATGAGATTTTGATAAAACATTAAAAACATAAATAAAACCATGAAGTTAAATTGGGGAATTACATATATAAGATTTAATCACTCATTGATATTATATGATTTGTAACCTGAACGACCGCCTTAAAACATAAACCTCATGGATACTATAAAATGTTATCCTTATGACTACTTTACAGTGTAACCATCGTTGTTACAGTTAGAGTAACCACATGGTTGATTTAAAACATAAACATACCCAATTAATTGAGCGAGATATAGATAAAACCATTCATAATAAAAAATTTCAGATAACTGGAACATATTCATAAAACAATTACATATTCATAAAAATAGTCCTTTTGAATTTTATAAAGAAGAAAATTCCAATGCATATTTTTAATGAAATGTATCTTACCTCGGGTTTCTCTAACATAGAATTTTTTAGAAATAATGTATAATGGTTTGAAAAGAGTTATAAAAATATTAATGAATTAAATTAATAATTTGACAACATTATATGATCTTTTTAAAAATTCTTTCCACCCATTTATTAATTATATGTGGTTAGTTTCATTGTTTAATGTGCATTTATTTCATGGTTTCCATGGTGGGTTTATTATGAATTTTCTTGTTGAGTGGAATAAAAACACTAAAATAGGAATGAAATTTTGTAATATGTTTCCATAATTTTAAATGAAACTATATATCAGTTTTTTATAATATGTGGATGGATTATTAGATAAAACATTAATCAAAATGATTTAATTTATTTGGATGTTTTTTATGAACATTATGAACTTATATATTTTTAATCAATATCATGGTTATATATTGGTTCTAAAACATTATATAACTCATAATATGTATAATAAAATTATATATTACCATAATAATTATTTTATGGACATCATTGATTTTGGTAATGGACAATGAAAGTGTATTTTCATTAATGGTGCTAAATCAGAAAATCATGGATGATTTTCTAATTTTTATAATAAATTAGAGAGGAGGAGAAGAATGCTGATTAATTTTCCCATAAACATGAAAAAATTATAGTATATATAAGTACTATTTTTTCACTTGAATATGGGGAAATGAATATAATATAAATAAATTAATGAAATTAGAAAGAAAATAAAAAAGGATTTTACATCGTGAATTATCCTCCTTGAGAACCTCTTTAAATTCATTTCTTTTTTCCTTCGGAGATACCATGAGATCTTAGGCATGAGAATGATTATTGGAAAGGAAATTGGAAATAAATTAAGAATGATAAAATGAAATGAGGTGTGAGGTGAAGATGTTGTATTTATATTTCATGAGAGGGGTGTTTTATTATTATTATATTCATTAGTTTATTATATTTTCCCAAAAAATAAGAATTGTTCGAGAATTATATTTAAATATATTAAAATAATTATGTGGTACTATAGATTATAGTTATTAAATCATTAATGAAACAAGGAATAGTTTATTTAACATATAATTTATATATATGGTATATTACCAAATTTCAAAATTCATAGAAATTCAATTATTTCAGACATATTGGAAAAATCACCCTATCCTTTTTTGATCAATAGAATTTATAAATGAACTAAATTTTCTGATTATCATTTTGTAAATATGATAATTTAAATTTTTAATTAAAATAATAACTTATTACAAAATACAAATTTTATGATTATAAATTATTTTGTAACACATTGATAAACAAATTAATGCTTCCAAAATTTATCTTATATTCATAAGACAATAAAATATATTTTTGAGAAAATATTTAATGAACATTAATTATCTCTTAAATAATTATATTTATTATAAATTTTAATTTAAAATTTTTGTGTCAAAAAATACCTACATTTAATTTCCCATATTCAAATAATTTATTTACTTATTCCATGATATAAATATTCTATATTTTATCTTATAGGATACAAAAATTTTATTATTACATTCAATGGTGATGTTACTATTATATTATATATATTACACTTCCTAATGGTCATGTAACTATATTTATGGTAATGTTACTAGTCAATCTGTATTAAAACCATAATTTCAATAAATACCAATTATTTGATTTTACATTAATAATGAGTTTATCTATGTAATTATTGAATGTTAAAAATTATTATAAGTACCTGGGTTGTTTCAACATCACTCAATTTTTTTTATAAAAACCCCAATATTATCTCAGTTCATACCATCCAACATCCAATAGTTCACTCCCCACTATACAACATTCATTACTGTCATAATCCATGATTTAAATAAATTATATTCTTATGTCAGATGCATGTCGCTCTTACTGGACCATGCTCATATTTTTTGAAAAATCCATTCCCATACTACTTGATAAAACAAAAAAAAATACCATGGTGCTCCAGCCCTTAGATTTCAAAATTCATCTGTGATCAGTGACTTATCTCTGAAACCATGGTGGGTGTTACCATCAAAGACATATTATTTCATAATCAACCAAATCACAGTACATCTTCTATGGAAAACCATACCATGTTCTAAATAATTCCATATTTCTACTAATTCTAAATCTTACTATTGATGAAAAAACAATCATTATCATAAAATTTGTGGATCATTCAACCATTTGTTTCTCAATGATCTCATTGGTATTTTCACCCAAGGGAGACCGCTACTTCCCAAATTATATTAAATTATGCTATTTTTATTAGGTTTAGAGGATTTTAATCCACATATAAATTGTTTTGTGGTATCTTTTTAAAACAACTATGAAACAATGTCTCATTGTATAATTAATGGTGATTCATTTTTTTGGATCCATTCCATTATTAATTAAAATTAAACATATATTGTGGTGTTTGTTTTTAATTTTTTTGATAGTTCATTTGTATTTAATATTTAACATATTTTTTATAGATTTCTTGTGGTTTTTAGGAAAATAAATTTAAAGTTGGTATTAACTATCACTATTTTATTTATATTCATTAAAACCCCCTTAAAACATGATGTTCTAAAAAAACCATTCTATCTAAGTCCAACCCATTAATAACAATGAGTGAAAATATATATAATGATATCATCTAGATAATAAAATATAACAAAAAATATAATTTTCAAAAACCAAAAACCAATGAACAAAATTAAATTTTATATAACATTATATTTCATTATAATATAAACAATTTCAGGTTTCACATAAGGCCAACAATGGTATTTTTCATGGATTATGTTATCTAAAGATGTTTATGTCCCTTACTCTTCATTATTTAGTCATGTGGCTGCAAATCATCTTTATCCCTTATTACCACATATGCTACCTATATTTAATGTAGTTAACCATACAAAAAGTAATATGAATATCAACTGATTAATAAACTAAGTAAAATTACAATTATGCTTTATTTTATTTAAACTGAATTCCATTAATTGTATAATAATAAATCAATGGTATCCATTAGAATGTCTAGAAAATATAATAAAACCCTATTTGATGCATGAGACTCACAATAAAATTAATCACATCCTAAGGATTTAATATGTATCCTCTGAATTCTTTTATCTCATACTATATATTTAAATAAGAAAAATAATCCCAAACCTAACATGTAACATTGTTACTATATCATCCCCATAATAAGAGAAAGTCTACAATTACATTGCAATATATTGAAATCGTATCTTCCTCTACAAATGGACAATTTTCACCATCCTAAGTTGATATTCCATCATTATAGAAAATAAAAAAATGTGCTATATATACATAAATGACTATATTTAATGAAGTTGATTTTTTATTTCTTCATATTGAAGCCCAGAACAAAATATTCAATTTGAAATAATAAATCATCCAAAAATAATTTTCAATAATTACTTAAAAAAAAGTAACTACTAAAATTAATATTGTGTGTTTAAATTTATAAAATTTATTGATATTATACTCCCAATAATTTTTTCAATTTCATTGATAATAATATTGGTCATCCTATGAAATAATATATATAAATACAATATCATACATCCCAAAAATACTAATGTACTGCGAATTGGGGGTATTATTTAATTCTCTCGATAGGAGTAATTTCTTCTAAAAATCACATTATGAAATTATGTCCTAATAAAACCGAAAATATAATTAAAACATTATTATAATCTTTTTGGTATTTAATAAAACACATTATATGATTTTATATGATTATGTTAAATGAATGGTATCCATTTACACATGTAGATTCCTTTGGGGACCTTTCCATGCCTTTTGGGAAGTGATAGAGATATGTCATTGAATTCATTCCATAATACCTACATTAAATCTTCCATTTTCCCCTATATTTAATAATGTACATGGATCTGATATAGTATTTGGAATTTCAAAATGGTTCATAATTTATAAATAAATTTATTAAATTCATTATATTATATGTACATTAAGTCAATATTGATTAATTTAAAAATACATGAATACATAAAAAGATTCCACCTTTATCATTGAATCAATAAACTAATTTTTTAATTTATTAAGATTCATATGATGTTGAATGGGTGATGTTAAAAAACCAATTCTTGAATGAATAACCTCCATACAATATCTAAAATATATCTACCATAGATTATTTTAAGCAAATTAAACTGTAAATATAAAATTTCCCACTAATTTATTAATATAACAACACGTATAAATATTTTATTACAATATAGATATATTTTATTTAGGTAAATTTTGACCATTAATTATAATTATTATATTTCATAATCTTATTTATCACTCCCCCACAACACTATTATTTTAAAAACCATCTAATAAAAAACTTTCAGTCTATTGTTTTTTAGGGGGATTACAATCTCAAATTAATTCACCCTTTCCCCCAATATCATTGTTTTATCTCAATATTTGCTGGAAAAAACACACCTTCTATTATAAATTATATTATCAACATAATATAGCATTTTTATTGGGATATATAAATACATGTTTTGTGATCCTCTTTCTCACATGTATTGATTAATGAAGAGATATTGATGTAATTATATTACAATGAATATTTTTTCCCCTATTAATATTGACACAGTTGAATTATATAAGAAGAATAATAAATTCCCATGATAATTTATGTTAAGACCAATCCTAGAGGGGCTTGTTTCATGACTACCCCATCCCCACCTCCAACAGGAAAGGGGCTGGTGACTAGCACTATGTCGGAATATCCCACAAATGGGAGGATGTTTCAAAAGTACTTGTACACACCCTCAATATCATTGAATTATTTTTTATAATTTAAAAACACTAAGTAGGAAATGCATGCTTACACTATGATACAAACCAAAGAGTATGACAGTACAGAACTAGAGAGAAAACTGGGATAGAATATAATACCAACAAAGAATAAAATAGAAAAATAAGTAAATACACATGTTCCTAAAACTCATCCGTAGAAAAACCAACCTGAATGGTAGGTGTAGAATATATGTTTGAAACAGTAGTTTCACACCTCATCATCCCAATCACTCTAAGAATCACAAGGTCCTAGTCTACCTAGAACTCCAAAAAATAATCAATCATCTGTATAAGACATGACACGTGCGGGCAAAGCCCGTGTACAGGTGAGTGAAACAATACTCAATAGGACACCCAGAAAACACAAAGGAACACAGGATGAAATACAAAAAGTACACCACAAAGAAATTAATTAAGTATACGTGAAAGAAATACGCTAATTATACCCAAAATAAATACAAAATGTTGACCACAAGGGTAAAAAGGTCATCTCATATAGGTATTAGTCATATAATGGAAAGCTGGATTGTCAAATATAGTCAGCAAAACATGAAATATCTATAAAACATGGATTTAGGGTAACATAAGGACTATCGATAAAACATGGAGTGTCGATAAGAACTAGAATATCGATAACAAATGGAGTGTAGATAACATAATGTGTTCTGATAACACATGGAGTTTTTATAACACAATTATTGTCGATAAGTCATGAAACCCTCAAATCACGTAGTCACCAAGTCATAACCGGCCGCATGATTCCACTTTTAGCGGGGTAGTACCGAGAGAAAGTAATCCTCAAGGCATTTAGTCATCTTTTCGCTTCCAAAAATACTTTGTTAGTGTATCTCAAAAGGGAATCCTCGCCACAAGGGCCCAAATGATACTAACGTCTGATCAAACATACAAACAGTTTGAATGGTACAACTATTTTATAGAAAAGTTCCGACCCAGGTCTGATATGACTTGTCGGACCTGACCCGACTTGCCAAAGGACCCCACCCAATCCGGTAGACCTGAAATGAACCGATCCATTCCAGTTCTTCCTCCCCCATGTAGGTAGGATTGTAATGATATAGGTTGTTGACCCTGACCACATGCCTCAATGATGATGTGGTGTTGAGCCATGTTTCACGCAGCCAACCTGCCACAGCACCTGACCCATGACCTTTCCACTCTGGGTTCCTCTAATGTAACATCGAGCTGCATCCCCATACCAATACACTGCCTTATGTTGCATCTCGTAACCACCAGCCACACCGACTCCAGGACGACCCACTGGACTATCTCCTCATCCACTGCCCACCCCCATGGTGGTGTTGACTTGGCGCTCCTCATAGACTAGCCCTACTAGGCCATGTCCTACTGCCTCTAACGGCCACCCTGTCGGCGGCCAGCCTTCCTGCCCTCAAACTATGCCTAAACCAAAAATCACCTCACCATCACCATCATTCTTTTGTGGTGTCATAGTAGT
Organism: Viscum album; assembly: GCA_963277665.1. Classification (NCBI taxonomy): domain Eukaryota; kingdom Viridiplantae; phylum Streptophyta; class Magnoliopsida; order Santalales; family Viscaceae; genus Viscum; species Viscum album. Next base: position 1,535,256,871 of record OY728120.1, on the reverse strand, counting down.
GTCGGATCATCAATATCATATTGTAACAACATGAAATGATGGAGCAATAATCCTCATCCCATAAAATCATGAAGAATGTGAAAAAAACCCAATGAACAATGGGAAATGAGATTCGCAAATTCACCAGAAGGACATTTATTTACCATTATTCTTGTCGATCTAAATTCATATTTGTTAGAGGGATCATGAATAACGAAGTAAACCAACAGATCTAATCCCATTTAATTCCTACAAGATAACTCACATCCCGCAAACGATCAAACTATAGATCTACATGTTTATGGGTTAGTCTATGTTTTTCATTGAATTTAAGAAATGTGATGAATCACTAAGAAATAACACCCTACCAATAGTTTGGATTGGTCATTGAATATGGGAGATATTGTGTCATTATAATTATTTGAATTGTTGATCACCAATCCTAGATATGATATTAGATCTATAGTTCATCAGTCATCATTCATAAATCTATCGTCACTTATTAGAGGAAGATCCATCTATTTACCTCAGAGGGTATCTAATGTTATTCCATAACCCTGGATTCCTTTCAATGTCCAATAAATAAGGGAAACCAATGTAGAGTCAAATAAAATATTTTTTTTAAATAATTTAGTATCGATACATCCAAAAACTATCTTTGTTGTTTGTCCCACACCATATGATGTTAGGACCCACCTATGGTAAAGTAGATGTTCAGAAAAAAATTGTGACCATGGACATATTATCTAAGTAAATTTTTAGATGTAATTCCATTTTAATAAAAAACCAATCATGTGCATTATAAAAATCATAAAATTTGCAAGGAATTGTTCTGGGAATGTCAGGCCTAGGAATCTCACTCCGTCTCTGATCCATGTCTCCTAATTCCATAATTAATTTTTAAAAAATAATACTAGAGAAAATCAGAGTCATTAAATTGTACCAACCATAGGGATTTATGTCTGTGAAATCCAAAATAGGGGTTACTAAAATAATGATGAGGGTATTACATACAATTTCAGCCTCCCACAACCAAGTGATCTCCTAAAGATTCTTGTGCTACCACTGAATTTTCACTTGAGGAATCAATTTCCCATGAAGGGTCCTGTCATATCGACCCTTGATCTCCATCGGGTACTTAGAAAAAGTTTCCCCAATATCTATGTCCAACTCACACAGTCGATGTTGTTTTATGGATAATGAACATACCTCCTTAGCTACTACATGTGGAATACATCATGAACTCATTAAATCTACGGGGGTAGATCTAGGCGATACGCTGCCTCTCCAACTCTACATAGAATTTGAAAATGTCTGATTTATCTCATATATAACTTTCCACCCTGGCCGAATCCCTAAAATCCCTATCAAGGGGAGACAAAAATGAAGACATATTCTCACTCCATGAACTCCAAGGGCCTCCATATCCATTCAAGATATGAATTCTTTTATCTCTGTGTATCCCTCAACTACTCTTCGACGATCTGCACCTTTAAAGTGGTGCCCCTACCAACTCTATACCCATGAGTGATGACTCCTCTTGGTTAGACTAGAAAACTAGGGACTTTAATGGTCACCCTAATAGGGCCTCAAACAGTTCCCTACCAATGTGGAGTTGTAGATATTTATTTATGATAAATATGATAGAGGTAGGTGGTCCTCCCAACTATAGCCAATGACTATGATGTAAGCACATAACATTTCCTCATAAACCATAGTGGTCCACTCCGTCTGGTCATCCATCTAGGAATGAAACACCATCCTCAAAAATAATTGTGCCCTAAATGACTCGTGGAATCCATTCCACAAATATGATGTGAAATGATCATCATGACCTGAAACAATTTTTGAATGTACTCCTTGAAGACTAACTAACTCTTGAACATAAAGTCTTCCCAAGATCTCTACATAACTTTTCTACCAAATAGGTATGATGTGGGAAAAATTGGTGAGTTAGTCCACAGTCACCTAGATGGTATCATGTCCCTAGACATGCATAGTAAGCACATCACAACTTCTAGAAATTTCCCATCTGAATTCCACTATTGAACCTCAAGAGGTTTGGTCAATCCTGCTAGAACCTAGTGCTCAACCTTCACATTCAGGATAGTGAGGGAAAGAGAAATGAACTCCTCCACTTTCTTCATCATCCCTGACTACCATAAATGATTCCTTAGTTCCTAGTACATATTTACCACACATGGATGTACCCCTAATGGGGATGTGTAGAACTCCATCAGAACCACATAATGAAATTTCATGGGTAAAACTGTGTGGCCAATTTAAGAAATGTTGTACTCACCACCTATAAAATATCCATTAGGTGCATGCTCGGTTGAAAATTGAGAATGTTGGATATCCCAGTTTGTATCTTCTAGTGGTGCCTCGTTGACTCACTTTAATAATGGAGGGATGATAGCCAAAGACTAGAGGTACAATTATCCATCTCAATCTACAACAGATATCTACAATGAGGCTAAATTCTCTGATACCTCACTCAACAACTGCAGGATAGACCCCCTACTAAGTGTGTCTTCCAATTCATTCCCCTTCCCATGAGTATAGAAAATTACTACTTAATTGTATTATAGAACTCTATCCATCACCAATATCTCAAAATTAAATCCTTTTGAAATAAGTTATACTTGATTAATTTTTTTTAGATTAGATGGTAAACTGCTCACCCATCAGTTAGTGTCGCCACATCATCAATTCAATGATTACCACTGCTATAACAAAAATCATGGGTCACATAAAGCTTCTCATGTTGTCTAATTTTGACTAATCCATAGGTAATAACCGCTTTCCCCCTGCATCAGGACACATCTGATCCTAGTATTTTATACATCATGTAACACAACCTATATAATGTTGTATGATGGTAGTCTCAATATGGGAGCACTCATCATCCTCTGCCTCATCTCTTTAAGCACTTATGGCACTTCTCTAATAAGATGAATGGATTCCCCTTATTTTTCAAAGCCATCATGGCTGATGCTACTCTAGAAAATTATGGGAAAATCCTCCAAAATTACAAATCAAAACCCAAGAAACCCCACACCACGGTAACACTCTTCGATGGATCCCAAGAAAGAACCACCTCAATCATCATAGATCCACTACATCTCCAGCCTCTGAAATGATGTGTCCCATATTGTGTACCTCTTAAATCCAAAACATACACTGAGAAAGCTTCCTATAATGATGGTGTTATTCTAGTGCGTCTATGACCATCTCCTAGTGTATTTCATGCTCCTCCTCAAATTCCATGTACACTTGGATATCATCATTGAAGTCCACCACAAACCAGTATATATAATGATTTAAGATCCTATTCATGAGTCCCATGAAAACTTTCATTCCATTATTCATGCCAAAAAATAGGACCAATTACATTTAGTGTCCATACTGACATCTGAAGGATATCTTGGGTACATATTCATATCTTTCAAGAAGCTATTGATAACCATAACTAAGGTCAATCATTGAGAATATCATCTTTTCATTCAGATGATCGAAGTGGCCATCGATCCACAATACTGGATACCTGATATTCACCATCCCATGATTGAGGAACTATAAGTACACGCATTACCTTAAGCACTAGTATTCTTTTTTGAAAAAAATTGGGTCCTCCCAGGGGGGGAACACTGGGTCTCCCAAATACCTTCCTGTGAAGGACCCCAACTATAACCTACGCTCGTGAAGATATATGAAAGACATATGATATACAAGGGTAGATATTGGCCTTTCCCAAGGTATAGATCTATATTTACGTCTACCTATGTATAAGGAGGTAATCTAGGGACATCCTGAGGAATGAAGTCCTCATACTCTATGACCAATCCTAGAAACAGAGGACTCATATCATTCAATGAGATGAGGGTGAGGATATCCAACTGATGAGTAATGGGATGCACCCTACATTGAGTATGTCTGTCCTCTTCTACATAACTTTTATTTTCATCAATAAAGGAAATATTGGTCCCATCCCCATGAACAAACATCACTCTATTCCTAAAATAGTGAATCTGAGAATGGAATGTTGTTAACCAATCCATACTGAGAAAGATTTATTAAGACCTCTGCTCTGCTACCAAGAGATCCCAACCAAAATATTCACCTCCAAGAGTAAGCTAACACTATCAGCACCAGTTTTGATCATCAAATCTATTACCATAGGAATATCTAATGATAGGGACCGAGTCAACGGTTCTACTGAAATCTCAGAGTCTTGAACAATGGTCATGGAATGAAAATAATTATTGGAACACGTGTCTATCCAAAATGAATCTAAGGTGGAAAATACATAGATCACAACTCTAATCATCCCTATAGTCACGAGGTCGTAAGACTCCATCTCCTAATGCAGGCCTCATCCCTGTCCACCTGCACCCTATGCCCATGGTGGTCTACCTGGGGTAGTGGTGGTTATACGTTGAACCTCTTCTCACCTCATGATGCCCTACCTTCTAATCCAACACGCCTTATTATATAATGAAAACCATGATCATGCTTCCTCCATTTTCTTGGTAGTCCATCAAATTCTTAGTAATCATCCATATGGAAGGTCAGGCAATCTAGTTCCAAATTTATTGACCTACTTAATTATAACACAACATGTCCCTTAGCTACCTCAATCAACCCTAGGAGCCCCAAATTGATGATCCCATGTTTTAGGGTTATCACATAAAGTGGTTGTCCCATTTGGATCCTAGTGAATAATTTTGGAAACCTACTATTGAAGACCTAGTTGCTTGGTGCCTACTAGTAGTTCCCACATTTGGAATATGAACCACTAGAAATCACTCCACTAGAATATGACTCTCTGTTACACCAACATATATTGGAATACTAAGTGATATCCTGGATTTCTTGATCTCCTAGTGCAATCTCTTCCCAAATGTCTAGTCCCTAAATAATGGGTCTCGTACTATATCTGTGGAGTAGATAAAGATATTAGTTTATCTCAAAGAGTACCCAACCACAATCCGACTTCACTACTGCAGATGAAGGAGCTATTTTATGTAAACTAAACATATTATAGCTGGGAATAAATAATCTTTAAAATGTTACTTGAATTACTCCCATGACATAGTTTCCTCATCATGTGTTTGGGTCACTAAACTCTACCACCATCCTACTGAGCCATGATAAAGACTTATGGATAGAACTTCCATCTAGTTGGATGGAGTCCTCAACCGGAATAAGTTGTATATAACTACCTACAGCAAATGCTCATATATCTGAGGTATGGATCACCCCTAAACATAGGAGGAAACTACCAATGGAACTCAAGAAATGCACTCAGCTTTCCAACATCTTCAACTAATAGATCCTGTAGTAACTGCTACTTGATTGGTGGTGGTATCGCTGGTGAAAAACTTAGAGGTTCTATGTTTGGTATAGGGAGATTCCCCGGTACATGCCCTTGTACTAATGTCTCATGACCAGGGGATCCTCCTCATGATTGTGCATCAGAATCTTGGCTGGCTATCTGCATAATGGCATCGTGAAATAGAACATGATGTACCAAAGTCATGAGTGTATACCTAGGGAGCAGACTTAAGAAGGACATGAGAACACACGCAAATCCTAAGTGATTCATGTATCATTAATTTCCCTAGAACTAGTATTTTCATGTATTAATTCAAAAAGAAGGTGTCTATCATCATGCTTTATTGATACGATGGCCACCATACCAATACTGGATTCCCTAGCCTGAAGTCCAAATATAAAACACTTAACCTTATTTCCCCGATCCAACCATAGAGAATCTCAATCCTTATTTAGAACCTACCCTATCTTATACCAATTTCTCCTGAACCATCCCAAATGGGATCATGATGTGAATACCCCAACCCTACCACCAATAGTCTAGGGGCTCGCGACTATCACCGTGTATGAATATACCACAAATGGGAGTAATTATGTTATGTACCTATACAAACACATACAATCTTGAGGCCCACTTTTCTTAAATGTAAAAGCACTGAGTAGAAAATGAAATTATACATTATGATACCAACCATAGAGTATGAATGTAGGAAACTGTAAAGAAAGTAGGGCTAGAATAAATGAACACTAAAGAATGAGTCTACAAAAATAAATATATTACTTCCTAAAACTCATCTATAGATAACACTATATGAAGGGTAGGTGTACGACTGATGTTTGAAGCCATAGGATGACACCTCGTATTTTTTTACAATCTAAGAACAACCTGATCTTGGTCCTCCTACACCTCCATAATAGCATAAATCATCTTCATAAAACATGAAACATACAGGCAATGCTCATGCATGGGTGAGTAAAATAATTCTCAATAGTTAAACCCTAAAACCATATTTGAATAATACTATAAAATAAACGACGTACACCATAAACAAATTCAAGAACTATACAACAATGAAATACACAAATTAATCCACAATTAAATACATGAAGTATACCAAAAGGAAAAAAATATACTCTCACACAGTTATTATTCTATAGAACAGAATGTTGGATTATCAAATGTAGTCCGCAGAACTCCCATTATCGATATGACACAGAGTTTTGGAAACATAAATAGTGTTGATAACACACAATATTTCAATAACACCATAAGTGTCAATAAATATTATATTTTCGATAAGACAAGGAGTGTCGATAACACAAGGAGTGGCGACATCAAACTTAGTGTCAATAAGTAATGGAACCCCCAAATCATGTAGTCACCAATTCACAACCAACCACATGATTCTTCTGGTACCACACTTGTACTAGGAGAACCTACTCCTAAAGAAATTTTGTTGTATTCCAACATCCAAAAATACTGACATACAATATCCCAAATGGGCCATCTCATCATGAGGGTCATAATACCACAATCATCTCCTCGAACAAACAGACGATTTGAATATTACAACATTTTTATTGAAAATGTTTGTCTCGGTATTGGTTCATGTCTGATCCAACCCAAATGACATGACCCGGCCAGCTAGATGACCCAACCCAGTCCATCTAACCCAAAATTTCCCGGTCTAGTCCGATCTAGCTTAAACTAGCCCAAATTGATGAGCTCAACCAGTAAGGTTGGCTGGACTCAACTTGCTGGGATGCTGGGTACATCCCGTTAGGTCGTAGGAGAATCCTGGCTCCTCCAGTCCATAACGCCACCTGTGGGATGGTTCCTTGTGACACATTATATCATCCCTGACCACATTTATACATTATTATGTGGTACTGATTCACATTTCACCTGATTTACCTCCCACACCGCATTCCCTATGGCCACTCTGCCATGAAATTGAGTGACATCTCCTAGTCAACACTATGGCCTCATGCTGAAACATATTCCCACCGTCTACTCTGAATCCGATGTGGTCCCCCTGGCTAAACTCCTCCACTTTTGGCCACCCCACTGATTGCATCTCTCTCATGCTCTACCTAGAAAGTCCCCATCGTGCCTTGTCCCTCTACTACTGCCAGCCAACCTGTAGGCCGCCCATTATCCTTCCCTCATGATTCACCTGGACTAAAAAGCATCGCCCCTTCACCATCGTTCCACTTCACTATTGTGGGGGTGTGAGATCATAAGTCTTGGATAGTTGTACTTTGAAACAAATGTGAAACAATCATCCACCCATAAAATTGTGATGAACGTGAAGAAAACAATGAACGGGGGGTGGGGGGGGGGGGGGGGTGGGGGAGATGGAGAGGTACAAAAGTACTTGAAGGACATATCTTGGACATTGTGCATTTCAGGCTCATTTATTTCTTATTATAGAGAATGTGAATAATGAATCAATCACACATATCTAACCCATATTTAATTCCATCATGATATCTCCCACCTAGAACATGGTTGAATTGTGGATCATCATTTTCATGGGACTGTTCGGGTTTCTCATCGAATTTAAGGATGAAGAGAGAATAAATATGAAACAACTCTCTACTTGGAGTTTAGATTGGTTGTTGGAGAATGGGTTATCTACATCTTCATCATTCATCAACTTTCCAATATTGGATCATGGTTCCGATATCAGATCTGTCATTCATCATTCTTGATTCTCCAATCCATCAACGTTCACTTGAAGATGTTGTGTATCCATTCCTTAGAGGATCAACATGGTTATTTTGTAATAATGGATTTCTGTAAATATGAAATATATTAGAGTAACCAATATAATTTCAAATAAAATAGTTTTATAAAATATTTTATAACTTATATGTACAAAAACATATATTTTCATCTATCTGATGTCATACAATGTTAGGACCTAATTAAGGTAAATTCATTGTGTTGAACGCAATGGTTCCCTTAGGATTTTGATCCATGAAACCATTTAGAAGATATTCATGTTTAATGATATAACACCCACACACTTTCTAAAAATATAAACATTTCCAATGAATTTTTTAGTGATCATCATGCCTTCAAATCTCAGTCCATCTCAGCACTATTTCTATGTATTTTCTAAATTAATATTAGAAAATAAACCGATAGAAAATATAATAAAATAAATTTTAACATGATAATATTAATCCAACTTCCATAGTAATAAAAATATAAAATAGTAAAGATACCATTTATTTGTTTTCAAACCATTCTCAAGATAAATAGTATGAAACATGATATGAAGAATATTATAATAATTGAATATTTTAGTTTTATTCAGAGGAAATTAAGCTAAATACAACAAATATTAATATATATTAACTCATATATCAATATTCGTTTCCTAAAAATGTTTATATAAAAATGATTTATTTTATTTAAATAATTTATAATATATTAAATCAAAAAATTATACTAAGAACTTATATGATGGGAAAACCATTCAACTATTTATTTAGTATCAATATTTTTATCTCTTTCCCATTATGAGTTCAGTTCCTAAAGAAACATTTTCTTTATGTGATAAATTAATTGATGCAAAAATAAAAAATATCATAACTGAGTTTCACATATCTATGTTCCTTAATTGACTTGATATATCACAATGAAAATTATGAAACATTTTAATCTACTTGACATAATTTTGGAAACATTAAAAACTCAATATTAAACTAAAACTGACTTAGATTATCGTTAATAAATCTATATAAATTGAATATTATCACTATCAATTCCATATATTTTAAATATATGTTAAGACACTAATTGAAAATATGGCCATCCTCAATAAAAATTGAGGTAAAATTTTATTTTAACATAAGAGTTTGAATGATCAATATACCGATTGATAAATAAATAGAAATTCATAATTATTTTTCCTTAGTATTTAAACGAAAAACTATACTGATTAAAGGAATGAATATGAAAAATATATATATCTCTAAGGATAAATATATTAGAAATGCATGTTTCCTTCAATTTTATCATCCCAAAAAAATTCACTATTAGATAGATCGTCACAATAAAATCAATTGGCCGAAAAATCAAATCAAAATGACATAGAATCCAAAAAAATAATTTCTAGATGTTTCCCCAATTCATTGAGGATTAATTTATGATCACAAATTTTATTAAATATTGTTAAATATCAATTAATATTTCTATTATTTTTTCTGGTCACAAATTTTTTATTTCCAAATGTAAAAAGTACTCAATTAATACATATGAGTCATGAACTATAATTCCATGTATTGTATGGTCATTCAAAGAGACACTTATTGAAATGTAACTATAATTTAAATCCAAAACTATTATATTTTTTAATGATTCAATGAAAATATTTTTTTTATTCTGAAAATATATTTTTCATAATTTCCATTCTAACTTCTGAATGGATAAAATTCAATGTATATTTTGTCAAATTAAATAATAGAATTTAAATTATCAATTAATATTACATATTCAATAAAAATTTTAAAAATTATATTGTGATACAAATTATTCTAAATGTATATAATATGATGATAATTATATATCAAATTAAATTCCATATATGGAATTTTAAAAAATATGCACTTTTCTTTATTTTTTGTGCTCCAGTAGTATATATTGGTATTATAAATCTTTTTTAACATTCATTCAGATAAATATATTTTTCATACACCATGAAAAATTTTTATTACTATTCTATGATCTCTAGTCTATATAATAGTTTTTTGAATCCTAAAATGTTGTGTTTATATAATTGTGAAATTTAAAATTGAAATATATGAGATGTATGAAAAATGATAATATGACACATGAAACACTAAATTATTTTGCAATTCCATTTTTATTTGGGATAAAACAAATATTAAAAATATTAACATCCAATCAAATGTGTAATTTCCGACCATAATTCATTCATAATCTAAGAATGTCTCTTATGGTCCCCATAAGGAAAACATTAATTTTGAGCATTTTTTTGTATTGAAGTATCATATATTTCTACAATTTAAGTAATTAACACATATATATATTGAATAATAGGATGAAGGTACAAATCAATATCATTTAGAATAATTTTATCTCCATGAGTAATCATTTATTGGAAGAATGAAATTCATTTCACACACATCTAGGGAGGTAGATTATATGGGATCAAAACTACGAACAATATTTTATAATTACTACTTAAATACAAGAAATTATTGAATCCATCATAATAAATACAACATCATACATATATAAGTACAATAATGGAATATTTATGTAATGAATCAATGGTCTTATATGCTTTTTAATCTCTTGGATGTTACATGATGACTTTTTGTTATTACAAAATGAATTAAACATCACATGTTCAATAAAATTTGGATTACATACACAATATTTTCCATATTTTTTTAATGGAATATAATTCAAAACCATCCCAATAATTTGTTTTGTTTTGTTGTTATTGTATGAACAATTAAACTTTTATCATCATATTTTGACTCCCATCAAGATATACCATTTCATATTAAATTTACACTATTTAAATATTTTTTCCAATAAAGCATGAAATAATTATTCCATATGTTTATATTCATATCATTCAATATATTATTAATAATAAACCTATTAATATCATAAAATAATTTTGGGATCAATGATTTAAAAAAAAGTACAACATGCGAAAATTTCAATATCATTTATAGTGCATTATTTGTAATTCCACATAAACAAAAGATGTGGTAAACATCAACAAAGTAGAAAATAATTAATATTGGACACATAATTCATATAATTAATTATTTCAACACTCAAATAATTTATAAAAATGAGATTTGTAATCAATTTTTCTCATTTATTTGTCTCGTAGGCATCATCCATAATATATTATTATCACGATGTGTGAATCATGTTTCTAGGAATGAATCATTAATATCTCCAATATACATAAGTGGGTCAACTGATTTTTTTCATTACTGGAGGTGTTTCCATATTTTTTATAAAGTATCATTTATTAATTTTTTTTATTTTATTTATACACTGTCATGGAATTATCTTGTTCATTCTGATTAGTGATATAACAACCTTGATTTTCTTTAATGTTCAACACTTAAGGAAAAATCCTTGCACATAATGATGACTTAAATTTTTCAAACTAAATTTATTAAATAAATTATATATCATGAACCATCATATATATATATATATATATATTTATATGTCATGTAAATGTGATTCTTACATCCATGGATCAATTTTAAAGATCAATATCCAAAAATCTTGTTCAAACATGTGACATATAGAGATGTATGTTGAGGTGAGGTAATCCCAATTTCATCTGTACATAATATATTTCATAATCTATAATATATAAAATATAATTATATTATTATTATAACACACATTTCAAAGAATGTCATATTTTATAAATTATTGAACAACAAGCATGAAAAAATATATAAATCATAGTATGTCATCTTTTAAAAATAGGTCATGTCTATTAGTAAATTCCATAGTTTCAAAAATATAAATTTTAATAAAATATTTACTATATGAAAATTAATGTTTTATTATATTTAGACAGGACTCATAGATATATTATAGATTTTATATCAATAAAATTTATTTATATATTAAATCCTTCCAAATGAGTCACATTTAAAAAATAGAACACTCAAAGAATCTTTATCCATAAATAAATAAAATTAAAAATATTTAAAACTACTAATTAAAACTATTTATAATTTATTAATCCAATGTGGGAATAAAAATGAGGTATAATAGAGATGTGAAACATAAAATGATGAATACATTATATTTCATTTAACAATACCCAATAGATTAAATAAAATACATAAGTTTATCGAAATATTATACGAAAGAACACTATAAAAATTGAAACAAATGAGAAAATATATATAATAGTTTGGGGGATTTTTCATAAGTGGGGGGGGGGGTATAATGCCAAGTGAATTATAGGGTATCGTCAATGGGAGGAGAGTAATAGAAGGTATTGGGTAGGGGGCATGGTGTTGCACAAAATGAAAGGGAATACGATGTCAACATCGAGGGATCGAGTGTCGGGAAAGATAACGACTCGTTGGCTACATGGAAATCTTGGTCCAATATATGTTATTTAACAAAAAATAAAAATCACTATTAATAATTTATTCTAGGAGAATAACTTTAATGAATTATGGAAATAATATGAAAATATTTAGTGGGTATTTTTGAAAACACTGCTAAAAACCACCGATGTTTACTCTATTTCATATAGTACACATACCAATAAACTAGCCAAATTGCAGACACTCTCTTGTTAGTAGCTTTGAAATAGGTTTATTTACCACTATAAAATTATTTTTATACCACTCAGGTTCTCCCTAAACCCAATAAATTCATAATGGACCAATACATAGACTATAAAAAAACATTATAAAAATGTACCACATGTATCCAAGTCCCGCTGGAAGCTAGATATTGATAATTTATACAAAAAATCCATACCAATTATCAGACTTCTCTTTATAAGTTATATTTTTCATCATAATGAATAAACATAAAATTTCTTATCCGACATCCATCTGGACCTCATCCAAAAAATGAGTATACACACTAATATTACCTGTTCACACAACCTGAACCATGATCCCATGAGTAACATCCATCAAACCAGGGATCTTATGATACATCACCCATAAATTAATTCCTAATAAGACATTTCATAATGTTCATAAACATACTCGATACGTCATAACCCATGAATCCATGAAATCATCCATGTTATAATACCAACCACATAATCACCTACAATAAAAAATCATTCCAAAACTATACGGTATTTATCCATTCTATACCTACCCTATTCATGAATATCTAGGAACAGTTATCACTATTACCTTAAAATAATAATGTAATTAAAATACATTATTATCCAAAAAATTGTTCTCCTTAAAAATTATTTGATAACACATTTTCATAAAGTGCTTTGTATCAAAAAATCCTAAGGTATATAAAACACCATTTGATATCCTCTCAAGGTTATTTATATCCTAATGGAAACATTTAAATATTCTAGAACATATCATAGTAAGAATACTCCAATTCCAAGACATCTCTATGGATTCAACTTCTCAATTCTACCCACCATTAGTTACCATGTATCACTTATATTCAGAAACAATACCTCCATAATCTGAAAGTTCTCTATATCAAATTCATAGTGCTTTTTTAAAGATAAACCCGATTTCATATGAGTCTAAATCATCATCTAGTTGAGTAGATTTATACTATAATGTTATGTAGTATTTTTTTATATTATATATTATTGAAAATATAATATATTTAATCAAAAATTATAAGTAGTTATCAAAAAAAGGAAGGAATATGTATGGATAAGAAGTCGTAAAACATTATAGAATCTTGAGGTAAGTCTTGAATTTTAATTTTATTCACATGGAGGATCTCTTCAGGCATATAGTTTTAAAGAATTATTGAATTATTAATAAATATAATCCTATAATCATAGAAGAGGATAATTTAAAAATATAATCCATTTGTTTCCATAAATAAAACCATTAATAAAACATTATTTCTTTTCTTCATAAAAATATTTATGACTTATTCCATTATCTTACTCCTCCTTAATGCTCGCGGCATCATAATGTTCATTCTGACCACAAACGTTAAATTTTTTTTGTATTTTACTAAAAATATTCTTAAAAATGTTTCGTTTTGAAAATTATTGAACGAAAATAATGATAAAATGGTTTGATTATATACCTTATAAAATAATCTCATTTAAAAAAATTATGCCTCAATGAAAGGAGATTGAGATGAAGTCCCTTACGTTGAGTTTGACTTGTGTCGTTCATTAATTAATTTACTAAACAAAAAAAATATTTTAATTTCTACTTGATTTTGACCATTTTAATTTCTGTTATTTATTTTATATCACATTTCACCAAATTATAATAATTTTTCAATTATTTGACTTCATATAAGATGTTTTTTCGATGTTCATTACTTGAGTCCAAAATAAACTTGTTTTGATGAAAATTATCCAAGTGGTCATAAATCCATTATCTCTAGAATGATATTCCTAATTTAAATATCATATATATAAAATATATATGAATCTAAAACAGTCCCTAATTTTTTTAGATATGAAATGAAATTTATCATTGATGGAGATGGTAGGCCTTACGTACGCATGAATGCTACATTCATTTCATTTTCATTTTAAATTATTGTAAAATAAATGTTACATAAGTATATTATATTTACGATATAATATCTATGTTATATATGTTACATATATTTATTAACTCAAACCTTTATATTTTTAATGTAAGTCTTGAACGAGTTATATCAATGCGAGGGGGCGATGACCAACACTTCCTCAAATAAAATTTATCATATTTAGGCATTATGTAATTTTTAAAAGTATATAGTAAATAAAAATTAATGAATAATAGATAAAATATAAATATAATATATATATATATATATATATAATATTTCCATCATAATGTACACTATTATAGGTGGTAGGAGATAATTAAACAGTCATCATTTCGTGAGGTAGTAGTTCGTCGTACACAGAGACAGTATGTTCTATATCTATTAGATATAGGTGTGTGTATGTCTTGGATTAAGCCAGAGAATTTTAATATTCCTGTATATTTTGGATACATGTGTTATAAAATAATCTAATAATGAGTTGTTATGGGGTTGGATAAAGAAAATAAATGAAATACCTTGAGAGAAGATGTTTTCTCTAAATTAGGTAACTCCTTTTGATTTGAGCCAAAAGAATTCCGTGAGTATCCTTCTTCACAAGGTAAGGCTTATAGGTGGAAAGGTGGGGTGTTGGGAGCTTATTAATGTATACTTTTGATGATAGAAGGGTCTTGGGAGGAGTGTGTAAGTGGGTAGAGGTGGTGGCCTTTGATAAGAGGGAGTATAGGCACTTTAGGAACGTCTTGATATATTATTTTATTCTGGATTAAATTTATTATTATAATAGCTCCATAGAGATTTAGTCCAAGGATACGATGAAGATGGGTCGAAATCATATCAACCAATAGGTTTTAGACATGTTTAGGTCACAAATGTGATCGTAAATTTTGGTTGTAACCCTTAGTTAAATAACATTACTCTTACCATGTCTTCTTGTATTTTTACACTACATGAATAATATAGTAAAAATAAAATGATCAGAGAACCTAAAGTGGATCATTAATTATATTTTTACCATAATATAAGACCATTAGTGATTTTTTTGACTATTATATCATGTAATTAAATTTTATTTGTTTTAATAACTCATAAATGTCAATTTGGAAACTAATTTGAAATTGATTTTTGTAAGTCATAACAACATAATTAATTCAAAATAAATACATTAAATCAAACATAACCTGTCAAAACAATCCATAAAATTTGTGTATGGTATAAAAATTGTCAAATTTTATTTATTTTAATATTTATAATATCATTGATTTTATTCTTTTATTAATAAGGTAATCAATGTATAATCATTGTTTCATAAATAAATTTATTTATTTAATGTATAAAAACTAAAAATAAAACTAAATGATGTATGAAATATTTTTATCCTTATAATGACTATTTATAGTTAGATATATCATTTATATAAACCCATATTAAAATTTCTTTAGTAAAAATATACAAGTTTCTATTATACTAATCCTTACATTAAATTATTTCTTATAAAAAATCATTATCACATCCATGTGGCTCCATGATGTCCTAAAATAAACCCAAGGATGCTCATGGTAGGCCATATCTCATCCAATAGGATTATTCCATGATTTTGGGTAGATTTATATTAATATAATATTATTTTCTACCCTTATTTACCTGATATACCTTTGAACTATGAAATATAAAAATATTTTCTAAAGTTATTATTCATAAATTTCAGAAATAAAAGGTACTTATTTAAAAAATTTAGAACATATTATTCCAATTATTGAATCCATATTTACAAATTGAAATAAAAAAAGTTTCATTAATTAATTTAAAATTAATTACCATTGTCAAAACCAAAAAGCTTGTTTTTATGATGTAAAAACTATAAAAAGGATGACATGTGTTTATGTCCAATATAAATGTGAAATTACATATAATGAACAAAATTGGAATAAGTGATAATAACACAATCCAATTACACCTAAAAAAATTAATGTGTTAACATAATTGTATATATAGGTTATATGAAAAGGCTCTTTTGAATTAAAAAGATGTATTTTTCACTATTAATTAAATTATGAATTTCATAAGAAAAATACAAACATTTCAACCATGTTAAATTTTTATGTTATTATTCCAAATAATTAGTTTATTTTATCTAATGGAACATTTAAAAGTGAATTTTTTTTAAAAGGGGTTCTCTATCAAAAGGCTGTAAGATGACATTTTAAAAATATTGATGTATATTTTGCTTAAATTTTGATTCATTCTCATTTTTGCCTATATAAATCATTGAAAACATTTGAATTTTTTTTAAAAATATTTAATATCATAATATAATTATTTCAGTTCATTACAAATATTAAAATAACTAGGCGTTTGATACCATTTAAAATAGTTATAATATTTTTGTATTACATTTTTGTATTACTAAGTGTTACGTGAAATGTAAGATTTCAAATAAAATTGTTTCTTATTTGTCAGGTATTCTATCATTCATATCATCCCATTTAAAAAATAGTATTTAATTAAAAAATATTAATAGATATGAAAATGTATTGTTCTATAAATACGTGGGATGTTACATCCTTTCCCCCTTTTGGAAATTTCATCCTCACAATTTTATTCATATATCAAATATGAGGGGGTATTTAACCCTCATAGAAATTTCAGATTCCAACATATCCTATTCGTCCAAATGGTTTTCCCACAAAACCTTTACCTAATGAATCACCTCATTCTACAACAGATTCTATCTATGGTCAAAAAACCAGCACTGGTTATTCTTCATAAGATGGATTCTCTTCCAGCAAAACTTATTCTGGACTAAAAACATGAGTTGGATATGAAAAATACATTCTTAATACTGAAATAGGAAAAACAATGTGTTCATGGGATAAATGGGGAGGTAAATCCACTATATAGAAATCTAATCCAATAATATTCAGGATTTAATAGGGTCTAATGAACAGTGGACTTAGACTTACCTTTTTACCAAAACACATAAAATTTTTCAATTGAGAAACATTTAGAAACACATGATCACCTACTTATAAAGAATGATCCTTACTCTATTTATCCACTTATAATTCTTCAAATGGTGACACATGTCTATTGGAATAAAAAATATTATTATATGAATACTCATCCAAAGAATAATGTTTATCCCAACATACTTGGTAATAAATTGAACAAGAACATTGGATATCATCAAAGGTCTGATTTTTTCATTCTGACTACCCATCTGATTGAGGATGAAAAGCTGTACAAAAAGTTAATTCAGTTCCAAATGTCATCTAAAAGCCTTTCCAAAATTTATAATTTAACTTAGGATCATGATCAAATACAATGTAGAGTTAAACTCCATGTAACCAGAAAATATCATTAATATAAAATCAATAATGTTGATCTACAGATAGGGAATCTAGAATAGGCTGAAAATTATTAGATATATCCAATCGATCAAACAACCCTGATATCATTTTTACATATCTAATTCATTTGTAATACCAATACAAAAAAATATGGACACATTTTCTCATTTCAACTCTTGTACTATCAAAGTCTGAAGAATATCGTTTGGAAAATGTTTTTCCTTTTTCACCTACAAACAAGTCAAACACTTCACATTAAAGTTAGAAATATCCCTTTTCATTCCATCCCACTAGTAATACTCCCAAATATCTATGTACTTAGTACATCCATAAAGAACTGATAATGGAGAACTGATAGCTCCACATAATAACTATTTCTTCAACTGTGAATTAGAAGTCACATATAATATCGTTAAATAACACAAAATATTTCATTTATCAATGTTAAATTCTGTAAAATTTCCCTTTTGAACTAATTATACCATTTTGGGAAACTCACAGAATTCCTTCTATGCATTCATTATTCTATCTAATAGAGGTGATTTCACTGATGCATGAAACAAAACAAAGAAATTTCCTACACCAACGACATCCATTACAACGTTTAATAAATCATTAATTAAAGGGTCAAATTTCAAAAGTAAAATTGTTAATGTTGCATTACTTTTCCTACTCATAGAATCTACTACTTTTTTTACTTTTCCAGGATGGTAATGAATCGTGCAATCATAATCCATGATTATTTCCATTAATATTCTCTATCTACTCTTCAATTATTTTTGAGTAAATATATACGTAAAACATTTATGTTTAGTATAGATTGAAAACTTTACCTCATACAGATGAAGCCTAAAATTTTTTAATGAGAAAAACAAAAAAAGCTAATTCAAAATAAGGTGTAAAATAATTTATCTCATGATTATTCAACTGATTTGAAGTACAATAAATTACCAGATCATTCTTCATTAGGAAAAACCCATGTATTTTTAATGAAGAATAACCGTATAAAACATATTCACCATTTGAGTAAGGAACTTCCACAACTAGATCATCACCAATATTCTTTTTAGTTCGTAAAAATATTGATCACATACTTTTTTCAAGATTATCATAACACCATTTTGAGTTAACTTAGTCAGTGGGATAGATAACCGTGAGAAATATTCAAAAAACCTCATGTAATAACCTACTAATCGAAGAAAACTATAAATCTAAGTTATATTTATGGGTATCTTGCATTATTCAAAAACTTTTGTTTTAGCTTGATCTAAATTTATTCCATCATTCTAAAAAATCTAACTATAGAATTAAATTTGTTGTATGAAAATATAAAACTAGTTGAATTTACCATATAGTTTCATTTATTTTACATTTTTCATAAAAACCATTAAATGACTTTCATGTTCCTTTTTACCATTAAAATATAAAAGAATTTCATCAATAATCACAACCAAAAACATATCCAATAACATGAAAAAAATTACTTTCATAATATCCATGAATACATCACGTGCATTCGTTAACCTAAAAGGTATTACTAAAAATTCATAATGGTCATATACAGTATGAAATGCAGTCTTTAGAATGTCTGTATCTATTACATTAAACAGATGGTACCCTGACCTCTTTCCAATCTATGAAAATTAATGAGCTCCCTAGATATAATAAAAAAAATCATCGATATGGTGAAATGTATTCTTGTTTTTAATAGTGATGTTATTCAAGGATCAATAATCAATACAACGTCTCTTTGAACCATCTTTCATTTTAATAGACATGATATAAGCACCCCATAGTGATGCGCTAGGACGAAAAAAGCCTTTATCTAATTAGTCCTGTGATTACTTATTTAACTCTCAATGTTCAATTTGAGCCATTCGATAAGGGGGTTTTAAAATTTTAATAGCATCATGAACCAAGTCAATTGTAAATTCAACTTCCCAATCAGGTATTATACAAGGAAAATCATCATGAAAAACTTCGAGTTATTCATTTACCATTGCCACATATTTAATCTAAAAATTTCTCTTATTTTCAACAAAATGTTCAGGGTAACATTCATTTCCATCTATCAATAGTTTCTCAGCTTCATGATGTGTTATTTATAGTAAAAGTTCATTCTTGTGAACAAAATAAAATTCTTTCTGAAATGAAACCGATGTAGCTTTGCAGTCAACCTTAACATGGTAAACAAAAATCCAATCCATACCCAAAATAACATCAAACTCTACTAGAATTATAACAATAGGGTTTATAGGTATATTAATTCCAAAGACAAGTACATAAAGCTTCTTATATTTTTTTTGTCTCAGCATATTACCCAGGAGTTTTTACCATAAGTTGTACATTTATTTCTAGATATGGAATGCCCAATTTACTAGAAAATTTTATATAAATTAAAGAGTATGTAGATCCGAAATAAAAAAATACATTGTCATAATTTGAATATTCAAATAATAAACCTGATACTATTTCATTTATTGTCACTTCATCTACTGATGTAGTTCAAAAGGATTTCATCCACCCCCTTTTGATTTTAGTTGGGCTTATTCCCATCATTTGTGTTATTTGTTGGACACTCATTTCCACAATGAATCATTTTATTGCACTAAAAAATTTCTACTAACTCAAAATAATATTTTTTTCTTACCATTACCCTCATAATTTTCAATGAAATTTGGCACCTTATGTCACATTTTACCACATTGTATGCACTTACCCTAATTCAAAAGGCATTTCTCGGTGTGCTTTTTACCACAATTTTGACAAATTTTAAACTTAATTTTCTTACAAACTGATTTTTTTGATGAATATTTTTCTTTATAATGCCTTCTTTACCTCTTTTTATTCTATTTTTTGAAGACAAAATAATAATTGGAAATCTCCATTTCCACCTTCTCATCACATCAAATAAGTTTTTCATATCTTTTGAACGGTGGGGAAGCTGATGCCCTTCGATAATTTTTCATTAATCCTTAGTAAAAATGATTGATTTTACTACCAAGATTTCATATAGAATTTTGAGTATACCTTTCCATTAAAGTGAATTTTTCTTCATAAATAATCACTAATCCATTCTCTTTCTTCAATTCAAATAATTGTTTTCCATAAAAAGTTGAACCATCTTAGGAAACTATTTCTCAACAAACCTAACATAGAATTAATCCCAATAAAGAGAATCATTATTTACACTATCCTATATATTTTTAACCATATAAAACAAATAGTCAGTTTCATATTTAAAATGGTAAACAAAAAAAAAACTAAATTTTTTAATAATGAACATCCCATGACATTGAACATATTTTCTAGGGATTTAATCTACTCTTCAGCTAGCACGGGGTCAAGTGATCCTTTGAATTATGGAGTGAATTTCATAATGAGATGATCTACAACAAACATGTTACTCTATAGTTGATCTTTAGGATCTTGCACAAGGATACCATAGAAATTTATTTCACAATTACACTATTGCACCACTACAAAAAACTATTCAGTTCTGTTTCAAACCACCTCCAGTTGCTGATTTGGAAGATTATTTTCTTCATGATGACTTCAAAGAACAATAACCATATTTCCTCTAAGGAAAAATATTCTAAACAGACATATCATAGATGAAACAACATGGTAATCCTCAAATGTTATTACAATTTCACTATATAGTAAAAATAATATCCTCACCCGTAATGTTATCTAAACCGACCTTTGATTCCAACTATAAGGCATAGGTCATAAAACATTACATAATCGTGATATATGTTAATAATTTGACATTAATTAACTTCGAGGATATTTTCATTTTAATTTATTAATTATTTATTCCATTATTAAAACATATCATCCCATAATCATACCTGATGATACTATCAAAATAGTATCTGTTTTCTCCACCAAAGAAAACCCAAGAAAATAAGATTTATTTTCATTATAAAAATCTTCTTGACTTATTACTTTATCTTACTCATCCTTATTCTCTGTGAAATTATTTTTAAAAAACATGTGATGAGCACAAGAACTCAGAAAGGGATAAAATAAGGATAGAAAACATTAGTCCATGAAAATTTATAAACCCCTAAATTCATAAGAATCATGAAAACATCATAAAATCAATAATTCATAATAGTAACATGTGGAATCCATATCATACTTAAATTTTAGCTCTCACATCCACATAGGGACTAACATTAATAGTTACATTTGGAATACCAATCATAGTATATTACCTAAATCTATTAATAAAAACCATAACATTTACCTCTATCACATTACCCAAGGAATTAGAGAGCTGTTATAGGCTCACTTTACCTCATTTTATCAAGTAACTTCCCATATGCATAATCAATTTCCATGAATCATAACATAATCATAACACATGAACAAGCATACAAGAAAAATAACATTTCAACATTGCAATAACAAGACATAATTTCAAGTTATAGATATAATCAATACATTTTCAAAACCATTTTCAATACCAGAATACCAAAAAAAGAATAGGATAATTAATTTTCTTATTAAAATAATTACATGTTTTATAGGTACCCAAATATCAAATAATGATCGTGGTGGAAGAAAGGTCATTTTCCCCGCGTATGTTAAGAAAACATTGAATTTTTATTTAATAAATGATTCATATAAAAGATTCTCTCTGAAATCCATATTATGAATTAAACATAAAATGGGTTGATTATATACCATATAAAATAAAGTCATATAAAAATTAAAATATTCCTCAATAAAAGGATATTAAGAATAATTCCCATACCTTGAGTCTAAATTGTCACATTCGTTGATTAATATCCTAAATAATAAAATAAAATTAATTTATAATTTATTTAGAACCTTTTAAATGTTTATTATTCATTTTAAATCACTTATTACTATATAATTAAAATTAGCTAATTATTTAAGTTCATATTAGATGTTTTGTCGACGTTCAGTACTTGAGTCCAAAATAAACTTGTTTTGATGCAACTAATCAATGTGGTCATGATTCTATTATCCCCATTGTTATATTTATGATTTAATTATAATATATATCTAATATAAATGAATTTGTAATATTCCATAACATTTGGATATAATAAATCAAATTTACCATTCTTTGAGACGATAGACCATATGTACGAATAAATGATATTTTCATTTCGTTTCCAAATTAAAATAAGGAAAAATAAATGATACATAGGTAGAATATAATTATAGTATAATATTTATTTTATATATGTTAATTGTATTCATTAACACCATCCTTCATACATTATATTCAAGGCATGAACAAGTAATATCACTTTGTGGGGGATGTAGTCCACACTTCCTCAAATGATATTATCATATTTACACATAATGGAAAGCATAATTGTATGTTCTAAATAAGGATTAACGAATAATAGAAGAAATATAAATATAATATTTATAGCATAAAAATATAGTTCCATCAGAATGACCACCAATATAGGTGGTAGGAGAAAATTTTACAATCATTGTTTCATGAGGCAGTAGTTTACCATTCCGAGAAACAATATATACTATTTCCCTAAAATGGAGGTGTGTGTATGTGTAGGTTGAACCACTTTCATAAAAACATCATAGTATATTTATGATAGTGGTGTTTTTATAAAATAATGTAATATATATATGTTAGGTAGATGGATAATGAAATTAATTGAAAGGAACATGAGAGATAACGTTACCTCTAAATAGGGTAACTCCGTTTTATTTGAGCCAAAAGGCTTCCTTTAGTGGCCTTCTTCACAATATAAGTCTTATAGGATGAATTGGGGGTTGTTGGGATCTTATTTTATGATAATTTAGATGTTCCAAGTTGCATTAGAGATGTGAGTAAGTGGTTAGAGGTGATGACCATTTATAAGAAGGAGGAGGGGAACTTTTGGAAAGTCTTGAAATATTATATTATTATAAATAAATTTCCAAATTATAATAAAAAAAAGTGATTTATTTATAGAATAATATTATTATGGGTCTAAATACTCCAGCCAATAGGTTTTAGAGAATTTATGGTCACAAATATAGTCTTATCTTTTGGATTTAATCTTTAGTTAAATAAATTAACTCTTACCATAACCCCCTGTATTTTTACACAATATTGTTAATAATTACTATAAAATTCCAATAGAACATCATGTTGATCATTAAATAAATTTTTAACATTATATATGTTAATTGGATGAATATTATATTTTTATGACTATAATATCATTTCATGAAATATAATTTGTTTTAAAAACTCATTTATGTCAATTTTGACATTATATAGAAATGTATTTTTGTTAAAGTCATAAAAACACGATCCATTTGAAAAAACAAAATTAAATAAAAGATAAAATTTCATAATCATCCATTAATTTTCTTTATAGAATCAAAGGTTTCAAATTAAATTCATTTTAACCTTTATAATATAATTTATTTGGATCTTTCATTAATAAGGAAATCACTGAATTACCATTATGTCATAAATAAATTTATTTATTTAATGTATACAAATTATAAATAAATTAACATGATGTATGATATATTTTTAGATTTATAATTACTATTTATTGTTAATGATATCAGATATAATACCCTATATCAAAATCAATTATTAAAAATATATATGTTTATGTTAATTTTCTCTTTACATTAAATTAATTATTGTAACATCTCATTATAACACTGAAGTGGCTCAATGGGGTCCTAAAATAGACCTAATGATTTTAATTGTCTTATATATCTCACCCTATATGACTATTTAATGTTTTAGGGTAGTTTAATATTATTATAATATTAATTTTAACACTTATTTACATTATTTACTCGATACCCATGGTAAATAAAAATAATTACTGATGTTACTATTCATAATGTCAAAAAAGGTACCTATTTAAATAATAAAAACCTTATGATTAAAAATATGGAATCGATACTTAAATATTAAAAACTCGAAATTTTCTTTAATTAATTTTAAATTAATTCTAGTTTTCAAAACCAGAATGTAGGTTTTCAAGAAATAAAATCTATCAAAAGATTGACATTTGTTTATAACCAATTTAAATGTAAAATTACTTATAATGACCAAAATTGGATTAAATGATAAAAAAATAATCCTTTTACAATAAAAAAACAATTATAAGGATAACCTAACAACATAAATTAATTATATGAAAAGGCAAGTTGGAATTAAAATGAAGTATTTTTACTATTCATTAAAATTTGAATTTCATCAGAAAAGTACCAAAATTTCAACCAAGGTAAATTTTGATGTTGTCATTACAAACAAAAATCTTATTATTTAAAATGGAACATATAAAAGTGAAAATAACTATTTTTAAAAATGGTTCCCCCTCAAAAAATTGTAAAACGACCTTTAGAAAATATAAGTTTATTTTTTGATTAAAACTGGATTCATTCTTATTTTAAGCCTAAAAAATTCATTGGTTAATTGAAAAAACATTTACCAAATATGTATAATAATAATATAGGTAATTATTTCATTCCTGCTAATACAACAACTGGGTGTTAATTATCATTTTAAAAAATAATAATGTTTTTGTATTTTATTTTGTTATAACTCAATGTATTGTACAACATAAGATTTCAGATAAGCCTGTTGCTGTGTGTCAGGTATGCTCTTTAAATGATAATTAATATTTAATTCAAAAATATTTACAGATAAAAAAATGTATTATTCTATAAATACATGTGATATTACATTATTAATGTCATGATTATCCTATATTCCTCTTATGTGAATTCATGTCCAACTTTATATACACTAATATATGAAAAAACCAAAAACCAAAAACAAAAAATTTGCATATCATACTAGATAAATATATCAACTATAAAAGAAAAAACAAAGAACTAAAATCTCATTACTTTTAAATCCTATACATCCCATCAGAAAGGATTTTATGAATCACATACTATGGTCCATCACATACTCTGACACATTCTATTATTCAACTAATTAGTCATGATGTTATTTGAAAAAGAAGAAAAACATGGGTGTGTTCCCTTTTTTAAAATTTCACATAAATTATTTTATAAAATTAATGCTAGATAAGGTTTCTATTTGGACCTAAGGAATAAATCCCAATATTCCCTTATTGTTCATGAAATATAAAGAGTCTATAATCAACATTAGTTAGACTATACATTCTCTATTATATTTATAAACAACTATTATATAATAAGAATCATATAAACATTTCAATGTAAATAAGTGTAGAATTGAATGCAACGAAAACTGTAATAAGATGATTTCAAGTTATGATATACTAATTAAAAATACAACCATATATATATAAATAAAAATTGTTTAAAAAATCCCAATAACATATAAAAATAAAAAACATGAATAAAAACTATATATATCCTATAATACTAACCTTGACCCATTCTTCAATCCCTTAACCAAATCCAATAGAGCTACTCATTCATTATTTACTATGAAATGTGTCATTTCACCTATGTAGAAGACTATTGATTTTTACGTATACTAGGGATCATTTTTATGATGTGAAAAATAAATATCAGTTGGGTCTCACCAAGTACCTATAATATACAAAATCATATATATGTGTATGCATGATGAAAACAAATAATAGAAACCGATAACATATGAGAATGTTTGTTGGGTAAGTATGTTCCAGCAAGGCAACCACAACCCTTATCCACAAGTCATATTTTCAATTTTAATGGAATATACTTGTTTTTTCCTCATGAAAAGGAATATTTTATATGGAATCTTAGACTAATTATGATCACTCTCTAGATACTAAAATGTTCCATGTGGGTTTATATCCTGCAATAGCTACGATCAGGGGTGTTATTTTTCATATGGTGACCTAGAATCCAAATTGGTCTAATTAATTATACTAAATTCCATTAGGATTCATGGGATATTTTTAATATAGGAAAAGTGATGAAAATTTTATTTGTAAACAAATAATATATTCTCTTCATATGCTAGATATTAAATTTTGTTTGGAGTATCATGCGTTCGACTAGACATACCATTGTTGGAAAATTTCATGTTTCATGCTATACTCTTATTCAATCTAATCATATATATTAAATTACCTATCGAATCCCATATTTTCAACTAGTATAAAATTTGAAACAAATTTCATATGGAATATTGTGTTCTTCAATACTTTAACAATTTCTGGTAAATTTCATATAGTATCTCATTCTGAACACATCTTTTATATTTAACTCATAAATGGGGAGGAGCTCCTAGTAAATGTCACAGAACACCCCACTTCATAGGTTCACATGTTTCCACCACCATTATGGATCCATTAATATATATGTATGAACATAATTAATATAGAATTCATAACCCCTAATTAGTCATTTTGCAAGTACCCCTATACCAATCTCATCACATTTCATGTCTCTCAACATCTCGCTAGCAAGATGTTACAAGGCCCCACCTCTCATGGTACTAATCAATTACATCCAAACCTCCTCATTTACTATTTTTAGTTAATACATAATTCACATTACCTATAAAACACATTTTCATCATTCCAATATGTCTTTTTGAGATAACCATTTTGTTCGTAAGGCCTAACCCAGTCACTACACATCAATAGCTACCCACGTTTATTGCCCCTTAGGGAACCATGAACCATAACGAAATTCCTAACCCAAACCACATTAGTTTGGTCCAATGTCCCATAAAAAACAATTATAGATATATCAAAACCACAAAACTAATTTACATAATAATCCAAGCACTCCAAAAACCTCAAGGAAACTGACATTCAGGACAATTAGTAACTCACATAATCCACACATAAACCCCATTTCACATATCGAGTTCAAGAACTCACAATCATATGATCTGGTGTAAACCCTCAAAATCACACCACATCAATCCTTGGACGAATTATCACACTCAACAAATGAACCAAATTATATACCAACCTTGAATGTTGCGTTCCCAACCATATATGAGATGGGGGACCATGTCACCCATCAACATGAAAGTAAACCTACCATGCCTATAGTAATATATTTATTAGAACCATCTTATGAAAACAACAACACATCATGAGAATTAATATATACATTACCCCCTTACACACCAAACTGACACCATCACACCATGGGTATGAAGTCATTGGAATATTATAAATCACTATACCCTATTTTCCCCTCAATATACAGATTAAAATAGTTTAAGTGACATGAATGACCACTATAGGAACATTCAATCTACTTATAATATACAAAATCCATATTTCCATGAAAAAATCAAAATTATATATAATGATTTAAATGTTAATAATTATAGGGACCACATACCTCTAAAAAGTTTTTATATCATTTTCCATGCTCATTCAAGCTTATACGATCTTCTACAATGCTAGGTCACATTCTGATCCCCAATCTCATTCCAATATTTATAAATATTTAATTATTAAAATTTATTTTTCAATTATATTTTAATACCAAGATGAATAATTCAAGGAACTCAACACGTTATCTCACAATATTGAAAACATGTGAAAATGCATGCTAAAGGTTCATGGACACCCATAAAACCTATATGGAAATCCTTTACAACTAGAATCCAATTGATTTCAAATTTGTGAAAAAATACAAGATTCTTAAGAAAACTCACCAGGAATCATTCATTCATCAAAATGGTGATAGATAAAGGCATTCATCATTAATCAGAATATTCATTCCACCACATACCAAAAGAACATTCATTTATGTTTATCCTCCATGCCCTGGGAAAATCATCACTCCAAACCTAACTTAAAATCATCTTCAATATATGAAAACTATAAATGAACAGGAACAAGGGAATGGAGTGAATATTTTGGGATTACATAAATAATTGAGTTTTATGTGTGGAATTATATAATTACTTATAAAAAAATTATTTAAATTGAATCATTTATTAGTATATTACACAGAAATAAAACATTATTTTTAATATTAAAAAATCCATATTTTTTTAAAAATCTATAAAAGAATCACATAGATGTCAATTAAATCCATTATGGGATGACTAAACACCCCATAATTATAGTATTATATTGCAAAAACTAATAACTAATATAAAATTATGTGAATGTAAAAATCCATGGTAACAATTGTTTCCACTAAATAATTAACTATTATCTTATGAATACCGTTTGAAATATTCTAAATTCTATAAAATACATATTGTTTCCCAAAGTCCTAGTTTTACCAAAATGTTCATTGATAAAAATATAAAAAACTATTTATTTTATATTTTAACATATATTTAACAAAATTAATTTTTTATATTTCATATTTTTAATGTCACTTATAATCCATTGAAAAATATAATATAATTATTTTAGATAACAAAATACTATAATTTTTTAAAAAATTGTAAGATAAATTTCATTTTTAAAATTCATAAAAAAATATTCCTTGAGACTCTTCATATAATTCATATCTATTGATTGATATAACACTTATTATTACACATCGTAGCAGCCTCTAATTAGTAATCTTATAAGCTACAATTAAATTTTTTTAGTATATGAAAAATGAAATTAACCTATGAAAGAGGATAAATTTGGTTTTATATAAGGACGATATCATTACTATTTCCCAGAAAAATTAATATCATATTTTAAGGACTCCTTAAATTATACATCATGATATATTGATGCTCAAAATGTAAACTATTTAATTGTATCCAAATGAAATTATAATAAAAATTGTTTTGGAACTCTATTTTTTTAATTAATGTATGTAAATATTTTTTATTTTACGATGTGTCATGAAATACAATACAAAAAACAAACCTCTACTAGAATCATCATCCCATAGTGTTTGAAACATGGATTTAATTCTATACAAAAAAATTTATATTACAGAATTTAAATAAGTATGTTTTTATTGATTTTTAAAATAAACAAAAACATGTATCTTAAAAAAAATTATGTTTTTTAATAATATTAAGTACATTTAATAAATTTTTATAATAACCATATTTCCTAAAAATATTGATTTGAATTTGATTTTTATGAATCATATGTAAAGCACTAATAACACTTACGTGAACCATATATTGAACTTATTTCTTCTTCACTATTTAATAAATACAATGAAAAAACCTAATAGAGTAATCCTCATTATATATTTAATCATTTATAGAAATTAATATCAAATTCACATTTTCTCCCCATATCCCCATGGTTTATAAAAACCTTATATAGAATGGGTGATTGGGTAGGGTATACATATAGCATGTGAATTTTTATTTAGCCAATTACATTGATTTAATCCATGAATCCTCTTATATATATTTACTATTACATAAGATTTGTATGATTATTAATAAAATTTTATCAAATGTTTTATAAATATTTTGTCAAATGTTTTAAATTTTATAACAATAACATACCACATTTAAAAAAATATAAATTCAAAATGATTCATTTTAAATAGATAATGAATTAAGTAAATCCAAGAATAATGTTTTTTGTTTTCAATTGGGGAAAAACATATTTTCATAGTGGTTGAAATTACTAAATTATTTATTTAAATATTATGATAATTTATTTTGATTTAATGATGAGGTTTTTGGTGTTGAGATGAAATGGAAGTTTGGGAGCTATCTAATAACTATAACGCTCAGATAATTATGCATAGTAACAGTGAAATATAACCTATATAATATTGATTTAATGAAAATATTAAATGTTTAGAAAATAATGTCATAATTTAATATTTTATTTAAAGCTTAAATTTGGAACATTCCATCTTCTTTTTAAACTATATTATACTATCTGTGCTCATGAAACATTTAATATGGATCCCCCTATATACTCATTTTATTATACATGGATTCAAGTTCCTTTTTAATATAAATTAAATGTTGTTAACTCTAAGATTTCAGCTTTATTATACATATATTATTTTTAATTTTTAATATATATAAATATAGGGGGAATGTTGATTTTTATAGACCCTTTCATTAATCATTTTAAATTTGGTTGTGGATGGATTATATAGAAATGTTATTATTCAAGAAATTACATTCTATTAGTGGTATCTAGTGTATTTAGTAGTATTCATGAGATATATGATTATCAAACTCGAAATCATGTATATATAAGGACATGAAGTCAAAAAAACAATCACTATTTATTATTATAAATTAACATCAATTTAACTCATAAAAATTTAATTCTAATAAGTTTAATCTACAGTAAGTACATAATAACCTGATGAATAAACTAAATTAAACATTTCATAAATTGAATATATGAGTTATTAAATAATATTATCATGTGTTTCTCTAATAATTATAATCATAAAATATTAATTCATTATGTCACACAATAATTTATTTGTATAGATATATTCAAAAAAACAATAATTGTTTTGTCAATTGGGTATAAATACATCAGTAATTATGGAACATATGCCTCAATATTATATAGTTTCACAGATCATTTGGTAGGTTATTTTATTTTAAATTATTATTTATGAATTTAACTCCATTGTAAATGATTACTATGCATAAAAATTAATTTTTCCCATGTAACAACTAAGATAAATCCCATGTTGAAGATAATTTTTTACCTTCTAGGGACACCCTTCAATATAATAAATGTGAACATATGAAAAAATATTTTACTGAAATTTATTTTTCATTCACTCACACACCCCCGGGGAAAACATCCTATGAGACCACCCATATAAAAATTAATCTATGACAACATTGATTGGTTGTGTTGTTCATTTCAAATACGATCCCAAAAAAGAAAAGTGTGTATTTTTGGAATTTATGTAACAAGTAAATTTATTAATACATTTAACTTTGAAGGGTTTTATATAATTTTTAGATATAGATTATAAAACACCATATATAATGAAACCATTATTTCTCTATTTCTAACTACAAGAACAATTTTACCATAAATCACCTCATTTTTA
This sequence comes from Viscum album, assembly GCA_963277665.1. NCBI lineage: Eukaryota > Viridiplantae > Streptophyta > Magnoliopsida > Santalales > Viscaceae > Viscum > Viscum album. Next base: position 1,535,225,002 of record OY728120.1, on the reverse strand, counting down.
TTTGTGATTTCCTATGTATTAATAACATTCAATGGTGTTATTTAGTATTTATGGCCCATGAATAAAAATTAAATAAATATATTTTTCTTAAATATAATAATTATTTGTATTATTTATATACTTATAATAGCCACTTAACATTTCTTTTCATCCATATTCAGGTTTTTTGGGAAATGTTTCTTCTAATTACACATCTTGTTGAGGTGTAAGAAATTACCTAAATTAAGAATACACTATATATATTTCAAATAATATTATTTGACCTTAATATTTTAATATTACCCCTTCTAAATTCTCAGTACATTAATTTTAAATTATCATATTTACATCACCAATAAGTTACCCATGTGAGAACCTCTAAGATTCTACTAACTAATCACTATCATGTTAAGGTGATCCTGTAAAACCTTAATGAACTCATTTAGATTATTTTTTATAAGTATTTGTTAAAAATTATTCATATATTATTACATAATAGAAGTAAAAATATAATGTAATATTCAATAGACATCCTGATATGTCCAAAACATTCAAATACTTAATCATATTACTTAAATTTCTAGAGATGGCCATTCCCTTGACCATCCTGTACTAAAACAACAATTTTGTTAATTTATAATCATAATGATGAACCTAAAAATGATATATCTATATAATTTTAAAAATAATATTTAATTTCTATAATAATTCATAATACTTTTGAATATACTAATTTAAGGATAGTAAACCGATATTAAAAATATAATTTGTGACTATATTTTTTTTTTGTTTTAGCATGTTTCTCATGAACATTAGTATCCGGACCTTATCCCAATTTAATAATTTTTTGAATAATAAATTGTAGATTCTATTCTTATTTGAAAAAATAATTTGATGTTTTTATAACAATATTGGTACCCATTGTCATTACACATTTCTCTCCCAAGAACAAAACTCATTGAAAAATTTTCACTTGTATTTTTTTAATTTCTAATCAATGATAAAATACTATTTATATGAATATTATGATTAAATAAATATTAAATATGTATGGTTATAGAATAATATCCCACTAAAATAATAATATTAGAATTCCTAAAAACATAATGGTTGATGATCTATATTTTTCAATTTAAATATAGTGTTTTGAACACTGCAAAATCAACTTGTAAATATGATTGAAATATTTTGAAAATTGAATCATATTAATGACTTCAATACCTAAATTCAATAAAAATTAAAAAATTATTATACTAAATCATAGAGACTCCATTATTATGGGAACTAAATATAATTTACAAATGTGAACCAAGTAATAACATTCCCTCATAGTTAAATAACTATTTATTTATTAATGTACAAAAGGTAAACCAAGGAATTTTATCTTTAGAAGAAAACACTAATTTTATTGACATAAGATTTTAGTAGATAACATATTTCAATGAATCTAACACCATGTTTTTATATATAGATATTTTAATAATGACAAAATTTATCCCTTTTATACATCATATTTAAATCTTCCTATATCTCATTAAATATAAGGCCCCAGACTTAAACCTTACTTAATATTGAATTAAATGAATAATTCACATTGAGGATCTTTTCAGGTTTAGAGTTTTAGAGAGTTAGAACATAACTATTACATCTTAAAAGATTACAAAGTAGACACTTCTACTAAGTCTCCATAAAATAAAAACTCTTAAAAAGAAAGATGTCTAGATTCCATGTTTTAGATAGCATGAAATTCCCTTGATCCCATCCTTGACCTTATTCCACTTTAAGTCCTGTGAAAAACATTTAGAAAAACTTGGGGTGAGCATAAAAAGCTCAGTAAGGGATACAAAAAGAATGAAAACTGTTAGTTTTTCAAACATCAAGTAAACCATGTATACTATATCAAAGTAATACCTTCACCTTCATGAAGTAGTAAAAAAAATCTTCACTGAATAAAGTATCATTACTTACCTTTTTGTAACCAAAAGATTACCATAAAACCCATATAAAGAACACATAGAATATATAAAGGTAACTTGGGACATAAACATACTTAAGTGGAATAACCATACGGTTGACTTCCACACATATCACTTAATGGAATAGCCATACGGCCAATTTCCATACATACTTAATGGAATAGCCATACGGCCGACTTCCATACCCAATGCATTGGAGGTTATAACGTAACCACCCATCCTGGTATTCACGACACCACCCGTCATATGGTTTATAACATAACCACCTGTTAAAATGTCCAAGTACCAATATAAAATCATAAAACATAAAACCAATATAAAGGAATGATAACATTTCCACAATTCAATCACAATATATCATAAATATATTGACATAATAGAATCATTTATCAAAACCATTTTCAATACCAAAATACATAAAAGAGTATATGGTATTTATTTTATTTTAAAAACATTACGGGTTGTTGGGGAATCCAAAGATCAAATAGTACTCGCGGCGGTGGAAAAAGGTCGTTGTCACCGCGTACGTTAAAAAAAAAATTCCTTTTTGTCGTTTAGTAAAACGCTTCGTAGAAAAAGATTCCTTTTGTATAAAAGTAAAAGTCAAAGGGTTTATACACCGTATAAAATAAAGTTGTGTATAAAACGAAATATGCCTCAATGAAAGGAGATTGAGACGAAGTCCCTTACCTCGGGTCCGACTTGACTCGATCGTTCTTTAACGTCCTGAATAATAAACTTGAGTTAATTTATACTTTATTAAGAACCTTTTTAAATTTCATTATTCCTTTTATATCACTTATTGCCATGTTATAAACATTATGTAACCATTTAAGTTAATAATGTTTGTTTTGTCAATATTTGGTTCTTAAGTCGAAAGTTGACTTCTTACAATTACATGTTGTTCGTGTGGTCAAACGTTCTTTATATCCAGAATGAAATTCCCGATTTGGATATAATATGTATCATATATATCCATAATATACATGTATTTATAATATTACATAATCATTTATAGGTAAGAAATGAAATGCACCGTTCATGGAGACGGTAAGCCGTACGTACGCATGAACGCTACTTTCATTTCTTTGTCATATTAATGGAATTAAAACTAAATGAGAGGTATGTATATTTTAATTCCAGAATTATATTCATCCTTTAGATATATCATTAATTATATATATCCATTATATGAATGTACATTTAATAGTACATTACATTTGGGGATAAGAAATGAAATGCACCGTTCATGGAGACGGTAAGCCGTACGTACGAATGAACGCTACTTTCATTTCTATCTCATAATTTAATGGAAAGAAATAATAATGATATAGAGGTATATTATAATTCCAGTATAAAATCATATATAATAACTTTAAATCCATCCTTTACACGTCCCACATATGGCATTAACGAATCACATCACTTTTAGGGGGCGGTAGTCCGCACTTCCTTAAATGAAGATATCGTGTTTACCCATAATGGAAACCATAAAGGTATGCCAAAAATGAAAAATACAGAAGCATAAAGAAAACATAAACATATTATATATCATATATAAAAATAGTGACATCATAATGGCCACCCTTGAAGGTGTTAAATGAGTATTGAACAATCATCGTTTCGGGAGGCAGAATTTCGCCATCCACGGAAACCGTATGTTCTTTAACCATTTGATGTAGTTGTGTGAGAGTGTAGCTCAAATAAATATTATAACAACATCCTAGTATATTGAAGATACTGGTGTTGTTACAAAAGAAGTAAATAAAAGAGTTTAGAGGGTTGGAGAAGCAAAATAAAACAAATGAACAAGAGAGAATGAATTACCTTTAAAAGTGTAACTCCCTTTTGATTTGAGACTAAAGGCTTCCTTTGAAAGTATTCTGCCCAAAGGGAATCCTCTAGGATAAGTAGAGGGATGTGGAGAGAGTAATTGGGCAGGGGTTGGCCGAGCCAAAGGCTTGAGGAGTGTGTGAAATGAGGTAGAGGTGGGGGCCTTTTATAAGAGGAGAGGAGGGGCACTTTTGGAAAGTAAAGAAATATTACTTTAATTGAAAATGTGTTTCGGTTTTAAAAGGTCCCACATTGGTAGAAGTCGTGGCTAAGGTGATAAGGGTTCGAAATACACTCATCCAATTGGTTTTGGACATGTGTAGGTTTTATATTTTTCATTATCTTTCCATTTTATTTAAATCGTCAAATAATGATGTCATCACTACATCATTATTATGTCATACATAATTTAATTTATTTAATGTATAAAAATCATAAAACAAATACTATGATGTAGGAAATATTTTTAGATTTCCAATTACTATTTATAATCAAAATTTGGACTTGTATAACCCCACTCAAAAATTATTTTAGTAAAACAATTTATGTTAGTGTCATTTTCACTTTAACATTAAATAAAAATATATTAATGTCATTTTCCAACTAAAGTGGCTCCATGGGGTCCCCAAGTTGGCCCATGGATTGTCTTGGTCGGCCATGACTCACCCAATAGGTGTAGGACAAGTGTCATGGTGTTTTCACATTCTTATAATATCATTTTTACCTTAAACTACACTAATTACCTCTAATCGCGATTAATGAAAAAAAATTACTATTCACCAAAAAATTATTTTAATCTCATTGAACCACATTTTACTTCTTAATGACAACCATGTATGTCGGATTTTCAAAATTCAATACACATTAGTGGTAAACTTTCATTTAACTGAAAAATTAGTTTGCTAGATTACCACTTAGTGGTTTCACTATTCATCAAAAATTGATGTTTTTCAGAAAATTACCAAAAATTCACCCTAAGCTATATTTGATATTACGAATTCAAAAATGAAGTCCATTTTACAAAATTCACAACATATAAGTAAAATTAATTAATTTAATAATTAATTCCCGCTGTCATGACAAATAGCGTGTTTTTGCGAAACAATAAGTATCAAAAGATTGACACCAGTTTAAGTCCAATTTCAAAGTGAAATTGATTCCAATGACCACCATTGGATTAACTGGTAAAAATATTTTCTAATTTCACTTTAAAAACAATTAAAATAATAATCTAATCATATAAATAATTTAGATTAAAAAGAGGTTTTGAATTAAAATACAACATTTTACACTATTCATAAAAAAATGAACTTTATCAGAAAGGTACCAAAAATTTACACAAAGTAAATTTTGATGTCCCGATTCTAAAGAAGAGTTATATTTGGTCTAATAGAATTTATAAGATCGATCAAAACTATATTTAATGACGGTTCTCCGTCAAAAGGTGATAAGTGGACCTTTCGTGAAAATTAGGGTATAAATGCCTAAAATTGAACTCTTTCCGTATTTTAAGCCTTTATCTTTTATTGGGTAAATGTAAAAACATTTAAAAACATATATAATCATATTTTAGTTATTTCTATCCATTCCCGCCAGTACAACGGCTACTCGTTAACTAACATTTAAAATAATATTATTTTATTACTTGTGTGCAACGTAAGTTTTCCAAGAAACTCATCGTTGCGTACCGAGTACGCTATCGAACGTAGAAACCCCTTTTAATTAAAATTAATATTTAATTCCTAAATATTAATAAATATGAAAATTCTTTATTCTTTATTTACCTAGAATGTTACATCCTTCCCCCCTTTTGGGAATTGCGTCCTCGCAATTTTATTCACTTATCAAAATAATTGGGGGTATTTATCCCTCATAGCATTTTCAGATTCCCACGTTGCCTCTTAAATCACATGGGTTTTCCACAAAACCTTTACCTGATGAATCACCTTATTCCGTAACACTTGCTCCCTGTGGTCATGAATCTGGACCTGTTGTTCCTCATAAGATAGGTTCTCTTCCAGCTAAACAACCTCTGGACTCAAAACATGAGATGGATCTGGCATATACTTTCTCAACATCGAAACGTGAAAAACATTGTGTACCTGAGATAAACTCGGAGGTAAAGCCACCCGGTATGCAACTGAGCCAACTCTCTCCAGAATTTCATATGGTCCAATAAACCTTGGACTCAGCTTTCCTTTCTTACCAAATCTCATCACACTTTTCCAAGGAGAAACCTTGAGAAAAACATGATCACCTACCTCGAAAGATAGATCCTTCCTCCGGTTATCCGCATAACTCTTCTGCCTTCTCTGTACTGTTCCCATGTGCTTCTATATCAACTGAACGTTTTCTGCCATCTCTTCTACCAATTCTGGTCCCATCAGCTTCCTTTCACCCACTTCATTCCAAAATGCTGGAGTTCGACACCGCTTCCCATATAATGTCTCAAATAGTGCCATCTGTATACTGGAATGAAAGCTGTTATTATAAGAAAATTCAACCAAAGAAAGATGTTGGTCCCAACTTCCCTGATAATCCATAGAACAAGCTCGTAGCATATCCTCCAATGTCTGAATTGTTCATTCTGACTGCCCATCTGATTGAGGATGAAAAGCTGTACTAAAATTTAATTCAGTACCCAACGACTTCTGAAGGCCTTTCCAAAAGTTAGAAGTAAACTTGGGATCACAATCCGATACAATGGAGAGAGGAAATCCATGTAACCTGACTATCTCTTTAAGATACAAACGGGAAAGTTGATCAAGAGAGAAAGTATCTCTTATAGCAAGGAAATGAGTAGATTTGGTCAAGCGATCAACAATAACCCAGATTGCATTATTACCTCGAGATTTCTTCGGTAATCCAACAACAAAGTCCATGGATATATTCTCCCATGTCCACTCTGGCACTGGTAAAGGCTGAAGCATCCCTTTCGGTAACTGCCTCTCTGCCTTAACCTGTTGACATGTTAAACACTTCACAGTAAAATCAGCAATGTCTCTTTTCATTCCATCCCACCAGTAATACTCCCGCAGACCTCTGTACATCTTAGTACTGCCAGGATGAAAAAACAACTCATTCTTCAACTGTGAATCACAAGGCACACATAACCTCTTCACAAACCTCAAAACACAAACACAAACTTATCCAAGAACTCATGGAAAATTTTATTCATAAGGTCCATGAATACAGTAGGTGCATTGGTTAACCCAAAAGGCATAACTACAAATTCATAATGGCCATATCTAGTACGGAACACAGTCTTCGGAACGTCTGCTTTTTTTACTTTCAACTGATGGTACCCCGACCTCAAGTCAATCTTCGAAAAATACTGAGCTCCCTGGAGCTGATACCACTTCATTCGATGGCCCAACATCTGCTGAAGTTGTTGCAAAGGATTTCACCACCCCTTTCTGCTTGTAGTCTGGATGCATTCCCCCAGTTGAGTTCTTCATTGGACACTCGTTTGCATAATGACCCATTTAATTACACTTAAAACATCTTACCGTTGGCTTTTCATTTCCTGCTTGATCATCTTCCTTACCGTTACGAGCAATATGACCAGACTTACCACACCGAAAGCACTTACCAGACTTGGATAAACATTCTCCAGGATGCATTTTACCACACTTCTCACAGGATGGATATTTGGTTTTCTTAACTCCTTGCTTCTTTGATGAATTCTTCCCCTTTTCCTGCCAACTAGATCTCTTATTCTGTTGTTTTTCATAGAACACCTGATCATCGGCAAACTCCATTTCCACCTTCTCCGCACATCGAACAAGTTTTTCATAACTTTTGAACTCACGAGAAGCTAAAGCCCTTCGATACTTTGGATTTAACCCTGATTAAAAATGGTTTATTTTACTATCAAGATCTCGTATGAAGTTTGGAGCATACCTTGCCAATCGAGTGAACTTTTCTTCATAAGCAGCCACTGAATCATCCTCCTGCCTCAATTCTAGGAACTGTTTTTCCATCCTAAGACGAACCACCTTAGGAAAATATTTCTCAAGAAACATACCTTTGAATTCGTCCCAGTGAAGATCCTCAATCTCATCACTATCCCTTATATTTTTCACCATCGACCACCACTGATCAGCTTCACCTTCAAAACGGTAAACAGAAAGACTAACCTTTTGATGTTCTGAACACCCCATGACATCAAAAATCTTCTCCAGTGCTTTAATCCACCCTTCAGCTAGCACAAGGTCAGATGATCCTCTGAATTATGGGGGATGTTGCCTCATGAAATTTTCCACCACTGACATGTTCCTCTGCGGTTGATCTGGCTGATCTCGTGCATGGATACCACCACCATTTATAGCCTGAGTCAACTGTGCCATCACTGCAACAAACTGTTCAGTTCCGATTCCGACCATCTCAGGTTGCTGATTTGGAAGGTTATCTTCCTCCTGATGTCGTCCCAACATAGCTGCTTTGTTTCCTCTGCGGAAAACCATTCTGAACACAGAAATATCTTAGGCGAAGCAACATGGTAATCCGTAAATGCTCTATAATTTCAATCATATTATAATTTAACACTTTTCTAACTCCTAAAGTTGTCTAAACCGACCTTTGATACCAACTATAAGGCCACAGCCTTAAACCTTACTTAATATTGAATTAAATGAATAATTCACATTGAGGATATTTCCAGGTTTAGAGTTTTAGAGAGTTAGAACATAACTATTACATATTAAAAGATTACAAAGTCGACACTTCTACTAAGTCTCCATAAAATAAAAACTCTTAAAAACAAAGATGTCTAGATTCCATGTTTTAGATAGCATGAAATTCCCTTGATCCCATCCTTGACCTTATTCCACTTTAAGTCCTGTGAAAAACATTTCGAAAAACTTGGGGTGAGCATAAAAAGCTCAGTAAGGGATACAAAAAGAATGAAAACTGTTAGTTTTTCAAACATCAAGTAAACCATGTATACTATATCAATGTAATACCTTCACCTTCATGAAGTAGTAAAAAAAGTCTTCACTGAATAAAGTATCATTAATTACCTTTTTGTAACCAAAAGATTACCATAAAACCCATATAAAGAACACATAGAATATATATAGGTAACTTGGGACATAAACATACTTAAGTGGAATAACCATACGGTTGACTTCCACACATATCACTTAATGGAATAGCCATACAGCCAATTTCCATACATACTTAATGGAATATCCATACGGCAGACTTCCATACCCAATGCATTGGAGGTTATAACGTAACCACCCATCCTGGTATTCACGAAACCACCCGTCATATGGTTTATAACGTAACCACCCGTTAAAATGTCGAAGTACCAATATAAAATCGTAAAACATAAAACCAATATAAAGGAATGATAAAATTTCCACAGTTCAATCACAATATATCATAAATATATTGACATAATAGAATCATTTATCAAAACCATTTTCAATACCAAAATACATAAAAGAGTATATGGTATTTATTTTATTTTAAAAACATTATGGCTTGTTGAGGAAGCCAAAGATCAAATAATACTCGCAGTGGCGGAAAAAGGTCGTTGTCACCGCGTATGTTAAAAAAAAACTTTCCATTTTGTCGTTTAGTAAAACGCTTCGTAGAAAAAGATTACTTTTGTATAAAAGTAAAAGTCAAAGGGTTTATACACCGTATAAAAGAAAGTTGTGTATAAAACTAAATATGCCTCAATGAAAGGAGATTGAGACGAAGTCCCTTACCTCGGGTCCGACTTGACTCGATCGTTCTTTAACGTCCTGAATAATAAACATGAGTTAATTTATACTTGATTAAGAACCTTTTTAAATTTCATTATTCCTTTTATATCACTTATTGCCATGTTATAAACATTATGTAACCATTTAAGTTAATAATGTTTGTTTTGTCAATATTTGGTTCTTAAGTCGAAAGTTGACTTCTTACAATTACATGTTGTTCGTGTGGTCAAAGGTTCTTTATATCCAGAATGAAATTCCCGATTTGGATATAATATGTATCATATATTTCCAGAATATACATGTATTTATAATATTACATAATCATTTATAGTTAAGAAATGAAATGCACCGTTCATGGAGACGGTAAGCCGTACGTACGCATGAACGCTACTTTCATTTCTTTGTCATATTAATGGAATTAAAACTAAATGAGAGGTATGTATATTTTAATTCCAGAATTATATTCATAATTTAGATATATAATTAATTATATATATCCATTATATGCATGTACATTTAATAGTACATTACATTTGGGGATAAGAAATGAAATGCACCGTTCATGGAGACGGTAAGCCGTACGTACGCATGAACGCTACATTAATTTCTATCTCATACTTTAATGGAAAGAAATAATAATGATATAGAGGTATATTATAATTCCAATATAACATCATATATAATAACTTTAAATCCATCCTTTACACGTCCCACATATGGCATTAACGAATCACATCACTTTTAGGGGGCGGTAGTCCGCACTTCCTTAAATGAAGATATCGTGTTTACCCATAATGGAAACCATAAAGGTATGCCAAAAATGAAAAATACAGAAGCTTAAAGAAAACATAAACATATTATATATCATATATAAAAATAGTGACATCATAATGGCCACCCTTGAAGGTGTTAAATGAGTATTGAACAATCATCGTTTCGGGAGGCAGAATTTCGCCATCCACGGAAACCGTATGTTCTTTAACCATTTGATGTAGTTGTGTGAGAGTGTAGCTCAAATAAATATTATAACAACATCATATTATATTGAAGATACTGGTGTTGTTACAAAAAAAGTAAATAAAAGAGTTTAGAGGGTTGGAGAAGCAAAATAAAACAAATGAACAAGAGAAAATGAATTACCTTTAAAAGTGTAACTCCCTTTTGATTTGAGACTAAAGGATTCCTTTGAAAGGATTCTGCCCAAAGTGAATACTCTAGGATGAGGAGAGGGATGTGGAGAGAGTAATTGGTCAGGGGTTGGCCGAGCAAAATGCTTGAGGAGTGTGTGAAATGAGGTAGAGGTGGGGGCCTTTTATAAGAGGAGAGGAGGGGCACTTTTGGAAAGTAAAGAAATATTACTTTATTTGAAAATGTGTTTCGGTTTTAAAAGGTCCCACATTGGTAGAATTCGTGGATAAGGTGATAAGGGTTCTAAATCCACTCATCCAATTGGTTTTGGACATGTGTAGGTTTTATATTTTTCATTATCTTTCCATTTTATTTAAATCGTCAAATAATGATGTCATCACTGCATCATTATTATGTCATACATAATTTAATTTATTTAATGTCTAAAAATCATAAAAAAATACTATGATGTAGGAAATCTTTTTAGATTTCCAATGAATATTTATAATCAAAATTTTTACTTGTATAACCCCACTCAAAATTTTTTTTAGTAAAACAATTTATGTTAGTGTCATTTTCACTTTAACATTAAATAAAAATATATTAATGTCATTTTCCAACTAAAGTGGCTCCATGGGGTCCCCAAGTTGGCCCATGGATTGTCTTGGTCGGCCCTGACTCACCCAATAGGTGTAGGACAAGTGTCATGGTGTTTTCACATTCTTATAATATCATTTTTACCTTAAACTACACTAATTACCTCTAATCGCGATTAATGAAAAAAATTACTATTCACCAAAAAATTATTTTAATCTCATTGAACCACATTTTACTTCTTAATGAAAACCATGTATGTAGGATTTTCAAAATTCAATACAAATTAGTGGTAAACTTTCATTTAACTGAAAAATCAGTTTGCTAGATTACCACTTAGTGGTTTCACTATTCATCAAAAATTGATGTTTTTCAGAAAATTACCAAAAATTCACCCTAAGCTATATTTGATATTCCGAATTCAAAAATGAAGTCCATTTTACAAAATTCATAACATATAAGTCAAATTAATTAATCTAATAATTAATTCCCGCTGTCATGACAAATAGCGTGTTTTTGCGAAACAATAAGTATCAAAAGATTGACACCAGTTTAAGTCCAATTTCAAAGTGAAATTGATTCCAATGACCACCATTGGATTAACTGGTAAAAATATTTTCTAATTTCACTTTAAAACCAATTAAAATAATAATCTAATCATATAAATAATTTATATTAAAAATAGGTTTTGAATTAAAATACAACATTTTACACTATTCATAAAAAAATGAACTTTATCAGAAAGGTACCAAAAATTTACACAAACTAAATTTTGATGTCCCGATTCTAAAGAAGAGTTATATTTGGTCTAATAGAATTTATAAGATCGATCAAAACTATATTTAATGAAGGTTCTCCGTTAAAAGGTGATAAGTGGACCTTTCGTGAAAATTAGGGTATAAATGCCTAAAATTGAACTCTTTCCATATTTTAAGCCTTTATCTTTTATTGGGTAAATGTAAAAACATTTAAAAACATATATAATCATATTTTAGTTATTTCTATCCATTCCCGCCAGTACAACGGCTACTCGTTAACTAACATTTAAAATAATATTATTTTATTACTTGTGTGCAACGTAAGTTTTCCAAGAAATTCATCGTTGCGTACCGAGTACGCTATCGAACGTAGAAACCCCTTTTAATTAAAATTAATATTTAATTCCTAAATATTAATAAATATGAAAATTCTTTATTCTTTATTTACCTGGGATGTTACATTAAACACCAGTATGTATACAATATTGAATATATTTAATTTAAGTATCTTAGTAAAATTGATTTAAATAAACAAGTTTGTAATAGAACATAACGTAAAATCATTATATTTTTAACAATTTTTTCTTATATCCATAGTAAGAAACATACTAAAAATATTTTTTTGATTATTTAAATTCATTATAGTTAAATGGATTTTAAAACTCCTTTTTTAAATGTATAGAGTCATTGAAAATGAATAACATATTATAATATATGGTATGAAAAATATTAAGTCCCCTCCCCCAATATAAATTTCTAGACAATTTTTTATCCCCATTGATATTACAAATTATATCCCAAATAAAAACTTCCCATTGTTATTGAACAATCATTAGTATATATTGAAATATTTTTTTAGTCCTAATCTATAAAAATACAAAAAATATCTACATTGGTTTTCCAATAATCCAAATAAACAACTTTGTATGAATTTAATTGTAGAATTTTCTATTTTTTTGTTAAAATATTTATGTTCATCTACATAAAATATAATTAAAAATAAAATGTTATAGATGATATTTAAATGAATAATAAATGAATTAAATTTTATTTTAGAAAAAATATAATATATTAAATAACATATTCTTGAAATATCATGTATGATAGGGTAAAAATTTAAAAAAATTCACATTTTTAAATTAGTTTATCAAAAATATTTAATGTATGAGACTCATGATCATTTTTTAATAATTTTTTCTAATTTATGATGTTTCTATAAATATATTTAGAAAATATAAATAATTACAAACATATTATAAATAATATATTATATCATACAAATTTATTTTATTATAATATCAATAATATATTTCTTGTGACTATTTCATTATGATTTTATCATATTCCCCAGTTACAAAATCCTTCAAATGGAGAACTTATACACTGTGATTTGATATCATAAAATATGAAAATAACAAATTAAACTGTATGAAATAAATTAAATAGTTTTCATAATTAATTATCTATAATAAATGAAATTTTTAGATATAATTTATGAACTCTATATAATATTTTCATATACTATGACAAGAAAAAACATATATATTTAAAAAATTTGTATTGTATAAGAATGCTGGATACACTATTATGATGTAACCTATTGTTTTTAAATTATATAGGTTTTATATATTTCATACCATTTATAGCTTCGTCACCCCCAATCCTCTAAATAGAACCTGAACATGTGCGCTACTAACCAATGCGACACATCCCTATGCACTAAAATCTTCAAGCAGTCACTAAGGGTCAGTGGGTGATAATAAAAATATTGTACAATCTTTATATTAAATATATAACAAAAAACCAAAAACAAAATATGTGAACACCCGAAAGTAATATAAAAAACAATGGAATAAATATATCACATGATTTTTCTACATATATATCGTAAAGGATTATTTGATACAGGAATATTAAAAATTGATCTCCTATATCATGATCATATAAAAAATATGAAAAAAACAAACGAAAACCCATATCGGCATTGAGGATTATCCCTATCATCCCCAAAAAATGAATTGAAATCTCTTTCCTAAATCTATTTCAATTCTATCCATATATATAATAGATAATCCTTTCATGATTCATAATCCAAACATGATTCCTAATTCAAAATGATTTCACATGCCCCAAATGAACCATGCGGGTTATGTGTATGAACTTATTAGTCTACAATAAGTGATTTCCAAAGATAATATTCATATTATTATGAGCACATGAAAATTGGAATGAAAATAAACCAAAACAATTATCCTAATCCCCTCCACTCAATTTTCAACTAACTATAGATGAGTATATGACCAACTTATTCTAGAGATAAATTGATTTAATGAATTGAAAAAATGGGCCCCACTAGGCCAGTGGAAGATAGGTCCACCACAAATATAAGGCCACCACCATTTTCCAGGTGCTGTAAAAAATTGTTAAGAATTCATAATTAAATAAGTATCATTTCACTAATTTACTTATATGAAAATTCTAAAGAATATCTTTGAAGAATTAAGGTGGAACAATATTAAAATAAATAAAATTATAGATTGAAAAAACGTGAATTTATTAATTTTTATAGATTAAAAAATAGTGTTATAGTGTAATATAAAATGTATATGAAAAAGTTCACACCCAACTAGAAAATTTCCCAACATGAAAAAAAATGGAATATAAACAATTTTATAGATCCTTGCTCTTGATCTCCATGTACAAACCACCGCATGCAGCCAACACACAGGAGTATCTATATTATATTATGAAATCACTATTTATTAATCCTAAATCTGTATTAGACCTGACATTTCTAGGAAACTACCATTTAGGTGTTTTTATATACATACCCAGTAAGACACCATAAAAATGAAAAGAGTGTAGTGGAAGACAATATAGAATTGATTATCTCAATGCAAATAAAGATTGAAAACCCAATACATACATATATATATATTTATATTACCATAACGAAACCCACACAAGAAATATAGGTGATTTATATCTCACATTTCATAATTGTTTATTGAGTAATCATGTAGCTTGAAAGGACCATAATCCATTTCCAACATCTCATCTGATTGAAAAAAGAAGTCCTGAGGGGGGCTTGCACCTCACCACTACTCCAAAACCACATGTAAATCAATCTCCAAATCATAGAAAACCAACAACCTCCTAAAATAGGGGGATTCAACTAAATGTATGGTGGTCCTACAACCAATCATTTTAAGGGGATTCTAATCGATAGATAGTGGTCCTATAGTCATGTAGGGGAGTATTGTTGTTGTTTGGGTATAGAATATGGGGGACCCACACCTCGGTGAGATAGTGGACTACCATCCCCATTTGAATATTACATTAAAGATGAATATGAGAGAACTGTATCTACCTAAAATAATGAGTTTGGGGGGAGATGCCTTGGTGTGATAAGAGTGTTTTGCGCATAGATAAAATATTTCCTCCCTGAATAGGGGAGTAACATATATAACTAGAATAAAAAGTATTGGGGAACTATTCCTTGGTGAAATATGGAACTACCTTCCCCAAATATGGTGGACTCACACAATAAATATGGGAGTAAAATCTTTTCCCTAAATATCTCTGATGATCATGTTCGAACACTACCAGCATCAACCATCACCTAAAGAATCATCATTCTCAGAATGCCAGTCACAGTATGTAAAAATCCACTATGAGGGACACCATTATGTTATTGATGTAATATCACTACGTATATTCTTCTCATTGGAAAAAAATACAATTAAAATTTAATAAGATACAAGAGATATAGTGTAACACCCCAATATTTTATGAGAATTATTATTTTTAATTTCTTTAATGTATTTTTCTGTACATTTGACTAAGATTATCTTGCGCTATATGCAACACTATATTAGCTTGTAGTATATGCAACACTATTCTTGGCTTGTGATGAAACAAATTTCATGTTCTTTCGAATAAAATACATTTTACACAACACTAAGTATAGATTTTGATCAATTTATAGTTTTATTATATTTTATTTTTGTTATACGCAAACCCAAAGGAATATTTACCTACACGCAACCCTAACATGGCATGCATTACACGCAAGAGCGACCTTCCTCAATAACGTGTGTTGTACACAATACCGAGTTTCACTAAACAATGATATATTGTTACAATATTCTTACAAACTAGCTGTTATGAATAGTATTAACCAAATTTTGAATTTTATAACATTATAGTTCATCTTACACATTTTTTTGAATGAGGTATGAGAACAAAATCAATTTTTCGAATAAAAGAAGTATTTTTAAAAAAATGTTGTTTACCTCCTTTTGATGGAGCACCCACATTAAATCTAGTTTTTGACACATTTATAAGTTAAATTTGATGAAATAATATTATTTATTTCAATAAGGATATAAAAATTTACTTTGGATAATTATTTAATATTTTTCTGTTAACTTTCATATTTTGATAAATAGTAAAAATACGCTAAATTTTAATTAAAAACAAATTTTTTCATCGAGATAATTTATATGGATAAATTATAATATTGAATGGGTTTAAAGTATAAATAGAATATATTTTTAACTTTTAATAAAATATAATTCATTATCAATAATTTTATATTTAATTCATGGGTAAAAACATTTCAATCCTTGACAATGTTTTAACTTTTAAAACCCATTTTCTTAACAACGAGATTAATTTTAAATTAATTACTGAAAATTCTGTGTTTTGAATTTTGAAAAATGGATTCCATATTCAGATTAATTGGGTCTAAATTACGTTAATAGGTTACTTTTATTTTTTTTATTTTATGAATAGTAACTACGGTAATTTTTATTTACTACAGTTAAAGGAAAATCAGGTAATTAAGGGTAAAAGAAGATTATAAATTATCCTAAGACCTGCCAAAATTCTATCAGATGAATAAAAGTTGACTTATATAATTTAAGGGTCAGGATAGATTCATTTCATGGACTATTGACCATAAAAATGATATAATTATTATTAAAACCAAAGAAAGTGACAACATCTCACTCTCTTATATCTTATAGGTGTAATAATTTTAATTTACTGACAAACCACATAAAACATCGAATATAAATAGTTTCCATAAAGATAATTAAATTATATACATCATGAGTGTTTATTTAGAATTTTTTTCAGATTAAATAATTATCATTAATGATGACATAATAAAGATTTATAAATTATTATATTAATTGAAATATCAAATAAATGGTTTTAAAAATATTAAAATAAATATTATATAAACTAATTAATGTTCTCCAAAAATTTTATAGATTAATTTTACATGTTAGGAGTCTATTAAATATTTTGTTTAGAATATATCCTCTGTGGATTTTATTTAAATTCAAATAAATGAATTGTGTCAAAATTGACACTATTGTTATTTTATAAAAATAACATATTATAAAATTGTTTAAAAACCAAAAAAATATTTAATAATTATAAATTGAAATTTATATGGTCTAAAATGTCATATATTATACAATTATGGACAATTAACAACACATAAGTAATTATTTATAACAATTTAAAATTTAGAATATTATTTCCACAAATACAATTAAATTGATTAAATAAGGATAAATCAAGTTGATAAGGTTAAAAATAAATTACCAACATGTCAAAAGCTTATTGTATGATGATATTACAACCATATTTCGTGTAATAGTCTGATTTGAGTCAGTTTTGTAGGTTTTAAGCAGGTTTTGAATTTATTATAAATTAATATTTTAGAGGTTTACAAAAGTGCCCCTCTCCTTTCTTATAAAAGGGAACCTCCTACCTCACCTTATCACACCATTTTGAGCCTTAAATCTCGTCAAAAACCTGAAAATTTCTCTTATCCACTTCCCTAGAAACATACTATAGGTCCTGGTCTTTTTCAATGGCCAATTTAGTGCCCTAAGAGGAGGTTTAGAAGAGGCGCGTCGAAGAAGAGGTAATATCCTTTACCGATTATTTCATGTTCATTTATTATTATACATCCTATTATTTTGTTGTTTCATAATAAAGTAATAACATAAATATCACTTATATAATGATATGTTATTAAAAATATGAACCAACCCTATTTCACCTTCTATCCATCTTACGGAAAACGAAATCACCGCATGTGCGTATGTTCGGAATACCGTCTCCACGCCGTGGTGTAATCTGTTTTTCCACTACCACCTTACTTGGATGGGTATAATGGTGTAAAGAATAACTATAAATGGTTATTATAACATGATACAAATTCTGATATATTATATAATCTGCTCTAATTTCATTCAATAATTATGGGAATGATATCATCGCTCGTGCGTACGTACGGATTATCGTCTCCACGACACGATGATATTCATTTTCCAAGTTAACCATTCAAGAATGATTATAAAGTTTATATATTAAATAATGATGAAATATATGACACATTAATGATACTGGATTTATTTATATGTTATTTACTTACTTCCATTCAATTTAATAAGGAAATGAAAACAATGTTCACGCATACGTACAACCTACCGTCTCCATGAACGGTGTATTTCATTCCATTTATCGATTTATTATATATATGTGTATTATGAATATATATTAAATATAAATCATTTTTTACATTCTGGAAGTAATTAATCATGATCTAAGTAATCATATGAATAATTACAAGTCAAAACATGGATGATAAATGAAACGATTTTACACAAAACACTGCATTAACATGGAATTGACAAATGAATGGGTAATATAAAGTCTTATGTGAATAATATATGATATCATAAATATTATTATGGTTCTATTACAAGTTATAATATATTTAAACAAAATATATATAATTCTCAGACACATACAAGAAGAAATTGAATATAAGGTAATGGATAATTTTTCAAATCTCATTTTTATTCGAGATTGCTTATACGTAAGTATTTACTGGGGTTCTATTTTTCATCCATGTCCATAAAAATGTTTTTCATAAAGTGTTTAATATTTTTCCATGTATTTTTAAAGTCATGTTTACCCCTCTTTGACTTTAACATTGTGTTATGGAAGGAATGTTTCATTTTTTACCATATGAGGAATTGTTTAACTTTTTTTTCGGAAAAAGTACGAGGAAAATGTTTTTTTAACTTATATGGAATGAATGGATTTTTATGGTTTCATAACGCCATTTATTCATGAAGATTACTCTACAATATTTCATTATTATTATAAATAAAATCATTTTCTATTAAAATTTCATGGCATTTTGTGAAAAGTAAATGATTTTGAAGAAGAAAGATTACTTTCCTCAAGAATTAATTTTAAGTGTTTTATCAAAACTATTTTCCATCTATGATGAAATTATTTAGAATGTTTATTATTCAAGTATAATGTATCTATTATTTACATGTTTTGATTTTTATTCTGATGAAATTATATCCATTTGTTTTATATGGATTATATCACGATGGTATGATGTTTATGAAACCCATTTTATTATTTGGGTTATGATGAATGATTTATGATTTTTTTTTGGCACACATAAGAAGGATTTCAATATGAGATTGGTGGGACCTATATATCCCTCAAATGCATTGGGTAATGATTTATATCTCATGATATAGACATGTCTGGAATGACAAGTGAATATGGTTCAATAATACAGGGCTGGAACGACAAGTAAACCCGGTTCAGTAATGGACTTTCTCAACTATGATGGTCTTTGGAAACAATGCCTTGGCTACTATAAAAATCATAACATGTGATTAATCATTTTCCACATTTACATGTTTTATTCCCATGATATTTTATCATGATTAATGTTCCTTTATGATCTATGCCTTATGTACTACCAAGATTTATGTCATTCCTTATGTTCATGTTTTTACGTTGAAATGTTTATGGATTGTTTTTATGTTCTCCATGTTTACCCTTACTGAGAATTTGAGCTCACCCTTTTTATGCTTTGTTTTCCCCAAGATATAAATAAACATTTTAGGTAAGAAAACAATAGGGAAAGATATTTAAGGGAGATGTTGAAGATCTTTCACCGTGATTAGAAGATTAAGTTCTGAGTTTCCAAAAACACTAAACTAATACAGTCTTTGGGAATCTGTTTTTGTAATGTATTAAGTATTCTGCAAAAGTAATTTAATGTCTATGAACTTCAAGTATTCGTCTCTACAGTTGGTATCAGAGTGAAGGTTTAGTTAAACTTTGGAAACTAGGATGTAAAAACATTAGTGAAATCCCTAGTAATATTTCTAAGGTATGTCTAGGGATGTCCCTAAGGATAAGTATATGTATAGGTTATAGTCCTAGAATCACTGTAACTATCTTAGAATTAAACCTAAGATGTTAAATATTAAAGGTACTCCCCCTTTATTATGTTGTTTTTCTAGCATGAGTTTTGCCTCTCGCACTGTTCTTTTTGTGTTTTAGACGTTGGCTAGAACCCGAATAAACCATGTTGATCAATGTAATGGAAAATGAAATGATTGTCCTCCTGAACAACCAAATGTGATGGGATATGGTGTGAAAAATCTTATTTCTATACTTACACAAGCTATTAATCATTCTGGACTTCCAAATGAGCAGAGAAAGGAAGAATATTCTATTGAGTCCTTCATGAGGCAATGACCACCTTCTTTCAGTGGGTCTTCTGATCCACTTGTTGCTGAAAAATGGATTAGTACCATTGAAAAGAGATTTTCCATACTTCGTTGTATAGAGCATGAAAAAGTCATTTTGGCTGTTTACCAGTTTGAAGGTGAAGCATACCAGTGGTGGACTCTAATTAAGAATACAAGGCCCCAAGATGAAATTGAATCTATGGAATGGGATGAGTTCAAGAACTTGTTTTTAAATAAGTAATTCACTCGTATTATTCGAACAAAGATGGAAAAGTAGTTCCTTGAGCTTAAGAAAAAGAATGATGAATTTTTTGGTATATACAAGGTGAATTTTACAAGGCTTTAAAGGTATGCATATGGCTTTATCATCCAAACTGAAAGTAAAATTTATCGATTCATCAGTTGATTAAAAAAAATCTTCGAAGGGAATTAGCTATAAGATAAGTCAATAGATATGAAGAAATTGTGTGTTGTGATATCAAGGTAGAACTGGTAGTTGGTGTTACATATACCTCTCATAGTTTTGACAAAAAACAAAAGATGGAGTTCAAGTAAAAATCTCAGAACAATGGTGAAAACAAGGTGAATATTTCATTATGCTCAAAGTGTGGAAAGAAGCATGGTGGAGATTGTCTAAAAGGTACTAGAGAATGTTTCAAGTGTGGAAAAAAAGGTCATCGAGCAGTTTAGTGCCGATGTAATGGTAAAAAAGATTCTAATGATGTGAATATAGAAAAGACTACAGAGAACGCTCCACCAACACTTCAATGCTTCATGTGCAAGGAAATGATGCATTATTCTAATCAATGCCCTAATCGAAAGGTTAATGATGATCAACGTGAGAAACCTATTAAGGCAAAGGACAAAGGGAAGTCACATGCGATCACTATTTGTGATGTTGAGTATGATAATGATGTTGTGGAATGATTAAGTGTTTATGTAATGGGATTTTAAAATAGTATTATAGAATCTCATTTATAGTATCGTGGAATTTTGGAATATCTATGTATTGGTTTTCAATAATTGTATGGTACCGGTAACCATGAAAAGTGATTGAAATATTTTTGGAAAGTAGCTGATATGCGCATAATGAAGGGATAAGGAGAAAATAATATGTTTGATATTATTAATGATCTCATGACTGATATATGGATAAAGTGACATCATGGTTTGAGTATAAAGAATTTTTGGGATTTTTCTATGTGGAAATAGTTAACTTTTGATAGCATTTATATTTTCAATAAGGTTCTATGGTAATTCATGTTGCAAGAGAATACAAGATTAAGGTATTCACATGTTTGGAATGCGATCAACAAGATATATCTTATGATATATGGGGGATAAATGATGGTATTCACATGCTTGGTTGATGACATTTATAGTAATATTTTTCTTTATACTATGATCTTGGATAGAAGTATTTTGGATAAGCCAAAAGATTTTAAATGGATTATGTTGGACATAAGATAATATTGTTTAAGGATATAACTTTTTTTTGATATTATTTTTGGAATGTTATAATAGTGTAGTTTAAGAAGAAGGACAACCTGCAGGACGTGAGACAACCCATCACGTCGGACAAGGTTGCAGGAATCGAACCCACAACTGAAGTGTGACGGGCCTTTATCACCTACCACTAGCCAACAGGATTCCCCTGGTTAGTAGAAATTAGTTTTATTTTATTAACTAGTATAATAGTTGAAGTATAAGTCCATTTTTGGAATCATATACGGTTAATCTCACAATAAGATGGACTTATATTTATAACTTTTGCTAACCTTAAGTTTGAGAAAGATGGAATGACCAATAATTATATCGTATGATCTTCTAACACTTCACGAAAGACAAATTCAACTTCTTTTCTTTAAGAGGTGAAGTGGAAATTGTTTAAGGCACAAACAACAGTGAGATTGTACCAAAATCAAGTAAGTATTTCTTTTAACTATTCAACATTAGGGAAATGATCTTGAAGAAATTTTTTTTTGTCCTAGTGCCCTCATATCTGATGATTCAGAAGGTACCTTAGATCATCATAAATTTATGTTTTTGTGATTGTTGGATTTTTCATAGCCATATTCTCTACCACTCTTCATCTAAACATGATGGTTATATTTCTCTTCTATATCCATATTTTCACCTATACTCTCATATGTGGAAACCCAGTGATGAGTTACTTTGGGTATCTATTATGTTTCTAACATTCCTTTTTAAAATGATAATTTAGTATTCCTTTTTACGATGTGGGTTTCTATGGAAGAAACTTTCAAGTAGAAAAGCATTTATAACCCTGACGAATTTCGAGGGTGAAATTCATTTTAAGGGGGGTAGAATGTAACACCCTAAGATTTTATGAGAATTATTATTTTTAATTTCTTTGATTTATTTTTTTTTATGCTTCAAAAATATTATATTGCGATATACACAATACCATATTAGCATGTAGTATACACAACACTATTCTTGGCATGTGATGCACAAAATTTAAAGTTCTTTCAAATAAAATAAATTTTACACAACACTAAGTATAGATTTTGATCAATGTATAATTGAAATATATTTTGAGTATGTTATACGCATCACAAAAGGAAGCTTTACCTACACGCAACCCTGACATGGCATGCATTACACGCAAGATCGACCTTATTTAATAGTGTGTGTTGTACGCAATACTGAGTTTCACTAAACAACAATATATTGTTATAATATTATTATTAACTAGCCTTTATTAATAGTATTAACCAAATTTTTAATTTTATAACATTATAGTTCATCTTACACATTTTCTGGAATGAGGTATGAAAACAAAATCAATTTTTCGAATCAACGAAATATTTTTTAAAAAATGCAGTTTTCCACCTTTTGATGGTGCACCCACTTTAAATCTAATTTTTGACACATTCATAAGTTTATTTTGATGAAATAAAATTATTTATTTCAATAATGATATAAAAATTTTCTTTGGTTAATTTTTTAATATTTTTCTGTTAACTTTCATATTTTGATGAATAGTAAAAATATGCTAAATTTTAATTTAAAACAATTTTTTTCATTGAGATAATTTATATGGTTAAATTATTATATTGAATGGTTTTCAAGTATAAATATAATAAATTTTTACCATTTAATATAATGTAAGTCATTATAATTAATTTTACATTGAATTCATGGGTAAAAACATTTCAATCTTTGACAGTGTTTTATCTTTTAAAACCCGCTTTCTTAACAAAAGGATTAAATTTAAATTAATTACGGAAACTTCGTGATTTGAATTTTTAAAAATGGGTTCCATATTTTGAATAATTTCTTCCAAATTATGTTAATAGGTTACTTTTATTTTTTTGATGTTATGAATAGTAACTAAGGTAATTTTTATTTACTACAATTAAAGGTAAATCAAGTAATTAAGGGTAAAAATAAGATTATAAATTACCCTAAGACATGAAAAATTCTATTGGATGAATAAAAGTCGACCCATATCATTTAAGGGTTGGAATAGATTCATTTCATGGACAATTTACCATGAAAATGATATAATTATTATTAAAATCAATGAAAGTGACAACATGTCACTCTCTTATATCTTATAAGTGTAATAATTTTAATTTAATGATAAACATCATAAAACATTGAATATAAATAGTATACTAAAATATAATTAAATTATAGACTTCATGAGTATTTATTTTGAATTTTTAGGGATTAACTAATTATCATTAATGATGACACAATAGTGATGTATAACTTATTTTATTGATTAAAATATCAAATAAATGGTATTAAAAATATTAAAATAAATATTATATAAACTAATTAATGTTAAAAAAAATTTCTAGATTAATATAACATGTTATCAGTCTATTAAATATTTTTTTTGAATATATCCTATGTGTAGATTTTATTTAAATTCAAATAAATGAATAGTTTCAAAATTCACACTATTGTTATTTTATAAAAATAACATTTTATAAAATTGTTTAAGAATCACAAAAATATTTATAAATTATAAATTAAAATTTATATGGTAAAAAATTTCATAAAGTATCCAATTATAGAAAATTCAAAACACATAAGTAATTATTTATAACAATTTAAAATTTAGAATATTATTACAACAAATAAAATTAAATTGATTAAATAAGGATACATCAATTCGATAAGGTTTAAAATAAATTACCAAAATATCTAAATATTATTAGTTGATGATATTAAAACACTATATCATCTAATATTTGTATTCAAGTAATTGTTGGTGGGTTTTAAGCGGGGTTTGAGTTTATTATAAATTAATATTTTAGAGGTTTCCAAAAGTGCCTCTCTCCTCCCTTATAAAAGGGAACCTCCTCCCTCTCCTCACACAATTTTGAACCTTAATTCTAATCCAAACCCTGAAAATTTCTCTTCCCCACTTCCCTAGAAACGTACTAGAGGTCCTGGTCTTCTTCAAAGACCAACTTTAGGGCCCTAAGAGGAGGTTTAGAAGAGTTGCGTCGAAGAAGAGGTAATATCCTTTACCGATTCTTTCAAGTTCATTTCTTTTTCTACATACTCTTATTTTGTTTTTTAATAATAAATTAATAACATCAGTATCACTAATATACTTATATGTCATTATAAATATGAACCAACCCTATTTCACCTTCTACCCATCCTACGGAAAACGAAATCACCGCCTGTGCGTACGTACAGAATACCGTCTCTACGCCGTGGTGTAATCCGTTTTTCCAACACCACATTACTTGTATGGGTATAATGGTGTAAATAAAAACTATATATGGTCATTATTTCATGATAATAGTTCTGAGATATTATATCATCCACTCTAATTCCATTCAATAATTATGAGAATGATATCATCGCTCGTGCGTACGTACGGATTACCATCTCCACGACTCGATGAGATTCGTATTCCAAGCTAACCATTCAAGAATGATTATAAAGTATATTTATTAAATAATCCTGAAATATATGACATATTAATGATACTGGATATATTTATATTTTATTTACTTACTTCCATTCAATTTAATAAGGAAATGAAAACATCGTTCATGCGTACGTACGACCCACCGTCTCCCTGAACGGTGTATTTCATTCCATATATCAATATATTATATATATGTATATTCTTAATATATTTTATATATAAATCATATTTTAAATTTTGGAAGTAAGTAATCATGATCTAAGTAATCATATGAATAATTACAAGTCCAAACATGGACAATAAATGAAATGGTTTTACCCAAAATGCTGCTTTAATATGGAATTGACAAATGAACAGGTAATATAAAGTCTTAAGTGAATCATATATGATATCATAAATATTATTATGTTTATGTTAAAAGTTAATAATATGTTTAAACCCACTATACAAGAGTCTCGTACACATACAATAAAAATTGGATATAAGGTAAGGGATAATTTTTCAAATCTCATTTTTATCTGAGATTTCTTATACGTATGTATTTACTGGGGTTATATTTTTCATCCATTTCCACAAAAAACTTTTTCATAAATTGTTTAATATTTTTAAATTTATGTTTAAAGTCATGTTTAACCCTCTTTGACTTTTACATTATGTTATGGAAGGAATATTTCTTTTGTTTACCATATGAGGAACTTTTTGACTTTTTTGGAAAAAGTATGAGCAGAATGTTTTTTAACATATACAGAATGAATGAATTTTTATGATTTCATAATGCATTTTCTTCATGAATATTTCTCTACAATATTTCATTACTATTTTAAATAAAATAATTTACTTTTAAAATTGCATGGCATTTATTGAAAAGAAAATGATTTTTAAGAAGAAAGGATAATTTGCTCAAGAATTCATTTCAAGTGTTTTATCAAAACTATTTTCCATCTATGATGACATTATTTAGCATGTTTATGTTTCAAGTATAATGTATCTATTATTTACATAGTTTGATTTTTATTATGATGAAGTGATATCCATTTTTTATATGGATTATTTCACGATGGGATGATTTTTTTGAAACTCATTTTATTCTTCGGGTTATGATGAATGATTTATGATTGTTTTGTGGCACATGTAAGAATGATTTCAATATGAGATGGGTGGTACCTATATCTACCTCTAATTAATTGGGTAAATATTTACATATCATGAGATAGACATGGCTGGAACAAAAAGTGAATCTGGTTCAGTAATACAGGGATGGAACGGTAAGTAAACCCGGTTCAGTAATATACTTTGTCCACTATAATGGTCTTGGAAACAATGCCTTTGCTACTATGGAAATAATAACATCTGATTAATGTTTTTACACAATTACATGTTTTATTCCAGTGATATTTTATCATGATTAATGTTCCTTTATGATCTATGCCTTATGTACTCCCAAGATTTATGTCATTACTTATGATCATGTTTTTACGTTCAAATGTTTATGGACTGTTTTTATGTTCTCCAGGTTTACCCTTACTGAGCATTTCAACTCACCCTTTTTATGTTCTCTTTTCCCCAGGATATAAATAAAGGTTTTAGGTAAGAAAAAAAAAGTGGAAGATATTTGTGGGAGATGTTGAAGATCTTTCACAATGATTTGAATATTACGTTCCGAGTTTCCAAAGGCACTAAACTAATATGGTCTTTGGGCTTCTATTTTTTTAATGTATTAAGTATTTCTAAAAAGCAATATAATGTCTATGTACATAAATTATGGGTCTCTATATATAGTTTTTACAAAATGGAGGTACAAGGTGTTAATTAGTTCCACATAATGTGTGTTCCCACCCCGATGCAAGGGAGTATTCTCTGGTATACATGGATCATGAAGTCTTGTGTCTATACACAATATATAGTATAGAATAAAAAACATGTATCAATACCTGGGGTATTAGAATTACATATCAATTCATATCATCTATTCATACCCTTTCCAATGTTCTCTGGTAAATTGAATGTCCGTCCACATGGGGCCCTTGGAATGTGCATCTCGAACATGGATCAAACACCTTGAAATGTCCATATATTTTGTTATACACCTACAAAACATGTGATATATTAAATAATATAATACCCTATCTAATGTAATAAAGTTAAGAACACTCATTGTTTTCTTCTAACCTACATGGCATGTGGTCATTAATCTCACCAAATATTCCAATTTCCTCACATCTTCTAGATATGGCCTATCAACTATGATTTGTGTATTTTGACCACCAAAGAATTGTGTGATGTACTATAGAGAGACAATATTTTACATTAAAATACATTTAAATATATATATATATATAGAGCTATGTGGTGAGACAACATTCTATTCCAATGCCTGGTGTTCACAAATTTAATTTTATAGAAACATAAAATTTATTTTATATTGTGCATGTAAATATTCATAAAGAGAATGGGATAACACTTAGATGGAATCCTGCATTAGTAATATGAGACCATGTTTTAATCTGAAACCTATTTTCTATCCTAGGTGAGACATAAAATGGGTTGGCATGGTGTGTTTGGACTCCACTCACGTTGGTGGTATGTTCAAATAATTAATTTATTAGATAATCCATTATTTATTTATTTAATTTATATAAAACTGAAAATTTCATTAGAATCATGGAAGGATAAATATTCCAGGGTTAGTCTCATAAACCATATGACAATTCTAGAGATCAATTTCCATCTTATTTGGTGAATGTCATTGGATGATAATGAAATGACAGATCAGATCAAATATGGACACAATGAATCCACTAAAATCTCTCGATCATTGTTAGTTGTGTTATTGAAAATGAAATGATCCATAATCAAGGTAAGACCATATATTGGAAATTCATTCACTTTGAATAATTTTTTTGAGAAGATCCATTGTTTTTCTAGGATTTACGGAAATTGCGGGCATATTTCATGTGACCAGGTAATAAAACTTATTTTTTTCAGTTGTTAACAATCCATGTACTCCCGTTACTGATCAATGGCCAATAATTCATTGGTAAATATTTTGAAAACATCTTTTTTGTGCATTTATCCATCTCTTATTCACTTTCTTCATTGGTTTCACCCCTCGTTCCTGGTTCGAATTTTCTTGTTGACAATGAGCCTAATTGGACCACTAGAATTGTGATGGATTTCCAAGAAATAAATTGATCAACGAAGAAGGTTAGACATGGGATCAATGTAATGATTTGATGTGTGTTTTGATGATTTAAGATCAAATTATTGATCGATTTAGGATCTATAATGAACTAACATTATGGTAAATGCTCTATAAACAAATAGAGGAAAATTTCTGATGAATGAAAACCATAAAACATGATTTTTGGATAAATCAAGATTTTTCAGATGAACATTTGAAAAAATATAATTCTGAAGTAAAATATTTTGGAAAAATGATTGGATATGGGATATCAATAAAAATCGCGACTACACAATGGGTAGTTGGTTTACCACATAGTGTGAATCTACCTCAGTGGTGGTAGCTAGGGTATGGGAAAACATAAAAATAGTGCTACATGTAGTCCTCCTACACAACATGTATCCCTTCATAAATTATAAAACCTATGTGATTGGTCACATGTGGAAGAAACCATGGGTATGTAACAGACCATATAGTAAATTATATGAACATAGTTTTGTGTACACAGACAAAGCCCACATGAGACAAAACAATCATAGTCAGTATGTACACACCATGTATTCCGCCTATATAGCATGTAACACTACATTGGATTGATCCCTATTTTAACCAAGTCCATGTCCAATAAGTGTAGTAGGACCACACGCTATGTGGGTCCCCTCACATGTTTTATAACCGTTGACCACTTTTGAGGATATATAAATTGTTCTTTTCTACTTTATCTGAAAATTGATTTTATCCTACCAGTAGCTTATCCTTGGTGGTTTTTCATATAGAACATGATAGTGCCATTGGTATTTCCTTTCACGATATGAGGAGAAGAGTTCCAAGCATGGATAATGATTAGGAAACCCCTGATGATGAAAATTCAATCAAAGGATCACCATTACCATTCTAAGTTTAAACATCCATGAGGGTTGGGAAATGGAGTTATACCACTACATTTATAAGCAGTACCCTCCAATACTAATATGAAGTGGAGTATCGTGATGACCACTCCAAGAGGTAAAATTTAGTTTGGAGGGGAAGTAGAGTTCCTTAATGTACTTTTTGAGTAGTACCCTCCAGTAGGGCTTGAAAGTGGAGTTCCTCAACAACCATTCTAAGTGGTACCCTTTGGAAGGGATGGGAATTGGAGTTCCTTAAGGAAAATTCTTAACTATACCCTCTAGCATGGCTAGGCTGTCTATTTCTTCATTGATTATTGAGTTAACCCTCTAGAATATATGGGAAGTGAGGTCCCTTGAACCTCCTATTGTTCTTGTTCATGGGTTCCCTATATAGACATTATTGTCCCTAGACTATGAAAAATAGTGAAGTGGCATGGTTTGACTAGGATTGTTATTTATGGGAAGATGCATGAGATGTTTTTCATCATTTTTTGACTTTTGGGACTGTTGGTTACTCTTATTCTTCTGTAGAGCTATTAGATGGGGATCCTATTATTCTCTCATTTGTGTTCATTGACTGAGAATATATATATATATATAAGCACCTTAGATTTTTTTACTCTCTTTCCAATAGAGGTAAATATGCATAGAGTATCCCATATGCATTTTGAGATTATAATATCATGGTTGGATGAGTCTTCTATCATACTATAGGTGGACAATACATGATGGCTAGTTCATTGACACATCATGTTTATCCCATTGTATTTAGATCGGCATAGTTCAATATTTTTATTGGGTTGAGTTGTTATATCTCACTCTATCACTCATCTACGATCTTTCTTTTTTATCTTATCTCTTACAGCTCCCACTTCAGCTTTTAGGGTGTCCTAATGGGTATTTATATACACACCCATGCATGGTATTTTGCTACATCTGTCATGTCTTATACCGAAGACATAAATATCTATGGTGATATAAGAGGAGAATAGTTGTAATGTGTTCTTGAACCACATATAGTAGTTTTAGCTTCATATTCAGAAGGCCTGATTTGATTTAGATATTAAATATAACATTATTGTCAAGTAGGGAATTTTTTTTTGGTTGGGAGTGGTTTTTACTCAATAATTTTCCATTACACTACCATATATAATACTATGTAGAGGTCCATGCATGTGGGTTTACATTATAGGAGTGTTTCATATTATAGTTTTCCCCATTGATATTTTTCTTCATGATTATTATATTTTATCATACAGGTCCATTGTAAAAGGCATTCCTGAGTTAGTTATAAATTCAGTTTTGGTTGCCTAGACCTGGGCTATGGAGGAGGGAATAGGGTAGTTTCATCTCAAGCACTGACATTGGTCATTTCATGATAGATTAGTATCGAAGGATTATATATAATTGGTTCATTGTTTGGATGAATCCACTTAAATGGATTTTGGATGTGTTTAAGGAAATGGTTTCATTGTGTATTTAGTGAAATTCTCAGGCCAAGAAGTTTAGTGATGTTTCAAGAAGTTGATGTATCAAATCTTCCAGACCCTGACTACCTACTTGTTGACTGTGTATTCCAAGAGATTTGTTGTAGCGATCAATGGTGTGTGCTATGTATAGAATTGTGTCTTTAAATTTCCTTGTTAAGAAGTCTCTTATATATATATATATATATTCAAACATAACCATTTCAAATATTAATAAATCTCAGGATTACATCCTGACTCCACCCATCCAAGACACTAGTTCCATTTTGTGATGATGATTTTATGAGCAATTATACATTTGTTCAATGTCCATCCCAAGACCCCCTTCACCTGGTGGGGAAGTTGCTGCACCTCCACCTATCGAGTAGTAGATCATTTAAGTAGATCAACCTGATTACGCAAATTGGATTATCATGTTCCATGAGATATAATGCAAGAGGTTTTTGATTTTATGCAGTGATCCAGATCCTCATGTGGTTGAGGATTGAATAGTTTCAGTGGTCTATATTCTCAGGTATGTTCAGACACAGATAGATTAAGTGGTTTGATGATAATCTATCCGTTTCCATGAATTAGTATGAAATTGGAGGACTATCATTTTATAGATTCCTGATGAGTCAACAAACTCATTAAAAAACAAACATAACCTATTCTGTGAAGATTGTTACCCCTCCATATTTCCCTTATTCCAAATCCACGATATTCTAGATATTCATAATGGAGGGATAATGGTTGCTAAGTGAATAGAGTTGTTCATAGTCCATACACAATGCACTCCTGACATGATCAATAATGGGTACTTATACTCATGGATGTTTTATTAGGTAATCTGTAAAGAGATTCAATCTATAGTTGTTCACATGTGCATTCCCATCTATGCTAGTGTGTTTTTTTGGGCACAACTGATTGATAGAATCATGTTAGAGGGACACAAGAAATATAGATTTTTTAGTGTTCACCACAGATCTAAGAAGATTGTAGCTTCTAGTACACACAAGGTTCTAGTATATCCATGTTATGTTTCTCTTCTTGATTAAACTAAGGAGCAAGGACACATGATTTAGATACAACGTAGAGATACCTGGTATCATGAAGATTGTACTTTTATTTATGGTAATGGGAGATGTCACATTGTGTTTGAATATCTAACTAGATGTGTCAAGAATCACATATAGATTGATGATGGAATGCTATAGTATAGGTAACACTATGTTCAAGGATATTAAATGAGTGGACATGGTGGTCCCATAGAGAAAATGATGGAAGAGGATTAGGATAAGTGATGGGTGGTGGAATATGCTAGGAAATCCTTCACAACAAGTCGGCCCACTTCATGCTTAGAGAGATGGTGGTTGGGGCAGCATAAAGTTGTAGTCTATGGATTTCTATGATACTTATTTCCCAATATGATACGTGTAACAATTTGTTTTTATTATACATAGGCTTCAGGATTTGTATAAAAAGGTGAAACCCATTCATATATATATATAATACATATATTGTTGGTGTGAGATATGGAACTCCCAATTGAGGCGATATCGCAGAAACATAGTCTTTAGTTACCTACAAGGAATGATTCTTATATATAATTTTTTTAATGTAAGATATATATCGTGGTGGGAAAAGTTTCATGTGATTCCTTATGGTATAGATGATGGAACACTATGACATCATCTTTGGTATGGACTAGTTTTCTATGGTCATAACCCATATTGATTGTCCCCACAGAGAAGTAAGATGCACACACACTAATGGGACAAGATTATCCTTTCATAGTAGTAGAGATATCGTGGAATGAATATTAGGTTTTCATTTCTTGAGGATTCACCCCATCACCCATTATTTTTAGAGTATTTTCATTGGTGTAGTAGACTCTTCGGGAATTCAGGTTCTTTCAATTGTGAATGATTATATAGAAATATTACATAATATTGTTCTTGGAATACTTATGAGGTGGGAGATGGAGTTTTTAATTGAATTACATCTCATAACCGATCTGATATCTTCTACAGCATATCAGATGGCCACTATTGAGTTCTGGCAGCTATGGTTGCAGTTGGAAGACCATAGAGAGAAAGGTTTTATCTGACCTAGTGTTCCCCTTAGGCAGTTGTTCTATTGCTCATTAAAATAATGGATGAGATCTTCTAACATTGTTTGTATTATTGTCAACTGAACTAGTATTGACCCATGATAAGATTCTCGACTATTAATCTCAAGTTCAAATACAACCACCTGATGGTTCAAAATGATTACATTCCAAATAATGAATATGGATATCACTACATACAATATCAGTTCCTTGTGATTCCCTTCGGTGTGAAAAATTCTCCCATCATGTTCATAGATTTGAAAACCATCTTTTTCCTACCATACATGGACCATTTTATTATTGTATTAATTGAAAGCATACTCACATACTCTGCATCAGAGGTGCAACCTGACAAGAACATGAATATGATCCTAGATTTTTTTGTGAGCTCATGATTCCTGGGAAGTTTTCATAGTTTCAATTTTGAATTCATGGGGTTCAATTTTAGGTGAATGTAATTTCTTAGAATATTTTAGATTTGGATCTAGAAAATATCTATGAAATATTTTTTGTGCCGCATAAGAGTGTGTTAGAGATGAAAATATTATTTGTCATGTGGGGTAATAGAATAAATTTGTGGAATTATTTTCCAGAATCACAACCCCTTTGACTACTTGAATCTGTAAAATAATCTATTTAGATAGTCAATTTGGTGCCAGAGAGATTTTTCTAGTTGATGATGAGACTAAAGAGTGCTCCAGTATTGAGACTACTATAGTAAGGTGTGGAATTTTTAGTGTATTGTGATTCTATAGGAACTAGGCTTGGCTACGTGTTGATTGAGTGGTAGGGATGTATTATATATAGGTTGACGCAGTTGAGACCAAATGAGTACCAATATGTGACTCAAAACTTATATATGGTAGTGATATTATTCTCCCTAATGACATGGAGACACTAACTTATAGAGGAGCCCTTTTTAGTTTACTTGAACCATCAGAGACTCTGATACGTCTTCACGCTTAGTAATCTGAACCATATAAGTCAATGGTCATTGGAATTATTGTTCGAGTATGACATAAATATTGTATAAACATTAATAAATGGAATCATTATTGAATATTCCTACTATTGGAAGTATTGTGCTAACATTGTGAGGGGGGGTTTAAAGCATTTTTCCTCCTTGTTGTTGAACCTTGTGGAGAAGAAGGGGAATTTTTTTTATAGATGATGGTGTTGAATCCTCCGCTTCTCGAGTATGTGAGAGAGTCGCAACTGATAGATATCAATTGTGATGTGATATGTGATTAGATTTCCAAGGGAGGAAAATAGTTCTATTAAAATTTTATGAGGAGGAGATGAAATAGTTCTACACTTCTCAACTAACTGTACATCAGAGTGTGGTGAATATGTACATAGACATTTTGTAGTGGTTTTGGTGGTCTGATATGAGATGACATGTATATGAGTTCACCTATAAATTCCTCAATTTATAGTAGGTGAAGTAAAATAGCCATGTTACATTATTATTTCTTCATCCACATTAGATCCCATTGAATAAATGAAATGGCATATCACTATACATTATCATAAGGAAAATGCACATAGTGAAGGTTCATGATTTCATTTGGGTTATTTTTTGATGACATAAGAAGTCTGCACACATCCACTCCATCAAGAAATAGAGTTCTATGTAGTGTTTATGAAAGATATATGTGTGGTGTATTGTTAACCGTCAAGGGGTTCCATTGAAAATTGTATCCAATCGTGATGCCTGATTTACATCAGCATAATAGAGAGACCTGAAGATGGAATTTGGGACCCACATGAGGATGAGTTTTTCAATTCACTACCTGATCGATTGGTATACCAGGTGTACTATTTAGGGTTTTGAGGTTATGCTGAGTTATTTCATGTTAGACATTGTATGGAGATGGTAGGATCAAATTACCTTGGTAGATTTTGTGTATAAAAAAACAAACCACTTTACCATTGGCATGGAATATTTTGATAACTTGTTGGGGAGACCCAATAGATCACCCTTGTTCTAGATAGAGATTGGTGAGATAACTCTTATGGGTCAAAAGACAATTTAGGTGATCATGGTGAATGTCAAGATAATCAGTGAGAATACGAGGTGGCACAAATCTTACATAAATCTTATGCACACCCTCATCATAGGACCTTGGAGTTTATTTCAGGAGATCACATTTTCAATAAAGTATCCCCATGTTAAATATTGTACAGGATTGATTGGGGATGCAAGCTATCCATGAGATTCATAGTCAATTGAGATTATAAATAGGGTGGATGGGTTTCTTACCAAATTTTCATACACCCATGGACAATGTTTTTGCATTTCATCTTCCACATTTTACAACGAAGGATTTATGACCATGAACTTATACACATTATAGAATTGGATGATTGGAAATCGAGGATGGAACCACTATTGTAGAGCACCCGATGGAGATTGAGGATCATAAGGAGATTACCTGGTGTCGACACACCATCACCTTGGTCAAAGTGTTATGAAATCATGGTAACAAGGAGGAGAGATCTTGGTAGTGGGAGAGAAAAGTGTGGGTTTGTCATCGTATGTTGTTTTCATAGTTTTATCATTTCCCGGATGAAATTAAGGAAATATGGAATGATGTAAAGACCCACTTTTTTGGTGTAATATTTTTAGGTATATCTATATTTTTTATAGTAATAGGCACTAATACAGTGTGTGATTTCAGGTCACGTTGTGCCCGAAATTAATATTTAAAAAATCTTAAATATAATGTATATGGTGTGTGAATGACATATTAAATAAAATGGTATAACAATTAATCTGATCCTCATATCAAAAATATGATACCACAGTTTAGTTCGAAATGTGGTGTCTAACCTTGGTGCTACGTAAAATGGGTTGAGGTAATGCATTTTGAGTCCTCTCTTCTTGGAACTGTGTTTAGTGAATTAATTAATTAATTAATTAGTTAATTGTTTCTATTCAATGGAACATATAATTTTATAATAATGATACCATGATAAATCATCTAGTGATAGTATCATAAACCCTAGAATAATTCGAGAGATCCCCCTTCCATCTTCATTAGAGAATCTCATCAGACAACAACGAAGCACCATATCATATTAGTGATGGATTTGGAAAACACAACATCTTCTCTTGATTATTGGAAGATGCATTCATAATTAAAAAATGGTTATAAGTTGTGGTCAGAATCATTGATTGGTGATTTACCCCATTTGAATAAGATGATTTAAAAGATCCATGATTGTTTATGAATATACACCAATTGATTATAGATTTCATTCTATTGAGTGTAGAAACATGTTTCTATACAATTGTTTTCTAACCATGGATGCCCGATCATGATCATTGGACAAAAATGACTGGAAAAAAATATTTAAAAAATTGGTTTCAGTTAATTTTGTCTTTTTTATTTCATGTTATTCCCTAGTTGGACCCCATAGTCAAATTTTGACTTTAACCGTCGGTATAGAGCTCGATCAGACCCCCCAAACCATGGAAGAATCACATGTGAGGAATGGATTGATGAAAAAGAGAATATTTTGGATCGTTATGTCAAATATATTCTTTTTTATGGATTTTATGATCACGAAATCAATGTAATAAGGCTCCATGATGAACTGAATGTGTGGATAATCACTCAAGGGAAAATAGAGGCATATTTTAGGTGAATGAAGACCAGAAAAATGTGATTTTTTTTATAGATCCAATATTTTTGGATAGAGATATAGATGGATATTAATTATAATTTCCATATTTATGCATGAGGACCAGAACAATGATTTTGATTGAAAGCCTGATTACTTTTCTATAGTGGGGTGAACACACTACATGTACAACCTAAACAGAGGTCGTTGTGGTTTTAGAAAACATATGGATGACATGATGTTCAGTCCTCCAACACAATGTGTATCCTTTATTTTGAAGTAAAACTTATTTTTTGGGTCACACAAGCACAAACATATGTGGATGTACACATATTTACAATCATATAAACGAACATGGCCACCAAGACATGAATTGATCCCAATTATCCAAGACACGTAATGTACTCCACATACACAGTGTGTAATACATACATGTGATGGAGTTGTGTTCTAATAAAGGATGTGGCTTGGAGAATTAGTGGGACCACAAGCTATTTGGGCCTCCTCACATACCATGTAACCATTGACCTATTTTGAGGAAACATATATATCCCAAATCTCCTTTATTTGAACTCAGATTTTGGCCTTTGAGTAGACCATAATGTGTTTTTTCGGAATAGAACATGGTTATTCAATCATTTATGATTTTGGTTATATGATGTAACATGATTCAGGCATAGATCATTATGAGTAAATTCTCAGTGATGAAAATGATCACGATGGATCATCATCACTAATCCATGAAGTACCCTACAATAGGGATCAAAAGTGGAGTACCATGATGAACATTCTGAGTGAAACCCCATAGAAGGGTAGGAAAATAGAGTTCTACAATGACCATTTTTTGTGGTACCATCAATGAGGACTAGGATTTTGATATCCTCGATGAACTTTCCGAGTGGTACCTACTAGTAGGTCTGGGTAGTGGAGTTCCATTATAGCCTTTTCGAACTATACCATCCAACAATGATTTAAAAATGTATTTCCACAATGATTTCTGAGATGATCCTCTGGAAATGACTGTTATTGGATTCACTCAGTGCAAATCATTGTGGGAACCACATGTTGTACCATGGAATGACATCCCAACTTATAATTTGTATCCCTTTGACTACGTGGAACAATGATGAGGTATCGTTTTACAAGGATGGTTACATATGAGAAAGTGTGTGATATTTTGGGCATCATTGTTGGAATTATGGATATATTTGATGATATTCTTCTTGGGATGTTACTAGAGATAGATATCGACTTACTATTTTGTTTCAGTTACATTGATTTAGAATATATATATATATCCTTATTTATTCACATTTTTTATTTGGTAACTCTCCTTCCAGGAGAGGTGATGACATGCAAGTATGCCGCATGATTTCTGTGTTTAGATCCTCATGGATGGATGATTCTACTCCATTCATACATGTAGAGTTTACATTATATGTATTTAATCTACTGACTAAGTTTATCCCCTTCTGTTTGGATGATATTACATTCACTCTTTTTTTTCATTGAGTTTTTCTCTTTCACCATACTTACATCTACTATCTTTTATTCGAATTGTATCTCTTACTACTTCACCATCAGATTTCACGATCTCCTACATAGTATGTATATATTCAACCATTTATATATTTCACCATCTATTTCATGTCTTATGAATATGATATATATATCGATGATGAAATTAGATGATATTAGGTATATTTTTTTCATGGAAAGTTTACTTATGTTGTATATTGGGATTTCAGAGCTAGTCCTTATTTTAGATTTTTAAATTTATATTTCTGCTTGGTTGGGACAAATTTTTGGTTAGGAATATATTTTCCCAGTTAAATATCATTTACCCAATCATTCTTTTGTATTTTCTTGTGGTTTAGGCATGATTTCTTGACATTATTAAAGTGTTTCATCTTTTTCACTTTCCCTTGGTGATTTTGGACCATCATCATTGTGTGTGTTAATATTGGAACTTAGAAAATTGCCTCCCCAATTTAGTTATTCCTTCAGTGATAGTCTACATCCACTATACAATGGAAGTGGTCTAGCGGTAGTTGTGGATTGATTCCCGACATGTGTCGGGTTGTGGAATATACCTATGTCCATTGATTCTATCACTCCGGTATTCGAAAAATTATTTCTTCTAGTTCGTACGATGTGTTTACAATATATAATGTCATTTCTTCTCGATCATATTTCCTCACCGAATTAAAGACTCATAGAACATCACCCCCACCCTTTAATCCGTCATAATACATAATTTATTTTATAATATATTAATGAAAAAATAATCATCCTTGAATATAGGGGTTTGATCATGCTCAAATTCTCCTAGAAATTTTTAACTACAAAGTCATAGTCCAATATATTTTAATAAATATAATAGATGTGTATAAATCACATAAATTATATGAATAAATCATTAGACATGTTTTCCTAGACAATGATCACAAATATGTGATTAACAATGCTCATTCAAAACAAAAATTAACAATAGATCATATAATAGTAGATGCAAAGATTATAAATAATTTAATAAAAGATGAAAAAAACATTTGATTATCCCTACCAAGAATTAGGATAAATAATTAAAGAATAATGTGTTCTTTAGTGATGTGGATGATCCACTACATTGGATGTCTTTTTGATCAACCTCGATCTATTCATAGATTGGTGTTCGATGTCAATTCACCAACAAGAGTCATCATATCACCTCTCTATTTTTTAAGGGTTTGTGTGGATAACCAATAAGAATATATTAAAATGTATTATTTATAAGGGACATAATTATCTATTTTATTAATAAATATGTTATTTACTTATTATATTTAAATTCACCTACCAACAACACTCTAAACCATATGTCTTTCATCAACCAACCATAGGTTAGACCTATGGTGATGCTCGTGATATGGATTCAACTATTATATCATATGTTATTTTTGAGACCCTATTGACGAGATATAATTTTTTTGGAATTAATTAGGAAAAAATGATATAAATATAATTAATGTTTTTTTAAAATTAATTTTATTTTCACCAAGACTCATATTCTCATGTCGCACATGACGGTAGTATTCTAAATATGACTACTTATTTTTCAATGTATTCCCCAAAAAATATATATTGTCAAAATTTTTACCACCTTCAATGGCTTTAATTTTGTAAAATAAAATAAAAAATAAAATTGTGGGGATTTTAATCTCACGTCTGGTTATCCCACTCTCAGGATCTCTCAAGCATTCTCCCATGCCACCAGAAAACATGAACCAATCAAATGGGTTGTCCAAGATAGATCATATCCAGGTGATCCTTGTTATCCACTAGGTAATCCACGATTGTTTCTCTATATTTGATGTATGTCTCTAGCTTTCAAATAACATTTTTTGGATCTCAAACATTTATCTTCCGCTGTGACACATAGAAGACATTATGAAACCACAAAAACTATTGTGGAAAATCATGGCACTATTAAATCTCATCAAACCTCGTTATAATCTCAATCTTCCTCATAAACATCCTCAATATCACTCCTCCTTATTTGAATCTCTAAAATCCTCATCCGAATGAGACTCTTTGGAAAAAACATCTCTTTTCTATAACACCAAATCTCTACAAAATCAATATAAATATGATTTATATATTCTATAAGATGTCATCACCCTCTCATTTATCAATCATGCCTTCATTAATCATCACCTTCACAAGATCTATCACAATAATAGACGGCTCACTAAATAATGTCCAAAATAAGTCTAACTAGTAGGGTCTCAAATAAAATTCCTGAAAAAAATTCCTACCAATAGTAGATTGATTTCTATTATTATATGAACAATCTACCAATGTTAATGGATCCTCTCAAATCATTCATAATTCTAAAAATTATTCCCTAAAAAATACCTTCAAACATCTGGATTGTTTTCTCAATCTTCCCATTCTTTTGGGGGAGGAAATATGAACCCATTCCTAAATATGTCATGAATACCCCCCTAAATACCTATCCAAAATTATAATCAGAACCACACTTTTAATTTGGATACAATCTATGAGGGAATCCTATGAATGAGGCTGATATCCCAAATATAAGACTTTCTAAAACACTCCGATGATCTCTAGTCATAGATATGAATTAATTTAATAGACATAGAATGTCTTTCAACTATCACCCATATAGAATTGTGAATTCTCATTGTCCATGGAAGACCTATCACAATTTATTTGATATTTCCTTTCATTTCCAATCCAATATCTCAAGAGGAAATATAAAACCTAATAGAACATGGTTCTCATAAATCACATTTTGATTTTATGAAAATGACAAAAAAACTCAACCATGCTCTACCTCATGCCACACCATAAAAACATTCAATGAATGTCACTTTACATCTCACCTACATCAGGATGTATGTAAAAAGGAAACATATTAATACTCTATCATTAACACCCCTAATTATGTGAAATTAAAAACTATCCATATATTGAAAATGAAACTGTGATTTTCTCTATCATATAATCCATCCAGTGAATCATCTGAGGATATCTGGTCATGCAGGATCACACATTGGATTTATCCAAAATGATCGTTCATCAAATTTTATAATTAATAGAGGAGTCATCATATAGAAAAATGAAAAAGATCACAAAACTCCTTCCCCAAGATATGCTAGAAATGATGCTAATAACTCTGATGCATCTTCCACCAGATGAACATAGATCTTCTATCTCTGGGAATTTTTACCCCATTTCCCATCCTAGGAGTATATAATATCTCAATGACTTATTGTTTTATTAAATCTTTCCAGTGTTTCTATATCATGTTCAGATCTATATAAATAATGATATATATGAACTTCCAATGGTTTTACTTAACAATAAAATATTATCATTGAAGATATTTTATCCACAAACTCATCGAAAATACTATCAGTTATGAGTTTAGGTAATGAGTCACATAGTTATTCTAATGGGGATCAACATCCTCAAACCAGATGTGAAAATTTTCGACCTCTACATCAAAAAATAACGGATCCCACCATAATAGTTTTTATTATACCCTATATACACCACTAAAATATCCAATTGTCTCAAAATTGGATCACTAGTCCGACTTAGCCTAAACTCTTTAGAGGCTCTCTAATATGAATCATTCAAGGTAAAAAAATTAT
Organism: Viscum album; assembly: GCA_963277665.1. Taxonomy (NCBI): domain Eukaryota; kingdom Viridiplantae; phylum Streptophyta; class Magnoliopsida; order Santalales; family Viscaceae; genus Viscum; species Viscum album. The sequence continues at coordinate 1,535,183,057 of OY728120.1, read as the reverse complement.
TTCCTCTTCAAGGTGGTAAAAATGGAGGAAATCATAGATAAGACAACATAGAACATGCATTATTTACCTACTAGGACAAGAATTGTCTATCACTATGGCATGCTGTTGGGTAACTCCCAAAAAAACTACATAAATATCTATTAGGGTTGAAGAGTGTATTTATTTTATAAATTTTTTTATTTTATTTTTGTGGACTCTTATGATTTTATTCATAATAAATTCATGTATATTTGATGGTTTATTCAAAATTTTAGGATATTATATGTTATGATATGTGATAAAGGGAATTGGATTGTTCATGATATCCACAAAAAAAAGTTTTTACATTACAATTATTGATCATTAATAATTTCGAATACACCGAACTGAATAACGGTGAAAAAAATAGGCATAGTGAGAAACAAATTGAAATTATACATAATGTAATATATACACTTCAATATTCAGTATAAGGAATGAGTATAATAAATGACCAGATATTGGATAAACCATCATGGGGTGAACACACATGTCTCATGGCGTGACACATAGTTTCACGTGATTACACATTTAATGAATCCATAGAATCATTTCTATATCTGTAAACTATTTTTGAATACTTCGAGGAAGTCAACATAAATTTCGTTCAAATATTAAAATATGTGAAAAATCTAGTATTACCGAAAAATGGATAGGTTCGATGTATAATGTTGAGAATATTTGTTATATGGACTCTGGACCACACCAGAATAATTTTTTTACTTGAATTAATTCCATTTAATGATATAAGACCACCATTTAAATCTATAAATATATGGATATGTTTCCACACAATGTGAATTGGGGGGCCAAATCCTGGAGAGAGAATCTATGCTACGAAGGGTCCCCTATGTTTATTCTCAATATTTAATTTATATTTTCATTTCATTTTATCCTCCCCCCTTACACTATTATCAAGTTGATGATTGGGTTAACCTACATTTTCTGTACATTCATGTAGAGAAGTGGGAAGGTGTTGTAGATTTTTTTTCCTTTTCTTTATTCATGTAAATTTTTCCCTCGTATAAATTTTCTAACACCATTATCTTTATTATTCATTACATAACCACCGATTTTAACCCAAAATTAACCTTTTTAATTTTTAAACTAGTTACACTATGTTAGGAATGACCACTATCATAATTTGGATAGCTATATTTGAAAACTGTATTGTGAAAATCGTGATTCGTTGAAATAGTAAATGATCGTACCAATGGAAATGGGGGATTGATAGATTGTGGAGATGATAACATGATGGTTGTATCAATCTCATTTTGAATGTAATACTTAATATGGTATTACAAATTTATTTTTTAACATAGAATTTCACCTAAAACATAAAACAACAATTCAATTTGTTTCCTTTAATATTGATCTCAATCCGAAAAAATATATACTACACATTACTTCTATCTTTTATTTTCCCAATGAATTTACAAAACCTATAAATATCCTTTATATTTACCACCTCATTCTTCAAAAAAAATTAAATAATTAATTTCATATTAAAAACCTATTTAATATTATTCTTTATCATTTTGTTGATCAATCTCGATCATTTCGCTATATTTATATTATCTAATGAAGGAAAATGGATATGAGTTTTATTAATTTTTGTTTTGATCATCACTTAGGTAAATAATTATTACCTTTATTCCTATAAAAACTAGATCCATTTTTTAGGATGTTTGGAAAAAAACTAATTTTTTAAATTTTATTGTAGATTTTTTTAAATTCAATTTTTTTATATATACTTGTGGGTTCATGGTGTGGATTTTTGAATTTTATTTTTTAAATTCATGAATATAATATGAACTCAAAATTAAATTTGGTTGATTAATTATATCCCAAAAATTAGAAAAAATTATAGAATAATAAGGAATTGACAATAATTGCACGTACAAAAAATCATTAATTTCTTACCAGAGAAATTTTGTACTGATATCCGATGGTGTGTATTCTCACAAACTAAGGGTGTCCATTGAACACCAGATTAAAACCCAACATCTTGGATCCTTATCTTATAGACAATAACTTTTTGGTAAACCATAGAATAATATATATGATCTATAATAGTTTTGAATTTACCATACTACCACATGAAGATCCAAAATCAGATATGTGTTGTTTTATCAAGAACTATGATACCTTCCAAATCCATGAAAATTTCATGTGACATTGTAAGGTCCTCTATATTTATATTTTCATTATGATTTAGAGGTCAAGAGTGGTTTAAAATATTTTTAGTACATTCCACCCTGAAATGGGATTAATTGGCACACAACCTCCTCACCAGATTCATTCCACCATCCAAAATGACATACTTAATGGATAATATTTTAAACATTTTATATTTTAGGATAATTTACTATAATTGTCCAGGGAACATTATAAAGATATGACTATTAAATTTCCCCATCATGGTATTATTCTATGGATTCTAATACCAACATTTTATACTATTTTTTCATATGGAGACATGTTAATTCATCATACTTATTAAGGAGGATTACTAATGGGGAAATAAAAAAACTAGTGTTATAAAATGTTGGATAAAATGGTGTGAAATAGTTTCAAGTGTCAATGACATAGGAAAAAAGTAAGTGGTGTAAAAATGATCATCAACTAAAATTTGATGGTGACCCATATAAAATCACTGACCATGAAATCGACATGATGATGTCCCAATATATAAAACCAATATGTATGTATATGGAACACATAAATTATGATTATAATAATATTGGTAATCAATTTCAATAATACACATCACAACAGAAACTTGGGAAATGGTGCTACTAATGAGAACATCCATAAAAAAATAACCTAAATGGAACACACTAATGAGCTGGTTCCATTTTTTGGAAGAGTCACTGGCCACATTCATGACTACATCAGAGGATGTTATTATGAAAATGAAGGAGGACATTGTCTTCCATATTTCCTCACTATAGAATGTAACACTTAATATTTTCTATATATCTATGATGTCCAAAAAGATACCTAGACTAGTACTTCAAGGAATCCTAAAATTATTCCCATGTTTTTATTTAAAGTATTTATTTTAATTATATGGGAATAAGACATAAGGATGTTCAATGGCATTTACCAGATGTAATGAAAATCAACCAGTGGAATCAGGTGAATGAGATGTGGATAATCACAAAAATAAAAAATAAAATCAAATTAAAATACAATCTAAATAAGAAAAAATATTATAATCTAATATATATATTACTAGATATATTGTCACAATAGAAGAATGAAACACCAAAATCTAAATTTCTGAAACACTTCAATAAAATCATATTATTATCCCTTTTATATATGCTCTCACAAAAATGTTGTCCTATGAAAAATTCATGAATTATATCGAAACCATAAAAAAGATTCTATAGGAAATTGAAACCACTCAACTCACACAATTTTGTTTTTTGGTAATCCCCTTTGACTTGCCTAAGAAATAATATGTTTATGGTGTATATTTTGTTAACATATTAATTGGACATAATAAATTTTGATATGATTTATCTGACACATGTTTGAGTGTAAATATTATTTCATACATGAATTTCAAGAGTTTATGAATTAAAAGATATAATTCCATTAGATTTTCCATTAATTAATAGTCCTAATAATGAATTTACACAAATGAGTAAAAGAAGATATTCAGATTAGTGTCAAAATATTCTACATCCACATTTCCTTTTTAGTGCGACACATAGAAGAGTAGACGAATTCAATCATTCAATTTAGAAAGTTTGTATCAATTAGGTGGTAATTAATCAATATCGAATGAAGATAACTTTATCTCGGTGTTAGATATTTACATGTAAGATTCAATATTAATTTTGTGACATATAACATTGATGTAATGTAAGATAAAGTGTTTTTAGAAGAAAAATACCTAACATTGATGATATCACATAAATTTAAGAGGAACATGATATAACCCTTATTAATAAGAGGATTCATATGTTAAAAAAATAAGAAATGGAGGATGGAGATTCATACCATAGAAACTAATGGGATGAGTGACTCCACCATGTCTAAAAATGACACTAGATAAAGGAATGACTCCACCATGTCTAAAAATGGCTAACATGTATTGGTGGAACATGAAAACCCATTTAGTTTACGATGATTTAGAATGAAATAGTGGATCCACATGATAGTTCTAATAATGTGATGTCATTTAGAAGAGTTAATCGATTTAGAGGAGAATGACATGGTCATACCTAAAGGCTCATGACACTATTGAGATAATTTATGGACCCTAAGGAGGTAAACAATTTCTGTCATTTATCACCTGACCAAGTTAAGTAGTTGGTATGGTCGAGCCAATGTCCTTAAAAAGTTATTCTAGAAAAAACCTATGATTTATTATTTTTCATCATATAGTTTTTTGGAATGCATGCTATCACTCTAGATATTTTATAATTCATTTATAATTTCATGTTCTTTCACCCAATAAATTTTCACTGTATGGACTATCAAGACACTTTTGGGAAGAATTAGGATGAATGAATATATACAACAGCACCATTACATGTTGTGATACCCATTAACATCATGAAATATGTACATGTCATTAACCAGTGAAAGAAAAACATGTTTATTTGACATCAATGAATAATTTAAAAAGGTTTTAATAATTTAAATTTAAAATTTTATCTAATTTATTACCCATATTTAATTTATTTAAGTCCTTGCCTAATAATTTCATAGCTACACTTCATTCATGATTTAATAAAATAATCTATAGAAAATATATTCCATGTATATAACATTGACATGGTTTTTTAATTACATTGTTATCAAATATGAACAAGAAAAATGCAAAAAATAATTAGTATTGACAATTGTATTGATTAGGATGTGACACATCATGATTAGAGGTGATTGTTGTACATGAAATTTTTCTAATAATTTTACAATCATTTAATTTAAGATAATTGTGTTTATTGGTTAAATTAATAATATGAATTTCCTTTAACAGTTTTCCCAAAATTTAATTCACATTAATGAGATAACTTATTTTCCCATTATTATTCATTCTGTATATACTATATTTCAAGTGAATATCGGGCATGTTCTCTTCTAGTACATGCACTAAATATTTTTGAATATATGGTTGTACTCAATTCATATTTGGTATGATTGAGGGAACATTTATATTTTTCCCTTATCATGAAGACCCCATATAATAATCCTTTTTAATCCAATAAAATTCATAGACATCATTGTTTGGGAAGAAGTATGTTACATGACCATATTATCATTTCTTACCTCGCTCTAAATGTATTACATGATTATCAAAAATATGAGTGGGGTAGATAGTGACTGGTTGATGGGATGCACATTTTTTTAACCAATAGGTGAGGATGGATCATTCATGATATTTAGGGAAGATGAATTAATAGAGTTTATTTCACTCCTTCTAAAAAAACAGAAAAAATTATAAAAACAAAAAAATAGAAGTGGGTTTTGTTTAGGGAAATAAAAAATCACCATTTATTAACAAGCAATCTTGTTACAACTATTAAAATTTTTTATTTGAGGAGATCATTTGGGGTTAGGTAGTGGCTGTGAGATTTCTCCCAAACCAAAATTTTGAACAAAAATTAAAATATAATAAACATAAAAACATATAGAATACATGAGGGTGTTTCATATATTACATTTCATCAACTTATTATCCTTCTCTACGATACTGGGATGAGTGAAGACTTTATTTAAGTTGTCATTGTTAATTTTCTATGTACACTAGTGAAAACCTCCATTTTGATCTTTACATGTTTTACATCATTTTCATACCTTCTCTATTCAACATAGTTTATTGATCCAAAATTGTGAGTCCCTCATAGTTATTTGTGATTTTATCCATAGTGGAGAATGTATATGTATGTAAATACTATGTTATGTGATTTTTTATAGATGTGTTTTCCAATATATTTTAACAATATCACCCTAACTATGATTAGAGAAACTCTTGTGAGGTATTCTATTAATTACATGAATATTGAAAATGAATTATGAAAATTAAAATTCATGGGTGAAAGGGCTTGAAAATATAAAATGGATAAAATGTAAAATATAGGGTTGAATTGATTAACATCGAAAAACGTTCTATTAAAAAATATTCCTTGTATAATGATTGAACATTTAACATTCCATTTGACCATTTTTTATTTACATTGATTTTAATTCATTGAATAAAAATTGTAAATTTTAGTATGGTGAGATTCTATCCTTGAGGATAATTTTTAATTCTACTATGGTTAGATTAAATATGTAATCTTATTGTGTACAATTTTTTATATTACAAATCATTGATTTTTTTGATTTTAATTTTAATGGATTCTTGTACACCTGATGTTCTCTTCATATATTTTTGGATGTTATATGTTATTTTAAATGAGTAAAGGGACTTTTAATGATCATGATATCAAAATAAAATAAGGGATTGGATAATGTTATATTATTATGAAACAGTTCTGAGGAATGGATTTGGAAGACCTAGTTGAAAAACGAATTTTTAGGGGGAAATTTGAATTTACACATCATGTAATCATTACTTATTGTGAACAAGTATAGGGAGATATGGAAATTAATTCCATGAAGTTTTAGAAACTATCTTAGAGTGATTAACACATATTTAATTGCATGAAACATTGTCTCACACTATGAAAAATTCCTTGAATTCTCATATTGATTTTCATGTCTTGAAACATATTATAAATCAATCAAGCCCTTCACTTTACACATCATGTAAATATTAAATGATATTAAAAATTATAGGATGACTATTAAAATTCAAAATTTGATGAATAAAATTATGAGGGCATGTTTTATAGCCCCAAACCACCCATGGATACTTTTGGAACTATATTAATTCAATTTAATTCAACATACGACCTAGATGGTATGATAAATAGAGGATTGACCTACCCCACTAGGGGGTTTGGTAGACCAAAACTTCTAGTGCGAATAATCACTACAAAGGGTCCTAAAAAGATACATCTTCTCCATTCATTTATATTTCCATTTTCTTGTTTCATTACCCCTTACTCTCTCATAACATAGATGAAGGGGTAAACCCAATTTTTTCATGTATCATGTTTCTAATGGGGAATTATTTCATTGGATTTATTTCCGTTTCATTTTTCATGTAATTTTGTTTAATAAATTTATTTATAAAACTCCAATATCATTCTTCATGTATTCATCATCCTTGAATTTAACACGAATAGGACATTTTTAATTTCACAACTGGTTATCCTAAATTAGGCATAAACATTGTCTCATTTAGGGTACCCAGGTATAAAAATTATTTCATGACAAGGACAATTTGGTTAAATCCTAATTTATTAAACCTAGTTATGTAAGGGAATTAAAGATTTATGAGAGGATACCTTGAACATTTTATTGTTATCTTTTCATCACCCATTACTAACAAGGAATAATAAATTTATTTTCTAAAATCCAATCTAGCATAAACCTTAAAACTATATATTACTCTCATGCCATTCAAATATGATTTGAAAAAAAAAATATGATATAGAGTTATTTCATAATATATTATCCAAAAATATTTCAAAGAAAATCCTCCACTCAATTATCCACCTATTTCCTCATAACTAATCAAATAAATCAATTATTTCTTGAAACCGTAATATACTAATTCATAATATCTATGGGATCTATCATTAAAAATTCATTATATTTATTTTTATCATTAATTATCATTGACATGAATATTATAAATTTATATTTTCAGTAGAATGGTGATAAATAAATTCCTCTTTATGCCAACTTGGGTCCTCTGCAAAGCAATGAAGATAAATAACATCCCCCATAATATGAACCTCACATATCCAGAACTTGCTCTTCAGGTGACAATAAAATTGCGTGTCCTCCAAGGGCTAGAATATGACAATCCTTATGTAATCTACATGAGAATCCTTTGATTTAGAAAATATGATTATTTCATCAATTAAGAAAAAGAAAAATCAGTCCATGTATGGCTAGATGACCTGGTTCATAATATTCATAGAAACAGTCATGGAATTCATCACACCAAAAGGAATCACATGGATATATTACTGTCTATAGAAATATCATAATACCATCATTTTAATATAGACATATTGAACCATAAATTAGTTGTATACAAACATTCTATCAACATTTGAGATCTACCTCACACCAAAAAACAAAAAAGAGAGTTTATAAATCCTTTGAAATGGGACTATATTATTTATCATATCCAGGTTCATGTGAAAATAATAGAAAAACATTAATATAGAATCTATCATTTTAATCAAAAAACAAAATCATCATAAGGGGACCCTCTGGGTCTGATAAAATTAACCTCTCATTTCTCCTCAAACAACACCCTCATCTTCTAGAGCATAGTATAGGCTATATAATGTTTCATAGAATATATTTGTAACACCCGAGATTTTTATGAGTAATATTTTGTTTTTAAGTTATATATATATCATCAAAGTAATCTTTCACTACACACTAGCTTGACTTACTTTACACGCAATCACGACCTTCCTCGATAGCTTGCGTTGTACGCAATACCGAGTTTCACTAAACAACGATATGCTATTATAATATTATTAAAACTAGCCGTTATGAATAGTAATAACCTCTTTTTGAAATTTTATAAATTTTATTTTTCAAAATGGACTTCATTTTTGGATTCGGAATACCGAAATTAGCCTAGGGTGAAATTTTGGTATTTTTCTGAAAACTTTCATTTTTTGATGAATAGTGAAACCACTAAGTGGTAGGTTAAAAACTGAATTTTGCATAAAACATAATTTTACCGCTTCTTTGAATGGAATTTCAAAAATCCGACAGACACGGTTGATATCAGTAAGTAAAATGTGGTTCAATGAGATAAAAATAATTTTTGGTGAATAGTAACTTTTTACTTTTTTTTACCGCGGTTAATAGTAAATAGGGTAACTAAGGGTAAATATGATATTACTATTACCCTAACACATGTCCTAATTCTATTGGATAAGTGTAATTCGACCAAAAACAACCTTATGAATATAATATTACCATTTAGGTCCACTTGGATTAGATTATGACATTTAATATTATTTTATTTAATGAATATTTAAAATAGTAAAAATCAAAGTTTAATAACTAAAAAATTTTTAATATGGGGTTATACATAAGATAAATTCGACTATAAATATTAATTAGAAAGATAAAACGATTTCCTACATAATGATATTTTATTTATAATTTTTAGACTTTAAATAAATTAATTTATTTATGACACAACGATGATGTAGTAATTACCCTTTTTAGGAAATGTTAACATAATTGATGTTATAAATGCTCAAATAAATGTAATTTGAGACTTTTTATGAATTCCAATAATTTTCTAGGTTACTATGATATATTAGTGTTGATTTAATCAACTTGGTTCGAACATATAATTCTGTTATGACTTTCACAAATATCATATATCAAATAGTGTCAAAATTGACACAAAATAGTTTTTAAATCAAATATTATATTATTAATTGTTATTTTATTCCTAAAAATCTAAGGTTCGGCCAAATGACTTAGATAAGGATATATATATTAATTATAAACAACTTGGGGTTAGTTTGGCATGTTATAGTAAGTGTATTAACCATATAGTGTAAGAAAACAAAAAGTCACAGTAAAAGTTAAATTATTTAACTTAGAGTTAAATCTAATTGATAAGGTTAAAATAATAACCTAAACTTTTATAAATCCTATTGGTTGATAGGATTTCGACCCATCCCCACTTTACCTTAGAAATAAGATCCTTTGGAACCATTATAAACCGATTTTGACTTTAATATAAAATAATATTTTGAGATATTCCTAAGGTGCCCCTCTCCTCCCTTATAAAAGGGCACCTCCTCCCCCTCCTCCTCACACCAATTTGAGCACTCAAGCTCGTAAAAACCCTGCCAAAATCCCTTCTCCACTTCCCTAGAATAATCCTAGAGGTCCTGGTCTTCTTCCAAGACCAATCTTAGTTCCCTAAGTGGAGGATTCAAAGAGGCGTTTAAAAGAAGAGGTAATATCCATTACCGATCTTTTCAATTTCTTTCTTCTTCAACTTCTTCTTCTTTAGTTGTTTCAGGATAAATTAATAACATCAGTATTACTTACATACTGATATGTTATTATAAATATGAAACAACCCTAATTCACCTTCTATCCATCCTACGGAAAAATGAAATCACCGCGCGTGCGTACGTACGGAATACCGTCTCCACGCCGTGGGGTAATCTATTTTCCACCATCACCTTACAAGGATGGGTATAATGGTGTAATGAGTAACTATATATAATTATTATAAATTTATATTGATACTTAAATAGTATAAATACACTTAAATACAATTCCATGATCATGGGAACAATATCATCGCTCGTGCGTACGTACGAAATACCGTCTCCACGATGTGATGCGACTCGTTCTACATGATAATCATTACATAGTATTTATATAAATGAATTGAATGAATAAATATGAAATATTTTACACTAATACCATTCTGGATATAAGGTATCTATAACCCTAAAAGAATAATAAGAATTTATTCGGCAAAACATGCATAAGAACAAAAGGCAATAAAGACCCGAGTAACAAGTAACAATGAAATATTACTAATAAGAAGCTAAGAGTATGACCGTATATGATATCATATCAATATGTATGATTCTGTAATAAGTCAATAACATTATTTAAACCATTATCCAGGAGTTTCGGACACGTACAAAGCAAATCGGACCTAAGGTAAGGGAAATATCACAATCTCATTTTTATCCGAGATTGTTTATACTTTGGTATTTACTGGGGTGTATTTTATCATCCACATCCATGTTTCCTCAATATGTAATATTATTTCCATCCACCTAAAATTGTTTAAATCCAATTTTACCCTTCGGTGAGGTTTTAGTAAAAGATATGAAAGGAATCTTTTGTCGTTTTTCGTACGAGGTACTTTTTGACTTTTCCGACAAAAGTATGAAGAATGTTTTTTTATCTTATATGGCATGAATGGATTTTTAAAAAATTATTTTCAAGAAGCTTCCTTTAAAAGTTTTCAAGTTTATATTTAATCAACTTCTTTTAGTTTAAAGTTGTATGACATGTTAAGAAAGGAAAAATGTTTTTGAAGAAGAAAGGATATTTTCCTCAAGAATGGAGTTCAAGTGTTTTATCAAAATTATTTTCCATCTAAGAGAATAAAGGGTTCTGTTTTTATCCCTATTATTACATTGATTTGATTATGTTTTGAGGGAATTATTTTTATGAAGTCAAATGATTTGTTCTATGATGTCATGATGTTTCAAGAATCCCATTTTTGTTACATGTGTTATGCGATGATGTATGATTTATGATTATGTGGCACACATAAGAAAGGATTCATTATAAGATGGGTGGGACCTATATCTCCCTCCAATGCATTGGGTAAAGATTTATATCTCATGAGATAGACATGGCTGGAACGGAAGGTTATTTCGGTTCAGTGATACAGGACTGAAATGAGGAGTGAACTCGGTTCAGAAATGGACTTTGTCTACTAAGATAGTCTTGGCAATGAGTCATGACTAACAAGAAATGATTTTCCATGATTATGTGTGCATGCCACAAAGTTTCAGGTTTTATGTTATGATTATGGGGATCTCATTTTCACTTCTATGATTTATTCCATGTTAAGATATTATGATCTCTTTTGCAGGTTATGATTTTCAAAAAGATATGATATGATTTTTATTTCCTTTATTTGCCCTTGCTGAGCATTTGAGCTTACCCTTTTTGTATGTTTTCTTTTCCCCAGGTCTGGAAGAAGGTTATTAAGTAGGATATGCCAAAAAGGGACCCTAGATATGATGAAATAAGTGGGAGGAAAAGTTGATGCTTTATGAACTAGTTGTTTATGTTTCCCAGTTTCTAAAGACACTATACCTATACAGTCCTTTGTGGTTTTGTCATATGTTGTAATAACTGTGTTTCAATTTTTAAGTATTAACAATGTATGTAAAGTATGGGTCGTTATAGTTGGTATCAGAGGAAAGGTATAGTCAACCTTTGGAAACTAGGATGTGAAAGACTTAGTAAGAACCCTAAGGATAAGTCTAAGCATAGAACACAATATTAGTGTTTTAGAAATGGCCATGAATAACCTAGGATAAGACCTTAAGCGTGAAAATTTTATTCTTGAATTATGTGGTTTTCCTATTATAATTAGTGTATCTCACACTATTCTTCTTGGTTTTAGTCAATGGCTAGAACCTGAAGGAACCGTGTTAATGCGGAATGCGATGGGAAATGCAATGATTGTACCCCTGAGAAACCAAATGATATGGGAGCTGGAATGCAAAATCTTGTAGGCATGCTCACACAACTTTCTCAAGCTATGAATCATGCAAGACTTCCAAATGAGCAAAGGAAAGAGAAACATTCTGTTGAATCCTTCACGAGGCAGCGTCCACCTTCTTTCAGCGGGTCTACAGATCCATTAGTTGCTGAACAATGGATTAGTACTACTGAAAAGATATTTTCAGTTCTGCAATGTTCTGAACATGATAATGTCATCCTAGCAGTGTATCATTTGGAAGGAGATGCTGATCAATGGTGGAATCTTATTAAGAATATGAGGAAAAGGGATGAAATTGAGTCCATGGAATGGGACGAGTTCAAGAACTTATTTTTCAATAATTACTTCCCTCGTATTCTCTGAACAAAGATGGAGAAAGAGTTTCTTGAACTGAAGCAAAGGGATGATGAATCTGTTGGTACCTATGAAGAAAATTTTACAAGACTTGCAAGGTACGCTTCTGGTATTATTATCCAACCTGAGAGTAAGATCGATCAATTCTTTAGTGGCTTAAAACCAAGTCTTCGAAGGGCGTTAGCCACAAGGGACTTCAATAGCTATGAGGAAATCGTTCGATGTGCTCTCAAAGTCGAGATAGAGATTTGAGTAACCCATCAGTCATATGGGTTTGATAAGAAGAGGAAAATGGAATTCAAAGGAAAATCTAAAGAGCACACTGAAAATAAGATGAGCTTTCCCTTATGCTCAAAGTGTGGAAAGAAACATGGAGGGAGTTGTCTTAAAGGGACAAGTAAATGTTTCAAATGTGGAAAGGAAGGTCATCGGACATTTGAATGCCGCGATAATGGGAAGAAGATGTCTAATGATGAAAACAAAGGAAGGGATACACAGAATGGACCTACTACACTTCAATGCTTCAAGTGCAAGGAGATGGGGCATTATGCCAATCAATGCCCAAATCCAAGGGTTGATGAAGATGGTCGACGTCAACAAACTCTTAAGGCTAAAGACAAAGGAAAGTCACATGCAATTTCTATCAGCGATGTGGAGTACGATAACGAAGTGGTGAAAGGTACACTTACCATCCACTCTAAAGTAGAAAATGTTTTATTTGATTCTGGATCCACCCACTCTTTTATTTCTGAAGAATTTTTTAAGGGTATCACCGTATTACCTCAACAATTAGATGTTGAGTTAGCTGTGACAACACCTAATGGCACATCAATCGCATAAAAAGTTTATAATTCTTCTCTGATCGAAGTTTGTGGGAAAGTGCTTCCTGCAAATCTGGTGATCCTTCCTTTAGTGGAATTCGATGTGATTCTTGGCATGGATTGGCTTTCTTTATACGGAGCTCATATCAATTTCCAAAGAAGGGAAGTCACATTTCATATTCCAGATCAATCTATGATCGTCTATCAATGCAAGGATGAACATAACCTTCCAGTGGAAATTTCTTCCATTTTATGGGTATTGATTCCACTAAATGAAGGTTATTTATCTCAAATGGTTGGTGAGAAACTCGCAATTATGAATATTCCCATCGTACGAGAGTTTGATGATGTCTTTCCGGAGGAATTACCGGGTCTTCCACCAAATCGTGAAATTGAGTTTTCAATAGAACTCATACCGGGTGCTTTGCCTATTTCAAAGACACCTTATAGAATGTCCCCAATTGAGTTACAGGAATTGAAGAAGAAACTCCAAGAGAATCTTGATAAGGGATTCATACGCCCTAGTGCGTCACCTTGGAGAGCACCTGTTCTATTTGTTAAGAAGAAAGATGGATCAATGAGACTCTGCATTGATTATCGAGAACTTAACAAGATCACTATCAAGAAGAAATATCATCTCCCACGCATTGATGACTTATTTGACCAACTACGTGGAGCTCAATATTTTTCCAAGATTGATGTTCGTTCAGGGTATCATCAATTAAGGATCAAAAGGAGGATATACCAAAGACAGATTTCCGTACAAGGTATGGACACTATGAATTTATAGTGATGCCATTTGGTCTTACTAATGCCCCTGCTATCTTCATGGATCTAATGAATAGAGTCTTTAGAGACTATCTTGATCAATTTTTGGTAGTCTTTATAGACGATATTATTGTCTATTCAAAGAGAAAGGAAGAGCATGAATATCACTTGAGAATTATATTGATGACCCTGAGAAAGGAGAATCTTTATGCCAAATTTACCAAGTGTGAATTTTGGCTTCAAAAAGTTGCATTTTTTGGTCACATAATCTCAAAAGAGGGGATATCTGTGGATCCAGCAAAAACAGAGGTTATCTAAAGATGGTCGAGACCAACAACAGTAACTGAGATCCAAAGTTTTCTTGGTTTTGCTGGATATTATCGACGTTTTGTAAATGATTTTTCACGATTATATAACCCACTCACCATGTTGACTCGGAAAGGGGTTAAGTTTGTTTGGACAGAGGAATGTGAAGAGAATTTCAAGGAGTTGAAAAGAAGGTTATCCAGTGCACATGTGCTCACACTGCCTTGTAGTGGAGAAAGGTTTGTGATCTACAGTGATGCATCCAAGAAGGGATTGGGGTGTGTTCCTATGCAAAATGATATGGTGATAGATTATGCCTCACGACAGTTGAAAATCCATGAGAAAAATTACCCAACACATGATTTGGAGTTATCTGCAGTAATCTTTGCATTAAAGATTTGGAGGCATTACCTTTATGGTGAAAGGTGTGATATTTATACTGATCATAAAAGTTTAAAGTATATTTTCACACAAAAGGAGCTGAATATGCATCAAAGAAGATGGTTGGAGCTGATTAAGGATTATGACTGCTCAATCCATTACCACCCTGGGAAAGCGAACAAGGTGGAAGATGCATTAAGTCGACAAGACCATGCCAGTTTATTAATGATGAGGATCACAAAAGATCCAATATTTATGGATTTACAAAGAATGGATCTTGGAATTATAATAGGGGAAAAATCTTATCTTTCTCAAATGAATGTTCAACCATCTATACATGTGAAGATTAAAGAGGCACATAAAGAAGATGTCGAGTTTCAAAAGAAGGTGAGAAATGTTCCTGAATTCAACCTTGATTGTGATGGGATAATAAAGTTCAGAAATCGGGTTTGTGTTCCTCCCATCCCCGAATTAAAGAAGGAGCTGCTGGATGAGGCTCATAGTTCTTCATTCTCTATTCATCCTGGAAGCACGAAGATGTATAGGGACCTGAAAGAGTACTTCTGGTGGGATGGCATGAAAAGAGATGTTGCTGAATATGTCTCTCGATGCTTGGTTTGTCAACAAGTTAAAGCTGAGAGACAGAAGTCTAAGGGGATGTTACAACCATTACCCATACCCGAATGGAAATGGGAAAACCTCAGCATGGACTTTGTCACAGGACTTCCTAAAACATCCAAAGGCAATAATGCTATCTGGGTCATAGTTTATCGTCTTACAAAGTCTGCACACTTCATTGCTATTAGAGAGGATTTCTCTCTAGATCATCTTGCCAGGATATATGTAAATGAAGTGGTAAGATTGCATGGAGTACCACTTTCTATTATCTCTGATCGGGATCCGAGATTTACCTCGAAGTTATGGAGAAGTCTTCAGCATACTCTGGATACAGAGTTGAGTTTCAGCACTGCTTATCATCCTCAGACAGACGGTCAGTCTGAGAGAACAATTCAAACCCTAGAAGATATGTTGAGAGCTTGCTCTATGGATTTCAAAGGAGGTTGGGATAAACACCTACCTTTGGTGGAATTTTCTTATAATAATAGCTTTCACTCCAGTATTCAGATGGCTCCTTATGAAGCTCTCTATGGAAAGAAATGCAGGACTACAACTTGCTGGGATGAAGTTGGGGAAAGAAAGCTATTAGGACCTGATCTCGTTGATGAAATGGCAGAAAAGGTCAGATCTATTCAACAAAACATAAGAGTAGCTCAGAGTCGACAGAAAAGTTATGCCGACAACTGAAGAAAAGACCTAGAGTTTGAAGTTGGAGATAAAGTGTTCTTACGAATATCTCCCTGGAAGAGGGTTATGAGATTTGGAAAGAAGGGGATGTTGAGACCTAGATATATCGGTCCTTTCGAAATACTTGATCGTATTGGGAAGGTAGCTTACCAATTGGCGCTTCCACCGAATCTCTCTCAAGTTCACGATGTGTTCCATGTATCTCTCATGAGAGAGTACATACCTGATCCTTCACATGTACTCAGCTCATAAGTTGTACCGCTGGAGCAAGATCTTTCTTATGAAGAACAACCGATAGAGATTCTGGATCGTAGCGAAAAAGTCCTATGAAACAAGACCACTCGATTGGTGAAAGTTTTATGGAGGAACCACCAACTTGAAGAAGCTACATGAGAGCTTTAGGATATGATGAGGGAGAAGTATCCTCATCTGTTTGTTACAAAGTGACGAATTTTGAGGGTGAAATTCTTTTTAAGGGGGGTAGAATGTAACACCCGAGATTTTTATGAGTAATATTTTGTTTTTATGTTATATATATATTAACAAAGAAATCTTTCACTACACACTAGCTTGACTTACTATACAAGCAATCACGACCTTCCTCGATAGCTTGCGTTGTACGCAATACCGAGTTTCACTAAACAACGATATGCTATTATAATATTATTAAAACTAGCCGTTATGAATAGTAATAACCACTTTTTGAAATTTTATAAATTTTATTTTTCAAAATGGACTTCATTTTTGGATTCGGAATACCGAAATTAGCCTAGGGTGAAATTTTGGTATTTTTCTGAAAACTTTCAATTTTTGATGAATAGTGAAACCACTAAGTGGTAGGTTAAAATCTGAATTTTGCATAAAACATAATTTTACCGCTTCTGTGAATGGAATTTCGAAAATCCGACAGACACGGTTGATATCAGTAAGTAAAATGTGGTTCAATGAGATAAAAATAATTTTTGGTGAATAGTAACTTTTTACTTTTTTTACCGCGGTTAATAGTAAATAGGGTAACTAAGGGTAAATATGATATTACTATTACCCTAACACATGTCCTAATTCTATTGGATAAGTGTAATTCGACCAAAAACAACCTTATGAATATAATATGACCATTTAGGTCCACTTGGATTAGATTATGACATTTAATATTATTTTATTTAATGAATAGTTAAAATAGTTAAAATCAATGTTTAATAACTAAAACATTTTTAATATGGGGTTATACATAAGATAAATTCGACTATAAATATTCATTAGAAAGCTTAAAAGATTTCATACATAATGATATTTTATTTATAATTTTTAGACTTTAAATAAATTAATTTATTTATGACACAACAATGATGCAGTAATTACCCTTTTTAGGAAATGTTAACATAATTGATGTTATAAATGCTCAAATAAATGTAATTTGAGACTTTTTATGAATTCCAATTATTTTATAGGTTAATATGATATATTAGTGTTTATTTAATCAACTTTTTTCGAACATATAATTCTGTTATGACTTTCACAAAAATCATATATCAAATAGTGTCAAAATTGACACAAAATAGTTTTTAAATCATATATTATATTATTAATTGTTATTTTATTCCTAAAAATCTAAGGCTCGGACAAATGACTTAGATAAGGATATCTATATTAATAATAAACAACTTGGGGTTCGTTTGGCATGTTATAGTAAGTGTATTAACCATATAGTGTAAGAAAACAAAAAGTCACGGTAAAAGTTAAATTATTTAACTTAGAGTTAAATCTAATTGATAAGGTTAAAATAATAACCTAAACTTGTCTAAATCCTATTGGTTGATAGTATTTCGACCCATCCCCACTTCAACTTCTAAATAAGACCCTTTGGAACCATTATAAACCGATTTTGACTTTAATATAAAATAATATTTTGAGATATTCCTAAGGTGCCCCTCTCCTCCCTTATAAAAGGGCACCTCCTCCCCCTCCTCCTCACACCAATTTGAGCACTCAAGCTCGGCCAACCCCTGCCAAAATCCCTTCTCCACTTCCCAAGAATAATCCTAGAGGTCCTGGTATTCTTCAAAGACCAATCATAGTTCCCTAAGTGGAGGATTCAAAGAGGTGTGTAAAAGAAGAGGTAATATCCATTACCGATCTTTTCAATTTATTTCTTCTTCAACTTCTTCTTCTTTAGTTGTTTCATGATAAAGTAATAACATCAGTATTAATTACATAATTATATGTTATTATAAATATGAAACAACCCTAATTCACCTTCTATCCATCCTATGGAAAAATGAAATCGCCGCGCGTGTGTACGTACGGAATACCGTCTCCACGCCATGGTGTAATCTATTTTCCACCATCTCCTTACAAGGATGGGTATAATTGTGTAATGAGTAACTATATATAATTATTATAAAGTGATATTTATACTGAAATAGTATAAATACACTTAAATACAATTCCACGATCATGGGAACAATATCATCGCTCGTGCGTACGTACGGAATACCGTCTCCACGATGTGATGCGACTCGTTCTACATGATCATCATTACATAGTAATTATATAAATGAATTGAATGAATAAATATGATATATGTTACACTAAAACCATTCTGGATATAAGGTATCTATAACCTTAAAAGAAGAATAAGAATTTATTCGGCAAAACACGCATAAGAACAAAAGTCAATAAAGACCCGAGTAACAAGTAACAATGAAATATTACTAACAAGAAGCTAAGAATATGACCATATATTATATCATATCAATATGTATGATTCTGTAATAAGTCAATAACATTATTTAAACCATTATACAGGAGCTTCGGACACGTACAAAGCAAATCGGACCTAAGGTAAGGGAAATATCACAATCTCATTTTTATCCGAGATTGTTTATACTTTGGTATTTACTAGGGTGTATTTTATCATCCACATCCAAGTTTCATCAATATGTAATATTATTTCCATCCACCTAAAATTGTTTAAATCCAATTTTACCCTTCGGTGAGGTTTTAGTATAAGATATGAAAGGAATCTTTTGTCGTTTTTCGTACGAGGTACTTTTTGACTTTTCTGACAAAAGTACGAAGAATGTTTTTTTTAACTTATACGGCATGAATGGATTTTTAAAACATTATTTTCAAGAAGATTCCTTTACAAGTTTTCAAGTTTATTTTTAATCAACTTCTTTTAGTTTAAATTTTTATGAAATGTTAAGAAAGGAAAAATGTTTTTGAAGAAGAAAGGATATTTTCCTCAAGAATGGAGTTCAAGTGTTTTATCAAAATTATTTTCCATCTAAGATAATAAAAGGTTCTGTTTTTATCCCTATTATTACATTGATTTGATTATGTTTTGAGGGAATTATTTTTATGAAGTCATATGATTTGTTTTATGATGTCATGATGTTTCAAGAATACCATTTTTGTTACATGTGTTATGCGATGATGTATGATTTATGATTATGTGGAACACATAATAAATGATTCATTATAAGATGGGTGGGACCTATATCTCCCTCCAATGCATTGGGTAAAGATTTATATCTCATGAGATAGACATGGCTGGAATGGAAGGTTATTTCGGTTCAGTGATACAGGACTGAAACGAGGAGTGAACTCGGTTCAGAAATGGACTTTGTCCGCTAAGATATTCTTGGAAATGAGTCATGACTAACAAGAAATGATTTTACATGATTATGTGTGAATGCCACAAAGTTTCAAGTTTTATGTTATGATTATGGGGATCTCATTTTCACTTCTATGATTTATTCCATGTTAAGATATTATGATCTCTTTTGCAGGTTATGATTTTCAAAAAGATATGATATGATTTTTATTTCCTTTATTTTCCCTTGCTGAGCATTTGAGATCACCCTTTTTGTATGTTTTCTTTTCCTCAGGTCAGGAAGAAGGTTATTAAGTAGGATATGCCAAAAAGGGACCCTAGATATGATGAAATAAGTGTGAGGCAAAGTTGATGCTTTATGAACCAGTTGTTTATGTTTCCCAGTTTCTAAAGACACTATACCTATACTGTCCTTTGTGGTTTTGTCATATGTTGTAATAAGTGTGCTTCAATTTTGAATTATTAACAATGTATGTAAAGTATGGGTCGTTATAATATTAGAGAAATTTAATATAACAATTTGATAAAATACTACTTCTCTCACTGTAGAGGTAGTCCATGAACATCCTTTTGTAATATATCTATATAATCCTCCATGATTGAAAGAACCAAAATTTAAAAAGTTTTTACTACACCATGGATAATAATAACCAACTTATAGGTCATGGGTTTTAGCATAATTCCCGTAATACCCACTCACTCTACTACGAGTTCTGTCTTTCCCATAAAGTATAATCATGCCCATTCTTCCAAAGGCCCCTAACATACCTATAGAGATATTGAAGCTTTCATAAAAACATGGAAAAAAAGTACATAAATGTGATAAAACCATATGGTCTCTTCATGATGACCAAGATGTCCCATGAGAAACTCTATTCACCAAAAAATATTTCTCACTTCCAATAAAATAATAAAAATGTAGAAAGGTTCACTATAGGAACCACTAGACAGAGATACTAGTATAATTTCTTAAGTTGGATCCCTAGATCACACACTAGGTTCATAATGATAATTAAATGGATCACCCTATTGTATTATAATATTGATGATATAATATAATAAATAATTACCATACCTATGATCATCCCATGAGCTTTTGAGTTGTAATACACCATGGCGTACAACTTCCCAAGGCCTCAACATCTATCTTTATGAGCATACTATGGGCCACCATGTGGTTGTAATGTAAATAACTAATTGCATAATTATCCAATATATGTTCCTATTCTTAAATCCCCACCATCTCCTCTCCCAACTCCACCTTCCTATTGGTCACCATACCCATTCCAAGGATAACCATTATCACAATTCCATTTCATCCCGGGAGGTCCATCCACTACCGAACATCCCTTGTACACTACATGGTCCATGTACTGCATGACCACATGCCAAAGTCTTATCATTGTTACTCATTAAATTCATCAACACATGTTGTATTCTTACCACTATAGATGATTTTACTAATATAATTCTTATTGAATGAAATATGTCATGACATGGTACATTAAATGATACCTCAACCCTCCTAAGGTCATAGTCACTATCCAGAATTAGTAAAGTGGGTGTCTTCGTTCATCATAGTAGGATGAAAGTAATCAGTAAATACAATGATAAAAGTATCCAATTTACATAAATTGAGATAAATAATGAAGTATAGTCATGGGACTCTAAAAAATATGATAAATATAACAATGTTTCCTAAAACACATGTCTTAGTATACTGAGTTAACAAATAGGTGGTTAGTGTTCTGTCATATGGATACAAAGGCCACCAAAAAAACACACTTTTATCTTCCCTAATATCATCACTCAATATAGAATATCATTTTTCCTTGGTACCCTTCAAATCATAATATTGAAACACATTCAACCACCATCCCATGGAAAAAATAACTACAATACCACACAATAATGACCCAACCCACACTGGAGCTCCTAGAAGGTGGATGTTTGGGCCACCAAACCCTAAATACCAACTACATTTGAATGGTATACCAATAAGAGTTTATATATAATACCTCAAATATGGAGACTTTTAGATATATAAGTATATTCATGGACCCAAAAATCTCCCTGAAGAAGTACATTGGAATAATAATAAATGTTAATAATATCTAGTTTATAAAAAATTCATGTAATAAACACTAGGGAATAAAAATGAGCGTGATAGTGTATTAAAAATGTTAAATAATAATTAAAAACTATCCTAGAAAATATTTCCCAATTAGATAAGAACTATAATATAAAATAAATGAGGTATATCGACAACTGATCACCAATAACAGACCGTCAAATTCCACTAATTCACTGTATTATTATACATTTCCCGGAGATCACTTACAACCCATCATAAATCTATATAAAAAATGAGAAGTATAAAAAGACAACATGCTAGGGTGAGTTCCAAACAAATAAAAATGGAACCCAAACCGAAAAAAAATACATATAAATATATATATTCTCACAGAGAAATCCAAAAAAATATATATAGAAAATCATCATCTCAAAACATATCCTAGGATAATGTGTAAGCCTATATATCAAATGGTCCATCATCAATGAATAGAATATCAAATTTCAATACCATTAAGTCATGTGGAGATAAGGAACCACACCAATAATCTATAGTCTGAATGAGTGAAATCACCAAAAGATAGAGGAACCAATCCCCTATAAATAATGGGTATTCGACTCAATTTATGGAGGACTCACACCCTATAATGAAATACCAGTTACATACCATAGATAGAGGACTTCCATGTATGTTGGTTTTTAAAATCTCTATATTTGGAATGAATATGGGGTACTCACACCCAGGTGAGACAGGGGAGTATATTACCCATAGGTAGAGGGCCCATTACATGAATATTGGATTACAATCTCTATCTGGAGTAATGAGTTTGGGGGACTCACACCCTGGTGTGATAAGGGAGTACCAATGCTAGAGATAAAGTAATCATCCATGAATAGGGGTTGTTATCTCTACCTAGAATAATGAGAATGGGGGACCCATACTTTTCTTCAGTAGGGGTGTATTAACCCCATACATAAAGGAATTGTTCCTTAAATATGGATGAATCATCTCTACTTAGAATCTCTCTTATGTTCATGCTCGATCAATACCATCATCGAGTGTCTCCTAAATAAGAGTCATGGTAGTGAAATATCACATCATTTCTCACAATCCACTCTAAAGGCCTTCATCTCATTCTATATAGAACAATAATTGGTATAGTATACATTTTAGATAAACTCCTAGTTAAAAATGTGATATGAGAGGTAATAGTTTTTCAAAAAAGATGTACACAATGTGTAAGGGGTCGACATGGAATGTGTTATACCTCCACATAATTTTCATGTTATCCTTAATTAATGGAATAGTAATACATGTCTCTTTATATGGTGTGTTTTCCCTGATACATGGCATGTATGACCACATTGGGACCTGGTCGTTCTTCTCAACATGTGTCATTTATTCAAACCTATGACTGTCTACTCTAGTACATGGACTGTCTATCTACATGGGTCCTCCTGAGAGTGTAGTTGGAACACGACTTGGACCCTATTATAAGGTAACAATACATTTTTTCCACCTACATCTGTTGTGATATTTTTTTTCCAATGAAACCATAACTTCCCTATAATTCTAAATAACATGTCATGTTTTATTCTGAACTAAATGACATGTAGTCATGTTTTCCATATAAAATATAGTTCTACTAAAATCTTCTCGAACCAATATAAATTCCATGATCTTTTATTTTAACCCACTTAAAATTGGGGGTATATAATTCATATTTAGGATTTCATCCTTATGTTGGCCAGAAATCGATAAATACTCATTCATACAAAGCCAGGACACTGCCCGACGCTATTAATGGTTAATCATAACATCTCTCTAGATATCATATCCACATTCCATCAACCAAAACCTACTCTCCATCATGACCCATCCTTTATATTACAATACTTTCATCACATATAATCTTCTAGGTGTTTGGGGGGTTTTTTCCCTTGAACCCACATAGAAATGTTGAACTATAACCACATTTGCCAATAGTGAAGTACAAAATGAACAAAATAAGATAGAGTGCCTAAAAATGTTAATATATAATTGGAAAAGTGTATATGAGAAATGAACATAAATATGTGATTGATAGGGGTGGTAGAATTGCAAACTTGATAGATTTGTTGATTTGAAATAAATTTTTCTAATCAAGGACCATGTGATTGATTAAATAATCATAGATCTAAAATTAAAAGACCTGAAATTCTAAATTTATTAATAATGTGTGGAAATAAAAATTTATGATCTCGAACATGATTTATTATTTGTTGCTAGTGGATAATTAATCTTCCAATATAGATAATGATCTACTATTTTCATTTTATGTTGATCCCCATATATACCATGATAAATTTTTGTTCAATGATTATTCGCCGATAAAGGTTTTCAAATCCCATCTCAATTTTTCTAGGGTTTATATAGATATCAATGGAGAATAGTTATTAAAATTTATTTATAGATGATATAATCTAGTCATTTGATAAAATAATATATATTATAGATATATATATATATATATATTAATTTAACAAAATGTCCAACACCCACCTCGACCTGACATCATATATTGACCGGCCATAGGTCCCACATAGGGTATACCCCATTATACTGATTCATATATGGTGTTGTATTTTCTAGAAGATAATCCATTCAATACATACATTGATATTTTTGAAAAAATTTGTGTTCAAGATATTAATATTTTTTATATTTTTATAAAAAAAATTCTTTTCTCAGTAGGCTAAGGAATCTTGCGTTGTCTCAGCGCATAAATCTGAATATAAACATTAATATTTTTCACTGTTTTACAAGGAAAAAATATAGTCTCCATTATTTAATAAAAAAATATTTTCAGTCACAAAAATAACCAACTAAAAAATGGTGGGGATACTGATGCCACGTCTTTCTATCCCACTCACAAGTTCTCTAACGATTTCTCTAATACTACCACAAAAAATGAACAAAGGGAATTCTCAATGTAAAATACCAAGTATTATAATGAGGTAAAAATGATTTATTATGGCTTAATATGAGTACTGATGAGATAATGGGTGTTTCAAGAGTTTATGGTGAGTTTTAGAACGTGGAACCCAACACATGTTAAAAAATAGATTCTCTACATAAAGAGGAGAAACTATGCGACCCATGATGAACGGTTAGATGAAATAGTCTAGGATAGACCTAGGGATGTAGGAGATTCATGGTTTCAAGATACCATATGAAGGAAGGCACACAACTGTACAAAAAATATGTACTTTTTTGTAGTTGTATTTTTCATAGTTTGTGCACGGTATAGAATAAAATTTTCATTAACTGTGTGACCCAATATTTTTTGTAAAAATTACCATTTAACTATTTAAAATTTATAAATAAAAGAAACCTATTCTATTATTCATCTTTGGAAAAATGTACTATTGATAGCTCCTTTATAATCAAATTGGTATCTTTTGATCTCGTTTTAGTGTCTAAAAATGGAGTCGAGCACTGATCATATCATTATATTCACACCAGTGAGGAACAAATTCCATTTGTATCTATTGAATGACTTCATATAAGTGGTGTTATTTTGGTGCATCAAAATATTCCCCTATTTTAGTTACATTTTCCACTATACATTTTCCTTGTCATCTATACCAAATCAGAATCTAATACTTGAAAATTACTCCCCAACATACCTACAGAAAGAGTTGACACATTTCCATTATGGATTGCTACTTTATATTCCTAGATGCCATTATGTCAGAAGTTAGACATTATGGCGGTTCATCATTAATTAATTTAATAATTGAGTAAATATAATTAGATCAATATTAGGTTTCCCTTGTTTATAATTGAGATAGTTGGAGTTTTTTGTATAGCCTGGGCTACCCATGGGGTGATCCCTTGCATTTTAAAATTACTATACCACCCATGGGGTGTGGATGATTTTTCCAAGATACAAAAATACCTGTTATTGTTGAAATGAATTGAATTGATTATTTACTTGATGGGTTTCCTCTCATTCCTTAATATATTTGTTATGAACTATTTATGTGTTTAAATGTGAATTTTTATATGAGTGTATAAACTCGTGGAATTTAATTTCCTCGAAATTGATAAATGGTTTGAATGACGAATTATTGAATTGGAAACCATGGATATGATAGACAATAGGTCATGATAGTTGTATATGGTTACATGGACATGTATGATATTTGGATATTGATTGGGTGGGATACCTAGGGCCATGATACCACATGGATTGAGATGGCAAGGAATCACATAGTAAAAGAACGATTGACATTATCCTAGAAATTCAACCATGTCTAACCAGGTTTCCATTGAGATTATCCTAGGACATGATATAGATTACTAGGTTCAATATACTATGGATCTAGTCTCATGGGGTCTGAAACTTATTTCACATCACTCATTCATGGTAAATTGGACACTTTTTATTATATGGATCTATTGTGGTTGATATGAAACTTCTTGTTATATGATATGGATATTGATGATATTTTATACAGTGTCTATGGAATGTTCATGGTGTTTACTAATATTTTCATTAAAACTACCTTGTTAAATGATGTTGATTGTAATTTATCCTGGATCCTTGTTTGGATAGAATGATTCACTAAATTATTTTACATAATCCATGTGGACTTGTTTCATAATTACTGTAGTGGTGATATAGAATTCACACTTCTTAGATAGAATTTCACAGTGGGGATTGTTGTGGACAGAATTGGTGTGGGTCTACTAATATTATCTCTCAATATCTATCTTTCTTTTTCATTGGGTACCAGAGGGACTAAATGAATGTTGTTTAGGATCAGGAAAAATTACCATAGATTGAATATAGAATGTTATATTATTAGGATAATGGGATAACAGGACTGAGTAGAGGCTTTTAATTCTAGTTGGCATAGATTCATTTAGGTCTTTTGGTACTTTGATTCATGTAATGAACTGATGTCTGTATTCCAATTTTTGATGCTTTGTAGACACATGACATGGCATATCATTTTGTACATGACATACATATTGTATTTT
Source organism: Viscum album (assembly GCA_963277665.1). Lineage (NCBI taxonomy): Eukaryota > Viridiplantae > Streptophyta > Magnoliopsida > Santalales > Viscaceae > Viscum > Viscum album. The sequence goes on along the minus strand of OY728120.1, from coordinate 1,535,155,986 downwards.
TTATATATCTATCTTTGGATGTTTATATAATTTATAGTTATTATTGTACTTAATAAATGGAGGGTTACTTGTCCATTATTCATTATAATTATTCATGTTGCTGATTCACTATTATAAATATTTTTATTTATAATTTTTTTATATATACAGTATGTTAAACTATGGTAATTATGAAATAATATCCTCGTGGATAAAACATAGAACCTCTTTTATAGTCAGAAACCTCTAGCATTTGGGTGGATGTGATTAACACCATGTCACTCACCATAATGGGGAACCATTTAGTGGTATTTGGCTTAGGTCATTTTAAAGTGGAATACTATGATTTCTTTCGATTTGTATTACAATTTAAGGACAATAGACAAATATAGGATGATTAGTGAATTTGGAAATGATTTTTTCCTTGTATAAGTTAACCCTTTTACTAAATAAGTCCAAATACCATAGAATATAAATTATGATTTAATGGATATTTCCTATTCATGTTGATTTGAATTTCACCATTTAGCGATTCTATTGGGTTTTGAGGTTATCATTAATAAGAAAAATGACTAGTTTTATCATTTCCCGATGAGATGAGGGAATGGATATCATCCATATTATTTGGAAATTTATAGTATTCACTTGTATGAAAATATACAATGCCATATAAGATAAATTTCAGGAAAATATGAATTTTTAATTTGTGCATTGTGTGTATTACTTCTCTTTGATAAAGGATTTATACATGTTATTTAGAAACATTGTTGCTACTTAGAGTACCTTCTATAACCTAAACAATATTTTCCTAATTAAGCATCAAAAGACACCATATGTAGTCAACTATAGAACATTAAGACATGGACCATTGGTCACATTGACTAGAATTAGTTATGGTATGGATTAATTGGATTCAATATTTTGGATCATAAGGTTTATGGGCCCTTATGGATCATGAGTGATGCACCGTTTGGCTCAGAAATTTATTTAAAAATAGTTAAATGGAGATGAATTCAAATCAACATTTAACTTTGAAACTATTATCATGGCCATGACATATATTGTGAGGGAACATTATGTAGTGTCGTAATTGGTGTTACAACTATTTCTTTTAACCATGTCCATGATTTAGGAGAAAGAGGAGTCATGTGACCTATTTATATGATGGTTTTTACCATTCATATTCTTTTATTTGTGAATTTATTTGAATGAATATTCTCTCAGGAGTGTGTTTTGAATTGCAGAGATATGTCAACAAAATAAAATCAATTATTATCCCATGAGTTTGGTGATAAATAAGATTTTAAAAAGTAGTAAATGGGATACAAGTGGATCCTCCTATAGTTCCAGCTATGGGAACAACTATTTTACCAGTCACATATAAGTAGGAATAGTTCTAGGAGGGTTTTTTTACCAAATGTAGAAATTTCAAGGAACACTGTATCCTAACTCATTTATGGACGAGTTTATGGATTTGTTCCAATAGAAACATTATCCAACATTTTCAGGGGATAATGGTCCACAAGAAGATGAGGTAAGGCATGGAGATACTTTTTAAATATTTGTGTATTGAATACACCTATTGGGGTCATATTGATGATAAAAACATATATTATTCGGGGAATAAAAATGAGCTACTGTGATGTATTGAACCAGACTGAGAGGCTGCAAGATAATTTTTATCTGTATTGACCCCACCCATGAAATCTAAGAGCCTATGTTAGGCTACCATTACATGGTAATTATTAAAAGTAATAAAATCCCGAGGGACTGAATATTTTAGTAGTCTTGGTTATCTGTATACATACATGAGTCTGGTATTAAAAATTAATAAAATTATTAAAAAATATTTTTTTTTGGTTTTTATGATTATAATAACATTATTGTATCTAGTATTTCCTTGAATATCAACCTTAGTACAATTCAGAGAATCTATTTGAAAAGAAAAATATTAAAGATGATCTCAACTGTTGAGTAAGGGTAATGTACAGCGGATGAAATAATGATTCTATGAGAATAGTAAATATGTAAAGGTATTAATAGAAGACACATTCCAGGTAATTAATAATCTGAGATGAAAGAGTGTAAACAATATTTGGAGGGAAACAATTGGAGACACATTAAATTCAAACAAATATATATATATATATATATGATAATCAATATGGACTGGAAAATAATTAAAACACATGATATATAATCAATAAAAAGATTTACAAATACATCCATAGATATGTGGAGGAAAAATATCATGGTTAAATAATAACTAAACCTAGATATGTTAAATGATTAATTATTGGATTCCATGTTTCTTGGGAAACGAAACCATTACAAACAAGACCTTTGACATGATGGTAAGTAAAATAATTGGTGAAACCCCCTATCCTTTTCTAGAAAACTAACTCATCCATATAGACTACCAATTCATCAAGGGGAAATCTATAATTGGGCCCCAACATTTTCATACCAATATAAATAATTCCTCATATATTGAATAAATGAATTAACATTGTAGCTTATAAAATATCTATATAGTGTACGAGACATATATTTATCAAACTTTTCCCAAAACAATAACATTAAAAGTATAAAAAAACATAAAAAATGGAATAAATTTTTTGAAATGAACATATCCATGATTATTGATATGTATAATTATGGGAAATTCTATGTTCAATGATCATATGAAATTAATTTTTTATAGGAGAATTAAAAAGAAATCAAGGAAGTGAATGAAAATATAGTACATAGTAAAATTAATCATAAAACATATAGATAATGTATAAGGATTTAATCTATACAAAATATCTCTTGTGGATTAAGGATAAAGTGTAATTGTGTATGATTATTTGAAAAAAAATCATTCAAAAACATTCTTGATAAAAATATAATTTTAATTTTTATATTTTTTAAACCCCTTTTCTTTGAAAAGAACTTTTGAAAAAAATTTATTTTGGATGTAATACATTTAAAATAATAAATAAACTTCAATGAATTTATGGTATATTAATCCATACATTCATAAAGAGGTAATAAGAACATTCTTTTTGTAAGGTAAAATATTTTTTAGATTTCTTATTCGGGAAGAGATATGAAAATTCCGGTGAAAAAATTTGTAATAAAAAATATTAATAATTTCTTTAGTAAATCATATTGGAATGGTAAATTAAATTTTTGAAAACCATATTATAAGATATTATTTTTACATGGAAATATATTCTCTGACTATAGAGTGAAATGATGTGAGGTTTTCATAAAAGAATTAAATACCATTTTGAGAACAATGGATTCAAAAATATTTACAAATTCTAGAAAAATTTCATCAATAACTAGAGGAGAATAATATTAAAGTTTTTCTTTAAAAATGGTCAATTACATTCATCTAATATAAATTCATCTGTAAATAATCCTAAATAAAATGGGATTTTGATGTTTTCCCCTAAAAAGACCATAATGTTGATATGGGAATCACAAAAATTATTTGATTAAGTTTATAGAATGTAAATGCACATAAATCAAGTGAAAATAAAATAGTATATAGTAAATAAATTATTACAGACATAATCAAGTAATACTATTCAAAACAAGGATGTAATATATCCCAATGTATAGGAACTAGGATATAATATTATATACTACTTGGTAAAGTTTAACACAGACCCCCCTAGAAGAAATAATTAAAATTGTAAAAAAAGTACCATCAAGATGAAAATAATAAATTATATAATATATCAATATGTTAAGTATATACACCACATAAAATAAATAATTGGTGAAAATGACATTTATCTCACAGATGTAAAAATTTAGATGAAAAATCACATACCATGCATTTACTTTTTGGATGAACATCTATTAACATCCCGTATAATGGATTTCGAAAAATTGATAAATTATTATAGAACCATATTAATATTTATTATATAATATATGACCTTATTATATAATCTTACTACACGTTTTTTAGTAATCTTTAATTAATTTCCTTATTCTTGGTGTTAATTTCTTATTTCTTCGAGTATGTTTTTAGTTGATACTTATTGTTCATGTTACATTGATTTAGATTTTATTAAAAACATAATGACACCCATGATTTTATTATCATATATATTAAGTAATTATATATTTATAATAAACCATAATATTTAGAGATAACAAATGAAATGCCCCCTTTATGGTGATGGTATGACATATGTACTCAAGAACACGATTTTCATTTCATTATCATAATAACAAATGAAATGTAAATTATATATATTTATTTTATTATTCCATTTTTAATTTTATGTCATAGTTTTATACTAGGTAAAATAAAAATATCATTTATATGTTCCATGTATAGTGTGGATGAATTACTTTGTTTTAAGGAGGTGGTAGTCCAAACATCCACAAATGAAGTTATCATATTAACACAAAATAGAAATTAAAACGATATGTGTTATAATGAAATTAAAGAATAATACAAAAATTATAAATATTATATATATATATATATATAAAATATTAAAAGTATTTCCATCATAATTCTATGCCATCAGAGTATGTAAAGAAAAAAAGGACAATATTATTTTGTAAGGCAGTGGTCCACCGTACACATAAAGGGTATGTTTTTTACCCATTAAATAGATTTATGTGCATGTTTACTTCTATCCCATATAATCAAAAAAATTCAGTATATTATGATACTTTATATTTTCTATAATAATGGAATAATATTACTTTAGGCGGTAGAGAATTTATATAAAACAAATGAGTTTGAGGAAGGATGTTAACTATTATATAGGTAAATCCTTTTGGTTCGTATCAAATGGATTCCATGGATGGATTACTTCTGAAATTTAGGGTTCTGGGACTAGGTTTGATATTTTTAGTAATTTTGTTTAAATATCATGGTTAATATAATGTGGCATGAGTGTTTAGAGGAAGTTTTATGGGTGAGCTCTTTTTTATATTAGAGGAGGATAGGAATTCTATTAAATCATTGAAAAGGGAATTAAATACACAGTTTAACTATTAAAAGTTTATTGATGTATTAAAAAATTATATACAATTGAGGATAGGTTCTTAATATTTCTATAAAATATCCTTTTAATAAGTTTATAGATCATTTGGTCCCTTATGTGTAAGGCAATGTCCTTTGATGAACTAATTTTTTTCTTAATCGTTGAAATTAATTTTAATTACATACACTAATATTTTTTTGTAAAAAACAATGTTGAAATTATTATACATTATAAATTATAATTATTACATTTATTGAATCCATTTTTAAATATTAAATCACATAAGTGGTAGAAAATAATTTTAATTTAAACCCATAGTCGAGATGACAATGAATGTTATAAAGGACTTTTTAGGTAGCCCTGAACTAATAGTTTATATTCTCGTATATAATCCACACATCCTATTTCTTATTCATTAGTAATTATTTTTGGGCTCATGCTGTTTATTTCATTATGATCATGTCTTATGATCTTCCAGGTTCTATCCCATAACTCACGTCTAATACCATTGATATACAGTGTATGATCTCCCAATATTACAATCACATTATCATACTACTATGTTCATGTTTATTCTTACATGTGTCCCTTGTTTACACTTACTGAGCAGATGAGATTGCCTATTTATAATGATTCCTTTCTCTAGGTTATGAAGAATTGTTTTAAGATGAATTTTAAAAGGGGGAGATCAATATGTGATATGTTGATGATCATTCACCAGGATATAAGATTTTGTTTCCAATATTCCATTGACACTAAATTATTATGGTCATATATCATGTCTTTTTCTAATGTACTTAATATTCATCTAAAATGATGTTTTATCCTTTTAAATTAATCTTGGGTAGCTATATTTTAATCTGGTAATATGAAAATTTCAAAGATATCTACATAAATTAAAAGCATAACCATATTAAAGTATCAAATCTACAATCTGGTGACAAAATAATAATAGATTATCTTTAGAAAGCCTATATGCTACTTTTGACATTATTAACTTTTTAAATCTGACATTTTAAATCACTTCACATTCTGGTCGCCTACAAATTTGGGAATGATCTAATCATGCCATTACATTATATTTTATCTTACATGGTTTATCAAAAATGTGTTTGAAATAAATTATAGAAAGAGATCTTCTCAATATTCATGAAATCTATCATGTGACTGAACATAAAATCCAAAGAATATGGTATATCCCAAAAAAATCTCTATTTTATCAAATTGTGTTGTTTCACAAAGCCATCATTTTCTTGTTGGTTAATTGTTTGTCCAATTTTGATGGGAGGTAATTTAGAGACAATTGATTTTTACCCTACACATATGATCATTGTTTTATGTTCATCTCGTTCATTTTTTCCTTTCTGACATGATAATTGTTCCTCTAAAAAGAATGATTAGTTAGAAGGAATATCTGATGACATCTGAAAAAACAAGTTCTTTTCCATTGAATAGCCTAAATGTGTTGTTGACTACCATTCAATACGTATATAATCTTTGACAATGTGTAATCCAGCCAGATAAATTTCCAAATGATGGGAAGATAATAATTATCCAAATCAATATATATTTCAGAATTTTTTTTTCTGCAACATCAAATATACTAACACCATTACTCTATAATGAATTTAACTCATCAATCAATTATTTCAAGTAAACATCAGTATTATTTTTCAAATATCGTAGAATTAATGTTGTTAAAAAAATATATGTTTGTTGCATCGAGATCCAAATAGATAAATTGTACTGAGTTATAATGCCAGGGAGATATTAATACTGAATGTTGTAAGAACCATGTGCATAGAAACTTTTCATAGAAATATCCAATCACACATTTCAGGCTTCTAAAGAAACAAACCAATTCAGTTGGCCAAATAATTCTTGGAATCACCATCAGAGTGACGATTTAAGGATTTACTCTAGGGAATGTTAGGTTGGTACCATGACATCAATGTTTTCATATTTTGAGATACAAATAAATTCTTCAAAATGAGTGTAAGCTGGAAATATATCAAATGTTTTATAGGACTCAATCCATAGATCCCTTGTTGAGACTCTTTATAGATCAATTTTCAACATGTGGAGAACTATTCAATGTATATTTGTCACCATAATATAAGATTAAATAATTTTAACATGCACAAATATTTGGATAACCAAGACCCAAATTTTGAACCAACCTCTTTCTATCATAGAAATATATAGACAACACATTTTCTTCATGTAGATGTGTTTTTACAAAATATAATATTTGATCAAAACATCTATTTGAAATTCCATTATCTGACTGAATATCCATAAATTTATAAACTACTTTTAAATTTTCATATAATTAAAACATGATATAAGGTATCCTCAGTGGACCTAAAAAACACATAAAATTGAGATGGTTCCTACACATGATTTAAATTAATTTCATCCTAATTTTAAACTTGTAGAAAACACGGACCATCAACATCATGTACTAAATTCTGAAATTGTACTTGATCTAAAACAAAATTATTAGTATATTCCCTAAAACTGTGTACACTGTGTTGATAGAAAAATTAATAATATGATTAACAGTCAAAACATAATAAATAACCCCAATTTTTCAAATGTGTCGAATGTCCTCAGAGAACATTTTTTCACAAGGACACATAATTTTTCCCCTATAAATAAAATATTGGTTTTGATGATGCAAATTATATGAATGCTTCAACAAACTCAATATATAAAAGATTTAAACCACAACTGTTCGGACTCATTTATTGATTCATTCAACAATTATCATTCAATAATGATTTTTGTCGACTTCTGTGTTTCATATTTCTATAAAAAATTAAAATAATTAGTTTTTTATATATTTTTATACAATAAAAAAACAATCCAAAAAATATAAGGCAATTAAATTCATTTTTCTATCAAATTACAATAATTTATATTATTTCATACTTATTTATAGTATTTTTTTTATTATTTTATGCTAATATACACTAAATTATTATAATTCATAGTAATTACTAATAATCATTATTAATTATATATAATTTTTACTAAAAAATTCTAATTACTAGGGACACAATTTCCAGTGGATTTGTGTCATATCTTTTCCCTGAAGACTCATCTCCTCAATATCCAACTAAAATCACTATAAAAAATATCCTCAGAGCTATTGATATCCATTTTTATATACAAAAATATGGAGAACAGGGAGGCCTCACCACATTGTGCACTATTCCCTGGCATACAAAAATGTATATCCTTATGTCAGAGGAGAATTTTTAAAGTTATTTCACTAGAATAATGTTTCAAGGAGACGAGTCGTAAAAAAAATATTACTCTTTTCCCAACAACTCATATCCACACAACATTCTTCACTGAAATCGATATGAAAAATTTACTCTTACATATGTGTATCTATTTTCGTATACTTTAGAATGGAGATTAGGAATGCCTCGCCATGTTTCTCTCCATTCCCATGTATAAGAGAATTGATATCTATACTTCAGGACATATTTTTCAATGTGATTTTATAGGGAAAAATTGCAAGGTGGTAAGGTGTTAGGAAAAATAGTACTTCCAATCTGCTAGAAATTATGCCTATTTATTATAGTTTTTTACAATTTATTAAAATTTATTTATATTTATTAAAAATTATTGCTAATTATTTCTAATTATTTCAAATTATTGTGCAAAATTATTAATTATTTGTAATTATTATAAATTTATTATTAATTAGTAGAAATTAATTACTAATTGTTAGAATTTATTACCAATTATTACTTAATGTTACAATTTATTAATAATTTTTGCAATTGATTAACAATTTCTGAAATTTATTACTAATTGTTTTAGTTTATTAAAAATTATTATATTTCATCATTATTTAATTGTATTTATTAAAATTTATTACTAATTATTTCAAAAAAATACTAATTATTAGAATTTATTACTAAATATAACAATTTTTTTACTAATTATACTTATTTACAACAATTTATTACGAAATATAACTAGTTATTAGATTTGTTTGTCAAATTATTATAATTTATTACTAATTATAAAAAATTATTAGAATTTATTACTAATTATAAAAAAATATTATAAATTATTACTAAATATTTATCATTATTAAAATTTATTACAAATTATTACTAATTATTGTGATTTATAACAAATTATTATAATTTATTACTAATTATAAGATGTGATTTTTTTGTTAGAACTTAGTAATAATTTGTAATATTTACTTCTAATTATTAAAATTTATTAAAAAATATTCCATTATATTACTAATTATTACTTACTATTGAAATTTATTAAAAACTATTAGAATTTATTACTAATTATAAAAATTTCCTTCTAATTGTTTCAATTTATTTCTAATTATTTCAATTTATTAAGAATTATACAAATTTATTACTAATTATACATAATTACTAGTATTTATAACTAATTATTAGAATTTATTAATAATTATTAGATCATATTACTGATTATTACTAATTATCTATAATTACTTCTAATTATTACCAATTGTTACAATTTAGTAATAATTATTCCAATTTATTACTAATTATTACAATTAATTACTAATTATTAGAATTTATTATTAATTATTGGATTTTTTAACTAATTATTACTAAATATTATAATATATTACTCATTAGTATAATTTATTACTATTTGTTACAATTTATTATAATTTCAATAATTATTGAAATTTACAACTTATTATTACAATTTATAATAATTTATTAGAATTCAATACTAATTAATATAATTTGATAATAATTATTAGAATATAATACTAATTATTAATAATTTATAATAATTAACATAATAATATTTATTTAATAATAATTTACACTAATCACGCGTAAGTATTTGTTTAAATAAACATGAACAATGATAAAACAATATCAAATTCTAATTTTATTTAACCGAATCTAACTAAGAATAATTATAACTATAATTAAGTAAAATGAATTAAGTAACAAAATAAAAGAAATATATAAAGACCCTAAAACTGATGCTTTTTAACGATATAAGTAGTGAATAATTACTCGAATTAAAATCTTAAATTATAAATTTTTTAAGAGAACATTTTTCACTATAGAGGGAGAGAGGTCTAGAGAATTGAGTGCAATGGAAAAAATGGGTGGTGGTATATATAACTTTGATTAGTCATGATGGGATTATTTGGGATGGGAGTCCCGTATAAAATATCCAAAACCCCTATTAATTAGGGGTAGTGGATAAAAAGTCTTTTCTGATGGGACTCATCACAAAAGACAACCTGCCGACATAGTATCTGCGATGAGATTTATATCCCGTCACACACTAAAAAAACAAAAGGGTATTTGAGATGGGATTTATATCTCATGACAAAATCCCATTCCCGGGGCTTGGTAGGCAGGAAATGCCAAACCTTTTGCGATGAAAACAATGTCCCCATCATAAAGACCTTATTAATTGTGACGCGTTGGTTCTCCCATCGCAAAAAATGTCATTTCGACATACTATTTGTGAAGTGTCACTGACCTGTCAGAAATGACCTTTCGTAAAAACCATATTTCCCCGTAGTGAGGGTTTACTCCTCAATATTCCATTATTATTTTTCATCATATCAGTCATGGGGGAATCTTTTCCAACTAATGGGTAATGGAAAATGATTGGGAATTATACTTAAAATGTGGGTATATGGGATCTTTTATGGGGTGATATAATAACAGGAAACCATGGGGTTTTTGGTGAATCTATGATTTGGCATAAGGACAAAAGGTCTATGTGTCACTTTGTATCCCATGAAAATAGAAATCAAGGCATGCATTGTTAAAGAATGAGGTGGGTCATTGACTTGATAAAACATATAGGGAGATGAAAACTATGAGAATGAGGGGAGAATTTACATAGTTTTGGTTAATATTTCATAGTTCAGGGATACAATATTGTTGTAACAATTCATGGGCTAATTGAAAAATGTTTGTTGTCCTAATTCCTAGACATGGGAAGTTGCATTGAGTATTTTCAGTAGCAACAAAAATTAAACCTATTTAGAAAAAAACAAAGAAGTCTCTCAACCAAATAAAGTAATTCAGAACCAAGTCTTGCATTGTTTTAGTTTGTAAGACTTGGACCATTGAAAATATTATAATTTTATCATTCTTGGACTATTGGAAAATACTTTAATGTTCTAATACATGGACTAATGGAAAACATTTTAGTGTCAAGATGATTGGACTAGGAAAATGATTGTTTTGAGGGTGTTTGTGTTTCATGAATGTGGATGAACCTAACATGAAAAGAGGGAATATAATCCAATATAAAACATAAATACCTTGAAGTCACATCACATTGTTCAGGGATTTAATTCTTGGACTGGGGGAAATGTGAATTATAGTTTAATTTAATGATTGTGGGGCAATGAATATGTTTTTCTCCATGATATATAAGTTGAAGAGAATAGGATATGAATGTAGGCTATGGAATGAAAACCCCATGAATTTTTAAATATTTTTTTCAAATTTATTATAAATATTTATTTTGTTTCATTTCACCAAAAAACTGAATATATATTTTGTTATGTGAATGATCTATTTTTTCCTTGTATTATATGCATCACCATGTCGATCTTGTGCTACATGAAATAGATATATTAGCATTCAGTACAAGAAACACTATGTATGTATTGTGTTACAAAAAATACATAGTCCCTTCAATAGCATTGGTAACACACAAGGTTGAGTTATACTGAACTACAATATACTATTAATAATATTATTAAAATATTATTATATATACAAACAATTAGTTAGAATAGAATTAAAGATTAAGAATAAATAAATCATAAAAGTATGATTTATAAATGGCTATAAAAGTAATCCTTCAGTTATAAATGGAATAAAAATTTTAATACAAAGAATTTACAAGTCTATAAAAATTGTTTGTCTCTTTACAAACAAAATTGTTTCTCAATTAATTGAACAAAACTCATTGGTTAAATTTTTTAAATAGAATTTATGTAATATATATTAAATAATTATTTTTTATAGTCCTCAAATAGATTTCATTGGTATAATAAATGAGTAAATCATTAATAACTGTAGTAAATTTTACATTGGGTGATATTCTGGTATATTTTTGAGAGTTTTATTTTTCTGTTGAATAGTGTAAAACATTATTTTTTGAATAAAAATGCTCTTTTTCAACTTATGTATTTAAATAGATAATTTTATAATTTATTTTTAATACATAATTATATCCATTATATATAACAGAATCCAATTTAGGTCATTGGAACCAATTTTACAATTAAATTTGATATAAAAATAATTCAATCTTTTCGACCTTTTAATTATAAAACACTGCATTTTCATCTTTCCTATAGGATGAATTTTAAAATAATTTATTCTACTTCTGTATTTATAATTTTGGAAATTTATTCCAAGTTATTAATTAGAATATGTAATACTTTTCAATCAGGTTGACATAGTTTTTTCCAAAAATATTAGTGAAAGTGATTATAATTTATTATAGTGATTAAGATAAAAATTTGCTTAACAAAAGACAATGCTTTAATTATAAGGCCCAAAGTGACCTACAAAATTCTCAAAAATCAGATGGATATTTAAATTTATAACAAATTAACCGTTTTCATAATTTTTCATCATTAGTTTAGAAACTTTACATTTGGAAAATATTTGTGGAATTGTATTTTCAAAAACAAATATGAATTCCCTTCCACCTCTCTTATAAAAAGGAACTAACTCTATAACATATTCTAATATATCAATCCATTGTATCTCTAAAAATATGCACAACTAATAACCCCAAATACCTCCAATAATCATATTAGACTCCCTTTAGTAATAAATCCAACCGAGGAATCCCTTCAATGAAAACCAAGAGGAGTTACCCAAAGTAGAGTTAACATCCTTCCTCAACCTCCTTTATTTTCTTTTCATTATTCATACCATAAATTATTCCAATTCCATTATTATATATTAAAAGAATTATCCAAAAATATTATACTATTATTTATTATATGGGTTTGACCTATAGTTACACAAAATTTTATATAATTGGAATAGAACATACAATTTTTTACAGTGAACTATTGCCTCACGAAATGATGTTGTTTGTTTTTCCATTACCACCGATCCTGGTAATGAATTATGATTGAAACATTGTTTTAAATGATATATTATATTTATAATGTTTTTATGCATTTGAAAATATTATTGGAAATATACCATTAGGCTTTCCATTTTTTGTAAATTCAATAATTTTATTTGTTGACATGTCGAGTATAGCCTCCTCAAAGAGATGCGATTCGTTGACACATTACAGATAATGTATTAAAAAATATTTTTGTGAAATTGTATGATATATTTGAAATAATAATTATACTATAATTATATATATATATATATTTAATTTAATTTTATTCAATACAAAAATAATTTTGAAACAATATTCATGCATAATGTACGACCTATGTTCCCCATGAACAATATATTATTGTTCATATTTATAAATTTTATAGATTATTATAAGTACATGTATACTGAATATATATGATATTTATATCATGTTATAGACTTTTTAAATAATTAAATCATGATCTATGTAATATGATGAAGAATAAATATCCAAAACATATACAAAAAAATCGAATATTACGTGAAACATAACATTATAATTGTGTTTTTAATAAAAGGGTAATATATAGTAAAATAAAAATCATATATAGAATTATATAAAATAATATTTCTGTATTGAAGATTTATAATAATCATATATTATTATTATGAAGGAGGTTCCATCATCTATGATAATAGTCAAGACATAAGGTAAGTTATTTTCATCTCTGTTCTTATTATTAATTTGATACACGACACGTTTTCCACTAGTTTAATTTATATATTGTATATACTAAAAAAATTATTAAACTGTAATTATACATAATTCTATTTTTATTTACATATTCATTTTATGATCTCTCTTTCATGGGTTTATGATTCAACTGATACAAAATTTATAAAGTAGTTTTCTCTTAATTTGCATTCTTTTAGACAAATGCATTGTTATGCACCAATATTTTTCAATGAGGTGTATATAATTACCTCGACATTTATACCATGAAAATTATTATTTTAATTATTTATAATATTCATTTAATTTAATTTTACTATGGGTATCATGATAATACATATGAATGTTGTAATAGTATATTTTTACAATCTCATTGTTTTTAGGTTTTTCCATGATTATGATTTCATTGATGAAATATTATAATACATATCTCATGAAAAAATCAATTTCCATATCTTATATTTAATAATGATATAATTATTTATTAGTATAATGTTTCCATTTATTTTACATATGATTATTGATAATGTTTTCGTAAGGAAATATGACTTTAAATCTCTCTTTACTAAGAAATCTGTGTTCTTTGAAATCCATGATCGATAATTTTTTTTCAAAAATGACTTATGTATACAATTTTTTTTATTTATTTTCAACAATTTAATATATTTTTTCATATTATTTTAAAATAAATAAGTTTTCAAAAATAATTTTGGAGATTCTATTTGAATTTTTTATGGAAATATATTTTTAAAATATTTTCAATCTACTTTTATAAGTTTAAAAGGAAAAAGGTTTTCAAAAATTTTAAAATATTTCATTATTTTTTTATAAAAATATTTTAAAAAAAATTAATCAAAAATATTTATGTTTTAAAAAATATTTTTCAATTCTGAAAATATATTTTTACCATGAATTTTTTTTAAATTAAATTAGAAATAAGAAAATTATTTTTAAATGCATTTATGTAAAGGATTTCAATAGAACATATATCTTACTTAATAAATGTTTCATTTTATATTACCAAATTCTTCACCATTTAATTTTACTTACATTTTTACACTTTATGGTTATCTTTTGATATGGTCCATTAATACCATTCACAATTTCTTTTGAATAGTTTATGTTTTGATGTAATAATGTTTATGACACACTTTTCTATTCCAAAGGTTATATTTTTTACCAACTTCTTTGGAAGGGATATTAATTGATAAAATTATTATGGTACCTAAATCACTTCTATAGGTAATGAAATGATGAAATTATTATAATACCCATTTTATTTCATGGTTTATGATATGATGTTAATGAAACTAGTCACTTTTAATGGGTTGTGATATGATAAATGTTTTATTATCTTTTGGAAAACGCATATATGATCTCGTTATATAATTGCTGAGACCTATATCTACCTAAAATGTATTTTTTGAATATTTACATCTCACAATTATGACATGAATAGAATAATTAGTGGGAATAGATCAGTATGATAGGGAAGGAAAACGGAGTAGACTCAGTTCAGTAATATATTTCTGGAAAGAGGAGTTAACTTATTTCGGCTTGATAGGGATGAAACATGGAGTGAACGTGGTTCAGTAATAATGGGATGAAATTATGAGTGATGGTGTTTTAGTAATATAATGCCTAGAATGGGAGGAGAACATAGTTCGAAAATATAGGGATGGAACACGGATTGAACCTAGTTTTTTAATGGACTTCATCCACTAATATGGACATTAGAGTGGCCAATGAATTCTAATATGGTTTGGCGACTGAACCCATTTCACTAAGATGTACTTTTTCTTAATCCTTGAATACTATAGAATTATTTATACACCATTTTTCTTTGACAAACTCAATATTGTATTCCTATTTTACTCATTCATTGAATATTCACTTGAATCTCATATATTCATGTCTTATTTATTACCATCAACTATTCCATGAATCATGTATGTGATATTTTATATGAAATATGATCACCAAATAATTTTTTTCTCATTCACATATTCCCGTTTAAAGCTTTTATATCTTCTTTTTTTACCCTTAATGAGCATCAGAGCTCATCCCTTTATTTTGTTTCCTTGGGAAATGTTATGAATAATGGTTTTAATTTGAAGTATTTTAAGTGGGAGATATTTTTGGTAAATTGTGAGCATCATTCACCAAGTTAAAATATTTTTCCCATGTTTCGAAAGAAACTAAACTATTATGGTCCTCAAGAATGTGTTTTTATAATGTTATTAATATTTATAAGAAATGATGAAATTTCCATGAAAGTTATTATTGGGTTTCTATAGTCAGTATCAAATGAATAGTATAATAAACCATTAAAAACAAGGATGATAAAAACTTAGTGAGACCCTAAGAATATTTATAAGGATATTTTTGGGTTTTTTATGAGGATAATCCCAAGGTTATATAGATATAAATAGTTGTTTCATGATTTTGGAATCCTATATGTAAATTTTCAAGATGATGTGGCTTTCTACTATGATATGTTTTCTCATGCTATAATTTATTGTCATACACTATAGAAAGAGATATAAGGAAATGGTTTAACATTGGACACATAAAATTAGTAATGTATGGGATTTTTTTAAATAGACGTACCAAATGGGAATATAATGAAAAAAATCATGAAGGTGGCATATGAATTTGTTATATTTCTAAAGATAAAGTGACCGATAATGAAATGTGAATGGTATGGTAAGTTTTAAAAATAATTTTTAGATTACTCATAGGAAGAATGATAAAATTGAGTTTGAGGATCCTTATGACATGATTCATATTTTATATTATAGGAAAGGGGTATTAAGGGATAAGATTATGAACCCAATTTATTGGTTAAAGAATAATGTTGTATTATTAAAATGTATCTGTATAGAAATTCAAGAATTATGTTATATAAATCATTATTTATATGTTTTACATTAAATATTTGAAATATATATAACTTTATTGATTTCCTAGCAAATATATATAATGGAAAAGTGATATTTTGATTATGGTATGGTAATCCTTAATGTAAACCTAAAGTTATGAATTTGTTTCTGTTGATAAATTGATTATAGATATTGATAAATTATATTATAATGTGCATATTACCGTGGAACTGATTTTTGATTTTTTTTAAAAAAAATGGCTATCTTATCCTGGATGATGTTTAAAAATTTTGGATTTAAATAATATATCCACAGGCATAGGAAAAACTAAACCTGCATTTTTCAATAAGGATTTGTGATTATTTAGGTTATTAACATGTTTCATGATAATTCATGATGAAGGTATTGACATTTTTCAGATATTAAAACCAAGAGAGAAATAATGGTATAAGGGGGTTTAATGTAATTTGTTTTTGAGAAATTTAGTGGCTTTTTTATAATGTTTTTTACTTCAACCATTTAAAAGGGTTAATTTTTTTAGCATTTATTTAATTTATAATGTTAAAATTCCAAGGAGTTTTTATAGAATAAAATATTATCTTTCCATATGATTATTTTATCATTTTGGATATCTTGTGGTATTTTTTTTTATAACTAAATACATATGGAATCATCTATCATTCTATTTATAAATCTTATGATTTGTTAATGCTTCACGAATACAAAATTCACCATAATTTAATGGAATAAGATATAATATGGATATTAATTAAGGAAAATCAAATGATATAGTAATCATGAAATCATGTATGTATGCCTTTTCCGGAAAAATATTCAATATTTGAAAAACGGGTCCTAAAAAAATTTATCTTGTTCTCATTATTTACGATGATATTAATGAAACTTCTCAAGCCTCATTGTGTTATGGCTTTATGATTGTTAATATTCTCCTAAACATGTCAAATACCACTCACCCTTAAAACCTTATTTTTTTATTTATCTTCGATTTCAATTTTTCACTTCGACCAATGTTCTCTGAAGTGTAATCGTAGTTACATGTTAAATTTTGTAACAGTTACGATTGTAACCTTATTTTTCTAATGAAATTTCTAGTATTCATTTTTATGATATGGATTTCTATGAATGTAAAATTAATGTATGAGACCATTGATAATGAAAATTAGATTTGAGGGAGAAGTAAATTTTATGTTGTGTAGAATGTATCACCCCAATATTTTAATAATTATTTTTTTAGATTTATTTAATTGTTTTGATATTTTGAATTACATAAAACATTGTATATATATTTTCTTATATGATAACACTAATTTTAGATTTAATTATACACAAAACCATGTAGATATTGAAGTACATGAAACACACAGAGTAATATACAGTACATGAAACACTATATTTGGATTCTGTTACACACAATACTGAGTCACTTTGATAGCTTCTATAGTATGCAAGAAGGCATTTTACCGAACTACATTATACAATTAACAATACTTTTAAAATAGTATTATAGCTACCACCTGACTTTTTGATTGGAATTATTGAATATAAATAACTAAAATAAAAAAATATTATTTTTACATGTATATAATAAAAATCATTTTTCATAAATTAGTAGAAATTAAAAAATTAAATATTTGAAAATAAGTAAATTTCATTTCAATGAAAACTATTTTTCTGTGTCCAAATTTTTTTCTCAATATATTAAACCACAAAAATTGGATTAATAATATCTATATATGTTATATTTTAATCATTTAATCAATATTTCTGACACCCAACCAATAGATTTGATTTTTATAGGATAATAATAAATCAATCTTTATGAAAAAAAGTATGTATCTTTAGAGAATGTAAATTTACCAGCTTTTAATGGAGAAAACACATTAAATATGATTTCTAAAACATTTTCAATATATTTTTACAAAATAAACATTATTTTTTAAAGTATAATATCAAACATTTCTGGGGTCAATTTAATTTATTTTTTGGAGATGTTTTATTTTCTCTTGAATACTGAGAGAAATTTAATTTTAATTGAAAATTGTTTTCCATCAAATTTAATTAAATTGTAAAATTATGTTTGAACATAATTTTGAAGTAAATTTCAGTCAATAATAAATCACTTAATACAATTTAGGTCATTAGAACCATTTTATAAAGGGAATTGGATAGAAAAACATTCTGTACTATTGGACATTTTTTCTTTATGACCCCTCTTTCTTTAACCCTCTGAGACATTAATTTTAAATTTATTTTTCCCACTTATGTGTTTTAAATTTGTGAAAATGGATTCCATATGTGAAATCAGTAAAATTTATAATATTTTATATGTTCAAAATGGTTTTTACTAAGATTGTTTTTGAATATAATTAAAATTAATTACAATGATAAAGAGAAAAAAGTGTAAAAAATGACTATGCAAAAAAATATATGGCCCAAAATGACCTATAAAATTGTCCAAAATAAACTGTATATTAATATATCATCCATATACTCCCTTTTCACTAATTTATATCATTATTTGAGAATCATTACTATGGGAACACGTGGATAAATTCCCATTTAAAATATTTACAATAATGTCACACTTCATACACATTAATAAAGAACTCACCCCTCATACTTGTCCACAACACTCAAACCTTTGGCATGACCAAAATTAGATATAAAAATCCTCAAATATCCCTCACCTAATAATAGAATCTTAATTTCCCATATATCCAACCATTTAAACTATTTGTTGAAAATAAGTGGAGCTAACCAGAGAATAGGTAACATCCGTCCTCATGTTTATTTGTTTTATTTTTATTTCCCACCCCCTCAAATATTCCAATTCCATGAAAATATAATATCATAGTGATACTTAATATAGTGATATTGTTTCACGTAATAGTTATATGTACCCTTACATGCACTTCCATATAATGGGTAATGAACTTACTATTCTTATGTGTGATGAGCTACCACTCCACGAAACAATGTTGTTCGTTTTTCCATTACCGCCTCTCACAAGACAGAATATTGAAGGAAAATTTGTTTTCTTATGATATATATAATATTTATTATTTGTCAATTTTTTTATTATTATATAAAATGTACCATCATTCTTTCAATTTTTCAGAAATGCATTAACGTCGTTTCTGGACACATTGACTACCTCTGCCTCAAAGTGATGTGATTCGTTGACACATTACATTGAATGTATTAGGGATGGTTTGCCGATATTATATGATATATGTTACAAAATAATTATAATCTATTTATATTATATATATATAATTATATGTAATTTACATTCATTCTAATAATAGGAAAAACAAAAGTAAATATTGTTAATGTGTATAGATGTCCTATCATCTCCATGAATGAGGTATTTTGTATCATATTTCTATTATTTATAGATTATTATAAATTAATATATATATATATATATATATAATATTTTAATAATTTTTTAATTTCTTGAAATAATTATTTCAAGATCGATGTAAGAGGGTAAAAAACAATAGGAAATGTTTTTACTATAAAAAAGATGATATTACCAAAAATGTTACTCTAACATGGATTTGTTAACATATAGGTAATATAATGCAATGAAAAAAATATATGATATTGGATAAAATAATATGGTTTTGTGGAAGATTTATAATAAACATATATTTTCTATATAATAGTTTTGAACGTATAGGAATAATGCACAGACTTAAGGTAAGGGAATTTCGTCTCACAATTATTATTCATGAGATACATGATATGTTCAGCACTCATTTATTTTCTTTGGTGTATTTACTACCCATGAATTTATTGAATGATAAATGAATTTTTTTCTACATATCCATTTTAAGATCTCTTTTGCAATTGGTTTTTGTTTCAAATGTTACCATATAAGTAATGTTCTTTTGTTATAATTTTCCTTCATTGAGACACTAGTCATATTAGGCACCAATATTTTTCCATGATGTAGGTTTAATGAAATTTCAATGTTATATAAAATAATTTATTATTTTCTAAAATAGTTATTAAAAATTTTATAAGTTTTCATATTGTAATAAATGTTGTATTGATTTCATTATAATTTTTAAAAAATATTATATAAAAATGTTTTATTATTTATTTTGAATCTTATATTATAATTTTTCACGAAAAACCTTTATCAAAATGTTTTCAATCATCATTTATAAGTGTCATTGAAAAAGGTTATCTAAATGCATTTATGAATTCACAATAGTTTTTCATAGTATTTTAAAATAAAATGTTTCTTTTAAAATTATTTATTTTTATAATGTATTTTTAAAAATGGAAAAAGAATTTTTCTCAATTAATTTTTTAAATAAAATTATAAATCGTTATTTATATGAAAATTATTTTTTATATTGTTTTAATTAAATGATTTTACAAGAAAATATATTTTCCCGAATTAGAGTTTCATGTGATATTTCAAAATAATTTTCTATATAAGATTACATAATTAAATATAGTTTATACAGTATTGGGAATATGAAAGAACAAAACCATTAATTTTATTTATTGAATGGTTTATGTTTTGATGGAATTATTCTTATGGGACATATTTCTATTGCATGAGTTATAATATTTTGATACCTCCTTCATTTAATTATTCATGATTTGAAGAATTTATTATGAGACCTATAAATTTTCTTTTGGTAATGATATGATGAAATTTTTATTTTACCAAATTTAATTTCATTGGTTAATATGGGTTGTTTATGAGACCCAAATATTTTAATGGTTCATGATAAAATGACTTTTTTATATTGTTCCACACATATGTTTGATCCAATAATGTGATGTTTATTACCAATATCCCCCTACAATGTGTTGGGTATAGATCTATATCTCATGACTATGATAGGGATGGAATAATGAGTGGACACGATTCAGTATGATAAGGATGGAATAAAGAGTTAACATAGTTAAAAGATACAGAGCTAGAATGAGATGTGATCTCTATTCAGTATGAATGGACTATAATGAGGAGTTAACACAGTTTAGTAATATAGGTCAGGAACGAGTAGTCTACACGATTCAGTTATACAAATATGTAATGTGAGGTGAACCCAATTAAATAATAAATGACTGTAATAGGGATTCAACTGAGTTCATTAAAGTACCTTTTCAACAACAATGGCCCTCAGAGTGATTCTTTACTACTATGATGATTTTGGGAGTGAAACATTCTATTATTATGTCCTTTTAATTAATCCTTGACTACATTAGAAATAATATTATATGCTTATATGTCTTCCAAAAATTATATGTCTTCCAAAAATTATATGTCTTATTCCAATGGTATGAATTCATGGCTTATTCTGTTTATTTCCTTATGATTCACATCTTGTGGTCCACCAATATTTCTTTAATGAATCATGTATATGATCTTTGAAATTTATGCAATTATTATTAAATGTTATTATCATGTTCTTATACCATTATTCACATTTTATTTTTATATATCTCCATTGATAACCCTTACTAATATTCTAAGATCTCCCTTTTCATATGTTTCCATTACCAATATTATGAATAATGGTTTTTATTGGAAGAAATAAAATGGACAATCATTATGGGAATTATTGAATATGTTTATCAAAGATAGAATAATTTTTTACAAGCTTCCAATGACACTAAACTATTATGGTACTATTGCATGTATTTTTTAAATGTTTTGAATATTCAACTAAACAGATGTATAATCCAAGGATTCTAAACTCAGGTTCCTATATTAAATACCACTTTTCATAAAAATTAATTTAGATAAACTACACATAGTGTGGGGTAATAATGATTAGATTGAAATAATCTAATGGGGATGATGGGTTTTTTAATTTTCAGTTGTCCCCAAAATAATAGGGTTTAGGCGCCTCTATGAATTACATTTTAATGAGATTCAAGACCCATGTTGTTTTAGAACAAGACATAGTTGGAGACCAATTATTGGAGTAAGGGAAACACTCATTGAAAAGGGAATTCTGGCATCCCATGTTGGTCATAGGTAATTCAATGATTATACCCACGGTAAGGCTATAATTTACCAAAATTTGATCTAGATTTTGGTATTTCATATCATATATAATGAGTCATCCTAATTTCTTGTGGTTTAATTTTGTTTAAAAATAACATGTATATCATATGAGGCATTCTAATTTTATATAAAATATGATAGTTTGAATCATACAATACTTATTTTATGAAGAATCCCTATTTTATAAGGGTTTATATCACAATTTAATGTCATTCCTTTTAGATGTCAGTATTTTCAATTTAAATTCCTACAACATGGAAAATGGTTGATGCTAAAATATGGTTAAAGTTCTTGGAACAATTGAAAATACCTTTTATTCTTGCATCCCTACCCAATTTAAAATAGTGTAAGGTTGTACATCCTAGACCCTGACTCCTCACAAAATGTGTTTCTTCAAAAACATGTTATTGGTGGGAGGTGTGATGCACTCTCAAACCTCAATGATCAAAGAATATTCTCCCTTATAATAAAAATTATGGATTACATGACTACCTTCACATTTGGTATCCAGCATTGGTGAATTTTTTCAGGTATCATCGATATTCTTATTACCAGTATCGTGTCATATTAGAGGAGGGATCATAGGATAACCTTATGGTTTAATTATATTGTTATCTTGTTATGGTTCTACTATAGGTTTTAAATGGCATGAATCTTATTTTAATCAATAAAATAAAACTCAACTTGACCCACATCTACCCTTAATTTTGGTGTCTACTTATCATATATAGCTGTTGAGTGAATAAGGGTTTCCTTATGAATTTTCCATTCATTCTTGTTTTGAAAATCACAAACACATTATACTTAAGTAAATCTATATTTTACTTCTATATGGAAAATTTCCTTCCCAAAGGAATTTACCCCTACCATGTTTTCATTGTTAATATCAATAATTTTCTTAAGTATAAAAATCAGATTCATATCTAAAACCTCAGAATTGTATAATACATAGACATGAAGCATTCGGTTTTAGGATCCAAATTCTGGATATGAACTCTAATGAAGTTCGACACTGAATTATGAATATGAACTCTAATGAAGTTTAACTCCAAATTCTGGATACGAACTCTAATGAAGATCAACTCCAAATTCTGGATACAAACTGTCATGGAGTTCCACTCCGAATTCTAGATACAAACTCTCATAAAGTTCCACTCCAAATTCCGAGTACGAACTCTCATAAAGTTCTACTTCGAATTGTGGATATGAACTCTCATGTAGTTCGACTCTGAATTCTGATTATGAACATATGTAAGTTATGACTCCAAGTTCTCTGAATTCAGACTCCGAACTCTTATGAGTTCTGACTCCGAATTCCCATGAACTCTGACTCCAAACTTTGTAAGTTCTGGTTCTGAATTCTGGTGAAACCAGACTTCAAATTTCCTTAAAATTCAAACTCCGATTTTCTACAGCATTCAGGATTTGAATTCCTACAAAACAGAATCCAAATATCTTTTTATTATAGACTCCGAATTCTATTCGGGTTAGACTCCTAAATTTTATTTACTTACATTCTGAACATTAGTTTTACTTATACTTACACTTGTTTCATTACAAAATGATGTCGTTCTTTCAGTTATTGACTAACCGTTGGTTTAGTGAAACGTGTACAGCTCCCTCCGAAATTCAAGGAGAAATATGATCGTTGGAGGGGGGAGTCGACCGTTAGATCTTCGTCTATAAATAGGAGCTCATTTGAACTTGCTAACAACTTTTAGAATATTGGTGCTCAGATTTTCCTGAAGTGATTTTTAGAGAGAGAGTCTCTTATCAAATCTCAAGATTCGTGCAGAAAGTTTGAACAACCTGTTAAAACTGTTCTTTGTACAGACTTTCTCCGTGCGACTCCGATTGTCGCTGATTACAATCGAGGGCTTCCAGGGATAGGAAGACAGAGGTTCCAACACCTTGAAGTTGAGGGCTTCCATGCTAAGGAAGACAGAGGTTCTGATTACCTGATAGTCGAGGGCTTGTGCGGATAGCAAGATAGACTCTGATCTTCATATCGAGGGCATACACTAGTGTGGGTAAGACAGAATTTCATGAATGTATAAATCAAGGGACCTTTATCCAAGGTTGTTGGATACCCTTCTCTTTGGGTTAAAAGAGTTTATACTTGTTACTTGTAGTTTTACTACTTTGTTTTTCTGCTGTATTTTGTATTATTAAGGAAAGTATAACTTTCTTATAATTCCTTACTTGTACTCTAATATAGTTAGATTCTATACGCTTTAAGGTAGAATCTTTATCTTTTTTAACTTTAGCTAAAAATTTCCTTAGGGAATTTTTAAAAGGTACAATTCACCCCCTCTTGTATCATTCTGAGAATCTCATTCTTATTTCGATCCTACATTTGGTAGTATAGAGTATATCATACTCAAACATACCATCCTAACAATTGGTATCAGAGCCAGATTAACAATCTGAATTAATATCATGATTAGATTTAGAAGAGAATTAATTATCAGAATAGAATTTTTTGGATTCACATATTCGGATTAACATTTCCGGATTAATTTTTTTTCGGAATTTGTTTTTCGAACTCATTGTTCGGATTCACTTTTTCGTAGTGATATATTTTCTTACATAGAATATTCTCTTTGTTTACAAACTTTTTCTACAGACATGTTTTTGTGGAATGTTTTTATTAAAGATGGCAGGTTTAAATGTTGGTTCTATCGACATCCTAAATCCTACCAGACCACCTATTTTTGAGGGTAATGATTACGAATATTAGAGAGATCATATGAAGACTTTCATTGTCAATACTAGGGTAGATAATTTTGTTATTCTTACCGAAGGATACAAGATCTCTGATAAAAAAGTAAATTCTTTTACAAATCAATAAAAGCATGATTACCAACTCAACTATAAGGTACACAATACTCTACTTTGTTCAATGACTAGGAACATATATATCCAAATCTCTTCTTGTGAAACAGCTAACTGTATATGGAAGAAAATTGAAGTTACACATTTTGGTACATCTAATGTTATTGAGACTAGAAGATCCATGCTCAGATCTGTGTATCATGGTTTAAATTTTCCTTATGGTGAACCAATTTGCAAGGTGAAACAGAGATTCATGACCATTGTGAATAGCTTACAATCTATGGGAGAGAAAGGTCTAGACGATGAATCCCTTGTTGACAAGATTACTCACATCATGAAAAATGAATGGGAATCAAAGATAACTGTTATTGATGAAAACAGAAAGGTTACTCAAATTTCTCTTGATGAACTGTTTGGAACTCTTCTCAACATGAGACTAGAATGAAGAGAGATTCTGACAACATAAAGAAGAAGAATAGGAATGGTAGTGTTGCATTTACTAAAACTTGAAATCACATGAAATCTAAGACTCAAGAGAGAGTTACTAGATCCAAATCTAAGAAAGTTATTATCCAATCAGAATCTAGTGAGAGTGAAGTATTAGAAAATGAGTTAGGTAATCTTTCTCAAAGGATGAACAAGATAGCTGGATAGAGAAATTTCCAATCCAAATACAAGAAGAAGGAAAGGAAAGATAAGAAAGATTCATAGGTCACATGCTATGAATTCAAGAGAGATAGACACATAAGACCTTATTTCCCTATGCTAAAAAGAAAATAAAGAAAAGAGAGGCATTCTGAAAGGAATAGGGAGAAGTTTTACAAAGCTAAAGCTAAGAAAGTCCTAAAAGCTAATGATACTTGGAGTGCTATTTGTGGAGACTCTTCAGAAAGAGAATATTCTGAATATGATTCATCATCTCAGAAGAATATTGGATTCATTACTACTACTTCTTTTCCTAATACATGTCTTATGGCCAAGGTACGCTTTGCGGAGGCCTTAAAAAATTTATCTCTTGATAAGAATTACTATTCCAAACATAAAACTTCCAATGAAGACAATTCATCCCCAGTAAATGAAGAACCTTAACATGAAGAAGTATATAGATTTTCCAAGTTACTTGAAGCAAAAAATTGTAAAATTCATATGAAATTAGACAAGGCAAATACTAGGGATGAAATTCTTTCAAAAGCGATTTCAGATCATTCTACAGATATTAGAGATAAAGAAGAGCTGTTAGAAAAACTTTTTAAAGACCTTGAGAAAGAAATTTAAGATAGAGAAGAGCTTTATAAAGATCTTAAGAATGCTATTTCAAAGATAAACGGTTTTGAGGAAAAATCTAACTCTAAGGAAATGATTCCTGAGGATAGGAATTTAGTCATCAGACTAAAATATGAAATATTTTCTCATAAGAAGCTTCTTGCAAAATTTACCTCTAGGGAGGCAAATTTTGACAATATGTATTCTCAAAATAAACCTCAAGGAAACAATACTGGAGTAGGTTATACTCACCAAAAACCAATTTCCAAAAATAACTATTTTGTTCCTTATAGAGCCCCTTTTTGCACTAAGTGTCAAAGTGGCGGGAATTGGAAGAAAAATTGTTTCTTGAATAGAGTTCAATCTATTCGGTTTCATAAGTCTTATTTTTCTAAACAAATGTGGATACCCGAAATTTTGTTGTTTAAATAATTCCGAATCCAAGCAAGTTTGGATTCCAAAAACCTAACTTTTTTCTTATTTTCAGGAAAATAGGGAAAGTACCAATAGCAATACATGGGACACGGATGGTGTATTTTCTCGGCATATGACTGGTAACAAAGACTATTTCAAAAAGTTTATCAAGACGAAAGGAGGAAAAGTAACTTTTGGAGATAATGCTTAGGGATAAATTATTGGTATAGGTAATATCGTTCTTCTTGGAAAAACTTTGATTTCAAATGTTTTTTTCGTTAAGGTTCTTAAGCACAACCTGATCAGCATAAGTCAATTATGTGATGAAGGCTACCTTGTGAATTTTAGGAATGAAAAGTTCCTAGTACACAATTTCAAGGAAGAGTTTATTCTTTCTACCCATAGTCAAGAGAATTTTTACACAATTAACTTAGAAGACCTTATGTGCCAAGACATACCTTGCCTTAGTGCAATGGAAGATCATTATTTGTTGTGGCATAGAAGGTTAGGACACTGTAGCCTTAGGAACTTATGAAAAATATCTAAGAAAGGTTTAGTTAAGGATCTACCAGATCTTAGATTTGATTCTTCAAAAGTTTGTGACCCTTGTCAATATGTAAAGAAACATAAATAAAGTTTTAAATCAGTCGGTGAAGTCTCAACAACTAATGCATTATAGTTAGTGCATATGGATCTTTTTGGTCCAACACAAACTAGAAGCATTGGTTGTAAGTACTATGTATTTGTTTTGGTTGATGATTACACTAGATTTACGTGGGTCTATTTTCTAGCAAAGAGGTCTGAAGGTTTTTCTAATTTCAAAAGTTTTAGAACCCAAGTCAAAAATAAGAAAAACCATCCATTGAAAAATATTCATAGTGATCATGTAGGATAACTTCAAAATTCTGATTTTGAAACTTTTTGTAGTAGAATAGGTATTACTCACAACATTTCACCAACCAGAACACCTCAAAAAAACGGTGTTGTTGAAAGAAGAAATAGAATTTTTCCAGAGATAACTAGAACCATGTTGATTGAGTATTCTATTGCCAAACATTTTTTGGGCTGAAGCTGAATGTAATACTTGTTACACTATAAATCGAGTTTTGATTAGACCTTTTCTTAATAAAACTTTTTATGAGTTTTGTAATGGTAGAAAACCTAGACTTTTCTAATTTAAGGTCTTTTTATGCAAGGTATTAATTCTTAATACTAAAGATAATTTACACAAATTCTCACCAAAATCTGATGAAGGGATTTTATTAGGCTACTCCACAACTTCTAAGTCTTATAGAGTTTTTAACAAAAACAGTTGTACTGTTGAAGAGACAGTACATGTCAAATTTGACGAAAATGATCCTTTTGTTTTCAAACAACCCCAACCTACATCCTCAGATGTGTTTTCAAAAACCGATTATCAACTTTTGATAGAAAATACTTCTGATAAGGAAAAGGTACAAGATGATACTTATGAAACATTAACCCCAGAATATTTTCTACCCAATGTTGATGAATACGTTTTACAAAAGCCAAATCAGTCATTTCTAAAGAATAATCCTAGTGATAGTATCATTGGTGATGTGAATCAACCTGTAAGGACCAGAAGCTCCTTAAGAAATGAAATAGAGCATCTAGAATTTCTTTCCCAATTAGAACCAAAAAGCACTGATAAATCATTAGCTGATGATGATTGGATTAAATCCATGTAAGATGAATGAAATGAATTCAAAAGGAATAAAGTCGGGACCTTGGTTGAAAGACCTAAGGAAACTTATGTTATTGGAGTAAAATGGGTATTTAGAAATAAGTGTGAGGAAAATGGAATCATAGTAAGAAATAAAGATAGATTGGTTGCTAAAGGCTATAATCAACAAGAAGGAATAGACTATTAAAAAACCTATGCTCCAGTAGCTAGACTTGAATCTATTCGTATTTTACTTTCCTTTGCAGCAATATTCAATTTCAAGATTTTTCAAATGGATGTGAAATGTGCTTTCCTTAATGGTTATGTTCATGAGGAAGTTTTTGTTCAACAACCTCTTGGATTTGAAGATACAAAACATCCTGATCATGTTTTTAGACTTAACAGAGCTTTGTATGGCCTTGAACAAGCCCCTCGAGAATGGTATGATAGAATTACAGGATTTGTGCTTCAAAATAACTATGTTAAGGGAAATGCAGATCCAACTCTTTTCATAAATAATCATAAGGAAATTTTTTTTATTGTTCAAATTAATGTTGATGATATTATATTTGGATCAACTCAGCAATCTTTAACTGATTCCTTTTTGGATCTAATGAAATCTGAGTTTGAAATGATAATGATGGGTGAGTTAACATTTTTATAAGGTTTTGAAATTTCTCAAAAACCAGAAGGAATCTACATATCCCAACGTAAGTATATTAAAGATCTTCTTAAAAAGTATGGATATGAAAAAACTCTGAGTATAAGTACTGTCATAGGTATCTCAAACACTCTTGATCTTGATGAAACTGGGAAACCAATAGATCAAACATCTTTTATAGGTATGATAGGAAGTCTACTTTACTTGACAGCTAGTCGTCCAGACTTAATGTTTTCAGTATGCTTATGTTCAATATATCAATACAATCCTAAGGAATCTCATTTAAAGGTAGTGAAACGAATTTTTTTCTACTTAAAGGGAACCATGGATTTAAGACTCTTTTATACTTCTAGAAATGATTTTGTTTCAAAAATATTTTCATATGTTGACTTTGGTGGATGTAAAATGGATAGAAATAGTACATACAGAACTTTTCATTTATTAAGAGATTCATTAGTTTCTTGGTCTTGAAAGAATCAACACTCAATAGCACTCTCCACTGCGGAAGTAGAATCTGTAGCAGATGGAAGTTGTTGTGCTCAAGTGTTGTGGATGAAACACACACTCACAGATTATGGCTTGAGTTTTACTAAGACTCAAATTTTGTGTGATAACACAAGTTCCATTCCCCTTAGTAAAAACCCTACACATCACTCTCGTGCAAAACACATAGATATAGACCTCACTTTCTTAGGGATCACACACTAAAAGGAGATATCATTCTTCAGTTTATCAGAACTCAAGATCAACTTGATGACATTTTTACAAAATCTTTACCCTCCAATAGATTTGAATACAATATACAAAAGTTAGGGATGATAACCGTGAGGTAATATTCCTTTATTTACTTTTTTTTAAACAATTTTATTTCTCATAATAAACTCCTTTTCTTAGGGGGAGTACATTTGTTTGGTAGTCTTTCAAATATTTTTTTTTCGTAATGATTCTTTCCAAAAACATTCATAATGGGTCTTTCAAATTTTTTTGTAATGAAACTTTCAAAAAAAATTATAATGAGTCTTTAAAAACGTTTTTGTAATGAGTCTTTCAAAAACATTTCATAATAAGTATTTCAAAAAAATTTCGTAATGAGTTTTTCAAAAAATTTCCATAATGAGTCTTTAAAAATTTTTCGTAATGAGTTTTTGAAATATTTCGTAATGATTCCTTAAAAAACTTTTCGTAATGAGACCTTATATTTTTTTCATAATGACCCTTTCGAAATTTTCATAATGAAGTTTTCGTACTGGAAATTTTAGTAATGAAGTTTTCGTACTGAGAATTTTTGTAATGAGAAATTTCGTAATGAGAATTTTCGTAATGGGAATTTTCGTACTCATACTTTTTGTACTAGAGTATTTCATAGTAAAATTTTCTTTAAGAAGATGATCACCTATTACGAATAAACTTCCTAGCCAATCCTAAAGGTATGACTTCCTTTATTAAGTTTTCGTAGTCATTTTTAGTTGCTGGAAGTTTCTTTTTCTTATAAAATTTCACGGATTTGCTTCTTCTTAAATCGGAATGTTTTTAAAACCTCAAAAGATGGGATTCAAGATTTCCTTGCGGGTATGTTTTCAACCGTCAGATCAAATCAGAGAGCTTTTCAACCATTATATTGTTTTTGAAGATGAAAGGTCACCTCCATCTCTTATATAAAGGGGACCCTCATAGTTGTCCCACATCGATTTCAAGCTCTTTCGTGTTGAAGCTCTGCCTCAGTTCCTAAAGCCCGTTCTGAATCTTTCAGTGCTCCTTCATTCCAAATGTCTGTAGAAGCTGCCTCTCAAGATATTTCTTCCATAAAGTCAATCTCAAAATGGAAAATATACAGGGAAAGGTTGGTCCATCTGAATTTTTTCAAGTATGATTCTATCATCTCTATGAATATCAAGTTAAATGGTTGGGAAGATGTATGCATATCTAAGACAGGTGTTCAAGACATGGTCTATCCGGAATTGCTCATAGAGTTCAATGAATTAGTTTCTTTCTTTGAGGAAGAGGGTAGAGAAAAATTCTCTTTTAAGTGTTATGGGAAGACCTACAAACTTACTTACACCAAGGATTCAAGCTAGGTGGGGCTAGAATACGAAGGAGAAGCTGAATATTTCTTACACAAACTCCCGGATGCTCAAGGTAGTTTTGTTAAGGTAAAGGCCTTACAATGTCTTGGACTTGCTGATGTCAAGACAACATAGATTTCTCACCTATATTCTAATAATCGAATCCTTCAACTATGGGTACAAGGTTTCTTGGTTCCGAGAAAGGGTGACAAAGATAACCTGAAGAAAAGTGATATATATTTCTTAGACTTCTTGGTGAATCTAAGAAAAATTAATCTGATGAGGCATGTTCTTGTGACAATCAAGAACATAAAGGATGGAAATATTAGAGCCCAAATTATCATGTATCCTGCCTTAATTTCAAAGATGATAGTTCAATGTCTTGATTCCTTCAAGATTGCATGAAAATCCAAGTCTCGGAATTGCAAACATATGCTCGTCAGTGATTACATTCTCAAAAGAATGAATATGGATTTTTCTAAGGAGACAAAAGAGTTTTATGATCTTCCAGAGGGAGAGGAAGAAGTCAATCTGGAAATTGTTGAAAAAGAGAATCCATATAAGAAATCCGGGATGAAGAGAAAGTTGAAGGAAGTGGAGGAGACAGACAAAACCCCCAAAACTAAGGATGCCCAATCCGCACCTCCTAAGCCGAAGAAACAGAAAGCATATCCAGATGAGGTGGCTGCTAAATGGAGGGAAGATAAAGAAAAAAGGAAAGAAGGGGATCCACAGTTCGGATTGGACCCTGCCAAGGCTAAGGCCTTAAGAGAAAAAGCTGCAGATGAGTTAGAGAAATAGGCCAAAGAGAAGAAGATGAAGAAGAAGATGTCTGAAGCTGAAGTTGTACAATCACTTTTGAGAGACATAGAATTAGCTTCTCAGAAGATTCCCATACCGGAAACTTTTTTTGTTCAACTATTACCAGAAACCCCTAGAAAGAATTACTTCACTCCGAAAAAGTATAAAGGGAAAGAGGTTGTTGAAGGAGTAGAGAAAGGAGCTGGTGAAGAAGTAGAGGAAGAAGTTGTTGAAGAAATAGTAGAAGAAGAGGAAGTATAAGAAGAAGAAGATGTTGAAGAAGGAAGTGGTGATCTAGATGACTTGATTAAACAATTGGAAGAGTATAAAGAGAAGGAAAATCCATCAGAAAACAACCACTCCAAACTTCTTAGGCCGAGTCCTCAATGTTTGTCACTCAAGGAAAGGGAGATGAAAAAGATGGTAAGAAAGGTGATGAAAATGAAGAAGAGAAAGAACATCCATTATCTGATGAAGAAAGCTATGAGAAGCACTTTCTTAAAGAAGTATAAGAGAAGGAGAAACCATATGAAGATAAGATTGTTCAAGTATTTGAAAGAGAGGAAGAATCTTTTGATGAGGCCATTCCGAAAGTTTATAAGGGGAAGCAAGTACTTGTGGAAATTAAAGAAGAACAATCCCCAAGCAAGGTGTCTGATTCAGAATCATCAACAATAGGTCATGAATTTGTTGTTGAATCATTAAAGAAATTTGTGGACACCATTCTGATCTTTCCCACCATTGACTCCAGATGCCAGATTCTTCAACATAGCATAAATCCGAAATCAGAATCCTTATCCATGGTGATGGATAAGTGTGTGAAGATTGAGGATGAGCATAAAAATTTCCTTATCAATTATGAGGTCCACAAAAAATCATGCAGCAAAATCACTCTATGGTAAAATAAAGTTTATGATGACATGGAAGAGCTTGAAAATTTTCAGAATGATGTAAAATAAGATTTTGACACCGAGGATGCCAAGATGAAGAATCTTCAGGATAAACAGACCCCTGAGAAAAATTCTCAGAATAAACAGGTGAGAGACCTGAATGGGAAGCTTAACTCAGTTTCTCAAAACTGGAAAGGGGAAAGAGGTATCCGGATTGAGATCAAAGAGAATCTTGAAAAGTAGGATGAATTATTGAAGATGTAGGAATAGGCCATGAAGGCTCAGGCAGAGGTCCTGAAAGCTCAATA
Source organism: Viscum album (assembly GCA_963277665.1). Classification (NCBI taxonomy): domain Eukaryota; kingdom Viridiplantae; phylum Streptophyta; class Magnoliopsida; order Santalales; family Viscaceae; genus Viscum; species Viscum album. The sequence goes on along the minus strand of OY728120.1, from coordinate 1,535,122,283 downwards.
AAAAAAGATCACATCTTTGGAGAAGCAAGCTGAGGAGGGCCAAAAATACTTGAAGAAGCTGAAAACCATGTTGATGAAGTTAATCCCCAAGGAAAAGGAAGAAAAATAGACCAATATGATTTTTTTTGTAATGTCTTTCCTTGAAAAAATTATTTCAATTATAATGAAATATCTGGTTGTTTGTATCTTGTGTTATTATGTACTAATGTTTTAGGTACTTTATTTATTTTCCATTACCTCAATTCTTTTTGAAAATCACATAGGGGGAGAAGGAAAAAATAACCACTCAAAAGGGGGATAAGGAAAAATCTAAAAGGGAGAAGAAAAATTTCTAAGAACTATCCTTATGTAAGGGAGAGTTTCTCATTATGAAGTTTTTCATTACCATGATAATTAAAACTCCATTCCGAAAATCCAGAATACAATCCTTAGAGTTCCAAAGCCTAAAAGGGAGTTAGTTGTATTCATTATCATCTATTAACAGGGGGAGATAAGTTTTAATTTCAAATTATAAAGAAAACTTTCAAAGTCCTTTTATTATTTTTCAAAAGGTTGTTTGTTCTTTCCAAAAAAGGGGAGATTGTTGAGTCAATAAGGTTTTCCTTTTGACATTTCCATTACTTCTTGTTTTGAAAATCACAAACATCTATACTTAAGTAAATCTATATTTTACTTCTATAAGGAAAATTTCCTTCCCGGAGGAATTTACCCCTAACATGTTTTCATTGTTCATATCAATACTTTTCTTAAGTGTAAAAATCAGATTCATATCTAAAACCTCAGAATAGTATAATACTTAGACATGAAGCATTCTGTTTTAGGATCCTAATTCTAGATATGAACTCTAATGAAGTTCAACTCGGAATTCTGGATACAAACTCTAATGAAGTTCAACTCCGAATTCTGGATACAAACTCTAATGAAGTTCAACTCTGAATTCTGGATACGAACTCCCATGAAGTACCACTCCGAATTATGGATTTGAACTCTCATAAAGTTCACTCTGAATTCCGAGTATTAACTCTCATAATGTTTTACTCCGAATTATAGATACGAACTATCATGTAGTTCGACTCTGAATTCTGATTACGAACTTTTTTAAGTTCTGACTCCGAGTTCTCTGAATTCAAAATCTGAACTCTTATGAGTTCTGACTTCGAATTCCCATGAACTCTGACTCCGAACTTTGTAAGTTCTTGTTCCAAATTATGGTGAAACCAGACTCCAAATTTTCTTAATATTCAAACTCTGGTTTTCTACAGAATTCAGGTTCTGAATTCCTACAAAACAGAATCCGAATGTCTCTTTATTATAGACTCTGAATTCCGTTTTGGTTAGACTTTGAACATTTATTTACAAACATTATGAACTTCAGTTTTACTTATACTTACATTGTTTCATTACAAAATGATGTCGTGATTTCAGTTATTGACTAACCATTGGTTGAGTAAAACGTGTACAGGTCCCTCTGAAATTCAAGGAGAAATATGACCATTAGAGGAGGGAGCCGACTGTTGGAGCTTCGCCTATAAATAAGAGATCATTTGAATGTGCCCACAAATTTTGGAATTTTGGTGCTCAGAATTTCATGAAGTGATTTCTAGAGAGAGAGGCTCTTATAAAATATCAAGCTTCATGCAGAAGGTTTGAACAACTTGTTCAAACTATTCCTTGTGTAGACTTGCTTCGTGCGACTCTGATTGTTGCTAATTACAATCAAGGGATTCCATGGATAGGAAGATAGAGGTTCCAACACCTTGAAGTTGAGGGCTTCCATACTGAGGAAGACAAAGGTGCCGACTACCTGATAGTTGAGGGCTTGTGGGGATAGTAAGACAGACTTCGATTTTCATATCGAGGGATTACCCTGGTGTGGGTAAGATAGACTTTCTTGAAATTATAAATCAAGGGACCTTTATCCAAGGTTGTTGGATACCCTTCTCTTTGGTTTAAAAGAGTTTATACTTGTTACTTGTAGTTTTACTACATTGTTTTTCCGCTGAATTTTTTATTTTTAAGGAAAGTATAACTTTCTTATACTTCCTTACTTTTAATCTAATATAGTTATATTCTCTAGGATTTAAGGTAGAATCTTCATCTTTGTTAACTTTAGCAAAAAATTTCCTTAAGGAATTTTTAAAAGGTAAAATTCACCCCCCTCTTGTATCTTTCTGAGAATCTCATTCTTATTTCGATCCTATGTTTGGTAGTATAGAGTATATCATACTCAAACATACCATCCTAACAATAGCTCTTTGGAGTGATATCAACTAAACATCTATATGAAATACTACCACCATTATATATACCAGAGAATATGTGGTAATTGGAGTGCAATTTCATGTCATAATATGACCAGTCTAGAGGGATTGAGGGATCGTTTCTTTCCAAATACATATGTTCATGTCCATCATGTTCTACAATATGTTATAGATATACGTTTTCAACACATTAATCTATAGATTTTCATGTGAATGGTTTAAAGATATGTAGTATTTCTGGATGTTGTAATTAGAGTACAATTTTATAATATTGGCTACCCAGATGTTTATTTTGTTGCCTAGGAGAATAGTGTGATGAAAAACATATTGATGACTGTTGTAGAATCGTAGAAACTGTACCACAGATCGAGTTACACCTTACTCAAGGGGAATCATATTTAAATATTTGGAAATGAATTCAGTCAGGGTAAAAGTGAACATGCACTTTCAAGCTGTCACTTGAAGATATATCCCCACAATGTCGATTACTCATAATATAATGGGAAAAAAATACATGGTGGTGTGAAGAATCATTTACGTTGGATCAAAAATTTTCGACTAGATATGATATGTGTGACATATATTTCTGAACATAGGGATTTCATAGACCATAGTGGTCACCAATTATCCCAACAAATGAATCTTGGGGAAGAGCTTCAATCCAGCCTGATAGGGGTTATAGGATCTTGCATGGAAAAATTACATAACTTATTGTATCACATATCAATGAATGTAATGGATGATAATTCCTTTAATCCCAAACATGTTAATGTTTTTCTCTTTTCCAGTTCTAATCTATACTGTAAAATAATGTACACACCATATATTCACTCACACTCGGGTCAATATGATGGGATAATTCTATACTATAGATAATCATCCATTGTAGTGGTCGAATAGAGAATTTATTCAACTCTAGTGGGCCTAGGGGCCCTATTACCAATGTAATAGTGGTATGCTTGTTTACATACAATTATCCATCATTTAATGTCATGAGGTAAATTATCCTCTGATGTGACACATGAATGAGCATGTCATACTGGTCTGGTTTTAAAAGGCGCATGAGCCTCAACCCAATTGGTGAGGACTTGGTAGGTACATCCAAGAGACCTAAGATCCAATCCTTGTGGAGGCGTATTTATGGGTTACTAGAGCAGTACTATTGCAAGCATTGAATCATGTACTGTTATATACTTTAGTATCCAGAACTATTCATCCATCAAGGTCTTTGGGCCACCGGTTTGGTCCTCGGGTCCTGCAAGGCTATTGGGACACCCAAGGCCTTCAGGACAGTTGATTCTCAAGGAATTTGGGCCACCTTAAGGCCTTTAGGCCACCCAAGGCCTTCAGGCCAGATGAAAAAATGCATTTGTACAAGTTAGACTATAAGGGACAAGGATTCATATGAGGATTCAGGGTTGGTGTATTCACTGGAGAGAAGATAACCATAATTGGAAGAATGAGAGGGTATAACTTTTCTACCAGTACTGGGCCAATGCATCATTTCATATGATAGCTATCCGACTATCCCTTCAGAGGTGGAGTGTTGATATCATGACATATGCTGGGGAGTAGCAGTTCTAAGTTGTCTGGCCAGGGTGATTCCCTCTAAGACCTATGAGTCATGTAATTGTCTCTAAGACTTCGGGCTTTGTATGTGTTCCACCTCACCGCTTGAATGGTGTATTATCAAAATAATAAAAAAATGAAGGCCTTTAGGCCAGTCCACCTGACTGGTTCTACAAGTGTTATGGGAAGGCTTTCTAATGCATCTTCTTCATCATATTACAGTTGAGGGACATGAGTTACATTATGATGAGATGGGAACTAGGTTGTCATCTGATGCATGAATATTTTTAAGGGAATGTGATTTATCATTATGATGATGTAATCATCCTTGATCTACATGATGACAATCTTGGAGTCTCCCATTACATGTAAATATGAAACATCAATCATGATGGAGACTCCAAACTAGTAATGATATCTTGTAGCTCTACCTCATTAATCGTGCAACCTTCTAAAAAAAGAATTAATTATTGAATCCATATTATTCGAGTGTGATCATGATTATACTAAGTCTTATATAGTTATTCATGGGATCATTGAACCTTCTAAAATTTAGGATACAGTAGGTACCATCCAAACACATATTACAACTTTTCACAACCTCGTCCACAGAGAAGATGGTCACATCTAGGAAGTTGAAATCATAGGGTATCTCTTTAAGGGATATATGTCTGGCCATTATGTTCAATAATTATTGGATTTTGATAGAGTTTTTTTTGAAAAATAGGTTGATAAATAGTATAAGGATAACCGCAAAGAATTTAAATAGTATAATAATCCAGAGGTGATTGAGGGTTTATATTAGAGAGTCGACTTCAGAAATTGGTTTAATTTAATAATGATACATATAATGTATCAAAATAATAAATAAAAAACTGAAAAGATGAAACTTTTATCTATAGTTGATTATATTTCTTATATATGGAGGAAAACAAGACTGTAATAGTGTATGTTTTTCACCAAACCTCATTTTTTTATGGGATTGAAGGGAACTGAAGTGTCGTTCTAGGGAATTATCATATAAGAATAATGGATTTTTTAAGATGAGGGGAATAAACCAAATATTTGGTAGTAGATGCTAAATGATATACATAAACATATTCTTGCACTCTTCACCCCACTAGTAAATTGAACATTTATTTAGGATCATCAAGAAGGTCTTACATATGTTGGAAATATTTGAAATAAAATTTTTTCAATAGGATTAGTGTCATAGGAGACCCCATAGTACCCATATAATTCTTTGGAAATGTATTTTATTGATTTCCATGATCTTATCTGGTTCAATTCGAGGCTAAATACCTTATAGAGAATCCAAGGTATATACCCAAGGTAACACTGAACGATTGATTGAAGGGGTTCATCATTAAGTTCCCAGAGGGGAGGTGGTAAAATTTTCTCTCATGATTTTTTATATGGTCGTCACTATAACTAGATTTAGCCACTAAATCATCAATTTATAATTATACTAGATACATAAATATTTGTCTGAATATGTGTTTTAGGGACCACTGATATGTGGATCCAACATCAATTAAGGAAAATGGAATCACTTTGTCTTAGAAATTCCCATTGGGTACCCTAAAGGTTGTCAACTACTTATACATTGGGATATCTATATCTGATTGTACTTAGAGTTTATATTGGTGTATGATAGATCCTAAAACCCTAATATATCATTAATCAAAAACATGATCATAGGAAGGGATAAAACATCCTTTTGACAATCGTGGTTGAAGTCCCAATAGTCGTTATATACTCTAATCATGCAATTATTATTCAATAACCAAAAAATTTTGAGTTGTTCATCTAGGGTAGTATATATCCATAAAAAAATATATACTTGATAATATATTATAATTATGCCTTAATGATAGCACATTGATAAGGTTGAATCTTTTTGATATCTCCTTTTCCCACAATGACCTCCAGGGAGATGATGATGGTGAATGATGAACTAAGGATCCAGCCTTGGCATCTTAAAATATCCCTAAGTGAAGATGTAATAGTTTTTTTCATAATGTCATTTTACTATAGATGTTACACTTATGAAAACTCTAAACTAATCAATATAGGACCTCGATATTCCACATTACCAAGGTTCACATGAGTTAGATCATCAAAGGTGGTCGTATCACCCACATAAAATGTATGAGGGTTATCAACCAAATTACATTCAGTAAGTATGGTAGGATAATCAGATAGAAGATGGTTCTCTTCTAGGATATGTGAAAAAAGTGTGAACTGGTGCCTACTCATGGGGAAAAATAATCCTCACAGATGTTTTTTTCTATGTGAAAACAAAGGAAACAAAATCTGTTGAAAAAATATTATTCGTCCTCTAACCAAAACAAACATTATTGATATCGAAGAATGGGTGGTGACTGGAATTCTTTTGACTCATCCTTGCTTTTCCAAACATGTAAGAATGTTGTGAATTTTATATTATAGGGTGAACTTATCAACCCATCACATTAGTATGGTCTTTGAAAATCAGTAGGTTCTACCCATTGTAGGAGTATATGGTTTTCTTATAAAACTCCATTTTTTAAGGATGATGAAATCCCTTTTCATGGATATGATGAATCAGCCCCTAAGTTCAGGCATTGTGGCCTCCAGAAAAATGAATCATTAAATTAAAACTATTATTAATGTCTATTAAAGGAACTGAGGCAATTGTTGTTAGTATTTAGGGGGAATTGATGTACCCATCCCCATTGTTCTGAACATGCATTAATTCCCTCTTATAGTACATGAAATCTAGATAATGGTCCACATATGAGTCTATGAAGGAAAGTTTCATTGAAGTACCCCCCACTCAACCTTTTATGGATTATTTTATGAATTGGTGAGATTAAGAAAGGAACACTACACCAAAATAAATCATGAGCCTTCCAATTATCGCATTAGAGGTGATGTCCTACGAGACAACCATTAATTGTTTCCTAACACAAGACCACCAAAATGAGTCTTTAGTAAAGTAATTCCTTGTTTTCATTACACTCTCTTATTAAACCTTTTTTTTTCAGGATTTAAGGAGTCATATCTACAACTATGAGTGAATGAATTTAAAGTGACAAGGTTGATATGTTGTTAATCCTGGAGCCAGTATCCACTAAGATGTGTTGAATCATCAAAACATTAAACATTTCAATGATTTAATTTTTTTTTATGTTACCCAACATGGGGATTCCATCATCATACTTGGAAAAAGATATTATGGATTGACACTCCTCCTACTTAGCCTACTCTAAATTATAGTTCTTAGTAGAAGATACTTCAACATCAAATAAGTGGGGGATTTTCAAATCATTAGCAAGGTAATCATCCATTTATTTTGAAAATAGATATCCTTGAGTATTAAAATCCATGGGGTATACTACTGAGATGTTTTTTACATCATATTTTAATTCTAGGGGAATATTCTCTCATGTGGTATGTCTATCCTTCTTAAGGGGCATAATGGAAAAAATAAGTAGAACTTACACCGAATGTGAAAGTATAATAAATGTTTATCTACTATTTAAATTGAACTATTTAGAAAATAGATGGTTTAATTTTAGTTGAATAATGATAGATCTTTTCATGATGTAGATGATCATATCACTATCATGGTTCAGATACTTAGTGAACTAAAATAGTTTCCTATAGAGGAATACCTGATTTAGCGGATTGGGTGGACTTTTCTTGAGGAGCTCCGTGAAGACAAAATTTACCTAGTATTAGTAGAATTAATGACATGGATTTCCTTATAATTATTTCCTCCTTTATGTCCTATGTCTATCCTTTGATGACTTCGGTGAAATTTAACTGAAATATTTTCATGGTATTACTCATTATCTGATGTTTTAAAGGGCCCTACCATCTCAAATAATTTACAATGGGGTACTTTTACTCATCCTCCATGGAATTGACTAGGGTTGGGCGAAACCAAGGTGAATATCCAAGATCAAGAGGCATGATTCTCCTAAGAGTATCATATGAATTTGGCAATAATGGAGGACTCTAGTTCCCCTTATGCCATTGGTGAATTCTCCTCTAAGATGTTGAACAACATAATATAGATGTGGTGGTAATAGTCAGAAGAGGTGAGATAATTACAAGATATTTCATTCTTATCAAATAGGAACAAATGATACCATCATCAGGAGTGACTTCCTTGTGAGCCCATTAGTCATCATTATTATTTATCTCACATCATGGAGCCTAGTACCATTATCCAAATCCTTCTTTGTCTCTATCAAGGTCATATGAGTCATGCATCACCTACACTGTAATGCCTCCCAACATGACTAATCATTGGTCCACATTTTCTAGGATGAAATAAATGAACAAAAATAATTAATTTATGGTGTGTCAAAGGATATTGTTGTATGGGAATTAATTGGTATAGCAAATGAGTTCATCCTCCACGTGGAACCTATATTATAGAAATATAAAAATAACACTTCATGAGGGAATATATGACATATCCCCATACCTATGAATACTTGAGTGAATAATTCCTATTTTTTCTATATTATAATGTAATCATATGATCATGGACAAGATTATGTTGTGGACCACTTTTCCCTATTTGATATGACTTCACTTTGAGAGGTTTTTCTTATTGATGTTTTAGTAGTTGATGTTATTCATGGTAAGGAATCACTCAGTGAGGCTTATCTAGTAAGGGACATAGTAGGTGTATGAGCCTGGGAACTTCTCTAAGATAGTTGGTGGATGTCTCTTCTTTTATTGGTCTTCTCATGGGAGATGGAAGGGGAAGTGGGTCTCAATATTTTCTTATCCGCATTAGGTATTCTTTCAAATGTTTAAATTTCTTATCAAATTTCTAAAATCCCAGAGGGTAGTTCAAGGGGATGTGGGTAGGGAAAAGATCATTCCATACATTATGTATACACATCATGTAAAACTATTTCTTGGATAGTCGCATGTTAAGAGAGTACATGAGCCCTTTCCATCAGTTGAAGAAGTTGATGACTCAATCATCAGGCCTTTTCATTCAATTTAAGAGTATTTAGATTCTCATCATATGATTAGATGAGATTAACTGATAAATAAACTGTCATCAATGATCCTCTGAACCATGTATAGACCTTATTGGAGACTATTTGTACCAATTGAACGTGGGCCCCTATGGGATCTACAAAAGTTTAAAATGTTATCGGAATCATGCCATTCTAGTTTCCCCATCACTGGGACACACCATGAGTTGAAGAGGCATAAATGATGAAATGGGTCACCCATCCCATTCAACATGGTAAATATGAAATTACTAAATAATGAGGTTGCATGGACCATATCAACCCATGCGAGGTAATTATTTTCATCAGATGGAATTACTAAATGATGGTTTTTGCATGACATGAGGTTATATGTTATAATAGATATTATATAATCATGGAGAGTGTCTTTGGACACTAATACATTGAAATTTTCATCCAATATAGGAGCATGAAAACATTGATTTTGAGGTGGATAATCTTGTTACTCATTTTTCTCTGGTGAGGTGGATGACTCATACCTTGGTCACATTCATGATCCAAAATCTTTTTCCTTTACTAGTATCATTGGCCCCCATGACCAATCTAGTGCATCTATCTAAGGATGGTTGGATTCACCACAAGAGGAAATATGGAGTCCTTGCGAGCATGATTATAGATTGGGTGTGGCTCAATAATGAGATATGTGATGGGGCTCTATTATTCCTAGACCTACTGGAGAAATTTGGAAACCATAGGTTTTGTCTATAATTTTATTCATAAATTGTATGGGTAAAGTGGTTGACTATTTCCTTTATCTGGTTAATTGATCCATACTTTGGCTACAATGACTCATTGGGGGGGCTTCTGAGGTCATCTACCTACCTATAATAATGATTGAGGACACCTACCTGATGTTCTTCCAGATACTGTGTTTCCCCTTGAGTTGGATATTATATTTCTTTCCATGTGTCAGATACCCTATTCCTCTGATTCTATAGTTGGATGGTGATAACCATATTTACCATGGTGGTAATCACAAGGGAGTCATCCACATTATAGGATATGATAAAATATCATTCAATATTATACCATTCTATGGGGATAAAATATATGGTAGAAAGAATCCCTTACCTTTGTTCTGTACATGCAATGATTTTAGTTTGATAATGTGATAAAGTAGTGTGAGGCTCTTAACATCGGTCTTCTCGATAATGTGGAGGTAGACATATAACACTTGGTTTTCGGTCATCAGGAGCACTATGACCATCCATTCTTACCTTCTAGTTGATGTAATTGAGTTTCATGTGGAAACCTAGGTAGGTGAAATGCTGACCTCAGAGGTAGTGATAAATATCCCTAATAATTAAGTGGAAACACAATTCGTATCCATCTATAAGGGATTCTGGGATAGAACATTATGGAGATCTCAGTAGATATAACACAACTAATAACTAGTCAATGGATAAAACCTACCACATTACCTATTTATTAAATGTATGGTTCTCTTCTTAGTTTCCCTAATCCCCAATTGGACCAGCCTGAGATATGGGTGGCAACAGTGAGGTCCTAGTCTTGGATTCGAGTAAATTTTCCCTAATCCCAGTTGGGCTCATGACCGTACGGGCATATCCACGATTGATAGTGTCTGTCGACCTATAGCAAGGCTATGGGGTGTATCTATAGGGAGACTATGACCTCATTATCATGGTGTAGAACATGGGATAAATATGATAATAGTTAGTAAATAGTGTATGAAATAAATGTAAACTGATAGCAGTGTAGAATCATACATAAATAATAATATAAAAGTTGACACTATTATAAATATATACAAACTAAAGTAGATATTTCCTGTATTTTTAAATATGGAATACATGGATTTAAAATCAGAAAACAAGAATACTATATAAATTTTTCAATAAGGAATCTAAAAAACTAAAAAAATATTCCTCTACTCCAGTGTGATCATCTACAACCATTTCTATCCTAAGAAATCAAGCCATCATGTTTCCAATGATACATTCTCCCCTTTATCAACACATGGATACTTGTGATCTTCCCATATGCCAATAGGGGTACAGATATGGTTTTAGAGAAATCTCAATAGCCCCCCACCAATGTTGTCTAAAAAAATATATAAATGTAATAAAAATTGAACAAGTTTGCAAGCATTCACTTATGAAAGTAAAATAGTATAGTAATGTAAATACCCAAGTGCCTTTTTCACCCCTTAGATGGTGTACGTACATATTTTCAATTCATTTATAAATTTATTCAATGTATATATTTATGTCAAATGAGGCATAACCATCACTAACACCACCCTATCATAATATTAGTGTAGGATCAATGATGTAATAGGGAAAACTATTCCAGAATAATGAACGAGTTCCAAGGTAATAACCAATGAAACCTAGACCTCAAGGGTCACCAAATCAGTAGTAATTGTATCCTTTATATAAGGGAAATGTTTTAATCCAAGGATCCTCATCCAAGTCAATACACAATATTATGAACTAACTGAGACTGTGGAATATATCCCTGGTAAAACATGATAGTCTATGGTTAGGCCCAAGGATATATCCAAGGTACCTCATGTTCATAGATGCCATGAAAAAATCAAGGACTATATCTGAGGAATCGTGTAATAGTTACGGTTTTATCCTGTGGTGTCATACCAGACATCCATTGATGGAGAAGGATTAGGTTTCCTGATGGGTCTCAACCACGAAAATTGACATCCCTAAAACATAATAGAATCCTTGAGTGATCAGGGCATTCCATCAGGAATCAAATGAGGGATTGAGTAAAACAACTCACATAATGATTTCAGTGTCAATGTGTAATTAACACATTAAATTTAATTCATTAGTTTAATTAACCCATGCACTACAAATATCATTTAATATGTTATTTCATTTAGTCCTTCCCTTCAATTATTGTGAGAATACAAAGGGGGAATGCAATAATTTAATTCATTTCATAGTTAATTACATGATTCTATTATTTATCATTTAAAACATGAAATGTTTGGGATAAGAATAAGAAACCACTAGTAATGAATTTAATATATACCCAGTCAAGTGATATTGATACTATAGACTTTCTAACATGGAATATAATATTTATCTATCAATTTGAGGAAAATACATTAGATGGGTAAAACGATTATAAAATATGGTACATTCCATTTATCTACTCAATATACATCAATTAAGAAATTCTTACCATTTGCAGGGACAAGCCGAAGCACACCAAATTGGTGTCACATATAAACTTGTTAGAACACTACAAGTCAACTATAATTGACAATTTAATTGGACTGGTTGGAGTTATGTTTTCAACCAATAACAATTAATTAAATAAATGGAATGGGCTTTAGAACATAGTTCAAGTTATTAAATCAAAGACATACAAATTTAACAAATGATGTGAGATGAAATCAGTGAACCCACACGATAATTTATAAAATGAAAAATCACGACGAGTGCATTATAGAGCACCTACCCCATGCACATACAATTTTCCTCATCTAGTATCAACCAAAAATTCTGCCTGTATTATATTCAATCTGAATAATGGACATAATCTATGAAAATAAGCCATATTAGAAGACATATAAATAGAATCATTGATTGGATGAAGAAATAATAAATATTAAAAATAAATCAAGAACATACTAATGTTTAAATAATGAAATGAACGTTGATAAAATTGGACTCTAGACTGACATGTGATCCCAAATCCTAAAACATACATAAAAAGGTACAATAAGTGATGAGGAAGGAGTTATTCCCTCTAAAAGGGAAAATAATTATTGGATGGGAGTATAAAACATTTCATTAAGCGATAATTTATAATCTTACCCATAAATTAACTTTTAATTGATTGGTATCATGATTTAGTCAAAATAAGAAAACAAACATTCATGGGATCCTGTAGAGTTATGAATTCCATGCGGTTAGTGTGCATGGTTTTAATAACCATTAAAAAAACTATGTGAAATTACACTGTCAAAATTTCCTACATTCATGCATGGATATGTGACCCATTTTTCATAGTTAGTTCAAACCAGATGACTTACTAATTATCAATACCCCACTATGCATGGTTAGAAATAAGCATGCATTTTTTCCCGATCAAATTCTTCTAACCTGGAGATATGCCAAAAACCTCCACTTGTGGTAGATTTTATCTCCAAAAAATATCCTAACACCAATGAATCCTCCCCAAACTCAGAAGGGATCCACATTTTGTCAAAAAATGTTTGTCCAAAAAATGAATGGATCCATCCCTGAGTGAAAAAACCGATTCTAATAGTCTTCCCAAGTATTGAAACTCATCTCTAAGTTCAAATTACAATGGCGTTGAAACACAAATAGAGACCAAATCAGGCCACAAGGTGTATAAATCAACATCTCCCTCCCATGACTTGTCTTGTTATAGAATTCCCTACAATAGAACATGTTCTAGAAGGACATACTAGCCTCATTCATCCTTCATGATCTGATCAAAGATACACATATGATACTTCTAAAATAAAGGATCGACATGTAAATAAACTTATCCACAATCAAATTATGAGACAGGTCATCATGATACCAGCAAAGCTATGAAACATGGAAGATTTTATGTATGGTATGATACCTCAAAGTTAGTGGAAACTGAGAGGCTACTGGCATAACTCTCTCCAAAATCACAATCTTCCTGATAAAGTGTAACGATATCTTCTCTTTCCTCCGTATCTATCTACACCCAATCTTTGGTGATACCCACTGGAAAAAATGATCCCCAACCTTGAAATATGTAGTCCATCAATTTTGATCAGCATAAATTTTCTGTCTAGACTGAGATGTATACAAATGCTTTTTGATCTGCTTAACCTACTCTAAAGTCTCCTCAACGCGATAAGGACCATGTAGGAATTTCTCACCTACCTTTAGCTAGTATATGTGGGAAACTTATGACCTGACATACAATTTCAAAAAAAGTATACATCTGAATATTTACAAGAAAATTAATTTTGTAGGGAACCCGATGGGAGGGATGCGATTCTCCCAAGAACTTCTTAAACCAAGGATGCATGCCTATAAAATTCCCTATAAAACATAAATAATATGTAAAAAATTTCCAACATTATATGGGTAAAAAATTATTCTTACAATGATATGTTTACCCATTTAATTTCATAACCCCTACTATAAAATTAATTTAAAATGAGAATCCCTTTTTGAAATGATTGTATATGGATACCCATGTAGTTGAATGATATCATAGACATATAATCTTCCAAAGTCATCAATAGAAATTTTTTCCTAAATAGGATTGAAGTTGGCTACTTTTATTAGTTTTTAAATGAACACAAATACAACATTGCTACCATGAGGTGACTTTTTCAAATCAGATATAATGTCCATGAAAACATATTTCCATTGCCTTTTCTATTCTTGAAGCTGCTGTAACATGAATACTGGTCTCTAGATCCCCTTCTACACTTATTGATAGGTATAAAAAAATGTGATAATGCCTACAATATGCTGTCTCATCCCAAGATCCTAGTACCAGAGTCAGATGTGTCGATATATCTTGGAGATTTAATCATGAAATCCACACTAATAAGCTTGTGGATCTTGAATTAACTCCTCACTCATATTTATAGGAATCTAGAAACATCCATTTATACAAAGGATGGTGTCTCTATCTACAGAACAATCTAGAGTCCAGTCATCTCCTAAAACACTGTCATGGAGAAAGAATCCCTCAAGATCTAAAAATTCCATGCCCTTCACCTTCTCATGGAGGGAATAGGTATCAGTCAAGGAATATAGATAAGACTGATTGTGACTTTTGTAAATATCTATATGTAGCTCAGTTAAGAAGGCTATTAATTTCCATTTTTAACTTGTTTTTAGAATGGATTATGTCTAATTTTTCCAATTCATCACATTAGTTACTATATTTCCATTTACAGTCATACATGAATGAAAAAAATTCATTTGAATTGATATATTGGACCCATCTTCACTTTTTGAGATTCATGTAATGCTGTAAAAAGATATATATGATTATCTTATGGTCTGTATACACCCAAAGCAATCAAAAAATATTTAGTTTCTCAAAAAACATAAAGAATGGAACACTATATCTAGCTTAAGGTTGTTCGTAGGGTAGTTTCCCTCATAATGGCTCAACCACCGATATCTATATTTAGTGACTTTTCTTTTATGAATTATCACTATTCCTTGGATGATTCCAAATGCATCCCAAAACATAATATAGCCGAAACCTGACTAAAGAATAATAAAAATAAGTGTTGTTACAAGCCTCCATTTCATCTCTTAAAAGGATTTCTCACAATCTTTAATCCACACGAATATGAAACCATTCATTTCAAGATTAGTATGAGGTATTCCTAGGTAAGAAAAATCTGTTATTAGACTACAATAATATACTGCCATCCCTAACAAACTCATTATGTCAAAAACGTTCTTGGGATGATCACATGGAACCAAAACACTAACCTTATCTATTTAAATAGAGACTCCTGATTAGATGATTAAATGACCCAATAATTGAAACATTTTTATTGAGATGTGGCACTTAACAAGATTTTAATAATACTGACGCTCCTAGATTTTACTCAGAATGATATCAAGGTTCATATAATGTTTTCCTTGTGTGTGAGAATAAATTAATATTTTGTCCAAAAATACTATGAAAAAAGGAATCTAGATGGGGATGAAAACCCATTTACATCAAATCCATGAAAACAACACACTCATTTGTAAGAAGAAATAGAATAATGATTTACTCATACATACCATATCTGTTATGGAAAGCTTTATGAGGAATGTTTGATGACCTAACTCACACTATATGATAGCCTAATCTTAGTGTGATCTTTGAAAACACTATATATACTTATAGATAGGAAAATATATTATCTATTCATGGTATTGGAAACTGGTTCATTACTGTAATATTGTACAACTATCAATAATCCATGCGGAGAATAAGGTTTTCATATGAAATCATGTAAAAAATAAAAGGAGAACCCTAAGAGGAAGTGTTAAGCTTTATAAGACCATTTCCCAGAAATCCTATCACTTCCACTTCATCTCATGGATATCAAAATATTTCATCATGTATGGATGGGTGGTGATATGAGGTGGTCCTATAACAATCTCGATCATAATTTCTACCTTGATCTGAGGAGGTAATCTAGAAAAATCTTTACACGAGTTGTCCCTAAAACGATCCACTACTATAGGGAATCCAACATGTTATAATCCCTAATACTCCTTGAATATATTATAAATTTTTTCAGTCACTCCACCTAATCCTTAATGTTGTGGTCCAATACTACCTGCATAGACTACCCACTCAACCATTTGAAAATAGTTGAAACCTTATGGTGTATAATATATACCTAGTGGTGATATCATATTACAAAGGTTGTATATAGATCAATTCAACACATCCCTTGAATGAAATAAACTCCTCTCATCTCGAGAAAAAATAGTTACCACATGAAGGATCAATTGAAAACCACAAGGGAGTAGTCCAGATACTAGTGTATGCCCCTCGTCTGTACTCACAATAATGTATCCAATGTCATTAAACCATAGTATTATTTTATTTCTAGCACAAGTAATTATATTGTAGCTAAAAAGATGAAATATAGTGAAGAACCTATATAAAATAAATTAGATAGTATAGTTATGGATACTTGAATAATACCTCATATTGTAGATGTTCCTACATCCGAATCCTCTTTTATTGATTATATTGTATGAAACTGTCCTAAGCCATGAAAATCCATTACAGCTAAACTACCATGATCAAAAAAACTCTGCTAGAAAATCATGTGACTGAGAGTTTGTCTACCCTATCCACAACCTTATTCTCTACAAGTTCTATCAGTACTACCCCAACTCCCTTCATAAATAGGAGTAAATGACCCTACACTTGATGGTGGAGCTGGTGTATAACCTCTTCCATAGGTAGCTGATGGAATATTCTGATAGAATCTATAATGATGCTCTATATGGGTGTGAAATAATTACTCTAGAGGGTCTCTATCTCACTGAGAATTCATATGTCACTATCATCCACACTGACGACATTCCCCAGAGCTTCTAGCTTGATTAATCAGTCTTTGACTTCCCTAATGTGAAACCTCGAGGTGACACTTCCATTTACTGTAGTAACTACTACCTGGCCTCAAAACTAGTCCTCTGTGATTGGTATTATCGATGTCCCTCAGCTTGTGCTCAATGATAAGAGTGAGATTATCTATTTCATAGAAGTTAGTTTTTTAAAATTCATTCACCTAATTATTGATCGAATAAATGAAACCATCCCTAAAATTTCTATCATGTGAATGATCATCCTTAGATAGTTGGGGAGAGAAGCATTTTATCTCAGTGAAATTTTCTGAATATTTCATGAGTCACATATAAATTTCCATGAGATGCATGAACTCCCAACCTATATTATAACTTTTCCTCTATGTATAGAACTAGACATAAAAAGAATTCTAGAAATCATCCCTTATAATTCCTTAATTATACTAGCCTAGGTAACTACGTCCCACCAATTCTTGGATGAATCACATTTTATGTATCCAGAAATAATGACCCTCCACTCAAGAGGTGTATCTGATGCTCGATGATAGACATCATGTCCTCGATCCAAAAATCATAATCCCGGGGACCCCAAACCCCAGGGAAGGTAGGAAGATACTATTTCTATAACTCATGAGTGAAATATTTCATCGTCGGTACAACCCATGAAGCATCTTTAATGGACTACACGTGATGTTAAAAATCACATGACCATTGCGTTTAGCTCCCATAGCACATATTGTTACTGGCTCCTCAAGTTACCCTCATGGGTGTAAGATTGAAATTTTAGGGCCAACAATATCTATATCATGGTCATCTCCACCCTCCTATAGAAATACACGATGACATCATGGTGGTATTGGTCCTCAAAGGATAAGAACATGACTCAAAACGAGCTCAAAGATTCTAGACAGTAACACTTGTTGATTCTGAATGAATGAAATGGCTCACTATCTATGGTATACTACCCCAGCTACCCACTTAAAAGGAGAGGGTTTCGTAAGTCCTCAGGAACTATGTACATGGGTTCTGGTTCATGAAGAGTCAATAACACCTTGCATCATATTTTATTATGATCAATTTTATTAATTACATATTTTTTTTTGAGGTTCACTTCTTTAACATTCATAAACATCATATGGTGGGATAAGAAAGTGAAACAAATACATTTTAGAACACATTTTTCACATTTGAAATGATAATTTTCATATAAATTATCTCATATTTATTTTAAAATGGATCTCTATGCCTAGATAATCTAGTCCCATTCATGTTATCCCCTGAAATGACACCCATTTGATTTAAATCTAATGTCATGAGTTGATAAATTACTGATCCCAATCCATTAGGGCCCAAAACACCAAAGGAATTCAAACTACTAATAAACTAATTACAAACAATGAATACCATAAGAAAAATATAATTACAACAACATCACTCAAAAATCATAGGAATATCATGAAAATGACCTAGTGAAATCCACCTATATCAAATGGAAATATTCATAGAATTTTAATTGTAGGTGCCTGTGATGATGAATGTAAAAATTATCATTTCTCACATATCATTGGGCTGAGGATGATATAAGATCCTAAATCAAAATAATAATCAACAACACCCTACAAAATTTGAGTGACCCAAGGGTGAAATGATATCAACTGTAATATGAAAAAGTCGAACAATAATTAAAAATTGGGAAACATGGAATATAGCTCGAAGATGATTTCATGATGCCCAAGAACATCTTCCAAAAATGTTCTAGTAATTTCAAATCACCTGACTATTGGTTCCATAAATATTAAGAAAATAATCCTTGCATAACAATTTTTGTTTTCTGAGACCTAGAATCCATTAATGTTTCTCAAATCCTGGTTGGCCACATGGCCTTAAGGGCATCTCCCCAAATATGAGAGGATTCTGACAAGTAGTTAGGGCCTAGGGTGTTTCCATTGGGATACTATACACTCATTAACAATGTATAGCATATCAGATAAATATGATGACATATCATAATTAGCAGATGCGGTAAAGGTAATCTGATAGTATAGTAGAAGTAAATAGGAATAATTATACAATAGGTGAAACTGATATTGATAAAAAAATATGATAAGTATATGTCATGTATCTATAAATTTAGAAAACATGTATTCAAATTAGAAAATAAAAATAAAATAAATATGCAAAAATGGAATCCAAATATTATCCTAATTATCCAGAGCTATAGATTGGTCTTATACTACCATTTCAATTATAATCAATCAATAATTATAGTGTCTAGAAGGACACACTTTTCCTCTATCAATACTAGTATACATATAATCTACCTAAGTATCAATAAAACCGTGATAGGATGTGTGATAAATCTCAGTAAGCCACTAAAAATGGTTCTATAACATCTTGTCACTATAATATAAACTGAACCAGTGTGCACAGAATCATAACAAAAAGTAACTAAGTACTATAAATTAAATACTAAACTACCTAATTCATCTATTATGTGGTGTCTAAAGATGTAACATGTTCATTAATTAATTTATTTAGACTACATATTTATGTTATGATAGTAATACCCATCACTAAAATCACATCATGATAGTAATAGTGAAGGATATATGATGTTACATGGAAACATTTATAATTATAATGAATGGGTTCCAAGGTAATAACCAATGAAACTGAGACCTCATGGTATTCCAACAGAGTAGTAACTATAGACTAGATATATGTGTAATATTGTAATCCATGGTACATCGTCCAACGCATTCCCCAATACTATGATCTGAACTTGTCCAAGTTATACATCCATATTAAATAAAGATAATATATGGCTAGGACCAAGCATATAATAATGGAACATTGTCTCTATAGAACCCATGTTTGATCCTCAATGTTCATACATGGTATCTTGAGATAATAATTGTGGGATCCGGTGGTGCCATACCAGGAATCCACTGATAGATGATGATTATGTTCCAATGTCGGTCAAAAACTAAGGTAACCGACATCCATGAATCATAATAGAATGCTCCAGTAGTCAAGGAATTCCCTCTATAATACATGGTTGGATCGAGTCACTCCACCCATATAATGATGTAATGGTCCATGTGTAATTAATAACCTTACATTTTATTCATATATTAATTAACCCATGAAATAACCATAACATTTACTAAGTCATTCGGTTCATGCCATGCCTTTTATTTGTGTGACAAGGACATGTGGAATGTATCCATTTAATTCATTTCATAGTTAATTATATGGTTCCCCTATAATCTTTACTAACATAGAATTTTTGGGCTATGTAAGAGTATCCACGCGAAAATCATTTAATATAATCATGGACAAGCGATATCAATTCTATAAACATTCCATCATACCATTCAACATTGAATAATCATGTTTAATAACATAACTTATGTGGGTCATATCATTAGAATAACTTTTTTATTCCATTTATCATTTCAATAGACCTCAATCATGGATGAATTACCATTTTAAAGGTCAAGAATAAGAACACCAGAACGATGGGTTAGAAAAATATTTCATAATAGTAATAATCCATTATGAAGAAGACCATACCAGTAGTGGGAAGTGTTGTGTATGCATCCGAAAAAATAAAATTTCACATTTTCAATGGATCATAGAAAATAGTTTCAATGACTAGAAGAAAGAAATATAAATTTAACAAATGATGCACGATAAAATGGGAAATCCCACAAGGAAATTTATAAAATTATGAATATTTATGAGTGAATTATATAATACATTCCTCGTACTCATATGACTATCATAGTCTAGTAGCATCCTCTATACTGGACTAGATGAGAGTAGATATGGGGAATGGAAATATTACTTAAATAGGGCATATGATCCTACTTCTAAGTAGAATCATTGATATTAATAAGAATAACATAATATTAAAATTTAATTGAGAACATAGTGATACAGATCCAAAAGGACAAATAAAGAATGAATCAGACTTTGGACGGATGATTAATCTCAAATAATAGAATAGACTACAAAAGGGAGACATAAGGGAGGAAAGATGGTTTTATTTCTTTTGAGAGGGAAAAATGATGGGAGGGTATCTTAAAACATATCATTAAGGGTGAATTTTTAATTTCACACAAAATTTTACTTCAATATGTTTTCAAAAACCAATAATGGGTATGTGTAGAGAGGGGTATACAACACGATTTGTGCACATGATATGACAAACAATGCTAAAACCGTAAAAAACATCACTTTAAAATATACTTACATTATCACAAGAATTTTTGGACCATTTCTCAGGGTTAGTTTAATCCTGGTTCCCTCATGTTGTTCATTACATGGCCTTGCAGTATTAGAACTAACCACATGTCCTACGTTGAATGATTTATTCTAACAAGGTGACAATCCAAAAAATATCCACTAGGGGTTCTGAGATCCAAACAAGATCATGACATCGACAGATCCACCACTATCTCATGTGGCATCCATAGTATGTACAAAAAAAGGATAATTAGAGAAAAATGTAAAGGATCCATACATGAGTGAAAAATAGGGTTCTTAAAGTGATACCAAAGTAGACATTCTTTGCGGCTACACTATTTGAAGAATAAGCACCGTAATGGTCAAAAAATCCACATCACATTGGGGAATCACTTGCAGGAAAATATGATAGCATGATTTTGTCAATGTAGGATGGTGTTATCACCACTAAATTATTTGTGAAGGTGGAATCATCCATTTGCAGAATAGGGTAGTTCTCTCCATGTAATGGTTACATAAAAAATGTCCCTAAAATCACTCAAACCACTGCCATAGTGGTTGATAGGATGTAAACAAATGATGATGGAAATAGTTACCAATTTAATACCTATAAGATGGATAGGAAATCATAATCATGATGTTGTCCATGATTGGATTTTTTTCATTTTGTCGACCGTACCTTCCTAAACAATAAGCATTGATTTCTGTGAATCTTCACTTGAATCTAGCATCTTGGGTGAAGGGTCCCACATTGATTCATCCATTATTTTGGACTCTGATTTCTCAAATGTGGTGTGATGATTCCCATTTTTACTACTTTGATGGTGGGTGTTCCTCATCCTACCCTATGATGGTTCATTAGATCAGGTTATATCTTGGCAAGGGGAGGACCTTTGTACTTGTTGGTGGTGGAATTAAGAGTTCCACCATATTGGTTTATGAAGGAACTATATGAACTCTTTCCAAATATGGTGATCAATTTGGGAGGAACTCCTCTATTGATGGTGGTAGAACCCAAGGGAAATTCATGTTGACTTATTTTCATAGAGCTGGGAGTACCTCACTAATAGATATTGGTTAAACATGGGGAAAATCCTCTTTGATTGATGGGAACACTAGGACGTCCTCTTTTATGGTTATTATTGTGTGGGGAGGACCTACACACATATATATATATTTACATGGGTTTTCATATAATGGTTTTTGGTTGTTTATATTTGAGTTTGTACCAACCTAAGATTTTATTACATAGATTCTATTAATTTCATTGACGTTTTGTGTTGAATGTTGTAAAATTATTATCGTGTGCCATACACAACTCCATATTAGCATACAATATTTTCAAAACTTTTGTTGGCTTGTGTTACACACAATTTCAAGTTCTATTGATAGAACTCATCTCACGCAACACTGAGTATACACTTTGTTCAGTGTATAAATGAACTAAGTTTGGATTATGTTATACAAAACACAAAAGTATGTTTTCACTACACTCAACTCTGCCTTGGATTATTTTACATGCAATAGAGTCTTTCCTCGATACCTTGCATTGTACGCGATACTGAGTTTCAATAAATAACGATATATTATTGACATATTATTATTTAGTGGGATATAAACATGCCTTTATAAATAATATTAACCACATTTGAAATTTTATATAACATTATAATTCATCTTACACATTTTATAGAATATGATATGAGAAAAAAAATCACTTTTTCACATAAAATAAATATTTTAAAAAAATGTTGTTTTACCGCCTTTTGATGAAGCACCCATTTTAATTCTAATTTTGGAAACTTTTATAAGTTAAATTTGATAAAATATACAACTTATTTGGAATCGGGGCATAAAAATTTAATTTTTCTAAATTTTTGGTATTTTTTTAATAAAATTAATAATGTAATGAATATTGAAAAATACTACATTTAAAATTAAAACTTCCCACTTATCTAATTTATTTATATAGATAGATGATAATTTTAATTGGGGTTAATGTGTAATTTGATTATATTGATATCATTTAATCAAATTTCGATCATTAAAGGTAATTTAAATTTTATATTGGACATTATCACATGTCAACCATTTGATAGTAATTACTTTATAAAAACCCGCTTTTTTGGTTTTAACATCGGGAATTAATTTTAAATTAATTAATACAAATTATTTGTTTTGAATTTAGAAAAATATATACCTTATTTGAAATTATAAGGTTTAGACTATGTAAATAGTTAGATTTTATTTTTAGACATTATAAATAGTAACATTAGTAATTTTTTTCTTTTCCATGGTTAAAAGGTAAATCTGGTAAATAAGGGTAAAAAATTATATTATAATAATATAAAAGTACCATAAAAAATGTCTTATTCTTATTTGATGAGATGATTCCATCTATGGGAATCCTTGGGGTGATTTGGGGACCACATGGATTAACATGGATGTGAAAATTTCATTTTATAAGAATTAATTTAAAGTAAAGATAATTATAACCTAAACATATAAATGTTAACAAATCTATTTTTATATAGGGATATAGTAATGATCACTTTGCCTATAAATTGTCATTAGAAGGATAAAAATATGTCAGATATCAGGTCTGTTTTTTTTATAATTTTTATATGTAATGACCCGCTAATTCTCATTGGCCTGAGAGCTCAACGAGTCATTACTAGGCCTTAAGCGACATCCCCAAGGCACCAAAGGCTAGAAATAAATGCCTAAGGGTTTCAAAATACATGAGAGACGATTTACCCTTTAACTGAAAAAAACCAACAAACAGAGAAACTAGTTAAACATATCCAAGAAACCACTATATGATGCATGATTTAAAACCAAAACTACTCAACCATTAATTTTATCAAAAACCAGCCAAAGGTACCACATCGAAAACCAATGCTAAACATCAGAGTAAACAACGGAAAGACAACTCAAAGAATACAAGACAACAACCCAACTCCATGCTCCACAAGCTCCATGCTCCAACATCACGAACCAGCCCATGTATCATGAATCAGTGCTCTAAACATGTGAGACTTTACCTTTTCCAATGTCCTGGTATATGACATCTACAAAACCACCATCGTGCTAAAGCAGGGGGTGAGTAATTAAACTCAGTAGGTTTTCTCCGATGACTTCCCAAACCATGACTCTAGGATAAAACATGTTAGCACATTTATTTAACGCAATTTATATAAAAACATTCCAAAATAGGTCACAATATATCAAGTTCCATGTCAATCTATTTTCTAACAAAAACCATTTTCCAACAAAAGCAACCAAGAAAAGTTTCCCAATAAAATTCACATATCCATTTTGGCAATTTCATTCCATTTCACAAACCCACACAACCAACTATTTCACAACCCTTGAAATCCACTATGCATGCATCGTTATGACAGTTCCATATTCATGAGCGGTCTCTCGTATATCTACCAAGTCATCACAAGGTAATTATTCCCCATGTACGATTACAATTTGTCCACCGAGCACAAGTTCGTATTTCAACCAAGTATCGTAAATGCAATATGAACACACACACCAAGTATACCCAAAACCACACCATCTCAACCATGCCAAGACCATTTCAATATATCACCCTTTTATTGAAAACCTTTTTTTTCAAAAAACCATTTTCCAAATCCCGCAAATCCATATTTTAACATCACTATTTTAAAATCAAGAAACCAAAACACTTTTCACAAACCATTCTTTCAATTTCCACAATTTCATCAAAACCCATAAATCATCACTAAAGAAGATTTATAACATGATTTTCACAAAAATTTCACAAAAAAAACCGTGCGATTAAATCAATTGAAACTAAGCCTTCAAGTTCTAAGAAACTGGAATCAAGAGTGAAGCCACCAACCTCAACAAATTGGGCGAAACCAAGCCATAGATGAAGAATTCTCAAGAACACCGGGTCAAAACTCCAAAAACCCTCCTTTAATCACTTCTCCTAACACAACCAAGACAAAATCTTGTCATATTTGGCATCCACACCCTTAGATCTAACCATAACAGTTGTATATCTAAGAATATGAGAGAAGAGGATAAGTAGATCTAAGTAGATCTAAGAAACCAATCAAGAATGATCACATACCTTAAGAATCCAGCTTCGATTCGCCAAGAGAAGCCTTTAGATCGCCTGTGGAATGCTTGGGAGAAGTCTTCAAAAATTCAAGGGAGAGTAATCCCGAGTTAGGGATGCTTAAGTGGTTTAAAAAATGAAATTAGAGGCAAAACAAGTCAGATACACAATTTTAGGATCTATCTTTAAGTGACAACATGGTTAGTCCACACGGTTTGAAAAACCGTGCGCTAACCGTGGGTTAGATTCTGCCTCGGCCCTCATTCATGAATGGCCTCATCGCATGGATTCCCTTAACCGTGCACTGAACATGCAGAAGCCACTGCATCTTCAGTCAGACATGCACTGTTTGGCTGAACGGTTTGACAAACCGTGCACCGCCCATGCGCCTTCCCCTTTGCTTCAAACTTCACTCCAGGATCTTCCGATTCTCCCATACGTCACCGATAACTTTTAAAATGAAGAAAAGCATCATGTAAGGGTTACGTACCAGAAACCGGGGGTACTAAATTCTCCCCACCATTGGCCTTTACGTCCCCAAAAATTAGAAAACCATTACTTGAATGAAAGAGTTTTGGCCACTGATCCTTCATTTCTTTCTCGTGTTCCCAAGTCTCTCCCTGAATCTGACCATGTTGCCACAAAACCCACACTAGGCCGATGATTTTTCCATGCAAGACTTTATCCTGCCTATCCACAATCTGAATCGGGATATGTAACAACGAAGCATCCGGCTCTAGGTCAACGTGATCTCATCTAATCACATTGTCAGGATCAGGCTGATACTTCTTCAACTGAGATACATGGAACACTTTGTGCACTGGACTGAACCATGGTGGTAATGCCAACCGATACTCCACCTCTCCAACCCGTTCTAGTATCTCAAAAGGGCTTATATATCGAGGATATAATTTTCCCTAGTTCTAAAAACGATGATGTCCAAGCGTTGAAGAGATTCTCAAAAGTCATGATCACTCACCGCAAACAACAACGGTCTTCGGCGATGATCCACATAAGATTTCTGACGACTCTGAGCCATCTCCATCCTCTTTCTAATCAACTAAATCTTATCCATTATTTATTGGACAAGGCTTGGCCCGACTAGTAAAGTTTCACCATTTTCCACCTAGCATGGTGGAAAACGACAAGGACGCCCACAATGCTTCAAACGGAGCCATGCGTATCGAGGCATGATAGCTGTTATTGTATGAGAACTCCACTAAGGGTATATGCTCTTCCCATGAGCCACCAAAATCCATTACGCAAGACCAAAATATATCTTCCACCGTCTATATCATCCTCTCGGATTGCCCATCCATCTGAGGATGATACGCTGTACTCATAGTCAACTAAGTCCCTAGTGCTTGTTGTAAGGATTTCCAGAAATGAGATGTGAACCTCAGATCTCTATCTGAGACGATAGACACTGGTACTCCATGTCTCTTTACCACTTCACAGATATAGATTTTTGAAATATCTTCCACCATATGGGTTTCATGAATTGGGATGAAATGGGCCGACTTGGTTAGACGATCCACTATCACCCAAATGGAATAGTGTTTCCAGACCATTCTTGGAAGACCTGTAAGAAAATCCATTGCTATCTGCTCCCATTTACACACTGGGATAGGTAAAGAATGTAACATACCAGTTGGTCTCTAATGCTCTGCTTTAACCTGCTGACAATTTAATCATCACGAGATTAATTTGGCCACCTTTCTTTTTATGCCGCTCCACCAAAACTGCGCCTTTAGCGCCTTATACATCTTCGATGTACCCGGATGTACAACCCATCTTGAATGGTGGTAAGAATTAAGGAGTTGTTCCTGAAAAACTATAGGTACAACCATCTGATCTCTGAAACACAAAACTGAACCCACTTCCAGTTTCCAGCCATCAATGGTCTCCCCACCATTGAGTTTTGAACTCATTATCAGACATTCCACATCAGATGTTTGTGCCTCTTTGACCACTTTTACCAGTTCAGGAAAAAAATTATCTAAAAAGAAAACTGAAACATCACCTCAGTTTTCACATTCCACATGCATGTCGGCTAAGACTGCCATCAACTGCCATTCATCTGATGATTATTTCGCCAACTAAGTATACGACTTTCTTCTTAATGCATCAGCCACCGAATTTCCCTTACTCAGTGTATACATAAAGTCAAAGTCGAATATTTGAAGGTAATCCATCCATCTCCTCTACCTCATATTCAAATCATGTTATGAGAAAAATTTTTTCAGGATTTTTTTGATACGTAAACACAACGAACTTCTCACTAAAGCGATAATGACGCCAAGTCTTCAAGGCATGGAAAACTGCAGCAAACTCCAAATCATGTGTTGGGTAATTCTTCTCATGCACCCTCAACTACCTTGAACAATAAGCAACAACATGGTCTCCTTGCATGAGAACACAACCCAACCCTATTCCTGAAGCGTCAAAATACACCACATACCCCTGTCCTGATTGCAGAAAAATCAAGATGGGTGCTGATGTAAGGAAAAATTTCAACTCTTGAAAAGATCTCTTAAATTCTTCAGTCCATTGAAATGCACTGTTTTTCTTTGTCAATGCTATCATGGGTGAAGCTAGTCGTGAGAAGTCATGCACAAAGCTTCGGTAATAACCAGCTAGACCATGAGAACTTCGTATTCCAAAGACATTATTTGGCGGTTGCCATGAAATAACAGCTTCTATCTTTTCTGGAGCCACTAAAACACCTTTCTCAGAAACAACCTGGCCCAGAAAACGTACGTCTTGTATCCAGAAATCGTACTTTGAAAATTTGGCATACAACTGATGGTCCCTCAAGATTTTCAACATTGTCGCCAAGTGTTTCTCATGCTTAGCCCTTGTTCTTGAATACACCAATATTTCATCCACAAATACCACACCAAAAGAATCCAGATATGGCTGAAATATCCGATTCATCAAATCCATGAAGACCGCTGGTGCATTCGTAAGACCAAAAGGCATGACTACATATTCGTAGTGTCCATATCTTCTTCTGAATGCTGTCTTTAGAATATCATCCTTCCAAACTCGCAAATGGTGATATCCTGACCATAAGTCAATTTTGGAGAACTACTGAGCTCCCCTCAATTGATCAAATAGGTCATCAATGCGTGGAAGTGGATATCTATTCTTTATCGTAACTTGGTTAAGTTTATGATAATCCACACATAACCTAAATGTTCTATCTGCTTTCTTTACAAACAAAACTGGTGCTTCCCATGGGGACATGCTTGGCCAAATAAAACCCATGTTTTCTAGATCCTCTAATTGCTCTTTCAATTCCCGTAACTCTGTTGGTGCCATCCTATAAGATGGAAGTGAGATAGGAAAGGTCCCTGGAAGGAGATCAATCGTAAACTCCACTTATCTTATTGGTGGTAACCCTAAGAATTTTTCTGGAAAAACATCAAGAAATTGATCCACCCCAGCTGGAAAACTATTTTCTACGATCTCTTCCAATGATGCCAAATTAAACACTGCCAATTGGTAAGAGATAGTTCCCACCATTGGTTCCAACAAGCTCTTTTCAACTTTCATTACCATCCTCTCTCCTATGAAGAGATGGTCGATTCTGTCCTCTGTCGTGAAACTAACCGTTCTCCCATAATAGTAGATGTGAGCCTTAAAAATTGTAAACCAATCCATACCCAGGATTATATCATAGACATCCATATCCAACATGGAGAAGTCCCATTTTAGCTCAGCTCCATCAACCGTTATAGCACATGCTCTACACACAAAGTCTTGAAATTCTTTTTCACCTAGAGGAGTTTACAGTTTTAACACATAAGGCATCATTTCAAGTTGTAAGTTCAGAAAATAAGCAATCTGAGAAGAAAGAAAAGAATGGGATGTGCCAGTATCGAACAACACTCGTATGATGTTAGAATTCAAAAGAATCATACCTCTCACCGTAGACGGTCCAGACTGGTCATCCACAATCACCTGTTCCGCTCCATACTATTGATTTGTTGCTGCACTTTGCTCCTTATTTCGTTGTTGATATTGCCCTGACCGAGGTGTCATGGTATTCCTAGAATCACCATAACTATCTTTGTTCTGTTGGCGAGGCTGATTTTCCTCTCCTTGCCCTGTCGAAGCATAAGATGCTTGCGACGCTTGGGAGGTGTCACGGGCACCCGACCTCGGAGCACTGTGACAATATCGCTAAAGATGCCCCATATTGTTACAATTGTTGCAAGCTCTTGGTGGTGCTGTACATTATCATTTCATGTGGTCAATCACACCACACTGAAAACACCCATATTTCATCATGGGTCATGGAGGAAGATTCACCGATCTAGCTGTCTGATTCTGATTTTCACTCCCACCTTGGAAGTAGGTGTCCCTCTTTTTCTTGTTCCCGGCATTAGAGTTCCCACCTGTTCCCATGGGTATCATCATACTTCCTCTTCCCATAACTCCTAAGATGTCTCTTTCTACTACTATTGCTCTCTTTACCATCTCCGTATAATCTGTAATACAGATCATAACTTTCTTTGAGAGAATCTCATGTCGCAACCTTGATTCCAAGATGTGTGCCTTCAGCGACGCACTTGTAGCAACATCTGGTGCAAAGTGCACTAAATTAATGAATTTAGTTGCATAATCTGTGACATAGATATTCTCTTGCTTCAGGCTGAAAAAATATATTGTCCTCTAGATCTTGAACGTGTGAGGATAGAATTGTTTATTAAACAATTCCTCAAATTCCACCCATCTCAGGCCTTGATCCACCTTAGCCTGCACCACTAGCTCCCACCACTATCGTGCAATATCCTCCAGCATATATGTCGCTAACTTCACTTTCAGCTCTACTAGTATGCTGATGAAATCGAAGATACGATTCATCCTACTTAGCCACACCTCCTCCTTTTCTGGTTCAGAATCACCCCGAAAGATGGGTGGTTTCTACTTTTGGAACTGGATGGAATGGTCTACATGCCTTGACTCCTCCCTCCTATTCCTCGTGTCCATAGCCTGAAATTCTTGAACAATACTCTGAACCAGCTCTTGGTTCACACGTGGTTCAGGTGCAACCACATTATCCCCAGCTTCTTCCATTTGGTTTCTATGACATCTAACAGGTGCCATTTTCTATAAAAACAATGCACACCGTCAGTCTCACTTCATAGAAACTAAAGGCTTAACATTTCAATATCTATTACACCACTATCACAACATCGATTTACAACAATTTTTAAAACATATCTTTTCTTCCTTTTGAAAATCAATTTATTTTAAAAACACATTAACAATTGTCTTTTCAAAATCTTTCATTTGAAAATGTGCTTAAATTTTTTAGAAATCACGCTTTTGCATCAAACCATAATCCATTTTTCAAAATTATTTATGAAATCCTAGTGGGAAGTCATTCTTCTATAATGCATTCCATGCTCATCTCATTGGATAAACCCACGACAATGAGATTTCCATCATTTTAGAAGTGTATCCAAAACACTTATGTACCCCACTTCCTGGTAACCTGAAGTTCAGAATAAACGGGTTAGCTACGTCCTTTTATTCTATAAATTTCATGTTCCGACAATCCTACTCCTATCTAAGATTGCAACCCAATGAATAGACGAAAATTAATTTCAACTCCACGACCGAGAACATCGATGACCACTTGTTAGGCAAGGACCAAACAAGCTGATACCATTTGTAATGACCCGCCAATTCTCATTAGCTTGAGAGATCAACGAGTCATTACTAGGCCTTAAGTGACATACCCATGGAACCAAAGGCTGGGAATAAATGCCGAAGGGTTTCAAAATACTTTGGGGAAGATTTAACCTTTAACAGAAAAAAACCAACAAACAGAGAAACTAGATAAACATCTCCAAACAAAGACTATATGATGCATGATTTAAAACCAAAACAACTCAACCATTAATTTTATCAAAAACCAGCCAAATGTACCACAATGAAAACCAGTGCTAAACATCAGAGTAATCAGCGAAAAGACAACTCAAAGACTATAATACAACAATCCAACTCCAAGCTCCACAATCTCCAAGCTCCAACATCACGAACCAGCCCAAGTATCACAAAGTAGTGCTCTAAACATGTGAAACTTTACCTTTTCCAACGTCCTTGTATATGACATATTCAAAAGCACCATCTTGAAAAAGTAGGGGGTGTGTAATGAAACTCAGTAGGTTTTCCCCGATGACTTCCCAACTTATGCCTCTAGGATAAAACATGTAAGCACATTTATATAAAGAAATTTATATAAAACCATTACAAAATAGTTCACAATATTTCAAGTTTCATGTCAAGCCATTTTCCAAAAAAAACCATTTTACAAAAAAAAAAGAAACCAAGCAATGTTTCCCAATAAAATTCACATTTCCATTTTGGCACTTTCATTCCATTTCACAAACCCACACAACCGACCATTTCACAACCCGTGAAATCCACTATGCATGCATCGTTATGACAGTTCCATAATCATGAGAGGTATCTCATCAATCTTCCAATTCATCAAAAGGTAATTATTCCCCATGGGCCATTACACTTTTGGCACCGAGCACAAGGTCATATTTCAACCAAGCCTCGAAAATGCAATAGGAACACACACACCAAGTATGCCCAAAACCACACCATTTCAACCATGCCAAAACCATTTCAATAAAAAAACCTTTTATTGAAACCCTTTTTTTTCCACAAACTATTTTCCAAATCCCGTAAATCCATATTTTAAAATCACCATTTTAAAATCAAGAAACCAAAACACTTTTCACAAACCATTCTTTCAATTTCCACAAAATCATCAAAACCCATAAATCATCACTAAAGAAGAATTATAACATGCTTTGCACCACAATTTCACAATCAAAACCAAGAGATTAAATAAATTTAAACTATTCCTTCAAGTTCTAAGAAAGAGGAATCAAGAGTAAAACCACATACCTTAATAAATTGGGCGAAACCAAGCCACATACGAAGAACGCTCAAGAACACCTGGTGAAAACTCCAAAACCCTCCTTCGATCTCTTATCCTAACATAACAAAGACCAAATCTTGTCATATTTGGCATCCACACCCTTAGATCTACCCATAATGGGCATAGATCTAAGAAGACGAGAGAAGAGGAGAAGTAGATCTATGTAGATCTAAGAAACCGATCAAGAACGATCACATACCTTAACAATCTAGCTTCGATTCGCTAAGAGAAGCCTTCAGATCACCTCCAGAATGCTTGGGAGAAGTCTTCCAACCTTCAAGGGAGAGTAATCCCAAGTTAGGGATGCTTAGGAGGTTTAAATAAGGCAATTAGAGGAAAAACGAGTTAGATCCAAAATACTAGGATCTGACATTAAGTGACTGCATGGTTAGTTCGCATATTTTGACAAACTATGCGCTGACCGTGTGTTAGCTTCTGCCTCGGCCCTCCTTTACGAATGACCTCATCGCATGGTTTGACAAACCGTGTGCCGCCCGTGCGCATTACCCTTTGCTTCAAAATTCACTCTAGGATCTTCCGATTCTCCCATACGTCACCCATAACTTTTAAAACTAAGAAAAGCATCAAGTAAGGGATACATACCATAAAACGGGGGTACTACATTATACATTAGATTAATTTATATATTTATGACTGAATTATAATATACAGATTAGCTCATTAATGGAAGATTCAAATAAATGGATTTATAAATATTAAAATAAAAATGATTTGAACATTTTGATTCCATCAACAAATTTTATGGATAAAAATGACATGTTATGGATGAGTTAATGACATTGGGTTGAAGGAATAATTTTTGTTTGGAAAAAATCCATCAAGGTATCATTGAAGTATTTTTGAGGTGATTGTGCTTATTGACAAAGTGGACAACTGTGCGGTGATTCTTGACAAAGCAAACCATGTCATACAAACTTGTTGGCAAAGGGGATTTCATGGTATAATTTCGAGTTCAAGAGCTGTGGTCAACGATCTATGTTTTATTCAAGAACATCGACAAAGGAATGGATGATCTAGAGGCTGTAGAAAATGAACATATATAAGGTGGTGCTGTTTTCCAGTGTTTTCCAAATTTTTGGGCCTAAAAATGGATGAAAGGAGAAAAGTGGTTTTGGAAAAGGGACTTGCACGCCGAGCTCTTGGAGGATAGGAAACATGCGCGCCACAAGTTTTTGAAAATAAGATCATCAAAATATGGTAAAGGGATAAGGGTCACATAGGTATTAGTGTGGTCACGTAGGTGACTTGCGCGCCGTGAAGAGACTTGCGCACCGATGCCTTGGAATCTTGAGAACTTGCACACCTATGGTTTTTCAAGATCAAGAGATCAAAATATGGAAAAGGAAAGAGGTTCGTGCAAGTTTGGAAGTAGGTCACGCAAGTAACTTGCATGGGAAGAGACCTGCGCATCGAGGGTTGACTTGCGCTTCGTCGCGCAGGGTGGTCAAATTGCCTATAAATACTGGACCACCCCTCCTCATTCTTTACCGGAGTTCAAAAATTTGAGAAATTTGAGCTCCCATTGTGCAGGTGTATAATTCGCACAAGTGGTGGTGTGTCACGCAAGTGGGACTTGCGTGCCAGTGTTGGAAGTTGCGTGCCAAGTGTTAGTTGTGCTCCTAAGGTGGTTTAGGTAAGGAAGGAAGTGAGTCACGTAGGTTTGGAGTTTCAAAAGATTGTGTCTCGCAAGTGGTTGAGGAAGACTCGCGTGCCAGTTCTGACTTGCGCGCCGATACTTGCGCGCCTGCTTAGACTTGCGCGCCAAGTAAGGTTGATTACCTAGCCATATTTTCGGGCCGTGTGGAAGCTATAAGATTGCCCGATTCCATCAGTGAAAAGTGATATTCATCTACGGGTGAAATTTGAGATTCAACAGAGCATCTATATACAGAGGAAGATGCAATCCTTCATGAAAATGAAAATACCTACATGTGTATAAACTATCAGTGGATTCCTTCCAGAGCAGTGAGCAAAGGAAGAGAAAGAATGTGATCCTCTCCACTAGCAGTGAGCCTGAGAGAGAAACAGGGAGTGACCCTTGGGAAAGCAGTGAGCTAACCCTAAACATTGTAAAGTCACTGAGCCTGGGTGTAGAAGTGATCTGGCCCGAACCTTGTAATCCACACCTAGTGATGTTTAGTGGAATTGGGTACGACCGGAAACCAGTCGGCATATGCTCCTTGGACGTAGCCCTTAGTGGTGAACCAAGTAAAATTGTTGTGTCATGTGCTTGCTTTACTTTCTGTTTATATTGTGCAACAGGAAAGAGAGAAAAGAGTGTTTTGCTCAACAAAGAAACAAGATCTGAATGAACTTTAATTTTAAATTAGTCATTGCATGATTGACCCGCCCTCTCAGGGTATTCATCCCTGTGGACCTAACTATTTTGTTATGAATTATTAAAATAAATTCAAGTATGTTTAATGTCCAAAATTGACATAATTCATAATATAAAACTAAAAATTGTTTATTAAATGATATTAAATTCCGAAAAATTATAATATTCATCAAAATGGTTAACATAATCAAAATATGATATAAATAGCTTTGTTAAGGTTGTTTTACAAGATTTTTTAATTAAATTTACCCACAATTTGTAAATAACATAATATCATAGTAAGATTAAAAAGGGTGAATTAAGGGTTAATCCAAAAATATAAGGATAACAAAAATATTCAAAACGGGTCTAAAAATTATTGGATGAAGGGTGTTCAAAGAAAAATAATTTTATCTTAGAATTAAACATATTTTGACCTTTTTTAATCTAAATTGAATTTAGAAAAGATTAATTTTTTGAGAGTTTCCTAAAGTGACCCCCTCCTCTCTTATAAAAAGGAACCTTCTCCCTCTCCTCTTATCTCCATTTTCAGACTTAAAGATCTCCCAACCACAACCCATTTATCTTCACAACATCCATTGTAACATTCTATAGGTTCTTTTCTTCTCAATAGACAAACTCTATTTCCCTATGAGGAAATTAATAGAGGCAGGTCGAGGAAGAGGTAATCTCTTCTACCGATTCATTAAAATTTCATTCTTCTTGAAATTAATATTCATTAGTTGTTTCATTATAATGTATTAAAATCTGTATAAATAATATAACATTTTGTTATTATAAATATTAAACAACACTACTTCACCTTCTATCCATCCTTTGAAAAACTATGTCACTGCGCGTACGTACATACAACTTACGGTGTCCACGATGTGGTGTCATCTGTTTTTCACCACCACCATACGTGGATGGGTATAATGGTGGAAATAATAACTATACATGATTATTATAATATGATAATAATTATGAAATATTATACAACATTCTCTTTAATATCATTCAATAATTATGAGAATAATATAATCGCTTGTGCGTATGTACGACTTACCATCTCTATAGCACGATGAGATTCATTCTTCACGTTAACCATCCAAGAAATATTATAAAGTATATATAATAAATAATCATGAAATATATGAAATAATAATCCTACTGGATTTATGTGAATATATATTTCATTTACTTACTTCAATTAAATTTAATAAGGAAACAAAAATAGCATTCATGCCTACGTATAGCCAATTGTCTCAATGAACAGTGTATTCAATTTCTTTTATCTATATATTGTATATATATTTATATAATGAATATATATAAGATGTAATTTTTTTTTAGATTATGGGAGTAATTAATTCATTATATCAGTAATAATCTCATGACCAATAATTCAAAACTTATATGATATATATAATCATTAATACCCAAAACGCTTCTTTAACATGGAATTGACAAATGAAAGGTTGATATAAAGTCGTAAGTGAATAATATATGATATCATAAATTTTATTATATTTCAGTCATAAGATAATAATATTTTCAACCCACTATATTGAAGTTTCAGACACATGTACAAGAAATCAGACCAATAGTACGGGATAATTTTTCCAATCTTGTTTTTATTCGAGATTATTTTTTCTTATGTATTTACTGGGGATATATTTATCATCCATGTCCATGTTTTAAAAAAACATTTTCATAAAATGTTTAATATTGTGCAGTGTATAATTAAAATCATTTCTACCCCTTTTGGACTATTACTACATGGTATGAAAGGAATCGTTATTTGATTACCATATGATTTACATTTTCACTTTTCTGATAAAAGTATGAGGATAATGTTTTCTCAACTTACAAGGAATGAATTTATTTTTACATCATCATAAATCATTATTTACATGAATATTACTATACATGTTTTGATTTTAATTTTGAACTAAATTCATTTCTTTTAAAATTTCATGGCATTTTGGAAAAAGAAAACATTTTTGAAGGAGAAAATATATTTTCCTCAGGAATTGAGTTCAAGTGATTAATCAAAATTATTTGCCATCTAATAGGGCATTGGGTTATGTTTCGATCCTTATCATTACATTAATATTATTTTGTTTATGATGGAATTATTTTAATGAAATCCATTTATTTAATATGGATTATGTTATGATCGAATGATGATTATAAAACCCAACTTATTGCCTATGTTATGATATGATGAATGTTTTATGTTTTTGTAAAAAATGTAAGAATGATTTCATTATTATATGGGTTGGACCTATATCTACCTCCAATTCATTGGGTAAAGATTTATATATCATGAGATAAACATGGATGGAATGAAAAATAAATCTGATTCCGTTATACATGGCTGGAACGACCTGTAAATTTGGTTCACTAATACATGGCTGGAACATCATGTATACTCGGTATATTATAGGTCCTTGTCCACTATGAGAGTATTTTAACCAATGATTTGGATACTATGGAAATCATATTATGTGCTTATTGGATTTCCATAATTAATAGTTTTATTCAAATGTTATTCTATCATCGTTAATGTTCCTTTATGATCTATTCCTTATGAACTCCTAAGGTTTATTTCATCACTCCTAATTTTTAGGTTTAATGATTATGTTGATGATTATATGTTCAAATAATTATATCTTGATTTATGTTCCCAATGTTAACCCATAAAGAGAATTTGAGCTCCCCCTTTTTATGTTTTCTTTTCCCTAGGATATAAATAATGGTTTAAGGTAAGAAAACAAAAGGGGAAGATCTTTATGGGAGACGTTGATGATCTTTCCCCATGTTAGAGGATTACGTTCTGAATTTAAGAAGACACTAAAGTAATAATCTCTTTGGGAATATACTTTTGTAATGAAATAATTATTCCAAAAAAGAAATATAATGTCCATTAACATCAATCATGGGTTGTTATAGTTGGTATTAGAGAGAACATTTCGTCAACCTTTGGATTCAATGATGTGAAAACCATAGTGATATCACTAGAGATATTACTAAGGATTTTTCTAGGGATGTCCAAATTATAAGTTAAGTACAGGTTAGAAACCTAGGCTTTTTGTGATAAAAATAACCAACCTAGGGTTAAACTGAAGACATCATAGATTGAAATATTATTGGTAATTTACCTTACTTATATATTTCAAATCTCTAATATGTATTTCTTAAATATTGCTTCCTAATCATTTCCAATAGCCATAACTACATAGAACATAGTTAACCATTTGATATATCCGATTATAAATTTAAGGGAATTATGAATATGGGTTTCCTAAATGGAAATATCATGTAGAGAATCATGAATATGATATGTGTATTAGTCATACTACAGAGGATAATACGATTGTAAACAATATGTGAAAGGTATGTGATGTTCTTCCAGTACTGTTTACATTGAACCTATGAGGCTTGAGGTTATGAAACCAAAAAACAGGATTCATTTTATTGGAAATATGAAGATTATGTATCATGAGTAATAGTTTAAGAATAACTTTGGAAGATTGAGGTTTAAATGTATCATAATTAAAAGGTTAATTAATATGAATCCTGAAATATATATATCTTATTAGTATTAGGATTATAATGAAAATGATGAATAATGATAAGGAGATATAAAATTGATTTATGGGTAAGGTGATATACTTGGATAATACATGGTTTAGTGAATGATAACCCTTAATATGACCCTTATGTAAGGATAATGATTTCGGGTTAATGTTTTTTTTTTGTATTTGTAAATGTAAATTGGATGATTATAGTTCCACGAAATCTAATTATAGAGTTATTGAAAAAAGGGTTATGCTATCATGGATGAGTATACAGATTATTAGGACTTACGTAATATATCCAATAAGTTTTGAAATAAGGAAAAATTCAAGTTTTCAATAAGGATATCTGATAATTCAGGATGTTACCATGAATCAAGATAATTCAAGATTAAGGTATTCACATGTTAGGAATGTGACATCAAATAACATCCTTTTGGGATATGGGAGATAAATATTATGTTGATTTATTTCACCTTTTTATAATATTTTTTATGTTTTAATGGATTGAAATGTTATCCATTTATGGATTGTATAAGTTATCTTCCTGTTGATGTTTTTTAGATTAATGTATTATCTCATTATAGGTGGACTTATCCTTGATTGAAAACATATTCTAACCTTTTTGTTGATATAGTTTGAATCACCTATCATTCAATCACATGATATGCTAACACTTCCAAAATAGAAAATTCAACTTCATTTATTTAAATAAGAGTTGATGTGGAAATTGTTTAGGGAATGTCCAATGGAGAGATTGTACTGAAATAAAGTAATTATATCTACTCATGAAAAGATTCACCAACATTAGGAAAAGGATCTTGAAACAAATTTTTTTATCATAGTATCTTCTTATTCGATGAATAATATTTTCCCTTAAATCATCACCAATTTATGGATTTATGATAGTTAACTTTCTCCAAACCTTATTCTATATCAAAATCCATTAGAACATAATGGTTTGATTTCTCTTCCATATCCATGTTTTCATGTCCCACCTATGTTATCCAATGTGGAAACCCAATGATGAGTTACATAGGGAAACTGCTATTTTTATTACTTTCCTTTTTGAATTGATATTTTAGTATCCCTTTTTATGATGTTGTTTTCCATGAATGAAACATTTAATTAGTAAACCATTTATAACACTGAAGAATTTCAGGGGAGAAATTCATTTTAAGTGTGTTAGAATATAATACCTCGAGATTTTATGGGTTAGATTCTTTTAATTTATTTTTGTCTTGTGTTGAACGTTACAACAAGATTTAATTGCGCTATACACAAAATTGTATTACCTTTAAGTATTTAGAACACAATTCTTGGATTGTGTTACACAAAATTTCAAATTATTTTGATAGAATTAATTTCATGCAGCACTGAGTATAGATTTTTTTCAATTTATAATTGAACTATGTTTGGATTATGTTATTTTCAACACCAAAAGAAATTTTCACTGCATGAAACATTGACATGGATTGCATTACACCCAATAAGGACCTTACTCAATAGCTTTCATTGTACATGATACCACGTTTCACTAAACAAGGATATATAATTAACTTATTATTATTTAATGGGATATAAACTTGTCACAATGAATAGTATTAACAACATTTTTAATTTTATTTATCATTATAATTCATCTTACACATTTTCTATAACATCATATGTGAAATTTTTTTTTTCAAATAAAAGATGTGTTTAAAAAAAAATGAAGTTTTATAGCCTTTTGATGGAGAACTAATGTTAAATCAAGATTTAGAC
Organism: Viscum album; assembly: GCA_963277665.1. Taxonomy (NCBI): domain Eukaryota; kingdom Viridiplantae; phylum Streptophyta; class Magnoliopsida; order Santalales; family Viscaceae; genus Viscum; species Viscum album. Next base: position 1,535,082,336 of record OY728120.1, on the reverse strand, counting down.
ACATTTATAAGATAAAAAGGACCAAATAAACATATTATTTTGAATCAGGATGTAAAAATTTACTTTTTTGGTGATTTTCTAATTAATTAACTTTTTAATTAATAGTAAAAAATACTGAATTTTATTTCAAAACTGCCATGTTTTCTAATTTATTTATAAATTTATATTGTCATTTTAATAGGTTTGAAGTGTAATTGGAATATATTTTTATCATTTATTCTAAATTTGGTCATTGAATGCAATTTTAATTTTAAAATGGACATAAACACATGTCAATCTTTTGATAGTTATTACTTTTAAAATCTCATTTTTTGGTTCTGATAATGTTAATTGTTTTCAAATTAATTACTGCACCGTATGTGTATTGAAATTTAAAAATGAATTCCAAATTTGGAATCAGATGTTTCAAATTTTGTAAATAGATACCTTTTATTTTTTGACATTATGAATAGTAACTTCAGTAATTATTATTTTTATTATGGTTAAAGGGTAAATCAGGTAAATAAGGGTAGAAAATATAATGTTATAAAAGTATTAAACTACCCTAACACATTTCCTAATCCTATTGGATGAGATATTTCCAACAATGGGAAACCTAGGGTTGATTTTAGGACCCTATTGATTCAGTTGGATGTGAAAATGAAATTTTATAAGAATTATTTTAAAGTAAAGATAATTATAACCTATACATATATCTCCCACTAAATAGATTTTAATATAGGGTTATACAAAATATATATGCTTATATAAATAGTTATTGGAAAACTATAATGATATCTGACATTATGGTATTTTATTTAGAATTTTTAGACATTATATAAATATATTTATTAAGGAAAAGTTTTAATGTAGTGATTTCCTAATTAATTAATAATAAAATAAATGATTTTATAAACATTAAAATAAATTTAATTTGAATATTTTGATGCCATAAACAAATTTTATAGACGAAATTGACATATGAGGGATCATTTAATGCATTTGTTTTGATGGAATATTGTTTTTATGAGTTTGTTTAAAAAAAGTTCATGTATGGATAGTGTCCAAAATTGACATAAATTTTAACATAAAACATAAAATAGTTTATTAAATTATATTAAAATATTAAAAAAAAAATATACAGCTGAAGGGTTAATTATAAGTCCAAATACTTCATAAATAACATTTTTAGGGCCTTTTTACATGATATTCTAATTAAATTAACCCACAATGTGTGAATAAAATGATATCACAGTTATATTGAAATGGTAAAATATGGGTTAAAACAAAATGATAAGGATATAAAAATAATCAAAACATGCCTAAAAATTATTGTATGATGGTAATTCTAACCAAATTCATATTATACTTTAATTAAATATGTTTTGGAACATTTTTAATTGAACATGTATGTATAATAAATTAATATTTTGAGGGATTCCTAAACCCCCCCTCTCTTATAAAAGTGAACCTCCTCTGTCTTATTTTGACTCCGTTTTGGGACATTAGGATTGAGAAACACCTATCCATTTCTACTGTAAACATCCATTATTACATTATAGATGTTCTGGTCTTCTAAAAAGTCAAACTCTAGTGCCTTAAGATAAAATTTAAATACGGAATGTTGAGGAAGAGGCAATATATTCTACCGATTCTTTCAAATTTCATTATTCTTCTAATTACTATTCATTTTTCGTTTCATTATAATGTTATAAAATCAGTATAAATCATATAATTATGTCTCATTAAAAATAGAAACACCACTATTTTTCCTTCTATAAATTCTACAAAAAATAATGTCACTGCGTGTGCATACATACAACTTACCATCTCCACATCGTAGTGTAATATGCTTTTCACCACCACCTTATTTGGATGGATATAATGGCGCAAACAATAATATTATATTATTATAATTAAACAATAATAATTTTTAGATATTATAATCCATACACTTTAATACCATTCAAAAATTATGGGAACAATATCATCACTCGTGCGTACGTACAACTTACAGTCTCCACAACACGATTAGATTAATTCTCCACATTAACCATTCAAGAATGATTATAATGTATATATAATAAATAATAATGAAATATATGAAATAATAAGTCTATAGGATTTATGTGTTTATATATATTTCATTTATTTACTTCCATTCAATTTACTAAGGAAATTAAAACATCGTACATGCGTTTGTACGACTTACAACCTATATGAACAGTGTATTCCATTTCTTTTATCTATATATTGTGTATATATTTAGATACTAAATATATATAATATATAAATCATGTTTTATATTTGGGAATTGTGCAAATTATTATATAAGTAATAATATCAAGAATGAAAATTCAAAACATGTACGATCAAGAAAACGATTATTACCCAAAATGTTTGCTTTAACATTGAATTGACAAATGAATTGGTAATATAGAGTCATAAGAGAATATTATATGAAAATATAATTATTTTTATAGTTATGTTACATTTTAATAATATGTTTAAAACCACTATTTTGGAGTTTCAGAGACATATAGAAGAAATTAGACCTAAGTTAAGGGATAACTTTTTCAATCTTGTGGTTATCTTAGATTGTTTACTCATAAGTATTTAAGGCGGACATATTTCTCATCCATGCACATGTTTTAAAAAGTGTATTCATTAAAGGTTTCCTATTATTATATTTATATTTAATGTCCTTTTTCCACCTATTTTACTTTTAAAATGTGGAATGGAAGGAATATTTCTTTTTTACCATATGTACTATTTTTTTACTTTTCTGATAAAAGTACGAGGAGAATGTTTTTTTAAAATAAATGGAATGAATGGATTTTTAAATCTTAATAATTCCTTATTTTCATGAATAAATACTCTACATGTTTTCATGTTTATTTTCGACTAAATTAATTTTTTAAATTATATGGAATTTTGAGAAAAGAAAATGTTTTTGAAGAAGAAAGGATATGTTCCTGAGGAATTAAGTTCAACTTTTTAATCAAAATTATTTCGCATATAAGATTACATTGTGTTATGTTTATATACCTATTATTAAATTGATTTTATAATGTATATTATGGAATTAATTTTATTAAATCCATTTAATTTATATGTATTATGTTATGATGAAATGATGTTTATGAAATTAATCTTATTTATTGGGTTATGTTATGATGGATTGTTTGTGTTTTTGTGGAACATGTAAGAATAATTTCATTATGAGATGGGTGAGACCTAAATCTACCTCTAATGCATTGGGTAATTATTTATATCTCATTAGATAAACAAGGCTGGAATGGCTAGTATATGGACCCAACCATAAAATATTACATAATCATGAATTAAATGAATAATTCATATTTATGATATTTTCAGGTTTAGATTATTAGAGAATTAGTCTAGAACCAATAAATTACATCTCTAATATTACAAAGTTTACACTTCTAATCAGTATCCATTTTTTTCATCAAATAAAAAATTAAAAAAAAGAGTCATGTCTAGTTCCACGTTTTAGATAACATGAATTTTCCATGATTCCATCCTTGACCATATTCCTCTTTATGTAATGTGAAAAAATTTAAAAAAACAAGGGGAGAGAATAAAAAGCTCATTAAGGATTAGAAAATAAATAAATAAAACATTATTCCATCAATACATACCAAGAATAATATCATTAACATACCTAATTAAATCATATGATTTATGAATAACACATAGAAATCAAAAATCATAAATGTAACTTGTGGCATCCATATCACTCTGAAAATTTTTCTATCACAGCTACATATTGAGTTACGATGGATTAACCATCCCATTATATACCTAAATATCTTATGAGAATCATTAATGTTTACCTACATCGTGTTACCCAATGCATTGGAGAGCTATCTAAGGCTCACCCAACCTAGGTTTATCACAGAACCTCCCATATAAGTAAACAATTCCCAAGAACCATAACATATTCATAACACATAAAACAAACATTAAGTAAAGATAAAATTTCCACATTTCATTCACAATACATCATTTAAATTTATTGAAATAACCAATCCATTATTAAAACAATTTTAAATACCAAAACACATAAAAGATTATATGGTATTTATTTTCCTTTTAAAAACATTATAGCTTGTTATGGAAGCCAAATATCAAAAAATTCTTACGGTGACGGAAAGCACATTCTCACTGCATACGTTAAAAAGAAAAATTATCTTTCTTATTTATTAAAACTCTTTGTATAGAAAATATTACATTTGAATTAAATTAAATTTCAAAGGGGATTATACACCGTATAAAATCAAGTCATGTATAAATAAAAATATTCTTCAATGACTGGTGATTGAGAGGATGTCGTTTACCTTATGTTTAAATTGACTCGTTTGTTCTTTAATATCTTGAATAATAAACTAAAGATAATTTCTACTTTCTTCATTAACTTATTCTTGTATATTATTCCTTTTATATCAATTATTACCAAATTATAAACATTACATAATCATTTATGTTAATAATAGTCCTTTTGTCGATATTGGTACTTGAGTCCGAAATGAACTTCTTATAATTACTAGATTTCCTTGGTAAAAATACCATTATCTTTATAATGATATTCAAGATTTACATATGAAATATATCATATATATTGAGTATATATATATTTATTTATAACATTACATAACATTTGGAGATAATAAATGAAATTCTCCATTCATGGAGACGGTAAGCTGTACGTACGCATGAACACTACTGTCATTTCAATTTAATATTTAAATGGAAAGAAAAAATAATTATAAATTGGTATATTATAATTCTAGTATTATAAAATATATAATTTCATTAACTTCATCCTTTATACATTCCATGTATGGCATTAACATGTCATATCACATTTAGTGGGTGGTAGTCCGCACTTTCTAAATGAAATTATCATATTTACCCATTATAGAAACTATAAAGGTATCCTATAAATGAAAAATAAAGATGCATAGAGACAATATAAATATAATATATATGAATTAAAATTACATTTCCATATTAATTTCTACCATATAGGTGGTATAAGATAATTGAATAATCATTGTTTCGTAAGGTAGTAGTTTTCCATCCACAGAAACAGTATGTTCGTATCCATTAGATGGAGGTGTGTGGAAGTGTAGATAAAATAACTCTTATAAAAAATATTATATTTAAGATACTATTGTTTTTATAAAATAATGTAATAAAGTGGGTTTAGTGGGTTGGAGATGTAAAATAAAAGAAAATAACTTTAGAGAAGATGTTACCTTTAAATCAGCTATCTCCCTTTGGTATGAACAAAAAGGTTTACTTAAATTTATTTCTGCCTAAGAGAAAGGATCCTAGGAGAAATAGAGGGATATAGGGAGATTAATTGTTAAGAGGCTAGATGAGCCATGGGTCTTGCGAGGTGTGAGCAATTTGATAGAGGTGATGGTTTTCTATAAGGGGCAGGAGGGGCTCTTTACGAATGTTTGAATTTATTTTTTTATTATAAACTTATTTTCAATTTTAAAAGGTCCAAAACTCATTATATTTTAATATAAGATGACTATTTTTAGAAATAAAATAATCTAATAATAATTGGATAGGTTTTGGACATTTTTTTAATTTTTATAATCATATTTATTTAAATCATTCATTTATAAGGTAATCACTGCATCATCATTGTGTCATAAATAATTTTATTTATTTGATGTCTAAAAATTATAAATAAAATACCATGATGTAGGAAATTTATTTATCATTCAAATTAATTTTTATATTCGAAGAGATAACTTATATAACCCCATATAAATATTTTTTAGTAAAATGTTTAATGTCTATGTTATTTTTGTCTTTACTTTAATGTAATTAATATAAAGTGTCATTATCACTCCGATGCTGCCACATGGGGTGTCAAAATCGACCCATGGATGACTATGGTCGGACATGTATCAAAATATATTATTAGTTCATGTGTTAGGGTAATTTAATATTATTATAATGTAATTTTTTTACGCTTATTTACTAGATTTACCTTTTAACCATGGTAAATAATTTTTTTTACTGAAGCCAATATTCATAATGTCTAAATATGAAAGTTTTTTATTTACACAATTTGGACCACATTATTCAAAATATTTAATCCATTTTTCCAAATTCAAAACACATAAGTGGCAAAAATTAATTTAAAATTAATTCTCGTTGTTAAAACAAAGAGCTTGTTTTTAAGAAATATTAACTATCACAAGATTTACCTTTGTTTATGTCCAATTTAAGAGAGAAATTACTTCAAATTACCATCATTGGATTAAATGGTAAAAATATAATCCAATTAATCTTTTTAACCAGTTAAATGAATAATCTAACTGTATAAATATACTAGATTAAAGGGCGATTTTGAATTAAAATGCAGTATTTTTCAAAATTCATTAAAAAATGAACATTATCAGAAAAGTACCAAAATATCATTCAATTTGAATTTTTATGTCCCAAAAAAATATTAGAATATTTTTTTGTCAAATAGAAAATATAAAAATATCAAAACAATATTTAAAAATTGTTTTGCATTAAAAGGCATTAAATCAACCATTTAAAGAATATGACTGTGTTTTTTCATAAAATTGTATACATTCACATTTTAAGCTTCTAAATATTATTGGATAAATGTAAAAACATATAACTAACATGTATAATCAGATTGTAGTTAGTTATGTTCATTCCCTCTAATACAATGACTATGCTTTAACTACCATTTAAAATAATAATAATATTATATTACTTTTTTTGGTATAACTCAACATTGTGTGTAACATAAAATTTCAAAGAAACCCATCATTGTGTGTCACGTATGCCAACGAATATAGCATCCCTTTTAATGTCAAATTAATATTTAATTCAAAAATATTAAAAAAGATGAAAATATCACATCCTTTATTTACATGAGAAGTTTCATCCTTCCCCCATTTTGGATATTGCGTCCCCTCTATTTTATTCACATATCAAATAAATGGGGGTATTTATCCCTCATAACATTTTCAGATATCCACGTTTCCTCTTCAACCTTATGGGTTCTTAGCAAAACTATTACCCGATGGATTACCTTATTCCGCAACACTTCCTCTCTTCGGTCATGAATCTAGACTGGTTGTTCCTCATATGAAATATTCTATTCCAACTAAACTACCTATAGAATAAAAACATGACATGGATTTGGCATAAACATTCTCAACCTTGAAACAAGAAAAAAATTGTGTACCTGAGGTAAACTTGGAGTCAAATCCACACTATAAGAAACTGATCCAACTTTTCTTGTATTTCATAGGGTCTAAAAATCCTTCGAATTAGATTTCCATTTTTACCAAAACGATTCACACTTTTCCTAGGATAAACATTTTAAAATACATGATCATATGCCTCGAAGGAACGTTATTTCCTTTGGTTATCTGCATAACTTTTCTACCAGCTCAGATTTGATCTCATGTGCTTCTGAATAAATTTTTTTTTGAAATCTATTCTACCAATTTTGGTATCATTAGTTTCCTTTCACCCACTTCATCCCAAAAAGTTGGAGTTCGACACCACTTTCCATATAATGAATCAAATGGTGCCATCTGAATACTGGAATAAAAACTGTTGTTATATGAAAATTCAACCAAATAGTGATGTTGGTCCAAAATTCCTGGGTAATCCATTGTGCAAGAACATAACCTATCCTCCAATGTTTTAACTATTCATTATGACTGCCCATCTGATTGAGGATGAACAGTTGTACTAAAATTTAATTCAGTACCCAACAACTTCTGGAGGCCTTTCCAAATGTTTATTGTAAACCTGGAATCAAAAACAGATATAATGGAGGAGGGAAATCCATGCATGCTAAATAATTCATTAACACACAATAGATAATTTAGATCTAGAGAAAAAGTATATCAGATAAGAAGGAAATGAGAAGATTTAGTCAATCGATCAACAATAACCAAGATTGAATTTTTACCTAGAGAAGTCATTGGTAATCCCTTAATAAAATCCATGGACACATTTTCTCATTTCCACTTTGGCACTGGTAAATGAGGAAGCATCTCATTCGGTAACTTCCACTCTTCTTTAACATGTTGAAAAATCAAACACTTCATAGTAAAGTTAGAAATATCTATTTTCATTTCATCCCACCAGTATTACTTTTGAGGATCTCGTTACATCTTCGTACAACCAAGATGAACTAAAAATGGAGAACTATGAGCTTCACATAACAACTCATTCTTCAATTGTTAATCACAAGGCACATATAATATCTTCCCAAATATCAAAACACAATCTTTATAAATGTTAAATTCAGATAACTTTTCCTTATGAACCAACTCTTTTTTTTGAAACTCATTGTCTTCCTTATGCACATTCTTAATTCTTTCTCATAGAGATGATTTCACTGACACCTAAAACAAAACTAATTAATTTCTTGTACCACCAACTTCTATGCCAAAGTTCATCAAATCATTAATCAAATGATCTTATTCCAAATGTAACATGGTTAATGTATCATTACTCATTAGACTCAAATCATTATCCACTTTATTTGCCGTTCCTAGATGGTAATGAATCGTTAAATCATAATCCTTGATTAATTCCATCCATCACCTCTATATCATGTTCAATTAAATATGAGTATATATATACTTCAATATTTTTTTGTCATTATATATTTCACATTTTACACCATACAGACGATTCCTCCATATTTTTAAAGAAAAAAAACAACATTAGTTAATTACAATTCATGTGTATTGTAATTTAACTCATGCTGTTTTAATTGACCTAATGCATAATCAATTACCTGATCATTCTACATTCAGACACTACCATTTCCTTTCAACGAAGCATCACTATTGATAAAAAATTCACCAACACTTAAAGGGAGTTCCAAATTTGGAGCATTCACCAATATTCTATTCAATTTCAGAAAATAGTCATCAGGTTTATTTATCCAAATGTACTTAACACCTTTTTGAGTTAACATAATCATTAGACTAGATAACCATGATAAATTTTCAACAAATCTCTAGTAATAACCTGCAAAACCAAGAAAACTATATAACTCAGTTATATTTGTGAGACTTTTCTATTATTCAACAACATTTGTTTTAATAGGATCATCAATTATTCCATCTTCTCAAACAATATTCCCTCTGAATGAAATTTGTTGCAACCAAAATAATGTTTTAGTAAACATTCCATATAATTTCTTTTCTTCTATGGTCTGCAAGTCAAAAATTAAATTACTTTCATGCTGCTCATTACATTTAGAATATACCAAAATATCATCCACAAACACAACCAACATTTATCACCTAAGTCGACAGTTCCATATCTACAAAAAAATTCAGTTCCGATTATGACCATATCAGTTTGATGATTTGGGTGTTCAATTCCCTCAGTATTCTTTACTAGAACAATTTTCCTATTTCCTCTACAAAAAACCATTATGAACACAGAAATATCTTATGTGAAGTAACATGGTAATCAATAAATTCTATATCATTTCAATACTAATATAAATTAATTTATGGATATTAATATAACAATACCCTAACTCCTAATGTTGTCTAAACAGACCTCTGATTCCAACCATAAGGACCCGACCTTAAAACATTTCATAATCTTGAATTAAATTAATAATTCACATTGAGGATATTTTTTGGTTTAGGGTTTTAGAGAAATAGTCCATAACTATTACATTACATATCAAATATTACAATGTAGATACATCAACTCAGTATCCATTTTTTTCATTAAAGAACTTATAATAAAATGAGTCATGTCTAGTTCCACGTTTTAGAAAACATTGTTATTCCATGATTTCATCTTTTATACTATTTATATTTATTTCCTGTGAAAAAAATTTCAAAAAAAATTGGATGAGTATAAAAATCTCAGTAAGGATTATAAAATAAAGATTGAAAACATTATTCCATCAATATATACCAAACACAAGCTCTTTAACATACCTCAGGAAATCATAAGACTTATGAATAACACATAGAAATCATAAATCATAAAGGTAACTTGTGGCATCCATGTCATAATTAAATTGTATAAATCACAGCTACATATAGTTTTACGTTGGAATACCCATCACAATATATTCCCAAAATCACAAAGGAGAAAAATCATCGTTTACCACTGTCACGTTACCCAATTCATTGGAGAGCTCTTTTGGGCTCACTCACCCTAGTTTTATCACCGAACCACCTGTATATATAAAAAATATCCAAGAACCATAAAATATTAATAACACATAAAAATTATAAAGGAAATATAACATTTCAATCACATTACATCATTATAATATATTGACATAACCAATTAATTATCAGTAAATTTTTCAAAACCAAAATACATAAAAGAGTATACGGTATATATTTTCCTTTTAAAAACATTATGGCTTATTATGGAATCCAAATATCAAATAACACTTGCAGCGTCAGAAAGCTCGTTGTCACCACGTATGTTAAAAAGAAAAATTCTTTTTGTCATTTAGTAACATGATTTATAGAGAAAATATTCCATTTTAATGAAATTAAATGTAAAAGGGTTTTATACAGCATATAAAACAAAGTAGTGTATAAATCAAAATATGTCTCAAGGAAAGGAGATTGAGATGAAGTCCCTTACCTTATGTCTGAATTCACTCATTTATTTTTTAATCTCTTGAATAATAAACTAAATTTAATTTCTACTTGATTCAGAACATTTTTCATGTTTATTATTCCTTTTATATCACTTATTACCATGTTATCAAAATTACATAATCATTTATGTTAATTACTATCATTTTGTCGATATTTGGTAATTGAGTTAAAAATGAACTTCTTATAATTACATGTTTTCTGTTGTCAAAAATCCATTATCCGAGGAATTAAATTCATGATTTAGATATCATATATTTAATATATATCTATTATATATATGTATTTATAATATAACATAACATTTAAAGATAATAAATGAAATGCAACATTCATGGAGACGGTAAGCCGTACATACGCATGAACGCTACTTTCATTTCTATTTCATATATTAATGGAATGAAAACATAATAATACATCGGTATATTACAATTACAATATAATATAATATATAATTTCATCAATTCCATCCATTATACGTTCCATGTATGGAATTAATGAGTCATATCACATTTAGGGGGTAGTAGTCCGCACTTCCTCATATAAAATTATCGTATTTACCCATTTTGGAAACCATAATGTTATGATATAATTGAAAAATACAGATTCATAAAGACAATATAAATATAATATATATCACATATAAATAAATTGACATCTTAATATACACCATGAGATGTGGTAAAATATAATTGCATAATCATCATTTTGTGAGGCACTAGTTTGTTGTCCACAGATTTAGTATGTACATATACATTAGGTGGATGAGTGTGGATGTGTAGTTTTAATCCTTCTTATAAAAATTTTTTTCTATATTTACGATAAAATTCTTTCTATAGAAGAATGGAATAAAGAGATTTTAGGGGGTTAGAAATGTAAAATAAAATAAATGATCTTAAGTGAAGACATCACCTTTAAATATGTTATCTCCCTTTGGTTTGAAGAAAAATGATTACTTGAATTGCCTTTTGTCTAGGGTAAGTCTTCTAGAAATAAGATAGTGATGTATGGAGAAACATTTATTAGATTTTGGAGGAGCCATGGGGCTTGAGTGGTGTGAGTAATGGGACAGAGGTGATGGCTTTTTATAAGGGGAGGATGGGCTCTTTATGAAAGATTGAAGGTATTTTTTTATTATAAACTTATTTCCAGTTTTAAAATGTCCAAAACTCAATTAATTAAAAGATAATATTACTATTTTTCGACATATAATCATCCAATAATAATTGTACTAGTTTCGTATTTTTTTTAATTTTTATAATCTTATTTATTGAAATCATTCATTAATAAGGTAATCATTGCATCATAATTGTGCCACAAATAATTTTATTAATTTCATTTATAAAAATTATAAATAAAATACCTTGATGTAAGAAATATTTTAGGTTTCAAATGAATATTTATAGACTAATAGATAACTTATATAACCCCAGATAAATATTTTTTAATAAAAATATTAATGTTTATATTATTTTTGTCATCAGTTTATATTATTTAATACAAATTGCCATTATCACTCTCATGTGGCTCCATGGGGACCCATAATCGACCCAAGGATTCCCATTGTTGGAAATGTACCAACCAATAAGATTAGTACATGTGTTAGGTTAATTTAATGTTATTTTAATATAATTTTTACCTTTATTTACCATATGCACCATTTAACCGTGGTAAATAAAATATTTATTGAAGTAAATTTTCATATTGTATTAAAATAAAATATACCTATTTACACAATGTGGAACTCCTTGTTCCAAATATATAATCCAATTTTCCAAATTTGAAGCCCAGATGTGAAATAAATTAATTTAAAATTAATTCCCATTGTCAAAACAAAGAAGCTTGTTTTTAAGAAATAATAACTTTTAAAATATTTACCTTTCCTTATGTCCAATTTATGAGTGAAATTAATTCTAATGACCATATTTGGATTAAATGATAAAAATATAATCCAATTACACTTTAAAACCAATTAATTGAATGATATATCTATATAAATAAATTACATTAAAAGGTGATTTTGAATTAAAAGGCAGTATTTATCACAATTTATTAAATAATGAACATAATAAAAAAAAATTTCATCCAAAGAAAATTATGTTTTCCCCATTCTAAAAAATAATAATATTTTGTCAAATAAAACTATAAAATTAAAAAAAAAAACTATATTTAAAAATGGATCTCCATTAAAAGGTGGAAAATCAACATTTTAAAGAATATTAGAGTGTTTATGCTTAAAACTGGATTCATTAACATTTTAAGATTATAACTTTTATTGGATAAATGTAAAAAACATTTAACAAATATGTGTAATCATATTTTAGTTTTTTCTATTCATTCCCGCCAAAAAAATGGAAATGTGTTAACTACCATTTAATGTAATAATAATATTATATTAATTTTTTCGTATAACTCAACAATATGTGCAACCTAAGATTTCCAAGAAACCCATTGTTGCTTCCTGGGTACACCATCGAAAATAGAATCTCCATTAAAAGAAAATTAATATTTAATTAAAAAATATTAATAAATATGAAAATATAATATCCTTTATTTAACTAGGATGTTACATCATATAGATGTAGTTAAGTAATACATGGCTGGAAATACAGGTAAATCTGGTTTAGCAATATATGGCTGGAATAGCATGTAAACCCAGTTTAGTAAAAGAAATTGTTTGCTATGTTGGTCTTGGTAAAAATACCTTATCTAATAAGGAAATAACATTATTTTCTTATTAGTTTTCCACAATTACATGTTATATTACAATGTTATTCTATCATGGTTAATATTCCTTTATGATATAATCCTTACATACTGCCAAGTATTATTTCATGACTAGTGATTTTTATGTTTAATCAATATGTTCATGTTTTTAGGTACAAATTTTTATGGATTGCTTTATGTTCTCTATGTTTACCCATGGTAAAAACTTGAGCTCACAATTTTTATGTTTTCTTTTCCGTAGGATATAAAGAACATTTTTAGGTTGGGAAAAAAGGGATGTTCTTTATAGGAGATTTTGAGGATATTTAACCAAGATAGATGATTATGTTTTGAGTTTCCAAATAAACTAAACTAATAAAATATTTGGGTATATATTTGTGTAAAGTATTATGTATTCCACAAAGGAAATGTAATATCCATGTAGGTTAATCTTTATTTGTTATAACTGGTATATAAGAAAAGGTATATTCATCCTTCGGAAACTAGGATGTAAAAACATCAGTGAAATCCCTACAGATATTTATAAGGATATTTCAAAGGATGGACTAAGGAAAATTTATGTATAGGTTACAAATCTAGGTTTTTTCTGATAATCATGACCAACCTGGGGTTAAACTGAAGATCTCATAGATTGAAATATTATAATTAATTTACCTTACCTATGTGTTTCTAATATATGATATGACTTTTCCACTCCTTGCTTTTAGATTTTAGTCAACAACCATAACTACATAAAACATAGTTAACAAGTGATTGTTTCAGATTAAGAAATTATGGGAATTTTGATTTTTGGTTTTCTTTGTGGAAATATCAGAAAAAAATCATGATTATGGTATGATTATTATTTATACTATTGAGGATAACAATAGTGTAAACAACATGTTAAAGGTATGTGATATTCTTACATTATTTTTTACAAGTAACATAAGAAGCATACAGTTGAGAAATGAAAATACATGATTCATATTTTATAAAATATAATGAAGATTGATAGTGAGTAATGGTTTAAGAATAATTGTGGATGATGGATGTGTATATGTTTCAGAATTCAACATTATGTAATATTAATCATGAAATATAAAATTATTTTTAGTATAAAAATTGGAAAATGATATGAGGAATAGTTCTAAGGAGATAGAAAAATGATTTCAGGGTAAGGGGATACACTTGGAGATTACATGATTAAGGGAAAGATAAACCATAATATGCATCATATATTAAGATAATAATGATTGGATTAGGATTTTTTGTATTTGAATATTTAAATTGGATGAATCTAGTTTTATGAAAATTAATTATTGAGTTATTTACAAGAGATTTATGCTATCATGGGTGAAGTATACAACTTTTTGGGAGTTAAGGAATATATCCAATATTTTTTGGAGTAAGGAATCACTAATATTTTCGGTAAGGATATCTGATAAATCATGTTGTTACCATGAATCAAGATAATTAATGATTATGTTATTCAATGGTTTTGTGTGTGACATCCATGAACGTCCTGTTGAGATATGGGAGATAAATGTTATATCGATTTAGTTTACCTCTTTTTAAAGATTTATATGTTTTAAATAATTGTAATGTTATCCATTTATAGATAGTATGAGTTATATTCCAGTTGATGTTTGTTAGATTAATTCATTATCTCATTAAAGGAGGACTTATTCATATTTTATAACCTATTCTATCCTTCATGATAAGACGGATGGAATGACATATTATTTGATCACATGATCTGCTAACACATGAAAAAAATTACAAATTATACTTCATTTCTTTAAATAAGCGATGAATTGGAAATTTTTCTGGTAATGACCAATGAAGAGATTGTTCTGAAATCGAGTTAGTATTTCTACTCATTAAAAAAATCATCAACATTAAGAAAAGGAACTTGAATCCAAAAATGTTGTCCTTGTATCTTCTTATCTGATGAATCAGATGGTCCCTTAAATCATAAAAAATGTATGGCTTTTGAGTAGTTATATTTATCCAAACCTTATTCTCTATCACAATCCATCAGTACTAGATGGTTTGATTTATCTTCCATATTCATGTTTTGACTTCCCACATATTTTATCCAATGTGGAAACCCAATGATGAGTTACATCAGTTAACCATTATTTTTCCATCTTTCATTTTTAAAATGAAAAATTAGTATCCCTTTTTATGATGTCGGTTTCCATGACTAAAACATTCAATTAGTAAACCATTTCTAACATCAAGAAAATTCAAGGGATAAATTAAATTTTAGGGGGGGGGGGTATAATGTTACATCCTGATATTTCATGAGTTTTATTATTCTAATTTCTTTTATTTTTGGTGTTGAACGCTAAACCATGATTATCTTCCTCTATACGCAACATCATATTTTCTTGTAGTATATGTAACAATATACATGTATTGTGTTATACACAATTTCAAGTTCTTTTGATAGAATTTATTTCACGCAACATTGAGTAACGATTTTTTTCAATGTATAAATGAAATATTTTTGTATTATGTTATAAAAAACACCAATGGATGTTTTCACTAAATGAAACACTAACAAGGCTTGTGTTACACTCAAGGGCAACCATCCTCAATAGCTTGCGTTGTGCGCGATACCGAGTTTCATTAAACAATGATATATTATTAAATTATTATTTTTTAATGTGATATAACTTTACTTAATGAATATTATTAAACATATTTTGAATTTTATATAACAATAGAATAATATTAAATTTTTCTGTAACATTAATTGAGAAAATACCAATTTTTCGGATAAAAGAAGTATTTTTCAAAAATTAATGTTATACCACCTTTAGAAGGAGCACACATTTTATGTATTTATTTTGAAACATATATTAGATAAATTTTACAAAATAAATATCTTCTTTTGAATTAGGACATGAAAATTTACTTTTGTTGAATTTTTGGTATTTTTGTAACAAAATTAAAATTTCAATGAACAATGATAATACTATATTTTAATTTGAAACCGACCTTTTATCTAATTTATTTATATAGTTATATTATAATTTTAATTTTTTTTAATGTTTAATTGGATAATATTTTTATCATTTATTCAAATTTTGGTCATTTAATGTAATTTATATTTTAAACTGGACATAAACAATGTCAATGTTTTGATAGTTATTATTTTCTTAAAAGATGTTTTTTTAGAGAGGGAATTAATTTTAAATTAATTACTACATCTTATGTGTTTTTAATTTTTGAGAATGGATTCCATATTTTAAATAATCAGGATAAAAAAGTATAAATTGGTAGTTTTTATTGTTTGGCATTAAGAAAAGTATCTTCAGTGCTTATTTTTTTTACCATGGTTAAAGGGTAAATCTAGTTACAAGGGTAAACAAATAATATTATAATAATATTAAACTTCGATAAAACATGTAGTAATCCTATTGGATGAGATAATTCTGAACATGGGCATCCATGGGTCGATTTCAGGACCCCATGGTTTCACTTTGATGTGAAAATGACATTTTATAAGAATTAATATAATGTAAAGATAATTATAACCTAATCATATATATTCTACTAAAGAGATATTAATATGGTGTAATATAGATGATCTATTTGTATATAGATATTCATTAGAAAGATAACAATATTTCTGACATCATGGTATTTTATTTATAATTTTTAGACATTTGATAAATATATTTATTTTTGACACTGTTATGATGTAGTGAATACCTAATTAACGGATGATTCGAATAATGGAATTTATAAATATTAAAAAAAAATTAATTAGAAAATTTTGATTAATTTATGATTTTTAGAAGACATTGAAATATTAGGGATGATTTAATTCCTTTTGTTCAAAGTAATCAGGTTGTAATGAATTTTATAAAAAAAGTCAAGTATGAATAGTGTCTAAAATTGACATAATTCATAACATAAGACATAAAATAGTTTATTAAATGTTATTAAATTCATAAAAATAAAATACTTGTATGAATGGTTTATATATGTCCATATATGACAAAAATATCCTTTTTAGGGTTTTTTGACATGATTTGGTAATTACATTACCCCACAATGTGTAAATAACATGATATCTCTATATGATTAGAAAGTAAAAAATACAGGTTAAACCAGAAAGATAAGGAAAACAAATATTCAAAACTTGTCTAAATATTATTGGATGATTATTAATTAGACTAAAATTATATTATCTTCCATTTAAATAAGATTTGGACCATTTATAATTGAAAATTAAGTTATATTAAATTAATATTGTGAGAGTTTCCTAAAGTGGCCTCGTCCACTCTTATAAAAGGGAACTTCTTCCATCTAGAATTCACACCATTTTGAGCCTTCACACTCAGAATAACAATTAAAATTTCTATTATAATCATACCAAGTTAAATTATTGAGGTTATGGTCTTCTGAAAAGACAATCTCTAGTTCCCTATGAGGAAATTTAAAGTAGGAAAGTTGAGGAAAAGGTAATCTCTTCTACCAATTATTTCATTTTTCATTGTTCTTCTAATTCCTATTAAATAGTTGTTTCATTATAAAGTAGTAAAATAAATATCAATAATATAATTATACGTTATTATAAATATTTAACAAATCTATTTCACCTTCTATCCATCCTTGGAAGAATGATGTCACTACGGGTGCGTACGTACGACTTGCCATCTCCGTACAGTGGTGTATTATGTTTTAAAGAACCAAATTACATGGATTGGTATAATGATGTAAATAATAACTATAGTTGATTATTATAACATAATACTAATTTTGAGATATTATAAACCTTCCACTTCAATACCATTCATCAATTATGGGAACAATATCATCATTAGTCCATACATGCAACTTACCATCTCCCCGACGCAATGAGATTCATTTTCCATGTTAACCATTGAAGAATGATTATAATGTATATATAATAAATAATCATGAAATATATGACATAAAAAATATACTAGATTATATATATATATATATATATATATGTTTTTTACTACCAGTCATATTTATTAGGAAAAGAAAACTACGTTCATGCATACGTACGGCTTACCCACTTCATGAAAGGTGTGTTGCATTTCTTTTTTCATTTATGTTGAATATATATTTATATAAGAAATATATATTATATATAAATCATTTTGTACATTCATGAAGATATTAAACAATCATATAAGTAATAATATCAAGAATACCAATTAAAAAATGTATTAATAATAAAATGATTATTACCGAAAACACTTCCATAACATGGAATTGACAAATGAACAGGTAATATAAATTTAAAAGTTAATCATTTATGATAATATAAATATAATTATAGATCTGTTACAAGTTAATAATATGTTTAAACCCACTATACTGGCGTTTTTTACCCATACAGAAGAAATCAGACTGATGGCAAGGGATAAATTTGTCAATCTTGTTGTTATCTCAGATTCCTTATTCGTAAGTATTTACTAGGGATGTATTTATCATCCATGTACATATTTTACAAAAATGTTTCAATAAATTTTTTAATATTCTTCTACTTATTTTAAAAATCATTTTTACCCTTTTTGACTTTTACTACTGGGTATGGATGGAATCTTTATTTCGTTTAATATATGATGCACTTTTTGACATTTCTAATAAAATTACGAGGAGAATTTTTTTTAACCTCATTGCAAGACTGCATTTTTAAATTTTCATAATGATTTATTTCAATGAATATTAGTTTACACTTTTCATTTTTATTTTCAACTATATTATTATCTCTTAAAATTTCTTGAAATTCTAATAAAATAAAAGGTTTTTTTAAGAAGAAAGGATTTTTTCAACAGGAAATATGTTCAAGTGTTTTATCAAAATTAATTCTCATCTAAGATGAAATAGGGTTATGTTTCTATCCCTATTATTAATTTAATTTGATTGTGTTAAATATGAAATTATTTATATTAAATCCATTTATTTTATATGGATTATGTTATTATGGAATGATTTTTAAGAAACCCATCTTTTTTTCTTGGGATATGCTAAAATGAATGGTTTATATTTTTGTGACACATGTAAGAATGATTTCTTTATTAGATGGTTTTAACCTATATCTCCCTCTAATGCACTGGCTAAAGATTTATATCTCATGATATAAACATGGAAGGAGCATCTAGTAAATTCAGTTCAGTAATACAATTCTGGAATGAAAAGTAAATTTTGTTCCGTAATACATGGTTGGAATTAAAAGTAAACATAGTTCAGTAATGGGACTTGTCAACTATGATGGTATTGAAATTAATGTCTTGGATACGATGGTAAACTTGTTATGTGATTTTTATTATGAAAAAATTAAAAGTTTTATGCCAATGGTATTCTATCATGGGTAATATTCCTTTATGATTTATGCCTTATGTACTACCTAATATTATATAATGACTCATGTTTTTTATGTTTAAACATTATATTAATTTTTCTCCATTCAAATTTTTAGGGTCTCATCTATGTTCTCCATGTCTACCATTACTGAGCATTTGATCTCACCCTTTTTATGTTTTCTTTTCTCTAGGATATAAAATAATGGTTTTAGGTAGGAAAAAAAAGGGGAAGATCTTTTTGGTAGATGTTGATGAAATTTCACAAAGTTATAAGATTGTGTTCTGTGATTCCAAATAAACTAAACTAATACATTATTTTTTCATATATTTGTGTAATGTTTTAAATAATCTAAAAAATAAATGTAATTTCTATTTACATCATGTTTTGGTCATTATAGATTGAGTCAAACTAGTCTTTCAGGGTGGAGGCCAGGGTCTCAATCCTATGTTATAAAAGAAAAAAACACATTCATATGTGGTAGGTATTTGGAGTCATACATAAGTTGTGGATGGACCAAATGATCGGTATAAGATTCATGTCAATAATATGTCCAATGGGAAGGTTTCCAACATCATAATGATGATTTCAGAACCAAATTAAATGGATCTTGGATGGATTCGACCCACTCGTTGGATTATGAGATTGGTCAATTCTAGGAATGAAAAGAACTATTGGGTTTCTTTATAGGTGGCTCCTTGGCAGTAGATTCTATAGTCATGGCCTGAACCAGCCTTACCTCTTCGATTCAGGGGATTGAGAAATCAAAATTCTCTATGGAGAGGATGTGGAATTGGTTCTACTTTGGAGGGGGGGGGGGGTGATTCTCCCCGCATGGACATTTGGGGAGGTGGTGATTGTGAGGAACTAATTACACCATGTGATTGTGGATAATATCCATATTATGAATGTATCATTATTGCTTGTATTAGTGAAATAATGTTTCGATCACTCTCTAATGTGTGATCTTGGTTTGTGAAATGAGGCATCTGAACCAAGAAGCTGTAGGAGATGTTATAGTCATGGAATAGATTGAGTTTTTCATGATTGGAACATCAAATTGTATCCTCCCCAATACTTACGAGTACAAGGTTACCGGGTTCCAGTGGCTTGAGTCATTTAAGGCATGCAGATTCAGCCGTTAGTGTTGGTATAGTAAAATTGATGCACAATTCCCCAAATTCATCAAATATTATTGAAATAGAGAAGGGCTCTATGACGAAGATAGTGAAATCCAAGGATTCCCAATTCTAACAACCACAATCCTTTATAGAGATTCGTGTTAGGGCCATAGTTTTCCTTTTGGGACCTAGCACAGAATATCATGATCCAGTGTCATGAAAATATGCTAGTAAACATAATTATACTAGTAACTATGTTGAGGGGAAGAGTTTCCAGTTGGGTTAACCATTACTATTTCCATTTCTTTCACTAGGTAACCAATGAATCGTTCTTCCTAGAGAAGACACGTTGTATTCTGGTTTCCCACGATCCCTCTTTAAAAATGCATTTGGCATTAATAAAATTCACCAGTGAAGTATTTTCCTTTATTCAAATGGTATGATGAGATGCTGATTCTTAATTTAATGGATTCACCTTGGGTTTTTAATTCATAGTATGAGTCTCCTAAAATGTTTTATTTGTCTCTGGTGAACTCATTCCTTGCACCATATCGATGTTAAAACTGGTTAAATATGTTACTCATGAATTAATAGGGTAGAAACCATCATTACAGATGAGTAGTCATGCTGGGAACATATAAGAATGACTGGATATTGGTTATATATGGAACATGTAACTTCATTCTATTTTGGATGGAAGTCAATGTGTGAGGTGTCTATGGAATGGAATACAAGCCATCCTATATTGAACATGAGATAATTAATTCCACTTTAGCCACTGTTCTGATTTCTTTTACTTCTGATATTCCATGTTTATAGCTTGAGGTAGTGATTCTAGATTAGGGCATGAGTTGACCATCGTGGGGAGTAGTTCACGGAACAAGTTTATTGTCTTCTAGAGATATGATGGTCATAGGTCTACTGTCTTATAGGGATAAGATATGAATAGACATAACATATTTTAGGGAAAATACTATTTCATGCTTACAATGATGTAGTCAAATAACGGTTTTAGGAGTAATATCTTGAAGTAAAAAAATTGGTGTAGGTTTAAAATATTGTTGGGATTGAATTTCGATGGAGTGTTTCCCATGAAGGTATGATTTTACACATTTATGATATTTTTATTGAATCATAGGGAGGTTTATGTTACACCCTAGGTATGAGACATGGGTCCAAACCCACATTTTTTGGTTCCATGTTATTGGTTCATGTGATGGGATCAATCCATGTAGTTTAACGTTGATAAAAAAGATAATGGTTTCACAGATGGAGCTTCAATGAGGGATGGTGTGGGGATATTTCATGGATGATCCTCAATGTAAGAGTATCACTCATGAGGAGATGTTTTGGGGATTAAGGATAGAATATACCCAAGTTAGGCTATTTTATACCATGTTATGGGGATTACTCAGGGAATATGGTTGTTGACAGTGTCTCTTCCCATGATGGGGAAGTATGGTGTGAGGATTATGGATTAGATATTATTAGGTAAGGGAGTTTCATTACATTCATTATTGTTTCATCATAATATGTGGAATATGTTTCTATGTGATTATGATCATACATGGGAAATAATATGTTCATGAAATAGGGTTTGAGGGCTAAGGTCAACCCATATCCATAATAATCAGATAATATTATATTCATTGGATGAGGAATGATATAAGTTTACAACCAGTACTCTGGATGTTGATGTGTTGTTTTATAGAATATGACTAATACATGGATCCATGAAGTATTACCTAATTACACCTATATATATTTTGAATCAATTATTGGTGAGGACCAATTCAATGTGGTAATAGATATATCATAAGTAATCCCCACTAATAATGGTGCATAGTTTCCCTCAACGATTCAACATATAGGTCATACATGACCTCTGATTATGAGAACCTGTGGGGGGAACTACCATAATAACAATAATGGAAAAGTAGAAATCAGGAGGACCAATATTATGATAGATATTAATAAGAGATATAAGAACTAAGGATCCTATGAAATGGAGGAAAAATTAGTGTAATGAATATACTATAAGAATATTGATCAGCAGGTTGGGGTAATAAAAGTTGTTGTGGGTAACTTTATTTTATTATCCATAGGAGTTTTGTGAGCATGGTGCATTAGAAAAAGGAAAACATTTTGATTCTTAGGCATAGTTTCATGCAACATTTTTAGTAGCACAAAAATCACGGTTTTTCAAAGGTATATTCACATATGAAAACTCAAAAATCATTGAGATATGATACATGATAATCACTCAACTAGAGTCCATGTGATTATTGGTCCCACAAGAGTTCAATCCCACATGTTATCTACCTTTTAGTGTCCATTTTCCCATGTGTTGGTGATATTGCTAAAGATGGGTGGTTCTATCCATGGGAGCAGTGTTTATTTTTTCTAATTTTCTCCCCCATGTGGGTGGTGAGTTTATATTTCTAGTCCAAATACTCAGCTAGCTGTAAAAATTTTCTTGGGTGGAAAATAGTGATGTTCACTTATACAGGATATATTTTTAGGTATAATTCATACAAAATCCTCAGTTAAACGTCAAATTTTTCACACAGCTTTTTTGTCAAAAAACATTATGTTTTTTTACTCAAGAAACATGTTTGGGAGAGAGAAGTGTTCTCCAACTCACATCCCAACCCAGGTGGATGATTTGTCTTTCCACTCTAAAGGTCGATCATCGATGACCATCATATCACATGTCTATCCATTTAATTCATGAGGAGGATGTTCACCTCAACACTACTCCACAACCCAACCAAGTATATTATCAAAAAATTTGACAACCAACTCCCTGGTATTATAGTTTTATGCCAATAAATGTATGGAGGTACCACACCCTAGTTTGATAGGGAGTTTCACATGGTAGATATTGTAAATGTTGATGAATAGGGGAGTATTATCTCTATCTGTCTACAAAATATAGAAAAACTACACCCTATTGAGAAATTATAGTAACATACCTATAGATAGATGACTGATACCATTACTAGTTGATTACAATCTATGCATAGGATATTAAGTATGAGTTAACCAATTTCTATTGCGAAAGTGTTTTACCATCCACATAGATAGAGGACCTACACCCTTTATAGGGGACTACCATCACTACATTGATCAATATGTAAGTTTGATCTATACCTTGGGGATATAGGAATGTATTGTTCCCCTATATAGAAAACCTACATATTGAATAGGGGAATACCATCTCTACATGTAATTTTTGTGACGATCCTGCTCTATCACTCTCATCATCAGGCATCTTCCAAAAAACATCACATTTTGAGAATCTCACATCATATCCCAATATATTATATTAAGGGAATTGTTGTTTTCTACAAGAAAAACATATTTTATAGGATATTAATTTGTTAAAATATGATTAAAAATGAATGAGATACAGGAGTTATAATTTTCACAATGATGAACACGATATGTATGGGGTCCCCATAACATGTTTTTACTCTCCATTTATAGGATGATCTCTCCTATATAAATGTATATAGAAACCATTTACCTTTAAATGTTTTTTTCTCTAGGATACATGACATGTATGGAAACATTATATCCACGCCATATATCCCAATCAATATCATTGATTTCTACATATGCATGTGTACTCTAGTACATGGAATCTCCTCAAACTTGTGGAGAATGAGACTATACAGTTGAAAAATATCTTAACCCCGTGAACAATGTAACATGTCTTGTAATCCACTTATATGGTGTGTGATATTTTACATTAGGTGAAACCATCGCTTCAATCGAAATTATAGGAACATGTCATGTGCTCTTTTATAATATATTAAGAATAGACTAATTTTCCATAGAAAATGTACATCTCCTCAAGTAATATTGAAATAGTCTAATAATCACAATCCATGCCTATTAAATTCCCAACATTGGAAGGATCTACCTCCGACTATTGATTCATGAACATCAGTTGTTTGAAAACCGATAATCGCTCATTTATATGAATCTTGTTTTTCTCTCAATGACTTTGTCACTCAATCCCATCCTTGATATAGATCACGAATCCACATAGAATCAACCTTATCCTACATCCCATCCCGAAAAATAATTTATTTTATAAATCTTATAACACAAAAATATACAATGAATATGGGTATTAACATGGGACATAGCTTGGGAAATAATATAGATTTATTAAATTAACATAATAATTTGAAACTAGGAACATGTAATGGATCAACTATTCACATATAATATAATACGAGATGAGAAAAGCATCAATATATTAATCAAGAGTGACAAAATTAAGATACATAACTCAATTTATGAATGATCATTGGGGAGTGATGTATTCTCCATCAGTGAGGATAATCAGATGTATTCGATGTCCATCAATCCACCTTGATCTAATCACCTTTCGTTGTTGGATGTTGATTCAACAAAGAACATATATAATGAACCTCTATATTATCATGAGGATTATGTAGATAACACTAGATAAGTTTTTTAAAGTCTAGTTTTAAGAGCATTTAGTTATTTCATTTAATAAAACAATTTATTTATTTATCTATTTATTTTAATTAAAAGCACCTACCAATGGCTTAATCAACCGAATTTCTGACACCGACCATGATTTGGATATTCCATGGGTAAACCGAATTCATTGAATTAAAATGTGGTCTCATTTATCTATTCATATCATTATTTAATAGATATTCCATTATTTATAAAAATATACACATGAGTGATATAAATAATTATTATGATTTTGTAAAATTAATTTTAATCTCAGCAGATGATTGATTCTAATTTTATCCCAGCACCAGGGCCATAACATATTTCTTAATTTTCTTTAATGTATTCCAATGTAAAAATTAATTCTTTAAATTGGGATTAGATACATAAAATTTTAGTTCTATAGAGGGGGAACAAGACATTATCCCTCATCTCTTAATAAAAAACCTAACACCATCGTCCTTATGGAATCTTAGTGAATGATATATTACAAATCATAGTTCCAAAAACATCAACGCATCTATAATAATTAGAATCAAATACACTTTCTAATTATCCTTTAAACATAACACTTATGGACCATGGGGTATTGTTAAATCATGCATGGCTAACCAAAATTAGTAATTTAAATAGACTGAGATATCCTAACTAAACTTGCAGTATCTAGATTCTCTAGGTATCAAACCCATAGGGATAGTCCATATGTTCTAAATTAAATAAGAAACTATAATTGAAATAATTTTTTTGGTTAAAGAGATAATTAAACCGCATTATTTATCATTTCGTATGACACAATGGGAGACCTGCCAGGTTCAGTGATTTTCAGGTTTTTGTGCTAGAGAATTTGGTTGATATAGGATTATTTAGTTTTGGTGTCATATTTGGGTCAGCAGGGATCCTTTGTTTGGGTAACCTATTATAATAATGTTATTTAACCTTTTGATTGGTCATCGACATAGTGAAAACACATAACCATTTGACCCAAGAACATTTAAAAAATATTAGGCCATGATTTCATAATGGTCATACCAAACTATGGTGATTAATTGTTGTTGTGAAATGGATCTCCTTATTTCACAATAATTGATCATGAGATCGCAAAATAAAGTGATTTGGAATTAATAAAATAAGTTACACTAATTAAAAATATGAATGAAAAAATAATCCATAAGAACACATCCCACTACAATCCCTTTACCCTATATTAATATGTCACTCTCTCATGATAGGTATGATACGAACGAGTAGAATCAGTACCCTGAGAATAATGGTGGAGAAGCGAGTCTCCAGATCATCTAGAGGTTGTCCCTTAGTGTCACACCTGCTCCTACTATTCCCATAGTGTCTTGGAAGTGTGGCAAGAGCACTGCTTTTAGAGAAAAAACCCTCACCACGGCCGCAATGTCAGTATTTATTTGTTGTCTGCGTATTGAATCATACATGATGTGTATCTGGGATACATTTCATGTATTATAGAATTGAATTTTCATCCGTGCACATGAATACTATTCACTGATTTGATTATTTTACTAACTTCATGACTTGAGTTGGAGACTCACATCGTGTAATTTTCATTCACATTTTCTAACCTCCTCATGACATGTCTATGCGTTTCCATTCCACTCAAATGATGTCATGAAATATAATGATATTAAACCACATGAAATGGTTTCACACCATTATCCATCTCTACTTCATCATCTAAAATACATTTCCATGCTATGTTGCTTCATTCACGGAGTGAAGGGTCCTTTTGATCAAATTTTCACCCTGTTTTGTTCCTTTTACATAAATTAGTAGATTATTGCTAAAAAACATAAAAAATTTATATTGATTACAAATTGGTAGGATTAATCAATAAGGTACATAAATTATCACATAAAACACTCTGAAATGCTTGCATTAAATACACATATCAACCATACAATGTGCGAATTCCACACCCACTAAGTCATATATATCTCCACTTAGTTCATATTCCCATATATATTATTTGTCTTCTAATTTGATGATAAACATTATCACCCTATTATTATAATTAGTAGTGGATAATTCTAAATATCTAGTGGTAAATTCCACCCTATGGTCAATTATCTACATAAAAATTTCCATAATCACTCCACCACTGTGGTGATTAGTATATCATACATTCTGCATCCATAACTCAATAATGAACAATCACCACCAAGGATACTTTTCATCAAAACCTACCTCATACTAGAGATTTACAACAACCAATCATCACATAGTTCACTCTCATCATGTTTCGACAGAATTTCATAAATAAAAAACATTATAGGAACCTACTATTTATAAAACATAACAATTTTATAAGAATTCAGCACATCCATAAACTATTTTATAAAAATATTGAAATTTCCAATCATATCATTTCCCATATAATAAAACCTATTGAAATATCATGATAACAAAGGAATGTACCGGTGGTTATATTCCTGATCATTAACATAACCCAAATCAAACCTAAAATTCACAAGATGGAAACAAACATGCATAATAACATAAATAATTATGCACCATTTAACTATATTCAAAAGGATTCCATTAAATTATTATCATTATATGACTTGAGTAAAATTATATGAAATTAAAATATGTAAAATCCCATATAATTAGGGGATTTACTAATTAATTATGATGAAACGATGATCAATTTTTTTGAATATTCTCTTATGGATAGATTTCCTCACCAGTAGTAGTCCTAAATGATGATCATATCAAATAATGAACAATAACTAGATATGTTCTCATTCTGGGGATATAAAATGGGAGAGAAAGAGGTCAATAGTAATTATGGGATGAATGAGCCTCCCCTGAAAACTCCATATCTTTAATCAATAAAATAATTAATTAAAATAAAAAAATTAAACAAATTAAAGTAAAAAAGTCGATGGGACTCCAATGGATCTTTAAGAGACTAATGGACTTCTGATACACCTATAGATGACACCCATTGGAAAAATAAATCGCATCTACCTCTTCCACAATATCTCTGGTGGATTCCAACATAACATATTCTATAACATCTATTATATTGTTTAATTCCCATCACAGAAAATGTTCTGTTGAAATGTAAGATTATGAATTTTTTGAGACCTCTAACACCACATTTAATAAAAATAAATATAGATCTATTTTAGTTATAATCAACTTAAATCACCAAAATACCCAATCTATCACGACCTCCACGCTATGGAATTTTTAATTCCCAATATTTCTACATCAATAAATAAAAAAACATATCTAAAACATGAGAATCCTGGTCACTACATTCCTATAACACCAAGATGATTTCAAACTCATTTATATACACATGTTCCAATATAAACATAATAAAAATGATTCAGGTTATGGGAACTCCCCATTGGAGGATTATCTTACCCTATCAAATCGTTATCAAGATACGTAATATGTAGATTGTATCATAGGTGAAAATTTCATCAAATAATGTGAATACCGTCCATGATCACCTTTTTCCCATCATCAACCATGCCACTACCATATATCATACCAAATTCATGCACAAAAAATTAAACATTATTGTTAAAAATAAAAATTTCACACAACATGACTCAGTATCAATAACGAAAAACAAAAAATCAACTTCATTATTGTTTACCTATATTCATTAATGAATCTATATCTTACAAATATTGTATGGGCTCTACCACATTAAAAAATATTGAGACCCAACCTTTATATATTTTGAACCACGCTATGTTCTATCAATCTATGTAAACAAATACAAAATCTACTGATCACTTGGTAATACCCATCTATGAAAATGTTCAAAGATAATATCTAGTTATTTAGTCTAAGAAATTATCTTGGACTTACATCAAAAACATATGTTTTAGCAGTTACCTAACCTTCATTTGAATATAAGATCATCTATAAAAAACTATGATGTACCATATGACCACAATGATATCAATCCATAGGTGTTTGGTCCCAATAATAAATGATATGACATGTGTTCTCACAATGATGATATCTATTTTGTGATTCACACTATGATAGAAATAATAATCAAATTCCATGATCACCATAACAGGTCTCTTCATTCCCTGACATATGGCTATATAAATCCCCGCCACCAAACTCTCATGGGACCACATTTTAAAAAAAGAATACTTCCATTGATCGACATCTTCACAATAATAAATTCCTATTTCACAACATTAAAAAATGGGGAAAACCTAAAAATATTCACTTATACAATGGTCACATCTCAAACACCATACTTAAATCACCACAGACTAACTATTTAATATACATCCAAAATTTGAAAAAATAAATCATTTATGTAAAAATAATAATATAATCTTGTGACTGTTGTCTTCCTATGAAGAAACTGAATGAACACACATTATCAATTCACCCTAAATGTCTTATATAATATTTTATTAAATAACCTCACCTAAAAATAATTCCACATCATCCCCATATTTTTACCAGTATATATATATATATTACATTGAATTGCCTAATTCCTTGATGATCAAAATTTTATAATTCATGCTCCAACGAAGGGTCATTCAAAAAAAAATTGTACTTTTACTCAATCCTGACCATTTCTACAAAGGGTAGGACCACTCCATGAATCATGTGAAGATGTTGAGATAAGAATTACCTAGTCAAACGAACCATAGAGGTCTCAACACCCTATGTTACTATATCAATACTGAAAATGAACTATATTAAAATCATAATAAATTTATAATCAAATGGATTCTCTAGAATACATATCATAAGAAGATTCTATGGATTCAATAGAACCCATGAATGTATAATGTAAGCTTCAACATCATGGGATCCAACGTTCTCACACCTCAACAGTATAGTATCTCTTCCCATTTAAAAAACCAGTAGATATTGTTGAGGTGAAATATCACTAATAACCAATTAACATTATCAATAAATATATCATTGTGTAGATATCACAAATAGGGACATCAATATTCATGAGATCATCTCACTTTCCCATACACATCCCTACCCACACCCTTGTCAGCTTTCAACTGGCCTCACAACCTTAGACAAAAAACATTAGAGTCAAATATCATAAACACCTAAGAACATATAATCTAAATTATCGATAAAAACATGATTCTTAATTATGACTAAGCAAAGTGGAATTACACTAATAAGGAATATGGGAAGGAAATATATATATATATATTTTTTTACTTTATAAACAATTCAACCACATCTATATATAGAATAGAAATAATAATAAATATTACACTTTCACATGAGAACTAAATTTCTATAATGATGTATAGACACAACCTTTGGTATGTTGGGTATATTTTTAAACACCATAAATAAAGATTATAATAAATCACCACTCTCCAAATTAAACAAAAAAACTATAATTTTGAAAACCAAAGTGAAAATCTAAATTCAATGGAAAAAATAAACATAACCCAATACTTATATTATCAAGTAACATAATACTACATCCATCCCATACCCTGAAACCTATTTAAATCTCTATCTACCATATCCCAAATAAAAAAACACAAAACTCCTTGGTATCACAATATAAAAACTATTCTACAATATCACATCGTACATTCCCCTCCTAGATCCAAACAATAGCACCCCTTCCACTGAGTCACTAACCGTTGGTGTGCGTACCCTTTTGAAAAAGTATACTTGCATGAAATAAATTTCTAGGATGATATTGTTGGAAGACTATACCATCTATATATAAAACAATAAAAATAGTTTACACACATAATTTATCATCTAAACAAAAAATCATAAACAATGTGAGAAATATAACACATGGAATGATAAATATATGCCCCAATTAATGATGATGTATGAAATATTAAATTATATCACCTATAGTCTGATCCTAAGAACTCATATCTATAAAAATACTAATGAATTCCTATAATGACATGATTTATTTATCTTTTCCTACGACCAAATCAGAAAACATTAAATAAAATCACTCATTTCACCTCAACAATTCTATCTAACTGTAATTAGGACCATACCATTTCCAGCATCATGAATAATATTGATTTTACAAATGTTAGAGGGTATATATAAGTTGTTAGTATGAAAATATTAAGACATAAATAATAAGTACCTTTTCACTATCTATAACTATATAAATATATTAAAAATTAAAATAATGGGTAATGAAAATAATCATTTTTTACACTCAACTCAATGAGTGACAATACAAGAGAGTTTTCAATACGATATTTAGGTTGTGTTCGATTGAGATGGTGAAATCTTGTTCTAAACAAAATGTTAGGGAAAATTATGTATCTCACATCTTATAATTACCAAATAATATAACATTCCCAGCCTTCAGGAAACATTGTGAATTCGAAATTTAAAAACCTTCTTCCAAAACCACCTTTACTTTCCATATCATTATCCCGAATGATCCATGCTCATTAACTCCAAAATGTAGAATACATGGTGATAATTAAACTAACACATAGTTATCTCAATCATACCATAGTTATTGAGAGAAACAATTATGTACCCCTCATCTGATTTTATTTCCAAAATCATCAATCTATACCACATGTCTTTAGAGAATTCCCCCAAAATATTTTGATCAATCACAGAAAATGGGAACTCCACTCTTTGTACGTGACCCAAAGAGTGTAGGTCCCATGGTGTTCAAAATAACTAGCCTCCTCAGCCACAACTCCTTTATTATGAATCTCCACCAACAACAATGGTCACAAAAACCTACCATATAATGGAGAATCAAATATCTGCATTGTCTCAAGGGAAACACCCATCATATTTCTATGTAATCACGTCATGAAATACGTCAAAAAAACCTCATATTTATTACACATTGGGACTTTTCATGAAATAAAGAATTCTATAAACCTAGTGATAAAAATTTATACACAGAATATCATATAATTTACAATAGAAAACTACCCCTATGAGAGACCCCCAAATAATTGAAACCATAATTGGTTATATTTTTTTAGTACACACAACTATACCCCACACTGAAAAAAATGACATACAGACACAAATAAAACTCGATATAATAGGTGTCAAATGCCTAATGATAATATGATTCCATAAGACAATTATATTTTTCTAATTTGACATTAAATAGATAGAATGAGAAATCCAAAAAACTGCTAATTTTTTGTAGGAACAATGATGAATAAATAAATAGTAATAAAACCATATAATAGACATACAAGGATTTTTATATTTATTATGGTAGTGTGACATGATGGTCAGTGTGAAGAAAAAAATAAAAACTGATGATTTTATCCTACCTAAGAGAAGAAATGGTTCATAAATCATGATCTTATCTATTAAAGGAAATAAGGTATTACCTTATATGTTTATATTAATAATTAAATTATAAAAATCCATTATATTTGGATCAGGAATCAGTTGGTCTTTCACATAAACTATATTTTCCAAATGGTGTTCTATTTCACCCTAAGTGGATTGACACGAGTTCAGGAAAATACCTTAGTATTCCCCACTAAAAATATGGTTCACTCCCTGTAGATTTCTTGTCAAAAATTAGACACTTATAAAATATATTATCTATAACATGTTTCCCTAAAATGTGACCACGATCCTCCTTTAGTAGCATTATTTACACCTTTAACAAGTACCAAACCCCATGAAGACCCCAATAAAATCCTATAAACCCAAAATAAATCTCATTAATAAAAATAAAATTATCTAATTGAAATGTATAAAAGGTCTTGGCTCTAGTAATTATCGGTATATTATAACATCCCCACCTTAAAAGGAATATTTATTTATCCATACTTTTCAAACATCACCACAAGTCCACCATAAAATGTTGGTAAATTGGCCCACCTAGAAACATATATCTCATATGTTTCATCTTGATCATAACCACGCCTTCAACACAATCAAACCAAATAAACAGTCCCACACAAAATAATCATCACATCGTGGTCCAATATCAAGAACCTGATGCTCCTAATAGGATGCAACAACCTTAACCATATCATTAACAAGGGAAAAATGATAATTTTCTTGAGAATAACATTAAAACCCAATCTAATGGTACCAAAAAATATGTACATTACCCAATTAGAGATAATCATAACTCTTTCAGTTTGATCCTCTCCAAAAATCATATCCAAATCACTTGGTTCTATGACACATAGTTTCCAAGATTCTAATGGTATCCAAATCTCACCTAACCCTAAAGAATACATAGATTATCAAACTACATTACTCGACCTATAATGGCTCACAACATGGAGGCCTAATAGCCTTTTCCAATACCAAACTTCCAGAAAATGAGAAAAAAACTAGAGGAAACATTCTAGCCAAATTCCAAGCCATGCTCATTATCAGAACCAAATCAACAAAATTGTACTTAATCGAGTCCATTTGATGTGAAAAATTGGTCACATCATCAACTAAACACATACCCACTATGGTTCTCCCCAAATATTATGTTTATATTACGAACACCATAATTTGGTTGTCTCCACCTCCACTATCAAAAGATAAAACCAGAACCTCAACCCATCATCCACAATATATATAATGCATTTTCACACAAATCAATCCCAAATATACCTGAGAGTTAAAGCCACCATTGGAATTCAATCATGCCTTCAAAACCAACATAAATAAACATTCCAAATCAATCCATTTAATGAATAAAAATAACCTATACTTTTTCTAGGTCACTAATATTTCTGAAGCACTCTTTCCATTTAAACCCCAAAATATTTTAAGATTATTACTTACCACATCCATTCCCTTTTACCCTGTTATATCAGAAAATCCCAATATATCTCATTACAAAAGAAACAATATTCCACCTTTTACATGCTACTCCTTTCACCTAAACATAAAAATTTATCACTAAAGGAATACAACCATCATCTAATCCACCTAAAAGATCCATTCCATGATATCAATTAAATCTACACCATCGTGGAATTCACTTCTCCTGAAGCCATAATCATTCCCCACTTCAACCATCAACATTATTTACATAATCACTTCCTCTATATATACTTCATCTAAATACAACATTTTTTCTTCATAAAATCCCATTTCTAATTATTTTAAAATATTTTTTCATTTCAAACATCCCACAAAGGTAGTTTTAAAATCACCTCTTTCATTCATTTTTTCCATTCTGTGTTGATATATACATGTAAAAATCCCTATGGAACATCCATCGTATCTATTTGAATTCCACTAACTATATTTTCCAATACACATCCACATTAATGAAAATATATGGAGATAAAATATCTCATACCTGAATCTATATATGACATATGATGATGTTATAACATCATTTCTCAGTTGCAATAAACAATTATAATGGCTTATCCTATCCCTAAATGACATTAACACATGAATATTGGATTTATTTTAAAATAACATTGATCCTAAATCCATTTCTTGAATAAATATATCACAACATCGAAATACAACATATACATTCTCATAGAATCCAAATATGTTCCACACTGGTTTCTTTTTGGTATCCCAGTGCCACCAAATCCATTCTATGGTCGACTCCCCACACCCATGACTGACATACTGCTCCCCACCTTATGAGTGTATTTATCATCACATTCCATAATATAATTTCAACCACAAAAAATTAAGCATTGATCAAATGATGAACCCCAAAACATAGACCTAGACACCTATATTTTCCATCAATAAATATACAATGGTATACACTAAATATTGCTGGATTCTTACAATGGATCACCAGACATTCATCAACTTTCGGTCTTGCATGAGGACCTTGCCCTTAATGGCCAATGGTATACATCCTTAAACGAAAATCCACATATACCGATGCATGAGAACAACCACCAAGAGGCTCTATATCCATTCAAAATCAATTAATGTATCATGGCATTAATATGTATCTCTCATAGAATTCCAAAGAGGAATTTAACATATTGGACTTGATCTTTGCAAAGTAAAAGTATGATAAGAAGAAGACGACAAACCCCACAATCATTAACCATCACTAAAGTCATCCTACACTACATGTAATCTTTGACATGTAAAAATACTCTATATTCCCTTCCAATCAACATTCATCAACACACCAACACCACAAAAATGTTTTAATATGGATACCAAAAACACCCAACTCTTTTTCACCCTCTTCCAAGAATAAAATAATTGATGTTTTATTTGGATCTATATGTGCTAAAAACCCGAGTTCTTCCATCTATACCCCAGTTGTTAAAAAAAACCCAGTGATCCATCAAAGAAATCCATAACCAAACACTATATCTCATCTCTAGTTATTCTCCACAATGATTTCAAGGAAATAAAAATTTTCATTCTTATTAACTAAAATAAAAAATATTTCTAATGGAATCATGAATCTATAGAATGTTTTCAATGCTCGAGGCACATCATAACCCTTGAGTTTAGGAAATCCCCTATGGTAACCCACTGATCTTGAATATAGATCTTACGATTTATACATCACCATACCTTGGACCAAATGCTCGCTTATGTATCTGGACATTCCTCCTTGTATATCAACCACTTTGGCCTCATGGAATGCTCAACCTCTCACCCAACAACAAATCCATTCATACAAACAATCCCAACCACATGAACATCCCTCAACCCATGTGTCACATCTATAATTAAATCACACATCCATGATTTTGTTTCCCATGACCTATTTTTTCATATCCAACATCATTTTCCACACAACACACCATCAAAACCACATGACCATGTCTCTAAAAAATCCTCCCCTTGATGACTACCATTTAAACCATCCAAAAGAAATCAAGAGTTACCCTTAGACTGAAAACATGTAATAGTTATAAACATTTACCGAATACCAATGGATGCCACTCCTCATCTATTCCACCTCTGATGAAACAAATCATGATTCACATTATAAGGCATATGAAATAGCAAGACAACCTCCACTGAGGCTACTAAGGATTTTCCCAAGAATTTAAATCATAAAAGAAACTGGTTTCATATCTCTAAATCCATTAAACTATTTCATGTATCCCTTTAGGTTAAATTAGAACTAGGAAACACCCTCTCTATCCCATTATACAAATCCATATTTCTTTCTCTTTACATATTCTCCAAGTGTAACTACAAAACATATTCGAACATTCTCATAGGTAACCTTGAATGTCAATCAATATGATGTACCAAAAGTGGATTCACATTATGAAAAGTAGACTAGTTCTATCTGTAATCCATACACATCAAACCTCAAACAACTCACTTCTCACGTGAAGTTTCTTTCCTCCAATCCAAAACATAATCCATCCAATTAATCAAACACAACATATACTCATTGTTTTACACCATGAGTACCCATTAACATACACTATAACTATATGGAATAAACCCACTCTAGGGACCAAAACAGAACTCACAATATCACAAGACACAAGGGATATCACACTAACATCATTGGACAACATTTCGTGGAACAAAGCCCATAGCCCAACCAAGGTAATAAAAATCATTTTTCTTCTGTGATGCCTCAAAACCCATCAAATCCTCATGACCCAAATAGAGGACTCAATATAGGGAACTCTCACAACCACAAACACACAAACATGATTTAAAAATAAAATTGTTGGGATATCAATTTATGGTGTACCCATTAGATCCATCATTTCCCATTTCCCTTCATAATTAAACATTACCATTTAAAACCCAAGGATTCACATATCAACACATTCCATTTCAAAACCCTTAGAATTTCATTTTCAAAAAACTATTTTTTAACACCCATTCCAAACCCCATTATTTTTTTAAATTTATATTTCAAATTAGTTTCATTATTAAATTTTTCAATATGGGCCAGCAATAATAAACCAATGAAGAGAAGTTCACTACTAACATATGAATTGTAGGGAATGATAATTTCTTTTAAACATATGGATGACCAATCAATCTTGTGTACCTAGTATGTTCCATGAACTCACACATCGTCTCTAGCCATACGAGGCCGAGATATAAACACACATAAATAATAAATAACATTAAATTATACAACATGAGGTTGAATTGTCAATAAACCATAAAATCAAAAAATAGAACATTAATTCATATCCCTAGAAACATGGGGTTTCCCACATATGTCGGGTTTTCAGAACATGTAAATCAGCTCATTAACAAGACCTAACAAGGGTATAGTCTCTTGTATATGAAAACTATATAATTATACAAAAGACACTACTGCTAGAACCAATTTTTATTGTCCAAATTACGGTATCCACTAAAACAAGTTCCCTTAACCGGGTCTCCACATAACCATAGGTGAACCTCCACATATGAAGGATGATTTCAACTAGTATCCTGAGTGTATAAAGACACGTTTGGAAGACAATTCCTTCTTATTAGTGTAATACCATAATTTAAATAATACAAAAATATATAATTACTATAAGGAACAAAAAATGGAATGTATACAGTTAAAACCAAGAAAAAACTAAGTGACACATGTTGTAGAAATATGTTTCATACTCTATATATTATGTATTCAAACATATAAAATGTCTAATACCAAAACCAAAAAATATCCCAAACATTGTCTTGATTCCCATCCATGATCAAACCTCCTATGATCCAAGAAAACTGACCATACACAAACCAACTACTCAGTCCCTGTACTGAATGTGTACGAGAAAACAAGAAGATCCTTCTCATTTTCCCATGTTCCATGGTGGCCCATGTAGTGTGTCAGTACCAATCATTAGGTAACCAATAATAGTGTTTAATGATATAACCCATCAATACAATAGAGTCTACAGATAAATCATGTAAAATAAATAATTATGTAATTAGAAAAATATATCTCACATTAAAATAATTATCAAAAAACAATTTCATCAATTAATTTATCTGATGATAGCAAACTAACCGAACAATATCAGTTCACACCATGTGTATAAGAAATATCACAAGGGTTACATACATTTAATCACATTGGGATTTATCTAACATACCATTTACCATAATACCTTAGAGCCTCAGTCCAATAATGGAGACATTTTCATATGTTTGGGAGAATATACCTTATTCTTACAAAAGACAGTATAAAAATAAATCAATGGGGCCTTGATCATATT
The DNA here is from genome assembly GCA_963277665.1 of Viscum album. Lineage (NCBI taxonomy): Eukaryota > Viridiplantae > Streptophyta > Magnoliopsida > Santalales > Viscaceae > Viscum > Viscum album. The sequence continues at coordinate 1,535,043,858 of OY728120.1, read as the reverse complement.
TCTAGCACAAACCAATCAAAGAACCTCAGTTTCTATGATAGGATCATTGAGACTCAGTCCAACATCTTAAAAAGTTCAATATAATGGTGGCATCTAGAGACTCAGTGTAGACTAAACTATGGGAGTAGAGACATTATCATATACCCAACATATACATCTTATTCACGTGGACATGCTTCATAAACAATTTATCCCATTTTCCAACTTATTCATTTCATTTACAAAGGTCCAAATTAACCATAAAAATTAAATCATGACATAATAAACCAATAATAATACTCATCTAATATCATATTGAATTCTCCATTTAAAATAATTTTATTCCAAATTGAAAAACTACACCATTCCACCAGGATTTCACTTCGATTTCAATCCATTCAGAATAATCATTATCACATTTTCACAGAATATGGACCACACCATCATTTCAAGTCATCATTTTAAATATAATAAGAAAACCCATTTTTTATAACATTGATCTCCAAAACTCTTTTTTAAAACACTTACCACTTTCAAACATCATATTATTGATTTAAAACCTACTAGTAGATCAAAATCCAAAATACATCATTTAAAATATTTGAATCCCCATATAAATTGTCAAAAATATAATCATATAATAAATTCTGTTATCCTATTAACCATGCCGACATAAAAATTTACTATTATCAACCCATTATATTTCATAATTAATGAATCTCATAGTTTTCTTATAACAACCCTTAATACTAATGTAAAATCATTTTATTGGATAGCATGTATCACATGCATCACCATGCATGTAATGGAATGTAATAACAAGATTTTTTGGGACATAATTACTATCTTAAACATGTTATATAAATTATATATCATGCATTGAATGAGATTCTGAGTTATTATATGTCGCACATAATATCAAGTTTCTTTTTCTGGATTACGTTACAAGTATGACCAAGTTTTACTAAATAATTATGTATATTAGTTTCATATTATTTAATAAATTTAACTATTAAATTATCATATATGAAAAATTTTATCAAAAATTTAAAAATATCTGGTTTACACATTTATAAAATAAATTCATTGTAATCAAATTAATTAAAAAATAATATTAAAATTGATTGAATATAAAGGAAAATATTATTTTTTTATACTCACAATGACGTTTTTCCTAAATTTTTTACAATTAGAGAGTGATAATACTAAGATATATATATTATATATATAATAATTTTTTTATTCAGATGATATCTTTTATTGGATTATGATAAAATAAAACACAATATTACACCTAAAATAATATTAAAAGTGAAGTTAATTGACTATAAAAAATGTAATAATAAAAACAAAATATTTTTAGTTATACATAAAATATTTAAATATAAAATGTTATGTAATGGAAGATATAAAAAGGGAACTTTACTTAACCTTATTAACTATAAAAAATGTAATAATAAAAAACATAATATTTTCGGTTATGCATAAACTATTTAAATATAAATGGGTTCATGCTATCAGAATAATTTTTCAATAATTATTAATATTATTTGGTTACATAAAATTCTTAAAAATGGTAACCTAGTTATTATTTAGTTAATACCTAACTAAAATAAATGATACTATAAATATTAAAAGTGAAGTTAATTGACTGAATTATTTCCATTATTTATATATTCAGATGAATATATCATTTTACACATTTATAAACCTAATATATTTTCATTCCTATATTACATTGAAATTTTAAAATTTTAAAATAATAAATCTTTTCCATGTTGTCTTTTTTTTTATTTTACAAGGAATGATATTTAATTAAATTATTTAATATTAATAAAAATACTATATTTGGAAAAGTTATTTGTAAATTTTAATAAGTAATTAATATGATTTATTAATGTACCAATTGATATTTTTTAGTTAAAGTACTTACAAATATATTTTAAAAATTTTGTTAATACAGTCTTGGTTTAAGAAGTATTTTTGTGTGTAAAATGATATTGTTTAAAAATTAATTTCCATAAAACATGGGATTTTCATTTTCTAAATTATATATCATAATAATAACTAATTAGATATATATATTATAATAAATATCACTTTTTTATTTATAATGCTTTAATTACATTGGTTTAAAATATATATTCTATAATAAAAAACCAAAATTATAACATTGGGGAATTTAAGGAGTTTGAGTAATGAAATTATTAAAATGAAAAAATTTTTATGGTTGAGGTTTTTATCGAACTTTTTTCTCTTTTAATCAATTATTATTTAATTTTTTAGCCATATTTTGTGTGATATACATCCCATTAATTTTTACATATTAATATTTAAAAGGGTTCCACTCCCCCTCCACAATATAAAGGAAAACACTCTACAATTCCTCACAACTCTCAATCCAATTTGAATCATCCTAATGTATTCTATGAAAGTATCAAAACACACCTCCCCTAGACCATGCAAAAAATATCTAAGTATAAAGAAAGATAACAAATCCCTTTTGTGAATACCGAAGTAAGTAAACTGATTAAGAGGTAACATCTTTCATCAAGCCCTTTAGTTTTATTTCCATTTCCCAACACCGAAAAAAATCATTATTATAGGATCATAGAGTAATAATAGTATCCTAAATATAATTTTTTTATTAAATGGGTTATTCATAAAAATATATAACCTTCTATATAATCTGTAAATAACATATTGTATAGATTTATGATGAACTAAAGGCTAATTAAATGATAATTTTTCATTTTTCCTTTACTGCTTATCGTGGTTGGAATTATGATGGATATATATATATATATAAGATGTCTATGATAAATATAATGTATATATAATTCATTAATTATTTCATAAAACAGACCTATACACATTTCATTTTGTGTAAATACGATAACATCATTTGTGGAAGTGTGGACAACCGCCTCCATATGTGATGTGACACGTTCACACCATAAATTGATTGTATAAAGGAGGATTTTAAATAAATATATGTAATATATATGAGGTGGATATTATACATGAATTATAATATATATATATATATTCATATCAATTTCTTTTCATTCATTTTATTTGATTAATAATTTAATTTAGTGTTCATGTGTATGTATATCTTACTATCTCCAAAAATAGTACATTTCATTACTTACCTCCAAGCATATAATTTTTTAAAAATACAAATGTAATGAATATATATAGGATAATTATTTCAAGTTTTAAAAAATGTAGATTATTAAATCAATATCTAATAATTATTTTCAACAAATAAAAAGTCAAAATATACTTGACAAAACAATGTAGTTAAAAACTGAAATAGTAAAAATAATGAAATAATATTAAAAAATGGGTAATAAGATATTATAAAAAGATGAGAAAATATGGTTAACATGTGTATAGTTATGGTATAAGTTACTAACATATTTTATATAATTATACACGAGGATAATGATCATCAATAATTGAAATGTTATGGTATGGGATTTCATCTCAATTTACATTTCACTATGGATTACTTGTTGTTAGGGACAAAATCACTTTTATATGGTGTATATACTACCATTTAACAGATAATATATTCAATATATTTATTATCGTGATATTATATGTTTCATTTAATGAAATACCATCATGGATAATATGATTTAAATGTTTCCAGGTGTTATGAGAATGTTTAGAATGTTTAAAAATTATTTTCTTCAAGAATGTTCATTATTATTATCATCGGAATCTCACTTCATTTTGTTATTGTTAACATTATCAAAAAACCATGAATTTATTATATTTATTTCTTTTTTAAAATTAAATTGGATAACCATATTCTCAAACAATGAATGTTATTATTTTCCTTTACCGTATACCATTTTATAAATGATGTGTAATTTTCCAGTTATTTGCCTTTTTGGAAATATTGATAATCCCATGTTCATTTTTAAATATAGATATTTTATAAGGAATATTATTTATTTTTTCTATTCTATACGAGGAATGATTTTCATAGGAAATGATGGGGGGATCCTGAACATTATATATCTCATCGATGTATTGGTAGTTTCTCATGAGACAAATATGTTGTCTTAAATAAATATGTTTCTATTCATAGTTTTAAACATCATGTGAAAGGTCTTGATGGTATATGTTTTCAGGTTCCCTATAAATAATTATCAATAATTAATAATTTCATTCATATAAATTAAGTAATATTTTATCCATGATATTTTTCATCGAAATTTCAATGGATATAGTTCAGTCTCATTTTATTGGCTAGATGGATTGCTTTTTAGTTTCTTACTACTACATAATAATTTTTATTTATCTAGATTTTGAATAAAATTCCTTTTGGGTTAATCAAAATATATATATGGATTTATTATCAATAATTCATTATTTTTTCCACTTTAAATACATTTACCAATCATTTGAGCTCATAGTTAATATTTTTTATTTCCAGAGGTTATAAAGAAGGAATAATTGAACAAGAATTCAAGGATGTAATTTATTTCATATTATTATGTATCATGTTTGTAATTTATATTTCCCAATTAATTATTGGATTAATTTATGTAATATGGTGTTATAATATACGTACACTAATTTTCCCTTGAAATTTAGATTCCTTGTAATCATGAAAATTTATTAGAATAATGCACCAGATTCGGAAATCTAGGGTTACAATGTTATAATTAAAACTCATTTCACCATTTTCATGAGCTTTGCATGCCCCATGGGTAGACCTAGTTTTGTCTCACACGTCAACAAACCCAATAGGGTCCATAAGTGGTTTCAAACATCAATCTATTTCCATAATAATACTCTATAAACAAAAACATGAAAATAAATTGTGGAAGAAAATTATCATAAATACATACACATATAACAAACCACGACTATTAGAAAAAGCATAAATACCAAATTACTCACATCTGTTGGCAACCACATGAAAATCATGGAACATGATTTTAACTCAATAAATAATCAATGACCCAACATATAATAGACTATAAAAATTAGGGATTCATGGAATTTTATTGAGATCAAAACAAACCGAAATAATAATTTAGACATTTTATGGAATCTGAGTCAAATACATGCATGGATTTTCGATTCTAAAAAATAGTACTCCAAATACCTATAACTAAAATGAAAAATTCCCATATATTTGGGGGGACTTTTTTTTATCAACCATTTTGAAGGAGATCTAGTGGAAGGAGAAATTAAGGAATAGTTATTTATGCCCAATGGTGACAAATGAGTATTTCCCACTTTAATGTATCACACGGTTTGGAAATATATTTGGCCAAACCATGTTCCTACTGTTTTTCTCCCTTTGTTTGATAGGGATCCATGATTAATGTTTTTCTATCCACTTTCATGTTTTTACAGGCCATGTGATGGCCTTTCCCTCATAACTTTAAAAAGTTTGTCTAGGCTGTATGATTTCTAGGATATATCCTTCACAATTTCATTTACCATACACCCCATTCAGTAGGATATATGGTTAAGGTGTTCGATTACTACTAACCATGCTCAAACCATGTTATCAACACATATTTAACTATTTACCTCCTTAACAGTGTCGTTAACCCCTAGAATATGCTCAAAACATATTTTATACGAAAAAGCCCATTAAATTAACCAAAACAACACATGTTTATAAAAAAATTAAACGTGTGTGTACCTCCATGAAATGTCAGGACCCTAAAACAGACACAGCTCATTACAACTGATGTCCAATTCATTACTTAGATATTCAATGATCAATTATGTACCTAAATTATATATCTCATGAATGTATATCATTTTTGTGTAATGAATATTGATTAATAGGATTTCCCCCCATAACCTAATATAAATATAATATATTTAGTAATACTATACAATTTAGGAAATAATAATATCCATGATATAATTAATATGGATATGAATAATAGAATATGATCGTATGAAAATGATTGTAAAAGGGGAAATTTAATAACCATTATATTAGTCAAGAGATGAGATATGACCATTAAATCATTGGAATAGTAAATTTTCTAGTGAAATCTAGACATATATAGGATAAAATAAAAAAATAGAAACAAATAAAATTAATTATTTGAAATTTTTTTATGGTAAATTCATTGAAAACATATCTATTTATCTGAATATATTATAATTTTTTTGTGGTATGAAATTCCATTATAGATTTATATGTAAACATATATATTTTTGCCTTCTTATACTGAATTTTTAAAATAAACCTTTCTGAAAATATAGAAATTTTCCTTTAAAGCCTCATAAAAAAGTAATGTATGATAAAAAATGTTCTTAATAAACTTTTTTAGTAATTAAAAAATTCCTTTCAATTGTATTTTTGAAAAAAATTTGGATACAGAAGAAAAATAAACCTATGAAAATGTTAAATAAGATGAGGTTTTCTATTAAATATTTCTTTTTCATGATTCAACTTTCAAATAGTGAAATTGTGTGAAGAAAACATAGAAACACCATTTATAAAATGATTATATGAAATTATATTGTGATAAATATTTTAGACTATAAAAATTATTCAATGAAAAATATAAGAAATCCTTACAAAATGAGATTTTGAAATAAATTATTACCCATTTGGTAGCTTTTAAAATTTAATACTTTGATTTTGTAAACATGAGTTAAAATATTATATATTATGCGTAAATATATTTTTTATATTAAATACATAAATGGTAAGTATATACCCCACATAAATGTAAATAGGTTTCTAATACCAAGCATGTATATATCATGTGGAAATTGAGAAAAATCCCTTAAAGAGATCATAACATTTAAGTGAGAGTTAGTCAATGAAGGGATTATGTTTGAAAATTTTAAATCCCTAAAAAAATTGGAAATAAAATATAATATCTTCATATTTCATTACACACATAATAGTGGCATCACATCATGAATTAATTATATTTATATTCCAATGAATAGAAATTCATTTATGAACCCCCTACCTCTGGCACAACTTGCATCATAGGTGATTATAACAACAAGTATAATAAATTTAATTTTATTATTATTATAATACTTTAATATTTAATTAATTATAATATTATATATGACCCAAAAATAACACTTCAACAAAAATATGATAACAATCCCTTTAAAATCAACATTTTTTGTGATAACAATATTATTTTGTAGGGATATTTGGGTATGACAGTTCTGATCCTCATAAATTGAACATCTTTATGTCATATTCATAATTAATATATTGATATAAATTACATATTTATTCAAAAAATACTAAATTATTTTCATCCATTAAACTTATAGATTGAAAAATAAATTACACTATTAATTGAGACAGTTGGTTGTACAAAAACAAGAACAATATTTTTAGATTCTGAATGATGGAAAAAGATTTATTTATTTAATATTTATCTTATAAATAATAATTATTGTATCATATATATCATAAATATTTAAAAATTCTATTATTATTTTCATCCATATAAAATTGAAACAAAATAATGAATCACATCACTACATTGTGGTGGTAGTCCACAATTACAGAAGAGTGACATGATTGATTTTCAACAAATATAATGTTAAGAAAGTAACCGATGATACATTTATATAACCAAAATTATATCATAAATATCATATATAATAAATTTGAATCATTATAACAATAAAATAAATATTTTAATAAAAATTAAAAACAGATTCATATACAAATAGTAAGTCTTATATACATACGAGTGATGTTTTCACTTTTTGAAACATGGAAAAGATATCGTTAGTTTTTTATGATAATAATAACAAAATATTGCAATATTTACTATACAATATTTATTATTTTTGATATGTATAATAGGTTTAGTGGAATTTGAAGAAGAATAAAATTTGAATGAACATGTTTAGAATATTACCTCTTCTTTTGTAGACATCCATCATATCCATTATTAAGAACCCTAAGAATGATATTTTTGGAAGATCATAAAATATATAATTTGGAAAATTATTTTTGGGAGAATTATATTTAGGCTATGGGATAGATATGGATAAATATGTGTAAATAATTGAGGATAAGAGCAACCCTTTTATAGGAGTTAACATGTAATATTTCAATATTTTATTATATTATTAAGTCACTTTTAGGGAAAACTAGCTCTAAATCTGTTTTATAATTGGATTTGACAACAATAATGTGAAAATGAAACCATAAAAATATGTTCTTGAGTGTGTTTAGTCTATTTTAAAAAGTATATTTTCATTCAATCCTTTTATTAATAGTTTTTTCATTATCTATGCTAATAATTTGTTCAATAATAAATGGTTATAATTATACTTATAAGTTTACAATTATATCATAAATGGATAATGTGTGAAATTGTTTGTTAATTATGATCTTTATTTTCATCTTTTATGATATTTATAATTTTTAAATAATTTAATAGTACATATTTAATATAAAATACTATTTATGTAATTTTAATAACAAATCACATAATTTATATTTTAAAATAGCTTGAAAATAATGATTTTCAAATATATACCTTTAAAAAATATAAATAATGTTTTATTTATCTTAAAAAATAGCATTTAATAATAATTAATAAATATCATATGACAATAATTTTTTAAAATTCATATATTTAATTTTACTATTAACATAATAAATACTTTTTAAGTGTTCATTATGTATTTGAGGTTATTAATCATTCATTAAAATATTATAATAAATAACCAAGATAAAAAATAATTTATCTAAAACATAAAGATCTATTGCCTAACATATTTACTTTTTAACTTCATGTAAAAAAGATGGAAATATTATTGATATGAGTGTGACATTTTTTATTTATAATATTATTAAAATTATAAAAAAACTAAATATCAAATAATATGGATCCAATTGGACATAAGTTGAAGGCACATTAATAAATGGAAGAACATAAAACAAATAATATGATAAAGGAATATTTTAGAGAAATTTCAAAGAATTATACCAAATGTTTACCCCTATTTGATCCATTGTCCTCATATAGATGTGAAAATATTTACGAATGTTAATATTTATAAGGACCTAATAAAAAATGGAACTAATTAAAAAATATTTAACACAAAAATAAAAATATGGAATAAAATTTTCTAGAATCATCACAAAGTATTGAAAAATATTATCTTAAAATTTAAACCAAAAAACATGATGAAAAAAGTTGTCCAAAATAAAAAATTTTCTGATACATTAAAATTTATTATAATGAAAGATAATATTAAATTAATTATAACTACATTTTTTTGTTTTTTTATAAAATAAATGTGAAATTATTTATTTTAAGTAAAATTTGAAAATGGAAATTATGTATTACATAAATGAAAATAGAGTTTTCAATAAAAACCAGCAGTATTGAAAATTCCTTTAAAAATAAATCTTCTAGATAATTATAAAAAAATTTACCCTATATTTATTATGACATGATCATTTAAAAAATTGAGTTAATTTTGTATAAAATATTTTATAAATGTGTTATATTTTATTTATATTACTTAACAGTAAAATTAAATACATACAATTTTTAGTAAAGACTTATTTTTAATGAATATAATGAACTTGATAAAAATATTACTCCTTCATATAAAAGAATTATGATATAGACAGAATATTATTTAATTTTTATTAATTCCACCAATTTTAAATCTGTGTTATAATCATATAATATATTACAACTCATTTAGACCTGGGACTATGCCTATCGTATATTGTCTTAAAATAAAATTTATATGAATAAAAATATATCATAAAATCATGGTGTGTTACATTGATCCCCCTAAATAAATTTATCCCTCAATATAGTTTCTTAGTAATAAGAGAACAAACCATTATTAAAACCCAAATCATACAAAATTATACTAATCATTCTTTTGAAATGTTAAAGTGGGAAGAAAAAAGGTTAAATGAAATGTTTCAAGTTTGTGTTCCCAAATAATAAAAACATTGTTTTGAAGATAATATATAGTCCTGGATGAGAAAAAAATTATTAATAATAGTTGAGTGTGATAGAGAACATGGTACTAAAAATTTTATCTCCCTTAAAACCATAAAACAATGAGATTTTAAAAGAACAATAGATTTATCATAAATGGTTTTAATAGGATAATTTTTTTATTTCAGGACACCTTTTTAGAGTTTTGTAATTACATAACTATATGTTCGAGGAATATAAAGATATATACATATTTTAAATTATAATTTCATCATTTAATCCATTTTTACTACAAATACGATATTCTTTCCAAATAATGAGTATTCAAGAAGAATTATTAATGCCTAAAGTATTAAATTAAACATATAATAGATCACATAATACAAAAAAGAATAAAAAGTTATTCATCCTATGTTTACTAAAACAAAAATAGTTTTAAAAGCATATGATACTATCCAAAATGAATAATAGATAATAGGAAGAATAAAATATGTTACTATCCAATGTTAAATAATAAATCCAACATTTTAATAATGATAATTCCATATAAAAATTACAATATATCATCAATAAACTCAACATTAATGAATGATTAAACCATAAAAGCTATTTTCTACCCTAAAGTTCAAATCTCCTAAAAAAAATTATTTTTCACTTATAATTAATTATATAAATATTATATATTATATATACCTATATCAAATAAAAAATCCGTATAATTATCATTTATATCTTAAAAATACCAAAAACACAAACAAAAAATTTTATCATATAATATTCTTCCAAATACAATACTAATCATAATCAGAAAATAATTTACATAAAAAATATTCTTTTCAAATTAGAAATAATTAATTCTTGTGATAGGTGGTGTACCCTTGTCACCCATCTATTATGGGTTCATGAACTGCAGTTAATGGGTTATCCTTTTTATTATAAAATATTCATATAATTCCTATAACATTATATAACACATTATAAACATCTTAAAAAATAAAATTAATCATTATATCACTTTTTAACTGCAATGATTTTATATATTAGTAATGTTTTCCCCAAAATAATCACACAACATTATTTACATATTGTTACCTTATCTCTAATGGTCATATTCACATTAATATTTATTAAAAAGTACAAAATTATTTCCACAATATATAGAATATGTATCCCAAAAATAACTTTATCATTATAACATATACAAAATTGTAATGAAATAAATTTTAATAAACAAAGTTACCATTTAAATTTAAATAAATGTATTATTATGTAACATGGATAAAGAAAAGTCCTTAAATTTTTTAGTTTTTATTTGTTTTATTGGATTCAAAATGTTGTTAATCATATTTACCATTGAAAGAAATATTCCCTTTATATAATGATCACATTATTAGTATAAATATATAGTTTTAACAAATCCAATTGACATAGAAAAAGGTTGTCATGGCCTGAACAAGTAGCATTTTACCCTATGAAGCCTATCTTTTTTTATCTTCCAAGGAAGGTAGTATCACTAGTATATTACCATGACAAAGGACAAGATATGATAAAATAATAAAATAATTATTGAAAAAATTAATTGGATAATTTAACACCCCATGCTTCCATGGTACATTTCTCTTTGAATAATATAATATCCTGCAATGTACACAACTTCAAGCTCTAGTACACCAAGAACAATCAATCTAGCCATTATGAATAGTAATACAATCCTTTTGAAATATTATATATATTTTTCAAAATGGTCATCATTTTTGGATTCGGAATATCCAAATTATCTTAGGGTGAATTTTTGGGGTATTTCTGAAAACATTAAATTTTTAATGAATATTCATAAACACTGTATTATTGTTTAAGAACAAATTTTTATTAAAATAAATATTTATTTTATTCAAATTAATTTTAAGTAAATATAGATAAACAATAATATATTAGTTTAATATAATTAATTGGAGTTATTTTATAATAATATTAGATCTATTAAATATTAATAAACATTTTAACATCTTTTACCAATCTTTTTGAAACATTAAAGAATTTGCATAAAACGTAATTTTACCACTTTATTAAATTGAATTTCAAAAATATGAGACATATGGTTGACATCAGTAAGTAAAATTAGGTTCAATAATATGAAAATAGTTTTTGTTGAATAGTAACATTTGAATTTTATTTACCACCAATAAAAGTAAATAGTGTAACAAATGGTAAAAAAGATATTATAATTACCCAGAAAAATGTCATAATTCTATTATATTAGGGTTTATTTCCCAAAATCAACATTAGGAAAAAATATGATATTTTTCTATAAACATGGATAAGATTAGGACATTTCTTATTGTTTTATTTAAAGAAGAGTAAAAAGTGTTAAATTAAAATTTTCATTACTAAATCATTATTTATATAGGGTTATAAATAAGATAAATTAATCTATAAATATTTATTAGAAAGATAAAAGTATTTCATATATAATTATAATTTATTTTTAAGTTTTTGACATTATATAATTAAATATATTTTTGACATAATGATGATGAATTGATTAACATATTAATGAATGATTAAAATAATTGATATTATAAATATACAAATAAATATAAATTGAGACTTATGATGCATTACAATAATTTTAAAGGTTAATATTACATGATATGCTTGATTGAATAAATTTTTCTCTAAGTGCTAAAAGTTTTTAGGACATTCACAAAAACAAAATACCAAATAGTATCAAATTTGACAAAAATTAGTCTTTAAAACAAATACTATATTATTAAATGATATAATATTGCTAAAAATATAAGGGTTAGACAAAGGAAGTAGATCAGTTAAGATATGTCAATAATTAATCTCTTGGGGTTCTCTTGGCTTTTTATAGAATTTTTATTAACCATTTATTATAATAATGCAAGAATACATGGTAAAAGTTAAACTATTTATCTAAGAGTTATATATAAAAGATAAGGTTAATCTGGTGACCTAAAAATGTCAAAAACCTATTAGATGAAGGATTATCGACCCAGCCCCACCTTATACATGAATTAAATCCTTTTTGAGTCATTATAAATATAATAATATTTTTTAATAAATTAATATTTCAAGTTTTTCCTAAAGTGATCCTCACCTATCTTATAAAAGGGTACTTCCCCTTCTCTCAAAATCACACCCCCAAAGACATTGGTCTTTGCCATAAACTGCTCAAATATCATACCATCTACCGGAACTTCAAACTAGAGGCTTTATATTGATCATAAAGACATCTTATGGATCCATTTTAATCAAATCAAAAGGAATCACCCAAAGAAGAGGTAATAATTTCATCACCTCTTTTAATGTTCTTGTCTTCTTCTTCTTCCTCTTTATTGGTTGTTTCAATACCAAAGTAATAACCCTAGTACCATATACATATCATGATGTTACTAAAAATATGGTACAACCATATTCATTATTATTTCCATCCTATGAATGAAAATTCACCATACATGTGTACGTACGACTTACTGTCTCCATACTATGGTGTAGTTTCTTATTCAACACATCAATATTTGGATGGGTATAATAATGATTATAAGTGATGAAATTAAAACATATAAAATGTTAATGATTCTGTATATATGATATAACATCAAATTATATATTATTTTACCATCAATAAAATAATATTGTCACTCGTGCGTATGTATGAATTACTGTCTCCATGAATGTGATGAGATTCATTCCCATCATAACCATTCAAAAATAATTTTCATTTTAGGATTGAAAATAATGTTTAAATAATATAATATCACTATGTATATGAGTCAAATACATTCCATACCTAACAAACATGACATATGTAAGAAAACATATAAATTAAAACGAATCAGTTAACTCCCAATGTAATGATAGTACTGAAATATTATTAACAAAGAAATATTATAAGATCATATATGATATTATATTTATGTATGTGGTACTTGTATAATTTAATAAAAATAATTAACTATTATACCAGAGTCTAATGTACCCTTGACTAAGGAAAAGTACAAGGTAATGGTTAATTTTACTATGTCTTTATTCATCTGATATTGTTTATACGTAAGTATCTAATGGGACTTCTTTATCAGGAAAACCATATTTCACAATAATTTATTTCAATTTTTTTTTAATATTTCCTATAATATGGGTTAAAGTCATTTAAAAACTTGTTTGAATTTCAATATAATGTTTTTAAAGGAATATTTACATTTTTTCCAAAAAGGTACTTTATGACCATTTGGAATATTATGGTAAGAATGTTTTTTAATCTATAGGACAGATGCATCTATTTTCTACCATTATAACAACTTTGAATCTTCCCTTACAAACAGATAAGAATTTTTTCAAAATAAATGTTTTTTTATAATTCCATGACTTTTAAATGATTTCAATGATTCTCTCAAATAGTTTTGATTTTATCTATGTCAACATCCTTTAATGTATTTTACACTTTTTAAGGATGATTTATTATGATACAATCTTCCATATTGTATTGAAGGTTTTGTGATATGTTTGATTGTGGATGTTTTATTTTTATAATATTCAGGGTGTTGGTTATGGTATTGAAATTTTGAATGCTAGTTTTAATACAAATTTTTATGTAACATTTCAATCTTTTCATATGAGGAATGCATAGGGTTTAGTATTTGATAGGTGGAGCCCACTATAGCTCCCCTATATATCAGTAGGATTCATGAGTCAAACTACTATCTTGGCACAATGCCTTGACAATATAGTATTTTTTGTCTTGGAATGAGGCCTTAACTATATGGCCAACATATCCGTCATTATGCATTCTATCATTATGACATTAGATGTTGATATTATATGTGAACTTTTTACTAGTAGAATATCCATATGAATTTGTAAATGATTTTTTTTATTTATATTATCCATATTATACTGATGTTTTAGTTTAAATGGCTTGTGTTTTGGTCTTATATATTGCCTTAAATGTTTATTCTTATTTATGAATGTTTCTGCAATATTGTTATCCCGACTTAGCATCCGAGATCACCCCTTTCTATGTTTTATTTTTCTAGGATATGAAGAATTATATTATTACTGACTTAAATGGATAAGATAAGGGATATGAGTGTGTTCAAAGAAGACCCAATGTTTTTTATTTTCTTTTCATAATAAAATGTAAAACTTATATATGTATTTAGTACTTCCAAGGATACTAAACTGATTGGTCTTTCGGGACATGATCCCTTGTGATCATGATAATGATAAGTAATAATTCCTCGACTATGTGTAACTAGAATTAGGGAAGTATAGTTGGTATCGAAGGAGGTTTAGTATAATCAATGAAAGATATATTTGTAAAATCTCTCATTAGATAATATTACCCTATGATACAATTGGAGGATTAGTATAGAAGAACTTCTTAAATTTTGGTAATGTAAATATTTTGTGTATTTTCCAAGAAATACATCCCTGTCTGGATACGAGCTGGTAGAGGCAATATTTGCAAAGATGTACCTAGGAGTGAAAACTCTGAAAAGGTGTTTCGGGCCTGACCTAGGGTATCCTAGTACACAACAACGGGCCTTGATGCACTCTTCATTATGACACTACCGAGGGATATTCCTAGGATAAGTCACAATTTATTAGCAAACCATTATGAAGGATTTATGGGAAAATAATTCCCTATAGGAAACATTTTTTATGATTATGGATTATTTGCATAAACTGTCCAATTTAGGTTAGGTATTTTACTAGTTTGTAATTATGTATTGTGATTCATAAATTAATCTATTGTATTTCATTGTTTAGAAATGGAGTTTAGGGAAACGAATGGATACCGTATCAATTCATGTAATCCATATAAGGATTTCCCTCCTACTAAAGATTATTATTGTGGATATGGTGATGCAAAAGGTGCTGAACATCTTATAACCATATGAGGACAACTCACTCAGGTTATGAATAATAACCTTACCTATGTGGATCACCCTGATTCACAATGCAAAGGATCAATGTTAGACTGATTAATGAGGAAACAACCACCAACATTCAATGGGACTACAAATCCATTTGTAGTTGAGAAATGGATAAGTTCCTTAGAGAAAATATTTCTTGACTTGGGAAGTAGAGAAAGGGGGAAAGATTTCATGGAAGTTTATCACCTCACGGGAGTTGGAGATACAATACGGTCATTAATTAAAAACAAAATTTAGGATTAAGAAGTATGAAATATGGAATGGTGGGAGTTTAAATATCTTATCTATGAAAAATACATTTCTTGTGACCATCAAACAGATATGGAAAGAAAATTTATGACTTTAGGGGAAAAGGAGGATGAGATTGTCACAAAATATGAGGCTTACTTTACAATGGATAAAAAGGCATGCAGAAGATTATATACGTTAACCATGGAGTGAGATTGAACAATTCTTTGATGGGTTAAAACCATTTCTTCGTTGAGTATTAGTCTCACAATCCTTCTCATCAGATGAATATATTGTATCATGAGATTTCAAGATAAAAAAGAAATTCTGTAATTATTACAGTGTTAATGAAAATAAAGGGAAAAAGAGATATTCTAAACACTCTAGAAATGGAAATAATGGGAAGAAGGGAAATTTGGAATATCCATCTTGTAGTAAATTGGGAAAGAAACACCCATGTACATGCATGAAGGGAATGTGAGTCTTTTACAAGTGTGGTGAAAAAGGCCATCATGCTCGTGATTGCAAGGGAATGAAATAGGCCATCAATGATGAATGCTAAAACTCTATAGAAATGAGGAATTATGAAAATGAATGTCCTATGTGTTAGGGAAACATACCATAAAAAGAACAAAGGAGAATGGTGAAGCTTATGTGATCCCCACTGCTGACATTGAATCTCCGAATGACATGGTGGCAGGTAATTTAATCATTTCCTCAAATTTATCCAATGTCTTATTTGATTTTGGATCATCGCATTGTTTAATATCATCCTAGTTTTCTATGAAAATAAGATATTTCCATTTTGATTTAACAAGGGAGTTGTCAGTAAGTACTCCTAAGGAAAGTATCATTGTAACAATGGTTTGTGAATCACATCCCATTAGGTCATATAAATGTTATTTATCTACTGATCACATCATCATACCCATGATTTAATTTGATATAATCCTTGGTATGGATTGGATTTTGGACCATGATGTGAAACATTATTATAATAAATATGAGGTTTCAATGTTTTTTTATGATAAGGAGTACCTTATATTTAGAGAAGAAAAATTACCAAATGATTCTTATCTAGACCCACCCCTAGTAGCTATACTAAATTAAATTATTTGGGAGGAAGATAAAGAAATAACTATGGGAGAGGAAAGGAATTTTCAAATAGAGGATGTACCGATTATGCAAGAATTTGTATATCTGTTTCTAGGGATTTACAAAGACATACTCTAGAATGAGAAATTGAGTTTCCATTGATTTAATTCCTGGTTCAAGGGCCATATCAATGACCCCTTATAGAATGGATACAATAGAATTAGTCGAACTAAAGAAACAACTACTAGAATTGAGTAATAATGGATTTATTCACCCATGTGTTTCTACATGGGGAGCCACTATTCTTGTTGTTTAGAAGAAAGATGGATCTATGAGGTTGTGTAATGAAAACATGTAGATCAATGCTATAAAAATAAAGAACAAGTATCCCTTACCTCACATTGATGATTTATTCGATAAACATTATGAGGATAAATATTTTTCAAAGATTGACCTTAGATTTGGATATCATAAGTTGTGTGTGAAGAAGGAAGATATTTTGAAGACAACGTTTAATACCAGGTGTGAAAATTACGAGTTTACAGTAATACCTTTTGGACTGAATAATATACCCTCTTTCTTTATGGATCTAATGAATAGAGTTTTCAAGGAATATCTCAATGAATTTGTAGTTGTATTTATTGATGTTGTCTTGGAATACTCTAAACGATATGAAGATAAAGAAAATCACTTAGGCACTATTCTAAATATTCATAGATGAAATGAATTATAAGGGATGTTTATCAAGTGTGAATTCTGGATTTATGTTATTACTTTTTTGGCCATATTGTCTCTAAGGATAGAATATATATTGATCCTTATATGAAAAAGCAATACAAGAATGGAAACCACTAATGATTATAACTGAGGTACACATTTTTATTAGTTTAGCAGGTTATTATCAGTATTTCTCTAAATTTTTTCTCGATTGGCTAACCCATTAACCAAGATCACACATAAATGGGTAAAAGTTTTTTTTACAAAAGCGGGTGGATAATGTTTTGAATAATTGAAGAGAAGATTTTTCAATGTTCATATATTGAATCTACCATCGAGGAATGATGGGTTTGTTATTTATAGTGATGCTTTAAATAAAGGACATGGTTGTGTCCTTATGTAGAATGATAGAGTTATTGCATATGCATCACGATAGCTAAAAATTAATGAAAAAAACCATCCCACACATGATCTTGAGTTAGCATATGTAATCATTTCTATGATGACATGGAGACAAAATATATATGGTGAAAATGTGAGATTTATACTGATCATAAGATTTTGATGTAAATTTTCACACAAAAAGAACTCAACATGAGGAAAAGATGAAGGCTTGAACTAATCAAGGATTATGATTTCACTATACAAAACCACCCAGGGAAGGAAAATATGGTGTTGGATGCATTGTGTAGAAAGGATCATGGAGTTTTGAACAAGATGAGATTTAATAGGGATCCTATGTTCATTCATCTAGTAACGATATCTATGAGAATAATCATGGAAGGAGAAACACAAAAACTTTTTCAATTAGTTTCAAACACATCTTTAATAGAAAGGATAACATGTTCTTAGACTAATGATGAGGTGTTTCAAAAAATAATAAAAGCTGATAACTATGTGAGATATATAAACTTCATATATGAAGATGGAATTTTGAAATTTGGGAAGAGACTTTGTATTCCAAACATACCAGATATAAAAATGGAATTGTTGGAGGATTCTCATAGCTCCAATTTCACTATACACCCTGGTAGCACTAATATATATAAGTATTTGAAGGAAAATTTTTGGTGGGAAGACATGAAAAAGGGAGATTTAGGATTATGGATCATGATATTTGGATTTTCAACAAGTTATAGCTGGAAGACAACATCTGGGAGGAGTCAGGTAACCTCTTCCCATACTAGAGTGGAAATAGGATGATATTACGATGGACTTTATCGTGGGGCTACCAATGAATCCTAGAAAGAATGATGCAATATCGGTCATTTTTTATTGTATTACCATGTCATCACATTTTCATTCTCTAAGAGAATATTTACCATTTGAACGTTTAGAAGGACTATATATTAATAATTTTGTAAGACTTCATAGAGTACCCCAATAGTTTTTTTCTGATCATGATCCCTATTTAAATCAATATTATGGAAAAGTCTTGAGAATGACCTAGATACAATACTTTTTTTGATACTTCTAACTACCCTCAAACTGATGGACAATCAGAATAGAGTTTTCAACCCTCAAAAGACATATTGAGATCATACTCACTTCACATTAAAGGTATGAGGGATTAGTATTTACCTCTGATAGAATTTTCCAATAAAAATAGATTCTATTCAAGTATCTAGATGGAAACATATGAAGAGATATATGGAAAGGGATATCACACACCAACTTGTTAGGATGATGTTAGTGAAAGAAAACTCACAGGCCTAGAACTTATTGAGGAAACAATAGAAAAGGTTAAAATTAACCAAACCCACATCAAAGAAGCTCAATGTAGGAAAACGATCTATGCCGATAACCGAAGGAAGGATTTGAAATTTCAAGTAGGAGATCATATTTTCATGAAGGTATCTTCATGAAAGGTTGTTGTATGATTCGGTTAGAAGGGTAAATTAAGTCTTATGTAAATCATGCCTTTTGGAATTCTAGAATGAATTGGAGTTGTAGCTTATCATTTGGAAATGCTTTCAACTCTATCCAAAGTTCATAACGTGTTCCACTTATCACTATTGAGAAAATACATGCCTGACCCAAAGCATATACTCGCCTATGAAGAAATTGAACTAGAACCTGATCTGTCTTATTATGAGGAGCCTACCTAGATTCTTGATACTAGAAAATAAGGTTTGAGAAACCAGACGACTCATTTGGTAAATGTTCTACGGAGAAACCATAAGATGGAAGATGCAAAGTGGGAACCTGAGGAACATATGATGAAACACCACCCAAAACTGTTTAGGATGTAATATTCCTGAAATTTCATGGAAAAAATTATTTGAAGGAGGGGAGAGAGTAACACCCCAAGCTTCCATGATATGTTTCTCTTTGAATAATACAATATCTTACGTTGTACACAATATTGAGTTCTAGCACAGTACAACCAATCAAACAAGCCATTAGGAATATTAATACCCACTTTTTGAAATTTTAATAAATTTTATTTTTTAAAATTTATTTCTTTTTGGGATTCAGAATATGAAAATTAGTTTAGGGTGAATTTTTTATTTTTCTAAAAAAATTCAATTTTTTGATGAATTGTGAAAAAACATTGTGTTGTTGTTTATAACAAAAATTTTATTTATTTAATTATTTATTTTATTTAAATTTATTCTATGTCAAAATAGAAAAAAATAGGTATATTATTTCAATTTAATTAATTGGAGACATTTAAAAAAAATATTATATTTATAAAATTTTAGTAAAAATTTTAACGTCTTTTACCCATCTTCTAGGCACATTTGGAAATTATCATAAAACGTAATTTTACTGCTTCTATGAATTGAATGTCAAAAATCCAAGAGAAATGATTGACATCTGTATGTAAAATGGCATTCACAAAGTTGCAAATATTTTTTGGTGAATAGTAACTTTTCATTTTTTTTAACCATGGTAAAAAGTAAATAGGGTAATTAAATGTAAAAATGATATTATAGTTACCATAACACATTTCCTAATTCTATTGGATAAGAGTTTTTGGATCAAAAACAAACTTAGGATTAAAATATGATCATATTTTAGCCACTTATATTAGATTAGGACATTTATTATTAATTTATTTAAAAAGAGTTAAAAGTGTTAAATTAAAAATTTCACAAATAAAACATTTTTAATATAAGGTTATGAATAAGATAAATTCAACTATAAATATTCATTAGAAAGACAATACGATTTCCTACATAATTATATTTTATTTATAATTTATAGTAATTAAAAAATTAAATTTATTTATTACAAAATGAGGACGCAATAATTACCTTATTAATGGATGATTAAAATAAATTCTATTATAAATATCTAAATAAAATTAAATAGAGACTTTTGAGGCATTCCACTTATTCTATCGACTAATATGACATGATAGGGTTCCTTAAATAATTTTTTTTCGAAATGATAAAGTTGTTATGACATTCAGAAAAACAAAATACCAAATAGTATAAAAAATGACATAAATGAGTTTTTTAAAAAATTATATAATATTAAATGATATAATACTCTTAAAAATCTAAGGTTTGGCCAAAGGACATTTATAATGTTAGGTTTGTCAATAATTAACCACTTGGTGTTCATTTGGCTTTTTAGAGTATTTTTATTATGCATTTATTATAATAATACAAGAATACATGGTAAAAGATAAACTATTTAAATAAGAGTAAAATCTAACAAATAAGGTTAATATGGTGACATAAACCTGTCTAAAACCTATTGGTTGAGGGGTTGTTGACCCAAAACCACATTATCATTGCAATAATTTTTTTGAGAAATTATTAACCGAATATTATTGAATAATAAATTAATATTTCATTATTTTCCTAAAGTGACCCTCGCCTCCCATATAAAAGGGTACTTCCCCTTCTCTGAAAATCAAATCTCCAAAGCCATTTGGCTCAGGAAACCCCTAATAAAATATCCTCCAAAATACACTCACTTCAACCTAGGGGACTTAATTTTCTCATAAATCCATCCTATGTATCCCTTTTTATCAAATCAAAAGGAAGCACTAGATTAAGAGGTAATTATTTCATCCCCTCTTTCAAAGTTCCATTCTTCTTCCACTTCCTCTTTGTTTGTTGTTTCCATAAAAAATTAATAAATCCAGTAAATTCAACATATTTTAAGTTTATTAAAAATATGGTAAAACCAAATTCATTATTCTATCTGTCCTATGATTGAAAAAGTCACCATATGTGTGTACATACGGCTTACCGTCTACAAGTCGTGGTGTATTTTTTTTCAACATTCATTATTTGGATGTGTATAATAATGATTATTAGTGATTTAAATAATAAATATAACATGTTAATGATTATTTATATATTATATAACATCCAATTACATTATATTTTACCATCAATAGAATGATGTAGTCGCTCGTGCGTACATACGGATTACTGTCTCCACGAACGCGATTAAATTCATTCCCATCTTAACAATTCCATAATAATTTTAATTTTACGATTTAAAATAATATTTAAAGAACTTAATATCATTATTTATATTAATCAAATAAATCCTATCCATAAAAAACATGACTTATGAAACAAAACATATAAAGGAAAATGAATCATTTTACACCCAAAACAATGATACTACAGAAATATTATTAACAAAGAAATATTAAAAGATCATATATGATATCATATTTATGTATGTGGTTCTTGTATAATTTAATAAAAGTGATTTTACTATTATACAGGAGGTTAAAATACCCTCAAAATGGAAAATTATAGGGTAAGGTTTAATTTTACAATCACTTTATTTATCTGACGTTGTTTATATGTAATAATCTACTGGGACATCATTATCATCCACATCTGTGTTTCATAAAAATGTATTTCAATTTTTTTACTATTTCTTAGAATATGGGTTAAATTCATGTATAAACTTTTCTGAATTTCTATAATATGTTTTGAAAGGAATCGTTCCATCATTTTCCAAAAAATGTACTTTATGACCTTTTCAAAAAATTATGGTTAGAATGTTTTTTTAACTTATACGACAGGTGAGGAAATTCTTCGCTGTTATAAGACCTTTGAAGCTTCCCTTACAAGCTTATAAAAATATTCTAAAAATAAATGTTTTATTTTATAATTATCTGACTTTTAAATGATTTAATAATTACTCTCAATTTGTGTTGATTTCATCAATGTCTACATAGATTGATATATTTTACATTTGTTTGATGTTGATTTATTATGATAAAATCCTCCATATTGTTTTGAAGGTTTTTTGATAGATTTTATTATCGATGTGTTATTTTTATACCATTAAGGTATTATAGTTAAATTAATAGCATTTCTTATGTTAGTTTTAATACAAATGTTTATGTTATATTTTAATAATTTCATATGAGAAATGCATTGGACTTAGTAATTGATGGGGGGAGCCTGCTATAGCTCCTCGATTCATTGGTAGGTCTCATGAGACAAACTACTGTCTTGGCTACAAGCCTTGAAAAAATCTTATTTGTAGTCTTGGAATGAGGCCTGGACTATATGGTTATGATGTCTAGCATTATGCATTCCATCATTATGAAATTATCTATAGATATTACATGTTATTAATCGTCAAGTAGACTGTTCATGTGAACATGTAAATGGAATTATTTGATTTATATTTTCCATATTATACTAATGTTTATGTTTAAAATTATTATTTTTTTGTATTATACATTGCCTTAAATGTTTATGCATATTTATGAATGTTTCTACTATATTGTTATCCTTACTGAGCATCTTAGCTCACCCCTTTCTATGTTTTATTTTCCCAGGAAGTGGAAAAATATATTATGATAGACATTCAGGGATATGCTAAGGTATATGAGTGAATTCAATGGATACACAAAATTGTTGCTTTTCATTTTATAATGTAATGTAAAATATACGTATGTATCTAGTACTTCCAAGGCTACTAAACCGATCTGTATTTTTGTACATGATCCCTTGTGATCATGATATTATTATGTAATAATGAACCGACTCTGTGTAATTATGGTCAGATCATTACATAGAAGGTCAAGATCATTGAGATCAGGACCCCAGTCATGTACACCTAAACACACCATGAGTGTCCCACTATCTCACATATTACTCTTAAGAGGTTATATATTTTATCAAATGGATATGTTTTAGGATGCTATTGATATAATTATTTATATTATATTTCAAATAACAATGGATATATTTTCATCCTATTACTATTACTTTGTAAATATTTTTTTAATTCAATAAAAATAGTAATTTTTTTGGAAATATTAAAATTCAATTTCGGAATATATTTTGATGAAATAATGGATTTTTAAATAAATAATATTTTAATAAAATATTGCTATCATATATTTTTTATTAAATTTAATTGATCAAATAGTTTTTATGATATCAAATGTAATATTTATAAGGGTTTGAAAGCTGTTATTGTCAAAAAATTACATTTCTTGATAAATGATTTTTTTAAATGTGAACATTTAAATATTTATAAAATTATTCAGATAAAAATAATACTTCTTTTTATGAATAAATACTTAAAAATTATCTAATATATGATTTTCTATGATTTTACTAGATAATAATATTTTTTGGAAAAAAATTATATATATTATAAATATAATTTTTGTATTATGACTTCATAATGTCAGAAAAGTGATGTAATAAAAAAATAAAATTTATCCTAGAAAAAATATATGTCTTATCTTCAAAATAATTAATTTTTATGTTTATTTTATTAATTTTATAAATCTTATATGAATCCTCTAAAAAAATTAATATATTTTATTGTTATAAATTCATTTCATTAAGAGTATGACTCATCTACATGTTATAAAATGAATTATTATAATAATTTATTCCTTTTTAAATATAAAATAATGAGAACTAATTATATTTTTCAGAATAAATGGTGAAAAACGTGGCATGGTTTGTGGTTTTGGTTATTTACATATGTAGATTAGAAAAACTAAATAATAAATAAATCCCCCTCCTTCCAATATAAACTCCCTCAATATCCCACTTCTCTATACTCATAATATATAGAGAACATACATACGATGCCCTCCACTATCTAGCGTACTCCAATGGATCCACCAATATTTAAAGAATCCCCTACCAAATATTTTTAGTCACAAAATCATTTACTGGATCTTTCACTACCCTTTATATTCAATGACTTATTGTTTGTTATGCTTCTCAATTTCTATTTGCTCATGATGGGATATGATCCCGAATATCTCAAATATGATTCATTTTATTTGTAAATGAAGAAATACCCATTCAACTGCCATTAATACTTCATGTGAACCATTTTGTATACTAGTTTCAATGGAAAAATTTAGTAATGGATTTTATCTTCTCATTCCCATTCAATCACTTGTTCTATGTTATGTCTCTTAAATTTTATTTTTTTCTTATGAAGGGATAATTTCGTAAATATTCCCCTTGGTTTCCATTTAATTTATAAATAATGAGAGACCCATTAAAAATCTCATTAATACTTTCATGATATTTTATGTAAGCTCATTACCATTCCAATACATAGATAGAATATCTTTAATTTCATAGGTTTCTTCACTATATTATGCATTCTATTTCCAATTTATAATGATGGAATATGATTTTAAATGTCTCTATTACTACCCATTTGATGTAAATGGGAAAATATACCCCCTTACATTCCATCAACTTATTTTTATGGATCATTAAGTGATGTCTCCATGATGACAAAATTTCACCAGGAATATCTGTGCTAAAAAAATCATGTAGTAAATACCATACCAATTTCCTATCAGGGGTGTTCATATTTATGAATATTTACTTATTTATTTTGGACTTAAATATATTTATCCCACACTCAATTATCATACAATGAATTATAATTTTCAATGAATCCATGTTTTATGATATATGTGGAACACTAAAGCATGTGAATGTATTCAATGTGATTGATGCACACAAAATTAGATAGCTCTACAATACATTGGGTAATGTTCAGTATCATGAAACATTATTCTGGGATAGGGAGTGAAACCAATTACATTATGGGACTTTTTATACAATTATGTACCAGTAGTTTGGCTGTGACAAATGTTTCTTATGCATTGTTTTTTTTGTTACAACATTTACCCTGTTATGATTATCATTCTATATCATGTCTCATGGTTCATTTTGATGACTCATACTCATTAAATGTTCTATTTGTGTCTATTTTATAACTTTTACCACCTTATTCCTTGATTATTACCTTACTAGGCCTTATAGGTCACCCAATTCTTTTGTTTTTCCCTAGGTTATCCATTGTAGTTTTAGAATCCATGGACTTTTTGAAGCATGTTAAGGATGTTTTTAATAATTTTGTTGTATCAAATGTTCAACATGTTATTATATATAAATAATTCTTAAATACAGTATACATGAAGATATTTTACATTTTATTAATTTTAATTTTACGTAATAAATATTAAATTAATTTATAATAAAGAGAATGGTTGTTATAGATGGTATGAAAGGAAAAGTTCAGTTATTTTTTGGGATTAGTGTAAGAAAACTCATGTTAAATCATTATGGATAAGAATAAGTGTAATAAAACAAAACAAAATTTTTCTATGTATAGAGTGCATTATTTATCAATAAAATAAATCCCTATGTGGATATTACCAGTGGAAATTGTTATGGAGTAGAGGTACCTAGGGGTAATAACTATGATATTTTATGTATGACATTACTCAGTTTAACCTATTACATGAAAATGGGCCTTATGGTGCACCAGGTTTGGCAGTCATAGGGGGTATTCCTTTTATAATTTATAATATCATTATGAACAATAATTTAGGGTATAAAAAATTTCTATAAGATTATATATTGCAAAATTTATCATGGATAACATATATTGATGCCTATAAATTCCTATGATAAGAAAATAATTTTAATTTATATGTTATCTATTTAATGACATTTGATTCGCCATTATGTGTTTAATATTTTAAAATACACATCCCTAATATTATTTTTATTCAAACCAATGGATTGATACAATAGTATTCTAGTAAACATTAATTGTGACATAAAAGGTGATGACTACCCCCAATGAGATGTCCAACATGATGGGAGAAGGATTCAAAATCCTTGTGAAAACACTCTATTAGATGAAGGAGGCTCCAAATAAGAACATGGATATTTAAGATCACGCAAAAAACCTTAAAAGAAATCATGATATTATTGAGATCATTATCTGATAATGGGAAATGAATTTTGTTGTATCATTTGACCCCTTAATCATGGAACAATGTATCAAATCCATTCAAAATACCATATCCATCCATCAATGTTACAAAAAAGAGAATTTTCAAATATATATTTATCATATGGAGGGTGGATATAACCAGTGATGAACATTGATCAAGAATACAAATCCTGAGGAAGTGATCAAGGTGATGGAGTGGAATGAATTCTATAATATTTTTTTCCATAAATTTGTTTATTGGACTATCTTTTTATATAATGGAATGGGAATTCCTTTCCCTTATAAAAAATGATAAATCAATCTGTACATACAAAGAAAAAATCAAATATCTTTCACATTATGACTCTAGATTTTTCAATACCCCTGAATACAAGGTTGATCACTTCTTTGGGGGGCTAAAAAATATTCTATGAAAATATGTAGTAATCCCTGAATATCATAGCTAGGAAGAAATTGTCCAGACTACCTCGAAGTTGAAACGGAGTTTAGAAACTTACTAGGGATTCAATGTGATAAGAAATGTGAAGTGGAGTATACTTCATAAAGTCTGTAGGGGACATATAATAGTGCCAAGAAATTTCAACATTAAACATGTCAAATTTGAAGAATGAATAACCTCGTAAATTAACTAAAATGAATAAATAAATGCTTTAGTTGTGGGAAGAAAGGACACTTAGGTAAAAAAATTTGATAGGAGGGAACTAATTATACAGAAGAAGAACAAAATGCTCTAATCTTGCCTCATTGATTTTTTAATTGCTTCAACGATAAAAAACCATGACACTTTTAAAACCAATGAACTATGCCAAATTTTTAGGGATATGAACAACCACCTCCAAGGTAGTAAATGAGACCTTTTCCATCAAAATAATAAATTTATATTTTAACAATGAAGTGGATACAGGTACGCTAGTTATTCATTCAAGAATAGATAGAAACCTTTTTGTTTATAGTTTAATGAATTTCAAAAAGTCATAAATTTTTAATATAAAATTTAAAACACCGCCACAAATTATGGATATAGGGATATCATTGAAAATAGGAAATTTAATAACCTGGGTATATATAGAATAATACATTTGATTTATTTTAATACTTATGAATAAATTATTAATTTTATGTCAAAGGGGACGCTTTGTCTGATATCGTACTCAACAAGAAACAATGGTTTTATTTGAAATCATATGGTTCACACAACATTGAATTATACCAATAAAATAAAATAATATTATTATTATGTTAAATAGTAGTTAACACATAACTATTGTACTTGAAGGAATGAACTGAAATAACTACAATTTGAATACACATTTTTTAAATGCTTTTTCATTTATCCAATAAAATTTAGAGACATAAAATGAGAATGAATCCTATTTTAAGCCTAAATACTCTAATATTTTTAAAGGTAGTTTTACCGCCTTGTATTGGAATTTTTTTTAAATATATATTTTTTTCACTTTTATATACTCCATTTGGCAAAATAAACATCTTCTTTAGAATCAGGACATCAATATTTACTTTTGGTAATTTTTTTATATTTTTATGATAATGTTTATTTTTATATTAATAGTGAATAATAATGCATTTTAAGTCAAAATTTTCTTTTTCATTTGATTTAATTATATGGTTAGATTTTACTTTTATTTTGTTTTAAAGAGTAATTAGATGATATTTTTATCATTTGATCCAATATTGGTCATTGGATGTTATTTCACTTTGAAATTGAACATAAGCACATATTATTTAAATATGTATTAATTATTTTAATACATTATGAATTGTAACTTCAGTAAATATTTGTTTACCATAGTTAAATGGAAAATCTGGTAAATAAGGGTAAAAAAATTATATTATAGTAATATTGAATTACCCAAACACGTTTCCTAAACCTATTTGATGATAAATGTCAGACCATGCACATCTTTGGGTTGATTTTGCGACCCCCTGGAGCCACTTGTAAATGAAAATGATACTTTATAATAATTAATCTAATGTTAAAGAATATGTAACCTAAACATATAAATTTTAGTAAAAAAAATTATATGGGGTTATATAAGTGATATTTTTTACTATAAATAGTAATTATAAATCTAAAATGATTTTCAACATCATGGTATTTTATTTATAATTTTTAGACATCAGATTAATAAATTTATTTATGAAACAATGATGATATAGTGATAACATTTTTAATGAATGTTTTAAATAAATGATATTATAAATATTAAAATTAATTTATTTTTAAACTTTTATGCCTTCCAATAATTTTAGGGATAATAATGATTTTTTATCATTTAACTAATGATGGTTTTTGGATTAATCATGTAGTTATAAATTTTTAAAAGTATTGATATGTTTAGATTATAAATTGGTATAAATGAGTTTTAAAAAAATTAATATATTATTAAATGATAAAATAAAACTAAAAAACTAAGATTTAGCCAGCTGACATATATGATGTTAAAAATTTCACTAATGAACCATTTTGGATATCTTGAAATTTTATAGTAAATATATTAACTATACAGTCATAATATAAAAGAGATCATGGTAAAAGTAAAATTATTTAACAAAGGGATAATGATAAATGATAAGGTTAATTTTATGCCATAAACATGTCTATAAACCATTGGATGAGAGGAATTAAAAAACTAATCTCCTTCTCTTTGAAACTAAATGAGTTAGGGACCTTTTGATTTCGAAATTCAGTTTATAATAAAAAACTATTTTCAAACATTACTAAAGAGCCCCTCCTCCCTATTATAAAAGGCCATGTCCTCTAACCGATTACTCACTACTTTCAAGACTCATGGATCGTCCAAAAACTATTCCAATAATCCCACAACATCCCTATATTCTTCCTATAATCGTTCCAATAGAAATATGGCAATTTAAGAAGGCCTACAAGCTTAAATCAAAGGGAGCTACCCGATTTAGATGTAACGTCTTTCTGAAGTTATTTTCTTTTATTTTACTTCATCACTCCCTATTATATTTTTTTTATTTTATCACATAACAACACTAGTATCCTCAATATACCATGTTGTTTCTATGAAAAATATTCTAACTTCACTTACACACACCTATATATAATGGATACAAACATATTGTTTCTATGTGCGGCGAACTGCTACCTCACAAAATCAAGATTGTTTGATTTTGACCTACCACCTATCATGGTGGGAATAATGATGGAAATATAATTATATATGATATATATGATATTTATTTTATCTCTATGATTCAATAATTCTCATTTACAACATACCATTATTCATTTCATGTTGTGTTAATACTATAATTACATTTGAGGATGTGCGAACAACCGCCCCTCAATGTGATATGACCCATTCAATACATACATGGATCATATAAAAGATGGCTTTAATGAAAATATGTAATGTATATAAAATATTATATTATACTATAATTATAATATACCAATGTATCATTTTTTTCTTTACTTTAAAAATAAATAAATTAAATGAAATTAGCGTTCAAGCGTATGTACAGTGTCACAACCCCCTCCTCACAAGGTGTAACCCTCTTGGGCCAGTTATGTGAGAAGAGAGATAATGACCCCTTGTGTCCCACCTCTAGTAGTCCCTAGGTTGGCGAATAGCACCGAGGGTATTGTAAACACAAAAACGGGAGGAATTACCTTCTAAGAGAACACATACGAAAGTGAATGATAAGATAGAAATCAACCAACTCCAACTCAAACTGAAATATAAATGAAATCCCAAGTACACATGTAGTTTCATGAAAAACAACTACAACTGAAAGGGAAAAAAACTGAAAGTACGAAATGATTGTAAAAATAGCATCAACCACATTCCCAAACAGCCCCAGTAACCCCATGATAGTAGAAACCAGCTTGATCTCTCATATGCTCCAAGTGACCTGTAAAAAAGTTTATATATACATAGGGTCAGTATAGTAGAATGGATAGTATGATCCCCCCCAAGCCTCTCATGAAAAAGTAATGAAAGCATGCTAAAGAATTGTGGACCAAAATGGAAGCAAACTCATCACCTAAATAGGTATACTAAGTTCCCAACCACACCATGGATACTGTCACCAAGTATCACATACAAGAGTATATAATATAATAATGAATATCAAGGGCACCACACTACTACTTCCCAATTGGTTTTTGGCTTTGCCTCAATGTCGCACATCCTAAGAATCTATCTCTAAAAAGGCATTCCCATAGACACCAGGGAGAAGCACCACAACATGCATATCATGCAATAAAACCACAATTTCAACATATGAAAAGTATCTAGGTAGTTTCTAGGAGTCACCACAACTCACATAACTTGTATCATACATCATACATTATAACTCAAGCCATTACATCCCATAAACCATGTAAGGATCGTCAACCCAACACAACCTATACACATTATACCTATAGTAGTCTATAGGAAACAATATCCAGAATATATGTGTGTGAATAACCAAAAGCCGTTACAACCCTCTACACACATATATGGGGAAACATAACCGTTGTTCATACCAAAACAAGTAAATACCAAGAGAATAGAGTGGGTCCAAAGGGGGTAGTAAGCCATCCATCCTCCTACTGGAATGTTGGGGAAAACACCCCCAGGAATCAGAATCTACAAGATGTCAGTTTTGCGAACTGACTGGGAGGATTAGTGTATAGAAACACAAAAAATATAGAACATACTATAGATCACAACCACACTATCGACTTTACCTAGATTTATAATCAACAGCAACTAACGTCTCTTGGACTCCCAGATTCCACTTCTAGAACTATGTATCCTATAAACACACAACTATTTAAAGAGCTTTGATACATTAATTCATTCCATTTTTATTAGTTTAACATTATGTTAATTAATTAATTAATAATTAAATAAACATTAACAATTTCCACTTTATATTTCATTAGAATCACAACCAATGTTCATTATTCTTTTAAATTTCAACCTCAACATTGAATCCCCACAAGATCCAACCCCATGGGTTAACATCATTTATTCAATCCTTTTTAACAACATTATTATTTTCCCATATTCACATTCATTCTATAAATGAACATTATAAACTACTTCACATAAGAGGGATCAATACGGTGAGTAGATGACATACCCGTCGAGTCTTTTCCACTTATAGTATGAGCGTAGACCCATCCTCCCTTGGGATGCTAAACACGGAAAGCATGTGGCATTAACCATGAATCTTCACCCTTTTTGGAAGGAGGGTAAACAACCATCTTCCTTGAGCAGTGGAGAATGTAAGAAAGATAAAAATCCGATAAGAAATAGAAAGCATCCAAACATTCGCATCCTATCCATTCCATCATCTCTGGTGTACTCCTTGACAGACACATGAATAAAATGATGCATCTTGCCACTCTAATCACAAACTACTTCCACAACCAATAGTCATCCCTTCCCCCACGTATCGCAATAGCCTTCAAGGATCACATCACAACACAAGTAGCAAGAAAACAAATATCATATCAACTGGGATCTTAGCCCTTAAACAAGGAAGATGGTTACTCAAAACCCTACATGGAATCATCTTTTATCAAACAATTAGTTCATTAATTCATCATAAATTAACCAATTTATTATTTGTAGGTTCCAACTATGGGACACCTAAATAGTAGTCTATCACAAATTTATTAAACTTGCTTACTCTATCAATTTGATTGACATCCAATTCCCAGAACAACAATAGAATTAATTCACATGCCACTTTATCTTTAGATAGAAATTATCAATTAATTACATATTTACATAATTTACCAATTTCCATATATAACAAAAATCTAAACAAAGAAGTCATAGATATCATAATATCTAGAAAAACAAAAGGAAATAACATATGATATATGTCAATTTATTTATCAGGATTATATATGTATTATGTCAATTAATTTGTGATCTAGTGTGATAAAACCGACTAACTATACAATTCATGTAAAATAAAAGAGAAGCAAAAAATCCCCTACATCAAATGCTTCTTGACATCCGTTATTCAAGAACGATCCAAACAATAGGATACGATATCCTTCCCTTGTGACAACTATATCCGCCTAAGAATGCAGAGACACCACTACAACAGTCAACACCCAAGAAAAGTCTATTAGGAACACGGAGATAGAATTCCAAAAAAGGGCAAGGATAACCTGAAGAAAATGAACCCAAATGAACGATGATAGATTATACATTATATCGAAGATTGATCAATAATGGTTGGTTCCATAAAAAATAGAGGGGAACCAATCCAAGGAAGAAAGTTTGATCACACAAATCATAAGGGAGGTAATGGAAGGATCGAGCATCTCTCACCTGAGAACAACGAGGAAGAACTAGGGGGAAGATCTCTTATCCCTTTAGAAAATTTAATGGAGCATTGGTTTAGGAATTGTAGGATTTTCCATTAAAAGAGGATCACATTAAAAAATGCGATTTGACCATGTAAAAGCATCCCGAACCTTATGAAAAATTAATATAGGAGTTATAGCCTCTGAATCGGCCCTAGAGTCCTTAAAAAGGGACTTTAAATGCATTTTACATCAAAGGAAATGTCAATGGGGAGAAAATCTAGGATGCTGGAAACACTATTCTTGAACAAGAATTTTGGAAAAGGAAATAGAGGCTACTGTTGGACCTAAGACTTCTAGAAACACTGTTCAGGAACTCAAGATTTGGAAAAGGAAATAAAGGATACCATTAGACCTCATCTTTATAGAAACACCGTTCACATAAGGCTACCGTTGAACTGCTCACATAAGGTTACCATTGCACTTTTCTTATAAGGTTACCATTAAACTGTTCTCAAAAGTTTACCATTACACTGTTCACATAAGGCTATCATTTAAACTATTCACATAAGGTTAACGTTTCAATGTTCACATAAGGTTAACATTGCAATGTTCACATAAGGTTACCATTTCACTGTTCACATAAGGATGTCGTTGAACTATTCACATAAGGTTACCATTACTCTATTCACATAAGGATGCCATTGCACTATGCACATAAGGATACTATTGCACTATTCACATAAGGGCACATTTGCATTGTTCCCATAAGGGTATAATTGACCTGTTCACATAAGGCTATCATTGCACTATACATATATGGTTACTGTTGCACTATTCCCATAAGGTTATCGTTGGAACTATTTAAATAAAGATACTATTGCACTGTTCACATAAGATTACTATTTCACTACTTATATAAGATTACTGTTGCACAGTTCACATAAGGTTACTGTTGAACTATTCAATAAGGGTACCGTTTCACTGTTCTCATAAATATACTGTTGGAACTATTCATATAAGGACACCATTTCACTATTCACATAAGGTTACCTTTGCACTGTTCACATAAGGTTATCATTGTATTGTTCACATCATGCTACCATTGGATCTATTCACTTAAGGCTATCGCTGCACTATTCACATAAGGTTACCGATTCATTGTTCACATAAAGCTACTATTGGAAATGTTCACAAGGATATAGTTGGAACCATTCACAACGATCTAACTTTGGAACTGTTCACCGAATTGGATATTTTGAAAATTGTTGGGGATAAGTCACCTTGCCAACCAGAACACCTCAAACACTATATTTCTGCTGAGGAGTGGACCAGAGTGGTCTGAGCCATTCCATAAGATACCTCACAAAACATTCTCATCCTCAATAATTCAAATCCCAAAAATGGGAAACTAAAACCGGGTCTGAAAAACTACCCATTGAGATACCTATCAAAAGAGAGTGATCCCTGAGATGTAAACAAAATAAACCCATCATATAAACATGAATGGTCTATAACCATAAAGGGGACATCGTAACAAGAAAAGAGTTAAACAACAAAAAAATCAAGGTACTCAACACTTATATGTGACTCACGTTCCATGGTACTCTCCTCCATGCCACCATGTTTCCATAAGACATGAACCAAATGGATATAACACCTGTGAAAAACCTTCTCATTACTGCCTTCGATCGGCACTGATTTCTCCTCAATGGACACATCATCATCAACATTGATCTCTCCCCAATGTATGATTTGAGAGTCATCATGAAGATAACGATGGATATCTTACACATGAAAAACATCATGTATTAGGATCGTATATGGGGTAAGTGCTACTCGATACACCACAACTCCAACATGATATACCACCACGAAAGGGCCAACAAACCAGAGATAAAGCTAACTCCCATGACAAAAAATTTACTTCCCACGATGGGGATTCACCTTCAATAACATGTGATCCCCAACCTAAAACTCCAATGGTCTACTCCTTTGATCTGTATATTATTTCTAACAATCATTCATTTTCTTCATCCCCTCACAAATCACCTTAACCATCACTTTTTTATTCTGCACCAGTTCCGGTCTGAGAATTGCTGACTCTCCAACCCCAGTCCAACAGTATGGAGAACGGAAAGGTCGACCATCAAGGCTTCGAATTGCGCCATAACGATGATGGATTGAAAGATATGGTTGTATGTGAACTCCACCATGGGTGAGTGCCTCTTCCATGAACCTCCAAAATCCAATACACAAGATCACAACATGTCTTTAATATTCTAGATGGTTCGCTCTGTATGACCATCCGTTTTCTGATGAAAAGTATTTTAAAGGCATTGCTGAGAACCGAAAGCATGCGGGAGACCCCTTCGCACCATGAAGGTGAAATGATGATCTCGATCAGAAATGATCATCCATGGGACTCCATGAAGTCTCCACACATTCTCTATATACTACCTTGAAAAAACATCCACAAAGATTGACTCCGTAATTTCTATGTAGTGGGATGATTTTGTAAAATGATCCACTACCACTCAAATAGCACCATGTCCTCTTTGAGCTCAAGGAAAACCAGTCACAAAGCCCATTGAGATGTCCTCCCACTACCACTGAGGAACATCTAACGGCTGGAGAAGACCACCAAGAACACGATGTTCACCCTTCACTTTCTGGCACACCAAACATCGAGACACAAACTACACAAATGCATGCTTCATCCCAGGCCACCCAAAAAGACACCTCAAGGATTCCTTCATCATTTTCATGCCAGGATGCAATGGTAAAGGAGAATTATGGAACTCTATGAGAATTTTCTTTCACATGGACAAAGGAACAAATAGGCATCCGTGATACAACACTCGGTGTTGTTTATCCATAGACCAAACATCAGGGGGCTCACCACAAACAACTGGGTCTCTCCAGACCTCCACCTCAAGATCCCCCAACTATGAATCTTCCACCTACTGCACTAAAGATGATTGAACCATCATCTGTAAAAGACAACCACTACCCCTACATCTCCCATATAAAGACATAATGCTGACAGTTCTTCCATAACATTCAATGAATCACCTGATTCATGCACTGCATCACCACATGATTTCCTGCTCAACGCATCAACTACAACATTACACTTTTCTAGGGGGATATGATATTTAGAAGTTGTATTCCATTAATTACTTCATCCACTGATGATGTCAAAAGTGTATGTCACACATGGAGAAAACATACATCAGGATCTTATGATTGGTGAAAACCACAAAGTGATCACTAATGAGGTAATGTATCCACTACTTTAGAGAAAACACCACAGTTGTCAAGTCATGATCATGGGTGGCATTGTTAAGTTCATGGAGATGCAACTATCGAGACCCATAAGAAATAGTTGTTCTATGCTTCCTTAGAATACAACCTAACTCCAAATGCAAATAATAGTTGAAAAATTCAAACTAAACTACCTCTGTTGGAAGAAAAATAA
This sequence comes from Viscum album, assembly GCA_963277665.1. NCBI lineage: Eukaryota > Viridiplantae > Streptophyta > Magnoliopsida > Santalales > Viscaceae > Viscum > Viscum album. The sequence continues at coordinate 1,535,006,898 of OY728120.1, read as the reverse complement.
CTGGAGAAATTACTAACTTCTCATTTATATACTCGAATGATTCTTGACACCGAGAAGTCCAATTGAACGCCTGATCATTCTTGTTCAATGATATTAGAGGAGTCACTACTCAAGAGTAATCATCTATGAACCTCCTGTAGTAGACTGCGAGACCAAAAAATCTCCACACCTAGGACACTGTCTAGGGGGTTTCCCAGGACACAAATGATTTTATCATTGATCGATCCACAACTACACACTGCTAGGATATAACTTTCCACATGAAATAGACATCTTGAACCAAAATATCACACTTCAAAATGTTCCCAAAATGCTGGGGGTTAACGAAGAGCTTCCAAAACAACATGTAGATTCTCTACATGATCCACCTCATATTTTTAGTACACAAGGCTTTCGTTGATGAAAACCACCATGAAATTGTCTAGGAACTAATGGAACACAGTGTTCATCAATCCCATGAACGCATCTATAGAATTCGTCATACCGAACGACATTACAATGAACTCATAATTATCATGATGACAACTAAAAGTAGTCATAGGTATATCCTCATCCTTCACACACATCTAATGATATTTTGACTGCAAGTAGATATTTGAGAACCAACTTTCACCCTTTAGTTTATCAAATAAATCATGAATCAATTGAAGAGGATAGAGATTTTTTACTATCAATTTGTTTAAGAAACAATAATCGACACACAACTGCAAACTGTCATTAGCCTTCTTCACGAAAAAAACAGGTGCCCCTCACTCTGACACACTAATCCTAACAAAACCGCACTATAATAGACCATTAATCTAAATACATAACTCTCATAACTTGGAAGCTTCCCTAAATGGAGACATAGATTTAGAAGATTCTCCTTGTTGTGTCTCGATTCCAAACTTGATCTCTCATCGAGGGGATAATTTTACAACCTCATCTAGAAGGACAGCAGGGTACCTTCTATGAATCTAGGAAACACCAACTTCTGAACCTCTGAAGAACTCAGCATCAGCTCTTCTATCATGGATGATAAGGACAAAACATGCCTCTGACCAATCTGAGGGTCTCGCAATCCAACAAACACCACTGGCTCTCCATCCATATCGAAGAACTCAACATGCCACCGGAACCAATCCATGATATCCATAACCCAATACAACCAATCCATGATGAGGATGACATAATATGATTGTATTCATAAATATTGGAAATCTCCCCAAGAGCAGTGCTATCTCAACAATAGCTCACAGTCTCTCCATACATATATCAAGTCATCTCAACCTCCAACTGGTGTATTCAATGCCAAGGGAACTAGAAGCCTCTCTACATCAAGTCCCAAAGCATGGACAAGGGTAGGTGATATGATGGAGTGTGTCTCTACTAAATCAAACAAGTAATACACATAGGTAGAAAAAAAGAAAAGGGACCTCAAACGACAACTAGCTCGCATGGTGCTAGAAATGCTAAAGCATGAAGATGAACCCTAACTCATCCACGACCACTCTTACCCTGATGATGACAGCCACCAAAACCACGATCTACTCTCCAAGGATGGGGATCATCATAGGGCTATCCTCTACCTACCCTATCTTCCCTCTGCTGATCCAATGTTGGTGCAACCTACTGTTGTCGTCTCGGCTGGAACTGCCTCAATGGAGGAACCTAGGGTAAAACACATGGTGAATTATGATAGCTCTGAAAGGCTGGGAACTCTCTCTATTGATTACATAAACCAACAAAAGATAAAAAGCACATGATCCCTTAGTATTGGACTGAGAGCCACTACCCCCAGAGAAATGAGATTCCGATGTATAGGACCTCCCCCTGGCTAAATGGAAACTCTTTTGCCCTGAAAGGAGGGAACCCCGGACCACAACACTGATTCATGAGAAATCATGAAGACTCCCCTCTTGTGATGATCTGGTTCTAGACAATTTCCTCTCAAAGGCCACTTTCTTTTTCATCACCTTAAGATACGTCTTTATCATAATTTTCTTGATCGGGCGCTGGATCTTTAGACACAAAGCCTCCTTAAAATTCCTTTCCCTTGCCTCCTCATCATGCAGCAGGTCCGAAGCATATCGTAAAAGGTTGCTAAAATGGATTCCAAACTCTCGCACACTGGATATGCCTTATTGAAGGGTAAGAACCTCCTGGTGAATGGATTCCTTTGCTACATATGAATGAAACTTGACTCTAAACTTGTCTCAGAACTCCTCCCATGAGATCACCAATTCCTCATGATCCCTGAGACTCAAGAACCACCAATGCCTCACTGCTCCACGTAACACCGTCACAACCATGGACACCCAGTGCTCCTTTCGAGCATAGATCGAACTAAAGCCTATCTCGACCTCCTCCAACCAGTATTCTATGACTTCATCTGAAACGGCTCCCTATTACTTCTGCAAACTCTGTCACTGAAACTCTCGGACTGTCCACCTACATGTATTGTCATCATCTACCTATACTTAGTGGCGATCTGATGGCACAAAAAACTGGTCATCTTCTATGCAATCCTGATGAGGACTTTGACATAAATCCATACCTGTAAAATTACAAATAGTTAGATCTCCTAGACCAGGAATATGGATGACTCAACATTAATTAGTCAATTTTTTTTTCTTTTTATTCATTTTAGGGTAACCTATCCTAAGGTGTACCCATTAAAAAACAGGAAAAAAGAAGAATGATACCAGATCTGTTTCTAGTATCTACCTTGAAACTAGTATCACCTTGTTTTCTAGCCATTTTAAACATAAAAGTCCACACATCATATCATAGGGGGACATAAATTACTATGTCTCTGCCAGTCTTCAGTGTTTACATCCCTTGCTAAACATGAATAAAATCGTTGCCCTACTAACCCATACAAACTCACATTTTCCTAACACCAAACATAATCTTATCTGTCATCCTTGCTGTGATACCACTATGTCACGACCCCATTCCCAAAAGATATACCCATCATGGTCCGGAAATGTGAGAAGAGAGATATTGACCCCCGAGTCCTACCTCCAGTAGGCTCCGGGTAGGCGACTAGCACCGAGTGTATAGTAAACACACAAATGAGAGGCATTACCCTATAATAGAACACATGCGAAGTAGAGAGATAAGATAGACACCAAACAACTCCAAATTAGATAGAAATATAATAGAAATCCCATGAACACATATGTAATGCCTTGAAAAACAACTACAACTGAAAGGGGAAAAATTGAAAGTACCAATGGAGAGTAAAAATAACAACAACCACATACCTGAACATCTCCTGTAACCCCAATATAGTAGAAACAGACATGATCTCCAACCTGCTCCAAGTGACCTAAAAATAGTTTATATATAAAATGGGTGAGTATAACACTATAATCAGTGGGATACTCCCCAAATCGTCTTGTTCAAAATCAATGAAATCATGCTAAAGCAAAGTGAACGTCAAGTGAAACTAACACATCACCTAAATAGGTATGCTATGTTTGTAGCCTCACCATAGATACTCTCACCATGTATCGCATACAATAGTATATAATATAATAATGAATATCAATGGTACCCTGCTACTACTTCCCCACTGGTTTTCCGCTTTTACCCAACTTCACACGTCTTAAGCATCTCTCTCCAAAAAAGGCTTGCCCGCAGACACCTGGGCCAAGCATCACAACATGATCCTCGTGAAAGAAAACCACCATGTCCACACATGAAAAGTAACCCGGTAGTTTTTGGAAGCCACCATAGCTTGAATAATGTGTATCATACGTCGGGCATTATAACTAAATCCATTATAGCCCCTACATCGAGTAAGGATCCACAAGCCATCACATCCTATACATGTTATACCTATAGAAGTCCATAGGAAACTATATCCAGTATATATGTGTGCGAATAAACACAAGCTATTAGAGCCCTCTACACACATATTTGGGGAGAACTAACAGTTTTTCCTACCAGAACAAGTAATAATCAAGAGAAGCGAGTACGACCAAAGGGGGTAGTCAGACATCCATCCTCTCAATGTAATGTTGGGGAAACACCCCTTGGACTCAGAATCCCCATGGTGTCAGTTTACCTAAATGATGGGGAGGAGTAGCATATAGAAACAAAAAATGTACATAACATACTATAGCTCACAACCACACTATGGGCATATCCAAGTCCTAGAATCAATTACAGATAACATCTATCAGACACCAGGGTGCCACTTCTAAGACTAGGTATCCTATAAGCACACAACCATTTTAAGAGCATTGATACATTACTTTATTCCCTTTTTATCAGTTTAAATTTAAGTTAATTAATTCTTTAAACATTAAATTCCCATTAATAATTTCCACATTATATTTCATTAGCATCACACGCAATGTTCACTATTCTTAAAATTGCAACCTCAGCATTGCGTCCCAACATGTTCCAACCCCAAGTGATAATATCATTTATTCAATATTTTATTAACAACATAATTTCATTCCTATATTCCCATACATTCTTGAAAAACTATTCTAAGCTACTAAACACAAGGGCTCTCAATACCGTGAGTATATGAACTACCTATCTAGTCTTTTCCACCTATAGCAAGAGCGTAGACCCATCCTCCTACAGGAAACTAAACACGAAAAGCATGTGACATACCCCACATGTCTTCTCCCCTTTTGGGAGGAGGGTAAGAAAACCAACTACCCTGAGAAGTGGGGAAAGTAAAGACGATGAACAACCAATAAGAAAAAAACCATCCAAACATTCACATCCAACTCGTTCTATTATCTCTAGTGTCCTCCCCGACACCCTTATACATATACTAATTCATCTCAGCACTCTAGGTGTCAACTGCTGCCCCAAACAATAGGCCTCTCTACCCCCACATATCACAATAGACTTCAAGGCTCACATCACAAGACAAGCAGCAAGAAAAAAACATCATATCAACTTTTCTCTTAGCACTTAAGCATGCAAGATGGTAACTCAGAACCCTAGAAGAATCATATTTTATCAAACAATCAGTTCATTAATACATCATTAATTAACCGATTTATTATTCATAGGTTCCATCTATGGGAAACCTAAATAGTAAACTATCAAAAATTGATTAAAAATGAATACTGCATCAATTTGATTTGTAAAAAATAACAACAAAAACAATCAAATTCACTCACATGGATCTTCTTATTTATCCAAAGAATTATCAATTAATTCCGAAATTACATTATTTACCATTTTCAATCAAGAATGAAAAGATAAACAAAAAAAGAATAGATATCACACTATCTAGAAAAACAATAGGCAATAACATATGATCAAAATCAATTTATTTATCCAGTTCAAATATTTGTTATGCCATGTCACGACCCGACCCTACCCGGGCTCGAGCCGCAACTACCCCAAGCCCGCCTCCATAGGCCATGGGCTAGCGACTAGCACCGAAGGCACAATAACTCGGGGAGGCCTTTTCCTAAGTACTTGTACACACACACGCAGCACACTCAATGCAATAGTGTAGAGTAAAAGAAAAGACAAGAAGAGTAAAAAGAACAACGGCTATATATATACCACAAATGTGCATCGACCTCTAAACATTACAAGGTACAAACTGAAAAGAAAAGGACAAAACATGCGCCCAACCAGAAAGTGCCACAACCCGGAAACAGGTAAACAAGAAGAAACAGATGAAGGGTCTCCCACCTGGAACCCAGCCATGACCACCGCACACGGTCCAAGCTCCCAAGATCCTATGCTCCACTAAAGTCACGCTCCACCTGTCCGTCGTCTGAAAGGTCACACAAAGTGCGGGAAAATCCCAAGAATGGGTGAGTATAAAAATACTCAGTAGGATACCCCGAAGGCTCGAGGGATCAACAAAGGAGGTACCAAAGGGTGAGCAGTAGGGCGAACAGGGAAAAGTAAAGGAGTACATCCAAAAGGCAGTAAGGGGTACAGTAAAGTGTCCATCTCAACCAAACAAGAGGAAAGAAGGTAGACTCATACAGACACAAGGAGATGGAAATGGTGAGAATATGTACTTCCCGTTGAGTCTTTGCTACCTATAGTAGGAGAGTAGACTGATCCAACAATGAGAAGCTAGACACGGAAAGCACATGGCATTCCCCGCGCATCTTTGCCTCTATTGGAAGGAGAGTAACCAAACCCAAGAAATGGGTGCTAGAACAAGGTATATACATACCAATATGCTCTGTCAAGAAGCTCGGACAACGTCATAAGGGGATATCCATCCCTTAGCTCAGCCCAAGAAAGAGTAGCCAACAGTCCCAGAAGTAACACCATCGATGCCTGGAATCCCACACGTCTGCCCCAAACCGTAAGCCAAGGGGCTCAATCACCGCACCTTGACACTATCCGCTTTGTGCGACACTGACTTGCCCGCATGGTTTTAGGTCACATCACAAGGACGCGTCTTGGTGGGGGAAATCGCTCCTCGTACTTTATAGTTCTGGGGGAACGTCAACCACAACTCGTCACTGCCCTGCAGTCAAGAGGTCTGCTCAAAGTCGACATGCGACCCCCTACCCAGCCCCGCTGGAGGATCCCTGGAAGTCAACGGGTTCCCACTATAGGGAGACCCGGAAAGCTGACAGGTGCCACACTGCCCAGCCCCGTAATAGGGTAATCCACTGGAGGGAGACCTGGCTAAAGTCGGCGACGGGACCACTGCCCAGCCCAGCTAGAGGTAACCCGGCATCGAGGACCACTGCCCAGCCCTGCTGAAGGTAAGCCCGACATCGGGGACCACTGCCCAGCCCCGCTGGAGGTAAGCCTGGCATCAGGGACCACTGCCTAGCCCCGCTGGAGGTAAGCCCGAAATCAGGAACCACTGCCCAGCCCAGCTGGAGGTAAGCTCGGCAACGGGGACCACTGCCCAGCCCCGCTGGAGGTAAGCCTGGAACTGCTCTGGCCATCCCTGCTGGATGGTACTACTTGGTGAACACCGCTGTACTGTCCATCCCTGCTGGAAACAACCTCAGCCCTGCTGGAAACAACCTCAGCCCTGCTGGAAACAACCTCAGCCCTGCTGGAAACAACCTCAGTCCTGCTGGAAACAACCTCAGCCCTGCTGCAAACAACCTCAGCCCTGCTGGAACAACCTCATCCCTACTGGGAACAACCTCAGCCCTGCTGGAACAACATCAGCCCTACTGGAACAACCTCAGACCTCCTGGAAACAACCTCCGCCCTGCTGGAACAACCGCCTGGGTAGAGGATTGGTGCCCGCATAAAGTGTTGGTCACACCGAATCCACAAGAACTCTACCAGGGAACACGGGGTGACGGGAGAATCTCCCAGGCTTCACAAGGCGATCCCGCTCCAATCCGCTTAGTCATTGTCGAAGCGGACCGAGCCAACTCACCCCAGAATGTGGGGAAAACACCCACACTGTATGAACACCTGTAGTCGCAGACGGTGTCACAGTCCGGTGAGAGGGGCACAACACTGAAACCCCTCACAGCTGAAGAAACAGAGGAACCAAACCATATCTTCCGGCCAAACCATCGAGAACAAGACCAGGGGAAGACTACTCAACCCTGCTGGTCAGACAAAAGAGCACCAGGCCAGGGGAAACTCCGCCCTGCTGGTCAAACAAACGAGCACAAAGCCAGGGGAAAAATCCACCCTACTTGTCAAACAGACAACCGAAGAGGGACCCTCTACGTCGTAAGAGGTCAATGTACGTAAAGCAGATCACGACATGCACGTGGGGCCCACACAACGTGTTGCCCCATCTCAGCCCCAACCCAGCGCACAAACATTCTTGGGTACAAACAACCACACGTACCTCCAAGCGCTCCCGTATACTCCCAGAGTATACCTCGTTCTAGCCCAAAGGAAATCGTGCACATGGCACCCAGCGTTAACACAAAGGCATGACATAAAAACTCCACCACAAAGGCCTAGGCACGACCAACCACAACTTGTGAACCATTTGTATCACTCTCCCAAGAGTGCGCGATCACACGCCAAGGGTCTACTACAAACAAGGTAGGACGAACCGCCACCAGAGCACCTTTCATGCTCCACATTCAATAAGATCACACAAGAGGCTCCGAAAAACCAAACGGATCGCACCGTTGTAATCCTCGCGGGAAAACACGTGAGATCGACTACTTACTCACCTCCAACGGATATCCGACGGAAAAGTCACCAACACCGCCTCACGCCCGAACGGCGTCCCGTGATCCCGAGCCTCGCCCCCGAAAACAGTCGGGCGCATCACACCTTTGCGATCCCCTCGGGAAAACACGTCAAAAGCACTACCCACATGAGTGCAACAGATATCCGGAGAAAAAGATGCATCCTGGCGCACCGCACACGAGCGGTGCGACGTGGGACCCGCATCCCGGTCCCGAAAATCAATGAACGGATCACACCATTGAGATCCTCTCGAAAAAGTAAACAAAATGGACTATTCACTTGTCCAAAACGGCCGCCCTGTGATAAAGCTGGAAATCACCGTCAACTCTTGAAATGGCCCTCGCGGGGTCCGCACCATCGAGCGGAATTATAGCGGGCAGACTGCTCCAACGTGATGCCCTCGGAAAAAAACCCAACATCGACTGCTCGCACGCCCCGAACGGACGTTCGAGAAAAAGTCGCTAAAAGCTGCACGCAACTCAAAAGACGGGCCATGGGGCCCGTGCCTCAACTTCGGCCTCAACGCCTGAAACCACCCTGGAAAGCTCCGCCTCGATGCCAGAGTCCCAATGCCACTGACGGTTCTCAAAACGGACGTCAGGCACGTCTGGGCCGTCCAAAAAAAGATCCTCCAATGAAACGACTAACCCCTCGACGTACATGTCGCGCCAGCAAGGCCCCTCGTTTCGGGAATTAAAAATTTACAAAACCAACTCAAAAAGTCTACCTCGTCGATACAGTTCCACCGCTGTAGACGACACTCAAAACGGAAACCCGTAGCGGAAAATACGGGTGTCCGAACACCGACGGGGCAAGGCCCCTGGGGCTGGACCGGTCTGGGCAGGCCCGCGGCTTATCCGCACAGGCCGGCCGCGTGAAGACCCGCGCGGCGCGGGTCTTGGTCGCCGCATGGGGTTCACGTGCCACGACCCCGCGGTCGCCGCTCCCTGGCGACCGCCTCCTCGCCGGGCGCTCCGCCTGAGCCCCTGCCACCTCCGGACGCCGCCCCACTCGCCCTCGGCTGAAGGCACGCCGCGCCCCGTCCTTTCCCAGCCGCTCCACCGGACACCCGCGGACGCCCGCGGACACCCCCCATGCTGCCGTCGTGAGCCCCCGGCCGCCTGAAGCTCGGCCAAACCACCGCGCCGCCCTGCTGCTCAACCCAAATTCCCCCAAACTTCGGCGAACAACTGTGAGCTGCTTGGGACTCAGAATTGAAATCCGAAAGATGCGTTGGAAAGGGAATAAACTCTAATACGCAACCATGAGATTTTTTTGATAATCCGACAGAGTTTCAATACAAATTTTGAGCTTTATGTAGGTTCAGTGAAAGGAAAATGAAAACGACAAATCCTACCTCGTGGGGCTTCGCCCGAAGCTTCGCGATGATCCGCCGACATCACCGCACCTCGCCAGAGTCGCCTCGATGGACCGTCTCACCGGAGATGGAGGAGGATAGGGGAGCGGTTTCTCCAGGAGATGAAGAGGGGGTGGGGGGTTAAGTGTTTAAATAGAAACAAACTTAACCACCCACCCGCCGGCCCGAACCCGAACCTCCGGTGGAGATGAGGTTAATCATCCCCTAGGCGAAACACAACCGATCACAACGGCGGACTTGGAATTTTAATCCGAGACCCCGTTCAAATGTTATTAAACTTAGCGCCCGAGGCCACCAAATTACGAAAACGCCCCTGGGCCCATTTTTCACAGACGACCCGCGCTCGTGAAAATTATACACCTCCTGGGGTAAACGGCATGATCCAAACTCAACGGTGCCCTCAGTTTCCCAATCCGAGCCACCGTTTAAGAGATAACTGTGTTTCAACATTAGATGAACAAATTAATTAATTAATTAATCTGTTTAACATTCCAGAAGCGGGCGAGGGGTCCAAACGTCCCACACCGACAAGTTTTATGTCGTTCCTAGTGTAAAACCCCATTCCGGACCAATCTGTACACTCGGATCTCTGATATGAAGCACCGTTTAGGAGTTATCCCATTTATTTGGCATTTCCAGTGTGAACGCACTGAAAATTTAATTTCGGCCACTCCGGGGCTCGGAATCGCACGCCGTCTGAAGGTGTTGCTCTGGAATATCATCAAGAATATTCCAAAGTCTTTCGCAGAAAAAACCGGGTTCTTACATCATTCCCTAATTCAAGATTTTCATCCCCGAAAAGAAAAATTAGGGATCAACAGAGGGTACTAAGCCCACACCTGGCATTCCCATACCCAGAAGAACCCATGCATAGCTCTGCGTCATCGCACACAGACCAATGGATTGATCTGTTCATGCTAGTTCGGCCCTTGCCGATGTCGTGCACCCACTCCAGACATTGGGGTTAGGGAAAGGCGGTAGGGTACCTCGCCATCCCATTTCACGGTCTCAAACGACCCGAAGGCTCTTGGGGGTAGCTCACCTCCCCGAACGAACCTCTACGTCGCATTCTGTGACTGGAATCACCGCCCGCACCTGAAACAAGGCCCGGTGATTCCCTCCTTCAGAATATCCATATGGTGAAACACCCAAGGATATCTGGTCACACAAGGTTCCACATTCGATGCTCTCTTACACGCTCAAAAGGAAAAGGAGTCAACACCATCGACTAAAGGAATAGGTCTCACGCCTTTTTCCTTACCAACATAGGGTTACACCCGATGCCCTGCGTCACCCTGGTAACACCTCAAACAACGAGTAGGGAGAAAATCCTTTCACACGCAGAGCCTAACAATTCTACTGCAAAAAGTAGAAGAGTCTCAAGGGGTACCTCTCACCATCCCATGATCTGTAGGATCGTAGACATCCAAAGCTCGCGGCTGTCCGTGGTCCCAACCGTCAGCTCCCGGAGCCTGACGTGGACCACCTAGTGGTGATGGGGAGATCTCGTAAAGTCGTCGCCCACTACCAGCTCCTCCCGCTCCTCTGATAGCACCACCTCCCTGGGTACTACTCCGATCAAGGCGTTGCCTCTGCCGTGGTGGTGCACTTACTGCCTGCCCGAAGCTCACAGCAACTCAGGTCGGGCAGTCTCATGCCAAGTGACCTCGCCCATCACAAGCATAGAACCGACTCTCTCTAGAATGCACTGGTGCCCTCCGGCGCCACTGTGGTGTACAACCACGCCCCCGAGTTTGGTTGGCAGAAAGCCACCTGCATCGAGGTTCTTCTTGCTGACGCCCACTAGCAGCGGCAGACGTCTCAGCTCCGACGTGCCTGCTACCACCACCAACTCCAGAACATGACAGGAAGACCTCTGTAACCAGCGCCTACTCTAGCACCCCGGCATAGGTGGAAATTCCCAAGGGTACTATGACAGCACAAATATCTCGACAGAGACCCTACTCAAACTTCCGCGCTCGGATGTTGTCGTCATGGACCAAGTCCGGGTAAAAGCGTGCACGATCTGCAAAACTAGCCGCGTACTCGGCCACCGTCATCCCTCCCTGCTGAAACTGAAGGAGCTCCTGAATCTGAATGGAGTTCAAGAAGGACGAGCAAAACTCATCACGGAACAACAACCGAAAGTCTCCCCACGAAAGCGACGACTCGTCAAGAAGATGAGTCACCAGACTCCACCAACTCCAAGATGATCCACGAAAAAGGGTGGCTGCCAAAGCCACTCTCTGATCTGTCGACGTCTGAAAAAGCCTGAAAAGGAGAACCATTGCATTGAGCCAAACCTCTGCTGCCTGAGGGTTTGGCTCACCACTGAACCTCAGCGTTCCCTGCCGTTGGAACTCACGGAGCGCGCTATACCTGCGCTCAAGCCCCGTCTGCTCTACTGAAGCTGTCTGCTGCTCAACAGGTGGGGGTGCTTCTACCGGCCCACCCGGAGAAAGGGGATCACACGATGGGTCTTAGACTGTGGCCTCGTAGCTCATAGGATCGTCGTCACGCACCCAAAGCTGGTATCCTAGCTGGATGTCTTCGCGGAGACATCCTGAATATTATCAAGGAGTGCCACGGTCAGATGACCATAATGTATATACAAATAGCAACTATGGGGAGCTAACTCAAGAAGAACAATCAAAGACTCAATCCTATGTGATGCACAAACCAATTTTCCCTGCAACAAGTGTCTCATCATGCCGAGTCAGCAAGCGGGTTATCAAGGTCCTGGTGAATGGATACGTCGGCCGCCGCACCATCACTGGACTCCCTGGCTTGAGAGCCACTCTCGAGACACATTAGCACTGTTTCCCTATATCCCAACAAATTCCTCTTTTAGGGACATCCGCACAACACCCCAAGGAACGAACTAGCTCTGATACCACTTTGTCATGACCCGACCCTACCCGGGATCGAGCCACAACTACCCCAAGCCCACCTCCATAGGCCAGGGGCTAGCGACTAGCGCAGAAGGCACAACAACTCAGGGAGGCCTTTGCCTAAGTACCTGTACACACACACACACAACACACTCAATGAAATAGTGCAGAGTAAAAGAAAAGACAAGAAGAGTAAAAAGAATAACTGCTATATATATACCACAAATGTTCATCGACCTCTAAATAGTATAAGGTACAAACTGAAAAGAAAAGGGAAAAACACGTGCCCAAATAGAAAGTGCCACAACCCGGCAACAGGTAAACAAGAAGAAACATCTGATGGGTTGCCCACCTGGAACCCAGCCACGACCACTGCACGTGGTCCAAGCTCCCACGCTCCTATGCTCCACTGAAGTCATGCTCCACATGTTAGTCGTCTGTAAGGGCACACCAAGTGCGGGCAAAGCCCAAGTAGGGGTGAGTATAAAAATACTCAATAGGATACCCCGAAGGCTCGAGGGAGAAAAAAAGGAGGTATCTAAGGGTGAGCAGTAGAGAGAACATGGAAAAGTAGAGGAGTACAACCGAAAGGCAGTAAAGAGTACAGTAAAGAGTCCAACTCAACCCAACAAGAGGAAAGAAGGTAGACTCATCCAGACACAATGAGCTGGAAACGGTGAGAAGATGTACTTCCCGTCGAGTCTTCGCTACCTATAGTAGGAGAGTAGACTCGTCCAACCATGATAAGCTAGACACGGAAAACCCGTGGCATACCCCGCACGTCTTCACCTCTCCTGGAAGGAGAGTAACCAAAACCAAGATGTGGGTTCTAAAAAAAGGTATATACATATCCATATGCTCTGTCAAGAAGCCCGAACAATGTCGTAAGGGGATCTCTGTCCCGTAGCTCAGCCCAAAAAAGAGAAGACAATAGTCCCAGAAGTAACACCATCGATGCCCAGCATCCCACACGTCTGCACCGAACCGCAATCCATGGGGCTCAATCACCGTACCTTGACACTATCCTCCTTTGGGAGGCACAGAATCGCCCACACGGTTTTAGGTCACGTCACAGGGATGCGTCTTGGTGGGGGAAAGTGTTCCTCGTACTTTAGAGTTATGGGGGAATGTCAACCACAACTCGTCACTGCCCCGCAGTCGAGAGGTCTGCTCAAAGTCGACAGGCGACCCCCTGCCCAGCCCCGCTGGGGAATCCCTGGAAGTCAACGGGTTCCCACTACAGGCAGACCCAGAAAGTTGATGGGTTCCACACTGCCCAGTCCCGTAACAGGGTAATCCAATGGAGGGAGACCTGGCTAAAGTCAGCGACAGGACCACTACCCAGCCCAGCTGGAGGTAACCCGGCTTCGGGGACCACTGCCCAGCCCCGCTGGAGGTAAGCCTGGCATCGGGGACCACTACTCAGCCCCGCTGGAGGTAAGCCTGGCATCGGGGACCACTTCCTAGCCCCGCTGGAGGTAAGCCCAGCATTAGGGACCACTGCCCAGCCCAGCTGGAGGTAAGCCCGGCATCGGGGACCACTTCCCAGCCCCGCTGGAGGTAAGCCCAGAACTGTTCTGGCCATCCCTGCTAGATGGTACTGCTCGGTGAACACCGCTGTACTAAACATCCCTGCTGGAAAATACCCCAGCCCTGCTAGAAACAACCTCAAATCTGCTGGAAACAACCTCAGCCCTGCTGGAAACAACCTCAGCTCTGCTGAAAACAACCTCAGCCCTGCTGAAAACAACCTCATCCCTGCTAGAACAACCTCAGCCCTGCTGGAAACAACCTCAACCCTATTGGAACAACCTCAGCCCTACTGGAACAACCTCAGGTCTGCTGGAAACAACCTCATCCCTATTGGAACAACCTCAGCCCTACTGGAACAACCTCCTGGGCAGAGGATCAGTGCCCTTGTAAAGTGTTGGTCAGACCGAATCCACAAGAACTCTAACAGGGAACACGGGGTGATGGGAGAAACTCCCCAAGCCTCACAAGGTGATCCCGCTCCAATCCGCTGAGTCACTGTCGAAGCGGACCGAGTCAACTCACCCCAGAAAGTGGGGAAACACCAATACTGTACGAACACACATAGTCGCAGACGGTGTCGCAGTCTAATGAGAGGGGCACGGTACTGAAACCCCTCACAACTGAAGAAGCAGAGGAACCAAACCATCTCTGCCGACCAAACCATCAAGAACAAGACCAGGGGGAGACCACTCAACCCTGCTGGTCAGACAAAAGAGCACCCGTCCAGGGGAAACTCCACCCTACTAGTCAAACAAATGAGCACAAAGCCAGGGGAAAACTCCACCCTGCTAGTCAAACAAACGAGCACAAAGCCAGGGGAAAACTCCACCCTGCTGGCCAAATAAATGAGCGAAGAGGGACCATCTACGTCGCGAGAGGTCAAAGTATGTAAATCAGATCACGAAACGCATGTGGGGCCCACACGACGTGTGGCCCCATCTCATCCCCAACCAAGAGCACAAAAATTATTAGGTAAAAACAACCACACGTACCTCCAAGCGCTCCCGTATACACCCAGAGTATACCTCGTTCCATCCCAAAGGCTATCGTGCACACGGCACCCGGCGTCAACGCGAAGGCGTGACGTAACAACTCCACCTCAAAGGACCAGGTACGACCAACCACAACTTGTGAACCATTTTTATCACTCTCCCAAGAGTGCGTGATAACACGCCAAGGGTCCGCTACAAACAAGGGAGGACAGACCACCACCGGAGCACCTCTCATGCTCCACATTCAATAAGATCGTGCAAGAGGCTCCGCACAACCAAACAGATCGCACCGTTGTAATCCTCACCGAAAAACACCCGAGATCGACTACTTACTCTCCTCCAACGGATATCTGACAGAAAAGTCACCAACACCGCCTCATGCCCGAACGACGTCCCGTGATCCCGAGCCTCAGCCCTGAAAACAGTCGGGCATATCGCACCATTGCTATCCCCTCGGCAAAACACGTCAAAAGCACTACCCACATGAGTGCAACAAATATCGGGAGAAAAAGATGCATCCCGGCGCACCGCACACAAGCGGTGCCACATAGGACCCGCATCCCGGTCTCGAAACTCAACGAACGGACCGCACCGTTGCGATCCTCTTGAAAAAGTACATGAAATGGACTATTCACTTGTCCAAAACGGTCGCCCGGTGATAAAGCTGGAAATCAACGTCAACTCCCGAAACAGCCCTCGCCGGGCCCGCACCATCGTGTGTAATTACAGCGGGCAGACTGCACCAATGTGATGCCCTCAGAAAAACACCCAACATCGACTGCTCGCACGCCCCAAACGGACGTCCGAGGAAAAAGTTGCTAAAAGCTGCACGCAGCTCAAAAGAAGGGTCATGGGGCCCGCACCTCAACTTCGGACTCAACTCCTGAAACCACCCTGGAAAGCTCCGCCTCAATACCAGGGTCCCAACGCCACTGACGGCGCTCAAAACGGACGTCAGACGCGTCCGCGCCGTCCAAAACAAGATCCTCCGAAGAAACGACTAACCCCTCGACGTACGTGTCGCGCCACCGAGGCCCCTCGTTTCGGGAATTAAAAATTCCCGAAACAAACTCAAAAAGTCTGCCTCGTCGATACAGTTCCACCGCTGCAAGCGACACTCAAAACGGACACCCATAGCGTAAAATATGGGTGTCCGAACACCGAGGGGGCAAGGCCCCTAGGGCTGGACCGGCCTGGACCGGCCGGTCCGCCCAGCCTGGGCTGGCCCACGGCTTAGCCGCGTGGGCCGACCACAGACTCGCGGTCCGCACACATACCGGCCATGAGGTCCGGTCGCGGCAGCCGCGTGAAGACCTGCGTGGCGTGGCTCTTTTTCACCGCATGGGGGTCGTGCGCCGCGACCTCGCAGTCGCCGCTCCCTGGGGACCGCCGCCTTGCCGGGCGCGCCGCCTGAGCCCCGGCCACCTCCGGACGCCGCCCCCCTCGCCCTCGGCTGAAGGCATGCCGTGCCCTGGCCTCGCCCAACCGCTCCACCGGACACCCGCGAATGCCCGCGGACACCCCTCTGCTGACGCCGTGAGCCCCCGGCCGCCTGAAGCTCGGCCGAACCACCACGCCGCCCTGCTGCTCAACCCAAATTCCCGCAAACTTCGGCGAACAACTGTGAGCAGCTCGAGACTCGGAATTGAAATCCGAAAGATGCATTGGAAAGGGAATAAACTCTACCACGCAACCATGTGATTTTTTTGATAATCCAAAAGAATTTCAATAAAAATATTTGAGCTCGAAGTAGGTGAGGTGAAAGGAAAATGCAAATGACAAATCCTACCTCGTGGGGCTTCGCCCGAAGCTTCGTGACGATCCGCCGACATCACCGCACCTCGCTGAAGTCGCCTCACCAGACCATCTCACCGGAGATGTAGGAGGAGAGGGGAGGGGTTTCGCCAGGAGATTAAGAGAGGGGATGATTGGGGGGGAGTTAAGTGTTCAAATAGAAACAAACTTAACAACCCGCCCGCCGGCCCGAACCCGAACCTCCGGCAGAGATGAGGTTAAGCATCCCCTAGGCCAAAAACCACCTCCCAATCACAACGACGGTCTTGGAATTTTAATCCGATACCCCGTTCAAAAGTTATTAAACTTAGCGCCCGAGGCCGCCAAATTACGAAAACGCCCCTGGGGCCATTTTTCACAGACGGCCCACGCTCCCAAAACTTATACCCCTTCCAAGGTAAACGACATGCTCCTAACTCAACAGTGCCCTCAGTTTACCAATCCGAGCCACCGTTTAATATATACATACGTTTCAACATTAAACGAACAAATTAATTAATTTAATTTATCCGTTTAACGTTCCAGAAGCGGGCGAGGGGTCCAAACATCCCGTGCCAACAAGTTTTATGTCGTTCCAAGGGTAAAAACCCCATTACAGACCCATCCGTACACTTGGATATCTGATATGAAGCACCGTTTAGGAGTTATCCCATTTATTTGGCGTTTCCAGTGTGAACGCACTGAAAATTTAATTCTGCCACTCCGGGGCCCGGAATCGCACACCGTCTAAAGACGCTGCTCTGGAATATCATCAAGAATAATCCAAAGTCTTTCACAGTAAAAACTGGGTTCTTACATGCCAATTCCATTGGGATCCAGTGGAATAAAACATGCTAGCTATACAGTTGCACGTAAAATAAAATAGAAGCAACGAATCCACTACCTCAAACTGTTCTTGACGTTCTTTATACGGGAATAACCCACAGAACGAGTTTCGATCTACTTCCCTAGTGACAACTGTATCCACCAAAGGATGTAGAGACACCTTAACAATAGTTTACACCCTTGAAAAGTCCATTACGAATATAGAGATAGAATTATATAAAAGGGAAAGGAGAAACATAGGGAGATGAACCCAAAAAAATGATGATAGATCATACCATATATCAAAGATTGATCGATACTGCTTGGATTAAAAAAACAGAGGGGAACCAATCCAAGGGGGAATGTTTGATCGCACAACTCCTATGGGAAGGAATGGAAGGTTCAAGCATCTGACACCCGAGTACAGGGAAGAAGAACTAGGGAGGAAGATATCTCGCCCCTTTAGAAGATTTAACAGAGTGGCGGTTTAAGATATTCTGGATTTTACATTAAAAGAATATCACATTAAACCACGTTTTTTGACCATGTAAAAGCATCTCGAGCCTTAGAAAAAATTAATATATGAGTTATGGCCTTTGAATCATTCTTAGAGTCCTTTAAACGTGGATTTAAATGCATTTAAGTCAAATGAAATGTCAAAGGGGTGAACTATAGGAAGCTGAAAACAAGGTTCATGAACATTAAATTTGGAAAAAGAAATAGAGGCTACCATTGGACCTCACCATTCTGGTAACACTATTCATGGAATAAAAATTGGAAAAGGAAATAGAGGCTACCATTGCACCTCACCACTCTAGAAACATTATTCACATAAAGCAACTATTTAACTATTCACATAAGGTTGCCTTTGCACTGTTCAATAAGGTTACATTTTCACTGTTCACATAAGGTTACAATTTCACTGTTCACATAAGATAACTATTGAGACTGTTCACATAAGCCTACCATTGCAAAGTTCACATACGGTTACCCTTGCACTATTCATATAAGGTAACCGTTGGAACTATCCACATAAGGCAACCATTGCACTGTTCACATAATTTTATCATTTCATTGTTCACAAAATGTTACTACTCCACTGTTCACATAAGGTTACCATTGCACTATTCACATAAGGTTTCTGTTTCACTGTTCACATAAGGTTACCATTTCACTGTTCACATAAGGGTACCGTTGCACTATTCACATATGTTTACCTTTGCACTGTTCACCTAGGTCTACCATTTCACTGTTCATACAAGGTTACCGTTTCACTGTTCACAAAAGGTTACCATTGGAACTATTTACATAAGGCTACCATTGCATAGTTCATATAAGCTTAACATTGCACTATTCACATATGCTTACCATTTCATTATTCACATAAGGTTACTATTGCATTGTTCACATAATGATACCATTGAACTGTTCACATAAGTCTATAGTTGCACTGTTCACATAAGGTTATTGTTGCATAGTTCACATAAGGTTACAGTTTCACTATTCACATTAGGCTACCATTGGAACTGTTCAATAAGGCTACCGTTTCACTGTTCAAATAATGTTACAGTTGTACTATTTATATAAGGCTACCGGTGGAACTATTTATAGTGGTCTACCATTGGAACTATTAACCAAATTGGAAATTTTGAAAAGTGTTCGTGATAAGTCCCCTTACGACAAGAAAACCTCAAACAATAGATTTTTGTTGAGGAATGGACCAAAGTAGTGATGGCCATTACATACGAATTACTGTCTCTAAGAACGTCGTATTTCATTTCTCATCTCCAAATGTTATGTAATATTATAAATACGTATATACTGGTTATATATTATTTATATGATATATATATGAATAATATTTTGGAGATAATGGGCTTTTGAAAACATGGACAAATTGTAATAATGACATGTTTGTTTTTGACTCGAATTCTGAACATCAACAAAATGTCGGATATGAAGTCAAATAATTAACTAATTTTTCTTTCAAGGTAATAAGTGATATAAAATGAATAATAAACTCAAAAAATATTCCGAATCATGTAGAAACTAACTTCTTTTTATTATTTAGGAAATTAATGAATGAATGAGTTAAGTCGAACATGAGGTAACCGAACTCCTTAACCCAATTTCCATTCATTGGGTTAAAATTATACTTCTTTATTATATACTGTAATGATTATGTGATAAATAACTTCTATTCTAATATCTTGTATTTATACTTTATTTATGTATACATATAGTGAATACACATAATAGATCTATTTTATTTACAAAATGATCATTGAAAAGGAACCTTGCATCCTCCCCTTTTAGTCAAATAATTTATTATGTTATGTCTTTTAATTTCCATTTTCTTATGTGGGATGTCTTCTTATATATCCTTCTTTTTGTACATTTTATTTATAAGTGATGAGAGACTATTTTCTCTCCCATAAACCCATTTTCTAAATTTTAATGTGACACCATAAAGCTGCAGAAATTTCATAAGAGAATTCATATCAATATCGTTTCATTAAAGCATACATTAATTTATACATGAATTTCCTTTATAAGGTGTTTAAACCCATTTTAAAGTTACTTTTATTCAAAATGAATATTTTTCTATGAAGTTTTTTTCTAAATGAAAAAATATTTTTCCTTTTTAGTGTACATGGTGACAATACCCATTCCACTGATGTGAGCATTATCTGATATTTGGAATACTTAACAAGAGGTAATGTTTTTAAAATTTAAATATATAACATATATTATTTTTATGTATTTTGGTATTGAAAATGGTTTTGGTAATGGATTGATTATGTCAATATATTGAAATTTTCTTTTGTGACTGAAATGTGGAAATATTATCCTTACATTATGCTTGTCCATGTGATATGATTATGTTATGGTTTTTTGGAATTGTTTACTCATACCGGTGGTTCTCTGATAAACCTATGGCGGGTGAGCCCGAGATAGCTATTCAATGCATTGGTTATCATGACAAAGTTAAATGTAAATGTTTCTCGTAATAGATTTAAGGAATATACTGTGATGGGTATTCCAAATGTAAGTCCCTTTGTAGATGTGAAAGCTACATAGTAAGTATGATATGGATTCTAAAAGTTATATTTATGATTTATGATTTCTATGTGTTATTTATTAATCTTATTATTTCATGACATATGTGATAGAGCTTGTGTTTTGTATGTATTTATGGACTAATGTTTTCTATCTTTGTTTTATAACCTTTACTGATCTTTTTATGCTCCTATCAATTTTTTGAGATGCTTTTCATAGGGTATAAGGAAGGTTTAGGGAATGGAAGAATTCATTAATTATTATATCAAGGAATTAATTATTGTTTTATATAAGAATTTTTATTATTAAGAAATATGTTGGATAGAGAATAAGTGTATACATTATAATCTTTTGAGACGTAATGTAATAGTTATGGCCTAATTCCAAAAAACTCGAAACCAAAAAAGATCCTCAATGTGAATTATTAACATAATTCATGATTATGTAATGATTATGGATGGGGCCTTACAGTTATTATCAAGTGTTGGGTTATATAACATTTGAGGTTATGGTGTTATTTAAAATTAAGTTACATAACTATAGTGGTTAGCATATTATATACAGTCATAGTTATTTATGATTAGAATAATGAGTTTAAGATAACATGAATAAGTATAATTTAGTTTTTATATAGATCATAAGATATTATATGATGATTTTATTTACATACTCACACTACACTTTATGGTTTTAGTAAATGGCTGGATCTAGTAGGCATCTAAGTGACAGTTGATGTGAAGAAGACTGTGACAATTTTTTGATTAAGAAACAGAACAAAATGGGAGTTTCAAGGAGACTTATTGTTGTTATTCTAAACCAACTATCTAGAGTCATGACTGACCACATGAACCATGGTGATTTTTATAAGTCATCGTATATGCGAGAAACAAACCCTTACAGATGTTAATGTAATAATAATAAATGTATGAATATTAAAAAACCTATGTGTCAAGGATGGGGAAAGAAACACCTTGGAAAATGATTCAAAGGGATAGGAAGATGATACATATGTGGTAGTGAAGGTCCTAAAGCATGAACCTGCCACGGAAAAAGGAAGCATCAAGTTGAATCTAGTATAGGTAAATAATTCCTTTCTGATGGATCAATTTAATGTGTTAAATATGGTGTGAATTGTAATTATATAAATAGATTTCCTACTATGACTGTTCGGGAATGAGATCCACATGATTATACAAATATATGTTTACAATTTCCTAATTCCATTCCAATTGAATTTGAGGAAACTAAAAATGACCTTTGAGAGGTATGGATTATTTTTTTAACTCATGTTTTGACATTACTGAAATCCTAGGACATTATGAATGATTATCATAATATGAAATAAGTATAAATTAATAAGATGAAAAGACATGGATAATGGATCAGGAATAATTTTCGATGATGAAGATTTCTTCATTTGAGGAATTTAAGAGTTATTTTGGATCTATGGATGATGACAGGTTTAAATGTATCATTGATAGGTTTAATTTGGAAAAAATTTATATTATTTGTAAACCTATAGTTTGATATGTGAAATGGTTTTTCAAGGATGATTTATCTTTTCTCTTGTTGATATAATAATTGTGAACTTATTGGGTTTATATGATCCTGGAATTTGAGGAAATTACAGGGTATTAGTTTTTTGGATGAAAATTGGAGGTGTGAGAAAAAATTTGTGGTTAAAATATGTTATGGTTATTTTTGAGTAATTTATCAAATTTTTTGTAATGTTATAAAATTATATAATATTTGAAAAATTACAACACAAAGACTATGTGACATCCCGTGAGGTTCGAGTAAGCTGTAAGAATTGAACCCACAACCAAAGTGTGATTAGGATTTATCACCTACCACTTGAGTACATGACGTCCGTGGCTTGTATGAATAATCCTTTTTATTTAAATGATTATATTGATCAATAATATGTCTATTCTGGGATATTATGTTTTATCAAATGGATATCCTTAGTATAAGAAAATTATTTGGTGATTATGTGATAAAGGCTATTTTGGAAGACGCTCCCTCTTTTGGGGAAACACTATGTGCTTAATGAACAAATAATACTATGGGATTTCATTTTTGGAGTAATGTTTCAAATTTTATTTTGGAATAATATATGTTTTTATGACAAAAATATGTAAATTTGGGATATTTATGGAAATTAATAACCTATCATAGAGAATATGTGATTTGGTCAATTACTCTTCAGTTTGAGACTTTAAGGGTAGTCTATGTTATTTAAAGATACATGGTACCATTTACTATAGAAGACTACGTTATTAAATACATATGACTTTTGGGATTCAATCACTGTTTGGATTATATTTAAGGAATTTGAGGAAAAATGTTTAATGAATAGTCTTTGTTGATCATTGGGTATTGTTTTTTAAATTATAAAGATAAAGAGTGGTATTACTTTTTATAAGAGATTCTAATTTTTGGAGATTATCTAATCTTATAATAACCATTTTGGTTTTGGTTAATGTATACACATTGGAGAAATATATATTTCATATTTTTTGGATTATGTGATTCTCAAAATTTTGATTCTAGAGCTTCATGTGTGACCAAGTTATCTTGAATACTCATCATTTGGAGAAAAGATGCATTTTTGGTAGAAACTTACCAATGGATGAAACATTTCATCAAACGTCTGAATATTTCCTTATTTCATTATTAAATATCATAAATTAATTCTACAACATTATGAAATGGAACTTAAAACAAAAACGATGTCTGTTTACTTTTCGTACTATGAAACCAATGATAGTTTAACCCATCACATGTTTATGGTTTTCTGGAGGATAACTTTCTTCTGATCATGTTTTCTATAACTCTCCATCAATACTTGACAGTTAGTTTATGTTCCATATACATGTTTTCTTACATGTAATCCTACTATTTGTCATCTCATGGGACCTATTTACATCTCTATATTTATTTTAATGTTATATTTTTATTGACTCTTTTTCTGATCTGGGACTTTCCATGAAGTTTCCATGCCCATTTTCAAAATTGCGAGGACACAATTTCCAAAAGGGCGGATGGATGTAATTATCCACGTATTTATAGAATAATACTTTTTATTTATATAAATAATTATGTATAAATTATTAATTTTCTGTTATAGAGGACGCTTTGTCTGATAGCGTACTCAACACACAATAACTAGTATCCTATAAGTCTTATGTTTCACACATCTTTTAGTTATACAAAAAATAATATAATAATATTATTATTTTAAATGGAAGTTAAAACCTTGTTATTTTATCAGAGGGAATGAACATAACTGACTACAATATTATTAAACTGTTTTTAAATGTTTTTACATTTTTCCAATAAAATATAGAGGCTTAAAATGAGAATGAAGACAATTTTAAGCATAAATACTCTAATATTTTTAAGAGGTAGTTTTACAAACTTTTGATATAGAACAATTTCTAAATATGGGTTTTGTCACATTTATATTTTCCATTTAACAAAAAAGACATCTTATATAGAATCGGGATATCAAAATTTTCATTGGGTAAATTTTTGGTATTTTTTTGATATATCTCATTTTTAATGAATAATGAAAAATATTGCATTATAAGTCAAAAATTACATTTCATTTTATTTATTAATATGATTATATTTTAATTTTAATTGGTTTTAAAGTGTAATTATATTATATTTTCATTAATTAATCATAATATGGTCATTGGAAGTTATTTTACATTAAAATTCGACATAAAAACACGTTTATCTTTTGGTACTTTTTTACTTCATAAAAACACATTTCTTTTGTTTTGACATTGAGAATTAATTTTTAATTAATTTTTGAAAATTATGTGTTTTGAATATACAAAAAATGGATACCATATTTTGAACCAGGAGGTCCAAATTTTGTAAATAGGGGACTTTTATTTTTTGACATTATGAATAGTAACTTCTGTAAATATTTTATTTACCACGGTTAAATGGTAAATCTGTTAAATGAGGGTTTAGTATTAATATTATAATTATATTAAATTACCCTAACACATGTACTAACCCTATTGGCTGATACATGTCCAACCGTTAGCATCCTTGGGTCTATTTTGGGACCCCATCGAGCCAGTTGTAAGTGAAACTCGCACATTATAAAAATTTATTTAAAGATAAAGAAAATGTAACAGAAACATATATCTTTTAATAAACTAATTTTAATATTGTTTTATTTAAGGGATTTATTTTACTATAAATAATAAATATAAATAAAAAAGGATTTCCTACATCATGGTATTTTATTTATAATTTTTAGACATCAAATAAATAAATTTATTTGTGACAC
The DNA here is from genome assembly GCA_963277665.1 of Viscum album. NCBI lineage: Eukaryota > Viridiplantae > Streptophyta > Magnoliopsida > Santalales > Viscaceae > Viscum > Viscum album. The sequence goes on along the minus strand of OY728120.1, from coordinate 1,534,982,010 downwards.
AATGATGATGTAGTGATTAAATTTTTAATGAATTTTTTAAAAAAATGATATTAAAAATATTAAAATAAATATATTTTGAAATATTTTATTCCATATAATAATTTTAGGGATACTAATGATTTTATATCATTGAATTAGTGAAATTTATTTTAAATAATCATGCTGTTATGGAATTATTAAATGTCTTGATTTGAATAGTTTATAAATTGGCATAAATGAGTTTTTTAAACAATTAATATTTTATTAAAATATAAAATAATCCTAAAAATATAATATTCTACCAAATGACATATATGATGTGATAAATTTCATTAATGATCCATTTAGGGTAGTTTTTATAACGACCCATAATTTACATACATTTTTAATACTTCAAAAATTGAAGCACACTTATTACAACATATGACAAAACCACAAAGGACCGTATAGGTATAGTGTCTTTAGAAACTGGGAAACATAAACAACTGGTTCATAAATCTTCTACAGTGTATCCCATTTATTTCATCATATCTAGGGTCCCTTTTAGCATATTCTACTTAATATCCATCTTCCTGACCTGGGGAAAAGAAAACATAAAAGGGTGAGCTCAAATGCTCAGCAAGGGCAAATAAAGGAAATAAAAATCATATCATATCTTTTTGAAAATCAAAACCTGCAAAAGAGATCATAATATCTTAACATGGAATAAATCATAGAAGTGAAAATGAGATCCCCATAATCATAACATAAAACTTGAAACTTTGTGGCATGCACACATAATCATGGAAAATCATTTCTTGTTAGTCATGACTCATTGCCAAGACTATCTTAGTGGACAAAGTCCCTTTCTGAACCGAGTTCACTCCTCGTTTCAGTCCTGTATCACTGAACCGAAATAACCTTCCGTTCCAGCCATGTCTATCTCATGAGATATAAAATCTTTACCCAATGCATTGGAGGGAGATATAGGTCCCACCCATCTTATAATGAATCCTTTCTTATGTGTGCCACATAATCATAAAACATACATCATCGCATAACACATGTAACAGAAATGGGATTCTTGAAACATCATGACATCATAAATCAATTCATATAAGATAAAGGAATTCATAAAAATAATTCCATCACAACATGATCACCTCAATGTAATAATAGGGATAAAAACAGAACCCTTTTATTATCTTAGATGGAAAATAATTTTGATAAAATACTTGAACTTCATTCTTGAGGAAAATATCCTTTCTTCTTCAAAAACATTTTTTTCCTTTCATAACATGTCATACAACTTTAAAATAAAAGAAGTTGATTAAAAATAAACTTGAAAACTTGTAAAGGAAGTTTCTTGGAAATAATGTTTTAAAAATCCATTCATGCCGTATATGTTAAAAAAACATTCTTCGTACTTTTGTCGGAAAAGTCAAAAAGTACCTCGTACGGAAAAACGACAAAAGATTCCTTTCATATTCTTTACTAAAAACTCACCTAAGGGTAAAATTGGATTTAAACTATTGCAAGTGGATGGAAACAATATTTCATATTGAGGGAACATGGATGTGGATGATAAAATACACCCCAGTAAATACTTACGAATAAACAATCTCGGATAAAAATGAGATTGTGATATTTCCCTTACCTTAGGTCCGATTAGCTTTGTACGTGTCCGAAGCTCCTGTATAATGGTTTAAATAATGTTATTGACTTATTCCAGAATCATACATATTTATATGATATCATATATGGTCATATTATTAGCTTCTTGTTAGTAATATTTCATTGTTACTTGTTACTCGGGTCTTTATAACTTTTTGTTCTTATGCGTGTTTTGTCGAATAAATTCTTATTCTTATCTTTAGGTTATAGATAATTCATTTCCAGAATGGTATTAGTGTATTATATACCATATTCATTCATTCAATTCATTTATATAATCATTACGAAATGAAGATCATGTAGAACGAGTCGCATCACATCGTGGAGACGGTATTCCGTACGTACGCACGAGTGATGATATCATTCCTATGATCGTGGAATTGTATTGGAGTATATATATATTATTTCAGTATCAATATTACTTCATAATAATCATATTTAGTTACTCATTACACCATTATACCCATCCTTGTAAGGTGATGGTGGAAAATAGATTACACCACGGCGTGGAGACGGTATTCCGTACGTACGCACGCGCGATGATTTCATTTTTCCGTAGGATGGATAGAAGGTGAATTAGGGTTGTTTCATATTTATAATAACATATCAGTATGTAAGTAATACTTATGTTATTACTTTATCATGAAACAACTAAAGAAGAAGAAGTTGAAGAAGAAAGAAATTGAAAAGATCGGTAATGGATATTACCTCTTCTTTGGAACGCTTCTTTGAATCCTCCACTTAAGGAACTAAGATTGGTCTTTGGAGAAGACCAGGACCTCTAGGATTATTCTAGGGAAGTTTAGAGGAGAAAATGGCAGGGTTTTGCCGAGCTTGAGTGCTCAATTTGGTGTGAGGAGGAGGGGGAGGAGGTGCCCTTTTATAAGGGAGGAGAGGGGCACCTTAGGAATATCTCAAAATATTATTTTATATTAAAGTCAAAATCGGTTTATAATGGTTACAAAGGGTCTTATTTCTAAGATAAAGTGGGGATGGGTCGAAATCCTATCAACCAATAGGATTTAGACAAGTTTAGGGTATTATTTTAACCTTATCAATTAGATTTAACTCTAAGTTAATTATTTTAACTTTTACCGTGTCTTTTTGTTTTCTTTCACTATATGGTTAATACACTTACTATAACATGCCAAACGAACCCCAAATTGTTTATTATTAATATATATATCCTTATCTAAGTCATTTGGCCGAACCTTAGATTTTTAGGAATAAAATAACAATTAATAATATAATATTTGATTTAAAAACTATTTTGTGTCAATTTTGACACTATTTGATATATGATTTGTTTGAAAGTCATAACAGAATTATATGTTCGAACCAAGTTGCTTAAATCAACACTAATATATCATAGTAACCTATAAAATTAGTGTAATTCATAAAAAGTCTCAAATTACATTTATTTTGGTGTTTATAACATCAATTATGTCAATATTTCATTAATAAGATAATTACTGCATCATCTTTGTGTCATAAATAAATTATATTATTTGATGTCTAAAAATTACAAATAAAATACCATCATGTAGGAAATCTTTTTAGCTTTCTAATGAATATTTACAATCGAATTTATCTTATGTATAACCCCATATTAAAAATGATTTACTTATTAAACTTTGATTTTAACTATTTTAACCCTTCTTTAAATAAATTAATAATAAATGTCCTAATCTAATCCAAGTGGGCCTAAATGGTCATATTTTATTCCTAAGTTTGTTTTTGGTCGAATTACACTTGTCCAATAGAATTAGGACATGTGTTAGGATAATATTAATATCATATTTACCCTTAGTTACCCTATTTACTATTAACCGCGGTAAAAAAAAGTAAAAAGTTACTATTCACCAAAAAAATTATTTTCATCTCATTAAACCACATTTTAGTCCTTGATATTAACCGTGTCTCTCGGATTTTCGAAATTCCAATCACAGAAGCGGTAAAATTAAGTTTTATGCAAAATTCAGTTTTTAACCTACCACTTAGTGGTTTCACTATTCATCAAAAATTGAAAGTTTTTAGAAAAATACCAAAATTTCACCCTAGGCTAATTTCGATATTCTGAGTCCAAAAATGAAGTCCATTTTGAAAAATAAAATTTATAAAATTCCAAAAAGTGGTTATTACTATTCATAACGGCTAGTTTTAATAGCATAATGTTGTTTAGTGAAACTCGGTATTGCGTACGACGCAAGCTATCGAGGAAGGTCGCGATTGCGTGTAAAGCAAGCCAAGCAAGTGTTGTATAGAAAAAGATTCCTTTGATGATTTATATAACATAAAAGTCTCGGGTGTTACATTCTACCCCCCTTAAAAATAATTTCGCCCTAGAAATTTGTCACTTTGCAACAAACAGATGAGGATACTTCTCCCTCATCATATCCTCAAGCTCCCATGTAGCTTCTTCAAGTTGGTGGTTTCTCCATAAAACTTTCACCAAGCGAGTGGTCTTGTTTCGTAGGACTTTTTCACTACGATCCAGAATCTCTATCGGCTGTTCTTCATAAGAAAGATCTTGCTCCAGCGGTACAACTTCTGAGCTGAGTACATGTGAAGGATCTGGTATGTACTTTCTCAGGAGAGATACATGGAACACATCGTGAACTTGAGAGAGATTCGGTGGAAGCGCCAATCGGTAAGCTACCTTCCCAACACGATCCAATATTTCGAAAGGACCGATATATCTAGGGCTCAACTTCCCCTTCTTTCCAAATCTCATAACCCTCTTCCAGGGAGATATTCGTAAGAACACTTTATCACCCACTTCAAACTCTAGGTCTTTTCTTCGGTTGTCGGCATAGCTTTTCTGTCGACTCTGAGCTTCTCTTATGTGTTGTTGAATAGATCTGACCTTTTCTGCCATTTCATCAACGAGATCAGGTCCTAATAGCTTTCTTTCCCCAACTTCATCCCAGCAAGTTGGAGTCCTGCATTTCTTTCCATAGAGAGCTTCATAAGGAGCCATTTGAATTCTGGAGTGAAAGCTATTATTATAAGAAAATTCCACCAAAGGTAGGTGTTGATCCCAACCTCCTTTGAAATCCATAGAGCAAGCTCTCAACATATCTTCTAGGGTTTGAATTGTTCTCTCAGACTGACCGTCTGTCTGGGGATGATAAGCAGTGCTGAAACTCAACTCTGTATCCAGAGTATGCTGAAGACTTCGCCAGAACTTCGAGGTAAATCTCGGATCCCGATCAGATATAATAGAAAGTGGTACTCCATGTAATCTTACCACTTCCTTTACATATATCCTGGCAAGCTGATCTAGAGAGAAATCCTCTCTAATAGGAATGAAGTGTGCAGACTTTGTAAGACGATCAACTATGACCCAAATAGCATTATTGCCTTTGGATGTTTTAGGAAGTCCTGTGACAAAGTCCATAGTGATGTTTTCCCATTTCCATTCGGGTATGGGTAATGGTTGTAACATCCCCTTAGACTTCTGTCTCTCAGCTTTAACTTGTTGACAAACCAAGCATCGAGAGACAAATTCAGCAACATCTCTTTTCATGCCATCCCACCAGAAGTACTCTTTCAGGTCCCTATACATCTTCGTGCTTCCAGGATGAATAGAGAATGAAGAACTATGAGCCTCATCCAGCAGCTCCTTCTTTAATTCGGGGATGGGAGGAACACAAACCCGATTCCTGAACTTTATTATCCCATCACAATCAAGGTTGAATTCAGGAACATTTCTCACCTTCTTTTGTAACTCGACATCTTCTTTCTGTGCCTCTTTAATCTTCACATGTATAGATGGTTGAACATTCATTTGAGAAAGATAAGATTTTTCCCCTTCCATTATAATTCCAAGACCCATCCTTTGTAAATCCATAAATATTGGATCTTTTTTGATCCTCATCATGGATAAACTAGCATGGTCTTGTCGACTTAATGCATCTGCCACCTTGTTTGCTTTCCCAGGGTGGTAATGGATTGAGCAGTCATAATCCTTAATCAGCTCCAACCATCTTCTTTGACGCATATTCAACTCCTTTTGTGTGAAAATATACTTTAAACTTTTATGATCAGTATAAATATCACACCTTTCACCATAAAGGTAATGCCTCCAAATCTTTAATGCAAAGATTACCGCAGCCAACTCCAAATCATGTGTTGGGTAATTTTGCTCATGGATTTTCAACTGTCGTGAGGCATAAGCTATCACCATATCATTTTGCATAAGAACACACCCCAATCCCTTCTTGGATGCATCGCTGTAGATCACAAACCTTTCTCCACTACAAGGCAGTGTGAGCACAGGTGCACTGGATAACCTTCTTTTCAACTCCTTGAAATTCTCTTCACATTCCTCTGTCCAGACAAACTTAACTCCTTTCCGAGTCAACTTGGTGAGTGGATTAGATAATCGTGAAAAATCTTTTACAAAACGTCGATAATATCCAGCCAAACCAAGAAAACTTCGGATCTCAGTTACTGTTGTTGGTCTCGACCATCTTTCGATAACCTCTGTTTTTGCTGGATCCACAGATATCCCCTCTTTTGAGATTATGTGACCCAAAAATGCAACTTTTTGAAGCCAAAATTCACACTTGGTAAATTTGGCATAAAGCTTCTCCTTTCTCAGGGTCTTCAATATAATTCTCAAGTGATCTTCATGTTCTTACTTGCTCTTTGAATAGACAAGAATATCGTCTATAACGACTACCACAAATTGATCAAGATAGTCTCTAAAGACTCTATTCATTAGATCCATGAAGATAGCAGGGGCATTAGTAAGACCAAATGGCATCACTATAAATTCATAGTGTCCATACCTTGTACGGAAAGCCGTCTTTGGTATATCCTCCCTTTTGACCCTTAATTGATGATACCCTGAACGAAGATCAATCTTGGAAAAGTATTGAGCTCCGCGTAGTTGGTCAAATAAGTCATCAATGCGTGGGAGAGGATATTTGTTCTTGATAGTGATCTTGTTAAGTTCTCGATAATCAATGCAGAGTCTCATTGATCCATCTTTCTTCTTAACAAATAGAACAGGTGCTCCCCAAGGTGACGCACTAGGGCGTATGAATCCCTTATCAAGATTCTCTTGGAGTTGCTTCTTCAATTCCTGCAACTCAATTGGGGCCATTCTATAAGGTGTCTTTGAAATAGGCAAAGCACCCGGTACGAGTTCTATTGAAAACTCAACTTCATGATTTGGTGGAAGACCCGGAAATTCCTCCGGAAAGACATCATCAAACTCCCGTACAATGGGAATATTCTTAATCGTGAGTTTCTCACCAACCATTTGAGATAAATAACCTTCATTTAGTGGAATCAATACCCATAATATGGAAGAAATTTCCACTGGAAGGTTATGTTCATCCTTGCATTGGTATACGATCGTAGATTGATCTGGAATATGAAATGTGACTTCCCTTCTTTGGCAATTGATATGAGCTCCATGTAGAGAAAGCCAATCCATGCCAAGAATCACATCAAATTCCACTAAAGGAAGGATCACAAGATTTGCAGGAAGCACTTTCCCACAAACTTCGATTGGAGAAGAATTATAAACTTTTGATGCGATTGATGTGCCATTAGGTGTTGTCACGGCTAACTCAACATCTAATTGTTGAGGTAATACAGTGATACCCTTAGAAAAGTCTTCAGAAATAAAAGAGTGGGTGGATCCAGAATCAAATAAAACATTTGCTACTTTAGAGTGGATGGTAAGTGTACCTTTCACCACATCGTTATCGTACTCCACATCGCTGATAGAAATTGCATGTGACTTTCCTTTGTCTTTAGCCTTAAGATTTTGTTGACGTCGACCATCATCATCAACCCTTGGATTTGGGCATTGATTGGCATAATGCCCCATCTCCTTGCACTTGAAACATTGAAGTGTAGTAGGTTGATTCTGTGTATCCCTTCCTTTGTTTGCATCATTAGAAATCTTCTTCCCATTATCACGGCATTCAAATGCCCGATGACCTTCCTTTCCACATTTAAAACATTTACTTGTCCCTTTAAGACAACTCCCTCCATGTTTCTTTCCACACTTTGAGCATAATGGAAAGTTCATCTTCTTTTCAGTGTGCTCTTTAGAGTTTCCTTTGAATTCCATCTTCCTCTTCTTATCAAACCCATGTGACTGATGGGTTACTCCAATCTCCATCTCGACTTTGAGAGCACATCGAACGATTTCCTCGTAGCTATTGAAGTCCCTTATGGCTAACGCCCTTCGAAGACTTGGTTTTAAGCCACTAAAGAATCGATCGATCTTACTCTCAGGTTGGATAATAATACCAGAAGCGTACCTTGCAAGTCTTGTAAAATTTGCTTCATAGGTACCAACAGATTCATCATCCCTTTGCTTCAGTTCAAGAAACTCTTTCTCCATCATTGTTCGGAGAATACGAGGGAAGTACTTATTGAAAAATAAGTTCTTGAACTCGTCCCATTCCATAGACTCAATTTCATCCCTTTGCCTCGTATTCTTAACAAGATTCCACCATTGATCAGCATCTCCTTCCAAACGGTACACTGCTAGGATGACTTTATCATGTTCAGAACATTGAAGAACTGAAAATATCTTTTCAGTAGTACTAATCCATTGTTCAGCAACTAATGGATTAGTAGACCCGCTGAAAGAAGGTGGACGCTGCCTCATGAAAGATTCAACAGAATGTTGCTCCCTCCTTTGCTCGTTTGGAAATCCTGCATGATTCATAGCTTGAGAAAGTTGTGTGAGCATGGCTACAAGATTTTGCATTCCAGCTCCCATATCGTTTGGTTGCTCAGGGGGACAATCATTGCATTGCCCATCGCATTCCGCATTAACACGGTTCCTTCGGGTTCCAGCCATTGACTAAAACCAAGAAGAATAGTGTGAGCAACACTAATTATAATAGGAAACCACATAATTCAAGAATAAAATTTTCATGCTTATGGTCTTATCCTAGGTTATTCATGGCCATTTATAAAACACTAAGATTGTGTTCTATGCTTAGACTTATCCTTAGGGTTCTTACTAAGGCTTTCACATCCTAGTTTCCAAAGGTTGACTATACCTTTCCTCTGATACCAACTATAACGACCCATACTTTACATACATTTTTAATACTTCAAAAATTGAAGCACACTTATTACAACATATGACAAAACCACAAAGGACCGTATAGGTATAGTGTCTTTAGAAACTGGGAAACATAAACAACTGGTTTATAAATCTTCTACAGTGTCTCCCATTTATTTCATCATATCTAGGGTCCCTTTTAGCATATTCTACTTAATATCCATCTTCCTGACCTGGGGAAAAGAAAACATAAAAGGGTGAGCTCAAATGCTCAGCAAGGGCAAATAAAGGAAATAAAAATCATATCATATCTTTTTGAAAATCAAAACCTGCAAAAGAGATCATAATATCTTAACATGGAATAAATCATAGAAGTGAAAATGAGATCCCCATAATCATAACATAAAACTTGAAACTTTGTGGCATGCACACAAAATCAAGGAAAATCATTTCTTGTTAGTCATGACTCATTGCCAAGACTATCTTAGTGGACAAAGTCCCTTTCTGAACCGAGTTCACTCCTCGTTTCAGTCCTGTATCACTGAACCGAAATAACCTTCCGTTCCAGCCATGTCTATCTCATGAGATATAAAATCTTTACCCAATGCATTGGAGGGAGATATAGGTCCCACCCATATTATAATGAATCCTTTCTTATGTGTGCCACATAATCATAAAACATACATCATCGCATAACACATGTAACAGAAATGGGATTCTTGAAACATCATGACATCATAAATCAATTCATATAAGATAAAGGAATTCATAAAAATAATTCCATCACAACATGATCACCTCAATGTAATAATAGGGATAAAAACAGAACCCTTTTATTATCTTAGATGGAAAATAATTTTGATAAAATACTTGAACATCATTCTTGAGGAAAATATCCTTTCTTCTTCAAAAACATTTTTTTCCTTTCATAACATGTCATACAACTTTAAAATAAAAGAAGTTGATTAAAAATAAACTTGAAAACTTGTAAAGGAAGTTTCTTGGAAATAATGTTTTAAAAATCCATTCATGCCGTATATGTTAAAAAAACATTCTTCGTACTTTTGTCGGAAAAGTCAAAAAGTACCTCGTACGGAAAAACGACAAAAGATTCCTTTCATATTCTTTACTAAAAACTCACCTAAGGGTAAAATTGGATTTAAACTATTGCAAGTGGATGGAAACAATATTTCATATTGAGGGAACATGGATGTGGATGATAAAATACACCCCAGTAAATACTTACGAATAAACAATCTCGGATAAAAATGAGATTGTGATATTTCCCTTACCTTAGGTCCGATTAGCTTTGTACGTGTCCGAAGCTCCTGTATAATGGTTTAAATAATGTTATTGACTTATTCCAGAATCATACATATTTATATGATATCATATATGGTCATATTATTAGCTTCTTGTTAGTAATATTTCATTGTTACTTGTTACTCGGGTCTTTATAACTTTTTGTTCTTATGCGTGTTTTGTCGAATAAATTCTTATTCTTATCTTTAGGTTATAGATAATTCATTTCCAGAATGGTATTAGTGTATTATATACCATATTCATTCATTCAATTCATTTATATAATCATTACGAAATGAAGATCATGTAGAACGAGTCGCATCACATCGTGGAGACGGTATTCCGTACGTACGCACGAGTGATGATATCATTCCTATGATCGTGGAATTGTATTGGAGTATATATATATTATTTTAGTATCAATATTACTTCATAATAATCATATTTAGTTACTAATTACACCATTATACCCATCCTTGTAAGGTGATGGTGGAAAATAGATTACACCACGGCGTGGAGACGGTATTCCGTACGTACGCACGCGCGGTGATTTCATTTTTCCGTAGGATGGATAGAAGGTGAATTAGGGTTGTTTCATATTTATAATAACATATCAGTATGTAAGTAATACTGATGTTATTACTTTATCATGAAACAACTAAAGAAGAATAAGTTGAAGAAGAAACAAAATTGAAAAGATCGGTAATGGATATTACCTCTTCTTTGGAACGCTTCTTTGAATCCTCCACTTAAGGAACTAAGATTGGTCTTTGGAGAAGACCATGACCTATAGGATTATTCTAGGGAAGTGTAGAGGAGAAAATGGCAGGGGTTGGCCGAGCTTGAGTGCTCAATTTGGTGTGAGGAGGAGGGGGAGGAGGTGCCCTTTTATAAGGGAGGAGAGGGGCACCTTAGGAATATCTCAAAATATTATTTTATATTAAAGTCAAAATCGGTTTATAATGGTTACAAAGGGTCTTATTTCGAAGATAAAGTGGGGATGGGTCGAAATCCTATCAACCAATAGGATTTAGACAAGTTTAGGGTATTATTTTAACCTTATCAATTAGATTTAACTCTAAGTTAATTATTTTAACTTTTACCGTGTCTTTTTGTTTTCTTTCACTATATGGTTAATACACTTACTATAACATGCCAAACGAACCCCAAATTGTTTATTATTAATATATATATCCTTATCTAAGTCATTTTGCCGAACCTTAGATTTTTAGGAATAAAATAACAATTAATAATATAATATTTGATTTAAAAACTATTTTGTGTCAATTTTGACACTATTTGATATATGATTTGTTTGAAAGTCATAACAGAATTATATGTTCGAACCAAGTTGCTTAAATCAACACTAATATATCATAGTAACCTAGAAAATTAGTGGAATTCATAAAAAGTCTCAAATTACATTTATTTTGGTGTTTATAACATCAATTATGTCAATATTTCATTAATAAGATAATTACTGCATCATCTTTGTGTCATAAATAAATTATATTATTTGATGTCTAAAAATTAAAAATAAAATACCATCATGTAGGAAATCTTTTTAGCTTTCTAATGAATATTTACAATCGAATTTATCTTATGTATAACCCCATATTAAAAATGATTTACTTATTAAACTTTGATTTTAACTATTTTAACCCTTCTTTAAATAAATTAATAATAAATGTCCTAATCAAATCCAAGTGGGCCTAAATGGTCATATTTTATTCCTAAGTTTGTGTTTGGTCGAATTACACTTGTCCAATAGAATTAGGACATGTGTTAGGGTAATATTAATATCATATTTACCCTTAGTTACCCTATTTACTATTAACCGCGGTAAAAAAAAGTAAAAAGTTACTATTCACCAAAAAATTATTTTCATCTCATTGAACCACATTTTAGTCCTAGATATTAACCGTGTCTCTCGGATTTTCGAAATTCCAATCACAGAAGCGGTAAAATTAAGTTTTATGCAAAATTCAGTTTTTAACCTACCACTTAGTGGTTTCACTATTCATCAAAAATTGAAAGTTTTCAGAAAAATACCAAAATTTCACCCTAGGCTAATTTCGATATTCTGAGTCAAAAAATGAAGTCCATTTTGAAAAATAAAATTTATAAAATTCCAAAAAGTGGTTATTACTATTCATAACGGCTAGTTTTAATAGCATAATGTTGTTTAGTGAAACTCGGTATTGCGTACGACGCAAGCTATCGAGGAAGGTCGCGATTGCGTGTAAAGCAAGCCAAGCAAGTGTTGTATAGAAAAAGATTCCTTTGATGATTTATATAACATAAAAGTCTCGGGTGTTACAGTTTTTTTATTGTAAATATATTAACTATATATTTGGAATCTACAACCGGGCGTGGTAAAAGTTAATTTAGTTAACTAAGGATTAAAGCAAAAATATATGGTTAATTTTAAGCCCTAGATATGTCTATAACCCATTGGATGAGAGTATTTCAAAAAATAATCACCTTATCTTTGAATTATATCGATTGGGGACTTTATGAAATCGAAATTCAGTTTAAAATTAAATAATATTTTCAATCATTCCTAAAGAGCACATCCCCCCTCTTATAAAAGGCCATCACCTCTAACCCAATACTCACAACTGTAAACTCTCTTAGAACATCAATAATATGATCCATTAATCTCCAAACATACCTTCATTCCTCATACAATCCTTACCCTAGATAGAAGGAAATTCAAAAATTCCATTTATCAAAAATCAAATGGAGTTGCCCAAATTTGAGGTAACATCTTCTCTCAAGTTATTTTCTGTTATTTTACTTATTCACCCCCTATTATAATCTTTTTATTTGATTTATAAGCACACCAATATTTTCAATATACCAGTTAGTTTTTACGATATGTATTATAACTAAACATATAGACATCTACATCTAATGGAAACACACATATTGTTTCTCTATACGGTGAATGACTGTCTCACAAAATGATGATTGTTCGATTTTCACCTACCACCTCTGATTGCACATTATGATGAAACTGGATTTATATATGATATTTATTATATTATATTATATGTATTATTCTTTAATTTTCAATTAGAACATAAATTTTTTATTTTCATGTTGTATAAATACGATAACTTAATTTGAGAAAGTGGGGACTACCGCCCCCTCAAAGTGATATGACTCGTTAATTCCATACAAGGAACATATAAAGGATGGTGTTAATGAAAATATGTAATGTATATCAAATATGATATTATACTAGAATTACAATGCACCTATGTACCATTCGGTTTTCAATCCTTTAAAAATGAAAAAAATAGAAATGAATGTAGGGTTCATCCATACGTACAACTTACCGTCTCCATAAACATTGCATTTAATTTATTGTCTCAAAATATTATGTAATATTATTAATACATATATAAGGGATATATATTATATATATGTTGTATATATGAATAATATTCTGTAGGTAATATAGTTCTGACAACAAGGAAAAATTTTAATTATAAAAAATTCTTTTTTGACTGATATTTCGAACATCAACAAAATGTCTGATATGAACTCAAATAATTAACAAATTTTTATTTCAAGGTAATAAGTGATATAAAATGAATAATAAACATGAAACTTTTTCTGAATCAATTAGATATTAAATTAGTTTTATTATTCAAAAAATTAAAGAAAGAACGAGTCAAGTCGGAAACGGGGTGAGGGAACTACTAAACCCAATTTTCAATCATTGGGTTAAAATTATACTTATTAATTACATTATGCTGTTATTATGTTATAAATATATTTTTCATTAATATCATGCATTTATAATTTATTTACGTGTACTTAGAGTGAATACACATAATTGATCTACTTTTTTTACAAAATTATATTTGTAAAGAAACCATTCATCCTCCTCTTTTAGTAAAATAATTCATTATGTTATGCATTTAAATTTCCATTTTCGTTTTTTGGGATATTCCCAAATATATACTTATTTTATTATACTTTATTTCAATGTGACGAGACAGTCTTTTCTCTCACATACATTCAATTTTTGATTTTTTAAAGTGATGACGTTAGGCTACAGAATTGTCATTTGGGACTTCGTCTTAATCTCCATTAATTGAGGGATACTTTGAATTACACATGAATTTCCTTTATAGGATGTTTAAACCCCTTTTCCATTTACTTTTATTCAAAATGAAATTTTTTTCTACAATTAGTTTTTCTAAAAAAAAATATTTTTCCTTTTCAAAGTACACGGTGACAATAACCTTTCCACCGCAGCGAGAATTATGTGATATTTGGCTTCCTTAACTAGCCATAATGTTTTGACATGTAAAAAAATACCATATACTATTTTTATATATTTTGGTACTGAAAACGGTTTTGTTAATGTATTTATTATTTAAATATATGGAAATGTAATATCGTGATTGCAATGTGGAAATGTTATATTTCCTTTATAATTGTTAATGTGTAATGATTATGTTATCGTTCTTGGTAATTGATTACGCATATGAGTGGTTCTATAATAAACTGAGGGCAGGTGAGCCAAAGATAGATCTCCAATTAATTGGGTAATGTGATAGAGGTAAATGTAAATGATTCTCCAACTATATTTAGGGAATATACTATGACGGGTATTCCAAACATAACTCCTTATGTAGCTGTGAACGCTACAATGCACTTATGATATGGATTCCACAAGTTACATTTATGATTTATGATTTTGATTTTTTATTCATAATTATTATGATTTCATGAGGTATTTTATTGATATTAGGTTTTCTATGTATTGGTTAATTAATGTTTCTTTCATTATTTCATAACCCTTACTGAGCATTTTATTGTCATCCCATGTTTTTGTAAAGTTTTTCACATGATATAAGGAAGTTTAGGGAATGGAATAATTAAAGATGATTTATATCAAGAAAATAATATTTTTTTAGTTTAAGGAGTTTTATAATTGTGAAAAAAATTGGATAGAGTAGAAGTGTCTACTTTGTAATCTTCTGAGATGTAATATAATATTTACGGCCTAATTATCTGAAACATGAAACATGAAAAAATAATAAATGTGAAATATTAACTTTATTCATGATTATGTAATGATTAAAGCTAGGTCCTTACAAGAAATGGGGATATAATTTCACTCAATGTATTTAGATCCACCCCTAACAAAATTTGTAAGCGGAAAATTCTGGTGAACCATGATATAAAACCTTTATTAAAATTATATGCAATTATAGGCCTAGATTGGATTTCCCTATATAGAGACAACATGAATTTACATGATAAGGAAATTTCCCTACATATTGTGAATCAACCCCTGATTCTTTACAGGTGAAAGTGGGTGGATTAATATTATTTATCACCAACATCTTATGTGTGGATATTATATCCTATGTGAAATATTATATATCTCATGTTATGGCGTCTAAGACATGAACAATCCTTGAAGACATGAATATTGTGAGGGAATACACTATTGGGCTTCCATATAAATTTATTGGTATTCCAACAATTCAATAGGATGAATTTTCTATCAAGAATATACATGGGGTGTTAACATTATCCAAGACTCAATATTGAATGAATGTTTTGTAACATGGAATGCTAATGAATCAAAAAGGATAATATGGGTAACAGTTTCATATGCCTAAGGGATTTACCATGGGGTTCACTAGTCCACTTAATTAAGACGATTGATGGATCAATGCACCTTTCAATTGGTTATCATGAGATCAATATAATAGACCACAACCTCAGTCATTACTTAATATTATGTTATGAAAATAATTTGGCATTCAATCACATAAACTATCTTATTTGGTTTAGAGATTTATAGAATTTTTCCATAACTTATAAATATCAACTTTATTATTACAAAGTATAAACTACTACTCACTATCCAATTTTTTCATAAAACAAAATAATTTAAAAAACATGGGTTTTTTTCACACATAAAAATCATAACATTCCATTATCCCATACTTGACTATAATATCATTTAAATCCTATGAAAAGAATTTAAAAACTTGATATTAGAATTAATATTTTAGAATGAGATACACCCAAATGTAAAACTATTCGTATTGCAAAAACATGTAAACCAGGAATACATTATCCTAAAGTAATACTTTTCATGTTTATGAAGTAGAAAATACTCTTCAATGAATATAAGATAATTAAATATCCTTTTTTAAGATAAATATTAATATAAAATAAATATAAATCACACATAACATATAAAATTATACATTGTATATAATAATACATAAATAGATTAACCATACGGTGGACTTCCACACATATCAGTCTTCCAAATGGAATATCCAGAAAGCTGACTTCCATAACAAATGCATTGAAGGTTATAACATAACCACATATACTTGGATTATCATATTACCAACCATCATTGGTTTATCATGTAATAACTCATCAAATGTCCATGTAACATTATATAATAGTAAAACATAAATGATTGAAACTATCAACATTTCAGTCATAAAATTTAATTTTTAATAATAATATATCATTTCAAGAGAATGATATTGTTAATAAATTTTAAAAACCATTTTCAATACCAAATCAGCCAAAAAATAATAATGTATTTCATTACCCTTAACATAACATTAATACTTCTAGGGGAAGCCCAATATCTAATAACGGTTATGGAGACAGAGAGGTCGTTGTCACCGTACATGTTAAATACAGTCATTTATCATCGTGTGAACCACATCATAGAAAAATATTATACATTAATTAAATTAAAATTCTAATGGTTTTATTATAAACCGTATAATAAAGGTTATGTATATATTAAAATATTACTCAATGAAAGGATATTGAGACAAAGTTCATTACCTTGAGTCTGACTCATCATGTAAAATCATTATGTTCCTCAATAATAAACCTAGGTCAATTTATAATTTCTTGAGAACCTTTTTCAAGTATATTATTCCATTTCTATAACTTATTACCGTGTTATAAAGATTAAATAATTATTTATTTTCAAATTTAACATTCTGATGAAATTCTGTTAGTTGAAAATGAACTTGATGAACTTATATTGATGTAAATTTTCAATTTGGTCAAAATTCCATCTCCATAATATTATTAATGATTTAAATTCCATATATATCCTCTATATAAGTATTTATAATGTCCATAATATCTTTATATAAGAAATTAAATGCCCCATTCCTGGAGATTGTAGGTCGTATGTACTTAAGAACACTATTTCCATTTATTTGTAATATTAAAGGTGTTAAGACTAAATGATTAATAAGTTTATAATAGTTATCGAATAATATATATGGTATATATTTTAAATAAGTTCATTAACACGATCCTATATATATTTCCACATATGGCATGAACGAGTCAAATAACATTGAGGGGTGGTGTTCCACACATCCTAAAATAAAATTATAGTATTAACACATTATAGAAATCATAATGGTATATTGTAATAATAATTAAAAAAACATAGAGACATTATAAATGTAATATATATTATATACATATACTATTCCATCACAATGGACACCATGATAGATGGTAGGATAAAATAGAACAATCATCATTTCGTGGTGTAGTAGTCCACCGTACATAGAAACTGTTTGTTCTATATCTTTTATATGGTGGTGTGTGTTAGTTTAAGTCAAATACATATCATAGAAACACCCTAATATATTTATGATTATTTTTTTATATAATAATTGAGTAAATAGAGGTTAGGGGTTTGGGGAAAGAAAATATATAATTGAAAGGAACTTGAGAGAAGATGTTGCCTCTAAATTGGGCAACACCTTTTGATTTGAGCCAAAAGGATTTCCTAAATTTACATACACCCAATGTAAGGCTTTTAAGATGAATATAGTTCTATTAGGATATTTTTTTAACTTAATTTGGATGATTCAATGGGATTTATAAACGTGAGTAAGTGGGTAGACTTGGTGGCCTTTTATTTGAGGGAGCAGGGGAACATTAGGAATGTCATGAAATATTATTTTATTATAAATCAATTTAAAAGTTATAATAGATCCAATGTGTTATATTTGAAGTATAATATGTGTATGGGTCAAAATAATCTCAACCAAAAGGTTTTATACGAGTTTAGGTCACAAACATAACCTTATCTTTTGGCTTTAACCCTTGGTTAAATAATTTTACTCTTTCCATGTCTTCTTGTATTTTTAGACTATATGGTTAATAATGTTACTATAAAATTCCAAGATAACCTCAATTAGGATCATTAATGATAGTTTTAAAATTATATAATTATGTTTTCTGAATATTATTTTTTTCACCATTATATCATTTAATAAAATAGTTTTTGTTTTTTAAATCATTTATGTCAATTTTGAAACTATTTAGTAATTAGCTTTTGTTAAATGCATACAAAACATGATACATTAAAAAAATACATTAACTCAATGATAAAATGACATAATCATCATTAAAATTCGTGTATAGAATAAAAATATTCAAAATACTTATATTTTAATATTTATAATATATTTTATTTTAATCTTTCAATAATAACGTATTCACTATATCATCATTGTGCCTCTAAATAAATTTGTTTATTTAATGTATAAAAATTATAAATAAAATTACATGATGTTGGAAATATTTTTATATTTATAATGAATATTTATAGTAAATGAGATCAGTTATATAACCCTATATTAATTTATTAGTAAAAAGATATATCTTTATGTTATATTTCTGTTTACATTAAATTATTTATTTTAACATGTTATTATCACACAAAATTGCACTCAAGTGCCAAAAGTTCAGAAAAATTATTTTTTTGTAGACCAAGACTCATCCAAAAATCTTAGGACACATGTTAATGTAGTTTTAGATTATTATAATATTATCTTTACACTTATTTACCTAATTTACCCTTTATCTGTGGTGAATAAAAATAATCACTGAAGTTTCTATTAATAATATCCAAAAATAAAATCTTCCTATTTATATAATTTTTAACTTATTATTAAAAATATGGAATAAATTTTTCAAATTCAAAACATTGAACTTTCATTAATTAATTTTTTATTATTCTCTATTGTCAAAACCAAAAAGCAGGTTTTTAAGAAGTAAAAACTGTCAAATGATTGGCATGTGTTTATGTCCAATTCAAATGTGAAATTAACTAAAATTAAAAAAATTGTATTAAATGATAAAAAATAATTTAAATATAATTTAAATCTAATTAAAATGACATTATATTAATAAAAATAAATGAGATGAAAATAAATTTTTGATTTAATAGTTCAGTATTTTTTAATAGTCATTAAAATATGAATTTTATCATAAATATTATAGAATTTCATCCATTATTTTTATGTCGTGGTTCCAATGAATAAGATTATTATTTCAATTAGAACATATAAAAGAGGTAAAAACTGCATTTAAAAGCATTCCACTTAAAAAGGTGGTAAAATGACCATTTAAAAATATAAGAGTATTATATGCTTAAAATGGAATGATTCTCCTTTAAAGCCTCTAAAATTTATTTGATAAATGCAAAAAAATTTAACAAACATGTTTAATAGTTAGTTAGTTCAGTTAATTCCTTCTAATAAAACGTCATGGAATGAAATAAAATTAAAAATAATTTTATTATTAACGTATTATTTTTCAGTATAACTCAATATTGTGTGTAATGTCATATTTAGAAGAAATCTATTGTTGCATGTCGAGTACACTATCGAAGATAAAATCTCCATTAAAGTAAAATGAATATATTATTAATAAATATTAATATATGTGAAAATGTATTATTCATTAAATACATGGGATTTTACATCCTTCCCCCCTTTTGGAAATTGCATCCCTGCAATTTTGGTTACATATCAAATAATTAGTGATATTTATTCCCCATATCATTTTCAGATTCCCTTGTTTCCACTTCAACCAAATGGTTTTTAAACAATTCCTTTACCCAATGAATCAGTTTATTTGGAAACACATGATATATGTGGCCAAGAATCTTTACTGGTTGTTCCTCGTAAGAACAATTCTCTTCCAATTGAACTACCTATGGACTCAAAACACGAGATGGATTCAACATATACATTATTAACATTGAAACATGATAAAATGTGTACATGGGATAAACATGGAGGTAAATCTACTTAGTAGGCAACAAAAAGAAATTTCTCAAAGATTTAATAGGGTGCAAAGAACCTTACACTATGCTTCCATTTCTTACCAAAATGCATCCAAATTTTCTATGGTGAATCTTTTTGAAAGACATGATCACATATATTGAAAGAAATATCCATCCTATTTGATATCTTCATAACATTTCTTCTGGAAATGTTCTATGCTCATATTCATCTAAATAAAATAAACATTTTATACCATCTCTTGTACTAATTCTGGTCACATCAACTTCCTTTCACATACATCATTTCAAAAATATGGAGTTCTACCCTACTTCCCATATAATTCCTCAAATGGTTCTATCTATATACTCGAATGAAAACTATTATTATAATAAAACTCAACCAAGGAAATATGGTGATCCCAACTTACTTGGTAATCCATTTAACTACCACATAGCATATCATCCAACATTTGAATTGTTCATTCTAACTTCCCATATGATTGAAGATGAAAAGTTGTAATTAAACTTAATTCAGTACCAATGTTATTCAATAGTCCTTTCAATAAGATATAAGTGAACCTTCGATCACGATCAAATACAGTGGAGAGGGGAAATCCATGTAACCATAATATATCTTTAATATATAGTTGAGAAAGTTGATCTAAAGACAGAGTATATCTAATAGGATGAAAATCAGAATATTTAGTCAACGGATCAATAATAACCCAGATTTCATTATTACCAAGATATGTATTCAGTAATCCCACAATGTGTTCATGGATATATTTTCCCATTTCCACTCCAGAACTGGAAAAGGGCAATGAATCCCCTTTGGTTACTGCAAAATTTTCTTTAACCTATTGAAAATTCAAACATCTTAGGGTAATGCAAGCAATATCTCTTTTAATTCAAGCCTACCAATAATACTCTTGAAGATCTTTGTACATCTTAATACATCTTATATGGGAAAAAATGGAGAAATATGAGCATCACATAACAACTCTCTCTTCCACTGAGAATCATAACGAACACATTATGTCTTACCAAATCTCAAAACACAATCATTAACAATGTTAAATTCAGTCAAATAACCCTTTTGAACCAATTATATCTTTTTCTATAACTCATTGTCTTTCATCTCCACTTGATTAATTATTTGTGATTGAGAAGATATCACTGGCACCTGAAACAAAACAAGGTATTTCCTTGAACCAAAAACATCCTATATAAAAATTTATCAAATAAAAAACCAAAGGATCTCATTCCAAACCTAGCATGGTTAATGTAAAAATAATTTTTCACTGCAAAGCATCAACCACTTTATTTTATTTTCCATCATGGAAATGATTCATGCAATCACAATCCTTGATTAAATATAGCCATATCCTCTACATCATGTTCAATTCTTTGTGAGTGAATATATAATTCAATATTTTGTAATCAATATATATTTCATAGTTTACGCCAAAAAAATGATGCCTCTAAATATTTAATGAAAAAATAATAGTATGTAATCCCAAATCATGGGTAGGGTAATTTAACTCATTGGGTTTCAACTAACATGATGGATAAGCAATTAAATTATCTTTCTACATTATAACACAACTAATTCCATTTAATGATGCATTAATATAGATAAAAAACTCACCATTCCTATATGGTTGGGCCAAAACTGGAGCATTTACGAATCATCTAGTTAGTTCCTGAAAACAATCTTCACATTTTTTTGTATAGAATAACATAACTGTTGGATCTTGAATATACAGATTATACACAAGAGGGGGGTGAATTGTGTCATTACTATTTTTTGTTAACTCTTTGATTGACCAAGTTATGTTCTCTTTGATTTACCAGATTTGGTCACACAATGGAAATAAATAAAAGCAGGGACACAAATATGTATAGTGGTTCAGGGAACAGAAGCCCCTTGTCCACTCCACCAACACTCAACTCAATGAGCTTGATGATATTCACTATTTGGTCCTCGTTTCAACAGACCGGTCCACAACTGAATATAGGCAGTTGACACCTTTACAATCCATGAAAAAAATCCTTCTGGTTCAAACATGAACCTACACAGCTTAGTATGAGAAGCTGGTTACCCAATATAAAAATAATTTCAGAAATAATATTTTCCATATGATCTTCACAATTACAATAGAATGTAATTGACAGCAGATCGATCGCCATCTCTAGAAATTTTTATTTTCAAGTCGAAGCAGTTCTGAGTCGATCCAGTTGAAATATATATAAATCTATAGTTCACAACTTTAGAATTAGTAGATACACAGTAGATATTCGATGCAGAATAAGTGAATCTTCTATCGAGTTCCTTCTTCTTGAATGAACAGAGCTTTGATGCTCCTTTTTGAATCAGTAGATCAATCGTGATTTTTCTTCAGTCTCAGTTTTTCACCTTTTTAAAATAAAATATTTATCACCACTCTCCCTATATGGTTTTTTTAGAGAGAACATATATAATAAAGCTGAGCATATCTCCTACACATTTAGATCCACAAAATTCTCCTTCTAATTCGCAATATTTAAAAATTTGAACTTACAGAGTAGTTGTAACTTCCCTGAAGACTTGACATAAAAAGATCAATTTAATTCGATCTTTAATCCAATGATAAAATGAATTTGAATCGGTCAATGTTGTACTATAAAAACGACTCTAAATCCGGCTTGAAATCCGCCCAATAATCAGTGTGCTGACCGTTGCATAAAAATATCATCTTTCAAACTTCCCGACGCCAAACATAAGGTTGATGATGTGACCTCCAAACATAGGGTTGATAATATAGTCTTCAAATGTAAGGTTCATAATGTAATGATGAACATAAACTTAGGGTTCATGTTACTTTCTTCAAACATAAGGTTGATCTTAAACGTAGGGTTCATGTTACTTTCTTCAAACGTAAGGTTGATCTTAAACGTAGGGTTCATGTTAATTTCTTCAAATGTAATGTTGATCATAAACGTAGGGTTGATCATCTATAATTTTACTTCAACAATCAAACGTATGGTAAATGATCCATAATTTTACTTCAACACTCAAACGTGAGAAAAATGATCCATACTTTTACTGATAACCAAAACTTAAGGTTCCTTCTTAACATAAGGTTCTTCTTCCATACGTTGTTGAAAATGTATGGTTGTTTAACCATAATTTTCTATTATCTCAAAAAGTATACACGCTTTTCATCCTTATTCTATGTTTATCCACGTAGGGTATGAACAGTGATTCCAGGACGCGCTTAAAGCAGATTCCAAACAAGTAATAAATTTCTGTTACTTCAAGAGTAAAATAAATAAATAAATTCCCACAAAATACTAAATAAAATCATTAGAAAATAATTAAGGGTATTTGTGAGCATCAAAATTATCATAAAGAGACAAAGTATTATTTTCAATAATCTCCCCCTTTAAATAAAATTATTATATATTGTTGAAAACAATACTTTTCTCAACAATCTCCCACTTTTTGATGATCACAAAACCAATAAGATAATAAAACAAATTAAATGAGATTAACTCTCAAAATAAAACAATATTTTAATTTTAACATAATAAATAAAAATTTCAATAAATAAAAATTTCTCCCTTGAAAATATAATATTTTTTCTTTAGAAATAAAAGTTTCTAGTCTTATCCAAATTTCTCCCTCTGTTTTATCCAAATTTCTCCCTCTGAATAAATAAGGGGTTTTAACTAAGGGTTGTTAAAATAAAATTTAAAATTTTGTGTTGATCCAAATTTCTCCCCCTTTTTGTGATATCACAAAGAATGATAAAATATGGATTTGAACACATTTAATGTTGTACTGAACTGTAGGTAAATGCTATTATTAAATATTTATCAATAAGTAAATATGGAGTACTGGAATATCAAAAATAAATATAGTAAAACAAATAGAAAGAGAGAAACAATTTTTCATTAAAAATGAAAAATAGATACAAGTATGATAAACAAAGGAATCAAGGTTTAAGCAAGATAGGCAATAGGTTCTATCTCCTCTGGATTGCAGACTTGATTTCTGTGAACTGTTCCCTAAGTCTCTTCATCATCCCATCTCCATGTTTGATATTGAGCTCTCTATTCTCTTGAGTCATATGAATATCCTCGATTAAATTGACTCTGAAAAACTCATGCATCCTTTCTTCTTTTTTGATAAACACTGACAGCTTCTCTGATATCTGATTTAACATTTTTCTGATTGATGGCTCACTAGATGTCAGTTGATCTACTAAAAATTTCTGATTGTCCAACAACACTGATAATGGAGCACTATTACATTAAAGATCATGCAACATGTCATTCATGTTTGTCATCGCGGCTGTGATAGCTTGAAATCTACAGATTAAATTAGGTGAAGTACCTGATCCACTAACAACACTATTTTCAACTGATGCAAATTGGTTCTCCATAAAAAACTTCAGATATGATAAATCTATCTTAATAACCAATTCAGATTTCAAATTTGCAACTACATTCAGCATATCCTCTTTAAACATTTAAACTTCTTTCCTTGAGACTGTACTCTCTTTTGGATTTTAAAATCTAAATTATTCGATGGTTAAGGCATTTCTCAGAGAGATATTCTCAGATCCCAACTAAGACACCTTTTTGTACGGTTCTTCAAATTATTTCTTCCTTGAATCAGAGGAACCATCTGCTTGATTCACATTTTAAAGCTCTGAATGATGCAGTAGTACCAAAGGTAATGATTCAGTATCAGATTTCTCTTTCTCTTTGTCCTGAGTAGATTTTTCCACAGATTTTTCCTTAGAGTCCGCATACTCCTCCACAGAAAAATCCTCTTGAATGACTTCTGTGTGATATTCAGAAGCATGCTCATCACAAACATCAACATCTTGGTTTTCCACTGGATTTTCAAGAACAATATTTTCAGGAGATTCCTAAGGTCTGGCCACTTCCTCGCCAGGCACTGCCTCATTATCTTGGTCCTGTAGAAGTGTAAATTCAACATCAGCTACAACCTGTTACTGATTCTCCCTTTGAGCTTCTTCTTGAGCTCCTGATCCCTCTACTAGTTTTTTCATTTCACTAACAGCTTCCATAGTCTTATCTATAACATCTTCTCTTACAAAAGAATAAGAAAATAAATCTTTTATTATTTCCAATGCAGGGGAAGTAATTTATTCATTAACAGCTCGAGTTCTTGGAGATTGAATTCCATCATAACTTCTTTGTTCTTCAGTATATTCCACTTCAAATAGGATCCTTCTTGCTACATTGATAACTCTTGATTCAGGCATCACTTTGACAGTAGTAATTGAGGTACCTGACCATGTAACTTGGGAAGTTTAACATGATATCACTTAACAGAAGATACATTATGTACATATCAGGGTACAAAATCTTTTCCATTTCTTCCATTCTGGTAGCTATTCCAGTCTAAACAAATTTAACCAGGATCTTCTGATCTGGTTCTAAATCTTTCACAATAATTTTCTTAATAGTAGATGTTCCAAACAAAAAATACATAATTTCCTTGGATTTATGCACAAAATCACCTATATTCTTCAAATCAAAATGAAAAACTCCCTCATGAGGGCAGTTGAGAATCTGACAAATTTCTACTGACGAGATTGAGAAATCCCTATCCTCTATCATAGCCATCATACTATCCTCAGTATCCCCCAGAATAAACAATACAGATTTGAAGAAGTATCTTTGTTCTACCTCATACAGAAATTCATTATTTTCACTGTTGAATGTATGTTCAAGGTTCTGAAATGACAGAGCTTGTTTCAACAGAAGATTTTTCAGAAATAACCAGTCGAGATCGATCACCTTGCCCTGTAACATTTTTCTTCCTTATGAGCATTGTCTCTTGACATTTCTTGGCTTGGATTCACTGGCGCTTTTAGTCCTTACCATTTCTGCGAGAATCTCTAAAGGTTTGAAGGTTAGGGTTTGAGAGGCTCAAAGATTAGGGTTCATGAGTAGAGGCCGGTGTTAGGAGTTCGAAAGGGTTTGGATAGAATTAAAACAGTTGAGAAGTCGAAAGGGTTTTCGGACAACCTTGATTACCATGTTTTTAATAATCATTAAATATGTTTAAAAATGAATAAAATAGATTATGTGGATAAAGGAAAATTATTCTGTTTAAAAAAAACAAAATTTTTTTTAAGAAGAAAAAAATTGTGAAGTAAAATTTTATTTAAAATCAAATAAACCTAGCTCCCCCTTAATAAAATCAAACCTTGCAGTGGGAAGTGGTTTAGTAAAAATATCTGCTAATTGAATTTCTATATTTATAAATTCTAAAAATATATCCTTTTTAATAACATGATCTCTTAAAAAGTGATGCCTCATATCAATGTGATTAGTTCTAGAATGACTAATAGGATATTTTGAAATATTAATTACACTTGTATTATAACATAAAAATGGTGTATTATTAAAATTTAATACAAATTGCATAAGAGTTTTTTTATCCACAACACTTGTGCCCAAAAACTGCCAGTAGAAACATATTTTTCCTCAGTTTTTGACAAGGAAACTGAATGTTGTTTCTTACTAGACCATAACACCAATGACTTTCCTAAAAAGTGACATGTTCCTGATGTTTTTTCTCTATCTAATATAAAACTTCCAAAGTCCTCATCTGAATATGAAATCAAATTGAAATCAGAAGTTTTAGGATAAAGAAGAGATTGAAAAACAGTTCCTTTTAAATTTCTAAACCTTCTTTTAACAGTAGTTAGATGAGATTCATTAGGATTTGATTGAAATCTAGCACAAAGACATACTGAATACATTATATCAGGCCTACTAGAAGTAAGATATAATAAATTACCAATCATACCTCTATTTAACTTGTTGTGAACTGATTTTCCAGTTTCATCCAAATCATGTTTTATATTAGTACACATAGGAGTTGTAAATGTCTTTCTGTTTTCATGTCCAAATTTCTTAAGTAAATTAGTAATGCATTTTCTTTGATTCAAAACATTTCCAAAATATTTTTCATAAATTTGAAGTCCTAAGAAGAAATTTAGTTCTCCCATCATACTCATTTCAAATTCTTTTTTGCAATAACTTTGAAAACTCATGAAAAAGGGTTTTATTAGTTGATCCAAAAATTATATGAAAAACATAAATTTGAACCAATAAAACGTTATTTTTTACAGTTTTCTTAATGATTGTTGGATCTTCCATTCCAATAGTAAAATCATTGTTCAAAATAAAAGAACTTAATCTTTCATACAAACCTCTAGGAGCTTGTTTAAGGCCATAAAGAGCTTTAGTAAGTTTAAAAATAGAATCTGGTTTATGAGAATTTTCAAAACCTGGAGGTTTCTCAACATAAAATTCCTCCATTAAATAACCATTTAAAATGAAGATTTAACATCCATATAAAATAATTTAAAATTCATATAAGATGCATAGGAAAAAAGTATTCTAATGGATTCTAAACTAGCTACAGGTGCAAAAGTCTCATCATAATCTATTCCTTCTTCTTGATTGTATCCTTTAGCTACTAATCTTGCTTTATTTCTAGTTATTGTGCCTTAGTCATCCTGTTTATTTCTAAAGACCCATTTGGTTCTTATTATTGGATAATTCTTAGGTCTTTCCAATAATTCCAAAACTTCATTTCTTTTAAATTGGTTTAATTCATCTTTCATTTCTATTACCCAACTTTTATCATCTAAAGCTTCTTATATATTCTTGGGTTCTTGTTGAGATAGGAAGTCCAAGAATTCCACGAGGTTTCCTAAGTTTCTTCTAGTTTGAATTCATGTATCTAAGTCACCTATCACAGTTTCTAAAGGGCGATTCTTTAGGGTTCTAGACTGTCTAGGAAAAACAATTAAAGGTTCTTCAGTATCATGTTCCTATGAACTGGATTGAATTTATTTTATATCATTTTCAAAATCATTCTTTAAGTTCACAAGTCTCATGTTATCATTAGAGTCAAGTTCATCTATTTGATCTGCCCTTTTCTCAAAGGGATCAGATTCGTCAAATCTCACATGAACTGATTCTTCAACAATCCTTGACTTCTTATTATAGACACTATATGATTTGGAGATAGCAGAATATCCTAAGAAAATAACTTCATTAGATTTTGGATCGAACTTACCAAGATTATCATTGGTGTTCAAGATGTAAACCTTGCATCCGAAAACATTAAAGTAATTTACTTTAGGTTTTCTATTATTCCATAGTTAATAGGGTGTATTTTTCAAAATAGGTATAATTAAAACTCTATTAATCATATAACAAGCTGTATTCACAGCTTCTGCCCAAAAATACATAGGTAGGCTATAATAATTTAACATAGTTCTAGACATTTCTTGAATTGTTCTATTTCTTCTTTCTACAATCCCATTCTGTTGAGGTGTTCTTGGTGCATAGAAGGTATGTTTAATAACCATGTTTGGGCAAAATGAATTAAATTCTTGATTCTAAAATTCTCCACCATGATCACTTCTCAATGAGATTATATTAAAACCTTTTTCATTTTGAACAGATTTGAAGAAACTTTCAAATAAAGTAAAAGCTTCATTTTTATATTTCAAAAAGAAAATCCATGTAAATATATAATAGTCATCAACTAAAACAAATACATATAATTTACCATCCAAGCTTGCTACTCTTGAGGGTCCAAATAAATCCATATGAATAAGTTCTAGAGTTTTAGATGTAGGAACTTTATTGGCATATTTTAAGGATGATTTGTGTTGATTGCCAAGTTGAAATGCATCACAAAATAGGTCGCTTTCAAATTTGAGACTAGGTAAATCAGAAACTAAATGTTTCTTAGATGAATTATTTAAAACATATATATTACAGTGTCCAAGTCTCCTATTCTATATCCAAGATTCACTTACTTCAGCAGTTACGCAATTTACTTGTTGTTTACATAATGAATTTAAATCCAAAGTATAGACATTATCAGTTCTCGGTGCTTTAAATTTTAACAGTTTATCTTTAGAAACAATACAACAATTGTTTGCAAATTCAACAATATATCCATTATCCCAAAGTTGAGAGATATAGATTGTGTTTTAATCATTGTACATAAAGTACTTTGTTTATTGAGACTGTTTTTGGATCTCTAATAGTTCCAATGCCAGCGATTTTTTCCTTTGGCATTGTCACCAAATGTGACCATTCCTCCTTCCTTTTAAGTGATTAAATAAAAATTCAATGAGTTTCCACTCATATGTCTTGAGAAGCCACTGTCTATGTACCATATATCTTTTCTTCTCTGGTGGCCTGCTACCAGCAAATACATTCAAACAAATTGCTTTGGTACCCATATTTTGCTGGGTCAAGGGGTGTTAGCTAGAAATGATCTGGGTATACAGATTTTCTTTGTTCTTTTAAAATCAGCTGAATCATATAAGTCTTTTGAAATATAGGCTTTCTTAATACCACAAATTTGAGGCTGTCTTAAGAAACAGTTTTTAGCTGTATGTCCCTTTGTCCCACAAAAGTTAAAATTAACCTTTTTAGAGAAAGGCACAAAATAATTTTTATATACCTTAGGTTTTTCTCCTTTACTGCAAATTCCAAATCTCTCCTTTCTAATGACAGTTTTTCTAAGAATTTTATTTAATGAATTCTCCCCTTTTATAAAAACCAATGCAGCCTATTTGTAAGATTCTACTTCATCCTGCAGTGTTGTTATTCTTATTTCAAAATTAATATAGTAAGTGCTAATAGAATTTTATTTATCAGTTAATTCCTTATATTGTTTCAGCATTGTATCTCTTTCATCAGAAACAACTTTATTTTTGTTCTTTAGTGACTTATGTTTCTTAAATAGTGAGTCATATCTTTCTTCAAGCATATTTCAATAGGCTACATGTTTTTCATTTGTGTAGCTTGATTCATAATTTGATTTATTATTTGAGTTAGAGGAGTAATATGAGTGTACCTCATCGGTTTCTTCCATGAAACACATATTTTATTTTAGATTGAATTCTTCTTTCTCTGAGCGTGATTCAGGTGAGCTACTGGAGTCTTCAGATACACTCCAACTGGCTTTCATAGCTTTCTTGTCATTCTGCTCATAGTCATTTCTTTTGAAGAATTTCTTCTTATTTTCATCCTTCAATTGTGGGAAATATAGTCTGATATTCGCCATATTCTTTTATTCATAGCATCTTACTTATTTATCATCTCTCTTAATAGATTTTTTGAAGCCTCTTTTCTTGCTGTAGAACTTTCTAAATTTCTTGGCTAGCTGAGCCATCTCTTCATATGAGTTTGAGGAGTCACAGCTCTCCGATTTAGCTTTGACTTATTTATTTTTCAGCTTTCTATTCTTCTGTTGTGAAGTTACATTCAAGGTAGTATCTTCTATTTTGATAATAACTTTATGTTCATTAGCCTCATCTTGCATTTCAGCTTCATACATCATCAGTGTACCAATCAGCTCTCTCATAGTTAAATTTTTGACAGGAGTTGACTTTCTGATTGCTGCAGAGATACCATTCCATCGAGTAGGAAGTACCCTCAGTACTTTTAATGCTTGATCAACCTGTTTGTTAGGTTCTCCAAGAGCTGACATATTATTGAAATTTTTTTCAATCTACCATTAATTTGGGTAATTATTTCTCCTTCAAACATTCTAAAAGTATCAAATTGTTGTTTTGAATTTGCATACCTCATTTGTCTCACATTGTCTGTTTCTTCATATGCCACATCTATTGTCTGCCACATCTCATATGTTGTCGGGCACTGAGATACTCTATTAAATTTATCTGTTCCAAGACCATAGATGATTTCATTCATAGCCTTTGAATTCATATCATACTCTGCCTCTGTAGTAGCACTCCATGTCTCAGGATTTTCAGGAATTTCATAAGGAGCCAGAATCTTTGAATAGACTTCATATACGAGGTTTTTCATATATATTATCATCCACGGTTTCCAGTAGCCATAGTTGTCTCCATTGAAATATGGTCCTATGACCATTGAAATTAATTCTCTTGTATTAGTCATGATGCTCTGTTTTATAATATTTAAATGATTCTAGCTTGCTAAGGCTCTATCATAAGATCCACCTCTGATAATAATTATTGGATCTTGAATATATAGATTATATACAAGAGGGGGGTGAATTGTGACTTTAATATTTTTCGTTAACTCTTTGATTGAACATGTTCTGTCATCTTTACTTTACGAGATTTGGTCATACAGCGGAAATAAATAAAATAAGGGACACAAAGATGTATAGTGGTTCGGGGAACAGAAGGCCCTTAGTCCACTCCACCAACGCTCAACTCCATGAGCTTGATGATTTTCACTATCTGGTCCTCGTTTCAATAGACCGGTCCACAACTGAATACAGGAAATTGATACCTTTACAATCCACGGAAAAACAAAGCCTTCTGGTTCAAACATGAACCCACATAGCTTAGTACGAGAAGCTGGTTACTCAAGATAAAAATAATTTTAGAAAGATTCTTTTCCAGATGATCTTCACAATTGCAATATAATGCAATTTACAGCAGATGGATCGTCATCTCTAGAAATATTTATTTTCAAGTTGAAGTAGTTCTGAGTCGATCCGGTTGAAATAGATATAAAGCTATAGTTCACAACTTCAGCAGTATTAGATCCACAATAGATATTCGATGCAGAACACGTGAATCTTCTATCGAGTTCTTTCTTCTTGAATGAATAGAGCTTTGACGCCCTTTTTTGAATTAGCAGATCAATCATGATTTTTATGCACTCTCTGTTTTTCACCTTTTTAAAATAAAATATTGATCACCACTCTCCCTGTAGGGTGTTTTTAGAGAGAACATATATAATAAAGCTGAGCATATCTCCTACACATTTAGATCCACAAAAGTCGCCTTCTGATTCATGATATTCAAAAATTTGAACATACAGAGTAGTCGTAACTTCCCTGAAGACATATCATAAAAAATCTCTATTTAATTCAATCTTTAATTCAATGACAAAACGTCTTTTAATCGTTCAAAGTCGTACTTTAAAAACCACACTAAATCCGGCTTGAAATCCACCCAATAATCAGCCTGCTGACCATTGGATAAAAATATCGTCTTTCAAACTTTCCGACGCCAAACGTAAGGTTAATGATGTGACCTCCAAACGTAGGGTTGATAACATAGTCTTCACACGTAAGGTTCATAACATAAGGTTGAACATAAACGTAGGGTTCATGTTACTTTATTCAAACATAAGGTTGATCTTAAACGTAGGGTTCATGTTACATTATTCAAACGTAAGGTTGATCTTAAACGTAGGGTTTATGTTACATTCTTCAAACGTAAGGTTGATCTTAAACATAGTGTTGATCATCCATACTTTTACTTCAACACTCAAACGTACGGTAAATGATCCATACTTTTACTTCAACACTCAAACATATGGTAAATGATCCATACTTTTACTGATAACCAAAACGTAAGGTTCCTTCCCATTGTAAGGTTCTTCTTCCATACTTTGCTGAAAACGTATGGTTGTTTAACCATACTTTTCTCTTATCTCAAAAAGTATACATGCTTTTCATCCTTACACTATGTTTATCCATGTAGGGTATGAAAAGTGATTCCAGGACGTGATTAAAGAAGATTCTGAACATGTAAGGTATGAACAGTGATTCCAGGATGCGCTTAAAGCAGATTCCGAAGATGTAATAAATTCTCGTTACTTCAAGAGTAAAATAAATTAATAAATTCCTGAAAAATACTAAATAAAATCATTAGAAAATAATTAAGGGTATTTGTGAGTATCAAAATTATTATAAAGAGACAGAGTATTATTTTCAATAATCTCCCCCTTTAGATAACATTATTATATATTGTTAAAAACAATACTTTTCTCAACAATAACTCCCTTGCATGTTAACTTAGTTATTGGGAAAGATAACTTCTGTTTTTTTTCATCAAACCTTCAGTAATAAACCTCTTATCCAAGAAAACATAAAAAATATCTTATATTATAAGCTCTTGCAACAAAAAATAACTCTTACTAAAAATTCCATGTTGTTTCTTTTCATTTATGGTTTTAAAATAATCCCTTTTTTTGACATTCGTGCTCCTCCAAACTTTTATAATGTACATAAATTTCATCTATATACCAAACTAAAAACAGATCTAGAAACAGATGAAATATTCTATTCATGAGTTTAATAAATACAATTGGTGCATTAGAGAATGCATAATGAATAACTAGAAACCAATAATTCCTATATGTACTTCAAAATAATTTTTTTGGAATGTTATCCTTCTTCACCATCATCTAATGGTACCCAGAAATCAAATCAATCTTTGACAAATACTTATATCCCTAGAGTAGATCAAACAAATCATCGATATGAGTTAAATGATACATTTTCTTAATAGTGATGTTACTCATGTCTCTGTAATTAGTATGTAGTCTCATAAACCCATCTTTATTTTCAAAAATAAAACTGGAGAACCCAATAGTGATGTGCTAGGTCAAATGAATCCTTTATCAAGTAATTATTGAAATGGTTTTATCAATTCCACTTGTTGTACATGATCCATTAGATATGGGGGTTTATAAATATGCTTAACATCTGCAACTAAATAAATAGTAAATTGAACCTCCCAATTATGAACATAACCGTGCAATTCATCTGGAAAAACATCCATAAATTATTTCACCATTGGAATTTCACTACTCAAATATATTTCATCCCTTTAAACAACATGTTCCAGATAACATTCACTACCATCATTAATAATTATTTCATATTATTAGTATGTTATCAAATTTATGAAATCATTGAATAAAAAATTCTTGGATTTACAACAAATTTTATCATGATAATCTAGAATACAATCCATATCCAAAATTATATCAAATTATATGATGGGATGTTCTATCACGACCCGTTCCCCAGGGCTCATTCCGTGACTACCCCAAGCCCACCTTCTATAAGCCATGGGTTGGCATAGCAACTCTGTGTGACACGACATGCCCACTGTACTTGATTGAGTAGGAGTTTTCCAGATGCCGAGGTTTCGATAATGTAAATAAAACCCTGGTTGAGCTGAGAAAATTTTTCTGTGTTTTCCTCAGGATTGAGATGGATCACTTGATAACATAGGTATATGTATGGGCATATACCAATGTAAGGTTATCTATTGATTTCATTATGGTTTATCCTTGTTGGATTTTGTGAGACCTGGAGGATCTTGGGGTCCCTACAGAGTATCGTTATACTCACCCCTAGACGGGCTATGCCCACACCTCATTGTGTTGGATGCAGATGACAGACAGTGCTGATCGAGGCTGAGAGTACCAGGACTGGACGGTACCCGGAGGTGGACCATACAGCGTGTCAGTACACTAAGGAGATGGATAGACCTGAAGTGCTGAGGAGGTGATCTTTACCTACCCTTCATGTAGGAACCTAGGAGGAAAACCCAGTAGTAGTTTTTCTTTTCATCAGATGTACTTTTAGTTTCTTGTACTTTACAGTTGGGCTTGTATTTCAATCCCCTATAAATTGCAGCACTCTTTTGTTATACAGTTTTACATAGTGTTTTGTATCTAGCTTTTTGCTCTGTTGTGTGTGTATATAGGTTATAAAGGCAATGCCTTCCCTGTTTTAGGGAATTATGCCTTTGGAGCTAGTTGCCAGCCCCTGGCCTATGAAAGGCGGTCTTGGGGTAGTCACGGAACGGGCCCCGAGGGATGGGTCATGACAAATTGGTATCAGAGGAGTCAGTTATACCACAGATCTTAGGAATATGATGTTTTTTGTGAAGCAATAGTGTTAAGTGTTGTGAGTGTGGTTTCTAGTTCCGGGAGTCCAGTGTTTGTGCGGTGGTCGACGTATCCATACACCAGGACCCTGACGAATGATTTCTAATTCAGTGCACGAAAACACTGATTGCGTGCATGTTTTCTAAATATTTTCTTTAAGTCAGTTCACCAGGTCAGCTCAGCAGGTATAACTTTTAACCGTAACACACCTGTATCTTTTTATAATTCCTCCACGCAGACAACTGGGTAGAGTTTCAATATTTTTACGCACTGATTGTCCACTGAGAAATGAGGCCTCGATGTAGGGCCCTCTTCTAGTAGAGGCACCAGTGGTACCACCCACCATTGGGCCACTGATGCCACCAGCCCCAGCAGCATATGTTGCATGACTCTTGAGTGCGTTTCACGAGTTCCAGCACTAGAGGCCACCCAGGTTCAGGGGATAGACGGACCCACAGGTGGATAAGGATTGGCTATAGGATGTTGTGAGAGTTTTCCGAATGGTAGGAAAACCAGCATACCTCATGGTGATTCTTGCTGCCAGCCTTCGACAAGCAGCATCGGGAAGATGGTGCAGCTTGATGCTCCAGGTCCATGATGAGATGACTCTTTTCTGGGAAGACTTAGAGAGCCTGTTTCATGTAGAGTTTGTCCCAGCGACTCTTCGCGTAGTGCGTATACACGAGCTACTTCATCTACAGCAGGGAAACAAGACTATATCTCAGTACTCATTGAGGTTCATAGACCTCTCACGGTACTCCATCGATATGGTTCGACACCCATTTTCCAAGGCTCGGACCTTCGAGAAGGGACTCCAGGGAGAGATCAGGGCTCCAGTGATCTCACTTAAAATCCCGATGCTAGAGGGGGAGTTAGAGAGAGCCCTTAGAGTGGAGAGTTTCCTTGATGAGTAGTCTCTAGTAGCGTGGTCCAACACCAGTCGACACATAGTGGAGTCTTCTACAACTGGAGACATATAGATGTCGCATAGGTCCAAGAAGAACATACCTATAGGTGGACGACCGCATGACTCGGGATCAGTTGTGAGGGGAACCCGAAGCGGAGACATACATGCCAGGAGTGGGAAATTTGACTCATGAAACAGGCAGGGTCACATGGCTCATTACGGTCCAACCCATTGTTCGGATGATCAGCAGATGGTCGATGGACTTACCAGACAGAGATATTGATTTGATCGACGCGGTCCGTAGGGAGCAGGCGGACATGGCAGAGGAGCTGGACGTGCAGCTGGCGGTGGATGACGATTTGAGGTGTTACCGCCACCACCACCAGGTGGTCCTCCCCGACTGCAGAGAGTGGGTGGACAAGGGAGAGATCAGCTCCAGGAAGATGATGCTTATGATCATGGCACACCGGAGATGATAGTAGGTACAATCTGTGTCAACTCCACCTTAGCTACAGTACCTATAGACACAAGTTCTAGTCATTTTTTCATTGTAACTACCCTCTTTTAGACCTTGGAGATTCCTACAGAGTCGTTGGATCTATCCTTACGGATAGAGACTCCTACAAGAGAAGATTCCATGATTTTGCACTGGTTTTGGAAGTGTGATCTTACTCTAAGAGGTGAGATATTCGACTGGGATATCCTAATAGCAACGACGAGTCCTTATGATGTCATCTTGGGTAATGACTGGTTATCTACAATCCATGCTCAGATAGACTGCATTTGGTGCAATGTGTAGTGTGTCCGCACAGATGGGACTAGGTTTACCTCCAATGGTAGGAAGTGATCCTTTGCAGCGTATGAGGGACTTACTCGGAGGAGAGTGAAGTCGGTCAGTTATTAGTTGGCTTGCCTTACTCTCAGAGAAATCGATGTGGGGAGTCTAATCTATCCTATAGTGGTGGAATAGTACATAGATGTTTTTCCTGATAATGTCCCAGGCCTAATTTCTCACAGAGAGGTGGAATTTTACATTGACTTGTACCCCAGGACGACACCAATATCTACACCTGCATATCGGATGGCTGTCACGTAGCGTCGTGAGCTGCGGGTAAAGCTAGAGGACTTGTAGGGGATGGGATCCATCCAGCCCAGAATTTATCCCTTGGTATCACTGATTCAATTCTCTAAGAAGGTGGATCAGAGCTTGAGGCTTTGGGTTCACTATCAGTGCCTAAACCATGTGACCGTGAAGAATATATACCCACTATTGAAGATTTAAAACCACTTTGATCTATTGAAGTGAGCACAGTGGTTATCGAAGATAGAACTCATATCAGTCTATCACCAGCTCAGAGTAAGATATGAGGATTGTATAAGATAGCCTTCAGGTGTCGGTATGGCCATTATGAGTTCTTGGTTATGCCATTCGGGTTAACCAATGATCTAGCAGTGTTCATGGGACTCATGAAACAGATCTTTCAGCCATACCTTGATCTCTTTTTCAGAGTCTTCATTGACGACATTCTGATCTACTCGACTACTAAGGGGGAGAATGCCTATCACTTGCGGGTAGTACTGGACACAATCCGAGAGCACTGGCTTTATGGTAAGCTCTCGAAATGCCATTTTTGGATCCGAGAGGTTCATGTTCTAGGATATGTCAACTTGGAGGCTGGAGTTGCAGTGGATCCCAAAATTATTGAGGCAATACTTTCTTGGGAGAAACCGAAGAGTGTGACGGAGATGAAAATTTTCCTTGGATTTGCTGGATATTACCGGAGGTTTGTGCCATATTTCTCCAGAGTTGCAGCACCACTATCAGCGGTGATGAAGAATGGGAAACCCTTTCGTGTTGTCATAGAGATTCCAGCAAGGATTTCAGGAGATATGGAAAAAGCTGACTAGTGACCCCATCTTGAGGCTTCCAGAGGAAGGCATATGGTACATAGTCTACTGCGACACATCAGGGAACGAACATGGATGTGTCCTGTTGCAGGAGCGAGTATTGATCGTATATAGTTCTCGGCAGCTAAGAAAACATGAGCAGAACTACACAACCCATTACATGGAGTTACCAGTGGTGGTCTTCGCCTTGAAGATGTGGTGACACTATCTGATGGGAGAGTGTTTTACCATGTACTCCGATCACAAGAGTCTCTAGAATATCTTCCCTCAGAAGGACCTGAACCTGAGACAGTAATATTGGCTTGAGTTCCTTCGGGACTTTGAATTCGATATATTCTATTCTCCTGGGAATGGGAACGTTGTTACAGATTCACTCAGCATGAGATATGGTATACAGATGCTAGACAGGTGACGAAGTAGCTGGCTACTTTATAGATATCCTTCCTGGATAGAGATGGAGCAGCCTTCCTTCAGTCACTTACAGTCACTCCCCCACTTTTTCAGTGTTTCAGTGAGACACAACATTGGGACGCTGACTGTGAGACACGGCGTGCTCAGATATCTATAGGAAAGGTACCTGATGGATTTTTTGAAGGTGGGGAGAACATCATC
This sequence comes from Viscum album, assembly GCA_963277665.1. Lineage (NCBI taxonomy): Eukaryota > Viridiplantae > Streptophyta > Magnoliopsida > Santalales > Viscaceae > Viscum > Viscum album. The sequence goes on along the minus strand of OY728120.1, from coordinate 1,534,943,730 downwards.
CTCTTTAGAGGATGTACCCTGGTACCAGTGTCACTTCAGGAGGAAGTGTTGAGGGAGTTTCACACATCCTATCTAGAATTGCATCCAAGATTGGTGAAGATGTATTAGGAACTTTGACCAAAGCCCTGGTGGCTGGGAATGAAGAATGAAGTTTCATAGTTTTTCTCTCGATGCCTCACTATTCAGCAAGTGATGGTGGAGCATCAGGTACCAGTAGGCTTGGTTTATCCCTTAAGAGGTCCCAGAGTGGAAGTGGGATGGGATATCCATGGACTTCAAGACGGGTCTTACATGTACATCTAGGGGACATGACTAGATTTGGGTGACCCTTGATGGACTCACCAAGTCGGCCCACTTCCTACCGATCAGAGAGCAGGGTTTAGTAGAAAGATTGGGTTGCCTCTATGTGCAGGAGATTGTGAAACTACATGGAGTACCTTCGACGATTGTCTCTGATCGTGACATAGGTTTCACTTCCTAGTTAAGGAAAGGGGTTGTAGGAGGATTTCAAAATGTAGCTTTGTTTGAGCATCACCTTCCATCCACAGATGGATGGTTAGACTGAGCGGACCATTCCGACCCTTGAGGGCATGCTCTGTGCTTGTGTCCACGACTTCGGTCATAGCTGGGAGGATCACATGCCTTTTGGTAAAGTTTGCGTACAACAATAGCTATCACTCCACTATAGGGATGGCACCGTTTGAGGTGTTATATGTTCAACCCTTCAAATCACCATTGTGCGGGACTGACCCAGGGGAGTCAGCACTAGTGGGACCAAAGACGGTATGGGCTACCACAGTGAAGGTGCAGATCATCCAGGAGTGGATGAAGACAGCACATAGCAGACAGAAGTCTTATGCTGATAGGAGACAGATACCTCTGAAGTTTGAGGATAGTGACCACGTCTTTCTACAGGTCTCACCTCGATGAGGTCTATAGAGATTTGTCCAAGGTAGAAAGTTATTTGTATGATTCATCGGAACATTCCTGGTCTTAGAAGAGTTTGTGAGGTGGCTTACCACTTAGATCTTCCACCTCAGTTGCACTGGGTGCATGACGTCTTCCATGTATCCTAGCTGAGGAGATACACGAATGACCCTTCTCACATCATCGACCATGGTGATCTGGACATCGATGATGGGGTGAATTTTATGGAGGTTCCTGTATAGATTGAGGATCGACATGAGCCTGTCCTTCATGGATGGTCGATACCTCTAGCGCGCGTTTGCTGGTAGCACATGAACCTCCAAGAGAGAACATGGGAGTAGGATGCTTATATGTGTGCTTAGTACCCCCACTTGTTCTCTTAGTTTGTGTTGTGGATTACCGGGACATAACGCCTGAGGTGGGGAAAATTTAAAGACCCAAAATTTCAATGTATTTTTTTAAATATATGGGAATTTTAAGAGTCCGTGAAAATTAACGGCGCATGATTCCGAGGCCCGGTGTGCCCAGAATCAATTTCTGATTTTTTGTTTGGGTACGTTCAGTAAACGTACGAGTGGGTTTTTCTAACTTTTGAACTGGTGCTCGGAATTGAAATCTGATGACACCGTTGAACTTGTAGTGCTGGTATTCTCTTATGAAGACTTTCACCTCGACATTAGTTAGTCGAGGGTGAAAGTTAGTTTTTGGGGTTTTTCATGGAAACAATAAAATATAATAAACAAATGTTTTATTTTATTTTATCTGTTATAACCACCCGTGTGGAATGTAGAAGTGGGGATCACCACACATTAACCTCCCATGAGAGGTTTTGGTGGGGGGGGGGGACCACACCTTAACCTCCCATGAGTTATGGTGGTGGGGAACTCCTGAGGTTTATCCCTCATAATGGGGGGGGGGAGTAGAAACCTCTCAACTCCGAAATTAATTTTTTGTTTCGACATAAAATTAATTGCTTTCAATTTAATTTTATGTGTCAATGTAAAATTAAATAATTTCAATTTAATTTTATGTGTCAACATAAAATTAAATGATATCAATTAATTTTATGTGTCAACAAAAAATTTAATCATATAAATTAATTTTATGTGTCAACATAAAATTAAATACTATTAATAAATTTTATGTGTCAACATAAAATCAAATCCTATCAATTGTTTTGGTTTTGCCTATTTTTTTCTTTAATGGTGGAGTTGGAGAAAGGTTTGGCTTTAGAAAATTGGAAGGAGATTTTGGGAGAAAGCTTCTCCAACGAAGATCGCTTCCTCTATGAAGAACATGCTCCACCGACGAAGAACTTCGACCCCGACTTCGAATCTCTTCCCCAGGACTTCCTCTGACGTAGGACGTCTTCGACTACGATGATTTGGCCCATAAACTGATGATCGAGGAAAACACCGATGACACCGACATCCGTCTTTTCCCAATGCTCCGTCTCCTTCCCTGCGACTCCATCGACGAACAATGAATAAGGTAGAGGGTTATTATCGAATTCTTGAATCTTTTGGGTTATTATCCTCATTCTTGGTTTATGATTAAAGTAGAGATAATTTCTACCACTCTAAACACAGAGGGTGCGGGCTAAACTAACATGGCCCGAGCCATCTTCCGATCTCCTTTGGTGTTCTTTGTGATGGAGAAGGATGAAAAACTACGTGGAAGAGCACAAGAATGGTGGCCGACACCACCGCTGGCTGTGACAAAGCCAACGGCGCACGACACCACTCTACGGCACCACCTCCTCACCGCGCCCTAGAGGCAGCCCTGGCCGAGCTGCCCGCACTCTCACGGTAGCCCACGACCTTGCCCCCCGCACCCTGCGGCTCCGCCGTCTGCACGCCCCATGCACCCCGTGGATCTCCGTGCCACGTGCGCCCCTCGTACCACACATCATCGCCTTCCGCGCGCCCCACGCTGCTGTTGGCCAAACCGGCTCACCGGCCACCTGAGCCACCCTAGACACGCCATCCCGCCGACCCCTTGTGACACCCCGGCTGATCCGGCCCCGACCTTCTGGACGAGCTGCCCCGAGCCATCCCCCTCATTTTTTCCTCCGAGCTGAACCACTCTCACAGTGCCCTATGGGCCAAGATGCCCCCTTGCTATGCCCTTTGGGAGAAACCACCCTCGCGCTGACCTACAACTGGTCCACGCCCTTGCAGCCAATCCGCACCCTCTCGGCCCTCCGCAACCCCTCGTGGCCAGCTGGGCGGGGCCTAGCGGGCCGGGCCGAACCCAATGGGCTGGCCCGCCCAATGGGCCAGGCCAGACCCAATGGGTCATGTTGGGTCGACCAGAACCAGTTCATCCCATACTGGGTCGGGCCGGGTCGGTCTGACGGGGTCAGACCGGACCCGGGCCCACTATGGCCCTTTACTTTTTTGGGTCATATATTTGGCACCAGACATCCATTTGAAGAATCTTTAGCAGCACTGGTAAACATGGATCATGAAGGTCTCTTTGAGTATACCCACTTGAGTTTGGGGTATAGTTGAGAAATGCTCAGGTCGGATCCTGAATGAATCCAACCAGGACCCCATGTCTAAAAGGCTAATAACTCACAGAACGAGCATCTGATTGATGCACAATGTGTTGCTTTGAGACCCCTATGATGTGGAAGACCTTTGAGACACTTCTTCATGGGAATTCGGGACAGTTGGAGCATTGACTAGTACGTGGAGTGGATCTTCTAGAGATGAGTGAGCTTTTGTGCGGGAACATGGTAGCTAGCTGAGACTTGATGACGGCTGGCCGTTTGACTCGGAGTGACTCGATTGGACCAGTGGGGAGCGCCTGGTAGTGGTGGCAGACCAACGGTGGAGGAGCGCACATGGTGACATGGTAGACCCATGGTACACGACAGGAGTACCTCGGTAGGCTATGAGGGGGAGCACTTGGGTGTCGCGGTAGACCCACGGTGGGGATCTCCTCTGTGTGACGAAGTAGAACCATAGTAATCCACAGGAGGAGTACCTCAGCAGTCTAAGGTTAGTTGGAAGTGCCTCTGTGTGAGGCATTAGGCCCACTATATTCAATTGTGCAGGAGTTCTCCAGCAACCGACGTTTCAATAATGCGAATAAATCTTGTTTGAGCATAGTCAGTTTTTATGTGTCTTCTTCATGATTGAGATTGATCACTTGATAACTTAGGTATATGTATGGGGATATAAAAAGTAAGGTTATCTGTTCATTTCTTTATAGTTTATCCTTGTTGTATTTTTTGAGATCTGGAGGGGCTCGGGGTCCCTACTGAGTATCATTATAGTCACCCAAGCACGGGCTATGTCCGCACCTCGTTGTGTAGGATGTAGACGATGGAAAAGACTGATCGAGGCTAAGAGAACCTAGACTGGACAGTTCCTGGAGGTGGACCATAAGACGTGTCGGTACAAGGAGGAGATATACAGACTTGGAGTGCAGAGGAGGCGATCTGTACCTACTCTTCAGGTAGGAACCTCAGAGGAAGACCTGGCGACAATTTTTCTCTTCTTTATTTGTACATTCAGTTTATTATACGTTACAATTGGGCTTGTATTTCCGACCCCTTTTACTTTAAACAATTTTTTATATAGTTTTACTCTGTGTTTTGTATCCAAATTTGTGCTATGTTTTGTGTGTATACAGGTTATAAAGGCAATGTGTTTCCAATTTTATGGAATTATGCCTTTGGTGCTAGTCGCCAGCCCCTGGCCTATGGAAGATGGGCTTGAGGTAGTCACGGCACGGCCCCCGGGGGATGGTTCGTGACATGTTAAACATGATTTTTAGGATGTAATATCCCACTATTGATAATATAAAGATTCCTATATATCATGGTTGCATTAATAATTCTACCTAGAGTCTTTACCAAATGTTTTATATAACATTCATGAGGTGTTATTTCTAATTTACATGAAAACACTCGAAAATAACGGAATGTGAAGATCCAGAGTCAAACAGATTGTTAGAATAATTTTGAAAAACCTGTAACATACATATCAATAATACATTTGATGGTCCAACATCAATAATAGCTGTAGAAAATGATATTCCATTCCATATTGCGTTCAATCAAACTGGTTTCCACCCTGGGTAATAAACTTTGGACAAACATTGGCATAATATCCTATATCATTGCAACTAAAACAACTTATCAATACTTTTTAATTTCATTTATGATCATCTTTCATTTATTTATGAGGAATATGATCAGTCATGAATCATCAGAAGCAGTTTTTGGACATTGAGAGGCATTCTCCATGATTCTTTTTACCACAAGACTTACATGTTTGAAATTTAGTCATCTTACCTCTAGGATTCGTTCATGAATTCATTACCATTTCCTTCAAACAATATTTAATCCTTTTTTTGTTTTCATAGAACACATGATCCTTAGAAATATTCATTTCTACCTTCTCAACACGTCAAAAAAATTTATCATAGCTTTGGAAGTCACAAGAAGATTATTCCCTTTGATATTTTTTGCTTCAATCCTGAGTAAAACTTATTTAACTTAATATCAATATCCTGGATAAAATTTGGGAAATGACTTGACAAACAAGTGAAATTTTCTTCTCATATAGGCATATAATATTCCTCCTTTTTCTAAAATTCCATGAATTATTTCTCTATCCTTACTCTAACATCCTTTGGAAATTATTTATGAATGATGATATTCTTAAATTAAACCCATTATATGTTATTGAGATATTCAATTCCTATAATATTTTTAACCATTTTCCACCACTAATTAGATTCACCATAAAATTGATAAATAGGAAGACTAACCATTTGATTTCATGAAAACCAAATTAAAAAAAAATATTTTCCAACTCCTCAATCCACCCTTCATCTTTCACAGGGTACAATTATCCTCAGAATGATAGGGGATGTTGCTTTGAGAAATTATCCACTATCGACATATTACTCTACAGTTGGTATGGTTTATCTGACACACAGAAAACACTACTATTTATTTCCTAATTCAAACAATCCATCGCTGCAACAAACTATTCAGTTCCCATTCCAACAATCATAGGATTCTTTTTTGGAAGTTAATTTTCCTCTCTATACTTCCCAGCATAGCTTCCATATTTCCATTAAGAAAAACCATTACGAAAAAAACATATCTTAGATGAATCAACATTGTAATATTCAAAATCTATATCATTTCAATTTTACCATAAAGTAATAAATATTTTATGGATATCCTATTAACAATATTCTAACTAAAAATGTTAACTAAACCAACCTATAATACCAACTATAAGGCCACAACCATAAAAATTACATAATCTTGAGTTGAGTCAATAATTTGGCTTTCAATCACTTTGAGGATCTGTTCATGTTTATAGATTTAGATAATTAGGCCATATCATTTACATATAATCTTTATTATTAAAATGTAGATATTTCAACTCACAATCCATTTTTTTCACTAAACAAAATACTTTTAAACAAAACATGGTTTCATTTCATGCTTAAAAATCATATCTTTTCGATGATCCAATACATTACTATATTCTCCATAAAATATGTAAAAACATTTCAAAACATGAAATGAGCATAAAATTTATAGTAATGGATTCAGAAATATATAAAACTATTCTCTTTTGGAAGACATGAAAACCATCAATAAATTACCATAATGTAATACTTTTAACCTTTATGAAGTATTAAATACTCTTCACTGAATATATGCTTATTTCTTACCCTTTGGTAACAAAATATTATACCATAAAACCCATAAAAATCACAGATAACATATAAAATTTAACTTGGATCATAATCATAAATTAATGTAAGTACAATAAGGTTTACTTACATACATATCATTATTAAAAATGGAATATCCATACGACCAACTTCCATTCCCAATACATTGGAGGTTATAACTAACTACCCGTCCTTGGTTTGACATGGATCCAACCATCTTTGGTTTATCACGTAACCAACCATCTTTTTTTATCATGTAACTTTCCATCAAAGGTCCAATTGCCATTATATAATCATAAAACATAAATGATTATAGTTATCAACATTCCAGATATAAAATTTAATTTTCAACCACAAGAAATCATTTGAAGATATTGAAATATTCAATACATGATAAAATCAGTTTTAAATTCCAAAAGAGAAAAAATTAGAATAAGGTATTTGTTTTACTTTTAAAAAAATTTATCCATATAGAGAAAGCCGAATATCAAATAACATTTATAATGGTGGAGAGGTCATTGTTATTGCATACATTAAAAAAATTTGATTTATTATTTAGTAAAATGATTCATAGAAAACGATTCCCCCTTAATGAAATTAAAATTCAAAGTGTATTATTATATATTTTATAAATAAGGTCATGTATAAATTAAAATATTCCTTAATGAATGGATATTGAGACAAAGTCCCTTACATAGAGTCTGAAAAAACACATACAATCATTATTTTCAAGAATAAAAAACTACGGTAAATTAATACATTCATGAGGGACATTTCCATATTTAGTATTCCTTTTATATCACTTATTACCATGTTACAAATATTATATAATTATAAAATTTCATATCAGATGTTATTTCGATATTTAGTACTTTAGTCAAAAATGAACTTGTTGAACGTGATTTTATGTAAATTATCCATGTGGTAAAAATTGCATCACCATAATATTATTCATGATTCAAATACCACACATATATATAATATATGTATTTATAATATCTATAATATTTAGAGATAATAAATTAAATTCACCATTTATGGAGACGGTAGGTCGTACGTACGCAAGAACACTACTACCATTTCATAATAAAATTAATGTAATGAAAAAAATGATGCATATGTATATAATAATTCTATTATAATATAAATGTTACATATGTTACCAACTTTTATTAACTACATCCTTTTTTTCCCAGTTATAGAATGAACGAGTCCTATCACATTTATGGGGCGGTAATCCACACTTCCTCAAATGAAATTATCATATTAACATACTGTGGAATTCATAAATGTATTAAAAAAAATAATTATTAATAGAGACAATATAAATATATTATATTACATATATAAATATATTTCCATCATAATGTCCACCAGGATTGGAGGTAGTATAAAATTGAACTATCGTCCTTTTGTGAAGAAGTAGTTCGTCGTACACTGAAACAATATGTTCTATATCCATTAGATGGAGGTGTGTGTAAGTTTTTTTCAAAAACGTATAATAACATGATCATATTATGTTTATTATACTATTTTGGTTATAAAATAATTAAAAAAATAGAGTTTAGGGGGTTGGAGAAGGAAAATTAATAAATGAAATGATCTTGACAGAAGGCGTTACCTCTAAACAGGGTAACTAATTTTAATATGAGCCAAAAGTATTTCTTGAACTGACTTATTAAAATGGTAAGGATTATATTAGTAAGGGAGGGATTTTTGGAGCTTATTTGATCAGAGGATGGATGTCCCATGTGGCTTGATAGGTTTGAGTAAGTGGGTGGTGATGGTGGCCTTTTATAAAAGGGATGAGGGGCACTTTAGGAATGTATTGAAATATTATTTTACTATAATTTTATTTTTGAGTTATAATACATAAAAAGTGATAAATTTTTAGGATAATATGGGTTTGGGTCTAAATACTCTCAACTAATAAGTTTAAGACATGTTTTGGTCACAAATTTTATATTTTCGTTTCACTTTAACCCTTAGTAAAATAAATTAGTCCAAATAAAAAATTTTATATTATTGTTTTATCAATATATAATACATTAGTCCAAATCATATATTTTTATTACTATTTTATTATTTTATAAAATAGTAGTTGTTTTAAAAATTAATTCATGTCTCTTTTGACACTATTTAGTAATTGATGTTTGGTAAAGTCATAAAAACATGATTCATTAAAAAAAATAATTTAAATCAAAGATAAAATTTCATAATAATCCCAAAAAATTGGTTATGGGATAAATTTTTTCAAATATATTATATTTTAATATTTATAATATCAATTTGTTGAATCATTCATTGATAACTTAATTACTGCATCATCATTGTGTCTTAAATAAATTCATTTATTTAATGTATATAAATTAAAAATAAGATACCATGATTTGGGAATTTTTTTATCTTTATAATGACTACTTATAGTCAAAACGATTAGTTATACAACCCTATATTGAAATCTTATTAGTAAAAAGCTATATGTTTATGTTATATTTCTATTTACATTAAATTAATTTTTATAACATGTCATTATCACACCCAAGTGGCTCCCAAATGCCAAAAGTTCATCCTAAGGATTTTTTTGGTAGCCCATGACTCATCCAATAAGATTAGGATGTGTTAGGGTTGTTTAATATTATTATAATATTATTTTGAGCTTTTTTTTACCAAATTTACCTTTTCACCATACCAAATAATAATAAATAGTGATATTCCTTTTAACAATTGGAAAAAAATAAATAATACATAATTACAAAATGTTGTTCTTATGATTCCAAATATGGAATCCATTTTTCAAAATTCAAAACTCATATGTCACATTAAAAATTTCAAATTAGTTTTTGTTGTCAAAACCAGAAAGTGGGTTTGGAAAAAGAAGAAACTATCAAAAAATTAACACGTGTTTATGTCTAATTTAAATGTGAAACTACACCTATTGACCAACATAGTATTAAATTAAGAAAACACAATAAAGAAATAATTAAAAAAATTCTAATGGTAATCTATAAATAAAAAAATAAAACCTAAAGGTAGTTTTGAATTAAAAATATAATATTTTTAAATATTAATTAAAATATAAATTTTATCCAAAGAATACCAAAATTTCATCCAAAGTAAATTTTGTTATCTGGATTCCAAAGAATAAGTCAATTTTTTAAAATATAACATATAAAGTATGGAAAAATAAAATAAAAAATGGTTCACCATCAAAATGCTATAAAACAACATTTTCAAAATATTAGAGAATGTTATGATTAAAATTGGATTCATTCTCATTTTAAGCCTCTAAAACATAATCGATAAATGTAATTTTTTTATCAAACATGTGTAATCATATTAAAGTTATTTATATTCATTCCTTCCAATAAAAAATCTTGGTGTTAACTAAAAATTAAAATAATAATATTAATAATGTATTATTTTTCGGTATAACTTATTCTTGTGTGAAACGTAAGATTTTAGAGAAACTCATTGTTTCATGTCGACTACCATATCGAAGATGGTGTCCCATTATACCAAAAATTAATATATTATTCATAAATATTATAGATATAAAAATGTATTACTCTATAAATACATGGGATGATACACAATACGATCATGAAAAAGAACAAGTATCTTAATTCATTGATTTAGGATATATTTGATCACCTACATGGAAAAAAATTGTACTCCAAGGAGGATATATGGTTGGGATATTAACCTGTTATAGTGAATAAGGATGAGATCACCTTGACTTCATTATATAGATGGTATGAGAACTATGAGTACATAGTGTTTCCATTTGGACTCATCAGTGCTCTTGAAATCAGCATGGACATGATAAATGGAGTTTTTAGAGATTACATCAACAAATTTGTGGTAGTATATATAGATGATATTAAAATATACTCCAAAACCATGGAGGATCTTATGAACTATCTTATCACTATGATTAGTACTTTATGAAAGTATAATCTTTATGTTATGTACATCAAATGTGTGTTTTGGTTGAAACCAGTCTCATTTGTATGGAATATAATTATAAGAAATAGGATATCTATAGACCCTTAAATAATAGAAGCTATTAAAGAGTGGATGAGAAATCATCCATTTTATATATCCATAGTATCCATGGATTAGCTGGGTATTATCATATATTTTTTAGAAACTTCTCCCAATATTAAAACCCCCTATAAAATATAACTCAGAAGAGTGTCATGTTTTCATGGAAATATGAGTGTGAAAACAACTCTATGGAACTTGAGTGGAGCTTTTTCATCACCCATTTACTCACTCTACCCATAAGTGGAGATATTTTCGTGGTATTCAGTGACTCATTAAAGAATGAAATAGGTTGTGTGTTAATGAAAATTGAAAAATTCATAGTTTATGCATTAAAGATGATTCATGTTAATGAATATAACTACCTAATATTGATATGGAGTTTGCTGAATTCTTCTATTTTTTTAAGATATTGTTTCATTATCTATTTTGGGAGAATATTGAAATATATATGTATTAATAAATTCTCAAATATTTATTAATATATAATGATCTAAATATGTGCCAGAGAACATGGCTAGATCTAGTCAACAACAATTACTGCTCAATCCATTACCATCGTTGTAAAACGAATAATGTGGAATAATCTCTATGTTGAAAGGATCCTTAAATTAAATCATTGATGAGAATTGATAGGGATATAGTTTTATTATATATTGATTTTATTGATATATAAATCATAAAGTAGGTTAAATCATCAATCCTTTCACAAATTATTTCTAAACTGTCTCTTTTGGAGAGTTTAGATGATTATAAATGAAATGATGTGGGATTTCAGATGAATGTGGAAGCTATTTGGAAATGGAAATAATCTGAGTTCAATATGAATGAAGAATGAATTATGAAATTTAGTTCATCAATATGTCTTCCATAAATTACTATTTTAATGAATGATCATTCTGATGATGAAACAATTTCGACATTCTCTGTTCATATAGGAAGATAAAAGAAGTACAATGGTATATGTGAAAACTATGGGTTGGACAATATGAAGAAGGTTGTTACTGAATTTACATCAATGTGTCTAACTTGTCAGCATGGGAAGACTGAATGGATGTTTTATAAGAGGATGTGAAATCCATTAACTATAAAAATATTTAAATACGAAAACATAACCATGGAAATTTTCACTGGACATCAAAAGAAATCTATAGGAAACAACACTATAGCATTGTGGAGAATCATAATAATGAGACTGTGAAAATCATTATAATTTGAGATGAATTATCACTAGATAATCATTCACACACACACACACATATATATATATATATCAGTGATGTCGAAGGCTACATGATGATCCATAATAGATTTCACCTAATCAGGATTTGAGATTCACCTCTAAGATTATGGAAATGTCTTTATAAGCATATTAAAACTCAGATTAACTTTAGTACATTCTATCATCCTCAAACAGATGGCCAAACAAATTGGAATATTCATATAGTAGAAGACATGATTGACCATCTTCTATGAACTTCAAAGGATTAATTGAGAAATGTCTTTCCATGGTTGATTCCATTAAGAACAACATTTTCAATTCAATCATTCAAATACCTCATTTTGAAGCCCATTATCAGATAACATGTCGAACACCTACATGTTGGGAGGAAGCTGGGGAATCAAAACTGATATGTCATGAAATGGTCGAGGAATTTTTTGAAAAGGTTAAGACCATTAAGTATCCCATCAAGTCTTGTCATAGTCGATAGAACATATATGTTGATAATCGTCGATGTGACCAATATATCATTTTTAGAGTCATGATATTACACAATTTATCAACATTGAAAAAGTGTAGATATTTGGGAATAAGGTAATTATTGTTCAATGATATATCGACCCCTTTGAGGCCCTTTATTGCATCAGAGTAGTGTCCAACCAACTAGAACTACCACTAAACCTATATCATGTTTATGATGTATTGATTTTATCTCTCTTCTGATAGTACATACCAGTCCCCTCACATGTACTCAATCAAGAGGTGGTACCATTGGAGAATAATCAATCATGTGAGGAGAATCCAATGTTGTTCCTATATCATAGAGAAAATATTATACAAAATAAGATAGTGAACCTTGTTAATATAATATCGAAAAACCACATGTTTGAATATGCTTAATTGGAACTATAGGAGGTGATGAAACATAGTTACCATCTTCTTTTTTTTGTGGGAAAATAAAATATCGATGGTGAAATTTCTTAATTAGTGAAGTTTATAATGTCCAAAACTGTTATAAATAATATTTACTAGTAATTTAATTAACTTTATGGTTATGTAATGTGGATATAGAAAACACCTAAAAATATATGTTTTCATTATATCCTATTATATTAAAATGACAATTAATCATATTAAATGTTGTTAAAATATATATGTTAAATATATATCACATGATTAGTATAAATATAGGGTTTTATCAAGTCCAATGTATGAAGACAAAAGATATAATGACTTTAACTAGTAGGATCATACCCTATGAAGCCCACTTATCAGAGCTTCCAAGGGATATAGAATCACTATTATTTTCCCTTGACAATTCCTATGTTGATATTGATCAACATAAGCATGATTGAAAACATTAACTGGATATGTTCATTATTATTGAGATCACGACCCAAACCATGGACACCGAGCTACAAAAAAAAAGACCCACCACTACAAAACTTACCCTTAGGTTGGTTTCTTGTATATTAAAGGGATATATATCAATACCCAAGTGATATGTGTATGTAAATTATCTTTATAGAATAATTATTATCTTTGTATCCTATCCTTATTAACATATAAAAAATTTATTTTGATATAATAAAACACAAATAATATTTTTTCTAAAATTAAAATCCAATTAAGGAATTTATTTTGATGAATGAATGGTTTTTGAAGTAAATATTATTTTAATAAAATAATTTTATTAAATAATTTTGATATAATATAAATTATAATATAAATTTTTTGAAGTCAACTGTAATTTTTAGAAGGGTTTGAAAAAAGTAATTGTCAAAAAACACATCAGTTTTTGATAAATCTTGATTTTATTTTAAGAGTAAAAATTCTCATATTTTTAAAAATATTTAGATAAAAAATTTATTCTTCTAATAATGATTTTTAAAATTATCCAATGTTGAATTTTTCTTATTTTTCTATGAAAATAAAATTTTCATGTAAAAATTAAATATCCTTTTAATTTAATTTGTGTATTATGACATTATAATGACCCAAAAATTTCATAATAAAAACATTAAAAGGTATCCATGACTAAATATATGATTTATTTTTAATATGATTTTATTTTATGTTTATTTTATTGATTTTACAAATCCATTATGAATCATTCAAAACCATTAATATATTTTACGGTTCTAAAGACATTTCATTAAGAGTATGTCTCACCTCCAAAATAAGAATGAGCCTTATTTTATTATGTTCATCATTTTTACTTATTAAATAACAAGAAACAATACCATGTCTTTGAATCCAAAGTGAATGTTGACTGTATTGTTTTTGGTTTTGGTTATTTTATTATTTATAATCTAAAAACCAAAATAATAATGAAAACCCCCACCCATTTCCTATATAATACCACCCAGTATCCCATTTCACATCACTCAACCTCCTTCGAGAACATACATACTATTACCTAAACTCTCTAGAGTCTTCCCAATATTCCCTTGAGATCTCAATAACCCATCCCATTTATTTTCAGTCACACACTCATGTAATGGATCTTATACTATCCTTTTTATTCAACCACATATTTTATGTAAGACTTCTTAATTAACATTTGTTCATGTTGGGATATGTTATTAAATATCACACATACAACAATTTAGATTTATAAATGATTATAGTCCACTTATACTCTCATTAATCCATCCAATGATCTCTTAGGTAGGCCGGTTACCATGCGGAAATTTAATAAGGGATTTCTCTCTTCTTATTTCCATTAAAGAACGTTTTTTCTGTTATAACTCTTCAATTCCATTTTTTATATATGGAAATGTTATTTTATATTAAACATACATTCAATTTAATTTATAAATTTCTATAATTCCATTTTACTCTCATTAATCCTCATCTTATTCTTTATATACACCTATTATCACACAAAAATAAATATAGGATTCCTTTCTTTATTCAGGTTTCTTCATTAACATATGACTTCAATTTCTAATTTATACTGACTTGATATGTTTTTCTATGTCCATATTAATTCCAATTTTATGTATATGTGATGATATAACCCATTTTCTCACATAAATCGATTTTTATAAATCCTTATGTGGCATCATTATGCTTCCCAAAATTCCATCATGTTTTTTCGTTCCACTATAACAGTGTATTGAACACCATATTCATTTCATATTAAAGGTGTTCATAATTATGCACATTTAATTTTTCATAAGGGACATAAATATATGTATACCTCACTCTGTGATCAAGAAACAAATTATGATTAAAAATAAATCCATGATGTTTGATCCCTGTGACATAGTTTTGCATGAGAATGAAATAAATGTGATGGATATTCCACGATTATATAGAGCTTCCTTGAATTTGGTAGTGTTTAGTAAAATGATACATCAATATGGGATAGGTAGTGTACCAGGTTATTTTATGGGACTTATCCACCATTATTTCGTGTCTGTTTAGACTTGACCAATTTTTATGATGTAGTGTTTTATGTTATTTCCACATTTCTGATGTTATGATTATCATGTTATATATTGTCCCATTATTGACGATTATTATTACTAATTTTTTTATTCCCCATTGTTGTTAATATTATTTTATATGTATCAAATTATGCCATGTTTATTCATTTATTTGGATTTATATCTCACCACATTCTTGTGATTTTTTCAAGGTTATCCCATTCATTTTTGAATGCCATGAAATTTTAGGAGCATGTTATAGACGTTTTCAATAATATTGGTGTATCCCATGTTCATGATTTCATTCTATGTACCCAATTATCCAATACAATATACCTAAAATTCATCTAGGTTGTATTAAGATTATTATACGTAATAAATAATAAGATAATGTGTAATTAAGAGAATGGTAATTATATAAATCATAGGGTTGTATCCTGAAAGATGTATTTCAAAATATCATTAACTATTTAAGACACCCATCACAGAAATCCACCACATGGGTTTATATGACTTTAATATTAAGATCAACCTATTATATCATTACCAATTAATCTTTAGGTTTACCCCATATCATTATGTGATATCATAGGTTTCCATTATTTCAATTCTCTCAATAAATATAATGGTTCGTATGAAAATTTTTTTTTACCCAAGAATATCCCCCATGAGTGTAAATTAAATTTCATATTATGGGAACACTCAGTATGCACCATAATGATTCTTATGGTATACTCAACCAACACCATTTAGGGTAATATGACTCAATATATCTGTTACAAACCCATTTCCACATGAGTATCTAGATAGTGATTAGATGATATGAAAATAATATACTCTCTAACAAAAACAAACATTAGGATGATAGTATATAATTATAAATAGCCTAAATTTTTTTAACAGGGATATTTTACATAATATATGTTTTAATAAATATATTCTTCCCATATATTGTTTCAAACAAGTTTGGATACCACTTATAAAGACCATATTTTCAAATGATAGGGGAAATGATTAATTTACTACATCAGTGATATATATATGAAATCCCAAACCAAATGACTAAAATTGTTAGTATACATGATAAAATAGATAAAAAAATTCTTACTATAAAATATTTCAAATAAAATATTAATGAGATCGAAAAGAATATTCGTTATCCTTGAACTTATTTAGTGATCTCTTCTTCATATCATGTGGAAAGTAAAAACAATAATGGTGAGATGAAATTTTTAGTAATGGGTTACATAAAACTCCAAAAACCCATAGTGAATTAGGTATTATCAATAACTATTCATGATTTCCAGATGAAGGGGTACCTGATTTGGAACTAACATGACCCAAAGGGCATTCCTGATCTATATATGGTGGAGAATAGTTTTTGGGAATTATTATATTTTCAGAGGTAATTTTATCACCAAATAAAAAAAATTAAAAACCTAAAAGTGGAATAGAAACATGTGAAAAATATATACACTAAACACTAAAAGGGATAAATGAACCTAGATTATAAATATACAGATCCCATGTGATATATAATATGAATAAAAAGAATAGTTTCCTCAATGAATGTGACTCAGAATCACCATGTAACAGGTGGATCATGGATCCACTGCACTCAACTCTCACATGAGGTCCCATGAATCCTATACACCCACCACCACATAGTGTAAATTTCCATTTTAGTAAACATGTAATGAATAATTCTACAATGAAATTGTGGTAATGATATGATGTTAATAAAATTATCTATTATGATTATACAAAATATTCCATAACTGATTTTATTATAAATAAAAAAATTTGATTAATTTAATTGGAAAATAGGCATAGAAAATAATATCACAATTTTAAAATCATGATTTAAAAAATGTATATGGAAATATATCAAAATTTTCCTTTAAGAAAAATTTTAATAAAATTTGAGGTTATGAATAAAATAATATCTATTATCATTAGAGTGAAACTATCAATAAGAAAAAAATAACCAAGTAATTTAGATCTATAGATGGATAGTTCATTCAAATAAGATCCTCACACTATGCATTCAATCATCATGGCTCATCGTGTGTGCATATCCCTAATGATCAGGCCAACTATATATAATCCATCAGCTCCCCCTTGGGTAAGAATAACTTCAATCATGGTTTAAGGATAATTTTCATCATAGATCCTTTTCAAGGGATTTAATGTCATGGATATGTTATCCTAATTACAAACTAAATAATTATGCACACATGTGATTTCAACAATTCAATTAATCAATAATGGGAAAATATTTTTTTAATTATATTAATTTTTCAAATTTCAAATTTCAAATTTCAAATTCATTAAGGTATTTCAATGTCAAAAATAATTTTATAATGTTCAGGCATTTCAAAATTATATTTTTTAATTCAAATTTTAAAAATAAATATAAATTTATCTTTCCTTTTATATAATTTATTCACATATTTTACAAAATTTATTAAATCATTGAAGAAATTAGTACTATTAAAAAATCCAATTATTTTTAAATAACATTTATTATAAATTTATTTTTTCTTAATCAATAATGAATAAATTTTAATTAAAAAAAGGATTAGTGTTTTTTTGGGGAAATCCATATGGAAACACCAACCATTAAGTCAGATGATTAAAAAATTATTTACCGAATAAAGGAATTACCAATGGATTGTAAAATGTGTGAAATATGAAAGTGGAATCCCATGAAAAATGATTCATCAAATCATGTTTTAGATTTATTAAGAAGACAACGACATTTCACTCTCAATGAAGAAGGAAAGATAAGAGAGTACGATTCCAAATCAAGGATATTACACTAATTGGAGAGAGATCATACAAATCCACTAACACATTGAACTAAGAAAAATGGAGGTTAGATTATACAATTCACCTCTTTAGAACCTTCAAAAGATGAATGATCTAATTAATGTATTTTGGTATGTTTCTAGAATGAAAATATTATGTTTGGGATTCAAATTAAAATTTAATGGGTACTAAAATCTCATGAAATTGTTCTTCTAGGTTTGGCTCATAGTTATTATTAATAGTGTGGATAAACATGTACCATGATTAAGAGTGTGGATAGGTATAATAGTTTTCCCAAAATGCCAGAATAACCTTTCTACACCTCTTAAACCATTATTTTTTCAAGATTCACTGTTTTTAGGGAGTCCACATGTTGTGGATTAGCTTTGTGCCAATAATTTTCCACCCTTTAGAAGAAGAACACACAGAACATGGTTTTCTAGTCCAAAAAATATGGTTTTACCTAACCATAAAAAACAAGAACAAACACAGAACACCAAAAAATATTAAATAATATTAAAAAAATTTAATAATTAACAAATAAATGAAGATAAAAAAGGACATTATGTTCCAAAATTATAGTAAAGGTATGTTAAAACCTCCAAACCATAAAATATTTTATTTTTTAAAAAATATATCAAGAATACTCAAAATCAAATAAGAGAGGCCACCACTCTATAATTAGAATCTCATGATCTGTAGCCTTATGTGAATCAGAACCATATTTACTAACCATATGAACCATATGTGTGTATTTTACACTAATAAACATCATCTTATAATCTGTATTCTAAATCTACTTCTTAGTAATGGATTAATAAGATTCCACATCAATGTCTTCCCAGCCAAGGACATGAGATGGGATAGGGTTTTACTTTATGAGAATTATCATTTTAAACACCCTATAAATTTGTGTCAAGTAATTTCAGAAATCCAAATAGTTATCCACATTTTAAAGAATCTCAATAACATTAAATTATCTCATGTATATCAGAGAAGAATCCTCTACTACCCAATATTTAAATCACCAACCTTTGGGGAATAAGTCATAAATATTTTTTCACCAATACAAATCTAGATAGGGAATAAATGAAAATAGGTATATAATTTTTACTGGTTATGTTCTATTACCATTACATGATGAAAAATTAATTCGTACCCATCATATCTTGGACCAAACTAGGCCCAACCAAATAATCATCAGCATTATTTTACCAACCAAAAAATATTTACATGTTCAACCATAAAAACCCTAATAGGAATTGAATTTGGTGGAATCCTGGTAGCTGTTGATTTAGGAAAACTCAACCAACACAATATTTTTATCCCATGATCCATTAATGTTCATAACATAAGAATGAACCATATAATGTCCTGGCCGTAAACATTTTATCATATTTTGTTAACTCAATAATTTTAATTCATTTAAAATTAAGGATATTTTAATGTTAGATCATTAGATAATTAGGCCATAAATCATAAATAAAAATCATATAAATTAAAATTGGACACTACTAATAGTATCCATTTATTTTAAATATCAAAAACTTTTAGAACTAAACATGGGTTGTTTTCTTGCTAAAACGTCATAATGTTTCCTTGTCCCATCATTAACATTATTTTACATTAAATCCTATAAAAACAATTCATAATTTAGGATTAGAAAAAATATTCTCAGTATGTGGTACACAAAGAATAAAAAATTTCTTTAACTATTAAAACATGTAAAACATGAATAATTTTTCATAAATTCTTAATTTTCACCTCGAAGAATTAGTAAATACATTCCTAAAAACCCCTACATACTTTTTTTTGTAATCATAATATTACCATAAAACAATAAAAAATACATATCACATCTAATGTTAACATCATACACAATAATACACAAATGGAATAACCATGTGGTCGAATTCCATACATATCACTCTTACAAATGGACTAGCCATATGGATTACTTCCAATACCAATGAAAATGAGGTTATAAAGAAACCACTTGTCCTTTTTTTATCATGGAACCTCTTATCTTTCGTATATCATGTAACCAAACATAAAATTTCATGGTAAAAATACATAATATTAACACATAAAATATTTCAATTTTCAACATTTCACTCATATAAATTTCATTTCCAATCATAATAAATCATTTCAATATATTAAAATATTCAATCCATTACAAAAACCATTTAGAACATTTAATAAAGAGGCTTTTTAATAAAACTGTCCCATACCACTTTGAAACATATTAAATAAATGAATACTCTAAAACATTCATGTACATATATCTAAATTCATAAAAACCCATTTTTCAAACATGTTCATGAAAAATAGGGATTTAGAATAATAAGTCTTTAAAACATTTAAAATGATGTTTTAGTTAAAGAGTCCTTTACAACTTGAGAAACACATGAATAAAAAAAATTAAGTAATTATATTAAAAAAATGGTAAATATAAAGTGAATATAGTAATTCCTAATATAAAATGTCAAATGGAATTTTTATAGACCTTATATGATAATAAAGTTTCATAACATTATGATATTCCAGAATGAATGGAGATTGAGAATATTTCCCCTAACTCGAGTCTGACACATATTCTATATTAATTATCATCCTAAATAAAAATATTATGTTAATTTGTACTTAATTTAGAACCCTTATCAGCTTTACTATTTATTTTATATCACTTATTACCGTGTTATAACAATTAAATAATTATTTAAGTTCATATCAGATATTTGGTCATTATTCAGTAATTGAGTTGAAAAAAATGTGTGATGTAAATAGTTTATGTTTTAATAATTCCATCATGTCCAAAATAATATTAATGACATAATGACCAATTTTATAAATCAATTACAATTTTAAATCAAACCATTCATTATGTCAATTAAATAGAACATCATTATACTCATGGAAACGGTAGGCCATACATACGCATAAGTAATACTTTTCATTTTTCATAGTTAGTTATATAAATTAGGTAAGTATTATATTAAAATTCTATAATGATCATAAAATAATTAATATAATAATAATAATTTAAGTATACTTATATATATACATATATATCTCACAAGTGATGTAGTGAATAAAATGACTTACATCGCTTCGTGGATGTGAAAGTTCACACACATGCACGAATGATAGTATCAATTTTATGTGCATGGAATTTAAGAATGTAATTAATATTTTATTATCTTCAAATGATTAATCATTCAGATATATAAAATTTTGACATTAATTAAATAATTATAACCAATCATGATGTATAATTATGGAAAATGAATTCTAGTGATTCATAAAGGTGATTGTTCAAATGTACACATGAACGATTAATTCATTTCCCATTTGGTGGAAGTGGAATTGTATTTAAGTGATGATATTAATATAATAAAATATCTATCAATTGAGGATAATTTATTTATTATCTTATAATGTTTGGAGAGTATTTCAAGGAAGATGAAGAATAAAGAAAATAGAAAATCTTAATTAAAATGGTTTCATTTCTTTTGGATGATCACCATTCCTAACAAATTAACAACACCTAGGAGAGTGTTAGGTATAATCTAAGGATACTAGAATATGGGGAGGTATTGTAGGACTAGTTTATAAAGAGATTGGATAAACATAATGGGTGTTTATGTGGGTCCAATAGAGTGGAGAGTATGACTTTTTATAAGAGTGGTGATGAGTCCCCTTAGAATCACTTAATATAAAAAATTAGTATATATTTATTTTCAAATTAAAATGGTTTAAAACTGATTTATTACAATGGTTTGATGGTATTTGGTGTAATACCCATCATAAAATAAAAATTAGGCAAGTTGTGAACATTTCTTAGTCCGTATCATTTGTTTCAACCCCTTTTAAACGTTACTATTTTATCAAGTAAAATACACTTTTAAAGTTAAAATAATTAGCAAAACATAAAAAAGGCCAATGAATAACTCATAAATGACCATTTAAGAGATATATTTATTTTTCTGAATCTTATATTTTTAGAAATTTTATATAATTTAATTAAATATTAAATATTTTATGATATGATGTATGTCAATTTTGACACTATTCATTACATGACATTATTAAGAAATCATAAAATCATTATTTATTCGAAATATTTACTAAAATTAATCTGTAACATCTCAAATTATTCTATAAAATTCATTGAAGGAATAAAATATTTCAAATTATATTTATTTTAATATTATTAATATCATTTATTTTAGTAATCCTTTATTAAATCTTTTACTGCATCATCTCTGTGTCATAATTAAGATTAATAATTTTTCACTAAAATTATAAATAAATTACTAGTATGTAGATAATAATTTTATATTTCTATGTGCCATTTACAAACTAGGATTTCACTTATATATCCCCTAATTAATATTCTTTAATAATATGAGCCATGTTTATGACATATTTGTTTTTAAATTAAATAATATGTTTCAAATGTCATAATCACACCCAAGTGGCTTCTAATTTCCACAATCATCAGTCATGTACTTTCATAGTCGACAATAACTCATCTGATCAAATTATTAGAAGTTTTAGGGAAAATTTAAATTATTGAAATATTAATTTTACCCTTATTTACCTCATTTCCATTGTATCGTGGTTACTAAAATACTAACTATACTAATCACCAAAAAATAATTTCATCATATTGGAAAAAAAATTTCATATTTATTAGAACCATTTATGTCCAGTTTTTAAAAATTCAATTCATTTATGTAGTAAAATTATGTTTATTATTAATCATGTAGATGTGTTTAGAAGGTCGGTGAAAGAGATGTTCTAAATTTTAATAAGTTTTTATATCTAATATCAATATAAAAATGATTATAATGACCCAAACTGGAATAAATGATAAAAAATAAATATATTTAGAATTTAAAACCAATTAAAAGGATACTATAACATTATAAACAAGATAAATGCAAATTGTTATTCAATTAAAATGCAGTATTTTAAAATGTTAATTAAAAAATGACTCTTATCATAAAAACAAAAAATTGAACCAATTTAAATTTCTTTTCCCCTATTAAATAGAAGAGGATTAGTTTTTCAAATATAACATATAAAAGTGACAATAAATCAATATAAAATGGGGTCTCCATCAAAAGGTTGTAATTGTTTTTGGAAAGCTACCTCTTATAGGCATAAAATTGAATTTGATCATATATCATGTCAAGAAAATATATAAGAATTGTTTTATACAATAAATAGAATTTATATTTCATTAACATACTTCAAAAAGAGTGAATTTATTATATTTTAAACCTAATTTTTTACTATTAAATAGTTTTTCTTAAAAACACATCATTTATATTAAATTGGATATTTCTATTTAATTTTTTAACAAAACGTTCATCGTTATATAAACATGTTCAAACCATATTGTTATTATTTAGTTATAAAGGTTTATTACTTCCATTCTAATATATTGGTTATAATGAAAACATTGAAATAATAATATTTAGTTTTCTTTTTGAGCTGAGAATAGTGTATCATTGATCCTATCAAAGAAAGAATTAGTTTTAAAAATTCAGGAATGTTACATACTCCCCCTTTTTGTAATTACATCAAAACAATTTTTAATTTAGGATTAGTAACTATGTAATGATTTTTCAAAATAACATAATTTAAATCCCACATATTAAAAGAGTTAATAAAACCTCCAAATTGAAATAAAGAAAGTGATGTAAAAAATTTTCAACCAATATAACAAATTCTAGGGTTCTATGTATGAAAACATGGATATGTAAGAGAAAACTAACCATCATGTTATGATGGTGAGTGATGAAAAAAATTTTCTGTAGAGTGTTAAAAATCACAAAACCATAAATTTGTGATGTGTTAAATGACATTTTATTTCATCGTAGGAAACGTAATCAGAAATGATTTAGGTTTTCAGATCAGTTTCATAATGTTGATGAATTTATTTAATTCATTGACTAAGAAAAAAAAGAAATATACATACATGAAATGTAAAGATTCATATTTTAATTAGATCCCACCACAAAATCCTCATTTCCAATAACTGATGATTATTTGATATGAATAAACTTTTATAGAATAACATAATCTAAGAAATATTAAAAATTTAATTCTCATGGCCTGAAACTATATCCAAAACCAATATGGTAAGGATAAGATAAAATACTTATCCGAAAATAATAAATCATTTGATAATGAAAAACTACTTTAAATCCAAAAAATTTAACACTAATACCAAAAGTTCAATAAAACCCATTCAACAAATAATATTACTTAAATTATGTAAAAATAATCTAAACTAAGTTTACAAACCAAAACACAGAAGAATTTGATCACATAGTCTTCCAAGATAAACTTTTCCATTTTCTCCAAATAAAATCGATCACTCTTCTTTTCTCATAAGCAAAATTAATTTCCAAAATCACATATTGAAAGGTCAATCATTTCAACAATGAACCATAATCAATATAAATCTTCAATAAAATCATAGATTCTTCTAAAATTAAATTCAACCATTACTCCTCAAATAAAATCCTATAGTTTTCTATTTACCATATTAATATAATGTTCCAAAAATATTGATATTATTCCAAGATAACATAAATCACCTAATCCCCAAATCATTTTCCAATACCAATGATATCCATTTGATAAAAAATATTTCCCCAAAATCATCTTATTCTTACTCCACATACTCAATTCACTAAAAAAATTTCATATTAACCAGGGACTACACATAAG
Source organism: Viscum album (assembly GCA_963277665.1). NCBI lineage: Eukaryota > Viridiplantae > Streptophyta > Magnoliopsida > Santalales > Viscaceae > Viscum > Viscum album. The sequence goes on along the minus strand of OY728120.1, from coordinate 1,534,918,827 downwards.
ATAGTGGTATGTGATAAAACCTTGTCACCCTCGGGTTTTTAGTTTGATTCTCGTATCCATATCTAAGGCAACAAGATTTTTCACCCTTCCTGTGAGTTTTTATTTTTCTAAAACAATATAATTCTTATAAAATTTTCAAAATATGATAATGTCTTCAAAAATATCATTATCAATTTCTACCCTTAAAGGATATATCATAAATTTTATTTTGAGTCCCAAATATAATAACGCATAATACCCTCAAAAATAAAAGATCGTATAATTGTAATCCATTACTATATAATTATGTCTAAAAAGATAATTCATCCTCAAATAACATTTTCACATAAAAAATCAGAGTTTTATATTAAACAATGAAAAAGTCATCAAAAGTACCTACATCATCAAATGGTTTTATTTACTTTTAAACATTTTAACATTCGTATGTATACAATAACTATTAAATATTTGTATGAAAACATCTTAATATTTAAACATTCATCATAATCCATTAACATTTAATTACCACCGTATATATTAAGACATCATACATAAAAATAAAATTTAATGATTATATTTTCATGATTAATAATTATAAATCATATCATGTTTTATACATTATGGATAATAATATAATTCATACATTGAATCCAAATATCAAGATCTTATTGATCTTCCTTATCAATTTCTACTAACATACCTACATTAAAAACATATACATTCATGTCACTCTTGGAATTTCACCTTTGAAAGAGATAAAAGAGTTGAGATCTTTAAATCATTAAGAAAACCTTGGTTGATAAACTTATATTAGAAACGAGTAGGTGTTGGATGACTAAATCATGTTCTTTCTGGTGAATTGAATACCCAATAAGGTGTGAAAATAAATAGAGCAAGGTTTTATAAAATAGTGATGATGAAATAATCTGGGAGGGATAAAAAAGTTGTGAATGATCTATTTCTTTCCATCCTGAGAAATGATCCATAATCTTCTGAAAAGTATCATCACTTAAAATTGTAATGAATTATTAATTGAATAATCTTTTATAGTGTAATGATAGCATAGTTTTATTTATAATACTCTAATCCATCTTCCTCCTTATATCTTATTTATTTATGTTTCTATCCAATCGGCCAAAATTTCCAGAATCCACCAATAATTACTTTAATTACCTTAATGTTTCAAAACATAAAGCCTTATAAAGGGTTTTTAGGATATTGAATATATGAGAAACCATAGAGTATTAAACCAATTATTAGATCCATAAATCTTATTAAATAATCCTAATCTTAAAATTATTATAAACTATACTTTAATAAAAAATATTTGGACCCATACTTTAATAATTTCATAATATAGAGTTATGATTTGAATTTTACATTATTTCACATTGAGGATATTTTCTTATTTCTAGAATTAGAGAATTATGACATAACTCATATATGAAAAGTCCGTGTAAATAAAATGTGGAAACTTCCAATAGTGTCCATTTCTTTCATAAAACAAAATAGTTTAAAATGATAATGGTTTATCTTCCTGTTTTATCATCATATTTTTTCATTAATCCCATCAACTAATATCTTCTCACGAAAATCCTATGAAAATCATATCCAATATTGGGATGAGAAAAAAAATCTTAGTAAGGTTTAAACATAGAAGGAAAAAAATTATCCTTGTGAAAATATGAAAAACATTAATACTTTATCATAATTTAACAATTTTAACCTTTAATAATTAGTAAAAAAATTCCTTAAAAAACAATTATTGAAATTTTAGTAATTATTAGATTACCATAAAACTATAGAAATAAAATATATTATATAAATCTAACATATGATATACTAATTATTAAATGGAATAACCATGTAGTCGACTTCGATACATATATCTCTGAAAAATGGAATATCCCTATGTCTTAAATGTATACCCTATACATTAAAGGTTATAATGTAACCACCCACCTTTAATTTATCACAAAACCACCAATCTTTAGTTTATCACATAACCACCCTTCAAATGTTGATGTACCATTACGTAATCATAACCCATAAATGTTTTCAAATATCATCGTATAACTCATCTAAATTTCATATTCAATCATAATAAATCATTACAAGATATTGAAATATACAATCCATTTCCAAGTATATTTAAACATTTAATAATGATACATTAGAATCAATGTGTCCCATACCAATTTGAAACATTTGAATGAAATTGACATTTGAAAACACTCATGTTCTTATAAATAATTTCATAAAAATAATTTTGACTACATTGACATGGAATTTATGGTTATATAAAAATAAATGTATAAAACATAAGAAATGAGGTTTTAGATAAAAAGTCCCATACCACTTGAGAAACACATGAAAAAATAATAATTAAAAGGTAAAATTGAGAATAAATTTAAATATCATTAAAATATTATAATTCATGAAATAACATGTCAAAATAGTTTTTTATACACCTTATAATATAATAAATGTGCATATTGTCAATATATGACTCAATGAATGGAGATTAAGATGATGTCCCTTAGCTCAAGTCTGACTTATATCACATGTTAAGTATCTTACTGAATAATAAAAATTGGGTAATTAATTCTTTCTTGAGAACCATTTTCAAGTTTATTATTCATTTATATAACTTATTAGATGTTATAACAATAACATAATTATTTACGTTTATATCAGACATTTTTTCGGTATTCAGTACTTGAGTAAAAAATGAACATAGTATGAAATCAACAGTCCAGGTGGTCATAATTAAATCATCCCTAGGAAAATATTGAATACATAATGAATATTTTTTATTTCAATAATACATTTAAATAAAACCATTCATTATGGGAATGAAAACTAAAAAACATTATAATCATAGAGATAGTAGGTCGTACGTACGCATTAATAATGTTTTCCATTATTCATTGATCATTTTGGGATGGATGTAAGTATAGTCATAACTAACCATAACGATCATAACTTATATTATACCGTATTAATCTTTTAAATATACTTATATATCATTGAAATGAGGTAGTGAATAGAAATGAATCACATAACTTTGTTGATTTGATAGTTCACACGTACGCAAAACTGAAGTTATCATTTTTATGTTCAAGGAATGTAAGAGCATAATTGATATAGTATTATAAAATAATGATTAATATGTCAAGAAAATAAAATATTAAAATTAGTTCCATCATTACAACCAGTCATTATTAACAGTTATTGAAATAGAATTATATCGATTCATTGAGGTGACAGTTCAATTTTACTCAAGAACTATTAATTCCTTTCCCATTTGATGGATGTCTGGATGGATTTAGGGGATGATAATAACATAATAAAATATCATTATATTTATAATACTGGAGTAACTATCTCATCATTATTGTATATTATTTGAATAAATAAGACGATTAAACAAAATCGAAATAATTATCCAAAAATTATGCCTTTCCATTGTACGATCACCGTTCATAACACCTTATCATCTGTAAGGAGAGGTTAATGCCTAGAATAATGTAACTATAATTTGGGGAGGTATTTTGGGAAAGGGTTTTTGGGTATATATTTTTTGAGAAAAAAGTTTTTTTATATGTGAGTAAAAGAGAGGAATGAGTGCCTTTTTGTAGGAGAGTGGAGGGGTACCCTTGGAATCCCTTAAAAAATTATATTAGTATATTTTAATTTTTTAATAAAAATGGTAAAAGATATTATTTATTTATAATATATGATTATTTAGGTCGAATAATAATCATGCAATAAACCTTATACATGTTTTCAATATTTTTTAATCCTTATCTTTTGTTTAAAATCCTTTAATAAATTATTGTTTTATCACATATATTATAGGTTGAGAGTTAAAATAATCACCAAACATGAATATCAACAAATGAATAATCCATAAATGACATTTTTAGACTTATATAACCTTTTTTAACCAAATCATAAATTTTTAGACATTGTATATCATTTAATTAAATATAATATATTTTAGATATGAAATGCTCGAACATTGATATTGTTCATTATGTGAAATTTAAAATAATTATAAAAAATGATTAATTCGAAAAAATTACATTACATGATCCTTAACATGTCAAATTCACCACTAAAATTCATGGATCTCATCATGAATCAAAACAGAAGGCACATCTCCACATTTAAACCCATAATATCAATATAATGGAAGAAGTAAATGAATGAGATACACCTATATCAATGAAATATTTAATTAGGGAAAAATATAAAATAATTATACCAATTTTTGTCAAATGTCTAGATTGATCTACCAAAGTAACCTGCTCTTCCCTATATTACTGATTACTCATTGATAATTATTCTCCATTTCCTTGCTTAGACCACCCTTATTGAGAAGTAAATATAATACAAGGATAACCATGGCTAGAACATCTTTGTTGATAAGATTTATTTTGTTTCCATCATCTCATTAAAGAATAAAAGATTAGTGAAATAAGAGTTGTGTCCCAAACAACACACATTGGATCACAAAAACGATAGCATCAAAGATTCCCCAGATGTTCACTATGGTTTTGGGTGATGATTCAATGATCTATCCTTCTAATTATACATCATCCCACTTTCATTGAAATGACATTACATCTTCTACATACTCCAAAAATTGGATTCTCCACCATTTTACAAAGGTTCCAACATTTTACCTCACTATATATATCATGATATGTCCCTTTAATACATTGTTTCTCCACTAACCATAACCATACAATACATTATACAAATAACAAAAATAATAGAGTGAATGGTTAGAGATATCCCTTATTAAAAAATGTGATCCTTCAATGCTATACTCATAGCATCTTTAGGCAGAAATAGTAGAAAATTATAGAATTTTTTTACGTACCCTATAACTGAGATATTTTTCTTCTTTAATCTTAAAAATGTATTTTATTATAGAATTCCTGAAAGTGTGGGGATATAATTAATTTGTAAACAATTATTCAACATATTCACATGAAATTCCATGGATTAAATTGTTATGAAATATTAATTTCCACAAATGTAGTTCCAGATCCTCTATCAATTACACTACCAACATTATAATCAGATCTACTTGTGTGAATTTGAAATTGATGATTTCGATTATACCTATTAATCCAAACCACTTATTTATAGGGTTCCAAATCAAACCCAAATATGTGTTGAATATAATTTTAAATCCAAACTGAATGATCTTCTTTCTATATTTCATCCCTCTTATTTACTCTTCTATACCCTAAAAATCTAGGAATATACTCTTAATCGACTTTGGGTTCACCTACATCTCACATGCATACACATTAATAGAAACTTCTTCTTTTTTGTTTCTATAGTGACTAGAGGGTTCTATTTTCATTAATCATATAAAATTCTATTCTTAAGAGTCTATAGAAACAAAATGCACAGAAATTCAAATTTTCCACATTACCGTTATTACAAAAAGGCATTCTACAAGTCAAAATCATTCCACATTAAACCAATTTTTTTAAATTCCATAATGCTTTTAAAAAAAATTAAAAATAACATAACCATACTATTTTAAAATATCTCAAATAAAAATAATTATAAATTTTTTAGAAATGATGTATTTTTTCATAAAATCGCAAACCATTACTCATAATGAAATATGGCCTTTGAGTTTGAAGTACTTTTGAAAAATTTATGTCAACCTATTCTCATTGAATGAACCAATTAAAATTAGAATACAACTCCTATGAGCGTTTTAGAACACATGTGTTCCCAAAATAGTGGTAACATATGTTTTGATATAAATAGGTTATATAGTCCCTTTTATATTAATTTATAGTTAAAACAAGCATTCTATATTCAACCATCCAAAATTCAAGACTACACCCGAATTTTTTATTAGTACCAAGACCAAAAATCATATAAAAATTGTCCCAAATTTAATGAAAATACAGGCAAGATTGATACCATTTAAAATTCCCTATCCATCCGAAATGGATATGGAATGTGGTAGGATATTACATTCCCTAAGGAGACGTACCCATGATGAAAAAATATTGAACTAAATTCCATGACTACATTTACAATTGGTAGAATATTTTATCATTTAATATAAAATAAATAAACCAACAATACCATAACCAAACTATGTCACAGTACAAAGTGGAAACTAAAACCAACAACACATAGAGACTCCAATGAAACTAACTCAATAACTCACACAATCTCCATTCTCTAACCCCATAATCCATGCTCAATATATCAATATGAACCACTACATAAATGATATACATTTCTGTTACCTTTGTCATGATAAAATGTATCTTCAAATTCATCATAGTTCTCATGAATTGGGTGAGTAACGAAACAAATTAGGTTTTCCCAATTTAATTACATACTCAAGCAATTATCATTGAACATTCTATCACATTTACTTTAAAATATTATGTAAAACAATTTTAAACTACTTATCTCAATGCAAAACAAATTTCCAAAACAATTTGTTTTTCTAATAATAAATTTTTTAAACCAAATCCATTTCCAGGGATGGAAAACAAAATATTCATTTAACCATTTCCATAATTCATTTGTCATAAACAATTCCGTTCTTGGAAACCAAACTGACAATCACTCAGCCACACGACGTTATTTTTTACCATTGATGGTGGAACATCACGTCCTTACTTTTTCCCATTGATGGTGGTACATCATGAACATTATACATACCCTTAAACTAATTAGTATCCATTAAATCCAACAAACCTTCCATAATATTCATTTCCAAAAAGTTTCAATAGAACAATATCTACATTGAAAACACATTTTCATGCATTAGAACAATAGAACTATTTTAAAATGTTCATTCTAATATCCAGTAACCAATTTCACTTTTCCCCAAAACATAAAATTTTTACAATTCCATTAACCATCACAAATGTGTTTTTCAATCTAGCATTGAACAAAAATTTCCGAACAAATTTCATGAAAAAAATGAATTTGAAATCGATAATTCTAGTCTTATCAAGTAGAGATGAGAGTGAATCCACCTACCTTAGAAACAAAGGCGAAAATGAGATTCACCACCCATCATAAAATGAAACCACATGAAGATTAAAAAAATAACATTAGATATCATTATATCAAATAAAAACTACCTAATATAATCATTATTAGCATAAAATATATTATATATAACTCAAACATACTATATCATTGAATAAAAGATTTTTAAGAATGATAGATTTATGAAAAAAACACCATTAATGGAGACTTAACATGGAATATGTACTTTAACACAATGAGATTTCCCAATGGATAGATCTTGTGTCAACATTAATGGGATCGAAATAAAATTTAAGAGATTATAACATTTTAGGGTTGTAATATGGGAAAAATAATGACTAAAGATATAAATAAAATTAGATCCAAAATTTGTGGATTATATTTTTATCTATGTACAGTTATGGAAAACTTTTAGGAAAACCATGCACTAACTGTGAAAAGAACTATATCCATAAATATATGGTTTCTATATGGAATACACATTGTTTTTACGAACCATGTTCTTAATCGTGAACCTATATGGATCCCACTACTTCAAATTAAAATGTTTTTTGGATTTTCAATGATTCTACTAACCGTGATAAATACACGAACCTCTAAAAAAGAATGAAAAACATTCTAAAATTCATCAAAACCCACCAAAACATCACCCAGAAATATTAAATATTTAAAATATATTAAAATTGGGTTATATACATAAATCAGGTGTGAAAAAACATGTTCCTTCTTTGAAAACCCTCACTTAACCAATCTACATGGATTGGAGGGGAGCCCACCCAGTTTGGTGTAATCGTGAACAAAAAATGTGCAACCCACTAGAACCACCACACATGGAACATGGTTTTTTGGGGAAAACTCAAATTTTTTCCTAAGCCCATTCCAAATATTCTCATTCCCAAAATTTATAACAAAATCATAATTATAGTATCCTAAAATTGACCAAAACAAGGCCCAAATCAATGATGAAAAAACATGGGTCATGAAGTACCTAGAAGTTGGTGACCCGAAAATATATGAATAATTAATATAGAAATGTAAAAAACAAAAAATTTAAATTCAATAAATAACATGAGTAGTAAGAATAAAATGGAATGAATACATTATGATCAAATAATTTCATATAATTAATCACATTACCTTGAATATTATCAATGGGAACAATAAATATTCCTATAATCCCATCGATAATAATAATTATTTTTATAATGATGTAATGAATAAGTATTTACATCAATAATATTACTATCCAGGCCTTGTTCCAAGAAAATATATATAATCAGGTAAGATAAATTCCAAATATACAAACTATTTGGTCTTATGATACCTATAGATTCATCGTGGGGTTCTAACGGGTCATGCCCATCACATAATAAGTCCAATGCAGTGTTCATATCATTAATAATAAATTACATTCATCCAAAATTGTCATTATAATTATATATCTATATTAATAAAATAACATCTAATTATCATATTTGTCTATTGAATCATGTATAAAAACATTGAACATAGAAATTGTATATGGTTAAGGAAATAATTATATCCATGAATTAAAATAATATTGATATATCTAATGAAAAATGATCAAAAAAATTTATAGTCCCAGTATAAATTAAATGACTACAATATTAATGAATTTATGATTGTGGACCATTAAGTCAATAGAATAGTAAATATTTAGTAAAATAAAATCATTTGGAGGAAAATGGAAAATAAAAGAAATATAGTTAAAATAAATTTTTATTAAAGATTTATATTTTTAGACCCTTTTAAAACATTTATATGAATATTAAAAACAAAAAAATGTTATTATTGAGGGAAATTTACACTAACTCTTTATACATTACAAAAACATTCCTTATAGATTTTGGTACTGAATATTTAAATTTGAAAATTATGTATACATTTGAAATAATAATTTAAAAAAGTAAAATAATAAAATACAACATATAATGTCTTGAGTAAATATTTTTATAAAATTTGTTGTCATGACATTAGAATTTTTTTGAAAAAAATAGACATAGATGCCAAATAAAACTGATTATAATAGAAATAAGATCAGATTTTATTATAAATATTTCCCTACATGATACATGTTAAAATGTGCAAAAATTTAGAAACAGAATATAGAAATTCCAAGTATATTTAGTTTATTAGAAAATGTACTATATTAATAATGAATATTTTATAATATTATACTAATATAAAATATAAAAAATTCAAAAAATATGATTGTAATATAAAATCATACCTCTTTAGTAACATTTATATTGAATCCCCTTGAAATAATAAACATGATTTGGAACATTAATAATCATGAACAAATTGATATTCATGTTAAATACATAAAAAGTTCATTATATGAACCATATAAATGTAAATAGTTTATTTATACAAAATAGGACTCAATGGTGTTGAAATTGAGACGAAATCCCTTACAAAGAGTGCACCATTGAACTTATAATTATTCAATGAATTGATTATCTATGAAACATTTAAATCCCCTGAAAATTTTAATTAAATTAATTAAATTCATGTTTCATTTAACAAATAATCAAGTAATAACATAGTCAATAAAGAATAATTATAACCCAAAGAAATTAAATTTAGTTACAAAACCCCTATCCTCATGCCCAAATTACATAATGAAATATTTTAACTTCATAAATAATAAATTTAAATTTATTATAATATTCTAAAATACTCATATAAATAATTTTTATATCATACATTATGCACTTATAATATATCAACACCCATTAATTAATAATTCCCATTAAAATATTTCTTTTTATGTGTTAATTGTTTTGTTTTTCATGGAAGTTTCGACTCGAATGTTCTAATCCATGTATCTTAAGAATGGTTATAAAATATATAGAATAAATAAAATGTTATAAATATCATATATCTTCACTATATAAATTTTTATAATCTCCCATGAAATCTTGACTCTCCAAAACAAGAAACATTGTTCTTAGAGATGCTAAGTTGTATGTATGTGAAAAAACTATATTCACTTTTCAAAGTATAGACATAAAGAAAGGTAAATAATAATCCACCATTTTGGAAGAATTATTATAATATATATATATAGTATCTATTTATTATAACTCACTTATGATGGAAATAGAAAATGAATTTTATCATCTCATAGAGGTGGTAGACTGCACGTATGCATGAGCGATGTTATAATTTTTATATGTATGGTATGTTAATAACTAAAATTATATATTATATTCCCAGAAGAATTAATATTTTATAAATACAATATATACACATTAGATAAATAGTTATTACCACACACGTAAAATTGTGATGAAAAAGGAATTACACTACTACGTAGAGACGAAAAGTCGTACAGAAGGAAGGGTAATTTTTTCAATTTTCATATGACATAAAAGAGACATAAAATGGGATTTTAATAATAAGAACATAAATGAATATTTATTAAAATGTATTTATTATTTTATCCTGGTTAGTTAATATTTATTAGAATTATAATATGAAATAAATTTTAAGAGTCGTTAAACACTATTACCTCTTCATCAAAAGTCATCCTTTAGTTTCGTTATTAAAGAATGATGGAATGTTCATATGGGTAAAAAACATATATAATGTAGAAATATATTTGGGGGATATTTTGGTATGTTTTTTTGAGATAAATGGATAAATAATAGTAAAAATGTAAGGGGACAATGTTCTCATTTATAAAAGTGGTGAGTGGAAAACCTCTAATTTCTCAATGTTTTAAAATATTCTTACATTTATGTCTTTTTAAAATTGGAATAAATTGTTTATATGCTAAATTTATAAGCTTTTTTAAAAAATAAAACCACCCAAGGAGGGTAATGAATTCTTTTAGGTCATTTTTACTGAGATCCTTTAGGTTATCACCTTTCGTTAACAATTTTTAACCTTAACTGGGGTAATAACCTTTCCAATTTTATTTTTATATAATTCATATTATAAGGTAAAAAATGCTTATAAATACTAAAGGGATTAAATTTTACATCATTCCTCTTCTTAATTTTATTATTTCAGGATTTTTTTATTTTTAGTTATTTTAATGAAATACATATACTAAACAAATACAAATAATGTAATGTTGATTACTATTTACAAAATTTAACGTTGAGCATTGAAATTTTAATCTAAATATATGACATTATTATAATATATTATATTAATTTTAACAATTTGTGCAACATAATATTTTATCCATATTTTATTACATTTATGATTTTTTAAATGGTTAATATTAATTTTTTATTAATTTGTTAAACTCAGTATCAGTGTTGTTTAAGAATTTAAAGTAATTATTAAATAACAAAAAATTTACAAAAAATTTATCATAATAATTTATCTTTTAAATATATACATATAACTGAACTTATCCCTTTTTCCATTATGTAATAATTTTTTAGATATTAAATTAATGGGAGTGATATTATGAAGTTATTTTATAAGTATAAAAATATAAAGATCATAGTCAAATAAAATTTTACCAATTGACCATAAATTTTATAATTGGATAGAAATGTCCAAACTACACTCACCACATAGTATAGTTCAATGATTTAAAGAAATTTCATTACCTCATCATAATTTTTAAACTATATTTTACCTCATTTACCCTTTATAAAGGGATAAATATTTAACAAGGATACAATTCATAATGAAAATAATAAAAGGGACCTATTTAACAAAATTAATATACCTTTTAAAAAATAAAGAATACATTTTAATGATTTAATTCATATGATTGGATAAATATAATATAATAACCACAAAATATTTGAAGAAAATATTTTTTATCGAAAAAAGGTTTCATTATATATATACTTTTTATACCAAAATACTATGTAAAAATAGCTATAATAACCAAAATTAAATTATAAAACAGGAATTTTCTAATTTTAAATATAAACACATTTAAAATAATGGATCTTTTTAATTCCTTAGGTGAAAATTAATTTTTCATTAAAAATATATATTTTTCAGTATTCAACAAAAAATATTATTATATTAAAAAAATTTAAACAAATATATTAATGAGAATACTATTTTAAGAATGAAAAAATTCATTTTTAATATATTTTCTAAAACTGGTAGATTGTAATTATAATATTTAATCCAAAAAATTTATTTTGAGGAAAGTAATATTATTTAATAATATAATGACATTACTAAATCTGTAGATTATTCATATAGATACATTATAATTTTTTTAAAAATTTGTTATACTTAATAATTTTATGAATTGATTGTATTGGTTAAAATATTATATAATATTACTATAAATTTAAACCCAAATATTCATGTATCAGAAGCTATTGAAGAAATTTATTTTATTTGAATTGAAGTATTTCATAAAATCTTGGCGTGTTACCCTTTAACATCTAATGTTGGCTAGGATTACCATGATTTTGTTATAGTTATACTCAACAAATTTCAACCAAATACCTAAGCAATAAAACTATTCATTATAGGTATTTATACTATATGATTGAAAACCAAATCCTTTAATATAATAACATGTCATCCTGTACCATATGACATATATATGTCATACTATGCAAAATCATATATCAATATTAATCCATAAAAATAGATTTTTATAATTTAAGTATGGTATATTTATGAATCTAATATAACATTAATATAGTTCAATTACATTAAAAACACCCTCAACACTAATATTGGAATTAATTAACTAATACATATGAAATCTATAATTAAAATTGTAATATATTAGGATTTTGTATTATTGTATTTGATAAACTCTAATAAAACCAATCCATTTCCATGTGTATCCATAGGCAGTATACCATCTATTTGAATAATCAATATAGGATGAAGGATTTACTTGTTCTCATACTCAACTAGAACCACTGAATCAGAGGGAGAATAATGATATTTAGTGCTTCAATAAAGGGATAACCCTAGTTCATGCCTTTGATTAAATGAAATATAACCCCCTATGAACTAATTTAATTAATGAACATTTCAAAAAAAATGTTTTATATGAATTAATATTTATTAATGGGATTGATGTAACAAATAGTAACATCACTAGAATATGACTTCATCTATAAATAATACTTACGAATTTTATGTTTTCAAAACATTTTAATCATATAGATGTTCATACCCACAAAAATTAATTTGTTGATTTATAAACTGAATAAACTGAATAAATGATATAATGATTGATGATAATATTTTCCCATTGGTAGTATATGAAACTACTATTATATTTATAAATAATATCATATTACTATATCTTTGTTGTGATGTATGACATATGTACAACCTTATTAATAATTAATGAGTAATTAATTCATATGACCTCATTAATAATGAGAATATTCTAGACAAATATGATTTTTATATAATTTTTGGTTTATTTACATTTTCAGGTGAATAACTCACAATCATCATGAATTTGATATCCTATTTTTCTATTATTTTTTTGGTTTATCATTAGGAAAACAATTTCTTCTATAATTTTAATTTTTTATCATATAATAAATACTTATTTATAAAATGTTAATTATTTTGAATACATGTTTTTTTATTCATACATCTTTTTTTATCAATGACCACAATTTATCTACAACCAGAACCATTTATCTATATCCCACTAAAATTACTATTCCAGAAGCATGACATTTTCAATAAATTTTCATCCAATTTCATAAAAAATTTTATTAATGGAAATTGTCTATTTAATCATTATTAGTGGATATATAGTCTTATATAATTATGCAGGTTACTTCCTGAGAAATATAGTTTGGGTCATTTATCCTTATTGATTGGATCTTGGTGACTCCATCTAGAGCAGTTATTATTTATAGTAAATATTACTTAATATTAAATTATGATATTTTTCATAACCCCATGTCATAATCAATGAATATAATCATTCAAAAAATCCACAAATTTTGAAAATTTGAATAAGATAATTAATTTTGTTTAAAATCAGATATTAATAATGAACATTTTTATTTCATGTATATATTTAATTGATTCATGTATATGAACTTTAATTTTAATCCATTATAGATGATCTTATAAGTTTCCTTAAGGATTACACATAAATTCATTGTTCACTACATATATTCATCAAAAAGCAATTACATTTTATTTTAATGAACTAAATATAATACTAACTATTATATATCTAACTCTAATAACCCAAAGATTTTAGAAATTAATTTAAAAAATACATATATATATACATGATTTATTAAAAGGATTAAAAATTTTGTACACAAAGCTGAATACATATATACTTAAACAACATTTTTATACATTTATTTCAATGTTATATTAAATTCCTCAAAGTCATCATTTTTATATTATACATGACTATATACTATTCTAACATACAAATTTATGTTGATTATATAGGGAATATGAAATCAATAATAATGGATTTATATCAATTACTCAAATAAAGCAACTGTATCAATGGGGCTTCACTAAAATCAATGAAAATTTAGAAAATAATTAATATTAATAGAACAAAGTAGAAACATAATATTATATAAAATCACAAAACACACTATAACATGAAATAATAATCTTTTTACCCCAAAATCAATAGTCAATGTATTATACCAAAATAAAATAACTTAAATGTAATAGATAAACCAATTAAAAAATAATTACTATCCCCTCCGATCGATCAATTTATTTGAAGAATGTATAGTTTTGGTATTTTAACATCCCATACATTGTAGATAATTAAAAAATAATACCATGAAAATTGGTCCTTAAAATCCATGTTGTAGTGTCTATATATCAGAAAATGAACAATATGAAATTTGAAAAGGTTTGGCTTCAAATATTTATAATTAGGTTAAAGATCTCCTTGATCAATGAAACAAAATTAATTAAAATATTATATACCTATATTTTCTAAAAAAAATTATACAAAATAATAGTTCATTATGTATGTGATAACATAAAATGATTCAAACTCAACGAGTCTTATATAATAGATTCTGATGAATTCATATTTAAATAATTCCTCCACAGGAATGGATATATATCACTGTCAGAAAATAAAATGTTGATATATTATTGATATTCGCAGAATATAATTTAGCATTGTCATTAAAAAGTGAATGGCCACCTTAATTTAACTCATCATGTCTTCTAATGAACAATGTATAACTTATCATGTCTTCTCATGAACATTGTATAATGTGTTTTATATTCAAGGATTATAATTTAGCATTGTTATATTTATGCAAGAATTAAATATTTATGAGAACTATTTTTATATGCATAATGTGTTTTTCTAACAATTAATTATATAAAATAGTATTTATTAATTATTTTAATATATATATATATATATATATTAAATATGAAATATTAAATAAAATTTATTTACATTCATTTTTCTATTTTTACATGGCTCTTATTAACTATGAAACCATTTTTATACTTTTAAATTCATTTTTCTATAAACGATTTTAGTTGTTTTTATGATATTTTTTTAGAATAAATTTCTACCAATTATAAAAACTGAAACTTTTAAAATGGATTCCATAATTTAAATAATAATATTTATCATAATTTTTTAGGCCTTAAATAAATTTGGATTATTATGAATATTAACGATGGTAAAATAATTTCACCTCAATAAAACAGGTAAAACTATGGAGTATAGAATTAAAACCTCCATAACACATTAATTCATAATATTTGATGAGATTTTTTGATGAAATATATTATAAAGGACTTATATAAATATTTTAAAACATTATATTGAATTTGGAAACCCAATACTATGTTTTTTAAATATAGGTAATATTTAACTCAATTTAAAAACAGTTTCCAGGTCATTGAATTTAATGGAATAGTTATAAAATTTTATTCAATTTTTGAATGATAAAAAATTGTATGAAAATTTATTTATTCCATTTTACTAATTTTTTTTGAAAACATATTATTACATTATTTCAATGATATCTTTTTCTAACTGATAAATCATTTATTTGTTAAATAAAATGTTTTTTCATGCGTATTGTGTTTTTATATTAAATAACATTTTAGTGCCCTATTAAAATTGAATTTGTTAAAATGGAATAGAAAAATTTAAACATAATGTATAACTTTAGTAATATTTATACTATTACTTTTGTTAATATAATAATGTTATCATAGTAAAATTTGTGTCTCCATGTTAAAGGTTAATTTGGGTTTTTTGAGGGTTAACCAGGATATAAGGAATTAAATTTATCAAAACATGTGTACATTAGATTGGTTGAGTTCATTTTAACCCTATAGATTATAATAATCCTATTTCATGTTTTGTAGTTCCATTTTCCATGAATTATATATATATAATCTGATATTTAATGTAATTTCATGTATGTCATTCCCCTTTCTTATAAAAGGGAACCTCATCTTCAATATTATTCAAAATGATTGTGCCTTATCTATCAACAGATATATTATTTAATACCATCATATATTCCTTCCCCACATCCAATATGTTCTTTTTATTCCAAAATACATCTACTTCAGGGATTAAGGATTTAGAATAAATATGTTTCTCAATAAAGTGATATAACTCATAAGAGAGTACTTTTATTTTTATTTTTCAACTGCATTATAAAAATATATGGAATCAATTATAAAGTAATAAATTAATAAAACTAAATATACTTATATTTTTTAATATTATATAAAACTGATTATCCAAATAAATTTCATCATTTCAGTAATGAAAACATAGCCCAAGTGTATGTCTTGACTACCACATCTAGAAAGCCATTTTTTTTCATCACCACTTTAAACTAATGTAATAAAAATGGAATTATTAAATATATATATACTAATTTTTAAATAATTATAGTTCTATTAAGATGATTTATTTTAAATTTTTGATTCACTTCATCCATCCAAATATGAAAAAATAACTCATGTGTACATGCATGCGATTATCTACAAAAATTTATGTACTTAATTTTTTATGATAATTATATATTAATAGTTATTAAAGTAATTATTATTAAAAAACATGAAAAAATGACACGATTATCATTCTATTGAATATGGATGGATGATCATTGTATGGATACTAGGACCGCCTAACTGAAATATGAATGAACAAAAGAAGAAGTTTCAACAAAGAAAAATGCTCTTTATAATGAATTTTTAATAAGCTTATGATAAAATGTTATGAATAAATTTGAAATGAACCGACCTTGGATACCCTCAAGCCTAGCACCCTACCAGTTCTGAAACATACACAGAGTGAGCTTATAATTAGCATGGGTTGGAGAAAATAACATGGGAATTGAACAAAAAAACCATAGGTAACGATTTCTTCCAACCTAAATTAAATACATGAAATATATCAACAACATGAAAAAATTAAAATAAATGGTAGATTACTGATGAATATAGGACATTTTTATATAAAGATAGAGAAAGAAACTATAATAATAGGAAAAACATAATGATAGAATTCCAACTTCAAATGACTAGAATAAGAAATTTATAACAAAATATGGCATGGGCCAACTCCCACTATCTAACCACGAGCTACCCAAAAAAAACATACATATAATCTATCCACCTCACTACATCACCTAATATATACATGAAATGGAAGACACATAATGTTATGTGCCCCACCACAGAGGTTTTCAGCGTGTGAGATAACAGGTTCAATAGTATCCCACCTAGGTGTTCCATGAAAAGACATTGTATAACAATAACTGTATTCTAAATTTAAATAAAACATGGCATGATAGGTAGTAAATTAGGTTTATAGATAACATGGTAAACATTCCCTCTTTATCACAATTCTAAAACAGATGTATTTATATCAATTTCAAATGACTTTTTATGTATCAAAATTCATAATAATCAACATGCATATCAAAGCTAAAATATCAAAATCCATGTCAACCAAAAAACCATAACAGTAAATACATCATAATACCGTGAAATACAATAGTTTATGAATTAGAATTATTGTACAAAAAAATCTATGAACAATGCAATGTGGTACCTAATGATAATTATATACATTCCAGGACCATAAATACACCCCAAAATTGAAACCCCAACAACATAAACATACCTATATTCAATAATCTACACTCTTTGAAAATAAGAACACCCCAAAATGTTACAACCACAATGGATCATAGCCTCCAGCTAATCCTTCCACCTTGTTCACATGGTAACCTATGTGCTTATTGTCATAGTGATATCAATTTTTCAAAAATAATTTTGTATCAATTTCAGAAAACAATGTATGATTATTTGAAAATACCCCTTCTCATTCCATATATCGAAAAACAAGGAAAACAACTTTTAGCCAATATCTATTTCAAAAACACAGAAACAATGTTGATAGTTTCATATAATTTTATTTAGAAACCCATTTATAATAATGGAATAATATAGTTTATCCAATATATGCAAAAGATGGAAAAAATGACCAAAAACATGGGTCCTACACATCCACAATGGGATCATCCATAAAAAAAATCTAAAAACATCAACAATTTCCCCAGTATAAAATACACACATCATAGAATTGATTCAATTGAGAATGAGGGTTTGTAGAGAATAAAAAATATCACATACCTCGACAATGAACACATTCTATACCATGAACAAAAAAAATGTAGAGAGATTGAACATCATATCTTGGAAGAAGAAATGAAGAAAAAATAATTTATATCAACATATCTGATAATGAAACCCAAGGGCCCAAGAACAAGAGCCTAAACCCTGTTGGAGAAGGATCAACCAGTGCATCCAATAGTACCAATATCAAATCTGGGAGGACAAATAATTTCAGGGGTATTGTAGCTGTATTAGAGAAGTACAGTAACAATAATATAGAAGGTAAATTTTGGTACAAAAGTAGCCAAAAACAATTTATCCATTTGGGATTTCAAGCCACCTGTTTGGCCCTCAAGTTCATCAAATTTGTAGGGACACACAAGGCCTTTGGGACAGTACATATTTTAGGCCACCTCATGGTCTTGGTTAAAACTCAAGCCCTTAAAACCAAAGTAAATTGTGTATAAATGGGCCATGGAGACTCTAAAAAGATAAGGATACATATAATGATTTATAGAAGGAAAATTCACCAAAGAAGAGCTAACATATTTGTATGTACGATTGGATAAACAAATTTTTCTTAGGAATTGTCATTGGATTCATTTCAAGCCTAGACGAACCACTACGAAATGTAGGAGAGTTCACATCCGGATGTATATGTTGAGTTGCGATAGTTCCAAAGTTGTTATAGTCCAGATGTATTCCTCTATGACAGTTAGTACATGTAATTTGAAAAATCCTAGGGGCTATGTATGGATTACCCTTGAACCCTAAAAAAGGGTAATTATTAATAATGAATAAAAATAAAAGGCCATTGCGCCGTTCGATATAAATCAAAGGGTGATTTCGTGATCTATTACAATAAAGAAGATGAAATATAACATATATAGATAATAATTTCCCAACCAGAAAGGGATATTTAATGCTGAAATAATCAATCTCAACAGAGATAAGTCACCCATAATCTCTTGGGAAATTCCCCAGGCTTGATGGTGATGATGTTTAGAGAAAATAAATGAGAGAAAACATTTCCACATATGTTTTACAATTGTACATTGGAAATTACACGATGTGTAACCTAGTTTCAAAATGTGTAACTTTGTTTTAGGACATGAAACATCCAATGTCCCACATACACTGTAAAATGTTTCAATTAATTTTAAAAACTCTAATTTAAAACATTCACAATGCATTAATCCACTTCATGAAATGTGTCCATCGAATATTACGCATAGTGTAACCTGGTAAATTGCATGAAATCCTCTTATATCCTACATAAATTTTTAGTTAAATCTATGTGTCCAATAAATATTTATCGCCACATTTAACGTTATCCTCCCAATTGTTTCTTATCCCACTAAAAAGAATAAGAAAATTATATAAAAAATGAGGTTTATAACATGCATGAAATTTCAATAACAAGATGTTACAAACTCAACAAAAAAAGATTTTATATCCCTGAGAAGCTTTTTGGAAGATGTAATCCTTGAAAAAAATATGAGGCCACTGCTCCCTCATCAGTGTCTTGAGTTCTGAAGTCTCATGAGAATCTGATACTTGATTCCATAGAAGTCGGACCAACAGAATTGACATCCCACATAAGGAATTCACTTGAGAGTCAGCAATCTGAACTAGTTTCTGTAAACAAAAACATCTATCTCTATCTCAATTTCATGCCATCACATAACATTAGTGAGATCATGGTGATAATTTCTAAAGTGAGAGAAATGGAATACATCCTGAATACCAATAAAATTAACTACAAATGCTAACTGATAATAAACCTATATGAGCCGCTCGATGCACTCAAATGGTCCATAATATCTTGGATCTGAGTATCAATATTTTCAATGTTATTGGTGACCCAATAGAGAATAATCATTCATGAAAACCCTTCCATAATAAAAACTATCCATAGGAAAACATCTCCAATCCGCATATGATTTATGTCAACATTCAGATGTTACCGGATGACGATGTAATTCTTGAATCTTCATAGATATCTTCTTAAACAATCTTCATTCATCCAAAGGTACTTCTCCCACCAGAGCCCAAAAAAATAGGTGATCTATATGGGAGACTATAAAATTATTCAATGGGAAGCAAACTTATCAAAGAATGATAAAAATTATTGTAGAGGCCCAAAGCTTGACATACATGGACATTACATTAATTTTGCGGAATACTTAGTACATAACAAAAAATACACACACAAGGACCGTAATAGTTTAGTGTCTTTGGAAACTCGGAACATAATCTTCTAATCATGATGAATGATATTCAACATCTCCCATAAAGATCTTCCCTTTTTTTCTTACCTAAAACATTTATTTATATCCTGGGGAAAAGAAAACATAAAAGGGTGAGCTCAAATTCTCAGTAAGGGTAAACAAAAAAAAATATCAATCACATCATATTCATAAGAACATAACATTTTGGAAATCTTAACCTGCAAAAGAGATCATAATATCATAACATGGGATAAATCATAGTAGTGAAATGTAATCCCAATAATCATAACTTATAAACATGAAACATTGTTTCATACACACATAATCATATAGAATCATTTCTTAGTAGTCAAGACACATTCCCAAGACTATCATAGCGGACAAAGTCCATTTCTGAACCGAGTTCACTCCTCGTTTCAGTCCAGTTTCACTGAACCGGTTTAACCCACCGTTCCATCCATGTCTATCTCATGAGATATAAAATCTTTACCCAATTAATTGGTGGGAGATATAGGTCCCACCCATATCATAATGATACCATTCTTATGTGTGCCACAAAATCATAAATCATACATCATTGCATAACCCATGTAGTAAAAATGGGATTCTTAAACAACATGACATCATAAAACAATTTATATAAGATAAAGGAATTCATAAAAATAATTCCATCACAACATAATCAAATCAATTTAATAATAGGGATAGAAATAGAACCCAATATTATCTTAGATGAAAAATAATTTTGATAAAGAACTTGAACTCTATTCTTGAGGGAAATATCCTTTCTACTTCAAAAACATTTTCCTTTCTTTAACATGTCATACCATTTTAAACTAAAAGAAGTTGATTAAAAATAAAATTGAAAACTTGTAAAAGAAGCTTCTCGGAAATAATGTTTTAAAAATCCATTCATGACGTATAAGTTAAAAAAACATTCTTCTCGTACTTTGGTCGGAAAAGTCAAAAAGTACCTCGTACGAAAAACGACAAAAGTTTTCTTTCATATCTTTTACTAAAAACTCATCGAAGGGTAAAATTGGATATAAACTATTGTAGAATGATGTAAATATTACATATTGAGGAAACATGGATGTGGATGATAAAATTCACACCAGTAAATTCCATAGTATAAACAATCTCGGATAAAAATGAGATTGTGATATTTCCCTTACCTTAGGTCCGATTTGCTTCGTAAGTGTCTGAACCTCCTCTTCTTTGAAGTGCTTCTTCGAGACCTCCTTTTAGGACAATAAAATTGGTCTTTGAAGAAGACCCAGACCTCTAGGATATCTCTAGGTAAGTGGAGAGAAGAACTTGGTAGGGGTTGACCGAGCTTGAAGGCTCAAAGTGGCATGGGGAAGAGAGGGAGGAGGTTCCCTTTTATAAGGGAGGAGATGGGCTTCTTTGGAAAACTAAAAATATTATTTTATTATAAAGTCATATTCGGTTTTAAATAGCTCCAAATTGATTTATTTCGAAGCTAAGGTGGGGATGGGTATAAATCCACTCATCCAATAGAATTTAGACAAGTTTAGGTACCTATTTTAAGCTTATCATTTAGATTTAACATTAAGTTAAATAATTTTACTTTCACCGTGTCGTCTTGTGTTCTTACACTATAAGGTTAATAAAATTTCTATAACAAGACAAAAGAACCCCAACTTGTTTATTATTAATATATATAACATTATATAAGTCATTTTTCCGAACCTTATATTTTTAGGAATAAAATAACAATTAATAATAAAGTATTTGTTTTAAAAACTATTTTATGTCAACTTTGACACTATTTAGTAATTGATTTTTGTTAAAATTATAACAGAATGTTTAGTTCAAAAAAAGTTAATTAAATCAATACTAACATGTCTTATTAACCTAGAAAATATGTGGAATTCATAAAATGTCTAAAATTACATTTATTTGGGTATTTATAACATCAATTTTGTCAATATTTCATTAATAAGATAATTACTACATTATTGTTATGTCATAAATAAATTAAATTATTTAATGTCTAAAAATTATAAATAAAATACCATTATATTGGAAATATTTTTATCTTTCTAATGAATATTTATAGTCGAATTTATCTTATGTATAACCCCATATTAAAAATGATTTACTTATTAAACATTCATTTTAACTATTTTAACCCTTCTTTAAGTAAATTGATAATAAATGTCCTAATCTAATACAAGTGGGTCTAAATGGTCATATTTTATTCCTAAGGTTGTTTTTGGTCGAATTAAACTTATCCAATAGAATTAGGACATGTGTTAGGGTAATAATAATATCATTTTTACCCTTAATTACCCTATTTACTTTTAACCGTGGTAAAAATAAGTAAAAATTTACTATTCCCCAAAAATTATATTCATCTCATTGAACCAAATTTAACTTACTGACATAAACCGTGTCTCTTGGATTTTTGAAATTCCACTCACAGAAGTGGTAAAATTAAGTTTTATGAAAAATTCATTTTTTTTAACTACCACTTAGTTGTCTCACTATTCATCAAAAAATGAAAGTTTCCAGAAAAATACAAAAAATTAGGCCTAAGCTATATTTGATATTATGAACTCAAAAATGATGTCTATTTTACCAAATTAAAAACATATCAGTTGCATTAAATAATTTAAAAATTAATTTCCGTTGTCAAAACAAATAGCGTGTTCTTAAGAGATAATAACTATCAAAATATTGACACTTGTTTATGTCTAGTTTAAATGTGAAATTACATCCAATGACCAACATTGTATTAAATTGTAAAAATATATTCTAAATATACTTTAAAACCACTCAAATTAATAATTTATCAGTATTAATTATTTCGATTAAAAAGGTTGTTTTTAATTAAAATTTAGTAATTTTCACTATTCATTAGAAAATGAAAGTTATCCGAAAAGTACCAAAATTTCACCCTAAGATAATTTCTATATTCAGAATCCAAAAATTAAGTCAATATTGAAAAATAAAATTTACAAAATTTCAAAAAGTGGTTATTACTATTCATAAAGGCTAGTTTTAATAATATTTTAATAGAATATCGTTGATTAGTGAAACTCGGTATTGCGTACTACACACGCTATCGAGGAAGGTCGTGATTGCGTGTAATGAAAGGCAAGTCCAGGATGCATGTTGTGAAAGCTCCTTTTGGTGTATCTTACAACACAAGACATTAGTGAAATTAAAAATAATATTTTTCATAAAATCTCGAGGTGTTACATTCTACCCCCCTTAAAATAAATTCCTCCCTCGAAATTCGTCGGGGTTATAAGTGGTTTACTGTTCGAAAGTTTCTTTGATAGAAACCCACATCGTAAAAAGGAATACCAAAACCAATCTTTAAAAAAAAAGTATGAAACGTAATGGTTACCCAAATAAACTAATCACTGGGTTTCCACATAGGTGAAAATATGGATATGGAAGAGAAATCTAACCATCATGTTCTGATGGAGAGTGGTGGAGAACATGGCTATGGAAAATCTAGCAATTAAAAAGCCATAAATTTGTGATGATCTAAGGTACCATCTGAATCATTAGATATAAGAGCACTATGACAACATTTTTGGTTTCCAAGATCATTTCCCTAAAGTTGATGCAATTGGAATAAGAAGTGTAACATCCCAAGTAAGTAATGAATAATAGATATTTTTATCTATGTATATTAATGATAAAGATAGTGTTTTAGAGGCTTAAAATGAAAATAAATACAATCTTATGCATGGAATACACTAATATTCTTAAAAGATTGTTTTAGTGCCTTTTGATGGAAAACCATTTTTGAATCTATATTTTGACAATTTTATAAACTATGTTTGTCAAAATAAACTTATCCTTTATGATTGGGACATCAAAATTTACCTTGTGTGAATTTTTGGTATTTTTCTGACAATGTTCATTTTTTAATGAATAGTGAAAAATACTGCATTTTACATAAAAACTACTTTTAATCTAATTTATTTATATGATTAGATTATGTTTTGAATTGGTTTTGAAGTGAAATTAGAATATATTTTTACCATTTTATCTAATGGTGGTCATTGGAATCAATTTCACTTTGAAATTAGACTTAAACTGGTGTCAATCTTTTGATACTTATTGTTTTGTAAAAACACGCTATTTGCTCTGGCAGCGGGAATTAATTATTGAATTAATTAATGTGACTTATATGATTTGAATTTTGTAAAATAGACTTCATTTTTGAATTCGGAATATCAAATATAGCTTAGAGTGAATTTTTGGTAATTTTCTGAAAAACTTCAATTTTTGATGAATAGTGAAACCACTAAGTGGTAATCAAGCAAACTGATTTTTCAGTTAAATGAAAGTTTACCATTAATGTGTGTTGAATTTTGAAAATCTGACATACATGGTTGTCATTAAGAAGTAAAATGTGGTTCAATGAGATTAATATAATTTTTTGGTGAATAGTAACTTATTAAGTTTTTAATCGCGATTAGTGGTAATTAGTGTAGTTGAAGGTATAAATAATACTTTAATAATATAAAATGACCTAGACACATGTCCCAACCTTATTGGTTGTGTCATGGCCGACCAAGACAAGCCATGGGTCAACTTGGGGACCCCATGGATCCACTTTTGTTGGGAAATGACATAAATTACTTTTTATTAAATGTTAAAGTGAAAATGACACAAACATAATATGTTTTACGAAAACAATTTTTAAGTAGGGTTATACAAGTCCAAATTTTGATTATAAATAGTCATTGGAAAGATAAAAAGATTTCCTATATCATAGTATTTGTTTTATAATTTTTAGACATTAAATAAATTTAATTATTTATGACATAATAATGATGCAGCGATGACATCATTATTTGACGATTTAAATAAAATGGAAAGATAATATAAAATCTATGAACTACACATGGCCAAAACCAACTGGATGAGTGGATTTCGATGCCTTATAACCTTATCCACGAATTCTATCAATTTGGGACCTTTTAAAACCGAAACGCATTTTCAAATAATGTAATGTTTCTTAACTTTCCAAAAGTGCCCCTCCTCTCCCCTTATAAAAGGCCCCCACCTCTACCTCATTTCACACACTCTTCAAGCCATTGGCTCGGCCAACCCCTGCCCATTTGCTCTCTCCACATCCCTCTCCTCATCCTAGAGGATTCCCTTTGGGCAGAATCCTTTCAAAGGAAGCCTTTAGGCTCAACTCAAAAGGAGTTACACTTTTTAAAGGTTATTCATTCTCTCAAGTTCATTTGTTTTATTTTGCTTCTCCAACCCCCTAAACTCTTTTTATTTACTTCTTTTGTAACAAAACCAGTATCTTCAATATACTAGTATGTTGTTATAAGATTTATTTGAGCTACACTCTCACACAACTACATCAAATGGTTAAAGAACATAAGGTTTCCGTGGATGGCGAAATTCTGCCTCCCGAAACGATGATTGTTCAACACTCATTTAACACCTTCAAAGGTGGCCTTTATGATGTCACTATTTTTATATATGATATATAATATGTTTATGTTTTCCTTAAGCTTCTGTTTTTTTCATTTTGGGCATACCTTTATGGTTTCCATTATGGGTAAAACACGATATCTTCATTTTAGGAAGTGCGGACTACCGCCCCCTGAAAGTGATTTGATTCGTTAATACCATATGTGGGATGTGTAAAGGATAAAGTTAATGATATTATATATGTTATTATACTGGAATTATAATATACTCTTATATCATTATGATTCTATTCCAAAAAATATGAAATAGAAATGGAAGTAGCGTTCATGCGTACGTACGGCTTACCGTCTCCATGAACGGTGCATTTCATTTCTTACCTCTAAATGTGATGTAATATTATAAATGAATGTATGTACTGGATATATATGACATATATGATATCTACATCATGAATACCATTCTGGATATAATGAACCTTTGACCAAATTAACAACATGTAAGTGTAAGAAGCCTATTTTTGACTTAAGAACCAAATACCGACAAAATGAACATTATTAACTTAAATGATTACATGATGTTCATAACATGGTATAAAAGGAATAATGAACTTGAAAAAGATTCATAAGCAAGTAGAGATTAACTCAAGTTTATTATTCAGGAGTTTAAAGAATGGTCAGGTCAAGTCGGATACGAGGTATGGGACTTCGTCTCAATCTCCTTTCATTGAGGCATATTTTATTTTATACACAACTTTCTTTCATATGGTGTATAAACCCCTTTGACTTTTACGTTTATTCAAAAGGAATCTTTTTTTTACGAAGCGTTTACTAAACGACAAAAGGGAATGTTTTTTTCGTACGTATGCGGCGACAACGACTTCTCTGCCGTCGTAACCGTTATTTGAGTTTTGGCTTCCTCTAAAAGCCATACCTTCTTTTTTAAAAGAAAAATAAATACCATGTTTTACTTTGGTATTGAAAATGGTTTTCATAATGTTTTTATTATATCAATGTGTTGTATTGATATCTCGTGATTGAAATGTGGAAATGTTATGTTTCCTTTATGCATGTTTTATGTGATATGATTATGTTATGGTTCTTGGGCATTATTATGAAGACGGGTGGTTCCGTGATAAACTAAGGGCGGGTGAGCCCGTTATAGCTCTCCAATGCATTGGGTAACGCGAAGGAGTGAAACGTTAAGGTTTCTCCGAAGAGATTTCAGGGAATATACTGTGATGGGTATTCCAAACGTAACCAAGAGGGTTACTCCCTACGTAAGAATGTTATGAATGCCTCAAGTTACCTTTATGTCTTATGATTTATATGATTTATTCATGTTTTTATGAGGTATGTTAAAGTGCCTATGTTTTATGGGTAAAGTATGATTTCATTCTTATGTATATATGAACTCATGTTTCCTTTCCATGTTGTTTTTTTTATAACCCATACTGAGTTTTTATGCTCATCCCAAGTTTTTGAAATGTTTTTCACAGGTCAAGGGAAAGGTACATGATAAGATGATAGAGTCAAGGATGTGTCAAGAAATAATCCATGTTTTATTTTAAATGCATTCCCATTGATGGGAATGAAGAATACTATCTTTATGTAACCACTTTGTTTATACGTGGAATGTAATGCAAGTTTTATGATCTAATTCTCTAAAACTCTAAACCCGAAAAGATCCTCAATGTGTAATCTTGTAATAACTCAAGATTAAGTAAGGTTTAAGGCTGGGGCCTTATAAGAAGAAATACTTTCGTGATTTTGGTATAGTCTCAACGTTGGTCGTTCTATGGACAATTTACACTTCATATCTTAAAGAAATGAAGTTGAATTTTTCATTCGTGAAGTGTTAGTAGATCCTGTGATAGAATGATGGGTCATTCCATCTGTCTCAAACAAAAGGTTAGAAAAGTTATCAAAACTTACATAAGTCCATCTATAGTGAGATTAATCATATACGGTTGCTAAAATGGACTTATACTTCATATATCATACTTCTTAATATAATAAAACTAGTTTCTACTAAACAGGGACTTCGTGTAGGCCAGTGGTATGCAATAAAGGCCAGTTGCACTTCGGTTGTGGGTTTGATTCCCACAGCCTTATCTGACGCGATGGGCTGTCACCAGTCCTGCAGGTTGACCTTTTTCTAAAACTATATTATGATAACATCCCATAAATAATATCGAAAAAACTTCTTTCCTTAATACTAACTTATGTAAAACATAATCCATTCCAATCTTTAGGCTTATCTAAAATACTTCGGTCCAAGCTCATAGTATAAAGAAAATGATTACATGAAATGTCACATAACAATCACGTGAATGCCATCATTTATCCCCAATATAAATATATCTTGTTGGTCAAATAATAATCATGTGAATACCTTAATCATGTATTCTCTTGAATAATTAATACCCATTACTTGAACCATAGTGAAAACATGAATGTAGTTAAAAGTTAACACTTTCCACATAACAAAATCCTCAAAATTCTATATACTGAAACCATGATATCACTTAGTCCTTATATCAATCATGAGCTCATGAATACTGTCAAATATTTCATTTTCTCGTTTTCCCTTCATTATGTGCATATCATCTTTTTTTCCAAAAAATATCTCAACCACTTTCCATGGTTACCGGTACCATAAAATTATTGAAAACCACAATAGACCAATACATAAATATTCCAAAATTCCACGATACTATATAAAACATTATTTTGAAATCCCATTACATAAACACTTAATCATTCCACCACATTGTTGTCATATTTATCATCTCCAATGGTGATCACATGTGACTTCCCTTTGTCCTTTTACTTATGTGGTTTCTCATGTCGATCATCACTAACCCTTGGATTAGGGCATTTATTATCATAATTCCCCATTTCCTTGCACTTGAAGCATTGAGGTGTAGTAGGTTCATTCTGTGCATCCCTTCCTTTGTTTGCATCATTAGACATATTCTTCCCATCATTGCGGAATTCAAATTCCCGATGACCTTCCTTTCCACATTTGAAACATTTACTTGTCCCTTTAAGACAATCTCCACCATGCTTCTTTCCACACTTTGAGCATAAGGAAACATTCATCTTCTTTTCACCATTATTCTGAGATTTCTCCTTGAACTCCATCTTTGGTTTCTTGTCAAAACTATGAGATGGATAAGTAACAACAACTTCCATTTCTACCTTGATAGAACAATGCACAATTTCTTCATAGCTACTGAAGTCTCTTTTAGCTAATTCCCTTCGAAGATTTTGTTTTAAGACACTAAATAATCGATCAACTTTACTTTCAGGTTGGATGAAAAATCCAGATTCATACCTTGCAAGACTTGTAAAATTTTCTTCGTATATACCAACAGATTTATCATCCTTTTGCTTTAGTTCAAGAAACTACTTCTCCATCTTTGTTAGAAGAATATGAGGGAAGTACTTATTGAAAAAGAAGTTCTTGAACTCGTCCAATTCCATGGAATCAATTTCATCTCTCTGCCTCGTATTCTTGATAAGATTCCACCATTGATCAGCATCACCTTCCAAACGATACACTGCTAAGATGACTTTATCATGTTCAGAACATTGAAGAACTGAAAATATCTTTTCAGTAGTACTGATCCATTGTTCATCAACTAATGGATCAGTAGACCCGCTGAATGAGGGTGGACGCTGCCTCATGAAAGACTCAATAGAATATTGTTCCCTTCTTTTCTCATTTGGAAGTCTAGAATGATTCATAGCTTGTGTAAGTATAGAAATAATATTTTTCACTCCATCTCCCATAAATTTTTTTTGTTCAGGATGACAATCATTGCATTTTCCATTACATTGATCAACACGGTTCCTTCGGGTTCCAGCCATCGTCTAAAACCCAAATAGAATAGTGTGAGAGGAAAAAATCATGCTAGGGAAAACAACATAATAAAGGGGGAGTACCTTCAATATCTAACATCTTAGGTTTAATTCTAAGATCATTAGTGTAATTCTAGGACTATAACCTATACTTATACTTAACCTTAGGGACATCCCTAGACATACATTATAAATATCTCTAGGGATCTCACAAAAGTTCTCGCATCCTAGTTTCCAAAGGTTGACTAAACCTTTCCTCTGATACCAACTGTAGAGGCCCAAAGTTTGACATACATGGACATTACATTACTTTTGCAGATTACTTAGTACATAACAAAACCACACACACAAGGATCGTAATAGTTTAGTGTCTTTGGAAACTCGGAACATAATCTTCTAATCATGGTGAAAGATCTTCAACATCTCCCATAAAGATCTTCCTTTTTTTCTTACCTAAAACCTTTCTTTATATCCTGGGGAAAAGAAAACATAAAAGGGTGAGCTCAAATGCTCAGTAAGGGTAAAAAAAAAAAATATATCAATCACATCATATTTATAAGAACATAACATTTTAGAAAACTTAACCTGCAAAAGAGATCATAATATCATAACATGGGATAAATCATAGTAGTGAAATGAAATCCCAATAATCATAAATTAAACACAAGAAACATTGTGGAATACACACATAATCATAGAGAATCATTTCTTATTAGTCAAGACTCATTTCCAAGACTATCTTAGCGGACAAAGTCCATTTCTAAACCGAGTTCACTCCTCGTTTCAGTCCTTTTTCACTGAACCGGTTTAACCCGCCGTTCTAGCCATGTCTATCTCATGAGATATAAAATCTTTACCCAATGCATTGGAGGGAGATATAGGTCCCACCCATCTCATAATGATACCATTCTTATGTGTGCCACAAAATCATAAATCATACATCATTTCATAACCCATGTAGTAAAAATGGGATTCTTAAACAACAAGAAATCATAAAACAATTCATATAAGATAAAGGAATTCATAAAAATAATTCCATAACAACATAATCAAATCAATGTAATAATAGGGATAGAAATAGAAACTATATTATCTTAGATGGAAAATAATTTTGATAAAGCACTTGAACTCCATTCTTGAGGAAAATATCCTTTCTACTTCAAAAACATTTTCCTTTCTTTAACATGTCATACCATTTTAAATTAAAAGAAGTTGATTAAAAATAAACTTGAAAACCTGTAAAGGAAGATTCTTGGAAATTTTTTTTAAAAAACCCATTCATTCCGTATAAGTTAAAAAAACATTCTTCTCATACTTTTGTCGGAAAATTCAAAAAGTACCTCATACGAAAAATGACAAAAGATTCCTTTCATATTTTTTACAAAAAACTCACCGAATGGTAAAATTGGATATAAACTATTTTAGAATGATGTAAATATAACATATTAAGGAAACATGGATGTGGATGATAAAATGAACCCCAGTAAATTCAAAAGTATAAACAATATCGGATACAAATGAGATTGTGATATTTCCCTTACCTTAGGTCCGATTTTCTTCGTATGTGTCCGAACCTCCTCTTCTTTGAAGCGCTTCTTTGAGACCTCCTTTTAGGGCACTAAAATTGGTCTTTGAAGAAGACCCGGAACTCTAAGATGTTTCTAGGAAAGTGGAGAGATGAAATTGGCAGGGGTTGGCCGAGCATGAAGGCTCAATGTGGTGTGAGGAAGAGAGGGAGGAGGTGCCCTTTTATAAGGGGGGAGAGGGGCACCTTTGGAAAACTAAAAATATTATTTTATTATAAAGTCATATTCGGTTTTAAATAGCTCCAAATTGATTTATTTCGAAACTAAGGTGGGGATGGGTCGAAATCCTCTCTTCCAATAGAATTTAGACAAGTTTAGGTTCCTATTTTAACCTTATCATTTAGATTTAACATTAAGTTAAATAATTTTACTTTTACTGTGTCTTCTTGTGTTCTTACACTATAAGGTTAATAAACTTACTATAACAATCCAGACGAATCCCAAGTTGTTTATTATTAATATATATAACCTTATATAAGTCATTTGGATGAACCATATATTTTTAGGAATAAAATACCGATTAATAATATAGTATTTGTTTTTAAAACTATTTTATGTCAATTTTGACACTATTTAGTAATTGATTTTTGTTAAAATTATAACAGAATGTTTAGTTCGAAAAAAGTTAATCAAATAAATACTAACATGTCATATAAACCTAGAAAATAAGTGGAATTCATAAAAAGGCTCAAATTACATTTATTTGGGTATTTATAACATCAATTATGTCAATATTTCATTAATAAGATAATTACTGCATCATCGTTGTGTCATAAATAAATTAAATTATTTAGTGTTTAAAAATTATAAATAAAATACCATTATGTTGGAAATCTTTTTATCTTTCTAATGAATATTTATATTCGAATTTATCTTATGTATAACCCCATATTAAAAATTATTTACTTATTAAACTTTGATTTTAACTATTTTAACCCTTCTTTAAGTAAATTGATAATAAATGTCCTAATCTAATCCAAGTGGTCCTAAATGGTCATTTATTATTACTAAGGTTGTTTTTGGTCGAATTAAACTTATCCAATAGAATTAGGACATGTGTTAGGGTAATAATAATATCATTTTTACCCTTAATTACCCTATTTACTTTTAACCGTGGGAAAAAAAGTAAAAAGTTACTATTCACCAAAAATTATTTTCATCTCATTGAACCACATTTTACTTATTGACATCAACCGTGTCTCTCGGATTTTTGAAATTCCACTAACAGAATTGGTGAAATTAAGTTTTATGAAAAATTCATTTTTTTAACCACTTAGTGGTTTCACTATTCATCAAAAAATGAAAGTTTCCAGAAAAATAACAAAAATTAGGCCTAAGCTATATTTGATATTATGAATTAAATAATGATGTCTATTTTACAAAATTCAAAACATATCAGTTGCAATAATTAATTTAAAAATTAATTCCCGTCGTCAAAACAAATAGCGTGTTCTTAAGAGATAATAATTATCAAAAGATTGACACTTGTTTATGTCTGGTTTAAATGTGAAATTACATCCAATGACCAACATTGTATTAAATTTTAAAAATATATTATAAATATACTTTAAAACCACTCAAATTAATAATTTATTACTATTAATTATTTCGATTAAAAAGGTTGTTTTTAATCAAAATTTAGTAATTTTAACTATTCATCAGAAAATGAAAGTGATCCGAAAAGTACCAAAATTTCACCCTAAGCTAAATTCGATATTCCAAATCCAAAAATGAAGTCCATTTTGAAAAATAAAATTTAAAAAATTTAAAAAATTGGTTATTAATATTCATAATGGCTAGTTTTAATAATATTTTAATAGCATATCGTTTTTTAGTGAAACTCGGTATTGTGTACTACACACATTATCGAGGAAGGTCGCGATTGCGTGTAATGAAAGGAAAGTCAAATATGCGTGTTGTGCAAGCTCTTTTTGTTGTAGCGTACAACACAAGACATTACTGAAATTAAAAAGAACATTTTTCATAAAATCTCGGGGTGTTACAATTATTGCAAAAAACTAAACCATTCCAAAATGGATTTCCCATGATCCACTTCTTTCAACAACACATGCAGCCATTCCATCTCAAACTATATGGGTATTCCTGATCCACACGAGATGGAAAAAAGATCCTAGGCATCGACCAACAAACCAGAGGGAATGATTTCACCCGACCAGAACAAAACAAATGACATATATATACATTATGAAAAAAACAGTTGGGGAATGCTGAATATATGACATTACTGTAACAAATAGATATAACAAATAGAGAAAACTCTAAGTAAAAAAGTTTTAATACAATGTACTAGAACCAAAAGGTTAGTCCAAATAGGGAATGTACGAAACCCTAGAATCATGACCACCAGCTACCCAACCCAACTAACAAAAAAGATAACCACCTCACAGTGGAACATTGCGTTCCCCAAAAATAATGACATATAATGGTATACACTATATTAAAGAGGAGAATAGGGTGAGAACTAATAGGATCAATAGGATTTACCCAGGAGTTCCATGAAAATTCTCTGTATAATAATTCTATTATGCTTGATTTAAAAAAACATGGCTTGAAATGTTGTTAAACACTTTTATAAAAAATATCATAAAATTTTCCTCATTATAAAAATTCAAAAATAAAAGACAGTATATCTATTTAAAGGAACATTTTACATATAATCTTTAAGATGTATCAACATGCATATAAAGGACAAAATAGTACCTTGATATGATATAGAAAACAACAGTATCAGCCCAGGCATCACAATAACATGGAATACAACTGGTCAGGAATCAGACTACTCATACCCAAGAATCTAAGAAAAATTCATTGTGGTACATGAACTCAATTATCTGAACTCCAGTACCCAGGATATACCCCATAATGTGATACCCCAACATCATATATGTACCTAGATTCAGTAATAAACACTCTTTAACAAGAGGAAATCCTTAGAAAGTAACCCCTGTAATGGATGATTAACCCGAGCTAAACATTCCACCTAATACCCAAGGTAACCCTTGTTATAATATTCCCAACCATTTATCAAAATAAAGGAAACCACATTCATTGAAAATCACATTCCAAAACACAAAAACAGTCAATCTAGATGCATACCATTTTATTTATAAACCAATTTATAAGAACATAAGAATACAGTTTATCAAACACAATCTACAAATGGAACAACATATATAAAAACTGCGGTATTACATGTCTGCAATGGGATCCACCATTAATGAAAACCTGAATACATCATCAAAGGCCCCATAATCAAATTGACACATCTTAGGATTGATTTATGTACGAAATAGGGAATTAAGAGAAGAGGAAATATCAGATACCAGGGAAAAAATGAATTCTACACCACTACCATCAATGGGATGGCCTTTGGACAATGATAATACAAATGATCTTGGATGATGACACGAATAAACACCTATTTAGATCACCAGATCTTATAACGAAACCCAGGGGTGCTACCACAATCTATTATAATGAAGAAGCAGAAAGATTTATTACCCAGAAAAATGTGCCAAAACCATAATTGAAATTTAATTCTGAATTATTCCATCTAGAAGGAGTAGAGTCTCATAATATAATCTAGAAAATTACCCAGGGTGAAGGATAATGATATATAGAGAAAATAAATGATTGAAAATATCTACATGTCTATTTTTAATGTGTTCATGGGATGTTACATGACATGTAACCATGTTTCATGACATATAACCTTCATTGTCCCATATACACTATAAAAAAATCACATTGGATAAAAAAAATATCATTTAAAATAGTCATAACATGTAACTCTTATTCATAATGTGTATCCTTTCACAGTATGAAGAATTTTCTGACTTTTATATAGCGATTATTAGAAATCGTGTAACCTAGTTGCATGACATTAAATCCTCCTGAATCCTCTAGAAAAATTCATCTAATGTTGGGAGTCCAAAAAATCCTTTACATCACAATTATAGGTATCCTCCCAATTCTTTCTCTTCCCTCTATATAAAATGTGAAAAGGAAATCCACAACATGGTTAATGAAATACATGATAGATATTATATTTTATGATATATATATATATATATATATATATGTTTTTTGTTTTTAATATATTTATATAGAATTTATAATTATTATATAGTTGTTTTGAACATGTATAATTTAATAAGAGACTAGTGGAAAGGGTGTTATTGCATAAAATTGTTTTAATTGGTACATATGTTATGTTATGAACCTATCATCTTTTATGTGGTGTATATTTTGTTCCTTTTTTATCGAATATCCTTAATCTCATTTTTTTATATTTGAAAAATATTTTATTATTATTCTTCCACATGTATTATGATTGAAATATTACTATACCAATATAGGTTTATGTTAGAGTCTCATTTCATTTCAACATTGTATAACATGGATTTTTTGGGTAAATAATATGGGTCTTATCTTTAAAACCCTATATATATTAGTATATTTTGGTTTATCATCATATTTACATTTATTCATAACAATTCACTATATTTGGTAATTTAAAACTCATACAAATTTAATAAGATAAAAAGACCTTATTTCATCATTAGTCAACAATGATTTCATCCACATCAACAATAAAAAAATTATTTTATGAATTTTCATACAAAGAAAATAAATGGATACAATGGATAATTTTCACAAAAAATGAAATTTTTTACATATTAAAAAATATAATCATTCTAAAATTTCTAAAAAAATCATTTTCAATATTTTACAGAAGTGTAAAATGAATGTTTTTATTTGATATATATGAATTGAACAAAAAATATTTATCATGAACATTCATTTTATTGATGTTTAAATTTCATGTCATAAATTTATTTTCCAATGAATATGATTTCATACATATTATAAGAGTTTTGTGTTAAAATTTACTAAAGAAAAAGGATATTTTCTCTTCCTTCAAATGAAATGTTTGATCGTAATTTTAAAGGTAGTTTTCATATATTTCAATATGAGTTGATGTTTTTATACCTCACTATGGATAATATATAAAGATAAAACCATTGTTTTTTCTCAATAAATATTATTTTTATGTGACGATGAAATGTTTAGGAAACCCATTTCATTTATGTGGAATATTTTATAATGATATAATGAATGATTTAGGGTTTATGGTAAACATATATATCGTTTTCATTATATGATATGTCAGACTACTATATCCCAATAATTCTATATGTAAATCCATATATCACCTGAGATAATTATGGAAAATTACTTCATGTGATAAATCCACCATTAAAAATAGTTATATATGCTTGGTCCACTATGAAATGTGAAATAGGGGATGATACTAGATCTAATGTGATATCATAAATAAGTGGTCACACCAAATAAAATATGTTATGATATTTATAGAAGTTCGAAATGAAGTATTATATGGTTTCTATTTTAATGATTGTAACACACTCTTATCATGTTTTTATTCATATTAATTTATCTCATGTATCATGAATGATATATCATGATTCCCCACTATACATAATTTCTTTTCAAATGATAATATTTTAACCATTGAATGGTTTTATTGTATATGAAAGATTTTATATGGATATTATATGATCTCAAACTCTTTTTTTCACATCCTTTTATATGTTTATTTATTATAATCTCCCATAAATACCTTTATGGGTCATCTATGTTAACATTATGCAATTTTTTCCTTCACTGGGATTTTATGAAAGGATTATGTTGGGAATGCCCCATAAGGTTATAATGTTTTAGGAAATTATATGATATGTTGAATATCATTCATAAAACAAGGTTTGTATATACCTAGTATCAATGTACACTAAAGAAAATTTTATTTTTACGATGGTTGTTTTATTAGATGCACTAAATATTTAATGTAAATATACCATAGTGAATGGGTAATGAAACATTTATTTTTCATAATTCATAAAATAGGATGAGAAAGTAATTCTCACATGAGAAGTGACACATTCAATCATTCGATAATCCTAATTCACCTTATATAATTATTAAGGGTTTTTATATTAATTTTGATACTAAATTTTATTTTATTTTTTTAAAAAACTTAAATGAAAAAAATTAAATGATGATTGAAAATATAAATGTACATGTAGAGAGAATTATAATAAGAAAAATGTCCTTTTCCCTATTTTCAGTCACAAGCGTTCATTCTTCCTTTTGTTGTTTTTAAAATTTATGTTGTAAATGATATTAAGGAAACCTCATTAATTAATTACATATTTTAATTTTTTATTTAATCATTTTTTAATTTATATGGACCACAAAATCTCATATACTCAAATTTTAAAATAGTATAATTCCTCAACCATTAATATTATACCTAAAATACCCTTCTCCCCCATATATCATTTTGTTCCTCCATGAAACCCAACATCCACTGTATGATGGTTTCGTATAATAATATGCTAGAATCATGAAGAAAAAATGGAATTGGAAATAATGTTTTGGTGTATTATATCCCAACCATTCAGTACTCTTTAAAACACCAAAAATAGAATGGGAACATTTTCAAATGAATAACAATAAATACAAACACTGCAAAACCTCCCCCTAGGCTAGGCCATAGTTTATTCACCTTTCACACAAATTGAAAGGATATCATGATTGAAAGTTTGTAGAGGGTGAGATGATATTTGAGTTTACTAAGAAAGAGGGGTGGAATAATATGTAAACACTTTAATTAGAAATTTAATGAATGTATTACATGGTATAAAATTAAATCAAATTTATTGAAATACTAAATCAATGGTATCACTATAGCTCATTGGGTTGGAAGATCCTTTAGAACCGATCCCTTTCCCTAACAAAATAAGATTGTATTTATATGACGTCTAGCTTCTAATATTCAATAATTTTTATAATAAATGGTTGAAAGAGTCATCCTAGTAGGTGTTGGGGACATTAGGCTAGTCTTAACCCAAAAATTCACATCAAATATTCCATCTTTAGTCATGTATGGTTATTTACTCCATGAGTAATTGGCGGACACGACATGTAATTTGATAGGCCATGAACCTTCTTCATACTATTTAATTATTCAAGTCTTACATATGTCTTCAATTAACATCATTTAAATTTTTTAATTTATGTTAATGTTTTTTCTATTTGTTTTTTCCCATTTTCGTCGAGTTCATAAATTATGAGCATCATGTTTGTTTTTTAATGTGTACTTGACCTTTCAAAATCATCAATCTACCTTAAAATATCTAGTTTCATGTTGTTTCTCTTTTATATGTTCTATCAATATTTTACGTCATCATATATTAAAATTTTTTGTCCAATTTTCATCAAACAGTGTATCATATCAATAATCTTTAAAACAATTAAATGTTTAGATGAATAATAATTTGAATTGAAAAAATAATTTTGGATTATATCAATGAAATTCACATAAATAAGATTATCAATACCCATATCCTGGGAACATGTTTCTCCTCAATCATGAAATCTAATTTTTTTAGAGGAATGAAAATATTAAAATATTTAAATTTCCAAATAAACAGAACAAAACTATTTATAATAGAAATTAAACATTTGAATTTTAGCCAAGGAAAATCCTATAACTCCTCATAATGAAAGGAATGTTAAAAATCATCCATTTAACACTCTCTCTTTAGAAACATCACTACCTATCCATCGATCCACAATTATTTTTTAATTTATCATTATAGTGAATGGAAATGGAAATTTACCCTGTATTAAATTATTTGTTAATAATCAACAAATGTGAATGATGTATATTGAATTATGTTCATACCTTAGGTACATTTTACTTAACACATGCTTGCAAGACATCTTCCATTTCCCTAATGTTATAATTGTAATGAGAAAATAGATGTCTTTTAATTATGGTTCAAATTCCTATGGTTCATAATTTTTGTAAATAATGATGATTTTCAAATAAATATATACAATGAAGTATGATTCTTTAGCATAATGCATGATATCAAAAAGTAACCCTAAGAAAAATAATCTATTAAAAATGTCATCTACTGAACATTAATTCTTATAGTTGGAACATGATACAAATCATCATAACTAATGTATCTCCCTATCCATATTTCCATCATTTTTTTTTTCATTTTTTATCATTTTTTTTTCACTTTTTATTCATTTTAGAAAGTAGTTTTGAAGAAAAATCACAAATACACTGACTAACCATATACAGTCCTTATATCATTAGACTATAATTGTTTATTTCTGATCCTCAAAATACCCAACATGTATTTCAATTTTCTTATCAATAGAGGAGAATAATAAAGTATTGTTAAAACATGTAATTTCCACAAAATCTGATGGAAATGCTAAGAAAAAAATAATTACACCTAGAAAAACTATGATAACCACGACCCAAACATAGTGGTTTTAATATAATGTAACATACCATTAGTAGAGTAGAAATGGATATAAAGATTTATAAAATTATTCATTTCTTAGAAAAGAATTCATTCTTTCATATAAAAAAGTGTAGGATTAATTTCATTATTGTCATAAGGATAATGGTGGTCAACAATTAAAAATACTCAATAACATAAAAATTGACTTTATTAATTCAATGTATTAATTATATTCCTAGAATTGTATAGGGGAAAACATTCCCTATGCTCTCAATAAATATAATATAGAATGAAATGGTAAATATTGGTCCATTGACTTTATTAGGGATGAGAAAATAGGATTTGGGACAATTATGCAAGGAAATTCACAAAACTAATAAATCAATTCATATTAAATTTAGAAATTCAGAACATTACAATTATAATTTGAATTTTATTTACAAAATCATCGCATTCCCATAAAGGGAAAATATTCCAAATACACCATCTCATGTTTGAACTTACGTATCCTTTTTTACCACTTAAATTATCTATTCATATAAACAATATAAGACCTGGAATAAGGATTATCAAAAAAAATTGTATGAATCTTATATGTACATTTTAGTACAAGGGTCCATTTTTTGTAGTGATGTATTCTATATGGATCTTAAATAATATAAATTAATGGTAGTAAGAAAATTAATGAATTAAAACTCATACTCCCCTTTCAATGATGTTTCACATGGTTTGTATTGGGTGTTTTTTCTATAATTCGATATTCTTCCACCATTAATGTAATGAAGAACTTTCATAACATGTATAATAAATTCATAACCTAGTCATCCAATATTTACATAATGTGTTTTCTTTTTGTGATGTGAATTAAATTCTAGACATGTATTCCTCCCATTTCATTTAATTTTCTCCTACTTCCATTTGGTTTCATATGTATATTCCTAAAATTAAAATATCCATTTTTACAAAAAGATCCATGTCAGAGGAAAAACAAATTTATATAGTCATATATGGTTGCATCAAAATTTATTCATAAAATAACAATTAACATTAAATAAATAGAAAGAAAATGAAATGATAAATCCTGGATTGATCTCACAATTGGACCTGAGTTTTGAATATCAATTGATGTGTAGTGCCAGCTATTATCTGTAATATATTGGTGGGTGTAGTTTCTTGGATTTGTAACCCAAACATATTTTTAATCCCATATCACATTTAATCTTCGTTATTGTGCATAATTCTAGGTATAGTGTACAC
This sequence comes from Viscum album, assembly GCA_963277665.1. Classification (NCBI taxonomy): domain Eukaryota; kingdom Viridiplantae; phylum Streptophyta; class Magnoliopsida; order Santalales; family Viscaceae; genus Viscum; species Viscum album. The sequence continues at coordinate 1,534,877,437 of OY728120.1, read as the reverse complement.
CAGATCTTCAAAATGTGGTAGAAATTTCTTGGAATGGGTACGTTGATGTATAGAACCTCCTAATTCATTTATATGTTTGAAAAATATTCTTTTTTTCCATTTTATTCTCCATAGTTGTTCAATTAATCAAATAGTCAAAAATATTTTTTGAGTGCAATTTAAATTGAAAAAAAATAAAATTTGATGATTGAATAGTACGATCATCTCTTTATATATATATATATATATATATATCTTGTGACTGAAATTATTCAAGAATATCCACCATAATAACTTATTTCACTCCCTATAGTAAATGGTCAATGTCTTTAGTGATCTCCTTGTATTCCTCAACATTTTCATTTTCTATTTCAGCGTCAATCTATTAAGAAAAATATGATTTTTCGGAATATATAGAATCAAAATAACTTGGTGGATATACTCAATTATGTTTCAAGAATACTAAATGTCTTTATGTTCACAATTGTGTCATCTATATGATTGGGTTTTTTGCGAATATCCTCTTTAGTGAAAAGCGCCTATTGCTGGTCATCAACAATAGATTGAAGAAGGTAGTTAGGTTCCTATAGTATCTCTTTGAATTCCACAACATGTTTGTTTCTTCCACTTCTATAGATTTAAATAGGTTATGAGGTGCTCATTCTTTATTCCTTTATTCAACTAGTTCTCATTTCATTTAACAACCCTTCTTTTTCACACACTTATCATTATTTACTATATAAAACCTTCAATCGATACAACATAGAAGATCGAGAGGTATAATGTCTTTGGGGCTTAGGAACATTACATAAAAACTTATAACATAAAATGAAAATTCTTATTGAAAAAATCCTTTACATGACCACTACATTCCCTCATACTTAGCATTTCATGGGATAACCTGAGGACATGCATAAGAAAAGGGTGAGCTCTAATGCCCCGTAAGGTAGAAAACAATGAATAAAATGAATATTGCAATACATTTTAGTCAATAGGAATATCAATGGAGCTCATTATAAAAATAAACATAATGGCATGGTATATCTTGATTATTATAACCTGGAAATGGGGAAACGACACTTAACATATAATTAGCATGAGCAAAGGCTCATTGCACATAGAGCATGATTAAACCCTCATTCCACATTAATTTGCATGAGTAAATTTTAATTGAAATGAATTATCATGAGTGAATCCTCATTGCACTTGATGTATCATGATAATAATATTTACCCAATGCATTGGAGTGCTATTAGGGTGTACCCTTCGTAAAAATTTCATTTCATGAATAAGTGTACCATATGGATCATATAACATGGATACATAACACATCATCATTTATTCCACAATAAAGTATTGTTTAATTAATACATGAAACTATATAATCAATATGTAAATGTGCGTAAAGGTGAATACCCTTAATAGATAAATGGTAATGGTATTCACTACACAATGACTTTTTCATAGAAAAAAGTGGTGCAATTTCGGCAACACAACGACGTGACATAAAAAATCAAGAAAATGGTTGATGAGATATAAAAGATTGTCTCACAATATTTACATGAAATTTACAATTAGGGGGTCACATAGATACATGTACCAACATTTGTAATGTAGTTTAGATTCATAAAACAAAATAATTATTTGAAAGTATATGAGGAGAGGGAAATTACTTATGAAATTTCTTCATGGTAATAGGTGTACAGGGGATGTATTAATGAGAGATAAAGGGTTATAATTTCAATAAAACATAACAAGGTCAATATGGGGGATGTGAGAAATCATAACCCAACATTTGAAACTGATTTTAAAAGTGTATAACAACATAATAAAATTGAGAGAAAAATGAAAATAAAGGAATCCCTTACATGGAAGTGTGATCCCAATGGCTTGGGAGGGGCTTAAGAGAGACTTATTAAGAGCATGGGGTGCCTTGGGGTGATTCTAGAGAGAGGAGGTAATAGGTTTTAGGAACTAAATATATTGTGACTGAAGAGGATGTGGGAGATTGGGTTGGTTTATATAGGATTGGATAGGGAATTCTTTATTATATATGTTTGGGACACTACACATTAAACTAATCAAAACCACAAAACACCCCATGGGTTTCCCATGGATTTTTCCAAATTTTAGTGGAAATAAATATTTGATAAGGCCAATGTGCGAAATTCATAAAATAATACAGTTTCTCATGTGGAGGCGAGTCACACTTTCAAGGAAATCAATTTAAAAAGCTAAAATGTTTTATAAGTCTTGGAGGGTCTACTGATTCTTTGTAAAATAAATAAATAAATAAAAAAACAAAAAACAAATTATTTTAATGATAAAACATATATTGGCCGAAAATAACGCTTAAAGTGTTTTATTACATCACATTTGAGCCTTTATGATTCAATAAAACACATTATATATTTAAATAGTATTTAAATTTTACCAAAAAAAATTGATTGTCTAGGAAAATTAATAAAAATGCACCATTGGATAATTTCAACATCCTCACTCCAAAAAATAATATTAATTTTATATAAATAATTTTATAAATATGTGAATTTTCACTTTTAATATAAAAACATGCATTTATAAAAAACTCATGTGTTTTGGAAAAAAAGGCAGTCAAACCTTAATAAATATTACACATGAATTCATAAAATTATATGATCATTTATATTAAAAAGGAATTTAATAATAATAATACTATTTTATTAGAATATTATTTAAGTACAAAATCCATTAATTCATCAATATAGATTTATTAGTTGAATATTAACTAAAAATACTATTTGTGCTTTAAAAACTATTTACAAAGTAACAATAATAGAAACAATGAATATTAATTATTATATAGAAAAAGAATTCACATAATCATAGTGATATGGCCTTGTTATATAACCCCTTATAACACCTTCATAAAACTGAAGGGTAAGGTGTGTTAAGGTGACCGACTCCAAGGGTGGCTCGGATAACATCGGTTGGGTGGTAATCTCTATCAACATCCACTGCTCTTGTAGGTGGTTTTGTTCAAAATTCACATGTTGAGGCTCGAATTGGTCTTGGTCAAGAGATAAGCCCAATGATTCCTCCTCTTTTCCAAGCTCTGAAAAATGGGTTTCGTATGAGGAAAGACTACTAGATGAAGCCGTCACATCATTTCTCTAAGTAAATTCGATTTTTTAAAAAACAATATTTATACTAATCATGGGATAAATGTTCAACAGATATATTAACAATGGTCAAAATTAATAATGATATTTTAAAATCCAAAACATAACACCAATTAAGTGTATACGTTTTACATAACCATACGAAGGAATTTAAATAGACTTGGAAAAATTTTCATTAATGATTTTTTCGGCCTTTACAATATTCCCCCCGTAAAAAATTTCACCAAAGAATTTTCCTTTTCCACTCTAAAATTTATGTGGGTAACACTACTTCATCACATATTATAATTACCACATCTCTTCTTCAGTCTTTTGGTTTCGCTACAACACCTTGACGAGGGGCATTATCTTATTTCGTATAACTTTTTCACTACAATCTAAGATCTTAAATGGTTCCTCCTCGTAAGAAAGATCATCCTATAACTATACTACCACTGAAGAGAGTACATGTGAAGGGTCTGATATGTACTTCCTTAATAGGTATACATGAATATCATCATGTAATTTTTCCATGGTACGTGGAAGTTCTAGTCGATAGGCCACAACCACAACACCATCAAGAATATCCAAGGGGTAGATGAAACAAAGAGTTAACTTCCCTCTCTTTCAAAACCTAGTGACCTTCTTCCAGAGAGATATGCATAAAAACACAGTGTCTCTAACTTTTAACTCAAGGTCTCATCAGAAGTTATCTGCATAGCTCTTCTATTGACTTTGGGATGCCTTGATATGCTTCTAAATGATATTCTCCTTCTCCACCATTTCATTGACCATTTTAGATCTTAGAGTCATTGGATCGCCGACTTCATCCCAATACATCGGTGTTCTACACTATTTCCTATTAATGGATTCATATGGTGCTATTCATATTTGTGAGTTGAAACTGTTATTGTAGGAGAATTCAACCAGAAGAAGATGTCGGTACCATTCTCCTTTGAAGTCCATCGAACATGATCTTAACATATATTCTAGTGTCTAAATAGTTAATTCAAATTGGCCATCAGTTTGAGGATGATACACCATAATGAAGTTCTATTCAGTGGTTAGAGCAAGTTGGATACTTTTACCGAACATTGAGGTGAATATAAGATTGCAATCGGATACAATAGATAATGTTACTCCATGTAGCCTTTCCACTTATTTGATGTAAATACAATCATTATGATATGATGAGGATTCCTCTCAAATCGTGATAAAGTGATCTGTCCTCATAAGACGATCCACAACAAACCAGATAACATTGTTTTCTTTGGATTTCTTTGGACATCTAGTGAAAAATTACATGGTAATGTTGTCCCACTTCTATGTTTGTATGGGTAGTGGTTGCATCATCACCTTATAATTTTTCTTCTCAGCCTTCACTTGCTAACATACCATGCAATTTGATGAATATTCAGAAATAGCCCTATTTAAAATGCCCCACCAAATGTTTTCTCAGAGATCATGATATAATTTTTGTGCTCCATAGGTTAATATTGAAGTTTGAGATATGTGTGTCATTCAAGAAGCTCCTTCTTTATCTCTGGATCATATGGTACACATTATCGTGACCCAAATCTCCCAATTCCATCCTTTTCAACCATGAACTCTGAGGACTTCCCATTTCTGATAGCTTCCACCCTTTTCAAAATTTCTACATCCTTTTTTAAGAATCATTTATTTTATCCAATAGGGATGGTTGAGAAATCATTTGAGAAAATATTGTTGATGATCCAACCTTAACGATTCCCATTTCCATCCTATATAAATATAAGATGATTGGATCCTTCTCAATTTTAATCTATGACAGAATCGCTGGATCATTTCTACATAGAAAATCTGCCTCCTTGGTAGCTTTCCTAGGGGGTAACGGAATTAGCAGTCATAATACTTGATGAGTTCTATCCATCATTGTTGGTGCACATTATTCTCTTTCTATGTGAATATATATTTTAGGCTCTAGTGATCAATATATATCTCACACTTCCCCACATAGAGATAATGCCTCTAGATTTTCAACGAAAATATCACAACCACCAACTCCATATCATGTGTGTGATAGTTTTTCACATGGATTTTCAGATTCCTTGAGGCGTAGGCAATCACTTTATCATTCTGCATCAACACACAACCCATGCCCTTCTTCGAAGCATCACAAAATACCACAAAACGGTCTCCACATGTGGGTAATGTGAACATGGGCATAGTGATAAGCCTCCATTTCAACTCCTTGAATATCTCTTCACATTCATTACTCCATGAAAACATTACTCCCATCCGAGTTATATTGTTTAGAGGGTTGGACAATAATGAGAAATTTCTCACAAATCGGCGATAATATCCAGCTATCCCCAAGAATATATGGATATCCGTCACCGATTTTGGCCTCACCCATACCTCAATTGTAGATTTCATAGAGGGATCCACTGATATCCAATTTCTGGTGATGATATGGCCCAACAATGATACCTCCTTCAACCAGAACTAAATCATTGTGTACGTTTCATATATCTTCTCCTTCCAAATGGTCTCTAGTATAGTTCATAGATTCTCATCTGGATCCTCCTTGGTTTTGGAGTATATTAGAATATAATATATAAAGACTACATCAAATTTTTCTAGGTAATCTCTTAATAAAATATTCACCATGTCCATGAAGATTTCTAGAGCATTAGTGAGTCTAAAAGGCATTACCATGAATTCATAGTGCTCGTATCTTGTACAAAAAGATGTCTTGGCGATATCATCCTTATTCACCCATACATGATAATATCATGACCACAAATATACCATAGAGAAATATTGTGCTCTAAATAGCTGATTGAAAAATTCATCAATTCATGGAATATGATACTCGTTCTTTCTCATGATTTTGTTGAGCTCATGATAATCAATGGAAAGTCACATTGACCAATCCTTATTCTTGACGAAGAGGACGGGTGCATATCATGGTGATGCACTTGGGCGTATAAAACCTTTATCCAAATTCTACTATAGTTTTTTCTTCAGCTCTTAATTCTCTAAAACGTCCATTCTATATGATGTCTTGGATATTGGAAATGACCTAGGTATAAGGTCAATTGATAATTCAACATCTCTTCTAGGAGGAAGACCAGACAATTCCACTCGAAACACTTCACCAAATTCCCTTACAACAGTCATGTCTGCAAGGACGATTTCCTATTTATACTCAATCGTCTGAGCCAGATATGCATGCTCATAGGGAAATAATATCTATTCTTGAGATAATGGAGCTAAAGAAGATTTATATTCATCCTTTCACTTGTATAGAATCGGTGGTCGATTCTCCACATGTAAAGTGATTTCCCTCTCATAGCAATTTATGATACCACTTTATATGGAAAGCCAAACCAAGCTGAGAATTCCATCAAATTCTAACAGAGGGAGTATGATGTGGTTAACCAAGAAGTTCCATCCACAAATTCTGACAGGGGAGTAGTTATATTCATGGGATGCAATGATTTCCCCATTTTTAGTACTCACAGACATCTTTACATCTATTATATATGGTGGTGTTAGGATTGTTCTACAAAACAAATCAGGATATAAAATAATGTGTAGAACCTGAATTAAAAATTATGTTCACTAATCATGAATGAATAACTCGTGTACATATCACCAGATCATTTTTTGGGTTCACTTTAGGGGTAGTGATGAAAAAACTCACCCTTTCTGCCTTGGAGGTTGTTGGTATCCTAAAAAAACCCTTGGATTTGGGCACTAATTTTCAAGGTGACCTATTTCTATTCATTTGAAGAAATGACCAGCACGTTGAGGTTCGAATGGAGTGTTCCTCTACTCTGTCATATCCACAAGTTTTTATTTTTGGATGTCACCATTTAGGTTCCCTTATCTTCCACAGTTAATTCATTTCCTCGTCCCCTTTAGGCAATTTCTAGGGTGCTTCTTTCAACACCATTGGAAAGTGCGGTGTGGGATTTTCATAGAACCGTTTGATTTATCAATCAAACCACAAGAATTGAAGTCCATGTTAGGCTTCTTTTCCCCATGATACCCCAGATATTCGCTGATCTCCATTTTGACCATGAGGTCACATAAAAAATTTCCTCATTTCTGTCGAAGTCACAAATTTTTTGGGTTTTCTGAGGGCTATGTTTTATCCCGCCAAAGCAGTGGTCAACCTTGAATTTAGGGGTAACAACAAATACATAGGTGTATCTTGCAATCCTTGTTATTTTTTCCTCGTACGCTCCCACATATTATTCTTCTTTTTTTCTTGAGGTAATAGAAGTCCATTTCCATCTTATGCCAGAGGGTGCGTGAAAAATATTTATAAAAAATCATCTTCTAGAAATCCTTCCTTTAAAATTTAGGATCGAAATAATGATGTAGATTCTCAATATACAAGAGGGTGGGGGTGAATCGTACACTTTAAAAATTCCTTTGGAACCTTTAAAGTTGGTTATGGATAACTAGGTTTTCCTTAGACAAGGAAAATCTAGGTTTAATAAAGTTAAACTAAGCAAATTCACAACACCTCTGATCACCAACTGGAGAATTGGAACCAAAGTTAATGATATAAGATTCTACCTTAAAGCGTATAGAATCTAAACTAATTAGATTAAAGGTATAAGGAAGTATAAGAAGATTATACTTTCCTTATAATACAATATACATCGGAAACAAACAAGTAGTAAAACTAAATGTAACAAACAATAACTCTTTTAACCCAAAGAGAAGGGTATCCGACAACCTTGGATAAAGGTATCTTGATTTATACTTTCAAGAAAGTCTGTCTTACCCACACCAGGATAAGCCCTCGATATGAAGATCGGAATCTCTATCTTGCTATCCCCGTAAGCCCTCAACTTCAAGGTAGTTGGAACCTCTGTCTTCCTCAGCAAGGAAGCCCTCGAACTTCGAGTTAGTCGGCACCTCTATCTTCCTATCCTCAGAATTCCTCTAATGTAATCACCATCATTCAGAGTCGTACAATGAAATCTGAATGAGCGGTTTAGTACGCACAAGGCATAAAATGATTCTCTCTCTAGAAATCACCTTAATAGCGTGTGTTCTCTAGATCGATCAACTTGTTTCATTGTTGAGATCTTTTAAATGAGCTCCTATTTATAGGCAAATTTCCAATGGTCGGCTCCCTCCTCAAACGGTCATATTTTCCATGAAATTTGGAGGGACCTGTACATGTGTAACTCAACCAATGGTTAATTAGAAACAGAATAGACGACATTGATTTATAACAAACCATGTATAACTGAACGCACGACATAGTTTTGAAATGAAGCATATGTAAGTAAAAACTAATAAATATTTAGGAGTGTAAGCAAGTCAAAAGATCGGAGTCTAACCAAAATGAAAATTTGAGTCTATGTTACGAAATATTCGGATTCTGTTTTATAGGAATTCGGAGTCTGGTTTCACCAGAGATCGGAATATGAACTTGCAGAGTTCGGAGTCGAACTACTTAAGAGTTCGGAGTCGAACTGCTTAAAATTTCGGAGTCGAACTGCTTAAGAGTTCAGAGTCCAACTGCTTAAGAGTTCAGAGTCGAACTACTTGAGAGTTCAGGGTCGAACTGCATAAGAGTTTGGAGTCGAACTTCTTCAGTGTTCGGAGTCGAACTACTTAAGAGTTTGGAGTCGAACTACTTAAGAGTTCAGAGTCGAACTTCTTCAAAGTTCGGAGTTGAACTGCTTAAGAGTTCGGAGTCGAACTACTTAAGAGTTCGGAGTCGAACTGTAACGCCCCGACCCCAGCTACCCAGAGTCGGTGCATTACTTCGTAACATTGGCATGATCACAAGAAAGATCAAATCCCGAAAGACCGATTGGTTTAGTAGCCTTGGAAACACTAGATATAATCATAAAGTTTTACATTACATTTAAAAGTGAAAAACTACTACAACAACAAAGTCTTCATATCCACACTATTAACCCCTCATAATATCCCTGCAAGTCATTCATAATTTACTTCTTCACTACCTGGGAAAAAGAAAACATAGAAAAGGGGGTGAGCTCAAATGCCCAGTAAGGATAACAATATAGCGGAACATTCAAAATAAGCATAAACATTTAAGGCAATGAATTACTAAAACAAAAGCCTTTTAAAATTGAACTTCAACATAGTATGGAAAAAGTAAAATGAAATAATGCCATTTACTTGTTCACATGGATATTCTACTAATCGAATAATCACATGCAATATCAATAACCCCTTTCATAATTATGGAATGCATAATGTCAAACGTTAATTTCATTGTCTAGGCCTCATCCCAAGACCTAGGGGTTACTTCTAACCGGAACCCAACCCGGAGTGCCTCTAATAACCGGACACCAACCCGGAGTGCCTCTAATAACCGGACACCAACCCGGAGTACCTCTAATAACTGGAGACCAAACCGGAGGGATTACTTTTACCAGTCCCTAACCTGGAGGGCTTACTTTAACCAGTCCCCAACCTGGAGGGCTTACTTTTACCGGTCCCCAACCCGGAACATACTTGTTTAGCACATTCATCTGAAGAAAAGTTTGAAATATAACATAAACATTTGGGTTAAAACTAGAATACGAAATGTCAATAGTTTCACCATAAATTATGAATGGTATAAAATAGCACATCCACATTCAAACATATCACAAAACCTTCAATAAAATATAGAAGTTTTTTATTATAATAAATCAACTTCAAATAATCTTAAAATCCATCAAAGGATGTTGACATAGATGAAATCAAAATTCTTTTAAAAGAAGTATCTCCTTTTATTTTGAAAACATTTAAGATCCATATAAAATAAATCATTTTCTTTGAAAATATTCTTATAAGCTTGTAAGGAAAGATTCGACAATTTTATAACGGCGGAAAGTAACCGCACCCGCCGTATAAGTTAAAAAAAAACATTCTTACCTCAATTCTGTCGAAAAGGTTAAAAAGGACCTTGTTTTGAAAACGACGGAAAGATTTCCTTTATAAACCTCTTATAAAAAGTCAAACAAGGGTATAAATGACTTTAACCCATATTCTTGTAAATAGTAAAAATGTTTTGAAATACATTTTTAAGAAACATGGATGTGGATGATAAAGAGATCCCAGTAGATTATTACGTATAAACAACCTCAGATAATGAAGAGATTGTGAAATAACCCTTACCTTGTACTTTTCCTTGGTTGGGGTAGGTTAACCTCCTGTATAATGGTGAAATAATTGTTATTAAATTATACAAGAATCATATGCATTCATATGATATCATATATGATCTTTTAACATTGTTTTGTTAATAATATCTTAGTATTATCGTTGTTTCGGGTGTAAACTTACTCGTTTTCGTTTATATGTTTTGTTAGGTAAGACATGTTTGTAAAGGATAGGTTGTATATTATTCAAATCCAGAATGATATCAATTCCTTAAACATCATTTTTAAATCATCAAATGATAATTATACTTGAATGGATACGATGGAGAATGAATCTCATCGCGTTCGTGGAGACGGTAGTCCGTACGTACGCACGAGCGACAATATCATTCTTTTGATATTAAAATAATATATAAATGGATGGTATATCATATATACAGAATCATTAACATGTTATATTTATTATTTACATGAGTTACACATCATTATTATACCCATCCAAATAATATTATATTGAATAACAATTACACCACGACGTGGAGACGGTAAGCCGTACGTACGCACGTATGGTGACATGTTATTCAAATCGTGGATAGAATACTGAATATGGTTGTACCATATTTATAATAACATCACAGTATATGTGAGATACTGGAGTTATTATTTTAGAAAGGTAAGAACAAAGGAAGAAGAAGTGGAAGAAGAAATGAACTTAGAAAAGGGTGGTGAAATCATTACCTCTTCTTCGGGTTCTTCCTTTTTGTTTGATCAAAAGGGCTCCTTAGGTTGGCTTTCTGATCAAAATAAGGCCTCTAGGTTGTATTGAGGGATGTTGGGAGAGTATTTGGGCAGAGTTTGGCCGAACCAAAAGGCTTTGAAGGTGTGAAGAAATGAGAAGGAGGAGTGCCCTTTTATAAGAGGGGTGAGGGGCACCTTTGGAAAAGCTAGAAATATTAATTTATAATAAATTCATATTCGGTTTCTAATGGCTCCAAAGTTGATTATTCAAAGGTTAAGGTAGGGATAGGTCGAAAACCACTCAACCAATAGAATTTAGACAGGTTTGGGTACTTATATTAACCTTATCTTTAAGTATTAACTCTAAGTTAATTAGTTTCACTTTTACAATGTCTCTTTGTATTTTTATATAATATGGTTAATAAACTTACTATATACATCCAAGAGACCCCCAAGTTGTCCATTAATGATTAACCTATCATAATATAAGTCTCTTGGCCAAACCTTAGATTTTTAGAAATTTAATATCAATTAATAATATAATATTTGTTTTAATAACTTTTTTATGTCAATTTTGACACTATTCAATAGTTGATTTTTGTGAAACTCATAACAGATTGATTACTTCGAAAAAAGTCCATTAAATCAATCCTAATATATCATATTAGCCTAGAAAATTAGTTTAATTCATTAAAAGTTTCATATTATATTTATTTGGGTATTTATAATATCAATTATTTTAATTTTTCACTATTATAGTTATTACTGCATCATCATTGTGTCATAAATAAAATAAATTATTTAATGTCTAAAAATTATAAATAAAATATCATTATGTAGGAAATCTTTTTAGCTTTCTAATGAATATTTATAATCTAAAATCCAATATATATAACCCTATGTAAAAATTGTTGTTCTAAAAGATATATGCTTGTGTCATTTTTGTATTCATTTTAACTAAATTAAAATAAAGTGTCATTATCACTTACAAGTGGATCCATGGGGTCCCAAAATAGACCCAAAGATTCCCATGGTCGACCATGTATCAACCAATAGGGTTAAGACACGTTTTAGGGTAATTTAGTATTATTATAATATTATTTTTTAACCCTTATTTACCGGATTTACCCTTAACCATGGTAAATAAAATATTTACCACAGTAATTATTCAAAATGTCTAAAAATAAAAGTTATCTATTTACAAAATTTGGACATCCTGATTCCAAATATGGAATCCATTTTTCTAAATTCAAAACACAGAAGTGGCAGAAATTAATTTAAAATTAATTCCCGCTGTCAAAACAAAAAGCGTGTTTTTAAGAGGTAATAACTATCAAAAGATTGACACTTGTTTATGTTCGGTTTAATTGTAAAATTATGTCCAATGACCAAAATTATATTAAATGGTAAAAATATATTCTAAATATACTTTAAAACCACTAAAATTCATAATTTATCACTATTAATTATTTTGATTAAAAAAGTTGTTTTTAATTAAAATTTAGTAATTTTGCACTATTCATCAAAATATAAAAGTTATCCGAAAAGTACCAAAATTTCACCCTAGGCTAATTTCGATATTCCGAATCCAAAAATGAAGTCCATTTTGAAATATAAAATATATATGATTTCAAAAAGTAGGTATTACTATTCACAACGGCTATTTTAATTATGTGTGGTGTGTGTTAGAACTCGAGGTTGCGTACAACACACGCTATCGCATTATTCGAAGGGAAACGTACCGTGGAAGCTTGGGATGTTTCATTTTAAATTTTTGATGTCACCATTTAGTCAAAAATTTTAAAATATTGTATTTAAAAAGGGTTCACTATTAACAGTTGATAAAAGTGCAATACTGAAAATGAATTTGTTCTTGCATTATATCTAAGAAACTCATAATATGGATTCTAAAATTATAAGGATTATATAAAGTTTAAAATTTAGATAATACTATTCATAACCTCTTTTGAATGGATTTTTTTTAAGTCATGATGTGATTGAACTCGGTGTTGCGTGTAGTGCAAGTTATTGAATTATTTTGAAGAAATAACACACTATGAAATCTTGGGGTGTTACATTCTCCCCTCCTTCAAGAAATTGCGTCCTCGCAATTTGAAATTGTTCTTCGAAAATAAAAGGTTGAAAATAGAAAATATATTTGTGGGAAAACCCACATCGGAAATTGGGTTACTAAAATTTAGTCTTAATATGAGGAAAAGAGAAATCAAAGGGTCACCACCAAATTATGATCTCGATTAGGAGAACATTGGTGGCAATTAGAGACATAAAATCGGAGGAAAAACGTAAATATTTATAGGTAGTGATTGAGGTCATCAATCACAAACAAGTGTATAATTGAGGTCCTTAAATTCATCAATCTATGATGATTTGAAATACCATCGGTTCAACAAAACATAGGGTATTAGGATAACACATTTTTGACGTTTCAAAATATCTTAGTTGAAATCCCACATCGAAAAATGAATTAATGAGGTCTCTATTTAAAATAAAGAGTGGAAAGTATAAAGATTAGCGAAAATAACACATACTAGAGTTCCATGTAGGAAAATATGGATATGGAAGAGAAATCTAACCATCAATTATCTGATGGAGAGTGGTAGAGAACATGGCTATGAAAAGGCCAAAAATCCCAAAGCCATAAATTTGTGATGATTTAAGGTACCATCTAGGACAACATTTTTGTTCTATGTTTCTTTTATTAATGTTGGGGAATTTATTTATGAGATTGGATAAGATCATAAGGAGATATACTTACATTATAATTAGTGTTTTATCCATTAATAAATTTCAACCACAAACTCATCTTTCACTCTAAAACATAATAGAATTAAAAAAAAAATTCTATTTACACTATTCGTATAGGGTTCCAAAATAAACGAATTTATAATTCATCTACAAGATCTTTTAATAAAAACTACATTATTTAATTCAGGACATCTCGTGGTCCAGTGGTAGGTGATACACCCTTGTCGCCCTTCGGTTGCGGGTTCAAGTCTCACAGCCTTACCGGATGCGACGGGTTGCCGCCCGACCTCCGGGTTGTCCTTTTATGGAAATCCAAAATAATCCAAACTAGAACTATCCAAAATACTTCTGTCCAAACTCAAAGTCTAACATTTATAAGGAAGGTAGACATAATATAGATCCTTTTTACCCCGTAATAGCATATGAATACCTTCATCATGTATTACCATATTCCTTATTGATTACATTCATGCTCCCTTATTCCATATAGAATGCTGGATATACTTCATTAATCCAAAAATCTTTTAAACCCCAACAATGATGGAATATACAAATCATTAATCAGTTCCAAGGTAGTCAAGAATATCCAATATAATTTATCCAAAACAATCACATATTATTCCAAAATCACTACCTCAGTATCAGAACTATATTATGATTTATCATTCTCTCAACCATATATTTTCCAAAAATTTATCCTGCTATTGAGTCACTTTTCTTTGTTCCACACAATCTCAAGTCCTTAATGAAATAGTACTGCAGTACAATCCTTATATACTCCATAATTATTATAACAAGTACATTGTTGATACAACACTCAATTGACATAATCAACATAAGAACTCTAATCATTCCTCTTCATCTGTGGTAGTATCATAACTTTATTATTATCCAATAACATCATTTGCGGCATAGTCTGATGACTGGGACATAGGTTCGCGTAGTGTCCAAACTCCTTGCAAATGAAGCATTGTACATTTAAAACCATTTTCTTACCCTTGCAGTCACGTACTTTGTGCCCTTTTCCTCCACACTTATAACAAACTCCCATTCCTCTCAGGCAAGTTCCAGGGTGTTTCTTTCCACAGTTACCACATATGGGGAAATTCTTATTTTCCCTCTTCCCTTTATCCATCTTTCTCTCTTCCATCCTTTTCTTCTCTTGCTTCCCTTCAAAGCCATAGGACTTAGTAAACTCTTTACTTATCTTATCAAAACATGATATTATTTCTTCATATGATGATAATACATGGGAGACTATTTCTCTTATAAATTCTATCTTAATACCATGGAAGATATGATTCTTCCTTCTCTTTGGATCATGTGCATTTCTGGAGTTCTCATTCCTTCTACTGGGCGCCATTTCTAAACAATGGCATACACTAGATCAGTTTATGAATCAAAATACATAATCCCATACTTATAAAACAGTTAACATAAGTTGAACTATTTATGGATATAATCCATAATCATAAGAATGTTTTCTTTGAGGAAGTATATACTCATAATCCCTTCAAAATGATTTGTAAAGAAAATGAGAGTTATC
This sequence comes from Viscum album, assembly GCA_963277665.1. NCBI lineage: Eukaryota > Viridiplantae > Streptophyta > Magnoliopsida > Santalales > Viscaceae > Viscum > Viscum album. The sequence continues at coordinate 1,534,862,138 of OY728120.1, read as the reverse complement.
CTAAGCATATCCCCCGGGAGTGTCGTAACCAAGAGTGCAGCAAGGCCCGTTGTCGTGCACCAGTTCCCGTTCGAGTCTAGATCAAAGCGGTGTTTTCGGGTTTTACCCCTAGGTACATCTGTGCCAGAGCCGCCTCTACCTGCTCGTATCCAGACAGGGATGTATTGCTCAGAAAACTCACAAAATCTCTACAATACCAAAATTCTAGTAAGTTCTTCTATACTAATCCTCAAAGTTCATCTTAGGTCTACGTGCTCTAATCAGAGTTTATCTAAATCTAGCTTCCAAGGTTTGTACTAAACTTCCTCTGATACCAACTGTAACGCCCCGACCCCAGCTACCCAGAGTCGGTGCATTACTTCGTAACATTGGCATGATCACAAGAAAGATCAAATCCCGAAAGACCGATTGGTTTATTAGCCTTGGAAACACTAGATATAATCATAAAGTTTTACATTACATTTAAAAGTGAAAAACTACTACAACAACAAAGTCTTCATATCCACACTATTAACCCCTCATAATATCCCTGCAAGTCATTCATAATTTACTTCTTCACTACCTGGGAAAAAGAAAACATAGAAAAGGGGGTGAGCTCAAATGCCCAGTAAGGATAACAATATAGAGGAACATTCAAAATAAGCATAAACATTTAAGGCAATGAATTACTAAAACAAAATCCTTTTAAAATTGAACTTCAACATAGTATGGAAAAAGTAAAATGAAATAATGCCATTTACTTGTTCACATGGATATTCTACTAATCGAATAATCACATGCAATATCAATAACCCCTTTCATAATTATGGAATGCATAATGTCAAACGTTAATTTCATTGTCTAGGCCTCATCCCAAGACCTAGGGGTTACTTCTAACCGGAACCCAACCCGGAGTGCCTCTAATAACCGGACACCAACCCGGAGTGCCTCTAATAACCGGACACCAACCCGGAGTGCCTCTAATAACCGGACACCAACCCGGAGTACCTCTAATAACCGGAGACCAAACCGGAGGGCTTACTTTTACCAGTCCCTAACCTGGAGGGCTTACTTTAACCAGTCCCCAACCTGGAGGGCTTACTTTTACCGGTCCCCAACCCGGAACATACTTGTTTAGCACATTCATCTGAAGAAAAGTTTGAAATATAACATAAACATTTGGGTTAAAACTAGCATACGAAATGTCAATAGTTTCACCATAAACTATGAATGGTATAAAATAGCACATCCACATTCAAACATATCACAAAACCTTCACTAAAATATAGAAGTTTTGTATTATAATAAATCAACTTCAAATAATCTTAAAATCCATCAAAGGATGTTGACATAGATGAAATCAAAATTCTTTTAAAAGAAGTATCTCCTTTTATTTTGAATACATTTAAGATCCATATAAAATAAAACATTTTCTTTGAAAATATTCTTATAAGCTTGTAAGGAAAGCTTCGACGATTTTATAACGGCGGAAAGTAACCGCACCCGCCGTATAAGTTAAAAAAACATTCTTACCTCAATTCTGTCGAAAAGGTTAAAAAGGACCTTGTTTTGAAAACGACGGAAAGATTTCCTTTATAAACCTCTTATAAAAAGTCAAACAAGGGTATAAATGACTTTAACCCATATTCTTGTAAATATTAAAAATGTTTTGAAATACATTTTTAAGAAACATGGATGTGGATGATAAAGAGATCCCAGTAGATTATTACGTATAAACAACCTCGGATAATGAAGAGATTGTGAAATAACCCTTACCTTGTACTTTTCCTTGGTTGGGGTAGGTTAACCTCCTGTATAATGGTGAAATAATTGTTATTAAATTATACAAGAATCATATGCATTCATATGATATCATATATGATCTTTTAACATTGTTTTGTTAATAATATCTTAGTATTATCGTTGTTTCGGGTGTTAACTTACTCGTTTTCGTTTATATGTTTTGTTAGGTAAGACATGTTTGTAAAGGATAGGTTGTATATTATTCAAATCCAGAATGATATCAATTCCTTAAACATCATTTTTAAATCATCAAATGATAATTATACTTGAATGGATACGATGGAGAATGAATCTCATCGCGTTCGTGGAGACGGTAGTCCGTACGTACGCACGAGCGACAATATCATTCTTTTGATATTAAAATAATATATAAATGGATGGTATATCATATATACAGAATCATTAACATGTTATATTTATTATTTACATGAGTTACACATCATTATTATACCCATCCAAATAATATTATATTGAATAACAATTACACCACGACGTGGAGACGGTAAGCCGTACGTACGCACGTATGGTGACATGTTATTCAAAGGGTGGATAGAATAATGAATATGGTTGTACCATATTTATAATAAAATCACAGTATATGTGAGATACTGGAGTTATTATTTTAGAAAGGTAAGAACAAAGGAAGAGGAAGTGGAAGAAGAAATGAACTTAGAAAAGGGTGGTGAAATCATTACCTCTTCTTCGGGTTCTTCCTTTTTGTTTGATCAAAAGGGATCCTTAGGTTGGCTTTCTGATCAAACTAAGGCCTCTAGGTTGTATTGAGGGATGTTGGGATAGTATTTGGGCAGAGTTTGGCCGAACCAAAAGGCTTTTAAGGTGTGAAGAAATGAGAAGGAGGAGTGCCCTTTTATAAGAGGGGTGAGGGGCACCTTTGGAAAAGCTAGAAATATTAATTTATAATAAATTCATATTCGGTTTCTAATGGCTCCAAAGTTGATTATTCAAAGGTTAAGGTGGGGATAGGTCGAAAACCACTCAACCAATAGAATTTAGACAGGTTTGGGTACTTATATTAACCTTATCTTTAAGTATTAACTCTAAGTTAATTAGTTTCACTTTTACAATGTCTCTTTGTATTTTTATATAATATGGTTAATAAACTTACTATATACATCCAAGCGACCCCCAAGTTGTCCATTAATGATTAACCTATCATAATATAAGTCTCTTGGCCGAACCTTAGATTTTTAGGAATTTAATATCAATTAATAATATAATATTTGTTTTAATAACTCTTTTATGTCAATTTTGACACTATTCAATAGTTGATTTTTGTGAAACTCATAACAGATTGATTACTTCGAAAAAAGTCCATTAAATCAATCCTAATATATCATATTAGCCTAGAAAATTAGTTTAATTCATTAAAAGTTTCATATTATATTTATTTGGGTATTTATAATATCAATTATTTTAATTTTTCACTATTATAGTAATTACTGCATCATCATTGTGTCATAAATAAAATAAATTATTTAATGTCTAAAAATTATAAATAAAATATCATTATGTAGGAAATCATTTTAGATTTCTAATGAATATTTATAATCTAAAATCCAATATATATAACCCTATGTAAAAATTGTTGTTCTAAAAGATATATGCTTGTGTCATTTTTGTATTCATTTTAACTAAATTAAAATAAAGTGTCATTATCACTTACAAGTGGATCCATGGGGTCCCAAAATAGACCCAAAGATTCCCATGGTCGACCATGTATCAACCAATAGGGTTAAGACACGTTTTAGGGTAATTTATTATTATTATAATATTATTTTTTAACCCTTATTTACCGGATTTACCCTTAACCATGGTAAATAAAATATTTACCACAGTAATTATTCAAAATGTCTAAAAATAAAAGTTACCTATTTACACAATTTGGACATCCTGATTCCAAATATGGAATCCATTTTTCTAAATTCAAAACACAGAAGTGGCAGAAATTAATTTAAAATTAATTCCCTCTGTCAAAACAAAAAGCGTGTTTTTAAGAGGTAATAACTATCAAAAGATTGACACTTGTTTATGTTCGGTTTAATTGTAAAATTATGTCCAATGACCAACATTATATTAAATGGTAAAAATATATTCTAAATATACTTTAAAACCACTAAAATTCATAATTTATCACTATTAATTATTTTGATTAAAAAAGTTGTTTTTAATTAAAATTTAGTAATTTTGCACTATTCATCAAAATATAAAAGTTATCCGAAAAGTACCAAAATTTCACCCTAGGCTAATTTCGATATTCCGAATCCAAAAATGAAGTCCATTTTGAAATATAAAATATATATGATTTCAAAAAGTAGGTATTACTATTCACAACGGCTATTTTAATTATGTGTGGTGTGTGTTAGAACTCGAGGTTGCGTACAACACACGCTATCGCATTATTCGAAGGGAAACGTACCATGGAAGCTTGGGATGTTTCATTTTAAATTTTTGATGTCACCATTTAGTCAAAAATTTTAAAATATTGTATTTAAAAAGGGTTCACTATTAACAGTTGATAAAAGTGCAATACTGAAAATGAATTTGTTCTTGCATTATATCTAAGAAACTCATAATATGGATTCTAAAATTATAAGGATTATATAAAGTTTAAAATTTAGATAATACTATTCATAACCTCTTTTGAATGGCTTTTTTTTAAGTCATGATGTGATTGAACTCGGTGTTGCGTGTAGTGCAAGTTATTGAATTATTTTGAAGAAATAACACACTATGAAATCTTGGGGTGTTACACGAACTACTTGAGGGTTCAGAGTACAGAATTTGGATTAGAACTAAATTACAGATCACATCCAGAATTCAGATCCTAAAAAATAGAATGCTCCAAATCTTTTCATTATATGGCTCCGGGATTTTGGGTATGAATCTGGGTTTTGAATTAAAGAAAAATATTTCAATGTATAAGGAAATCTAGGTTAGGGTAAATTTCCTTAAAGAAGTAAATTTTCCTTATGGGGGTAAAAATAATATTTCTTTATGTATAAGGTGTTTTCGATTTTCAAAACAAGAAGGAATGGAACTGTCATAAGGAAAAACTTATTGACTAAACATCAAATACCTTGATCTCCTCCTAAGGAATCACACTTTTGTTCAATTTCCAACATTGATCAGATTCACCCTCAATATGATAAGTATCCAAGAAAACCATCTTTTTTTGGAACATTAAATTATAGAGAATATCTTTTCAATGGTGTTGACCCATTGTTCGGTGATAGAGCGATCATATTATCCCATAAAAGTAGGAGGCCATGGTCTCATGAAGCTCTCGATAGTGACTAGTTTATTCTTAGGGGGGTTGAACGTTACCCTTGATGCATGTTTATATTCAAATCTTGAGTTAACTAAGAGAGTATCATGACATTGTTTGTGATTCCTTCTCCCATTATATTGGGGATCTTATTTGAACAGTCATCGCTTTGATTTTCACATAATTTGTTAGATCGAGTCCTCCTATTATAGACTATTGGCTAGAATAAAATGAATGTTAGGGGTAACACATAAAGTGTAACCCAAAGAAAAAAATAGATGACTTATTAATTATTTTTATTTCGGTAACTTATGAATCTATAATCATCAAACTATGTTATCCATGATCTGCTTTCTAACATGTATTCTTAGAGGCATTTTTTCATAAATAATGGCTCATATTAATATTTTTAATTTACCAAGGCATATCCTCTAGGAGTGTCATAACCAATAGTGCCACAAGGCCCATTTTCATGTAACAGGATACCCCGGGTCAAGCCCAAAATACTCTTTGACAGAGTTTTCACTCCTAGGTACATTTGTGTCAGAGCCGCCTCTACCTGCTCTTTTCTAGAGAGGGGTGTATTTTATTAATAAATCACATAATCAATACTCCCCTAAACATAGGGATTTTTTATTATACATAGTATAGTATCTATGTATTCACTATGGTTTTATAATCTAAATTCTAAAAATTACCATTCCTTTCCACTGATACCAACTATATCAACCGTTCTTTTTATTACACAGTTAACATAACTTATTACATAAAACCTTCACTTGATAAAACATAGAAGATATAGAGGTATAGTTTATTTTGGACTTAGGGACATTACATAACAACATAAAACATAAATCATAACATCTTATTGAAATCCTCTTTACATGAACACAACATTCCCTCATACTTAGCATTGCTTGGGATAACCAGAGAACATGCATAAGAAAATGGTAAGCTATAAAGCCGATTAAAAGAGTAAACAAAGAATAACATGATGATTAATGCATATGTTAGTAAATATTCTTATTAATTAACCACAAAACAAAAATAAACATAAACTCCTGATATTTCAGGATTATCATAACATGGAAATGTGCCAACAACACTTAACATGGAATTAGTAAGAGCCAAGGCTCATTGCACCAGGTTCATGAGTAAACCATTATTTAAATTGAATTAGCATGAGTAAATCCTCATTAAAATGGAATTATAATTATTAAATATTCATTTCACTTGAATTATCATGATGATAATCATTACCCAACGCATTAGAGAGCTATCAGGGTGCACCCTTCGTAAACATTTCATTTCATGCATAAGTGTGCAACATGGATCATATATAGTGGATACATAAAACATCATCATTTATTCCATGATACTGGATTTTGAAATTAATACATGAAACTATATAATCAATAATTAAATGTTCAAAAAGGTGAATACCCTTTATAGGTAAATGGTCATGGTATTCAATACGTAATGACTTTAGCTTGGAAAACCGCGGAGCAATTTTGGTAGCATAACAGCATGACATACGATTTCATAAAAATGGTTGATGAGAGAGAAATGGGTGTCTCATTAATTTTACACGAAATTGACAAAAATTAGGTCACATAGATACAATTACCAACATATGTAATGGAATTTATATTCATAATTCAATATAATTTCTTAAATTTAAATGAGGAGAGAGAAATTCCTTACTGAGTTTCTTCATGGAAACTAGTGTACATGGGTGGCATTAATTAGAGATAAAGGGTTACATAATCACTCAAAAATAAGGAGGTCAGTAAGGGGGAGGTTTTAAATCCTACCCCAACATTTCTAATTGAATGTAAAAGGGAATACCAACATAATGAAATTGAGGAAAAAATGAAAAGGAAGAAATCCCTTACTTGGAAGTGTGATCCCAAAGACTTGGGAGGGGCTTCAGAGAGACTTCATGGGAGATTGGGGAACCATGGAGGGATTATAGAGAGAGGAGGGATGAGGTTGGAAGAACTCCAAAGTCTTTAAGTGAAGAGGTTGTGGGAGCATGGGTGTGTTAATATAGGAAAAGAGAGGGAATTCTGTATTATTTAGGGTTGGGACACCACCCTTTAAACTAATCAAAACCCCAAACTAGACCATGGTTTTTGAAAATGGTTTTAGAAAAAGGGGAGTCTAAACAAATATTTTATAAGTCCAATGACCTATCTTTTTAAAATAATATGGTTTCTTATATGGAGGTGAGTCACACTCATGAGGAAATAAATTTAAAATTACATAATGTTTTATAAGTATTTGAGGGTCCACTAAAGCTTTATCAAATAAATCACAAAAAAATTAAATCAAATTATTTTAATGGTAAACCATATATTAACGATCATAATGATTATAGATTCTTATTAAATTACAATTAAGACTTTATGATGTCATAAAACACATTATATATTTAAACGGTATTTAATTTTGACCAAAAAATTCAACTTTCTCACAAAAATATGAATAAATCACCGTTGGCTAATTTTGACGTCCTAATTAAAAAAATAATATTCATTTTATCTAAATAATTTTCTAAATATGTGAATTTTCACTTTTAAAATAAAAACCTACATTTATCTAAAAATCATTGGTTTTGACCAAAACAACTTTCAAACCTTAATAAAAATTACAAGTGCGTTCATAAAATTATACGATCATTCATATTTTTAAAAAAATTATTTAAAATAATAATATTTTATTTGAAAAATATTTAATTAAAAAATCCATTAACTCCTCAAAATAGATTTGTTTTTTGAATATTAACAAAAAATAATATTTGCACTTTAAAAAAAATTTACAATGTAGAAAAAATAAGATGAATTTATATTTATTACTATATAAAAAATAATGCACATAATCATAGTGATAAAGTGTTTTTACATAACCCCTTATAAAACAATCATAAATCCAATGGGTAAGGTGTGCGATAGTGACGGACTCTTGGGGTGGCTTGGATAACATTACTCTGGTGGTATTCTCTATCGACATCCACTTCTCCCGTAGACGGTTTCATTCAAGCATCACATGTTGTAGCTTGGCCTGGGAACAATCAAGAGAGATTCCCAATGAAGCCCCCTCCTTTCCGAGCTCTGAAAAATGGGTTTTATATGGGGCAAGTCATCTAGATGAGGCCACCACATCCTTTTCCGGAGTAAATTGGATTTTTAAAGCCCTATATTTATACTAATCATGTGATCAATGTTCAATGACTATATGTGCAATGGTCACAATTTTTATCAGTATTTTAAATTCCAAAACATAAAACCAAATAAGCCCATACGTTTTATATAACCACAAGAATACATTTAAATAGTCAAAGAAAAATTTTATTAATGAATTTTTGGGCCATTAAAATCATCCCCCTTAAGAAATTTATCTCTCGTATTTTCATTTTCCACTCTAACTAATGTGGGTAACTCTATTTCATCACTTCTTTTGATTCCCACATCACTTCTTCAAATTTTTTGCTTCACCACAACACCTTGACGTGGGGAATTGTCTTATTTTATAGAACTTTTTCTCAACGATCTATGATATTCACTAGTTTCTCCTCATAATAAAGGAAATTATATAAATATATTCCCTCTAAAGAGAGTACATATGAAGGTTCCAGTATGTACTTCATTAATAGGTATACATGATAGAAATCATGTACATCTTACATGGTAGGTGTAAGTGCAATTTGATAGGCTACAACCCCGAAATGATCACCAATATTGAAGGGACCGAGGTACCAAGGACTTCTCTTCCCTTTTATTCAAATCCTTATGACCTTCTTCCACGGAGATATGCATAGAAACACCATGTCTCAAAATTTGAACTCAAGGTATCAATAATAGTTATCTCATAACTCTTATGTCGACTTTGGGCTACTTTGATAGGCTTCTAAATAGTATTCACCTTTTATACCATTTCATCGACCATTTTTGGTCCTAGCAGCCTACGCTCACAGAATTCATCCAAATACGCCAGTGTTCTACACTTTTTCCCATAAAGGGATTCATATGGTTCCATTCAGATGCTCGAGTGGAAACTGTTATCATAGGAGAGTTAAACCAGTGAGAGATGTTGGTCCCATGATCCTTTGAAGTCCATCGAACACGATCATAACATATATTCCATTGTATGAATAGATTATTCAAATTGGCCATCATTTTGAGGATGATAGGTTGTACTAAAGTTCACTTCAGTGCATAGAGCATATTGGAGACTTTTACTAAACCTTGAGGTGAATATAAGAGCACAATCCAAAATAATAGATAATGTTACTTCATGCACCCTTACCACTTCATTGATATAAATCCATGCATGTTGATCTGGTGGGAAGTCATCTCGAATCGTGATAATGTGATCTTTCATCATAAGATGATCCACAACAACCCATATAGCATTATTTCCTTTGGATTCCATTGGAAGTCTAGTGACAAATTCCACGGTAATGTAGTCCCACTTCCATGTCTGTATGGGTAGTGGTTGTATCATCCCCTCATAATTTTTCCTCTCAGCCTTCACATACTGACATACCAAGCAATTTGATGTATATTCTTCAATCTCCCTTTTCATATTGTCCCAAAAAATCTTTTCTTAGAGGTTTTGATACATATTTGTGCTCCATGGGTTAATAGTGAAGGATGATCTGTGTGTGTCATTTTTAATCTCCTTCATTATCTCTAGATCATATGGTATATATAATCGTGACCAAAATATCAAAATTCTATCCTTATCAACCATGATCTCTGAGGACTTCCCATTTCTGATAGCTTCCACCCTTTTCATAATTTCTACATCCTTACTTTAAGAATACTTTATTTTATCTAAGAGTGATGATTGATATATAATTTGAGAAAGGATTGATGATGATCATCCCTTAACGTTTCTAATGTCCATCCTCTACAATTCTATGATTATTAGATACTTCTAAATTAAAATCAAAGACAGAATTGCTAGATCGTTTCTACTTAGATCATCTTCAACCTTGTTCTCTCCCTAACGGTGGTGATGGATTCAGTAGTCATAATACATGATGATTTCTATCCATATTTGGTGGCTCATATTAAGATATTTTTTTGTGAATATATATTTGAGGCTCTTGTGATCAGTATATATCTTTCACTTCTCCCCATAGAGGTAATGCCATAAGATTTTCAACACAGAGATCATAGCCGCCTACTCCTGATCTTTTGTGGGATAGGTTTTCTCATTTATTCTCATCTTCCTTCAAACATAGGATACCACTTTATCATTCTGCGTCAACACACAAATCATTCCCTTCATTGAAGTAGCACTAAATACCATAAAAGTTCTCCACTCGTGGGTAATGTGAGCACATGAGCAGTGATAAAAAATCTTGGGGTCGAAGCCTCATTTTTTAATTAAATCAAAGAAAATACCCCTATTAACTGGGTAGAGGGAGACCCATTACATATCCCAAATGCCTAGTGGGCATGTATCCCATCAAATAGCCCGTAGGCCCAAATTTTTGGCCTAATGACCATTCTGTGAATAGTAACCCGCTTGCTACAGTACCCACATAGTACCACCACTGCTATAGTGCCCTGCCACCACTACAGTACCTACTGATCTACAATGTCATTACTGCTACAGTACACAACAGTTCTGGTATAGTACCTACATCTAATTGGTTTTGAACCCCCATTTTCAACTCCTTGAATCTCTCTTCACATTCATCACTCCATGTAAAATTTAATCCCATCCATGTTAGATTTGTATGAGGGTTGGACAATCATGACAAATTTCTCACAAATTGGCGATAATATCCAGGTATCCCCAAGAAGCTATGGATATCTGTTACAAATATTGGACTCATCCATCCCTCAATTTTAGCTATCATGGAGGGATCTATGGATATCCACTTTTCAGTGATGATATGTCCCAACATAAATACCTCTTTCAACTAAAACTAACACACGGTATACTTTGCATAGATCTTCTCCTTCAGCAAGGTCCCTATTACAGTTTATAGATGCTTCTCTTGATCCGCCTTGGTTTTGTAGTATATTAAAATAGCATCTATAAAGACTACAAGAAATTGGTCAAGGTAATCTTTAAAGACACTATTCATCAAGTCAATGAATATTATTGAATCATTAGTGAGTCTGAAAGGAATTACTATGAATTCATAGTGCTCGTATATTATATGAAAAGAAGTCTTGGTGATATCTTACTTATTCACCCTTACAAGATAATATCCTAACCGAAAATATAACTAGGGGAAGTATTTTTCTCCACACAGTTAATTGACCAAGTCATCAATTCATGGAAGAATATACTTGTTCATTATCGTGATTTTTTGAGCTCATGATAATCAATGGAAAGGCGCAATGACCCATCCTTCTTCATGACAAAGAAGACAAGTGTACCCCATGGTGAAGCACTTGGGCATATATAACCTTTATTCAGATTCTCATATAGTATATTCTTCACCTTTTTAAGCTCTACAACATCCATTCTATATGGAGTCTTGGATATTATCAATGCCCCAGGTATAAGGTCAATTGAGAATTCAACATCTCCTCTAGGAAGAAGACCATGAAATTATTGAGAAACACTTCACCAAATTCCCTCACAATAGGCATGTCTTCATGGATGGTTTCCTCCTTATACTCAATCATCTAAGCCATATATGTGTGGTCATAGGGAAATAATATCCACACATGAGATAATGGTGCTAAAAAAATTCATCTTCCTCCTTACACATGTATATAATCAGGGGTCGATTCTCCACATGCAGAGTGACTTCCCTCTCACATCAATTTATGTTGTATCTATATATGGAAAGAAAATCCATGCCATGAATTATATAAAATTCCACCAGAGGGAGTATGACGAGGTTCACTGGGAATTTACATCCACAAATTATCATAGGGGGGATTTATATTCATAGGATGCAATGATTTCCTGATATTTCGTACTCACCAACATCTTTACTTAAATTATTTTTTATGGTGTTTGGACTATTCTACTAAGAATTCATGATATAAAAGAATGTGTAGAACCAGAATAAAAAAGTGTGTCCCCTATTCATGAATGATTAACGAGAGTACATGTCACCACGTTGTTTTTGGGGTTCACATTAGTGGTAGTGAAGGAAAAAGATAACCCTTGCTTCCTTGGAGTTTATTGGTTGCCTCTGAAAACCTTTGTCTTGGGGAAGTAATTTGAAATGTCCCCTAGATCTTTTCATTATAAGAAATGAAAAATGTTTTGAGGATCTAACAGATCACTCCTCTCTTCTATCATAGCTGTGGGTTTTTCTTGTCCACAGTTAACATCTAGGTGCCCTTCTCTTTAACACTTAAAGAATTTCCTCATCCCCTTTATGAAATTTATGGGGTGATTCATTCCACACCTTTTCCTAGTGGGGTGTATGATTTCTATAGCACAATTGGATTCATCCATCAGACTTCCAGAATTGAATTCCATGTTATGATTCTTATCCCCATGATACCCCAGAGATTCGTCGATCCCCATTTCGAACTTGAGGGCACATCAGAAAATTTCCACATAGTTGTCAAAGTCAAAGATTGCCAAGGATTTCCACAGGCTAGGTTTCATCCCACCAAAGAAGCGGTCATCCATGATTTCAGGTGTAAAGAAAATTCCAGAGGCGTATCGTGAAAGACTTGTGATGTTTTCCTCATAGATTTGACATATTCTTCTACTTTTTTCTTGAGGGTAAGGAAGACCCTTTCCATGTTAATCCAGAGTGTGCATGGAAAATATTTATCATAAAATATCTTCCCAAAATCCTTCCATTACAACGCCTTGATCTCTTCCTCAAGCATCATATTTCTGATCAATTTACACCATTGATCAGCTTCACCCTCTATAAGATAAGCAGTCAGGAGAACCTTCACTTCTTCAGTATACTGAATGATGGAGAAGATCATTCCAATGAAGTTGATCCATTTTATGGTGATGGAGGGTTCAAATGATCCATTAAAATTATTATTCCTTTGTCTCATGATTCTCTCAATAGATACCTGTTCATTCTTAGGGGGGTTGAATGTACCTATAGACACATGTTTCTATTCAATTATTGAGTTAACTAGGAGAGTATCGTGACAATGTTCCCAATTCCTTCTCCCATTGAATTGGGGATCTCATTATAATAGTCCTCACATTGATCTTCCCATTGGTTGTCAGCCTGAGTCCTCTTATTACCAGCCATTGGATGGAACAATATGAATGTTAGGGGTAATACATAAAGTGTAATCCATAGAAAAAATGGATGACTTATAAATTATTATTTTTTCATTAAATTATGAATCTATAATCTTCTATCTATGTTATCCATGATATAATTTCAAACATGTATTCTAGGAGGAATTTTTTTCTTTAATAACGGTTCAAAATAACCTTGTTAATTTAATGAAGCATATCTCCTGAGAGTGTCATAACCATAAGTGGCACAAGACCTGTTGTCATGTACTAGGATATCCTGGGTCAAGCACAAAACTCCTTGTCAGAGTTTTCACTCCTAGATACATATGTGCTAGAGATTCCTCTACCCGATCATATCCAAACAAGGATGTATTTGGTTGATAAACTACTTAATCAATACTCACAAAAAACATTGAAAATTATCTTATTATACTTAGTCTACTCTCTAAGTCTTTACTATGGTTTTCAAATCCTAATTCTAAATATAACAAAACCTATCCACTAATACCAACTATAAAAACCCCTTCTTTTTATTACACACATAACCGAATTTATTACATAAGACCATAAATTGATATAATATAGAAGATCGAGAGGTATAGTGTCGTTGGGGTATAACAATATTACATAACAACTTTAAACAAAAAATGAAACATCTTATTGAAAACTTCCTTTGCATGACCATTGCATTCTTTCATACTTAGAATTTCATGGGATAACTTGAGATCATGAAAAAGAAAAGGGTGAGAAATAGAGCCCATAAAGAGAGTATAAAAATAATAACATGAAGATTACAACACATGTTAGTTAACAGGAATATCAATGTAGTAAAAAAGAAATATAAACATAAAGGCATGATATTTCTTGATTATCATAACATGGAAATGTGGCAACAACACTTTACATGGAATTAGCGTGAGCCAAGTCTCATTGCACATGAAGCATGAGTAAAACATCATTGCAATTTAATTATCATGAGTAAATTCTCCTTTCACTTTTCCTATCATGATACAATTTTTTACCTAATGAATTGAAGCACTATCAGGGTGTACCCTTCGTAATCATTTCATTTCATGAATAAGTGTGCCACATGGATCATATAACATGAATACATAAAACATCATAATTTAGTCCACAATAAAGGATTTTGGAATTCATATATTAAAATCTAAAATCAATAAGTAAATGGGAATAATTTAGAATACCCTTAATAGAGAAATGGTCATGGTATTCACTACACAATGACTTTGGCTTGGAAAATCGTGGTGCAATTTTGGTAGCATAAAGACGGGACATAAGATTTCATAAAAATGGTTGATGAAAAATAAATGGGGTTATCATAATATTTACATGAAATTGATAGTATGGGGGTCACATATATATAATTCGCAACATATTTAATATAATTTAGATTTATAATTAAAAATAATTACTTGAATGTATATGAGGAGAGAGAAATTATTTATGGAATTTATCCATCGTAAAAAATGTACATTGTTGGAATTAATGAGAGATATAGGGTTCTATAATCTTTCAAAAATATAGAGGCCATTATGTGTGAGGTTATAAATACAACCACAACATTTTTAACATAATGCAATAGGGTATAACAACATAATTAAATTGAGACAAAAATGAAAAGGAAGAAATCCCATACTTGGAAGTGTGATTCCAAAGGCTTTGGATGGGCTTTAGAGAGACTTCATTGGAGATTGAGGTGCCTTGAGGTGATTCTAGAGAGAATAAGGATGAGGTTGGAAGAACTAAAAAGGCATCTAGTGAATATTATGTGGGGGCTAGGGTTGGTTTATATAGGAAATGAGATGGAATTCGTTATTATTTAGGTTTGGGACACCACACATTAAAATAATCAAAACCACTATCTAGCCCATGGTTCTGCCCTTGGTTTTTTCCAAAGTGGAGTGGAAAACAATATTTTATAATGAAAATGGCATAACTTCATAAAATAATATGGTTTCTTATGTAGAGGGGAATCACAGTCTCATGGAAATTAATTTAATAAGATAAAATGTTTTATAAGTATTGGAGGGTCCACTAATATTTTGTAAAATAAATCCAAAAAACCTAAAATCACATTATAATAAATTTAAAACATATATTGGAAAATCATAATGGTTATATTATTTTGTTACATCACTATTGTGTCTTTATGATGTTATAAAATACATTATATATTTAAACTGTATTTAATTTTTACCGAAAAATTCGATTATCTCATAAAATTAGGAAAAATTCACCATTGGATAATTTCGATGACCTTATTCCAAAAATAATATTCATTTAATAGAAATAATTATCTAAATATGTGAATTTTAACCTTTAAAATAAAAAACAACATTTATCAAAAAATTATTGGTTTTGAAAAAAAAACAGATTTCAAACCTTAACAAAATTTACAATTGCATTCAAAAAACTATACGATCATTTATATTTATTAAACAAATGTTTAATAACAATAATAATATTTTATTCAAATATTATTTAATTTAAAAATCCATTAAATCATAAAAATAGATTTCTTAGTTGAATATTAACTAAAAATACTATTTTACCTTTAAAAACTATTTACAAAGTTACAATAATAAATTGAATATATATTCATTATTATATACACAATTACTACACATAATCATAGTGCTAGGGTATTTTTATAGAACCCATTATAACACCCACATAAGACTGAAGGATAAGGTGTGCGATGGTGACAGACTATTGGGGTGGCTCGGATAACATCGCTCGGGTGGTAATCTCTATCAACTTCCACTTATCCCATAGGTTATTTCGTTCAAGCTTCAAATGTTGAAGCTTAGATTGGCCTTGGTCAAGAGCGAAGTCTAATGATGAAACCTCCATTAAGAGCTCTGAAAATTGGGCTTCTTATGGGACATGTCTAATGGGTGAGGCCATTAGTTCCTTTGTCTGAGTAAATTGGATATGTTAAAGCCCTATATTTATACTAATCATGTGATCACTATTCAAAAGCTATATTTGAAAAAGTCACAATTATTAATGGTATTTTAAAATCCAAAACATAAAAATAAATATGTGAATATGTTTTACATAACCATAACAATAAATATAAATTGACAAAGAGGAATTTTCATTAATGACTTTTTTGGTCATTACATTTCATTTCTTCATCTTCCCATTGTACTGAAAATTGTTCAGAAACATTTCCCAAATTCAAATCAACACATCACTTATCATCATCACTTCTAAGATCGTCATGGTATAATTGAATCTATATCTCAAAATGGTTGGGTCACATGTATTTTTCCCATGAATCCTCAAATTCGTTTATTTCCTCATAACAGTTAGGGAAATATAGTGGTACTTATTCAGTATGAGGATCACTTATCAAGTGGGGGGAATTGAAATTTTTCATTCACCACTCCATTATTCCTAACATATCAGATCATGTGTCACTCACTCATTTTAACTAGGAATTTATGAAATTATAAACCACTTCTTTATAAAATTTTACTAATCACTATTCATTCCATGCATAATAATTATAAATTTAATTCCTCATGGATTGATAGGTCTTTTTTATTCTTTTTTCTTAAAATAATAAAATTTTTTATGATAATGTGATTTTCAAAAAATCGATCGATGAACCACTATTCCCAATAAATGTTACAATTTTCTGGTGAATTCCCATTATATAGTGTGGAAATAAAAAATTATATTTTTCAAATGCATCATAATGGAATACCATTGTCATCTTAGTTCCATATTTTCATAGTCAATCAATAACTAATTCTAATTCCCTGAATGAAAATATATTCTTATATAATTTATCAAAATATGATTTCTATTTTTTATAATTTTCAATTAAAATGATGAAACACATAATACATATATAAATGATTATTAAAATAGAATGATATTTAGGAATAAAGGACATCGTTGTAGGTTTGTTCACATGGGTTTATTCATTATTTAATGTTTTTAAATTTAATTTCTTAATTTGTTAAGTGAAACCACATTAAAAAATTAATCTCTATGAATTTATTGAGTGTTTATGTTTTTCTTGTATTCGGTGCACCAATCCCCACCACCTCAAATAGTCTAATAAGATAGAACCTCAATCGAAAATGAAAGTCCTAAATGTTTTGGTGAAAATGTATATTGATTAATTCCATCAGGAATCATTAGCTCCGCCATGTGAAGGGTTATCTCAACTGAGGTGAGGGAAATTTAAGCAAGGAAAATGTATATAATTTGAAATAATGTTGTTTTGGACAACCAATTCACCAATTAAACACTCCCAGAAACACAAATAATAGAGAAAAAATGTTACATTGAAATTCAATAAATATGATATCTACAAAACCACCCCAAGGGATAAACATTAGGGTTGTCACTTTCCATTACAGTTTGAAAAATATCATAATCTATAATAGTAGAGATAAAGAATTATATCATGGTTGGAATAGAAATAATTATGGTCGAAGATGGAGAAAGTTCGAATAAAATATGAATGAATGTGTTACATGGAATTAAAAGAAAAAAAAGAAATCTGAATTCATTGGTATGCCATAGCATTGTGCAGTGGAAGGTCATTGTGAAATAATACATTTAACCAATGGCCCACCCTTGTATTTTTAGGGATTCTATGTTCTTGGATTCCATTACTATTTTTAAGTGAGTCAAAAAGACATTGTGGTCAGTCATGGGGTCATGAAGTTGGTCTTTACAAAAAAAATCTAATAAAATATGATGTTCATCAAACTGTACGAGAATTTACATGTCATATAAACAATGTACACAACCTATAATATGAGGGGTTAGGATTTTTAATTATTATGTGTAATTATTCACATTCATGGGATCCCTTAATTTTTACATTGCCTAAATGACATAAACGATGTCTAATTTTTATATTTAACAGGTTTGGACTATTTTACTTTCAGATCATCTATTCTGAGTTCTTTCACTTGTCATTGACTTATCATTGATCTTGAGACAACATAAATCTACCTTCAATATTATAGTTACACACCACACCACTTTACAATGCTCCATTAAATGTTTTAGGCCCCATACATTAATCTATTTTCTTAATTTTCATCAGACATTGAATCCTACTACAAAACATTAAAACAACTAAATACAAGGATGACATCAATTTAATGTGATAATTAATTTTGTATTTTATCAAAAAATACAAGTAAAATTTTAATGTGAATATTCATAAAAAAACTATGATATTTATGCATAAAATTTTTTGGTCTACAAAAAATATGTGTATTCATACATCTTGAGAAGGCACAGAGAATCACATTCCACATATATACAGGTTGTGTGCTAAATAGATGATTTTTAATTTAATTTCGTTGTAGTGTAATATGTTTGGGAACTTCATAGATTATATTTAGAGTGACATGCATGTGATACTTTAGTTTTTATATATCAGTTAGGATTAATTATTTGACCTTGGGAATACATTTTTTTATATTTATTATTATTAAAGTATCAAGGTATATAGGAATTAGCAGAATTCTGTGATAGAACTGGGAGGGGTTTACATTATGTGTGGTGTCTCTAAAGATGGATCATTTTATATAAATCCATTTTTTATTCCTTGTAACTATGTCTGGATATTTGTTGAAG
The DNA here is from genome assembly GCA_963277665.1 of Viscum album. Lineage (NCBI taxonomy): Eukaryota > Viridiplantae > Streptophyta > Magnoliopsida > Santalales > Viscaceae > Viscum > Viscum album. The sequence continues at coordinate 1,534,843,225 of OY728120.1, read as the reverse complement.
AAGTATAAACCATCCTTTAGAATTTTAAAAAATGCATCCTCATATGATATAGACATGAATTCATGGGAATATAGGCCAAAGAACAACCATAAGAGAGGGAATTTTTGATTGACCACCTTTCATATAAGAGACTGCCCCTAAAATTTATTTAGTTGTTTAGTAATAAGGGAATCATTAGTTATGAGTCTTCTATAATATTCATATTCATGGTATAAGAGATTCCATGACTATGGTGAAATATACTCAACACATCCTACTGTATCTTCCCCCATCCTTCTAGGGAACATGAGACCCTCAAGAAAAGGAGGACAAGATATCACTGAACAAGAGGTTATTCTACCTATTATTGACCTTGATGGATAAAAATATTAATCTTGCAACCATTATTAATCCTGTAGATACAAGAAGGTAGTGTAAAATTATGATTTAGGATAGAATATGTGTGGGTATAAATATAGTGACCTTAAAATACGTAATATTTTTAGAGTTAATTCCATGTATGATAAAGTAAGACTAATAAAAGATGTTCATGGAGGATCATCATGGATGGATTGGATGAATTTTTTTCACACATCAATTGTTTTTAGAGTCTAATGTGTTTAATTGTAGTGTATCCATTGAATTAATTATTGGATCAGTTTTCCATAAAATATTGTCCTTTTGTGATCATGAATTACTTATTATACCATGTGATTTAATGTTTGGATTTAGACCTTGAGTGTGTGGTGATGTTGGAATTCTAGGGGGATGACTCTATCATGAGGTGGTACTTTGATGTTGATGATGTGATCTACATATATGGGAGTGTTTTATATGGTATTACTTGATTTATTAGATAATGGGAGACTCCCACTCATCAAAATGGTTTCTTAAAATAAGGTCAATGAATAAGTCCCACAACATATGATGTCTGTTTTTGTTGCTAGTTATGAAGAGGGACATTTGTTTTTCCTCATGATACCTTATATGATAGAGGGTTGAGGATGACCATCAGTTTCCTGGTGGTATATTTCATTATATTAAATTTCTTATGTTTAAGTGGGATGATGCGATGATATACTTCTTGATGGGGATACATAGTACCCTAAAGAATCTTGATGTTCTTTGGCTGATATTTTATGAGTTGAGGAAAGTGTTTTATTTATTACATATTATAGATATTTATTATATATATATATGAGTTGAGAATGATATGTTTTTAAGATATTTTACTACTGAATAGAGTTAATTCTAATTTAATATAAAAATAGGGATTCATTTTTTATATCATGGTTTCAAAAAGGTGTTCCAAATTCCTTCAAAATAAGATTATAATATATTAAAATTTATCAACCACAGACCGATGGAATGATATATATGATAATTCATATCCTTGAGGATATGATTCAATAATGAATCCTAGACTTCTATGGAACATGTTATTATCATATAGACTAGATATAATTCATGTATAACTATTTTTTACAATATTCAGTCCTGATGGAACATCGTAGAGAGTGTAGGAGATAGATAAATAATTGGTTATGCCTTAGAGTAGGCAGTGATTATATGATTCATAGAGGAAACAACATTTTGAGTTCATTTATGGTGATTAAGATTTAAATTGGGTTTGAAAATGATTGGTGTATATTCATTTAAAGATCCATAGAAATTTGGAGATTTATTTTTTGAGACAATTTCAGATCAGAAAATTTGTTAGAGCAATGGATTTTCAAATGGACCATTCTCAATGTTATCGAGTTATGAATAATATGTTCCATATGTCATAGCTTAGAATGTACATTCTAGAACCTTTACATGTGACCAACTATGAGAAAGTTAATTTGGATCTATGAATATCTATCGTATAGAATCTATTCTAGTTTTATGGCTAGAGAGAAAATGTTTTTTTAGGAAAAGATAGTGCCACATGAGATTTTCCCAAGGCATCACATCCATTTCATAAAAGGAAAATGGGAGTGGTAATACGATTTTTGTGCTCAATGTCTTATGATGTATGAGTAATAACACAAAATAATTTTTTAATTAATGAGATGCAAGTAGAGTAAGGAAATTTTTACAGTATTAATGTTTAAATGTTTTAAAACCCCCCCTTGAATATAATTTATACGACTTTTATTTAAAAATTAAATAATTTTATATTTTATTCTTACCATTGCACATAGTAAGGGGAATTAGAAAGGGCTAATCATTTATTCTCTTAGTAAATGTAGTTTTGGGAGATATAAAAATGTATGTAAATATTTATTAAGCTAACATAAGGTAAAATACACTAAAAAATAATGTTAGGATGAGTTATCATCCACTATTAAATGGTCAATAAGATTTTTGGAATGGTGTGTAATGGTAAACCCTCAATTCTTAAGGGTAGATCTAAGTTTACTAATGGAAACCCAAATTATTGAATGTTTACACAATGTTAATTTCATGTTTACTAAGGTTTCATAGGGGTCAAAACATTACCCTTAAGAAACAACTATGAGATACTTAAGGGTAAACCCACTTTAACCTTATGTTTTTCTTTTTTAGGCATACAGGTTGTAATAAAACATTTTTATCATTTTTTTATTCAACAAATGAACCTGAAAATAATTTTCATATGGAACTAAATTAATGATATTTAATTCCTTTATTTAATTTATTTTTTTATCTCATATTTATATTATTTTAAATTATTCATATTTCGGGTAAACTAAAATGAATAATTAAATGGTATTTTTAATTGGGTATTTCAATTATGAAAACAAGAACAAAGAGTTTCTATTATTCAAATGTCTATAAAAATCATGTAATTCAATATTGTTCACCGATTAACTAATGGTAATCCAAGACACATGAACCAACACATTCAAAGTTTTCTTCGAATAATTTGAGTCCTCTTCTAGTTATTGGTCATGGAAAATCCATATTTCACTTATGTTTCATGAGTACAATGTTTTCATGGGATAATTCAAAGTGGGGTTGAATAATTTATTTTAATAATGAAATTAGATTTAAAATTATTTTTTATCAATTAAAAATAATACTTATATTTTGATACCCAAAATTATGAAATAAGAATCATGAATTATCATGTATATCTCAAGATTATTATGGTCAGATATGATATCATCACATATTGAAATTTTAATTATTCATTAATAATGAAATTATTTCCACTTTATATGAAATAACTTGTTAATTTTGAAATTTTATTTGAGTGATAAATTATTATTTCATGTGGATTTCTAATATATTTTCAGAAATAAAATATTTTTAATTAGTTATAGGTATCCTTGGATGGAAAATTAATCTAAATAATAAATCATTAAATTTCAAGTGATGATTCCTTGATGAAAAATTTGATTTGATGATGAAATGTTTGAGTTAGTATATTACCTCCCATGTTTGGGACATGACTATGATATTCTAATAGATATGATGTCATGTGATTTTATTCTTTATACCATGCTCGAGTTTGATTGCAAGTTACCGTGTGTGGAACCTGAGTCCCATTATAGAGTTGGATCAAAAATATATGTTTTTTGGAATAATATCTTACTATTTATAAACTATGTTGTCCCATTAGATATAGGTTACTAATTTGATAAAACTATTTCCATGTAATTGATTTGCTATATATTATTTTTTTATTCGATGAAAGGTAGATTGTGTCATGATGACCCACCCAACATTGGTGGCCCTAGAGGGGTGTTGTTTCAGAAGGTACATGTGATATCATGATATGATTGATATATTTCGATGAAAGATCCTTGAGTCATGACCTAGGGTAATAATGTTCTTATGTGATGAGACACATGACGAGAGAATGAGTTATTGTGATATTTGGAGGCTTGAACTGAGACACAACGTAATGATATGATGGCCAAGTGGCCTATCCTAATTTAGTGCTAGAATTTGATAGAATTGTGACCTATCTCATGAAAGAGATGGGACTTGGGAGCCATTTGGAAATAGATAAGGATCAATTTCCTTGTTGTGGATTTCAAACACATGCGGTCACCTTCTCATAGACTCTATTTCAAAAATAAATTATTAAATTAATTCCTTGAATGGATCTATTGTAGTTATGGGTGGGGGATTATTGATGATTAGTTATCGCACAACCACATTGTATGAAATTGAATGTCATTTAATTTTCATGTATTTATTATCATCAAATATACTATAATACATAATCACACATGTTAATGATGTATCAGTGGATAACTAATTGTATAATTTTGATAAGGTATTAGATCTTACTATGTTATTCATTTTATAGTTTCTATGGTTTTTCATGCTTCTTCAAATCCTTGAGTTGGTAAGGTAGTGTTTTGGACAAATAATATAGTTATATGTGTAATTCAATAAGTGAAAAATGTTTCATGATGTGAAATTTCTATTCGATACATGAATAAAAATTTATAGCCATGGAAGAGAAGATCATGGGGAATTATTCCTAAAATTTATGGACTATAGTTTTCTCCCTGTTTATCTATCTTCAAAAACTCAAAAAATGAACATAATTTTAATTATGTTAATTTATCCCTTGTGTGGTGGATTTGGGGAAACATTTTTTGGATGATCATAATATCAACCCTTTTGTGTGAGGAATAAACCATTCTGGTGATATATGTTTTTTTCTAAAATAATAAAAAATAATTCCATATCAAATATGTTTTTTGATAAAACCTATGAAATCTAACAAAAAAATAGAAACCAGAGGCTCATCATAAATGTGTTTTTAATCTCTATATTTTTTTATTGATCACCAAATTTCTCTATACTTCCCATGATGGTGTGAATTTAGTATCTCAATTATATCTTGTGGTTTCTTCTACAATAATTCTTTTTTCCTATCATTCATTCTCCCCATTATATGGTGGTAGATATCCTATTTTCTAATAAAGTTATATTTATGTTTATAATTATGTTTTTGGCATATAATTCTTTGAGGTAATTAGTTTCATTTTAGATGATGCGATCATATTATAGATCTTCTCATTATATTCTCAATTGATGAATTTTGAAATCCTTGAGCTGGTTGATTCTTTGATTATACTTTTAGTCTTTATTCAATAATAATGTAATCATTATTTATCTCTTATGGTGGAAGTGAAATTGTCCTTACTATGGAATAAATATGATTAATGTAAAAAAAATTCCGGTTGTTGTGATCAGATATTTTTCTTCCAAGATAACAGTTTCCTCTGGAATTAGTAGATTATATTCTAAATATGTTGAATCATTTATTATCATGTATCTATGATTTAATTTTCTTGTTAATATAATACAAATTTGTTGGAACATAAATTTGAAAATGTATTTTAATAATTTATAGAGGAATTCATATTTAATTTTTTGATTCTAATAATGTTTTGGAAATAAAATAATATTTAATTCACGATTACTTGAAATTTTTCATTAATATCTTAATAGAATTGGTTAAATAACCTGATCCATGTAATTCATTTTGTCGATAATGATAATGAGGAATTTTAATAATATTTTTCTTTATTTTAATTTATTAAGACTAGATGATATGCTTCATATCTTGTTGAAAAATTTAATTGATGTTGATAGTTGATGTCTTATGTTTATAATATTTATACCCTATGTAAGATGAGTTATGTAATTCATGGTGGTGATAAAACTAATTTTTTTGATAAATATTGATTAGGGAACCCATTTTCAACTGAATGATAGATAAATATGTTTTGGGGTTAGGTGATCCCATTTTCATGTGTTGTGTTGATACATATTTTTGGTCCAAGAATATCAATGTTGTCTATTAGTATTTTTCACCATAATATGTATGGATTTTATAAATTATATTATATGTGACGTACACCATGGAGGGTTTACATTTTAGAAGTATATGAGTGGGTATAACTATGTTTATTGTGGAACATTATTCCATTTATGGTGGGCTGCATGGTGATGTGAATGGTGGTGTTAGGTATGCAAGTATGATTTTGTGAGTGGGTTAAATATAGGCATTCAAGTTATTATTTTGGAAGTAGGATTATTTCTTGAAAATGATATAAAATAATAATAAAAAGGTTATCTAGCTAGTTTCCTATATTCTATTCCACATTCCATGAGGTAGTATGTTAGTATTTATAATGAATCAATTTTATGGAATATTAGGATATTTCCAAGAGTACATCGAATTATTGAATGATATTTTTTAATAAATATTTTAACCCATGGGTTTTTTTCTACAATGTAATGAATTTGTTGGAAAAATTATGGATTATGTTTGATTTTCTCTGTTTTCAATGATATTTTTATTGGATAATTAAATTTTAATTTGATAATGTTAGTTAATGTACATTTAATAATATAAAATAAATTGAATTATTAAAATTATGGAATTAATTAAATGATGTTTTTTGAATTTCATTTGATCTTATAGAATACATTTTTTTTAGTGGGATCAGGTAGGTGTCTGATAGAGGATAACTATTTTTATCATCATTCTATGATGATTTATAAGGTTTGATTTTGAGTAATATTAAATCAATTTTTTCATATGATTTAATAATCTAACCCAAACATATTAATGGGGAAACTGATAGACATTGTACTCTGGAAATATTTATTCTCCAACTGTTATGACCCGATCCACTAATGTCCTCCTTGAAATTTTCAATACTGGTGTGACCACCAGAACACTTACACCAATAATATTGGGGATATATAAATTATTGTATATTAAATAACTGAAATGGGTGTCCCTTTCCTAATTCACTTGTATTCACATAGGAAACTGTCTTCATAAAAATATGGAAATTAATGATAAAATATTAAAACATATATATTTTTACTATGTATGAAATAACCGCATGGAAAACAATTATAGCATAATAGTATAATGTCAATTAGTAAATAAAAAAAATACCTTCCCAATCATAAATGAATTCCCAACCCTAAAACAACTTGAATTAAAAAATTGAAAAACTCTTGGTTGCTGATTTACACGTATATTCACCATACTTGGTGAAGACATCAATATGCCACTAATCTCCATAGATATCACTTATTATTCATAAAAAATCATCATAATATTGGACATGTTTGGAAAAATACCATGTAGGGATGAGTATATAAATACCATCCTGAAATCCTCAAAGGGACTGACAGAGAGAAACAACATTTGCTACATCAATCCCTAATAAGTGTGAAAACCACAATATTTTTGAAGATAATGAATCCATGACTAGAGATAAATGGTGTATCTATATTCATATCCAATATTATAATAATGAGCCTATCTTTAACTCCATTGGTCCATCTTTAAGTCCCATCATCTATTATGTCTATATAAGGAAGTCATATAGAAGTCTGAAACCTCACTACTATACACTATATTTAGGGGGAACAGTCCATAATAGATTTCTTTCATCCCAGTATGATAGGGGTTCTACTGTATATATATGGTACCCTCATCCTAGTTTTATATGAGGTACTACTTAGTACATAGATGACATTATCCTTACTATATTAGTGGGTTTCAACTCAGTATATATAGGATGCATTCCCATGTTCATCAGGGGGTTCCACTCCATGAAGGAGGAAAAATTCCATAATGCATTAGGGGGAGGAGGTCCCCAATTATTATAGTAGAATATGGGGGATCATTACATTGATTGATGGTGTTTTTACAACCCCTACATATCACTAATGATCCCTCTTGATAATCAATATCTTTCATGAATTTGTGGAAGAATATACAACTTAGAACGCCTTGCATATTATCATGAAATTCCCTATGAAAACATCCACCATATTATGAATAAAAAATTTATCATATAGGGATTATCATGAGACAAATTATGAATCCATAATAATTATATACTCAATGATGACATCCATAAATAATGTGCATTATTTCACCTGTGGTTATAAGGTGTTTGGCCTCACATAGACACCAAGTCGATTTTTTATTCACATAGATTTGATGGCCATGTATTACAACATGAAATGTATTGGTGATACACATAATGTCTCATCAATCATGATTCCACATGTGTGATTTGGGTCACTCATGTTTACATCTGTTCTTGACCGTGTACTCTGAATTGTGCCATTTTAACAAGCCATGTCCATGTATCACATTTTTTCCAGGTACTCCTGGTCATGCTTGGGTAACTGGTTGTGTTTATTCCTAAATAATAAAATATTAAACTCCAATACAACTTATTATGTTATAATATTATGTATTGTGTCTTACACAAAATGTGATTTTATCCCCACCAAAAATACTATATTCTATACTAGGGGGGTTGCACGACACATTTTCCAGGAATACACACCATGTAGTCTGATTTTTTATATAAACCCAAGGAACAAATTATAAATCTAATTTTATTTCCACTTACATTTCATTCTATTTGGATAAAACATAGGATCTTTGATCTAAGGCTGACCGAACATGACTTGTCACTAGTGGTCAAATTCCAGCCTCCCAAACTCTGCACATCTCAAACAGTCACATCGTACCACTCCCATATTCGATAAAAAATGAATTTATCCACTAATTCATGTATATATCACAATAATCTTAAAAATTCATCAATATACATTCAAAAATCACCATAATATATGCATTCATTTAGAAACCAAAAATTCAAGTGTTCGATCATACTTGAACTCTATTGGGAAAAGTTGAACTACATCTCTATGGGGAAAAAGTGAATTAAAAATAACATACAATACGTAAATCCAGTTTCATTTAATAATTATCTACCAATTATCATGTAAAATGGGGAATTAAAGGGTTATAACATGTGTAATGTGGTAGTTTTATCTGATTAATAAAACTTAAATGTGGTCAGGCTATAGCAAATATGAATAAATCCTAAAACAAATAATAAGATGTTTAAATCCATTCAGGTTAAATATAATTCTTTGTAAATATATAAATGACATTCCCTCCCATTATTTTAGAATTATCATTTTTCTGAAACGTTTTCACAAATGATGTATAAGGTCATTTGCATCTACTTTCTACCTCTCAATTCACCTTGATCTGATCGGTGATCTGTGTCCCCAGTTTCCTAATTAAAATGAGGAATTACCTCCTCCTCTAAACCTCCTAGAGTTATACAGATAACCCTAAAAGTAACAAATTAATGTTTCTATATATTATCGGTCATCATTATGTCATTTAATAAAAAATAATAATAATTATTTAATTTATTAAATGCACACAGTGACAGTAACCCCCATAGAATATCCAACTCCAATGAACCATATGAGACTCTTAGGGTAAACCCCGCATTCTGTAATCGATTATCATATATTATTTTCTATTTTAGCTATTTATAAATGGGGAAGAGATTCATTACAATCTTATTTGTTTGTGTAAATTAAAATATATTTATATATTATTTATATCAATTTCATGCTCCAGAGTCACCTAACTATTTCTCTAACTCAAAAGATAAATCTAGATATATTTAAAAAAATAGAAAATCATTAATCCAATACTAATTAATTCATTAAATTCTACCATATTCATCGCATTCCCTGTGAAAGGAAAAATATAAACTAAAATGTGGTGTTATTATATCTACATCTATCTCTCACACTGCTAGGATATCTCTTGTGCACTCCCAGAATCCATGGAATTAGATCCAAATGAATTTTCAATAAAATAAGTATACTCTCTATGTAATGCTCTATAGACACCAGGTACATTGTGAAGTTGGATGCATCCTTGATGTAGAGATAACCCTTTTCAATAAATTTCTTAGGTTCATGCACATTTCTCATCGTCTAAAACATATATAATACATCATGAAATAATTATAACACTATGGAAACTATAACTAAGTAATAAAACTTTCTAACACTATGTTTCATCTTGAATTACCTCATGAACCCCTGGGATATATTCCATCTAAAAAAAATCAATCCAATATATTCATTGTGGGATGACACTATGGAAACAATTTACACTGTGCTCGAACAACCGGGGTCTATGATATCAAACTAAATAATTTTTTTGACTACTCATGGATGTCCACATGTGCTCTAAGATCACATGAACACTTTAATTCATTGACATCTCCAAATCTATCCCAACTAGATATGTATCTCCACTCCTAGTCCAAAACAATGGTTACCTTTATAGTGTCCCACAAAGGGACTCAAAAGGTTCCATATTGATAATAGTGTGATATGTCTTATTTTAAAAATATATATCAATGAAATGTGATCCTACCAACTTCATCCATTGTCCAACAAGGTACATCCCTTCATATCCTCTAACACAATGTTAGTATTTTCATACATCCCATCTATCTAGGGTTTAAACAGTGTGTTTATCCTCAAATTTTTCTGGATGTCTTATAGTGGGCCTCTCATCATCCAATATATTAATAGCGAATAAATTTTATAAATGATCACTAAGGTTACCCCATGGAGATAGATGATCTCCAACAAGTACAAATACCCCATACGCTTATCCTAGATCATCCCTCAGATGGCTATAAAGTGTGTGAAAAATATAGTTCAGTCAAAAATAACCTCAAAATAGTCATTTCCTATCACTCTCCTTGAAATAGAAATCACAAATTCAATATATATTCAACCCCATTTCCACACTAATGTCTCAAGATGTTATGAATATCATATTATAATATGGTGCTCAGCCTTTACTAGTTATCATGTAAGACACTGAGAGATAAAAAAGGTGATTCTCTTCCTTATGAATGTGCACAAAAAATACCACCGATGGTTCTTGTACATATCTAAAATATTGGTATTTAAAAATATCATTGATATTTGAAATTACCTTGTCCCCTCCTCAAGAAATGTGACTTAAAGAAAAATTAATACCTAGAAAATGATTACACGCTCCACTCTTGTAGAAACTCCATCTACTGTATCTTATGAGTATATATATTCATGTATAGACTTACAATCAATGCATTTAAACTAAGAATCTCTTAATTTTTGAATAATTAGTTGAGTCAACTCTATCACCTAAATGAAAATTAAAGTCATGTACTAAATCAATGTCAACTATATCGAAGACTAATGCTCAGACACCTCCTCCACTATTTGTTAGAGGAACATTCTACTCTGGTCATATACCAGAACAATTCCCTTACCATTATTGTAGACAACCAAGATGTCAGATTCTTATAGGAATTCTCATAATTACCTCTATATCATGTTCATATATCTATAGATAAATATATAACTAACACTCTATTAGTCAATATAAAAAACAAAACACCCACCTAGATAAAAGTATCTCCGTATTTTCTATGTAAAGACTGCCACAAATGACTCTAGTTCATGAGTCACATAGTCATGCTCATGGTTTCAAGAATTTCTATACCCATATGATATCATTACCTACATCTTCATGAACAAAGATATGATCCTGGATTAGGGGAATTGTAAAAATCTTCATACTCGACACCCACCTCTAGTTTACTAAACATAAGATCATCAAGAAGCCTCATCCTCAACTCATCAATGGTTTACTGACACTAATCTATCATATTAAATTAATTCTTTTTCCTCATCAAGGTGTTAAATGGGTATAAAATCCATGGGAATACTTCAAAAATCCTCATGTAGTTCCCTAATATGTAATGAAATCTTCACACCATTGAAAAAAACATGGGTGACTCTCAATCATCAAATGAAACAATCATCAATTTGTCCAAAACTAAATCATGATGAAAGATGAAATTCCCCAAAAACTATACCACATGGATCCAAATAATTCATATAGTGATCCTACCATAAATTTGGTTCACATTTAGTAAGTCTAGTACCACTATCAAATTCTCGATATTATCCTCCTATAACGAAGAGTAAATAAATTTTTCATATAGGAAGATAATATAAAATTATTCCATGTATATAATAATGATCTAATACATATGATCCAATAGCATTTATGGTTAATTACTCATAGAAAAAGGCATCAACATGCCTCTCAACTGGTAAAATTGGTGTTCAATACATGGAAAGGTGTACAAATTTTAATCATTTAATGGTTTTGGTAACCATAATCAACATAAATACTCAATCTCTCACCATCCTTCTTCAGAAACACAAATTGGAGCTACCATGTTGGACACATTGTTTCAGAAAAAATCCTTCCATTAAAGGTCCTTTAACTCCACCATAATCTCCCTATGCTCTATAGGGGAAATCAAATATTACATTTAAGATTTCATTGTGTTACCTTGAAGAAAACCATAATAAAATTTTATCTCCCCAAAAAAGATTCCATAGAACATCAATACATAAGACAACTATATAATCGTACACTACTAAAGAAACTAAAATTCTTGAATGTCCCACTTCAACCAGAGATGAACTCAACTAATGGAGGGTGATGCATTCAGTCATCCTACCTATAATTTCTAGTCACTTTTCAATGAGAAATCTCGTATATATCATTTAGAATCATACCCCATCTATTTGAAGGAATATAACTCATATTAAATGAATAATAATATGGTCCTAATCCATGGAAAAAAGACTATAACCAATAATATGTCATAATGTTTCATAATTATGACTAAGAGGTCACATGAGAAAATACCTCAACTAAGTGTTATCACTTTCTACTTTAATATAAGAGATATCAAACAATCCATCCTAGTCGGGACCTCAATAAAATGTAATTGAGTGATGTTCAAAATTTAGACAGATAGGTCATGCATTATGGATATGGAGAAGAAATAATGACTCATTCTTATGTATATAATGTTTTCATGTGGAATAAAGATAAAAAGTTCATTCATCGGATCACCTCATCAGATGCCCGGTCATATCCCCCAATATCATGTGGCTACATGTGGACCTAACCCTAGAACCCTGATCCTATAATTGGAAACCTAGTGATTATAGTGGAATAATCTCTCAGCAACACCCTCCACTAACAGATCCTCTCTATTTAGCACCACCAAATCCTCTACCAACTTCGTCTCCCTATGCGCACCCCTGACCACATCTAGGAGATCCCTCATGACAGTGATTTATACCCACATATACACATCACGTCTTGTAATTATGTTCAATTTGTCATCAGTTTTAACATGTATAGCACTTCCAGTCCACTGACTATATCATATAGGACCCCAAAACAACATGAGAGTGGTGGGTTGAATGGAAGTGTCAACTTTTTCATCTAAAATGATGTATTTTTTTTCCATGATTCTAGGAACATATTAAATAGACCTGATGAAATCATAAAATCATTAAACATTATTATAAATGGGGATAATAGGATTGTATAACATGGATCACCACTAATTTCTAGTCCATGGAGAATTGGATAATTGAGTTTCAAACATACGTAAATATAGTAATCTTCACTATTGTGTACATAAGATCTAACACAAAAACACTATTTCTAGAAATAATATTATATAATATTTTAGGAATAGAAAATTTTCTCCCTTAGAATACTTCCATCAAATCCCAGTCACACACTTCCTCATGTGAATTCATTTTTAGTTTAATAACATGAATATCATTTCATTAGACTGGGTATTTATCTCTTTTTCCCTCATTAATAGGATTCTCTACATGAATCATTTAATTAGGTCGATGATCAATTATTCACATATCTATCTTATCTGATATAAAATCAATACAATTCACTCAACATATTTACTTTATCACACCCCTTAAACTTTATTGACGCATTTTTTCTCCAAAAATGTCTTGATTTCATAAAAACTATACATGAATGTTAATTGGTCTTGATATATTTAAGGAAATTTCTGTGTGCAACTCTATATTACACAACTCTAATAAAATCAAGTCTTTCATGCGGTAGAGGAACTAGATCAACATTGAATATTTTACATTGAATGATATGGATAGATTCTGATATATAGACATGGCCGACCCTATACACAACCTCCTTGAAATCATTACACAATTTGTGCATCTTTCCTCGTACATCAGACAATTCATTTTGGCGTTGATATTAGTATGCAATCTCTATAACTATTTAGCAGAGGCGCAAAACAATTTAGTTTTCATGAAACTAAAGATTTAATTACTTTTCATATTATATTCCCAACTCTATCCTTATCTGTATTTGGATGTTACATTATCAAATTTTTATTTGTGTGAATCATTTTCAAACAACTTTACCCTTACATAAAACATTTTTCATTAATGTGAATAAAAAATCCATTTCCAAAAAAAATACTCTCCATTCACTAAATTCAATACAAAAAAAGTTAAAATACACAATAAAGAATTTCCACCATAAACATTGTATCCATATTCACCACACACAAAATTGTCTACCAAATACATGATCAACCGAGTGCAGATTGACCAAAAATACAAAAACACACCATTTCCATCTATGAAACATCATTGGTTCCAAAAATCTCCCACATTATGTTTTTTAGGTATATATCAATAAATAAAATAAATAACCATCATAAAAAACATTATAGGTGTAAAAGAGATCATCCAACACTTGATCTCTAAATGAAAAAATCTCTGTAGATACCAAAAGAGTGGAATACAAGAATTTCTACCTTAGTAGACCACTAAAAGACACTAAAAAATTCATTCCATGGTAGACCACTAAGGTAAACAACAAACTGCCCCTAAAAACTATAGTTAGTTTAAATTCACTTAACTCCCAATCTAACAATAATCCCAATGTAAATATTTTTTTACATTTATAGTGCAACAAGACTCCCAAGGATCATATCTCTACTTGTTAATCGAATAAAAATCACGGAAATATTAAAAAGATAGCACATAAGGGGATATCCGAAAAACATGAACCTCCACATATAATGATATGTGAATGAACACAATGACCCATGAAATGTTTCTAAAAAAATATTGTTTCCAACATCTTAGTCATAATGTCATTCAATTACTATTAGCTCTAACTTTTACCATTTGAATCGCACCTTGTTCATATTTTTCATTGATTAAGCGATATATGATCTCAATAAGTATTGTATGCGAGTGTTGAACATAATTTTTCATAATATCATTCAAGAACATGTTGTCAACATTTATCATATTTGGATGGTTCACCTCATCCTAAAAATTACTAAGTTGATTCTTCATCCATAATGTCTGATCGAATTGCTTTATCATAGTGATTTATTCTACATTAAAAGTTCTAACATATGTGTGTACATATTTCATTATCAACAATACTACACTATTGTTTTTGATGAATAATACAAAAACATTATTTTAATTTTTATCTACCACAACACCATACTTTTCATCTTCATAAAAATATGATTGTGAAATATCTCTTCACATTGTAATGTATAAGTTAATGATGATAGTTCCATTAATATACCTCATGATTATTTTATCTTCAATCAAATTATCTTCTTTCAGATTAACATAAATGTTATCCACCAAACACATTTCATTGAAAATATTAGTCATTGTTTTAGTTATGTACAATTATCTTTTGATGATCCTCTTATAAATGGTGGGTTCCATTGATTTCCCAGCTTCATGCTTCCCATGTTTCAACCCAACTTCTATCAGAGCTGGAATTGGTTTAGATTCCTAATTGTTTAATTTATTCAACACCCCCCTTTTATAATATTC
The DNA here is from genome assembly GCA_963277665.1 of Viscum album. NCBI lineage: Eukaryota > Viridiplantae > Streptophyta > Magnoliopsida > Santalales > Viscaceae > Viscum > Viscum album. The sequence continues at coordinate 1,534,827,646 of OY728120.1, read as the reverse complement.
CATACAAATAATGGTATAATACTTATTTTAAACCACCCATAGCCCCAAAACTTATACAAATTCATTAATCATAGACATTTCAAATTCAAATTTCAAGTTATTAATAATGTCATTTAATGATCCTTATACTCTTAGATAAAAAATAATGTCAACCACATATATAATCCCCATAAATTATTCATTATAATAACTATTCACTTCTAGATTATGTTCAAAAAGAACTATTTTAAATTCAATCTACTTCAAATATTAATCCATTCATGGATATCATGATAATTGTTCTTTAATTTGTCCATAGACATCCTTATTTAATTGAAACCACTTTATTTCTCCATTTCTAATCATAAATCCTACTTATAGTTAAAATTATAATTTTTCTACATGAAACACAATTAAGAATGTTGTTTATAAATCCATAAGATAACTTTTTTCTCCCATTGAATTTACATGGCATGGAAGAGCCTGATCAAATCTAGTCTAACAACTGGAGAAACAAATTCATTGATAACAATACCATCAATCTGTGCATATCATTTACACACCAAATTTATCTTATTCAAATAAATTTCTCATGCACAACATGTTTTTTAAATATTCACTTAGTTATAATCAAATTTTTATTTTCATGTTTCCTAACAAGATCCCATGTACAATTCTTCATTAAAGGCCTTAATACACAATTCATAGATTTTTTCTTATTCAAACAGGCTTGGTTACCTAATTTATTGAAATAAAGAAAATGTGATTCAATTTTCATTCTCCTTGTCTGTATAGGTGTGGTCCAATCCCCAATTATTTTAGATTGATCTTTCTATACTCATTATTTTCTCATGTGTGGAAATGATGATGGATTCTATATAAAGGGTTTATATTTAACTTTATCTTATGAATTATAAAAATTTTGTGATCCCTAAATGTTTTGAAGGCCTTCTTCTCTTTCTACATTTTAGTTTATCTTTTTTCAACTATCTCATTCACATTCAATAATATAGTCAAATGAAATCCTCTAGGTATTTAACATATTATCCTCAGTGACATTCAACCCATTATTGCCCACAGTCCTTATATGTTTATTATTCTCTAATTTTTAGTATTTAATACTCATTCAACATCCATGTAATATTCACTCATTTTAAAAATACCCACACATTCCATGATTTCTTACTTCTATTTAAAATGAATAATTTACATCCACATATATGAAAACTCTTTAGAGAAGGAATCCTTCAATTATCTATCTCATATAGTGTCCTTATTTCTCAAATAAAAATATAATTTCAATTTTTAATGAATAATTCTACATGAACAACCACCTCATTGTAATGATATGAAACATGACTCCCAATCATCATAGTTTTATAAATATTTTTACATTTTAATTTACTTGTTCAACAACCCCATTTTGTTAAGGCGATCTCACAGTAGAAACCTCATTATTTTTCCCATTATTTTCAAAGTAATTATCTAATTCAATGGATGTGTATTACCCTCTATTTTTTGTCAAATAATATTTATTGTACGGTTTGTTTCATTCATATCTCTTTGATGATACCTCTTTATACATTCAGGACCTTTTTCACTATTCTTCAAAAAAATCCCATGATTCATTCTACTTCAATTTCAAATAAAAATGTTGAAGTTACCTTCTCCATATGTGTTATCCAAATTCATTAGACCACATACATCTATATGGATATGATTAATAATATTTACTACCATTCTATTATTTTGCATCTATAATCTCTCAACCATCATTCCTCACATGCATTCATCACATTTATTTTATATATTATGATTCTTATTGGAAATGAAAACAAAAATCATACACCTAGAAATTTGTTCCCTTCTCGGTTGATTAATGTGAGCCAACCTCATGTGCAAAAATCAGTTTTTTTTCATTAATCATTATGTAATAAGTGATCTTTTTTACTATCAACTTGATATAAGTCACAATACTTTTTTGTATCCTTAGATGAGTGAATTGGAATTATTGTAATGACCCGAAATTTTGAATAAATCTTGTTTCCTAATTTCATGTGTTATTTTATTTTTATACTCAACAAAAATGTTTTATTTGATAAACATGATTATAATTAAAATGAGACCGTTGGGTTTTTTACTGTTATATGACCATTGGTCAATATGACCGCTGGAACTAAACGTTTTGATTATTTTCTCTAAATACAAGTAATCTTGGTTAATTATTATAGAAAGAAGATTTGATGGCCTCTCCTAGTAGTCTTGGACCGATCAAAGCCCATCTAACAGAACTTTGGAAGGAGGTAGCACCACTGGGCTTTGCTCTGGACCAAACCCAAGCCGAAGTTCATCGTGTGAGGCTAGAACAGAATCGCCTTTGCGAGAAGTTCAAACTAATAGAAATTACTACTCGTGCGATGTTGGCCGAGCCCCCCTCGGATTCTCTCACCATAGCACTCCTTACACTTAGGTCCTTTGCTGGTGTGATAAGGGGATATGTAAGGAGACCGTAACTGTCTTGTGTAATCCTTTTTTTAAATAAAAATTGGGATTTCTTTCTATGATGATGTTTATGAATTTTCAAATGACCGAATAAATATAGTATGCATATTTTTGATGAATTTTAGAAAAAAGGATATTTTAAAAATGTTTATGTGAACCTTAAATAAATTAAAATGTATAATGATTTTCAAAAAATGGTCTTCTACAATTATGTTCAGTACGAAATTTAGAGTCTAATAAGACCAACTTTATTTTTGATGAATAGTAAATTATGAATAGTGATTTTACGCTTAGGATTAGTAATGTGACCAAATGGATTAGTAATTTCACTCAAAGAAAGTTTTAATATAATTTAGACACCTAGATTAAGTAATGAGATTCAATAAAATGGGTAAATAACAGTTTCATAAATTATTATTCAAGTATTAGTTTTTCGGGTAAATAGAGTTTTTTAATTAAAAATTAAATTAAAAATATTTAGAAAATTATTTTTATAAAATGGATTTCATTTTTGAACTCAAATCATCGATATTATGTTAAGGTAATTTTTGGGGATTTTTCTGAAAAAAATGAATTTTCGGTGAATAGTGTGTTTATTTAAATAAATGAATTAAAAATATTTAGAAAATTATTTTTATAAAATAGAGTTAATTTTTGAAATCAGAGCATTGATATTTGGTTAATGTGAAATTTTGGGATTTTTCTGAGAAAGTTGAATTTTCAGTGAATAGTAAAAATACAGTTTTAGGGTTTCGGTATGTTTAATGATATCATAACTGTGTCATGATGATTTCATGAGATATTTTAAGGGATGGTCTACTAAAGAGGATGAATTATTGTTTGGGGGTCCCCATGTGGCCGAAATCTATGGGAAGTACCATGGGAGGGCCCATGCTTTTGAGAAAACCACTTTTGAGGTGTCCCTTGGCCATTAATGCCTTGTCCCCTCACTTTCCCTATAAATACCATGCCCTCCTCTCATATTTTCGACTCCAAAACCATCCTAAATGAAGTTCTGGTCTCCTTACCTCCCAAAGAGTCCTCCCAAGGTGCCCCCAAGCCCTCAAGGTCCAAACCATTGAGTTTTAAGAGTTACGTTTTAAGGTAAGGGATCCGATCTCTCTCTTGTTTTCATGAAATATCTTTTATGGAATTTCTTTTATGATGCATGTTCTTATGTTAATGGGTGTTATTTTATACTCCTTTTACTTCCCTTTTCATGTTCACATAATTATAGATCCCCTCTTACTCTCATTATTTCGTTTTATGATGTTTTAAGTGGTGCCGTTAGGCTGCTGAAATTTTTGTAACAGATTCTTTCCCCCTTCTCATTTTTCAAGATCTATTTTCATGTAAAGTATTTCAAGTTACTTTTTATTATGTTGGGGGTATGATCTCTAAATTTATCATACTGATCTTATATGATCATATCATGAGATACCCCATTTTATCTTTTCAATTTAGTACTTTTAAGTTTTAAGCGGCGTCGTTAGGCTGCCAAATTTTTAAGTGGTTCTTCACCCTTCTCGTTTTGAAGTTCTACTTTCATGTCAATTATTTCAAGTTCCTTTTTTTATGTTGGGGTATGATCTCTATATCTGTCATACTGATATTTTATGATCATATGAAGAGAGACCCCATTTTATCTCTTCAATTCATTATTTTGATGTTTTAAGTGGTGCCGTTAGGCTGCCGAATTTTTAAGTGGTTCTTCACCCTTCTCGTTTTGAAGTTCTACTTTCATGTCAATTCTTTCAAGTTACTTTTTATTATTTTAGGGTATGATCTCTATTTCTATCATACTGATATTTTATGACCATATGATTAGAGACCCCATTTTATCTCTTCAATTTAGTATTTTGAAGTTTAAGTGGCATCGTTAGGCTGCCGAATTTTTAAGTAGTCCTTGCACCTTTCTCCCTTTTCAAAGTTCTAATTCCATGTCAAGTCTTGCAAGTTCATTTTTATTATGCTGGGGTATGATCTCTATATCTATAATACTGATATTTTATGTTCATATGATGAGATACCCTATTTGATCTCATCAATTCATTTTTGGTTGAAGTTTATGTAACGCTGTTAGGCTGCCGAATTTTCATAAGAGAAATCTTATTTTTTTCTTCCTTTCATGTTCTTCATTTAATATGGTATATTTTCAACTTTTATTACCATGTTCTTAAATCCCTTATATTCTGTCCCTCTACTGTTTTATGGTCCATTTATGAATGTTTGACACATGTCCCCTCTCTTTTCAATTTTTTCTAAAAACCTTGTAACATAGCCGTTATGCTGCAGAATTTTCGTCTCAAAATGTCTCTCTCTTTTTTCTAATGATATTTTATGTTATAAAGTGAATACTCAAAGATCTTATTTCTACAGGGGTATTCACATATATATATCAAAATGTTCTATTTTAAATTCTGTGATTTACATACATGAGACCCTCTCTCCCCTTCTGTGGGTTTAAAGTGACGTAAAGATCATGTCTTTAAAGCAGTTTTAAAACGTTATGATTATGAAATGAAACCCATTTATTTTATGCTATATGTGTTATTTATGAAATGTTTGATGATGATATATGTGTCTCACATGATTATAATGGCAAATTTAAGGGTGCACCCTAATAGCGCTCCAATGCATTGGGTAATGATGTAACCACTAGAGATTACAATTTTTTCGATATCTTAGTGAATAACCTTGGTGATTTTCAAATGATACCTTGGGGATGGACCTTGGTGATATGTTCATGATTTTATATATTAAATGTTTTAGTCACATCTTCAAGTTATGAAAAATGTTATTTTTATTATGATATGCCTCATGATTTCTTTCTAATTCCTTAAAGTTCTTTCCATGGCCTTATTTAAGTATCTCAAGTTCACATGTAAAATGTTTCTCTTGTTTCCCTTACTGGGCCTTCTGCTCACCCTTTCTTTTGATGTATGTCCCTAGGTTATGATATGCAGTAATTAACCTAAGATGAACTTGAGGAGAAGCCTTTCAAGTGTTTAAGAAGAATGTTTTATGTTTTCATGTCTTATGTTGTTGGTTTCCAAGACACTAAATCTTAAAGATCCTCAGTTTTGTGTAATGTAATGAAAGTTTATGTTATAAAAATACGGGATGCTATAGTTGGTATCAAAGGATGGTTTAGTTATTTATGGAAATTAGGATATGAAAACTTTAGGAAGAACCCTATAGAAATGTTTAAATATAGGAAATCTTCCTGGTATTTTGGTGGTCATTGAGTAAGGGGTTTCCAAGCAAATACATCCCTGTCTGGATACGAGCAGGTAGAGCTGGCTCTGGCACAGATGTACATAGGGGTAAAACCTGAAAACCCCGCTTTGAGCTAGACTCGAACGGGAACTGGTACACGACAACGGGCCTTGCTGAACTCTTGGTTACGACACTCCCGGGGGATATGCTTTGGTAAATTCATAAGCTTAGTATGAACCATTATTAAAGGAACAAGGATAAAACAAAATAAATATTCACATAAGAATATATGATTATGGATAACCTAGTTTGAAACCTATGGGATCCCAAGTTAGGGTATACTTTTCTTCTACAAGTTTTCCTTATATGCTTTAAGCTTCTTTTTCATGATTATTGGTTAAGTATTTAAGCCCCTAATTGTAGTTTCTTTTCTTAGTTAATGGCCGGAAATGGAAGAACATGTCCCAACAACCAATGTTATAGGAAATGCGATGATTTCCATATTAATATGACAGAGATGATTAAGGGATTAAAAGATGATTATTATTTTGGAAGACGTTCACTATTTTGGGGACACTATATGATCGAGGTAAATAGATTACTACGGTATTTTCATTGAGGAGTAAGGTTGAATTATATTTTGAAGAATCGATGAATTTAAGGTGGGCTGATAGTAATTTAGGTTACTTATGGGAATGATTAACCTATCTTGGGTAAAATATGTTTAGGTTAGATACTTTTGTTATAAGATGTTAAGAGTGGTTGATGTTGTTTGGAGATGAACAATGAAGTTTATTTTGGAAGACTATGTTATCAAATCCTTCTTGTATTTGGGTTTCAATCTTAGTTTGGTTTATTTTGAGGATTTTTAAGGACCGTTATTTATGGAATGGACTATGATGATCTTTGGGTAGTACCATGGAACTTTGAAGATTTAAAATTAGTTTCCATTCCTATGGGATTATTTCTTTTTGAAGAGTTGTTCTACCTTACCCTTTCTGTTTTTGGGATAATGTTTAAAGACAGAAGAAATAGATAGTTAATCTTTTGTGGATTATGTGATTCTCTAGAAGATGATTTTTGTGTTTTGATGAGACCATGTAGTTTTGAATGCTCATAGTTTGGAGAAAATATTAGTTTGGTAGAAACTTATTAAAGGGTGAAACTCTACATGAAGGTAGATATATTTCCTTATGTTTTTGTTCTATGTAGTAAATGAATTCCTCAAAATTATGAAAAGGAACGTAAAACAAAAACGTTGTTGGTTTATGTATCCTACTAGGCAATCAAAGATCGTTTACACACATCATAAGTTTTGGATTTTCTTATGGTTAACTTTCTCCTAATCATGTTTTCTATCACCCTCCTTTAGAATGTGACACTTTGTTTTCTCCTCCATGTCCATGTTTCCTACATGGAATCCTAGTATGAGTAAACTCAGGTGGCCTTTGTACTTCATTTTCTTTCTTTAAAAGTAATCGTGTTACTGACTCTTTTTTTGATGTGGGACTTTCAATGAAATTTCAAAACCCAATTTTAATAATTGCGAGGACGCAATTTCATAAGGGGGGAAGATTGTAACAACCCGAAATTTTGAATAAATCTTGTTTCCTAATTTCATGTGTTATTTTATTTTTATACTCAACCAAAATGTGTTATTTGATAAATATGATTATAATTAAAATGAGACCGTTGGGTTTTTAACTGTTATATGACCATTGGTCAATATGACCACTGGAACTAAACGTTTTGATTATTGTCTCTAAATACAAGTAATATTGGTTAATTATTGTAGAAAGAAGATTCGATGGCCTCTCCTAGTAGTCTTGGACCGATTGAAGCCCATCTAACAAAACTTGGGAAGGAGGTAGCACCACTGGGCTTTTCTCTGGACCAAACCCAAGCCGAACTTCATCGTGTGAGGCAAGAACAGAATCGCCTTTGCGAGAAGTTCAAACTAATAGAAATTACTACTCGTGCGATGTTGGCCGAGCCTCCCTCGGATTCTCTCACCTTAGCACACCTTACACTTAGGTCCTATGCTGGTGTGATAAGGGGCTATGTAAGGAGACCATAACTGCCTTGTGTAATCCTTTTTTTTTAGAATAAAAATTGGGATTTCTTCTTATGATGAAGTTTATTAATTTTCAAATGACCGGATAAATATAGTATGCATATTTTTGATGAATTTTAGAAAAAAGGATATTTTAAAAATGTTTATGTAAACCTTAAATAAATTAAAATGTGTAATTATTTTCAAAAAATGGTCTTCTACAATTATGTTCAGTACGAAATTTAGAGTCTAATAAGACCAACTTTATTTTTGATGAATAGTAAATTATGAATAGTGATTTTACGCTTAGGAATAGTAATGTGACCATATGGATTAGTAATTTCACTCAAAGAAAGTTTTAATATAATTTAGACACCTAGATTAAGTAATGAGATTCAATAAAATGGGTAAATAACAGTTTCATAAATTATTATTCAAGTATTAGTTTTTTTAGGTGAATAGTATTTTTTAATTAAAAATTAAATTAAAAATATATAGAAAATTATTTTTATAAAATGGATTTCATTTTTGAACTCAGAGCATCGATATTATGTTAAGGTAATTTTTGGGGATTTTTCTGGAAAAAAATGAATTTTCGGTGAATAGTGTGTTTATTTAAAAAAAAGAATTAAAAATATTTAGAAAATTATTTTTATAATATAGGTTTAATTTTTGAAATCAGAGCATTGATATTTGGTTAATGTAAAATTTTGGGATTTTTCTGAGAAAGATGAATTTTCAGTGAATAGTAAAAATACAGTTTTAGGGTTTCAGTATGTTTAATGACATCATAACTGTGTCATGATGATGTCATGAGATATTTTAAGGGATGGTCGACTAAAGAGGATTAATTATTGTGTGGGGTTACCCATGTGACCGAACTCTATGGGAAGTACCATGGGAGGGCCCATGCTTTTGAGAAAACCACTTTTGAGGTGTCCCTTGGCCATTAATGCCTTGTCCCCTCACTTTCCCTATAAATACCAAGCCCTCCTCTCATATTTTCGACTCCAAAAAAATCTTCAACAATTTTCTGGTCTCCTTACCTCCCAAGGAGTCCTCCCAAGGTTCCCCCAAGCCCTCAAGTTCCAAACCATTGAGTTTTAATAGTTACGTTTTAAGGTAAGGGATCCGATATCTCTCTTTCTTTTCAGGAAATCTCTTTTATGTAATTTCTTTTATTCTCCATGTTCTTATGTTAAAGGGTGATCTTTTATACTCCTATTAATGCTATTTTCATGTTCACATAATGAGATATCCCCTCTTACTCGCATTATTTCGTTTTATGAAGTTTTAAGTGGTGTCGTTAGGCTGCCGAAATTTTTGTAACAGATTTTTACTCCCTTCTCATTTTTCAAGATCTATTTTCTTGTAAAGTATTTCAAGTTGCTTTTTATTATGTTGGGGTATGATATATAAATTTATCATACTGATCTTTTATTATCAGATGATGAGAGACCCCATTTTATCTCTTTAATTTAATATTTTGAAGTTTTAAGTGGCGTCGTTAGGCTGTCAAATTTTTAAGTGGTTCTTCACCCTTCTCATTTTGAAGTTCTACTTTCATGTCAATTCATTCAAGTTCCTTTTTTTATGTTGTGGTATTATCTATATATAAATCATAATTATATTTTATGATCATATTATGAGAGACCCCATTTGATCTCTTCAATTCAGTATTTTGATGTTTTAAGTGGCGCCGTTAGGCTGCCGAATTTTTAAGTGGTTCTTCACCCTTCTCGTTTTGAAGTTCTACTTTCATGTAAATTCTTTCAAGTTCCCTTTCGTTATGTTGGGGTATGATCTCTATATCTATCACACTGATATTTTATGACCATATGATGTGAGACCCCATTTGATCTCTTCAATTCAGTATTTTGATGTTTAAGTGGCGTCATTAGGCTGCTGAATTTTTAAGTGGTCCTTGCACCTTTCTCCCTTTTCAAAGTTCTAATTCCATGTCAAGTCTTGCAAGTTCCTTTTTATTATGTTGGGGTATTATCTCTATATCTATCATACTGATATTTTATGTTCATATGATGAGAGACCCTATTTGATCTCATCAATTCATTTTTGGTTGATGTTTATGTAACGCTGTTAGGCTGCTGAATTTTCATAAGAGAAATCTTATTTTTGTCTTCCTTTCATGTTCTTCATTTCATATGGTATATTTTCAAATTTCATTACCATTTTCTTAAATCCCTTATATTTTGTCCCTCTACTGTGTTATGGGTCATTTATGAATGTTTGACTCATGTCCCCTCTCTTTTCAATTTTTTCTAAAAACCTTGTAACATAGCCGTTATGCTGCAGAATTTTCGGCTCAAAATGTCTCTCTCTTTTTTCTAAAGATATTTTATGTTATAAAGTGAATACTCAAAGCTATTATTTCTACAGGGGTATTCACATATATATATATATATATCAAAATTTTCTATTTTAAATTCCGGGATTTACATACATGAATCCCTGTCTCCCCTTTCGTGGGTTTAAATTGACGTAAAGATCATGTCTTTAAAGCAGTTTTTAAAAACTTATGATTATGAAATGAAACTCATTTATTTTATGATATATGGGTTATTTATGAAATGTTTGATGATGATATATGTGTCTCACATGATAATAAATTCAAATTTAAGGGTGCACCCTGATAGCGCTCCAATGCATTGGGTAATGATGTAACCACTAGAGATTACAATTTCCACGATATCTTGGTGAATGACCTTGGTAATTTTCAAATGACACCTTTGGGATGGACCATGGTGATATGTTCATGATTGTCTATATTAAATTTTGTAGCCACATCTTAAAGTTATGAAAACTTTTATTTTTATTATGATATGCCTCATGATTTCTTTCTCATGCCTTAAAGTTCTTTTCATGGCCTTATTGAAGTATCTCGAGTTCACATGTAAAATGTTTCTCTTGTTTCCCTTACTGGGCCTTCTGCTTACCCTTTCTTTTGATGTATGTCCCCAGGTTATGAGATGCAGTAATGAACCTAGGATGAACTTGAGGAGAATCCTTTAAAGTGTTTAAGAAGAATGTTTTATGTTTTCATGTTTTATGTTCCTAGTTTCCAAGACACTAAACCTTAAAGATCCTCAGTTTTGTGTAATGTAATGAAAGTTTATGTTATAAAAAGACGGGATTCTATAATTATATCCTTTCATAGTTCAACCTATATAACAAAATCTAGTTACCAATCATAAGTCATAGTGTTTAGTCACACTTATATGATTGGGATGAAATCTTTCTACATAGCATACATAAATATATCTTTTCACAACATTTTATTTTTAGGTATTTTTACTATATTTGATCTTTAAATAACTATCATATACAAATATCAAATATCCATCAAATAATTTTATTGAAATTATATAGAAAATATGAATTTATGGTCATGTAGAATGTGTATATTCTTTTAGGAATCTTGGTGTTACTATTCATTATGGCATTGAGGGATATTTCTGTAAGATTGGCAATCATAATTTTATCCTTTTCCATCCACTAGATACCTGATTGAGTGGAGGTAAAATATGGCCTCTTCCAATATTTTTTCAATATTCATGAGTTCATCATCGACATATTTTTATACAATATTAGATAATAATTTTGCAAGGGAATTTTTTTTAGTTGATGGATTCATACTTTCCATCGACTTTTATAGTTATTGTTTGTACCATTGCTCTACAAGAAATGAATTGATTTATGGCCATAGTTAGAATAGTGAAAACAATTTATATGAATCTATTTAATCTTTATGACGAATGATATGGTCTCAAACTCATTTTTGACTTCTTTCTTAATCCCCAAGTAGATAGATCCTTCTCTATTAATAGTAAAACATGGTATATCCAAGAAAGTCATAGAATTGACACATTAAAATGTAAAAAACACTCTCACATCCAGTCCTCCACATGTATCACTATTTGGAAAAGGTATTTGACTTAAGATCTACAATGGAAACCTGAATATTATTTGTAACTCCCCTTTTTGTTTGGTTTCAATCCTTATCTGTTATGAAATTAGGTTCCTTTTTTATGATCCAAAAATTTTGCTTCCCTTTTTTTTGGATCATCATGTTTCAAGACATTGATGTTTCATTGTCATAAGAATTTCATCTTTATCCCATATTTGTGGATCTACGAATCTTCAAGGAATCTTAAATCCTTAATAATAACATTTATCTCTTTATAAAATCTCAATATATGATAATATTCCCTTCTATTATTTCATTATTATTTTTCTTGATTTTGATTCAGTTTCTAAATTACCACATAGAATAAAAATATTTTCTTTATTTCATTCAAATGTTTTATAATTTCCCTCCATTCTCGACATAATTTCATTGATGAATTACTCATGCACTTCAACCATATATTTTTACACCATATCTATTTTGATATTTTTAGAGTTGTTAGTTGTTATTATTTCTCTCCTTCCAGTTGTTCAATTTTTTCTTCATATATATCAACATACTATGATGACTCATTCATAATTTATCCTACATTTATATTTTTATTTCAATAAATGTCAATAATATCATAATAAACTACAAGTTTCAACTAAATACCAAAAAAAATAATAAACTGATAATAATTATAATTTGATGTTTCAAGGTTTCCTACCTTAGATAGTGTGTATAGTTTGGTTTCAGATGTATACTTTTTTTGAACATCCACTAATAATTCATTTTCATTCCTTTTTTTCTTTCAGATAATGATATGTCCCTATTATTCTACACATGATTTGATGTATCCTGTATTAGAGAACCTATTTTAATGATTATTCATGATTTTTACATAACATTATACATCATCAGGTTTCCTTGTGTATTGAGCAGAAATGTACCCTACTTCACTACATCAAAAGAAGGCCACATTAATCTTCGCTTTAAATATCATTTTTACTATATTAAATTTAATAGAAAAAGAGAATTAAATTATTTATACATTTAATCCATGTTATCGCTACCTTTGGAAATGTATTTATTTTACATGGCATATAATGACAACTCAAATCATGATAGAATTTTTTATTAGTATCATTTTACTCTCCATTCACAAGACACTAAAATGATTAACATTTTGTCAATAAAATGTTTTGATTGATCGCATTCCTCAAGGGATGACATATTTAGTTTGTACAGAGGTGTAATCCATCTTATTATTTCATTATCAATGAAAAAATTAATAATTTCATCGAGAATACCCAAAATATCTTTAAAAACATCATTACTTCTAGTAAGAAGGATATCATATTGTAAATATAAATGAATTTTTAGATAATAAAAATCATTTGAAAAAAATGGATTTTATCGAATCACGTTGTTATTGCCTTCATATATATTTTATTTCCTATCCTACATGAACTTGGATGAATGTAAAGTTATCACCATAAAAAAATGATTATTTAAACATAATATGAGGTAATATTTTGATCCAAAGTATATATAACGAATTTTCCTATATATTTTAGTCATATAAAGACTAGTGGCATCATTCAACTGAATCCCATGGGTTTTGTCACAGTGAAATTCTATCCCAAGTGATCAGAGAAAATATCTCATCATATTATTATATATTAGAATTTTCATTCCATAAAAATGGGGTACTATACTAAAAATCACTAAATTCTTTATAAAAACAATTAAGGATATATTTAACACAAATAAAATGATCCTCCCTCTAATAAAACTTGTAAAACCATAGAACACCCTGAGAGGGTTGGGTTTAATCGAGGTGTCATATTTTTATTCTAAAGTGACATATCTTGTTCCCTCATTAGTAAAAACTTGGGAAACATGTCTAATGGAATCATGATGTTATTGAACATTCATATAAAAAGAGAAAGGAAAAAAAATTATGTGGTTCACCACAAAAGGATATTTTAATAAGAATACGCCAAAAATGTGTCTATATTACCTAAATCCATAAATCATAAGTAGTTATTATGGAGTACAAACGATTAAACAAAATCATTCTATCCCAAGAACACTATCATTACACGAATTTTAGGGATTGTATACTACCTCCCTTAGAACACTTCTATTGAATTCCCCATATTGATGCAAAATAAGCTCCAAAATAAAAAGTTAGATGAATCATGAAGGGTATTACTCAACATGATATTGATGTGAAATACCTAACCATGAGATTATCATCTCGTTATTGATTTTCATTATCATAATACTACAAAACCCCACTATACTGCATAAAATATTTGATTCATGGGATTCCAAATAATCATTTTTTTGATCAAATAATCCAGAATACATTCATTAGTGGCTCAATCCTATCCTCCATTTCCATAGTATATGACTTGTTTTAGAGTCATCAAATTTTTTTATGTTGTAAATTATTATATTTAATATGATTTCTCTCATCATGGGATTTCTATTTTTGTATTATTTGGTACTCTAATGGTGGTGTAAATTCTCCATGTCCACCTAGAGAGAAAACCTAATAAGATAACCCTTAAACTAAGGCTATATAATCCAAATGATTGGAATCACAAACATATCTCGATATACATGATTTATATCTACAGGGAGGATTCATATAGGTGATAATGACATTTCTTGATTAGATGAGAATATATATAAGGGTTTTTGAATCAAGATGGAAGAAAAGTGACTAAATCATATATAATACACATACCATTGATTCCTTGTAAATGATTTCTTTTTATGTAAATACATTAAGAAGGTAATAAGATTCATGTTGAATGGATATGTATTATACCACAAAATTAATGTATTCCTTTTCTTGAAATTCAAAATCTATAAAATCCTACAACTATTCTCTTAGTTTACAAAAAATCCCCACCATGGATCCCACTTCGATTCTGATCCGAGGAATAACTACTCTAATACTAGTATTTCAGGACCCGGAACATAAAGGTCTTCCAAGAATGTAAAAATACTTGTATTACCAACCTAATCCTATAACTAGTAGGATATGGGATGGAGACAAGCACAAATAATGTATAAATAAAATGTGAGCCCTTTCACAATTTTACCTATATGAATGATCCCAACCATAGCCATGAAAAAAAATTAGGATTGATAAAATACTGTGAAATCTAGAGTATAACCATGATTTCTATAACTTGATGGGATTAAATCAGATTATGACAATTTAAATTAAATTTAAAATGGGGAAAGATATATTCCTAAATAGAAAATAATTCCTATGTTAAAAAAATGAACAATGGAAAACTAAAAATATCATATCTCATGATATCTATGTCATACCACCAAACATGGTCAAGGAACTGATTTATCACTATTATACACCATTTGAAACAATTGTAATTCCTTTAATCTAATTAAGGAAAAAAATGTGTTGTAAATTAGAAATTGAGGGGTAATTAAATAGGAAACAGCATGATATTTCAATAAATTATTTTTATAATAAATTTCATTTCATCGATAGCATGTGTTACATTTAAAGCTGAGTTTTAATATGCCATGATAAAATATTTATATTACTATTTTGAATTTACATTATGAAATATCCATTAAAATATGTGTCAAGAATAGGAATAAAAAAATTTAAATTTTATTTTTAATATTTTTAAATAAAAAAACTAATTTTTTAAAAATTATAAATTTTCTGTTAATTTCATTTATGTTTAAAAAAAAATATAATCTAAAAAAATATTTTATTATTTTATGGGAACAATAATAATTTTAACTATTGAAATTTTTAGAAAAATTATTTAAATAATGAAAAATAATTTTCTAAATCATCCTGTAAAAAATCAATATGTGATTTTTTGTGATTTTTTTGAAAAATTATTTTTTCGATGCATATTGAGAAAAATGGTTTTTGTCTAAAATTGACATTCTATAAGGAGTGTAAAAGGATAATTTTATTGAATATGGTTTTAAAATTATAATAATTTAAACTATATATCTGTTAATAAATATTTTGGTCATTATAATTAATTTCATATCGAATTTTGATATACAAATTTTAATATAATTGAAAATTTTATGTTTATAAAACAACTTTATCATCATGTCAGTAAGTTTAATATTAAATTAAATTTTACAACATCATGTGGAGATGAATTATAACAATTTATTTTATAATTTTAATTAAAAAATTTCATATTATAATATGTGAAACTTAATTTTTGGTCAAATTTAATAACAAAAATAAAATACTACTGTTAAGGTTCAAACTTGTTTACCAGAGTTTCAAACTAAAAAATAGAGGGTAAAAATCCATAATACATGCCTAAAACATATTTTATGGAAATAATTCGATATTAAATATTATAATACTCAATTATGTCCAATTTTAGATCCCTTTTCATGTGAGAAACAAGGGTAGACATTATAAAAATTAAATATTCCATGTATTCCCTCTTTTGAACATATAAAAGGCCAGCCCCTCTTTTCTCATTATCACACTTCCCAAACATGTTGGATTCACCTAGAAATATAAAACAAAATAACTTATATCCTAAACTCATGATAGAGTACTTATTTATAATTTTAAATTCACATAATAAATAAGTATGTCTAATCTGAAGGTGGGTCTTTAAAGAAGAGGTAAGATTATTAAATGAGTGTTTTTATTTTATTTATTCATCCATAAACACAAAATATTATCAATCAAAAATAATATAATAAATTATTAATATTTAAAATATTTATATGCCATTATGTTAATTTATTGAACAATCTATCTTTTTTATTCCCTCAAATGGGAATCGAAATTGTTGATTTTGTGCATGATGGACTACCAACTTGCACAATGAAGTTAATCATTTCCCATAAACACCTCTCAAGGATGTATATAATTGTGGAATTATTATTATATATGATATTGATTATATAATTCTGATTATATAAAATTGATATTACATATTATTTATTTCTTCTTTTTCTAAGGGGATATGATAATGCCACTTCTGTGTACAGTTAACCACCTCCTCATGAAGTGATGTGATTTATACTTAAAAAATGCTTCAGATGGAAGCTAAAAATGGAACATTTAATAAATATATGTCATATATATGAAATAATATTGACTATTTAATGTTGATATTTTAATTAAATTCTATTTTTAAACCATTCATAAAATAAAAACACTATTTATGTGTATGTTTGGCTTATCATCTCGATGAACGACGAAGCTCATTTTCTAAATCTAAAATTAATGGATTCATCTGCATATATAAATAAATATAATTAATATATATGACATTTATTTAAAGGATATCTTTCTTGATATAATTTTACCATGATCATAGAAAAAATATTTGAAATAAAAACAAAAACATACATAAAACATAATTTTTACAATGAATTTTTTATAACAGGTAACAAAAAGTCAAAAGTTAATCATATGTGTTGCGGTACATATATGTATTATAATGAATTTTATTTTATGCATCCATTGAAATATTATATCAGTTATTCATTCGTTTATTACGGATGTTGAATTATAAGGTGTGGTATTTTTTCCTTGATTTTTTTCTTTCTTACATTGGTCATGTTTTGAACCTATCAAATTTTATGAATTCTATATTAAAACCCTTTAAAATGTAATATCAATAATTTATTTTTTCTAAAGATATTTTATGTTTCATATAATTTTAATCATTCGGTTGGCTTATGATTCAATTTTACTAGTGTTCTATGAGTTTTGAGTTATAATTTCAATATTTATCAAGATTGAATATGATTATTCATCCAATAATGAAATATTATGACCTAGATCTGAGGTAACTCATGAATTTTATTCTAGAATGGTTACATGATATGAATAAATGTTTTACTTTATTTTTCTCATCATTATGTACTCATGATTTAATTTTTTGAATGTAAATGAATTTACAAATCTCTTCTATCGAAAGCCACTTTTTCATTTATATATATTTTTTCATAAAAAATTTTAAGTTATTTTTTAAATTATAAAATGTATTTATAAATTTAATATATACTTGTTTTATTCTTTTTAAAAAATATTTTATAATTAATCTTCATGTTTTATTCATGCAAGGTTTGTATCATACTTACTGAAATTGTGGATGGATTCATTGTTTTATTAAAGTGTATGGAATTAATGGAAGTTCAAATATATATATATATATGATTACTATTCAAAGAATCATTTCTGTGATTCTAAATACATTTTCATTAAAAATTATTCTTGATATTTTCCATGAATTTTTTGTTTTAAAAAGATATTTTCAATGTTAAAAAGATATTTTCTTCAAGAAATATTACAAGTGATATTTTAAAAATATTTTTATATCTAAGGTGATATATTTAAATTATAATAATACTTTACTAGTAATTTAATCCATGGATACAACTATTATTAATTCTATGAATGGTATATGATTATGATGATGAGATTTTTAAGAATACACATTCTCTTTAATGGGTTCTATTTTGATGAAATGTATATTAAAGCAATTTTTTCCATGGGTTATAATATAATATATTTCATATGTAACCCTTTATTATTCACGAGTTCTGATATGATTAATGTTTTATGAACATATTCCACTAAAATTTATTTATAATGTGGTGGTTGGGACTTATATCTCCATCTAATGAATAGGGTAAATATTAATATCTGATGATATGTAAATGAAGAGAATGTGGAGTGAACATAGTTTAATATGAAAATTTATCTACAATGATATTCTTGTGAGTGAAGCATAACTACAATGATGTTTTATGGAGTGAAACCATTAAACTAAAATAACATTGGTAATGATCGTTTAATTCAATGTAAATGATTTTATATTCTTATGTGTATACTATAATTCCATGTCTCTTGTCTATGTTTTTCTCCCATGTCAAATATTTTTTTGTTTTCCATTAATTCACATCTTATGAATCTCTTATCTTTATACCATTACTCATTATGTTGATCTCTGATATGCATGGTATGGTTTTCATATGTTATGAATAGTTTCACATAAACTTATGATCTTGTTATTCTTATGTATTTCACTTGTTTTACATTACTATGTATATGATCTAATCAATTTTTCCTAGGTTATGATGATAGGTAATATGTGGGATATGTCTTAAAAGGATGATAATTATCATGATTTGAGTGAGAGACGATGTACAACTCTTTGAATCGGTTTTTTTATTCAATGTTTCAAAAGGAACTATACCTTAAAACCCATTAGCATGTGATTGTGTAATAAAATGAATATTTATCTAAAAATGTAATTACATTGCATGAAAATCCTTGGATGTAACATTTGGTTTCCGAGGATAGGTTTAGTAAACCATTATTAAACGTATTTGAATTCTTTAGTATGATTTCCATGGATATGTCTAAGAATATATCAAGGGATATTTCTATGGATAATTATAATGTCGAGTCCAATTATATAAAATTGTTATAGAATATTTTTTAAGGATAGAATGTGTGGTTTCCAAAAAAATTACCTATACATTTGGATATAACAAGTGGATGTGGCTCTAGAACAACAGTAACTATGTGTAAAATGTCCAAATAGATAAATTGAGTTGGATTCTATTGTCATCTAGTGTAGGAAAATGGGTCTTTCTGCACCCAAGGATGACACTTCTCGAATGTATGCTTTATAAATTAAAAATATCTATTTGAACCATCATGATGGATTTAAATGATGATAATAAGTAACCCATATTAATACTAGTGTAATAGATTAATAATAAAGTGTAATTACATAGACATCCTATAATTTTTTTCCATGTTTACGTGACTCACCACTATGATTATTATTTCAAACATTATTATTTTTGGATTTAGTGAATAGATTGAATATAAATTATTTCTACTAATGATTAATGTGATGGATAATGTAATGATTTTCATCTTGATAAGAAAATCATTTTGGGAGATTTAATGAAAAATCTATTAACATTGTTCACAAATAATTCTCTAAAATTTAATCATAATTAACACTTGAATGAGAAAAGGAGGAAATAATGTTATGTTGATCCCTTGTTGTGGAAAAACCAACCTTCTTAGAGTTGTTCAATTGATCATATATTTTATAAATATATGGATCCATACCATTGAGAAGATATTTTTTATCCTCAAGTGTTCAGATCTTAGAAAATTTAATTTGGTTGTCTATCAATTCAAAGGTAAAGTGTGTCAATATTGGTATCTTATTTATAGTATTAGAAAATAATGTAAAATTCACACCATATTATAGGATTGTTTTAGGAATTTTTTTCTATATGTACATTCCACATATTCATCACACTGAAATGTTGAAGTAAAAAAATCATGTTTATGTAAAATGATGATGAATATTTCGGTCCCTTTGAGGGGAATTTTACATGACATTCAATGTATGGTTCTGGTATTAACATCCACCCAAAATGTAAAGTTGATTTATTATTTACAGGTTTAAAACCATATCTCCAAAGAGTTATCGAAATAATGGACTTCATAATCTTTGTGTAAATAATTTTTTCTTCTATCATGATAGAAATGGTAATTGGGTTACCTATCAATAAAACAACATTGATAAAAAAATGTACAATGGAATTAAACAGATACTCTAAAACCATAGAGAAACGAATATTCACTTTCTTTTATACTCAATGTGTAGATGGAAAATGGGGAAATTTTATTAAGGGTACTGGAAAATGTTATTAGTGAGTGCAGGAATTTGATCAATAAATTTATTACCAATGTGAATTGAATAAGGTAGCTATTTATGATATTAGATATAAAGATTCATAGATTAAACCACCCAATCCTATTTGTTTCAATGGAAATGATCGTATGAATTATGGTAACTAGTGAAAAAATATGATTTCTAATGATGATGATCAATTTCAGTAAAAATAATAATCCAACAAACAATGAAAAATAACTTGTGATCTGTATTTCTAATAATTTGTATGATAATAAAATCATAAAATAATAACAAACCATCAAATATAGAACATATAATGACTAATTTGATTCTGGATCTATCCACTCAATAAAATTTGAAAATATTCAATCGGTATTTGGATTAAAAAAATGATAATATGTAGATATACTATTGAAACCCTATAATTGCATAATAATTGAATCTCAAGTATATAACTCCTCTCTAGTTGATGTTTTTTATATTTTATTTCCTAATTATTTTTTCGTTTTCCCTCTAGTTGAAATTGATTTTATTTTTTGAATATATTTTATTTTTATATATAGATTCAAATTAATTTTCCAAAATGATATCAAATTTGATATTCCAAACCATAATATTCTCATCTATTAGTGTGATGATCAATATAAACAACCAATTGAAATCAAATCTATTTAATGGGTTTTTATTTCTACTCAAATGGGTGTTAATCTTAGATGGTTTTGGAGAAACTCAACATTGATGATGTACCTATTGTTTGGTTTTTATTAAATTCATTATAATACTACAAAATGTGAAGTTGAGTTCCCATTACAACTCATTCCTTGTAATATGAATATTTTTAATGACTCACTATATAATATCCCAGATTGAGTAACAATAATTGAAGATGAAAATCAAGGATAAATTTGATAAGGTATTAAATTAACTAGGTGTGTTACTGTGTGGTGCACCTTTTCATTTTACTAAAAGTAAATATGGATTGCTGAAAGAGCGCTGACCAAGGTCGTCTCTCAAATGAGGAAGTGAATTTAACAACTTATTAAAGGTATTCTAAAAAAATAAAATAGAATAGAATAAAAACACTACTTTAAAGGATTTTGTTTTTTATAGTTTATGAATCTAGAAGTATTTTTCTGGAAGAAGATTGTATATTTTTTTGTTTTTTAGTTTTGAAATGAATTTTGATTAAAATGACACAACATGAAGATTTTTTTTAGAAATCTATTTTAAAAGGAGTAATCGATCTAACTATACCTATTAATTCACTTATTAATCATTATCATTTAAATCAATATCAACTTAATTATGATCCCCAAATTTTTTATCCCTCTAACCCTACGAGAGTTAACTTAACAACAAAGATGAAATTACTTAAACCCTAGGCTAGCTTCGGAACACGCAATCGCATCACCCTTCCTTGATTATTGTTTTAAGGATAGCTTATGTTCAGTGGATAATTATAGCACATATCCATTCTGTAAATGAGGTTGAATTGTTCTTAGGGATTATAATTTAACTCTACAAATTTATCCCGTGTGGTCTTGTATTACCGATTAAGATCGCGCTCTCACAATTTACACAAAATCTCGAACTCGCGTGTTTTGTATTAATCATTGAATTTCTTGCTTAGTTTCTTGTAATTTAAAAACACAATTCATGGATCATATTATTTGAATTACAGTATCTTATTTATTCAAAATAAATGAATGAAGAATGATAGAGTTCGATCGATTACTAAAAAGAACTACTCTTTCATGGGTGGCGTAATCATCGTAGAAGCGTTTTTCATGTGCAAAGGTTTATAATGGGTATAACCCAATAACGCTTCTACTCAAGAATTACAGCCCAAATAGGAAGATTAAGAGAAGAATAAATTTAAACAAAAAAGACAAAAAGATAAGATATAAAATAAGAACAAATAAGTTTATTACACAAACAAAATCATTACAACATGAAGGAGAAGAAGAAGGCTTCGTCGAAGGGATCCTTGCTTCAAGAGCTACCCTTATTGAAATGGTTGGATAATTGGAGTGGATACACTTATCCTCTACCCTATACTTTACAATGCACGTCCCAACCCCTCAAACTGATAAAAACTCCAATTTATAGAGGGGAGGGGAGGATAGGTTACAAGTGGTTTCAAGTGTGAATGTGGAAATTCGGCCAAATATTTTATTACACATTGCACCACCCATTTTACCACCAAAACGCGTGAATTTTCCAGACTTCCAGAAGTGTAATATGTGTGGATATGGGTCCTATATCCGATCTAAAAATTTGGGCTTAATCCAGGGCTAGATGAAGGATTTATGGACGAAATACAGAAGCTTCTCTATTCTGACGAGTCCAGACCAACTTGGACTTCATGGCCAATTGTCAACACATAAATGCACTCTTTAGCTCTATTGTACTGAATAAAAGTTGTAGATACTTATGTTAGTAAATCTACTAAAAAATTTCAATTTCAAATAATAAATATAAGAAAATTTATCTTCTACATACTAAAGTGAACTATAAAGGGTAAAACTGAAATTTCATCAAATATTCAAATGAATGATCTAATCCCAAATACTTTCTAATTAAACATATTTAACACAATGTGAGGAAATTATATCATTTATTATCAATAAAATATTTAATAAAATAGTTTTTTATAAACTCCCCCACAATTACCCTTTTTTACTCCTGAGCAAAACCTCATATCAAGTAAACATCAATATCAAATCAAAACCAATTTTAAAACACATATCTTTGAGATCAAACAATTACACACCAAGAAACAAAAGATATCATGCCTCATAAAAAACCATTATTTAAAGTTATTCATTTATATCATTCAATATATTTCAACTTTATTTATCCTCCCATGCATAAAACACTTACCTCACTTGAATTTTCTCTTATCACACAAATGTCATTTTTTTGCAATGTCTTTCTCATCCAAACTCATAGAAGGGTCACCATAGGCTTGATAAATTCCTATATCGCTACCCAATGTTATTCAAGGACATATGTTTATCATGAGGAATTTTCAAGTTTGTTCTTTGGCTTTTGGTTGGTAGGATTTAGATATGAAAAATTATGAGGCTGAATAAGGAGGGATTGACTCTTTTTGAAGCAAAATTGCATTAATCTAATTTTCACTTAAATATGGTCTTCTCCTCAATCCCCATAGTATCAATTCAGCTCCATCATCATGAAAAGGCATGAAAAGTTTACACCATTCATCATTTCAGCATAAAAAATGTCAATCTTCTCAAATATGGTTTTCTTGAATGCTCCAGATAGGCATAACTTTCCACCTCAATTAGAAGCACCAGAAAAGGCACAACTTCACTTGTCATGAATGCTCCAGAAAAGGAACACCTTTAAATATAATGACTTTCTTCACCAGTAAACAAATCTCTTAGGAATTTAATTTTCCACCTAAAGTATCACAGAATGTGGTAGCACAACACAAGATAGCTTCCCCCACACTTAATCTCAAATAGATTATGCAATTTCACTTCAAGAGTTGGTTGGATAGGGAAAATTGGCTTGTAATGTGGCTAACCTAATAAGATTTTCATGGATTCTAAGGGATACAAGGATTAAATTTTCATGGTAGGCCATTATAAAAGAGTATTATTTGAAATAGGGGCTCTAATACCAAACAAATGCCTCTATCATTTAAACATAAGTACCTCAAACTCTCAAGCTTTGACAGAAATAAATCAAATTCTGGTTAAATCAAGCATGGTTTGGTTCTCTCAAGAAGTGATGTGAATGTAAATAATATGAAAATAATGGTTCAAAAGCCTCATAGGAAAGTGATTTCAAATATAAAGACAGTGAGATGTGGCATGAGATTCAAAATTCAGTGTACTTTTCATGAAATTACTAAATAATTGAACTTGAAACAAAGTCATTTCAGCATTCATTTAAGCTCATTTTATTGGGATAAATTGTTTCAATCATTGATATGCATTTCAAAATTTTTATGAGAATCATTTCAGCTCAAAAATTTCAAAAACACAAAGAAAATTGAAAAAAAAGACACAATATTTGAAAAAACACACAATTTTTTTGTTTGTTTTTTTAAATTAGGAATTTTTTTTGAAATTACTAAACTAAAAGGATCCCTCCCCCACACTTAAAATATTACACTGTCCTAAATGTGAATCCATGAGATGATATATGCACATGAAATGCATAATTTTTAAAGAGGACAAATAATATAAAAAGAGAAAGGGTTAGGAACAGCCTGATGTGATCAAGTGATGATGGGGTCATGCTGTGTGATAAAATCCACTGCATCAGTAGGAAGTCCCTCAATGTATCTCTTCAAATGTTTCCAATTGACTGTAAATCAACTTCTAGTGTCCTATTGTGTGATCTACACTGCACCATAAAGAAAAATCATTAGTCACAATATAAGGACCTAACCATCTGGAACGCAACTTACCAGACATTAGCTTGAGCCGTGAACTATAGAGAAGGACTTTCTCTCCAACATGAAACTCCCTTTTTTGGATAATTTTGTCATGAGATGCTTTTTATCTTTCCTTTAAGAGCCTTGAGTTCTCATATGATGAAGTCTAATCTCCTCAAGCTCTTGAATTTGCAACTTCCTTTGAATTCCAGCTTGGGACAAATCCATGTTGCATTTCTTTGTAGACCAATATGCCCGATGCTTGACTTCCACTGGGAGATGACATGCTTTTCCAAAAAAAAATCCTAAATGGGGATATACCAATTGGTGTCTTGTATGATGTATTATAAGCCCACAATGCATCATCCAAGTGCTTGCTCCAATCCTTCCTATTTGGCTGCACGGTTTTCTCTAATATTTGTTTCAGCTCATGATTTGAAACCTCAGCCTGGCCATTTTTTTGGGGGTGGTATGGTGTTGATGTTTTGTGTTTCACCCCATGCTTCCGAAGGAGGGATGAAAAATTCCTATTGGAAAAGTGTCTCCCTTGGTCACTGATGATGGCCTTTGGTACTTCAAACCTACAGAAAATTTGAGTCTTGACAAAATCCACTACAACATGAGAATCGTCAGTCCTGGTGGCCTTGGCCTGCACCCATTTACTCACATAATCAACAGAAACCAAAATATACAAAAATCCAAATGAACTAGGAAAAGGACCCATAAATTCGATGCCCCATACATAAAAAAATCTCATAGAATAGTATGGGTTATTGGGGAATCTCATGTCTCCTAGAAATATTCCCAGTGTGTTGGCAATGAGAGCATGACTTACAAAACACATGGGCATCATGGAACAAGATAGGCCAATATAATCCAGAGTCCAAAACCTTCCTAGCTATCTATTGGGGTCCAAAGTGTCCACCACAAGCAAGTGTATGACAGAAATGCAAAACAGACTCAAACTCATGATCAAGAACACACCTCCTAATGACTTGGTCACTACACATGCGCCAGAGGTAAGGATCCTCCCACACATAATACCTAGACTCACTTTTTTAATTTTTGGACCTAATGCTTCTTCAAATTTGAATGGATTTTAGAGGAAAAAATGTAATTAACTAAATCAGCATACCAAGGATGCGTACCTGAGATGGTATAGAGATGCTCATCGAGGAAAGTGGCCCGAAATGGAACATGCTCCAAGGTGTCATACTCTAGTGTGTTTGTGAGCCTACTCATGTGGTCTGCCTCGAAATTCTCTAATCCCTTCTGGTACTTTATCTCAATATCAAATTCCCAAAGAAGGAGCATTCAACGGATAAGTCATGGCTTTGCATCTGGCTTCTTTAGGAGGTACCTCAAAGCTGCATGGTTAGAAAAAACAACTACTTTAGAGCCCAATAAATAATAACATAATTTATCTAAAGCAAATATGACAACAATAACCTGTTTTTCCATGGTTGTGTAGTTTGATTGGGCTGAATCTAGTGTCCTTGATGCATAGGCGATCACATGTGAACGTCCCTCCACCCTCTGAGATAAGACAACTCCAACAGCGAAGTTGGAGGTGTCACACATAAGCTCAAATGGAAGGTCCCTACGTGGGGGGTGTATGATTGGTGGAGTGGACAGACCCTTCTTTAGCCCATAAAATGATACACTGCATGAATCATCAAAATTGAAGTCAATATTTTTTTGAAGCAATCGAGATAAGGGTATAACGATCTTACTAAAATCTCTGATGAAGCGTCGATAAAATCCAGCATGTCCAAGGAATGATCGAACATCACGCACACATGTAGGATATGGGAGGGATGAAATAATGTCTACCTTAGATTTATCAACTTCAATTCCATGTTGTGAGACTATATGACCTAAGAAAATTCCCTTTTCGACCATGAAATGACATTTTTCAAAATTTAAGACCAGATTCTTATCAATACAACGATGCAACACATCACCCAAACTAGAGAGGCATTCATCAAATGAAGACCCATACACTGTAAAATCATCCATAAATACCTCCATGCAGGTCTCAATAAAATCAAAAAAAATACTCACCATGCATCTCTGGAAGGTACATGGGGCATTGCAAAGTCCAAATGGCATCCTTCGATAGGAAAATGTGCCAAAGGGATAGGTGAATGTAGTCTTCTCCTGATCCTCCGGAGCTATAAAAACCTGAAAATATCCAGAAAATCAATCCAAGAAACAATAGTGTGTCTTCCCAGCTAGTCTCTCAAGCATCTGATCAATAAACGGGAGGGGGAAATGGTCCTTGCGAGTGGAATGATTTCGTTTCCTATAATCAATACACACACGCCAACTGTTTTTCACCCTCATTGGAACTAACTCATCTTTCTCATTTTTAACAACAGTAACACCACTTTTCTTAGGAACAACCTGAATAGGACTTACCCACTGATAATCTGAAATGGGATAGATTATTCCTTCCTCGAGTAATTTTTCTCAACTTCTTTTTTAACAACTTCTAGGGGGGTGGGATTGAGTCTCCTTTATGTTTGTCTCAATGGTTTAGCCCCATCCTCCAAGAGAATCCAATGCATAAAAATGGAGGGGGTAATACCTGATATTTCTGCCAATGTCCAACCAATTTCCCTAATGTTATCTCTCAATAGATTCAAAAGTTTTTATTCATGTTCAAAAGAGAGATTGTTAGCAATGATATTAGGTAATCTATCACCACTCAGCAAGTATGCATATTTAGGATTTGGGGGAAATGGCTTGAGTTCCAATGTAGGGGGTGATGTATGGATGAAGAAATTGATGCAACTGACATATCTGCATAATGAACATCAGTATCAGAACAGAAATCATCATAATCAGAGAATAAAGCACCAAATCCATCAGCATACTCAATAGCCATGTCATAATCAGAGTTCACATGATCAGGATCAGAATATGAATCCATTTCAAAGTCAAATCTTAGAGATACTTTTTCATTAGAGACAGGTGTGGAAGTTCTCTTAGACATTATACCAGAACCAATACTCATAATCTCCCTAAGCATAGGACAATCAAAATCCATGGAGTTTACACGTGGTGGTTCAAACTGGGAGATAACAAATGCAGAATGATCCTCTGAGGGGTACTTGACGGAATCCATAACATTAAATATCACAACTTCATCCCCAAATTCCATGGAAAGTGTACCCTAATTGACATTTATGATAGTTTTTGCAGTTTTGAGGAATTTTCTACCTAAGATAATGGGGGAATGAGAACTTACCTGATCATCCTCCATTTAAAGAATGTAGAAATCCACTGGAAAGATCATGTCTCTTACCCGGACAAGTACATCCTCAAGAACTCCTGCTGGATATGTCATTGCTCTATTCGCCAACTGCACCACTACTCTCGTTGGCTTCAACTCACCAACCTGTAAAGAAGAGAATACAGAGTGAGGCATCACATTTATTGAAGCTCCTAAATCACAAAGAGCATCAGGGAAGTGAAACTCCCCTATGGTACATGGGATGGTGAATGTCTTGGGATCCTTGCACATTGTTGGAATTGCTAGAGTTGGTGTAATGAGTGTTGATACATTCCTTCCAAGGTTTATCCTCTCATTTCCCTTGAGCCCTCTTCGATTGGTAAAATGTTCTTTTAAGAATTTCACATACCTTGTAATTTGCTTAATGGCTTCAAGTAGAGGAATGTTGATCTCCACACGCTTGAATGTATCAAAAACCTCCTTTTTCATTGCTTATTCATCCATCTTCTTGGTTTGGACAAACCTATTGGGAAAAGGAAGGGGTTTAGGAGGAACATCATCAATATTTTTCTTACCTTTATCTTTCTCCTTGGATTTATCATCAGTTGGTTTGGAATGCGGCTGCTCCGGAGTTGAGGTGAATCCTAGTGGAATGGTAGGTACAGATGTATCGTTCATTTGCTTCCCACTTCTCAATGTGATGGAACTAACATTCCCCTTTGAATATGGAGTGGGTTGGGAAGGTAGATTTCCAGAATTCTTACTTACAAGTTCATGGAGGGCGGTGGCAATCTGGCTCATTTGAGTCTTCAACTCCCTCAGCTCCAAACCTTGACTCTTTAGCTCATTCTGTTGATTAAGAACAATTTTCTTCAAAAGGTCATTAGTGATATAATCTACCTTGGGTGGGGGATTCCCTTATTGATGGCTTAATGATGCTTGGTCTTCAAATCTCCTTTGGGGTTGTTGGAAACCCTTCTGGTAAGGCAGAGGTTGCTGGAAGTTTTGTTGAAAGGGTGACCTTTGTTGTTGTCCAGAGCCATAACTCATGTCTGGTTGATCTTTCCACCCTTGGTTGTATGTTGGAGAAAATTAATCAAACTTCTTTTGGGGATATGGTTGTTATTGTTGCTGAAATGGTCTCCCTAAGAATACTGCTGCACAATCATCTGTTTCTTGTAGTTGGGGGAAACAGTCATTTGGATGGCTTGTATCAGTGAAAATTCCACAAGTCCTTGAAGGAGTAGGTTGGGATGTCTTTTGATCCAAAGAAATATGACTCACCGTAGTGGTCAATTATTCCAACTTTGTATCAATCAAATGACTTTCAAGAGAAGAAGGACTTACCTGGTGTACTCCCCTGACATGTGGTGTAACTCGATCACCAAATTGTTGGGAGTTTTGTGCCATCTTGTCGATCAATGCACGTGCGTCTACTGGTGTCTTGTCCACCAATGCCCCTCCTGCTGCAGCATCCACCATGCTCCTCTCCATGGGTGTAAGTCCTTCGTAGAAGTATTGGAAGAGTAATTTCTCACCGATTTGGTGATGTGGGAAGCTTGTACA
The DNA here is from genome assembly GCA_963277665.1 of Viscum album. NCBI lineage: Eukaryota > Viridiplantae > Streptophyta > Magnoliopsida > Santalales > Viscaceae > Viscum > Viscum album. The sequence goes on along the minus strand of OY728120.1, from coordinate 1,534,798,048 downwards.
CAACATCTTGAATCACTCCCAGTACTCATACATTGACTCCCCATGGGCTTGCTTGATCCCCGATATCTCCTTTCGAATGGATTTGGTTCTTGATGCTGGAAAAAATGTTTGCAAGAAAAGACGTTTCAAATCATTCCAACATGTTACATCTTCAGGTTGCAGATAATATATCCAATCTTTTGCAGTTCCACCAAGTGAGAATGGGAATGCTCTTAATTTAATTTGATCTTCAGAAACATTTCTTGGTTTCAAGGTTGAGCAAACCACATTAAATTCTTTCAAATGTTTATTGGGATCCTCACCTGAGAGGCCATGAAACTTTGGAAGTAAGTGAATTAACCCATATTTCAGTTCAAAGTCTGACTCGAGATTTGGGTATGCAATACAATTTGGTTGATAGTTAATATCAGGTGAAACCAATTCTCGAATGGTTCTATTAAGGTCATTTCCATTATTTCCAGCCATTGGTTCCTCTTTTATGTTTGAAATTGAATTGCTTCCGATTTCTATGTTTCCAGAAGAGAGGAATTCACCAACTGGTTGAATATTGAAACTTCCTGTAGACTGAGAATGTCTGATTCGATCCCTAAGGCTACGTTCAATCTTAGGGTCAAGATCTAAGAGATCTTAGGGATTAGTTCATGTCATAAATCAAATAAAAAGTAAAAGAATGTGAGTAGACCATAGTAAAATAAAAATGATAAGTTGAGTTGTTGGTCCAAAAAGAAAAGAAGAGGGTGAAAAAATGAAAACTTGAGAAAGGGTAAAGATGAAAGAGAGAGGTGAAGAAAATAATAAAATGAAAAATAAAAGAAATACCTATAAATGGTTTAATAAATTACTTGACTCCCCATAAATGGCGCCAATTTTAATGAGCGCTGTCGTGGGAACCCTCAAATGATTAATGTGATTTTGGGGTACTTTGGTGCAGCAGAGTGGCTGACCAAGGTCGTCTCTCAAAATAAGAGGTGAATTCGACAACTTATTAAAGGTATTATAAAAAAAATAAAATAGAATATAATAAAAACAATACTTTAAATGATTGGGATTGTTATAGTTTATGAATCTAGAAGACGTTTTCTGGAAGAAGATTGTATATTTTTTTTGTTTTTTAGTTTTGAAATGAATATCGATTAAAATGACACAACAAGAAGATGTTTATTTAGAAATCTATTTTAATAGGCGTAATAGATCTAACTCTACCTCTTCATTCACTTATTAATAATTATAATCTAAATCAATATACACATAATTATGATCTCCTAATTTTTTATCCCTTGAACCCTACGAGAGTTAACTTAACCACAAAGATGAAATTACTTAAACCCTAGGCTAGCTTCGGAACACGCAATCGTAGCACCCTGCTTTGATTGTTGTTATAAGGATAGATTATGGGAAATGGTTAATTAGAGAACATATCCATTCTGGAAATGAGGATGAATTGTGTTTATGGATTATATTTTAACTCTACAAATTTATCTCGTGTGGTCTTTTATTATCGATTAGGATCGCGCTCTCACAATTTACACAAAATCTCGACCTCGCGTGTTTTGTATTAATCGTTCAATTTCTTGCTTAGTTTTCTTGTAATTTAAAAAAAAATTATTGGATCATATTATTTGAATTATAGTAGCTCATTGATTCAAAATAAATGAATGAAGAATGATAGAGGTCGATCGGTTACTTAAAAGAACTACTCTTCCATGGGTGGCGTAATCATCGTAGAAGCGTTTTGCATGTGCAAAGGTTTATAATGGGTATAACCCAATAACGCTTCTACTCAAGAATTCCAGACCAAATAGGAAGATTAATAGAAGAAGAAATTTAAAAAAAATAGAAGAAAGGAGAAGATATAAAAGGTGAACAAAGATGTTTATTACACAAAAAAAATCATTACAACATGAAGGAGAAGAAGAAGGCTTCGTCGAAGGGATCCTTGCTTCAAGAGCTACCCTTATTGAAATGGTTGGAGAATTGGAGTGGATCCACTTATCATCTTCCCTCAACTTCCCAATTAACGTCTCAACCCCTCAAAATGAGAAAAACTCCAATTTATAGAGGGGAGGAGAGGAGAGGCTACAAGTGGTTTCAAGTGTGAATGTGGAAATTCGGCCAAATATTTTATTCCAAATTGCACTACCTATTTGACCACTAAACGCGTGAATTGTCCAGAAATACAGAAGGATAATATGTGAGTATATGGGTCCTCTATCCCCTCTAAATATTTGGGCTTAATACAGGCCCAGATGGAGGATTTATGGCCGCAATACATAAGCTTCTCCATTCTGGCGATTCCAGCCCAACTTTGACTTCAGGGCCCCTTTTCAACAAACAAATGCACTCTTTTTCTCTAGTGTCTTTAATAACAGTTGTAGATAATTATGTTAGTAACATTGTTACAAAATTTCAAATTCAAATAATCAATATAAATATATTTATCGTCGAAATACTACAGTGAACTATAAAGGGTAAAAATGGAATTTTCATCAAATATTCAGATTAATGATCTAATCCCAAATACATTATAATTAAACATATTTAACACATTGTGAGGAAATTATATCATTTATTATCAATAAAATATTCAATAAAATATTGTTTTATCAATTTCTGAAAATTATTAATGATTATTGGGAGCTTAAAAATATCATGTTCAAGAGTAAGTATCATCCACAATGTTTTGAATCCTATTTGATCAATTGTGTTAACCTATATAATTTTATATTATTGAACATTGTTCTATATGTCATCAATTAATTTCCATGAAGAAGAATATTATAATGATAACATTTTGTAAAATTAATGGATATAATGATTTTATAGTGATGTCATTATGTCACACTAATTTTCCCTCTATATTCATGGATTCAATTAATAGACCCATAAGAAATTTCCTGGATCTAATTATAATTATAATTATAGATAATATTTTTATCTGTTAAAAGGGAAATGTTGATAACAAAGATCTCCTGAATAGTTCACTAAATAACCTAAGGAATGATAATCTAATGAAAATTTTATGAAGTGTGAATTTTTTATAGAAAATGTTTCATTTCTAAGTTATATATTTTTAGTAGAGGGTATATTCGTGGATCCAAAAAAGGAATTGGTTGTTGAATATTTTACTAGAAAAACCACAGTGACAAAGATGTTATTTTTTCTTGATTTGACTTGATATTATAGATGTATTATGGAGAATTTCTCATGAATATCTAATCAACCCACCATTATAACTTTGAAAGGCTCCACATTTCTTTATATTGAATAATATGAGTAAAATATCAAGGAACTAATGATATTATAATTCATCCCACCTATTCTTACATTACCATATAGTGGATAGATGTTATTAATATATAATGATGCAAATAAGAAGGAATTTTGATGTGTTATAGTACATAATGAAATGATTATAGGTTACATCTCATTGCAATTGGAGGTCCATGAGAAAAATTACTTAATAATTGATTTGATGTTAAAGGAAGAAACTTTTTCATTAATAATATGGAGAAATTACATATATATGGAAAAGTTTGATAAATAAAATTTTGAAAAAAAATTAATGTTTACATATTTTGATAAGGGGTAAAACATGTTTCAATAGAGATGGTCAGATTTGATAAAATATAATGTGTTATAAAAATATTGCAACCCTAAGAAAGTGAAAATAGTTTTGATTCATTTAGTCAAAAGAATAACATAATACTTTCCATTTTTTGAATTAAAAAAAATAAAATTTTATAGATTCTCATTGTATGGATATAGAAACCATTATTTAATTGTATAAATATTATCTTCATATAATTAATGTTCATACATATATGAATGTGGGGATTACATAGGTGTAAAAAGTTAATATAGAGCTACAGAATATGGTGATAAGTGTTCCTATGTTTAACCTTGATTATGATGGAATTATAAGTCTAGGTAAATGTTTATGTGTACCTGACATACCATATCTTAAAATGGAGTTGGTATAGTAGGCTTATCATTCATCATTTTCTATTCATTCAAGATGTGTGATTATGTATTGTTATTTGAATGAGTATTTATACTGGGGAGTTATGAACAGAAAAATCATAGAGTTAGTATCTATGTTCATGGTATGTAAAAAACATAAGGCTGAGAGGAAAAATTATAAGGGGATGCTAAATCCATTACCCATACCAGAATAGAAATAAGAGAATATCGCCATATATTTTTTTTAATTAGACACCCCAAAATGTATAATGGGAAAATAATATTATGGGTGTAGTCGATCACTTTCAAAGTCATCATACTTCATCTCTATTAGAGAGTTTTTAACCCAATGTCATCATTCTAGGATATTCATTAATTACATTATAAGGATTTATTATATGGAACCACCCTTAAACATTAGGAAGTCATGTGTTAATTCAATTTTTTTTTAAATCACAACGAGGATCATTTCTGGTTTGGAGATTTAAAGAAATTGTCCATAACTTATACATATCAACTTGATTTTTACAAAGTAGAAACATCTAATCATTATCAATTTTTTTATAAAATAAAAACTTTTAAAAAAACATGGTTTTTTTAACACATAAAAATCATATCTTTTCCATGATCTCGTCGTATAATATATTATTATTTACATCCTTTGAAAATCAATTCAAAACATTGGATGAGCATAAAAGTATCAGTAAGGGATAAACGAAGAAGGAAAATAATTGTCTTTGAAAAAACATTTAATCCATGAAAACGTTATATTAAAGTAATAATTTTAACCTTTATGAAGTAATATATAATATTCAAGGAATATAAGCTCATTTAATACCCTTTTGTAACCAAAATATTACCATAAAAACCATAGAAATCACATATAACATATAAATGGTAATATCTACCACAAACATTAATAAATAGAATAATCATAAGAGTGACATCAATGTATATCACTCTTAAAAATGGAATGGTCATAAAGAAATATTATATACCTAATGATTTGGAGGTTATAACATAACCACCCATCATTGGTTTATGATGGAACCACTCCTCTTTGGTTTATCATGTAACCACCCATCTTCAGATTATCACCTAACAATACATATTTGTTTTATCACGTAACCACCTATCTTTGGTTTATCCCCTAACAAATAATTAAATGTCCAAGTATAATTATATAATCATAACACAAAAAGGATTGATATTATGAACATTTCACTCATAAAATTTCTTTTTCAATAATAAGAAATCATTTATTGATATTGAAATATTGAATCCACTTCCAAAACCATTTAAAACATTTAATAAATAGGATTTTGAATCAATTTTCACCATACCACTTTGAATTTTTTAAATAAATTTTTTTTTCTAAAACATTAATTTATATATAAATAAATTCATTAAACCATTTTTGATAATATAGACCAGAAACAGTGGGTTTTAATTGAATAAATATTTAAAACATTGAAAATGATGTTTTAGTTAATGTGTTTTTTCCCACTTGAGATACAATTCAATAAAAATAATTATATAATATCATTTATAAAAAATTAAACATCCTGAAACTATAAAGATTTGGGATAAAACTAGTCAGTTTATTTATATACACATTATAGGAAAATAAATGTTCATTACATCACGAAATGCCTCAATGAATGGAGATTGAGATGAAATAACTTACAAATATCGTATCATTATATTAAGGATAAATCAATGAGATAATTATATGTGAAAATTATAAATACACACAATATATGTGTATATTTAGTGTAAAACAATTATAGGTATCTCAAACATATTCTTGGAAAAAAAATTAATGACAAATATATTTAACGCAATTAAGGGATATTGATGAAATATTTCCTTTACCTTGAGTCTGAATCTTTGTGTACAATATTTGTGTTCTAGAATAATAATCATTATTTAATGTATACATTAGGGAGATTAATTTTCATGTTTATTATTCCTTTTATATCACGTATTACTATGTTATAAAGGTTACATAATTATTGTAGCTAATATCAGATGTTTTATCTATATTCGATACTACAATCAAAATTGATGTCCTTGAACTTGTTTTGATATAAACTTTCCATGTATAATCTCTATAATATTTTTAATTATTTAAATACCATATATATCAAGTATATATGTATTTAGAATATCCATAATACTTGGAGATATGAAATGAAATGCACCGTTCTGGATGATGGTAGCTCGTACGTATGCAAGATCACTATATCCATTTCATTGTCATATTAAAGGAATGAAAAAATAATATATATGTAAATTTTAATTCTTATATAATATCTATGTAATATAGGTACCATAAGTACATTAACACCATCTTTTATACATTCCATGTATGACATGAACTAGTCATGTCACTTTTTGGGGGCGGTAGTCCACACTTCCTCAAATAAAATTTTCATATTTACATATTATGGAAAGCATAAAGGTATGTTATACTAAAAATTATAAAATAATAAAGTCAATAAAAATATAATATATATCATATATAATTAATGTTCCTTCATCATTTCAACTATGATAATTTTTAGGAGAAAATTGAACAATCATCATTTCGTTAGGCAATAGTTTTCCATACACGGAAACATAATCTTCTCTATACATTAGATAGAGGTATTTGTAAGATTAGGTGGATCACTTACCATAAAAAATCCTAATTTATTGATGATACATGGTTTTTTTAAAAATAATTGGGAAAAGAGTGGTTAGGGGGTTGGAGAATTAAAATAAATAAATAAACAGAGCTTTAGAGAAGACATTACCTCTAAATAAGGTAACTCCATCTGATTTGAGAAAAAACCAATTCTCCAAATATTTCATCCTAAAGTCAGGATTCTAGTATGAAGGTAGATATATTGGTAGATTATTTGAGCCAATTTTGGAAACTTAACCTGGGGAAAAGAAAACATAAAAGGGTGAGCTCAAATTCTCAGTAAGGGTAAACAAAAAAAGTATCAATCACATCATATTCATAAGAACATAACATTTTGGAAATCTTAACCTGCAAAAGAGATCATAATATCATAACATGGGATAAATCATAGTAGTGAAATGTAATCCCAATAATCATAACTTATAAACATGAAACATTGTTTCATACACACATAATCATATAGAATCATTTCTTAGTAGTCAAGACACATTCCCAAGACTATCATAGCGGACAAAGTCCATTTCTGAACCGAGTTCACTCCTCGTTTCAGTCCAGTTTCACTGAACCGGTTTAACCCACCGTTCCAGCCATGTCTATCTCATGAGATATAAAATCTTTACCCAATTAATTGGAGGGAGATATAGGTCCCACCCATATCATAATGATACCATTCTTATGTGTGCCACAAAATCATAAATCATACATCATTGCATAACCCATGTAGTAAAAATGGGATACTTAAACAACATGACATCATAAAAAAATTTATATAAGATAAAGGAATTCATAAAAATAATTCCATCACAACATAATCAAATCAATTTAATAATAGGGATAGAAATAGAACCCAATATTATCTTAGATGAAAAATAATTTTGATAAAGAACATGAACTCCATTCTTGAGGGAAATATCCTTTCTACTTCAAAAACATTTTCCTTTCTTTAACATGTCATACCATTTTAAACTAAAAGAAGTTGATTAAAAATAAACTTGAAAACTTGTAAAAGATGCTTCTCGGAAATAATGTTTTAAAAATCCATTCATGACGTATAAGTTAAAAAAACATTCTTCTCGTACTTTGGTCGGAAAAGTCAAAAAGTACCTCGTACGAAAAACGACAAAAGATTTCTTTCATATCTTTTACTAAAAACTCATCGAAGGGTAAAATTGGATATAAACTATTGTAGAATGATGTAAATATTACATATTGAGGAAACATGGATGTGGATGATAAAATTCACACCAGTAAATTCCATAGTATAAACAATCTCGGATAAAAATGAGATTGTGATATTTCCCTTACCTTAGGTCTGATTTGCTTCGTAAGTGTCTGAACCTCCTCTTCTTTGAAGTGCTTCTTCGAGACCTCCTTTTAGGACAATAAAATTGGTCTTTGAAGAAGACCCAGACCTCTAGGATGTCTCTAGGGAAGTGGAGAGAAGAACTTGGTAGGGGTTGACCGAGCTTGAAGGCTCAAAGTGGCATGGGGAAGAGAGGGAGGAGGTTCCCTTTTATAAGGGAGGAGATGGGCTTCTTTGGAAAACTAAAAATATTATTTTATTATAAAGTCATATTCGGTTTTAAATAGCTCCAAATTGATTTATTTCGAAGCTAAGGTGGGGATGGGTATAAATCCTCTCATCCAATAGAATTTAGACAAGTTTAGGTACCTATTTTAAGCTTATCATTTAGATTTAACATTAAGTTAAATAATTTTACTTTCACCGTGTCGTCTTGTGTTCTTACACTATAAGGTTAATAAAATTTCTATAACAAGACAAAAGAACCCCAACTTGTTTATTATAAATATATATAACATTATATAAGTCATTTTTCCGAACCTTATATTTTTAGGAATAAAATAACAATTAATAATAAAGTATTTGTTTTAAAAACTATTTTATGTCAACTTTGACACTATTTAGTAATTGATTTTTGTTAAAATTATAACAGAATGTTTAGTTCAAAAAAAGTTAATTAAATCAATACTAACATGTCTTATTAACCTAGAAAATAAGTGGAATTCATAAAAAGTCTCAAATTACATTTATTTGGGTATTTATAACATCAATTTTGTCAATATTTCATTAATAAGATAATTACTACATTATTGTTATGTCATAAATAAATTAAATTATTTAATGTCTAAAAATTATAAATAAAATACCATTATATTGGAAATATTTTTATCTTTCTAATGAATATTTATAGTCGAATTTATCTTATGTATAACCCCATATTAAAAATGATTTACTTATTAAACATTCATTTTAACTATTTTAACCCTTCTTTAAGTAAATTGATAATAAATGTCCTAATCTAATACAAGTGGGTCTAAATGGTCATATTTTATTCCTAAGGTTGTTTTTGGTCGAATTAAACTTATCCAATAGAATTAGGACATGTGTTAGGGTAATAATAATATCATTTTTACCCTTAATTACCCTATTTACTTTTAACCGTGGTAAAAATAAGTAAAAATTTACTATTCCCCAAAAATTATATTCATCTCATTGAACCAAATTTAACTTACTGACATAAACCGTGTCTCTTGGATTTTTGAAATTCCACTCACAGAAGTGGTAAAATTATGTTTTATGAAAAATTCATTTTTTTTAACTACCACTTAGTTGTCTCACTATTCATCAAAAAAATGAACGTTTCCAGAAAAATACAAAAAATTAGGCCTAAGCTATATTTGATATTATGAACTCAAAAATGATGTCTATTTTACCAAATTAAAAACATATCAGTTGCATTAAATAATTTAAAAATTAATTTCCGTTGTCAAAACAAATAGCGTGTTCTTAAGAGATAATAACTATCAAAATATTGACACTTGTTTATGTCTAGATTAAATGTGAAATTACATCCAATGACCAACATTGTATTAAATTGTAAAAATATATTCTAAATATACTTTAAAACCACTCAAATTAATAATTTATCAGCATTAATTATTTCGATTAAAAAGGTTGTTTTTAATTAAAATTTAGTAATTTTCACTATTCATTAGAAAATGAAAGATATCCGAAAAGTACCAAAATTTCACCCTAAGATAATTTCTATATTCAGAATCCAAAAATGAAGTCAATATTGAAAAATAAAATTTACAAAATTTCAAAAAGTGGTTATTACTATTCATAACGGCTAGTTTTAATAATATTTTAATAGAATATCGTTGATTAGTGAAACTCGGTATTGCGTACTACACACGCTATCGAGGAAGGTCGTGATTGCATGTAATGAATGGCAAGTCAAGGATGCATGTTGTGAAAGCTCCTTTTGGTGTATCTTACAACACAAGACATTAGTGAAATTAAAAAGAATATTTTTCATAAAATCTCGAGGTGTTACATTCTACCCCCCTTAAAATAAATTCCTCCCTCGAAATTCGTCGGGGTTATAAGTGGTTTACTGTTCAAAAGTTTCTTTGATAGAAACCCACATCGTAAAAAGGAATACCAAAACCAATCTTTAAAAACAAAAGTATGAAACGTAATGGTTACCCAAATAAACTAATCACTGGGTTTCCACATAGGTGAAAATATGGATATGGAAGAGAAATCTAACCATCATGTTCTGATGGAGAGTGGTAGAGAACATGGCTATGGAAAATCTAGCAATTAAAAAGCCATAAATTTGTGATGATCTAAGGTACCATCTGAATCATTAGATATAAGAGCACTATGACAACTTTTTTGGTTTCCAAGATCATTTCCCTAAAGTTGATGCAATTGGAATAAGAAGAAATACTTTCGTGATTTTGGTATAGTCTCAACGTTGGTCGTTCTATGGACAATTTACACTTCATATCTTAAAGAAATGAAGTTGAATTTTTCATTCGTGAAGTGTTAGCAGATCCTGTGATAGAATGATGGGTCATTCCATCTGTCTCAAACAAAAGGTTAGAAAAGTTATCAAAACTTACATAAGTCCATCTGTAGTGAGATTAATCATATACGGTTGCTAAAATGGACTTATACTTCATATATCATACTTCTTAATATAATAAAACTAGTTTCTACTAAACAGGGACTTCGTGTAGGCCAGTGGTATGCAATAAAGGCCAGTCGCACTTCGGTTGTGGGTTTGATTCCCACAGCCTTATCTGACGCGATGGGTTGTCGCCAGTCCTGCAGGTTGACCTTTTTCTAAAACTATATTACGATAACATCCCATAAATAATATCGAAAAAACTTCTTTCCTTAATACTAACTTATGTAAAACATAATCCATTCCAATCTTTAGGCTTATCTAAAATACTTCGGTCCAAGCTCATAGTATAAAGAAAATGATTACATGAAATGTCACATAACAATCACGTGAATGCCATCATTTATCCCGAATATAAATATATCTTGTTGGTCAAATAATAATCATGTGAATACCTTAATCATGTATTCTCTTGAATAATTAATACCCATTACTTGAACCATAGTGAAAACATGAATGCAGTTAAAAGTTAACACTTTCCACATACCAAAATCCTCAAAATTCTATATACTGAAACCATGATATCACTTAGTCCTTATATCAATCATGAGCTCATGAATACTGTCAAATATTTCATTTTCTCGTTTTCCCTTCATTATGTGCATATCATCTTTTTTTCCAAAAAATATCTCAACCACTTTCCATGGTTACCGGTACCATAAAATTATTGAAAACCACAATAGACCAATACATAAATATTCCAAAATTCCACGATACTATATACAACATTATTTTGAAATCCCATTACATAAACACTTAATCATTCCACCACATTGTTGTCATATTTATCATCTCCAATGGTGATCACATGTGACTTCCCTTTGTCCTTTTACTTATGTGGTTTCTCATGTCGATCATCACTAACCCTTGGATTAGGGCATTTATTATCATAATTCCCCATTTCCTTGCACTTGAAGCATTGAGGTGTAGTAGGTTCATTCTGTGCATCCCTTCCTTTGTTTGCATCATTAGACATATTCTTCCCATCATTGCGGAATTCAAATGCCCGATGACCTTCCTTTCCACATTTGAAACATTTACTTGTCCCATTAAGACAATCTCCACCATGCTTCTTTCCACACTTTGATCATAAGGAAACATTCATCTTCTTTTCACCATTATTCTGAGATTTCTCCTTGAACTCCATCTTTGGTTTCTTGTCAAAACTATGAGATGGATAAGTAACAACAACTTCCATTTCTACCTTGATAGAACAACGCACAATTTCTTCATAGCTACTGAAGTCTCTTTTAGCTAATTCCCTTCAAAGATTTTGTTTTAAGACACTAAAGAATCGATCAACTTTACTTTCAGGTTGGATGAAAAATCCAGATTCATACCTTGCAAGACTTGTAAAATTTTCTTCGTATATACCAACAGATTTATCATCCTTTTGCTTTAGTTCAAGAAACTACTTATCCATCTTTGTTAGAAGAATATGAGGGAAGTACTTATTGAAAAAGAAGTTCTTGAACTCGTCCAATTCCATGGAATCAATTTCATCTCTCTGCCTCGTATTCTTGATAAGATTCCACCATTGATCAGCATCACCTTCCAAACGATACACTGCTAAGATGACTTTATCATGTTCAGAACATTGAAGAACTGAAAATATCTTTTCAGTAGTACTGATCCATTGTTCATCAACTAATGGATCAGTAGACCCGCTGAATGAGGGTGGACGCTGCCTCATGAAGGACTCAATAGAATATTGTTCCCTTCTTTTCTCATTTGGAAGTCTAGAATGATTCATAGCTTGTGTAAGTATAGAAATAATATTTTTCACTCCATCTCCCATTAAATTTTTTTGTTCAGGATGACAATCATTGCATTTTCCATTACATTGATCAACACGGTTCCTTCGGGTTCCAGCCATCGTCTAAAACCCAAATAGAATAGTGTGAGAGGAAAAAATCATGCTAGGGAAAACAACATAATAAAGGGGGAGTACCTTCAATATCTAACATCTTAGGTTTAATTCTAAGATCATTAGTGTAATTCTAGGACTATAACCTATACTTATACTTAACCTTAGGGACATCCCTAGACATACATTATAAATATCTCTAGGGATCTCACAAAAGTTCTCACATCCTAGATTCCAAAGGTTGACTAAACCTTTCCTCTGATACCAACTGTAGAGGCCCAAAGTTTGACATACATGGACATTACATTACTTTTGCAGATTACTTAGTACATAACAAAAACACACACACAAGGATCGTAATAGTTTAGTGTCTTTGGAAACTCGGAACATAATCTTCTAATCATGGTGAAAGATCTTCAACATCTCCCATAAAGATCTTCCTTTTTTTCTTACCTAAAACCTTTCTTTATATCCTAGGGAAAAGAAAACATAAAAGGGTGAGCTCAAATGCTCAGTAAGGGTAAACAAAAAAAATATATCAATCACATCATATTTATAAGAACATAACATTTTAGAAAACTTAACCTGCAAAAGAGATCATAATATCATAACATGGGATAAATCATAGTAGTGAAATGAAATCCCAATAATCATAACTTAAACACAAGAAACATTGTGGAATACACACATAATCATAGAGAATCATTTCTTATTAGTCAAGACTCATTTCAAAGACTATCTTAGCGGACAAAGTCCATTTCTAAACCGAGTTCACTCCTCGTTTCAGTCCTTTTTCACTGAACCGGTTTAACCCGCCGTTCCATCCATGTCTATCTCATGAGATATAAAATCTTTACCCAATGCATTGGAGGGAGATATAGGTCCCACCCATCTCATAATGATACCATTCTTATGTGTGCCACAAAATCATAAATCATACATCATTTCATAACCCATGTAGTAAAAATGGGATTCTTAAACAACAAGAAATCATAAAACAATTCATATAAGATAAAGGAATTCATAAAAATAATTCCATTACAACATAATCAAATCAATGTAATAATAGGGATAGAAATAGAAACTATATTATCTTAGATGGAAAATAATTTTGATAAAGCACTTGAACTCCATTCTTGAGGAAAATATCCTTTCTACTTCAAAAACATTTTCCTTTCTTTAACATGTCATACCATTTTAAATTAAAAGAAGTTGATTAAAAATAAACTTGAAAACCTGTAAAGGAAGATTCTTGGAAATAATTTTTAAAAAACCCATTCATGCCGTATAAGTTAAAAAAACATTCTTCTCATACTTTTGTCGGAAAATTCAAAAAGTACCTCATACGAAAAATGACAAAAGATTCCTTTCATATTTTTTACAAAAAACTCACCGAAGGGTAAAATTGGATATAAACTATTTTAGAATGATGTAAATATAACATATTAAGGAAAAATTGATGTGGATGATAAAATGAACCCCAGTAAATTCAGAAGTATAAACAATATCGGATACAAATGAGATTGTGATATTTCCCTTACCTTAGGTCCGATTTTCTTCGTATGTGTCCGAACCTCCTCTTCTTTGAAGCGCTTCTTTGAGACCTCCTTTTAGGGCACTAAAATTGGTCTTTGAATAAGACCCGGAACTCTAGGATGTTTCTAGGAAAGTGGAGAGATGAAATTGGCAGGGGTTGGCCGAGCATGAAGGCTCAATGTGGTGTGAGGAAGATAGGGAGGAGGTGCCCTTTTATAAGGGGGGAGAGGGGCACCTTTGGAAAACTAAAAATATTATATTATTATAAAGTCATATTCGGTTTTAAATAGCTCCAAATTGATTTATTTCGAAGCTAAGGTGGGGATGGGTCGAAATCCTCTCTTCCAATAGAATTTAGACAAGTTTAGGTTCCTATTTTAACCTTATCATTTAGATTTAACATTAAGTTAAATAATTTTACTTTTACCGTGTCTTCTTGTGTTCTTACACTATAAGGTTAATAAACTTACTATAACAATCCAGACGAATCCCAAGTTGTTTATTATTAATATATATAACCTTATATAAGTCATTTGGATGAACCATATATTTTTAGGAATAAAATACCGATTAATAATATAGTATTTGTTTTAAAAACTATTTTATGTCAATTTTGACACTATTTAGTAATTGATTTTTGTTAAAATTATAACAGAATGTTTAGTTCGAAAAAAGTTAATCAAATAAATACTAACATGTCATATAAACCTAGAAAATAAGTGGAATTCATAAAAAGGCTCAAATTACATTTATTTGGGTATTTATAACATCAATTATGTCAATATTTCATTAATAAGATAATTACTGCATCATCGTTGTGTCATAAATAAATTAAATTATTTAATGTTTAAAAATTATAAATAAAATACCATTATGTTGGAAATCTTTTTATCTTTCTAATGAATATTTATATTCGAATTTATATTATGTATAACCCCATATTAAAAATTATTTACTTATTAAACTTTGATTTTAACTATTTTAACCCTTCTTTAAGTAAATTGATAATAAATGTCCTAATCTAATCCAAGTGGGCCTAAATGGTCATTTATTATTACTAAGGTTGTTTTTGGTCGAATTACACTTATCCAATAGAATTAGGACATGTGTTAGGGTAATAATAATATCATTTTTACCCTTAATTACCCTATTTACTTTTAACCGTGGAAAAAAAAGTAAAAAGTTACTATTCACCAAAAATTATTTTCATCTCATTGAACCACATTTTACTTACTGACATCAACCGTGTCTCTCGGATTTTTGAAATTCCACTAACAGAAGTGGTGAAATTAAGTTTTATGAAAAATTCATTTTTTTAACCACTTAGTGGTTTCACTATTCATCAAAAAATGAAAGTTTCCAGAAAAATAACAAAAATTAGGCCTAAGCTATATTTGATATTATGAATTCAAAAATAATGTCTATTTTACAAAATTCAAAACATATCAGTTGCAATAATTAATTTAAAAATTAATTCCCGTCGTCAAAACAAATAGCGTGTTCTTAAGAGATAATAATTATCAAAAGATTGACACTTGTTTATGTCTGGTTTAAATGTGAAATTACATCCAATGACCAACATTGTATTAAATTGTAAAAATATATTATAAATATACTTTAAAACCACTCAAATTAATAATTTATTACTATTATTTATTTCGATTAAAAAGGTTGTTTTTAATTAAAATTTAGTAATTTTAACTATTCATCAGAAAATGAAAGTGATCCGAAAAGTACCAAAATTTCACCCTAAGCTAATTTCGATATTCCGAATCCAAAAATGAAGTCCATTTTGAAAAATAAAATTTAAAAAATTTCAAAAATTGGTTATTAATATTCATAATGGCTAGTTTTAATAATATTTTAATAGCATATCGTTTTTTAGTGAAACTCGGTATTGCGTACTACACACATTATCGAGGAAGGTCGCGATTGCGTGTAATGAAAGGAAAGTCAAATATGCGTGTTGTGCAAGCTCTTTTTGTTGTAGCGTACAACACAAGACATTACTGAAATTAAAAAGAACATTTTTCATAAAATCTCGGGGTGTTACAATTATTGCAAAAAACTAAACCATTCCAAAATGGATTTCCCATGATCCACTTCTTTCAACAACACATGCAGCCATTCCATCTCAAACTATATGGGTATTCCTGATCCACACGAGATGGAAAAAAGATCCTAGGCATCGACCAACAAACCAGAGGGAATGATTTCACCCGACCAGAACAAAACAAATGACATATATATACATTATGAAAAAAACAGTTGGGGAATGCTGAATATATGACATTACTATAACAAATAGATATAACAAATAGAGAAAACTCTAAGTAAAAAAGTTTTAATACAATGTACTAGAACCAAAAGGTTAGTCCAAATAGGGAATGTACGAAACCCTAGAATCATGACCACCAGCTACCCAACCCAACTAACAAAAAAGATAACCACCTCACAGTGGAACATTGCGTTCCCCAAAAATAATGACATATAATGGTATACACTATATTAAAGAGGAGAATAGGGTGAGAACTATAGGATCAATAGGATTTACCCAGGAGTTCCATGAAAATTCTCTGTATAATAATTCTATTATTCTTGATTTAAAAAAACATGTCTTGAAATGTTGTTAAACACTTTTATAAAAAATATCATAAAATTTTCCTCATTATAAAAATTCAAAAATAAAAGACAGTATATCTATTTAAAGGAACATTTTACATATAATATTTAAGATGTATCAACATGCATATAAAGGACAAAATAGTACCTTGATATGATATAGAAAACAACAGTATCAGCCCAGGCATCACAATAACATGGAATACAACTGGTCAGGAATCAGACTACTCATACCCAAGAATCTAAGAAAAATTCATTGTGGTACATGAACTCAATTATCTGAACTCCAGTACCCAGGATATACCCCATAATGTGATACCCCAACATCATATATGTACCTAGATTCAGTAATAAACACTCTTTGACAAGAGGAAATCCTTAGAAAGTAACCCCTGTAATGGATGATTAACCCGAGCTAAACATTCCACCTAATACCCAAGGTAACCCCTGTTATAATATTCCCAACCATTTATCAAAATAAAGGAAACCACATTCATTGAAAATCACATTCCAAAACACAAAAACAGTCAATCCAGATGCATACCATTTTATTTATAAACCAATTTATAAGAACATAAGAATACAGTTTATCAAACACAATCTACAAATGGAACAACATATATAAAAACTGCGGTATTACATGTCTGCAATGGGATCCACCATTAATGAAAACCTGAATACATCATCAAAGGCCCCATAATCAAATTGACACATCTTAGGATTGATTTATGTACGAAAGAGGGAATTAAGAGAAGAGGAAATATCAGATACCAGGGAAAAAATGAATTCTACACCACTACCATCAATGGGATGGCCTTTGGACAATGATAATACAAATGATCTTGGATGATGACACGAATAAACACCTATTTAGATCACCAGATCTTATAACGAAACCCAGGGGTGCTACCACAATCTATTATAATGAAGAAGCAGAAAGATTTATTACCCAGAAAAATGTGCCAAAACCATAATTGAAATTTAATTCTGAATTATTCCATCTAGAAGGAGTAGAGTCTCATAATATAATCTAGAAAATTACCCAGGGTGAAGGATAATGATATATAGAGAAAATAAATGATTGAAAATATCTACATGTCTATTTTTAATGTGTTCATGGGATGTTACATGACATGTAACCATGTTTCATGACATATAACCTTCATTGTCCCATATACACTATAAAAAAATCACATTGGATAAAAAAAATATCATTTAAAATAGTCATGACATGTAACTCTTATTCATAATGTGTATCCTTTCACAGTATGAAGAATTTTCTGACTTTTATATAGCGATTATTAGAAATCGTGTAACCTAGTTGCATGACATAAAATCCTCCTGAATCCTCTAGAAAAATTCATCTAATGTTGGGAGTCCAAAAAATCCTTTACATCACAATTATAGGTATCCTACCAATTCTTTCTCTTCCCTCTATATAAAATGTGAAAAGGAAATCCACAACAAGGTTAATGAAATACATGATAGATATTATATTTTATGATATATATATATATATATATATATGTTTTTTGTTTTTAATATATTTATATAGAATTTATAATTATTATATAGTTGTTTTGAACATGTATAATTTAATAAGAGACTAGTGGAAAGGGTGTTATTGCCTAAAATTGTTTTAATTGGTACATATGTTATGTTATGAACCTATCATCTTTTATGTTGTGTATATTTTGTTCCTTTTTTATCGAATATTTTTAATCTCATTTTTTTATATTTGAAAAATATTTTATTATTATTCTTCCACATGTATTATGATTGAAAAATTACTATACCAATATAGGTTTATGTTAGAGTCTCATTTCATTTCAACATTGTATAACATGGATTTTTTGGGTAAATAATATGGGTCTTATCTTTA
Organism: Viscum album; assembly: GCA_963277665.1. Classification (NCBI taxonomy): domain Eukaryota; kingdom Viridiplantae; phylum Streptophyta; class Magnoliopsida; order Santalales; family Viscaceae; genus Viscum; species Viscum album. Next base: position 1,534,779,494 of record OY728120.1, on the reverse strand, counting down.
AAACCCTATATATATTAGTATATTTTGGTTTATCATCATATTTACATTTATTCATAACAATTCACTATATTTGGTAATTTAAAACTCATACAAATTTAATAAGATAAAAAGTACTTATTTCATCATTAGTCAACAATGATTTCATCCACATCAACAATAAAAAAATTATTTTATGAATTGTCATACAAAGAAAATAAATGGATACAATGGATAATTTTCACAAAAAATGAAATTTTTTACATATTAAAAAATATAATCATTCTAAAATTTCTAAAAAAATCATTTTCAATATTTTACAGAAGTGTAAAATGAATGTTTTTATTTGATATATATGAATTGAACAAAAAATATTTATCATGAACATTCATTTTATTGATGTTTAAATTTCATGTCATAAATTTATTTTCCAATGAATATGATTTCATACATATTATAAGAGTTTTGTGTTAAAATTTACTAAAGAAAAAGGATATTTTCTCTTCCTTCAAATGAAATGTTTGATCGTAATTTTAAAGGTAGTTTTCATATATTTCAATATGAGTTGATGTTTTTATACCTCACTATGGATAATATATAAAGATAAAACCATTGTTTTTTCTCAATAAATATTATTTTTATGTGACGATGAAATGTTTAGGAAACCCATTTCATTTATGTGGAATATTTTATAATGATATAATGAATGATTTAGGATTTATGGTAAACATATATATCGTTTTCATTATATGATATGTTAGACTACTATATCCCAATAATTCTATATGTAAATCCATATATCACCTGAGATAATTATGGAAAATTACTTCATGTGATAAATCCACCATTAAAAATAGTTATATATGCTTGGTCCACTATGAAATGTGAAATAGGGGATGATACTAGATTTAATGTGATATCATAAATAAGTGGTCACACCAAATATAATATGTTATGATATTTATAGAAGTTCGAAATGAAGTATTATATGGTTTCTATTTTAATGATTGTAACACACTCTTATCATGTTTTTATTCATATTAATTTATCTCATGTATCATGAATGATATATCATGATTCCCCACTATACATAATTTATTTTCAAATGATAATATTTTAACCATTGAATGGTTTTATTGTATATGAAAGATTTTATATGGATATTATATGAAATAATCTTGATCTCAAACTCTTTTTTTCACATCCTTTTATATGTTTATTTATTATAATCTCCCATAAATACCTTTATGGGTCATCTATGTTAACATTATGCAATTTTTTCCTTCACTGGGATTTTATGAAAGGATTATGTTGGGAATGCCCCATATGGTTATAATGTTTTAGGAAATTATATGATATATTGAATATCATTCATAAAACAAGGTTTGTATATACCTAGTATCAATGTACACTAAAGAAAATTTTATTTTTACGATGGTTGTTTTATTAGATGCACTAAATATTTAATGTAAATATACCATAGTGAATGGGTAATGAAACATTTATTTTTCATAATTCATAAAATAGGATGAGAAAGTAATTCTCACATGAGAAGTGACACATTCAATCATTCGATAATCCTAATTCACCTTATATAATTATTAAGGGTTTTTATATTAATTTTGATACTAAATTTTATTTTATTTTTTTAAAAAACTTAAATGAAAAAAATTAAATGATGATTGAAAATATAAATGTACATGTAGAGAGAATTATAATAAGAAAGAATGTCCTTTTCCCTATTTTCAGTCACAAGCGTTCATTCTTCCTTTTGTTGTTTTTAAAATTTATGTTGTAAATGATATTAAGGAAACCTCATTAATTAATTACATATTTTAATTTTTTATTTAATCATTTTTTAATTTATATGGACCACAAAATCTCATATACTCAAATTTTAAAATAGTATAATTCCTCAACAATTAATATTATACCTAAAATACCCTGCTCCCCCATATATCATTTTGTTCCTCCATGAAACCCAACATCCACTGTATGATGGTTTCGTATAATAATATGCTAGAATCATGAAGAAAAAATGGAATTGGAAATAATGTTTTGGTGTATTATATCCCAACCATTCAGTACTCTTTAAAACACCAAAAATAGAATGGGAACATTTTCAAATGAATAACAATAAATACAAACACTGCAAAACCTCCCCCTAGGCTAGGCCATAGTTTATTCACCTTTCACACAAATTGAAAGGATATCATGATGGAAAGTTTGTAGAGGGTAAGATGATATTTGAGTTTACTAAGAAAGAGGGGTGGAAGAATATGTAAACACTTTAATTAGAAATTTAATGAATGTATTACATGGTATAAAATTAAATCAAATTTAATGAAATACTAAATCAATGGTATCACTATAGCTCATTGGGTTGGAAGATCATTTAGAAACGATCCCTTTCCCTAACAAAATAAGATTGTATTTATATGACGTCTAGCTTCTAATATTCAATAATTTTTATAATAAATGGTTGAAAGAGTCATCCTAGTAGGTGTTGGGGACATTAGGCTAGTCTTAACCCAAAAATTCACATCAAATATTCCATCTTTAGTCATGTATGGTTATTTACTCCATGAGTAATTGGCGGACACGACATGTAATTTGATAGGCCATGAACCTTCTTCATACTATTTAATTATTCAAATCTTACATATGTCTTCAATTAACATCATTTAAATTTTTTAATTTATGTTATTGTTTTTTCTATTTGTTTTTTCCCATTTTCGTCGAGTTCATAAATTATGAGCATCATGTTTGTTTTTTAATGTGTACTTGACCTTTCAAAATCATCAATCTACCTTAAAATATCTAGTTTCATGTTGTTTCTCTTTTATATGTTCTATCAATATTTTACGTCATCATATATTAAAATTTTTTGTCCAATTTTCATCAAACAGTGTATCATATCAATAATCTTTAAAACAATTAAATGTTTAGATGAATAATAATTTGAATTGAAAAAATAATTTTGGATTATATCAATGAAATTCACATAAATAAGATTATCAATACCCATATCCTGGGAACATGTTTCTCCTCAATCATGAAATCTAATTTTTTTAGAGGAATGAAAATATTAAAATATTTAAATTTCCAAATAAACAGAACAAAACTATTTATAATAGAAATTAAACATTTGAATTTTAGCCAAGGAAAATCCTATAACTCCTCATAATGAAAGGAATGTTAAAAATCATCCATTTAACACTCTCTCTTTAGAAACATCACTACCTATCCATCGATCCACAATTATTTTTTAATTTATCATTATAGTGAATGGAAATGGAAATTTACCCTGTATTAAATTATTTGTTAATAATCAACAAATGTGAATGATGTATATTGAATTATGTTCATACCTTAGGTACATTTTACTTAACACATGCTTGCAAGACATCTTCCATTTCCCTAATGTTATAATTGTAATGAGAAAATAGATGTCTTTTAATTATGGTTCAAATTCCTATGGTTCATAATTTTTGTAAATAATGATGATTTTCAAATAAATATATACAATGAAGTATGATTCTTTAGCATAATGCATGATATCAAAAAGTAACCCTAAGAAAAATAATCTATTAAAAATGTCATCTCCTGAACATTAATTCTTATAGTTGGAACATGATACAAATCATCATAACTAATGTATCTCCCTATCCATATTTCCATCATTTTTTTTCATTTTTTATCATTTTTATTTCACTTTTTATTCATTTTAGAAAGTAGTTTTGAAGAAAAATCACAAATACACTGACTAACCATATACAGTCCTTATATCATTAGACTATAATTGTTTATTTCTGATCCTCAAAATACCCAACATGTATTTCAATTTTCTTATCAATAGAGGAGAATAATAAAGTATTGTTAAAACATGTAATTTCCACAAAATCTGATGGAAATGCTAAGAAAAAAATAATTACACCTAGAAAAACTATGATAACCACGACCCAAACATAGTGGTTTTAATATAATGTAACATACCATTAGTAGAGTAGAAATGGATATAAAGATTTATAACATTATTCATTTCTTAGAAAAGAATTCATTCTTTCATATAAAAAAGTGTAGGATTAATTTCATTATTGTCATAAGGATAATGGTGGTCAACAATTAAAAATACTCAATAACATAAAAATTGACTTTATTAATTCAATGTATTAATTATATTCCTAGAATTGTATAGGGGAAACCATTCCCTATGCTCTCAAGAAATATAATATAGAATGAAATGGTAAATATTGGTCCATTGACTTTATTAGGGATGAGAAAATAGGATTTGGGACAATTATGCAAGGAAATTCACAAAACTAATAAATCAATTCATATTAATTTTAGAAATTCAGAACATTACAATTATAATTTGAATTTTATTTACAAAATCATCGCATTCCCATAAAGGGAAAATATTCCAAATACACCATCTCATGTTTGAACTTACGTATCCTTTTTTACCACTTAAATTATCTATTCATATAAACAATATAAGACCTGGAATAATGATTATCAAAAAAAATTGTATGAATCTTATATGTACATTTTAGTACAAGGGTCCATTTTTTGTAGTGATGTATTCTATATGGATCATAAATAATATAAATTAATGGTAGTAAGAAAATTAATGAATTAAAACTCATACTCCCCTTTCAATGATGTTTCACATGGTTTGTATTGGGTGTTTTTTCTATAATTCTATATTCTTCCACCATTAATGTAATGAAGAACTTTCATAACATGTATAATAAATTCATAACCTAGTCATCCAATATTTACATAATGTGTTTTCTTTTTGTGATGTGAATTAAATTCTAGACATGTATTCCTCCCATTTCATTTAATATTCTCCTACTTCCATTTGGTTTCATATGTATATTCCTAAAATTAAAATATCAATTTTTACAAAAAGATCCATGTCAGAGGAAAAACAAATTTATATAGTCATATATGGTTGCATCAAAATTTATTCATAAAATAACAATTAACATTAAATAAATAGAAAGAAAATGAAATGATAAATCCTGGATTGATCTCACAATTGGACCTGAGTTTTGAATATCAATTGATGTGTAGTGCCAGCTATTATCTGTAATATATTGGTGGGTGTAGTTTCTTGGATTTGTAACCCAAACATATTTTTAATCCCATATCACATTTAATCTTCGTTATTGTGCATAATTCTAGGTATAGTGTACACCAGATCTTCAAAATGTGGTAGAAATTTCTTGGAATGGGTACGTTGATGTATAGAACCTCCTAATTCATTTATATGTTTGAAAAATATTCTTTTTTTCCATTGTATTCTCCATAGTTGTTCAATTAATCAAATAGTCAAAAATATTTTTTTAGTGCAATTTAAATTGAAAATAAAATAAAATTTGATGATTGAATAGTACGATCATCTCTTTATATATATATATATATATATCTTGTGACTGAAATTATTCAAGAATATCCACCATAATAACTTATTTCACTCCCTATATTAAATGGTCAATGTCTTTAGTGATCTCCTTGTATTCCTCAACATTTTCATTTTCTATTTCAGCGTCAATCTATTAAGAAAAATATGATTTTTCGGAATATATAGAATCAAAATAACATGGTGGATATACTCAATTATGTTTCAAGAATACTAAATGTCTTTATGTTCACAATTGTGTCATCTATATGATTGGGTTTTTTGCGAATATCCTCTTTAGTGAAAAGCGCCTATTGCTGGTCATCAACAATAGATTGAAGAAGGTAGTTAGGTTCCTATAGTATCTCTTTGAATTCCACAACATGTTGGTTTCTTCCACTTCTATAGATTTAAATAGGTTATGAGGTGCTCATTCTTTATTCCTTTATTCAACTAGTTCTCATTTCATTTAACAACCCTTCTTTTTCACACACTTATCATTATTTACTATATAAAACCTTCAATCGATACAACATAGAAGATCGAGAGGTATAGTGTCTTTGGGGCTTAGGAACATTACATAAAAAATTATAACATAAAATGAAAATTCTTATTGAAAAAATCCTTTACATGACCACTACATTCCCTCATACTTAGCATTTCATGGGATAACCTGAGGACATGCATAAGAAAAGGGTGAGCTCTAATGCCCCGTAAGGTAGAAAACAATGAATAAAATGAATATTGCAATACATTTTAGTCAATAGGAATATCAATGGAGCTCATTATAAAAATAAACATAATGGCATGGTATATCTTGATTATTATAACCTGGAAATGGGGAAACGACACTTAACATATAATTAGCATGAGCAAAGGCTCATTGCACATAGAGCATGATTAAACCCTCATTCCACATTAATTTGCATGAGTAAATTTTAATTGAAATGAATTATCATGAGTGAATCCTCATTGCACTTGATGTATCATGATAATAATATTTACCCAATGCATTGGAGTGCTATTAGGGTGTACCCTTCGTAAAAATTTCATTTCATGAATAAGTGTACCATATGGATCATATAACATGGATACATAACACATCATCATTTATTCCACAATAATGGATTGTTTAATTAATACATGAAACTATATAATCAAGATGTAAATGTGCATAAAGGTGAATACCCTTAATAGATAAATGGTAATGGTATTCACTACACAATGACTTTTTCATAGAAAAAAGTGGTGCAATTTCGGCAACACAATGACGTGACATAAAAAATCAAGAAAATGGTTGATGAGATATAAAAGATTGTCTCACAATATTTACATGAAATGTACAATTAGGGGGTCACATAGATACATGTACCAGCATTTGTAATGTAGTTTAGATTCATAAAACAAAATAATTATTTGAAAGTATATGAGGAGAGGGAAATTACTTATGAAATTTCTTCATGGTAATAGGTGTACAGGGGATGTATTAATGAGAGATAAAGGGTTATAATTTCAATAAAACATAACAAGGTCAATATGGGGGATGTGAGAAATCATAACCCAACATTTGAAACTGATTTTAAAAGTGTATAACAACATAATAAAATTGAGATAAAAATGAAAATAAAGGAATCCCTTACATGGAAGTGTGATCCCAATGGCTTGGGAGGGGCTTAAGAGAGACTTATTAAGAGCATGGGGTGCCTTGGGGTGATTCTAGAGAGAGGAGGTAATAGGTTTTAGGAACTAAATAGATTGTGACTGAAGAGGATGTGGGAGATTGGGTTGGTTTATATAGGATTGGAGAGGGAATTCTTTATTATATATGTTTGCGACACTACACATTAAACTAATCAAAACCACAAAACACCCCATGGGTTTCCCATGGATTTTTCCAAATTTTAGTGGAAATAAATATTTGATAAGGCCAATGTGCGAAATTCATAAAATAATACGGTTTCTCATGTGGAGGCGAGTCATACTTTCAAGGAAATCAATTTAAAAAGCTAAAATGTTTTATAAGTCTTGGAGGGTCTACTGATTCTTTGTAAAATAAATAAATAAATAAAAAAACAAAAAACAAATTATTTTAATGATAAAACATATATTGGCCGAAAATAACGTTTAAAGTGTTTTATTACATCACATTTGAGCCTTTATGATTCAATAAAACACATTATATATTTAAATAGTATTTAAATTTTACCAAAAAAAATTGATTGTCTAGGAAAATTAATAAAAATGAACCATTGGATAATTTCAACATCCTCACTCCAAAAAATAATATTAATTTTATATAAATAATTTTATAAATATGTGAATTTTCACTTTTAATATAAAAACATGCATTTATAAAAAACTCATGTGTTTTGGAAAAAAAGGCATTCCAACCTTAATAAATATTACACATGAATTCATAAAATTATATGATCATTTATATTAAAAAGGAATTTAATAATAATAATACTATTTTATTTGAATATTATTTAAGTACAAAATCCATTAATTCATCAATATAGATTTATTAGTTGAATATTAACTAAAAATACTATTTGTGCTTTAAAAACTATTTACAAAGTAACAATAATAGAAACAATGAATATTAATTATTATATAGAAAAAGAATTCACATAATCATAGTGATATGGCCTTGTTATATAACCCCTTATAACACCTTCATAAAACTGAAGGGTAAGGTGTGTTAAGGTGACCGACTCCAAGGGTGGCTCGGATAACATCGCTTGGGTGGTAATCTCTATCAACATCCACTGCTCTTGTAGGTGGTTTTGTTCAAAATTCACATGTTGAGGCTCGAATTGGTCTTGGTCAAGAGATAATCCCAATGATTCCTCCTCTTTTCCAAGCTCTGAAAAATGGGTTTCGTATGAGGAAAGACTACTAGATGAAGCCGTCACATCATTTCTCTAAGTAAATTCGATTTTTTAAAAAACAATATTTATACTAATCATGGGATAAATGTTCAACGGATATATTAACAATGGTCAAAATTCATAATGATATTTTAAAATCCAAAACATAACACCAATTAAGTGTATACATTTTACATAACCATACGAAGGAATTTAAATAGACTTGGAAAAATTTTCATTAATGATTTTTTCGGCCTTTACAATATTCCCCCCGTAAAAAATTTCACCAAAGAATTTTCCTTTTCCACTCTAAAATTTATGTGGGTAACACTACTTCATCACATATTATAATTACCACATCTCTTCTTCAGTCTTTTGGTTTCGCTACAACACCTTGACGAGGGGCATTATCTTATTTCGTATAACTTTTTCACTACAATCTAAGATCTTAAATGGTTCCTCCTCGTAAGAAAGATCATCCTATAACTATACTACCACTGAAGAGAGTACATGTGAAGGGTCTAATATGTACTTCCTTAATAGGTATACATGAATATCATCATGTAATTTTTCCATGGTACGTGGAAGTTCTAGTCGATAGGCCACAACCACAACACCATCAAGAATATCAAAGGGGTAGATGAAACAAGGAGTTAACTTCCCTCTCTTTCAAAACCTAGTGACCTTCTTCTAGAGAGATATGCATAAAAACACAGTGTCTCTAACTTTTAACTCAAGGTCTCATCAGAAGTTATCTGCATAGCTCTTCTATTGACTTTGGGATGCCTTGATATGCTTCTAAATGATATTCTCCTTCTCCACCATTTCATTGACCATTTTAGATCTTAGAGTCATTGGATCGCCGACTTCATCCCAATACATCGGTGTTCTACACTATTTCCTATTAATGGATTCATACGGTGCTATTCATATTTGTGAGTTGAAACTGTTATTGTAGGAGAATTCAACCAGAAGAAGATGTTGGTACCATTCTCCTTTGAAGTCCATCGAACATGATCTTAACATATATTCTAGTGTCTGAATAGTTAATTCAAATTGGCCATCAGTTTGAGGATGATACACCATAATGAAGTTCTATTCAGTGGTTAGAGCAAGTTGGATACTTTTACCGAACATTGAGGTGAATATAAGATTGCAATCGGATACAATAGATAGTGTTACTCCATGTAGCCTTTCCACTTATTTGATGTAAATACAAGCATTATGATATGATGAGGATTCCTCTCAAATCGTGATAAAGTGATCTGTCCTCATAAGACGATCCACAACAAACCAGATAACATTGTTTTCTTTGGATTTCTTTGGACATCTAGTGAAAAATTACATGGTAATGTTGTCCCACTTCTATGTTTGTATGGGTAGTGGTAGCATCATCACCTTAGAATTTTTCTTCTCAGCCTTCACTTGCTAACATACCATGCAATTTGATGAATATTCAGAAATAGCCCTATTTAAAATGTCCCACCAAATGTTTTCTCAGAGATCTTGATATAATTTTTGTGCTCCATAGGTTAATATTGAAGTTTGAGATATGTGTGTCATTCAAGAAGCTCCTTCTTTATCTCTGGATCATATGGTACACATTATCGTGACCCAAATCTCCCAATTCCATCCTTTTCAACCATGAACTCTGAGGACTTCCCATTTCTGATAGCTTCCACCCTTTTCAAAATTTCTACATCCTTTTTTAAGAATCATTTATTTTATCCAATAGGGATGGTTGAGAAATCATTTGAGAAAATATTGTTGATGATCCAACCTTAACGATTCCCATTTCCATCCTCTATAAATATAAGATGATTGGATCCTTCTCAATTTTAATCTATGACAGAATCGCTGGATCATTTCTACATAGAAAATCTGCCTCCTTGGTAGCTTTCCTAGGGGGTAACGGAATTAGCAGTCATAATACTTGATGAGTTCTATCCATCATTGTTGGTGCATATTATTCTCTTTCTATGTGAATATATATTTTAGGCTCTAGTGATCAATATATATCTCACACTTCCCCACATAGAGATAATGCCTCTAGATTTTCAACGAAAATATCACAACCACCAACTCCATATCATGTGTGTGATAGTTTTTCACATGGATTTTCAGATTCCTTGAGGCGTAGGCAATCACTTTATCATTCTGCATCAACACACAACCCATGCCCTTCTTCGAAGCATCACAAAATACCACAAAACGGTCTCCACATGTGGGTAATGTGAACATGGGCATAGTGATAAGCCTCCATTTCAACTCCTTGAATATCTCTTCACATTCATTACTCCATGAAAACATTACTCCCATCCGAGTTAGATTGTTTAGAGGGTTGGACAATAATGAGAAATTTCTCACAAATCGGCGATAATATCCAGCTATCCCCAAGAATATATGGATATCCGTCACCGATTTTGGCCTCACCCATACCTCAATTGTAGATTTCATAGAGGGATCCACTGATATCCAATTTCTGGTGATGATATGGCCCAACAATGATACCTCCTTCAACCAGAACTAAATCATTGTGTACGTTTCATATATCTTCTCCTTCCAAATGGTCTCTAGTATAGTTCATAGATTCTCATCTGGATCCTCCTTGGTTTTGGAGTATATTAGAATATAATATATAAAGACTACCTCAAATTTTTCTAGGTAATCTCTTAATAAAATATTCACCTTGTCCATGAAGATTTCTGGAGCATTAGTGAGTCTAAAATGCATTACCATGAATTCATAGTGCTCGTATCTTGTACAAAACGATGTCTTGGAGATATCATCCTTATTCACCCATACATGATAATATCATGACCACAAATATACCATAGAGAAATATTGTGCTCTAAATAGCTGATTGAAAAATTCATCAATTCATGGAATATGATACTCGTTCTTTCTCATGATTTTGTTGAGCTCATGATAATCAATGGAAAGTCACATTGACCAATCCTTATTCTTGACGAAGAGGACGGGTGCATATCATGGTGATGCACTTGGGCGTATAAAACCTTTATCCAAATTCTACTATAGTTTTTTCTTCAGCTCTTAATTCTCTAAAACGTCCATTCTATATGATGTCTTGGATATTGGAAATGACCTAGGTATAAGGTCAATTGATAATTCAACATCTCTTCTAGGAGGAAGACCAGACAATTCCACTCGAAACACTTCACCAAATTCCCTTACAACAGTCATGTCTGCAAGGACGATTTCCGATTTATACTCAATCGTCTGAGCCAGATATGCATGCTCATAGGGAAATAATATCTATTCTTGAGATAATGGAGCTAAAGAAGATTTATATTCATCCTTTCACTTGTATAGAATCGGTGGTCGATTCTCCACATGTAAAGTGATTTCCCTCTCATAGCAATTTATGATACCACATTATATGGAAAGCCAAACCAAGCTGAGAATTCCATCAAATTCTAACAGAGGGAGTATGATGTGGTTAACCAAGAAGTTCCATCCACAAATTCTGACAGGGGAGCAGTTATATTCATGGGATGCAATGATTTCCCCATTTTTAGTACTCACAGACATCTTTAAATCTATTATATATGGTGGTGTTAGGATTGTTCTACAAAACAAATCAGGATATAAAAGAATGTGTAGAACCTGAATTAAAAATTATGTTCACTAATCATGAATGAATAACTCGTGTACATATCACCAGATCATTTTTTGGGTTCACTCTAGGGGTAGTGATGAAAAAACTCACCCTTTCTGCCTTGGAGGTTGTTGGTATCCTAAAAAAACCCTTGGATTTGGGCACTAATTTTCAAGGTGACCTATTTCTATTCATTTGAAGAAATGACCAGAACGTTGAGGTTCGAATGGAGTGTTCCTCTACTCTGTCATATCCACAAGTTTTTATTTTTGAATGTCACCATTTAGGTTCCCTTATCTTCCACACTTAATTCATTTCCTCGTCCCCTTTAGGCAATTTCTAGGGTGCTTCTTTCAACACCATTGGAAAGTGCGGTGTGGGATTTTCATAGAACCGTTTGATTTATCAATCAAACCACAAGAATTGAAGTCCATGTTAGGCTTCTTTTCCCCATGATACCCCAGATATTCGCTGATCTCCATTTTGACCATGAGGTCACATAAAAAATTTCCTCATTTCTGTCGAAGTCACAAATTTTTTGGGTTTTCTGAGGGCTATGTTTTATCCCGCCAAAGCAGTGGTCAACCTTGAATTTAGGGGTAACAACAAATACATAGGTGTATCTTGCAATCCTTGTTATTTTTTCCTCGTACGCTCCCACATATTATTCTTCTTTTTTTCTTGAGGTAATAGAAGTCCATTTCCATCTTATGCCAGAGGGTGCGTGAAAAATATTTATAAAAAATCATCTTCTAGAAATCCTTCCTTTAAAATTTAGGATCGAAATAATGATGTAGATGCTCAATATACAAGAGGGTGGGGTGAATCATACACTTTAAAAATTCCATTGGAACCTTTAAAGTTGGTTATGGATAACTAGGTTTTCCTTAGACAAGGAAAATCTAGGTTTAATAAAGTTAAACTTAGCAAATTCACAACACCTCTGATCACCAACTGGAGAATTGGAACCAAAGTTAACGATATAAGATTCTACCTTAAAGCGTATAGAATCTAAACTAATTAGATTAAAGGTATAAGGAAGTATAAGAAGATTATACTTTCCTTATAATACAATATACATCGGAAACAAACAAGTAGTAAAACTACATGTAACAAACAATAACTCTTTTAACCCAAAGAGAAGGGTATCCAACAACCTTGGATAAAGGTATCTTGATTTATACTTTCAAGAAAGTCTGTCTTACCCACACCAGGATAAGACCTCGATACGAAGATTGGAATCTCTATCTTTCTATCCCCGTAAGCCCTCAACTTCAAGGTAGTTGGAACCTCTGTCTTCCTCAGCAAGGAAGCCCTCGAACTTCGAGTTAGTCGGCACCTCTATCTTCCTATCCTCAGAATTACTCTAATGTAATCACCAACATTCAGAGTCGTACAATGAAATCTGAATGAGCGGTTTAGTACGCACAAGGCATAAAATGATTCTCTCTCTAGAAATCACCTTAATAGCGTGTGTTCTCTAGATCGATCAACTTGTTTCATTGTTGAGATCTTTTAAATGAGCTCCTATTTATAGGCAAATTTCCAATGGTCGGCTCCCTCCTCCAATGGTCATATTTTCCATGAAATTCGGAGGGACCTGTACATGTGTAACTCAACCAATGGTTAATTAGAAACAGAATAGACGACATTGATTTATAACAAACCATGTATAACTGAACGCACGACATCGTTTTGAAATGAAGCATATGTAAGTAAAAACTAATAAATATTTAGGAGTGTAAGCAAGTCAAAAGATCGGAGTCTAAAAAAAATGAAAATTTGAGTCTATGTTACGAAATATTCGGATTCTGTTTCATAGGAATTCGGAGTCTGGTTTCACCAGAGATCGGAATATGAACTTGCAGAGTTCGGAGTCGAACTACTTAAGAGTTCGGAGTCGAACTGCTTAAAATTTCGGAGTCGAACTGCTTAAGAGTTCAGAGTCCAACTGCTTAAGAGTTCAGAGTTGAACTACTTGAGAGTTCAGGGTCGAACTGCATAAGAGTTTGGAGTCGAACTTCTTCAGTGTTCGGAGTCGAACTACTTAAGAGTTTGGAGTCGAACTACTTAAGAGTTCAGAGTCGAACTTCTTCAAAGTTCGGAGTTGAACTGCTTAAGAGTTCGGAGTCGAACTACTTAAGAGTTCAGAGTCGAACTACTTGAGGGTTCAGAGTACAGAATTTGGATTAGAACTAAATTACAGATCACATCCAGAATTCAGATCCTAAAAAACAGAATGCTCCAAATCTTTTCATTATATGGCTCCGGGATTTTGGGTATGAATCTGGGTTTTGAATTAAAGGAAAATATTTCAATGTATAAGGAAATCTAGGTTAGGGTAAATTTCCTTAAAGAAGTAAATTTTCCTTATGGGGGTAAAAATAATATTTCTTTATGTATAAGGTGTTTTCGATTTTCAAAAAAAGAAGGAATGGAACTGTCATAAGGAAAACCTTATTGACTAAACATCAAATACCTTGATCTCCTCCTAAGGAATCACACTTTTGTTCAATTTCCAACATTGATCAGATTCACCCTCAATATGATAAGTATCCAAGAAAACCATCTTTTTTTGGAACATTAAATTATAGAGAATATCTTTTCAATGGTGTTGACCCATTGTTCGGTGATAGAGCGATCATATTATCCCATAAAAGTAGGAGGCCATGGTCTCATGAAGCTCTCGATAGTGACTAGTTTGTTCTTAGGGGGGTTGAACGTTACCCTTGATGCATGTTTATATTCAAATCTTGAGTTAACTAAGAGAGTATCATGACATTGTTTGTGATTCCTTCTCCCATTATATTGGGGATCTTATTTGAACAGTCATCGCTTTGATTTTCACATAATTTGTTAGATCGAGTCCTCCTATTATAGACTATTGGCTAGAATAAAAAGAATGTTAGGGGTAACACATAAAGTGTAACCCAAAGAAAAAAATAGATGACTTATTAATTATTTTTATTTCGGTAACTTATGAATCTATAATCATCAAACTATGTAATCCATGATCTGCTTTCTAACATGTATTCTTAGAGGCATTTTTTCATAAATAATGGCTCATATTAATATTTTTAATTTACCAAGGCATATCCTCTAGGAGTGTCATAACCAATAGTGCCACAAGGCCCATTTTCATGTAACAGGATACCCCGGGTCAAGACCAAAATACTCTTTGACAGAGTTTTCACTCCTAGGTACATTTGTGTCAGAGCCGCCTCTACCTGCTCTTTTCTAGAGAGGGGTGTATTTTATTAATAAATCACATAATCAATACTCCCCTAAACATAGGGATTTTTTATTATACATAGTATAGTATCTATGTATTCACTATGGTTTTATAATCTAAATTCTAAAAATTACCATTCCTTTCCACTGATACCAACTATATCAACCGTTCTTTTTATTACACAGTTAACATAACTTATTACATAAAACCTTCACTTGATAAAACATAGAAGATATAGAGGTATAGTGTATTTTGGACTTAGGGACATTACATAACAACATAAAACATAAATCATAACATCTTATTGAAATCCTCTTTACATGAACACAAAATTCCCTCATACTTAGCATTGCTTGGGATAACCAGAGAACATGCATAAGAAAATGGTAAGCTATAAAGCCGATTAAAAGAGTAAACAAAGAATAACATGATGATTAAGGCATATGTTAGTAAATATTCTTATTAATTAACCACAAAACAAAAATAAACATAAACGCCTGATATTTCATGATTATCATAACATGGAAATGTGCCAACAACACTTAACATGGAATTATTAAGAGCCAAGGCTCATTGCACCAGGTTCATGAGTAAACCATTATTTAAATTGAATTAGCATGAGTAAATCCTCATTAAAATGGAATTATAATTATTAAATATTCATTTCACTTGAATTATCATGATGATAATCATTACCCAACGCATTAGAGAGCTATCAGGGTGCACCCTTCGTAAACATTTCATTTCATGCATAAGTGTGCCACATGGATCATATATAGTGGATACATAAAACATCATCATTTATTCCATGATACTGGATTTTGAAATTAATACATGAAACTATATAATCAATAATTAAATGTTCAAAAAGGTGAATACCCTTTATAGGTAAATGGTCATGGTATTCAATACGTAATGACTTTAGCTTGGAAAACCGCGGAGCAATTTTGGTAGCATAACAGCATGACATACGATTTCATAAAAATGGTTGATGAGAGAGAAATGGGTGTCTCATAAATTTTACACGAAATTGACAAAAATTAGGTCACATAGATACAATTACCAACATATGTAATGGAATTTATATTCATAATTCAATATAATTTCTTAAATTTAAATGAGGAGAGAGAAATTCCTTACTGAGTTTCTTCATGGAAACTAGTGTACATGGGTGGCATTAATTAGAGATAAAGGGTTACATAATCACTCAAAAATAAGGAGGTCAGTAAGGGGGAGGTTTTAAATCCTACCCCAACATTTCTAATTGAATGTAAAAGGGAATACCTACATAATGAAATTAAGGAAAAAATGAAAAGGAAGAAATCCCTTACTTGGAAGTGTGATCCCAAAGACTTGGGAGGGGCTTCAGAGAGACTTCATGGGAGATTGGGGAACCATGGAGGGATTATAGAGAGAGGAGGGATGAGGTTGGAAGAACTCCAAAGTCTTTAAGTGAAGAGGTTGTGGGAGCATGGGTGTGTTAATATAGGAAAAGAGAGGGAATTCTGTATTATTTAGGGTTGGGACACCACCCTTTAAACTAATCAAAACCCCAAACTAGACCATGGTTTTTGAAAATGGTTTTAGAAAAAGGGGAGTCTAAACAAATATTTTATAAGTCCAATGACCTATCTTTTTAAAATAATATGGTTTCTTATATGGAGGTGAGTCACACTCATGAGGAAATAAATTTAAAATTATATAATGTTTTATAAGTATTTGAGGGTCCACTAAAGCTTTATCAAATAAATCACAAAAAAATTAAATCAAATTATTTTAATGGTAAACCATATATTAACGATCATAATGATTATAGATTCTTATTAAATTACAATTAAGACTTTATGATGTCATAAAACACATTATATATTTAAACGGTATTTAATTTTGACCAAAAAATTCAACTTTCTCACAAAAATATGAATAAATCACCGTTGGCTAATTTTGACGTCCTAATTAAAAAAATAATATTCATTTTATCTAAATAATTTTCTAAATATGTGAATTTTCACTTTTAAAATAAAAACCTACATTTATCTAAAAATCATTGGTTTTGACCAAAACAACTTTCAAACCTTAATAAAAATTACAAGTGCGTTCATAAAATTATACGATCATTCATATTTTTAAAAAAATTATTTAAAATAATAATATTTTATTTGAAAAATATTTAATTAAAAAATCCATTAATTCCTCAAAATAGATTTGTTTTTTGAATATTAACAAAAAATAATATTTGCACTTTAAAAAAAATTTACAATGTAGAAAAAATAAGATGAATTTATATTTATTACTATATAAAAAATAATGCACATAATCATAGTGATAAAGTGTTTTTACATAACCCCTTATAAAACAATCACAAATCCAATGGGTAAGGTGTGCGATAGTGACTGACTCTTGGGGTGGCTTGGATAACATTACTCTGGTGGTATTCTCTATCGACATCCACTTCTCCCGTAGACGGTTTCATTCAAGCATCACATGTTGTAGCTTGGCCTGGGAACAATCAAGAGAGATTCCCAATGAAGCCCCCTCCTTTCCGAGCTCTGAAAAATGGGTTTTATATGGGGCAAGTCATCTAGATGAGGCCACCACATCCTTTTCCGGAGTAAATTGGATTTTTAAAGCCCTATATTTATACTAATCATGTGATCAATGTTCAATGACTATATGTGCAATGGTCACAATTTTTATCAGTATTTTAAATTCCAAAACATAAAACCAAATAAGCCCATATGTTTTATATAACCACAAGAATACATTTAAATAGTCAAAGAAAAATTTTATTAATGAATTTTTGGGCCATTAAAATCATCCCCCTTAAGAAATTTATCTCTCGTATTTTCATTTTCCACTCTAACTAATGTGGGTAACTCTATTTCATCACTTCTTTTGATTCCCACATCACTTCTTCAAATTTTTTTCTTCACCACAACACCTTGACGAGGGGAATTGTCTTATTTTATAGAACTTTTTCTCAATGATCTATGATATTCACTAGTTTCTCCTCATAATAAAGGAAATTATATAAATATATTCCCTCTAAAGAGAGTACATATGAAGGTTCCAGTATGTACTTCCTTAATAGGTATACATGATAGAAATCATGTACATCTTACATGGTAGGTGTAAGTGCAATTTGATAGGCTACAACCCCGAAATGATCACCAATATTGAAGGGACCGAGGTACCAAGGACTTCTCTTCCCTTTTATTCAAATCCTTATGACCTTCTTCCACGGAGATATGCATAGAAACACCATGTCTCAAAATTTGAACTCAAGGTATCAATAATAGTTATCTCATAACTTTTATGACGACTTTGGGCTACATTGATAGGATTCTAAATAGTATTCACCTTTTATACCATTTCATCGACCATTTTAGGTCCTAGCAGCCTACGCTCACAGAATTCATCCAAATACGCCAGTGTTCTACAATTTTTCCCATAATGGGATTCATATGGTTCCATTCAGATGCTCGAGTGGAAACTGTTATCATAGGAGAGTTAAACCAGTGAGAGATGTTGGTCCCATGATCCTTTGAAGTCCATCGAACATGATCATAACATATATTCCATTGTATGAATAGATTATTCAAATTGGCCATCATTTTGAGGATGATAGGTTGTACTAAAGTTCACTTCAGTGCATAGAGCATATTGGAGACTTTTACTAAACATTGAGGTGAATATAAGAGCACAATCCAAAATAATAGATAATGTTACTTCATGCACCCTTACCACTTCATTGATATAAATCCATGCATGTTGATCTGGTGGGAAGTCATCTCGAATCGTGATAATGTGATCTTTCATCATAAGATGATCCACAACAACCCATATAGCATTATTTCCTTTGGATTCCCTTGGAAGTCTAGTGACAAATTCCACGATAATGTAGTCCCACTTCCATGTCTGTATGGGTAGTGGTTGTATCATCCCCTCAGAATTTTTCCTCTCAGCCTTCACATGCTGACATACCAAGCAATTTGATGTATATTCTTCAATCTCCATTTTCATATTGTCCCAAAAAATCTTTTCTTAGAGGTTTTCATACATATTTGTGCTCCATGGGTTAATAGTGAAGGATGATCTGTGTGTGTCATTTTTAATCTCCTTCATTATCTCTAGATCATATGGTGTATATAATCGTGACCAAAATATCAAAATTCTATCCTTATCAACTATGATCTCTGAGGACTTCCCATTTCTGATAGCTTCCACCCTTTTCATAATTTCTACATCCTTACTTTAAGAATACTTTATTTTATCTAAGAGTGATGATTGATATATAATTTGAGAAAGGATTGATGATGATCATCCCTTAACGTTTCTAATGTCCATCCTCTACAATTCTATGATTATTAGATACTTCTAAATTAAAATCAAAGACAGAATTGCTAGATCGTTTCTACTTAGATCATCTTCAACCTTGTTCTCTCCCTAACGGTGGTGATGGATTCAGTAGTCATAATACATGATGATTTCTATCCATATTTGGTGGCTCATATTAAGATATTTTTTTGTGAATATATATTTGAGGCTCTTGTGATCAGTATATATCTTTCACTTCTCCCCATAGAGGTAATGCCATAAGATTTTCAACACAGAGATCATAGCCGCCTACTCCTGATCTTTTGTGGGATAGGTTTTCTCATTTATTCTCATCTTCCTTCAAACATAGGATACCACTTTATCATTCTGCGTCAACACACAAATCATTCCCTTCATTGAAGTAGCACTAAATACCATAAATGTTCTCCACTCGTGGGTAATGTGAGCACATGAGCAGTGATAAAAAATCTTGGGGTCGAAGCCTCATTTTTTAATTAAATCAAAGAAAATACCCCTATTAACTGGGTAGAGGGAGACCCATTACATATCCCAAATGCCTAGTGGGCATGAATCCCATCAAATAGCCCGTAGGCCCAAATTTTTGGCCTAATGACCATTCTGTGAATAGTAACCCGCTTGCTGCAGTACCCACATAGTACCACCACTGCTATAGTGCCCTGCCACCACTACAGTACCTACTGATCTACAATGTCATTACTACTACAGTACACAACAGTTCTGGTATAGTACCTACATCTAATTGGTTTTGAACCCCCATTTTCAACTCCTTGAATCTCTCTTCACATTCATCACTCCATGTAAAATTTAATCCCATCCATGTTAGATTTGTATGAGGGTTGGACAATCATGACAAATTTCTCACAAATTGGCGATAATATCCAGGTATCCCCAAGAAGCTATGGATATCTGTTACAAATATTGGACTCATCCATCCCTCAATTTTAGCTATCATGGAGGGATCTATGGATATCCACTTTTCAGTGATGATATGTCCCAACATAAATACCTCTTTCAACTAAAACTAACACACGGTATACTTTGCATAGATCTTCTCCTTCAGCAAGGTCCCTATTACAGTTTATAGATGCTTCTCTTGATCCGCCTTGGTTTTGTAGTATATTAAAATAGCATCTATAAAGACTACAAGAAATTGGTCAAGGTAATCTTTAAAGACACTATTCATCAAGTCAATGAATATTATTGAATCATTAGTGAGTCTGAAAGGAATTACTATGAATTCATAGTGCTCGTATATTATATGAAAGGAAGTCTTGGTGATATCTTACTTATTCACCCTTACAAGATAATATCCTAACCGAAAATATAACTAGGGGAAGTATTTTTCTCCACACAGTTAATTGACCAAGTCATCAATTCATGGAAGAAAATACATGTTCATTATCGTGATTTTTTGAGCTCATGATAATCAATGGAAAGGCGCAATGACCCATCCTTCTTCATGACAAAGAAGACAAGTGCACCCCATGGTGAAGCACTTGGGCATATATAACCTTTATTCAGATTCTCATATAGTATATTCTTCACCTTTTTAAGCTCTACAACATCCATTCTATATGGAGTCTTGGATATTATCAATGCCCCAGGTATAAGGTCAATTGAGAATTCAACATCTCCTCTAGGAAGAAGACCATGAAATTCTTGAGAAACACTTCACCAAATTCCCTCACAATAGGCATGTCTTCAAGGATGGTTTCCTCCTTATACTCAATCATCTAAGCCATATATGTGTGGTCATAGGGAAATAATATCCACACATGAGATAATGGTGCTAAAAAAATTCATCTTCCTCCTTACACATGTATATAATCAGGGGTCGATTCTCCACATGCAGAGTGACTTCCCTCTCACAGCAATTTATGTTGTATCTATATATGGAAAGAAAATCCATGCCATGAATTCTATAAAATTCCACCAGAGGGAGTATGACGAGGTTCACTGGGAATTTACATCCACAAATTATCATAGGGGGGATTTATATTCATAGGATGCAATGATTTCCTGATATTTCGTACTCACCAACATCTTTACTTAAATTATTTTTTATGGTGTTTGGACTATTCTACTAAGAATTCATGATATAAAAGAATGTGTAGAACCAGAATAAAAAAGTGTTTCCCCTATTCATGAATGATTAACGAGAGTACATGTCACCACGTTGTTTTTGGGGTTCACATTAGTGGTAGTGAAGGAAAAAGATAACCCTTGCTTCCTTGGAGTTTATTGGTTGCCTCTGAAAACCTTTGTCTTGGGGAAGTAATTTGAAATGTCCCCTAGATCTTTTCATTATAAGAAATGAAAAATGTTTTGAGGATCTAACAGATCACTCCTCTCTTCTATCACAGCTGTGGGTTTTTCTTGTCCACAGTTAACATCTAGGTGCCCTTCTCTTTAACACTTAAAGAATTTCCTCATCCCCTTTATGAAATTTATGGGGTGATTCATTCCACACCTTTTCCTAGTGGGGTGTATAATTTCTATAGCACAATTGGATTCATCCATCAGACTTCCAGAATTGAATTCCATGTTATGATTCTTATCCCCATGATACCCCAGAGATTCGTCGATCCCCATTTCGAACTTGAGGGCACATCAGAAAATTTCCACATAGCTGTCAAAGTCAAAGATTGCCAAGGATTTCCACAGGCTAGGTTTCATCCCACCAAAGAAGCGGTCATCCATGATTTCAGGTGTAAAGATAATTCCAGAGGCGTATCGTGAAAGACTTGTGATGTTTTCCTCATAGATTTGACATATTCTTCTACTTTTTTCTTGAGGGTAAGGAAGACCCTTTCCATGTTAATCCAGAGTGTGCATGGAAAATATTTATCATAAAATATCTTCCCAAAATCCTTCCATTACAACGCCTTGATCTCTTCCTCAGGCATCATATTTCTGATCAATTTACACCATTGATCAGCTTCACCCTCCATAAGATAAGCAGTCAGGAGAACCTTCACTTCTTCAGTATACTGAATGATGGAGAAGATCATTCCAATGAAGTTGATCCATTTTATGGTGATGGAGGGTTCAAATGATCCATTAAAATTATTATTCCATTGTCTCATGATTCTCTCAATAGATACCTGTTCATTCTTAGGGGGGTTGAATGTACCTATAGACACATGTTTCTATTCAATTATTGAGTTAACTAGGAGAGTATCGTGACAATGTTCCCAATTCCTGCTCCCATTGAATTGGGGATCTCATTAGAATAGTCCTCACATTGATCTTCCCATTGGTTGTCAGCCTGAGTCCTCTTATTACCAGCCATTGGATGGAACAATATGAATGTTAGGGGTAATACATAAAGTGTAATCCGTAGAAAAAATGGATGACTTATAAATTATTATTTTTTCATTAAATTATGAATCTATAATCTTCTATCTATGTTATCCATGATATAATTTCAAACATGTATTCTAGGAGGAATTTTTTTCTTTAATAACGGTTCAAAATAACCTTGTTAATTTAATGAAGCATATCTCCTGAGAGTGTCATAACCATAAGTGGCACAAGACCTGTTGTCATGTACTAGGATATCCTGGGTCAAGCACAAAACTCCTTGTCAGAGTTTTCACTCCTAGATACATATGTGCTAGAGATTCCTCTACCCGATCATATCCAAACAAGGATGTATTTGGTTGATAAACTACTTAATCAATACTCACAAAAAACATTGAAAATTTTCTTATTTTACTTAGTCTACTCTCTAAGTCTTTACTATGGTTTTCAAATCCTAATTCTAAATATAACAAAACCTATCCACTAATACCAACTATAAAAACCCCTTCTTTTTATTACACACATAACCTAATTTATTACATAAGACCATAACTTGATATAATATAGATGATCGAGAGGTATAGTGTCTTTGGGGTATAACAATATTACATAACAACTTTAAACAAAAAATGAAACATCTTATTGAAAACTTCCTTTGCATGACCATTGCATTCTTTCATACTTAGCATTTCATGGGATAACTTGAGATCATGAAAAAGAAAAGGGTGAGAAATAGAGCCCATAAAGAGAGTATAAAAATAATAACATGAATATTACAACACATGTTAGTTAACAGGAATATCAATGTAGTAAAAAAGAAATATAAACATAAAGGCATGATATTTCTTGATTATCATAACATGGAAATGTGGCAACAACACTTTACATGGAATTAGCATGAGCCAAGTCTCATTGCACATGAAGCATGAGTAAAACATCATTGCAATTTAATTATCATGAGTAAATTCTCCTTTCACTTTTCCTATCATGATACAATTTTTTACCTAATGAATTGAAGCACTATCAGGGTGTACCCTTCGTAAACATTTCATTTCATGAATAAGTGTGCCACATGGATCATATAACATGAATACATAAAACATCATAATTTAGTCCACAATAAAGGATTTTGGAATTCATATATTAAAATCTAAAATCAATAAGTAAATGGGAATAATTTAGAATACCCTTAATAGAGAAATGGTCATGGTATTCACTACACAATGACTTTGGCTTGGAAAATCGTGGTGCAATTTTGGTAGCATAAAGACGGGACATAAGATTTCATAAAAATGGTTGATGAAAAATAAATGGGGTTATCATAATATTTACATGAAATTGACAGTATGGGGGTCACATATATATAATTCGCAACATATTTAATATAATTTAGATTTATAATTAAAAATAATTACTTGAAAGTATATGAGGAGAGAGAAATTATTTATGGAATTTATCCATCGTAAAAAATGTACATTGTTGGAATTAATGAGAGATATAGGGTTCTATAATCTTTCAAAAATCTTGAGGCCATTATGTGTGAGGTTATAAATACAACCACAACATTTTTAACATAATGCAATAGGGTATAACAACATAATTAAATTGAGACAAAAATGAAAAGGAAGAAATCCCATACTTGGAAGTGTGATTCCAAAGGCTTTGGATGGGCTTCAGAGAGACTTCATTGGAGATTGAGGTGCCTTGAGGTGATTCTAGAGAGAATAAGGATGAGGTTGGAAGAACTAAAAAGGCATCTAGTGAAGATTATGTGGGGGCTAGGGTTGGTTTATATAGGAAATGAGATGGAATTCGTTATTATTTAGGTTTGGGACACCACACATTAAAATAATCAAAACCACTATCTAGCCCATGGTTATGCCCTTGGTTTTTTCCAAAGTGGAGTGGAAAACAATATTTTATAATGAAAATGGCATAACTTCATAAAATAATATGGTTTCTTATGTAGAGGGGAATCACAGTCTCATGGAAATTAATTTAATAAGATAAAATGTTTTATAAGTATTGGAGGGTCCACTAATATTTTGTAAAATAAATCCAAAAAACCTAAAATCACATTATAATAAATTTAAAACATATATTGGAAAATCATAATGGTTATATTATTTTGTTACATCACTATTGTGTCTTTATGATGTTATAAAATACATTATATATTTAAACTGTATTTAATTTTTACCGAAAAATTCGATTATCTCATAAAATTAGGAAAAATTCACCATTGGATAATTTCGATGACCTTATTCCAAAAATAATATTCATTTAATAGCAATAATTATCTAAATATGTGAATTTAACCTTTAAAATAAAAAACAACATTTATCAAAAAATTATTGGTTTTGAAAAAAAAACAGATTTCAAACCTTAACAAAATTTACAATTGCATTCAAAAAACTATACGATCATTTATATTTATTAAACAAATGTTTAATAATAATAATAATATTTTATTCAAATATTATTTAATTTAAAAATCCATTAAATCATAAAAATAGATTTCTTAGTTGAATATTAACTAAAAATACTATTTTACCATTAAAAACTATTTACAAAGTTACAATAATAAATTGAATATATATTCATTATTATATACAAAATTACTACACATAATCATAGTGCTAGGGTATTTTTATAGAACCCATTATAACACGCACATAAGACTGAAGGATAAGGTGTGCGATGGTGACAGACTATTGGGGTGGCTCGGATAACATCGCTCGGGTGGTAATCTCTATCAACTTCCACTTATCCCAGAGGTTATTTCGTTCAAGCTTCAAATGTTGAAGCTTAGATTGGCCTTGGTCAAGAGCAAAGTCTAATGATGAAACCTCCATTAAGAGCTCTGAAAATTGGGCTTCTTATGGGACATGTCTAATGGGTGAGGCCATTAGTTCCTTTGTCTGAGTAAATTGGATATGTTAAAGCCCTATATTTATACTAATCATGTGATCACTATTCAAAAGATATATTTGAAAAAGTCACAATTATTAATGGTATTTTAAAATCCAAAACATAAAAATAAATATGTGAATATGTTTTACATAACCATAACAATAAATATAAATTGACAAAGAGGAATTTTCATTAATGACTTTTTTGGTCATTACATTTCATTTCTTCATCTTCCCATTGTACTGAAAATTGTTCAGAAACATTTCCCAAATTCAAATCAACACATCACTTATCATCATCACTTCCAAGATCGTCATGGTATAATTGAATCTATATCTCAAAATGGTTGGGTCACATGTATTTTTCCCATGAATCCTCAAATTCGTTTATTTCCTCATAACAGTTAGGGAAATATAGTGGTACTTATTCAGTATGAGGATCACTTATCAAGTGGGGGGAATTGAAATTTTTCATTCACCGCTCCATTATTCATAACATATCAGATCATGTGTCACTCACTCTTTTTAACTAGGAATTTATGAAATTATAAACCACTTCTTTATAAAATTTTACTAATCACTATTCATTTTGTGCATAATAATTATAAATTTAATTCCTCATGGATTGATAGGTCTTTTTTATTCTTTTTTCTTAAAATAATAACATTTTTTATGATAATGTGATTTTCAAAAAATCGATCGATGAACCACTTTTCCCAATAAATGTTACAATTTTCTGGTGAATTCCCATTATATAGTGTGGAAATAAAAAATTATATTTTTCAAATGCATCATAATGGAATACCATTGTCATCTTAGTTCCATATTTTCATAGTCAATCAATAACTAATTCTAATTCCCTAAATGAAAATATATTCTTATATAATTTATCAAAATATGATTTTTATTTTTTATAATTTTCAATTAAAATGATGAAACACATAATACATATATAAATGATTATTAAAATAGAATGATATTTAGGAATAAAGGACATCATTGTAGGTTTTTTCACATGGGTTTATTCATTATTTAATGTTTTTAAATTTAATTTCTTAATTTGTTAAGTGAAACCACATTAAAAAATTAATCTCTATGAATTTATTGAGTGTTTATGTTTTTCTTGTATTCGGTGCACCAATCCCCACCACCTCAAATAGTCTAATAAGATAGAACCTCAATCGAAAATGAAAGTCCTAAATGTTTTGGTGAAAATGTATATTGATTAATTCCATCAGGAATCATTAGCTCCGCCATGTGAAGGGTTATCTCAACTGAGGTGAGGGAAATTTAAGCACGGAAAATGTATATAATTTGAAATAATGTTGTTTTGGACAACAAATTCACCAATTAAACACTCCCAGAAACACAAATAATAGAGAAAAAATGTTACATTGAAATTCAATAAATATGATATCTACAAAACCACCCCAAGGGATAAACATTAGGTTTGTCACTTTCCATTACAGTTTGAAAAATATCATAATCTATAATAGTAGAGATAAAGAATTATATCATGGTTGGAATAGAAATAATTATGGTCGAAGATGGAGAAAGTTCGAATAAAATATGAATGAATGTGTTACATGGAATTAAAAGAAAAAAAAGAAATCTGAATTCATTGGTATCCCATAGCATTGTGCAGTGGAAGGTCATTGTGAAATAATACATTTAACCAATGGCCCACCCTTGTATTTGTAGGGATTCTTTGTTCTTGGATTCCATTACTATTTTTAAGTGAGTCAAAAAGACATTGTGGTCAGTCATGGGGTCATGAAGTTGGTCTTTACAAAAAAAATCTCATAAAATATGATGTTCATCAAACTGTACGAGAATTTACATGTCATATAAACAATGTACACAACCTATAATATGAGGGGTTAGGATTTTTAATGATTATGTGTAATTATTCACATTCTTGGGATCCCTTAATTTTTACATTGCCTAAATGACATAAATGATGTCTAATTTTTATATTTAACAGGTTTGGACTATTTTACTTTCAGATCATCTATTCTGAGTTCTTTCACTCGTCATTGACTTATCATTGATCTTGAGACAAAATAAATCTACCTTCAATATTATAGTTACACACCACACCACTTTACAATGCTCCATTAAATGTTTTAGGCCCCATACATTAATCTATTTTCTTAATTTTCATCAGACATTGAATCCTACTACAAAACATTAAAACAACTAAATACAAGGATGACATCAATTTAATGTGATAATTAATTTTGTATTTTATCAAAAAATACAAGTAAAATTTTAATGTGAATATTCATAAAAAAACTATGATATTTATGCATAAAATTTTTTGGTCTACAAAAAATATGTATATTCATACATCTTGAGAAGGCACATAGAATCACATTCCACATATATACAGGTTGTGTGCTAAATAGATGATTTTTAATTTAATTTCGTTGTAGTGTAATATGTTTGGGAACTTCATAGATTATATTTAGAGTGACATTCATGTGATACTTTAGTTTTTATATATCAGTTAGGATTAATTATTTTACCTTGGGAATACATTTTTTTATATTTATTATTATTAAAGTATCAAGGTATATAGGAATTAGCATAATCCTGTGATAGAACTGGGAGGGGTTTACATTATGTGTGGTGTCTCTAAAGATGGATCATTTTATATAAATCCATTTTTTATTCCTTGTAACTGTGTCTGGATATTTGTTGAAGAAGTATAAACCATCCTTTAGAATTTTAAAAAATGCATCCTCATATGATATAGACATGAATTCATGGGAATATAGGCCAAAGCACAACCATAAGAGAGGGAATTTTTGATTGACCACCTTTCATATAAGAGACTGCCCCTAAAATTTATTTAGTTGTTTAGTAATAAGGGAATCATTAGTTATGAGTCTTCTATAATATTCATATTCATGTTATAAGAGATTCCATGACTATGGTGAAATATACTCAACACATCCTATTGTATCTTCCCCCATCCTTCTAGGGAACATGAGACCCTCAAGAAAAGGAGGACAAGATATCACTGAACAAGAGGTTATTCTACCTATTATTGACCTTGATGGATAAAAATATTAATCTTGCAACCATTATTAATCCTGTAGCTACAAGAAGGTAGTGGAAAATTATGATTTAGGATAGAATATGTGTGGGTATAAATATAGTGACCTTAAAATACGTAATATTTTTAGAGTTAATTCCATGTATGATAAATTAAGACTAATAAAAGATGTTCATGGAGGATCATCATGGGATGATGATAGTTTATTCATACCTAGTATATTTCATTATGTTACATATCTATGATATTATCTTAGATATGAGTGACGTGCTCAAGGCTATGATGTTTTTAATTGACCTATATTTTAATCTACGATTCCAAATTAGTAATTTAAACTAGAAATTTTATACAGAGGCACTTCACAAGGTTCTAAAAAAATTAAGGATCTATTGGATGATTGGGAATTGATTTTTCATTTATCCTTTAGTGGAATTCCAAGTTATACATTATGTAATTGGGATAGGATAGTTATGTACCCACACCAATGTAAAGATAGATAGAAATAACATAGTATAATATCTTCTGAACATTCTATTAAATAAACAGGTACTATGTGATTCAATTGCGTACATTGTGGGAATTATATTGTTTTTTCAAATCCTTATATTTTCTTTAATTATTTTGTAATGATATGTAATATTTCATGTCTCTTCTTTATGTAATCTATGATGATGTCTCGTGGGTGTTAAAATGATATTAATGAATCAAGAAATATTATTTTTTAGTGTCCACGTAAGTAAGTTAATACACATCATCGGATGTTGAATCAAACATGAAATAAATAGAATGAATAGGGTCATAGTGTAAATATATGATCAGTGTATGAGATATACCTGGTTATGATAGATTGAGTAGGGGTTTTATTAACCATTATAGTAATTTCCTTTATCACCTTAACTCGTTTTGATACCCATTTTGATATCAGAGACATTGATTAATTTATATCATAAATTGTTTTATTGTACATGATTTGTTGATCAGGTTATACCCATATTTTCATCATCCAAACATTCTTATAGTGACCATGTTATAACATTATCATTTTTTCGTGGGTTTTATGTATTAGTTATAGTCAAAATTAATTTTATAGGGCTTTATGATGCTTGAGATTTCTAGAAAAGAGTTGATCATCAGGATGGATTGGATGAATTTTTTTCACACATCAATTGTTTTTAGAGTCTAATGTGTTTAATTGTAGTGTATCCATTGAATTAATTATTGGATCAGTTTGCCATAAAATATTGTCCTTTTGTGATCATGAATTACTTATTATACCATGTGATTTAATGTTTGGATTTAGACCTTGAGTGTGTGGTGATGTTGGAATTCTAGGGGGATGACTCTATCATGAGGTGGTACTTTGATGTTGATGATGTGATCTACATATATGGGAGTGTTTTATATGGTATTACTTGATTTATTAGATAATGGGAGACTCCCACTCATCAAAATGGTTTCTTAAAATAAGGTCAATGAATAAGTCCCACAACATATGATGTCTGTTTTTGTTGCTAGTTATGAAGAGGGACATTTGTTTTTCCTCATGATACCTTATATGATAGAGGGTTGAGGATGACCATCAGTTTCCTGGTGGTATATTTCATTATATTAAATTTCTTATGTTTAAGTGGGATGATGCGATGATATACTTCTTGATGGGGATACATAGTACCCTAAAGAATCTTGATGTTCATTGGCTGATATTTTATGAGTTGAGGAAAGTGTTTTATTTATTACATATTATAGATATTTATTATATATATATATATGAGTTGAGAATGATATGTTTTTAAGATATTGTACTACTGAATAGAGTTAATTCTAATTAAATATAAAAATAGGGATTCATTTTTTATATCATGGTTTCAAAAAGGTGTTCCAAATTCCTTCAAAAGAAGATTATAATATATTAAAAATTATCAACCACAGACCGATGGAATGATATATATGATAATTCATATCCTTGAGGATATGATTCAATAATGAATCCTAGACTTCTATGGAACATGTTATTATCATATAGACTAGATATAATTCATGTATAACTATTTTTTACAATATTCAGTCCTGATGGAACATCGTAGAGAGTGTAGGAGATAGATAAATAATTGGTTATGCCTTAGAGTAGGCAGTGATTATATGATTCCTAGAGGAAACAACATTTTGAGTTCATTTATGGTGATTAATATTTAAAGTGGGTTTGAAAATGATTGGTGTATATTCATTTAAAGATCCATAGAAATTTGGAGATTTATTTTTTGAGACAATTTCAGATCAGAAAATTTGTTAGAGCAATGGATTTTCAAATGGACCATTCTCAATGTTATCGAGTTATGAATAATATGTTCCATATGTCATAGCTTAGAATGTACATTCTAGAACCTTCACATGTGACCAACTATGAGAAAGTTAATTTGGATCTATGAATATCTATCGTATAGAATCTATTCTAGTTTTATGGCTAGAGAGAAAATGTTTTTTTAGGAAAAGATAGTGCCACATGAGATTTTCCCAAGGCATCACATCCATTTCATAAAAGGAAAATGGGAGTGGTAATACGATTTTTGTGCTCAATGTCTTATGATGTATGAGTAATAACACAAAATAATTTTTTAATTAATGAGACGCAAGTAGAGTAAGGAAATTTTTACAGTATTAATGTTTAAATGTTTTAAAACCCCCCCTTGAATATAATTTATACGACTTTTATTTAAAAATTAAATAATTTTATATTTTATTCTTACCATTGCACATAGTAAGGGGAATTAGAAAGGGCTAATCATTTATTCTTCTAGTAAATGTAGTTTTGGGAGATATAAAAATGTATGTAAATATTTATTAAGCTAACATAAGGTAAAATACACTAAAAAATAATGTTAGGATGAGTTATCATCCACTATTAAATGGTCAATAAGATTTTTGGAATGGTGTGTAAGGGTAAACCCTCAATTCTTAAGGGTAGATCTAAGTTTACTAATGGAAACCCAAATTATTGAATGTTTACACAATGTTAATTTCATGTTTACTAAGGTTTCATAGGGGTCAAGACATCACCCTTAAGAAACAACTATGAGATACTTAAGGGTAAACCCACTTTAACCTTATGTTTTTCTTTTTTAGGCATACAGGTTGTAATAAAACATTTTTATCATTTTTTTATTCAACAAATGATCCTGAAAATAATTTTCATATGGCACTAAATTAATGATATTTAATTCCTTTATTTAATTTATTTTTTTATCTCATATTTATATTATTTTAAATTATTCATATTTCGGATAAACAAAAATGAATAATTAAATGGTATTTTTAATTGGGTATTTCAATTATGAAAACAAGAACAAAGAGTTTCTATTATTCAAATGTCTATTAAAATCATGTAATTCAATATTGTTCACCGATTAACTAATGGTAATCCAAGACACATGAACCAACACATTCAAAGTTTTCTTCGAATAATTTGAGTCCTCTTCTAGTTATTGGTCATGGAAAATCCATATTTCACTTATGTTTCATGAGTACAATGTTTTCATGGGATAATTCAAAGTGGGGTTGAATAATTTATTTTAATTATGAAATTAGATTTAAAATTATTTTTTATCAATTAAAAATAATACTTATATATTGATACCCAAAATTATGAAATAAGAATCATGAATTATCATGTATATCTCAAGATTATTATGGTCAGATATGATATCATCACATATTGAAATTTTAATTATTCATTAATAATGAAATTATTTCCACTTTATATGAAATAACTTGTTAATTTTGAAATTTTATTTGAGTGATAAATTATTATTTCATGTGGATTTCTAATATATTTTCAGAAATAAAATATTTTTAATTAGTTATAGGTATCCTTGGATGGAAAATTAATCTAAATAATAAATCATTAAATTTCAAGTGATGATTCCTTGATGAAAAATTTGATTTGATGATGAAATGTTTGAGTTAGTATATTACCTCCCATGTTTGGGACATGACTATGATATTTTAATAGATATGATGTCATGTGATTTTATTCTTTATACCATGCTCGAGTTTGATTGCAAGTTACCGTGTGTGGAACCTGAGTCCCATTATAGAGTTGGATCAAAAATATATGTTTTTTTGGAATAATATCTTACTATTTATAAACTATGTTGTCCCATTAGATATAGGTTACTAATTTGATAAAACTATTTCCATGTAATTGATTTGCTATATATTATTTTTTTATTCGATGAAAGGTAGATTGTGTCATGATGACCCACCCAACATTGGTGGCCCTAGAGGGGTGTTGTTTCAGAAGGTACATGTGATATCATGATATGATTGATATATTTCGATGAAAGATCCTTGAGTCATGACCTAGGGTAATAATGTTCTTATGTGATGAGACACAGGACGAGAGAATGAGTTATTGTGATATTTGGAGGCTTGAACTGAGACACAACGTAATGATATGATGGCCAAGTGGCCTATCCTAATTTAGTGCTAGAATTTGATAGAATTGTGACCTATCTCATGAAAGAGATGGGACTTGGGAGCCATTTGGAAATAGATAAGGATCAATTTCCATGTTGTGGATTTCAAACACATGCGGTCACCTTCTCATAGACTCTATTTCAAAAATAAATTATTAAATTAATTCCTTGAATGGATCTATTGTAGTTATGGGTGGGGGATTATTGATGATTAGTTATCTCACAACCACATTGTATGAAATTGAATGTCATTTAATTTTCATGTATTTATTATCATCAAATATACTATAATACATAATCACACATGTTAATGATGTATCAGTGGATAACTAATTGTATAATTTTGATAAGGTATTAGATATTACTATGTTATTCATTTTATAGTTTCTATGGTTTTTCATGCTTCTTCAAATCCTTGAGTTGGTAAGGTAGTGTTTTGGAAAAATAATATAGTTATATGTGTAATTCAATAAGTGAAAAATATTTCATGATGTGAAATTTCTATTCGATACATGAATAAAAATTTATAGCCATGGAAGAGAAGATCATGGGGAATTATTCCTAAAATTTATGGACTATAGTTTTCTCCCTGTTTATCTATCTTCAAAAACTCAAAAAATGAACATAATTTTAATTATGTTAATTTATCCCTTGTGTGGTGGATTTGGGGAAACATTTTTTGGATGATCATAATATCAACCCTTTTGTGTGAGGAATAAACCATTCTGGTGATATATGTTTTTTTCTAAAATAATAAAAAATAATTCCATATCAAATATGTTTTTTGATAAAACCTATGAAATCTAACAAAAAAATAGAAACCAGAGGCTCATCATAAATGTGTTTTTAATCTCTATATTTTTTTATTGATCACCAAATTTCTCTATACTTCCCATGATGGTGTGAATTTAGTATCTCAATTATATCTTGTGGTTTCTTCTACAATAATTCTTTTTTCCTATCATTCATTCTCCCCATTATATGGTGGTAGATATCCTATTTTCTAATAAAGTTATATTTATGTTTATAATTATGTTTTTGGCATATAATTCTTTGAGGGAATTAGTTTCATTTTAGATGATGCAATCATATTATATATCTTCTCATTATATTCTCAATTGATGAATTTTGAAATCCTTGAGCTGGTTGATTCTTTGATTATACTTTTAGTCTTTATTCAATAATAATGTAATCATTATTTATCTCTTATGGTGGAAGTGAAATTGTCCTTACTATGGAATAAATATGATTAATGTAAAAAAAATTCCGGTTGTTGTGATCAGATATTTTTCTTCCAAGATAACAATTTCCTCTGGAATTAGTAGATTATATTCTAAATATGTTGAATCATTTATTATCATGTATCTATGATTTAATTTTCTTGTTAATATAATACAAATTTATTGGAACATAAATTTGAAAACGTATTTTAATAATTTATAGAGGAATTCATATTTAATTTTTTGATTCTAATAATGTTTTGGAAATAAAATAATATTTAATTCACGATTACTTGAAATTTTTCATCAATATCTTAATAGAATTGGTTAAATAACCTGATCCACGTAATTCATTTTGTCGATAATGATAATGAGGAATTTTAATAATATTTTTCTTTATTTTAATTTATTAAGACTAGATGATATGCTTCATATCTTGTTGAAAAATTTAATTGATGTTGATAGTTGATGTCTTATGATTATAATATTTATACCCTATGTAAGATGAGTTATGTAATTCATGGTGGATATAAAACTAATTTTTTTGATAAATATTGATGAGGGAACCCATTTTCAACTGAATGATAGATAAATATGTTTTGGGGTTTGGTGATCCCATTTTCATGTGTTGTGTTGATACATATTTTTGGTCCAAGAATATCAATGTTGTCTATTAGTATTTTTCACCATAATATGTATGGATTTTATAAATTATATTATATGTGACGTACACCATGGAGGGTTTACATTTTAGAAGTATATGAGTGGGTATAACTATGTTTATTGTGGAACATTATTCCATTTATGGTGGGCTGCATGGTGATGTGAATGGTGGTGTTAGGTATGCAAGTATGATTTTGTGAGTGGGTTAAATATAGGCATTCAAGTTATTATTTTGGAAGTAGGATTATTTCTTGAAAATGATATAAAATAATAATAAAAAGGTTATCTAGCTAGTTTCCTATATTCTATTCCACATTCCATGAGGTAGTATGTTAGTATTTATAATGAATCGATTTTATGGAATATTAGGATATTTCCAAGAGTACATCGAATTATTGAATGATATTTTTTAATAAATATTTTAACCCATGGGTTTTTTTCTACAATGTAATGAATTTGTTGGAAAAATTATGGATTATGTTTGATTTTCTCTGTTTTCAATGATATTTTTATTGGATAATTAAATTTTAATTTGATAATGTTAGTTAATGTACATTTAATAATATAAAATAAATTGAATTATTAAAATTATGGAATTAATTAAATGATGTTTTTTGAATTTCATTTGATCTTATAGAATAAATTTTTTTAGTGGGATCAGGTAGGTGTCTGATAGAGGATAACTATTTTTATCATCATTCTATGATGATTTATAAGGTTTGATTTTGAGTAATATTAAATCAATTTTTTCATATGATTTAATAATCTAACCCAAACATATTAATGGGGAAACTGATAGACATTGTACTCTGGAAATATTTATTCTCCAACTGTTATGACCCGATCCACTAATGTCCTCCTTGAAATTTTCAATACTGGTGTGACCACCAGAACACTTACACCAATAATATTGGGGATATATAAATTATTGTATATTAAATAACTGAAATGGGTGTCCCTTTCCTAATTCACATGTATTCACATAGGAAACTGTCTTCATAAAAATATGGAAATTAATGATAAAATATTAAAACATATATATTTTTACTATGTATGAAATAACCGCATGGAAAACAATTATAGCATAATAGTATAATGTCAATTAGTAAATAAAAAAAATACCTTCCCAATCATAAATTAATTCCCAACCCTAAAACAACTTGAATTAAAAAATTGAAAAACTCTTGGTTGCTGATTTACACGTATATTCACCATACTTGGTGAAGACATCAATATGCCACTAATCTCCATAGATATCACTTATTATTCATAAAAAATCATCATAATATTGGACATGTTTGGAAAAATACCATGTAGGGGTGAGTATATAAATACCATCCTGAAATCCTCAAAGGGACTGACAGAGAGAAACAACATTTGCTACATCAATCCCTAATAAGTGTGAAAACCACAATATTTTTGAAGATAATGAATCCATGACTAGAGATAAATGGTGTATCTATATTCATATCCAATATTATAATAATGAGCCTATCTTTAACTCCATTGGTCCATCTTTAAGTCCCATCATCTACTATGTCTATATAAGGAAGTCATATAGAAGTCTGAAACCTCACTACTATACACTATATTTAGGGGGAACAGTCCATAATAGATTTCTTTCATCCCAGTATGATAGGGGTTCTACGGTATATATATGGTACCCTCATCCTAGTTTTATATGAGGTACTACTTAGTACATAGATGACATTATCCTTACTATATTAGTGGGTTTCAACTCAGTATATATAGGATGCATTCCCATGTTCATCAGGGGGTTCCACTCCATGAAGGAGGAAAAATTCCATAATGCATTAGGGGGAGGAGGTCCCCAATTATTATAGTAGAATATGGGGGATCATTACTTTGATTGATGGTGTTTTTACAACCCCTACATATCACTAATGATCCCTCTTGATAATCAATATCTTTCATGAATTTGTGTAAGAATATACAACTTAGAACGCCTTGCATATTATCATGAAATTCCCTATGAAAACATCCACCATATTATGAATAAAAAATTTATCATATAGGGATTATCATGAGACAAATTATGAATCCATAATAATTATATACTCAATGATGACATCCATAAATAATGTGCATTATGTCACCTGTGGTTATAAGGTGTTTGGCCTCACATAGACACCAAGTCGATTTTTTATTCACATAGATTTGATGGCCATGTATTACAACATGAAATGTATTGGTGATACACATAATGTCTCATCAATCATGATTCCACATGTGTGATTTGGGTCACTCATGTTTACATCTGTTCTTGACCGTGTACTCTGAATTGTGCCATTTTAACAAGCCATGTCCATGTATCACATTTTTTCCAGGTACTCCTGGTCATGCTTGGGTAACTGGTTGTGTTTATTCCTAAATAATAAAATATTAAACTCCAATACAACTTATTATGTTATAATATTATGTATTGTGTCTTACACAAAATGTGATTTTATCCCCACCAAAAATACTATATTCTATACTAGGGGGGTTGCACGACACATTTTCCAGGAATACACACCATGTAGTCTGATTTTTTATAGAAACCCAAGGAACACATTATAAATCTAATTTTATTTCCACTTACATTTCATTCTATTTGGATAAAACATAGGATCTTCGATCTAAGGCTGACCGAACATGACTTGTCACTAGTGGTCAAATTCCAGCCTCCCAAACTCTGCACATCTCGAACAGTCACATCGTACCACTCCCATATTCGATAAAAAATGAATTTATCCACTAATTCATGTATATATCACAATAATCTTAAAAATTCATCAATATACATTCAAAAATCACCATAATATATGCATTCATTTAGAAACCAAAAATTCAAGTGTTCGATCATACTTGAACTCTATTGGGAAAAGTTGAACTACATCTCTATGGGGAAAAAGTGAATTAAAAATAACATACAATACGTAAATCCAGTTTCATGTAATAATTATCTACCAATTATCATGTAAAATGGGGAATTAAAGGGTTGTAACATGTGTAATGTGGTAGTTTTATCTGATTAATAAAACTTAAATGTGGTCAGGCTATAGCAAATATGAATAAATCCTAAAACAAATAATAAGATGTTTAAATCCATTCAGGTTAAATATAATTCTTTGTAAATATATAAATGACATTCCCTCCCATTATTTTAGAATTATCATTTTTCTGAAATGTTTTCACAAATTATGTATAAGGTCATTTGCATCTACTTTCTACCTCTCAATTCACCTTGATCTAATCGGCGATCTGTGTCCCCAGTTTCCTAATTAAAATGAGGAATTACCTCCTCCTCTAAACCTCCTAGAGTTATACAGATAACCCTAAAAGTAACAAATTAATGTTTCTATATATTATCGGTCATCATTATGTCATTTAATAAAAAATAATAATTATTATTTAATTTATTAAATGCACACAGTGACAGTAACCCCCATAGAATATCCAACTCCAATGAACCATATGAGACTCTTAGGGTAAACCCCGCATTCTGTAATCGATTATCATATATTATTTTCTATTTTAGCTATTTATAAATGGGGAAGAGATTCATTACAATCTTATTTGTTTGTGTAAATTAAAATATATTTATATATTATTTATATCAATTTCATGCTCCAGAGTCACCTAACTATTTCTCTAACTCAAAAGATAAATCTAGATATATTTAAAAAAATAGAAAATTATTAATCCAATACTAATTAATTCATTAAATTCTACCATATTCATCGCATTCCCTGTGAAAGGAAAAATATAAACTAAAATGTGGTGTTATTATATCTACATCTATCTCTCACACTGCTAGGATATCTCTTGTGCACTCCCAGCATCCATGGAATTAGATCCAAATGAATTTTCTATAAAATAAGTATACTCTCTATGTAATGCTCTATAGACACCAGGTACATTGTGAAGTTGGATGCATCCTTGATGTAGAGATAACCCTTTTCAATAAATTTCTTAGGTTCATGCACATATCTCATCGTCTAAAACATATATAATACATCATGAAATCATTATAACACTATGGAAAATACAACTAAGTAATAAAACTTTCTAACACTATGTTTCATCTTGAATTACCTCATGAACCCCTGGGATATATTCCATCTAAAAAAAATCAATCCAATATATTCATTGTGGGATGACACTATGGAAACAATTTACACTGTGCTCGAACAACCGGGGTCTATGATATCAAACTAAATAATTTTTTTGACTACTCATGGATGTCCACATGTGCTCTAAGATAACATGAACACTTTAATTCATTGACATCTCCAAATCTATCCCAACTAGATATGTATCTCCACTCCTAGTCCAAAACAATGGTTACCTTTATAGTGTCCCACAAAGGGACTCAAAAGGTTCCATATTGATAATAGTGTGATATGTCTTATTTTAAAAATATATATCAATGAAATGTGATCCTACCAACTTCATCCATTGTCCAACAAGGTACATCCCTTCATATCCTCTAACACAATGTTAGTATTTTCATACATCCCATCTATCTAGGGTTTAAACAGTGTGTTTATCCTCAAATTTTTCTGGATGTCTTATAGTGGGCCTCTCATCATCCAATATATTAATAGAGAATAAATTTTATAAATGATCACTAAGGTTACCCCATGGAGATAGATGATCTCCAACAAGTACAAATACCCCATACGCTTATCCTAGATCATCCCTCAGATGGCTATAAAGTGTGTGAAAAATATAATTCAGTCAAAAATAACCTCAAAATAGTCATTTCCTATCACTCTCCTTGAAATAGAAATCACAAATTCAATATATATTCAACCCCATTTCCACACTAATGTCTCAAGATGTTATGAATATCATATTATAATATGGTGCTCAGCCTTTACTAGTTATCATGTAAGACACTGAGAGATAAAAAAGGTGATTCTCTTCCTTATGAATGTGCACAAAAAATACCACCGATGGTTCTTGTACATATCTAAAATATTGGTATTTAAAAATATCATTGATATTTGAAATTACCTTGTCCCCTCCTCAAGAAATGTGACTTAAAGAAAAATTAATACCTAGAAAATGATTACACGCTCCACTCTTGTAGAAACTCCATCTACTCTATCTCATGAGTATATATATTCATGTATAGACTTACAATCAATGCATTTAAACTAAGAATCTCTTAATTTTTGAATAATTAGTTGAGTCAACTCTATCACCTAAATGAAAATTAAAGTCATGTACTAAATCAATGTCAACTATATCGAAGACTAATGCTCAGACACCTCCTCCACTATTTGTTAGAGGAACATTCTACTCTGGTCATATACCAGAACAATTCCCTTCCCATTATTGTAGACAACCAAGATGTCAGATTCTTATAGGAATTCTCATAATTACCTCTATATCATGTTCATATATCTATAGATAAATATATAACTAACACTCTATTAGTCAATATAAAAAACAAAACACCCACCTAGATAAAAGTGCCTCCGTATTTTCTATGTAAAGACTGCCACAAATGACTCTAGTTCATGAGTCACATAGTCATGCTCATGGTTTCAAGAATTTCTATACCCATATGATATCATTACCTACATCTTCATGAACAAAGATATGATCCTGGATTAGGGGAATTGTAAAAATCTTCATACTCGACACCCAACTCTAGTTTACTAAACATAAGATCATCAAGAAGCCTCATCCTCAACTCATCAATGGTTTACTGACACTAATCTATCATATTAAATTAATTCTTTTTCCTCATCAAGGTGTTAAATGGGTATAAAATCCATGGGAATACTTCAAAAATCCTCATGTAGTTCCCTAATATTTAATGAAATCTTCACACCATTGAAAAAAACATGGGTGACTCTCAATCATCAAATGAAACAATCATCAATTTGTCCAAAACTAAATCATGATGAAAGATGAAATTCCCCAAAAACTATACCACATGGATCCAAATAATTCATATAGTGATCCTACCATAAATTTGGTTCACATTTAGTAAGTCTAGCACCACTATCAAATTCTCGATATTATCCTCCTATAACGAAGAGTAAATAAATTTTTCATATAGGAAGATAATATAAAATTATTCCATGTATATAATAATGATCTAATACATATGATCCAATAGCATTTATGGTTAATTACTCATAGAAAAAGGCATCAACATGCCTCTCAACTGGTAAAATTGGTGTTCAATACATGGAAAGGTGTACAAATTTTAATCATTTAATGGTTTTGGTAACCATAATCAACATAAATACTCAATATCTCACCATCCATCTTCAGAAACACAAATTGGAGCTACCATGTTGGACACATTGTTTCAGAAAAAATCCTTCCATTAAAGGTCCTTTAACTCCACCATAATCTCCCTATGCTCTATAGGGGAAATCAAATATTACATTTAAGATTTCATTGTGTTACCTTGAATAAAACCATAATAAAATTTTATCTCCCCAAAAAAGATTCCATAGAACATCAATACGTAAGACAACTATATAATCGTACACTACTAAAGAAACTAAAATTCTTGAATGTCCCACTTCAACCAGAGATGAACTCAACTAATGGAGGGTGATGCATTCAGTCATCCTACCTATAATTTCTAGTCACTTTTCAATGAGAAATCTCGTATATATCATTTAGAATCATACCCCATCTATTTGAAGGAATATAACTCATATTAAATGAATAATAATATGGTCCTAATCCATGGAAAAAAGACTATAACCAATAATATGTCATAATGTTTCATAATTATGACTAAGAGGTCACATGAGAAAATACCTCAACTAAGTGTTATCACTTTCTACTTTAATATAAGAGATATCAAACAATCCATCCTAGTCGGGAACTCAATAAAATGTAATTGAGTGATGTTCAAAATTTAGACAGATAGGTCATGCATTATGGATATGGAGAAGAAATAATGACTCATTCTTATGTATATAATGTTTTCATGTGGAATAAAGATAAAAAGTTCATTCATCGGATCACCTCATCAGATGCCCGGTCATATCCCCCAATATCATGTGGCTACATGTGGACCTAACCCTAGAACCCTGATCCTATAATTGGAAACCTAGTGATTATAGTGGAATAATCTCTCAGCAACACCCTCCACTAACAGATCCTCTCTATTGAGCACCACCAAATCCTCTACCAACTTCGTCTCCCTATGGGCACCCCTGACCACATCTAGGAGATCCCTCATGACAGTGATTTATACCCACATATACACATCACGTCTTGTAATTATGTGCAATTTGTCATCAGTTTTAACATGTATAGCACTTCCAGTCCACTGACTATATCATATAGGACCCCAAAACAACATGAGAGTGGTGGGTTGAATGGAAGTGTCAACTTTTTCATCTAAAATGATGTATTTTTTTTCCATGATTCTAGGAACATATTAAATAGACCTGATGAAATCATAAAATCATTAAACATTATTATAAATGGGGATAATAGGATTGTATAACATGGATCACCACTAATTTCTAGTCCATGGAGAATTGGATAATTGAGTTTCAAACATACGTAAATATAGTAATCTTCACTATTGTGTACATAAGATCTAACACAAAAACTCTATTTCTAGAAATAATATTATATAATATTTTAGGAATAGAAAATTTTCTCCCTTAGAATACTTCCATCAAATCCCCGTCACACAATTCCTCATGTGAATTCATTTTTAGTTTAATAACATGAATATCATTTCATTAGACTGGGTATTTATCTCTTTTCCCCTCATTAATAGGATTCTCTACATGAATCATTTAATTAGGTCGATGATCAATTATTCACATATCTATCTTATCTGATATGAAATCAATACAATTCACTCAACATATTTACTTTATCACACCCCTTAAACTTTATTGACGCATTTTTTCTCCAAAAATGTCTTGATTTCATAAAAACTATACATGAATGTTAATTGGTCTTGATATATTTAAGGAAATTTCTGTGTGTAACTCTATATTACACAACTCTAATAAAATCAAGTCTTTCATGCGGTAGAGGAACTAGATCAACATTGAATATTTTACATTGAATGATATGGATAGATTCTGATATATAGACATGGCCGACCCTATACACAACCTCCTTGAAATCATTACACAATTTGTGCAACTTTCCTCGTACATCAGACAATTCATTTTGGCGTTGATAATAGTATGCAATCTCTATAACTATTTAGCAGAGGCGCAAAACAATTTAGTTTTCATGAAACTAAAGATTTAATTACTTTTCATATTATATTCCCAACTCTATCCTTATCTGTATTTGGATGTTACATTATCAAATTTTTATTTGTGTGAATCATTTTCAAACAACTTTACCCTTACATAAAACATTTTTCATTAATGTGAATAAAAAATCCATTTCCAAAAAAAATACTCTCCATTCACTAAATTCAATACAAAAAAAGTTAAAATACACAATAAAGAATTTCCACCATAAACATTGTATCCATATTCACCACACACAAAATTGTCTACCAAATACATGATCAACCGAGTGCAGATTGACCAAAAATACAAAAACACACCATTTCCATCTATGAAACATCATTGGTTCCAAAAATCTCCCACATTATGTTTTTTAGGTATATATCAATAAATAAAATAAATAACCATCATAAAAAAACATTATAGGTGTAAAAGAGATCATCCAACACTTGATCTCTAAATGAAAAAATCTCTGTAGATACCACAAGAGTGGAATACAAGAATTTCTACCTTAGTAGACCACTAAAAGACACTAAAAAATTCATTCCATGGTAGACCACTAAGGTAAACAACAAACTGCCCATAAAAACTATAGTTAGTTTAAATTCACTTAACTCCCAATCTAACAATAATCCCAATGTAAATATTTTTTTACATTTATAGTGCAACAAGACTCCCAAGGATCATATCTCTACTTGTTAATCGAATAAAAATCACGGAAATATTAAAAAGATAGCACATAAGGGGATATCCGAAAAACATGAACCTCCTCATATAATGATATGTGAATGAACACAATGACCCATGAAATGTTTCTAAAAAAATATTGTTTCCAACATCTTAGTCATAATGTCATTCACTTACTATTAGCTCTAACTTTTACCATTTGAATCGCACCTTGTTCATATTTTTCATTGATTAAGCGATATATGATCTCAATAAGTATTGTATGCGAGTGTTGAACATAATTTTTCATAATATCATTCTAGAACATGTTGTCAAAATTTATAATATTTGGATGGTTCACCTCATCCTAAAAATTACTAAGTTGATTCTTCATCCATAATGTCTGATCGAATTGCTTTATCATAGTGATTTATTCTACATTAAAAGTTCAAACATATGTGTGTACATATTTCATTATCAACAATACTACACTATTGTTTTTGATGAATAATACAAAAACATTATTTTAATTTTTATCTACCACAACACCATACTTTTCATCTTCATAAAAATATGATTGTGAAATATCTCTTCACATTGTAATGTATAAGTTAATGATGATAGTTCCATTAATATACCTCATGATTATTTTATCTTCAATCAAATTATCTTCTTTCAGATTAACA
This sequence comes from Viscum album, assembly GCA_963277665.1. NCBI lineage: Eukaryota > Viridiplantae > Streptophyta > Magnoliopsida > Santalales > Viscaceae > Viscum > Viscum album. The sequence goes on along the minus strand of OY728120.1, from coordinate 1,534,734,793 downwards.
TAAATGTTATCCACCAAACACATTTCATTGAAAATATTAGTCATTGTTTTAGTTATGTACAATTATCTTTTGATGATCCTCTTATAAATGGTGGGTTCCATTGATTTCCCAGCTTCATGCTTCCCATGTTTCAACCCAACTTCTATCAGAGCTGGAATTGGTTTAGATTCCTAATTGTTTAATTTATTCAACACCCCCCTTTTATAATATTCCATACAAATAATGGTATAATACTTATTTTAAACCACCCATAGCCCCAAAACTTATACAAATTCATTAATCATAGACATTTCAAATTCAAATTTCAAGTTATTAATAATGTCATTTAATGATCCTTATACTCTTAGATAAAAAATAATGTCAACCACATATATAATCCCCATAAATTATTCATTATAATAACTATTCACTTCTAGATTATGTTCAAAAAGAACTATTTTAAATTCAATCTACTTCAAATATTAATCCATTCATGGATATCATGATAATTGTTCTTTAATTTGTCCATAGACATCCTTATTTAATTGAAACCACTTTATTTCTCCATTTCTAATCATAAATCCTACTTATAGTTAAAATTATAATTTTTCTACATGAAACACAATTAAGAATGTTGTTTATAAATCCATAAGATAACTTTTTTCTCCCATTGAATTTACATGGCATGGAAGAGCCTGATCAAATCTAGTCTAACAACTGGAGAAACAAATTCATTGATAACAATACCATCAATCTGTGCATATCATTTACACACCAAATTTATCTTATTCAAATAAATTTCTCATGCACAACATGTTTTTTAAATATTCACTTAGTTATAATCAAATTTTTATTTTCATGTTTCCTAACAAGATCCCATGTACAATTCTTCATTAAAGGCCTTAATACACAATTCATAGATTTTTTCTTATTCAAACAGGCTTGGTTACCTAATTTATTGAAATAAAGAAAATGTGATTCAATTTTCATTCTCCTTGTCTGTATAGGTGTGGTCCAATCCCCAATTATTTTAGATTGATCTTTCTATACTCATTATTTTCTCATGTGTGGAAATGATGATGGATTCTATATAAAGGGTTTATATTTAACTTTATCTTATGAATTATAAAAATTTTGTGATCCCTAAATGTTTTGAAGGCCTTCTTCTCTTTCTACATTTTAGTTTATCTTTTTTCAACTATCTCATTCACATTCAATAATATAGTCAAATGAAATCCTCTAGGTATTTAACATATTATCCTCAGTGACATTCAACCCATTATTGCCCACAGTCCTTATATGTTTATTATTCTCTAATTTTTAGTATTTAATACTCATTCAACATCCATGTAATATTCACTCATTTTAAAAATACCCACACATTCCATGATTTCTTACTTCTATTTAAAATGAATAATTTACATCCACATATATGAAAACTCTTTAGAGAAGGAATCCTTCAATTATCTATCTCATATAGTGTCCTTATTTCTCAAATAAAAATATAATTTCAATTTTTAATGAATAATTCTACATGAACAACCACCTCATTGTAATGATATGAAACATGACTCCCAATCATCATAGTTTTATAAATATTTTTACATTTTAATTTACTTGTTCAACAACCCCATTTTGTTAAGGCGATCTCACAGTAGAAACCTCATTATTTTTCCCATTATTTTCAAAGTAATTATCTAATTCAATGGATGTGTATTACCCTCTATTTTTTGTCAAATAATATTTATTGTACGGTTTGTTTCATTCATATCTCTTTGATGATACCTCTTTATACATTCAGGACCTTTTTCACTATTCTTCAAAAAAATCCCATGATTCATTCTACTTCAATTTCAAATAAAAATGTTGAAGTTACCTTCTCCATATGTGTTATCCAAATTCATTAGACCACATACATCTATATGGATATGATTAATAATATTTACTACCATTCTATTATTTTGCATCTATAATCTCTCAACCATCATTCCTCACATGCATTCATCACATTTATTTTATATATTATGATTCTTATTGGAAATGAAAACAAAAATCATACACCTAGAAATTTGTTCCCTTCTCGGTTGATTAATGTGAGCCAACCTCATGTGCAAAAATCAGTTTTTTTTCATTAATCATTATGTAATAAGTGATCTTTTTTACTATCAACTTGATATAAGTCACAATACTTTTTTGTATCCTTAGATGAGTGAATTGGAATTATTGTAATGACCCGAAATTTTGAATAAATCTTGTTTCCTAATTTCATGTGTTATTTTATTTTTATACTCAACAAAAATGTTTTATTTGATAAACATGATTATAATTAAAATGAGACCGTTGGGTTTTTTACTGTTATATGACCATTGGTCAATATGACCGCTGGAACTAAACGTTTTGATTATTTTCTCTAAATACAAGTAATCTTGGTTAATTATTATAGAAAGAAGATTTGATGGCCTCTCCTAGTAGTCTTGGACCGATCAAAGCCCATCTAACAGAACTTTGGAAGGAGGTAGCACCACTGGGCTTTGCTCTGGACCAAACCCAAGCCGAAGTTCATCGTGTGAGGCTAGAACAGAATCGCCTTTGCGAGAAGTTCAAACTAATAGAAATTACTACTCGTGCGATGTTGGCCGAGCCCCCCTCGGATTCTCTCACCATAGCACTCCTTACACTTAGGTCCTTTGCTGGTGTGATAAGGGGATATGTAAGGAGACCGTAACTGTCTTGTGTAATCCTTTTTTTAAATAAAAATTGGGATTTCTTTCTATGATGATGTTTATGAATTTTCAAATGACCGAATAAATATAGTATGCATATTTTTGATGAATTTTAGAAAAAAGGATATTTTAAAAATGTTTATGTGAACCTTAAATAAATTAAAATGTATAATGATTTTCAAAAAATGGTCTTCTACAATTATGTTCAGTACGAAATTTAGAGTCTAATAAGACCAACTTTATTTTTGATGAATAGTAAATTATGAATAGTGATTTTACGCTTAGGATTAGTAATGTGACCAAATGGATTAGTAATTTCACTCAAAGAAAGTTTTAATATAATTTAGACACCTAGATTAAGTAATGAGATTCAATAAAATGGGTAAATAACAGTTTCATAAATTATTATTCAAGTATTAGTTTTTCGGGTAAATAGAGTTTTTTAATTAAAAATTAAATTAAAAATATTTAGAAAATTATTTTTATAAAATGGATTTCATTTTTGAACTCAAATCATCGATATTATGTTAAGGTAATTTTTGGGGATTTTTCTGAAAAAAATGAATTTTCGGTGAATAGTGTGTTTATTTAAATAAATGAATTAAAAATATTTAGAAAATTATTTTTATAAAATAGAGTTAATTTTTGAAATCAGAGCATTGATATTTGGTTAATGTGAAATTTTGGGATTTTTCTGAGAAAGTTGAATTTTCAGTGAATAGTAAAAATACAGTTTTAGGGTTTCGGTATGTTTAATGATATCATAACTGTGTCATGATGATTTCATGAGATATTTTAAGGGATGGTCTACTAAAGAGGATGAATTATTGTTTGGGGGTCCCCATGTGGCCGAAATCTATGGGAAGTACCATGGGAGGGCCCATGCTTTTGAGAAAACCACTTTTGAGGTGTCCCTTGGCCATTAATGCCTTGTCCCCTCACTTTCCCTATAAATACCATGCCCTCCTCTCATATTTTCGACTCCAAAACCATCCTAAATGAAGTTCTGGTCTCCTTACCTCCCAAAGAGTCCTCCCAAGGTGCCCCCAAGCCCTCAAGGTCCAAACCATTGAGTTTTAAGAGTTACGTTTTAAGGTAAGGGATCCGATCTCTCTCTTGTTTTCATGAAATATCTTTTATGGAATTTCTTTTATGATGCATGTTCTTATGTTAATGGGTGTTATTTTATACTCCTTTTACTTCCCTTTTCATGTTCACATAATTATAGATCCCCTCTTACTCTCATTATTTCGTTTTATGATGTTTTAAGTGGTGCCGTTAGGCTGCTGAAATTTTTGTAACAGATTCTTTCCCCCTTCTCATTTTTCAAGATCTATTTTCATGTAAAGTATTTCAAGTTACTTTTTATTATGTTGGGGGTATGATCTCTAAATTTATCATACTGATCTTATATGATCATATCATGAGATACCCCATTTTATCTTTTCAATTTAGTACTTTTAAGTTTTAAGCGGCGTCGTTAGGCTGCCAAATTTTTAAGTGGTTCTTCACCCTTCTCGTTTTGAAGTTCTACTTTCATGTCAATTATTTCAAGTTCCTTTTTTTATGTTGGGGTATGATCTCTATATCTGTCATACTGATATTTTATGATCATATGAAGAGAGACCCCATTTTATCTCTTCAATTCATTATTTTGATGTTTTAAGTGGTGCCGTTAGGCTGCCGAATTTTTAAGTGGTTCTTCACCCTTCTCGTTTTGAAGTTCTACTTTCATGTCAATTCTTTCAAGTTACTTTTTATTATTTTAGGGTATGATCTCTATTTCTATCATACTGATATTTTATGACCATATGATTAGAGACCCCATTTTATCTCTTCAATTTAGTATTTTGAAGTTTAAGTGGCATCGTTAGGCTGCCGAATTTTTAAGTAGTCCTTGCACCTTTCTCCCTTTTCAAAGTTCTAATTCCATGTCAAGTCTTGCAAGTTCATTTTTATTATGCTGGGGTATGATCTCTATATCTATAATACTGATATTTTATGTTCATATGATGAGATACCCTATTTGATCTCATCAATTCATTTTTGGTTGAAGTTTATGTAACGCTGTTAGGCTGCCGAATTTTCATAAGAGAAATCTTATTTTTTTCTTCCTTTCATGTTCTTCATTTAATATGGTATATTTTCAACTTTTATTACCATGTTCTTAAATCCCTTATATTCTGTCCCTCTACTGTTTTATGGTCCATTTATGAATGTTTGACACATGTCCCCTCTCTTTTCAATTTTTTCTAAAAACCTTGTAACATAGCCGTTATGCTGCAGAATTTTCGTCTCAAAATGTCTCTCTCTTTTTTCTAATGATATTTTATGTTATAAAGTGAATACTCAAAGATCTTATTTCTACAGGGGTATTCACATATATATATCAAAATGTTCTATTTTAAATTCTGTGATTTACATACATGAGACCCTCTCTCCCCTTCTGTGGGTTTAAAGTGACGTAAAGATCATGTCTTTAAAGCAGTTTTAAAACGTTATGATTATGAAATGAAACCCATTTATTTTATGCTATATGTGTTATTTATGAAATGTTTGATGATGATATATGTGTCTCACATGATTATAATGGCAAATTTAAGGGTGCACCCTAATAGCGCTCCAATGCATTGGGTAATGATGTAACCACTAGAGATTACAATTTTTTCGATATCTTAGTGAATAACCTTGGTGATTTTCAAATGATACCTTGGGGATGGACCTTGGTGATATGTTCATGATTTTATATATTAAATGTTTTAGTCACATCTTCAAGTTATGAAAAATGTTATTTTTATTATGATATGCCTCATGATTTCTTTCTAATTCCTTAAAGTTCTTTCCATGGCCTTATTTAAGTATCTCAAGTTCACATGTAAAATGTTTCTCTTGTTTCCCTTACTGGGCCTTCTGCTCACCCTTTCTTTTGATGTATGTCCCTAGGTTATGATATGCAGTAATTAACCTAAGATGAACTTGAGGAGAAGCCTTTCAAGTGTTTAAGAAGAATGTTTTATGTTTTCATGTCTTATGTTGTTGGTTTCCAAGACACTAAATCTTAAAGATCCTCAGTTTTGTGTAATGTAATGAAAGTTTATGTTATAAAAATACGGGATGCTATAGTTGGTATCAAAGGATGGTTTAGTTATTTATGGAAATTAGGATATGAAAACTTTAGGAAGAACCCTATAGAAATGTTTAAATATAGGAAATCTTCCTGGTATTTTGGTGGTCATTGAGTAAGGGGTTTCCAAGCAAATACATCCCTGTCTGGATACGAGCAGGTAGAGCTGGCTCTGGCACAGATGTACATAGGGGTAAAACCTGAAAACCCCGCTTTGAGCTAGACTCGAACGGGAACTGGTACACGACAACGGGCCTTGCTGAACTCTTGGTTACGACACTCCCGGGGGATATGCTTTGGTAAATTCATAAGCTTAGTATGAACCATTATTAAAGGAACAAGGATAAAACAAAATAAATATTCACATAAGAATATATGATTATGGATAACCTAGTTTGAAACCTATGGGATCCCAAGTTAGGGTATACTTTTCTTCTACAAGTTTTCCTTATATGCTTTAAGCTTCTTTTTCATGATTATTGGTTAAGTATTTAAGCCCCTAATTGTAGTTTCTTTTCTTAGTTAATGGCCGGAAATGGAAGAACATGTCCCAACAACCAATGTTATAGGAAATGCGATGATTTCCATATTAATATGACAGAGATGATTAAGGGATTAAAAGATGATTATTATTTTGGAAGACGTTCACTATTTTGGGGACACTATATGATCGAGGTAAATAGATTACTACGGTATTTTCATTGAGGAGTAAGGTTGAATTATATTTTGAAGAATCGATGAATTTAAGGTGGGCTGATAGTAATTTAGGTTACTTATGGGAATGATTAACCTATCTTGGGTAAAATATGTTTAGGTTAGATACTTTTGTTATAAGATGTTAAGAGTGGTTGATGTTGTTTGGAGATGAACAATGAAGTTTATTTTGGAAGACTATGTTATCAAATCCTTCTTGTATTTGGGTTTCAATCTTAGTTTGGTTTATTTTGAGGATTTTTAAGGACCGTTATTTATGGAATGGACTATGATGATCTTTGGGTAGTACCATGGAACTTTGAAGATTTAAAATTAGTTTCCATTCCTATGGGATTATTTCTTTTTGAAGAGTTGTTCTACCTTACCCTTTCTGTTTTTGGGATAATGTTTAAAGACAGAAGAAATAGATAGTTAATCTTTTGTGGATTATGTGATTCTCTAGAAGATGATTTTTGTGTTTTGATGAGACCATGTAGTTTTGAATGCTCATAGTTTGGAGAAAATATTAGTTTGGTAGAAACTTATTAAAGGGTGAAACTCTACATGAAGGTAGATATATTTCCTTATGTTTTTGTTCTATGTAGTAAATGAATTCCTCAAAATTATGAAAAGGAACGTAAAACAAAAACGTTGTTGGTTTATGTATCCTACTAGGCAATCAAAGATCGTTTACACACATCATAAGTTTTGGATTTTCTTATGGTTAACTTTCTCCTAATCATGTTTTCTATCACCCTCCTTTAGAATGTGACACTTTGTTTTCTCCTCCATGTCCATGTTTCCTACATGGAATCCTAGTATGAGTAAACTCAGGTGGCCTTTGTACTTCATTTTCTTTCTTTAAAAGTAATCGTGTTACTGACTCTTTTTTTGATGTGGGACTTTCAATGAAATTTCAAAACCCAATTTTAATAATTGCGAGGACGCAATTTCATAAGGGGGGAAGATTGTAACAACCCGAAATTTTGAATAAATCTTGTTTCCTAATTTCATGTGTTATTTTATTTTTATACTCAACCAAAATGTGTTATTTGATAAATATGATTATAATTAAAATGAGACCGTTGGGTTTTTAACTGTTATATGACCATTGGTCAATATGACCACTGGAACTAAACGTTTTGATTATTGTCTCTAAATACAAGTAATATTGGTTAATTATTGTAGAAAGAAGATTCGATGGCCTCTCCTAGTAGTCTTGGACCGATTGAAGCCCATCTAACAAAACTTGGGAAGGAGGTAGCACCACTGGGCTTTTCTCTGGACCAAACCCAAGCCGAACTTCATCGTGTGAGGCAAGAACAGAATCGCCTTTGCGAGAAGTTCAAACTAATAGAAATTACTACTCGTGCGATGTTGGCCGAGCCTCCCTCGGATTCTCTCACCTTAGCACACCTTACACTTAGGTCCTATGCTGGTGTGATAAGGGGCTATGTAAGGAGACCATAACTGCCTTGTGTAATCCTTTTTTTTTAGAATAAAAATTGGGATTTCTTCTTATGATGAAGTTTATTAATTTTCAAATGACCGGATAAATATAGTATGCATATTTTTGATGAATTTTAGAAAAAAGGATATTTTAAAAATGTTTATGTAAACCTTAAATAAATTAAAATGTGTAATTATTTTCAAAAAATGGTCTTCTACAATTATGTTCAGTACGAAATTTAGAGTCTAATAAGACCAACTTTATTTTTGATGAATAGTAAATTATGAATAGTGATTTTACGCTTAGGAATAGTAATGTGACCATATGGATTAGTAATTTCACTCAAAGAAAGTTTTAATATAATTTAGACACCTAGATTAAGTAATGAGATTCAATAAAATGGGTAAATAACAGTTTCATAAATTATTATTCAAGTATTAGTTTTTTTAGGTGAATAGTATTTTTTAATTAAAAATTAAATTAAAAATATATAGAAAATTATTTTTATAAAATGGATTTCATTTTTGAACTCAGAGCATCGATATTATGTTAAGGTAATTTTTGGGGATTTTTCTGGAAAAAAATGAATTTTCGGTGAATAGTGTGTTTATTTAAAAAAAAGAATTAAAAATATTTAGAAAATTATTTTTATAATATAGGTTTAATTTTTGAAATCAGAGCATTGATATTTGGTTAATGTAAAATTTTGGGATTTTTCTGAGAAAGATGAATTTTCAGTGAATAGTAAAAATACAGTTTTAGGGTTTCAGTATGTTTAATGACATCATAACTGTGTCATGATGATGTCATGAGATATTTTAAGGGATGGTCGACTAAAGAGGATTAATTATTGTGTGGGGTTACCCATGTGACCGAACTCTATGGGAAGTACCATGGGAGGGCCCATGCTTTTGAGAAAACCACTTTTGAGGTGTCCCTTGGCCATTAATGCCTTGTCCCCTCACTTTCCCTATAAATACCAAGCCCTCCTCTCATATTTTCGACTCCAAAAAAATCTTCAACAATTTTCTGGTCTCCTTACCTCCCAAGGAGTCCTCCCAAGGTTCCCCCAAGCCCTCAAGTTCCAAACCATTGAGTTTTAATAGTTACGTTTTAAGGTAAGGGATCCGATATCTCTCTTTCTTTTCAGGAAATCTCTTTTATGTAATTTCTTTTATTCTCCATGTTCTTATGTTAAAGGGTGATCTTTTATACTCCTATTAATGCTATTTTCATGTTCACATAATGAGATATCCCCTCTTACTCGCATTATTTCGTTTTATGAAGTTTTAAGTGGTGTCGTTAGGCTGCCGAAATTTTTGTAACAGATTTTTACTCCCTTCTCATTTTTCAAGATCTATTTTCTTGTAAAGTATTTCAAGTTGCTTTTTATTATGTTGGGGTATGATATATAAATTTATCATACTGATCTTTTATTATCAGATGATGAGAGACCCCATTTTATCTCTTTAATTTAATATTTTGAAGTTTTAAGTGGCGTCGTTAGGCTGTCAAATTTTTAAGTGGTTCTTCACCCTTCTCATTTTGAAGTTCTACTTTCATGTCAATTCATTCAAGTTCCTTTTTTTATGTTGTGGTATTATCTATATATAAATCATAATTATATTTTATGATCATATTATGAGAGACCCCATTTGATCTCTTCAATTCAGTATTTTGATGTTTTAAGTGGCGCCGTTAGGCTGCCGAATTTTTAAGTGGTTCTTCACCCTTCTCGTTTTGAAGTTCTACTTTCATGTAAATTCTTTCAAGTTCCCTTTCGTTATGTTGGGGTATGATCTCTATATCTATCACACTGATATTTTATGACCATATGATGTGAGACCCCATTTGATCTCTTCAATTCAGTATTTTGATGTTTAAGTGGCGTCATTAGGCTGCTGAATTTTTAAGTGGTCCTTGCACCTTTCTCCCTTTTCAAAGTTCTAATTCCATGTCAAGTCTTGCAAGTTCCTTTTTATTATGTTGGGGTATTATCTCTATATCTATCATACTGATATTTTATGTTCATATGATGAGAGACCCTATTTGATCTCATCAATTCATTTTTGGTTGATGTTTATGTAACGCTGTTAGGCTGCTGAATTTTCATAAGAGAAATCTTATTTTTGTCTTCCTTTCATGTTCTTCATTTCATATGGTATATTTTCAAATTTCATTACCATTTTCTTAAATCCCTTATATTTTGTCCCTCTACTGTGTTATGGGTCATTTATGAATGTTTGACTCATGTCCCCTCTCTTTTCAATTTTTTCTAAAAACCTTGTAACATAGCCGTTATGCTGCAGAATTTTCGGCTCAAAATGTCTCTCTCTTTTTTCTAAAGATATTTTATGTTATAAAGTGAATACTCAAAGCTATTATTTCTACAGGGGTATTCACATATATATATATATATATCAAAATTTTCTATTTTAAATTCCGGGATTTACATACATGAATCCCTGTCTCCCCTTTCGTGGGTTTAAATTGACGTAAAGATCATGTCTTTAAAGCAGTTTTTAAAAACTTATGATTATGAAATGAAACTCATTTATTTTATGATATATGGGTTATTTATGAAATGTTTGATGATGATATATGTGTCTCACATGATAATAAATTCAAATTTAAGGGTGCACCCTGATAGCGCTCCAATGCATTGGGTAATGATGTAACCACTAGAGATTACAATTTCCACGATATCTTGGTGAATGACCTTGGTAATTTTCAAATGACACCTTTGGGATGGACCATGGTGATATGTTCATGATTGTCTATATTAAATTTTGTAGCCACATCTTAAAGTTATGAAAACTTTTATTTTTATTATGATATGCCTCATGATTTCTTTCTCATGCCTTAAAGTTCTTTTCATGGCCTTATTGAAGTATCTCGAGTTCACATGTAAAATGTTTCTCTTGTTTCCCTTACTGGGCCTTCTGCTTACCCTTTCTTTTGATGTATGTCCCCAGGTTATGAGATGCAGTAATGAACCTAGGATGAACTTGAGGAGAATCCTTTAAAGTGTTTAAGAAGAATGTTTTATGTTTTCATGTTTTATGTTCCTAGTTTCCAAGACACTAAACCTTAAAGATCCTCAGTTTTGTGTAATGTAATGAAAGTTTATGTTATAAAAAGACGGGATTCTATAATTATATCCTTTCATAGTTCAACCTATATAACAAAATCTAGTTACCAATCATAAGTCATAGTGTTTAGTCACACTTATATGATTGGGATGAAATCTTTCTACATAGCATACATAAATATATCTTTTCACAACATTTTATTTTTAGGTATTTTTACTATATTTGATCTTTAAATAACTATCATATACAAATATCAAATATCCATCAAATAATTTTATTGAAATTATATAGAAAATATGAATTTATGGTCATGTAGAATGTGTATATTCTTTTAGGAATCTTGGTGTTACTATTCATTATGGCATTGAGGGATATTTCTGTAAGATTGGCAATCATAATTTTATCCTTTTCCATCCACTAGATACCTGATTGAGTGGAGGTAAAATATGGCCTCTTCCAATATTTTTTCAATATTCATGAGTTCATCATCGACATATTTTTATACAATATTAGATAATAATTTTGCAAGGGAATTTTTTTTAGTTGATGGATTCATACTTTCCATCGACTTTTATAGTTATTGTTTGTACCATTGCTCTACAAGAAATGAATTGATTTATGGCCATAGTTAGAATAGTGAAAACAATTTATATGAATCTATTTAATCTTTATGACGAATGATATGGTCTCAAACTCATTTTTGACTTCTTTCTTAATCCCCAAGTAGATAGATCCTTCTCTATTAATAGTAAAACATGGTATATCCAAGAAAGTCATAGAATTGACACATTAAAATGTAAAAAACACTCTCACATCCAGTCCTCCACATGTATCACTATTTGGAAAAGGTATTTGACTTAAGATCTACAATGGAAACCTGAATATTATTTGTAACTCCCCTTTTTGTTTGGTTTCAATCCTTATCTGTTATGAAATTAGGTTCCTTTTTTATGATCCAAAAATTTTGCTTCCCTTTTTTTTGGATCATCATGTTTCAAGACATTGATGTTTCATTGTCATAAGAATTTCATCTTTATCCCATATTTGTGGATCTACGAATCTTCAAGGAATCTTAAATCCTTAATAATAACATTTATCTCTTTATAAAATCTCAATATATGATAATATTCCCTTCTATTATTTCATTATTATTTTTCTTGATTTTGATTCAGTTTCTAAATTACCACATAGAATAAAAATATTTTCTTTATTTCATTCAAATGTTTTATAATTTCCCTCCATTCTCGACATAATTTCATTGATGAATTACTCATGCACTTCAACCATATATTTTTACACCATATCTATTTTGATATTTTTAGAGTTGTTAGTTGTTATTATTTCTCTCCTTCCAGTTGTTCAATTTTTTCTTCATATATATCAACATACTATGATGACTCATTCATAATTTATCCTACATTTATATTTTTATTTCAATAAATGTCAATAATATCATAATAAACTACAAGTTTCAACTAAATACCAAAAAAAATAATAAACTGATAATAATTATAATTTGATGTTTCAAGGTTTCCTACCTTAGATAGTGTGTATAGTTTGGTTTCAGATGTATACTTTTTTTGAACATCCACTAATAATTCATTTTCATTCCTTTTTTTCTTTCAGATAATGATATGTCCCTATTATTCTACACATGATTTGATGTATCCTGTATTAGAGAACCTATTTTAATGATTATTCATGATTTTTACATAACATTATACATCATCAGGTTTCCTTGTGTATTGAGCAGAAATGTACCCTACTTCACTACATCAAAAGAAGGCCACATTAATCTTCGCTTTAAATATCATTTTTACTATATTAAATTTAATAGAAAAAGAGAATTAAATTATTTATACATTTAATCCATGTTATCGCTACCTTTGGAAATGTATTTATTTTACATGGCATATAATGACAACTCAAATCATGATAGAATTTTTTATTAGTATCATTTTACTCTCCATTCACAAGACACTAAAATGATTAACATTTTGTCAATAAAATGTTTTGATTGATCGCATTCCTCAAGGGATGACATATTTAGTTTGTACAGAGGTGTAATCCATCTTATTATTTCATTATCAATGAAAAAATTAATAATTTCATCGAGAATACCCAAAATATCTTTAAAAACATCATTACTTCTAGTAAGAAGGATATCATATTGTAAATATAAATGAATTTTTAGATAATAAAAATCATTTGAAAAAAATGGATTTTATCGAATCACGTTGTTATTGCCTTCATATATATTTTATTTCCTATCCTACATGAACTTGGATGAATGTAAAGTTATCACCATAAAAAAATGATTATTTAAACATAATATGAGGTAATATTTTGATCCAAAGTATATATAACGAATTTTCCTATATATTTTAGTCATATAAAGACTAGTGGCATCATTCAACTGAATCCCATGGGTTTTGTCACAGTGAAATTCTATCCCAAGTGATCAGAGAAAATATCTCATCATATTATTATATATTAGAATTTTCATTCCATAAAAATGGGGTACTATACTAAAAATCACTAAATTCTTTATAAAAACAATTAAGGATATATTTAACACAAATAAAATGATCCTCCCTCTAATAAAACTTGTAAAACCATAGAACACCCTGAGAGGGTTGGGTTTAATCGAGGTGTCATATTTTTATTCTAAAGTGACATATCTTGTTCCCTCATTAGTAAAAACTTGGGAAACATGTCTAATGGAATCATGATGTTATTGAACATTCATATAAAAAGAGAAAGGAAAAAAAATTATGTGGTTCACCACAAAAGGATATTTTAATAAGAATACGCCAAAAATGTGTCTATATTACCTAAATCCATAAATCATAAGTAGTTATTATGGAGTACAAACGATTAAACAAAATCATTCTATCCCAAGAACACTATCATTACACGAATTTTAGGGATTGTATACTACCTCCCTTAGAACACTTCTATTGAATTCCCCATATTGATGCAAAATAAGCTCCAAAATAAAAAGTTAGATGAATCATGAAGGGTATTACTCAACATGATATTGATGTGAAATACCTAACCATGAGATTATCATCTCGTTATTGATTTTCATTATCATAATACTACAAAACCCCACTATACTGCATAAAATATTTGATTCATGGGATTCCAAATAATCATTTTTTTGATCAAATAATCCAGAATACATTCATTAGTGGCTCAATCCTATCCTCCATTTCCATAGTATATGACTTGTTTTAGAGTCATCAAATTTTTTTATGTTGTAAATTATTATATTTAATATGATTTCTCTCATCATGGGATTTCTATTTTTGTATTATTTGGTACTCTAATGGTGGTGTAAATTCTCCATGTCCACCTAGAGAGAAAACCTAATAAGATAACCCTTAAACTAAGGCTATATAATCCAAATGATTGGAATCACAAACATATCTCGATATACATGATTTATATCTACAGGGAGGATTCATATAGGTGATAATGACATTTCTTGATTAGATGAGAATATATATAAGGGTTTTTGAATCAAGATGGAAGAAAAGTGACTAAATCATATATAATACACATACCATTGATTCCTTGTAAATGATTTCTTTTTATGTAAATACATTAAGAAGGTAATAAGATTCATGTTGAATGGATATGTATTATACCACAAAATTAATGTATTCCTTTTCTTGAAATTCAAAATCTATAAAATCCTACAACTATTCTCTTAGTTTACAAAAAATCCCCACCATGGATCCCACTTCGATTCTGATCCGAGGAATAACTACTCTAATACTAGTATTTCAGGACCCGGAACATAAAGGTCTTCCAAGAATGTAAAAATACTTGTATTACCAACCTAATCCTATAACTAGTAGGATATGGGATGGAGACAAGCACAAATAATGTATAAATAAAATGTGAGCCCTTTCACAATTTTACCTATATGAATGATCCCAACCATAGCCATGAAAAAAAATTAGGATTGATAAAATACTGTGAAATCTAGAGTATAACCATGATTTCTATAACTTGATGGGATTAAATCAGATTATGACAATTTAAATTAAATTTAAAATGGGGAAAGATATATTCCTAAATAGAAAATAATTCCTATGTTAAAAAAATGAACAATGGAAAACTAAAAATATCATATCTCATGATATCTATGTCATACCACCAAACATGGTCAAGGAACTGATTTATCACTATTATACACCATTTGAAACAATTGTAATTCCTTTAATCTAATTAAGGAAAAAAATGTGTTGTAAATTAGAAATTGAGGGGTAATTAAATAGGAAACAGCATGATATTTCAATAAATTATTTTTATAATAAATTTCATTTCATCGATAGCATGTGTTACATTTAAAGCTGAGTTTTAATATGCCATGATAAAATATTTATATTACTATTTTGAATTTACATTATGAAATATCCATTAAAATATGTGTCAAGAATAGGAATAAAAAAATTTAAATTTTATTTTTAATATTTTTAAATAAAAAAACTAATTTTTTAAAAATTATAAATTTTCTGTTAATTTCATTTATGTTTAAAAAAAAATATAATCTAAAAAAATATTTTATTATTTTATGGGAACAATAATAATTTTAACTATTGAAATTTTTAGAAAAATTATTTAAATAATGAAAAATAATTTTCTAAATCATCCTGTAAAAAATCAATATGTGATTTTTTGTGATTTTTTTGAAAAATTATTTTTTCGATGCATATTGAGAAAAATGGTTTTTGTCTAAAATTGACATTCTATAAGGAGTGTAAAAGGATAATTTTATTGAATATGGTTTTAAAATTATAATAATTTAAACTATATATCTGTTAATAAATATTTTGGTCATTATAATTAATTTCATATCGAATTTTGATATACAAATTTTAATATAATTGAAAATTTTATGTTTATAAAACAACTTTATCATCATGTCAGTAAGTTTAATATTAAATTAAATTTTACAACATCATGTGGAGATGAATTATAACAATTTATTTTATAATTTTAATTAAAAAATTTCATATTATAATATGTGAAACTTAATTTTTGGTCAAATTTAATAACAAAAATAAAATACTACTGTTAAGGTTCAAACTTGTTTACCAGAGTTTCAAACTAAAAAATAGAGGGTAAAAATCCATAATACATGCCTAAAACATATTTTATGGAAATAATTCGATATTAAATATTATAATACTCAATTATGTCCAATTTTAGATCCCTTTTCATGTGAGAAACAAGGGTAGACATTATAAAAATTAAATATTCCATGTATTCCCTCTTTTGAACATATAAAAGGCCAGCCCCTCTTTTCTCATTATCACACTTCCCAAACATGTTGGATTCACCTAGAAATATAAAACAAAATAACTTATATCCTAAACTCATGATAGAGTACTTATTTATAATTTTAAATTCACATAATAAATAAGTATGTCTAATCTGAAGGTGGGTCTTTAAAGAAGAGGTAAGATTATTAAATGAGTGTTTTTATTTTATTTATTCATCCATAAACACAAAATATTATCAATCAAAAATAATATAATAAATTATTAATATTTAAAATATTTATATGCCATTATGTTAATTTATTGAACAATCTATCTTTTTTATTCCCTCAAATGGGAATCGAAATTGTTGATTTTGTGCATGATGGACTACCAACTTGCACAATGAAGTTAATCATTTCCCATAAACACCTCTCAAGGATGTATATAATTGTGGAATTATTATTATATATGATATTGATTATATAATTCTGATTATATAAAATTGATATTACATATTATTTATTTCTTCTTTTTCTAAGGGGATATGATAATGCCACTTCTGTGTACAGTTAACCACCTCCTCATGAAGTGATGTGATTTATACTTAAAAAATGCTTCAGATGGAAGCTAAAAATGGAACATTTAATAAATATATGTCATATATATGAAATAATATTGACTATTTAATGTTGATATTTTAATTAAATTCTATTTTTAAACCATTCATAAAATAAAAACACTATTTATGTGTATGTTTGGCTTATCATCTCGATGAACGACGAAGCTCATTTTCTAAATCTAAAATTAATGGATTCATCTGCATATATAAATAAATATAATTAATATATATGACATTTATTTAAAGGATATCTTTCTTGATATAATTTTACCATGATCATAGAAAAAATATTTGAAATAAAAACAAAAACATACATAAAACATAATTTTTACAATGAATTTTTTATAACAGGTAACAAAAAGTCAAAAGTTAATCATATGTGTTGCGGTACATATATGTATTATAATGAATTTTATTTTATGCATCCATTGAAATATTATATCAGTTATTCATTCGTTTATTACGGATGTTGAATTATAAGGTGTGGTATTTTTTCCTTGATTTTTTTCTTTCTTACATTGGTCATGTTTTGAACCTATCAAATTTTATGAATTCTATATTAAAACCCTTTAAAATGTAATATCAATAATTTATTTTTTCTAAAGATATTTTATGTTTCATATAATTTTAATCATTCGGTTGGCTTATGATTCAATTTTACTAGTGTTCTATGAGTTTTGAGTTATAATTTCAATATTTATCAAGATTGAATATGATTATTCATCCAATAATGAAATATTATGACCTAGATCTGAGGTAACTCATGAATTTTATTCTAGAATGGTTACATGATATGAATAAATGTTTTACTTTATTTTTCTCATCATTATGTACTCATGATTTAATTTTTTGAATGTAAATGAATTTACAAATCTCTTCTATCGAAAGCCACTTTTTCATTTATATATATTTTTTCATAAAAAATTTTAAGTTATTTTTTAAATTATAAAATGTATTTATAAATTTAATATATACTTGTTTTATTCTTTTTAAAAAATATTTTATAATTAATCTTCATGTTTTATTCATGCAAGGTTTGTATCATACTTACTGAAATTGTGGATGGATTCATTGTTTTATTAAAGTGTATGGAATTAATGGAAGTTCAAATATATATATATATATGATTACTATTCAAAGAATCATTTCTGTGATTCTAAATACATTTTCATTAAAAATTATTCTTGATATTTTCCATGAATTTTTTGTTTTAAAAAGATATTTTCAATGTTAAAAAGATATTTTCTTCAAGAAATATTACAAGTGATATTTTAAAAATATTTTTATATCTAAGGTGATATATTTAAATTATAATAATACTTTACTAGTAATTTAATCCATGGATACAACTATTATTAATTCTATGAATGGTATATGATTATGATGATGAGATTTTTAAGAATACACATTCTCTTTAATGGGTTCTATTTTGATGAAATGTATATTAAAGCAATTTTTTCCATGGGTTATAATATAATATATTTCATATGTAACCCTTTATTATTCACGAGTTCTGATATGATTAATGTTTTATGAACATATTCCACTAAAATTTATTTATAATGTGGTGGTTGGGACTTATATCTCCATCTAATGAATAGGGTAAATATTAATATCTGATGATATGTAAATGAAGAGAATGTGGAGTGAACATAGTTTAATATGAAAATTTATCTACAATGATATTCTTGTGAGTGAAGCATAACTACAATGATGTTTTATGGAGTGAAACCATTAAACTAAAATAACATTGGTAATGATCGTTTAATTCAATGTAAATGATTTTATATTCTTATGTGTATACTATAATTCCATGTCTCTTGTCTATGTTTTTCTCCCATGTCAAATATTTTTTTGTTTTCCATTAATTCACATCTTATGAATCTCTTATCTTTATACCATTACTCATTATGTTGATCTCTGATATGCATGGTATGGTTTTCATATGTTATGAATAGTTTCACATAAACTTATGATCTTGTTATTCTTATGTATTTCACTTGTTTTACATTACTATGTATATGATCTAATCAATTTTTCCTAGGTTATGATGATAGGTAATATGTGGGATATGTCTTAAAAGGATGATAATTATCATGATTTGAGTGAGAGACGATGTACAACTCTTTGAATCGGTTTTTTTATTCAATGTTTCAAAAGGAACTATACCTTAAAACCCATTAGCATGTGATTGTGTAATAAAATGAATATTTATCTAAAAATGTAATTACATTGCATGAAAATCCTTGGATGTAACATTTGGTTTCCGAGGATAGGTTTAGTAAACCATTATTAAACGTATTTGAATTCTTTAGTATGATTTCCATGGATATGTCTAAGAATATATCAAGGGATATTTCTATGGATAATTATAATGTCGAGTCCAATTATATAAAATTGTTATAGAATATTTTTTAAGGATAGAATGTGTGGTTTCCAAAAAAATTACCTATACATTTGGATATAACAAGTGGATGTGGCTCTAGAACAACAGTAACTATGTGTAAAATGTCCAAATAGATAAATTGAGTTGGATTCTATTGTCATCTAGTGTAGGAAAATGGGTCTTTCTGCACCCAAGGATGACACTTCTCGAATGTATGCTTTATAAATTAAAAATATCTATTTGAACCATCATGATGGATTTAAATGATGATAATAAGTAACCCATATTAATACTAGTGTAATAGATTAATAATAAAGTGTAATTACATAGACATCCTATAATTTTTTTCCATGTTTACGTGACTCACCACTATGATTATTATTTCAAACATTATTATTTTTGGATTTAGTGAATAGATTGAATATAAATTATTTCTACTAATGATTAATGTGATGGATAATGTAATGATTTTCATCTTGATAAGAAAATCATTTTGGGAGATTTAATGAAAAATCTATTAACATTGTTCACAAATAATTCTCTAAAATTTAATCATAATTAACACTTGAATGAGAAAAGGAGGAAATAATGTTATGTTGATCCCTTGTTGTGGAAAAACCAACCTTCTTAGAGTTGTTCAATTGATCATATATTTTATAAATATATGGATCCATACCATTGAGAAGATATTTTTTATCCTCAAGTGTTCAGATCTTAGAAAATTTAATTTGGTTGTCTATCAATTCAAAGGTAAAGTGTGTCAATATTGGTATCTTATTTATAGTATTAGAAAATAATGTAAAATTCACACCATATTATAGGATTGTTTTAGGAATTTTTTTCTATATGTACATTCCACATATTCATCACACTGAAATGTTGAAGTAAAAAAATCATGTTTATGTAAAATGATGATGAATATTTCGGTCCCTTTGAGGGGAATTTTACATGACATTCAATGTATGGTTCTGGTATTAACATCCACCCAAAATGTAAAGTTGATTTATTATTTACAGGTTTAAAACCATATCTCCAAAGAGTTATCGAAATAATGGACTTCATAATCTTTGTGTAAATAATTTTTTCTTCTATCATGATAGAAATGGTAATTGGGTTACCTATCAATAAAACAACATTGATAAAAAAATGTACAATGGAATTAAACAGATACTCTAAAACCATAGAGAAACGAATATTCACTTTCTTTTATACTCAATGTGTAGATGGAAAATGGGGAAATTTTATTAAGGGTACTGGAAAATGTTATTAGTGAGTGCAGGAATTTGATCAATAAATTTATTACCAATGTGAATTGAATAAGGTAGCTATTTATGATATTAGATATAAAGATTCATAGATTAAACCACCCAATCCTATTTGTTTCAATGGAAATGATCGTATGAATTATGGTAACTAGTGAAAAAATATGATTTCTAATGATGATGATCAATTTCAGTAAAAATAATAATCCAACAAACAATGAAAAATAACTTGTGATCTGTATTTCTAATAATTTGTATGATAATAAAATCATAAAATAATAACAAACCATCAAATATAGAACATATAATGACTAATTTGATTCTGGATCTATCCACTCAATAAAATTTGAAAATATTCAATCGGTATTTGGATTAAAAAAATGATAATATGTAGATATACTATTGAAACCCTATAATTGCATAATAATTGAATCTCAAGTATATAACTCCTCTCTAGTTGATGTTTTTTATATTTTATTTCCTAATTATTTTTTCGTTTTCCCTCTAGTTGAAATTGATTTTATTTTTTGAATATATTTTATTTTTATATATAGATTCAAATTAATTTTCCAAAATGATATCAAATTTGATATTCCAAACCATAATATTCTCATCTATTAGTGTGATGATCAATATAAACAACCAATTGAAATCAAATCTATTTAATGGGTTTTTATTTCTACTCAAATGGGTGTTAATCTTAGATGGTTTTGGAGAAACTCAACATTGATGATGTACCTATTGTTTGGTTTTTATTAAATTCATTATAATACTACAAAATGTGAAGTTGAGTTCCCATTACAACTCATTCCTTGTAATATGAATATTTTTAATGACTCACTATATAATATCCCAGATTGAGTAACAATAATTGAAGATGAAAATCAAGGATAAATTTGATAAGGTATTAAATTAACTAGGTGTGTTACTGTGTGGTGCACCTTTTCATTTTACTAAAAGTAAATATGGATTGCTGAAAGAGCGCTGACCAAGGTCGTCTCTCAAATGAGGAAGTGAATTTAACAACTTATTAAAGGTATTCTAAAAAAATAAAATAGAATAGAATAAAAACACTACTTTAAAGGATTTTGTTTTTTATAGTTTATGAATCTAGAAGTATTTTTCTGGAAGAAGATTGTATATTTTTTTGTTTTTTAGTTTTGAAATGAATTTTGATTAAAATGACACAACATGAAGATTTTTTTTAGAAATCTATTTTAAAAGGAGTAATCGATCTAACTATACCTATTAATTCACTTATTAATCATTATCATTTAAATCAATATCAACTTAATTATGATCCCCAAATTTTTTATCCCTCTAACCCTACGAGAGTTAACTTAACAACAAAGATGAAATTACTTAAACCCTAGGCTAGCTTCGGAACACGCAATCGCATCACCCTTCCTTGATTATTGTTTTAAGGATAGCTTATGTTCAGTGGATAATTATAGCACATATCCATTCTGTAAATGAGGTTGAATTGTTCTTAGGGATTATAATTTAACTCTACAAATTTATCCCGTGTGGTCTTGTATTACCGATTAAGATCGCGCTCTCACAATTTACACAAAATCTCGAACTCGCGTGTTTTGTATTAATCATTGAATTTCTTGCTTAGTTTCTTGTAATTTAAAAACACAATTCATGGATCATATTATTTGAATTACAGTATCTTATTTATTCAAAATAAATGAATGAAGAATGATAGAGTTCGATCGATTACTAAAAAGAACTACTCTTTCATGGGTGGCGTAATCATCGTAGAAGCGTTTTTCATGTGCAAAGGTTTATAATGGGTATAACCCAATAACGCTTCTACTCAAGAATTACAGCCCAAATAGGAAGATTAAGAGAAGAATAAATTTAAACAAAAAAGACAAAAAGATAAGATATAAAATAAGAACAAATAAGTTTATTACACAAACAAAATCATTACAACATGAAGGAGAAGAAGAAGGCTTCGTCGAAGGGATCCTTGCTTCAAGAGCTACCCTTATTGAAATGGTTGGATAATTGGAGTGGATACACTTATCCTCTACCCTATACTTTACAATGCACGTCCCAACCCCTCAAACTGATAAAAACTCCAATTTATAGAGGGGAGGGGAGGATAGGTTACAAGTGGTTTCAAGTGTGAATGTGGAAATTCGGCCAAATATTTTATTACACATTGCACCACCCATTTTACCACCAAAACGCGTGAATTTTCCAGACTTCCAGAAGTGTAATATGTGTGGATATGGGTCCTATATCCGATCTAAAAATTTGGGCTTAATCCAGGGCTAGATGAAGGATTTATGGACGAAATACAGAAGCTTCTCTATTCTGACGAGTCCAGACCAACTTGGACTTCATGGCCAATTGTCAACACATAAATGCACTCTTTAGCTCTATTGTACTGAATAAAAGTTGTAGATACTTATGTTAGTAAATCTACTAAAAAATTTCAATTTCAAATAATAAATATAAGAAAATTTATCTTCTACATACTAAAGTGAACTATAAAGGGTAAAACTGAAATTTCATCAAATATTCAAATGAATGATCTAATCCCAAATACTTTCTAATTAAACATATTTAACACAATGTGAGGAAATTATATCATTTATTATCAATAAAATATTTAATAAAATAGTTTTTTATAAACTCCCCCACAATTACCCTTTTTTACTCCTGAGCAAAACCTCATATCAAGTAAACATCAATATCAAATCAAAACCAATTTTAAAACACATATCTTTGAGATCAAACAATTACACACCAAGAAACAAAAGATATCATGCCTCATAAAAAACCATTATTTAAAGTTATTCATTTATATCATTCAATATATTTCAACTTTATTTATCCTCCCATGCATAAAACACTTACCTCACTTGAATTTTCTCTTATCACACAAATGTCATTTTTTTGCAATGTCTTTCTCATCCAAACTCATAGAAGGGTCACCATAGGCTTGATAAATTCCTATATCGCTACCCAATGTTATTCAAGGACATATGTTTATCATGAGGAATTTTCAAGTTTGTTCTTTGGCTTTTGGTTGGTAGGATTTAGATATGAAAAATTATGAGGCTGAATAAGGAGGGATTGACTCTTTTTGAAGCAAAATTGCATTAATCTAATTTTCACTTAAATATGGTCTTCTCCTCAATCCCCATAGTATCAATTCAGCTCCATCATCATGAAAAGGCATGAAAAGTTTACACCATTCATCATTTCAGCATAAAAAATGTCAATCTTCTCAAATATGGTTTTCTTGAATGCTCCAGATAGGCATAACTTTCCACCTCAATTAGAAGCACCAGAAAAGGCACAACTTCACTTGTCATGAATGCTCCAGAAAAGGAACACCTTTAAATATAATGACTTTCTTCACCAGTAAACAAATCTCTTAGGAATTTAATTTTCCACCTAAAGTATCACAGAATGTGGTAGCACAACACAAGATAGCTTCCCCCACACTTAATCTCAAATAGATTATGCAATTTCACTTCAAGAGTTGGTTGGATAGGGAAAATTGGCTTGTAATGTGGCTAACCTAATAAGATTTTCATGGATTCTAAGGGATACAAGGATTAAATTTTCATGGTAGGCCATTATAAAAGAGTATTATTTGAAATAGGGGCTCTAATACCAAACAAATGCCTCTATCATTTAAACATAAGTACCTCAAACTCTCAAGCTTTGACAGAAATAAATCAAATTCTGGTTAAATCAAGCATGGTTTGGTTCTCTCAAGAAGTGATGTGAATGTAAATAATATGAAAATAATGGTTCAAAAGCCTCATAGGAAAGTGATTTCAAATATAAAGACAGTGAGATGTGGCATGAGATTCAAAATTCAGTGTACTTTTCATGAAATTACTAAATAATTGAACTTGAAACAAAGTCATTTCAGCATTCATTTAAGCTCATTTTATTGGGATAAATTGTTTCAATCATTGATATGCATTTCAAAATTTTTATGAGAATCATTTCAGCTCAAAAATTTCAAAAACACAAAGAAAATTGAAAAAAAAGACACAATATTTGAAAAAACACACAATTTTTTTGTTTGTTTTTTTAAATTAGGAATTTTTTTTGAAATTACTAAACTAAAAGGATCCCTCCCCCACACTTAAAATATTACACTGTCCTAAATGTGAATCCATGAGATGATATATGCACATGAAATGCATAATTTTTAAAGAGGACAAATAATATAAAAAGAGAAAGGGTTAGGAACAGCCTGATGTGATCAAGTGATGATGGGGTCATGCTGTGTGATAAAATCCACTGCATCAGTAGGAAGTCCCTCAATGTATCTCTTCAAATGTTTCCAATTGACTGTAAATCAACTTCTAGTGTCCTATTGTGTGATCTACACTGCACCATAAAGAAAAATCATTAGTCACAATATAAGGACCTAACCATCTGGAACGCAACTTACCAGACATTAGCTTGAGCCGTGAACTATAGAGAAGGACTTTCTCTCCAACATGAAACTCCCTTTTTTGGATAATTTTGTCATGAGATGCTTTTTATCTTTCCTTTAAGAGCCTTGAGTTCTCATATGATGAAGTCTAATCTCCTCAAGCTCTTGAATTTGCAACTTCCTTTGAATTCCAGCTTGGGACAAATCCATGTTGCATTTCTTTGTAGACCAATATGCCCGATGCTTGACTTCCACTGGGAGATGACATGCTTTTCCAAAAAAAAATCCTAAATGGGGATATACCAATTGGTGTCTTGTATGATGTATTATAAGCCCACAATGCATCATCCAAGTGCTTGCTCCAATCCTTCCTATTTGGCTGCACGGTTTTCTCTAATATTTGTTTCAGCTCATGATTTGAAACCTCAGCCTGGCCATTTTTTTGGGGGTGGTATGGTGTTGATGTTTTGTGTTTCACCCCATGCTTCCGAAGGAGGGATGAAAAATTCCTATTGGAAAAGTGTCTCCCTTGGTCACTGATGATGGCCTTTGGTACTTCAAACCTACAGAAAATTTGAGTCTTGACAAAATCCACTACAACATGAGAATCGTCAGTCCTGGTGGCCTTGGCCTGCACCCATTTACTCACATAATCAACAGAAACCAAAATATACAAAAATCCAAATGAACTAGGAAAAGGACCCATAAATTCGATGCCCCATACATAAAAAAATCTCATAGAATAGTATGGGTTATTGGGGAATCTCATGTCTCCTAGAAATATTCCCAGTGTGTTGGCAATGAGAGCATGACTTACAAAACACATGGGCATCATGGAACAAGATAGGCCAATATAATCCAGAGTCCAAAACCTTCCTAGCTATCTATTGGGGTCCAAAGTGTCCACCACAAGCAAGTGTATGACAGAAATGCAAAACAGACTCAAACTCATGATCAAGAACACACCTCCTAATGACTTGGTCACTACACATGCGCCAGAGGTAAGGATCCTCCCACACATAATACCTAGACTCACTTTTTTAATTTTTGGACCTAATGCTTCTTCAAATTTGAATGGATTTTAGAGGAAAAAATGTAATTAACTAAATCAGCATACCAAGGATGCGTACCTGAGATGGTATAGAGATGCTCATCGAGGAAAGTGGCCCGAAATGGAACATGCTCCAAGGTGTCATACTCTAGTGTGTTTGTGAGCCTACTCATGTGGTCTGCCTCGAAATTCTCTAATCCCTTCTGGTACTTTATCTCAATATCAAATTCCCAAAGAAGGAGCATTCAACGGATAAGTCATGGCTTTGCATCTGGCTTCTTTAGGAGGTACCTCAAAGCTGCATGGTTAGAAAAAACAACTACTTTAGAGCCCAATAAATAATAACATAATTTATCTAAAGCAAATATGACAACAATAACCTGTTTTTCCATGGTTGTGTAGTTTGATTGGGCTGAATCTAGTGTCCTTGATGCATAGGCGATCACATGTGAACGTCCCTCCACCCTCTGAGATAAGACAACTCCAACAGCGAAGTTGGAGGTGTCACACATAAGCTCAAATGGAAGGTCCCTACGTGGGGGGTGTATGATTGGTGGAGTGGACAGACCCTTCTTTAGCCCATAAAATGATACACTGCATGAATCATCAAAATTGAAGTCAATATTTTTTTGAAGCAATCGAGATAAGGGTATAACGATCTTACTAAAATCTCTGATGAAGCGTCGATAAAATCCAGCATGTCCAAGGAATGATCGAACATCACGCACACATGTAGGATATGGGAGGGATGAAATAATGTCTACCTTAGATTTATCAACTTCAATTCCATGTTGTGAGACTATATGACCTAAGAAAATTCCCTTTTCGACCATGAAATGACATTTTTCAAAATTTAAGACCAGATTCTTATCAATACAACGATGCAACACATCACCCAAACTAGAGAGGCATTCATCAAATGAAGACCCATACACTGTAAAATCATCCATAAATACCTCCATGCAGGTCTCAATAAAATCAAAAAAAATACTCACCATGCATCTCTGGAAGGTACATGGGGCATTGCAAAGTCCAAATGGCATCCTTCGATAGGAAAATGTGCCAAAGGGATAGGTGAATGTAGTCTTCTCCTGATCCTCCGGAGCTATAAAAACCTGAAAATATCCAGAAAATCAATCCAAGAAACAATAGTGTGTCTTCCCAGCTAGTCTCTCAAGCATCTGATCAATAAACGGGAGGGGGAAATGGTCCTTGCGAGTGGAATGATTTCGTTTCCTATAATCAATACACACACGCCAACTGTTTTTCACCCTCATTGGAACTAACTCATCTTTCTCATTTTTAACAACAGTAACACCACTTTTCTTAGGAACAACCTGAATAGGACTTACCCACTGATAATCTGAAATGGGATAGATTATTCCTTCCTCGAGTAATTTTTCTCAACTTCTTTTTTAACAACTTCTAGGGGGGTGGGATTGAGTCTCCTTTATGTTTGTCTCAATGGTTTAGCCCCATCCTCCAAGAGAATCCAATGCATAAAAATGGAGGGGGTAATACCTGATATTTCTGCCAATGTCCAACCAATTTCCCTAATGTTATCTCTCAATAGATTCAAAAGTTTTTATTCATGTTCAAAAGAGAGATTGTTAGCAATGATATTAGGTAATCTATCACCACTCAGCAAGTATGCATATTTAGGATTTGGGGGAAATGGCTTGAGTTCCAATGTAGGGGGTGATGTATGGATGAAGAAATTGATGCAACTGACATATCTGCATAATGAACATCAGTATCAGAACAGAAATCATCATAATCAGAGAATAAAGCACCAAATCCATCAGCATACTCAATAGCCATGTCATAATCAGAGTTCACATGATCAGGATCAGAATATGAATCCATTTCAAAGTCAAATCTTAGAGATACTTTTTCATTAGAGACAGGTGTGGAAGTTCTCTTAGACATTATACCAGAACCAATACTCATAATCTCCCTAAGCATAGGACAATCAAAATCCATGGAGTTTACACGTGGTGGTTCAAACTGGGAGATAACAAATGCAGAATGATCCTCTGAGGGGTACTTGACGGAATCCATAACATTAAATATCACAACTTCATCCCCAAATTCCATGGAAAGTGTACCCTAATTGACATTTATGATAGTTTTTGCAGTTTTGAGGAATTTTCTACCTAAGATAATGGGGGAATGAGAACTTACCTGATCATCCTCCATTTAAAGAATGTAGAAATCCACTGGAAAGATCATGTCTCTTACCCGGACAAGTACATCCTCAAGAACTCCTGCTGGATATGTCATTGCTCTATTCGCCAACTGCACCACTACTCTCGTTGGCTTCAACTCACCAACCTGTAAAGAAGAGAATACAGAGTGAGGCATCACATTTATTGAAGCTCCTAAATCACAAAGAGCATCAGGGAAGTGAAACTCCCCTATGGTACATGGGATGGTGAATGTCTTGGGATCCTTGCACATTGTTGGAATTGCTAGAGTTGGTGTAATGAGTGTTGATACATTCCTTCCAAGGTTTATCCTCTCATTTCCCTTGAGCCCTCTTCGATTGGTAAAATGTTCTTTTAAGAATTTCACATACCTTGTAATTTGCTTAATGGCTTCAAGTAGAGGAATGTTGATCTCCACACGCTTGAATGTATCAAAAACCTCCTTTTTCATTGCTTATTCATCCATCTTCTTGGTTTGGACAAACCTATTGGGAAAAGGAAGGGGTTTAGGAGGAACATCATCAATATTTTTCTTACCTTTATCTTTCTCCTTGGATTTATCATCAGTTGGTTTGGAATGCGGCTGCTCCGGAGTTGAGGTGAATCCTAGTGGAATGGTAGGTACAGATGTATCGTTCATTTGCTTCCCACTTCTCAATGTGATGGAACTAACATTCCCCTTTGAATATGGAGTGGGTTGGGAAGGTAGATTTCCAGAATTCTTACTTACAAGTTCATGGAGGGCGGTGGCAATCTGGCTCATTTGAGTCTTCAACTCCCTCAGCTCCAAACCTTGACTCTTTAGCTCATTCTGTTGATTAAGAACAATTTTCTTCAAAAGGTCATTAGTGATATAATCTACCTTGGGTGGGGGATTCCCTTATTGATGGCTTAATGATGCTTGGTCTTCAAATCTCCTTTGGGGTTGTTGGAAACCCTTCTGGTAAGGCAGAGGTTGCTGGAAGTTTTGTTGAAAGGGTGACCTTTGTTGTTGTCCAGAGCCATAACTCATGTCTGGTTGATCTTTCCACCCTTGGTTGTATGTTGGAGAAAATTAATCAAACTTCTTTTGGGGATATGGTTGTTATTGTTGCTGAAATGGTCTCCCTAAGAATACTGCTGCACAATCATCTGTTTCTTGTAGTTGGGGGAAACAGTCATTTGGATGGCTTGTATCAGTGAAAATTCCACAAGTCCTTGAAGGAGTAGGTTGGGATGTCTTTTGATCCAAAGAAATATGACTCACCGTAGTGGTCAATTATTCCAACTTTGTATCAATCAAATGACTTTCAAGAGAAGAAGGACTTACCTGGTGTACTCCCCTGACATGTGGTGTAACTCGATCACCAAATTGTTGGGAGTTTTGTGCCATCTTGTCGATCAATGCACGTGCGTCTACTGGTGTCTTGTCCACCAATGCCCCTCCTGCTGCAGCATCCACCATGCTCCTCTCCATGGGTGTAAGTCCTTCGTAGAAGTATTGGAAGAGTAATTTCTCACCGATTTGGTGATGTGGGAAGCTTGTACACAACATCTTGAATCACTCCCAGTACTCATACATTGACTCCCCATGGGCTTGCTTGATCCCCGATATCTCCTTTCGAATGGATTTGGTTCTTGATGCTGGAAAAAATGTTTGCAAGAAAAGACGTTTCAAATCATTCCAACATGTTACATCTTCAGGTTGCAGATAATATATCCAATCTTTTGCAGTTCCACCAAGTGAGAATGGGAATGCTCTTAATTTAATTTGATCTTCAGAAACATTTCTTGGTTTCAAGGTTGAGCAAACCACATTAAATTCTTTCAAATGTTTATTGGGATCCTCACCTGAGAGGCCATGAAACTTTGGAAGTAAGTGAATTAACCCATATTTCAGTTCAAAGTCTGACTCGAGATTTGGGTATGCAATACAATTTGGTTGATAGTTAATATCAGGTGAAACCAATTCTCGAATGGTTCTATTAAGGTCATTTCCATTATTTCCAGCCATTGGTTCCTCTTTTATGTTTGAAATTGAATTGCTTCCGATTTCTATGTTTCCAGAAGAGAGGAATTCACCAACTGGTTGAATATTGAAACTTCCTGTAGACTGAGAATGTCTGATTCGATCCCTAAGGCTACGTTCAATCTTAGGGTCAAGATCTAAGAGATCTTAGGGATTAGTTCATGTCATAAATCAAATAAAAAGTAAAAGAATGTGAGTAGACCATAGTAAAATAAAAATGATAAGTTGAGTTGTTGGTCCAAAAAGAAAAGAAGAGGGTGAAAAAATGAAAACTTGAGAAAGGGTAAAGATGAAAGAGAGAGGTGAAGAAAATAATAAAATGAAAAATAAAAGAAATACCTATAAATGGTTTAATAAATTACTTGACTCCCCATAAATGGCGCCAATTTTAATGAGCGCTGTCGTGGGAACCCTCAAATGATTAATGTGATTTTGGGGTACTTTGGTGCAGCAGAGTGGCTGACCAAGGTCGTCTCTCAAAATAAGAGGTGAATTCGACAACTTATTAAAGGTATTATAAAAAAAATAAAATAGAATATAATAAAAACAATACTTTAAATGATTGGGATTGTTATAGTTTATGAATCTAGAAGACGTTTTCTGGAAGAAGATTGTATATTTTTTTTGTTTTTTAGTTTTGAAATGAATATCGATTAAAATGACACAACAAGAAGATGTTTATTTAGAAATCTATTTTAATAGGCGTAATAGATCTAACTCTACCTCTTCATTCACTTATTAATAATTATAATCTAAATCAATATACACATAATTATGATCTCCTAATTTTTTATCCCTTGAACCCTACGAGAGTTAACTTAACCACAAAGATGAAATTACTTAAACCCTAGGCTAGCTTCGGAACACGCAATCGTAGCACCCTGCTTTGATTGTTGTTATAAGGATAGATTATGGGAAATGGTTAATTAGAGAACATATCCATTCTGGAAATGAGGATGAATTGTGTTTATGGATTATATTTTAACTCTACAAATTTATCTCGTGTGGTCTTTTATTATCGATTAGGATCGCGCTCTCACAATTTACACAAAATCTCGACCTCGCGTGTTTTGTATTAATCGTTCAATTTCTTGCTTAGTTTTCTTGTAATTTAAAAAAAAATTATTGGATCATATTATTTGAATTATAGTAGCTCATTGATTCAAAATAAATGAATGAAGAATGATAGAGGTCGATCGGTTACTTAAAAGAACTACTCTTCCATGGGTGGCGTAATCATCGTAGAAGCGTTTTGCATGTGCAAAGGTTTATAATGGGTATAACCCAATAACGCTTCTACTCAAGAATTCCAGACCAAATAGGAAGATTAATAGAAGAAGAAATTTAAAAAAAATAGAAGAAAGGAGAAGATATAAAAGGTGAACAAAGATGTTTATTACACAAAAAAAATCATTACAACATGAAGGAGAAGAAGAAGGCTTCGTCGAAGGGATCCTTGCTTCAAGAGCTACCCTTATTGAAATGGTTGGAGAATTGGAGTGGATCCACTTATCATCTTCCCTCAACTTCCCAATTAACGTCTCAACCCCTCAAAATGAGAAAAACTCCAATTTATAGAGGGGAGGAGAGGAGAGGCTACAAGTGGTTTCAAGTGTGAATGTGGAAATTCGGCCAAATATTTTATTCCAAATTGCACTACCTATTTGACCACTAAACGCGTGAATTGTCCAGAAATACAGAAGGATAATATGTGAGTATATGGGTCCTCTATCCCCTCTAAATATTTGGGCTTAATACAGGCCCAGATGGAGGATTTATGGCCGCAATACATAAGCTTCTCCATTCTGGCGATTCCAGCCCAACTTTGACTTCAGGGCCCCTTTTCAACAAACAAATGCACTCTTTTTCTCTAGTGTCTTTAATAACAGTTGTAGATAATTATGTTAGTAACATTGTTACAAAATTTCAAATTCAAATAATCAATATAAATATATTTATCGTCGAAATACTACAGTGAACTATAAAGGGTAAAAATGGAATTTTCATCAAATATTCAGATTAATGATCTAATCCCAAATACATTATAATTAAACATATTTAACACATTGTGAGGAAATTATATCATTTATTATCAATAAAATATTCAATAAAATATTGTTTTATCAATTTCTGAAAATTATTAATGATTATTGGGAGCTTAAAAATATCATGTTCAAGAGTAAGTATCATCCACAATGTTTTGAATCCTATTTGATCAATTGTGTTAACCTATATAATTTTATATTATTGAACATTGTTCTATATGTCATCAATTAATTTCCATGAAGAAGAATATTATAATGATAACATTTTGTAAAATTAATGGATATAATGATTTTATAGTGATGTCATTATGTCACACTAATTTTCCCTCTATATTCATGGATTCAATTAATAGACCCATAAGAAATTTCCTGGATCTAATTATAATTATAATTATAGATAATATTTTTATCTGTTAAAAGGGAAATGTTGATAACAAAGATCTCCTGAATAGTTCACTAAATAACCTAAGGAATGATAATCTAATGAAAATTTTATGAAGTGTGAATTTTTTATAGAAAATGTTTCATTTCTAAGTTATATATTTTTAGTAGAGGGTATATTCGTGGATCCAAAAAAGGAATTGGTTGTTGAATATTTTACTAGAAAAACCACAGTGACAAAGATGTTATTTTTTCTTGATTTGACTTGATATTATAGATGTATTATGGAGAATTTCTCATGAATATCTAATCAACCCACCATTATAACTTTGAAAGGCTCCACATTTCTTTATATTGAATAATATGAGTAAAATATCAAGGAACTAATGATATTATAATTCATCCCACCTATTCTTACATTACCATATAGTGGATAGATGTTATTAATATATAATGATGCAAATAAGAAGGAATTTTGATGTGTTATAGTACATAATGAAATGATTATAGGTTACATCTCATTGCAATTGGAGGTCCATGAGAAAAATTACTTAATAATTGATTTGATGTTAAAGGAAGAAACTTTTTCATTAATAATATGGAGAAATTACATATATATGGAAAAGTTTGATAAATAAAATTTTGAAAAAAAATTAATGTTTACATATTTTGATAAGGGGTAAAACATGTTTCAATAGAGATGGTCAGATTTGATAAAATATAATGTGTTATAAAAATATTGCAACCCTAAGAAAGTGAAAATAGTTTTGATTCATTTAGTCAAAAGAATAACATAATACTTTCCATTTTTTGAATTAAAAAAAATAAAATTTTATAGATTCTCATTGTATGGATATAGAAACCATTATTTAATTGTATAAATATTATCTTCATATAATTAATGTTCATACATATATGAATGTGGGGATTACATAGGTGTAAAAAGTTAATATAGAGCTACAGAATATGGTGATAAGTGTTCCTATGTTTAACCTTGATTATGATGGAATTATAAGTCTAGGTAAATGTTTATGTGTACCTGACATACCATATCTTAAAATGGAGTTGGTATAGTAGGCTTATCATTCATCATTTTCTATTCATTCAAGATGTGTGATTATGTATTGTTATTTGAATGAGTATTTATACTGGGGAGTTATGAACAGAAAAATCATAGAGTTAGTATCTATGTTCATGGTATGTAAAAAACATAAGGCTGAGAGGAAAAATTATAAGGGGATGCTAAATCCATTACCCATACCAGAATAGAAATAAGAGAATATCGCCATATATTTTTTTTAATTAGACACCCCAAAATGTATAATGGGAAAATAATATTATGGGTGTAGTCGATCACTTTCAAAGTCATCATACTTCATCTCTATTAGAGAGTTTTTAACCCAATGTCATCATTCTAGGATATTCATTAATTACATTATAAGGATTTATTATATGGAACCACCCTTAAACATTAGGAAGTCATGTGTTAATTCAATTTTTTTTTAAATCACAACGAGGATCATTTCTGGTTTGGAGATTTAAAGAAATTGTCCATAACTTATACATATCAACTTGATTTTTACAAAGTAGAAACATCTAATCATTATCAATTTTTTTATAAAATAAAAACTTTTAAAAAAACATGGTTTTTTTAACACATAAAAATCATATCTTTTCCATGATCTCGTCGTATAATATATTATTATTTACATCCTTTGAAAATCAATTCAAAACATTGGATGAGCATAAAAGTATCAGTAAGGGATAAACGAAGAAGGAAAATAATTGTCTTTGAAAAAACATTTAATCCATGAAAACGTTATATTAAAGTAATAATTTTAACCTTTATGAAGTAATATATAATATTCAAGGAATATAAGCTCATTTAATACCCTTTTGTAACCAAAATATTACCATAAAAACCATAGAAATCACATATAACATATAAATGGTAATATCTACCACAAACATTAATAAATAGAATAATCATAAGAGTGACATCAATGTATATCACTCTTAAAAATGGAATGGTCATAAAGAAATATTATATACCTAATGATTTGGAGGTTATAACATAACCACCCATCATTGGTTTATGATGGAACCACTCCTCTTTGGTTTATCATGTAACCACCCATCTTCAGATTATCACCTAACAATACATATTTGTTTTATCACGTAACCACCTATCTTTGGTTTATCCCCTAACAAATAATTAAATGTCCAAGTATAATTATATAATCATAACACAAAAAGGATTGATATTATGAACATTTCACTCATAAAATTTCTTTTTCAATAATAAGAAATCATTTATTGATATTGAAATATTGAATCCACTTCCAAAACCATTTAAAACATTTAATAAATAGGATTTTGAATCAATTTTCACCATACCACTTTGAATTTTTTAAATAAATTTTTTTTTCTAAAACATTAATTTATATATAAATAAATTCATTAAACCATTTTTGATAATATAGACCAGAAACAGTGGGTTTTAATTGAATAAATATTTAAAACATTGAAAATGATGTTTTAGTTAATGTGTTTTTTCCCACTTGAGATACAATTCAATAAAAATAATTATATAATATCATTTATAAAAAATTAAACATCCTGAAACTATAAAGATTTGGGATAAAACTAGTCAGTTTATTTATATACACATTATAGGAAAATAAATGTTCATTACATCACGAAATGCCTCAATGAATGGAGATTGAGATGAAATAACTTACAAATATCGTATCATTATATTAAGGATAAATCAATGAGATAATTATATGTGAAAATTATAAATACACACAATATATGTGTATATTTAGTGTAAAACAATTATAGGTATCTCAAACATATTCTTGGAAAAAAAATTAATGACAAATATATTTAACGCAATTAAGGGATATTGATGAAATATTTCCTTTACCTTGAGTCTGAATCTTTGTGTACAATATTTGTGTTCTAGAATAATAATCATTATTTAATGTATACATTAGGGAGATTAATTTTCATGTTTATTATTCCTTTTATATCACGTATTACTATGTTATAAAGGTTACATAATTATTGTAGCTAATATCAGATGTTTTATCTATATTCGATACTACAATCAAAATTGATGTCCTTGAACTTGTTTTGATATAAACTTTCCATGTATAATCTCTATAATATTTTTAATTATTTAAATACCATATATATCAAGTATATATGTATTTAGAATATCCATAATACTTGGAGATATGAAATGAAATGCACCGTTCTGGATGATGGTAGCTCGTACGTATGCAAGATCACTATATCCATTTCATTGTCATATTAAAGGAATGAAAAAATAATATATATGTAAATTTTAATTCTTATATAATATCTATGTAATATAGGTACCATAAGTACATTAACACCATCTTTTATACATTCCATGTATGACATGAACTAGTCATGTCACTTTTTGGGGGCGGTAGTCCACACTTCCTCAAATAAAATTTTCATATTTACATATTATGGAAAGCATAAAGGTATGTTATACTAAAAATTATAAAATAATAAAGTCAATAAAAATATAATATATATCATATATAATTAATGTTCCTTCATCATTTCAACTATGATAATTTTTAGGAGAAAATTGAACAATCATCATTTCGTTAGGCAATAGTTTTCCATACACGGAAACATAATCTTCTCTATACATTAGATAGAGGTATTTGTAAGATTAGGTGGATCACTTACCATAAAAAATCCTAATTTATTGATGATACATGGTTTTTTTAAAAATAATTGGGAAAAGAGTGGTTAGGGGGTTGGAGAATTAAAATAAATAAATAAACAGAGCTTTAGAGAAGACATTACCTCTAAATAAGGTAACTCCATCTGATTTGAGAAAAAACCAATTCTCCAAATATTTCATCCTAAAGTCAGGATTCTAGTATGAAGGTAGATATATTGGTAGATTATTTGAGCCAATTTTGGAAACTTAACCTGGGGAAAAGAAAACATAAAAGGGTGAGCTCAAATTCTCAGTAAGGGTAAACAAAAAAAGTATCAATCACATCATATTCATAAGAACATAACATTTTGGAAATCTTAACCTGCAAAAGAGATCATAATATCATAACATGGGATAAATCATAGTAGTGAAATGTAATCCCAATAATCATAACTTATAAACATGAAACATTGTTTCATACACACATAATCATATAGAATCATTTCTTAGTAGTCAAGACACATTCCCAAGACTATCATAGCGGACAAAGTCCATTTCTGAACCGAGTTCACTCCTCGTTTCAGTCCAGTTTCACTGAACCGGTTTAACCCACCGTTCCAGCCATGTCTATCTCATGAGATATAAAATCTTTACCCAATTAATTGGAGGGAGATATAGGTCCCACCCATATCATAATGATACCATTCTTATGTGTGCCACAAAATCATAAATCATACATCATTGCATAACCCATGTAGTAAAAATGGGATACTTAAACAACATGACATCATAAAAAAATTTATATAAGATAAAGGAATTCATAAAAATAATTCCATCACAACATAATCAAATCAATTTAATAATAGGGATAGAAATAGAACCCAATATTATCTTAGATGAAAAATAATTTTGATAAAGAACATGAACTCCATTCTTGAGGGAAATATCCTTTCTACTTCAAAAACATTTTCCTTTCTTTAACATGTCATACCATTTTAAACTAAAAGAAGTTGATTAAAAATAAACTTGAAAACTTGTAAAAGATGCTTCTCGGAAATAATGTTTTAAAAATCCATTCATGACGTATAAGTTAAAAAAACATTCTTCTCGTACTTTGGTCGGAAAAGTCAAAAAGTACCTCGTACGAAAAACGACAAAAGATTTCTTTCATATCTTTTACTAAAAACTCATCGAAGGGTAAAATTGGATATAAACTATTGTAGAATGATGTAAATATTACATATTGAGGAAACATGGATGTGGATGATAAAATT
The DNA here is from genome assembly GCA_963277665.1 of Viscum album. Lineage (NCBI taxonomy): Eukaryota > Viridiplantae > Streptophyta > Magnoliopsida > Santalales > Viscaceae > Viscum > Viscum album. The sequence continues at coordinate 1,534,697,094 of OY728120.1, read as the reverse complement.
CACACCAGTAAATTCCATAGTATAAACAATCTCGGATAAAAATGAGATTGTGATATTTCCCTTACCTTAGGTCTGATTTGCTTCGTAAGTGTCTGAACCTCCTCTTCTTTGAAGTGCTTCTTCGAGACCTCCTTTTAGGACAATAAAATTGGTCTTTGAAGAAGACCCAGACCTCTAGGATGTCTCTAGGGAAGTGGAGAGAAGAACTTGGTAGGGGTTGACCGAGCTTGAAGGCTCAAAGTGGCATGGGGAAGAGAGGGAGGAGGTTCCCTTTTATAAGGGAGGAGATGGGCTTCTTTGGAAAACTAAAAATATTATTTTATTATAAAGTCATATTCGGTTTTAAATAGCTCCAAATTGATTTATTTCGAAGCTAAGGTGGGGATGGGTATAAATCCTCTCATCCAATAGAATTTAGACAAGTTTAGGTACCTATTTTAAGCTTATCATTTAGATTTAACATTAAGTTAAATAATTTTACTTTCACCGTGTCGTCTTGTGTTCTTACACTATAAGGTTAATAAAATTTCTATAACAAGACAAAAGAACCCCAACTTGTTTATTATAAATATATATAACATTATATAAGTCATTTTTCCGAACCTTATATTTTTAGGAATAAAATAACAATTAATAATAAAGTATTTGTTTTAAAAACTATTTTATGTCAACTTTGACACTATTTAGTAATTGATTTTTGTTAAAATTATAACAGAATGTTTAGTTCAAAAAAAGTTAATTAAATCAATACTAACATGTCTTATTAACCTAGAAAATAAGTGGAATTCATAAAAAGTCTCAAATTACATTTATTTGGGTATTTATAACATCAATTTTGTCAATATTTCATTAATAAGATAATTACTACATTATTGTTATGTCATAAATAAATTAAATTATTTAATGTCTAAAAATTATAAATAAAATACCATTATATTGGAAATATTTTTATCTTTCTAATGAATATTTATAGTCGAATTTATCTTATGTATAACCCCATATTAAAAATGATTTACTTATTAAACATTCATTTTAACTATTTTAACCCTTCTTTAAGTAAATTGATAATAAATGTCCTAATCTAATACAAGTGGGTCTAAATGGTCATATTTTATTCCTAAGGTTGTTTTTGGTCGAATTAAACTTATCCAATAGAATTAGGACATGTGTTAGGGTAATAATAATATCATTTTTACCCTTAATTACCCTATTTACTTTTAACCGTGGTAAAAATAAGTAAAAATTTACTATTCCCCAAAAATTATATTCATCTCATTGAACCAAATTTAACTTACTGACATAAACCGTGTCTCTTGGATTTTTGAAATTCCACTCACAGAAGTGGTAAAATTATGTTTTATGAAAAATTCATTTTTTTTAACTACCACTTAGTTGTCTCACTATTCATCAAAAAAATGAACGTTTCCAGAAAAATACAAAAAATTAGGCCTAAGCTATATTTGATATTATGAACTCAAAAATGATGTCTATTTTACCAAATTAAAAACATATCAGTTGCATTAAATAATTTAAAAATTAATTTCCGTTGTCAAAACAAATAGCGTGTTCTTAAGAGATAATAACTATCAAAATATTGACACTTGTTTATGTCTAGATTAAATGTGAAATTACATCCAATGACCAACATTGTATTAAATTGTAAAAATATATTCTAAATATACTTTAAAACCACTCAAATTAATAATTTATCAGCATTAATTATTTCGATTAAAAAGGTTGTTTTTAATTAAAATTTAGTAATTTTCACTATTCATTAGAAAATGAAAGATATCCGAAAAGTACCAAAATTTCACCCTAAGATAATTTCTATATTCAGAATCCAAAAATGAAGTCAATATTGAAAAATAAAATTTACAAAATTTCAAAAAGTGGTTATTACTATTCATAACGGCTAGTTTTAATAATATTTTAATAGAATATCGTTGATTAGTGAAACTCGGTATTGCGTACTACACACGCTATCGAGGAAGGTCGTGATTGCATGTAATGAATGGCAAGTCAAGGATGCATGTTGTGAAAGCTCCTTTTGGTGTATCTTACAACACAAGACATTAGTGAAATTAAAAAGAATATTTTTCATAAAATCTCGAGGTGTTACATTCTACCCCCCTTAAAATAAATTCCTCCCTCGAAATTCGTCGGGGTTATAAGTGGTTTACTGTTCAAAAGTTTCTTTGATAGAAACCCACATCGTAAAAAGGAATACCAAAACCAATCTTTAAAAACAAAAGTATGAAACGTAATGGTTACCCAAATAAACTAATCACTGGGTTTCCACATAGGTGAAAATATGGATATGGAAGAGAAATCTAACCATCATGTTCTGATGGAGAGTGGTAGAGAACATGGCTATGGAAAATCTAGCAATTAAAAAGCCATAAATTTGTGATGATCTAAGGTACCATCTGAATCATTAGATATAAGAGCACTATGACAACTTTTTTGGTTTCCAAGATCATTTCCCTAAAGTTGATGCAATTGGAATAAGAAGAAATACTTTCGTGATTTTGGTATAGTCTCAACGTTGGTCGTTCTATGGACAATTTACACTTCATATCTTAAAGAAATGAAGTTGAATTTTTCATTCGTGAAGTGTTAGCAGATCCTGTGATAGAATGATGGGTCATTCCATCTGTCTCAAACAAAAGGTTAGAAAAGTTATCAAAACTTACATAAGTCCATCTGTAGTGAGATTAATCATATACGGTTGCTAAAATGGACTTATACTTCATATATCATACTTCTTAATATAATAAAACTAGTTTCTACTAAACAGGGACTTCGTGTAGGCCAGTGGTATGCAATAAAGGCCAGTCGCACTTCGGTTGTGGGTTTGATTCCCACAGCCTTATCTGACGCGATGGGTTGTCGCCAGTCCTGCAGGTTGACCTTTTTCTAAAACTATATTACGATAACATCCCATAAATAATATCGAAAAAACTTCTTTCCTTAATACTAACTTATGTAAAACATAATCCATTCCAATCTTTAGGCTTATCTAAAATACTTCGGTCCAAGCTCATAGTATAAAGAAAATGATTACATGAAATGTCACATAACAATCACGTGAATGCCATCATTTATCCCGAATATAAATATATCTTGTTGGTCAAATAATAATCATGTGAATACCTTAATCATGTATTCTCTTGAATAATTAATACCCATTACTTGAACCATAGTGAAAACATGAATGCAGTTAAAAGTTAACACTTTCCACATACCAAAATCCTCAAAATTCTATATACTGAAACCATGATATCACTTAGTCCTTATATCAATCATGAGCTCATGAATACTGTCAAATATTTCATTTTCTCGTTTTCCCTTCATTATGTGCATATCATCTTTTTTTCCAAAAAATATCTCAACCACTTTCCATGGTTACCGGTACCATAAAATTATTGAAAACCACAATAGACCAATACATAAATATTCCAAAATTCCACGATACTATATACAACATTATTTTGAAATCCCATTACATAAACACTTAATCATTCCACCACATTGTTGTCATATTTATCATCTCCAATGGTGATCACATGTGACTTCCCTTTGTCCTTTTACTTATGTGGTTTCTCATGTCGATCATCACTAACCCTTGGATTAGGGCATTTATTATCATAATTCCCCATTTCCTTGCACTTGAAGCATTGAGGTGTAGTAGGTTCATTCTGTGCATCCCTTCCTTTGTTTGCATCATTAGACATATTCTTCCCATCATTGCGGAATTCAAATGCCCGATGACCTTCCTTTCCACATTTGAAACATTTACTTGTCCCATTAAGACAATCTCCACCATGCTTCTTTCCACACTTTGATCATAAGGAAACATTCATCTTCTTTTCACCATTATTCTGAGATTTCTCCTTGAACTCCATCTTTGGTTTCTTGTCAAAACTATGAGATGGATAAGTAACAACAACTTCCATTTCTACCTTGATAGAACAACGCACAATTTCTTCATAGCTACTGAAGTCTCTTTTAGCTAATTCCCTTCAAAGATTTTGTTTTAAGACACTAAAGAATCGATCAACTTTACTTTCAGGTTGGATGAAAAATCCAGATTCATACCTTGCAAGACTTGTAAAATTTTCTTCGTATATACCAACAGATTTATCATCCTTTTGCTTTAGTTCAAGAAACTACTTATCCATCTTTGTTAGAAGAATATGAGGGAAGTACTTATTGAAAAAGAAGTTCTTGAACTCGTCCAATTCCATGGAATCAATTTCATCTCTCTGCCTCGTATTCTTGATAAGATTCCACCATTGATCAGCATCACCTTCCAAACGATACACTGCTAAGATGACTTTATCATGTTCAGAACATTGAAGAACTGAAAATATCTTTTCAGTAGTACTGATCCATTGTTCATCAACTAATGGATCAGTAGACCCGCTGAATGAGGGTGGACGCTGCCTCATGAAGGACTCAATAGAATATTGTTCCCTTCTTTTCTCATTTGGAAGTCTAGAATGATTCATAGCTTGTGTAAGTATAGAAATAATATTTTTCACTCCATCTCCCATTAAATTTTTTTGTTCAGGATGACAATCATTGCATTTTCCATTACATTGATCAACACGGTTCCTTCGGGTTCCAGCCATCGTCTAAAACCCAAATAGAATAGTGTGAGAGGAAAAAATCATGCTAGGGAAAACAACATAATAAAGGGGGAGTACCTTCAATATCTAACATCTTAGGTTTAATTCTAAGATCATTAGTGTAATTCTAGGACTATAACCTATACTTATACTTAACCTTAGGGACATCCCTAGACATACATTATAAATATCTCTAGGGATCTCACAAAAGTTCTCACATCCTAGATTCCAAAGGTTGACTAAACCTTTCCTCTGATACCAACTGTAGAGGCCCAAAGTTTGACATACATGGACATTACATTACTTTTGCAGATTACTTAGTACATAACAAAAACACACACACAAGGATCGTAATAGTTTAGTGTCTTTGGAAACTCGGAACATAATCTTCTAATCATGGTGAAAGATCTTCAACATCTCCCATAAAGATCTTCCTTTTTTTCTTACCTAAAACCTTTCTTTATATCCTAGGGAAAAGAAAACATAAAAGGGTGAGCTCAAATGCTCAGTAAGGGTAAACAAAAAAAATATATCAATCACATCATATTTATAAGAACATAACATTTTAGAAAACTTAACCTGCAAAAGAGATCATAATATCATAACATGGGATAAATCATAGTAGTGAAATGAAATCCCAATAATCATAACTTAAACACAAGAAACATTGTGGAATACACACATAATCATAGAGAATCATTTCTTATTAGTCAAGACTCATTTCAAAGACTATCTTAGCGGACAAAGTCCATTTCTAAACCGAGTTCACTCCTCGTTTCAGTCCTTTTTCACTGAACCGGTTTAACCCGCCGTTCCATCCATGTCTATCTCATGAGATATAAAATCTTTACCCAATGCATTGGAGGGAGATATAGGTCCCACCCATCTCATAATGATACCATTCTTATGTGTGCCACAAAATCATAAATCATACATCATTTCATAACCCATGTAGTAAAAATGGGATTCTTAAACAACAAGAAATCATAAAACAATTCATATAAGATAAAGGAATTCATAAAAATAATTCCATTACAACATAATCAAATCAATGTAATAATAGGGATAGAAATAGAAACTATATTATCTTAGATGGAAAATAATTTTGATAAAGCACTTGAACTCCATTCTTGAGGAAAATATCCTTTCTACTTCAAAAACATTTTCCTTTCTTTAACATGTCATACCATTTTAAATTAAAAGAAGTTGATTAAAAATAAACTTGAAAACCTGTAAAGGAAGATTCTTGGAAATAATTTTTAAAAAACCCATTCATGCCGTATAAGTTAAAAAAACATTCTTCTCATACTTTTGTCGGAAAATTCAAAAAGTACCTCATACGAAAAATGACAAAAGATTCCTTTCATATTTTTTACAAAAAACTCACCGAAGGGTAAAATTGGATATAAACTATTTTAGAATGATGTAAATATAACATATTAAGGAAAAATTGATGTGGATGATAAAATGAACCCCAGTAAATTCAGAAGTATAAACAATATCGGATACAAATGAGATTGTGATATTTCCCTTACCTTAGGTCCGATTTTCTTCGTATGTGTCCGAACCTCCTCTTCTTTGAAGCGCTTCTTTGAGACCTCCTTTTAGGGCACTAAAATTGGTCTTTGAATAAGACCCGGAACTCTAGGATGTTTCTAGGAAAGTGGAGAGATGAAATTGGCAGGGGTTGGCCGAGCATGAAGGCTCAATGTGGTGTGAGGAAGATAGGGAGGAGGTGCCCTTTTATAAGGGGGGAGAGGGGCACCTTTGGAAAACTAAAAATATTATATTATTATAAAGTCATATTCGGTTTTAAATAGCTCCAAATTGATTTATTTCGAAGCTAAGGTGGGGATGGGTCGAAATCCTCTCTTCCAATAGAATTTAGACAAGTTTAGGTTCCTATTTTAACCTTATCATTTAGATTTAACATTAAGTTAAATAATTTTACTTTTACCGTGTCTTCTTGTGTTCTTACACTATAAGGTTAATAAACTTACTATAACAATCCAGACGAATCCCAAGTTGTTTATTATTAATATATATAACCTTATATAAGTCATTTGGATGAACCATATATTTTTAGGAATAAAATACCGATTAATAATATAGTATTTGTTTTAAAAACTATTTTATGTCAATTTTGACACTATTTAGTAATTGATTTTTGTTAAAATTATAACAGAATGTTTAGTTCGAAAAAAGTTAATCAAATAAATACTAACATGTCATATAAACCTAGAAAATAAGTGGAATTCATAAAAAGGCTCAAATTACATTTATTTGGGTATTTATAACATCAATTATGTCAATATTTCATTAATAAGATAATTACTGCATCATCGTTGTGTCATAAATAAATTAAATTATTTAATGTTTAAAAATTATAAATAAAATACCATTATGTTGGAAATCTTTTTATCTTTCTAATGAATATTTATATTCGAATTTATATTATGTATAACCCCATATTAAAAATTATTTACTTATTAAACTTTGATTTTAACTATTTTAACCCTTCTTTAAGTAAATTGATAATAAATGTCCTAATCTAATCCAAGTGGGCCTAAATGGTCATTTATTATTACTAAGGTTGTTTTTGGTCGAATTACACTTATCCAATAGAATTAGGACATGTGTTAGGGTAATAATAATATCATTTTTACCCTTAATTACCCTATTTACTTTTAACCGTGGAAAAAAAAGTAAAAAGTTACTATTCACCAAAAATTATTTTCATCTCATTGAACCACATTTTACTTACTGACATCAACCGTGTCTCTCGGATTTTTGAAATTCCACTAACAGAAGTGGTGAAATTAAGTTTTATGAAAAATTCATTTTTTTAACCACTTAGTGGTTTCACTATTCATCAAAAAATGAAAGTTTCCAGAAAAATAACAAAAATTAGGCCTAAGCTATATTTGATATTATGAATTCAAAAATAATGTCTATTTTACAAAATTCAAAACATATCAGTTGCAATAATTAATTTAAAAATTAATTCCCGTCGTCAAAACAAATAGCGTGTTCTTAAGAGATAATAATTATCAAAAGATTGACACTTGTTTATGTCTGGTTTAAATGTGAAATTACATCCAATGACCAACATTGTATTAAATTGTAAAAATATATTATAAATATACTTTAAAACCACTCAAATTAATAATTTATTACTATTATTTATTTCGATTAAAAAGGTTGTTTTTAATTAAAATTTAGTAATTTTAACTATTCATCAGAAAATGAAAGTGATCCGAAAAGTACCAAAATTTCACCCTAAGCTAATTTCGATATTCCGAATCCAAAAATGAAGTCCATTTTGAAAAATAAAATTTAAAAAATTTCAAAAATTGGTTATTAATATTCATAATGGCTAGTTTTAATAATATTTTAATAGCATATCGTTTTTTAGTGAAACTCGGTATTGCGTACTACACACATTATCGAGGAAGGTCGCGATTGCGTGTAATGAAAGGAAAGTCAAATATGCGTGTTGTGCAAGCTCTTTTTGTTGTAGCGTACAACACAAGACATTACTGAAATTAAAAAGAACATTTTTCATAAAATCTCGGGGTGTTACAATTATTGCAAAAAACTAAACCATTCCAAAATGGATTTCCCATGATCCACTTCTTTCAACAACACATGCAGCCATTCCATCTCAAACTATATGGGTATTCCTGATCCACACGAGATGGAAAAAAGATCCTAGGCATCGACCAACAAACCAGAGGGAATGATTTCACCCGACCAGAACAAAACAAATGACATATATATACATTATGAAAAAAACAGTTGGGGAATGCTGAATATATGACATTACTATAACAAATAGATATAACAAATAGAGAAAACTCTAAGTAAAAAAGTTTTAATACAATGTACTAGAACCAAAAGGTTAGTCCAAATAGGGAATGTACGAAACCCTAGAATCATGACCACCAGCTACCCAACCCAACTAACAAAAAAGATAACCACCTCACAGTGGAACATTGCGTTCCCCAAAAATAATGACATATAATGGTATACACTATATTAAAGAGGAGAATAGGGTGAGAACTATAGGATCAATAGGATTTACCCAGGAGTTCCATGAAAATTCTCTGTATAATAATTCTATTATTCTTGATTTAAAAAAACATGTCTTGAAATGTTGTTAAACACTTTTATAAAAAATATCATAAAATTTTCCTCATTATAAAAATTCAAAAATAAAAGACAGTATATCTATTTAAAGGAACATTTTACATATAATATTTAAGATGTATCAACATGCATATAAAGGACAAAATAGTACCTTGATATGATATAGAAAACAACAGTATCAGCCCAGGCATCACAATAACATGGAATACAACTGGTCAGGAATCAGACTACTCATACCCAAGAATCTAAGAAAAATTCATTGTGGTACATGAACTCAATTATCTGAACTCCAGTACCCAGGATATACCCCATAATGTGATACCCCAACATCATATATGTACCTAGATTCAGTAATAAACACTCTTTGACAAGAGGAAATCCTTAGAAAGTAACCCCTGTAATGGATGATTAACCCGAGCTAAACATTCCACCTAATACCCAAGGTAACCCCTGTTATAATATTCCCAACCATTTATCAAAATAAAGGAAACCACATTCATTGAAAATCACATTCCAAAACACAAAAACAGTCAATCCAGATGCATACCATTTTATTTATAAACCAATTTATAAGAACATAAGAATACAGTTTATCAAACACAATCTACAAATGGAACAACATATATAAAAACTGCGGTATTACATGTCTGCAATGGGATCCACCATTAATGAAAACCTGAATACATCATCAAAGGCCCCATAATCAAATTGACACATCTTAGGATTGATTTATGTACGAAAGAGGGAATTAAGAGAAGAGGAAATATCAGATACCAGGGAAAAAATGAATTCTACACCACTACCATCAATGGGATGGCCTTTGGACAATGATAATACAAATGATCTTGGATGATGACACGAATAAACACCTATTTAGATCACCAGATCTTATAACGAAACCCAGGGGTGCTACCACAATCTATTATAATGAAGAAGCAGAAAGATTTATTACCCAGAAAAATGTGCCAAAACCATAATTGAAATTTAATTCTGAATTATTCCATCTAGAAGGAGTAGAGTCTCATAATATAATCTAGAAAATTACCCAGGGTGAAGGATAATGATATATAGAGAAAATAAATGATTGAAAATATCTACATGTCTATTTTTAATGTGTTCATGGGATGTTACATGACATGTAACCATGTTTCATGACATATAACCTTCATTGTCCCATATACACTATAAAAAAATCACATTGGATAAAAAAAATATCATTTAAAATAGTCATGACATGTAACTCTTATTCATAATGTGTATCCTTTCACAGTATGAAGAATTTTCTGACTTTTATATAGCGATTATTAGAAATCGTGTAACCTAGTTGCATGACATAAAATCCTCCTGAATCCTCTAGAAAAATTCATCTAATGTTGGGAGTCCAAAAAATCCTTTACATCACAATTATAGGTATCCTACCAATTCTTTCTCTTCCCTCTATATAAAATGTGAAAAGGAAATCCACAACAAGGTTAATGAAATACATGATAGATATTATATTTTATGATATATATATATATATATATATATGTTTTTTGTTTTTAATATATTTATATAGAATTTATAATTATTATATAGTTGTTTTGAACATGTATAATTTAATAAGAGACTAGTGGAAAGGGTGTTATTGCCTAAAATTGTTTTAATTGGTACATATGTTATGTTATGAACCTATCATCTTTTATGTTGTGTATATTTTGTTCCTTTTTTATCGAATATTTTTAATCTCATTTTTTTATATTTGAAAAATATTTTATTATTATTCTTCCACATGTATTATGATTGAAAAATTACTATACCAATATAGGTTTATGTTAGAGTCTCATTTCATTTCAACATTGTATAACATGGATTTTTTGGGTAAATAATATGGGTCTTATCTTTAAAACCCTATATATATTAGTATATTTTGGTTTATCATCATATTTACATTTATTCATAACAATTCACTATATTTGGTAATTTAAAACTCATACAAATTTAATAAGATAAAAAGTACTTATTTCATCATTAGTCAACAATGATTTCATCCACATCAACAATAAAAAAATTATTTTATGAATTGTCATACAAAGAAAATAAATGGATACAATGGATAATTTTCACAAAAAATGAAATTTTTTACATATTAAAAAATATAATCATTCTAAAATTTCTAAAAAAATCATTTTCAATATTTTACAGAAGTGTAAAATGAATGTTTTTATTTGATATATATGAATTGAACAAAAAATATTTATCATGAACATTCATTTTATTGATGTTTAAATTTCATGTCATAAATTTATTTTCCAATGAATATGATTTCATACATATTATAAGAGTTTTGTGTTAAAATTTACTAAAGAAAAAGGATATTTTCTCTTCCTTCAAATGAAATGTTTGATCGTAATTTTAAAGGTAGTTTTCATATATTTCAATATGAGTTGATGTTTTTATACCTCACTATGGATAATATATAAAGATAAAACCATTGTTTTTTCTCAATAAATATTATTTTTATGTGACGATGAAATGTTTAGGAAACCCATTTCATTTATGTGGAATATTTTATAATGATATAATGAATGATTTAGGATTTATGGTAAACATATATATCGTTTTCATTATATGATATGTTAGACTACTATATCCCAATAATTCTATATGTAAATCCATATATCACCTGAGATAATTATGGAAAATTACTTCATGTGATAAATCCACCATTAAAAATAGTTATATATGCTTGGTCCACTATGAAATGTGAAATAGGGGATGATACTAGATTTAATGTGATATCATAAATAAGTGGTCACACCAAATATAATATGTTATGATATTTATAGAAGTTCGAAATGAAGTATTATATGGTTTCTATTTTAATGATTGTAACACACTCTTATCATGTTTTTATTCATATTAATTTATCTCATGTATCATGAATGATATATCATGATTCCCCACTATACATAATTTATTTTCAAATGATAATATTTTAACCATTGAATGGTTTTATTGTATATGAAAGATTTTATATGGATATTATATGAAATAATCTTGATCTCAAACTCTTTTTTTCACATCCTTTTATATGTTTATTTATTATAATCTCCCATAAATACCTTTATGGGTCATCTATGTTAACATTATGCAATTTTTTCCTTCACTGGGATTTTATGAAAGGATTATGTTGGGAATGCCCCATATGGTTATAATGTTTTAGGAAATTATATGATATATTGAATATCATTCATAAAACAAGGTTTGTATATACCTAGTATCAATGTACACTAAAGAAAATTTTATTTTTACGATGGTTGTTTTATTAGATGCACTAAATATTTAATGTAAATATACCATAGTGAATGGGTAATGAAACATTTATTTTTCATAATTCATAAAATAGGATGAGAAAGTAATTCTCACATGAGAAGTGACACATTCAATCATTCGATAATCCTAATTCACCTTATATAATTATTAAGGGTTTTTATATTAATTTTGATACTAAATTTTATTTTATTTTTTTAAAAAACTTAAATGAAAAAAATTAAATGATGATTGAAAATATAAATGTACATGTAGAGAGAATTATAATAAGAAAGAATGTCCTTTTCCCTATTTTCAGTCACAAGCGTTCATTCTTCCTTTTGTTGTTTTTAAAATTTATGTTGTAAATGATATTAAGGAAACCTCATTAATTAATTACATATTTTAATTTTTTATTTAATCATTTTTTAATTTATATGGACCACAAAATCTCATATACTCAAATTTTAAAATAGTATAATTCCTCAACAATTAATATTATACCTAAAATACCCTGCTCCCCCATATATCATTTTGTTCCTCCATGAAACCCAACATCCACTGTATGATGGTTTCGTATAATAATATGCTAGAATCATGAAGAAAAAATGGAATTGGAAATAATGTTTTGGTGTATTATATCCCAACCATTCAGTACTCTTTAAAACACCAAAAATAGAATGGGAACATTTTCAAATGAATAACAATAAATACAAACACTGCAAAACCTCCCCCTAGGCTAGGCCATAGTTTATTCACCTTTCACACAAATTGAAAGGATATCATGATGGAAAGTTTGTAGAGGGTAAGATGATATTTGAGTTTACTAAGAAAGAGGGGTGGAAGAATATGTAAACACTTTAATTAGAAATTTAATGAATGTATTACATGGTATAAAATTAAATCAAATTTAATGAAATACTAAATCAATGGTATCACTATAGCTCATTGGGTTGGAAGATCATTTAGAAACGATCCCTTTCCCTAACAAAATAAGATTGTATTTATATGACGTCTAGCTTCTAATATTCAATAATTTTTATAATAAATGGTTGAAAGAGTCATCCTAGTAGGTGTTGGGGACATTAGGCTAGTCTTAACCCAAAAATTCACATCAAATATTCCATCTTTAGTCATGTATGGTTATTTACTCCATGAGTAATTGGCGGACACGACATGTAATTTGATAGGCCATGAACCTTCTTCATACTATTTAATTATTCAAATCTTACATATGTCTTCAATTAACATCATTTAAATTTTTTAATTTATGTTATTGTTTTTTCTATTTGTTTTTTCCCATTTTCGTCGAGTTCATAAATTATGAGCATCATGTTTGTTTTTTAATGTGTACTTGACCTTTCAAAATCATCAATCTACCTTAAAATATCTAGTTTCATGTTGTTTCTCTTTTATATGTTCTATCAATATTTTACGTCATCATATATTAAAATTTTTTGTCCAATTTTCATCAAACAGTGTATCATATCAATAATCTTTAAAACAATTAAATGTTTAGATGAATAATAATTTGAATTGAAAAAATAATTTTGGATTATATCAATGAAATTCACATAAATAAGATTATCAATACCCATATCCTGGGAACATGTTTCTCCTCAATCATGAAATCTAATTTTTTTAGAGGAATGAAAATATTAAAATATTTAAATTTCCAAATAAACAGAACAAAACTATTTATAATAGAAATTAAACATTTGAATTTTAGCCAAGGAAAATCCTATAACTCCTCATAATGAAAGGAATGTTAAAAATCATCCATTTAACACTCTCTCTTTAGAAACATCACTACCTATCCATCGATCCACAATTATTTTTTAATTTATCATTATAGTGAATGGAAATGGAAATTTACCCTGTATTAAATTATTTGTTAATAATCAACAAATGTGAATGATGTATATTGAATTATGTTCATACCTTAGGTACATTTTACTTAACACATGCTTGCAAGACATCTTCCATTTCCCTAATGTTATAATTGTAATGAGAAAATAGATGTCTTTTAATTATGGTTCAAATTCCTATGGTTCATAATTTTTGTAAATAATGATGATTTTCAAATAAATATATACAATGAAGTATGATTCTTTAGCATAATGCATGATATCAAAAAGTAACCCTAAGAAAAATAATCTATTAAAAATGTCATCTCCTGAACATTAATTCTTATAGTTGGAACATGATACAAATCATCATAACTAATGTATCTCCCTATCCATATTTCCATCATTTTTTTTCATTTTTTATCATTTTTATTTCACTTTTTATTCATTTTAGAAAGTAGTTTTGAAGAAAAATCACAAATACACTGACTAACCATATACAGTCCTTATATCATTAGACTATAATTGTTTATTTCTGATCCTCAAAATACCCAACATGTATTTCAATTTTCTTATCAATAGAGGAGAATAATAAAGTATTGTTAAAACATGTAATTTCCACAAAATCTGATGGAAATGCTAAGAAAAAAATAATTACACCTAGAAAAACTATGATAACCACGACCCAAACATAGTGGTTTTAATATAATGTAACATACCATTAGTAGAGTAGAAATGGATATAAAGATTTATAACATTATTCATTTCTTAGAAAAGAATTCATTCTTTCATATAAAAAAGTGTAGGATTAATTTCATTATTGTCATAAGGATAATGGTGGTCAACAATTAAAAATACTCAATAACATAAAAATTGACTTTATTAATTCAATGTATTAATTATATTCCTAGAATTGTATAGGGGAAACCATTCCCTATGCTCTCAAGAAATATAATATAGAATGAAATGGTAAATATTGGTCCATTGACTTTATTAGGGATGAGAAAATAGGATTTGGGACAATTATGCAAGGAAATTCACAAAACTAATAAATCAATTCATATTAATTTTAGAAATTCAGAACATTACAATTATAATTTGAATTTTATTTACAAAATCATCGCATTCCCATAAAGGGAAAATATTCCAAATACACCATCTCATGTTTGAACTTACGTATCCTTTTTTACCACTTAAATTATCTATTCATATAAACAATATAAGACCTGGAATAATGATTATCAAAAAAAATTGTATGAATCTTATATGTACATTTTAGTACAAGGGTCCATTTTTTGTAGTGATGTATTCTATATGGATCATAAATAATATAAATTAATGGTAGTAAGAAAATTAATGAATTAAAACTCATACTCCCCTTTCAATGATGTTTCACATGGTTTGTATTGGGTGTTTTTTCTATAATTCTATATTCTTCCACCATTAATGTAATGAAGAACTTTCATAACATGTATAATAAATTCATAACCTAGTCATCCAATATTTACATAATGTGTTTTCTTTTTGTGATGTGAATTAAATTCTAGACATGTATTCCTCCCATTTCATTTAATATTCTCCTACTTCCATTTGGTTTCATATGTATATTCCTAAAATTAAAATATCAATTTTTACAAAAAGATCCATGTCAGAGGAAAAACAAATTTATATAGTCATATATGGTTGCATCAAAATTTATTCATAAAATAACAATTAACATTAAATAAATAGAAAGAAAATGAAATGATAAATCCTGGATTGATCTCACAATTGGACCTGAGTTTTGAATATCAATTGATGTGTAGTGCCAGCTATTATCTGTAATATATTGGTGGGTGTAGTTTCTTGGATTTGTAACCCAAACATATTTTTAATCCCATATCACATTTAATCTTCGTTATTGTGCATAATTCTAGGTATAGTGTACACCAGATCTTCAAAATGTGGTAGAAATTTCTTGGAATGGGTACGTTGATGTATAGAACCTCCTAATTCATTTATATGTTTGAAAAATATTCTTTTTTTCCATTGTATTCTCCATAGTTGTTCAATTAATCAAATAGTCAAAAATATTTTTTTAGTGCAATTTAAATTGAAAATAAAATAAAATTTGATGATTGAATAGTACGATCATCTCTTTATATATATATATATATATATCTTGTGACTGAAATTATTCAAGAATATCCACCATAATAACTTATTTCACTCCCTATATTAAATGGTCAATGTCTTTAGTGATCTCCTTGTATTCCTCAACATTTTCATTTTCTATTTCAGCGTCAATCTATTAAGAAAAATATGATTTTTCGGAATATATAGAATCAAAATAACATGGTGGATATACTCAATTATGTTTCAAGAATACTAAATGTCTTTATGTTCACAATTGTGTCATCTATATGATTGGGTTTTTTGCGAATATCCTCTTTAGTGAAAAGCGCCTATTGCTGGTCATCAACAATAGATTGAAGAAGGTAGTTAGGTTCCTATAGTATCTCTTTGAATTCCACAACATGTTGGTTTCTTCCACTTCTATAGATTTAAATAGGTTATGAGGTGCTCATTCTTTATTCCTTTATTCAACTAGTTCTCATTTCATTTAACAACCCTTCTTTTTCACACACTTATCATTATTTACTATATAAAACCTTCAATCGATACAACATAGAAGATCGAGAGGTATAGTGTCTTTGGGGCTTAGGAACATTACATAAAAAATTATAACATAAAATGAAAATTCTTATTGAAAAAATCCTTTACATGACCACTACATTCCCTCATACTTAGCATTTCATGGGATAACCTGAGGACATGCATAAGAAAAGGGTGAGCTCTAATGCCCCGTAAGGTAGAAAACAATGAATAAAATGAATATTGCAATACATTTTAGTCAATAGGAATATCAATGGAGCTCATTATAAAAATAAACATAATGGCATGGTATATCTTGATTATTATAACCTGGAAATGGGGAAACGACACTTAACATATAATTAGCATGAGCAAAGGCTCATTGCACATAGAGCATGATTAAACCCTCATTCCACATTAATTTGCATGAGTAAATTTTAATTGAAATGAATTATCATGAGTGAATCCTCATTGCACTTGATGTATCATGATAATAATATTTACCCAATGCATTGGAGTGCTATTAGGGTGTACCCTTCGTAAAAATTTCATTTCATGAATAAGTGTACCATATGGATCATATAACATGGATACATAACACATCATCATTTATTCCACAATAATGGATTGTTTAATTAATACATGAAACTATATAATCAAGATGTAAATGTGCATAAAGGTGAATACCCTTAATAGATAAATGGTAATGGTATTCACTACACAATGACTTTTTCATAGAAAAAAGTGGTGCAATTTCGGCAACACAATGACGTGACATAAAAAATCAAGAAAATGGTTGATGAGATATAAAAGATTGTCTCACAATATTTACATGAAATGTACAATTAGGGGGTCACATAGATACATGTACCAGCATTTGTAATGTAGTTTAGATTCATAAAACAAAATAATTATTTGAAAGTATATGAGGAGAGGGAAATTACTTATGAAATTTCTTCATGGTAATAGGTGTACAGGGGATGTATTAATGAGAGATAAAGGGTTATAATTTCAATAAAACATAACAAGGTCAATATGGGGGATGTGAGAAATCATAACCCAACATTTGAAACTGATTTTAAAAGTGTATAACAACATAATAAAATTGAGATAAAAATGAAAATAAAGGAATCCCTTACATGGAAGTGTGATCCCAATGGCTTGGGAGGGGCTTAAGAGAGACTTATTAAGAGCATGGGGTGCCTTGGGGTGATTCTAGAGAGAGGAGGTAATAGGTTTTAGGAACTAAATAGATTGTGACTGAAGAGGATGTGGGAGATTGGGTTGGTTTATATAGGATTGGAGAGGGAATTCTTTATTATATATGTTTGCGACACTACACATTAAACTAATCAAAACCACAAAACACCCCATGGGTTTCCCATGGATTTTTCCAAATTTTAGTGGAAATAAATATTTGATAAGGCCAATGTGCGAAATTCATAAAATAATACGGTTTCTCATGTGGAGGCGAGTCATACTTTCAAGGAAATCAATTTAAAAAGCTAAAATGTTTTATAAGTCTTGGAGGGTCTACTGATTCTTTGTAAAATAAATAAATAAATAAAAAAACAAAAAACAAATTATTTTAATGATAAAACATATATTGGCCGAAAATAACGTTTAAAGTGTTTTATTACATCACATTTGAGCCTTTATGATTCAATAAAACACATTATATATTTAAATAGTATTTAAATTTTACCAAAAAAAATTGATTGTCTAGGAAAATTAATAAAAATGAACCATTGGATAATTTCAACATCCTCACTCCAAAAAATAATATTAATTTTATATAAATAATTTTATAAATATGTGAATTTTCACTTTTAATATAAAAACATGCATTTATAAAAAACTCATGTGTTTTGGAAAAAAAGGCATTCCAACCTTAATAAATATTACACATGAATTCATAAAATTATATGATCATTTATATTAAAAAGGAATTTAATAATAATAATACTATTTTATTTGAATATTATTTAAGTACAAAATCCATTAATTCATCAATATAGATTTATTAGTTGAATATTAACTAAAAATACTATTTGTGCTTTAAAAACTATTTACAAAGTAACAATAATAGAAACAATGAATATTAATTATTATATAGAAAAAGAATTCACATAATCATAGTGATATGGCCTTGTTATATAACCCCTTATAACACCTTCATAAAACTGAAGGGTAAGGTGTGTTAAGGTGACCGACTCCAAGGGTGGCTCGGATAACATCGCTTGGGTGGTAATCTCTATCAACATCCACTGCTCTTGTAGGTGGTTTTGTTCAAAATTCACATGTTGAGGCTCGAATTGGTCTTGGTCAAGAGATAATCCCAATGATTCCTCCTCTTTTCCAAGCTCTGAAAAATGGGTTTCGTATGAGGAAAGACTACTAGATGAAGCCGTCACATCATTTCTCTAAGTAAATTCGATTTTTTAAAAAACAATATTTATACTAATCATGGGATAAATGTTCAACGGATATATTAACAATGGTCAAAATTCATAATGATATTTTAAAATCCAAAACATAACACCAATTAAGTGTATACATTTTACATAACCATACGAAGGAATTTAAATAGACTTGGAAAAATTTTCATTAATGATTTTTTCGGCCTTTACAATATTCCCCCCGTAAAAAATTTCACCAAAGAATTTTCCTTTTCCACTCTAAAATTTATGTGGGTAACACTACTTCATCACATATTATAATTACCACATCTCTTCTTCAGTCTTTTGGTTTCGCTACAACACCTTGACGAGGGGCATTATCTTATTTCGTATAACTTTTTCACTACAATCTAAGATCTTAAATGGTTCCTCCTCGTAAGAAAGATCATCCTATAACTATACTACCACTGAAGAGAGTACATGTGAAGGGTCTAATATGTACTTCCTTAATAGGTATACATGAATATCATCATGTAATTTTTCCATGGTACGTGGAAGTTCTAGTCGATAGGCCACAACCACAACACCATCAAGAATATCAAAGGGGTAGATGAAACAAGGAGTTAACTTCCCTCTCTTTCAAAACCTAGTGACCTTCTTCTAGAGAGATATGCATAAAAACACAGTGTCTCTAACTTTTAACTCAAGGTCTCATCAGAAGTTATCTGCATAGCTCTTCTATTGACTTTGGGATGCCTTGATATGCTTCTAAATGATATTCTCCTTCTCCACCATTTCATTGACCATTTTAGATCTTAGAGTCATTGGATCGCCGACTTCATCCCAATACATCGGTGTTCTACACTATTTCCTATTAATGGATTCATACGGTGCTATTCATATTTGTGAGTTGAAACTGTTATTGTAGGAGAATTCAACCAGAAGAAGATGTTGGTACCATTCTCCTTTGAAGTCCATCGAACATGATCTTAACATATATTCTAGTGTCTGAATAGTTAATTCAAATTGGCCATCAGTTTGAGGATGATACACCATAATGAAGTTCTATTCAGTGGTTAGAGCAAGTTGGATACTTTTACCGAACATTGAGGTGAATATAAGATTGCAATCGGATACAATAGATAGTGTTACTCCATGTAGCCTTTCCACTTATTTGATGTAAATACAAGCATTATGATATGATGAGGATTCCTCTCAAATCGTGATAAAGTGATCTGTCCTCATAAGACGATCCACAACAAACCAGATAACATTGTTTTCTTTGGATTTCTTTGGACATCTAGTGAAAAATTACATGGTAATGTTGTCCCACTTCTATGTTTGTATGGGTAGTGGTAGCATCATCACCTTAGAATTTTTCTTCTCAGCCTTCACTTGCTAACATACCATGCAATTTGATGAATATTCAGAAATAGCCCTATTTAAAATGTCCCACCAAATGTTTTCTCAGAGATCTTGATATAATTTTTGTGCTCCATAGGTTAATATTGAAGTTTGAGATATGTGTGTCATTCAAGAAGCTCCTTCTTTATCTCTGGATCATATGGTACACATTATCGTGACCCAAATCTCCCAATTCCATCCTTTTCAACCATGAACTCTGAGGACTTCCCATTTCTGATAGCTTCCACCCTTTTCAAAATTTCTACATCCTTTTTTAAGAATCATTTATTTTATCCAATAGGGATGGTTGAGAAATCATTTGAGAAAATATTGTTGATGATCCAACCTTAACGATTCCCATTTCCATCCTCTATAAATATAAGATGATTGGATCCTTCTCAATTTTAATCTATGACAGAATCGCTGGATCATTTCTACATAGAAAATCTGCCTCCTTGGTAGCTTTCCTAGGGGGTAACGGAATTAGCAGTCATAATACTTGATGAGTTCTATCCATCATTGTTGGTGCATATTATTCTCTTTCTATGTGAATATATATTTTAGGCTCTAGTGATCAATATATATCTCACACTTCCCCACATAGAGATAATGCCTCTAGATTTTCAACGAAAATATCACAACCACCAACTCCATATCATGTGTGTGATAGTTTTTCACATGGATTTTCAGATTCCTTGAGGCGTAGGCAATCACTTTATCATTCTGCATCAACACACAACCCATGCCCTTCTTCGAAGCATCACAAAATACCACAAAACGGTCTCCACATGTGGGTAATGTGAACATGGGCATAGTGATAAGCCTCCATTTCAACTCCTTGAATATCTCTTCACATTCATTACTCCATGAAAACATTACTCCCATCCGAGTTAGATTGTTTAGAGGGTTGGACAATAATGAGAAATTTCTCACAAATCGGCGATAATATCCAGCTATCCCCAAGAATATATGGATATCCGTCACCGATTTTGGCCTCACCCATACCTCAATTGTAGATTTCATAGAGGGATCCACTGATATCCAATTTCTGGTGATGATATGGCCCAACAATGATACCTCCTTCAACCAGAACTAAATCATTGTGTACGTTTCATATATCTTCTCCTTCCAAATGGTCTCTAGTATAGTTCATAGATTCTCATCTGGATCCTCCTTGGTTTTGGAGTATATTAGAATATAATATATAAAGACTACCTCAAATTTTTCTAGGTAATCTCTTAATAAAATATTCACCTTGTCCATGAAGATTTCTGGAGCATTAGTGAGTCTAAAATGCATTACCATGAATTCATAGTGCTCGTATCTTGTACAAAACGATGTCTTGGAGATATCATCCTTATTCACCCATACATGATAATATCATGACCACAAATATACCATAGAGAAATATTGTGCTCTAAATAGCTGATTGAAAAATTCATCAATTCATGGAATATGATACTCGTTCTTTCTCATGATTTTGTTGAGCTCATGATAATCAATGGAAAGTCACATTGACCAATCCTTATTCTTGACGAAGAGGACGGGTGCATATCATGGTGATGCACTTGGGCGTATAAAACCTTTATCCAAATTCTACTATAGTTTTTTCTTCAGCTCTTAATTCTCTAAAACGTCCATTCTATATGATGTCTTGGATATTGGAAATGACCTAGGTATAAGGTCAATTGATAATTCAACATCTCTTCTAGGAGGAAGACCAGACAATTCCACTCGAAACACTTCACCAAATTCCCTTACAACAGTCATGTCTGCAAGGACGATTTCCGATTTATACTCAATCGTCTGAGCCAGATATGCATGCTCATAGGGAAATAATATCTATTCTTGAGATAATGGAGCTAAAGAAGATTTATATTCATCCTTTCACTTGTATAGAATCGGTGGTCGATTCTCCACATGTAAAGTGATTTCCCTCTCATAGCAATTTATGATACCACATTATATGGAAAGCCAAACCAAGCTGAGAATTCCATCAAATTCTAACAGAGGGAGTATGATGTGGTTAACCAAGAAGTTCCATCCACAAATTCTGACAGGGGAGCAGTTATATTCATGGGATGCAATGATTTCCCCATTTTTAGTACTCACAGACATCTTTAAATCTATTATATATGGTGGTGTTAGGATTGTTCTACAAAACAAATCAGGATATAAAAGAATGTGTAGAACCTGAATTAAAAATTATGTTCACTAATCATGAATGAATAACTCGTGTACATATCACCAGATCATTTTTTGGGTTCACTCTAGGGGTAGTGATGAAAAAACTCACCCTTTCTGCCTTGGAGGTTGTTGGTATCCTAAAAAAACCCTTGGATTTGGGCACTAATTTTCAAGGTGACCTATTTCTATTCATTTGAAGAAATGACCAGAACGTTGAGGTTCGAATGGAGTGTTCCTCTACTCTGTCATATCCACAAGTTTTTATTTTTGAATGTCACCATTTAGGTTCCCTTATCTTCCACACTTAATTCATTTCCTCGTCCCCTTTAGGCAATTTCTAGGGTGCTTCTTTCAACACCATTGGAAAGTGCGGTGTGGGATTTTCATAGAACCGTTTGATTTATCAATCAAACCACAAGAATTGAAGTCCATGTTAGGCTTCTTTTCCCCATGATACCCCAGATATTCGCTGATCTCCATTTTGACCATGAGGTCACATAAAAAATTTCCTCATTTCTGTCGAAGTCACAAATTTTTTGGGTTTTCTGAGGGCTATGTTTTATCCCGCCAAAGCAGTGGTCAACCTTGAATTTAGGGGTAACAACAAATACATAGGTGTATCTTGCAATCCTTGTTATTTTTTCCTCGTACGCTCCCACATATTATTCTTCTTTTTTTCTTGAGGTAATAGAAGTCCATTTCCATCTTATGCCAGAGGGTGCGTGAAAAATATTTATAAAAAATCATCTTCTAGAAATCCTTCCTTTAAAATTTAGGATCGAAATAATGATGTAGATGCTCAATATACAAGAGGGTGGGGTGAATCATACACTTTAAAAATTCCATTGGAACCTTTAAAGTTGGTTATGGATAACTAGGTTTTCCTTAGACAAGGAAAATCTAGGTTTAATAAAGTTAAACTTAGCAAATTCACAACACCTCTGATCACCAACTGGAGAATTGGAACCAAAGTTAACGATATAAGATTCTACCTTAAAGCGTATAGAATCTAAACTAATTAGATTAAAGGTATAAGGAAGTATAAGAAGATTATACTTTCCTTATAATACAATATACATCGGAAACAAACAAGTAGTAAAACTACATGTAACAAACAATAACTCTTTTAACCCAAAGAGAAGGGTATCCAACAACCTTGGATAAAGGTATCTTGATTTATACTTTCAAGAAAGTCTGTCTTACCCACACCAGGATAAGACCTCGATACGAAGATTGGAATCTCTATCTTTCTATCCCCGTAAGCCCTCAACTTCAAGGTAGTTGGAACCTCTGTCTTCCTCAGCAAGGAAGCCCTCGAACTTCGAGTTAGTCGGCACCTCTATCTTCCTATCCTCAGAATTACTCTAATGTAATCACCAACATTCAGAGTCGTACAATGAAATCTGAATGAGCGGTTTAGTACGCACAAGGCATAAAATGATTCTCTCTCTAGAAATCACCTTAATAGCGTGTGTTCTCTAGATCGATCAACTTGTTTCATTGTTGAGATCTTTTAAATGAGCTCCTATTTATAGGCAAATTTCCAATGGTCGGCTCCCTCCTCCAATGGTCATATTTTCCATGAAATTCGGAGGGACCTGTACATGTGTAACTCAACCAATGGTTAATTAGAAACAGAATAGACGACATTGATTTATAACAAACCATGTATAACTGAACGCACGACATCGTTTTGAAATGAAGCATATGTAAGTAAAAACTAATAAATATTTAGGAGTGTAAGCAAGTCAAAAGATCGGAGTCTAAAAAAAATGAAAATTTGAGTCTATGTTACGAAATATTCGGATTCTGTTTCATAGGAATTCGGAGTCTGGTTTCACCAGAGATCGGAATATGAACTTGCAGAGTTCGGAGTCGAACTACTTAAGAGTTCGGAGTCGAACTGCTTAAAATTTCGGAGTCGAACTGCTTAAGAGTTCAGAGTCCAACTGCTTAAGAGTTCAGAGTTGAACTACTTGAGAGTTCAGGGTCGAACTGCATAAGAGTTTGGAGTCGAACTTCTTCAGTGTTCGGAGTCGAACTACTTAAGAGTTTGGAGTCGAACTACTTAAGAGTTCAGAGTCGAACTTCTTCAAAGTTCGGAGTTGAACTGCTTAAGAGTTCGGAGTCGAACTACTTAAGAGTTCAGAGTCGAACTACTTGAGGGTTCAGAGTACAGAATTTGGATTAGAACTAAATTACAGATCACATCCAGAATTCAGATCCTAAAAAACAGAATGCTCCAAATCTTTTCATTATATGGCTCCGGGATTTTGGGTATGAATCTGGGTTTTGAATTAAAGGAAAATATTTCAATGTATAAGGAAATCTAGGTTAGGGTAAATTTCCTTAAAGAAGTAAATTTTCCTTATGGGGGTAAAAATAATATTTCTTTATGTATAAGGTGTTTTCGATTTTCAAAAAAAGAAGGAATGGAACTGTCATAAGGAAAACCTTATTGACTAAACATCAAATACCTTGATCTCCTCCTAAGGAATCACACTTTTGTTCAATTTCCAACATTGATCAGATTCACCCTCAATATGATAAGTATCCAAGAAAACCATCTTTTTTTGGAACATTAAATTATAGAGAATATCTTTTCAATGGTGTTGACCCATTGTTCGGTGATAGAGCGATCATATTATCCCATAAAAGTAGGAGGCCATGGTCTCATGAAGCTCTCGATAGTGACTAGTTTGTTCTTAGGGGGGTTGAACGTTACCCTTGATGCATGTTTATATTCAAATCTTGAGTTAACTAAGAGAGTATCATGACATTGTTTGTGATTCCTTCTCCCATTATATTGGGGATCTTATTTGAACAGTCATCGCTTTGATTTTCACATAATTTGTTAGATCGAGTCCTCCTATTATAGACTATTGGCTAGAATAAAAAGAATGTTAGGGGTAACACATAAAGTGTAACCCAAAGAAAAAAATAGATGACTTATTAATTATTTTTATTTCGGTAACTTATGAATCTATAATCATCAAACTATGTAATCCATGATCTGCTTTCTAACATGTATTCTTAGAGGCATTTTTTCATAAATAATGGCTCATATTAATATTTTTAATTTACCAAGGCATATCCTCTAGGAGTGTCATAACCAATAGTGCCACAAGGCCCATTTTCATGTAACAGGATACCCCGGGTCAAGACCAAAATACTCTTTGACAGAGTTTTCACTCCTAGGTACATTTGTGTCAGAGCCGCCTCTACCTGCTCTTTTCTAGAGAGGGGTGTATTTTATTAATAAATCACATAATCAATACTCCCCTAAACATAGGGATTTTTTATTATACATAGTATAGTATCTATGTATTCACTATGGTTTTATAATCTAAATTCTAAAAATTACCATTCCTTTCCACTGATACCAACTATATCAACCGTTCTTTTTATTACACAGTTAACATAACTTATTACATAAAACCTTCACTTGATAAAACATAGAAGATATAGAGGTATAGTGTATTTTGGACTTAGGGACATTACATAACAACATAAAACATAAATCATAACATCTTATTGAAATCCTCTTTACATGAACACAAAATTCCCTCATACTTAGCATTGCTTGGGATAACCAGAGAACATGCATAAGAAAATGGTAAGCTATAAAGCCGATTAAAAGAGTAAACAAAGAATAACATGATGATTAAGGCATATGTTAGTAAATATTCTTATTAATTAACCACAAAACAAAAATAAACATAAACGCCTGATATTTCATGATTATCATAACATGGAAATGTGCCAACAACACTTAACATGGAATTATTAAGAGCCAAGGCTCATTGCACCAGGTTCATGAGTAAACCATTATTTAAATTGAATTAGCATGAGTAAATCCTCATTAAAATGGAATTATAATTATTAAATATTCATTTCACTTGAATTATCATGATGATAATCATTACCCAACGCATTAGAGAGCTATCAGGGTGCACCCTTCGTAAACATTTCATTTCATGCATAAGTGTGCCACATGGATCATATATAGTGGATACATAAAACATCATCATTTATTCCATGATACTGGATTTTGAAATTAATACATGAAACTATATAATCAATAATTAAATGTTCAAAAAGGTGAATACCCTTTATAGGTAAATGGTCATGGTATTCAATACGTAATGACTTTAGCTTGGAAAACCGCGGAGCAATTTTGGTAGCATAACAGCATGACATACGATTTCATAAAAATGGTTGATGAGAGAGAAATGGGTGTCTCATAAATTTTACACGAAATTGACAAAAATTAGGTCACATAGATACAATTACCAACATATGTAATGGAATTTATATTCATAATTCAATATAATTTCTTAAATTTAAATGAGGAGAGAGAAATTCCTTACTGAGTTTCTTCATGGAAACTAGTGTACATGGGTGGCATTAATTAGAGATAAAGGGTTACATAATCACTCAAAAATAAGGAGGTCAGTAAGGGGGAGGTTTTAAATCCTACCCCAACATTTCTAATTGAATGTAAAAGGGAATACCTACATAATGAAATTAAGGAAAAAATGAAAAGGAAGAAATCCCTTACTTGGAAGTGTGATCCCAAAGACTTGGGAGGGGCTTCAGAGAGACTTCATGGGAGATTGGGGAACCATGGAGGGATTATAGAGAGAGGAGGGATGAGGTTGGAAGAACTCCAAAGTCTTTAAGTGAAGAGGTTGTGGGAGCATGGGTGTGTTAATATAGGAAAAGAGAGGGAATTCTGTATTATTTAGGGTTGGGACACCACCCTTTAAACTAATCAAAACCCCAAACTAGACCATGGTTTTTGAAAATGGTTTTAGAAAAAGGGGAGTCTAAACAAATATTTTATAAGTCCAATGACCTATCTTTTTAAAATAATATGGTTTCTTATATGGAGGTGAGTCACACTCATGAGGAAATAAATTTAAAATTATATAATGTTTTATAAGTATTTGAGGGTCCACTAAAGCTTTATCAAATAAATCACAAAAAAATTAAATCAAATTATTTTAATGGTAAACCATATATTAACGATCATAATGATTATAGATTCTTATTAAATTACAATTAAGACTTTATGATGTCATAAAACACATTATATATTTAAACGGTATTTAATTTTGACCAAAAAATTCAACTTTCTCACAAAAATATGAATAAATCACCGTTGGCTAATTTTGACGTCCTAATTAAAAAAATAATATTCATTTTATCTAAATAATTTTCTAAATATGTGAATTTTCACTTTTAAAATAAAAACCTACATTTATCTAAAAATCATTGGTTTTGACCAAAACAACTTTCAAACCTTAATAAAAATTACAAGTGCGTTCATAAAATTATACGATCATTCATATTTTTAAAAAAATTATTTAAAATAATAATATTTTATTTGAAAAATATTTAATTAAAAAATCCATTAATTCCTCAAAATAGATTTGTTTTTTGAATATTAACAAAAAATAATATTTGCACTTTAAAAAAAATTTACAATGTAGAAAAAATAAGATGAATTTATATTTATTACTATATAAAAAATAATGCACATAATCATAGTGATAAAGTGTTTTTACATAACCCCTTATAAAACAATCACAAATCCAATGGGTAAGGTGTGCGATAGTGACTGACTCTTGGGGTGGCTTGGATAACATTACTCTGGTGGTATTCTCTATCGACATCCACTTCTCCCGTAGACGGTTTCATTCAAGCATCACATGTTGTAGCTTGGCCTGGGAACAATCAAGAGAGATTCCCAATGAAGCCCCCTCCTTTCCGAGCTCTGAAAAATGGGTTTTATATGGGGCAA
This sequence comes from Viscum album, assembly GCA_963277665.1. Lineage (NCBI taxonomy): Eukaryota > Viridiplantae > Streptophyta > Magnoliopsida > Santalales > Viscaceae > Viscum > Viscum album. Next base: position 1,534,668,746 of record OY728120.1, on the reverse strand, counting down.
GTCATCTAGATGAGGCCACCACATCCTTTTCCGGAGTAAATTGGATTTTTAAAGCCCTATATTTATACTAATCATGTGATCAATGTTCAATGACTATATGTGCAATGGTCACAATTTTTATCAGTATTTTAAATTCCAAAACATAAAACCAAATAAGCCCATATGTTTTATATAACCACAAGAATACATTTAAATAGTCAAAGAAAAATTTTATTAATGAATTTTTGGGCCATTAAAATCATCCCCCTTAAGAAATTTATCTCTCGTATTTTCATTTTCCACTCTAACTAATGTGGGTAACTCTATTTCATCACTTCTTTTGATTCCCACATCACTTCTTCAAATTTTTTTCTTCACCACAACACCTTGACGAGGGGAATTGTCTTATTTTATAGAACTTTTTCTCAATGATCTATGATATTCACTAGTTTCTCCTCATAATAAAGGAAATTATATAAATATATTCCCTCTAAAGAGAGTACATATGAAGGTTCCAGTATGTACTTCCTTAATAGGTATACATGATAGAAATCATGTACATCTTACATGGTAGGTGTAAGTGCAATTTGATAGGCTACAACCCCGAAATGATCACCAATATTGAAGGGACCGAGGTACCAAGGACTTCTCTTCCCTTTTATTCAAATCCTTATGACCTTCTTCCACGGAGATATGCATAGAAACACCATGTCTCAAAATTTGAACTCAAGGTATCAATAATAGTTATCTCATAACTTTTATGACGACTTTGGGCTACATTGATAGGATTCTAAATAGTATTCACCTTTTATACCATTTCATCGACCATTTTAGGTCCTAGCAGCCTACGCTCACAGAATTCATCCAAATACGCCAGTGTTCTACAATTTTTCCCATAATGGGATTCATATGGTTCCATTCAGATGCTCGAGTGGAAACTGTTATCATAGGAGAGTTAAACCAGTGAGAGATGTTGGTCCCATGATCCTTTGAAGTCCATCGAACATGATCATAACATATATTCCATTGTATGAATAGATTATTCAAATTGGCCATCATTTTGAGGATGATAGGTTGTACTAAAGTTCACTTCAGTGCATAGAGCATATTGGAGACTTTTACTAAACATTGAGGTGAATATAAGAGCACAATCCAAAATAATAGATAATGTTACTTCATGCACCCTTACCACTTCATTGATATAAATCCATGCATGTTGATCTGGTGGGAAGTCATCTCGAATCGTGATAATGTGATCTTTCATCATAAGATGATCCACAACAACCCATATAGCATTATTTCCTTTGGATTCCCTTGGAAGTCTAGTGACAAATTCCACGATAATGTAGTCCCACTTCCATGTCTGTATGGGTAGTGGTTGTATCATCCCCTCAGAATTTTTCCTCTCAGCCTTCACATGCTGACATACCAAGCAATTTGATGTATATTCTTCAATCTCCATTTTCATATTGTCCCAAAAAATCTTTTCTTAGAGGTTTTCATACATATTTGTGCTCCATGGGTTAATAGTGAAGGATGATCTGTGTGTGTCATTTTTAATCTCCTTCATTATCTCTAGATCATATGGTGTATATAATCGTGACCAAAATATCAAAATTCTATCCTTATCAACTATGATCTCTGAGGACTTCCCATTTCTGATAGCTTCCACCCTTTTCATAATTTCTACATCCTTACTTTAAGAATACTTTATTTTATCTAAGAGTGATGATTGATATATAATTTGAGAAAGGATTGATGATGATCATCCCTTAACGTTTCTAATGTCCATCCTCTACAATTCTATGATTATTAGATACTTCTAAATTAAAATCAAAGACAGAATTGCTAGATCGTTTCTACTTAGATCATCTTCAACCTTGTTCTCTCCCTAACGGTGGTGATGGATTCAGTAGTCATAATACATGATGATTTCTATCCATATTTGGTGGCTCATATTAAGATATTTTTTTGTGAATATATATTTGAGGCTCTTGTGATCAGTATATATCTTTCACTTCTCCCCATAGAGGTAATGCCATAAGATTTTCAACACAGAGATCATAGCCGCCTACTCCTGATCTTTTGTGGGATAGGTTTTCTCATTTATTCTCATCTTCCTTCAAACATAGGATACCACTTTATCATTCTGCGTCAACACACAAATCATTCCCTTCATTGAAGTAGCACTAAATACCATAAATGTTCTCCACTCGTGGGTAATGTGAGCACATGAGCAGTGATAAAAAATCTTGGGGTCGAAGCCTCATTTTTTAATTAAATCAAAGAAAATACCCCTATTAACTGGGTAGAGGGAGACCCATTACATATCCCAAATGCCTAGTGGGCATGAATCCCATCAAATAGCCCGTAGGCCCAAATTTTTGGCCTAATGACCATTCTGTGAATAGTAACCCGCTTGCTGCAGTACCCACATAGTACCACCACTGCTATAGTGCCCTGCCACCACTACAGTACCTACTGATCTACAATGTCATTACTACTACAGTACACAACAGTTCTGGTATAGTACCTACATCTAATTGGTTTTGAACCCCCATTTTCAACTCCTTGAATCTCTCTTCACATTCATCACTCCATGTAAAATTTAATCCCATCCATGTTAGATTTGTATGAGGGTTGGACAATCATGACAAATTTCTCACAAATTGGCGATAATATCCAGGTATCCCCAAGAAGCTATGGATATCTGTTACAAATATTGGACTCATCCATCCCTCAATTTTAGCTATCATGGAGGGATCTATGGATATCCACTTTTCAGTGATGATATGTCCCAACATAAATACCTCTTTCAACTAAAACTAACACACGGTATACTTTGCATAGATCTTCTCCTTCAGCAAGGTCCCTATTACAGTTTATAGATGCTTCTCTTGATCCGCCTTGGTTTTGTAGTATATTAAAATAGCATCTATAAAGACTACAAGAAATTGGTCAAGGTAATCTTTAAAGACACTATTCATCAAGTCAATGAATATTATTGAATCATTAGTGAGTCTGAAAGGAATTACTATGAATTCATAGTGCTCGTATATTATATGAAAGGAAGTCTTGGTGATATCTTACTTATTCACCCTTACAAGATAATATCCTAACCGAAAATATAACTAGGGGAAGTATTTTTCTCCACACAGTTAATTGACCAAGTCATCAATTCATGGAAGAAAATACATGTTCATTATCGTGATTTTTTGAGCTCATGATAATCAATGGAAAGGCGCAATGACCCATCCTTCTTCATGACAAAGAAGACAAGTGCACCCCATGGTGAAGCACTTGGGCATATATAACCTTTATTCAGATTCTCATATAGTATATTCTTCACCTTTTTAAGCTCTACAACATCCATTCTATATGGAGTCTTGGATATTATCAATGCCCCAGGTATAAGGTCAATTGAGAATTCAACATCTCCTCTAGGAAGAAGACCATGAAATTCTTGAGAAACACTTCACCAAATTCCCTCACAATAGGCATGTCTTCAAGGATGGTTTCCTCCTTATACTCAATCATCTAAGCCATATATGTGTGGTCATAGGGAAATAATATCCACACATGAGATAATGGTGCTAAAAAAATTCATCTTCCTCCTTACACATGTATATAATCAGGGGTCGATTCTCCACATGCAGAGTGACTTCCCTCTCACAGCAATTTATGTTGTATCTATATATGGAAAGAAAATCCATGCCATGAATTCTATAAAATTCCACCAGAGGGAGTATGACGAGGTTCACTGGGAATTTACATCCACAAATTATCATAGGGGGGATTTATATTCATAGGATGCAATGATTTCCTGATATTTCGTACTCACCAACATCTTTACTTAAATTATTTTTTATGGTGTTTGGACTATTCTACTAAGAATTCATGATATAAAAGAATGTGTAGAACCAGAATAAAAAAGTGTTTCCCCTATTCATGAATGATTAACGAGAGTACATGTCACCACGTTGTTTTTGGGGTTCACATTAGTGGTAGTGAAGGAAAAAGATAACCCTTGCTTCCTTGGAGTTTATTGGTTGCCTCTGAAAACCTTTGTCTTGGGGAAGTAATTTGAAATGTCCCCTAGATCTTTTCATTATAAGAAATGAAAAATGTTTTGAGGATCTAACAGATCACTCCTCTCTTCTATCACAGCTGTGGGTTTTTCTTGTCCACAGTTAACATCTAGGTGCCCTTCTCTTTAACACTTAAAGAATTTCCTCATCCCCTTTATGAAATTTATGGGGTGATTCATTCCACACCTTTTCCTAGTGGGGTGTATAATTTCTATAGCACAATTGGATTCATCCATCAGACTTCCAGAATTGAATTCCATGTTATGATTCTTATCCCCATGATACCCCAGAGATTCGTCGATCCCCATTTCGAACTTGAGGGCACATCAGAAAATTTCCACATAGCTGTCAAAGTCAAAGATTGCCAAGGATTTCCACAGGCTAGGTTTCATCCCACCAAAGAAGCGGTCATCCATGATTTCAGGTGTAAAGATAATTCCAGAGGCGTATCGTGAAAGACTTGTGATGTTTTCCTCATAGATTTGACATATTCTTCTACTTTTTTCTTGAGGGTAAGGAAGACCCTTTCCATGTTAATCCAGAGTGTGCATGGAAAATATTTATCATAAAATATCTTCCCAAAATCCTTCCATTACAACGCCTTGATCTCTTCCTCAGGCATCATATTTCTGATCAATTTACACCATTGATCAGCTTCACCCTCCATAAGATAAGCAGTCAGGAGAACCTTCACTTCTTCAGTATACTGAATGATGGAGAAGATCATTCCAATGAAGTTGATCCATTTTATGGTGATGGAGGGTTCAAATGATCCATTAAAATTATTATTCCATTGTCTCATGATTCTCTCAATAGATACCTGTTCATTCTTAGGGGGGTTGAATGTACCTATAGACACATGTTTCTATTCAATTATTGAGTTAACTAGGAGAGTATCGTGACAATGTTCCCAATTCCTGCTCCCATTGAATTGGGGATCTCATTAGAATAGTCCTCACATTGATCTTCCCATTGGTTGTCAGCCTGAGTCCTCTTATTACCAGCCATTGGATGGAACAATATGAATGTTAGGGGTAATACATAAAGTGTAATCCGTAGAAAAAATGGATGACTTATAAATTATTATTTTTTCATTAAATTATGAATCTATAATCTTCTATCTATGTTATCCATGATATAATTTCAAACATGTATTCTAGGAGGAATTTTTTTCTTTAATAACGGTTCAAAATAACCTTGTTAATTTAATGAAGCATATCTCCTGAGAGTGTCATAACCATAAGTGGCACAAGACCTGTTGTCATGTACTAGGATATCCTGGGTCAAGCACAAAACTCCTTGTCAGAGTTTTCACTCCTAGATACATATGTGCTAGAGATTCCTCTACCCGATCATATCCAAACAAGGATGTATTTGGTTGATAAACTACTTAATCAATACTCACAAAAAACATTGAAAATTTTCTTATTTTACTTAGTCTACTCTCTAAGTCTTTACTATGGTTTTCAAATCCTAATTCTAAATATAACAAAACCTATCCACTAATACCAACTATAAAAACCCCTTCTTTTTATTACACACATAACCTAATTTATTACATAAGACCATAACTTGATATAATATAGATGATCGAGAGGTATAGTGTCTTTGGGGTATAACAATATTACATAACAACTTTAAACAAAAAATGAAACATCTTATTGAAAACTTCCTTTGCATGACCATTGCATTCTTTCATACTTAGCATTTCATGGGATAACTTGAGATCATGAAAAAGAAAAGGGTGAGAAATAGAGCCCATAAAGAGAGTATAAAAATAATAACATGAATATTACAACACATGTTAGTTAACAGGAATATCAATGTAGTAAAAAAGAAATATAAACATAAAGGCATGATATTTCTTGATTATCATAACATGGAAATGTGGCAACAACACTTTACATGGAATTAGCATGAGCCAAGTCTCATTGCACATGAAGCATGAGTAAAACATCATTGCAATTTAATTATCATGAGTAAATTCTCCTTTCACTTTTCCTATCATGATACAATTTTTTACCTAATGAATTGAAGCACTATCAGGGTGTACCCTTCGTAAACATTTCATTTCATGAATAAGTGTGCCACATGGATCATATAACATGAATACATAAAACATCATAATTTAGTCCACAATAAAGGATTTTGGAATTCATATATTAAAATCTAAAATCAATAAGTAAATGGGAATAATTTAGAATACCCTTAATAGAGAAATGGTCATGGTATTCACTACACAATGACTTTGGCTTGGAAAATCGTGGTGCAATTTTGGTAGCATAAAGACGGGACATAAGATTTCATAAAAATGGTTGATGAAAAATAAATGGGGTTATCATAATATTTACATGAAATTGACAGTATGGGGGTCACATATATATAATTCGCAACATATTTAATATAATTTAGATTTATAATTAAAAATAATTACTTGAAAGTATATGAGGAGAGAGAAATTATTTATGGAATTTATCCATCGTAAAAAATGTACATTGTTGGAATTAATGAGAGATATAGGGTTCTATAATCTTTCAAAAATCTTGAGGCCATTATGTGTGAGGTTATAAATACAACCACAACATTTTTAACATAATGCAATAGGGTATAACAACATAATTAAATTGAGACAAAAATGAAAAGGAAGAAATCCCATACTTGGAAGTGTGATTCCAAAGGCTTTGGATGGGCTTCAGAGAGACTTCATTGGAGATTGAGGTGCCTTGAGGTGATTCTAGAGAGAATAAGGATGAGGTTGGAAGAACTAAAAAGGCATCTAGTGAAGATTATGTGGGGGCTAGGGTTGGTTTATATAGGAAATGAGATGGAATTCGTTATTATTTAGGTTTGGGACACCACACATTAAAATAATCAAAACCACTATCTAGCCCATGGTTATGCCCTTGGTTTTTTCCAAAGTGGAGTGGAAAACAATATTTTATAATGAAAATGGCATAACTTCATAAAATAATATGGTTTCTTATGTAGAGGGGAATCACAGTCTCATGGAAATTAATTTAATAAGATAAAATGTTTTATAAGTATTGGAGGGTCCACTAATATTTTGTAAAATAAATCCAAAAAACCTAAAATCACATTATAATAAATTTAAAACATATATTGGAAAATCATAATGGTTATATTATTTTGTTACATCACTATTGTGTCTTTATGATGTTATAAAATACATTATATATTTAAACTGTATTTAATTTTTACCGAAAAATTCGATTATCTCATAAAATTAGGAAAAATTCACCATTGGATAATTTCGATGACCTTATTCCAAAAATAATATTCATTTAATAGCAATAATTATCTAAATATGTGAATTTAACCTTTAAAATAAAAAACAACATTTATCAAAAAATTATTGGTTTTGAAAAAAAAACAGATTTCAAACCTTAACAAAATTTACAATTGCATTCAAAAAACTATACGATCATTTATATTTATTAAACAAATGTTTAATAATAATAATAATATTTTATTCAAATATTATTTAATTTAAAAATCCATTAAATCATAAAAATAGATTTCTTAGTTGAATATTAACTAAAAATACTATTTTACCATTAAAAACTATTTACAAAGTTACAATAATAAATTGAATATATATTCATTATTATATACAAAATTACTACACATAATCATAGTGCTAGGGTATTTTTATAGAACCCATTATAACACGCACATAAGACTGAAGGATAAGGTGTGCGATGGTGACAGACTATTGGGGTGGCTCGGATAACATCGCTCGGGTGGTAATCTCTATCAACTTCCACTTATCCCAGAGGTTATTTCGTTCAAGCTTCAAATGTTGAAGCTTAGATTGGCCTTGGTCAAGAGCAAAGTCTAATGATGAAACCTCCATTAAGAGCTCTGAAAATTGGGCTTCTTATGGGACATGTCTAATGGGTGAGGCCATTAGTTCCTTTGTCTGAGTAAATTGGATATGTTAAAGCCCTATATTTATACTAATCATGTGATCACTATTCAAAAGATATATTTGAAAAAGTCACAATTATTAATGGTATTTTAAAATCCAAAACATAAAAATAAATATGTGAATATGTTTTACATAACCATAACAATAAATATAAATTGACAAAGAGGAATTTTCATTAATGACTTTTTTGGTCATTACATTTCATTTCTTCATCTTCCCATTGTACTGAAAATTGTTCAGAAACATTTCCCAAATTCAAATCAACACATCACTTATCATCATCACTTCCAAGATCGTCATGGTATAATTGAATCTATATCTCAAAATGGTTGGGTCACATGTATTTTTCCCATGAATCCTCAAATTCGTTTATTTCCTCATAACAGTTAGGGAAATATAGTGGTACTTATTCAGTATGAGGATCACTTATCAAGTGGGGGGAATTGAAATTTTTCATTCACCGCTCCATTATTCATAACATATCAGATCATGTGTCACTCACTCTTTTTAACTAGGAATTTATGAAATTATAAACCACTTCTTTATAAAATTTTACTAATCACTATTCATTTTGTGCATAATAATTATAAATTTAATTCCTCATGGATTGATAGGTCTTTTTTATTCTTTTTTCTTAAAATAATAACATTTTTTATGATAATGTGATTTTCAAAAAATCGATCGATGAACCACTTTTCCCAATAAATGTTACAATTTTCTGGTGAATTCCCATTATATAGTGTGGAAATAAAAAATTATATTTTTCAAATGCATCATAATGGAATACCATTGTCATCTTAGTTCCATATTTTCATAGTCAATCAATAACTAATTCTAATTCCCTAAATGAAAATATATTCTTATATAATTTATCAAAATATGATTTTTATTTTTTATAATTTTCAATTAAAATGATGAAACACATAATACATATATAAATGATTATTAAAATAGAATGATATTTAGGAATAAAGGACATCATTGTAGGTTTTTTCACATGGGTTTATTCATTATTTAATGTTTTTAAATTTAATTTCTTAATTTGTTAAGTGAAACCACATTAAAAAATTAATCTCTATGAATTTATTGAGTGTTTATGTTTTTCTTGTATTCGGTGCACCAATCCCCACCACCTCAAATAGTCTAATAAGATAGAACCTCAATCGAAAATGAAAGTCCTAAATGTTTTGGTGAAAATGTATATTGATTAATTCCATCAGGAATCATTAGCTCCGCCATGTGAAGGGTTATCTCAACTGAGGTGAGGGAAATTTAAGCACGGAAAATGTATATAATTTGAAATAATGTTGTTTTGGACAACAAATTCACCAATTAAACACTCCCAGAAACACAAATAATAGAGAAAAAATGTTACATTGAAATTCAATAAATATGATATCTACAAAACCACCCCAAGGGATAAACATTAGGTTTGTCACTTTCCATTACAGTTTGAAAAATATCATAATCTATAATAGTAGAGATAAAGAATTATATCATGGTTGGAATAGAAATAATTATGGTCGAAGATGGAGAAAGTTCGAATAAAATATGAATGAATGTGTTACATGGAATTAAAAGAAAAAAAAGAAATCTGAATTCATTGGTATCCCATAGCATTGTGCAGTGGAAGGTCATTGTGAAATAATACATTTAACCAATGGCCCACCCTTGTATTTGTAGGGATTCTTTGTTCTTGGATTCCATTACTATTTTTAAGTGAGTCAAAAAGACATTGTGGTCAGTCATGGGGTCATGAAGTTGGTCTTTACAAAAAAAATCTCATAAAATATGATGTTCATCAAACTGTACGAGAATTTACATGTCATATAAACAATGTACACAACCTATAATATGAGGGGTTAGGATTTTTAATGATTATGTGTAATTATTCACATTCTTGGGATCCCTTAATTTTTACATTGCCTAAATGACATAAATGATGTCTAATTTTTATATTTAACAGGTTTGGACTATTTTACTTTCAGATCATCTATTCTGAGTTCTTTCACTCGTCATTGACTTATCATTGATCTTGAGACAAAATAAATCTACCTTCAATATTATAGTTACACACCACACCACTTTACAATGCTCCATTAAATGTTTTAGGCCCCATACATTAATCTATTTTCTTAATTTTCATCAGACATTGAATCCTACTACAAAACATTAAAACAACTAAATACAAGGATGACATCAATTTAATGTGATAATTAATTTTGTATTTTATCAAAAAATACAAGTAAAATTTTAATGTGAATATTCATAAAAAAACTATGATATTTATGCATAAAATTTTTTGGTCTACAAAAAATATGTATATTCATACATCTTGAGAAGGCACATAGAATCACATTCCACATATATACAGGTTGTGTGCTAAATAGATGATTTTTAATTTAATTTCGTTGTAGTGTAATATGTTTGGGAACTTCATAGATTATATTTAGAGTGACATTCATGTGATACTTTAGTTTTTATATATCAGTTAGGATTAATTATTTTACCTTGGGAATACATTTTTTTATATTTATTATTATTAAAGTATCAAGGTATATAGGAATTAGCATAATCCTGTGATAGAACTGGGAGGGGTTTACATTATGTGTGGTGTCTCTAAAGATGGATCATTTTATATAAATCCATTTTTTATTCCTTGTAACTGTGTCTGGATATTTGTTGAAGAAGTATAAACCATCCTTTAGAATTTTAAAAAATGCATCCTCATATGATATAGACATGAATTCATGGGAATATAGGCCAAAGCACAACCATAAGAGAGGGAATTTTTGATTGACCACCTTTCATATAAGAGACTGCCCCTAAAATTTATTTAGTTGTTTAGTAATAAGGGAATCATTAGTTATGAGTCTTCTATAATATTCATATTCATGTTATAAGAGATTCCATGACTATGGTGAAATATACTCAACACATCCTATTGTATCTTCCCCCATCCTTCTAGGGAACATGAGACCCTCAAGAAAAGGAGGACAAGATATCACTGAACAAGAGGTTATTCTACCTATTATTGACCTTGATGGATAAAAATATTAATCTTGCAACCATTATTAATCCTGTAGCTACAAGAAGGTAGTGGAAAATTATGATTTAGGATAGAATATGTGTGGGTATAAATATAGTGACCTTAAAATACGTAATATTTTTAGAGTTAATTCCATGTATGATAAATTAAGACTAATAAAAGATGTTCATGGAGGATCATCATGGGATGATGATAGTTTATTCATACCTAGTATATTTCATTATGTTACATATCTATGATATTATCTTAGATATGAGTGACGTGCTCAAGGCTATGATGTTTTTAATTGACCTATATTTTAATCTACGATTCCAAATTAGTAATTTAAACTAGAAATTTTATACAGAGGCACTTCACAAGGTTCTAAAAAAATTAAGGATCTATTGGATGATTGGGAATTGATTTTTCATTTATCCTTTAGTGGAATTCCAAGTTATACATTATGTAATTGGGATAGGATAGTTATGTACCCACACCAATGTAAAGATAGATAGAAATAACATAGTATAATATCTTCTGAACATTCTATTAAATAAACAGGTACTATGTGATTCAATTGCGTACATTGTGGGAATTATATTGTTTTTTCAAATCCTTATATTTTCTTTAATTATTTTGTAATGATATGTAATATTTCATGTCTCTTCTTTATGTAATCTATGATGATGTCTCGTGGGTGTTAAAATGATATTAATGAATCAAGAAATATTATTTTTTAGTGTCCACGTAAGTAAGTTAATACACATCATCGGATGTTGAATCAAACATGAAATAAATAGAATGAATAGGGTCATAGTGTAAATATATGATCAGTGTATGAGATATACCTGGTTATGATAGATTGAGTAGGGGTTTTATTAACCATTATAGTAATTTCCTTTATCACCTTAACTCGTTTTGATACCCATTTTGATATCAGAGACATTGATTAATTTATATCATAAATTGTTTTATTGTACATGATTTGTTGATCAGGTTATACCCATATTTTCATCATCCAAACATTCTTATAGTGACCATGTTATAACATTATCATTTTTTCGTGGGTTTTATGTATTAGTTATAGTCAAAATTAATTTTATAGGGCTTTATGATGCTTGAGATTTCTAGAAAAGAGTTGATCATCAGGATGGATTGGATGAATTTTTTTCACACATCAATTGTTTTTAGAGTCTAATGTGTTTAATTGTAGTGTATCCATTGAATTAATTATTGGATCAGTTTGCCATAAAATATTGTCCTTTTGTGATCATGAATTACTTATTATACCATGTGATTTAATGTTTGGATTTAGACCTTGAGTGTGTGGTGATGTTGGAATTCTAGGGGGATGACTCTATCATGAGGTGGTACTTTGATGTTGATGATGTGATCTACATATATGGGAGTGTTTTATATGGTATTACTTGATTTATTAGATAATGGGAGACTCCCACTCATCAAAATGGTTTCTTAAAATAAGGTCAATGAATAAGTCCCACAACATATGATGTCTGTTTTTGTTGCTAGTTATGAAGAGGGACATTTGTTTTTCCTCATGATACCTTATATGATAGAGGGTTGAGGATGACCATCAGTTTCCTGGTGGTATATTTCATTATATTAAATTTCTTATGTTTAAGTGGGATGATGCGATGATATACTTCTTGATGGGGATACATAGTACCCTAAAGAATCTTGATGTTCATTGGCTGATATTTTATGAGTTGAGGAAAGTGTTTTATTTATTACATATTATAGATATTTATTATATATATATATATGAGTTGAGAATGATATGTTTTTAAGATATTGTACTACTGAATAGAGTTAATTCTAATTAAATATAAAAATAGGGATTCATTTTTTATATCATGGTTTCAAAAAGGTGTTCCAAATTCCTTCAAAAGAAGATTATAATATATTAAAAATTATCAACCACAGACCGATGGAATGATATATATGATAATTCATATCCTTGAGGATATGATTCAATAATGAATCCTAGACTTCTATGGAACATGTTATTATCATATAGACTAGATATAATTCATGTATAACTATTTTTTACAATATTCAGTCCTGATGGAACATCGTAGAGAGTGTAGGAGATAGATAAATAATTGGTTATGCCTTAGAGTAGGCAGTGATTATATGATTCCTAGAGGAAACAACATTTTGAGTTCATTTATGGTGATTAATATTTAAAGTGGGTTTGAAAATGATTGGTGTATATTCATTTAAAGATCCATAGAAATTTGGAGATTTATTTTTTGAGACAATTTCAGATCAGAAAATTTGTTAGAGCAATGGATTTTCAAATGGACCATTCTCAATGTTATCGAGTTATGAATAATATGTTCCATATGTCATAGCTTAGAATGTACATTCTAGAACCTTCACATGTGACCAACTATGAGAAAGTTAATTTGGATCTATGAATATCTATCGTATAGAATCTATTCTAGTTTTATGGCTAGAGAGAAAATGTTTTTTTAGGAAAAGATAGTGCCACATGAGATTTTCCCAAGGCATCACATCCATTTCATAAAAGGAAAATGGGAGTGGTAATACGATTTTTGTGCTCAATGTCTTATGATGTATGAGTAATAACACAAAATAATTTTTTAATTAATGAGACGCAAGTAGAGTAAGGAAATTTTTACAGTATTAATGTTTAAATGTTTTAAAACCCCCCCTTGAATATAATTTATACGACTTTTATTTAAAAATTAAATAATTTTATATTTTATTCTTACCATTGCACATAGTAAGGGGAATTAGAAAGGGCTAATCATTTATTCTTCTAGTAAATGTAGTTTTGGGAGATATAAAAATGTATGTAAATATTTATTAAGCTAACATAAGGTAAAATACACTAAAAAATAATGTTAGGATGAGTTATCATCCACTATTAAATGGTCAATAAGATTTTTGGAATGGTGTGTAAGGGTAAACCCTCAATTCTTAAGGGTAGATCTAAGTTTACTAATGGAAACCCAAATTATTGAATGTTTACACAATGTTAATTTCATGTTTACTAAGGTTTCATAGGGGTCAAGACATCACCCTTAAGAAACAACTATGAGATACTTAAGGGTAAACCCACTTTAACCTTATGTTTTTCTTTTTTAGGCATACAGGTTGTAATAAAACATTTTTATCATTTTTTTATTCAACAAATGATCCTGAAAATAATTTTCATATGGCACTAAATTAATGATATTTAATTCCTTTATTTAATTTATTTTTTTATCTCATATTTATATTATTTTAAATTATTCATATTTCGGATAAACAAAAATGAATAATTAAATGGTATTTTTAATTGGGTATTTCAATTATGAAAACAAGAACAAAGAGTTTCTATTATTCAAATGTCTATTAAAATCATGTAATTCAATATTGTTCACCGATTAACTAATGGTAATCCAAGACACATGAACCAACACATTCAAAGTTTTCTTCGAATAATTTGAGTCCTCTTCTAGTTATTGGTCATGGAAAATCCATATTTCACTTATGTTTCATGAGTACAATGTTTTCATGGGATAATTCAAAGTGGGGTTGAATAATTTATTTTAATTATGAAATTAGATTTAAAATTATTTTTTATCAATTAAAAATAATACTTATATATTGATACCCAAAATTATGAAATAAGAATCATGAATTATCATGTATATCTCAAGATTATTATGGTCAGATATGATATCATCACATATTGAAATTTTAATTATTCATTAATAATGAAATTATTTCCACTTTATATGAAATAACTTGTTAATTTTGAAATTTTATTTGAGTGATAAATTATTATTTCATGTGGATTTCTAATATATTTTCAGAAATAAAATATTTTTAATTAGTTATAGGTATCCTTGGATGGAAAATTAATCTAAATAATAAATCATTAAATTTCAAGTGATGATTCCTTGATGAAAAATTTGATTTGATGATGAAATGTTTGAGTTAGTATATTACCTCCCATGTTTGGGACATGACTATGATATTTTAATAGATATGATGTCATGTGATTTTATTCTTTATACCATGCTCGAGTTTGATTGCAAGTTACCGTGTGTGGAACCTGAGTCCCATTATAGAGTTGGATCAAAAATATATGTTTTTTTGGAATAATATCTTACTATTTATAAACTATGTTGTCCCATTAGATATAGGTTACTAATTTGATAAAACTATTTCCATGTAATTGATTTGCTATATATTATTTTTTTATTCGATGAAAGGTAGATTGTGTCATGATGACCCACCCAACATTGGTGGCCCTAGAGGGGTGTTGTTTCAGAAGGTACATGTGATATCATGATATGATTGATATATTTCGATGAAAGATCCTTGAGTCATGACCTAGGGTAATAATGTTCTTATGTGATGAGACACAGGACGAGAGAATGAGTTATTGTGATATTTGGAGGCTTGAACTGAGACACAACGTAATGATATGATGGCCAAGTGGCCTATCCTAATTTAGTGCTAGAATTTGATAGAATTGTGACCTATCTCATGAAAGAGATGGGACTTGGGAGCCATTTGGAAATAGATAAGGATCAATTTCCATGTTGTGGATTTCAAACACATGCGGTCACCTTCTCATAGACTCTATTTCAAAAATAAATTATTAAATTAATTCCTTGAATGGATCTATTGTAGTTATGGGTGGGGGATTATTGATGATTAGTTATCTCACAACCACATTGTATGAAATTGAATGTCATTTAATTTTCATGTATTTATTATCATCAAATATACTATAATACATAATCACACATGTTAATGATGTATCAGTGGATAACTAATTGTATAATTTTGATAAGGTATTAGATATTACTATGTTATTCATTTTATAGTTTCTATGGTTTTTCATGCTTCTTCAAATCCTTGAGTTGGTAAGGTAGTGTTTTGGAAAAATAATATAGTTATATGTGTAATTCAATAAGTGAAAAATATTTCATGATGTGAAATTTCTATTCGATACATGAATAAAAATTTATAGCCATGGAAGAGAAGATCATGGGGAATTATTCCTAAAATTTATGGACTATAGTTTTCTCCCTGTTTATCTATCTTCAAAAACTCAAAAAATGAACATAATTTTAATTATGTTAATTTATCCCTTGTGTGGTGGATTTGGGGAAACATTTTTTGGATGATCATAATATCAACCCTTTTGTGTGAGGAATAAACCATTCTGGTGATATATGTTTTTTTCTAAAATAATAAAAAATAATTCCATATCAAATATGTTTTTTGATAAAACCTATGAAATCTAACAAAAAAATAGAAACCAGAGGCTCATCATAAATGTGTTTTTAATCTCTATATTTTTTTATTGATCACCAAATTTCTCTATACTTCCCATGATGGTGTGAATTTAGTATCTCAATTATATCTTGTGGTTTCTTCTACAATAATTCTTTTTTCCTATCATTCATTCTCCCCATTATATGGTGGTAGATATCCTATTTTCTAATAAAGTTATATTTATGTTTATAATTATGTTTTTGGCATATAATTCTTTGAGGGAATTAGTTTCATTTTAGATGATGCAATCATATTATATATCTTCTCATTATATTCTCAATTGATGAATTTTGAAATCCTTGAGCTGGTTGATTCTTTGATTATACTTTTAGTCTTTATTCAATAATAATGTAATCATTATTTATCTCTTATGGTGGAAGTGAAATTGTCCTTACTATGGAATAAATATGATTAATGTAAAAAAAATTCCGGTTGTTGTGATCAGATATTTTTCTTCCAAGATAACAATTTCCTCTGGAATTAGTAGATTATATTCTAAATATGTTGAATCATTTATTATCATGTATCTATGATTTAATTTTCTTGTTAATATAATACAAATTTATTGGAACATAAATTTGAAAACGTATTTTAATAATTTATAGAGGAATTCATATTTAATTTTTTGATTCTAATAATGTTTTGGAAATAAAATAATATTTAATTCACGATTACTTGAAATTTTTCATCAATATCTTAATAGAATTGGTTAAATAACCTGATCCACGTAATTCATTTTGTCGATAATGATAATGAGGAATTTTAATAATATTTTTCTTTATTTTAATTTATTAAGACTAGATGATATGCTTCATATCTTGTTGAAAAATTTAATTGATGTTGATAGTTGATGTCTTATGATTATAATATTTATACCCTATGTAAGATGAGTTATGTAATTCATGGTGGATATAAAACTAATTTTTTTGATAAATATTGATGAGGGAACCCATTTTCAACTGAATGATAGATAAATATGTTTTGGGGTTTGGTGATCCCATTTTCATGTGTTGTGTTGATACATATTTTTGGTCCAAGAATATCAATGTTGTCTATTAGTATTTTTCACCATAATATGTATGGATTTTATAAATTATATTATATGTGACGTACACCATGGAGGGTTTACATTTTAGAAGTATATGAGTGGGTATAACTATGTTTATTGTGGAACATTATTCCATTTATGGTGGGCTGCATGGTGATGTGAATGGTGGTGTTAGGTATGCAAGTATGATTTTGTGAGTGGGTTAAATATAGGCATTCAAGTTATTATTTTGGAAGTAGGATTATTTCTTGAAAATGATATAAAATAATAATAAAAAGGTTATCTAGCTAGTTTCCTATATTCTATTCCACATTCCATGAGGTAGTATGTTAGTATTTATAATGAATCGATTTTATGGAATATTAGGATATTTCCAAGAGTACATCGAATTATTGAATGATATTTTTTAATAAATATTTTAACCCATGGGTTTTTTTCTACAATGTAATGAATTTGTTGGAAAAATTATGGATTATGTTTGATTTTCTCTGTTTTCAATGATATTTTTATTGGATAATTAAATTTTAATTTGATAATGTTAGTTAATGTACATTTAATAATATAAAATAAATTGAATTATTAAAATTATGGAATTAATTAAATGATGTTTTTTGAATTTCATTTGATCTTATAGAATAAATTTTTTTAGTGGGATCAGGTAGGTGTCTGATAGAGGATAACTATTTTTATCATCATTCTATGATGATTTATAAGGTTTGATTTTGAGTAATATTAAATCAATTTTTTCATATGATTTAATAATCTAACCCAAACATATTAATGGGGAAACTGATAGACATTGTACTCTGGAAATATTTATTCTCCAACTGTTATGACCCGATCCACTAATGTCCTCCTTGAAATTTTCAATACTGGTGTGACCACCAGAACACTTACACCAATAATATTGGGGATATATAAATTATTGTATATTAAATAACTGAAATGGGTGTCCCTTTCCTAATTCACATGTATTCACATAGGAAACTGTCTTCATAAAAATATGGAAATTAATGATAAAATATTAAAACATATATATTTTTACTATGTATGAAATAACCGCATGGAAAACAATTATAGCATAATAGTATAATGTCAATTAGTAAATAAAAAAAATACCTTCCCAATCATAAATTAATTCCCAACCCTAAAACAACTTGAATTAAAAAATTGAAAAACTCTTGGTTGCTGATTTACACGTATATTCACCATACTTGGTGAAGACATCAATATGCCACTAATCTCCATAGATATCACTTATTATTCATAAAAAATCATCATAATATTGGACATGTTTGGAAAAATACCATGTAGGGGTGAGTATATAAATACCATCCTGAAATCCTCAAAGGGACTGACAGAGAGAAACAACATTTGCTACATCAATCCCTAATAAGTGTGAAAACCACAATATTTTTGAAGATAATGAATCCATGACTAGAGATAAATGGTGTATCTATATTCATATCCAATATTATAATAATGAGCCTATCTTTAACTCCATTGGTCCATCTTTAAGTCCCATCATCTACTATGTCTATATAAGGAAGTCATATAGAAGTCTGAAACCTCACTACTATACACTATATTTAGGGGGAACAGTCCATAATAGATTTCTTTCATCCCAGTATGATAGGGGTTCTACGGTATATATATGGTACCCTCATCCTAGTTTTATATGAGGTACTACTTAGTACATAGATGACATTATCCTTACTATATTAGTGGGTTTCAACTCAGTATATATAGGATGCATTCCCATGTTCATCAGGGGGTTCCACTCCATGAAGGAGGAAAAATTCCATAATGCATTAGGGGGAGGAGGTCCCCAATTATTATAGTAGAATATGGGGGATCATTACTTTGATTGATGGTGTTTTTACAACCCCTACATATCACTAATGATCCCTCTTGATAATCAATATCTTTCATGAATTTGTGTAAGAATATACAACTTAGAACGCCTTGCATATTATCATGAAATTCCCTATGAAAACATCCACCATATTATGAATAAAAAATTTATCATATAGGGATTATCATGAGACAAATTATGAATCCATAATAATTATATACTCAATGATGACATCCATAAATAATGTGCATTATGTCACCTGTGGTTATAAGGTGTTTGGCCTCACATAGACACCAAGTCGATTTTTTATTCACATAGATTTGATGGCCATGTATTACAACATGAAATGTATTGGTGATACACATAATGTCTCATCAATCATGATTCCACATGTGTGATTTGGGTCACTCATGTTTACATCTGTTCTTGACCGTGTACTCTGAATTGTGCCATTTTAACAAGCCATGTCCATGTATCACATTTTTTCCAGGTACTCCTGGTCATGCTTGGGTAACTGGTTGTGTTTATTCCTAAATAATAAAATATTAAACTCCAATACAACTTATTATGTTATAATATTATGTATTGTGTCTTACACAAAATGTGATTTTATCCCCACCAAAAATACTATATTCTATACTAGGGGGGTTGCACGACACATTTTCCAGGAATACACACCATGTAGTCTGATTTTTTATAGAAACCCAAGGAACACATTATAAATCTAATTTTATTTCCACTTACATTTCATTCTATTTGGATAAAACATAGGATCTTCGATCTAAGGCTGACCGAACATGACTTGTCACTAGTGGTCAAATTCCAGCCTCCCAAACTCTGCACATCTCGAACAGTCACATCGTACCACTCCCATATTCGATAAAAAATGAATTTATCCACTAATTCATGTATATATCACAATAATCTTAAAAATTCATCAATATACATTCAAAAATCACCATAATATATGCATTCATTTAGAAACCAAAAATTCAAGTGTTCGATCATACTTGAACTCTATTGGGAAAAGTTGAACTACATCTCTATGGGGAAAAAGTGAATTAAAAATAACATACAATACGTAAATCCAGTTTCATGTAATAATTATCTACCAATTATCATGTAAAATGGGGAATTAAAGGGTTGTAACATGTGTAATGTGGTAGTTTTATCTGATTAATAAAACTTAAATGTGGTCAGGCTATAGCAAATATGAATAAATCCTAAAACAAATAATAAGATGTTTAAATCCATTCAGGTTAAATATAATTCTTTGTAAATATATAAATGACATTCCCTCCCATTATTTTAGAATTATCATTTTTCTGAAATGTTTTCACAAATTATGTATAAGGTCATTTGCATCTACTTTCTACCTCTCAATTCACCTTGATCTAATCGGCGATCTGTGTCCCCAGTTTCCTAATTAAAATGAGGAATTACCTCCTCCTCTAAACCTCCTAGAGTTATACAGATAACCCTAAAAGTAACAAATTAATGTTTCTATATATTATCGGTCATCATTATGTCATTTAATAAAAAATAATAATTATTATTTAATTTATTAAATGCACACAGTGACAGTAACCCCCATAGAATATCCAACTCCAATGAACCATATGAGACTCTTAGGGTAAACCCCGCATTCTGTAATCGATTATCATATATTATTTTCTATTTTAGCTATTTATAAATGGGGAAGAGATTCATTACAATCTTATTTGTTTGTGTAAATTAAAATATATTTATATATTATTTATATCAATTTCATGCTCCAGAGTCACCTAACTATTTCTCTAACTCAAAAGATAAATCTAGATATATTTAAAAAAATAGAAAATTATTAATCCAATACTAATTAATTCATTAAATTCTACCATATTCATCGCATTCCCTGTGAAAGGAAAAATATAAACTAAAATGTGGTGTTATTATATCTACATCTATCTCTCACACTGCTAGGATATCTCTTGTGCACTCCCAGCATCCATGGAATTAGATCCAAATGAATTTTCTATAAAATAAGTATACTCTCTATGTAATGCTCTATAGACACCAGGTACATTGTGAAGTTGGATGCATCCTTGATGTAGAGATAACCCTTTTCAATAAATTTCTTAGGTTCATGCACATATCTCATCGTCTAAAACATATATAATACATCATGAAATCATTATAACACTATGGAAAATACAACTAAGTAATAAAACTTTCTAACACTATGTTTCATCTTGAATTACCTCATGAACCCCTGGGATATATTCCATCTAAAAAAAATCAATCCAATATATTCATTGTGGGATGACACTATGGAAACAATTTACACTGTGCTCGAACAACCGGGGTCTATGATATCAAACTAAATAATTTTTTTGACTACTCATGGATGTCCACATGTGCTCTAAGATAACATGAACACTTTAATTCATTGACATCTCCAAATCTATCCCAACTAGATATGTATCTCCACTCCTAGTCCAAAACAATGGTTACCTTTATAGTGTCCCACAAAGGGACTCAAAAGGTTCCATATTGATAATAGTGTGATATGTCTTATTTTAAAAATATATATCAATGAAATGTGATCCTACCAACTTCATCCATTGTCCAACAAGGTACATCCCTTCATATCCTCTAACACAATGTTAGTATTTTCATACATCCCATCTATCTAGGGTTTAAACAGTGTGTTTATCCTCAAATTTTTCTGGATGTCTTATAGTGGGCCTCTCATCATCCAATATATTAATAGAGAATAAATTTTATAAATGATCACTAAGGTTACCCCATGGAGATAGATGATCTCCAACAAGTACAAATACCCCATACGCTTATCCTAGATCATCCCTCAGATGGCTATAAAGTGTGTGAAAAATATAATTCAGTCAAAAATAACCTCAAAATAGTCATTTCCTATCACTCTCCTTGAAATAGAAATCACAAATTCAATATATATTCAACCCCATTTCCACACTAATGTCTCAAGATGTTATGAATATCATATTATAATATGGTGCTCAGCCTTTACTAGTTATCATGTAAGACACTGAGAGATAAAAAAGGTGATTCTCTTCCTTATGAATGTGCACAAAAAATACCACCGATGGTTCTTGTACATATCTAAAATATTGGTATTTAAAAATATCATTGATATTTGAAATTACCTTGTCCCCTCCTCAAGAAATGTGACTTAAAGAAAAATTAATACCTAGAAAATGATTACACGCTCCACTCTTGTAGAAACTCCATCTACTCTATCTCATGAGTATATATATTCATGTATAGACTTACAATCAATGCATTTAAACTAAGAATCTCTTAATTTTTGAATAATTAGTTGAGTCAACTCTATCACCTAAATGAAAATTAAAGTCATGTACTAAATCAATGTCAACTATATCGAAGACTAATGCTCAGACACCTCCTCCACTATTTGTTAGAGGAACATTCTACTCTGGTCATATACCAGAACAATTCCCTTCCCATTATTGTAGACAACCAAGATGTCAGATTCTTATAGGAATTCTCATAATTACCTCTATATCATGTTCATATATCTATAGATAAATATATAACTAACACTCTATTAGTCAATATAAAAAACAAAACACCCACCTAGATAAAAGTGCCTCCGTATTTTCTATGTAAAGACTGCCACAAATGACTCTAGTTCATGAGTCACATAGTCATGCTCATGGTTTCAAGAATTTCTATACCCATATGATATCATTACCTACATCTTCATGAACAAAGATATGATCCTGGATTAGGGGAATTGTAAAAATCTTCATACTCGACACCCAACTCTAGTTTACTAAACATAAGATCATCAAGAAGCCTCATCCTCAACTCATCAATGGTTTACTGACACTAATCTATCATATTAAATTAATTCTTTTTCCTCATCAAGGTGTTAAATGGGTATAAAATCCATGGGAATACTTCAAAAATCCTCATGTAGTTCCCTAATATTTAATGAAATCTTCACACCATTGAAAAAAACATGGGTGACTCTCAATCATCAAATGAAACAATCATCAATTTGTCCAAAACTAAATCATGATGAAAGATGAAATTCCCCAAAAACTATACCACATGGATCCAAATAATTCATATAGTGATCCTACCATAAATTTGGTTCACATTTAGTAAGTCTAGCACCACTATCAAATTCTCGATATTATCCTCCTATAACGAAGAGTAAATAAATTTTTCATATAGGAAGATAATATAAAATTATTCCATGTATATAATAATGATCTAATACATATGATCCAATAGCATTTATGGTTAATTACTCATAGAAAAAGGCATCAACATGCCTCTCAACTGGTAAAATTGGTGTTCAATACATGGAAAGGTGTACAAATTTTAATCATTTAATGGTTTTGGTAACCATAATCAACATAAATACTCAATATCTCACCATCCATCTTCAGAAACACAAATTGGAGCTACCATGTTGGACACATTGTTTCAGAAAAAATCCTTCCATTAAAGGTCCTTTAACTCCACCATAATCTCCCTATGCTCTATAGGGGAAATCAAATATTACATTTAAGATTTCATTGTGTTACCTTGAATAAAACCATAATAAAATTTTATCTCCCCAAAAAAGATTCCATAGAACATCAATACGTAAGACAACTATATAATCGTACACTACTAAAGAAACTAAAATTCTTGAATGTCCCACTTCAACCAGAGATGAACTCAACTAATGGAGGGTGATGCATTCAGTCATCCTACCTATAATTTCTAGTCACTTTTCAATGAGAAATCTCGTATATATCATTTAGAATCATACCCCATCTATTTGAAGGAATATAACTCATATTAAATGAATAATAATATGGTCCTAATCCATGGAAAAAAGACTATAACCAATAATATGTCATAATGTTTCATAATTATGACTAAGAGGTCACATGAGAAAATACCTCAACTAAGTGTTATCACTTTCTACTTTAATATAAGAGATATCAAACAATCCATCCTAGTCGGGAACTCAATAAAATGTAATTGAGTGATGTTCAAAATTTAGACAGATAGGTCATGCATTATGGATATGGAGAAGAAATAATGACTCATTCTTATGTATATAATGTTTTCATGTGGAATAAAGATAAAAAGTTCATTCATCGGATCACCTCATCAGATGCCCGGTCATATCCCCCAATATCATGTGGCTACATGTGGACCTAACCCTAGAACCCTGATCCTATAATTGGAAACCTAGTGATTATAGTGGAATAATCTCTCAGCAACACCCTCCACTAACAGATCCTCTCTATTGAGCACCACCAAATCCTCTACCAACTTCGTCTCCCTATGGGCACCCCTGACCACATCTAGGAGATCCCTCATGACAGTGATTTATACCCACATATACACATCACGTCTTGTAATTATGTGCAATTTGTCATCAGTTTTAACATGTATAGCACTTCCAGTCCACTGACTATATCATATAGGACCCCAAAACAACATGAGAGTGGTGGGTTGAATGGAAGTGTCAACTTTTTCATCTAAAATGATGTATTTTTTTTCCATGATTCTAGGAACATATTAAATAGACCTGATGAAATCATAAAATCATTAAACATTATTATAAATGGGGATAATAGGATTGTATAACATGGATCACCACTAATTTCTAGTCCATGGAGAATTGGATAATTGAGTTTCAAACATACGTAAATATAGTAATCTTCACTATTGTGTACATAAGATCTAACACAAAAACTCTATTTCTAGAAATAATATTATATAATATTTTAGGAATAGAAAATTTTCTCCCTTAGAATACTTCCATCAAATCCCCGTCACACAATTCCTCATGTGAATTCATTTTTAGTTTAATAACATGAATATCATTTCATTAGACTGGGTATTTATCTCTTTTCCCCTCATTAATAGGATTCTCTACATGAATCATTTAATTAGGTCGATGATCAATTATTCACATATCTATCTTATCTGATATGAAATCAATACAATTCACTCAACATATTTACTTTATCACACCCCTTAAACTTTATTGACGCATTTTTTCTCCAAAAATGTCTTGATTTCATAAAAACTATACATGAATGTTAATTGGTCTTGATATATTTAAGGAAATTTCTGTGTGTAACTCTATATTACACAACTCTAATAAAATCAAGTCTTTCATGCGGTAGAGGAACTAGATCAACATTGAATATTTTACATTGAATGATATGGATAGATTCTGATATATAGACATGGCCGACCCTATACACAACCTCCTTGAAATCATTACACAATTTGTGCAACTTTCCTCGTACATCAGACAATTCATTTTGGCGTTGATAATAGTATGCAATCTCTATAACTATTTAGCAGAGGCGCAAAACAATTTAGTTTTCATGAAACTAAAGATTTAATTACTTTTCATATTATATTCCCAACTCTATCCTTATCTGTATTTGGATGTTACATTATCAAATTTTTATTTGTGTGAATCATTTTCAAACAACTTTACCCTTACATAAAACATTTTTCATTAATGTGAATAAAAAATCCATTTCCAAAAAAAATACTCTCCATTCACTAAATTCAATACAAAAAAAGTTAAAATACACAATAAAGAATTTCCACCATAAACATTGTATCCATATTCACCACACACAAAATTGTCTACCAAATACATGATCAACCGAGTGCAGATTGACCAAAAATACAAAAACACACCATTTCCATCTATGAAACATCATTGGTTCCAAAAATCTCCCACATTATGTTTTTTAGGTATATATCAATAAATAAAATAAATAACCATCATAAAAAAACATTATAGGTGTAAAAGAGATCATCCAACACTTGATCTCTAAATGAAAAAATCTCTGTAGATACCACAAGAGTGGAATACAAGAATTTCTACCTTAGTAGACCACTAAAAGACACTAAAAAATTCATTCCATGGTAGACCACTAAGGTAAACAACAAACTGCCCATAAAAACTATAGTTAGTTTAAATTCACTTAACTCCCAATCTAACAATAATCCCAATGTAAATATTTTTTTACATTTATAGTGCAACAAGACTCCCAAGGATCATATCTCTACTTGTTAATCGAATAAAAATCACGGAAATATTAAAAAGATAGCACATAAGGGGATATCCGAAAAACATGAACCTCCTCATATAATGATATGTGAATGAACACAATGACCCATGAAATGTTTCTAAAAAAATATTGTTTCCAACATCTTAGTCATAATGTCATTCACTTACTATTAGCTCTAACTTTTACCATTTGAATCGCACCTTGTTCATATTTTTCATTGATTAAGCGATATATGATCTCAATAAGTATTGTATGCGAGTGTTGAACATAATTTTTCATAATATCATTCTAGAACATGTTGTCAAAATTTATAATATTTGGATGGTTCACCTCATCCTAAAAATTACTAAGTTGATTCTTCATCCATAATGTCTGATCGAATTGCTTTATCATAGTGATTTATTCTACATTAAAAGTTCAAACATATGTGTGTACATATTTCATTATCAACAATACTACACTATTGTTTTTGATGAATAATACAAAACCATTATTTTAATTTTTATCTACCACAACACCATACTTTTCATCTTCATAAAAATATGATTGTGAAATATCTCTTCACATTGTAATGTATAAGTTAATGATGATAGTTCCATTAATATACCTCATGATTATTTTATCTTCAATCAAATTATCTTCTTTCAGATTAACATAAATGTTATCCACCAAACACATTTCATTGAAAATATTAGTCATTGTTTTAGTTATGTACAATTATCTTTTGATGATCCTCTTATAAATGGTGGGTTCCATTGATTTCCCAGCTTCATGCTTCCCATGTTTCAACCCAACTTCTATCAGAGCTGGAATTGGTTTAGATTCCTAATTGTTTAATTTATTCAACACCCCCCTTTTATAATATTCCATACAAATAATGGTATAATACTTATTTTAAACCACCCATAGCCCCAAAACTTATACCAATTCATTAATCATAGACATTTCAAATTCAAATTTCAAGTTATTAATAATGTCATTTAATGATCCTTATACTCTTAGATAAAAAATAATGTCAACCACATATATAATCCCCATAAATTATTCATTATAATAACTATTCACTTCTAGATTATGTTCAAAAAGAACTATTTTAAATTCAATCTACTTCAAATATTAATCCATTCATGGATATCATGATAATTGTTCTTTAATTTGTCCATAGACATCCTTATTTAATTGAAACCACTTTATTTCTCCATTTCTAATCATAAATCCTACTTATAGTTAAAATTATAATTTTTCTACATGAAACACAATTAAGAATGTTGTTTATAAATCCATAAGATAACTTTTTTCTCCCATTGAATTTACATGGCATGGAAGAGCCTGATCAAATCTAGTCTAACAACTGGAGAAACAAATTCATTGATAACAATACCATCAATCTGTGCATATCATTTACACACCAAATTTATCTTATTCAAATAAATTTCTCATGCACAACATGTTTTTTAAATATTCACTTAGTTATAATCAAATTTTTATTTTCATGTTTCCTAACAAGATCCCATGTACAATTCTTCATTAACGGCCTTAATACACAATTCATAGATTTTTTCTTATTCAAACAGGCTTGGTTACCTAATTTATTGAAATAAAGAAAATGTGATTCAATTTTCATTCTCCTTGTCTGTATAGGTGTGGTCCAATCCCCAATTATTTTAGATTGATCTTTCTATACTCATTATTTTCTCATGTGTGGAAATGATGATGGATTCTATATAAAGGGTTTATATTTAACTTTATCTTATGAATTATAAATATTTTGTGATCCTTAAATGTTTTGAAAGCCTTCTTCTCTTTCTACATTTTAGTTTATCTTTTTTCAACTATCTCATTCACATTCAATAATATAGTCAAATGAAATCCTCTAGGTATTTAACATATTATCCTCAGTGACATTCAACCCATTATTGCCCACAGTCCTTATATGTTTATTATTCTCTAATTTTTAGTATTTAATACTCATTCAACATCCATGTAATATTCACTCATTTTAAAAATACCCACACATTCCATGATTTCTTACTTCTATTTAAAATTAATAATTTACTTCCACATATATGAAAACTCTTTAGAGAAGGAATCCTTCAATTATCTATCTCATATAGTGTCCTTATTTCTCAAATAAAAATATAATTTCAATTTTTAATGAATAATTCTACATGAACAACCACCTCATTGTAATGATATGAAACATGACTCTCAATCATCATAGTTTTATAAATATTTTTACATTTTAATTTACTTGTTCAACAACCCCATTTTGTTAAGGTGATCTCACAGTAGAAACCTCATTATTTTTCCCATTATTTTCAAAGTAATTATCTAATTCAATGGATGTGTATTACCCTCTATTTTTTGTCAAATAATATTTATTGTACGGTTTGTTTCATTCATATCTCTTTGATGATACCTCTTTATACATTCAGGACCTTTTTCACTATTCTTCAAAAAAATCCCATGATTCATTCTACTTCAATTTCAAATAAAAATGTTGAAGTTACCTTCTCCATATGTGTTATCCAAATTCATTAGACCACATACATCTATATGTATATGATTAATAATATTTACTACCATTCTTTTATTTTGCATCTATAATCTCTCAACCATCATTCCTCACATGCATTCATCACATTTATTTTATATATTATGATTCTTATTGGCAATGAAAACAAAAATCATACACCTAGAAATGTGTTCCCTTCTCGGTTGATTAATGTGAGCCAACCTCATGTGCAAAAATCAGTTTTTTTCATTAATAGTTATGTAATAAGTGATCTTTTTTACTATCAACTTGATATAAGTCACAATACTTTTTTGTATCCTTAGATGAGTGAATTGGAATTATTGTAACGACCCGAAATTTTGAATAAATCTTGTTTCCTAATTTCATGTGTTATTTTATTTTTATACTCAACAAAAATGTTTTATTTGACAAACATGATTATAATTAAAATGAGACCGTTGGGTTTTTTACTGTTATATGACCATTGGTCAATATGACCGCTGGAACTAAACGTTTTGATCATTTTCTCTAAATACAAGTAATCTTGGTTAATTATTATAGAAAGAAGATTTGATGGCCTCTCCTAGTAGTCTTGGACCGATCAAAGCCCATCTAACAGAAATTTGGAAGGAGGTAGCACCACTGGGCTTTGCTCTGGACCAAGCCCAAGCTGAAGTTCATCGTGTGAGGCTAGAACAGAATCGCCTTTGCGAGAAGTTCAAACTAATAGAAATTACTACTCGTGCGATGTTGGCCGAGCCCCCCTCGGATTCTCTCACCTTAGCACTCCTTACACTTAGGTCCTTTGCTGGTGTGATAAGGGGCTATGTAAGGAGACCGTAACTGTCTTGTGTAATCCTTTTTTTAAATAAAAATTGGGATTTCTTTCTATGATGATGTTTATGAATTTTCAAATGACCGAATAAATATAGTATGCATATTTTTGATGAATTTTAGAAAAAAGGATATTTTAAAAATGTTTATGTAAACCTTAAATAAATTAAAATGTATAATGATTTTCAAAAAATGGTCTTCTACAATTATGTTCAGTACGAAATTTAGAGTCTAATAAGACCAACTTTATTTTTGATGAATAGTAAATTATGAATAGTGATTTTACGCTTAGGATTAGTAATGTGACCAAATGGATTAGTAATTTCACTCAAAGAAAGTTTTAATATAATTTAGACACCTAGATTAAGTAATGAGATTCAATAAAATGGGTAAATAACAGTTTCATAAATTATTATTCAAGTATTAGTTTTTCGGGTAAATAGAGTTTTTTAATTAAAAATTAAATTAAAAATATTTAGAAAATTATTTTTATAAAATGGATTTCATTTTTGAACTCAAATCATCGATATTATGTTAAGGTAATTTTTGGGGATTTTTCTGAAAAAAATGAATTTTCGGTGAATAGTGTGTTTATTTAAATAAATGAATTAAAAATATTTAGAAAATTATTTTTATAAAATAGAGTTAATTTTTGAAATCAGAGCATTGATATTTGGTTAATGTGAAATTTTGGGATTTTTCTGAGAAAGTTGAATTTTCAGTGAATAGTAAAAATACAGTTTTAGGGTTTCGGTATGTTTAATGACATCATAACTGTGTCATGATGATTTCATGAGATATTTTAAGGGATGGTCTACTAAAGAGGATGAATTATTGTGTGGGGGTCCCCATGTGGCCGAAATCTATGGGAAGTACCATGGGAGGGCCCATGCTTTTGAGAAAACCACTTTTGAGGCGTCCCTTGGCCATTAATGCCTTGTCCCCTCACTTTCCCTATAAATACCATGCCTTCCTCTCATATTTTCGACTCCAAAACCATCCTAAATGAAGTTCTGGTCTCCTTACCTCCCAAAGAGTACTCCCAAGGTTCCCCCAAGCCCTCAAGGTCCAAACCATTGAGTTTTAAGAGTTACGTTTTAAGGTAAGGGATCCGATCTCTCTCTTGTTTTCAAGAAATATCTTTTATGGAATTTCATTTATGATGCATGTTCTTATGTTAATGGGTGTTATTTTATACTCCTTTTACTTCCCTTTTCATGTTCACATAATTATAGATCCCCTCTTACTCTCATTATTTCGTTTTATGATGTTTTAAGTGGTGCCGTTAGGCTGCCGAAATTTTTGTAACAGATTCTTTCCCCCTTCTCATTTTTCAAGATCTATTTTCATGTAAAGTATTTCAAGTTACTTTTTATTATGTTGGGGTATGATCTCTAAATTTATCATACTGATCTTATATGATCATATCATGAGAGACCCCATTTTATCTCTTTAATTTAATACTTTTAAGTTTTAAGCGGTGTCGTTAGGCTGCCAAATTTTTAAGTGGTTCTTCACCCTTCTCGTTTTGAAGTTCTACTTTCATGTCAATTATTTCAAGTTCCTTTTTTTATGTTGGGGTATGATCTCTATATCTGTCATACTGATAGTTTATGATCATATGAAGAGAGACCCCATTTTATCTCTTCAATTCATTATTTTGATGTTTTAAGTGGTGCCGTTAGGCTGCCGAATTTTTAAGTGGTTCTTCACCCTTCTCGTTTTGAAGTTCTACTTTCATGTCAATTCTTTCAAGTTACTTTTTATTATTTTAGGGTATGATCTCTATTTCTATCATACTGATATTTTATGACCATATGATTAGAGACCCCATTTTATCTCTTCAATTTAGTATTTTGAAGTTTAAGTGGCATCGTTAGGCTGCCGAATTTTTAAGTGGTCCTTGCACCTTTCTCCCTTTTCAAAGTTCTAATTCCATGTCAAGTCTTGCAAGTTCATTTTTATTATGCTGGGGTATGATCTCTATATCTATAATACTGATATTTTATGTTCATATGATGAGATACCCTATTTGATCTCATCAATTCATTTTTGGTTGAAGTTTATGTAACGCTGTTAGGCTGCCGAATTTTCATAAGAGAAATCTTATTTTTTTCTTCCTTTCATGTTCTTCATTTCATATGGTATATTTTCAAATTTTATTACCATGTTCTTAAATCCCTTATATTCTGTCCCTCTACTGTTTTATGGGCCATTTATGAATGTTTGACACATGTCCCCTCTCTTTTCAATTTTTTCTAAAAACCTTGTAACATAGCCGTTATGCTGCAGAATTTTCGTCTCAAAATGTCTCTCTCTTTTTTCTAATGATATTTTATGTTATAAAGTGAATACTCAAAGATCTTATTTCTACAGGGGTATTCACATATATATATCAAAATGTTCTATTTTAAATTCTGTGATTTACATACATGAGACCCTCTCTCCCCTTCTGTGGGTTTAAAGTGACGTAAAAATCATGTCTTTAAAGAAGTTTTCAAACGTTATGATTATGAAATGAAACCCATTTATTTTATGCTATATGTGTTATTTATGAAATGTTTGATGATGATATATGTGTCTCACATGATTATAATGGCAAATTTAAGGGTGCACCCTAATAGCGCTCCAATGCATTGGGTAATGATGTAACCACTAGAGATTACAATTTTCACGATATCTTAGTGAATAACCTTGGTGATTTTCAAATGATACCTTGGGGATGGACCTTGGTGATATGTTCATGATTTTATATATTAAATGTTTTAGTCACATCTTCATGTTATGAAAAATGTTATTTTTATTATGATATGCCTCATGATTTCTTTCTAATTCCTTAAAGTTCTTTCCATGGACTTATTTAAGTATCTCAAGTTCACATGTAAAATGTTTCTCTTGTTTCCCTTACTGGGCCTTCTGCTCACCCTTTCTTTTGATGTATGTCCCCAGGTTATGAGATGCAGTAATTAACCTAAGATGAACTTGAGGAGAAGCCTTTCAAGTGTTTAAGAAGAATGTTTTATGTTTTCATGTTTTATGTTGTTGGTTTCCAAGACACTAAATCTTAAAGATCCTCAGTTTTGTGTAATGTAATGAAAGTTTATGTTATAAAAATACGGGATGCTATAGTTGGTATCAAAGGATGGTTTAGTTATTTATGGAAATTAGGATATGAAAACTTTAGGAAGAACCCTATAGAAATGTTTAAATATAGGAAATCTTCCTGGTATTTTGGTGATCATTGAGTAAGGGGTTTCCAAGAAAATACATCCCTGTCTGGATACGAGCAGGTAGAGCTGGCTCTGGCACAGATGTACATAGGGGTAAAACCTGAAAACACCGCTTTGAGCTAGACTCGAACGGGAACTGGTACACGACAACGGGCCTTGCTGCACTCTTGGTTACGACACTCCCGGGGGATATGCTTTGGTAAATTCATAAGATTAGTATGAACCATTATTAAAGGAACAAGGATAAAACAAAATAAATATTCACATAAGAATATATGATTATGGATAACCTAGTTTGAAACCTATGGGATCCCAAGTTAGGGTATACTTTTCTTCTACAAGTTATCCTTATATGCTTTAAGCTTCTTTTTCATGATTATTGGTTAAGTATTTAAGCCCCTAATTGTAGTTTCTTTTCTTAGTTAATGGCCGGAAATGGAAGAACAAGTCCCAACAACCAATGTTATAGGAAATGCGATGATTTCCATATTAATATGACAGAGATGATTAAGGGATTAAAAGATGATTATTATTTTGGAAGACGTTCACTATTTTGGGGACACTATATGATCGAGGTAAATAGATTACTACGGTATTTTCATTGAGGAGTAAGGTTGAATTATATTTTGAAGAATCGATGAATTTAAGGTGGGCTGATAGTAATTTAGGTTACTTATGGGAATGATTAACCTATCTTGGGTAAAATATGTTTAGGTTAGATACTTTTGTTATAAGATGTTAGGAGTGGTTGATGTTGTTTGGAGATGAACAATGATGTTTATTTTGGAAGACTATGTTATCAAATCCTTCTTGTATTTGGGTTTCAATCTTAGTTTGGTTTATTTTGAGGATTTTTAAGGACCGTTATTTATGGAATGGACTATGATGATCTTTGGGTAGTACCATGGAACTTTGAAGATTTAAAATTAGTTTCCATTCCTATGGGATTATTTCTTTTTGAAGAGTTGTTCTACCTTACCCTTTCTGTTTTTGGGATAATGTTTAAAGACAGAAGAAATAGATAGTTAATCTTTTGTGGATTATGTGATTCTCTAGAAGATGATTTTTGTGTTTTGATGAGACCATGTAGTTTTGAATGCTCATAGTTTGGAGAAAATATTAGTTTGGTAGAAACTTATTAAAGGGTGAAACTCTACATGAAGGTAGCTATATTTCCTTATGTTTTTGTTCTATGTAGTAAATGAATTCCTCAAAATTATGAAAAGGAACGTAAAACAAAAACGTTGTTGGTTTATGTATCCTACTAGGCAATCAAAGATCGTTTACACACATCATAAGTTTTGGATTTTCTTATGGTTAACTTTCTCCTAATAATGTTTTCTATCACCCTCCTTTAGAATGTGAAACTTTGTTTTCTCCTCCATGTCCATGTTTCCTACATGGAATCCTAGTATGAGTAAACTCAGGTGGCCTTTGTACTTCATTTTCTTTCTTTAAAAGTAATCGTGTTACTGACTCTTTTTTTGATGTGGGACTTTCAATGAAATTTCAAAACCCAATTTTAAAAATTGCGAGGACGCAATTTCAAAAGGGGGGAAGATTGTAACAACCCGAAATTTTGAATAAATCTTTTTTCCTAATTTCATGTGTTATTTTATTTTTATACTCAACCAAAATGTGTTATTTGATAAATATGATTATAATTAAAATGAGACCGTTGGGTTTTTAACTGTTATATGACCATTGGTCAATATGACCACTGGAACTAAACGTTTTGATTATTGTCTCTAAATACAAGTAATATTGGTTAATTATTGTAGAAAGACGATTCGATGGCCTCTCCTAGTAGTCTTGGACCGATTGAAGCCCATCTAACAGAACTTGGGAAGGAGGTAGCACCACTGGGCTTTTCTCTGGACGAAACCCAAGCCGAACTTCATCGTGTGAGGCAAGAACAGAATCGCCTTTGCGAGAAGTTCAAACTAATAGAAATTACTACTCGTGCGATGTTGGCCGAGCCTCCCTCGGATTCTCTCACCTTAGCACACCTTACACTTAGGTCTTATGCTGGTGTGATAAGGGGCTATGTAAGGAGACCATAACTGCCTTGTGTAATCCTTTTTTTTAGAATAAAAATTGGGATTTCTTCTTATGATGATGTTTATTAATTTTCAAATGACCGGATAAATATAGTATGCATATTTTTGATGAATTTTAGAAAAAAGGATATTTTAAAAATGTTTATGTAAACCTTAAATAAATTAAAATGTGTGATTATTTTCAAAAAATGGTCTTCTACAATTATGTTCAGTACGAAATTTAGAGTCTAATAAGACCAACTTTATTTTTGATGAATAGTAAATTATGAATAGTGATTTTACACTTAGGAATAGTAATGTGAACAAATGGATTAGTAATTTCACTCAAAGAAAGTTTTAATATAATTTAGACACCTAGATTAAGTAATGAGATTCATTAAAATGGGTAAATAACAGTTTCATAAATTATTATTCAAGTATTAGTTTTTTCAGGTGAATAGTATTTTTTAATTAAAAATTAAATTAAAAATATATAGAAAATTATTTTTATAAAATGGATTTCATTTTTGAACTCAGAGCATCGATATTATGTTAAGGTAATTTTTGGGGATTTTTCTGGAAAAAAATGAATTTTCGGTGAATAGTGTGTTTATTTAAAAAAAAGAATTAAAAATATTTAGAAAATTATTTTTATAATATAGGTTTAATTTTTGAAATCAGAGCATTGATATTTGGTTAATGTAAAATTTTGGGATTTTTCTGAGAAAGATGAATTTTCAGTGAATAGTAAAAATACAGTTTTAGGGTTTCGGTATGTTTAATGACATCATAACTGTGTCATGATGATGTCATGAGATATTTTAAGGGATGGTCGACTAAAGAGGATTAATTATTGTGTGGGGTTACCCATGTGACCGAACTCTATGGGAAGTACCATTGGAGGGCCCATGCTTTTGAGAAAACCACTTTTGAGGTGTCCCTTGGCCATTAATGCCTTGTCCCCTCACTTTCCCTATAAAT
This sequence comes from Viscum album, assembly GCA_963277665.1. Classification (NCBI taxonomy): domain Eukaryota; kingdom Viridiplantae; phylum Streptophyta; class Magnoliopsida; order Santalales; family Viscaceae; genus Viscum; species Viscum album. The sequence goes on along the minus strand of OY728120.1, from coordinate 1,534,632,784 downwards.
ACCAAGCCCTCCTCTCATATTTTCGACTCCAAAAAAATCCTCAACAATGTTCTGGTCTCCTTACCTCCCAAGGAGTCCTCCCAAGGTTCCCCCAAGCCCTCAAGTCCCAAACCATTGAGTTTTAATAGTTACGTTTTAAGGTAAGGGATCCGATATCTCTCTTTCTTTTCAGGAAATCTCTTTTATGTAATTTCTTTTATTCTCCATGTTATTATGTTAAAGGGTGATCTTTTATACTCCTATTAATGCTATTTTCATGTTCACATAATGAGATATCCCCTCTTACTTGCATTATTTCGTTTTATGAAGTTTTAAGTGGTGTCGTTAGGCTGCCGAAATTTTTGTAACAGATTTTTACTCCCTTCTCATTTTTCAAGATCTATTTTCTTGTAAAGTATTTCAAGTTGATTTTTATTATGTTGGGGTATGATATATAAATTTATCATACTGATCTTTTATTATCAGATGATGAGAGACCCCATTTTATCTCTTTAATTTAATATTTTGAAGTTTTAAGTGGCGTCGTTAGGCTGTCAAATTTTTAAGTGGTTCTTCACCGTTTTCATTTTGAAGTTCTACTTTCATGTCAATTCATTCAAGTTCCTTTTTTTATGTTGGGGTATTATCAATATATAAATCATAATTATATTTTATGATCATATTATGAGAGACCCCATTTGATCTCTTCAATTCAGTATTTTGATGTTTTAAGTGGCGCCGTTAGGCTGCCGAATTTTTAAGTGGTTCTTCACCCTTCTCGTTTTGAAGTTCTACTTTCATGTAAATTCTTTCAAGTTCCCTTTCGTTATGTTGGGGTATGATCTCTACATCTATCACACTGATATTTTATGACCATATGATGTGAGACCCCATTTTATCTCTTCAATTCAGTATTTTGATGTTTAAGTGGCGTCGTTAGGCTGCTGAATTTTTAAGTGGTCCTTGCACCTTTCTCCCTTTTCAAAGTTCTAATTCCATGTCAAGTCTTGCAAGTTCCTTTTTATTATGTTGGGGTATTATCTCTATATCTATCATACTGATATTTTATGTTCATATGATGAGATACCCTATTTGATCTCATCAATTCATTTTTGGTTGAAGTTTATGTAACGCTGTTAGGCTGCTGAATTTTCATAAGAGAAATCTTATTTTTGTCTTCCTTTCATGTTCTTCATTTCATATGGTATATTTTCAAATTTCATTACCATTTTCTTAAATCCCTTATATTTTTTCCCTCTACTGTGTTATGGGTCATTTATGAATGTTTGACTCATGTCCCCTCTCTTTTCAATTTTTTCTAAAAACCTTGTAACATAGCCGTTATGCTGCAGAATTTTCGGCTCAAAATGTCTCTCTCTTTTTTCTAAAGATATTTTATGTTATAAAGTGAATACTCAAAGCTATTATTTCTACAGGGGTATTCACATATATATATATATATATATATATATATATATATATCAAAATGTTCTATTTTAAATTCCGGGATTTACATACATGAATCCCTGTCTCCCCTTTCGTGGGTTTAAATTGACGTAAAGATCATGTCTTTAAAGCAGTTTTTAAAAAGTTATGATTATGAAATGAAACTCATTTATTTTATGATATATGGGTTATTTATGAAATGTTTGATGATGATATAGGTGGCTCACATGATAATAAATTCAAATTTAAGGGTGCACCCTGATAGCGCTCCAATGCATTGGGTAATGATGTAACCACTAGAGATTACAATTTCCACGATATCTTGGTGAATAACCTTGGTAATTTTCAAATGACACCTTTGGGATGGACCATGGTGATATGTTCATGATTGTCTATATTAAATTTTGTAGCCACATCTTAAAGTTATGAAAACTTTTATTTTTATTATGATATGCCTCATGATTTCTTTCTCATGCCTTAAAGTTCTTTTCATGGCCTTATTGAAGTATCTCGAGTTCACATGTAAAATGTTTCTCTTGTTTCCCTTACTGGGCCTTCTGCTTACCCTTTCTTTTGATGTATGTCCCCAGGTTATGAGATGCAGTAATGAACCTAGGATGAACTTGAGGAGAATCCTTTAAAGTGTTTAAGAAGAATGTTTTATGTTTTCATGTTTTATGTTCCTAGTTTCCAAGACACTAAACCTTAAAGATCTTCAGTTTTGTGTAATGTAATGAAAGTTTATGTTATAAAAAGACGGGATGCTATAATTATATCCTTTCATAGTTCACCCTATATAACAAAATCTAGTTACCAATCATAAGTCATAGTGTTTAGTCACACTTATATGATTGGGATGAAATCTTTCTACATAGCATACATAAATATATCTTTTCACAACATTTTATTTTTAGGTATTTTTACTATATTTGATCTTTAAATAACTATCATATACAAATATCAAATATCCATCAAATAATTTTATTGAAATTATATAGAAAATATGAATTTATGGTCATGTAGAATGTGTATATTCTTTTAGGAATCTTGGTGTTACTATTCATTATGGCATTGAGGGATATTTCTGTAAGATTGGCAATCATAATTTTATCCTTTTCCATCCACTAGATACCTGATTGAGTGGAGGTAAAATATGGCCTCTTCCAATATTTTTTCAATATTCATGAGTTCATCATCGACATATTTTTATACAATATTAGATAATAATTTTGCAAGGGAATTTTTTTTTAGTTGATGGATTCAAACTTTCCATCGACTTTTATAGTTATTGTTTGTACCATTGCTCTACAAGAAATGAATTGATTTATGGCCATAGTTAGAATAGTGAAAACAATTTATATGAATCTATTTAATCTTTATGACGAATGATATGGTCTCAAACTCATTTTTGACTTCTTTCTTAATCCCCAAGTAGATAGATCCTTCTCTATTAATAGTAAAACATGGTATATCCAAGAAAGTCATAGAATTGACACATTAAAATGTAAAAAACACTCTCACATCCAGTCCTCCACATGTATCACTATTTGGAAAAGGTATTTGACTTAAGATCTACAATGGAAACCTGAATATTATTTGTAACTCCCTTTTTTGTTTGGTTTCAATCCTTATCTGTTATGAAATTAGGTTCCTTTTTTATGATCCAAAAATTTTGCTTCCCTTTTTTTTGGATCATCATGTTTCAAGACTTTGATGTTTCATTGTCATAAGAATTTCATCTTTATCCCATATTTGTGGATCTATGAATCTTCAAGGAATCTTAAATCCTTAATAATAACATTTATCTCTTTATAAAATCTCAATATATGATAATATTCCCTTCTATTATTTCATTATTATTTTTCTTGATTTTGATTCAGTTTCTAAATTACCACATAGAATAAAAATATTTTCTTTATTTAATTCAAATGTTTTATAATTTCCCTCCATTCTCGACATAATTTCATTGATGAATTACTCATGCACTTCAACCATATATTTGTACACCATATCTATTTTGATATTTTTAGAGTTGTTAGTTGTTATTATTTCTCTCCTTCCAGTTGTTCAATTTTTTCTTCATATATATCAACATACTATGATGACTCATTCATAATTTATCCTACATTTATATTTTTATTTCAATAAATGTCAATAATATCATAATAAACTACAAGTTTCAACTAAATACCAAAAAAAATAATAAACTGATAATAATTATAATTTGATGTTTCAATGTTTCCTACCTTAGATAGTGTGTATAATTTGGTTTCAGATTTATACTTTTGTTGAACATCCACTAATAATTCATTTTCATTCCTTTTTTTCTTTCAGATAATGATATGTCCCTATTATTCTACACATGATTTGATGTATCCTGTATTAGAGAACCTATTTTAATGATTATTCATGATTTTTACATAACATTATACATCATCAGGTTTCCTTGTGTATTGAGTAGAAATGTACCCTACTTCACTACATCAAAAGAAGGCCACATTAATCTTCGCTTTAAATATCATTTTTACTATATTAAATTTAATAGAAAAAAGAGAATTAAATTATTTATACATTTAATCCATGTTATCGCTACCTTTGGAAATGTATTTATTTTACATGGCATATAATGACAACTGAAATCATGATAGAGTTTTTTATTAGTATCATTTTACTCTCCATTCACAAGACACTAAAATGATTAACATTTTGTCAATAAAATGTTTTGATTGATCGCATTCCTCAAGGGATGACATATTTAGTTTGTACAGAGGTGTAATCCATCTTATTATTTCATTATCAATGAAAAAATTAATAATTTCATCGAGAATACCCAAAATATCTTTAAAAACATCATTACTTCTAGTAAGAAGGATATCATATTGTAAATATAAATGAATTTTTAGATAATAAAAATCATTTGAAAAAAATGGATTTTATCGAATCACGTTGTTATTGCCTTCATATATATTTTATTTCCTATTTTACATGAACTTGGATGAATGTAAAGTTATCACCATAAAAAAATGATTATTTAAACATAATATGAGGTAATATTTTGATCCAAAGTATATATAACGAATTTTCCTATATATTTTAGTCATATAAAGACTAGTGGCATCATTCAACTGAATCCCATGGGTTTTGTCATAGTGAAATTCTATCCAAAGTGATCAGAGAAAATATCTCATCATATTATTATATATTAGAATTTTCATTCCATAAAAATGGGGTACTATACTAAAAATAACTAAATTCTTTATAAAAACAATTAAGGATATATTTAACACAAATAAAATGATCCTCCCTCTAATAAAACTTGTAAAACCATAGAACACCCTGAGAGGGTTGGGTTTAATCGAGGTGTCATATTTTTATTCTAAAGTGACATATCTTGTTCCCTCATTAGTAAAAACTTGGGAAACATGTCTAATGGAATCATGATGTTATTGAACATTCATATAAAAAGAGAAAGGAAAAGAATTATGTGGTTCACCACAAAAGGATATTTTAATAAGAATACGCCAAAAATGTGTCTATATTACCTAAATCCATAAATCATAAGTAGTTATTATGGAGTACAAACGATTAAACAAAATCATTCTATCCCAAGAACACTATCATTACACGAATTTTAGGGATTGTATACTACCTCCCTTAGAACACTTCTATCGAATTCCCCATATTGATGCAAAATAAGCTCCAAAATAAAAAGTTAGAGGAATCATGAAGGGTATTACTCAACATGATATTGATGTGAAATACCTAACCATGAGATTATCATCTCGTTATTGATTTTCATTATCATAATACTACAAAACCCCACTATACTGCATAAAATATTTGATTCATGGGATTCCAAATAATCATTTTTTTGATCAAATAATCCAGAATACATTCATTAGTGGCTCAATCCTATCCTCCATTTCCATAGTATATGACTTGTTTTAGAGTCATCAAATTTTTTTATGTTGTAAATTATTATATTTAATATGATTTCTCTCATCATTGGATTTCTATTTTTTTATTATTTGGTACTCTAATGGTGGTGTAAATTCTCCATGTCCACATAGAGAGAAAACCTAATAAGATAACCCTTAAACTAAGGCTATATAATCCAAATGATTGGAATCACAAACATATCTCGATATACATGATTGATATCTACAGGGAGGATTCATATAGGTGATAATGACATTTCGTGATTAGATGAGAATATATATAAGGGTATTTGAATCAAGATAGAAGAAAAGTGACTAAATCATATATAATACACATACCATTGATTCCTTGTAAATGATTTCTTTTTATATAAATACATTAAGAAGGTAATAAGATTCATGTTGAATGGATATGTATTATACCACAAAATTAATGTATTCCTTTTCTTGAAATTCAAAATCTATAAAATCCTACAACTATTCTCTTAGTTTACAAAAAATCCCCACCATGGATCCCACTTCGATTCTGATCCGAGGAATAACTACTCTAATACTAGTATTTCAGGACCCGGAACATCAAGGTCTTCCAAGAATGTAAAAATACTTGTATTACCAACCTAATCCTATAACTAGTAGGATAGGGGATGGAGACAAGAACAAATAATGTATAAATAAAATGTGACCCCTTTCACAATTTTACCTATATGAATGATCCCAACCATAGCCATGAAAAAACATTAGGATTGATAAAATACTGTGAAATCTAGAGTATAACCATGATTTCTATAACTTGATGGGATTAAATCAGATTATGACAATTTAAATTAAATTTAAAATGGGGAAAGATATATTCCTAAATAGAAAATAATTCCTATGTTAAAAAAATGAACAATGGCAAACTAAAAATATCATATCTCATGATATCTATGTCATACCACCAAACATGGTCAAGGAACTGATTTATCACTATTATACACCATTTGATACAATTGTAATTCCTTTAATCTAATTAAGGAAAAAAATGTGTTGTAAATTAGAAATTGAGGGGTAATTAAATAGGAAACAGCATGATATTTCAATAAATTATTTTTATAATAAATTTCATTTCATCGATAACATGTGTTACATTTAAAGCTGAGTTTTAATATGCCATGATAAAATATTTATATTACTATTTTGCATTTACATTATGAAATATCCATTAAAATAGGTGTCAAGAATAGGAATAAAAAAATTTAAATTTTATTTTTAATATTTTTAAATAAAAAAACTAATTTTTTAAAAATTATAAATTTTCTGTTAATTTCATTTATGTTTAAAAAAAATATAATCTAAAAAAATATTTTATTATTTTATGGGAACAATAATAATTTTAACTATTGAAATTTTTAGAAAAATTATTTAAATAATGAAAAATAATTTTCTAAATCATCCTGTAAAAAATCAATATGTGATTTTTTGTGATTTTTTTGAAAAATTATTTTTTCGATGCATATTGAGAAAAATGGTTTTTGTCTAAAATTGACATTCTATAAGGAGTGTAAAAGGATAATTTTATTGAAAATGGTTTTAAAATTATAATAATTTAAACTATATATCTGTTAATAAATATTTTGGTCATTATAATTAACTTCATATCGAATTTTGATATACAAATTTTAATATAATTGAAAATTTTATGTTTATAAAACAACTTTATCATCATGTCAGTAAGTTTAATATTAAATTAAATTTTACAACATCATGTGGAGATGAATTATAACAATTTATTTTATAATTTTAATTAAAAAATTTCATATTATAATATGTGAAACTTAATTTTTGGTCAAATTTAATAATAAAAATAAAATACTACTGTTAAGGTTCAAACTTGTTTACCAGAGTTTCAAACTAAAAAATAGAGGGTAAAAATCCATAATACATGCCTAAAACATATTTTATGGCAATAATTCGATATTAAATATTATAATACTCAATTATGTCCAATTTTAGATCCCTTTTCATGTGAGAAACAAGGGTAGACATTATAAAAATTAAATATTCCATGTATTCCCTCTTTTGAACAAATAAAAGGCCAGCCCCTCTTTTCTCATTATCACACTTCCCAAACATGTTGGATTCACCTAGAAATATAAAACAAAATAACTTATATCCTAAACTCATGATAGAGTACTTATTTATAATTTTAAATTCACATAATAAATAAGTATGTCTAATCTGAAGGTGGGTCTTTAAAGAAGAGGTAAGATTATTAAATGAGTGTTTTTATTTTATTTATTCATCCATAAACACAAAATATTATCAATCAAAAATAATATAATAAATTATTAATATTTAAAATATTTATATGCCATTATGTTAATTTATTGAACAATCTATCTTTTTTATTCCCTCAAATGGGAATCGAAATTGTTGATTTTGTGCATGATGGACTACCAACTTGCACAATGAAGTTAATCATTTCCCATAAACACCTCTCAACGATGTATATAATTGTGGAATTATTATTATATATGATATTGATTATATAATTCTGATTATATAAAATTGATATTACATATTATTTATTTCTTCTTTTTCTAAGGGGATATGATAATGCCACTTCTGTGTACAGTTAACCACCTCCTCATGAAGTGATGTGATTTATATTTAAAAAATGCTTCAGATGGAAGCTAAAAATGGAACATTTAATAAATATATGTCATATATATGAAATAATATTGACTATTTAATGTTTATATTTTAATTAAATTCTATTTTTAAACCATTCATAAAATAAAAACACTATTTATGTGTATGTTTGGCTTATCATCTCGATGAACGACGAAGCTCATTTTCTAAATCTAAAATTAATGGATTCATCTGCATATATAAATAAATATAATTAATATATATGACATTTATTTAAAGGATATCTTTCTTGATATAATTTTACCATGATCATAGAAAAAATATTTGAAATAAAAACAAAAACATACATAAAACATAATTTTTACAATGAATTTTTTATAACAGGTAACAAAAAGTCAAAAGTAAATCATATGTGTTACAGTACATATATGTATTATAATGAATTTTATTTTATGCATCCATTGAAATATTATATCAGTTATTCATTCGTTTATTACGGATGTTGAATTATAAGGTGTGGTATTTTTTCCTTGATTTTTTTCTTTCTTACATTGGTCATGTTTTGAACCTATCAAATTTTATGAATTCTATATTAAAACCCTTTAAAATGTAATATCAATAATTTATTTTTTCTAAAGATATTTTATGTTTCATATAATTTTAATCATTCGGTTGGCTTATGATTCAATTTTACTAGTGTTCTATGAGTTTTGAGTTATAATTTCAATATTTATCAAGATTGAATATGATTATTCATCCAATAATGAAATATTATGACCTAGATCTGAGGTAACTCATGAATTTTATTCTAGAATGGTTACATGATATGAATAAATGTTTTACTTTATTTTTCTCATCATTATGTAATCATGATTTAATTTTTTGAATGTAAATGAATTTACAAATCTCTTCTATCGAAAGCCACTTTTTCATTTATATATATTTTTTCATAAAAAATTTTAAGTTATTTTTTAAATTATAAAATGTATTTATAAATTTAATATATACTTGTTTTATTCTTTTTAAAAAATATTTTATAATTAATCTTCATGTTTTCTTCATGTAAGGTTTGTATCATACTTACTGAAATTGTGGATGGATTCATTGTTTTATTAAAGTGTATGGAATTAATGGAAGTTCAAATATATATATATATGATTACTATTCAAAGAATCATTTCTGTGATTCTAAATACATTTTCATTAAAAATTATTCTTGATATTTTCCATGAATTTTTTGTTTTAAAAAGATATTTTCAATGTTAAAAAGATATTTTCTTCAAGAAATATTACAAGTGATATTTTAAAAATATTTTTATATCTAAGGTGATATATTTAAATTATAATAATACTTTACTAGTAATTTAATCCATGGATACAACTATTATTAATTCTATGAATGGTATATGATTATGATGATGAGATTTTTAAGAATACACATTCTCTTTAATGGGTTCTATTTTGATGAAATGTATATTAAAGCCATTTTTTCCATGGGTTATAATATAATATATTTCATATGTAACCCTTTATTATTCACGAGTTCTGATATGATTAATGTTTTATGAACATATTCCACTAAAATTTAGTTATAATGTGGTGGTTGGGACTTATATCTCCATCTAATGAATAGGGTAAATATTAATATCTGATGAGATGTAAATGAAGAGAATGTGGAGTGAACATAGTTTAATATGAAAATTTATCTACAATGATATTCTTGTGAGTGAAGCATAACTACAATGTTGTTTTATGGAGTGAAACCATTAAACTAAAATAACATTGGTAATGATCGTTTAATTCAATGTAAATGATTTTATATTCTTATGTGTATACTATAATTCCATGTCTCTTGTCTATGTTTTTCTCCCATGTCAAATATTTTTTTTTCCATTCATTCACATCTTATTAACCTCTTATCTTTATACCATTACTCATTATGTTGATCTCTGATATGCATGGTATGGTTTTCATATGTTATGAATAGTTTCACATAAACTTATGATCTTGTTATTCTTATGTATTTCACTTGTTTTACATTACTATGTATATGATCTAATCAATTTTTCCTAGGTTATGATGATAGGTAATATGTGGGATATGTCTTAAAAGGATGATAATTATCATGATTTGAGTGAGAGACGATGTACAACTCTTTGAATCGGTTTTTTTATTCAATGTTTCAAAAGGAACTATACCTTAAAACCCATTAGCATGTGATTGTGTAATAAAATGAATATTTATCTAAAAATGTAATTACATTGCATGAAAATCCTTGGATGTAACATTTGGTTTCCGAGGATAGGTTTAGTAAACCATTATTAAACGTATTTGAATTCTTTAGTATGATTTCCATGGACATGTCTAAGAATATATCAAGGGATATTTCTATGGATAATTATAATGTCGAGTCCAATTATATAAAATTTTTATAGAATATTTTTTAAGGATAGAATGTGTGGTTTCCAAAAAAATTACCTATACATTTGGATATAACAAGTGGATGTGGCTCTAGAACAACAGTAACTATGTGTAAAATGTCCAAATAGATAAATTGAGTTGGATTCTATTGTCATCTAGTGTAGGAAAATGGGTCTTTCTGCACCCAAGGATGACACTTCTCGAATGTATGCTTTATAAATTAAAAATATCTATTTGAACCATCATGATGGATTTAAATGATGATAATAAGTAACCCATATTAATACTAGTGTAATAGATTAATAATAAAGTGTAATTACATAGACATCCTATAATTTTTTTCCATGTTTACGTGACTCACCACTATGATTATTATTTCAAACATTATTATTTTTGGATTTAGTGAATAGATTGAATATAAATGATTTCTACTAATGATTAATGTGATGGATAATGTAATGATTTTCATCTTGATAAGAAAATCATTTTGGGAGATTTAATGAAAAATCTATTAACATTGTTCACAAATAATTCTCTAAAATTTAATCATAATTAACACTTGAATGAGAAAAGGAGGAAATAATGTTATGTTGATCCCTTGTTGTGGAAAAACCAACCTTCTTAGAGTTGTTCAATTGATCATATATTTTATAAATATTTGGATCCATACCATTGAGAAGATATTTTTTATCCTCAAGTGTTCAGATCTTAGAAAATTCAATTTGGTTGTCTATCAATTCAAAGGTAAAGTGTGTCAATATTGGTATCTTATTTATAGTATTAGAAAATAATGTAAAATTCACACCATATTATAGGATTGTTTTAGGAATTTTTTTCTATATGTACATTCCACATATTCATCACACTGAAATGTTGAAGTAAAAAAATCATGTTTATTTAAAATGATGATGAATATTTCGGTCCCTTTGAGGGGAATTTTACATGATATTCAATGTATGGTTCTGGTATTAACATCCACCCAAAATGTAAAGTTGATTTATTATTTACAGGTTTAAAACCATATCTCCAAAGAGTTATCGAAATAATGGACTTCATAATCTTTGTGTAAATAATTTTTTCTTCTATCATGATAGAAATGGTAATTGGGTTACCTATCAATAAAACAACATTGATAAAAAAAAGGTACAATGGAATTCAACAGATACTCTAAAACCATAGAGAAACGAATATTCACTTTCTTTTATACTCAATGTGTAGATGGAAAATGGGGAAATTTTATTAAGGGTACTGGAAAATGTTATTAGTGAGTGCAGGAATTTGATCAATAAATTTATTACCAATGTGAATTGAATAAGGTAGCTATTTATGATATTAGATATAAAGATTCATAGATTAAACAACCCAATCCTATTTGTTTCAATGGAAATGATCGTATGAATTATGGTAACTAGTGAAAAAATATGATTTCTAATGATGATGATCAATTTCAGTAAAAATAATAATCCAACAAACAATGAAAAATAACTTGTGATCTGTATTTCTAATAATTTGTATGATAATAAAATCATAAAATAATAACAAACCATCAAATATAGAACATATAATGACTAATTTGATTCTGGATCTATCCACTCAATAAAATTTGAAAATATTCAATCGGTATTTGGATTAAAAAAATGATAATATGTAGATATACTATTGAAACCCTATAATTGCATAATAATTGAATCTCAAGTATATAACTCCTCTCTAGTTGCTGTTTTTTATATTTTATTTCCTAATTATTTTTTCGTTTTCCCTCTAGTTGAAATTGATTTTATTTTTTGAATATATTTTATTTTTATATATAGATTCAAATTAATTTTCCAAAATGATATCAAATTTGATATTCCAAACCATAATATTCTCATCTATTAGTGTGATGATCAATATAAACAACCAATTGAAATCAAATATATTTAATGGGTTTTTATTTCTACTCAAATGGGTGTTAATCTTAGATGGTTTTGGAGAAACTCAACATTGATGATGTACGTATTGTTTGGTTTTTATTAAATTCATTATAATACTACAAAATGTGAAGTTGAGTTCCCATTACAACTCATTCCTTGTAATATGAATATTTTTAATGACTCACTATATAATATCCCAGATTGAGTAACAATAATTGAAGATGAAAATCAAGGATAAATTTGATAAGGTATTAAATTAACTAGGTGTGTTACTGTGTGGTGCACCTTTTCATTTTACTAAAAGTAAATATGGATTGCTGAAAGAGCGCTGACCTAGGTCGTCTCTCAAATGAGGAAGTGAATTTAACAACTTATTAAAGGTATTCTAAAAAAATAAAATAGAATAGAATAAAAACACTACTTTAAAGGATTTGGTTTTTTATATTTTATGAATCTAGAAGTATTTTTCTGGAAGAAGATTGTATATTTTTTTGTTTTTTAGTTTTGAAATGAATTTTGATTAAAATGACACAACATGAAGATGTTTTTTAGAAATCTATTTTAAAAGGAGTAATCGATCTAACTATACCTATTAATTCACTTATTAATCATTATCATTTAAATCAATATCAACTTAATTATGATCCCCAAATTTTTTATCCCTCGAACCCTACGAGAGTTAACTTAACAACAAAGATGAAATTACTTAAACCCTAGGCTAGCTTCGGAACACGCAATCGCATCACCCTTCTTTGATTATTGTTTTAAGGATAGCTTATGTTAAGTGGATAATTGTAGCACATATCCATTCTGTAAATGAGGTTGAATTGTTCTTAGGGATTATAATTTAACTCTACAAATTTATCCCGTGTGGTCTTGTATTACCGATTAAGATCGCGCTCTCACAATTTACAAAAAATCTCGAACTCGCGTGTTTTGTATTAATCATTGAATTTCTTGCTTAGTTTCTTGTAATTTAAAAACACAATTCATGGATCATATTATTTGAATTACAGTATCTTATTTATTCAAAATAAATGAATGAAGAATGATAGAGTTCGATCGATTACTAAAAAGAACTACTCTTTCATGGGTGGCGTAATCATCGTAGAGGCGTTTTTCATGTGCAAAGGTTTATAATGGGTATAACCCAATAACGCTTCTACTCAAGAATTACAGCCCAAATAGGAAGATTAAGAGAAGAATAAATTTAAACAAAAAAGACGAAAAGATAAGATATAAAATAAGAACAAATAAGTTTATTACACAAACAAAATCATTACAACATGAAGGAGAAGAAGAAGGCTTCGTCGAAGGGATCCTTGCTTCAAGAGCTACCCTTATTGAAATGGTTGGATAATTGGAGTGGATACACTTATCCTCTACCCTATACTTTACAATGCACGTCCCAACCCCTCAAACTGATAAAAACTCCAATTTATAGAGGGGAGGGGAGGATAGGTTACAAGTGGTTTCAAGTGTGAATGTGGAAATTCGGCCAAATATTTTATTACACATTGCACCACCCATTTTACCACCAAAACGCGTGAATTTTCCAGACTTCCAGAAGTGTAATATGTGTGGATATGGGTCCTATATCCGATCTAAAAATTTGGGCTTAATCCAGGGCTAGATGAAGGATATATGGACGAAATACAGAAGCTTCTCTATTCTGACGAGTCCAGACCAACTTGGACTTCATGGCCAATTGTCAACACATAAATGCACTCTTTAGCTCTATTGTACTGAATAAAAGTTGTAGATAATTATGTTAGTAAATCTACTAAAAAATTTCAAATTCAAATAATAAATATTAGAAAATTTATCTTCTACATACTACAGTGAACTATAAAGGGTAAAACTGAAATTTCATCAAATATTCAAATGAATGATCTAATCCCAAATACTTTCTAATTAAACATATTTAACACAATGTGAGGAAATTATATCATTTATTATCAATAAAATATTTAATAAAATAGTTTTTTATAAACTCCCCCACAATTACCCTTTTTTACTCCTGAGAAAAACCTCATATCAACTAAACATCAATATCAAATCAAAACCAATTTTAAAACACATATCTTTGAGATCAAACAATTACACACCAAGAAACAAAAGATATCATGCCTCATAAAAAACCATTATTTCAAGTTATTCATTTATATCATTCAATATATTTCAACTTTATTTATCCTCCCATGCATAAAACACTTACCTCACTTGAATTTTCTCTTATCACACAAATGTCATTTTTTTGCAATGTCTTTCTCATCCAAACTCATAGAAGGGTCACCATAGGCTTGATAAATTCCTATATCGCTACCCAATGTTAGTCAAGGACATATGTTTATCATGAGGAATTTTCAAGGTTGTTCTTTGGCTTTCGGTTGGTAGGATTTAGATATGAAAAATTATGAGGCTGAATAAGGAGGGATTGACTCTTTTTGAAGCAAAATTGCATTAATCTAATTTTCACTGAAATATGGTCTTCTCCTCAATCCCCATAGTATCAATTCAGCTCCATCATCATGAAAAGGCATGAAAAGTTTACACCATTCATCATTTCAGCATAAAAAATGTCAATCTTCTCAAATATGGTTTTCTTGAATGCTCCAGATAGGCACAACTTTCCACCTCAATTAGAAGCACCAGAAAAGGCACAACTTCACTTGTCATGAATGCTCCAGAAAAGGAACACCTTTCAATATAATGACTTTCTTCACCAGTAAAAAAATCTCTTAAGAATTTAATTTTCCACCTAAAGTATCACAGAATGTGGTAGCACAACACAAGATAGCTTCCCCCACACTTAATCTCAAATAGATTATGCAATTTCACTTCAAGAGTTGGTTGGATAGGGAAAATTGGCTTGTAATGTGGCTAACCTAATAAGATGTGCATGGCTTCTAAGGGATACAAGGATTAAATTTTCATGGTAGGCCATTATAAAAGAGTATTATTTGAAATAGGGGCTTTAATACCAAACAAATGCCTCTATCATTTAAACATAAGTACCTCAAACTCTCAAGCTTTGACAGAAATAAATCAAATTCTGGTTAAATCAAGCATGGTTTGGTTCTCTCAAGAAGTGATGTGAATGTAAATAATATGAAAATTATGGTTCAAAAGCCTCATAGGAAAGTGATTTCAAATATAAAGACAGTGAGATGTGGCATGAGATTCAAAATTCAGTGTACTTTTCATGAAATTACTAAATAATTGAACTTGAAACAAAGTCATTTCAGCATTCATTTAAGCTCATTTTATTGGGATAAATTGTTTCAATCATTGATATACATTTCAAAATATTTATGAGAATCATTTCAGCTCAAAAATTTCAAAAACACAAAGAAAATTGAAAAAAAAGACACAAAATTTGAAAAAACACACAATTTTTTTGTTTGTTTTTTTAAATTAGGAATTTTTTTTGAAATTACTAAACTAAAAGGATCCCTCCCCCACACTTAAAATATTACATTGTCCTAAATGTGAATCCATGAGATGATATATGCACATGAAATGCATAATTTTTAAAGAGGACAAATAATATAAAAAGAGAAAGGGTTAGGAACAGCCTGATGTGATCATGTGATGATGGGGTCATGCTGTGTGATAAAATCCACTACATCAGTAGGAAGTCCCTCAATGTATCTCTTCAAATGTTTCCAATTGACTGTAAATCAACTTCTAGTGTCCTCTTGTGTGATCTACACTGCACCATAAAGAAAAATCATTAGTCACAATATAAGGACCTAACCATCTGGAACGCAACTTACCAGACATTAGCTTGAGCCGTGAACTATAGAGAAGGACTTTCTCTCCAACATGAAACTCCCTTTTTTGGATAATTTTGTCATGAGCTGATTTTTATCTTTCCTTTAAGAGCCTTGAGTTCTCATATGATGAAGTCTAATCTCCTCAAGCTCTTGAATTTGCAACTTCCTTTGAATTCCAGCTTGGGACAAATCCATGTTGCATTTCTTTGTAGACCAATATGCCCGATGCTTGACTTCCACTGGGAGATGACATGCTTTTCCAAAAAAAATCCTAAATGGGGATATACCAATTGGTGTCTTGTATGATTTATTATAAGCCCACAATGCATCATCCAAGTGCTTGCTCCAATCCTTCCTATTTGGCTGCACGGTTTTCTCTAATATTTGTTTCAGCTCATGATTTGAAACCTCAGCCTGGCCATTTTTTTGGGGGTGGTATGGTGTTGATGTTTTGTGTTTCACCCCATGCTTCCGAAGGAGGGAAGAAAAATTCCTATTGCAAAAGTGTCTCCCTTGGTCACTGATGATGGCCTTTGGTACTTCAAACCTACAGAAAATTTGAGTCTTGACAAAATCCACTACAACATGAGAATCGTCAGTCCTGGTGGCCTTGGCCTGCACCCATTTACTCACATAATCAACAGAAACCAAAATATACAAAAATCCAAATGAACTAGGAAAAGGACCCATAAATTCAATGCCCCATACATAAAAAAATCTCATAGAATAGTATGGGTTGTTGGGGCATCTCATGTCTCCTAGAAATATTCCCAGTGTGTTGGCAATGAGAGCATGACTTACAAAACACATGGGCATCATGGAACAAGATAGGCCAATATAATCCAGAGTCCAAAACCTTCCTAGTTATCTATTGGGGTCCAAAGTGTCCACCACAAGAAAGTGTATGACAGAAATGCAAAACAGACTCAAACTCATGATCAAGAACACACCTCCTAATGACTTGGTCACTACACATGCGCCAGAGGTAAGGATCCTCCCACACATAATACCTAGACTCACTTTTTTAATTTTTGGACCTAATGCTTCTTCAAATTTGAATGGATTTTAGAGGAAAAAATGTAATTAACTAAATCAGCATACCAAGGATGCGTACCTGAGATGGTATAGAGATGCTCATCGGGGAAAGTGGCCCGAAATGGAACATGCTCCAAGGTGTCATACTCTAGTGTGTTTGTGAGCCTACTCATGTGGTCTGCCTCGAAATTCTCTGATCCCTTCTGGTACTTTATCTCAATATCAAATTCCCGAAGAAGGAGCATTCAATGGATAAGTCATGGCTTTGCATCTGGCTTCTTTAGGAGGTACCTCAAAGCTGCATGGTTAGAAAAAACAACTACTTTAGAGCCCAATAAATAAGAACATAATTTATCTAAAGCAAATATGACAACAATAACCTGTTTTTTCATGGTTGTGTAGTTTGATTGGGCTGAATCTAGTGTCCTTGATGCATAGGCGATCACATGTGAACGTCCCTCCACCCTCTGAGATAAGACAACTCCAACAGCGAAGTTGGAGGTGTCACACATAAGCTCAAATGGAAGGTCCCACCGTGGGGGGTGTATGATTGGTGGAGTGGACAGACCCTTCTTTAGCCCATAAAATGATACCCTGCATGAATCATCAAAATTGAAGTCAATATTTTTTTGAAGCAATCGAGATAAGGGTATAACGATCTTACTAAAATCTCTGATGAAGCGTCGATAAAATCCAGCATGTCCAAGGAATGATCGAACATCACGCACACATGTAGGATATGGGAGGGATGAAATAATGTCTACCTTAGATTTATCAACTTCAATTCCATGTTGTGAGACTATATGACCTAAGAAAATTCCCTTTTCGACCATGAAATGACATTTTTCAAAATTTAAGACCAGATTCTTATCAATACAACGATGCAACACATCACCCAAACTAGAGAGGCATTCATCAAATGAAGACCCATACACTGTAAAATCATCCATAAATACCTCCATGCAGGTCTCAATAAAATCAAAAAAAATACTCACCATGCATCTCTGGAAGGTACCTGGGGCATTGCAAAGTCCAAATGGCATCCTTCGATAGGAAAATGTGCCAAAGGGATAGGTGAATGTAGTCTTCTCCTGATCCTCCGGAGCTATAAAAACCTGAAAATATCCAGAAAATCAATCCAAGAAACAATAGTGTGTCTTCCCAGCTAGTCTCTCAAGCATCTGATCAATAAACGGGAGGGGGAAATGGTCCTTACGAGTGGAATGATTTCGTTTCCTATAATCAATACACACACGCCAACTGTTTTTCACCCTCATTGGAACTAACTCATCTTTCTCATTTTTAACAACAGTAACACCACTTTTCTTAGGAACAACCTGAATAGGACTTACCCACTGATAATCTGAAATGGGATAGATTATTCCTTCCTCGAGTAATTTTTATCAACTTCTTTTTTAACAACTTCTAGGGGGGTGGGATTGAGTCTCCTTTGTGTCTGTCTCAATGGTTTAGCCCCATCCTCCAAGAGAATCCAATGCATAAAAATGGAGGGGATAATACCTGATATTTCTGCCAATGTCCAACCAATTTCCCTAATGTTATCTCTCAATAGATTCAAAAGTTTTTCTTCATGTTCAAAAGAGAGATTGTTAGAAATGATATTAGGTAATCTATCACCACTCAGCAAGTATGCATATTTATGATTTGGGGGAAATGGCTTGAGTTCCAATGTAGGGGTGATGTATGGATGAAGAAATTGATGCAACTGACATATCTGCACAATGAACATCAGTATCAGAACAGAAATCATCATAATCAGAGAATAAAGCACCAAATCCATCAGCATACTCAATAGCCATGTCATAATCAGAGTTCACATGATCAGGATCAGAATATGAATCCATTTCAAAGTCAAATCTTAGAGATACTTTTTCATTAGAGACAGGTGTGGAAGTTCTCTTAGACATTATACCAGAACCAATACTCATAATCTCCCTAAGCATTGGACAATCAAAATCCATGGAGTTTATACGTGGTGGTTCAAACTGGGAGATAACAAATGCAGGATGATCCTCTGAGGGGTACTTGACGGAATCCATAACATTAAATATCACAACTTCATCCCCAAATTCCATGGAAAGTGTACCCTAATTGACATTTATGATAGTTTTTGCAGTTTTGAGGAATTTTCTACCTAAGATAATGGGGGAATGAGAACTTACCTGATCATCCTCCATTTAAAGAACGTATAAATCCACTGGAAAGATCATGTCTCTTACCCGGACAAGTACATCCTCAAGAACTCCAGCTGGATATGTCATTGCTCTATTCGCCAACTGCACCACTACTCTCGTTGGCTTCAACTCACCAACCTGTAAAGAAGAGAATACAGAGTGAGGCATCACATTTATTGAAGCTCCTAAATCACAAAGAGCATCAGGGAAGTGAAACTCCCCTATGGTACATGGGATGGTGAATGTCCTGGGATCCTTGCACATTGTTGGAATTGCTAGAGTTGGTGTAATGAGTGTTGATACATTCCTTCCAAGGTTGATCCTCTCATTTCCCTTGAGCCCTCTTCGATTGGTAAAATGTTCTTTTAAGAATTTCACATACCTTGTAATTTGCTTAATGGCTTCAAGTAGAGGAATGTTGATCTCCACACGCTTGAATGTATCAAAAACCTCCTTTTTCATTGCTTATTCATCCATCTTCTTGGTTTGGACAAACCTATTGGGAAAAGGAAGGGGTTTAGGAGGAACATCATCAGTATTTTTCTTACCTTTATCTTTCTCCTTGGATTTATCATCAGTTGGTTTGGAATGCGGCTGCTCCGGAGTTGAGGTGAATCCTAGTGGAATGGTAGGTACAGATGTATCGTTCATTTGCTTCCCACTTCTCAATGTGATGGAACTAACATTCCCCTTTGAATTTGGAGTGGGTTGGGAATGTAGATTTATAGAATTCTTACTTACAAGTTCATGGATGGCGGTGGCAATCTGGCTCATTTGAGTCTTCAACTCCCTCAGCTCCAAACCTTGACTCTTTAGCTCATTCTGTTGATTAAGAACAATTTTCTTCAAAAGGTCATTAGTGATATAATCTACCTTGGGTGGGGGATTCCCTTACTGATGGCTTAATGATGCTTGGTCTTCAAATCTCCTTTGGGGTTGTTGGAAACCCTTCTGGTAAGGCAGAGGTTGCTGGAAGTTTTGTTGAAAGGGTGACCTTTGTTGTTGTCCAGAGCCATAACTCATGTATGGTTGATCTTTCCACCCTTGGTTGTATGTTGGATAAAATTAATGAAACTTCTTTTGGGGATATGGTTTTTGTTGTTGCTGAAATGGTCTCCCTAAGAATACTGCTGCACAATCATCTGTTTCTTGTAGTTGGGGGCAACAGTCATTTGGATGGCTTGTATCAGTGAAAATTCCACAAGTCCTTGAAGGAGTAGGTTGGGATGTCTTTTGATCCAAAGAAATATGACTCACCGTAGTGGTCAATTATTCCAACTTTGTATCAATCAAATGACTTTCAAGAGAAGAAGGACTTACCTGGTATACTCCCCTGACATGTGGTGTAACTCGATCGCCAAATTGTTGGGAGTTTTGTGCCATCTTGTCGATCAATGAACGTGCGTCTACTGGTGTCTTGTCCACCAATGCCCCTCCTGCTGCAGCATCCACCATGCTCCTCTCCATGGGTGTAAGTCCTTCGTAGAAGTATTGGAAGAGTAATTTCTCACCGATTTGGTGATGTGGGAAGCTTGTACACAACATCTTGAATCACTCCCAGTACTCATACATTGACTCCCCTTGGGCTTGCTTGATCCCCGATATCTCCTTTCGAATGGATTTGGTTCTTGATGCTGGAAAAAATGTTTGCAAGAAAAGACGTTTCAAATCATTCCAACATGTTACATCTTCAGGTTGCAGATAATATATCCAATCTTTTGCAGTTCCACCAAGTGAGAATGGGAATGCTCTTAATTTAATTTGATCTTCAGAAACATTTCTTGGTTTCAAGGTTGAGCAAACCACATTAAATTCTTTCAAATGTTTATTGGGATCCTCACCTGAGAGGCCATGAAACTTTGGAAGTAAGTGAATTAACCCATATTTCAGTTCAAAGTCTGACTCGAGATTTTGGTATGCAATACAATTTGGTTGATAGTTAATATCAGGTGAAACCAATTCTCAAATGGTTCTATTAAGGTCATTTCCATTATTTGCAGCCATTGGTTCCTCTTTTATGTTTGAAATTGAATTGCTTCCGATTTCTATGTTTCCAGAAGAGAGGAATTCACCAACTGGTTGAATATTGAAACTTCCTGTAGACTGAGAATGTCTGATTCGATCCCTAAGGCTACGTTCAATCTTAGGGTCAAGATCTAAGAGATCTTAGGGATTAGTTCATGTCATAAATCAAATAAAAAGTAAAAGAAAGTGAGTAGACCATAGTAAAATAAAAATGATAAGTTGAGTTGTTGGTCCAAAAAGAAAAGAAGAGGGTGAAAAAATGAAAACTTGAGAAAGGGTAAAGATGAAAGAGAGAGGTGAAGAAAATAATAAAATGAAAAATAAAAGAAATACCTATAAATGGTTTAATAAATTACTTGCCTCCCCAGAAATGGCGCCAATTTGAATGAGCGCTGTCGTGGGAACCCTCAAATTATTAATGTGATTTTGGGGTACTTTGGTGCAGCAGAGTGGCTGACCAAGGTCGTCTCTCAAAATAAGAGGTGAATTCGACAACTTATTAAAGGTATTATAAAAAAAATAAAATAGAATAGAATAAAAACAATACTTTAAATGATTGGGATTGTTATAGTTTATAAATCTAGAAGACGTTTGCTGGAAGAAGATTGTATATTTTTTTTGTTTTTTAGTTTTGAAATGAATATCGATTAAAATGACACAACAAGAAGATGTTTATTTAGAAATCTATTTTAATAGGCGTAATAGATCTAACTCTACCTCTTCATTCACTTATTAATCATTATCATCTAAATCAATATACACATAATTATGATCTCCTAATTTTTTATCCCTCGAACCCTACGAGAGTTAACTTAACCACAAAGATGAAATTACTTAAACCCTAGGCTAGCTTCGGAACACGCAATCGTAGGACCCTGCTTTGATTGTTGTTATAAGGATAGATTATGGGAAATGGTTAATTAGAGAACATATCCATTCTGGAAATGAGGATGAATTGTGTTTATGGATTATATTTTAACTCTACAAATTTATCTCGTGTGGTCTTTTATTATCGATTAGGATCGCGCTCTCACAATTTACACAAAATCTCGACCTCGCGTGTTTTGTATTAATCGTTCAATTTCTTGCTTAGTTTTCATGTAATTTAAAAAAAATTATTGGATCATATTATTTGAATTATAGTAGCTCATTGATTCAAAATAAATGAATGAAGAATGATAGAGGTCGATCGGTTACTTAAAAGAACTACTCTTCCATGGGTGGCGTAATCATCGTAGAAGCGTTTTGCATGTGCAAAGGTTTATAATGGGTATAACCCAATAACGCTTCTACTCAAGAATTCCAGACCAAATAGGAAGATTAAGAGAAGAAGAAATTTAAAAAAAATATAAGAAAGGAGAAGATATAAAAGGTGAACAAAGATGTTTATTACACAAAAAAAAATCATTACAACATGAAGGAGAAGAAGAAGGCTTCGTCGAAGGGATCCTTGCTTCAAGAGCTACCCTTATTGAAATGGTTGGAGAATTGGAGTGGATCCACTTATCATCTTCCCTCAACTTCCCAATTAACGTCTCAACCCCTCAAAATGAGAAAAACTCCAATTTATAGAGGGGAGGAGAGGAGAGGCTACAAGTGGTTTCAAGTGTGAATGTGGAAATTCGGCCAAATATTTTATTCCAAATTGCACTACCTATTTGACCACTAAACGCGTGAATTGTCCAGAAATACAGAAGGATAATATGTGAGTATATGGGTACTCTATCCCCTCTAAATATTTGGGCTTAATACAGGCCCAGATGGAGGATTTATGGCCGCAATACATAAGCTTCTCCATTCTGGTGATTCCAGCCCAACTTTGACTTCAGGGCCCCTTTTCAACAAACAAATGCACTCTTTTTCTCTAGTGTCTTTAATAACAGTTGTATATAATTATGTTAGTAACACTGTTACAAAATTTCAAATTCAAATAATCAATATAAATATATTTATCGTCGAAATACTACAGTGAACTATAAAGGGTAAAAATGGAATTTTCATCAAATATTCAGATTAATGATCTAATCCCAAATACATTCTAATTAAACATATTTAACACATTGTGAGGAAATTATATCATTTATTATCAATAAAATATTCAATAAAATAGTGTTTTATCAATTTCTGAAAATTATTAATGATTATTGGGAGCTTAAAAATATCATGTTCAAGAATAAGTATCATCCACAATGTTTTGAATCCTATTTGATCAATTGTGTTAACCTATATAATTTTATATTTTTGAACATTGTTCTATATGTCATCAATTAATTTCCATGAATAAGAATATTATAATGATAACATTTTGTAAAATTAATGGATATAATGATTTTATAGTGATGTCATTATGTCACACTAATTTTCCCTCTATATTCATGGATTCAATTAATAGACCCATAAGAAATTTCCTGGATCTAATTATAATTATAATTATAGATAATATTTTTATCTGTGAAAAGGGAAATGTTGATAACAAAGATCTCTTGAATAGTTCACTAAATAACCTAAGGAATGATAATCTAATGAAAATTTTATGAAGTGTGAATTTTTTATAGAAAATGTTTCATTTCTAAGTTATATATTTTTAGTAGAGGGTATATTCGTGGATCCAAAAAAGGAATTGGTTGTTGAATATTTTACTAGAAAAACCACAGTGACAAAGATGTTATTTTTTCTTGATTTGACTTGATATTATAGATGTATTATGGAGAATTTCTCATGAATATCTAATAAACCCACCATTATAACTTTGAAAGGCTCCACATTTCTTTATATTGAATAATATGAGTAAAATATCAAGGAACTAATGATATTATAATTCATCCCACCTATTCTTACGTTACCATATAGTGGATAGATGTTATTAATATATAATGATGCAAATAAGAAGGAATTTTGATGTGTTATAGTACATAATGAAATGATTATAGGTTACATCTCATTGCAATTGGAGGTCCATGAGAAAAATTACTTAATAATTGATTTGATGTTAAAGGAAGAAACTTTTTCATTAATAATATGGAGAAATTACATATATATGGAAAAGTTTGATAAATAAAATTTTGAAAAAAAAATTAATGTTTATATATTTTGATAAGGGGTAAAACATGTTTCAATAGAGATGGTCAGATTTGATAAAATATAATGTGTTATAAAAATATTGCAACCCTAAGAAAGTGAAAATAGTTTTGATTCATTTAGTCAAAAGAATAACATAATACTTTCCATTTTTTGAATTAAAAAAAATAAAATTTTATAGATTCTCATTGTATGGATATAGAAACCATTATTTAATTGTATAAATATTATCTTCATATAATTAATGTTCATACATATATGAATGTGTGGATTACATAGGTGTAAAAAGTTAATATAGAGCTACAGAATATGGTGATAAGTGTTCCTATGTTTAACCTTGATTATGATGGAATTATAAGTCTAGGTAAATGTTTATGTGTACCTGACATACCATATCTTAAAATGGAGTTGGTATAGTAGGATTATCATTCATCATTTTCTATTCATTCAAGATGTGTGATTATGTATTGTTATTTGAATGAGTATTTATACTGGGGAGTTATGAACAGAAAAATCATAGAGTTAGTATCTATGTTCATGGTATGTAAAAAACTTAAGGCTGAGAGGAAAAATTATAAGGGGATGCTAAATCCATTACCCATACCAGAATAGAAATAAGAGAATATCGCCATATATTTTTTTTAATTAGACACCCCAAAATGTATAATGGGAAAATAATATGATGGGTGTAGTCGATCACTTTCAAAGTCATCATACTTCATCTCTATTAGAGAGTTTTTAACCCAATGTCATCATTCTAGGATATTCATTAATTACATTATAAGGATTTATTATATGGAACCACCCATAAACATTAGGAAGTCATGTGTTAATTCAATTTTTTTTTTAAATCACAACGAGGATCATTTCTGGTTTGGAGATTTAAAGAAATTGTCCATAACTTATACATATCAACTTGATTTTTACAAAGTAGAAACATCTACTCATTATCAATTTTTTTATAAAATAAAAACTTTTAAAAAAACATGGTTTTTTTAACACATAAAAATCATATCTTTTCCATGATCTCGTCGTATAATATATTATTATTTACATCCTTTGAAAATCAATTCAAAACATTGGATGAGAATAAAAGTATCAGTAAGGGATAAACGAAGAAGGAAAATAATTATCTTTGAAAAAACATTTAATCCATGAAAATGTTATATTAAAGTAATAATTTTCACCTTTATGAAGTAATATATAATATTCAAGGAATATAAGCTCATTTATTACCCTTTTGTAACCAAAATATTACCATAAAAACCATAGAAATCACATATAACATATAAATGGTAATATCTACCACAAACATTAATAAATAGAATAATCATAAGAGTGACATCAATGTATATCACTCTTAAAAATGGAATGGTCATAAAGAAATATTATATACCTAATGATTTGGAGGTTATAACATAACCACCCATCATTGGTTTATGATGGAACCACTCCTCTTTGGTTTATCATGTAACCACCCATCTTCAGATTATCACCTAACAATACATATTTGTTTTATCACGTAACCACCTATCTTTGGTTTATCCCCTAACAACTAATTAAATGTCCAAGTATAATTATATAATCATAACACAAAAAGGATTGAGATTATGAACATTTCACTCATAAAATTTCTTTTTCAATAATAAGAAATCATTTATTGATATTGAAATATTCAATCCACTTCCAAAACCATTTAAAACATTTAATAAATAGGATTTTGAATCAATTTTCACCATACCACTTTGATTTTTTTAAATAAATTTTTTTTTCTAAAACATTAATTTATATATAAATAAATTCATTAAACCATTTTTGATAATATAGACCAGAAACAGTGGGTTTTAATTGAATAAATATTTAAAACATTGAAAATGATGTTTTAGTTAATGTGTTTTTTCCCACTTGAGATACACTTCAATAAAAATAATTATATAATATCATTTATAAAAAATTAAACATCCTGAAACTATAAATATTTGGGATAAAACTAGTCAGTTTATTTATATACACATTATAGGAAAATAAATGTTCATTACATCACGAAATGCCTCAATGAATGTAGATTGAGATGAAATAACTTACAAATATCGTATCATTATATTAAGGATAAATCAATGAGATAATTATATGTGACAATTATAAATACACACAATATATGTGGATATTTAGTGTAAAACAATAATAGGTCTCTCAAACATATTCTTGGAAAAAAAATTAATGACAAATATATTTAACGCAATTAAGGGATATTGATGAAATATTTCCTTTACCTTGAGTCTGAATCTTTGTGTACAATATTTGTGTTCTAGAATAATAATCATTATTTAATGTATACATTAGGGAGATTAATTTTCATGTTTATTATTCCTTTTATATCACGTATTACTATGTTATAAAGGTTACATAATTATTGAAGCTAATATCAGATGTTTTATCTATATTCGATACTACAATCAAAATTGATGTCCTTGAACTTGTTTTGATATAAACATTCCATGTATAATCTCTATAATATTTTTAATTATTTAAATACCATATATATCAAGTATATATGTATTTAGAATATCCATAATACTTGGAGATATGAAATGAAATGCACCGTTCTGGATGATGGTAGCTCGTACGTATGCAAGATCACTATATCCATTTCATTGTCATATTAAAGGAATGAAAAAATAATATATATGTAAATTTTAATTCTTATATAATATCTATGTAATATAGGTACCATAAGTACATTAACACCATCTTTTATACATTCCATGTATGACATGAACTAGTCATGTCACTTTTTGGGGGCGGTAGTCCACACTTCCTCAAATAAAATTTTCATATTTACATATTATGGAAAGCATAAAGGTATGTTATACTAAAAATTATAAAATAATAAAGTCAATAAAAATATAATATATATCATATATAATTAATGTTCCTTCATCATTTCAACTATGATAATTTTTAGGAGAAAATTGAACAATCATCATTTCGTTAGGCAATAGTTTTCCATACACGGAAACATAATCTTCTCTATACATTAGATAGAGGTATTTGTAAGATTAGGTGGATCACTTACCATAAAAATCCTAATTTATTGATGATACATGGTTTTTTTAAAAATAATTGGGAAAAGAGTGGTTAGGGGGTTGGAGAATTAAAATAAATAAATAAACAGAGCTTTAGAGAAGACATTACCTCTAAATAAGGTAACTCCATCTGATTTGAGAAAAAACCAATTCTCCAAATATTTCATCCTAAAGTCAGGCTTCTAGTATGAAGCTAGATATATTGGTAGATTATTTGAGCCAATTTTGGATATGAAAATGGGGCTTGAGTGGTGTCAGTTAGTGGGTAAAGTTGGTGGCCTTTTATAAGAAGGAGAAGGGGAACATTAATAAAGTCTTGAAACATTTTTTTTAGAAATTAATTTCATATTCTAAGATTTGAAAAGTTATATATTTAGAGAATAATTCAGGATTGGGTTTAAATACTATAAACCAATAGGTTTTATACATGTTTAGGTAACAAATATATCCTTATCTTTTGTCTTTAACTCATATTTAAATAAATTTACTCATACCATGTCTTCATGTATTTTTAAACAATATGGTGATTATTGTCACTATAAAATGAAAATAAAACATAATGTGGATCATTAATGAAATTTTCAACATTATCTAATCAATAATGTCAAATCATACATTTTTATGACTATTATCTCATTTAATAAAATATTATTTTTTAAACCCCATTTATGTTAATTTTGACACTATTTAGTAATTGATTTTTGTTAATATCATAGAGCCTGATAAATTATAAAAAACTTCATTAACTCATAGTTAACATGTCATAATAATCCAAAAAATTCATTGATAGAAACAAAATCATAAAATTAATTATTTCTTAATATTTATAATATCATTTATTTGAATCGTTCATTAATAAATTAATCACCACATCATCATTGTCTCATAAATAAATTTATTTATTTAATATCGAAAAATTATAAACAAATAACATGATGTAGGATATAGTATTATAATTATAATAAATATTTATATTAAATGATATAAATTATATAACTATATATTAA
Source organism: Viscum album (assembly GCA_963277665.1). NCBI lineage: Eukaryota > Viridiplantae > Streptophyta > Magnoliopsida > Santalales > Viscaceae > Viscum > Viscum album. Next base: position 1,534,604,252 of record OY728120.1, on the reverse strand, counting down.
ATTTTTTTAGTTATATGATATATGGTTGTGTTATATTTCTTCTTACATTAAATCAATTATTATAACATGTCATTGTCACACCCAAGTGGCTATCATATTCCAAAAGATCTACGTAAATATTTATTGGATTTCCATTACTCATAAAATACTATTAAAACTCATTTTATGGTAGTATTATATTATTATAATATTATTTTTACCCTTATATACCTAATTTACCCTTTAACTGTGCTAAAAAATTTATTTGTGATGTCACTATTCATAATGTCCAAAAATGAAAGGTACCTATTTACTTAATATGGACCGTCTAATGAAAAATATGGAATCATTTTTTCCAAATTCAAAGCACATATTTTTAATTAATTAGTTTAATATTAATTCCCCCTTTTCAAAACCAAAAAGTGGGTTTTAATGAAGTAAAAACGATCAAAAGATTGACATGCGTTTATGTCCAATTTATATGTGAAATTACATACAATGTAGAAAATTGGATTAAATTATAAAAATATAATTAAAATATACATTAGAAGCAATTCAAACTATATTATATCAATACAAACAAATTATCAAAAAATGTAGTTTTGATGTGAAAATGCAGTATTTTTCAATATTCAATAGAATATGAATTTTATCAAAAAATTCCAAAATTTCAACTAAAGTAAATTTTAATTTTCTGATTCCAAATATAAAGATTAATTTGTCCAATAGAACGTTTAAAAGTGAAAAAAAATATAAATTTAAAAATGGTTCTCCATCAATTTTTTTTGAAATGACCTTTAAAATTTATTGGAGTATTTTATGTTCAAAATTTAATTAATTCTCATTATAAGCCTCTATAATTTATTGGATAAACGTAAAATCTTTTAACAAACATATGTAGTAATAATATGGTTAGTTATATTCATTCCCACCAATAAAATAAAAAACTTATTATATTGAGGATAAATGTTTTATTATATAATGTAATAAAGGGATGTTCGTTGTTTGGTAATGTAAAAAATAAACGAAAGGAGATTGATGGAAGATGTTACCTCTAATTTGGGAAACACCATTTGATTTGAGACAAAAGGCATTCATGAATTGAATTTTTCACAAGGTAGGTGTTATAGAAGGAGGTTATTGAATATAGGGGATTAATTTATTATATTTTGAATGAGGCCATGGGATTTACATGTGTGATTAAGTGTGTATTAGACGTTCCCACTTATAAGAGGGTTGAGGGGCACTTTCGGAAAGTCTTCAAATATTATATAATTATAAATTTATTATCAAATTATAATATTTCCAATGATATATGATTTTATAATAAAAAGATTATGAGTCTAAACCCTATCAACCAAAATTTTTTCGACATTTTTAGGTCACAAATTTAACCACATCTTTTGGAATTAACCAGTAGTTAAAAAAATGAACACTTACCATGTCATCCTGTTTTTTTTACACTATATTGTTATCATATTTAGTATAAAACTTTGGAAACCCTGATCTTTTATTTCACAATTAATAATTATTTATTACATAAAATTCATTTTATAAAACATATAAGATCGATATGTTTAGTGTCTTTGGGTATTAGAATCATAACATAACAACTTAAAAAATGAAAAACAATATCTTTATCGAAAACGTTTTTTACATGACCACTACATTCCTTCATACTTAGTATTGCATGTGGTAACTTGAGGACATGCATAAAAAATGGTGAGCTATAAATCCTAGTAAGAGATAAATCATGGAATAAAATGATGAATAAAACACTTTTTATACAATAGGAATATCTATAGACCACAAGAGTAGAAAAAACATAAAGGCAAAATTAATATTGATAATCATAACATGGAAATGTGGCAATAACACTTAACATGGAATTTTCTTGAGCTAAGGATCATTGAACATGGAGCATGTGTAAACACTAATTGCACATGAAGCCTGATTAAACCCCCATTGCACATAAATAATCATGAGTAAACACCCATTGAAGACGATGTATCATGATACTATACTTTATCAAATGAATTAGAGCGCTATTAGGGCACATCCTTCTTAAACATTTAATTTCATGCATAAGTGTGCCACATGGATCATAAAACATTGAATCATTCAACATAATCATTTATCCCATGGAAAAAGAATTTTGAATACATACATGAAACGATTTAAACAAGAGGAAAATGTGCATAAAGGTGAATACCCATGATAGAGAAATGGGCATGGTATTCACTACACAATGACTTTGTCTTGGAAAAGCGTGGTGCAATTTCGGCAGCATAAAGGCGTGACATAAGAACTAATAAAAATGGTTGATGAGAGAGATATGGGTGTCTCATCATATTTACAGTACATGTATAGTAAGGGGTCATATAGATACATTTCCCATCAAATGTAATGGAATTTAGATTCATGATACAAAATTATTTCTTGAATGTAAATGAGGAGAGGGAAATTTCTTTCAGAATTTCATCACAGCAACGAGTGTACATGGGAGGCATTAAATGAAAGAGAAAGGGGTGTACCCTCATTCAAACATAAAGAGTGAAGTATGGGGGAGGTAAAAAACTATACCCTAACATTTATAATTTAAAATAAATGGAAATACCAATTTAAAGAGTATTGATAAAAAATAAGAAAGGAAGAAAAACCCTTACTTGGAAGTGTGCATCCAAAGGCTTCAGATAGGCTTGAGAGAGTATTCATGGGAGATTGGGGAACCTTGGGAGGATTATAGAGATAGTAGGGAAGATTATGGATGAACTCCAAAGACTTTTAGTGAGTAGGAAGTGGGAGCATGGGTGGGTTTATATAGGAAAGCTAAGAGAATTGTTTATTATTTTGGGTTGGGACACCCCACATTATGCTAATAAAACCAAAAAAAAAACCATTGTTTTTTCCAAAGGTTTTTGACGAAGGGGAGTGGAAACGAATATTTTATATGTCCAAAGTCCTAACATATACAAATAAGGGGGTTTCTTATGTTTAGGTGAGTCACACTCCCAAGGAAAACAATTTAAAAAGACAAAATGTTTAATACGTCTTAATGGGTCCACTAAAGCATAGTAAAACAAATAAATTAAACACAAAATCACATTATTGTAATAGTAAAACATAACTTTTCAGAACATAAAGTTTATAGTACTTTATTACATCACAATTGGGTCTTTATGATGTCATAAAACACATTATATATTAAAAGGTATTTCATTTTTACCAAAAAATTTGATTGTCTCATAAAATTATGAAAAACTCATCGTTTGATAATTTCTACATCCTAATTATAGAAACAATATTATTTTTATCAAAATAATTTTCTATATATGTCAATTTCACTTTTTAAATAAAAACTGACATTTATCGAAAATTCATGGGTTTTGACAAAAATGACATTCAAACCATAATAAAAATAACTATTGCATTAATAAAATTATACAATCATTTATATGTAATAAAAATTAATTCAATAACAATAATATTATTTTATTAAAATATTATTTAATTCAAAAATCCATTAATTTAGCAAAATATATTTCATAGTTGAACATTAAAATAAAATACTATTTGTGCTTTAAAAACTTTTTACAGGGTAACAATAATAAAATAAAAGTATATTAATTTTTATTTACATAACTATATTGTTATGGTCTTGTTACATAACTCCTTATAACACCCACATAAGACAGAAGGGTAAGGATTGTTATGGTGACAGACTGTTGGGGTGGTTCTGATTACATCGCTCGTGTGGTAATCTCTATTAACATCCATATCTCTCGTTGGCTGTCCCACTCGAGCTTAACATATTCAATCTTGGCTTGGGATTTGTTAAAATAGAAGCCCAAAGACGCATCCTTTTTTCCAATCTCTGACAAATGTGCTTTGTATAGAGCACATTTACTGAATGAGGCCATCAGTTCCTCTGTCTGAGTAAATTGGATTTGTTAAAGCCCTATATTTATACTAATCATGTGATCAATGTTTAACGGATATATTAGTAATAGTCACAACTAATAACAGTATTTTAAAAACCAATAACATAAAACCAATGATTTTGACATTTTAAATAAACATTTTACATAAATATACAATTAATTAGATAAAGAAGGATTTACATTAATGAATTTTTGGTCATTACAATCTTCCCCCCTTAAGAAATTTCTTCCTAAAAATTTCCTTTTTTCACACTAAAATAGATTTGGGTAACTATGATTCATAGTTTTCTATGATTCCCACATCTCTTATTCAAACTTGTGGTTTCTCTACAACACCTAGACGAGGAGAATTGTCTTATTTCCAAGAAAATTTTCTCTATGATCTAAGATCGTCACTAGTTTCTACTCATAAGAAAGTTCATACTATAACTATACCACCTCTTAAGAGATTAAAATTGAAGGGTATGGTATGTACTTCCTTAAGAGGGATACATTAAAGACATCTTGTAATTTGTCCATGGTAGGTGGAAGTGCTAGTCTATAGGCTACAGCCCCGACATGATCAAAATTCTCAAAGGGGGTGATGTACCTTGGACTTAACATCCATTTCTTTCCAAACCTCATGACCTTTATCCACAAATATATGTGTAGAGATACCATTTCTACAACATTAAACTCAAGGTCTCGTCGAAAGTTATCTGCATAACTCATCTTTCGACTCTGGGCTGCCATGATATGCTAATGAATGGTTTTCACCTTCTCCACAATTTATTTGACCATTTCTTCAACCATTTCTGGTCCAATCAACTTACAGTAACTGACCTCATCTGAACATTCTGGTGTTCTACACCTTTTCCCATAAATGGATTCATATAGTTCCCTTTAGATGCTAGAGTGGAAACTATTATTATTAGAGAACTCAACTATAGGAATATGATGATCCCATCATCCTTTAAAGTCCATTGAGCACGCTCTCAACATGTCCTCAAGTGTTTGGATAGTCCGCTCAGATTGGCCATTAGTTTTAGGATGATAGGACATACTGAAGTTCAGTTCATTATTCAGAGAATGTTGAAGACACTTACAAAATATAGAGGTGAATCTTGGATCTCGATCAGACACAATAGATTGTGGTACTTCATGAAGCCTTACCACTTCCATGATATATATATGTGCCAGTTGATCCAATGAGAAATCCTCCAAAATAGCAATGAAGTGGGCAACCTTTGTATGATGTTCCACAACAACCCAGATTGCATTGTTGCCTTTATATGTCTTTGGAAGTCTGATGACAAAGACCATGGTGATTTCCCCCCACTTAAATTATAGTATGGGAAATGGTTGCATCATCCCCTTAGACTTCTGCCTCTCTTACTACACTTGCTAACACACCAGGCACTTCGAGGTATATTTAGTGATCTCCTTCTTCATATTATCCCACCAATAATGCTCTTCGAGATCATGATTCATCTTTTTGTTTCATGGGTTAATAGATAAATTTGAACTATGTGCATCATCCAAAAGTGCATTCTTCATCTCTGTACATGATGGAACACATAGTCTTTTGCCAAATCTCACAATTCCCTCTTCATTAACATTAAACTTCAAGGATTTCCATTTTTCGATAGCTTCCACTTTTTCCTGAATTCCCACATAATCCTTTTGAGCATCCTTTAACCTTTCCAAAAGTGACAGTTGAGCAATAATTTGTGAAATATTTGATGATGTCCCCATCATTATGATTCCCATGTCCATCTTCATCAAATCTATGAATATTGGATCCTTTTCAATTCTCCTTAATGATAGAATCACTGTGTCTTTTCTACATAGAGAATATGCCACCTTGTTCACTTTCCCACAGTGGTAATGGATTGAGAAGTCATAGTCTTTGATCATCTCTAACCATCTTCATTTTTGCATGTTCAACTCTTTATGTGTGAATATATACTTGAGGGATTTGTGGTTCGTATATATTTCACACTTCCCCCCAAAGAGATAATGCTGACAAATTTTCAAAGCGATGATCACTACAGCAAACTAGAGGTTATGTGTTGGATAGTTCGGTTTATGAACATTCAAATTCCTTGAATAATAAGCATTGAATTTTTAATTTTGTATCAACAAACGTCCCAGTCCCTTCTTGGAAGCATCACTGAATACCACACAAAGTTCTCCACTTGTGGGTAAAGTGAGGAAGGGTTCAATGATAAGCCTCCTTTTCAACTCCTTGAAGATTTATTCGCATTCATCACTCCAAGAAAACATTACTCCCTTAAGATTTATCTTAGTAAGAGGGTTGGACAATCGTTATAAATTTCTCACAAATCATCAAAAATATTCAGCTAACCCCAAGAAGATACGGATATCTATTGCTGATGTTGGCCTCGTCCATCCATCAATTTCATTTATTTTGGAGGGATCCATAGTTATCCAATTACTTGTGAGGATATGGCCCATTAATGAGTCCTCCTTCAACTAGAATTCACACTTTCTATACATTGCATAGAGCTTCTCCATTCACAAGGTCTCTAGTACAATTCTTAGATGCTCCTCATGATCCTCCTTGGTTTTGGAGTATATCAGAATATAATCTATAAAGACTACCAGAAATTTGTCGAGGTAATCTCTAAAGACTATATTCATCAAGTCCATGAATATTTTTGGAGCATTAGTGAGTCGAAAAGGCATTACTATGAATTTATACTGCATGTATATTGTATGAAAAGCAGTCTTGGGGACATCTTTTTTGTTAACCCTTACTTGATAATATCCCAACCGCAAATCCACCTTGGATAAGTATTCTGATCTATACATATTTTTGAACAATTCATCAATTCGTGGGATAGGATACTTGTTATTTAACGTTATTTTGTTGATCTCATAATAATCAATGCAAAGGTACATTGACCCATCCTTCTTCTTGATGAAGAGGACTAGTGCAGCCCATGGTGAAGCACTTGGGTGTATAAACCTTTTATCTAGATTCTACTATAGTTGTTTCTTCATCTCTTCAAGATCCACAACAACCATTTGATATGGAGTCTTGGATATTGGAAACTCCCCCAGTATAAGATAAATGAGAATTCAACATCTCTTATAGGAGGAAAACTAGGCCATTCCTCGAGAAACACTTTAGTGAATTCCCTAAAAATAAGCATGCATCCTAGGATGGTTTCCTCTTTATGCTCAATCATCTGATTTAGATACGCGTGCTCGTAGGGCAGTAATATCCATGCTTGAGATTATTGAGCTAAAAAAGATTCATCTTCCTGGTTTTACTTGTAACGAATCGGGGTTCGGTTCTCCACATAAAGAGTGATTTCCCTATCATGGAAATTTATGTTGGATCTATATAAGGAAACGAAATTCATGCCAAGAATAGCATCAAATTATACTAGAGGGAGTATGAAGAGTTTCTCTAGGAAATTTAATCCTCATATTATGATAGGGGAGGAGTTATATTAATGGGATGAAATGATTTCTCCATTTTCTATACTCACTTCCACGATTTATGGTTCGACTGGGATTATTCTGCTAAACATTAGAGATATAAAAGAATGAATAGAACCAGAATCAAAAAGTATGTTCTCTATTCTTGAATGAATAACTAGTGTATCTGTCAGTACTTCTTTTTCGAGGTTCACTTTGGTAGTAGTGATGGAAAAAGATCTCCCTTGATTCCTTGGAGGTTGTTAGTTGGCTCCGAAAACCCTTGGCTTAGGGACCTGATATGCAAGATGCAATGTTTCTTTGCAGTTGTAGAAATTAACCACACATTGAGGTTTTAACGGATCATTCCTCTCCTCTATCGTAGCTGCAGGTCTTTCTTTCTAACAGATAATAGACATGTGTACTTCTCTTCTACACCTAAAGCATTTCCTCATCCCATTCAGGAAATTTACAGGGTGCTTCTTTCCACACCTTTGAAAAGTGGGGTGCTGGATCTTCTTAGCACCATTGGATTTATCCATAGGACCACCAGCATTGAATTCCACCTTATTATTCTTATCAACGTGATACCCCTGAGACGATCTAATCTCCATTTCGACCTTGAGGGCACATCAGACAATTTCCTCATAGATATCGAAGTCACGGATCACCATCACTTTCTGCAGGCTTGGTTTCAGCCCACTAAAGAATATTTAAAGCTTGCATTCGTCGGTAACGACAAAGCTAGAGGCATATCGTGCAAGCATTGTGAGGTTTTCCTCATACGCTCCGACAAATTCGTCGTCTTTTTCATTAAGGGAAATAAGGTTCCTTTCCATCTTATGCGAGAGGGTGCGTAGAAAATATTTATTGAAAAAAATCTTCCAGAAATCCATCCATTCCAACACCTCGATCTCCTCCATAGGCTTCATATTTTTGATCAACATCCACCGTTAATCAGCTTCACCCTCCATACAGTAAGCATCCATGAGAACCTTCTTTTTTTAAGAACATTGAAATATGGAGAAGAACATTTCAATGGAGTTGATCCATTTTTCAGGGATTGAGGGATAAGACGGTCCATTAAAATTATGAGGCCTTTGTCTCATGAATCTCTCGATAGTGAAAATTTATTTCTTAGGGTGGGGGTTGAACGTTCTTCTTGACCCGTGTATCTATTCAAATCTTGATTTAGCTAAGAGAGAAGCGTAACCAAGTTCACGATTCTCGCTCACATTGGAATGGGAATTTCATTAGTACAGTCATCACATTGTTCTTCACATCGGATGTTAGACCGAGTCCTCCTATTACCGGCCAATGGATGGAATAAAAGAAATGTTAGGGGTAACACATAAAGAGTAATACAAAGAAAAAACTGATGACATATAAATAAATTTAATTTCCTTAACATATGAATCTATTGGATTAAGCCTTTGTTATCCATGATGTACTTTCTAACTTATATTCTTAGGGATTTGTTTATCCCTTATTAATGGTTCATACTCATATTTTGAATTTACAAAGCATATCCCTTGGGAGTGTCAGAACCAAGAGTGTAGAAAGTCCTGTTTTCATGCACCAGTTCTCGTTCGACTCTATCTCAAAGCGGTGTTTTCGGGTTTTACCCTAGGATACATCTGTGCCAGAGCTGCCTCTACCAAAACATAGGGATGTATTTGATTGATAAACCACTTACTAAATACTCACCAAAACATAGGTATTTTTTATTATACTTAATCTTGTATCTAAGGCTTTATTAGGGTATTCTAATCCTAATCCCAAAATAACTAAACCTTCATTTGATACTAAATATGAGAAGCCAGATCTTTTATTTCACAACTAAACATAATTTATTACATAGAAATTGATTGATAAAACATAGAAGATCAATAGGTCTAGTGTATTTTGGGATTAGGATCATTACATAACAACATAAATCATTAAAAACAAAATATTTATAGAAAAATTCCTTTACATGACCACAACATTCCCTCGTACTTAGCATTCCATGGGATAACCTGAGGACATGCATAAAAAAGAGTGAGGTATAAAGCCCAGTAAGGGATTAATCATGGAATAAAATAAGGATTAAAATACATCTTAGTCAATATTCATATCAATATTTCACAATATAAGTATAAAAATAAATGCATGATAAAGCATGACAATCATAACTTGGAAATGTGGAAACAACACATAACATGGAATTAGCATGAGCCAAGTTTCATTTCACATGGAGTATGAGTAAACCCACATTGAAAATGAAGCACGATTAAACCCTAAATTCACATTAATTAGCATGATTAAACACCCATTTCACATGATGCATCTTGATACTATACTTTACCCAATGCATTGGAGTGCTATCAGGGAGTACCCTTCTTAAACATTTCATTTCATGCATAAGTGTGCCATAGAGATCATAAAACATTGAATCATTCAACATAATCATTTATTCCATGATAAAATAATGTGGAATACATACATGAATCTTTTTAAACAATATGTAAATGTGCATAAAGGTGAATAACTTTGATAGAGAAATGGTCAGGGTATTTACTACACAATGACTTTGTCTTGGAAAAGTGCGGTGCAATTTTGGCAGCATTACAGTGTGACATAAGAACTCATAAAAATGGTTGATGAGAGATAAAGGGTTCTATAATCATATTTAAATTACACGGACATTAATGGGGTCATATAGATACATGTACAAACAAATTAAATGGAATTTAGATTCATTATACAATGGAATTTCTTGAATGTAAATGAGGATAGATAAATTCCTTTCATAATTTTGGCATAGTAACAGGTGTACAAGGGATGCATTTAATGAGAGAGAAAGGGGTCTCCCATAATTCAAAAATAAAGTGGGAAGTATGGGGGAGGTGAGAAACCATAACCCAAAATTAGTAATTGAAATTAAAAGGGCATATTAATTTAACGAATATTAGACAAAAATTAGAATGGAAGAATAACCCTTACATGGAAGTGTGCTTTCAAAGGGTTGAGAGAGGTTTGGGAGAGGCTTCTTGGGAGATTGGGGCACCTTGGGAGGATTCTAGAGAGAGGAGCACAGAGGTTGTAAGAACTCAAAAGGCATTGAGTGAGGAGGAAGTGGGAGCTTGGGTGTGTTTATATAAGAAAGGTGGGGGAATTGTTTATTATTTAGGTTTGGGACACCTCACATTAAAATAATCAAAACAAAAAACCATCCCATGGTTTTTACACATGGTTTTTTCCAAAGGGGAGTGGAAAAAATATTTTATAAGGACAATGACCGAAATTATTAAAATAATGGGGATGATTATTTGTAGGTGAGTCACACTCCCATGGAAAACAATTTAAAATGACAAAATTTTTAATAAGTCTTGAAGGGTCCACTAAAGCTTTGTAAAATCTATCAAGAAAACCAAAAATCACATTATTTGAATTTTATATCATATATTGTCCTAAAATAGAGTTTATATTAATTTATTACATCACTATTGGGTCATTATTATGTCATAAAACACATTATATATTTAAACGGTCTTTAATTTTTATCCAAAAACATGATTATCTCAAAAAATTATGAAAAAAAATCTGTTGGATAATTTCGACATCCTGATTCCAGAAATAATATTAATTTTATCTAAATAATTTTATAAATTTGTTAATTTTCAATTTTAAAATAGAAACATACAATTTTCTAAAACTCATGGCTTTTGTCAAAAATTGCTTTCAAACCTTAATAAAAATTACAATTGCATTCATAAAATTATACGATCATTTATATTTTATAAAAATGAATTTGATAAAAATAATAATCTTTTATGAAAATATTATTTAATTCAAAAACCCATTATTTTATCAAAAATAGATTTCTTAGTCTATCATTAACTAAAAAAACTATTTGTGCTTTAAAAACTATTTACAAGGTAACAATAAAAAAATGAAAGTATATTCATTATTATGTAAATAACCATAGTGATAATGTCTTGTTACAAAACCCATTAGAACACCCACATAAGACTGAATGGTAAGGTGTGCAATGGTTATAGACTCTTGGGGTGGCTCAGAAAATATCACTCGGGTGGTAATCTCTGTTAACTTCCACTTCTACCATAATCGGTCCAACTCAAGCTTAAAATTTTCAAGCTCATCTTGGGATTGGTCAAGAGTGAAGCCCAAAGATGCAAACTCCTTTACGAGCTCTGAAAAATGGTCTTCGTATGGGGAACATCTACTGAATGACGCCATCACTTCATTTGTCTTAGTAAATTGGATTTGATAAAGCCCTATATTTATAATAATCATGTGATCATTGTTCAATGGATATATTAGAAATGGTCACAATTTTTAACATTATTTTAAATTCCAAAATCACAAAACCAAAGAATTTGACAATTTATATAAAAAATTTACATAAAGTGACATTTAGTTAGATCAAGAGATATTTCCATTAAAGATAGTTTCGGTCATTACGAAAATGACTAGAGAAATAAAAGTGGATCACTAATATCATTTAAGAAATTATCTAATCTAGTTTAATGAATCACATATTTTTATTACTATTATCGCATTAAATAATATAGTATTTTATTATAAAATCTAAATTATGTATATTTTGATACTATTTAGTAATTGATTTTTGTTAATGTCATAACAACCAGATGCATTATAAAAAACTACATTAACACAAATATAAAATTTCATAATCATCCAATAAGTTTGTGTATATAACAAAAATTTAAAAATTGCATGTATTTTAATATAAATAATATCATTTATTTAAATATTTAATTAATAAGGTAATCACTCCATCATCATTGTGTCATAAATATATTTATTTATCTAATGTCTAAATATTATAAATAAAATACCATGATGTAATAAATCATTTTATATTTCTAGTTACTATTTATAGTCAAAGAGATCATTTATATTACCTTATAATAAATTTTTTGTACTAAAAATATACATGTTTATGTTATATTTGGATTTAAATTAAATTAATTATTAACAAGTCATTATCACAGACAAGTGCTTCCCAAAATCCTATAGTTTGGTATAAGGATTTTTATCACCCCAGAAGACGATTCAAATTATATTAGGACACATTTTATGGTTTTTTTATATTAACATTATATTAGTTTTACCCTTATTTATGAAATTTACCCTTTAACGGTGGTAAATAAAAATTATTACTAAAGTTACAATTAATAATTTAAAAAAACTAAATGGTACCTATTTACCTAACACATACAATCTAATTCCAAATATGGATTCCAATTTTCAATATTCAAAAAACCAGAGGTTCTGTAATTAATTTGAAATTAATTCCCATTGTCAAAAACAAAAAGTTGGGTTTTTAGAAATAAAAAATTACCAAAAGTTTAACATGAGTTTATGCCAAATTGAAATGTAAAATTACATCTAATGGAAAAAATTGGATTAAATGATAAAAAGTTAATATAAATATACTATAATACCAATTAACAAAATAATATATCAATATAGATAAATTAGACGAAAAGGCAGTTTGAATTAAAAATACAGTATTCTTCACTATTCTTTAAAAGATGAATATTATCAAAAAACAACCAAAACATAAACCAAAGTAAATTTTAATGACTCAGTTTCAAATAGGAAGTTTATTTTTTTCATATAGAACATATAAACGTGAAAACAAACATGATTTAAAAATAGATCTCAATCAAAATAAGGAAAATATAATTTCAAAAACATGAGAGTATTTTCTGCCTAAAATAGCATTCGTTCTCATTTTAAGCATAAAAAATTTATAGGATAAATATAAAATCATTTACCAAACATGTGTAATCATATTACTGTTATTTATGTTCATTCCCACCTAAAAATGGATTGCTGTTAACTTCCACTTAAATTAATAATATTAATAATTTAGTATTTCTCGGTATTGCCTACTCCTGGGTGAAATGTAAGATTTCAGAGAAACTAATTATTACACGTTGAGTATGATACCAAAGATAACATCCCCTTTAACATAAAATTAATATATTATTAAAAAATATTAATAGATATGAGAATTTATTGTCATATAAATTCCCAGGATGTTATATTATTAGAATACCACATTACATTATGACTAATTAGGATGTGAGTTTTTACTCTATGATTTGGGGAATCCTTCAATAACCTCTTTATATTCAGTTGATTTTTAGAAAATTGTATTTTCCTCTAATACACTGTATGTTCGATATAACAATTCAAACCCTAGATGACATGTTGTGATATTTTTATCATGTTTTAAAATGTGTTGGGATCATCACCTTCCTATAGTTGAGTTTCCAAATAGCAATAGTTTTCACTCGAAAATACATATGGATCCCTATGTTTCATTTGTAACCCCCTAAAATTATAATTTACATTGCAATCAATACTGTGTATGAAAAATAAGTCCAATAATGTAATGGAATATAATGTCCTAAGACTAAATAATATATATGAACTTATTTAAATAAGTTAAATATGTGATATATCTTACAATTCATGAAATACTAAGTTATCATGAGTCTCATGGAATAATGACTTTCTTCGATGACTTTCATAAATTCTTAAAACAATTTTTACAGAAAAAGTATATTAATAGAAAATAAGTTTTTAATATAATAAGATATAACCTATTTTTCAAATTAGTCGTTCTTAATAGAACTAAATAACATATGAAAATATATTTTTTCCAAAAGTATAAATTTATTTCACTGGTTAATAATTAATCATAAATGATTATAGAAACCAATTTAATATAAATGAAATATTTTTATTCTACCAAAGGTTTTTTTGTCTTATTAAATTAATTTAATTAACATTATGGAATGATATTGGCGAAATATATATGTAATATTTTCAATAATATATTTTTTATATTCATCCAATTCAATTTATAGAAAGAAGACATAAATGAACCCAATTATATGCATAAAAACCAATATATTTGAAGGATTGTTCTACCACATTTTAATGGAGAACTTATTCTAAATCAGTTTTTGTAATATTTATAAATATTATATGTTAAAATAAAATTTATTATTGATATTGGATCATCAAAAATTATCTTTGGGATAATTTTCATTATTTTTCTCTATGGTTTCATTTTTATGATGAAAAATGAGAAATATTGAATTTTAATTCAATTTTTTAATGTCATATAATTTATTTATAAGGATAAATTATATTTTTTGGCCATTTGAAATTTTAGTTTGGTAAATTATACATTTCTTAATACAATCATAGTAATTGGAATAAATTTGACATTGAAATTCGATATAAAATCAGCGTAATCATTTGATCATTTTTACATTAAAAGACTACATTGTAGTCACATCTATATGATTAAATATAAAATACTTTACTCCAATTAAAATGTTGGAATTTAGAAAAATGGATTCCATATCTTGAATTATATTAATATAAAATTTTGAAAATATTCTGCTTGGTTTTTGACTCATATTATTAATGAGACTGATTAAAATTAATTATAGTAATCAATAGAAATATTATCTTAAAAAAGGACTAAATGTTATATGTAAGGGCCAAAATGACCTAATTACATGTCCAAAACCCATTGTTTAATCATGTTTTGAATGTAATCTATATTGTTTTAGAATTTGGACCATTATTTGAGACACATTAAATTGTAATAACATGGGTGGATTTCCCTTTTCATTAATTTACAAGAATGTCTATCCTCCTCCATTAAAGATAGGCATGAATCCCTTTAATTTATTAAAACAAATAGATCCATTTTTTTACAGAAAAACTCTACTAAAATAATTTTACAACTTCCTTCCCCTAATCCTGTAATCATCTCTTGAGAATAAATCCATCCAAGTATGCCTTTTGGTATAAATATAAACAATTTTGAAAAAAACAATGTAATATTTTTTATTGATCACTTTCATTTAATTACCTTCTCCACCCCCTAAACTATTATTATTCCATTATAATATAAATAACTCTATATAATCAATATAATGATAATTTTGATTAAATTAATTATACATACACTTATGCACTCCATCCTTAATAATGGGTAATGAATTTACTGCTCAGGTGTACAGAGGACAACTTCTCGACAAAGCAATGATTGTTCATTTTCCTTTAACAACTATAATGGTAAGATTTATAATGAAAATACCACTTTTATATGTAATATATGACCTTAATATTGTATTAAAAATTTTATAATTTTTATATTAACTAGAAATTAATGTTTTTTTATAAAGATGATAACATCATTTGTTGATGTGTGGACTACTGCCTCCTAGAAGCGATGTAATTTTCTTAAAATGTACAAGGAATGTATTAAAGATGGTATTAAGAAAAATTTTGACATATATGAAATAAATGTTTTCCAGAAATTATAATATATATATATCATTAAATTTATATTCTTTTAAAAATTGAAATGAAATTAATGTGGCGTTAATTAGTACATATAACCTACGTCTCCATGAACGATAAGTTTTATTTATTATCTCTATGTTTTATTGACTGTTAAAAATGAATATATAATGAATTTTGATAATATTTAGATCATTATTTACATTATTTATATGATTAAATAATGATCTACTTATTATTTAAATAATGTAACAAGTCAAAACATACTAAAAAACTAGAAAATTATCACCAAAATAGTGAAAATAAAGAATGATTATTATAAAAGGTAATATGACATTATAATCAGAATACATATGACATTATAGATATAAATATGGTTATTTTATTTGTTAGTGACATTTTTGGAACCCTTATAATAGATGTTAAATTTTTTTTACTCAAAGGTAAATACATTGTATATGATTTTAATCTCACTTCTTAAATCCATGAGATAAATTTCATATGCACCAATTTAATATTTGGTGTGGTGTATCTACTACAAATTTTTAAATATTATATCATAAATTGTTTTGTATTCACTATATTTTTAGTTTAAAAATTTATTATCTCTTCTGAGGATATTCTAAATGAATGTTACCAAGTGGTGAAGTATTACATAACTCAACTATTTCTTATAGTGATATATTACTTCTTAATTATAGTTAATATTGTATGATTATGTGAATAATAGAATTTTAAAAATACAGTTTTTATTTCCACATTTTTATGTGGATATAAATTGGAAGAGCATAATATATTTAATAATTGATTCTCACATCAATGTTATGTTTTTAAGGGTTTACTTTACAATATGATTTTATTCTGCATTATATACACATGAATTTTAATTAGAGGAAATTATTTGTCATTTTCTTCCATAAACATTATTTTCCAACTCTTTCAGTTATTCCCGATATTTTTCATTTAATAGTTCGAATTTTTCGATACTATTTAACTCATAATTTTGTAGTAAATGTTTTTAAAGAAACATTATGTCATTTATCTCTTATTTTGTAAAAAAAATTTACTTCAAAAAATACAATTAATTATAAAATGTAAATAAAAATAGATTTTTCCTTTTAAAAAACTCAATAAATAAATTTTTACCCTTCTTTTCATTTACAAACATATCAAAATTATATTCATGCTACTTTTCTGACAGGACACTTTTCTATCATTTTTACCAGGAAATAGTAATGTTATTTTTAACTTCGATAGAACTTATTGACTTACCTGTAATAATTTATTCGATGATTCCATTGAATATTTAAAATAATTCTCTTTAATGGGTTTTTATCAAATTTATTTTTAATGAAAAGAATTTTTAACATTTATTTTAAAATGAAATAATATTTTTGTTAATAATTTTTTAATAGATCATTTTATTATATTTATATTAATCAACATCAGATACCCTTTATCCTTACTCCACATTGGATATTTAGTATTTATAAAATTCTTATTCATCCCCTACATTCATTATGATTTATTTGATCGAAGATACTATTGAAATTCACTACCATGATTATTTTATTAGTCCACTTGATATATTAAATTTCATAAGATCATTGAATGTAATGTTTCTCTTAAATATCATTATAATTTATCATATATATGATTTTTTAATAAAATTTATAACATTTTAACATATGTTGTGTGCTTTAAAATTATTTTATTAACTGGGAAAAATTAATAAATACACATATTTTACTCAATACTGTTATTTTATGAGGCCATTTTTTCATGAATTTAATCGAGTATCCATCATATGTAGAATGATGTGGACATGAAAAACATAGGTGGGGAAGAATGATAAATATCCCCTTGATGCATTGATAGTCTCATAGGAAGAATAAGTTGGATATCCTCAACAAAGTGGTTTTTTCACAACAATTATCATAACTAGTCATTATAATTGTATTGATAGTAAATATAGCATTAACTAGGAAACGTGTCATCAAATAATTGAAAATTTCTTAAATATTGATGATGAATTTATTATTCATGATATTATTAATATGAAAATTTTTATTCATGTATTCTGTTCTTAGTTTATTTATTAAATAAAATGTTTTTAGTTTATTACATTTACATATTGATAATGGACTATCAAGATATTTAAATGACATCTATTTTTTGTTTTTTAAATTTCCAAATTATTTTTCCACTTCCATCATAGTTTTTTGGTTACTTGGTATGTGTGTTCAATTATTTACCATGACATAATGATTATTCTCATTGATTCATTTTTTCATTTTCTATACTTTACACTTACTGAGAATTTGAGTGCACCCTTATTTTTTTCCATTCCCAATGAATCCTACAAGTGTACTAAGAATGATAGGCAATGATACACTATATGTAATAATTCTATAGTTTAATAAATAAAAAATTATACTCTAATTACTATATTCATTTATAATACTAGACTCGTGTATGTATCGAGTTAACCAATCCTAATAAACTTTTAAGTCCATCTATATTTGGTTTCATATAAAAATTCCAATGTAATGGTACTAGACATCATCTCCAAGTTTATTGAGTCAGTTAACTATAGTTGGAATCAAAGTATGTTTAGTAGAAAATTTGGGATGGAGATATAGGAAACATATATTAGGCAACAAAAACAAAAGGTATACATTGAGAAAAAGTATAGAATGACATCCATGAATTTTGTTAAAGTAGGGATTGTGCTGGAAATCATAAAAATACACCACTTTATAGATACTATAACAGGATTTAGTTTTGGGAAAAATGTATCTATTGGTAACATGTTTTAAAAGGTGTGTCATGTCTGAATCGAGTGTTACTTTTTACACCACAACATGCCTTACTATACTCTAGGTTTGACAATGTAAGGGGATATGATTATGAAAATTTTAATTTTAAATAAAAAACATAAATTAGTATCTGAACAAATTCTGAAATTGAATAACCAAGGTTAACCTCTAGACTATATAAGGACCTTTGTTTAAATAAATCAGATGTTTTATTTATGTATTGAGGTTTTATTGAAAACCATAGTTAAAAGGATATATATTGATGAACCATATACCAAGGATTTAAAGAGTATTTATATTGTGAATTATATAGTATAAGGATATGAAAACATGTATACCTATTTACAACCCATCATTTCTTACCAAGATGTGAAACTTGAACCAGTGTTGGTATATTTATAATTGTTCCACACATAACAATATCCCTTCCGATGTCAAAGTTAATGTGTAATTGTTCACGGTAAAAATATTAGATGAAAAAATATATAAATTATGATCCTATAATGTATCTATTTAGGTTTAGGGATTAATACATTAATCATTTTGGATTTGGAGAATAATTAGGGAAAATTTGAATGAAATTTAATTTTTTCTGGACCCAATGGAACATGAAAGGATTATTTTCGTTCTTTAGGGATCGATGATAATTTTTGAAAATGCATTGCATGATGTAATAGATGAATTTTAAATTCATCGAATCAATGAAAAATGATGAAAATTTTATTCACAGAAATACGTTATGTATGTATATTTCCTTATATCTTTATCCAGAAAGTGAATTACCCATCATTTGGAAAATTAATAAGAAATAAAATTTTATCCCAATACCTTTAATTATCATAAACCAATTTTCTTTTAATCCTTCAGAGATTTACAAATTAGAGGCCCTCAAAATTCCATTAAAATTTCATATATTTTTTAATGATTTACTCAATAACTATGTATAAATATTGTTTTACTCCTTGTATATATCACCATTTTCTTCTAATGTTCTCCTATATAGAAACGCATTTATATGATATTCCAGGTGAACATTTTAATTATCATTCATAATATTAATATTTTATTATATAAACTATTTTTCCATTTATGTTTTAAAAATAGGAAATATTTAATAATTCTTTTAGTAAGATCCTGATTAAATTTAGAGGATGCAATTTAATTATGGTGGGGGAGAATGTACGCCCCAAAAATTTAATTGTAGAAACATTGTTTTCAACAAAATTAATGACACCCAAAACCAAGTGAATAGAGGAATATAATATTTTTATTCATTATAATATATTTACTATCTAAAATAATATGAATATATGATATAGATTGCAATGCATTAAATACTAAGTTACCATCTATCTTATGTAACAAGGCTTTCATCGATGACATGTGTTAGACCCCAAACCGTGTTATACCGAAGAAAAATATATTAATTATATATTATTATTTAATATAATAATATATAAGCTATAAAGTATATTATTATTTATGAATAGGATTATGTAAAATATAAAAATATATGTTCTATACAAATATTTTGTGATTTCATTGGTTATGAAATAATTAGAAATAAATATAAATACCAATTGAATATTAAGGGTATATTTTACTACTTCCAATGTATGTTTTATTAAAAAATTAGATTAATTGCAATTATTTATTTATATTAATTCAATAGATATGTTATATAATCAATATAATATTTTTTATATTCACTCAACTGATTTTATAAGCATCATATGATAATAAACACAACTTTATACATAATATCTTATATTTTTTATGATAATTAATCCGACATTAAATTTTGACCGTTTATTAATTTAAATTTTTGGAACATTTATAAATATTAAGTGTGAAAATGAACTCCATTATTTAAATTTTAATATAAAAATTATCATATGGTTAATTTTTGTTTTTTTTTGAAGTTTCGTTTTTTGATAAATCGTTAAAAATACTAAATTTTAATTCAAAAATTATTTTTCATATAATTGTTTAATGAGATTAAATCAATTTTTTTTTGTTTTATTGTTTATTTATATCAGTTATAAATAAATTAAAAAAAATTGGTTTTTAAAAAAAAATTCACATTGATATTGGATAAAATATGTCTCATACATTTGATCATTTTTACATTAAAAACGTGCATTTTCATCTTATCCGTGGCATTAAATTTAAATTATATTCTATCACTTGTGTTATTTGAATTAAAAAATGGATTAAATATTTGATATAACATTAATTTATAATTTATAATTGTTTAATACTTTTTTCCAAATGGATTAGTGAATGTGATTAAATTTAATTACCACCACGATGATAAATATTTATGTTATGAATGGATTAAAATTATTATTAAAGGAAAAAATAACATAAAAATGTCCAAAATACTTTTCATGTAAAAATTTAGGCCATAAAATCTATTTTTTATAATTTGAAATATTATTTGAGCCACATGGCATGGGAAGAACCTCGGTGGAATTCTGTTTTTAAAAATATATAACAATGTCACTCCTCTTCATGTACAAAAAAACATCAACCATCCCATTTATTAACATATATAAATCCCTTTGTATCATGATTATATTCTAGATTAATATAAAAAAATATCTCCCCTAATTTTATTATCATCAAGAATATAAAAACTAAATCCATGGATGTCTTTTGGAATAAAACAAAATGATATACCGGAAAATAAGCAAACATTCTTCAATGTTTACATTAATTTTATTTCATTCTATACACAATGAAATCATATTCTTGCATGTGTATATATAAACCTAAATATTATAAATATATTGATAGTATATTAATCAAATTGTTCTACCAAAACATACAGAAATGTCCATCTAATGTGTAATAAACGTATTGTTCATCTGTACGACAAACTACTTTATCCTGAAATGATTATTATATGTTCGTACATTACCACTAATCATGTTGGGAATATGATATAAAAAATATTTTTATATGTGAATATATGATTTTTTATTTTCAAATAAGTTATAAATATTAATATTAAGCATACCTTCTTATATTCCGATTTTTCAATATATGTTAACATATTTTATGGAAATGTGGACTACCACCTCCTCATAGAGAAGAATTTTTTTCATACCATAATAGAATGTAATGAAGATGATATTAATATAAATCGGTGACATATATATCATAAATATTATACTATAAATATTATATCTATATATATATCTTTTACATTGTATTCAATTAAATAAGGAATTAAAATGAATGTGGCATTCATGTGTACCTATGTCCAACGTCTCAATGAACGATGCATTTCATTTCCTATATCCAAATTATTTGAATTATTATAAATACATATTTAATTAATATATAAGATATTTAAATCATTATTTAAATTATTTATATAATGAAATAATTATATAATGAGTACAAAAAAATTCAAAAGTCAATGCATATTCAAAAAAATAACAATTAACACCTAAAAATGTGAAAATATTAAATTATCCTTAAAAAAGTGTAATAATATAATATAATAATTTCATGAATGATATAATAAATAATTAAGGAATTGGTATATGTGATTGTCATATTTAAAACCATTATATAGAATGTTAAAATATTTTCACATGATATGGAACACACGGTAAAAGATATTCATCTCACTATTTACATCCATGATAATAATGTCATATTAACCACTTAAATTATTTTTATTATGTAATTACTACACATTTCGATATATTATATAACAAATTTTTTTATATTAAGGTTATTTTGAGTTTCAGTTTCTGTTATTTTTTCTAATTATATTCTAATTTAATGTTTATATCTTGTAAATAATTATATAAAATGATTCATTTTAATTAGGTTATACTACATACTCATTATTGATAAGATTATAAGACAATGTGTAGGATCGAAATAACGATGTATATGATCAATATACAAGAGGGGGGGGGGGGTGGTGAATTGAAAACTTTAAAAATTTTCCTTAAATAAGGAGAGACCTAAGTCTAACAAAGTCAAACTACGAAAATTCACAACACCTCTATCACTAATTGAAAGAATGGGAAAAAGTATGAAGTTACAAACTTTTAGTTCTATGCACTTTCTTAAATCTAGAAAGTGATTTCGAAAAATGATTTCAAGAAATACGGATCCGGAAAATGAAACTTTACCAAAGATTACAATATGAGATTCTACCTTAAAGAATATAGAATCAAACTGAATCAGAGTACACAAGTGTAAGAAAGTATAATAGGGTTATACTTTCTTAAACATACAAAATACAGTAGAAAGATAAACTTGTAACAAAACCAAGTAACAAGATATAAATATTTTAACCGAAAGAGAAGGGTATCAAACAACCTTGGAAAAAGGTCCCTTGATTTATACTTTCAAGAATGTTTTTCTTACTCGCACCTAGGTATGCCCTCGATACGAAGATCGGAGTCTATGCCTTTCTATCCCCACAAGCCCTCAACTTCAAGGTAGTTAGAACCTCTGTCTTCCTTAGCAAGGAAGCCCTTGAACTTCAAGGTAGTCGGCACCTCTATCTTTCTATCCCAAGAAGCCCTCAATTGTAATCAATAACAATCAGAGTCACATGAAGTAAGTCTGCACAAGGAAAAGTTTGAACATGTTGTTCAAAATTTCTAGACGAATCATTGAGAGTTAATAAGAGTCTATATTTCTAGAAATCAATTCAGGGAGTTTTGATCACTAAAATTCCAAAATTTGTGATCATGTTAAGATGAGATTTTATTTATAGGAGATGCTCCAATAGTCAGCTCCCTCCTCCAACTGTCATATTTTCCTTAAATTTCGGAGGGACCTATACACGTGTCACTCAACCAATGGTTAGTTAGAAACAGAATGGACGACATCGTTTTATAAAAAAACATGTGTAACTGAAGGCATGACATCTTTTTATAATAAAACGATTGTAATCATAAGAAAAACTGATGTTCGGAATGTAAGCAAATAAAATTTCGGAGTCTAGCAAAAATGGAATTCAGATTCTGTAATAAAAAGTTATTCAAATTCTATTTTATATGAATTCAGAACCTGAATTCTGTAGAAACCAGGAGTCCAAATATCTAAGGAAATTCGGAGTCTGCTTTCACTAGAATTCAAAATCTGAACTAACAGAGTTCGAAGTCAATCTTCATAGAAGTTCGGAGTCGAACTACTAGAAGTTTGGAGTCGAACTCATAGAATTTCGGAGTCAAACTCATATAATTTCGGAGTCAAACTCATAGACGTTCAGAGTCGAACTAATAGAAGTTCAGAGTCAAACTCATATAATTTTAGAGTCGAACTCATATAAGTTCGGAGTCGAACTCATAGAATTTCAGAGAAGAACTCATAGAAGTTCGGAGTCAAACTCATTGAAGTTCAGAGTCAAACTCATAGAAGTTCGGAGTCGAACACATAGATGTTCGGAGTCGAACTCTTAGAAGTTCTGAGTCAAACTCATAGAAGTTCGGAGTCAAACTCATAGAAGTTTAGAGTCGAACTGATAGAAGTTTGGAGTATAACTCAAAGAAGTTTGGATTCAAACTCATAGAAGTTTGTATCCATAATTTTGAATGGAACTTCATGAGAGTTTGTGTCCAGAATTCAAAGTGGAACTTCATTGCTCTTCATATCTAGAATTCGGAGTGGATCTTCATTACAATTCATATCAAGAATTCGGAGTGGAACATCATTACAGTTCATATCCTGATTTCGGAGTGGAACTTCATTACAAATCGTATCCAGAAATTGAAGTGTAACTTCATTACAGTTTGTATCCAAAATTGAGATCCTAAAACAGAATTCTCCATATCTAAGTATTATATGATTCTGAGGTTTTTGATATTAATCCGATTTTTATACTTAATAAAAATATTGATATGTATAAGGAAATCTAGGTTAGGATAAATTTCCTTAAGGAAGGAAATTTTACATAGAGAAGTAAAATATTGATTTTCATAAGTATAAGGTGTTTGTTATTTTCAAAACAAGAAGGATTGGAAATGTCATAAAGAAATCCTTATTGACACAACAATCTCCCACTTTTTGGAGAGCACAAACAACCTTATGAAAAAGAATATAAGTACTTAGAATAATTTCATTAGACTTTGAAATTAATACTTATCTACCTTTGTTCATGGATGATAGTGAATACAACTAACTCCCCCTTAGGCATTGAAACTCTAAGGATTGTATTCTGGATTTCCAGAATGGAGTTATCATTATTATGGGAATGAAAAACTTTGTAATGAGGAACTCCCCATTAGATAAGCTCCCCCTTACTTAGGGATGGTTCTTGACTTATAAATTTTTCCTTCTCCCTCTTTTGAGTAGTTCCTTTTCCTTTTCCCCTTTGTGATTTTCAAAAAGAATATAAGGAAATGTAAAAGAAATAAAGTACCAGAAACATTAGTAAATAATATCACAAGATACCACCTAACAAAAATTTCATTATAGTTGAAATAATTTTTACATGGAAAGAAAAATGAAACAAAAGATTGGATTTGTCTATTTGTCCTCCTTTTCCTTTGTAATAAGCTTCTTCAACAAGTTTTTCAGCTTCTTCAAGTCTTTTTTATCCTCCTCAGCTTGCTTCTCCAAAGCTGTGATCCTTTCCTGTTGAGCTTTAAGCACCTCTGCCTAGGCCTTCATAGCCTCTTCCTGCATCTTCACTATCTCATCTTGCTTTACAAGTTTTTATTTTAGCTCAATCCAGATATCTCTATCCCTTTTAAAATCTTGAGCATGGGAGTTAACCTTATCATTCAATTCCTTCACTTGTTGATTCCGAGAATTTTTATCAAGGATTAGCTTCTCTTGAAGATTATTTATATTTGTATCCTCTGTATCAAAAGAATATTTTACCTTAATCTGAAAATTATCAAACTCAACCAAGTCATCATCCACCTTATTTGACCAAAGGGTGATTTGGCTGCAATATTTTCTATGAACATCTTAATTGATTACAAAATTTCTATGGTCATCTCCAATTTTCACACACTTATCCATCAACATGGATAAGGATTCCGATTTCTAATTTAGGGTATGATGAAGAATTTGGAACCTTGAGTATATGGTGGGAAAAATCGGAATAGTGTCCACCATTTTCTTCAATGACTCAACAATAAAGTCATGAACCTATGGTGATGACTCCAAATATGATAAATTGCTTGGGGATTGTTCTTCTTGAGTTTCAAATAGCTTCCTCCTAGAGGTTCCACCAACCTCTTTCTTCCTAATGATATCTTTTTTGGTGTATCCATGAGCACTTTCTTACCTTTATATGTTTTCGGAATGGGTAGGTCATCTGGAGATTCATCCTCACTCTCTGATATTTGAACAATCTTGTCTTCATCTATTTTATCATTTTATGCTCCTTCCTCAAGAAAATTATTCTCATAGGTCTCTTCCTCAGACAATTCATACTCTTTCTCTTCCTCTTCCTTATCATCATCTTTGTTACCTACTTTCTCAACTTCCGATCCTGGAGTGACAGGTTTTGAGGATTCAGCCTTTTTTGATAATCCTCAACTTGTTTAGTTAGGTAATCTAGATCATCACTTCCTTCTTCTTCTTCTTCTTCCTCTACAACTTCTTCTTCTACACTCCAAACAACTTATTTCCCTTTAATATTTTCCTGAGTGAATTAGTTCTTCTCAAGGGTTTATGGTAATGGTTCAGTAAGGAAAGATTCCGGAAATAGAATCTGCTCAGAAGCCAACTCTATTGCTTTCAAAAGAGATTGAACAATCTCTTCTTCTGACATCTTCTTCTTCAATTTCTTTTCTTTTTATTTTTTTCCAACTCATTAGAAACTTTCTCTTTCAAGGCATTATCCTCAGTAGTATCTAATCCGAATTGAGGGTCCCCTTATTTTCTCTTCTCATTTTCTTCCCTCCACTTAGCATCCACTTCATCTGGGTTGGCTTTTTGTTTCTTTGGCTTGGGTAGTGCAGATTGAGTTTCCATAGCTTTTTGGGTCTTGTCTTCAACCACCACTTCATTAAACTTTCTCTTCTTCCCTGCCTTTTTATATGGTTCTGGAGTTTGTTGATCTTTCTGAGCTGCCTTAGCCTCTTCCTCTAGTAAAGGGTAGAATTATCCAGATTCAACAGAAAAACCCACCTTCACCCTCTTTAATGTATCATCACTAATCAGCATTACCTTACAATTTCTTTTCTTGGAAGTGAAATAAAATTTAAACGAATCAAGACATCTGATAATAAGCTTAGAAATCAAGGCCAGATATATTATGATCTGAGCTTTCAGATTCCATTATTTAATATTCTTAACTGTAATCAAAACATGCCTCATCAAATTCAACTTCATGAGATTTACCAAAAAATATAAGATGTATATATCACTCATCTTGAGATTATCCTTATCACTCCTTCTCGGTACGAAAAAGCCTTGTACCCTCAGTTGTATAATCTGATTATTCAAAGAGATATGACCAAGATTAGCAGTCTTGGCATCTTTAAGACCAAGGCATTTAAATTCCTTCACTTTGTTGAAACTTCCTTGCTCATCCAGAAGCATATGTGAAAAGAACTCAGCTTCACCTTCATAAGATAGACCCACCAAGCTTGCAGCCTTGGTGTAAGAAATCATATAAGTCCTCCCATAATATTTGAATGAAAACTTCTCTCTACCATCTTAATTAAGGAAGGAAACAGACTCGTAAAACTCAACAAAAAAATATGTATAATCTGGATCCTGATTCACTGGCTTTGATAAGAAAACATCCTCCCAACCAATCAATATGATATTCTTAGATATAAGAGAATCATACTTGTAGAAACTCGGATGCACTAACCTCTCCCTGTAAACTAAAAATTTTGATATTGGCTTCATAGTTGAAATATACTGAGAAGTGGCCTCGGCAGACATTTAGAATGAAGAGCTCAAGAAGATTCGAAATAGGCTTTAAGAAGGAAGGCAGAACTTCAACAAGCGAAAGCATGAAGATCGATGTGGGACAACCATCGGGGGTCCCCTTTGTATAGGCAATGAATGTGACCTTTGAGCTTCCAAAAACCATCTAACTGTTGAAAAACTCTCTGATCTGATCTGACGGTTGAAAACATACCCACATGGAAATCTTGAATCTGATCATTTCAGGTTTTAAGAAAAACAATTGGATTTAAGAAAACTAGAATTTGAGAAAATTTAAAACTCATAAGAAAATACCAGCAAGAAAAATATTACTACGAAAACTTAAGTAAAGAAATCATACTTTTCGTATTGGCTAGAATGTTTATTCATAATAGGTGATATTATTTTTGAAGAAAAATTTGACTACGAAAAAGTAACTATGAAAAACTTAATGTTGAAAAGACTTTGAGTAGCAAAACTCCAGTAAGAAAAGTATGAGTATGAAAATTTTCATTATGAAAATTTCCATTAAGAAAATTTTCATTAAGAAAATTCTCATTACGAAAACATCATTACGAAAATTCTCAGTACGAATATTTCATTACGAAAATTTCTAATAGGAAAATTTCATTACGAAAATTTCCAGTACGAAAAATTCTTTATGAAAATTTCCAGTACGAAAAGTTCATTACGAAAATTCTCAGTATGAAGACTTCATTACGAAAATTCTCAATATGAAAATTTCATTACGAAAATTTCCAGTAAGAAAATTTCATTACGAAAATTTGAAAATTTTGAAAGAATCATTACGAAAAATTTGAAAAACTCATAACGAAAAATTTGAATGACTCATAACCAAATGTGCTCCCCCTATGAAAATAAGTTTATTATTATAAGGAAAATGGTTCAACATGAAGATAATTAAGGATGATTACCTCACGATTATCACTCCTAAATTATGTTTAATGTATTCAAATATATCGGAGGGTAAAGATTTTGTAAAAATTTCATCAAATTGATCTTGCATTCCGATAAATTGAAGAAGGATATCTCCTTTAAGTGTGTGATCCCTAAGAAAGTGATGCATAATATCTATGTGCTTTGCACGGGAGTGATGTGCATGGTTTTTACTAAGGGAAATGGCACTTGTGTTATCACACAAAATTTTAGTCTTAGTAAAACTCAAGTCATAGTCTGTGAGTGTGTGTTGCATCCACAACACTTGAGCAAAACAACTTCCAGCTGCTATATATTCAGATTCAACAGTGGAGAGTGCTACTGATTGTTTCTTCTTGTAGGACCAAGAAACTAATGAATCTCTTAGGAAATGAAACGTTCCAGATGTAATTTTTCTATCCATTCTACACCCACCAATGTCAGCATCTGAAAATATTTTTAAGATAAAATCATTTCCACAAGTATAAAATAATCCTAGATCCATGGTTTCCTTTATGTATCAAAAAATTATTTTCACTACCTTTAAATGAGATTCATTAGGATTGGATTGATATCTTGAACATAATCATACTGAAAACATCAGGTCTGGTCGACTAGATGTTAGGTAATGTAAAATTCCTATCATACCTCTAAAAGATGTTTGATCTACTAGTTTTCCAGATTCATCAAGATCAAGTGTGTTTGAGGTAACAATAGGAGTACTAATACTTTTAGTGTTATCCAATCCATACTTTTTAAGAAGATCTTTAATATACATATGTTGAGATATATAGGTTCTTTCTAGTTTTTTAGAAATTTGAAAACCAAGGAAAAATGTTAACTAACCCCTGATACTCATTTCAAACTCATATTTCATTATACTTGCAAAGGAATCAATTAAATATTGCTGAGGTGAACCAAATATAATGTCATCAAAATAAATTTGAACAATCAAAACTTTTTCTTATCATTATTTATAAAAAGGGTTGGATCTTCATTTCCCTTAACATAGTTATTTTGATGCAAAAATCCTATAAGTCTATCATACCAAGATCACGGGGCTTGTTTAAGGCCATACAACGCTTTGGTAAGTCTAAAAACATGATCAGGATATTTTTTATCTTCAAATCTAGGAGGTTGTTCAACAAAAACATCCTCTTGAACATAACCATTAAGGAAATCACATTATACATCCATATGAAAAAGTTCAAAATTCTAGAATGATGCAAAGTCAAGTAAAATACATATAGATTCAAGTCTAGATATTGGAGCAAAGGTTTCTTCATAGTCTATTCATTCTTTTTGATTATAGCCTTTAGCAAAAAGTCTAGCTTTATTTCTAACAATGACCCCATTTTCATCACACTTATTTCTGAATACCCACTTTACTCCAATAACAGAAGTTTACTTAGGTCTTTCACCCAAGGTCCAGACTTTATTCCATTCAAATTCATTTAGTTCATCTTTCATGGCTTTTATCCAATCATCATCACCTAAAGCTTCATTAGTGCTTTTTGGTTCCAGTTGGGAAAGGAATGATAGATGTTCTACTTCATTTCGTAAGGAACTTCTATTCCTTACAGGTTGATTGACATCATCAATGATACTATCACTGGGATGATTCTTAAGAAACAAATGACTTGGGTTTTGTAAAACTTGTTCATCAACCTAGGGTACGAAATCTACTGGTGTAAATGTTTCAGAACTATCTTCTTGAATATTTTCCTTATCAGAAGGATTTTATATTAAAATTTGATAATCAGTTTCTAAAAACACATCCGAAGATGTAGGTTGTGATGGTTTAAAAACAAAAGGGTCAAAATCATCAAATTTGACTTGTACTGTTTATTCAACAGTACAAGTGTATTTGTTGAAAACCTTATATGTCTTAGAAGTTGTGGAGTAGGCTAAGAGGATTTCTTCATCAGATATTGGTGTGAATTTGTGTAAATTATCTTTAGTATTCTGGATGAATACCTTGCATCCAAAAACCTTGAAGTAGGAAAGTCTTGGTTTTCAACCATTCCATAACTCATAAGGAATTTTATTAAGAAAATGTCTAATCAAAACTCAATTTATAGTATAACAAGAAGTACTAACAACTTCATCCTGGAAATGTCTAGCTATATAATATTCACTCAACATGGTTCTAGTTATTTCTTGAAGAATTCGATTTCTTCTTTATACTACACCATTTTTTTGAGGAGTTATAAGTGATGAAAAGTTGTGAGTAATACCTTTTCTACTACAAAATGTTTCAAAATAAGAATTTTGAAATTCTTCTCCATGATCACTATGAATAGTTTTCAATGGAAGGTTTTTCTCATTTTTAACTTGGGCTCTAAAACTTTTGAAATAAGAAAAATATTTAGACTTCTTTTCTAGAAAATATACCCATGTAAATCTAGTGTAATCATCAACTAGAACAAACACATAGAATTTTCCACCAATGCTTCTAGTTTGTGTTGGACCAAAAAGATCCATGTGCACCAACTATAATGCATCAGTTGTTGAGACTTCACTGATTGATATAAAACTAGATTTATGTTTCTTTTCAAATTAAAAATAATCAATAACTTTAGAATAATCAAATCTAAGCTCTGGTAGATCCTTAACTAGTTTTTTCTTAGAGTGTTTACATAAGTTTCTAAGGTTACAGTGACCTATCCTTCTATGCCATAACAAAGAATGATCTTACATTTCACTTAGGCAAGGTATGTCTTGGCTCCTAAGGTCTTCTATGTTTAATGTGTAAACATTATCTTTCCTATTGGCAGAGAGAATGAACTCTTCCTTCGAATTGTGTACTAATAATTTACCATTCCTAAAATTCACAAGGTATCCTTCATTAGATAATTTACTTATGCTAATGAGGTTTTTCTTAGGACCCTTAACAAACAAAACATTTGAAATCAATGTTTTTCCAAGAAGAATAATATTACCTATACCAACAATTTCTCCCTGAGCATTATCTCCGAAAGATACTTTTCTTCCATTCGACTTGATAATATTTTCAAAATAGTTGTTGTTACCAGTCATATGTTGGGAACATCCACTATCAATGTACTAAGTATTTCTGTTGGTACTTTCCCTATTTTCCTGAAAATAAGAAATAAGTTAGTTTTTCAGAATCCATACTTTCATGGATCCGGAATTTTTATCCAACAATATTTTGGGTATCCACATTTGTTTAGAAAAATATAATTTATGAAACCTAAGAGATTTAACTCTATTCAAAGAAAATTTTTTCTTCAAATGCCGACCACTTTGACACTTAGTGCAAAAAGGAGATTTAGAAGGAACAAAATTGTTGTTTTTGAAAATCGGTTTTCGGTGAGTATAACCAACTCCAGTAGTGTTTCCGTAAGGATTAATTTGAGAAAAAATCTTATCAAATTTTTCCTTCCCAGAGGTAAATTTTTCAAGAATCTTCTTAAGAGAAAATATTTCAGATTTTATTCTAATGACTAAATTCCTATCCTCAGGAAGCATTTCCTTAGAGTTAGATTTTTCCTCCAAAACATTCTTCTTTAAAATAGCATTCTTAAGATCTTTAGAAAGTTCTTCCTTATCAGAATTTTCTTTTTCAAGGTCTTTAGACAGATTTTCTAAATGCTCGTCTTTATCTTTAGAATCTGAATAAAGATCTGAAATCTCTTCTGTAAGAATTTCTTCTCTAGTATTTTCCTTGTCTAATTTTTTAGAAATTTTACAATTTTTTTCATCATGTAACTTGAAAAATCTAGATACTTTTTTCATATGAAGGTTCTTCATTTTCTGAGGATGAAGTATCTTCATTAGAAGAACTATTTTTGGAATAGTAATTCTTATCAAGAGATAATTTCGTTAAAGCCTCGACAGAGCGTACCTTGGCCATAAGAGATGTATGTGGAAAAGAAGTTGTAGAAATGAATCCCATATTATTCTGAGCTGATGAATCGTATTCCTATGATTTACATTCTGAAGAGTCTCCACATCTAGAACTCCAAGTAGTATTTGCTTTCAGACTTTTCTTAGCTTTATCTTTGTAAAACTTCTTCCTGTTCCTTTCAAAATGCCTCTCTTTTCTTTCTTTCCTTTTAATCATAGGGCAATCAGGTATTATGTTTCTATTTCTCATGCATTCATAGAATGTGACCCTTGAATCTTTCTTATCTTTCATTTCCTTATTCTTATACTTGGATTGGAAATTTCTTTGACCAGCTATGTTATTCATCCTTCGAGCAAGATTTTCTAACTCCTTCTCTGAGACTTCACTCTCACAAGATTTGGATTGGATAAAAACCTTCATAGACTTGGATCTCGAAAGTCTCTCAGGAGTCTTATCTTTAATGTGATTTGAAGTTGTAGTAAAAGCAATAGTACCATTACCATTCTTCTTTTTGATGTTTTTAGCATCTCTCTTCATCTTTGTTTCATGTTGGAGAAGAGTTCCAAATAGTTCATCTAAGGAAATTTGAGTAACATTCTTGTTCTCATCAATTGTTGTTCTCTTTGATTCCCACTCATTAGGAATGATATCAATGATCTTGTCAACGAGAGCTTAATAATCTAGACCTTTCTCTCCCATAGATTGTAAGCTATTCACTATAGTCATAAATATTTGTTTCAGCTTACAAATGGGTTATCCATATGGATAATTAAAACCATGATACTCACCTCTAATAATGGATCTTCTGGTCTCAATCACTTTGGATGTACCAAAATGTGTAACTTCGAGTTTCTTCCATATACAGTTAGTTGTTTCACAAGAAGAAATTTGGCTATATATTTTCCTAGTCATTTAACATAGTAATTTATTGTGTACCTTATAGTTGAGTTTGTATTCATTCTTATCTTGTTTTGTGAAAGTACTTACTTCCATATAAGGAATTTGATAACCTTCAGTGAGCATAAAAAAAATTTTACTCCAGTATTGATAACGAAAGTCTTCATTTGATATCTCCAATAATCATAATCCTTACCATCAAAAATTGGTGGTCTGGTAGGATTATAGTTGTTGATGGAACCCACATTGATTCATGCCATATTAAAATATTTCCACAGAAAAACTTTATAATAAAAAAAGTTCGGATTCAAGGAAAATATTACTAAACAAGGAAAATATATAACAACGAAAAACTGACCAAGAAAAACTTATATGTGAGTATAAGTCTTTCAGAGACACCATATGATACCAATTGTATGATCGAAATAATGATGTAGATGCTCAATATACAAGAGGGGTGGTGAATTTTACACTTTAAGAAATTTCCGTAAACAAGGAATGATCTAAGTTTAACAAAGTTAAACTACGAAAATTCACAACACCCATAACACTAATTGAAAGATTGGGAAAAAGTATGAAGTTAAAATCTTCTAGTTCTATGCACTTGCTTAAATCTGGAAATTGATTCAGAAAAAAAAGTTCAGGAAATATGGATCCGGAAAATGAAACTTAACCAAAGTTTACAATATGAGATTCTACCTTAAAGCATATAGAATAAAACTGAATCAGAGTACACAAGTGTAAGAAAGTATAACATGGTTATACTTTATTAAACATACAAAATGCAGCGGAAAGATAAACTTGTAACAAAAACAAGTAACAAGATATAAATCTTTTAACCCATAGAGAAGGGTATCCAAAAACCTTAGATAAAGGTCCCTTGATTTATACTTTCAAGAAAGTCTGTCTTACCCACACTCGGGTAATCCCTCAATACAAAGATTGGAGTCTATGTCTTGCTATCCCTGCAATCCCTCAACTTCAAGGTAGTTGGAACCTCTATCTTCCTCAGCAAGGAATCCCTCAAACATCAAGGTAGTCGGCACATCTGTCTTCCTATCCCTGGAAGCTCTAAATTGAAATCAACAACAATCGGAGTCGCATGAAGCAAGTGTGCACAATGAAAAGTTTGAACAGGCTGTTCAAAAATTCTGCACGAAGCTTTGAGAGTTTATAAGAGCCTCTCTCTCTAGAAATCATTTCAGGAAGTTTTGATCACCAAAATTCCAAAAGTTGTGATCACGTTCAAATGAGCAATTATTTATAGGTGAAGCTCCAACAGTCGGTTCCCTCCTCCAACGGTCATATTTTCCTTAAATTTCGGAGGGACCTATACACATGTCACTCAACCAACGGTTAGTTAGAAATAGAATGGATGACATCTTTTTATAAAAAAACAGGTGTAACTAAAGGCACAACATCATGTTATAATGAAACGAGTGTAAGAATAAGAAAAACTGAAGTTTGGAATGTAAGAATATAAAAGTTTACAGTCTAACCAAAATGGAATTCCAAGTCTATAATAAAAAGATATTCAGATTCTGTTTAATAGGAATTCGGAACCTGAATTCTATAGAAATCCAGAGTCTGAATTTCTAAGGAAATTCAGATTCTGGTTTCACTAGAATTCAGAATCTGAACTAATAGAGATCAGAGTGGATCTTCATAGAAGTTTGGAGTTGAACTAGTAGAAGTTCAGAGTCGAACTCAAAGAAGTTCAGAGTTTAACACATAGAAGTTCATAGTCGAACTCATAGAAGTTCGGAGTCAAACTCATAAAAGTTTGCAGTCGAACTCATAGAAGTTCGGAGTTGAACTCATAGATGTTTGGAGTCGAACTCATAGATGTTCACAATCAAACTCATAGAAGTTCGTAGTTGAACTCATAGAAGTTCTGAGTTGAACACATAGATGTTCGGAGTCAAACTCATAGATGTTCGGAGTCGAACTCATAGAAGTTCGGAGTCGAACTCATAGAAGTTCGTATCGATAATTCGGAATGGAACTTCATGAGAGTTCGTATCCAGAATTTGTAGATGAACTTCATTACAGTTCATATACAGAATTCAGGGTGGAACTTCATTACAGTTCATATCCAGAATTCGAAGTTGAACTACATTATAGTTTATATCCAGAATTTGGAGTGGAACTTCATTACAGTTCATATCCAGAATTCGGAGTGGAACTTCATTATAGTTCGTATCCAGAATTTTGAGTGGAACTTCATTACAGTTCGTTTCCAGAATTTGGATCCAAAAACAGAATGCTCTATATCTAAGTATTATATGATTCTGAGGTTTTTGATATGAATCAAATTTTTATACTTAAGAAAAACATTGATATGTATAAGGAAATCTATGTTAGGATAAATTTCCTTAAGGAAGGAAATTTTCCTTAGAGAAGTAAAATATATATTTTCTTAAGTATAAGGTGTTTGTGATTTTCAAAACAAGAAGGAATTAAAAAGTCATAAGGAAAACCTTATTGACTCAACACAATGTTCATTAAAAAAATTCAAAATCTATTTTGAAATTTTCTTCCATTTTATTTGTATTTACATTTGAAACACATAATTAATATATTGATTAATTCTGACATCAACTTTAGGGTATTTTAAGCGTTTACATAATAATCCCATTATATTAGGAATTACTTACACTTGGCTTTCCATTTAGTGAAATTATTTGATAATTTTATAAATAAAACAATTACATTTAGTATCCCATTGTTATGCATTAACTTTTCCATGTAATAGATCCATTTTTTTACTCTCTGGAACTCAAAATGTTATAAAAATATTATAAAAATCTTTCTAAGGAAACCCTGATTGATTTATCTATTTTTTCAGAGAACCTGTTTTCTTATAAATTTTTTCTATATAATAGTTTTCATTTTTTTAACATTACAAAATGATTATTTAAATATAATTTTACCCTTTTATATTTTAAAAACATTCTCAAAAGAATATTCTTGTCCCAATTCAGACAAGGGTCCTTTCTAAACACTTTAGCTTGAAAAAGGAATGATATTTTTACATCGTACACACTGTATAGATGTATCCACTATCATTTATTTTATGATTCATATGACTTATTAAAAGGTTACTCTTAATATATTTTATATAAAATAATTATTTTTAAAGAAATTTATTTTCACGATGATTTTTAAAATTAAATGATATTTTCCAAAATAATGTTTTCGAAATAAAATTTTATAGTATTTATATTAATAAATAACCAAAACACATTATCATTACTCAACATTGAATATTTACTATTGACATAATCATTATTCCTCCTCTAGACGGTTTACGAATTTTTTGACCGATGATAGTATTGAAATTTTATACATATATTCTTTTTGCAATCCCTTGAAAATATTCAATTTCCATGATCATCAAATGTTATGTTTCCCATCAAAATCAATAGCATTTATCATTGAAAAAATTATTTCATAAACCATATAACATTATTAAATATAGTGTTTTCTTGATATTTATTTGATTAACTAGGGAAATGTTTAAAAATAATTATCTTTTATACCATATATATATATATATATTATATCGAACATTTTTCATGAATTAAATCACTTATTCGATATACGTGGAATTATTTTGACATGTTTGAAATTTGGTGGGGCCCAGTTAAATATTTCCCCTTGATGTATATGTATTCTCATGGGATGAATCAGTTGGCTAGCCTATTCTGATATGTTTATTAACTAAGTATGTTATTAACTATCCTATTAATGATCATTATAGTAAATGAAAAAATTACCTTGGAATCATGGAATTCAATTATTAATTATTTCTTCCATTTTGAATAAATTTTTTTATCCATGACTATTTCACTATTAAAAATTATATGGATGCATTTTATGTTTAGTTTTTTCTATAAATGAAATGTTTTTTTTCTATTTCTTAGCTTCATATGTTTACTATTTCCAATCTATTTATTTAAATGACATACAGTTTAAGTTATTTATCATTATATTTTATTTATTCTGTTACATATATGTTTATTGGTCCCTTGGTATGTATATTAAAATATTTACCATGATGTAATTATTTTCTCATTGAATCAATATTTCTTCTATTATAATAAATCCTTTATGAACATTTTAGCTCACCATTAATTTTATACATTTTCCTATGAATATAGGATGTATAAAAATAATGATATTAAAGGATACACTAGATGGATGAAGGTATCATATATGAATGAAAAAAAATTATTTTATAATTATTTTATTCATTTCTAATAGAATAGTCATGTGTGTATCTTTTTTTTCAAGACTAATAAACTCTTTCATCCACTATGAATTGATTCCCTGTAATCCTTCCAATTTAATAGTACTAGACATCGTCTCTATGATTCTGGGGTAGAGTCACAATAGTTTTTATTAAAGGATGCTGAAACGCACGGCCGATTGTCACCTATCGACCGGTCAAGGATCCGGTGCTCTGCTAATGTGTATAGCAGCACTCGGGTCGAATCCTCGACAATGGTACTTCATAATAGTCGATTGTTTTTAGTTGATTGTATTTTGATTGGGCGGGGGGGGGGGGGGGGGGTTTGTTTTCAGAGATTAATTGAAATGTTTAATGGATGATGTTTAATTTAAAATGTTGATAAAGATTGGGGTGAGTTCATCATTAGGGAGTTAAGCATGTGATATCCTTGAGCTTTTCTTTATATTGCATTAAATTAACACCCACATCAAAAGTTGATGTTGATTGGAATTACCAAGTGTTAAGCCTTTATTCCAAGCCTTAACTTTACTTGGGGTTCTAATCTAAATCAGTGCTTGATTGTGGAAGTGTATTTATGGTTACAATAATCCATGGAAACCACACGTTGAACATAATATGTCAATAATCCATGACATGTTAAGTCCAATATACACAATGTTAAATTAAAGAATACTAATCGGGAAAAACCTCTCAATCACTTAACATCCCTAAATTATAACTCACCCCAATAATATATTTACTCATCCATTTAAATTATTATTAATCTGGTCTATTATGTTTAAGGTGGTGAATTACAAAGAGAAGAAAAAGAAAGGGATAAGAAAAGAGTTGTG
The DNA here is from genome assembly GCA_963277665.1 of Viscum album. NCBI lineage: Eukaryota > Viridiplantae > Streptophyta > Magnoliopsida > Santalales > Viscaceae > Viscum > Viscum album. The sequence continues at coordinate 1,534,566,054 of OY728120.1, read as the reverse complement.
CGCCGAACACACAGACAAACGATGATGAGAGTAAAAAAAACCAGATTTTATTGAATAATAAAGTAAAAGAAGATGATGGATTTCAGATTTATTTAAACTAAAATAAGAAAATTAATATTTGACTATAGAATTTGGATGAGAATAAGAAATTAAGAAGAAAAAAATGTCATTAAAACAGAATTACAAAGACAAACACTTGCAAAATTACAACGAAGAAAAATGCAAAAGTAAATGAAAAAAAAGAGAGGACGAAGGGATTATAAAGTGAAAACATGAGTTTGGAAGATCCTCCAAAGCCTTTGGCAGGGCCTTGGTTCTTCCAACCAATCCTCCTTTTCTCAGAAATTCCAACCCTTTTGAATGGAGAGGAGGGGATGTATTTATAGCCCAAGGTGGTGGACTGTTTACATTCCCGAAATACCCCTCCACTTGGATTGCCGATATGGACATCAAGAAAACCGAATCTGGAGAAACTTATTCTTCAAAGATTTATATAATAATGTTTTCCGACCACTCTCAAAAGTTGGAGTCATTTGGACTTAATGATCAAAAGTTATGGCCGGTTGAATAAACAAAGTAAAACATTCCATTTCAATCCAATCTTTTTGAAGTCCAGAATGTGAATGGGTTTTTGAAAATGGAGATGCCTTCAAATGAAAATTGGTTCTTCAACAAAGTTGGTCACCTGTATATCCTATTTCACAATGAAAAATATAATCTCGATTTTATGCTTAAATCATGTGATATGTCATGAATACTATACTGATTTTAATTCTCATCCAGACTGGTGGGATGGATTTTCAAGCTTCATTTGGGCCCTTTGTTCTTAGATTTGGGCCCTAAAATATTTATACAAGATGGAATGTAGTGTCCCCCGAATTAAGGTGGAGAGTTAATGTTTTTGGACTTCTGTATTGAGCCCAATAAATTATTCTTAAAGGCTGGTCCAGTTTGTTCACAGATTCTTTGGTATTGTTTGTGAGGACCATATGACCCTTCAAATGGCAGAATTGGATCATGTCACCTTCTAATGAAATGTTTTATATTGAAAGGATAATCCAAAAAAACAATAAACACACAATTTGGATCAGTATAGTGATAGTTATTATTAAAACATTAAACTGACTCAATTGGACTACTTCTAAAAATTCTCAAAAATTATATTTAATATTAAAACATTAATATTTCACACAAATTATGCACATTTCATATAAACTAAGTAAAGAGGGAATATAATATGTCATTAAAATATTAATAACATAAACTCCCACACACTTAGATTTGTGCATGTCCTCATGTACAACAAATATAAAAACATGACAAAATCGTTTTTACTCACCAACAGATTTTGAAATTTTGTTTTCTCCAATCAGAGGAGGTTTAGACTATTTCACTCATCCATTTTGAATTCCACCACAAGTTGTTACAGAAACAATTTTTCAAAACTAATTCATTTTTTTTCATGCTCAAATTTACAAATGGAAAATGTGGACACTCAAAACTCACACCTCTCAAGATGATAAAATTTATTTGTGGAGGTTCACTCTTTCACCAACCAAAAGTGAAAATCTTAGAGTTCGAAATGAGATCTCAGCCTAAAATCCATATACAATGTTCACAAGAATCAAGAGGTCTTTTAAGGGGTTTTTCTGTGGTTATGGGACGGTAGGAATATAATTTCCAAGGGAGAGAAGAAGAGGGTTAAAATACCAACATAGAAAAAGCAATGCACATTTTTTTGAAATAAAACATGGAAGGAAATGAAAAAACATATTTACAAGGGAATTATTGTGTGAATAAAGACACAATATAGGAAGAAAATATGAAGTTAATGAGAAGATGGAATATTTACAAAACAAAAAAACTTCTCCCAATAAGAATATAATACAAGTGTTCTTTTTTTCTTATCCTTTTTTTCTTTGTTTTTTAGAAAGTTGACCTTGAAACAGATCTCACACTCATATCTCAACCCATGTTTGATCTCCTCACGACACTAATTTTAATAGTTATAACAAGATCAAAGGTTGAGAAAGAGTTATTTTTGACCTACCCAAGCCACAACCCATTTTTTTGATTTTTTTTGAGTTTTTTGATTTTTTTTTCATCTTTTTTTGAACACTTTTCAATAACATTTACAAAATTACATAAATGGAAGTTCATTACATTACCAAAAACACACTTAATACACACTGAAATGGATGCTTGCCCTCAATAATATGATAACATGGTGAAATCAACAAAGGGTACCCAAAATGAAATCCATCTCCCCACACATAAATATCGAAAAATTATGCAATGAAAATCCATGTTGTTACTGGGTGGGAAAAGGTATTGGGCTTGTAATGTGGCAATCAAAGAAATTTTTTTCATAGGCTCGAAGGGGCTTTCAAAAGGAGGACTAATGTATTGTTAATGGGAGGCTATTTGGCTATTATAATTCTTATGTGGTTCAGAAAATGCCTCTATCATATTAATGCACACTAAAGTAAAAAATTCAGCTCGAAGGTCCACAAACTCAAGACTCACAAATAAGGGTGAAAACAAACATTTTGAAAAGATTTACATAGGTGGCCTTGGCATGAATGCAAATGTTTTTCTCACCTTTTGGGAAAATCATTTTCCAAATAAAAAATTGAGCATTCAAAATTTGTTAATTTTGACACAAAAGTCTTGATCCAAAGTCATGATGAAAATACAAAATTTTTGAGATGAAAACATGTTTGTTAACTCCCCAAAATGGTTGGGAAAAATTTCAAAAGTCGATGGTGAGTAAAAATGATTCTTTTTTTTGTATTTTTTAAGTGATTGTGTTTTTTGGTGTTTTTTTAGTTTTTAAGGATTTTTTAAAATACACACCCACACAATAAAGAAAAAAAAGGGTTTAGTGAAGAATGTGGTAAAAAATGAAAGAGAGAGGAAGAAGAAGAAATAGGTAGAGAGAGGAAGAGATAGATAGAGAGTTAAAGGGAAATAGGTGCCCCCTGGTTTGGATTTGGCGGGTCGCCTTCTCCATCTAGTGGTAGGTCGGCTAGAGAAGTTGGGGAGCCAGTGGACGTCGATGTTTATCCAGGATTGTGCATCCTCTCATGGTGACGCTTTAACTGATTTCCATTAACCGTGAATTCCCTTTTGGAAGAGGGGTCTTGGACTTGCACTGCACCAAATGGGTAAACGTTAGTAATAACAAAAGGACCTTCCCAACGAGAATTAAGTTTACCCGGGTGTAGCTGAAATCGAGAATTGAAGAGCATTACCATTTCAACATCATGAAATACCTTTCTCAACATGTGTTTTTCATGGAGTACCTTAGCCTTCTCTTTGTATAGATTGGAATTCTCATAGGATTCAAGTCGTAGGTCCTCCAGTTCATCCATTTGCAACAATCTTTCTTCACCAGATTTTTCACAATAAAACATACAGGTTTTCACAGCCCAAAAATACTTATGATGGATTTCAACTGTTAAGTGACACGCTTTACCAAAAACTTGCCTAAAAGGAGACATCCCAATGGGTGTTTTATAGGCAGTTCGATAAGCCCAAAGGGCTTCACCAAGTCTCTCAAGCCAGTCTTTTCTGGTGGGCTTAACAATTCCCTCAAGTACCCTTTTTCAATTCTCTATTAGAGAGTTCAGCCATGCCATTTGTTTGAGGGTGATATGCAGTTGAAGTTTTATGTATAACCCCATTCTTTTTCAGAAGATCTTTCATGGTTCTATTAGAAAAATGGGTTCCTAAGACACTGATCAAGGCACGTGGTGTGCCAAATCGTTGGAAGATGTGGGTCTTTAGGAACTCACTAATAGTATGAGCATCATCCTTCATAGTGGGTTTGGCCTCAACCCACCTTGAAACATAATCGACCACAAGAAGAATGTATGAGAATCCATTGGAAGGGGGAAATGGTCCCATGAAATCGATGCCCCAAACATCAAATATTTCACAAAAGATTAAAGGCTTTTGGGGAATTTCATTTTTTTTAGAGATTATGCCGAACTTTTGGCAAGTGGGACATGATTGACAGAACTCATGTAACTCCTTGCAGAGTGAAGGCCAGAAGAATCCAGAGTCTAGGACCTTTCGGGAGGTCCTTTGTGGTCCAAAGTGGCCACCTCCAGGAAGTGAGTGACAGAATTCTAAGATGGAAGAATGATCATTTTCTTCAACACATCTCTTAATTACCATGTCAGCCCCAGTTTTCCAAAGTTTATTTTCTTCCCAAAAATAGTATTTTGAATCACATTTCAACTTGATTTTTTGTTCTTTTGAAAACTTTTCAGGAAAAACACCAGAAACCAAATAATTTACAATTGGGGCATACCATGGTAACATTGGAGTGAGAGACGAAAGGTTCTCAATGGGGAATTCAGGATCAATGATTTCTGAATGAGAAGAATTAGAAATTCTACTCAAGTGATCATCCACAGGGTTTTCTTTTCTAGGTCTATCTTTGACTTCAAGGTCAATATCTTGGAGCATTAGGATCCATCTTATTATCCTCGGTTTGGAATCACTTTTCTTGAGTAAGAACTTTATAGCAGAATGATCTGTGATGATTATGATTTTGGCACCTAAGAGATAGGGACGGAATTTATATAAGGAAAAAACCACTACTAGAAGTTCCTTTTCAGTCACAGTGTAGTGAGATTGAGTTTCATCCAATGTTTTTGAGGAATAATAGATGACATGAGGAATAATTTTTCTTCTTTGACCAAGAACAGCCCCAACAGCTCTATCAGAAGCATCACACATTAACTCAAAGGGTAAGGACCAATCTTGGGGTTGGATTATTGGGGCAGATGTTAGAGCAGTTTTGAGTTCAACAAAATCTCTCTTGCAAACCTCGTCGAAATGAAAAGTGACATCATTTTGGAGAAAACGAGTGAGTGGGAGGGAAATTTTACTGAAGTTATGGATGAATCTCAGATAGATACCGGCATGAACGAGGAATGAACGGATGTCTCAAACAGAAGTTAGTTCAGTTAGTGATTGGATCACTTCAATTTTGGCTGGATCAACTTCAATACCATCTTTTGAAACTATGTGCCCTAGAAAAATTTCATTTGGAACCATAAAGTGACATTTTTCAAAATTTAACACAAGGTTACACTTGAAACACATTTGAAGGACTAGAGAAAGTGAATGCAAGTACGACTCAAATGACTCACCATAAATGGTGATTTCATCTATGAAGACTTCCTTGCAGTGTTCAATGAATTCTGAAAAGATACTCATCATACACCTCTGGAATGTTGCAGGAGAATTGAAAAGTCCAAAATGCATTCTTCTATATGCATATGTTCCAAAGGGGCATGTGAAAGTATTCTTTTCTTGGTCCTGAGGTGAGATCAGGATTTGAAAATAGCCGGTGTATCCATCAAAAAGCAATAGTGTGACTTTCCGGCCAATATTACTAGCATTTGATCAAGGAATGGAAGAGGGTAGTGATCTTTTCGGGTTTCAACAATCAATTTCCTATAGTCGATGCACACACTCCATTTGTTCTTCACTCAAGTTTTTACTACCTCTCCATGTTCATTTGTGACAACAGTTATCCCACGTTTCATAGGTACAACTTGAATTGGACTAACCCATTCACTATCAAAAATTGGGTAGATAATACTAGCTTGAAGAATCTTGGTGATCTCTTCCCTAACTACCTCAAGGATTAATGGATTTCTTTGTGGTTCTGTAATTGGTTTGGATGACTCCCCAAGATGGATGTGATGCATGCAAAGGACAGGGTTGATTCGTGGTATGTCATATAGGGTCCAACCTAAGGCATTTTTGTTTTCCTCTAACACTTGAACAATTTTGGACTCCTCAGTTTCAGTAAGTGTGGCAGAGATAATGACATGATATGAGTGATCATGGAAGAGGAATGCATATTTCAGGTGTTTAGGAAGAGGTTTTAGATCAGTATCATCTCTCATTCGTGGTTTAGACATCTCAAGAATGGTTGCAGGGACTTCAGTTGCTTCAGATTCATTTTCCTTAATACTGTCCAAGGTGGAGCAGTAGAGATCAGAGTTGATGTGGGATTCAAGAGAGTTTTCAAGTTCCTCTAGATTGATGGAGTCTATGAATGAGAGGTCCACATCAACTTCACCATTTATTACTTTGTTAATCATGGTGCAGATTTCACAAGATCCTTTATCATTAGAACAAGAAGAACATGGTGGATTGGGGTTCGATTGACTCTTAGAAGTGTCCTCAGAAGCATGGATTGAGAATGCAGAGTGATCCTAAGATGGGTATCGCATGGCTTGGAAAATGTTGAACTTGACCAGTTGGTCACCGAATTCCATGGATAGGATTCCTGAATGGACATCAATCTTGGTCCTCTCAGTCATGAGGAATGGTATTCCTAGAATTATGGGAGATCGAGAAGAGTTTGTCTCACCTTCCATGTCAAGGACATGGAAATCCGTAGGAAAGATAAGATCATTGACTCGGACAAGGACATCCTCAATTATTCCCCCAGGACTGGTTGTGCTTCGATTGGCTAACTGAATGACAACACCCGTTGGATGTAAGGGACCTTGACCAAGGGTGGAAAAGATATATTTCGGAATGACATTAATTGATGCTCCTAGGTCTATGAGTGCATCATAAAAATCAGAACATCCAATTTGGCAAGGAACCGTAAAGGTCCCTGGATATTTTTACTTTAGGGGAATAGACTACTGGGTGGAAACATTTTCGAAGGTCCTAAGTTGCCTCTTGTGGGTGCACAATTCCTTAAGAAACTTGGAATTATTAGGAATTTGTTTAATGGAATCTAAGAGGGGAATGTTGAATTCAACACGTCTTAACATGTCGATCATTTCAGGATCAGGTTCAAAGGACTTCCTTGGTTTAGAAATAGCTTGAGAAAAAGGAATTGGATTCCTAAGTGGAATGAAAGGATGTGAGGGAATGGATTCAGGTTCCTTTTCATGTTTCTTTTTATATTCGTTTTCTAGGTCAACATTCAAAGGATGTTTTGAGGATTTATCTTGAGGAATAGAAAGTTGCTTTCCTGATCTAAGTGCAATTGCACTTACATTAACCTTGGGGTTGGGTAATGGTTGAGCTGGGAGTTGGGAAGAATTTGATTATTGTTGCTGGATCAGGTGGGATGCAAGTTGACCTATTTGAGTTTCAATGTTCTTAAGACTAGAACGGGTGAAATATGAAAGATCTTCCACTGCACTTTCCCATGGCTGCATGGAAGAAGAGGCTTGTCCCGGATTGGGATTGCCTTGATTATGGTTCTCGGGAAATCGATTGTATTGGTTTTGGAATTGGGAAGGCTCACTAAGATGATGGAATCCAGGAGGAGGATTGTTCCTTTGAGGTTGAGGAACAAAAGGCTAAGGTTGATGGAAGTTACCAACACCTTGACCATATTGAAACTGGTTTGGGTTTTGAGGAGGGAATTGAGGGGGATGAGATATGGGATTACCATACCTAAGACATTGATTAAAGTTAGAGGAGAAGGGCTCAGAGTGTGGTTGGTTGAAGTTTCTAAAAAACTGACCAGATAGTTTAGGATTGGTGTTCCGCTGAGCATATCTTGAATTGAGCTCCATTGGTCCAGATGAATCGGATTGACCCTCTTGAAGTTGTGGACAAGTGTCACTTGGATGAGATGGAGAGTTGCAGATTCCATAGTTTTTTATTGGTCCAGGAAACATTGATTGCGGAGAAGACGAGGTTGTGGATTTGGTAGCCACAACTAGCTGTCGCACAAGACTTGTAAGTTCACTCATCCACTCGGTCATTTTGTTCGGCTCAATTGATTTATTATCTTGGGCTTGTTTTACTTGAGCATGTGCTCGAGTATGGAATTGTTGTCTGTTTGCAGCCATGTTACTTATGAGATCTCTTGCAACTGCAGGAGTATTATCAACCAGAGCACCACCACTTACGGCATCAATGAGAGTTCTCTCCATAGCCAATAACCCCTCATAGAAGTATCAGATCAAGAGATTGTCAGGGATTTGATGATATGGGCAGTTTTCCACAAGCTTTTTTAACCTCTCCTAGTACTCATGGAGTGATTCACTTGGGAACTGACAAATACCACTTATTTCCTTTAGGATAGAAACAGTACGAGAAGCATGAAAGAATTTCTCTAAGAATAGTCGCTTCATGTCATTCCATGTAGTTATGGAACTAAAAGGTAGGTAGTAGAGCCATGACATAGTAGTGTCAGCTAGGGAAAAAGGGAATTCTCAGAGTTTGATTTGTTCTTCGGAAACCCCTTGAGGCTTCATGGTAGAGCACACTACTTGGAACTCTTTAAGGTGAAGATTTGGATCCTCACTGGCTAGCCCGTGAAAATGAGGGAGAAGATGAATCAAACCCGATTTGAGTTCGAAGTAAGTTTCTATGTTTGGATATTGAATACCAAGAGGTTGGTAATTAATATTAGGGGCAGCGAGTTCTTTTAGGGTTTGTTCCCTAGGATTGGCCATTTCAATTTCAACTGGTTGGATGAGGACTAGTTCTTGAATTATTTGAGTATCTCTTATATTCCTCCTAATATGGAGAAGTTTTCGCTCAATTTCATGGTTAAAAAAATCTGAGGGATTGTTTGGGAGGCTATGGGGCATTCAGAGAGATTTTGGAAGAGTAATACGGGTTTTTCTTTGTATTGTTTTTTTTTCAATTTATGATTTTTAAGAGGAAGACGGGTTTTTCTTTGTGTTTTTTCAATTTTTTTAAAATTCTATTTTTTGGGGTTTTTTACAATAACCAGAAACTAATGACTACATAAAGCACCATCCCCGTAAATGGTGCCATTCAAAACTCACGGTCGATTGTCTCCTATCGACCGGTCAAGGTTCTGGTGCTCTGCTAATGTGTATATCAGCACTCGGGTTGAATCCTCGGCGATGGTACTTCGTAATAGTCGATTGTTTTTAGTTGATTGTATTTTGATATGGGGGGGGGTTGTTTGTAGAGATTAATTGAAATGTTTGATGGATGATGTTTAATTTAACATGTTGATAAATATTGGGGTTAGTTCATCATTAGGGAGTTAGGCATGTGATATCCTTGAGCTTTTCCTTATATTGCATTAAATTAACACCCACATCAAAAGTTGATGTTGATTGGAATTCCAAAGTTTTAAGACTTTAATCCAAGCCTTAAAATTAGTTAGGGTTATAATCTCAATTAGTGATTTATTTTGGAAGTGTATTTATGGTTCCAATAATCCATGGAAACCACACGTTGAACATAATATGTCAATAATCCATGACATGTTATGTCCAACATACACAACGTTAAATTAAAGAATACTCATCGAGAAAACCCTCTCAATCACTTAACAAACCTAAATTATAACTCACCCCAATAAAATATTTAGTCATCCATTTTTTTTATTAGTAATATGGTCTATTATGTTTAAGTTGATGAATTACAAAGAGAAGAAAAAGAAAGGGATAGGAAAAGAGTTGTGTGCCGAACACACACACGAACGATGATGAGAGTAAAAAAACCGGACTTTTTATTGAATAATAAAGTCAAATAAGATGATCTATTTCATATTTATTTAAACTTAAATAAGAAAATTAATATTGAACTACAGAAGGTGGATGAGAATAAGAAATTAAGGAGAAGAAAATTCCATTAAAACGGAATTACAAAGACAAACACTTGCAAAATTACAACGAAGAAAAATGAAAAAGTAAATGAAATCAAAGAGAGGAGGAAGGGATTATCAAGTGAAAACTTGAGTTTTAAATATCCTCCCAAGACTTTGTCAGGGCCTTGGTACTTCCAATAAATCCTCCTTTTCTCTGAAATGCCAACCCTTTTGAATGGAGAGGAGGGGATGTATTTATAGCCCAAGGTGGTGGACTGTTTACATTCCAGAAATACCCCTCCACTTGGATCGCATATATGGACATTAAGAAAGCCGAATCTAGAGAAATATTATTCTCCAAAGTTGTAGATAATAAAGTTTTCCAAATAATCTCAAAATTTGGAGTCATTTGGATTTAAGGATAAAAGTTTATGGCCGGTTGATAAAACAAAGTAAAACTGTCCATTTCAATCCAGTCTTTTTGAAGTTCAGAATGTGAATGGGTTTTTGAATATGAATATGCCTTCAAATCCGAATGGGTTCTTCAAAAAAGTAGTCCTCCTTTATCTTTTCGTTCACACTGAAAACTCTAATCTAGATTTTATGCTTAAATCATGTGATATGTCATGAATACTATACTGATTTTAATTCTCGGCCAGAATGGTGGGATGGATTTTAAAGCTTCGTTTTGGACCCTTGTTCTTAGATTTGGGCCCTAAAATTTTAATCCAAGATGACATGTAGTGTCCCCCGAATTATGGTGGAGAGTTAATGTTTTTGTAATTCTGGATTGAGCCCAGTAAATCAATCTTCATGGCTGGTCAAGTTTGTTCACAGATTCTTTGTTCTTGTTTGTGAGGACCATATGACCCTTCAAATGGCAGAATTGGCTCATGTCACCTTCTAATGAAATGTTGTATATTGAAATTAAAATCCTAATAAACAGTAACCACACAATTGGGATCAGTATTTGGATAGTTATTACTAAAAAATCAAACTGACTCAATTGGAATACTTCTAAAAATGCTCAAAAATTATACTTAATATTAAAACATTAATATTTCACACAAATTGTGCACATTTCATATAAAATCAGTAAAGAGGGAATATAATAAGTCATGAAAATTTTAATAACATCAGATGTTCATTATAATATTTTTGTGAAAAATTTAGGAAAACATATAATCGGGAATATTACCCAAACTTACACATTGAGCATATATATAGAAGTACTCCCTAGAAATTTGGAATGGAAGAGATTATGTGTGTTATCCTTGAAAAATATACCTTTAGATATAATACATTTTTAAGTGGTTCTAGAATATCTGTACCTTAGGGTCAAACAGTTAAAATTTATCTCATGTTTAACATGAGCCCTTCCTATTAAACGAAAACTATACTTTCTACACACCTAGTTTGACACTACCTGGGAATATCCTTAGTTTAATTTTCATTTTTGTTAGAAGACATTATTAATTAATTGAATAGATATTTAAAATTAATAACAATGGTTAAACATTAGAGCAGAGAATTACCCATGTTGAAATAAAAGGTATAACTTATTTTTGTATTATGGATATATTGAAACTATTAATCAAAAGGTTGTATAGTGATTAACCATATATCAAATATGTCCATCATATTTGGGTAAAATTTTTGTGGTTTTATAAAGGGAAAACATGTATTTTGTGAGAAACACATACAAGTCCTACAAGGGTGTGGGACATGAAACCATGATGGAAGGACGACAAGGGTTTCAGGACAACCACTATCCTACACAGTGTCCTAGTAAATGTTAAATTGTTTTTAGTTAAAAAAGATGATGAAAAAAATATTAATGATGAACCTATATTTTTTCTTTTAGGTTTCGAGATTAATGTATTAACCATATTGGATTTTGAGAATAGATGGAGGCAAGTGGAATTACATATCATGCTTTGATGGACCTTAAGATCCATTAAAAGTGTATTTTAGTGCTTTAGGCATGAAGGTTAATTTTTGGATATCCATTTCTTGAAGTAATAGATGAATTAGAAATCGACTGAATCAATATAAATGTATTGAAATTGTATTTATATAATTATGTTATGTAAGTATATTTCATTTTATCCTTATATAGTAAATTAATTTCCCAACATTAGTAAAAAGATGAAGAAATAAAATATTGTGCTAATACTTTATTTATTATTGAACTAATGGTCCTTTAAATAATTTTAGATTTATGGAATTGAAGCCCTAATCATTCCTTTAATAATTTACATGTTTCCGATTGATAAACACTATTACTAACTAAAAATATTTAATTTCTCCCTCCATGTACGTATCACACATTCCATTAATTTTATTTTATAAAGCAACCAAGTTATATGTTATTCCATGTTATCTTTTTAACATATCATTCACTATTATTAAGATGATATTTTATAATATATTTTTTTGTTGAGGGTTTTCATTATTGGAAATACCAAAAAATCTATTACCAAGATCATGTTTGTATTTTGAGGATGCAATTTAATTAAGGTATGGAGAATATAAGGCCAAGAAATTCAAATGTTTGAACATTGTATTTATTAGCGTTTATGACAAGCCACACAAAGAATGTAAAGGAATATAATATTTGGATACATTATAATATATTCACTTTTTAAATAAATTCTATATACTATAAATCTTTTAATACATGAAATACTTAGTTATATTTCATCACACACAACAAAAAATTTCTCCAATGACTTATTTTACAATCAAGGAGGAGTTATATCGAATAAACTATATATTAATAAAACATTAATATTTAGTATAATAATTTTTAATATTCCAATTTAATTTCTTTTTTAAGAATATTATTAACTAAAATTTTGAAATATATGGTCAACATAACTATAAATTGATTTCATTGGTTATAAAATAATTACAGATGAATATAAAAAATAATTGAATATAAAGGAAATATATTCATGATTACAAATGATTATTAAATTAATTATTGAAATTAATTAAAATTAATGATTGATATTAATGAAATATATATTTCATTTACATAAGAAATTATGTTTTATTGATCTAATTTATTTTATATGCATTATATTCGAACAACCCCATTTTTATGCATGAAAACATGTATTTTTTATTATATAATTTAACCACCATTTAATGGTGAAAACATTTTTAATCCAATTTTCTAAACTTATATATATTTTTTGTGTGAAAATATATTTTATTTTCAATATAAGAATAGAAAAATTATCTTGTTTTTAATTTTGTTATTTTTCATTGAAGTTTCATTTTTTTAGGAATGTATAAAAATACTAAATTTTTATTCAAATCCACTATTCATATAATATATAATTAATAAGAAATTATATGTTCTTTTGTTTGAATTTTTAGTTAGATAAGTTATATATAAATTATTATAATTGGGATCATTTGAATCAATTTCACATTGAAATTTGATATAAAAATGTCTCAAAAATTTGTATATTTTTTTCTTTAAAAACCTAACTTTCCTCACATATGTGGGATTAATTTTAAATTAAAGTTAATAAAATATATGATTCGATTTTAGAAAAATGGATTCCATATATGGAATAAAAGGATTATAATTTATAAAAATTTATTCATTCTATTTTACCAAATGTTTTAGTGAATGACATTAATATTATTCATAACAATTAAGAGAAAATTTAACAAAATGAAAGACTAAACCTTAATATTAAGAGACATAATGACTATGAAATAAGTCCAAAATCCATTGGATTTTGATATCTTGGCAATATATTCTGATGGATTGATTTTATATCATTATTATGAGTCTTCATCCTTAAACATTACATAATCATGTTATATGTCATCAATTCACTTTGAGGATCTTTTCAGGTTTATGATTTTAGAAAATTATTTCACAAATAATACATATCAACATAAATTTTCGACGTAGAAACTTCTACTACTAACCATTATTCCATAAAACAAATAGTTTGTTCAATAAAATGTGGAATCGTTTCATGTTTTAATAGCATTAATTTTTTTGATCCCATCCATGACAATATTATTCTTCACGTCCTGTGAAAAACATTTAAGAAGCTTGGATGAGCATAAAAAGCTCTGTATAGAATATAAAATATGGAATAAAATTGTTATTTAATAAATATTTAAGACCCCTGATTTTTTTTCAAAAAATCATTATTTTCACCCTAAAAACATAAAATACTTATCTTACATCATGTAATCATAAGATTCTAACCAAAATTCATAGAAATACAATAGCATTAAGGTAACATGTGGCATCCATATAATACTTGCATTATAGCTTTTATAGCTATATATGGAGTAACCTTCATGGTAATATTTCAAATAACTATCAAAATATATTCGCTAAATCTATTCTGATAAAAATTATCTTTTACCTCTGTCACATTACCTAATGCATTGGAGAGCTATCATGGGCTCATACACCCAAGGTTTTTCACAAAACCACCAGTATTTGGTTTACCACAAAACCACCCATCTAATGTCCAAGTACAATTACATAATCATAACACATAAAATACTGAAATTATCAATATTTTACTAATCAATCAAAAGAGATCTACTCATCATATTGAAATATTCAATACATTTCCAAAAACATTTAAAAAATTAATAAAGATATTTTTAAATCAAATTTTCCCATACCACATTATCAATTTTATGTGAAATTAACATTTAAAAAAATTAATGTACATATAAATAAATCCATAAAACCATTTTTAAAACATGAGAATTAATGATAATTATTTAGATGAAAAAATCATTAAAACATGTAAAATGATTTTTTAGTTTTAGAGTCTCCTCACACTTGAGAACCACTTCGATAAAAAAAATTAAAGAATAAAATAAATTAAAACATTTAATATGTTTAGAATATATAAATTAATTATATAAAATTTTAAAAGGGTTTTATATAAAACTTATAGGATATTAAAGGTGCACAATATAGAGATACGCCTCAATGAAAAAATATTAGGATAAAGTCCCTTACATAGATTGTATCATTAGATTGAGGATAAATCAAAGTCATAATTAGGTGTGACAAATATAAATACACCAAATATAATTGGATATTATGTGAAAAAATAATACGTCATTCACACATAATCTTGGGAAAACAAAACCAATGGCACAATTATTCAACTAAATGTATGGAGATTGAGATAAGATTTACCTTACAAAGAACATTTTGTTAATAGAATAGACTGTTTATGTTTATTCACCGTAATTAAACGTAAATCAAATATGGGATATAAAAATTCATTTGTCACATAATCATAGCATGACATAACCAAGAAGTTTAATATTAACAAAAATAAAGGTGATTAGGTTAAGAAGTTACCTTACAATGTTCAAATAAATAATGTGATAATTTATCAATGGGGTTATTTTGTGCAAAAATAGTATACCCACATAATGGGAGGTGGAAATAAACAAATTAATAAAAAATAGTGATTCCACACATAATGTTTTCATAATATATTCAATTAAGTATGCAAAAAACACAATGAGAGGAAATTGAGTTTAGAAATTCCCTTACCTTTAATCCGACTAATCTCGTTCATTGTTTAATTTCCTGAATAATTAAAATTGTTTAATTTTTAATTTTTTATAATAATTTTATGGTTTATTATTCATTTTATATCACTTATTATAATTTTATAGCAGTTACTTAATTATTTGAGTTCATATCAGACATTTTGTTGATATTCGGTACGGATGTCGAAAATGAACCTTTTTTCGTGAATTGTCCATGTAGAAAAAATTACATAATCTCCAGAATTATATTCATAATTTAAATGTCATATATGTACAGTATATATTTACTTATAATATTCCATAACATTAGGTGAAAAGAAATGAAATTCACTGTTCATGGAGACAGTGGGTCCTACGTACGCATTAACATTGCTCTCATTTCATTTCAATATTAATGGAATGAGAACTAAATGATACATAGGTATGTTATAAATCCAGAATAATATATATGTTTTATATGTTACTTGAGTTTTTTAGCATCATCCATTATACATTCCATGTATGGAATAAACTATTCATTTCATATTGATGTGGTGGTTGTCTTATCTTTTTCAAATGAACTTAATGTATTTACAGATTATGGAAATCATTAAGGTATGTTATAAATAATAATTATATAATAATAGGGAAAATATAAATATAATATATGTCATATATAATTATAGTTCCATCATAATTTCCTCTATAAGAGATGGTAGGATGAAATTGAACAATCATTGTTTCGTGAGGCACTAGTTCTCCACACATAGAAACAATATGTTATTAACTATTAGATGGAGGCGTGTCTATGTGTAGTTCAAACACATCTCATAATAGAATCCTTGTATAATTAGGATACCTATTTTGTAATTTAATCAATTAATATTAAAAGAATAAGGGGTAGAGAAGGAATAAATAATAGAAAGGATCTTGAGAGAATTTGTTACCTCTAAATCAAGCAACCCCATTTTATTTGAGATAAAAGGAAATTATGAGTTTCCTTCATCCCATGATGAGGATTATATGAGGAATTAATGGATTATGGGATTGTATTTGACAATATTTTGGAGGATAAAATAGTGTTTAGAGTTTTGAGAATGTGGGTAGTGGTGGTAGCCTTTTAAAAGAGGGGGGAGGTTTTATTTAAGAATGTATTGAAATATTAATTTAATTTAAATTAAATTTCAATTAAAATGATCTGAAACTCAATTAATTGAAATATAAGATTATTTTTGTTTGAATAACTATCATCAAATAATTTTTATACATGGTTTAAATATTTTTTTCATCCTTATCTATTTTGTTTAACCCTTTTTGTACCCTTTTTGATCTTATAGTGATATCATTTTATTTACACTTTGTGGGTTAATGTAATTAGAATATCATTTCCAATGTCCCTCCAAAATTACATTTATGACATATTTTAAAGTATCATGTCAATTTTTCCAAATATTGTTTTTAATTTAATATAATTAAAAAAATTGTTTTATATTTTTACTTATGAATTATGTAAATTTTGGTCACTATTCATACATGAAATTTTTACATATTCATAATAACCTAATTCATTAAAACAATTGATGAATCAATGCTAACATATCATATTAATTACTATTTTTCACATATTTACCCGATTTCCCCTTTAAACCAGTTAAATGAAAATAATTATTGAAGTTACTATTCATAATATCCAAAAATAAATGGTAAATATTTACAGAATTTTCACTTTATGGTTATAATTTTGGAATCCATTTTTCCAAGAAAAAAACCAAAATTTGAATAAATGTTTTTCAAATTAATTCTTGTTAAAACCATAAAAAGTGGGATTTTTAAAAAGTAATAATTATCCTTATATTGACATGTGTTTATGTCCAATTTAACAGTGAAAATACTTCTAATGACCAAATTTGGATTAAATAACAAAATATTAATTCACATACACTTTAAAACATATTACAATTAATATCTACCAATATATATAAATTAGATGAAAATAAAGTTTTTAATTAAAAGGTAGTATTATTCCTTATTTAGAAAAATATAAATTTTATTAGACAAATAGCAAAATATCACCCAAAGTAGGTTCTGATGTCTATATTCTAAATAATAAGTATATTTTATCAAATATAACATATAATAGTGACAAAAACTAGTTTGTAAAATGGTTTACCATCAAAAGTTTGTAAAATCACATTTTTAGAAAAATACATCTTTTATCAGGAAAATTGAATTTGTTCTTATATAATATCAAGAAAACAAATAAGATAAATTTAAATCATTAAATTAAATATATATAAAATATTTTTCATTAAATAAAAATCAATAAATATTGATATGATTTTATATACACAATTTGTCTCTTATAAATATGCATCCATAAAAACACTTCATTTATATTCAATTGGTTTTTATTTCCATTTCTAATAAATTTGGGAACCAATAAATCGATATTTAAACATGTGTAAACCACATTTTCATAATTAATTTTATATTATTAATTCCATCCATTTCAATGGCTATGAATTAACTAAAATTTAAAATTATAGTAATAATTATGTATTATTATTTAGTAGAACTCAATGTTTTATGCATGTAAGATTTTAGAAAAACCTGTTGTTCCATGTCGAGTATGCTCTTAGAAAAATATCACCTTTAACTTAAAATTAATTACTAATTAAAATTTTTTAAAATAAATTAGAAATTATTATTCTATAAATATCTACGTTGTTACAACAATCCACCTTTTGTAAATTGTTTCCTTGAAATTTTTAAATTTGGCTCAAAAACATCATTGAAAATCCCACATCAGAAAAATTGTAAATAAAACTATCCCATTAAATGAAAAAATGTGAATTAAAAATGTCACCCCAGATAACACATACGATGATTCATTGTATGAATCATAGAAACGGATGAAAAATTAACCATCATGTTATGATAGAGAGTGATAGAAAACACGATCAGGAGAATGTTAACAACTAGAAAACGATAAACATGTGTTGGGTAAAACTGTCATTGATTTCACAATGGGAAAACTAAACTGGAATCAAATTTGTTAACATCATTTTAATAATTGTGAGGAATTATTTCTGTACATATAATAATAACATAAAGAAATCAACTAAAATGACATTTAGGGTTTCATCCATTAATAAATTTTTACCACATGCTCATCCTTTCTCTATAGAATCACATAATCCTCAAAAGATGAACTACATATTTCCAATTTCATTGTACATTATCCAAAAGAAAAATGGTTAGTTTAATATTATATAATCCCCCCAAAATAATAATTTCTTATTAAGAGAATTACTAATTTTAATCTCTACAATTCAATAGTGATACCCTAGTCCTATATAGTCCATTCAAAAAAAATCCTTATAATTCCTGAAAATAATAAAACTAACATTGAAACCCAAATCCCAGAAATAATTGATCCCATTTTTTCTATGATAAATATTATAATTTATCTCAAAATAACATCAACCACACTTAATGTTTCATACCAAAATTAATTATCCTAATCAAATTTTCTCCATGATAGGTTAATGATTTCTTTAAATACTCTATTTCCCTATAATTCCACAGTTAAAATCATATATTATTATAAAATATAATTAATTAATAACTCCTCAATTAAATCACATTGTATTATATTTAATTTAATCATATAAAGTTACAAAAAATGTAGAATGTCTTCCAAAATTAATGTAATCACTTAATAACCAAATCATTTTCCTATACGAAGGATATTTATTTGATATAACCTAATTTACTAAAATAAACATATTATTAATCTATAAAATCAATTAATTACTAATAGGAAGTCATACTAACCAAGGAAATCACGTAGGCCAATAGTAGGAGATAAATCCCAGTCTCACATTGGATGTGGGTTTAATTCAAGCTCCATTGTCCAACGCGATTGGTTTCCACACGATCTGTGTATTATCCTTTTTCAAAATAGGTATAATTCTAATAACATTAAAATTTTAGATAAAATCCTCAAAAATAATCATAACATGTTATAAACTCAATGGTTATTTCGTAACTCTCATTTTTCATTCTAAAAACTGAAAACACATAATTTTCTCAAAGCTGAATGTCTCCAAAAAATACCCTTAATCACCATGAAATAATATAAGAATCAAAAGGGGTTTCTAAGTCATTGATCCTAAAAAATAAAATAAAATTATAAAACAATGATCATATCCTTAACCTATAAGAAATAATTGTAATAACCCATGTTTTCTAAACCTTTCCTTTGATAAAAACTATAAGGCCCCAGCCTTAAACGTTATATAATCACGAGATATGTCAAAAATTCACACTCAGGATATTTCAAAATTTATAGTTTCATATAATTAGGTTATAACTCATACATAACAATATAATTTTACAAGTATAAACTTATACTAACTCTCTATTTTTTAATTAAAACAAAATCTCATTAAAAGTAAACATGGAATCATTTCATGTTTTAACATCATAACATTCCCCTGATCCAATCATTGACTCTTCCTTCTTTATGTCCTATGAAAAACATTTGAAAACCTAGAATGAGTATAAAAGTCTTATTAAGGAATATAAAATAACGAATAAAACAATTATCTCATGAATATATAATAACCATTATATCATTTTCACAAAATCATACTTTTCACTGATAAAACATATATTACATAGATTATATCATGTAATAATAAGATTCTTACAAAACTGTAGAGAAATCATAAAACATAAAGGAAACTTGTGGCATAAATATCATACTTAAATTATATATTTCATAGCTACATAGGGAGTAACCTTCATGGTAATGTTTGGAATACCCATCATAGAATATTCCCTAAATCTCATAAGAAAAACATTATTGTTTACCTCTGTCATGTTACCCAATTCATTAGAGAACTATCACTTGCTCACCCAACCAACGCTTATCACTGAACCACCTAAATTAGTTTTATCATGTAATCATCCATAAAATTTCTAATTTCCATTAAATAATCATAAAACATGAAAGATTTAAATTATCAACATTCCACTCATCAGTCACAAGAAATCAATCCAAGATATTGAAATATTGAATCCATATCCAAAAAAATTATAAAATTTAATAAAAATCTTTGTGAATCAAAGTATCCATTACCAATAGGATAATATTTAACGAAATTAAAATTTAAAAACTATAATGTCCATTTAAATATATCCTTAAAATCTTTTTGAAAAAATGGACATTAATCGGATGATTTAGAAGAAAAAATATTTAAATCATTTAAAATGATATTTTAGTTAGAGTCTCATAACACATGAGAAGACGTTGAATAAAAATAATTAAATAGTAACATCAAATGAAACATTAAATATCATGATAATATATATTCATTATATAAAATGTAAAAAGGGTTTTATATACAACTTATAATATGTTAATGGTGCACTATATCGAGATATGCCATAATGAAAGGATATTGAGACATAGTACTTCACTAAGATCGTGTCATTAGATTAAAGATAAATCAATGTCATAATTATGTGTGAAAAATATAAATACACCTGATATTAGTGGATATTAATTATAAGATAATTAAAGGTCATTCACACATATTCATTGAAAAATAACATACGACATTGATATTTAACTCAATGAATGGAGATTGAGATAATATTTCCCTTACAAAGATAATTTTGTTAATAAAATAGATCCATTATGAGTATTCACATTAAATAAAAATATAGAATGAATATATAAAATATGAGATATAATAATTTATTTCTCAAATAATAATATCATGAAATAATCCAGAAGTGGATTATTAACCCAAATAATGTAAAGTGGGTTAAGAAGTTCCCTTAAAATGTTCGTATAAAAGACGGAAGAATTTATCAATTAATGATTATGAGTATAAATAGTATATCCCCACAAAGTTAAGTGTAAATTTAATCATTAATAAATAAACAATGATTCCACACATAATGTTTTCATAATAAAATCATTAAAGTATGCGTAAAACATAATGGGAGGAAAATTACATTAGAAATTCCCTTACCTTGAATCCGACTTGTCCCATTAATTATTTAATTTCCAGAATAATAAAATTATTCTAATTTTTACATTATTTACATCATTTAAAATGATTAATATTCACATTATATCACTTATTACCATGATATATGAATTAGTTAGTTATATGAGTATATATCAGATGTTTTGTTGATATTCGATACATTAATCGAAAATGAACTTTTTTTGATGTATTTTGTGGATGTAAGAAAAATTAAATATTCTAAAGAATGATAATAAAGATTTAAATATTATTTATATCTATTATATATGTATTTATAACAGTCCATAACATTTGGAGATAATAAATGGAATGCACTGTTTGTGGAGACGGTAGGTTGTACGTACACATGAAAGTTACTTTCATTACATTGTAATATCAATGTAATGAATCTAAATGATACATAGGTATGTTATAATTATAGTATAATATATATTTTAGAAATGTTACATAATTTTATTACCTTCACCCTTTAAACAATCCATGTCTTGTTTGAATGAGTCATATCACCTTGAAGGGGCGGTAGTCCGCACTTCCTCAAAAAAAAATATCATGATTACACATTATGGAATGCCTAAAAATATGTTTTAAAAATAATTACAGATGAATATGGACAATATAAATTTAATATATATAATATATAATTGTAGTTCCGTAATAATGGACACCATGAGAGGTGGAAGGAGAAAATTGAACCATCACTATTTCATGAGGCAGTAGTTCGTCGTACAACGAAACAATATGTTCATAACCATGTGATGGAGGTGTGTGTAAGTTTAGTTAGAATCCAAATAATAAAAAAATTATTTTCCATTTATGATACTGGTGTTTTTATGTATTCATCAATTAAGAATAAAATATGGAGTGGTGAAGGAAAAATAAAGGATTGGAGCTAGAGAGAAGATGCTACCTCTAAGTCAGGTAACATTTTTTCTTTGAGCCAATAGGATTTATGAATTATCTGATTCCAATTTTAATGAATGTATAACTAAGGGATAGATGATGGGATAGTATTTGAGCATAATTTTTAGGAGCCAAAGGGATTTCTAGGTGTGAGTAAGTGGGTAGAGGTGGTGGACTTTTATAAGAGGGATGGGGCACATTAGGAATGTATGGAAATATTAATTTATAATAAATTCAATTTCTATTAAAAATGATCCAATACTCATTTCGTTCAAATATAAGATGAAATTATTTGAAAACTCATAATACAATAATTTTTTACCTATTTGGAATTTTTTTATCCTTATCTTTTTTTAACTATTATTTGACAATTTTTAATATTATAGTGATATGAGGTTATTTACAAATTATGGGTTAATATAATTACCAAATCATTTCAAAATTCCAAAAAAATTAATTTATGACATATGTGGACTTATATTAACCATTATGAATTATTTTATATTTTTAGTAATTTAATATCATGTAATAAACTATTTTATATTTTATTTTATGAGTTATGTCAATTTTAGTAACTATTCATACATGACTTTTTTAAAAATTCATAACAACCTGATTCCTTCGAGAAAAATCATTGAATAAATCCCAATATGTAGTATTAACCCCAAATATTATTATAAGTTTTATATTATGTAAAATATATTTATTTTAATATTTATAATATCATTTATTTCAATCCATTATTAATGAAGCAATTGCAACATCATTATTTTGTCATAATGTAATTAATTTATTTAATTTCACAAAAATATAAATAAAATATCATCCTAGAGGAAATATTTATATCATTATAATTAATTTTTATAGTCAAATTGATCAGTTATATAACCCTATATTATAATTGTTTTAGGAATAGATACATGTTTTTGTTAAATTTCTATTTCCTTTAAATTAATTCTTATAACATGACATTATCACACCCAAGTGGATCCATGGGGTCCCAAAATCGACCCATGTATGCGCACGGTAAGATATATCTCATAAAAAGGATTAATACATTTTCTAGGGTTTTTTATATTGTAATAATGTTGTTTTTTACCCTTATTTACCGAATTTACACTTTAACTAATGGTAAATAAAAATAATTACTAATATTAGTAGTCATAATGTCTAAAAATAAAAGGTAAATATTTTCAAATTTTTCCCTTCTAATTAGAAATATAGAATCTATTTTTATAAATTTGAAACACATAATTTTCATAAATTGATTTAAAATTTGTTCCCTTTTTCAAAACCAAAAACTGATTTTTAAAAAGTAAAAACTATCAAATGATTGGCATTCATTTATGTCCAATTTAAAATTTAAATTATATCCAATTTCAAAAATAAGATTAAATGTTATGAACATAATAAAATTACACTTCAAAACTAATTAAAATGAAAATATATCTATATTAATAAATTCGATGAAATGGAGGTTTTGAATTAATATGTAGTATTTTTCACAATTTACAAAAATATAAATTTTATCAAAAGAATACCACAATTTCATCAGAAGTAAATTTTGATTTCTTTATTCTAAAGAAGAAGATTAATTTGTAAAATAAGACATAAAAAAGTGTCAAAAACTATATTTATAATGGGTTCTCCCTCAAAATCTCGCAAAACTGTATATTTAGAATAATACTTCTCTTATCCGAAAAATTGAATTTGTTCATATATCATATCTATAAAAAAATATAAGATGAATATAAAAAATTACATCGAATATATAAAATATATTTTTAATTTAGTAAAAATTCATAAATATTGATATTATTTTAAAAAGACAATTATTCTCTTTTAAATAGGTTTTTATAAAAACACATCCTTTTTATTCAATTGGTTATTATTTCCATTTCAAAAATATTTGGTAACTGCTGAATCATAATTTAAACATGTTTAATCAATATTTTATTTATTTAGTTTATACTATTAATTATTTCAACTCCAACAGCTATGCATTAATGAAAATTTCAAATAATAACTATATTATTGTAATATTATTCAGTATAACTCATAGTTGTGTGCAACATAAGATTTAAAAAAAAACCCATTGTTTTGTGTCTAGTGTGCTATAAGAAAAATCATCACCTATAACATAAAATTAATATCATATTCATAAATATTAATATAAATGAAAAAGTATCTTCTTATAAATACCAGGGCCATTAAAATTATTGTATACAGCTAAATGGGGAAATATTTTGTGGATTCCCCTTAAAAAATCCAAAGAATGTCAGTCTTCCACTAGTATAAAAAGGTACTCATCCCACCCATTTATTCACAACTATAATTCCATGTGACTCATCTGTAATATGTTCTTTTAATCTACCAATATCCCTCCCATAATCCTAGAATGCTCACCATTGTTGAAATATGTCCACTGAAGGCTTTGGAAATAATCCAAAGGGATTTACATTAAAACGAGGTATCATTTTCAATGACCATTTTCATTTATTTAATTATCTACCACCTAATAACTTATTATTAATTTTTTATATAATGAATTAATTATCTTAAATATTCTAAGATTTTTTTTATTTTGACGTTTCTACTGAAACATACATAATGATCTATCTATTGGGAAACTAACTCATCATTCATGTGTATGACGTACTACCTCCTGGTGAAATTATGAATGTCCATTATTCCTTTACCACCTCTCATGGTGGAAGTTATTATAGAGATGATGTTTTTATATGATATATTTTATATTTAGGTTGTCTTAATAATTTTAAAAATTTAATATAACACTTACCTTCAAGATTTACTTTTTGTGTAAATATGAAAATATCATTTCTCGAAGTGTGGACTACTGCCTCATCAAAGTGATGTGATTCGTTCATAGTATAAAATGAATATTTCAATCATAATATTAAAAAATGTCTTATATATATGACATAAATTTTATACCGAAAACAATTAATATATATATAAAATTTAATTTTAATTCTTTTAAATACGTTAATGAAATTAATATAGTGTTTATGCATACGTAAGACCTACCGTCTTTATAAATAGTTCATTTCATTTCCTATAACCAATAATAATAATTATTATTATAAATACCAATATAATGAATATATATTATATTTAAATCATGGTTTATATTGTTGATATGATGAAATTAGAATATAATTGATAAAAACAAAATATTTCAATTCAAAAAATTCTCGATAAAAATAGACAATTAACACCTGAAATAGTGAAAAATAACAAAAATAAAATTAGTTATTATAAGAATATAATATATGATATTATACATATATATATATATATATATATAGAATTATGGTATAATTTAAAGACATATTTAAAACCATTACAATGGATTTTAATGGATCATCACCCGTTAAGAAATACAAGTTAATGAACTTTCATCTCAATTTTTTACATCAGAGAGTCAAATTTCATAATGAAAACCAAAATATTTATTTTAATGAATCTAAAACCCATATTGTTTGATATTATAATGAATTGTTATATAATCATGGTGTTTTGATTTTAAATTTCAAATATTTATTATAATGTAATTTGAATTAAATCATACCATGTTGTGAAGAATTTCATAATTGAATTCCTTCGCATTTGGTTATATTACATATTCATTTTAATTAATATTCTAATATTATGTGTGTAATGACATGTAATAATATAATTTTCTAATTTAAAAAAGATTTATATTGTTGTAAATTTGACATAGATAATCAATTAGTTGATTTATTATCATATCAAATTTATGGTTTTTTAAGGGATTAATACATAATAAACTTTTATTCAAAATTTTTTACACTTGAATTTCCATTTGAGGAAATAATTTTTTCACTATCTAAAAAAATAATATATTTAATTCTCCTCTATTTATTTATGATATTTTTCGCTCAATAATTATATTTTTCAACTCATTAGAACTCTGAATTTTTTAAAATTTCATTAATGAAAACCCGCATTCATTTTTCTGATAAAATATTTTCATATAAAAAACAGATTTTCTGAAAATGTTTTCAAAACTATTGTTATCATTTCCAAAATAATTAATTAATTATTTATTTATTATTTTTCGTTGAATTGTTTTTAAAATATTTTTATCTCTTTTTGAAAAAGGTAATTTTCTAATTACCATGAAAAGTGAATATTCTTTTTACCTTTTATAGCATATATGGATTTAACAATTTTTATTTCATAGAAGAATAATTTGGAAGATTAAAAGAATACTTTTAAAAAATCATTTATTGTTTTTTTAATGAACTTTTTTTCAAAATAAAAATGTTATTTTTCCAAAAAAATGTTCTCTAAATTATTTTTTATATTTTTTCTATTCATCAAAGAAATTATCCCTTTATATGTAATCAGTATGTACTATTTTTTTATTAATTACATCATTCTTCTTCCATTATGTAGTTCATGTTTGCATAGACTAAGGATAGCATTGACATTCACTACATTGTTTCATTTTGTAGTCCCCTTGAAATATTGATTTTTTCATGATCATTGATTATTATTTATCCCGTATATATATAAAATTTATAATGTATGTGATTATATCTTATAACATGGACCATTTTTAAATATAATTTTTAATTGAATATTATTGGACTAACATGGATTTTTTTATAAACCTTTATCTTTTACATAGTATAATTATATGATAAGGAACACTATTCATGAAATAAATCAATTAATCGTTATATAATGATTGATATGGATTGGTATGAAATTGTTGGAGACTAGTTAACGATATAACCTTGATGTATCTGTAGTCTCATGGTAACAATAGGTTTTCTAAACAAGATTCTGGGTTTTTTAACCATTATGTAATAAACCATCTTGTGAAATATCATGACGATAATGGTACCATGTACCTAGGGAAAATAATGAATTGTAATTAATAATTCTGTAAATTTTGATTCAGTATTTATTATACATGGTAGTATCACTTTGAAAAAGTATATGGATGAATTTTATTTTCATTTTATTGCCGAAATGTCTTCTTTTTTCTATTTATTACCTTCCCATATTGACTATTACTTATAAACTAATTAAATGGAATGTTTATTTGTTACCTAATATTTCATATTGTTTATGCACTTCATCTTTTAGATTATTAGTTTCATGGATTGTGTGTTCAGTTATTTACCAATCAATATTTTTTATTCACATTGAATAATTATTGATTACACTATACTCATACATTTCTAAGAATTCGATCTCACCATTATTTATTTTACTTTCCCACCAAATCAAATAATTGTACTATGAAATATATGTAATGATGTACTAGATGGAATAATATTATTATCCAATAAATAAACAATTATGTTGTAATTAATGAACTAAAATATAATAAAATGCTCATGTATGTATCTAGTTTTCTAAGACTAATAAATTGATCCATTTTTTGGATTCATTTCCATGTAATAATGAAAATGTAATGGCAATGGACATGGGATCTGGATTTCTAGGTTGAGTCCCTATATCTCTATATATAAAGAACTCAATTGATCAAACATAAACGAATTATGATGGTGAAATAATGATATATTAACTTGATATATCTAATGAAATGGAATAGATGGTTGGATTTCTTTAATTACCAATATTCAAAACACAAAATCAGTAATAAAATTATTTTACGAATCATAAGGGAGATCTATATTTATATATTGGATTAATGTTTTTCCAATGAATTGCTTAAAATAAAATGGTAATGATATTTTAAGTGAATGGGAAACTTAAACTAAGTTATGTCATTCAATTTTAAATTCATGATTGTATCTTATCACTTTGGATCTCCCTATGAACCCATCTTAAGTCCACAATTTGGTTAATGTATATATCATAATAATGTATTTATATTATCCATTTCATGTAATAAACTAATAGGTTGTAATATTGTAGCATAACATTCTTTTTGAGGAACAAATAGGGGATATTCTAGATCACACTGATAAGGTTTTATGATGGTAGACCACTCACCTGGTCAATGATTTATGGCAAAAAAAACTAGTATAAAGAAGCTATATGGAAACCTAACAATGAAATGAGAGAAAATTTTCCTCAGTTTTTTTACCAAATTAATTAATTTACATAGTAAAATTCATTTTATGTGGAGTATTATATGACACCCTAATATATTATAACATATTTTTTTGAATAATTTTTAATTAATTGATGGCTTTCGTTAAACACAAAGGAAATTGATAATAAAAAACAAAAATTTGTTTTCCTAACTATATGACATTATAATTATGAATTGGGTTTTAAAAATTGTAATATTTATAGTCTCAACCACATTGTAAATATTAAATATAATTGACTTATATATATAAAACATAATGATAATTAAGTACTAAATTTTGTGTAAGGGTTTTTATTTTTTTGGAACTTATATTCTCAAAAAAAAATTATTTATTTACATTTCAATGAAATAATTAATGTAATTATATAAAATTTAAGAAAAAATATTTGAAAATATGACTATAATTGTTTAAATCATCATTTCTAAATTATCTTTTGTTATTTTTTTATTTTTTGAAATGATTTGTTTTTTAATGATTAGTGAAAAAAGTAATGGTTTTTATTGAAATCGACATTTTTAAAGAGTTTATATAGTTTCATTTTTTAAAATTTATTTAATAAAAAAATATGTTAAATTATGTATTTCATGATTAAATTAATCATTGTAATAAATTTTATAATTAATTTTGATATAAAAACTATTCAGTCTTTTGAGCATTGTTTTGCTGAATACTGATTTCTCATCATGTCTGTGGGGTTAATTTTAAAATAACATTCCCTGAAATGTGAATTAATATTTCAAAAATGTATTACATAATATGAATGAGATTAATTTATATTATTTAATAATATAAATTAAATTTTTTTCATAACTAATAGTATTAATGGTAATCCTTAATTATTGTTATTAAGGTTAAAACAATTTTACTATGGGTTAAACATAATGAAATAGGATAAAATGACTTAGAAACATGTAAAAATATATTATCCAAAACAATTTAGAGCTTATAATTTCTATGGTTCTTTATTTACCATATTTTTATACTTTTGGAATGTGAAAATATGGGAATATGATTTTATTTTCAAAAATTTCACATGTGTCCTCTCCCCTACTTGTAATAGTCCACTATTATCCTCTCCTCTTCACACATCTAAAACTCTTTATATGAGACATTCCATAAGAATATCAGCACATTATTCACTACACTAATATGATAGACGTTATCTATTTAGGAAACCCTCTTATGAATGCTTTAGGAATAAAACTAATGATGTTATTCAAAGAATAAGTAAAATTAGTAAAATTGTTTTTTATTCATATCATCCTCTACCTCTATTAATTTTTATTAAACAATATTAAAAAAACTAACTCAATTTTTAAGATATTTTTATATTTTATCATGATAATTTAATTATATATATATATATATTTACCATTTTTTCTAAAAAGGGAAGTGAAATTATAGATTCTATATACGGTGAAATACAACCTCACAAACCGATGTATATTATATTACATAAACACCTCCAATAACTAGATATAATGTTTTAATTATTATTTATGAATTTTATTTATTATATTATTATTCCCTTGAATCATGATATTATATATTTTTCTTCATTCCATTCCATGGGGATACGATAATGTTACCCATGTGTACGGTGGACTACCGCCTCGCGGAGCAATGGGATTCATTTTCCAATAATGATTCACGTTGAAGGTAAAAAGGGTAAGATTAAAGAATATATGTTATAAATATTATATAATAAAACTAATCAAAGATGATATATTATTTACCATATTTTTTTATCCAACAAGAAAATTCAAATAATGTTTATGTGTGTCTACACCTTACCATCTCTATGAATGATGTTGTATGAATTTTATATCAGTATTTAATGGATTATTATAAATTCATTTATATGAATATATATGATATTTAAATCATGTATTAAATTCCTTATAATATGGAACCAGGAACAATGTAAAAGGATCAAAAATACTAAACTTCAATACACATGAGAAATGAAGAAGTTGTTACTCGAAATGTGACTTTAACAAAAAAAATATTGATAATAAGGAAATAAAAGCCATAATAAAATCCTATATAATATAATTATTATGATTATATGTACTTAATATATTTAAAATAAGAATTTATTTATTATATAATTTTTTTCAATGTATATGAAAGCAGTAAAGACATATGTTTATGGATTTTTTTCAAAATTTTTCCCCTTTGAGATATATGTTTTATTATACACCAATGATCATTTACAAGGGGTATACACATCCACATTGAAATTTAATATCATGAATTTATTTATAATCAATATATAATTAGATTAATTTAATTTTATTCACTCATTGAGATTGTCATTGAATGTCTTGATAGTAGTAAAAGTTTTATGTTGTAATCACATCATTTATTAAAAGAGGATACGATTAACCCTGAAATTATGTAATATTATGATCTATATCTCAAAAAAATAATGAATTTTCTTCACCATAGGATAAGTGACTAGAATATATTTTTCCCATCAATTTTATTTCTTTATGTTGTCATGATTCAAAGATAATTTCCTTAATATAAACAATCATTATTTCTCACTTCGATCGAATAGTCCTTCTAATTCCACATTCATTTTTTATAAAAATTATTATTGAAATATTTTAAAATTATAAAAATAATTTATTAAATTTATTTTTACAACTATTGTACGTTTTAAGAAATGTTTTAAAAGAAATCTTCATGTCAGTTTAAAAAAAAGTCATTTTTGGAATTTTTAGAAAATGTGAAAAGAATCTTGGTTTTTGTTAATGTGTATTAGAAGAATGGTTTATCACACCTCCATGAATGTTCAATGATTTCAATATTACATTATATTTTTCTAAATATTTTTAAAAATAAAAGGGTCTTCACATTATTAATAATTTTTAAATAATTTTTTTGAATACTAAAAGTGTATTTTATTCAAGAAATGATACTACTGATATTTCTAAATCATTTTCTATCTAAGATGAAATTCTGTGATGTTGAATGTGATTTATCAGCGATATGATTGATGGATAAAATTATTATGATTTAAATGAATTTTTTTTATAGAGTTATGATATTTTTAGAGAATCCATTTCTCTTTCATGTGTTCTATTATGTATAAATGTATATAAATATATATTTCTCCTCCATGGGTCATCCATTGATGTAATAATTATGAAACCACTTTCTATTCATGGGTTATAATATAATAATTTTTAAGGATTTTTTCACACAAATATATTGATTATGTTATTTGTGGGACAAATATCCCCCCTTCCAGGCATTGGGAAACGATTGATATGTCATTAGATAAAGATTACTATAATTGTGGGTAAAATTAGTTAAATAATTGTATTTTTTTCTATGATATTCTTGGAAGTGATCCTTGAATTCTATGATGGTTTGGGGAGTGATCCAATTAACATGTGATTTCATTGTCAAAGATATTGTACTACTATGGTAATTATTTTATATGCTTATGTGTATGCCAAGATTTGAGGACTTGTTTCAATGTTAGGCTCTCACGGTTAATGTTCATAGATTTTGTTCAATTAAAATAATATGAAATGATATAATTTATGAAATTAATGTTGATTTTGATATTTTAAATGAATCATTTTCTTATCATATCTTATATTAATTTTCCCAAACCCTAGTACTCACGTTATGATTACAAATTTCCCTTATTTACCCATAACAAACATATGACCTCCCAAATTGTTATGTGTCTTTTCTATATGTTATGAAGTTAGGTATTATTGGTGATATGAATATGAAGGTTTCTTTATATGAGGAACTATTTGGGGGATGTAGAACTCCTCTGAACTAGTTTTTTACTTTTCCTTGTTTCCAAAGCCACTATACAATTATTAATCTAATATGGGGGCTTATTTAATTTATTTAATATTCACCAACTAAAAATATAATATCAATGAATGTAGATCCATGGTTTCGAAAATATAATCACCCAATAGGAGTCTATAAAATTCATATTGGGGGTGAAAGATATGTACAGAAGAAGTCTGCTCATACTAGAAAAATTGGGAAGAAAAAAACATTGACTCTTCTCATTAGGAAACCAAAATAACAGAGAATGTGGATCTTTATAATCACGGACTATCCAAGGATTATGAGTCTACATGAATCTCCAATGGTCCATCTTTTATTCCCATTTTCTCCTATGTTTGTAAAAACATGTCGTGTAGTAGACCCATAACTCACCACTGTGATCCACAATTGATGGTGGAATAATCTTCAATAAAGGATGTGTTCCCTATGATGTTAGGGATATAAAAAAAGAGATTGAGGACAAAATCTATTTAATGAATGGAGGGAACCATTCATCAGATACAGGACCCACACCCTGGTGTGTCAACGGGAACCTCTAAATATATATAGGATGCATTCCTTAATGCGTTGGGAAGGTGTTAAGCTCAATTGATAGAGTAACTATGCCCTATTGTGTTTGAGGGTTCCACATGGTAGATAATGAACATGAGGGAATTTTCACCCTAGTGTGATATGGATTTTTCAACCCCATCAACTCATTAATGATCCTATATGATCACTTCAATCATCCAAGAGTCTATTGAATATGTTTTATGCTAACAACACCACACTCCATATATTTAATGATTGTATGAAGGATACTATAAAATTCTATTTGGAAAACTACTCAAGATATCATAATAATTAACCAAGAAAAGATTCCATAATATGTTTATTAATGTGGCTCATTTTTAATGAATTTCTCCACATGTTTTATTGATTTTTAGTCTACATCAAATGTAAAAATAATTTATTTTAATTAATAATTATTATCTATTGTAAATTTTTTACAATGATTCTTAAAATAATAATTTGTTGTGAATTCCATGTATTATAGTTATTATTTTTTTCTTTTTTCAATAAATTAAAAATTAAAAATTAATTTTTCTTTAACTTATATATTTTATATTTTTTTTTGTTTTTTTATTATTTTTATTCATTCATTATTTCATTTTATTTATTTTTCAAAATAAATAGTTTATTAATTCTTTATTTCAAAAATATATTCGATAAATCAGTAAATTTTTCAATTTAGATTATTGTTATTTATGTAATTATATTATTTAAAAAAAATTAGTTATATTCATTTAATACATTTAATATATTGATTCTTTAATTTCATTAATTCTTTAATTTGTTAATGTGTTTATTAATTTATGAAAACCGATGAAATTATTTTTGTTTTCAAAATTATTTATGAATAAATTCTATTATTCAGTTTCATAAATTGAAATTAATTTTATTTTTTACCATTCAAAATGAGAATTTTAATTTATTACCTTTATCTTTTAAATTAATTTTTTTAAATTTACTTTTTAAATTTATTAATTACGTTTAATCTGTTTAATGGTTTTATAATTTTAAAATTCAAATATTTAAATTTTGTAAATTTTTTTTCTATTTTTGTTGTTGGTAACACTGTCACCATCGTCAAGAAGTCTACGGTGACTCTTTAGAGTCACCGCTATACCAACTAGGGCTAAATCATTTGATTCACTGCCAACTCCACCTCCTGCATCAACCCAATGGTAACTTAATTCACCATTTCGTCCTTTAACTACCTCTTCCAAGTCATCATTCCACAAAATGTTTACTCAAGTCATGGTTCGCCTCCCACTCAGCTGTCACTTATTCTCGTGACTCACCAAGAACTCACAAGTAGTAGAATTACTAAAATCATCAAACTAGAAACATATAATCAAACAAAAAGTGGAGAAAATAATAAATTCAACAAATTATGACTATATCAAACCATAGTAGACTCATATTCTTTTAGATTGAACAATATGAAAAAATGAACAAAATTTTGAAATGGGAAAATTAGAAACATCACAATAACAAAAAACAGATCTAAAATGAAACTAATATCCTCCTACAGATCCCTAAAACCTTTCATGAAACTACTCTTCCCACTGGAGACCCATTGATCATCTCCTTCACTAGATCTGAGCCAGTACCCGTATCACTATCGCAACACACCACGCATTACTGAACACTACTCAATAATTCCAAACTCACCTGTGAATACCATGCTCCCCCAAACATATGCTTCTAAAATGCCTCACTATCATTCTCCTACCAATCCTAATATTGCATCTGTCACCTGCAGATCCATAGAGAACCAGATAGAACCACCGTTGTGACCCCTTCCTCTTCCCTCCTTCATCCACTGAAACCTCCCCATCTCTCTCTTTCCCCCATTCCTGTCATTCCCGCTCCCGATTCAAATCAATTTTATTATTATTTAGTCATATTATATTTAGTAAATTATAATATATATTATATAAGATAATATTTCTTATAATTGACATACTTAATATAATAATAATAGTATAATGTTTTTAATTTCATTAAATTTAATATTCTCATTACTTTTTTTTAAATTAACAGTAAATATTAATATGTTTTAATATATTTATGAAAATTTATTAATTATTATATGTAATGATATAAAATAAATATTTATATATTTTATAATCTTTCCATTTTACTACAATCTGAACTAATTTATTTTATTCATTTGTTCAACATTGGGGAGCTGGAGAAGATCGTTGATGGAAGGAGAAACTGATCATGGGTTTTGAAAGTAAACGGGATACTCAGACCATTGAAGAGGGTGAATACACTTATATTAATTTCCCTGAATGATGATGACAGACATTATTATTGCATCCCTATTAGATCAATGATGATTCCTATTAGTTGTGTTTTTTGTTTCTATCTCTGAATAATAATACCTCCTATCTTCTCGTGATGAGGAAGGGGGAACTCCACGAACCATGTCATTCCATACCACTTCAATGACGTGGACGTAGGAATCAACTTCGAAATCGGATATGGGACCCTACTCCTCCACCTTCATCAATCTGATGCCTCTCTGCTTTAGTTTTCAATTTCAATTTTTTTGTCTGTAAATAAATTGTGTTGCATGTTTTTTATCTTAATTTTACTTTTGTTTCAATTGTGATATTTCATTCAATCATCCTCTCCTTATTTCAGGATCTCAAATATCCAGAAATGGGGAACAAATTTGTGATTCTAGATTTAGGTTATGAAAACCAACCAAACCTATACATCTAAAAATCCTTTCAATCACCATTTTATTATTCACTATAGAAGATCATGAATGAAAATTGTGGTGTGCAAGAGAACATTCTTTCACGAGTTCCATTTTTCACTTTCTCACCTCTTCTCTTCACACCTTCAAATATCAATTTCTCGAACTGAGAAATTTTGAATGTATGTGATATCTGAAAAACCGAATAGGATCATTCTAATTAGTGAAATCCAATCCGTAATGATTCAGTTGAGGGAATAAATTTTCAATTTTGATGAATGGTAAAGAACCCAAGAATTTTAGTGTTTTATTGTTTACTGTATAGGTGATATAGGTGTGTGATCTGATCCATCAGTCCTACATTGAGTGGTTTGAGAGTTTTTGATTAATTTCATATGCTAATCTACGATATGGAGTTGAGGGTGGAGAGTCCTATATTTGGATCTTTCTGGGGAACTATTTTGTATTTTCTTATTCCTTTTCTTGTTCATAGTAGTTTTATCCTATAACATTTATGTTTTCTATGATATTATTTAATTATTATTTTTCTATTATTATCTTACTTCAGGATTATATTGGTAAATAACTATTCCATACCCCATCACTATGTTTTTCAGCAGTATTTCACTATTTCTTTTGTTGTTTTAAAATTTAGAAAATCACAAAATTAATTTTTGAAATTTCAATTAGGCACTCGACACACCTTCATTGGAAGTGATCCTGAGGTACGATATTATGCAATATCATGGGTACTATAAATGTGAACAAGAATATCCTAATCACAACGACAAAATCATATTTTGGTGTTATTTCCTAGGAAGAAATGTTTTCTTAATGAGTTTTTTAATTTTTCTAAAAAAAACACTAAAAATAAGAAAAAACAAAATGTATGTGGTTTTCTATTTTGATGATAATGATAATGATAAGAATAATTTTTATTATGAAAAATTATAATATGGAGATATATAAATTTTCAAATATTCATTACAGAAAAAAACAATAAGAGAGTTTTTAGATACTACAAGGGTTGGGACTCATCAAACAAGACATAAGTATCTATATAGGTTCAACCTATCATAGTGGGGTCAAGAAGGAAAATTACATTCCGAGAAGGATTTATTGTAAACAATGAGAATCATTGACATCATTATCTTGGCCTACCTAGCTAAAGGGGACAAAAAGTGGAGGGAAATACTCTAATAATCCATTTAATTTTCACCATCTAAATAAAACATAAATGAAACGAAAGAACAAATAGATATAATGCAAAGAAGACAGAGCTACCAACATTTGAGCCTAGAGCACCCTCTAAAATAATATTATATGTTCTTGAGTAGTATCTACAATCAGTTTTCATGGGTTGGTATGAGATATAAGATAAAGTCAAAGATGATGCTGAGAACATACTTAAAGAACATTTTATTTCCAGTATTTCATAAGATGATATAAGGTGTTCTGAATTGCCTATTTATTTCTCCTTATTTTCATAGGATATTACCGAATAAGTTTTCTTTTTTCCTTTTAGGTGGAGGAAACCACATCAGATGTCAATTTTTTTGAAGAGATGTTTGAAGTCGTTGAATACATTTTTTCCGCCATAAGAATTTTCCTAGGATCATTGTTTAACGATGATAAAAAAACTACATTACATTACAGAGTTGACTTCAATATTGAATAATCTGTTTTGGATTTTATTAAAAATGATTTTAATTATTTTAATCCCATTTCATATATTGAGATACATTACTTCTTGGGGATTTCCTAGAATATCAAGATGAATTTTAGGATTCACCTGAAGAGAAATTTATAGAACTCCAAATGTTATTTGATATATTTTGTTTGGGAGCTACTGTGGATGGGTATTTTATGGAAATATTGACAAGATTACCAGTAGATGTTGACAAAAACATTGCTGTAAAAGATTAATATTCAAAAATTATTGAACAAGAAGAAAATTCACATCTGATATTTTCATTATTAATTCATGTTCACACTCAACATCATGCAGCATAAGAGAGGGTGTACCCCTACTTTTTCCCCCAACATCACTCAACATGAGGTACTAAAATACCATGGAGGGGATCTAGTTAAATCTAAAGAAGGGGTAATATAAAGAAGGAAAGTAATTTAAGTTTAAAAGAACCAAACCTTGTGGTTATTGAGTAATAATATAAATCCCCAATCATATTGTGGTTTATTTAAGACTATATAGTTGTGGATAATCACAATACAGTACCCCCTAGGAACATATCCCATAGTGAATTTTTAATTCATGTTTTAATTTATTATTTCATGTTGTTTTTATACATTGTTTTCAAAGTAAATAATCATCCAGTAGTTCCACATGGATATAATTCCAGACCAAGAGGATTGATCCATTAAAATTTAATAGGATTTCACTGCCAAAAAAATATTGATATTATTTTTGAGAATTAAATTCTCAAGACTAATGTTGATATATTTATATTCTTAGGGACTTGAACTAGGATCGTTGGGAACATAAAGAAATATAACATGATAAGACTTCATTAAAATGGCAATCTTCCACTCAGGGATGTACTATTTTTTATACAGAAATATTTCAATTTGTCAATTCAAATTACATTCCTCTTTGAATTATATGTGGTGGAGTCCAATTTTTTTTAAAAGTGAACCTGTTTTATTAATTAGATATATAATTCATAAATCTAATATTTTGAAGATTTATTGTAACATTATTGTGAAAATTACTTCACCCATTATTTTTGTTCTCATGCTACTACTACACATCTTTTATTAACATGCAAAATTCTAAAATTCATTGATAAAGAATATTTATATTATCAACAATTCAATGTGTGATCATTCCATATCATTGACATTTATTTTTAGGTGTTGTATTGTGGGGTTTTTTTGTATATTCATACTTTCCATATCTTTTTCTTCATTTTGCGTGGTATTGTTCCTTTTTGAACATTCTTGTAACATATTCTATGTCATTTCAATAGTAAATTTCCCAATATATTTTGAACTAATATGTCTCCCACCATGAGAGACATCACTTGGTACAATGTAATGTTTTATGTGTAGGGGAGAGGGTTTGTTATCCCTCTTCATATTCCCCCTTGATTTTTCAAAAAAATTGTCAATTGTTATTCAATTTTTTCCAAATATAATTTATTATTATTCATGGTTTCATTCACAACCTGAAGGTAAACTTTCTTCGCATTGAACATAAATTATATCCAACCTAGGGGATACTAACCTACTAGTAGTTAATGGTTACACTGAGTCTAAATCTGTTAGTGATGTTTGATTAATGAGGTAGTAGAACACTATACTAATGGATTTTATATTTAGGAACATTGGAAGATAGTGATATATGGTGGATTTTTCATTATTTAGGATCATGAATTTTGGAAAGTAGATATTTTAACTACATTCTAGGGAAATTGTGTTTTAAATAAAAAACAATCTCCTAATTAAATGTACTCCAATGAGTATTATTTAAGTGTTTTGTAACTACAGTTAATTTGGAAAATGGGAACCCATAGTGGGTCACTAAGACAGGGAACACTGTATTCATTTCTCTTAATAAATAAATTCCATTTCTAATTTCAACATGTGTTGTACATAGTTCCTCACACATGAAATATGGCCAGAAAAAATTTGAATAAAATCTTGTCTCAAAATTGAACACATTTAGGTGCGGTGGATTTTGAACCCAAATAAAGAATGAAAGAGCTGACTTAAATATATACCATTTTAGTTGCATCGGTGAATTTATTCCAAAAATCCTAAAAAAATTGGAACATATGAAAATATGATTATTGAAGGAACCATTGTAAATGGTTTTAATTCCACTTTTATCTAACATGTAATCACTCATTAAATTAGAACATGAATTGGAATTGAAGTAGGACTGTTAGTGATATATAAGTAAGATGAATTATGTCTTTATCAGAGGAGGAATATGTGTTTCCATGGGTTTCTAATATTTAATTGAAACTAGGAAATACAATTTTTTTTCACTCTTCAAAAGGCAGTCATGATTTTATTCCTCTATATAAATTTTTCTTCATCACAGTTTGAACTCAATGTCACAAATCATTCCTCACATTATATAATGTAAAAAACATACATTGTTTTATGAAAAATAATGGTTTATGTGTGGGGGAGTCAGATGCAGCTCATTTTAATGTATTTTCCCCTCATTATATTGATTTTTAGTGTACTTTAAATGTAAAAATAATTTATTTTAATTATTACTTTATAAATATTGTGAATATTAAACATTTCTTAATTGAATAATAATTTTTCATGAAGATCGTGTATTTTAGTTATTAGTTTTGTCTTTTTAAATGATTTTAAAATTAACAATTCAATCTATATTTACATATATTTTTTATTCTTTTATTTTTAATTAAATTTTAAATATTTTCTTTCTTTTTAATCATTCATTATTTCTTTTCATTTGTTTTTCAAAATAAATAGTTTATTAAATCATTAATTTAATTAACTATTTTTTAAATAAAAAAATATTACTTTAGTTATTATTTTGTTAAATTAAAAAATAGGTTTACACAATTTATTTTATTTCATTTAAATCATTTAAAAGAATGATTCTTTAAATTCATTGATTTAAAAATTTATTAATGTGTTTATTTATTTAGGGAAACTGATTTAATTATTGATGTCTTTGAAAATAATTATGAATCATTTTTATTATACATTCGAATAAATTGAAATTAATTTTATTTTGTAATCTATTCAAAATTTGTTTTTTAATGTACCAATTTCAAATTTTAAAATAATTTTTTATTTTGAACATAATTTTTTATTTTTTTATTATGTTTAATGTTTTTTTTTTATAATTTTAAAATTTAATTAATTTTTTTAAATTTATGTGTTTTTTTTGTTTTGATGTATCTACCACCGATGTTATCTCCAAGTTAGTAGTGAGTCGTTTCGGTCACCGCTAGAACAATGTTACTCATTTGATTCACCACAACCACCACATTTTACTTCCATCCAATGGTTACACAAGTAACAGATTCCCCCTTTTCATGCCAATCATGTGTCATCATTCCAACATTGGCGAGTCAAGTCACGGCTCACCTCCAGCTCCACAATAACTTCTTCCCATGATTCACCATTAACTCACCTGCATTAGTAATATGGAAATGATAAAACCAGTAAAATATCTTCAAACAATTTTAGAACACTATAGAAGTTCAAAAAATCAAGGCTAATTTGAACAATATTATAATAATTTTCATTCAGTTTGATGTAGATGAACAAAATGAACCATATTACGAAATGAAAAAAATTAGAAACATGAAAATAACTCAAAATGGATCTTAATCAAACCATGATACACCTAAATAACCCTTATTCCCTTCCTAAAACTACCCTTTCCACTGGATACCCACTAAGATGCTCCCTCGCCAAATTTGAGCCAACACCTGTTCCACATCCGTAGCGCACCACCCATTGGCAACCACCACTTGATGAACCCTATATCACCCCTCACCACCACATTCCATCTGCCCTACGACTTGAACCTACCTCAATACAAGGATCCTCTTTAGCTGGAAACCAATGTCATCACCCACAGACCCAACCTGAACTAGACCAAACTGTTTTCGCGACCACCTGCCTCTTCCCTCCTTCATCCATCGAAACATCCTCATCCCACTCTATCCCTTCATCCCATCGATCCCACTCCCACCTCATTTTAATCATTTATTATTTATTTATATTATATTTAATAGAATAGAATATAAAATATTTATTATAATATTTATTATAAATAATCTAATTAACAAAATAAAAAAATTAAAATTTATTTAAATTAATTATATATTTTTTTCTCATTACAATTGTTTTAAATTAATAGTAATATAAATATGTGTATATATATCATTTAATAATTATTATTTAATATAGTTGAAGATTTTAATATTAATATTTATATATTTTATAATAGTTCCATTTTTTTGTTGTCTGGCATCGTTTATTGTATTCTTTTTTCTACATAGGGGACCTTGAGTGGGTCTTTGGTGTAAGGAAAAACTGATCTATGGAATCAGAAAGTATAGGGGATACTCTTATAATTCAAGAGGTTGTATACACTTATAATAATTCCACTAAAATATTGTGAAATAAAGGTCAATGACATGACATGTTGATTGAAATTTCTTGTTGTTAGTTGTGTTTTTCTTTTTTTAACATCACTGAATAAGAGTGCCTCCTATATTCTTAGGAGGATGAAGGGGACACTCCATGATCAATGTAATTCCATACCACTTAAGAGACCCAACTGTGGAATACTCTACGTCATCAGAGATGGAACCCTAATCCACACCCTTTACCCATGCTCATCCTCTATGTTTTAGTTTTAGTTTTCATATCTTGAAGTCTAAAATTAAATAATTTTACTAGTTTTATTATTTGAATATTTTTTTAACTGGGATGTTATGTTCTTTCTTCCTATCAGTGTTCCATGATGTTTAATCTCATAAAATGTTGAACTAATTTATGTGGATAGATTCAATTATTAAACCCAACACAACCTTGAGGTCAACACATCATCATGATACCCATTTTCTTTATCGCATTAGTTGATCATGAATGAATGTTTGGGTATGATTGAGAGCATTCCTTCATTGGATCAATTTAAACATTATCACCTAGTCCCTTATCCCATTCCAATATCATCTTATTTAAATAATAAATTCATACGGTGTGTGTAATCCGATAAACTCAGTAGGCTCATTCTGATTTGTGATATTCTAGCCAGAATGAGTTAGTTGAGGGAATTAATTTTCAATTTGGAGGAATGATCAAGAAACAATGTTTTTTGTGTTTTATGTTTTACTATATAGGTGATATAATAATGTGATACTATCTATTAGTAATATATATAGTGGGTTGAGATTTGTTGATTCATTTTTTAATTTGATCGATGATAGGGAGTCTTGGGTGGTGTAACCTGGATTTGGATTTATTCTTGTTGACTATTCTTCTTATGTCTTCTTTCTTTTATTGTTCTTGGTATTGTTGACCTGTGCATTCTATGTTTTCTATGTTCTTATATAATTTTTTGTTCTTTTTTCCTTTTGTTATATTGTACTATGATTCTTTTGGTCAGTCACCATTTCAAACCCCCTCAATATGTTTTTCATCATTGCATCACTATTTTGTAATATTTTTTTAAAATATTTAAAAAATAAAAATGATTTTCTAAAGGACCACTGAGGAACTCAACACTGACTCCTTGAGAAGGTCCCTGAGGTTATCCACTATGTTATATCATGGGCACTATAATTTTAATCTTGACAGTCCTCATGACAATGAAAACATCATATATATTCCCGTTGGAATTCCTTGATAAAGTACATGGTGTGTAAATGGTGTCACATAGTGTGTAGCCTCTCATAGACACCTATTCTTTTTATCACATACACATGAATTGGATGTATTTATAGTAATACATGGAATTTATATATGTCAAATGGTGCATCTTTTCTATTTGAGGACCTCCCTTATTCTCATGGTCATGACCATGTATATGTGTCTATTCTCATGTACTTTGGGGAATTCCCATATACCTAGACATGTTCATGTACCGATTCATTCATTTTTACTCATGGACATTACCATGTGATAGGAATATTCCATTCCATTTACACTATATGTACACACTGAGTAGCCATCACCATATCACTATCAGAAACCCAATCATCTGTATCCAAGGGTATATACAACCAATATTAATGGGCTATAAAAATTGTAGACAAGTTTTTTATAATCCAAATGAATTTAGTATCAATCTATCCATGCCACTGGTTTAATCATGGATTAGTTTAAATGTCTCATATATGGGGTCGACTGCACATGTTGAATCATCAATAGCCAAATTCCATCCCCCAATCCCTACACATCCCATAACATCAATATTTCACAACTCATGATGAGGAAATATTGAATAATATATCCCTATATACATGTATAATTAACCAAAACCTATAATTACATCATTAGGTATATAAAAATTACTATACTTCACATCACCCTACAACAACTGTGAATTTGGGGGTTCGAGCATGCTTGAACACTCCCCATAAAAGTCAAAATGATGACCCCACAAGCTAATTTCAATTAAGGAAAAA
Source organism: Viscum album (assembly GCA_963277665.1). Taxonomy (NCBI): domain Eukaryota; kingdom Viridiplantae; phylum Streptophyta; class Magnoliopsida; order Santalales; family Viscaceae; genus Viscum; species Viscum album. The sequence continues at coordinate 1,534,522,609 of OY728120.1, read as the reverse complement.
ACAATTGAGATAAATGTACATAAAAAAGTAAATCAATAATTAGATAAATATTCTAATACAATTCTCTCCAAAAACATTTATCCAAGGGTGAAAAAGTGAAATAATTTCAGATTTTTCCAATTTAAAAAAATCGAATTCAGTAGGGCTCATGATAAGATCAATAAATCCCATAAAAAAATAATATAATTAAATACATTCTCAAATTGTGAAAAAATATTTAAATATATAAATTAAATATCTTTATATCTATTTAGGATCAATAATTGGTGAATAACTTATTATCTAGAGACGAATATAGTCTAATGTGTTCGCTATATGTATCTCAATTCACCTAGATCTGAATCCCATGTTTATCCCATGCCAATGAAGATTGTTATCCTCCTATAATCATTTTAGGGTTATAAGATTAACCCTGGTGAAATAAATAAATAATTTATTTATGGTGGATTATGCTATGTGAGGTCTTTTCATTATAAATAAAAAATAAAAAATTTATTCTTTTAAAGTCTCTAACCTATGGTCACATATAAGTGCATGTCCATCAACAACCAAACATATTTCATCCCTAGGGTAATCCCTATATTCTAGAATCAAATATATTATCATATTTACAATCTATAATATTAGAAAACCAAACACTATATTGAATCAGACGATAAATCCATATATATGAATAGTAATAGTCAAAAGACCAATCTCGGGGAACATAAATCATTACAATAACAACTATGTTAGTGAGGTATGTATGGATAACTACCCCCTCTGACTCATATCTATTATCTAGGTATTATTATATACCAATATTAACTATATTTTCCTACACACACATATGATTCAAAAGACCAATCTAGGGGAACCTAAATCATCACAACAACAACTATGTGAGTGAGGGATGTATGGCTAACTACCCCCTCTTACTCATATCTGTTTTCTAGGTATTATTATATACCAATATTAACTATATCGTCCTACACACACATATTTTTTAAGAGGTACACACTCAATTTTAGTAACATTATAGAAATAAATCTATAGATATCGTATCTTATGGATTATTATAGTAATGGTGTTTGTCACGACCAGCCTTCACCAAAAGGAGGGAAGGGTCATCAGATTTCTAGGCCCTTCCTTCTTTAAGTTTAAGGAGAGATAATGACCCCCGAAACCCGCCTTCAATAGGTCCCGGAGTGGCGACTAGCACCAAGGGTATAGAATCACACACTAAATGGAAGGCATTACCCTTTTTCTGTCAATAGGATTGGGAGATAGAATGGTAAATCCCAACAACACCAAAGCTGAAAGTAAAAGTAAAGCCAAGACAACCATTCCCACATGCATGTTACAAATTTAAATACCACAAGTTACAAGTGACTACTAAGGTAAAGTACCGAAGAAAGGAAAACAACAACTGTAACTGCCCCAAAGGTCCGAGCTAGTACGGTCCCACACGATCCCCGAAGTCCTCCTAGAAACATGAAAGCAGTTTTATATATGTAGGGTGAGCATAAAAGTACACTCAGTAGGGAAAACCAAAAACTCTCGTGCACAAGTGAGGGAACGTACTAAAGTCCCGAGAGAAAAATGAGTAAACCAAACACCTAACAAGGTAAACTATCCACCCAAGCCTCACCAAGGCACACTCCCCAAATAACGCAAGTCAAGTAATATATATAACAAAATCACATCGATGTTTGGGTACCCCGAACCACTTTCCCACTGGTTATTGAGACATCCTATGCAACCGACCAATCCCGCCATTCGCATCGCATTCCCACTGCCACACCCGCCCGCACACACCTGGGCCACAACCACACGCAGACCCACTGCTGAATCCCGCCCGCACACACCTAGGCCACAACTATCACACGTAACCATGACCGCAAACACCTAGGCCAGAACAACCACCGCCACGCCCGAAGACACCTAGGCTAGAAGATCCACTGCCATTCCTGAAGACACATGGGCCTCACTCCGAACACACTTGGGAAACCACCTGCCCGCACCCACCTGGGCTATAACCACCGCACTACCCCGCCCAAAGGTTCTTCGGCTAATAATGGACCTCAGTCCATCACATCTTGCCCAAAGATACTTGGGCTATCTGGGAAAGGGATCATAAAAGGAGCTAATAACCAGCCACTTACAATAGTGTTGGGAAAAACACCCTCCCCCATGAAATGGGGGTGTTCGGAACTAAGTTCTCAACTTGGGTGGGGCGCGAATAAGAAACAAAAAACTAAAAGTATATATATAGGAAACAAGAACTCACCCAAAGTTAGGTTTTTCTTCAGCCAGCCTAAAGGACACAAACAACACTCAAGTCAGAGTCACATCTCTCGCAAACCAAACCCATTGTCTCATTCGTTTTCATGTTTAGTAATTATGTTTAATTAATTTCTGCACCTACTTGGGAAACTAACACCATAAGAATAACCAAGGAAAAGAATCCATCCAAACGTCAATTTAAACATTCACACCCAGTTCTCTTGAAATGTCACAACTACAAGGGGATAAGCGAGACCCCTCGAAGTACTGGAACCAAAGTAACCCCCCGAGTCACTACCCCGTGTCACCCAAAATGGTTCCTCTTCAATAGAGGATCCCACCCCAATTCGTGATATAATCTAGGTAACCAATCGGGCTTAAAACTGACAACCACCGAGAGCATAACACAGGGGATCCCATCCCAAATTTCACAACCACCAAGAGTATAAAAACAGGGGATCCCATCCCCTCCCACATCTCCAGCAACCGGCCCTTGAAACAAGAACAATCAAACCACTACCACCAAGAAAAGCAGACCCATGCAGGTATTTTCATATTTAAAATATTTTACACGCTTCATTATTTCAATTTCTGTGTACTTTAACCAGGGGTTATCACAGAAGGATAGATCCTGGTGATTTCAATTTATTTAGCTGGGTATACGTGATTAACCAATTTACTTTTTACAGCAAGAGTTCACAAATACAAACAAACCATTTAAAACATCCCGAGGGGTTCATTAGTGCACAGAGAAAGACCACCAACGACCATGATTTTCAGTAGGCGTAAGCCCGCACAATTCAGAAAGATGATCATAACATAAAACAGCATCAACGATCATAGCCCACCTCTTTCTTAATAGAATCTATTCATTATCTTTATTTAGGTCTGGTTTATCTAATTCTACTGAAACAAAATCACGCCCACCCCGCATGATACACAAAAGGGAGAGACGAATGAGAAATTCCCTGCCTGTTAGATCAATGATCGACGCTTAGGCCGGGCGCGGAACTTCACGCATAGCGATGCGGCTTGTCCGATCGAAAAGGTGTTCGTGAAAAAATGGTACTCTTAGCCATGATCGAGGAAATAAGAAAACATGACTAACCCTTTAGTTTATAAGGGCAGGGGAAGGTTGAGATAAGAACGTGAAACCACGTAAGGAGTGGGGGTCGTGGGTTGACTACGCGCCCCCACACGTTATTAGTGGGTCCCCGCGGTTTAAACTGACCCAAGCACCAGCTCAATTAATTAAATATTTAATTAAAAAATTTATGGTTAAAAGGGTCAAAATAGGGTTTAAACTCTCGCAAAGAGAGCACTACTGGAAAGACCCCGCGGGGGTAGGCGAGAGCCACCGGTAGGCTGTGACCACCAGTAGACCGAGCTATCGGTAGGCTGCAGCCACCGGTAGACCGAGCTACCGGTAGGATTCATCCACCTGTAGACCGAGCTACCGGGAGACCTAACTATCGGTATACATAGCTACTAGTAGCTGCAGTTACCGGTAGACTGATCTACCGGTAGGCTGCAGCTACCAGTAGACTGAGCTACCGGTAGACAGAGTTACCGGTAGCTACAGCTACCCGTAGACCGAGCTACGAGTAGGATATGGCTACCGGTAGACCGAGATTCCAGTAGTCCTACTACCGGTAGGATAAGGGTACCGGTAGGCTAAGGCTACTGGTAGGCCTACCGTTACACCAAACTTCACCAAGATTCCCAAACCAAAAAACCCAACACGAGATTTTCACAATGTAATGGACCCCAAAAACTCGGGCCATTACATCAGATACCTCTTAAAGGATTCTCGTCCTCGAGAATCAAAACAACCCAGATGGAAAGAGTGGGTCCGAACAACCACCTCGAAATATATCTCTTAGGAGTGAACCTCATTGTTAACTAAGAACACTTTCCTGTCAAGAACCAAGAAACATAACATGTCAAACTGCCCAGCCATGTGGGTTTGGGAGTCTCCTTCCCCATGTCAATATACTATCCGCTTTGGGCGGCACTGGCTTGCCTGCATGGGTTTAATCACATCCACCTTAATGCATCTTGATTAGGGGTCAGGTCCTCTCCTCCCCGTAGGCAGGGTTATTCACACACATTCAGAGGAAAGAAAACCGGTATTTCATAGCTAATAAGGTAAAACATTCCACCACAACAGCTATAACAAATAGAACATCACAAACTCAAAACAACTCTGGGTACTGGGCACACATCGGTGCTTACCTATCCCACGTACTCTCCTCAAGCCCACAATGTTTTCATTACACACGAACCAATTGAATGGTTATCCCATGAAGTACCTTCTCCTTGCGATCCTCGATCATCACTGGTCTCTCCACAAAAGTCACATCGTCCTCGATGTCCAGCTCTCCCCAGCCGAGGATGTATGAATCGTCATTCACATACTGACGGAGCTGGGACACATGGAAGACATCATGTATCCTCAGTAGCGGCGGTGGTAACGCTAGCTGATAAGCCACTTCGCCGACCCACCACAACAATTCGAAGGGCCCGATGAACCTGGGAGAAAGCTTTCTCCCTTTGCCGAACCTCTGTTGTCCACGCCAAGGGGAGACCTTCAAGAACACGTGGTCTCCAACCTCAAACTCCAAGGGCCTCCTCCTGGTATCAGCATACGACTTCTATTGGTCCTGGGCCTCCTTCATCCTTTCCCGTATGAGATGAACCTTCTCTTTCGTGCTCTACACTACCTCCGGGCCAACGATGCTCGCCTCTCTGACTTCGGTCCAACACACAGGTGAGCAGAATGGCCTCCCGTACAAGGCTTCAAATGGGGCCATACCAATAGTATTGTGATAACTATTATTGTTGGAAAACTCTACCAAAGGAAGGTATTTCACCCATGATCCTCCTAAGTCTAGAACACACACCCGCATCATATCCTCCACGGTATGGATGGTGCGCTCTGTCTGTCCATCTGTCTGGGGATGGAATGAAGTGATAAGATGCATTTGGGTGCCAAAAACATGTTGAAATCCTCTCCAGACTCACGAGGTAAACTGTGCATCCCTATACGAGACTATAGACCTTGGAAATCCATTCAATCGCACCACCTCCTCTACATAATTTCGCGCCAAAGAATCCATTTCACTCGACTCCTTGATCTCCAGAAAGTGAGATGATTTTGTCAACTGGTCCACTACCACCGAGATGGCGCAGTGTCCCCCTTGGACCATGGGTAGTCCTGTGATGAAATCCCTAGAGATGTCATCCCACTTCCATTCGGGGACATCTATAGACTACAGAAGGCCGCATGGAACTCATTTTTCAGCCTTCTCTTGCTGACACACTAAGCACTTGGTCACAATTTCTACCACCGCTCGCTTAACTCCGAGCCACCAAAACTATCTCTTCAGTCCCTGGTACATCTTGGAAACTCCTGGGTGTACCGCCATGGGTGAGTTGTGGAACACACTGAGAACCTTGTCGCGCATTTCTTATGGAACAAACAACCTTCCCTGAAAAAGCATCTAGTTCTGACCATCCTCCGTCCACCCTCTCGGAGCATTCCTCTGGTCGACTCGGTCACACATCACATCGCACTCGACGTCTCCCCACTGAGACTCATACACTTGCTGCAACGAAGAAAACTGCAATGTCATCTGATACATGAAACCATTACTGCTATCCATCCTCGCATCCAGGTTTAAGGCAGCTAACTCCTCCATTTCCCTCCAGGAGTCTGCCGACTCTCGGACCGCATCCTTCTGTGATCTCCTGCTCAATGAATCAGCCACTACATTCCCCTTCCCTAAAGTGTAGGATATCTCAATGTCATAATCCTGGAGGAATTCCAACCACCTTCACTGCCGAAAGTTTAGGTCCCACTGGGGGAAGACATACCTCAATATCTTGTGATCCGTGAAGACCACAAAGCGTTATCCGATGAGGTAATGCCGCCATAGATTCATTGAAAAAATGACCACTGCAAGCTCGAGGTCTTGGGTGGCATAATTACGCTCATAAATGTGTAACTGCCTAGACCCATAAGAGATCACCCCTTGTCGCTGCATCAACACAGATCCCAGGCCCTGTCCTGATGAATCACATAACACCTCATAGGCCGCCCCTTCTTCTGGTAACCTCAGCACTGTTGCAATGACCAACTTCCCCTTCAGATAGATGAATGCTGACTCGCACTTCTCACTCCACACGAAAACCTGATCCTTCTTGGTCAAGGCCGTCAAAGGGGCTACTACTCGGGAGAATTTGGGTACGAACATCCGATAGTATCCTTCCAGCCCGAGGAAACGATGGACCTCTTAAACATTATTGGGTGCTGCCCAAGAAAACACTACATCATCCTTTGATGGGTCCACCGCTACCCCCTGCTTGGACACCACGTTCCTGAGGAAGTGCACTTCTCATGTCCAGAATTTGCATTTAGACAACTTCTCATAGAGCTGATGCTGTCGGAGGACCTCCAAAACCATCCTCAGGTGCCCTGCATGGTCCCCATTTGATCTTTAATATACCAAGATGTCTTTGATGAACACAACTACGAACCGATCTAGTTACTCCCGGAAGATGGAGTTCATAAGCCCCATGAACACAGACAGGGCGTTCGTAACACCGAAAGGCATGACTACGAACTCGAAGTGTCCATATCTTCACCTAAAGGCCGTCTTAGGGATGTCACTCTCCTTTACTCTAAGCTGGTGGTACCCAGAACACAGGTCGATCTTCGAGAACCACCCTTCCCATTCAGCTGGTCGAAAAGATCATCTATCCTCGGAAGAGGATAGCGATTCTTGATCGTCACCTGATTCAGCCTCCTGTAGTCTATGCACAACTTAAGACCACCATCTGCCTTCACTGCAAACAAGACTGGAGAACCCCACGGTGACACACTTGGTCGAACATAACCCCTCTTCATCATATCATCAATCTGAATCTGCAACTCCCGTAGCTCTGAAGGTGCCATCCGCTAAGGAGCCATTGAAATCGGACGAGCACCAAGCTGCAGGTCTATCTCAAACTCGATATCACGTCGTGGGGGTAGAGTCGTCACCTCCTCAGGGAAGATGTCCAAAAACTCATGGATGATCTCTGGTACCTCCACCATCTCATCATCTACTGACGCCACTGACAGCTTGGCTAACAAGGAGGGGAGGGGTTCCTCCCACCTACTACCCTTCTGACTGCTCCGCTCGCCGTTGAAGGTAAGACGCCGGCCACCCAAGTCCGAGATCACAACCCTTCCTCGGAAACAGTCAATGATGGCACATATAGAGAATAGCTAGTCGATGCCTAGTATGACATCGTATGGCTATATCTGTAGCAGAAGAAGATCCCTAAACGACTGATGTGGCCCTATCATCAGTCTGCATCCCCGAAAAACAAACAAAAAGTCGGTCTAACCTCCAACTGGTGTTCTCAACACCAGGGGAACAGGAATCCACTTGGCATCTAGACCCAAGTCACTGGTTAGATTGGGTGGAACAAAGGAGTGCGAAGCTCCGGTATCGAACAATGAATAAGAGAGGGTACTAAACAAACTGATCATACCTCACACAACCTCCAGACCTGCTGGAACTGATGCCTCCGTGGCGTGTAGCTGTCCATGCCCAGCTCCTCAACCCCTTGGCTGTCGGCCACCCCCCGATCATGCCCGGGTCGAGGTCCCTGAGGAGTGCCTTGAAGTCTGCCTCCTCCTCATATTTATTCCCTCGGAGGAGCGGGAGCTCACTGTCCTTGCTGCTGTTGCTGGAAAGGAATGGATGGATGCTGCTGCTGGGGCGGGTGCTGGGGTTGTCCGCCACCACCGTACTGTACCCGGTCTGGGCACTGACTCTGGAGATGTCCATGGCTCCCACAGACGAATCACCGCATTCTCTGGCCCTAAGGAAAGGGGCGAGGACCAGGGGATCGAAACTGAAACTTTTGCAGCCCGCTCCCTGCTGGTCAGAACCTGGAGGGTACTGACACTGGAGGCCTGGTGCTGAAGGCCTTCCCCTTCGTGGGTCCCAGCTAGATCCCCTCTCGTGACACACCTACTAGAGCGTGCATCCTATCCACCACTGCGGCCTTCTTCTAGACCTCCAAGTACGTCGGCAGGGTAAAGGGGGTAACAGCATACTAGAGGGAGTGTCAGAGCGCCTCCTCTAAATGTCCTTCCCGAGACTCCTCGTCGGGAATGTGATTCGGAGAAAAATGTAGGAGGTCCTTGAACATGATTCCTAGCTCCCTCACTAACATAATTCCCTGCTGGAGGGAGAGTATCTCCTGTCTCTTTTCCGCCTTTATCATCGAGGAGAGGAATTCCGCCTGGAACTCCCTCTCGAAATCAGCCCATGACACCTTAGCCTCTCTCCTCTCTCCTAGGTAAAGCACCCACCACTGACGTGCCGCTCCCTACATCTGGCTGATGGCCAGAGGAACCCAGTACTCATTCGGGGCCCGAATCAGGCCTAAAGCTATCACTATCTCTTCTAGCCAGCCTTCTGTCTTCATGTCAGAGGTGCTGCCCCCATACTTCTCGAGGGTCTATCGTTGGAAGGCCTGAAGTGTCTTCTTCCACTGCTCATCCTCCTCCTCTTGATTAGCTCTCTGCCGATTGGCCAAGGTTGTCTTCAGGGCCTCGATCGCCTGTACCACACGTGGTCTCCTTCCAGGTGTCATAGCTGCAATGTAAACAAGGAATGCCTAAGCCCAAGTAGTGCAGAACATTGTTCTTAAATCTTCTTAATCATTTCATTTTTTATTAATTTCCAAAACACCCCAGAAACATGAGAAAACAAGTCATTATGATGCATGTACCTTTCCAAGGGTCTCTATCCTGCAATCAGCATGGTCTCACTTGGTCGTTCGATAGGTCCAGAGTCCTTGCGTCGGATCACGGGGGGCCCTAAAATCCCATGTCCTAGCCGATCTTCCCTAGCCTAATTCATGCACCAAGGTCACTGGTTGCGCCCAAATTTACCCTACTAGAAAAAATGGTCAATGTAGTACATGTAGGGGTCGAATCCACAGGGACCGAAGAAGTAACCTTGAGACGCTATGATTTGGTGAAGGATGGGCTATGATGTAGCCAACTTTGGGTTTGATTATGGATGGTTTAAAGAACACTATGAAACCTAAGTGAATTCAAATCAATGAAAATGGGTTGATCTTAGGATTATTCTCGGGGTGGATTTAATGAATTTTACTTCATTAGAGAATTTTGGTTTTATTATTTCTTGATGAATCCATTATTCAAAAATAACACTACCTTCAACATTTTATGGTTTGGTGCTTACTAAACACAATTAATAATCCCCTATACACTTAGAGAACCAAATTCATGATCTCTGCGAGGTATATGGTCATTTAGTTATTGAATTTAGTTTGCTCAAACACAGTAAAGATGAAGAGTAGAAATTACTGATGAATGGATGTCTTAAATTAATTATCTAATTAACAAAAATTCGCTCATAAAATAACTTTCAATCCCACCTTTGAATCCTCCTAAGATTAACACATTAAAGGTTTTTCCCTCCATTGATGGTATACTCTCAATGGTGGGCAGAATATGACTAAAAAGTATTGGATTGAAGAAATTAAAACTGCGGAAATAACGAGCACTCCTCCGTGTGTGTGAATGAAATTCACACCTATGTGTGAACTAATTTACAACAACATAGAGATATCACCGTGCTTTGTGATAATAATGTTTTAATAAATTAAATGGAAAATATATAAGAGAAATAAGTTGATTATGAACTTAATGATACAAAAAAGAAACTTTCATGGAAATGGAAAACATTACAAAGGAAATTTGGAAGCATAACCTTACAATGAAACAAGCAACAAAAGATGATAATAAAAATCTCCCCCATATTCCCTTCACCACTAGCTCCTTATATAGGCATATTAGGAGCCTTAGATCCACCCACACAATCAATTCACCCCCCAAAAATTAATAGAGTCAAAAGGCGGGTGAATAATCAAAAGGAAATTGATGTTTCGATGTCGACTTGGAAAACTGTCCAAATTCGTTCACCATATTGACGTGTAAATTTGTAATTAAAGCAGGCCAAATCCGTAGGGGTTGTAGAAGACAAATATCTTCTTCCATATGTCGTCTATGATCTGTAAACATTTCAGGAAATTTTTCTCATTAGTTTGGATGTTATGGTCTAAATGATGGCACATATTTCTGTGCATTAATGTCGGGTCCACCATTTAAATCTCAACTTCAGATCCCTTTATCATCATTAAAATATTAGAATTAGCTCTGGCCACAGTTGAATAAAATTATCCTCATATTTTTATATTTCCACTTTATAAATTTGAGCTTCATTGGTCTTGGTTTGTGGGCCCCACATTTGTTTGATGGGCCTTAGGCCCATTATGCTTTTTCCAGCAAGTTTCTGCCTTCAGGTGAAAAAATCTCAATCTTCACTTGTGATTCATCCATAAGACCAAAGAAAAAAAATGTTCCAAATAATGTTATGAATAATATACCGAAATATAAAATTAAAAAGATGTATATTGTAATTTCCACAAACAAATTATTGAGTGGGCCCAAATTGACACTTTAAGCATGAATTGCACAATGATGGGAAATGAAGTTCAATTTCTGAATTGGACTAAAATTGATGTTTATGAAATTTTTAAAAAAATAATATTAAGATATTAACAATGAATTTTATCAACTTTCAGTGACTAATCACACCCCACAACATGAGTTTTTCTAGTCCCGAGTAGAATATATTACAAATATGAAATTCAAATCCCCTTTTCCAAAAACATTTAAATGCACATTGCTCACCCAAAGACCTCATACCAAAAAAATTATGGAACCCATCAAATTCATTTAAAAAAAGCTAGGTCCATAAGCATATCCCAATCCCAAGCCAATTACTTTGTTCAAATTCATTGCCACATTTCATCCAATTTCAATTAAGCATGATAAAGTGTTGTGCATCACAAAAGATATGGGGCTCATTTTATTGTTCAAGGGGAAAAATGGAAGCGCTAGGTGGGAATCACATTAAACCTTAATATGATTATCCATTATTATTATTATTTTTTATATTTGTTTGATGATTTTTTTACCATAATAGATATGAAAAGACTAACTCTAGGCAAGAAAACTATGGAGTCATGATCCCCAAGTGCCACACGCCACAAATATTGTCAATTTCATGCTCTACAATAGAGATATAAAGCCTAACTCTGGGCAAGGAAACTATGGTGTCACGATCCCCAAGTGTCGGACGCCACACATTTGGACAAAACATTGCTCTCTGTGGTCATATTTTTTTTGGATACTCAAATTAAACTAAAAGTGACCCCAGAACCCTATGCTATAATGAAAGGGAACCAAGAACTCAAATTTACACCCACAATCCATTAGACGTGCGTTTTAGCATTTTTATTAAGAGGATGAAAATGTAAACATTGAAAAATCACATCGGACAACCGCACTTTCCAAAAACTATTCTCATGAACTTAAACTTGCATTAAAATTAGAATCAAGGCATGCAAAATTTATTTGATATCCAATTTTAGAGTCTGCAATGTGTGTTATCATGTTTATGGTTATTGGAATTTTTCTTTTCATGCATGTTTTTATTCAAAAAATAAAAAAATTAAAAAAAATATTTTTTATCTCCCCCCAACATATAATAACACTGTCCCCAGTGTTTAAAGAAAGGAAAAGTTAGAAGGGGGTAGGATAGGAGTTAAAAGATGAAATTGAGAATGATAAACATGGAACAAATTCACCTGGTTTTTGACGTTGAAGTTCATGATGCTCCAAATTACTCCATTGATCTCTTGGGGGATGTAGTCACCTCCTTTATTGAACATGTATCACCCAAAATAGTTCCTAAACCATAAAAAGAAGGACAAAGCAGAAAAAACAAACAACATAATGATTTATTTAATTCCAAGTATAATCATTTTTATGGGTTTTCATGTTTTTCTTAAATCAAACTAATGATACATTGTCTTCTTTTAAATTTCTGGGTAAGGTATTACTCAGGGATCACACCGCGTGATACAGATGAATACGGTGCTCCCCTTTCATACCAATCCATACTCATAAAAGAAGAACAGGTCAAGAGTCTAATTTTTTTTAACCTACAAAAACAAAAATAAAATAAAATAAACTGATGATACATTGTCTTCTTTATATTTTCTGGGTAAGGTATTAATCAGGGACCACACCGCGTGAAATGGATGAATACGGTGCTCCCCTTTCACACCCATCCTTACTCATAAAAGAAGAACAGGTCAACAGTCTATTTTTTATTTTTATATTTTTAAAATATCAAAATGATTTATTAATCCTATTTGAAAAATAAATATAATTCCAGAAATATTGGAAACATGAAAACCACGGGTTGCCTCCCATGCAACACTTTTGTTTAACGTCGTTAGCTCGACGTGTACCCCCCAAATTATCCAATTCCAACTTTCGAAATTTTAATTAACCCATCTTTTTCAACATCAATAAGATTGAGATTGATTATTTTTTTGAAATTTGTTTCTTGTAATATCCTATTTTCTACAATGATTGGTAAAATCCAAGGAATATCTGAAATGGTTGATCTAGTTGAACTTATATTCTTTCCAAAGACATCAATGACCATTCGAAAATTATTGGCTTCGTTAGATGAATGAACTAAAACTGCAAGGTCGTTTTTATCACCTATGATGGAATTCTTGTCTGGGGAAGGAAGGATAATGATTTTGAGTTCTGGTCGATTGCAATTTCCTAATAAATATTGGCAATTTGAATGAAAGTCAGTTTCTTCTCTAATAAATTTAGAAAGAATTGTTTCTGTTTGAAAATATGATTCATCCCCAAAAGTGTCTAGTTGAATTTTAGGTGTGGGTATGGGCTCAATGTTTGGTATTTCTCCTAATTTTTCAGTGATTTGGGTTTTTGAAAAATCATCAATGGAGAAATATTCAGGACTCTCTATCCACAATGTCAATTTTCCCTCTTGTGAATACAAAAAATCAGTTTCCTCTTGATTTAAGCACCCATCAAAAATTCCTTGATTGTCTTCAAATATCCCAAACCCAATGCTTGGTTCTTGAATAAATTCATTTGAGGTTTGTGGGAGCAAATATTCTTGTATTAGTGATGAGGAAGAGACATCCTGAGTAATAATGGGTTCCTCAGAAGTCTCAATGCATTGTATTTCTAATATCAGTGATGAAACTTATGAATTCATTTTAACCATTTTTTCACAAAAAAGGTCAATAATTTTTTCAGAATTAGAATTTATAGTTGTTTGGACATCATTAACATCATTAAGTTTTATTTCTTCAATCATCCTCGAGAGGTATGGAAATTGACCCTTTAAATAATCAGCATCACATTGATTGTACATATCATCTTGTCTGGTGTATTCAATTAAGATTTGATCAATGTAATTAAAAAAATTTAGTGATTCCCAATGTGGATTTTCTAATTTATTCCATCCTGAGTTTGTGAAGAGATATTGTTTATTATACTCCATTAGATTCATTTGGAAATTTTGAATCATAATTTTCAAGATTCAAAAAAAACTAGAAAGGGGAAAAGAGAAGAGAAATTATTGTGAGAATAGATAATTTGGGGTGAGAAAAGAAGATGAGTGTCTGAGGTGACTTACTTGGGTCCCCGGCAATGGCGCTAAAATTTGGCTGTGACCAAATTTACCCTACTGGTAAAAGCGGTCGATGTAGTACATGTAGGGGTCGAATCCACAGGGACCGGAGAAGTAACCTTGAGACGCTATGATTTGGTGAAGGATGGGCTATGAAGTAGCCAACATTGGGTTTGATTTTGGATGGTTTAAAGAACAATAATAAACCTAAGTGAATTCAATTCAAAGAAAATGGGTTTATCTTAGGATTATGCTCGAGGTGGATTGAATGAATTTTACTTCTTTAGACAATTTTGGTTTTTTAATTCTTGATGAATCCATTCTTCAAAAATAACTCTACCTTCATCATTTTCTGGTTTGGTGGTTACTAAACACAATTACTAATCCCATATACACTTAGAAAACCAAATTCATGATATCTCCAAGGTATATGGTCATTTAGTAATTGAATTTAGTTTTCTCAAACAAAGTAAAGATGAAGAGTAGAAATTACTGAAGAATGGATGTCTTAAATTAATTATCCAATTAACAACAATTAATTCATAAAATAACATTCAATCCAGCCTTTTCATCCTCCTAAGATCAAAAAATTAGAGGTTTATCCCTCCATTTATGGTATACTCTCAATGGTGGGCAGAATATGACTAACAAGAATTGGATTGAAGAAATTAAAACCGTGGAAATAACGAGCACTCCTCCGTGTGTGTGAATGAAATTCACACCTATGTGGGAACTAATTCACAACAACATAAAGATATCAATGTTATTTTTGATAATAAGGTTTTAATAAATTAAATGGAAAATATATAAGGGAAAAAAGTTGATTAAGAACTTAAAGATACAAAAAAGAAACTTACATGGAAATGGAAAACATTACAAAGGAAATTTGGAAGCATAACCTTACAATGAAACAAGCAACAAAAGATGATAATAAAATTCTCCCCCTATTCCCTTCACCACTATCTACTTATATAGTCATATTAGGAACCTTAATCCACCCCCACAATCAATTCACCCCCCAACAATTAATAGAGTCAAAAGGAGGGTGAATAATGAAAACAAAATTGATGTTTCGAAGTTGACCCGGAAAACTGTCCAGATTCATCCACCATATAGATGTGTAATGTATTAATTGACAAAAGCCGAATCTGGATGGGTTGTAGAAGACATATATATTCGTTAATCTGTCCTCTATGAGTTGTAAAAATTCCATGAACTTTGGCTCATCCGTTTGGACGTTATGGTCTAAATGGTGGGACGGATTCCTGTGCATTAATATCGGGTCCACCATTTAAATCTCAAATTTAGATCCCTTTATAATCATGAAAAAATTAGAATTAACTCTATACACAGTTGAATAAAATGATCGTAATATTTTTATCTTTCTACTTTATAAATTTGAGCTTCATTGGGCTTGGTTTGTGGGCCCCACATTTGTTTGATGGGCCTTAGGCCCATTATGCTTTTTCCAGCCATTTTCTGCCTTCAGGTGAAAAAATCTCCATCCTCAGTTGTGATTCATCCATAAGACCTAAAAGAAAAAATGTTTCAAATAAAGTGATGAATCATATACCAAAATATAAAATTAAAATGATGAATATTTTAATTTCCACAAGAAAATTATTGAGTGGGCCCAAATTGACACTTTAAGCATGAATTGCACAATGATGAGAAATGAAGTTCAATTTCTGAATTGTAATAAAATTGATGTTTATGAACTTTTAAACACAATAATATTAAGATCTTAACAATGAATATTAGCCACTTTCAGTGACTAATCAGTCACCCAACACTGTTTCCCTACCATCCTATGCAATCCTCATTGTGCCTAACTCCAAACTCCACCCTATCTCTAAACCTCTCTTTGATACCATTCTGTCATGACCCACCTTCACAAAAAGGAGGTAAGGGTCAGCAGATTCCCAAGACCTTCCTTCATTATGTTTAAGGAGAGATAATGACCCCCGAAACCCGCCTTCAATAGGTCCCGGAGTGACGGCTAGCACCAAGGGTATAGAATCACACACTAAATGGAAGGCATTACCCTTTTTCTATCAATAGGATCAGGAGATAGAATGGTAAATCCCAACAAAACCAAAGATGAAAGTAAAAGTAAATCCAAAACAACCATTCCCACATGAATGTTTTAAAAGTAAATACCACAAGGTACAAGTTACTACAAAGGTAATGTACCAATGAAAGGAAACAACAACTGCAACTGCCCCAAAGGTCCGAGCTAGTACGGTCCCGCGCGATCCCTAAAGTCCTCCTAAAAACCAGAAAGCAGTTTTATATGTGTAGGGTGATCATACAAGTACACTTATTAGGTAAAACCAAATACTATCGTGCACAAGTGGGGGAATGTACTAATGTCCCGTGAGAAAAAAGAGTAAACCAAACACCTATCAAGGTAAACTATCCACCCAAGCCTCACCAAGGCACACTCCCCAAATAACGCAAGTCAAGTAATATATATAATAAGAGAACATCGATGTTTGGGTACCCCACTCCACTTTCCAACTATTTATTGAGACATCCTACGCATCAGACCAATCCCACCATTCTCACCGCAGTCTCACTGCCACTCCCGCCCACACACACCTAGGCCACAACCGTACGCAGTCCCACTGCCGAATCTCGCCCACACACACCTGGGACACAACTGTCACACGTAAACATTCCGATAAACACCTAGGCCAGAATAACCACCGCCATGCCCGAAGACACCTGGGCTAAAAGATCCACTACCACGCCTGAAGACACCTGGGCCTCATCCCAAAGACATTTGGGAAACCACCTGCCCACACACACCTGGGCTATAACTACCTCACTACCCTGCCCGAAGGTTCTTGGGCTAATAATGGACCTCAGTCCATCACAGCCTGCCCGAAGATACTTGGGCTATCCGAGAAAGGGATAAGAAAAAGAGATAATAACTAGCCACTAACAATAGTGTTGGTAAAAACACCCTCCCCCATGAAATGGGGGTGTTCGACACTAAGTGCTCCACTTGGGTGGGGCGCGAATAGAAAACATAAAACTAAAAGTATATATATAGGTAACAAGCACTCACCCAAAGTTACGTTTTTCTTCATCCATCCTAAAGGACACAAACAGCACTCAAGTCGGAGTCACATCCCTCACTAACCAAACCCATTGTATCATTCCTTTTCATGTTCAGTAATGATGTTTAATTAAGTTCTTCACCTACTTGGGAACTAACACCATAAGCATAACCAAGGAAAAGAATCCATCCAAATGTCAATTTAAACATTCACACCCGGTTCTCTTGTAAAGTCACAATAACAAGGGGATAAGTGAGACCCCTCAAAGTACTGGAACCAAAGTAACCCCCGGAGACACTACCCCGTGTCCCCAAAAATGGTTCCTCATCAACAGAGGATCCCACCCCAATTCGTGATATAAACAAGGTAACCACCCGGTCTTAAAACTCACGACCACCGAGAGCATAACATAGGGGATCCCATCACCAATTTCACAACCACCGAGAGTATAAAAATAGGGGATCCCATCCTCTCCCACATCTCCAGCAACAGGCCCGTGAAAGAAGAACAATCAAAACACTACCACTAAGAAAAGAAGGCCCATGCAGGTATTTTCCGATTTAAAACATTTTACATGCACCATGATTTCAATTTTTGTGTACTTTAACCGGGGTTTATCACAGAATGATTGATCTTAGTGCTTTCAATTTATTTAGTTGGTTATACATGATTAACCAATTTCCTTTTTACAACAAGAGTTCATAGCCACAAAAAAACCATTTAAAACATCACGAGGGGTTCATTAGTGCACAAGGAAAGACCACCAACGACCATGATTTTCAGTAGGCATAAGCCCTCACAATTCAGAAATATGATCATAACATAAAATAGCATCAACGATCACAACCCCCCCCCCCCTCTTTCTTTATAGAATCCGTTCATTGTCTTTATTTAGGTCCGATTTATCTAATTATATAGAAACAAAAGCACGCCCACCCCACATGATACACAAAAGGGATAGATGAAGGAGAAATTCCCTACCTCTTAGATCAACAATCGACGCTTAGGCCAGGCGCGGAACTTCACGCATAACGATGTAGCTCGTCCGATCGAAATGGTGTTCGTGAACGAAGGGTACTCCCAGCCGTGATCGAGGAAAGAAGAAACCATGGCTAACCCTTTAGTTTATAAGGGCAGGGGATGGTTGAGATAAGAGCATGAAACCGCGTAAAGAGCTGGGGTCATGGGATGACTACGATGCCCCACACATTATTAGTGGGTCCCCATGGTTTAAACCGACCCAAACACCAGCTCAATTCATTAAATATTTAATTAAAACATTTATGGTTAAAAGGGTCAAAATATGGTTTAAACTCGTGCAAAGAGAGCACTACTGGAAATACCCTGCAGGGGAATGCGAGAGCCACCGGTCACTAAGAGCCACCAGTGGCTGACAGCTACCCGTAGCTAATACCTACCGGTGGCTGACAGCCACTGGTAGCTGACAGCCACCGGTAGCTGAGGAACCGGTAGGCTGCAGCCACCGGTGGACTGAGTTACCGGTAGGCCGCAGCTACGTGTAGACCGAGCTACCTGTAGGCTGTAGCTACCGGTAGACTGAGATACCGGTAGCTACATCTACCGGTAGGCTGCGGCTACCGGTAGGCCTACCGTTACGCCAAACTTCACCGAGATTCCCAGACCAAAAAACCCAACTCGAGATTTTTACAAAATAATGGACCCCAAATACCCGGGCCATTACAATGTTAATGAATTGTGAGGGATTTAGGCATAATTCTTGACATATGGGATGTGATGGATCCATTAAAAAATAATTTTACTACATAAGGAAGTGGCATGGTGTAATTTTTTGATGTGATGCATAGGGTTCAGGGATGTGATAATGTGATGATGTGTTTCACATGATGCATGTTATGATATTTTAAAATAGGTTTCATTAGGCTGGATTCTTCTAGAGAGGAATGGATTATGACATGTGACATTGGGGAACAATGTAAATGAAATGGGGATGTGGTAGTGGAATTGCTTATTTTGATATCACATTATACGATCTCTTATATTTAATAATTTGAAATATATTGTAATATTTAAAATTTATAAATTAGCTTTAAACCGTATTTTTTATATAAATTATAATTCTTATTTTGTGAGACAGTTTTTTATGTTACCCATAATTATTTATTTATGTTGTTATTTAAATGTAATACTAGAGTTACAATTGGTATGTACTTTCATGGAGGGTGTGAAGGACATTTTGTAAAGGTTAATAATAATTTACATAGGCTATGTAATGGCACAACACCTTTTTCAAAGGTTTCATAATGGTATCCTAGGATTTAGGTTTCTTATTAATGGTACATGTAATAACATTTTCATGGATTGGGGCAATCAAGTGAATGTTGATTGGAATTCCAATGAATATGGGTAATCCTTACTTATTTCAATGGTAATAAAAAGTATCCAATATATGTGTAAGTAACAGGTCAAATATTCCAATATTGTGTAAGGGTAGTGTACTTCTCATGCCTGGGTATACCAATTTTTAATAATGATTGATATGGGAATAATAAAATACCTTATGGATATTCATGTGAGGGTGGAGTTTTGTATGTTTCATCTGATTCTCACAAAATTATGACCCAGTATTTGAAAATCCCATGTATATGCATCCAACTGTGTAAGGGTAAAACCATGTTACCCTTATACATCACATACACTATAAAAAAGATGTGTTATTTTTAAATAGTTTTTCATATTATCCTCTTCTTTGACCTATAAAATTGTTTAAAATGATTTCAAATGAAAAAAATTATGGGAATTTATTCATTACAATAATTTCATTTTTTTTAATTCCTATTGGATTTATTTTAAAAAATTGAAATCTTGAATTGTTCAATGAGAAAAAAATGATGATATAATTTGGTAATGTTAATGTTGTGATACACCCTCATCCTTCCCCTTAAAAAATACATGATACTACTCCTATCGTTATTTAAGATTTTTCTCCATGTCCATGTAGTCAATAATTTTCTTTATAGAGATTTTAGTAGTATTATTTGACTAAACCAAGACCTCCATCTAATCATCCATGTGCAACTGAGATCTCTATGTCTCTCCCATATTTCATAGGGTAGTATTTTTCAATATATTGTTATTCTTGTAAGAAATACATAGTCATTTTTCTATCATCGCAGGATAATGTTAATATAGTTATTCCTTTGGTTATTTTGAAATTGAATAAATATTTCCTTAATAATAATAATCTATAAATTATCTAATATTGAATAGATAATTGTTATCACTAGTTATCCAATATTATTCTAGAGGGAGAAAATATTATCCATTGTGGAATTATATATATTCCCTATGAAATAAATAAGAATTATAAATAATGATAATATAGAATTATCATGTTTATTTTCTATTATCCATGATCATGAACTTTTATAACATGTGGTGGGATTAATTACTTTGAAAATAAAATTATATAGTCAATTATTTGAATTCATGGAAAGTGGTTTGAACCATTAATTTTTTTTTGGTTGAGTGATTAAACATGGAAGAACCATGATGATACAATTGAAATAAAAGAAGTATGGAGTACCATAATTCTTTCAGATATAGTTTAGACATGTATCCTTGGGACAAATCATTTATTCAAATACATTGATTAATGTACATATTTTTTATTTCATTCAGCTGTGAGTGTGGTACATGTGTGACCCATTATGAAATTTTATTGAATGGGTATTACTAGGGTATCATGTTTTCATGTTTTATTATGATCATAAGTTATTGAAAATTACTTATACTTTCTCCTGATGATGTGCTTGGATTTACTTGTATTATAATCCTTATTATATGAATTACAATTCCTTGAATGATTTTATTGGTACTTGAGATAATGGACCATCATGTGATTTATCTCCATTAGAGGGGGAGTTCACATGGATTATGATGATGATGACGATGATGGACCATAGTATAGGGTATGTGAATGATGTTTAGAGGGCAATCCTGAGACATTATTTTATGGTCATGATGGCCATTGTGCCTAACCAGAGGCATGAAAGGGGTATAATAGTCTAGATTCCACCCTATGATAGATTTTGGTATATGATTCAAGGGGTTGATATAACAAAATTCCTTAAGACAGCTTGGAGAAGTGTTAAATTCCATGTGGATTTTTTTTTCACATGATAGAAATGTCATTATTTTCCTGTCATCAAGGAGTTAAGGATGATACAACTGAGGGTATATGGTGGGTTGGTTGGTGCATGACAAATCGGTACATGTGGTATAATTTTTATACATTTTGTGAGTTTATTATTATCCTTGAATATAAATTATATAATATAGAATAATTTTTTAAGAAGAATTTATAGTGTCCTACTATGGTTTATTACTCACAACTTGTATCATGATTTAGATGTGTGTAATGAATTCATGTTTTAGGGATCAGAATAAGGGAATGGGATCCACTAGTTGATTTCTACCACACAAGTGACATATCAACTTATTCATTGGTAATCCATCAAATGTTTTTTCATTATTAATAATAGTGTTAATAAATACAATAATATTGTTTTGTGAAATCCCATAATAGGATGGTGATGTTATCCACAATGATAACCCACTAACTATGGAACATCTTCTCATTATTGTTATATTCAATTGTTTCCCAGCTTAATGGTGGTGCAATCACCTTTATGATACTAATTTGGTATTAATTGATTGTTATCATATAGTGATGATTACCATTTCAATGGTTGTGCTTTCTAATGTAAATTTTTTTCCCCAAGACATGTAATGGACTATTTTTTGGTTTCTTTTGATTTTTTATTTGGGTTACATTAGGGTATCAATTTCAATTATTTTTTCCAATATTCTCCTTGGATAAGGTTTACCATAACAAAACATATGTCAAAAACACTTAAAACAAATAAAATATAATGTTAAATCCATTATTGAAACATAATACTAATAATACTTAAATATGTTAAGTATAAATAAAAATAAAAAATATTAAGATTAAAACTTCTTGAAATTATTTTATAATTAAACAATTATGTTCAAAAAATCACCAATTAATACCATTAATGATAAATATTATGTTGTTACCCAAGATACACCATGATAGGGGGATATTGAATCAAGGTGTTACTATACTGATGTTTTTTGTTCACTCGATCATCACATTATTAGATTTTATTTTATATTAAAAGGAACTACTGTTCATCGTATTGATGAATTTTATTCACACATGATATCACTAATTCTCATTCCTGAATATAAAATGATAAAACTCATACCACATAGATGTCTTAAT
This sequence comes from Viscum album, assembly GCA_963277665.1. NCBI lineage: Eukaryota > Viridiplantae > Streptophyta > Magnoliopsida > Santalales > Viscaceae > Viscum > Viscum album. Next base: position 1,534,500,368 of record OY728120.1, on the reverse strand, counting down.
TAGTTCACCATCACCTAATTAAATCCATGAAAATTACACTAATAATTGTGCCATTGTGAAAAAAATAACAACAAACATACAATTTATGTTTATTAAATATATTGGTTATATCACACTTTAACGAGGAACATTTCCTAGATAAAGGATTTGGGAATATTTTACTTCCTTCCAATGGTCACTCCCTTTTTTATTCCTCATAAAATTATCTAGAAGATAATTTTTAATACTTATAAGTCTCTTATTATTTTATATACATAAATGTTACTCCATGATTGGTGTGTATATAATGCGTTCACTATATCATAATTCCAGATGTAATGATCTATTGTAATCCTTGTGCTGCCAAAAAATTTCAATGATAAAAAAATAAACTCCTAGTGAAGAGATTTGAATCATTGATCCCTAAAGAAATTTCATACACCAGTAATCTTTTCCATAAATAAGAAACCTGTGATTGTGATAACTCATCAAAGATATTCATTTTATATTCCCATAATTAGATATATAACAGATAATTTATCATTATATTTAATTCTACCTATGGATCTAATAAATATATATATATATGATAATATTTTATATATTTGTCTTCAATAATCGAAATACTGTTAATTTTCTAATATATTCTAATTCCAATTTATAAATACGGTCATCACCATAACATCAATATTTAAAAACCAATTCCTATTAAATTAAAATAATTAATGAATCAATGATTCTATCCACCAACCATATACATCTCTCTTATTTTATGTAATATTATATATTTTTCTCTTATTTTTATATATTTTATACACCTGTATTGTGAATTCTAAAATATCCTATATATTATTAATTTGAAATAAAAATTTTAAAAATCAAAACCAACTATCAATTTATGATAATAAAAATAAATCCTAGGGATCCTCTTCATGTATTTATATACTATTAGACATAATCTAATTCGATGAAGTTATTTCCATATCTTCTAAACAAATAAAAAATGTGTTAAATCATTAATAATGGGTGTAAAAACTATTTTTTAAACACCATGGAATAGACAATATTGTAAACACAAATTTGGGGATCTCTATCAGATATAAAATGTCAATATAATTCAAATAACATGGTATAGTTCTTGTTCATCCAATAATCACTTTTAAATTCTTATTTCAAATATTCACATTCTTTTACACTAAAACTATAGTAATCCCAATACTCAAATCCCTTCTTCCATGGGGTGGTGATTTTATATGAACCCAGTTCCACCAACCTTATGTGCTTTATCAATAGAATTTATGGTTTATAAATAAATACCATTTACACTTAAATGTGGTTTATTCAATCTTAAATGAATTCAAAAAAGATGTTTTTTGTGACAGTTCCACTATATCATATCATTATAGAGTGATTTGTTATCTTGAAACTCTATGATCAACTGTGTGGTCTGATTGAAATCTATATTTTCGTTATGTCTTAAACCACCATGATAACAAAATTTCCAAGTAAAATGTATTTCATGTCATATAAATTTCAATATGTACTTCACAATACTCACTATTTCAACTTGTATAAAATGGAATCTACCACAGTGTGTTCATGAAGGTCATATAAATCCTAAATGATTATGAATAAAAACATGAAAAACACCAATAACTCCTTAATAATCATTATTTCATAAAAAACTATGGAATAATTATTATCTCCACAACATTGTTTATGTTTATCGTCATATTATTTCCATTTATCTCCAAAAAATTATTGGACGTCTTAATATCATTAAATATCTATATTACCCTATAATAAGAACAATAAAAATCATCCAACATTTATTCCAGCTAGATTTTATAAATAACTATAATCAGGATCTCCAATGTTGTGTTCCAATTATATGTTAATATCAAGGTATTTGTTTATATCTCTAAAATATTTCTTCCATGGGAACCACATATCTATATCTTCTAGGAACATAATCAAACCTAAATCTAATATATTTAAATATCATGATTTATTAAATCTCCATAACAATTTATGAGTCCATTATATGTCCAAACTCATAAAAACATTTCTTTCTAAAATAAAACCTTAATTTATTTGAAAATATATACAAACATTTCCTATTATAAAAAATTAGGCTCCAAAAACCATCCATCATCATCAATGTTTATTTATTTTCCATAAATCAAATTCATGATCATTTTGTTTTGAAAATATAGTCCTTTTAATATTATATAATATAATTCCATAAATATATGAATAGTCAAGAGATTGATATTATTTCACCCAATTATGTATCAATCAATGACCCATAAATAGTATGGAATTAAGGACTTATTTCTTCCCCTTTTTTTAATAAAATATAAAGGTTTCACCTTCTTTGAAAAAAAACATTCATTTCCATTTTTTCTAAGACATCCATTGTAGTATGGAATTCCCTTTCACTCCCCCTTATTCAATATTATTCTTTCACCATATTAACATGAGATATCGTAATCTCATAATTACTCATAGAAACACCAAATTTAGAGATACTCCCTATCCAAGTCCATTAAACATAAATTAACCACATGATTCTTTTACCAAACAAATAACAAATCCAAATTTATAAAGTAATGACTGAACCGATATGTAACCCTTATAATAAATGATTTCATACACCTTTTTAGACATCAAAACCTTACAATATTTCAATAACATATTAATTATCATCAATCCAATTTATATTCATTCCACAATACATTATTGTCACCTTATCTTAAACACACTATCACATTCATCTATATTGTTCTGATGGAATTTTAGTGAGTGAATTTATAACATGCTAATGAGTCATTAACTAGTCCTATAATACTATTGATTCAGAAAACTATGTTTGAAATAAGTGTATTTACCAATACCATAATTTAGGACTACGTCACTCACTTACATCCATAATCTCTTTTAATATGAGTAATGTCATACCATTAACATTAAACTTCAAGTGATATAAATCAATATTTCATGAGTTTTCCCTAAAATATATAACAAATTATAATGTTTATGAGTCATACCATATGTCTAAATAATGACAACAACCTTTTCCTCATAAAATAATTATACCACCAGTTATATTTGATCATTTTTTCTTCATAACACTTTTCTATTAATAATTTTTTCTAATCTTGCATTTTTATTCCATCAATAACTCTAATTAATTTATTCAACTCTGAACACTCAATATTGACATAATACTTAATGTGGATATAATAATTGGGGGTTATAACATCCCTTTTTAAGTATATTTTACTATCCACTTGAATTTTTACATCATTTGATGCCTATTCAGATTTAACAAGGATATTCCTTCAAAATCTCCCACCACACATGTTGTATCATATTTTTCCATGAATTATATATTAATTTATTCAAATAGTACTTATTTTATTTTATAAAATCAATATGAATTCAATCCATTTTTATGAATCCACTCTTTTACCATGATTTAATATCATTTACATGACTTTTTATAGTGCTTTTGTCTCCCTCGTAATCATTCATGACTCCAATAAATATATATAATAATAATGCACATGGGTGAGGGTTACATACATGGAATACTCAATATAAGGAATGTGGTGTTATTGGTAAACCAAATACCTATATATTTATTTCCTCCAAGCCATTGTATTGGTTCTAATTAAAGTGTAACTATTAACACATGTACCATTCTTTACATTTTATATTAAATTTTCCTTTATTATTTTGGTATCCACCGATATTAGATTAATCAAACTTATGTATATTAATACCACTGATTCACATTCATTGAATCCATTATCTAGATTCATATATAATATTATTTCTCTTCAACCAATATTTACATTTTTTCTTGTGGTTTAGATTTTTTATACTACTTAATCATTACTCATGTTTTTATTTTACTATTTCCATTGAGACAACCTAAAATATATTCATCCAAAGTGAGTCCTTTAATTTCAATTCATTTACTTTTATTTAACAAGGATAGATGTGTTCTTAAACATCTATTATTAATTTTTTTATTTCCATGATGTTTGATGTGGGTCATTGTTTTTTGATGCACCCAACAGAGAATAATATCACCCAATTCTATAAACCTAGTGAATATATTTTTCAACTTAGTAAATATTTATTCCATTAATAAATATATACCCACTGACATGGTATTGAGGGTTTTTTATTTAAACATCAGTTAATATTCATGTTGTAATATCTTTTCATATGGCTATAGTTAGTATAAATATAAAATATCATGATAAAATCATTCTTTCATAAGATAAAATTTGATTCACATGTTTTTGCACACTATTTCACTCTACTCTACACATATTCATAAAAAACACATAAATAGCGTTCCCAATAATAATAATAAAATGGAACATACTAGAAACATTTCTTTGAGAAACTCATAATCCAGATTCAACAAGAATCCCCCATTTAGTCTCTAATTCAATATTTTCACATTTCAAAACTCCATATGAAGATTACACTAAGCGAGGGATATTTTTTATTAGTGGTTTTCAACCTCTCTTTAATACAATAATATTCTTATCCTTTCCCTATAAATGGGAATTCATTTCCCTCTACCATGGTAAAGCTACCTTTATATATTTTAACATTTATAAAAGTTTTTTTGAGTAGAATAATTATGTATTTTATACCCTTCTTTATGTTTATTTGTTCTCCCTATTCATGTGAATGTTATCCAAGAAGATTATATAGGTATTTCATATATTCACCTCTTTTTGTAATATTTCACTGAAATTTCACCTCAATGTATCTAAAACGTTGTTTCATCAAAAAATTATTCAATTAATTCATAATCAGCTATTTTAATAATTTTAAATTAATCCTACCTATCATTTATGGTATAGTTCTCTTATTGATCATTAATGAACAAACCCCCACAATGAATACATGATTTTATTCTCACATAATCACAAGAACACATCCATTTTTCAAAATATGTGCGAGAATAAATATCATATCATATAAAGTAATCATTCACAGGAAAACTGTATTTATATTATGAAATAAAACCATGAATAATAACCTCTATGGGTGTATTTTTACATTCAATTTATTTTAAATTCCTATTTTTATTATTCATAGATTTGGACATAGAGAACTATTATATAACTAATTCCTATGATGCACTTCTAATGAAAACTTGGTACACATTTTTTTTATTACTTCCACTACCGTATATCTCTTCCAATATCATCAATGTATCCATAAGGGACATATATTGAGATATATACATGAATAAAACATCTTCCCAACATCATGTTCTAACTTATTATTAATGTAATCAATTCAAAAATATCACAGATATATATTAAAATTTTTTATGGGTTTAATTATTTAAAAAAATCTGTTATCCTAATATCATGAGTGTTACAAAATAGTGCTTTTGTGGATTATTTCAATTCCTTATTTTAAAATAAGGGCTTCAATAAAACATATAATATTTAATTATACAAGTTATATAATTCATAATATTCCAAAATTCAAAAATTAAATATTCTTAGGGATGCCAAAACATATCATATTGTCTCTGATACAACATTCTATTATCTTGAGGGATTTATCGAGAAATTTCACAACTCAGATGTTTATTTCAACTATTTTAATTTTTTGGATCTTTTTCTTCTGTTTGAGAAAAATAGTTCTAAACCAATTATGTGATATGTATTCATATTAATACTTTATTTTTAAATATGTTATATTGAATGATATTTTTATGTATAAAAATTTTCGTTAACTGATAAATAATAGTTTCTTTATCATTACTGGTAAAAATTAATTTCATTAATTTGTTATATGAAAATATGTGTTTTGGGGTTAAATTAATCAAGGGATTTATATTAATTTTTTAAATTTTAACATTAAATATATAAATTGAATCTTTATTACATTTAATAAACTTTTTATTTTTTATTTTTTTTCTTCTATTGGATGTTTTTTTTCATTATTTATCATTTTATTATAAATATGTTTTGATTTATCAATGTTATATTATATGATATGAAATTGAAAATTTATGGTATAATCTGTTAAAATGTATTATCATGGTCATTTTATCATATCGTAAAAAATTATCAAATAGTATTTTGTTGATCAATAAAAAATAGTTTTAAAAAAATATCTATATTTGGGTGATAGTTGTATTTAATAAAGAACATTATATGTTCGCTAATTATCATTTTGTGAGACTGGAATAGATTGTTTTGTGGAAAAGATAAAATTGTATAAGGAAGCTACCAATAATGATATATTTTGAAAATTATAATCTATGTTATGAAATTTTTTCCTATTTTTTTAAGTATGAAATTTCATTTTTGTAAGGGTTATCCCATTTCAATAAGGATGACATTCACCACATTATATAGACTATTTATAATGGATTATTAAGATATTATTTAGTTTTTCGATCTCAAAGAATGAATAACTTATATTGATCTATATTGAATAATCCAACATACCATGTGAACAATAATTAATATTGACACTGAGTTGATATCCATAAATAAGTTTGTTTATGAATGGGGATTCATCAAAGGATTGTTGACTATTTTTTTGGACTAGTAAAACTATAACAGAATGATTTTTTTATCAATGATAAGGAAGTGTGAATCCAAAGTCACTGTGTACAAATTATTAATGTTTTTCTAAAATATTTAACTATGTATGCTAGGGTTTTGTATTAATATATCCCATCCATATTATTCATTTTTTGTGAGTATTAGTTAATTTAAATCCACTATGAAAGGGGTTCTCCATATTGATGATATTTGTTATTTCCAATAATGTACTAGATTAATTTATTGAGTGAATGTGGTTTAACATAGATAATGGGTTATGATTTCACATGATGGTAACTTTTCATGCTCAAATGGATATGATTCAATAAATTAAAGGATTATGATCATGGTTAAGATGTTCCAATGTAAAATTTTAACCTCATCCATGTTCTAATATATTTTCAACAATAATAGTTCATGGATGATTTTTAAATTGATATTATGAGATTATTAAGCATGATCATTATTTTAATTTGTAGATTTCAATGAATTTGTGGGTTGATTTAACCAATTAATTGTCGTTTCGTACTATACTAATAGATGGAAATGACTTGAATTAACAGAACAGTAATTTTGATTTGTTGAAATAATTAAATGAAATATTTGATTGAGAACTTTGAGGATATCATAGTTTTGGATTATTTATGAAACCATGAAACCTATGTTTTGTAACAATTTTTAATGTGATGATGATGGTATTATTATCGATGTAGTGAATTGGGATGTTGAATATGGCAAATATCCAAAATGTTTGTTTGCTGGGAACTATACCTTAACAGAATTATATTGAAGATCGAAACTAAATATAGATCAAGGAAAAATATATTGAACATTAACATGGATTAAAAATAATGGTACACAATTATTTAAAAATAATAATTGTTGTAGTTTAGGAATAAAATAATGGCTACTCTAGAATTATTTGGGTAGCCAATAATTGTTATCTGGTGAAATAACTCAGATAATAAATTAATCTTGAGAGACCTACAAACATTCATTGAATGGAGATGAATAAAAACTCATATGGGGGTAGTTAAATTTTTTTGGGCGATCATATATAGTCACCTAATAAATATTATAATCTTTAAAATAGAGCCACATTGAGATATGAAAAATAAAACATTATATAAACTTGTGGTGATTCAATAACATGATAAATAAAATATTTGCCCAAGGGTATTCTCAGTCTAAAGAATCATCTAAATATTTAAACATATGGGAGGAAAAATTATTGATATCCATTTGTGAGAAGCATATTTTTGTGAAATCACTATTTAGAGATTCAAGATAGAGAGAGTCCATGAATAATATGGGTGAGATATAGGTGGTATCTCGATAGAGACGAACCACATATTTTCCATTTTTTATTCATATGTATTTCTATTTTTTATCATTATGAAATATTTTCTACATAAAATAATTCACTATTATTATATTTATAGTACCAAATTATTTTTTTAGTTTCATAATTAAATAAAGTTATTATTTCCCCCTTTGAGACTATTTTTAAATATTATTGGGTTGTTTTCCATATATAGTTTTTTAATGATTTATCAGTACAAAAATCAATATCAAGAATATTTTGATCTATATAACCCCTTTAAATAAATAAATGAATAAAATATTTGGACATGTGTAATGGACATTCATAAATTATTGATAGTTAAAAGTTGAATGACTTCAATGTTTTCATTTCATGTGGGCCAATTTTAAAGATCACCTTATCATCAGTCATCCATTTCTATTAATCTTACCCATGATATCATTTTCAAAATCTTCCTAACACATAACATCTATATTAATTTTTTCATATAACTCATTTACCTTCGTTTTTTTCACATTTATTCTCTCATACACTATTTTCATTCCTAATGTTTTGTGGTTTATTGAAAAATAATCACTTTTATCACTCACCTTTATTACCATGGGTTCAACCCTTCCCAAAAATTCAATTATAAGTGTTATAAATTAGATTTTGAGGAATTTAATTCCCTCTATCCCCATAAAAAATTGAAATAATTATCAGAAAATTATTTTATTTAATTCTATATATATTAGTAAAAAGTAATAATGTAATGAAATATCAACTAAAAAACCCAAAAAAAATTTCCGTAAAACACTAAAATAAAAAAATACAGAATTATTTTTTGATATTGTTCACATTGAAATATGATTTTTTTTGTGAATACGTTTTTGTGTAATATTATTCATTTTTTCTCAAATTATAAAAATTAAAAAGTTCATATGGTTATTAAAAAACGTCGTAATTATTTTATGAACATGACCACCACACTCATTAAGGGAGATGGGGAGTATTTTTGTGAATAATCATGTATGTTAACTAATATTCTTATCCAATGCCTTGATTCAATTTAGAGTGTTGTTACAATGTTTTGTGTTGGATTAAATATGGATGAAAAAAATTCACATGGAAAACTCTCAAATAGATTTCTTATATATCATAGGGATAATGAATTGTTAGAAACTAATGTTGATTTCTTAAGAGAGTATAGAAACAAAACCCTACCATTTAATGATAAATTAACATACATATAAATAATAAATGGGAATATATTTTAATTGGATATAATGTAATAAAAAATATTTTCCCAATGTACGGAATCTAAAAATTTCTAACTCAATGAATGATTCTTTAACATGGTTTCTATGTGTGAAAGAAGTGCTCACATGACCAAGATCTTTTCTGAATATAATAAAAAACCTTATTTGAGGAAATGTAAATTAAATCAATGATTATGAAAAACAAGAAGACAAAATATTACAAACAATTTAATACTAAGAGGTTTATCTAAAATATAATGTTGTGTATGAGACCCCTAAATCTATAAAGATTGAAAATGATGTGTCAAATTAACTATTTATAGTGTTTAAATTTTTAATTACCTTTCAATAAACAAAAATACATATTACACTAAAATATAAAAAATATTATATAATTATAGTATATAATCACATAAAAATGGAAGTGAAAATAAGATTTGTTTAATATGACAAAAATCTAGTTGATGGTAAAATTCCGGGACAACATCCTTAAATTTAACATCAAATTATAGTTCATCTCAATAATATTTTTTGAAATAATGAGACCATGAATAGTAGGAGAATCTATGATATTCATCACACATAAATATAGGTACCATGGTGCTTTATAAAAATCTAAATTTACAAAAAAATGGGTAAAATATATCATGAAATCCAATGTGGACATCATGAATGTTTTTTATAAAAAATTGGATATCCTACCTTTCATCATTTCTAACTTGATATTCCAAAGGTATGTGGAACCTGATTGGTAATTTGGTTATCACCATATAATTTTATGATTCCATGTTGCTTACTTCTCACCTAAAAGATGTGGTAAACACTCACATGGGGGTTTCTATCTAGGAAACTACACCCTCCCATAGAATTTGGTTATAATAATATGAAAGTCTGGATAATGAAAATAAATATAGTGCTACAAAAGTTTAAAACCACTATTTTATAACTTTATATTTTTTTATTTCCTTCAAAAAAATCCATCACCATTTTTTCAGTTAGAAAAACATCATATCCCCTTTTTCAATTTCTCATAGTGTTGAATTTGGAAATTTTTGTTCAGTTGTAGAAAAATAAAATATACCATTAATAAATTTTACTTTTATGTTGCATCCTTTATCCTCTTAACATTGCTTTATTTTATTATGTTTCATTAATTATATTTCGAGATAATATTTTCTTCCATGCATAGATTTAGAATATTTTCTTTAATATTATCATATCTAGGCACTGAAGAAGAATATTATTTAGTGTCTTTGGAATTATGGGTATAGATATAATAAAAATATTTAATGTACTATATCATGCACTCATATTTTTCAGAAATAATTAAATAACACCTGAATGAATTTTTGAGATGTAAATCTAAGACCCTTATTAAATCCGGAACATTATTTTTACACTGTGAGTGACATAATCTTTGTACATGCTAGGTATTAGGTATGAGAATCAACATGGGAGAAATAGTAATTAAAAAAATTAATACATTTTTATTTTTATTTTTAATTTTGTAAAACCCTAATATCCTCTATTAAATAAAATTTGAGGAAAACCCTTGTAGTTGCTTCATAACAATAGGGATACTGAGATGTGTAACTGGGGGATAGTTCTCAGATGATTAATGATGGATCTTAGATTGGATATCACTATAAAATTGGATCTTATAGATCTAACTAATTATTTAAACAAGGAAATGATTTTTTTTATAATCAATATAAACTTGGGGTAGACCTTTTACATTTTTTATTAATCTCATTTTGTTAACCTCGATTGAATGCAAACCAATTTACCTAAGAAAATTGGATTACAGGTCAATGGTGAATTACAATATTCTTTTTATGTTCCTATTTTTTTAATTGATATTTTTGATCAATAATGTGAAATTGGGTCTTCTTTATTAATTCTAAAAGAAATGGACAGTTTCCAACATGAATAGTGGATGAGGATAGTTCATCTATGGTATTTTATGCATTTATTCCCCCATTTGGCATAATTATTTCATAATTTTTTTATTTGGTTTGAAATTTAATAAATAACTTTTAGGTGATTATTGATAAATCAATTTTCAGAACAACATATTTATTCATAAGGTTCGAGTTTTTGATCAAGGTCATGGTAGCAGTGTGAGATGATGACAGTCAAGTTATGATCAAATTTTGAGATGCTTGATTTATAGTTTGATGTGAATCGATGATGTTTAATGATATAGGTGATTAAGATTCAGATTTTATAGATGATTTCCATCCACTAGTGAATAAATATCTAGATTGCACTGTGATTCAAGATAAACAACGACTCTCATAGCAGATTCAGTGTGGGAGGTAATGCGTGTGAAAGAATCATAACAATATCTGAATTCTGGAAAATCCACATCTACATGATGTGAATTCTTAATAACTTGAATGATCTGGTCCCTTCCAATATTATTAGGTTTCATGTTTATAGAAAAATATTGCATGTGATGTGAGTTGTATCACACACTATGAACTGTTGCTGGGGTCTCGACATGTACCTTAATGGTACAAAGGCTTATGCACGACCAGTCACACAAGGCCTCCCAGATTATATGGAAACAACCTACTTCTCATACATTTCATGTGGTCCCAACCATGGACATAGAATATGGACATAGACATTTTCATATGGAAAACCACAATATATTTTCATTGTGTGATGTACACAGTCTTGGGCCAAAGTGAATGGGAAGAACTTGTGTAGAGAAAACATGTTGTGTGCCACAAAACACATTGTATACATTCATTGGTGTAGGTTTTTCACCTCCATATCTTCACAATTAACTGGTAAATATTTGGAATGTTCCCTAGTTATATCACTATGAGGTATAATGTGGAATTATGTCATGATCATATGATTTTGATCCCTCTATGATTTTTGTCTCATCTAGACCATTATGATTACATCTATGTGACTAGGGTGAGATGCTATATCATTTCCACATATTCCCAATACTGGGATTGAGAAATCATCAGGAACAATATATAAATTGATAAGATCATGTACTTATTGTATTATTCTGGGTATGGTTTAGTATACACCATATTCCTTGGATGATATCATTTATATGTGTATTGAGATAATCAGAGGTCCAATGGATACTCTTTTAATGACATTATAAACATTACTACTTAGATGAGAACCATTAGTGATAGCATGTCTCTTTCAGTAGGATATCCAAAAAATATTTAACTCGAATCCTTGAGAAGAATAATTTTTCATGATGTATGTTTATTATCCCATTGAGAATTGTTGTCTATCATGATTATATCTTGGTTATTTTCTAAATTATTATCATTCACATTCAAATTGATATATCTTTATGTTGATGAGATGAATACTCTCATGATGTTTTTTTATTTTTTTATTTTGGGGTTTCTTACTTTTTTTTACTCACCCATTCATAGGTTATTCCCACACTTATTATATAATATTTAGTTAAAAGGGATTTAAATAGAGTCATTTGTTGACTAGTAACAAGAAAATAATTGTTGAGCTAGATAAATTATGGATCATACTAGCTGTTTAATTTTATGTTAGTATCCTCCTACATAGTTGGTTGAAGTTATTTATCAGTTTTTTTTGGATTATATTAGCCACCTTACTCATTCCAGAGATTTTTTCATACAATTATTGTGGAATATAGATTTAGTAACTCATTAAGTATCAACTATATTTTAGCTTTAAGAAATGTATTATGATTTTTTGATGTTATTATGTGCATGGGTACCATTTTATAATGTCTCACATTTTTATGATATTCATGATTCATATTGGTCTCCATCCCATAGAAAACTTTATGTATGATTTGGGGATTCAAACTTGGCATACTAATGGTTACGTGGGACCCTATGTGCCTAGTCATGATAGAGTGGTATCATAGGTGCCTTCATCATAAGACCAGATCCTGGATATTTTCTACAATTTATTTTTTATGAACTATAGAAATAGTGAAAATGGGTTTCTTGATAGTATTTTTGTACATAGAACATGTTGTTGGAGCGATGGTAGCCTTATCAATTCACCAAGACTCATATAACCATTTTCCTAAATCGATATAAGTATGAACTAGTTATGAGAAAAACATGTATACATTAATCATATTAGAATGGGTTATGTATTCCATGTGCTTCTTGAGTTTATCGCAATGTATACTCTTTAGGGTTACAAATGATGATGGTGGAGTCTGGTGAATCAAACACATGGTAATATGGCTCTCTCCTTGAAAAAAATTGAGCATTTATTCAGGGAGGGGCTTAATCCAACAATCATGTCATATATTTTTATCTCGGACATTATATATCTCTAGTAGGTATTCATATCAATTATTGTGTATTCATTAGGGTTCACCAACATCTCATGATATGTTTTCAGATATTTCTATATAGTAATATAACTTTTAGTGGGGTCCACAATGTGATATCAAGTATGGAGAGATATCTCATTACATTTCTAAAATATTTGGGGGTTTTAGTGGACTTTTGTCGTATAGATATATCAAGCAGAGAAAACATAGATAGATTATGATGGAAATGGATACATATGATATGTGAACTCAGTAGCTAGTATCCAAAAACATAAATAGGTATCCATTAATGGGTGATTATTTAGGATATTGTATTAATATAGAGGGTCTACAGTGAAGGGATCTTGGTATGGTTCTAGTCCTCTAATATAGAGAGACTCAGTGTTTCTATTATAACAGTTACAGACATATCACAATGGATTGTATGGCCTTCCATTAATCTAATAGAGAGAAGGATAATAGACCCATCTTGTTTTTATATAAGTATGAATATGTATTTCTACAGGGAGTAATATATAGTGGGGTAGTATGGACAGAAGAAAATGATGGCTGATGATTTGACATATTACCATCACGAGCCCCAATTGGTCTAAACTAGGATTTGTGAGCTAGTGTTCTAGGAGGAGGATAGCTAAAGGAACTAAATTCATATGAACTAGATTTCATACTGATTATTATATGTATGATCTATGTATTTTATAAATCAGTTTTAGTGCTTATAGATAATGGTGAAAGACACTATTTTCATTCCACTTATCTATTTTGAGAATTGCAATTTCCATTTGAAACATCAGCTCTACCATAATCTTATGAGTCCCAGACCAGAGAAAATTAATTTATTAGACAACTATTCCTACAGCTTGAACTAACACATTGAAGAGATGTCTTCTTATGATATCTTTTTGTGGTATTGATTATGCCTTATTACATCATTATTGTGAGGGACTAGTTATACCCAGCTCCTGCCCAGTTTGAATATTTCAGGATGAGGATATGTTGTATTATTTTGGATGGGATAAAGATTTAATTTCGGGTGGGATATTAAAAATAAAATAATGATTTTCATATTAATTGGAGGATATATTTGATTACAAATTAGATTTCTATTATTACATTTGGATTGGTAGATTATCTAGGCAATTATTTTTCTTAATTGGTGGTGATTTTTGATGATTTAATTAGAGAGGATGTCCAAAACATAACTCCTCACTGATATATAGACATATACATAGAATTACACATAGATAATTCCCCTATATCTATATTAGTATATCAGATTTCTCAATATGTTCTTTAATAGCATGACATGTAATTGGAGGACTTGTAAAGGAATAAATTTTTCAGACCAATTATAAAACACTAGGAAACACCAATGTTGTTCTCCAAGAAGGTGTATGGGAGATTACAATTTTATATGGATTAGAATCACCTCAACTAGGTGATTTTGAAGAGAAATTATTCACCTCTATGGATCCAGAACCTCGTTGATTAGATGAGAGGTATTATATGGTTCTTAATTATAACGACCCAAAATTTTTCATTATATTTGTTTCCTAAATTAGTGTGTTATATAATTTTTTTCTTAACAAAACTATATCATTTAATTAATCAAGTGGGTATAATTAAAATGAGACCGTTGGGTTTCGACTATAATATTACTGTTGGCTAATATCACCATTAGAAACTGTAATCTTAATGATGTGTTTTTATAAATATAGTTATCTTGGTTAATTAATTCATAAAGAAGATTGAATGGCCTCATCCATTAGACTCGGGCCTTATGAATCCCATCATTCAGAGCTTAGGAATGAGGTAGCATCATTGTGCTTTGCTCTGGACCAAACCAAAGCCAAACTTCAACATATGAAATTTGAACGTAATCGCCTAAGGGAGAAGTTCAAGCTGATAGAAATCACCACTCAGGCAATGTTGTCTGAGCCACCCCAAGATTTAATCCCCATAGCACATCCTACACTTAGGTCTGATGCTGGTGTTATTAGAAGATATGTAATGAGACCTTAGCTGCTTTGTGTAATCCTTTTATATAAATAAAATTGTTATTTATTCTTATGGAAATATTTTTGAATTTCAAATATCCGAATAAATATAAGATGTGTATTATTGAAGAATTTAGAAAAAATGGGTATTTTAAAATATTTTCGTATTCTTTAAATAATTAATAATGTGAAATATTTTTCAAAAAATGGTCTTCTACAGTTGTATTCAGTGAGAAATTTAGAGTTTAATAAGATCAACTTGTTTTTTAGTGAATAGTAAAATATGAATAGTAACATAAACTTAGGAATAGTAATGAATAGTAAAATGGCCAAAAAAATAATAACATCACCCATTAATGTATAAATACACTTTAAACATCTTCAAAGTCAAAAAACAATCATAATATATGTTTTTGGTATTTTTGTGTGTCGTAAATATTTTATTTACCATTATATAATTAATTTAATAATTTAAAATGGAATTATATTTTCATTAAATGTAATCATAAATAGTTACTTTATTTTATTATGGTTATATGAAAATTTTATAGGACCTTAATTACTTTTTTAAGGTGTTACCAAATTAGTTATAGTTTCAAAGTTATATTTTTTGAATAAATAATGATTTTTTTAAAAAATAAATTTAAAATATTTAGAAAATTATTTTCTTAAAATAGAGTTCGTATTTGAATTCCGAGCATTGATATTAGTTTAGTGATGATT
This sequence comes from Viscum album, assembly GCA_963277665.1. Taxonomy (NCBI): domain Eukaryota; kingdom Viridiplantae; phylum Streptophyta; class Magnoliopsida; order Santalales; family Viscaceae; genus Viscum; species Viscum album. The sequence goes on along the minus strand of OY728120.1, from coordinate 1,534,484,187 downwards.
TTTGGGATTTTTCTGAAATAGTTGAATTTTTGGTAAATAGTAAAAATACAGTTATGAGTTTAGGATGTTTAATGAATACATTAATGATTTATTAACGATGTAAGATTTCTGTTTGACTTATGAATTGTGAGATATGCAATTAAGTGTCCCATGTGGCCAATACCATGAGCATATACCATGGGCAAGCCCATGGTTTTGCAAATACCATCAATGAGGTGTCCCTTAAAATTAATAATTTATTCACTCACTTTTCCTATAAATACCAATCCATTTCCCTCATTAATTTCATTCCAAAATCCTCCTCAAAGATGTACTGGTCTCCTTACCTCCCATGGAGTCCTCCCAAGGTTTCCTCACACCTCTCAAGGTCTAGACCACCAAGCATTTGAAGTTACTCTTCAGGGTAAGGGAACGTTTCACCCTCCTCTTTTATGTCATGACCTCCTTTATGTTATGTTTTATAGTTCCATTTTATAATGAGTTGGTATTATTATTATATATCTTAACTAAAGTCCATTTCATTTCCAAATGTTTAAGGACCATTTCTGCACTCATAAATTGATTTTCTGAATTTTTACGTGACGCCGTTAGGCTGCCGAATTTTCGTAAAAGATATCACGCTTTCTCTTTCCCTTCATGTTTTTTTAATGTGGTGTGTCATTCAAATGTACCAACCATGATCTTATTTATTTTTATGATGTCCCTAAACATACAAATGGTTCATTTATGAATGGGAGGCCCTTTTCCCCTCTCTTTTTATTATTTTCTAAAACCATGATATATAGCCATTATCCTACATAAATCTCACCTCAAAATTTCTCTCTCTTTCTCCGTTGTTTTATTTATGTGAATACCCAAACCGATTTTGTTTTTATAGGTGTTCATTTATATAACCAAGAAGATATATTTGATTACGTAATTTACATACATATAACCCTCACTCCATTTCCATAGGTTATAAATGACCTAATAATCTTTTTTTAGAACATTTACAACATCAAAATTTTGAAATGAAACCCATTTATTTTGTTCTCTATGGGTTATATATGAAATTTTTCATTATCATATATGTGGATCACATGTAAATAAAGTCATGTTAAGGGTGAACCCTGATACCACTCCAATTCATTGGGTAAATAATTAATCTCTTGAGATGAAAAGTTTCATGATACCATGGTGAATAACCATGGTAATTTTTATGACACCTAGAGGATAAACCTTGGTGATATGTTCATGAATGTCTAAATGAAATGTTTTATTCAAATATTCAATTTATGATTGATGTTCTTTTTATTATGATATTACTATTATTTCCTTTATCATTCCTTTATAAATTTTATCATGTTCTTATTAATATTACTCAAGATCACATGTCAACTATTTCACTTGTTATACTTACTGAGCCTTCTGCTCACCCTTTCCATTGATTTATGTCTCCAGGATATGATATGCAGTTATTATACATAGGATGAACTTATTATAAAGCCTTATGAGTGGTTTAAAAGAATGTTTTATGTTGTTTTCATGTATTATGTTCATTATTTCCAAGATACTTGACTTTAAAGAACCTATGTAACGCCTCGGGTCCGAAAGACACACCACAGGTGCCCCGAACCCGGTTGGCCAAATAAACTCAAGTGCATTTCCCCAAATGCCAGAGTCTGCCGACTAGTAGTGAGATCCCAGGTCTGATAGTGGGGAAACAATGACATCATGTGCCAATGTGTAGTGAAATGGAAAAGATAAATAACATACAACAGTGGAAGCAGTAACAACATACAATGGACAAATGACGTAAAAGAGAATTAGTAGTCATATATAAAAATATGCAGCATGTCAGTAATTTTATGAAAGCAGCTAGAATAGGATACACTACAATACAATTAAATACATCTCAAAGTACAAGGTACATCCCAACAAAACAGAGAAAAGTAAACAGAACGCATCAACATCCCAAGCCTATGCTCAGTCCCATGATCTCCTACTCCTCTGCTACAATCTTGTACCTTTATAGGGACCCTTTCCCCTATTGACACATGTAAAAATATAGTCTGTTGGGGTCGAATACATGACCCAAACAGGGTGTGAGAAATAAATCCTAGTAGGCACCCACAAAAGGCACATGCCCAACTATCAGTGAAAATGTGAAACAGCAGTGTGCAAAATTAAATGCAGTAAACTGGTAAGTTCTCAAAAGTATACATCACTATAAGTTTCATTACCGTTTTAATTATTACATATCACCTCCAAGATTGTGCTTTGTCATGGAAGGTATAACATAGAAAATCACCATAGTTAATATTCTTAACAGCCATGTCCACAGATATACTATCCTTACACTCAGGTAACAGAATCAAATAACCGTAGGTGATTTCCCTCAGGCCTAACGATCGTTGCCCTCAGGCATACATGATATTGCCCATAGGAACAGAGACTACTACCCACAGGAATAAAAAAAGTTTACCCTTAGGCTAACCAAACTCTTCCCTCAGGTTAAGAAAACATTTCCCTCAGGCTAATAGAACAATGTCCTCAGGATATAGGAACCTGGCCGAGCCCAAAGCATAAACAAGAAATTTATATAAAATTTATCTCAAGAAAATGCAATGCACAATATAAATATGGAACACCCTTGGGTATCTTGGATAAATGGATAAACAAAGGAACACACCCCCGGGGTGGTCCTGGATCCAAGTAGTGATCCCAAACAGCAGTTTAAACTTATCACTAGATTATCTATACAATTCTAGATAAAATTTCAACAAAGGCCTCAGCCATACGACACCCCATCCAAGGGTGCCTGGCACAATGGTAAAAAATTTCAACACAATAGTAAAAAATAAACACCAGACCACCTACCTATATCGTATATGATCGTTATACGTGAACGACGCCTCCCAAATCGTCCAAGAATGAAATAGATCCATGATAAAGGTTCACTCATTCAATCTCAAATAACATTACCTCAGGAATGAATTGGTAAAAACAGTTCAAGGAGATATAAAGGCTTACCCGTACGGTCCTAACGTGATCGATGGAGGCGGAATCAGATTCTCGTATCATGATTTGGTGATCCTACAAGGTTCAGTCATTCTCCCAAGCTCCAAAACGAACTCAAATCCTCCACTTCTGAATGAGGAGGATACTGCCCATTTTAAGAGAAAAAAACTACACGGCATGTACTTTTCATTTTATAACTATTCCTCTAGTGGCTTCTTTCCACCATAGAATTGTTCATCCGTCGACCTGAGTAAACGACGTGTATTTATGATTACATGGCGCGTACTATCGCTCCATTAGTGGTAGCCTCCACCGCCTTACTATTCACCTGCCGACTGATTACACGGCGTGTAAATACTAAGTACATGGCGTGTAGTCTATTTTTATACCCTTCATTTACAACAGGCCTACATGCCCTCTGTACTCATCTCACATGGCCAAAGTACACAACGTGCGGAAAAGTACATGGTGTGTACCCACAAAATTTGGGTTTTTCCCCATTTTCCTTATTTTTCAAACACTATTAAGGGAAAGGGAAAAGAAAAAACATGTACCTCAAAATTAAGAAATGGGTTCTTAAAAACTTATCCTTTAATGAAATTTGTCCCCAAATTTCCCTTCCAAGGGATGTTAAGATAATGCTGTGAACAACTCCAGCTACGGAGCACGTACGCCCGTCTCCCGCTCCCAGGTTTCGTACTGCACTTGGCCATGCTGCCATAGAACCCGTACGAGATGAACTGACCGGCCTCAGAGAACTTTTGTGCTCTATTCCAAAATAATAATCCAGTGTTCTTCAAAGGATTTAGCCACTTGAGGCTCAACCTCCTCAGGATAAAAAACAAGAGACGAGTCTGAATGATAACTATGAAACTGAGATACATGAAAGACGTCGTGCATGGACTGGTACCTCTGTTCTAACTAAAACTGGTAGGCAACCGGCCCAACTCCTTCCAGAATCTTAAACAACCCCACATCCCTCGGTTAATATTTACCATGTCTCCTGATCCTCCTGTGTCCCAGGCATGACGAAACATGCAAGAAACTCTGATCCCCGACCACAAACTCCAATGGTCATCTGAAGCGATTAGCATAAGATTTATGACGAGAATGTGCAGTATCCATCCACTTCTGAATCCACTGGACCTACTCAGAAGTATCCTGTATGATATGTGGTCCGAGTAAAGCTGCCTCACCTACCTCCATCTAGCACAAAGGTGATCGGAATGGCCTGTCATATAAAGACTTGAAAGGTTCCATCTCAATAGTTTCCTGAAAATGATTATTATAGGAAAACTCGACCAAGGGTATATGCTCCTCCCAAGATCCCCCAATGTCCAAGATGAATGCATGTAGTATGTCCTCTAGCACCTGTATCGTACGCTCTGACTGGCCATCGGTCTGAGGGTGGTATGTTGTGCTTAGAAGCACCTGTCTACCCAGTGCCCTCTAAAAACTCTACCAGAAACATGACGTAAAATGCGCATCCCTGATTAAAATTATAGAACAAGGGACTCCATGAAGACCTAATCCCTCTAGGATATTCAACATTCCAATATCATCAACACCAAAGGCCTCCCTGATTGGAAAAAGTGAGCTACCTTCGTGAGTCTGTCCACAACAACCTACACATCATCATTGCCTCGAGGTGACCTTGGCAACACCGTCACGAAGTCTATCGCGACATCATCCCATTTCCATTCCAGAATGGGTAACTTTTGTTACAGTCTGACTGGCCTCTGTTGCTCCGCCTTCACCTACTGATAGGCAGAACATCTCGCAATAAAACTAGCTACCTCTCGTTTCATACCTGGCCACCAATACTGACGTCTCAAGTCACAGTAAATTTTGGTAACTCTGGGATGCACTGCACAAGCTTAATCATGAATGTCCTACATCAACTCCTCACGTATGTCCCCTATAACCCACACTCATATATTGATACACATTACCTCATCATCGCCTATCGTCCAACAAAGAGGAGGGTCCCCACTTTCCACCAACTCCCATAGAACTAGGAATTCTGAATCTGATAGTTGTCTCATCCTCACTCTATCAAGGTGGGTATATGTCACAACTAAGGAAGAAAGATAGGTTTCGCCAGATTATCGTGCACCTCCAAATTCATCTTAGAGAACAAATCCATAAGCTACCAATCACCACTGGCCTCTTGCACTGCCTATATTTGATTCCTCCTACTCAGTGCATTAGAAACTGTGTTACCCTTACCATGTGTATAGGCAAGCTCAAAGTCGAAAGACTAAAGGTATTCAACCCTCCTTCGCTATCTTAGATTCAAGTCACACTAGGTAATGATGTACTCGATACTTTGGGGGTCTGTAAACACCACAAAATGTTCTCCCAAGAGATAATGTCTCCAACAATGTAACGTAGGTACAACTGCAGCCAACTTGAGATCATGTGTCAGGTAATTCCTCTCATATGGCCTCAACTGCCGAGACCCATTCGCAACTACTTGATCGCCCTGCATCAAAACTGCTCCCAGCCCAATGCCTAATGTGTCACAGTAAACCGTATAGCTCTTCCCTTGCTCTTGAAGTATCCAGACTGATCTTGATGTCAAATATCCCTTCAACTCCTGAAAGGCTGTCTCACAAGCTTCTGACCAAACAAAATTCACACCCTTCTTAGTCAAACATGTCAATGGTGCTGCTAGGAGGTAGAAGATCTGTATAAAAAACATGTAGTAACCAGCAGGCCCCAAGAAACTATGTATGTCAAACATGTTATTAGGCTACTCCCAGGAAACTACTTCTCTCACCTTCTCTCGGTATACCACAACTCCTACCTCTGAGATAATATTACCCAAGAAGTGAATCTGTTCCATCCAAAAGTGGAACTTTGAGAGCATATCATATAGCTGATTCTCTCTTAGTGTACTCAATACAATCTTGAGGTGGGTGCCATGGTCATGTTGAGTGTGAGAGTACACCAAGATTTCATCCACGAAGACTACCACAAAAGAATCCAGATAAGGGTGGAACACACAATTCATCAAAGCCATGAAAACTTCTGGCATGTTCGTGAGTCCAAACGGAATGACTATGTACACATAAAGGCCATATCTCCTCTGAAAGGCCGTAAGTGGTATGTCTGATGGTCTCACGTGCAACTGATGATATTATAATATCAATTAAATATTAGAGAACACTTTTTCTCCTCAAATTTAATCAAATAGATCATCAATCCTCGGTAAGGGATACCGGTTATTGACCATTAACTCGTTCACCTCTTGATAGTCCACACAGAGTCTGAGGGTACCATCCACCTTCTTAACAAAATGGACCGGAGAACCCTATGGAGAAATACTGGGTCGGATAAAACCCTTTCCCTGCAACTCCTCTAACTACCTCTTGTGCTCCTCCAACTCAGGTGTACCCATCCTATAAGGAGGAATGGACACCGGTGCTACTCCTGGAATAATCGCAATAGTGGAATCAACCTCATGATCCAGAGATAGACATGAAAATTCATCCGGGAAGACATCCTTGAAACGATCAACTATAGGAGGGAAATCCTTCTGACATGTTCCATGGTCATCCAGATATAATCTCTAAATCTAGGCTATCACTCCACCTCGCCCACGATGCTCGGGTCCGGCTCAGCTCAACTGAACATCCCATTCACCATTCTATAGAAACTCTCCACCCTCTAGTGATGTGAAACTCACTCGGCGACGATAGCAATCCAAAAAGGCTCAAAAGGGTACCAACCAGTCCATCCTGAGAATGGAATCATTGATATTCCTCTCTAAGACATAGAGGTCTAATATAATGTGACACACACCAATCTCTAGGGGGAACTCCCTGCACTGATGCGTACCAGCTGTTCTAGTCCCAAAGAGAATATCTAGCGTCATAACATCTAAAGAAGAAGAAACACAGAACCCAAGGATATCTACAATGAGAAAAGATATAAAGCTATGTGTAGCACCCATATCAAATGGTAATAAAGATAAAATGAAAGCTACTAAAATAGTACCTCTGAGAGTGGAAGTTCTTGGATCCTTCTCATGTTGGGTATATTGTACTACATATACCTGCTCAGTGTCGTGGCCTTGCGACATAGCCTGGAAACCTTGATCTGACCTACCCTACTATCTCTGAGAACCTGGTGTTGGGATACCATAGCCATGACCACCATCTCTTCTTGCATGCCCTGACGTATTTCAGTTTACAGACAGGTAAGAAGTTGCTGGTCCTAGTCCCACACGAGGAGTCTGCAAAGAACCCCTCTCGCTAGCCACTGGTAGGAATTCCCTAAAAAATCATTGTAGATGACCCATCTTGCTGCAAGCTCGGCACTTCACTAGGACTTGGGGGCACTGATTGCTCTTGTGCCACTCTCTACCACACTGGTAGCACATGACCTTCCCACTGGAAGTATTATTCTGGATATTACTACCACTGTAATAGAAGTCCATCTGTCTCTTCCACTTACCGGTAGAAATAACATAAAAAACTAGTGTCTAACTGCCATGGACCACACCCCTAGATTCCCGAAGGATCCGCTCAGTAGTCAGTGCCTAGTTCACAATAGCATGCACTGTAGGAACCCTGAAAACATTAAACATTGCTCGAATGTCATATCAAAGACCATCCTCAAAGATTATATCCCTCAAAGTCTCATCACCCACCATATTGGGTGAAAAACATTGAAGCTCGGGGAAGCGAGCATAATAATCCATCACTAGCATGGTGCCCTGCTGCAGATTTATGAACTCTTGAGCTTGATATTCCCTTAACATCTCTAGGACAAAGAATTTATATAAGGATACCTGAAAATCATCACATGACATGTCTCGGTGTTTCTCAGTCTAGGTGGTAACATCCCACCACCTTTTGGCGGAATCACGCAACATGTATGTAGTGATCTTGACCCTCCGCCCCAGAGGCATCTCAAGATGCTCGAAAATAGTCTGCAATGATTCCAACCATGACTCTGCAGCCTGTGGTCCGCCATCCCCTGAAAACTTAGGTGGATGGTTCTACTGGAATATACCCATTAGCTCTGCCATAGATGTGAAAAACGGTGGTGCTTTCTGGAAGGTCTCCATGAACCGCATGAAGCCTTCATAGAACTGTGCTTCAGTGCCTATGTCTGGTATAATGACTGGTGCCACATCTGCCTCTACTGGAGGATACATTGGTAGTCTATGGCCCACCATCTCAGGATTAAAAACATCACCCCTCTCTTGGTGAACAACCGGTGGTCGTCACGGTGGCATGACTCTATGAGGTCAAACGGACACCTTAAATCCATATTTATAGAAGAATAAAAATGAGGAGAAAAAGAAAGGAACAAAATAAAGAAAGCATTCGTGGTTTGAAAAACATGACTACACGGCGTCTACAAATATTACACGGTGTGTTCTCATAGGCCATCTACATTGCTATGTACTCCATATATAACTTGTCATGTGACACCCCAATCACACGATGTGTTTCCCCCACACACGTCGTGTTCCTGAATTTTCCCCCCTACCTGAGTCCCTCTACATGGCTTAGCAACACGACTCTCTTTTCAACAAGACTACACGACATGTACAAAATCTAAAATGCGTGTGCTGAATGAGCTTCACCGACCCGTGTTGTCAGTCACATGGAATGTGTACCTAGGTCACGCTACACGGCGTGTTCCAAAAAGACACAACGTGTTCAAAGAAGCCCCAGACCGACCCATGTTGCTTGCTACATGGCCGGCTACACGGATGACACTACATGGAGTGTTCTAGGCGGACACAACATTTTATAAGAAAGATAACACTGACTCGTGTTGTTCGTGACATGGCCGAGTACCTGGTTTCGACTACACAACATGTTCAAGGCAGACCCGATGTTCATGTCTTATGGTTTACTCCGTTCGTTTTGTTAGTTACACGGACATACATTGGGTCAAAACTACACGTCGTGTACAACCAGTACACGGTGTGTTTTCCCAAGCCATTCCCTACCCCGTGTCCCCGCCCAAATGGCCTATGACACGGGAAGAGACTACATGGTGTGTACTGAGGGTACACGGTGTGTACTTAAAAAGTTTTCATTTCTTCCCGAATAGAAGATCACACGGCGTGTGTCCATAGAACTACACGGTGTGTATGATCGGTTTTTCGGACAGTACGCCTAAAAAACTACTCCAGAACCCATAAAAACATGGTACAAACATATACATTCGAAATTCCGATCCATCAGGGCCCATACTCCATGCGAATCAGATCTTGGCATCATATACATGTTATAACAAGGAAAAACATTAATGTTTCCCCAAATTATGGTAAATAAGGGCCCATACTTTTCAAGAACCTAAGTTTGGAATTCATTCTTTAAAAACCTCACACAACAATACCTTATAAAATTGCAGGTATGTATCAAAGAATCTATCAAAACAACATGCTTTTCTAACACAACAACTATCACAACAACATGTAATTTCTAATGCACCTACATGGCATGGAAGCTTTGCATGGCATGTGATTTCTAGAATGTGGCTAAATGATGCGTGTGATGTAATAACCTTATCTCATTGGGTTGAAACTAATTAGAACCCACATATAAAATATAAACATCACACAACAAGTGCGTGATCCAACAGTGAAAATCAAATCAACGGTCAAATTTAAAAAATTAGAAAACATGGAATTAATGAGGTAGTTTAAATTTTCCCGGTACATAGGTTAGCTACTCCCAGGAACAACTTATTACCAAGTACCTATTTCCATCCAATCCTTGGATATTGGCTCCAAACAATGTGTCAAGAGAAAAGAGCATCTTTGATACCACATTGTAACACCCCAGATCCGGATGCCACACCACAGGTGCGCTGAACCCGGTTGGTCACACGACCTCAAGCGCATTTCCCGAAACACCAGAGGCTACCGACTACCAGTGAGGGCCCATGTCTGATAGTGGGGAAACTATGCCCTCATTTGTCAAAGTGTAGTGCAGCGAAAAAGAAAAATAACACACAACATCAGAAGTAGTAAATAATATACAATGGACAACTGACGTAAAAGAGAACCAGTAGTCATATATACAAAGATGTAGCATGTCACTAATTCTATGACAGCATCCGGAATAGGATACACTGTAATATAATACAATACAACTCAAAGTACATGGTACAACCCAAAAAAACAAAGCAGAGTAAACAGAACGCAGCAGTATTGAATGCCTAAGCTCGATCACATGCTCTCCTACTCCTCTACTACAATCATGTACCTATATAGGGACCCTTTCCCTTGTAAACACATGTAGCAATATAGTCTATTTGGGCCAAAGACATGAAAAAAACATGGTGTGAGAAATAAATCCTAGTAGGCACCCACCAAAGGCCTGTTCCCAACTGTTAGTGAAAATGTGAAATAGTAGTGTGCAATAGTAAATGCAGTAAAATGGTAAGTACCCAAAAGTATCTATCACTTCCAGTTTCATTTCCATTTTAATTATTACATATAACCGTCATGATTGTGATTTGGCTTGGAAGGCTCAACATAGAAAATCACAACAGTGAATATTCTTAATATCTATATCCTCAGACCTACAATCCTTACCCTCTGGTAACAGAATCAAATACCCGCATGTGATTTCCCCCAGGCATAATGTTCGTTTCCCTCAGGAATACATGATATTTCCCTCAATCATAGAGACTACTACCCACAAGCATAAACAATGGTTAACCTCGGGCTAACCAATAACTTCCCTTAGGCTAAGAAAACACTCCCTCAGGCTAATAGAACACTTCCCTTAGGATAAAGGAACCGGGCTAAGCCCAAAGCATAAACAAGGAATTTATATAAACATTTTCCCAAGAAAATTCAATGCATAATGTAATCATGGCATACCCTCGGGTATCTTGGACAAATGGCTAAACAAGGGAACGCACCCCCGGGGTGGTCCAGGATCCAAGCACGGATCCCAAACAGCAGTTTCAACTTATCACTAGATTATCTATACAATTCTAGAGAACTTTTCAGCAAAGGCGTCAGCCATAAGACACCCCAACCATGGGCTCTTAGCACAACGGTACACAATTTCAACAGAAAAGTTGAAAATAAACATCATACCACCTACCTTGATCGTCTCTGATCGGTATACGTGAATGAAACCTCCCGAATCATCCATGAACGACATAGATTTTGGATAAACATTCACTCATTAAAACTCAAATAACTTTCCCTCAGTAAATAATTGGTAGGAATTGTGCAAGGATAGGGAAAGGATTACCCGTACAGTCCCAACGTAATTGACATTAACGGATTCGAGGTGTATGATCAGGTGATCCTCCAAGGTTCTGTCATCCTCCCGAGATCCAAAACGAACTCAAATCCTCCTCTTCCGAATGCGGAGGATACTACCTGTTTTAAGTGAAAAAAACAAACTACACAGCATATAATTTTTATTTCTTAAATGTTCCTTTAGCGGCCTCTTTCTATCGTGTGATTGTTCATCCGTTGAGATGAGTACACGGAGTGTATTTTTGATTACACGACGTGTAGTATCACTCCGCTGGCGGCTGCCTCCACCACCTAACTATTCATCTTCCAACTGATTACAGAGAGTGTAAATACTACGTACACGGCGTGTATTATGATTTTACACCCTTCATTATCGATAGGCCAGCATGCTTTGTGTACTCATCCCACACGACCAAAGTACATGGCATGTGTAAAAGGACACGGTGTGTACCCACAAAGTTTGGGTTTCCCCCATTTTCCTTATTTTCTCAAAAACTCTTAAGGAAAAGGGAAATGAAGAAACCCGTACCTCAAAAATAAGAACTGGGTTCTTATATACTCAATTTGTAAAATGTAATGAAAATTTATGTAATAAAAGGTAGGATGCCATTGTTGGTATCAAAGTATTGTTTAGTTATTTAAGGAAATTAGGAAATTAAAAAATTAGGAAGAATATTATAGAGACAGTAAAATATAAGAATACTTCTTGGTATTTTGGTTTGTATTGAGTTAGTGGTTTATCAAACAAATACATCCCTGTTTGGAAATGAGAAGGTAGAGGCGGCTCTCCCACAGAGGTACGTAGGAGTGAGAACTCCGACATGGAGTTTTGGGATTGACCCAGGGTACCTCGTACACGACAATGAGCCTTGCTGCACTGTTGGTTATGACACTCCTGGGGGATATGTTTGGTTAATCGCAAGCTTTTTTGGAATCATTATGAAGGAATTAAATAGAAATGTAATTTTTTAAGAATGCTATTTTCAGACATAAAATCCTTTATAGTTAAATGATATGTAAATGAAATAATTTTCTCCAAAAGGTTTTATTCCTTTTGAAAATGGCGAGCAATATGAGGAACCGTGTAAATGGTGATCGCAATGGACCATGCGCTGATGGACCTCCAATGGAATCCAGAATGGAAACATTCATGCGAATGATAAACCAACTGACTCAAGTTATGGGAACTAACTTAAAGCATGCAGAGAGACTCATCTCACTATGAAGGGAACAACATTATATTGAGTCCATTAAGCATTAATGACCATCAACATTCATTGGATCGACCAACCCATTGATTTCTGAACAGTGAATCAGATCTATAGAGAATATATTTTCTATGTTCCACTGTTCAGAGCAAGATAAGGTTTCCCTAGCTATCTATCGCTTAGAGGGATAAGTTGATTATTCATGGGAACTGATTAAAAACACGAGGTAATGTGTGGAGGTTGGATATATGGATTGGGAAGAGTTTATAGGGATCTTATTTAGTAAGTATTTCCCTCTTTCCATGAGAACAAGAATGGAGAAGGAGTTTCTTGAGCTGAAAATGAAGGATAGTAAATTTTTGGGATGCTATGAGATGAACTTTACAAGTCTTTACCATTATACCACAAGCTTTGTCATGGATTCTAATGGTAAGGTTGATAGATTCTTCAGTGGACTGAGACCTCTTCTACAGAAGAATCTAGCCAACCGAGACTATGAAGGCGATGGGGAGATCGTACGGAGTGCAACGAAAGTCGAACTCCAGTTCGTTGAGACGCAGTGGTCTCATAAATCAAACAACAAAAAGAGATCTACGGAGCCCATATTAGGGAGGATCTTTGATCAAGGAATAGGAGGCAAGCAAGTGAAATGTCCCACGTGTAATAAATGTGGGAAAACATATTCATGGAACAGCCTTCTTGGGAGAAAGAAATGCTAAAAGTGTGGAAGAGATCTCCATATTACGAGTAATTGTCATAGTGATATGAAACCTCAACTTCCAAACACTAACGACAAGGGGAAGATGGTGCAGGACCTACCTGATATCCAATGATTTATTTGTAGAAAACATGGTAACTTTTCCAATCACTGTCCAAATCCAAGTGCAATGGAGGGGAACCACCATCATCATCAGCAAAGGAAAAGGTAGCAACCTAATGCTTTTTCTATCACGAGAGCTATAGTTAAAGCTCCAAATGATGTGGTAACAGGTACTCTTTATGTTCTCCCAAAGCTATAAAGTACTTTTTTTGATTCCAGATCTACACATTCCTTTATTTCCTCCACGTTTTCAAAGAATTTATAATCAACCCCCGACTTTATAAAAGTATAGTTATCAATCATGATTCATGGTAGGATTATCCAAGAATCATTAGTGTTAGAAACACTAGTATTTAATTTGATGAGCACAATGTTATCACAAATCTTTTAGTCATTCCAATGATGGAATTCGACATTATACTAGGGATGGACTCGATCTCAAAGTATAATGCTATGATCAAATGCAGAAGTAAAGAAATATCAGTAGTCTTGAATAGAAAACCTACAATCATCTTCTAAGGAGATATATCTCAACCTTATATTTATCTAGAAGAACCTCATATATCCTTCTTTATGGAATTGATCGGTGAAGAAGAAGAAGGAAATATGAGTTTGAGGATAGAAAATGTCCCCATCGTCCAGGAGTACATTGACGTATTTTCTAAGAAGTTTCCAGGACCTCCCCCAGAAATAGAGGTAGAGTTCTCTATTGAACTCATATCTAGATCTCATCCAATATAAAAGACCCCATATAGGATGAAAAATGTAGAGTTTGAGGAATTAAAGAAACAAATCTGGATCTTTTTGAGTAGGGGTGTATATGACTGAGTGTTTCTCCATGTGGAGAACATGTTCTCTTTGTGAAGAAGATGGATGGATGTATGTGTCTATGCTTTGAATATAGAGAACTAAATGGGATCACTATAAATAAAAATACCATCATCAAAGAATTGATGAATTATTTGACCATCTTTGTGGGGCTCAATTCTTCTTTAATATTGATAATCAATATGGTTATCCTCAATTGAGTGTGATGAAATAAGATATTCCAAAAACTGACCTCCGACAAGATATGGGCATTATGAGTTTGTTGTTATGCCTTTTGGACTGACAAATTCACCTGCTATTTTTATGGATTTGATGAATAGTGTATTTAAGGTCTAACTTGATAACATTGTGTTAGTTTTTATTGATGATATTCTGATATATTCCAAAAGTCATGAGGAGCATGAGGATAATCTAAGGGTTATTTTTCAAACTCTATGGATGCAGAGGCTTTTTTGAAAGTTTAGTAAATTTGAATTCTGTTTAAAAATAGTATCCTTCTTGGGGACATTATTACCAATGAAGGAATAAATGTTGACCCTACAAAGACAAAATTTGTAGAGGAGTGGCTACATCATACAAAAATAACTGATATTTTTAGTTTATTTGGATTAGTGGGATATTATAGAAGGTTTTTGAAAATGATTCATTACTTTCTAATACATTAACCAAGTTAACTTGAAAAGGGGTCATGTTCGTCAGGACAAAGAAGTATGAGGAATGATTCTAAGATCTGAAGAAGAGATTGGTTACTACACCCATGTTAACTCTTCCCTCAAGTGGAGAAGAATTCGGTATTTTTAACGATGAATCTATGAAAGGGATTGGGTGAATCCTCATGTAAAATGACAAGTTCATTGCTTATGAATCTCGATAGTTGAAGACTCATGAGGAGAAATATCTGATGCATGATTTGGAGCTGGATGTGGTCGTTTTAGCTCTAAAGATATAGAGGCACTATATTTATTGGGTAAAATGTGTTATATACACAAACCATCAAAGTTTGAAGAATATTTTTAAACCAAAGGAATTGAACACTAGAAAAAGGAGATAGTTGTAACTTAATAAAGACTATTATTGTTCAATTCATTATCATCCCGAAAGAGAAACCAAAGTTACTGATGCATTAAGAAGGAAAGACCCAGTTGTTCTATCCATTATGAGGATTCAAAGAGATCCATTGATAAATTACCTAGTAAAACTGGACATGGGAATTATAAAGGAGGGGACATCATCTACCCTAACCCAAATGATTTCTCAACAATCCTTACTAAATATGATCAAGAAAGCTCAAAAAGATTATCCTTTATTACAGAAGATGTTTGAGGCTGTGAAAGATGGGATGCTTTTTGAGTTTAATACTGATCAAGAAGGTGTACTGGAATTTCTTACAAGACTATGTGTTCTATCTATTCCAGAAATAATGTAGGATGTGATGGATAAAGCTCATAGCTATACTTTCTCAATACATCTTGGTAGCACGAAAATGTATAGGGACCTTCGTGATCATTATTAGTGGGATAATTTGAAAAGGGATATTTCTGACTATACGTTAAGGTTTCAAGTATGTCAGCAAGTGATGGTGGGCGACAACTTCCTAAAGGGGTATTGCAACCACTAACCATAAAAGCATGGAAGTGGGACAATATCACAACGGACATCGTCACTGGTCTCCCAATAACATCTAAAGTAAAATATGCGATATGGGTTATTGTGGACCGTCTCACCAAGACTGCCCATTTTATCTCCATTTGGGAAGATTTCTCTCTTGATCAACATGCCATGATTTATGTGAATGATGTGGTAAGACAACATGGAGTTCCACTTTCTATCATATTTTATCATGATCCAAGGTTCACATAAAACTTTGGGAGAAGTCGTTATAAATCTATGAGCACAGAATCAAATTTTAGTACAGCCTATCACCCACAAACTGATGGCCAATAAAAAAGGACTATTAAAACACTCGAGGACATGCTGAGAACAAGTTCAATGGAATATAAAGGTAGATGGGATCAACATATCCCTTTACATGAGTTCTCTTACAACAACAACTTCCACTAAAGAATTCAAGTGGCACCCTATGAAGCTCTATATGGGAAGCGATTTAGAACTCCTACTTGTTGGGATGTAGCTAGTGACAGAAAGATTCTTGGACTTGATCTTGTTCAAGACATGACAGAAAAGGTACTTTCCATCAAACAACACATTAAGGATGCTCAGAGTCGGCAAAAGAGATATTCCGACAACCGTCGAAGGGACTTGTAGTTTGATGTTGATGACAAAGTCTTTCTTCAAATTTGACCATGGAAGGGAGTCATGAGGTTAAGGAAAAAATGGAAGCTCATCCCTAGTTACATTTTCCCTTATGTAATCATTTATCGTGTGGGAGTAGTGGACTATTGGAATGAACATCCTCCAAATCTATCACAAGTTCAAGATGTATTCCATGTATCTCTCTTAAAGAAATACATACGGGACCCTTCACATGTACAAAATATAAATCTGGTACGATTGGAACATGGCCACTCATCTGAGAAGAAAACAGTGGAGATCTTGGATCATAGAGACAAGGCTCTACGCAACAAGAATACCCACCTTGTTAAGGTGTTGTGGAGGAACCACAAATGTGAAGAAGCCTCGTGGGAACCGGAGGAGCCTGTGAGACAGAATTACCCACAATTTTTCTCATCAGAAGGTACGAGATAACATTTTAGGGATGAAATTTCGTAAGGGGGAAAGAATGTAACATCCCCAAAATTCTAATTATATTTGTTTCCTAAATTTTTGTGTTATTTTATTTTATACCCAACAAAATTATATCCTTAAATTAATGAAGTGGGTATAATTAAAATGAGACTGATGGGTTTTGAATGTTATATGACATTTGGTGAATATGACTGTTGGAAACTGTAATCATAAAATTGGGTTTTTATAAATAAAATTATCTTGATTAATTAATACAGAAAGAAGATTGAATGGCCCCATCTAGTAGACTCAGGCCATATGAAGCCCATATATTGGAGCTTGGGAAGGAGGTAGAATCACTGGTCTTTGCTCTTGACCAAGCCTAAGCCGAACATAAACATATGAAGCATTAATGGAATCACCTAAGGGAAAATTTTAAGCTGATAGAAATCATAACTCGGGTAATGTTGTCCAAGGCACCCTAATATTATATCATAATAGCACACCTCACACAAAGGTTTGATGCTGGTGTTATAAGGGTCTATGTAACGAGACCGTAACTGCTTTGTGTAATCCTTTTAAATAAATAAAATTGTTATTTATTCATACGAAAAAGTTTCTGAATTTAAAATATCCAAATAAATATGGGATGTGTATTATTGATGAATTTAGAAAAAAGTGGTATTTTAAAATATTTTTGCATTCTTTAAATAATTAATAATGTGAAATTATTTTCAAAAAATGGTATTCTACAGTTGTGTTCGGTGAGAAAATTAGAGTTTAATAAGATCAACTTGTTTTTTTAGTGAATAGTAAATTATGAATAGTAACATACCCATATGAATAGTAATGAATAGTAAATTGGCCAAAAAATAGAAACATCACCCATGAATGTATAAATACAATTTAAACATCTTAAAAGTGAAAAAACCATCATAGTGTAAGTTTTTGTATTTTTGTATGTCATTAATATTTTATTTACAATTATATAATTAATTTAATAATTTAAAATGGAAGGTTATTTTCATAAAATGTAATCATAAATTTTTACTTTATTGTATTATGATTATACGATAATTTTACAAGACCTTGATTACTTTTTTATGGTGTTAAAAAATGAGTTATAGTTTTAAAGTTGTATTTTTGGAATAATTAATCATTTTATTTTAAAATTAAATTAAAAATATGTAGAAACTTATTTCCCTAAAATGGAGTTCATTTTTGACTTCAGATCGTTGATATTATGTCAGGGTAAATTTTTGGGATTTTTTTGAAATAAACGAATTTTTGCTGAATAGTGAAAATACAGTTTTGACTTTCGGGTGTTTAATGACATCATTAATGATGTAATAATTATGTAAGATTTATGTTCGACTTAGGAATAGTGATATATTCCATGAGGTGTCCCATGTGGCCAATACCATGTTAAAATACCATGGGAAAGCCCATGGATTTGCTAATACAACCGATGAGGTGTCGCTTGAAAATTAATAATTTATTCCCTCAATTTTCCTATAAATACCAACCCATTTCCCTCATTAATTTCATTCAAAAATCATCCTCAATGATTTTATGGTCTCCTTCACTCCCAAGGATTCCTCCCATGGTTCCCTCAAGCGTCCCAATGTCCCGACCATCATGATTTCAATGTTACTCTTCAAGGTAAAGGAACCTTTCACCCTCCTCTTTTATGTCATGACATCCTTTATGTTATGTATTATACTTAATTTTATTATGAGTGGGTCTTGTTCCTCTATATCTTTACTACCTTCCATTTCATTTCCAAATGATGAGAGACCCTTTCCTATATCATCAATTTATTTTCTGAATTTTTATGTGACGCTGTTAGGCTGCCGAATTTTCGTAAAATAATCGTGATTTCTCTTTCATTTCAAGTTTCCATTCCATGTGGTGTGTCATTCAAATGTACACACCATGATCTTATTTCTTTTTATTATTTCCCTCTAATTCAAAATGTTTCATTTATGGATGAGATACCCCTATACCCTTTCTTTTTATTATTTTATAAAACCATGATATATAACTGTTACACTGCAGAAATTTCGCCCTAAAATTTCTCTCAATTTATCCCTTGTTTTATATATGTGAATACCCAGAAAAATTTTGTTTCAATTGGTGTTCATAAATATACCAAAAAATATATATATTATTCTGTAATTTATATACATATAACCCTCACTCGCTTTCCATATGTTATAAATGACATAATGATCTTTTTTTGAACTTTTAAAACGTCATAATTTTGAAATGATACCCATTTCTTTTGTTCTCTATGGGTTATTTATGAAATGTTTTATTTTGATCTATGTGGATAAAATTTAAATAAATACATATTAAGGTTTCGGCCTGATAGCATTCCAATGCATTTGGTAAATAATTCTTGTCTAGTGATGAAAATTTCATGATACCTTGGTGAATAACCTTGGTAATTTTTATGACACCTCGAGGATAAACCTTGGTGATATGTTAATGAATTTCAAAATTAAATGTTGTAGCCACATATTCAAGTAATGATTCATGTTATTTTTATTATTATATTCCTATTCTTCCATTGATCATTCTATTCTGACTTTTATCATGTTATTATTAATATTTCTCAAGATCACATGTCAATTGTTTCACTTGATTTTGTTACTAAGCCTTCTCCTCACCCTTTCATTTGATGTATGTCTCCGAGATATGAGATGCAGTAATTGTACATAGGATGAACCTATGATGAAGCCTTACAAGTGGTTTAGAATGATTTTTTATGTTGTTTTCATGTATTATGTTCCCGATTTCCAAGACAATGGATTTTAAAGATCATCTGTTTGTAAAATGTAATGAAAAGCTATGTTAAAAAAGGCGGGCATGCATATTAATGATTAAACTTGGTTCAGGATATCACCAACTCAGAGTACCTGATGAGGATATTGAAAATATGAATTTCTAATACTTAAAATGTCATAATGAGTTGTTTTTTTGTCTTTATGAATGAATTACACCCAAGATGTGTATATAGGACACCTGATTTAGATCACTAATCCATTATTAGATATGTTTGTTGATGTATTCAATAATGATTTCTTAGTTCACTTGACATCTGAGTATAATCACGTGAGACACATAAAGACGATCTTAGGAGTCCTCTATGATCACTATATTTATGGGATTTTGTTGATGTTTTAGATCTTGATTCGATAAGTAATTTTTTAAAAAAATTCATCTTATTGGTGGGAGTAGTGGTGGAATTAGGTGAGGATGAGGAGGTGTTAGATATGGGGTTATGAAATAGTGTGACTTTGATTAGGTGGTTCTATAGGGTGGATGGTTAATATTTTATATTTGTTCCCAATTTCTCTAGGTCATAATCTTTCATGTTTTTACCCAGTAGTGGGTCCATTCATTTTGATATATAGGTGATATTAGTATCATCAGGAGTTTTAGAAATGTTAGAAGAGATCCCCCATTTTCAGGCTATCAAAA
The DNA here is from genome assembly GCA_963277665.1 of Viscum album. Taxonomy (NCBI): domain Eukaryota; kingdom Viridiplantae; phylum Streptophyta; class Magnoliopsida; order Santalales; family Viscaceae; genus Viscum; species Viscum album. The sequence continues at coordinate 1,534,463,906 of OY728120.1, read as the reverse complement.
GAGTTATCGGGTATGTAGTTATCTAAAATTCCTTCAAGACTAGACTTGTATTGGATCTGATGTTAAGGTTTCAAGTGATTTCATATGGGTCCCGACTGTAGACACATCAAGGTAAAAACAATATGGTAAATGATCTAGATCGAGACATGGAAGTATTTTCCCTAAATATTTTTCTTCAAAATACCTTATTGTTGATAATTTTATCATTTAATTTGACCATAAGTGACTCAATTGGAATATATCATAGAATTATTTTAACGTGAGATAGAGGTTTTATCTAATGTTCCTATAGGAATATGACATCATGATATTCTATACTAGTGGGAAGGGTATCATGATGGAAACATATATTATAAGAATATTATTCTAATAGTTGATGAATTTGAATCTAATAAAGAGCATTTACCTAAATTGTTTTTCATATTTGAGAGTTTCCTATATCATTGTATTCCAATTTCAGAGTTCATATCTACTCAACCTGACAATGGTAGTGGGTTTCAGTCAACATCAACCTTCAGTGAATTATTCAAGAAGATTAATTTTCATCTCCATGGGATTACATGATAAATTGTTCACTGTCCATCTTGAATGGTGGTATATCATGATTTAGTTTACTTCATAGGATGATTTGATAATGGTTTGGTCCAAAGACCACATATCCTTTAATAGATCTCATTTATTCCTCATTAATTGTTCATTTGAACTATATTTTAAATAGGATACTCCAATGAAGAAAATCTAGGTAAGTCTCCCTAAACTCCTCCAAAATTTTCAAAATCCATACATCATTAGTATACTTGGATATATGGTCGGTTGATTCTCGTGGATGGACCGCAGAACTAAATCATTTTCCATCCAATTTCTATACGTTAATATGTAGAGAATAATGATTTCGTAGCTATAATTTATTGAGTAGGGTTAAAAAAAATTTAAGCATTTTGGTGCAAGGATAATGTCGTCTTTGAATCGTGGAAAATTTTATTCTTCACCGAGTAATAAATTGAGACATTTTTCTTCATCATTTCACTAGGTGTGCAGGGATACCCAAGGGGTGGTTGTTCTCATTTCTATAGTCCATCTATAATTTATTTATTTTTGGAAATTTCATATCCTTCCATAAAGTATATTGGTTTTTTCCATCCTCTAGATAATAAAAAGCCTGTGAATCAGCACCCGTGAATTGAGGATATCATTGCAATGTTGAATGATTATATAGGTACTTCCAATATGAATGATTCAGCTTTGGGAGTGCCTTTACCCCTGAGGGTACCCACCTTTACTCATATAGTTAAGTCTTTGTTTTTTTGTTATTAATCATGATAAGTATCTATATATTGTTAATAGTGGTGATAGAATCCATGCAGATGTTATGGTGCTTGTAGATATATAGAACTGTTCTATCCTAAATTTTAAAGTGTTTTCGAGTCGATGGTTGTCTGATCAATGAAACAAATCAATATCACCTCAGATAAAAAATCATTTCTCTACACATAATGGAGATGTTAAGGATAATATTGACCTCAAATGATGGAAACCCAATATCTCGATATGGATAAAACAAGAGGTTAGGATAAGGTCTTCAGAAGATGAATAACTAAGTAATAAAGAGGTGGAATCCCAACCAACAAGGTATAGTAAATATGACTATGAAGGGTCCACTCTTATTTGGACTTTCTCAACAAAAGTAAAGAAACAGAGTTTTATTTGTGGAATTTTTTTGTCCAAAATGGGGAATTATGACCCTGTAATGACAACTCAACCACTCAAAAAAACAATAGTAGCCTGATCATTATACAAGGCAAGGAGTATTGAGACAAAATTAAAATTGGGAGAATAAACATTGACTGATGAGGTGATGTTTGTGTGAGTAATTATATGAAAGTAGAATCCATAAATGGATAAAAAATAACATAATGTAGGATATATTATGTATAAGTATAGAGTTTCGTATGATGAATCAATGATTGTGGGAGGAAAAGTTATAGTGATCAACTATAAATGTTAGGAGCATCTTCTTCGGTCTGAGGAGAAACTTAAAGAATAATCCTTTGATATCAATTAATATAAATAGGTTATCAATAATATATATGACTTAATTATTATATTTTTACACGAATTATGATATTTGTATGTGGAATAAAAAAGATGATCATGTTTTGGTGTGACAATTCAATGATGGGAATACAACATGGGAGGAATATCTTCATACATGGGACTATATGGAAGATGATGTTGATGTTTATTTAAAAGATGATCTGAACATGTAGGTAAGTATGTGGTCTTGGGGTTACATGTAGGGGTTATATCTAATATACTTATTTTTTATGAGTTTATGCGATCATGATGTAGTTATTTGTTGGTTGTGGTACTATTTTGTTACCTACATTTCCTAAAAAGTGGTTTGAAATAAATATTTACATTTCAGGAAATTTTACATAGTAGATGATGATGGGGAATATTACCACCATATAATGGTTGATACCCTGTCACATCTATAGATTTTTATGGAGGTATATCATAGATATATAGACTATGATAAATTTTGTAATCTCATATCCACTAGATGTTTTCTAGATAGCTTTTCTAAAGGTGGGTATGGTCTCATCATTTTTAGAGGGTGGAGGATGGGACTAATAATGTCGTGGGGGGTGATTTTGAGTTATATTCATAAATATACATTTATTTTGCATCTAGTTGTGTAAAATATTAATTACAAATATTGGAATTAGTTATACTAGTTAGGAATGATGAAGTTTCTAGCACAGATTTTCTCTCAATGCCTCACTTATCAGCAAAGAAGGATGATCTCCATGTTCAAATTTATTTAGATCAAACCTTGTGTAAATTTTGTGGATTAATTATGGAATATAAATGAAATTAAAGATAGTGTTCCAATGATATTAAAAATTTCATAACTCCATATGGGTTACCAAAGATAGATGCACCTTTTCATGCCACTTACTAGATATTTGGGAGAATAATATTGAAGATATCATGAGATGAATTTACATGAAAAATGTGTTATGTTTTGATATAATTACCTTACTGATAATTTTAGATAGTGATTCATAAATAATTTAACTATTATAGAGTTTATTATAGGAGGAATATGTTACTCTTTTACATTTGAGCATGGTGTTTCACCCCTAGGCAGATGGCCAGATTAAGAAAACCATTCAGTTTGTTGAGGAAATTCGTCGGGCATGTGTGTTAGACTTTGGAGGATGATGGGAATACAACCTATCATTGTATGGTTTTTTCTTACAATAATAATAATTCCAATGTTTTTATATTACTATTATAGTATTCATATTGGATACCCATCAGGTAACCATTTTTTTGTCTTATCCAGGAGGTTCAACATGGATAGGCCCAATGTTAGTGTGTGTGAAAATAGAGAAGATGTAGATAATACTAGAGGGGATGTGGAATATAGATAGTCATCATAATTCTAATATTTATTGATTAATTAGTCATTTTGAGTTTAATGTGGTATATTATGTGTTCCAAATGTAATAATTACTTTGTATATTTTGGTGATTTTTTTGGGGGAATGCAATCTCAATGGTTCATTATTCTTTTCAAGATTCTGTGTAGGGTTAATGAGGTGGAATTACTCTTGCCCAAACCAAAACAGTTATACCTGATACACAATGAATTAAGATTTTCATTGCAAATGAGGTATGTTCAAGACCTATTTCATGCTATTTATTTGGGTGAGATGAACATCGATGATGGAGCTACATTTATAGAGTATCCAATAGTGATCTAGTATTTTAATGAGAGGATAATTTTTTGGAGAGATATTCATTTGGTGGTTTTCTAATAATATCCTGGGAATCATTAGGAGATAAATTAGGAGTGGGAGGAAAAAATTGTGCTCAGTGTCATCTCTCATTTGACTAGGTTTTTTGTTTCTTCGTATGAAAATCCATTATGCGGGGAGAATTTAATTACATTTGTTTTATGTTCGAATGGGATTCCAGAGTCCAAGAAATCTCATTATTAATATAAAAAAAATAATCAATACATTTTCTCATTTGAGACTATTTTTTATGAAGTAATATAATATCTCTATAACAATGTTTCAGATCATAAATTTTAGACTGCCATTAAACCCCAAATGTGGGTTTTACCCTTGGCTTGGAATAATATTTATCAGCATCTGGTGTCGGTCTTGATAACTATAACGGGATAAATTTTAATTACCTAAATAATTATAAAATATTATTAATTATTAATTATTACATACACTAATATACAATATAAAATATCATTTATAGAAAATCACTTGGGTTTTCCAATTATACTCTTGGATATATAGAGTAGTAATTGGAGGATCATTGTCATAATTTCTATATTGGATTATGGATTAGAATTATTTGTGCCAATAAGAGATTATAGACATATGAAAAGACTGAAATGATGATTATTTATTGATTATTGATTAATCTAATCCTAAAATAGTAAATATTATTTTTTGGATTTATCCAAATTTCTTATACCGTATGAAATGGGAACCAATTTACCAAAAAGAATTGGTCTATAGGTCAATGATTTATTACAACTGATTTTTTATCTCATTTAATTTGTAATAGATATTGTTATAATTTTTGTTTAATTAGACATTCATTCGTTATTTTTATAGTAGGTTACTGAGGCCAATAGAAAACAACGGTCAAGGTTCATTTCAACTTGAGGGTATTAAATTAATTTTCCATCATTCCTCACACATTCATCATTGATATTTTCTATGACCATTGATATGAAAAATGTATAGTATTAGAACATTGGAAAATTACATTTCAAAATATAATGATTATGTTTGTGATTTCATGTTCAGGATTGAGGGAATTTCATTTTTGCATGATGATGATGGTAGAGTTGTGATAGATTTTTGAGATCCATGATTCGTGTTTTTATATAGGGAGATGATGTGGTGCGATGAAAGAGATTCTCTATAAGAATTTATGTCTAGAATGTGGACACCAATGACATAAATGCAAGGATAAATTATGATCCTTGATTAGTTTCAAGTATCATAAATGATTAGGTGGGGGAGATTTTATGGGAAGAAGAAAATAAAGGTTATTTATTTATAAAATAATCTATCCAATATATAATTTATTCTAAAGGCCACACGTCATATGACCCCCTCCTATAGGAATTTTATTATGTTAATAAAAGAAATATCACACATCATGTGACATGGGTCACATACTATGTGATTTGGTGTTGGTGGCTTAACATCTAACTTAAGGGTAAATGGGCAAGAACTCTTCCAGACACCCATTCATAGATAGAGTACAATGGAATGACCTATAAATAGTGCCCTATATTGGGTAGAGTTCCCAAACCTGGATAGGTACATTGGAACGAGCATGATATATAATAACGAATCGATGTACATGGGAATGGGATTAAAAGTATGGGAATACCAGAGGATGAGAAGACATGTCGTGTACTCACAACGCACACATTCTAATTTATCTACGGTATGTTTAATCCCTCCATATCATTAGTCTATGCAGTAATGTTTTAGGGTGTTTTATTAGTCTATCTCTATGAGGTTATATTGTGTAAATATGCCTTGAAAATCCTATTATGTCACCCTCTACCTATTTTTCAACAGACAGAGTTTTATAAATCCATACATGTGACTGTGGAATTGTCCCCTATCATTTCTCAATCATCCCTAGGTGTGGTTTTACAAATCATAATGACCAAATTACACATGAATATGATATCCTATTTAGAAGGTTATTGTATATATAAAATTTTATACCATACAGTCACATGATGAGATCCCCTATATCTGAATCAATATCTTCAAATATTCACAAGATTTTTATTTGTATGGCCCTGATGTCAAAGTTCTCTTAGATGAGATCCATCGGTAAAATCATAGATCATGGATTAAATTTTCAAATAAGTGTATTAAATTCAATAATTATGAACAATATTGTGGTTGGGAGTATGGTTGATACCTCTTTGATACTTGGTGTATATTATATCTGTATATGGGTTTTTTACCTTTATGTCTTATATTTTGATTGTTATATCATAATTTTTATGACATGAACAATTTCATGATGATTTGTTTTTTTTCATATCATGGTGTTCTATAATGTATTATTACAGAAAAAGCATCATTGGATAATACTACATAAGGCAAGTATTTTTTAGACAACAAGACATTAAACATTGTACTATGAGGACTATGAGAATGATCAGTATAGTTTTTTTTAAAGCCATGGTTTGTACTAGGTAATTAAATATACATTAGTCCCATCCTACCGGGTAGATTGGAAAATTTAAATATTTTGGTGGGATATTATGGTTTTCCATTATGATTTACCTTACTATTATAATACTTTTGTTAGGGAATAAAGAAACAATCTTATATTTTTCATTACATTTATATTTTCCTTTTAAAAATTTTATGGTCATTTCAAGATGTAATTGTCTATAGGTATCATGGTCTATGTTATATTATGTTTGTAATATTCCTACTAGGCTTTCCTAACCATCCCTTAACATACTATTGGTTGGATTGTGTTGTCACACATAATATACCACAATCTATCTAGGGCAGAGTGGCTAAATTCGTGACATTAAATTTAATTATGAGTATGTTTTATTAGTTTATGATCATTTATAATGATATAAAATAGGGATTTATGTGTATTAAAAGAGATGATAATTCATATTTCCATAATGGAACAACACTAGATATAAAGTGAAAACTCATTAATATTTCATTATTCTTAAAAATTTATATTTCTAAAACTATTACATGTTTCAATGATAAATTATTTATATTATTTGAAGTTTCTTCATGAGTTTTAAAAAAAGTATTTAAATCTATTTGTAAGTGGAATGCTTTTATACATAAATTTCTTTTTAATTTTTATGAAAAAATTAAATCTTTGTTTGTCTAACTCTGAATACTTGTTGAATTCAATTTGGAAGTAATGTTTTATTCATTAGTTAATCTAATATTTTTGGGAAATTTTTTTTAAAATTAATTGAATTATTTTTTAGAAACATGAACACTTTGGAACTTTTAAATCATTTTATACTATTGGAATGTATTTCATCTGGTAATAAATATTATTTAACATTCTATTTTTGTTAATTTGCATGATAACTTATGACTTTTACCCATAAATAAAATGAGATACCTTCTAAACTATTGATTTTTAAAAAAATTTAGGTGGTTGGAATATGTTGTTTGGAAATTATTATAGAACTTTAATTATGATTTTCAATATTAAATTGAAAAATTATTTTGAACTTATATTATGATAAATGGTTTTTTTATATTAATGTTCTACAATGGTAAAATACTAATTTTTATGTTTAGGATAGGGTAAATAATTTATGGTAAAATATATTTCAGGATGTATACATCAAAATACACTAATAAATAATATAAATTAACTTTTTATATTTTATTATCATATTTTTGGAATTAAATGTTTTCATAATATTAGTGAATATTTTTCAACATCGAATAGGTCATAAATTTTTATTTCTCCATGGATTCAATAAGGTTATAAATTTAATTACGCCATTTGAAATAGTTAATTTTTATGAAATTTGGGATGTTTGTTTTATTATTTTAATAGAATTTAATCATTAGGATTGGATTTAAAAATATAATGTTTTCATTTGAATGTACAGAAAATAAATCCTTAACAACAGAAGGTCAATTTTAATATTTTTGGTTGATTTAATTACGTTTTCCTATGAATTATTTTACCGACACATCCTTAATTTGAGTCAAATTATATTGAAAAGCTAAACTATAAATGTTATTTACAATAGAGAAAATGATATTATTGAAGGATTACATGAATTAAAATATTTTGATAATGTAATATCAAATCACAAATTTCAATGGAATTTCATAAAATTATATACTATATTTTGGATAAACCCTTTAATTTTTAAAGATAAATAATCATTTATAAAAATAAAGAGTTCTTGATGGAAACTCTATTTAATAATATCTTCTTGGGAGGAATTATAATTCCACAAATTTTTATATTGATTTAAATCCCAATAATAAGGTTAACTAATTTTTTGGGTAAAATAAATACTTTATGTTTGAGTGAATTTTATTTGGCTTTAATTTAATGTATTTTTTCCACATTTATTTTAATGAATTCATGTGTTTTGTGTTATAAATTTTTATTAATTAATTCGCAAATGATATTTCATCATTTTATTTAAAAAATATAATTCATTGAGTTTTTGTATGAATGAAGGTGTTTTGGTAGCGAACTGATGAAATAATATATTTTTATTTTATTATATTTTATGAAAAAATAATCTATTTGAATATATTAGAATAATATTTTATATTTTAATTTTTAATAGTTACATGTGATAGAATTTTTATTTTTTATGTGTGATTATTTTATTATAAGAATGTTTTGAAGGAGTTGTTAATTATTTATATTGAAATTGAATAATCATTTATGTATTTATTGGAATATATTATTATATTAATTTTAACATGTGGATAAAAATTAAAATATATCATGAAGTACATTAAAATGGTTTTGACTAAATCCATTTCCATACAGATTATTATAAAATTCCAAAATAACAATTTCCAATTATATAAAGATCTTTTTTAGTTTCCAAAATAGTAACCACACAACAATCATTAAATTTTATCATCATAATAAAGAGAGAAAAATTTAAAATCTCCATATATATATGGATCATTTTATTATCTATGAAAGGATGAAATCTCATGTGTATATGGATCTTACAATATCGATAAGGATTATATTACCAACATTGAATGGATAATTTAACATTTTTATTTTTTGATTTATGTCGAATTGAGTGTTAACGTTTCTGGTGATGGGTTAAGGCTTCCCATGTATGATTAATTGGGAATTATGAGTCTAAATAATGCATGATATCTGAGTTCCACTAAGGAATATAGTTTGAGACAAATTTATCGTGTTGAATGTTTTTAAGTAATTATTATAACCAATTTATAGTTTAAAATTTTCTTTATCGACGTCATCAATGTTGAACTGATTCTAATAAATATTAATGTATATAAACTATAATTTAAATATATTTTACTTAATTTGATAGAGAGGATCTCAGCAGATGATATTGAAGTTATTAGGAGAATTATCCAACTATAATTTAACAATTGATCATGGGATAACAATACCATAACAAAATGAATAATTCAACTCCCAAAATGATAAATACTAGATCCATGTCGTTGATGATTTCTATGAGAATAGATTTTTAAAATTTATGAACACGCATCGAGTAGATGAAGATAAAAATAGTTTTTTCAACTAACTATTTCTATTTTTTTGTATGAATTTGGAGAAATACATTTGGTAAGGGGTTTTTTATATTGAATTTATTTTGTAAATAACCTTAAGAGATCGATGAATTACTTAAGTAAATCTGGTTTAATTGATCTATTCTTTTTAATCATACTTGATTATCAGTGTTTGAGGTCTAATATATAGTATGATGCAAATTAATTTTTTTTGGAATGGTTAAGGTTTTAAAATGATTGAATGAATTATGGTTTGATCTCCACTATATTCATCAAGATACATGATCTATGAACATCTTTTGAGTTATGTTTAGAGATTCCAAAGCCCAAATGTTTGGTTAATTAACAAATATCATAATATTTTTGGGTTTATTTAAAGAAATTATAATTGGTTTTTTATTGAATGACAGGTGAGGATGTATATAATTGAGATGAAGATCAATTTCATGGTTCTTTGATTTTAAATATTATCAGTGATTGGGAGAATTGATGATATATCAGTTTGAGATTAATGGATAATCCACTCATACCAGTAAAGAAATCATGTCGAGTGCAAAGAAGATTATAGTTTAATATGAGAAGTGTAGTAGTGGGAAATGTGGGATAAACGTAGTTATATATATATATATATATATATATATATAATTTTTACATTTATGGATTTTACTGGAATTTTGAATATAGATGGATCTCAAGTAAGTAGATATTGTAAATAAAATTGATTTTAGAATAATGGGGTGAAAATGATTTAACAATAATAATAATATTAGTTAAAAAATAACATAGTATCTAGTTATCAAAATCATGGAATCCATTATGGGTTCTCTTATGATGACATGGAAATATTGAATTAATCTTGAGGAAATTCTAGATAAACAAAGCAGAGATATGAATAAAAATGAATTGTGGGTAGTAGAATTTTTTATACAACACAACTACTATAACCCTAAAAATATGATTACTAGTGATGTTATCCATATTGAGAGATGAAAATTAGGAATTTCAATACACATTATATGAGAAAATATCCCAATATATTCTTCTTATACTCATAGGTAAGGTAATTTCAAATCATTCAGTATTTAGTTGTGTTATTTGGAGGTTTAAAAATATAGAATTTTTGATGATAAGTAGGTTTATTAAAAATGTAAAATAAGGGAATAAATTAGGAGGGAAAGTCAAACACTTTTTTGGGAGAGATAAAATCATTATCTCAGTAAAAAAATCCGCTTACTTCCTTTAGTTTTATTCTTCATTATTTTAAGTTGATTATTCTTGTGAAATGCAATGTTACTTGAAATCATTCTATATTATTAATTAATTTTATGTGGATATTATTTTTTTGTTTTTAAATAAATTATTTTCATATTTTCTCTATATAGACAACCTTTAATTCTTCTTGGGATTATTTCCATGTATCCATTTTTTATTGAAGTATAATTAGGATAAAATAAATACAATACACTATTAAACTATTTTACCCATTTAAATATATATATATATATTGAGTAATGGGAATCAATAAAAGGATATTCATATGTGAATGAATATTTATTTGTGAAATAAATCAGTGTTTCAAATCATTTATAAAGCATATTAAAGAAAATAATATTATCACCAATCTGGGTAAATAAATAATCTACATGATATATTTTACACATGTTTCCTACCCTATAACATCCATCTTACATTATTGACTTCTCAACCATTTTCATTAAAATTTTCAATATACATTATCTGAAGCTTTATTTTGTTTCCTTATTTTATTGGGTTAGTGATAAATAATGCCATTGATTATTATCCATCATCCATAGGGTTGTACCAGTCACCAATATTCTACTATAATAGATATAAATTTCATTTTTAATATCATGAAAACCCATGGAAACTAAATTTAGAAATAACTTTCTAAAAACTTCACCCCATATCTCAATCATGAATGCATAAATGTAAAACATAGAAAACATAGTGTTTTTATTTGTTTCACTAACATAAATATATATCCATGGAAAATACAGTTTCTATAATTTTCATGTAAGATAAATTCAATATGAGCTGACTACATTGGTGGATATGGGATTTAGTTTATGTATCTCTTCAAAAAGTATCACCACATGTACATTAGATTAGAGAAATTCTCATTTCCTCCCAGGTTAAATCAATTATAAACATTAAAATATTTCTTGAGAAGATATCTATATACATAATTGTAGGGGTCTTATCTATTTAGTGACATGAAGTTCATTATAATATAATCATGTATATAAGGTTTAAATTAAATTATTATTATCGATGTTATTATCTAGTGTAGACCATGTGTACACTAAAATTTAAAATTAAGATATAATCAAGTTTTTTGAAAATATTTCAATCATTTATTTATAGATAATCTTCAAAAAATCACTAAATGATTCGAATAAATGAATAATTAAAAAATATTATTCATATTAACAAATATTTATACTCACATCCCTTAACTCTATATATCACTGATACTTCATCACCATATGTCCCCTTTTTTAACCCAATATAGTAGTGATATAAAATCCAAAAAAAATTATCTTTAATTTTATTATTAGAATTATAAATTTGTCAATTATATAAAACAATTCCAATTTATAGACAGGATCTTCACGAAAAATTCAAACAAAATTAACTTAGTATTTTTTTTAATTTTCATATTCAATGAGGCTAATGTTGCTAAGCACCTTCCTCCCTCCTCCTTTTATCTCTAAACTCACAATTTTATTATCTATATTCTATGTCTTATTCATCATTACAACTGATGAAAATATATACCTAAATATTTTAAATTAGAATGAAAAATTCAAACATCAAAAAAAATATCTATGTTCTTGTTTTTCAAATACATCCCTTAAAGAATTTTCATGTCGACATTGACTGCTAATGTTCATTTATGATAATCATCTTATTAATATAAAAATTAAATAATTTATAGATAATAACTCATCAATTATAATAATAGTCTCTATATTATTAAACTCAACAACATGCACTATTTAAAAATTAACCATTTTAGGATCAAAAAAAATATAAAAAAGACATAGAACTCCAAATACAATAAAATATTCCATCATTAGGGAATATAACATTGAAATTTATTTTTCTACACTTCCATTCCGGGTTTAACATTAACCAAGAAAGCATAAAAATTAAAAAATCCTCATGCTTGGTGTGGTGTTTCTCGAGACAGCTATCTCTACATACATTACAAGATTACTCCACATATTTCATGATTATAATGTATAGAATAGTTAACTACATGTGAGTTGTATTTTTTCATACATATGGATAAGAGAAAATTTTGTTTCCATTTTTTCATTGTACCTTGTTTTACACGTATATTTTCATCACAAAATATCATTTTATAGAGGATGATATGAGTGAATTATCCATTTTATTTGGCCTTCAGTTTTAAGAACGCGGGTTTTTAGAATGGGTCAAAATCCCGACCCTGTTAGAATTTTGGACTTGTTTTGGAAAAAACTGGGAAAATCTGTGATGTTTTGGAAATTAGCAGACTATACGCCATGTACTCTAAAGTACACACCGTGTATGGGTTAGGTGAGTATCGGTTGTGTGTACTCAAAGTACATGTCGTGTGATGACCGTGTAGGGATTTCCTACTACACGGCGTGTAGTGTTTCTTAACACGCTGTGTACCCTTCTTTCTGCGTACCGGCTGGGTACAAGCCGTACGTCAACCCGTGTGGAGTGAACAAGCCATGTGTCTATCTCCACTTAAGTTGGAGTACAGAAAAATGCACTACATGGTGTGTAGTCCTTAAATACGCATCATGTACTTTTTTTATTCTCTTAAATGAAAGGGGTCACTTCTTATTCTTTAGAATAGCTTCTTCTTCTTCATCATCAGAACAGGTTCATTCTAAAATTCTGAAGAACTTTTCCTACCCTAGAATCGTCATCTGATATCCATTATTAAATTCATCGGTGGTTGTGGGATCGCAACAGCAAGGCTAAACCCGCGCACTCCATTCTGTTCCAGTTTCCTTACCTCACGTGTCACAGTTTCCATCCAAGTGAAATTTCAAAGATTTCATAGAAACATAGATCTTCGAAAATCATCTTTGAATTTGAGCTCGAAATAGGACATACCTATATCTACGAGTCTCAGGTAAGTGGTTCATAACATATTTTGTGTTTTAGTAGACATTTGGTTGGCGTGGATTAAAACATGCATTTGGGTATTTTGTGCATGACCTCTTTTTATCAACTATAACATATTGAATTAATTGTTAGACACATGGGATGCCTTTGTCCAGGCCTTATTACCTATATTGCGTGAGAAATGTTGGGAGAGAGGCTGACGCGCATTGGGACATTTTTCCCTAGGATCAAAAATGGTTGTAATTGGTCTACGTTTTTTAGAACCAGTATGTTGAATCAATTAAAGTATGATTACACAGTTTAGAGGCATGTAAGACCTCAGTGATGCTGTGTGATAACCATTGGGTTTGTACAAATTAAATAGTTTAGATTTGTTTTCCTATTTATGTGAGTTGTTTAGAAGTCTTATATATTTAATTGCAGAATTGAATTTTCTATAACCCTTTGGGTTGTGTTGGGCATGGCCCGAATATTCTTGAGTGATGCTCATCACAGGTTGGGCTTTGTTTGGGATACCTTGGGTGGTTTTGACCATGGGATTGGGCTCATGGAAGTTGGCTTGAGGCATGGTGACTGTATGGTTGGTCATGGCCCAGGTTACAAGGATAGAGAGGTCGTTGGACTTGAGTGATATGTTCCCAAGGACATGAGGTGTCAGAGGTGTTGTGTCTTGGGTACTATTTTGGTGATTACCGCTCACCCATAATGATGATTAGTGTGTACAGAGAGAGAATCCATGATGAGGTGTTTTTGACCACTCATGTGGGTAGAGGCCCTCGTTAGTTACGGTTTAGGTACTATTGGTTTGGGGGTACTTATCGTACAATGCCACATATAATTTGAGGAGACTGAAGAGGATAGTATTGAGGCTCTTGGGATAAAGGCAAAGGATCGCCATTCTTTTGAGAGTAGACATCATTGTCCCTCCAGTAACATAATATTTGGGGCAGACATCGATGTTCTTCTGGTTACATTATTTGAGAACAGACATCATTATCCCTCCGGTTACTTATTTGAGGGTAGATATCGATGTTCCACCAAGAAACTATATCTTGGGCATGGATTCGGTATGTCGTTACTTGAGACACACAGTGTCAGCGTGGGAACATGGTCTCGGGTTCCATGACAGAGATTCCGGCATTGGAAAAAGCAGGTGACACTCCAAGGTGGCTGATAAGCACTAGTGGGGCTTGTGTTTATTTGTGCATCATACTATTTACTAATTTTTTTATAAATACATGCCTTCTTAAACTCTTATATTAGGTACACAATGTTGGGTGGAATCCTAATGAGATTCATCTCATAGACTACATGGGCCATTAAGGACGCGTTTCAACTTTATGGCTCTTCGTGTAGGATAGAGGTCAGCTCCAAAATCTAGGCTTCATTAGCTATTGAATGGAGATGGTAGGGACCTTGAGGTCGTTCCTAGATTGTTCTTTGTTTGGATTTCTTTCCTATATTAGCACACTTACTTGTTTTGTAGATATAGTTGGTTATCCATTGGTTTCCTTACATATGGGTATGTATGATAATCTATGGACGCATGTTTGTTGTTTAGTAGTAGTTACAAGTTATCAACATGCTATTTTTCTTACATCTGCTACTGTTGTTTATATTTATTGCTTCCACTATTTATCGATTTTGAATGTGCTTCCACTATGCGGGACTAGTTTGAGTCTGGTGAGTTGTTTATTCCACAACATATTTAATATTATAGATAGACCAGTACTATTATTATCCTTCGAGAGGGTATAAACTCCCCACTATACCTATAATACCCCCACTGGTAGTAGGACTCATTAGGCATTCGAGGAGATGCGCTTAAAGTAGTAACACCCAACCCGTTTAACCATGTTTGGGTGGCTGCTCGAGTCTGTCTCAATACAAAGTGGTATCAGAGGAGTTATTGAAAGGGATTTAGTAGCTGTGTTTTTCTGGATACTAATGATATTGAGACTACTATTTTATTTACTATTGGTTTTACAATTTGGGTAATGGTAGACTGGAGATAGGTTGTTACTGGAACTAGGTTTCAAGCTTGTGCTTTGGTGCCTACAAACCCAAGTACGAGGGATGAAACAATTTTCCAAGGGTGTGAATTGATGTTTGATTTTTCTCAGATTGCAGTTTATTTTATTTCCACCTTGGAGGCCCACTTGGTTTGTGATTTTATTGATTGTGATATTTAACCCTTGACCCGGTGCGATAAGGGAGGATTGGACCTTGGCCTGGTATGGAATGTCTTTTTTCCTTGGCTTTTCATATGCACAATTTAGGGTATTTCAATTTCATAACAACATGTATGCTTTGTGATGTGATAATACCATGTGAAAAATGTCAATTGACAGGCTTTGTATTCTTTTTAAATGTGAATAGGATAAATTCCTGATAAAATTTATTTTTTATTGCAATGTGTTATTCCAGGCCTTTTATATTTGTAGATTTCATGATATTTGGTTCTGGGTCTTGTATGAGTAGGTTTGTACAATGGTTGAGGGGATCTCAGTCTCCAGGATTGGGTGACTAGGATGTTGGTTAGAGGCAACATTGGTTGTGAGGTCAGGCATGGCCCGAGTAACTTTTGATACATGGCTCTGTTAAGGGCGGGTAAGTAGTCCATGAGGTCGGGATGTCATGGGCGTGGGTTGTAGTGGGGGAGAGTATGGGTAGTTGTTATATGCTACCTCATTACTTATTTCCTTATCTACGTTGAATTTATATTGTTATATATATATGGGTTGTCTGAACGTTTATGGTATTCCAAGTGTTCCACTTATATGTCCGGATGGAGCGTTAGGCCGGTGATGATATAGTGTCGCATGTGCAAGATCAGGATTAGGATCCAGTAAAGGAAGAGCATGAGCCGCAGGTGCAAGCACAGGGACATGATTAGTTTTAGGATCCAGGGCAGGTAGGATAGCAGTCGGGTTTGGCAGCGTTCAGAAGATGGTTCGATGCGTAGCTCCAAGGTAGAAAAGTACCTATTTTACAAGGGATCAACAGATGTGCATAGGGTACAAAGCCATCTATAGAATATTTGGTGAAGGAGTTCCAGTCACAACACCTACTGGTTTTTCAGGGTAAAGGTGGCCCACAAGCGGCTGTGAAATGGATAGAGAGCATGCAGATGATCTTCGAGCAGCTTGAGACACCACCAGGGTAGAGGGTCAAGCTGGCGACGTACATGCTGGGAGGATCGGTAATGCGTTTGTGGGATGTGAAGGTGGAAGCTTGAGGCATGAAGGGATAGCATGAATGTAATTCGAGGACAGGTTCATTGAGCACTTATACCCGGAGACAATGAGGGCTGAGAGAGATCTGGAGTTCTTGAGGCTCCAGTATAGAGACATGTCTGTCATGTATTGTGCAACTAATTTCAGTAAGTTGTCTCACTTTTCACCTGGTATGGTATGTGATGATGCGACAAGGGTGAGGTGCTTCGAGGATGGATTTTGACACGCCATTCGGATCCATGTGAATATCTTCAGGCTTGGATCATTTTCAAAGGTGGTGAATCAAGAGCTCATAGTAGAGGGAGACTAGAGGGATATGCCCTAGGATGTCCATGGAATAGTTTCAGGTGACGGTTCAGACAACAGGAAGTGAGCATGAGATGAGTTCTAGCAGGGCAGTCAGGACATGGACTCCTCTAGACCACCACGTAGAAATTATTCAGTTGTTTTCTTTTAGTGTGGACAACTAGGACTTATTCAGACTTAGTGCGATAGGCCTCCAAAGGAGTGCTGGGAATGTGTACAGCTCTGGCATATGGTGAGGATCTGCAGACAACCTTCTCATATAGCTAGCAGATAGGGACTAGGATAGATGGGAACATCTAGAGTTGGTTCAGGTTTGGTAACAGGAGAGGGCAGCTGAGGTTCAGTTGCACACAGAGGATGTGACTGAGACAGTGGGATCTAGAAAAGGGGATAGTGGTCGGTGTATGGTGCACCACCGCCAGGAGTTCTGGCATCAGGCAGTCGAACATTAGGACAGTTGCACACCGTGGAGCTGCCGGAGGTTGAGCAGGCTAGTGAGCCGACGACAGTTTGAGTAACACCACTAGTGTGGCCGTAATTTCCATGTTTTCTTTTTGGCATTAACTATATATAAATGTCCATTTTTAGTGGACATGATTAACATGACCTATTTGGATCGAATATATGTAGGTCAATGTGATTGGTGCTATATCAGGTGTGTGATACATTTATATATATTTATGAGATGTATAACATCAGGGGCATCAAGAATGTGGGTTATTGAGGTGGTGTGGGAATCAAATCATAAATGATATAGTTTACCTGAGGATCTAGGCTCTGGTTTCATTTTTAGAATCCCTGGGATGCATGACCTCATAGAGGCAGACACCGATGAGGTGCAGGAGATGTTTGTGGTGTCAGAAACGACACTGGAGCACCAAAAATGTGCAGGGGTGATGATGCGTCATGTGAGGACCATGAGTCCAAAAATAGGTTAGTGAATCCTTGTTATCTTGAGTTTCATCGGGTTGAGACTGGGTTAGACAATTCCTATAGTGGGGATCCACTTGAAGAATTTATCTAGAACCATTGAGACATGGGAAGTCTCGGTAATTTTTATCGGGGTTGTACGTTCGATGTGATCTCCATGATTCGTTTTATATCTCAAGGATGGGATATGTTAATGTGGGGAGATTGTAAGAATCTGAGTTTTTAGAATGGGTTAAAATACCAATACTGTTTGAATTTAAGTCTTATTTCTGAGAAAACTGGGAAAATATGGGATGTTCTAGAAATTTTCAGGCTATACACTGTGTACTCTATTGTGCACACTGTGTATGGGTTAGGCTAGTGCCAACCATGTGCTTGCTGAGTACATTCCATGTGATGACCGCGTAGGGATTTCCTACTACAACGGTGTGTAGTGTTTCTTGACACACCGTGTATCCTCCTTTATACGTATCTACAGGGTTCAAGTTTTGTATCAACCTGAGTGGGGCTCTCATTCTATGTGGCTATCTCCGTTTAAGTCAAATTACGGAAAAAGACACTACATGGAGTGTAGTCCTTAAATACACATCGTGTACATTTTTTTATTCGCTTAAATGGAAGGGCATCATGTCTCATTCCCGAAAATAGCTTCTTCTTCCCCAACATCGTAACATGTCCATTACAAGGTTCCAAATAACGTTTCCAACCCTAGAATCATCATTTGAAATCCATTATTCAATCCATTGGTAGCTATGTGATCACAATAATGAGGCTAAACTCAGACACCTAGTTCTGTTCTTGTTTCCTTGCCTCACGTGTCATAGTTTCCATCCGAGTAGAATTTTTGGGATTTGACGGAAACATAGATCTATTAAAATAAAATTCGAATTGGATATTGATATTGAACATGCCTACTTATACAAGTCTCAAGTAGAGGGTGTATACCTTCATTCATGTTTTCACAGACCTTCAGATGGAACAGATTAAAGTGCATATTTGGGTATTTTGAGTGTGACCCTATTTTATCTTCTATTGCATATTGAATTAATTGTTAGACCCATGGGATTCCTTTAGGCATGCCTTATTTCCTATATTGCTTGAGCAAGGTCGGGTGAGTGGCTGATGCTCATTGGGACATTTTGGCCTAGGTTCCAAAATGGTTATAGCTGGTCTTCTTTGTGTTGAACTTGTATGTTTAATCTAGAAAATAATGATTACGTTGTTTAGAGGCATTCAATACCTCCATGATGTTGTGTGATAATCGTTGGGTTTGTGAAAATTCAACTGATTATATTTTTTTCCAGTTTATGTGACTTGTTTTGAAGTGTTATGTGACAACCGAGTCCTGGTGACAGCACAACCACCCCGCCTTAACAAGGTTGTCAGTTCCTGGCCCACCAGGTACCACCAATTGCCCCGCAAACACGTGGAGCCCACCCCAGGATCCACCCACGTGCCCGTACGGGTCATCTGACTAATGATAGTCCCCACATCGTGAACATTTTTTTATTCGCTTAAATGGAAGGGCATCATGTCTCATTCCCGAAAATAGATTCTTCTTCCCCAACTTCAGAACATGTCCATTACAAGGTTCCAAAGAATGTTTCCAACCCTAGAATCATCATTTGAAATCCATTATTCAATCCATTGGTAGCTATGAGATCACAATAGTGAGGCTAAACTCAGACACCTAGTTCTGTTCTTGTTTCCGTGCCTCACGTGTCATAGTTTCCATCCGAGTAGAATTTTTGGGATTTGACGGAAACGTCGATCTATGAAAATCAAATTTGAATTGGATATTGATATCGAACATGCCTACTTATACAAGTCTCAAGTAGAGGGTGTATACCTTCATTCATGTTTTCACAGACCTTCAGATGGAACGGATTAAAGTGAAAATTTGGGTATTTTGAGTGTGACCCAGTTTTATCTTCTATTGCATATTGAATTAATTGTTAGACCCATGGGATTCCTTTAGGCATGCCTTATTTCCTATATTGCTTGAGCAAGGTCGGGTGAGTGGATGATGCTCATTGGGACATTTTGGCCTAGGTTCCAAAATATTTATAGCTGGTCTTCATTGTGTTGAACTTGTATGTTTAATCTAGAAAATAATGATTACGTTGTTTAGAGGCATTCAATACCTCCATGATGTTGTGTGATAATCGTTGGGTTTGTGAAAATTCAACTGATTATATTTTTTTCCTGTTTATGTGACTTGTTTTGAAGTGTTATGTGACAACCGGGTCCCGTTGACAGCACAACCACCCCGCCTTAACATGGTTGTCGGTTCCTGGCCCACCAGGTACCACTAATTGCCCCGCAGACACGTGGGGCCCACCCCAAGGTCCACCCACGTGCCGGTACGGGTCATCTGACTAATGATAGTCCCCACATGTTGGCCTTCTTAGTGTGCATTGTCCTCACTCTCACACACCCTGGGAGACTTCCCAGGAGGTCCCCCATCCTGATCACTACTTCAGGCCAAGCACGCTTAACTGTGGAGTTCTAATCAGACAGGCTCCCGAAAAGGAAGGTGCACCTTGTTGACATGAGTCATATCATTTAGTCATTTAACCCTTTATCATTTGGGGATGTTACATCACCCCCCCCCCTTAGAGCACAACGCCCTCGTTGTGGGCCCTACATCTCAACCCAGGCAGTGCACCGTGCACTTACGGCTGGGTTCCTCCTCTGATACCAAATGTGACAACCGGGTCCCGGTGACAGCACAACCACCCCACCTTAACATGGTCGTCGGTTCCTGGCCCACCAGGTACCACAAATTGCCCCGCAGACACGTGGGTCCCACCCCAGGGTCCACCAACGTGCCCGTACGGGTCATCTGACTAATGATAGTCCCCACAGGCCAACACATGTCTTTCTTAGTGTGTTGTTTCCTCACTCACACACACCCTGAGAGACTTCCCAGGAGGTCACCCATCCTGATCACTACTCCAGGCCAAGCACGCTTAACTGTGGAGTTCTAATCAGACTGGCTCCCGAAATGGAAGGTGCACCATGTTGACATGAGTCATATCATTTAGTCATTTAACCCTTTATCATTTGGGGATGTTACATGTTATATATGTAATTGGTGAATTT
This sequence comes from Viscum album, assembly GCA_963277665.1. Classification (NCBI taxonomy): domain Eukaryota; kingdom Viridiplantae; phylum Streptophyta; class Magnoliopsida; order Santalales; family Viscaceae; genus Viscum; species Viscum album. Next base: position 1,534,442,852 of record OY728120.1, on the reverse strand, counting down.
CATATGTTGGAACCTTTTGGGGATGTGAGGGGCATGGCGCAGATATTCTGGAGTGATGATGATCACATGTTAGGATTGGTCCGTGTTACATTGGGTGGTTCTGACCACGAGATTCAGCATCACGGGCATCGGCTTGAGGCAGGGTGACTATAATGATGGGCATGGACCGAGTTACTTAAATGGAGAGGCTGTCAGACTTGAGTGGAATGGTCACAGGGATACAAGGTGTCAGAAGTGTTGTGGCTTGGGAACTATTTTGGTGATTACCGCTCACTCGGAACATTGAGTAGTGTGCACACAAAGATACAATGTGATGAGGTGTTTTTGACCACTTGTGTGGGTAGAGGCCCCCGTTAGTTTGGGTTTAGGTACTACTAGTTTGGGGGAACTTTCCATAGGAAGCCATGTGGAATGTGATGAGCCTTCAAGGGATACCATTGAGGCTATTGGGTTGGGGAAAGATGCTCACTTTTATTTTGAGAGAAGACATCGTTGTCCATGCAGTTACGTAATTTTGGGGAAGACATCACTATTCCTCCGGTTACATTATTTTAGGGCATACATCATTGTCCCTCCAGTTACTTATTTGAGGGAAGAAATTGTTGTTCTTCCGAGCTACTATTTCTTGAGCCTAACTTCGGGACATCGATACATGAGACACACATTGTGAGGGGGCACATGGTGTCGGGTTACCAGACCGAGATACCAGCGTTATCCAAATCAGGTGACACTCTATGGTGGTAGTTGAGCACCAATGGAGTTTGTGTTTATTTATGCATCGTATTATTTACTATTTTCCTTATAAATTTATTCATTATTAAACACAAATATTAGGTATGCACCATTGGGTGGAATCCTACTGAGATTCATCTCTAACCCTGAACGGGCCCTACGAGACACGTGAAGAATTTATGGATCTACATGAAAGAAAGAGGTCAGCTTCATGAGATGGGCTACATTAGTTTTTTAATGGATATGTTATGGACATTGATATCTTCCCTAACTATGTTTTACATTGTTTTGTTTTCTTTCCAGTATCAACATGCTTACTTGTTTTGTAGCTACATTTGGTTTTCCAATGTATTCCTTACATATGGATATGTATGACCAGCTTTGGATGCATGTTTTTTGTTCAGTAGTAGTTATAAATGATCATCATGTTGTTGTGTTTACTTCTGATAATGTTTTTTTATATTTATTCCTTCCAATGATTATCGATATTGAATGTTCTTCTGCTCTGCGATTCTCGATCATGTTTGGTGAGTCATTTATTCCACTGCATCTTTATTATTATTCTCAGACCAGTACCGTTACTACCCTCTGAGAGGTCATAACCTCCCCACAATACCTATAAGACCTTCACTTCTAGTCGGTAGCCTTTGATTTTTGGGGTTCTGTGCCCAAGGTAGTAACACCCGACCCATTTATTACTCTTCAGATGGCTTCTCGGGTCTGTGTCGTTACATCAGTCACCATCATCAACCATGTAGCTAGTAACATGTCTAGTATAAGATTTTACATTAATTTAGACTTTTAAAATACTCTTGATTTCAACAACATTGGAATTCTATCTACCATGATGTTGAATTCATGTCAATTTAAAATGAAAATTCCTCTAGATAAAAAATGAATTCTGAATTTCACACATAAACTATATAAACATCATTTCCTTATATGAAATGGTATATATAGTTTCATTGTGATGTTTTCTATTATTCTATCACTAATCATTTTACATTGTTCCCCAGCTAAATCATTTCAATCTACAACTCTTATGAAATACAAAATATACTTTAACGATCACATTAAACATTATAAAACATCAAATTGCTGCATATTTTACATTATAATCCAATAATAATCATCTAATTACAATTACTTAATATATAAAGATATCAAGGTTCTCATTTCATCTATCCACTAGTTCTTTAATTTTCACCAATTCTAAATATCTTCCATTAACATCTAGAAAGTCCAAAACCATATTTTTCAATGTCAAGAATTATTATATCACATTCACCATGTTTGATTCCCTTGTATGTTCTAAAATATCATATCAAAATTTCATCAAAAAATAAAAACATTAGTGATTTTGAAAAACACCATATCAAGACATCTTAAGAATGGACTAGCATTATTTTTATTCATTGTTAGCAACTTTTATTGATTTTCTACAAATCAGAAGAAAACCACTTGGTCACAAAACAATTTACAGTCATTATGTTTAAATAATCACATAGTCGCAAAGAAAAATATATATTCTAATTTTACCTAAAATTTCTAATAAAAATTGCACATTTATCATTAATCAATAAATTGAATATAATTACATGATCTCGTTTACTTGTTTCCTTCCAAGAAAAAAAATCCAATAGTGGTTTTTTATTTTATATTAAATATATCCTTAAAATTATTTTTATATCATGATTTTAATTATGTATTTGATTAATAAACACTTATATTCTCATCCAAATCATAGATAGCCACTAAATCACATTATTTTTAATAGTATATGTTATTTCACAAACATTTTTCAATTGAAATAATTAATAAACAAATATATCAAAATCATTAATTTTCATTGGTAAAATTTTACACTATATAATATGTTATAGATATAATGAAATTAAAGGGTAATTATAAAAAATTCTTAAAGATTACAAAATAAAATTGGAAGAAAATAAAATTATAGCACCAAAAACCCTTTGATAATTTCCTCTCGATGTTGTATCTAATATCTAGGATAAAATTATATAATTTATCTAAATTAAACATTAAATTATTAGCACATTATAGTGATATTATTTAACAACCAAAGAATAATTTTTAAATATTTTCAAATTTTCTAAATGATTGATATATCATGATATGTAATATTTATTGAATAAATAATTTAAATAAGTGTTCATATTAATTTTCTTATAATTGAAATATATTTTTATGATAAATTAGTATCTAGATGTTAAAAATTTGATATTTAGTTTCTCTTCATAGGATTGAATTTTTTTTATCAATTAATTTTTTTTCTAGAAATTTATATCATTTAATAATGGGTCGGATTCAAGAACTAGGAATAAGTTAAATTGAAGTTGTCATAAAATTGATCAGAGAAAACATGGTAAAAAATGGTGTTATGATGGATGGTTTAGAATTTTCTTTGGGAAAATAAATTAAATTATCATAATTGAGAAAGGTAAACCATGTTGGACAACATGGTGACATTAAAAAACAATAATGGGCCTGTTAAAATTTTTACCTTGTCACAATTTTAAAAAATAAAATAGTTTATTTCAAAATATAATAATTGTATAATAATATTGTTTTATTTCATTATATCATATTCATGATTATTTTTTGAAAAAATTTGAATATGGTATGTCAGTATAATCACCACGAATTGATCATCATCAACTAATGAAATATTATAGACAATATTTGACCATGGTGATTTAAATTTGTTGTCACGACCCTTCCCCCGGGGCCCGTGCCGTGACTACCCCAAGCCAACCTTTAATAGGCCAGGGGCTAGCGACTATCACAAAAGGTGTAAATCCCTAAAACAGGGAAGGAATTTCCTTTATAACAGTAAACAAACACAACAGAGTACACGATGGAAGTAAAACACTAACTAAAGCTGTATAACAAAAGAGTGCTGAAAAGTAAAGGGGGCCGGAAATACATGCCCCACTGTAAAGTACAACAAAAAAGGGAAAAAATAGCTAAAAGGTAAAGAGAATCTCCTGGATTGTCCACCACAAATCCTACCTAAAGGGTAGGTACAGATATCCTCCATAGCACTCCAGGTCCGACTGTCTCCTCCGAGTACCGACTTATCAAAAGGTCCACCTCCAGGTACCGTCTAGTCCTGCTACTCCGATCTTTAGTCAACTTTTTCTGTCGTATGAAACCTACACAACAAGGTGCAGGCATAGCCCATGCAGGGGTGAGTATAATGATACTTAGTAGGGTCCTCGAGACCCTCAAGGTCTCAAAGAATCCACCAAGGATAAACCATGGAGTATGAAATCAATAGATAGCCATTACATAAGTATATGCCCATACATATACCTAAGTTATCAAGTAACCCATCTCAATCATGAGGAAACACAAAAGTCACTAAATCAACTCACAAAAGCATACAACATATGTAGAGTGATAGAGATGATAGGATATAGCCACTGAATTATCTATGCTGTCGGACCCACACAGGATCCAGGACCAGGAGTTAGAACTGTCATACCCACACAAGATCTAAGAACAATTGTTGGAGCTATCAGACCCACACAGGATCTAGGACAAGCTATTCTGTTAGAACAACACATGATCTAAGAGCACATGTCAAAATTGTCAGACCCACATAAGATCCAGGAACACTAGTCAGAGCTGTCAGACCCACACAGGATCGAGGACCAGCTATTCTGTCAGACCAACACATGATCTAGGAATAGCATTTAGAACTGTCAGACCCGCACATGATCTAGGACTAGAAATTAGAACTGTCGGACCCACACAAGATCCAGTAACAGTAGTTGGAGATGTCGAACCCAAACGGGATCCAGGACCAGCTATTCTATTGGACCAACACATGATCCTAGAACAGAAGTTAGAACTTTCGGAGCCACACAGGATCCAAGAACAGTACTCAGAGTATAGCCGACCACATGGTTTCCACAAAGCATTCGTGATTTCCGGAGGGTCCGATCCTCAAGCCAAGATTCGATACGCCAAATTCCATAAATTCCCATGAAGATGTATCTCAGAGGACTTCCATGTTGTAGGGGTCTCAACGCAATATAAAACACATCGATCGGATACCCGGTCTATGAGTTATTAGCCTTTTAGTCCCGGGGGCCCGATTGGATTCATGTATGATCCAACCTGACCGTATCTCAAATATATCCCGAACTCCAATGGGGTATTCTCAAAGGGACCGTCGCATTCCAAGAATACCAGCACCATTGATGGTTCATGATATGGATGTCCGATGCCAAGGATATGGCCAATGAAAGTAATGGTTCGGTAGTGGGCCCGGGTCCGGTCCCACCCGGTCGGACCGAATCGGCCAAACCCAGTATGGGTTGACCCGGCCGGACCTTCTGGGTCTGACCCGGCCCGTTGGGTAGGTCATCCCGCTATGTTTGGCTCGGTCATCTAGGCTTGACCCAGCAGACTGCAGGGGCGGTTCAACCCAGAGGTCTCCGCGTAGGCGGCTCAGCCGAGAGGCCTAGGCCAGTTCATCCAGCACGGCGAGGGGCACTACTCGGGTGAATCAGCCCGGAAGGTCGAGCCGGTTCAACCAGCAATTCCGTGAGGGACACCGTGGGATGGCTCGATAGGCCAGCACGGCTCAGCCGGTGTGGCTGGGAGCCTGGGTGCAGCCCAGGTAGGCCGGTGGGGCAGCCGGGCAGGCCGGGTGGTGGCCTGGGCAGGCCGTCGGGCAGCCGAGAGGATTCCAGGCAGGCCGCGGGTAGGCCAGGTGGTGGCCTGGGCAGGTCGGCGGGCGGTCGGGAGGGCATCGGGCAAGCCACGGGCAGGCCGGTGGGAGTGCAGTCGGGTGGCCAGTTCCACGCAGCATAGGCCGGCCCGGACTAGCGGTGTTTGGCATGGAGCATCGGAGCGCCGTGGGGGTGGTGCAGTTCTCGAAGGCCGCCGGGAGCGCGACATTTGTCATCGCTACCTTCTTCATTCTTTCGCCTCATCGCCATGTCGAGGATCATCGCAAACAAGAATGGCAGAGGGGTCAGGCCATATTGGTTTGGTCCGCACCCTCTTCATTTAGAGTGATATCAAGAGGCTCGCAAGTATGAAGCACAACAACTCTCGTTCATAGTTTTTTGAGAAAGGAAGAACATGGGAAAGTATCATACTTAAATAATAATTAACCCCCCCCCCCCTTAATTGTTTGTCATTGATGGTGAAGTCACATGAAGAAGACGAAGAAGGTCGTCGTTTGTCGCGTCTTCCAAGAACATCCAAACTTGAACTGTGTTGGCTCATTGAGGATGATGCGGAATTCGGTTGTCGAAGACATCTCATGATGGTTGAAGCTCTGAGGAAGAAGTCAAAGAAGGTCATTGTCGGAATTCTTCACTGGAAGAACGCATTCCTCGTTCTTCGTTGGAAGAGGAGGTTCTTCATTGGAGATATCCTTTTTCTACAAAGCTCTCAAAAAATGAATAGATGTGCCAACCCAAAAATAATAAGAGATTGTGATATCTTATTATTTCAATGGCACAATATTCAAAATGGAGAATTAAATTAAAAGGCTCCACCTAATTAATGTGAAGGATTAGGCATAATAAATTATATATTGGCCGAATTAATTAAAGGGGATGGGTGGCACCATAAATGGTAGAGGAGGTCAAGGGACTCCCCCTTCATTAATGAGGGGAGTTGAGAGATTTTTCACTCCTCATATTAATTGGGGGGTTTTAGTCTCATGTGGTCCCAATGTCGTAACCTCTCATAGGAGGTTATGTTCGAGTGGGCCCCATCACCATAACCTCTAAAGGGAGGATAAAGTGTGGTGGCCCCACCTCCAACTTCCATGATGAGGTTTTATCCTCCCAACACTCACATGGTGGCTCAAATTAAATAATGTGAAGATCACTTAATTTTATTAGATTCCACGAAAACCCAAGAACTATTTTCTATTCTCGACTGACTATCGTTGATGTGAAAGTCTCCTTAAGTAAATATTGGCACTGTGAGTTCAACGGTGCCCTCAGATTTCATTTCCGAGCACCGGTTCATAAGTTATAAAAACCGGCTCATTTGTTTACTAAACGTACCCGAACAAAAATTCATAAATTGATTTCAGGCACACCCGACCTCAAAATCATGCGATGTCAAATTTCGCAGACTGGTAAATATCCTATATATTTAAGAAAAAAATACCACAGGATTTCTGAGTATTTAAATTTTTATAATGTTCTATTATTTTCTTATTATATCCAAATAAATGATATATTATTTAGTATTTTTATTAAAATAACTACATAAATATTTTAGGAATTTAATTTGTGTAAATTTTTAATAATATTAAAAGGGGTTTAACTTGAAATATTTACTATGATTTATGAATTACTAAATATAGAAATATAGTTTCCTAAATTTTTTCCAACAATTATATTTATTATTTTAGTGGAAATACTAAAATATTATAAAAATATATAACAAGAATATTTGGTGATGTTAAATGAAAGTCATTGTGAGATATGAATATGTGATTTTAGTCAAAATTACATTAATTAAAATCGGATAATAATTCAACAATAATTTATTGACTATATTATAATGGAATAATAGTTATAAATATTAGAAATTATTATTTCGATATTACAAATAATTTTTATAATCATTAATATTTTTGTCTTGAAGAACATATGAATTATGAGATTATTTCAATTGAGATAATTTTCGTCAAATAAGATATAAGGTCATTATAAGTGATTTTGGATTCCTCAACATAATTAATATGAGATTATTAAATTTATATTAATAAATTTATAATAATAAGTATGTTCTTTTTCATTATATTAAGATCTTAATTATAAATAATATTGATTTTTTATAACAATTAGGACACATCTATAAGTAAAAAAAATATACATTCCCATTCCTTTGATCAAATTTTTACAATAGTGATATATTTTTGAAATTGATTTCATCGATTAATGTAAATCAATAGTCACCCCACTTAGGGGAAAACATTATAGAAATAAAATGTGGTCATGGTATTTGATTTACATTATGTGGGTTATGAAATTTAATTTCAAATGAAATCATAAATATAATATAACATGTATTATAGATTTATTTAATAGATAAATAATAAAAATATATATCGACATTGATTCAACCACCTTCCCATTATAACATCCATATTTTTTCATTGTCACGACAAGTGGTATAATATAATCCATATTCTATATCTATGATCTACATTGGTTTATTATAGATTTTATATGAGTATTATATGCCATTTTTCTCCTAATTCTTTTTCTAAATGGATGGGAAATCATAATAGTGTTAACAGTCTTGGTATAGAAACTTATGGTGGAAAGAAAGATCATGTATGGAAAAAATTAAAACCATTCCATTTATCTCATAAATTATAGATTCATGATGTTTATATTATTGGATTATAATTTTTTTATATAAGTATCTCGCATCATACATATTTTTATAAGAACATTAACAATTATGGTAAGATTATTAATTTTGTTTCATATTTCATTATTTTAAATGTAATTCAAAATTTTAATTGAATTTATTTTTTTTAAATATGGGATTATTTTAAGAATATTTATAGAGGAAACACATATGTGGATGGGTCCAAATATAAAATTTATTGAGGTGATTTTGTAGATGAATGGATGGAAATTTATGAAACTATTTATTAATATTCACCACTTTAATCAATGTTTACGAAAAAAATGAGATATTATATTAAAAATAGAGGTGTATGATATTAACAAGAACCTTTATATTAATAATATTTATAAATTTGATGAAAATTTTTCTATGTTTGATAGGAATAGACTTGTGAATTTTATTGTAAAATTTTTTATATTAATCTTTTACAGTATTTAAAAAAAGAAAATTCATTTGAAGTTTATTTCATCTAAAAAAATAATGAATGTCATACTATATGTTTAAAAAGAATAAAAATCTATTTACATTAGTGAACATTATAATTTGTATGATGGGATACCAAATATTATATCTATTATTTAAAAATTATTTTGAAAATTTGTTAAAAAAGAACACACAAAAAAATATTTTAGTAATTTAATTGTTATTTTATAGGTACATTTTCATTGAATATATAAAGCATAAAATATTTGATTAAGAAGCTAGGTATCAATAATAAACATCATAAAAGAAATTTGAAAAAAAAGAAATTATATTAATGTTAATAAACCTTGTAATGATAAATAATTTCAAGCAACAAAACACAAATATTATTTTCTGAAAAGAGAAATATTAACACACTACTCAATTAATTCATTTAGAATATGTGGATGTTTATATAATTCTAGAACCATATTAGATCTGGTTGGGAAACATGAGATATATTCATGAAAATTTGAAAATATGGAAGAGTGATACGTATATAATGAGAAAAAAATTAATTGTAATTTTTTCATGATGAATATAATAGATCATAATGAACCTAAAGTTGTTGAAGAATGGTGATGGAAAAACGAAGAGGATATCATCAATGTTACATTAAAAATAACATAAATATAATAATGTTCCCAAAATTCTCACATTTTACTATTATATAAAGAGTAAAATTAGTAATTATATTGATTAATATATATTGATAATGGAATAATAATTATAAAAAGATCAATAAATTAATATTAATATAGAAAACATCAAAAAATAAATATTATAATACATTTCTATAAGTGAAAAATAAATCTCAAAAGGATACTGAGAAAATAGTTGTTTCTAATTAAAAACATAACTAATGTTTTAAATTTTAAAATCCTCACTTTTATGTTATGAAGTTTTTTCGATTATCTAGTGTTATATTTGTTTATTTCTCAATGAAAAAATGTAAAATGTATCCCAAACAAAATTACAAATATAGTTATAAAAGATGTTCTAATAATTTGTGTTCAATACCCAATTTTAGGAAAGAAATTGGTTGATAAAATTTTGTTAACTCAAACTATATATAAATAAATATTAAAATCAATTTTTTATAAAACAATTACCCCAAAATTAGGTAATCATGTGTCTTGTTTATATTGGAATGAGTAACAAACTAAATCTATACATAAATCATTTAAAATAGGAATCAATTCTTTTTATAGAATATGTTGGTTTATTAGATTATATATGTATAAATAATATGTTTTATGGTATAATTTTTCTTTTTATATAAGATAATTAAGGAATGATATGTGGGAGAGTGAACCCATCATGTATAATAACTATATTGAGATATAGATATGTTTCAAAAATGATAAATATTATAATCTATATACCAAAAATATATTTCAAAACATAAAAAAAGATTGTATGAGAAGTAATGAAAAATAAGTGCTCAAAATCCATGAATAAACATAAAAAAATTCCAAAAGGAAACTAACATCAATAGTTAATTAATATGTACTATAGTTGAGAAACTAAATATTATAAAAGTGGAATTAACATAATGTAGGAATGAAATTTTATATATATAGTAAAATGTTTTTTCATCATGCATGATTATAAATAAAATAACAATTGAAGAACATGTAATGTAATAATAGAGGATCTATGAATCTTGTTAATAAATGTTCATTAATGAATAAATGAGTAGTCACATTGGATATTGAATCCAAAAATCGATGAATAAATATTTAATTTCTGTTAATTGGAAGGAATAAATGTTTTTACATGTTACCTAACTGTGTGAAGTTGAATACATTTTTGTTTTTTAGAAAATAATTATCTCTTAATATCACTAAAATATATAATAATCATATCAATGTGATAGATAATTATTCCAAATAAAAAATATATAGAGTTCATATTATTTAATTGTTTTCTATTTGGGAAACATATGGTATATAAAATATGGGTCATCTTAGATAAATAATTGTGTGGATATTTTAAAAATAAAACTCTATGTGTCATATTATTATGTTAAAAATATAAATATATAATTTTTCAAAATAATCCGAAATATTAAAATCATTTAGAGAAATCAAATATTAATAGAGATAAAATTGAGGAGTCCAGATAAATTAATCTATTCTAACTTATTTATACATATTATAAATCAATATAGAATGGTAATATTTTTTTAAATATTTTTTTAATAACACCAGTATGAGTAATGATGTTTTTATAACATAAAATTACAATGTAATTGACAAATTAAATATATTTTCAAGGAATCCTAAAATAATTAATAATGTATTTATTAGGATGTTATGGATAAACAATCAAGAATAATTCATGTTTAATTCATTTGATTCTAATGTCACTAATAATGAAATAAAACATTAGTGTGAAACTAAATATATTCTAATACATAAAATAATTTAAATATAGAAAAATAGATTTTGATTGATATGGAAAGAACTATTATTTCTGAATTTAAACATTATAAATTTTCTAGAAATAAATTATTTTCATCATTCTCCACATTCATAACACATTATTTATAATTCATTAATCATATAAGAATCCCTGTGATATATGGAAATTGAGAAAACTAAGACTGATATAATTTAAATAATTTGGTATTTTTTGTATGATTGTATAAAAGAATCATAATCAAGGGAAATTAGATTAAAAAAGTGAAAAAAGTATTTTATAGGTTATCTATGTAAATCATGTGGATATAGATTCTGAAAAAATATAAAATACTAGATCTCTAGGATATGAAAATCATTTTCTGTAATTCTATAATGACTATTCTATATGATAATGATCCTAAAAACATATTATAAAAACATTAATAAAATTATATTCAATCATTATGGAAGAAACCATAGGTGACCCCAATAATGGTAGAGTTAATACAATGTATACTAGTGATCATGGAGATACTCTTGAAAACTCAATAAACACACGAAGATGTAAAAAAATTTGTTCGTATATATAATATCATTATATTAATAACTCATATAGTATAAAATATAAGAAATATGAAATTCCAAAACCATATAGCCGTCATATCATAATTTGAACCCCAATTTAGTGTAGAAGTCATTAAAAATATTTATTATTATTATTATTGATGATTTGGATAATAAAGAAAATAATATTAATTGGGATTTAATTCATCGACTGAATAGAATAATCATAATAAGATTCATTTGGTTATTAAAAAATAAATTCAATCATAATGGTGATGTTGTCAGATATAAATCCATTTTTTAGATCTTATAATGATTAACACATATATTTTTTTGAAACATTAGATATTTCTTCAAGATTGAAAGACAAATTTTTATAAAGTAATGGAAGTTAAAAAAATATGTATAATTTATTTCAAATCAATATTTTTATATAATTATCATGATGAATATGTATTCAATGAGAGACATGATGTTTTTATGCTATAATTTAATGATATAGAATTTTTTATATTAAAGAAATCCATATATGGATTGAAAGATTCTCAAATATCATTTTCAAAAGAATTTTTATAACAGAAAGATAAATATGATATCAACTACTAAAACATATAGTATAAATCATAATATATGAGATATAATTATGACTCCTCTTATTATAATTTTTTATATTGATTAAATTATATTAATATATTCCAAACATTTTTCCTAGAATAACTAACATAACTATCGAATATCGGTTCAAAATGATAATATTTTTATAGATGAAATTCATTAATTGAATTAAATTTATTTAAAAAATGGTATATATATATATATATCTATTTTTATCTTAGGAGAATTTATCAAAGTAATTATGGAAAAAGAATAGAAATGATGATTTAAATGTGGTTTCCACAATTCATAAAATTAGGGTATATATGGTAAAATAGAATACACTAATATTTGAAAATCAAACTGATTTTACAATTCTGAATATAAATTTATTTTATCCAATATCATTCATACCAGGAATAGTTTTTGTAGAAAATTTTGGTTCTATATTTCAAAGGTGATCCCATGGAATCAAATATGAAGGTTGTTAAAAATATATTAAATATTACATGGAAGAAATGATTTATGGTTGTCATTATGAAATATGCGTGAATACTAATTTGTCTCATTTTCAAATGTTTAGTTGGAAGGTAATATAGATTTTATAAAATCTACGTTGAGTGTCACATTTTTCAGAAATAAATTACTGATTTAGTATCTCATGGATTTCTTTGTGGTTAAAGGATATTTCTCCCAAAATCTCAATTTTGTGTATTATATTGGATCTCACCCCTCCTAGAATGTAAAATTAATATTCTCAATGATGGTCTCGTCCTTAATTATTTTATGTTTTCCAAATCTAATGTTCTATATTGATGTTATTATTTCAATAAAAATGTAATTTTTTTGATAGTTATTATTTAAAAATAATAAAATTTATTAATACTCTATTCAAACATCGATGTCAAGGAACACATATATTGTAATTTATATTTTTTTACATTGAACTAAAAAACTACATAGAGAGTGAAATAATTGGACAATTTCATAAATGGATAGTTTATATTTTTTGGTCATCTTTGTATCAACTAGTTATCTTGGTGAAAGTATTTATTATTTTTGTGGGTAATATAACAGAATGACTTAATAAAACTATATGCTAAAAAATTACTGTTGATATGAAATTAATGAATGAAAATGGAATGGATTTAACCATATTCTAGAAAAATTATTATTATCATTATTAATTTGAGAAATCAAATTTTTACATTATCAGCATGGTCCAAAAATTATATGATTAGTCCATAATTAATTAATAGTAATTATAGAAAAAATCAAAATACTACAGTTGATTTATGATTTTAATCTAATAATTGACTTAAATACATTATAATTGACATATAAATTTATACTAAAAAACATTACTTTCATCACCGCTAATTAACACGGCTAATCTCTATAGGGATAATCTGAGTTTCCACACATGAAAAATTAAAATTTAGAAATGATGAATTAAAAAAAAGGAAAATTTGGGATGAAAATTTAACTAAATTAAATATATTACAACTTCATAATTTCCATTATCGACTTCTCAAACTCTCATGGACATCTGATTCATAACAAATATGAGTATTTATTAACTCCTTATAATGGTAAGAAAATATTATGATGTTAGGTGATATATGTAATAGAAATAAAATGTTAGCGTAAAATAAACGTACACTAAAATTAATGGAGACAAAATAATTAGAAAAAATATATTACCTCAAGATTTCTCTCAAAAATTTGGAAAATTTTGTAGAGTTATCTATTTACAGGTTTTTACAAATAGATTTTTTGAAAAAAATTTTAAAAACATTAGTTATTTAATGGACACATTTTTCAATATTCATCTTACTTTGTTATTGAAAATTCATTATTGACCATTAGTATTCAATTGGGTAGGTGGTACGTTGAATTTTCACATACCACTTATTTGGATTTCACTTTCACTATATGACACTAATCACAGAGTCATAAGTGAGGTACATGGTATGACCACCCAACAATTGTTTCTATGGGTAGCCATTGTTATGTAGTCTCCTCCATCTTATCATGTGTATACCTATATATATTATGTATCACTATGAATATTCCCAATGAGTATTTCAATAATTTTTTATCATTTTAAATTTTAATCTTTTTCAATACAAGATGATTCACAATTTACATTACGTTACCTGAGAACGCTAAATTTATTAAATATTCTTTAATTTAATCAATGGATTCATTAATTACTTAGAAAAAGACTAAAATTGATAAAATTTTAAAAAATCAATTAATTATAATTTCATTTTTATCAATTACTCCAACTAGTATACTTTTTTTCACTAATTTTAATACGCAATTAGACATCTCAGAATGAAATAAATGTTTTACCTAACTTCAATACATTGTTTAAAATTATAGTTTCCCTTTTTAAAAATATGTTTGAGAATATAATGTACACTATTTTATATTCTTTATATCATTCTTTTAATTTATTAAAGATTTACTTTAACAAGTGTAATTTATTTTAATGTTCCATATAACATTGATAAAATCTCACTCATGATATTTTTTTATAGTTTTTATCAAAAGTAAATTATTCATATATGTTTCTATAGGATATAATTTAATATATATTATCCTTAAATGTCTATATAAAAAAATATACCATTTTTAATTTTTTATAATTTATATGTTTGATGTATTTTGGTTGGATGGTTAATAATTCGAGATTAAAATTAATTCTGTGTTTGTCCTATTGGGATGATTTAGAATGGGGTGAAGTATTTTGGGTAGATTGCTATTTATTATTGGGATATAATAAAATAAAATGATTTATTAAAACAATATGCTAAAAATTCACTGTGGATATGAAATTTATGAGGGAAAATGGAATAGATTTAACCTTATTCTATAAAAATTATCATTATCAATATTAATATGAAAAATAAAATTTTGACATGATCAGCATGGTCAAAAAATATATTATAATTACATGATTAATTATTCATTATTCTAGAAGAAATTAAAATACCACAATTTATTTATAATTTTCTTTTATGAATGGACAAAATCCAATATACTGGAAATATAATTTTATACTTGGAATAACATTACATTCATCCACCGTTAATTAAAATTCATACTCAATATAGAGATAATTGGTATTTCCAAACATGAAAAATGAATATTCAGTAATGATGAATTTAAAAATATCTAAGGGAGGCTAAAAATTTAACTATTTAAAATATATAACAACTTAACAATTTCCATTCTCAACTTTTAAACCCCTAATAGACATGAGATTCTTAAAAATATAAATATGGATTAAATCCATATCATGATTAGAAAATATTTCAAGGTGGTATATGTAACCGGGAAAAAAATGAAAAAAAGTACACTAAAATGAAAAAAGACAAAATAAATATAAAAAATATAGTACCTACAATTTCCTATCCACAATTTGGAAATATATTCCAGAGTAATCAATTTATAGATTTCCATAAAAGGATTTTGTGAAAAAAGTACATTATTTTTAGTTATTTAATGGATAGTGTTTCCAATATTCATCTTATTTTGCTACAGTAAATTGATTGTTAACCATTTATAGTTAGTAGGGTATGTGAAACATCGAATGTCGTCTACCACCTATTTGGATTTTACTAAGACTATATTCCACTAATCATAGAGTCATAAGTGTGGTACATGTTATGTTGACACCACTATGGTATTCTATGGATTGTCATTGGTATGTCGTCTCGCTATTCTTGTAATGTGTTTTCCACTTTATATGATGTTTCAATATGTATATTCCTTATGACTATCTCTTTAATTTTTTATAATTTAATAATTTTATATTATTTTACAGAAGACTATTTTCAATTTACATTACATTACTTGAAAACTCTATTTTTTTTCTTTTCATGAATTTCATCGAAGGACTCTCAAATTAAGAAAAGACAAAAATTGGTAATATTGTAAAATAAAATCTATTATTTATAATTTTAAGTTATTCAATTATGTAAAGACCCGGAATTTATGATGATTTTTTTTTCTTAAATACAAGGGAATTTTAAGAGTCTGCGGAATTTAACAACGCACGATTCCGAGGCTCGGTGTTCCTGAAAAAAATTTATAATGTTTTTTTTCGGGTACTTTCAATAAAGGCATGAGTGGGTTTTTATAACTTTTGAACTGATGCTCAGAATTGAAATATGTGGGTACCATTGAACTCAAATTGCTGGTATTCTCTTAAGGGGGTTTTCACTTCAATGTTAGCGAGTCGAGAATACAAAATAGTTCTTGGGTTTTCGTGTAATGTAATAAAATAAATAGAGCTTCACTTTATTTAATTTGAGCCACCATTTGAGTGTTGTGTTTTTAAAACCTCCTAATGGAAGTTGGAGGTTGGGCCACCACACCTTAACCTCCATTGAGACGTTATGGTGGTGGGTCCCACCCGAACATAACCTCTCGCCAGAGGTTACGACGTGGGGACCACACGAGGCTAAAACCCCCAAATTAATGGGAGGAGTGGAATATCTCTCAAATCCCCTCATTAATGTGCGGGGAGTCCCTTGACCTCCTCATCCATTTATGGTGCCACCACCTCCCCTTTAATTAATTGGGCCAACACATAATTTATTATGCCTAATCCTTCACATTAATTAGGTGGAGCCTTTTAATTTAATTCTCATTTTTCAATATTGTTCCAACGAAATAATAAGTTATCACAATCACTTATTATATTTGGGCTGGCACATCTATTCATTTATTTGGAGGAGATATTTGGGGAAAAGGAGTTCTCCAATGAAGAACCACCACTTCCAATGAAGAATGAAGAACATGTTCTTACAATGTAGAATGTTGGAAATGACCTTCTTCGACTCAGATCTTCAACTGTCATGAGATGTCTTCAAAGACTGACTTCTGCATCATCATCAATGAGCCGACGCATCTTGGGATTGGAAGTTCTTGGTGGACTCAACGAACATGGACCTTCTTATTCTACTTTTCACGACTCCTTCAAACGTCGATGACTGACAATCAATGGTAGGGGTTTTTATTTGATTAAATTTCCAAATTCTTATTCCCACATTTGGTTGGAATAGAATCATTTTGGAGATCGAAAATTTGAATTGAAAATCATCTTCTTACTTCTTGATGAGCCGATTATTACCAACCTAAATGCGGAGGGTGCAGAAAAAACCAACACGGCCCATCCCCTTCGTCGTTCTTGTTTGTGTTGATTCTGGGCGAGGCAAAAAAAGCGGCAGAAAACAAAGGTCGCGCTGGCCGCGTCACCCTCACGGAGCCACACCCCACCGCCGGCCGAACCGACTGCCCGACCTCACCGTCGCCTGTCCGCGCCCTGCCCGGCCTGGCCGCAGCCTCCCGCGCACCCCACCTCTTGCTCGTGCCCTGCCTGGTGCCCTCTCGGGCGCCCACCGACCTGCCCAGGCTGCCTTCTGTCTAGTCTGCGGCCTCCCGCATGTCCCGCCGGCCTGCATGGTTCCCTCCCGACCACCTACAGGCCTTCCTAGGCTGCAGGCCCGCATGCCCAGGCCGCCCCGCTAGCCTTCTCGGGCTGCACCTCATCTCCCGAACGAACCGGCCGAGCCACACCGGCCGCCTGAGCCGGCCCGCAACTTCCCTCGCGGCATCGCTGGCTGAAATGGCTCGACCTTCCGGGCTGAGTCACTCGAGCTGTGCCCCTCGTGGCGCTGGCTGAACCGGACCTGGCCTCTGGGCCGAGTCGCCTACGCGGTGACCTTCGGGCTGAATCGCCCCCTCCGTCCGCTGGGCCGGTCCGGGTGGACTCGGCTGAACCTAGTGGGCTGACTGGGTTGTCCCAGATGTGGTCGACCCAGACTGGGTCGGCCTAGACCGGGTTGGGACGAGTCAATCCAACCAAGTCGAACCGGACCCGGGCCCACTACCGACCCTTTACATTCTTTGGCCATATCATTGGCATCAGACGTCCGTTTGACGAACCATCAGTGGTGCAGGTATTCTTGGAACGTGACGGTCCCTTTGAGAATACACCACTGGAGTTTGGGGTATATTTTAGATACGGTCGGGTTGGATCGTACACGAATCCTACCAAGCCCCGGGACTAAAATTCTAATAACTCACAGACCGGGCGTCCGATCGATGTGTCATCTGTTGCATTGAGAACCCTATGAAGAGGCGAAACTCTGAGTTACTTCTTCATTGGCCTTTGTGGCAGTTGATGTATCGAATCTTGGATTGAGGAGTGGAACCACCCGAAATAGAGCATGCTTTGTGGAAACCTTGTGGCAGATCGTGCTCTAACTACTGGTCCGGGATCCTATGTGGCTCCGACAGTTCTAACTTCTGTTCCTAGATCATGTGTTGGTATGAATGAATAGTCGGTCTTGGAGCCAATGTGGGTTCGATGGTTCTGACATATGTTCCGGGATCATGTGTTGGTCTGACAGAATAGCAGGTTCTGGATCCTGTGTGGGTCCGACAGCTCTGACTATTGTTTGAGTATCCTGTGTGGGTCTAACGGTTCTGACTTATGTTCCTGGATCATGTGTTGGTCCGATAGAATAGCTGTTCCTGGATCTTGTGTGGGTCTGACACCTCCAACCACTATTCCTGGATCTTGTGTGGGTCCAATAGTTCTAACTGATGGTCCTGGATCCTGTGTGGGTCTGACATCTTAGATGATTCAGTGGCTAAATCTGATCATCTATATCTATCTATATAAGTTATATAGCTGTGTAAGCTGAGTCAGTTACTTCTATGTTTTCCTAATTATTGAGATGGGTTACTTGATAACTTAGGTATATGTATGGGCATATACCTAAGTAATTGACATCTGTTTATTTCATACTCTGTGGTTTATCCTTGGTGGATTTTGAGAGACCTTGGTGGTCTAGGGGTCCCTAATGGGTATCGTTATACTCATACCTGCACGGGCTATGCCCGCACCTCATTGTGTTGGATGCAGACGATAGACACCTCTAACCGAGGATGAGTGTACGTGGAATGGAAGGTACCCGAAGGTGGACCTCACAACGATTCAGTGCCAGGAGGAGACTGACTAATGTGGGGTGCTGAGGAGGCTCTCAGTACCTACCCTTCTGGTAGGATCCGTGGAGGATGATCCCAGAGCTGCTCTTCACCTTTCAGCTATTTTTTCCTTTTTTATTTGTACTTTTACTTTACATTTGGACTTGTATTTCCGGACCCCTTTACTTTTCAACACTCTTTCTATACAGTTTTACATAGTTTTTTGCTTCCAACATGTTCTCTGTTGTGTTCTTTTACAGTTATAATGGAAATTCCTTCCCTGTATTAGGGATTTATGCCTTTGGTGCTAATTGTCGTCCCCTGGCTTATGGAAGGAGGTCTTGGGGTAGTCATGGCATAGGCCCTGGGGGACGGGTCTTGACAAATTGGTATCAAAGGAGTCGGTTCTACCGCAGAACTTAGGTCTCTGATCTTTCTTTTCTATGAACCAATATTGTTACGAGTATTGAATGTGGTTTTTAGTCTAGGGAGTCCAGTTTTGGTGCGGAGGCCGACGTATCCATACACTAGGACCCTGACTTCTGATTTCTGACTCAGTACATGAAAACACTAATTTCATGTTTGTTTCAAGAGTTTTCTTTGTGATTTATTTGAGTCAGCTCACTAGGTATAACTTATTGACTGTGGGACACCTGTTTTTTTACACGATGCCTCCATGCAGACATCCAGATAAGGTTCCAAGAGTTGTATGAGATGACATCCCACTGAGCAAAGAGGTCTTGGTGTAGGGCCCTATCACAATGGAGGCAGCAGCGGTACCACTACCCGTTGGGCCACCAATACCACTGGCCCCTGCAGCATTGAGTGCACACCGCATATACGCGTTACACGAGTTCCAGAGCTAGAGGCCACCCAGGTTCAGGGGTGAGACAGACCCGCCGGTAGCTGAGGATTGGCTGGAGGCTAGGGTGAGAGTCTTCAGACTGGTAGGGACACAAGTAGACCTTATGGTGATCCTTTTCGTGAGTCTCCTTCAGGAACCAGTAGCCACATGGGAGAGCCTGATGCTCCAGGTGCATGAAGAGGTGACTCTACTATGGGCAGACTACGAGAGCCTGTTTCGGGCAGAGTTTTTCCCAGACACCCTATGTGCGGTGCAGATACAGGAGCTACTGCATCTATAGTAGGGTAGCATGATGGTGGCACAATACTCAGCGAGGTAAACTGACCTCTTATGCTACTCCACAGATATGTTGTGGGACCCATTTTTTAGGGTCCATATCTTCGAGCAGAGACTCAGGTGAGAGATCAGGGCTTCAATGATCTCCCTTAGTATCCCGACACGGGCGGGGGTGTTGGAGTGAGCCTTATTAGTGGAGAGTTTCTTTGATGACCAATCACCCGCAGGGAGACCCACCCCTGGGCATCACATAGTGGAGTATTATATAGCTGGAAGCAGATAGATGTCGCAGAGGTCCAAGCGGACTAGACTATCCAGTGGATGACCTCAGGACTCGGGTTCGGTTGTGCGAGGCACATGATACAGATCCAGTCATGCCAGGAGTGGGAAATGTTACTCTTACAGTGGGCAGGGTCACATGGCTCGTGACTGTCTGACCCGCCGTAATGACGATCAAAAAACGGTCTAAGGAACGCCTAGTCCGAGATAGAGGTTCTATCAAGGTGGTCCATAGGGAGGATTCAGATGTGGAAAAGAAGCTGGTCGTGCAGGTAGCGGTGGACGATGTTACAAGGTGTTACCACCACCACCAGGAGGTCCACCCCGATTGTAGGGAGCAGGTGGATAGGGGAGAGCTCAGCTCTAGGCAGCTGAGGCTGACGATCATGGTGCTCCCGAGATGATTCAAGTTATGATCTATGTCTACTCCACCATAGCTACAGTTCTTATAAACACAGGTTCTAGTCACTCATTCATTTCCACTGCCCTCGTTCGGAGCTCGAAGATTCTAATGGAGGTGTTGGCTTGATCATTAAGTCTAGAGAATCATACAAGAGTAGACTCGACGATTATGCATTGGTTCCTGCAGTGTGAGCTTACTCTAGGAAGAAAGAGCTTCGGCTGGGATCTCCTGGTAGCAGCGTCAAGGCCATAAGACGTCATCTTGGGTATAGACTAGTTATCTACAGTACATGCTCAGATCGACTGTATTAGGCACAAAGTGATGTGTGTCAGCACAAATTGGACCATGTTCACATTCACTAGCAAGAAGGGAGCCTTTGCATCATAGGACGGACTTACTCGGAGGAGGGTGCAGCCGATCACTCATCAGTTGGCCTAACATACCCTTGGAGTAGTTGATGTGGAGAGTCTGAGATATCTTGTAGTAGCGGATCAGTACGTGGATGTTTTCCCATAGGATGTTCCAGGACTACCTCCTGACAGAGAGGTGGAATTATACATTGATCTGTACCCCGGGAAGAAATCGATATCTAATCCAGCGTATCGAATTGCTCCCATTGAGAATCGTGAGCTGCAGGTACAGCTAGAGGACTTACAGGGGAAGGAATTCATCTGGCCCAGTGTTTCTCCCTCTGAAGCCCAGATTTTATTCACCAAGAAGGAGTATGGGATCTTGATACTTTGTGTCGACTAACATCGCCAGAACTAGGTGACCGTGAAAAACACGTACCCACATCTGAGGATTGACAGCCTCTTTGATCAGCTGATGGGACCACAGTGGTTCTCGAAGATAGACCTTGGATCAGGCTCTCACCAGCTCAGAGTTCGAGATGAGGATGTGTAGAAGATGTCCTTCAGGTGTCAGTAACACCATTACAATTTCTTGGTTATTCCTTTCGACGTAAAAAACTCTCCAGCAGTGTTTATGGTACTCATGAACAAGATCTTCTAGCCATACCTCGATCGCCTTGTCGTAGACTTCATTGATGACATTCTGATCATCCCCACTACTGAGTATGGGAGTGTCTACCACTTACAGGTAGTACTGGACACACTCTAAGAGCACCACCTTTATGTTAAGCTCTCGAAGAGCCAGTTCTGGATCCGAGCGGCTCACTTTTCTAGACATGTCATCTCATAGGCCGAAGTTTCTATATAACTAGTGAATATTGAGGTTGTACTTGCTTGGGAGCCACCCAGGAGTGCGACAGAGGTACAAAGTTTCCTGGGTTGGGCTGGGTACTACCGATGGTTTGTACCAGACTTCTCTAGAGTTGCAACACCACTATCAACCTTGAAGAAGATGGGGAAACCATTCATGTGGTCAGAGAGATTCCAGCAGGGATTTCAGAAGTTGAGGTAGAAGCTAACTAGTGCCCCCATCTTGAATCTTCCAGAAGAGGGCGTAGGGTGCGTAGTCTATTGCGACAGATCAGGGACCGGACTTGGGTGTTTCTTGATGTAGGAGTGAGCAGTTATCACGTATGGTTATCTGCAGATGAGACAGCATGAGAAGATCTACGCTACCCATGACCTGGAGTAAGCAGTAGTTGTCTTCACATTGAATATGTTGCGACACTATCTTATGGGAGAACGTTTTACCTTATACTCTGATAACAAGAGTCTTAGGTATATCTTCTCTCAGAAGGACCTAAACGCGAGACAACGACGTTGGATTCAGTTCCTCCAAGACTATGAATTTGAGATAGTCTATACTCCTATGAAGGATAATGTTGTTGCGGATACACTCAGCATGAGATCTGGTATAAGGCTGCTATGAGAGGAGACAGAGCAGCTGTCTGCTTTACAAAATTTCTTGGGTGGATCGAGATGGAGATGATTTTCTTCAGTCTCTTATAGTCACTCCTCCACATCTTCATCGAGTCAGGGAGGAACATCATGGGGATGCTGACTGTGAGACATGACGTGCTCAGATATCCACAGGGTAGGCACCTGATGGATTTTATGAAGGTGGGGAGCATGTCATCCTCTTCAGAGGACGTACTATGGTTCCGGTGTCACTTCAGGAACAAGTTTTGATGGATTTGAACACATTCCATCTAGCGGTACATCCAAGAGTGGAGAATATGTACCAGTACTTTCGACGATAGAAATGGTGGCCAGGTATGAAGAAGGCGGTAGCAGAGTTTGTCTCTCGATGCCTCACTTGTCATCAAGAGAAGGCGGAGCACCAGGTACCTACAGGCTTGGTCCAACCTTTAGAGGATCCATAGTGGAAGTTGGATGGGATATCCATGGACTTCGTGACATTTCATCCACATAAATCTAGGGGTCACGAATCGATTTGGGTGATTAGTTACCGAATCACCGTGCCAGACCACTTCCTACTAATTAGAGAGAAGTGTTGAGTAGAGAGCTTGGGATGCCTCTATGTGTAGGAGATTGTGAAGATTCATGGAGTACCTTAATCTATTGTCTCATATTGTGACACACAATTTAATTCCCTACTACATAATGGGTTGTAGGAGGCTTTCAGGACGTAGCTTCATCTGAGCACCGCCTTACACCCGCAGATGGATGTTCATACTGAGCGGACCATTCAGACCCTCGAAGACAAGCTACGTGCTTTTGTCCTTGTCTTTAGTCGTAGCTGGGAGTATCACTTACCTTTAGTGGAGTTTTCATACAACAATATTTATCACTCCACCATCGGGATGGAACCTTTTGAGGCCTTTTATGGTTGACCATGCATATCGCCATTGTACTGGATAGACCTTAGGGGAGTCGGCACTAGTGGGACCAGAGATATTTTGGGCTACCACAGAGAAGATACAGATCATCCAGGAGTAGATGAAGACTGCACAGAGTCAGAAGAAGTCATATGCCGACAGGAGATGGAGACTTCTGGAGTCCGAGGATGGAGACCACATCTTTCTGTGTGTCTCACCTGGATGAGGTTTACAGAGATTTGGCCGAGGCATAAAGTTATCTATGTGATTCATTCGACCTTTCCAGGTCCTCATGAAAATAGGAAAGGTGGATTACTGCTTAGCTCTTCTGCCTCAGTTGCACCGGGTCCATGATGTCTTCCACGTATCCCAGTTGAGGAGATATGTGCATGACCCTTCTCACATCATCGACAATGGGGAGATAGACATCGATTATGGGGAAAAATTTATGGAGGTTCTAGTGGAGATTGAGGATCGACAGGACAGGGTCCTTAGTGGACGGTCGATACCTCTGGTGCGCATATGTTGGCAGCACGAGAACCACCAGGAGAGCACATGGGAGCAGGAAGCTTAGATGCATGATCAATACCCCCCATTTGTTTTCTTAGTTCGAGTTATAGAATACAGGGACGTAAATCCCTTAGGTGGAGAGAATGTAAAGATCCTGAATTTCTATGAATTTTTTTTTCTTTAATACATGGGAGTTTTACGAGTCTACGAAATTTGACAGCACATGATTCTGAGGCCCGGTTTGCCCGGAATCAATTTTCGAAGTTTGGTTTGGGTACGTTCAGTAAACATACTAGTTGGTTTTTATAACTATTGAACAGGTGATCCGAATTGAAATCTGATGGCACCATTGAACTTGCAGAACCAGTATTCGCTTAAGGAGACTTTCACATCGACGACAGTGAGTCAAGATGGAAAATAGTTCTTGAGTTTTTGTGGAATGTAATAAAAGAATGTGAGTTTCACTTTATTTAATTTGAGCCGCCATGTAAGTGTTGGGTGGTTAAAACCTTCTCATGGATGTTGTAGGTGGGGACACCACACCTTAACCTCCCTTGTGAGGTTATGGTGGTGGTGCCCACCCAAACATAACCTCACGTGAGAGGTTACGACATGGGGACCACACGAGACTAAAACCCACCAATTAATGGGAGGATTGAAAAATCTCTCAACTCCCCTCATTAATAAGGGGGAGTGCCTTTACCTCCTCTACCATTTTTGGTGCCACCACCTCCCCTTTTATTAATTAGACCAACGCATAATTTATTATTACTAATCCATCACATTAATTATGTGGAGCCTTTTAATGTAATTCTCTTTTTTGAATATTGTGCCAACGAAATAATAAGATATCAAAATTTATTATTATTTTTGGGTCATCTATTCATTTTTTTGGAGGAGAGCTTGGGAGAAAAGGAGTTCCCTAACGAAGAACCTCCTCATAAAACGAAGAATGAAGAACATGTTCTTCCAATGGAGAATGCTGGAAACGAACCTCTTCGACTCAGAGCATCAACCATCATGAGACATCTTTGATGACGGAATTTCGCATCCTTTCAAATGAGCAAATGCAACTCGGGTTTGGAAGTGCTTGGCGGAAACGACGAAAGAGGACCTTCTTCATCTGCTTTCCCTAACACATTCAAACATCGATGACCGAAAATAAAAGGTTGGAGTTTCTATTTGAGTAATTTTCCAAATTCTTATTCTCACCATCTATTGGAATGGAATCATTGCAGAGATTGAAAATAACAACTAAAAGTCATATTTTTTACTTCTTGATGAGCCGACTGTTACCAACCTAAATGAGGAGAGTGCGGGCCGAACCAACATGGCCCGAACCCTCTGCCATTCTTGTTTTTGTTGATTCTTGTAGAGGAAATGAAAGTGGTAGAAGAAAAAGGCTGCACTCCTGCGACCTCCGTAAACCGCATAGCCCCCGTGGCACCCCGCACCGCCGCAGGCCGAACTAGTCGCCCCGCCGTCAGCCAACTGGCCCACCTGACAGCCTGGTCGTGCCCTGCCCGGCCTGCCCGCGGCCTCCCGTGCGCCCCGCCGACCTACCCGCGGCCTCCCGCGCCCTCCCTCCTGCCCACCGACCTACCCAGACCACACCCCGGCATGTCCGGTGCCCTCCCGACATCCTGGCAGCCTACCTAGGCTGCCACCCTACCTACCCGGTTACCCATCAGCCTGCCCGTGCCACCCCCGGCCTACTCGGCCACCCCACCAGCCTACCCGGGCTACACCTCAGCTCCCTGCCGATCTAGCCGAGCCACACCGGCCTCCTAAGCCAGCCCGCAGAATCCCTCGTGGCATCGCTGGATGAACTGGATCAGCCTTTCAGGTCGAGTCACCTGTGTCACGGTCCTCGAGGCGCTGGCTTAATCGGACCCAACCTCTAGGCCGAGCCGTCTACGCAGAGACCTCTAAGCCGAACTACCCCCGCAGTCCCCTGGGCCAGGCCTAGCAGACCGGGCCGAATTGAGCGGGCTGACCAGGTCGACCCAGACCAGGTCAGCCCAGACTGGGTTGGGACCAGTCGGTCTGACGGGGTCGGACTAGACTCGGTCCCACTACAGACCTTTTACTTTGTTTGGACATATCTTTGGCACCGGACATCCGTTTGACAAACCGTCAGCCGTTCTGGTATTCTTGGAACATGACGGTCCCTTTGAAAATACACCATTGGAGTTCGAGACATATTTGAGATACTATCATCTTTGATCGTACACAAATCAAAATGGGCCCCTGGGACTAAAAGGCTAATAACTCACAGACTGGGCATCTGATCGATGTGCCTTCTATTGCGTTGAGACCCCTTTGACGAGGTGGACCTCTATGTTACTTCTTCATGGGACATTGTGTTAGTTGACATATCTACTCTTGTCTTGAGGATAAGACCCTCTCGGAAACAAGCATGATTTGTGGAAACCCTATGGCGGGCACTGCTCTGACTACTGGTTCTGGATCCTGTGTGGGTCTGACAGTTCTGACTTCTGTTCCTGGATCATTTGATTGACCGATAGAATAGCTGGTCCTGGATCCAATGTGGGTCTGACAGTTCTAACTTATGTTCTTGGATCAAGTGTTGGTTCGATGGAAGAGCTGGTCATGGATACTATGTGGGTTTTACAGCGCTGAATACTATTCTTGAATCCTATGTGGGTCTGACAGTTCTGAATTCTATTCTTGGATCATGTGTTGGTCCGATAGAATAGCTGGTCCTGGATCCTCTATTGGTCCGACAGCTCCAAATACTTTTTCTGGATCCTGTGTGGGTCCGAAGATTCTAACTACTGGTCCTAGATCCTATGTGGGCCTGGCATCATAGATGATTTAGTGGAAAAATATCATCAAATATATCTCTCTACATAAGTTGTATACCTGTGTGAGCTAAGTCAATGACTTATCTGTTTTCCTCATGATTGAGGTGGGTTATTTGATAACTTAGGTATATGTATGTGCATATACCTAATTAATGTCTATCCATTGATTTCTTACTCTCTAGTTTATCCTTGGTGTATTTTGAGAGACCTTGGTGGTCTCGGGGTCCCTACTGACTATCGTTATACTCACCCCTGCATGGGTTATGCCCACACATCATTGTGATGGATGCAGACGATAGACATCACTGACTGAGGCTGAGTGTATGAGGACAGGATGGTACCCGGAGGTGGACCTCATTACTGTTCAGTACCTCAAGGATATTGACAGACGTGGAGTGCTTAAGAGGCTATCTGTACCTACCCTTCAGGTAGGATCTGTGGTGGACGATCTAGAATCTTTTCTTCACCTTTCAGATATTTTTTCCCTTTTTCAGTTGTACTAGTACTTTATAGTTGGGCTTGTATTTCTATCCCCCTTTAATTTTTATCACTCTTTCTATACAATTTTAATAATTTTTTGCTTCAAGATTGTTCTATGTTGTCTGTGATTACAGTTATAAAGGCAATGTCTTCCCGGTTTTATGGATTTATTCCTTTGGTGCTAGTCGCGAGCCCCTGGCCTATGGAAGGTAGGCTTGGGGTAGTCATGGAACGGGCCCTAGGGGACGGTTCATAACAAATTACCACAACATGTAGACTTTTTTTCATTAATTGGAAACCCCATGCGGACATCCTAGAAGGAAATAAATGATTTACCTAATTGTATCTATCTCATTTTAAATTAGAGTTTCCCATTTTAAAAAAATTATAATATAATGTATGATATTTTATATTTTATATCATTATTTTAAATTACTATGTATTTTCATTGTTAAAAGTAATTTTATTTATCTTCCCTTATAACATTGTTTATATTTCACTCATAATATTTTTATATAGTTTTTATCAAATGTAAATTATTTAAATTTTGTTATATTATTTAATTTGATAAATATTATCCATCAATATCAACATAAATATTTTAACCATTTGAAAATTTTATGTAAATTCAATTAATGTATTATTTTTGGATGATGCTTAAAAATATGAGATTTAAATGAAATAGGTGTTTCTCCTAGTGGAATAATAAAAAATAGGGTGAATTGGGATTCCAAATAAAATATTTTTTACATGGAAGAATATAATATTAAATCCATTTAATGGAAAATATATTAGTTAAAAATTTTGTGACATAAAATTTAACGACATAAAAAAATGTATCAAAATAATTATCAATTACCATTTAAAACAATTGAAATGATTTTTACATTTGGAATAAATTTTACTCAAACTAAATTATTTATATATAAAAAATATATGAAAACAATAATATTCTATTTTACAAAAAATGTTGTAAAATTACTAATTGAAAATAAAATGCTTGAAATGTTTTTTCTGAGGAATTAAAAATAAATCCCCATATAAAAAATGACAACACACATTATAATTTGAAATGAAATGTTCAATTCAAAAACATAAACGTATTCTATCAACATAATAGTAAGAAACATCCAAAAAAGTTTAATATAAATTCACTGATCCATAATATAGATTATGTATATTTACCCAAATCAAGGACCATATTGTGGAAATATTTTTCATTTATGGATGTTAAAGTAAGAACAAGAATCTTCCAAATTTATTCATCGGAAATTAATGTAATAAAATTATGGAAAATGTGTATTAGTGTTTCCCTAAAAAAATATAAGATAATTTCAATACATATATATAGATATATATAAATAACAAATTTAGTTTTTCGAAAATTATATATGATGAATATATATCTGAAAGTGTAATATAGCTCAATATCTAATCGCAACGTGTTGATTGGAATGGTTTTCTCCTCATAGGATGTTCTTAAAATATGCTCATGACTAATATATATAGTATTAAGGCTTCCATTTAGATTTTTAAAAGTTGTTTTAGAAAATATAGGTTACAAGAATGGTAAAGCACATATATGTATGAATGTGTCACTTGTGTATAAGAAACCTCTTTAGTGAGTGGGCCTTCATTTTACTTATATTGTAAATTTCACTAATTTTCCATTAGTGTATAATTATATACAAATAATCATAAATATATTAATACTTAAATGATATTTATTTCATTAACTACTCTAGAAAAAGTGAATAAATTAAAAATATATATTGAAAATTGGAAACGTAAATCCAAAATTGTAAAATATCTCACACATACATGATTGGTTGGATACATCATGGTTGATTTACCATGGTAGGTTCAGTGGATACATGTGGGATTGTGGATTATGTATTCATTATTGTTGTATAATCATCATGTGGTCAATTGGATTCATATCGATGTAGCTTTTGGTTAACATGTGGTAGCTATAGAATATTAATTTTGATCCATGCATTATCTAATGCATTTCATTTGGGATTCTAATTAAATAATTTTGAAACATTATAGTTAATGTGATGAACCATATGATGGTAGCATAATCTATTTTGATATCATTATGATTATGTTAGAACATCTGATAATATTTACATATTGAAACATCTATGGGAACAACAATTATTCAATTATATCACACGCTATCTTGAAGAATGTTTTTGATCACTAGTTACTTCATACAGTTTATCACATGGTCTTGTAATTAACTTCTTAATTTGGAGATTGTTTCTCTATTATTGATAGCCAATATATAAAGTCAGTTAACTCTTACATGTCTTTCATCTACTGCATCACATGTCCAATTTTATAGAAAACATATTTCTCATCAAAAATATTACATTATACATAAATAGATAAATCATTATAATTAAAATAAATATGATTTTAGATCATTAAAAATGGAATATTAAACAATGTGAACAATATTCAGATTTTTATATTCAGAAATAAATAAATGTAATTTTTTAGAAAGTGATGTGAATTTTAAAATGCTTAAATTAGTTTCCATTTATGATAAAGGAATGTTTTTATGACAATTTTAAAAAAAATTATAAATTCACCCTTTTTGATGATCCAAATTCATGGTAGTTAAATTTTCAAATTAAAATATATTTATACAATAAATAAATTGGATAATATTTATGTTCAATGTGTGTTGTTAACAAAATTTACTAACATATTTTTTTCCTAACACTTTTTGGATTGTTAAAAATTTATAAAAATTATTAGGGAAATAATCATGAGAAATTTAAATGAGTCAATAAAATTAGTTACAGAATTTCATACATATTAGGCATGAGCATTACCTCATTTATGAAAGAAAATTAAAAATAATTAGATTTAAAATATTCATGATAATTAAAAAAATAATGTTCTCTTTTTATTATTATAATTCCAATGTATATTAGATTTCCATTGTATTTGAAAAATAATGGATGTTTTTCTACGGTTGAAGAGGATTCACTTGTTGGTTTCAGAGTTAGATGATAATCACTACCAATAAAAATAAATTTTGTTATAGGGATGATATGTTTCACTTCCTGAGTTTTGGTGTCAATAAATGAAATTATGGGAGGATATTATGTTGTATGAGATGAGTTATATAGTGAAAATGAACGTCAAATAAGAATTGTAAAAGTAATCACCACTGTAGAGTTGGTCACATCAATATATGATTTCATTATCCATGTGGAGACACCCAATTTTATCTCATCCATTATCAATATCATGAAATAATGGTATCATTTCCATCATAAATATATCGAAAAATGTGCATGAACATTAATATGGTCCACCAATGTCTTGAATGATCCAGTAAATAGAGGTATATTTTGATCACTGTCTATGTTTTGAAATAATTATTTATCCTTATCCTTTGTTAATATAACTTAAATGAAAGAGATGATGGAATTTTTTATTCTTTCACTATGTTTACATACATTTTAATACCATCACCTAATATTTCTATAATCTTATTATCTTGATTGGATAGAAACTAAAAACCCTAATCATAATAATTGTAATAGTAGAAGTGGTAGAGGCAGAATAAATAAACAAAGAACCCAATAATTATTGTACAACATTACATCCATATGATCTTTATGGATAAACACAACTTGTTCATTCCTTATGTGAATTTCAATTTCTACATGATCAATCATATTAAATTTATTGGGGTAAATGTGTTTCACAATGAATTT
The DNA here is from genome assembly GCA_963277665.1 of Viscum album. Taxonomy (NCBI): domain Eukaryota; kingdom Viridiplantae; phylum Streptophyta; class Magnoliopsida; order Santalales; family Viscaceae; genus Viscum; species Viscum album. The sequence goes on along the minus strand of OY728120.1, from coordinate 1,534,411,532 downwards.
TTTTTGATAGGGACATGCCCTATTCTATGGAAGGCTCAATGAGAATTCCAAAACTAAGGAAAATAAATATTGAATATATTGTTCAGATCAACCAGAAACTCTTTCATTTCCCCAATAATAATATTGATAGAGGATACAGTTTTAGTTGAATGAACAACATAATTATGAGGTGTAGAGATTCTCATTCCTGATAATATTTTATGTAACACCCTGAGATTTGATGAAAAATATTATTTTTAATTTCATTGATGTCTTGTGTTGTACGCTACATCAAAAGGAAATTTCACTATACGAATCCCTAACTTTTCTTTCATTACACGCAATCACGACCTTCCACGATAAAGTGTGTTGTATGCAATACCGAGTTTCCCTAAACAACGATATGTTATATAAACTAGTCATTATGAATAGTAATACCAACTTTTTGAAATTTTAAAAAATTTATCTATTAAAATGGACTTCATTTTTGGATTCGGAGTATCGAAATTATCCTACGGTGAATTTTTGGTATTTTTATGAAAACTTTCAATTTTTTTATTATACTGAAAACACTAGGTTACTATTTAAAAACCGACTTTTTATTTAAATAATTATTTATTTTCTTTAAATTTATTTTATGTAAAAATTGATACATAATACCTATATAAGTTAAATTTAATTCAATGAGTCATTTTATAATTAATTAAGATATATAAAAATTTTATTGAACTTTTCACCGTCTTTTACCCACCTCCTAGGAGAATTTGAAAATTTACATAAAACTTAATTTTACCAGTTCTGGGAGTGGAATTTCGAAAATCCGAGAGACACGGTTAATATCAAGGAGTAAAATTTGATTCAAAAAGATAAAAATAATCTATGGTGAATAGTAACATTTTACTTTTATTTACGATGGTTAAAAAGTAAATAGGGTAGTTAAGGGTAACAATGATATTCTTATTACCCTAACACATGTCCTAATTCTATTGGATAAGTGTAATTCAAAAAAAAACAACCTTAGAGATAAAATATTACCCATTAGGTCTACATGGATTAGATTAGGACATTTATTATTATTTTATTTAAAGTAGAGTTAAGAGAGTTAAAATCAACGTTTAATAACTAAAACATATTTAATATAGGGTTATAAATAAGATAAATTCGACTATAAATATTCATTAGAAATTTAAAAATATTACCTACATAATGGTATTTTATTTATAAATTTTAGACATTAAATAATTTAATTTATTTATGACAAAATGATGATGTACTAATTACCTTATTAATGAAATATTAACATAATTGATGTTATAAATACCCAAATAAAGGTAATTTTAGACTTTTAATGAATTAAACTAATTTTATAGGTTAACATGACATGTTAGTATTGATTTAAGTAACTTTTTGAGAACTAATAATGCTGTTATTATTTTCATAAAAATAAAGTACCAAATAGTTTAAAAAATGTCATAAAATAGTTTTTAAAACAAATATTATATTATTAATTGTTGTTTTATTACTAAAAATATAATGTTCATCAAAATGACTTATATAAGGTTATATATATTAATAATTAACCACTTGGGATTTGTGTGTCTTGTTGTAGTAAATTTATTAACCATATAGTGTAAGAAAACAAAAAGACACAGTAAAAGTTAAATTATTTAACTTAGAGGAAAATCTAAATGATAAGTATAAAATAGTAACCTAAACTTGTATAAAACCTATTGGTTTAGAGGCTTCAGACACATCCCCACCTTAGCTTTGAAATAAATAAATTTGGAGCTATTATAAACCGAATATGACTTTATTATAAAATAATATTTTTTAAGTTTTTCCAAAGGAGCCCCTCTCCTCCCTTATAAAAAGGGCACCCTTCCCTCTTCTCTTCACACCATTTTGAGCCTTGAAGCTCGGAAAAACCCTGAAAATTACTCTTCCAAACCTCTCTAGTAATATTATAGAGGTTCTTGTTTTCTTAAAAGACCATCTCTAGTTCCCTACGAAGAAGTTTAAAGGAGGTGCGTCGAGGAAGAAGTAATCTCTTCTACCGATTCTTTCAAGTTTCATTCTTCTTCAACTTATTCTTCATTATTTGTTACATCATAAATTAATAACATAAGTATCAATAATATACTGATATGCTATTATAAATATTAAACAACCCTATTTCACCTTCTATCCATCCTATGAAAAATGAAATCACCGCGCGTGCGTACGTACGGAATACCGTCTCCACACCGTGGTGTAATCTGTTTTTCCACCACCACCTTACATGGATGGGTATAATGGTGAAAATAATAACAATATATTATTATTATAACATGATACTAATTCTTATATATTATATCAAAAACTCCAATTCTATTCATATAATTATGGGAACGATATCCTCGCTCGTACGTACGTACGGATTACCGTCTCCACGACACGATGAGATTCATTCTCCATGTTAACCATTTAAGAATAATTATAAAGAACATATAATAAATAATAATGATATACATTACATAATAATGCAACTGGATTTATGTATATATATATGTATGTCATCTAATTAATTCCGTTCAATTCAATAATGAAACGAAAAACAGTGTTCATGCGTATGTACGGCCTACCATCTCCATGAACGGTGTATTTCTTTCCATTTATCAATATGTTATATATATATGTATATTATGAATATATATTATATATAAATCATGTTTTATATACTAGAATTATGTAATCATGATCTGAGATATCATATTAATAATTACAAGTCAAAACACGGACGATAAATGAAACGATTTTACCCAAAATACTGCTTTAACATGGAATTGACTAATGAACGGATAATATAAAGTCGTAAATGACACCTATATGATATCATAAATATTATTATGGTTCTGTTAAAAGTTAAAAAAATGTTTAAACCCACTATATATGTGTCTCGGATGCATACGGAATTAATTGGACATAAGGTAAGGGATAACTATTTCAATCTCATTCTTATCTGAGATTGTTATTCATAAGTATTTACTGGGGTTATTTTTATCATCCATGTCCATGTTTTCTAAAAATGTTTTCATGTATGTTTAATTTCCTTAATACCCATTTTTACATTTACTACATGGTATGTAAGGAATATTTCTTTTGTTTACCATATGCGATACTTTTTTACTTTTCTAGAAAAAGTACGAGAAGAATGTATTTTTTTACTTATACGGCGTGAATTGATTTTTACGGTTTCATAACGACTTATTTCAATGAAGTTTTCTCGACAAAATTTCATGATTATTTTCAACAAAAATAATTTTATTTTAAAATTTCATGGAATTTTGTGAAAAGAAAATGATTTTGAAAAAGAATGTATATTTTCCTAAATAATTCAATTCAAGTGTTTTATCAAAACAATTTTCCATCTAAGATGAAATTATTTCATATGTGTATGTTTCAAGTATAATGTCTCTATGATTTTAATGGTTTTACTTTTGTTATGATGAAATGATATCCATTTGTTTTATATGGATTATTTTATGATGGGATGATGTTTTGGAAACCCATTTTATTCTTTGGGTTATAATGAATGATTTATGTTTATATTGTGGCACACGTAAGAATGATTTCATTATGAGATGGGTGGGACCTATATCTCCCTCAAATAAATTGGGTAAAGATTTATATCTCATGAGATAGACATGGATGGAATGTAAAGTTAATCCAGTTCAGTAACATAGGACTGGAACGAGGAGTGAACTCGATTAAGTAATGTACTTTTCCACTAAGATGGTCTTGGCATCAATGCCTTGCCTACTATGTAAATCATATCAAGTGCTTCATGGTTTTCCACAGTTACATGTTTTTTCCCATGATATTTTATCATGATTGATGTTCATTTATGATATATGCCTTACGTACTTCCAAGATTTATGTCTTTGCTCAAGATCATGATGTTTAGATTTTATGTTCAAGTTTTTTCATTCAAATGATTATGGATTGTTTCATGTTCTCCATGTTTAACCTTAATGAGCATTTGAGCTCCCCCTTTTTATGTTTTCTTTTCCCCAACATATAAATAAAGGTTTTATGTAAGAAAACAAAAGGGGAAGATCTTTATGGGAGATGTTGAAGTTCTTTCACCATGATTAGAAGATTATGTTCCATGTTTCCAAAGACACTATACTATTACGGTTCTTTGGTGTCTGTTTTTGTTATGTATTAAGTATTCCGCAAAAATAATTTAATGTCCATGTACGTCAAGGTTTGGGTTTCTACAGTTGGTATAAGTGGTTTGGTTTAGTTAACCTTTGGAAACTAAGATGTGAAAACTTTAGTGAAATCTCTAGAGATATTTCTAAGGTATGTCTAGGGATGTCCCTAAAGTTAAGTATACGTATAGGCTAGAGTACTAGAATTATGTTGAAGATCATGAATAACCTACGGTGAACTTATGGTGTCATGGATTAATTTTTTTTGATAAGTTAGACATCCCATAAGTGACTTTTTATGATTATGTGGTTCCTCGTTATTTTAACCATTTCTTACAATATGGTATCTTGTTTTTGTCAATGGAGGGAACGAGAAGGAATTAAGTTAACATTGATTCCAATGGACAAATTGGTGGCTATGATCAACGAAATTTGGTAATGTTTGGAGAGAAATATAGTGTGATTATGCCGAATCATTCATCTCAATATATGGTTAACAAGGTGAACATTAATTGTATTACTAAGTCATCAAATAAGAGGAAGATGGAATTTCATGCATGTTCGCATGGTGAGGAGCATAGAGAAAGTAAGATTGAGATTTCAAAAGAAGGGAAGAAGAACCTTGAAGAATACCTCAAATTGAGGGGAATATGTTATCTTTGTGTAGAAAAGTGTCATAGAGTGACAAACTATTATGGAGTCCAATGTCTTATCTGTGGAGAACATGGGAATTACCCAACTAAATGCTCTGGCCTAAGAGGTTACTTCTAAATCAAGGAAGGAATTATTCCATGAAAATCATTGAAGAGGATGGATTGAAGTGTTTATGTATTAGTATTCAAGAATAATGTTTTTGAGGTACTTTTATAGTATATTGGAATATCTATGTATTGGTCCATTGTGGTTTTCTATAATAATATGGCATCTTTAACCATGAAAAGTGATTGAAATATTTTTTGAAAGCAGATGATATGTGCATAATGAAGGGATAAAGAGAAAATAATATGTTTGATAGTATTCATAAGCTCATGACTAATATAAGGACAATGTTATATCATGGTTTGAGTATACTGAAATTTTGGGATTTTGGTATCTGGAAAGTGTTAAATTTTGACAACATTAATATTTTCACTAAGGTTCAATGGGTATTCATTTTTCTAGAGAATGCATGATTAAGGTATTCACGTGTTTGGAATGTGACCAACAAGATATATCGTATGATAAATGATCGTATTCACAAGATCGGAAGATGACATTTCTAGTAATTGTTTTCTTTATACTATGATCTTGGACGGAAGTATTTTGGATATTCCTAAAGATTGGAATGGATTATGTTGGACATAATTCAGTATTGTTTAAGGCCAGAACTTTTTTTGATATTATTTAGGGAATGTTATAATAATGTAGTTTAAAAAAGGACAACCTACAGGACGTGCGACAACCCGTCGCATCAGACAAGGCTGTGGGAATCGAACCCACAACTGAAGTACAACAGGCCTTTATTGCATACCACTGGCCTACAAGAAGTCCTTGGTTAGTAGAAACTAGTATGATATATTAATTAAAAGTCCATTATTAGAGCCATATACGTTTAATATCACCATATATGGACTTATGTATATTGAATAACTTTTTCTAACCTTTCGTTTGAGAAAAATGGAAAGACTCTTCATTCTATCACATGATCTGCTAACACTTCACAGAAGACAAATTCAACTTCATTTCTTTAAGAGATGATGTTGAAATTGTTCAAGGCACAAACAACAGCATGATTGTACCAAAAAGCAACTAAGTATTTATTTTAATTCAAATTCTTCAACTTTAGGGAAATGATCTTGAAAAATAAAAATGTTTTCCTAGTGCCCTTATATCCGATGAATCAGATGGTACCATAGATCATCACAAATTTATGGGTTTGTGATTTTTGGCATTTTCATAGCCATGTTCTCTACCACTCTCTATCAGAACATGATGGTTAGATTTATCTTCAATATCCATATTTTCACCTATGATATCCTATGTGGAAACCCAGTGATTAGTTGATTTGGGTAACCGTTACGTTTCATACTTTAGTTTTTAAAGATAAGTTTTGGTATTCCCTTTTACGATGAGGGTTTCTATTAAAGAAACTTTCGAGTAGTAAACCATTTATAACCCTGATGAATTTTGAGGGCGAAATTCATTTTAAGGGGGTAGAATGTAACACCCCGAGATTTTATGAAAAATATTATTTTTAATTTCATTGACATCTTGTGTTGTACACTACATCAAAATGTTCTTTCACTACACGCATCCTTGACTTGGCTTGCATTACACGCAATCTCAACCTTCTATGATAGCGTGTGTTGTACGCAATATCGAGTTTCACTAAACAACGATATGTTATATAAACCAGCCGTTATAAATAGTAATACACACATTTTGAAATTTTATAAATTTTATCTTTCAAAATAGACTTAATTTTTGGATTCAGAATATCGAAATTAGCCTAGAGTTAATTATTGGTATTTTTCTGAAAACTTTCAATTTTTGATGAATAGTGAAAACACTGGGTTACTATTTAAAACCCGAATTTTTATTTAAATAATTATTTATTTTATTTAAATTTATTTTCGATCAAAATTGATACATAATACCTATATAAGTTCAATGTAATTAATTGGAGTCATTTTATAATAATTTTAGATATATAAAAATTTTATTGTACTTCTCACTGTCGTTTACCCACCTCCTAGGAGAATTTGAAAATTTACATGAAAATAATTTTACCACTTATATGAGTGTAATTTTGAAAATCAGAGAGACACAGTTAATATAAAGGCGTAAAATGTGGTTCAATAAGATAAAAATAATTTTTGTTGAATAGTAACTTTTTTCTTTTATTTACCACGGTTAAAATAAAATAGGGTAGTTAAGGGTACAAATGTAATTATTATTACCCAGACACATGTCCTTATTCTATTGGATAAGTGTAATTAGACCAAAAACAACCTTAGAGATAAAATATTACCCTTTAGGTCCACATGGATTAGATTTGGAAATTTATTATTATTTTATTTAAAGAAGAGTTAAAAGTGTTGAAGGAAGACTTTAATAACTAAAACATTTTTAATATAGGTTTATACATAAGATAAATTCAACTATAAATATTAATTAGAAATATAAAAAGATTACCTACAAAATGGTATTTTATTTTTAATTTTTAGACATGATATAAGTTAAATTATTTACGACACAATGGTGATGTAGTAATTACCTTATTAATGAAATATTAACATAATTAATGTTATAAATACCCAAATAAATGTAATTTTAGACTCTATATGAATTAAAATAATTTTCTAGGTTAATATTACATGTTATTATTGATTCAATTAACTGTTTTCGAACTAATCATGTTGTTATGATTTTCAAAAAAATAAAGTACCAAATAGTGTCAAAATTGACATAAAATAGTTTTTAAAACGAATATTATATTATTAATTGTTATTTTATTACTAAAAACCTATGTTTTGGCCAAATGACTTGGATAAAGTTATATATATTAATAATGAATCACTTGTGGTTCGTCTGTCTAGTTATATAAAGTTTATTAACCATATAGTGTAAGAACACAAAAAGGCATGATATAAGTTAAATTATTTAACTTAGAGTTAAATCTAAATTATAAGGTTAAAATAGTAACCTAAACTTGTCCAAAACATCTTGGATGAGATTATTTCTACCCATACCCACCTTATCTTCAATATATATCAATTTTGAGCTATTATTAACAGAATATGACTTTATTATAAAATAATATTTTATGTTTTTCCAAAGGTACCCCTATCCTCCCTTATAAAAAGGGCACCCCTTCCCTCTTCTATTCACACTCTTTTGAGCCTTTAAGCTCAGCCCAACCACTACCAATTACTATTCTCAACCTCTCTAGTTATATAATAGAGGTTCTGGTGTTATCAAAAGACCAATTATAGTTCCCTATGAATAAGTTTAAAGGAGGTGTGTCGAGGAAGTGGTAATCTCTTCTACCGATTCCTTCAAGTTTCTTTTTTCTTCATCTTCTTCTTAATTATATATTACATCATAAATTAATAAAAATATTATAAAAAATATATTGATATGTTATTATAAATATGAAACAATCATATTTCACCTTCTATCCATCCTACTAAAAACGAAATCACCGGGCGTGCGTACGTACGGAATACAGTCTCCACGCTGTGGGGTAACCTGTTTTTCCACCACCACCTTACTTGGATGGGTATAATGGTGTAAATAATAAAAATATATGATTATAATAACATGATACTGATTATGAGAAACTACATCATCAACTCCAATTCCATTCATATAATTATGGGAACGATATCATTGCTCGTGGGTACGTATGGATTACCGTCTCCACGACGCGATGAGATTTATTCTCGATGTTCACCATTTAAGAATAATTATAAAGTATATATAATAAATTATAATTATATATATGAAATAATAATTCTACTAGATTTATGTATATATATATATGTATTTAATCTACTTAATTCCATTAAATTCAATAATGAAACAAAAATAGCGTTCATGCGTACGTATGACCTACCGTCTCCATGAACGGTGTATTTCTTTCCATTTATTGATCTATTATATATATGAATATTCTGAATATATATTATATATAAATCATGTTTTATATTCTGGAATTATGTAATCATGATCTAAGTAATCATATTAATAATTACAAGTCAAAACACGGACGATAAATGAAACGATTTTACCCAAAATGCTGCTTTAAAATGGAATTGACAAATGAACAGATAATATAACGTCGTAAGTGAAACATATATGATATCATAAATATTATTATGGTTCTGTTACAAGTTAATAATATGTTTAATCCCATTATATAGGAGTCTGGGACACATATGGATGAAATTGGACATAAGGTAAGGGTAACTATTTCAATCTCATTCTTATCCGAGATTGTTATTGGTAAGTATTTACTGGGGTTATTGTTATCATCCATGTCCATGTTTTCTAAAAATGTTTTCATGTATGATTAATGTCATTTTTACCCATTTTTGACATTTACTACATGGTATGTAGAGAATATTTCTTTTCTTTACCATATGAGATACTTTTTGACTTTTCTGGAAAAAGTTCGAGAAGAATGTCTTTTTTTACTTATACGGTGTCAATGGATTTTTATGGTTTCATAACGACTTATTTCAATGAAGTTTCCTCGACAAAATTTCATGATTATTTTCAACAAAAATCCTTTTATTTTAAAATTTCATGGAATTTTGTGAAAATAAAATGATTTTGTAAAAGAAAGGATATTTTCCTCATGAATTCAATTCAAGTGTTTTATCAAAACCATTTTCCATCTAAGATGAAATTATTTCATATGTGTATATTTCAATTATAATGTCTCAATGATTTAAATGAATTCACTTTTATTATGATGAAATTATATCCATTAGTTTTATATGGATTATTTTATGATGGGATGATGTTTATGATACACATTCTGTTCTTTAGGTTATGATGAATGATTTATGTTTATGTTGTGGAACCCATAAAAATGATTTCATTATGTGATGGGTGGGACCTAAATCTCCCTCGAATTCATTGGGTAAAGATTTATATCTCATGAGAGAGACATGGCTGGAATGAATAGTTAATCTGCTTCAGTAATACAGGACTGGAACAAGGAGTGAACTCAGTTTAGTAATGGACATTGTCCACTAAAATGGTCTTGGAAGCAATGCCTTGGCTACTATGGAAATCATATCAAGTGCTTAATGGTTTTCTACAATTACATGTTTTATTCCCGTGCTATTTTATCATGATTGATGTTCCTTTATGATATATGCCTTACGTACTTCCAAGATTTATGTGTTTTCTCAATATCTTGATGTTTAGATTTTATGATCAGTTTTTTCATTCAAATGTTTATGGATTGTTTTATGTTCTCTATGTTTACCCTTACTGGGAATTTGAGATCACCCTTTTTTTGTTTTCTTTTCCCTAGGATATAAAAAATGTTTTAGGTAAGAAAACAAAAGGGGAAAATCTTTATTGGAGATGTTGAAGATCCTTCACCATGATTAGAAGATTATGTTCGATGTTTCCAAAGACACTAAACTATTACAGTCGTTTGGTGTCTATTTTTGTTATGTATTAAGTATTCCGCAAATGCAATGTAATGTCCATGTACGTCAAGATTTGGGTCTCTATATTTTATAATAGTAATATCCAATCCCTTTAGACTACGTGTTCATTCCTATAGAATAGAGGAATAAAACATGGTTTTATAGAAAAATACATAATTTACTTTTTTGTCTACTCCAACTAGTCCTAATTCTAAATGTTTAGCCGAATTCATATGAATAGTTCAAAAAAATAACTTTTAGGGTGACTTTTATTATTCTCAAAAAAAGGGTAGGGTGGTTGAATCATCACACAACTAAGCTTTTAGAGATACTGGTATAGAAAAATTATCTTTAATTAACACATTATTAGTCATCACATAATCATAGGCTCCATGATCTCTTGGTACCGTCTTGAATAGAATATACTAGACCAATTATTTAAACATGTAATATCCCTCAAGATTAATTAATTATAACTAATTTATGTCTAATATAATGAAGAATCTATTTATTGAAAGAAAATGTAGAAACAATATTATGTTAATACTATATTCCTATTAATTCAATTGTTATACCCCTTTTTTGAAAATGATATCTCAAAAATTGATAACATAAATCCATAAATTTTATCCAAGAGTGAGAACCCAAATTTCAGGAAATGCTAAACATGCATTTATTTTTACAATATAAATGTACATGTTGAAACTAATATATATTGTTCTTTAATGTATGGTTTATCCATATAATTTGGGGACAATTATTTCCTACAACTATGTACACAACATTAAGGGTATGAGATGGATCTTAGTTTTGTTTCTCACTTTACCCAAAAAAGATACATTAACAAAATGGGACATGTTCAAGATATACTTTTATATCTTTCTTATAGAAACCAAAATCAATATCATTATAATTAATTATATCAAACATATTTCCTCTTCAGTAAGAAACCAAAATTTGACATTATTTCAGAATTTAAAAATTATTTTAATAGTATTTTCATATGGTTAACATGGTATTTATTTCAAAAAATGCACACAAAGATACATTAAACATAATAATTGGTCTTATAATAGTTGATTATAGAAAATTCTCGATCATACCTATATATATTGATTAGTCGAACAGTTTCCCAGTTTCATCCATGTCTAGATTACAGCTCTTACTCATTAGATTATCACATCCTTTGGTTTTATCAATACCGATAAAATTTAAAATATCCTTTATATGTTTTTTTATTTCCAACAACTATATCATTTATAGGAAAATCTAAAATACAAGAAATAATTTTAAATGAAACATTAAACATTCTTAAAATTTATTTTTCAATATTTTTTATTAATGAATACATAAATACAATTCAGATAAACATAAAATTATATCATCATAAAATATTTTATCAAGAAAAATAACATGTGATGTTCTATTAATATATAAAATTATGAATATATATAACATTTGAAAATATATTTTAAATTTAGAACATTAAAATAATTTCATGCCATGATTTTTAATATCAATTTAAACTATAATATACTTTTAAATATTTAAAAATATGATTAGGAAATATATGGTTTTAAAATTAATGGTGTTTTTCATAAAAAATATCTTTAATGATATAAAAATTAATGAAAAAATACTTTATGTCCCTTGAATATAGATTTAAATTTTGATTTGTTTAATAATCAAGCAGTATTCAAATGGATTAATGTTTGGAAATTATTGTAATGGATTAATCATAATCATTTTCATCCCATTTATTATAACATTATTCTAAAAATATATATTGTATTCTAAATAGTGTTCATGATTAATCAAAATTTCTTTTCTATACCCTTTATGTTCTTTTAGTTATGTGTTTCAGGGTCATTCACCAAGTTCCCAAATGTAATTCCTTCCAAATTAGTTAATTTCTCTTTGAAACTACATTCCCTGCTGTTAAACATTATTTAATTCAAATATTAAATTAATATCTAGATGAGTCGTTTAACCTTAATGTTCAATCGTTTACTAAGAAAATCATTGGTTTCGGTTAATTTTTCTTGATCAGATAAAACAACACCTATGAGTTTATATTTATGGGTCCTGATAATTCTAGGAGTTGAAGTACATGGATCTTCCTAGTCATCTTAATGGAATGGTTGGTCATTTTGGTATCCATTATTCTATTTATCATGTAAATCATAGTATGTTTCGGGTTATTATAGGTATTAAAAATATTCAAATTTCTTAAATCATCACCAAGTTTTTCTATTTAAACTTTTTATTTATGCGGATCAATCTCACCCAAATTAAAATATTCTTATTCATCTGAAAAAAAATTATTTTATCTATGAATCAAAATGAATTAATAGTGGTAAAATATATTATAAAAATTATTTCATCACCCTTTGGTGAAAAAATGTTGTTATCCTCTTTGTTATTTATAAAAACACATTAAAAATTAAAATATATTTTAATTAACCAATGATTTTCACTAATTCCACATTTTATTGGTAGTATTATTTAAAATATTTATCATTAAAACTATATTTAATATATAGAAATATATATTAATATTTTTTTCAAAAAAATATGGTATTTCATATTCAATAAATTTAGTTTACTCAACATTTGGGAGAGTTCTATTTCTCTTATCAACAAACCCATTTTCATGAGGAGTTAACGGTGGAGAGAAATTTTGAATATTCCCATGTTGTGAATATAAATTTATAAAATATTAATATTAAAATTCACATTCATGATAACATATCACGGTCATAATGGTAAGTCCACTACTATTCACTAATGAATTATCATGTTTCTTAAAATAAGGTCAGTATTCACTTCTGTGAGCTATGAAAACTAACCCTCTAACATCTAGAATAGTAATTAAGAATGAAATAGGAATAATACATCCCACCTATACTAGAAATAGTAGATGTTCAAAAAATACTTCTGATCCTGTTCTATGTGTTCAGATGTAGAACACATATTCAATGGTTTGAATAAAACATTGTACTAAATTCCTTTTTGACATGAATTGCTGAATTTATATTTTCTGAAATCTAGTATATGTAGATCAATGAATATGTAAATTTTAACTATCATTATATTTTATTTTACAATATAGAGGCCAAGTCTCTTATTTAGTATAAAAAATATTTTTAAAAGTACTTTTCTATGAAATGTTCTGTGAAAATAAATAATATTAATCAATAGCATGAACATCATCAATTCTCAATGAAATAAATACAATATTATGATTTTGTTTATAAATATTATTATAGTTATTATAGATTTTATGAGGAATACCATCAGATCATAAATAAAAAATAATAATTAAGTAATAATTTAAATATCAAATTAATAACACTTGGTATATTAGAATATTATAAGAATTATCGATTTTTCAACAACCAATTATTTTTCTTTTGGAATTATCCCCAAAAGTGACATATCTCCCCATCAATATTTATTATACTATTAATGCATGTATAGTTTCATGTGTTGTTTATATAAAATATAATATCTAGATACCATATCAACATCCAAAGATCTATTGATTTAGGTTACATACTGAATCATAAAAGAAATGATTTTGGTAGCCAAGCATTATTGAGTCTAATCAAATCCAGAAAAAAAAAATATTTCCGAATCAAAAATTGATTTAAACATATATTAATATAGTTACTAAAAAAGCTATATAAGGGAATTAGATAAATTATTATTTTTATATATGAAATTTGTATTTGTATATCAAGATTATCTTTTTAAATTACTAATAAATAATTATAACTAATAATAATTTAATATTTTTACATCTTCCTTGGTTTTATAAATCGATATCCTAAACCAGTGTAAAAGTTAGGTGTTTGTTGATCATTCAAAATCATGTTCAAGGTATTTGTTCCATTATTAGTTTTTAATTTATTCATAAAAATTTCATTATCTAACTTCAAATAGAATTTTCTTTCTAAAAAATTATATTATTTTCTTTTTCAACATTATGAATATATCATATAGTTGTGGGTGGATCATATTGATAATTTATATTAGAATTGTTATCATTCATCTCATTGATAGTTTCATAATTCCAAAAACCACACATCACTGTGAATTTATTTGAAATATAACATTAATAATTTTTTTCCTTAACAAATGAAGAAGTATAATAAATAGTAGTATTGAGTTCCTAATATGCAATGGTCATAAAACAAAAATGTGATTTCTCACAAGCATCGTCCCTAATTGAGTTAAAATCATTTGATATTTCCTCAGATTCACCCCAAGATTTATTCATTTGTTTATTAGGCCTTTTTAATTTTGACATATTATTTCTTTTCGTACATAATAATTGGGAATTCATTTGTGATATTCCCTTTTCACTTATAGTCATAGATGTTGACATTTCAAAATGAGTCATTATTTTTTCAATTTAATTTCATGTAAAAAATTCCCTTATAGTTTCATTTTATGATAAAATTGTTTTACATAACAGTTTGATTATCATAGCTAGGTGTACTATATATTCACCAATATCATGTCATATTCAGATCTGTTGGTTCTATCATAATTTATTACTTGTTTTGACTCGTATTATTTGAATGTTATAGATTTTTATTTCTTATAAATTTATTCATATTTATCTTTTAGTTAATCCCTATAAATAAATATATTTCCTATTATAAATTTGACTTGTATCATTCTGATTACACAATATTATTGAATAGATATTTTAGTACAAATCTGCCAATCAGTTAGACAATTCCAAATTCTAAACACCTTCTACATATCATCTATATGATTTCTAGGTGGAATTATATATTTTATTATTTAATTGATACTGATATACATTCCAGAAATACAGTCATCATTTTTATTATTAAATTAATTATATTTCTCTATATTAAATTTCAATCTCCTATCTTTTCCATTTTATGTGACTCCATGATATATAGATAAATTATTATATAAATAAAAGATGTATCACAATTATATATTCTATTAAATTCATACTAACCAAATTCACAAATTAAAAATTTTAAAAAATTAAATTTAAAATCATATATAGTATTTAAAGTATCACTACATTATTTTCTATGTTTTCTTTGTTTTTTATCAATGGTAACTCTTTTATGGGGTTTCAGTGAGGTCTTGGGTTCATGTATCATTGATTTCTTCCATGTGGATATACATTTTTATTATCTTTGAATACATACCTCTCTCTACAAATATTGTCATATTATTTTTCACCATAGTTATCCAAAAAATTAAATTACATCCTTTTAAGAAATATTTTCATTTTTATTTTAAATTGAGAAATACCTTTACTATTGAAATAGTAATGGGAATTATTATAAAAAAACTCATATTCAAAGAATCTACAATTATATAACATGCCTAAATATAAAACAATTAGGCCACAAAGTAGTATGAATAGAGATTATTCATACAACTACATGAATGCCAAATCATGGTCCCCATGAAATTCTCAAGAGGTGGTGAGTTTTGATTTTAAATAAAAAAATTTAAGTAACAAAAATATAATCATGTAATTCAGTTAAAAACGACCTTCATAATAAATATTTTAGGTACATATTATTTTATTATTTTAAAAAATATTACTAAATCACAATCAGCATTCAGTTAAAGAAATTAAAATTATTCAAAATTGTGAAAATAAATATTTACTTGAAACAAATAGTTTATTTTTCAAAAATAAATTTTAACTATGAGAAATTATTTTACAAATGAATTACTGAAAATACTAATATAAATTTTTAATATGAAAATTTACTTTATTTAATTCAATTCAAGAAGTAAAAAATTTAAATAAAATATGTAAATTTTTACAAAAAAAGTATTTCACATACAATCATGACCCTAATCCTCTAAACTATTCTGTTATGCACTACTGTGAGATATTATTAAAAAATAAACTAATAAAAATCCTAGATTGGGTGTATTTATTGACAACATGGATCATGTTTTAGTGTTCAACTACCCTATGGTATCTCTGAGATAAAACATGCATCCTCAACAGTTATTAATTGTAAAAAATATAAATAAATATTATAGAAATATTATGAACATATTATTCATTACAATAGTATAAAAGTTCTTGATATATATAGTAATAGCAATTATAAATCAAATGTTCATAAAAACAATGTATTAAATGAAATAAGTGAAAGTATGATGGAACTCAATCGCAAATCAAATTCAATTGATCATATTTTTTCTCTTCTCATTTGATGAAAATCATAAAATTTTGGGAGAAGAAATATTATTGTATAAGTTATCTCTCATCTTTTTCAAGAAGGTGTATAAAAATAGAAATAAGAATTTATAACTCTTATATGTATTAATTTTTCACTCATTTATCATTTTCTTCATGAACAAGCGATACTTATTTTTAAAAATAAAGAACAACCCTATAATTATCTACTTGATTGTAATTATAATGAAAATCTTATAATAATGTAAATCATTTAATGGTATGACAATATATAACTACTCCAAAAAACCATTGGGAATAAATAATAATGAATAAAGAAAATTTCATTGATCGATATATCCAATGAAAATTCAATACTTTGAAACAACATGACGGAAACCTCATAGTCAATTCATAATCGTAGGTGTAGTGTGTTAGGATGGAAATTTGGTTTATACAGGACTTCCAAAATATATTCACAGCATGGTTGGAAATATTTAGCATTTTTTAGCCCCAAAAATTTTATTTTAATCCATCCAGGTAATCATGTGTATCCTATTGGGTGATCCTTCTAAATTACATTTATTTAGAATTTTTACCATATGTATGAAGTAAAATTTATAGTGGTAAAATTATAAAAGTCATAGATCCTAAAAAACAGTTCTATTGTTAATAATTCATGGGAACTACCACTAATAATTCTATAATATTGTCACATAGTGTGTGTTTTTATTATTGGTTACTTCATTTTGTTGATAACCTGGTCATGCAGTCAGTTGGGTATTTTTTGAAAAAACATTATAGTTGATAGTATGTTCATGCAATCTCTTGTCTGTATAGTGTAGTTGATACAATGAATCTCAAAGTTAATCTGACCCTTACAATACTTATCATCAAAACTGATACACTATAAAAAATAAATCGTTATAATTAAAATATATATGATTTGATAACATTAAAATATTGAATTTTTGAACTAAGCTAATAGTTTTACCTTTCCCAACAAAATAAACTATTTATTTAAAAATATCTCTCCTCAATATCCCTTAACTATATATTCTTTTGACCATTATTGTTTTTTTGAAAAAATTATACATATAAATTTATTTAAAAATAATGCTCTTAAAAAATTTGGTGTCCAGTAATAACATATCATTGAAAAATTAGTACAAATTTGACTCGCAATTTTATAATATATATAGAATATAATTTACATCCTAAGAGTTATTATTTGCAGCTCATCATGAGAATAATAATTTAATATGGTATCAAATGTCATAAAAAAAATATATTCATTGATTTTCAAGAATTTATTGGAAAGAATGATTTTGGCCTTAAAAGGAGGTGTTACTAAATGTCCTTCTACATGGATCAATGTTTAAAACATCAAAGGATTAATATAAGATTTTTTAAAGTGAATAAAATGGAATTAAATTTAAAAAAATCATTAATTATTTTTATTTCATTTTCTTATATTGTAAATTTTTCATGTAATTTTATTAAAACATTTAATTTCCTGGTGATGAATGAAGAAGAAAAAACATTCTACAAATGTTGGAATTAAGAAAATATCTTTTTTTGGATGTTTATGGAAATATTTTCATTGTAATAATAATTTATAAATATAAAATAAATATATAGGAAATAAATATAATAAATCGAATAAAAAAATTATATGAAAAAATTTACAAAATAGTTAAATGAAAATGTAACCATTAATATTTAACATGAATAAAAAGTTTGTTTGAAATAAATTTCACTCTCTTGGATAAAAATGGATAATGTTTTTATACAAAAATATAAAATTAAAGAGGTAAAATTAATGAAACGGTGAAGTAATAAGAATTAAGGATGAAGATCCATCCTTCTGGTGGAGGTTGCTAATTGTTTAAGGGTTTATAAAATTCATATATATCATCATATTATCAAAAAGAAAATATATCCCTACATTATAAAAATATAAAAAACATGTTCATATTATTCCTTGAAAACGTGTATCATTTTGTGGACTCTAAAGAATTAATAACCTCTAAATTGTTTTTTGGGAAAATATAGGTCTTCAGAAACTATAACAATAGATATTTCATTAAAATTAGTATTTCAAACTTATATTGTTAAAAATTTGACAGAAAATGGTTATGGATTAATCAATATTAATAAATTTGGAGGTGGAATGGAAGTTTATTTATACCATTAACAATAAAATACATATATAAGGATTTAAGATATCCTATAGATCCTGGTTATAAAAAATTGTACAACTGAATGAGAAATATGGTTTTTATTACTATAAAGTTTAGTAGAAATCATAATTTGTGAGGTATAAGTACAAATCCTCTAATTATAATTTTTTATATTGAAATAATTATTTTAATATTTTCAAAACAGTGTGTCTTAGAATAACATATATAAAAAATGAACAACCATTCAAAATGAAAATATTTTTGAGAGATTAAATTCATTAAGATAGTTCAATTTCTGAATAAAAGGGTTTATATATATAGATCTTAAGAGAATTAATCAATGTAACGATGAAAAAAGAAGAAAAATAATTATTTAAATTAGGTTTCCACGCCTCTTATAACTAGAGTATATTTGGGGAAATAGGACTCACAATAATGTGAAAACCGAAATTATTTTACAAAACTGATTATAAGTCTATTGTATCCAATACAATTCCTACTTAAATTAGATTGTGTATAAAATTTATGTTCTATATTTAAAAAGAGATAATAAGGAATTTAATATGAAGGTTGTATGAAATATACTAAATATTAAATGGGATCAATTATTTACGGTTATCATTATGAAATAAGTGTTAATCCTGATTTTTTTTCACTTTCAAATGTTTATTTGGAAGTTAATATAGATTTTGAGAAATCTACATTGAGTGTCAAATTTTTTGGAAAAGTAATTGATTTTTAATTTCATAGAATTCCTGGCAGTGAAAGGATATTTCTCTCTCTATCTCAATATTTTTTATTATATTAGATATCACCCCTCCCCCAATGTTAAATCATTATTCACATAGATGGTCTCATCATTATTCATTGTATTTCCTACTAATCTATTGTTATACAGTGATGTTATTCTTTCAAAAAAATATAATTTTTAATCACGATTAGAATTTCAAAATATCAAAATATATTAATACAGTACTCACACATCCTACTCAAGGAATATCTATTTTGGAATTTATAAATTTTTTTCATTAAACCAACTCACTACATAGAGAATGAAATAAATGGTCATTTCTATAATGGGATTGTTTATTTTTGTTAGTCAGCTATGTTTCAACTAGTTTTCTTGGTGAATGTATTAAATATTTTTATGTTTAATATAATTAAATGATTTAATAAAATTATATGGAATGATTTTGCAATGTATATGAAGATGATGAAGGAAAACAGAATGTATTTTACCTTATAAGAAAATTTCATTATCATTATTAACATGCGAATTACATCTTTTACATGATCGGTGTTGTCAAAATAATTATATGATAATTCCATAATTAATTCTTCATTTGACTCGAAAAAATAAAAAAACTATAAGTGATTTATTATTCTCTTCTATGAATGAAAAAATTACAATATAATAGGCATATAATTTTGTAATATGAAAAACATTACTTTCATTCCCCATTGATTAATTTTTCTCAACAATGTAGGTGTAATGCTTATTTCTAAACATGAAAAATGAAAATTCAGTAATGATGAATATAAAAATAGATTAGGGAGGATAAAAAATTAACTAATTAATAAATATTATAACTTTTTAATTTCTATTATCGACTTCTCATCCTCTCATGAACATGAGATTCATAAAAATATTAGTATGGATTAACTCCTCATTATTAGAAAATATTATGAACTAAGGTGATATTAGTCATAAAAATAAAAGAATAATGTAAAATAAAATTTCACTAAAATGAATAAAGACCAAATAAATATAAAAAATATGTTATCTCAAGTATCATTTACACCATTTGGAAACAATTCCATAGTAGTCAATTTATAGGTTTTCAAAAATATTTTCTGTGACCAAAAGAAATATATTTTTAGTTATTTAGTGGAAAGTTTTTCCAGAATTAATCTTATTTTGTTATTGGAAATTCACTTTTTTCCATTTAAAGTCAATGTGGTAGCTGGTACATGAAATTTCCACAACCACATATTTGGATTTTACTATCACTGTACGCCACTAATCATAGAATCGTATGTGTGGTACTGGTTATGTTAATCAAACTATGATATTATATGGGCAGTCATTGTTACGTGGTCTCCATCATCTTGTCAGGTATGTTCCTCTATATATGATGTATCACTGTGAATGTTCCCAATGATTATTTATTTAATTTTTTCTCATATAATATTTTTCACTTATTCAATACAATATGATTCTAAATTTTCATAATGTAACTTGAAAACTCTAATTTTTTTCTCTTTTCATGGATTTCGCAGAAGGATTCTGAAATTACTATGAAAAAGACTAAAATTGATAATATTTTAAAATAAAATCAATTAATTATAAATTTATGTTCTATAATTACCCCCTCAAGTAATTTTTTTTCTTTATTTTTAAAATCCATTTAAACATCCTTGAAGGAAATGAAGGTTTTCCCAAATTTCCTCTACGTTGTTTGAAATTATAATTTCCATTTTTAAAAATATGTTTAAGAATATAATGTATGTTATATTATGTTTTTGATATCATTCTTTTAATTTATTTCATATTTACTTAATAAATAGTAATTTTAATTAAAAGTCTATTTAATATTTATAAAATCTCACTAATGTTATTTTTGTATAGTTTTTTCATAAGTAAATTATTAATATTTTTGGTATAATATTTAATTTGATCTATATTATCCTTCAACATCTACATGAAAAAATTAACCAATTGTAATTTTTTTGTAATTTCATTGGTTGAAGTATTTTGTGATGATTGTTATTAATTAACTATTCAAATGAATTATGTGTTTGTCCTATTGGAATGATTCGGAGCGGGGGGAATTGGGATTTGAAATAAAATAATTTTTATTTGAATTTTTTTTTATTAAATCCATTTAATGTAAAATGACCTCACTAAAAAATGTTATGACTTAAAATTTAATTATTTAAAAATTGTTAATCTAATGAATTATTAATAATCATTTAAAATAATTGATTTTTTACATTTAACATAATTTTATTGACACTAAATTTTATATATGTCAAAAATATGTGAAAACTCCAATATTCTATTTTACAAACTCAGTTATAAAATATCTCATTAAAAATAATATAACGGAATAGTTTTTTTGGGAAATTGAAAATAAATCCAAAAATAAACATTTATAACATGAAATATAATTTAAAATAAGTGTTTTAGTACCAAAAAATTAACTAATTCACTCAACTTGAAAGTAAGGAACTTCCAAAAAATAATTAAAATAAATTTACTGATCCACTACCTATATTTTTTCTATTGACTTAAAAAATAGATATTGTTGTGGCATGATTTTTTAGTGTTGTAAAGGAAAAAACAAGCCCCTTACACATGTATTCATTAGAAAAATAATGTAATAAAATTATGGGTAATCTATATTTGTGTTTTCTTGACAAATATATAAGGTTATTTCAATACATATATATATAAATCAAAAATTAAATTTTAGGAAAAATAGAGAGAGTGAATATAAGTCTGATAGTGTTGTATATCATAATATCAAATCTAATTGTGTTGATTAGAATGGTTCAATCATACTAGTATGATCATCAAATATTATTATGACTACTAGATATATTATTAAGGCTTCCACCTAGATTTTGAAATGTGGTTTCATAAAATATAGGGTCTTAAGATGGTTGAGAACAAATATATATTTATGTGTAACATGTGTATAAGAAACATCTTGAGTGATTGAGCTGTCCTTTTACTTACATTGATAATTTCAATAATTATAAATTAGAGGATAATCATAAATAAATTCTCATAAATATATAAATACTTAAATGATATGGATTTCATTTACTACAATAAACAAATTGTGAATAAAATAAAAAATTATATTGAAAATAGGAAGAGTAAATCCATATTTGTCAAATATCTAACATAGACATTATGGGTTTGATGCATCATGGATTATTTCCCAATGTATGTTTAGTATAGTCATGTGGGATTGTGGTTTATTTACAAATTATTATGGTGGGTTCATTATGTGTCAATTGGATTCATTACGATGTAGCATGGGGTCAACATGTGGTAGCTATAGCGCATTAATTTTGATACAAGTATTAACTTTTTAATTTCATTGGGGATTCTAATACTATCATTGTGATACATTATAGTTCACATGATGACCCTTATGAAGGATTTAAAATCTATAGAGTTATAAGTTTTCATGTGTTGGAACATCTAATAATATTTAGGTAGTGAACTCTCTATGGGAATCAAATATTCATTTATATCACACACTCTCTTGGAGAATGTGTTTGATCCTCAGATACTTCATATGGTTCATCACTTTGTCAGGCAATTAACTAGATAATTTGGAGATTTTTTCTATGTGATAGATAGTCAATATTTATGGTTGGGTTATTATAACAAGTGGTTTATATACTCCATCACATGTCCAATACAACACTTATCAAATTGTTCATAAAAATTATTTCATTATTATTAAATAGATAAATCATTACAATTAAAATAAAAATTATTTTAGATCATTAAAAATAAAATTTTAAATTAAGCTAACAATCTACCACCTTTTATGATCAGAAATCATGAAAGGTAAAATTTTAAATTAGAACAGAATTTTAAAATGATTATATTAGTATCCGTTTATGTAAATGGAATGTTTATAATATGATTTACTAGAATGTAATTTTTTACAATATCCCTTTTTGATAACCTGAATCCATGGTAAGTAAATCATCATATGAAAACAAATTTATACAATACATAAATTGGATAATATTTATGTACAAGGTTTTCTGTTAACAAAATTTAGTAACATATAATTTTTTGACACATTTTTTTTATTTTAGAAAAACTAATAAATGATTAGAGAAAATAATCATGAGATATTTATATTAATTAATACAATTATTTAGTGAATTTGAAATGTATTAGGGAGCTGCATAAAATAATTTAAGAAGAAAATCTAAGAATATTTAGATTCAAAATGTGCATAATAATAAAAATATAATATTATCTATTTTCCCTTAGAATCTTAATCTATATTATATTTTCATTTTTATTTTCAATAAAGTGGATGTTTTTCTATGGTTGTAGAGGATTTAGGTGATACTTTCATTATATGAGGATAATATTTACCAATGAAAATACATTTGGTTATAGGGATGATATGTTTCACATCCTAATATAGGGTTTAGATAAATGATAGAAGCGGAGGAGATTATGTAGATAGGAATTGAGGTAGAAAGTGAAACTGAAAATCTTATAAGAATTGTAAAATTAATTCCAACTGCAGATTTTGTCACATTCATATTTGATTCTATTATATATGTGGAGACAACCAAGGATAACTCATCCATTATTGATATCATGGAAGAATTATAACTCTTTCATAAAAATCATATCGAAAAAGATTCATATAAATTAATTTGGTCCACCTATGTCTTGAAATATCTTATTATTAGAAGTATCTTTAGATCACAAACCAAATTTTGAAATATGGATGTATCATTATCCTTTGTTAATAACATTTAATTGTAAGACCTGATAAAATTTAATTGATTTCTATATCATTTACAATAATTTTAATATTGTACCCTAATAGATCATGAATCTTATTAGCTTAATTGGAAAAAGTGTGAAACTACATCCCTCTTGAATCTAAGAATGAGTTCAGAATTTTATTTCTACATCACTAAAACTTTTAAAAATCATGGCTTAATCAAAATGAATTAATAATAACATGTGTAATTATATAAGTGGTAGACATATAAGATATAAACCTATAACACTTTGAGAAAGATACCGATTAATATCCATGGGTTCTACATGGAGAACCACAACATGTTCCTTCATTCTATGAATTTCAGTTTCCAAAACATCAATCATAGTGAATGTATTAGGGTAGATGTGTTTCATAGTGAGAATATTTGTATAGGGACAATCCATATTCATTGGAATACTAATAAATAATAAAAAAACCAAGAAAAATATATTTTATTATATTTGTCCGATCAACTATAAAAACATTCATTACCTCACTGCTAATATAGATAGAGGCTACAGTTTTTTGTGAATGAAAAACATGCTCATGAGGTGGTGAAAATTCTTATTCCATAGGTTATTACATAATAGTAATATATAATTCCTTTATATGAGGTTTTCATTTCAATGGAATAGTGGAATCAATAATAGTTTTATAGAAAAAATCACATATTTTACATTTTTTTCAACTCAAACTTGTCCTAATCCATTATGTGTAGTCGACTTCACATGAATAGTTATAAAAATTTCATCTCACAATTTCTCCATGGACTAATTTAGTACTTCTTTCTCATTAGGGATATGATATGGTCCCACAATACAATTCATTATATATATAATATAATATGGATCCCAAAATGGATGTTAGTAAGACTGGAAAATAATATTAGTTTGAACGCCATCAGCAAAATCACCACCATTTTAATAAAACTATTGCATTAAAATTAAAGATCTGTGGGTCCATTAAAAAATATGAAGTGGAGTATCAATAGGATATTCTCAACCTTTTTTATCAGCTGGTTGAGTCTTTTTTTTCATTTCATCCATTAAATGAAATATAACCACATATGATTCATCATAAAAATTAGTAATGGTTCTTACATTATCATCATTCAAAGAAAAATTATTTTCTTCAGTATTAAAATCAATATCCCCTTCATTATAAGGTAATATTGTGAGAGTGTTAGGATATCAAATTAAAAATATGTTAGTACAGGACGTGCTATCCCAAAATCCTTAGGCGAGGAACTCCTCTCATCCTCATCTGATATCATATCCTGTTTATTTAAATAAACAATTTACTCCTTTTCAAATTCTCTTACCTCGTCAATGGCCTGAAAATTTATGCATTCTTCCTCTAAAAATTAATTCACAATCTAATAATATTTCTATACTTCTCATTCTTATCTTTTGACCTGGAATTTTGATTAAATAGTTTATATTTTCAAATATGATTTTCACTATCATCCACTCATTTATCTTTCTAATTATTATATTTAACCCCCATTAAATTATGTTTTGTTTGGCCCAGATAGATTTTTCTTTGGCATATAGAATGCCAAATGAGGAAAAATCTTGTCTCAATGTGGTAAAGAAGATATTGGATTATTATATAGAATAGTTAAAATTTAAAGG
The DNA here is from genome assembly GCA_963277665.1 of Viscum album. Taxonomy (NCBI): domain Eukaryota; kingdom Viridiplantae; phylum Streptophyta; class Magnoliopsida; order Santalales; family Viscaceae; genus Viscum; species Viscum album. The sequence goes on along the minus strand of OY728120.1, from coordinate 1,534,385,652 downwards.
TAGATTATAAATTTATTCCATGTTTATAATCAAGAATATATTTAAACTAATTTAAAAAAAATCCAAATTATAAATATAAATTTTTTTTCTTAATACCCTAATGTGTTGAAGCATCCATTTCTTGGGGAAAATACATGCTGAAAAAACATAACTAACAAAATACATTATCCATAATGTATCTTATATTTCTTCCATATAAGGTTTCAGTTTCAAGTTAGATCCTCTCAAAATATTTCAAACTCAAAATTTATATTGTCAATATTGTATTAAAATTGAAATTACTCATTTTCTCCTTCATGTGGCACATTGAAAAATTAGACGCAATATTATGAATAAAATAAGTGTTTATAACCATTGATATAATTTCTTTTTATATATTTCCATTCTACCAATCCCAACTCTAAATTATTAAATTATTTTGTTACCAAACGTATATTGAATGACTCACCAGTAACACTAAACAATTTTTTCCCTCACTTCCTCAAAAATAAAATTCCACGTCATATATTCTAATTTTGTTTCTCCAACTCATTATCTGTATAATTCTCTAGTACAACCAAAATAGTGGAAATATGTGGGTTTCATGGATCAATCCACATGGTACATATTTTACTTTCAATGCATGTGGCATCCCATCAGTAGGAGTAATATCCAATTCTCTATTTATAGACACCTTTCATGCTAAAGGGATTGATTGGTTTAGTTGAAGGTATATATTTATAAAAGGACAGGTTCAATATTTTCTAGGGTTTTATCTTTTGAGATAAGTAATTTGAAATTATGAATCAGGTGTTTTTAAGTCATTTATGGAATTTAAATCAGGAATAAAAAATGTTTTTAGAAAATAATAATATAATACTAAAAAAGTATAAAACACATTGAATATATTAAGATATACAGTCATGGTAACATCACATTCTATATGACTTTTCTTAAGATCACTAAAAAGGTTAGGGTGGTTGAACTATAACACAAATACACTTCTATAGATTCATGTATAACCAAATTATCTAGAATTAACAAATTATCAGTCCTCACATAATCATGGCCTTCATGATAACTTGGGACCTTCATGAATGGAATATCTTATATAAATTATTAAAACATGAAATATCCCACTTTTGTAATAAATCGTACCCAATTCATGTATGATATAATTTAGTCTCTTTGTACTGGAATAATTAGTTGAAATGATATTATGTTATTATTGTATTACTCTGATTTCAATAGTTATATCACCTATTTGAAAATGACATCACAAAAAGTGATGAATTTTTTCAATATGTTTTATCGGAGTGTTAGAAAGAAAATTTCTTGAAATAATAATCACACTTTTATTTTCACAATATAAACGTACATATCAGAACTAATATCTATAGATCATTAATGTGTGGTTTATCCATATAATTTTTGTAAAATAACTTACTACAACTATGTAAATAACATTAATAGTTGGTGATGGAACCTAGTTTTGTTTGTCACCACACCAAGAAACTACAAACATTACGAAAATGTGACATGTCCAATAGGTCCTTTTATATCTATCTTATAGACACCAAAATTGGAATCATTATAACTAATTATTTCCAACATATTTCCTCTTGAGTAAAAAACTTACATTTTTTCATAGTTTTTTAGCATTTAAAATTTATTTTAATAGTATTTTGATGTGATTACCATGGTTTTTGCAAAAGAAAATGCACAAAAATATACACAAAACACATTACACGGTAAAATATTAGTTGATTATAGTAAATTCTCGATCATACCTCTATAAATAGATTATTCAACCGGTTTCCATGTTTTATCGAAGTCTAGTTTACAAATTTTTCACAGTGGATTAACATATCTTTTGGCATTATCTATACCACTAAAATTTAATTGATCATTTGTATTTTCTATTATTTCAAATAAGTATATCATTTTTAATAAAATATAAAATAAATAAAATAATTTTAAATGAACCATTAATCATATTTAAAATTTATTTTTCAATAATTTAAATTATTATATTCATAAATAATTTTCAGATAAACATAAATTTTATCATCAGAAAATATTTTATCAACCAAAATAAATTTTAATGTTCAATTAATATATAAATGTAATATTATCTATAACAATTGAAAATATATTTTCAATTAAGAAATATAAAAGAATTTCAATCTAGTGTTTTGAATAGTAATTTAAACTATAATGTACTTTTAAATATTTTATAATAGGATTAGGAAATATATGGTATTATAATATATGGGGGTTTTCATAAAATATATATGTAATAATATAAAAATTAACTAATATAAACATTATATCCCATCAATATAATTTTAAATTTTAATGTGTTAAATATTAAAGCAGTAATCCAATGGATTAAGGTCTTCAAATTATTATAATGGATTTATAATATTCAATTCTATCTTATGTATTGTAACTGTGTTATAAAAAATATATTTTATTTTAAATATTGTTCATGATTTGTCAATAGATGTTTTTTATATATTCTTAGTTCCAATGGATATGTTTTTTTGGTCTTTCTCCTAATTACCATGTTTAATTCCTTCCAAATTGGTTCATTTATTCTTGAAACTACATTACCTAGTGATAATCATTTTTTAATTCAAATATGATATAATGAAATAGTAGATACATGTAATATTAATTTTCCACCTTTTTCTAATAAAATCTTGGTTTTGAGTTAAATTTTCATTATGTGATAAAACAACACCTATAGGGTGGTATTTATGGGTCCTGATAATTCTACAAGTTGAAGTTCCTAGATCATCAAATTCATCTTAATTCCATGGTTGGCCTTTCTAGTATCTTCAATGAGATGTATCATGTAAATAAAAAAAATTTAGTTGTATTATAAGTATTATAAATATTTAAATTTTATAAATAATCACTAAGGTGTTCTGTTTAATCATTTTGGATCATGCGGATCAATCACATTAAAAAACATATTCTTACAAAATTGAAGTTATTTTAATGAAGAATAAATATTAATTAATAGTGGTAAAATATGTTATAACAATTACTTCTTCACCCATTTGTGAAAACATGTTGGTATTCTCTTTTTTATTTATCAGAACACATTATAAAGTAAAACATATTGTAATTTACAAATTATTTTTTAATTCCATAGATCATAGGGAGTATTATTTAAAATATTTATTATCAAAACAATATTTAATATATAGGAATATGTATTAATAGTTTCTTCAAAAAAAATATGTGTATTTCATATTCACTAATCATTGTTTACTAAAAATCAGGGAGGGTTAAATTTCTCCTATCAAAAAACACGTTTTCATGTGGAGTTAACGGTGAAGAGAAATTCTGAATATTCACATGATGTGAATATGGATTTTGAAAATATTGATATTCAAATTAACATTCATGATAACATCACATTGATATAAAGGTATGTCTCCTAATGTTCATCGAAAATATTTCATATTTCATAAAACCAGATCACTCTTCACTTTTGTGACCTATAGAAATTAACTATCGAAAATATAGAATAGTAAATTAGAATGACATAGGCATAATAATTCCCACCTCAACTAGAAACACTAAATATTAAAAAAAAATACATGTGAGCTGGTTCTAGTTTTTGAGATATAGAATCCACATTCTATGGTTTTAATTAAACATTGTGCAACATTCCATTCTGACATGGATTGGAGCATTTATTTTTTCTAAAATCTAGTTTAGGTATATCATTGAGAAAACGATTTTAAACTATAATCATATGTGATTTTATGTTATAGAAGCCTAGTATCTTATTTATTAGAAAAAATTATTTATAAATGACACTTATCTATGAAATGTACTGAGAAAATATATAATATATATTAATAGCATAAAAATTATCATTTCTTGAAGTAATAAATTCAAAATTATGTTTCAATTCAAAAACATTATTAGTATTATTCCCTATATTAAGTGGAATACTATAATGAAATAAATAATAAATAATAAATAAGTTATATTTTTAATTTTGAATTAATAAATCTTCGTAAATTATAATATTTTTCGATTTATATATTTATCAACAACTAATTATTTTTCCATTGGAATTATCCCCCAATTAAAATACCTCACCATTAATATTTATTAATATATTGATGCATGTGTAGTTTGAAGTCATGTATCTAGAAAATATTCTATCTAGTTAACATATCAACTTATAATATATATTAATGTAAGTTAAAACTGAATCAATAAATAAATGATTTTGGTACCAAAGCATTATTGTGTCTAAACAACTTAGGTAAATAATATTTCAAAATACAAAATTATTTCTTATATATATTAATGGATTTAATGAAAAAATTATTTAGAGAAGTAGATAAACTATACTTTTTATATCATAAATGTGATAATGTTTATCCAGAAGTAATTTTAAAATTTTAAATAATTAATTAATATTATGAATAGTTTAATATTTTTACATATTCCTTGGTTTTATAAATTGATATCATCAAACAGTTTAAAATTTTATTGTTTATTGATCAAACAACATTATATTCAATGTATTTTTTTATTATTAAATTTTAATATATATAAAAAAATTCATTATCTAACTTCTAATAAATATTATTTTTAAAAACATGATATTATTATATTTCTCTATATTATTATTATATTTTATAGTGGTCGGTGGATCATGTTGATAATTTAATTTGAATATTTATGTTTCACCTCATTCATAGATTCATAACGGAAAAAACAAAACACCACTTGTTATTTATTTGACATATAATAATCATCATTTATATCATCATGAAATGAAGGTGTATCAAAAAATTTAGTAATGAGTTTCTTATATTAAATGTTTGTAAAATAATAATGTGTTTTCTCATAAGAACCTTCTCTAATTGAGTTAGAATCACATAATATTTCATCAGATTCATAGCAGGATTTATTCATTTATTTATTTTTCATTTTCAATTTTGACATAATATTTCTTTCTGTACTTAATCATTGAACATTCATCATGTATATTCCCTTTTAGCTTATAGTCAAAGAAAGAGACATATCCAAATGAATAATTATTTTTTCGATTTCATTTCATGTAATACATTCCATTTTAGTTTCATTTTCTGATAAAACAATTTTATAGAACATTTTGATTATCCTAGTTATGTGTAGCATATAATCTGAACTATTTGTGTCATATTCAGTTCCCCTAGTGTTTTCATAATTTACTACTTCTTTTGATTCTGATTATTTGAATGGTATAGATTTAATTTTCTATTAAATATCTCTATATTTATCATTCAGTTTCTCCTTGTACATAATTACATTTCTTATTATCAATTTCACTTGTAACATTATAATTTCACAAGATTCGTGAAAATATATATTTGTACTTATCCACCGGTCAATTATAAAAATCAAAATTCTCAACACCTACTAATTCTCATTTATATGATGTCTATGTGAAATCTTTTATTTTACTATTTAATTGAAATATATATACATTTCAGAAATGCATTCATCATTTTTCATATTAAATTAAATATATATTTTATAGTATATATTTTTAATCTCATATCTTTTCCATTTTATGTGACTACATGAGATATATATAAAGTATGATAGATTTAAAAGATATGTCACAAGTATATATTCTATTAAATACATCTTAACCTAACCTAAAAATTAAATAATTCATAACATTGAATATAAAATCATATATATAACATTTTTAGAACAACTATAGAATTTTCTAGGTTAGTTTGGTTTTTCTCCATGGTAATGACTAAATGGGGTCTGTGTAAGGTCTCATGTTTTATTATAATCAAGTTATTTGTTGTGGATTTGAATTTGTATTTTATTTGTATTTATCCCTCTCCCAGGAGAAATTATAATATTATTTATCCACATAGTATTCCAAAAATAAAATTACATCATTTATGGATTTTTTTTCATTTCTATTTTCCATTGAGTATTAGTTTTATAATTGAAATAGTTATGTCAATTAGTATAATGAATCTCATTTTTTGAAGAATGTAAAATAATATAACATATCTAAATAAAAAATAAAATATTATTTTTATAAAATAGTATGAATAAAGATACATGATTTAGCTACTTGGATACCAAATTTTTGTCCCCATGAAATTCTCAAGAGGTGGTGATTTTTGATTTTAAAAAAATATCAATTTAAAAAAATAATATCAAATAATTCCATTAAAAGTGCCTAGAATAAAAATATTTTAGGAATATATAATTTTATTCTTTGATAAACATTTCAGAACAACAATCAACAACCAGGTAATGAAATTGAAATTATTCAAAATTTTGAAAAAATATTTACTTAAAAAAATAGTATACCTATAAAAAAATTTATTTTAAAAATGATATAGTATTTTAAAAATACATTTTATAAAATATTAATATATAATTTTAGTAGGAAAACATTTGGTTAGTTTAATTCAAAATAAAAAATAAAAAATTTAAAAACCTAGAGGTATTTAAAAAAAATTTCAGATACAAACATGAAACTAATCCTATACATTATTCAGTTATACACAACTCTGAATGATTATTTAGAAAATAAAATAAAAAAATTCCGGATTGGATGCATTTATCCACAACTGTGATCATGTTTTAGTGTGAATCTACCCAATGGGAAGTCCAAGATAAAACCTACATCTTCAATATTTAATCAATAGAATAAAATTTAAATAAATATACAAAAAAGAGTATATATGTACAATTATTTAAAATTTTATATAATTTCTATATATACATATATATATAGTAACCATAAGTAAAAATAAAATTTTATGAAAACTAGAGTATGAAAAAAATGAACAGAATATCTGAAGAAACTCAATCACTTATCAAATTCAATTGATCATATAGTTTCTCTTCTCATTGGATGAAATTCCAGAAACTTTGGGAGAAAATTAGCAGTATTTAGTCATCCTCGTATTTTTTTCAATGAGGAGTATGAAAAAGGACATAGGAATTTATAACTATTCTATGAATTAATTTTCCACTAATGTATCATTATCTTCTTAAATAAGTGAGACTTCTTTTTACCAAAAGTGAATTAATATTTAATTATCTATTGGAATAAAATCATAATGAAACCAAATAAAGTAGTAAATATTTTAATGGATTTAAAATCCTTAACTGGTCTAATTTTTTTTTTGAATATATTAGTAATTTATCAAGATAATATCATAGATCAATATATCCGTGTAAAATTCAATAGATAGATAGAACATTATGGAAACCTCACGGTAAATTACCAATTGAAGGTGTACGGTGTTCATATGGAAGTTTGGTTTAAATAGGACTTCCTACATAGATTCACCACATAGTTTCCTAGATTTAACATGTGGTAGACCAATAAATTTGATTTTTATCCATTCGTATACTTCTATATAGCCTATTTTATGATCCTTCTACATTAAAATGATTTAAAATTATTACCATATGTAGGCAGTTGAATTTATAGAGGTTACATTGGAAAATTAATAGATCCATAGAAAACATTTATATTTAAAAAAACATAATGATAATTAACCTTAAAGTATTATATAACATGGCCACATAGAGTGTGTTTTTATTATAAGATAAATCATGTGGTTGATCACATTGTCTTGGAGTCAACTGAGTTTTTTAGGAAATTTTTTCTCTATAATCGATAGTACGTACAAGAAGTCACTTGACTAAAATGTGTAGTTGATACAATGCATCACCATTTTGATCTAAAACATAGAATACATATCATCAAAACCAATGTACTATAACCTAAAATATCAATCCTTAGAAATAAAATATATATTATTTTAGACCATTAAAATAATGAAATGTTGGGTAAATATAATAGTTTTTCCGTCACAAATAAATTACTATATATATAAAAATATCTCTCTTTAATATCCCTTAACAATATATTCTTTTGACCATTAATATTTTTGTCTAAAAATTATATATATAAAATTATTTAAATATAATGGTCAAAAAAAAATTGGAGGCCAACAAGTATGCCTCCTTGAATATTTAGTACAAAATTGACTCCCCTTCTTATAATATATATAGAGGGAAGTTTATTTACACCCCCCTAGTTAATTCTTTTAGGTCACCATGAGAATATTATACCAATATGGTAGTATATGACATATAAATAATGTATTCATATATTTTAAAGAATGAATTGGTATGAATGAATTTGGGTTTAAAATAAGGTGTTACTAAATGTCCTTCTATATGGATCAAAGTTAGAAACAAGGGAGGAATAATATAATATTGGATGAAAGTGAATAAAATGGTATTAAATGAAGAAAAAATTATTTTATCAATTATTTCTTTTCATTTTCATATATTGCAAAATTTTCAAGTAATTTTACTAAAACATTCCATTTCATTGTCATCTAGGAAACAAAAAATATAATATTTCTTGAAAATATGGCACTAAAAAATATCTTATTTTGTTTGAGTATGAACATATTTTACTATTAATAATAATTGTTAAATATAAAATAAATATACATAAATTAAATATAATATATAAAATAAAAAAATTAAATGAAAAAACAAGAATTATTGAAATAAAATTCACACTCATGGATAAGAATAAATAATTTTGTTCTAGAAAAATAAAAAATTTAGTATAAAAAATGATGAAATAGAGAAATATAAAAAATTATGGTTGAAGATACACCCATCAGGTGGAGGTTTCTAATGGTTCATGGGTTTATAAAATTCATGCATATTATTATAGTCATACTAAGACAATACATCTGTAACGACCCGAATCTGGAGCCCCTCTACTGGTTCCCCGTACCCGGTTCGCCACATAACCTCAAGCGTGTTTCCCTAAACACCAGAGGCTTCCAACTAGAAATGAGGGCCTTGGTGAGTTGGTGGGGAAACTATGCCCTCATTCGGTAAAGTATATAGCGGAAAAACAACCAAAAAGAATAACGTAAACAATAAACAGCATACCACAACTGAACTGAACAGTGGAAGAAATGTATAAAATAATAATGATGAAACAATGTACATATGTCTATGGAAAGCAGTAAACAAACCAACGTGATGAATACAACTGAAAAAAAAGTGCAAAAAATAACAAAGTAAACTCCTCAACATTGCAAGCCACGGCTCGGTCCCATGCTCTCCAACTCCAGTGCAATCAAGAACCTGAAGTAGAAGTGTGTTTTCCCTTATCTCTACCTATAATAACATAATATGCAAGGGCCCAAAATCATAGACCAAATAGGGTGTGAGAAAAAATCCTAGTAGGCAACAACCAAAAGAACTGTGCTTAACAGTCAATGAATATATGGAAAGTAAAGTACAGGAACTGTAAATAGGAAAAATACACAGCAGTCACAGTCCACAGTTCTTGCATATAAAGTGCACAAGTAAACAGCCTGCAACAAGAAGAAAACAGGTAACCCTATGGGTAGCTCTCACAGCCTAACCCCTATGGTTCAACCTACAAGTACTAGAAACCCTCTATGATCCACACACAGTCTCACCCATCCGGTTCAGCTAAGAATAGACTCTCTGAGAAAAAGCACTCACCTTCAATTCCCCCTATAGTCTAATATCGTGCTAAAGGGTCTCTGGGGAAGCACTCAACGTATCATTCACCCTACGGCCTGCATTGAGGAACTACAGACTCTCTGAGGAAGCACTAATTGTCAATTCCCCCAGTGGTCTCGCATCGTATTAATAGACACTCTAGAGGAGCCCTTACATCTATTCTCTATGTGGTCTACTACACTAGGTTCTCATAGTCCTGTGTAAAACTAACATGCTTAGCGCGCATGTATCATCCAAGTAAACCTCAAGAACTACTTGGCTATCAATCTAAGGCTTAACAGCATAACAAAGAAATAGTTCCACTATCCTACAACTAGGCATGGAAACTGGAAAACGCCAACATGCAAAAAAATCCTGGCAAGCATCCATAGTACAAAAAAAACTACTATATTCACAAAGGTAAACCACTAATATAGCAATCAAGCAAGAAGGCAATCAATCAAGGGAAAAACAAGAAAACGCACAATTCCAGCTCAAGGGAATTGGTCCAATTGCACACGATACTCATAGACATTCTACAGAAAGGCACAAACCACCAACCTTGACCCTAGGAGATCGATATATGTGAACAGCGACGACAGGTTCTCCTTAGAACGTCGTAGATCTGAGAAAATGTCCAAAACACAAAAACCACAATATCTTGAAAAGGATGAGGAATTGGAAATCAAGGCTCAATAATAAGGGAGAACACACCACTACGCTTCCAAAGAAATCTACGGTGCTCGAATCGGAGAACGAACTAAGAGGCAGGGGCTTGGGGAAGATCCGGTCATACGGGTCACTCTCGGACGAAGAACCTAGAGAATGGTTGTGTTGTGTCTATTAGGCGTGACCCCGGAGCATTTAGTGAAAAAAAATAAAGGTACACGATGTGTACTTTTAGAGTACACTGTGTGTACTAGGTTTTTCCGTACTCCACCGAAATCGGCCTCCACGTCACCCCAACACACCATGTGTGTGGCCCAAGCACGGCTAGCACACGGCTTCGAGCCGGAGAAGAGTACACATCATGTAATCATAAAGTACATGCCGTGTACTTTGAAATTTTCCAAAAAACTCCATTTTTCTTAAAAACTCCAGAAAAAGTAAAGGCGTACCTGAAATAATGATTCGGGTTCTTAAAAAAATTTCCCCTTAAAGAAATTCATCCCCGAATTTCCCTAGTGAGGCGTAGAAGAAGAAACCTCGAACAACTCCGGCCACTGTGACTGTACATCGGCCTCCCTCTCCCAGGTCTCGTCCTGTACCCGCCCATGCTGCCATAGCACCCGTACAAGAGGGACATACCACCCATGAAGAACCTTCATTCTGCGATCGACAATCCGGATGGGATGCTCCTAAAGCGATGAATCCGCTTCGAGCTCAACTTCCTCTGGCTGAAAGACATGAGATTGGTCTAAAAAGTAACGTCAGAGTTTAGAGACTTGGAAGACTTAGTGCATGGCCTAGTACCTCTGGGGTAGCTGGAACCAATATGCGACCGACCCAACTCTCTCCAAAACCTCAAATGGCCCGACTTACCATGGTGAAAGCATACCCAATCTCCAAATCCTCTTGTGTCCCAACCTCGGTGCGACACACAGGAAAACCTGATCCCCGACCTCGAACTCCAGGGGTCGTCTCCGCTGATCCACATAAGACTTCTGTCGAGAATGTGCTGTAGCCATCTTCTTCTGAATCAACTCTATCTGCTCTGAATTCTCCTGAACAAGACGAGGTCCCAACAAAGCTACCTATCCTTCCTCTAACCAGTATAAGGGTGATCGGCATGGCCTACCATATAGAGCCTCGTAAGGTGACATCTGAATAGTCGCCTGAAAACTATTATTGTAGGCAAACTCCACCAGAGGGATATGCTTCTCCCAAGAACCGCCAAAGTCCAGAATGCAAGATCTGAGCATATCCTCTAGCACCTGGATCGTACGCTTGGACTAGCCATTAGTCTGGGGATGGTATGATGTACTCAAAAGTACATGTGTACCCAAAGCCATCTAAAGTCCTTTCCAGAACTGAGAAGTAAAGCGTGCATCCCTATCTGAAGAAATAGAGTGTGGAACTCCATGAAGACATACAATATATCTGATGTAATGTCATCGCAGATCATCGACACTGAAGGTCTCCTTGATCGGAAAGAAGTGAGCATCCTTCATGAGCCTATCAACGACAACCCAAACATCATCGTACCCTAGAGGTGACCTTGGAAACCTGGTTACGAAGTCCATCGCAACATCGTTCCACTTCCACTCCATAATGGGTAGCTACTGCAAAAGGCATGCTGGTCGCTGATGCTCCGCCTTCACCTGCTGACAAGTAGAGCATCTCATGAAGAAACCAGCAACATCTTTCTTCATACCAGGCCACCAGTACTGGAGATGAAGATCTTGATACATCTTGGTGACACCAGGATGAACTGCCCATACTGAGGAATGAAAATCCCACATTATCTCCTTGTGTATGTCTGTTGGCACCCATACGCATCCCTGGAAATGCAAGGTCTCATCCTCTCCCACTGTCCATCTAGGAAGAGGGTCCTCTCCTGGAACACTCTCCTGAAGAACTAAGCCTTCTGAGTCTGATAGCTGCCTCATCCGTACCCGATCAAGTAGTGTCGAGGTTACAGCTACATAAGATAGGAAAGTCTGTCCCTGTCTGTCGTGCACCTCCAGATGCATCTCAGAGAACAGATCCATAAGATGCCACTCCCTGTTGGCCTCATGAAATGCATGAATCTGAGTTCTCCTGCTCAACGCATCTGCCACTGCGTTGCCCATTCCCGAAGTATAGGAAAGCTCAAAATCAAACAATTGAAGATACTCGACCCACCTGGCTGCCTCAGATTCAGATCACGCTGAGTGAAGATATACTTGAGACTCTTGTGGTTGGTAAAGACCACAAAGTGCTCTCCCAAAAGATAGTTTCTCCAACAGCATAAGGCATGAACAACTGTTGTCAACTCCAGATCGTGCGTAGGGTAGTTCCTCTCATGTGGCCTCAACTGCTGAGACTCGTATGCAATAAATCCATCTCCCTGCACAAGCATAGCTCCTAGTCCGATACCTGAAGCATCACAATAAACAGTGTAGCTCTTTCCTGGATCTGGAAAGACTAGTATCGGTGCTGACTTCAACCATCCCTTCACCTCCTAAAAGGATGACTCACAAGAATCTGACCATAAGAACTTCTCCCCCTTCTTGGTCAGACCTGTCAATGGCGCTTCTAGGCATGAGATGTCTTGAATTAAGTGATTGTAGTATCCAGCCAGCCTTAGGAAACTCTGTACCTCAAAAACATTATTCAGATTCTCCCAAGAAACTACATCTCTCACTTTCTCTGGGTCCATAGATACTCCTTCCTCTAATATGACATGACCCAAGAAGTGAATCTAATCCATCCAGAAGTGGAACTTCGAGAGTTTAGCATAAAGCTGATGCTCTCTAAGTGTACTCAGAATGATCTCAAGGTGGGTGGCATGATCATGTCGAGTGTGAGAGTACACCAAGATATCGTCCATGAAGACCACGACGAAGGAGTCCAAGTAAGGATGGAACACTCGGTTCATAAGTTCCCTGAAAACTGCAGGCGCGTTCATGAGACCGAATGGAATGACTGTATACTCGTATAGACCATACCTGCTCCTGAAGGTAGTCATAGGTATATATGACGGTATAACGTGCAACTGATGATAACCGGACCTCAAGTCGATCTTCGAGAACACCCAGGCTCCTCGAAGATGATCAAATAGGTCATCGATCCTCGGAAAGGGATATCGGTTCTTGACCCTCAACTGGTTGAGCTTCCGATAATCCAGGCAAAGCCAAAGGGTACCATCTGCCTTCTTTGAAAATAGGATAGGAAAACCCCAAGGATAAGTACTGGGTTGGATGAAATCCTTTTCTTACAACTCATTCAACTGCTTCTTGAGCTCATGCAACTCAAGTGTTGTTATCCTATAAGGAGGAATGGACACTGGTGCTGCTCCTGGTACGAGCTCAATAGAAACGTCTACCTCACGCTCTGGAGGCAAATCCGAAAAGTCTTATGGAGTGACATCCCTAAAACGATCCAACATTGGAGGAAATTCCAACTGTGAAGTCCCCTGATCGTCCAGATAAATACTAGAAATCTGGGTCGTCACCCTTCCTAGCCTATGATGCTCGAGTCCTTCTCGACTCGCCTGAACGTCCCATTCACCTCAATGAAGAAAATATTCACCCTCTGGTGAGAAAAAACTCACCATGTGGTGGTAACAGTTGACAAATTCCTGGAAGGGAACCAACCAGTCCATCCCGAGGATGACATCATAACCTGTCATCTCTAGGACATAGAGATACCATGAGAAACGATACACTACAACCTTGAGAGGGCACTCTCTACACTGGTGTACACTAGATTTCATCTTCCCCAAAGGTGAATCTAGTGTCAATGTGTCGGCAAAAGAAACGACACAGAGCACAACCCTCTCCACAGTAGCAATAGAGATAAAACAATGAGTACCACTAGTATCGAAAAGAGATGAAGATAAAACTGAGGCTTCTAAAATCGAACCTTGAATTGTAGAAGGGTCGTGATCCTACTCCTGATAGGACTACTCCACGGCGAAAGACTGGCCTGTACCGCGGCCCTACGCCCCTCGCTGACCACTCTGAGCTGAACCTCCCTGCTGGTGATGAGGGACTGGTGGTTGACCGCCACGGCCTCGACCTACACCTCGGCCCGAACGACTGGAAGAACTCCAGTTCCCAAACTGGTGAGAAACTGGTGGGGCTGCTGCTGAATGAGGAGTCATGGAAGAACCCCAGTCACCAGCTGCTGTAGAGAAAACCTTGCAGAAATGCTGAAGGTGGCCCATCTTGCCGCAAGTTCGGCACTCCATGGGGTCTCTCTGGCACTGCGGCCTCGTGTGCCCTGATCAGCCACACTGGTAGCATACCACCTGGCTACCTGACGATGGATCTTAGTTCCTCGGATCACCTCGCGTATACTTCATACGGTGCTTCTTGTTGTCATCTAGATGAAAAACTAGCTCTAGAAGCAGAACCGCCAATGCTTGCAGCTCTGTAGTCTCTCATATTGCGCTCCTCAATTAGTGCCTGGTTGACGATGGAAGTGATGGAAGTCAACTGGAAGATATTCACCTGCAAGAAGATATCCCGCCTGAGACCATCCATGAACGTCCTTGCTAAGAACACCCCACTCCCATCCCGGAGGGGTGTGAAATGATTCAGCTCGGTGAAAAGAGAGAAATACTCCATGATAGAAAGAGTACCCCGCTCTAAGCTCATGAACTCTCGGGCTCCGTCGGCCCTCAGGGTCTCCAGTTATAAGTAGTCGTAGAACACGCGTTGGAACTCCTCCCAAGCCATACCCTGTTGATGACCCACCTTTGAGATCATGTCCCACCACCTCTTGGCGGCGTCTCAGAGCATGTAGGTAGCAAGCTTGACCCACCTCTCTGGAGGCGTATCCAGATGCTCGAAGATAGTCAGCATGGCTTCTATCCATGACTCTGCAGCCTGAGGTCCTCCATCCCCCATGAAAATATAAGGATGTTGATGCTGAAAGAACCACGTCAAGTCATCCATAGTCATGGAAGGAGGCGGTGCTCCCTGGAACGTCTGCATCATCCTCAGAAAACCTTCCATACACTGTGCATCAGTGCCTGCAACTGGTATGACAGCCGGTGCCAAGGCTGACCCGACTGGAGGGTCGGCAGGATGTCCCTGATCAGCCATATCTGGTGTCTGATCACTGTCTGACGACAGACGTACAACCAGAGGATGTCTCAAAGGCATAACTCAAAAATTTCAAAAGCACACCTTAGATTAGAAAAACAAGGGCAGAAAATGCAAGAGTACAAAACGAGAATAGGGGAAAGAAAACATGAATGTTTACTAAACAATACTACATGGCAGGTATAAAATCTACATGGCGTGTCTTCTTAATCCACTAACATGGGCGTGTACCCCTGCCTTATAGGTCATGTTACACCTCAAACTACATAGAGTTTTGACCCCACACACGACGTGTACTTGAAAACCACTACCCTGCCCGAGTCTCTTTACACGGCTAACCCACACGATCCGACTTAACCCGATGCTACATGGCGTGTTCTGAACAAACGCGGTGTGTACTAGATAATGCTTCGGCGGCCCGTGTTGTTAAACACATGGACGTCTACACGGCTTACCCTTACACGGTGTGTTCCGAACAAAAACGGCGTGTGTAGGTGAAGGTGACATCGTCATGTGTTGTTCGTGACACGGCTGTGTACCTGAACAAGACTACACGACATGTGCCGAAAACGCACGACGTGTCTAAGAGAAGGTAACGCTGACCCCTATTGTTCATGACACGGTCGGGTACCTGGACAGGATTACACGGCGTGTTCCTTTATAACACGGCGTGTTCTACTCGAGCATTCCCAACCCGTGTTGTTGGTGACACAGCTGGGTACACGGATCCGAACTACACAGCGTGTTCCTACCGTACATGGTGTGTTCTTGAAGTAATTCTCACGACACCGTGTTTCTTCTCACACGGTCAGTGACAGAGCATGACAACTACACGACATGTAGTCAATAGTACAGGCCGTGTATTCTGGGTTTCTCTGGGCAGTAGCTCAGAAACAGCAAAGAAGCCCCGAAAACACAGAAAACATGTCGAGGAAGTTCCAAATTCTGATTCGTGAGGGACCATACTCCCCGTGAATCAAAACTTGGAATTAATTTAAGAAAGTTAGGAAACAAACAATCCTCTAACAAGGAAGCATAGATTCTATCAATCATCTATCACAATAGCATGCATAATCTACACAAAGTCTATCACAACAACATTCAATCACTAATGCACCCTAGATGGCATGAAAATAATGCATGACATGTGATTTCTAAAAGTTCCTATATGATGGATGAGATGGAATACCCTCATCTCATTGGGTTGCAAGAGAAATAGAACCGCAATCGTCAAGGAATTAATAACAAAAAGCATGTTAATCACTCTAGGTGAAATCATATCAACCATAAAATCTCAAAACCAGCAAACTGCAATTAATGAGGTAGTATGGCTTTTCCCTATACATGGGTTAGCTAATCCCAAGAACAACTTAATACCAAGTACCAAATCCTTCCTATCCCTACCTAAAGTATCCAAAAAGTAAAGCAAGAGAAAATAACTCCTCTGATACCACTTTGTAACGACCTGAATCCAGAACCCCTCCACTAGTGCCCCGTACCCGGTTCACACATGACCTCAAGCATGTTTCCCCAAATTCCAGAGGCTTCCAAATAGCATCGAGGGCCTTGGTGAGTCGGTGGGTAAACTATGCCTTCATTCGGTAAAGTATACAGTGGAAGAATAACCAGACACAATAACAGAAACAATAAACAGCATACCACAATTGAACTGAATAGTGGAAGCAATGTATAAAATAATAATGATTCAACATGGTACATATGTCTATGAAAAGCAATAAAAAAACCAGCATGATGTAAGAAAACTGAAAAAAAATACAATAGATAACAAAGTATACTCCTCAGCATCACAAGCCACGGTTCGGTACCATGCTCTCCAACTCCAGTGCAATCAAGAACCTGAAGTAGAAGGGCATTTTACCTTATCTATACTTGCAAAAACATAATCTTCTTGGTCCCAAAAGAATGGCCCAAACAGGGTGTGAGAAAAAGTACCACTATGAAACCACCCAATGATCTGTGCCTAATAGTCAATGAATACATGGAAAGTAAAGTACAGGAAAAATACACAGCAGTCACAGTCCACAGTTCAAGCATATAAAGTACACAAGTAAACAGCCAGAAACAAGAAGAAAACAGGTAACCCTCTGGGTAGCTCTCACAGCCAAACCCATACGGTTAAACCTACAAGTACTAGAAACCCTCTAGGATGCACACACAGTCTCACCCCTCTGGTTCAGCTATGAATAGACTCACTGAGAAATTACTCACCATCAATTCCCCCTATAGTCTCGTATCGTGCTAAAGGATCTCTGGGGAAGCCCTCAACATCTCATTCCCCCTGTGGCCTGCATCGAGGAACTACATACTCTCTGATGAGAACTCATCATCAATTCCCCCTGTGGTCTCACATTTTATTAAAATACACTCTGGAGAAGCCCTTACGTCTATTCTCCCTGTGGCCTACTACACTATGTTCTCACAGTCATGTGTGAAACTAACATGCTCAGCACGCGTGTATCGTCTAAGTAAACCTCAAGAACTACTTGGATATCAATCTAAGGCTTAACAACATAATAAAGCAACAGTTCCACTATCCTATAACTAGGCATGGAAGCTAGAAAATGACAACAAGAAAAACAAGCATGGAATGCATCCAGAGTACAACAAAAACTACTCTATTCACAAAGGTAAACCTTTACTATAACAATCAAGCAAGCATACAATCAATCAAGGGAAAAACAGGAAAATGCACAATTCCCGCTCAAGGGAATTGGTGTAATTGCACACGATACTCATAGAATTTCTACTAAAAGGCACAAACCACCTACCTCGATCCTAGAAGATCGATCTACGTGAACATCGATGACAGATTCTCCTTAGAATGTCATAGATATGAGAAAACTTCCAAAACACATAAAGCACGATATCTTGAAAAGGAGGAGGAATTGGAAAACAAGGCTCAAGAAGAAGGGAGAACTCACCACTGTGCTTCCAACGCAATTGATCGTGCTCGAATCGGAGAACGGACGGAGAGGCGGGGGCTTAGGGAATATATGGCCATACGGGTTTCTCTTAGACGAAAAACCTGGAGAAGGGGTTTGTTATGTCCGTCAGGCATAACCCCAGTTCGTTTAGTTAAAAAAAATTACACGATGTGTACCGTAAGAGTAAACGGTGTGTACTAGGTTTTTCCGTACTGTTCCAAAATCGGCCTCCACATCACCCCTACACACTGTGTGTATGCCCCGGGCACAACCAACACACGGCTTCGAGCCGGAGAAGAGTACACGACATGTACTTATAAATTTTCCAGAAACTCAATTTTTCTTAAAGACTCGAGAAAAAGGAATGGCATAACTAAAACGAAGATCCGGGTTATTACAACATCAATACATAAGAAAAATATAAAACACATCTTCATATTATTCCTTGAAAATTTGAATCATTTTCTGGCCTCCAAAGAATTAGTATCATCTAAATTATTAATGGGGATCATATAGGTCTTTAGAGACTGAATCAATATATATTTTGTAGAGATTTTGATTTTAAAATTATATAGTTGAAAATTTGATCAAATATGGCTATGGGTTAATATAACACAATAATGGTGGAGGTGGAATGGAAGGTTATTTATACCTTTAACAAAGTAGTCAATTTTTCCATCCTCTTGAAAATTAAATCTCTTTAATCGGAAAATTCATTGGATTCATGTTTTCTCCAGTCATTCATTTAAAAACAAGTTTGTGGGTAATTATTTGTCATTATCAATCAATAATCCCTTAATGAATGACTTCAAAAATATATATAAATTATAATTGGATTAATTATTCATATAAGGGATGATAAATTCAATAATGTTATGGAGTTGATGTTAAAATTGAATAGTATTTAGGGATTTGAAAACATTATGATTATTCCCACTTGAAAGTGATAAAATAACATAGAATTTAAATTATAAATTTAGAGATTTTATCCCAGGAATCATGCTTATATACTATAAAATTGGGTATATTTAGGATCCAATAATGGGATACTACTTTTAATCCACTTCATCAGAAACACACCAATTACTAATGTTTTCTATGGCTTCACCAATATAGTTGGGTTCTATAGAATCCTTATATCATGAAGGATATATTCTATTATATTGTTTCACCAATAAATAATGATTAGAAATCAACCAAATATATGTTTGGTTAATATAAAAGTGTTTTTGTGGATTTGGGTATCTTGAAAAAATCATTCTCATACTAACCAACAATTTTTTACTAGAGAAAATTTGTAAAATTTATTTGAATATGAAATTATAATTTTTTACGTATTTCTATCTATTTAATCGTATGGTTTCTTATAGTCGTCATATTTAGATGATTCAGATTAAGAATATAGAATATAATAATGAGATATGGAGATAATATCATTGGATACCTATCAACAAGGGTGTTTTTATATCCTAATAACCTTATCAGGAAATATATAATGATCCAAAAGAATAATAATGGACCCATAGGAAAGAATAAGATGTAACAGATACAAATATAATGAAAACAATTGAAAAGGTAAAATGTGTATCTATGGATGATCAGGTCCTCAGGTCCAATATGACATCCGAGGATAAATATAATGTAGTATTAGAGGTGGTTTATTTAGGGGGTCACCTATTGATAATTTTTACCACCTTATAAGGGATGAAACGATGGTAAATTATAAGTTTAATATGTCAGTCGAGGAGTATGAGTTTCAAGAACACACCACCTTATATGTTTCTTTTGTTAATCACTTTTGAAATGATGGCCATACTTGTATTATCACTCAATAAAAATATAAATCTCCAAATTAAGATGATGAGGCTCTTTAATAGTCTAATCCAAGAGGTCATTCAAAAAAAATTTAAATTTTTTTTATCCAAACTTAATAGATAGAATGTTATATGGAGAGGTAAACCCATGGTCTCACCTCTTTAAAATGAAATCTCATTTCGATGGTATGAAATAAAAATAAATATTTGGTATGAAATAAATATTATATTCAATAATATTTTGTGGGTAAATATATCTAAATCAAGGAACACCCTCAATAATTTTATCTTAATACATAATTATCAGTGACATAAATTTATGAGCCTATGGTTTACCTTAACTCTTTAAAATATATTACTTTTAATTCCATGGAATATAATTTTATTTTTTTTAATCTACACTAAACTATTATGGAAATTATTACACTCCATTATTCTTTTTCAGTACACCCATGTTCATACTTTTTTATCATCCTTGTTTGTTTGTATCTACATGCTTATTGATTTCTGTGAACCATTTCATGGGAAAATCACCAAAATTTCTTGAATTTGTTTTTTTCAAATTAAATGAGTTTACTTATAAATGAATTAAATGATATTAGGGGTTCTCCCCTTATATTAAGAATGTATAGGGTGCTTTAATGTTTTACTGTTGAGTAATGGCATGTTTTTTATTTCTAGGGAAATTAAATGTCATGTAAATGGATTACACATAATACAATGTTCTCCATTAAGATAACATGAATAAATTTCAGGGAATGAAGTTTAAATTCCATTAATATTGAGTTCAATTCATGTAATTTATAATAATGCTTTCTTATAAAAAAGAGACATATTTTTTGGAAATTTAATCCTTCATGGATTTCATGTGGGTTTATGGGATTGTATGCTATGTAAATGTCATATAATATGTGTATATATAAATTTATGGGTTTTATTCTTTAATTATTTTAGTATCCTGAAACTCATTAAATATATCTCATAAAAGGTGATTTTGGAGATCCACACACCTAGAAGATCAGTTGTCTAGTGGTCAATCATTCGGGATGTTTTGGTGCACCTCTATGTGTTTATGTTCCTTCTAGTTCTTAATTTCTTTGGACATAGGCATTGTGATGGTGATGTTGATTTTTTAGGTTCATGATGATGTAATGTGTTATATCGATCATTTTTATCATATCATGTCGTGTCTTTTTAATTATAGTCTCATAGTTTCCAATCACCATTGCCAATGGGAACTATGTTTATACTATTTTGAGGTATGTGTTTCTATATAATGGATTAATTGGATGAATTTATTATTTTTCCTCATAAATTAAATTTTTTTGATAATTGAGTTTAAGTGAATGTTTCTTTAAATTTATTCCATGTAAAGGTATATTTTTCAAATTGGTTTTTATTAAACATAGATTTTTCTATTCATAAATAAGATCTTTAAATCATTTTAGTAGTTTCGAATGGATTTGATAAATATTTTATAATTTTTGGGAATGTTTTTCAAATTTATATTAACATATTGTACCATTTTTATCCATTATTAGGTTGATAAAGAGTAATAGGAAATCATAGCGTGTGTGACACCATTAGTGGTTTTTTTTGGTGATATAGATAGATTATGGTGTCACACTATATCGGTTGGACCCAATTTTTTTCCTAGTATAAGATCATTTATATCAGGCATATATTATCACATAGGCGACATGGAAAATTATAATGTGAGTTTTTATGTATTTTTATCACATGATAGTTTTTATATTCCATTATTGATCACAGGTTTTTATATGAGGTTTTTTCACATAGCATCACATAATGGTATTTCATGGATATGTGATAACATTATTTCCAAATAATTCAATGATTTTAATTCATGTTTAATCACTTATAATATTTACATTTATGAATTTGATATTATGAAATTATATTATGATAAAATAAAAAGAAATTTATTTTGAAATTGGATTGGATTTATTAAAATTATTTTTAAAACTAATTTTCATTTAAAAGATAGATTTTTAGTATTATTTATATAATACCTAGTACAAACTATATTAGGATATCCTAAAATAATCTCTAATCACAAAATAATTTTTCCTTTAGACAGTTTATAAATTTGTTTTCAGGATACCAGTAATGTGAAGGGAATCATATAATATTTTGTCTCCCCCTTCAATCATTTCCTTTATAGAATGTTTCTTTGTAGGTAATTATTGGCCCCGTGGTGGATTTTTGGGCCTATATAATTCAACCATTTATTTTAACCTATATGTATTGTCTATTATATATATTAAGGTAAATTTTTCTATAACTTGGTACACTGGATGTATGCCTTTTTTCATTATTTTCATGAGTTGTTTTGTTGTCTTTGTTACACCTAACCATGTGATGGTTAACCTAGGTGTATGGTTTGGTTAGATAATGATGGTATTTTAAAAAATTTTATCAGAGGAAAGGCCATAATATGTTTCGTTAACAGTACATTTGTAACGTCCCAGTTCCGAAAGCCACCCAGAGGCACCCCGTACCCGGTTGGTCACATGGCCTCAAGCGCATTTCCCAAAATGCCAGAGGCTGCCGACTAGATGGGAGGGCCTTGGTTGTGACATTGGGGAAACTATGCCCTTGTTGGCAGAGTACACAACGAAAGTAAAGAAAACATGCAATTGCGGAAGTAGTAAATAACCAACAACAATGCACAATTAAATATTGGAAGACTAAAGCCATAAAACACTATAGAATATATGTATATATGAAATGATGCACGATAAATATCTAGGAAAACAGCCAAACAGGTCACAATGCTGGAAATACAAACAGTACCAAAACAATTACAAAAGAAAATGTAAACAGCTCCTCACTATCACAAGCCTAAGCTTGGTCCCATGCTCTCCTGCTCCAAAGCAATCAAGTACCTGAAGTCGAAGGGCGCATTCCCTTGTCTATACATGCAACAACATAGTCTGTTTAGGCCCAAAATCATGACCCAAATAGGTTGTTAGAATAAATCCTAGTAGGAAACCACCCAAAGTTTTGTGCCTCCCAGTCAGTGATCATAAGACAGGTAATAGTACAGTAAGAAGTAAATAGTAACAGTAAACAGTAGGCAGTAATCAGTCAGCAGTAACAGGATGATATACAATAGTAATCAATCCACAAAACAACAAGAATTAGTGAAGCAAACAACTAACCACAACAGGAACCCCTCTGGGAAGTACTCCCAGCCAAACCCTCTGGTCCTATCCAAGAAGTTCCAATAACCCTCTGGGAAGTTTACTCATCCTAACCCCTCTGGTTTGGTCATAAGAAAGTATAAAACTCTATAGGAATCTCGCTCGGTAAATTCCCCTTATATTCTAGGGTAGTTAGGGACTCTCTAAGGAAAATCATGCAGTCAAACCCTCTTATATCCCCAAGGTCTAGAAACACTCTGAGGAATCTCACTCAGTAAATTCCTCTTATAGTCTCAGGTCTACCACAGACTCTCTAAGGAAGATCACTCAGTCAATTCCATCTCTAGACTGGAAAGGTTTTATGTAAATTCAAACAATGTAAAAACTCTCTGAGGAGCTCACTCGGTCTACCCTCCTGTAGTCTATAAAATCCATGACTCTCTGGGAAGATCACTCGGTCTATCCCCTGCAGTCTATAACGACCAGAACTCTCTGAGGAAGCTCACTCGGTCTACCCTCCTGTAGTCTATAATATTCAAAACACTCTGGGAATCACACTCAGTGTATCCCTTATAGTCTATAGAATCAGGTTCTCGCGATCCCTTGCAAGTTAGTGCATAAAAATGCTATAAGGCCAAAGTACACATAAAGAGCTACTTGGATAACTATTCTATAACATTACAAGGATGTCAAGAATATCATTCCACCCTACGGTCACAAGGCATGGAAAACAGGTATAACAGCCATAGGCTTCAAAAACCCAAAGGTCATAATAAGAACAAGGCATGGGAAAAACATCCAAGCATAGAACTTATCCTCAGACATGATCAAACTACCTCTACACAAGAAAACAAGAAAGGCAGGAAAAAAATAGGGGAAAAAGGTAAACACACAATACCCCATTCACGGGTATTGGTGGTAATTTTTACATAAAACTCAAATAATTCGAATGGTAAGGCATAAACCACCTACCATGGTGCTAGTAGATCAATATAATTTGACCACAAGGCTTGATTCTCTTTAGAATGGAGTAGATCTATGAAAATGCACAAAACGTTCAACCCAATATATCTCAAGAAAGAGGGAAATCATGGAATAAGACTCAAGAAGAAGGAAGAGCTCACCTCTGTGGATCCAATACAATCGACGGCGATTGATTAGGCAGATAGACGGAGGCTCGGGGTCTCAGAGGAGGTTTTTGGCCATACGGACACTCCCGGTCAAAGAATCCTAATAAGAAGACATTTCTGTCGATTAGGCGTGACCCCAGTCCGTTTAATGAAAAAAATAAAGTACATGGAGTGTAGTTCTGGGGTACACATCGTGTACATAGCCTTTCCGTAATCCCCTTTAAGTGGCCTCTACATCGCCCCTACACACCGTGTGTGCGGCCTGGATATAGACAACACACGACCTCGCATGGCAACAAGGTACACGACATGTACTTATAAAGTACATGGAATGTACTTTGAAAATATCCATATTTTTCTCTTTTTTCTCAAAAATGACCAGAAAAGAAAAAACATACCTGAAATGAAGATCCAGGTTCTTACAAACTTCCCCAGCATAAAGAAATTCATCCCCAAATTTCCCTAGCGAGGCGTAGAAGATGAAACCATGAACAGCTCCGGCCACTACAATCGTACATCAGCTTCCCTCTCCCAGGTCTAGTCATGTACTCGTCTGGGCTGCCATATCACCCATACCAGAGGGATAGACAGCCCATGGAGAACCTTCATACTGTGTTTGATAATCCGGATAGGATGCTCCTCAAACGACACATCCTCTTCGAGCTCAACCTCCTTGGGTTGAAAGACATGAGACGGGTCTGAAAAGTAACTTCGGAGTTGAGAGACATGGATGAAGACTTGCATAGCCTGGTACCTCTAAGGTAACTGCAACCGATAGGAATCCGGCCCAACTCTCTCCAACAACTCAAACAGCCCGACGTACCCTGGTGAAAGCATACCCTATCTCTGAATCCTCTTGTGTCCCAACCTCAGTGCGACACGCAATAAAACCTGATCCCTGACCTTGAACTCCAGAGGTCGTCTCTGCTGATCAGCATAAGAATTCTGTCGAGACTATGTTGTATCCATCCTCTTTCGAATCCATTCTATCTGCTCTGAGGTCTCCTGAATAAGATGAGGTCCCAGCAAGGATACCTTTCCTGCCTCCAGTCCGCACAAAGGTGATCGACATGGCCGACCGTACAAAGCCTCATAAGGTTCCATCATAATAGTCTCATGAAAACCATTGTTATAGGAAACCTACACCATAAGAATATGATTCTCCTAAGATCTGCCAAAGTATAGAATGAAATCTCGGAGAATATCCTCAAGCACTTGGATTGTACGCTCGGACGGGCCAGCTGTTTGCGGATGGTATGCTGTACTCAAAAGTACCTGTGTACCCAAAGCCTTCTGAAGCCCCTACCAGATCCGAGAAGTAAAACATGCATCCCTGTCTGAAGTAATGGAGTGTGGAATTCAATGCAGATGTACAATCTATTAGATGTACAACCGCCCCAGCTCATCAAAACTGAAGGTCTCCTTGATCGTCAATAAGTGAGAAACCTTCATAAGTCTATCGACGATGACCCAAACAACAACATTCCATCGAGGTGACTTCGGAAACCAGGTCACGAAGTCCATCGCGACATCATTCCATTTCTTCTCAGGAATGGTTTGCTGTTGTAAAATCCCTACTAGTCACTGATGCTCTTCTTTGACCTGCTGACAAGTAGAACATCTAATAACGAAACTAGCAACAACTTTCTTCATAACTGGCCACCAATACTGGCGATGAAGATCCCGATACATCTTGGTGACACCATGATGAACTACCCAAACTGAGGAATGGAAATCCTGCATCATCTCCTCACATCTTTTTACTGGCACCCATACGCGTCCCTAGAAATTCGAGATCTCATCCTCTCCCATTGTCCATTCAGGAGGAGGGTCCTCTCCTGACACACTCTCCCGTAGGACTAGGCCTTCTGAATCTGATAGCATCCTCATCTGTACCCGATCAAGAAGTGTAGAGGTCACAACTACAGAAGATAGGTAAGCCTGTCCCTATCTTTCGTGAACCTCCAAATTCATCTCAGAGAATAGAGTAATAAGCTTCCACTCACTACTGTCCACATGAACTGCCCGTATCTGTGTTCTCCTGCTCAGCGCATAAATAACTGCATTACCCTTTCTCGTCTTATAGGCAAGATCAAAGTCAAAGGACTGAAGATACTCGACCCACCTACATTGCCTCAGATTCAGATCACGCTGAGTGAATATGTACTTGATACTCTTGTGGTCGGTGAAAACCACAAAGTGATCTCCCAGAAGATAGTGCCTCCATTAGCGTAAGGCATGAACAACAGATGCTAACTCAAGATCGTGCATCAGGTAGTTCATCTCATGTGGCCTCAACTATCGAGACCCATACCCAAGAACTCCATCTCCTTGCATAAGCACATCTCCCAGTCCGATACCTGAAACATCACAGTAAAAGGTATAGCTCTTACCCGGATCTATCAAGACTAGTATCTATGCTGACGTCAACCTCCCTTTTAGCTCTTGAAAGGCTGACTCCAAAGAATCTGACCATAAGAACTTCTCCCCTTTCTTGGTCAGACCTGTCAATGGTGCTGCTGGGCGTGAGAAGTCATGAATAAAGTTCATGTAGTATCCAGTCAGCCCTAGAAAACTCTGCACCTCAAAGACGTTCTTCGACTGATCCCAAAGAACTACCACTCTCACTTTCTCTGGGTCCACTGATAATCCTGCCTCCGAGATGATGTGACCCGAGAAGTGAATCTGATCCATCCAAAAGTGGCACTTCGAGATTTTAGCATAAAGATGATGCTCTCTCAGTGTACTCAAAACTATCTCAAGATGGGTAGAAATGTCATGTCAATTGTGAGTGTACCCCAAGATGTCGTCCATGAAAACCACCACGAAGGAATACTAGTATGGATGGAACACTCGGTTCATTAGAGCCATAAAATCTGCAGGCGCATTCGTGATACTGAATGGAACGACAATATATTTGTATAGACCATAAATGCTCTAGAAGGCGGTTATAGGTTTATTCGATGGTCTAACGCGCAACTGATGATAATTGGACCTCAAATCGATCTTCGAGAACACCCGGGCTCCTCGAAGCTGATCAAAGAGGTCATCGATCCTCGGAAATGGATAACTGTTCTTGAATATCAACTGGTTAAACTTCCGATAATCCACACAAAGCCTAAGGGTACCGTCTTCCTTCTTCGCAAAAAGGACAGGTGAACCCCAAGGAGAAGTACTGGGTCAGATGAAACCCTTTGCCTGCAACTCCTCCAAATGCTTCTTGAGATCCTTAAACTCAGTTTTAGCATTACTATATGGAGTAATGGACACAGGTGCCACTCATGGAATGAGCTCAATAAGAAATTATACCTCATGATCTGGAGGCAAACCTAAAAACTCCTCTGGAAATAAATCCCTGAAACAATCCACCACTGGAAGAAAGTCTAACTGTGAAGTCCCCTGGTCATCCAGATAAGGACATGAAATCTATGTTGTAACTCCTCCTATCACTTGATTCTCTGGTCCAGATCTACTCGTCTAGACATCCCACTTGCATCTATGGAGAAAAGATCCCTCCTCTAGTGATATGAAACTCACCCTGCGGCGATAGCAATCGACGAATGCCTGGAAGGGTACTAACTGGTCAATACCGAGTGTGACATCATAGCCTGTCATCTCTAGGACATAGAGGTTCCATAAGAAGTGACACCCTGAAACCTCAAGAGGGAACTCTCTGCACTGACGTACGCTAGACGTCCTCATTCCAAACAGTATATCAAGAGTCAACATGTCGGAAAATGAAAAGATACAGAGCCTAAGGCTCTTCACAACAGCAACATAGATAAAACTATGTGAATAACCAGTATCGAAAAGAGCTAAAGATAAGACTGAGGCTACTAAGATCCTACCTCGAACTATAAAAGGGTCAGGATCCTGCTCCTGATGGGTCTGCTCAACGGTGAAATTCTGGCCTGTATAGCGGCACTACACCCCTGGCTGACCACTCTGAGCTGATCCACTCTGTTGTCACTAGTAACTTGGTGACTGAACACCATGGCCGCGTCCTCGGCCTCGACCTGAACTGCCGGAAGAACTCTAGTTCCCAGACTGGTGGGAGAATGGCGATACATCTCCTATACACGGGGTCATAGAAGAACCCCTACCACCAGTTGAAGGTGAGAAGATTTGACAGAAATGTTGAAGATGGCCCATCATGCCGCAAGATCAGTACTCCATCGGGTCTCTCTGATACTGAGGCCTAGTATGCCTGCTCCTACCACACTAGTAGCACACAACATGGCTTCCTGAAGATACATTCCACCAACTCTGATCTCTTCAAGATAGCTCCCAGTGGTGCTTTCTGCTATCAGAAGGAGGAACACTAGCTCTGGAGGTCAAACCACCCTAGCTCACAGCTCCAGAATCTCTCAGATTGCGTTCACTGATCACCGCCTGGTTGAAGATTGAGGATATCGAAGTCAACCTGAAGATATTAAACTGGGAATGGATCTCCTCCCTAAGGTCATCCTTAAACATCCTAGCAAGGAACAACTCATCACCTAATGGAATCGGCGTGAAGCGCTGCAACTCTGTAAAACGGGATGAGTACTCCATAACAGAATGAGTACCCGGCTTGAGACTCATAAACTCTCAGGCTCGGTTGGCCCTCAAGGTCTCTGGATAGAAGTAATTGTATAATATACACCAAAACACTTCCCAATTCATACTATGTTGGTTTCTTGACTATGAGATCACCTCCCACCACCTTCTGGCGGCGTCTTAGAGCATATAAGTATCCAGCTTCACCCTTTTCTCCGGAGGTATCTCCAGATGATCTAAGATCGTCAGCGTGGCCTCTAGACACCACTCTGCAACCTGGGGTCCTCCATCCCCTAAGAATGTAGGAGGATACTGCTGCTGGAAAATCAGCGTCAGCTCAGTCATCGACGGGGTAGGAGACGGTGCTCCCTAAAAGTTCTGCATCATCTTCAGGAAGTCCTCCTTGAATGGAGCAGCGACACCTGCAACGGGTATAAATGTTGGTTCCATGGCTGGCACAGCAGGAGGATCTACAGAAGGTCCCTGATCGTCCATATCCGGTGTCTGATCACCGTCTGGAATCTTAAGTACAACCAGAGGACTTCTCGGAGTCATAACTATGAATGATCAAAAGCACACCACATGTCAGGATTATCAAGGACATAAAAAACAAGAGTACAAAACTGGAACAGGAGGAAGAAACACTCAAGATTACTAAACATGACTACACGACATGTATAAAACTACATGGCATGCTCTTTAAGTCCATTCACATGGGCGTGTACTTCTACCACCTTTGGCCGTGTAACTCCCCAGAGTACATGGTGTGTTGTCCCCACACACGGCATATACTTCATCTCCATTCCCCTACCTGAGTCCCTTTACATGGATAACACACACGGTTCTGTTAACCCTAGACTACATGACATGTTGACTAAGGACACAACATGTACTATACATTGTTTCAGCAACCTGTTCTATTAGTTACACGGCTGGCTACATGGCTGACCCTTACACGGCGTGTTCCGAACAAACACGACGTCTATATGAGAGATTACACCATCCCGTGTTGTTCCTGACATAGACGGGTACCTAGAACAAGACTACACGGCGTGTTGGTACCCAACACGGCGTATAACACAAGTGTTTCCCCGACCCGTGTTGTTAGTGACACGGCCAGGTACACGGCTCACTACTACACGGCGTGTAACTACTGTACAGTGCATGTTTCTGAAAACGTTTTCACCACTCCGTGTTTCTGCACACACAGTTAGAGACACGGTTTAAAACTACAGGGCATGAGGACAAGTACACGCCGTGTATTCTGGTTTTTTCTAGTCAGTAGCTCAGAAACTACACCGAAGCCCAGAAAACACTAAAAAACAAACATGAAAGTTCCAAATTCTGATCGGTGAGGGCCCATACTCCCCACGAACCAAATCATGGCATCTCCTACATATCATATACAAGGGAAACAAGTCAATGATCCACCATGTTCCGATTCATGAGGGACCATAACACCTAAAGAGCCAGAATTTGGCGTTCATTTAAGCAAGGCACAATCCAACAATTCCTCTATCAAAATGCAGAGATTCTATCAAAGCATCTATTAGAACAACATGCATAATCTACATAACGTCTATCACAACAACATGAAATCTCTAATGCACCATAGATGGCCTGGCAAGAATGCATGGAATGTGATTTCTAACAAGTGCCAATATGATGCATGAGATGGCATACCCTCATCTCATCGATTAGCGACAGAAATAGAACCACACTGGCACAACAATAACAACACAAGGCATGTGAATCATTCTAGGTGAAATCATATCAACCGTAAAATCTAAAACCAAAAAACTACAACAACAAGGTAGATTGGATTTTCCTTGTACACGGGTTAACTACTCTCAGGCACAGATTATTACCAAGTACCGAATCTATCCTATCCCTGGCTAAAGGCTCCAAGTAGTAAATCAAGAGAAAATAATTCCTCTAATACCAATTTGTAACGTCCCAGTTCTGGAAGCCACCCAGGGGCGCCCCGTACCCGGTTGGTCACATGGCCTCATGCACATTTCCCCAAACGCCAGAGCCTTCCGACTAGCAGCGAGGTCCTTTGGTGTGATAGTGGGGAAACTATGCCCTCATTGGCATAGTACACAGTAAAAGTAAAGAAAACATGAAATAGTGAAAGTAGTAAATAACCAACAACAATGAAAAAGTAAATAGCAGAAGACTAAATAAATAAACCACTGGATCACATATTTATATATGAAATGATGCATGATACATATCTAGGAAAACAGCCAAACAAGTCACAATTCTGGAAATACAAACAATTAAAAAATATGTACAAAAGAAATGATAAACAGCTCCTCATCATCGCACGCCTATGCTTGGTCACATGCTCTCCAACTCCAAATAAATAAAGTACCAGAAGTCGAAGGGTGATTTCCCTTGTCTATAACTGCAACAACATAGTTTGTTTGGGCCCAAAGGCATGACCCAAACAGGGTGTGAGACTAAATCCCAGTAGGAAACCACCCAAAGATCTATGCCTCACAGTTTGTGAGCATATGGCAGGTAATAGTACAGTAAGTAGAAACAATAATAATAAACAGCCCGCAGTAATCAGTAAGAAGTAACAGGATGATATACAATAGTAACTAATCCACAAAACAACAAGAAGTGGTGAAGCAAACAACTAACCACAACAGGAACCCCTCTGGGAAGTACTCGCAGCCAACCCCTCTGATCGTAGCCAATAAGTACCAACAACCCTCTGGGCAGTGCACTCAGCCTAACCTCTCTGGTTTGGTCATACGAAATTATAGGACTCTCTGGAGAAGCACACTGGGTCAATTCCCATTATAGTCTAGGGTATTCAGAGAATCTCAAAGGAAGATCACGTGGTCTAACCCTCTTATAGCCCCATGGTTTAGAAACTCTATGAGGAAGCTCACTCGGTCAATTCCTCCTATAGTCTGAGGTCTACCACAGACTCTCTAAGGACGCTTACTCAGAAAATTACTTCTCTAGCCTAGAAAGATTTTATGGAAATTCAAACAAAGTAAATACTCTCTGAGAATCTCCTTCGGTCTACCCTCCTATAGTCTATAATATCCAAGACTCTATAGGAAGCTCACTCGGTCTATCCCCTATCGTCCATAACAACCAAGAATCTCTGAGGAATCTCACTTGGTCTACCCTCCTGTAGTCTATAATATTCATGACTCTTTGGGAAGCTCACTCGGTCTATCCCTTATAGTCTATAGCACTAGGTTCTCACGGTCCCATGCCTATTAGTGCATACTAATGCTATAAGGAAAAATTACACCTAAAGAGCTACTTGGATAACCATTCTACAACATTACAAGCATGTAAAGAATATCATTCCACCCTACAGTCACAAGGCATGTAAAACAGGTATAACAGCCAAAGGATAACAAAACCCAAAGGTCGTAACAAGAACAAGGTATGGGAAAAGCATCCAAACATAGAAATTATCGTCATACGTGATCAAATTACCTCTACACAAGAAAACAAGAAAGGAAAGAAAACAACAGGGGAAAAATGGTAAACACGCAATACCCCATTCATGGGTATTGGTGTGAATTTCCACATAAAACTCAAAGAAATCGAAAGGTAAGGCACAGACCACCTACCTTGGTGCTAGTAGATCAATAATAAATTGACCTCGAGTCTTGATTCTCCTTATAATGGAGTAGATCTATGAAAACACACAAAACGTTCAACCCAAGATATCTCGGGAAAGAGGGAAAATCATGGAATGAGACTTAAAAAGAAGGAAGAGCTCACCACTGTGGTTCCAACACAATCGAAGGTGGTTGCTTAGGAAAACAGACGGAGGATCAGGGGCTCGGATTATGTCTACGTCCGTACGGATGCTCCCGGTCGAAGAATCCTGAGAAGAATATGTTTCTGTCGATTAGGCGTGACCCCGGTCAGTTTAATGAAAAAAAACAAAATTACACGGCGTGTACTTAGCCTTTCTGTACTCTGCTTTCAGCGGCCTCCACATCACCCCTACACACCGTGTGTGTAGATTGGTCATGACCAACACATGGACTCGCGTGGAAACAAGGTACAGGGCGTGTACTTATAAAGTACAGATAGTGTACATTGAAAATTTCCAGATTTTCCTCTTTTTTCTAAAAAATGACCAAAAAGGAAAATCATTCCTAAAACAAAGATCCAGGTTCTTACAACATTATATTAGTTTCCTATCACAGTTACATAGGATTTATTTCCCTCAGAATTTATATTGTAGGTTTGGAAAAGGGGCATGGAAAATTCATATCCGTGACAAAACCTGAGTTACCATGGGTGGTGAGGGAATCTTTACCAGGTTGTATACATGGGTTTTTATTTTATTTTAATGAAGTTTATTTAAATTGACCTATTCCATTTTAGTTTATGTATTTCATTGGTAGTATTCATAAATTCCTTAAATTATCATTTCTAAGGATTTAGAAAAAATTATGAAGGTGTTCCAAAGACTTTTAAATTTTTTATGGTATAATTTGTTATTTTATATTTTTAATTAGATATCAACTATAATAATATCTATTTCAAATTAGATAGTGGATACAATGAAATAGGAACTATAGGGTAATCCTTTATTTGACTATTTTTTGGCAGATGATGTAATCCACAATATTTAGACTCTATATCTTATTGTAGTTGGGAACCTATGACATGTCATAAGGGACCATTGGAATATGAAGAGTGGATTGAGAGGCTCTTTAACCTATTGATGAATCCAAAATACTCTAACTTGGTTTCTCCCATGTACGTACTCAAGGGATTGGGAGGTAGAATATAGTATTTAATTATGAACCCCATTTTTCATGTGGATCAAACCTAGGATTCCTTCAACAGAATAAAAAATTATAAGTTTTACTTTGATATATTTTGTATAGAAAAGTCCCATGAGATTATGATCATGGACTAGGTTGAACATATTGTTTTGACTATTATACCATTTTTTTATGTGTTGGACCATCTAGAATCAGATCTTCTCACCAATGGGTCTTTAAAAGATTAGTTGTTTTTGGAGTATGGCTTAATTTTTTATTAATGTTGATTCTCAAGTTTCTTATTACCTATGTGGAAAATGTTGACAATTTATCTTTGGATATAGTATACATAGATGGGAATACATCCCTAGGAGGATATTCAATTGGTGTAGTTGTTAGTTAGGGTGTATATCCATTCTTGAAATGGAATAAAAAAGGTAGCATGTTTTATTCTTGACCAGTTTTAGGGGCTTTATCAGGACATTAAATGATTTTTTGTTATATGTATGGGTGTCACGGTCATTCTAAGATTAATAATTTAGAGTCTTCCATGAATTTTCATCTTGGTAGTTGATCTTTACATATGATAAAAAATTGTGAAATGATATCGTATGTCGGTAAGGTATGACCCACATTCAGAAAGGGGTCATTGGTTTGTGTATATGCTTCCTTGGATGGGGTATCCTACTCACATGATAAGGGGGACTCTCATGTGACTAGGAAATATTATGGATTAGATATTAATAGAAGTCATATGTTTTGGAGTATACTCCAAAATAATCTAATATAGGGAAAATTATATTTATAGGTATGATATTTATTTTTCTTCTATAGTGGTATATTAATTTATTATTTTTTATCATCATCCATTCATATCATAAATGATATTTTACGTGTTGGTGTTCTATTTAATCATATATCTGTCATGGTGGAATTTACTATGCCTTGGGAAAAGTTGTTTGAGGAAGGTTTTATGTTCCCATAGTTTTGGCTGATGAAATACTACATTGAGGTTGTATGGGAATTTTTAGTTATTGATATTTACATCATAGAATTTATTATAGATATGTATTGGATGATCTATTTTAATTATAAGATGGACTATTATTTCTATTAGGTAATGTTATTATCTAATGATGGGGTCACTCATATTTTTTGGGGTGAGTGGGTCTCTAGATTAGGAAGGGAAATGACTATTGTTCCTTATAATGGTATAATCATGTGAAATTATTATGAGATATTTCTTGATAAAATTATACATTTTTTGGGAATAGATCATTTCCCACTATTGTATGTGTACCCAGACATCATTTTGGATTTCTTTCAAGATTACCACAATAGTGATAGGTTTTGTTTACTAGTGGCCTACTACCTAGGACAATGAATGTTTTTTATAAAATCTTATCGAATGTATCCTACAGAGTTCATGGAACTGATTGTTCTTCATGAGAAACTATATGTTAATGTATTTATTCTTCATATCGTTATCTGTGGAAATCACTAGTCCTCTTCGTAGTAGTTCAAATGGGATACATAGACTCTATTTTGATTATATGATGTTTAATCAAGTGAGAATTAAGAAAAAATGTCTTTTTCCAATTCGTTTTTATCCTTTTAACCAGAATAGATGATCATGTTGGTGTGAAGAGATTGGCCATTGGTCAGGGTACCACTATTTGAGGATCCAAGACGGGTATATAATAAGGAAATTATTAAATATCCATATTAATTTCTTGTTATGAAATTCAATCTAACTAATTCTCCTGTGGTATTAATAGATTTGATGAACCATACCATTAATTGATTCATGGATACATTTTTTTTATGTTTGTGGATAATATTTTGGTGTAATCAAAGATAGAGGAGGATCATAGATGAAATGTGGATATTAATATTCTAACATTTAAGTAACATTTTTTATATACTAATCTCTCTTGTTATTAGTTTTGGATTCATGAAGTGAAATTTCTTGGGAATGTGATATTTGAGTGGGGATTTGCAGTGGATAATGAAATTATAAAAAAATTATATACTCAGATTATCCTATAATTGTTTTGGGATCCAATGTGTCTTTGGTATGAATGTTATTTATAAGAGTTTTGTTCAGTATTTCTCCATGGTCATATAATTTATGACTACTTTAACCCAAAAGGGTTTAATATTATAATGGAATGATATATATTAGATATCATTTGACGATCTAAAGGAGAGTATGAATTTAGAACCAAATTTCATTCTCCTAGATGTGGATTTGGGTTTTGATGACAGTTAGGATGATTCTAGTATGGTTTTCGGATGTGTCTAGATGTTACATAAACGCATAGTGGTATATGGATTATACCATTTATGATAACATGAGAAGAACTACCCAACCCAAAATCCTAAGAGGGATGTGGTTAGGAATTAACTTTAAATGTGGATATACTATCTCATTGGGGTGTAGTTTTCTATTTATTCAGAGCATAAAAAATTAAAACATATTTTTACTTAGAAGCATCAGAACATGAAACCGTGTCTTTTGGTGGAGTATCATCAAAAAAAATTTTTGATGTTTCATACACTATTGATAAGTTAAATATGGTTATTGTTGAGTTAATCAGGATACTACAAATGGAATCATCGAAGGAATAAACTGATAAGTGGTGTCTGATGAGTTTTTTGCTGAGATGAGGTTGGGAGTAGAAGATGTTAATGGACATGTGTATTGGGATTCAATTAAATATGTATCATCTTATGATGTGTTAGATATTCTTGAGAAGGTTATATACATTAAGTGTCCACAATTGGGTAATATCCGTTATAGTGGGGATAACTTGGTTGAGTTTCCTTAGAATTCCATTAACAATGTTTTCATCCATTTTAGGTTTGTTGTTCTATTTTCCCTAAGGTAGGAGAGGATGGAATGAGTACACTGGTTTCATAGACCATTTATCCTGAAGTAACCATGATGTATCATTAAATGAGTCTTCTATATTTATCGTTGGGGATGATATGGAGAATTCTAGATCATAAAACGTAGTGTCCTACTTATCATAAAATTTAGGCAGAACTCTAGAGGAATGATGGTTTGTTTAAACCCTTACCCATTCTGGTATAGACGTGGGATGAAATTTATATGTATTTCATCATTAGTATTACACATAATCTGATATTGAAGTATGATATTTGGGTGATCATAGATCTACTCAATAAATTAGATCACATCATCTCTATCATGGAGATGATGAAGGTGGAACAACATAGATACTTGTATACCATTGATATTGTGATACTACATGGGGTACCCTCTACAGTTTTATCTGATCATGACCTATGGTTAATGTCCAAGTATTAGATGAGTTTACAAGAGGTTATGTTCTCCTACATTTTATTGATAATGTCATATCAACCATAGATGTATGGAATGGAAAAGTCTCATATCCAGGTTTATGAGGATATTCTCTTTCTTCTTCTCTGGATTTATAGGATCTTGTAAAAAATATTTTCTTATGGTCATGTTTTCCTATAACAATAATTACCAAGACTTGATTTATATGGATCCCATTGATTATTTCTATGATATTCCATGTACATATCCAATATGATGGGTATAGTTGGGAGAGTGGTCCTTGGTTGAGTTGAGTCTTGATGAAGGGACACAAAAAATTGAAATTGATTAATGTAATACCCATAATTAGAATAATTCAACAGATATATTATCTAGAATATTGGTGGCGGATGATATAGTTTTAGGTTATTGAAATGGTATATATAGTCATTCACCACACATTGGATAGGGTTGGTTAGGTAGGCATGGTATGTTGTAAATAAGGCTTGTGGGCCCCTTTGAGATCATAGGACAACTAAAAAATGAGGTATATAGGTTGGAAGTTCTATCTAGTTCGACTTCTATCCATGATGTGTTCCATACTAACCAGTTGAGGAGGAATGTGTCAGATCCTTCACATGTGATTGGATGGGGGTGTTGATCTTGAGACTTAAACAATAGTGGTTAATCAGACATTTGATATTATAGATTGATGAGAGAAGGTACATTGTGGGAAAATGATTCCTCTGGTCTGTGTAGTGTTGCGGTGTGGATGGGGTAGCCATGATATTGGGAGAGGAAATTTTCTATGAGGAAATAGTGGACAAATATTTTGTATGGTCTGGGAATTTGTTGACATTCTTGGGGGAAAAATATTTTATAGTGGGGATATTGTAACACAACATTACACTTTTTAAGAACACATTGTTCATGATTTTTTTATCATCATTTTTGGGTGTATGTGTAGGATTCTCAAGGATGGAGAGAATTTTACAGGGAAATTGATATAATGATTTTTTAATGTATGTTTTGTTGAATTAATAGTGTCTAGATATATATGTGCAAATGGAGTTGATCTGCTCTCCCCATGTTCAGATAATTCAACTTGTGAATTGATGTTTTTCTATAGAGGATGGCATGTCTGTGGTAGGGAAGGATATAACATTTAATTTAATGGAATGATGTTCCATGTAAAGATATCTAGGAATATGTTGTGAAATTTTTTCAGAGTGTGAAGTTTATAGAACATGTACTTGTAGTGCACATCATGTATTGGAAAAATCATGTTTTCAACGAAAGTTGATTTTTTCAATGTGTTCATTCATAGCGGGCTTTACAATGTGTAATCAGATTAAACACCACCTAAATCTCACAACATGGGTAATTTGGGAATTTTATGGGCTTTAACTCTTTTATTCTTCATGCATCCTCCCTTTATCAACCCTAATATCACCCTAGGTGAAACATGATATCTCCACTCCATCAGGATCATTTATATTGATCAATCATCATGTTTTTCATAGTGCACCTCTTTCAGTAAGAGTTCCATTTTTCTCCTCATTTGATTGTTCATGGTAAGTATGTTGGTTGAATTTATGTATTATATTCATGATTGGATAGTGTTATCTATTAATCCCTTTTTTATATATATTAGTATCCTTTCAATGGAAAATATATTACTTTCCATTCACCATTACTAATAATGGTTATCTCTATACAATTTTGAGTTATATGTCTCTAAAAATGAGTAAATTTGAGGAATTTCTTATCATTCGTCGTAAATTAATTTCGGTTGAACATAGAATTGATGTTATTTGTTGTTTTATGTGATTTATAATAAGGTAAAATGTTTTAATGGTGTTTTCATTATAAACATATTTATTTTGATTTAGTAATGTTTTTTCCACCACCAAATCAAATTGGCTTGGATTTTGAAAATAATTTGGATTTTTTGAACAAGTTATTGAATTTTATTTGATGATATTGAAATTTTGGGGAACCTTGGGTGTGTCAAAAATGACACATATGAAAAATTAGTTTCTCTGCAACCAGTAGTGGTAATTTTTTTATAGAAAAAACTGTAGAATAACTCAATATAGATTGTATCTGATGTTTGGTCTACTTTATGCTCTCTAATTTCTAGTACATTTTATCCTATAAGATAGATCGCCAATGATAGTGTTCTTTTTCATTTATGGATTTTTTTTCATGTGTTGGTGTTTATCATGAATTATTGAGCACATTTTTTTATGAGGTTATATCACATGGAATCACGAGAAGATATATAATGGATATCTATTATATTGATTACCAAATAATGCACAGATATGATTTCCTAATTTCTCAATTCTATTTATTACAATTATGGATTTTTGAATTTAAAAATACTTTAGGAATATTAATTGGGATATTGATTTGAAATGGTTTTTCATTTAATAATATTTTTAGTAAAATTATTTTTCTTTTAAAATCTATAACTATTGAATTCTTCATATTTGACCTTGGATGGACTCTGTAGTGATATCATAATATGCTTCTTTATAGTGATGTAATCATTCAATTGGGAGGTTATAGATGTTTTATTTAGGATATAGGTAAATTTCAAGACATCTATTATATTTTTGGCTTATCCTTTCATATTCAAACTCATAACACTCTGGTTTAGAGGTGATGGTGAGTACCATAGATACTTTTTTTTGTCTTATTTGATTTATTATTTCTAGTTTAGCTAGTATGTCATTAATTATTTCGATTTGGTTGTATATTTTTTTCCAACATTTACTCAGGTTGAATGTATTGTTTCTCTATAATCAGGAATTTTTTTTGTCTTTCTTTCACCTCACCATGTGATAGTCGGCTTGGATATATGGATTGGTTTAACCATATTCGTCTATTACATAATCCCTTGGTGGTTAGTGTTCAAGTGTGTCATTATTTACCCTGGGTTTAATAATAAAAAAAATATATTACCACAAAAATCATTACATTAAATTATATCTATTTTTTCAATATAATGTTCCCTTAATAGTTACAGAGGTATACTAACATTGTGAGAAGACTTTGGAAATATCAACTAGAATATTCCGGGTCACTATTGGTCACTAGGTATCTCAATTTCACTAAGGTAATTCGTAAATGGATTTTATAATACCCCCTTTCCACTGCATACTAGGAATTTAAGGACTCTTTTGATCATAAATATTTTTTGTTTCTCACGCTACAAAGCGACACGTAAACAGGGTACATAAAATTAGTGACCAGAATTATTGATGGAAACTATATAATAGTTTCACTAATTTTACTTCCCTATTCCATTAGTAGGAGATCAATAAATAAAAATGATGAAGATAAATTTAGATCATGACATCATAATCACATCATTAACAATGATAATGGAAAGGATCTATTTTTATTTTTATGTATAATTCATAGGTTAAACATCCTAAAAAATATGATGATTTTTCAATAGGTCAGGGATAATAACGAATGCATTGATGAACTAATTGTTTGTGTATTAAATCGAAGGTAATTAAAATATAGATTATGTTTCTATATCAAGGATATATTCTAAATCATAGATCATGAAATTTAAGGATTTCAATACTATATTCAAGGACTTAAAAATAAACATGAATATGAATTTAACATCACCCATTTAAATTGGGAGGTTAGGTTATATACTAGGATAAATTGGAAATTCAAATTTAAATTATCCATATAGAAACAAAATATTAGAGAAAATAGATTTAAGAAAGTGTCAAAAACAATTCCATATTTAATAAATTGTATATCTTATATAA
The DNA here is from genome assembly GCA_963277665.1 of Viscum album. NCBI lineage: Eukaryota > Viridiplantae > Streptophyta > Magnoliopsida > Santalales > Viscaceae > Viscum > Viscum album. The sequence continues at coordinate 1,534,344,879 of OY728120.1, read as the reverse complement.
TAATCATGTATGAGTACAGAGAGAGTCAGGACACAAGAAAAGGGGATTTCATCTCCCTTTTAATTTCAATGAGATACAAGTTGATTTCATCATACATTATTTTTCTGTGGTGTATGTTCTACACATGATTGTATTATATGTATCTTGAAATTAATTTTTTTATTCTAATTCTAATTTTATTATCCTTCTTCCAGGGAGTTTAGATTTTAGATCATAACAAATCTGTAAAACATTTTTTTTATCAATTTTCATTGGTTTCGATTCATGTTTTTTTATGATCCCAAAATCTTATTCGAGGTGTATATACATCCATTTTCAGGATATATCAAGAATTTAATTCTTTTAATTATATATTATGAATTAGGTAATTTAGATTTTTTTCATGGATATTATGATCTGGAGTTTCCATGTTATAAGAATTTATTGAAACAATCTAATCACTTGTTGAGATTGTTTATTTTATTGATTACCTCGATGAAATATTATGATCCATATTTATAGAACATTCTTGAGTTTACTTATCATATTTTAAATCATGATTTAGTCATGTACTAGAACAATATTCTACACATTGGTATATAATATAGTTATGAATTTGTTTTAGGAAATTTCGACTTTAAACTTTCTTCAGTTAGAAATTTATGTTTTCTAAAAAGGGTTTCAAAAAATATTATACCACTGTTATATAATAATTTTATAAAAATTAACATTTTTGAATTTTTCCAATCCCTTTAATGGAATATTCAAGTAAATTTTCATACATGTCATTTATTCTAACCTATTTACCATGCAATAGGAATGTCCTTTTTACTTCATACGACATGTATGGATTTACCCACCATCGTTCACTTGAATATTCCTTTTCAATTTTCAACTGTTAATATTTAAGATATTTTTTTGATAGTAATTTTTAAAGAAATGCATTTCCAAAATTTCTTGAAGTATTATTTATATTTTTTCAGTGTATTTTCTCTGAAAATGATATTCAAATGGTTTTATGTTTTGTCTTGACTTTTTCAATGAATTAAGGATATTTTCCTCAATCAATTTTTTTGAAAGATATTTTAGAACTATTTCCCATATTATATGACAACCATTTTTGTTACTCATTCTCTTTTAGGAAATGATTTTTTGGTTACATTCATTTTCTTTCTTTGAATGGGTCACGCTTAATGTCATAGACTTTATAAAACATATTTCTCTTTCACATGTATTATTTTTTATGAAATATGTTTCTCTTACATAGGTTATGCAATGATGAAATGGTTATGAAATGTATATTTTTTACATAAGATATGACTTGATGAAATTTTAATGATTATAATTTCATTTTATGGGTCATGATTTGATTTTTATAAGAAGTATATCATTCTGTGGGTCATGATATGATAAATACTTTATTATCTTCTATCACATGTGTGAATGATTTGACTATGAGATTAGTGGGACCTATATATCCTACCAATGAATTGGGTATGGATATGTTTTATATGAGATAAAAGGGTTCATTAGTTATAGCACAGGCCCCAAAAATATGAGTGTGTTTGGGTTTATTCCCAAGCCTGAAAAGAAAGAGGGTTTATGGGTTATAGCGCAATCCTAAATGAATGTGGGTATATGGGTAGTATCCCAAGACCAAAAACAAAAATGTACATTGGTTTTATCCCAATACTACAATAAAGTGGGTACATGGGTTTCTAGTTGCGACGTCCTAGACCCAGATTCAACTTTAGGGGTACCTAGAGCCCGATGGGCCACATGGACTCAAGCACATCTCCTCGAATGATATAGGATTATTACTTGTAGCGAGGGCCTTGGGTGTGTCATGGTGAGACTATTCCTTAATTACCAAAGTTTATCACAAAAAATTAGTGTAAAAATAGTTAAATAGTGGAATAAATATAAGTAAATAGAAGGCACTAGGAAAAATGAGTAAACAATAGTAATAACCGAAACAACTGGACTAACATTCAACAACAGATGATGATATTTTATATACTAGAAAAATGGAAAACATGGATATATAAGAATATACAAAACATATTACACAATAGTATAAAGGAAATGAATGACTATATCAAGAATATCATGTTCTGACTCAATCATCTTCTATCATGCTCCACACTAAATTAAAATAAATCAAATGTTTGAAGATGTATGCTTCCCCTTTTCAACACCTATAACCATGAAATGTGACTCGAGTTCCAAACAACACCCATATAGGGTTTGAGATAAATCTCAGTGGGACACCACATAAAATTTTCATACCATCCGTCTAGTGTAAATAAAAATGTAACAGTGTGTAGGAATGAATATATATAAGTAAAGTATTACAATGTAACTAAATACCCAAGTACATGCTTCAGCCCTCAGTTTGTGTCTAAACGTTTAATAGGCTAATTTAATTAATAATTCACCAATTTATGTTGATATGACTCGTGAGGAAGATCCAAAACTGGCATCACATTATGATATTATAAATATTGGAGATTCTATGTTTTAAATAGGTAACCATGATCAAGGATATTTAATAATGTTGTCCCATGGTAACAACAAAGGCAACACAAATATCAAGGATCAGGAACTCATTAATAATTGTAGACTGGCAAGGGGTAAGAGTTTTATTCAAGGAGCGTAGTCAAGTCATGCCACAATGAGGTATGTACAGATTCCATGGTGATTTAACAAGGTAGAATTTGGAATGGAAATGACTAGGTTTGATGGGCTTTAACCATGGAACTACTTGTCAATATTGGATCCAAGGAGTATATCATAGTCATCATGTAATGATATTGAATGTATCAAAGTATTGTATCCCCGAAATCCAATTATACTTCATGATAGATACTATAGTATCATTCCGGGTTTCCATGAAAAGACAAGGTTTTGGATCTAGCTGGGTCTCAAGTTACGATAGCTATATCCATAAATCAGAATGGGTTTCCAGAGTGTGAATGACATTCTCTAATCATAATCCAATGTGAGCTCGAGTGAGGCCATTCAATTTTGATTATTATTTCATGTAATATTTCAATTAGTTAAATCCTTTCCATTCATTATTGTGATAAGTTCATGTAGCATGAAACCTTTTTATCAAGTCATTTGGTTCAAGCCTTGCCTTTCATTAATCTGAGAAGGACAAGAAGAATGAAAAAATTTAATCCATTTAAGGGATATTCCATATTAATGGATCATCCCAATAAATTCCTTTTATGTGGAGAGGGGTAACATGGATATGAAACCAATTATTCATTCACATTTAATTTGGTCAAGTCATATACTCAATATACATGCATATTTCCATTTCACATTTAACAATCAATTGAAGCACTTACCTTAGGTTGGACAAGTGGTAAGAATATATGATACATTCCACTATGAAATTCATAATATTAACATTCCATTTAATATAGAAGGATTTCCCTTAGGAAGGTCAGGTGAAGGCTCACCTAAATAGTGTTTCAAACGTGTCAAAATATTAAAAACCCAAACATGGCATAACATTTGACAAGGGCAGAATGAGTTAGGGGTGTATCCACTAACAAATAATAATATATTTGGAAATAGCCTAACCATATGATTCTAATGAGTATAATCATGGAATATAAATTTATGAAATGTCTCCCGATGAAATCGGTGGGCCCCGCACGTATATTATAAAATTAAAGAACTTTAGGGACAAATTATAGACCACCCAACTTATGGTTTTACAACTCTGCTCTCCTAGTACTATCCCTTTATTTGCATCGAATCAAAGTAGATATAAGAAAAGGTGAAGAAAATTGAAATCATGAAAACTATGTCGATTAATGAAGATAAAGAGAATGACTCAAAATAACTCGGGTACTTATCATTGCGCGTCCAATGTGATGAACAGAAGCTCGATCAGTTTCCAGCTGAATTATATCTCTTAATCCCTTTACATGGTCTTAAATGTTTTCCAAATGGGGGAAAATGGAGGTAAATGTTTTTGGTTTATAAGTTAAGGAATAGGATGAGGCTTAATATATTTTAATGGAATAATTGGAAATTTATCCAAAATTTAGCCTACGCACGGTTTGTCCACGATATTTGAAAAACCCTACAGAAACCTTGGGAGATGGTTTTATCCGAAGTAACACCCTCCACACGGTTTTTATGACCATGTGAAAACCATGTGCTGGTACCTAGGATAAAAGGAACCTCTCATGGTTAGTTCACAAAGCTATTCCCCAACCATGCGAGGAGTCTCTGTCTGAATAAAAATAGACTACATGGGTAGGAAAACCATGTGAAAACCATGAAACTTATCCAGTTTTCCAAATGAGGGGTGATTTGAGCTCCAAAGAAGACTCGAAAACCCTAATAACCTTCTCTAACTCAATAGGCATCCATAAAGGGGAAATGTATATATTTAAAAAAAAATTTAAAGGATCCATACCTGAGTGAATAATGGTGTTCTTAAAATCTTCCCCCCCCCTAAATGTTCACCTTCAAAGGTTGGATAAACATTGTATGAGAACAACTCTGGTCATTGGGCACATACATCAGCTCCCCTCTCTAATGTCTTGTCATGTTTTCGAACATTCTGCAATATCACCGATACTGGAGGGACTAGATGGCCTCACAGAGCCTTCATGCTCCAGTCAACGATGCGTACTAAATACTACTCAAAGTTTGCATTGACATTTAAATCAACATCCATGAGATCAAAGGTATTAGATATGTGTGTAGGATGTTGGTGAATTGGTGAATCGGGAATGACATTGTGCATGGTAGGGTACCTATGAGGTACTAAAAACTGATAGGCTACCAAAAATACTCTTTCAATAATTTCCAAAGACCCTACCAAACACTGCGACAGCTTCCAATACTTCCAAAAACGTATATTCCCTAGCCTGGGTGAACCCAAATAAAGACACGATCGCCGACCTCAAACTCAAGGGGTCATTGAGGGGGAAAACATAAGATTTTTTTCTACAATGGCAGCAGTCATATGATTTTTGATCACCTGAACATTATATGAAGTATCTAGAATGATATGAAGACCTAGTAGTGTTTCCTCACCTGCCTCTAGCCACACATGGGAGAACCGAATGTCCTACCATATATGGCATCAAATTAACCCACAGAAATTGTCTCCAGAAAGCTTTAATTATAGGAAAACTCGACAATAGGGGTATTCTTCTCCCAAAAATAGTCGAAATCAAGGACACATGCTCAGAGAATATAATCTATAACTAGTATTTTCTATTCTAATTTTCCACTGGTCTAGGGGTGGAAAATTGTTCTTACAAAAACATTTGTTCCCATTTCATTATGTAATCCCTGCCTAGAACCATGAAGTGAAATGAAATTCCCAATGTAAAATGATAGTACATGGAACCCCATGTATTTCTATGTTCTCACAGACATACAGTCATCCCAGCTCATCAATTTAGAATGTCTCCAACATATGAATGAAGTGTTAATATTTTTTTAGTTGGTCAATGACTACCTTGATAGCATCACTACCCTCAGTGGAAAAGGTAATCCAACTATGAAATCCACAGAAACTTCTTCCCATTTCCATTCTGAGAATATAAGTTGATGTACAAAGACTGCAAGTCTCCGGTGCTCTTCTCCACCTACTGACAGGTGGAACACATAATATTAAAGCCTACAATCTAACATTTCATCCCGATTCACCAACACTGGTGTTTCATATCTTAATACATCATCAAGATTCCCGGATGAACATCCAACTAAGAAGCATGGGACACCATCATCAACTCCTCTTTCTTGCCTATAGGAATCCATACATATCTATGAATATGCAGGATGTCATCTCTATTTATAGACCAATATAGAGGCGGGTTATCTCCGGATATAATCTTAGGGAGAGCCAAGCCTTTAGGATTAGAAAAGTATCTACCCATCACATTCTCAAGGAGGGAAGAGGTAAACTTCATGGATGAGAGTTAATAGTGATTGTAACTATCTTGAAACTCTATATGAATCTAAAAAATAGGTCCATAAACTTCCATTCATTGCTAGCTTCCTGCATGGCACGTGCTTTAGTTTTTTGACTCCATACATCTACAGCTTCAATTTCCTTCCATGGATTATATGAATGCTCAAAATCAAAGGATTGTAAATTTTTGAATCTTATACATTGTTTGAGGTTCATATCACTCTGTGAAAATATATATTTGTGGCTCTTGGGGTCTGCGTACACCACAAATCTCTCAACCGATAGATAATGTCTTGAGAAAGATAATTCATTGAAAACTGTTTCTTGCCCAAGGTCATGCATTGGGTAATTTCTCTAATGAGGCCTCATCTTCCGAGATATATATGAAACAACTCTATCATCAAACAACAGTACATCCCCTTGGGAAATACCTTATTCATCACATAAGATGGTGTAACTGATACCTAGCTCATGAAGAATTAGAATTGGTTTTTATACAAGCCTCTGTTTTAGATCTCGAAATGATTTATCACAAGCTTCTAATCATGTGAACTTAACACCAATCTTTGTAAGATCAGTAATAGGTGAATAAAGGAAGAAGTATTATATGAAATATTTGTAATATCCATCCATACCCATGAAACTCAATTTATAAAACACGTTCTTTAGCTGTTCCCGGGAAACTGCATCACTATCCATTTCTGGGTCTGTAGATATCCCTAATTCTATGATAACATGACATACAAATTGAAAATTTTCAATCCATAATTAGAACATACAATCATTCGGGTAAATAATATTCATTATATGTGTACTTAGAACAATCTCCAAATGTTTGACATAGTCCCCATGAGTTTGAGAATACACGAAGATGTCATCTACATACACAATGGAAAAAGATTCCAAATATGGGTTTAAAACCTTATTCATCAAAGACATGAAAACGGTAAGTCCATTTGTGAGACCAATAGGAATATCAATGTACTCAAACAGAGCATACATACAACAAAATTTTATAAGAGGGTTGTCTGATGGTCTTAATCGCACTAGATTATACCCCGATCTTTGTTGGATCAGAGAGAAGGTCATTTCTCTACATAACAGGTCGAAGATATCATCTACTTTAGGAAGTTGATACTAGATATTGACTATAAGCTAATTCAACCATCTCTTTTTCATTCATGGAGATAATTTCCCATCTTCCTTCATGGAGAAAAGCACGGGACACCCCAAGAGGATATAATGGGTCATATAAAGCCTTTGGTCACTAGGTCCTCTATCAACCACTTGAGCTCCGAAAGATCCATTGGTTCCATCCTATAAGGATGAATGTAAACTCGATCATCTCTTAAAATAATATTAAATATAAACTATACCAATTTCATATGAGGTTATCCATTAAAATATTCGGGGAATACATCCCTAAAATAATCCACTATTGGAGGGATGTCATCTTGATGTTAACCCTGATCCTCTATGTGGATATTTTCAATATGGGTAGTCACACCACCTATCCCTTGATGAATTGGTCCAGATATACATGCCCAGACATCCTACTCACCATTATGTTGATAACTATTGACCTTTGTTGATATAAAAGATACTCTCTTGTGATAATAGTCTAAAAATGCATGATAGTGAGTCAACTAGTCGATTCCTATAATGACCTCGATGCCCTTCAACCAGAGGAAAAATAGGTTCTATAAGAAATGGTAACATTCTACCTCATGTGGATAGTCCCTACACTTCCATATTCCCTCTGTTCGTAACCCTCATGACGTATTTAGGAACATTGCACCATAGTGATAATATATCCCCAGTTTGAGACCTTCTAAAATGGATACAAAGATAATATATTTCAAAGAAACTGTATCAAAAAAAGAATATTCAATAGTATATACAAAAATAATAGTACCTCGTATTGTGGATTGTATGACATCCTAATCCTCGGGTATTGGTTGTAATGTATGGAACTAGTTTGGTCCACTACCCTATGCAACAGACGGACCACCTGGATCATGAATGCTCTTTTGGCGCTACTACTAACCTTGGTTCTAGCTACAATGGCCATGAACAATTCTATGGCTAGACCCGTCGGTGCTAATCCAACCCCCACCTGAAGCAAAGTAAAACAACACTCTCCTAAAGGTGGAGCTGGCATAGATTCGATTCAACTCGAAGATGGTGGAAAGGTCCTGCAGAAACACTTGAGATGCCCCATACAACCAAAACCCGGACACTCCATTCGGTTGCTATCACACTATGAATCTAAATTTCCATTTTTTTCACACTGATTAGACACTTTTGATCCATCTAAATGGACACTCTGGTTGTCACTACCCTGATGAGAACCCTCGAGGAAACGCTTCTTGCCACAGAAGGAACTATTGGCCTGACATGGAAATGATCCTTTAAGCCTGGTAATATTTCCATCCCCCATGTTATACTTAGTGATATGAGCCTGATTGAAAATTTCATAAAACTTATGTAGGTGAAAAATATTGACCTGTGTAAGAATGGTGTACTGAGCACATCCTCGAAATTTCTAGCATGTAAAAGCTCATCATCGACTAGAATGGATGAAAAGCACTACATTTTTGAAAAATGTGGTGAATATTTCATAACTGAAATAGAACCCAACTCGATATGTATGAATTTTCTGCCTCTATCATCTCTCAACCTCTTAGGAATGAACTGATCATAAATGGTTGTTTGGAAATCAACCCATAACATTATGTAATGATGCCCGACCTTGGTAATCACATTCCACCATTTGATGGATTAGTCCAGAAGCATGTATGTGGAAATCTTTGCCCTCCTCTCTAGAGGTGTCTCTACATGATCACAAATATATAGGTTGGATTAAATCCAAGACATAGTAGCCTACGGACTGCCATCCACTGAGAAAGAAAGAGGATGCTTCTATTGGAACTCATGAGTCATATTACATATCGTGGGTTCAAGTCATGGATCTCCATGTAAGAACTTCATGATATATATAAAACTGTCATGAAAATTGGCATCAATGACCACATTTTGTATAATAGTCGTTGCCTCATGTGGCACTATTAGAGGTATGACTGGTGGAATAGGGACCAACACTTCTGGAGCATGGTGGTCTGTACCTTCCTAGAATACGACACAAGGATGTTGTGGAAAAATTTATCTACAATATACAATAACATGACTAAAAAAACTCATAAGAAAGGATAAAGAATCAATATTGGACGTTGAGAATAAGAAAACTCACTACCATAGGCATACTATCCCATCTACCAGCTTAAAAAACTAGGTATTAGTAACATCTGAAATATATGATTCATTTCATTTTTCATTAAATTTACAAGTTCAATCCTTTATCATTCATAAGTATGGAAAGGTGGGAAAAGGATGTGAAACTACTTCATTTTAGATGTAATGATTCACATTATAATGGATTTTCATTTATATTTAATCATTTCCCATACAAAAATCACTTCAAACAACACCCATTTATTTATAGAAAAATGGTTTGACTCGGTAAAATACTCATCCCAACCCATGAGGACCCATACACCTCATGGATTGAGACATGAAATCAATCAATCATAGAAAAGAGTAATATAAGAATAAGATAAATATCACAACATCACTCACCAAACATAGTAATATCAAGAAATGAACAGTTATGAAATGAATATATATTGCATGGTAATAGGAATGACATGTGAATTCTAGATTCCAATAATGGTGCAACAAACAATTCTCCTTGACCTCATATCATTGGGGCATGGATGAAATAAAATCATCAAATTGAGAAATAATCATGAAATCCACATAGTATGTGATTTACCAAATGGTGAGAAAATATCAACTGTAATAGGAAAAAGAAGAAAAATCATAATAATTTTGGTATCTTGATTTTTAAAATGAACTTGGGTATGCGAGGCCTAGTAATGTATTATGACCAGGTCCCAGGTGTTCACAATCTCAAATCTAATGCCTCCAAATAGTAATGTAAAAAAATAAACCACCTCTGATGCCAATTTATGACGTCCTGGACCCAGATGCCACTCGATTGGTGCCCCAATCCTAATGGGCCAAATTAACTCATGTGCATCTCCCCAAAAGCCAGAGGCTTCCGACTAGAAGTGAGGGATTTAGGTGTGTTCATTGGGAGACAATTCCCATATTACCATAGTGTTGCACAAGGGATTCAAATAACTATGGTAAATAGAAGAATCAATATATACGACTAGAAGACGCAATGGAAAATAGTGACACCAGTAATAATAATTAAAACAGCTCCAATAACAATCAACAACTAATGGTGATATGTCATGTACAAGAAAACAGTAAAACAAGGCTACAAGATAGCATTAATAAAATGTTCCACAACAATATAATGTAAATGAATGACTATCCCTAGAATATGCAGCTCTAACTTAGTTATCTTCTATCAAGATCGATACTAAAAAGTATGATATCATGTGTTTGATGTTGTATGCTTCCCTCTGTCAACAAATGCAACCATGCAATATTCCCCAGGAACCAAACAACACCTATAGAGGGTGTGAGATAATTCCTAGTGGGCCACCAACAATGATGTCTATAACATACCCCCCACCATGTAATGAAAATAAAATAATGTGCATTCATGCATATATATTTTTAAATAAATATAATGTAACAAAATACCCATGTACCGGCTTCAACCCTCAGTGGGTGTCTAAACATGTAACTAGTTCATATGATTATGAACATACCAATTTTTGCTGATAGGTCTTGAGAAGCAGAGCCAATACTGACATCACCTCTTGATAGTATAAATAGTGAAGGTTCCAAGATGTAACAAGGAAACCATGACCAAAGATATTTAATAGTGAATTCCTAAGGAAACAACCACAGTGAAGTAGAACTCAAGGGTATCTAACTCAGTAATATCTATAGTATTACCTATGGTAAGAGTGTAATCCAATTGGCATAGTCAAAGTCATTCCAAAATGAGGTGTCTATCAACTCCAAGGTGATCGACCAAGGTAAAATGGGTGTAAAAAATGACTCGGTTGGATGGGTATAATAATGGAACCTTCTTATTAATGCTAGATACCAGGAGTGTATCACATACATCCTATAATTATATTGAATGGATCCAAGGATTGTATCCCCATAATCTTGAAATAATACATGAGTGATCCTATAGTATCATATTGGGCATCCAAGAACAGAATAGGATTGGGATATAGGTGGGTCTCATCCTAAGAAATCTAAATCCTTGAATACAAATGGGGATCCTGAGTTCACATAGGATTCTCTGATCAAAATCCAATGTGATATCGAGTTAGAACATTCCTATTTAAATATGAAGTCATATAATGTTTCATTTAGCTCATTCATTTCATTTCATTGGTGTTATAAAGATAGGTATCATGGATCCACTTAATCCATTTAAGGCATATTACTTATTCAAGGTGCATTCCTCGACTGTCCATTAATGTGGTAAGGGGTGATACATATATGCCAACAATTAATCATTAAAATTTAATTTGGTCGTGTAATATAATAAATATACTTTTCAATTTCAAATTTACATTTAATTATCAACTGAAGCACTTACCTTAGGCTGGTCATGTGGTAAGCATACATGGTACATTCCATTATGAAATTCATAAAATAAGTGTTCCATTAAATACACAAGAGTTAACCTTAGGGAGGTCAAGTGAAGGAACACTAGAACACTGTCACAAATATTTAAAAATATTATAATCCCTAGTATGGAATAACCATCAACAAGTGGTTGATAAAGTTGATGGTGTAACTGCTATGAACTAATAATATATTTGTAAAGAGAATAACAATGTTTTTCTACTGACTATAATAATATCATATAAATCTATGAAATGGAAACTGACGAAATTGGTGGGCCCCACAGAAATGTTCCAAATTTATGAAATTAAGGGATAAATTACAGACCACCTACTTTAGGGTTGTACGACTCTACTCCTTTGATATTGTACCATGATTTCCCTCTTATTGATGTAAATCTTAGAAAAGGTTAATAATGCTCAGTCCTTGATATCTAGGTCGAGAGAAAAAGATAATGATAATGTCTAAATGGTCTCAAGTACTTACCATTATGCATGTATTGTTATGAAGAGAATCCAAATCTATTTTTGGATGAATGAGACTTATTTATCCCTTGACTGGGACATCAAAAACATTCAAATGGTTAAATCTAGAGTTAAATTCAGCGGGTTTATGAGTTGGGAATGAAATAATGGCTTAATAGATCATTAAGGAAAAAAATGGAAATTTTCCCAATATTTATTCTGTGGATAGTTTGTCTGCACTGTTTGACAAAACAAGCGTAAACTTTGCAAGATGGTTCGGTTAGAAAAACCATCCACACAATTTTTTCAAACCATGCACAACATTTAACAAGTACCTGGGAATAAAGGCACATTACACGGTTAGGATAATTGACTGTGTGCCAACTATGTGAGATGGCTCTTTCCGGAAGAAACCAATATGTACAGTTAGGAAAATCATGTGCTAACCATGCAGAATCCTCGAAAATTGGCATGTTTCCCCAAAAAATAGAGTTGCGAGCTCCAAAGAGGTTCCAAGCACCCTATGAACCTTTGATAACCCATTAAGAATCTCTAAAAGGTTTAAAGTAAATATTTAGACTAAATTTAAATGGATTCATACATGATGAAAAAATGGGGTTCTTACACTAGCCCAAGACAAATGTAGGTTTATGGGTTGTACACAATCCAAAAATGTTATAAATGACTTTGTAGGTCTCCCAGACATAAAATTTTCTATTATTATATATATCTAAAAATGAAATTTCTTATTCCATAGTTATGATTTCATTGATCATGATCTTAATTTTTTATGATTCATGTCATATGAAATACCATGTTTTGTCCCATAGCTCATGTTTATTACCTTTTATATGAAATGCATGATTTCCTAATGTTATGATCGCATTATAATTCTACAATGTTCATATTTATTCTTACATGTATCCCTTGATATCCCTTACTGAGAATATGATCTCACACTTTTCTGGTGTTTCCTTTCTCCGGGTTATAAAGAATGGTTTTAGGTAGAAGCACTAATGTTGTAGATATTTATGGTAGAAGAAAAAGATGATTCACCATGATATAATATTTTATTTTCGTGTTTCCAAAGACACAAAAATATTTATTCCACCTTTGTAAACTAGGATGAGAAAACCATAGTGATATCCCTAGGATTATTTTTAAGGATTTTAATAGGGATGTCTCTAAAGATAAGTATAAGGATGAGTTATCATTTTGGAAAATGTCCTCTAACATTTGTTAAGGATAGTGTGATTGGTTTACTAGTAAAACATCTATATCTTGATACTAAAAGTATATGTTGCTTTTTCATAGATGTACCTAGGGGTAACAGCTCCCACATGATGTTCTGAGAAAGACTCAGGGTAATATAGTGCATGGAAACGGGACCTGTTTCAGACCTAGGTTGACACTCCCGAGAGATATTCTTTTGGGGATTCAAAAATTCCTCTCAAACAATCACAAATTATTTAGATATAAGTTATCTATGAATAACAAAATATAAACCCAAGTTGTAATATATTATGCATTTTTCCATGATTTTGAAATCCTATATGTAATTATTTTCATGAATATGTTATTTTATTCTATGATAAGTAATTATCACATTATGCTTCTGGTTTTAGTCAATTGTGTCAACTGAAAGGAACTGTATTAATGTTGAATGTGATGGGATACTTTTTGATGAGTATTCAAGTGGGATGATCACTAGTGTTAATGATTTCATGTTCATGACTAATCATTTTTCATCAAATATGATTTAAAATGATTACCTTAACCATCTCTCAGACTCACCATGGATGATAAAGAAGGAGTTCACTGAGAGTTTGGGTAATGCAGACCTTGGGGGAATGAAAATTTGGTTTCTTTTGTGTCGATAATGTTGAAAAATAACCTATGTGAATGTATTAGTAGAACGTGAGGGTATTTTGACTGTGCAAAATAATGAAACAAAGTAAGTGACTGGAAGGAAAAAATGAATAGTTTTTTTAACTAAATGGATGGGAATTAGTATATCCCAAGGTCTTCGTCGAAGGAAATGTGTTCTAAATGTGGAGGAAACTGTCATTTTAAATACTAATATCACTAGAGGAATTTTCCTAAATAGAATCAGTATGGTGGTGCGATTAATTGTTACATTTTGGATGATGATGATAATGTGGATGAAATGAGAAAGGATAGTCGTATTGTCATTAATGGATTAAGGATGAAGTAATTGAAGGATTTATTTATTTTCATTCCAAAATAAATAATGGTTAATTATGAATGGATTGTTTATTTTATGTTATTCTGGGTATATAAAAAAATATTGAATGTTCTTTATGGACTAGAAAGTATATGTCATGTAATATTGAATTTTGACTTATGGAAGCTAACCCTTAACATGTTTTTATGCTAAGATAATGTCGTATATATAATGATATGTGGGATATTAATAAGTAAATTGGACATTATTGATTACCAAGGAATAGAGAAAGAACTTGTTTATAGGTGTATTATGATACAAATAATGATTCTAACAACATTTTTGGATTTGTGGAGTAAATCTAATAAACATAAGAATGAGGAACCATGCATGTTTTCCAAAATGATTTAGGTTAATTCAGGTTGTTAAAATGTTTCAAGGTAATATTCAATAATTCTATTAACAATCATGGAATGTTATAACCAAGAGATAAATTCTGATATAGGGGAATCAATGTTAATATGATTTCGTGAAAATATTTCTAATGATTTTTATTTTTATCTTTCTGAAGGGTTATATGGTTACCCGTTCATGAATAGATAATGTTAAACTTTGATGGAACTTTTTGTGCTCTGGGTTTGTGTAGATAATAATAGTTTAAAGGCTAGTCAGTGATTAACCTTATTTTAAGGAAGTTAATTTTATATATTATGTGAGTTCAGTTTTATAAAATTATATCTTTTATGTCAGGTGAGAACCAATCAATTCTGGCAAGGTTGTGGGTGTTGATCCAATGATCGATGGGCAATAAGGGTTTGGCGCCTACCACCAGACTTCACAATGTCTTGGTTAAGGTATATTTATTTTTAATGAATAATTTTTATGATGATTTATTATTGATAATTTTTATAGATTAATGAAAGTTGTTTTTTGAAGTGAAAAGTTTGTTGGCGTTTTTCTTTTATATTCCTTAAGATCCATTAAAAGAATATTTTAGTGCTTTAACAATAAAATTTAATTTTTTGACATTCTTTCCATGAGGCAAAAGATTTATTAAAAAATGTTCCAAGAATAACCCAATAATAAAATATTTTTTAATGCCAATTATAAAAATTACCCAAAAATCAAAAAGTCACAAAAAATAGCTTTGTCCTAATTCCATAGTTTTCGTTGAGATGATGGTCATTTAAATCATCACAGATTTATGACATTGGGGCCTTCATCATTCCATTTATAATTCTAATATTTTTGATTGATGCCCTCAATAACTCCATATAAATAATTATGATTTTCCTCCATGTCCAAACTTTACACACAACCTATGTTATCCTATGTGGAAAACCAACTATATGTTACTTTCTATACCGTTATAGTTAAGAGAAGTTTCGGTATCTAGTTTTATAATTTGGTTTTATATGAATGAATCATGAATGTATTGATATTTTCATAACTCTTATGAATTTTGAGGGTGAAATTTTTTTAAGGGGGGTAGAAAGATACCTCCCTAGATTTTGAGACTTATTTTTTTCAAAATAATTTATAATTTTTTTTTAATTTCACAAGACAATACCAATACTATGTTATATATATATATATATATATATATATATATTAACACACTCATTCAAACATTCCTTTCACATGTAAAACCTTCTTTTCTTTAGCAACATGCAATACCTTATTGGATTGCGCTACAAGAAACACAATCTTAGCAGATGATGCACGCAACACTAAGCTTAAAGGAAAAATCAGTTCTTATTAAATTAGATTTTTAAATAAGATTTTGATAACCTAAAATTTAATAATTGAAATAACTTATTTTCAAATATTTTTGTTTTATATAAACAAAACGTATTGATAATGAATGATAATAATTTTGATAGTTTCCTTTTATGTTAAAACTATTTTCTTTTTAAATTGATCACTTTGAATAATAAAATAAATTTTAGACACATTTATAAGTTCAATTAGATAAAATAAACATCATTTATTATTATTTAGAAGATCAATACTATCCTATGGTGAATTTTTGGATTTTTTTTTGAGAAACTTCATTTTTTGGTCAATGGTGGAAAATAAATCTTTTTAGTTAAAAATATTTTTTTATTATAATTAAATATTTATGATAAATGATATTATAAATATTTTTTAATGTAAAATTAGATGAATATTACATCTAACGAAACTATTAAATAAATTATTGTAAAATTAACTTTTAAACTAAATAAAAAAATCTTACCAAGATTTTCAAAATTTTCATACATTAAAACCTCATCATTTCGTCCCATCTACGAGATTAGCACTACGATTAATATTTTCGCTTCTATGATTGGAATTTAAAAAATCTAACACACACAATTGAATTCAGTATAATATTTATAGTCCAACAATACCATGTTAATTTTTAACCATATTTAATAGTAAAAATGATTTACAATAATCAAAGTGGTTAATGATAAATTATCCTCAATTAGGGACTAAACCGTAAAATTAAGGGCCCAAATGATGTTGAAACGTGTCAAAAACCCATTTTCTATCAATATTTTGTCCATAAAACATTTTTAGTTTGGTTTGTTCAGTAAGACATTTCTTATCTAAGAACATGTGCACACCTAATTTGTTTCTAAAAATTCTAAGTGTGTCCTTTTCCATCCCTATAAAAGGCCCCCACCTCAACCCATTCCTCACACCTCAAATTTTTTTATGATCATCCATATTATGACCAATTATGCTCCAAATAATCCTACCATATAATTTGAATCCTCCCTATAGTAATAAACCCTATCATGTAAACTTATTGGTACAATCCAAAAGGAGATTCCCAATTTCGAGGTAATGTCTTCTTTCAGAATCCTTTAATTTATCTTCCTTTTACACCCTTCAACATTAATTATTGCATTATTTTGTAATAAAACCAGTATACCCATTATAGTATCATGTTATTATTCAATGTTTATGACCTAGAATTACTCAAACCGCCATCTAATGGATGATTGCCATACTTTTTCTGTGTACGAAGAACTACTACCTCACGAAATGATGACTAATAATTTACCCATTACCACTAATCATGGTAGAAATTATGATGGAAAATATATAAAATATATGTAATATATTATATTTATTTTATCCTTAACCTCTTTTATTAATTTGACAAGACACATTTTTTTACCGTTTGTTTGGAGTTAATATGATAATCTCGTTTGTAAATTTGTGGACTACAGCCCCCTAAAAGCGATGTGATTCGTTCATGCACCACATAAAATGCATTAAAGATGGGTTTAGTGAACATGTATGACATATTTATTCAAATTTAATAATGATATATATATATATATATATGTGTGTGTGTGTGTATTTTCCATACGTTCTATCAATATTATAATAAAAACCGAAAACATCGTTCATGTGTACATACGACTTACTATCTCCATGAATGGTGTATTCCATTACATACTTCATTATTATATAGATTATTATAATATAACTATATTTTTTATAGATGATATTTTCATCATATTATAAATTAATGGATAATGATATAATTATAAGTACTGTAGATTTAACAAATTAAGACACGTCTAAAGAATAAAGTGAATATTACCTGATGTGAAAACTTAACATAAGATCGTTAATATGAGGGTAATGTAATTTTATAATAAAACCATATATGGTAACATATATAAGAATATTATTATATAAAATATTTATAATAAAATAGTTTTTATTATACTTGAAGCATTTATGAGTACGAAGAGAGTCAAGACACAAGTTTTGGGGATTTCATCTCACATTTAATTTCTATGAGAGACAAGCTATGTTCACCACTCTTTCCTTTTGTGTGGTATATGTACATAAGAATATTTTATTAAATGTATATATTAAATAAATATTGGGTTTTTATAATCTGATTTTATGATCCTTCTTTAATGGGTTTTAGCTGTCAAAAGTTACCAAAACAGTAAAACAGTTTTGTCTCAATTTTCCTTCATTGAGATTCATCTTCAATTATAATCATAAACTCTTCTTCGAGGTGCATAGATATCCATTTTACATGTTATATAATGAATCTAATGATTATAGTTATATATTAAGATTCATTTAATTTCCTTCTATTACACATAGAGTATGATCCCATGTTACTGAGTTATAAGATGTTATTGAGACAATATCATCACTTTTCGAGATTGTTTATGTTATTATTTCCCTTGATGAAATATTATGATAAATATATAATTAATATTTATTAATTTACCTCCCATGTTTTATATCATTATATAATCATTCATTACTTCCACATTCTAATCTTTGGTAAATAATATATTTAATAATGTGTCTTTTAGGAATGCTCGAATCTACCCTTTCTTCGGTCGAAAATCTATATTTTATAAAAAGGATTTCCTAGAATATCATACCATTATCATATAAAATTTTCAAGAAACTTCTACCCTTTTTTCGTTTAATAATATCTTCTTGTGAATCTTCTTGTATATTTCCAAACAAGTAATTCTTTCAATTCTTTTTACCGTACAAATTAGAATGTTCTTTTTTACATCGTACGACATGTACGGATTTACCCACCTACATTACATTGATGATTCATTTTAATTTTTAAAAGGATAATATTTATGAAATTTATTAGAATTAATTTTCAATTAATAGTATATTCAAAAATATTTCATGTCTTATTTATTTATTTTCATAGTGTTTTCTGAGAAAATGGTTTTTAAATTGTTTTATGTATTAACAATATTTTTTCAATAAAGAAATGATGTTACCCATAATAGATGTTTTTTAATGCTATTTCAAAAATTATTTCACATCTAAGATGACATCCATTGATGTTACTCATTCCCTTCTTGGAGATTATCTAACTATTTCATTCACATCATTTCTATTAATGGGTAACGCTTAATGTCATGGTTATTATGAAACATGTTTCTCCTTCATGGGTAATATGTTTATGAAATCCATTTCAAAATCATGGGATATGCTTCAATGAAATCGTTATGAATGTTATCTGTTTAAAATAGAATATATTGTGAAGAAATTTTACTTATTAAAATTTCATATTATGGGTTCTGAATTTATGTTTATATGACCAATATAATTTTTGTGGGTCCTGGTATGGTGAATGTTTTATTATCCTTTGGCACATGTGTGAATGATTTTATGAGTATATGGGTGGGACCTGTATCTCCATATAACTCATTGGGTAATGATATGTTTTATATGAGATGAAGGGGTATATGGGTTATAGCCCATGGAAAAAAATAACAAAGGTGTTTGGTTTGTAGCCCAAGATTGAAAATAAAGAGGGATTATAGGTTGCAGCACTTGCCTAAATGAAAGATGGTACACAGGTATCAGCCCACTCCCAAAAACAAGAAAGTAAATGGGTTTTAGACCAATCCTAAAAGAATTTGGGTGCACATGTTTCTAGCCCTAGTCCAATGTAGGTACACATGTCATAGCCCAAGCCAAGCATGTTATAAAGGTCGTCACATGTAGCCTTGGAATAATTATTTCTATTCCTATATGTATTCCACAGATCTAATGTCATATTACTTGGTTATGATTTCATAGTTAATGGTTTTTATTTCATTATGATTCATGTCCTATAAAAATCCATGTTTTGTCCCATAGTTCATGTTTATAAAATTTGGAATGAAGGTTTTGATCTCATAATATTACAATTGTGTTATAATACTACTATTATAATGGTTATACTTACATGTCTCCATTATTTTCCCATACTAGGCATATGATATCCCCCCTTTCTTATGTTTCCTTTCACCAAGTTACAAAAAATGGATTCAGGAAGAAGTGTTAATTATGTAGATCTTAACGGGAGATGTTTAATATCTTTCACCATGATTTAATATTTTGTTTCCATGTTTCTAACGAGACTAAACAACAATTTTCCTCTAGAATGTATTTTTTTAATGTACATAATATTCATCTAAAATGATGTAATATCTAGGTATGTTATGCTTGGGTCTATATACCATAAACATTGATCTATTATAAAAATCATAATCTTAAAATGTGGTCCTTGATAATAACTCAAGGGATAAAATTTTTATCATCCGTAATAAAAACATCAAATAAATGATTGGTTTAATTACATACCCATGACCTTTTGAGGATTATCTATTAATATTCTTATAAAACCCATATACATAAATATACTTGGGTCACACACATTTAATGTAATTTTTTTTATTTATACCCATATTTTATTATTCTATAAAAAAGATTAATATTTACCATAAAATTGTGCACATTAGATACCCTTGTATACATATCAGCTGTATTCCTCATCTACAAGATGTGGTGAAAAGGAATAATAACAATGGTTGGGCTCAAATTCATTATAAGTTAATTCCTATATTGGAATACATAATTAATACATAGGGAAAAAGATTCACAGATTTAAGTAACAATA
Source organism: Viscum album (assembly GCA_963277665.1). NCBI lineage: Eukaryota > Viridiplantae > Streptophyta > Magnoliopsida > Santalales > Viscaceae > Viscum > Viscum album. The sequence continues at coordinate 1,534,324,225 of OY728120.1, read as the reverse complement.
CAATATTCTATATTAAAAATTGAATGAAAATTAAATACATCCAGGAATTAAAATGAAATATAAACCATCACATATATAATTATAGTAGTTTATAAAATTATATAATTCGTTATTATGGACATCATAATCTAAATATTAATTCCTTGCTTGAAGACATCATACATAAATTGTTAAATAATACACCAAATACCCAATATGAATTGTATTTTGAGACATAGTGATACATTGAGGAAATATGTAATATGGGGACTCACCCATAAATTAATAATTCCATTACACTAATTACATTAGGGAACTAAAAAACAATTCCACTTATGGCCAATAATCATTAGTAACAATCATTCTTACTGGAAAATTACAATAAAAAATTTAATAAATCCCCTTAACATATTGAAATTTCATTAAATGTAAATAGTCATCCATAAAGAACTAATAATAATAATTTTAAATTATTACCGAATAAATAAAAATTATATCTTTCTTAGTGAACACCCATTTCAGATATATATTCAATGGGTATTTATAGTGAATACGAAAATCAGTGTACAACTAAGTCGTATTTGAATTTATGTTGAATAAATCCATGATTGTTGTAAAGACCTGTAAAATTCAAGGAAATTTTTTTCTTAATTTGCTTTGGAATTTTATAAGAACGCAGTTTCTGACGGCACCTGATTCCGAGGCCCGGTGTGCCCGGAATCATTTTCTGATTTTTAGCTGGGTTAAGTTAAGTGAACGAATGAGCGGGTTTTTTCTAAATTTTGAACCGGTGCTCAGAATCGAATTTTGAGGGCACCGATGGAATTGCAGTGCCGGTAATTTCTTAAAAACATCTTTTTTGGAGTTGCGTTTTCTCGCGTGTGGTTTTTAATTTTTTGGGTTATGTTAAAAAATAAAATAAAAGTGGTTCCACACTTTATTTTATTTCACTTAAAGAGGCTTAACCTAAGTTAAGAGGATAAGGTGGGATCCACTATATCCTACCCACTTGGTATGATATTTGTGAGGTGGGGCCCGCATGAGCCCCACCGTTTCTTTCCATCTAAGTAACGCACCCGCACCCCCCTTTAAATAAAGTCAACCCATTCGTTTAATTAAATATTAAACACCACTATTAATTGGGTGGTTTAAGAGTTTCAATTCATTCAATTAATTGTTGGATTCTTCTAATGAATTCCAAAATGTTTGCATGGGAAATAAAATAAGACCAACACTTATTTAATTGAGGGGTTTCTTGTTGTGAGGATTTGGAGAAGGCTCTAAGGCTTGAAGATATTCATCCTCCATCGTTGAAGAACGTGAGGAACATGAAGAACACGAAGAATGCATCATCGCCGACGAAGAACGCCGGCCTTCGACGAAGGGCGATGAAGCAATCCGAACCCTCGGAGATCGATGACGCGACTCCGTGTACCGTGACGCCGATGATCCTCCTTCCGTGACGCTTCTTCCACGACGTTCCTTCCCCCACAACAATCTTCGATCAATAACCGATTGAGGTAGGGGTTGTGGTTCATTTATATCTTTGAGAATTATATCCTCAGCATGGGTTTAAATGGTGCAATTAAATCTTGTGATTTTTATATCCTCAGATGTGTTTAAAAACTGTCAGATGTTTTTTTTAAAACCGCTAACACGGTGGGTGCGGACCAACGAACAAGTCCGAACCCACCGTCTCTTTGTTCTTGGGGAGCGGATTGGTGGGTGATGACAAAGCAGGCTGTACGGGCGTTGTGAGGTCATCGCAGTGAAGGATGGGTCCCGGGAGGGCCATTGGCGAAGACGACAGGAAAATCTGACCACCGGAGCTCGTCCGATGGTCCGCAGAGTTTTCCGCCGGTGCGGCGGCACCCGGCGCGCCGCCAAGAAGGGGCCGCCGCGGGTGAAGCCCCGGTGGTGGGAGTATGGTCTCGCGGCCGTGCAGGACAAGAGGGACGCAACATCACACCGCGTCCATTGACAGGGAGCGGCCCCCGTGCGGGGGTCGCGTCTTCGACCAAGGGGGTTGTGCCCCTTTTTGAGCGGCCGCTCGGCCAATGCCGAGTCGACCCACTCGGCCAGTGCCGAGCCACCCCGGGATGGGCCGCTCCCCGCCAAGTCAGACCCGAAACTGTTTAGGGTCGCCCCAGTTCGGGCCGACCCGGGGGGGGTTGGGCCGGGACGGGTCGGGCCCAGACCCCCCCCCCCGTTTTCGGACCTCTTCGGTATTTTGCCCATATCGTGGGCTACAGACCTCCGATAGACGCACCGTTAGTGGAGATGCGATCCTTGGATCGAGACGGTCGTTTTGGTATATCGCATGTTAGGTTTCAGAGTACTTTGGGTTCGTCCGGGTTGGTTCTCTCACGAAACCAACCGGGCCCTTGGAGCGGAAACGCTTATAACTTGAGTTCCAGACGTCCGATTGACATGTCGTCGACTTTGATTGATTCCTCTAAGTGAGAAGGATAGTTTGTCTTACTCTGCCCGAGGTTTGGATGCAGGTGGAGTATGGTCGTGTTGGTTTTGACTTAAAAACAAACCGGGCCCCTGGGACGAAAAATCCAATAACTCTCACACCGTTCGTCCGATTGACGCACCATCTGTGACGTTGAGTTCCTGTTGACAATACAGAACTTTTCGATACATCAACGTTGGACTATGTGTTAGTTGATGTATCAGCCCCTCGGCTCATGGAGCGGACCCTCCTAAACGAGATTGTTGTGTGAAGAAACCCTAGAGCTAGCTGCGACTACGACGACGATGACTATACAAAGATCCTCAGTGGATTTGACGACGACGACTACAACACTCAGTGATCCTAAGTAGATCAGTGCTACCGATCCTATGTGGGTCCAATCCTATGTGGGTCAGCACTCAGCGGTCCTGTGTGGGCTAGCGCCTACAGATCTTGTGTGGGTCTTTGTGGGGGTTAGTTACCTATCGATCCTGTCTGGGTCTGATCCTTTGTGGGTCATCGCAGGGGTTAGTTACCTATCGATCATGTGTGGGTCAGATCCTTTGAGGGTCATTGAGGGGGTTTGTTACCTATCGATCCTGTGTGGGTCAGATCCTTTGAGGGTCATTGCGGGGGTTAGTACCTATCGATCCTTTGTGGGTCCGACGGATTAGATGAATCAGTAGATATATCTGATCATCTCTATCGTCATACGAAGAAGTATACCTGTGTGAGATGAATCTTGACATGGTATCCTGTGTGGATTACGTTATGCTTTCCTGTGTGGATTGGGCTGTGATTACCTATATGGAACGGGTTACGTTTTCCTGTGTGGACTGGGTTGTACCCGGGCTCGGAGTTGGAGCGAACTGGAATTGACGACTTAGGTATATGTATGGGCATATACCTAAGTAGTTTCGGATGTTACTTCGTGATTTTATCTTTCCTTTGTGGATTATCCTTTTTGGATTCTGGGAGACCTTCGAAGGTCTTGGGGTCCCTACTGAGTAGCTTATACTCACCCCTGTATGGGCTATGCCCGCACTACGTTGTGTTGGTTGCAGACGACGGACAATGCATATCGTGGTAGAGACACGAGGAGCAGGTCGGTACCCGGAGGTGGACCACTGGGTGGGACGTACTCGGAGTGGACGGATGGACCTGAGGAGTTGTGGTGGATATCTGTAATCACCTTTCAGGTGGGACTTCTAGTGGATGGCTCGACGTTGTGGCTTTACTCTTCAGTTGTTGTTTTCCCTTTCTAGTTGTACTTTACATTCAGTTTGGGTTTGTATTATGGCCCACTTACATTTCTACACTTACTGTTGTACCCAGTTTTTACTTAGTGTTTACTTCTACTACTTTCTTTCTCTGTGGTGTTTGTTTACATTACAAAGGCAATGCCTTCCCTTTTTACCGGGAATTACGCCTTAGTGCTAGTCGCCTGCCCCTGGCCTATGGAAGGCGGGCTTGGGGTAGTCACGGCACAGGCCTCGAGGACGGGTCGTGAAAAATTGGTATCATGGGAGTTCAGTTATACCACATAACGTTGGAATCTGATCTTTTCTATGTGAAGTAATAGTGTTAAGTGTATTGGGTGTGGTTATCAGTTCAGGGAGTCCAGTGTTGGTGCGGAGGCCGACGTATCCGTACACCAGGACCCTGACTCTGATTTCGGACTTAATGAACGAGAACATTGATTGAATGTGTGTTTCATGTTTTGTTTGTGATTACTTTGTGTCAGCTCACCAGGTATATTGTTCTGACCATGGCACACCTATCTCTTTTTCTGGATGGCCCCACAACGACAGCCAGCTAGGATTCCTAGAGTTGTGCGTGATGACAGACCACCGAGCGATGATGCCTCGGTACAGGGCCCTTTAACAGCTGAGGCACTGGCGGTACCTTTACCCACCGAGCCACCGATGCTTCCAGCCCTAGCCGCTGACGATGCACGTCGCCTTAGTGCACTTCACGAGTTTTAGCTCCAGAAACCGCCCAGGTTCCATGGGGAGATGGACCCCCAGGCAGCCGAGGATTGACTGGAGGCAGTTGTACGGGTTTTCTGGTTAGGGAGGACACCAGCAGACCTCATGGTGATCCTCGCAGCGATCCTACTACACACAGCAGCAGGCAGATGGTGGAGCCTGATGCTCCAGGTGCACGATGAGGAATCTCTCCTCTGGATGGACTTCGAGAGCCTCTTCCGCTCAGAGTTTGTCCTAGCCACCCTCTGTGCGGTGCGCATCTAGGAGCTTCTATAGTTGCGGCAGGGAAGCTTGACGGTTGCCCAGTACTCGGCGAGATTTACCGATCTCTCATGCTACTCGACAGACATTGTACGAGACCCATTCTTCCGGGCCCGGACCTTTGAGCAGGGATTGAGGCAGGAGATCAGGGCATCGTTGATCTCCCTCAGCATTCTGACCCAGGCAGGAGTGCTGGAGCGAGCCCTTCTGATCGAGAGCTTCCTTGTTGAGCCTTCATCAGCAGCGAGACCTACCACAGGGCGGTAGGTAGTAGAGTCTTCTGCAGTAGGCAGTCGACAGATGACTCATGGGTCCAGGAATACCAGACCCTCAGGCAGACGACCTCACGACACATGCTCAGCAGTGTGGGGAACACAGCGGGGAGCCAGTCTTTCGAGAGGCAGACAGTGCTGTGCATGCGGCGGGCAGGGCCACATGGTTCGTGACTGCTCGACCCTCCGTGCCGAGGAGTAGAAGATGGTTGAGGTGCCACTGAGGAAGAGGCAGAGGGTCAACCACGGCGGTCCACAGGGAGCAGGCAGACGAGGCAGAGGAGCTGGCCGAGCAGCAGGTGGTGGGAGACGCTTTGAGGCTCTACCACCACCAGGAGGTCCACCCCGACAACCGGGAGCTGGCAGGCCTAGACAGGCATATCTCTAGGCAGTGGAGACCTACGACGACGGCATGCCCGAGATGATTAGAGGTACTATCTGTGTTTATTCCACCCTTGCTGTAGTTCTTATAGACATAGGAGCGAGTCATTCTTTCATAGCTGCTGCCTTTGTTCGGAACTCGGAGATTCCAATAGAGCCGTTGGCTCGATCCTTACAGCTAGAGACTCCTATAGGAGCAAACTCGATGATTACACATTGGTGCCGGCAGTGTGAGATTACTCTAGGAGGCGATAGCTTCAGCTAGGATTTTCTTGTAGCAGCGTCGATGCCTTACAACATCATCTTGGTCATGGATTGGTTATCTACAGTCCATGCTCAGATCTACTGTATTAGGCGCAAGGTGCGATTTGTACACACCGATGGGAGCAGGTTCACCTTCACCGGCGAGATGGGAGCCTTCACAGCACAGGATGGACTCCCATAGAGGAGAGGACATCCCATCACTCATCAGATGGTAAGCCTCATCCTAGGAGTAGTTGACGTGCAGAGTATTGGTTTTCCTGTAGTGGTGGATCAGTATGCGGACGTTTTCCCCGATGACGTTCTGGGACTACCTCCTCACAGAGAGGTAGACTTTATATTGATCTATACCCCGGGATAGCCCCAATATCCACCCCATCATATCAGATGGCTCGCACTGAGCTTCGAGAGCTACGGGTATAGTTGGAGGACTTGCAGGGCAAGGGATTCATCCGACCCAGTGTTTCACCCTGGGCTTCCCCGATATTGTTCGCCAAGAAGGCGGACGGGAGCTTGCGACTTTGTGTCAACTATCGTCGCCTGAACCATGTGACAGTGAGGAACAAGTATCCGCTACCGAGGATTGATGACCTCTTCGACCAGATCAATGGAGCACAGTGGTTCTCAAAGATAGGCCTCAGGTCAGGCTATCATTAGCTCAGTGTTCGGGACGAGGATGTGCAGAAGACGGCCTTCAGATGTCGGTATGGCCACTATGAGTTCTTGGTTATTCCCTTCGGCATAACCAATGCACCCGCAATGTTCATGGGACTCATGAACATTATCTTTCATCCATACCTTGATCGATTTGTCATGGTCTTCATCGACAACATTTTGATTTACTCGACGACTGAGGAGGAGCACGCCTACCAATTTCGGGTTGTACTTGACACACTATGAGAGCACCAGAATTATGGAAAGATCTCGAAGTGTCAGTTTTGGATACGTGAGGTCCACTTATTGGGGCACGTCATCTCTGAGGTGGCTGTTGCGGTGGATCCTATGAAGATCGAGGCAGTGCTAGCTTGGGAGCCACCCAGGAGCGTGACGGAGGTGCGGAGTTTCTTGGGACTAGCTCGATACTATCGAGGATTTGTGCTGGACTTCTCCAGAGTTTTGGCACCACTCTCAGCTTTGACGAAGAAGGGGAAACCCTTTGTGTGGTCAGATAGATGTTAGCAGAGATTCTAGGAGCTGAGACAGAGATTGACTAGCGCACCTATCTTGAGGCTTCCAGAGGAGGGAGTTGGGTACGTGGTTTACTGCGATGCATCAGGGACCGGACTCGGGTGTGTCCTGATGCAGTAGCGGGCCTTGATCGCCTATGGATCATTCCAGTTGAGGCCGCATGAGAAGAACTATGCTACTCATGACCTGGAGTTAGCAGTAGTGGTCTTCGCTCTGAAGATGTGGTGACACTATCTGATGGGATATCGCTTTACAGTCTTTTCTGACCATTAGAGTCTCAGGTACATCTTCTCTCAGAATGACCTGAACCTGAGATAGCGGCGATGGCTCGAGTTCCTCCAAGACTATGAATTTGAGATAGTCTATACTCCTGTGAAGGGGAACGTAGTAGCCGATGCTCTCAGCAGGAGGATGGGCATTTAGCTACTTGAGGAGGCGACAGAGAAGATAGTCGCTTTGCAGATATCCTTTGTGGATAGAGACAGAACAACCTTCCTTCAGTCTCTCACAGTCACTCCTCCACTACTGCAGCGGGTCAGAGAGGCACAACGTGGGGACACTATCTGTGAGACGCGGCGTGCGCAGATATCCTCAGGATAGGCACTGGTTGGTTTCTCTTTTGGATCAGAGCACGACGTCCTTTTCAAGGGATGTACCGTGGTACTAGTTCCTTTACGAGAGGAGGTGCTGAGAGAGTTTCACACTTCCCCTTTGGCGGTACATTCTGGAGTGGCAAAGATGTACCAAGATCTCAGACGACAGCACTGGTGGCTGGGCATGAAGAAGGTTGTGAGAGAGTTCATTTCTCGATGGCTCACCTGCCAGCAGGTGAAGCCAGAACACCAGGTACCAGTAGGCTTGGTACAACCCTGGGAGGTCCCAGAGTGGAAGTGGGACAGGATATCTATGGACTTCGCGACTGGACCTCCACGCACTTCCAGAGGTCACAACTCTATTTGGGTGATTGTCGACTGACTCACCATGTTGGCTCACTTCATACAAATCAGAGAGAAGGGCTCAGTGGAGAGCTTGGGACGTCTCTGTTTTCAGGAGATTGTACGACTTCACAGTGTGCCATCATCTATATTCTGAGATCGAGATGCTTGCTTTACTTCCCTGCTTTGGAAGGGGTTGCAGGGGGCGTTCGGGACGCAGCTACGTCTGAGCACCACCTTTCACCCTCAGACGGATGGTCAGACGGAGAGGACCATTCAGACTCTCGAGGAAAAGCTCCTTGCATGTGTCCTTGACTTTGGTCGCAGCTGGGAGGACCACTTACCCTTAGTGGAGTTCATGTACAACAATAACTACCACTCCACCATTAGGATGGCACCATACGAGGCATTGTATGGCTGACCTTGCAAATCTCCTTTGTGCTGGACAGACCCTAGGGAGTCAGAACTTGTGGGACCAGAGATGGTCCAGGCCATGACAGAGAAGGTCCAAATCATCTTGGAGCAGACGAGGACAGCTCAGAGCTCGCAGAAGTCTTATGCTGACAGAAGTCGGAGGCCACTGGAGATTGAGGATGGCGACCACGTCTTCTTGCAGGTCTCACCTCGACGTGGATTACAGAGATTTGGTCGAGGCGGCAAGTTGTCTCCACACTTCATCGGACCATTCTAGGTCCTCAGCAGGATTGGCGAGGTGGCTTATCTCCTTTCTCTACCACCTCAGTTGCACCAGGTGCACGACGTATTCCACGTATCTCAGCTGAGGAGATACGTGCACGACCAAACGCATATCATTGACCATGGGGAGCTAGACGTTGATGATGGGGCGACCTTTGCGGAGGTCCCGGTGGAGATTGAGGATCGATAGGAGTGGGTCATACATGGATGGTTGATTCCTCTAGTGCGCATCATATGGCAGCATGGTAACCTCCAGGAGAGCACTTGGGAGCGGGAGGCTCAAATACGTGCTCAGTACCCACATTTGTTTCCCTAGTTTTTATGTATCTTTACGGGGACGTAAAGCCCTGAGGTGGGAGTGATGTAAAGACCCGTAAAATTCAAGGAAATTTTTTTCTTAATTTTCTTGGGAATTTTACAAGATCGTAGTTTCTAACGGCACCTGATTCCGAGGCCCGGTGTTCCCGGAATCATTTTCCGAAGTTTAGCTCGGGTACGTTCAGTGAACGAATGAGCGGGTTTTTTCTAACTTTTGAACCGGTGCTCGGAACCGAGTTCTGAGGGTACTGATGGAATCATAGCGTCGGTAATTTCTTAAAAACACCTTTTTTCGGAGTTGGGTTTTCTCGGGTGTGGTTTTTAATTTTTGTGGGTTATGTTAAGAAATAAAATAAAATTGGTGCAACACTTTATTTTATTTCACTTAAAGCGGCTTAACCTAAGTTAAGAGGATAAGGTGGGATCCACAATATCCACCCACATGGTAGGATATTTGTGAGGTGGGGCCCACATGAGCCCCACCGTTTCATTCCATCTATGTAACAACCCACACCCCCCTTTTAAATAAAGTGAACCCGTGCGTTTAATTAAATATTAAACGCCCCTATTAATTGGGCGGTTTAAGCGTTGAAATTAATTCAATTAATTGTTGGATTCTTATTATGAATTCCAAAATGTTGGCATGGGAAATAAAATAAGACCCACACTTATTTTATTGAGGGGTTTCTTGTTTTGAGGATTTGGAGAAAGCTCTATGGCTTGAAGATCTTCATCCTCCTTCGTTGAAGAATGCGAAGAACGTGAAGAATGCGAAGAACACATCATCGCCGACGAAGAACGCCGGCCTCCGACGAAGAACGCCGAACCCTCAGAGATCGACGATGCGACGTCGTGTACCGTGACGCTGACGATCCTCCTTCCACGACGCTTCTTCCACGACGTTCCTTCCACCATAACAATCTTCGATCAACAAATGATTGAGGTAGGAGGTTTCAGTTCAATTAAATCGTTGTAAATTATATCCTTAGCATGGGTTTAAATGGTGCAACTAAATCTTGTGATTTTTATATCCTCGGATGTGTTTAAAAACTGTCGAATGTTTTTTTTAAACCGCTAACGCGGTGGGTGCGGACCAACGAACAAGTCCTAACCCACCGTATCTTCGTTCATGGTGAGCAGATTGGCGGGCGATGACAAAGAAGGCCGCACGGGAATTGTGGGGTCCTCGCAGTGAAGGAGAGGTCCTAGGAGGGCCATTGGTGAAGACGGTAGGCAAATCCGACAACCGGAGGTCATCCGGTGGTCCGCAGAGTTTTCTGCCGGCGCGACGGCGCCCGGCGCGCCGCCGGGAAGGGGCCGCCGCGGGTTCAGCTGTGGCGGCGGGCGGCTAGTCCCGCAGTCGCGCGGGACCAGAGGGATGTGGCATCACGCCGTGTCCGTTGACATGGAGCGGCCCCCACGCGAGGGCCGCGACTTCGACCAAGGGGGTCGCGCCCCTTTTTGCGCAGTCGCTCGGCCAGCGCCGAGCCGACCCGCCCGGCCTGTGCCGAGCCGCCCCGGGCCGGGCCGGGCAAGGCCGCGCCCATCCGAGTTGGACCCAGACCTGGGTCGGCTCGACCTGGTTCGGGCCGACCCAGGGGGGTTGGGCCGGTCCGGTCCGGGCCCCGACCCCCCCCCCCCCCGTTTTCGGACCTCTTCGGACTTTTTCCTATATCATGGGCTACGTTCCTCCGATCGACGCACCATCAATGGTGGTGCGATCCTTTGATCGAGACGGTCGTTTTGGTATAACTCACTCAAGGTTTTAGAGTACATTGGGTTCGGCTGGGTTGGTTCGCTCACGAAACCAATCGGGCCCTCGGGGCGGAAACTCTTATAACTTGAGTTCCGGACGTCCGATTGACGTGCCGTAAACTTTGATGGATTCCTCTAAGTGAGAAGGATATTTTGGCTTACTATGCTCTAGGTTGGGATGCAGGTGGAGTATGGTCAGGTTGGTTTTGACTTAAAAACCAACCGGGCCCCTAGGACGAAAAAGCCAATAACTCTCAGACCGGGCATCCGATTGACGCGTCGTCTGTGACGTTGAGTTCCTATTGACGATACAGAACTTTTGGATACATCAACTCCGGAAAATGTGTCAGTTGATGTATCAAACCCTCGGCTCATGGAGCGGACCCTCCCGAACGAGCATGCTGTGTGCGGGAACTCTAGAGCTGGCTGCGACTACGACGACGATGACAATACAGAGATCCTCAGTGGATTCGACGACGATGACTACATCACTCACCGATCCTACATGGATCAGTACTACCGATCCTGTGTGGGTCTAATCCTATGTGGGTCATCTCTCAGCAGTTCTGTGTGGGCCAGTGCCTACAAATCCTATGTGGGTCTGATCCTGTGTGGGTCTTTGCGGGGGTTAGTTACCTATCAATCCCGTGTGGGTTAGATCCTTTGTGGGTCATTGTGGGGGTTAGTTACCTATCGATCCTGTGTGGGTCAGATCCTTTGAGGGCATTGTGGGGGTTAGTTACCTATCGATCCTGTGTGGGTCAGATCCTTTGAGGGTCATTGCGGGGGTTAATACATATCCATCCTTTGTGGGTCCGACGACTTAGATGAATCAGTAGATATATCTGATCATCTCTATCGTCATACGAAGAAGTATACCTATGTGAGATGAATCTTGAGTTGATATCCTGTGTGGATTACATTATGCTTTCCTGTGTGGATTGGGATGTGATTACCTATGTGGAACAGGTTACGTTTTTCTTGTGTGGACTGGGTTGTACTCGGGCTCGGAGTTGGAGCGAACTGGAATTGATGACTTAGGTATATGTATGGGAATATACCTAAGTGGTGTCGGATGTTACTTCGTGATTTTATATTTCTTTTGTGGATTCTAGGAGACCTTTGGGGGTCTCGGGCTTCATACTGAGTAGCTTATACTCACCCCTGCATGGGCTATGCCCGCACTACGTTGTGTTGGTTGCAGACGACGGACATCGCTGATCGTGGTAGAGACATGAGGAGCAGGTCGGTACCCTAAGGTGGACCACTGGGCGGGAGGTACTCAGAGTGGACGGCTGGACCCGAGGAGTTGTGGAGGCTATCTGTACTCACCCTTCAGGTGGGACTTCCAGTGGACGGCTCGACACTGCGGCTTTACTTTTCAGTTGATGTTTTCCCTTTCCAGTTATACTTTACTTTCAGTTTGGGTTTGTATTCTGGCCCACTTACTTTTCTGAACTTACTATTATACCCAGTTTTTACTTAGTGTTTAGTTCTACTGCTTTCTTGCTCCGTGGTGTTTGTTTACATTACAAAGGAAATGCCTTCCCTTTTTACCGGTAATTACGCCTTGGTGCTAGTCGCCAGCCCCTGGCCTATGGAAGGCGGGCTTGGGGTAGTCACGGTACGGGCCCCGAGGACGGGTCGTGACAATAATAAAGAAAATGGAAATGAATAATACCATATATTCATTATAAATTATGGTTTTGAAGTAAAGAAAATTCTTTTTGTAAATAGATACGAAAATAAATGTTAAACATTAAAAATTATTTTCACTGAAGATTTAGTAAAATTGTTTTAAAAATTGTAAAGTAAATCACATGTAAAACTATTTTCATCAGGTGAGAATAAAACAGTTTAAAATATTTATATAACTTAAAGTAATAGAGTCTTTAAAAAACTATACATAAGTACGATAATGTGGAGTGTAAGACTAAAATATAAATAAGTATAATTATTTACCTTTTCAAAACATTAAATAAAATAATATCATTTTATTTGGAAAAATTTATAAAATAATTAAAATATATATTTCTTTGTAAAGTCCAAAAAACATATAATTTAATGAAAATCATGAATAATCTTTACTATTATTGTAAAATATATTCTTATGGAAAATAATAAACAGAATATTTTAAAATATTTATATAGAATTTCAAAATATACTTCTATAAAAAAATTAGAATATAATTTTTTAGAAATTATTAAAACACTTTCTAATTTTATATAAATTTACCTTTTTAAGTCACTGATTACAATAAAATAAAATTCATCAATTAATTTAAGGAATATTGACTAAAAATAAATACATTACTAATAAAAAAGAGAAATGTGCTTGGATTTTATTTTGAAAACCCATTTGTTGGAATTGAATGATTAAGAGAGGACAAAATGGGGGAATACATTGAATTCAATGAAATAAATAAAATGGAATAAAATATATGAAATTTTGGGGGCATGGCCATGCAATCACGTATATGTAAATTGAAATATTAACAATCCTGATAGAGAGTGAAATGTAAGAATTACCTTTATGTATGCTTTAGCACATGAATCAAATCCACATTAAAAGGATGAAATCAAATGAAACTTTAAATATAATTATAAAACAGTGTATTAGGATGATATTTTTCATATGGCTATCATGTTCACCATATAATGGGAATACATTTATAATTCAAAACATGTCTCAAATATTAAATATTGATATGAGATGTATATTGGATTATTAAATGATTGAATATGTTCCAAACCCAAGTATAGTAAATATAATTTCAGTATTATTCTATATCAGTTAAATATTTATATATTACATGATATCATTTATTCATTACACGTTTATTTCTATTAAAAAATATTTATTTTTAATAATCAATTATTTATGTTTTCTTTATTTTTATAACCATGTATTTTTTTATTTAGTGGTTATAGTACTTAAAACATCAACATTATTTAATCACATGAAAATTTTTAATCATGCATTAAATATATAATATTTTTACATTATATTCCTCCTTATGATTATCCATTTGATGTGGTGTTGAAAAATTAATATTTCATTGTAAAGGTAGTATTCCACAGGTACTTTTTAGTGACAATTCCATTTTACAAAAAATGGTAATCTAAGGAGGTATATAATATGGTATATTTCTAGGATAATAATTTTCTCTTAAATATTATATATATTGATAAATTAAATCCATATAAACATATGTGTGATGTAATGATGAAAATTTAAATACATCACTTCATGGACATGGCAGATCATACATTTTCATCATCAAAATTTTTATTTATCATTAGATGGAACGGTGGTAAAATTAGTTATTCCATAAACATATTGATATTTTTTATATATTAAGTATACTTATTTTGTTATATTATGATATTAACGATAGATTTTATTAAGTTAGAATAAGAAATAAACTTTAAATAATTTAGTTAAGACATAAACTTGTTCATTTGATATCTTCCATTGGCCTACACTTTATGCCTTCAATGAATTTTATTTTATTGTGAAAAATAACTTATGACATGGAAATGTTTTTAGGGTAATTTGGTACATAATTTTTGTGCTAATGGATCATATTATGTGTTTTTACATGGGGATTATAGAGATCCTTCTATAAGGGAGGTAATTTGAACCTTTTTAAATACAAAATACATTTATATATAATAAAAGTACTTATCATTGAAATTAGATACAATTTTGTCAAATTTGAAATATAGGATAATTTATGGTATAAATCCACTCATATTTCGTTGACAAGTTTTATACATACATTAATTAGTGTCTATTATTTTACCCTCTCATTATCTCTTTTATCTTTTACCTTGTTGAAAAACATTTTCTATTAAAACTATAGATTATTAATAAAATTTAATGTATGTATAAACAAAATTAGAGCTAGAATATACCGAATATGGAAAACATTTTTCAATATTAAATTTATAAAAGGAATTGATATTAATTTTAATATAATATTGAAAAATGCTATGTAAACTATTTTATTAATAATTACCTTTTTAAGTATAAATAATATTCTATACAAAAAACTATAATATTGTTGATAAAAATTGAATATATAGGATTATTGTCAATAAAAGGTTCTTTATTTGAGATTAGAAATAAACTAAAACCTAATGGAAGATTATCAAAATTTTATTAAATGGTAATAACTGAAATATTTTTTTTTTGAATGAAAATATTTCTAAGATTTCAAAATTTTCAAACATAATTTCATAAGTTCAGTAATAGATTTTTAAATTAATTATATAAATTAATATATGTCTATGTGTGTGTGGTCTATAAAACATTTTTCACAATCATTCAGTTCATCCTTATAACATGACAATTTCATAAGACTAATAGTATTTGTAAAATCGATGTTTTTCAATATTCTACCATTAATGAACAATTTTATATAAAACTAAAAATAAAACATAATATAATTTTGAAATGATGAATCCAAAAATGGGTTTTATTTAATAATTCTAGATATCAAATTTTATTAAATTATGTCTTTTTAATGATGATTAAAAATAATGAATACCCACTTTTTTTTTAAAAAAATTATCTTATTAAATATAAAGTGATCGTAATCATACATAATATAACATTTTAATTAATTTTGGTTTAGTTTATAAATTAATACAAACAATTATTGTATCAGTGATATGTTTAATAAAATATTCATCATTAGAAAACAATTCTTTGAAAATGAACCATGATAACATTGAAGGATATTTTCTAATCACATCAATTATTTATTTTCAAAACATTAAATTTCATTATAAAAAAATGAAAAAATTTATGTATTACAATTGATTGTTATCATTAATTTTAATAATGTATTTTTTAATATTTAGGGACTCAATTTTGGGTTACTTTTTTTTATAATGTAAGATTTTGATCAATGTATACTTTAAATAGGAATTAAATATTTTGTTATTCGGGAGTTACAATTCCTTAGTGGATACAAACATATAAATTAGGGGAACTCATATATTTTTTTAGCATTAATTTCCAATTTCAATGGATGTTGTGTATTAAAAGAATAATGTTCACTATGGAGGATACTATTCCACTAAACAGTATAGGTTTTACTATTTTTCTCGGGTATATCCAATGAATATTACATTAGGTATATAGGTAATAAATTCAATGGTAAACTATGCTCATGAAAAGTTGAATCTATATCTCTTTCTATAAGTATTTCCTTCTTAAAAATTATAGTCATAAAAAAATTATTAATTTTGAAATAAAAAATGTTCAATTTCTCTAACTAAAATTATGAATTTAACGATGATGAAATATATATAGACATTATGTTTTTTTGAGAGGAATGAAGATAAAATTTGGTTGATTACTCTATATAAAAAATAAAGGGGGGTTTCATGGGAATTAACAAGATGGATATATTTAATATTATATTTTTGTTCTCATATTTATGTACACTTTTGAATGAATGTTCAACTGGTAATCAATTCTTGTTGAATTGGTTTAATAATATGGTATAATATTGAATCAGGACTTATATATTCTCTTCTATATTGATTTACATCAAAGGTATTTTCTTATAAATTATAAGTCATTGTTGATGGTTAAATTATATCAACTATATCATTTATTTATAGTTTGATTATTGGATGTGATGATCATTATATAGGAACATTCCTTATGATAATCAATACACAAAAATGAGGACCCATGAAAATATAAGATATACTTCAAATTATT
This sequence comes from Viscum album, assembly GCA_963277665.1. NCBI lineage: Eukaryota > Viridiplantae > Streptophyta > Magnoliopsida > Santalales > Viscaceae > Viscum > Viscum album. Next base: position 1,534,307,993 of record OY728120.1, on the reverse strand, counting down.
TAACTAATTCCCTCATGATGTTTATATATTCTTACCATTTCATACCAGACAATGATTCTTTTTGTCTAGGATCTTTTGTGGAATGGGAACATTACCTACAATATTTTATATATTTTCATTATATAGAGGCCTTAGGGGAATTCCACTAGCCTAGAATATAATAGATTACATGGATTTATCAATCATGGTATGTAATAATTTTGGGAACTTATAACAAAAGGGTTCCATCAAATGATACTATTTTGAAAAATTAAATGTTTATATTCTCATGTAAGATGTCCTATAAATTAAGGTTGTGTAATTCCCCGACCCTATTTACACAATGTCGGTGAATTATTGCATATAATTAGCATGATCACAATAGATCAGGTCCCAATATACTGATTTGTTTAGTAGCTTTGTATGTACTAGATATATACATATGTTTTACATTACATTATCAAATGAAAAACAAAAATCTTGTGTCTACTTTGAACACTATTATATCTCTTATCCTAGTCCATAAGGCTAGTCAAAATATATTTCATCACATCCTGGAAAAAATAAAATATAAGAAAGGGGTGATCTTAGATTCTCAATAAGGATCACAATATAGCGGATACTATCATAATTAATCATAAACGTTTAAGGGGATGTATAAGAAAAAAACACAAGACTTTTAAACATAAACATTAGCATAATATGGAAAATACAAATAAAATAATTTGATTTACTTATTCACATGGTTATTCTACTTGTCTAACAATCACATGTAATGTCAATAGCTAATTTCATAATGATGTAATGCATAATGTCGGGTATCAGAACCATATAGTCATGGCATCGTGCCAAGACTACAAATAATTTTTTTCAAGGCCTTGAGATAAGACACTATTTTGTCTAATGAGACCTACCGATGCATCGAGGAGCTATAGAGGGCTCCACGCATAACATACTATGTCCAATTAATTCCTCATATTAAATGGTCGAAATATAATCTAAACATTCATATTAAAACTAGAGTTTGAAATGTCAATATTTTAACAACAAACCATGAGTGGTATAAAAATAGCACATCCACAGTAAAACATAACTCATTCAATAAAATATGGAAGATTATAATATAATAAATAAACCACATTTGTGAATAATGAAAAATAATAACATAGGTGAAAATAATCAGTAAAACTATTTTAGAGAAATATCTCTATTTCTTGAAAACATTTAAAAGTCTCACTATTTATCAAAAATTCGTTTAAAAGAGATTTTGACTCTAAGATTATCATACCAATTTGAATATTTTAAAAGGAATTTTAATTTTTAAACATTCATTACCTTATAAATAAATCCTTAAAACCATTTTCAAAACATGGAAAATAATGAGAGTGATTTTGAAGAATAAATCGTTAAAACATTTGGAATCATATATTAGTAAAAGTTCCAAATCAAATGAGAGATACTTGTATAAAAATAATTTAGATAATAAAAACCATATAATATTATGATAATATAGGGATTCTAGATATACTATGTCAATGTATGGCACATACAAAATATAAAAGTGAATTGGTGCATAACAACAAAGAAGTCACAATAGAATTTAAATTGAGATGAAATCCCTTATAAAGACTATATCCTTAGGTTAAGGATAAATCAATGAAATAATTATGTGTGACAAATATAAATAAACTAAATATTATTGTATATTCAGTGCAAATAAATTAGATGAAATTCACACATATTCTTTTAAAAACCACACTGATTACTTGGATATTTAACTCAATGAATGGAAATTGAGTTAAAATTACTTTTATCAAGTTCATATTGATGACTTTTGAATTTATCAATGGAGTGATTAGGGGTATAAAAAGTATATACACCCAAAAAGGAGTAAAAATTACTATTTAACTTAATACATATTGATTTTACACATTATCTTGCAGTAACATAATCAATGAAGTTTGTGTAGAACCCAATGAGTGGAAATTGAAATTAGGAATTCCCATACAGATTTTGTAACTTACAAAACATACACCCCCTTGAAAGAAGTATGATTAAATGAAGATTTAAATACTGAAAAATAAATTTATATTATATAAATAATACAATCAAGGGCAGTACATACACCACACAAAAGGAAATTGTGGCAATATAGCGTGAAACACATGCGAATAAGAAGTGAGTTGAAAACCCCTCACCTTTTACATTTCCTTAGTCGAGGGTATGTTAAAATCCTGTATAGTAGTTAATTAATTTTTATTAAATTATACAAGAACCCCATACATAAATATTAGATAATATATGATCATTTAATATTACTTTGTTAATGATATTTTACTAGTATCATTGTTTCAGATATTAACTGATTCGTTTTACTTTATATGTTTTGTTATGTAAGTAATGTTTTTTAGGGATAGGATGTATTTTATTAATATTATGAATTATAATAAGTGTTTAAAAATTATTTTTAATAATAAAATTAAAATTATTCTTGAATGGTTATGATGGGTAATGAATCTCATCGCGTTTTTGGAGACGGTAATCTATACACACGCACGAGCGAAAATATCATTCGATTTAAGGTGAAATTGTATATATTTTGATGTTATATCATATATAAAGAATATTTATATTGTAATATTTATTATTTAAAACAATTATACACCATTATTATACCCATCCAAATAATGAAGTGTTTAATAACAACAACACCATGACGTGGAGATTGTTTGTCGTACGTACGAAAATATGGTGACTTTGTTAGTAATAGGATGGATATAACAATGAATATGGTCGTACCATATTTATAATAACAATAAATTTTGTTGAATGTCCTTGAGTTATTATTTCGGTTTGAAAACAACAATGAAATAAGAAGTGGAAGTTGAAGATTACTTTGAAAGAGGTAATTGAATTATTACCTCTTTTTCGGGTTCTTCCTTTTGATTTGATCATAAGAGCTCCATAGGTTGGCTTTATGATCATAGGAATGCCTCTAGGATGATGTGACAGTAGTTTTGAGGTTATTTGGGTTGAGTATGTTCATGTAAATTGGCTTTGGATTTTTAAAAATTGGATAAGGGGAAGTTCCCTTTTATAAGAGAGATGAGGGTCACTTTAGGAAAAGCTTAAATTTTATTTTATTATAAAATCATTTTCAGTTTTTAATGGCTCTAAATTTATTTATATCGAGGATAAGGTGGTTATGGGTCGGTAAATAATCAAACAATAGGTTTTGGATAGGTTTATGTCACCATATTAACTTTATTTTTTAGATTTAACTCTTAGTTAAATAGATTGACATTTACAATGTCTCCTTTTATTATTGTATTATATGGTTAATAAACATACAATAAACAACCAAGGGAACCCCAAATGGTTCATTAATAACATATATATCATTATATAATTAATTAGTCTGATAATTAGATTTTTAGGATTATTATATAATATAATAAAATTTTATTTGTTTTAAAAACTTAATTATGTCAATTTAGACACTATTTAGTATTTGGTTTTTGTTAAAGTCATATCAACTTTATTACTTCAAACAAATTCATGAAATCAACCCTAACATGTTATATTAACTATAAAATTCATGTAATGTGTCAAATGTCCCAATTTATTTTTTTTAATATTTATAATATCAATTATTTTAATCATTCATTAATTAGGTAATTACTGTATCATCATTGTGTTAGAAATAAATATATTTATTTAATGTATAAAAATTGTAAATAAAATATCATGATGTTGGAAATTTTTTTATATTTATGATGAAAATTTATAGTCGAATTTATCTTATTAATATACCTATATTAAAAATGGTTTTCTTATTAAACATTGAATTAAACACTTTTATCTTCTCATTAAATAAAATAAAGAAAAGTGTCCTAATCTAATACAAGTGGATCGTAAGGAAAATATTTTAATCTTATGGTTGATTTTGGTTGAAATAAACTTATCAAATAGAATTATTACATGTGTTCTGGTAATTATAATATCATTTTTACCATTAATTTTCCTATTTACTTTTAATAGTGGTAACTAGAATTTAAAAGTTACTATTTACCAAAATTATTTTCATCTTATTGAACCAAATTTTACTTACTGATGTTAACCATTTCCACCAGATTTTTATAATTCAATCTACTTAGGTGATAAAATTATGGTTTATGAATATTTGCAAATGTGCATAAAAGGTGGGGAAAAGATGGTAAAAAGTTCAATAAAATTTTATACATCTAATCTTATTATTAAATGAATCAAATGAATTAAATTGAATATATATAGGTATTATGTATATATTTTGACTTAAAATAAATTTAAATAAAATAAATAATTATTTAAAAAAAAATTTGTTTAAACAATAATGAAGTGTTTTTCACTATTCATCAAAAATCAATTGTTTTCAGAAAAATACAAATAATTCACTCTAAAATAATTATGATATTTCAAATAAAAAAATGATGTATATTTCACCAAATTAAAAACATATAATTTTTATTAATTAATATATATTTTTTAAAATCTCTGTCAAAACCAGAAACAGGGTTTTTGAGTAGTAAATACTATAAAAAGACTGGTTTGTGTTTATGACCAATTTAAATGTAAAATTACAATCAATGAAAAAATTTGTATTAAATTATAAAAATATAATATAATTATACCTTAAAACCATTAAAATATATAATTTAACATTATAAATTATTTTTATTAAAAAAGATGGTTTTAATTAAAATCTTGTATTTTTCTCTATTAATCAAAATATGAAAGTTATCAGAAAAGAAACAAAAAATTATCCAAACTAAATTTTTATGCCCCTATTCCAATGGAAAAGTTTATTTCTTCATATTGAATATATAATAGTGTTAAATATTAGATTTAAAAATGGTTCACCATTAAAAGGTGGTAAAATTGCGTTTTTAAAAGAAAATTCTTTTATCTGAAAAAATTAATTTGTTATTATATTATGTCTAAGAAAAACCTAATATGGATGTTAAAATTATATGGAATATATAAAATTTAACTTGTAGTTAATACTATTCATAACTGCTTTCTGAACAGCTAGTTTGGTAAGTCGTGGTGCACTCGAACGTGGTGTTTCGTGTAGCACAAGCTATTGAATTACATTAATGAAAATAACTTACTAAAAAAGATTTGTGTGTTACATTATTCTCCCATTTTGGAAATTGAATACTTGTAATTTTATAATTGGTCTTGTGAACTTCATTTGAAGTATCACATCGAAAAAAGAGTCAATAAATCTATCACTTTAAAAGAAAGAATGATAATTACACAGGTCACCAGAGATAACACATACTAGGATTCCATGTAGGAAAACATGGATATGGAAGTTAAAATAAGTGTCATGTTCTGGTGGAGAGTGATATAAAACATAATTAGAATAATGTTATCAACAATAAAACCACAAAATTTTGATGGGTTAAAGAGTCATTAGTTTCCCAGTAAGAAAAGTAAACATGAAACGTTTTTTGTTTTATGTTCCATTTCATATAGTTGTGGAATTTATTTGTGAGATTGAATAAGAACATATAGATATATACTTAAATTATAAGTATAGTTTCATCCTTTAATAAATTTCTGCCACCAACTCATCTAATCTCTAAATTATTAGTTTTCAAGATGAATTGGTCACACATGAAGTGCTACAATAAACCTCTTGAGAATCACATAACCCACAAAGGATGAACTATATATTTCTATTGTCTTTAATGATTACCCAAAACGAAATGGTTAGTATAAGATCAGATGATCCCCAAAATGGATAATCCTTTATAGAAAGAATCATAAATCTTAATTTCCAAAATTTAACAAACAATTCCCAAATTTCAATAAAGAGTATTCAATAAACAAATGTCCTTAAAATACTTCAATACAATCCAAAGTAAGATTGAAATAAAAAACTCAGAATAATATAATCAAATAGTATTTCATATTAAATAATAACATTTATCTCTAAATAACATCAACTAATATTAAAGTATCATACATATATTTAGTTAACTAAATCGCATATTCTCTTTCATAGGTTAATAGTTTCCATTAATTACCTTAATCTCTATAAAAAACATCGATTCTTCCAAAATAATAAAAAACCATCACTAATCGTCAAATGAAATTCAATAGTATTCTGTTTTTCTTTGGCATATAGTGTTCCCAATAGAGAGTACAACTTCCAAAATAACATTTATCACTTAATCACCAAATCATTTTCCTATACAATGAATATCCATTTGGTAAAACATAAGATCCAAAATCATATTATTATTGATCAATAAAATAATTTAACACAAAATAATTAGTCACACTTACCATGGACTTCAGGTAGTCCAATGTAATGCGATAAATCCCAATTGAAATTTGGTTGCGAGTTTAAATCTCGTAGCTTTGTCCGACACGATGGGTTTTCACACTATCCGCGTGTTGTCCTTTTTCAAAAAAAAATATTTTATAACATTCCAAAAATGAGATAAATTCCACAAAATGACCATAACATAATTTACTCACAAATTTTATCTCATACATCTAATTTTCATCCCAAAAATTAATAACTTGTAAATTCATCAACTTCAAGGATCAAATAAATCTATATGACTCTTTATAACTATATCCACGAAAGAAAAAAAATTATTCCTGAAATAGCAATTTCACATAACAAACTGCATGTTTACACATACAATAGAATATCCTTCAAAAGTAATACCATAAAAAAGATCATTAATAACATTAAACTTTTCTCCATCCATTTATTTATACATATGTTTTTCCTGGACCTAGTGGTTATCCAATAGAATAGGGTATTGACTTGGGTAATGCCAAGGTCCCTAACATTTACGATATATGATGGTAATTGGATTCTTAGGATAATTTTTATGTTCTTCCACAATACAATTCGATTTTCCTCAGAAGTTATTTACTTTATGCCCATATTTTCCATGCATAAAGAATTTATTTGTTCTAGTGAGACACTTTCTTAGCTACATCCTCCTAAATTTCTGGCATGATGGAAATTGAGCTTTCATTTCACATGGTTTCTACTGTTGGAGCTCTTTTCATTCTCTACATTTATCTTTTTTGTTGATTTTTTGAGATGGTTAATGTATATATTGTTGAACATATTTTCAAAAACCTACTTCGGCATGAACACGATATATTTTATTCTTATCAATATTCCATTTATATTCTCATTTCCATCATCGTTCCCACCTTTCACATCATTTTCAATGTTACTGTGACTTCCTTGGAATCTAGCCATTGACTAACACAAGAAAGGATAGTATAAGTCATAAAATAATTTAGATAATATCATGAAACCTTATTTTAAATATAAAACACCATATGATTTACCAAGGTTATTTATTCTCATCTTATCTTAATATCCTTCAAATCGGTTTGTAAAGAAAATGTGAATTATCTTAAGAATATTCCCCAAGAGGGTCATAACCAAGAGTGCAGCAAGGCCCATTGTTGTATACCAGGTTACCCCGAGTCAAGCCTGAATGTCCTTGTTGGAGTTTTCAATCCTAGTAACATCTATTATATAGTCGCCTATAACTACTAGTATCCATACTGGGTTGTATTTTTTTTGGATAACCCACATAATAGTTAAATTATCAAAAATTTATGGATGTTCTTATATACTAATCCTCAAATTCTATCTTAGGTTAGAGTTTTCTAATCAGTGTTTTCTTAAATCTTGCTTCCAAGGTTTGTACTAAACTTCCTCTGATACCAATTTTAATTCCACATCCCTAGTTTCCCAGAGTCGGGGAATTATTACATAACATTGGCATGATCACAATAGATCATGTCTCAAAAGACCATTTAGTTTAGTAGACTTGGAAGTACTACCTACATATATAAGTTTTACGTTACATTATCAAAAGAAAAACAACAATATTGTGTCTCCTTTGAACACTCTTATATCGCATAGCCTATTCTTGTAGGTCATTCATAATATACATCTTTACATCCTGGGAAAAATAAAACAAAATAAGGGGGGATCATAGTTGCTCTGTAAGGATGAAGATATAGCAGAAACTATCATAAATAATCATAAACGTTTAAGAGAATCTATAAGACTAAAACACAAGACTTTTAAACACTCAATTTAGATTAATATGGAAAATATTAATCAAATAATGTCATTTACTTATTCACATGGATATTCTACTAGTTGAATAATCACATGTAATATCAATAGCTAATTTCATAACGATGGAATGCATACTACAAGACATCATAGCCACATATTCAAGTCCTCGTGAAAATACTACAAATAAAACATTGTCAAGGCCATGTGATTAGACCATATTTTGTCTCACGATACATACTGATGCATTGAGGAGCTATATTAGGATCCACCCGTCACTTACTAAGTCCAATTCATTTCTTATATGAAAAGGCCGAAACATAATCTAAAAATTCATACTAAAACTAGCATATAAAATGTCAATATTTTAACCACAAACCATGAATGGTATAAAAATAGCGCATCCACCTTCAAACATAATTCATTCAATAAAATATGGAATATTGTATTTTAATAAATCAAACTCAATCAAGAATAATGATGGATATTTACATAGATGAAAATAATCAGTAAAACTCTTTGACAGAAATATCTATTTTTCATGAAAACATTTAAAAATATCATTATTTATCAATAAGTAATTTAAAAGAGAATTTTATTCAATGTTTCCCACAACACATTGAAACGTTTAAAAGTAATTTTAATTTTAGAACATTCATCTCCCTATAAATAAATCCTCAAAACCCTTTTTCAAACATGTACATTAATGAGGAAGATTTAGAAGAATAAAACTTTAAAACATTTGAATTGATATTTTAGTTAGAGTTCCCCAAAAAATGAGAGACTCTTGAATACAAATAATTGATGTAATAAAAGCCATATAGTATCATGATAATGAAGGTATTAATGATATACTATGTCAACGTACAATATATACACCATATAAAAGTGAATTGGCGAATAACAACAAATATGTCTTAATGGAATGTAAATTGAGATGAAATACATTATAAAGAATATATATTTAGGTTAAGGATATATCAATGACATAATTATGTGTGAAAATATAAATACATTAAATAGAATTGTATCATCATTTTAAATTAATAAGAGTACATTCAAAAATATTCTGGTAAAAACAACACCAATGACTCGGATGTCTAACTCAATGAATGGAAATTAAGTTAAGATTCCTCATATCAAGATCATATTGATTACTTGAGAATTTATAAAAGGAGTGATTTTGGGTATCATTTGTATATCCACACAAATTGTATTGTAAATTACTACATAATTAAACAAGTAGTGATTTCACACATAATATTGCAGTAAAATAATCTATGATGTTTGCATAGAACCTAATGAGTGGAAATTGAAATTAGAAATTCTCTTACCAGTTTAGTAACGTAAAAAAAGACACCCTATGAAAGAAGGGTCATACTAGAAAGATGTAAATGTTATCAAATTAATTTATATTGCACAAATAATTCAATCATGGGATGTACATAGACCACATCAAAAAATAGTGGCAACATAGCATGTATCTCACAGGAATAAGAAGTGAAATGAAAACCACTTACCTTGTGCATTTACTTAGTCAAGGGTACATTAAACTACAGTATAATAGTTAAATATTTTTTATTAAATTATAAAATAACCACTTACATAAATATTATATCATATATGATCTTCTAATATTGTTTTTTTCCAATATTTTAGAAGTATCATTGTTGTGGGTGTTAACTAATTTGTTTCCCTTTATATGTTTTGTTATGTAAGTATTGTTTGTTATGTATATGATGTGTATTATTAATATAACAAATTATATTAAGCTCTTAAACATTATTTTTTATCATAAAATGACAATTATTCTTGAATGGTTATGATGTGAAATGAATCTCATCGCGTTCGTGGAGACAGTAATATGTACGTACGCAGAAGCGATAATATCATTCAATTGATTGTTAAATCGTATTTAATTGGATTTTATATCATATATAAATAATAATTAACATGTTTTATTTTTTATTTACTTCAATTATACATCATTATTTTACACATCCAAATAATGAAGTGTTTAATAACAACTACACCACAACATGGAGATGGTAAGTCGTTCGTACACATGTATGGTGACTTTGTCATTCATAATATAGATAGAGTAATGAATATAGTTTTACAATATTTATACTAACATCAAAGAATTTATAATGTACTGGTGTTAATATTTTTGAATGGAGACAACAATGAATTAGGAAGTGGAAGAAGAAGATAACTTTGAAAGAGGTTATTAAAATATTACCTCTTCTTTGAGTGTTTTCTTCTGATTAGATCAAAAGGGCTACATAGATTGTCTTAATGATACATCGAAGGACTATAGAATTAAGTGAAGGTATTTAGGAGATTATTTGGGTAGGTTTTGGCTGATCCCAATGGATTTGGACATGTGCATTTAAGAGAAGTGGAAGTCCCCTTTTATAAGAGAGGTGATGGACAGTTTAGTAAAATCTTGAAATATTATTTTATTATAAATTAATTTTGGGTTTCTAATGGCTCTAAGTGGATTTATTTCGAGGATAAGGTGGGGATGGGTCTAAAAACATTCATCCAATAGGTTTTAGACATGTTTTGGTCACCCTATTAACCTTATCATATAGATTTAACTCTTAGTTAAATAGTCTGACATTTACCATGTCTCCTTGTATTTTAATATTATATTGTCATTAAACATAATATAAACTACCAAATGAAACTCAAGTGGTTAATTAATGACATATATGTCTTTATATAAGTCCTACAGCTGATCCATATATTTTTAGGACTATTATATAATATAATAAATTAATATTTATTTTTGAAACTCAATTATGTCAATTTTGACACTATTTAGTATTTGTTTTTTTTAAAGTCATGTCAAATTGATTACATCAAAAAAAATTCATCAAATCAACCATAATATGTAATATTAACCTAGAAAATTATTTTAATTCATAAAAAGTCTCAATTTACGTTTATTTTAATATATATAATATCAATTATTTTAATCATTCCTTAATTGGGTAACTACTGCATCATCATTGTGTCATAAATAAATATAATTATTTAATTTTAAAGAATTATACATAAACTATCATGATGTATGAAATCATTTTATAATTTTAATGAATATTAATAGTCTAATTTATCATATTTATAACCCTATATTAGAAAAGGTTAAGTTATTAAACATTTAATTTTACACTTTTAACACTTCTTTAAAGAAATTAATAATAAATGTACTAATCTAATAAAAGTGGATAAAAAGATCATATTTTATTAATAAGGATTTTTTGGTCAAAATAAACATATCTAATAGAATTAGTACATGTGTTAGCATACTTATAATATCATTTTTACCATTAATTACCCAATTTTCTTTTTACCGTGGTAAATAAAATTCTAAAGTTATTATCCACCAAAAATTATTTTCAACTTATTGTGCCACATTTTACTTACTAATGTAAAATTTGTCTCTCATATTTTTAAATACAATTTATATAAGCGATAATTTTACGTTTTAGCAAATTTGAAAATGTTTCTAAAAGGTTGGTAAAAGACGATAAAAAGTTCAATAAAATTTTAAACACCTAAACATATTATAAAATGACTAAAATGAATTAAATTGAATTTAAATATTTATTATTTATCTATTTTGACAGAAATTATATTTATAAAAAATAAAAAATTATTTTAAAAAATCAGTTTTAAACAATAACTTTGTGTCTTTCACTATTCATCAAAAATCAAAAGCTTTCAAAAAATTACCAAAATTTCAATCTATGATAATTTTGATATTTGAAATTAAAAAATTATGTCTATTTAACGAAATTAAAAACATAGAAGTTTTATTAATTAATTAAAAAAAATCTTGTTGTTGAAACAAGAAAGTGTGTTTTTTAGAAGTGAAAAACTATCAAAATATTAGTATATGTTTATGTCCAATTTAAATGTTAAATTACTTCCAATGACCAAAATTGTATTAAATGATAAAAATATAATCTAATTATACCTTAAAACAATTAAAATATATAATTTAACACTATTAATTATTTTAATAAAAAATGTTGTTTTTTATTAAAATTTAGCATTTTTCACTATTCTTCAAAAAATGAATGTTATCATAAAAGCAGAAAAAAAATTTCAAAAATAAATTTTTATTTCCATATTATAATGAAATAGTTTATTCCATCAAATTTAATATATAAAAGTTTCAAATAGAATATTTATAAATGGTTCTCCATTAAAAGGTGGTAAAATTGAATTTTTGGAAAAATACTTCTTTTATAGGAACAATATAATTTTTTCTTATATTATTTCTAAGAAATGTATAATATGGATGTCTAAATTATATGGAGTATAAAATTCAAAATTCAGTTAATTCTATTCATATCCGCATTTTTGGACGGCTATTAGGGAAATTCATAGTGCGCTCGAACATAGTGTTAAGTGTAGCACAAGAAATTGAATTACATTAAATAAAATAACTTATTATGAAATCTTGGTGTGTTACAGGTTGGATTCTATGGATATCATTTTTTGATTTTAATTATATAATTTCCATATGGAGACTTTTTCAATTCAATTTATTGATGATCCATCTACAAAAAATGGAATCACATCCATATCAATTATTTCCATGTCTAAGGTGGTTTGGTCTAATTTAGGAATTTATTTGTCAATATTATGTCTGAGGAATGGAAAATGATTTTTTGGAATTCAAATTAATACATGGATTAGGGTAATGATATTAACATGCATATAAAATTAAATAGTATCATTTCTTTTATACTGTTCGTTCCACCTATAAAACCCCAACATTTGTGAAGACCCGGAAATTTCATTGAAATTTTCGGGTCTTTAAATTACCCCCACCTCAGGGATTTACATCCCCATAAAGCTACAACACACACTTGGGAAACCAAAAGGAGGTACTGAGCATGCATCTGAGCCTCTCGCTCCCAAGTGCTCTCCCGGAGGTTCCCATGCCGCCAGAGAATGCGCACCAGAGGAATCGACCGTCCACGTAGGACCCACTCCTGTCAATCTGTGATCTCCACCGGGACCTCCGTGAATATCTCCCCTTCATCGATGTCCAGATCCCCATGGTCGATGATGTTTGATGGGTCGTGCACGTATCACCTCAACTAAGATACGTGGAAGACATCATGCACTCGGTGCAACTGAGGTTGAAGGGCCAGACAGTAAGCCACCTCGCCTACCCTGTTGAGGACCTGGAAGGGTCCGATGAATCCTGGAGATAACTTGTCACCACGGCCAATTCTCCTTAGACCTCATCGAGGCGAGACCCGTAAGAATACATGGTCGCCATCCTTGATCTCAAGTGGTCTTTTTCTACTATCAACATAGGACTTTTGTGTACTCTATGCAGTATCAACTATCGTGAACCATCTCCGTCTCAGCTCCAGAAAGTTCTGCTGGCATCTAACTGACCACACGAAGGGTTTCCCTTTCGTTATCATTGCTGGAAGTGGTGCTGCAACTCTATAGAATTCTAGAACAAAGGTAGTTCTGGCCGACTCCTGAGTGATCGACTGCACCCTCTTATGTATGAGTCCATACTGTGATGCCTGGGTTTTCCTTTTCGCCGACCAAGGAAAACCCTATCCCAATGTTTTAGATAAACCAAAACCTTTTTGCCTAATACCGTCAATCCTTTTATGAACTATGGTTTCCCAGTCCATACCTAAACTAACGTCGTAAGGCCTCGACGCGGCCACCAAGAGGTTCCAACCGAAACTCTCGCCTCTAAGGTCAGATCAGACCTGTCGGTGTAAGTGTGTTTATCGAGTCGCCTCTCAAAGGTATCTCCAAATGTGAGGGTCAAGTCAACTATTTTAACTGGAAACTCTAGGTCTGGGACAAGATTCATTGAAGGAAGGAATGATTGGTACCTATTTCTATTGATATGGAAGTTTGTAGTAGAGACAGACTGTACCTCAAATCATTCATAGAGCCCTTGGCTCACACTCCGTGACCGCATGCATCTATTCTCTTCCCCTTCCCTCCAGCTCCGTGAGGCTGGCGGGGACTACAAAGGCATGTGTTTGTAACATGTCGAATTGTACACCACCTCATGCTACTCTCCAAACTCTGCTTCCACATCTTCTGCTCTACAGATTCATCTGTCCTTAACACTTCCTCGCCCAAGTCACTGAGACTAGTGCCAATTCGCATCTTACCACTACTAACATTCACTGGCAATAACTGATCAACCAAAGAACATTCAACCAAAATGTTTCTCTCTAGCACCCTAAAATATTAGGAATGCATAGAGGAAAGAGTCATTACACAGATATCCTTAAACACACTTTTCATAGAGGTCCGTGCTCTAAAGCATAGATCGTATCGTAGTCATCAAGTACCCGGAACAATTGGTATGCCTCGTTGAGTACTCAGCTTCCGACATGTCATCCTTCCAAATCTGTTTACGATCTAGAAAACTCTCATCCACATCCTCAAGCCAGTCCTCACCTGCCTATGAGTCAGGCTTGTCTCAGAACATGAGGGATATCTGATGCTGAAACACATGTAAGCCACTAACTATACAAGTGTCACCTAACGGTACCGCCGGTAGTAACTACTGACCAGTAGGTAGTGATATAGCTGGAACACTACCCGAAGGTACTATCTCAGGCATCGGTCCATGTACCAAATCCTCGTCACTATATAGACCAACCTCATGGTCACTCACTGGGAAACACTAGTAGCTAAGTCTACCACCCACTGTACTGGTGTCTCAACTAAGAGGAAAACTCTAGCAATCACTTCCAGCCCGTCCTCTACTGCCTGGGAATCTGCCTCACCTCGTTACATCAGAGGCCTCTACTCCTGTAACTCGTGCAACACGCTCTGTCGGCATGCACTGTTCGCTAGTATGGCTGGTGGCATCTACAGCCCAATGGGTGGTGGTGCTGCTGGTACACCACCCGAAGGTGCCAACATTGAAACATGGCCCTGCACCGGAGCCTCGTCGCTCGGTGGGCCGTCATCATGTACCCTCTCTCGGGATTCCAATTGACTATCTACGTGGAGACATCCAGAACAGATGTGACACGGTCAAATGATTTATACCTGGTGAGCTGACCTGGTTGAGCTGACTTAAGGAAAAATTTTCGAAACACACATGCAATTAGTGTTTTTGTGCACTGAGTCGGAAATCAGAAGTCAGCGTCCTTGTGTATGGATATGTCGGCCACTGCACCAACACTGGACTCCCTAAAATGAAGAACACACTCGGTACCCTTAACACTATTTATTCACAGAAAAGAATGATCATAGTTCTGAGTTCTATGGTAGAACTGACTCCTCTGATACCAATTTGTCACAACTCGTCCTCGGGGCTCGTGCTGTGACTACCCCATGCCCGCCTTCCATAGGCCAAGGGTTGGCGACTAGCACCAAAGGTGTAAATCCCGATAAATAGGGAAGGAATTTCCTTTATAAAGTAATCAAACAACACATAGTTCAAGCGGAAACAAACACTAAGTACAAAAGAATGTGCTGAAAAGTAAATGGTCCAGAATACAAACCCAACTGAAAATTACAACTACAACTGAATGATAGTACAAAAGAAAAGACAAATAGCCAGAAAATGGTAGCAGCACCTGGGTCATCCACCACGAATCCTACATGAAGGGTAGCTAGAGATAGCCTCCTCAATGCTCTCGTCCGTCAACCTCCTCTGAGTACCGTCTCGTCGTGAAGTCCACCTCCGGGTACTGACTCGTCATGAGGTCCACCTCCAGGTGTCATCTAGTCCTCAAACACTCGACTCCGCCAGAACTGTCCATCGTCTCCCTCTAACACAATGAGGTGCGGTCATAGCCCGTGAAGGGGTGAGTATAAAGATACTCAGTAGGGAACCCGAGACCCTCAAGTTCTCATTAAATCCAACAAGGATAACCATAAAGAATGGTCTAACCAGATAACCCTTACATAGGTATAAGCCCATACTTATACCTACGTTATCAAGTAACCCATCTCAATAATGAAGAAACACAAAGGTTATGAAATCAACGGATAACCACTACTTTTGTTTATGCCCATACATATACCTAAGTTATCATGTGACCCATCTCAATCATGAGGAAAACACAAAGGTCATTGTCTCAGCTCAAACCGGGGTTATTATTAATGATATCGAAACCACAACTACTGAAGAGCTCCTCCTCTGACGATTACAGTGTCCTGTCACAACTCTGAGGTGCTTCTCACAAACCTTAGACTACTGAGGTACTCCTCCTATCGAGTACCCCGGGTCTGCCACCCAAAAATAGTAGTTCCCCACACCATGGGTCTGCCACCTCACAAAGTAGTTCTCCCCCTCATAGCCTATAGAGGTACTGCTTCTGTCGAGTACCGCGGGTCTGCCACCCAAACACAGTAGTGCTCCCCGCCGTGAGTCTGCCACTCAAACACAGTAGTGCTCCCCACTGCGCTATACAAGTCACACAGACTCAAATCGGACAAGCAGTCATCAAGTCTCATCCAGCTACAAGGTCTCTGTACTCCATATGCTAGTCTCCGGTAGGGTCCGCTCCACGAGGTACTGGTTTATACTTCCATGTGTCACATAAAATCACGTGGAAGTATCTCAAAGGACTGACTCATCATAGGGGTCTCAACGCAACAGACGACGCGTCAATCAGACTCCTGGTCTGTGAGTTATTAGCCTTAGTCCCAGGGTCCGATTGGTTTTGTGTACGAACCAATGCAGCCGTATCTCAACTGTACCCCGGAATCTTATGGGGTATACTCAAAGGAATCGTTTCTCAACATGCTTCCCAACGATGCTGACGGTTCGTCAAACGGACGTCCGGTCTGAGAGTTATTAGTATTTCTGTTCCAGGGGCCCGGTTGGTTTATAAGCTAAACAAACTCGACCGTACTCCAATCGCATCCAAACCTCAAGTGGATTATGTAAAAATAACCATCTCATCAAGAGGAATCCAATAAAGTCGACGGCACGTTAATCGGATGTCCGGAGCTCAAGTTATAAGTGTTTCCGCTCCATGGGCATGGTTGGATTCATGTTCGATCCAACCCAGTCGTACTTCAAATGACACCGATTAACCTAACCGGTCACACCATTGCGATCCATACAAAAAAAACACACAAGATGGACTACCCATTGGTCCAAAACAGATAGCTGCTGAAAAAGTTGCATTTCACCGTAACACGTGCGAAACCGAGCCTTGTGGGGCCCGTACCATGACCTCGACTTAAATATCCAAAATTGGTCTTGAAACATCCTTCTTGATTACAGGGTCACAACGTCGCAGACGGTTCATCATTCCAACAACGTATGAGAGATATATGTCCGATACAAGATCCCGTAATAATAATAATATTATTATTATTCGGTGTTTCGTGGCCCTGAGCCACTGACAAGAATTTAGTATCCAAAATTAGACTTGAATCGACCGTATTAATGACAGGATTACATCACCACTGACGGGAATCCAATCGTACTTCACACGCAAGAGTTGTGGCGGGTCAAGGATTTAATAATAAGAATAATAATATATTATTATTTGAGCGTTTTGGGTACCCGATCCAAAAAACCCAAAAAGGAATCCAATATTGGACTCAGAATGTCCATCTCAGAATCTAGGTCGCACTACCACAGACGGTTTTTGAAACCGAGGTCGCACAAATAAGTTACGGTCGAAAAAGTGTTTTATCAACAAAAATAATAATATGATTATTATATTGTGATTTTTAATTGATTTTTTTGAAGGATGTCATGTCATGCACCACTTCTCTCCAATTTTGGTGTGCCTCACTCCCTTCTTCACGCATGGACAACATGCCTCATTGGACTCCTTATCTCCTTTCTTTTCATTTAATCTTATCTTTTATTTTATACCATCATTAATATATTTTTCTTCTCTCTCCAATCTTACTCTTCTTCCACAAAATTCACTACTTCTTTCTCCGAATTAGCGCCCCAACATGCTGCACCGACGGATTCCACCTAAGCCTGCCAACCTTTCTCCGCCAGACCGCCCTACTCACACCACGAGATCCTTCCGCACTCCATTCCAACTTCGATTTAACTCGGAAAAAAGATACGAACACATATCCATGATCCTCGGGTCGAGATCATCACGTCTGTATGTTGCGCTCAGGGAAACATTGAGTTTCCAGCGCGCTTAATTTTTTGGGGATGAAGAACAAGCGAAGAATGTGTGGACAATGAATAAGGAATTATCATAGTCAAAGTATATATCGATAGCCGTGTTAGTTTGGCCATCGTTTTTGAGAATCAAGAACTTGGGGAATTTGAAATTAATTATTTATCATGCCTCATAAATTTCAAATTCATGATAAAAAAGAAGAAAATTAATTCAATCAATTGTTTATTGATCAGCCAATTAAATTATTTAATTCGCGTTCATCATGAGAAATGTAAACTGGGGTAAGGAATCCACAAAGATATATCCTACTAATAAACGCTCATCCTCGAGGGTATAAACCACATAAATGAGAAATATACAATATTCCCCTACCTCGCAAAGACGTCACACATCGTCGATCCGTGGAAGTCGAACGTCGCGGTAGATGGCATCGTGAAGAATGGCGTCACGGAGAAGAGAAGAAGACTTTCTTTATCTATATCTCCAGAGCTTTCCCAAGTTTTCTCCAACACCACAATTGCCCAACTAAAATAATAGATCTTCCTATTATTTTATTCCCACAACAATTGATTTAAGAATCAAACACTATAATTAATTAATTGGAGAATCCCCTCAATTAATTATAATGTGTTGGAAATTTAATTGGGAGGAAGGTAGAGAGTTTAACAAACTTAATAAATTGAATGGTTTTCACAATAAATTCAAGGGAGTTGAAGGGGGTTTCGAGGGAGATGAAAGGTTAGGGCTCGTGTGGGCCCAACCTCTCATATATCCACACATGGGTAGTTAGGTTCCACCCTTAACTCCCCTTTTTAGGATAAAAATACTATAGATATAAATAAAATTATACATTACCAATTTTAGTTATTTTATTCTAGATTCCCAAATAAAAACTCTCAACTCGCTTAGAATGCAACTGCGGTAATGGTCATCTTAAGCAATTGTCGGCGCTGCGAGTTCATCGGTGTCCTAAGATTTCAATTCTGAGCACCGGTTCAAAAGATAGAACAACCTGCTCGTATGTTTGCTGAACGTACCCAAAAAAAAAGTTCGGAAAATTATTATCAGTCACCATCGACCCGCGCCGGTCGAGATGAGGCTCTTTCTAATTAAAACATGCCCCAGCGAACCCAATGGTACTCTCGGATTTTTAATCCAAATTACCGTTTAGAAGTTATGAATTTTACAATAAAATAATTTTCACTTAATTATTTTATTTGCGGCCAAAAACTAACTTTTTCTGGTGGCCTGCGCCAACCAAAGTTATTACCTTCTTAAATAAATCATACCCTCACGAGTACAGCGGTGATCTCGGATTTTTAATCTGAGATACCATTTGTGAGTTATAAGTATTCGAAAAATAAAATAATTTATTTAATTATTTTATTTACGGTTATGCCATTTTTGGAATTTTTCACAGGAGGCCTATTCCGACTAAACTTAAGTTGCACCTAGGGTAATCCATCTATCCTGTGCGCAATGGTGCCCTCAGGACCCGGTGTGCGCGGAATAATTTTCTGATTTTTGTTAAGCATAAATTAACATGCATAAGCAGTTTTAATGAATAAGTGGAACAACTATTAAAAGGTTCCTCAGATCTGAAATCTGAGGTCACCATTGTGCTCAGGATGGCTAGTTTACCCTAGGTGCGACTTATGTTTAGTCGGTGCGGGCCTCCTATGAGAAATTCCAAAAATGACATAACCGTAAATAAAATAATTAAATAAATTATTTTAATTTTCAAGTACTTATAACTCACAAACGGTAGGTCAGATTAAAAATTAGATACCACCGCTGAACTCGTGAGGGTATTCTTTATTTAAGAAGGCAATAACTTTGGTTGGTGCGGGCCACCAGAAAAAGATAGTTTTTGGCCGCAAATAAAATAATTAAGTGACAATTATTTTATTGTAAAATTCATAACTTCTAAATGGTAAGTCGGATTGAAAATCCAAGAGTACCATTGGGTTCGTTGAGGCGTGTTCTACTTAGGCAGAGCCTAATCTCGACCGGAGCGGGTCGATGGTGACTATTAATAATTTTCCAAACTTTTTTTTGGGTACGTTCATTAAATGTACGAGAAGGTTGTTCTATCTTTTGAACTGGTGATTAGAATTGATATCTAAGGACACCGATGAACTCACAGCACCGGTAATTTCTTAAGAGTACCTTTACCGCAGTTGTGTTTGAAGCGGGTTGCGAATTTTTATTTGGGAATCTAGAATAAAATAAATAAAATTGGTAGTGTAAAATTTTATTTATATCTATGGTAGTTTTATCTTACAAAGGGAAGTTAAGGGTGGAACCTAACTACCCATGTGTGGATATATGAGAGGTGGGGCCCACATGAGCCCCAACCTTTCATCTCCCTTGAAACCCCCCTTAAACTCCATTGTATTTATTGTGACAACAATTCACTTTATTAAGTTTGTTAAACTCTCCACCTTCCCCCCAATTAAATTTCCAACACATTATAATTAATTAAGGGGATTCTCTAATTAATTAATTATAGTGTTTGATTCTTAAATCAATTTTTGTGGGAATAAAATAATAGGAAGAGCTATTATTTTAGTTAGGCAATTGTGGTGTTGGAGAAAACCTGGGAAAGCTCTGTAGATGTAGATAAAGAAAGTGTTCTTCTCTTCTCCATGACTCCGTTCTTCGCGACGCCATCTACCTCGACGTTCGTCTACCACAGATCGACGATGTGCGGTGTCTTTGCAAGTTAGGGGAATATTGTATATATCTCATTTACGTGGTTTATTCCCTCGAGGTTGAGCGTTTATTTGTAGGATATATATTTGTTAATTCCTTAGTCTAGTTTAAATTTCTCATGATGAATGCAAATTAAATAAATTAATTCGCGGATCGATAAACAATTGATTGAACTAATTTTCTTCTTGTTTATCTTGAATTTGAACTTCTTAAAGCATGATAAATATTTAATTTCCAATTCCCCGTGTTCTTGATTCTCAAAAATGATGGCAAAACAAACATGGAAATCGATACGCACTTTGATCGTGATTTTTCTGTATTCATTGTCCACGCATTCTTCACGTGTTCTTCGTCCCCAAATAATTATGCATGCTAGAAACTCAATGTTTCCCTGAGCGCGACATACGGACGTGAAGATCTCAACCCGAAGATCATGGATATGCGTTTGTATCTTTTTTCCGAGATAAATCGATGTTGGAATGGAGTGCGGAAGGATCTCGTGGTGCGAGTAGGGCGGTCTGGCGGAGCAGGGTTGGCAGGCCGAGGCGGAATACGTCGGTGCAGTATGTTGGGGCGCTAATTGGGAGAAAGAAGTAGTGAATTTCGTGGGAGAAGAGTACGATTGGAGAGAGAAGAAAAATTTATTAATGATGGTATAAAATAAAAGATAACATTAAATGAAAAGAAAGGAGAGAAGGAATCCAATGGGGCGTGTTGTCCATGCGTGAAGAAGGGAGTGAGGCGCACCAAAATTGGAGAGAGGTGGCACGTGACATGAAATCCTTCAAATAAATCAATTAAAAATAATAATATAATAATCATATTTTTTTTTGATAAAACACTCTTTCGACCGTAACTTATTCGTGCGACATCGGTTTCATGAATCGTCTGTGGCAGTGCGACCCAAATTCCGAGAAGGACATTCTAAGTCCAATATTGGATGTCTTTTTCAGTTTTTAAGATTAGGTACCCAAAACACTCAAATAATAATATATTATTTTTATTATTAAATCATCGACCTGCCACAACTCCTGCGTGTGACGTCCGATTGGCTTCCTGTTAGTGGAAATGTAATCCTGTCATTAATACGGTTGATTCGAGTCTAATGTTGGATACTAAATTTTGGTTCGTTTCTCAGGGCCATGAAACACCGAATAATAATATTATTATTATTACAGGATCTTGTATCAGACATATATCTCTCATATTGTGTCGGAATTACGAACCGTCTGCGACGTTGCAACCCTGGAATTAAGACAGATGTTTCAAGGCCAATTTTGGATATTTATGTCGAGGTCG
This sequence comes from Viscum album, assembly GCA_963277665.1. NCBI lineage: Eukaryota > Viridiplantae > Streptophyta > Magnoliopsida > Santalales > Viscaceae > Viscum > Viscum album. The sequence goes on along the minus strand of OY728120.1, from coordinate 1,534,285,745 downwards.
AGGTGCGGGCCCCACAAGGCCCGGTTCGCCCGTGTTATGGTGAAATTAAACTTTTTAACCAGCTATCTATTTTGGACCAATGGGTAGTCCATCTAGTGTGTTTCTCGGTATGGATCTCAAGGGTATGACCGGTTTGGTAAACCAGTGTCATTTGAAGTACAACTGGGTTGCATCGAACATGAATCCAACCAGGCCCACGGAGGAGAAACGCTTATAACTTGAGCTCCGGATGTCCGATTGATGTGCCATCAACTTTGTTGGATTCCTTTTGATGAGTCTATTATTTTTTCATATTACACATGTGGTTTGGATGTGGTTGGATTACGGTCGGGTTGGTTTAGCTTATAAACCAATCGGGCCCCTAGAACGAAAATACTAATAACTCTCAGACCGGACGTCCGTTTGAAGAACCGTCAGCAGCGTTGGTAATCACATTGAGAAATGGTTCCTTTGAGTATACCCCATGAGTGTTCGGGGTACAGTTGAGATAAGACCGGGTTGGTCCGTACATGAAACCAACCGGGCCCCCGGGACTAAAAGGATAATAACTCACACACCGAGCGTCCGATTGATGCGCCGTCTGTTGCATTGAGATCCATATGATGAGGCGGTTATTTGAGATACTTCCACGTGAGTTTACGTGACACTTGGAAGTATCGACCAGTAGCTCGTGGAGCAGACCCTCCCGGAGACGAGCGTACGGAGTACGGAGACATTATAGCCGGCTGAGACTTGATGATTGCTTGTCTGATTCGAGTCAGAGTGACTTGTATAGCCTAGTGGGGAGCACTAAATTGTTTTGGTGGAAGACTCGTGGCGGGGAGCACTACTATGTTTGGGTGGCAGACCTGCAGTAATCGACAGAAGGAGTACCTATGTAGGCTATGAAGGGGAGAACTACTTTGAGAGATGGCAGAACCATGGCGGGGAGCACTACTGTGTTAGGGTGGAAGAACTGTGGTTCTCGATAAGAGTAGTACCTCAGAAGTCTATGGTTTGTGAGCAGAGCCTCGGAGTTGTGATAGGATCACTGTAATTTTCAGAGGAGGAGCTCTTCAGCAGTTGTGGTTTCGATATCATTAATAAAAAACCTGGTTTAAGCTGAGTCAATGACAATTGTGTTTTCCTCATGATTGAGATGGTTAAATTGATAACTTAGGTATATGTATGGTCATATACCAAAGTAGTGGTTTTCCGTTGATTTCATAACCTTTTTGTTTCCTCATTATTGAGATTGGTTACATGATAACTTAGGTATAAGTATGGGCTTATACCTAAGAATTGGATATCTGATGAGATCCTTCGTTGTGGTTAACCTTGTTGGATTTAGTGAGACCTTGAGGGTCTCAGGGTCCCTACTGAGTATCGTTATACTCACCCCTGCACGGGCTATGCCCGCACCTCGTTGTGTTGGATATAGACGATGGACAATGATGACAGAGGCCGAGTGTTCGAGGACTAGACGACACCTGGAGGTGGACCTCATGACGAGTCGGTACTCGGAGGTGGACTTCACGACGAGATGGTACTCAGAGGAGGTTGACGGACGAGAGCGTTGAGGAGGCTATCTGTACCTACCCTTCAGGTAGGATTCGTGGTGGACGACCCAGGAGCTGCTACCATTTTCTGGCTATTTGTCTTTTCTATTGTACTTTCGTTCAGTTGTAGTTGTACTTTTCAGTTTGGTTTGTATTCTGGACTATTTACTTTTCAGTATTTTCTTTTGTACTTAGTGTTTGTTTCTTCTTGAACTCTCTGATGTTTGATAACTTTATAAAGGCAATGTCTTCCCTATTTATTGGGATTTACACCTTTGGTGCTAGTTGCCAGCCCTTGGCCTATGAAAGGCGGGCTTGGGGTAGTCACGGCACGAGCCCCGAGGACGGGTCGTGACAGCATTGACGAAATTCCATTCGAAGTGTCTATTTTCATAAGTTAGTATTCAAGGGGCATTATATGAAATTTATTTAATATATATATTTTTTAATACGCCTATTCTATGATATATAAATACCAATGTGTCTAGCCTATAAAATGTAAATTTTCGGCCAATGGGTTGTGGTGGAATATTCAATACCATTATTAAGGGTTCCCTTTATTTATTTTATAAGCATTCTCAAATAACTATTTATTATTAGGATAATATGGAAGGATTAATTCTAATAATTCATTCCGTATTTATTAATATCCAATTGAATAATTAGATTGAACTAGACTCTTATTTCATCATACATCCTGTTAGTCATAACATCACCTCCTCTACATAGAGGCTAGGGAGGGATGGGAGGATTGTGTGTAGAATTTCAAATAAACTATTTTTGTTTTCTCTCATATTTAAATAGAGGGTAAAATAATTCGTAGCCTATTAAAACATGGGGTTTTGTTCAGGGGACAGTTTCATTAATTGTTATTTAGAAGAGTCTATGGAGGAGCTCTTATTTCTTTATATTTTTAAAACTACTGATTTCTATTATCAATAATATTTCTTGGATATAAATTTATCTCTTGGGATACCTCTTATTATTATGCCAATAAATATTTTTTATATCATCTAAAATTATGGAATATTATAAATAATTTACAAGATTATATATTGAAATATATTTGTTATAATATGTGAGAGGATGTCATTTATTAGATGTTGTAGTCATTGGCTTCACTATAACAAATAGAGAATAAACATGGATGATTCTTTCGTTGAGTCCTATAATAGGTTCAATATTATTAATAATTGGGGATTTTTCTTCGATGTAGATTGGGTTGGTATTTTATCAAAATCGTGAATTAAATTTGGATAATAATTATTTCTATGAAATTCATGATTTTATCCATAATATTTTACCTCATGAATATAGAGGTGTGCTTGGTTGTGGTTATATAAGAATCTAGTTGGTATAAATGTTGTTTGGGAGTGGTAAATAATAAAATCATATAAAATAACCATATCGATCATTAAGGTATTTTATCATGTTGAGGTTGAGGTTTATAATAAATAGTATCTCCATGGATTTGGGATTTACCACCATTTATGTTGCTATAGGAGTGTCAGTCGGGGGAAAATGGGTGTTCCTTTACATATTTCCATAATTATACAACAAATAATGACATATTCCATCAATTTCTTAACACTATGATACTCACAAGGTGTAGATATATCTAAAATGTTCAAGTGATGTTTTAACGGGTAGAATAATAGGAACCTTTCATGTGGATTTGATGGATGGGGAAATGGAATGGAAATGAAGATGGTAAAATCATGTAGTTTTGGATTTTATCTTTAGTGGAAACACATCATAATATCGATATATGGAATTGCAAAATTTTCTACATTTTATAATCATAAAATACATCAAAGCATGTGTTGGATGAATTAGTTGGAATGGGAAATATTGAGTATACCCTTTTTTGTAAGAGGCGAGTATATAGCCTACATATCGGAATGCATGAACCACATAGATATCCTAGAATTGTACATAGTCCTTATAATGAAGGTAATAATGGTTGTGTAAATTAAGTAGGATGATAGCCTCATCCATGTCAAAATTAAATCGTACTTATTAAGAATAATCAATAATTTTGGTTGAATTTGAAGCAATGATCTTTAATGTTGGGAAATAATTTGTATACTAGATCATCAAAAAAAAATAATTTATAATCAAAGAATAAATCAATGAATGTAGGGGTTATATCCTTGAATAGTACAATTTTTTTTGATTAAATTAAGACAGTTTTCATCTATTGTATTATGTTTTTCGACAATGCGCACTTAGTGGGTGTGAATTTTTGTGTCGTGAAAAAAATATATTCTTTTCATTAAAAAGATATCATCATGCATTCAAATTGATAATTACAACTGAAATATGTCTTACAAACCTAAACAAATGTACACAATTAATGGAAAAAGGAAATAATTATTTAACATGGTTCTCCCATGATTGGCTAAATGATTGGATCATAAATAAATGATTTTTTAATATACCAATTATCTACTACATCATTATATTGTAATTACATGATTCATGATATGTTCACTATTTGTCCAAGGTACACGAACATTTATGTACATCCACTCGCCATATTAAATAGGGTTATATATAAAGAATTTATGTGGATATAAAAGTCACAAATGAAAATCTGACACCAAAATTTCACATTAATGTCTATCTATTTATTATGTTTCATGGTAACTTTACTTTGACGGGTTTGAGTCAGAAATATATGAATAATTGGTACATTTTCTAGGCCATATGGTTACTGCAATGTTTCATAAACAATGAAGGTAATTTGTGAGATCATATTTGGTATATTATAGAATATATTTTTATAGTTCACATAAGATTTGGAAAAATTTATTGGTAAATCATAAAACCTACTTAAAAGTATATATTTTAGTGATTTAAATTTTATTTCTCATCCAAATTTGAAATTTAGGTTCTCTATCACCATATTCTCCACTTCTTTTGACTTCATCCTTTATATTCACTATTACCAAACCATAGTGTACATGTTGAAAATGTATTATAATTCATGTTTTCATTGATGGGGGTTTTTGGCTTCTATGGAATTTTATTTTCCTCTATTAACCTAACCATATGGTATTTAACAAAGGGGAAAATATTCCATAAATTAATGTTGATATTTCCATTTCATTACATTTATTTATGGGAATCATAGATTATATGTATTTAAAAGTTGATTTAAAATTATATAAATGTAGAATTTGTTAACTAAAAAATATTTCTAAACTGATTTCAAAAATAATCAATAGGTTTCACTTTTAAATAAATCTTTTATTAAATAATTAATGGAAATTTTTTATATACTTAGTTTTGTGTAATCTAAATTCTGGATAATTTTTTTATTTTGGTTTTATTAAAATAGAACCTGAAACATTATTTATTGAAATAACTATTTTTAATAACATTAATGACTTAATATTTTATTTATTTTCCATTATAATAATGGGTTTGATTGGATAATGAATATATTTAATAGATTCCATTATTATTTGTAAATGTGACTGATTTTATTAAATTTATTTTGAGTTTACATTTCCCACAAAAAGGATTCCAAAAAGGAAGGTAAATATTATACTTATCAGTTTATAAATAAGGGGCCATTTTAATGCCTGTGTAAATTGATTTCAATGTTCTTAGACACACCCTTATTGATCTCACTGATTATTTATTAGTCTTAATCTTTTGTATTTTTATATTGATGTATTGTGTGTTGATTCTTGTTTTCATGTGTTTTAGAGTGATTATCTCAATTTGGGGAGTATGATTAGATCCCAATATAATTTATATTAAAAAAATTAAAATATAATACAAAAATGTAATTGAAAATTACTAGCTAAAGAAAATGGTTGTTTAACATTAGTTCGGTATTTTAAAAGATTCAAAAGGCATGATTATGGCTCATTTAAAACAAATATTTTATTGACATTAATTTTTGAAATAAATTTTCATTATTAAATATACTATTTAAAATTGTATAATATTAACTGTTAGTGAATTTGGTCTTTCTCTATATAATTAATAAATTTTTTTTATCAAATAGAATAACAAAACTAAAACATGTAGTATAACAAGTGGATAAATCTCAAGATGAGACTTAATCCCTTCCACATGGAAATCACCAGCTACGATGATGATTATTATAATATATAATCTAGTTCACAACCTATATATGCTATATAAAAACAAAACATGTGGCCCTGGATCAATGAATCTTCCATAGTTATACATAGTCCTAAATATAATAGAATTGATTCATGACCTCTCACAAAGATCATTGGGTTAATAGGTATATGGGTATTAGAGAATATAGTGTATTATCTTGTTTATAAGAAGGATTTAGTTTGTGAAGATATACAGTTCAATACAACCCACATATCAAAAGATAAAAAAATATATAGGTAAATTTTGAGATGTAAGGTCTTTAATAAATTATATAGTCGAGGGTCCCCATATTTTAATTGTTCATGGGTTCAATTATATTCTCCAAATGTTTTTGGAAAACAAATGTTAATGGATTTCTCCTTTATATTAAAAAATTCTATAAAAAATCTCTTGATTCAGTGTAACAAAATAACATGATCTCTTATATATTCCACTCTCTCACATTCAAATGTATTTAGCCCATAATTTCTATCTCTTTCATCATCAAGAGACAGTCACGCCTTAAGGACACCTTCTAAAATATATATCATGTTAATTTATTTTCCATTAAATAATTATAATAAATATTTCTCATATCCTAATAATAAATTGGTTTCTTATAAATATTTCGTCAATGCATCCGTGTAATGATTTAAGAATAATAATTAAACAAACATACTCCATTATTTCATAAAAAAACCAATTGGACAAATTAAATTAAAATGAATCAAGACTAATAACTTATAATGGAAAATGGGGGTATGGTCTAGTGGTAGCACAACTCAATGGACACTGATATCACTCCTAGATATAAAAATTTTTTGTGTTAGAAGATTATTTTTGATAGTGTAATTGAAGGAACATTAGCACCACTCTAGCATTTACAACACACTAGATGTTACACGACTGATAGTGGCATGGATCCATCATAGGAATTATTCTAATGGTATAAATATTTACAATGCAAATATCATTTAAACTAATGGTGACACTATGGAGGTGGATAAAATAGTGGTGGTAGAGACTGTGGTTGATGATCTTTAATGGATTATCTTATTATGGAAGATCTTGTTGTGGACTAATTTTACTAAAGATAAAACATTTCAATACATAGAAAATTTTATTAAGATTATTATGCAAAAAATAATATACTACCATAAGACAATAATCTCATTAGATAAATAATAATAATAATTTCTTATAATTAAAAAATTATTTTCTAACCACTCCCCTTTATATGATCACAGAACATGTAATTATAATAATCCATGTATACAGAAATATGTAGAACACATAGATGAGTTTTTTATATAATACTATAAATAAAAATTCAAACTAAATATTTTATATTAAGATGAAATGATGAATTATAATTGAATAAAATAAAATGAAAATAAAAATACACATTTATTTAAAAAAAATATAAATTTGGAGATAGGGTTCTAAAACCAAAACACGAAAGTAGGAATGGTAAATTCCATCAAAATAATTTCTACACCATTTATGAAATTAAAAAAGATGATATAATATTGAATAAAAATAATTACTTAAATAATGATTAATAAGATGTAAACATTATTGTGAACAAAATTAATTTTATTACCATAGAAAAGAAATAAATTGGATTACAGAAGTATACCTATCATATATTACACCTAATATGAAACATTCTCATCTTACTTTTTAGGATCAATATGTCCTCGGATATTTCTAGAGGTATGAGGCACTGTGATAGAGGATGATTAGTACTAATGATGTCCTCATCTTCTACATTATAGACATCATAGCTTCCATCTCATGGTCCAACATTAAATATTAATTTTCCACTTCATAAATCATTGTAATCATCTTGGGCTTAATATGGAAAACACCCTAATCAATATGATTCCTAGACTCATCTTCACTATGATGTGTTAAAATATGCTCCATATATCTCAAAACTAATCTAAAATATGAAATAAATATATCTCCCTCACTATGAAGACATCCAAATCATCTTTAGTTACAAAATATAAGGGAATAAATTTAGAATTCATAAAATGTGAAGAAACCCTCTGAGTTATAATTATAAAAGCCTCAACATACTCTGATCATGCATAGTGAAAATTATATGGAATAAAATGAAGCTAAAAAACATCTGAAATCTACTTTATAGGATATACATTATAATCATATCCAATATCAATCACGAAAATTGGTCCACCATGCTATTGTGCACTATTTTGTAGATCAGCACTTACATCATCACTAATTATGTCTGGATAGGAAATTACAAGAAATTTAGAACTATGGGATAAATCCCCCTTACATGATGTCTCATCCTAACAAAATTCAGAACCATTATATATTTATCTACGATCTATATCATCTTCTATACCTTAATTATAATTTTATGAGTCTATTACAAGCTCTATATACCCTTGGAACTTGTCCCACTCAACATGTCCTTTCACATGAACTCTAGAATAAATCCTATCAGTTCTGTCTACATAATAAATTTTATATCTAACATAACATAAAGATTCCTCCCCCTCAAAAAACATCCTTGTCTAACCTCTCACATATGAAGCAATAAAAACTAAAATATCGTATATTGATCTATACACACATATAAATATTGTTGAACCAATGGGCTATAGATGATGTAACTATGTCCTCTCAACATCATCATCATCAACAACATCATGTCCATCACTAGTTCCATTATCATCTTCATTTCCATTTCCAAAACATTATTAGACTTCAGAAACATCAATATTTGTTTTTAATAGATCTTAATATATTCTTCTCCAAAGGCATCAGTATCGTCATCATATTATCCACTCAACATACTCTCTCTAGAATGAGGTGAAATTGGAGCACCACTATGTCTATATGACATATCTTGGATCCTAGTAATATCATGATCACTTGCGTCTTAAAAACAATTACACATGCCATTATTTAGCAATATAAACATAAATATTATTTCCCTTATCTAAATAAACCATAATTTCATATGGCTCTAAGTTAGGATCAACAAGATTCATGGGTCTTGTAAGATTTTACATATTATTAATATCCTCAGTGCTTTTAATTATTTCAACCCATTTCTTTATCCATGAATTCTTGTTCACTTCCATCATTTTACAGGTAAATTTTCATAAAGAAAATCTTCTACATATTACCTATAAATCTTCATCTGAATGAATTAACCATTTCGATTCTAGCATTTATAAAGTTATATTTGGGTAAATCAATAAATTTTACATGAAATATTACTATCACGTATCCATCACATGCCCCATAAGATACCTATAGAGATTAATTATATAACAAAATTTTATAAGGAATAAAAGATAAACCTATTGAAATACCATATTAATAAAATAAAATTTTCTAGAACACAATATATGCTAAATGAAAATAAACATGTGTTTTCATTCTCTGCATAGTTTAGTAGAATCAAGGCTCCTCATAGTACAATACGTTATTAAATATAGTAGTGTGTCTCCATATAAAATAATTTATCTCTCACATAGAATGTATTGTTTATTATCATTATATTCCACTTGATGAGGTATATTGATACTCATAACACTTTATATTGAAGAAAAACTAACCTATTTTCCCTCAATCATATATCAAATGAAATCGTTCTTTTCTCAAAAGATGGGATCTATGTATTAGGCTGCCAGATAAAACAACCTATGATAAATTTTTTATTCATTTGCGAGAAACCCATCTATCCAACCTTATTTTTGGATCAAAATCTGTACAAATTATATTTAAGGCTACATTCGTTAATCATCAATATCATTGTCTGAAAAAACCATGCAGTTTTCAAGTTGTGGATTTCATATCTTGAAAATGGATAGACTTGATTCCCAGAATGATTCCATAAATGAACGATATCATTTAGTATACACTTATAGGGGATTAATTACACTAAATATTTTAGAGAGAAAAAAATATTCAATCAATGGAACAATATGGGTGAAGGTTCGTGTATAATGGTCATGAGAAATGGTTTGAACGAGTCAATATAAGAGGGAGAGAGTGACTCAAATTTGGATTTTTAGATTGATTTAACATATAATTATTTAAATTAAAAAAAATATAAAAAAATATAATAAATTAAATTGATAAATATTTTATATGATGAAAAATAGGACCAATAAAAAAATAAATCCTTGTATATTCCTAATGGAAGCTCTTTAAAACATTGGATCATTCCAACTTCCAATCATGCAAATGCTGGATCATTCCAAAGGATGATCATACCAATGATGGATAACCAGTCTGGGATCACAAAATATGGATCACTGAAAATGGATAACCAATGGTGGCTAACCAATAGTGGCATTTCCAACACTATCTCCACCGATATTAAGAATTAACAAGAATTAATCATTCCTATTTCAATCACGGTGTCACTACTAGAAAATGTACCTATCCCCACGGTTTTCACCAAAACCGTGGGGATAGACCCCCCCTATACCCACGATTTTGGAAAACTGTGGGTATAGGTGAATTTTCAGGACCTATACCCACGGTTTGCCAAAACCGTGGGTATAGGGGGCTCTATCCCCACGGTTTTGGCAAACCGTGGGTATAGGTCATGAAAATTCACCTATACCCACGGTTTTCCAAAACCGTAGGTATAGGGGGCTCTATCCCCACGGTTTTGGTGAAAACCGTGGGGATAGGTCTGGGATAAAATACCTATACCCACGGTTATGAAAAACCGTGGGTATAGGTCAATTTTGTGTGCGCGGGAATTTTTTTTTTCCGCGGGAAGGAATTTTTTTTGGCGGGAACCCTATACCCACGGTTCTTCCCTCTATACCCACGGTTTTTATAACTATATTTAACTAAATATATATATATATATACATATATGTGAAGTTAGGGTAGTGGTTAGACGCGGTGTTTACAGCGAAGAGGTTGCGGGATCGAAACTCGGCGCCTGCATTTTTTTAGGACCTATACCCACGGTTTTGAAACCGTGGGTATAGGTCGTTGAAACCGTGGAAATTGTCTAAGTTTCGGTGACACGGTGGCAGGACACCTATACCCACGGTTTTCCAAAACCGTGGGTATAGGCTGGGGACCTATACCGACGGCATTCCAGCCCACGGTTCCCAAAACCGTGGGTATAGGCTATACCCACGGTTTTGGGGGCTATACCCACGGTTTTGAACCGTGGGTATAGGCCGTTTTTCCAGTAGTGTGTAGCATAAAATCTCATAATTAAAGGTCTTTGTTAAAATATCAGAAAGATGATGTTTTGGTAACTAATAATTCAATATTTATCTCAACATTTTGAGAATGAAATCTCAAAATGATATATCTTACATCAATATGATTTTTCCATAAACATGACAAATAATTATTTGAAATATTTTACAAAAATAGGTTTTCATAATTTATTTGGATATTTATAAATTGATATTTGTAGCTTATAAATGAATGTTCCGTCCACATATATTGGAAAAATAACATCCTAAAACTATTCATTTATCTTCTTCCATGGATAGTGAAATGGATTTTTTCTTTTTACTATATCAGGATACTAGTGAATCTTCAAAAAGAGGACATGTTACATATGAGAATTTTCTATCAAACATAAATGCACCAAAATTTTAATATAACAAACTCGATAAATCAAATTCCTCTACTCTAGGATAATATAGTACTTATATGGTATTATATTTTAGGAATTATAAAAATCAATTAATAGAAATTAAATGTAACTCTTTAGGATTTTCTATAAAATAATAATATATACAGAAATCATAAAAAGGTTGAGCCTAAAGTTCCACAATCTTTGAGCTTATTTTAAAACATATAATTGTTTTTTCAATTGAAATACATTATTTAGAAAATTATTATTTCTAAATATAGGTGGTTATTCAACAAAAAGAAAATCAACTATATAACCAATATATTAGTTCACTTAATCCATACACATGATACTATTTTAAATCCAAATGTGCTGCAAAAGAATATGGTATTCTCTTGTATTCATATTAATCCAAAGGTGAAAATTTTTTCTCCTCGTAAATACACAATACATGAAAATGTCCTTATTCATCCAATATTAATTTATTTCTATCTATAGTGAATGACTAATCAATATTCTTTCTAAAGACCCACATAGTTCAAATTGAAATAGTTTCCTTATATCTATCTACTAGATAAAAAATTATATTCCATTTAAATGGGTTATTTTCTTTTCTAATTTCCATTACCATGAATTAAAAATTAGTTTCATCATTGATGTTCACATGATCAAGATAGGATAAATATGCTTGGTGATCAACATTATTACTCAGATAATATCATGTCAGTGTACCTCTACCTGGATATCCAACCAATTAATCTAATGGATAGTACGTAGGTGTCATAAAATATCATAAAATGAATGATTACTTATATCCTAATCCTCAATAATTTATTGTTTGTATTTTTTCCAGAACATGATGAATTTTCATTCTATTTCACACAATTTTTAGAATGATTTGTTTTGTTGAAAAAATTTAACTGATCACCCTCAAGTTTTTTAAAATGGGTCTTGCGATCATGTTGGTATATTTCATAAAATCTGAAAGCAATATGCTCTTAAATGGTATTGATTATTTCATTAAAAGCTCTATAGGGTTTACAATATGATGAATAAGTAATAACTTTCTTTCAAAAAATTTTGATATAAATTTTCTATAATTATACTTACTATTAAAAACAACAAAATTTCCACTAAAAATAAAATTTAATTAACCATTGGATTTCAACAATTTCATAATTCGTAAATTGTTTTCATTAAGAGAGGTCTAATTAAAACTCAATTGATTATCAAGAATATTATATTCATATCCTCTGTCCAAAATTAAATAGCTAAGTCATCCACATTTTTGAATGGTCCTAGAAATTTTATAAGGGAGTATATTTATCCATTATACAACATTACATTATCGTCAGGTCCTAGGAGTAGAAATTTTATTATTGTATACAGTTTTTGAGAAAATATATTAAAACTCATGATTTTGAAACTCACATCCATGATCACTTATAATCTTCATAATAATATTTCTACTAATATTTACTAAATATTTTCCAATAATGGTAAAATAAGACCATGCTTAAGTATTATTAGCTAGAAATAATACCCAAGAATACAAAGATAATTACCTTACATGAACATTAAAATAATGATTCTCATTTATTCTAGAAACTCTAGATGATCCAAAAAAGTATATGTCAAAAAATTCATGGGGTTGAGTAGTAGAATCTTATATTATTGATTTAATGGATATTTTTTTCGTTTCTCCGTTTTAAATGGGTCACAGACTCTATCTATTTGAAATTAATGTTTAAATAGATCATATACTAACCCTTTAACAGAATTATTTTTATGTGATATAATATTTCAATGGCCTTTTATATTAATAAAAATCCAATTTTACTTTATAAAGGCACTTGATAATGAAATGTTTTTATAAAATAAGGTGTCTAAATTAACAAAATATTATTTTCCCCTTAATAAAGTAAAAAATAAATAATTTTTAGAATAAAAAAATCATGTAATTATTTTTAAAAATGGCATGAAAACCGTCATCACATACCTATCAGATTATATTAATATTATGAATTAAACCATATATAAATGAATTTTTTAAAATTAAAACTTATTTATTTACCAATTTGACCAAGACTAATAATTTTCCCATTGGATTTGACAAGAAATTTTAAATATCCACCATATGTATTAATAATATTCTAGAAACACGAATAATCTCTAGAAATGTATCTATAAGTGCCACTATACATGTACTATAATATCTTATTTGAAATTTTGAAGAAGGATTCTTGGAAAAAAATATACCATAATTTATTTTGGTACACCAAATATTCTTGTTTCTAGAAATATTAGTAATAAAATGTATAGGAACCAATTATTAATTAAGATTATTCTTATAATAAATTTGTAATCATTTAGAATAAATTCATTATTAATACATACAAATCAAAATTGGTCACAATTTTTCTATAACATGAAGTGTGAATATAAATATTATTAACACACATTACATGTCGTTGTTGATAAACAATACTTATAATGTACTATGGAGTATTCTTATTTCATATAGTATGTTTAAGATTATTTCTCCCATATTTTAATTGTTTTGGATTTTCCTTTAGTTTATCATTATACAATTTTAACTATTTTTTCTCCTATTAAAGTATAGAATTTTTTCTTTCACAATACTAAGGACTTACATAAAACTAAAACTAAAAGTTTTAATTTTTTAAAAATATTATATTTAACCTTCAGCTCAATAAACATATATTCCAACATATTATATTATTAAAAATCACTTAATTAGACAATTTTATTCACTTTTTGCATCTAAATACATGTTAGTAACATTCATCGGAAATTCTAGAAAAACACTGGATACCTAAAAAATTTTATTCAAAAAACACATATTGGATATTTCCTATATATAATCATTATTTGATTCTAAATTGATTTAAATATAATTAGAAAAAATTTCTACTTAATATCAATGATTTACAATATATCATATATTTTTCATCATATTTTTCTGGAATTTTAATTTAGGATAGTTAGAAGTAGCATTCTATTTACTTTTACTCTCACAGAATATTATTTCATTTGATGCATCATCCTCCTTAAAATAAATCCTCTAGTTTCATATAGTATCATATTTACCATTATAACATGGTTTCCTAAATAAAATAATCCTCTTATATATCTTTTTGAATCTTTTATCCATGTGAGCCATCTCTTCAATGGTGTCAATAGTTGACTCCTCATCACTGGAATTGATTATTTGATTTTCTCATGTAGTTTCAAAGTAGAATATTTTAATGCTACAAATTATCAGTGTGGTTCATCCTCCTCTTATCCATTGACTTAAATTCATCCGAACACATAATCATTTTTATACCAACTCTATTATATGTGAATTTATAACAACACATGAACCTATCATTGAAACAAATGATCCTCTCTATATATCTCATAGACATCTAAACCGGTGTAGAACTAGGTCTTTTTCAAATGTTGTATTCCCCAATGAGTGTATAATACTCACGAACTCATTGAAGTAGATTTACATATCAAAAATAGGTTCATTAGGTTTCATCCTAAAATTATCAAATTTAATATTATTGTCACTTATGCACATTTCATTGAAAATTCATATTCTGTCATCTAAAATAGATAAAGTGTCCCAACATTCCAAACAATTTATATAGGAAGAAATTTTATTAAATTCGCCGTCACCAAAATCATAGTTCAATTTATTCCTAGATTTTATTTTATTATTATAAGTATATTTATTTGGATCATCCCATTAATCAATATTTGTTTTTTTTATTTTATCTTAATCAAAAATAACAGCCAAAAAATTTAAATACATGATATCATGATGAATTTTCATTTTCCCCCGGAACATATTTAGTTCCATTAAAATAAGTTTATCAATTAGTATTAGGAAAATATAGTATATTATCCATAAATTAATCAATTTAGAAATAACATAATTATAATATCTTTAAAATAGAACAAATTGAATGTTGAAAAGTTATATTGAAAATCACAGATAATAAATGATGTATGGGGTGAGTAACTTAATATATTGGGAATTCATTACCCAATAAAGTTTATATTAAAAAAATTAAAAATAAAAACTCGTAAAATAATTAGATATCCCCATTTAATCAATAATGTAGTTTAATATATGTTATATGTTTTAAAATATTTTTCAACAGTGTATAAAGGTATTGTTAAAAAAATATTAATTTCAATTCGATTTTAATATCATTTTACAAAATTAGAAATTTCATATAGACATATGTAAACAATATCAATCAATGTGTATGTTTTTTGGATATTAAATAAAAATTTTGTTTTATCAAATAAAATAGTTAAAAATAATTGAAGCACACTATAGAGTAAATAAGGGGTTAATTCTCAAGTTGATACATGATCTCCTACACATAGAAAACAACTTCTACCAAGAATATTAATTTAAAATATAATGTGATCTAGAACAAATATTCGGTATAAAAAAATTTCAAAATATTTCCTATCTTAAAGCCTCTTCCATTTGTATACGGGAGAATAAATACAATGTTGACCATAAAATTCCTCTTCTGGTGTTGTTATGGGTAATGAGATAAAAATGGTTTGAGATGATATCATGTATTCTCAAGTTTAATCTTATCAGTCATTTTATCACATATATAAATAAATAATTCAGGTTACTCAAAAGTAAAAAAAAGAGAATTCATAAAATAGATAGAGAAATGAAGTGATTTTTGGTTTTTAATTAATTTAATATTCAAGGGTCCTCAGATTTAAATTATTAATGAGCATGAACTAGTTCGCCAAATATTTTATGGGGAAAAAAATATTTTGGTTATCTATTTTTGGTGTGAATATTATCGTAAAATATTATATTGATTATGTTTAAGAAAAAATGTATCTTCTATATAGTCCATTCATTCATAGTCACAAATTTTTAGCCAATAATTTATCACTCTATAAGAGTCATGAAACTCCCATAAATGAGGAACTTCTACTAAGATAGGTATAAATATAGGTTATTATTGATTGAATGATAATAATAAATATTTCATGGATACTCATACTGAAAGGGATACATATCTCTCTACCTTAAATGCGTTGGTGGAATGTTTTGTGAATAATCATTAAATAATCCTCCTGCAATAACTGCCATAAACTAGCCTTTTGAGGTATTATTGTCAAATGAATCAGATTAGAAATTTTTGAAAGGGTGATAGTGCCATAGAAAAGTGGTATAATAACTAATTAGCATCATTAACCAATGATATCACATGTGTTACTATAAACTTTATCATGGTTCCATAAATCTGGTTGTATAAGAAATAAACAAATGGTAATACCACTATAAAGATGTAGGTCTCTGGAGGTGAAACTATTAATAGTGTAATAAATCCAATATTAACATGATTATAATTGTAGTAATAGTTATGATGGTAGAATAACTTTAACTAAAGGTGGCACTCAGACTATGTCACATGCTAGTGATGATAGAGTTGGATGTTTTGAATCGGGTGGTGGCTGATCTGGCAGTGGAACAATTGCACTAGTGGTAGGAATCCTCAAAACATAGAATATTTTATACATATTATGATTTATAAAATAATATTATACCATAAAACATTATAATCACCCAAAACATATGAATCACTCTCTATATGAATGGAAAACATGAGGTTCTAAAAGCTTGTAAGGTGATTATCATTAACTTATTCTTGGGGTGGGATGGATAGTTGTTGTTGTATTACATTGATTTATGTTTCCTTATTGTTTATTAATTATGGGATATAAATGTGTCCCACTACTACTAGATTTATTCATGGGGAATCCAATAAAAAATATTTTGAGAATCGATAACTTTTTTAATGTTAATATTTTGCATTGACTAGTATCTTGTCACGATCCAAGCAAGAGTTCCATCCAATATGACACCAAATATATAATTTGGCATGTCCCTAAGGTCATTCCTAATACCCAAAAGAAGTATAGTAGTGTATGGGTATCAAACATAAGTATTGGTAATGATTTACCCAAATTAAATGGTCATAAACAACCAACAATATTACGAAACACAATAACAGATTAAAATATCCCTATAAAGTACAAAACAAATTCTAAATCAATGTTAAAAACATTATACAAATACAAATGTAAAAAAAGGAAAGGGAACATAAAAAATATCCCAAAATCCTCAATAAAAACATAGGTAAATTATCATCAAGCAACCACTATCCACTCCTACAAGGAGTGGAATACTACATACCAGATCTTCTATCACCATGATGACACGTCATTCCTTTTACTAGGAAATATATAAAAAATTTAAACATCCACCCAAATGTGTATGTAGGTTGTGAGACAAATCACATTAAGATTCCACCAAAAATAATGATTCCATTCTATAATATTATATTAAAAATCATCATTCATATTTCAATAATTGTATTTGAAACATTTCAATGAAATTTTATTAATGAAAACATTCTTATGAAATACTTTTTAATGATTTTTTTTTCAAAAATAAGATTAAGGGAAATAAAAGTGTACCCATGGTCTACTATATATCGACAAATAGTAGCACATCTCATAAGAATAATGTCCCTATAGAAAATTGTGGTAAATTCCATATGGGTAACTAGAAGGTGAGGGACACTATGAACCTCATACCTTAGTGATGGAAATCATACACTAACATACATATAATGTTCTCATGCATGCAACACTATAGGGGATCCCATCCAAAGTTATAAAAATCTCTATATCATAATCCAATACCAAAAACAGTGCTTTACATTATCCACCAAAGGGGAATACATCCTAAGGTCTTGTGGTGTCCGATAATTTCACATGTTTACTTACTATTAAAATCGTCATTACTTCTAGACGATCTTGCCCTCATCTAATTTTTAATCAACTTGTGTACTAGTTCTAGCTCTCCCACCCAAATATCTGGGAGTCCCTTTGGGATCAAATTTTATTTTACATATCACATATATCATCACATTCACATACACATTCCAAGAATTATTATCACAAAATGAAATCACCCCCTTTCTAATTTACTCATAATTCCTCTGACTAAAATACACATGGAAAGAACCAAATTCCCTAAACAAAAAAAATCCTTCCATTACACATAGACACCAAAATCAATAGGAAATAAATTTGTCACCACTTTCACAATTTATGAAACCCAATTATAAAATAAGAAGTACACTTATGGAATTCAACCATTTCCCTATAAAAATACCATTTCAAATTCATAATCACATAACTTTAAAAATAAAACATGTTTCACATAACTTTCATAAATAAATGACATATTTAACAGTAAAAAATGGAATCCAATTAGAAACAAAACCCATTTATCTAGAAGAAACATATTTTAATGCATTATCACTTCTAAATCACTTAAAATCATTTTCACCTTCCACAGAACATATAAAACATATTTACGAAACCCCACAATGAAGAACACTTTAAATAAAACCATATCGCATTATGAAACATATCTTCATGACATGGGAATAAAAAAAATTCTAAAACATATTTGACACCAGCCTAATGATGCATAGGAAACATTAATGTAATAAATTGTGCATATCAAACCCATATATCAATGTAAAATCATGGAACCACCTACCTCACACACGGAAATTTATGATATCTAATTGAAACATCAACTGCATCACCATAATAAATAATGAAGTAAATATCAAAACATAAGAATAAATATTTCACCCCATATGATAAGATCAAACTACCATTTGGTAAAACTGCCATTTATAAAATAATAACTCATGAAAGAAAGAAGATGAACCCTAGAAATAGGGGGAAATCATAGAAAAATAGGCTAACATGAAGACTCATTGAATTTCATGCATTAAAACCACCCATGGATTGGAGATCTAGAGGTCTAAGAAAACATTAAGGAGGATCTGATGCATATAACACCCAAATTTGGAATAATAAAGGTGATTTATGAGTAAATATAAGGAGGTGAATAATTTATATTCCTACTTTTTATTTTCCTACATAAGTCACATGGTTTGATCATAGATTTTTGATAACTGTTCATCTATGGGGTAACCCTCACTATCCATTAGGAATAATTTGAACAAGCAACCCACCTAGTTTATACATCGTGTTTTAACAATGTATTCACCACTACAAAAAATCACATTTTGTTTTTCTCTTTCCTAGGGGGGTGCATGGATTTCCCTAACTACACACCAACCATTCTCCATCTTCTATCAAGCCTAAAATCTCCATTTTACAAAAATCACTTGGAGAAACTATGTTATAAATAATAATCCAAAAATAAATAATATTACGTCAAAATATAATCATTGATATGGAAATTCTCACAACCAGGAAAAAATATTCTTTCAAAGAGACATCTCGAAGCTTGATTAGAGAAAAAATGGATACTCTTCCTTATCCCTGGACCTCTTCTCCATAGTATCATGAAAATCATTACAATTATTTCAATGGAATTATTATAATTTAATGGAATGACCATGAATCACATTATCCTAAGATCCAAAAGCCTAATTGGCCACTCAATCAATGAATAATATGGCTCCAACTCCATCTCATCTCAATTCAACACACGGGGCAGATTCAGATTGTACTTTTTCAGCAGAGAGGCTTGGAACACCTCATGAATTGATGTTATATATGAGGGAAAAGATAACCTATATGCCACCATACAAACACTCTTAGTAATTTAAAATGTTCTAACATACCATATTGTCTACATCACTTTCTTACAGAAATGACGATTAATCAAGAAATATTGCACTTTTATAAAAACTTTTTCAGCCAAAGAAAACTCCAAATATTGGAATCTGTAGTTAGAATATGACATTTGATGAAACTAAGCTATCAAAAAATATTTCTTGATCATGTCAAAATTATATGAATTTTCAAGAAGAAGGCTTGTTCCCCACAATGATGACATTTACACTCAACTCAACACATAGGCGATAGACACAACCAACAATAAAGTTTCTCAAAGGTATCCATTTCAATCGATGATTTAAATCTGATATACATAAAATATCATATCAATACCAAATTTCAAGCCCATTAACCAATGAAATAAAAAACACATTACTACAGTACGTCATCCAAAATATGATTCCCCCACTTCATCTGACTATCCGTTTTAGGGTGGAATATCATGCTCAACTTAACCTGTGAATATGCTTACTTCTATAAAAAAATCCCAAAATTGCGACATAAAATGGGGTCCTTGTATGAAAATATTTCTTATGGTACACCCTATATCCTCCTAAACCCCTACATATAAAACTGTCTCAACTCCTCCTCCTTCAATGAATGCTGATTTCTGATGAAATGGGATGATTTGGAAAGATGATTAAACACTGCCCAAATGGAATTCTCATCCCAAGGTGTAAAAGGTAACCAAAAACAAAATTACATGGAAATATCATCCTAATTCTAGGTAGTAATGGGTAGAGTATAAAGAATATCATTGGTAATTTGGTTCACTTATTTAACATTCTAACATGTATTACACTACAAATACAAATTAAACTACATCTCACTTTTTTCCTGGTCACCAAAACAATCGACTCATGTAATAGTGCATCTTGGACACACCTGGATGAATGATTCACTAAGACTAGTGGAAATCCTACACCACCAGATTCCTCAATGATAATAGAAACCCTAAGTGACACTTTAATCACAAAACATCATTTATAGTCAACAAACATTCACAAAGAACCTCTCAATCATTAATGAACATCATTAAACACTATCACAATTCTTCACTTGGATTATATTACCCAATCAACTCATAAAGATAGGGGGTTATCTAAAAAATGTCCAATAACAAACATCCACTATGTTCCTCAATCACAATAAGAATATAAGGTAGAATACACATCAACATACACTCATCATTGGACACTTTAAAATCATTCCCTGTCACTTTCCAACTTAGGGAATCATCCACAACATTACCCTTAAATAGGGTATGGACTGTATCCAAATAAAACATCATAAGTTACTCAAACCAATGATGATACCATAAATTCAAATATTTATAATATTGGGTAAAATCTTATGATATGAATAAACTACAAACTTATCCCACAAAAAATAATTACACCGCATCTTTAGTCAAGAATCACTACCACCAATTCTAGGTCATCTGTTTGGAAATTCTATTCATGTGGTCGGATGTGAAGAGATCCATTATCCACCACATTATATTCTTACATCAAAATAAATTCAATACTCATACATGAGGAATCACAATATAAAACATATCCCATTATAGGATTCTATAAAAAATTGAAATAGGGGTTTTTTTCATCTATCACTTAAGCTCCTCATATGATACATGAAACTATGGACTATATTCAATCAATATCCCGTTCTAGGAGAGTGTTTTCATGGAAGAATAAATCCATGAGAAATCGTGGATAACATTTCTATAATACTCTTTCATGACTAAAAAGATATTATTTTAAAATATATTATTTGGATGTTACCATGACATCATTACAATAATCTTATTTGTGTCCATTTAAACCCCTTGCTCTGATATCACTTGGCATAGAAACATTACCTATCTAATCTAGAAGGATGAAATGGAAGACATATCATTTATGAAATGATTATTAAGGGTTCGCAACATGATCCACAAAGGCCTCTCATGCTCCTCCTCTATTCCGAAATAGACTAGGATATCATCTATAATTACCATGAAATGAGAATCAAGATAAAGATGTAACATCGTTCTCGTGAGTCCCATGAAGACTGTTGGAGCATTTTTCAACTTTAACGGCATGAACAAATACTCAAAATGACCGTACGTTCCTGATAGTTTTTTTGGAACATCTACCTCTATAACTTCGAATTAGGGATACTCAAAAAGAAAATAAATATTCAACAACTACCATTATCACATATTATTATCGAGAAGGTCATATATATATGGATGATGGAAATTATTCTTTATCGTTATCTTATTCTTCTTCAGGTAAGCAATAAAAAATGGGGATATCCATTTTCTTCTTTCGAAAACATAACTATGGCCACCCAAGGTGAGATTCATCGGGAAATTAATCCTTGAAATTCCAAATCACCTACCTATAACATTAATTCCCACAACATGGTGGGTATATATATTAATAGGGGTGAGATATTTTTTTGTTCCCAACACCAATTCAAAACAGAACTCCACTTACCGATCTGAAGAAAAATTTAAGAAATTTTTCAGAAAATCTTCTTAGAACACATCCAGAATAAGAACTATGCCACCATTAATAGTACCATAATCATCTTCCAATGTGGATTATGAGATTTGATCAACTGTGTTTCCTATTTCTATAGGTATAGGTCCAACATGTCCCAACTAAGGATCTCATTCACCCTAAATAACCTTGGTACTCTTATCAGGTGCCATAAAATCTACTATCCATTATAAAAATCGATGGGTTCCATAAAATGAACCATCCAATACAAACCAAGGATCATTACAATGTCTTATATCTCAAAAACCAAAAAATCATATTTTAAATCGACCCCCAACATTGTCATTACGCATTATGGAAACCTAAAACCTGGATTTCACTTCATAATAGGAGGCATTAACAACTCCATTGCATATAGAATATGTATATTTATAAACATTTAGAAATCCACATGATGATAAGAAATAAATGGAATTGAGGAACTATTATCAAATAGAATAAAAACGAAAGATGATTCAATAATAAAAGTACCGATAACTATTGTCGAACCTGCATATGATTCGACTTATGCTCGATCCACTGTATAATGATGCCTCATCTCAGCCTGACATTGAGAGTGACAATTATTCTATAGCTATGGCCTAGAGTGACTCTACATAGAAGATGATCTATCCCTTTTCTGTGGCCTCCCAACCCATAACCCTCTATCATAGAAAAGTTTTACTGGGATGAAATCCCTTTAGAAGAAAAAGATCCAACACCACTCTAACATGGGTTCTCTAATTCGAAAAATAATTATATGTTCCCCATAAATCTGAATCGGGGATAAGGCCTAGGTGTATATTAAGATGATGGTTTCATGATTCCTTCTTTCCCACATTTATGGCATAAAAATCACTAATCATCAGAAACCCTAGATGAAGATGGCTCAGAAGGAAGGCCTGAACTAGAACCTCCTTTCTTCACATGCCAATCCCACATCCTCTTTTTCATACAAGCACATCCACTACTCACTACTAACATAACTCTAGGGAAAAATACAATCTTATGTGATAAATTTCTATTATAATGGAATGATCAACCACTTAATCATAAGATTTTATCTTGAATTATAAATCTTGATATATGATTTCTAACCTCAATCCCATCTCAAATTGTTTTCCTTAAAATGATCATTGTAAATGATCTCAGGTGCTTACTTAACTAACTCTATAAATTTGTTAGCATATTCCATTACATTCTGATCTTCCTAGTAGATATCCAAAAACATAATGGACATAAAGAAACCCACTAAGTCATTAAAATAGTTCTCATTGAAAATGACCTTGAAATATACCCATCCCATTTCTTAATTCTTACCAGATGGCACCACCGAGCCCCACCACCTTCAACATGGACATTCCAACATGAACGAAACACACTTCACTCTAGCATTGTTAGAAATATCATGAAACTCGAACATTAACCCTATTTTCTAATGAAAGTCCTCAACCTACTGAGATTCCAATAAAACTTGGAATATAGTATCTATGTTCTTGAGTAAATCATATGTTATTCCCTTTCTAGGACCAAGTTTTTATTCCAAAACATGGGAAGGAAAAAAACCCACTCCTTTTCCCAAAATATTTGAAATCATAAACCAGTGTTTCCACTATCCCTTGAAAAAATAGTAATGGATAACTCTCTTTAGTCACACCGTATAGATTTAAAAGAGGTCTCCTTGGAGGTATCTTTTTACATTATGAATCAATTGTAAGAACATTGACCTTCGTTCAAAGTACACGCCATGTACTTTATGAGTACACGCCGTGTACTCTATTC
This sequence comes from Viscum album, assembly GCA_963277665.1. NCBI lineage: Eukaryota > Viridiplantae > Streptophyta > Magnoliopsida > Santalales > Viscaceae > Viscum > Viscum album. The sequence continues at coordinate 1,534,261,437 of OY728120.1, read as the reverse complement.
CGGCTTGAAGCCGTGTGCTGGCCGTGTCCGGGCCACACACACGGTGTGTAAGGCTGAAGTGGAGGCCGGTTATTTTGGATTACAGAAAATTCAAAGTACACACGTTTTACTATAAAAGGACACGCCGTGTACTTTTTTTTCATTAAATGGACCGAGGTCACGCCTAACCCCCAAATACATCTTCTTCTCCAGTTTTCAACCATCCGGGAGCATCCGTACGACCAGAACATCGACGGAGTCCTGCCTCGCCGTCCGTTCTCTGATTCTAGCATGGTCGATTGCGTTGGAATCGCAGCGGTGAGTTCTTCCTTCTGGTTGATCCTTGTTTCTTGATTCCTCCTTGTTTTCATGTTATTGTGGGATGAACGTTTTGTGCATTTTCTCAGATCTATGTCGTTCTAAGGGGAATCTGTCATCGAGGTGCACGTATATCGATCTCCTAGGATCGAGGTAGGTGGTTTGTGCGTTTCTGTTGAAAGTCTTTGAGTATTTTGTGCAAATTCCACCAATACCCTTGAACGGGGTATTGCGTGTTTCCTGTTTTTTCCTTTTTTTCCTTGACTGCATAGCTTTATTTCTTTAGTAGAGGTTATTTCTTGTGATTAGAGTAATTTTTTTGTGCTCAGATTGCTTTTCCATGCTTGTTCTACCTGTTTGGCATTTTCTAGTTTCCATGCCTGGTCGTAGGATAGTGGAACTGTTGTTTTATTTTACTATTGAGCCTTAGGTGATAGCCAAGTAGTTCTTTAGGTTTACTTGGATGATACACACGTGTTGAGCATGTTTAGTTACTCAGGACTGTGAGAACCTAGAGTATCAGACCACCAAAGAAAGAATTGACGGAAGGGATTCTCCAGTGTGTCTTTTAAATCATGATGCGAGACCAAGTGGATAATTGAGGGAAGGGCTTCTCCAGAGAGTCTTTTAATTACGACGTAGTCTATAGGGGGAATTGAAATTGATTGCTTCCCCAGAGAGCCTATATCACGATACGAGACTATATGGGGAATTGACGGTGAGTGCTTCCCCAGAGGGTCTTCTTAATTACGTAGCTGAATCAGAGGGGTGAGACTGTGTGTGCCTACAAGAGGGTTTCTTGTACTTAGAGGTTTACCATAGGGGCTAGACTGTGAGAGAAACCTAGAGGGTTACCTGTTTTCTTCTTGTTTTTGACTACTATACTTGTTAGAACGGTGGAGTGTAGCTATTTGGGCTTTTCTGTTTACTGCTTCTTGTATTATTACTGCCATGTATTCATTGACTATTAGGAAAAAATCTTTTGATGATTGCCTACTGGGATTGTATCTCACACCCTGTTTGGGCCATGCTTTTGGGCCCAAGCAGACTATGGTGCTGCAGGTATAGACAAGGGGAAGTGCCCTTATACTTCAGGATCTTGACTGCACCAGGAGCTGGGGAGCATGGGACCGAGCCGTGGCTCGCGATATTGAGGAGCTTTCCTTGTTTTTCTTTTCCACTAGGTTTCAGTTGTATTCTAGCACATTGTTGTGTCTACCGGTTTCAATAGATAGTTGTACCTACTGCATTATTGTCATCATTGTTATATATCTACATTGCTTCCGATGTTTGGTTTCTGTTGTTATGCATGTTGTTTACTTCTTCCGCTATTTATTGTTGTTTCTCACCTTGTATACCTTACCGAATGAGGGCATAGTTTCCACACCGACTCACCAAGGCCCTCGCTGCTAGTCGGCGTCCTCTGGTGTTCAGGGAAACGCTCTTGAGGTCATGTGGAGAACCGGGTACGGGGCACTAGGGGAGGGGCTCCAGACTCGGGACGTTACAAAGTGGTATCAAAAGAGTTATTTTCTCTTTCTTTACTGTTTGGAGACCTTAGCCAGGGATAGGATGGATTCGGTACTTGGCATTAAGCTGTGCTCGGGAGTAGCTAACCCATATATAGGGAAAATCCATACAACCTCGTTAATTGCAGTTTTCTGGTTTTGAGATTTTATGGTTGGTATGTTTTCACCTAGAGTGATTCATATGACTTGTGCGGTTATTGTTTTGATATTTATGTTCTATTTCTGTCGCAACCCAATGAGATGAGGGTATTCCATCTCATTCTTCATATAGGCACTTGTAGAAATCACATGTCACACATTCTTACCATGCCATCTAGGGTGCATTAGCGATTTCATGTTGTTCTGATAGACATTGTGTAGATTATGCATGCTGTTGTGATAGTTGTTTGATAAATTCTCTGTTGTTGTGTTAGAAACTGTTACTTTGTTCCTTGCTTAAAATGATTGCTGAATTTTGGTTCTTGAGGTGTTACGGGCCCTCACGGATCAGAATTTGGCACCTTTTCCCATGTTTTAGTATTTCTAGAATTCTGTGCAGTTTCTGAGATATAGCCCAGAAAAAACCGAGAATACACGGCGTGTACTTTTTGGATACACGCCGTGTAGTTTTCAGGCCATGTCACTGACCGTGTAATAAGAACACGGTGTTGTGGGAGTAACATCGGAAACACTACGTGTTCCATTGGTACACACTGTGTGAGTTCGGAGCCATGTACCCGGCCATGTCACTAACAACACGGGCCGGGGAAGCTCGTGTAGAACATGCCGTGTCCGTAGGGAACACGCCGTGTAGTACTGTCCAGGTGCCCGACCATGTCACGAACAACACGGGCCGGTATGAACTTCCTTTCCACATGCCGTGTTTGTTCGGAACACGCCTTGTAGTCTTGATCAGGTACCTGGCCATGTCACGAACAACACGGGATGGTGTCGCCTTCGCCTATGCACACCGTGCTTGTTTGGAGCACGCCGTGTAAAGTCCAGCCATGTAGACGATCGTGTATTCAGCAACACGGACCGCCAAAGCCTCGTCTAGTGCACGACATGTTTTATTCGAACACGCCATGTAGTCTCTGCTTGAGTCGGACCATGTGGGTTATCCGTGTAAGGAGACTCGGGCAGGGGAATAGTTTCTAGTACACACCGTGTGTGGGGGGTCAACACGTCGTGTAGTTTGAAGTGTACACGACTCGTAGGGCGTGAGTACACTCCCATGTCAGTGGTTTAGGAAGACACACTGTGTAGTTTTATCCATGCCATGTAGTCGTGTTTTGCAATCTTGTGTGTTTTTTCCCTATTCCTGTTTTGTACTCTTGTGTTCTCTATCCTTGTTTTCCTGATCTAAGGTGTGCTTTTGATCTTTCAGAGTTATGCTTCTGAGACGTCCTCCAGTCGTATGTCTGTCGTTAGGCCGTGATCAGACGCCAAACCGGGCTGATCAGGGACTTCCTATCGATCCCCCAGCCGAGCCATCCTTGGCACCAGTTGTTGTACCAGTCGCAAGCACTGATGCACAGTTCAGGGAAGGTTTCATGAGGAGGATGAAGGCCTTCCAGGGAGCACCGCCTCCTGCCTCGTCTATGGCAGACTTGATACGGGTCTTTCAACAGCAGCATCCTCCCACATTCTCGGGGGAGGGAGGACCTCATGCTGCAGAGTCATGGATGGAAGCCATGCTAACTATATTCGAGCATCTGGAGACCCCTCCAGAGAGGCGGGTCAAGCTCGCCACCTACATGCTCCGAGACTCCGCCAGGAGGTGGTGGGACGTGATCCCACAGGCAGGTCAGCAGCATGCTATGACTTGGGAGGAGTTCCAGCGCGTGTTTTTCGACTAATTTTACCCGGAGACCCTGAGGGCCGATCGAGCCCAGGAGTTCATGAGTTTAGGGCAGGGTACTCTATCTGTCATGGAGTGTTCTTCTCGTTTCATTGACATGCAGCGTTTTACACTCCTACGGGATGGGAGTGGGGTGTTATTAGTGAGGAAGTTTGAGGATGGACTCGGGTGGGAGATTCGCTCACAGGTGAACATCTTCCAGCTGACTTCCATTACTTTCATCGTCAACCAAGCACTGATTGCGGAGCATAATCTGAGAGACTCTGGAGCTGTGAGTCAGGGTGGTTCTGCTTCTAGAGATAGCTTTCCTTCAGATGACAGCAAGAAGCGCCGTAGGGAGCCTACGCGTGGTGATTCGACGAAGCGTGACACATCATCTGGCAGCCAGGTGACATGCTACCAGTGTGTCCGGACAAGGCACACGACGCCGCAGTGCCAGAGAGATCCTGTGGAGTGCTGATATTGCGGCAAGTTGGGTCACCTACAACATTTCTGCCAGGTTTTCCCACATGCATCAGGTGTCGTGGTTCTTCTATGACTCCTCATTCAGGAGCAGCCCCACCAATCTCTCACCAGTTAGGGAACTGGAGTTCTTCCGGCCGTTCGGGCCGAGGTGGAGGTCAAGGTCGTGGCGGTCAGCCACTAATCCCTCAGCACCAGTAGGGAGGTTCAGCTCAGAGTGGTCAGTCAGGGGCGCAGGGTCGCGGTGCCGGCCAGTCTTTCGCCGTGCAGCAGGCTTATCATGAGTAGGATCCCGTCCCTTCTACTGTTCGAGGTACGATTTTAGTAGCCTCAGTTTTATCTTCAGCCCTTTTCGATACTGCTGCTACACATAGTTTTATCTCTGTTGCCATTGTGGAGAGCCTTGGACTCTGCATCTTTTCTTCTGCCGACTCGTTGACACGAGACACACCTTTGGAAATGAGGACATCTAGTGTACGTCAGTGTAGGGAGTGCCCTCTCGAGGTTACAGGGTATCGCTTCTTATGGGATCTCTGTGTCCTAGAGATGACAGGATATGATTTCATCCTTGGAATGGACTGGTTGATTCCCTTCCGAGCAGTCATCGACTGCTATCTCCGCAGAGTCAGTTTCATCTCACTAGAAGGTGAATCTTTCCTTCATAGAGGCAAATGGGACGTTCGGGCGAGTCTGGCGGGACTCGAGAATCTTGGGCTAGGAGGGGTGACACCCCAGATTTCTAGTCTTTATCTGGATGACCAGGGGACTCCACTGTTGGACTTTCCTCTAGTGGGGGATTGGTTTAGGGATGTCTTTCCAGAATACTTTTCAGGTTTGCCTCCGGAGCGTGAGCTGGACTTTTCTATTGAGCTCATGCTAGGATCGGCACCAGTGTCCATTCCTCCCTATAGGATGGCCACACCTGAGTTTCAAGAGCTCAAGAAGTAGTTGGACGAGCTACAGGATAAGGGTTTCATCCAACCCAGTACTTCTCCTTGGGGTTTTCCTATTCTGTTTGCGAAGAAGGCAGACGGTACCCTTCGGCTTTGTGTGGATTATCGGAAGCTGAACCAGTTGACGATCAAGAACTGATATCCTTTTCCTCAGATTGATGACCTTTTCGATCATCTTTGAGGAACCCGGGTATTCTCGTAGATCAACTTCAGGTCCGGTTATCATTAGTTGCGCGTTAGACCATCAGATATACCTCTGACAGCCTTCAGCAGCAGGTACAGTCTTTACGAGTATACAGTTACGTTGTTTGGTCTCACGAACGCACCTACAGTTTTCATGGCGTTGATGAACCGAGTGTTCCATCCTTACTTGGACTCCTTCATCGTGGTCCTCATAGAGTATATCTTGGTGTACTCCCATACTCAACACGACCATACCACCCATCTTGAGATCGTTCTGAGTACACTGAGAGAGCATCAAATTTATGATAAACACTCGAAGTACCACTTCTGGATGGATCAGATTCACTTCTTGGGTCACGTCATCTCAGAGACATGAGTATATGTGGACCCAGAGAAAGTGTGAGATGTAGTTTCCTAGGAGAATCTTAAGAACGTTTTTGAGGTATGAAGTTTCCTATGGCTGGATGGATACTATAGACGCTTCATTCGGGACTTTTCCCGTTTAGTAGCACCTTTGATAGGTATGACCAAGATGGGGGAAAAGTTCTTATGGTCAGATTCTTGTGAGTCAGCCTTTCAGGAGCTGAAAGGGAGGTTGACGTCAGCACCAATACTAGTCTTTCCAGATCCAGGCAAGAGCTACACTGTTTACTATGATGCTTCGGGTATCGGGCTCGGAGATGTGCTTATGCAGGAAGATAGAGTCGATTCGTATGGGTCTCGGCAGCTAAGGCCACATGAGAGGAACTACCCTACGCATGATCTAGAGTTGGCAGTTGTTGTTCATGCTTTTCACTATTGGAGACACTATCTTATGGGAGATAACTTTTTGGTCTTCACTGACTACAAGAGTCCCAAGTATATCTTCACTCATCATGATCTGAATTAGAGGCAGCGCAGGTGGGTTGAGTATCTACATTCGTTTGACTTCGAGCTTGCCTATATGCCGGGAAAGGGCAACCTCATGGAAGATGCTTTGATCCGGAGAACTCAGATTCGGACAGTTCAGGAGGCCAGTAGTGAGTGGCATCTGATGGCTCTGTTCTCTGAGATACATCTAGAGGTGCACGACAGACGGGGACATACTTTTCTATCTTCTGTAGTTATTACCTCCACTCTACTTGATCGGGTACGGATGAGGCAGCTATCAGACTCGGAAGGCTTAGTCCTGCGGGAGAGTGTGTCCGAAGAGGACCCTCTTATTGGATAGACAGTGGCCGAGGATGATATCTTGTGTTTCCAAGGACGCGTATGGGTGCCAGCAAACATACGCAAGGAGCAGATGCGGGATTTCCATTCCTCAGTTTGGGAAGTTCATCCTAGAATCACCAAGATGTATCGGGATCTTCATCACCAGTACTAGTGTCCAGGTATGAAGAAGGATGTTGGTGGTTTTGTCATGAGATTTTCTACTTGTCAGTAGGTGAAATCAGAGCATCAACGACCAGCAGGTCTCTTACATCAGTTACTCATTCCGGAGTGGAAGTGGAACGATGTTGCGATGGACTTCCTGACTAGGTTGCTGAGATCACCTTGAGGGAACGATGCTATTTGGGTTGTCGTCGAAAGGATTATGAAGGTTTCTCACTTCTTGTCGATCAAGGAAACCTTTAGTGTCGATGATCTGGGACGACTTACGTCAGGGAGATTGTGCATCTGCATGGAGTTCCGCGCTCTATTTTTTCAGACAGAGATGTGTGCTTCACCTCTCGGTTCTGGCAGGGACTTCAGAAGGCCTTGGGTACACAGGTACTTTTGAGTACAACATATAATCCCCAGACTGATGGCCAATCCGAGCGCACGATCCAGGTTCTTGAGGATATGCCCCGAGCTTACATCCTTGACTTTGGCGGTTCTTAGGAGAAGCATATTCCTCTAGTGGAGTTCGCCTACAACAACAGTTTACAGGCGACCATACAGATGGCACCGTACGAGGCATTGTACGGTAGGCCATGCCGATCACCCTTATGCTGGCTGGAGGCAGGAGAGGCAGCTTTGCTGGGACCTCGTCTTGTTCATGAGACTTTAGAGCAGATAGAGCTTATTCGAAAGATGATGGCTACAGCGCAGTCTCGGCAGAAATCTTATGCGGATCAGCGGAGACGACCTCTGGAGTTCGAGGTCGGTGATCTGGTTTTCCTACGTGTCTCACCTTGGTTGGGACATAAGAGGATTCGGAGATAGGGTAAGATTTCGCCACGGTACGTCGGGCCGTTTGAGGTTTTGGAGAGAGTGGGGCCAGTCGACTATCAGTTGAAGCTACCTCAGAGGGATCAGGCCATGCACGATGTCTTCCATGTCTCTCAGCTCCGACGTTACTTTTCAGAACCGTCTCACGTATTTCAGCCTGAGGAAGTCGAGCTTGAAGCAGATGCATCGTTCGAGGAGCATCCCATCTGGATTGTCGATCGTAGTACAAAGGTTCTCCGTGGGAGGTCTGTTCCTCTAGTACGAGTGCTATGGCAACACGTGTGAGTACAGGACGAGACCTGGGAGTGGGAGGCCGATGTACGATCCTAGTGGCCGAAGCTATTCGGGGATCCTTCTTCTCCACCTCATTAGGGAAATTCGGGGATAAATTTCTTTAAGGGGGGAAGCTTGTAAGAACCCGGACCTTCATTCAGGTATGTTTTTCCATTTTCTGGAGTTTTTAAGAAAAATGGTTTTTATGGAAGTTTTCAAAGTACACGACGTGTACTTTCTGAGTACACGTCGTGTACTCTGTTGTGGCTCGAAGCCATGTGTTGGCCATGTCTGGGCCACACACACGGTGTGTAAGGATAAGGTGGAGGCCGATTATTTCGGAGTACAGAAAATTCGAAGTACACGCCGTGTACTCTAAAACTACACTCCGTGTACTTTTTTTCATTAAACGGGCCGGGGTCGCGCCTAACCCCCAAATACATATTCTTCTCTAGTTTTCAACCATCCGGGAGCATCCGTACGGCCAGATCTTCGACAGAGTCCTGCCTCGCCATCTGTTCTCCGATTCGAGCACGGTCGATTGCATTGGAATCGCAGCAGTGAGTTTTTCCTTCTGATTGATCCTTGTTTCATGATTCCTCCTTGTTTCCAAGTTATCGTGGGATGAACGTATTGTGCGTTTTCTCATATCTACGTCGTTCTAAGGGGAATCTATCGTTGAGGTGCGTGTATATCAATATCCTAGGATTGAGGTAGGTGGTTTGTTCCTTTCTGTACAAAGTCTTTGAGTATTTTGTGAAAATTCGACCAATACCCTTGAACGGGGTATTTCGTGTTTCCTGTTTTGCCCTTGTTTCTTGCCTTCTTTTCTTGATTTTTTTAGTACAGGTTATCTCTTGAGATTAGAGTATTTTTTTTGTGCTCAGATTGCTTTTCCATGCTTGTTTTGCCTGTTTGGTATTTTCCAGTTTCCATGCCTGGTTGTAGGATAGTGGAACTATTGTTTTATTTTACTGTTGATCCTTAGTTGATAGCCAAGTAGTTCTTGAGGTTTACTTGGACGATACACACACGCTGAGCATGTTTAGTTACTCAGGACTGTGAGAACCTAGAGTATCAGTCCAAAGGGAGAATTGACGTAAGGGCTTATCTAGAGTTTCTTTTAAATCACGATGCGAGACCAAGTGGAGAATCGACAGAAGGGCTTCTCCAGAGAGTCTTTTAATTACGATGCGGGCTATAGGGGGAATTGACATTGAGTGCTTCCCCAGAGATCCATTAGCACGATACGAGAGTATAGGGGGAATTGACGGTGCGTGCTTCCCCAGAGAGTCTGCTTAAATATTTAGCTGAATCAGAGGGGTGAGACTGTGTGTGCCTCCCAGAGGGTTTCTTGTACTTAGAGGTTGAACAATAGGGGCTAGACTATGAGAGCTACCCATAGGGTTACCTGTTTTCTTCGTATTGTTGACTGATATAATTGTTAGAACTGTGGATTGTAGCTGTTTGCGCTTTTCCATTTACTACTTCTTGTTTTATTACTGCCATGTATTCATTGACTATTAGGCACAAATCTTTGGGTGATTGCCTACTGAGATTGTATCTCACACCATATTTGGGTCATGCTTTTGGGCCCAAGAAGACTATGTTGCTACAGGTATAGACAAGGGAAAGTGCCCTTCTACCTCAGGATCTTGACTGCACCAATAGCTGGGGAGCATGGGACCGAGCCGTGGCTCGCGATGCTGAGGAGATTTCATTTTTTTTTCTTTTGCACTTGGTTTCAGTTGTATTCCAGCATGTTGTTGTGTTTTCTTTTTTCCATATATACTTGTACCTACTGTATTATTGTCATCATTGTTATTTATCTGCATTGCTTTCGCTGTTGGGTTTCTGTTGTTATGCATGTTGTTTACTGCTTCCGCAGTTTATTGTAGTTTCCTACCTTATATACCTTACCGAATGAAGGAATAGTTTCCTCACCGACTCACCAAGGACCTCGCTGCTAGTCGGCAGCCTCTAGTGTTCGGGGAAATGCGCTTGAGGTCATGTTGCGAACCGGGTACGGGGCACCAGTGGAGGGGCTCTAGACTCGGGACGTTACATCAATGATAAGGAAAACCCAACAACAAAGTGTTATGAAAATTTTACTTAATAACAACAAATCTCAAACACTGATATAAATTAAAACATAACAAAATCCATCCTAATTAAAAGTAAAAAACCACTTCACCCCCACCCAGTGTCTATATATAGTATGTATCATGTACGTCTCACATGGAATAGTTGTCAAACAAAGTCACAACATTACAAAGATACTATAGTCATGTCCTGAGGTGTGATAGCCCTAAACCCCACATGTAAACAGAATCTCGAGAACCAACAAATAAAGCTTCAGTATATCCAAAATCATTCACCATATTACTTGAACAAAAAATATTATGACATTCTCTGATGTAATCATGTCACAATTAAATCTAAATGTCTACCCAACCATACACCCGACCTAGCTAGTGGCATGGCCCGAAACACATTCTTTATCCCCATCAGCTGGAAACTAGATCATGGGTGTTAGCAATTTACATTGGTAAAAATTTCCCCCTTGCCTATGGGCCCAAACAACAAACTATAATAAGAGACTCAAAAACTGATAAACGTAACCAAACAAGGTACAATGATTATTCAAATTTAATGTTTAAAAGGTAAAAAAACCAACATTATATCAATGGAAAGAGAATAAATAAACAACCATAAACACCCCAATAATATAGTAGGAAACTTACCCTATATTTATCACTATCAATACCTACGAGGATTTTAATTGTAGAAATCTGATCCACCATCTCCCCGATGAAAATACCTTCCTTTACCTGGGTTATAATTAAAAACTCAACATACAATCAAAGGTGTTTGTTGGCTCTATTCAAAATCCTAGTATGATTCCACCAAAAACAATGATTCAAAATTATAACATTTGAAGACACACAATATTTAATTATTCCATAATGATATTTAAATCATTTATAGGAATATAATTTAATGGAAAATTTTATATAAAACACTATTTAAGGAAAATATTTTTCAGAAACCCCCATGATGGAAGTAAAAATGTACACAACTTATGTTGTATACTGATGACTAGATCCAAACATCATGGGAATCATGTCATGAGAGAGGAATAAGGGAAAATATCTATGGGTAACTGTAATAATTGGTACACTAGGAACCTCATAACTCAGTGATCAAAATGATCCACTAAACTACAAAAAAAATTCTCATTCATGATACATTAGTGGGGATCCCATGAAAGGGCTAATGGACTTCACATCAAAATCCAATAACAATAGTGTTCCCATGCCTGAGCCACTAGAGGGGAATGAATCAAAAGGTATAGTGGTCTCCAATGAGATATCATGTTTAGTTATTGTGGTAATATATAATCATGTTAGATGAATATAGGATTCAAACACTTCTGAATCAACTAGGGTACCAGTTCTATTACACCCACCTAGTTACATGGGAATCCCTTGTTTCTCAATTTAATCTCATATATCAAAATAATAATAATCACTATCACATACACATTCCAATAATCATAATAACATAATGAAATAACCAATTTTACATTTTCTCATTGGTCCTATGAAAAAAATCAACATGGAAAGAACCATTTTTCATAAACATAAAAACATTCCATTTCACACACACATAATCCAAATGGAAATAAATATCACACCTATTTCATGATTTATGAAACGCACTTGAAAACACATAAATTTAAAATAATTTGGAATTTAACAATTTCCATTTGAAATTAAACTTTAAAATACAAAATCACCTCAAATTTATTTTATAACATGATTCACATCACATTCATAATTCAATGTCACATTTATGGGCCACAACAATGATCCTAACATGAAAATAAATCCATTTACCATGAAAAATAAATATTCACTGTATTTCCATCTTTATATCTAATTGAAAACACATTTTTATCCTTATACATATTGTATAAAACATATTTAATAAACACCCAAATAAAGGAAATGTTCAATAAAAACAATTTTCTTTAGAAAACACATTTTCATCAGATGTTCATCTCAATAAATTTCCAAATAATATTTTAACAACAAAATATCCTATTAAATGTATTCTAGTAAACATCTAATCTTATGAACACAATCTAATAATGTAAAAGCATGAAACCAACTACATAGCATTTGGAGAAATCTTGAAATCAGTGCAAAAGCACTACCGCACCACAACAAGACTGTATAAAGGTAGGATAAAACCATAACAATCAATATATCACCCCATATCACATGATCAAACCAACATTTGGTAAAAACCCCACAAGAAAAAATGAATTACATAAAGTGGGAATAATAACTATAAAAAGAGGGATAAATCAAGGTAGAAGAGGCTTACATGAAGAATCCTCAAAGTTCCCACACCAAAACCACCCATTTATTGATGATCAAGAGGTCCATGAAATGTTGTATGAATCTCCCATGGATGAAAATACAAAATATGGTGAAATAAAGGTCATTTAAAGTCATTCTTGAAGATGGAATGGAAATAAATTCCCATGATTTAATGACCTAGAAAGGGTGCACTATTTTCCTAAACAATTTTATAAATCATTCGAAATCTATGTGTTCCCCACTACCCAAGTGGAACAAGTCACAAGGTTATTCTGCATGGTATCAAAACCCATGTTCTAACTGTTTGGTTTCCTCTATCCAAATTCGCTATTAGTTGCTTGCTTACATTGAGGATGTTGCATAGTTTCCCTAATTGTTTTCCAACAGTGCATCATCTACTATCAATCCCAGATCTCCATTTTGTCACAAAAAACTCATTGGGATCCAAAGGGATAAGTACTAAACTAAAAATAAATATAACATTACCTCAATACAAAATCATGTGTGGGACATAGCCCATAGTTATGGTTATTATTTTATATTGGTGTATTACCACGATGATCCTAGTTTAATGTGATAAAAGTGGTCAGTAATGGATTTTATATCTATAAGAGAATTTATACCATGTAACATCATTTTATTATACAATTACTCCCTAATGTGATGTCACATAATGTTTGTTATGTGTTAATTTTTATGACCTTCTTGATTTGTGAAAGAAATGTTCTATTGTTTTATTTATAACCCAGATGTTTTGAGTAATTAATTATTGAGTGTTATGTTACAATGTTATAATTTTAATTATATTAATTTTTTAATTCAACATTTCCCTTAAGGTCTATTTCATAGTTTCTTCATTAGATTAACTTATTCTGAGAGATATTTTGGGGTTTTCAAAACTATGAAAATATGGGGTGGTTTATTTTAAAAATACTATAGTTTATATATAATATAGTTGATACTCTTATTTGATACATTTATATTGGTTTTTATGGTGGGTTTTTAAATATAAATTGAGAATAAGATTAATTTTTTCTAGTGAAACGATATTCTACTGTGGAATTTTTTATGAATTGTTTATTTATTAAACAGTTATTAATAAATAAAATTATTTGAAACACATTATTTTTAATCTTGTATTCTTATATTATATTTAAAATTAATGAAACTGATTCTAGATGGTGTCATACATGGTATTGGGGAATATCCTACATACTCACATTTTTGGGTACGTAGCCTTAATATTTCATGAACATATACAAGAAATGACATCCATGTTGAGCTTAATCCACACTTCATTAGGATGAAATATTGGTGTTGATTAATAATGTATTACCATGAGACACATGGTGAAAGATGTTTTAATTTTATAGGATCCTTAGATCAATTTAGAACCTATTTTTATTATATTATCCATCCTTTGTTTCTTATTTTAGACTCAAGTTGTGGATGCATAATATTTTATAATTTTATCAACATTTTCATAATAATGAATTCATAATATTTTTATTGTAGTCCATTATATTATTCCATCAATTTTTGGTTATAATTTCAATATTTTTTTATGATTATTCATTATCCAATGTATTTATTTCTTAGCTAAGGATTCCATTTCAAATTTTATGGAGATATCATGCGGTTTTGATGGTGAAACAAATCACAACAGTTGTTTTTATAAACCCTTGAGGGGTTTTTCTATCCTATGGATATCAGTAACATTCATTTGACCTTATGGATATGTAATATAGGTGACTAGTTAGCTTTTATCATGCTGGTTCAATACAATATAGATAAATGATTTAATTGAATACCGAAATGGGTGTTCTATGTGATGACCGATATACATTTCTTGATCAGCAATGATATGTAGAGTAATATTGTGTTAAAAACATGATCTTCAATAGAAATCATCTGAAATACTACTTAAATAAAAATTCTAGATTTTAAATAAAGTCCATTGTGGGTTTGAAATCCTTCCATTCGTCCTGATATTCAATATAATTCAATTATCTCTTACTTTTTCATCTCCACGTCATATTCCTCTATGTCATGAGAATATGAAATTTAAAAAAAATACAAATCTAAGACAAAATCTAACATCTATTATCTCAATTCCTACCAATGAACAAAATTCAACTTTATTTCCACTAGAAACCATTTATAGGTAGTTATTATATTCATAAATAATCATCAAAACATCATGAAATTACCACATCATCATTTAAATTGGAATTATTCTAGACTATATTAGTCAAAACACTATAACCTACTTGATTTAATAATAGGGTGGCTTCTCCTTTATCATTATTCATATTCCATATGGGTCATGACGTGGTAGAGTCATCTATGGAACAAACACATATTCTAACGTTATATATAAAATTATTAAATATTAATTTCCTTATAGTTTTCCATTGAATAAAGTCATAGAATTTTAAAATTAATCATAATTAATAATTTCACCTATTTAAGTGTGGCATTCCTTACATGATACAGTACATCAAGAATTATAATCATTTAATTGACAACAATTATCCTCAGAATGATCCCACTATATTGTAGTGAAAAATAATGGATTTAAAATTTACAATGAAATAAAAAATTACATCTATGAGAACCCTATAGAATGTAAAATTTTCTATTATATATGAATATGAATATTTTTTATTTAAGATCCATTTTCATCATGAAACATTCATTCACTACAATATTTCATTGATCAAAGCTCAATTCATGGAACAACCTTTACCATCTGAACATGAAATGTTCCTTCTGCATATATCTATTTCAGAATATATCTAAATCAATATTAATTCAACCATATGTAACATTAGGAACAATATAACACATCATGTGACTGTAAATGAATTTTCAAAGGACTTCCAATTACTTAAAAATCCAATATTATAACCATTCGTTTCCACATACTCCCCATATGGATTTGTTTCCCTAACATTTGTATTTTTAATCCTACACATTATGATCCAAATCCACCTTAGATCATTTTTCACATTTATCCTCTATTATATTTTTATCATTTCAAATTTTTTGATTCATTATCATATTTTATTTATTCTCCCCCTTCGATGGAAAATATATAATGGTTTTTCTAATTTAGTTACTATCATGATCATATATACAAGACACAATAATGTCTTCAAATCATATCAAATATAATTTTACTATATATAATCCTACATGAGTCCATGTTTTAGGTAAGAAGTATGATGAATAATTTAGTGTTGTTAATTTCCTTCATTAGGAAATAAATTGATCCAAATTTTGATCTATTTACAATATTTTTTGAAAAACATAATTTTAAATCCATACAAGCACAAATGGTATCCAAATATACATTTGAGAGAGTAGAATGTGCACCAGATTAGTTTTATGAAATTTTTTGAACTCCAATGTTCAACCAGTTAATCTAAAAAACATGTGATGTTAATTTTTGGTTGAAGATATCTACAACATAATTCTTTATTATAAAAAATTATAGTTTTAAATTATTTTTCTCCACCTTCTCCATTAAAAATATGTAATTTATATTCTTATTTTCTAAAATGGATGATGTATTAGAATTTTCATTAACTAAATAAATAGTTTTTGTGGAACTCAATAAATATCAGTTATTTCACTAATTCTTCAATATCATATAATTAATGTTTCATCACCTAATGTTATATTTAGTTTTTTGTAATTGGAATAAAATCTTCATTAGCTGCACAAAAATAAAAAATTATGTTTCATACTTAACTTACCAATGAAGTATATTCAAAAGAAAATTTCTATATCAAATTTATATTTTATATATGAAATGTAGGTAGACCATTGTGTTTCCAAATAAAGAAAAAATATAAATCCTTAATAGTATTTAACACAAAACCATAATATTTTTCCCTTGAATAGACCTAAAAATTTCCATCACTTCTAAGAGGTGTTCATTCCTATGATATTTTATGAACTGGGCTTAAAATCATGTAGTATTGAATATTTTTCATAATTTAGTTAAGAAGAATTAATTCCAATAATTATTTTATAAATAAGCGAGTATAATCCATCACCACCATCATCCTTTAAAAATTTACTTCCAATTTATATTGATGTTGAAAATATCATTCACTCTTCTATTTAGAGTTTCATTACAACTTCCCTTCCATATTTGACATATCTCATGAATATACACAATTATTATATTGTATTTATACTCAGATAAAGTAATTCAATTACAAAAGCCTTGATATATAATACTTTGAACTAAATCACTAGGAAATATTTTCTATAAAATTATAAATATTTCTTTTAAATATAATATCATCCAATAAAACATCCCCATAAATTAATTTTCTTATGAAATTATCTCATATAGTTTTTTCCAACCCCTCTTCAAATGAACTCTACCCAACCCTAGAATATGGTTATTTTGTATACCAAGTAGGATTTTCTATATTTAGTCCATCTATTTCCTTTTCCAATCTGTATAAATTTGATTCATATTTTTAAAAATCAAATCCAAATGCATCTTCTAAATAAACATCTTCATTCATCAATCTACTTGAAGGTATTCTCTTCACAAATTTTTTTAATAAACATAACCTAATATTAATAGAAATTGAAAATAAATCATAGATAAACACAATTCATTAAAAAATTTCTAGTATTTTTTAAATAAAAATAAATTCATAATATTCCTATCATTTTCATATAATCCTTTAATTATTATGGATCACTACACAATTTTAATAAATTTTTTCTAAAGGGCCATTTTTTATCAAACAAATTATGATGTCTATATCTAATAAAAATATCCCAATGTTGTTTTTAATTAATCTTGTATAATAATTCAATCATGTATATGAACCATGATTATTAATTTTTTAGATATTTGAATAATGTGGGATCTATTTTTAAAAATATAGTATGTTCCTCCATTCCCCTTATCCCTTGAATCTATATTAGAAGACAAAAATTTATAATAATATTTCTTTGAAAAAATTGAAATATATCATTTATTGAATGACTCATAGATTGAATCTCTTACTATAAATATTCATATAATATTTAAAATTCAATATAAACATCAATATAATTTTTTTGTGATTATTTTAAATATATATTTATCCTTTACTCTTCTCAAAACACCTTTATAGAGAAAATATTTCCATAATTTCATTTGGTTTTATACTGAACCATATTAACATTAGTTATATATAAAATCATGTTAATCTAATTTTTGAAAGAATATTAGGCCTTAATAATTGATTAGTTGACAAAAAATAAAAATTCATCTGTTGCATCACTATATTTACCATAATCGACTTCTTTATTCTGTATAAATAACTTTTTAGAACATTCCAATATGATATAATGAGGGATAGCTTCAACGAAAAATTTTATTTGGTGTATCCTCTACTCATAGACTGAGTAATGATATTTTATATGTATAAATTTCTACTTATATTTCATCATTAAAATTTCAAAATAGATGATTTTTTTCAAATTTTTTTCTTCAAAATTGTTCAATATATAGTTACCCAAAATATTCAAATATATAGAATACATATTTTTTATATACATTCACTACATTTAACAAAAACATTATTGAGGATTGATATGGTGAAGTTACAGTGGATATAGTTATATATAAACATCTAGATCATATGATTTATACATTTTCTCTCATATAGTTGTTCAGTTATTTCCCCCTTCTAAGACATCAGACATCATACCTATTATCATTTCCTAGGGAAAAGAAACATAAGAAATGGTTAGGTCATATTCTTAGTAAGGCTAATGAATGATAATCCATTAATATTATTTTAGAATAAGGGTATTAGAATATGATAATGATATATGAAACCCAAAAAATGTCTATTTAGGTTCAAAATCTTGTGTCATGGAATAATTATTGGAAATTCATAAGACATGAATCATAAATCAATCAAATAACATGATCCATTATTTCATTAAATTCATATATGACATCGAATTTTGGAATATACATAATCAATGAAAAAAATTTATATAATAGACAAGGATCATTTCCAAGGAAATCATAATGGAATGGTTTCACTACCCAAACCATTTTAAAAGCATGTTTCACTCATAAGATAGTCATAATGTGAAATTTCCTTATCAAACTAGGTTCACTACCTCTTATAGTCACATTATCTCATAAGTTGTCAATATTTACCCAATGAATTAGACAAATATATATTTATCACAAATCACATAATGAAAATCATACATTTATGTACCATAAGATCAAAAATAATTCATTATGTCTGAGCCCCTGAAATGAATGGTCCTCATAAAACATTCAAAATTTCATTACCCATGGATAATAAATTTGTTTCATAATAATTTCATTATTTCATCATAGCATAACCCGTAGAAAATGAATCTGGATTGACAATAATTTTTTATAATAGTATAACTCTTAGAATAGATGTGGGTTTCGTAATCATTTTTTCATCATAAACACAAATAAAGTAGAAAAAGTTTAAAAATACTACCCTTCGTTCATATCCACATTAATACATATATAACACCAAAGAATGTAATCATAGATGGAAATTGAGTTTTAATTATCACCCCAAACATTTCTTGGGTAAATGACCATTTCCACTATGAAAATAAATGGTTAAAACATTTTAGAAATACATTTAATTTAAAATAACCCAATATACATAAAATTTAAGCCTTAAATATAATTTAAATCTTTTCATAGGGATACAAACATTTTCAACATCAAAAAAACATTTCAAAACATGAAACATATTAAAATTACTTTTCATTGAAATAACCATAGATTCAAGGGATGGAATATTTTAATATCATTTTAAAAATTCCTTGAGTAAATTTTTTTTATATGAAATTCAATTCACCAAAAATAAAACATTTTCATAATCATTTTCTTTGAATTTTTTTTTTGAATTTTTCAAAGGAATCATTAATGATCTTTTTAAACATTTCTTGAGAAGTATAATTTATTAACATTTAGAATCACTTGAAAAAATAAAACATTATATATATATATATAATTCTTTAAAAATAAATTCTGAAATATAATAGCGACGATTTAAAAAGTTGAGTGATTATTGAATAATATATTTTTTTTCTTTCATACAAGTTAAAAAAATATTCCTTTGACATTTTTATCACACCCAAGAGGGATTTATTTGAAAAACTATATAGAGATTATTTTTAAGAATAATTTAAAAAGTAAATCATGGGTAGAAATTATTTTAGTGAGTCCTTTAGATAATCTTAAAAATATATTATAAATATTTTCTAGAAAACATTGATATCGAAGAAAAAGTGTTTTGATTGAAGGGAGAAAAAATGTTAGTGGTCATTGAAAATTTCTTATAGAATATCCAGTATATAAAGAGATGAAAATGAATAGAAAAAATTTGTTCACATGAAATGAAACTAAGAGAAGAAAAATCATGATGTTCATGACTAATAGATTATAATGTTTCTAAAAAATCACACTCATAAATAATCTAGTTTAATAAAGAGATTTTACCATCTTACCCTTACCACTTTTATAAATTCTGAATCATAACTCCAATGATGAATTACATTGAATTATGCGTTGAATATCATGAATATAATTCCCTTTATGTTATAAATGTTCATGGGGTTATATATGCACCATGTAAATGATGATTGGTTCCTAGTATAAAATCTTTCTTAAAGAAGCTAGATTTTGAAACAAAATCACATACATTAAGTCACAAAATCCTTAATACACATTAAAAAAACATGTATAATAAATATATGTCTAATTTAAATACATTCATGAACAATTCATATATATATATCATTCCACAAATTACTCTCCTATGTGATTTTATTACACTTTTATTAACAATTCCTTATTAAAATCGCAATTTAGGTAATAACTACTTTTCATTAATCTATGTTCTGATTTAGTAACTTTTATCCTTATAATGTCATCATTTATTAACAATAACAAAAATATTAACCATTATATATGTATATTATATATTCTTTATACATGAGTTTACACTAATATATAAAATATAGATATATAAAATGAAATACATCCTTAATGGATATGGTAAACCATATGTGTTCATCAATGTTGTTTCAATTTTTTTAACATATAGAAACAAATAAATGTATATAATAATTCATCCTTACAGAATAATTATGATTTCATAAAATTCAAATATATATATTTTTAACATTATTCTTATTAACATCCAATAAAATATTTAGTGAAAAAATAATCATATCACTTCATGAGGTGGTAGTGTTCCATAAACACAAACACTACTATCATATTCCTCAATGAATGATAATTAATAAGTAATATATGATATTATGATTCAGGAATTATAATTATTTTACAATAATAAAATATATATTCATTAAATATATCCTTATTACTATCAATGTTAAGCAGAAATGAAAAATACATCACATTGGTTCATAATGTAGAATTCTATTTTTGACACGTGGAACAGTATTATTTTCCATTGGGGTGGATGGTAAGAAGATAGGGTGATATTATAGTTAAAAAATGATAATAAAATAATAAATATCTTATTTATACATGTAATGAATCATTATATAATTTATTAGGGGTGGTATTCAAAAATGAATAACATTGGTTCAGGATGCAGTAATCTTCAATATAGACAATCAATGGTTTCATGTACCATTTTATGAATAATATATTAATATATGTTAATTAATTAACATAATAACAATTAGTTATATGATAAATATTTATATAAGTATATCATCATATTATAACAATATATTTAAATATTTATATGAAGAATGAAAATATAAACACATGTTTATGGAATATACCTCTTGTTCAATAAACCACTTAAACATAATGCATTAATCCTTAGTATGAGGGATTAGTAAAAAAAATACCTTTATATTGTTTTTATTAGTTTATGGAATAAATTATGGATGTTTCTTTCTATAAAAAATGGTTTTGGAAGAGTGAAGATGAGAGGGGAGGGGTGGCCTTTTATTAGTGGTGGAGAGGAAACCAATGAAATTTTGGAAAAGAATAATGTGTAACCACACTTTTAAACTGAAAAGGGATAAAATTTTATAATTAATAAATCATACAGGTTATATGGAATAATTAAATCCATCCAATAGGTTTTGAACAAGATTCTATGTCCCTTGACCACTAATCATTTTATTTAAACCCCCATTAAACAATTTTTAACCAAAAGTTTTATAATTTTTATTCTGAGTTTTATTAATAATTTTGAAAAAAAGTCATACGAAATTATTATATAATATAATTTTTTTAAAAATACATGGTCACTTTTTCCAAATTCTATTCTCATATGTGGCATAATTTAATTAAAAATTAAACTCACCAATACTGTGAAAAAGTGTTTTCCAAAGTCTATATTTTAAAAATATTAAAATATTTTGTATCAACATTAAATATGAAATTTATTATAATACCATAAATTAGATTAGAAAATATATAATCGAACTAATTTTACATTTAAAACCATATAAAAATTTCCATTTTAATTTCATTGAATGAGAAGTTATTTTTAAGAAAACTAGATTTTCTCAATTAACATTGAGAAAAATATATTCTCATAAAACTATCAAAAGATAAATTTGTGTTAATTTTTAATTGTTGATTAAAAAAATGATTCTAATATTTTGAAATAAATTATTTAAATGTTTCAAAAAAGAAATTATTTGTTCAAAAAAAAACAAATACATCTAATTTTTTAACAAAACCATTTATTTTTTAATTTATTATTAAGAATTTTGTAAAAAGGTAAATATTTTTTAATCCATTAGATTTTATTATCTAAAAAAATAATTTTTTCAATAAAATTGTTTTGTTCTTATTCATGCCTCTATGTTTAACATATATATAATAATGCTCATGTTTAAATTCTAATATTAATTTTTTTCATGTTAAAAATTATGGGTCTTACATTCTCTCCCCATTAAAATGAATTTCACCTTCAAAATTTCATCATGTTGGTAAAAAATAAAGACATTACAACCTAATTACATCCTCATGTTCCCATCAAGATTTATAATATTGGTGGTTTTTCCAAAAAATTGACCAGTTGAGAGTTCTTATTTTATACAAATTTCTCTCCACTTTTTTAAAATATCCATCCTTTGTTACTCAAATGAATGATCATACTACTATGGTGGGACCTGTGAGTTTAGTACATGTGATGTGTCAGATGTTTTCTTTCTATTCATTTCATCATTAGATATTACAATGACCATCCATTACATATTTAAAAAATTTACCATCACCTTTATATAATTTCCACCGCGATTCAACCTACACATCAATTATGAAGGAAAACACATCTTCTTCTCTCCATGGTTTTTTTGTTCCCATTGAACACCATCTTCATTTTCATATCAAAACCATGATATTGATGGGTTACGCAAATATCCATTTCAACCTTGAGAAAACCTCAAAAAATATCTTCATAGTTATCATTATCACTAATTGATGACTCTATTTAGAGAAAAGGATTCAATCAAATTCAAAAATTGATCAAACATTCTTTCATTTTTTATGATAGTTCTATAACAGAACCTTTTTTGGAATATAAAATTATTCCTTGAGGTACCAATAGATTTTTCATCTATGTACATTAGCTCAAGGAATTAAATCTATATTTTTATAAATATAATAAAATGCAAGATATTTTTGGAAAATAACCTCTTAAACTCATCCCACTCCATGGATTCAATTTCATCATCTATCATCAATTTTGTGATGGAATTCATCCATTTATCCCTATAAACATACAAATTATAGACATAAAAATTAAATTATTCATGTTCTGAATACTGGGGAATGAAAAATATATTTTTAGTGTTAGTGATCCATTGATAAAAAACTAACAGATTAGCAGAACCATTATAAGATGTTGGACATTACCTCATAAAAGAATCATCATAATGTTGTTCACCGTCTTCTCATTTGGAATTTTATCATTATTCATAGATTAATATTTTTTTAGACCACAACAATAAGAATTTTCCTTACATTTCCCTTAACATTCAGTTTCTATTGATTGAAATAATTTCATTATCCATTGTATACCATATTATCATGGATCCTTCTGGTTCAATCCATTGACTAAAACCAAAACAATAGTGTGAGTAAAATTAATCATATTATTGAACCACATAATGGCGAAGAATCAATTATAGGATGTCCATGTCATGACACATTACTTACAATCTAGGTCATCTTAGTCTTAACCTATTTATTAAATGGTAAATTTTTTAATTCTTAATGACTGTTTGTAAATATTCATTTAATTTCATATACATATCCCATAGGAGTGTCAAAATAGTTGTGCAGTAAGGCTCATATTCATTTTCTATGTAACAATTATGTTAATCGTGACATATCATTCTCTAAGTAATTTTATTTAGCTATATATATATATATAACATTTTCAACTAGTATTATGTATATTGTAATGTATTTCTAGGAAACCACTAGCTATATCCTTCATTAATATTTCTTGATATTCATATCTAAGTAGACTTATCTTTATACTTATCCATATAAATATCCATATATCTTTTTAAAAGGATTTCAATGATATTTTTCCATCCTAGTTTGTAATGTTTATCTACCCTATACTTTGATACCAAATTTAGATATAATGTATTATCAATCATAGATATTAAATCATTTATTATGGATATTTATCAAATTACACAAACACATGTCTGCAGATAATAAAGGTATTGTGTCATTAAAACATTGAAACCTAAAAATCTTCTTCATAACAACATGACTTAATATAACACCAATATCCACATAAATAGTATCCCTCTAAGACATATCACATATTGTACCTATCATCGTAATAAGTGAAAAATAATCATAAGAGAGGGTGAGTGCATAGGATAAGTAAGGTTAAACGTGGGAAATACATTAATATAACAAGATCATAAGGGTATGAGAACATGTAAATACCATATTAAAACTATACAATGCATATCAATGGTCAAAATCTAGATTCATAGTATAATGATTGGTAGTTCACATGACCAGAATCATAAAGAAAATCAAATAATTCAATCCATGAGGGCATAACATTTACATAATAAATTCAAATGTGAAATACACATTAGCATTGAAAATCGATTATATAGTATTAAAATAAAATTTCACAAACTATCACAATATTATTGTCTCACTCCCTGGAGAGTCATAGTATTCATGGTTCACTCCCAAGACTGTAATAGTGGAAAAATTCTATTATGGAATTGGGTTCACTCTACATTTTGGTAATATTTATCTTATGAAATATCAATATTTACCCAATTCATTGGAGTGAGATATATGTTACACCTATAATATATTTAATGTCAATCATTACTGATCAACAATATTAAAAAAATTCGTCATATTAGAACCCCTGAAAATATATTGGCTTCATAAATCATTCATCATAGAAAATCTATGGATAATAAATATGTTTTATAATCATTTATTATTTTCATCATAGCTTTACCAATGGAAAATGAAGTGGGATTAATAATAATTTTATCACGGTATAAATCGTCCTAGATAAATGGGTATTATAATCATCCTTTCATCATAAAAATAAACCATTAATAAAAAGTATATGAATGATATCATTGTTTTATATCCCCAATAAAGCTTGAGTAACATAATTGGATGCTATCTGAGATAGAAAATAATTTTGTAAGATCACATGGAACATTTATTGAGTAAAATAAAACTTATAATTTTAAAATTACTATTTAATCAAAATTAAAAATAATTTTCTTTAAAAAATACTAGAAACATATAAATGAATCTTCGAAGATCTTTTAAAAAATTCCTATGGAAAATAATAAACATCACATTAAGACATAATTTTTTTAATTTTTTTTAGAAAAACCCACTTTATTGAAAATATCCTTTGAAACATATGAAAGAATATTTAAAAATCATTTAAAATAATTATTAATTAAAATATAAATTTTTAGTGAAAATTTTTCAAAACGAAAATATTTTTCAAAATCTGTTTATTTTAAAATAACCATGGAAACAAATGATGGAATATTTAATGATCATTTAAAAATTTTCCTGAAGAAAATAACAATTTTAAATTTGAAAACAAATTTGAAATCATAATAAATTTTTAAAATATTTTTTTAAATTAAACATAAATTTTTTAATAAATCCTTAAAACATAAATTATCTATAATGATGAAAAATTCCATTTATTCCATACATGTTAAATCAAATATTAATTTTAGATTTTTTTTGTTAAATCCAAACAATCCATATTTAGAAAATAAAATCAAGTTCACATTTAAAACAATTTTTAAAAACATAATAATGGTTTATAATTTCACTAATAAATCCTTTGAATAATTTTAATAAAAATATTTAAAACAACATTTAATATCACCGATATGGATGAAAATGTGTTTTTGATCAAAAAGTGAAATAATGTATGATTTCATTTAAATTTACATTGTGAATATTTAATACATAAAGAGAAAAAATGGGAATAATTTCTTCTCATGAAACAACCATAGGTGATGAAAATTCAGGAATTTATTTAGATATATATCTAATATTTAACCATGAAAGGCATAATCATAAACAATGCTGAGAAACAGTGAGAGTGTGACCTTAAAACATTACCACTTTGGTGACTTTTCGATCATAATACCCATCAAGAACAATATAAAAATGAATTAATAGATATTATTAATAGAATTACATTCATTATATAACATGTTAAATGGTTATTATATACACCTTGAAGAAGATGATATGTGCATAATAGAACATAAATATCAATAATGGAAAAATGAAAAAAATACCTTACATTAAGTCTCGACTTCTTTCATACATATTTGAAAATCAAATATAATAAATATAGTTTTATTATTCAAAAATTATATAACCACATAGACATATATGTAATAATATAAATTATTTTCTAAAGAGATTGTACTTCCCATTTATTATCAATTCCTAATATAAATCATGTTTCGTGCAATAAATACTTGTTTTTCATGTATATTATAATTCATAATTTATAGAAATTTTACATTGATAATGGTTTAGAAAAATATAAAATGTTAAATATTATAAGTATGTCATATATATTCATTATAAATGTATTTAGAGTAATCCATATATTTAGACATATAAATTGAAATACCTCATTCATAGAGATAGTTGGACCTATGTAAGCGTGAATGATATTACCCTTTTTTATAGATGGAGAAAAGGTTAGTTATATAAAACATCAAATACATAGAATAATTATAATTCTATATATATATAATATATTTATTAAAATTTTCCTTATTACATTATATTAATAGAGTTAGTGAGAAATAAATTAAATCTTTTTTCAAGGTTATAGCATACCATACACATGAAAAACATTATCATATCACCCACATAATGGAATGTAAGAATGAATATATGAAATGACTAATAAATAATTATAATAATTTTTAAAATATCCTACCAATTTATATAATATATTCCTATTACCATATAAATTGAATTGAAATAAAAAATACATCACATGAATCCATGTTGCAGAAGTGGGCCATACACATGAACGACAATATTTTTTTCAATGAATTAAAAGTTATGATTATATTTGTGATATTAAAATTATATAAGTATTATAATTACTCAGCCTTAAACATTACATAATCTTGATTTAAATGAATAATTCACATTGATGATCTTTTCAGGTTATGTGTTTTAAAGAATTAGGTCATAACTATTACATTACATCTCCAAAATTACATGGTAGACACTTCTACTCAGTTTCCATTTTTTCTTAAAATAAAAACACTTTAAAAAGAGTCTGGTGTAGTCCCATGTTTTAGATAGCATGACTTTTACTTGATCCCATCTTTGACCATATTAATATTTATGTCCTATGAAAAACATTTCAAAACTTGGGATGCGCATAAAAAGCTTAGTAAGGGTTATAAAACAGTGAAAGAAAACATTATTTCATCAATACATACATAACATAAGCTCTTTACCATACCTTATTAAATAATGATATTTACACAGTAAACACAAATCATAAATGTAACTTATGGCATCCATATCATACTTACTTTTTAGATTTAACAACTATGTAGGGAGTAACATTTGGAATACCCATCATAGTATATTCCCCAAATTTCTTAAGATATATATTCACATTTACCTCCATCACGTTACCCAATGCATTGGAGAGCTATCTCGGGCTCACCCACCCTAGGTTTATCATGAAACCACCCGTATACATATCAATTCCCAAGAACCACAACATAACCATAACACATAAAACAAATATAAATGAAAGGTAATATTTCCACATTTCAATAAAAATATATCATTTAAATATATTGAAATTTAAAATACATTATTAAATCATTTTCAATACCAAAAATATGTAACAAAGTATAATTTATTTATTTTCCTTTTAAAAAAATTAAAGCTTGCTAATGGAGTCAAAAGATCAAATAATACTCATGGCGACCAAAAAGGTTTTTTTCATCGCATACGTTAAATGAAATATTATTGTTGTTGTTTATTAAAACTCCACATAGAAAAAGATTCCCTTTGAATGAAATGATATGTCAAAGGTTTTTATACAGTGTATAAAAGAACATCGTGTATAAAACAAAATATGACTAAATGAAATGAGATTGAGGCGAAGTCCCTTACCTCGTGTCAGACTTGACTGTGCATTCTTTTATATCTTTAATAATAAAAAAAAATTAATTTATACTTGCTTAAGATCATTTTTAAAGTTTATAATTCCTTTTAAATCACTTATTAACATGTTATAAACATTATTTAATCATTTAAGTTAATAATGGTTGTTTTGTTGATATTTGTTACATGAGTCAAAAATGGATTTCTTATAATTTCAAGTTGTTCATGTGGTGAAAAGTTAAATATATAAAGAATGATATTCATTATTTATATATCATATATATCATATATATTGTGTATATACATGTATTTATTATAGTACATAACATTTGGAGATATTAAATAAAATGCATCGTTCATGGAGATGGTAAGTCGTACGTACACATGAATGATACTTTCATTTATGTTTTATATTTAATGAAATGAAAAAATGTTCATACATAGGTATACTATAATTCTAGTATAAAATTATATATATAATCTTAGTAACTCCATCCTTCATACATTCCACATATGGCGTGGATGTGTCATGTCACTTTGAGGGGGCAGTAGTCCGCACTTCCTCAAATGAGATTATCGTATTTACCTACAATGGAATCCAAATAGTTATTCTATAAATGAAATATAATGAATAATAAAAACAATATTATTATAATATATCATATATAAATAAAGTGACATCATTATGACCACCATAAGAGGTGTTATGAGAATATTGAACAATAATCATGTCATGAGGCATTAGTTTTCCATCCAAAGAAACGGTATGTTCTTTACCGATTAGATAGAGGTTTGTGTAAGTGTATTTTGAATCCTTATGATAACAACATGTTAGTATATTGAGGATAATTTTTTTATTCTAAAATAAATGAATAAAAAAAGTTTAGGGAGTTGGAGAAGTAAAATAAAACAAAAGAACAAAAGAGAAGACATTGCTCTTAAATCGGTTTACTCCCTTTGGTTTGAACCAAAAGGATTTCTTGAAGTGCCTTCTACCTTAGGTAATGCTTCAATGAGGAATAGAGGGATATTGAGAGTTTATTTGGGCAGAGGTTGGATAAGATAGGGGGCATGAGAGGTCTGAGTAATGGGTTAGAGTTGAGGGTTTTTTATTTGGGGAGGAGGGGCTCTTTAGGAAAGTGTGAAAATATTATTTTATTATATTATGATTTTAGGTTTTGAAATGTCCAAAACATATTAAGGTAAAATATAAGATGACTCCTGGTCGAAATAAAATAATCCAATAATAATTGGACAGGTTTTGGATATTATTTTGATCTTTATAATATTATTTATTTAAATCAATTATTAATGAGGTAAACACTCTATCATTATTGTGTCGTAAATAATTTAATTTATTTGATGTATAAAAAATATATAAATGATACCAAAATATAGGAAATATTTTTATATTTATAATGAATATTTATAGTCAAATATATCAATACTATAATTACTTATTAATTTTTTTTTAGAAAAACAATACATGTTTATACTATTTTTAGTTTTACTTTAAATAAAAATATATTAATATTATTATCTTACCCAAATGGAATTCAATGGAAAAAATTATCTCCCAAATATTTTCTTGGTCGGTCATTACTCATAAAATTATGTTAGGACAACTCTTAAGGTAATTTTATATTATTATAAAAATATTTTACCATGAATTACCATATTTACCTTGTACCGCTGTAAGTAAAGGTCAAAAGTTACTATTCACCAAAAAATATTTTCATCTTATTGAACCACATTTTACATACTAATAACTACCATTTATGTCATATTTTTTCTAAATTAAATTCAGAGAAGTGGTAAAATTTCTTTTAAATGAAAAAGTCATCTTTTTTAACTACTACTTAATGTTTTCACTATTTATCAAAAATTGATGTTTTTCAGAAAAATACCAAAAATTCAGCCTAAAATATATTTGATATTATGAATTCAAAAAATATTTCTATTTTAAAAAATTAATTACAATGAATCTTTATTAATTCATTTAAAATTAATTCACGTTGTCAAAAGAGCTTGTTTTTAAGAAATAATAATTATAAAAAAATTGACACTTGTTTATGTCAAATTTCAAAGTAAAATTACTTCCAATGACCAACATTGGATGAAATGGAAAAATAATATTCTAATAACACATTAAAACCAATTAAAAATATAATCTAACTATATAATTAAATTAGATAAAAAGGCAGTTTTGAATTAAAATACAGTATTTTTCACTGTTCCTTAAAAATTGAATTTTATGAGAAAAATACAAAAAAATTACCCAAAGTAAATTTTGATGTCCCGATTCTAAAAGTAAAAATTTATTTAGTCAAATAGAAAATATAAAATGAACAAAACTAGAATTAAATATGGTTCTCCATTAAAAGGTGGTAAATTGACCTTTTAAAGAATATTTGAGTATTTATGCTTAAAAATAGATTAATTCAAATTTCCGGCCACTATATTTATTGGATAAATGTAAAAACATTTAACAAAAAGGTATAATCATATTGTAGTTAGTTATATTCATTTTTTCTATTACAATGGCTTGGTGTTAACTACCATTAAAAATAATAATATTATATTTTTATTTTTTAGTAAGACTCAGCCTTGTGTCCAACGTAAGATTTTAAAGAAACCCGTAGATGAATATCAGGTATTCCATCGAATGTAGCAACCCTTTTAAAGTAAATTTAATATTTAATTCAAAAATATTAATAATTATAAAAATGTATTATTCTTTATTTGCTTGGGATGTTACATCATTCTCCCTTTTGGAAATTACATCCTCATAATTTTTATTCACTTATCAAATAAGTTGGTGTATTTATCCCTCATAGCATTTTCAGATTCCCATGATGCCTCTTCAATGATATGGTTTTTCCAAAAAACCATTACCTGGTGAATTACCTTATTCAAAAACACTTGCTCTTTTTGATCAAGAATCTAGAATGGTTGTTCCTCATAAGGGAGATTCCCTTCCAACTAATCTATCTATGAGATCAAAACATGAGATGGATTTGGCATATACATTCTCAACATTGAAACATGAAAATATTGTGTACATAGGATAAACATAGAGGTAAACCACTCCATATGTAACTGATCCAACATTTTCCAAGATTTCATAAGGTCCAATGATCCTCATACTCACCTTTCCCTTCATACCAATACGCCTCATAGTCTTCTATGGAGAAACTTTAAGAAAGACGTGATCACCTACCTCAACAGAATGGTCCTTACTAAGGTTATCCGCATAACTTTTCGTCCTACTCTGAGCTGTTCTAATGTGCATAAGAATCAACTGAACTTTTTCATACAATCTATTCAACCAATTATGTCCCAAAAATTTTGTTTCACCTACTTCATCCCAAAAAACTAGAGTTCGACACCGCATCCCATTAAATTCTTCAAATAGAGAAATCTGTATACTAGATGAAAACTGTTATTATATGATCATTCAACCAAAGAAAGATGTTGGTCCCAACATCCCTGTTAATCTAATGAACAAGAATGTAGCATATCCTCCAAGGTCTAAATTGTTTATTCTAACTGCCCATCAGATTGAGGATGAAAAGTTATACTAAAATTTACTTCAGTACACAATGACTTCTAAAGGCCTTTCCAAAAGTTAGACGTAAACCTGGGATTGCGATCATATATAATGTAGAGGGGAACTCAATGAAATATGACTATCTATTTAACATAAAAATGAGAATGTTGATCTCGAGACAAATTATCACGAATATGAAAGAAATGAGAAGATTTAGTCAACTGATCAACAATAACTGAGATTGCATTATTTCCATGATATGTCTTCGGTAATTCCACAATGAAGTTCATGGATATATTTTACCATTTCCACTCATGCACTGGTAAAGACTAAAGCATCCATTTTTTTAATTTCCACTTTGCATTATCCTACTGACAATTCA
The DNA here is from genome assembly GCA_963277665.1 of Viscum album. Lineage (NCBI taxonomy): Eukaryota > Viridiplantae > Streptophyta > Magnoliopsida > Santalales > Viscaceae > Viscum > Viscum album. The sequence continues at coordinate 1,534,229,660 of OY728120.1, read as the reverse complement.
AACACTTCACAGTAAAATCAGTAATATCTCTTTTCATTCCATCCCACCAGTAATACCCCCTGAATATCTCTGTACATCATAGTACTTCCTGGATGAACTAAAAATGGAGATCTATGAGCATTAAAAAACAACTCATTCTTAAACTATGAATCACAAGGCGTGCATAATCTCTATCAAAATATCAAAATACAATCATTATCAATGTTTAAATTAGGGAACATACCCTTCCAAACCAACTCTACCTTTTTCAACAACTCATTGTCTATCATCTGCGCTGGCTTAATTCTGTCTGATAGAGATGATCTCCCTGACACTTGAAACAAAACAACAGAATTTATTTCACCAAAAACTTCTATGCCAAAGTTCATAAAAAAAGGATCTAGTTCAAAACGTAGCATGGTTAATGAATCATTACGTTTTCGACTCAAATAATCATCCAATTTTTATTCATTTCCCGGATGGTAATGGTTAGTGCAATCATAATCCATGATTAATTCTGACCATCTCCACAGTTTCATGTTCAATTATTTCTGAGTGAATATACAATTAAATATTTTGTGGTCAGTATATATTTATCATTTTACACCATACAAATGATGCCTCCAAATTTTTAATTCAAAAACAATAGAAGCTAATTCCAAATCATGTGTAGGGTAATTTAACTCATGAGGTTTCAACTAAAATGAATCATAAGAAGTTACCTAATGATTCTACATAAGGACACAACCATGTCCTTTCAATGAAGTATCACTGTAGATAAAAAACTCACCATTTCTGGATGGTAATTCCAATACTAGAGCATTAACCAATCATCTATTCAATTCTGGAAAATTATCATCACATTATTTTATCCAGATGAACTTAACACCTTTTCGAGTTAACTTAGTCATTGGACTAGATAACCTTGCAATATTTTCAACAAACCTCGGGTAATAAATTACAAAACCAAGAAAAATACGAATCTCATTTATATTTTTGGGTCTTGGAAATTCATCAACAACTTCTATTTTATAAGGATCAACAGTTATGCCATTTTATTTGAAAAATGTGACCAGGGAAAAAAATTTGAAACCAAAACTCACCCTTGATTAATTGACTATACAGTTTCTTTTCATTTAATGTTTTCAATAAAACCCTTAAATTAATTTCATGCTTCTATTTACTTTTAGAATAAAGAAAAATATCGTCAATGAACAAAACCACAAACATATCCATGAACTTAGGGAAACTTTTATTCATAAGATCCATGAATACAACATGTGCATTGGTATTCTCAAAATTCATAACTACAAATTCATAATGGCCATATATAGTATGAAACGTGGTATTGAGAATGTATTATTCCTTTACATTGAAATGATGGTACCCCGACCCGAGTTCAATCTTCGAAAAATACTATTCTCCCTCAAGCTGACAAATCAAATAATCTATATGAGGCAAAGAATACTTGTTCATAACAGTGATGTTATTCAATTCTCTATAATAATTGCAATGTCCCACTGAACCACCTTTCTTTTTAACAAATAGGACAGGATTAACCCATGGCGATGTACTAGTTCAAATGAAACCTTTATCTCATAACTCCTTCAATTGATTCTTTGACTCTAAAAGTTCAATTTGATCCATTTGATAAGGAGGTTTTGACATGATATTAGCATCAAAAACTATGTCAATGGTAAATTCAACATCCAGATCATGTATAATACCAGGAAACTCATCAGAAAAAAATCAAGATACTCATTTACCACTAGCATATCATTAATCTGAATAGTTACTTTGTTTTCAACAATATGTGCATTATTACATTCATATTAATCTTTTTCTAGTTTCTCGGCTTCTGGGTTTGTTATCAAAAGTATGTAATCATTCTTGAACCCAAAATGAAAATATTTATGAAAAGAAACCTTTGTAGCTCTACAGTCAATCATATCATGATAAATAGAAAGCAAATCTATACCCAGAATAACATCAAACTATACTAGAGGGAAAACAATAAGGTTTGTAGGTCGATTCTTTCTGCACACAATGATGGGAAGGTTCTTATAATTTCGTTTTGTCTCAGCATTTCTCCTTAGTGTTTTTACCATAAGTTCAAGATTCAAATCATGAGATGGAATTCCCAATTTATTAGAAAACTTCTCAAAAATAAAGGAATGTGTAGACCCCGAATCAAAAAACACATTGGCATAATTTGAACAAACAAATAGTGTTCCAGATACGACTTCATTTGATGGCCGAAAATCTGTTGGAGTATTTGAAAAGGTCTTCACCAGTGCTTTCTTATTGTATTCTGGTTGCTTTCCCTCATTTGAGATCCTCAATGGACACTCATTTTCATAATGACCCATTTCATTGCACATAAAACATTTTACTGATTGTAAATCGGATTTTGTCTTAATATTACCCTAATATTTTTTAGTGCAATCACGAGCTTTATGTCCCATTTTACCATGCCAGTTGGACTTAAAAGAATTCAAAAGTCATTCCCCAGCATGATTTTTTCCACAATTTTCACAAACAATAAACTTCTATTTTTTACCATCATAATTTCTTTAGAGTTCTTCCATTTCATCTTCCAACTTGACCTCTTATTATATTGTCTGTCCAAGAAGAAATGTTCATAGGAAAACTCCATTTCTACCTTCTCTTCACATCGAAAAAGTTTTTCATAAATTTTAAACACACAAGAAGATAAAGCCCTTCGATAATTTGGCATTAATCCAAAGTAAAAACTATTGATTTTACTATCAAGATATTGTATGAAATTTAGAGCATATCTTTCTAGTCGAGTGAATTTTTCTTCATAAGCAGCCACTAAGCCATCCTCCTACCTCAATTCCAGGAATTTGTTTTCCATCCTAAGTCGAACCACCTTAGGAAAGTATTTCTCAAGAAACATACATAATAATTTATCCCAATCAAGAGCACCAATATCATCAAAATCCCTGATATTTTTCACCATCAACCACCACTGATCATCTTCACCTTCAAAACAGTTAATAGAGAGACTAAGATTTTGATGTTCTGAACACCCCATGACATAAAAATATTCTCCATTGATTTAATCCACCATTCATCTAGAACCGTGTCAGATGATCCTCTGAAAGATGGGGGATGTTTCCACATGAAATTCTCCACTACTGACAGTTCCTCTACGGTTGATCTGGAAAATATCGGGCAAGGATATGACAACCATTTATAGCCTGATTCAACTGTGTCATCAATGCAACAAACTATTCAGTTCTGATTTCGACCATCTCTGGTTTCTGATTTAGAAAATTGTCTTCCTCCTTATGTCATCCCATCATAGCTGCCATGTTTCCCCTATGAAAAACCATTCTGAACACTGAAATATCTTTTATGAAGCGACATGGTTATCTATAAATGCTATATCAGTTGAATCTTACCATAAATTAATTTCTGGACATTAATTTGACAATATCCTAACTTCTAAAGTTATCTAAACTGACATATGATACCAACAATAAGGATCCAGTTATAAACATTACATAATCTTGAGTTAAATGAATAATTCACATCGATTGTCTTTTTAGGTCTATATTTTTATAGAATTAGTCCATAACTATTACATTACATCTCAAAAATTAAAAGGTAGACACTTCTACTCATATTCCATTTTTTTCATAAAATATAAACTATAACGACCCATAAATTACATACATTGTTATTACATCAGAATTGAATCATACTTATTACAACATATAACAAAACTATGAATGGACCATATAGGTATACTGTCTTTAGAAACTGGGAAATATAAACAACTCGTTCATAAATCATCTACATTGTCTCTCGTTTATTTCATCATATCAAGAGTCACTTTTGGTATATCCTACTTAATACCCTTCTTCCAGACATGGGGAAAATAAAACATACAAAGGGTGATCTCAAATGCTCAGAAAGGGGAAACAAAGGAAATATCAATCATGTAATATTCATAAGAACATAACATTTTGAAAATATTATCCTCCAAAAGAGATCATAATATCATGACATTGGATAAATCATAGTTGTGAAATTTAATCCCAATATTCATAACATAAGACATGATACATTGTGCAATACACACATAATCATAAAAAATCCTTTCATATTAGTCAGGACTCATTTCCAAGACCATCATAGCGGACAAAGTCTATTACTGACCGAGTTCACTCCTCGTTCTAGTCCTTTATCACTGAACTAAATTAACTTGTCGTTCAAACCATGTCTATCTCATGAGATATAAATCTTTACCCAATGCATTGGAGGGAGATATAGGTCCCACCCATCTCATAATTAAACCATTCTTATGTGTGCTAAAAAATCATAAATCATACATCATAGCATAACCCATGTAATAAAAATGGGATTGTTAAACATCATGCCATCATAACATAATCCATATAAGATAAAAGGACTTAATAAAAGTAATTCCATCATAACATAATCAAATAAATGTAATAATAGGGATATAAACATCACCCTATATTATCTTAGATGGAATATAGTTTTGATAAAACAATTGAACTCCATTTTTGAGGAAAATATATTTTCTACTTAAAATAAATTATTGATTTCTTAACATGTCATATAATTTCAAACTAAAAGAAGTTAATTGAAAATAAACTTGAAAAATTGTAAAGGATGATTCATGGAAATAATGTTCTATGAAATCTTAAAAATCCATTCATTCTGTATATGTTAAAAAAACATTCTTCTCATACATTGTCCGGAAAAGTCAAAAAGCATCTCGTACTAAAAACGAAAAAAATATTCATTTCATATATTTTACTAAAAATTCACCAATATGTAAAATTGGATTTAAAAAATTGAATTATGATAGAAAAAATATTACATATTGGGGAAAAATGTATGTGGATGATAAATATTCCCCAATAAATCTTGAAGTATAAAAAATCTCGGATAAAAATGAGATTATGAGATTTTCCCTTACCTTAGGTCTGATATGCTATGTACATATCTGAACCTATTGTATAATGATTTAAATAATTTCATTGACTTATTCAAGAATTCTATACATTGTTATGATATCATATATGGTCATATTCTTATCTTCTAATTAGTAATATTTCATTGCAACATGTTATTCGAGTGTTCATTGCTTTATGTTCTTATGCATGTTTTGTCGAATAAAATCTTATTCCTCTTATTACATTATATATAAATAATTTACAGAATGGTATTAGTATAATATATATCTGATTTATTCATTCAATTTGATTATATAATCATGGTTTAATGAAGATCGTTTAGAATGAATCACATCGCACCGTGGATATGGTAAGCCGTACGTACGCAAGAGTGACGATATCATTCCCATAATTATTGAATGATATTAGAGTGGATGATAGAATATATTATAATTAGTATCATTTTATAAAAATCATATATACTTATTCTTTACACCGTTATACCCATACATGTTAGGTGGGGGTGGAAAACAAATTACACCACGACGTGGAGATGGTATTCCATACGTACGCACGCGCGGTGATTTTGTTTTCCGTAGGTGGATAGAAGGTGAAATAGGGTTGTTTAATATTTATAATAACATATCAGTATATGAGTGATACTGATTTTAATACTTTTTAATTAATCAAAAAAATAATAGGATGTAGAAGAAGAAATAAATTTTAAAGAATCGATAAAGGATATTATCTCTTCTGTGACGCGCCTCTTCTAAACCTTCTCATATGGCACTAATGTTGGTCTTTGCAGAAGACCAGGACCTCTAGTATGTTTCTAGGGAAGTGGAGAAGATAAATGGACATGGTTTTTTCGAGCATGATGGCTCAAAATGTAGTGAGGAGAAGAGGTAAGAGGTTCCCTTTTATAAGATAGGAGAGGGGCAATCTTGGAAAATACTAAAATATTAATTTATAATAAACTCAATACACACATATAAACCTCCAAAAATGACTCATATGCAAATATTATATGGGATATTATTTTAATCTCATCAAAAAATAATATTTTGATATGTTGGGAAATTATTTTAAACCTTATCAACTTGATTTATCCTAATTTAATCTATTTAATTTTTTTGTGGTAATAATATTCTAAATTTTAAATTGTTATAAATAATTAATTATTTCTTGTGAATTGTCCATAACTGAATAGTTAATGAAATTCTAGACCATATAAATTTATATTTATAGTTTTTAAATATTTTTATGATTTTTAAAAAAATTTATAATATGTTATTTTTATAATATAACAATACTGTCAATTTTAACACTATTCATTTATTTGAATTTAAATAAAATCCACGCAGTTGATATATTCGAACCAAAATATTTAATAGATTCCTTACATGCCATATTCATCTATAATTTTTTTTAAAACATTAATTATTTCATATAATATTTATTTTTAAATTTTTGAAACCATTTATTTGATATTTCAATCAATAAAATAATTTTTACATCACTATTGTATCATCATTAAGGATAATTATTTAATCCCTAAAAATTCAAAATAAATTCTCATTATGTAGATAATATTTTTTTTGGAGACTATTTATATTCGATGTTTTATGAGTTTTATCACTAAATTAAAATTATTACACTTATAAGATAAAAGTGAGTGACATGTTGTCACTTTGTTTGGTTTTAATAATAATTATATCATTTTCATGTTCAAAAGCCCATGAAATGAAACTATTCCAACCCTTATGTTGTATGGGTTGGATTTTATTCATCCAATAGATTTTTTTTAGGTCTTAGAGTAATTTGAAAATCTTATTTTTACTCTTAATTACATGATTTACGTTTAAATATAGTAAATAAAAATTACCATAGTTACTATTCATAACATCAAAAAAAATAAAAGAAACATATTAACATAATTTGGACCAACTAAATCCAAATATGGAATCCATTTTTCAAAATTCAAAACACATAAGTTGTAGTAATTTATTTAAAATTAAACCCGTTGTTAAAAAATGGGTTTTTAAAAGTTAAAACATTGTCAATAATTGAAATGTTTTTAACTATGAATTCAATGAAAAATTAATGGTAATGCCATAAATTATATTAAATTTTAAAAATATATTCTATTTATACATTAAAACCATTATATTTTATCATTCAACCATATAAAGTTTCTTGATGTAAAAATTTGTTTTTAAGAAAAATTTATCATATTTTTACTATTCATCAAAATATGACAATTATCAGAAAAGAATCAAAAATTTATCCAAGGTAAATTTTTATATCCTATTTCAAAAGAAGAATTTTATTTTGTAAAATTTAACTTATAAATATGTCAAAATTATATTTAATATGGGTGCACCATTAAAAGTGGTAAAACTGCATTTTTTGAAAAATACATCTTTTATCGAAAAATTGATTTTGATTTCATATCTCATTCTAGAAAATGTGTAAGATGAATTATAATGTTATAAAAATAAAAATTAAGTTAATAATACTCATACCGTCTAGTTCATAATATTATATTAATATATCATTGTTTAGTGCAACTCAGTATTGCTTACAACACAAGCTATCGAGGAAGGTTGCTCTTGCATGTAACGCAAGCCAAGCTACTGTTGTGTGTAGTGAAAGTTTCATATGGTGTTGTGTATAACATAAGACACAAAAACATATATATATATATATATCTCATAAAATATTAGGGTTTTACATTCTACCCCCTGAAAATGAATTTCTCCCTCGAAATTCATCACTTCGTAACAAACAAATGAGGATACCTCTCCCTCATTATATCCTCAAGTTCCCATGTAGCTTCTTCTAGTTGGTGGTTCCTCCATAAAACATTAACCAAGCGAGTGGTCTTGTTTCTTATAACTATTTCACTATGATCCAGAATCTCTATCGGTTGTTCATTATATGAAATATCTTGCTCCAGCGGTGCAACTTCCGAGCATAGTACAAGTGAAGGATCAGTTATGTAATTTCTCAGGAGGGATACATGGAACACATAATGAACTTGAGAGAGATTTGGTGGAAGTTCGACTCAATAATCTACCTTCCCAACACGATCCAGTATTTCTAAAGGATCAATATACATATGGCTTAGCTTTCCCTTCTTTCTAAATCTCATTACTCTCTTCCAAGGAGATATTCGTAAGAATAATTTATCACCCACTAAAACTCTAGGTATTTGCTTCGGTTTTTACCATAACTTTTTTGTCGACTCTGAGCTACTCTTATGTGTTGTTGGATAGATCTGACCTTTTCTGCCATCTCATCAACAAGATCAGGTCCTAAAAGCTTTCTTTCCCCAACATCATCCCAACAAGTTAGAGATATTCATTTCATTCCATAGAGAGCTTCATATGGAGCCATCTAAATACTGGAGAGAAAGATATTATTATTAGAAAATTTCACCAAAGGTAGGTGTTGATCTTAACCACCTTTGAAATCCATAGAGAAAGATCTCAACTTTTCTTCTAAAGTTTAAATTTTACTCTCATACTGATCGTCTGACTGAGGATGATATGCAGTGCTGAAACTCATCTCTATATCTAGAGAAAGCGGAAGACTTCGCCAAAACATTGAGGTAAACCTTGGATCCTGATCAGATATATTGGAAAATGGTACTCCATTCAATCTTAACAATTATTTTACATATATCTTGGAAAGATGATCAAGAGAGAAATCCTCTCTAATAGCAATGAAGTGTTCCGACTTCATAAGCCGATAAACTATAACCTAGATAGCATTATTGATTTTATATGTTTTGGGAAGTTCGATGAAAAATTCCATAGTGATGTTTTCCCAATTCCATTCTACTATAGGTAATGTTTGTAATAACCCTTTAGACTTCTGTCTCTCATCTTTAACTTTCTAACAATCCACGAATCGAGAGACATGTACGACGATATCTCTTTTCATACCATCCCACCAAAAGTACTCTTTTAGGTCGATGTACATCTTTGTACTTCCAAGATGAATAGATAATGATGAACTATGAGCCTCATCCAGTCACTCCATCTTTAATTCTTGTATGGTAGGAATATAGACACGGTACCTGATCCTTATTATCCCATCCCAATCGAGGTTGAATTTAGGAACATTTCTCACCTTCTTTTGAAACCCAATATCCCCCTTCTACGCCTCTTTAATCATCACATGTATAGATGGTTGAACATGAATATGTGAAAGATAAGATATCTCCCCTTTCATTAAAATTCCTAGATCCATCCTTTGAAAATCCATAAATACTGGATCCTTTGTGATCCTCATCATGGATAAGCTAGCACGGTCTTGTCAACTTAATGTGTCTGCCACCTTGTTTGCTTCCCCAGAGTGGTAATTAATTGATCAGTCATAATCCTTAATCAGCTCCAACCATCTTATATGGTGGAAATTCATCTCCTTTTGGGTGAAAATATACTTTAAACTTTTATGATGATTATAAATATCACACATTTCACCATTATGATAATGCCTAAAAATATTTAATGCAAAGATTACTGCAGCTAACTCCAAATCATGAGTTGGGTAATTTTTCTCATGGATTTTCAACTGTAGTGATGCATAAACTATCACAATATAATTTTTCATGATAACACACCCCAACCCCTTGTTGGATACATCACTATAGATCACAAACATTTCTCCACTACATGGAAGTGTGAGCACAGGTGCACTGGATAACCTTCTTTTTAGATATTTGGAATTCTCCTCACATTCCTTCGTCCAAACAAACATAACTCTTTTCTAAGTCAATTTGGTGAGTGGGTTAGATAATATTGAAATATCTTTCACAAAACGTCGATAATACCCATCTAAACCATGAAAACTTCGGATTTCAGTTAATGTTATTGGTATCAACCATCTTTCAATAACCTCCATTTTTTCTGGATCCAGAGATATCCCCTATTTTGAGATTATGTGACACAAAGATGAATCTTTTTGAATCCAAAATTCACACTTGGTAAATTTGGAATAAATATTAACCTTTCTCATATTCTTCAATAAAATTCTTAAGTGACCACCATGTTCTACCTTGCTGTTTTAATAGACAAGAATATCGTCTATAAATACTACCACAAACTGATCAAGATAGTCTCTAAAGACTTTTTTCATTAGATCCATGAAGATAGAAGGGGAATTAGTAAGAGAAAATGGAATCACTATAAACTCATAGTGTCCATACCTTGTACGGAAAGTCGTCATTGGTATACCCTCCTTTTTGACCCTTAATTCATGATACCCTAAACGAAGATCAATCTTGGAAAAGTATTGAGCTCCGCGTAGTAGGTCAAATAAGTCATCAATGCATGAGAGATGATATTTGTTATTGAAAGTGATCTTGTTAAGTTCTCGATAATCAATGTATAGTCTCATTGATCCATATTTCTTCATAACAAACAGAACAGGTGCTCCCCAAGGTGATACACTAGGGAGTATGAATCCCTTATCACGATTCTCTCTGAGTTGCTTCTCCAATTCTTTCAACTCAATTGGGGACATTCTATAATGTGTATTTGAAATGGGCATAACACCCGGTATGAGTTCTATTGAAAACTCAACTTCAGAATTTGGTGGAAGACATGGAAATTCCTATGGAAAGACATCATCAAAAACCCGTAAAATGGGCATATTCTTAATCGTGAGTTTCTCTCTAACTATTTGAGAGAAGTAACTTTTGTTTATTGGAATCATGACCAATAAGATGGAAGAAATTTCCATTTGAAGGTCATATTCATCCTTGCATCGATTGATGATTATAAATTGATCAAGAATATGAAATGTGACTTCCCTTAATTGGAAATTGATATGAGATCCATATAAAGAAAGTCAATCCATGCTATGAATGACATCAAATTCCACTATAGGAAGGATCACACGATTTATAGGAATCACTTTCCAACAATCTTTAATCAGAGAGGAATTGTAAACTTTTGATGTGATTTTTGTTCCATTAAGAGTTGTCACCAAAAACTCAACACCTAATTGTTCGGGTAGTACGGAGATACTCTTAGAAAGCTCTACAGAAATAAAAGTGTGGGTGGATCCAGAATCAAATAAAACATTTTATTCTATAGAGTGTATGGTAAGTGCACCTTTCACAACTCCTTTATCATAGTCCACATCGCCGATAGAAATTGCATGTGACATTCCTTATTCATTGGCCTTAAATGTTTGTTGATGTCGATCATCATCAAAAACCCTCGGATTAGGGAAATGATTGGCCTAATGCGCCATTTCCTTGAACTTGTAACATTGAAGTGTAAGAGGTTCATTATGTGTAGCATTTTATTTATTCGCATCACTAGAAAACGTTTTCCCATCACTACGACATTCAATTTCCTGATAACCTTCTTTTCCACACTTATAACATTTACTTGTCCCTTTAAGTCAATTACCTTTATGTTTTTCCACACTTTTAGCATAATGGAAAACCCATCTTATTTTTGGTGTGGTCTTTATATTTTCCTTTGAATTCCATTTTCCTATTCTTACCAAACCCTTATGAATGATGGGTAACTCCAATCTCCATCTCAACCTTGAGATCACATTGAACAATTTTATCATAGCTATTGAAGTCCCTTATAGCTAATTCCCGTTAGAGACATGGTTTTAAGCCACTAAATAATCAATCAATATTACTCTCATGTTGGATAATAATCCCAGAATCATACCTTGCAAGCCTTGTAAAATTTGCTTCATAGGTACCAACAGATTCATCACCCTTTTTCTTCAGTTCAAGAAACTCCCTCTCCATCTGTGTTCGAAGAATATGGGGGAAGTACTTATTGAAAAATAAGTTCTTGAACTCATCCCATTCCATGGACTCAATTTCACCCCTTTGCCTTGTATTCTTGACAAGATTCCACCATTAATCAGCTTCACCTTCCAAACGATATACTACTAAGATGACATTATCATGTTTAGAACATTGAAGGAATGAAAATATCTTTTCAGTGGTACTAATCCATTGTTCAAACACTAATAGATCAGAATAACTGCTAAATGAAGATTGACGCTTCCACATTAAGGATTCAATAGAATGTTCCTCCCTTCTTTGCTCATTTGGAAGCCATGCATGATTCATAGCTTGAGAATGTTTTATGAGCATGGCTACAAGATTTTGCATTCTAGCTCCCATATCGTTTGGTTTCTCAGGGGGACAATCATTTCCTTTCATGTTGCATTCAGCATTAACATGGTTCCTTCGGGGTCCATCCATTGACTAAAACCAAGAATCATAGTGTGAGAAACACTAATTACAACAGGAAAACCACATAATCAGGAATTAAATTTCACACTTTAGGTCTTATCATAGTTTATTTGTGGCCATTTTTAAAACTGTAAGATTGTTTTCTATGCTTAGACATATCCTTAGGGTTCTTACTAAGGATTTCACATTCATGTTTCCAATGGTTGACTATACCTTTCCACTTATACCAACTATAATGACCCATACATTACATAAATTGTTATTAAATCAGAATTGAATCATACTTATTACAACATATAACAAAACCATGACAGGACCGTATTGGTATAGTGTCTTTAGAAATTGGGAAACATAAACAACTGGTTCATAAATCATCTATATTATCTCCCATTTATTTCATCATATCTAGAGTCCATTTTGGTATATCCTACATAATACCCTTCTTCCTGGCCTGTGGAAAAGAAAACATACAAAGGGTGAGCTCAAATGCTCAGTAAGGGAAAAAAGGAAATATCAGTCATATCATAATCATTACAACATAACATTATGAAAATATTATCATGCAAAAGAGATCATAATTTCATGACATGGGATAAATCATAGTAATGATATGTAATACCAATATTCATAACATAAGACATGAAACATTGTGGTATACACACATAATCATAGAAAATAATTTCATGTTAGTCAAAACTCATTGCTAAGACCATCATATTAGACAAAGTATGTTACTGAATCGAGTTCACTCTTCATTCCAGTCCTGTATCACTGAACCAGATAAACTTCTTGTTCCCTCCATGTCTACCTCATGAGATATAAATCTTTACCCAATGAATTGGAGGGAGATATAGGTCCCACCCATCTCATAATGAAACCATTCTTATGTTTGCCACAAAATCATAAATCATATATCATATCATAACCCATGTAATAAAAATGGGATTCTTAAACATCATGCCATCTTAACATAATACATATAAGACAAAAAGACTTCATAAAAATAATTCAATCATAACATAATCAAATAAATGTAATAATAGGGATAGAAATTGATCCCTATATTATATTAGATGGAAAATTATTTTGATAAAACACTTCAACTCTATCCTTGAGGAAAATATCCTTTCTACTTCAAAAACATTTTAACTTTCTCAACATGTCATAAAATTTTAAACTAAATGAAGTTAATTGAAAATAATCATGAAAACATGAAAAGTAAGCTTCATGGAAATAATGTTCTATGAAATCATAAAAATCCATTCATGCCGTATAATTTAAAAAAACATTCTTCTCGTACTTTGGTCAAAAAATTCAAAAAGTATCTCATACTGAAAATGAAAAATGATTACATTCATATCTTTTGCTAAAAATTCACCAATAGGTAAAATTGGATTTAAAAAATTGTAGGCAGATTGAAATAATACTACATATTTAGGAAACATGGATTTGGATGATAAATATTCCCCAGTAAATTTTGAAGTATAAACAATCTCGGTTAAAAATGAGATTGTATGATTTTCCCTTACCATAGGCCGGATATGCTCTGTACGTATCTGGACCTCTTGTATAATGATTTTAATAAAGTCATTGACTTATTAAAGAATCATATACATTGTTATGAAATCATATATGGTCATATTATTATCTTTTTATAAGTAATATTTCATTGATACTTGTTATTCGGGTGTTCATTGCTTTATGTTCTTATGCGTGTTTTGTCGAATAAATTCTTATTCATCTTTTTAGGATATAGATACAGAATTTACAGAATTTTATTAATATAATATATATCATATTTATTCTTTAAATTCTTTTATATAAACATGGTTTAATAAAGATCATGTAAAATTAATCACATCGCACAATGGAGACGGTAATCCGTATGTACGCCCGAGCGACGATATCATTCCCATAATTATTGAATGGTATTAGAGTGGATGATAGAATATCTATGAATTATTATGATGTTATAATAATAATATATACTTATTTTTTACACCATTATACCTATCCATGTAAGGTGGTGGTGGAAAATAGATTATACCACGGCGTGGAGACAGTATTCTGTACGTACGCACACGCGCTGATCTCATTTTCCGTAGGATGGATAGAAGGTTAAATAGGGTTGCTTAATATATATAATAACATATCCATATATTATTGATACTTATGTTATTACTTTATAATGAAAAAATAAATGACAGTAAGTAGAAGAAGAAAGAAATTTTAATGAATCAGTAATGGATATTACCTCTTCTTCAACTTCCCTCTTCTAAACCTCCTCTTACAGCACTAAAGTTGGTCTTTAAAGAATACCAGGTCCACTTTTATGTTTTTAGGGAAGTGGAGAAGTGAAATGGATAGGGTTTGGATGATCTTGGAGGATCAAAATGTTGTGAGGAGGAGAGGGAGGAGGTTCCCTTTTATAAGAGAGGAGAGTGGCACTCTTGGAAACCTATAAAATATTAATATATAATAAACTCAAACCCCACTTATAAATCTCAAAAAATGAGTCAAATAATAATATTATATTATATAGGGTTGTAATATCATCAACCAATAAGATTGAGATATTTTGGGAATTTATATTAAACCTTATCAACTTGATTTATCCTTTTTTAATCTATTTAATTTTATTTGTGGTATTAATATTCTAAATTTTAAATTGTTATAAATAATTACTTATGGGTTGTGAATTTTACATAATTGGATACTTTATGACATTTAAAACCATATAAATTTCAATTTATAATTTTTAAATATTTTTGTGATTTTTAAACAAATTTATAATATGTTATTTTTATAAAATAACAATAGTGTGAATTTTGACACAATTCTTTTATTTGAATTTAAATAAAATCCAAAATAGGATATATTCTAACCAAAATATTTAATAGATTCCTAAAATGTCATATACATCTATAAACGTTTTGGATAACATTAATTAGTTCATATAATATTTATTTTAATACTTTTAAAACCATTTATTTGATATTTCAATCAATAAAATAATTTCTACATCACTATTGTGTCATCATTAATGATGATAATTTAACCCCTAAAAATTAAAAATAAATTTTAATATTGAAGATACTATTACTATATTTTTAGATACTATTTATATTCTCAGTTTTTTGAGTTTTATCACAAAATTAAAATTATTACACTTATAAGATATAAGAGAGTGACAAGTTGTCACATTCTTTGGTTTTAATAATAATTATATCATTTTCATGGTCAAAATCCCATTACATGAATCCATTAATACCTTTATGTGGTATGGGTAGACTTTTATTCATCCAATATGATTTTGGATGGTCTTAGGGTAATTTTAAAATCTTATGTTTACTCTTAATTACCCGATTTACCATTAACTATAGTAAATAAAAATAATCGTGGTCACTATTCATAATATAAAAAAATATATAAGTAACCTATTAACATAATTTGAACCCACTGAATCTAAATATGTAATCCATTTTTCAAAATTAAAAACACAGAAGTTGCGGTAATTAATTTAAAATTAATCATGTTTGTTAAGAAAACAGGTTTTTAAAAGTTAAAACATTGTCAAAGATTGAAATGTTTTTACATATGAATTCAATGTAAAATTAATGGTAATTACATAAATTATATTAAATGGTAAAAATATATTCTATTAATAATTTAAAACCATTAAATTTTATCATTTAACCATAAAAATTATCTTGATGGAAAAAGTTTTTTTTAAGAAAAATTTAACGTATTTTTACTGTTCATCGAAATATGAAAGTTATCAGAAAAGTATCAAAAATTTATCCAATATAAATTTTTATATAATTATTTAAAATAAGATTTTTAGTTTTTAAAATTTAACTAATTAAAATCTCAAAAATTATAATTAAAATGGGTGCTCCATCAAAAGGCAGTAAAACTGAATTTTTTTTAAAATACTTCTTTTATCGAAAAATTGATTTTTTTTCATATCTCATTCTAGAAAATTCATAAGATGATTTATAATGTTATAAAATTAAAAAAATCAATTAATACTATTAATAATGACTTGTTCATAATATTATAATAATATATCATTATTTAGTGAAACTTGGTATTGCGTACAATGCAAGTTATCGAGGAAGGTTTCTCTTGCGTGTAACGCAGGCCAAGCCAGTGTTGTGTGTAGTGAAAGATTCCTTTGGTGTTGCATATAACATAAGACATAATATATATATATATATATATTTCTCATAAAATATCAGGATGTTACAAAAACTCTTAAAAAAGAGTTATGTCTAGTCCCATGTTTTAGACAGCATGACTCTTCCTTGATCCCATTATTGACCCTATTCATCTTTAAGTCCAGTGGAAAACATTTTAAAACTTGGGATTAGCATAAAAATCTATGTAAGGGTTATAACACAAAAAAAAAAGAAAAATTATTTTATCAATAAATACAAAACATAATCTCTTTAACATACCAAATTAAATCATATGATTTACAGGGTAAACACAAATCATTAAGGTAACATGGGGTATCCATAACATACTTACGTTGTAGCATTCACATCTGCGTATAGAGTTACATTTGGATTACCCATCACAGTATATTAATAAAATATCTTAGGATAAACATTCACATTTACCTTTCTCACGTTACCCAATGAATTTAAGTGTTATCTCAGGCTCACCCACCCTTGGTTTACTACAGAACAACCCATATAAGTAACGATTCCCAAGAAAAATAACATATTCATAACACATAAAACAAATATAAAGGAAGTGTAAAATTTCAACATTTCAATCCCAATATATAATTTAAGAATACTAAAATAACAAATCAATTGTCAAAAAAATTTCAATACCAAAATATGTAACATATTATATGGTATTTATTTTCCATTTAAAAACATCACGACATTCTATGGAAGCCAAAAGATCAAATAATACCCGAAGTGGTGGAAAAGGTTGTTGTCACCGCTTACGTTAAAAGAAAAATTATTTTTTCATTTAGTAAAATGCCTCATAAAAAATTATCCCCGATGAATGAAATGAAATTTAAAAGGTGTTTATAAAACTTATAAAAGAAAGTCTTGTATAAAACAAAATATGCCCCAATGAAAGGAGATTGAGACGAAGTCACTTGCCTCGTGTCTGACATGACCTGTTCATTCATTAATCACCTGAATAAAAAAATAAAGTTAATTTATACTTTCGTAAAATCATTTTCATGTTTATCGTTCCTTTTAAATAACTTAGTAACATTTTATAAACATTAGATAATCATTTATGTTAATAATGGTCATTTTGTCGATATTTGGTACGGAGTCAAAAATGGACATCTTATAATTACAAGTTGTTAATGTAGTCAAAATTTCATTGTATACAGAATTATATTAATGATTTAGATATCATATATATCATATAAATCCAGTATATACATGTATTTATAATATTATATAACACTTTGAGATAAGAAATGTAATGCACCATTTATGGAGAAGGTAAGCTGTACGTATACATGAACGCTACATTCATTTCTATTTCATTATAAATGGAATGATAACATAATGATAAATAGGTATATTATAATTCTAATATAATATTATATAAACAATTTTAGCAGATCCAACCCTTATACATTCCATGTATGTCATGAACGAGTCATATCACTTTGAGGGGGAGGTAGTTCGCAATTCCTCAAACGAGATTATCGTATTTACCTACTATGGAATACATAAAGGTATTCTATAAATGAAAAATAAAATAGCATAAAAACAATATAAATTTAATATATATCATATATAAATACAGTGAAATCATTATGGTCACCATAAGCGGTGGTAGGAGTAGATTGAACAATCATCATTTCGTGAGGCCTTAGTTTGTCATCCACAGAAACAATATGTTCTTTACCCATTAGATAGAGGTGTGTGTAAGTGTAGTTTGAATCCATATCATAAAAAAACCTTGAATATTTATGATACCATTTTTATTATAAAATTAAGGAATAAAATGATTTTAGGGTGTTGGATAAGTAAAACAACAAAAGAACTTATTAGAAGACGTTATCTTTAAATCGGGTAACTCCCATTGGTTTGAACCAAAAGGGTTTCATGAAGTTCCATCTTCTTAAGGTAAGACTTGTAGGAGGAAACTAGGGATATTTATAGCTTATTTGGTTATTGTTTGGATGAACCATTGGGATTTAGAGGTGTGAGCTATGGGTTAGAGGTGAGGGCTTTTTAGAAGGGGAAGGAGGGGCCCTTTAAGAATATGTGAATATATTATTTTATTCTATAATGATTTTTGGTTTCTAAATGTCCAAAACTTATTTATGTCAATGATACGATGAATCATGGCAAGAATAAAATCTTCCAATAATAATTGGATAGGTTTTGGATATTATTTTAATCATTATAATATTATTTATTTAAATCATTTATTAACAAGGTAAACACTACATCATTATAGTGTCCTAAATAATTTAATTTATTTGATGTCTAAAAATTAAAAAAAAAATACGATCATGTAGGAAATATTTTTAGCATTATAATGAATATTTATAGTCAAATATATCAATTATTAAACCACAAATAAATGTTTTTTATCTAATAAAAACATGATTATGATATATTTATTTTTACTTTAAATAAAATGTAATTAAAATCATTATCATACCCAAGTGGATTTCAAAGGCCAGAAGAATCACCAAAGGATTTTTATGGTCGTACATTACTCATCCAATAAGTTTAAGACAATTGTTAAGGTATTTTTATATTATTATAGTATTTTTTTACCTTGAATTACCCTATTTTCTTTTAACCGTTGTAAATAAAAGTCAAAGGTTACTATTCACAAAAAAGATATTTTCACATTATTGAACCACATTTTACATAATAATAAAACCCATGTATATCATATTTTGATATTCAATTCACAAAATGGTAAATTTTCATTTAAATGAAAACTTTAGATTTTTTAACTATTACTCAGTGTTTTCACAATTTATCAAAATTTGATTTTTTTTCTGAAAAATTCCAAAAATTCAGCCTAAGATATATTTGATATACTTAATTAAAAAATGATATATATTTTTAACAAATTAAATACATATAATCTTCCTTAATTAATTTAAAATTCATTCATGTCTTCAAAACAAAAACCATTTTTTTATGAAATAATAACTATCAAATGATTGACACATGTTTATGTCCTATTTCAAAGCAAAATTACTTCTGATGAACAATATTGGCTGAAATGGTAAAAATATTATCTAATTAAACTTAAAAAAAATTAAAAAGATAATATGACCATCTAAATAAATTAGATTAAAAGGCAGCTTTGAATTAAAATACAATATTTTTCACTATTCACTAAAAATTATTTTTATTAGAAAAATACCAAAAATTTACCGAATATAAATTTTGATGTCCTCATTCTAAAAAATAATTTTATTTTTTCAAATAGAATATATAAAAGTGACCAAAACTATATTTAAAGGGGGTTCTCCATTAAAGGGCGGTAAATCAGCCTTTTAATTAATAATAGAGTCTTTGTGCTTAAAATTAGATTAATTCAAATTTTAAGCCACTAACATATATTGAATTAATGTGAAAACATTTAGAAAAAATTTATAATCATGTTTTAGTTAGTTCTATTCATTCCTACCATTACAACAGCTAATAATTAACTACCATTTAAAATAATAATATTATATTATTATTTTTTTAGTATGACTCAGCCTTGTGTGCAATGTACGATTTAAAATAAACCCATTGGTGCATATCAGGTATGGCATCGAATATAGAAACCCCTTTATAGTAAAATTAATATTTAGTTCAAAAATATTAATAATTATGAAAATGTATTTCTCTTTATCTACATGGGATGTTACAATTATAATAGTCTATTTAATATACAATATAGACACCAAATCCATCATTATATCAATCACTTTGAGGTGGTGATGGAAAATGAATAAAATCAGTTCATAAGGCAGTAGTCCACCATACACATGATATGTGGTTCCACTTATAATTTTATAGATTAAGGAAAGGATACACATTTTCAAATTAATATAAATAAATATAAATATATGTATTATAATGGGGTTATTATATGAAAATATTTTAAAAATATTAGAAGTAGTTAGTGGAAGAAATTAAAAACACCATGTTTATGGTCTAGACCTCATCTTCAAATAACCTCATTATATTTACACCAATAACAATGTTATGAGTAATTAATACAAAAATAATGGACTCTTGTATGTGGTGTGGGGACTATATAAGAAATTTTTGAAGTTATTTTTTGAACAAAATGGTTTTATTGAGTGTGAATATGACATGATTGAGGGTAGCCTTTTATAAGTGTGGATAAGACACACAATGAATTTTTGTAATGAATAAAGTGCATTGTTGTTTTTAACATGAAACAGGATAAACATCAGTAATTATAGAACCTTATATGTTATAAATTAAAAAATATTTCCACAAAATATGTTTTTTAAATGGTTATATATCATGTTACACCTTATCATATTAATTTAACCCCCATTAATCACGTTTTAATCTTAACCAAGATAATTATTTTTTACTATTTTATAATTTATTTTGACCAAAACACTAGTTGGTAATTTATATAAAATAAATTATTCTAATCCAAAATATTTAGTACATTTTAAAGATTTACATTAATATAAGACACAAATTTTTGTTTAAAATTAAATATATATACGCGAAAAAAACTATTTTGAAGAGATAAAAATTTCAAATGTTTATAAATATATCATTATTCAATATAAAATTGATTTTAATGAAATAAATTATATTAAAAAATATATTTTTGAACATATATTAATTTAAAAACCTTTTAAAACTAAAATTTATCATTTAAAATTTTTGAATGAAATGGAACTTAAAAATAAAATATAGTATTTCTCACTATTTAATAAAAAAAATAACTTTTCTAAAAACACTAAAACATGTTACCTAAGATAATATTGAAATTTTAATTCAAAAAATAATTTGAATATTTTCAAATAAATTTTTTAAATTTTTCCAAAATTTATTTAGTTATATGTTTAAAAACAAGAGCAATAAATTGTTTTTGAGATATAGGTTATTTTCATAGCATGTAATTATTTTACAATAAAAAACAGTTCCTTTTTATCAATATAAATTATTTATATAAAATAATTACACATAATTTTTTAATTTTTTTATTTGGATTCATGATTCCTTATTTTAAATTTTCATAATAGTTGTCTTAATTAATTAATAATTTGAATGGTTTGTCCCCATTATTTTTAACATGGTGTTGCGTGTAACACAAGTTATCGAAGAATTTAGTTTTATTCAAAAACAATTATATTATAAAATAATGAGGTTTAAATGCCTTATTTATTTTTATTTCCACATCATCACTTCGTCAATGACATCCCATTAATGATGCATCTTATTTGATTCCATACTTTTCAAGGTAAATATCAACCTTGTAGCATGTTTACACTTTTATTTTATTTGATCATAGAATCATTAAAGTTATTATGGTTTCAATTAAAAAACATCATTGAAATATTTTTATGAAATTTATGTCTTCCATCATTCATTTAATAAACATGGAATATCCTATACTCTAACACCCTAAATTTTTGATAGAATAATTTTTATTCAATTGCATGTATGATATATATTGAAATTTTAAAAAATACTATGTTATAATGTGGTATGGGGTATAACGACTTTATTTAATAGCTTGTGTTACATGTAAGGCTTAGTTTCACCAAACAACAATATATAAATAAAATATATTTATTTTAAATAAGAAGATAAAAATAGTCGGTAAATTGATGGTAATGAATATGATTAACTATCTTTTAAAAATATATTTTTTCATTAATTAGATAAAAATAATTAATAAAAATATATAAAAACAATTGAATATTAAGGAATTATTTTTTTAAAAATGATTATTATACACCAAAAACCTGGTTTCCATAATAAATTAAATTATGGATCTTAATGAACGATATTAATGAAATATATAATATTTAAAAAATAAATTATTTTTTAAATTAATATAATTGGATTGATGTGTATAATAGAAGAATAAAGCTAATTTTATGCATAAAATCCATATTATTCTAAAGGCAATTTTTCCTCATTTTAATAGTGAACCTATTTTAAAAAATGTTATAGATTTTATAAACATAATATTAAAAACTAAAATTATTTTTTCACATGGAAATTTCAAAATTAGGTTCTGTTGATTTTTTTTTCTAAAATGTTTCATTTTTTGATGAATATTTAAAAATACCGAATTATAGTTGAAAACTTCTTTTTTAGCTATATAATTTTTTGGGGTAAATTATAATCTAATTTTTTATTAATTTTTATTATATAAATTTAACATAAATTAATTCTATTTATTCCATTTAAATTTTATGTTTTATTTAATTTAGAAGTGAAAAATAGAAAACATTTGATCATTTCTATTTAAAAAACCACTTTGTTGTCCCATATATGGGATTATTTTAAATTTAATTTCATCAACATCATTAATTTTAAATTGGAAAAATGGATTAAATTTTTTTAATAATAATAATTTTAAAATTAATGTATATTAAAAGTTGTTTTTTACCTAAAAAATTAGTGACAGAAATTAAAATAAATTACAACGATTAAGTTGAAAATGAGCTTAATTAGTGTTTAAAAGTTACTAATAAGGGAAGAATGACATAAAATATTGTTAAAAACCCATTGGATAGAAGTATTTTTACCATATACTATCTTTTTTATAATTTGGTTAACTTTTTGGCACTTTATATATGGGATACCTCCTAATATTGTTTACCTTTTTATATTTACAAAATTGTCAATCCTCCATTACTATAAAAGAGAACTCACCCTCATCATTTATTCTAACTAAAAAATCCATTTGGATAATTTCAAAAATAAAAAATCAATATTCAAACACCACTCATATAATCCTATAATCCTCAATTTTTTTAAAAAATACCATTGAAATATTTTGGTTTTAACCAAACGAGTTACCCGAAAAAGATGTAACATTCTTCAGTAAGAAAATTTGTTTTATTTAATTTTCCACCACGTCAATAAATATTATATATTTATTATACAATAACATCAATATAACTAATCTACTAATTTTTTATCTTAATTTTAACACCAACACCTACACATACATCCATTGAACGGTATACATGGTTATAGTTAGTGTGTATGGCCTACAACTGCCTCACGAACTGATGTCATTCGTTCATCCATTCTGAATTTTCAAGGCCAGAAATAATGATGGATTTATATTTTACATATTATATATATGAAATTTATAGTATATTTATGCTTCATTAATTAGTATATAGTGCATAGAATCTCTCCTTCCATTTTTTGGGAATATGGTAAATTGTGTGTGGATAGGTGGATTGTCGCCTCCTTAAACCGATGGGATTCACGGAAACATTATATTGAATGTAATAATGTAGGTTTTGGTAATAATATTTGATATATATGAAAATAATTATTAAATTATAATATAAAATTATATCATTTACTTTTCTTTCATTTAATATGACATTAAAATGGTTATATTGATTGTGCGTACATACGGCTAACCATGTCCATAAATGATGAATGTCGTCTCCTATAAACAAATATTATGGATTATTATGAATACATATACAATTAATATATATATGATATTTTAATCCTTATATAAATTATTTATTGATGAAAACATTATCAGCAATATATGAAAAAATAACAAGTCAAAATATGTATGAAAAATAGGCAATTAACAGACTAAATAGTTAGAGTAGTAAATGAATATAAACAAATGGGTAATAAGATGTTATAGGAAGATAATATATGATCTTATAAATATTAAAAAAATTACGTAAATATCATACATAATACTAGTATACATGATTTTAAATGGTGTTTTATATTTGGGAATTCTTCTCAATTTACATTACATTGAGAATTATTAGTCATTGTGATTAAATAATCATTAATTTGGTGTATATAAATCCAAATTGTAATTTAATATCATTATTAAATCATACATCATATAAATTTAAGATTCACATTTTATTATCAAATAAAATGCGTTTTAGTTAAAAATTATCATGTGGTAAAAGATAGTTTGAACTCTAATTTTCTATTGTGATTGTTAAATTTAATTGGAAACAATTATTTTATTATATTCATTATTATTAGAAATATAATTTATCTTAAATACTTATGTAACATCCTATTATAAATATGACATTTATGTCTTCAACATTGTTGTGGTATTTTTTCATTGACATGGATGGGTTGAAAATGAAATTTGAGGACACCTATAATGATGATGTTTAATATTTGTGGGACTCTAACCTTTAAGAATATTTTTGGTTTGATTTTAGAGGCTTTCAGGACGTATAATTAGGTTACAAGACATGTAATTGGGTTACATGTTATGCAATTGGGTTACACGATGTGTAATAGTTTTGGAGGGAAGTCATCGTTTACCCTTCTTGTTATGAAGGTTAAATGAATTGAAAATCCTTTACACACCCTGAATGAATTAAAGAACTTTTTTTAAGTCGGAGTGTCAATTTTAAATTTTAGGAAACACTTTTTTCAACGGTTTCAAATATTCACTATTTTATAATGTGAAATTGTGTTACACATTATGTAATACCACAACATCTGTTTTAAAATAGGTTGTGTGGAAAATCTATCACTTTTGGACCGTCTCTAATTTTTCTCATCTAGTCCCAAACAATTCCTAGACCATCTTGAAGTTTTCAACCCTCTGGGATCCTCTCATTTGAGGTTCAATCATCATTTCATTAGCGATTTTATTCTTGGGTAATATTTCCCCCTCATTAATCATCTTTCCCTCTTTCTCCACCATTGGGATTTCAATAGATTATCTTGAAATTTAAGAATCTTTTCTCTGTGATGTTGGATCTTGTCTCCAGGTAGTGTTTCGATGTATTCTACACCTTCGTTCTCATTGAAGGGTTTAGTTGTGAGTGTTGAGTTTTAGTAAAAGGTAGGATACAATGTCTTGTTTTATCAAATTTATTAATCCTAAATTAGTTGATATATTTCATTTATTGATTTAAATTAAATTTATCAAAATTTATTTCCATTGATTATTAAAAATTAAATTTTAGTGAATAGTGTGATTTGAAATTCTGTTGGAATAAATTTTTTAAAAAACCCTCAATCCCATTTAATTGTGGTGTTTCTATGGAAATTTATTGATTTAAATTAATTAATTAAAATTATACGATTTTTGGGAATGATTTCACATATATTTATTAATTTAATTGTGAAATGAATTGTGAAAATTATGGAATTAGTTTTGAATGGATTTCAATATTTTGAAAATGTCTTAAAATATTTTTGAATGAAACCCAATGGTTTTATCATGTTAAATATGTATGTTTTGGATTAAAACCATTTTGTTTTTAAATTGAAAATTGGAATTAAAATGGATGAATGGGATTTAAATACATTTTAAGTAGTCTTAAATTAAGTTTCACATCATTGATTATGTAATATCACATAAAATCCATATGTATTTTGGGAGTTATTTGGACACACTCTATGCTATTACATTGTTCTAAAATAAACATGTAGATGGCCACATCCATAATGGAATAGTGATGAGTCTTCTTTTTAAAGTTTTTGGAGGATGTGTGTATACACATATATTTTATATTTATTAGTGTGTGGAGTCCTATATCCTGAAACATAAATCTCTATTTGGAAAATGGACTTGTTTCTAACTGGCTTTTTATATGAAATAAAAATATATTCCAACGTTGTTTGAAAAAATTTAAATACCTTCATTATTTATAAAAACGTTTTTTAGAAATGCTTTTATGGAATTAATTTATTACTATTGTTTCACATATAAATACTGGTATTTTTTCCTAATTTGAACTATATTGCTTGATTCATTTCAATATTAATTCAAATAGAAACCCTATTTAATTTAAAAAAAAATTAAAATCATTGTTTCAGTTTATATATTGATGGAACCTATTATGGAATCTCTGGTGTGACACTATTTGAATTGTTATATAACACCCAATATGTGCCTTTAAGTTTTTGTATATTGTCATCATATAGGATCAAGAAAGTAGAAATGATATCTTTGAAGATGATCTAGTTGTTGAACCTTGTACATGGTGATTTGTGTCCGTAGGGACATGGGTTGTTTTACTTGTTTCAGTACATGGGCTATAGTATATTGGTATTTAATTTCATGTTGAATTCTTGTATAGTACACCCAGTAGAGTTCCTTTTTATGAATATTTACTTACTTTTCATAATTCCGCAATGGTTTGTGGAAAAAAATTTCCAACATGCATGGTTTATGATATCAGGTTCCAGTCACCAAACCATGGGGATCAGAAATCAATTCGGGCTATGTCAGGGTTAGCTTGGTTATCATATTACTAGGGTACCTCAACGTCTTCCTGACAAAGCGGTATCAAAGTAGGTAGTTGGGATTCTGTTTTGATGTCAATATGATTTTTTATATATTTTCGGCGCGTATAAGGTACTTTCATTTGAGTGTGTAGCTAGTTCCCGCCACAATGAACCTTAAGTCTCCAATGGTGGTTACAAGAAGAAGTCATGTTGATTAGTCCTAGTATTTTTCTTATTTTCATTTGGATAGAGTGAAATCCCAATCAACTTGTTCCATCTGTTAGGAATAATTTCCCTAGTTTCTAAAATTTATTATTAGTATTATTCCTTCCTTACTTCTAAATGATGTTTTGAATCATAATGACTCCAAGAAGTGGTGCGAATTTGATCCTAGAGTAAGCTACTACTAAACCACCCAGAGGGAATCCTCTAGTTTACTGAAATCTAGTTCAGGTGATTGTGAGTACTATCCAAGCTCTAGGAAAATATCCACCTCCATTCTTAATTCAGGATCCCGTTTTGGATCCTCAGGGAGATGTTCTTCTAAATCATTATCAAGAGTTACTTCACCAGAAGCCAGCAGTTTTAAATGACACCACTAGTCCTCAAAATGTTGTGGAATTATTAGGTAGAATAGAATAACTATATGAGTTATTTGAGTGAATGGATGAGATTGAGGTGACATTTTCAACCTTCTTTCTCAATGGACAGAGCATGAGATGGTGTGAAACAATGGTGACGAAAAGAAACAGGGGGGTTAGTATAGAAGGACATAAATGTTCATTTCAATGAATAGATATATCTAGGGTCAATGATGTTGTCCAAGGTTACATAGTTATTTAGGATCGAGGAGGCTGACAGAACCGTAACCTTTTATTCAAATATCTTTCCTAAGATAATGCATTTTGTGACTAAGATTGTATCTAATGACATGATGAAGGATCTATCGTTTTTTTGGGAGATCAATCAGATATTCATTCGTAGTTTTTCCTACCAATGAATCCCACTTATTTCAATGTGCTGGATAGGGTGATGATGGTCTTGATGGACCTAGAATGCTTGTCAGGGTTGTTGGGAGTTCCTTTGTTCCCAGTGGTAGTTTCCGTTAATTCATGAAAAATGGAAGCATGATTGTTCTCACAGTAGTTCCAGATGATAGATCTATTTTAGACCTCATATTGTGATAGGTGAATGTCTATTTATTTTCTATCAAGGTAGAATGCCATAACATTCCAAGAGGATTTTCACTAAGGTTCCCAAGATCTGCAGATCCTACGAACATTTATGGAAATTATAGAGATCTTTCCATAAATGTTATATTTTGTGTAGTGGAAAAGGATATAAAATCCTCCTAAAAATTGGGGTAATCAAATGATTCACGTATAAAAGATTTATAGACATATACATCCAGAACAAAGATACTTCACACAATATAAGATTCATCAGAGGAAGTAGAGATGAGTCAAATAATTAAGTGATATACCATTACTATAGATTCATCATTATTGCCGATCTTTTTTATATTGCTTCATATCACTCATTTATTTCATCCTGTATTATTAATATACTTAATATTCCTATGGTGGGTTAATATTGTGCAATGTATATTAGTATAAATCATATTACAAAGAGAAAGAGTGGTATTCATAGTCCTTCATGTGTATTCACTCAATCAGATGTCGATTTGGCTTGATGTTCTCTTATACTTAACATGAAATCTATTGATGTCATATTCAAGATGTATTGCCTAATTTCCATTAAATAAAGGATTTATTTTTATATTTGGAAGGTCTACCATATTAAACTAGTGTTGTGTCTCTTGTCCTTCATAGAGAATGGTACCCAATGTTGAGTAGAGATATAACTTCTAATCCATATCTAGGAAAAGTTAAATCAGTGTTTTCTTTTGATCTAGAGTGGGAACATCTGAGTTGTGATCTCCATCCAGTTGTCATTGAGTTTCCCGATGTGTTTCCTTCATAATTCCCTAGTTTTCCACTTGTAAGGGTGGTAGACTTTTCCATTGAGTTAATTCTTAGAACTCAACTAGTTTCTATTCCCCCTTACAAAATGGATCTAGTAGAAATCAATGATATGAAGTCAAAATTCAATGATCGTCTTGTGAAAGGATTTATAAACATGAGTGTTTAACCTTGGGCATCACCGGTTCTCTTATCTATGTGAGCATAGGGTTCTATTTATTTATGTTTTGACAACTGAAAGATCAGTAGAGTAAAGGTAAAGAAAGTGTATTTATTATTGTTAATTGAATATTTTTTTGATCAAATGAATGGGGTGACCTTTCTTTTAAAGGATGATGTTCAATTTGTTACCATCAGTTTAGGATAAAATAATCTGACATTCATAAAACTACATGTGGAATAAGTTATAACTATTATGAGAACCTTGATTTCCCCTTTGATCAATCAATTTCTCCTACAGTTTTCATGGAATTAATGAACAAGATTTCTCATGAGTGTCTATATTACATCTTGGTTCACCATGTGGATGAAATCCTTATTTACTCTAAAGCTAAGTAGGATCATGTGTATACTATAATGAATGTTCTGAGTTTGTGGAAAAATCACTACCATTACACCAGGCTTTCAAAGAGTGATTTTTGTATTTGTGATGTGAAATTTGTAGGACATGTGGTTGTTGAATAGTGTATATATTTTGATGTTGTGAGGGTAAAAAATATTATGACTTGAGAGTGACCATGTAATGTCATCGAGAATCATATATTCTTGGTCTTATCTAAATATTATCATTGGTTAATTAAAGACTTATTGATGATGTCTTCTTTGATGACACATCTTACTCAAAAGGTGCCAATGGTATCATGAAATGATAAATTTCAGAGTTCTTTTGTTCAGATGAACATCTTTTACTACTACACTGTTGTTTACTCTTCTAGTGGTCGAGCATCACTATGTAGACTTTCATGATGCAACGTGTTTAAGTATAGGTTGTGTTATTTTTTAGGGTGACCATGTAATAGATTATGGGACTCATTATCTTGGACAGACAAGAAGAGTTATCATATCAATGACCTTGAACTTTCATATAGGATACATGTGCTAAATGGTTTGGGTCACTAACTACATAGAAAAATTTCTACTATGTATTCAAGAAAAAAATCATCAGTTATATCTTCCCTTAAAATGATTTGAATATTCCCTTGATGCATTAGTTAGAGTACATAAAATATTTCAAATTTTACATCTCTTATACCCCAGGAATAGGGAATGTATTTGATGATTTTTGACCAGGAAAAAACCTATCTAGGTAAATAAAGAATCATCAGAAGAGTGGGAATTTATTGATTTATTTTCACAATTGAATATTGGAGTTCAAGAATAAGTGGATGAAGTTTTTTTAGCAGTGTTCAGTTGAAAAATTCACCTCCTGTGATTATTATTCAAGAAAATGGTATTGATAGTGAATTATATAGAATTTAAGACTCTATTTATGGTAGGTAGACAGTTCCCCAATGTTCATTCTATATATAGGATGTTCTATGCTATTAATATTGCATTATTTTACTGTTTGTGGAATGGATGGAAGTAATGGGGGATTTTCATTATTCTTAGGGAGCTATGAACCCAGGAATCAATATAATTTTTTATGATATGCGGCGATAGTTATGGTGTCTAAGTATGAGATGGTTAATTTCTTATTTTTTATCCCACTATTATACATGCCAGAAAGTTATGGTCGAGAACCAAAAACCTCTGGGTGAACATCATCCATTTCGAGTCCCAACATAGAAGAGGGATGAAATCATTATGGACATTTTTCATGGGTTGACTGCTACCCAGATAAATAATAATGTGATATGGGTTGTGATCAATAGGCTAACAACATCAGTTCAATTCATACACATTCAAGATACAACCAATGTTGATAAGTTAGTAATTATCTATGTGATGGATTTTGTATGTTTTTACAGTGTTCCATGTGATAGAGTCACTGATTGAGATACTTGATTCACTTATCACTTTTGGATAAGACATTAGGAGGAACTATGTGCTCAGGTCCATTTGAAAATGTCCTACAATCTGTAGACATATGGCCAGAGAGAGAGAGAGAGTTATATATATTCTATATTATATGCTCAGTGAATTTCTTCACCACTATGTTGGTGCATGGGATGATCATTTGAGTATTTTTGAGTTTTCATATAGTACTAATTTTCATTCCACGATTAGAATTCCACCATTTGTGGCCTTTTATAGATATACTTGTATGAATCAGTTGTGTTGGATAGAGATTGATGAAGGTTCCTTTATTGGACCATGATTTCTGCAAGAGATGTCAGCAAAGATTCTATTAATTTTTTTAATGAATATTCAAAGCACAGAGAAGATATAAGTATTATGATGATCTTTTTCTTAGAACTCTTGAGTTCTCATTTTCATACTTATTGTTCTTGAATGTTTCACCTTGGTTGGATTATCGGTGGATTAGAGGTAAAGGGATGCTCCCACCTCATTTTTTGGGACCATTCATGGGTTTCAAACATGTAAGGAATGTTTCATACCAATTATCACTTCCACCACAGTTGAAGTTGATAAAAAATTTATTCTGTGTATCTATGTTGGGAATATTTCTACCTAATCCATCTCATGTTTTGTGATGGAATGATCTTGAGATTGAACATAATTTTCCTCTGACTGAGTGAACTGTTAGTATAGTTTATTCTCAGACCAAGGTACTTTGTAGGAGGATGAGACCTTTGGTTTTTGTGTTATGGGATAATGGTTCTTATAATCATGAGGCATGGGAATGTGATGCACTTATGAGATACCATTGAACTCAATGTTTTGTTGCGGTGTCTTCTTATAGGCTTTAAAGGAATAGAATATTTTTTAAGGTGGATGTCGTAACATATCCTTACCAATATGACTAGTATGTCTTTAACCTTTTCATGGGTTGTCCTTTTTTTCAAGATATAAAGTTGAGAATGAATTGGGAGGACACCTATAATGGTGTAGTCAGAGAATTTTTGGAATCATATCTCTATGTAGCATTATTTCTACAGGAATCTAGAGGGATACACACTAGGTAACTCAGTTACATGATTTTTAATTGTTTCTAATTGAAATTCATGAAATGATTCATGTTGTGAAGGGAACACTACATGATGATAATTTACATTTATTGAATGAATTTACAATCAATTTTATTTTGGAGTAGCAGTTTTTAATTTGAGGAGACGAATTTTCTAGAGTTTTTGGTTATTAGTTATTTAACTACATGAAATAGTGTTAAATGTTGTGTATTACCCAGACATCAATTTTAAAATAGAAAGAATGAATCATATTTCACTTTTGTATCCAAATAAAATTTTCTCCTCTTGATCCAAGCCCTTCGCCATGTGATCAAGGAGATCATCAACTGTTTTAGTTCCTCTCTTTAGGAATTCAATCGTCATTACAATGGCAGTGTGATTCTTAGGTAATCATTGTCCATTGTTCATCATCTTTCTCTCTTTCTAATCCTTTTAAATTTTAATATATCATCCTAAGATTCATGAATCTATTCTATGTGATGTTGGATATCATATCAATGGTGTGTTTAGTGGTCTTCTACACATTTTTTCTTATTTAAGGATGTTATTTTAAGAGTTTTGTTTTAGGAAAATGTAGGTGATTCA
The DNA here is from genome assembly GCA_963277665.1 of Viscum album. NCBI lineage: Eukaryota > Viridiplantae > Streptophyta > Magnoliopsida > Santalales > Viscaceae > Viscum > Viscum album. The sequence continues at coordinate 1,534,197,389 of OY728120.1, read as the reverse complement.
ACATTATTTATCAAAATTGATTTAAATTGAATTTCATGATTTATTCCAATCCATGATTCAAATTCAATTTATGAATTATTCTTTTATATTATTTAATAAAATTCATTTCTTATGAATTTTGAGATTTGAAATGGCATTGGTATTAGAATTTGTGAAAAACCCCCATCCCATTGAATTAGTGTTTGTTTATGGAAAAGTTTTGTATTAAATTAAATAGTTTAAATTGGTTGTTTTCATGGGAACGATTTAAATTAAATTGTTAATTTTAATTTTTGAAATTAATTTTTAAATTAATGTAATTTTTATTTAATGGATATTAAACTTTTGAAAATGGATTACAATGTTTTGATAGGAATCTAGTGGATTTATCATGTTAAAGAATTAATTTTTTATTAAAACAAATTTTTTAAATGAAAATTGGGATTGACATGGAATAATGGTATATAATTTTTTTATGAATTCTTAAAAAAAATTCCAATTATTGATTGTGTGTGATCACATCAAATCCTTAGGTAGTTTCTGAGTAAATATGACAAACCCTACACTATTACGATAGTAAAAAACATACATGTAGTTGGTCACATCCCTAATTGGATGGTGACGAGCCTCAATTTTCTAGTGTTAGGGGGATGTTCATATACACAAATTTCTGAAATCTCATAGAGACAATGGATTACTATCTCCAGGAACATACATGCCTATTTGGATGATGACCATGTCGCTCACATGTTTTATATTTGAGATATAAATATTTCATAATGTGGTTTGATCTTCCTAACAAGCCTTTTTAATTTATATAAACTATATTTTATAAATTTTTTCATTATAACATTGTTTTAGAAATATTAAATCACTTATAACGTCTTTTCTTAAATTAATTTTCCATCATTTGAAATATTTATCACGATTTTTTTAAATATGTTTTGAAATTCCAAAGCTGTTTATTTTAAAAAAAACTGAAATCATTCCTTCGGTTAATCCATTTTTTGATCCTATTATGGAATCTATCATGAGACCCTATTTGGGTTTTTACTTCACACCATACTTGTGCCTTCGGGTGTAGGTAGATTATCACCTTCTAGGATTGAGCTAGTGGAAAGGATCTCTTGGAGACAGATCCGGCTGCTGAACTGTGGGTGTGGTGAGATGTGTCCTTAGGGACTTGTGTTGTTTTCCCCTATTTCGATATATGTAATTTTGTACATTGGTATTTATTTTTTTTGACTTCTGGTTTATTACTCCCAATGGAGTTTATTCTTTATGCATATTGACATGTTTTTCATGATTCTTCTATGTTTTGTGGAAAATTTGTTCTCACATTCATGTTGTATGATGTCAGGTTCTAGTCAATGACCCATGGTGATTGGGAATGCCCTTAGAGATATGTCATGGTCACCTTGGTTTTCAGGTTTCCAGGGTATATGGGATTCTTTATGTCAATCGATATTCTAGTGTAATGGTTATTATTATTCCAGCAACTATATTCCATTTTTATGTACGGTGATTACATTGATGATTTTTGATTATTTAGAAAAAAAGTGTTAAATATGTTTCTTTAAATCATCAAGTATATTTGATAAGGCATAATTTAATTGAATGAAATTGAACAATTGAATCATGATGAAATTTTTGTACATTCATTCCATCATTTCAGAACTAGTTAGTTAAATCACCACGATTCATTGAAAGTCTCATGAGACAAATCTGTTAGCCAAATCTGATGGGTTTTTACCCAGTCTGTTTTAAACATTCTTCCAGATAGATCTTGAGAAAAAATATATCTAGTTCATTGAAAATATTACATTCATTAATTATGAATTTCAATTATTTATAATTCAACTATTATTATTATCCATCATATTTTTCATTGAAATTATTGATGGATTAATTTTTATTATATGTTTATTTATATAATGGCATATGTGTTATGTTATTTACCTTTTCATATTTATTATACCTTTTATAGTTATTTAAATAGAATATATGTGTCATTATTAACTTTAAATATTGATTGTTCATTATTAATTAATGATATATTACACTATACTTAAACCTCATTGTAATGTTAGGTCATCCTTTTTTTCCTTTCCCGAGGCTATGAAGAGCAATTATTTAAATAAGATTTCAAGGTTTTTTCTGTTTTCATTTTATTATGTATCATGTTTTATATTTTATTTCCAATTTTAATATGGGTATCATGTATGTAATCTTGTTTTCCAATATTTCTAAACTTATTGGTCCTTTTTTATTTTATTCCTTGAAAACATTCCAATGCAATAAAGTAAGGCACCAACTCTCAGCTTCTAAGGTCACATAATTATAGTGGGTATCAAATTAATTTTATTAGAAACCATGGAAACTAGATTTCAAAAAACATAGATTATGGAACACAATCCTATGATTAAAATTGAGGAAAAATTTAAAATAACTATTATAAAATCCAAGTTTATTATTATGATATTAGTTATTAATATATATTTTAATTTCTGTAAAGTGTTACATAGTATCTAGAGTTATAAAGTATATATAATTTTATGATATATTCTTTTATATTGAAATTTATAGAAATAGAAACATAAAGTAATTATGGTATCAATACTCATGGCCAATGTAAAGGATTACCTACAGAGAAAGCTAGTATAGCTTGTATTGAAAATCTACAATGTATATATATATTAGGAATAAATAATATTTTTATAATAAATAACTTCCCTGTATAGAGAAACCTTTGTCACAGTGATATTCCCCAATACTGTATCTTTGTATGCGATAGAGGCCCCAATAATTTTTTGGTAATACTGATCTAATGGACATTGAGAAATGGATTAAGTTGTTATTGAAGATATTTATAGAATTAGGATGTACTGTAATGTAAAAGGTTATTTTTGTAGTGTATTATGTCAATTGATGTTCTATATAGTGGTTTATATTGATCTAGAATACTAGGAAGGAAGAAGAAATAAAAAATTTGAATTTTAATTATTTAAATAGACATTCATAGAAAAAAATTTCCCTCATGAAAAAAATATTTATAATGATAATGATCCTTATTATAAATAAAAATGAATAATAATTTTTTTTAATATTGATGCTACCATAAATATTTTAGAAATGTGTGATAAAGATTTCAAATGCTACACTAAATGTAATATGGACCATTTCAGGGAAGTGCTTATCCTATGTCTCTAAAGGGTGATGGTTTCTTAAAATTTTTCATCAAAGGATGGAACTAATTTATGTGCTATCAACATAGATAATAAATTCTCTATATCGAATTCCATTGGAGGGATTTAAGAGATTAAGTGGGTAGTAATAAAAAATATGGAAAAATGGAAGAAAACAAATGATTTTTCATACATTTTATAATTATATAAATAACACCTCAGTATTTTCATGATGATAATGGGATTATTTTATATGTGTGTATATAAGGGTCACCATGAAAAATAATGAAAATGGAAGAAGAAAATGATACAATTCAGTGTTATAATTATATGGAGATTGGAAATTATGAAAATGAATGATCCAACCATCAAGAGAATATACCATAGTATAATCCTAGATATATAGTTCAAGATTATCGTATTGATATTGCCTAATTGGAAAGTTTAATTCTATTTTGAATTTGTTCACTTAAATAAATTTATAAATTTATTTTATCAATGATACCCTGGTAAATATTATTATGTAATATATTGGGATTGTACAGAATAATTTTTTATTGTGATTTTGAAAGTGTTTGTTATATGGTACTGATGACCTTGAAATGTGATTTTGCAAAAATGTAAACATATTTAAAAAACATTATTAAGAATTATTTATATGTTTCTGATGTTGACATAATGAATTTTTTGTGAAGATAACATTACATTTGATAAGGTAAGTCATATAAAAATAACTACTTTGGAACAAATTCTACAGATTTAGATCATAATATTTGGAAGGGCCCAAAGGTTAACCATTATTGAAATGGTTTATGTTGAACATTAGAATAGTTTTGAGAGCTTAAAGTTTTACTACACCATTTTATGCAACTTGTACTAAAAAATTAATTTTAAATATATCAAGGAATAACCTGAGTATATGATTGAGTTTATATAAATGATTATTTTCATATTTTCATATAAAATCAATGAATTCCTAAACTCTAGGAAATGGGTCTTCAAAAAATAAATTTATCATATTTTCATCCTTTTTATGATACCAGTGTGTAATGACCCGACCCCATAAGGCTAGAGCCAGTGCATTATTAAAATAAATTGGAATTATTATAAGGAAAAAAATATAAAATTAACATTCGACATAGAAATCATGGAAGTCCAAATTACATATATAATACCCACAATAAAGTATTAAATAGAGTAAATCATGATACATAATAAACTGAAATAAAATCCATCATTGAAATCAAATTAAATGTTCTCATCTTTATAACTTGGGGAATGAAACGTAGTAAGGCTATGATAAAATTCAGAGTGTGGGTTAGTACAATTGATGAAATAATGGATCAATTAATATGAAAAGGTAAATAAAATAGTAAACTTCCCATAAAATAAATTAGATAAGGCATATATAATGTGACAAGTATGAAACTGAAACACATATAATGAATCAATATACTAATAATGAAAATCGTACATAGATAAGTTGAGTAACATCTCATGGGAAAAAAATTGATACAAAATGGGAGAAATATAATTGTTATCAAACATTATGTCTTAGGAACATGAAACCCTATTACAGTTAAGACCTTTCACAACATGATTAAAAACATAGATAAATCCCTTTTTAATTTTCCCATATAAATTTTTCATGAGAACTGTTAAATGCATCGAGGAATTATATAAATTCTAGGCTCCACCTAACATTACAAGTCCAAAGAATTAATCATATTGAATAATTAAAATAACTAATATTCATTATCAAATATCCATATTGAATGAGAAATACGGATTGATCGATAATTTGACAATAATCAAATAATTATCAATGTAATCATCGTATGAAAAATGTTATAAGGTTTAGGAAATAAAAATCTCTATTTTAAGAGAATATGGATAGTCAATTAAATTTATAATGAAAAATGGTTACAATAACATTATTTTTTTATGATAATTTTAACAATCACAAATTTTAGTTAGGTTAAGAACAATCTTTAGGACAATAATCATTAATCATCCCAATTGTCCCATACCACATTGAAAGATTTAATTCCTAATCACCGAAAAGGTATAAAATTAAATGAATCTTATAATATCCTGAGAATAAGATGATTTATAATATAATATATCAAAATGGGCCGTATTTATGGTGCAAAAAATAAGTAATTAGTGAATATGACGTTAATCTCACATATTTAAAAAGTGAGATAAAAATATCTTACCCTAACCTTCCTCTTTTTGTGTGGTCTTTTAAATCATGTATAGAAGTTTAAAATATGTTACTAAATAATACGATAAAAACACTAATGTTTATAATACCATATATTAACATATTAAAATATTTTATTACTTGTCTGTTAACACTCTTTCATTATTTTAACTGTTTTGGGCGTTAATCGCCGAGTTTTCTCAAGTACATTCTGACATTTTATTTGTTTATATTTTTAAATATATCATGGTTTCATCATATTAATAATAAAAAACATGACTAAATTATTATATATATTCAATAAATATATTTTTAGAATATTCCATAACATTTGGAGATTAGAAATGAACTTCACCATTCATAGAGACGGTAGGTAGTACATATACAAAAAACACTACTTCAATTTCATGGATGAATTAAAAGAATTAAAAATAAATGATACATATTTATTTTAAAATTTTAACTTTCATATTTATGACATATATGTTTCATTATTTTATAATAACCAACCATTATATGTCCCATGTATATTACTTTGAGGGGCGCTAGTCCACAATTTCTCAAATGAAATTATCGTATTTACTCATGATGGAAGCATAAAGGTGTGTTATAAGTAAAAATTACAGAATAATAAATACATTATATACTAAATATATTAAATATATATGTATAGTTTCCATCATAATTTCAACCATGAGAGGCAGTAGAGAAGGTTGAACAATCATCATTTTGGGAGGTAGTTGTTCACCGTACATAGAAACAATAAGTTCGTTACCCATTATATGTAGTTTGTTTGTAAGTGTAGGATGAAATATTAAAATAAAAACAACCAATTATATTTAGGATATACCATTTGTTGTAAAATCATCGAATACTAAGAATATACGTAGTGGATAATGGAAATGAAATTAGAAAGCATGGGAGAAGGTGTTGCCTCTTAATTGGGTAGGTTTTTTTTGGTTTTTACCAAATGGGATTCTTTGATATATTTATATCCAAAGGGATGCTTATATATATGATAGGGTTATTTGGATACAATTTTGGTAGGTATTTTCCAAACATAAGTGGTTTTTGATGTGTCATGAATGGGGTGTGGTGGTTTCCATTTTTAGGGAAATAGGATTGGATCTTTTGTAAATACCAAAACATATTCATTAATCAGTGGTATATCGTTCCAAAAGAGCCTAAAAAATAGATAAATAATGGATAAAATGAGAATAATCCTATATAAAATCATCATGAACCCAAAAATATGTTCATTTTGATAATTTGGTTCCTTAACATATAAGATTCCCAAATTTGATCATTATGGTTTTTATTAAATCATATAGTTTTATAATCAAATTAATGTAACTATTAAGAATTAATTAAAGATTTAATTATTTTAAAATATAGATTAAATGAATTATTATTATTATATATAATTTATAAAATTAAATTCACATGTGTTTTGGAAAATAAATTTAAAACACGTTCATGGTACATGCTAAACCTGTGCTTGAACCTAGACCTTATTAACAACATTTTTACGGTATATGGGCCACTATGTTAATTATAAAAGATTAATTAGTCTATTAATAGAACATATTTATTATTTATTTTCACATCAAAATAATTTTTAATAATATAGTATTTTTATTAATTATAAATCATTTAAAAATATTCAATTACTGTAAAATAATAATAACTAGTACTTCGCTCATGCATACGCATGACTCTACATATAAATTCTAAATTCCCAAATGAACTGGTATTTTGAAACATAATATTGAGAACTATTTATTGAAATGTTAAAGTTATAAAATATTTTTATATAATATCGAAATACTTGTAGAAGTTTATAAGAAATCATCACAATATTGGTAAATAAAAAATTTATATGACAAAAAATAAAAATTTATTTTTACCATTATGAAATCATATATATGAAGGGAAATACTATTAAAATAAGAATCAAAAGTAATTAACATTTAAATAAAATCATATTAATGATGAATGTCAATATAATTTAGATAATTTTTAAACCATGCAAAAATATAACATAATTTTTTTTGTGAATAGAATGGGTTATTATGTAACAATATCCATAACTTTTTTATTGTATATGTTATTAACATTTGTAGTGGAAATGTAATGGCCATCTGTGTAGTTAAATACATTCATTCCCAATTAGTATAAATTTCCATAGCAGAGCATCATATTTGAATGTTGGGTTGACACAAACGTCGATCCCTGTATTAGATTATTTAGATCAGAAAATTGAAACTGGGAATTCAGATTATTTTAAATGATGTAGGCATTATAAAGGAAAATGGTTACTCTTAAATGTGTACATTAATTTTATTTGATGAGTAATTATAAAATTTTAGTTACCACTGGAACAAAATTAAAAGATAAATTGGAAATAACAGAAACTTATATGTAGTCAAATGATACTAGTCAGTTGCCTCACAAAATATCAATCAATCTTGCTGGTCTTTTTGGGTAATTATTTCTTTTATATGGGGATGCAGTTCATTGGAAATTCTTGTTTTTTCTATAGTGTGTCGAGACCTTGTTACATAATTTTGTACCACATCATCTACATAAAATTCAATCATTATATTTTTCCACAAGAAGAAATGGATTAAATGGATAAGTAGCTTCAAATTCAGAAAACTGTAATCATTGAGCCGAAAGTAGATGTTTAATAATTGGAAACTATTAGGAACAAATTCATCATGTTATTTTCCTGAAAAAAGAATTAGATAAAATGAAATCAGTATTATCTAGTTAAATGACATAATTGAGACAACAAACAGTGAAGAATAATATAATTTATCTAATTAGAAGGAATATTTATAGTTGTTGGGACAATTCTAGAATTAGTGATGTAGATGATGCCTAAATATACCAAGCATTGATATCCTTATAACTCATGTTTAAATTGAATATTAAAATAATCCGGTCAGTTATGTAGAGACCCGTAAAATTGAAGGGAACTTTTTTCCTTAATTTTCTTTGGGATTTTTCAAGAACACAGTTTCTGACGGCACCTGATTCCAAGGCCCGGTGTGCTCGGAATCATTTTCCGAAGTTCAACTCGGGTACGTTCAGTGAACGAACGAGCAGGATTTCCTAACTTTTGAACCGTTACTCAGAATCGAAATCTGAGGGCACCAATGAAACCGCAGCGCCGGTAATTACTTAAGAACACCTTTTCCGGAGTTGCGTTTGCTCGGGTGACGTTATTAATTAAATGGGTTAACTAAAGAATAAAATAAAATATTGTGCTACAAATTTTATTTTTATTCTAGGTAGTTTATACCTATGATTGGTGTTTGGAGTGGAACCCACTAATATCCAAACTCTACTAGGTAAGATATTAGTGAGGTGGGGCCCACACGAGCCCCACCCCCTTTATTTCCTTGTTACCTCCCACGTGCATTTAATTTGGTAACTCAACCACACCCCCTATTAAATGACAAGTCAACTCTCGCGTTTAATTGGATTACTAAATGCCTCTTTAATTGGTCAAAGCACGTTAATTAAATCGTTTTTTAATTTTAAATTTCAAATAAGGGATTGAATGAGTTATAAAATAAGGCAACGCCTTATTTTATTGTTGTTGTTTCGTTGTGCGAGAAGGATTGGAGAGGAATTTCTCATGCCTTCGAATCATCATCTTCCTCTTTGAAGAACATGAAGAACACACCATCACCGATGAAGAACGCCGACCTCCGAAGAAGGACGAAGATTAACGCTGATTCCTCAGAGATCGATGACTCAACGCCATGTACCGTGACGCTGATGATCCTCTTCTCTGCGACGTTGTGTACCGGGACGCAGACGATCCTCCTCCCGCGACGCCGTCTTCCGTGACGTCCCATTCCCACGAAAAACCTTGTTCGACGACTTCATTGAAGTAGGGGGTTTGGTTTAATTTAATTTATGTGGATTATATCCTCGACATATTATTACATTGTTGAAAATCGTTCAAACCACTAATGCGGTGGGTGCGGACCAATGAACAGTTCCGAACCCACCGATTCTCGGTTATTGATGCACGGAATGTTGGGCGATGATGAAATGGGACCGTTGAGCGATTGGAGGCTATCACAGTAATATAATTGTCCCGAGACGACCCTAGGAACAGACGGGAGAACGAATGGATCACTGGAGTGGCTCTGGTGGCCCGCGGACTTCACCAGCGGCGTGGTTCGAACACGAAACCAATCGGGCCCTCGAAGCAGAAACGCTTATAACATGAGCTCCGGACATCCGATTGACGGGCCGTCGACTTTGTTGGATTCCTCTTAGTGAGGCGGACCTTTTGCCTTACTATTCTCGAGGTTTGGATGTAGTTGGAGTGCTGTCGGGTTGGTTTTGACTTAAAAACCAACCGGGCCCCTGGAACGAAAAAGCCAATAACTCTCAGACCGGTCGTCCGATTGACGCGCCATCTGTCACATTGAGTTCCTCTTGTCGAGATAGAACCTTGGGATACATCAAATCCGGACTACGTGTCAGTTGATGTATCGACACCCCTTGTCTTGGGGACCGGACCCTCCCGGAATCGAGCATGCTGTGTGCGGGAACCCTAGAGGTGGCTGCGACTGCGATGAAGACTGCACTGAAATCCTACGTGGGTTCGGCAGTGATGAAGACCGTACTGAAATCCTCTGTGGGTTCGATGGTGATGAAGATTTCACTGAAATCCTACACGGATTCGGCAGCGATGAAGACCGTACTGAAATCCTATGTGGTTTCGACGGCGATGAAGATTGCACTGAAATCCTACGTGGGTTCGACATCGATGAAGACCGTACTGAAATCCTCTGTGGGTTCGACGGCGATGACTACTGTTCTTGTATCCTACGTGGGTATGGTAGAGTAGATGGTATGTATCCTATGTGGGTCCGACATCTTAGATGGTTTAGTATCCTATGTGGGTACCAACATAGATGAATCTGTGGCTATATTTGATCATCTCTATCACCTTACGAAGATGTATACCTATGTGAGCTGAGTCTTGACATTCAGTCAATATCTTCGATATGATTGACTTTCTTTCCTATGTGGATTGGGTTGTTTTATCCTGTGTGGTTTGGGTTGTACTATCCTGTGTGGACGTGATCGAACTTCGGTTCGCGTTTTGGAGCCGAACTGGAATTGATGACTAGGTACATGTATGGGCATATACCTAATTAGTGTTGGATGTTACTTCGTGATTGTATCTTTCCTTTGTGGATTATCCTTTGTGGATTATGGGAGACCTTCGGGGGTCTCGGGGTCCCTACTGAGTAGCGTATACACACCCCTACATGGGCTATGCCCGCACTATGTTGTGTTGGGTGCAGACGACGGACAATGCTGATTGTGGTTGAGGCTTGTGGAGCAAGTCGGTACCTGGAGGTCGACCACTGGGCGGAACGTACACGGAGCACACGGCTGGACCCGAGGGGCTGAGGAGTCTATCTGTACCCACCCTTTAGGTGGGACTTCCAGTGGATGGCTCGACGTTGCTGCTTTACATTCAGTTGTTGTACATTCATTCCAGTTTTACTTTACTTCTAGTTTGGGTTTGTATTCTGGCCCACACACTTTTCCGCACTACTTTTGTATCCAATTTTACATAGTGTTTACTTCTTCTTGCATACTTTTTAGTGTTTGTTTACTTTATAATGGCAATTCCTTCCCCTTTTTTCGGGATTTACTCCTTGGTGCTAGTCGCCAGCCCCTGGCCTACGGGAGGCGGGCTTGGGCTAGTCACGACACAGGTCCCGAGGACGGGTCGTGACAAATTGGTATCAGAGGAGTTCGGTTCTACCGTAGAACTCTGGACTCTTATCTTTCTTCTATGACAATCAATAGTGTTAAAGGTATTGAGGGTGTTTATCAGCCCAGTGAGCCCAGTGTTGGTGCTGCGGCCGACTTATCCATACACTAGGACCCTGACTTCTAATTTCCGACTCAATGCATGAAAACATTGATTGCATGTGTGTTTCAAAAGTTTTCTTTGTGATTACATTGTGTCAGCTCACCAAGTATACTGTTTTGACCATGGCGCACCTTTTTCTTTTCAGGATGGCCCCACGACAGCAGCCAACTATGCTTCTGAGCTTTGAGCGAGACGACAGCCCACCGAGCGACGAGGTCTCGATGCAGGGACCTTTGACAGCGGAGGCACCAGCGGTACCTCTACCCACCGAGCCACCGATGCCAACAGCCCCATACGCTGATAGTTCACGTCTCATTAGTGCACTTTACGAGTTTCAGCATCCGAGACCGCCCAGTTTTCATGGGGAGACGGACCCTCAGGTAGCCGAGGATTGGCTGGAGGCGGTTGTGCGAGTTTTCATGTTAGTGGGGACACCATCTGACCTCATGGTGATCCTCACAGCGAGCCTCCTAAACGCGGCAGCAGGCAGATGGTGGAGCTTGATACTCCAGATGCACGACGAGGCATCACTCCTCTAGACGGACATTGAGAGCCTCTTCCGCTCGGAGTTCGTCCCTGCCACCCTCCGTGCGGTGCACATCCAGGAGCTTCTAAAGGGGCGGCATTGCAGCATGACGGTCGCCCAGTACACTGCGAGATTTACCGATCTCTTTCGCTATTCGACGGACATGGTACGATACCCATTCTTTCGGGCCTAGACCTTCGAGTAGGGACTGAGGAATGAGATCAGGGAATCGATGATCTCCCTCAGCATTCCAACACAGGCAGGAGTACTAGAGTGAGCTCTTCTCAAAGAGATATTTCTTGCTGAGCCTACGCCAGTAGTGAGACCTACCGCAGGGCGGCACGTAGCAGAGTCGTCTGCAGCTGGCAGTCGACGGATGTCACAGGGTTCCAGGCAGACCGGACCATCAAGAAGACGACCTGAGGACACTGGCTCAGAGGTGCATGGCACACGGCGCATAGCCAGCCTTCCGAGGAGCAGTCAGCGCAACACATGCGGCGGGCAGGGCCACATGGCTCGTGACTGCCCGACCCGCCGTGCAGAGGAGCAACACACGGTTGAGGGGCCACCCAGGCAGAGGCAGAGGGTCGACCGTGGCGGTTCGTTGAGAGCAGGAGGACGAGGCAGGGGAGCTGGGCGAGCAGAAGGTGGTGGGAAACGCTTTCAGGCTTTACCACCACCACCACCAGGAGGTCTACCCCGACCACAGCGAGCTGGCGGGCAGAGACAGGCTCAGCTTCAGGCAGCATAGGCCTACGAACACGGTGCACCAGAGATTATTCGAGGTACAATCTGTGTCTACTCCACCATTTCTGCAGTTCTTATAGACACAGGAGTGAGTCATTCTTTTATTGCTGCTGCCCTTGTTTGGAGCTCGGAGATTCCGACAGAGTCGTTGGCTCAATCCTTATGGCTAGATACTCTTACGGGAGCAGACTCGACGATTACGCACTGGTGCCAGCAGTGTGAGCTTACTCTAGGGGGAGAGAGCTTCAGCTGGGATCTTCTTGTAGTGGCGTCAAGGCCTTACGACGTCATCATGGGCATGTATTGGTTATCTATAGTCCATGCTCAGATCGACTGTTTTAGGCGCAAGGTGTTGTGTGTACGCACCAACGGGAGAAGGTTCACCTTCACCGACGAGAAGGGAGCTTTTGTAGTACAGGGTGGACTCACGCAGAGGAGAGGATATCCTATCACTCATCAGTTGGCTAGCCTTATCCTAGGAGCAGTTTATGTGTTGATTCCTAGTTTTCCTATAGTGGTGGATCAGTATGAGGATGTTTTCCCTGATGATGTTCCAGGACTACCTCCTCGCAGAGAGGTAGACTTTTATATTTACTTGTATCCTGGGATAGCCCCGATATACACTCCAGCATATCGGATGGCCCACGCTGAGCTTCGAGAGCTATGGGTACAGTTGGAGGACTTGCAGGGCAAGGGATTCATCCGACCCAGTGTTTCACCCTGGGCTTCCCTGATATTGTTCACCAAGAAGGCAGATGGGATCTTGCGACTTTGTGTCGACTATAGTCGCCTGAACCAGGTGACCGTGAGGAACAAGTATCTACTACCAAGGATTTATTACCTCTTCAATTGGCTCAAGGGAGCGCAGTGGTTCTTGATGATAGAACTCAGGTTTGTCTATCATCATCTCAGTGTTCGAGACGAGGACGTGCAGAAGACGACATTCAGATGTCAGTATAGAAACTATGAGTTATTGGTTATGACTTTCGGTGTAACCAATGCTCCAGCAGTGTTCATGGGTCTCATGAACAGAATATTTCAGCCACACCTCGATCGATTTGTCGTGGTCTTCATTGATGACATTTTGATATACTCGACCACTGACGAGGAGCACGCCTACCACTTGTGGGTTGTACTAGACACACTCTGAGAGCACAATCTTTATGGAAATCTCTATAAGTGTCAGTTCTGGTTAAGTGGGGTGCACTTCTTATAACACGTCATCTCTGAGGCAGGAGTTGTGGTGGATCCTGCGAAGATCAAGGCAGTGCTAACTTAGGATCCACCAAGGAGAGTGATGGAGGTGCGGAGTTTCTTGGGTATAGCTGGGTACTACCGGAGATTTGTGACAGACTTTTCCAGAGTTGTGGCACCACTCTCATCTTTTACAATGAAGGGGAAACCCTTCATGTGGCCAGAAAGATGTCAGTAGAGCTCCCAGGATCTGGGTCAAAGATTGACCAGCGCGCGTACCTTGAGGATACCAGAGAAGGGAGTGGGGTACGTAGTCTAATGTGATGCATCAGGGACCGGACTCGGATGTGTCCTGATGCAGGAGCGGGCGGTGAACGCCTATAGATCACGTCAGTTGAGGTAGCATGAGCAGAACTACGCTACCCATGACGTGGAGTTAGCATTAGTGGTCTTTGCTCTGAAGATGTGGTGACACTATCTGATGGGCGAGCGCTTTACAGTCTACTCTGACCACCAGAGTCTCAGGTACATCTTCTTGTAGAAGGACCTGAATCTGAGACAGCGGCGATGGCTCGAGTTCCTCCAGGACTATGACATTGAGATATTCTATACTCCTGGAAAGGGGAACACAGTAGCCGATGCTCTCAGCAAGAGTACGGGAATCCGGCTACTCGTGGAGGCGACGGAGCAGCTAGACGATTTGCAGATATCCTTCGTGGATAGAGATGGTGCAGCCTTTCTTCAGTCACTCACAGTCACTCCTCCACTACTGCAGTGGGTCATAGAGGCACAACGTGGGGATGCTGACTGTGAGATGTGGCGTGCACAGATGTCCTCAGGATAGGCACCTGATGGATTCTCTATAGGAGGAGATAACGACGTCCTTTTCCGAGGACGTTCCATGGTACCCGTTTCTTTACAGGAGGAGGTGCTTAGAGATTTTCACACCTCCCCTTTAGCGGTACATCCAGGAGTGGCGAAGATGTACCAGGATCTCAGAAGACAGCACCGATGGCCAAGTATGAAGAAGGATGTGGCAGATTTCGTTTCTCGATGCCTCACCTGCTAGTAGGTTAAGGCAGAGCACCAGGTACTGGCAAGCTTGGTACAGCCCTTGGAGGTCCCAGAGTGGAAGTGGGATGGGATATATATGGATTTCATGACTGGAATTCCACGTACTTCAAGAGGCCACGACTCCATTTGGGTGATTGTCGACCGACTCACGAAGTCGGCTCACTTCATACCCATCAGAGAGCAGGAATCAGTAGAGAGCTTGTGAGGTCTCTAGGTTCATGAGATTGTACGACTTCATGGTGTGCCATCATCTATCATCTCTGATCGAGATTCTCGCTTTACTTCCCGGCATTGGAAGGGGTTGTAGGAGGCATTTTGGACGCAGCTAAATCTGAGCACCGCCTTTCACCCTCAGACGGATTGTCAGACGGAGAGCACCATTCAGACACTCGAGGACATGCTCCGTTCATGTGTCCTCGAATTTGGTCACAGTTGGGAGGACCACCTACCCTTTGTGGAGTTCGCGTACAACAACAGCTACCTCTCCACCATTGGGATGGCACCATATGAGGCATTGTATGGCCGACCTTGCAGATCACCTCTGTGCTGGACAGACCCGGGGGAGTCAGCACTTGTGGTCCCGGAGATGGTCCAGGCCACGACAGAGAAGGTCCAGGTCATCCAGGAGTGGATAATGATAGCTCAGAGCCGGTAGAAGTCTTATGCTGACAGGAGGTGGAGACCACTGGAGTTCTAGGATGGCTACCATGTCTTCTTGTGGGTCTCACCTTGATGTGGATTACAGAGATTTGGCCGGGGATGCAAGTTATCTCCGCGCTTCATCGGACCGTTCCAGGTTCTCAGCGGGATATGCGAGGTGGATTATCGCCTGGCTGTGCCACCTCAGTTGCACCAGGTGCACGACGTCTTCCATGAATCTCAGATGATAAGATACGTGCATGACCCATCACATATCATCGACCATGGGGAGATGGACATTGAAGATGGGGAGACTTTTGCGGAGGTCTCGGTAGAGATCGAGGATTGATAAGAGCGGGTCCTATGTGGGCGGTCGATTCCTTTAGTGCGCATCAGATGGCAGCACGGGAACCTCCAGGAGAGAACATGGGAGCGGGAGGCTCAGATGCGTTCTCAATACCCTCATTTGTTCCCCTAGTTATGATATATCTTTATAGAGACGTAAAGCGCTGAGGTAAGAGTAATATAGATACCCATAAAATTCAAGGGAAATTTTTTTATTAATTTTCTTTCAGATTTTACAAGAACGTAGTTTCTAACGGCACCTGATTCCGAGGCCCGATGTGCCCAGAATCATTTTCCGAAGTTCATCTCGGGTACGTTCAGTGAACGAACGAGCGGGTTTTCCTAACTTTTGAACCGGTGCTCAGAATCAAAATCTGAGGGCACCAATGAAACCGCAGCGCCATTAATTTCTTAATAACACCTTTTCCAGAGTTGCGTTTTCTCGGGTGAGGTTATTAATTAAATGGGTCAACTAAAGAATAAAATAAAATGTTGGGCTACAAATTTTATTTTTATTCTAGGTAGTTTAAACCTATTCTTGGTGGTTGGAGTGGGACCCACTAATATCTTAACTCCACTAGGTAGGATATTAGTGAGGTGGGGCCCACACGAGCCCCACCCCCTTTGTTTCCTTTTTACCTCCCATTTGCATTTAATTTGGTAACTCACTCGCACCCCCTCTTAAATGCCAAGTCAACTCTTGCGTTTAATTGGATTATTAAACACCTCTTTAATTGGTCAACACACGTTAATTAAATCATATTTTAATTTTTAATTTTTAATAAGGGATGGCATGAGTAATAAAATAAGGCAACGCCTTATTTTATTATTGTTGTTTCGTTGTGCGAGAAGGATTGGAGAGGAATTGCTCAAGCCTTGGAATCCTCATCTTCCTCCTTGAACAACATGAAGAACACACCTTCACCGATGAAGAACGCCGACCTCCGACGAAGGACGACGATTAACGCTGATTCCTCGAATATCGACGATGCGACACCGACGATCCTCTTCTCTGTGACGCCGTGTACCGCGACACCGACGATCCTCCTTTCGTGATGCTGTCTTCTGCAACATCCCTTTCCTGTGACAAACCTCGTTCGATGAATTCATAGAAGTAAGGGGTTTGGTTTAATTTAATTTATGTGGATTATAACATCAATATAGGATTAAATTGTTGAAAATCATTAGAACCACTAACGCGGTGGGTGCGGACCAACAAACAAGTCTGAACCCACCGATTATCTGTTCTTGATGCACGGAACATTGGGCGATGATGAAAAGAGACCATTGAGCGATTGGAGGCGGTCGCAGTAATCAACGGGTCCCGAGACGACCCCAGGTGCAGACGGGAGCAAGAATGGACCACCGGAGTGGATCTGGTGGCCCGCAGACTTCACCAGCGGCATGGGTCGTCGGCGTGGCAGTGTCGGGGGCCAGAGGCGGCGGCCTGCACCGGCCGGTCTCCCGGAGGTTGCGGCGTCCCGGCGCGCCGCCAGGAGGGACCGCTGCTGCTTCAGCCGCAGCTGTAGGCGACCTGGATCCCGCGGCCATGCAGGACCCGGGGGGGGGGGAGAGACACGGCACCCAGCGCCGCGTCCGTGACCATCGGAGTGGGCCCCACGTGGGGGTCACAGTTTCAATAAAGGGCGGAAGCCCCCCCCCACCTTCCGCTCGGTTCGGCCAGCATCGAGCGGGCTGCATGCGGGGTGCGCCCGCGCTAGGCCAACCGGCCTCCCAGGTCGGGCCGGGCCGCGCCGGAGGGGCCGAGCTGCACCCACCGGGTCGGTCCGCACCCTAATGGGCCGGAACCGGACCCTGTGCGGGTCGCCCCGGTTCGGGACGACCCTGGGGGGTCTCGGGCGGGGTCGGTCTGGGCCCTAAACCCCCTAAAACCGGACAGGTTCGTTCTTTTGCCCATATCTTGGGCTACGGATCTCCAAATGATGCACCATCAGTTGATATGTGATCCTTGGAAAGAGACAGTAGTTTATGTATATGACACTCAAGGATGTGGAGAACTTTGGGTACGGCCAGGTTGGTTTGAACACGAAACCAACCGGGCCCTCAGAGTGGAAACGCTTATAACATAAGCTCCAAACGTCTGATTGACCTGCCATTAACATTATTGGATTCCTCTTAGTGAGACGGACCTTTTGGATTACTCCCCTCAAGGTTTGGACGTATTTGGAGTGCGGTCGGGTTGGTTTTGACTTAAAACCCAACCGGGCCCCTGGAACGAAAAAGCCAATAACTCTCAGACCGGGCGTCCGATTGACGCGCCGTCTGACACGTTGAGTTCCTATTGTCGAGACGGAACCTTGGGATACATCAACTCCAGACTATGTGTCATTTTATGTATCGACCCCCCTTGGCTCGTGGAGCAGAGCCTCCCAGAGTCGAGCATGCTATGTGAGGGAATCCTAGAGCTGACTACGACTGCGATGGAGACTGCAATGAAATCCTACGTGGGTTCGCCAGCGATGAAGACCATACTGAAATCCTTTGTGGGTTCGACGGCGATGAAGACTACACTGAAATCCTACGTGGGTTCGGCAGTGATGAAGACCGTACTGAAATCCTCTGTGGGTTCGATGGCGATGAAGACTGCACTGAAATCCTACGTGGGTTTGACAGCGATGAAGACCGTACTGAAATCCTCTGTGGGTTCGACGACGATGACTACTGTTCTTGTATCCAACGTGGGTATGGTGGTGTTTGACTCTGTTCTTTCTATCCTACGTGGGTCTGGCAGAGTAGCTGGTCTGTATCCTATGTGGGTCTGACATGTTAGCTGGTTTAGTATCCTATGCGGGTCCCTGCATAGATGAATCAGTGGCTATATCTGATCATCTCTATCACCTTACGAAGAATTATACCTTTGTGAGCTGAGTCTTGACATTCAATAAATATCTTTTATATGATTGACTTGTATTCCTATGTGGATTGGGTTGTGTTATCTTGTGTGGTTTGGGTTATACTATCCTGTGTGGACCTGATCGAACTTGGGCACGGGTGATGGAGCCGAACTGGAATTGTCGACTTAGGTATATGTATGGACATATTCCTAAGTAGTGTTGGATGATACTTCGTGATTGTATCTTTCCTTTGTGGATTATCCTTTGTGGATTCTGGGATACCTTCGGGGGTCTCGGGGTCCCTACTGAGTAGCATATACTCAACCCTACACGGGCTATTCCCGCACTACATTGTGTTGGATGTAGACGACAGACATCGCTGATCGTGGTTGAGGCTTGTGGAGCAAGTCGGTACCTAGAGGTGGACCACTGGGCGAAACGTACACGGAGCAGACGACTGGACCCGAGGGGCAGAGGAGGCTATCTGTACCCACCCTTCAGGTGGGACTTCCAGTGGACGGCTCGACATTGTTTCTTTACATTCAGTTGCTGTAATTTCTTTCCAGTTGTACTTTACTTTCAGTTTGGGTTTTTATTCTGGCCCACTCACATTTCTGCACTACTTTTGTATCCAGTTTTACTTAGTGTTTACTTATGCTTGCTTACTCTATGGTGTTTGTTTACTTTATAAAGGCAATTCCTTACCCTTTTGTCGGGATTTACCCCTTTGTGGTAGTCTCCAGCCCCTGGCCTATGGGAGGCGGGCTTGGGGTAGTTACGGCACGTGTCCCGAGGACGGGTCCTGAAAAGTTATTTATAAAAAATCATATTCAAAAAATGGCAATAGTACATGGAAATGGACATTGTTAAAACATATGTGTAATGATTCACTTCTATGATTATCATATATAATAAGGTTAAAATTAATGATGTTATGTGATATTTATATGGATAATAATGAATGTAATGAAATTTTAATATATAGTTACCTTGCATACATATAATATTTGATGAAAATCGATGATATAATTTTAATTATCTGTAATGAAGAGTACTTTTTATGTGTTCTATTCGTAGGAACGGTGATGATTTTGAGTGTCATAACTTGTGACGTCTATTGATATAAAAATATTTTTGATTTTTAAATGTTCAACACTGATTGAAAAAATAATAATTGTGGTCCTATTTTTTAATTTAAAGGATTAATGAGTTTAAATATACTAAAAATCCATGATTGTTTACAAATAGTTGAATAATTTTACCATATAAAAGAATATATCAACTATGTATCTTTTTTTATATAAAGTACATGACCTTCTTGTCGAAGATGATTACTAAAAATGATTCTTTATAATCTATCAAAATAAGTTTCAAT
Source organism: Viscum album (assembly GCA_963277665.1). NCBI lineage: Eukaryota > Viridiplantae > Streptophyta > Magnoliopsida > Santalales > Viscaceae > Viscum > Viscum album. The sequence goes on along the minus strand of OY728120.1, from coordinate 1,534,177,344 downwards.
ATATAAATATTTTATTTAAAGACATCGTAAATTTGGATACTAACCAAACACAGATGATAAAATAAGCAATGAAGGAAAACAAATGACAGTACCTTTTAGTAGTGAAGAATGGTGAAATTTTTCAATTCGTGCACCAAATTTTGAAATCCATACTGTGTAATTTCTTCACGCAAGAGTAGCATGATTGAAAATACAAGTTATGGGTGATTTTATTTTTCTATATTGTAGCATAATTCAGACACCTTGCCGACTACAATACAATTAATGATAATAATATATAGATTATCATTTTACCTAACTATGCAACATTGAAGGGTGCATAATGAAACTACATGATGGGGATATGATCCTTAGAACCATATTAATAACAAACAACAGAAGGATCTCCAACATCTAAATATGATGATGAAAAAAAGGTTTAAATTATGTGATTTTATTTTTTAAATTATTAGTACTCGCATCAATAAACGCCTATTTATGCCTGTGGTGCTTCTCTGCCTACTCTAAAAACACAGAAACCAACATATCATCATTCCCCTTTTCAAAATTAATTTTTAACGTCAACCAAAATAATTGAAAAATACCAAGAATGTGGTATTGAGACAGAGAAGGAGGTATATAAAATTGAGTAGGAGGAGAGATGGAGGATCCTGGTGTGGAGAATATGGAGGAGTCGGCGGAGGATCTGGATGCGGAGCAGACGAATGAGGAGACGAAGAAGCTGGAGGAACTGAGGGTGGTTGTGAAGGTAGAGGGGGCCGAAATTGGATGTACAAAACCTAGGTCTAGTGGATGAATATGTGATCAGTGGAAGAAGGAGTAGAGGACATGGTCGAAGATGAAGAAAAAACCCATGGTGATGGAGGAAATGATTTTCAGTGTTAAATCTAGGATGGAGGAATTGCAGCTGCAGAGGAGATTTGAGAATATGAGGAGATGGAGGCTGCCTGAGATGAGGAGTTGGAGGAGATGGGGATAATGATCTGGATGTGTGAATGATTGATATTCGAATGGTGATGATAGGCTGAAGAGGTTCCATAGGCGGTATTGAGGAACCGAGATCGAGGAATCCTGATAGTCGGATAACAAAAACCCTAGAATGAGGGAATAAATTATTGAATAAAGGAGGAACTACAGATGTTTTGAAACTACAGTAGTCGATGAGGGTAGTTATGATGGGGAGTGAGGGGTATGTGAAGGAATAATGGAATATGGTTACGTAATACTGGAGTTATTTGTTGAGGGAGGGACACGTGGAAGAAAAATGTAATCATTAGTAAATATGTAGATATATATGTCAATTTAGACATTATTTATTTAATGTTAATTTTAAAATATAAATAATATATTGGAATAACAATATATGAGTTTTACATGTGTTTAAAATTATATATTATTATAAAAAAACAAATAAAAGAAATAATTAACTCCATTAACAACATTTTTAATATTTACAGTGTCATTTGTTTTAGTTAATTATTAATTAAATAATCACTACATTGACATATCTTATGCGTTTTCATTTAATAAACCATATCTAAAAATTATTGATAATTTATTATTAAAAAAATATTCTATTTATCTTAAAAATTATTTTGTTCAATCGAAAATAATATTATTTTTAAAAATCTCAACATTTTATAAATGTTAAAGGGAAGGAATGTTCCCTTTTTGTCTTCTTCCTTAATTATCCTTTTATATAGGGAACAATCATTTAATAATATCACAATATCAAATTTTTAGAATAAATTAGTGAAATGGTTATATTATTAGAAGAAAATATATTTTTGACAAGTTTCCTAGTCATTTTGGTCCTTAATACTATGTTTGAGTCCCTAAATAAGCTTAGTCATACCTTAATCAATGTAATCGATCTTAATCACAAACTCTGTTCATTTTTGAAAAAAAATTAAGTTGATCTTATTAGACCACCAATATCATACTAATTACATATATTTTGTTATATTTTCAAAATTGAAATCACAAAAGGGGGGAACATATGATTAACACTAATCCCATAGATGGGGCAGAATAACAAGGTTTTATAGTAGGAAAATGTGAAAAAGATTATTATGTTTTTATAATCAATTTGAAAATAAAATTAATTCTAATGAACTTAGTTGTCGAAGTTTATGTATTATTTATCTAATGTGACTCTATAACATATCTAAAATAAAAATTATCATTAATAAATCTTTAACCAAAAAAGTTATTTTTATCTAAATTGCAGTAATTTTCACTATTCACAAAAATGAGGTTTCTCAGAAAATTCACAAAAATTAACCATAATATAATATAAACATTCTAAATAAAAAAAAGATGTTTATTTTTAAATATTAATTTCATAAATGTTTCTATTATTATTTTTAAAATAGGTTTACCATTAAAAGGTGGTAAAACACTGTCATGCGTGTAACACAAGTTAATTCAGTGTTGTGTGTAGTGTAATAAAAAATTGGTTTATAAGGCATGCTAACAAAAAAATTATATTTTTTCAAGAAGAAAAATATTTCAATGTCTTCAGGATTCACATTCTCCCCACCTTAATTAAATTTTTTCATCAAAATTTAAACATGACCACATTAATCTATGGATTTAAAATAAGATATTTTTCAAAGATCCAAATCGTAAGAAGGTACTATATCATATTTTCATAATAAGTGTGAAAGAAAATTATAGAAGTCATGTATCTTGGATCCCTAGTTGGAGGACATAGGCGAGAAATTAAAATATTGATATAGAAGAAAAATCTTACAATCAGGTTCTGAGGGAGATCTCTAGAGAGAAAGGTTAGGAGAATGTTAACAATCATAAGGCCATAAATATGTGATGATCGAAAAGGAAATTCGATTCATCGAAAATGAATTTACTAAGAATTTTTTTTTGGTTTCAAGATATTTTTTTTCTATATTTAATGATTTCATTCACTCCATAAGAATATATTCAAATATATGCTTCTTTAATAATGATCCTTTCCTTTGACTACTCCTTTAACAATTTATACTTCGAATCTTATAAAATATAGTGATGTAATATATTACCATATAAAATATCATCCATTGATCAATATAAACAATTTTTGATAATTAAAATTTCAGAATGATTTTTATCCAATCAGTTCTGAATGAACTTATCATGAGTCTTTAGTCAACATGAATCACCTCAAAATATTCACATTCCAATCATGTGAATCACATCATCATATATCCTATTGAAATATTGTAATTATTCGATTCACCATAAATCCATGTTAGAAACATGAATTCTTCATTATTCTATAAGTCAGACAAATTTAATCGCATTATTCCTTAAATCCAAATGTGTTGAACACTCCATTAGTGATATCATACACCACATGTCGAAAATTAATTAATATTTTCTATGTAAGTCATTACTTATCCATATAAATAATTTATTCATCATTAACACAACACAAACAACATATTACCTATTTTCTTTCCCCAAATCATGTTTTTTTAGAAATTGTATCTTTCGAGTGAAAATATTTATTAGTACCTTTCATGATATGTTCTCAAATCCTTAGCAAAAATAACCATTGTATAATAATAATATATTCCATAATTCATATAACCAATACAATTTTGATAAAATATTGAAATTACATAATTATTTATCAAGCATATTAATCATTCCTCTTCATTTTTTATGTATCATTACATCATCACAATCCAATAGAATCATATGGGTTATAATCCTTTGACTCTTTGTACATTGATATAAAATGTGTCTCTTCTCCTTATGGTATAAATAACAAACATTGGAAACAATTTTCTTAACCTTGGAATCATGATCTTAGTGTCCTTTTTCTCCATACTTTTAATAAACTCCCATTCCCTTCAAACAGTTACTAGGGTGATTCTTCCCACAATTATCACTTATGGGAAAATCCTTCTTTCCCTTACTTCATTAATCAATCTTTTTCATGGCCATCCTCCTCATCTATTCAAAACTATATGAATTTGATAAATTTTTACCTATATTTATGACACATGATTCTATTTCCACATATGAAGAGAATACTTGGGAGACTATCTCCCTTCTAAATGATGGGTTAATACCATGAATAATATGATTTTTATTACTATTTACATCTAATGTACAGGTGGAGTTCTCATTTTTTGAACTATGTATCATTTCTAAACAACGTAATATATTGTATTAGCTTATATAGTTATTAACATGGAATAAATCTAAATATGTTATAACAAAAAACATAAATTTATGCATCATAAATCCCTAAAACCATAAAAATTTGTTACTTTAGGGATATAATTGGTTCTAAATAATTCACAATGGAAGGTAAATAAAATGCGAACCATTATAAGAATATCCCTCAAGAGTGTCAAAACAGGTACAGAGTAAGGCCTATTGTTGTGTACCAGGTTACCCTAAGTAAGGCCCATAACACCTTGTTGGATTTGTTAATCATAGGTGCATAGGTTCGAGAGCACGTCCACTTGTAGTATCAATACATGGATGTATTTATCAGGGATTATTGTATAATCATTAATCTAAAAAAATCAAGTATTTTATTCTACACTTATCATAAAATTTTATCTTAGGGTTATTCTCCCGATTCTGGGTTTTATAAATCTAGTTTCAAACGATGTTGTTAAACTTCCAATAATTCCAACTGTAACACCCCAATCCTAGAAGCCCGGAGCTAGTTCATTAGTACATTATATTGGAACTATTACAAGGAATATAATCCTGTAGTACCATTCAATTTATATGTCTTTTAAATACAAAATACATATATAATACCCATAATAGTTTGGGAAAATTGAATAAAAATGTTACACAATAAAATGAAATAAAATCTATCCGTGAAAGCTTATTCAAAGATCTCTTCTTCATAACATGTGGAAAGAAGCATTATATGGATGTGCTCAAATGATCAGTTAGGGTATGTAAAATAGATTAAATAATGAATAAATCTATATGTAAAGGTAAATAACTTAGTACAATTTCCATTAATATGAATATATAAGTCATAAATAATGTGGCAAGTATGAAACTGAAACCGAAGCCAATAATCAATAAACTAAAAATATACTACAAGGATAGGTATTTCGATGTAAAATATCATGGAAAAAAATGATACTAAATGAGGTAAATTTATTTCTTATTGGATGTATTTTATTCGTAAAAAAGAAAACCTATTACATCTATGAACATTCATAAGAAGGTTTAAAACACGGATAGAAACTAGTTTAAATGGGAAAACTTATTTTTATCATGATAACTTGTCGATGCACGAGGAGATATATAAAATCTGGGCCCAATAATTCATTTCATGTAAAAATAATTCCTCACAATTAATAATAAAATAAACTAATATGCCTTACCAAATATCCGTAATGAAAGAGAAATATGAGTCTATAAATAATTCCACAATAATCAAATAATTGTTAAAGTAATCACCGTATGAAAAATGGTGTACGTTTTAGGAAATAATAATATACTTTGTAAGGGAGTATTTATTTTAAATTAAATTTCTAGTGAAAAATGATTTTAATAAATTAATTATTTCATTTGAAATTTAAAAATAACAAAAGGATGGGAGATTAAGAACATTCTTGAGGATAATAGTCATTAAAAATTCCAAAGTCTCCCATAATGATTTGAAATATTTAAATCATAATCACCAAAAGGTATGAAATTAACTGAATCATTTAAAATAATTAAAATAATAGGATTTACGATATAATATATCAATATGGGTAGTATATATGGTACATAATATAATTATTTAGATATTATTACATTAATGTCACATATTTAAAAAGTAAGATGAAAATCAATTACCTTAACCTTAACCTTGTTATGTGTTCTCTATCCTCTTATATGATGGTTTAAAATATGTTACTTACTATTACCAAAACCACCCTCATGTTTATTATATCATATATTGACTTATAACAAGAATTTATTACCCATTTGTTAACACTGTTTCACTATTTGAACAATTTTGGTTGTTAATTGCCTAGTTTTCTGAAGTATGTTTTGATTTATTTATTTGGTGTGATTATTAAATATATCATTGTATCATTTTCTATATAAAGTAAATAATTACTATAATATCATCTATATTCATAACATAAGTATTTATAATAGTCCATAACATTTGGTGATTAGAATTGAAGTGTTATGTTCATGGAGACGGTAGATCGTACATATGCATGAACACTAATTCTATATCATTTTTTAATTAAAATAAATAAAAATAACTGATTCATATGTGTTTTAAAATTTTTTGTATCATATTTATGTTATATACATTTCATATTATAATTATAATGAACCTTTATATGTCTCATGTATGGAATCAATGAGTCATATCGCTTAGATGGGGTCATTGTTCACAATTCCTCAAAATCAATTTTCATATTTACACATGAAGGAAGCATAAGGGTATATTATAAATAAAATTAAATAATCATAAGTAAATTATAAATTAAATATATATATTATATAAATATAGTTTCCATAATAATGGCCACTATGATAGGATGTATGGAAAGATGAACAATAATCATTTTGTGAGGTAGTATTTCACCAAACACAGAAACAATATGTTTATTACCCATCAGATGGAGGTGCCTTTGTTTTTAGTTCTAAATAATTACATAAACATTTCCTAGTATATTTATTATACTATTGTTTATATTAATTTTTTTAGTAATAAGAATATATATAGTTTAAAATGGAAATGAAATTAGAATGAATGACAGAAAGGTCTTACCTCTTAATCGGGTAACATCTTTTGGATTATATGAAAATGAATTCATGAAAATATTTATACTGAAATGGATGAATAAAGGTCTATGGGAGATATTTTGGTAGTCCTTTTGGGTTGGTCACGGCCAAAATTATGTGGTTTTATATGTGTTAGGAGTGGAGATAAGTGGAGGCCTTTTATAGGGAATGGGGTGTCACTTTTGTAAATACCAAATAGTATTCAATAATGGGTGGACTATATTACCTAAAGAGCCACCAAAATAGACAAATAATTGATTAAAGGAAAATATTGGTCGATCAAACCCTCATCCATAGAATAATATATGAATTTTAACAATTTGGTTCCTTAACTGCTTAGATTCTGATTTTCATCGTTTTGGTTTTTATTAAAACATCTAGTTTTCTAAGATAATTAATTTGATCATTAAGACTAAATTATAGTGATATTTATTAGAAAATATAGTGACAATAAATAACTAATATTATATAAAATTTATATAATTAAAATCCTAAGTGTTTTAATAATTAACTTTATATCCAATGCATGTGACGTGGTAAAATGCTTCTTGAACTCGAGCTATTTTATAAACATTTTTACTGTTTATGGGTCAATATGTAAAATAAAACATTAATTGTTCCATTAATAGACCATATTTAAGTTTTATTAACACATAAAAAACACTTGTAGATATATAGTATTTTTATTAATATTATATCATTTATTAATATTCATTTATTATAGAATAACAATAATGTAAATTTTGTCATTATTTATTTAATGTTAATTTTGAAATATAAATATTCAATTGGAATTAAAATATATTAGGATTATATGATTTTAACAGGATATATTCATATAAAACATTAAATTAAGACAATAATTAAATTAATAAACTATATTTTTAATATTTATAGTATCATTTATTTAAGTTAATTACAAACTAAATAATCACTACTCTGATGTTTATTAAGAATTTTATGTACCTAAATAATATCTAAAAATAATTTATTCTTTATTATGATAAAACAATAATATTTCTCTCACAAAATGATATGTAGAAATGAAAATATTATTTATTTTATATATCTCAAAATTTTATAAATGTTAAAGGTAAGGAAAGATCCATTTTTTATCCTTTTCCTTATATAACCTTTTATAAATGGATATTTCATTTAATAATATCCCAGTTATGATATATTTTAAACTATGTGGGAAAATAGTAAATTTTTTGGAATCCATTGGGTTTTAGATTAAATTACATGCCATTTTGGTCCTTAATATTAAGATTTAATCCCTTATTATAGTTAATAATACATTAACAAACGTAATTAATCTTAATCACATTCAATAAAAAAATTTCAAAAATATAATTTTATTTTATTTGACCACAAATATCATAGTAATTACATCTATTTATGTCATATTTTCAAAATTCAAATCACATAAGTGAAAAATTTGTGATTAGAGCCAATCATGCAGACGGGGCGATATAAAGGGTTTCAATAGTATGAAACATTCAAAATATTGTTATGTTATTGTATTCAATTTGAAAATGAAATTAATTATAATGAACATAATTTTATTAATTTATGTATAATTTACATAATTTGACTATAAATCAAATCTAAAAATTAATATACCATTAATAATCTGTTTAAAAATTTCAATTTTATCTAAGTTGCAGTAATTTTCACTTTTCAAAAAAAAATTGAAGTTTCTCAAAAAAAATCCAAAAATTTCGCTTTATGCTTATGTTTAAATAATGAATTCAAAATTGAAGTTTATTTTTAAAAATAAAATTTTCATAATTGTCCAAATTTAGTTTTAAAATATATTCTCCATTAAAAGATGGTAAAACCCAGTCTTGCATGTAATAGAAGATAATTCGGTTTTGTTGGTAGTATAAGATTATATTTGTGTATATGTAATGAAAAAAATGATATTTACTAAAAAATAAAAATATATCAATTCCATGTGGTGTCACATAGTACCTCTCTCATGCATAATCAATTTTTTCTATAAGGAAATTCTTAATTTCAAAATAAATTCATAGTTTGAAAATAAAACTATGAAAACTATTAAATAAAATGCTAAAATTAAAAAAAATAGTGATATATAATATTAGAATGGTCGTATATGTTTCTCAGAAATCATCTGAATATTAATAAAAAGAAATTTTATATGAAAATAAATTTAATTTTATTTGAACAATTGAAAAATCATATATATGATGTCGCAGAATTTTCAAATAAGAACTAATAGTAATGAACATTGAAACAAGAACATTATAATAGGAAATGTCAATATAATGTTGATAGTTTTAATCCAAAAAATTAGAAATTTTTTTTTATGAAGAATCATTTACTTATGAACAGAACTGTTTGTGAGGTATCAATGGATATATCATTTCAAATGTATATGGTGTTCCTATTAAGAGTTAGAGTGTAATGGATGTCCATGTAGGAAAAATCATGGAATAAGTTTATTGTGTTTTTGTTTTATTGGAGCTAATTATCTAGATGATGGGTTAATAAGAATGTCAATCCCTACTAAAAATTATTTAGGTGGGAAAAAAGAAACTGTGAAATATGTCTACAGTACAAGATATAGGCATCAGAAAAGTAAAATTTTGACTCTAAAACATGTTCTCTCAAATATTTTTAATTTATAAAATATAAAAATATAGTTAAAAGTGTAAATAAAAAATTAAAAGATTAATTTAAAATAACATATTCATATATGTATTCTTCCAATATGTAGAAATTACATCACAAAATTTCAGTCACTCTTTTCACTCTTTTTGTTTATGATTTCCTTCATTCAGGGATGCATTTCATTTGAATTTATTTATATTTTCTCTAGATTTCGTAGACATTGTATCATTTTGTTTGATCGCATCATCGGCATCACACTAACTTATAAGATTTTTCAACATGAACAAATGAATGTAATGTATTAGTGGACCAAATACTAACAAGTGTAATAATTGAAATAGAAATGTGATTTTTAACAATTTTATATTGAGAAGAATAAATGTTATGTCTTTTGGTCAGGGAAAAACGTAAATTATAGGGAAAAAATCAGTTCTGACTATATAAATGATTCAATGATAAAAATTAAAAATGATGATAAAAATATATTTACCCGAGTATATGAAATATTTTTAATTGTTGTAACTAATCCTTTATCAGTGTTGTAGATGACTCCTAATGATCCATCACATTGATGTCCCTATAATATATTGGTAAAATCAATATTACAATAATGTGGTATATTTTTTCAAATAAATTATCATTGGAAATGTGAAAATAGTAGTACCTAGTAATGTTCATTAGAAATACATAACTACAATGATTCCCCATTATGATGATACTATGTAATAATGTTACAAATAATGTTGTAATGTGAAATGAGTAAAGTAAATAATTCAGTTAATGAAATTGTAATATCTAGTTACCCATATTTCTTCCATAATTTGATGAAATTCACTGATAGAATTTTCATTATCAGTGATGAATAGAGCTACGTACATGTTCTATTTTAAAGAAGTGTGATGATTTTTTATGTTGTAACATTCCACATATATTGAAAACAATTTTATTTGAAATTTTTTAACTCTATTGGAAATTCAAGCTCATTATGGTCCTAATTTTTTAATCATTTTCTATGTGAGTATAAATAACAATAAAATCCATGATCATTAAAAAAATAGTTGAATAATTTTACTAGTATCAAATCATCTTCCAACTGAGTATCTTTTTTTGTATAAATTGCATGACCATATTGTTAAAGATAATGACCGAAAAATGATTCTTTGTGATATGTCACCAGACGTTTCACTAAAAAGTTGTTGGATTTAAATTATTCTTAAGTAATTAAGTTATTTCATTAGTATTTAAGTTTGATACTAACCAAATGGAAATGTAATAATATGTAATAAAGTAAAAAATTAACTAAAACCTATAAGTACTAAAGGTTGGAGATTGTTTGCAATTCTGGCACCAAATATTGACATTCGTAGTGTGTACTTTCTCCATGAAAGAGATGCATGATACAAAATACCAGTTATTGGTGCTCTGAATTTTCTATATTGTAGTGGAAATCATACAACTTGTCAGATATGATACAATTAGTTACATTAATATACAGATTATCGTAGGACTTAGTGGTGTAGTATTGGAGACTATATATTGAAATTAAAAATTTAGGATATATGTCTTACCTGAAGAAAATTTTTAACCGTGTAAATTGTTTTCTTAATAAAATGAAGCTAATTCATAATAGAAGTGTTTCAAAGTGTTGACGGTGGACTCTGACATTATGATTGAATGATCATCTACACCCTAGTAAATGCATAATATGCCTCATTAATGATAATAATTTCTAGAGAATTCATTAATGATTCATGTTGTGTTGACAAATAAAACATTCACAAGTAATATCTAAAATCATGATACCTATTTCTGATACATTGGACTTTTATAAAGTCAAGGGTGAATAGTTTCTTAGATTCATTAATTTTATTTCTGACAATAACAAATGTTGTATGCTATTCAGGAAAAGGAGCATATTATTATGTGATGAATATTGCAACAGTACCTTAAATAGTAAGATGGATGTGGTATTGTGTTTCTAGAAAGGGAACAATGCAATCTCTTTTCCCAAACTAGTTACAAGATCAAAATTATAGAATAATTTTTATTTTTTTAATGTACTATGACATTTGGTTGGAAAACTTCACCCTATAAGCTATATTTTATTCATAAGCCACTGTATGAAAATAAAGACACATTGGTGTTATTTGTAATTTTTCCCTCAAGTAAAGTTATAATAAAAGATTCCTAACCTCTCATCTTTTAATGAAATTTGGATATTTTAGTTGGTAGTCCAGATATATTATATTACATTTGAATTTTATATATTCCAAAATAACTTTTATAAAATTTAAAAATAAATTAAAATCCTTTTGAAAATTATTACAACTTTATGAAGGTAGAATCAATTTAAACATTTTATTATATGTTACGAATAATTTCCAAACATAATAGTATGCAGTGATAGCTATTGTAGTGAAGAATATATTCGCAAAAACATGCAGTATTGAATCCTTGAATAATCCCAGCATGTATATAAATGTACTATTAATAGAAATAGTGTATTATATGTTGTGAATAAATATAGAAACCTAATATTATTAAGTGGTAGTTGTATTTGTGAAGAATTTATTTTTCAAAACATGAAGTAATTAATCATTGTATATTCATAGAATGTAATAAAATGTAATGATTATGAAATGTAACAATTATGTATTTTTCCAGAACCCATTTGTGAGTAATGTCATCAAAATAAGTGAATTAAAAAGTAAACATTGGAAGTTGGTCATCAGATGGTTGAATATTAGTAATTGATGAGAAAAAATGTCGGTAAGCATGTCTTGTCCAAAAGTATCTTCAATTATTGGGATAAATTTGGAAGGGTTGTATATTATATAATAATCGTATAGGAATGAGCGGTTTTTACTTGAAGATTATTTGGTTGTTATTAATTATAATATGAATCTTTTTCCACTACAATAGTTATTTTACAGTTGTGACTAAACCATTAAAAAAGTGTTATCACATGTCATTTTTAAATTTTTTTTTTTTAATATTAGTACATATTAACATTGTTATGTAAATAGTATATGATGTTTATTATTTTTATACAATATACTCACTTGTTTATATCCATGAATGAGATCAATATCCACAATTTCATACATGGATGATGAGTTTCACCAAACATTCAGTACATTGAATTATATATTCAGTGTTTCATTGTTGTCACTTGAATTCTCATTCAAATGTTTTATTGAGTGTGACATATTTTTAATTCTTTGTGTTTTCCATTAGTGTACTAATAGAACATAGTATGTTGTAATATAAGACATTTATTTATTCATATTTTCAATGGGTACACACATTAAAATTTATTTATTGTAAAATAAAAGATATAAATAATAATGGATATTAGAACTCTCTATGGACACAATGTTTTGTCTATAATTAGATGTTGGGTTATATCTAAAATCAACTACTATTTCTGAACCCCTTTTTGATGTGATCGAGATACGACATCCTATTGTTTTCCATGACAGAAAACAGGATTTCAAATATATAATGAAACACAAGATAGACATTGTCCTTGATATTTATTAATAGTCATTGCATAAGATATAGTAAAACAAACTCATCTTCATATTAATTTGAAATACCCTCTATAATTAGAGAGTGTAATATTTATTCACATAATGAAAGATAGATATCGATTATTATTTCCACCTAATATTTCAGCTCTAATGACATGATATCCCACGTTTTTTTCAATCATACAAGTACCACTACATAATCCCAATGAATGGTCTATATTTCTTAGCAACATAATGGGTACCCAAATCATCAAAGTAAATTTTCATACAAGTAGCCTAGATACATTGATACCATATTAAACATTAATTGTATATATATTATCTAGCCTATCTGTTTTGATATTGTAATTGAAAACAGAATCAAAACTGAAGTAATATTTTCTTTCATAATTCTAGGAATTAACTTATAATCGTTTAAATCCTAAAAAACATCACAACATGGTTATAATATTGCACAAACATTCATATAAGAATCATATACATAGATATCATTGAAAATATTGAATTCAATATCACTAATGACGGTCATTGGGGATTGTTCCATTGTTTGAAGATATATTACTATAATTTCAATGACTGCTTCACCATCGTTGATCTCGCTAATTAAACATTCACAAATATCTAAAGTACACAAGGAAAGTTATTAAACATCATTAGAACATTTATTCATATTAGTTAAATGAAACCTCATTTTCTTTTTCACTATTAAAACATGATATTATTACCATAGATATGATGAATTTTATACATGAAAACCCAATGTTACATCTATGACCACCATGGATAATAAGAAGTATTTTTATAATAACTACACCAAAGACAATTTTTATACCACCAAATGTTATATTTTATAATATTTATTTTTTAATAAAATAATATCTATTTGTGTGTGAGAAAGATCTTTGAAAAAGTGTTTATGATGGATTGGATTCTCCATCCAGACAGTCAATTTTGTGGGTTGAAGAAGATCTGAAACATAACTACATTTCGTAATATTGCAAACAAAATAACCATTAATCAATATTAGAATTCAAAATTTAAAATGTCTTTTCATACCTCCTGGTAGGATTAATGATTAAATATCAATAGAAGAAACTACAAGGACAATCTTACCTTCCAACCATAAAATACATGTTAGGACTCCCCCAATGAATGTCTTACTAATGCCTCTAAATCAATGTTAGAACAAAATATCCCCCAACAAAAGATAACACAGACATAATGACACTCATTACTTGTTTTTGTTCAATAGTTAACCTATTGTATAATGATTTGTACTCATCATGAAGGTATTAACTATTGTAAATAATCTCTTTGAAAATCATCCAATTTTGTTGATAATCAAATGAATATTCTAGAACTAGCATTAGAGGAGAACATCATAGAGATCTACCATTACTGTAGATAATGTTATGAAATTCAATAAAATCAAACATTTTTCATTGGGGATCTATCAGTGTCAAATCTAAAATATATGGAAATGTCATTAAAAAATAATATAATAATAGATATCATCATCCATAACCATTGGATGGAAGGATTAATCATTTAATTTAAATATATTGAACGAAACAAACTAATATAACATAGTTAGTGAACACAGTTAGTGTATGGTGAAATCATGTCAAAAAATACATTATTAATAATCTATAGAAGGTATAAACAATTTTTATAGTAATATTTTTATTAAAAAAATTGGCATTGTTATAAAAATGAAATTTTTACTGTGTAGTGTGTATTAATTTATTGTTTTTTAATAATATTTAATATTGGATGCTCTAATTTTGTATATAATTAGTTAACTTATATAGTAAATTGGAGTACCCTTTATTTTCAACAGGATTCATTGGGAATATATTATATCTTCGATTAGGATGTGCCAGGATTCATTTAATACAGTGATATAATTATAGATGTTACTTGATAATAACATACCAGTGAATAAACTTCATAAAGAGTGTCCAATTCCACAAGAAGATACTTCTTTTAGTGTATCAAAAAACTCATTATCATCAGCTAATAGCCCCAAATATAAACATTCCTGTTTGAATGTTTGATGAGTAATTTTGATGACTATTTTAATAAAATCATGTGAAGTCACTACCTTTAATATTGTAATTTTTATACACAAGTAATATTGTTCTCAAGATTTGGGCGACACATAGAATAATGTTCCAATATAGAATCTGTGTTCACGTAGATAACGTTTTTTATCAGGAGTGTGGAAGATAAATTTTGTTGGCAATTCTACATATGTTAGACTTATTCCTTTTTGGTACATCACATTATCTTTAAACATAGATGTAAACATGGTATCATAAATGATGCTATTATTTAGTACGTATTCAATATGATCACCATATTTTTTGGTCATGGTGTTTTTTACTAGTAATTAGAAATGAAACCAATAAACTTGAGGATATCTACCATGGTTATCATATTATAATATCACACATAAAGCTCCCTAATGTGAGATTTATTGGTATTTATAGTACATTTTTATCTCATCAACATTGTTTTTAGATATATTTCTGCTATTGTGGTCACAGAGTGCTTCTTTGACACAATCATAACCCTTGCATATATATTTAAAAAGGAATTTGATAGAAGATTATTGATGAAATTTTTTCAATATTTCTATGATCTTTATACATTAACAAGAAAATATAATTATATGGGCCATCAAATCAATTTCCCAATTAAATTCCATTATTGATAACATAACTTACTGAATTTTTTTCTAGTGTAATACATAATTGTCATCATCTTTTGTTGTATGTGAATAAAATTTAATTGTAAAATCCATTGTGCATTTTCTATTTCACAAACAAGGTGAGCCATGATATGAGTCATAACTTTGTCTTCATGACAATGAAACAATATAATTTGTACATGTGGAAACCCCCTTTTCCAAAACATGATTGTTTTAACAACTACATCAGAGATAGTATGTTAAATGAAAAAATAAGTAACGTGAGATAATAACGATAGTAATTGTAATCATATAGAATAGTTAGTATGAAGATCTATACAGGATCGAGACTATCAGAAGAAATATCCTTTAATGAAATCATTCATGTGATTTTCTCCCTTAATATTGAACATTCGGGACAGTATCTGAAGATAAACTGATGGCTAATGTTTTTTATCTCTAAAAATTCCTGAAATTTATAGCCACATTGGATTACATGTAAATGTTAAAAATAAATATGTATATCCTTATCAATTGAAAATCGACAAAGAATCTTAATTATTCTGAATCATATACCATGGACCAGCTATAAATGTAGAAGGTAAAATAATACACTTCCCATAAAAATACCCATATCGGTCACCTATAAGGAATTTATCTTGAAACCCATTGTATACTTTATCCCTCAACATGTTTTTTAAATATAATAAATGATTTTCATTGGGACCGAATCATTATATATGGATCTACAATAAGCTATTTTAGAATCATTTTGTACAAAGAAGAGTTAATGCATCATCATAATAGAATTTCAATTGAAAAGAAAATTTTCCTCTCACTTTTACCTTCTATGTTCTTCACTTGTATTGATGGATATAACATGATGGAATATGTTATCAGCAAATCGTTTCACCCCTCCCATGAAAATAAATATATATTTCAATGTAAATTACAATGGGTAAAGCTCACCATTGTCTTGTAATTTATCTCTTTTCATTTGATATATGGTATCCCTATCTTGATTAATATCTTCAGCGTCACTAAAAATGAACATTTCAATCTCATTATTAGTAAGAATATTATATATTTTAAATCACTTCCTCAACTTTTAATATGGGGGTTTAATTTTTAAATTCCATGACACTCAAGAAGATCCCTTGTTGTTCTAAATTGACATTTCAAAGCGTTGTTCTCATGAATAATTTCATAGTGTTTCTAAAAAACATTTAAATCAATAATAAATGTTTGGTTTCAGTAATATAAGCTATATATGAATTATGTTATAATAAAATCTAAACAACATATATTCAATTATTTTTTACCGCTCAATAATAATGTTAAATGAAGTCATGAACTCTATTGTGAGCTTTCTTTGCAGTGTGGTATACATATAGCTGGGAAAACATTGTGGGTTTTTGATCAGGATGACATAAACATCCAACACGATGGTAGTTTTTTTCATTTAATAAAAATATATTTGGAGACCCACCATATTTATTAGATTATTCAACATTTTTTACCAATGATGTGAATGTGAACATGGAGGTTTAAATATGCATGTGGTCTTGGGATGTTCTTGAAAGTATAATTGTTTTATTAAAAATTAATGTTCGAAGATTTTGTGTACATGAAAAAAATATGTATAAAGAAATATTTCCCAAAAATAATAATATAGGGAAATGTGTGATCTTTCTGTTGCTATACATTTTATTCGTATCTTCAAACCTGAATTTTGAACCATAATACTCAAAAAAAATTGAATGGTCTCCAATAACTGAATATGCTGAGGAAAAAAGGATTACCTAATTTTATGTTATTTGGGAATGTATTCTTACTCTAATAAACATGTTTACATAGTGTTGTGATATAATAGTTCAGTAAATGTAAATATCCTATTTTTTTATAAATTGATGTTTCAGTGAATTTTCTCCACTAGTCATTATTATGTTATTCTTTATTCTTTTATATTTATTAATACTAATTACATAAGTATAGTTTTCATTATTGTAAATATAATGTGTATGTTAAAAAAAAAATTAAATATGATTTCATCAGGTTTTTCATAATATATTATAATGGTAATTTCTATCAATATATGATTCATTAAAATTTTATGTTATGGTGGGTGGGAAGAACCTGGATTCTTATTAGTACATAGTCAAAATAACATCACATTTTAAAATTTTCTTAAATATTATAATGTGTGTATATATATAGATATATATACAAATACTATTTGATATTTCAATAATAATTGATAACATAACTATGTTTGAAATTGAATTGTAGTTTTTAAAAGAAATATAAGGTGAACTTTTAATTTTATAAGTCGAGTATGAAAGAAAAAAATTTAAAAGACATAGAAAAAAATGTGTACTTGATTTTTTTCTTACTATGCCGAGGAGGCATGGGTTGACTTTGTAAATGTATGATAATTTTCATCCATACCTTGTAAGAATAAAGATTAAATATTTAATTATTAAATACAAGGCTAAGATGGTAACCATATAGTTAATGAGACTACAATTAAAATAAGATAACAGAATGAAATACAATGTTGTAATATGGTATCCATTTTTTGTCTTCACTTGTTTGATCCCGCAGATAAGGTATTAATGTTTGAACATTGTTAACAAACTATCAAACAGATATATGATGCTTTATAACAATATATGGTTTTTTATATTAAATTATGAAATGAAATTATTTGTTGTTTTCTTCTTAAAATGAACTTACCATTGATAAATAATTGTTATATTGGAATTTGTGTTTGTCTTTGCATGATGGTTGTTAGTGTAAGAAGTTAAGATGTAGAATAGTTTTAAACAGTTATTGAACATGTAACAGTTTCATTATAATAAAAAATATCTACTTTCAGGTAGAAATAGGTTAAATGTACAAATTTAGGCTAATTGTTTTCATAATTAAAGAAAATAAAATGTTACGGTCTTTTTATAATGAACAACCATTTGTGGGTATAGGTGATAAATGCATGTGTGTTCCTCTTTTCATGATTTCTATTGGTGGTAGAGGTTTAGTTGCATTAATATTTTCAAGACATCTTCATCAAGTAAAAGTTTAAATATTTTAATTAAATATTCTAGATGAATGATATATAGTCTAATATTTTTATTTCAAGACAATACAAATAAGATAACATGTTTTTTGGTGTTTCTTTAGTAGTCTTATTTGAAACCATGCCTCTCTAGATCTCGATGGGGATTGAATGTTTGTATTCTGTATATTTTTTTTTTAATTTTAATGGATTTTAATATAACCATTTAATGAACTATTGTGACAAGAGAATATATAATATATATTGTAATTGAAAATAATAAGTATACAATCTACATGGCGGAGGACAATTAGACTGATAGAAATCAAAAACTATATTTAATTTCGTTAAAGGACACTAGAAGGATTTTATGTTTTGTTGAATCAGTTACATATATTGACTATGCATTCGAATTTGATGAATTGTGGAAACCAATACAAACCCTCCAAATAATAAATTTTAAATAAATAATGGTCGACATTAATAAAAAAATTGGTATTTATAGTATCCAAATATGACATGCATAGTATAAATTCATTAGTAAAACATGTTCAACTACAGATAAATCATGATGGTCCAATGGGTGAAAATGTAAATAAAATTTAGATAATATAGCTATTACATTAATGTAGATCTGTAGGATCCCTGAATATATAGTTGGTTAAGGTAAAGGGGTTCACAAAGTGGTATTAGGGGTCTTTCTCAGTAGTTGGCAGTGAATTAGAATTTGGAACAGAGTATATTTTAAGAGGTAACATAAATTTGGTGGTAGATAGATGAGGGGAAGGTGAATTGAGGTAGGGATCCAACATGATGGGAAGGACTGATGGAGTTATGGAAATATATTTTACTGTACATAGATAGAGATGGGGGAGGACAACTACTAGATATGGAGAGTAGGAATACATGGAGATGAGGATCCAGTATTTCATTATACAATTAGCTGAAGGGATATGTATGGAGACAGAGTGATGGAGGCTGGAGTAGAGATCATAAATAGAGATAGATGGATGGAAAGACATCTTCAACCCTATAGTCAAAGGAATGAAAATTTGGGGAATGATAGGAATTGATTGGTGGTAAATTGAAGAAACATACGCAAGTAAATGTGTATAATGGTTGTGGAAGAATACAGCAGTGACACATGTACCAGGGGAAGGCTAGAATTAGTATATATATAAATATTAATGATATTTTTCACACCTATTATTTATTAATATATGGTAAACAAAATTCTCATCAATATGTTATCTATCACTCTCTATCAGAGCATCAGAGTTAGATTTCTATTCTATGTCCATGTTTTCACTAATGTTATCTTATTAAAAATAATATTCTTCTCTTGACCCTCAGATTTCAATCTCCACTCATAATATGATGATGGTGTATCAACCCTAGTTGTGATGATCGATTTCAAGAATTTATTTTTAAAATATAATTCCTTTTATTACAAGGATCATTTTTAAATTGAGAGGATTCAATTTATATGATGTGGTTAGAATATTACACTGTGAAATTATGCAATAATAACCTCTTATTCAATGGTGTGCATGTTACACAACACCAAGCATAAAAGGTAACATAACAACGAAAAAAATAACGATTCATATAATAAATTCAATCTATTATACATCTTTAAATTCATAAAATAATTAATTATCTTGTGTTACATGCAAGAAAAACTTTCTTCGATAACTTGTGTTAAAAAAAGATAGAGTTTTACTAAAAACATTTATTTTTAAAATATTATTATTTAGTATCATTAGATATAAAAAATTGGTTAAATTAGTTATTATGAATATGATTAAATAACATACAAAATATGTGGATTAATTCATTGTTTGCTGATTAATTATAAATGATTATGAAAACCAATTGAAAATAAAGGAAATTATTTTGTAAAAAACTATTATTATGCACAAATTTATATTTCTTGTTCATAAAATAAATTATTTAATATTAGTAATTTATTTTAATGAAATATAGATAATATATACTATGTAAATAATTTTTTACATTCATCTAATATGTTTTATAGGCATAAGATAATAACAAACACAATTTTTTCTTAAAAACCAATATTTTTATAAATGAATTTTTCCGCCTTTTAATGGCGATCCTATTAGAAAAAATAATTCCAAGAATTTTATAAAAATTATTTCTATGAATAAACTTCATATATGATATATAAGTCTACCAAAATTTCTAGGGTGAATTTTTGGTATTTTTATGATATTTATTATTTTTTGGTGAAGAGTGAAAAATTCATGATTTTAATTGAAAAATACTTTTACATATATATAATTTGTAGTGTTGAGTTATATTTAGAAATAGTTTTAAAGTAACATTACAAGAATTTTATTTCAATTACTAAAATTTGGTAAATTTTATTCATTTTTATATTGAATTTATATATAAAAACATAGTAAACAATTGATCATTTTCAATTTAAAAACCAACTTTCTATCCCATTTGAGGATTAAATTAAACATAAATTCTACCACTTTTATTATAGGATCTAGGAAAAATTAATTTAATATTTTCAACCAGAATAATTAATAATGGATTATATTTTTAACATAGTATTTTTTTTAAAATAATAGCAAAATAAATTAAATTTAATTATAGTGTTAAAGGTTAATATGAGTTTACTTAGTGATTAACCCATAATCTTAAGGAACCAAATGACCTATAATGTTTTTGAAAACCAATTTTATATCTATATTTTTACTATAATCTATAATTTTCTGAATTAGGATCATAATTTGTGTAATATGAGTTTATAGAGACCTCCCAATAGTGTTTACCCTTTTATATTTACAAGAATGTCACTCCTCCTCCACTATAAAAAGGCACCCAAATCTCTCACTAATACACACCTAAAGAGACCTTATTATCATCCATGGCTTAAAAAATAATCTCCAAAAATACCTCCCAACATAATATAGGCCTCACTTTTGAAATAAATAAATATATGGAAATTTTTTGTTATAAACCAAAATGAGTAACTTGAAAAAGAGGTAATATTATTCAAATAGAACTTTCTTTATTTTTGTACCCTCACAATATATTAATCATATATAATATATATAATCTAACCTAAATATCATGAATATACTAATTTTTATATTTTCTTAATGTTATGATCTATATCTACACACACATCCATCAAATTGGATAGACAATCATTAATCGTGTTTTTGGTGGACTAACACCTCATGAACTGTTGTCGTCATGTCAGCCAATAACCCCATTCATGAATTTGAATAATGATATAATTATTAAATATATATTATATATAATAATTATTATATAACACATATCATTGTGCTTTCAAATTTGAGAGAATATCATAATATCATTTTTAGACGTTTGGATTACTGCCTCCCTAATGTGATGTGATTTGTTCCCGCATTACAATGAGTTTATTAGGGATGGTGTTAATATAATTTTTGAATAATATTATTCAAAAACGATAAAATAATTATAATATATATATATCATTTATATCTCTTTCTTATAATATGACATTAAAATGGACGTTTTGTACAGGCGTACATCTGACTTACTATCTTCATGAATGGTGTATTTATTCTCTTATATATACATTTTTTATTTCTATAAATAAATAAATAATGAGTATATATGATAATTAAATAATTATTTACATTATGGAGATTATTATATGTTGATCAACATATTATGAACAATAAATTAAAACTCAAAACATACATTAAAAATCACAATTAACACCTAAAATATTCATAATAACGAAAAATTAATATTAAAAAGTAGATATATATTATTAGAATATCATATACAATATTATAAATATAAATAAATTTCTGGTTTAAGTTAATAAATTAAATAAAAAAAATATAAATTATTTTAAGGAATGTTCAACCTGAAGGGATTACAAAAAGAGGACATCATCTAATTTTACATTACATGGAGACTTATTTGGTGTCATGCAGATATAAAAATTAATGTGGAGTATATACTACCCTAATAAAATTTAATATCACATTTCACTCATTAATAATGATATTTTATTTCTCAATTTTTTTATTTCATCCCTGTTTTTTTATTCAAAAAATTTAAAATCAAAATTGTTATTTTAAAATGCCACATTTTATTGAGATTTTTAGCTTTATCTTGAAACAATAACCTAATTGAAATATTTTTTCATTGGTAATTTCCTTTATCTTAAATAATAATATTATTCTTTATTTATTGTGACATATACCATTTTTACACATGGTGTTTAATATGATTTTTTTTACTAACTGGGGAAAGTTGATAAATCTATATTTTTAACTCGACATGGATTTTTGATAAGGTGAACTACTTGTAAATGAAATTATGAATTATTTAAAAATTCTCAAAAAAGGTTGGGGATAATTAATGGAACCCCTTGATTATTCGAAGCTCTCAAGAGAAAAATTAGTTGGGAAAATAATTTGGGTTTCTATCAAGTTTTCTTTAACCATTTTAAGGATATATCATGATAGTAAATGTATCACATTCGAGAGAAATATGAAATAAAATAATTAAGAATTGATTTTTATTAAGAATTTAGTTATAATAGTTATCAATGAAATTTTTTCATGGACATTATATATGGAATAATTTTCATTGTTTGTTTATTTATTTAGAAAAATGTTTCTTTATTTATTTACCTTTCAATATTGATTATTTCTTATCTAGTTACATAAATGGAATGTTTGTATCATTATTAATGAAATATTTATTATTATATCCTATTTATTTGTTGGGAAAAAATCCCTTAAGGTATCATTGACGCATTTTTGAGGTGATTGTGTTTGTTGACAAAGTGGACATCTGAGTAGTGATTATTGACAAAGCAAAACAATGCATTACAAATTTGTTGAAAAAAAGGAGTTCATGGTGGTATGTCAAGTTCAAGAGCTGAGTTCAATGATCCCTGTTTGATTCAAGAACGTCGATAAAAGGAATGGATGATCTGGAGGCGGTACAAAAGAACAGATACAAGGTGGCGTCGTTTTCCAGTGTTTGCCAAATTTTTGGGCCTGAAAATCGGCAAATGAAGAAAAGTTTTTTTGGAAAAGGGACTTGCGCGCCGTGGACTTGGAGTATAGGAAACTTGCGCACCATATGTTTTTCAAGATCAGAAGATAAAAATATGGCAAAGGAAGTAGGTTCGCGCAAGTTTGGGAGTTGGTCGCGCAAGTGTCTAAAAGGAGAGAAGACTTGCGCGCTGAGACTGGGTCGTGCAGGTGACTTGCGCGCCGTCGCGCAGGGTGGTCAGATTGCCTATAAATACTAGACCACCCCTCCTCTTTCATCACCGGAGTTCAAATCAGAGCTCCCGTTGCACAGGTGTGGTGGTCGTGCAAGTGGTGTGTGTGGTCGCGCAGGTGGGAGTTGCGCGCCAGAGGTTGAAGTTGTGCGCCGGTGTTAGAAGTTGCGCGTCGGTTGGCAGTTGTGCACCAATATTGGTTTGGGCGTAAAAGGAAGAGAGTCGCGCAGGTTTGGAGTTGAGGAATCTTGTGTCGCGCAAGTGTAAGAGGAGGACTTGCGCACCCGTTGTGACTTGCGCGTCAGTACTTGCGCGCCGTGATTGACTTGCGCGCCAAGTAAGGCTTTGTTCCAGCGGTGCTTCTCAGACTGCGTGGAAGCTGGAAGTTTGCCTGATACCTTCGGTGCAAAGAGATATTCATCTTCAGGTGAAAGTTGTACTTCAACAGATCATCTACACACAGAGAAAGATGCATTCATTCATGCAAATGAAGATACCTACAGGTCTATAAACTGTGAGTGGATTCCTTCCAGAGCAGTGAGCTTAGGAAGAGGAAGAAGGTGATCCTCTCCACCGGCAGTGAGCCAGAGAGAGAGAAACAGGGAGTGACCCTTGGGAAAGCAGTGAGCTGACCCTAAATTTGTAAAGGGAGTGAGCCTGGGCATATAAGTGATCTAGCCCGAACCTTGTAATCCACAGCTAGTGAAGATTAGTGGAATTTGGTACGACCGGCAACCTGTCGGCGTATGCTCCTTGGACGTATCCCTTAGGGGTGAACCAAGTAAAATTGTTGTGTCCTGCGCTTGCTTTACTTTCTGTTTATATTGTGTAGAAGGAAAGAGAGAGAAGAGTGTTTTGCTTAATAGCGAAACAAGATCAGAACGGGCATTAATTTTTAATTAGTCATACCCTCATTCACCCCCCCTCTCAGGGTATTCAGCCTAGTGGACCTAACAAGTGGTATCAGAGCGAAGGTTGACAGTTGTTCTTCTCTCAATGGAGGTAACCAATCATAAAAGGGATTCCGATCTTCGACGGATATAATTTTCAGATATGGAAGAATCGGATGCAACACTATTTCCGATCCTTGGGAATGGATGTGTTTTCAGCAGCTATGCATGGTATCACAGCTGATATTAATAGTGGTGCCTTATCAGAAGCTGAGCATAGAGAGTTGGATGCTGATTCCAAAGCAATCAATTCCTTAGGGGGAGCCCTTTCCAATCCCATCTTCACAAAGGTGATGTCATGCAAAACGTCACATTCCATGTGGGAAAAGCTTTTGAATATATATGAAGGGGACACAAAAGTCAGAGAGGCAAAGCTGCAGGTTTTGTGGAACAAATATGAAGATCTGAAAATGAACCCGAATGAGTCTGTTGACACATTATTTGACATGGTAAACATTGTTGTGGAAGATATGCGAGGTCTTGGAAAAGTCATTGAAGACATAAAGATTGTAAAGTGCATCTTGAGGAAACTTCCACCTCGGTTCAATCCAAAAGTTTCAGTACTAGAAGATAAAGATCCAAAAGAGCTGACATTGGACAATTTGCACAGTACCTTGGTTGCATATGAAATGAGGAATGATGATAATGAGGCTGTGGAAAAGGGTAAGTCTAAAGAGGTAGCATTTAAGGCCATGAAGAAGCTCACCGTTGAAGATTCTAATGAAGAAGAAGAGACAGATGAGGTGATGTCATTACTTTCTTCAAATCTACAAAGAGGAAGAGGAATGTTTAAAGGTAAACTTCCACTAGCATGCTTTAGATGTGCAAAGGTTGGTCATCTTGAGGCAAGATGCCCCAAGAAGTTTCAAGATGATGATGATTATGATGACGTTGAAATTCCCAAAAAGAAGACTTCAGCTTTTGTGAAAGGGAAGAAACAATTGAAGAGAAATTTCTTCAAGAAAAAGAATCTTCTTTCACAAGAATTTGAAAGTTCAGATGATTCTGAGGATGAAGAAGTTGAGGAAATAGAAAATTGCAGAGATCGGGGGTAAATTCCTTGGTGGCAATTGTTGGTAGTTCTCAAAAGGGAGAAGAAGCTGATGCTAAATAAGATGAAGAAATTGAAGGGAGAATTGATATGGAAGCAGAATTGGAAGCAGCTCTTGAGGAGATAGATGTTTGGAGAGCCAAAATGAAGAAAGCCAATAAAGTGGTTCGTGATGCCAAACTCTATATGCAACAACAGGATGAAGAAAATTCTGAGTTGTTAGAAGAAATTGAAATACTAAAATCCTCAACACCAGAGAGATCAGAAAATATTGTTGAGTATAAGCTTAAAATTGAGGAAAAAAAGAAGGAAATTGATTGTTTGACTAACACAGGAAAGGATTAGGTTAGATGTATCAAAGAGCTTGAAGAAGAAGTGGTCAGTCTGCAACAAAAACTTAAGGATCAAGATAAACTCTTGACCCCCAATGTGATATCCGAAAAGCAGGCCATTCAGAAGACAGAGAAGATGAAAGCGGAGCCTAGAAGTTCAGTAGGGAAGAAACTGCAATTGAGCTCAGATGTTAAGGTCGTTTCTGGGCTTAGTCAAGAACAAAAATTTGCGACAATTGCAGTCAGACCGCAAGCACTCATCCCGAAAGTGAAGGTTGATTTGGGAACAAGACAGAATCAGAATATTCAGAGATCCCAAAGGGGAAATCATAGTGCTGAAATATCACGAGGGAATGCATCCTATATCAGGTGTTATTGCTGTGGGAAAATGGGACATTCACAGTATGTGTGTTCCATAGCCAAGAGATACAGAAGGGAACATGAACAGAGATGGCATCCAAACAATGAACGGTTTTCCAGAACACATTTTGAAGGACACTGTTTTTGGTGCGGAGGATTTGGACACATGGATAGGTATTGCACTTCAACCATTCAAAGAAATGTGTCAAAGCATAATCAAAATGTTCGCAAGCAGCAGATGAATAAACCAACAAGTGAGTTAAAAGTTCAAAATAGATTTAAAGCTCTGCAAGATGAGGGTGGTCCATCATACTCTGAGAAAGAACAAAATCCACAATCCATGCCGAGTGTGAAAGAAAAAGTATGGACCAAGAAGAAGAAAAATGAGAAGGCTGTGGTGGCGGAGATTGCCCTTAAAGCATCAGATCGATCTGGTGTTTGGATCCTTGATAGTGGTTGCACATACCACATGACGGGTAATAAGGATCTTGTTACAGGCATCAAATATGACAAAGAAGGAGTTGTCAAATTTGGAAATGATGAAGGCTTGAAGATTGTTGGCTCAGGGAAAGCCAAGTTTGGGGGCAAAGAGATGAGACGTGCTGATGTCTTGATAGTAGAGGGTCTCAGTCATAACCTACTCAGTGTCAGTCAACTATGTGACTCTGGGCACTCTATCCAATACCAAGAAGATGTGTGTTGTGAAAGGAAAAGATGGAGCTGCTGTTCTGCAGGGAAAAAGGTCAAAGGGAAATCTCTTTCTTGTAGATGGGGAAGAAGATACATGACTTTTATCCAGAGAGGAAGAAAACCAGTTGTGGCATAAGCGACTTGGTCATCTATTCCAACCATCTATGGAGGATCTCGTTAAATGTGATGCTTCTAGAGACCTTCCCAAACTATCACGTGATCGCACTCATACGTGTGATGCTTTTCAACAAGGGAAAATCATCAGAAAGACATACAGGCCAAAGGAACAGAAATCAACTAGAGTGCTCGAATTGGTGCATGCTGATGTATGTGGACCTATCTCACCACGAGCTATAAATGGGCAAAGGTACTATGTTCTTTTCGTTGATGACTATAGCAGAATGGCCTGGGTATTCATCATAACCCATGAGACAGAGGTGTTCAGTTGCATAAAGCAGTACAGGAGGGAATCAGAAAAGATGCTTGGGAAGAAAATTCTGAAGTTTCGTACTGATAACGGTACGGAATTTACAAACAGTCAGGTTGAAAACTATCTCGAGAAACATGGGATAAGGCATCAAGTTTCGTCATTAAGAACTCCCCAACAGAATGGAGTAGTTGAAAGGAAAAATTGGATCATCAACAACATGGCTAGAACAATGCTTATTGATAAGGACCTTCGAGAGAAATTTTGGAAGGATGCAGTTTTGACATCGGTCTATGTTTCAAACAGGTCCCTGTTATGTCCGAAGCAAGGGAAGACTCCGTATGAACTGTGGTACGGAAAGAAGCCAACGTTGAAGTACTTTCGAATCTTTGGAAGTAAGTGTTTCATTCTCAACAAAGAACATCATAGGAAGTTTGAGGCACGAGGAGATGAAGGGATATTCCTTGGCTATTCTGGGAAAAGCAAAGCGTATAAATGTTTCAACAAAAGGCTGGGAAAAATCATTGAAATCAATGATGTCACTATAGTTGAAAATGAGCAGAATATTCAACGATCCAGTGAATAGTTTCTGGATGAAAGTGATGATGAGGTAAGCAACCCAGGGGGAGCAGAAGTGGCAGAAGCAGACTCAGAAGAAGATACTAATAATGAAGAGGAAAGTGTCAAGTCGGTGTCTATGAGAAAGCCAAAGAGTCGAGCTAAAATTGATAGGCAGAATATCATTGGTGATCAAACAGCTCCAGTTCAGACTCGAAGAATGAAATCATCACAGCAAGCATCGTTTTTGTCTCAAGTGGAGCTGAAATGTTTTTCTGATGCAGCTGAAGATGGAAACTGGGTTTAGGCCATGAACGAAGATCTTGATCAGATTGAGAAGAACCAGACATGGGAGATTGTTTCGAGGCCAGCAGAAAAGAATGTCATCGGGACTAAATGGGTCTATCGCAACAAGATGAATGAAGATGTCACAGTGATTCGGAACAAAGCGCGACTAGTGTGCAAGGGATACTCCCAGATAGAGGGAATAGATGTTGATGAGACATTTTCACCAGTGGCAAGGCTGGAGACAATCAGATTATTTTTTGCCATAGTAGTGCAAAGAAAGTTCAAAGTGTTCCAGATGGATGTCAAATCAGAATTCTTGAATGGGGTTCTGGAAGAAGAGGTGTATATTGAGCAGCCAGATGGTTTTCTCATTCATGAGGATGAGAACAATGTTTGCAGGCTGAAGAAGGCGTTGTATAGGCTGAAACAAGCACCAAGGGCATGGTACTCATGGCCTGATCAGTAATTGAAGAAGCTTGGTATCCAGCGTGGAGGAGTTGACTACAACCTCTATTTCAGCAATGACAGTAATCAAAGGATGATGGTGCTAGTGTATGTCGATGACATAATTTTTGGCGGATCAGATGAAGCTCAGTGCAGACAGTTTTCCGAATTCATGAAAAATGAGTGTGAAATGTCAATGATTGGAAAGCTAACGTTTTTCCTTGGTCTACAGGTGACACAAGGAAGGAATGGAACTTTCATTTCTCAATCCAAATATGCCAAGGAGGTTCTAAGAAGGTTTAGAATGGATAATTCCAAGGAAATGAAAACTCTGTTTTCTACCCGGATGAAATTATCAAAAGATGAGGATGGAAAGATAGTTAATATCACAGAATACAGGCAAATCATTGGAAGTCTGTTGTACTTAACCGCAACAAGGCCTGATATTGTTTTCGCCACATGCCAAGCAGCGAGATATCAGAGTTATCCCAAGGAAAGTCACATGCTTGCAGTGAAAAGAATACTTCGGTATATCAAGGGCACGGTGGACTTCGGGCTGACATATAACGACAAGTCTCCGACAGAATTATTGGGATATACTGATGCAGATTGGGCCGGTTCAACAGATGACAGGAAATCAACATCTGGAGGTGCATTTTATCTTGGCGGACTATGTATTTCTTGGTTGATCAAGAAGCAGGATTGCATTTCATTAAGCACCGTCGAAGCTGAGTATATTGCGGCCACTCAAGCATGCACATAGTTGTTGTGGATGAAGCAGCAGCTTGAAGATATGGGAGTTGAAGTGAAGTCTCCGATCGGAATCCAGTGTGACAACTCAAGTGCTATAAATCTTAGCAAAAATCCTATCCATAATTCCAGGACAAAGAACATTGAGATCAAGTATCATTTCATCAAGGAGAAGGTTGAGCAGGGAATCGTGAAGTTGGAGTATGTGCCTACAGAGCTACAGGTTATAGACATTCTGACAAAGGCCTTACCCAAAGAAGCTTTTGAGAGGCATCGACTAGCTCTGGGAGTTCAGTCGATTCCCCACACTTGAAATTGTGTGGATGTGGGACCCCCCCCCCCCCTCTCCCCGCGGTATGATGTGTTTTTCCTAATATGCTGATATGTGTTCTCTACTATGTTACAGACTACAAATGAGTGTCCTTTGGGTTAGTTGACAAAGGGGGAGAAAAGTGTTTGTTAAAGAAGGAGAAAATAGTGATTGGGAGACAGTGTGGCTATTTGAGAAATCATGAAATATACGGGGAGAAGCTGACAGGTGGAGCAGCCAGAAAGGGGGAGCAATGAGAAAGGGGGAGTGTATTAAATCTGACGATGCTAGAAGTGATCGATCAAAGAATAGATATCACGACAGCTAAGGATCGTGATAAAAGCAGAAGAGTGGTGTTGGACAGTGGTATCAGTTTGGTGTCAACAGTGGATGTCAGAGATGAATTGATTCATTGATGAACTTTTCATTTACTCTTGTTTCTCACGCCGAGCATTTCTCATGTGGGCTTAGAGTATGTGTTGAGTAAATCCTTGATCGCTATCAGAATCGCAATGAGGCGAATGGAGGCTGAAGACTCAACGACGTATCTTTGTTTTGGAAGAGTTGTCAACAAACCCAAAGGGGGAGATTGTTGGGAAAAAATCCCTTAAGGTATCATTGACGCATTTTTGAGGTGATTGTGTTTGTTGACAAAGTGGACATCTGAGTAGTGATTGTTGACAAAGCAAAACAATGCATTACAAATTTGTTGACAAAAAGGAGTTCACGGTGGTATGTCGAGTTCAAGAGCTGAGTTCAATGATCCATGTTTGATTCAAGAACGTCGATAAAAGGAATGGATGATCTGGAGGCTGTACAAAAGAACAGATACAAGGTGGCGCCGTTTTCCAGTGTTTGCCAAATTTTTGGGCCTGAAAATCAGCAAATGAAGAAAAGTGTTTTTGGAAAAGGGACTTGTGCGTCGTGGAATTGGAGTATAGGAAACTTGCGCGCCATATGTTTTTCAAGATCAAAAGATAAAAATATGGCAAAGGAAGTAGGTTCGTGCAACTTTGGGAGTTAGTCGCGCAAGTGTCTAAAAGGAGAGAAGACTTGCGCGCCGAGACTGGGTCGCGCAGGTGGCTTGCGTGCCGTCGTGTAGGGTGGTCAGATTGCCTATAAATACTAGACCACCCCTCCTATTTCTTCACTGGAGTTCAACTCAGATCTCCTGTCACGCAGGTGTGGTGGTCACGCATGTGGTGTGTGTGGTCGCGCAGGTGGGATTTGCGCGCCAGAGGTTGAAGTTGTGCGCTGGTGTTAGAAGTTGCGCGCCGGTTGGCAGTTGCACACCAATATTGGTTTGGGCGTAAAAGGAAGAGAGTCGCGAAAGTTTGGAGTTGAGGAAGCTTGGGTCGCGCAAGTGTAAGAGGAGGACTTGCGCGCCCGTTGTGACTTGCGCGCCGGTACTTGCGCGCCGTGATTGACTTGCGCGCCAAGTAAGGCTTTGTTCCAGCGGTGCTTCTCGGACTGCGTGGAAGCTGGAAGTTTGCCCGATACCTTCGGTGCAAAGATATATTCATCTTCGGGTGAAAGTTGTACTTCAAAAGAGCATCTACACATAGAGAAAGATGCATTAATTCATGAAAATGAAGAGACCTACAGGTCTATAAACTGTGAGTGGATTCCTTCCAGAGCAGTGAGCTTAAGAAGAGGAATAAGGTGATCCTCTCCACCGGCAGTGAGCCAGAGAGAGAGAAACAGGGAGTGACCCTTGGGAAAGCAGTGAGATGACCCTAAATTTGTAAAGTGAGTGAGCCTGGGAATAGAAGTGATCTAGCCCGAACCTTGTAATCCACAGCTAGTGAAGATTAGTGGAATTTGGTACGACCAGCAACCTGTCAGCGTATGCTCCTTGGACGTAGCCCTTAGCGGTGAACCAAGTAAAATTGTTGTGTCCTGTGCTTGATTTAATTTCTGTTTATATTGTGTAGCAGGAAAGAGAGAGAAGAGTGTTTTTCTTAACAGCGAAACAATATCAGAACGGGCATTAATTTTTAATTAGTTATACCCTGATTCACCCCCCCTCTCAGGGTATTCAGCCTAGTGGACCTAACATTATTATTATATTTTTATATACTTAACCCTTACTGATAATTTTTTATCCACATTTTTTCTCTTTCCCCAGGGTATGATGAAAAATCAATAAATAAGCATTCAATGATGTTTTTCATCTCATTTTATTATGTATCATGTTTTATTTTTTTCCCCAATTTAATAGGTGTATCATGTATGTAATATAGTTTTCAAAAACTACACAACGGATCAGAACTTCTGGATTTGATTTCTTGTAATCATTCCAATGGAATAATGTAATCCACTATCTTTGAGATTCTAAGGATTGAGTATTTCAGATAAAGTTATAATCATAATCAAATAATATGATGTACATCAAACCATATTTTACCACCAGACCAATTGGACTACAAATTTCATTGTGGACAAGAATAAGAAAACATGATGCTGAATACTTTATTTTTATTAAAAGATTTAAAACCATTTTCTATTATAGAAAATAATCATAAATATTTCCTTAGGATCACTTTATGTTTGGAATATCTATTAAAACTCTAAAAATAAACGAGATCTCCCTTCATTTTTTATTAATATAGACTTGCATCAGATAACATAAAATATTTTTTTTAAACTATTATACGAAAATTATTCTATTTTCAATAAACATTATATATATAAAAATTTATCACCCAAATATTTATAAGATAATTTACATCAATAATTTTAATACTAAATAATTTCTAATAAAATGAAAACTCCTTGCATGAGTTGTAATGATGAATTACACTCAAAAAAATATGATGAAGTGCCTTGAAATTAAGTAAATTATTATTCCTCCATTTTTGTCTAGCCAACCAAGTCATTCACATACATTATGATGTCATTTCCCATTATTTAAAAAATATATTATTCTATAAACTTTTCCCTTTACATTCTTTAAAACATTTTTATTACCATTCTAAACTGATAAACACCCACTATGAAGAATCATTATGCTGGAATTATTTCACTCATTAATGGATTTCCTAGCCACATATTCCATCTCAATATTCTTAATTTATTTCCAATTTGTTTCCAATTTTGATGATACTCTTTATTTTTTTCTTTTTATAATCATCAGTACAAGAAATAATATATAATTTCTCTATTTCAAGAAGGTAAATCATAGATTTAAATGTAATGGAATTTTATTTTATTGATTTTTTCCCTCATAATTCAAAAGGAATATATTTCTATTATATTACTATAATATACTGCACAATATATGAAAATTCAGTATTTAATAAATTCTCATT
Source organism: Viscum album (assembly GCA_963277665.1). Lineage (NCBI taxonomy): Eukaryota > Viridiplantae > Streptophyta > Magnoliopsida > Santalales > Viscaceae > Viscum > Viscum album. Next base: position 1,534,143,895 of record OY728120.1, on the reverse strand, counting down.
ACAATAATTTATATTATGGTGTGAATTTTTTATCTTTTACTTCTCTTATAACAGCCTATCAATTATCCCCTAAAAATATGTTTTGAAATGAGAATAATTTTAGATTAGCTATCCCATATGTCCATTGAACCAAAACATTGTTACAGGAAAAATATTTTAATCATCGTCTCTCCATATAACTCATGATTTTGTATAAGTATTTCATTGATAATATGTTCTCAATGTTTTGTGATTTCCTCTGATCATGGGATGATATTTATTTTTTACATTCTCTACCATTTATTTTGACCTTCTATAATTATATCTAAGACCACTATTACCCATGAAATTGGGACATTGAGTATTCAACACTTCCTCAAAATATCAAGTTCCTCATTCAAAACATTCATTTAAGGACATATCTAATAAACCAAAAAAATTGTATGTTCTTCTTTGAAAAATAAATATTTATTTCATTCTCAAACTTCTATCTCAACGAAACAACAATATTATCTAGTACCTCAATCTTATAAACCTTTTTATTTAATTATATATTAATATCATCAAAGAGTTGGGTATGCTATTAATTTTTCAAATTATAATTCAAAACATCTTCATATATCAAATTATTATTTTCACATTGTAATACTTAATTTAGAATACATCAATATCTACTTCAATTTTATCAACATCAGTGAAGATACCATCAACAATCCTCCAATATTCACGTTCTAATTCATTTTTTTGATTAATATTATATAGATACCCTTCCATTTCCACATGGAGATTAATAAAACCTTATATTTGATCATACTTTTTATAATCATATTTTTATCCAAAATAAAAATTATAGAATCAATTATATTTATGATAATTTCATTTTCAAGACCTTCTAATGTATATTCTTAATTATCATACTCCAATTTATTCACCAAAAAATTCTATAAAACTATTTTCAAATTTAACTTCCATAATTGGAATACACCTTTGTGGGAATTTTTTTCTGTTATTATGATAATTAAAACTCTCCAACATATTAATAAAAAATTGATGTACATATAGATATTTTTTGAAAAATATTTCAACTATTAAACTATGATAAAGACAATTTACTAAAAAATATTAAATATCCTATTAAAAACATCCTTATAAAAAAGGATAAATAGTTATCACTTGAATATTATTTAATTTTAGACTCACAAACATCCTTCTTCACCATGATTGTGAATATAAAATAGTTACATGAATGTTCAAAATTTTATTTCTACATTACTCACATTTCATATGTGACAAATTTATTATGTAAATAATATAGATATAATTCTTTAATATTAATTTCATTATGTGATAGAAACATTGGGTAATACTTAGGTGGTGACTATATGATTATTTTATTTATAATACTAGAATCCCTAGTTTCATATAAGAGTCTATGAATATCTCTAACAATATTAACAACATGTTCAAAAAACATAGTAATTTTAGTTGAATTCATTTTCAGATCAACTAATATATTTTCTAAAATAATCAATATTTCATCATTCACCTTATTATAACATTTATTAATGTTAAATAGTTCATCATAAATTAATTTTTTTGATGGAAAGTTCAGCACCATCTTATAAATATAATTATATATCATTCATGAAGGGCATACTAATTCTTACCATCATCATTCAAAAATTTTCTGTTGACTTTAGTCATTATCCATCAATGGGAATCTGTTAAATTATTTCCAATCACAATTGTAAGCTAATCATGAATCCTAATTGATCATTAACGTGGTTTGAGAATATTAATCCACATCTGATCATAACGATGATAAAAAATGGTACTCTATATTTTTAAAATATCAATCATTTCACCTTCCTCTAATCGATTATCCTAGAAGAAACTAATATCTTTGATAACATTCGGTGTAGCATGTGGCCCCATTATACATCCTAAGAGGGGGGATAAATATACTATCTTTATGTATAATTTTATTTTCATTAAAAAATAGATCATGTATATGTATCCTAAATTAAAAAGTGATTATATAATATATTAAAAATCAAATACAAAAATATAATGAAGAATGAATACAATGAATTTATATGGTCCACATGTAATGGGTGAAAACCAATGAGAACATATCAATGATATACTGATATTAATTTTGACCAAATCATCACTATAATTTCAATATGATTTTTAGGATATGATCATTTCCCCACCATGATCTGTGGACTCTTACCCTCTTCAACCCACTGTTTTAAAGAGGTTTATAATGTTATAATTGAATTCCCGGTTGACCTAGAAATGATATATTTAAGTGATTTAATACAAATTATAATGGTTGTTATTCATGGTTGATTAAAATTAATTTTAATACATTTAATGAAATTAATGATAAAATTATTCTTACAAAAATATTTTAATATTATTTTCCCCAAATCGAACATCACTACATAATTATTGTTATTTTCAATTATCAATAGTAGTTCTCACTCATTCCCATTTTCGATATATTTATTTCCATCCATTTTCACTCAATAAATATTTTCTGCAACATGTTTTTATATATAAATATTATTTGAAATTCAAATTCCAAAATGAAATCTAAAAAACATCTATATTATTTTTCCTCAATTACAACCCTTGGATAATGTTTAGATTTTATCTACCGTTGAAATTTTAATACGTATTTATTAGTTACATATATAATTATCAAATTATCATGAGAGATTCATATCATAGTTTCTATTAAAATTCTACTATGTTGAAGAAGTAATGACATGATAGGCCAGTTCTCCATTTACATTGTTTAACAAAAATATGGTTTGTTTCTTCGTAGATTACTCTATGGTGGAAACTCTTATCTATAGGCTAAATGTCCAAAACAATGTCATTTATAGCCCTATACTTCTCCTCACCAAAAAGATTCAATGATTATATTATTATTATTAAATGATTGAACCCATTTTAGTGTGTTATTTATTACATGGAATTGATACATTAAGAAAAAAGAATCATTGAAATTACCCAAGTCACATTCATAGTGTGTCCATTATGCCTCAATGTCATGAAATATCTTCGAATTTGGTAAAGGTTGAAAATTTATGTTTCCTACATATTATCATTATAAAATATATTCAATTCCCATACATTTGAGTATTTTATTTTTTTCATTTTGTTTTATTCTATTTCATTTCATGGTTTTAATATATTTCTTATGGAATGATTCCCTGTAATACTACTCCACTCATGGAATGATCTTTACCTTTATTGATTGAAATCTTCCACCTGTATATGGATATATTTAAATATCTCTTTTATCAATATTAATTCATCTTCCAATATCATTATATATTTTATAACACTTCATGTAACTTAAACATATTATAAATTGGCTTTTATTTGAAAACAAATATTAAAACCCATGTTTTCAATGATATCTTTTATAAAATTTTATATATACTATGTAATAGTCATGTCCTAAAATTATCTACTTGTACAGATTGAGTGTACATTATGCTACCTCAATAATGGATTTAAAGAAACCATTTACTCAAGAAATATATTTGGATATGCATGGGTGGTTGCTTTTAGAATATTAAGATAATGAGGATACCTTGGTGGAGGAGATTGGGTTTAAGTCATAACTATCATCATATATGGAAATAGAGATAACACTACTTTGATAATTTATAATACAATATGAAACTCTCCTACTTTTTCAGTCAATCCTATCCTTATTCAAATATATCTTTAATTATATTTGAATCTGGCTCCTCGTAAGTCATTTTTTAACAGAAAATACCATTTATAGTTTTTCTTATTATGGAAATTTTTATAATCACATACATTGGAAGCCCATGCATCCCATTTAACATTTAGGGAATTATAAAATTGAAAAAAAACTAACCTCCTCTGACTAGATGTTTCGATCAGACCTCAGCCTATGAAATAGGAATCCCAAAACGTTTTGATCTACCATTGAATGACAAACAAAATTCAATGTTGAAAATATGGATGATTAGAAACCCTAGACCCTATATTGAACTAACATTCACTCAAGTTATACTAACATCATGGTCATCAACAAGATCTTCCTTAAATAATTATAGTGTAATAAAAAACAAAAAAACAAGTCAAAAAAGCACACCACATTGTATTAACAATGGTTATACAATATACAATATCATATGAGAACACATTACTCCTTTTTAAGGATAAAATCTATGTCACAAGGGAAACGTTGTACATACCATACCTAGATACAAATATAAGAACACCAAAAAATGCCTCTTTTGGAAAATACATCTTCAAAAATCACATGGAACAATCATATTTCATAAATATTATTTAAATATTAATTTATATATATTATATATTTTTCATTTAATTGACAATGAAATTAAATGGTTAATTAAAAAGATTTAATATACAAACAACATATTAAGATTTATTGAAATGTATAATAAGTGAAAAATTTAGAAATTATGGATTTCAGTATTAATTTGTTTGTATGTTAACAAAACATGTTATTATATTTATTTAAAAAATTGTCCAAAAAAATTTAGGTGGACTAAGTAGTGCGGCACGACCCGCTCCAAGGGTATAAGATTGAATCTTGGTTCCCTCTATAGTGTGGGATTCTACCAAATATCAACCATATAATATATTATAAATGATTAATGACACCAAAATTTCCCCCATTGTATGACGGATTCCATCAGATGATGTTCACATTTTATTGAGATTATATGGTCATATGTTTTCTACATCTTCCTCATCACTCAGAGCTTTCAAACCACACTCCTCCACCACTACCAATGATTTTCACCATTTCAATGCATCTTCTACTCATTAGTAAATTCATTTCCGGTTCCATCGAATCCTATCTCAATATCTTTTCTCCAAAATATAACCAAATAGAACCTTTGGTCAATCTAGGTCCATCATGTGACTACCATGAAGGATTTATATAGACACATCAATGGAAAAATCACTTAGAGGGTTTGATGAATAGGATTTCTACCTTTGCTTACCCGTATCCAATTAAAATCCCTCACCACTACCATTCACAAAAAAAATATTGAACATCCATCGATGTCCTGAAAAAACAGTGAGTCCTCCTATATCAATTTCAGTCCACTATTCAATATTAAAACCTTCATAATAATTGGGATATTTCAAAGCACCAACGGAAGGTCTTGGGGGTATTTTCAAAATAATGGAGTCATGATGATTTTTAGAATTCCTTGAATGAGGAGGATTTTGAGTAAGATCCTTTGACTATAAAAAAGGATTTCTTCCCACTTCTTATAGAATTTGGAGACATGTGTGAGGTCAAGACTCACTGTGGAGGCTCAACCATGAAAATTTTCATTTTTATTTATTTTTATTTTTATATAATTATAAATTCATAAAATTATTTCATGAATATTTTTTATTCATGTTTCATCCTCCGATGTGATTTCTTTTATTCTTAATCTTCTTTATTTCCTTCTTCTACATCTCCTCTTTATTCATCTTATTCTTCCTCTAAATTTTATTTTCTTATTGTTTTCATTTGTTTTATTTTCTATACCCATTATATTTTAGTTTATTTTTTTTGTATATATATCTCTCCTCAATTCTCTATTTTCCCCCATTATTCATGTTCTTTTATTCCCATAATTTTCATTTATATTATTTCAGTTATTTTATCTTCATCTCTTCATTTAATCTATCGTGACCTCTTACCAAAAATAATAGCGGGCGAACCTAAGGCTTGGTAAAGGGGAGAAAAGTGTTTTTTCCATTTATTTCCTACCTCAAATTTTAATATTCATTTTTTTTGAGTATGGGTGATGTGACTGGGGGTACAAAACTTCTACCATGAGACTGAAATTGAACTAACTTCTATTTTTAAAAATATTTTCCTCCCTTCTATAAAAGATATTATACTCATGTGATGAAGTTGAGATGTTTAGTGTATTAAATGAAACATTATAGTGAAGTTACTAAAAGGTGTCTCATTTTTTTATTGAGGATTTTATTCAACCTTCGTTATAGAATGAGGTGAAATTTAATTTGCTATTGGAATTTTAAATTTTACAATCACTAAATGAAATAATATTACTTTAAGAGTGATATTTCAGGACTAAAATATTGAACTAAACATTAAAAAAAAGAATTATAATGATGGAATAAAAATAACATACCAAAAAGGGTAATTTATTTCTCCCATAATCACACTATTTCATTTCATATTAATTTAATTTTCAGAATTTCTTATATTTTCTCAATTTCTATTATTTTCATAATATAATGAAAACAACCCAAAAAATTTTTGGTTAATTAGATTAATTTTTTAACCTAATTGTGAATATCCTCAAGAGAGTTTACCTAAATCATCCTCTATGGTGAAATAGGAAAAAAATTTATAATTTTTATTTTTTTAAATCCTCATGATAGGAATGCATCAAAACTGGTGTCATTTCCTAGAATAAAATCAAGGAATATAAATTTTTTTCCATGTTCCTGATATCATTTAATTATTCTATAATATAAAATACTATAAGTATTTAATTTTCTTTGATTTATCAAAACATATCATATCTTTTTGAAAGTAACTACTACTAATAGATATATGAGAAACTAGAAGAATAGAATTTTTAATATAAATTTTAGTTCGTAGAATTTTAAAAATCCATACAATGACATTAGAGAATAATTAAAATATATTTTTCATATATTGAAGATTTCATGGTGAAACCATAACCTGATGAAGAACATACGAGGCTATGGAGGATGACTTCCATGTATAGCTATGTGTTGGACATGAACGACATCTTGATTTCTTTTAGAATGTGTGTTATTTAAAATATGATATCCCTATGCCGTATAAAGTAGAATATATATCACCATTACATATATCTATTGAAATTTAAGAGGAGGAATCCACAATAGGGGTAGAATATAAATAAAATACAGAGGTGGCTGACTACTTACCTTTATTCAATAAGATCCAACAGAAAGATAATGTCATAATTGAGAAATAGGTTAAACTAGAACCAAATAAAAGAGATGATATTATTTTCAACTATTTCCTTTCTAATTCTATTCAATCTGATTTGAGTATCACTATTTAATATTTTTTATTTTAAGATCGGGTCAATACATTCAATGATTTAGAGGAATATTAAGAAACAACACATATCTCTATTAAGGAAAACGTGGAGATCCTATGTTTTAAAAACATGAATTTGAGGAGGCCCATAAATTATTTAATGAGGATGTTCTTGAGGAAAAAAATGTCAAAGGCTACCCATATTGAAAGGGGGAATTTAAATTTTATTCATGTAAAATAATTTACTTATCTTCCTGTTGATCATTAAATCCATGAAACCCATTTTTAGAAATAACTAGAATACACAATATAGGTTGAACAAGTGTAACCATAAAGGAAGATGATCCATACATCATCCAACTCACATCAATTAAGATATAATTAATTGTGAATAGATATATTTGGTTTAATATTTCCATATATTACTTCTTGACAATGAATAAGTTGAAGTAGGAAAAATCCACAAGTGGTGGTTCATGTATAAAAAGAACTATTAACAAACTGATTATGGATAATAGAAACATATTATCTCTATAGAAGTAAAAAGGATAGGGAACACATTCAGTGTGATACCATTTCTTAACTTCATTGTAGTTATATCAATATGGATTTCAATTTTATTAGTCATGGATCCAACCAATTATAAATATTATTTTTAGCATTAATGACATGATAATTATGCTTAATTGATTTACATAAATTTTTTGGACCATAATGGAATAAGGAAGCCCCCATTGAAAATATGAAGGAAGAGGATTGCAATATTTATTTCAATAGGGACTTTATCTTTATTATTATGTTATAAACTCTTTATAATTTTTATAAACCGTTTTTGATGTTCAAAACTAATAATTTTAAAAACATTATTGAATTTATGGTTTACTTTAAATATCTAGGAGACATTAGTTTCTTATGAACCTTGTTGTGCCTCTTTTCATATTTCAATGATAGTAAAATTTAATGAGTAAAATGAATAAATTAATAATTTAAATTGAATCATGAATATTAAAATGAGGACTCATGATTAGAGTGAATTATTTGAATTATATAATTGAAATTTCTATAATTTTTTATGATTTGAATTTTATAAGTTCATGTGAACAAATTTTTTATTATAATTGATACCATGAGTGATTTTACAATGATATATTTCTCATTATAGAGAGTATTTCCAAACCAATTTTTTCTATTTTATCTTGGGTTTATTTCTTATTGATATTGGGACATTCCACTGAACATAAAATTCATTAAATTTATTCAAAACTATGATTGTGAAAACAAAATTTAAAATGTCTGAATCATTTTTTCGATAATACCTTATTCTTGAAAACACCTTTCACAATAAAACATGTTTAGTTCAACTAGACAATTAATTTAATTATTATGTTGATCCATGTTTCAATACATTTTAATCCATTACTATCTTACTCTTAGAATTTACAACCTCTTTTAATGTTTAGGTGTATTGGTTGAGGACAACCTGGAAAAGGGAGTGAATTTCATCAGATGGAAAAAGTCTGGGGGTGTTTCCATGGGTATTGGGAATGATTTATTGACTCATTAATTATTCTTTATATTTATCCATTATTGAGAAAATATAAAATGGAAACAAAATAGAAAAAAAAATTCGTCATGATTTTGGAATATCCGAAATCACCACCAATAGACCAATTATTTTTATCATATGTGGTTTGATGTTAGATTTGATAAAAATTATAATAATAAAATTAGAAAACATAAAAAATTAAAAAAAAAATTAAAAACATTGAGTATAAAAATAACATAATTTCAATGAGAAATTCATTCACTATTATTTATTTGATCATCAACCAACATTGATCTTGGGAAGTATGAGTTGAAAAGGGAAAAATGTCAATAACATATAAATGTTTATTTCATTAACAATATATTAGGGAGAATCCTCCTCTTTGAGAACTAATTTTTTAATTTGAAAACCAACCAACATTAATCCTCAGAGTAATTATATTATAATTGAAAATCCTTTATTATTTTAGGTTAATTCATTCATTAAAAAATGGATAATGTAGTTACTTTAAAATATTATGGATAAGGAGCATGTATTCATGATGTGAACATAAGTGTTCCTGAATATGTATTATGAGTGGAGAGTGAAAATATTAAAATGTGAGTTTAATCATGATTTTTCTTATTTAACAATAAGAAATCGATGAATAACAACTAATGAAAGCATATGTTCTCCCAATTTCAGGAGGGGGAAATTAACATTACTGAACATATTATTTCCTTGAGATTTGATAATTAAATTTATATTTTATGTGGAATTTGAGAAACTCCAATACCATTTATAATTGTTTTATTTTATTAGATTCATAATTGAGTAGTGGAAACATAAGTTTTCTGTGAAATAAATGATGAGATTTTATACATTAAGAAAATCATAGATTATGTGTGAGAATATATGTCTCACTCATATTTCAGGATTATTTTTAATCATTTATTTAAGGATATAAATTTTTTTCATGGAAATACGAATATAATTAAATATTTTATTCAAAATTTTTTATTTTCAAAAAATATTTAAAATTGATTTATATGGATAAGAATCCATGAATTTAGAACATTTTTATTTTTTTAGTATATTTTATTAGTATAAAAAATCTGTTTCCATCTTTCTTAATAGTTTTCAAGAAACTTAATATGCAAATCTATAGATTGAACTCAACCAGTGGACTTATCCATATTGTTATCCCTAAGAATGGTTGACCGACCATATAATCTAACATGAGAGCCTGAATTGACCATTGAGTTAGAACCGGCTATGAGAGATTCCATTTTCATGGGTTAGGGTGAAGTCTACTCTGGTTCAGGAGTGCTGCTATCTAGAATCTATGTGTGTGCATGTGAATCATATTTCCCACCCCAATGCAGGATTCATCCAATAAGAATTCACAGAATATATTAAAAATTCTAATGGAAACCACTCCTTCTTCTATGTAGGATGCCTTACATAAAATACTATTCAAATTTTATTGAAATGAAATCATCCCGCATTTTATTCATGTTCCTAATTTCTAGGACATTTCACACTACACTCGTCCACCACTTCCCCTTCTCATCATCAGTCATCCCCCACATCTAGATTTTGGAAAAATCAATTTATATATCATGGAGGATTTATCTCAATATCAATTTACTATGATGAAGCCACGGATATGTTTTGATTACTAATAGACACTCATTCAACCACCATGAAATCTTCATCCAATCACTTCAAAGCCCAAATGATTTAGAGGACTCGATGAATAATGCCACTACCTCTAATACCCCACATCCTATTTAATCCCAATTATGCTACCATCCATAACCACCAAATGGATATTTGATGGATTCCATGCAAAATATCTATATTCTAACACCTATTTATTTTAGTTAATTATTTTATATTAAAACAATCAAAATATTCTGGAGTTTTCAAAACTCAAACTCTGTGCCTTGTGGAATTTTTAAAAAGATATATACATGGGGATTTTTAAAAATCCATTATGGAGGTTTTTAGGTAGATCATGTACCTATAAAAAACTGGTCATTCCACTTCTTATGTAGGGTTTACATCTACTGTAGGAGTATCCTCAAACTTGAGGCTTTACAATGCATCATTTTTTCAATTTTATTTTCATCCTTCTAAGATTTATTTTTATATAATTTTAATTTCATATAAATAACTAATTTTTCTTTTTAATTCATGTTTCATCTACCCATATTAATTATTTTCTTATTCTTATTATTTACCTTAACTATATGCGTCTTCATCATCTTCTTCTATTTCATACTCTAATTTTAATAGTTTCTCCATTTTTTTATTTTTTCTTCTCATTGAATTTTGTTTTATTTCTGAAATCTATCTCCCTTATATTATCTCTCATACCCCATTCCACTTTATATTTTATTTTCATCATATTATGTTATTTTATTTTTTTAATTTACTTATTCTTTTCATTCTATATAATGTGACCTCACACCCTCGATAATGAGGGGAAAACCTGAGTCTTGTACTAGGTTAGCTAATATGTGTATCCATTCATTTGGTGCTTCTATTAAATTTTTTAATTTATGTTTTTTATGATAAAGGGATATGTGAAAGGGTGTTTAAATTTTCCACCACACCACTAAACTCAAGTTCACTTCTATTATATTTTTAAATCATTTCATTCCCTTATACAAATGATAATATCACAATGTGATGATGTTGATCCATTTAGTTGATGAAAATACATATGATAATGTCTGGTCTTAGAAGGTGTCACGTTCTCTATTGAGGTGTTCCACCGACCATTATTATAGGAGGATGTGTAATTTAAATTCATATAGGAATTTAATATTTTAAAATAACTAATAATTAAAATGGTAGTATAATATATATATTTGATAATTTAAATATAAAACCAAATTCACAATACAATAATAATAATGATGAAACCCATAAAAAAACAAAAAAGGAATTTATTTATTTTCTATTCCCCTTATATCCATACATGTAATGTTCAGGTTTCATAATATCATATATTTTCCCAAATTCTTGTATTTTCAAATCAAAATAAAAGAAAACAAAATTTTTTACAATATGTTAGTAATAATATCTCAGTAAACAATCTAGGGGCCTCTTCCAGAGAGAAAAACCTGGCCATCCACTATGTTGCACTAGTAAAAAAATTATAAATTTTGATTTTACGAGACTCTTGATAAGATTTTGGTATAACTCTAAATGGAATTCCCCCCATGTGTACAAATATTTTCTAATCATCTTTTTTATCCACTCTCAATCAACCTAGGGTTTTTCATCAATTAATAATCGATCGAACCCCCTCTCTTTAATATTTTATTTATAGCCAGTAAGAGTTTTTCTAGTTTCCATTATTATCAAAAAATTTAGTATTCTATCTATTATGAAAGGGTAATATGGTTTTTCTCCATACCTCAAATAATCAATATACTAAAAAGAAAAACATACGATTCTCACCCACATCTCTCATATTTAAAATCTTTCTTCATAAAAAATCACCTTCCTACCTCTTCATTCCGTGCTATCATCTAGATAATCCTCTAATAATTTATTAATCATTTAAATAATGTCCGGTGAATTTCGCAGACCCTTTGAAACCCCATGAATATTCCTATGTAAAATATATTTAATAATTCATATCCTCCATCAACGAAAATCAATTCATTAATGAAATCCTATACTTTATAAAAAATATTAATGTTGTATCCATAACTATTTTAATATGAATTGAATTTTATGTTGATGTTGCATTGGATACCACAAGAATGGATCCAGACATCCATATTTTATGAATAACTTTCTCTCCAACATCTAAAACATTTATTCTATAAATACATGTTCTCAATCTTACAAAAACAGAAACAGACATAAATTCTCACATAAAAGTGAAACAATCTAAAAATTGATATTTTCTCCATAGTTTAATCCTAAAAATATTCTAGCCAAATAATATTTTAATGTTTTCCCAAAATTACATTTAAAATTTTGAAATTAAAAATTCCATTCAAACAACCCTTCTAGTTTCTACATATCCCTCTAACAGGCATGTCATCTTCCAAACCCCGGTAAAATAATGTCACCAAAAAATTTTAGACTCAACCACTAATTTTGTAAGACCAATAAACCTTGTAAATACCTCCATGTAATTTATCTAAATCAAACAGTACTGGGAACCATATAATTTTATTAAATTACCATGTATAATCCTTTTCTATATACATTTTACATTGGTCTATTATTTATAAAATTGTACATTCCTAAAACTCTGAAAAAACATTAATTCCAATATCCTTTTTATATACCTAACTACATTAACAAGATCAAAACCCAAAATTAAAAAATATATCCTATGAAAATTCTTGTGCAATTGAGTTTTCTCACTCCCAATGATGAAAATCAGGACAAATGATTCATTTCATAGTGAAACCAATGCATGAATATTTCTTTTATACCACTTCATGTAATCATGGTACTAAACCATTCAAACCTCTCCTCCATTATACATTAAATTTCCAAAAATAATTGATCATCAATAAGAAACTGTCTAATATACCTATATACTTAAGTCCTTATATTCCCTCCTTTTCAAAAAGACATGTCCAGATTTTGGGGTTTTCTATCTTCAAGAATCAATGTTCTATTGGTCGACTACACAATAACTTTCTAGATGAATGTGAAAGAAAAATACCCCTTTCTAACATGGATTTCCTTGAAATATCTTCCCCAAAATAGAAATTAAATAAAATTGATCATGATTATATTTTTCATGTTTAATAATGGCTAGACATATTATACATCGATTAACAGAACAAAACACCTATCGAATAAATATATAGAATTTTAAAAAATTAAATTTCCCATGGATCCTCACAAATATTAATTTTGTATTATTCAATGTTATAGCCACTACATAGTGATACAAATTTTGGATTTTCCAGGAATAATCTCTATGAAAATGTTAGTAAATATTCAATCATGCAATTTAAAAATTAACCTACATCCAATATCTAATCCACATAGATCTAAACAAAAATCTTATATAACGTATTCTTGTAACATCCAAAAATTGTTACCTATTTATTAATGTTACACAATACCTATATATTTTTATGGAAAAAGAAAAAACTCATACTATCATTCTACATTGACATTGATAATATAATGTATAGTGCCCAATGAGAATAACTAAAACTAGACACTAATTACACTATTTGGTAAAAAAAATACATACCACCTTCCCACATCATGATTAATGAGATGACAATACCATAGATTCAAATATCGAGATGTTTTTTTCTAGTATGAAAGATCAAAAAAATCATTTATAATGAAAACTACTATCTTTCACAATTTTCCGCAACTAGGTTCACATTTATGTAAATACAATGAAATATAAAATAATATTCTCTAGTTATTAATTAAATAAAACCATTTTAAATATTGGGAATGTGTTACACTCCTTGAACCCCTTAAAACATCTCTTATAGAACTAAAATAAACCACTATTTTTTCCAATGATCATGATACCATTCCAATGAATATTCTGAAAAATATAATCTCCCCTTTTAAAATGCTGATTGATGATAGACCATATCCAAAAATTCTAACTCAAAAGAAAAAATGAACATTTGGTAGATGAAATTGTTGTCCCCTATCAATTACTATAACATTATTACCTATATACATTTCCATCTCAAATAAAATTTTTGTTTCCAGTAGTTTCCTTCCAAAGCATCTTCCAGATAAATTCACGTTTTTGAGTGATGGATTATTTCAATATCATAAAACGGTTCATAAAATATCGTAATCAGATTATAATGATCCCATTATCCTTAAAAATGACATCTCCATGTAAGGAATTCTCAATATATCATATATACATATTCCAAAATAATTCCTTATTTTATTTCTTATTGTGGTTTCTTATTATTCTAATCAACTCACTTATATATGAATCTCCATTAACTAAATTTTTTGATTCTCCAGAAGCTCCAAAACCATCATTTTCAAAAATACTTTGTTTTCATCATCAAGAATCAGTCTAGACTAAACCCATATTAATTGTAATCTTCCACAAATAATGATATCCCACTTGATTGAAGAATTGTGAGGTATCATCACATTATTTAATATGACATCAATGGTCTTCCAACCATTTTCCAAATTCCAACTCAACAAAGGAAAATTATTATAGAGACATACTATCATAAGAAATTTATAAATAGATAATCTTATGTAATTATACAAACATACCAGTTATTTTATTTCTCTCTTAGTAAACTTTTCAACCAAAAGTTACTAGTATTTTTCTAACCGGGATCAACACTATAGGATGTGATTCCACCTGTTACGAAAATTTTAAATTCCATGTATATATAAAGCATATGTATCAATAATATATTGAGGGAATTTGAATGAAAAATATCATAACCTCCCAACCTCATGTGACTAGAATTTTCTTATAGATGTGTTCATATGAAACAAGACACTCAGAAGGGTCTAATGTACCACAACACACCCTCACAAATTCAATGTCCATAATTTGAAAACCGAGTCCCCACAACCACAATGATTATCCACTATTTGTTGGTTATTAACTATAAACATATTTTATTGATTTGTATAATACAATATGGTTCACCAAATGTAAAAAAATATTAATTATAAGAAACTACTACATCACAAGCTGAGTGCGTGCATTTTTTGACGTTATAGTTTGACTATACAGATCTACCACCTCCTTAGTATCAATTTTTAATTACTTTCTAATCTATTTAGAATGGATTATTTAGAAATTTCATATATTCATTTAACGTGTTTAAAATTTTAAACTAATCGGAAGTGAAGTGCAAAGAAAATAATTTGTATATGGATATTATGTTTCATTAAATGGAGAGCATTGAGGTTGGATATATGATGTGATGTAATGCCTCATTATGTTAATGGTGAATGTTCACTATTTTCATTAAAATATTTATATACATATATATATCTTATTCCTGTATAATTTTCCATCAAATTCAGTGAAGGAAATAGAACCCCTCATGATATACAAGATTCCCCATGATACGATCATGGTTTAAATAGCTGATGTAATACCACTAAGGTGTTATTAATTTATTATGCTAATTTGGTGGCCCATAAAATAATTTTCTTCCTACTAATATTTAGAGGCTATTTATTATGTTATACAGGTATGAAATTATATTTTCATAAAATTTCACGTCAATATTGATTCTGTGGAGGAAATATTTCACAAATATGGGTCCTCTTACACTTCCAAAATCCCAGTATCAACCATATAAAAAATGTTAGTGGTATCTGGGCCAGGTAAATTGATGTCTCAACATTTTTTATCTATGTTTTAGGTTAATAAAAAGATTAAAGTATTGTAAATTATAAAAAAATAGAGATTCATTGTACTAGAACATAATATATGGTATTATTTTTTTAGATTATGTCAAACATTAACAAATTTTAGTATATCCCCATGTATTACGTTGATGATCAAATATATCATTCATTGAAATTTGACATTATATTAAACAATTTTCATAATTTTAGGGTTAGGTGTATTGTACATTATGGGATAATTCATAATGACTCCCCACTTTCAAAAATAGGGTACCATAGTCAAGGTACTAAATAATATATTGAGTTTCAATGAATTTTTTTGTATCAATTTGATACTAAATTATGTTTCGTTGTAGTGCGAAATTAGTACCTAACATTGTATTATGATAAAACATATTATAATGTTTTTTACTCTAAACTGACACAACTTTGAATGAAAAAATAGCAACAGGAATCAAATTTTCATTATATTGAAGGTCAAAATAATGTGAAGTGGCTATATAAAATAATAAATATTTAATTTTTTCTACATAGTTAATATTTATTATTATTTATAATTTTTTTAAAAAGATAAGAAGTAGAGTATGAAAATTTGTAATTTCCCATGTCTAAATTAAATATTAAATTTTTATATATTTACACTATGTTTTAGAAAATATATTATTTATTTATTTATATTTGAAATATTTTTATATTCATTTCTAGTAAAAAATTATGAAATATGTATAAGATTTCATAAAAAATTATGCAACTAATTTTTTCTAATTAATTAATCCCTACATTTCATTCATGGTAAAACTCCACAAAATCTAGATTCCAACTACCTTGACCTTGGTTTAAAATAAACTAGTACTTTACCCGTACATCCGAAAGACACAATAAATCAAATCATAATTCAAAAATGAATATGTTGTTTGAAAACATAATGTTGAGAATTAATTATTGAAATGTTAAATTTACAAAATAGTGAAAGATAATATTATAATACTTGTAGATGTTTATAAGACATCATCACAGTATTTTTAAATTAAAAATTTATATGAAAAGGAATAAAAATTAATTTTTTCTATTAAGAAATCATATATATGAAGTGATATAATATTAATATAAAATATATAGTAACAAAAATTGAAACAAGAGCACGTTAAATATGAGTGTGAACATAATGGTGAGTTTTTTTAAACCATGAAAATATAATAGAATGTTTATAGAGAATAATTATGTTGTGAAGAGCAGGGGTTAGGAAGTAACAACAACCACAACATTTTAAATGTATCTTCTATTCCCATTCATAGTGGTAGTGTAATTTATATATATGTGTAAGTAAATTCATGTATTCCCAATTATTAGACATTTTTATAGTGGATCAGTTGTTCCGAATGCTGGGTTGAAACAAATGTCAATCCCTACAGCATATAATTTGTGTGAGAAAACTAAAACTAGGAATTCAGTTTAGTGTAAATGATATATACATTAGAAAGGAAAATGATTACACTTGAACATGTTCTTTCATTTTATTAGGTGAGTAAATATACAATTTCAGTTACCAATAGAAAAATTTAAAACATTAATTTGAAACAACATAAACATATATTTAGTCAAATGATACCTAGAAATTGCGTCACAAAATATCAGTCAATCTTGTCGCTCTTTTGGTTAATCATATCCTTTAGACGAGGATGGAGTTCATTGGTAGTGTTTGTTGTTGATGTAGAGTCTTGAGAACTTGTAACATATTCTTGGACCACTTCATCAGCATCAAATTCAATCATTAGATTTTTCTAAATGAGAAAATGAATTATATGGATATGTAGTAACAAATTTTGACAACTGTAATCATTGAGGAGAAAGTAGTAATTTAACAATTGGAAAAAGAGAGGAACAAATGAAGTGTGTTATGTTCATTGAAAAAATATAAATTTTATGAAATAAAATATGCATTATCTAATAAAATGATGTAATTTAGTTAAAAAGTAATAAATAATAAAAAAAATTAACTAATTAGATGAAATATTTTTAATTGTTACACCAAATATAGCGTTAGTGTTTTAGCTAACTCCTCAAGATCCAATGCTTTGTTGTCCCTATAACACATGTGTAAATTGAATATTAAAATAATCTGGTATATTAATTATAATAAATTATATTCAACAATGATATATAGTACATGGAAATAGTCATTAGTAATACTTTTGTGTGATTATTCACTACTATGATGATCTTATATAAAAATTTAAAAATGAATGTTGTTATGTGAATTTTATATATATAGTAATGAAAGTAACGAAATAATAATCTATATTTACCTTCATTTCTTCTAATATTTTTTAAAAATGGATGACATAATTTTCATTATCAGTGATGAAGAGTATTATTTATGTGTTCTGGTCGAAAAAATGGTGATGATATTGAGTGATGTAACTTATGACATCTATTGATAGAAGAACTCTTTTGGATTTGAAATTTTTTATCTCTGATGGAAGAAAAAACTTATCTTTGTTATATTTTGTTATTTGAAGGTCGAATGATTTTAAATATACTGAAAATCTATGAATATTAAAAAAATGGTGGAATAATTTTACCAATATCAAAGAATCTCTCAACTTAAAATATGTTTTTCTTATAAACTGCTTGACCTGATTTTCAAAGAGAATTACAAAAAATGAGTCTTTGAGATATATCACCAGAAGATTCATGCTAAATCTATTTTATTTAAAGAGTAGTTATATTTGGATACTAACCAAATATAGATGTTAAAATATGTAATGGAGGAAAACAAAATACATTACCTTGGAGTAGTGCAGAATAAGGGAATTTTTCAATTCTGGCATCAAATGTTGAAACCCATAGTGTGTACATTCTTAATAGAAGAGTTTCATGGTTGAAAATACATGTTATGGGTTCTTTCCATTTTTTATATTGTACTAGTAATCATACATCCTGTCGGCTATGATACAAATAGTGATATTAATATATAGATTACCATTTGACTTAACAATGCATCACTGAAGAGTACATATTAAATATCCAAGTTTGGGATATGTGCCTTATAGCCAAAATACTAACAAAAATCCAAAGGACAAACAATATCTAAATATGTTGTGTAAAAAATGATTAAAGTATGTGATGTTATTTGGGAATTTATAAGTACTATCACAAACTTGTTTACACATGGTAGTAATATAATCATTTAGTAATTATAAATAAACTGTTTTTTCTAAAGATTGAAGTTGCGTTGAATTAACTACATTTATGTTATTTTTTATTCTTATATTCTTATTAATAGTAAAATAATATGGTAATATATCATTATTGTAAATAAAATGTGGTATAAAACCTTCTATGAATGATTGTCTAAGTAAATCATATTAAATTTCAAATAAATAAATATGGAATATATTAAATTTATAAATTAGTGGTCAAATATACTTTTATACTATTTTAAAATGTTAACAATTAGCCTTAATAGTTAATATATTAAAATTAAAAAAATAATTAGATGACATTGGAATACAGGTGTAGAATATTTGGGGACATCATGACAATTTAAGAAAACATTAATAAAAAATGTTAACAGTTGATAATGTATTTTTAGAACGGAGAAAGAAAAAATATTAATGAATCCACATTTAAAATATAAAACTAATATTGGATATATAATTCATAGAATTGAAATGTCAATTTCAAACAAATAAGAGAGTATGAAACCATAAAAATATGGGAAGTTTTTTGTGTATAGAAGGTGGTGTTGAATAAAATGATTTGTTTTATTAAATAAGTCTTTTTTCACAACAGAGTTATGTTTTTCAAAATAACATGGGAATATATTGGGTAATCTTGATGTACCACAAAGATGTGTCCTGGAGCTCCTTGTTAGTTGAAGGCCGACTGTAGTGGAGTTAGCCATTACTACAGTAGAGACCTTGTCATGGATTTTCGTTTCTTACTAAATTTGATCCTTCTAGCAAGGAATATTATTGAAAAAATAAATCAAATTAGTAATCTAGATTTCATAGAGTGGATATTAAATTCAAATGGGAAACTAAAATACTCTAGCGAAAATATGCACAAGCAACATGTACATAATATGGAATATATAATATAGTTGATATAGGTAATTAAAATGAACATTATAATTTTGAAAATAAAAACAAAGATTTTTCATTATTACCTTACTAATCCATACATGTAACTGAAAATGAAAATTATAAATTATCATATATGAAATTGGAATAATTTTATATTGATTAGAATAAGTTTAATATACAAAATATGCAGGAGACTCTCATGTGTTGAGGAAATCAATAAAAATCCTCCTAAGTATGAGTGTCTCGGTTAATCTTTATCTACTGCAAACTAATTACGATGCCTATAAATGTGATATTTTATACAAAAATAAGAGATCATTCCTTGTTCATAAATGTGGATCTGTAGGAGACAATCCTTGCTGTAGTGGACACTATGTCTTGGATTTTTTTCACAGTGAATCCAATCCTTAATATAGAACATATTACTGAAAAAATAAATAATATGGGTTGAAAAAATAAAACATCAGGATATTCTAGATTGTGTAGTGGGGATATTCAATCCATATGGGAAACAAAAATACTCTATAAAACAATCAAAAAAATATAGGTAATCTTTTATATCCAATATAGTTGATACTGTAACATAAAATGAAAATAATTAATCTAAAAATAAAAGAAATAAATTATTAGTATTACCTTATGACTCTATAAATGTAATTAAAAATAAAAATAATATTTTTTCACAAATGAAATAAGAAATATTTAAGGTTGAGTGGAATCAGTTAGACATATCGACTATAATGAACAATTTTATTCATTGAGGACAACAATACCAACCATGCTGAGAATGGTTATCTTAGTAAATCATGGTTAACTAAAAATATATAATGATGGAAGGAAGGGTTAAAACATATATGAATCTGGTAAAACAAACCTATTGTAGATATTTGGATGTGTAGGATCATAGAATTTTTTTTGGAGATGGTAAAAGGATTTGTGATGAGGTTGTCTGGTAGTGGTCTTCTATTGTTGATCCTGAAGAAAATTTTGGAGGATGATATTATGGTGAACAAATACATTGTGTAGGGTGATATAGGGTGTAGGAGGACACTTGGAGTAGATAGAGACATGGATCACATAGAGACAGGGAGCACGCAGAGACCATGACAAGTGGAAGACTGGGAACAGGCGGAGATGGTGAGCAGGCAGAGATGGAGACCAGGTAGATACAGACAACGTGATAGAACAAATGCAAGAGATGGGGAGTAGGCATAGATGGAGAAGACGATCCAATAGTGCAAAGAATAGGTAGACGAATGTCTTTCTACGGATACAGACTGTGTGATTCCATATTAGAGAAGTGAGGTTGGGGAAGATAGACTGCAGGAAAAGTGAAACCCTACGATGCTAGAATGTGATTTCAGAGGTGGGATTCATCATGAATGCCAATAAATGGTGGTTTATGGAGGTATTTTTCATTGGGATACGTGTTTAGGAGATGTGGATTTTTATGTAGGTGGCACGTCAGTTGGAGGAAATCCATGTTTAGTATATATATATAGATGTTTCAATAAAAATAATAGTAAATAATGAGTACAGATATATACCTGATTGCATGTAACATGTACTATTGATTTTACGAACACAAAATATGTTCAACAACTTCTGTTTAACTAAATTTCATCATCATCCTTCATAAAAATTGAAATTCCAAAGATTTAAAAGTTATGTTTTGAAGAAAAAATGATAATAGAAATATAAATACAAGTTGGAATATTTTCATTCATAGAAAATTAAATAAAAAAACATATTTTAGAGAACACATCATATATTTTATATTGAAACAAAATATAGAATAGTTTCTTCTATTATAGCATGAAATAAGTTATGATACATATAAAATAAAGATTTATGTTATAAGAAAACTTAATTAATATGTAATCTGCTAATGTACAATATGAAAACAATCTGTAATATGTAATGTTCAAACATCTATGTGTAAGTAATATGAAAACAATTGTGCATAATAAAACACATATGCAGATTAATCTGGAAGCAATTTAGTATATGAAATATGCAATCTATAATGTGAAAACAATTATGTATATGAAATCTAAAAGAAAATATAAGCATTGAATAATTTGAGATCTAGCTAGGATCCATATGATGCAATCTATGGTCATTCACATGTCACCCAACATGATTCATCTCACTTATTTTAGCATATTACATGAATGATGATGACATGAAACTAACGAGGGCCAGATCTTGAATGAATCGTAGGTACCAAATTGTATGCTAGAATATGTTATTATCTCCACAAGGATAAGAGACAACCTATCATACATGCCTCGATGTCAGTGGTTCTTTTTATATCCAAAAATTAATACAACATGTTTGGATAAACCTAGGTGTGTATATTGGATAATTTTTATTTTATATCATGTTCCAGCATAGAAAAACATCATATCACTATGAATAAATTATGTACCTTAGGCTTAGCCTATGTAGCTAAGATGCTTTGGATAATATCAATTTGGTATGACCCAATGGTCATGACACATCCAACTAATTCTCCATTGATGCATTGGTTGCCTAAAAAATTTATATATGTTTTTTGAAGTGGACTAAAAAATTGTTATCCACAAATGAAAATAAATATAAATGAATGATTCCTCAAACACCACAAGAACTTGGGCTTGTGTTATAGGTATAATTATAGGAAATTCATTCACTCTTCAAACCATTATAAATTTCAGAGTGATAAAATGGACCAATTCACTATCATATGGATAGGTATAATTTGATATGAAGTCATTTCACCAAAATATTTCAATACATATGTGATGATTGTTTCAAAAGAACACACATGTGGTTGAGCCTGCCACAATTTCCTTGATATTTTTCAACACCAAAATTTTTATTACCGTATATGGTATAACTATGAGTGAAGCAGAGACATTTCCTATCTAGAAACCTAAGAAAATCTATTTTCATATGTACAATAATCAATAAATTTACCATTATTGTTATGTTAAATCATGCAAAATATATCCTCATGAAAAAATGATCAATTTAATAAGAAAATTTCTGGACTATTGATCTTATATTTTAGCTTTAAGCATGTGTGCATAAATGAACAATCTGAAGAAAAAAATACACATATATTGTACTATCAATACACCATAACAAAAAATAAACAGCATAAAGGAAGAGACACATGTATACCTTCTCTAAGGATATCATTATAAGAATGAAACATTATTGTATACTTTGATTTTTTATAGTAATCTTTTCCCTGGTGAACTTATGAAGTAGTATGCTCCAATTGAACCTATGAATGATTGAAACACATTTTTTCATAGTTGGATGTTCAAAAATTAAAATGAAAATGTAAAGATAAAATTTGTGGGAATGAAGGGACATAATCTAAAATAATTTTTTATGGGATAGTTACAGTGAAGGATCCAAAGATGAATTTGGTGATAATGAATGACTCAGTTACTAATGAAACATAATAAAATTAGCTTCATGGTTCCTTCAATGACATTAACATAATCATTGATCATTCATTGAAAATAACCTTCTTTTCTAAGGGAGGGAATCAATGCAATAAAAGTGGTCTTAATAAAAAATTTATATTATTTATCTCACAGAACCAAGTGGGGTATGTTCTAGGTAAAATAAAAATAAATATATAACACATAAAATAGATAAATCAAGGGTTGAATGATGCATCATAGATGAATCCTTGTAAACATGATAAATTGCATATTAAATTGATGGGGAGGCTCTAATCCCCAGGGAAAACAAAACAATTTTTCACATTATTTTTACCCTAAAAACATAAACTAATACAAAGTCAAGGAAAATATTATTTTCATTGAATATAAGACATAGTTCATAATGCAGTTTTGTAGATATTGGAAATAATCAATGTAATGTTAGACCTGGGATCTAATTTTGATCACATTAATGGGTAAGATTACAATATGTGAAACAACACTGGAAGAGGCCCCCTACAGGGCATCAATAAATGCATATTTAAGTCGGTTGTTCTTCTCCATCTACTCCAAAAACATTGATTCTTACAAAGAATCATTCCCCATTTCAAAATTCATTCTTAACATCAATTGAAATGAATGAAAATACCATTATTGTGGTATGGAGACAGTGAAGGAGGTAGAGAAAATGTAGTAGATGCAGTGGTGGAGAATCCTGGCGTGTAGCAGACATAGGAGGAGGTGGAGGATCCAGACATAAAGCAGATGAAGAAGGAAGAGAAGAAGATGGAGGAACTGAGGGTTGTTGTAGAGGTAGAGGGGGATGATGGTAGAGTCCTGAAAACTAGGACTACAGGAATAAACTGTGAGTAGTGTTAGGTGGAGGAGAAGACTTGGTTGAAGATGAAGAAAAAATCGGGGGTGAGTGGAAGAAATAATTTTCAGTGGTATATATAGGATGTAGGAATCGTGGAAGGAGATGAGATTTTTGAATGTGAGGAGATGGATATTACTAGTGATGGGGAGTAGGTGGAGATTTATATGATGATCCAAGATTTTGAAGGATGGGAATTTCAAGGGCGATGATTGGATGAAGGGGTACCAGAGGTGGCATCAAAGAACTGAGATTGGGGAAGATGGATAGTATGAGAATTGAAACCCATGATAGAGGGAATGAATTTTCTATGGAAGGAGGAACTATGAAGCTTTTGAAACTATAATAGTCGATGAGGGTATTCGCGATGTGGAGGGAGGGGTAGGCGAACGAATACTAGAAGATGGTTATGGGATAATGGATGTATTTGATGAGGGAGTGACACATAACAGAAAATTGAAAACATTTATAAATATATATATTTTATTATCTGGTATTTATTTATTGATAATAGGTTATTCATATTTGGTTTTATAAATATTATAAACTAGATTACGTCTTTATAAAATTCTGCTAATGTAGGTGTTTTTGGAGTTATACATCCCACTATCCTGGATGTTTATGCCTCGTTATATAAAATTTAGTGTTCCCTATTAAAACATAGCGGACTTGCGTCAGTTATTTTATCCTTTGGTGATGGTTTAAACCACTTCCATATGATACCATGACGGTTTCTTAAAACCTCTACTAAATATGGTGTCATCATCTAACATTCAATGATTTCAATCATTTAGCAGTTCTTTCATTGATGTGTCGTGAAATATTTTTTACATGTAGTTTTTTATTTTCCATCAGTAGTATTCTATCTCAATACTTATGAGAATTTTATAGATTTTTTAACTTCCAATATATATAATTATATATTATTTTAGTTTGAAATATTTTAAACAAAAATTCACCACATATACTAGTGGATAGAACTATCACTATTTTTTTTCTCTATAGATAGTGGATGTTTAAACCACCATTGTTTATAAGTATTAAAAAAATAAAACCCCACAGAAGTTATAGCCCCAAAAAAATAAAATCATTCATATAAAAAATATAAAAAAATCTTTTAAGAAACCAATTATATATGAATAAACCTAAACAGATCTGAATTACTAAGAAAAAATTATCAAACAAATGAAAAAATATGAATTAAATTTCTCATCCCTAACCAATACAATAAAAATAGAAATTGAATTTAACCTACCTAAATTGAATCTACATGAATCCAACCAAATGAAAATTTTCAAATAAATAAAACCATAAGAAACCAACCAAACAAAAATAAATTCCATAAAATAATTTTAATCTAAATTAAACTAAACTGAAGAGACCTAATCCAAACATGATTAATTGAAACCAAATCAAATAGATATATCACTATTTTAACTAAATTAAACCTAAAATCTATCGATTATTAAAACAAACTAAATTTAATTGAATAAAAAATAAATTTAATGGGATTTAAAAAATATGGTATTAAAAAATTATTCCATCAACTTGACTAGTCTGGACATTACCATAAATAACCTAAATAGAACAAAAATTATGACATGTAAACTAAATTAAAATTCACCTAAAAAATAATAATACCTACCCAAATAAACCAAAATTAACATAATATATACCCATTTAATAGATTTCATGTGACCAGACCTAGATTGAATGAAACTTTTATGAATTAACCTATCCTAAACCAAAACTGTCGAAATAATCCAATGCCAAAATGAATTACAAATCAATTCTTAAATAAACTAGATCTAAGGGGAACCAACCTGAACTAAGAGTAAATGAATAAAAATGAATTGAAAGAAACATTCCCTACCCTACCCAAACAAAAATAATTTTAATTCGACTATAAAAAATTAATTACCTAACCAAATTAAAAAAATAGAATTCAATCAAATACAATTAAGTTAAATTTACTAAATCAAATAAATATGAAATAAAATTAACATAATAAAATTAGTTAAAATTGCGTAGTCTTTAACTGAGTAAAATTAAATTTAGTTGAAGCAACCCTACCTAACAAAAAATTAACTTACGTAACTAAAAAACAAAAAATGAATCTAATAAAAACATACATACATAAATAGAACTAAAACAATAAAGATCAGTTCACATGTATCCATACCAAAGTAAAAAAAATCAATGTCACTTAATCCATTTTGAAATGAAAAAATATGCCTGAATTAAACTATACATAACTAAAAACCCCTCCTAAAATGAACTATTATAAACCAAAACAAATATATTTGAACTAAAAAAGATAAAAAAAATTATATTAAATAACCCAAATTGGCCTAATATAACAAGAACCTAATGGAACTGAAATTAATATAACAAAATTTAATAACATATAACAAACCCAAAATGATATAACTTGGACTAAATAGTGTTAAAAATAGATCTATCCTGATCAAAACCAAGTTTTACATACGTAACAAATATATAATAATATAAAACATAACTAAATAGAATCAATCTCAGTATAACGGAAATAATCATTCCCAAACCAAAATGAAACGATAACAAATTACCTAATTTAAAATTAAATTATCCTAATTTTGTTAATATATATTAACTCCACCCAAAAAAATCAGATTAAATAAGACAAAATTGAACTAAACTAATCGTAGTTGAATAGAAATAAACTGGAAAAATATAATTTAACTATAATAAAAAAATAATGAACCAACCAATAATAGTTCGAATATAACTAAATTGTTCAAAATATTACTAAAAAGAAAAGAACATAAATTGATGCAAAGGAAAAAAGTGGAATATAACCAAATAAAATTGATTTATCCCAAAGAGGGGTGACCTAAGAAAATTCTAATATAAATTAAATAATTAACCAAAAACAATGAAAATCAATTTGATTCAATTTAAATATAATGAATATAAGTTAAAAAAAACAATTTCATACTAAAATAATTGGATGAAATTGATCTATACAATGTATAATCGATTTGAATGAAATTGAATAGAACCAAAGTATATTGAGATATATTAAATGATATAAAATAAATCCAAATAAAATATAAAAAATTCTTGTAAAATAAAAATCTCAACAGTATGATGAACTAAATAAAAAAACAAAATGAATTACACAGATTTGAATGAAAATGATTTAAATTAAACTGAAGATGCCCTAACCTGACTATATTTGAATCAAATTGACCCAAGACTTACTGAATGGATTAATATTGAAAAATAATAATATAAACTTAACAATGCTGATGAGAATCAACGTTAACTAAGCCATCCAAAATTAGAACCAAAAAATTGATCATGAAATTAACTGAGCCTACAAGAATTGAACTGAATTACTTCTAAAAAAATCAAACTAAACCAAAATAAATTGAGAATAAATGAAATTTCCTTAATCAATATGAACAAAAATAAAATTGAGTTTATATTACCAAAATTATGAACGAAATTTTAAAAGAGTATAATTGATTTTTCCTTAATCCAATATGATATTTCAAAACAATAATGACCCAAATTTTATGATTTCAACAAAAATATATTTTAAAATTAATTTTTTATGATTTCAAAACGCCTCACTAAAATTTTACAAATGACCTTTACAAATAAAAAAATATATAATTAACAATAAAATTAAAAAAATACATGGTGTAAAGATAATATAATCATGATTAAAACATACAAAAAAATTAACAACAAAATATCATAAAACAATTAAATTTTTGAGAAAAAAATATATCACATACCTAAAATTATAACATGGTTTCTTAATCACCATATTATTTTTCTCGTCATTCATGAATTCAGTAACACATCAAGATCACTGATTCCAAACTCACCCATCATTCCTTCCCATCAAAAAAATATTGTCACCATCTTTATATTTTTCTTCAATCACTCCTACCTGCACCTAAATGATAATATTGATGAAAATTAAGATGTGTTTTATATTTAAATTTAATGATAAAATTTAAAAAAATATGAAATGATAATGATGTTTTGTGATTTACCTGATCCCACAAACCTACCCCCTCTGTAATATCACCACGGATACATATAGTATTCTTATAATAAGAATCAACTAGTTGTTCGTCATATCAAATGACCATTACATCCTACATCTCTCTATGAACAACTTATTGATGTATTTTTCTTCACTGTTTCTAAATTTTCATTACATTTCCATATTCTAACTATGAGATTCTCATGTTGACGAGTGACTACATCAAATATTATATACAACTACAATACCCAATGACAGACCGAAGAACTCATATGGTACTAGTTCTAATGTCATCCTGTATGCATAACTGTGATGCTCCTTCATAATGACATAACCAACTGGATCATCCTGGCAGACTGAGAAGCGATGTATTAGACTAGAATCCATAGTTCTTTTATATTTTCTTATAAATAAAATATAATCCATATTTAAATTAAAAAATCTTAACAAATTGAAAAATAAGAATAATTTTTTGTAAGGAAATTAATTTCATACTCAAACTTCTTTTTTCAGATAATTCACATAAATACCATCGAATTTCATTTTAACATCCAAGAAAATTTTAATTTTGGAAACATGGTTCCTAAAATTCATGACTACATTAAACAAATAAAAATATATAAATCAATATTTTAAATAGATAATTTTATCTTATTAATAGTTATACTAATGAAAGTATTATCATATATGATTTTTTTCTGATAAGTGATTGAACTGGAAGTATGGGTGGTGATTTTTTTAGCTCAACATAAAACATTATTCGTGAAAAATCCTGTAATAATAATAATTTAAACAAATAAAAATTATTGAAATATTATATCAATTTCATATAAAAGTATATA
This sequence comes from Viscum album, assembly GCA_963277665.1. Classification (NCBI taxonomy): domain Eukaryota; kingdom Viridiplantae; phylum Streptophyta; class Magnoliopsida; order Santalales; family Viscaceae; genus Viscum; species Viscum album. Next base: position 1,534,114,632 of record OY728120.1, on the reverse strand, counting down.
TATAAAATAATTTTTACATAATAATATATTTATCAATACCATGTGCTTCTCATGGTGATAGATATCAAAAAATACATTCTACTTCTCTTTAGGTGGCCCTTATGAACTTTATCATATTACCATTGAGTGCTCAATGATTTATAACTTAATTTATTCAAAAAATTTCCATTTCAAATATATCCCTTTTGTAACCTAATCCTTCAATGACCTCTTTTTCTTGATAAGATCAACAATGGTAATGTAAAATAACACCTTCCTAATGAGATTCAATATTAAAATATTATAAATTTATTAACTAAATGCATTAAATTGATCCATAATGTATTAAAATTACGTCTATATATGAATTTAAAAATATCATTCTTCCATGATTGAGGCATATGTAATCGGATGGGTGACTAGATCACCCACCCACTAACATAGAATCCTACAAAATTGTCCTATAACATCTTCTATGGGGACCAAATAATAAACAAATGGGAAAACAAAATTCTATCCATTCATATTCTATTCATATAAAATATTAATAATTTTATTAGTAGTAATATTGTTTCCATATTTAATTATATAAATATTTATTAGTATAAAAAAAATTAATAACATTATAAACATTATAATATTAGTCATAACCAACACCGTCCAATATTTTCCTGAGTGAACTAGAGTAATCACATGTTCCCACATTGTGGATTAAAAATGTGAAAAACCAACTAAATTTGGTTGTAAGGTTATAGATAATGATGGGATAGGAAATTAGGGTGTTCTAGATACTATCAAGTAGAGAGTTGGAGGGTTTGTAAAATGGTGTCAAGGGGAAGATGAATATTTTCCAAATTTCTATTAGAAGGGAGCCGGATGGGGAATATTTTTTTGAGAGGCTAAGGGAATATAAATTGGAAAATTACAAGGTTCAATGATGTGCTTCCTCATTGGAATTCCAATTATTTAAAAATTAATGATAACATCAAAACATATATGTCTACAACTTCCTGTAGAGAATTATGTTTAGAAATAACAATAGATTAACAGTTTTGGAAAACATAATATAATCTATTATGATAATTTATTAATGAATATACAATCAATTATAACATTTATGTTCTAAAAATTAATCAAATATACCATAAAAATACATTTATATATGATAAGAGATTATGTGTACTAGAGAGGGGGCGATGAGATTGTCTCACGAAGGGGGAGGTGATATTTTCTTGTACCAGCATGGTGGTTTCCTTTTTCAGGCATATATGATCATTTTGGATTTTGGATTTTGGATTTTTTGATTCTTGTAAATGGTTCCTCTTTCCCATTTTTAAGAGGTTTTTTTTTAAATTCAAGGGGCTTGACCCCAGTATTATAAAAAAATGTACTAGAAAGGAACAACATATAACATAGGAGGTTGATACATTAATATATGATTGAACATAGATTCATTTTTCATTAAATCATTTCATTATCCTACTCTTCCATCACATCAGCTCCACCATTCATTCTTTGTGTACAAATATATTCTATATCATGATAGGAAAGAAGTTAGTTTCCTATTTCTTATGGGATTAAATTTTAGTGGAAAAATCATCCAAATTATCACCCGTATAGTATAATTCACAGTTTTATGTCCACAAAAACACTCAACCCTTAATCCACGACATATTTCACATAATATTCCATTTTTTATTTTTATGCAAAGATAAAAATGTCATTTTATTCATGGTATCTAACATCCATAAAGAGAGAGAATATTATAGAAGTAGTCTTTATGGAGTTTCTTTTAATACCCATGTTCATATCAACCCACATTCTATGGAATAAAATAACAAAAAATAACCATGGAATATTAATTGTAAAATATCCTAAAACATTATATAGTTAACCAATTTAGAAAATATAAATGTACCACTAGTTTTTATATTAAATCCCTCTTCCTGATCGACTGTATGAAATTTTAATCCATTCACATTGTATTCGTTGAACATTCTATCATCTTTTACAAGACCATGATCTAGAAATGTAAAATCATCTACAAACTCATCCATTGAATCATAATTCGTGATCCAAAAAAACTAATATACCTTATTATATTAAAAAAAATTATTTTTCAACATAATATCCATTTTATTGCAATATTTATGAACATACATGATGTTGAAATCATTCTATGAGATCATTATTAACAGATTTTTTTATATCTTTCCCATTTTATATTCTACATTATAGTCATCTATTTTTTTATATCCTAAAATAATAAATAAATGGATATTCAATTTCACTATTCAGTAGAACATATCAATGTGTCCATAATAATTACATTTCTGTTGGTTTAATTATTGAGATCCTTTAAAAAAATCATCCACTAGTGTGAATGATTTTTGATATCCCTTGTAGTTTAGATTCACTTGTTATATCGCTAACACATCCAACATTATTAAAACAAGTATCAATGTCTTCATTGTATCTTGAATAAAATGTATACTCTCCTCTACTAAATACCCTTATGAAATAGGGACATCACGTTGTTCTTTATTTTTCACATATGATTTGAAATGACCAAGGTATCTATGAAATAAGGATATAAAACATAATTATAATGTTAATGGTTATAAAATAGTTGTTTAAATAATATAGAAAATATATAAATAAAATAAACCTAAATTGTATATATCCATCAAAAACTTATAAGATTTCATAGATTAGTTACCTTTTCCAAATTCACATTTAAATTCATCATTGCATTAAAAAATGATAGAGGAAAGATCAACTAATTTTCAGAAACATTCAAAAATGAATCTATAATAATGGTTAATAAGCATAGGTGGTTACAAAAAATGTTTAGATAGTTTTTTAATGAAAATAACATTTTGTAGTAAAAATATATTAACATTTTAACTTAATAATGTACACAATGTTGATGGTAGTAACATCTCTAACAATATATATGAATCATGAATTTTCAATCCATGAAACCGATATTACTTATAGTTAAAACAACCATGGATGTTTCTTAAATACCCACCTAATTCTTTCACATGTTTTACAATTTGAAGGAATGTGTCTTTATCCTTATTTTTCAAAGAAAAGTTTATCCACAAATCCATTTCATTCTCACATTGAAATATGTATCACTTTATATTAATTATTTGTATTTAATTATTAGTATATAGATGGTCATTATATTATCCAATGGAATTATGTATTGTGAAGATAAAATTGAATCATGCATTCTTCTCAAAAAGATTAACATCAATATTATAGTTCAAAACGTTAAATTACAAATATGGATGATTAAGAAATATAATTATTTTCTTCCATTATTTCATTTTTATTTCGATGGATGATTTACATCAAATTTATTTCCCACAATATTCCAAATTATGAACCTTATAGAATTATATTTCATAATTTACTAGTTCTTCCAATATTTCCTAAAAATTTAACAACATCAAAATAGGTCAATGGTCAATGGACCCATTAAATATTGGATTGTTAAACCAAAACCTATTATAAGCATTGAGAAATATTTGATGACACAGTAAGTATAATTTCTTAATTTAGGGAGTTCATTTACAATAAAAAATGTCACAAGTAAGATATGAAATAACCATATATGTGTTCTAACTAGATAAGTTTCAATGCTTATGGAAGTCAATAATAATTCAAATTAGAGAAACATACATTTTAAACATTGTTTTATATAATTTATCATATTCCTCAATATTGTTCAACACTTAAATCCTTTAATTATTCAATTTTTGATTAAAATTATACATAAATATCAGTTATAGATATTTGTTTTAAGATTAACCATTGAAACGGTAAATTATTATTGTTTCTAACACATCAATGGAGGTATATTTTAAATGATTAAAATAACCTCACAAATTATATGGCTAGTACTCAATGTAAAAAATGGGTGGAATGCAACAATATACAATCCCAATATCACATACCTATGATCATATGAGAAATTTGGATGTAGTGAATCAAAAATATTTCCTGATTTTGATTCACTTGGATGTTTCATTAACCCATCATTGTTATTTTCTATAGAATTCAAATTCATGTGTATGGTGGTTTTCAATGAAATGCATAATATTTACAATCACTATTTTAAAGGGATGTGAATCAAAAACATTTTCGGATTGTTCTTTTTTATCCTCGTCATAGTATTATTTTAATTCAAGCTTATAACATGGAAACATAACATTTATTTAGAAGTTGAATATTTTCTATAATCATGTCTTCATGAATCCCCTCCCCAATTAAATCATTAGTTCATCATGTATTATTTATATAATTCAAAACATTTACTGAAAGAAAAATTTTCTTTCATAAAAAAGGTGAAGGGATCTTATCATTAGGAAATGTATCACACAACTATTCTAATATAATAGACATAAACATATCTGTAATTACATGATGTAATTGATATATTACAACTTATACAGAAGAAAATTTGTTGAATATTTCATGCATACACTATAAACCTCTTGATATCCATTTTCAACTAAATCAGGAATTTCATTTTTTTTATCAGTAATAATCTCTGTAATATTTGTATCCACTAAATAAATAGGAGGAATTAATGATATTTTATGATCTTAAACTGGTTTTCCTATATTCCCATGAACATCATTTATCATTTTTCTATTTTTACCACCCTCAACTAGTTTTTCTGAAATGATTTTACATTATTTTTTTTTCTTACAATGTTGAAACCATCATTTATAAGGTTTTTCATTTTTTTATTTTCGATGATGTTGGGATCTCATTCTGTTAACTAGAACCAATTCTCAAACATTCTATATCAGTTTATTTTCTATGAAAAATAAAACAAAAATATTGGGTAGGGAATTACTTTTATGTCAAGTGATCGTAAATTTCATGTCTCTTTAACTATATTTTAAATTTACATTTTTGGAATTTTAAACTAATCTTCCCATGAACCGTGACCATTAAGAAATTTAAAACATTTGAAAACTCATCCTAACCCATAGCATAATGAGGTATGGCCTTCAATAAATCGATACTACAGTTATCCTTGTATTTCACAATGCTACCACACTTCATTAATAAATTTTAAAGCACATAAATACTTCTATGTCTTAAAAGATATAAATTAAAGTAACAAAACACTACCCCTATTGTTATAAGAAGATTTAAATTTGTCGTATAATGGTCAAATTTAAAAAGTAAATCAATCATGTATAGTATGACATAATATAGATGATAAATAATGATAAAAATAAAAAAAACATCATGGAAGAATAAACTTAGGGTCACTAATCCATGATGCACCATGTAATTATATGTCACTATTGAAGTTGATTTTGAGTTCCAATAGATCTATTATAAGACCGAATTCCACATAATTTTTCAGCAGCTTTTATAGTGGTGAAGGACATATTCTTATCTAGGTTATCCATCCAAATAACTCAAGGTTTCTCATAAGTTTTAACCAATATGAGAAGATGATAAAAAGTTATATTTTATTAAAATCAAAATGAACAACTCCCTTTACAAAATTTATTTCTATTAATTTTAACTATCCAAATCAATAATATCATGATAAAAAATTCAAATTTAAAACAATATGTAACTATAATATTTCAATTTCCATAAAACTCTATTGAAACCCTTTTAAAAAACATTTTTATGTCCCTTTATAAAATTCCAAATGGTAATTTATAATTATCAGTAAAATTCCCTTTGAAAATTGATTATGATGTCAGATTTAAGACATCCAATTAAACATTTAACCTTCCCTTTATCATTATATGCATATGCACAAAAATATATATACATCTCCCAATTCATGTATTCATATATTCTCTATTGATTTTTTATATAGATGCATATAAGAATATACACTCTTAAATATTATTATAACCCCAAAAAAAGAATCAAACACAAACACATCAATAAAAAGTAAATAAAAAAGGATAAAATAAGTAAACTTAATAAAATTGATCTATATATAAAAAACCCAGAAAAATTAACCTCTTAAAATTATATTCCAATACATATAATCATATAAATAATTTTAATCATTAATAAAAGTATCTCCTTATATAATGGATGCACTATAAAAAATATTTGAAAAATATATAGTGATTGTTTAGTTTCAAACACATAATATGGGAAAATCAATGAAAACCAACTTATGAATCAAACATAATTTCTTAAAACATTCTTTAATAAAAATATTTAAATTCATTAAAATCATTAAAATACATAATTTGAATAAAAACCAATTTATAGATCCTTGGAATTCAAGGTATTCTAAATAAAATTGAAATCATGGAAACACCTACCCAGAACCAGTGAGATTATCAATACCCCTTAAATACATATAGGCGGGGGTCCTAATAGGATATCACACAACCTAAAGATATAAACCAAAAATTTCAAGTGGAACCTTTGATATGGAAATACAATGATCATCATGTCCCCTAACTCTTCCTAGAGTAGGGGTTAGAAATATAAAATCACTCTTTGGTCAACCAATAACTCATCATCAAATGTAGAATGTAAATTAAATTTTCTTGTGTGAAAAATCTAAAAACAAGGGATGAATAATTTAAAAAACTATGGATAAACATAGAAATTTAAATAATTAGAATGTTAATAACATCTATATAATTGAGATAGATGGATTTATATTAATGAGTTTAATTCATTTATTGGAATTCAGGGGATATCATTGGTTTGAAATCAAATTTCCTATTCTTTTTGCATTATAGACCTTATATTCCTCCTTTTATCGAAATGAAAACATTATTCAGGGACTCAATTCCTGATTCAGTAGATTCAACCCCCATTTATACATCAAAGCCTCATATTGTTTCAGTGATCATAATAGCATAACAAGTATTCAATAATTTAATTTCAGCTACTCTCTTCGAAGATTTTAATACCATGTATATAATAGGGGTCTTGATTCTTCTTCTAAGTATCTCAATTGTGCATAGATTATATTTCCCCTATGATCATATCATTATTCTTTTTATATTTTTGGAATATGGTCATATGAAGCTTCAGGAATGATCTTTCCATATTTCAGTAGACTATAAGAAAGTGATATTTATTTTAGGTCGAGGTATAATTTTCACCAAGAAATTAAATTTGTATTTTCCCTATAGAAAATATTTTCCCCGAAATAACTATATATCCATTAGATATCACTTATGTAGTTTTAAAAAATTACAATTACCATGATGGGACTCATTCTATATTTGGATGAAAATTATATAGGTGTAAAAATAACTTTATATATCACTAGAATCAATGGAGGTACCCATAAATTACACTCACCTATATAGGTTACCCATGAATATGTTCACTCTGACCTTGAGATATCAAATGGAAACCATTATAGAGATGATAGGGTAATTACATTACAATTACATCAATTAGTAATTACGCTTATGTGGATCAATATTTTTTAATTTAAATTCTTATGATCAGTGAAGTCATCAGATCAGGTATTATAGACCCATGTTGAGTGCTGAATTCAGATAAGGATTTCCTACAATTAAGTCATACACATATATTAAAAGTCGTAAAAAAATCAATATTGTATTCTATTTCATTATTTCTTCTGATATATAAATCGAAACATTGTCATCTATATACAACATAATATTAGGCTGAAAAAATTATTAGAATCAATGGATAGAAATAATGCAATCAATTATTTTCCATAATTATGAAAAATATGATGTCAATAAAAATTCATGGTGTCTTATAAGATCTGGGGAACGTAAAAAAATTAGTTGGATGGCTATGGATGTCTTACATTCACCTTATAAAAATATTATTTTTCAATTTCTTAATTCAGTCTGCTATAAAAATCATATAATCAGGGTAGGATTTATTCAAGTTATGATTGTAATGATTTGAAATAATGAAAACATTATTAAAAATACATGAATAATTTAAAGCAAAAAAATCCAATATGAATGTATAGATTCCTATTAAATTCCATTATTTGAGAAAATCTATAAAAATAAATATTTAATTTATTGAAACTGTTAATTTCAAATTTTATTAAATAGTAATTTTAGAGAATTTATTAGGATTTAAATCAGTCATAGGATTAATTTATGATTAAAAATTGTTCAAAAGTTGAAAATGTTGACAACCATAATTCTACCACACTTACATTCGTATAATACTATGATTTAAGAAAACTAAATATATAAAAATACTTTGTAAAACCTACATTATAACACACATAAAAAAATTGGTGGATCAAAAATTTCATCCATCACTACATTTTTCATGCCTCGTCAATGTATTTTATATTATTATTTTACCCCAATAGAAAATATTTTTATTGTTATGATAGGGAAATAAATTATAATTTACTGGAATTAAATCATTAACAAGGGGAACATTCATTAATCAATCTCCCCAAGTTCTCTGATCTAATAAATCATTTTACCTTTCCTTAGTAAGGAATAAATAAAATTCATATAAGTCATTTTCCCATTATTCATCCAGATTCATTATTACCCTCCTTTTAGTCCAATCATATTTTGATATTTAGGAACTATTTTAATTTTTACCAAAAATATATATTTTAAGGAACTCATTTAATTTATTAGAATATTTTATTACTCACAATATTAATTCCCAAAAATCTCATAATGTTATTTGGGTTCTTAATTACCATTTTACTCTATTTTCAATGAATATATGTGAATTTATTTTATGTCATATAATTATTGTGCTTATTTGTATAATTAAGATGAAACCATTTTTCAATATCAAAAAAAATTTCTAGAAGCTATAATTTTCATGTTCATGTTCAAATATATTGCGAGTGTCTAGAACACTATATTGCACCTGGATTTTTTTATAAAAAATCATTAAATAAGTTTATTTCTTTAGTAGCACACATTGTAGGAAATCATGAGTTTAAACGAACCATGACATTCTCTTTGTATATAATTACCATTATAAGATAGTTGTTATGTTAGCGAGAAAATATATAACTAACTTATTAAAATGTATAGTGAATTCATTGGATAAAAATTTATTTACGGAAAATTGAAATTAATTATATATTAATATTTTTATAAGTTAAGTGAATTAAAATTATTAAATGAAATTAAAAATATATGTTATATATTTAGGGAGAAAATAATTTTGATATTCATCCAATAGATATTTTAGTCTTATGGTAAGAATTAAACTTATTTGATAAATAGAACACTATATTTTTTAGAATGGGTAATTTTGCCACCTTTTAATATAGAACCCATTTTAAATTATTATATTGACACATTAATAATATTTCTATTGAAACCTAAACATTTTATTTGGAATAAGGATAAAAAATTTACATTGAATGTATTTTTTAAATTTTTTTAATATCTTTCATGTTTTTATGATTAGTTAAAATATAAAAAATTCTAATTAAAAACATATTTTCTCATAGAAAAACTTTATATGGTAAAATTTTATTATTAAATGATTTTAAATTATAATTAGATTATATTTTTATTGTTTAACATAATGGGGGTCAATGGACTTAATTTTACCTTTAATTCACATATAAAAATACAACAATCTTTTTTAATTCTTTTCATTTAATACACATTTTCTCGTTTTTAAGAATAAGATTAATTTTAAATTAATTACTTCATATTTAGTGTTTTTAATTTTTAAAAATTGATTCCAAATTTTTAATCATTTGGTACAAATTATGTAAAATAACATTCATTTATTTTTTTCTTTATGAATAGTAACTTTAGTAATTTATTAGTAACATGGTAAAGGGGTAACTTGGGTCATTGAGGTTAAATATAATACCAAACAATTACCCTAACACTTTTCTGAATATCATTTTATGAGTTTTCTTATACCTAAATCATCTTTGGGTCAAAATGGTATCCTTTTGAATCCACTTGGTTCAAATTAAGACATTTAATTTAATTTATTTCAATAAATCTTATATATATCTTACTCAAATTTTAATAATTGTATCATTTTTAAAAAAAGGATATAATAAAAATAAATTAGACTATAAATACTATTTTTAAATATAAAATGTTTTTATTTATCATGTTATTTTTTTAATTCTTATAAAATCAATAATTACCATAAAGGAATAGACATTGATGATGGATAAATTAACTATTGGATGAAAAATTAATAAAATTATTTTTAAGATAATGGTAATAAACATTAAAAGATGGAAAAAAATTACATAATATTTTTTTAAGTATATCATGACCATAATCTTCCATGGTTCATGTTATTGCCCATTTTATGCATTGTGGAAAATATTATAACACTTATAACATTTTATTTATTGCGACGCTATAGTTGTCACATTCACATTCTAATAAATATAACATTTTTAATATAGGATTTTAAAAAATATATATTCCACTATAATTATTCCTCTTAAATATAGAAGAATTATATTCATTAGGTTACTATATTTTTATCTTTAAAAAACAAATAGTTTTTATTATGTAATTATAGATAAATTATGTTGTATTTATTTTAATAATGGATATAACAAATTTATATTATCGAAAATATTAAAATAAATTAAATTTGGGATAATTGATTAATAAAATGCATTTAATAGATGAACATATCCTCATAGAAATATAATAAAATAATTTGTTCTAAGTAAACTTGTTATATTCATATTTTAAAAAAAATCAATGATAGAAATAGTGTCATAATTGACACTATTGATTGTTTATCAAAACAATATATTATTAAATAAATTAAAAATCAAAAAACATTATCAACAATTATATAATAAATATTATATTCTCTAAAATTTTCTATTGTATTAATTTATGTTCTAATTTACATCCAATAAGAAAATTTTTCATATTTTAATTTTGAAATATCTGTTACCTTCATTAAAACAAAATAGAATAAATAAGTATAAAATTAGAATTATAAGGTTTAAATGGTAAAAAACTTCTCTAAAAATTATTTTATGATAATATTATATCCTTATCTCATATAATATTTTATAATATTACATTTTTTTGGTTTTCAGATGTGGTGTAATTTTATTATAAATTAATATTTTTGGAGATTTCATTAGTGCCCCTCACCTCAATTATAAATGGGAACATTCTTACTAACGATTTAACATAATTTGGAACCTTCGTGCTATCCTATACCCTATAATGTTTCATAATAAACTTCTCTAGACATAATCTAGAGGTTCGTGTCTTCTAAAAAGACTACCTCTAGTTCTTTATGAATATATCAAGAGGGAGCTCATTGTAGAAGATGTAATTTTCTCTACCGATTATTTTAATATTTATTCTTCTTCTACTACCTCATCATGTGTTTTTCCTTTTTAATTTAAGAAATACAATATCAAATATATACTATGATTTTATTATTATTATTTAATAACCATATTCAACAATATATTCATCCTTTGAAAAACAAAATCACTACATCTGCGTATATATGGCTTACCGTCTCCATACCGTGTTGTAATATAATTTCACCACTGCATTCCGTGGATAGAGATAATTATGTAAAAAACTATATTTAATTATTATAACATGATATAGATTTTTGAAAAATTATATATACAATACACATCTATACCATTTCACAATTATAGAAATGGCATCGTCACTCGTACGTACGTACGACCTACCATATCCACGATGCGATGTGATTCAATCTATATGATGTACATTAAAGAATTATAACATAAATATATATACTGAATAAATATGGTATATATTATATTAATATCTTTTTGGTAATATATAACTACAACCTAAGAAGGATAACTGGAATATATTAATGAAAACATGCATAAAAAAATTAATCCATTAAAACTCAAATTACGAGTAATAATGAAATGTTATTAAGAAATGGATTATAATATGATCATATATGATATAAAACAAATTATTATGATTATTAAATAATTAAATGATATTATCTAAATCATTATAAGTGTGTTTCAGATACATTCAATGCATAACATACCCATGGTGAGGGATAATTTTTCAATCTCATTATTATCTGAGATTGTTTATACGTAAATATATATTATGAAATATTTATCACCCATTTCCATGTTTCATAAATATTTATTAAAAAATATTAATTTATTCCTTCTAAAATTATGTAATGAATATTTTACCGAGTTTTTAATTTTTATTAAATGGTATGAATGGGATATTTTTTCATTTATCTTACAGGGTACTTTTGGAATTTTAGAAAATAGAATGAGAAGAATGTTTTATTTTAATTTATAAACAATGAAATGATTTTTATGTTTAATAATTAATTTTTTCCATGAATCGTCCTTTAAAATATTTCAACTTTATTTTATAAAAAAAATAGTTTAAAATATCATGGAATTTTTAGAAAAGCAATTTTTTTTTATCAAGAAATGTAATTTTTATTTAATATTAATTTCAGTTGTTCTATAAAACTTATTTTCCATATATGATATAATTATTTAAAAGGGTTATGTTTCATGTGTTATATACCTACATTTTCAATTATTTTATTATGTTTATAATGGAATTATATTTAATAAATCCATTTGTTTTACATGGATTACTTTATATTGGTACGATGTTAATGAAACCCATTTTATTATTTGGGTTATTATATTATGAATGGTTAATGATTTTGTGCAACATGTAAGAAAGATTTAATTATGATATGGGACAGACCTATATCACCCTCCAATTCAAGAGGAAAAGTTTAATATCCCATGAGACAGATTGGGCTAGAATCAAAAATGATCTCAGTTCAGTAATACAAGTCTAGAACATGGATTGATCTCAATATAGTAATGGACTTTGTCCGCTATGATGGTCATGGAAATAAGACTTGAAAAATATGAAATGATTTTATATGATAATGTGTTTGGAAAAAAATTTCATGTCTTATTTTATAAAGTATGTGTTTATGTACATTGATTCTTTTGAACATTTATTTTTTATCTCTTGGCATGATATAATGATAATTCATATATAGGCAAATATTTTTCAAATTTTATGTTTTTATGTTGTATATTTATGATATGATTTGATATATACATTTTTTACCCTTACTTACAATATGATATCACTCTATATTATGTTTTTTTCATGGTCATGAAGATGTGTATTAGGTAAGAGAAGTCTAAAGGGGTCTGGTTTTGATACAATAAGTAGGAGAAAATATATACTTTATATGAACTAGTTGTTTATGTTTCTTTCTTTCTAATGACGCTAAACCTATACTGTTATGGTGTGGTTTTGATTTGTTTTGTAATAAAAAATCTTTAATTTTCATGTATTATCTAGGTATTTAATATTTGATCTATTATAGATGATGCATCTAGTAGAGTGTTTCCATTTGGATAAAATTGAAAATAACCCTAAAAAAGACTTTAGATACTTTTCATACATCATCATTGGGTATAATAAAAAAATACATGTCCATAGTTACTCAAATACATTTGGGTACCTCTAAATGAATATTGGGGTTTCATAATGATCTCTTTTTCAATGAAATATGTATATCGATAATTTCCTCTCGTCTACATTATGTGCTCATAGGAATTTTTACCAAGAATTGGAGTTTACAGTTTTCATAAAAAACAATCTGGAAGTTATTGGATTTTTTATAATTCATGTTGGGATACAATATTCTTAACATTTGGTTTTTTTGATTCCCTTCTAAAAATATTATAATCATATTTTGATGAGAGGTTACATGTCCCTTTATAATTTTTTATTTAATGGTTTCTAAATAAAAAATGGATTTCAACATTGATTTTGAGCCTTCCATCACAACTATATTGTTTGGGTTCCATATTTTAATTCATTATTTAATTAAACACCAAACTATATTTTCAATTTCTCGCTCTACTGAGAAACCCCTAATACTAGACTCTTATACTAAATTTTGATCACGGCCCTCCAATTCTATAATTTATATAGATCGTTATATATCCAAACTCTAATACCCCAAATATGGATTCAAAATGGTGAAACTAATATTAAATAAGATATTTTTACGAAATCATCCCAATTTAAAAAGGAGAAATTTTTAATTAGACATTCCACAAATGAATGTGGAAAATGTCCTTATACTCTATTCCCCATTACAAAATTAATTCAATTCTGGATAAAAAATGAGGGAATAAGGGTATGGATAAAAAACCCACTAGACTCCTTGGGGATCCTATTGATAATGATGTTAATAAGAATATAGATGGACCTTCTATTAATAATCCATCTCTTGATGCTTTATTTGTATTTTTTAATGTACATTTAAGGCCCGATATAAAAATGAGGATAAGAAGAATCATAATAGGTGTGATCCATCATCCATTGATATCCTATATATTGTTCAACCATCATAAGAGGATGAATGTGGTGTCCTTTCTGATTTTGGGGAATCATTATAAGATGATTATGAGAATCCTTGTCAAATAGAGGATTCATATATGATGTCGACTACAATAAAAGTTTAAAAAATCAATAGAAAACTCAGATTCATACATTTCTCTAAATCATTTGAATTATTGGAAATTTAGATATTATTCTAATATCCATATTAATATTTTCACTAGATATCTAAAATATTATATGAATGAATATTCCCCTTTAATATTTGGTTAGTGAGAATGTTATTTTATACTCTAGTTAAGATGATATAAAATACATTAATAATGATGAAGGTGTTAACCCCATAGTGAGGGATGCATATCTAGAAGAGGATGGATTGTGGAAAGAACATAACTCTTGTCTTAATGAACATGATGCAATTATATTCCAAAAATACAATGATTAGAAAATCACTGTATATATTTACCATAAAATCAGAATTGAAATGTTTATTATGACTGACGAGTAATTTAAAAAACACAATTTTAACTTTAGTGGCATTCCATGGAAATAATTATCTTTATTTTTTCCATGTTTGATTCTTAGGAATTTGTGGTTTCAGTTTTATGGGGTCTTATTCTATGTAGGACTTCTCTATTTCAGCTTTGATGATCTCTATTATTTCCCTCTTTATTGTTTCCTCTAATGTTACTCAATGGAGAGTTGTTATTTTTGAGGACACAGATTACTGAAGAATGATCATGAATAATCACTCATTGGATAATTTAAATACTGATTATATTATTTTTCTCATGATTGTTCAAATCCTAAATTTTATTACCAATGGATTATGGGAAATATTAATAGACATATATTTAATGATTTTCCTCTTCTTTTCACCATATCTTGTTGGTTTTGATACTTAGTTTTCCATTGATACTATGTCTAGAGTCAACTAATTCTCTTCTCTTCTAAATTGATGATAATTTTTATGAAGTAGTTTGGCATTGATGAATTATGTATTTTCTTCAACCTATGTTAGGATGAGCATTGAATTTACATTTTTCTCACAGTCATTTTTAGGTCTTTATATGGAACTATATAATGAGATATAACTTTATATATGATTTATTAATGGATTTAACATGTTAAATAATCTAGATAATGTTCACATTACTCATTGGAGGACTTTGAAGACTCCATTGGATTTTGGACTATTTGGATGATGTATATAAATTTTCTTAGGATCCTTTCAACTCTCCTATGGTTTCTAATACATCATGATTCATCATTTGAAGTATTTTGTCCATGATAATTTTCTAAACCAACTGTGTTTTTTAGTTGATATCTAATTTGAATCCACTAGGGTGGTTATAAAAGCTATTACATCGAAATATTTTTAATTTCATATTAATAATTAATTGTATTATTTCATGTAATTTGTTTTGTGTGGCACTGACTACCATGAATTACTTATTTCTATTGATATAATAAATTTCATCCTTCCACTACTCTGGTGAAATTTTCAATAGAAATCATAGTGGTGATAGGATATTTTGAGGGTTCCCACATAAGGGTGGATGTAACATTTTAAAATAGTTTAGAAGACTATATTTCATGTAATTTTTGTTGATTTTACTTTTTTGATTCATTTATATAGGATACTGATATCAAATCTTGATGTTTATATAATAACATTTATGGTTTTGAAAAAATAATGATGTTGAAGCCTCTCTAGAGAAATTACATTTTTCTACTGCATGTTCTTGTGTATAAATTTTCAAAATAGGATGTCATAGTCTTTCTCACATATATACATTAAGTGAAACGTAAGTAATTATTTCAAGGTACTAAATATTTGTGTAGTGTTTCCATGTAAGTTGATGTATTCCTTTTCATTATTGTATCATTTTCATCTGCTTCGATTTTTTGGGTATGTGATTTACACCTCATGATATGATTTTATACTCTTTATTTTCATTTAATAAATTGTATAGTGAGTTAATATTCCAACTTATGCTTCTTTTTGTTGAATATTTCTATATAAAAAAAGAACATCCATGGAAATAGAGGTAAAAATCAACAAGCAGACATTTATTTCTAATAATATCAAAACAACCATAATCCTTTAAATTTTGAATGGTAATTATTTCTTGGAAGCTAAATAATTAAATTTTTTATACTATCTAAAATTTTTCAATAATATAAAAATATATTCAAATATAATGAATAATCTCAAAAATAGATTTAGGAAAATGATTTTTGATCTCATCGATTTATTTGATTCTTTGTCTAATTAGCATATAAATAGAAAAGGAAAATCATACAATTTTTGGAACATATTAATTTTCAGTACCATATCATAAAATTATCTTGTACCCCATATACCATTGATTTCATAATGTATGTTTACGAGGATTATAATATTAAATGATTTAATATTTAGGCTAATTTCATTGAGATTTATTACATGACATTCCATTATCCAATATTATCAGATGGTAATTAGGAATACTCAATTTATTATTTCCCCAAATATTCATAGAAAAACATTTAACTATTATCCATTCAATTTAATTATCTTCTTTGACTATGGTCCTTTGATTTCAACTGCACCAAAAAGAAAATTATTTGTTACTATAAATTGTCCAACCCATTTGGAATGTAGTTTATTTGATATGATCTTTATCCTTGATGAGAATAGTAGAACTTTCTCTCCAAAATTTAATTCTATTTTCTAGATAAGTATATCATGGAATGATCTATTCATCTCCTGGTATAGTAGTGAATTCACATAATCTTCCCTGAACATCTAATCTAGTATTATTAACTAATGTTTTCTTTACTATGTATCTTTGATGAATTCATGGTTCATTCTCTTCATAACCCAGTAGGATTTGTTCTATAACTCAATAGGAATGTGAAAATTATTTACATAAAAAATTATAAGAATACATAGATAAAAGAGATTTGTAAAAAAACTAAAGTCTTGTAATTAATCTTCTATCCTATTAATCTAGTCTTTACAGGTGAGATTTATTATATTTTCCAAAATCCTCTTGATATCTATGATTGATATATTCTCCTTCTATTTTCCTATAGGTTGTAGAAAGTAGGGATTATGTGATACACTCCATTTCTATTAATGATGGATTCAATGTTATTGTAACAAAAGTGTGTTCCTTGGTATCTAATTCATGGTTGACACAATACAAAAATAGAAAAAAAAGGTTTGATAATATAAAATCAACATATACTTTTGAAGCATCTATTAGGGAATCTTTTTATCCAATATTATTGAAAAAGAAATCTATTTTAAAAATGATAATGGAAAATCAAAAATAGAAAGGAAGTGGACCAATATATCATAATAATTACACAAAAAATTCTTCGAAAAAATAATATATTGTTGGGGAATTTACAATCCTTAGAAACTACAATAGAAAATTGAGAATTTATACAAGCATTAAAAAAATTAAATGTAAACGTATTTCTAAATTAATACATATTTTAAAGATTTTATGGATATTTTATTGGAAAACATTAACTCCACATGAATGTTTAGAACAAAACAAAATAAAATAAATATCTTATTCTACACTAATATATCTACTGTTTTCAAATTCAATATATATCTTCCATAAATATGGATCTTCATAGACACAAAAATTTGACTCATATTTCAAAATAAGAGTTTCATGAATAATAAATATCTAGTAACATTTAATTGACCATATAATTCACTATGTTAGTATAATAGGGATCATTGGTGACATCATACAACTTCACAATAGGGAATAAAACATCAAGAGTTTTTTAATTTTTTTATCTACCTCGGTAGTTTTGGGTTTCCAAATCATGTGTTATGTGGCTAAATTCACATAGACCATCTTATAATTTTTCTAAAAATTAATTCATGTATCAAAAATATCCTTGTAACAAACCTTTTCATTAAATCTACATTCTTAGTTAAATGACTACATGGTTCTTGGTTAGAAAAAACAATCACATTACTTAACAACAGAAAAGACTAAATCCTTTCGTGAACAACAATAATTAAAAAAAATCTAGAATTTTTTGAATCCATGATATACAACCCTTTGTGAGTTTCCAAGTATAAGGGATCTTAGAGGATGCATGTAATATGTTTAGATTCATTGGGTACTAAAAAGATATAAATATGGAGATTACATATTGTATAATCCCAACACACTGTGTAAGTGTCATTCCTGACTTTTGTTGTTCCATTTCAAAATCTCAAAAATATTTGTGGTTAAATAATTAAAATGTGATAAAAAAAATTCGAAAAACCAAATATCGATATTTACCTAACATTTAAATGGATTTCACGTTGTGTGAACTCCCATTTCATCACGATAATTAAAGGTGTTGTGACTCAAGGGTTTCTCAAAACAAAGAGTGATTCCTTCCTCTCTATAATTGTAGACGGTCAATGACTCCGTCCATCACCGTTTATGGATCCCTTCAATAGGAGATCTATTCAAGACATATCCCATAAATCTTTGGTCACCCATGTTGATCCCATATGTGATATACCTTCATTTGATAGTGGTCTTTCCTGGTTTGATCCCTTTAAATTATTATCTTCTCTATGTGATATAAAATATTATCTTCAATTATTTTCATGAGGTTTCTCTAGGTTTTTTAGTGTATTATTTTCATATAATCCATAGGTAGATGCATATCTTATAGGGTATGTGATCATAGATCAGTGGCATGGTTCTTTCTCTTGCGATGAACAATGATGGGTTTAGAGGTATGGTATTCATTGGTTCTATTTTATTTTTGTTCAATCCTAAATTTATTATTTTATTTCCCATTGGTTGAAAATGAAATTATCCTATTGATTATTGAACTATATTTAATAAACTGATATCAATCACATTTTTATATTTTGGGCTTATAACATGATTAAAGATAACCCCAGGTTTCGATAGATAGTGTAGAATCTATATTGTATTCTTTTTTAGTTTATCTTTCTTGATGTACATTGGAAATTAATTTCAATAAAAAATTATTTCATAATTAATTGTATTATGAACAATGAAAAAAGAATAATGTCTGTAATATTGTGGTTAATTTAATTTGATAAATAATGTCAAAATTGTTTATGTTTATTATTTATAATAAATATATTTAATTCTAATTGTTAATGGTTCATCATTAGTTTTTTTGAAATCAGAATAAATTCTATGAGAATTTTTTGAATCTACTATATTTTTATAGCCTTATTCCTTAGTTTCCCAAAATTGATACCTACTAATAATGAATATATTAGTTCAATATGGAACAAGAAATTTTTGGTTGACATATATAATTTTATGAGGCCTGATCATCTGATTTTCTAGATAATATTCTGTTCCAATTTTTTGGAACTATGAGAGCACATTTTCAGGACAAGATTGAATGCCTTATTTTGAGTTCCTTCTACCATGTAGATTTCAAGTTTTTTTACAATGTTTTTATGATGTTGTCTAGATAAGGGCCCTTTGTTTTAGGAATTTTATATATGATCCTAGATATAAGATGTGTGATTTTGTTTGGGGAGGATGAGATATTTCGTGGGTCTAGAATGGATTAGCTGAGGATGTTGTTGTGATGAGTGAGAAAGGAATCCCAGATGATTTTGTGGAAGTTGGTTCTTATGATGGAATGATTCATTGGTATATTAATGTGGGTTTGGGTGTTAGAATAGATTGTGATGTATTGTGTTAAATATGGCTTAAACATTGATGAGACATTTGAGATCTGTTATGCTCTCTTATGAATCAATCTAATGGTCAATGTCAGAGTTTCTTATTTTATCTCTATTTCATTCCCCACTACTTGAGAAAATTTGATATTCTTGGTTTTTTGTTTCCCAAGGTGGTTGAATAAGATGGTTCTCCTGGAGTACCATGATATGGAATGAATCTAATAATGAATTAAATAAATACATAATCTATGTTGCTGGTTGATGATGGAATGAAATTTCGATTAAAATTTTAATTGTCTTAAACAATGTCCTTCGTTTGGATTACGCTGCAAGGGTATGGAATTTCCTATATTGATTAATTTAATGTACTACATAATAATGAAAATTGTTAACTATTTTATAAATAATTAATTAACATAGGGAAATGATAATATATAGAATGAATTTAATGTATATCTTCATATGATTGAGTGATTACATGATATCTAGTCTTTTTAGTGGTGTCTGAGAATATGAATGACATTATATGAAATTTATTCTAAGACAAGGTTATTCCCATATAGTGGTTGTGTGATGTATTATATCATGTACGTTATGTGATTTCATACTCTACCCCACCCATACTGGTTAGGAAAACTAACACCTAGTGGACTATGGGAGGGTGTTTTCCCCCGCATCCTAGTGGAGGATGAATGAATGCCTACCCCAACAGCCTATACTCTCTTCACATGGTTGTTACATATGATTAAATACAAGATGGTTACTTTTCATATATATTTTTATAGATATTTGTGATGTCTTGTGGTTATTTCAAACATATGTATTACTAAATACAGTATCAATATAATTTTTATTGGTATGTTGTGTATAGGTTTATGGTTTCATGTAGTTAAATAGTGTTTTAGATGTA
This sequence comes from Viscum album, assembly GCA_963277665.1. NCBI lineage: Eukaryota > Viridiplantae > Streptophyta > Magnoliopsida > Santalales > Viscaceae > Viscum > Viscum album. Next base: position 1,534,093,667 of record OY728120.1, on the reverse strand, counting down.
ATGGATTGAGATATAAAAAATAATACATGATATAAATCCTACATGCAATGGAGGATTCAGGAAACTACTTGGTTACCATCTGTTGATATGGGATGGTGCATTTATGTGATGCATGATATGCATTTTGTGATGCATTTCCCAATGTATTTAGGTAGGAATACATTTGGAGAGATATGGATCAGCACCACTGATGTTGGGGTAGAGTGTCTAACCATAGTGGAAGTAGGAGCGAGCTACCCTGAATGATTTATTATTATATTATATCCTCTTCTATACATGTTAAAATGTGATACACATTCATAATGAGTTAGCAAACACAACATACCTATACATTTGAAGAGTTACATTCACTATTGTTCAATGATATTTACAATGAATTATTCTTCATTTATATGAGTGGTTCCATGTAGAATTCTACTGTGTATACCATTATTCTCACCATATATATATATATATAAAATGTTTGTTTGGTTAATTGTATAATGTTGCAGATCAAGTTAAATATCACCTGCCTCGTGTATTGTAAGATATTTTTGGGATTCGTTATGACTTCCATATTTTACTTTTTTGTACTTTTCAATTTCCATACATATTTCTAGTATTTTTTTATTTTTCATGTCTACATGACGGTTTTATTTTATATATGTGTTTTTAGGAATGATTTGTTTTTTTATGATTTTATCTCTCCCTTCTTCATGTTTATCATGGTGGAAAATTCCAAGAATTTTGATGTTTACTAGTCCCTTGATGATTCTAACGAACAAAGAATGATGTACATTGAAATTAAATTTCATTTTCAGAATACTTAATAAATTACACAAATAGTTTCCTAAAGACCATATTTGTTTAGTGTCTTTGGAAACATAGAACTCATTCTTCTAGCTTGGTGACAGATCGTGTAAGATCCCAGTTTTTGGAAAGGTAAGTTTTGTTGTGTTTTGGGTTGAACCCTTTCCTTTTGGGGATTAAAAATGTTTCTTGGAAGTGTGAGAGGCCTTAGAGGTGTTCCGGGGGCTCGGGGCATGGAAGAAGGGAAGTCTGGGCAAAGCAGACCATGGTGCATGGCCTGCACACGGTCAGCCAAATCATGTGGCGTGCCCAAGCTAAGTCGTGCGACCCTCCCTCCTCTGGACAGAAGCGAGCACACGGTTTGCACATAATTTTCCAAACCTTGTGGCCAAATCATGTGACTACTTCTCCTCCGGGCAGTGGCGTGCACACGGTTTGCGCACAGTTTTCCATACCGTGCGGCTAAACCTTGCGGCCACTTAAAGTTGGAAAATTTACAAAATTGCCACTCTGGGCATTATAACCCCAACTTATGATTATCCTCCCATTCCTCCTCCTTCTCCCTTGGAACGAACAAAAACACCTAAGGGATCCAAGAGATCAATCTTCTTCGATTCCTGACCGTTTAGAGTGCTGTTGGTTGTGGATTGAAGTTCCAGGTAAGGCTAATCTCCTCCCTGGTTCTTTCCTTGGTTTAGGGTTTTTATCTTCTCTCTCCCTGGTTCCAGAACCCTAAAACCTTATCTTTTGGGTTAGTTATAGGTTTAATCTCCAAGGGTTGGACGAATAGAGGTCTAAGGACTCGATTGAGGGTGCGTTCAACCGCAGAATCAAGGTAGGTGGTATAAAAGTTATATCACACTGCTACTTAGGGTTTATGTGCATGTTTAATTGTGTTATTGTTTCTCTTGGTTATGTTGTGAATAACCATGGCATGTATGGTTTCTATGATGTTTAAAATTCTAAATGGGAACCCTCACGATCCCCGTGGGATGTGTTGGGATGGACTTGACCTAGTTGGGGCCATCTATGGGATGTGTCAGCTTTTCACGGGCTAGGGACTGTTAATTAAACAAGTGACCTTGTTGTAATAAAATGTAGAGCCCTTGATGAAAATTTTGGTATGATTTTTGGAACATGTGAAAGAAGTTGGGTGATGCACCTAGACTTGGAAACTAACTTTAGGGTTATTGGAAATGGAATGAATGGTTGATTCATGGAAATGATGAACATGTTAAATGGGTTAATGTGTAAATTGATTAAAGACCATAATGGGATAGATTATGGGTCTAGTGTTGAATGATTAGTGAGATAGGCATAACACATAGGAATTGGGTGAATGGTTAATTGTTGTGAAATGGTAATGTGTTAATGGGTTAAGGAATGATGTGGTTTCCCATGTGGGTTGTTCTGAATGATGGTTGCTGATGGGAAATTGTTGGAAGGTTGATGGTTACTTATATATAAGCATGTTCACATGGCTTAGTAGAGTGGGGTATGATGTAGGAATCTATTCCCACAGGTCGAGTAAAGAATGATGCTCTGAACCCCACCCTAAATGCATGGGTTAGAAATGGGGACTGATGATCTATTCTCCTAATGGTTGCATCCACCCAAATTGAGGCTTTTAGGTGAGGTTATGGTTTTTATGAGGTAGTTAGTCCTAGTGAGATAGGATAATGATGTGTTCAACCTCTTGCATGTGATTTTTGTACTTAGACCCATGTAACATAATGTATGTGATTAACCCATGAAAATGTGATGAAATGGTAAGTGATGGAAAATGGTATGAAATGAATGGTATTGCAAGTGGTAATGGATTTGGCTCTAAATTGTTTAAAGTAACCTTAAATAATTTGTTGGCCTTCATCATTCATTATCCATTTTCATGCACAATTGTTATACTAGATATTTTTTAGACACTGTTCGTGGTGGCCTATTGAGTTGTACTCACACCCTGCTCATGACGCCGTTGGCTCCCCGAGCAGACTTCATGTTTGCAGACCAGGAGAAGGGCAAAGTTCCTTGCTAGATACTGAGTGGACATGGGTAGCACTTGGTGGAGGATTCAGACTTGGAGTCGAGACCATTTTGGGGATTTTGTCCGTGTCTTTATTTTTTGGCTTTTGTTCACTCATGCACTCATATAATTACATGACATATTTACTTTTAGTTGGAATTGGTTGTTATACATGTTCCTTGTTGGTGGTTTTTGTTTCCGTGATTTGGTTATTCTGTTGTGTATTACTCTGATAAAAATGGGTATAGTCTCCCCACTTGACTACATAGACCCTCGCTGCTAGTCAAAAGCCGTTTTCGTACGGGGAGGCATGCTTAAGGTCATGTAACCACCCGGCTCGGAGCACCAGTTTAGTGGCTTCCGGGTCGAGGACGTTACAAAGTGGTATCAGAGGATGTCTTTCTTCTCCTTCTCTGAGGTCTTGTTAGTTGGGATTGGTATCTAAGGGTTAAAATGTGTAGGGACTTGGTAACGAGCTTGTGCTTGGGAGTAGCTAACCCAAGTATGGGGGAAAACCCACGTCACCCTGGGTGGGGAGTGTTGTTCTTGGTTGTGTTTTTTTACAGTTGATGATATTTCATCGTTGGGTGATGCACATGTGGTTTGATGTGATTGTTTTATGATATTTGGCTCGTGGCCTTAATAGAATGAGGATTTGTACTCATGCATCATTGTAGGAACCTAGGTAGATAGGTGAAATGCATTGTATTAGGCACATGCACGGGAGGGGTGTGTGAGGCAGGAAATTAGGGTTCATTATGCATTTCATGAAACCAAGAAATAATGGGAAAATGAAATATAAGGGTTTGAAATGATGTGGAAAATGTTGTGTAAAATGTTGTGTGAGATTGGTGGTAGTGCATGGTTGTTTACCCCATATGGATCATGGCCGTGGTAGGGATGGTTGGGGTGGTGGTAGCTAGTGAAGAGCTTTTGTTGCAGTTGTGAAGTTTTATGGTACGCGTTTTAAATCTCGTGCTTGGAATTGTAGGGAGATGCCACAATGACGTCGGGTACCAGTTGGGCAACGAGAGGATGTTTCTGAGAATAATCCTCTAGTAGAGGGGCTGTAACACCCTGAGAGTTTATGAAAAATATTCTTTTAATATCATTAATTTCTTGTGTTGTATTCTACACCAAGATTACCTTGCGCTATATGAAATACCGTATTAGCTTGCAGTATACGCAACACTATTCTTGGATCGTGTTACACACAATTTTGATAATAGTTATTCTACACAACATTGAGTATATATATATATATATTCAATGTATAAATGAAATATGGTTGGATTCTGTTATACAAAACAACGAAGGATTCTTTCACAACACGCAACCCTGACTTTCCTTGCATTACACGCAATCACGACCTTCCTCGATAGCGTGTGTTGTACGCAATACTGGGTTTTAATAAACAACGATATATTATTATAATATTGTCATGAACTAGCTGTTATGAATAGTGTTAACTAAATTTTGAATTTTATAACATTATTATTCATATTACACATTTTCTAGAACATGGTATAAGAACAAAATAAATTTTTCGGGTAAAATAAGTATTTTTCAAAAAATGCAGTTTTGCCGCCTTTTGATGGCGCACCCACTTTAAATATAGTTTTTGACATGTTTATAAGTTAAATTTGACAAAATAAAATTCTTCTTTTGAATCAGGATATAAAAATTTGCATTAGATAATGTTTTGATATTTTTCTGATAACTTTCATATTTTAATGAATAGTAAAAACACGCTATATTTTAATTAAAAACAACTTTTTTCATCGTAATATCTTATGTGGTTAAATTATAATATTGAATGGATTTAAAGTATAAATATAATATATTTTTACCATTTAATATAAATTATGTCATTAGCATTGATTTTACCTTGAATTCGTAGGTTAAATCAATTCAATCTTTTGCAATGTTTTTAAAAAAAACTCGTTTTCTTTCGACAACGGGATAAATTTTAATTTAATTTCTACATATTTTCTGTATTGAATTTGAAAAAATGGATTCCATATTTGGAATCCATGGGTCCAAATTATGTTAATAATCTACTTTTTATTTTTGGGCATTATGAATAGTAACTACGGTAAATTTTATTTACCATAGTTAAAGGTAAATCGAGTAATTAAGGGTAAATATAATATTTTAAAATTACCATAAAAAATGTCAAAATCCTATTGGATGACTAAAAGACGACCCATATCACCTAAGGGTCGGATTAGATTCATTTAATTAAATTTTTTCAATGAAATTAATTTAATTATTATTAAAACCAAAGAATGTGACAACATGTCAATTTCTTAAATCTTATAAGTATAATAATTTTAATCTAGTGATAAACTTCATGACACTTCAAACATGAATAGTATCCAGAAATATAATACAATTATCTACATCACAGGAAATTATTTAGAATTTTTAGGGATTAAATAATTATCATTTATTATGACACAAATATGATGTAGTAATTGTCTTATTAATGAAATATTGACATAATTGATGTTATAAATGCCCAAATAAATGTAATTTGAGAATTTTTATGACTTAAACTAATTTTCTAGGTTAATATGAAATGTTATTGTTGATTTAAGTAACTGTTTTCTAACTTATCATTCTGTTATGAATTTCATAAAAATCATGTACCAAATAGTGTCAAAATTGACATAAAATAGTTTTTAAAACAAATATTATATTATTAATTGTTATTTTATTCCTAAAAATCTATGGTTCGGCCGAATGACTTAGATAAGATTATATATATTAATAATAAAAAACTTGGGGTTCTTTTGTCTTGATATAGTAAGTTTATTAACCATATAGTGTAAGAAAACAAAAAGACACGGTAAAAGTTAAATTATTTAACCTAGAGTTAAATCTAATTGATAAGGTTAAAATAATAACCTAAACAATTATAAATCCTATTTAATGAGAGGCTTTCGACCCATCCCCACCTTAGTCTCTAAATAAATCAATTTGGAGCCATTTAAAACCGAACTTGACTTTATAATAAAATAATATTTTTTGTTATTCCAAAGGTGCCCCTCTCCTCCCTTATAAAAGGGAACCTCCTCCCTCTCTTCCTCACACAACTTTGAGCCTTCAAGATCGGCCAAACCCTGACAAATTCTCTTCTCCACTTCCCTAGAAACATCCTAGAGGTTTTGTTATTCCTCAAAGACCAATTGTAGTGCCCTAAGAGGAGGTCTCAAAGAGGCGCTTCAAAGAAGAGGCAATTTTCGTTACCGATTCTTTCACCATTATTTCTTCTTACACTTATTCTTCTTTGGTTGTTTCATTATGAAGTAATAACATCAGTATCACTCATATAATGATATGTTTTTATAAGTATGAAACAATCCTATTTCACCATCTATCCATCCTATGAAAAATGAAATCACCGCGCGTGCGTACGTACGGAATACTGTTTCCACGCCGTGGTGAAATCTATTTTCCACCACCACCTTACTTGGATGGGTATAATGGTTTAAATAATAACTATATATTATTATTTTAAAGTGATATTGATTCTGAATTAGTATACATACACTCCAATATAGTCCCACGATCATGAGAACGATATCATCGCTCATGCGTACGTACGGACTACCGTCTCCACGACGCGATGAGATTCATTCTCCACTTTAACCATTCATGAATGATTATAAATTATAAATAATAAGTAATCATGAAATATATGACATAATAATGATACTGGATTTATGTGTATATATATTTATTTCATCTACTTAATTCCGTTCAACTCAATAACGAAACGAAAACAGCGTTCATGCGTACGTACGGCCTACCGTCTCCATGAACAGTGTATTTCTTTCCATTTACTGATTTATTATATATATGTATATTCTGAATATATATATATATATAAATCATTTTTTATATTCTGGAATTAAGTAATCATGATCTAAGTAATCATATGAATAATTACAAGTCAAAACACGGACGACAAATGAAACAATTTTACCCAAAACGCTCTTTAACATGGAATTTACAAAAGAACGGGTAATATAAAGTCATAAGTGAACCATATATGATATCATAAAAATAAATATGATTCTGGAATAAGTCAAAAAAATTATTTAAATTATTATACAGGAGGTTCGGACACTTACAAAGCAAGTCGGACCTAAGGTAAGGGAAATATCACAATCTCATTTTTATCCGAGATTGTTTATACTTTGGTATTTACTAGGGTGTATTTTATCATCCACATCCATGTTTCCTCAATATGTAATATTATTTCCATCCACATACAATTCTTTAAATCCAATTTTACCCTTTGATGAGTTTTTAGTAAAAGATAAGAAAGCAATCTTTTGTCGTTTTTCGTACGAGGTACTTTTTGACTTTTCCGACAAAAGTACGAAGAATGTTTTTTTAACTTATACGACATGAATGGATATTTAAAACATTATTTCCAAGAAGCTTCCTTGACAAGTTTTCAAGTTTATTTTTAATCAACTTCTTTTAGTTTATAATTGTACGACATGTTAAGAAAGGAAAAGTGTTTTTGAAGTAGAAAGGATATTTTCCTCAAGAATAGAGTTCAAGTGTTTTATCAAAATTATTTTACATATAATATAATAAAGGGTTCTGTTTTTATCCCTTTTATTACATTTATTTGATTATGTTGTGATGGAATTATTTTTATGAATTCTTTTATCATATATGAATTGTTTTATGATGTCATGTTGTTTAAGAATCCCATTTTTATTACATGGATTATGCAATGATGTATGGTTTATGATTTTGTGGCACGCATAAGAATGGTATCATTATGAGATGGGTGGGACCTATATCTCCCTCCAATTCATTGGGTAAAGATTTTATATCTCATGAGATAGACATGGCTGGAATGGTCGGTTATACCGGTTCAGTGAAACAGGACTGAAACGAGGGTGACTCGGTTCAGAAAGGGACTTTTTCCACTAAGATAGTCTTGGCAATGAGTCTTGACTAACAAGAAATGATTCTCTATGATTATGTTTGTATGCCATAATGTTTCATGTTTTAAGTTATGATTATTGTGATTACATTTCACTTCCATGATTTATCCCATGTTATGAAATTATGCTCTCTTTTGCAGGTTAAGATTTTCAAAATGTTATGTTCTTATGATGTGATTGATATTTCTTTTGTTTACCCTTACTGAGCATTTGAGCTCACCCTTTTAAGTTTTCTTTTCCCCAGGATATAAAGAAAGGTTTTAGGTATAAAAAAGGAAGATCTTTATGGGAGATGTTGAAGATCTTTCAACAGGATTAGAAGATTATATTCTGAGTTTCCAAAGACACTAAACTATTACGATCCTTGTGTGTGTGTTTTTGTTATGTACTAAGTATTCCGGAAATGTAATGTAATGTCAATGTACGTCAAGCTTCAGGTCTCTACAGTTGGTATCAGAGGAAAGGTTTAGTCAACCTTTGGAAACTAGGATGTGAGAACGTTAGTGAGATCCCTAGAGATATTTCTAAGGTATGTCTAGGGATGTCCCTAAGGATAAGTATAAGTATAGGATATAGTCCTAGAACTACGGTAACGATCTTAGAATTTAACATAAGATGTTAGATAATGAAGGTACTCCCCCTTTATGATGTTGTTTTTCCTAGCATGATTTTTTCCTCTCACACTATTCTTTTTGGGTTTTAGACGATGGATGGAACCCGAAGGAACCGTGTTGATCAATGCAATGGACAATGCAATGATTGCCGTCCTGGACGAACAAATGTTATGGGAGATGGAGTGCAAAATATTATTGCTATACTTACACAATCTATGAATCATTCTGGACTTCCAAATGAGCAGATAAGGGAATAATATTCTATTGAGTCCTTCATGAGGCAACGTCCACCTTCTTTCAGTGGGTCTTCCGATCCACTTGTTGTTGAACAATGGATCAATACCACTGAAAAGATATTTCTCGTTCTTCAATGTTCTGAGCATGATAGAGTCATCTTATCAGTATATCGTTTGGAAGGTGAAGCTGGTCAATGGTGGAATCTTATCAAGAATACGAGGCCAAGAGATGAAATTGAGTCCATAGAATGGGACGAGTTCAGGAACTTGTTTTTCAGTAAGTACTTCCCTCGTATTCTTCGAACAAAGATGGAAAATGAGTTTCTTGAGCTTAAGCAGAATGATGATGCATCTGTTGGTATATACGAAGCGAATTTTACAAGACTTGCAAGGTATGCATCTGGCATTGTCATCCAACCTGAAAGTAAAGTTGATCCATTTTTCAGTGGCTTAAAACCAATTCTTCGAAGTGGATTAGCTATAAGAGACTTCAGTAGCTATGAAGAAATTGTGCGTTGTGCTATCAAGGTAGAAATGGAAGTTGGTGTTACATATCCATCTCATGGTTTGGACAAGAAACGAAAGATGGAGTTCAAGGAGAAATCTCAGAATAATGGTGAAAAGAAGATGAATGTTTCCTTATGCACAAAGTGTGGAAAGAAGCATGGTAGAGATTGTTTTAAAGGGACTAGAAAATGTTTTAAGTGTAGAAAAGAAGGTCATCGAGCAGATGAGTGTCGAAGTAATGGAAAAAGGGTTTCTAATGATGTGAATAAAGCAAACACTGTCGAGAACGTACCGCCAACACATCAATGCTTAAAGTGCAAGGAAATGTTGCATTATGCTAATAAATGCCCTAATACAAGGGTTAGTGATGATCGACATGAGCAACCGCTGAAGCCAAAGGACAAAGGGAAGTCAAATGCGATCACTATTGGCGATGTTGAATATGACAACGATGTGGTGGAATGATTAAGTGTTTATGTAATGGGATTCCAAAATAATGTTGTATCATAAAGTATTGGAATATTTATGTATTGGTCTAATGTGGTATTCAATGTGATTGAGATATTTTTGGAAATAAGATGATATGCGCATAATGAAGGGAAAACGAGAAAACGAAATGTTTAACAGTATTCATGAGCTCATGATTGATATAAGGACTAAGTGATATCATGGTTTGAGTATATAGAATTTTGAGGATTTTGGTATGTGGAAAGTGTTAACTTTTAACTACATTCATGTTTTCACTAAGGTTCAATGGGTATTCAAGAGAGTACATGATTAAGGCCTTTGAATGTTTGGAATGTGACCAACAAGACATATTTTATGATATATGGGGATCAACGATGGTATTAAATCTCTTGTAATAGTTTTCACAATATTATGAGAGTATACTGAAGTATTATGGATAAGACTAAAGATTGGAATGGATTATGTTGGACAGAAGTTAGTATTGTTTAAGGATAGAAGTTTTTTCGATATTATTGATGGGATGTTATAGTAATATAGTTTTAGAAAAAGGACAACCTGTAGGACTGGCGATAGCCCATCGTATCGGACAAGGCTGTGGGAATGGAACCCACAACCGAAGTACGACTGGCATTTATCGCCTACCACTGACCTACAGGAAGTCCCTGTTTAGTAGAAACTAGTTTTATTATATTACGCAGTATGATATATGAAGTATAAGTCTATTTTAGTAACCCTATATGATGAATCTCACTATAGATGGACTTATGTATTTTTTGATAACTTTTCTAACCTTTAGTTTGAGATAGATGGAATGACCCATTATTCTATCACATGATCTGCTAACACATCACGAATGACAAATTCAACTTCATTTCTTTAAGATATGGAGTGGAAATTGTCCAAAGAACGACAAAGAGTGAGACTATACCAAAATCACGAAATTATTTCTTCTAATTCCAATTTCATTAACTTTAGGGAAATGATCTTGAAAACCAAAAATGATGTCCTAGTTCTCTTATATCTGATGAATCAGATGGTACCTTAGATCATCACAAATTTATGTATCTGTGATTACTGGCTTTTCCATAGCCATGTTCTCTACCACTCTCCATCAGAACATGATGGTTAGATTTTTCTTCCATATCCATATTTTCACCTATGTTCTCCAACGTGGAAACCTCGTGATGAGTTATTTTGGGTAACCATTACATTTCATACTTTAGTTTTTAAAATCCATGTTTTGGTATTCCTTTTTACGATGTGGGTTTCTATTAAAGAAACTTTTGAATAGTAAACCATTTATAACCCCAACGAATTTCGAGGGCGAAATTCATTTTAAGGGGGGTAGAATGTAACACCCTGAGATTTTATGAAAAATATTCTTTTAATTTAATTAATTTATTGTGTTGTATTCTACACCAAGAATACCTTGTGCTATACGCAACACCGTATTAGCTTGCAGTATACGCAACACTATTCTTGGATCGTGTTACGCACAATTTTGATAATAGTTATTCTACGCAACATTGAGTATATATATATATATATTCAATGTATAAATGAAATATGGTTGGATTCTGTTATACGAAACAACGAAGGATTCTTTCACAACACGCAACCCTGACTTTCCTTGCATTACACGCAATCGTGACCTTCCTCGATAGCGTGTGTTGTACGCAATACTGGGTTTTAATAAACAACGATATATTATTATAATATTGTCATGAACTAGCCGTTATGAATAGTGTTAACTAAATTTTGAATTTTATAACATTATTATTCATATTAAACATTTTCTAGAACATGGTATAAGAACAAAATAAATTTTTCAGGTAAAATAAGTATTTTTCAAAAAATGCAGTTTTGCCACCTTTTGATGGCGCACCCACTTTAAATCTAGTTTTCGACATGTTTATAAGTTCAATTTGACAAAATAAAATTCTTCTTTTGAATCAGGATATAAAAATTTACATTAGATAATGTTTTGATATTTTTCCGATAACTTTCATATTTTAATGAATAGTAAAAACACGCTATATTTTAATTAAAAACAACTTTTTTCATCATAATATCTTATGTGGTTAAATTATAATATTGAATGGTTTTAAAGAATAAATATAATATATTTTTACCATTTAATATAATTTATGTCATTAGCATTTATTTTACCTTGAATTCGTAGGTTAAATCAATTCAATCTTTTGCAATGTTTTAAAGAAAAACCCGTTTTCTTTCAACAACGGGATAAATTTTAATTTAATTTCTGAAACTTTTGTGTATTTAATTTGGAAAAATGGATTCCATATTTGGAATCAGTGGGTCCAAATTATGTTAATAATCTACTTTTTATTTTTGGGCATTATGAATAGTAACTACGGTAAATTTTATTTACCATAGTTAAAGGTAAATCGAGTAATTAAGGGTAAATATAATATTTTAAAATTACCCTAACAAATGTCAAAATCATATTGGATGACTAAAAGACAACCCATATCACATAAGGGTCGGATTAGATTCATTTAATTAAATTTTTTCAATGAAAATAATTTAATTATTATTAAAACCAAAGAATGTGACAACATGTCACTTTCTTAAATCTTATAAGTATAATAATTTTAATCTAGTGATATACATCATGAAACTTCGAACCGGAATATTCTCCAGAAAGCTAATACAATTATCTACATCATAGGAATTTATTTAGAATTTTTAGGGATTAAATAATTATCATTTATTATGACACAAAGATGATGCAGTAATTGTCTTATTAATGAAATATTGACATAATTGATGTTATAAATGCCCAAATAAATGTAATTTGAGACTTTTTATGACTTAAACTAATTTTCTAGGTTCATATGACATTTTATTGTTGATTTAATTAACTTTTGTAGAACTTATCATTCCGTTATGAATTTCATAAAAATCATGTACCAAATAGTGTCAAAATTGACATAAAATAGTTTTTAAAACAAATATTATATTATTAATTGTTATTTTATTCCTAAAAAACTAAAGTTCGGAAAAATGACTTATATAAGATTATATATATTAATAATAAACAAATTGGGGTTATTTTGGCTTGATATAGTATGTTTATTAAACATATAGTGTAAGAAAACAAAAAGACACGGTAAAAGTTAAATTATTTAACTTAGAGTTAAATCTAATTGATAAGGTTAAAATAATAACCTAAACTTGTCTAAATCCTATTGGATGAAAGGATTTAGACCCATACCCACCTTATCCTCGAAATAAATCAATTTGGAGCAATTTAAAACCGAACTTGACTTTATAATAAAATAATATTTTTTGTTATTCCAAAGGTGCCCCTCTCCTCCCTTATAAACGGGCACCTCCTCCCTCTCTTCCTCACACAACATTGAGCCTTCAAGATCGGCCAACCCCTGCTAAATCCTCTTCTCCACTTCCCTAGAAACATACTAGAGGTTCTGGTCTTCCTCAAAGACCAATTTTAGTGCCCTAAGAGGAGGTCTCAAAGAGGCGCTTCAAAGAAGAGGTAATTTCCGTTACCGATTCTTTCACCTTTATTTCTTCTTCCACTTATTCTTATTAGGTTGATTCATTATGAAGTAATAACATCAGTATCACTCATATAATGATATCTTATTATAAGTATGAAACAATCCTATTTCACCATCTATCCATCCTACAGAAAACGAAATCACCGCGCATGCGTGCGTACGGAATACCGTCTCCACGCCGTGGTGAAATCTATTTTCCACCACCACCTTACTCGGATGGGTATAATGGTGTAAATAATAACTATATATTATTATTTTAAAGTGATATTGATTCTGAAATAGTATACATACACTCCAATACATTCCTACGATCATAAGAACGATATCATCGCCCGTGCATACGTACGGACTACCGTCTCCATGATGCGATGAGATTCATTCTCCACTTTAACCATTCATGAATGATTATAAAGTATATATAATAAGTAATCATGAAATATATGACATAATAATTATACTGGATTTATGTGTATATATATGTATGTCATCTACTTAATTCCGTTCAACTCAATAAGGAAATGAAAACAGCGTTCATGCGTACGTACGGCCTACCGTCTCCATGAACGGGGTATTTCTTTCCATTTAATGATTTATTATATATATGTATATTATGAATATATATATATATATATATATATCATGTTTTATATTCTGGAATTAAGTAATCATGATCTAAGTAATCATATGAATAATTACAAGTCAAAACACGGACGACAAATGAAACAATTTTACCCAAAACGCTCTTTAACATGGAATTTACAAAAGAACGGGTAATATAAAGTCATAAGTGAAACATATATGATATCATAACAATGAATATGATTCTGGAATAAGTCAATATCATTATTTAAATCATTATACAAGAGGTTCGGATACTTACAAAGCAAGTCGGACCTAAGGTAAAAGAAATATCACAATCTCATTTTTATCCGAGATTGTTTATACATTGGTATTTACTGGGGTGTATTTTATAATTCACATCCATGTTTCCTCAATATGTAATATTATTTCCATCCACATAAAATTTTTTAAATCAAATTTTACCCTTTGGTGAGTTTTCAGTAAAAGATATGAAAGGAATATTTTGTCGTTTTTCGTACGAGGTACTTTTTGACTTTTCCAACAAAAGTACGAAGAATGTTTTTTTTAACTTATACGGCATGAATGGGTATTTAAAAAATTATTTCCAAGAATCTTCCTTTACAAGTTTTCAAGTTTATTTTTAATCAACTTCTTTTAGTTTATAATTGTACGACATGTTAAGAAAGGAAAAGTGTTTTTGAAGTAGAAAGGATATTTTCCTCAAGAATGGAGTTCAAGTGTTTTATCAAAATTATTTTCCATATAAGATAATAAAGGGTTCTGTTTTTATCCCTATTATTACATTGATTTGATTATGTTGTGATGGAATTATTTTTATGAATTCCTTTATCATATATGAATTGTTTTATGATGTCATGTTGTTTAAGAATCCCATTTTTATTACATGGATTATGCAATGATGTATGGTTTATGATTTTGTGGCACACATAAGAATGGTATCATTATGAGATGGGTGGGACCTATATCTCCCTCTAATGAATTGGGTAAAGATTTTATATCTCATGAGATAGACATGGCTGGAACGGTAGGTTATACCGGTTCAGTGAAACGGGACTGAAACGAGGGTGACTCGGTTCAGAAAGGGACTTTGTCCACTAAGATATTCTTGGAAATGAGTCTTGACTAACAAGAAATGATTCTCTATGATTATGTGTGTATGACACAATGTTTCATGTTTTAAGTTACGATTATTGTGATTACATTTCACTACCATGATTTATCCCATGTTAGAAATTATGCTCTCTTTTGCAGGTCAATATTTTCAAAATGTTATGTTCTTATGATGTGATTTATATTTCTTTTGTTTACCCTTACTGAGAATTTGAGCTCACCCTTTTAAGTTTTCTTTTCCCCAGGATATAAAGAATGGTTTTAGGTATAAAAAAAGGAAGATCTTTATGGGAGATGTTGAAGATCTTTCAACAGGATTAGAAGATTATATTCCGAGTTTCCAAAAACACTAAACTATTAGGATCCTTGTGTGTGTGTTTTTGTTATGTACTAAGTATTCCGCAAATGTAATGTAATGTCAATGTACGTCAAGCTTCGGGTCTCTACAGTTGGTAGCAGAGGAAAGGTTTAGTCAACCTTTGGAAACTAGGATGTGATAACATTGGTGAGATCCCTAGAGATATTTCTATGGTATGTCTAGGGATGTCCCTAAGGATAAGTATACATATAGTATATAGTCCTAGAACTACGGTAACGATCTTAGAATTTAACCTAAGATGTTAGATATTGAAGGTACTCCCCCTTTATTATGTTGTTTTCCCTAGCATGATTTTTTCCTCTCACACTATTCTTTTTGGGTTATAGACGATGGCTGGAACCCGAAGGAACCGTGTTGATCAATGAAATGGACAATGCAATGATTTTGCCTCCTGAACAAACAAATGTTATGGGAGATGGAGTGCAAAATCTTATTGCTATACTTACACAAGCTGTGAATCATTCTGGACACTACCACAAAACTGGGCAAGGCATGCGCCTGCCTTTATCAGCGCTAATGGAAAAGCGCTGATAAAGGGACAGACCTTTATCAGCGCTAACAAAAGCGCTGATAATGGTCACCTTTATCAGCACTTTTTTTGCGCTGATAAAGGGGTACCCTTTATCAGCGCTTTTTTAGCGCTGATAAAGGCCTTCCACTGTATCAGCGCTAGAAAAGCACTGATAAAGGGTACCCCTTTATCAGCGCTAACAAAAGCGCTGATAAAGGATGTATTTATCAGCGCTTTTCATTTTAGCGCTGATAAATACACCCTTTATCAGCACATTTTACTAGCACTGATAAAGGGTCCCGCGGATATATTAAAAACCCGCGGGTCCTCTTCCTCCTCCATGCACACAATCAAGCTCTCGCGGAAGCCCTCGTCTGCGCCGCTGCCGCCGCTGCCGCCGCCTCCTTCTTCTCCGCCGCGGCCGCCAAAACCCCTCCCCCTTCTCTCCTTCTCTCTCCCTACGGCCCCCCTCCTCTGAATAGCAGCCCAGCCGAAGTGCTCCCCCTCCGGCGCACTGCCCCTCTGGCGCGCTCCCCCTCCGTCCCTGCTCCCCCTGCGGCGCCGCTCCCTCGCGCGACCTCCTCCGGACCCCACTACTCCCGCATCCCCTTCACCGCGTTGTCGGTCCCTGCGCGGCTCCCTCGGCGATCACGGTGCCCTCTGTCGCTCCCCGGCCCAGCAGATGCCCTCCCAGCTTGTTCCCTCCATCGCGCGACGCCGACTCCGTCTCTTCCCTCCCACCGGATTCCGGCTGCCGCACCTCCTCCTTCTCCCTACATAGCCCGACCGCCACCCTTGTCGGTGCCGCACTTTCCGGCACCGCCCCTGCCGGTGTCACACCGCCCTTTCGAGCATCATCCCAGACTTTCCACACCATGTTGGCATCGTTTCGGCTTTTGTTCGCCCTGTTGGTACCGTTTTGGCCAGCGCGCGGCCTGACGGCGTCGTTCCGGCCAGCCCACGCCTTGCCGGCGTTGTCCTGGCCTCCCGTTGCAAGTCCCTCAGCCCCGGTGAACCCCGCCCAGACCCTGCTGGTTGAGAATACCTCTGTGCTGAGGTGAGGTTTGCATTGTTTTTTTGTTTGTATAATTTTAGGTGAATATTTTATTCTGTTTATGAGTCCCTAGTTTACGTCTTCTTGCATCTACGCCAATATTCTTGTTTATGTGCCAATTTTCTTATTAAATTAATTTGGAACAAATGTGTATTGTTTTTCAAGATGTGAAATTAGATTTGATTTGGTTATTTGGGCGTTTGATTTGTTAGTGTTATGTTTAGGTGATGTTAGTGTACGTTTTCTTTTTGAAAACTCACTTTGGGCTGTTTATCAGCATCGATAGTTTGTGCAGTTGTGTTTTTGAAAGTGTCGTGGTGTAGTTGACTTTTTGTTAGTGTCAAAAGCGTGTTTAGTCTTAAAAGTGGTTTTGTAAATAATGTCGATGGCGCAAGTGATGTTTTGAAAATTTATCGAGGTGGTTCTTTCACGTTGTTGCTCGTTTGGGTTGTTTTAAGGCTTTGTTAGTGTAATTTCAGTTTTCGTACGTTTGTTGCAGCGTGTTTGCGAGATAACGTCGCGATATTGTGGTCGTCGAAGCTCTCGCGGAAGCCCTCATCTGCGCCGCTGCCACCGCTGCCGCCGCCTCCTTCTCCTCTGCCGCGGCCGCCGCCTCCTCCTCTGCTCCTCCTCCTCCTCCTCCTCCTCCTCCTCCGTCGGTGCCTCCGCGGCCTCCTCCTCCTCCGCGTCCTCCTCCTCCTCCATTGTGCGGTATGCTATGCCTGTAATTTGATTTGTTTTTTGTTTTTGTTCTATATTTCAACTATCATGATTTGTGTGAATCAATTTTATTTGAAGTGGGGGGTGCAGGTGCTGTGGGTGTAGTGGGTGGGGGGGTGTTTAGGTGGGGGTGTTTAGGTGGGGGAGATGTTTAGTGGGTGAACATGTAGGTGGGGCGTATAATGGGGGGTCCAAATACCGTATCTTCCTCATCCTAAAAGGTGCGATCTTTTTCAATACCATAATATTTCACTGTCCATAAAACATAGCATTCGCCCGTTTTCTCTTTTCCCATCCAACACTATCATATCCAGTACCATTACCTATAAAATAACACATTATGCATGCGTTCTTAAAAATATAATAAGCGAGTAGTAAAACTCCGCCGCCTCCTCCTCTGCTCCTGCTCCTCCTCCTCCTCCTCCACCGGCCTCATCCTCCTCCTCCTCCGCTGCCTCCGCCGATGCCTCCTCCTCCGCCGGTGCCGCCGGTGCCTCCGCGGCCTCCCCCTCCTCCGCCGGTGCCTCCGTGGCCTCCTCCTCCTCCGCCGTCACGCCGCGGTCAAGCTACGGTCACACCGCGGTCACGCCGCGGTCACGCCGCGGTCACGCCGCGGTCACGCCGCGGTCACGCCGCGGTCACGCCGCGGTCACGCCGCGGTCACGCCGCGGTCACGCCGCGGTCACGCCGCGGTCACGCCGCGGTCACGCCGCGGTCACGCCGCGGTCATGCCGGTGCCTCCACGGCCGCCGCCTCCTCCTCCTCCACCGCGGCCGCCTCCTCCTCCTTTGCTCCTGCTCCTCATCCTCCTCCTCCACCTACCTCCTCCTCCTCCTCCTCTGCTGCCTCTGCTGCCTCCGCCCTGACTCCGTCCTGCCTCTGCGTTGCCGCCAGTGCCTCCTCCTCCACAGCGGCCTCCTCCTCCTCCACCGCGGCCTCCTCCTCCTCCTTCGCTGCCTCCGCTGCCTCCTCCTCCTCCTCCGCGGCCGCCGCCTCCTCCTCTGCTCCTGCTCCTCCTCCCCTCCACCGGCCTCATCCTCCTCCTCCTCCGCTGCCTTCGCTACCTCCGCCCTGCCTCTGCACTGCCTCCGCGCTGCCGTCGGTGCCTCCGGTGCCTCCTCCTCCACTGAGGCCTCCTCCTCCTCCACTGATGCCTCCTCCTCCCCCTCCGGTGCCGCCAGTGCCTCCACATCTCCTCCTCCTCCGCGCGCTGCAGTCACGCCGCGGTCACGCCGCGCCGATTCCTCCGCGGCCGCCGCCTCCTCCTCCTCCGCCGCGGCCGCCTCCTATTCAGAAGATGATATAAATGTCTTTAGAAACGAATGGGCAGCGTACCTGATCGAAGAATGTAACAAAATAGGAAAATGAAGGTGAATTCCTAATACTTATGTTATCTTTATATGGTCATTGATATCTCACTTTACACTTATTGAGCATCTATGATCTCCCTTTCTTATGTTTCATATCCTTAGATTAGTGAATTCCTACTACTTAGTTTGAAAATGAGATAAACTTTGGAAAACAACACCAATGACATACGCCAAACCGAGCAAACACGTTCGGATTGTTTTTATACTTTAGGACAATGATCCACGAGTCATTTGTGACGCGTACGAATCGACCTCACCTCAATATGACGCACGGTGTGACCGGTATGGCTAAAATTGTCTGATATTAGTTTGAAAATGACATGAACTTTGGAAAAAAACACCAATGACATATGCCAAACTGATCAAATGCATACGGATTGTTTTGATACTTTAGGAAAACGATCCACGAGTCATTTTTGACGCGTACGAATTGACCGCACCTTAATCCGACGCACGGTGTGACCGATATGGCTAAAAGTGTCTGATATCAGTTTGAAAATGAGATAAACTTTGGAAAACAACACCAATGACATACGCCAAACCGAGAAAATGCCTTTGGATTGTTTTGATAATTTAGGAAAACGATCCACGAGTCATTTGTGATGCCTACGAATCGACCGCACCTCAATCCGACACACGGTGTGACCGGTATGGCTAAAAGTGTCTGATATCAGTTTGAAAATGACGTGACCTTTGGAAAACAACACCAATGCCATACGCCAAACTGAGCAAACGTGTTCAGATTGTTTTGATACTTTAGGAAAACGATCCACGAGTCATTTGTGACGCGTACGAATTGACCGCACCTCAATCCGACGCACGGTGTGACCAGTATGGCTAAAAGTGTCTGATATCAGTTTCAAATTGAGATAATCTTTGGAAAACAACACCAATGACATACGCCAAACCGAGAAAATGCCTTCAGAATGTTTTGATACTTTAGGAAAGCGATCCACGAGTCATTTGTGACGTGTAAAAATCGACCGCACCTCAATCCGACGCACGGTGTGACCGGTATGGCTAAAAGTGTCTGATATCAGTTTCAAATTGAGATCAACTTTGGAAAACAACACCAATGACATACTCCAAACCGAGAAAACTCCTTCGGATTGTTTTGATACTTTAGGACAACGATCCACGATTCATTTGTGACGCATACGAATCGACCGCACCTCAATCCGACGCACGGTGTGACCGGTATGGCTAAAATAGTCTGATCTCAGTTTGAAAATGACTTGAACTTTGGAAAACAACACCAATGACATACGCCAAACCGAGAAAACGCGTTCAGATTGTTTTGATACTTTAGGAAAACGATCCACGAGTCATTTGTGACGCGTATGAATCGACCGCACCTCAATCCGACACACGGTGTGACCGGTATGGCTAAAAGTGTCTGATATCAGTTTGAAAATGAGATGAACTTTGGAAAACAACACCAATGACATACGCCAAACCGAGAAAACGCATTCGGATTGTTTTGATACTTTAGTACAACGATCCACGAGTCATTTTTGATGCGTAAGAATCGACCGTACCTCAATACGACGCACAGTGTGACCGGTATGGCTAAAAGTGTCTGATATCAGTTTCAAATTGAGATCAACTTTGGAAAACAACACCAATGACATACTCCAAACCAAGAAAACGACTTCGGATTGTTTTGATACTTTAGGACAACGATCCACGAGTCATTTCTGACACGTACGAATCAACCGCACCTCAATCCGACGCACGGTGTGACCGGTATGGCTAAAATTGTCTGATATCAGTTTGAAAATGACATGAACTTTGGAAAACAACACCAATGACATACGCCAAACCGAGCAAACGCATTCGGATTTTTTTGATACTTTAGGAAAACGATCCACGAGTCATTTGTGACGCGTACGAATCGACCTCACCTCAATCCGACGCATGGTGTGACCGGTATGGCTAAAATTGTCTGATATCAGTTTGAAAATGACATGAACTTTGGAAAAAAACACCAATGACATATGCCAAACTGAGCAAACGCGTTCGGATTGTTTTTATACTTTAGTACAATGATCCACGAGTCATTTGTGACGCATACGAATCGCCCTCACCTCAATCCAACACACGGTGTGACCGGTATGGCTAAAAGTGTCTGATATCAGTTTGAAAATGAGATAAACTTTGGAAAACAACACCAATGACATACGCCAAACCGAGAAAACGCGTTCGGATTGTTTTGATACTTTAGGACAACGATCTACGAGTCATTTTTGACGCATACAAATCGACCGCACCTTAATCTGACGCACGGTGTGACCGGTATGGCTAAAATTGTCTGATATCAGTTTGAAAATGAGATGAAACTTTGGAAAACAACACCAATGACATACACCAAACTGAGAAAATGCCTTCGGATTGTTTTGATACTTTAGGAAAAACGATCCACAAGTCATTTGTGACATGTACGAATCGATTACACCTCAATCTAATGCACAGTGTGACCGGTATGGCTAAAATTTTCTGATATCAGTTTGAAAATGACATGAACTTTGGAAAACAACACCAATGACATACGCCAAACCGATAAAACGCGTTCGGAATGTTTTGATACTTTAGGACAACGATCCACGAGTCATTTGTGACGCGTACGAATCGACCGCACCTAAATCCGACGCACGGTGTGACCGGTATGGCTAAAAGTGTCTGATATCAGTTTGAAAATGAGATAAACTTTGGAAAACAACACCAATGACATACGCCAAACCGAGAAAACTCCTTCACATTGTTTTGATACTTTAGGACAACGATCCACGGGTCATTTGTGACGCGTACGAATCGACCTCACCTCAATCCGACGCACGGTGTGAACAGTAAATCTTTTCATTAGATAAAGTATCAGTATTTATTAAATGAGATAAATCAATCAAAAACATATTGATTTTACATTATTCCCTTTCATTGTTATGAAAATGAAAAAATTTTAGTTTAAAATTTAATATTTTAGTTTCACATTTCCATATTAATGTATTCTTTCATATTCTGTTTTAATTTCTTTCATTATTGCATTACTAACATAATATCTGTTTTCTTATATAGGTGATTTTTTTTCCTTGAGTTCGGATGCTTTGTTCGGGAACAAAAAGCATAGAGAGCGGATCACGGATATCATAGTATGAAACATGAATATTTATAACTGTTGTTGAATAATTGTAAATGTAACCATGTAAAACAATTTTTGAAATATATATAGCAATGCGTTTTTTTTGTATTCTTGATGTTAAGTAAATGTATATACCGTTGTCAGTCAAAATATTGGGTGTGGGTGCTATGGTGTGCAGGTGTGCATGTGCTACTTTGTGCAGGTATTCTGGTGTGCAGGTGTGCAGGTACTGTTTTTTAGGTGCAGGCACTGGGCCCTTTATCAGTGCTTTTTTAGCGCTGATAAAGGAAACCTTTAACAGCGCTAAAGGAGCGCTAATAAAGGAACCTGTATCAGCGCTCCGAGAAGCGCTGATAAAGGGGACCCCCCCCCTTTATCTACGCCGGAATTATCAGCGCTTTTCTAGCACTGTTAATGATGGTTTTTAGTGCTGATAAAGGCGCAGGTTGTAGTAGTGGGACTTCCAAATGAGCAGAGAAGGGAAGAATATTCTATTGAGTCCTTCATGAGGCAACGTCCACCTTCTTTCAGTGGGTCTTCCGATCCACTTGTTTCTGAACAATGGATCAGTACCACTGAAAAGATATTTTCAGTTCTTCAATGTTCTGAGCATGATAATGTCATCTTAGCAGTATATCGTTTGGAAGGTGAAGCTGATCAATGGTGGAATCTTATCAAGAATACGAGGCCAAGGGATGAAATTGAGTCCACAGAATGGGACGAGTTCAAGAACTTGTTTTTCAGTAAGTACTTCCCTCGCATTCTTCGAACAAAGATGAAAAAGGAGTTTCTTGAGCTGAAGCAGAAGGATGATGAATCTGTTGGTATATACGAAGAGAATTTTACAAGACTTGCAAGGTATGCATCTGGCATTATCATCCAACCTGAAAGTAAAGTTGATCGATTTTTCAGTGGCTTAAAACCAAGTCTTCGAAGGGAATTAGCTATAAGAGACTTCAGTAGCTATGAAGAAATTGTGCGTTTTGTTATCAATGTAGAAATGGAAGTTGGTGTTACATATCCATCTCATGGTTTTGACAAGAAACGAAAGATGGAGTTCAAGGAGAAATCTCAGAATAATGGTGAAAAGAAGATGAATGTTTCCTTATGCACAAGGTGTGGAAAGAAGCATGGTGGAGATTGTCTTAAAGGGACTAGAAAATGTTTTAAGTGTGGAAAAGAAGGTCATCGAGCAGCTGACTGTCGAAGTAATGGAAAAATGGTTTCTAATGATGTGAATAAAGCAAACACTGTAGAGAACGCACCACCAACACTTCAATGCTTCAAGTGTAAGGAAATGGGGCATTATGCTAATAAATACCCTAATCCAAGGGTTAGTGATGATCGACATGAGAAACCGCTTAAGGCAGAGGACAAAGGGAAGTCACATGCGATCACTATTGGCAATGTTGAATATGACAACGATGTGGTGGAATGATTAAGTGTTTATGTAATGGGATTCCAAAATAATGTTGTATCATAAAGTATTGGAATATTTATGTATTGGTCTAATGTGGTATTCAAAGTGATTGAGATATTTTTGGAAATAATATGATATGCGCATAATGAAGGGAAAACGAGAAAACGAAATGTTTAACAGTATTCATGAGCTCATGATTGATATAAGGACTAAGTGATATCATGGTTTGAGTATATAGAATTTTGAGGATTTTGGTATGTGGAAAGTGTTAACTTTTAACTGCATTCATGTTTTCACTAAGGTTCAATGGGTATTCAAGAGAGTACATGATTAAGGCCTTTGAATTTTTGGAATGTGACCAACAAGACATATTTTATGATATATGGGGATCAACGATGGTATTAAATATCTGGTAATCATTTTCACTATATTATGAGAGTGGACTGAAGTATTATGGATAAGCCTCAATATTGGAATGGATTATGTTGGACATAAGTTTGTATTGTTTAAGGATAGAAGTTTTTTCGATATTATTGATGGGATGTTATAGTAATATAGTTTTAGAAAAAGGACAACCTGCAGGACGGGCGACAGCCCATCGCGTCGGACAAGGCTGTGGGAATCGAACCCACAACCGAAGTGCGACTGGCCTTTATCGCCTACCACTGACCTACAGGAAGTCCCTGTTTAGTAGAAACTAGTTTTATTATATTACGCAGTATGATATATGAAGTATAAGTCCATTTTAGGAACCCTATATGATGAATCTCACTATAGATGGACTTATGTATTTTTTGATAACTTTTCTAACCGTTTGTTTGAGATAGATGGAATGACCCATCATTCTATCACATGATCTGCTAACACATCACGAATGACAAATTCAACTTCATTTCATTAAGAGATGATGTGGAAATTGTCTAAAGAACGACAAACGGTGAGACTATACCAAAATCACGAAAGTATTTCTTCTAATTCCAATTTCATCAACTTTAGGGAAATGATCTTGAAAACCAAAAATGTTGTCCTAGTGCTCTTATATCTGATGAATCAGATGGTACCATAGATCATCACAAATTTATGGATTTGTGATTGCTGGCTTTTCCATAGCCATGTTCTATACCACTCTCCATCAGAACTTGATGGTTATATTTTTCTTCCATATCCATATTTTCACCTATGTTCTCCAACATGGAAACCCCGTGATGAGTTAATTTGGGTAACAGTTACATTTCATACTTTAGTTTTTAAAACCCATGTTTTGGTATTCCTTTTTACGATGTGGGTTTCTATTAAAGAAACTTTCGAATAG
This sequence comes from Viscum album, assembly GCA_963277665.1. Classification (NCBI taxonomy): domain Eukaryota; kingdom Viridiplantae; phylum Streptophyta; class Magnoliopsida; order Santalales; family Viscaceae; genus Viscum; species Viscum album. Next base: position 1,534,068,900 of record OY728120.1, on the reverse strand, counting down.
TAAACCATTTATAACCCCAACGAATTTCGAGGGCGAAATTCCTTTTAAGGGGGGTAGAATGTAACACCCCGAGAGTTTATGAAAAATATTCTTTTAATTTCATTAATGTATTGTGTTGTATTCTACACCAAGATTACCTTGCACTATACGCAACACCGTATTAGCTTGCAGTATACGCAACACTATTCTTGGATCGTGTTACACACAATTTTGATAATAGTTATTCTACGCAACATTGAGTATATATATATATATATATATTCAATGTATAAATGAAATATGGTCGGATTCTGTTATATGAAACAACGAATGATTCTTTCACAACACGCAACCCTGACTTTCCTTGCATTACACGCAATCACGACCTTCCTCGATAGCGTGTGTTGTACGCAATACTGGGTTTTAATAAACAACGATATATTATTATAATATTGTCATGAACTAGCCGTTATGAATAGTGTTAACTAAATTTTGAATTTTATAACATTATTATTCATATTACACATTTTCTAGAACACGGTATAAGAACAAAATAATCTTTTCGGGTAAAATAAGTATTTTTCAAAAAATGCAGTTTTGCCGCCTTTTGATGGCGCACCCACTTTAAATCTAGTTTTTGACATGTTTATAAGTTAAATTTGACAAAATAAAATTCTTCTTTTGAATCAGGATATAAAAATTTACATTAGATAAAGTTTTGATATTTTTCCGATAACTTTCATATTTTAATGAATAGTAAAAACACGCTATATTTTAATTAAAAACAACGTTTTTCATCGTAATACCTTATGTGGTTAAATTATAATATTGAATGGTTTTAAAGAATAAATATAATATATTTTTACCATTTAATATAATTTATGTCATTAGCATTGATTTTACCTTGAATTCGTAGGTTAAATCAATTCAATCTTTTGCAATGTTTTAAAGAAAAACCCGTTTTCTTTCGACAACGGGATAAATTTTAATTTAATTTCTGCATATTTTTTGTATTGAATTTGGAAAAATGGATTCCATATTTGGAATCAGTGGGTCCAAATTATGTTAATAAGCTACTTTTTATTTTTGGGCATTATGAATAGTAACTACGGTAAATTTTATTTACCATAGTTAAAGGTAAATCGAGTAATTAAGGGTAAATATAATATTTTAAAATTACCCTAACAAATGTAAAAATCCTATTTAATGACTAAAAGACGACCCATATTACCTAAGGGTCGGATTAGATTCATTTAATTAAATTTTGTCAATGAAAATAATTTAATTATTATTAAAACCAAAGAATGTGACAACATGTCACTTTCTTAAATCTTATAAGTATAAAAATTTTATTCTAGTGATAAACTTCATGACACTTCGAACATGAATAGTATCCAGAAAGCTAATATAATTATCTACATCATAGGAATTTATTTAGAATTTTTAGGGATTAAATAATTATCATTTATTATGACACAAAGATGATGCAGTAATTGTCTTATTAATGAAATATTGACATAATTGAAGTTATAAATGCTCAAATAAATGTAATTTGAGACTTTTTATGACTTACAATAATTTTCTAGGTTAATATGACATGTTATTGTTTATTTAAGTAACTTTTTTAGAACTTATCATTCTGTTATGAATTTCATAAAAATCATGTACCAAATAGTTTCAAAATTGACATAAAATAGTTTTTAAAACAAATATTATATTATTAATTGTTATTTTATTCCTAAAAATATAATGTTCTGCCAAATGACTTAGATAAGATTATATATATTAATAATAAACAACTTGGGGTTATTTTGGGTTGATATAGTAAGTTTATTAACCATATAGTGTAAGAAAACAAAAAGACACGGTAAAAGTTAAATTATTTAACTTAGAGTTAAATCTAATTGATAAGGTTAAAATAATAACCTAAACTTGTCTAAATCCTATTGGATGAGAGGATTTCGACCCATACCCACCTTAGCCTCAAAATAAATCAATTTGGAGCTATTTAAAACCGAAATTGACTTTATAATAAAATAATATTTTTAGTTATTCCAAAGGTGCCCCTCTCCTCCCTTATAAAAGAGCACCTCCTCCCTCTCTTCCTCACACAACTTTGAGCCTTCAAGCTCGGCCAAACCCTGCCAAATTCTCTTCTAAACTTCCCTAGAAACATCCTAGAGGTTCTGGTCTTCCTCAAAGACCAATGTTATTGCCCTAAGAGGAGGTCTCAAAGAGGCGCTTCAAAGAAGAGGTAATTTCTGTTACCGATTCTTTCACCTTTATTTCTTATTCCACTTATTCTTATTAGGTTGTTTCATTATGAAGTAATAACATAAGTATCACTCATATAATGATATGTTATTATAAGTATGAAACACTCCTATTTCACCATATATCCATCCTACGAAAAACGAAATCACCGCGCGTGCGTACGTACGGAATACCGTCTCCACATCGTGGTGAAATCTATTTTCCACCACCACCTTACTTGGATGGGTATAATGTTGTAAATAATAACTATATATTATTATTTTAAAGTGATATTGATTCTTAAATAGTGTACATACACTCCAATACATTCCCACGATCATGAGAATGATATCATCGCTCGTGCGTACGTACGGACTACCGTCTCCACGACGCGATGAGATTCATTCTCCACTTTAACCATTCATGAATGATTATAAAGTATATATAATAAGTAATCATGAAATATATGACATAATAATGATACTGGATTTATGTGTATATATATGTATTTCATCTACTTAATTCCGTTCAACTCAATGAGGAAACGAAAACAGCGTTCATGCGTACGTACGACCTACCGTCTCCATGAACAGTGTATTTCTTTCCATTTACTGATTTATTATATATATGTATATTCTGCATATATATATATATAAATAATTTATTATATTCTGGAATTAAGTAATCATGATCTAAGTAATCATATGAATAATTACAAGTCAAAACACGGACGACAAATTAAACAATTTTACCCAAAATGCTCTTTAACATGGAATTTACAAAAGAACGGGTAATTAAAGTAATAACTGAACGATATATGATATCATAACAATGAATATGATTCTGGAATAAGTCAATAACATTATTTAAATCATTATACAGGAGGTTCGGACACTTACAAAGCAAGTCGGACCTAAGGTAAGGGAAATATCACAATCTCATTTTTATCCGAGATTGTTTATACATTGGTATTTATTGGGTTTATTTTATCATCCACATCCATGTTTCCTCAATATGTAATATTATTTCCATCCACCTAAAATTGTTTAAATCCAATTTTACCCTTTGGTGAGTTTTTTGTAAAAGATATGAAAGGAATCTTTTGTCGTTTTTCGTACGAGGTACTTTTTGACTATTTCGACAAAAGTACGAAGAATGTTTTTTTTTAACTTATACGGCATGAATGGATATTTAAAACATTATTTCCAAGAAGCTTCCTTTACAAGTTTTCAAGTTTATTTTTAATCAACTTCTTTTAGTTTATAATTTTACGACATGTTAAGAAAGGAAAAGTTTTTTTGAAGTAGAAACGATATTTTCCTCAAGAATGGAGTTCAAGTGTTTTATCAAAATTATTTTCCATATAAGATAATAAAGGGTTCTGTTTTTATCCCTACTATTACATTGATTTGATTATGTTGTGATGGAATTATTTTTATGAATTCCTATATCATATATGAATTTTTTTATGATGTCATGTTGTTTAATAATCCCATTTTTATTACACAGATTATGCAATGATGTATGGTTTATGATTTTGTGGCACACATTAGAATGGTATCATTATGAGATGGGTGGGACCTATATCTCCCTCCAATGCATTGGGTAAAGATTTTATATCTCATGAGATAGACATGGCTGGAACAGTAGGTTATACCGGTTCAGTGAAACAGGACTGAAACGAGGGTGACTCGGTTCAGAAAGGGACTTTGTCCACTAAGATAGTCTTGGAAATGAGTCTTGACTAACAAGAAATGATTCTCTATGATTATGTGTGTATGACACAATGTTTCATGTTTTAAGTTATGATTATTGTGATTACATTTTGCTGCCATTATTTATCCCATGTTAGAAATTATGCTCTCTTTTGCAGGTCAATATTTTCAAAATGTTATGTTCTTATGATGTGATTGATATTTCTTTTGTTTACCCTTACTGAGCATTTGAGCTCACCCTTTTAAGTTTTCTTTTCCCCAGGATATAAAGAAAGGTTTTAGGTATAAAAAAAGGATGATCTTTATGGGAGATGTTGAAGATCTTTCAACAGGATTAGAAGATTATATTCCGAGTTTCCAAAGACACTAAACTATTACGATCCTTGTGTGTGTGTTTTTGTTATGTACTAAGTATTCTGCAAATGTAATGTAATGTCAATGTACGTCATGCTTCGGGTCTCTACAGTTGGTATCAGAGGAAAGGTTTAGTCAACCTTTGGAAACTAGGATGTGTGAACGTTAGTGAGATCCCTAGAGATATTTCTAAGGTATGTCTAGGGATGTCCCTAAGGATAAGTATACGTATAGGATATAGTCCTAGAACTACGGTAACGATCTTAGAATTTAACCTAAGTTGTTAGATATTGAAGGTACTCCCCCTTTATTATGTTGTTTTCCCTAGCATGATTTTTTCCTCTCACACTATTCTTTTTGGGTTTTAGACGATGGCTGGAACCCGAAGGAACCTTGTTGATCAATGCAATGGACAATGCAATGATTGCCCTCCTGAACAAAAAAATGTTATGGGAGATGGAGTGCAAAATCTTATTGTTATACTTACACAAGCTGTGAATCATTCTAGACTTCCAAATGAGCAGAGAAGGGAACAATATTCTATTGAGTCCTTCATAAGGAAACGTCCACCTTTTTTCAGTGGGTCTTCTGATCCACTTGTTTCTGAACAATGGGTCAGTACCACTGAAAAGATATTTTCAGTTCTTCAATGTTCTGAGCATGATAAAGTCATCTTAGCAGTATATCGTTTGGAAGGTGAAGCTGATCAATGGTGGAATCTTATAAAGAATATGAGGCCAAGAGATTTAATTGAGTCCATGGAATGGGACGAGTTCAAGAACTTGTTTTTCAGTAAGTACTTCCCTCTTATTCTTCGAACAAAGATGAAAAAGGAGTTTATTGAGCTGAAGTAGAAGGATGATGAATCTGTTGGTATATACGAAGCGAATTTTACAAGACTTTCAAGGTATGCATCTGGCATTATCATCCAACCTGAAAGTAAAGTAGATCGATTTTTTAGTGGCTTAAAACCAAGTCTTCGAAGGGCATTAGCTATAAGAGACTTCAGTAGCTATAAAGAAATTGTGCGTTGTTCTATCAAGGTAGAAATGGAAGTTGGTGTTACATATCCATCTCATGGTTTTTACAAGAAACAAAAGATGGAGTTCAAGGAGAAATCTTAGAATAATGGTGAAAAGAAGATGAATGTTTCCTTATGCACAAAGTGTGGAAAGAAGCATGGGGGAGATTGTCTTAAAGGGAATAGAAAATGTTTTAAGTGTGGAAAAGAAGGCCATCGAGAAGCTGAGTGTCGAAGTAATGGAAAAAGGGTTTCTAATGATGTGAATAAATTAAACACTGCAGAGAACTCACCACCAACACTTCACTGTTTCATGTGCAAGGAAATGGGGCATTATGCTAATAAATACCCTAATCCAAGGGTTAGTGATGATCGACATGAGAAACCGCTTAAGGCAAAGGACAAAGGGAAGTCACATGCGATCACTATTGGCGATGTTGAATATGACAACGATGTGGTGGAATGATTAAGTGTTTATGTAATGGGATTCCAAAATAATGTTGTATCATAATGTATTGGAATATTTATGTATTAGTCTAATGTGGTATTCAAAGTGATTGAGATATTTTTGGAAATAAGATTATATGCGCATAATGAAGGGAAAACGAGAAAACGAAATGTATAACAGTATTCATGAGCTCATGATTGATATAAGGACTAAGTGATATCATGGTTTGAGTATATAGAATTTTGAGGATTTTGGTATGTGGAAAGTGTTAACTTTTAACTGCATTCTTGTTTTCACTAAGGTTCAATGGGTATTCAAGAGAGTACATGATTAAGGCCTTTGAATGTTTGGAATGTGACCAACAAGACATATTTTATGATATATGGGGATCAACGATGGTATTAAATCTCTGGTAATCGTTTTCACTATATTATGAGAGTTTACTGAAGTATTATGGATAAGGCTAAAGATTGGAATGGATTATGTTGGACATAAGTTAGTATTGTTTAAGGATAGAAGTTTTTTCGATATTATTGATGGGATGTTATAGTAATATATTTTTAGAAAAAGGACAAACTGCAGGACGGGCGACTGCCCATCACGTCAGACAAGGATGTGGGAATCTACCCCACAACTGAAGTGCAACTGGCCTTTATCGCCTACCACTGACCTACAAGAAGTCCATGTTTAGTAGAAACTAGTTTTATTATATCACGTAGTATGATATATGAAGTATAAGTCCATTTTAGGAACCCTATATGATGAATCTCACTATAGATGGACTTATGTATTTTTGATAACTTTTCTAACCTTTTGTTTGAGATAGATGGAATGACCCATCATTCTATCACATGATCTGCTAACACATCACGAATGAAAAATTCAACTTCATTTCTTTAAGAGATGAAGTGGAAATTGTCCAAAGAATGACAAACGGTGAGACTATACCAAAATCACGAATGTATTTCTTCTAATTCCAATTTCATCAACTTTAGGGAAATGATCTTGAAAACCAAAAATGTTTTCCTAGTGCTCTTATATCTGATGAATCAGATGGTACCTTAGATCATCACAAATTTATGGATTTGTGATTGCTGGCTTTTCCATAGCCATGTTCTCTACCACTCTCCATCAGAACTTGATGGTTAGATTTTTCTTCAATATCCATATTTTCACCTATGTTCTCCAACGTGGAAACCCCGTGATGAGTTAATTTGGGTAACCGTTACATTTCATACTTTAGTTTTTAAAATCCATGTTTTGGTATTCCTTTTTACGATGTGGATTTCTATTAAAGAAACTTTCGAATAGTAAACCATTTATAACCCCAACGAATTTCGAGGGAGAAATTCATTTTAAGGGTGGTAGAATGTAACACCCCTAGAGTTTATGAAAAATATTCTTTTAATTTCATTAATTTCTTGTGTTTTATTCTACACCAAGATTACCTTGCGCTATACGCAACACCGTATTAGCTTGCAGTATACGCAACACTATTCTTGGATCGTGTTACACACAATTTTGATAATAGTTATTCTACGCAACATTGAGTATATATATATATATATATTCAATGTATAAATGAAATATGTTTGGATTCTGTTATACGAAACAACGAAGGATTCTTTCACAACACGCAACCCTGACTTTCCTTACATTACACGCAATCGCGACCTTCCTCGATAGCGTGTGTTGTCTGCAATACTGAGTTTTAATAAACAACGATATGTTATTATAATATTGTCATGAACTAGCCGTTATGAATAGTGTTAACTAAATTTTGAATTTTATAACATTATTATTCATATTACACATTTTCTAGAACATGGTATAAGAACAAAATAAATTTTTCGGGTAAAATAAGTATTTTTCAAAAAATGCAGTTTTGCCACCTTTTGATGGCGCACCCACTTTAAATCTAGTTTTTGACATGTTTATAAGTTCAATTTGACAAAATAAAATTCTTATTTTGAATCAGGATATAAAAATTTACATTAGATAAAGTTTTGATATTTTTCCGATAACATTCATATTTTAATGAATAGTAAAAACACGCTATATTTTAATTAAAAACAACTTTTTTCATCGTAATATCTTATGTGGTTAAATTATAATATTTAATGGTTTTAAAGAATAAATATAATATATTTTTACCATTTAATATAATTTATGTCATTAGCATTGATTTTACCATGAATTCGTAGGTTAAATCAATTCAATCTTTTGCAATGTTTTAAAGAAAAACCTGTTTTCTTTCGACAACGGGATAAATTTTAATTTAATTTCTGCATATTTTGTGTATTGAATTTGAAAAAATGTATTCCATATTTGGAATCATTGGGTCCAAATTATGTTAATAAGCTACTTTTTATTTTTGGGCATTATGAATAGTAACTACGGTAAATTTTATTTACCATAGTTAAAGGTAAATCGAGTAATTAAGGGTAAGTATAATATTTTAAAATTACCCTAACAAATGTCAAAATCCTATTTTATGACTAAAAGACAACCCATATCACCTAAGGGTCGGATTAGATTCATTTAATTAAATTTTTTCAATGAAAATAATTTAATTACTATTAAAACCAGAGAATGTGACAACATGTCACTTTCTTAAATCTTATAAGTATAATAATTTTAATCTAGTGATAAACTTCATGAAACTTCGAACATTAATAGTTTACAGAAATATAATACAATTATCTAAATCATAGGAATTTATTTAGAATTTTTAGGGATTAAATAATTATCATTTACTATGACACAAAGATGATGCAGTAATTGTTTTATTAATGAAATATTGACATAATTGATGTTATAAATGCCCAAATAAATGTAATTTGAGACTTTTTATGACTTACACTAATTTTATAGGTTAATATGACATGTTATTGTTGATTTAAGTAACTTTGTTAGAACTTATCATTCTGTTATGAATTTCATAAAAATCATGTACCAAATATTTTCAAAATTTACATAAAATAGTTTTTAAAACAAATATTATATTATTAATTGTTATTTTATTCCTAAAAATATAAAGTTCGGCCAAATGACTTAGATAAGATTATATATATTAATAATAAACAACTTGGGGTTCTTTTTGCTTGATATAGTAAGTTTATTAACCATATAGTGTAAGAAAACAAAAAGACATTGTAAAAGTGAAATTATTTAACTTAGAGTTAAATCTAATTGATAAGGTTAAAATAACAACCTAAACTTTTCTAAATCCTATTGGATGAGAGTATTTCGACCCATCCACACCTTAGCTTAGAAATAAATAAATTTGGAGCTATTTAAAACCGAACTTGACTTTATAATAAAATAATATTTTTTGTTATTCAAAGGTGCCCCTCTCCTCCCTTATAAAAGGGGACCTCCTCCCTCTCTTCCTCACACAACTGTGAGCCTTCAAGTTCGGCCAAACCCTGTCAAATTCTCTTCTCCACTTCCCTAGAATCATCATAGAGGTTCTGGTCTTCCTCAAAGACCAATTGTAGTGCCCTAAGAGGAGGTCTCAATGAGGGGCTTCAAAGAAGAGGTAATTTCCGTTACCGATTCTTTCACCTTTATTTCTTCTTCCACTTATTCTTATTAGGTTGTTTCATTATGAAGTAATAACATCAGTGTAACTAATATAATTATATGTTATTATAAGTATGAAACAATCATATTTCATCATCTATCCATCCTACGGAAAACGAAATCACCACGCGTGCGTACGTACGGAATACCGTCTCCACGCCGTGGTGAAATCTATTTTCCACCACCACCTTACTTGGATGGGTATAATGGTGTAAATAATAACTATATATTATTATTTTAAAGTGATATTTATTCTGAAATAGTATACATACACTCCAATACATTCCCACGATCATGAGAACGATATCATCGCTCGTGCATACGTACGGACTACCGTCTCCACGACGCGATGAGATTCACTCTCCACTTTAACCATTCATGAATGATTATAAAGTATATATAATAAGTAATCGTGAAATATATGACATAATAATGATACTGGATTTATGTGTATATATATGTATGTCATCTACTTAATTCCATTCAACTAAATAAGAAAACGAAAACAGTGTTCATGCGTACGTACGGCCTACCGTCTCCATGAACGGTGTATTTCTTTCCATTTACTGATTTATTATATATATGTATATTCTGAATATATATATATATATATATATATATCATGTTTTATATTCTGTAATTAAGTAATCATGATCTAAGTAATCATATGAATAATTACAAGTCAAAACACGGACGACAAATGAAACAATTTTACCCAAAACGCTATTTAACATGGAATTTACAAAAGAAAAGGTAATATAAAGTCATAAGTGAACCATATATGATATCATAACAATGAATATTATTCTGTAATAAGTCAATAACATTATTTAAATCATTATACAGGAGGTTCGGACACTTACAAAGCAAGTCGGACCTAAGGTAAGAAAAATATCACAATCTCATTTTTATCCGAGATTGTTTATACATTGGTATTTACTGGGGTGTATTTTATCATCCACATCCATGTTTCCTAGATATTTAATATTATTTCCATCCACATACAATTTTTTAAATCCAATTTTACCCTTTGGTGAGTTTTTAGTAAAAGATATGAAAGGAATATTTTGTCGTTTTTCGTACGAGGTACTTTTTGACTTTTCCGACAAAAGTACGAAGAATGTTTTTTTAACTTATACGGCATGAATGGATATTTAAAACATTATTTCTAAGAAGATTACTTTACAAGTTTTCAAGTTTATTTTTAGTCAACTTCTTTTAGTTTATAATTGTACGACATGTTAAGAATGGAAATGTGTTTTTGAAGTAGAAAGGATATTTTCCTCAAGAATGGAGTTCAAGTGTTTTATCAAAATTATTTTCCATATAAGATAATAAAGGGTTCTGTTTTTATCCCTATTATTACATTGATTTGATTATGTTGTCATGGAATTATTTTTATGAATTACTTTATCATATATGAATTTTTTTATGATGTCATGTTGTTTAAAAATCCCATATTTATTACATGGTTTATGCAATGATGTATGGTTTATGATTTTTTGGCACACATAAGAATGGTATCATTATGAGATGGGTTGGACCTATATCTCCCTCCAATGCATTGGGTAAAGATTTTATATCTCATGAGATAGACATGGCTGGAACTGTAGGTTATACCAGTTCAGTGAAACAGGACTGAAACGAGGGTGACTCAGTTCAGAAAGGGACTTTGTCCACTAAGATAGTCTTGGAAATGAGTCTTGACTAACAAGAAATGATTCTCTATGATTTTGTGTGTATGAAACAATGTTTCATGTTTTAAGTTATGATTATTGTGATTACATTTCACTGCCATGATTTATCCCATGTTAGAAATTATGCTCTCTTTTGCAGGTTAATATTTTCAAAATGTTATGTTCTTATGATGTGATTGATATTTCTTTTGTTTACCCTTACTGAGCATTTGAGCTCACCCTTTTAAGTTTTCTTTTCCCTAGGATATAAAGAAACTTTTTAGGTATAAAAAAAGGAAGATCTTTATGGGAGATGTTGAAGATCTTTCAACAGGATTAGAAGATTATATTCCGAGTTTCCAAAGACACTAAACTATTACGATCCTTGTGTGTGTGTTTTTGTTATGTACTAAGTATTCCGCAAATGTAATGTAATGTCAATGTACGTCAAGCTTCGGGTCTTTACAGTTGGTATCAGAGGAAAGGTTTAGTCAACCTTTGGAAACTAGGATGTGTGAACGTTAGTGAGATCCCTAGAGATATTTCTAAGGTATGTCTAGGGATGTCCCTAAGGATAAGTATACATATAGGATATAGTCCTAGAACTACGGTAACGATCTTAGAATTTAACCTAAGATGTTAGATATTGAAGGTACTCCCCCTTTATTATGTTGTTTTCCCTAGCATGATTTTTTCCTGTCACACTATTCTTTTTGGGTTTTAGACGATGGCTGGAACCCGAAGGAACCGTGTTGATCAATGCAATGGAAAATGCAATGATTTCCCTCCTGAACAAAAAAATGTTATGGGAGATGGAGTGAAAAAATTTATTGCTATACTTACACAAGCTATGAATCATTATGGACTTCAAAATGAGAAGAGAAGGGAACAATATTCTATTGAGTCCTTCATGAGGAAACGTCCACCTTCATTCAGTGGGTCTTCCGATCCACTTGTTGCTGAACAATGGATCAGTACCACTGAAAAGATATTTTCAGTTCTTTAATGTTCTGAGCATGATAAAGTCATCTTAGCAGTATATCGTTTGGAAGGTGAAGCTGATCAATGGTGGAATCTTATCAAGAATACGAGGCCAAGAGATGAAATTGAGTCCATGGAATGGGATGAGTTCAAGAACTTGTTTTTCAGTAAGTACATCCCTCATATTCTTCGAACAAAGATGGAAAAGGAGTTTCTTGAGCTGAAGCAGAAGGATGATGAATCTGTTGGTATTTACGAAGCGAATTTTACAAGACATGCAAGGTATGCATCTGGCATTATCATCCATCATGAAAGTAAAGTTGATCGATTTTTTAGTGGCTTAAAACCAAGTCTTCGAAGGGCATTAGCTATAAGACACTTCAGTAGCTATGAAGAAATTGTGCGTTGTTCTATCAAGGTAGAAATGGAAGTTGGTGTAACATATCCATCTCATGGTTTTGACAAGAAACGAAAGATGGAGTTCAAGGAGAAATCTTAGAATAATGGTGAAAAGAAGATGAATGTTTCCTTATGCACAAAGTGTGGAAAGAAGCATGGTGGAGATTGTCTTAAAGGGACTAGAAAATGTTTTAAGTGTGGAAAAGAAGGTCATCGAGCAGATGAGTGTCGAAGTAATGGAAAAAGGGTTTCTAATGATGTGAATAAAGCAAACACTGCAGAGAACGCACCACCAACACTTCAATTCTTCAAGTGCAAGGAAATGAGGCATTATGCTAATAAATACCATAATCCAAGGGTTAGTGATGATCGACATGAGCAACCGCTTAAGGAAAAGGACAAAGGGATGTCACATGTGATCACTATTGGTGATGTTGAATATGACAACGATGTGGTGGAATGATTAAGTGTTTATGTAATGGGATTCCAAAATAATGTTGTATCATAAAGTATTGGAATATTTATGTATTGGTCTAATGTGGTATTCAAAGTGATTGAGATATTTTTGGAAATAAGATGATATGCGCATAATGAAGGGAAAACGAGAAAACGAAATGTTTAACAGTATTCATGAGCTCATGATTGATATAAGGACTAAGTGATATCATGGTTTGAGTATATAGAATTTTGAGGATTTTGGTATGTGGAAAGTGTTAACTTTTAACTGCATTCATGTTTTCACTAAGGTTCAATGGGTATTCAAGAGAGTACATGATTAAGGCCTTTGAATGTTTGGAATGTGACCGACAAGACATATTTTATGATATATGGGGATCAACGATGGTATTAAATCTCTGGTAATCGTTTTCACTATATTATGAGAGTGGACTGAAGTATTATGGATAAGCCTAAAGATTGGAATGGATTATGTTGGACATATGTTAGTATTGTTTAAGGATAGAAGTTTTTTTGATATTATTGACGGGATGTTATAGTAATATAGTTTTAGAAAAAGAACAACCAGCAGGACGGGCGACAGCCCATCGCGTCGGACAAGGCTGTGGGAATCGAACCCACAACCGAAGTGCGACTGGCCTTTATCGCCTACCACTGACCTACAGGAAGTCCCTGTTTAGTAGAAACTAGTTTTATTATATTACACAGTATGATATATGAAGTATAAGTCCATTTTAGGAACCCTATATGATGAATCTCACTATAGATGGACTTATGTATTTTTTGATAACTTTTCTAACCTTTTGTTTGAGATAGATGGAATGACCCATCATTCTATCACATGATCTGCTAACACATCAAGAATGACAAATTCAACTTCATTTCTTTAAGAGATGAAGTGGAAATTGTCCAAAGAACGACAAACGGTGAGACTATACCAAAATCACGAAAGTATTTCTTCTAATTCCAATTTCATCAACTTTAGGGAAATGATATTGAAAACCAAAAATGTTGTCCTAGTGCTCTTATATCTGATGAATCAGATGGTACCTTAGATCATCACAAATTTATGGATTTGTGATTGCTGGCTTTTCCATAGCCATGTTCTCTACCACTATCCATCAGAACTTTATGGTTAGATTTTTCTTATATATCCATATTTTCACCTATGTTCTCCAATGTGGAAACCCCGTGATGAGTTAATTTGGGTAACCGTTACATTTCATACTTTAGTTTTTAAAATCCATGTTTTGGTATTCCTTTTTACGATGTGGGTTTCTATTAATGAAACTTTCGAATAGTAAACAATTTATAACCCCAACGAATTTCGAGGGCGAAATTCATTTTAAGGGGGGTAGAATGTAACACCCCGAGAGTTTATGAAAAATATTCTTTTAATTTCATTAATGTCTTGTGTTGTATTCTACACCAATATTACCTTTCTCTATACGCAACACCGTATTAGCTTGCAGTATACGCAACACTATTCTTGGATCGTGTTACCCACAATTTTGATAATAGTTACTCTACGCAACATTGAGTATATATATATATATATATTCAATGTATAAATGAAATATGGTTGGATTCTGTTATACGAAACAACGAAGGATTCTTTCACAACACGCAACCCTGACTTTCATTGCATTACATGCAATCGCGACCTTCCTCGATTGCATGTGTTGTACGCAATACTGGGTTTTAATAAACAACGATATATTATTATAATATTGTCATGAACTAGCCGTTATGAATAGTGTTAACTAAATTTTGAATTTTATAACATTATTATTCATATTACACAGTTTCTAGAACATGGTATAAGAACAAAATAAATATTTTGGGTAAAATAAGTATTTTTCAAAAAATGCAGTTTTGCCGCCTTTTGATGGCGCACCCACTTTAAATCTAGTTTTTGACATGTTTATAAGTTCAATTTGACATAATAAAATTCTTATTTTGAATCAGGATATAAAAATTTACATTAGATAAAGTTTTGATATTTTTTCGATAACTTTCATATTTTAATGAATAGTAAAAACACGCTATATTTTAATTAAAAACAAGTTTTTTCATCGTAATATCATATGTGGTAAAATTATAATATTGAATGGTTTTAAAGTATAAATATAATATATTTTTACCATTTAATATAATTTATGTCATTAGCATTGATTTTACCTTGAATTCGTAGATTAAATCAATTCAATCTTTTGCAATGTTTTAAAGAAAAACCCGTTTTCTTTCGACAACGGGATAAATTTTAATTTAATTTCTGCATCTTTTTTGTATTGATTTTGGAAAAATGGATTCCATATTAGGAATCAGTGGGTCCAAATTATGTTAATAAGCTACTTTTTATTTTTGGGCATTATGAATAGTAACTACGGTAAATTTTATTTACCATAGTTAAAGATAAATCGAGTAATTAAGGGTAAATATAATATTTTAAAATTACCCTAACAAATGTCAAAATCCAATTGGATGACTAAAAGATGACCCATATCACCTAAGGGTCGGATTATATTCATTTAATTAAATTTTTTTCAATGAAAATAATTTAATTATTATTAAAACCAAAGAATGTGACAACATGTCACTTTCTTAAATCTTATAAGTATAATAATTTTAATCTAGTGATAAACCTCATGAAACATCGAACATTAATAGTCTCCAGAAAACTAATACAATTATCTACATCATAGGAATTTTTTTATAATTTTTAGGGATTAAATAATTATCATTTATTATGACACAAAGATGATGCAGTAATTGTCTTATTAATGAAATATTGACATAATTGATGTTATAAATGCCCAAATAAATGTAATTTGACACTTTTTATGACTTACACTACTTTTCTAGGTTAATATGACATGTTATTGTTGATTTAAGTAACTTTGTTCGAACTTATCATTCTGTTATAAATTTCATAAAAATCATGTACCAAATAGTGTCAAAATGGACATAAAATAGTTTTTAAAACAAATATTATATTATTAATTGTTATTTTATTCCTAAAAATCTATGGTTCTTCCAAATGACTTATATAAGATTATATATATTAATAATAAACAACTTGGGGTTCTTTTGGGTTGATATAGTAAGTTTATTAACCATATAGTGTAAGAAAACAAAAAGACACGGTAAAAGTTAAATTATTTAACTTAGAGTTAAATCTAATTGATAAGGTTAAAATAATAACCTAAACTTGTCTAAATCCTATTGGATGAGAGTATTTAGACCCATACCCACCTTAGCCTCGAAATAAATCAATTTGGAGCTATTTAAAACCGAACTTGACTTTATAATAAAAAAATATTTTTAGTTATTCCAAAGGTGCCCCTCTCCTCCCTTATAAAAGGGCACCTCCTCCCTCTCTTCCTCACACAACTTTGAGCCTTCAATCTAGGCCAACCCCTGAAATATTATCTTATCCACTTCCTTAGAAACATCCTAGAGGTTCTGGTCTTCCTCAAAGACAAATTTTAGTGCCCTAAGAGGAGGTCTCAAAGAGGCGCTTCAAAGAAGAGGTAATTTCCGTTACCGATTCTTTCACATTTATTTCTTCTTCCACATATTCTTCTTAGGTTGTTTCATTATGAAGTAATAACAACAGTATAAATCACATAATGATATGTTATTATATGTATTAAACAATCCTATTTCACCATCTATCCATCCTATGAAAAAAGAAATCACCGCGCGTGCGTACGTACGGAATATCGTCTCCACGCCGTGGTGAAATCTATTTTCCACCACCACCTTACTTGGATGGTTATAATGGTGTAAATAATAACTATATATTATTATTTTAAAGTGATATTTATTCTTAAATAGTATACATACACTCCAATACAGTCCCACGATCATGAGAACGATATCATCGCTCGTGCGTACGTACGGACTACCGTCTCCACGACGCGATGAGATTCATTCTCCACTTTAACCATTCATGAATGATTATAAAGTATATATAATAAGTAATCATGAAATATATGATATAATAATGATACTGGATTTATGTTTATATATATGTATGTCATCTACTTAATTCCGTTCAACTCAATAAGGAAAGGAAAACAGCGTTCATGCGTACGTACGGCCTACCGTCTCCATGAACGGTGTATTTCTTTCCATTTACTGATTTATTATATATATGTATATTCTTAATATATATATATAAATCATTTTTTATATTCTGGAATTACATAATCATGATCTAAGTAATCATATGAATAATTACAAGTCAAAACACGGATGACAAATGAAATAATTCTACCCAAAACGCTCTTTAACATGGAATTTACAAAAGAACGGGTAATATAAAGTCATAAGTAAACCATATATGATATCATAACAATGAATATTATTCTGGAATAAGTCAATAACATTATTTGAATCATTATACAGGAGGTTCGGACACTTACAAAGCAATTCGGACCTAAGGTAAGGGAAATATCACAATCTCATTTTTATCTGAGATTGTTTATAGTTTGGTATTTACTGGGGTGTATTTTATCATCCACATCCATGTTTCCTCAATATGTATTATTATTTCTATCCACCTACAATTTTTTAAATCCAATTTTACACTTTTGTGAGTTTTTAGTAAAATATATGAAAGGAATCTTTTGTCGTTTTTCGTACGTGGTACTTTTTGACTTTTCCGACAAAAGTACGAAGAATGTTTTTTTAACTTATACGGCATGAATGGATATTTAAAACATTATTTCCAAGAAGCTTCCTTTACAAGTTTTCAATTTTATTTTTAATCAAATTCTTTTATTTTAGAATTGTACGACATGTTAAGAAAGGAAAAGTGTTTTTGAAGTAGAAAGGATATTTTCCTCAAGAATGGAGTTCAAGTGTTTTATCAAAATTATTTTCCATATAAGATAATAAAGGGTTCTGTTTTTATCCCTATTATTACATTGATTTGATTATGTTGTGATGGAATTATTTTTATGAATTCCTTTATCATATATGAATTGTTTTATAATGTCATGTTGTTTAAGAATCCCATTTTTATTACATGGATTATGCCATGAAGTATGGTTTATGATTTTGTGGCACACATAAGAATTGTATCATTATGAGATGGGTGGGACCTATATCTCCCTCCAATGCATTGGGTAAAGATTTTATATCTCATGAGATAGACATGGCTGGAACGGTAAGTTATACCGGTTTAGTGAAACAGGACTGAAACGAGGGTGACTCGGTTCAGAAAGGGACTTTGTCCACTAAGATAGTCTTGGAAATGAGTCTTGACTAACAAGAAATGATTCTCTATGATTATGTGTGTATGACACAATGATTCATGTTTTAAGTTATGATTATTGTGATTTCATTTCACTGCCATGATTTATCCCATGTTATGAAATTATGCTCTCTTTTGCAGGTTAAGATTTTCAAAATGTTATGTTCTTATGATGTGATTGATATTTCTTTTGTTTACCCTTACTGAGCATTTGAGCTCACCATTTTAAGTATTCTTTTCCCCAGGTTATAAAGAAAGGTTTTAGGTATAAAAAAAGGAAGATCTTTATGGGAGATGTTGAAGATCTTTCAACAGGATTAGAAGATTATATTCCGAGTTTTCAAAGACACTAAACTATTACGATCCTTGTGTGTGTGTTTTTGTTATGTACTAAGTATTCTGCAAATGTAATGTAATGTAAATGTACGTCAAGCTTTGGGTCTCTACAGGGGCAATAAAATGTGTTTATCAATGAAGGTGGAGTAGACCAGTTCTGGGGGAACTTGGCTCGCCTTATGCAAACGATGGATCGAGACCCAAGGAGGGGTGCATCGAGCATGTTTGAGCTGACCAGGGGTTTCCAGCTACGGCACCCTCCGACCATCACCGGAGAGGGTGGGCCAAAGGCAGAAAAGTTCTGGTTAGAGTCTATCTAGATGATACTGGATCATCTAGAGACCCCTGTCGAGAAGTGAGTAAGATGTTCGTTTATATGTTGCGAGGATAGGCTAGGTGCTGGTGGGACATCCAGGCCCAAATCGAGCAGGCTGAGGGAATGTCGTGGAAGGTTTTTCATGGAAATTGTTTGGAGCATTTCTACCCAGAAATGTTGAGGTAGGAGCGGGCTACAGAGTTTATGAGCCTAACTCAGGGATCATTATCGGTGATGGACTATGCTAGTCGCTTCACTTATTTGAGATGCTTTGTCCCAGTATTGTCAGGGGATGAAGCAACAGTGGAAAGATGCTTCCAGGATGGGTTGAGACATGATATTAGGTCTCAGGTAAATATCATCCTCTTATAGAGGTTTGCGGAGGTATTGGATCAGGAACTAATCTTTGAAGGGAACCTGAAGGGAGCTTCGGGTGGTAGTCTTGACGTTCTAGCTGAGCGGACAAGTGATGCATCTTCTGAAGGTCGGAAGCGTCGTTTGGAAAGTTTTCAGCATGGTGGTCAGAAGAGGGGGTCAGCCTCTCAGAGTGGGATCCAGTTGTTCTGCTATTAGTGCGGTAGGTCGGGGCATGTGCGTGGTAAGTCTCCTTTACCTCCAGTTGTGTGTCGTTCATGCGGCATGATGATACATGTGCAGAGGTTCTGCAGGAACCCACAACAGGTGGGCGAGTATAATGGTGGGAAGCAGGTACCAGATACGGGAAGGGGATCAGTTGCCCCGTATCAGGCAGGTAGTTGGAGCTCCACGGATCGTACTGGCAGGGGTGGTGGATGTGGAACTCCCGGGAAAGATCGCTCATGCCAACAGGGCAGTGCAGCGCAGGGTGTTCAGGCTGGAGCCGAGGGTACATGGGAAAGTCAGCTTCAGGCAGTTCAGTTTGCGCCGGGTGATGGAGAATCCGGACCATCGATTTCTTGAGGTACGATCCTTGAAGATTCTACATTTTCAAGTGCATTTTTTGACACATGTTCAACACACTCCATTATCTTTCCACAACTTGTGGTGGGGCTGGGTTTACTAGCAGAGAGGGTGTCTGGAGTTATGTCAATTGACACTCCATTGGGAGTACGGGTTGAGGATATCAAGCAGTGCAAGGTGTGTTCCTTGGAAGTTGGTGGGAATCGTTTTATATAGAACATGTTCATTCTCGAGATGTTAGGGTTTGAACTAATCTTGGGAATGGTTTGGTTGTTGTTTTATCGGGAACACATAGATTTTTATCATCACAGAGTATCGTTCAGGTCGCTTGAGGGTGACACTTATGTCCACTGTGGAGATTGGGATATTCGAGCAGGGCGTGCAGGGCCGTTTTGTCAACCGATGAGTGGAATCATGCCTCACGTGGCATGTCTCATTCTTGATGATGGTGAGGGAGGGGAAAAACATCATTTTCCTCCCTTGGTGGATTGATTTCAGGATGTGTTTCTTGAGGATTTCTCGAAGTTACCACTCGAGAGGGATGTTGAGTTCATGATCGAGTTGTTGCCGGGAGCGGAGCCAGTTTCTATTCTTCCATACCGAATGGCACCGGCAGAACTCCAGGAACTGATGGTTCAGCTTGAGGAGTTGTAGCGTATGTGGTTTATCCATCCTATTACATCTCCTTGGGGATCTCCCATGCTTTTTAGAAAGAAGGTCGATGAGTCGTTGAGGCTCTGCATGGACTATCGAAAGTTAAATCAGGTGACAGTGAAGAATCGGTACCCACTTCCTAGAATTTATGACCTTTTTGGTCAGTTGAGGGGTGTATCAGTGTTTTTAAAAATTTATCTGAGGTCTATTTATCACCAGTTGAGGGTGAGGTCTTCTTACGTACCAAATACTGCTTTATGAAGTCGGTACGGGTTATTTGAGTTTGTGGTAATGCCTTTAGGATTGACCAATGCACCGACGGTGTTTATGGCCTTGATGACCTGGATATTTCATCCATATCTAGATCAGTTTGTGGTTGTATTTGTTGATGATATCTTAGTGTACTCTAAAACTAACAAAGATCATGTCCAACATCATGACATCGTCTTGGGTACGCTAATAGAGCATCGGCTATACGCCAAGCTATCCAAGTGTCAATTCTGGATAGGTGAGGTGCATTTTATGGGTCACATCATCTCGGAGGCAGGTGTGATATTGGATCCAGAGAAAGTGCAGGCAGTTGTGTCTTGGGATCAGCCGAAGATTGTTTCTGATGTTCAGAGTTTTCTATGTCTGGTCGGGTATTACCGAAGGTTCATTCAAGATTTCTCTCCCTTGGCAGCACCACTCACTGGCTTGACCAAGAATGGAATCAGGTTCTAGTGTTTGGTGTATTGTGAGGATTCCTTCCAAGAGTTGAAGAAGCGATTGAAGACCACACCTATCCCGATCTTACCTGAACCGGGTAAGAAATACGTCGTGTTTTTTGATGTGTCTAGATTCGGACTTGGGGCTGTGTTGATGCAGGATGAGCAGGTTGTGGCTTATGGGTCAAGGTAGTTGAGACCCCATGAGCGGAACTATCCCACTCATGACCTTGAGATAGCTGCAGTAGTGTACGCCTTGAAGTGTTGGACACACTATCTGTTGGGGGAACAATTTACTGTGTTTACGGACCATAAGAGCTTAAAGTACATCTTATCACAGTGGGATCTGAATCTTCAACAACAAATATGGGTTGAATATCTCCAGTATTTTTACTTTGAGATGGTGTACATAACAGGAAAGGGGAGCAATGTTGTTGATGCTTTGAGCAGGAAGATTCAGAATCAGGCAGTTCAGGAGTCCAGCCCCAAGTGGAGGGTGATGCCTTTATTTACAGAGATGCACCTGGAGATACAGGAGGAAAGTGGTCAGGTCACTCTTGCTTCCTTAACGATGGAGTCAACACTTTTGGGTATAGTTAAGGATGGTCAGATTGATGATCCTGAGTGTTTGGACATAAAGGAAAAGCTTAAAGGTGGGGAGCTACCCTCTGGTTGGTCCGTTGACGTGGAAGGTGTTGTTCGCATTCGTGATCATGTGGTTGTGCCAATGTGTGTGCGGGAAAAGTTGATGCATGAGTTCCATGCGTCAAAGTGGGAAGTGCATCCTAGTTTGACCAAGATGTACTGTGATCTCCAAAGGTAGTTTTGGTGGCCTGGAATAAAGAAGGAAGTTATGGGCTTTATATCACGGTGTCTTACCTGTCAACAGGTGAAGGCCAAGCATCAATGCCCATGTGGTTTGTTTCATCCATTTCCCATTCCGTAATTGAAGTGGGATGATGTAATGATGGATTTTGTCGTGGGTCTTATGAGGACTCCATGGAAGAATAATACAATCTGGGTGGTCGTGAATCGGTTAACGAAAGTGGATCATTTCTTACTGATTCAGGATACCTTTACAGTCAACCAGTTGGGTGAGTTGTATGTTTGGGAAGTAGAGAAGTTGCATGGGGTACTACAGACCATAGTTTCGGACCGAGATCTACATTTCACATCGCGTTTATGGCAAGAGTTGCAGAAGGTTCTTGGTACGAATATGTTTTTGAGTACGGCTTTCCACCTTCAGACGGACGGGCAGTCGGAGCGTATGATCCAAGTGTTGGAAGACATGTTGAGAGATTGTGTCTTGGACTTTTGTGGTTCTTGGGAGATGCACCTATCATTGGTTGAGTTTTCCTACAAAAATAGTTTCCAGGCTACAATTCATATGGCACCATTTTAGGCTTTTAATGGGAGACCATGTAGATCTCCATTGTGTTGGATAGAGGCCAGTGAATCTGAGTTGTTGGGGCCAATTCTCATGAAGGAGACTACGGAGAGAGTGAAGTTGATCAGCAAGAGAATAGCTACAGCTCAGAGTAGGTAGAAGTCGTATGTAGATCGGAGGCATAGACCTCTTGAGTTTGGGGTGGGTGATAAAGTATTCCTTCGGGTGTCGCCAAGGTTGGGTCACCGTCGGATTCAGAAGCACGGTAAGTTGGCACATAAGTATGTGGTACCTTTTAGGATTGTGGAGAGGATCAGACCAGTGGCTTACAGATTGGATCTTCCATAGAGGTATGGTTTGATGAATGATGTGTTTCATGTGTTCCAGCTTCGACGGTATCAACCTGACCCATCTCTCGTGGTTGATGTTGAGGATGTAGAGCTTGGGGCTGATGCGTCCTTTGAGGAGCATCTGGTTCGTGTGGTGGACCATAGTGAGAAGGTCTTACGACCCAAGGTTGTGCCATTAGTGCGAGTACTATGGCAACATGGGAATGTTTAGGAAGATACTTGGGAGTGGGAGTCGAATATTCGGGCTCAGTGGCCCGAACTCTTCTCTACGGTGGAGCAATAATTCTTGGAATCTCGGCTCGAGGACGATCCGTTATAAGGTGGGGAGGTTGTAAGATCTCGGGTTTTGGAAGGGTAGGTTTTATAATGTTTTGGGTTGAACCCTTTTATTTTGGGGATTTAAAAGGATTCTTGGAAGTGTGAGATTCCGTGGGGTGCTCTGGGGGCTCGGGGCACGGAAGAAGGGAAGTCTGGGCAAAGCAGACCAAAGCGCACGGCCTATGCACGGTCAGCCAAACCCTGCGGCCTGCCCAGACTAAGCCATGCGACCCTCCCTTCTCTGGACTTATGTGATCATATGGTTTGTGCACGGTTTGCCAAACCGTGTGGCTAAATCATGCGACTCCCCCTCCTCCAGGTAGTGGCATGCACACGGTTTGCGCACGGTTTGCAAAATTGTGCGGCTAAACTGTGCGACCAGTTAAAGTTGGAAAATTTATAAAATTGCCACTCTGGGCATTATAACCCCAACTCAGGATTTCCCTCCCATTCCTCCTCCTTCTCCCTTGGAACTAACCAAAACACCTAAGGGCTCCAAGAGATCAATTTCATTTGATTCTTGGCCGTTTAGAGCATTTTTGTTTGCAGATTGATGTTCCGGGTAAGGCTAATCTCCTCCCTAGTCCTATTCTTGCTTTAGGGTTTTTATCATCTCTCTCCCTTGTTCCGGAACCCTAAAACCCTATCTTTTGGGTGAGTTCTAGGTTGAATCTTCAAGGGTTTTTTGAATCGAGGTGTAAGGACTCGATTGAGCAAGCGTTCAACCGCGTATTCGGGGTAGGTGGTCTACAAGTTATATCCCACGGTTATTTAGGGTTTACATGCATGTTTACTTGTGTTCTTATTTCTCTTGGTTATGTTGCGAATAACCTTGGCATGTATGGTTTCAATGATGTTTAAAATGGTAAATGGGAACCCTCAGGATCCCCGTGGGATGTTTTGGGATGGACTTGACCTAGTTGGGGCCATCCATGGGATGTGCCGGTTTTTCTCGGGCTAGGGATTGTTAATTAAACAAGTGAACTTGTTGTAATAAAATTTAGATCCCTTGATGAATATGATTTTATGATTGGTGGAACTTGGGAAAGAAGTTAGGTGATGCACCTAGACTTGGAAACTAACATTAGGGTTATTGGAAATGGAATGAATGGTTGATTTTTGGAAATGATGAATGGGTTAAATGGGTTAATGTGTAAATTTATTAAAAACCATAATGGGATAGATTATGGGTCTAGTATTTAATGCATCGTGTGATAGGCATAACACATGGGAATTGGGTGAATAGTTAAATGATTTGAAATGGTAATGTGTTAATGGGTTAAGGCATGATGTGGTTTCCCATGTGGGTTGTTGTGAATGATGGATTCCAATGGGAAATGGTTGGAAGGTTGATGGTTACATATATATAAGCATGGTAAAATGGCTTCATATAGTGGGGTATGACTTGAGAATCTATGCCCACGGGTCGAGTGTGACTGATGTTCTGAACTCCACCCTAAATGCACATGTTAGGAATGGGGACTGATGATCTATTCTCCTAACAGTTTCATCCACCAGGACTGAGGATTCGAGGTGAGGTTATGGTTGCTATGCGGTAGTTAGTCCTAGTGAGATAGGATAACGATGTGTTCACCCTCTTTCATGTGATTTTTGGCCTTAGACCCGTGTCACATAATGTATGTGATTAACCCATGGAAATGTGATGAAATGGTAAGTGATGGTAAATGGTATGAAATGAATGGTATTGGAAGTGGTAATGGATTTGGCTTTAAATTGGTTAAAGGCACCTTAAATAATTACTTGAAATTTATCATTCATTTTCCTTTTGCATGGATAGCTGTTATACTCGATATTTTGTAGACACCGTTGGTGGTGGCCTACTGAGTTGTACTCACACCCTGCTCAGGCCGCCGTTGGGTACCCGAGAAGACTTCATGTTTGCAGGTCACGAGAAGGGCAAAGGTCCTTGCTATATAGTGAGTGGACATGGGTAGAACTTAGTGGAGGATCCGAACTTGGTATCGGGACCATTTAGGGGATTTTTTCCATGTCTTTATGATTGGGCTTTTGTTTACTCATGCACTTGTAGCATGACATGGAATATTTATTGTTAGTTGGAATTGGTTGTTATACATGTTCCTTGTTGTTGGTTTTTGTTTCTGCTATTTGGTTATTCTCTTTTGGCTTACTATGATAAAAAGGGGGTATAGTCTCCCCAGTTTACTACATAGACCTCCACTGCTAGTCGGCAGCCTTTGGCATACGGGGAGGCGCGATTAAGGTCACGTAACCACCCGGGTCGGAGTACCGGTTTAGTTTCTTTCTGGTCGGGGACGTTACAGATCATCAACCTCTCCCATAAAGATCTTCCCCATTAGTTTTCCGACCCAAAACCTTTCTTTATATCCTGGGGAAAAGAAAACAAATGAAAATGGTGAGATCAAATGCTCATTAAGGGAATGAATGGAAAACATCATACAAAACATATACATAAGAAGTTAAAAACAAGAACATAACTTTTTAATATCAAAATCATGAGTTATGAAATTAATCTTTGTTGTATGTAAAGAAAAAATCATAAAAGGAACATTAATCATGATAACATATAATTGGCATAAAACATGAAATTGTAGAAAACAAATAATCATAGAAAATCATTTCCATATAAGCTGATCTCGTATCCAAGACCATCACAGTGGAAAAATTCCATTACTGAACTAGGTTTACATGTCATTCTATACCTATATTATTGAACCAGATTTAAATTTCAATCCATTCACTTATATCTCATGGAATATTAATATTTACTCAATGCCCTAGAGGGAGATATAGGTCCTACCCTCTCATAATGAAATCATTCTTACATGTTTCAAAAAACATAATACATTCACCATATCATAACCCAAGGAACAAAAAATGGGTTTCTTACACATCACTCCATCAAAATACATATAAAATTAATGGAGTTCATAAAACTAATTCCATAATAAAAACAATCAAATAAACGTAACAAAGGGATAGAAACATAACCATATTTCCTCTTATATTGGAAATAATTTTGATAAAATACATGAAATTATTTCATAAGGAAAATATACTTTCCTCTATAAAAACATTTTATTTTCTTAAAGTTAATTTTAATTTTAAAATAAATGAATTTAATTGTAAATAAACATGAAATATTGTAAATTATGCTTCATGAAAATAAATAATTATTAAAGAAAAATAATCCATTCACGTAATATATGTTAAAAAACATTCTCCTCATACTTTTTCCAGAAAAGTAAAAAACACCTCATATCGAATAATAAAAAAATATTCCATTCATGTTGTTTAAAAAAAATCACCAATTAGCAAAATTGACATAATTTTTTTCGATGAATTGAAATAGTATTACATATTTTGGGAACAAGGATTTAGATGATAAATATACATCAGTATATATTTACATATAAAAAATATCATATAGTAATGAAATTAAATAATTAACCCAAACATTGGTCTTATTACCTTTGTATATATTTGAACCCAGTGGATAAATCTTTAATTAATCTTATTATCATCTGATTTTATGTAACATTTTATTCTCACTTGTTATTCAGATATTAACTGCATTATGTTCTTATGCATGTTTTTTCAGATAAGTTCATGTTCCACTTCATAGTATATAATTACATCATGTAGACAACGATACTAGTATAATATATATCATATTTATTTATTATTCATGTATATAATCAAGGTTTAATGAACATCATATAGAATGAATCGCATTGCATTGTGGAGACGTTAGCTCGTACGCACATACGGGTGACAATATCATTCACGTAAGGGTTAAACGATATGAAATTGGATGATATATTAATTACAATGAATAATTATAATGTTATATTAAAAAATTACATACATTATACAAAAAATTATACACATTCAGATTAAGTGTTGTTGAATATCAAATTACACCACGGCGTGGAGATGGTAAGTCGAACGTACGCATGCATGGTGATATTGTTAATCATAGGATAGATTGAAAGAGGTATATGGTTCTACCATAACTATAATAACATCTCATAATGTAGATAATATTTTATTTTTTACATAAGTATATAAAAAATAATAAAATGTAGAAGAAGAAATGAATTTTGAAATAGGTGTTAAAACAATCACCTATTTTTGAAGTATCTCTATTTTATTTTCATAAAAGGTTGACTTAAGAGGGAATTATGCCAAAATTGAGGCACATAAGAGTAATAGAGGGATAGTGGGATCTAAATTAAAGTGTATTTGGGATATCCTAGGGGCTTGATAGGTGTGATTAAGTGGGTAGTGGTGGTGTCCTTTTATAAGAGGCTAGAGAGGCACTTAGGAATGTCTTGAAATATTATTTTATTATAAATTAATTTGATAATTATAATAGGTACAATGTGATATATTTCGTGTATAGAAAGAATATGGGTCTAAATACACTCAAACAATAGTTTTTCGACATGTGTAGGCCACATATCTAACCTTATCATTTGACTTTAACATTTACTTAAATAAATTAACACTTACCATGATTTCTTGTATTTTTACAACATGTGGTCCAAATAGTTATATAAAATGCCAAAAGAACATAAAGTGGATAATTAATGACATTTATAACATTATATATGTCTATTGTTTGAATATTATATTTTTATGACTATTTTATCATTTAATAAAATTGTATTTTTTAGAAACTCATTTATGTCAATTTTGACACTATTTTGTTGTTGATTTTCGACAAAACTATAACAACTGTATGAATTTGAAAAAACTATATTAACTCAAATATAACATGTCATAATAATATATAAAATTCTTGGATGGCATAAAAATTTTAAAATTACATTTTTTAAAATTTATAATATCAATTTTTGAATATTTCATTATTAAGATAATCATTGTATCATCATTATGTCAAAATTAAATTTCATTATTTAATTTATAAAAATTATAAATAAAATTCAATTATGTAGGAAATATTTTTATATATCTAATGTCTATATATAGTCAAACATTTCAATTATATCATCCCACATTAATTTTTTTTGTAAAAATACAGTTGATTTTGTTATATTTCCCTTTACATTAAATTAATTATTGTAACATGTCATTTTCCCACCTATGTGGATCCCAAATGCCAAAGGATCTTATTTTGGGTTTTTTACCTTCCCATGAATCATAAAATATGATTAAGATGTGTTTTATGGTTATTTTATATAATTATATATTTATTTTTACCCTTATATACATAATTTACCATTTAATCATTGTAAATAAAAGTAATTACTGAAATTACTATTCATAATATTCAAGAATAAATAGTACCTATTTACATAATTTTTATATTATTATCCCAAATATGGAATCCATTTTTTCAAATTCAAAACACTGATGTTGTGCACATGAGCCTTAGCCCGGTTGGCAAGGTCTCTGATGGTGCATCCAAGCGACCAGGGATCAAAACCAGGCGGAGGTAGGATTTCCGGGGTACTGTAGCAGTACAGTAGCAGGCACTGTTTGGCACTGTAGCAGCCGTGAATATGCCCCCATTTGGGCCTTCGGGCATCAGATTTGTTCCACAAGTCCTTCATTGGCCTTCGGGCACCCGGGCCTTCGGGTCAGTTGGGCATTCGGGCTATCCATATGGCCTTCGGGTCACCTGCCGATACAAACACCAGACCAAAAACTACAAGGAACAAGATCTACAAGGAGGATGGGAAAAGGAGCTTTCACCACAGCAGGATCTATCAGATTGCAAGAATGAGAGGGTATGACACCTGCCATCGGGACAAGCCTGTTCATGCACAGGAATGCCTAGCCGAACAGCCATGTGGAGGTGAAGAGTTGATTTCAAAGATGAAGATGCTGGGGAGGAGCGAGTTCCATGTTGTTTGCCTGGGTTGTATGGTATGTTTGTGCCCACCGGCATTGGTTCCTAAAAAATGGCCTACGGGCATGTAATAGGGTTCCACCTAATCCCTTGAAAGTTGGATTATCAATCAATAAAAATGATGGTCTTCGGGCCATTGGAGAAAAAACACAGATGTTGAATTAATTAATTTAAAAATTAATTTCCATTGTCAAAACCAGAAAACGGGTTTTTAAGACGTAAAAACTATTAAAATATTTACATGTGTTTATGTCAAATTTAATTGTGAAATTACTTCAAATGAACAAAAAAAAATTAAATAATACAAAAATAATCCAATTTACTTTAAAAACATTTAAAAATATAATATATCCAAATAAATAAATTAGATGAAAATGCAGTTTTGAATTAAAATGTTGTATTTTTTACAATTCCTTAAAATATGAATTTTATTATAAAAATATCAAAATTTCAACCAAGGTAAATTATGATGTCTCTATTCCATGTAAAAAGTTTATTATGAGAAAATATTACTCATAAAAGTGTAAAAACATGATTTAAATGGGTTCGTTGTCAAAATGTTATAAAACTAGTTTTTTAAACGCTTATTTTATCGGTAAAATATAATTTCTCTTATATAATTTATAGAAAACATAATATATGAATTATAAACATTTCATTGAAAATATTACATAAACATTTCACTAATATAATCTATAAGGAGTGATTTTATTGTTTTATAATCTCAATTATTTTCAATTAAATTGTTTTTTAGAAAAAAGTTAATACCATGAATACCCGCCATTATAATGATTATTTTATAATATTTTGTTATCACATATACTTTGAATTTCATGAAATTAGTTATATAAAATGAACATGAAATTGTGAGTAGCCTAGGCTGTGAATACTTTTTTGTATACTGGAAGTTAATATGTTGTTGCATATAGAGAATGAGAATTTATGGGTAACGCAAAATAGAAAACATAAATTAAATTAAAAATAATCTATCTAATAAAATCTCTGGGAGTTATATTCTACACCCCTTAAATTTAATTTCTCCCTAAAAATTAATTAGGGTTATAAATGGTTTACTACTTGAAAGTTCTATTCATAGAAACCCAAATCTTAAAAAATAATACTAAAACTTCAGTTTCAAAAGGAAATATAGAAACACAATGGTTACACAATATAAATCATCATTGTGTTTAAACATATGAGAACATAGGTGAAAATTGAATCATGGATATAGAGGAAAAATCTACCCCTCATGATCTAATGCAAATTTATAGAGAACATGGTTTGGATAAAGTAAATAACAAGAAACCAATAAATCATCGATGGTTTAAGGGGACATCTGATTCATCGAATAAATATGTACTAAGATAAAAAAATTTGTTTTGAATATCCTTTAAATAAAATTGAAGCGCATGAAAAGAAATACTTATTTTGTTTCAGTACAATCTCACCATTTGTCATTCCTTGAACAATTTCCACATCATCTCTAATTCAAAAAAATGAAGTTGAATTTTCATCCTTGAAGTGTTCGAAGATCATGCAATCCATAAATAGAATGATATGTCATTACATCTATATTAGGAAAATGATTATCACATGTTATCAAATATGCATAAGTCCATATATGGTGGGATAATAATTTTTTCTATCAAACAACATATGATTCTTAACTTAAACTTTCCTGAAATTTGATAACCATACAATCCTATTTAAAGATAAAAATACTATATTATAGAAGGAGTTTTAAATACCCGGAATTACATTTATCACCCATATATCATAATGTATCTCTGGTTTATCACATTCCAAAAATATGAACACCTTCATCATATATTCTCTTTAGTCATGGTAACTACTTGAATTATCAGATATCCTTATTGAACACACTCATGTTACCTTGGAACAATACATAGTCGATTATTCCTTAAGTCCCAAAAAGTTGCATACATTATACATGATAGAATAATCCTCTTCTCAAAATCTGCCTAATTATTTCTCAACAAAAAAGAATCATGTAATTTACTTATTCAAATCCATCATATCATTATCCAAACATCATTATCTTACCATAAAGAAAATATAAAGGTTTATCTTTCCCTTAATCTTGTGTTCTCTGAAAATATCTCTTCCCACCTAAATCAATGTTTTCTCCTTATAACTGTTAAACATATAATTTCAAATAGTTATTGAAAAGAATATACTAAAAACATATATATTTCATGATTAATATAACATAATCATTGAATTATGAGACATATACATTTCAATAATTAAACATTATTCTTAAAATGTTACTCAATATCCATCATAGAATTCTTTCATAAAAAATTGATCTTGTCATAAGGTTTATCAATCGCAAGATTCTTAGTTTTAATGTAAAAAATACTTGAATAACATCACATATCATTCACATTTTTTTAAAATCACTTCATCCTCAGTAGTATAATCTATAATCATACCATCACCATGATTCACTTCATGATGTTTCCACAGAGGAAATCAATAATCATAATTAACATAAATAACACATATGAGACATTCAATGGATAACTATGTTCTATGTAGTTCTAGCTATTGACTAAGACTAGAAATCAAAGTGATAGAAATACATATCAATGATTCGAAAAACATAATGAAGTTAAATTACTTATAATATTTCAATCCATGATATATTCATTTTATCCATTTATTAGTCATTATTATCAAATAACCCTATGATTTTATCCTATACATGAATTATCCTTAGGACATCCCTAGAAATATACTTATTTTTGTCTCTAGATATCTCACTAATGATTTTAAATCCTAGTTTCCATAGGATGACTAAACCTTTGCTCTGATACCAACTCCAATAACCCAAGATTGATGTACATGGACATTACATAACTATTGAAGAATACTTATATATTACAATAATATATTCCCAATGGTTGTATTAGTTTAGTGTCTTCGGAAACATGGAACTCATTCTTCTATCTGGGTGAAAAATCATCAAAATCTCCCTTATATATCTTCACTATTATATTTTCTACCTAAAACTATTCTTTATCTCATAGGGAACAGAAAACATATGAATAGGGTGAGCTCTAATGAAATGTAATGGTAATCATGGAAAAAATCAAACAATACATAAAAATAAGAATGTAAAAACATGAACATAACTTTTGAATATCCAAATCATGAGTTGTGAAATAAATCATTGTAGTACGTAAGGCCTAAATAATAAAGGAAAATTAATCAAGAAAAAATATTATTGAAATGCCACATGAAACTATTGGAGACAAATAATCATATAAATCATTCCAAATAATCCATGGCTTATAGCCAAGACCATCATTACAGAAAATGTCAATTACTGAACTAGGTTTACATGCCATTCCATACCTGTATTACTAAAACAGATTTACTTTTCAATATAGGAATCTCTATATCAGGAGATATAAATCTACACCCAAATAATTTTAGGTATATATAAGTCACACCTATCTCATAATTAAATAATTATTACATATACCATAAAACAGAAACCATTCACCATAGCATAACCCAAGGAACAAAAAATGGTTTCTTAATCAGCAATCCATCAGAATACATATAAAATTAAAGTATTTAAAAATAGTAATTCAATCATAAAAACAATAAAATAAATATAATAATAGGTATAGAAACATAACCCTATATCATATTAGATGGTAAATTATTTTGGAAAAATACATGAAATTAATTCTTCAGAAAATTATCGTTTCTTCCACAAAAATATTTTATTTTCACAATATTCCACACAAGATTAAAATAAAAAAAATTAATTGAAAATACATATGAAATATTGTAAAGGAATATTCATGTAAAAAAGGTGTTATAAAATATTGATAATACATTCATGAAATATATGTTAATTACATTATTCTCATACATTTGCTGGAAAAGTTAAAAAAAGTACATCGTATTGAATAATGACAAAATATTCGATTCCTAACATTTAGTTAACATTCACCAATGGGTAAAATTTACATTAAAAATTTTTAGAAAAATATTAATAGTATTAAATATTTAGGGAACAAGGATTTGGATGATAAATATTCCCCAGAAAATATTTGTATATAAATAGTATTGATTAATAATGAGATTACAAAATTAACCCTTACCGTATGTCTGATGTCATTCAAATGTATCTAAACCAACTTTATAATGATTTAAATAATTTTCTTCAATTATTACAGAATCATAATAATTTTTATGATATCATAAATGGTTATATTCTCATCCATTTGTTAATAAGATTTCGTTGTCACTCATTATTCTGGTATTAACTACTTTATGTTCTATTTAATTTTTTTTCGGATTAGTTCATGTTACACTTCATAGGATATAGTTATATGAGTTAAAAACTTATATTAGTGAAATATATATCATATTTATACATTAAATGCATGTATATTATCTGGTTGTAGTGATGATCATGTATAATGAATCGCATCACATCATGGATACGATAGGCTGTATGTACGCACAAGCGACGATATCATTCACTTAATGGTTAAATGGTATGGAATTGGATGTTATATTAATTATAATGAATAATTATCATGTTATATTTATTATTTAAATCCACTACACTCAATATTATAACCATCCATATTATGTATTATTTAATAAAAAATTACATCATGACGTGGAGATGGTAAGTCGAACGTACATATGAATGGTGATATTATTTTTTGTAGGATAGATAAAAGGATGTATAAGGTTGTACCATAATTATAGTAATATATAATCATTTATAAGATACTATATTAATTTCTTTAGTTCAGAAAAAACATAATAAGAAGAACTATAGGAAGAAAATATTTTTCAATGAGGCGATAAAATAATTACCTCTCTTTCGAGTATCTCCTTTTTATTTTCACAAAATTTAACAGTATGATGGATTTCTACAGAAATAGATTACGCTTGGAGGAAGTGAGGGATGTTGTGAACTTATTTGAGAGTAATTTGGAAGTTCCTTGTGTCTTTATAGGTGTGTGTATGTGGGTGGGGTTTTTGGCCTTTTATAAGAGGAAGGAGGGGTATTTTATGAATGTCTTGAAATATTATTTTATTAAAAATTAATTTTAGAATTATAATAGCTCCAAAGAGATATATTTTGGGGATAGTATTAGTATCGGTATAAATACTCTCATTAAATATATTTTATACATGTTTAGGTCACAAATTTAATCTTATATTTTGGCATTATCCCTTAGTTAAATAAATTAGCTCTTACAACATCTTCTTATATTTTTACACTATATGGTAAATATATTAACTATAAAATGTCAACAGAACCTAAAGTGCATCATTAATGAAATTTATAACATTATAAAAGTAAGTTGAAAGAATATTACTTTTTTATTACTATTATATCATTTAATAAAATAGTATTTATTTTGGAAGCTCCATTATCTCAAATTTTACATTGTTTAGTAATGGATTTTTTCTAAAGGAATAAAAACATTATTGATTAAAAAAACTACATAAACCCAAATATAACATGTCATAACCATCCAAAAATTATTTTATGGAATAAAATTATATCAAATTACGTTTATTTTAATATTTATAATATCAATTATTTGAATCATTCATTAATAAGGCAATCACTTCATCAGCATTGTGTCATAAATAAATAAATTTATTATATTTTTAAAAATTATAAATAATATACCATTATGTAGGAAATATTTTTATATTTATACTAAAAACTTATTGTTTAATATATCAATTATATAACCCTACATTAAATTTTTTTAGTAAAAATATACATGTTTATGTTATATTTCCTTTTATTTAAATTAATTATTATAACATGTCATTTCCATAACTTTGTGGCTACCAAATGCCAAAAGTTCATGATAAGGATTTATTTGGTCTCCCAGGACTCATACCATAATATTTGGACATGAGTTAGTGTAGTTTTATAATATTATAATATTTTTTTACCCTAAATTTTCTAATTTACCCTTTAATCGTGGTAAATAAAAATATTTACCGAAGTTACTATTTATAATGACCAAAAAAATAAAAGGTGTCTATTTACATAATTTGAACCTTTTTCTTCCAAATATGGAATCCATTTTTCAAAATTAAAACAAATAACTTTAATTAATTAATTTAAAATTAATTCTTGTCATCAAAACCAAAAATTAATTCTTTACGAATTAAAAGCTATCAAATAATGGACATGTGTTTATATCCAATTTAAGTTTGAAATTACCAATATTCACCAAAATTGGATTAAATGAACAAAAATTAAAATTAATCATTAAAAAAATTAAAAAAATATTCTAACTATATAAATAAATTAGATGAAAAGGCATTTTCAAATTAAAATGGAATATTTTTCACTATTAATTTAATTAAGAATTTCATCAAAAAAATACCAAAATTTCAACCAAGGTAAAATTTGATGTCCATGTCTCAAATAAGAAGTAAATTATGTCAAATTTAACAAATAAAATTGTAAATACTATATTTAAAATGGGTTCTCCATCAAAATGTGGTAAAACATCATTTTTTTAAAAACACTCATTTTATCCGTAAAATTGAATTTGTTCTTCTATCATGTATAGAAAACAAATAAGATAAATTTTATTCATTAAATTTTATATATAAAATAAATACATCACTAATAAAATCAATAATGATAGATTTTATAATTTTATAGACACACTTATTTTCATTTAAATAGTTCTTTTTAGACGGATGTTAATACCATTCATAGCCTCTATTACAATTACTTGATTATAATATTTACTTATCACATATAATTGATCTTGTAGGAAATTAATTATATCAAAAGAACTTGAATTTTTTTTAACAAAAGAAATGAATAGTTTTTCATATGCTACCATCTAGTACGATGTTGCATATAGAAAAAGCCAATCATTGTGTAGTGTAAAACACAAGACATCAATGAAATTAAAAATAATATATCTCATAAGATCTCTGGGTGTTACAATTAAAGTCACCATATTAGAACCTAATGGATGTGGGACACGGTAAGTAACCATTTCTATAACCTCATTGTAATATCAGTGTGGGGATGGGGTTATGATAGATTTTTATCAATGGTTTGGGTTTGAGGGGTAAGATGGAGTTTGAAGTAGGCACAGTTGGGGTTGCATGGTTTGGAAGGGCAGTTGAGTCAGAAGAGTTTAGTATGTGATGTAAACATGGGTGGCAGGCTGAGAAATTGGTATTTAGGTCCCTCTAGTCTCTATTTCCCATACCGTTTATTTTACTGAGCCTACTATTTGAATTGATATTGGTTCCAATGTAAAGTCCTTGGAAATTAACATGAATAATTATTCATTATGCATGTCTTTAAAATGGGTTGACATTAGGATAGGTTAAAACTATAAAAAAAATAATAAAATAATTTATTAATTACTATTAAATATTCCTTATTATAGGTTTTTGAGATTTAATAGTTTTTTCTTTTGCAGGCAGGGATCCAGGTTGATGTCCTCATTCAGCTTGGGTCAAAGATGTTCACAAAGATGTATCAGATGATCAAAAATAAGTATAGGTTGAAAATGATGACACTAAGAAGAGAATATTATGGGATTATTAGTTCCTATTTATACATATGTATGGGGTATCCATTTCATTTTTAGTCAAAAAAGACAAGTTGGTGGAGTTTGAGATAGCTTTCAGTTCGATCTATGCTCAGTAATATTTCTAGGTTTCATGGTCTATGATTATTATACAAGGATAAATGGGGATATATTGTTTCCTTCTCCTTGAGGTTAGCGATGAGTGTTATGTATCATGGGAGATGTATTGAGACTAGTTCATAGTAGAGTTTCATTCATCGACTATGAAGGAAGACAGTGAACAGGAGATGGTTTCCTTCAGCTAGAGAGAACTAGTTTTTGAGAGTTTGGGATCTATTTCAAGACCCTTTTTAATATGATTTGAACATGGTTTTATCTTCATAGGCTATTGTGATTCATTCTAAGGTATATTTTTGAAATGATATCTTGCACTAGGTCACCCCATTTAGGCTAAAGACGTATCCTGAGGTGTTGGGGACTGCATGAATTATTGAGAGGAAGGTCTCCATAACTGAGTCATTGTGTGAGGGTAATCATATAGATTTAGAGAACACCGTAGATGTCATATTGGGTTCCTAATTTTCATGACATATTGTTTTTTAGTGAGTCATGGGTAGGTCATATCCCTCATCATCTTGTTTCCCTATTGTCTAATTTCATCTATATTTTTCCAAGTGATTATGCCTATGTTTTTCATGTGGATGTTAAGGTCAATAGTAGATTGAGTGCCCAAACATTCTGAGAAATAAATGTTTGTAGTTGGTTGACATTAGGTTCCTCCATTGTTTTATTTTAAACCAGGTAGAAGATGTAGGTTGGTCATGTTTAGGATCATCAATGGGGGGAAAGGGTAGGAAATCCGAATCAATAAGACACTCATCACCCTCATAGAGAAGATCATGAATAAGGTGGTGGTCATCAACAAGTTAAGAGAGTTCATGAACTAGGTAATGGGAAGCTCAATGTAATGTCATTTCTAGAACTGGGTGATCCAGAAGACATTCTAGGTACCCTATTAATTATTTCTACTTGTATGAATGCATTTTTGTATTCATGAGTGACACACTCCTTTTATATCACCTTGCCTCATCCATGCTTAGGTATATGAGGTGGAGAGGCTTCCAGTTCCCTTGGAACATAAAAAACTACATAGAGGTCATGATGAATTGTATGGTGTTTTTAGAGGTTATAAGTATTTGATGGGGAAACATCATTATTGGGGATATTTCCTATTTTTGTGGATTCATCCATATGAATTCATTATATGAATGAATTGGTTGAATTTGATAGAGTGTATCACTGAGTGTTTCAGGTTGAATGTTGTTTTTATGGTGATGATGGAGATATAGTCATGTTTTTTAGAATGTGGGGACCTCACAATGTTCATATGTGTGTTTTTTCCTTCTATTCTATAATTATCAATCTAATGTTGATCATGTTGGAGGATTAGTAGTTTTTTTCTAGGGCTATGTAAAAGTACATAAATTTCACCCTAGACGAAGTCTCAACATTACCCCCTCCATAATAGGTCATGATTAGGATAAAGATATATCCAGGTGTGTCACTATATTGATGTATCTGTGTAGGATATATTCATATGAGTTTCCATAGCTTTGACTACAACTAGATGATCTATTTTTGTGTGGTTTTGTTTCGATGAGTGTGTCACATTGGGTGGTACCAGTTTCTTTTGTGAATAATTCTTATAGTAATTTGAGACATTATAATGATTACTATCTCTTGTACAAATATAATGTGAATTTCATTAATAATTCTTCATGGATTGATGATTTATTTGATTATATGATGGTGGAATTTTTGTTTTTGTAGACCAATTTTCTATATGGATATCATCAAATGCCAGTAAAGGATGATGATTCTTAGAAAACCGCATCCCATTATATTCATGGTTATTTTTAATACATTCAAATGTAATTCAGTGGAATGACTGATCTAAATTTTTTCATGTGGATTATTAAAAAATCTTTCAGATATTTCATGTATATGATCACAATGGTTTTCAATGATCGCTTTCTTGTGTACTCAACATTTGAGGATGATCATGTAGATAATATATGCTCAATTTGGGATCTCGTTATCGTTTGAATCTATTTGGAATTTTTTTTCATGTGTGAGTTAGGGGCTCATGAATTCTATTTATTGGGGCATGTGGTGTCCCAACATGGATTATTTTTTGGTCATTTGAAGATGGTGGTGGATGTATCATTAGGCTATTACATGAGGTTGATCAAAAATTTCTCTTGATTTTTGATTCCTATGATTTTCTTGACCCAAAAGGATATATAATTATGGGGGAATGACCAGTGTTGGCCATCTTTTGAGTACAAAAAGGAGGATTTTTTTAGCAATCTGGTTTTTTTCAGGTGAGAGAGTTCAATTTGAGGATTTCTATAAAGCATAATATGTTTTCATTGGTTTCATTCTGATGTAGTATATTTCTGTTTTTTCTTATGGGTATCTAAATTTACTCCCATGTGAGTGTATTCACACCACCAAATAGCTTGAGCTATCAGTAGTGTAGTTTTCTTTGTGGTTTTGGTGACATTACTTCATCTATGAGTAGTTTTTCATTTTTACAAAACTTAGTTTCCTGAGGTATGTCTTATCTCTTCATGAAATGAACATGAAATAGCATCGATGGATGGAATTCATGTACGATTATGGAATTTAATAATCACAGACACCAGTGATGTGAAATTTTTTAGATGATGTGTTTGGAAGTATGTCATGTAATGATGTTGTGTGTGAATATGTGGATTCCATGAGTGTGATAGAGTAACTCAAAGTGATGCATATTGAAATTGGAGAGGTTTTGGAAGAGGGTTACATTTACAGGTGATAGTGCAGATTTCATTAGTGTAGGTCATCGGGGATTCTCGATTGTAGTATCCTAAAGTAGATATTTAGAGAGAGTGAGTTTTTATGTGATTCCCCTGATGGTTGGTTTGAGGATGGACTACACCAGGTTTTGTTATAAGGAAGGAATTTTTTCCTTTCAAAATGTGTGATAATATTATTTTATATTTTTATATTTTTTATTTTTTATTACATAAATGAGTGAAAAATATGTAAAGAGGATTATGATGTAATTTTTTTTGCCCTAGGATGAAGTGTGTAGTTGCTATGTTTTTCTCTAGATGTTCGGTATTCTATAAGAATAAGGTTATTCACTATGCTTCTAATTGTTTTCTCCAGCTATTATATGTTCCCTGATGGATGATGGAGGTCATCTCGATGGACTTCATTTCTAGATTACATCATGCTATGGGGGACCATGATGCTATATGGGTGATCATTTCTCATTTGATGAAATTAGTGAAAATTATTGTTATCATGGTGTTCAGCACGATGAAGGTTCTATTGAGGAATTGTCTAGATGAGGTGGTTAGACACCATGGATTCTTCTGGATGATTATTCATGTATTTTTTACCTCTATTATTCAAAAGTTAATAATTAATTAATTATTATTATTAAATAATTTATTTCATTACATGAATATATAATTAATATTTATTTTTGGGATTGTGAATAAAACATTTATTCGATTTATTTTTTATTTTTAATTCAAAAAAAACATTTTGAAGAATTAAATATTTATTTAAGAATAAAAATATTTTTTTAATTATACAATAAATATCAATGAGTTCATGTGTAAAATTTCATATTTGTTGGTGAATGTTAATTTACAAGTCAGTTAAATAATATTTATTTTTTTTCAAGTTACCACTCATCATATATTATTGATATTATTATTATTATTATTATTTTATGTAATAGGTCTTGTTAAATATTACAATTCTATTTTAGGGTATATAAGAAATTAAAAAAATATTAACCTAATACCTATCTCAAAAAATAGATGGTTATTCCTATATTTTAAGATTAATTAGTATTTTAAAATCATTTCACATAATGGAATTCTCTTTTAATGCATCCATATCTCTTCATCTCTAGAATGAGAATAAATATATAGATTCCTTCATGTAGGAATGTGTGACAAGCGATCAACACAAAAATAAAGGATAATTGATTTTACAATATTCCACCCAGAAATAAAATATTGTTACTATGAGAAAAAAGCTAAACATGGGGATCACCTCTACTAGGATTCTAGACATTGATCATCCAATAGTTATGATTGTAATCCATGAAGGGTTCTTTGTACAATCATCTAAATTATCGATGAGTTTTCCAATGATGAGGTAACCATTTCTCACATTCATAAATAAATTAATTATAAATTTAACGAGAAAAGATCCACTATTTGTATTTTCAATACTCTAATTAATTTTTTTTTATTTTTCACCCGCCAACAATGATTCTTCTATGCTTATAACGTTATTTTGGTAACATAAATTTCAAATTTTATATTTATTAATATATTTTTAATTATTGATCTATATTTATATTATTTTTTTAGATATTTCATTTCTATATAATTATTACTTTAATATTATTTTTAATAACATGTTGTCAAAATATTAATTTTCATCATCAATGATTTCCTTTTATTGATGGTCTTGGAATATATAAAGAATGACTAGAGACTCTATCTAGAAGTGTCGTAATGTTTGGATAGTAAGGCTGGGTTTCACGACGTGTAGCTAGAGTACACATCTTGAACTCATGTATGTGGTATCTTTAAGATTCATGGAATACCCATTAGGAAACAATTAAGAACATGTTGTGCAAATATTGTGCACCATGTGTAAACTAGCCCATCCTGGTAAAAAAACATGATAGATTACGTGGCGTGTAACTAGAAAACATGTCGGTTTCTCTATATGGTTTTGTACATAAATCTAAAAATCATTGATTCTTATAAACGTAGTCAAAACTATTTGATCTTGAAATCCATGATTAAAAATGACATACAATGTTTTAAAATGGCTTGTGTACACTATATGGTTCATTAATTACAGTATCCAAAATACTTTATGTCCTATTTGAGGAGTCATACAGACTTACAACAAGTGGAACATAATATAATGTAATAGAAATCCAATTTATGGGGTTCCACATCTAAGTTACATGATAATTATATTGGGATGTGAATTGGGTTCTTGAAAACAGTGATTCATAGTGTGTAATTGGATTATACATGTCATGTGGTCAAGCTAAGGAACATGCCAAAGCTCGTGGCATGTATCCCTATGTCATGTAAATTGAGATCCATATATTTTGTCATATAAATACATGTTGTGTCATTTACCAAAAGAGGATAGAATTAAATTGCAAGAAAATTATAATTAGGACACTATAATCTTATTATATTGATTTGTAAATATGGTTTTTGACAATTTAATAATGTTTTTATAGAATTATTAAATCCTCAATTAATTTATTCTGCTTGGCTATAATTATTGTTCTATATAGTTTCCTGTGAATTTTTTGAGGATATGTATCCCCAAGTCAATTATGATGATTATTAAAATAAAATTGAATTAATTTATCAACTAATTACTTAAACTATGTTTTTATTAATAATAAAAATGAATATGAAATGATACCTAAATGGTTTTATTTTTTAATTTATGTTACATGTGCATGAAAAATCATGAACTTGAACAAGTCCATTAAATTTAGGCTATATATTTAATTTTATTATTTTAATGATTTTACAATTTTTAATTTTTAAATTAATTATGTTGCAATTATGATTTTCCATCCATCCATTATTACATATAACTAGTCACTTCAATGTTATATATTTAATTCCCCTTAACTAATTCTTTATTTACCCTCACCTTGTTCAGGGTAATAAATAAATCTAATTGATTTAGTATCATAAGGTGCATGTAGGTAGTTTCAATATAAAACCATCATTTTACCATCCTAGTTGTTAAATAGGTTAATCTGTAGAATGTTACAACGTGTGCCAACCCTGGAACATTGAGTTGTTTCCCCTAGATCAAAAGTTGATATATTTTCCACTCACTATATAATCCCTTACAAAAGAAAATGAAGAAGTAATTTATTTTTTTATTTTTTCTATGTTATACATTATTTATCTAATGAATTCAAGACTGTGATCACATGAATAAATGAATTAATTTAAATAGACAGAATATAAATAAATGTATTATATGTAAATATTTATCCAAAATGGTTAATTAATTTTGTAAAATACAATACATATTAAAATCATATATAATTAATAAAATAGAAAAAAATTATACATAATAAATTTAAATCCCTCTACAATATATTAAGTCAAATTTGGTCTTACATTACATGAATGATAATGAAACCATATAACAAAATGTTTACAAGGAAAAATTCAATACATATTATTTTATCTGGGAGTTATGATAACTATTTTGGGTTGAAATAAGCAAATATGTATTGATTTTAATAAAAAAAGATTAATCAATGAAAATTTAGATAAAATTACTGTGGAAATCTATCTATGTATTTATAGATTGGGGATTCCAATCAATGGGTCAAGTAACTACATTCCCACAATTAGAAGGACTGAATACCTAAATAACTTACTTTTATATTCATGGACAATGTATGGATCATGAATAAGGGAAATATGGGTCCTTAACACTTAAAAATATTGTGTGATAGGACATTTAGAATTTGATGTTGATTTCCCTAGAATCTATATAAAATATTGGGATACATAAAAAATTAAATTTATTAAGTCTCACATAATATAAAATAATGTAACATAAAAAATATTTATTTAAATTATTATATTAAATAGTATAAAAATATGGAGTACATTAAAATCTTTCCTTAACTTTGTATGTTGCCTTAAGAATACAACTTTTTATATATGATAAAATGTTTTATATAATAGATTAGTATTAGGAAGTTTTTATTATCTATATGAATCCCCTATTCTTATTCAACCACCCAAATTGGTGAGAGAATCTAAAATGGATGCCTAAACTATATATATTGTGAATGATTCATATGTTCATTGAATTATATAATCAACTATGTGTGGTGCGTCGATTATATAACATCAATAAAAATATTATTACTTAATAAAATCTTATTTCCAA
The DNA here is from genome assembly GCA_963277665.1 of Viscum album. Taxonomy (NCBI): domain Eukaryota; kingdom Viridiplantae; phylum Streptophyta; class Magnoliopsida; order Santalales; family Viscaceae; genus Viscum; species Viscum album. Next base: position 1,534,025,255 of record OY728120.1, on the reverse strand, counting down.
TATCCTGAGAAATATAAATAAAGGATAGAGATAAATAAGATCATCAATTCACTGTATCCGAGAAAAATGTGAGGAGGAAATCTAGCTACTAATTATTTAATCAAAATTATGGGGTATATTGAATGGTTAGTGACATTGGGATTCAATTTGATTAAAAAATTATCTGTTTATCATATCTTACCCTAATTTCAATATGTATTATCTTTATTTTTTCAATCCTTGAGAAATAAAATTAATAAGTCACTTAAGAAAATAATTTATATACTTCACAAAGAGGGTGAGGATTGGTTGGAACAAATTTCCCCACCCCTTTTGGTGAAATGTTTAAAATTAATGGATTAAGATCCCAAACCTAATATAAATCCAAAATATATTTTGTGTAATTATTTAAATATATGAAATATTAAATTGAATATGAATGAATATTTGGTTATTTTCTTCTCATGTGAATGAATTAATCCTATAAAATAATTTTAAATAAACTGAAGAAGAAAGAATGTGTGTCCACATTTCATATATTCTTTAATTTTATATTCAATGTTTTTTATCTAAATAAAATTTTATTCAAACATGCATGTATTTAAATATTGATAATTAACAGGACTAGAATGGTTATAGAGTGAAATCCAATAAGACAGATAAATGGTAATTACTAATTAATCCAATAAGAAATCACTATTTACCACTGCATTGGATAATATATTTAATAAGTTTTTTTATAGTAATGGTTTGCTTTTTAGAACTATTTAATTAAATTATTTGTATCCTAATAATTCACCACAGTGTCATACCCTATGATCAAACATAAGGAGGCCGCATAAACACACATATTATTATATTATCACTATCATAATCATATTTATAAGAAATTGAATTCACTAATATATATTGGGGGATTTGAAATACATGAAATATAAATATCATATATATATAATAATATATAACACAATAAAAATGAGGGAAAAATATATTGGTGGGGGGAAACTATTTCTCTAGGTATTTTATGGTGGTGTTATCATTATTATTCAAAATATTTCTACACTTTTTTACTCAACGTATATATCCAAACCTTTAACCCTACACCCTCTCATTATAATGATATAAACCTACAATAATACATTTTCATATAGGATAAGCCTTATCCACATTACACCCTAATATAAACTCCATCTTCTTAATGACTTATATGTCAATGAGAATGAAATTGATTATATGAGGAGAAAGAAAATAATAGTAGTGAATATAGGGAAACCTATCACCATAATAAATTTATCGACTACTGAAATATTATAATAAATCATTGGAAATAAATAACTCCATAGAATTTTAAATACTACCACTTCCCCACTTGAATAATTGTGCGGGTTATCTCTCCACAGACATTAAGATAAGGCAATCATAATAGGGGAAACAAAAAAATTGAAAACAAAATGAAAATATACATAAGAATAAGAATAGATACACTATTATAAAATTATTATTCAATGAACTAATAAGAAATAATTCTCCATATTTTCCCCTGAATATGTATATCCTTTGGTATAGTAGGCGATACACATATTTATAGTGAAATGATGAGAATATTTGGATCCAAAATGATTCCTTCAGAATATATTGGGTGTTAGCCTTATTGAGTGGAAGAATAATGGAAATTGTTCCTAATTTTAGTTTTTCTACATGGTCTTAATTTATCACCATTAAAATTTCATCTTTATAGGAAACATATTGAAGGATTTATGGTTATTTTAATCAAACCATTTAATCTGGCCAGACAGACTATTAATATTCCATAATTCCAACTTACAATGCAGTAATGTACTTGAAAAAGATGATTTTGTCATGGCCTCCATCATTAACTTTTTTAAGTGTTTATAAATATCCACATATAATTTACACTTCAATGTACAATCCCACATATATAAAAGATAATTTATAAAATATTATATACCTCTAGATTAGTTTTTGAGGCCTGAATTCTGTGTCGGTTTTGGGCACCCAAATGGTTGATTGATTCTGTGGTCCAAAAGGATGAAATGTATACCAAGATGTGTTAAGGCCTGAAAAATTAATTTCAAAATTTTAATTCATGTAGAAAATATTTATGTTAGAAATACTGAATAATAATAAAATGGTTAAATCCCAAAATTATTCCATTTTTAAAATTAATCTTATAATTCTACAAAAAGCTAAAAAATTGGATAGTATCCCATTATATAATACTATTGTGGGTTTATAAAAATTTATTTAGAGTATGAAAAATGTGAAAAGTTTTCTTTATCACTCATCTACACATAACCAATTCTGTCTGTGATAATCATCATATATTCATATCAAAATCCATATAACAATCAAAAATGAGAAATCATCCATGATCTTATCCAAAGAAAAATTATATCACGTCTCTTATTTGAAAAAAAATTATCTATCCACTTCATTCATCACATTTAAATTATTTCAACTACAGAAATTCATACATGAAAAAATCATAACCTACATAACATTGAATTGTATGTCACTCTTCCCTCAAGAGAAATTATATAAGGCATTACAGTCATACGTGGATATAGTGTGCATCACAAAAGGCTTCTGGAAATTATCATTTATCTAGAACTCAAGACATGGAAATATTTTCAGTAATGAGTTATTTTTCGAGGTTAATTCTATAGATATGGGTTGTTGGAAAAAATGAATTAAAAATTTATGTTACAAAAGAGATGGATGGAATCATATATACAATACATGAATAATATTATGAAAACAAGATAAAAACATAACTAAATCCCTCATGAAAATATGAAACAAAAAAATCCCCACTTTTTACATTATACATGAGAAAATAAATTATTGCAATTAATGACATCATCGATGTTCTACACCTATTTTGTTTTGTAATGCTCTAGAAAGGAAAAAATTAATTTTTTGATTTTTGAGGGATAATGTCTTGACAATTGAATTCTATAAATGAATGAAAATAATGCACATTATTTCATATAGTCATATTAGTCATAAAATAAATGAAAATTAAAACATCAAGCTCATCTCCATTTTTTTCTTTTTAAATTATTTTATCTCATTGTTTTTTAAAGAGAACATGATGAAATATATTAAGTTCAATGAAATAGTGACTCAAGACAAGCTATATCTTTCTCCAATGTCCAAAATGATGATACAAAACTAAGACCATCTAAAATTCATCACATCCCAAAAAATGCACACAAATGGCCTATCCCTCACACAGAATCTTTAATTATAAATGAAAAATACAAAAAGTGCGTGTAGGAACGGATAAATCGGCTTGTAATATGGATTAATCTTGTAAAAAAATCATGTAACATAAGGGATAATTAAGGATAGATTTAATGTCAGGTCTCATGTTAAAATGTGCCTAACCAAATAAGTTCCTTAATCATCTCAAAAAAATTCAATGAAATCAAACGCTATGAAAGTGAAAATAACATGTTCTAGTTCTCATAGAAAATCCAAGATTCTATCAAAAATCTATTGTAATTATGAAGAATATTTAAAAGTTTCATTGAATAACTCAAAATATTATAAAAAAATAGTTATTATATTAGCATAATTTATTTTATAAATCAGGTAAACTCAAAAAAAATCATGGAATAATATTTCACATCAATAATCATTTGAAATCAATTTCATAAAAAATAAATTCACAAATGATGTCTGAAAATGATAATAATATACATTGAATATTTAGATTCATAAAAATTAAAATCAAAAATAATAAAAAAAACACATATAAAAAATGATGCAGGATGAAACTCCCCCCCTTCAAACATAAAATTTATTTCACATCATTTCTGCACAACAAAATAAAAAAATTATAGAAAATAAAAATTGATACAAAGAGATATCCTAGATTTATATTCCAATGTTAGTCATGTGTTATGCTCCTTGAAGCATCCACTAAACCTAGAAAGCATGAAATTAAGAAAATCATATTAAAAAGAACGAAAATAAAATTGTAAGGGAAAAGAGGATAGAACATGGTTTGGACCCCCAATGTATGTTATCAGTTTTTAATGCCTCTATTAAGAATGTTGAAGTTTTTTATTCCCAAAATGAATTTGGATAGGGTTTATTTCTTAAATATCACTATATTTAATTTCTACTAACATATATTAGTAGATTCCTAGAGTAGAAAAACCCAATGAAAATAAAACTAACCCCTACCCAAAAACGATATGAAATAAAAAAAATTATAGCAGGAGGGAAAATAAAGTAGGGGTACTTTATGTTGACTTCTACTATTTTCTCTTAGATATGGTATACAAGATGATGTAGATCAGGTCTTCGCACCACATGATTGTCCATATACCCTTCTTTTATCACCACCAAATGGGTTTTCTCTTCCTTAACATCCAAGGTGTTATCCATTTATTCTATATCATAAATTTTAGAAAAACAGATTTCAGAAAATAATTCATCTCAAATAATATTGAAACATTATGAATCAATTGAAAAATCATCCCTTAGAAGTAGGTCGACATGATACCTGATCCCTTAAGTAAAGGACACTAGGAATTATATCTTAGTAGGGTATTATTAATCTTCAAACAAAGTAAGAGAGAGGTTTATATGTACTAATTATTCTTTTAATATGATTATGGTTTCACATCCCTTTTGTTCCTCATTAAAAATTTTCCAATATTCTTCCAAATCTTGTTTTTCCCATACAGCTGTATCAGCTTCCGTGACATCATTATGTACCACTTCATGCAATGTCCATGGAGAGATGATTGGACCTTCAAGTTGAATCTGCATATATTACCTAGGTTCTTCATCAAAAAATGTAGTTTGGATAACATTATTTCTTCTTATTTAATTTCTTTTTCATGTTTTTGTTTCGACCATTGGAAATTGGATTCTTTAATAAGGTAAAAAAAGGTTGTTCAATTGAGTTTTCAACACCTCAATTATTCTATGGTTTTAAGCCCCCTTTTTATTAAAAAATTCTCCCTCAGTGGGAAAATAATCACTTGTCAAAGAATATGAAAAATCAAAAAATAATTTTATCTAGGCCTATGAAAAGAATACAATTAATGAATATATTGTTTATTTTTTTTTTTTTTGAATTTCTATTTTTTTCAATTTTATGAAAAATAATATTTGAATTCTCTTAGTCTACCTAGAAATTGAGCCTAATTGATAGTATTTGATTTTAATGAACTAAAATTCAATTAAATTATTATTATCCTAGGAGTTCGTTATAGTGTCACACCTTATGGTCGATCACAACGAGGCTTCTTACACACACATATTTTTCTATTTTCCCATTTTTAGTCATATGAATATAAATATAAATTAAATAATAAATATTTGGTTATTTTAAATATGTGAAATATAAATATCATATATATATATATGAAAATAAAAAACGCAATGAAAAAAATAAAAATTAGTCAATGAAATAAAATTGTTGCTCTCAGGGTTTCACGGTGGTGTTATCATTTCTATTCAAACTACTTCCTCATAATTTTAATTAATATAAAAATTAAAACCATTAAAAATAAACCAAATAATTTGAAGTATATTAACCTACACATATACCATTACATGTATGATTAATATCTTCCATACAAACATCTACTCAAAATACAACAGTTTGAATGACATAGATATCCATGAGAAAGAAAATGATTAACTGATGTGCAGGAAAACAATTGTAGAGAAATTAGGGAGACCACTCACCACAATAAATTTATCCACTGTTGAAATCTTATAATAAAACATGATAAATCAATTAATCCAAATAAAATAAAATACCACCACTTCCACCATATAACAATTGTAATGGGTATCTTTCAACAGACATGTTGATAAAAGAAGCAATGTGAAAGAAATATATAATTGAAAGAACAATAAAAATAGAAAAAAAATAAGAATTTATATACTAATATAAAATTAATATATTAATAACTAATATATAAATAAAACTACACATTTCACCAAAAAAATCTATCCTTTAGTATGGGAGATGAGACACATATATATAGTGAAAACTCATGAAAGTATTGCATCAAAATTCTTCCACGGACATTTTATATGTGTTATCCCAATATAATAGCGAAATATTAGAAATTATTTTAATTAGGATGTTCTAATTTTTGTACCTCATGAAACCACAAAATTTTAGCTTGATGGGTCATAGGATGGAGGTTTTATGGATGGTTTTTTGCATATATTTAATTGGGCCATGAAGAGTCATTATATTTCTTAATTCCAACATACAATAAATCAATGAACAAGAAAATGAGGAAACTATAATGGAATACTTCATGATATTTCTTCATTAATTCTTTCAAATACTCCTTGTATAATTTTAATTTTATTGAACAGGATAAACTCTTGATATAAAATCATATTTTAAAAAGTGCAAATCTGTGTATAGTTTTTGATGCCCAGATTGTGTGTGGTTTTTAGGCCAACAAATGGGGGATTGATCTTGATGTACATAAGTGAGAATTGTATACCAATATTTATGTTTTACTAAAAATTAATTTCTCTATATGAATTACTGCATAAAATGTTATGTCTAAAATACAAAATAAAAATAAGAATTTTCATCCAAAAATTATTAATTTATTACATTTAAGAATACAATTCTAGTAGAGATAGAAAATGTGACAATTTACCATAAAATAATACTATTTTTGGTATATAAAAATTTAATTATATTATTAAATATGTGAAAATTTTATCTTCATTAGTTACAAAAACATTTATCACAGTGTCCAACTCAACACAATGATACAATATATCAGTTTTGGAACTAATGTTATTTAGTACTTTAACACTAATCTAAAATTCAAGTAACTATTGAGTCAGAATATCTATAAAATTTGATTATGAATATAAAATATAACACTATTACTAGATTGAGTTAATATAATTATTTATTAAATAAATCTGAAATTTTTACCAATTTTATGCCTTTTAGAGTATTTTGTATCAATTATGATAAGATACTAGACATGAAATCAAATTACATATCATGTTTAATATAAATAATACTTCATAAATAAAATTAAATCATAAAAATTATGTTATTTTATCAAAAATCCATATTAAAGTTTGTAAATCTAAATGTAACCGTTTGTGCATCATTATATTTCTTTAAGAAATTTATGTAATGGGTGGTAAATTAAACTATTCGATTTGGTAATGATTGAGGGATATTTGAGCAGGATTGTTAGAGAATATCTTATCTAATTAATCATTGGTCATTAATATGGAGAAAATTTTATCACTAACTCACACATCCTTATATGCATCACTATCATGATGGTAGCAATATGATGATAAATGATGAGACTTATATATTTAAAAGCATCCATTATACCATCTAAGACATTATTTGAAATTATATGTTTCACAACTAACCACAATCCACCAATATTTTCTAATGGATATCATATAAATTAGGATGTTATAAGAATATATTGTGAAACTACCTTAAGTGTTTCTTCCAAAAAAATAAATATTATCCTTATCAATAAACGAATATAAAAAAAACTATGTTGAATTTATTTTCATGATCCTATAGCAACTAATGATATAAAAATATAATAAACATATAACAGTTTTATATAATGGAAAACTATCTCATTGAATATTATTTTAGTTGTCTTAACCTTTATATGTTAGAAATTTTTATACTGTGAGTTGGAATATGAATACTGGACTACAATGAGAATAGTGGGTGGAGTAGTTCTACAGACATATACCATTTAAGAATATATAATTAAAGAGGTGTTTTATGTTCATTATGGTGGTTGATACATATATTATTTTCTTAGAATAAATAATACTACCTATAAGATGGAAATCAAAATGTGATTTAGTTGAAAATTATATCTAAATTAAAGTATCATACTATATGTATCATGATTCAGGTACTCTGTATTCTGAATGTTTCGATGAAATGATGTTGCTGGTGAGTATTCAATAAAAACTAGTGATGGATACTACAAGATGGTTTCAATACTGTAAGATTTATTATTGAATGTTTTAGACCATGAAAAAATTATTCACCACTCAACATGAATAAGATCCTTTTTAAATTTTACATGTCAAATCATATTTCCCTAATCATCATATTGGGACATTTATTTTTAAGTCTATCTTATTTAGATGAAGTCTTACAACATATGTCTATAAGATAAATATAAAAAGGAGACCCTATGGTATATTCCTACTGAAAATAACTAAAATGGGTCAGTTATATTACTCAATTATAATAATATATACTGATTACATAAATTTATTTTTGAATAAATCATGCATTATGATCATAGAATATATTTTTTGGAAATAAATGAGTTATATGTGTCACTAAATGTTTTGTTGGGGTGCTATATGTTTTTAAGATAGATATGATGATATCATGTAGATAGAAAATGTTGTGTCATACAATGTTTTTAAGGATATATAATGAAACTTTTTCCAAGTATGATATAAAATAGAATTCGTTTTTTAGGGAAAAAGATCTAAAAAATAGATCCAATGGATTTATAAATCTATTAAATGTACATATATTTACACTTTTTTGAATAAAAGGTTAAAAAGATAAACTATGAGTTCTTCTTATCTTATAATACTTATATTATAACATTTACATGCCTAGGAAGAGATTATAGAGATAACATTAATTCAAAAGATTATATACTATGAATTTGTCTCATATGACATAATATGTACTTTAATTTTACAATATTGATTCGTAAATAATTATATTCTAATATAAAAAAGATCTAGAATAATTAAATATACATAGAATTGGAACTATCCAAATGTACTTAAAAAAGTAGACAATGATGAGTTCTAGGGTCTGGAGAATTGGGTATACTAGTGATCAAATGAAGTTAATAGTTATCACTATTTATTAAAATTTTATATAGAATTACTAATAAGGAACTAGTAATATAGAAAAAAACATATTAAGTTCATTTAATTCCATATTGACAATATTGGAGTGCGTTGTTTCTTCTGAAGAAGCATAAGTAGAGGTTTAGAAATGTCATGTTTTAGTTATAGGATATATTAAAAGAAATTTATTTATAATTTTATAATAATAATTGATTATATTTTTTTTATGATATTAGGATTATAACATGGGAACAAGAAATGGATTATTAGTTATATCATTACATGAGGTATTTTATCTGGATAGTAATCTTTCTATAAACAGATTCACTGCACAGACATGTTCCATAAAACCCCTAGCCCTAGAAATGAGGTTGGCCTAGAAACTATACCTATACTCGATAAAGTCATGTTTTGCATAACAGTGATAAAAAGTATTTAGCAGTTTGATCTTATGAATGTTGGAGTTTTTTTGTTTTCCCCCTATAACTAATTACATTGTAATTTATATTAAACAAAAATTCACAAAATTAAATATTTATATAAATATATTATTTGATATTGGTTTTTATTATATGTAACATTTTTATGATAATTCCTGATATTATTCATAATATAAAAAATTTCATAGAAGTTCCCCACTCTGGTGAGAACCAGGAGATGGTATGAAGATATCTCTTAAATATAGTTCACATTAGGATAACATACTATGAGAGGGAACATTTTACCTAGACTATATGGTGTGAGTACTTATATGTGGATGAGGATTCTTATCTTGAATATCACACTTATAAATCTATAAGATGAAGTATTTTGTGAATGGACCCTCTAGTACTAATTCCACATATTTCGGTTTTATCATATATTTTAATCTATGAGCATGTGTAATAGTCTATAGAATTTTAATTATTATTAATACATGATAAGAATCACATAAATATATTTATTTCATAAGTATTAAAGATAATATTTCATGGGTAAGTTGGATATGTTGGGGGCATCATGAATTTCAATTTATTGATAATTAGTATAGGCATTAATTTTCAATTCTATGTTTATGTAATTGATGCCTCATCACTTTTAATGAATTATAATTAACACATAAATTCTATTGACATGTTGTAATGAAATTTTTTTAGATATCGCAATAATTATAAATCATTTATATTTGTTTATGACACATATGTGAATCCTAAATAATGAGATATTGAGAACATTGATTATATTACACCGTCATCAATTTTTTTGTAGATTCTATTGGTGTGAAATTAACTTCATTATCATGGGTTTTTGGAATCGTTACATGAAAGTAATCATATACTATAAGAATTTATACCTAATGACAATGAGAATGAATCCTGTAATGTCACAGAATATGTGTTCCAATTTATCTCTATTAAATTTTATTTGAATTTAATTAAAGGAATAAATTTCATTCTCAATATTGAGTTATAATTTTATTCAGGGATTATTAGTAGATTATGGTCATTGGGTAATAAATAATAATTTATTTCTAAATTAGTAATAATTTTGTTTACTTGAATATATATTAAATATTTATTCACTAAATTGTCAATAAAATTTTTATTTTATTTATTTAATATTTTAATAAATATTTATTTGTTGGAGTATCAATAAATTATTTATTAATTAATAAAAATATTTTTTCCACAATTTAATAAATAAATAAGAGTTTGAATGTCCCCAATATCACATTTTATGATGAATATTAATTTATAAGTCGTTAAAATAATTTTTATCATTTTATATGCTGATATTTGGGAGAATGGAAATCCGATAACTCAAGATGGGGTGAACTGAGTTCATGAAAATTTTCACTACATTAAAACCACTATTTTCAAGGTATGTGAGATCCAATATTTTCTTATATACTAATATTTTATAGAAATATTAAATCTAAAAGTAAAAAAGGTATGAAATTGGTGATTTATAGTGGTTAGGAGAATATAAATCACTTAGTCCACTCCACCACCACTTTATTCAATGATTTTTGTGTTTTTCACTATGTCACTCTTTTTTGTGATCTCTATACAGTTATGTTTCCCTTAATTAATAAAAAATTCCAACATCATTCAACTAGTATCTGACATTATAAAACTTATCAAAGGCCTTATCAAATTCTATCCAATCCTGTAAAGAGATAATGAAAAATAAAAAAAAATTGATTGAATAATGATACATTATATAGTTGGATGTACTAACTTGCAATAGTTGAAGTAATTTCATGAGAATTTGAATATAATTTTGGATTAGTTTGTAGGTTCTTTTGTTGTAAAGGGTGTTCCTATAAGAAACAATGTTGTTTAATAACATTTCTAGGTCATTCCTTCACGTTGATGCATCTATACTTCGTGAGGTGGAAAACTCTTGTATTTATATCCTCTATTTTCAATTTGTACTTAACTACACTCGATAATCCCAATAGTTGAGTCATTAATCCTTTTGAGTATTTGATGAGACAAGAACATAATATTAAATTTACTTCTTTTCAAATATGGAACAAATCCCTATATAAGGCATGAAATATTTAATTTTCTTTTTATCTTAATATTCTTATAAAAAAGTAACTTTTTCTTAATCTAAAATCATGTATTTAGAGAGATTTTATTCTAATATATTTGAAATAAAAAATCTACTTATTAATATATTATAAGTAAAATTCTTCATGGTGATCTGTAATAGATATTATTATTTTTGAAATAAACATCTAATAGAATTATTCAAATAAGTCAATTTACAATGAAACTTCATAAGATAACCTTCAACAAATTTTTCATGATGCATATGATAAACTAAACTCACTATATTGAATTATAATTTTCCATTGTATGATAATATGTTTCTATAATATAATAATAGGATTATATTGTTTTTCTAATGTTTATAAAATAATCATTTTATGAAATATTTTTAAGGAAAAAGACTTCTCAAAATGTTTATCTAACTAAGCATTCTAACATTAATCAAGTGGATAAAATTTTACATTATACGGAAGAAAATTTACATATATAGTAAAATAAAAATTTCAAACTATTCTTACATATGATAAAATACATTATAATAGTTTGGAACTATAATGTAGAACATGAATTTACTTAATAGAATAATTATGTCAACTGTAAGATAATCAATAACGATAATATAAATTGCCATAACAAAAAATTTATTTTTACAACAATAAATGACATTGAATTCTCAAAAAAAAATTACATTCAAATTTATTCAATAAATCACTCATTAATTATAAAAAATATTTTGAGATATAAACTTGAAATCTTATATAATTCCATTAGACTACAAATAATACTTTTTTTGAATAAAAAACACACATAATGAACATAGATGTGTCGGAAAAACATAATTATATTAAATAATATCCCCCTTTTGATGATAATAAACCCTATTTAAAATAAAATTTAAATTGAAAAAAATAAATATTTTACCTTTTCTTAATTAATGTTCCCCTTTTTCTTCTCCACTTTTTTTTGTGATATTAAAAGGAATTACGATAAGGAAAAATTAATAGAATTTATGTCAAACATGATCAAGTATAAATAGAATTAATAAGATATACATAATTTAAATAGAATTTATCATTGGAATTTTATTCAAAATAGAATTAATATGACGTATAAAATAAAGAATAAATAATCAATGAAATATATAATAAAAAATACTTAATTATAACAAGGAAAAATAATAATTAAATAATAATAAAGAATGTTAGTACATCAAGAATTTTAGAAATCATATAAATTATAAAGCATTCAATATAAAAAATCACTTAATAATAAAAATAATTGAAATTAAAAAATTGTAATAAATATATAAGTATATAGTTATTCAAATGTTTTTGAGATGTTATTCAATTAAATAGACCATTATGAATGTATGTTAAATCTATGGCATGGGCCGATGTTTTGGTGGAGGAATTTTAATGTATTGAGGTCGTCTGACTAATAATGAGTTGGTAGGTATAGGATAATCCACATGTTGTCTGATGAAATCATTCAATATAAGAAAATATCATTCATTTAATACATTATCACATCATGTGATCCACCAAAAAGAAGACTAGATTTCATGACCAATTTTCAAAGCTAGTTCAAAATCCATGTGATCTATAGGGATGATGGTTAACATAGAATAATATTAAAGTTAATTAAATTAAATATATTTGGAAAACATTAGATTCTCCTTAGAATGTCTCACAGTCGGGTTAACGGTCTTATTAAATCATAGAGAGGATCCATCATGGCGATCTGGGATTGAAGGTTCAAAATAACTCTAATACTAATATGGTATAATAAATACACATACATGTTAATTCACAAAACCTTATAATTTATAAAAAATTCATGGAGAATTATAAATCCATTCCATAGTCTATTAAAAATATTTTAAAACAATTTTATCAAATCCCCTTTCACTGAACAATTTAATATCAACTTCATTAACTAATCAAACTAGTTATTTGAAATACCAGTTGAACTGATGATTAGAATATAAACAGAAAGTGTTCCTTGAGAAATAAAATCATGAAATACCTCTTTTACTTTGGAGGAATCTTGATGCAACAATTTATCACCCAGTAAAATTTCTATGTCTTCAAACTAATAGTTTTATATCATGTTTTCGAAAACTAACATATACAAATTAAAAACCATTTCCTTCTGTATTGTAAATTTTTTAGTAAATATCCTTAAAGTTTTCCTAAGAATGGTAGAGTAAATCATGTACACTTTGGTGTTTTAACGGTGGCATAATGAATTGTTGATTGTTTCTCTTTTTGCATAGAGAAATTATATTTTTAGAAGATATTAATATTTCATATGACAGTTCTACATATTGATATAATTATTCTATCACTAGAAAATAAATCATTCTTATGATCATAAAAATATTTTTTTAAGGAATCTAACATTTAATTTAGGAAAATCCAATAGAGAATGTGTCATTTTAATGAGAAACATCTTTTAATTTTGATTATAACACATCCTATTGGAGGGATTTTTTTGAATAATGTTATCCAATTCATTCTTCAGACAATTTCTTCATAAAAAATGAACCTACAAATTTAATTCCTCAAATTTAGTTTTGGAGATCACTTATGAATTTTATTTTTTGGATCATCTTGATACATTTAAACTGACATTGTGTAGTTCCCTGGCCCGATTTCCACCCGAATAGTAATTTCAGTCTATGTTCCACTGGCCTCAAGTCCTCCACCTGACATGCCATAGTTTACTAACTAGCATCAAGGTTATGAAAGAGACATTGTAGGGAGACTATAAACTCATGTACTAATATAATTATGGTCTAATATATATAGAATTGTAAGAATATACCAGCATACTAAAAACTAGAAACCAACCCATGGTGAAATCACAAGAAATAATATAAAATTTTGGATGGATAATAAATCAACCACAGGGGAAATAGTAATCATTCTATACATACCATTTTTATAATCTAAAATTGGTCATGCATATATATCATTTCATACATGTAAATAATCATGAGGGTCAACAATGAACGAACACAACACATACATACATATAAGAATTCTAATATTGAATGTATATTAGAACACCAGCTGAGGAATGAATCAATGGTCTCTTACCTTCCATCACATTCTAACATCCACTAAGATCCATCTTTGGAGCCATGTCATTTACGTGAAAAAAAATTAATAATGTCTACATGCATCCTGAAGGGATTGTGTATGGTGAGATAATGAGTCTCATTAGGCCACCACCCAAGCGTGCGTATTTATAACATACTTTTATTATTAATAAGGTGAGAAATAAAATTAATTAAATCATATGCGTAGAAATATAGTAAAAATAAGTTTCCATTATGCTCGGCATCCACCAGGATGTTATCACATGACTCTGCCAATTCTAGAATGTTGGAGTGGAGAGGATCCTTAACATAATCCTAATACATCCCCTAATAGATTAATGTCTAGGTCAAGCCTCAGATGGAAACTCTAATTATGTCACTCGACACAACGTGACTCCCAACACCTGATGTCTTCACCATGACACATATATACCAAAGGGATGCCTAATCAATAGAAATCTAGTCCATTGTACCCTTGCCCGAAATTGCATGTTTTCATGAAGCCTGATTTCTAGAGGCATATAGGTATTTTTCCTCAAAAAAATAAACACCATAGTTTAATAGTAAGATATCCTATAGAATGGTGATCTCGATCATCTCAAAATATTATTAGGCCAATGACCTCAAATACATTTAGACTTATCCCTCAACTAATGGCCTAAATGATTTCATCTAGTGGCTCCTCCCAATCCCTATGGATTTACACATGAATAAATCTGCATCATTTACCTAAAATTCAAAACCTAAGTCCTCTAAACACATGATTGGTCAATACCGCCTCATCCCTAAGTCAAATACTATCAACACAACTCTATGTGGAGCTTTGGACAATACGGGTAAGTGGTAATTACCAAATAGAACCAAGTCCACATCCATTTCGGAACCTTATTCCATTGCAACCATGATGTCTAGTCTTATGGACATTACATCAATCATAACTCATAGATCCAAGTCCTCACCCAACCTAATAATTACATCATCTTATACTGGTTGGTCATCACCATATCTATCCTTGGTCCTTTCCAGTACTAATTTCATCACATCAATTCATGTATATATATATATTACAAATAAAATTAAACTAAAATAAATAATTTAAAAACCTATTTATAAAAACAATTAAATTTAATATAATTCACACATCATATTTCTAACATTCCAAGGTCCAAGCCTCTCGCGTGGATCAACCACGTGTAGACTCTTAAAAGTATTCCCATTGGCATATCACAGGGTTCAATTTATCCAATTAAAATAAATAATTAAATTACAAGGGTCTAACCCAGTCATCACAACAACATGATAATATACACCCCCCATATCAGATGTAAAACCCCAATGAAAATTATATACCACCTACCTCATAGATTAATATGTTGGAACAAATGATCAATGCCTCAAACGCTAGCCGATCTGCATGAAATATGAGTTTCAAATGACTTCCCAGACAATATGGAGAAATGAAACTAATGAATTTTTAAGTATTTAAGGAAAATTGAAATAAAAGTAGATTCATGAGAAATGATAGATAAATAGATATATATCCAACACTGCAAATAGATTCATGATCTGAGCTCAAATGAAGAAGGTAGCTCCAAATCAAGATGATGAGGAAATGGAGGGTTCCTCCTTGATGTGTGAGACCCATATAGGAGAATGCTGAGGAGAAATTATGTTTATATAGAGGAGTGAAAATTTTCATTTCACCTATTTAAGTGGTCCCATGGTTAGCTCACACGGTTTTCTAAACCGTGTGAAAGCTGTTCAGTTGCTGCTACATTGAATCCAAGACCTAGATGGTTATCCTTTATTGTTAGTGAAAATAGTGTGGAACCCATGTCACTATAGTGCAGAGGTACAACACAAAAGGAACTAACCATTTATCTTCTTCATGGATTTCCCTATTCATGAAAAAGCCATGTGAAATCCATCTATAAAAACTACAGAGGATTTTGTAGGACTATGATCCCCTCTCGCCTGGTTTACCAAACCATGGTCAATGTATAAGAGGGTGCACAATTTTCTCTATAAGTCCATGTGGTTAAATCTAACTGTGCACCTCGGACTATACATCACCAAAACAGGGCCTTCAGCATTCCAAGTCACTTGAAATCCTTCTGAACACCCCCAGGTTTCTGATAAACCTCTAAACCCATCTACAAAAGATTTTGGGTTATTGGAAAACTATGAATTGTGTTCTGATCAATAATTCAAGAGTTTACAAACCCACATAGCTAAAAAAATTATGAAGTGTGCGGATTTAAACCCCCTCCAAATACTGAGGAAATTACAATCCCCCCAATATAATGTATCATATCACTGAGATATCAAAAAAACCTATAGATAGAACTGAATATACCCATATCTATATAATTGTATTGTACTACCCTGGTCATAAATGGAATAGTTCAACTACCTAAAGTTGGATCACTACCAAAGGAGTTACATACCCCAGTTCCATCAAGACCGAAAACTCAATACAAGAAAGGGGTCCATACACCATGTCCTAGACTCAATTACCTCCTCTGATGCATCGTCACTCTTGCACCACATAATGTTCTACCATGCCATACCTGACATCCATATAAATCTAACATCGCATTGATTCCCACCTCATTCCCATTTCTCACATGTCATCAATGACGTCCTACAACTCATCATATTCTCAAATATTTATGTGTTCCTCACCCATTAGTCTAATTCTCTAATGAAATGATTCCCAGATGCCAATGCACCTCATGTGACCTTCATCTCATATATTCCCCCAATGCACCTCATTCCCATTTCCTACTCCCTCTTCTAGTCATTCTTATCCCAATGTTCTCTGGGTAGGTTGTGGTGTAGTTGTGAGGCCCAAGTGTCTATGGGATGTGATGTGGTGTACAATACCATGATTCTTCAAGATGTGGTGTGGTTGTGGCCCACGTTTTTTCCGGTGGGATGAGGTATGGTTGTGGCCCATGTGTCTTTGGGTGGGAAGTGGTGAGCTTCATTTTCCACAGTTATGGAACTAGCTCTGAGGCATAGGATTCTGTGGGTGGTTTGTGTCATGGGATATATGGTAGAGTGTGGAAGAACGAGCACTTTTTTTATTAGGGTGTGAGAAGTTAACCAGTGGGAAGGGGAGGAGGGTTCCCAAACATCACAGTGATTATTATATTACATTATGTGACTTGTGATATTTGGTGAGTGTGCCTTGGTGAGGTTGGAAGGTTTAGTATTCCTTGTTAGGTGCTATTGGAATATGTTGTTTTCTCATAGGGTAATTATCATTCTTCTCCCTGATGTTCACTATAGAAATTAGTGTTTCCCTAATGAATATACTTATATGCTCACACTGTGTATGTAAATCTTCTTTCAGGATTCCAGGAGGACTACATAGACTATGATATCCATTTCTAGCTCTATCATTGAGACAATTTTTGTGTAACTGCTTAATTTTTTTCATTTGGTGCATACGTGGGATTTTTATTTCATTTCTAAGAGTTTTATTTGAATGCATTCTTGTGGGACAGGATTGGAATTATTTTATACATTTCTATGTCTCAATGTTTCTTTGGGATGAATCATCGTACCTCTATATCTTGTTCTATTATAATGGGTAACCCATCCAATATTGTGAAATCCCTATACCGTTGGGGATATTTGGAACCCCAGGACTTACTAGAGGTGGGACTCGGGGTCATTACCACTCTTCCTTTATTGCCATCTCAGGATGGGAATTTTGGAGGGAGGGGTCAAGATAGAATGGTACCAAAAATGACGGTTGAGAGATAGGATTGAGTTTAGAGTTAGTAAGAGTTAAGATTTCATGGTTTTTTAGCACAACAGTTTTAGGTGTTCTTGGGGTGTGACATATTCCCAGGAAGCCTAGTTAGAAAATAGGATTTTAGGCACCCTGTGATCCTATGTGAAGACTCTAAGTCTAATGAATAACCTAGTTTGGCTCCTCTATTTTTAGGGTAGAGACCCTAGGAAAGTTACATGAATAATAAGGTCATGTTTTCTTATTTTAATTTTTGGTTTCAAGGAATTTAAATAAATAATGTATTATAAATGAATTTTAAATAAAATTCCACACTACTCAGGCATAGGATTTTCTTTCCTTAACATTTTCAGTGATGGCACCCAGTCATCGTCTGTGTCTAGTGCAGGTAGTGGAGTCTCAACATGAAAACTATTTTGATTGATAGAGGGTAGATAGAGTAAAGGAGGATGATTAGTGGCATATGATGATACAAAAAATCTAGTGAGAGACTCTTGTAATTTAAGAGGGAAGATTTTTTTACATTGATATGGGGATTTATCATGAGGGAACAGTCACCACCTTTATCTTCATCCAATCTCTAACAGAGTACTGGGTTCCTTTTATAGTGATCCATATGCTGGGAGCTATGTGCTAGTGGTGTACGATGTACTTGAGAGATAGAGAATAGGATGATGTTTTGTAGGCAGACTATGATAAGAAGTTCTGGGTGTAATTCCTTTCATTTATCATAATGTATGAGAAGAGGAAGAATCTACTCAGCCGCAAACATGGGAGTATATCAGTATAGGGGTTGGGGATCAATTTCAACGGTATCCTTCACTTTTCAATGGATCACATTCCAAATGATGTGTCTCCTATGTGACATCTAGATGATAAACTTCATCCTTCTCTCTAGTACATGGTCACTCCATTCAAATTGATGATGTACATGGAGGTCTAGAAGAGGGTCGAGGTAATTGAGCAGATGAACTCATGAGTAGGTCTACCTTAAGAGGGTATCTAGTCGAGTTCATTAAATTGAATGGTTACCAGTGGAAAGTATCAGGTTCGAGGGCCTTCTAGGTTTCGTCTAGTGGGGAGTCAACCATGGGAGTTACTATTTCAGCCTTCAGGTCCCTATTCTTTTCCTGTGAACATGGAATTGATGATTTCCCCTTTTGGATTATATGGAAATCATTAATTTTTTTATCTATGTTCGTTCAAACTCATTATGGTGGAGGAGGGTAGGTTCATCACCCACCTCTGCAAGAGTTTCCTACATGGTTGTTTCAGCAGCTGGGACATCACGCTCTTGCTCCACTTATGGGAGATAGAGCTGGTATAGGTCGATCTAAGGTTGTTCTTTAGGGACCTCAACCTAGATATGGATGGGGATTTTGTCATCAACATAGGGGGAAAGGAGATGTGCATGGTCGGTTATATGGTATAAAGGTATCAGTTTTAGTAGGGCCAAAGATCATTTCAGGTACGATTAGATTCTCTTATACTCTATATTGTTCATTGTTTGATTTAGGAGAATCATAAATATTTATTTCACCAGATCTATCTCATGCTCTAGGAGAATATGTAGTTATTTTTTTCGTGCCCTTTGTGGTGATTATTCTAGTTAGAGGTCGTACCACCATGTTAGATGTGAGCAAGGGATGTAGATTGATGATGGGACCGCATCACTCTCTTGGGGGTCTTTTATTGCTACAAATGAAACCATACAAGGTCATTATTGGCATCAAATTGTAGTATTATGTGTGTGTTGTTATCAAATACTTATGTATTAGAGTCGTGTTTTAATATGTGGATTAACAATGTGTGGTTTTCATTGGTGATCGAGGTTTTCAGATGGGTAGTTGTCATGTGAAGCCTCCTTTTTCTTATTAATCAAGATGTCAGTATAATTGGTGGATGCTAAGATGGAGGTGGTTCCTAGAATTATTGGATATTTCATTGAGATATTCCCTGAGGATTTTTTTGACTCTACCCCCTATACATGATATTTAGTTGGGGATAAGCATACAGCCTAGTGCCTGTACAATTTTGATGCCTTCTTATCATATGGAAGATTATGAGTTGCAGTAGTTAAAGATCTCGATATTTGATATATTGGTGAACTTCTATATCTAGCCTAATGATTCACCATGTGGTTCTCTAGTCAGGGTCTCAAATTAGGTGAACGATGGTATGAGTTTTTCCATCGACTACCAGTGGTTGAACCATGTGACGGTCAAGAATTGTTACCCTCTACCTAGAATAGGAATACTTTTCGACCAGCTGAGAAGGGAATGTGGGTTTTCTAAGACTAATAAGTGGTCTAGATATCACTTGTTGAAGGTGAAAGAGGGTGATATCTTGAATAATTACATCAGGTGCAGATAGGGGAACTTCAAGTTCAGGGTTATGTCATTCAGTGTTATGAATGCTTCATCCATGTTTATGGGGCTCATGAACTAGGTTTTCCATGATTTTTTGACCAGTTCTTTGTCTAATTCATCGATGACATCCTAATCTAATCAATGTTAGAGTATAAGAATATTGAGAATCTAAGGAGTATCTTGTAGGTTCTTTGATATAGCTAGATCTATGGGAAGTTATCCATGTTCAAATTCTGAACATGATAGGTACACATCCTTGGACATGTGATGTCATGGAGATGTGTATTAGTGGACCCATTGAAGTTCGAGGTATTGTTTTTCTTGGGTAGCACCAAAATATTAGGTAGAGGTTCATAATTTTCTCGATCTAGTGGGATATTAACAAATATAGGTACCTCAGTACTCTTGAGTTTCATACCCATTGACATTTCTGACCAAAAAGGACCAGGAATTTGTGTGGAGGGAATGATGACCAGAATCCTTTGGCTACCTGAAGGGGATGTAGGTCAGTGCTCCAGTTCACTGATTTTTGGGTAATTGTTGTTTTTTTTGTGATGCTCCTCATCTAGGATAGGAATATATACTAATGCAATATAGAAGAGTGATATGTTATGCGTGTAGGAAGTTATTTCTCTATGAATGTAACTATTCCAAGCCTGATCTGAGGCTACTATTGGTCATGTGTGTGCTATAGTTATGGCATCATTACCTAATTTTTGTGTGCATTATGGTCTTCACATAACTCAAGAGCATGAAGTATATATTTTCCCAGAAATATCTGAACATGGGACAATGGAGTTGGATGGATTTTCTATCTGACTACTACGGAGATATCTCTTGCACCTCAAGAAAGGGTAATGTTGTGGTCAATTCTATGAGT
The DNA here is from genome assembly GCA_963277665.1 of Viscum album. Classification (NCBI taxonomy): domain Eukaryota; kingdom Viridiplantae; phylum Streptophyta; class Magnoliopsida; order Santalales; family Viscaceae; genus Viscum; species Viscum album. Next base: position 1,534,003,711 of record OY728120.1, on the reverse strand, counting down.
AAAAAATCATAGATGGAGGTTTTTGGGGAAATTTAGGATGCTTGGAAGGCAATGCAGGAGTTTTATTCCTTGCACGTAGTTGCAATAATGGATGGTGGTAGAAGAATTATTTTTTAGATGACAGTGCAGTCTTATCTAATGCGACATGTCGAAGAGTCTCAATGGGGAGACTCAGAGGTAGAGAAGATACGTGATTGTGCTGGCCGGGTTGGTGATCTTGGGGGATAGTTATAGGATAGTCAGGAGAAGATGTTATTTTTTGGGAGGCTATTTGTCTCAGTAGTGATGTGTGAAGGATTTTTTCTTGAATTTCATAGCTCGCCCTCTATGGTCTACCCATGAATTTCAAAGATGTACTGTGGCTTGATGGAGCACTTTTGGTGTCCTGTGATGAAATGGAAAATTGTATAAATTCTGTTGATTTACATAGTTTTCCAATATGTGAAGGATGAGAACCATGTTCCTTGTGATTTTTTGTAGCCCTAAGATGTCGCTTAGTAGAAATGAGATTACATGTTAATGTATTTAATCACTAGGTTACCTAGGGCTCAGGGAGGATGTGATGAAATCTGGGAATTTGGGGTCATGATGAAGAAATTTACTCACTTACTAATGATTAAAGATTCCGGAACAATTGATTCCTTGTCTAAGTTGTATTTTTGTGAGGTGGTGATACATCATGGATTTTTATGTTTCATTGTCTTAGATAGAGGTACATGTTTCAAATCATGAGTCCGAGGAGGATGGAAACATGATTTTGTAATATAGTTATGCCTCAACACTACTTTAAACCCCCATATAGATCATCAAAAAAATTAAAACCATCCATAAATAGGAGGATGTGTTGTGGGAATGCATCTTTGAATTTGGGGGATATTGGGTGTAACACTTTCCATTGTTAGAGTTCTCTTACAATAATAGATATCACTCTTCCATTGGCATGGATCCATTCTATGACTTCTAAGGGAGACTGTGTCGTTTGATATTGTGTTGGAATGTTGTTTTAGAGATAACTATTTTTTATCCCGATTTAGTGTATATCACAACAAAAAGGATAATATTGTCCATGAAAAGATAAAAGTAGCACATGACCAGCATAAGTCGTATGCTGGTCACAGGAGAAGACAATTGGAGTTCTAGGATGGATACCATGAGTTCTTGTTAGTGTCCCTTCGACGTGGGCATTGGAGGTTCAACAGAGGGAGAAAAATCTCTCCTAGGTTCGTTGGAAACATTGAGATGTTTTGGTTATTTAGAGATATTGTGTGCTATTTGGAACTACCACTGTATATGGATAAGTTCCACGAATCATTCACGACTCTTAGCTTCATCAATATATTCATGATTACTCCCATTTCACTAACTAGGGTGAGTTATATTTCAAAGGTGATGCGACATTCATTGAGTAGCCATTATAGAACTAGGATAATTAGGATAAGGTGCTGTGTTCATGGACCATTCCCTTCATTCGTGTGTTGTGGAGTCATGGTGGCCTAGAGGAGAGTACATGGGAAAGGTAGATGTATATGTGTTCCCTTAACCCAATGTTTTCTAGAGATTCTTTTTTCTCTATTCAATCTTGTGTTGTGATGTTTGGACCTCGATTTATATGATGAGATGTTCTCCTTGAATTGTGATGTGTGTGGTGGAACGTACAGTTAATTCTTTTCTAGAAGAAAATGGAGGACTTGATTCCTAATCGAGACGCATTAATTGGGATGTGATTAGACCCATGTGGGTGAGTCAGTGCCACACAGAGATGATAGTATATTTACATGGAGAAAGTAATTCCTTGATTTTTATGTTCGAACAGTGTGTCTTTTGGGGGTTTAATGGTTTTCTTGTCATCAGTTGGGGTAGTGTAAGTCATATAAGGTGTTCTTATATTTTTATATCTCACTCCATATTTCAAACAACACGTAGTGGTTTGTAATTATACATTGGGTTGTCTAAGTAGTGGTGGTGATTCAAGTATAGAGATATCCATAAGTGGTATCATTTGGGGTGGTTGTTCAGACCCCTCATTCTTCTTGGTATGGTTTTGAATTCTCTAGGGCGAGAATAGTATGAGAGGTACCTGATGTAATTTACTCGACCTCCTAGGTTCTTTACATTATGAAAATTTGGCATTTGAGGTGTCATGGGAGGAATTAATGACTTATTTATTGAGTTTTTCAAAAATAATGTTTTTCAAACTGTGGGTGGTAATGGTAGGTCACGATGGTGAGTCACTGAAGGTGAGCCACAATGGTGACTCTCACCAGTGAGTCATGAAAGTAGTAATCTAGTGGTGACTCATGATGGTGACCATTCTGTTTGTATCTCATCCACTAGTGAGTCATAGTGGTGAGTCATACCGGTGAGTCATGATGGTGAGTCACAATGTTGAGTTGCATCATTGAGTCATTTACGGTAGGTTTCTGGTGTTGACTCATGACGGTGAGTCATCCAATGGTGACTCCTCCAATAATGAATTTTCTAACTGTGAGTCATACAATATAGATTCATCCAATGGTATTTCACCTAATATTTGGTCATCCAATGGTGAATCCTTTCTAACAGTTTTTCAAATTTCCAATTTTTCCCAGTTTTTTCAATTTCACCACTTCAACAGTTTATTTGACGTAAAAAAAATTAAAAAGATATTTCTCTTTTTTAGATGTTTCATGGGATAAAAATGTATCTTTAAATTTAAAATTCTGGAGATTCTTTTAGATAGTCAAAATGAATGGTCTTGATCATGATCTAGATCTAATGGATTTGGAAACTATTTCTTCCATTGATATAGGATTTTCCCTTTCTATAAAAGAGACCATTTATTCTCTGTTTGTTTCCATTAACTCCTGATATTGGGAATCCCTCAAGATTTATTCCTATGGATCTATGAATCTATGTTACACACATGGATCATGATCCCCTAGAGCCTTGTGCGCCCCCTGTTTGGTGTAGGGAGAATGTGTTTATCCTCTATTTCTCGATGCAGGGATCCTTTCAACTCTATTTTAAGTGTGTATAATGAAGGGTGTGTGCATGAATATTCTATTGTGAAATATATAAGGATAATGATTTAATTAATATAAATAAATTAGATTATAGATAAACATGTACTACTTGGAAATCTGAACTGTGATCTAATTATTTATCCATTGATATTATGTTTAGTAAGGGCTAATCATTGACTAAAAATCATGAACATTGTTTCTCTTTGTTTGTTCACCTAGAATGGATTGTGAATGCTTGTTTTTGGTCATTAGATTAATGTCTAAGTATTTATGATATTTTTTAACCATGAATACGTATTTAAGTAAATGGATGCCTCAGGATAGAACATGCTCTTTGATAACCCCTGAATTATCAATATGGAATTAATGAATCGGTGTTTTCTATATTTAAATACACTCAACATTGTTTGGTTCATCTGTGTAGTGTATGTTGATTTCTTTTGTCATGTACATTGTGTAGATAGTGTGGTTCTACATTTTAGAACATTTCTATGTGTATGGGGTGGTTTGTGTGGTGAAATTGAATCTCAGGATGAGATAGTGATTGATGTGGAGTTAATGAGAATTTTAGTGAAGTGGGGCTATAACTGGGTTGTGTTTTGTTTGTGTCTATGGTTATGGGTGTTACTGTAGTGGGAATTCCAATGGTTATTATGAGGGGATTTAATTGTATAGGTTTTGATTTGGTGGATGTTTTTTGGTGGTTGAGATGGTGTATTAGGAGTAATGACATTGAATAATGATGATGGCAGTGGTTTTCAAGGGAGTAAAGTGGAGAGGATATGTGGAGTGAGCTATTTTATCTTTATTCTTCTTTCTATATGTGGTTTAGGTAATGTGTCTTGTCATGTGATATGTTTGGTAGATGTATGAGTAGGGATGGAATGAATAAATGGATTGCTTAATAAAGGAAGATAAATGGTAATATGAGTTTTCTAGGGTTATGAATCGAATTGTGGATTGTTTTGTAGTTGTGAATTTAGAGCTTGTGACAAAGGTAGTTTTTTGGGCAGGTTCTTGTTTTGAAAAATCCATAGGTTGGGTTATGTGTCTGATACCTATATATGTACTTGTACATCATTATGATTTATATTATCACCCACTCAAGTTGATCACTATCTATTAATCAACCCCATTTTCATGGGGGTGGTTTCCTTTTCCAAAATACTAGCGATAGGATGGTTGGTTGGTTATTTCATGTTCCACACTTCCTTTCTAGGCATTAGTGTCCCTATAATCTTTTTTTAGCTTGTGGTGAGGTTGTAAGGCTACAAGTGATGTGATCTTTCTTAAGTGTCTATGGGAAAAGATGTGGTGTTCTTTACTAGGTGTCTTTAGGATAATGTGTGGTTGTGGCATAGGTGTCCGTGGGTGAGATTTGGTATCATTGGAGACCAGGTTTCTATGAGAAGGATGAGATGAGCTTTATTTTCTCAGGTTGTTGGATTAGATCTGAGGCCCATGTGTGTGATGGTGGGTTTTGACATGGGGCTTGTAGAAGAGTGTGGAAGCACCCGGATTTTTTTGTTTTGGGTAGGAGCATTTAACTTGTTGTAAGTGGTGTTGGGTGCCCAAAAATCATTGTTATTAATATATTAGATTACTTCACTTTCGTTTTTTGGTGATCATGACTTGGTGAGGTTGGAGTGGTTAGTACTCCTTGTTAGGTGATGTTGGTTACTACTATTTTCACATAAGATAATTTGAATGCTTCTCTTACTTTTTCATGAGAAACATTTTTCACCCACTAATTATACTTGTATGCTCACCCTATGTATGTAAGAAAATGTTCATGTTTCCATGAAAATTATGTGGCCTATTCTATGCATTTTTAGCCTGGACTTTGTGAAAATTACCATATCACTTCTTATCTTTGTTCATTTGGAACTTACATTGGAGTTTTATAGTATTTCTAGAAGTTTTATTTGAAAACATTCATGTGTGGTGGTTTTGGATTTCTAATATATATATATATTTGAGTGTGTGTGTGTGTTTCATGGAGTTGTTTTTGGATGAATCATCTTATCTCCCGATATTGTTTTCTTATAAAGGGTAGTGCCTACCATATTTCTAGTTTCTTGTACCCTTGGTACTAGTTCCCACCCTGGGGACTACTATAGGTTGTACTCGAGGGTCATTATCTATCTTCCTTCATTGCTAGCTCAGTAGGGGCATCATTGGATGTAGGGGATCATGACATATACTCCAGGTAATATTTTTTTCTTTATTATTCTTCGTTTTTTTGTAGATCTCAGTCTTCTTGAAATGAACCAGAGATCCAGGATGGTATTTCTAGATATATGAGTTGTGTTAGAATCAAATTGGATTTTGAATATATATATATTGATAAAGGAAGGAAGATACCAAATATACATAGATCTTCATGTGTTTCTTCATGATGTTTTGGGTTTTGTGGTTTATATTGTTCTACTTTGATATAGATTTTTCTGAATCAAAGTTTCTTTATATTTGTTATATAGTCTAGGGATATCCTTTTATTCTTATTATCCTTCATTCCTCTTGGAATGTGTCGATCCAATTTAGTTTTTGGGTATCCCATGGTCTTGAGGTAGGTTGTTTGATGAAAAGAATTATTTTTATGAACTATTCTTGTTTGATTATATTAAAATGGGTTTTTAAATTAATTATTATGAAGAATTATGATTCTTTAAATGTGATGTTTTGTGTTTCATTGAAAAATCAAATTCCAAATTTCATTTATTGATGAAAATGGATTTCAGAGAAAATTTTATTGTGAATTTGGATAGTATGACTATGGACTTATGATAAGCCCTTGAAAGGACTTGAGCTATGAAATCACCCTCCCCCCATGTGTGGGATGTTTCTTAAATTTAATGCCTCCAACTATAGGTTATTTATGAAATTAAAATCCTCCCTTAATGGGATACAACACATGGGAATCTGGGGTACTTGGGAGTGTAGATATATTAATGACCAATATTCTAGGAATGATTATAGTTTCCTATAATTGATTTATCATTAAAATGTAACTAAACTATATTTTTATATTGTATTAACTTATTATAGTGCACTCAAAACCATAGGTCTATTATTCTTGGAATTCATTCATATATTGTCATATATTCACAATGGTTTGATGATCATAACTAACCTAGACCTAATATACCATAGGATTTATTTTCGATGTTACTCGAATTCAAAATGGTTATTTATGCATGCATTGAAAAAAATTATTATTTTTTTATATTTTATAAACCACTATAAAAGTGGTAATTTCTATATTTTTTTTCTATATAATGAAAAATATCATTTCAAGCATTATTTTTTTAATATGGGAAGAGTTGTTTTTCAATTAACTAGTTCATGTGAAACACCTGGTGGGATCCTACTGGGACTATTTTTATCACACCCAATACATGCCTTTGAGTGTTTGTATATCTTGTTTTATCCAAATAATGTGAGGAAAATGTGCTTTATAGAAGCAGGAAGTATCCATGTAAGAAGTCTGTGGATGTTTGGTGAAGAGATGGGGGGATATTATACCTCATATCAAATTGATATGGGTTATTATTCATTTAGGATGCATTGGATTTCCTATTTTGTACTTATGCTCATTTTTTCTTATACTCTTGGTCTTCCAATATCTATAATTGTAATAGAATATTGAATCTCATTTTTAAAATCTAGTTGTTAATCATTTGTTCTGTTATTTGAAAAAACCCTCCGAAGGTTTTTTCATGATGGCCATGTGCTTATTGCTTGCCCATGTGGATTGGGAACTCACTTCAATCCTTTCCACATGCCAACATAGGTGTCGAGTTTAGGGTTAACCTCGGTATTTTTTAGATAAGTTTGTATTTAGAGAACTTTTTTTATCATGGACCGCTATTCCAAGTATGTTTCAATATATAGGGATTATTATTTTCATTAATTAAGGGGTAGGATACCGTGAGTTCCTAGCCATCTCTAATTGTAATAAGCATTAAATAACTAAAATATTTTACGAAGCTTGTATCTCATGTTTATTTTGGATATAATATTATTACATTACAAATGTTATCTTCATTAAAACTGAGATTTATCACACTCTAGATGGCCACTCTTATTTAATAAATGTAGTACCATTCCCCCTTAAAAGATTCCTAGAGTCCCTTGGGAATTTTTTTTGGATGATGATCTATAGGGAAACCCTCAATATGATAATCATTATGTTAAATATGTAGTGATATAATTTTTTTCCATGGAATATGGTTTTATCCATTCCATGTATCAAGATAGAGAAGTGAAACCAATTGCTAAAGAGATAGAGGTAGATCCCATGTGTTTCTCTTCCTGAAAACATTATCCTTCCATGCAACAGATGATCCCCAAGAAGTGGAGGTCTTGTTGAGAAGGATTGAATTAATTTTTTACATTATTGAAAATACAAATTTTTTATGTTAAATTATTCTACATTTAATCATTAAAAACCTAATAAAATATGATAAGACACAAAGGTTCTTGTAAAATTACATGAATTTTTGGAGTAGAATGACTTAATGTAAATTGTTTGCCAATATTTTTTCCCAAATCATTGACATTAGAAAAATCCATGGAGTTTCAAACCTTCCACGAAGGTGATTTGACTATGATAGAGTGTTACAACAATTTTACTCAACTGAACTATTTTTATATTGTGGTGCAATTGATTGATAAATTAAAGGATCGGAGGTTCTGAATGAATTGATGACCAAATATCCATTCTCATGTCTTCATGTTGATGCTTACCTCCTATTATTAATTGGTTGACAAAGATCTTATGTTGGAGTTATAATATGTGTGAAAATAAATGATTTTTATAATTCCTTTTTCAACTTTTTTATGTTTCAATGGATTCAATGGAAGGAAGAAGACGTGGAATACGAATCTTAAGGATAATAGTTGTGGACACAATCAGTGGACTTATAAAACATCATAAATTGTTTCTATAAGTGGTCTCCTAAATTTCTATCTGTGTGGAAATAATACACACTTGATTGAAAACTTTCCACCGCCTTCAAATATTTATAAATCAATTTGATTATAAGATCATTTTCATAGGATATTTAAGATGATATCATTTCCTTGCAGTGGCTTCGGTCCATCATCCTCTAAAGTATCTACCTTGTAGTATGATGTATCAAGGACAGTAGGGTTTACCCTCATGCCACTATAATTAATTAGGTACATGTAGTGGAATATTCTCTCATTAAAGATGATGTGGGCCCTCAAATAGTGAGAATTACTAAATTTATTATCTCTTCTTTAGTTGATGCTTTATTTGATACGGGTGCCTCCCAGTATACCATATTTACAAATTTTGTAAATATTTTAAAACAACTAATGGAACTCATGCCATTTATCATGGGGTTGTTGAAACCACTTGCAAAGAACAAGAAAATATTTTTCTTAAGACCCTCATGTTAGTTATCTATATATAATAGACAACTATTTTGTAATTTTATGGTATTTCACATGGATCTCTTTAATATTATTTTTTGTATGGGTTATTTTATGATTCATAAAGATAAAACTAGTTTCTATCATTGGAGGGTTTCTATTCCTACCTCTGATTAGAGATACTATGTGATTTATTTAAAATGTGATTCGATATATACTTGATATGGACCCTGATTATAAGAACAATTGGTATTAATATCATCTTTAAGAGTTGAAATTAATGATTATTCCTCAAGTGGTGAGTTTCCAACAGTGGGTAGATAATTTCTTGAAATTTTTGTAGTTGATTACTCTAGACTTCCATAAGGTAAGTAAGTGGAATTTTCATTTGATTATCCTTTATAAACATATTTAGAATATATAACTTCCTATATTATGGAACAGGATGAATTTAAGGAAATAAATATTCAATTTTATGATTTTAAAATTAAATGTTTTTTACATGAGTGTTTCACCTTGGGTAGTCCCTATATTTTTTTATAATAACGTAAATGTAACTCACTATTTATGTGTTAATTACTAGAATTTAAATTGGTAATTGATTAAGAATCAGTATGAAATTTTCCACATTTATGATTTCTTAACAATTTACTAGAGGAGAGTGGTTTTAAAAAGTTGACCATCAAACTGCATATCTTTAGCACAGAGTTATTGTATAGGGAATTTTTTTCCCACCATATAGGGTATGTATAGAAACATAGAATATAGTGTGATGAATTGTGGGCTGACTGGCACTTTTATTGTTTTCATGGCCCTGGTTAATCATATTTTCTACTGGAAACTTGATTCCAGTATCATGGTATGCAACAATGAGATTCTGGTTTACAATAAAATTATAGAAGAGAATTAGTGTCACCTAATATCTATTTTAGGAATAATTAGGGATCCCCACCATTATAATATTATATTTAAATTCCATTTCTATATTTTATAAGTTATGTTCTATTGACATGAAATTTAAAAACATGGAAATTTTTTTGATCCTGAGAAGGTGAATCTATCATTTCGTATGAGGATATGTTTAACATCTTCGAGATTCGATGATTCATGTGTTTTCAAGAATATTATATGTGTTTTATGAAATAAATCATAAATATAAAATCATCATTGACTAAACTTACCATGAATGTGATGAAATTCATTTTATATTCTGCATTTCAGACATCCTGTAATAATGTTGATGTTATATCTAACCTCAAAAACCATTATGATTTTTCTATAATTAGAAAAGGGATATGGTAGATATTGAAGTGAATCAAGTTCTAGATTTGGAAGTGTACATATAAATAAAGATAATATAGTAGGTAAAACACTCATTATCTTTGACCACACTAGAATATTTACCACACCAATAACATAGAATCACAAAAGGTATACTAGCCCCCAATTTTTAGTGATATTACCTATTTATAGAATGAAAAAATATTTATTCTGACCAAAATTGTTTATGTTATATATTTTCTCCAAAGGACCTGGACCATAGGTAGATGTGATGGGTGTAGTATCTCTAGTCATTCAACAACTACGTAACATATACCTAGGTAAATGGGAAAATCATTACAACAGCTCTGAGTAGATGGTTTCTATCTAAAAATGTGATGGAATGGAATTATGAATATAATATCAGGAGAATATTTTCTAGGATTCAACTATATTAGAAGTAGGAAGAGACTGGATCAATTCTATCTAGTTTCCAGTTTAATTCATTGCTTCATGAGTTTGTATTTTTAGTGAAATAATGCGGTGGGATTTAATGACTATTAGAAATTAATTATATGGTGGGATCCATATTGATTGGTCTCTATCCCCATAAAGAAGTATTTATTTTGGAACTTGGTATTTCATTCCTTAATCCATGATTAAATCCATTATTGATGTTTGTCATTTTTTCCAATGGGTTGTTCATCAAGGCATGATGAAGATGTACTATAACATTAATCATTTAATTTTGTGTCCTCAATTTAAATGTAACATATATTATTTCATTTTATGTTTTAATACATATGAAAAAAATTATGGTGGAACACTAAAATAATTCTTGTTTACTTTAGCCTCGCTAGGTTCATCTCTGGAAATAGGGTGGGGCCTCTACGGATTTTTGCAATAAATTACCATGAACATCACAGGGGAATAAATCCCTATGTTTAGTCATTGATCAACTAATCAGGACTATTTATTTCATTTCAATTTGATATATAACCATGTTTATGGGTTTTTGAATGTTTTATGTTCAGGATATTGATATGCTTCATAGGGTTTCATCTATTATTATATTTTATAGGGAACCTCAATTTACAGCTCAATTTTCGAAAGGTATTCAACAGATAATTAGTTCTCAACATTAATTAATCATGATTTACGTCAGAAAGAAGAAAAAGTATTTAAAGTAAATGAATAATTTGGTGGATATGATATTCTCTCACACCATGGACTATGGGGGAACTTTGAAAAACTATTTGAGATTAAAGGATTTTACTTATAAAAATATATATTAATAATTCTTCATAATGGATGCCTTTGATTTGATGTGTGTTCAGCCTTGAAAATCACCTCTTTGTCGGTCTGATGTGGGTAAGGCTTCTCTTTTATGACTAATCATTGTTCATAAGGCATTGAAGAATATTCATATAATTATTCAACTAATGGGGATAACTAAAAGTGTGCATAAATCAAATTTTAATTTTTAGCACTACTATGTGGAATTTTTTTAGGTGACTCAGTATTCAAGAAAATTATCAACTTGGTGGGGTCGTCATCCACCTAAGAAGAATATGATGATAAGTATGTGATGCATTGGACCTTTTGAGATCATTGAGGGGGTTGAAAATGTGGTTTATCTGTTAGAATTATCATCCTATATAACATATATGCATGATGTTTTCCATTTGTATCAGCTTACAAAGCACCATCATGACCCATGTCATGATCAAGGATTATAATATCTTGTTTTTTGAATATAAAATGTCAATAGTCAAATAAATAGTTCACTTTTTTGAATCTCAGGAAGTTAATTTGTGTTGTAAAGATATATTTTTGGTTTAAGTGTTGTGGAAACACTAGATACACTCTCATTAGATGTGGTATTTTGAGTCTATGTTATGGGAGTAATGGCATCATCGTTTCATTGATCATCTTTCTTCAACGTAAATTTATATACACTAAAAGTGATATAGTTGAGTGATTTTTCACACCCCAATGTCACATTAATGTATGAATATTAATTTTTTATGACCATTATTCATTTTATTCCACTCTAGATTTGTTTGTGGTCATTTTTCGGGGGGTTATAGTTTGATATTCATGTTCATGGTTTCTGCATGGTTAAGGGAAATTTTGGGGCATTCTCTAGAATCCATGCTATTTTTTTGGTTTGAGATCGAATAATGTTTCATTATTGGTGATAATATAGTCAAAACATGAAGACAAATCGAGTGTCTTCACTACTGTAGACAAAATAGGTCAATGGTTTACTAAATTGTGTTTCTAAACTGTGCAGCCAAAGTAATCAATCTATAAATTTATTTTAATACCCAAAATGAATATCATTGACCTAATAATTCTTATTAGAGATGTTTTTCATAGACTTATCAATTAAACATGGATATTTTGGTTATCACATCCATTATAGAGAACTATTATAATAAAACTGGAGGTTTTGATCGACGAAAACACAATATAAGCATTAATTCCCCATTATTCATCATTTATTTCAAGAACTTGTATATTTTCATGAATGGAACCATAGATTGGGGATTTCATGGAGGTATATATGGGTTTTATAATTATTTAATATGTTTTCTTATAGTTAAATTATTATAAAGGATTTCAAAGTCTAGATCAACCAATATTAGCTTATATTTAATTGTGGACATTAATGGTAAGTGAATTATTTTATTCTCCAATGAAATTTATATTATTGAATCTAGGATTTATGATATGGGTTTTATGGTTTAGGACTCTCAATTTCTTATTGTGACCCTTTTTTCCTCTTTACATGGGTTGATCCCATGGGGTGGTCAGATGTACCAAGTTCTTGATATAGGTGGTTTCGTGAAACATCATTATTTAAAAACAACAATTTATTCTTGATAATAAATTTTTTCCTAAATAATTTAAAGTGATGGAATTTGATTCGTGAAATGTGATGTTTTGTGATTCTTTGTAAAATTTATTTACATTTTTATATAGTTGATTAAAATGTATTGGAAATCATATTTTATCATGAACTTGCGTAGTTTCACTATTAATGTGTAAATTCCCTTGAAATGATTTGAGGTTTGAAATGAAAGCCTCCAAATGAGGGATTTTTGGGAAATTTAAATCCTCTTTGTGTGGGTTGCGACACATGAGAACCTCGGGGTCATAGTAGTGGTGGTAGATTTTACACAACAATGATATGATAGTTTATGAATACCTTGAATATATTTATGCTAAAGCTCTAACTAAACTACATTATGATAGGAAATTAACTCATTAGGGTTTCCTTCTTTCATGAGTCCCATTATTCAGGGGATTAGTAGGAACATCATCATTTTATTACTGGAATGTGCGGATCCTAACATACTAATACCTAAAATAAATTTGTATATTGTGTCTATGTTATTCCATTTTTAAAGGGTTATTTATAGATTCATTGAAAAAATAATTTTATTTTGTTATGTTTTATTAATGGGAAAGAGAGAATTTCAAGGTTCTTTTAAACTGTGAAAAAAATATTTCATTCCATTAGTTACATTATATGAGAATTTTTGGTTTATTTATTAGGGACTACTTATGATACGAACAGTGTGATTATACTGGTATTATTTTTTCACAGTCCCTCCAAATACCCTAGGGTGTTTGTAGATCATGTTTTTTTGAATCAGTTAATGGAAAGGTTCAAAATGGACTCTGAAGTTATCCATTGGGGCATAGGGTGAATGATTGGTGGTGACATAGAGTGTTGTCGGACCTTATATCACATAGATATGGGTTATTGTGACCTCATATATATTGGTTTACCTTTTCTAGATTGACTCATATTTTTCCATTTAATTTGTGTCTTTCATTGTCTAAATCTTCATTGACATTTTTTCTATCATTTATGTATACCTTTTGTTGATATTCTTTTTTATTTAGGGAAAAATCATTCCCAGCTATATTTTATGATTATTAGGAACTTTTCACCACCATGTGGGGATCACAAAACCTATAGGTCCATTCCATGGGCAAACTCATGTGTCCTATTTAGTGGTGACCTATGTTAGATTTTGATTGTACATAAGGGTTGAAAATCCCAAGGATTGGACTAGTAGCTCATGGGAAGTCCCTAAATGGTACCACTCATACTTTTATTCTTCTTATGAAAGCACCAGATAAAATTCATAAGTATAATTAAATATTTCGACATCTTCATCTTATTTTTCCCATTCTTCTAGAACTTTTATTGGTCTTTTGTTATATTCAATGATGTCCTAATCTTCATAATTTTCAATAAAATTTTTTTTATAAACTGAATCCTTTGTTTATTTTCTTATTCTCCTTTTTTACTGAGAACATGTGGTGTCGATTCTTCTTCATCAAAACGATCAACATGCTCCATGGACGTCTACCCCGTTTATTAATTTTTTTGTTCCACGCGTTAGTAGCAGTCTTCCCCATTTTCATCATGTTCTTGTTATAAAATGCATTATTATTTTTCAAATTTCTCTGATTCTAGAGTGGTGATAGCATATTATTATGAAAAAATTTATATTTGGCTACAACAGTTACCCAAATTAATCAATGAACTTTGAATAATAATCTAACATGCACTCATGTTTTACCTCGATCATAGATTCATCCTTGTATGTCTATTCACATGATTCGTCATCCTCCATTTCCATATTTTCTAGATCATTATATGCTTCCACTAATTCATCTTCACGATCATGGAGTAATGTGTTTTCCTTTCTCAGATTACATTCTGGGCTCCATTCATCATGTCTATGGATCCTTTGATGCTATATAATTTAGTCTGTATGGTCCATGAAGTGACTTTAAATCATTTCCTTATTTTTAAATATACATATATTTTCATCCATTACATCCAAAAGAATACCCAATCATAATATAAAAAAATTTAAAGAACTAATTTAAAATAAAAAAACTAAGAAGGGTGGGTGAAAATCTTGTCATAAATATCTAATTAATGTTTTTCATGGTCCTTAGAAACTAGGTTGAAAACAAAAACTCCACTGATCCATTAATAATTTTCATATATAATAATGTTTTGAAAAATAATTATCAAAAAACATACTAAATAACTATGGAATTCCTATTACTAATGGAATTTTTGGCCAAACCCATAAGTATTAAGAATACAACAGAACTAAAAATATAAGACCTATAATATCCATGGAATAGAATATAAATACCCTATCCTAAAAGAAAAATAAGAATATGTTTATGGAATAAGAAATTGTAACTTCATGTTTATAAAATAATAATGTATATGATAAATGATGATAACATATTGTTATCAGAATCCATTCTAAGTGATACTAGCCATTGTCATCAATATTCAACCTACCCACACCCCTTTTTATTTCCCAGGTACCTTAGTTATTTCATAGAATAGATATCCTAAAAACATTTATAATCATAAAAAAAATACTTACCCATTTCTGGTGATGAAAGAACCACTCTATAACACACACTAGAAAGCACCCACATAACAATGATATTGGTTAGGCTTAAAAGAATAAGGGTCTGATTGAGAGAATATGATAGATAGAAGAATCCTTCAAGGAAATGATAAAAGAATTCTAATTTATTAATCAATCCCCCTTACATTCTAACAATATATCACAAGAACCTACCACCTCATTCTATCCATGAGAGGGATAAAAAACAAAAACTCATAAAGAAACTACCGCATGACCCAACCAAAAAAGATGTTGTAACGCTCTCACATTTGATCCATTGAGTGTATACAACCATACTTTATTTATAAATAATATTATATTGATGTATAACTCAACATATCTTCTTATATCTAGTTAATTTTATCTTGTATCTCAACCATATCAATTATTCACACTCCATGTATGAAAATACCTCATATATGTCAATTAAGATATATTTGATTATCCATGGTGGAGAAAAGTTCATCCAAGACCTTTTATCTTCATGAATATGCTTTATGTATATTATTCTCTAAGTTGACATCATCTTCATACCTTTTATAGTATTCAATATTTCACAGGTATACATAAGGCCCCAGGTGCAAACATACATCCCACTCCCCCTCATAATGTTTATAATCACAAGCATGGGTATTGAATATTGAACTTTTAGACAAATATATATTTAATTTTACATCCTGGATATCAGATTTTGGGGTGAATACTGTCTTCTCCACTCAAAGACGTGGAATAAACCCTTATCGTGGTTTAGGCATCCTATAATGAAAATCTTCATTTTCTTTCATCATCAAACAACTATGTTGCTGAAACCACAGTACTACAAGCTCATATATTATGAAAACCATCCACTTCCCTAGAAATAGATTTATAAATCTCCACCCATTATTAGTGTTAAAAAAGAGATGATAAATGGGTTATATTTTTTATTACTAAAAGATTATCTAACAAATGGTTCTTTTATCAATTCTTTTCTTAGAGTTTATGCCTTCTATCTATGCTAGAATGATTTTTTAGAGTTGATAACAGGTATATTTAAAATAATGTTATAATATCATTAATAATAATACATTTATATATATATATATATATTATTTTTTAAAATATTATATATATAATATTAAATATGAAATCACGCCTAATATAAATTATATTCTCTAGAAAATAGTTTTGTAAAATAATTAAAAAATATATTAAAATATATATATATATATATATATTATTGAGTGAAAAATCATTTGATAATAATTTGATGAAAAAAAATTCATAAAATTAATTAAAAATATAATATATTATGAAAACATTATTGAAAAATCATAAGACTATAATGTTTGATTAATGTTTCCATCTTAACTCTACTATATATCAAATCAATTATCAGGAAAATATATACCCTAGGTTAACTTGAGAAATCCCCATAATCATTTTATTCATGTTATCAAAATCCCTAAAAGTCCTACAAATTTTAGTTTTTTTCAGGTTACCCCCATTTATTAATTTTTTATGGAATTTAATCTTTGTTTGAGGGAGTGTTGTTATATTTATTACCTATATATGCAATGGATTACACATATATGGTTATTATGATGCTTGTAAGAACCTTATCCATTACTGAGGAATAAAATCAATTTATTTCTATCAATTTTTAGTTAAATTGGGTATCTAGGGCTTCATAAGAATTATTTTTGTGGTTATGGAGGTATAAATATTTTATAGGGCTTTTTCAGATCCTAAAACCCAAATTTAGGGAAGAAATACACATATCACGTGGTTTAAAAAAATAGTGTGGGGGAATTCCACATGTTTATTATTTATTATATTAGACCTTTGTAGTGATAAATATATCTCCTCATTATTAGATAAAAAATTTTATTTAGGGTTTATGCCCATGTGTAAACTCTATATCTATTGATAGAGTATTTTTTCATATATTGTGCATGGTTAGTCAAACTATGAAAAATAACCCTAAAAATATCCCCTTATCAAGAAGTAGGAGTATAATTGATGCATGGGTTGGCCAACAATGTGAAAAAACCGTGCAGCCCAGTAAGTTTTGTGATTTTACCATTTTTTCTCATTTAATCTTATATTTCAAATCTACTTTTCTCATTAATTGACCCATTGGACAGAATCCTTATCTTGGAGCTCCTTTGACACCTCATCTAGGAAGTGGAAGATATCCTCCATATGAACATGGAAATAAAATTTATTTGAAGAATTATATCCACATCGGTAAGATTTCTATGTCTATTTGTTATACATCGTTCTTATTGGTATTAACTGTACTATTTTTGTTCATAATAATATTCCATATTTTTAGGTTTCTCTTCCATTCTTCATTTAATTCCCGATCTGAGTTAAATTGTGATTTGATACTAGATGAATACTCTAGTATGGAACTATGGTAGGTGGCCTCATTATTTTCCTTCAAATAAAATGTGTTTATTTATGTTACATTGTATTGCATGCCCAATTATTATATTGTCTCCATTTAAATGGAATTTAATCCTTGATTTAAAATGACAGGTATAACCTATGTAGTTAATGAGACTATTGATAATTGATTAAAGGGTTATAATTCTTGAAGTGGGACCACCCCTTGGATGTGTTATATAATCAAATGGAAAATAATGAGTTTAATGTGAGTTGGGTTACTCTTGAGGTATTCAATTTAACCTTTTCAATGAGATTTAAATTATGGAATTGAAATATAATTTGAATTTTAATGTGTATTATGAGTTGATTTTATTAAGGAAATCTAATGACTATAACCCTAGGCACTTCCCTTGTGTTTGTTGTTAAAAAATGTGCTTCTTCCTATATTTAAGTTCCCACATGAAAAAACGAATAGGCCAAGCCTCCTAATCTTTACACATGTCATAATACACCTTCAAAGGTGAGGTTTAAAATAAATCATCATGGAGATGCCCTTTTAATTAACTAAATGATATTGATTACATGATTTTTATATGAATTGGGTGATACATGGGTTCATATATGAGTGCCCTAGATGGACCCATTTGGATAAAACATTTCTAAAGCCCGAGTGACACTTGGACTCCCTAGTGGACATCCAAATACAGGCTCAGGGGGTGACTATGACACAACTGAGTGATATGTGGACACCTCATGGTTTATAATGGACGGAATCATAGGTAAGGTGATCATATACCCCATGGGTGACACTTGGGATCCCTTTTTGGACGACTAAGGATGGACAAGAATGTAAATTATATTATACCACACCTATAGTGATACCTAGATTCCTAGGAGGATAGCCATGGATTGTATTATGTGGTTATTAGTTTATGATACACCTGTAGTGAGACCCTGATTCCAAATAAAAAACACCAAGGATGAGGTTATTTTCATAATTGAATAATTAATGAAATGATTAATATAACATGTCTTCCAATCCAAAGCACAAGATCAGATTTGGTCAGAGTCATGTACCTTATAGATGGATGTTTATAAATTTTGGGTTTGTAAACCATTATGGGGACTGATGGTCTATATTCCATATCTTGAGACAAATTTATTAAATGAGATTGAATAATTAAATTAACATAATTATTGAATAATACAGGGATAAATGCTTATTTTGAGACATTTCAGCTAGGCATAAGAATGTAGCAGAGGGAAGGTGTCCATGGGAACCTGAACCCTATGGATTGTATTCATTTAGATACTTCCTTTAAATATTCTATCACTATATGTACTCTGTTATTATTATGTATTCATCGACATGATAAAACAGGATCATTGGGTGGTTTCCTACTAAGATTATATCTCAAACCCTATTCAAGACACCATTGGGTAAACTGCTAAACTATATGACTATGGGTGTGGACAACGACAAGAACCCTAATATAGGATTGTAATTGCTGCTTAGGGACATGGGATAATAGGACTGAGTTGATTCTTATGATTCTATTTAGATGTTTTTTGGTCTTTTTAAATTACCTACATATATTGTACATATTCCATGTATGTGTGTTTTCGATTCATTGAAGACATATGACATTTTACATTATTATTTCTATATTATGATCATTCTTGTAATTCTTATTTATTCTTGTATTGGATGATGTATCTTGTCTAATTGAATAAAATCTTTAGATACATAAATTTTATTATAAATCCACTATACTACTCTTTTTTGATGAGGTTTTATTCTCGCTAGGGAATCACTGGGCCCTCGTTGATATTCGAAAGCCTCTAGTGCTTGGGGAGATATGATTAAGGATATATACCTAAAATAGATTGGAGCATCATTCAGTGGAATCAGAATAATGGATCACACAAAGTGTTATTAGAGCCCCCTTTTCTAATTTATTATTTGGTGGAAATTTATAGGTATGGGATGTTATAGTAATTTGGTAATTAGTTTTCTCTGGGAACAACTAAACCATATACAGTAAAAAAACTAAATTTCCCCCAATGAAATTGTGGTTTCATGGATTTTGACCATTTCAGTTGATTTGATTCCACCACTGGGTGATACACATTACTTGGGATGTTATCATTGATACGAATATGGTGCTATTTTGTTTCAACTGACTAAGATAAGGCTTTTTCATCCCATTCATCATTATAGGTGCCTGTTAGAATCCACATTTCATATACTTATCTATGACATATGGTATGTAGTAATCGATTGCATACTATTGTGATACATTCCATGATTGATATGATTTTAGTATGATACATATTTGTGTAGGGAATTGGTGAGAATATTTGTTACATAGAGTGACTTTCATAACCTATATAGTGTTTTCCTTATTAGGATATAGAATAAATCCTAAGAAACCAATTACGTCATGTTGAGTCATGTACCATGAGTCGCATGGACAAGAACATGTTATGTTGTGTATTATGTGGATGCCACATTTTTGTTCATGAGGTGTATGGGCCCTTATGGATTAGAATTTGGTGAACCATTTTGTAAACCCATTTTAAATGAATTATGATATAATTTAAGTGGAAATGATAATGAAATTAGATGGAAATTTTTATACAAGTGGTATTCAAACAGCCCCGAACATAGTAGTGTGTTGTAGGTAGTATATCCTTCTTTAGTAATATTTGTAAGTCACCCCTAACCCAACAAAGGAGTAGAAAGAGGGGTGTGATTCTTGTATCTAAATTCTTGTACCTATAATACTATTTTATTTAAACTTTTAGCTACTAAAATTGATTTCATTATTGATATGAGGTGTGCGATTTGAATTTTCTGAGTTAGCACACTGTGAAATACTCCAATCTCACACTTTGATGGTGGAAATGATCATGATCTAGAGGCAATGGGACATGGGATACCAGTGGATCCTCCTTTAGTGACACTTAGGAAACCAGTGATTATACCGAACATGGGTTTTAGGTCATACTTTTCTATGGTCTCTATAAAATTTATGAATATCATTTCTGGAGCATCGTGACCTACTCAACTATAGAAGAGTGGACATGTGAGTTTTAGTTGTAGAATCAACCCATGTTTTTAGGGTATGGTGGACCAAAGGCTGCAGATTCATGGAAAAAGTCCATGTTATCTATCATATATGATATTGATACACCTCCAACGTGGAGGGTAAATAATTATAAATATATTACGTGTGTTTCCGCTAATATATTGTGGGATTTCATTGCTCAGATGAATCGTAATAAGGTGATGGATTGGGGAAATTATTCTACACTCTATGATTAACTCCATCCAAAGATGATGAGGGATTATAGATAATGAGAGTTCATGCACTTATAAAAGAGAGAATTATTAGTTATGGATCATTTGACCCATTTTACATATCTCTAGTAATTCACATCTATTATGACAGGTTAAAATTTATCTAAATCTAATCAATTTTTGGATGGTTTTAGTAATGAAATCTGATGGAAGGTGAATGTCTTTCTGATGTCTACCATTTCTAGAATAGTGAATATAGCGCTTATCATGGAAGGAAATTTTAGAGATGATGGGGGTGGAATCTAGAATTTTTTGGAATCTAGATCTATTGCTACATAGACATATAGTATGATGTTTCATCTTGAGACTCGATGTAGTGACATTAGTAGCTAGACTACACACCCATGTAGCCAGGTGAGGTTCCACCAATGTGGTAGACTGGGATACAAAAGACCTTAGAGCATGAGATACCTAGCCGAGTGTTGATCATGTGTGAAAAATGATCAATCTAGAGAACTTATACATAACTTCTTCTCTGGAAGATAAAGAGACATATATTGCACTGACTCCACATGAAAACATAGGGTTATAAGCTTCTCGACATAAAAGGAGCTTGATTAGATCTATCTAATCATGATGATACAGTGGTCATGGTTGTGGTAGTAGATCCCCAAACATGTAGTGATAGAAGAGAATATTTTCTCGTGGTATCTTGGTTGTATCATAAGTCCATGGACCTATCTAGATATATGCATTGAAACTAACACCTAAGGAGAATAATCCCTAGCCTTCTACACTGAGGGGTAATATTATAGTGGCTTTTACTTGTTCATCTTCACGATTTGAAATTGGGTCTTCTCATAGAATTATATATATGCCCATTATAGACATGCTTGGGATTAGTGAACAGTTTTCTGATAACCTTATTATACTTTACACTCAGTTGGGAATTTGAATATATGATTTATATCAATTCAGATAGTTTCTCCTTGAGATTAGTGGGTGTCAAATTGTATGGGAACCCTTATTCCTCATGATAAGAGTTTTCAAAATCATTCGTACAATGTTCTTGTGGGTTTCCTTCTATGGTATAATTGATTTCTATCATCATACGGTGATCTTCACATCACACGAGAGAGAAGAGTTTATTCACAATGGTGAATGGGATTTATAGTCAAGATGAGTTGGACCAGAGCATCATGGGTTGTGCAAGATGTTATCCCATGTTTTAATTTTATATCATGATGATGAGAGTCCACATTATGAATATTTTCCTCCAGTGGTTGTTTATTTTATTGATGTTTTTCAAATGACTTTTTAGGATTACCTTTAGCGAGATTTGAAGATTTCTCTATCAAGATATTTCTAAGAGATTCACTATGATCCATTCTTCTTTACATGAGGTATTTTACTAATTTGAAGTATTTTAAGAGGTAGATAGAGGATTTATAGGGAAAGGGGTTTGTCTGAACTAATAATTATTGATAAAACACTATTTTTTGAATATTTTATAGATAATAAATGATATAATTTCCTCACATTGTGTTAAATATGTTTATTTATAAAATATTTGGGATTTGATCAATCATTTGAAAATTTGGTGAAAATTCCAGTTTTACCCTTTATAGTGCACTGTAGTATTTCGAAGATAAATATTTTTATATTTATTATTTGAATTTAAAAATTTGTAACAATGTTCCTAAATTAATTTTCTAAAACGTTGATTTAGGACTCTAGAGCTAATATGTGCATTTGGATGGAGTAAATGGGCCATTAAAACAATGGTGGGATGGACTCGGCAGAATGGACATGGGTTCTGTATTTGGGACATATCTTCTTCCTATGAGATTGTATTGAGCCCAAATATTTAGGAAATCTCGGGGATATGATTTGGAACAAATAATCCTTCTGTAAGGCCGGTCAATTCACGCCTTTTAGAGGTCAACTAGGTGGTGCAACATGGAATAAAATAGTTGGACGAGTTTTTCATTTCACACATAAAAAGTTATGTAACCCTAGATCTCACAAACTCCATTTAAAGGGGGTTTTAACTCTATGGGAGGGCTGGTCGAGGATTTGGGAAGGTGTGGAAGAAAGGTTGTCTCTTGGGAGCCCCTCACAACTCATAGAAGAAGTAAGCCTTTGTGCAAACCTATCTTCCAAAAAGGCTCTCCTCTCCCACCTCTTCTTTGTATTTCTTTTATTTCATTTTTGTTTCTTGAATTTTTCTTCAAATAATCTTATGTGTTCTTCCCTTTTCTTATTCTCTTAATATTCTTAATTGGGTTGGAATCAAGAGTGGAGACAAGATTTTGTTCTCCCATTTCAATCCTTTTCTTATGCAAAACGTCTCCACGATGACAACACCACCCATGGAAGAGTAGTTATTTTTAGTAATTGACCGACCTCTATAATTATTCATTTAATTATTTTGAATCATTGAGATACTGTAATTCAGTTAATATGATCCATGAATTATGTTTTTAAATTGTAAGAAACTAAGAAAGAAATTGAAAAATTAACACAAAACACGTGAGGTCGGGAAATGTGTAAATTGTTAGAGCGCGATCTTAATCGGTAATACAAGACCATACGAGATAAAATTGTAGAGTTAAAATATAATCCCTAAACAAAATTCATCCTCATTTACATAATGGATATGTGCTCTAATTAACCACTGAACATATGCTAACCTTATAATAACAATCAAAGCAGGATGCTGCGATTGCGTGTTTTGAAGCTAGCCTAGGGTTTAAGTAATTTCATCTTTGTGGTTAAGTTAACTCTCATAGGGTTCAAGGGATAAGAAATTAGGGGATCATAATTAAGTGGATATTTATTTAAATTATAATGATTAATATGTGAATGAAGAGGTAGAGTTATATCAATTACGACTTTTAAAATATTTTTAAAGAAACATCTTTTTGTTGTGTCATTTTAATCAAACTACATTTCAAAACTAAAAACAAAAAAAATACAATCTTCTCCCAGCAAACTTCTTCTAGATTCATAAACTATAACCAACCACCATCCTTTCAGGTAGTGTTTTTATTCTTTTTTATTTTATTTTTAGAATACCTTTAAAAATTTGTTTTAAATCTACTTCCTCCTTTGAGAGACGACCTTGGTCATCCACTCTGCTGCACCTAAGTACCCTAAAATCACTAATCATTTGAGGGAGCCCACAACAGTGCTCTTTCAAATTGGCGCCGTTTCTGGAGATGCAAGTAATTTATTCAACCATTTAGAGATATTTCTTTTATTTTTCATTTTATTATCTTCTTCACCTCTCTCTTTCATCTTTACCCTTTCTCAAGTTTTCATTTTTTTTCATCCTCGTCTTTTCTTTTTGGACCATCAACTCAAACTTCTCATTTCATTTTACTATGGTACACTTTATTTCTTTTCATTTTTATTTGATTTATGAAACTAACTAATCCCTAAAATCTCTTAGATCTTGACCCTGAGATTGAACGTATCCTTAGGGATCGAATAGGAAATTCTCAGTCTATAGGAAGTTTCAATATTCAACCAGTTGGTGAATTCATCTCTTCTTGAAACATATAAATTGGAAGAAATTCAATTTCAAACATAAAAGAGGAACCAATGGCTAGAAATAATGGAAATGAACTTAATAGAACAATTCAAGAATTGGATGCAACTGATATTAACTATCAACCAAATTGTATTTCATACCCGAATCTCGAATCAGACTTTGAGTTAAAATCTGGATTAATTCACCTTCTTCCAATGTTTCATGGCTTATCTGGTGAAGATCCCAACAAACACCTTAAGGAATTTAATGTGGTTTTCTCAACCTTAAAAACAAGAAATGTTTCTGAAGATCAAATCAAATTAAGAGCATTCCCATTCTCACTTGATGGAGCTGCAAAGGATTGGATGTACTATTTACAACCTGAAGATGTAACATGTTGGAATGATTTTAAATGTCTTTTCTTGAAGATATATTTTCCAGCATCAAGGACAACTTCTATTCATAAGGAGATCTCAGGGATCAAGAAAGCACAAGGGGAGTCAATGTATGAGTACTGGGAGCAATTCAAGAAGTTGTGTGCAAGCTTTCCACATCACCATATCAGTGAGAAACTAATCATCCAGTACTTCTATGAAGGACTCACACCTATGGAGAGAAGCATGGTAGATTATGTAGCGAGAGGAGTAGTGGTGGACAAGACACCAGTATCTTCACGTGCGTTGATCGACAAGATGGCCAAAAACTCCCAACAATTTGGTGATAGAGGTACACCACATGTCAGGGGTGTACATCAGGTAAGTCCTTCTTCTCTTGAAATTCATTTGATTGATACCAAGTTGGAAGAATTGACCAATATGGTGAGGAAATTGGTTTGGTACAAAATACATATCTACCCCCTCCTTCAAGGCCTTGTGGTATTTTCACTGAGACAAGCCACCCAACTGACTGTTGCCCAGAACTCCATGAAACAGAAGATTGTGTAGCAGTGTTCCCTGGGAGACCATATCAGCAGCAACAACAACAACTATAGCCCCAAAAGAAGTTTGATCCAGAATACAACCAAGGGTGGAAAGATCAGTCAGACATGAGGTATGGCTCTGGACAACAAAAAAGGCACCCTTTTCAACCAAACATCCATCAGCCTCCACCATACCAACAGGGTTTCCAACAAACCTAAAGGAGTTTCGAAGCTCAAACATCAACGAGTCAGAAAAAAGGGAATCTCCAAAACAAGCTATACTCTAACACTGATGATCTTTTGAAACAAATTGTTCTTAATCAAGAGAATGAGCTGAAGAGTCAAGGTTCGGAGCTGAGAGAGTTGAAAACTCAAATGAGCCAGATTTCCACCGCCCTCCATGAACTTGTAAGTAAGAATTTCAGAAATCTACCCTCCCAACCCACTCCAAATCCAAAGGGGAATGTTAGTGCCATCACATTGAGAAGTGGGTAGCAAAATAAAAATACATCTGAGCCTACCATTCCACCGGGATTCACCTCAACTCTAGAGAAGCCTCATTCCATACCAACTGAGGTGCAATCCAAGGAGAAAGATAAAGGTAAGAAAAAGATTGATGACATTCCTCCTAAACCCCTTCCTTTTCCAAACAGGGTTGTTCAAACCAAGAAGATGGCTGGTGAAGCAATGCAAAAGGAGGTTTTGGACACATTCAAGCATGTGGAGAGAAACATTCCTCTACTTGAAGCCATCAAACAAATCCCAAGGTATGCCAAATTCTTAAAAGAACTTTTCACCAAACGAAGAGGGATCAAGGGAAATGAGAGGATCAACCTTGGAAGGAATGTCTCAACACTCATTACACCAACTCTAGCAATGCCAACACAGTGTAAGGATCCCTATACATTCACCATCCCATGTACCATATTGGAGTTTCACTTCTCTAATTCTCTTTGTGATTTAGGAGATTCAATAAATGTGATGCCTCACTCTATATTCTCTTCTTTACAGGTTGGTGAGTTGAAGCCGATGAGAGTAGTGGTGTAGTTGGCGAATAGAGCTACGGCATATCCAGCAGGAGTTCTTGAGGATGTACTTGTCCGAGTAAGATACATGATCTTTCCAGCGGATTTCTATGTGCTTAAAATAAAGTATGATCAGGTAAGTTCTCATGCCCCCATAATCATAGGTAGACCCTTCCTCAAAACTGCAAAAACTATCATAAATGTCAATGAGGGTACACTTTCCATGGAGTTTGGAGATGAAGTTGTAATTTTTAATGTTATGGACTCCATGAAGTACCCCTTTGAGGACCATTCTGCTTTTGTTATCTCCCATTTTGAACCACCAAGTAAAAACTCCATGGATTTTGATTGTCCTATTCTTATGGAGATTATGAGTATTGGTTCTGGTTTAATGTATAAGAGAACTTCCACACATGTTTCTAATGAACAAGACTCTCTAAGATTTTATTTTGAAATGGATTCATATTTTGATCATGATCATATGAAATCTAATTATGACATGGATATTGAGTATGCTGATGGATTTGGTGCTTTATTCTCTAATTGTGATGATTTCTATTCTGATACTAATGTTCATTGTGCAGATATGTCTGTTGCATCAATTTCTCCATCCATACACCTCCCCCTTACACTGGAACTCAAGCCATTGCCACAAAATCTCAAATACTCATACTTGTTAAGTGGTGAAAAATTACCTGTTATCATTTCTAACAATCTCCCTTTTGAACATGAATAAAAACTTTTGAATATTTTGAGGGAGAACATCAAGGCAATCAGGTGGACCTTGGCTGACATATCAGGTATTAGCCCCTCCATTTTCATTCATAGGATTATTTTGGAGGATGGGGCTAAACCGGTGAGACATCCACAAAGGAGACTCAATCCCACCCTCCTGGAAGTTGTTAAAAAAGAAGTTGAGAAATTACTCGAGGCAGGTATAATCTATCCCATTTATATTCTTAGTGGGTAAGTCCTATTCAGGTTGTGCATAAGAAAAGTGGTGTTACTGTTCTTAAAAATGAGAAAGATGAGTTAGTTCCAATGAGGGTGAAAAATAGTTGGCCTGTGGGTATTGATTATAGGAAACTAAATCATTCCACTCGCAAGGACCATTTCCCCCTCCTGTTTATTGATCAGATGCTTGAGAGACTAGCTGGGAAGACACACTATTGTTTCTTGGATGGATTTTCTGGATATTTTCAGGTTCCTATAGCTCTAGAGGATCAGGAGAAGACTACATTCACCTATCCCTTTGGCACATTTTCCTACAGAAGGATGCCATTTGGACTTTGCAACGCCCTAGGTATCTTCCAAAGATGCATGGTGAGTATTTTTTTCTGATTTTATTGAGACATCCATGGAGGTATTTAGGGATGATTTTACGGTTTATGGATCCTCATTTGATTAATGTCTCTCTAGTTTGGGTGATGTGTTGCATCATTTTATTAAGAAGAATCTGGTATTAAATTTTGAAAAATGTCATTTCATGGTCGAAAAGGGAATTGTCTTAGGTCATATAGTCTCACAACATGGCATTGAAGTTGATAAATCTAAGGTAGACATTATTTCATCCCTTCCATATCCTACATGTGTTCATGATGTTCGATCATTCCTTGGACATGGTGGATTTTATCGATGCTTCATCAGATATTTTAGTAAGATCGCTCTACCCTTATCTCGATTGCTTCAAAAAGATATTGACTTCAATTTTGATGATTCGTGCAGGGTATCATTTGATGAGCTAAGGAAGTTTCTGACCACTCGACCGATCATACAGCCCCCACGGTGGGATATTCCTTTTGAGCTTATGTGTGATGCCTCCAACTTTGCAGCTGGAGCTGTCTTATCTCAGAGGGTGGAGGGACGTTCACATGTGATCACCTATGCATCGAGGACACAGGATTCAGCCTAATAAAATTACACAACCACCGAAAAAGAGTTTATTTCTATCATAGTTTCTTTAGATAAATTCTATTCATATTTATTGGGCTCTAAAGTAGTTTTTTTTTTCTGACCATGAAGCTTTGAGGTACCTCCTAAAGAATCCAGATGCAAAGCCAGGACTTAACCGTTGGATGATCCTTCTTCGGGAATTTGATATTGAGATAAAGGAAAAGAAGGGATCAGAGAATTTGGTGGCAGAACACATGAGTAGGCTTACTCACACACTAGAGGATGACACCTTGGACCAGGAACCACTTCAGGACACTTTCCCCGATGAGCATCTCTATACCATCTCAGGTACGCATTCTTAGTATTCTGATTTAGTAAATTACATTGTTTCCTTTGAAATCCCAACAAATTTGAAGAAGCATCAAGTCCAAAAAATAAAAATTGAGTCTAGGTATTATGTGTGGGATGATCCTTACCACTGGCGCATGTGTAGTGACCAATTCATTAAGAGGTGTGTTCCCGATCATGAGTTTGAGTTTGTTTTTCATTTCTGTCATACACTTGTTTGTGGTGGACACTTTGGACCCCAACGGACAGCTAGGAAGGTTTTAGAATCTGGATTATATTGGCCTAGCTTGTTCCATGATGCCCATGTGTTTTGTAAGTCATGCTCTCGTTTCCAACACACTGGGAATATTTCTGGGAGACATGACATTCCCCAACAACCCATACTATTCTGTGAGATTTTTGATTTGTGTGGCATTGAATTTAGGGGTCCTTTTCCAAGTTCATATGGTTTCTTGTATATTTTGGTTGCTGTTGATTATGTGAGTAAATGGGTGGAGGCCAAGGCCACCAGAATAGATGATTCTCATGTTGTAGTGGACTTTGTCAAAGCATAGATTTTTTGCAGGTTTGGAGTACCAAAGTACATCATTAGTGACCAAGGGACACACTTTTTCAATAGGAATTTTGCATCCCTCCTTCGAAAGTATGGGGTGACATACAAAACATAAACACCATACCACCACCAAAAAAATGGCCAGGCAGAGGTTTCAAAATGTGACCTGAAACAAATATTTGAGAAAATCGTGCAGCCAAATAGGAAGGATTGGAGCATGCGCTTAGATGATTCAATGTGGGCTTATTGGACAGCATACAAGACACCCATTGGTATGTCACCATTTATTATTGTTTTTGGGAAAGCATGTCATCTCCTAGTGGAAGTCGAGCATCGAGCATATTGGGCTATAAAGAAATGAAACATGGATTTGGCCCAAGCTGGAATCCAAAGGAAGCTGAAAATTCAAGATCTTGAGGAGATTCGACTATCATCATATGAGAACTCAAGGCTCTACAAGGAAATATCAAAAGCAGCTCATGACAAAATGATCCAACAAAGGGAGTTTCATGTTGGAGAGAAAGTCCTTCTCTACAGTTCACGACTGAAGCTGATGCCTAGTAAGTTGCGTTCCAGATGGTTAGGTCCTTATATTGTATCTAAGGTTTTTCATTATGGTGTAGTAGAGATCACAGAAGAGGACACTGGAAAGAGCTTTACAGTCAATGGAAAAAGTTTGAAGAGATACATTGAGGGACTTTCTACTGATGCAGTGGATTTTATCACATTGCATGACCCCATCATCACTTGAGCACATCAGGCTGTTCCTAACCCTTTCACTTTTATATTATTTGTTCTATTTAAAAATTCTGTATTTCATGTGCATATATCATCTCATGGGTACACATTGAGGACAATGCAATATTTTAAGTGTGGGGGAGGGAACCTTTTAGTTTAGTAATTTCAATTGTTTTACTATAAAAAAAACCAAAAAAATTGTGTGTTTTTCAAATTTTGTGTGTTTATTTTACAATTTTCTGTGTTTTTTGAAACTTTTGAGCTGAAATGATTCTCATAACCATTTTTAAATTCATATCAATGAGTGAAAAAATTTACCCATTGAAACAAAGCTTAGATGAATGCTGAAATAACTTTGTTTCAAGTTCAAATATTTAGTAATTTCATGAAAAGTACACTAAATTTTGAATCCCATGACACATCTCATTGACTTTATATTTGAAATCACATTCCTGTGAGACATCTGAACCATTATTTTCATACTCTTTACATTCACATCACTTCTTGAGAGAACCAAACCATGCTTGATTTAACCAGAATTTGATTTATTCCTGTCAAAACTTGAGGGTTTGAGGTACTTATGTTTAAATGATTGAGGCATTTGTTTGGTTTTAAAGACCCTATTTCAAATAATAATTTTTTATAATGGTCTACCTTGAACATTTAATCTTTTTAGACCTTATAATCCATTCATATCCTGTTAGTTTAGCCACATTACAAGCCAATTTTCCCTATCCAACCAACTCTTGAAGTGAAATTTCATAATCTATTTGAGCTTAAGTGTGGGGGAATCTATCTTGTGTTGCGCTACCACATTCTATGATACTTTGGGTGGAAAATTAAATTTTGAAGAGATGTGTTTGCGGCTGATGAAAATAATTATATTGAAAGTTGTGCCTTTTCTGGAGCTTTCATGACAAGTGAAGTTGTACCTTTTCTGGAGCTTCTAATTGAGGTAGAAAGTTGTTCCTATCTGGAGCTTTCAAGAAAATCATGTTTTTGAAGATTGACATTTTTTATTCTGAAATGATGAATGGTGTAAAATTTCCATGACTTTTCATGATGATGAATCTAAATTGATACTATGAGGATTGAGGAGAAGACCATATTTAAGTGAAAATTAGATTAATGAAATTTTGATTCAAAAAGATTCAAGCCCTCCTTATTGAGCCTCATAATTTTTCACATCTAAATCCTACAAACTGAAAGCCACAGAACAACCCTGAAAAGTCCTAATGATAAAGATATGTCCTTGACTCACATAGGTTGGAGATGTAGGAATTTATCAAGCCTATGGTGACCCTTGTATGAGTTTGGATGATAAAGGCATTGCAAAAAAAAATTGACATTTGTGTGATAAGAGAAAATTCAAGTGAGGTAAGTGTTTTGTGCATGGGAGGATAAATAAAGTGGAAATATATTGAATGATATAAATGAAGAACATGAAATAATGGTTTTTTAAGCAGCATGATATCTTTTGTTTCTTTGTTTGTAATTGTTTGATCTCAAGGATATGTGTTTTAAAATTGGTTTTGATTTGATATTGATGTTAACTAGACATGAGGTGTTTCCCTGGAGTGCAAAACGGTAAGTGTGGGGGAGTTGATAAAAAACTATTTTGTTGAATATTTTATTGATAATAAATGATATAATTTCCTCACATTGTGTTAAATATGTTTATTTATAAAATATTTGGAATTTTATCATTCATTTGAAAATTTGGTGAAAATTCCAGTTTTACCCTTTATAGTGCACTGTAGTATTTAGAAGATAGATATTTTTATATTTATTATTGGAATTTTAAATTTTGTAACAATGTTCCTAACTTAATTTTCTACAACTTTAATTCATGACACTAGAGATAATAAGTTCATTTGAATGGAGTAAATGGGCCATTAAGAAAATGGTGGGCTGGACTCGGCAGAATGGACATGGGTTCTGTATTTGGGCTATAGCTTCTTCATCCGGGATTTTATTGAGCCCATATTTTGAGAACCGCTCGGGGACATGATTTGGAACAAATAATCCTTCTAGAACGTCGGTCAATTCATGCGTTGTGGAGGTCAACTAGGCGGTTCAACTTGGAATAAAATAGTTGGCCGAGTTTTTCATTTCACACTTCAAAAGTTATGTAACCCTAGCCCTCACAAACTCTATTTAAAGGGGGTTTTAACTCTTTGGGAGGGCTGTAAGAGTCTTTGGGAATGTGTGTCCGAAAGGGTGTCTCTTGGGAGCCCCTCACAACTCTTGGAAGAAGTGAGCCTTTGTGGAAACCTCTCTTCCAAAAAGGCTCTCCTCTCCCACCTCTTCTTTGTATTTATTTTATTTCATGTTTGTTTCTTGAATTTTTATTCAAATAATCTTATATGTTCTTAAATTTTCTTCTTCTATTAATATTCTTAATTGGGTTGGAATCAAGAGTGGAGACAAGATTAGGGTTCTACCCTTTCAATCCTTTGCTTATGCAAAACGTCTCCACGATGACTACACCGCCCATGGACGAGTAGTTTTTTAGTAATCGATCGACCTCTATCCTTCTTTATTTAATTATTTTGAATCATTTAGCTACTGTAATTCACATAATATGATCCATGAATTCTGTTTTTAAATTTTAAGTAACTAATCAAGCAATTGAACAATTAACACAAAACACGTGAGGTCGGGAATTGTGTAAATTGTGAGAGCGTGATCTTAATCGGTAATACAAGACCATACGGGATAAATTTGTAGAGTTCAAATATAATCCCTAAATACAATTCATCCTCATTTCCAGAATGAATATGTGCTCTAATTAACCACTGAACATAAGCTAACCTTAGAACAACAATCAAAGCAGGGTGCATCGATTGCGTGTTCTGAACCTAGCCTAGGGTTTAAGAAATTTCATCTTTGTGGTTAAGTTAACTCTCGTAGGGTTCGAGGGATAACAAAATATGGGATCATAATTAAATGAATATTGATCTAAATGATAATGATTAATACGTGCATGAATAGGTAGAGTTATATCAATTATTCCATTTAAAATATTTTCTAAAAAACATCTTTTTTGTGGTGTCATTTTAATCGAATTTCATTTAAAAACTAAAAACAAAAAAAAACCGTCTTCTCCCAGCAAACATCTTCTAGATTCATAAACTATAAACAACCCCCATCCTTTAAGGTAGTGTTTTTATTATCATTTATTTTATTTTTAGAATACCTTTAAAAGGTTGTTTTAAATATACTTCCTCCTTTGAGAGACGACCTTGGTCAGCCACTTTACTGCACCTAAGTACCCCAAAATCACTAATCATTTGAGGGCGCTCACGACAGTGGTCTTTCAATTATATGTTGGGTTCTCTGGGAAATATTTCCAAAAAACAAATATGATAACCGTAGGATATACGTGGATTATAAGAAATTTACACTGTTGGGGGTTATTAACAGATATCATCTATAATATATAGAATATCACTTTCACCATATCGGAGTAGATTGGGTATTATTAGTGATTATTTTACATTTGGATATCATGAGGTGAGTTTTAGACCATCTGTCAAACCTCACATGCCATTTTTTAGTATGTATGATCTATATGAGTATTTGGTTATGATGTTTGGTGTTACTAATGTGCCAACTATTTGATGGAAATATTTAACACAGTTTTCAGTCCTTATGTGGATATGTTTGTCATGGTATTAATCCATGATATCATAGTGTTTTCCAAAATTGGAATTACCATGATAAGCATCATGAGTTCATATCGAATACACTATGAGGGAATCAATTATATGCCAAGATCACAATGTTACATTTATGGATTGATCATATTCACTAATTGGGTCACACTATCTATAATATATGAATATTAGTTGACCTAGGTAAGGTTTGTTTCTTCATTTTCCAAGTATAATCCAAATATCATCAATGAGATATGGATTTTATTTTGGATGGCAATATATTAAATTCATTTCAAGTATAGACTTTTCATGCCTAAAAACAATGATCATAGGCATGAATAAGAATTGTTTTATGTTTTTATGGTCAGATTCATGTGATTCAACCATTCATGATAAAAAATGGAGATTGCATTCAACACTGATACAAAACTTCTAGAGCAAGGTAAGAGTTAAACTATTTAATGTGATGTGGTATATATTGGTCTTCAATTAGTTTTTGTGTAGGGAGATAGAGCCCTTATGTATGGGTCTTGGCTGTTGAGGTCACATGAGAGGAATTACGTAAAATAGTATCTCAATTTAATGGAAATTTTTCATGAATAATTCTATTGAGACATTAAATACATGGGTATAATTTTTTTCGTTTTTGTGGATCCCAAAATCCACATGTATATATTTACATAGCCTGATCTGAATTTAAGGTAGAATATGTGGGTTGAATACCTACATTATTCCACATTCTATATTGACAACATGTTTGGGAAGTAAAATAAAGTGGATGAGGCACTAGTTAGGATAAATCAATTATAAAATGTTTAAAAGGAGAGTAGTGAGTGGAATCTCAATGATATGTTCTATGAGATGATATTGGATGTGTAGGACTATTAGGGGAATAATTTTATTTCAACCTTAGGTGTGACCTCTACACTTTTGGATAGAGTGAGAATGACGAAGCCATAGAATTATGAGGACCATATCCTACATGTGTTTGTGGATTTTGAGTACCCTCATCCTTGTTCTACATTATGTAAGGATGGTATTTTTTGTATATATGGTCACGTATGGGTTTTATGAGACATGCACGAGGAGTTGATGAAAGACTTTCATGATTTAGCATGGTAATTCCACCCCAGCATCACAATGATGTATTGTGATTTACACCACCAAATTTGGTATCCAGGTATAATAAGAGATGTATCGAGATTTAGTATGAGGTGTTCCACCATTGAGAAGGTGATGGTGGAACACTGGGGAACCATTAGAATTTTATAGCAGCTACCCATTCCTGATTGAATGTGGGATAGAATTATGATGGATTTCATCACGGTGACACCCTGGTCAAATTAATGTAATGATTCTATTCATGCTGTTGTTGAAAATATCCTAATGGATTCTCATTTAATATCAATAAATGAGAAATTTTCAATTGATGAGCTCGGGATGTTTTATATTCATTAGATTGTATGAATTCCTAGGGTCCCTAATAATATTTTTTTATTGTGATGCATGGTTTACTTCACATTCTAGGAAATTATTTCAAAAGCTGTTGGTTATATAGGTTATTCTGAGCATATCATACCACCCTTATACCAACGTGTTGTTAGAGAAAAATATATAGGTGCTGGAGGACATGATGTATGCATGCATCCTGTATTTTGGGGGAACTAGAGAGAGGCATAAACCGATATTTAATTCTTTTACAAAAATATCTTATAGGACAATATTCAAATGGATCATTGTGATGGTTTGTGTGATAGTCCATGCCAATCACCCCAATGACAGTTAGTGGAAGGAGAGGACCTTGTGCTTGGATATTCTATCATTAAAGACACTACAAAGTAGGTTTAGTTGATTTGGTAAAGGATGGGTACAACAAAGTCTTGAAAGAAATCAACTGCAGATCTCCTCATATTACCTATATATTTCTAGGATATGGAATGGGTCATTTCAATTGTGTCAACGAGGTTGTTACACTGATTGATCAAAAAACAGGGTATGATTTCATAGTGTTATGTTAGGTCATTTGAGATTCTAGATATATTTGGGCCAATAAACTATTAGTTGTAGTTACCTCATTGGTACCAGGCCATGCATGATTGCATCCGTGTATCTCAACTATGGAGATATCATTTAGATCTATATCTTTCTTTTCAGTCAATGGAGGGTGATTTGCAGGTATATTTACTCTTCGAGGAGAATCCTACTTGTATTTTGGATCATATAACAAACTTTTTCCAAGGCTAGTTAGTTCCACTAGTACGGTAGCATTGATAGCACATTCATATAAAGGATATGACCAACAATCTGGAGGCATATGTATAAGAATAGTAGTAAAATTTGTTCATTTATGATTCTTCACAACCATTAGAAGGGTTATTCAGAGATAAATATCTTTTAATGGAATGTTTTTATGAACCTGGTTGTTTCTTGATGTTCAAATCCATTCCATTCTATAAATACTCAATTTAGTTTCATAGTTAAAGTCTGATGTGAATTCCCTTTGATTTCATGGAGGTATTGGGGGTGTCTTGGTCTTTATTGGTGTGTGCAACCCATATTTTGGGAAGAAATGTCCCTGTCATATGGTTAGTAGAAGTTGTGCTGGGAAAGTCGCATGATAACAACTAACAATATAAGACATGGGAATATTGGAGGAGGATCTCTCAATGTTTAATGAATAGGGCAATTGTTGTGTATAGTAGTGTGGAAACGCTTCATTGTTTGATACAAGAATTTTTTCTTGGTTTGGGAATGGTTAGTAAAACCTTGAAAAGTTCCCCTTCTTACAATAGTGGGATCACGATTATTCTAATCATGTGTCCAACATATGCAGCCCAGTAATTTTGAAGAATTTACCATTTTGAACTCATTTAATCACATATTTCAGACCTGTTTTGTCATTTCTTCCCCAATTGCCAAAATCCTTGTTTGATAGCTACTTTGAAACCTAATCATGGAAGTGGAAGATCTCATCCATCCAAGTAGGGAATATTAATCCATCAAAATCATCAGAATCATCATTTTAAAATATCCATTAATTTATTTAAATTTCTCATTATTCTTTTTATCTTATACTCTATTTATGATCACCCAAATATTCCCAATTTTCATTGTCCTCGTATGTTTTTTGTTTTCCACTTATTTGACTGTAATTAGTAGCTGATACTAGATGAGCAATCCACTAGTGAATAAAAATTTAAATTGAATTGTAATTTCAATTGAGATTTTATTTAATTATGGAAGGGAATGGAGGGAATATAACCCTAGGACCTTTCATGTGTTTGTAGTAAAATCCTAATATGCTTATTATATTGAAATTACCACCTGAGACAATGAAGAGTACTCGCTTTTTAACCATATCTCATTCCTTAATCCACCTACTGAGGTGCTATTAGAATACATTAATATTGGTGATACCCATATAATTTAATAAATGATATAGAATTTATATTTTTATATGAATTTGGTGAAAAATGAATTCATATATGAACACCATGGACAGAGTCATTTGGATACAACTTTACATAAGCCTGAGTGACACTTGGACTCCCAAGTGGACATACATGAACAGACTCAATGGGGATGACTATTTTATGACATCGTGATACACATACCTCTTATGGATTTACAAGGATAGAAATTGGTGGAAGTTGATCGTATACGCCATGGGTGACACTTTGGATCTTATAATGGACCACCAATGACAAACTCGACTAGAAATGATGTAATACCACAACTAGTTTGACATCTAGGTTACAATGATGATAGGAATAGACTGATTTCTATAGTTATTAATATATGATACACCTAGATAGATACCTTGATTCCTAGAAAGGAATTCCAATGATGAACTCCGGTTCATAATTGAATAATTAATTAAATGATTTATATGACTTGTCTTCAAAGCCAAAGCCCAATCTTTGAATTAGTCAGAGTCATATACCATATATATAATAGTTTTAGGCATCCATTGTTAACATTCCATTACATTAGATACTAGGCTATGTGGTAGGTCTCACGACTTATTTATTAAAGTCAATTGATTAATTAATTTAAAATAATTGTAAAATAAGATAGGGATGTCTATTTATTCAAAAACATTTCAACTATGTCATAGAAGGTAGAAGAGGGAGGGTTTCCTATGGAACCCAGATTATTATGGGTTGTTTACATTTATGTAACTAAATTACATTTTCTATTACTACATATATACTTTTTTTATTATTACTTTACTGACAAAGTGATACATGACCATTGTGTGGTTGTCCACTGGGAGTGTATATCACTCCCTATTCTGGATTCCTTTGGGTACCCTGAATGACTATATGACTACAAGTATAGGTAAGGGCATGTTCCTGACTACATGTTTCTGATTTCTACTTAGGAGTATGGGAGAACATGATTGGGTTGAGGCTTGTTATGCTAGTTAGAGTGTTTTTTTCGTTTTGTAATTTTCTACATGTATTTTTCACACACAATGTATACCTATTTGGATTCTTTAAACACATGTGTCATGAAATATCAT
The DNA here is from genome assembly GCA_963277665.1 of Viscum album. Taxonomy (NCBI): domain Eukaryota; kingdom Viridiplantae; phylum Streptophyta; class Magnoliopsida; order Santalales; family Viscaceae; genus Viscum; species Viscum album. The sequence goes on along the minus strand of OY728120.1, from coordinate 1,533,965,712 downwards.
CATTTTCTAAATTATATTCTTTCTAGTATTATTTATTTATTCATTTCTATTATGATGTATTTTATTTGATTCATTTACTACATCCTCTACCTATCTATTATTTCATATCCAATGTGATACACGTTAGTGATGAGGGAATAGTATCCCTACTAACACACCAAGGTCATTGCTACCAGTAGAAAACCTTTGGTATTTGGGGGGATGCACTTGATACCATGTTTCCAACCGATTTTGGGGAACCATTCAAGGGAATCCAGGTTTAGAACATTACAACAAATAAATTTAATCATTTTTCATATTCTGGTATTATTTATTATTAAATTTTTACCCTTTTTAAAAAAATTATATATATCAACATATATAAATTAAACATTATATATAATTATGTAAACATATTTACATATAAACTATCATTCTATATATTTAAGCTGTATATAAATAAAAATAATATCTAGTTTAATTAAAATAAATATTTATCAATATTTATATATATATATATACAAGTAATATATATTTAATGTTTATATATATATTATTATATTATTATTTCTGTAATGAATAAAAGATTTATATTTTTCTAAATATTCTAATATATATAATATTAACATATAATATATGTAAATAATTATTAATATGTATAATTATATTTATAGACACAAAAATATATAAATATATATACGCATTAATGTATATATTTATAAACACTCACACAAACACAACATATTTCATATAGGTATTTGAAAATAATTTTAAAAATATATGGCTAAAAATGTAGTAAATATATATATAAATATTTATATATATCATTAAATGCATAAAAAGAATATAGATGAGTTTTGAGGGTGTTTTTCCTTATGGGGAAGGTCTCAAGTTCTAAACACACTGAAGGTAGTGGCATGCGAACGTGAAAAGTATGAGGACCAAGTGTTGTAGAAGAGTAGGATCATGTGATGATACCAGGATGTCTTATTGATTTTAAGGGGGGCTTCATGGACAAATAAAATGTGGGGGTGAAATTTGAATTTTAAATTTGTAGAAAAAATATTTCTTCTTTAAAATATATATTTTTTACTTTTCTAGAACGTTTTTAGCACTAATAGAAGACCACTTTAATAAGTGCATTTTTATTGATGATAAAACGGTCTTTTGTCCGTACATTTTATATTACTGATAAAAGTAACCCCTAAATGGATTTTTTAGAATTGTTAAAAAGGTTTTATATTAGTGATCTCATCCATCAAAACCTTTTCCCCTTCCATAATGAGGATACCACGATGACCTAGAAACCTCATACACCATATATCTATAACACTATTCAATCTGAATGTCCTTATAAATGACAGTTATTTAGAAATTATGACCACTATATAAATTTCCACTAATCATTACTAAGTTTATCCCATGATCATTTATATATAATTCTCTTTGTTTCTTCGATTCATGCAAGATGATATGGTGTTGGTGGCCATCACGCAAATAATTCATCCACAGTGGAAAGTTAACATTTACATCAAATACTTATTGGATCACAATGAAATGAAATGTATACATTAAGTATGTCTTCAAATTTCGTGTGAATCATTGAGATTTCATCAATCAGTCATGGTAGAATTATGGTGGAATTAAAATCCTTGTATAACAATATTATATATATTAGGTCAATGATACAGGCTTATCTCTATACGATGTGAAGAACAGTTATTATGTAGAATCCATCCTACATTGATTTAAGATTCGTCTTCACATTCATTAATAAATGAATTCATTGTGTATGTTTGGTACATTTTCACCTCTGAGTCCCACCTATATGGTTTACATTATTCCCACTCCCCACAAAAATCATACGTGGAATCTGAGGGGCGTTATATGAAAGAAATAGTTACAATATGATTCTCATGAGAGAGATAAACTATGTTTACATTCATTCTAATTTTAATTCATGGATTCAACATTATAAACTATTTCCCTCATTTTTTAAGGTGTCAAACCATCTTTAGAAATGAATTTATATGTTGAAGTACTACAAGAGGAATCAACTGGAGAAGTGAATGAAATAGATTTGAAAATGGTCATATAAAATATGAATTTGGAGCCCACTTTATAAAAAACTAAATGGAAAGAATGGTATATTAAGAAGTATGTGTGATGAAATTGGACCCATAGGACATGGACATCCTATTGTCACCAACCATACACCATAAAAATCATTTAGAGAATTCATTTTAGGATTAGACACTACACTATATTGGAAATAAGTAGCTCAATGTAGAGTCATTACTATAGAAGAGGTTTTTAATAGTGCAATAAGAAGATTCATCATGGCTAAAAAGAATTGTTGGTCTATGTTCCCTTAAAAGGGGGCCCCGTTTATTAGCTCTATAAAAGAACTGCAAAAGGGAGACCATTATCAATGATACTTCTTGTGCTTATAATGGCAACAATGTTTCAATATTCTATTGAAATTACACCACACTATCGTAGACAAATAAAACCCAATATGGGTTATGAAAAATTCATAATTTTATAGAAATAAAAATCACATTAGAAATTAAATAAAAAAGAATCTATTATATATATTTATAATTTTTTTTAGAAAAATACATTAGAATGTACCATTTATAAAAAAACATTCAAATGTTGAAAAAGTGGGTGCCCTAGACCCAACTATTTGGTACTTTTGATTACCATATCATGTATACAGTTAGCAATATAAGATGTCATCTTACCATTATAGTGTAGTCTTTTTAGTGTCCACTATTTAAATGGTAATGTCGAATGATTAATTGTTGTATTGAAATGTTATAGTTGATCCCAAGATATACTGAGAACTTCTAGATACTATGAAATTAATATTAAGTATATGTTCTATGGTCTAGATACATCTTACTGGTTCAGCATAGTATATGTTTGACAATCAGGTGATGGGGGATCATAAGCATTGATACTTCTTCTCATGATATTCACACTTGGTCATCACTAGTAGTTGGATCGTGAGGAATAAACTGAAAATATGAACACCACAAGTTTTTGGCGTCATTGGATGTTCCAATCTACAATCATGTGTAATGGTATCCTGACTATAGATCATTATCAATGTATGTCATTTGATATTTTACATTGATGAATGATGAAAACCATGGAAATGAAGTTGTGGTGAGGAAGTTTGTGTTTGGTGTGTCATTGGTGGCATGATATTGGTTGTATTTTCAGGAAAGGATTTGTCACTTTCGGGTTATGGAAGTAATATATCTCAGGCCATGCTGACAAGGATGGAAACACCTTTATAATACCATGGTCATGGAAGTCAAGGGAAAATCATTCATGTTGATCAAATAATAATAATTCAATAAAAGGTCGACGACAAGTGAGTACATCCTGCATTATGAGATATTAAAGACTAAGATATTATATTACACAGTACGTGTTCATAGGTTGGTTGTCGCTGCTATGAAAATCATTTTCTCTTTAGGGGCCATGATGGGTTTCTAGATCCTACTATTGGTCTATGAATAATATTCACTACAATCAAGATAATGGCCTTGGTGTTCACACACAATTTCAAATTCGAAATCTATCGTATTCAGTAGAAAATGAGTTCTGGACGTAGTGGGCCCCACCATTGGGGTCTGAAATTTGTCCATGTGTAAATGATCACCAATTCAATAAATAAATTTATATTATTGGACTTTAGAATAATGACATTGAATTAATTAATTAAATGTATATACTAGTTTAATGTAAATACATGAAAAATATTAATCGACGAATATTAAAAATATTCAAATGTTCAATTAATATTTATGGGAACAACGACTCAAATTTTGGACTCAATTTTTGTCATGTAACATATTTAATATATTAAAAGAAAATGATAATAATATTCATGACTCTGTTTAGTAGTCACAATATGTCGTTAATAGTGTGTTGAGTATTCATGGGTTGGGTTGCCATTTTTGGGTAAGCACATAACACTATAAATAGAGGAGGGGCTTTCACAAAGGACTATTCATTGGAATTCTCTCTCCTCTCCTCTCTCCCATGTTGTAGAGAGATGCTCGGGATCTACGGAGCTCAGATCGAGGTCTCTCTTCAACATCAAAAGAAGAGTGATGAGATGATCATGGGATCGTCGAAGGCATTGTTGTAATTCTATGCTAGCACCCCGACTTCGAAGAACAACGTTTCTGCAGTTTCTTGAAGCGTGTGTGGACGATCTAGAGGAGTTCGATATCGGATTCATTGAGTAGCAATAGAAAATGGCTTGCAGATTTCATGGACGTCTTCCAATTTAATCACGGTTTTTGTGGTTTATTTTCAGGCATAAAACTCTACACGCGAGACCCTCACCTTAAACTAGTCATATTTTCGTCAACATCGATAAGATTACATCAATCTTTGTTGAAATATTTGAATATCCCACATGTTTGGGGCTTCCGCTGCCTTTCCGACTCCTAAAAGTGGTATAATTGTGATATGGGTCGAATTAAGGCAACTAAATTAAATTTGAATTATTTTTAAAAGTGGGCATCGTAACGGTCCCAACGCCGCCAAGGGATTGTGAATCCGATATCGGATGGCCAATTGGGGGCCAAATGATGTTTTAAATCGAATGAACATATCCTCCTTGGGAAATTAATGTCATCGAAATACTGTTTTCCAGAACAAGAAATTATTAATGCGAGTCTTAATTATTATTATTATTATTATTATTATCATTATTATGTTATAATGATAATAATAGTATGATTATAATAATAATTTAATTATAATAATTTTATAATTACTATTTTGATTATTATTATATTATTATTTACTAGGCCAAATATATAGGTTTATGAAAATTTTATTAAAGTATTGAATTTATGATAGGATACTTTCATAAGTCTCCTAATAAAAAATAATGTAATGGAGGAGACCTGCAAATAAGGTCTCACTTTTTTTTAAAAAAAATGCAGTGACCAGACCCACATTTGTGGTACTTCATTCAAAATAATAATAATAAAGTGGAAAATGGTTTGTGAGGGTGAGTGGCACCCCTATGATGCGGCACGCGGCAGCCCGGAGGGACGCCTCCTCCCTTGGTCAGTGGCGGCTGCCTCCTTACATCTAGCCAGTGAATTAGTGCCGTCGTCGGCCACAGTCAGCGCCCATTGGGGAATTATTTTTTGTTTTACATTTTTTCAAAAAAAAAATTTTAAAAATACATCCAGGTTTAAAATTTTTTTTTTTTTACATCCTAAAGGCGGCACATGGTGTGCCGCCTTCGGTTCGGTTTCCGCCGGGCCTAAGGCGGTTCTCCAGGAACCGCCTTCCACCATTGGGGAAACGAAAGGCGGCACACCAGTGTCCGCCTTTCATGTTTTAAATGGCCAAAGGCGGCTTCCCAGTTGCCGCCTTTGCCAAAAATTTCCCTATAAAAGGGAGCCGCCCCTCCCACCCTTCCTCACTCAAAAAACCCTCTTCTCTCTAAAATTTTGAGAGCTCCTCTCTCTAAAATTTTGAGAGCTCCTCTCTCTAAGTAGAGTTTTTCTTCGTGGTGCTTCCGGAGACGCAAAGAGTACAAGATTTTTGTTTCAAGCTTCATTTAGAGGTATTTTTTTTATTTTAAAGTTATTTATTTATTTAATTGTAATTAGTTAATTTTAAATATTTAAGTATGTAGTAGTAGTTATTTAAAGAAAAGAAATAAATAGTTATATTATTAATGTTTTAATTAGTTAATTAGGGATAATAATAATTTATTAATATTTTAGAGATAATCATAGACTAATTAGATAATGATTAAGGAATAATTAAGTCATGATTAAAGGGGTAATTAACCATGGATGATTAATTAAGGAATGTTTAAGGGGTGATTAAGTGATGATTAAGGGATGATTATGGGGTCATTAAGGTAACTAAGGAATGATTAATTGATGATTAAGGGGTAATTAAGGAGTGATTAAGGGGTGATTAACTAATGATTAAGGGGTAATTAAGGAATGATTAAGTGATGATTAAGGGGTAATTAAAGAGTGATTAATGGGTGATTAAGGGGTAATTAAGGAATGTTTTAGGGGCGATTAAGTAACGATTAAGGGGTGATTAACTAACGATTATGGGGTGATTAAGTTGTCATTAACTAATGATTAAGGAATGATTAGGGGATGGTTAAGGGGTAATTAAGGAATGTTTAAGGGGTGATTAACTAAGGATTAAGGGGGTGATTAAGGGGTTATTAACTAATTAAGGGGTAATTAAGGAATGAAGGGGTAATTAAGGAATGAAGGGGTAATTAAGGACTGATTAAGGGGTTAAGGGGATGATTAAGGGGTAATTAAGGAATGATTAAGTGATGATTAAGGGGTAATTAAGGAATGTTTAAGGGGTGATTAAGGGGTAATAAAGGAATGTTTAAGGGGTGATTAACTAATGATTAAGGGGTAATTAAGGAGTGATTAAGGGGTGATTAAGGGGTCATTAACTAATGATTAAGGAGTGATTAAGGGGTGATTAAGGGGTAATTAAGGAATGTTTTAGGGGTGATTAAGTAACGATTAAGGGGTGATTAACTAACGATTAAGGGGTGATTAAGGGGTCATTAACTAATGATTAAGGAATGATTAGGGGATGATTAAGAGGTAATTAAGGAATGTTTACATGATGATTAAGGGGTAATTAAGGAATGTTTAAGGGGTGATTAACTAACGATTAAGGAATGATTAGGGGCTGATTAAGGGGTAATTAAGGAATGTTTAAGGGGTGATTAACTAACGATTAATGGGTGAATAAGGGGTGATTAACTAGGGATGATTAGGGGGTGATTAAGGGTTCATTAACTAACGATTAAGGGGTCATTAACTAACGATTAACGGATGATTAAGGGGTCATTAAGTAAAGATTAAGGGATGATTATGTGGTGAATGACCAACTCCTAACTGATTAACCAGCACTTAAGTAGTGATTAACCAGCACTTAAGTAGTGATTAACCAGCACTTAAGTAGTGATTAACCAGCACTTAAGTAGTGACCGACACTTAACTAGTGATTAAACTGCACTGTAATGAATCTTATTTTTTAGAGATCATTGAACATATCTTTAGGAAAGTTAAAAAATTGTTCTACAAAACATTAGTGGCTTAATTTAGGAAGGTTTTAAAATTTTGGTGTCATGAAAGTTTATGTCGTTATCTAAGAAATTAAATCCCTGTCTGGATACTACAAGTGGATGATGTGGCTCTGGCAAAGCTGTACCTAGGGGTGAAAGCCCCGACAAGGAGTTTCGGGCCTGACCCGGGGTATCCTGGTACACGACAACGGGCCTTGCTGCGCTCCTGGTTTGACACTCCCGGGGGATATGTTTTAGATGATTGATATTTACTTCATGAAGTACTAAAATACCTTTAAGAAGATAAAAAAATTTATTTAACACGTAACAAAACATTATTGACATATTCAGTGATCAGTAAACATTTTTCATGTAGAGAGACATGTTTGCTTGTGTTTACTGCTATGGAAAGGTAATTCAAACCGAGCAAGGAGCTTCTTATAGTATACAGCCAACATCTATGGTTAACACATCTGATTGTGTTACCATAACTGATCTTCAAGATAGAATTCGTGGTTGCTTAAATCTCGGTCCTCATCAAGAGATAAAGTCTATTAGTTATAGACATTTGCAATTCCCTGCCACGTTATGGCATCTTGCTTGTCCATTGGCTTCTGATGAGCACTGGGTCCAAGTGGGAACTTTATTTTCCCAACGGTCTGATGGTGCAATGATGGAGTTATATGTTGAAGTTTCTAATGTACAAAAACATCAAAATGTTCGAAGTCGTAGACATGCACAAATAGTTGTTGAAGAAGCCTCATCCCAAGAAATTGAGGATGTTCGCCCTGTTGTGGAGGAGGACAACTTAGATGATCTACCGGATTTACATATAAATCATTCTTCAGATGAGGAATTTAATAATGATGGAACAGACGGAGAAGACAATGATGATGGGGAGGGAGCTGGAGGTGGGGAGGGAGCTGGAGAAGATAAGGTAGTAGTTTCTCGAAGTAGAGTAGTTCAAGAACATTCTCGACCAACATTAAATCATCCACCACCCTTTGAATCTTGGTCCGAAGCAATGGAACGTGTACCTGAATTTGACAACTATGTTCTGACACCTGCAACAGAGTTTCCTGGAGTTATAGTGGACAGGTTTAGTGAGTTGGACAAAACATTATATAATGGAAGGGATTTTCCAAGTAAGGATGCGTTGAAGAGCTTCTTAAAAAGATTTCATATTGAGAGGCATTGTAGATATGTAGTTGAGGCATCATGTCGAAAAAAATATGTTATACGGTGTGATAAATTTGATGAAGACTGTAGATTCCGGTTGAGGGCGATTCCAGACATTGCATTTGGTGGATGGAGAATTTCAAAGATTGAGGCAGCTCATTCTTGTGTTCAGCCAAATTTGACACAAGATCACACTGCTTTGGATGCCGAATTTGTGTCAACTGTTATCGTTGAGATGATTAGGACCTGTCAAGATGTTCCTATAGCCCTTGTGCAAGAGAGGATTCTTCAAACTTTTGGTTATAAGATTTCTTATAACAAGGCATGGATAGCGAAACAGAAGGCAATTGTGAAGGTCTACGGTGATTGGGATGACTCGTATCGGGTGTTGCCGCAATTATTAGCCATGATGAGCCACAACAACCAAGTTGTCTACCATATAAATACGAAGGAACATGTGTTTGAAGATAATCGATTGGATCAATCTCGTGTTCAATTTCATCGGTTATTCTGGGCATTCCTCCCATGTATTTCCGCATTTCGTTTCAGTAAACATTTCATACAAATTGATGGAACATTTCTATCTGGAATGTATAAGGGCGTATTGTTGATTGCGGCAACCCAAGATGGGAACCGTTCACCACTTCCGCTTGCATTTGCAATAGTAGAGAAGGAAAACTATGAATCTTGGAGCTGGTTTTTGGCATGCATCAGCAACCATTTCACAGGCATTGGAGGTGTATGTTTGATATCTGATCGACATAGGGCAATCAATGAGACAATCAATGCGGATCCTGATTCATGGAGGCCCCCAAATGCACATCATCGATACTGAATTAGACACATTGCTAGTAACGTGCGCAAAACCTTCCATAATGAGGCTATGAAGAATGCAATCACGAGGCTTGGTAAGCAATGTTGTCATTGATGTTTACTATTTTAATGTAAATAAAAATATATTTTCTATGACCTGTGATCATATTTATGTAGCATATGAGCCAGATCAACGAAGGTTTGAGGCGCGTTACGAAGAAATCCGCAAGGCTAACCAAGAAGTGTATGATTATATGATGAAGATTCCAAAAGAGAAATGGACACTGGCCTATGACGGGGGGAAGAGGTATGGACACATGACCACAAACATTGTGGAGTGTATAAATGGCATCTTCAAAGGGCTTCGCAAGCTACCAATTACTGCCCTAGTTCAGGAGACATTTTATCGTTGTGTCAAGTACTTCGTTGATAGACAAAAACTGGCCTCAGATGGGATTCAACAGGGGTTAAGATTTGGAAAAAACTTTCAACGAGATATTGACAAGAACATTGAAGAAGCTTCCAGTTATCGAGTGTGTCTATTCCGTCGGGAAGACTCGGCATTTGAAGTTCAAGAGTATTGTAACCCCATTACAGGTAACAGCGGTGAAAAATTAGTGGTACTTCTAGAAGCAAAACAATGTCAGTGTGGAAAGTTTCAAGCATTAAGGTTTCCATGCGCACATGCCATCGCAGCATGTGCGTCTGTGAACGTATCATGGGAAGCTTATGTTGATCCAGTATACCGATTGGAGGCCATTTCTAACTGTTATGCTGCGCCATGGACGCCTGTTGGGGAGTTTCGATATTTCCCAATGCCTGAAGACCAGCCCATACTGATTCCTGACATCAGTAGATTACGACCACGGGGAAGACCTAAGACCAACAGGATACGAAATGAGATGGATTGGCCTCAAGAACAAGGGAAAAGGTTGAGATGTCGTCTATGTCATCAAGAAGGGCATAACCGGAAACGATGTCCTAACATTGCTGGATCGAGTTCACACACTCAGCCACAATGATGTGTTGTATCCAACATGATCTTTTCATGTAGTCAGTTATATGTTGTTAATATCAGAGATGAACTTTTTAAGAATTGTTTCACATTTCCAATAAGCAACTTCTCAACTTCCAATAACGAACCTCTGTATTCAATACTTTTAAATCCATTAATCTGAACGTAATCTTAGAGAACAAAAACATTATTAAAAAAAGGTTATTTATCATCGAAGACAAAAAATTATTAAAACATTTATCATAAAGGATCTTCATAAATCATACATAACCCGGATAAAATGTTTATATATATAAATGTATGACACCATATCTTAAAAAACATAATTTTCATGGTAAAAACATATATAAAGACACGATAGATAAATGTTCTCCAAAATATGACGACATTCCCTTAATGTTTTCTAAAAAAACATCACATATTGTTCATTATACCAATCATTAAATTCTATTAAGTTTAACATTATATTTATATTTTATAGTGAATACTAATTTCCTTTTCTGGCTTCCAGATGGATGATGCTCCACTCCTCACCGAGCAGCATAGGCATGTTTCTCGTGATGTGATAGAGGGTCGGGATGTTCGACGGATTAGGGTGCGGCGAGCACACCATTTTCGACACATGGCGCCTCCAGCTGCTATTATACCATACTTACGTCGTGCTGGCTTCTACGGCATTGCCGTTTCTGATTTCACTTACACTGATCATCCCCTTCTTGCTGCCTTGGTCGAGAGATGGAGACCAGAGACTCACACATTCCACTTGCCAGAGGGAGAGATGACTATCACCTTAGAGGATGTGGCAGTGTTACTCGGTCTTCCTATTCAGGGAGATGCAGTTATTGGACCCACCATCGGGGATTGGGCTGAGCTGGCACAGAGATTATTAGGTGTCGATATTTTGGCTGATCATACTGCTACAGATGGTGGGTCCATATCTATGCCTTGGCTTGCTTTGCAGTTTGCACATTTACCAGCTGATGCTGATGAGCAGACCATCATGTGTTATGCTCGGGCATATATCTTACGACTTATTGGAGGTACATTGTGTTCAGATCACTCGGGTGTGCATGTGCACATGATGTATCTTAGTTTACTGGAGGACTTTGATCGGATCGGGAGATACAGTTGGGGATCTGCATGTTTGACCTACACTTATAGAGCATTATGTACGGCATGCCGCTCAGATCACACAGATCTCGGAGGATGTGTCGTCCTTATACAGTTGTGGGCATGGGAGCACATCCCTGTCCTCGCCCCTGTTACTGTTGGTCAGAGGCTTCCTATAGATGTGCTACAGGACGCTCCACGTGGACGATGGTATGATCCGTCATATTTATTTGTTTCCGATTGTATTATGATTTATTATATTTAATTTCTGATTATTTATCACTTTCAATGTTGTATTTGATAGGTGGAGTCAGGCACATCGTTTCATCGATGCTCCAACCCACAATTTGGCTGCATATCGTCTCATGTTGGACAATTTACTACCTGACAGCGTAAGTATATATCATCATTTTTGTTTTTTGTTAACAAATTTCTCTGATGAAATGTCACATGTCATTACAGATTCATTGGATGCCATACTGGAGTCTGGTTCAGGACTTACCTACATACTGTACTGCTGGACTTCATGAGGTTATGGCTGTAGTGCCACTTATTCACTTTCATATTATTGAGTGGCACCAGCCCGATAGAGTTATGCGTCAGTTTTGCTGTGTTCAGCTGATTCCACCTGCACCACGACAGTTACCAGCGCTTCATGGCTTGAAGCTCACGGGGAGACAACATGTCGATTGGCGACGACGACCTGCCCAATATGTCGCCATCTGGGACAATCGAGCAGAGCATCGTATCACAGGTGTACGTACGATGCGATTCTACCTATCAGATCAGGTAGAGTATGAGCCATGGTATAGAATGAAGTCTATATTGTATCTGACTCAGCACGGGAGAGGGATTCAGGATCTGGTAAGTCAATAAATTTCACATAATATATTTATTATGCTATTTTATAATTTATTTTGAATCTCTGTACAGCATACCAGACTACGACGACTATGTCGCATGACTGATCCGGAGGAGGAGGAGGTTGCTAGTTTATCTGTGATCCATGCTGCTTTGGAGGAGACGATGCCGATTTGTCGATCTATTCATGAAAGTATCATCCATCCTAGACCCCAGAGACATGATGTTCCTGCTCAGGAACATGATGCTCCTATCCCAGGAGATGAGGGTCCTACTCAGGAACCTGCAGCAGCAGCTGGTGCTGTTCCCCAGCGACGACAACGGCGACGGAGACCGCGTCCTGCTGCACGTGAGCCCTCACCTGTTCCAGAGGCAGAGGTCGGTGCTCTATCAGTCCAGCCTGACCCGTCTGGGTTCGTGCAGCAGGATGCAGCATGGGATCCATCTTTTTTGACCGGATATCCACAGTATTCGCCAGATATTTATTTTCCAGGGATTTATCAGGGGTCATCTCCCATGCCGCCATCTTTCATACCAGATCCTTCACAGCCTATATGGTTTCCCGAGGGTATGCTGACAACCCCTTCTACTTACGTAGTGGGAGAAGGATCTCGTGCACACGATGACATCCCTCCGACACCTCCTTCCATTCAGACTACGACAGAGGCTCCCGTGATTGATGTTCCAGTGCCCGAAGATCATCCCTCTCCAGGTCATCATACTCCATCCCAGCATGGAACACGTCGCTCTCGATATGGACGTACCATTCGCACACCACCTTGTGGGACAGAGCCTCACCATAGACACTGACATTACTTATTCATGTAAGGTGAGATGAGAAGGGAGGTATTATACCATCAGGAAGAGAGATTCTAGAAATGTGCAATGCTATGACAAACCTTTAAATGAAATGTGTCAGTTCCCCACTAGATGTGCATGTTCCTTCAAAATTTTCAGGCTGGAGATAATCCACCTTAAGTTTCACATAGTCTTATGTCTTCCATGTATTAATGTCAAACACTTTAACCAATTTGTTTACTTTATGGGGAAGTAAAACCTCATTCCTTTGAATATGCACATTACCATGAACATATAAGATCATCATTTTGCAAGAAAAACTACTAATCTCATGTTCACTGAAATACCCCTTAACGTAAGAATGATACAAATAGTGTAAGTACCCAATAGCAAGATTCCAATCCATTTTGACTGGGCTATGTGGAATCATTGGTGTTTTCATCTGATTAATAATTTAAAAGGTTTCAAAACCACCTTTCTAAAACTCAAAAATGTTTCAAGTAAGTGACTTTGAAAGCCCATAAAATATAAACCATAAGATCTATTGAAATGAAACTTAAAACATGGATTAAACATATAATAAGTAATTGAAAATAAAAACCATTTATTAAAAATTGCTGATGAAATACAATTATAAGCTTTAAAAAATACTTCTTTCAACTCAAAAATATTTCAGATATGAGACTTTGAAAGCCTATAAAATATAAACTTAATGACGCATATAAATAAAACATAGAACATAGATTAAACATATAAGAAGTAGTAGAAAAGTAATTAGTTAATTCTGGTGAGGGGGAAAACTGTTAGACCCTGGAATTGAAGGATAATGGGGATGACAAGGAAACATCAACCCCCACGCCCACCCCTTCCACCCATTCAACCAACTTCGGTAACTCCTATAGAAGTAGCTTTTCAAAAAAAAAATGAAATGTCACCCCACCACAGCTTCCTACATCCATATTAACCCCCCAATTCAGTATCATTAAATGTGGACAACCCCCATTTTTACCAAAGTCAATGATGGACTATTAAACCATCACTTTTCAACCTCCGCCTCAATAATACAAAATGCTTTGAGGGATGAGAAATGATTCGGTGCATTTTAGAACATTGAAATGCGTCGAATCATTTCTCATCCCTCAAAGCATTTTGTATTATTGAGGCGGGGGTTGAAAGTGGTGGTTTAATAGTGCATCATTGACTTTGGTAAAAATGGGGGCTGTCCACATTTAATGAAACTGAATTGGGGGGTTAATATGGATGTAGGAAGCTGTGGTGGGGTGACATTTCATTTTTTTTGAAAAGCTACTTCTATAGGAGTTACCGAAGTTGGTTGAATGGGTGGAAGGGGTGGGCGTGGGGGTTGATGTTTCCTTGTCATCCCCATTATCCTTCAATTCCAGGGTCTAACAGTTTTCCCCCTAACCAGAATTAACTAATTACTTTTCTACTACTTCTTATATGTTTAATCTATGTTCTAAGTTTTATTTATATGCGTCATTAAGTTTATATTTTATAGGCTTTCAAAGTCTCATATCTGAAATATTTTTGAGTTGCAAGAAGTATTTTTTAAAGCTTATAATTGTATTTCATCAGCAACTTTTAATAAATGGTTTTTATTTTCAATTACTTATTATATGTTTAATCCATGTTTTAAGTTTCATTTCAATAGATCTTATGGTTTATATTTTATGGGCTTTCAAAGTCACTTACTTGAAACATTTTTGAGTTTTAAAAAGGTGGTTTTGAAACCTTTTAAATTATTAATCAGATGAAAACACCAATGATTCCACATAGCCCAGTCAAAATGGATTGGAATCTTGCTATTGGGTACTTACACTATTTGTATCATTCTTACGTTAAGGGGTATTTCAGTGAACATGAGATTAGTAGTTTTTCTTGCAAAATGATGATCTTATATGTTCATGGTAATGTGCATATTCAAAGGAATGAGGTTTTACTTCCCCATAAAGTAAACAAATTGGTTGAAGTGTTTGACATTAATACATGGAAGACATAAGACTATGTGAAACTTAAGGTGGATTATCTCCAGCCTGAAAATTTTGAAGGAACATGCACATCTAGTGGGGAACTGACACATTTCATTTAAAGGTTTGTCATAGCATTGCACATTTCTAGAATCTCTCTTCCTGATGGTATAATACCTCCCTTCTCATCTCACCTTACCAAGAAAAATTATCTACAGCTTTTGAGGTTGATTTATACTCAGGGGCATGACAAAATTGCAAAGATGTTTCTATTGTGTGTAAAGCACATAAGCTGGTTGAGGTTTTCATTGTTGGAATGCATCTGAATGCTACGACAAAGTTAGAAGGACTAAGTTAAAATTAAAAAATTTATTAATTTCTTATATATTTAATCAATGTTTAAAGTTTCATTTATATTGGTCTTATAGTTTATGTTTTATAGTCTTTCAAATTCGTGTACTTGAAACATTTTTAAGTTTCAAGTAGAATGTTTTGAAAGATTATAAATTAATTTTTATGGACATTTTTTAGAAAGTTTTTGTTGTTTTCAACTATTTCTTATATGTTTAATCAATGTTTAATGTTTCATTTCTATTGGTCTTATAGTTTATGTTTTACAGTCTTTCAAAGTTGGAAACTTGAAACATTTTTAAGTTTCATGTTGATGGTTTTGAAAGCTTATAAATTGTTTTTGGTGAACATTTTTTATGAAATTATTTTTGTTTTCAACTATTTATTATATGTTTAATCAATGTTTAAAGTTTCATTTGTATTGATATTATAATTTATCTTTTATAAGCTCTCAAAGTCACGTACTTGAAATATGTTTAAGTTTCAAGTGGGTGGTTTTGAAAGCTTATAAATTAATCTGTATCAACACTCTTTATGAAATTATTTTTGTTTTCAACTATTTCTTATATGTTTAATCAGTTTTTAAAATTTTATTTGTATTGGTCTTATAGTTTATCTTTTATAGTCTTTCGAAGTCGCGTACTTGAAACAGAATCACACATCGGAAACGCAGAATGTACTGTGCAGGAAAAGGAGAACCAGAATCCCACATCGGAAATGCAGTATTGTTTTCAGGGCAAACTCCCTTATAAAAGGGAGTCCTGGGTGAGGGTATCAGTTAGAATCCAGACTGCTGTAATGGCAGAACCGCTGGATAATAAATAGCAGAAAAAATTCTTCTAAAAAGTTTTGTTATATATATATATATATAAAACAAAACAAAACAAAAAAAATAAAAAAAAAATTTTAAAAAAATTTTTAACCAAAGGCGGCACCTGGTGTGCCGCCTTTGTGGTTAGTTTTTGGGCAAAGGCGGCACATGGTGTGCCGCCTTTCCCTGGGCGGAAAATTCCCCAAAGGCGGCACACCAGGTGCCGCCTTTGGGGGGTAGAAAAATAATTTTTTTTAACCTAGGTCTATTTTCAATTTTTTTTTTGAAAAAATGTATATAAAAAAACCCCCCATTGGGCTGCCACCTCCCTCTCCAATGCCTCGCACTAGCAGTCGCACCCCTAACCAGGTCGATCTATGGTCGCCTCAA
Source organism: Viscum album (assembly GCA_963277665.1). NCBI lineage: Eukaryota > Viridiplantae > Streptophyta > Magnoliopsida > Santalales > Viscaceae > Viscum > Viscum album. The sequence continues at coordinate 1,533,949,309 of OY728120.1, read as the reverse complement.
CCCAGACATTCTGCCTCCACTTCCAGCACACCACACTGCTTCCAACTGCCGGTGGCTCCCCTCATCCGCTTCCCTCATGTGCGCTGGACCTCCCCACCACCTCGGTTCCCCACAACCCCCCTACTTCTCAGACACTGCTCCTACCTAAACCAGCACCGCCTCGGGCTAGCCGCTCTAGCCTCGTTCCTCATGGCCTTAGCCCCTTCTCATAGTGTTATGCCAGACTGTGACGCTCCCCTCCACAGTGGGATTCTTCCAACGTCGTCCTACATGCCCACTCCAGCTTCGCCCCACTCCCCAGATATCCACTAATACTTATGTAAGTAAGGGTATTGCTGCCCCACCATTTCCCTCCCTGATCTGGCCGAATGCACCTCCCATTGTCACACTTTTTCGAATCTCATCCCATTCCATGGCCACGTCAGGCTGCCACTGCCTTTTTCTGCCCAGGATGTGCTAGTTTAGTAAGGTAACACCAGTTACATGTCCATTTGGACCCAAACCGGCCCTGAAATGGGCATCGGTAGGTCGGCCCAACCCCGAACAGGGTTGGGCGGACCTACCTAGCTCAAACCTCCCTTGTATGTGGTCGGAACAACCCTAACTAGTCCTTCAAAGGTTCTCCCGGACCCGCATAGGCCATGCCTAAAGGTTTAATGTCCCCTGATTTTTTAATTAATCATAAGGTAATTAAAATTATTAATTCAATATCATTTGATAAATATTTTAGAGAAATATTAATTATTGGTTATTAAAATTTAATGCGGGGTAATTAATATAATTTGGTGATAATAAATTTAATTAATTAATTTTGGTTTTACTTTTAAAATTAATTTAATTTATTTGGAACGAAAAACATTAAAATATTGAATTAAAAATTAGAGTGGAATTTTTAATTCAATTAAATTACCTCTTATTTATTTAATATAAGTTTAATTTCTAGTCTGCATTTAGTTCATATACTCATTTATAATGCATATTCTTATCATTAGCTAGAGACTAACATGTGCATGTCTGGTTCTTGATTGTTTGTTTAATTATTTCATGTAATTTTGTAATAATTTTTTTTGTTAAATAAAAGGTTATCAGTATATCATCCCAGGGTGATAATATGTATAAGGGTCTGTGTTTCCACTTCTCTGAGTTGTACATTTTACTCTCAGAGATTCCCTCGGCTGCATCTGTGTACTGTTGAATAATGACGAGGCGAGGAGTGATGCAGTTCGTGTTGAGTTGAGGGAAACACCAGACAAAAGATATGATGCATTGGAGAGCCATACAATGCATTTTGAGTCACAAGGGACGTGACACAAGGTATGACCCTAGGGTTTAGGTTATTCCATTATTCACTCAACAAATCAACCAATAGTATCAGCTCATGAATATGCCTTCATTTCATTTTTCCATGGTTTTTTTGAATGTGTAGTTAATGCGTGCTAACATATATTAATAATAAAGAATCATTCAAGATAAAATAAACATGTGACACAATGATGTTTTTTATTCCCTACATGGTATGTTGTGAGTGAGATCACATAGTACATGCTTATAAATAAAGAAAATGATTTCATTCATCACCTTAAAAATAAAAAAAACTTCAATGATATTTTAATCTATTACATCCTTCCATCAATCAAAGTGAGAAAAAACCGATTTCTTGAGGTGTCGGTCATTCCATAACTGAGGGTTCCTCTTACTGTTGCGGAGTCCTTATAAAAATGATGAGTCGACTTAACTAAATAGCTTTTAAGGATTGTTCATAGCTAACATGATATCATTTTAGAGGAATGTGTTGAGAAAATCAGGTTATGATTTTAGAAGCCGGTACATCACTCAACAGATCAAGGAACTGCATGATAAAGTAGTCAGCCAGCCAAAATCCCCCCATGAACCCTCAAAGTAGTGGCGTAGCCATAGCATGTAGACTATTTTGTGTGGTTTAGGGATCCATGCCTCTAGAATACTCAAGCGAAATAGTATTTCGATTATGGAAAAGTGGGTTCCAAGAATTTGATAAAATAGTGGGAGACATTAAATGATTTAGGTAATTAATCAAAATGTCTAAATAGGTAATCCAGATAAAAATTTCTAATCTACTAAAGTTTAGTTTTGTAAAAAATGGCATGTTATACCACAAGTATAAAAAATTGTGATAAACATTGGATAATTTCCAAATCCACATTAACATGTGCATCCAAGGGCAATATAGGTTCTAGTGTACAATAATGTTTAAAATTCTAGGTGCCTGTGACCCCAACACTGTTAAACTACATCAAGAAGTGAGGATGAATCTTCTTACCATAGACCTATGTACAAAGCATATGATACTTATATGATTATGCTCTCATCAAAATCTGGTTCCAGTTATGGTCGCAACACTGGGACATGGATGATATAACATGAAGTATAATCTCTAAGAAGTTCTCACGGAGATAATAAAGAAATGATATAAATATGGTGATGTTACACTGGAATGTGTAAATTGAAAGATTGATTGTGATATTTAAATGGATAAATTTCTCATATAATTTTCACCACATCACACAAGATTCATTTTAAGTTATAAAAAGAACAAGTATTGAGTAAACGAATCATTGCCTATTCAGGTATGGTTTGTCACGATGATAAGAATATCAAAGATAATTTCATTTTTAATTCATATGGAAAATGAATTGAAATACAATGAAAAAAAGGCCAAGAGTCAAGTAATTCCATTGAAACATTCTCAATTTCCTTTAATTAATGAGGAATTAACAAAGGTTATTTTCATTTCATATTTTAAAAAATGGGCGTTTAAATTCAATAAAATCATTTAAATAAGAAATATTACCCGCTTATTATTAAAAAATATTCATCAAATGTAATGTTTCCATATTACTACTTGGTTATTAAATACAATAAGCTGATTTTATATGTATTTTATAATATGTCAACCATGTTAGTATAGAAACATTACTGAATGTTAGGTGTTTTTTCCAAGTGGCTACGAATGGGTGATACCTAGTCCATTGGTGAGAAGTACATGACTTCTTAATTTCATAATGAAAGAATCAAGTATAACTAATATTGACTATAACCAAAAAAAATCTCATGTGTCCTTGGACACATGGAGACATTCTTTCATGTTTTGGAATGAAAGTTATTTTTGGTATTTAAAACATAATCACTAGTTCAGTAATACATGAATAATAGGTACTTAGTGATGAATATAAATGCAACAATTATACGCAGTTTTGGTAACATAATTATTTGTCAAGTAATACTAAATGTATACATCATGAATACATCATGTATGGTATTTAGGCTCAAAACTACTAAATAGTTTTGTTATTATTGACGTATTTCATTTGGACAATGGAACCTTTAGAAATAATGGTATGTCACAAAGCTTTTGGAAATACTTGAAAAAAGTGAACATGAACCATTCCAATGGTAAAATAAATGTATATATACTTCATAAGATTCCATTAAGTAATTAAGGAATTAAAAAGTGAGGTATTTTAATGGTCATAAGATTTTAGTTGCTTCTGGTCAGAAACCCGATGAATATCTTCACCAAGAATTCATCAATCATGATAATGTAGGGTGGAGTAATTCCTAAATGCACATTACATTATCGACATCAAGAAGTTGATGTTAATGAGGAGGATTGTTAATGAGGTATTAAATAACAACATTGATCAAAAAACATGTAGTGTGGATCAATTCCTAAACAAACATTTTTTTTATCAGAGTGTTGATGTATGTAGTACTAATGTTGCAACTTACTGAAAAATACATTATATTATATGCAATTATTTTAAAATAATGGAGTAATATCCTAATAATAAGAGAATTAAAATGACCAATAGATATCATATTAGTCTTAGTATGATGATAAATCCATTATGTCATATAGATATGTGTTTGGGTTCAATGAGTTTGTTAGGACAAAAAAACTAGCATCATGTACAAAAACATTGTGCATCTTTTGTAATCTTCATAATGGTTGATTAGGATATTACATAAATCCCTATGATTGAAAATCTATAGTCAATTAATAGAAAATATCTCTATAAGATGGTTCACATCCCTTTAGAGATAGTGGGAACTAAATCGACTTGGATTAATAAATTCTTTTGATGCACAAATAGTTGGCATAAGAACTAGTTCTACAAGCACATATGGAACAATGTTTGTTCCAAAGAAAAATACTACCTAGGAAGGATAAAACTATGGTGATGGTTTTTTTATTCACCACAGTCGGTGATCTATTGTTCAATGTGAGTAATATTTCATACAGGTTAATAGTATATGGAAATTATTTAATATTAGGACGTCCAACTAAAATTCAATTAATGGATTCCATCTATCAAAGTGAAAATGGGATTATTATTTTTAATATTGTGGTGGGTATTCAAGTGAGTTGATACATGGATGGTACAAATATAGTACCAATAAGGATCGATGGGTTTCATGAAGTTTTTATTCCTAAATAGATTTGATTTTTACTTATCATTGCTAATATCTATGATAATATTATTTTGAATTGGATTTCAAGACCACCAATTATGGATGGTGCTTATACAACCCAATCAGAAATAGATGGTCACATCACAAAATTCTTATAAAGGATGAAAGTTACTAAAATAGAGTTTAGGATAAATGTAATAAACATGATCATAGAATATATGTTTTCAACAAATGATTTCCATGTGTCTATGAGTGGTTAGTAGGATCTCCAATGGTTTTTCTTGTGAAATATGATTGACAACATATGGAAAAAAATTTGTATTTATGTCAGCTAAAACCAGGATGAAATCTATACTCCAATGATTGACATAAAGTATCAACCAATGTTATAGGGAACAAGATCCACTATGGTGGATCTAAAGTTAGCTTGGACCTAGTCAATCATACATATAGTGACATGGTAATGAAAAATACAAGTTGCAACAATTCAAGAGATGAATTTTTTCCTGTGTCACATGGCATAATCTCTTCAGGATGACATTTCTAGGACATGGGATGAGATAAATGTGATGAGTTGAAATTTATACATTAAAGTTATGGATCTATCACATATTCCTTAAAAAGTATAAGAACTGATATTTACAAGGTATATTTTACATTAGGAATACATCCGTTATATCTAGGAGAATTACAAGTAAAGTAGTTATAACTATGTAATTTTACATAGGAATGTACAAAAGATAAGTGCTTGGTAAGTTGTGTTAAATGATACATGTTTTTTATGATAAAAACTAGTCATCCATAGATAAATGTGATCTACTATCATAGTTAGGATAATGATGATAAGAGATTCAAGGTCATATCAGCCAGTGGTATCCATAGATACAATGACCGACTACATTGAAGCTTCTATGGTAGATACGAAGCAGTTAAATGCAATTATTTCTTCTCGTTCATAAAATCACACCTGGGGAGAAATGTATTTTCATAATGTAAATAATGATATTATTACTACCCAAGATGTAATGTTATGATAGTAGACAAGTTGGATATAATTGGGATATCATCTCATGAGAATTTTAACTCAAGGAGATGAGGTAGTAATACCAGGATAGCCACATGGGGGAACTGTGGTAGGCCCAGTAGCTAAAGTTGTTAATTTACAGAAACATGAGGATCATCATGTGAGTAGATAACACATTTGGTTTACAAGTTGGCTAAAGTGAAATATGGAGTCTTGAAATAGTGGTTTCCCAATATCCAACTATCCAGTGTTTTAATTACCATATCATGTATATAGTTAACTACAAATGATGGCATCCAACAATTATAATGTAGGATTCTCTACCTCAACTATGGAAATGGTAATGTCCCATGTATAATTGTCTTATAGAATGGTTCTAACATATCCTAATCTATAATGAGAACCTCTAGATATTATGACATTAATAATAAATATATGTTCTATGGTCTAGATTTATCTTACTGATTGGGCATTGTATATGTTTGACTATCATGTGATGGGGGGATCATAAGCATTGAGACTTATTATCATGAAGATAAAACATGGTGATCTCTAGTAGTGAGATCACGAGGACTTACCTTCCAATTGAAACACCACATGTTTCGGTTTTCATTGGATGTTCCCATATACGATCATGTGTAATGGTCTCTTGACTTGATATCATTACAAATGTTTTTCATTTGATTGCGTACATTGATGAAAGATGAAAACCATGGAAATGTAGTTATGGAGGGGTAGTTTGTGTTGGGTGCGTCATTGGTGGAATGACATTGGTTGAGTATTCAAGAAAGGATTTGTCGCTTCTTGTTTATGGAATTAATATATCTCAGTCCATGTTGATAAGGAAGGAAGTTCCATTATAAGATAAATTCCATAGTAGTAAAGGGTAAACACATCCAATTAGTTCAACAAATAATAAATCAAGAATAGGTCGATGGCACGTGACTGTGTCCTGCTTTATGAGATATTACAGACAAAGAGACTATATTACACATTATATGTTCAAAGGTTGGTTGTCGCTACTATGACAATCCTTATCTGTTTTTGGGAAATGATGGGTTTATAGTTCCTACTATTGTTCAATGAATAATATTCACTACTATTGAGATGAGGTCCTAGAGGGTCACACACAATAACATATTCGAGAATATTCTTAATACAGTTATATATGAGTTTTGGACATGGTGGGCCCAACCATTGTGGTCCCAATATTAAATGATCACCAATTCAATAAATAAATTCATATAATTTGAGCTTAGAATAATGAACATTGAATTTATTTTATCGATGTATTTACATTTTTTATGTAAATACATGAAAAATATGAATTTCTGAATATTTAAAATATTCAAAGGTTCAATTATTGATTATGGGAATGACGAGCCACATTTTCGACTCAATTATTTTCAATAAATATATTTTTTATATTACAAGAAAATGATAAAAATATTTAGGACTCAGTTTAGTAGTCATAATATGTCATTAATAGTGTGTTTATTATTCAAGGGTCAGGATGGAATTTCTAGGTAAACACATTACACGCAATAAATAGGGGAGGAGGGGAATTCACAAAGAATTATTCATTGGAATTATCTCTCATATCCCCTATCCCTTTTTCCAGAGGGAGATTCCATGGATCCAAGGAGATTAGATTGATCTCCCTCTCAAGTATCGTAAGAAGAGAGATGCGGTGAACATTGGAGCATCGATGGAATCGTCATAAAACTGCTCTAGCACTTAGACATCGACTAAGAACATTTCCGTAGTTTCTTGAATAGTGTGTGGAAGATCTAGAGGAGTTTGATGTCGGATTCTTCGAGAAGAAATCACCGACAATGAGTAGATGTTGTGCGTTGATTCAGATTTAAACCATGTATTTTATAGTTTTTCTGTACCTGAAACCCTTCATGCAAGATCACTGGCTTAAATTGAGCATCTATTCAAGGCCATCAACAAGATTACAAAGATCGTTAGTGAATTTTTTTAAAATCCCACATATTTGTGGCATCCGCTCAATGCCTAGTTACTACATCAAAAACATCAATAGTGTCATTATATTTTGTCACACAACAACCTTTCCATTAATCCTTTTCATGATATAAATTATCTAACAAACCACCCAAAATCATGATAATGTATCCACATGTTTTAGAAAAAAAATCTAATGAAATTAATACTATAAATAAATACATTAAACATAAATATGAAAGAATACATTAATAAAATGTCATTTTTAAACTAAAAAAAACATTTTCAATAATATCATACACACTATGTGTTAGATTTAGGTGAAGATAATTTCTACACATCATAAATGCCTTATGGGCCAATTTACTAAATTATCAAAACAATTCAAATGGTATTTTTTTTTTTTGATAATGTCATTTTTATTTATAATAAATTGTCATTTTAAACAGACAACGCACAATTTGAGCATTCCTGTCAAATATTGTGTCAGTGTGACATGAAGCTGATCCCTACATGTCAGAAATAAAAAAAATAATTATTATAAATTAAAATTACAATTAAAAAATTACCAGTTTTTAGTGATTGGCACATATTTTGAACTAAAATGTAAACTTTAAACTCTTAACAGACTATTTGAGTCATATTGGAACACTATGTATAATATTTTCAAGCATATAATTCCAATTTGTCAAAAATGACTTATTTTTTGTTTTACTAATGTATCCAAACAATATAAATGTGTTTTCCTAGTTTTGAGTATGTCACTTCTCTTTTTAACTAAACTTTCAATTTTAAATAAAAATACACACATGGAGTCATATGAGTCTCCCCATGTGTCAAATTTTGGTATGGATAATTCCAAAATGTCATAAATTACTTATTGATTGTGGATATAAAGTAATAAAATAATCCAAATTCATTTTCCTGGTTTTGAGTATGTCATTTGTGGTATTTACTAAAATTTTCTTTTAAATTGAAAACAAACACATTGAGTCATATTTGTCCCATTTTTTATTATATTGAGGTGAATAATAATCCTAAACATCACAAAATGACATGTGGATCAACATAATAATGTATCGAATCAATCCTAATGTGATTTATCATTTTTGAGTATATTAATTTTTTTAGTAAAATGTCAGTTTAAACTGAAAACATGCATTTTGAGTCACACCATTTGTAGAGACCCAAAGCTTGACGTACATGGACATTACATTACTTTTTCGAAAGACTTAAAACATAACAAAAACAAACACCGAAGGACTGTAATAATTTAGTCTCTGTGGAAACATGGAACATAATCTTCTAATCATGGTGAAAGATCTTCAACATCTCCCATTAAGATGTACCACTTTTGTTTTCTTACCTAAAAAATTTCTTTAAATCCTGGGGAAAAGAAAACATAAAAAGGGTGAGCTCAAATGCCCAGTAAGAACATAAAACAATACGTAAACATTTGAATGAAAAAACTTGAACATAAAATCTAAACATCAAAATATTGAGGAAAGACATAAATCTTGGAAGTACGTAAGTCATATATAATAATGGAACATCAATCATGATAAAATAGCATGGGAAGAAAACATGTAAATTTGGAAAACCATTAATCACATGATATGATTTCCATAGTATCCAAGGCATTGCTGCGAAGACCATCTTAGTGGACAAAGTCCCTTTCTGAATCGAGTTCACTCCTCATTTCAGTCCTGTAACAATGAACCAGATTAAATTACCATTCCATCCATGTCTATCTCATGAGATATAAATCTTTAACCAATGAATTTGAGGGATATATAGGTCCCACCCATCTCATAATGAAATCATTCTTACTTGTGCCACAAAATAAACATAAATCATTCATCATAACCCAAAGAATAAAATGGGTTTCATAAACATCATCCCATCATAACAAAATCCATATAAAAAATGGATATCATTTCATCATAAAAAAAGTTAAAACTTGTAAATCATAGATACATTATACTTGAAACATACACATATAAAATAATGTCATCTTAGATGGAAAATTGTTTTGATAAAACACTTGAAGTGAATTCTTGGGGAAAATATCCTTTCTTCTTCAAAATCATTTTCTTTTCTCAAAATGCCATGCAATTTTAAAATAAAATTATTTTGTTGAAAATATTCTTGAAGTATTGTAGATTATTCTTCATGAAAATAAGGCTTCATAAAACCGTGAAAATCTGTTCATGCCGTGTAAGTTAAAGAAAATATTCTCCTTGTACTTTTAACAGAAAGGTCAAAAAGTACTACATATGGTAAAAAAAGCAAGATTCCTTCCATAACACAAAGTAAAAGTCAAGATGGGTAAAAATGACTTTAAACACACATGGAATAATGAAAACATTTTTATGGACATGGATGAAAAATATAACCGCAGTAAATACTCACGAATAAGCAATCTCGGATAAAAATGAGATTTGGAAAATTATCCCTTACCTTATGTCTGATATGATTCATATGTATCATAACATAATGTATAGTAATTTAAATAATGTCATTGACTTATTACAGAATCATATTAATTTTTATGATATCATATATTGTTCACTAATGACATGATATTACCCGTTCTTTTGTAAATTCCAAGTTAAAGCGGCATTTTGGGTAAAATCGTTTCATTTATCGTGCGTGTTTTGACTTGTAATTATTAATATGATTATTTAGATCATGATTACTTAATTCCATAATATAAAAAATTATTTATATATAATATATATATTCAGAATATACATATATATAATAAATATATGAATGAAACGAAATACACTGTTCATGGAGACGGTAGACCGTACGTACGCATGAACGTTGTTTTCCTTTCCTTATTGACTTGAATGGAATTAATTATATGACATATATATATATATATATATATTCATAAATCCAGTATAATTATTATTTCATATATTTCATGATTACTTATTATATATACTTTATAATCATTCTTGAATTGTTAACATGGAAGATGAATCTCATCACGTCGTGGAGACGGTAATCCGTACGTACGCACGAGCGATGATATCATTCCCATATTTATGGAATGGAATTAGAGTGGATGATATAATATATTATAATCCATATGATGTTATAATAATCATATATAGTTATTCTTTACACCATTATACCCATCCATGTAAGGTGGTCATGGAAAAACAGATTACACCACGACGTGGAGACGATATTTCGTACGTACGCACGCGCGGTGATTTCATTTTCCGTAGGATGGATAGAAGGTTAAATGGGGTTGATTAATATTTATAATAACATATAATTATATAAGTAATACTGATGTTATTACTTTATAATGAATCAAATAAATAAGAGGAATTATAAGAAGAAAGAAAGTTGAAAGAGTCGGTAGAAGAGATTACCTCTTCCCTGACGCACCTCCTTTAAACTTCTTCTTAGGAAAATATAGTTGCTCATTTGAGAAGAACAGAACCTCTATGATATAAATATAGAGGTTTATAAGATTAATTGGTAGGGTTTCTCCGAGCTTCAAGGATCAAAAGGTTGTGAAGAGAAGAGGGAAGGGGTCCCTTTTTATAAGGGTGGAGAGGGGCACCATAGAAAAAACATAACATATTATTTTATAATAAAGTCATATTCAGTTTTTAATAGCTCAAAATAAATTTTATTTTGATGTTATGGTGGGGATTGGTCGCAATTCTCTCAACTAATAGGTTTTATAAAAGTTTAGTTTATTTTTTTAACCTTATCATTTAGATTTAACTCTAAGTTAAATAATATAACTTTTACCGTATCTTTTTTTTCCTACAATATATGGTAAATAAAATTACATATCAAGCCAACCGAACCCCAAGTGGTTAATTATTAATATATATAACCTTATATATGCAATTTGGCTGAACCTTATATTTTTATAAAAACAATAATAATTAATAATATAATATTTTTTAAAACTATTTTATGTCAATTTTGACACTATTGGGTAATTGATTTTTGTGAAAATCATAACATCATGATTATTTCGAAAACAATTAATTAAATCAATACTTACATGTCATATTAACCTATAAAATTAGTTTAATTCATAAAAAGTCTCAAATTACATTTATTTGGGTTTTTATAACATAAATTATGTTAATATTTAATTAATAAGGTAATTACTGCATCACCATTGTGTCATAAATAAATTAAATTATTTAATGTATAAAAATTATAAATAAAATAACATTATGTAGGAAATATTTATTATCTTTCTAATTAATATTTATAGTCGAATTTATCTTATGCATAACCCTATATTAAAAATGTTTTAGTTATTAATCTTTGATTTTAACTATATTAACTCTTCTTTAAATAAAGTAACAATAAATTTCCTAATCTAATCCAAGTGGACCTAAATGATAATATTTTATTTCTAAGGTTGTTTTTGGTCGAATTACACTTATCCAATATAATTAAGACATGTGTTAGGGTAATAATAATATCATTTTACCCTTAATTACCCTATTTACTTTTAATCGTGGTAAATAAAAGTAAAAAGTTACTATTCACCAAAAATTATTTTCATCTTATTGAACTACATTTTACTCCTTGATATTAACCGTGTATCGTTTATTTTCGAAATTCCACTCACAGAAGTGGTAAAATTATGTTTTATGTAAATTTGCAAAATCTCCTAGGAGATGGGTTAATGACGGTGAAAAGTTCAATAAAATTTTTATATATCTAAAATTATTATAAAATGACTCTTATGAATTACATTGAACTTATATAGGTATTATGTATCAATTTTTACCTAAAATAGATATTAATCAAATAAATAATTATTTACATAAAAAGTTGGTTTTTAAATAGTAACCCAGAGTTTTCACTATTCATCAAAAATTGGAAGTTTTCAGAAAAATACCAAAAATTCACCCTAAGATAATATTGATATTCTGAATCCAACAATGAAGTCTATTTTGAAATATAAAATTTATAAAATTTCAAAAAGTGGGTATTACTATTCATAATAGCTAGTTCATAATAATATTATAATAATATCTCGTTTTGTGAAACTCGGTATTGCGTTCTAAACACGCTATCGAAGAAGGTCTTGATTTCATGTAATTCAAGCTAAGTCAGGGATGCGTATAGTTAAAGCTCTGTTTGGTGTTGTGTATAACATAATCAATACTTATTTCATTTATACATTAAACAAAATCTATTCTTAATGTTGCGTAGAACAATTCCCACAATAAAAACTTGAAATTGTGTGTTACAGAAGCCAAGAATAGTGTTGCGTATACTGCAACATAATATGGTGTTGTGTATAGAACAAACTAATTTTGGTGTAGCGTACAACACAAGACATCAATCAAACTAAAATAATATTTTTCATAAAATCTTCGGGTGTTACATTCTACCCCCCTTAAAATGAATTTCTCCCTTGAAATTCATCGGGGTTATAAATGGTTTACTAGCCGAATGTTTCTTTAATAGAAACCCACATTGTAAAAAGTAATTCCAAAACTTATCATTGAAAACTAAATTATGAAATGTAACGGTTACCCAAATTAACTAATCACTGGGTTTCCACATAGGAGAACATAGGTGAAAATATGGATATGGAAGAGAAATCTAACCATCAAGTTCTGATGGAGAGTGGTAGAGAACATGGCTATGAAAAATCCAACAGTCACACAACCATATATTTTTGATGATCTAAGGTACCATCTGATTCATCGGATATAAGGACACAAGGACAACATTTTTGGTTTTCAAGATCATTTCCCTAAAGTTGAAGAATTTGAATTAGAAGAAACACTTACTTTATTTTGGTATAATCTCACCATTTTCCGTGCCTTGAACAATTTCCACTTCACCTCTTAATGAAATAAAGTTGAATTTTTCATTCGTGAAGTGTTATCAGATCATGTGATAGAATGATGGGTCATTCCCTATGTCTCAAATAAAAGGTTAGAAAAAGTTATCAAATATACATAAGTCCATCTATGGTGAGGTTAATAGTATATGATTCCAAAAATGGACATATACTTATTCTATCATATCGCATAATAAATGACTTTAAACATACATGGAATAATGAAAACATTTTTATGGACAAGGATGAAAAATATAACCCTCGTAAAAACTCACAAATAAGAAATCTCAGATAAAAATGTGATTTGAAAAATTATCACTTACCTTATGTCTGATATGCTTCATATGTATCCGAACCTCTGGTATAATTATTTAAATAATTTCATTAACTTATTAAAGAATCATATTCATTATTATGATATCATATATAGTTAACTTATGACTTTATATTACCCATTCTTTTGTAAATTCCATGTTAAACCAACGTTTTGGGTAATATCGTTTCATTTATCGTGCGGGTTTTGACTTGTAATTATTAATATGATTATTTAGATCATGATTAATTAATTCCATAATATAAAACATGATTTATATATAATATATATTCAGAATATACATATATATAATAAGTATATGAATGAAATGAAATACACTGTTCATGGAGACGGTAGACCGTACATACGCATGAACGTTGTTTTCCTTTCCTTATTGAATTGAATAGAATTAAGTAGATGAAATATATATATATATATATATATATTAATAAATCCAGTAGAATTATTATTTCATATAATTCATGATTACTTATTATATATACTTTATAATCATTCATGATTTGTTAACATGGAAAATGAATCTCATCGCGTCGTGGAGACGGTAATCCTTACGTACGCACGAGCAATGATATCGATCCCATATTTATTGAATGGAATTGGAGTGAATGATATAATATCTTAGAATCAATATGATGTTATAATAATCATATATAGTTATTCTTTAAACCATTATACCCATCCATGTAAGGTGGTGATAGAAAAACAGATTACACCATGGCGTGGAGACGGTATTTCGTACATACGCATGTTCGGTGATTTCGTTTTCCATAGGATGGATAGAAGGTGAAATGGGGTTGTTTCATATTTATAATGACATATCAATATATAAGTAATACTGATGTTATTACTTTATAATGAGACAACTAAAGAAGAGGAAGTAGAAGAAGAAAGAAACTTGAAAGAGTCGGTAGAAGAGATTACCTCTTCCTCGACGCACCTCCATTAAACTTCTTCTTAAGAAACTAGAGTTGTTCTTTTGAGAAGACCAAAACCTCTATGATATAACTAGAGAGGTTTAGAAGAGGAATTTTCAGGGTTTGGACGAGCTTCAAGGCTTAAAAGGGTGTGACGATAAGAGGGAAGGGGTGCCCTTTTTATAAGGGAGGAGAGGGGCACCTTAGGAAAAACATAAAATATTATTTTATAATAAAGTCATATTAGGTTTTTAATAGCTCCAAATTGATTTATTTCTAATATAATGTAGATATGGGTCGAACTAATCTCAACCAATAGGATTTAGACATGTTTAGGTTATTATTTTAACCTTATCATTTTGATTTAACTCTAAGTTAAATAATTTAACTTTTACCGTGTCTTTTTGTTTTCTTTCACTATATAGTTAATAAACTTGCTATAACAAGCCAAACTATTCCCAAGTGGTTCATTATTAATATATATATCATTATCTATGCAATTTATCTGAACCATATATTTTTAGGAAGAGAATAACAATTAATAATAAAATATTTGTTTTAAAAACTATTTTATGTCAATTTTAACACTATTTGGTAATTGATTTTTTTGAAACTAATAACAACATTATTAGTTCAAAAACAATTAATTAAATCAATATTGACATTTCATATTAAACTATAAAACTATTGTAATTCATAAAAATTCTCAAATTACATTTATTTGGGTATTTATAACATAAATTATGTTAATATTTCATTAATAAGGTAATTATTGCAACACCATTGTGTCATAAATAAATTAAATTATTTAATGTATAAAAATTATAATTAAAATACCATTATGTATTAAATCTTTTTATCTTTCTAATTAATATTTATAGTCGAATTTATCTTATTTATAACCCTATATTAAAAATGTTTTAGTTATTAAATTTTGATTTTAACTATTTTAACTCTTCTTTAAATAAAGTAATAATAAATGTCCTAATCTAATCCAAGTTGACCTAAATGATAATATATTATTTCTAAGGTTGTTTCTGGTCGAATTACACATATCCAATAGAATTAGTACTTGTTTTAGGGTAATAATAATACCATATTTACCCTTAATTACCCAATTTACATTTAACCGTGGTAAATAAAAGTAAAAAGTTACTATTCACCAAAAATTATTTTCATCTGATTAAACCAAATTTTACTCCTTGATATTAACCATGTCTCTCAGATTTTTGAAATTCCACTCACAGAAGTGGTAAAATTAAGTTTTATGTAAATTTACAAATTTCCTAGGAGGTGGGTTAAAGATGGTGAAAAGTTCAATAAAATTTTTATATATCTAAAATTATTATAAAATGACTCCAATTAATTACATTGATCCTATATAGGTATTATGTATCAATTTTTACCTAAAATATATTTTAATAAAATAAATAATTATTTACATAAAAAGTCGGTTTTTAAATAGTTACCCAGTTTTTTCACTATTCATAAAAAATTGAAAGTTTTCAGAAAAATACCAAAACTTCACCCAAGGCTAATTTTGATATTCTTAATCCAACAATGAAGTCTATTTTGAAAGATAAAATATATTAAATTTTAGAAATTTGGTATTATTATTCATAACGGCTAGTTTATAATAATATTATAATAATATCTCGTTTAGTGAAACTCGGTATTGTGTTCTACACATGCTATCGAAGAAGGTATTAATTGCGTGTAATGCAAGCTAACTCAGGGATGTGTGTAGTGAACGCTCGGTTTGGTGTTGCGTATAACATAAACAAAACGTATTTCATTTATACATTAAACAAAATCTATACATAATGTTGTGTAGAATAATTCCAACAAAACGAACTTGAAATTGTGTGTAACACTAGTCAAGAATAGTGTTGCATATATTTAAAGCTAATACGGTGTTGCGTATAGCACAAGTTAATTTTGGTGCAGCATACAACACAATACATCAATGAAAATAAAATAATATTTTTCATAAAATCTCAAGGTGTTACATTCTACCCCCCTTAAAATGAATTTCGCCCTCGAAATTCGTCGGGGTTATAAATGGTTTACTACTCAAAAGTTTCTTTAATAGAAACCCATATCGTAAAAAGGAATACCAAAACATATCTTTAAAAACTAAATTATGAAACTTAACGATTACCCAAATTAACTAAACACTGGGTTTCCACATAGGAGAACATAGGTGAAAATATAGATATGGAAGTGAAATCTAACCATCAAGTTCTGATGGAGAGTGGTAGAGAACATGGATATGAAAAAACCAAAAATCACAAAGCCATAAATTTGTGATGATCTAAGGTACCATCTGATTCATCAGATATTAGGGCACTATGACAACATTTTTGGTTTTCATGATCATTTCCCTAAAGTTGAAGAATTCGAATTAGAAGAAATTCTTACTTTATTTCGGTATAATCTCAGCATTGTTCGTGCCTTGAACAATTTCCACTTCATCTCTTAAAGAAATGATGTTGAATTTTTCATTCGTGAATTGTTAGCAGATCATGGGATAGAATGATGGGTCATTCCATATGTCTCAAACAAAACGTTAGAAAAAGTTATCAAATATACATAAGTCCATCTATGGTGAGGTGAATCATATATGATTCCAAAAATGGACTTATACTTCATCTATGATACCGCTTAATTAAACTATTTTCTACTAACCAGGGACTTCCTATAGGCCAGTGGTAGGAAATAAATTCCTGTCGCACTTCGGTTGTGGGTTCAATTCCTGCAACCTTTTCTGACACGACGGGTTTTCTCCCATCCTGTAGGTTTCCTTTTTTTCCAAAAACTTCACAATTAAAACATTACAAAAATAATATCGAATAAAGTTCTAGCCTTAAACAATACTATGTGACGTCTGATATAATCCATTCCAGTCTTTAGACATATCCAAAATACATCGGTCCAATCTCATTGTATTAAGAAAATGATTACTAGAAATGTCATCAACCAAGCATGTGAATACCATTATTTATCCCACATATATCATAAGAAATATCTTGTTGATCGCGTTCCAAGCATGTTAATACCTTAATCTTGTATTCTCTTGGAAAATGAATTACCATAGAACCATAGTGAAATCATGAATGCTTTCAAAAGGTAACTATTTCCACATACCAAAATCCCAAAATTTCTATATACTCAAACCAAGATATCACTTAGTCCTTATATCAGTCATGAGATCATGAATACTATTAAACATTTCATTTTCTCCTTATCATATCCTCTGCTTTCCAAAATCACATTTAATGTTTACCGGTATCATAAATTTATTGAAAACCACAATAGACCAATACATAAATATTCTAGTTTTCGATGATACTATATACAACATTATTTTGGAATCCCATTACATAAACACTTAATCATTACACCACATCGTTTTCATATTCAAAATCGCCAATAGTGATCACATGTGACTTCCCTTTGTCCTTTGCATTAATAGGTTGTTGATGTCGATCATCATTAACCCTTGGATTAGGTAATTGGTTAGCATAATGCCCCATTTCCTTGCACTTGAAGCATTGTAGTGTTGGTGGATTGTTCTCTGTAGTCTTTTCTCTATTCACATCATTAGAAACCTTTTCCCCTTTAATTCGGCACTCAAATGCTTGATGATCTTCTTTTCCAAACATGAAACATTTTCTAGTACCTTTTAGACAATCTCCACCATGCTTCTTTCCACACTTTGAGCATAAAGAAACATTCACCTTATTTTCACC
This sequence comes from Viscum album, assembly GCA_963277665.1. Lineage (NCBI taxonomy): Eukaryota > Viridiplantae > Streptophyta > Magnoliopsida > Santalales > Viscaceae > Viscum > Viscum album. The sequence goes on along the minus strand of OY728120.1, from coordinate 1,533,931,011 downwards.
ATTGTTCTGAGGTTTTTCCTTGAACTCCATCTTTCATTTCTTGTCAAAACCATGAGATGGATATGTTACACCAAATTCCAGTTCTACCTTGATTGCACAACACACAATATTTCTTCATAGCTACTGATGTCTCTTATAACTAATGCCCTTCGAAGACTTGGTTTTAAGCCACTCAAGAATCGATCAACTTTACTTTAAGGTTGGATGATAAAGTCAGATGCATACCTTGAAAGTCTTGTAAAATTAACTTTTTATATACCAACAGATTCATCATCTTTCTGCTTAAGCTCAAGGAACTCCTTTTCCATCTATGTTCGAAGAATATGAGGAAAGTAATTACTAAAAAATATGTTCTTGAACTCGTCCCATTCCATGGATTCAATTTCATCTTGGGGCCTTGTATTATTAATTAGAGTCCACTACTAGTCTGCTTCACCTTCTAAATGGTAAACAGCGAAAATGACTTTTTCATGTTCTGAACAGCGAAGTATGGAAAATATCTTTTCAATGGAACTGATCCATTGTTGAGTAACAAGTGGATCAGAAGACCCATTGAAAGACAGTGGACATAGGCTCATAAAGGACTCAATAGAATATTATTCCCTTCTCTAATCATTTGGAAATCCATAATGATTCATAGCTTGTGTAAGTATAGCAATAAGATTTTTCATTCCATCTCCCATCACATTTGGTTGTTCGGGAGGAAAATCATTGCATTGTCCATTACATTGATCAACACGGTTCCTTTGGGTTCCAGCCATCATCTAAAACCCAAAATGAACAGTGTGAGAGGCAAAAATCATGCTAGGAAAACAACATAATAAAGGGGGAGTACCTTCAATATCTAACATCTTAGGTTTAATTATAATACCATTTCCGTAATTCTAGGACTATAACCTATACTTATACTTAACCTTTGGGACATCCCTAGACATACCTTAGAAATATCTCTAGGGATCTCACTAAAGATCTCACATCATAGTTTCCAAAGGTTGACTAAACCGAACCTCTGATACCAACTGTAGAGACCCAAAGCATAACGTACATGGACATTACATTACTTTTTCGGAATACTTAATACCTAACAAACACAGACACCGAAGGACCATAATAGTTTAGTGTCTTTGGAAACTTGGAACATAATCATATAATCATGGTGAAAGATCTTCAACATCTCCCATAATGATCTTCCACTTTTGTTTTCTTACATAAAACCTTTCTTTAAATCTTGGGGAAAAGAAAACATATAAAGGGTGAGCTCAAATGCCCAGTAATAACATGAAACAATCCAAAAACATTTGAATGAAAAAACATGAACATAAAATCGAAACAGCCAAATCTTGAGTAAAGACATAAATCATGGAAGTATGTAAGGCATATATCATAATGGAACATAAATCATGATAAAATAGCATGGGATGAAAACATGTAATTGTGGCCAACCATCTCATAATGAAATCATTCTTACTTGTTCCACAGAATAAACAAAAATAATTCATCATAACCCAAAGAATAAAATGGGATTCATAAACATCATACCATCATAACATAATCAATATAAAACAAATGGATATCATTTCATCATAAGAAAAGTGAAAGCATGTAAATAATAGATACATTTTACTTGAAACATACACATATGAAATAATGTCATCTTATATGGAAAATTGTTTTGATAAAACACTTTAAGTGAATTCTTGGGGAAAATATCCTTCTTCAAAATAATTTTCTTTTCTCAAAATGCCACGAATTTTTAAAAGAAAAGTATTTTTTTGAAAATATTCCTGAAATATTGTAGATTATTCTTCATGAAAATAAGGTGTTAGAAAACCGTGAAAATCCGTTCATGCCGTGTAAGTTAAAGAAAACATTCTCCATGTACTTTTAACGGAAAAGTCATAAAGTACTACATATGGTAAACAAAAGAAAGATTCCTTCCATAACACAAAATGAAAGTCAAGATGGGTAAATATGACTTTAAACATACATGGTAGAATGAATACATTTTTATGGACATGGATGAAAAATATAACCCCAGTAAATACTCACGAATAAGCAATCTCAGATAAAAATGAGATTTGCAAAATTATCCCTTACCTTATGTTCGATATGCCTCTTATGTATCCAAACCTCCTGTATAATGATTTAAATAATTTCATTGACTTATTAAATAATCATATTCATTGTTATGATATCATATATGGTTCACTGATGACTTTATATTACCCTTTCTTTTGTAAATTCCATATTAAAGTAGCGTTTTGGGTAAAATCTTTTCATTTATCGTGCATGTTTTGACTTGTAATTGTTAATATCATTATTTATATCATGATTAATTAATTCCAGAATATAAAAAATGATTTATATATAATAAATATTCTTAATATACATATATATAATAAATAGATGAATTAAATGAAATACACCGTTCATGGAGACGGTAGACCGTACGTACGCATTAATGTTGTTTTCCTTTCCTTATTGACTTGAATAGAATTATGTATATGACACACATATATATATATATATTCATAAATCCAGTAGCATTTTTATGTCATATATTTCATGATTACTTATTATATATACTTTATAATCATTCTTGAATTGTTAACATGGAAAATGAATCTCATCACGTTGTGGAGACGGTAATCCGTACGTACCCACGAGCGATGATATCATTCCCATATTTATTGAATTGAATTGGAGTGGATGATATAATTTCTTATAATAATTATGATGTTATAATAATCATATATATGTATTCTTTACCCCATTATACCCATCCAAGTAAGGTGGTGATGGAAAAACAGATTACACCACGGCCTGGAGACGGTATTTCGTATATACGCACGCGTAGTGATTTCATTTTCCATAGGATGGATAGAAGGAGAAATGGGGTTGTTTAATATTTATAATAACATATCAGTATATAAGTAATAATTATGTTAGTATTTTATAATGAAACAACTAAATAAGAGGATGTATAAGAAGAAATAAACTTGAACGAGTTGGTAGAAAAGATTACCTCTTCCTCGACGCACCTCCTTCAAACATCTTCTTAGGGCACTAGAGTTGGTCTTTTGAGAAGACCAGAAACGCAATGATATAAATAGAGAGGTTGAGAGGAGTAATTGGTAGGGGTTGGCTGAGCTTCAATGCTCAAAAGGGTGTGAAGTGAAGAGGGAAGGGGTTCCCTTTTTATAAGGGAGGAGAGGGGCACCTTAGGAAACACTTAAAATATTATTTAATAATAAAGTCATATTTGGTTTTTAATAGCCCCAAATTGATTTATTTCAAAACTAAGGTGGGTATGGGTCTAAATAATCTAATACAATAGGTTTTAGACAAGTTTAGGTCACTATCGTAACCTTATAATTTAGATTTAACTCTAAGTTAAATAATTTAACTTTTACCGTGTCTTTTTGTATTCTTACACTATATAGTTTATTAACATACAATAAATAAGCCAACATAACCCCAAGTGGTTCATTATTAATATATATAACATTATCTATGCAATTTGGACAAAACTTAGATTTTTAGGAATATAATAACTATTAATAATATAATATTTGTTTTAAAAACTATTTTATGTCAATTTTGACACTATTTGGTAATTGTTTTTTGTGAAAATCATAACATAATGATTAGTTCGAAAAAATTTAATTAAATAAATACTTACATGTCATATTAACCTATAAAATTAGTTTAATTCATAAAAAGTATCAAATTACATTTATTTGGGAATTTATAACATAAATTATGTTAATATTTCATTAATAAGGTAATTACTGCATCATCATTTTGTCATAAATAAATTAAATTATTTAATTTATAAAAATTATAAATAAAATAACATTATGTAGTAAATCATTTAATATTTCTAATTAATATATATAGTCTAATTTATCTTATGTATAACCCTATATTAAAAATGTTTTAGTCATTAAACATTGATTTTAACTATTTTAACTCTTCTTTAAATAAAGTAATAATAAATGTCCTAATCTAATCCAAGTGGACCTAAATGATAATATTTTATTTCTGAGGTTGTTTTTATCAAATTACACATATCCAATAGAATTAGGACATGTGTTAGGGTAATAATAATATCATTTTTACCCTTAATTACCCAATTTACTTTTAACCGTGTTAAATAAAAGCAAAAAGTTACTATTCACCAACAATTATTTTCATATCATTTAACCAAATTTTAATCCTTGATATTAACCGTGTCTCTTGGATTTTTGAAATTCCACTCACAGAAGTGGTAAAATGATGTTTTATGTAAATTTTCAAATTTCCTAGGAGGTGGGTTAAAGAAGGTGAAAAGTTCAATAAAATTTTTATATATCTAAAATTATTATAAAATGACTCCAATGAATTACATTGAACTTATATAGGTATTATGTATCAATTTTTACCTAAAATAGATTTTAATAAAATATATAATTATTTACATAAAAAGTCGGTTTTTAAATAGTAACCCAGTGTTTTCAATATTCCTCAAAAATTGAAAGTATTCAGAAAAATTCCAAACATTTACCCTAGGCTAATTTTGATATTCCCAATCCAACAATGAAGTATATTTTTAATGATAAAATTTATAAAATTTCAAAAAGTGGGTATTAATATTCATAATGGCTTGTTCATAATAATATTATAATAATATATCATTTAGTGAATCTCGGTATTGCGTTATACACATGCTATCGAAGAAGGTCTTGATTCCGTGTAATGAAAGCTAAGCCAGGGCTACGTGTAGTGAAAGCTATTTTTGGTGTTGCGTATAACATAATCAAAACTTATTTCATTTATACATTAAACCAAATCTATACTTAATGTTGTGTAGAATAATTCCCACAAAACGAACCTGAAATTGTGTGGAACACAAGCCAAGAATAGTATTGCATATACTACAAGCTAATATAGTGTTGTGTATAACACAAGCTAATTTTGGTGTAGTGTAAAACACAAGACATCAATGAAATTAAAATAATATTTTTCATAAAATCTCTGGGTGTTACATTCTACCCCCATTAAAATGAATTTCGCCCTTGAAATTCGTCGGGGTTATAAATGGTTGACTATCCGAAAGTTTCTTTAATAGAAACCCACATCGTAAAAAGGAATACCAAAACTTATCTTTGAAAACTAAAGTATGAAACGTAACGGTTACCCAAATTTACTAATTAATGGGATTCCACGTTGGAGAACATAAGTGAAAATATGGATATGAAAGAGAAATCTAACCATCAAGTTCTGATGGAGAGTGGTAGAGAACATGGCTATGAAAAATCCAAAAATCACAAAGCCATAAATTTGTGATGATCTAAGGTACCATCTGATTTCTCAGATATACGGGCACTAGGACAACATTTTTGGTTTTCAAGATCATTTTCCTAAAGTTGAAGAATTTGAATTAAATGAAATACTTACATTATTTTGGTATAATATAACCATTGTTCGTGCCTTGAACAATTTCCACTTCATCTCTTAAAGAAATGAAGTTGAATTTTTCATTCGTGAAGTGTTAGCAGATCATGTGATAGAATGATGGGTCATCCCATTTGTCTCAAACAAAAGGTTAGGAAAAGTTATCAAATATACATAAGTCCATCTATGGTGAGGTTAATCGTATATGATTCCAAAAATGGACTTATACTTCATCTATCATACTGCTTAATAAAACTATTTTCTACTAACAAGGGACTTTCTTGTAGGCCAGTGGTAGGAAATAAATCTCTGTCGCACTTCGGTTGTGAGTTCAATTCCCGCAACCTTGTCCGACACGACGGGTTGTCTCTCGTCCTGCATGTTTTATTTTTTTCCCTAAAACATCACTATTATAAAATTACAAATATAATATCGAATAATGTTATAGCCTTAAACAATACTATCTGATGTCTTACATAATCCATTCCAGTCTTCAGACTTATCCAAAATACATCTGTCCAATCACATAGTATAAAGAAAATGATTACTAGAAATGTCATCAACCAAGCATGTGAATACCATCATTTATCCCCCATATATCATAAGATATATCTTGTTGATCTCATTAAAAAATTGTGAATAACTTAATCTTGTATTCTCTAGAATCATGAATTACCATTGAACCATAGTGAAAACATGAATGCTGTTATAAGGTAACTCTTTCCACATACGAAAATCCCAAAATTTCTATATACTCAACCCATGATATCACTTAGTTCTCATATCAGTCCTGATCTCATGAATACTATTAAAAATTTCATTTTCTCATTATCATATCATCTTCTTTCCAAAATCAAATTTCATTGTTCCCAGTATCATAAATTTATTGAAAACCACAATAGACCAATACAAAAATGTTCAAATATTCCACGATACTATATACAACATTATTTTGGTATCCCAATACATAAACACTTAATCATTCCACCACATCATTTTCATATTCAACATCGCAAATAATGATCGCATGTGACTTCCCTTTGTCCTTCTCCATAAGTGGTTGTTGATGTCGATCATCATTAACCCTTGGATTAGGGCATTGGTTAGCATAATTCCCTCTTTCCTTGCACTTGAAGCATTGAAGTGTTGGTGGAGCGTTCTCTGTAGTCTTTTCTCTATTCACGTCATTAGAAACCTTTTTCCTATTACTTTGGCACTCAGCTACTTTATGACCATCTTTTCCACACATGAAACATTTTCTAGTACCTTTTAGACAATCTCCACCGTGCTTCTTTCCACACTTTGAGCATAAAGAAACATTAACCTTCTTTTCACCATTTTTCTGAGGTTTTTCCTTAATCTACATCTATCGTTTCATGTCAAAACCATGAGATAGATATGTTACACCAACTTCCAGTTCTACCTTGATATCACAATGCACAATTTCCTCATAGCTACTAAAGTCTCTTATAGATAATTCCTTTCCAAGACATGGTTTTAAGCCACTGAATAATTGATCAACTTTACATTTAGGCTGGATGATAAAGATAGATGCATACCTTGCAAGTCTTGTAAAATTATCTTTGTATATACCAAGTGATTCATCATCCTTCTGCTTAATCTCAAGGAACTACTTTTCCATCTTTTTTCGAAGAATATGAGGGAAGTACTTACTGAAAAATAAGTTCTTGAACTCATCCCATTCCATGGATTCAATTTCATCTTGGGGCCTTGTATTCTTAATTAGAGTCCACCACTGGTCTGCGTCACCTTCTAAATGGTAAACAACGAAAATGAATTTTTCATCTTCTGAATAGTGAAGTATGGAAAATATCTTCTCAATGGTACTGATCCATTTTTTAGAAACAAGTGGATCAGAAGACCCATTGAAAGACGGTGAACTTTGCCTCCTAAAGGACTCAATAGAGTGTTGTTCCCTTCTCTGATCATTTGGAAATCCAGAATGATTAATTGCTTGTGTATGTATAGAAATAAGAGTTTTCATTCCATCTCCCATCACATTTGGTTGTTTGGGAGGACAATCATTGAATTTTCCATTACATTTATCTACATGGTTCCTTCAGGTTCCAACCATCGTCTAAAACCCAAAAAGAACAGTGTGAGAGGCAAAACTCATGTTAGGAAAACAACATAATAAAGGGGGAGTACCTTCAATATCTAACATCTTAGGTTTAATTCTAATATCATTTATATAATTCTTGGACTATAACCTATACTTATACTTAACCTTAGGGACATCCCTAGACATACCTTAGAAATATCTCTAGGGATCTCAATAAAGTTATCGTAACCTAGTTTCCAAAGGATGACTAATCCGAACCTCTGATACCAACTGTAGAGACCTAAATCTTGACGTACATGGACATTACATTACTTTTGTGGAATACTTATTACATTACAAAAACAAACATCTAAGGACTGTAATAGTTTAGTGTCTTTGCACACTTGGAACATTATCTTCTAATCATGGTGAAAAATATTCAACAACTACCATAAAGATCTTCCCCTTCTATTTTCTTACCTAAAAACTTTCTTTAAATCCTAGGGAAAGGAAAACATAAAAATGGTTAGCTCAAATTCCCACTAAGAACATAAAACAATCCATAAACATTTGAATGCAAAAACTTAAACATAGAATCTAAACATCAAAATCTTGTGTAAGGACATAAATCTTGGAAGTACTTAAGGAATTTATCATAATGGAACATCAATCCTGATAAAATAGCATGGTATGAAAACATGTAATTGTGTAAATCCATTAACCACATGATATGATTCCCATTGTATCCATGACATTGCTGCCAAGACCATATTAGTGGACAAAGTTCCTTTCTGAATCGAGTTCACTCCTCGTTTCAGTCCGGTAACATTGAACCAAATTAACTTACTATTCTAGCCATGTCTGTCCCATGAGATATAAATCTTTACCCAATGAATGATAGGGAGATATAGGTCCCACCCATCTCATAATGAAATCATTCTTACTTGTGCCACAAAAGAAACATAAATCATTCATCATAACCCAAAGAATAAAATGGGTTTCATAAACATCATCCCATCGTAACATAATCCATATAAAAAAAATGGATATCATTTCATTATAATAAAATTGAAACCATGTAAATTATAGATACATTATACTTGAAATATACACATATGAAATAATGGAATATTAGATGTAAAATGGTTTTGATAAAACACTTGAAGTGAATTCTTGGGGAAAATATCCTTTCTTCTTAAAAATCATTTTCTTTTTTCAAAATTCCATGAAATTTTAAAAGAAAATGATTTTTTTGAAAAAAAATCATGAAATATTGTAGATTAAGCTTCATGAAAATAAGGCGTTATAAAACAGTGAAAATCCAATCATGCTGTGTAAGTTAAAGAAAACATTCTTCTTTTAATTTTAACGGAAAATTCAAAAAGTACTACCTATGGTAAAAAAAGCAAGATTCCTTTCATAACACAAAGTAAAAGTCAAGATGGGTAAAAATTACTTTAAACATACATGGATGAATGAAAATATTTTTATGGACATGTATGAAAAATATAACCTGAGTAAATACTCACGAATAAGCAATCTCAGATAAAAATGAGATTTTGAAATATTATCCCTTACCTTATGTCCGATATGCTTTGTATGTATCCGAACCTCCTGTATAATGATTTAAATAATTTCATCGACTTATTAAAAAATCATATTCATTGTTATGATATCATATATGGTTTACTTATGACTTTATATTACCCATTCTTTTGTAAATTTCATGTTAAAGCAGCGTTTAGGGAAAAATCGTTTTATTTATCGTGCGTGTTTTGACTTGTAATTATTAATATGGTTATTTAGATCATGATTACTTAATTACAAAATATAAAAAATGATTTATATATAATATATATTCATAATATAAATATATATAATAAATAGATTAATGAAATGAAATACACCGTTCACGGAGACAGTAGACCGTACGTATGCATGAACTCTGTTTTCCTTTCCTTATTGACTTGAATGGAATTAAGTAGATGATATATATATATATATATATTCATAAATCCAGTAGCATTATTATCTGATATATTTCATGATTATTTATTATATATACTTTTTAATCATTCTTGAATTGTTAACATGGAAAATGAAACTCATCACGTCGTGGAGACGGTAATTCGTACGTACGCACGAGCAATGATGTCGATCCCATATTTATTGAATGGAATTGGAGTGGATGATATAATATCTTAGAATCATTATTATGTTATAATAATCATATATAGTTATTCTTTACACCACTATACCCATCCAAGTAAGGTGGTGATGGAAAAATAGATTACACCACGGCGTGGAGACTGTATTTCGTACGTATGCATGCGCGGTGATTTCGTTTTCCGTAGGATGGATAGAAGGTGAAATGGGGTTTTTTTCATAATTATAATAAAATATCGGTATATAGGTAATACTAATGTTATTAATTTACAATGAAACTACTAAAGAAAAGGAATTATAAGAAGAGAGAAACTTGAGAGAGTCAATAGAAGAGATTACCTCTTCCTCGACGCATCTCCTTTACACTTCTTCTTAGGGCAATACAGTTGGTCTTTTGAGAAGAACATAACTTCTATGATATAACTAGAGAGGTTGAGAAGAGTAATTGTCAGTGGTTGGCTGAGCTTCATGGCTCAAAAGGGTGTGAAGAGAAGAGGGAAGGGGTTCCCTTTTTATAAGGGAGGAGAGGGGCACCTTAGGAAAACCATAAAATATTATTTTATAATAAAGTCATATTCGGTTTTTAATAGCTCCCAATTGATTTATTTCTAAGATAAGGTGGGGATGGGTCGAAATATTCTAAACAAATAGGTTTTAGGAAAGTTTAGTTTACTACTTTAACCATATCATTTAGATTTAACTCTAAGTAAAATAATTTATCTTTTACCGTGTCTTTTTGTTTTCTTACACTATATGATTAATAAACTTGCTATAATAAGCTAAAAAGAACCCCAAGTGGTTCATTATTAATATATATAACCTTATATATGCAATTTTTCCGAACCTTAGATTTTTAGGAATAGAATAACTATTAATAATAAAATATTTGTTTTCAAAACTATTTTATGACAATTTTGACACTATTTGGTAATTGATTTTTGTGAAAATCATAACAGAATTATTAGTTCAAAAAAAATTAATTAAAAAAATACTGACATGTCATATTAACCTATAAATTTAGTGTAATTCATAAAAAGTCTCAAATAACATTTATTTGGGTATTTATAACATAATTTATGTAAATATTTCATTAATAAGGTAATTACTGCATCATCATTGTGTCATAAATAAATTAAATTATTTAATGTATAAAAATTATAAATAAAATACCATTATGTAGGAAATATTTTTATATTTCTAATTAATATTTATAGTCGAATTTATCTTACGTATAACCCTATATTAAAAATGTTTTAGTTATTAAATTTTGATTTTAACTATTTTAACTCTTCTTTAAATAAAGTAATAATAAATGTCCTAATCTAATCTATGTGGACCTAAATGATAATATTTTATTTCTAAGGTTTTGTTTGGTCGAATTACACATATCCAATAGAATTAGGACATGTGTTAGGGTAATAATAATATCATTTTTACCCATAATTACCCAATTTACTTTTAACTATGGTAAATAAAAGTAAAAAGTTACTATTCACAAAAAAAATATTTTCATCTCATTGAACCACATTTTACTCCTTGATTTTAACCATGTCTCTCGGATTTTCAAAATTCCACTCACAGAAGTGGTAAAATTATGTTTTATGTAAATTTGAAAATTCTCCTAGGAGGTGGGTTAAAGACGGTGAAAAGTTCAATAAAATTTTTATATATCTAAAAATATTATAAAATGACTCTAATGAATTACATTGAACATATATAGGTATTATTTATCAATTTTGACAGAAAATAGATTTTAATAATATAAATAATTATTTACATAAAATTTTGGTTTTTAAATAGTAACCTAGTGTTTTCACTATTCATAAAAATTGAAAGTTTTCATAAAAATACCAAAAATTCACCCTAGGATAATTTTGATATTCCGAATCCAACAATGAAGTCTATTTTGAAAGATAAAATTCATAAAATTTTAGAAACTGGGTATTACTATTCTTAACGGCTATTTCATAATAATATTATAATAATATCTCATTTAGTGAAACTCGGTATTGCATTCTACACACGCTATCGAAGAAGGTCTTGATTGCATGTAATGCAAGCTATGTCAGGGCTACATGCAGTGAAAGATCTGTTTGGTGTTGCATGTAACACAATCAAAACTTATTTCATTTATACATTAAACAAAATCTATACTTAATGTTGTGTAGAATAATTCCCACAAAACGAACATGAAATTTTGTGTAACACAAGCAAAGAATAGTGTTGCGTATACTGCAAGCTAATACGGTGTTGCATGTAGCAGAAGATAATTTTGGTGCAGCGTACAACAAAAGACATCAATGAAATTAAAATAATATTGTTCATAAAATCTCATTGTGTAACATTCTACCCCCCTTAAAATGAACTTCTCCCTCGAAATTATTCGAGGTTATAAATGGTTTACTACTTGAAAGTTTCTTTAATATAAACCTTCATCGTAAAAATAAATACTAAAACTTATCTTTAAAAAATAAAGTATGAAACGTAATGGCTACACAAATTAACTAATCACTAGGTTTCCACATAAGAGAACATAGGTGAAAATATGGATATGGAAGAGAAATTTAACCATCAAGTTCTGATGGAGAGTGGTAGAGAACATGGATATGAAAATGACAACAATCACAAAGCCACAAATTTGTGATGATCTAAGGTACCATTTGATTCATCGAATATAAGGGTACTAGGACAACATCTTTTCTTTTCAAGATCATTTCCCTAAAGTTAAAGAATTTGAATTAGAAGAAATACTTACTTTATTGCTGTATAATAACACCATTGTTCGTTCCTTGAAAAATTTCCACTTCATCTCTTAAAGAAATGATGTTGAATTTTTCATTCGTGAAGTGTTAGAAGATCATGTGATAGAATTATGGGTCATTCCATATGTCTCAAACAAAAGGTTAGTAAAAGTTATCAAATATACATAAGTCCATCTATGGTGAGGTTAATCGTATATGATTCCAAAAATGGACTTATACTTCATCTATCATACTACTAAATAAAACTAGTTTCTAATAACCAGGGACTTCCTGTAGGCCAGTGGTAGGAAATAAATGCCAGTCACACTTCGGTTGTGGGTTCAATTCTCGCAACCTTGTCCGACGTGATGAGTTGTCTCTCGTCCTGCAGGTTGTCTTTTTTTTCCTAAAACTTCACTATTATAACATTACAAAAATAATATCGAATAAAGTTCTATCCTTAAAATATACTACCTGACATCTGACATAATCTATTCCAGTCTTTAGACTTATCCGAAATATATCTGTCCAATCTCATAGTATAAAGAAAATTATTACTAGAAATGTCATCAACCAAGAATGTGGATACCATCATTTATCCCCCATATATCATATGATATATCCTGTTGATCACATTCCAAACATGTGAATACCTTAATCTTGTATTCTCTTGCAACATGAATTACCATAGAACCACAGTGAAACATTAATTCTATCAAAAGGTAACTCTTTCCACATAACAAAATCCCAAAATTTCTATATACTAAAACCATGATATCACTTAGTCCTTATATCAATCAGGAGCTCATGAATAATATTAAACATTTCATTTTCTCCTTATTATATCATATGCTTTCCAAAATCACATTTCATGGTTACCGGTATCATAAATTTATTGAAAACCACAATAGACCAATACATAAATATTCCAATATTCCACGATACTATATACAACATTATTTTGGAATCCCATTACATAAACACTTAATCATTCCACCACATCGTTTTCATATTCAACATTGCCAATAGTGATCGCATGTGACTTCCCTTTGTCATTTTAATTAGGAGGTTTTTGATGTCGATCATCATTTACCCTTGGATTAGGGAATTGGTTAGCACAATGCCCCATTTCCTTACACTTGAAGCATTGAAGTGTTGGTGGAGCGTTCTCTGTAGTCTTTTCTCTATTCACGTCATTAGAAACCTTTTTCCCATTAATTCGGCACTCAGCTACTTGATGACCTTCTTTTCCACACTTGAATCATTTATAGTACCTTTTAGACAATATCCACCATGCTTCTTTCCACACTTTGAGAATAAAGAAACATTCACCTTCGTTTCACCATAGTTCTGAGGTTTTTCCTTGAACTCCATATTTCATTTCTTGTCAAAACCATGAGATGGATATGTTACACCAACTTCAAGTTCTACCTTGATAGCACAACACACAATATCTTCATATCTACTAAAGTCTATTATAGCTAATGCCCTTCGAAGACATGGTTTTAAGCCACTGAAGAATCGATCAACTTTACTTTCAGGTTGGTTGATAAAGCCAGATGCATACCTTGCAAGTCTTGTAAAATTCTCTTCATATATACCAACAGATTCATCATCCTTCTACTTAAGCTCAAGGAACTCCTTTTCCATATTTTTTCGAAGAATATGAGGGAAGTAATTACTGAAAAATAATTTCTTGAACTCGTCCCATTCCATGGATTCAATTTCATCATGGGGCCTTGTATTCTTAATTAGAGTCCACCACTGGTCTGCTTCACCTTCTAAACGGTAAACAGTGAAAATAAATTTTTCATGTTATGAACAACGAAGTATGGAAAGTAACTTTTCAATGGTACTGATCTATTGTTCAGCAACAAGTGGATCAAAAGACCCATTGAAAGACAGTGGATGTTTCCTCATAAAGGACTTAATAGAATATTGTTCACTTCTCTAATAATTTGGAAATCCTGAATGATTCATAGCTTGTGTAAGTATAGCAATAATATTTTTCATTCCATCTCCCATCACATTTGGTTGTTCGGGAGGACAATCATTGCATTTTCCATTACATTGATCAACACAGTTCCTTCAGGGTCCAGCCATCATCTAAAACCCAAAATGAACAGTGTGAGATAAAAAATCATGCTAGGAAAACAAAATAATAAAGGGGGAGTACCTTCAATATCTAATATCTTAGGTTTAATTATAACATCATTTCCGTAATTCTACGTCTATAACCAATACGTATACATAACCTGAGGGACATCCCTAGACATACCTAAGAAATATCTCTAGGGATCTCACTAAAGTTCTCGCATCCTAGTTTCCAAAGGTTGACTAAACCGAACCTCTGATACCAACTGTAGAGACCCAAAGCTTGATGTACTGGGACATTACATTACTTTTGCGGAATACATAATACATAACAAAAACAAACACCGAAGGGACGTAATAGTTTAGTGTATTTGGAAAATGGAACATAATCTTATAATCATGGTGAAAGATCTTCAACATCTCCCATAAAGATCTTCCACTTTTGTTTTCTTACCTAAAACCTTTCATTAAATCCTGGGGAAAAGAAAACATAAAAAAGGGTGGGCTCAAATTCCCAGTAGAAAAATAAAACTATCAATAAACATTTGAATGAAAAAACGTGAACATAAAATCTAAACATCAAAATCTTGAGTAAAGACATAAGTCATAGAAGTACGTAAGGAATATATCCTAATGGAACATCAATCATGATAAAATAGCATGGGATAACAACATGTAATTGTGGAAAACCATTAAGCACATGATATGATTTCCATAGTAGCCAAGGCATTACTGCCAAGACCATCTTAGTGGACAAATTCCCTTTCTGAATCAAGTTCACTCCTCATTTCAGTCCTATAACACTGAACCTGATTAACATACCATTCCAGCCATGTCTGTCTCATGAGATATAAATCTTTACCCAATGCATTGGAGGTAGATATAGGTCCCACCCATCTCATAATGAAATCATTCTTACTTGTGCCACAAAATAAACATAAATCATTCATCATAACCCAAAGAATAAAATGGGTTTCATAAACATCATCCCATCATAACATAATCAATATAAAACAGATGGATATCATTTCATCATAAGAAAGGTGAAACCATGTAAATCATAGAGAAATTATACTTGAAACATACACATATGAAATAATGTCATCTTAGATGGAAAATGGTTTTGATAAAACACTTGAAGTGAATTCTTGGGGAAAATATCCTTTATTCTTCAAAATAATTTTATTTTCTCAGAATGCCATGCAAGTTTAAAAGAAAATGATTTTGTTGAAAATAGTCATGAAATTTTGTAAATTAAGCTTCATGAAAATAAGGCGTTATAAAACCATGAAAATCCGATCATGCTGTGTAGGTTAAAAAAAACATTCTCATTGTACATTTAACAGAAAAGTAAAAAAGTACAACATATGGTAAAAAAAAGCAAGATTCCTTCCATAACACAAAGTAAAAGTCAAGATGGGTAAAAATGACTTTAAACATATATGTAATAATGAAAACATTTTTATGGACATGGATGAAAAATATAACCCCAGTAAATACTCAATAATAAGCAATCTCGGATAAAAATGAGATTTGCAAAATTATCCATTACCTTATGTCCAATATGATTCATATGTATCTGAACCTCCAGTATAGTGATTTAAATAATGTCCTTTACTTATTTCATAATCACATTAATTGTTATGATATCATATATGGTTCACTTATGAATTTATATTACCCGTTCTTTTGTAAATTCCATGTCAAAGCAGCATTTTGGGTAAAATCATTTCATTTATCGTGCGTGTTTTGACTAGTAATTATTAATATGATTATTTAGATCATGATTACATAATTATAGAATATAAAACATGATTTATATATAATATATATTCAGAATATACATATATATAATAAATAGATTAATGAAATGAAATACACCGTTCATGGAGACGGTAGACCGTATGTACGCATGCACGTTGTTTTCCTTTCCTTATTGACTTGAATGTAATTATGTAGATGAAATATATATATATATATATATTAATAAATAAAGTAGCATTATTATGTCATATATTTCATGATTACTTATTATATATACTCTATAATCATTCTTGAATTGTTAACGTGGAAAATTAATCTCATCGCGTTGTGGAGACGGTAATCCGTACGTACGCACGAGCGATGATATCATACCCATATTTATTGAATGTAATTGGAGTGGATAATATAATATCTTAGAATTAGTATGATTTTATAATAATCATATATATTTATTCTTTACACCATTATACCCATCCAAGTAAGGTGGTGATGGAAAAACAGATTAAACCACAGCGTGGAGCCGATATTTCGTACATACGCACATGCAATGATTTCATTTTCCGTAGGATGGATACAAGGTGAAATGGATTTGTTTCAAATTTATATTATCATATCAGTATATAAGTAATACTGATGTTATTAATTTATAATTAAACAACTAAATAAGAGGAAGTAGAAGAAGAAAGAGACTTGAAAGAGTCGGTAGAAGAGATTACTTCTTCCTCGACGCACCTCCTTTAAACTTTTTCTTAGAAAACTAGAGTTGGTCTTTTGAGAAGACCAGAACCTCTAAAATATAACTAGAGTGGTTGAGAAGAGGAATTGTCAGGGGTTGTCTGAGCTTCAAGGCTCAAAAGGGCGTGAAGAGAAGAGGGAAGGGGTTGCCTTTTTATAAGGGAGGAGAGGGGCCCCTTAGAAAAAACTGAATATATTATTTTATAATAAAGACATATTCTATTTTTAATAGCTCAAAATTGATTTATTTTTAATATAAGGTGGGTATGGGTCTAAATAATCTCAACCGATAGGTTTTATCCAGGTTTAGACCTTATCATTTAGATTTAACTCTAAGTTAAATAATTTATCATTTACCATGTCTTTTTGTTTTCTTACACTATATTGTTAATAAACATACTATAAAAAGCCAAAATGACCCCATGTGGTTAATTATTAATAGATAACCTTATCTATTCTATTTTTCCAAACCTACGATTTTTAGGAATAAAAAAAAATTAATAATATAATATTTGTTTTAAAAAATATTTTAATTTTGACACTATTTGGTAATTGAAGTTTGTGAAAATCATATCAGCATGATTAGTTCAAAAATATTAATTAATTCAATACTGAAATGTCATATTAACCTATAAAATTAGTTTAATTCGTAAAAAGTCTCCAATTAAATTTATTTGGGTATTTATAACATAAATTATGTTCATATTTCATTAATAAGGTAATTATTGCATCATCATTGTGTCATAAATAAATTAAATTATATAATGTACAAAAATTATAAATAAAATACGATTATGTAGGAAATATTTTTATATTTCTAATGAATATTTATAGTCGAATTTATCTTTTGTATAACCCTATATTAAAAATGTTTTAGTTATTAAACTTGGATTTTATCAATTTTAACTCTTCTTTAAATAATGTAATAATAAATATCCTAATCTAATCCAAGTGGACCAAAATGATAATAATTTTTTTCTAAGGTTGTTTTTGGTCGAATTAAACTTATCCAATATAATTAGGACATGTGTTAGGGTAATGATAATATCTTTTTTACCCTTAATTACCCAATTTACTTTTAACCGTGGTAAATAAAAGTAAAAAGTAACTATTCACCAAAAATTATTTTCGTCTCATCGAACCAAATTTTAATCCTTGATATTAACCGTGTCTCTCGGATTTTCGAAATTCCACTCAAAGAAGTGGTAAAATTATGTTTTATGTAAATTTACAAATTTACTAGGAGGAGGGTTAAAGACGGTGAAAAGTTTAATATAATTTATATATATATATAATTATTATAAAATGAATCAAATGAATTACATTGAATTTGTATAGGTATTATCTATCAATTTTGACCTCAAATATATTTTAATCAAATAACTAATTATTTACATAAAAAGTTGGTTTTTAAATAGTAACCTAGTTATTTCACTATTCATCAAAAATTGAATGTTTTCAGAAATATACCAAAAATTCACCCTAGGATAATTTTAATATTCCGAATCCAAAAATGAAGTCTATTTTGAAAGATAAAATTTATAAAATTTCAAAAAGTGGGTATTACTATTCATAAAGGCTAGTTCATAATAATATTATAATAATATCTCGTTTAGTGAAACACGGTATTGCATTCTACACACGCTATCGAAGAAGGTCTTGATTGCGTGTAATGAAAGCTAACTCAGGGCTGCATGTAGTGAAAGATCTGTTTGGTGTTGTGTATAACATAATCAAAACTTATTTCATTTCTAAATTAAACAAAATCTATACTTAATGTTGTGTAGAATAATTCCCACAAAACGAACATGAAATTGTGTGTAACACAAGCCAAGACTAGTGTTTCGTATAACACAATATAATTTTGGTGTAGCACACAACACAAGATATCAATTAAATTAAAATAATATTTTTCATAAAATCTCGGGGTGTTACACCATTCTTATTATATCATAGCCTAATAAAATACTAATTCCTATAAATCTCAAATTACATTTGAATATTTTTCTGAAATTATTAATACAATAAGAGTTTGATTTTTCAATTTTCAGCTAATGACACATGGTTTCAACTAATACATTAATTTTAAACTTATAACAGACACTTTGAGTCATATCAAGGAAATTGTGTATCCAATTGTGGTGAAGAAAAATCCAATATGTCAAAATTTACTTATGAATAATTGTATTAATGTATATTAACATTATTGATGTGGTTTATCAGTTTTGGTATGTCATAAGTTTTTTTACTAAAATTTAAAATTTAAATAGAAACATACATGTTGAGTCATACCATTATCACCCTACACCAGACTGAGGTGTGAATGATTCATAAAAGTCACAAATGAATTATGGATTTTTTTAATAATGAATAATAATAATAATAATTTTTCCTTGGTTTTGAGTATGCCACTTTTTTTTTAATAAAACGTTATTTTCAATTGGAAACATGCACATTAATTCCAGTCATATCATATATCAGTTTTATGTGAGACTATTTCCTAAAAAATAACGAAAGGTTATATTAATAATTTTCCTTAATTATAAACACAATCCAAGAAAACCTTCTCAGTTTTTAGTGAGTGACACACATTTTGATATGAATTGTAAATTTTAAACTGATGATGGACACTTTTATTGATGTTGGGAACATTTTGTATCATATTGACAGAGGGCTAATTCCTATATATCACAAATTAAATATGGATCATTTTCCTAAAGTATATAATTAATATAAATTTTTTTCTTATTTTTGAGAATATAACATGATTTTTTTACTAAAATGTCAGTTCTATATAAAATGTCACACTTTCAGTAATCCTTGTCACACTGTGCATCAGATTGGGGAGTGGATGGTTTTTACACATCCCAATTGACATTCGAACTTTTTTATAAATTATCAAATAAATATGAATTAATTTTTTAAATTTTGTGTATGTCACCTTTTTTTACTAAATTTAAATTTTCAACTAAAAACATGTACTTTGATACATAAAAGTCAAATAATGTATTGGAATTATGTGAGACTAATTGTTACACATAAAAAATTACTTGTGAATTATTTTCCCAATCTATCTAGAAAATTGTAGAATATTTTCCCTGGTTTCATTTAGTAACACACATTTTGAAGAAAAATATCAATTTTAAATTGATACTAGACAATCTGAGTCATTTCGGGCACATTGTCTGTCATATTGAGGTTAGGATGAATACTACACATTAAAAGTGACTTGTGGATAATTTTCCTAAAGTATTTAAACAATTATTACTTTTTTCTCATTATTGATGTCACATTTGGGTTTATGAAAATATACTTTTAATCTAAAGACCCTCACTTTTTGTCAAGCTGGTCAAACCGTTCATCTGATTTAAATGAGGCTAGTTCCAACACATCAAAAATGACTTATGGATAATTTTATTAATGTATCAAAACAATAGTAATGTTTTTTATAATTTTTTAGTATATATCTTTTTTTAATAAAATATAAATGTAAACTAAAAATATAGACTTCAATTCATACTAATCATGTCATGTGTCGGTTTAATATTGGGTTAATTATTGAATATATCCAATAAATTATGAATAATTTCATAAATTTTCAATGAAATAAGAGTCTTTGTTTCATTGTTTTTGTTGAGGTACATTTGCATTAACATCATTTTTCAATTTTAAATAGATAACAAACACTTTGTGTCATACACGAATCACCATCTATCATATTAAAGTGACTTTTATTCCTAAAATTAAAAAATCACTTATGGATAGTTTGACTAATTTATTGAAATAATAAAAATATATTTCATAATTTTGGAGTATGATACGTTTATTTATTTTCTAAAAGGACATTTTATTATAAAATTACACACTTGGAGTCATACCAGTAAAAATGTTCACTGGATTAAGGTTTGAATAATTTATATAGGCCATAAATGAATTATAAATAATTGTATAAAAGTATGAAATAAATTTTTACATGCTTTTTAGGTTTTGAGAATTTCACTTTTTTAACTAAAATGTCATTTTAAAATGAAAACAAACACTTGGAGTCATACCAGTCACATAGTTTTTTAGTTTGATTAGAGAATAATTACTACAAATCTTATATGACTTAAGGTTCATTTTCCAAAATTATAGACACAATTTGAATGGTTTTCTTGGTTTTATATATCCCATATTTATTTTTTACCAAAATATAAATTTAAATGGAAGTCACAAACATTGGTTCATACCAGTCACATCATATGTCGGTTGGATGTGATACTATTACTACTTGTCAAAAATGACATATAAATAATTTTCATAAAGTATAAATATAATACAATAATGTTTCTTAGGTTTTCAACGAGTGACACATGTTTTTAACTGAAGTGTTAATTTAACACTAATAATGGACACTTTGAGTGACATCATCCATACTGTGTATTAGGATGAGGTGTGGATGATTCCTATAAATAAAAAATGGATTATTTATCAACTTATTATGGTATCCAAACAATCTTAATTTTTTTCTCAGTTTGGAGTTTGTGACATGTGTTTTCAAATAAGATAACTATTTAAAACCAAAAACACACACATTGAGTCATACCAGACACATTCTATGTCATATTTAGTTTTGGTTGATTCATAAATATTATAATTGACTTATGGTCCATTTTAAAAAATTATAAAAAAATGAAAAGAAAATTAACAAAAAAAGTTAGATAAAATGATCATAAAATCGAGTAAATAATTAAATCGATGTCACCTATTCATGATGATTATATAAATGATGACAAGATTAATGCTTCCCATTAAATTCTAAAAAATCTATTTCTTCTTTTGAATGCATGGAAATTCAATGGTCCTTGTAGTACTACAGAAATATAAATAAATAATGTATGAACAAATATTTTAAGTGAAATTTAAATTATCTTTCCCAATTACTCTTTTGGGATCATAGTCTATTGGTAATAAAAACAATATTTCAGAAATTTTCAAACATAATAACCCAAATTATTATTATTTGTTTTCTTGAAACAAAAAAATTTGAAAAAGTAAGTAAATTGTTATGATATTTGTTTTTATAGTGAAATTTTATTAAATATACCCCATTACATTTCACTTGTAGAAGTGTATAGGCATCTTATGCTCATGGACTACCCTAATTCAATGATTTGGATGATATTTAAACTATAATGACCCAAACTTTTATCAATGAAATTTCTCCACTCTTATAGTAATTTCATAATTTTATAAAATCACATTAGGAAACACTATTCAACATTATAATAAAATGAACTATTATGTAACCTTTAGACATAATTTTTATACTCTTATTTTTTGAATTTCAAAAATCTGACGTACACGGTTATGATCAGTAAGATATTTGGAGTTCGATAGGGAAAAGAAATTTTATGATTAATAACATACCGTTATGAATAGTAACCTACTATTATGAATAGTAACCTACCATTATGAATATTAATATGGCCTTATGGATGGAAAATTTTACAATATAAATGCATCATCACCCATTAATGTATCAATAATATTTAGGCATCTTGTAAGTGATAATATGACCATAGTAATTGGCGCTGTATTTTTATAAGTCATAAATATATATCTACAGTTTTATCATTAATTTAATAATTTAAAATAAAATTTATTTTCTAATTATAATTTCACAAACTAATATTTATATGTCTTTTTAATATAATATAATTTTAGGAGATCTTCAATAGTTTTTCAATGTGTTAGAAAAGTAGTTTTAATTTTAAAATTAGTATTTTTTAGTAAATTATGATTTTAATTAAAATTAAAATTATTAATATTTAGAATATTAGTTATCAAAATTTAATTCATTTTTTGGATTACACACATTGAGAAATGGTTAGGGTGAATTTTTGGGATTTTTCTGAAATACATGAATTTTTGATGAATAATGAAATAGAATAATTTACAAAATAAGCTAAATACATTAATTATAGTGTCATGGTTGATGTTATTCATTTAGAAGCCCAATTGATTCTAACTCACCTTATCATGTAATTTTATATAGTAATGAAATCATCATTATTTATTATCTTATGTATAAATAATAAATTACTGAATAAAGTATTGTGATAACCCCTCTCCCATACACTATAAATACCACCCCTCACGCCCTCATTTCCTCACACATATAAAGATACTATCCTTATCAAAATTATTCCCAAATATCTTCCCTATCCAATTCCCCTGACTATCATTCCTTTTTCTGATATAAATACCACAACATCTTCCCTAAAGAGGCTCTCAAAGAATATATATTCAAGAGGTAATTTCTCAGTCTTTTCTTTCAATTTCCTTTCAAATTTCATTTATTTTATTATCTAATCCTCCAATTCTATCATCTAAATGTCATGATAACACTAGAATGATTGATATACTGGTATGATATTATGTTAATGTAATATTATTCATTATGAACCTCCCTCTATCTCTTTGTTTTTAAAAATGAAATCATTTTCGGTGATGTGTTAATTAACCAACATCATGGGCAATTCACTTCTAGTTTCCTTCAAATCCTTAAGGGATATCAGTGAAACAATTGAATAATTGAAAAAAGTTTTTAATATATATGTTTTAACCTATTTTATGTTTTGTAAACAGCTTTTATTCATAATAAAAATTGATAAAACCAAACTTGTTCATTGTGATCCAAAAACTGCCCATATTAACCTAAAGTGATCATAATTAAATTATAACTAATTATTCATGAACGTCGTATATAATGTAATTCATTAAAAGATCATTTAAAATATTTATGTATCATTAATGAAATCTTATATCATGTATTTATGTTAATCCATGTTCTATACAAACATCCACTCATGTGTACAAGTGAACCATTCAAGAAAACTATGAAAAAGAAAACTCTCAAACAATGTATTTAAACTCTACTACTCATCCAAAGGCTCATAAAAGAACATACTGTCACCATAATGAACCATATTCTTGTATAATAGGTTCTTTCATTGCTAATTATTGATTATAATGTCATTATATAGGACATTTAAGTGAGTAAATCATTCAGATACAAGGTACGAGGAAGTTCACGAACCCAACATTCATTCTTCGAGTTCACCCCCTTTCACTCCATTTTTAGTGTGGTTACTCCTTAAAATTAATTTTTTCATAATTATATTACCTTTTATATGATATAAATGTTTTACACTAGAGTTTATGTCAAACACAATGTTTTTCAAAATAACTCTTCTTTCAAAAACACACCTTTTACTTCTCACTCGAGGTTGATGGTTCTTTTATCAATTATCTTATTCCCTCTATTATTTGGGAACACAAAAGTTATAAACGTGTTATTATGAGATGAAAACCATATCTTTATATGGTTTAGTTATTTTAATGATTTATATATGTTATATGTTGCATGCATGGTCTGTAAAATTTTATGATGTGATGGGTACGCCTGAAATTATATAGCGCTATATGAATGTTTTAATGTGACGGGTGAGTCCAGAATTATACAGTGCTCCATTGCATTGGGTAAAGTGACGAATCTCATGAGATAAAGTGAAATTATGCATGAATTAGATGCTATATATTTTACATCTATGTGTGGTAGTCGAACACTAACACCTGATTTTTCATTTTTATGCATTGCCACAATCCATGCCTTTACCTAATGATGCCCCTAATGATTTTTTTATGATTATGATGTTATGATCACCCCATGTTATGTTGTTTCATGTTAATATCTATCCTATTACTAGGCTTTTAGCTCATCCCTTTTTTATTTACATCCTCATGTGACTATGTGTTTGAAGGAGAATTCAAGGTCCAATAAGAAGCTAAAGAAGAAGGAATCAAAAAAATATTTATGATTTATGTTGTAAATGTTATTAATGGTCCTATTTTTCACAAGATGATAAAACATTTGATCCTCTTTGTGAATTATTTTAATGTTTTTCTCATTAAAATTATTTAAAACAAATTTAATAAATGAAGGGTCTCTATAGTTGGTATCATAGGAAAGGTTTAGTTAATTTGGGAATTAAGATTAATGTACCCAAGAGAAATATCTAGTATGAGAATAAGTAAAAATATGCACACAATAAGATTTTATATATATTGTGACCCCATAAGATATGGTTTTAGTGTAAATTTCACAAACAAATAAGTTAAGCATGAATTGTTGGCTTAAGTTTTTTACTAACATTTTATATTTTAGAAAATGGTGGAAACCTGAAGAAACCAAGCCAACAACCCATGCGAGGACCAATGCAACGATTACCCAAAAAACCCCTAATTATTTGGGAGGTGGAGATCCCAAATTACTTATGATGTGTACACAACTGTCTCAGGGTATGAATAGTAACCTAGATAATTTGGAATGTCCTCCTTCACCTAAAAGAGAGAAACTAGCTCTATGTTGTTTTATGCGGCTACGACCAGGGACGTTTAGTCGATATTTTGAACCACTAGTTGTAGAATATTAGGTCATCTCTATCAAGAAGATATTTTCTATGCTTAATTGTTCTGAGATGGACAAGGTCATTGTGGCCATTTATCATCTAGATGGCGAGGATTATCATTGGTGGGATTTGATTAAGAACACCAATATGGATGATGAAATTGAAGAGATAGAATGGGAATAATTTAAGATCAGGTTTCTTAACAAGTATTTCCCATGAACTCTTTGTATAAATATAGAGTGATACTTCATAGAGATCATGGAAATGAAAGTAGAATCTATCATGACATATGAAGAAAATTTCACAGGGCTTTCAACCTACGCTTCTGGTTTTGTTACCAACGATGATAGAAAAATTGATATAATATTTAGTGGGATAAAACCACATCTTTGAAATGCTATTCCAATTAAAGACTTCGAGAGTTATGAAGAATTTGTTTGATGTGGTCTCTAAGTATAGATGGAGTTTGAAGAATGGTCACATGGATATATTGATAAGAAAAAAAGGCGGAGTTTCATGCTAGAGGATCTATTGATAATGGAGGGAAGAAATCTCAACCACCCAGATGAATAAAATGTGGGTGGAAGAATCATGGTTATTCTTTTAAAGGGATGAGGATATGTATCAAACAAGTTAGATAAGTCCCCCATGATCATGAATGTCAAAAAGACATGATATGGTAGGATAATGTGGTCGATGAAACCAATGTAACACCCACGGTTCAATGCTACAACTGTAGAGAGAAATAGAACTATGAAAGCCAGTGCACAAAACCATGAGCCATCAAGGGTAATCAGTGTCAATAGCCACCAAATAAAAAGGAACAAGGGAATGATTATTCCATCACTACCACAGAATTTGGAAAAGAATATGAGGTTGTACAAGGTACAATTCCAATTTAATCGAGAATGTAAAAAATACTTATCTGATTCTGGTTGTACAGATTCCTTTATATATCAAATATTTTCTAGAACTATAGAATCAATTAAATGGAATATTGAAGTGGATATATCCATAAAAACACCAAGTGGTATAATCATTTGAACCTAATTATTGGAATCCTCTCCTATTGGCATATTTGGGAAGATTATTCCATCGAATCTCATAATAAATCCCTTGGTGGAATTTGATTCTATAATGGTAATGGTTTGGATATCGATATATAGAGCACATTTCAATTCTACAAAAAAAGGAAAAATATTTTCATTTTCTGAACCATGGCATTCTCCTCTAAAAATTCAAGGAAGATCATGAATCTGCATTGAAAACTCCTTCAGTTGTGTGGTTGTTGATTCCCTATGAAGAGGTATACCTCACTCAAAAGGCTGAGTCAATGAAATGTGTTAACCTAGAAGAAATTGCAATTGTAAGAGAATGCAGGGATGTATTCCCATAAGTTGTTTTGGTTGATAACTAAAAAACTGAACACTTTATAATTGGGGGATCTATAAAATAAAATACTTGTACTTCATGTTATGCCAATATAAATGGTTCATAATTTTACCCTTTATTGTTGAAATCAACTTTCAAAAATCCATATAAATCTATTTTAATATAACCCCTATTATCAAAAAAATTACATAAAAAAATAACTTGCAATTTTGTATAATCAAACTAACATTTTTGTTTGATGATTCCAATGTATCTCATATCTTCATAAATTTGATTTCCTTACTCGATACCAGGTACAAGAATATCTTCAACCACATGTGTATCTCCACTATTTTTCAGGGTATTTCATTCATCATGATAATTTTTATAGAATGTATAATGATTAATTACATACCCATTATAAGATAATATATGCACACTTTTTCCTTTGGATAACTACTGATGTTACATTGAAATTTAATATGCATGTTTAGTTGGCTCTTTAAAAACTAGGTCATGAAACCATCCTATAAGTTTTTTAATTTTTTTCATATGATATCCATATTTCATCCATTGATAAATTCAAATTAAATGAATTTATTTTTGGGTTTCAATATATGGGGAGACCTCTAAACTATTATGAATAATTTAATGGTGGGAAAAGTCCTAAATTTTAATATTAGTTATGAAAACATCTATTCAATAAATTCCTTTACAAAAAAATACACTTGGTGTGATGATATTTTTGTAGAACAATGATTTCCACATCATAATGGTAGTCTATGAAAAATTCAGCAGCTTCCTCAACAACATATCAATCAAAAATAAAACCATCTGAATGATTTTGATTTTTTACATACCCTTCCTAAATCATCATAAACTATTCAACGGGGAAACTCTATCTTTAATGTATAGAACCACATAGTTGAATCACTCTAACCAATTGAACGATCCATTGAACCATCGTACAAAATAATATCAATATGAAGGGAATATTAATTTCACATAATATGGTATCAATTTTTTTTTCTATTGTTGTAAATTATTTAGGTTTATAAATTTTCAACATATTCCTTGGAAAATGAAATAGAGATTGGTAAATGTGTGAGGAAAATTCTTAGGAAAAATGAAACGTAAAACTAAAATAATTGGATCTTTCATCAGAATATGATAGTCAGGTGATTCTAGTTCATTTAACAGTAAATATGTCATTGAAAATACATTCTTAACAATTATTAAATACCACTCTATTACCTTTACTCCATTCATGAATTTTAAAAACTGATATCTATCTTTCATTTAAGTAGTTTAAAAACCTAGAGAAAGAAAACTGAAATTTTTACTCCTCAATGGAACCGACACTACCCATATACTCATGTCAATCATCTCTAACATGCATGTAATTTGGTACTTTTTTATTAGGTTCATTTAGTAATGATCCAATTAAACTACCATATAAATGTTTTCAACAGGCATAAAATCGGTAAATTTGATGATAAAAAATCAATTTCATTATTATAGTTCAAAAAAACTGAACTCTTTTCCCAATCAGTTATTATTAGGTTTCATGAAAAACATCCAACAAATGTAGTGTCCATATATTTTATTTTCTAAAACATTTTCTCACTTATTACTAAATATGGTGTTGTAATGACTGACTAAAAATTAATCTTTTATTAAAATAATATAACACCCCCATCCCTTTAAGGGGAAAGGGGGAAACCTCCATGACATCAAATACATAAACAAGCCAAAAATTTCCCATGATTACAAAAGTCCAAGACTAAACAACGCAAACTACATGAGTAAATCCCCTACCAACATAAAAAACCACGAAATATAGATTCCACATTCCACCACGGACCAACTCGCTGTCTAGTGAGAAAAACATAGGCTTGGTACTAACGACCATATCCATACCCTCTCAAACATCCAATTCCAGAATGCAGAGGTAAAGTGGAATCTAATCCCATAATCCTCATCATGAGTGGCCTCATGTAGATGATATGATTGCAGAATCATTTGAACCGCAGACCATCGAGGTCAATCCCAAATAAAACCTACAATAGAATTAGAACCACCACTCATTCACAACATCAAACCTTCAATTCCTCTACAATCATAAAACACATTCAAAATCATAGTGCCACCAAATGCTAGAATCATGTTCGAGCAGCAAACCCAAAACATATCCAGATCCAAAAAATAAAGAACACCAAAAGGGAAATAAAAAAAATCATCACATTAATGAAAAAAACACATACATCTATTTCAAGCAGATGAACATTAGAACATCCAAATTCAAAAATGAAGGAAAAATCATGATTCAAGAAACTCACACCAAATTACCATGAGAAGGAAAATTAATTCATTGAATCATGTCTACGTAGTCGCCATAACACTGATAATGCCACCAAACCAAACATGCCAAAGCAGAACAAACAAAAGAGACCCTAGAATCCTGAACAGGAAATCATCTGAAACTAAAAATGATAAAATGAAATGAATACCAAAATCACCAGCTTTCCGAAAGAAATCACACCCCAAAACAAATCACGTCACTATTATCCATTAAACCCCAAAAGACCACAACAAACCAGTAAACACAAACAACTGAATATGAACCGAAAA
This sequence comes from Viscum album, assembly GCA_963277665.1. Classification (NCBI taxonomy): domain Eukaryota; kingdom Viridiplantae; phylum Streptophyta; class Magnoliopsida; order Santalales; family Viscaceae; genus Viscum; species Viscum album. Next base: position 1,533,901,558 of record OY728120.1, on the reverse strand, counting down.
CCCTTAGACCACAGAACTAGGAACTCATCCCTTGGACCATCACACATTTCCATGGATGGCCTAATCCAGCTAAGGCTCAATCGGGTGTGAAATAGGCTTGTAGTATAAATGCTTCTTTGAAAACCATAAATATTTACTCATTGTGTAATATAGAAATAAAAATCATTTTCATATCATTTCTATTTTCAGGATATTCAGTATCAATTCTATTAAAATAATGATTTTATACAGGGTGATGAATTTTCCCACAAATATTTTTTGTATCATTTAGCCACCCCAATTGTCTAGAAGTCTCCTCACAATAATATTGGAACCTAATATTGGAATTATCTCAATATACCATAAAACTTTTAGGACATCATCTATTTTATTTGTATCAATAATCACAAATCATTGAGAAATTTTTAGTAATTATTGTTCATTATGAAATTGACGACACTCATTTGGAAAGGCATGTATTCTTCTAGAGATCATACCCATTGATTATAACATTCATTTATTGTCTTATATTCAAATATTATTCTCATTATAGTTTAAAATAATATCATACAAGAGGGAAATTAGTTATGTAAAACTAGTATCACTCAATATATTTCCTTCATGTAAATTATAATGCTTCATTATGGTTGACAATACTATATATTCAGTACAGCTAGCATACAATGGTGTATTTTCACAACACATTAAATTCCCAAAAAAATTGTTACAATTGAGATGCTGATCATAATATTTTATATTCATTTCCACAATATGATATCCCTCCTCATTTACACTTTTAATCACATCCTCGATTAGGCCGTCATTATTTTCCACACTTGAAATCATATCAGAAGATCCCCAAAATGAAGTGTTATGTTAGTCACTAGAAACATTCAAATTTACCCAATGTTTAGTCCAACATATATAACAATGACGTATTCCATTAAAGATCCCATGTTCTATGGATTAATTACTCTTTCATAATAAAAGTGTAAAAATGAAAATGGATTTATGAAAGGTCATATGAATGTCATTTTAAAAACAGTATTTATTATTTCACCTCATCCTCATACTCTTTTGTCATATGATTGGTATCTTGACATTTTAGATTCACATCAATCATACATTATTTGATAATATTAATATTTAAAAATATTAAAGCCTAAACCCATTTCATAGAAAAGTTTTATCTTATGATTAATGTATAAGTCTATAGTAATATTATTAAATGATATGATTGAAGATACATAAATCAGTTTATTAATTGTTATGATCTTAGCAATGTGTGTTATTATTAATATTTTCAATATTATATGTGCCTAATATACCATCTATTTCACTAATTTTGGTACCAATATAGAACAATCCCATATCAGAACCCAAACAAATACATAGTCAAAAAATTACATTTAATAAAAATCCATAAAGGTAGTTATATATATCCACACATGGAAACTATTTTTATGAAAAAACATAATTTTTTCCGATTTAAATTGTTCTATCACAAAATTTGGAAAAGTACACATTCCATATTTTGGTATCCTGAAAATACTACATATTGAAAATTTAAACTCATATGGTAACTAAAAAAATATACGCAAGGTAATGACATGTTTTAAAATAGAAATTTTGGTTTTAATAAATGGGGGTAGGAGGGATACATGGAAGAAAATGTGCCTAATTGTTTGATTTTATTCTTGGATAGTAGGAAGGATACTTGAAACATCGAGCCTATTACCATCTATGCACCTCAAAATCTCTTCCCACTTATCATTTTTTGTCACCACAGTACATGACAATTGATAAGGGTTTTTAAAAAGAACATATATTAGATCCATGAAAATAGAGTGATAAATAATGATGATTGATTGAAATTGAACATGGTTACTATGGAGAGTGTCAACTAACAGAGTCTCGCGGGAAGTGAGATTATGTGAATAATTTTCAAGGAAGATCAAGGAAAAATAAGATCACTTTCCCATATGCTATTCAAACTATTTGGGAAAATTAAAGAAAACATTTTTGAGGGGGAATAGATTACAACTGATCGTATGCTCCGATTTTAGTATATAATTATAATTTCAGGACAAAAAATTATATAAACTTTATTATAAGAACAATATATTAAAACAAGGATTAAAATTTATGAATAAATAAATTTCATTTCACATATTCAATAAAAAAATTCATAATCCACATATATTTATTTTAAAGTATATAGTTTTAATTTATAAATAATCATTTGTATAAATTAATTTTTAAATAATTGAATTTGAAAAATAATCTAAAATATTTACATAAAAATTTTATAATATTTAAACAAAAATTATTTACCTATATAAAATTAAAATTCTATCTAAATTGAACTGATGGAAACCAAATTAGATGCATAAACACATTTTTCACTAATATTCTAATTGGAATAACTATGTTCATTTTCGACATGTGTGAACACCAAAAAACTATGAACATAATAATCATTTCCATGATAAAAAATATACGTTATTAATTTCAATCTCCCAAATTAATGCTAAAAATAATCATGACATGAAAATAAAACTGAAAAATAAACAAACATACTGAAAACTCTTATTTTTGTATCATTAATAATGGTAGTCAATCAATGCCACTCTTAAATAGTGGGGTGATTTTAGTGCAAGCAAGAGTGTGTGACGATGGTTCGGGTTGATTGATGATTCATAAATATAATCACACAAAATGTTTGATTGAGACTTCAGTGAGTATTTTATAATGGTATATGGGTGCCACCATGATTGAAGGAATCCATTTTAGGTAAATGAATACTCCCTCATGGGTGGAGGCCAAGCATTTTCGAAAGTAGTCATCCAATAGAAGATTGATAATTTGTTTTTCATGTGACGAGAAATGGTGGGATAAGAATTTGATGATGTATGTATCTTGGGATATGATGGGGAATTTCATGTATCATGTTTAAAAGGGAGTACAAATAATCACATACCTTAGCTTTTGAGAGGATCTATTTGTCAAGAAGATCAACAATTAGTGTCAGCCATAATTCTAATCCCTAAGAGATTGAATGGAATTGGCGTGGAGGACTTTGTTATGGTTCTATTTTAATGATCAAAATTCATTTCTGTATTAAAAAATTAGGCTGTCATAAAACAAGCCTTTCTCAGGGCTTTATAGCCCTAATAAATGTACATTTTTATCAGCCATAAAAAAGCACTGAAAATGACCTAAATTTAATAATGAAGTAAATATAATTACAAACTATAAACGATTGTAATAAAAAAATATACAATGAAATAAAAAAATGAAATTATAAATATAATTATATAAAAATATTTTCAGTATTTAATTATATTTATTAAAATTTCATAATTATTTAAATATATATAACAATATGTATAATTATAATTATAAATTAATATTTTTAAAAATATTTTTATATAATTATATATATATATATATATATCTATTTTTATAAAAGGATATATATATATTTATATATATATTCATTAATATATTAATATATATATATAATTAAAAATAAAATAAATATATTTATTATAATTTTATAACTATTTAAATATATATATATATATGTATGTAGGTATTTATAATTATAATTATAACTTTATATATTTAAAAGTATTTATATATAATCATAAATTGATTTATATATTCATAAATATATATAAATATATAACAATAAATTTAAAAAATATATTTATTATTTAAATATATATTTTATATTTTTATAAACATTTAAAAACATATTTATTTTTTTATATTTATTATTATAAATAAATATTTTTGAAAATATTTAAATTTAATTATAATGATATTTATATATTTATATATATATATACACCTCACTCAAGGATTTGGAATCTAAACCCACGGCCCAAAATTTATTAATAAAATTCAAACATATATGGAAGGAAAGAGGCGGACCAAACAAGGAATCAAATGACCACATTAAAAGAAAATAATTCAAAAAAGAAAGTCAACCCCTACAACCCAAATTTGTATTATATATTTTTTGTGGAATTTTGATTTTGACCACTATGTGATGTCTTGACCCTATCTGGGGCCTTTTATTCATCATCCATTGATATATGAAAGAGGTCCCCTAGAGGGGAACATATCCTGAATATTTAACATAGATCCTGAAATTCAATATCAAGATTAGAACAAAATACATCTTTAATATTTATTAACTAAAACTTTTGAATATTTGATATACATTGAAAATGAATACATGTTGATCTATCAAATAAAGAGTGGATTCAAGTTAAAAAAACGAATTATGCAACTTCCTTGTTCAATACTTCAAGGGTCCTTTCAACTTCCTCATATACTGGAGGTATTATAAAAGATTTTTTGTCTCATGAAATATTGCATTTATCATTTGATCCATTGATAAAATAGATATAATCTTTTTTCATTAGGTCAAGGAAGTGTGGTGGGTAAGAGTACTCCACATTTACATCAGTGCTTGGATGCTCATCTTTCGAGGTGGAGCCTGCAATGACTTCCTACCTAGAAGTTCGAATAGAATTTGGATATATGTGTGTGGATCCTAAGATTGAAACTCAAATGCTATTTATTTCTTAGGTATTCCCAATTGGAATCCCTCTTCAACCACTAATATTTTCATACCACTACTAGACCTTAACCCAGTTAGATGCTTATTAATTATAAATTGGTTAGATAACTCTTAATCAACATCTTTAACAATATATTTGTCATCCATTAATTCCTTATAAGAGTCATTAGTCATGTGAAATTATACATCACCATTGTGATCATTTGACTGCCAAGGGGTTAAAAAAATACCCCTAACATTTTTTTTATAGCTTTGCAAATCAATAATCCAAGCTGCAACAAGTCCATCAATCTTTCACACACACATTCAATTATACATGATACAAATACATATGTAAACATACAAATCTACACGCACACATATAGATACACACATATATAGTAGTATACAAACATACATACAGTTGTACATATAAATATATTTTAAATTATTTAGAATATGTATAAATATATATTGAAATTAATAAATTCATTTATATGTTATTTAATTTTATAAAAAATATAATAATATATTATATCTTTTTAAGTTATATAAGATTATTTTCAATAACGTATATAAATAAACTATTAATCACTTTGAATAACAAAATTTCTGTTATATTTAGAAAAAAATTTAAAATAAGGTTTGTTTTTACTAAAATTTATATATATCATATTTTTATATTATATTTATATATATACTTATTAGAAAAAAAATTTTTTATACAAATATTTGAATACTTATATATAAATTAAATTACTCACTATGACATTCTTCTGCACTAGAAAATACCACTATCAAAGGTTTTACTTTTATCAATTCTAAAAAACACTAATAAATGAGGGTCTTTAATAAATTCTAGAAAAAAACACAGAAAAATATTTCTCTATTGTTAGTTCTTTTGATAGCTCTAATAAAAGGTAACATTATCATCACTTTTTGTGAGCACTAATAAAATTATTCCCATTATTAGTGATTTTTTTCTATCACTATTAATGGTCAGTTCTGGATAAGACACGATATTTTCTAGTGAGTTCTATGTGTATGTCAAGATGAAGGAATGTATTCAGATTAGAGAGGGGAATAAAATTTTTATTGTAATCCACACAAACACAACACACCATTATATTAGGGATTATCCATAGACTTTCCATCTGTACATCCCATTACCAAAAGTCCCATAGCATAACGATACTATTGAGAATAAAATTTTATATTAGACAGTGCACTATATTTCAAATAATGATCATAGTGAGGTGATCTCTATGAATTTCATGATGTAGGAAATTTTAGGGATTGTATGACGTAATAATATGTGGTGGATTAAACTGCGCAAAAGCAACAAACTATTGTATTGGGGAATATCTATAGACTATCCATCTATAGAATGTCAAAAAACTAACACCATATTAGGTGGATAAACCCCATAATTTTTATTATTCAAAATATTATTTTATTTCATTTATTTCAATCATTTTTTAACAATTTTTTCCTCTCTTTTACATTTTATGATTTAAAATGAAAACATTTTTGTAAACCGCTAAAACTATTATTATTATTTCATTAATAATTAAAAATATTCCAAGAAGTATGTTTTCAATCTATTTTTAATATAATAATGTTTTTGTATTTCTATTCAATGTAAAATTATGGGAAAAATCTATTAAACAATTTAAATACTAGTTTGTTTATGTAATGGTCTTTCAACTTCTATAATAATCAACTCATCCATTTCCTTCTTATTTTCTTTTAAGTTTGTTGTCATGTACATTATATAGTTTATTTTTTCATGATTTTTACAAAGATTCATTAATTATTTAACAAGTACTGAATATGTGTGATGGTTGAAATTATTTATTTTGTCTTCCATGCATTTATTAAACCTAATTTGTTTCTTGATATTTCATTATATTTGTTTTTGAAATATAAAAACATATTCTTTATTTTTATATTTTAATGTTTTATGAGAAGTTTTATTATTATTCAAATATTATTTGAGACGAAATAAATAATTATGATCAATTTAAAAATCTAAATCACTAGATAGGAGCATGGTCAAATTATTGAAACTAAATTTCTGTAGTATTGTTGAAATAGTTTTTAAATTTTCTTTGATCTTGTTTTAAATAATTTTTTTTTCTCTCAATAGATAATTTAAAATCAATCCCAATAATGGCTATAACAAATTAAAGATCTCATCACAAGAGGTGTTATACACAATCTTTTCATTGTCTTTCTCATACCCTTTTCTTGATAGAAATTGTGATCTGTATAATGGGTTAGAAATTTTTAACATTCAATTTCAAATAATGTTTTAGATCAAGGATGTGTGTAAAATTATTTAAATATTTGATGACATTATTTCTATATATCCTATTCCAATCCACCCTTGAAAAAAATATTACTACTTTAGCCCATAGGATCCATGAATAAGAATGTTTGGCTACCACATTTCTAGTTGTAATCCATTATCTATCATTACATAATGTAAACTAAATGATTACGGTTAGGAATGATTATGAAGGGAGAATATTTTGTTATATAAATTGAAGAAACATTAAACTAGATGGTTAATATGGGAGATATTGATTTATTTGGGATATAATGTGTTCCAAAAATCACTACGAAGTTAAGATATTTCTCAATTCTACAAAAAATATTATACAAACAATAATAAAAATTTTTATGGTGTATAAAAAATAAGTACTTCACTACATAAAACTTTTATATGTGTTGATCTTTAAAATTATATTGTTAGGATTAATGGAAAGTGGTGATTTGTGATTTTTTCGAATTATTTACGGATCCAACCATTATCCTAAAATGGAAATCTTGTGTTTTTCGCTAAAAAGATCCAAGTGTCCTATATCATCCTATATTTTTAATAGAATTACCTATTAATTATTTATCTTAAAAATTACATATATAAATATCTCATGAGTTAAATATAGACTTGAAAAATGAATTTATAAAAGAGAGATCTAGAAATCATATGGAAAACTCCCATGACTTATTAATGAGTATACCATTATTAAATGGAAATCATTATAGAGAGATGTGTCATTGAATTCTATTGAATTTTGGTCACAAATTTCTTATGAGGTCAATGTTAATGGATTAAATATATGTATATATGATGAATTGAGTAAAAATAGTTAGAAACTAATGAGTTACCTATCATAGGGCCCTTAACCCAAATAATTAAACCCATGTTTTAATAGAATTTATAGTTGGATCCTGTTGTTTCAGGAGATGAGAGTGTTATGGTTGTGTTTTTAGTTTTTTGGGAATATTATGTGGTTTATGGTTATGATTTTTTATATTATTTAATTAGTCATCAATTATGATTCTAGTTCACTTATTTAGAAGGTTAGTCAAAAGATATTTTTTCCAATTGTGTATAATAAACCTTCTGTAAATTTTAGTAAGGACTAAAAATGATCTAATGTGTCTCAAAATGATTCTGAGATAAAATATATAGATAACATAAATATTTTACCTATTTATATAAGTCCCATATTTCTAAAGTGTGTTTCTTAAAAAATTTACTTTTTCATCCATGAAATGACACTTTTTAAGATTTAACACCAGTTTTTTCTCAATGAATCTCATAAAATATTTATACATTGAATCAAACTATGAAAAAATGTTTCATAAAATATAAAATTGTAATGAAATACATATAAGTACATATAAATCATTTATAATTAAGTACACATAAGATAGTTTTGTATTGTACTTATAGAATTTTGAAAATCAAATTTTATCTTTTGATAGACAAACGTACCATGAAAAAAATGTGAATGTTGTATTGTCTTTGTCCTTTGGTACTATAAGAACATAAAAGAAAGCATAAAACCAATAAATTAAACAATATCAAGTATTTTTATATATATACTCTCAATAATTTTTCAATAAAATGAATGATTAGGTGTTCCTTGCAAGCCACATGGTTCAATTTCCTATAATCAATGCATACACTCCAATTACTCGATATTATATTTGTGTAGTAATTCATTTTTCTCATATTTTGTGATGGTCTTCCAAAATTTTCTTAATAATTATTTTAAAGAAACTCACCAATTGGGTTTTTCAAATGTGGTAAACTATTTCATCTCCTAATAGTCTTTCTATATCTTTTTTTGAAATTTCTATATGGGTAAGGTTGAGCCCTCTTTCAAGATACACCATTAGTTTGGACTCAATTATTATACCCCTCTCTCTCACATGATTTTATAATAAAAAAATCATTAATATATAATAATTTAATTTTTTTCTTCAGTTTTATTATTTAATATTCATGTCTCATCATTAATGTAATCAATTATGGATTTATAAGATAAAGTTGACATGCTGTAGAAAATTGATGATTCCTTGATGGATCTTGTTTGAAGTAGTGAGGTTAATGATATCATATGGTGAAAACACAGAAGGAAGTTGAGGGTCAATAAAAGGAATTATAATTATGTTTTTAACGTTTTGGTTATTAATAGAGGGATAAAATTTTCTAAATACAGAGTGCAGGGAACCGACAATCTAGTTCCATGTGGATAGGGTGACCAATCTAGTATGAATATCACCCTCCAGCTGATACAAAAGACCTGGTTCGCCATTACAAGAATAAATATCCATTTAATCTTCTAAAATACCACCAGAGAGGTAGTGATACATATCGGTTATCTAGTGGATAATTCTTAGAAGCAGTAAAGTACAATTAGCACACTGACTACCAAGTGGAATTTGAACAATAAGTCAAAATTATTATATTTCTTGGACCCCAATGCATCTACTCTCCCATTGATAATTCATAATGATATTAAAATATTCTATAATATTCCTTACATAATGGATGTTATGAAATAGTACATTATAGGTTATATGATTAAAATATTGTATGATAAATTAATATTTGATCAAATCACATCAATAATGATGTTCTAGTGAATGTTCCCTAATATCAAACCCACTAAGGAACTGATTTATATTCTGAATAGTTTATTTTATATTCTACATTAAACTCCTTATATATCCTCTAATATTGTATTATCTATATTTATGGAATTATATGTGGAATTATAATGGGTTTTACCCAATAAAGTATTTCTCTTCTCAGAATTAAATTCTTTCGACATGTTTATTGCAACAAATAGGGAACACAAAAGGATGGTCAATGCTCAAAACAAATAAAATGAGGGATCTACATTATATTTTTCATACTATTGTTAATATAATAGTCATGGTTTTACTAACACATCTATGATAAGATAAGGAAGTTTTTTTTTCAGATCATTATTAAAATAAAGTGAGAAATAACCAAAACCTATCAATATTAGTGGCGTATGCATATGGCTCACACCGAGATATTATCAAAATGCATTATAAAATATATCTTACAGTTTTATTTATTAATTTCTAAATTTAACCATCATTTAATTTTCTCATAATCAATTTTATTATCATATATTTTATATTCACATATTCTTCAAAAAAATTATGTCCAAATGATATTATAATAAATGTATATGAACATTTTTTTGTTATGAATAAAATATATTAATTCTATTTTTTAAAATAATTAAATATGTATAGTTACTAAAATTCCAATTCACATATTTATTTTACTTCACTAAATCTATATAATAATGGTATATCCTAGTTTAATTAATTAATATTTCTTCAATGAAATTAATCATTCATATTTCACAACACATACTCACCTATATTCTTATTATAATTTTATTTTTTGATTTTTCTTTTCGGTTAGTGTTTTTATTTCTACAGGTAATTCACCCATATTGTTTTCCATATTTACCTCAACTTTAAATTTTATAACATGATCAGATTCTTACAAGTGTTATGACTAATCCCCGGAATGCCTTTTAGTGTCCAACATAAGGCCCTAAAATCTGGTTTCGTAATTTATATAAATTGATACTCTTCTGTGGGATTTTAATTATTTGAAATTTTAATTAGAATTTTCTCATTTTCAGTTAGAAAATATAATTTAATGTTTTATTGGATCAGTTCCAGTTCTATGTGATCGAGTATTCCGAAGAATATTTTATCTTACTTTCTCTATTTTGGAATCCTATACATGTATGGAAAAATAATCATTGGTATTCTTTAGTAAATCATCAATTTTTATTTCATAAATTTATTTCAACTATCTATCACACAACCTTTTTTTCAAGATTAACCTCACATTCAAAGAAAGAATCATAAATATCAGGTATTTCTAAATAAAATCTTTTATTTGGTTTATTTTATCAAAGAATTAAATTTATTCATTAGAGAAATATGGAAATTTAAATTGGTTCAATGTATGAATACATATTTCTTCAGATGGGGGTATTTTATATACTAAACAATGTTAAAATTCATATTTTTTTCAATAAATTTCATTGAATGATTTCTTTTATTAACATTAATTATTATCATGAGATTCATGATGAATTAACAACTTAGAAAGATGGGGGTGATATTTACATTTTCCTTCATTTTTAGAATTAAAAATCAATAATGGAAAAAAAATCCTTTTACACATACCGAAAAATCTTATAGGAATCGTCTCATTCACTGAGATTGATGAATTTATATAAACTTATCAGAATCAAGATGAGTTTTTAAGCATAAAAAAATCTCAACCTTTATCATTATCAACTTGAGTCTAATTATAGTAATTCAGTGATAAATATTACATTGCTATATAAATTCAATTAATTGATTTAGTCATTTTAGGTCATCCCCAAAATTTTGGAAACCTAAATGTCTAACACAGGATTTTATTTTTTAAGCAGGAATATATTAAGGTCATAAGTAACTCTTATCAATGAAGGTGTTGGAACGAAATAATGTGCAACATTGTGGATATAATGACCCAAATTTTATCACTAGAAAATCCTCCCTAATAATTATTTCATATATTATAAATCAGATAAAATCACTTTGTGAACAAAATAAAAACAATATAAATAAATAATCATTGCTAAATGAAGTATTTCTAGATGTTAAGTAACCCATACAAATTAAATAGTAACAATACCTATGGAATAGTAATGTGACCCTTATAAATAGTAACCTAGAAAACTAAATATTAACCTCACCAATGAATGTATAAATACAATTTATCCATCATATAAGTGACAATATAATATAATTATTTCATAGTATTAGTAAATAAATATTTGAAAAATTATTAATTATGTGTTTTTATTTTCGATGTGAAAACTATTTAATTAAAATTTTATTATTAAATTAATAATTTTAAAAACATATTTTCAGAAAATTTATTTTTGAAATTATATTTTTTCATATCATGATTGAGGGACAATTTTTTGAGACCTTTGTTAATTTTTTAATGTGTAATAAAATCAGTTATAATTTTAAAATTAGTATTTGTCAACTAATTGAGGTTTTTTTAATAAAAAAATTTTCATATTTTTTTCATTTTTTTATAAAATAGAGTTCATTTTTTAATCATAATCATTGAAAATTTATTACAGTGAATTTTTATGATTCTTCTAAAATACTTGACTTTTTCTGAATAGTAAAATACTATAAATTATTATAATTTATAGAAACATGAATTATGGATTCATAGATGGTATATGGAACATAAAATCCCAAAATACTGATCTATGATAATTATTTGAATATATTTCGTTATGATTCTAAAACTATTCTATGTATTCAACCAAAATAACAAAATAATGAATTAAATAATTACAAAGCACACCTCTTCTCCACTATAAATACCACCACTCACCGCATCTTCCCGTCACAACATCCAAGACACTAGAATTGTCTAAATTCTTCGCAATACTCTAAAAAATACTCTACCCCACATCCAACTTCTCTTTGAATCTTGAAAATAACAAAACCATTTCCCCGAGGAGCTTTTAAAGGAATATAAATTCAAGAGAAAAACTCCACTTTCCTTTCCTTTAAATTTGTTTTCAAGATCATTTATTATTCTCTCCTCATCTCTCATTATAAAAATGGTATGATAACTCCATTAAGTATTATATAATATAATTTCATTATTCTAATGGAATAATCTATCATTAAACCCCTCTCCTCACCCTTGTATTCTAAAAATTTCAATGTTATTCGTGAGGTTTTAATTTACACCTTCAAGGATGACAGATTTTCATTTTCCATTAACTCCAACAAGGCTGGTCATAAAACCAGTTTTATAGTGAATTTTTTTTAATTTTTTTATTATTTCATGCATAAGTATCTATAATAATTATAGGCAAGTGATGCTAAATAATAAAACAAACATGCTTATTTTGAGTCAAAATCACTCATAATAATTAAATGATTATCTTAATATCTTATCTAATAATTCATCCTCACTCAAAATAACCAAGTGACTAATATGAACATTTAACTTGGTATATTTTCATTAATATCTATAAAATTATTTTTGGATTTATATTTCCATTTTACCATAACATCCATACTCTTATACAAGAAAACCAATCATGAAAACTAAGAAAAATAGCACTCCCGAATGAGGAAATTGAACACTATAACTCCAGAATAGCCATAAATTAATGTAATAAAATTATAATAAATAAATTACATGTTTAAAATGTAATTAAATAATTAATTAATTAATGTATCAAATTTTATTATACTTGACATTAATGTCAAGTGCAGAACTATTTCTGACATAAGCTATGTGATTCTTCCCAAACATCCATTTTTTCGTTCGGGTTACTCATTTTCTCTCTATACTACAATGAAATGATTCTTCAATGTTATATAAATCTTATAAATTATTTTTACATGTTCCAAACTCAATTATATAGATCATATCATCCCATTTTAAAAGTGTAATACGTGTTTTAGAAAGTTTATCTTTTCAATTCTTCCCGCGAAGCAAGACCGATTCAAGTGAACTTACTGATTTCATACCCATATTCAAGTACTCTCAATAGTCTGTTTTAAGCCACATGTTTTTAAAGAATCCATAATTTTATTATGAAAATGTATCTGGGATAGAATCTGGTTTTATATGAATTATTATGCATTTTCTGCTTTAAATATTCATTAACATTTTCCTTAAAACAAACTAGAATGTTATATTAATAATGTTTCTTAAACACTCTTTTTACATTTTTCACTCTAATTTGACATCAAATATCATGATATATGTCTATTTACCTTATTATATTCCATGTATTGTTTAAATTCATTATTTTATGAAAATAATAATGATGTTATCTTTTGGTATTTTTTTGACATGGTTATGATACCCAATAATTAACATGGGTAAAAATTATGTTTTTGTTTGATTCCTTATGTATAATTATTAATGCGGAACTCATATTCATGATTGTGTTATTATGGGTACACCCAAATATAACTCTAATGAATTGGTTAATTTTTAGTCTCATGAGACATCATGTTGGGACATGGAGTGAACTTGATTCCATTATGTGGTTTTTTCTACCTTGTGATATAGTCTAGTTGGTTTTCCTTGACTCATATTTTTTTTCATGTTATATGTTATTGAAATATACATATTATTCCATGATTATATGATCCAAAGTTATACATGATGTTCTTCCTTATTTATATTCATCATACATTCCTTTTATTACATAATGTTTGTTCTCTATCCCAAGTTCTATGTTTTATTATTATGATTATTTCATTACGGGGATTTTCATCTCAACCATTTCATCCATGTATTCCCCAGGTTATCATATGAAGTTATAGGATCTCAATGGAATTTAGGATCTCAGTATGAAGATAAAATAAAATATATTTTAATGACGTTTAATTAAGCAACTAAACTTCCCAAGACACTTGAATTTACAATCTTTGACATGTAATTTGATGTTTATATATGCTTAAAATCATGTAATGATATGTTTAAGAGGTTATGGTCATAATAGTCAGTATTTGAGAAATGCCTAGTTATTTTTTGTAGTTCGATTATAAAAATCTAGAGAAATCCAAATGTATAAGACTATGAATAATAAAACATCCCTAAATTATAGTTATAATATAGTATGCAGTTTAACAAGAAAATACATCCTTCTATAGAAACTAAAAGATGACATGATTACGGAAAAGATGTGCCTGGGTTTAACAAATAAGACAAGGTGTTCTAGGCCTAACTCAATATAACATGGTATATGAAAATGGGCCTTATTTTTCACCTAGTTTGAAATTCTTAGGGGATATGATTTTTAAATTTAATATGATAATTCTAAAACTATTTTAAGGGAACAAAAATTTACCTAACAATATATGTTAGGAAAAATATTAGGGATATACTACATTGAAACCTAGGGAATCATAGGTTTTGATATACTCTTCATTTACATGTTTATCATTCGATGTTAATTATATTTTTTTATATTATTATTATCTATGTATTCAAGCCCCGAAATTAAACTTTCATTTTCGTAGTCAACAGTTGGAAATTGAAGAACTCTTTCGAAAATTAAATGTGATAGGATATGAGAAGATTTCCCAAATGATATGCCAAATATGATAGGGATGGGTGCTCAAAATAATATGAGTGTAATCTCTCATATTTCTCTAGTTATTACTAATATCTTGAATCATGTGTATCACCCCCCTTCTCCAAAGAAAGAAAAAAATTCATCCATTTCTTTATGCAGAAAATTCCTCCCCTGTTTACTGGATCCTCTGCTCTCCTCCTCATAGAACAATGGTTTAACTATATTGAGAAGATATTTCCTATCCTAAAGTGATCATAAGAAGAGAATTTTGTTCTATAAGTCTATCATTTTTTAGGGAGAACCTGATTAGTAGTGGAAACTGATCAAGAACAAAAAGTACAAGGAGGAAATTTTTTCCATGGAATTGGATGATTTAAAGAAAATATTTTCTCCAAAACCTCTATCTCAAGATAGAAAGGTATCTCATTATACTGAAGGAAAAGTAATATGAGTATATCGAGGAGTATGAAGCCAAATTCACATGTCTTGTAAGATATACATTAGGCTTTCTCATGAACACTAAAACCATGGTGGAATGCTTATTTATTGGACTAATGCCAAGTCTACAAAAATAGATGGGGAATTGAGAATGTGATTGTTATAAGGATATTGTATGTTGGGTCATCATGGTTGAAATGGAGATCCATGAATCGTAGTGGTATTGTGGAATTGGTTAAAAAAGTGAAATTTATTTTAATATGGGTGATAAATACGATGATAGAAATGATTCCCAATAGACCACATGTCTAAATTGTAGGTAGAAGCATCCTTGAAAATTTTTAAAGGGAACTAATATATTATTTATATGTATAAGATATTGTCATATGGATAATAACTATATTAGAGATATGAAGAATCCCAATAATTTGTAAGAATAATTGATGTTTCAGATTAACACTCAGCATGTAATGTATTGATTCAACTGAAAGGAAATGGGAATTTTTCAATCCATTTACCGAATCCAAGTGCTAGAGGAGATCAATAAGAATAACCTTCAAGTAATCCAAGAATGAAATAAGATATGAATACTTATGTGGTGGAGTATGAAAATTATGTGGTGGTAGGATTGATTGGTATTCATTAAATAATAAATTACGTAATATTTGATTATGGTTCTTTGCATTCATTTGCATCATTCAAATTTAGTAGAACTATTCAATCACTACCTAAATATAAGAAGGATGAGTTATCTATAGGAATAGAAAATGTGGAAAGTATTTCATCAAATGTACATAACTCCTCCCCAGTTAATGTTTGTGCATTGAACATCCCATAAAATTATGCCATGCTCCCTTTGGTAGAGTTTGATGCAATATTTGGCATGTATTGTCTATCTTTATATAAAGACAACATCAACTGTCAGGAAAGGGAGATCAATATTGGCATCATGAAGCATAATTTAATTCAATACACATTTAAGGAGGATGTTGATTCTCTTTAATAATAATAATCTCATTTTAGGATATTGTTTCATTATGAGGAAGAATATCTAGATCAAATGTTTCACACAAAAGAGATAATCATGATCGAATATATGACCATTGTGAGGGATTTAATTAAGGTATTCACTGAATTAATTCATTGTATTCCTTCTAATAGAGAGGTTTAGTTCTCATTTTAACATCTCCCAATATGTTTTCCTATATTAGAGACACCATATACAATGACCACCGTTGAGTTGGAGGAAATAATGAAGAAGTTACAGGAGAATCTTGACAAGGATTTTATACACCCAAGTGCTTCACCATGGGGTGCACAAGTCCTTTTTTTAATAACAAGGGTGGATAAATGTTCTAACACATTAAATATCACGATTTCCAAAAATGAAAATTAAATAAAAAGTATACCCTTCCATGGATAGATTACATGTTTGATCAACTATATGGGGTCAATTATTAATCTATAGTGGAACGTCGGTTATGATATCACTATTTAATGGTGAGAAGGAAAAAATTTCCAATACCAGCTTTCAAATGTGGTATGGGAACAAGAATTAATTATGATTCCCTTCAAACTCACTAATCCTATATCAATATTTAGGTATTTAATAAATATAGTGTCTATATATTACCTCGAAAAATTTGTTCTCATATTTTTCGATGATATAATTATATACTAAATGAGAACAGATGAATATGAGGGGAATCTGAATACTGTGCTAAAGGCATTTCTAAGGGATAAAAATCATTTAATGTATAATAAATTTTAGTTTTGGTTAGAGGAATTATCATCCTTGGGTCCTGTAATCACATGAAAATGGATATATATGGGCCCTTCCAAGACAAAGTCAATCGATGAGGGGTCGTAGAAAAAATATTTAATCAGGATTCATAGTTTATCTAGTCTAGCTAGGCATTTCAAAGGGTCTATGAAGAAATTCAAATGATTTTGGAACCCACTAAAAGTTCTAAATTGTAATAGAGAAATTGTTTTTTGGACTAGTGAACGTGAAAACTTCTTTAACGAGTTTAAAAATAGGCTTATCACTACACTAGTGCTCACACTATTAAAAATTTTGGAAATAATTGGGGTTTGTAGGAATTACATTAAAGAGTACTTACATTGTGATATTAAAAATGATAAATTGATAGCCTACACCTCAATGTAGTTGAAATTCCATTATCAAAACTATCCCATGCATAATCTGGAGTTAGCAACTACGATATTTTCGCTGAAAATCTTGCAGCATTTTCTCAATGGGGAGAAGTGTTAAATTTATATACTAATCATAAGAGTATCAAATATTTATTCACAGATAAGAAGATTATTATGTTCTAGTGAAGAAGGTTAGATCTCATCAATTATTATGACTGTTCAATCCACTACTATCCTGGAAAAGAAAATAAGGTAGCTGATTCACTATATAGAAAATATCCTTCATATTTATCAATGATGTTATCTAAAAAAATCATATCTTATCAGATCTCCAAATTATGGACATGGGAATAATTATTGAATAAAAATCCTAAATCCATTTTTAATGGATTTATCAACCATCCGTTATGGTGAAAAGGATGGATACTCAATGAAATGGAGTGTAAATTCAGAAGAAGGCATAATCCAAGAGAAAATTAAAATCCATAGAGGTAAATATAGATGTGTAATGTTTAGCAAACCACGATTTCCATTAAATAAAATTAAATATGTATTTAAAAATATGTAAAAAATTATACCAACATAGGCCCAAATACCATATTTTTCTAGTTACTTTGTAGAAAAGGATACATTAACACTTTTACATAAGTGAGCTACATTATCTCCCACTAGGATCTCCATTACTATCACCCTTTATAGACTCATAAAACAAAATACTTGCCTTCCTAAACTAGGGAAGGAAACTTAAAAATGGGTTATATTAGATTTTCAATCAGGGAAAACAAGCGACATATGTAAACATAATCATTTGCATAGGGGTACGAGAACATCATTATGAAAATATAATATCATACCCTACATATCAAAGATCATATACATGAATCAAGAAATAATGCTTGACAATTCATATGAAATAAATCATAAGGAAATAATGAATATACTCCCAAAAGGAAAAACTTTGGTATAAAACATAGAATTTTGGAAAACACATGAGAATATAATATGATTTCATGGTATCCAAGAAATTGTTTTGAAAACCATATTGGTAGTATGGATTCATCCCCCAGTCCAACTTGGTAGTCATGGTTCAATCTCATGTCCATATTAGTTGCATTAATTCACTCCTCATACAATCATGGTAATCAAGGTTCACCCCCATGGCCATCATAGTATTAAAGGTTCATTTCCCAAGACCATATTTTTCTATCTCTTATGATATAAATAATTTCCCAATGTATTAGAGGTAGATATAGGTCCTACCCATTTAATAATGAAATCATATATACTTGTACCACAAGATCCTTAAAATCATATAATAACCCATTTAATGAAATGGGTATAAAAAACATGTAAACATATCATAACCTATGTAGAATGATATATGTTTCAAAATCATTCCATCAAAATCATAACCATTGAATGATAAAAAAATTCAAATAAATATACCCCTTGAAAGTGAAACCGATTTCATAAACATATATCCCATTAAATAGAAATGGGTTTCATAGAGACCGTGACATTAACCATAACCGATTAATATAATGAATAAGAATGTAACCATTAGATAATTTCCTAGAAATACAAGATTGATATCAATGGATGTCATATTTAGTGGAAAAATATTTTAAAATATCATTCAAAAACATTTATTGAGTAAAATATCCTTTTTTATGTTAAAATCGAATTTTAATGTATACACAAATTTGAATATCATTTTCAAATAAAATACCGTTAAAATTTATAAAGGACACTTGAAATAATTATTAAAACCATATTCCCTGAAAATATATAGAATAAGCTTTAAAATATTTTTAAAAAAAAAATTCATTGAAAATCGTTGAATTTTTTTAACGAAATCTTGAAAACGTTTTGAAACCCATTTCCTTGATAATAATTTGAAAACATATAAAGAAATTTTGAAAACATTTTTGAAAACTATTTCATTGAAAAAAATATGAAACATATGAATAAATATTGAAAATGTTTTTAATGATTTTTTACGTGAACACCTTTCATAGATTCCAAAAAAAATATTTGGAACACATTTTCTTTGAAAACATATAAATGAAGTTTAAAAACAATTTGAAAAACATTTTCATTTAAAACATATAAAATATTCTTATAATGTTTTGAAAAATTTATTTTAAAATGATTTTAGTTATTATAAATAATTCTTTAAAATTCTTTGAATACCATTTTAGAAAACATGGTTTTGAAATAACGCAGCTTTCCGACTAAAGAGAGGGTAAATTTTGGATTTATTAAAAACAATTAATAATTATATTACCTACCAAAGAGTTGAAAAAATGGTACCTATACATGAAAAAATAATTACTAAATATAGGATATTAAAATGTATGAATATTCTTGGGATACGAATCATAATATTTAATGAAAGGAAGAATAATCATAAACAATCGTGAAAACGATGAGATTGTTTCAATAAACTCTTATAACTTGGTAACTTGGGATCATAAAATACATGTAAGAAAAATCAATTACATGAACATAGAATATCATTAAAATATGTATATTCATGATATAACTTGTAAAATTGAATTATATAAATCATTAAAAACGATGTAGGGTCATAATAAAACATGTGTCTCAAAGAAGGAAAAGTGAGACAATATTATCTTACTGATTTGGTAGAATTTGGAAAATAACACCGGGAAATTAATATCGTTGAATTGATTTATAAATAACCAAAAAATTAATTATTTGAATATTTCAATACATCCATGGTCAGTATACACACCACAAAAAAAGTATTGGGTGGTGAATAAATTCTGTATCTCAGAAAAATAAAAACTGAGATGAAAACACTTTACCTTGTGTCTTCAATCTCATCGTACTCATTCAAAAGACATGTATAAAAAATATAAATTTAAAATAAATACTTTAATGAAAAATATTATTATATATAATAACATATATAGTGTTATTGTGTTCTTATATTACCTTTTTCTTAATAATCCTATGTTTAGGATTCACTTTGGGTAATATTCTCTTTGTTCTTTGCATTGTCTTAATTTTGGATATATTTGGTCCTTATACATATAACATGATTTCCAAAATTTAAATCATGATATAAATATCATTTTTATTTAGTATATGTGTGTTATCATGATATATAGAACATATAAGTATGAAATAGAATACGCGGTTCCTGGAGACGGTAAGATGTACGTAAAAATGAATGTTTATTCCATTTTTTTATCGTATTGAAAGAAAGAAGTTAAAAGAAATATATGTAATAATATTGTTATATATAATTATTATAGTAGGATGATTATATAATATATTTCATTTCATTTTATTAAACATATCCTAAAAAACTTTTATGTAGTGTGTGAATGAATCACATTACTTTGAGGTGCGGTAGTCGATAATTCATTAAACGAAATTATCATATTTAAAAAAATGGAAAGTATAATAATAAATGTTGTAAAATTATTATGGAATAATAAAAAAAGAAAATATAATATATATTATATATAAATTTATTTCCTATCATATTAATCATCATGAAAGTCGATAAAGATAAATGAACTATCATCATTTTCTAAGACAACAGATCACCATACACATAAATAGTATTTCTGTTACCATTTAGTTAGAGGTGTGTGTAACAGTAGGTAAATAAACTAGAATAAAAATAACATTATATTTATAATTATGGATTTTATACACTAACAATATAATGAGAGTGTAGGGGGTGGAGAGGGAAAATAAAATAAAGGAGTTTGAGAGAAGTTGTTACCTTTTAATAGGGTAACTCCTTTTGGTTTATACCAAAAGGATACCACAGATTTATTTCTAACCAATGAGAGACTTATAAGTTGAATTTAATGTTTTTGGGAAGTTTAATGGGTAGTTCTTAGCCAATGCAAAGTGGTTTGAGTGGTGTGATGAATATGGTTAGGTGGAGGTATTTTATAGGGAAGGGAATGGACACACCTAGAATTGTTGAAAACAAGTTATGTTTTCACACGATTTTACCTAAAATAATTCATAAAAAACAAAAAATAATAATTTCAGTTTAATTGATGAATAATGGCCATAAAATTCCTATTTTATAAGTTACTATTTCATTTTGGATATTAAATTTTTGGTTTGTTACATTTGAAACCTAATTTTTCTATTAATCATTGTAATTAATTTTAATCATATTCGTTAATATTTTTGGTCAAAAATTTTTTTTACCATATTTTATATTCTAAATTATGCTGATTACAAATATGGAATCCATTTTTCGATATTCTAATAAAAATTGTTGCAGAAATTAAATTAAAAATATTAATGATGATAGGATGACACTGTTTTTTTAATGTAAAAGTGATAAAAAGATGGCTACATTTTTTATCAAAATTTAATGTGGAAATGGTGCCAAAAAAATAAATTTGATTAATTGGAAAAAAATTTATCTTTATATGTATAAGAAAATTTAAAATATAATTTATACTTATAAATAAACTAGATTAAAAATACATTTTGAATTACAATACTGTATTTTTAATATTCATTAAAAATGGAACCTTACAGAAAAATAACAAAAATATATCCTAACATAATTTTTATGTTTATATTTCAATGATGAAGTTCATTTTGATATATTAAATCTATAAAAGTTATAATATTTGGATTTTAAATAGGATATCCCTTAAAAGGGTGAAAAAATACCTTCATAAAAATATAGGTGTTTATATATAAAATTGGGGTTTTTTATCTTATGTCTATCAGATATATTGAATTATTTGAAAAAATATTTTTTTGAATATATACAATTTAAATTTAACTAATATTGTCACATCCCCGACCTGGAAGCCACTAAACTAGTTCTCTGAGTTGTGTCGTCACATGACCTCAAGTGTGCCTCCCCATATGCCAGAGGTTTCCGACTAGCGGCGAGGGTCTAATAAGTCACGTGTGGAGACTATACCCTCTTTATCAGAGCCATCCACAACAAAACCAAACATAAATAGAAAAAACAATATTAATAACTAATAAACTATCATAACCATGCATTTACCAAAAGGGCGTACAAACGACAAATCAAATACAATAATGTAATGTCATACTTTCTGTGTCATGTGAATGAAACAAAAAAGTAAAAAAAACTACTAAACTCCAAATGGGTCCTGACTGTATGTCCGGATATCTCTCCATGGACATCCCAAGCCCAACTCAACTTCTTCGTATAGGGCCTTTGACCTTGTCTTGAACTGCAACCAATAGATCTTATCAGGTACCCAACAGTGGAAGAAGCAGGGTGTGAGTAAAACACTTTGTATCCCACCACCAATGGTGTCAACAAAATATCCAGTCTAATAGATAGTGCATGAAGGCACAAAAAATTGGTATGTAAGAAAGGGAAGTTCTTGTGACATTAGTTAACAAGTGTTATTTAATTCATGGATAATTTTTATCCCAATTCCATTTCTTATACCATCTTTATTACATAATCCATATTGATCACATGTTCTATGGGTTGGTCATAAATATCATCTACCCAAGGGTATAAGGAAATCAATAACAATGAATTGTGGAAATAAATCAAGTCCCTATATCACTAGGGATCCACATATCTCATTAACACATTATCCTCTCCTCTATGCCTCAGTCTTGGTGGAATGAAACCATTAGGGGAATTGAGCCTCCACCCCCTTCCCTAGCACATTCATTTTGGAGTGGGGTTAGAGCCTCAGTCTAACTTGATGTGCTAGAGTAGAACCTCATGTCAATACCCCAATCATCCAAGCCATGTGTACATGCTTATTTTTCAAGTCACCACAAACATACCATTATAAATACAATCATTTTCAATTCCATTGGATATCACAATGCAAAACAACAATATGGTAATTAATACCATACCATAACCCACTATCACATTTACCATTTACAATTCATATCCATTAACCAAATTCCCATTCATGTGACTTAACCCATTAGGTGTTTTCA
This sequence comes from Viscum album, assembly GCA_963277665.1. Lineage (NCBI taxonomy): Eukaryota > Viridiplantae > Streptophyta > Magnoliopsida > Santalales > Viscaceae > Viscum > Viscum album. The sequence continues at coordinate 1,533,877,963 of OY728120.1, read as the reverse complement.
ACAATCCCCTATGCCATATCCAAATTCCCCATAGACCATTACTTGAAACATTTATCACATTTATCGGTTCACTAACATTTACCCACTTATGAATTTAAAGTACATTTCTCATATCGCATAACACAATATCTTTATTACTATCAATCAATTAGGTGTACCACATAATTCTGATGTATTAACCCATTCTACAATTTCATCTATTCCCTTATTATAACCCATTAACCCATTCCCCATTTCCCATTCCATTACCCTATTACAAGTTCACCATTTAACATGCCCAAATCTGTTTATGCATTTCTTACCAAAATCATGAAACAATCGACATTATCTATTTCTACCCAATTACCCATTTTCATATCATTACAACAACAGATTATGAATTTATCACCCTAGGAAAATTTATCATTATTCAATTTATAAATTAATCAATCATTAAGACACATTCTACATGGGTTTGACATTCTAATTCGACAACCCACCACTTAACCCTAACACACTCTCGGTCCTGGTTTGCCGGCGCACCCCATGGGTGGCCCTAAAATGGTCAAGCCATCCTCAATGCATCACATGGGGATCATGAGGGTTTCACTTGGTCACTTAGAAACCAATTTTTTATCAAACATTTCAACAGAACCAAGAACACAAAAAAGGATAAATATGAACACAAACATCCATTCACAAATCCAAAATAAAGCTATGGGACAATACTTGTATACCACCTACATCGAATCCATTGATGAGAGAACTCTTAATCATAGCCTTGGATCTAGATTGAAGTATCCCTTGAAACCTCAACCTATATCTCATTCCAAAAATTAAGGTTTTAGGGTTTTATATGGGGAAGAGAGGAAGATAAAACCCTAAACTAAAAAAGTGAATCCAGAGAGGATCAGGCTTACCCTCATCTTCAATACTCACTTGACAGCACTCAGAAAACGCTAGAATCAAAGGAGATCTATCCTTGAGATCTCTTGGGAGATTTGGTTCATTCCTTGGTCTCTAATGGGGGAGGATGAGGAAAAACCCTAGTTGGGTCTATATTTAATGGGGATGAATTTTTGTCAATTTTTTCAACTTTTCTAGACCGCATGGTTTACCCGCACAGTTTTCGAAAACGTGCATAGACTGTGTGATGAATACTATCCATGAGAGTCCAGCCATCAAATTTTCCTAGGGATCTCATACGGTTTTCCCTAACCATGTGTATAATTTGAGAAGGCTATTATCCAAGGATGGTGGGTCCACACGATTTACCCACACAGTTTCCCCTAATCGTGTGGAAACCGTGCGTCTTGCACTGCTTAGCCTGATTTCTCTTCTCTTCACACCCTAATGCCACAGGTCACCCCTGATCCCCATCCTAAACATGGGAAACAATTATCTATCCTCAAAGGAGAGACCCAAGAAAAAAATTAAAAAAAAACCATTCTTTATGAATACCCGGGACCTTACAATGTCCGCACCTTATAACGAATATTCCCAAATCCTCCCTTCGATGAATCACTATGATTCTATAACTACAGGTCATTCCACTATTACTGCCTATCCACACACATTCCTTGTTTCTGGTGTCACATCACAAGTCCATCAAACATGGTTTAAGGGCACAAACATTCCCCTCAAGACTTTCTCACTAAAACCCACAACACGAACCAAAAAAAATTCCCAAGGATGCATCCATTTCAACCATTCTCACCCAGATAACATCATGGGGGAAACATAGGTGAAAAAACCTAACTCAAAAAGCAGTGAAACCTAACAAAGAACATTGCATCATCATTGAGGAACCAATTGGATCCTAATCGGCCCAATCCTTTGCAAAAGACAAGACCCAAATCACTTGGTGTCATTTCATGTTCCCCTAACATTAACGATGAACAAACCTAGTATCACCATAGGGAAGACACAAGATCCTTCCAACTACATTTCTGAATGATTTCACTCCACAATTTTAAAACAAAAATTCACTCAAAACTCTCGAGTACTTGACATACTAAACTCGTGCCAAAGATCACTATTAGAGAAAACATACCAAAACAGTGACCACTTGTGTTCTTCCAACCCGAAACTCTAATAACGTCATCAACCAACCATTTTTCTGGTATGGTTCTCTCCATCATTTCTGGTTACATGGAACCTCCTCCAATGATGAAGGATCTCCCGAACTCAACCCAACTTTCCCATCTACAAACATGTTCCAACTCAAAGCACCCAATCATCCATAAGAGCATTTCCCTATCGTGGCATCCAACTGCACCGTCACAACCATTAAGAAGTTATCCCTACACTATTAATTCAATAAATATGATCATCTTGACCTTAATCAGGTACACATTCATTTAAAAAGGCTCTTTATTCTACAAAATAAACTCATAGGTGGGTCACTATCACCTCTCCCATTAAAGTTTACCATCTTCGGTCATACCACCATGGACTGAATTTCCCTAGAACACCCACCATCCACTGATGGTGTGCTACCCAATTCTCCCCTTCCCAAGGTGCTTATTGACTTGATGTCTATCAATATCATTTCACACACCCAAAGAGGCCATTTATTGAATTAAAATATAATTCTATCACCACAACACTACCACCCTCCATATTATCATCAACTTCACCTTTGGAATCAAACCACATCACATGGCCAAGGTTCACCCGACATCACGATGTTCCCAAACCACCCAATTGTAAATTTCCCGATTCTAACCCTGATATTCATTGTAGTTATGGATCCAAACCTCTCTTTTCAAAACATATTGTATTATCCAACCAAACCCTTCTATGACATTAAAACAGAGATCACAAGCTTCACATCGAACAACCCTGATCCCAAAGCCAACACATCGCTCATCAGTCACCACATCAATGTTCCACATTTCATCTCTGAGGAACATAACAAGGAATTCCTAGGTTACTCATTGGAATCTTGGTGCCAGCACATCAGCTTGATGTTATCCACTCCACATATAGGACTGACTCATCACTCCCCACCTTCGGTGTGTCATTTCCATTTCTCACCATGATGGATTCCGACTACCACTTCTTACACTCAACCAAATCCATACATAAAACTTAGACATAATCGTCTAAATTTTCCCATAACAACAATAAGAACATCACCCAGTTCTCATTCTCGGCTTCTGTGAATAGCACACATGGTGTTTGTCATCATTCAGTCCATCCTGAGGACCCTACTTGAAGCCATTGAGGGTGTACATCCCATCCTCTGGCTACACGCATACTGTTTCCATGAGCATAAACTCCACGATGTTCCCCATATAACCACACAACTTCATGTCTATTGGAGTGATCTAGAGCTTGTCAACATACCTGGGATAATGTGAAAATGTTTGGCATGATCTTCAATAGTTGAGGTAAGCTAAGAAGTTGTCGAAAAACACCACCACCAACTTATCTGTTTCTGATGTCAACCTATTTGACACCACAAACAACCAGAGATCTTGGGATTCTCTATCGAACGTATGAAATCAACACTTAACCATCACCACTGATGTGTGATTTCCAACCAGGTTCAACCATTGATCCACAACCAAAGAATTCCTATAAACAAGTTCATCAACATGACCACCGTTACCTCGGGTGTCACCATCGAGTGAAAGCATATAACCACACTCCATCCACCTTCATCTCTTCCACTCAAAAACAACCTCAAGCCTCTATTAATCATCATCTAAATTGTTGACTCAAGAATCCATATGATACATCTCTTTAAAACAAACCTTAGATCCTATCACTAGAAATTGGGTTCCCTTACGAAGGAACCAGTTATAACTATACCATTTACAAGAACTTGTTGGTACTCAATACACATTATCAGCACCACTGAAGCATCTCTCATGCTTCATATTCAGACATACCTACACCTCCGGGTGAACCTCCCACATTCTCACCATTGATTTGTCAGAACAATCAGTGCATAACCATAACTCGAGTAGCACCACCAACCCTCATCCTTCCCACATAGCCCGCTAGACCAAATACACACCATACAACATGCTGAGTTCCACTATCAAAGTCCATAACATCTATATGTATGAAACACATGAAAAATCACTAGAAACCATGTCAAACCTCTCACATGGGTTTCCTTAAAGGTAGAATGATACCAACTCCCTAAAATGGAGTCACAACTAGGAGAATCCATTATTCATCCCTCCAAACCAAGATTATCTTGACACAAACAAAGAAATGATCATGAATGGAAGTCTCACTCCCATTCAAATGCACACTATTCCTTACATACCAACAACCATCTACTCTAGGTTCATAGACAAATTTGTACACATTCTTTAGTATTACGAGAAAAACATCATCTCCGGGATTAAAGACACAATGTGAAATGTCTCTACTAATAAGGTCACTAAGACCTAGTAACCATCCTTAGGGTCCGACATGTACTACGTATGGTCAAAACCCATGAGATTTCTCTCATTCGCATTAAAAATAAATGCATTGCAACCCAAAGGCCAAAACACTATTATGGATCCCTAAACACACCACATAGGCCACATCATGACTGGAAAGGTCTCACAAATCAAACACAGTGTCTCCTCTAGGGCACTCTCACTTCCCAACTTATGCATACAAGGGTCAAACAGACCCCACATGGGATACCCACTATTGAACTCAATCATTCTGATTTTAAACATACCATTCGCCCAACACATTAAAGAATGACCAAGAGGACTTAATCACATATCGAAAAGGCCTCATTCTAGCAAACTTAAACAACCCATTCTTCATGCTCTAACCTAACAGTCATCATCACTCATAGTAAACTACACCCTACCATGCCTATTATTGGTCATGTTCAACATGGAGTAACCAATTAACTTAATCAAAAGTCCTTTATCAACACCTCTTCAAACCAATTCATCAATTACAACACCGTTACTTCCCTCTTTGGCATAGTTTCCATTTCACAACTTGTTAAAATCATCATTTTAACTCAATTACACCATTCACTAGGAAAAATTAATTAAGAAATTTACCATAATTATGCAACACTTTTTATTTTAGTCACAAAAAAGCCTTACAATTAATCAAAACCCAAAACTTTATCCAGGTTACAACATTTCTTTATTCACGATATTTCATAACTATTCGTTTTCATTATTTTCAATCACCCACTTTCGTTACCATTATTAGGCATCATATTCTTCATATTTGTCATGAAAGTAAAATGAATTCCACTCTCTATGCCCCACACAACCATCCTGCGTGTGTGACCATAACAATGAATGCCACCTATATCCTTAAGTGCATAAAATAATGCATGAATGCACAACGTCATGACATTTTGGCCATGAGAAAAGTATCATAAATCAAAGAAATCACACAACATGTCCATCACCCAATGGTGAAATATTATTCAACTATAAAAACATACATTAAGAAAAACAATTCCCATGTAGGGTGACTTGGGTTTTCCCACATACATGGGTTAGCCACTCACAAGCACAATTTCATTACCAAGGCCCTACATATCCTAATATCCTACCTACCATCCCCAAATAGTAAAATAGTGAAAATAACACCTCTTATACCACATTGTAATGTCCCCGACCCAAAAGTCACTAAACTGCGGCTCCCAGCTGAGTCCTCACATGAAATCAAGTGTGCCTCCTCATACGACAGAGGCTGCCAACTAGGGGGAGGGTCTATTGAGTCACGTGGGGAGACTATACCCTCTTTATTAGATCCATCAACAATAGAACAGAATATAAATAGAAGAAACAATATGAATAACCAATAAACATTCATAATCATTCATTTCCCAATAAAGGGTAAAACCAAATAACAAATACAATAATGTAATGTCAAACTAATAGTGAAAAGTGAATGAAACCCAAAATTAAGACAAATAACTAAAATTAAAATGGGTTTCGACTGTAAGAATGGATCCTTACCCATGAACATCCCAAGAAAAAATCAACCTCTTTATGTAGGGAATTTTCCCTTGTCCTGACCTGCAACCTTGAGATCGGCTCGGGTATCCAATGGTGGCCCGAGCAGGGTGTGAGTACAAAACACAGTAGTCCTCCACATATAGAATCTACCAAATATCCAATCTAACAGATGATGCATGAATATACAAAATAAATGGTATGTTATAAAGGGTAGTTTGAGTTCTATTATTTAACAGTGTTCATTTAATTCATTAGTTGTATTTTCATCAATCCCATTTATTAATACATCATCATTAATAATCCATATTGATCACATGTTCCATGTGTTAGGCATAAATATCATCTACATAAGGGTATAAAGAAATCAATCACAATGGTGGAAACAAATCTTGCCCATATCTCACTAGGGATCCCCATATCACATCAACGTATAATCCTTACCCCTAAGCCTCAGTTTGATTTGATTGAAACTTTTAGTGGAATAGATCCTCTTTATGATTCCCTAACCCATGCATTTTATGGTGGAGTTTAGAACCTCATTCTAACTCAACCCATTGGCGTAGAACCTCAGGTCAATACCCCACTCTTCCAAGCACTGTGCACATGCTTGTTTTTCAAGGCACCACAACCATACTGTAACACTAAGAAGAATATTCAATTCCATTGGATATCAAAACACATAATAATAACATGTGAATTAATACTCTTCCATAACCCATTGATACATAACATATAAAATTCATATCTGTTTAGAAAAATTCACATTCCCGTGCCTTAACGCATTGGGTGTATTTAACAATCCCCTAAACCTTATCTGAATTCATCATAGACTGTTCATTAACCCATTTATCACATTTATAATTTCATAAGAATTTACCCACTTATGCATTTAAAGTACAATTCTCATATCACATAACACAGTACCTTTATTACATTCAATCATTTAGGTATACCACCTAATTCTCATATATTAACCCATTAGAAAATTTCATCCATTCCATTATTACAACCTATTAACACATTACATATTTCCCATTTCATTTCCCAATTTCATATTCACAATTTTTCATTCCCTAATCCCCTTAGGCATTTCTATCCAAATTCATGAAACCATTGAAACAATAATTTTCAACCCAATTTCCAATTTTGATGAAATTACAACGACACCTTATTCATTTATCTCCTAAGAAACATTTATCATTATTCAATTTATAACTTAATCAATCATTATGAAACATTCAACATGGGTTTCAGATTCTTATTAGGTAACCCACCACTTAAACATACCACACTCTCGGTCTGAGTTTGTCGACGCACCCCATGGGTGGCCCTAAAATGGTCAAGTCATCCTCAAAGCATCCCATTGGGATTGTGAGGGATTAAATTGGTAACTTAGATTATCATTTTTATCAAAAACATAAATGGATCCATGAACAAAAAAAGGGGAAAACAAACACACCAACATCCATTTACAAATCCAAAATAAAATTATGGGATAATACTTGTAGACCACCTACCTCAAATCTGTTGATGATCTCACTATTAATCATGGACCTGGATTTGGATTCAAGAACTCCTTGAAGCCTAAACCGATATCAAATTTTAAAATGAGTTTTTTAGGGTTTTTTATGAAGAATAGAGGAAGATACAAACCCAAAAGAAGAAAATAGAATCAAGAAAAAGATTAAGCTTACCCAGGACTTTAATTCGAACTTAACAGAAATAAAAATGCCAAAGAATCAATGGAGATCCATCCTTGAGGGCTCATGGGATATTATTTTCATTACTTGGGATCTAAGGGAGAAGGAGGAAGACCCCGAGTTGAGTTTTAAAATCATGGGGTATCATTTTTTAATTTTTTTCCAACTTTTCTAGGAAGCATGCTTTTCCAAATCATGCACAGACCTTGTGACAACTACAGTACACGAGAGTCCATCCCATATGGTTTGCAGGGGCTCATGCACAATTTTCTCTAACTATGCATTGATTTTGCAAAGGATATAACCTGAGGATGGATGGTACACATGGTTTACCTGCACGATTCACCCTAACTGTGCACAGACTATGTGCACTGTACCCCCTGGCATGATTTATCTTCCCTTCATGCCCTAAGCCCCCAGGGCACCCCTGAGCCCCCACCCGAACTTGGGAAACACTTATCTAGCTACAAAGGAGAGAACCAATCCAACACATAAATTAAAAAATTATTTATGAAAATATGGGACCTTACCAATATCGTTCAATATTAATAATTAATTTAACATATTTATATAAATTTCCTTCTCACAAAAAAATAGATGTTTATAAAATCAGTCCATTTATATTAATTTGGTTTCTATATTTTTTTCTAATTAATTGGTAAACAATGAATTAATATATATATATATATATATATTCATAAGTTTGTTAATAATATAACAATCAATTTAAAATCCATGCTATATTCTGTTAAATAATAAAATTTAAATAATGAATTATTGTTTCGTAACACTCGATATTCTGTGTTACACATGCCATCGAGGAAAATCCCTATTGTAGGTAAGGAATGCTAACCTATGTGTTTAATGTATAGAAAGATGAATTTTATGTTGCATATAGTGCGTGAGTATCGTGATGTTTCATATAAATCATGCCTTCCATAATGATTTAATATATAATAATCTATTTTCAGTGTTATTTGAAACAAAAAATATCAAAAAGAATAAATTAATTTGAAAATAAAAATTTTATAAAATATTAGGTTGTTACATTCTACCCCCGTTAAAATTAATTTCACCATTGAAATTCTTTTATCTTACCATTGGTTTAATACATGAGAGTTCCATTCATAGAAACAAATGTCATAAAAATAAATAAATAATTCTTTAAAAAATGAGTGAACAATAATGGTTAACCAAAGTAACTCATAACTTGTGTACCACAAAAGAGGAAATTGGTGGGAAGTGAAATCATAGACAAAGATGACAATTCAATGCATCATGTTCTTATGGATAGTGATAGAGAATAATGTCGGGATAATGTTAACATTCACAAACCCATAAATTTATGATGGCCTAAAGGGCCATATGATCCATTGGAAACCAAGGTACTAAGAAAACATTTTTTTATAGATCAATTTACTAAAGATGAACAATTTCAATGGAATTATATATTTGCATCATTTAAGGAAAATGTCACCAAATGTTGTTACATGATCCGCTTCGCCTGTTTCTCCAAAAAACAAGGAGAATTTTTTATTCCTGAAGACCCGAAGGATCAGGATATAAATGATAAGTCATCCCTTATCACATCATGTTACATTTAATACAAATAAATTTGAGCAAGTTATCCCATATTCATGATTCCTCATGTCGGGAAATAATACATTAATCTCAAAAACGTCATCTATAGTTTAACATAAACATCCCATAAATGGTTAATCATATAACCCTTATAAATGATGAAAATATAATACATTAGAAATAATGTCAAAAAATCATCTTAACTATTATCACTCGTATATCAAAAATTGGTTCTTTGTTTTCACATTCCAAACATTGGAATATCGTCATCATATATTCTCTTGAAACATGGTAATAACAAAAAATTTCATAAATTATTTGGGGAAACATGCATTATTACTCATTAGAAAGTATATCTGATATATTCCATAAATCCAAGAAGTTATAAAAATCATCCATGATTGCATATACAACATGGTCAACCAAAAAAAATGAGATTCAGGGTAATTAGTGCTACCAAAATTTCTTTATCCAAATCAATCATCTATGTATCTATGTGAAACTCAATTTTCTAAACATCTTGATTACATTAATGGTCACCTACCCTAAATCAAAATGTCACATTTCTCGAAAATCACCATTAAATGTGTAATTTTTAATATTTAATGAAAAAATTAAAAAAAAATACTTATATATTCCTTGAATCATATTACATAATCATTTAATTCCAAAACATTAGTACTAAATTAATCTAATATTATTCTTAAACCATTAAAAAGGATTCATCAACATATTCATTAATACATATTTCCTATAATTTGTAAGATTAATCATTATTTAAGGTTCCTCTACACCAATATAGTCATGCTTCTTCTTATTAATGTAAACAATTATGGATGAACGTGACATACCATTCACATGTCATTTTCATCTCTTTATCTTAAAAATTATATCAAATACTCATACCACATTATTGATCCTATTTATGATATTTCAACTTTGGAAATTGATATTTATAATACCAATACATTCCAAATATGAATTATTCAATATTGTCCATGTTCTTTCTATTCCTCTCCATTGTCTAAAACAAGAATGAATGGGGTGAGAAACAAAAATAATAGATTAAAACCACATAAGAATGAAAAATTACATATACAGTGACTATATCATGACACCTACCTTTTTATCAATGAAAACACAGTTTTATCCTAGGTTATTCATAGTCATACCCTATTCAAGTCATTCATAATGGTTTGTGAAGAGTTTGTGAATATCCAAATCATATCCCCTCTGGTGTGTCAAACTTGGTGTGCAGCAAAGCATGTTTTCTTGTACCTAATTACCCCGAAGGAGTCCTGAAAAAACTTTTCAGAGTTCTTACTCCAAGGTACATAATTTCCATATACATATCCACTTATAGTATTCATACAGTTATGAATTTCTAGGAAAACGTTCACTCTACCCTTTAACAATAATTCTCGGATGTTTTTCTATACTTTTCTATATATTTAAAATTATCCTTAGATATGTCCATAGGGTTCTCACTATGGTTTTATCATACAAGACTCAAAATATTAACTAAACAATTTCTCAAATTCAAACTATAGAGTCCCGCTCTTTTTATACGTCAGAACTAAATAACTTTTGTGGAATACTTTAAACGTTATACAACCAGATGCCCATGTTCCATATTAGTCATGTGAATTTGGAAACATTAACACCAGTACATAATTGAACAATATAATCTCTAACTAGGTTCATCTTATCCATAACCCTTGTTAGACACATAAATAATAATACATAACTTCATAACATGGGGATAGAAACATAAAAAGCGGTGACCTAAAATTCCCAATAAGGGTAATAAAGGGAGATAAGTGATCATAATCATGAGCATGAGGTTATGAGAACCTAATCATGAAAATAGATTTTAATACCCTACTTATCAAATATCATATACATGAATCATGTAATAACGCATTGCAGTTCATAAGACATGGATCATATGGAAATAATGAACAAAAGACCTAAAATAATAACATAAGAATAAAACATGGAACTGTGGAAAACATAAGATAATATAATAGGATTTCCATTATAGCCATGGAATCACTTCTAAGAACGTATTGATATTTTGGGTTCACTCCCCATACCTTCTTGGTAGTCATGTTTCAACCCCCATGTTCATCTTAGTAGTCAAGGTTCATTCCCAATTCCATCTTAGTCTATCTCATGGGATATAAATCTTTACCCATCAAACTCAAGGGAGATATAGGTCCCACCTATATCATAATTAAATCATACATACATGTGCCAAAATATTTTTAAAAATCATATCATAAACTATGAAACTAAATGGTTATCATAAACAAATAACCAATGAAAGGGATATATATTTCATAAACATATAAATTATTAAATAGAAGTGGTTTCCATAAAACCATGACACTATGCATGACCAATTAAGAGAAATAATATTAATGGAACCTTTAGATCATTTATTACAAAGGTAGGATAAACATCAAGATATGTCATTATATATTGAAAATACTTTATAAATATCTTTCAAAAAACATTTCTTGACTAAAATGAACACTCTTCTTCGAAATAGGATTTTTAATGCATAAAACAACTTCATAATAATTTTTTTTCAAAAATACCTTGAAAAAATATAAATAAGAATTAAAATCCATTCAAAAACATTTTTACTTCAAAAAATATTGAATAAGCTTCAAATAATTTTAAAATCATCATCCATTAGATTTTTTTGATAACATTAAATGTAGGCTTCAAAAGGTTTTGAAAAAATATCTATTGAAATTACATTGAAAGTATATAAAGAAATATTAAATAATTTTTGGAAACCATTTCACGGAAAATTCATTGAATACATATAAGAAACCAGGAAAACGTTTTGAAAAATATTTCCTAAAACATAAAATTGAATATATATAATAAAATCTTGAGAAAATTTTAAAATACATTTGAAAACCATTGTTCTTGAAAACTAATAAAATAATCTTCAACAAATATAAAAAACATTTTTTTGGAAAAATGAATTTTTATAAACAATTATTGAAATAGTTATCAAAACCTTTTAATAAAACATGGTTTTGAAAGAAGACATATTTCTAACATAAGAGAGGGTAAATTTAGTATTACATAAAAATAATTTCATATCTATATTTTCTTCAAAAGAGAAGTAAATAGTACAAAAACATGAATAAGTCATGAATAAATAAAATGTAACAAAATTCACGAATTTTATTGACATATAGATAATAATATATCATCAAATTTAGCATAAACATAAATAATCTTGAAAAGCGATGTGATTGTTTCAAAAAAAATTATAACTTTGTATCGTGGGATCATAATCTCCATGTAAGAAAAAGAAATTAAATGTACAATAAAATATCATGAAATTTAAGATATTCATTATAAAAAATTTAAAATGGATTTATATAAACCTTCAAAAATAATGTAGTTGTGTAATAAAAAAACTTCTCAAAGAAAGAAAATTAAGACAAAACTGTTATACCAATTCAGTATCTTTTTAAACATTAAGATCATGAAATAAAGATCATATAATGGATATATAAATTCCAATAAATTTATTTATAATAATAATTTAATACATCCCTTGTTAGAATACACACCACACAAAATGAATGGGTGGATACTAAAGTATGCATCTCACAGAAATAAAAAGTGAGATGAAATCCTCTTACCTTGTGTCATGAATCTCATCATACTCATTAAAACCACATGTATAATATATATAAAATTATAATAAATCTTTTAAAGAACCATATTCTTATATTAAATACCATATATGTCTTCATTGTGACCACATATTACCCTCTAGTTACAAATCCCATGTTAAGGTTTCACTTCTAGTTATATTTCCTTTGTCCTTCGCATGTGTCTCCATTTGTTATATATTTTTTCATTATACATATATAATTATTTTTATAATGGAAATAATTACATAAATATAATTTATATTCATTATATTTTTTTTATAATAATCTATATAATATAGAAGTATGAAATGGAATACACAATTCATGGAGATAGTAAGTTGTATGTACGCATGAACGTCATTCCATTTATTTATAATATTGAATGATGGTAGGTAAATAAGATATTACATATATGTATAATTATTAAATTATCATTATTACATCATATATATCCTATAAGATTACCATTATCATCATTATAACATTACTATTAGGTTAGACAATGAATCACATCGCTTTGAGGGGGCGGTAATCCCTACATCCTCCAATAAAGTTATTGTATTTAAAAAAAATTAAAGTATAATGATACATGTATTAAAAGGATTAAATAAGAATAAATACATAATTAATATAATATATCACATATATGAATATTTTTTCCATCCAAATTTCCACCATGGCAGGTAGTATGGAAAGTTGAACAATAATCATTTTGTAAGGCGGTGGTTCACCGTACACATAAATAGTATCATTATTACCCATTAGATGGATGTGTGTGTATTTATAAGTTAAATAATTAGCATTAATACATCCTATTATATTTTATTGGTATTTTATTTATAAAATCATGGAATTTAGATAGTGTGGGTGAAGAAGGAAAATAAAATAATGGACCTTGAGTGACGTTGTTACCTATTAATCGGGTAACTACTTATTATTTGTACCAAATTGATTCATTGGATGGATTTATGTCCAATATAATTATTCTAGGATTATGGGAGGGTTTTTTTTTGAATTGTATTGTTAAGGTCTTGGCCGAACCTAAGTAGTTTGAGAGGTCTGAAGAAGAGGGAGAGTTGCTGACCATTTATAGGGAAGGGAAGGGACAGATTTGGGAATTTCAATAAAAAGTTAGGTATACCCACGTTTTTGCCTAAAAAAGAATACCAAACCAAAAACCAAAATAATGGATGTTTGAAATTTGAAACAGGTCCATAAAAGGGGTTTTGAACTAGTGTATAGGTTGTTTTGGGTCATAAATTTAATGTTTAGTACTTTGTTAAACTAATTTTTATCTCAATCGTTGAAATTAATCTTAATCACCTTATCAAATATTTTTGGAAAAAAATTTAACATATTAGACCATATACATTATTCAAATTACAAATATGGAATCCATTTTTTATATTTATAATCATCGAAGAAGCAGATATTAATTTAAAAATAATCATGCTGACAGGGTGATGTTGTGGGTTTTTAAAGTAAACACGATCAATAGTTTTCTGAGTTTTTTTATCCAATTTTATTGTGAAATTGGTTTTAATTAACCGAATTGGATTAATTGATCAAAATATTACATAATTTAAATATTAAAAAAATTGAAAATATAATTCATCCTTAAAATTAATTATAAGAAAATGAATTTTTTTAATTACAATTTAGTATTTTTAAATATTTATTAACAAATGAAACAAAACAGGAAATAAAAAAATTTACTAACTTAATTTTTTTGTTTTTATTTCTTATATAAATTTAATTTTGGCATATTAAATCAATAAGTGTTGCAAAATTAAAATGTAATGTGGGTTCTCTATTAAAGGGTTGTAAAACTACATTTATAAAAATAGAGCTATTTAAACATAAAATTGGGTTTGTTTTTATCTTATGTATATAAAATCTATTGAATGATTATAAAAATTATTTTTTAAAATATATAAGAAAATATATTAATTTATATTTTTCACTGTTTATAATTAATTTAACTTGTTAATATAAATTTTATTTTTTCAAAGAAAAATACTCTTTTATAAAATATGTCACAATATAATCGTTTGGTTTCTTTATTAATTTATAATTAATATTTAACCAATTAAATAAACTATATATATTGATAATTTGTTTAATATTATAATCTAAATTTTAATTTCCATTTTATATCTTGTTAAATAAAATTGTTTTAAAAATGATTCATTATTTTGTAAAATCTAGTCTTGCATATTGAGCAAGCCATGGAAGAATGTCAGTGTTGCTTGAAATGTAATTTGTCCTTGGTTATCCATGTAGAAAAATCTACAGTTTATCTTCTTTATAGTGCATGATTATCTTGTTGCTACATATAACACAATCTATACACACTTCTTTAGAATGAAATAAACTATTTGTAGTGTTGTGTGAAATCAAGATGATTAAATTAATTCAAAAATAATATTTCAAAAAAACTCCTGGTGTTACATTATACCACCTAGAAAATGAATTTTACCCTTAAAATTCATCTAGGTAATCAAACATTTAAATCAAGATATTTCCATTATTGGAAACCAACATCACAAAAATTAATTCTAAAAAATCCATTTAAAAATGAAAGATGAAACCATAAAATTTACCCAATGTAACTCACAACATGCATCCCAAATAGAAGAGCATAGGTGGGATTTTATAACATAGAAATGTTATAAAAATATAACCATTATATTGTTTTAGAGAGTGGTAGATAATAAGGTTAGGATAATGTTAGAAATCCAAAATCCATAAATATGTGATTACCTAATGTTCCATTTGATCCATCAAAAAAATTACTTGGATAATGTAATATTTATACATTGTTTTCCTAAATATGTATAATTTTTATGAAAATATATTCTTTAATGGTGTTTGGCCAATATCACCCTTTTTTTAATTAACCAACATAACCTATATCTCCAAAAGGGATGTTGAATTTCTCATTCTTGAAGCACTAAAAAATCATGAGATCCAAGATAATCCATCCCATCTCTCTTCATGTTACCTCGAAAATAATTTCTTGTGGAGGTTATCCAATGTGCATGAATCCTGATATGGTGAGATAATATTTTAAACCCACAAACCTATTTTTATGTTTAATATAAAAATATCAAAAATTGTTACTCTTATAACCCTTCTGAAAGGTGAAAATCTAATACATTAGAAATAATGTCACAAAGTCAATTTAACATTTATCCCTAGTATATCACAAAGTGTATCTAAGTCTTCACATTCGAAAAATGTGAATACCATCATCATATACTCTGTTGAGACATGGTAATTAACTAAATTACAATAAATACTTTTATAAAAAAATAATTCTTCCTTATTCCCAAGGTTATTGGATATATTACATAAATCCAGGAGGTTATAAGCTTCATACATGAGGATGTAGACCAATTTTTCAACATATCAATAATAATATTTAGCATATTCAGTGATATCTAATTTACATTATTCAAATCAATAATCTCTTTGTCAAAGGTAAACATAAATTTCACAACGTCTGAATAAAATTAAGGGTAACCTTTTCCTAACCAATATATCACCTCTCCATGAAATAACCATTAAATATTTCCTTTTTAATCCTAGTTGAAAACATAAACCTAAAATTCTTATATACTGCAGTATTAATATAACATATATCTTTGAATTCCATTACATAATTACTTCATTCATCCAACATTCTTCTTAATATGTTACTCAGGCTTCATCAACGTATTCTTTAATACCTATTTCCTATAATATGAAACATGAATAATGTATTAAGGTTCCACAGCCTCAATCAAATCATGATTCTAATGATTAATGTATATAATACATGAAGAACATCACATATTGTTCACTTTATATTTTATTCAAAAGTATAACCAATAATCATACTGCCTTCTTGATTCTCATTATGTTATTTCCTCATGGGAAATTTATTTTCATAATAGCTATACTTTACAGATCAAAAACATAAAATTTCAACCATATTCCTTCTAGTTCCTTCCTTAGACTAAAACTAGAAATAACAAGGTTAGAAAGAAATATCCATGAAGAAAACCACAGAATCAAGAAACATTATATATAAGAAGTCTAAATTATCACACCAACCTCATAATCAATGACATCATAGGGTTAAACTATGTTATTCATAGTGAAATTATATTCAAATCTTTTATAATGTTTTGTGATTTTTTTATTTCCAAAGAAAATCTCTTAAGAGTGTCAAACCATGTGAGCAATAATGCCAATTTCCATGTACCATATTACACCGAGTTGATCCTAGAATATCATTACATAGCTATTACACCAAGTTACATCTGTTCCAGAGCCACATCCACATGTACTATCTTGATAGTGATGTTTTTTTTGAAAATCACTCCCTCAACCCTATACCAAAAAATCCATGACATTTTATTAAACTTCGAATTATCCTTTAACTTATTCTTATAAATGTTTTTAGAGTTCTCACTATGGATTTCTCATCCTAGATTCCATGGTTTACTAAACCATTCCAATAATATAAACCATAGAGACCCTCACTTTTAATACATCAACATAACATAAATTTTTGTGAATACAAAAAACATTATACAAATAGATGGCCAAAGGCCATATTACTCTAGTGCCTTTGGAAACATGGAAACCTGAACACTAGTACATAAGTGGGATAAATTATCTATCATTATGTTCATCTTGACTATACCATTATTAGACACATCAAACATAACATATATCTTCATAACTAGGGGAATAAAACATAAAAAGTGACCACGAATGGTATGCAAGGGAAATCAAAGGATATTTGTAAGTATAATCATGGGCATATGGGTGTCAAAGCATGATCATGAGAACAGTAGATCATACCATCTATGTCCAAGATCATATACATGAATCATGGAATAAATCTTCAAAATTCATAAGACTTTATTCATAAGGAAATAAAAAACAGAAACCGAGAAAAAAATATTAGGATTAAATCATTGAATTATGGAAAACACATGAATATATAATATTATTTCCATAGTATCCAAGGAATCACGTCCATTACCATCTTGGTAGCATTGGTTCACTCCCCATAAAATCTTATTATTAAAGGTTCACTCCCATGGACATATTAGTAGTAATGGTTCATTCCCAAGATAACTTTATTCATCTCAAGAGATAAAAATATTTATCCAATGCATTTGGGGGAGATATTGGTTCCAACAATATCATAACTAAATCATACAAACATTTTCCATAAGTCCATTAAAAATCATATCACAACCCATGAAATGAAATGGGTATCATAAACATGTAATCATATCGCATCCTGTGGAAAAATATATTGACTTCATAATCATTTCAACAAAGCGTAACTTGTGAAAGATAACCAGATTTCATAAATATATAACCTATGAGTGGTAAATACATTTCATAAACATATATCCCATGAAAGATAAATGGGTTTCTTGAATACCATGACATTAAGCATAACTCTTTTAGTGAAAGAATTTAAATGGAACCATTGGATCATTTACTAGAACAGAATTAGTAACTTCAGTGAATAACATCTTAGATGGATATTAATTTTGAAATATCTTTTAAAAAACCATTTATTGAGGAAAATATCCTTTATTTTTTGAAAAATTATTTTTATTGCATAAAACCATTTTAAAATAAGTTTCATTGAATATACCTTTAAAACCTATAAAGAACTCATTAAGTCATTTTGAAAACCTTTTTCCTTGAATACATATATAATAATCTTAAAATCATTTAAAAAAATTTCATTTGGACAAAAATCAAAAACTATAAAAAAATTATTCAAATAATTTTAAAACCATTTCATTTAAAATACAACTAAAATATATATAAAAATATCGCAAAAAAAAATCAAAACAATTTTATTTAAAATACATTAAAAACAAACCTATAAATTTTGATTTTTTTAAAAATATATTTCATTGAAAATAAAATTGAAAAGATATAATTAAAAATTAATTTTTTTTGAAATCCTTTTTACTTGAAAACATATGAATGAATCATGGAAATATTTTTGAAAAAAAATCCCATAAAAACATATAAATGAATTTTGAAACCCTTTTTAAATATAATTTCCTTGAAACCATATAAAATAAACTTCAACATTATTTTAATATATTTTTCTTT
This sequence comes from Viscum album, assembly GCA_963277665.1. NCBI lineage: Eukaryota > Viridiplantae > Streptophyta > Magnoliopsida > Santalales > Viscaceae > Viscum > Viscum album. The sequence continues at coordinate 1,533,858,922 of OY728120.1, read as the reverse complement.
GAAATTTTTTTATTTTTTATCAATAATTATTATAATTTTATTGAATCCATTCGTAAAAAACATGATTTTCAAGTAACACAAATTTCCAAATGAAGAAATGGTATAGAAAAAAATTATTAAAATCAATTTAATAACTATATAATTATATAAATGTTACAAAAATAGTACCAATACTAGAATAAATCATGAATATCTAGATGAAAATAAAATTCATTAATGTTCTTGAGAGATGAATCATAATATTTCTTCAAAGGAATCATAAACATAAACAATCTCAAAAAGATATGAGATTATTTCCATAAACATTTATAAAATAGTAATATGGGATCATACTCACCATGTAGGAAGAGGAAATTAAATTAACCCTAAAATATCATGGAAATAATTATATTCATTATATAACATTTAAAATTTAATTATATACACCATGAAAAAGAATGTAGGGGCCGAATAAGTCATGTGTCTAAAAAAGGGAAAATTAAGACAAAACTATCATAATTATTTGGTATCTTTTGTAACATTAGCCCCATGAAATAATGATAATAGAATTTATATATATATACCAATAAATATATGTATAATAATCATTAAATACATCCATATTTACTATATAGACCACAAAAAATTTGTGGTTAATAAACCATGTATCTTGGACAAATAAAAAGTGAGATGAATTCCCCTTATCATGGGTCTTGGCTCTTATTGTACACCTTAAAACCACATGTATAATATATATAAATTTATTATAAATATTTTACATAACCATGTTATTATATATAATAACATATATAGTTATATTACGACCTTTTATTACCTTTTTGTTAACAATCCAATGTTAAGGTTTCACTTTGGGTAGTATTCTCTTTGTTCTTCCCATGTGTCTTAATTTATCATATATTTGGTCATTATACAAATATCATGACCTCTAGAATGTATATAATTAAATAAATATCATTTATATTCATTAAACTATTGTTATAGTAATCTCTATAATATAGAAGTGTTAAATGAAATACACCGTTTATGGGGACGGTTAGTCGTACGTACACGTAAATGTTGTTACCGTTTTTAATGTTATATTGAAGAAAGAAGGTAAAGGAAATAAGTGATATATATGTATATATATAATTATTACATTATAATTATCATATAATATATATCATATAATTTTACTAAAACCATCCTTAATTCATTTCTTGTTGTGTGTGAATGAATCACATCGCTTTGTGGGGGTGGTAGTCCACACTTCCTCAAATAAATTATCATATTTTCACCATATGTTGTGTATAAATATACGTGATTTAAAGGATTAAATAATCATACATACATAATAAAAATTATATATATCATATATAAACATACTTTCTATTATAATTTCCACCATGAGGGATGCAATGGAAAAATGGAAAATCACCATTTTTTGAGGCGGTAGTACATTGTACACATAAACAGTATTTTCATTACCAATTAAATAGAGGTGTGTATGTGTAGGTAAAATAATAAGCATAAAATAATTCTATTATATAGAATTTACTGTTGTATTTACACATTCATGGAATAAATTTTGTTGAAGGGGTGGAGAAGGAAATTAAATGAAATGAGCATAGGAGAAGTTGTTACCTATTAATCAGGCAACTCCTCTTGGTTTGTACCAAAAGGATTCATTGAGTTTCTTTCAGCCCAATGGAAGGTTAATTGGAGGAAGGTATAGATGTTTTGAAGTGTATTTGTTTGATCAAGTCAGAATATAATGTGTTTGAGAGATTTGAAGAAGAGGGGGAGGTGGTGGACTTTATAGGGAAGGGAAAGAACACACATTGAATTTTTTAAAACAAGTTAGTTGTACCTGCATTTTTAATTACAATGTCATCCCAAAAAAACAAAACTAAATAATTTAAGGTTAATTTAATAATAATGGAAATTCATTGGGTGTAGGACCAGTGTGTATGTCATTTTGAGTCTTAAATTTTAGGTTTAGTACTTTGTTGACCAATTTTTTCACTAAGTCATTGTAATAAATTATAATCACATTCACTAATATTTTTGGTCCAAAAAAATATGTAACTTATTAATCATTATAAAAATTTATTATTAAAAATATGAAACCCATTTTTCAAAATTCTAATAAAATAATTGGAAAAAATTAATTTCATAACAATCCTACTAATGGGATGACACTATGAGTTTCTAAAGTAAAAGTGATGAAAAGATTTAATGTTTTTTTATCCAATTATAATGTGAAAATAGTTTCAATGAACTAAAAAGGATTGATTAATTAAATTAATTATCAAATTATATTTGAAACGCATTTAAAATAAATTTTTTATTTATAAATGAATTAGATGAAAAAGCATCATTCAATTTAAATTCAGTATTTTTAACAATTCTTTAATAAATGAAATGTTAAGGAAAAATACCAAAAATTTAACAAAACCTAAATATTATGTTTCTATATCAACTTTGACGTTCATTTTTACATATTAAATCTATAAAATTTCCAAAATAGTGATTTAAAATGGGTTTTCCATTAAAAATAAGTAAAACAACCATTATGAAAATATAGGTTTTTAAACATAAAATTCGGTTTGTTCTTATATCATGTCTATAAAATATATTGAATTATTATCAAAAAAATTATTAATATATAATATATAAATTTAGTTAATTTAATTCACTATTAATAATTAATTAAAATATTTAATATAAATTATATTTATCACATAATTATAGAATTTTATAAAATCAATCCCTTTATATTCATTTGGTTACTATATTATTTTTTAATTAATAAGTCATAAATTAATTCAACTATATATATTTATAATTTAGTTATTACTATAATCTTCAATTTAATTGACAGTTTATATCCTATTAAATATTAATATTTTAATAATTAATTATTGTTCTGTATCACTCGGTATTGCGTGTTACACATGACACTGAGGAATGTTAGTCTTCTGTGTAACGTAATCTTACCTCGGTGTTATGTGTATAGAAAGATAATACTTATGATTTTTTAGTGAATGATTAACGTACGTTTTAATATTAAAAAATCCATTCATTTTAGTTTAATATTAACTAATCTATTTTTAATGTTGCGTGAAATGAAAAATATCGAAAATATTAAATTAATTTTAAAAAACATATTTTTCAAAATCTCGGGGCCTTACAAAAGGATTCATGAGATTTCGTTCATGACTATGTGTACCATCCAATAAATAGATAAATTAGGATATTATAAAATATTAACATAGATCAACCATCTATATTCACCCATGGATCAGAATGATGTTTCCAGATCACCGATAGAACTATTGGTTGGACAATATGAAAAGAGAGATCATTAAATATACATCAAAGTGCCTGTTATGTCAGCAAGTGAAGGCCAAACGAAATAATTCCAATGGGATGATACAATAACAACCACTACGAAAATAAAAATGGGAGAACATTACCAATGATGTTTTTACTAGACATCAAAAAACTTCCATAGGAAACAATGCTATATGGGTGGCTGTGGATCATCTTAGAAAGACAACTCACTCTTTTCACAATTCAAGAGGATTTATCCCGAGATCAAATTTATTTTATATTTATTATATAAGTGTTATTTCAATATGGAGTATCACTATTGATTTAATCTAATGAAGATCCATGATTCTACTTGGTGTTCAATAAATTTCTCTAATATGCTCTGAGCTCTGAGTGAAGATTTAGTACATCCTTTGATCCTCATATTGATAGCCAGTCTGAAAGGACTATTTAAACCCTACAATAAATGTTTATATTGTGTTCTTTGTAGTTCATGGGAGGTTGGGACCAACATCATCTGCTATTCAAGTTCTCTTACAACAAAAATTTCCACTCGAGAATCCAAATGGATCTCTATGAAACCAATTATGTGAAAATGTGTATAACACTATAATTTTGTGATAAATTCAGTGATTGTAAGAAACTAGGACATGAAATGATCAATGAAAAGGTGTAAAAGATGAATACCATTCTGCATCACATAATGGAATCCCAATTTCAACAAAATATCTATGAAGACAATCATCAACGATACATTGAGTGTAACACCCCGACCGTAGTTACCCATAGTTGGTGCATTATTACATAGAATTGGAATGGTTAGAAGATCTCTAGTCTCAAAAGAACAATTAGTTTAGTATCCTTGGAAGTACTGGATACATACATAAGTTTTACATTATATTATAAAATAAATAAAAAAACATTTTATCTCTTTTAAACACATACATCTCCATTAGACTATCTCTACAGGTCAGTCATAATATACTTCTTCACACCTTGGGAAAAAGAAAACATAGAAAGGGGTGAGCTTAGGTTCTCAGTAAGGATAACAATATAGAAGAAACATTTATAAATAATCATTAACATTAAAAGAAAATTTTAAGACTAAAACAAAATACTTTTAAATGTAAACATCAACATAATATTTAAAAGATAAATAAAAAAAATGTCATTTACGTATTCACATGGAAATTATACTAGTCGAATAATCACATGTAATATCAATATCCAATTTCATAACGATGGAATGTATAATTCTGGCCATCATAACCACATATCTAAGGCCTCATGCCAATACTAAAAATAATAATTTGTCATGACATTGTGCCAAGACACTAGATTGTCTAATGAGACCTACCAATTCATCAAGAAGCTATAGCGGGCTCCACCTGTCACATGCTATGTCTAATTCATTCCTCATATGAAAAGGATGAAGCATAAAATAAACATTTGTATTAAAACTAGCATAAGAAATGTTAATACATTTACCATAAACCATGATTGGTATAAAAATAAAACATCCATTTTCAAGCATATCATAAAACCTTCAATAAAATATAGAAGATTGTATCATAATAAATCAACTTCAAACAACTGTAAAATCCATCAAAGGATGTTCACATAAGAGATAAAAAAACTTTTTGAGAGAAATATCTCTTTTTATTTTGAAATCTTTTAAAATTCATGTAATTATATAATAAAATATTTATTATGAAAATATTATTATAATATTGTAAGGGATTCTTAGAAGGTGTTATAATGGTGGAAAATAGCCACACCCACCGTATAAGTTAAAAAAAATTCTTTCATTCATTTTGTTGAATGGGTCATATAGAACCTTGTTTGGAAAATGACAGATCGATTCTTTTCAAAACATTATATATAAAGTCAAAAAGGTTATAAATTAATTTAACCCATATTCTAGGAAATATTAAAAATGTTTTTGAAATACATTTATTTGAAACACAGATGTGGATGAAAAAGAGGTCCAGATACATACACATGTATAAACAACCACGAATAATGAAGTGATTGTAGAATTAGCCCTTACATTGTACTTTTACATGATAGATGGTACATTAAAATCCTTTATAATATTTAAATCATAGTTATTAAATTATAAAATAACCAAATACATAAATATGATATCATATATGATCTTCTAGTATTGATTTGTTAATAATATTTCAGTAGTATCATTGTTCCAGGTGTTAATTGATTCGTTTTTCATTAAATGTTTTGTAATGTAAGTCATGTTTTTTATGAATTTTATTTATTTTATTCATATCCATAATGATATTAAGTTTCATAAAAATATTTTTAATCAAAAAATTAAAATTATTCTTGAATGATTACGTTGGGGAATGAATCACAGCGCGTTCGTGGAGACGGTAATCTGTACGTACGCAAGAGCGAAAATATCATTCTATTGATGGTGAAATATTATGAATTAGGATGTTATATCATATATAAAGAATCATCAAGATTTTATATTTATTATTTACCTCAATTAACCTCATTATTATACTCATCCAAGTAATTATGGGTTGGATAACAAACTACACCATGATGTGGAGACGGTAATCCGTACATACGCATGTATGGTAACATTGTCATTAATTGGATGGATAGAATAATGAATATGGTTGTACTATATTTATAATAAAATAATAGTATTTAGAAGTTAGTGGAGTTATTATATTTGTATGGAAAAAACAAAGAAAGAGGAAATGGAAGAAGAAAAGAACTTTGAAATAGGTAATTAAATTATTACCTGTTCTTCGGGTGCTTCCTTTTGATTTGATCAAAAGGGATTATTAGGTTGGATTTATGATCAAATTAAGGCATCCGGTTTTAAATGAGGGTAGTTGGGAGGATTTTTTATTCGAGGTTGGCTGAGCCATATGTCTTTGGTGGTTTGATTTAGAGAGAAGGAGAAGTACCATTTTATAAGAGAGGTGAGGGTCACTTTAGGAAAAGCTTGAAATATTATTTTATTATGCAATAATATTCAGTTTATAATGGCTCAAAAAGGATTTATTTCAAATAAAAGGCGGGGATATTTCTAAAAACATTCATCCAATAGATTTTAGATAGGTTTAAGTCTCCATATTAACTATATCTTTTATATGCAACTCTTAGATAAATTTCAAAAAAATTACCATGTATTCTGTTATTATTATAATAAATGGTTAATTAACATAGTATAAATAGATTAAGGAACCCCAAGTGGTCAATTATTAATATATATAACATTATATAAGACATTTAGAACAACCTTATATTTTTATAAATATTATATAAGTCAATAATATAGTTTTTGTTTTAAAAACTCATTTATGTCAATTTTGACATTATTTGGTATTTTGTTTTTGGGAAGTCGTAACAACTTTATCACATAGATTAAAATTTATTTAATCATCTCTGACATGTAATATTAGCATAAAAATTAGTTTCATTCATCAAAAGTCTCAATTTACAATTATTTATATATTTATAATATCAATTATTTTAATCATTCATTAATAAGTTAATTATTGCATCATCATTGTTTAATAAATAAATATAATTATATAATGTCTAAAAATAATAAATAAAATAAAACTATGCATGAAATATTCTTATCTTTATAATAAATATTTATAGTCTAATTTATCTTATGTATAACCCTATATTAAAAATGGGTTAGTTATTAAACATTGAATTAAACACTTTTAACTCTTCTTTAAATAAAATAATAATAAACATCCTAATCTAATCCATATGGACCAAAAGGATGATATTTTATTCTTAAGGATAGTTTCAGTCGAAATAAACTTATCCAATTGAATTAGGAAATGTGGTTGGGTAATTATAATATCATTTTTTACCTTTAATTACCCTATTTACTTTTAACCGTGGAAAATAAAATTCAAAAGTTACTATTCACCATAATCTATTTTAATCCTATTGAACCACATTTTACATACTTATCTTAACCATGATTCTATAATTTTTGAAATTAAATTCATAGAAGTGGTAAAGTTTCGTTTTATTCAAATTTGATAATGTGCCTAGAGGGTGGGTAAAAGACGTTAGAAAATTTAATAATATTTTATACATCTAATTTTGTTATAGACTGAATTCAATTAATTATATTGAACGTATATAGGTCTTATGAATATATTTTGAATAACAATAAATTTAAATAAAATAACTATTTATTTAAATAAAACATCAGTTTTAAACAATAGCACAATGTTTTTCACCATTTGTCAAAAATTGAATGTTTTCAGAAAAATACCAAAAATTCACCCTAAGTTAATTTTGATATACTGAATCCAAAAATGAAGTCCATTTTGAAGAATAAAATTTATATAATTTCACAAAAGGGTATTATAATTCATAAAGGATAGTTTTATTGGTCGTGGTGTGCTGGAACTCGTAGTTGCGTACAACACCATCTATTGCATTATTCAAAGAGAAGTGTACCGTGGATGCTTGGGGTGTTACATTATTCCCTCATTCAAATATATTATTTTCTAAAAATTTCTAGAAAAGTACTGCAAAAAATTATTTAGTTGGTTCTTCATCATAAGTTCCTCAGGTTCCCATGCTGCCTCTTCTATCTTGTGGTTTCTCTATAGAACATGTACCAGACGAGTCATCCATTTTCTCTACACTTTTTCTTTGTTATCAAAAAAGACTCTTCACAATAAGACATATCGGGTTCCAGTTTCATTTCTTCATTGGTGAGTACATATGTCTGGTCATGCATGTATTTTTTCAATAGTGGTACATAGAACACATCATAAACTTATTAGAGACCTGGAGGAATTTTTCAAATGGTAAGCTACCACACCCATTCGTTTTAGAATTTAGATAGATATGATGCACCTGGGACATAATTTGAACTTCTTACTGAATATTACAACACCCTTCCATGTAGATACCTTCAAGAAAACATGATCTCCTACTTGAAATTCCAAATCCATCCTTTGGTTATTGGCAAAGCTCTTTTTCTAAATTTGAGATGCTTTGATGTGGGTTTGGATAATCTTCACCTTTTCCATTGATTCCTCAATATGTTCTGGGCCTGTGAGTTTTCTTTCACCAACATCATCCCAATATGTTGGTGTACGACATCTCTTTCCATATAAATCTTTATATGGTGCCATCTGAATACTTGAATGGAAGAAATTTTTGTAAAAAAATTCTACCGATGGTAAATACTGATCCCACATACCATGAAAGTCATGTGAGAAAGATATAAACATGTCTTCAAATGTATGAATTGTCCTTTCTAATTGTCCATCATTTTGAGGGTGGTATGCAGTGGTCATACGAAGTTAATTATCTAGGGATTTTTAAAGACATTTATAGAATCTTGATGTAAAACATGGATCATGATCAGAAACAATCGATAGGGGTACTCAATGAAGTTTTACATCTTCATTAATATATATTATTGTTAATCGTTCAAGTGGTAAATATTCTCTTTTAGCAAGAAAATTTAATGAAATGGTATGACAATCAACAATGACCCATATTGCATCATTCCTTCTAAGATTCATTGGTAGTCCCATGACAAAGTCAGTTATAATATCATCCCATTTACACTAAAGTATGGGAAAGGTTCCATGACTCCTCTACAATGATGTCTTCTAGACTTCACTTGTTAAAAAATTGTACATCTTAAAACATAATTAGCTATTTCCCTCTTCATGTTTCCCCAAAAAAAATTCCTTCATATCTCTATACATCTTACTGCTACCATGGTGTATAGAGAAATTGGTGCTATAAGAATCATCCAACAATTCCATTTTTATCTTAGGTATTTCAGGAACCCAATGCCTCTTCCCGAATATCAAAATACCATATTCATATAATAATTCAATCAATATTCCATCATTCACAGCATTAATTTTCTTTTGAAAGTAGTCATCATCAGTTTAATAACTTTTTATCTAGTATAGTATTGATGGTTTGGAAACCATTTGAAAAAGTATTTATGTTTCAACTTCCTTGATTATTACCATATCCATCTTACTAAATCCATGAACATTGGACCCCTTTCAACTCTCATCTTGTTCAAAACACCATTATCATTTTTTCTCAATGAAATTTCCACCATATTTGTCTTCACTGGGTGGTAGTGTATAGTGTAATCATAATATTGGAGTTGTTCAAGCCATCATCTTTTCCTCATGTCGAGTTATTTCTATGAGAAAATATATCTCAAACTCTTGTGATCAGTATATTTCTCACATTTATCCCCATAGAGATAGTGTCTCTATATCTTTAAATAAAATATTATAGCTCCTAAATAAAGATCATGAATGGGATAGATTTGTGCATGAATTTTAGCTGTCGTGATGCATAGGCAAAAACTCGATCAGTCAGGTATAAGGACACAACCAAGTCCATTCATTGAAGCATCAATATAAAGAACAAATCCATCATTCCCTGATGGAAGATTCATGATAATATAATTGACTTATCGGTTCTTCAGTTCTTCAAAACATTCTTCACACTCTTTTTTCCAAAAACATATAATCCCTGTACATGTGATCTTGGTTTATGGGTTAGAAAATCAGGAAAAATCTTGGACAAAATGATGATAATAAAGTACTAAACCAATAAAACTGTGTACCTCAGTTATACTCGTCAGTGATGGCCATTCTTGTATTTCTCCTGTCATAGAAGGATCAAAAGAGATTCCATCCTTAGAGACAATATGGCCAAGAAATGAAATCTCTTGCAACCAGAATTCACACTTTCTAAAAATCCCATATAATTCATTTTTTATATGGTTCATTAGAATAGTGCACAAGATATTTTAATGATCTCCATATATTTTGGATTAAACCAAGACATCATCAATAAATACCACCACAAATTCATCAAGATATTCCTTGAAAACTAAATTTATTAGATCTATGAAGATAGGGGGTGCATTAGTCAGTCTAAAAGGCATTACTGTAAACTCGTAATGCCCATACCCGGTACGAAATATTTCCATTGGAATTTCTTATTTCTTCACACACAAATAATGATATCCTGATCGAAGGTCAATCATTGAAAAATATTGAGCTCTATGATGTTGATCGAAAAATCATCAAAGTGAGGTAGGGGATACTTGTTCTTTATTGTTATAGCATTGATCTCCCTATAGTCAAAGAAAAACCTCATAGATTCATCATTATTCTTAACAAAAAGAACATGGGATCCCAATGGAGAAACACTAGGGGTGAATAAATCCTTTATCACTCAATTCCTATAGTTGTTTCTTTAGCTCCACTAATTCCACAATGTCTATTCTATAATGGGTCTTCGATATGGGTCTTAAACTATGAATTAAATCAACAGAAAACTAAATTTCTCGTTCTGTAGGATTTCCAAGTAAATCCTATGGGAACACATCAACATATTCTTGCATAATAGGTACATCCTTTATTTGATAATTATTTTACTCAACCTTAGTTTTTTCACTCCCTTCCACCACAATAATTGAATTTAGTTGTGGTACTAGGGGTGGATCTAGATAAGAATCCTATGGTGTTGTTTCTACTCTAAATATAAGGTATTATTTATCATCATAGAAAATTGAAACCTCCTTCTTATTACAATAAATTTTCATGTCATAGTTCGAAATCCATTCCATACCAAGGATTCTATCAAATTAAATCATGGGTATGGTGATGATATCATAAGATAAAGAATGTTTATATACCCTAATGGGAAGCGATTCCCATATTTTTTAGAAATGATACTTCCCTTAAAAGTTTTAACTGAAAAAATACCTTGTTAAATCAAATTGGAAATATTTAATTTTCATAAAAAAATATGAAGTTATAAAACAATGTGATTATCTAAAATAAAATAGTGCATTGGCCAAATTTGAGAAATCCATTAAATTACCTGCCACCATGTCATTCAGAGCTTCATCCTCAGCATCAGTGATCGCATAAGCTTGGCCATGTTCCCATGGCCTTTTCTAAGGTATGTTTCACATACACTTAGGAAATTAATTTTCATTATATGCCTTTTAAATAAAATTGTATCATTCACTATTGACAACCTATTTATTTCCCTTGCAATCACAATCTTGGGGGATTTTTTAAAGAAATTGTAATAGACTCACATTCCCTTTAGGAAAGTACTGGGGAATTTCTTCCCAGATTTAAGGATAGAAATTCAACTATTCTCTTCTTCCCCTTATTTCCATTTCAATATTTTTCAATAGATCTATTCTTCTCATACTTTCCTTTAATGTCATAAGACATAGAAAATTCCTTTTCTGTCTTAATAGCACAAGAGAAAACATCTTTGTACTATGAGATGGATTGTGATGCTATTTCTCGATAGAGAAATTGTTTTAACCCATAAAATAATCGATCAATATTACCCATTGGGTTGCGTATATAATCTGCAACATTCCTTGTTGTCATTGTAAAGTTATCCCAATACTTTGTGACATTCGCATCTTCATTTTTCCTCAGACTCAGAATTTTTCTTTTCATATCTTCTCAATTACCGTGAGGAATGTTTTCTTATAGGACAAGTTATTTAAACTCCCCAATTAAATATTTGATACTTTTTCATCCTCTTTTGTGTTTTTAATTAATGAACCCCATTGATCTAAATATCTTGTGAGGCGATAAACTTCCATGACAACTTTTTCCCTTTCTCTACTTCCCAAAACATGAAATATTTTCTCTAAAGAACTTATCCATTGCTCTTCTAAAAATGGATTTTTAGTCCCATTAAATGTTGGTTCTTATTATCTCAAGAAGTGGCCTAACATTGATCCTCTGCATTGTGAATTAGGGTGATCCATACATGTAAAGTTATTATTCCTAACCTGAGTGAGTTTTCCCTATATGGTTATAAGTTGTTCAGCACTGGATGCATTACCATCTCCCCTATAATTATCTTGAGTAGGAGTGAAATCCATACATGGATTGTGTTCTTTGATACTGTTTCCATTTGAATCCCCTAGGAACAATTTCTAAACAATGACATACATTAGATTAGTTAATGAATCGCAATAGATAATTCCAAACTAGTGAAATACCTATCATAAATTAAACAGTTTATGCATATAATCTATAATCACAAAAAAAATGTTTTTTGTTTGTAGTATTTACTAATAGATCCTTCATAATGGTTTCTAATGGAAATTTGAATTTTCCTAAGTATATACCCATGGAGTTTCATAACCAAGAGTGCATCAAGGCCCATTGTCGTGTGTGAGGATACCCCAGGTCAAACCCAAAACTCCTTGTCGGATTTTTCACTCCTTGGTACATTTGGGCCAAAGCCACCTCTACCTAATTGTATCCAGACAGGGATGAATTTCTTGGAAAATACACAAAATCTATACATTACCAAAATTCTAGGATATTCTTCTATACTAATCTTCAAAGTCTATCTTTGGTTAATGTTCTCAAATTAGAGTTTTTCTAAATCTAGCTTCCATGGATTGTACTAAACATTCTTTGATACCAATTGTAATGCCCCGGCTCTAGTTACCCATAGTCGGTTCATTATAAAATAACATTGGCTTGATCACAAGAGGTCATGTCTCGAAAGACTGATTACTTTATTAGCATTTCATGTACTTGATACATTTATAAATTTTGCATTACATCGTGAAATAAAAGCAACAAAATTGTGTCTCTTTTTAACACATTTATCTCCCTTACACCATCCCTTCAGGTCCATCATAACATACTTCTTTGCGTCTTGGGAAAAATAAAACATAGAAAGTGGTGAGATCAGGTGCTCAGTAAGGATAAAAATAATAAAAAAACATTTATAAATAAGCATAAACATTTATGGAAATGTATAAGACTAAAACAAAATCATTTTAAACGTAAAATTTAGCATAATATGGAAAAGATAAATAAAAAAATGTCACTACATATTCACATGGATATTCTACTAGTCGAATAGTCACATGTAATATCAATAGCCAATTTCATAATGATGGAATGCATAATGTCAGACATTATAACTATATATTGAAGGCCTAATTCCAATACTACAAATAAGAATTTATCAAGGACTTGTTCTAAGAGAGTAGTTTGACTCATTAGACCTAAAAATTCATTGAGGATCTATAGCGGGCTCCACCTGTCACTTACTATGTCTAATGCATTCATCATTTGAAAAGGTTGAAACATAACATAAATATTCATATTAAAACTAGCATAGGAAATGTTAATACTTTAGCCATAAACCACGAATGGTATAAAAATAACATATCCATAGTCAAACATATCACAATTCCATCAATACAATATGGATTATTGTATCATAATAAATAAACTTCAATCAAGTATAAAATCCATCAAAAGATTTTGACATAGATGAAATCAAAACTATTTGAGAGAAATATCTTTTTATATTTTAAAACCATTTAAAAGTCATGTAATTATAAAATAAAAATTTTATTTTGAAAATATTATTATAAGATTGTAAGGGAAGAATTGAAGGTGTTATAATGGTGGAAAATAGCCACAACCTTTTTATAAATTAAAAAAACATTCTTTCCTTAATTTTTTTGGAAAAGTTCATAAAATACCTTGTTTGGAAATATACAGAAAGATTCCTCTCCAAATATTTTATAGAAAGTCAAAAAACGGGTACAAATTAATTTAATCCATATTCTTTGAAACAGTAAAAAATATTTGAAATATATTTTTAAGAAACACATATGTGGATGATAAAGAGGTCCTAGTAGATACTCATGTATAAACAACCTCAGATAATGAAGAGATTGTATAATTAACCCTTACATTTACTTTTCATTGATTGAGGGTAAGTTAATATCCTGTATAATAGATAAATCATTTTTTTAAATTATACATGAACCACAAACATAAATATGATATCAAATATGATCTTCTAATATTTCTTTGTTAATAATATTTTAGTAGTATCATTTTTTCGGGAGTTAACTGATTTGTTTTCCATGGTATGTTTTGTTACATTAGTCATTTTTTATGGTTAGGATGTATTTAAATCGTATTCATAATGATATTATGTTCTTAAAAATTATTTTTAGTCATAAAATGAAAATTATTCTTGAATGATTACAATGGGTAATGAATCTCATTGTGTTCGTGGAGACGACAATCCGTACGTATGCACGAGCGACAATATCATTCTATTGATGGGGAAATAATATGTGATTGGATGTTAGATCATATATAAAGACTCCTTAACATGTTATCTTTCTAATTTACATCAATTATATTAATTATTATACCAATCCAAACAATTAAGTTCTAAATAACAAACTACACCACGATGTGGAGACGGTAAGTCGTATGTACACACGTATGGTGACTTTTTCATTCATAGGATGGACAGAATAATGAATATGGTTGTACCAAATTTATAATTAAATAATAGTATGTATAAGTTATTGGAGTTATTATATAGTTATGGAGACAACAAAGAAAGAGGAAGTGTAAGAAGAAAAGAACATTGAAAGAGGTGATGAAATTATTACCTCTTCTTCGGGTGCTTCCTTTTGATTTAATCAAAATGAAATCCTATGTTGGATTTCTGATCAATATAATGCCTCTAAATTGATGTTATAGTAGTTGGGATGATATTTGAGCAGAGTTTGGCCTATATAAATGGCTTGGGCAGTGTGATTTAGAGAGAAGGGGAAGTACCCTTTTATAAGACAGGTGAGGGTCACTTTAGGAAAATCATGAAATATTATTTTATTATACAATCATATTCGGTTTATAATGGTCTCAAAAAGAATTATTTTGAGGATATGGTGGGTCTCGGTCTAAAACCTATCAACCAATATGTTTTATATAGGTTTAGGTCAACATATTAACAATATATTTTAGATTTAACTCTTAGCTAAATAGTTTAACTTTTACTATACATTCTTGTATTATTATAATAAATGGTTAATAAACATACTATAAAAAGCCAAGAAAAACACAAGTGGATAATTATTAATATTTATATCATTATATATGTCCTTTTTCCGAACCTTATATTTTAAAAAATATTATATCAATCAATAATATTGTATTTGTTTTAAAAATTCATTTATGTCAATTTAGACACTATTTGGACTTTTGTTTTTATGAAAGTCATAAAAACATTATAAATTCGAAAAAATATTATTTAATCAACCCTAAAATGTAATATTATACTAGAAAATTAGTGTAATTCATCAAAAGTATGAATTTACATTTATATTGATATTTATAATATCAATAATTTTAATCATTCATTAATAAGGTAATTATTTCATCATCATTGTGTAATAAATAAATTTAACTATAAAATGTATTAAAATAATATATAAAATACCATTATGTAGGAAATATTTTTACCTTTCTAATGAATATTTATAGTTAAATTTATCTTATGTATAACCCTATATTAAAATTAGTTTAGTTATTAAACATTAAAGTTAACCCTTTTAACTCTTCATTAAATAAAACAATAATAAATATCCTAATCTAATATATGTTGATCGAAAGGATAATATTTTACTCATAATGTTGGTTTTTGTCGAATTAAACTTATCCAATAGAAGTAGGACATGTGTTAGGGTAATTATAATATAATTATTTACCATTAATTACTCTATTTACTTTTAACTACGGTAAATAAAAAAATGTTACTATTCACCAAAGTTATTTTAATCCTATTTAACCCTATTTTATTTACCAATGTCAATAGTGTCTCTCAGATTTTTTAAATTCAATTCATAGAAGCGGTAAATTACATTTTAGGCAAATTTGCTGACGTGCCTAAAAGGTGGGTAAAATATGTTTAAAAATTCAATAAACATTTACACATCTAATTTTATTATAAAATGATTCCAATGAATTATATTGAACATATATAGATATTAGGTATCTATTTTTTCCTAAAATAAATATAAATAAAATAAATAATTATTTAAATAAAATGTCTATTTTAAACAATGACACGTGGTTTTTCACTATTCATAAAAAATTGAATGTTTTCGGAAAAATACCAAAAATTAATTCTAAGATAATTTTTATATCCCAAATCCAAAAATGATGTCCATTTTAAAAAACATAATTTATAAAATTTCAAAAATTTGTTATTACTATTCATAACTGGTAGTTTTATTTGTGGTGTTGTGTTAGAACTCGAAGTTGGGTACAACACAAGAGATTGCATTATTCAAAGAGAAGCATACCATGGAAGCGTGGAGTGTTACATTGAGGTTAAGGTTAGAGGAATTTCATTCCTTCACATATCTTCATGGAAGAGGTTTAAAATATTTGGGATGAAATGAAATCTATATACCATGTACATTGGACTCTTCGAGATTCTTGATCCTGTTAGGGAAACAAAATATTGACTAGAAATTCCACCAACCATGTTCTAAGTACATTATATATTTCCCATATACAAATTATTTAATTACTTCCCAAATCCTTCATTTGTATTGAATTTAGATGTGGTACTATTGGAAAACTATCTCCCACATGAGGATTAGACAATGACGATTTGGTATCAAAAATAAAATGTTCTATGCAATAATACTACTCAACATTTCAAACTACTATGGTGGAGCCATATGTATGAATAGACAACATGGAAACTGTATAAGGTGATGAAGGATTTGATTTGTATCTTGTTTTCACAATATTATTTAAAACAAAATTAGAAGGGTGAAATTTCATAAGGGGGAAATAATGTAACAACCCAAAATTTTTCCTTTGGAAACTCCCCTCTTATAATTATTTAATATATTATAATCCACATAAAATCACAATGATAAAATAAAACAGACATTATAGATGAATAATGAATGGAATAATAATTATTTCTACAATTTAAGGAACCTATAATGATGAAATAGTAACTTGACCGTTGGAACAGAAATGTGACCCATATGTATATTAAACTAGGAAACTAAATGGTGGCCTTAGAAATTAATGGATAAATAAAATTTATCCATCTGATAAGGGTCAATATTATATAATTATATGATAATATAAGTAAATACATATATTAATATATTATTAAGTGTTAGTATTTTTATAACTCAAAATTATTTAAGTACACTTTTATGATTAATTTAATAAATTAATATAAAATTTATTTTTACATTATTTATTCCTAAGTAAATATTTTTTTGTCTTAGGATTATGAAATGATTTTATTGGACCAAAAAAAGTCCAAATTGCTATAAAATGAGTTAAAATTTTAAAATCAATATTTTTCGAGTAAATGATTATTTTAATTAAAAATTATATTTTTGATATTTATAAAATTATTTTAAAAATGGAGTAAATATTTTGATTCTAAAAGTCTGAAATAGTTAGGATTATTTTTTTTGGTTTTTTCTTAAAATATGTGGATATTTGGTGAATAGTTATATATCATAATTTAAGATAAATTCTAAATATATGATTAATGGAATCGTGGATGATGTATGTCTAATTCAAGACCAAAATCACGAACTATCCATAATAATTTTTATATATTTAGTGATAATTCTCAAACAATTCAAATTCATGAGCCGAAATAATAATCTAATTAATTCAATAATGAGAAACACCCCTCTCCTCCACTATAAATATCATACCTCACCACCTATTCTATTTACCCCATCCAAGATTTGACCCTTGTCTAAATAATTCTAAATACTCTTCCCAATCCCCTCCCCCACATTAAAGAGCTCTTGGTCCTATCAAAGGAACCAAACAATTTCATTGTAGAGGTTTTCAAGGAGGATAAATTCAAGTAGTAAATTCCTCTATCCTTTTTGTTCAATTTCTTTTCATGTTATTTTATTATTCTCTCCTCACCTACCATCATCTAAATTTTATGATAACGCTAATTCCTCATATATAATATATTTTTATTATACTACTGTAATAATTCAGGATTAAACCCCTCTCCTCTTACATTAATTCAAAAAATGAAAATATTGTTTGCGAGTTGCTAATTTATCGCCTTCAAGGATGAAAAATTTTCATTTTCCATTAACACCTACAAATATGGTCATAAAATAATTTTAATGGTTAAAAATTATAATATATGTATTATAACCTATTTAATGTTGATATATAATTATATACAGATGATTTTAATAATTAAACAAACAAGTTCCTTTTGTGCAAATACATCCCAAGATAATCCTAATGATCATCACGAATATCTTATCTAATGATTCATCCTCACAAAAAAAATAAACTTATACGATAATTTAATGATATATATGTTTATTAATAACTTATAACAACAATTATGGATTTCAATTTCCATTTTAAAATAATGTTCATACTCTAATACAAGTGAACTGATCATGAAAACTAAGAAAATAGGAACTCTGGAAAGATGAAATTGAACACTATAACACATAAAAAATTCCATAAATGAACATAATAAAAAATTATCAAATAAATTACATTTTTAAATGGTTCTAAATTAATAAATTAATGGTTTAATTTTATTTTCCTGGATATTAATAACAAGTGTAGAACTGTTTCAGACATATGGTAAGGGATTCTACCCGAACCTCCATTTATTCCTTCGAGATAATCTTTATATCTATTTACTTCCATGTAATGATTCTTTAATTTTATATAATTCTTATAAATTTAGTGCATATGTACCAAAATCATTTATCTAGTTCAAATCATAACTCTTTGATATAGAGTACAGGTTTTGTAAATATACCTTTTTAAATTCTTCTTGCTATATATTCTATATTAAAGTGAGCTTCCTGATTTCATAACCATATTCATGTGATCTCCATATTATGTTATTAGCCACATTTATTTTCCTAAAATTAGTAATTTCATCATGACAAAATATTTTGGTTCAATTGCTGTTTTATATAAATTTATATAAAATTTCCACTTTAAATACTAATTATAATTTTCAGTAAACCTTGCTAAAATGTTTTATTTATAATTTTTATTAAAGACACTTTTTGAATGATTTTCACTCCAAATTGATAGCACATATCATTACCAAATACTATTTAACTTATTAATTATATCAATATTTTAAATACATTCTATTTTGGCCACAATTATCGTATTCTCTCTTTTTATGGCTTTTGGCATGGTTATGAAACTGTTGACAGCCGCCAAACATACATCAAGAAAAATCATAAGTGATGAAACACCCAAACGTATGTATTACCCTTCTCCTGAGAGAAAGGACGAAGTGGATGATCGAAAACTTGAAGAGGCTCTAAAAGAATCACAATCGTGTGACCTTCTCAAGGTTACATGAAGTATCTATACTTGGAACGTAGCACATGGAATATCCCATGGAACCCTCCTAAATAAGCACACATTCTCACCAGTGGCCGAACGCTGATAGTCGGATGGGAACCACCCAGGTCACATGGTTTTTCATTGGAAGGTTCCTAACAAACCACCCATATTCCCTAGAAAATAAAATGGAGATACATTCAAAGGTGGAGATCCTCGTTGGCCATAGAGATCATGTGCCAAGCCTTTATTGGGAGGAATAAAATCCCTAGATGACGTGCTATACATCTCATAAGATCCCTCATCCTTCATCATATAGACTAAAAAAGATAAATTGGGGAAGAAAATATGGGCAGTGTTCGATGGAAGACATATGATGCACCCCAAAAGACATGCGATGCACAACAACTTGTCTGGTGTATCTCACAAACCCCCTTTGGCTCATCATCTGTTCCATATATAATCTACTGAGAATTTTCAGACAACTTTATGATGCTCTATAGATAGATGCATGGTTTTTATGACAATATACTGGCACACTCTCATATTATCCATATTAATCATGTGAACCCAATTGGGAAATCAAGTAAAAATAATATATATTACATGAGAAAACATTCATACATCCCAAAGTTTTTCACATTAAACAATGGGAATTATAATGGAGGAGGTGAGTGGTAACCACTATCCTTGAAAGATATGAAATGCACACCTCAAGTGACATACAATGCACTATGAGTCCCTGATGACCTATATAATGCATCTCATGAGGTCCCTTTAGTTGGTCAGCCTCACTACACAGAAGGCCTTGCGCATGTTTAAGAAACTTTACAGTTCTCTAAAGACAAATGAATATATTTGTCTATGGAATGCTCATGCACAACCATGTGACCCACAGTTTTCATGAAATACATATCCAAAAATTAAGATAATAACCTCTATAACATATGTTCAATATCACATGACTATAGTCCTTCATTATATAAAGCAAGGGAGATAGTAAAGGAGGTGATGAGTAGGGTTCATGGTCACTAAAGGGCATGTGATGTGCCTCGTGCACCCTCTACATGGTATGGTGAGACCGCAATATAAGGAATAAAAGGACTCATGAATGCCTTTTTACCATTATTTGGATCTCTCAAATACCCTTGGACATGCCTAAACAATGACATGGAAGTCCATGAAAGAGAAAATCCTAAATATTTGCTAATAATCTGATAAAGGATGGACGAACTTTCCACCGCTAAAAATCAAGCAGCACCATTGATTGGTCTACTGCAGAGACTTGAAAAACCATATAATTGCATACCCCACATCTACACTATCCTGGTCTCATACCAGATGGCCCAAACAAACCGGTGATTATATATAATTCTATTCCAATAAATTATCTACACCAACTCGAAGAAAGTTATGGTCCAATGTATGATATATGTTTGGAGCTAGGTCATTGCTACACACATAAACAATTAGACTATGGGATTATACACACCACTAACCAGGATACCAGTTAACCATTCACTAGGTAACACAACGGTGGACTGTTGGAGTAGTTATGCGTCAGACATAAATCCCTTCACAAGACCAATAAAAGGTCACATGAACAGCTTCTAGTGAGACATGTTAAGACTCTATCAAATGTCTCCCAGATCATGCGAGACCCAAAAAAAACTAATACTAACTCAAGTCAAGTAACTCATAAGACAAGGTCAAAAATCAATATTCTAAGTGGAAGACTGAAGTGGAAGGAATGATCACAGACCTCTTTATGATTGGAATGTGTCACTCAATGATATGTGATAGTACCAAGTCACATCACCCGAATATCACGATAACCTTTTAACATGTCACTTGGGACATGCAGAGCACTCCATCCATATCAGGAAATGTCTTGTAAAACTCCCGCAAGCACCACATGGATCCGAAAAACCCTCTATATTCCCCCCCTAGACTCATGAAATCATTTTTATATATCACCAGGCTCATATAATGGTGCCTTCTCTTGTCATCTAAGTCTCACTAGAACATCTGTACATGACAACCTAGCTCTTCCAGCACACCATAGAAAAATCTTCTAAGACCTAAAGCATCACTTGGACATGTCATCATGGTCACACGAAGTCTCCCAGAGATTTAATCGAGGACCTGACACACCCCCATGGAAATTTCATTCCTGTCTTCTGATTTCATCTAGAGGTTTCCACCAAGACTTGTGACACCCTTCAAACTATGCAACCTGGTTCCCACAACGCCCTCCATATTTGTAAATCCATGTAACAAGATGACTTCTGGGGCATGATAGCTGGGTCATGTGACACCATCCAAATAAGAAGTTATATTCATCAGGGAAACCTCTCTGTGAAATTCACTTAAAAATAATTACAAGAACTCTGGTTCCCCCCATAATAGGTATATGTAGGTTGCCTCCATAATGTCCTGAGCTCGACATCAAACACCCCAAGGAATATTGTAATACACAGGTCTCATAACCATATTTCATGAGGTTGATCATGCACTCCCCCTTATTTCTTATAAATAGAATGGATCATGGGGAAAATGAGCCTCATCCCAGTTGGTGATGTATCCTTAAGTGAATCCACAAGAACCAGGTTCAAAACTTGGTAGAGGCATATTTTCGGGGGTACTGTAGGAGCACTGTAGCAGGTACTGTAGTAGACAATACACTATGTGGTATAGTAAAAGAACTATACACTGTGTGGTACTGTAGTATAATTGAACACTATGCAGGTACTATAGTAGAAATGTACATTGTGTGGGTAATGTAGCAGGCACTATAGTAGTTAATATAGCAATACTCTTTATTACTGTAGCATCTAGAACTATTCACATTGGGCCATCGGTTTGGGCTTGTAGTCCTTAAGGCTTTCTGGCCACCCAGGACTTCGGGTCATTAGTGCTTTCGGGCCACCTTTAAGGCCTTCGGGCCACTTCAAGGCCTTTGGGTCACATGCAGTTTCCCCAAACTGAATCTACAAAAAAGGAGCATCCCAAGAAGAGGATTAAGAGTAGGTGCACTCACTAGAGTAGATCCAAATGAATTTTCAGAATGAGAGGGTATGGATATGCCATCAGGACCAGCATGTGATTGTATAGGAATCCTAGCTAGACGGTCATGCGAAGGTGGAGAGGTATTATCATGATGAAGATGCTGGGGAGGGGTGGTTCTTTATAGATAGTCTGGTTGAATAATCTAAGACCTTCAGGTCATGTAATCTCCTAAGCCTACGGGACTTGTAATCTCTGAGCCTATAGGCCTTGTAAGGGTTCCCCCTCATCCCTTGAAAGGGGGTTATCAAAAATCAAAAAAAAAGAAGTCCTTCGGCCATTTGGGCTAATGGATCACATGGGATTATGGGGGTGAAACAAACTCCTCATCAAGCACTAGATCCCCATTCATTAGGAAAACCTAATTATATAATCCCCAACACAAAATAAACTATAAAGAATCTAATTACTTCCATATTTAGGATATATAGGCTACCTCTCCTTCAGGTTTGAGATCTATATTCACTACCTAAATGAATCACAATATATAAGACCCCCTCTACCCATTTCAAAGGAAGTGTTCAGGTGATACCCCTTTTTACTCACAATGAGGATGGATCACATGGTCTTAGGGATTATCATTTGTAAATCCATTTGCACCATTTACCCAGGGTTATTACGGTGGATTTGGAATACAAGCCCAAGTATGACTGAACAATGATGGTTCTGGTTCATTCCAAAACCAGGATACACAGGACATCTCCATGAGACTCGATCTCAAATATATGGTGTCTCGGTACCCAAATATAGTCTTCTCCACATTGAAATAATCTGTGAAAGACAAATGAAATCTGTTGGTTTTGATTCCTACAATAACTAGGATATATAGGATGCCTCATAATGAATTAATCCCATCCTTGATATATTCACTGCCTCCATATATGGGAGCATATCCCAAAACACTTGGTCATATAATTTCAAATATAATAGACCACTCATTACTGGAACATGATTAATAACATCGGATACATAAACATGGATACTTAAAAGATATACAAGTATGTTTCAAACAAAAGAGAATTAACCCACAATCATTTTGTTAGGGTAACCGGTACCACATAGCGATTAGGAATAGATTCATGAAAATTTATTAAATCTATAAGAGTGTCCCATAAAATGAAATAATTCCCCCCAAATGGAACAATGAACCTGAACTCTCATCGTCTCTACTAGTGCGAGTCCCTATGAGTTGCTGGGCCTGAAAACCAAGATGAACACCTACCTTTAGAATGATGTTCCATACACATATATGGTTAAGATAACCATTGGACGTTTCTATGGGATATGAGAAAGGGTGAGAACACAATGCGTGTGATTGAGGGAGGTCTTAAAATATTCTTCAGTCAAACCATCAAGGGGAAACTATTCCATCTCCCATCTAAAACCCGATAGACCAGAAATGGTGAACCATATGTGAATCTATGAAATAAAAAAATTATATGTTTATAATATATCGAGCCATTTTTCTTTCCCATCATATGTGAACAACATTGATAGGATCAATGTGACCCTCTTATGTCACTTTTTTTTGTAAATCGTACAAAAACAATGCAGTAAGTTGATCATAAACCGTGATTCCGATAAGTCGATACTCATGATAACAAGTACACGTGAGATGAATGGCCAGAAAGGAAATACATGAAGATTGAGTTCACCATGCATATATGATTAGGAATTATTATACCTATGATATAGAAATAATGGGTCACCTTGTTCATTATTGTCACCATGATTTTAGACTCCAAATCTGATAGACGATCTTCATTCTCCAACACTCGTTCTGGTACATCGTCCACCACTGTGACCCCCACTAGTTGTTAAGAGATCTCACCTTCTAAAATACACCAACATTATGTAGAAAACATGATGATTCAAGATTAAAAACGATATGGTACAATCTTGAATATGGATGCTACCCAAGAGATTCTCTAAGAATAGTATTCAGCGAGACCACATCACTTGATGATGGATTCCACAAAACCATTGACCCCCATCACTAAGACCAATCACATCCGGATCCTATCCCTGGAGCGGGATAACCACCACCTTCCATACCTAATGAAGGAGGAACGTGGGAACATATCCAGATTCTCAACAGTTTAGGCACCTCCATATATGGAAAATTATAATTATCATCCTAGGAATAATCATACTTGTACCTATAAACCTCTTACTGAGGGTACCTCTCGATAGATATCCACCTCAAGCACCCATGCACAGGCTCCGTTGAGGGAGATTCAATGGAGAAATATGGAACTACATACCCATGAGAGGTATAATATCTCCACTCCTAATAAAAATTCCCACCTATATACTCAGGTAGGGACCATTTATCCTGATCATATCCCTGCATACATAGAAAAGCTTCGTGGGAATATTCCTGTAGAAAACACGAGGGAGGTTCAAACACTTACACCGGTGCATGAATCCCATTAGCATATCCCAATTGAACATGAAGGACAGGAGTGGGTACATATTCCCTCTTCAACAGAATATATTTATCAATAGTTCATGGATATAGAAAAGGTGCAGGATTATATCCCAGTACAAACAATGGTAAAATTCCAATACATTTTAGTGACAGGTGAATAGATTCACTAACATATTATGGTACTATAGTGTATCAAGGGAAACATGCATATCCCCAACCATATAGAAAAGATAAATCAACACTCTGATAATCATGATCAAGTGTTTGTTTCAGATCATTCACACATTCTTTCTCCCACCGGAGATGATTATCACCATATATCGGTGAAGGAAGAAACATAGAACCAAACTCATTATCCTGTTCCAGCCGAGGCTATCCAGGTGAGAGTGGAACATTCCTCGATACATGGGTAATTTTTAGTTCAAGATGTACGACAACATAATTTGGATGCCCCAGATTGAACCCATATCCCCATTCTAACCGAGATTAACAAGGTGAGAGTGGAACAAGTCTCAAGACATGATCATATTCTGGTTAGTGAATGTGCTAAGCATAATCCAGTTTTTTCATGGAATCACGACACATATTCCTACTTCCACTAATGAACAACTATGCCTGCATCACTTCATGAAAATACTGTAGGAGGATCATATTACTTTTCCCATTTTGGAGGTCAGTCGGAATATTCTAGTAGGGAATTCATATGCAGAGTATGTATATATTTCTAATCAAACTAGGGACAACTAGCTGAGAGTTGAAGATTCCTTAGGTCAGGATCATACTTTTTCCAACAAATACCAGTGTTATAACCCAAATGATCAATATTACGCCCATACCATGGTCCCAACTATGGCTCACCAAGCGAGAGTCTCACACATATTAGGACGGGCTCATATCCTTATCCGCAATATGACATCTTATTGGCATATTTCAGCAGATCCTATGATGTGGGATCATACACCCCCAACACAAGGTGGTTACATGTCACGCCCCTACCCCAGTTACCTAGAGATGGTGAATTATTACATAACATTGACATGATCACAAGAAAGATCAAATATCGAAAGACCGATTAGTTTAGTAGCCTTGGAAACACTAGATACATTCATAAATTTTTACATTACATCATAAAAATGAAAACTACAACAACATAGTCTCTATAGTCTACACTCTTATCCCCTCATAATATCCCTGTAGGTCATTCATAATTTACTTCTTCACATCCTGGGAAAAATAAAACATAGAAAAGGGGTGAGCTCAAATGCCTAGTAAGGATAACAATATAGCAGAAACATTCATAAATAAGAATAAACCATTAAGTGAATGTATAACTAAAACAAAAGCCTTTTAAACTTTAACTTCAAAATAGTATGGAAAAAATAAAATGAAATAATTCCATTTACTTATTCACATGGATATTGTACTATTCGAATAATCACATGTAATATCAATAACCAATTTCATAATGATAGAATGCATAATGCCAGAATATCATAACCACATAGCCAAGGCCTCGTGCCAAGACGACAAATAAGATTTTTCCAAGTCCTTTTACCAAGACACTAGTTTGTATCATTAGACCTACCTATGCATCGAGGAGCTATATCGGTCTCCACCCATCACATATTATGTCCAATGCATTCTATATTAAATGGTTTAAACATAACATAAACATTCGTATTAAAACTATCATACGAAATGTAAATACTTCATCCATAAACCATGAATGGTATAAAAATAACACATCCACAATCAAATATATCAAAAAACCTTCAATACAATATAGAAGTTTTGTATCATAATAAATCAACTTCAAATAATCATAAAATCCATCAAAGGATGTTGACATAGATGAAATAAAAACACTTTTTAGAAAAATATCTCTTTCTATTTTGAAATCATTTAAGAGTCATATATTTATAAAATAAAACATTTTATTTCAAAATATTCTTATAATCTTGTAAGGGAAGCTTCTATGATTTTATAACGGTGGAAAATAGCCGCACCCGGCGTTTATGTTAAAAAAAATTCTTACCTTAATTCTGTAGAAAAGGTTAAAAAGAATATTGTTTGGAAAACAACGGAAAGATTCCTTTATAAACCTCTTATAAAAAGTCAAACAAGGTTATAAATGACTTTAACCCATATTCTTGTAAATAGTAAACATGTTTTGAAATACATTTTTAAGAAACGTGGATGTGGATGATAAAGATATCCTAGTATATTATTACGTATAAACAACCTCGGATAATGAAGAGATTGTGAAATAAACCCTTACCTTGTAATTTTCCCTAGTTGAGGGTAGATTAACCTCCTTTATAATGGTGAAATAATTTTTATTAAATTATACAATAATCATATACATTAATATGATATCATATATGATCTTTTAACATTGATTTGTTAATAATATCTTAGTATTATCGTTGTTTCGGGTTTTAACTTACTAGTTTTCTTTTATATGTTTTGTTACATAAGCCGTGTTTGTCATGGATAGGTTGTATCTTAATCATATCCAGAATGATATCAAGTCCTTATATACTATTATTAATCATAAAATGATTATTATACTTGAATGGATACGATGGAGAATGATTCTCATCGCGTTCGTGGAGACGGTAGTCCGTACGTACGCACGAGTGACAATATCATTATTTTGATATTAAAATAATATATAATTAGATGGTATATCATATATACAGAATAATTATCATGTTATATTTTTTATTTACATTAATTACACATCATTATTATACCCATCCAAATAATAATTTATTGAATAACAATTACACCACGGCGTGGAGATGGTAAGCCGTACGTACGCATGTATGGTGACATGTTATTCAAAGGATGGATAGAATACTGAATATTATTATACCATATTTATAATAAAATCTTAGTATATATAAGATACTGGAGTTATTATTTTATTATGGTAATAGCAAAGAAAGAAGAAGTGGAAGAATAAAGGAACTTGAAAAAGGGTGGTGAAATCATTACCTCTTCTTCGGGTTCTTCCTTCTTACTTGATCAAAAGGGATCCTTAGGTTGGAATTATGACTAAAGGAAGGCCTCTAGGATGAAGTGAGGGAATTTGAGAGAGTATTTGGGCAGATTTTGGCCAATCCAAATGGCTTTGAAGGTGTGAATTAATGAGAAGGCGGAGTTCCCTTTTATAAGAGGGGTGAGGGGCACCTTTGGAAAAGTTAGAAATATTATTTTATAATAAATTCATATTCGGTTTCTAATGGCTCCAAAGTGTATTATTTAAAGGTTAAGGTTGGGATGGGTCGAAAACCACTCAAAAAAATAGAATTTAGACAGGTTTGTGTCATTATATTAACCTTATCTTTTAGTTTTAACTCTTAGTTAATTAGTTTGACACTTACCATGTCACTTTGTATTTTTATAATATATAGTAAATAAACATACTATATACCTCCAAAAGACCCCCCATGTGATCCATTAATGATACAATGATCATGATATAAGTCTCTTGGCCGATACTTATATTTTTAGGAATTGAATATCACTTAATAATATAATATTTTTTTTAAAACTCTTTTATGTCAATTTTGACACTATTTGGAAAATTGTTTTTTTTGAAAATAATAAAAGAATTATTACTTTGAAAACAGTTAATTAAATTATTCCTAACATGTCATATTAACCTAGAAAATTAGTGTAATTCATAAAAAGTCTCCAATTATATTTATTTGGGTATTATAATATCAATTATTTTCATTTTTCACTATTATAGTAATTACTGCATCATCATTGGGTCATAAATAAATTAAATTAGTTAATGTCAAAAAATTATAAATAAAACATCGTTATATAGGAAATCCTTTTATATTTCTAATGAATATTTACAATCGAATTTATCTTATGTATACCCCTATATTAAAAATGACTTAGAAAATAAACTTTGATTTTAACTCTTTTAACTCTACCTTGAATTAAATAATAATAAATGTCCTAATCTAATCCAAGTGGACCTAAATGATAATATTTTATTCATAAGGTTTTTTTGGTCGAATTAAGCTTATCCAATAGAATTAGGACATGTGTTAGGGTAATATTAATATCATTTTACCTTTAATTACACTATTTACTTTTAACTGTGGTAAATAAAAGTAAAAAGTTATTATTCACCAAAAATTATTTTCATATCAATGAACCACATTTTAGTCCTTGATATTAACCGTGTCTCTAGGATTTTCTAAATTTCACTCACA
Source organism: Viscum album (assembly GCA_963277665.1). Taxonomy (NCBI): domain Eukaryota; kingdom Viridiplantae; phylum Streptophyta; class Magnoliopsida; order Santalales; family Viscaceae; genus Viscum; species Viscum album. The sequence continues at coordinate 1,533,829,640 of OY728120.1, read as the reverse complement.
GAAGCGGTAAAATTATGTTTTAGGAAAAATTTAGTTTTTTAACTACCACTTAGTGGTTTCACTATTCATCAAAAAATGAAGTTGTTCAGAAAAATACAAAAAATTCACCCTAGGCTAATTTCAATATTCCGAATCCAAAAATGAATTCCATTTTGAAAAATAAAATTTATAAATTTCAAAAAGTTGGTATTACTATTCATAACGGCTAGTTTGATTGGTTGTGGTGTGTTAGAACTCGATGTTGCGTACAACACACGCTATTGCATTATTCCAAAGAGAAGCGTACCGAAAACGATTGGGGTGTTACATTCTCCCCTCCTTCAAATAATTTCATCCTAGAAATATCTAGAATACTAATGCATGAAAAGACTCGGGTGGTTCTTCATCATAAGTTCTCGGGATCCCACGTTGTCTCTTCCATCTTATGGTTTCTCCACAGGACTTTTACCCGAAGAGTTGTCCGGTTTCTTAGTACGTGTTCTCTCGTATCAAGAATCTTGAAGGGATATTTTCAATAAGACAGATTGGGTTCTAGTTCTAATTTTTCATAGGTGAGTACATGCGTTGGGTCAGGCATGTATTTCCTCAATAGAGATACGTGGAAGACATCGTGATCTTTGGAGATATTTGGAGTCATTGCCAATCGGTAAGCTACAACCCCAATTCGTTCTAGAATTTCGAAAGGTCTGATGTACCTGGGACTCAATTTACCTTTCTTACCAAAACATATGACTCCCTTCCTTGGAGATACCATCATAAAAACATGATCACTGACTTGAAATTCCAATTCCTTCCTTTGATTAAAATCATAGCTCTTCTACATACTTTGAGCTGCTTTGATATGGTTTTGGATTACCTTCACCATTTCCATCATTTCCTACACCAGTTCTGGGCCTACAATTTTTCTTTCACCATCGCCATCCCAACAGGTGAGTGTGCGACATCTCTTTCTGTATAACGCTTCATATTGTGCCATATGAATACTCTAATGGAAGCTATTGTTATAGTAAAATTCTACCAGAGGTAAATATTGATCCCACATACCCTGAAAGTCAAGTGGGAAGGATCACAACATGTCTTCTAAGGTTTGAATAATTTGTTCTGATTGTCCATCTGTTTGAGGGTGGTAGGCAGTGCTCAAATGAAGTTCAGTATCCAAGGATTTCTAAATACTTTTCCAGAATCTTGAAGAAAAATGGGGATCACGATCAGAAACAATCGATAGGGGTACTCCATGAAGTCTCACAACTTCATTAATATATAGTCTTTCTATTCATTCAAGTGGTAAATCTTTCCTTATAGCAGGAAAATGTGCTGACATGGTAAGACGATCAACAATGACCCATATTGAATCGTTCCTTCTAGGAGTCTTTGGAAGCCCCATGACAAAGTCCATCGTAATATTGTCCCATTTCCACTCCGGTATGGGAAGAGGTTGCATGACTCCTCCAGGTTGTTTCCTTCCATCTTTCACTTGTTGACAAACCATACATCTGGATAAAAAATCAGCAATCTCCCTCTTCATGTTGTCCCACCAAAAATGTTCCTTCAAATCTCTGTACATTTTGGTGCTCCCATGGTTTATAGAGAAATTGGAACTGTGAGCATCATCCAGCAATTCCCTTTTTAGATCAGGTATATCGGGAACACAAAGCCTCTTCCCGAATTTCAAAATTCCTTCTTCATACAAAAAAACTCTCAATCTCCCATCATTCACAGCTTTAATCTTCTTTTGATATTCTTCATCATCAGTATGAGAACTCTTAATCCTTTCTAGTAAAGATGGTTTGGAAACCATTTGAAAAATAATTGATGTTTCTCCTTCCCTGGTTATTCCCATGTCCATCTTCACTAGATCCAGGAAAATTGGATCCCTTTCAATTCTCATATTGTTCAAAACTCCATGGTATTTTCTGCTCAAAGCATCTTCCACCTTTTTTGCATTCCCCGGGTGGTAGTGTATCATGCAATCATAATCCTTGAATAATTCAAGCCATCTCCTTTGCCTCATGTTGAGTTCTTTTTTGTGGGAAAATATACTTCAAAGTCTTGTGATCAGTATAAATCTCACGTTTTTCACCATAGAGGTAGTGCCTCCATATCTTCAAAGAAAAGATCACAACTGATAACTCAAGATCATGAGTAGGATAGTTTTGTTCATGAATTTTCAACTGTCGTGATGCATAGGAAATAACCCTATCATTCTGCATAAGAACAAAACCAATTCCTTTCTTCGATGCATCACTATAAATAACGAACCCATCATTCCCCGATGGTAGAGTCAATATAGGATCATTGACTAATATTCTCTTCATTTCTTCAAAGCATTCTTCACACTCTTTTTTCCAAAAAAAATTAACCCCTTTACGTGTGAGCTTCGTTAATGGGTTAGCCAATCAGGAAAAATTCTGGATGAAACGTCGATAATAACCTGCTAAACCAATAAAAATGCGTACCTCAGTTATACTCATAGGTGCTGGCCATTCTTGGATTTCCTTGTTCTTAGAAGGATCAACAGAGATTCCATCTTTAGAGACAATATGGCCAAGAAAAGAAATCTCCTAAAGCCATAATTCACACTTTCTAAACATCCCATATAATTCATGTCTTCTCGGAGTCTTCAGGATAATGCACAGGTGATTTTCATGATCTTTGTATCTTTTAAAGTATTCAAATATATCATCAATAAATACCACCACAAATTCCTCGAGATATTCCTTGAAGACTCTATTCATCATATCCATGAATACAGAGGGTGCATTAGTCAATCCAAAAGGCGTTACTGTAAAATCATAATGCCCGTACCTGGTTCGAAATGCTATCTTCGGAATGTCATCCTTCTTCACACACAACTTATGGTATCTAGATCGAAGGTCAATCTTTGAAAAGTATTGAACTCCATGTAGTTGGTCAAATAAATCATCAATGTGAGGTAGGGGATACTTGTTCTTTATTGTTATTCCATTGATCTCCATGTAGTCGATACATAACCTCATAGATCCATCTTTCTTTTTAACAAAAAGAACATGGGATCCCCATGGAGAAACACTAGGGTGAATAAATCCCTTATTACTCAATTCCTCTAGTATTTTCTTTAGTTCAACTAATTCTACAGTGGCCATTCAATATGGGGTCTTCGATATAGGCCTTGATCCAGGAATTAAATCAATGAAAATCTCAACTTCTCGTTCTGGAGGATGTCCAGGTAAATCTTCCATAAACACATCTACATATTCTTTCACAATAGGTACATCCTATATTTTAACATTCCTTTCCTCACCCACTGTAATTTCATCCTCTTCCTCCACAATAATTGAGTTTAGTTGAGCTACTGGGGGTGGATCTATATAAGAATTAGGGGGTGGCGATTCTTCTCTAAAGATAAGGTGTTCCTTATCATCATCATCAAAATTCATAACCTCCTTCTTACAATAAATCTTCGCATCATAGTCCAAACCCAGTCCACACCAAGGATTATATCAAACTCAATCAAAGGTATGACGACGAGATCAGCTGATAAAGAACATTTTTGTGCTCTAATGGGGACTGATTCACAAAACATTGTTGCAATGATACTTCCCTTAAGAGTTTTAACTGAAAACTCCCTTGTTAAATCAAATTGAAAATATCTAATTTTCTTAGAAAACTGGGAAGATATGAAACAATGCGATGATCCAGAATCAAATAATACATTTTCTAAACTTGAGGAAACCATTAAATTACCTGCCACCACGTCTTTCGGAGCTTCTACCTCAGCAGTAGTGATAGCATAAGCTTGGCCTTGATCCCTTGGCCTTTTCTGAGGTAAGTTCCCCTAACACATAGGACATCCATTTTCATAATGTCCCATCTCCCTGCAATTAGAGAATTGGAAATCGGTAGTTTCCTTCTTCCCCTTACAATCACGAGTTTGGTGGCCTTTTTCACCACACTTGAAATAGCCTCCCGTTCCTTTTAAGAAAGTACCGGGGTGTTTCTTCCCTCATTTAAAGAAGGATAGATATTCAAATTTTCCCTTCTTCCCTTTATTTTCATTTCCAGATTGATCAGTAGATCTCTTCTTCTCTTACTTTTCTTTAAAGTCATAAGACATTGAGAATTCATTCTCTGTCTTGATAGCACATGAGACAATGTTTTCATATGACAAGACGGATTGTGAGACTAATGCTCGACGGATAAATGGTTTTAACCCATCAAAGAAACGAATAATATTACTTCTTGGGTTACGTATACAATCTCCATCATACCTTTCTAACCTTGTAAAGTTAGCCTCATAATTTGCGACATTCTCTTCATCCTTTTGTCTCAGACTCAGAAATTGTTTTTCCATATCTGCTCGATGGTCACGAGGAAATTATTTTTCTAAAAATAGATCTTTGAAGACCCTCCATTCCATATTTGATACTTCATCATCTTCCTTCGTGTTTTGAATTAATGACCACCATTGATCAGCATCTCTAGTGAGGCGGTAAACTGCCATGGTAACTTTTTCCCTTTCACTACTCCCCAAATCTTGAAATATTTTCTCTAGGGAATTTATCCATTGCTCATCTACTAAGGAATTTTTACTCTCATTGAACTTTGGTGGTTGTTTCCTCATAAAGCGATCTAACACTGATCCTCCATGTTGCGGATCAGGGTGTTCCATACAGGTGAGGTTATTATTCATAACCTGAGTGAGTTGTCCCAGTATGGTGATTAGCTGATCGGAACCAGTTGCATCACCAACTCAACTATAATTATCTTGAGCAGAAGGGAAATCCCTACATGGAGTGCGTGCATTGATATGGTTTCCATTTCTTCCACTAGGTGCCATTTCTAAACAATGGCATAAAATAGATCAGTTTATGAATCAAAATACATAATTTTATACTTATAAAACACTTAATTTAAATTGAACTATTTATGGATATAATCCATAATCATAAAAATGTTTTCTTTGAGGAAGTATATACTCATAAACCCCTCATAATGATTTTTAATGAAAATGAGAGTTATCCTAAGCATATCCCCCGGGAGTGTCGTAACCAAGAGTGCAGCAAGGCCCGTTTTCGTGCACCAGTTCCCATTTGAGTCTAGCTCAAAGCGGTGTTTTCAGGTTTTACCCCTAGGTACATCTGTGCCAGAGCCACCTCTACCTGCACGTATCCAGACAGGGATTTATTGCTCGAAAAACTCACAAAATCTCTACAATACCAAAATTCTAGGAAGTTCTTCTATACTAATCCTCAATGTCCATCTTAAATCTATGTGCTCTAATCCGAGTTTATCTAAATCTAGCTTCCAATGGTTGTACTAAATTTCTCTGATACCAACTGTAACGCCTCGAACCCAGTTACCTAGAGTCTGTACATTATTACATAATATTGGAATGATCACAAGAAATATCAAATCTTAAAAGTATGATTATTTTAGTAGCCTTGGAAACACTTGACACATTCATAATGTTTTACATTAAATCATAAAAATGACAACTACAACAACATAGTCTCCGTAGTCTACACTCTTATCCCCTCATACTATCCCTGTAGGTCATTCATAATTTACTTCTTCACATCCTGGGAAAAATAAAACATAGAAAAGGGGTGAGCTCAAATGCCCAGTAAGGATAACAATATAGCGAAAACTTTCATAAATAAGAATAAACATTTAAGGCAATGTATAAATAAAACAAAAGCCTTTTAAACTTTAACTTCAACATAGTATGGAAAAAATAAAATTAAACAATTCCATTTACTTATTCACATGGATATTCTACTAATCGAATAATCACATGCAATATCAATAACCACTTTCATAATGATGGAATGCATAATGCCATACTATCATAACCACATAGCCAAGGCCTCGTGCCAAGACTACAAATAATATTTTTCCAAGGCCTTGTGAAAATACACTAGTTTGTCTCATGAGACCTACCGATGCATCGAGGAGATATAGCGGGCTCCACCGGTCACATATTAAGTGCAATGCATTCCCATATGAAAAGGTTTAAACATAACATAAACATTCGTATTAAAACTAGCATACGAAATGTAAATACATCATCCATAAACCATGAATGGTATAAAAATAACACATCCACAGTCAAACATATCAAAAAACCTTCAATAAAATATAGAATTTTTGTATCATAATAAATCAACTTCAAATAAGCGTAAAATCCATCAAAGGATGTTGACATAGATGAAATCAAAACTCTTTTTAGTGAAATATCTCTTTCTATTTTGAAATCATTAAGAGTCATATATTTATAATATATAACATTTTCTTTGAAAATATTTTTATAATATTTTAAGGGAAGCTTCAATGATTTTATAATGGCGGAAAATAGTCACACCCTTCATTTATGTTAAAAAAACATTCTTACCTTAATTCTGTCGAAAAGGTTAAAAAGCACCTTGTTTGGAAAACGACAGAAAGATTCCTTTATAAACCTCTTATAAAAAGTCAAAATGGGGTATAAAGGACTTTAACACATATTATTTTAAATAGTAAAATTTTTTCAAATACCTTTTTAAGAAACATGGATGTGGATGATAAAGATATCCCAGTAGATTATTACATATAAACAACCTCAGATAATGAAGAGATTGCGAAATAAACCCTTACCTTGTACTTTTCCTTGGTTGATAGTAGGTTAACCTCCAGTATAATGGTGAAATAATTTCTATTAAATTATACATGAATCATATACATTAATATGATATCATATATAATCTTTTAACATTGATTTATTAATAATATCTTAGTATTATCGTTGTTTCGAGTGTTAACTTACTCATTTTATTTTATATGTTTTGTTACGTAAGCCGTGTTTTTCATGGATAGGTTGTATCATAATCATAACCAAAATTATATCAAGTCCTTAGATACTATTATTAATCATCAAATGAGAATTATAATTGAATGGATACGATGGAAAATGAATCTCATCGCGTTCGTGGAGACGGTAGTCCGTATGTACGCACGAGCGACAATATCATTATTTTGATATTAAAAAATATATAATTGGATGGTATATCATATATACAGAATCATTATCATGTTATATTTATTATTTACATGAATTACCCATCATTATTATACCCATCCAAATAATAATTTATTGAATAACAATTACACCACGACGTGGAGACGGTAAACCGTACGTACGCACGTATGGTGACATGTTATTCAAAGGATGGATAGAATACTGAATATTATTTTACAATATTTATAATAAAATCACAGTATATATATGATACTGGAGTTATTATTTTAGAATGGTAATAACAAATAAAGAAGAAGTGGAAGAAGAAAGGAACTTGAAAACGGGATGTGAAATCATTACATCTTCTTCAGGTTCTTCCTTTTGATTTGATCGAAAGGGCTCCTTAGGTTTTCTTTCTGACTAAAGGAAGGCCTCTAGGCTTAAGTGAGGGACGTTTATAGATTATTTGGGAAGATTTTGGCCGCTAAAAATGGCTTTGAAGGTGTGAATTAATGAGAATGGGGAGTGCCCTTTTATAAGAGGGGTGAGGGGCACCTTTGGAAAAGCTAAAAATATTATTTTATAATAAATTCATATTCGGTTTCTAATGGCTCCAAAGTGGATTATTTAAAGGTTAAGGTAGGTAAGGGTCGCAAAACCACTCAAACTATAGAATTTAGATAGGTTTTGGTCATTATATTATCCTTATCTTTTAGTTTTAACTCTTAGTTAATTAGTTTGACACTTACCATGTCACTTTGTATTTTTATAATATATAGATAATAAACTTACTATATACCTCCATGATACCCCAAGTGGTCCATTAATGATACATATATCATGATATAAGTCTCTTGGATGAACCTTAGATTTTTAGGAATTAAATATCAAGTAATAATATTATATGTTTTTAAAAAACTCTTTTATGTCAATTTTGACACTATTTGGAAAATTGATTTTTGTGAAAATCATAACAGAATGATTACTTTGAGAAAAGTTAATGAAATCATTACTAACATGTCATTTTAACCTATACAATTATTTTAATTCATAAAAAGTCTAAAATTATATTTATTTGGGTATTATAATATTAATTATTTTAATTTTTCACTATTATGGTAATTATTACATCATTATTGGGTCATAAATAAATTAAATTATTTAATGTATAAAATTTATAAATAAAATACCATTATATAGGAAATATTTTTATCTTTATAATGAATATTTACAATCGAATTTATCTTATGTATAAACCTATATTAAAAATGATTTAGTAAATAAACATTGATTTTAACTCTTTTAACACTTCTTTGAATTAAATAATAATAAATGTGCTAATAAAATCTAAGTGGACCTAAATGATAATATTTTATTCCTAAGGTTGTTTTTGGTCGAATTAATATTATCCAATAGAATTATGACATGTGTTAGGGTAATATTATTATCATTTTTACCCATAATTACCCTATTTACTTTTAACCGTGGTAAATAAAAGTAAAAAGTTACTATTCACCAAAAATTATTTTCAACTCAATGAACCACATTTTAATCCTGGATATTAACCGTGTCTCTCGGATTTTAGAAATTACACTCACAGAAGCGGTAAAATTAAGTTTTATAAAAAATTAAGTTTTTTAACTACCACTTAGTGGTTTCACTATTCATCAAGAAATGATGTTTTTTAGAAAAATACCAAAAAATCACCCTAGGCTAATTTCGATATTCCGAATCCAAAAATGAAGTCCATTTTGAAAAATAAATTTTATAAATTTCAAAAAGTGGATATTACTATTCATAACGGCTAGTTTGATTGGTTGTGGTGTGTTATAACTCGATGTTGCGTACAACAAACGCTTTTGCATTATTCCAAAGAGAAGCGAACTGTAGAAGATTGGTGTGTTACATTATATAAAAAAATTTACAACCACCAAAAATCATTCTCATACCCCTACATAGAAAAAGGGAAAGTCGTTATATTAATTCCATGATGTAGATCACGACATATATTCCTAAGCTAATCAATGCTAGTGTCCATGATGTTGTTCAAGACACAATCTCAACACCAAAGGGTTCTGTCGTGTCTTCAATCGAAGTAGAAACATATGACATTCATTTCAAAGATAGTCCTCAACACAGCAGTGTGTAGATGGATTGCAGGTGGTCCCCTCCTCACATCCACTATGGTCAACCTCATCGTGGTGATATCTCTTATGGGAAAGACAATCCCCCCTTTTCCCAAACATCTCTATATATAGAGGTGAACCATGTACCGAAACCTTCTTATATTGATGTTCCCAAAACAACAGTGTCCATTGTATATTATTCCCCACCAGCATTGAAAAACCATCCATTCCCATCAGCAAGCGACCTTTAGAGCCATCTTTTATGGTTTGAATGGATGGAGATATCATTTTTTGATGAGGAAGAGGCCCATATTGACCTAAAGAGAGATTTACCCGGAATAAACCTCCCCCTCATGTTCTAGCCCATTTCTACTTCTAGCTAAAAGATCCACAGTGAGCTAGATAGGTAGTGTATTCCTTATCTATGCAGAAATATTTCAAAGAATCATTAGTAGCTAAAGGATGTATATCTCCCTTATCCAAAATGTGATTGTCACCGTTATACCATCAAGATTCATTGTTTATTCCTCGACCTAGCTACTCTCTCTATAGATTATAACCCAAAATCGGAAAACCCCAATGAAAATTTGCAACATGCATGCCGCCATTGTATCATGACACTTTAACAGATGATCTCTGATGCCATTACAGGCATCCAAATTCAAGGATGGGGAAAATATGAAACATTACACTTTGCTGCTCCCCTAGAATAAAATCTCCCATCAGTTATAACATCCTACAATGTTATATACTCAAGTGGGATCAGGGGATGAGATAATGCTCAGGGATGTTGGTCACTACAACATAATTCCCCCTTCCAGTGATGCCCAAAAATCATAGACTAGGAGATATGATAACCAACATCCTTCAAACAGGGCCCCTCAAGATAATAGAAGGATGTTCTTAAGACATAAATTTATATAGCGATTACGCATACAACTTCCCACGAAGAATGATCCTCATCATGGGATATCGTCGCACCCATAACTCAGGAAAGAATAAATGTAATGCATCAAAAGGAAAACATTAGTATATTCCATTCTGACCACCTAGGATTGGATTCAACCCTGTGATATTGGTGAAATTTTTCCAGAACCTCTTCCACTTAGGTCATCAAATCCTGAGAGAGTTTATTAAGTAATAAAAGTAGTCATTGGTGAACCCCATCCCCAATTACTTGAGGAATTTATATCTCAAAAACCATCTTTAAATCCATTATCCCCTAAAAGGGAATGGGAGACGTCGGTGGTGATTCTAGATCACCTCAATTCCAATAGACTAAAGGAATTTTCATCTTCGCACCCAATAGTAGTCATATATAAACCCTAGCCCACAGGGATGGGGGTATTTTAATCATCACTGACACCATGAAGTGAATCAAAGATCTCTAGGTTAGTAGGAAGAGATCAATTTTCGGTGTCCCACCTGTTCCTCCCACTCCATGAAAAACCTCTTTTAGTTGGTGCAAGATTAGAAACTCTGACAAGAAATTCCCTCATGGTCATCATTCATGATCCAAGAAGAGAGGAGAATATAGTGAAGGAAATCATGTCCCACTTGGGAGGAATGATGAAACGACCCAATAAGGAAAAGGGTCTATATAAAAAACCAAATGAAATCCAAGAGGAACTGACATTCCATGTAGAAATAAATGGCACAACTACCATTGATTGATATGCCCCTATGAATATAATCACTACCAACGTGATGGGAATGGATCATGATCCAGATCGAGAAGGTCACAGAATGGAAAACATACCCTAGGAGGAGGGTCATGTGGATACACCAAATGTCATTTCATGCACATAGAACCAATTAAGGCTCTATAATTTGGCACCACCCAATTATCTTCTTCCACCCACCTAGCAGAACATCTCTGATGATAAAGGGAAAAATAAACCACATCTATATTTCCATCTCCATAAGATAAATTATCATAAATTAGAGTGATATACGATATCTCAGGAAACTCAACAAGAAACTAATCATGGATAATATTCCCACAGGGTATCATCTATAGAAAGAGGTGAATATTCTCCCTCCTATTATTGATCCGCAATCTAGAGTAGTATATGTGTACCATATTTTCACCGGATCGAGACAACCCATCCATATAAACGATGAAGCCAGGTATGATCAGGACATCCCTCCATTGCAGTGAAAGCCTCTCCCTCACCAGGGTTACTCTTTAGTCATTGGAAAAAACAGGGTTCAATGGGAGATGAATGTGGGGCTACCTCATCAGCCCCCACACACACCCAATGGACTAGAGGTGGCTTAGGAAGTAGTTCCCCTAACGTTTTTCACTTCCATTGAATCCATGGATATGTTAATGGATGTCTTGGAATGGTGACACACTCTAGTAGAACCGGAGAAAAATCCTTATCCCAAATGGTTATATGATACCCCACCTTCACAAAACATAACCAATACTACCTTTTACACCTTCAAAAATGTTGGAAATCCTGAGTATCATCTCACACAATTCATGTCTCGATGCGAAACATTGATGGGGCCTCGAGATACGTAGAAGAAGAACAAGATATAGTGTTTATTATAGATGATGATAGGTCCAACATTCATATGGTATAATATTTTCTTGAAGTATCTATCACATGATATGAATACCTTTGTAATCCGTTACTTTTTTAGTTTATTTCAAAATTGAAGAAGACTATTATTTTCAACAAGATGAACAACATGCAGTGTGATAATTGGAGCGTGTCTGACTTTATAGCCAGGTGGAAATTTTTGAACTATTAGCCAAAAATCCCAATCTTGCAGACAAAAAAATTATTTTTTCACATTGAAAATATCAAGGATGAGCTGCAGACACACCTAATCCCCATGAAATATCCATGTAGGTTCTGAGAGTTTTTTGAAATATTGAAACATCTTGAAGAGTCTATTCAGCGAATCAGATTCAAGTCTTGGCTCACACCTGAAACATAATGGAAAAATCGAGGAATAGTTGATATTTTATCTATCTCACTCAAGCCTGTAATATTCATTGCACCTAGAAAATATCTGAACCACCCAACACCTCCTACTAACTGATAATAGCAATAGCATTTCCCTCAATTAAAAGAATAGAGAAACCATTTTCTCCCAATATTTGAGGAATTAATGAACAAGGTGTACTCATTCCAAAATGATAAATGTCCCAAACCACTTCTTGGAATACATGGATGATAACCCTCTAATGATTCCACATCCCAGAAAGCCGGATGTAGTCAACCTCATTGATTGTCCTAGTTACTATACATTTTATTGAATGATTGTTCAAAACATGTAGAACTGTTTTTCATTATAGAATTCTTTCATGTCATGGTCGACTCTGGATAGGTGATCATAGACAATCCTCCAAAACACGTGGATTGCAGAACCATTTCTTGGTCCTAGTAAGAGGATGAAAGAAAAAAAGTTTCTACTCAGCCAGTACAAAAGTTGTAAAATGGATGACTTATAAAATAGTTTATCGATCTCATAGAACCATGATGGAAGAGTTGAAATAAATTTTCATTTCTCCACCACCCATAATGGAGAATCATTATGTTTCTCCTAGGGGTGGAAATTAGGACTATAAGTAGGAAGAAATAGAAGATGAAGATGCATATTCTTACCCAAAGTAGACTCAAAATCATGTGGATTTCTTCCCTATAACATCTGCAGCATGGGTACCGCCTCTACAAATAGATTTTTCATCAGATTAGGAGCTCATATTTGGTTATGTCAACACAACACACTTGAAAAACAACTTCTCGGATGATGATAATTCTCCAAAATATATTACTTCTACATATAATTTGGGAATTGGGGTTCGTAGGTGCTAAATCCGAGGATAGAGGGGACATCCCAGATATGGGTGGAGTCAGTATCGTGGTCATATCCCCATTGAGGACACATTCTCATCAGAGACATGTGGGGAATCATTCTAGAAATCTCAATGGATGTAATGTGTTTCCACGGAGCCCTCCAGCAGTCACCCACACCCAATTCTCATGAATGACAACTTGGTGGGGGTTCAACCAAATCAAACTAGGAAACATGGAAGGCCAGTGAAACCTATGCTTCTAGAAGAATATATTCCCTTAAACTCCATGCAAGCCCCAAGACCTTATCTATTCCAATACCTAGGTTACATGTCCAAAGGAGCCCTACATCAGGAATCTGTGACCTTTGACACAGATGTATGTTGTTCTGAAATACCAAGTTGTTGTCCCATCCATTCTATAAATCCTGGATGTGCTTCTTCATTCAAGATACATCAGGGAGGTACTCTTTGATGCCTTCTAAATCCAACAAGAAATTAATATATAAGTTTATTTAGATGATTTATATCAAGTGGAATCCATATCTATAGGAATTCATGTATCCATTTCATTAACTTATCAATATCAATAAGAGTCCATTCATGGACACATTTGACCATTGAATGTATCAAGAAGTCTCTATTACATCGACATCCAAATGGTGCATATTGATAATCGATTCAGGATCAATCTCATCCTAACCTAAACTCTCTGATGTTTGGGTTATTGAAAAGGTGACCTATCCCCTACAAAGATGACCATCTAGGGGTATGATTAGAGTGATAAATGGATCCTAGAGAATATTATTATGGAGACCCAATTTGGAGAGCTCACATATGATGATGAGTTCATGGTCATCCATCATGACACCTCATATAATGTCTTTCTTGAAGGCACTGGTTCAATACCTACTCGGTGGTACGATCAATATTTCATTATTGTATTATGTACCCCATAAATGGAAAGGTTAGCATACTTCATGAGAAAAAATACCCCTTCAAGACTTCTAGATAAATATATGGTAAAGAAGACTTCTATAAGAAGGATTGTAAATAGTTTATTAACGATGATGTTATACAGTTTTTCACCCCCAATAGTTTATGTAACCCCCATGTAATTCCCTGTAGGATGCTCAAGGAGGATTACGTGATCCCCATAAACATGGTAGAAATATAAAACCCAATCCTAGAGGTCTTGACCTCTCACATCCTCAGTAAAATTCATCTTCATCATCACTTTACCACAACTTAGTTGACAAGAGATGATGATATTTCTTATAATGACCTCCCTCACCCTGATAGTGATAGGGATCCCCCAAAACTGTCATCCTCATCCAAAATTTTCCCTATAGTCTCATAAATGGAATAATTCAAGGATAATATCAAAAACTCTCCTCCTGCATTCAAGGAAGTTGTTTCTTACACCATAGATGAGGTCGGACAGATAAACCTGGGGATAGGGGAATACCCAAGACCTAGATTGATTAGTGCTTCCATGCTTCAAGAATAGTTGAAGATTTATATCACATTCTTGAAGCTACACCATTATGTGTTTCCCAAGAAATATACAGAAATGCTTAAATTGAATCCCGATATGGCGATATACCATCTCTTACTACCCGAATAGTTTTGGGGTATCATGAAGGCAACCAGAAGAATGAACTACTCCCATGCTACAAATATATAGGTGGAAGTCGACAAGTGATAAAATTAAAATTTATCTATGAAGTGAAATAGCTAAATTGGATTTCCAAAATCATCCCCGTCAAGAAACATAATGGGGAATATTAGGGTCTAACTTGATTTTAGAGATCTTAATCGGAATTTCTAGAAGGTTGATTTCACATTGCTGATCACAAAACTCTAGATCTATGAGAATATTGGATTCCAATAGATTTCCATTATGGATGGGTATTTGGGGAACAATCAGATCAAGATGGCCCACAAGGATGAATAAGATTCCACCGTCAGGGCACCCTAGGGAATATTATTCTACCATGTCAAGCACTTTAGATTAAAGAATGTTGTGGCCGCATATCAATGTGATGTGTATCGCATCTTTAACTCATTAATGGGAAGGGTTGTTTAGTGTTATGTTGACGAACATGTCATTAAATATCGACATCTATGTGATCACTTCCAAGATCTATAATAAATATTCGATAAGTTATAAAAATAAAATCTTTATTTGAATATGATAAAGTGTAATTTTAGGGTAACATTTGGAAAACCACTTGGTTTTGTGGTATGTCGCCGCGGTATTGAGGATGGCCTGGAGAAGACCAGTGATATCAAAGAAATTTATACCCCCATGAATCTGAAATAACTAATGGGACTCACTGGGAACCATGCCTACATTTTAAATTTTATTCCTAACCTGGCTGACATTGATCTCCCCTTCTGTAGGATAATGAAAAGTGGATTCACCTACCAATTGGACAATGAGTTTCAAAATTCCTTCAAAAACTACAAGCAATACTGGTGCGCCCACCAATTTTTATTCATACAGTAGATGGGAATCCACTCATCTTATATATAGCCACCATGGAATTCTCACTAGGTGACCTCCACGAGTATAATAATGATACATGGATAAAGAATAATCTATACTACTATAGAAAGAATATGATGGTTACTAAGAATAGATATTCTGATCTCTAAAAGAACTTTTTTTTCACTCATCTCTACAGTGAAAATGTTGAGGCATTACCTTTAGCACCAGGATTTCCACCTCGTCTCTCGTATTGAACATCTCATATAAATCTTGGGTTTTACTATGTTAATTGGTCATCTAACTTGATTGGTGATCATTATGCAATATTATGATATCTAAATCTTATACCATAAGTCAGTAAAAGGACATGCTCTAGATTACTTCTTAGTGGAACATCCCACTCTAAAAAATACACCAGAGGGAATCAAGATCCCTAATGAAGAGGTAATAAATTCCCATGAAACACCCTATACATGGTAAATTTATTTTTAGGGAACCTCCCAGAGTCCTATCATCACAAGAATGGAAAACCAGAAGATCCACCAAGTGGGTCTCATGATTATATTTTTCTCTCCAGACAATGTAGTTCTACCATACTCTATATCACTATCTAATGATACATGAATAATGAGGTCGAGTATCAAGCCATCCTCATTGGGTTAAAACTATCTCTACAGCTACGCATAGCAATTCTGAAAATTAATGAGGATTTAGAACTGGTGATAAAGAAGATTAACGGTAAATATTCTATCAAGAAAAAATAACTGCCCCCCCTCACCAGCTATGTTAGGAGGACTAATATAGGTGTTCCCATTTGATCCCACATTGCATCATATCCCCAATCATGGATTTCCTATGTTGATGCAATCGATAATGCAACCACCATCATGGATGACCCTGATCAGGAGAAGGAAACCTTTTCCATATCACATTGAAGATTGGTCTCAATGATCTTTGTATTGGATATGAATGAGATCAGTCAATTCGGTTCCTCCCTATAGTAGAACTAACCATTGACCACCCCTATATGGATGGATCTCGTATTCAGTTATCATTAGGACGAGACTCTCTTGGCGGATCACAATAGAAATGAACCGATTGAATTCCATGAAATAAACATTACATTTCAGGATGGCCCAAATGATATGAAAATCCAATACAAGTGAGGATTTTATGGAATTCCCCTTAGGTTCATAGAAAATGGATATGTTCCTCTCTTATGGAATAATTCCATGCAGGATCCTAGGGCACAAAATAATCTTGGATCATAAACACATAATAGATTAGAAGTTTGAGATTTTACTAAAAGTCCATGATACAGGGCTTTGTGGAATTCACCAGGGAATGTAATGTAAGATGTTTCATGAAAATTTCATCCATCTTCCCTCATTATTAATGCATACATACAGATATTCGAGGCCATATTCTATTTGGGGGATGGATATTGTGGGGCCATATACCCTAGCCACCGCAAATCAGTTCATGTATATCCTTACTAATACTGTATTCATTTCCAAATGGGATGAGGCTATTCCCCTCAAGGAAGTCACAATGAAGAATATCGTCAAATTTGTAATGTCCAATATCATCACCTGGTTCGGAGACCCTCACATGATATTGATGGAAAACAAAACCAATTTTAATTTTTCCGAGTTGAAGGTTGAACAAGGAGAGTAACCACAAATACAATAACTCATCTCACTATCATGTGGTGGAAAATGGATATATAGGGGCCTTGAATAAGACCTTATCGAATATACTGTTGAAGATTATGAACAAGTATAATATTCCCTTTCTATAAAAACTCTTCCATGCTCTATGGGCCTATCATACCACCACATGTACTTCTACACGTGAAATGAAATACTCACTAGTGTACAAGATCATGGAAGTATTACTCATAGAGGTCAAACTACCCTCACTATAAATAAGAATTAGTGGGAAACTATCAAATGATGAACTTGAACAAAAATGGCTCGATGAGTTGTAGAACTAGGATGAGAAGAGGATGTGCACATTGCACAACCTCAAGATCCTCCACTACCAGATAGCATGTGCCTTTAATAAAATGGTTCACCTCTATTCATTCCTCCAAGGAGAACTGATACTATCTCTTAGAACCCTAATGATACTAGGGAATAATCCCCCAAAGTTAGAACCCATGTTTGAAGGACCTTGCATCATACATAAGTTGTATCATAATGGGGCCTATTCGCTAGCCACCATGGATGGGTAACATTTCACACCACCCACTAATGTGATATTTCTCATTAAATACTTTGCGTAGCTGCCTGCAAAATGGAATCTGCATTTGTGTATGTACAATATTCTACCTTTCAATATGACTTTAAATTACATGGTTTTCTATGAACTAAATGTAAATTGATTCCTTTTGTCAAATGATATGTTGAGATTCCTGGAACTCCATTCATAGGCTCAACTAAAACTATCTATAGGAGATAATGACCACATCTATGTATTTTCCAAATCGTAAAAGAATATATTCTTCTCTTGAACTATGTACGAAATTATTCCCATTTTAAATTAGATTTTTAGGGATGCCTTGATCCAATATCTTGCCCCAGCCACCTCACGACATAAAATACTCCTATCATATCTTCCCTTTCCTATAAATAGTGAAATGAACCCGGTAATTCCTTGTTTATCACATCCTGAATAGCTCATGTGGGGTTATTAATTCAATTAAGGGTGTCCCTACACAAATCAGTGCATCCAGGCTTGGGATAAACTCATTAAAGGAAATAAAGGGCATCCATTATCCTTATTGAATGACAGAAAACTATAGGGATCTATGATATCCACCACCATTAATGTTGGTACACCCATGTCCTTAATGAATTTTTTTAACTACACGGTCCATCAAGAACTAAATGTTTCTTAATTATCAACCTTATGGGATATGTAAGAACACCTTGAAATTTAGTCATTCGGTCCATCCCTATGTACCAAAAATCATGCCTTCTTTCTGGCCTCCTGGCCTAAGCCACTTTCAAGAATGAGTGGCATGGTATGTATCTCATTAGTCCTCATTCATGTCATATTTTCATATCATGCCATGAAAATACCCTTTGGGACCTCATTATCCCACCTTCATCTTTATCTCATTACATTAAATGACATTGGAAAATGTATTTGCCTCCTGATGTTAATCTGAATAGCCCTTCTATAACAAAACGTTGTTTGTTTCTCATTATCATTTGAAACATAGTGATGCCCAAACATCCCCTCTTGTGCTCAACCACAATATCCCCATTAGTTCACATCGGTTCCCACATCCTTACTACATGATGTTAAATAGTATGGTAGTGAATCCTTACTGCATGACTTTAAACAACATGGATGAACATCCCCACTACATGCTAAAAAACTTTTTAGTTCATCATCCATCACCCTTATTTATAGAATGACCACTAGAGCCTGACAGAATCCAACCAGAGAATAGAGATATTCCACTAACTTTTCATATACCTGAATCCAATCTCCACACTTCATGTCTCAAGCATGTCGATTCATCACAAATCATTCACTGCCCTTGGAAAGAGGAAAAGAGATATTCATGTTTGGACATCTTATTGATGTGAGGGATTAGACCAACCAAACATAGACATCATGTCCCATAATAAAAGGATTACAGATTCTTTTTAGCCTCATGTCATCATGGGAGAACCAACCACCCCATTGTGTTATTGGTTATCCCCAAAATTATTGTCCCATATCATCACTCATGACCTGAGAAAATGCATTTATGATTTACAACATCTCCAACACTCTCTCATAGGTATGTTGGTGTACTCTTATCCCAAGGTATCCTAATGAGCCTTTTGTGTAACATCTACAAACTAGGTCCAAGTGTTATGACCTTAAAACTACTCAAACCTTGGTCAAAGTTATATGACCTTAAAATATAACACACAAAGGTCAAAATCACAAGAACCTAAACTATTAAATAAATATACATAAAACTCGTTAGGATGAAAACCCACAAAGGGATACTTGACCAAAATTCAAGTAAACTCTTGCTAAACTCAGCATCTCCAGGGTTTAGTAAAAAACAAGGTCATAAGTAAAGAAGGAATAAATCTCATAGTGTTTATTATATATCCCTAGTAAAATATAATCTATGCTCGCTGAACCCCCTAGTCTAGGAAAAAATGTGAGTAGTGATTCAGCACATCTCCTAAATACAAGAATAAATTCGACAGTTAATGGAACAACATTTAGGGTTCTCGATCCCTTCACTGATTATACATTTTTCATATATCTCAGTTCCTATTCTAATGTATCTCGAGTCATCGCAAGTCTATCCTTACCACTGAATTGGAAAAGAGATCTCTCTATTTTGGGATTCTATTGACGTTAGAGATCAGAACCACCAACCAAAGACATCATGGCCTGACATAAAGGGATTTCCAATTCTAGTGAGCATAATGTTTCCATGGTTGAACCCTGTACCTCATTGTGTTATAGGTATCCCCTAATTTATTGTCCCATACCATTATCATGATCTGATAACATTGGACTATGATTTATAGTCTCGATATCTGAATATCCAAGAGCATCCAATATCTCCAATGTTATATCTCCTTGTTTTGTACCCATTCTAAAAGATGGAATGAGACCCTTCATTATAGAAACATTATATGGATCACACGTTGTTTTTAGAAACCACAAGGCATAGGGATCAAGCGTTTCATTTAAGTGATTTGTTACCCTAGGAGTCCTAAACAGTTCTTGGATAGCCTCCCTTACATAACCAATTTCATCATATTAATGTTTGAGCCTTCATAAATATTTTATAGTCATTGGAATGTAAAATTGGTCTCTCCACCTGGTTGTGTTGTCGATGCATAAAGGCTAGGAACTGCTGACAGGAGACATCTTAGCCCGACATAAAGGGTCTCATAATCCTTTTGAGCCACAACACCATCATGAGAGAACTTGACACCACATAGTTTCAAGGTATATACCCAACCTGACTACCCCATTCCATGTCACTCGGGTCAAGATTTTGGGTTGTGATTTACATCACCAACATCCCAACAACCCAGGTGGTCCTAACATCCATAGTATTTCACCGTCAACCGTATTTTTTCAATAGATCATACATAACCCTTGTAAAATAGTAGATATAAACATTACATGGCCATGTTACTGATAGATAAGGGACTAAATCCACCAATTAAAGGCATCTCCCCCTTTGAAAATAAGGATCTCCGGTCCTCATGATCCCAATCTGTAACATGGGCCAACATAGTGCCTTGTAGTGATTTGATTAATCTCTAGTATTCTAGCCCAATATTCCATAAAGGTATGATCTAAATACCTTATACTAAATCAATAGATGGTCTGATATAAAGACCCTAAACTAAATTAACATATGGTCTGAGCTAAAGACCATAAACTAAAGCATATGATAGTTGTTGTGCATCCCACAATATAGAATTATTTTTATCTAGATGCTTCCCACATATATGGAAATCACTCATCCTTCCAGAAGTATCTCATACCCCAATGATCACTTTGTACATCATAAATTTATGATCATATATAACAATGAGAGAGATGGGAATCTACGACAACACTTAATGCATCAAAATCACAAAGGGTCATACAAGGAATAAGACATGGAGTAAGATAAACTCATCCATTGAAAGATTTTAATGTTGGGAGAAATCACTAAATTTTGGGGTCTCTCAAAAAAAAATCAGAAAATAAATGGGTTTCAGTGAAAAAGTAGGGTATTGAATGAAAGAAATCTAAATTAAAGGAAAAAATGATCTGTTACACTAGCTTGTCCGACAATGGTTGGGTGGGATGCATTAATTGAGTGTTGAAGTTTCACCCTCCCCACATCTTCCACCATTTTCATAGGCCAATGAATTTAGACTAATGTAGTCAACTCCTCAACCCTCCTTCGAGTAGTGGTCAATGATTTCAATGATGTTGAAAGAATAGACTTGAGCTCTCCAATCATCTCTTCATACATCCATATTTTCACCACCCTAAAATTCTTCTAGGCTTTCAATTCAGATGATTGCAGATGATCCTTATTCATTTCCTTTGTTGTCTTTTCAGTTGTTTGGTGAGGGAGTTCTCATTATAAAAATAATGCAAGTTACCCTCCTATGCAACCAAGTCTCTCCCAGTCAGGATGACTTGTTTCATAAGTGTAAATAGTTCCTTTCGATCAAAATCGGTTTCCCTTAGATAATGGAATAATTTCCATAGATGCTCCCCTTGATTGTAGAATGTCTCAATAGGGGTCTTGTTAATAAACAACTGGATATGCTCCCAAGACTACCTAAAACATGACTGGGCCTTATCAGATGATAAATTAGGAATAGATGAAAGATCACCAACATGTTGAATCCATGATGAAATTGGAGAGGAGGCCCCACACACAAACATTAAATATGATGATCATCATTAACCCTCATAGGAGGGAAAATCCCCTCAAAAAATTCATTTCCTTTTTCCAAACAACTATCATATGAGAAAATTCATTTCTAGGATGTCTCACCCAAATCTAAAATCAGATATATTTATTCCACGGATATAGGAAGTGAAAATTTAAGAGTCTTGTACACATGAAGGACCGGTTGTCCAAACAGACCATCAAGATACGTCATCATCCAAACCTGGGAATAGTCATGGGTGAAGCATGAAAGTGCATCAGAGGTGGGGGTAATATAATCAACACCCCAGTTTCTTCATGAGATATCATATTAAAAAATTTTGGGATTATGTCAGGAAGTCTTTCCCCACATACCCTAGAAAAGGGAATGGGAGAAACCGTATGAACGTAAATTAAACTGTTTGGAAACCAATGTGGTTGTTATGGAACGCAGAAATTAATCTCACCTACCAAGGATACAAGTACCCTATTTCAAAGGGAGACCAAGTACGACCATTCATTGAGAGATACATTTCCATTGTATATGATTGAACTATCTAGTTTATGTAGGATAGAGAAATTGAAACTGTCAGACTGACATAGCACACCTTTCACCTCTACAGGGGTTAGGGACATAATACGAACTCTAGAAACATTAATCAATATGGGGTAGGATATGTGGTCTGAAATATATGAAGCAGTATAATATTCATAGTAATGAAAGCGATCCCCTCTCCAACTAAACAATAACTAAAGGGGACCTCCAATTCTATTGGGAGACTTGCTGGATATGGCCCAACAACTGGAAATGACGTGAAAGAAATTGTACCTCCTTATTGTGACATCTCCCCTATATGAGTCATTCCACCATCACCAAGGTGCAAATTCAGATGTCATACCATGAATCCTCATACTGTTGAGCCTCCTTTTTAGAAACATAGAAATAAAACATGCTAGACTATGGTCTATAGAAGCCCTCGGGTTCACTTGGTAACCCCGTGAATTATAATCCTTATATCCCAGAATAGCCCAATATGATGTAGAATTGTTATAAAACTATTGGGAGGGACACCAATGAGGACCAATGATGTTTGGTTTGACCCCATTTCTAGAGAGTAAAATTTTGAACCAGTCAGTGAAGGAAAAAAGTGAGCACAATATCAACTCTCTCCATTGTTAATTCCTCACAAGGACAAGCATATCATTATCTAGAGCTACCATTTGGAAAGAATCATACCAAATGTTTGTAGAAACGAGAAACTCATCATAAACTCTCCAAGAGGAGGGATGTTGCCAGGCTGATGGATATCCCACATGCTCATACCCACCTTTCCATGGGGAATGTGGAATGTGTCAGTCCCATGGAACCAATGGATGACAATATTAGAGAGTAGTTCAGGATGGAAGTTATGATGATCTTAGATATTCACATGGTCTCATGAACATGAACCATATATAGATCATCATCAAATTTTTACATCTTTTTCATTCCCAGAATGGGCATGCCCATTCCTCGGGGAAATTGATGCAGATGGAATGGTACCACTTCGAGTGCCATCTACCACCAAGAGTCTCTAAGGAAGAGGAAAATATCCCTGAATATATCTGAGTGATAGATTTTTGGGAGAGATTAAGGCTATCTAGGCTCAAGGGGGAGTTGGCCAGAGAAAGGGACAGACCATGAGATTAAGTAGTTATCATATTCCTGTCTTTAGTAATCATTATCTAAACCTAATCATATGAACTAAATGACCAACGAGACAATAGATTAATGTCATAGAACGGAATAACTACGTCATCCTTCCGAAAAAAAACCCTATACAATGGATGCTAGTCAGATATAGGATAATCTTGGATTCCATCCGAAAGGAACCTCCACAAAATCTTAATATCAGTATGAATGTGAGATCTATGATTGAAATTGTGATTCTTGTCAAATCTTGGCCCTCTGATTAGCCACAACAAAGAAAGCATGATGGGATCTTGAATTCATATGAAAAATAAGTAATAGGTATATGTAAAGAAAGAATATAAAATTTGGAAAAGTAAAAAGGCATGAGAATTCCACAATGTTATCATGCACATCTCATGATGCATCAAAAGGTTCGCAATCCACATAAACGAGTTCCCAAACCACCAGATCTTCGAGAGACTCATGGGGTGAAAAACCCATGTGGGGGGCCAAGACCACCGCATGACTTCCTTATAGGATCATGATCATGTGACCTAGAAATTTTCATGAAAATAAATCCTAAGGATGAGCCAAATGAACTCATGAAGTCCTTGTAAAAATAGCCTAAGTTAATGTAATTCCAAAGACATAGTCAACAGTAGAGATAGATGAGTTTTTGATTACGAAGCAATGCTGCGCAAGAGCAAGGCTCTCAATCAGTACATGCAGTGCAGAATCATGGACTAGGGTTGTGATCAGGGTGTTTGTCATGTTTTTGTGATAGGGAAGAAGTTAGAGCAATTTAGAGAAGGAGGAGTCTGGTGGAATGAATTGTCTTACACCCCCTATAGGTAGTTCGCCAAATACCAAAGGTCTTCCAGTAGACCGAATGTCACCTGAGATGACAGATTCGTAACAACACCAAAGACTATGGCTGGATTTTAATTTTCTTCTGGATCGAGTGCTTGTCCCCTTAGATGATTCCCCTAAGGGGAGGATCATTTCTTGATGCCCTCCAAATATGAATTATAAAAATCACATTGGAGGAAACATTCTAATGTGGTTCTTATCATTCCCATAAGATAATGGAATAATTGGACAGTCAAAGAATTGTGGAGCCCTCAAAAGACTCATGATCATGTGACTGACTCATGGATACCGAAGTCTCCATGATTGGTGCCTACTTCATGGAAATTCCCATATAACCCTCCCCAATGAGCACTCTTTCTCACTAGTGGATAAAAGGTGACATCGAATGAGAGACTCCTAGGTCATGAAATTTTTCATTACCATGTTACTCATAAACCACTCAAATTCCATAAAAATTAAAAGGGAGTGAGATTATATTATAGAGACCATAGGTGGTCATATAGATCACATGCCAAGTCCTTATTGGGAAGATTATAATCCCTATATGATGTATAAGACATCTTGCAAGTTCATAGATCATTTATATCAAATAGTAAAAGAGATAACTATGGGATGCTGAGAGGTTTATGTGATCACTGGAATGTATGAAGTGAATCCTTGAAGACTCGTGACTCACCATGACCTATTTGCTGTTTCTCGTTAAACCACTTCAACTTGTTAGTTGTGCCACATGGAAGCCTCCAAGTGTGTCTGGACGACTCTGTGACTATCTATGGACAGACAGATGGTTTTTTTTTGGCAATATAGTTGTAGACTCTCATATGATCCATATTAATCATGTGATACACCACAGGAAAATTGCGTAAAAGTCACATATATTACTTTAGTAGACCTGCATACCTCCCAACTCTTGTTACATAAAACAAAGAGAATCGGAATGGATGAGGTGAATGGAGTCTGTGGTCACTGAATGTCATGAAACGCATGAACCAAGAAACACATGATACCCCATGAGTCTCTGATGATTGTTCTAGTGCATATTGTGAGGTCCATCTATCATGTTATCCTCACTTAATAGATGGAATAGATCATCTCTAGGAAACATCACAGCACTCTAAAAATTTACAAATTTTCCCATGGAATGATCATGAACCACCATACGACAAACATTTTTCATGCGATGTATCTCAAAAGATATATAAAATACACTCAACACCTTATGTTAAATCTCACATGACTCTCGAAATTCATCATATAAAGTAAATTACATTGGAATGGAGGGGGTGAACAGGGTTTGAGGTCGCTGAAGGGCATGGAATGTGCCCAACGCACCCCCAATGTGCTCCCACGAGACCCTGAGACAAGCCATCTAGGGACTCACAAATTCCTTATAAAAATCATTTCGATCTCACAAAGACCCTTGGATGTGTAGTAATAATGACATGGAAGTCATTTGAATCATATTTTTTAAAATATATGGCTATAATCTGATAAAGGATGGATTGACTTGAAACCGTTGAAATTTAGGTAGCACCCTTGACGTGGTCCACTAGAAATACACATGAAATATTGTAACTCCAGACCCAATTTTTTCTCCATCGTGGACCCACCCCAGATTACCCGAAAAATATAGTGAGTATGAGGATGGATAAAACTACAAATTCTCTACTCTAACTCAACGAAATGGTTTGTTAATTGGACACTAGAATTATAGACCAAGGATGCTACTATGCACATCGGTTTTCATAATCCAAGCTTATGCACACCCCTGATCAAGTGACATGGTGACTTTCCACTAGGTAATGCACTGGTGGACCACAGGATGGGTCATAAAACATGCATAAATCCCTCCAAGTGATCAATAAAAGGCTGCATGAAGAAATTCTAGTGAGACATGTGATGACCATGTTGCATGTCTTCCGGATCACATGAGATCCAAATAAACTGACACTGAACCGATCCAAGGAAGTCACAATCCAAAAAAAAATCCAGATTCAAAGTGGAGAACTCAAGTGGAATGTGTCTTCATGGACCTCTATATGCTTTGTGGGTGTTTACAAATGATAGGTGACACAACCACATCGTTTCACCACAATCTTGCAATTTCCTTTTGACATGCCATTGGAGATAGGCGTTGCACTTTGGACATATCAGGAAAAGTAATGTGAACCTTCTAAAAGTAAAACTTTGATCTCATTGACCCTATGGGTGTGTCCCCATGGAGTCACGAAGTCATTCATATATATTGTATGACTCATATACCGGTTCCTTCACTTGTAAGCTCAGTCTCACCAACATATCTAGACATGAAAACTTAGATATTGTGGGACCCCCTGGACAAATCATTTGAGACCTACGGCGTCACCTGTACTTGTCATCCTAGTCTTGTGATGTCTTCCGAAAGTGTTAGTTAGTAAATGAAACACCCCTTGGATATGCCATCCTAGTCTTGCGATGTCTATCAAAGGTACCAGCCAAGACATGTGAAACCCATTAGACCATTCAACCATTGATCCTATAACACCCTCCATATGTGTCGAGGAAAGTCATGTTATGACATCCATGGTGTGCCAGCTAGGTCACGTGACCCCTTTCAAACAAGAATGTACATTCATCAGGGAAACCTTAGTGTGTATGTCTTGAAAAATAACCATGAAATCTCAAATTACCATCCCAAATAGAATACATAGGATTCCTTTTTAAAGGCCCTTTCTCAATATCAAACACCCCAAAAGACATCCCGAATAAGCATGTCTTGTAACCATATGCCATGAGGCCCATCATGCAATCACCCTTGTTTATCACAATAACCATGGATCAAGTGGGATTAGGGGTATGTAATGAACACCTAATCAGGAACCAGATCCCCATTCCTCAAGGTAGCCTTAGTGTGTAATCCCCAACAAAAAAGGATCTTGACGACTATGTTACCGTCCATATTTAGGATACATAGGCTACCTTTCCTCGAGGATAATGCACCATATTGACTAAATAAATCCTGATATATGTGTTCCCCTCTACCAAAATCAATATAAGTGATCAAGTGCCACCCCTTATTTTTCACAATGATCAAGACTCGTGTGGTCTTAGGTATTCACATTAATTAGGTCATTTTCACCATTTACCTAGGGTTGTGAGGGAAGATTAAGAATAAAATCCCATTTATGACCAAACTACAATGTATCTGATTAATGCCATAACCATGATACATATGGTGTCTCCTAGAGACTCAATATTAAATATATGATGTCTTTTTACCAAAACATAGTCTTCTTAGGATGGAATTAAACTATGCGAGTTAAAAAAATATGTTGGTTATGATTTGTACAATAACCAGGTTATGTAGGACACCTTGTAATGGACTAATCCCACACCTGAGATAATCACATCCTATATATATGGTAGTATATCCAGTGACAATTGGTAATATGGTTTCAACATATAAGAAACCTCTCAAATTTCAAAAAATGGGGATGAACCTCAAATATATACAGACATATTCCCTAATGAAATCCCAGTCTATTGAATATAAATGATAATTGACCAACATTCATTTTCCTAGGGTAACCCAGTCCCACACTTGGATTATTAAAAGATTCATGAATGTTTCCTAAATCTATAATAGACTCACTGAGTAGGAAAAAATCCCCCCCAATGGTTTGATGAGCCAGACCTCCCATCTCTTGACTAATGATAGTCCCCAAGTGTTGTTGGGGTTAAAAACCAAAATGGTCGACGACATTTGGAAAGAAGGTATATAAATAGCTATAGATAAGGGAACCATTGTGAGTTTTTAGGAGATATGAGATAGATGGTGAACCTAATTCATGTGACTGAGGGAGGCCTTAAAATATTCTTTAGTCAAACAATCGAATGTGAACCATTCCACATCCCATCAAAAACCCGATGAAATAGGTACCCAATTTCTTCCATGGGTAACCCTTATGTTTTTGTTTGATTCCTTATGTATGATTCTTTATGGAGAAAACATATTCATGAATGTTTTATGATTAGTGTTCCTATATAATGATCAAATTCATTGGGTAATATTTAGTCTCATGAGATTTCATGTTGTGGAAGGGAGTAAACCTTATTCCATTATGGGACTTTTTCCACCATGTAATATAGTCATGTTGGTTAGCCTTGACACATGTTTATGTCATGTTATATACTATTTACACATACCAATGATTCCATGATAATATCTTCCCATGTTATACATTTTATTTTCCCTTAGGTATATTCATGTACCATTCCATTAATGTCATCTTTTTTTTCTTTCTAAACAATGTGA
This sequence comes from Viscum album, assembly GCA_963277665.1. Lineage (NCBI taxonomy): Eukaryota > Viridiplantae > Streptophyta > Magnoliopsida > Santalales > Viscaceae > Viscum > Viscum album. The sequence goes on along the minus strand of OY728120.1, from coordinate 1,533,800,985 downwards.
TTTGTTTTATTCCTTTTTGTATTTACGTACTGGGAATTTAAGCTCATCCCTCTTGTTCATGTATTCCCTAGGTTATCCTATGCAGTTTGTGGAGCTCAATGGAAATTAGGATCTAATTATGGAGATTAGATAAAATATGTTTTAATGATGTTTAATTATGTTCCTAATCTTCCAAAAAGACAGGATTTTTTTATTCTTGTCTTGTAATTTGATGTTTATTTGTGCATAAAATCATGTAAATATATTTGTAATTATATAGGATCATTATAGTGGAATGGTTGTCTAAAAAACAATAGATGGTGGTATTCATAGATGAAACAATTTGATTCAACGATTTTGGTTATGTTTTCACATGATCATCCATGAGAAAGGATGTTGAAGGTTCTAGTTTGAGATAGAGTGCCAAAAAGTATTTATCATGGATGTAAAGGATAATTTTAAGGGTAGATCATGAAATTTTTTGGCACATATGAAACAAAAGCACCATGTTCATGAAATCTAATCACAAAGGGAGAGGATATGTGATTCATTAAAAATGGATATTTCATTATCATGGAGGAATGTTATCTTCTTGTGAAATATTTGTATGACAAAAAAGGATTCTTTTTCCCAGATAAAAAAGGGAACATATAATGTTATTCTCACAGAAAATATAGTTCGGGTGTGACATAGAAGAATTGGTGTTGTCACAAATGGTAGGTTCCAAAAATATTCCCCCCTACTCAAATTTTCACATGCCTTATTCGTGAAATAATGGGTCTCCCCCTTGTTTTATTTCCTAAAGTTTAACCTTATACATGAACATTCAACGTATTAGACTCTTAGGCCACTCAAAATACTGATGAAAAGATATTTTCATCAAATATATTATTTTATTATTTTTAATTTAATTAAAATTATTACAATAACTGATTAAAAAATTTTCTATTCAAAATTGATATTTCACTATTTAAAATTCACAAATTTGAATGATTTCTATTTAATTAATCATAATATTTATTGAATTGTGATATTATTCCGGATTGATACAAAATTGAAAAAAAATAAATTCATTTATGAAATATATTTGAAGAATTCCCAATCATTGAATGATTTCTCAATTACATCCAAAAATTAAACAAATGTATAAAAATAAATATTTGATCAAATTTATAGTTAATTTCTTGATTTTTGGAAGTAACAAAAATCACTTAATAACCCAATTCTTCTTTAATTTATGGGGTCATAATCGATTAAATAGAGATAAAACATTTAATATTTTGGGATCTGTCAGATAATTCTAAAAAATATTGATGAATAAATGGAGTCAACTGACATTTTTCATATCCTTTAAAAAAATTACACATTACAATAATTTTTATTTTATGGGAAGAATGATTTTTATGTTTTCTGTTTCAATATTTTTACTTCACATTATCTTGGTTATGATGCATTGTATAATACCCTTAACATCTAGAACATTTTTATGATGTACTGAACTTTAAGATTCCCTGATAAATAGAATTCATCAAAATATAGTCTATAATAAATGTTTTAATAACTGATTCCAATGATCATAGATATTACTTGTTTGAATTTTTTTTACGATGTTGTCTATTAATTGAACAGAGCATCATGAAATAAAAGATATATAAGTTATAAGATAAAACTAGAATAATGTCAATATAATGTAGTGCACCATATAACTACCATGAGTTCTTATTACTTTACTTCTTTTAGTGTGTTTAATAATAGCTTCGGTGTGTGGGGAGTCATTGTAGATGCTATTTTTTTCCTCTTGTAATCATTTTTCTAGTTAATTGAGATCAATGAGATTCTGATGAGTAATTTTAACACCCATAAGGCATCATTAATTCTATACATCATATTTAAATTAAAAAATTTAATTTTCTTGGAACCATATCTTGTTGAAAGACATATCATTGAGGTATTATATTGTCAATCCCATGATTTGAAAGGAACATAGTGATAATTCTTGATCAATGGTTCGGTCTCCCCAATTGTATTTTTATTTATGTAAAATAAAATAATGATGAAAAATAAATAAATATATTCATATATAAAATCCCTACGGGAGAGATATAAATTCTCATGCATGGTTTAACAAAATATGTTTTCCAACTACACATAAAAAATAATAATATCCATTATCTATTAAATAAATAAATTATATCATTATGTTAAATTGTCAGTCTATATAAAAATAAACTGGAATTAAAATTCACCGTGGTCTAAAAAATTAATTTTTTTTAATTCATTTACATTATATTTCCACTTCATAAGAATAATACAACTCAATGATCATGAATTAATTATCATTACCATGTGGGATTTTTCTACTATAAAATGAACAAATTCGTGAATTAATCAAAAAATATGATGAAATGAAATAAAAATATGATACAAATTGGATAAAAACATTATTCTAGTGATGAAATAAACATAATAAAATGTTACCCATCCACATTGACTGATTCTAATCTCCCTAATGGGGTTTAGCCATTCATCTGCATGAAATATCTGATGATGAAGAAAACAATACCCATGGAAGAGAGGTTATAAACAAAGAAGTTATTGACGAAAAATTACATGAATTTAACTAAAAACCATACAATGTTACAGATAATAATAATACATTAAATAAGAAGGAAAACATATCTATGGACAATGATCCCCATTTCAAAACCATACCTGTAGCTTCCAATCGATGGTAGAATGATCCCTTCCTCTGGGGTAAGATCCTTCTTAAATAGGGTTCCAAATATCCTTGGAAGTAATCTTAACAAACCATAGTTATATACCCTGAAAAACTAAATGATCAAGTACTTTAATTTTCTACTTATTTTGGTTTTAGTTTGTGAATTCCTGATTTATGCCATAAATGTTGCGGCTCCGATCTACCACATTGATGATCTCACATCGTAATTTTGATCCTAGGAAACAAGTATTCTTTAAAATTTATTTCTTAATATTTATTGTCAATGTAAATCACATCTATAAGGCTTTGAAAAAAACGTTAGACCACCTTTTACATGGATAAGAAGTGAAGTGAATTTCGACATACCTCGACTACCATCCAAATTCATGTTGTAAATGATTTTTAGGAAATAAAAACAACCCCTCCCATATTCTAAAGATTATATACTCTTCAATATAGATTAAATATATTTTTTATTCAATATTCTATCCTAGATTCATTTTCCCAGGGTCATGCTGGGGTGCTTCATGCAATAAAGTGAACGGTCTGATTCTTTCCGGATTTCCATGTTTTTAACAAAATTCTTCAAAATTCAACAACAATGTTAGTTCTTTCATAGAAATAATAAAACAACTAAATTCATAATCTCAATTAAATCATTCAAAACATAACCTAAACACATCAAAACCCATTTAAATATGTATAAAAACTTTAGATATCAGGAATCTATAGTTTTCAATAGTTATGAATTATGGGGTTCCACATATTAGAATTTATCGACTTTTGACTGTTTTTTTGTTGAATTCTATAGTGATGTTATTATTTCAAATAATTTTTATTTAATAGGAGCTAAATGATATTGTTTTATAATACTAACATTTTCTCGAAGATGTTCCTGGTGTAGAACATGTACATTCTAATTGGTTTATTCGGAAATGTTATAATATATAACATGGATACCGTATTTCAGGATTTAAAATTTCCAGCAACTCTATGATAAAATAAGAAGATTTATTTTATTAGAAATATATGGAAATAATACAATTTTATGAGTATTTATATTGTTATCCAATAATCCATGCATTTTTCCTTTATATTGTTGTCTTATTATCTTATTGGTTTTATTTATTTTGCCTATCAATTGTTTAAATTTTGGTTTATTTATTTTCGACAATATATTTACATTGTCAAGCATTGATTTTATTATAAAATATATCATTTGATTAATTATTTTATTTGATTTTTTAAAAATTGTTAGTTGGGATCCTGAAATCAATTCACCTCTCATTTTTGTGTTCTCATGATTTACTTATCTAGGACAACACATGGTATCTAATCTTCACTCTACACATCGATTTAGATCAAGTATCACCCCTTTGGATTATATCTCTTTATTTTTTTGGTTTTTGATCTTTCCTTACCCTAACTGCGGTGTAGAGGATTTTTTTATTTCACTTTGAATAGAAAATTAATAGTATAATGTTTTGAAAATCATAATGCAATCCCTCCGCATATAATTTATTGAATAAACTATGAGTACAGTCATGAAACCATGGAAAAAATTCCATTATTACTAAAGTAGAGAAATTTGTTATTAATAGAAAAAATACAATATTCTATAATATCCAGTTTAAAATTCTACTCTTTGAGAATGTATTGAGTTTCAATTTAATTTTTGAGTACAGAATATTATTATATGTGTTATTCAGTGGAATATATATAATCATGTTTCATCTTATAGAAATACATGTGGTATGTGGATAAAAAATTAGTATACACACATTAGAAATTTAAATGTACCATTATGTGAACAATTGAATGGAATATAATAAATTATTATTTTTATCTTAAATAACTACTTATGGTGTAGGGAATAAATGGAAGTTACAACATTAAAAAAATTAAAATTACATAAAAAAGTACCCATGTTTATAGTATATTTTGTACCTTTTCACTTTCTATTGGATGAATCATTTTTTCAATATGCACTAGTGGTTCATGGACATTTTGAATAATCTCTAATCAGTTGTTTGGAGAAATAAATGATAATAAATTTTTTGAGATGATCATTAATAATATACCTAGTTAATGGGGGTCTAAATGAACTACACTATAAGTCACCAAGAAAATAAAAATGATGGATTTGCGGATTTTATTTGAACTCTTATAAAGTACAAGAACATGTTAAGTATGGATGACGAAAAATTGGGAATGAACATATGATTTATGTTTATATATACTTATGATGTTTTAACGTTCAAAGATAAAACAAGGAGACTAAGTACATAAAAATTTGATTCTCAATAATTTTTGAACGATAACTATAAAAACCTACTGACAATGAGTTTTCTCAAATAAAAATAAATATTTTTTCAAATGTTATATTACAAAGAGATTATTGGGAGGGAAGGCAAGAAAAATATGATATGATGGACTCAGGGAAACTTATCTTTACAAATAAAAAAATCATGCCAGTATTTGACTCGATTTCCAAATGATTAATTAGTCGGGTACGGACTATAGAATGTCATTTAAAATAAAACGATAAAGATATTAATGGCTATAGATATGCATAGTGTATATGAATCCATGTTTACCTATAATAGTTCATAACTAAAAAGTAATTACATCCACATTACAACTAGTTTCTTTTGGTAAAATTCATAAATATGTATTATTCCTTATACAAAATATGTCTGTAGATGCACTAATTAATTATTCTCTAAGGGATCAATTCCATTTCTCATCAGATGATCAAGGTGAATATTTGAAACCAAAATGTTATGAACAAATGGAATTTTATTTTGTAAAATTTTAGGATTTTTAAAATAATTATAAGAGATTTACCAACATTAAATAAGTAGTTTTTATGAAGAATAACATTCCAGCTACATATATGAGTAATCCTTCAAGGATAAATTTTAAACAGAGCACTAAAACTTTACTAGATCCAATATAAAAAGATAAAACTGTTGTTAGTTTGAATTAAAAATTAAAATTATTGAATCAATTGTTATTAAAAATTACATCCAAAATTATAAACATTGAAAATATATACAAGTACTAGAAGCCAAAGAGGATTACATACAGAGATAGTAGTAAATATACATGAAGACTTCATTAGAAGTAAAATTATTTTGTTCCAAATTGTGTACTATTTTTTTGTAAGTGTCAAAGAGGAAGAAACATGAAGAATAAATGTTTATTAAATAAAAATTATTCTTATGGAATTACCAACAAATTTAATTTCATGGAATTTTCATCTATATAATATAATAAGGTTAGAAGAATGTGGTAATAGAAAGATCATTTCTCAAATATCTCCGAACCAAAAGTGGTCTTGACATTGAGACCTTAATGTCCAATCAATGATTAAATATTTGTATTTGTAGTTGAAACATCCAATATAATGAAACCTTTAATCTTTTCTATACATATTTAAACTTTCATGTGTTAATTTTATATTAGAATCTATACTTTTATGTTTTCTATTTTAACATTAATGCCTTAAATTGTTAATTTTTTGAAATATTTAACTTTGAGAAGTTTTTCATTATAATTTTATGCATAATATATTTTAATCTTACAAAACTCTTTTTATACTCTTATATTCCATCCCCATATGAAAATTTAAGAAGATTAAATTTGATCAAAAAAAATGAAAATATTTTAGAATATTATTTCAATAACAAATATATTACAAGATGGAATATGATGATGAGAGAATTACAAAGAAGATCCTTACAAGTGATAATCATTCCATTAATGGTGAATATAAATATTTTGGACTTGATTATCTGATTCACTTACTACTCTAATCCATGAACCATCACTAGAAATTTAGTTTAATACAAATTAACTATGTAGGGAAGGCTAGGATTATAAATGTTGCGAAATATAATGTTGAAAAATTGTATCCAAATGAGTCCCTATTTTTTTAAACATCATTCATCATTAAAATAAGACATCTAGGTGGGGATAAAGTTAAATTAGATGTTCATATTTATTTTCTACAACCTATGTAAAACATTTACTCAAATATAATCATATATAAAATATTCAAGGGGTGGAAAATGAAGTAATATCTTGATTAACAAATCATGTCCAACATTTAATTATTTCCCCATTTTATATATTCATACTTGTATTACACTATTGATGTATTAAAATAAAATATTTCACCAATTACATGTATAATTATATAAAAATATCTCAATTTAAAATTATTAATTAAGAATTTATTTTTCATAAATGAAAAAGTGTACTGTTGAAAGCGAAAAATTGGAATTTCTATTCAATTAAAAACTTCATTATCTAATTACGAATTCATATTAAATCATCACTTAAAAATAAATGTGAGATAACTAAATAAAATATACAATAATAAAATATTCAATAATAACATGGTTTATTAGTATTCCTATTAAAATAATCTAGACAACTGAGGGCATTGACATCATTTACTACAATGCTTCGCCAGTTTTGATAGATAATTTTTATCTACTATTTACAATTTTTGATTTCAAGAAGCAATATATTTGTGAAATCTCCCCAAGGGAATTCATATGTGAAATAATGTTCTATTTGTATTGGTCTAATAAATTTCAGTCTTTTTTGAAGACTTTTATCTAGTTTAAGGATGATAGATTATCATGGTTACTAGTGAAGATTATAAATTTTTTAACCCTGTATTTTTTAAGAAATTTGTGTAAATATATATTTTTGATGAATCTGTTGGTGTAAAGAATGTTAATTTCAATATTATGGAGTATGATTTTTCCCTTACATTGATATTTTTTATGTGGTCATTCTATCTCTTGAAGGAGAGGAAACTTGCATTTCATAATAACTACTGGACGTTTCTGAATGTTTAATCAAATCAATATATGAATAAACCTTCTTCATATAGATAAAAATATGGATCATGTAGTGATCCATCTGAGGATATCCAGGCATTATACACAATTTATAATATTTTAAGGCTCTATAGAAATTACTGATCCCCATGTACTAACAACTAGTGTCTTGGGATCAAGGAAGCAAAGTTGATAATTATTTTTCCCAATGAATATGAATAATCAAAAATAAAACATTTACTATAAAATCAAAAAAGACTCATCAATAACATGGAGTTTTCTCAAAACAATAAAATTAAATTTTAAATATTAGGTAAACTATGTGATTAATAACTCAAATATAGACATCCATTACTCAACCGTAGAATAATATAAAATAAAACTATATATAAAATTATCCCAGAGCACATAAAGGACAAATGTTTTGATATATACACAATATACGTAATGTAGAACAAAACCAAAATAAAGGTAAAAAACGCCTCATTACTAATCGTCACAATAAGACCACATATCCAAAACCTTCACCATGAGTGACCTGAAAGAAAAAGTTCCAAAATGGGGAACCTTTCAAGAACCGAATCTTGAACCAGCATGATTCACTCAATCTAAAACCATTGAGTGGTATATATATGGTGTGATAAAAAATAATAGTATCTTATCATTTATTTGATTCTCTATGTGATACCTTAAATAATATATTCCGCTAATTTCATTTATAAATAGAAATTATTGAACTAATATAATTATTGCATTTTGAAAAAAAACAACCTAAATAAATAAATCTCAAATTTTACTTTTTAAAACTATATAGTACCATATAAGGAAAACTACAGGTTGTATTAAATTTAAATTCCACACTTCATATAAAATTTATTGAGATTAATTTATATCCATGTAAGAAAAAAACATAGTTTTAAACTTTTTTAACCAATTCACTTTCAAAACATTTCACAATTTCATTTTTAAAATTATTACAAAAAAGAGGGAGACCACAAACATAAACGATAAAAAAACCTATACAATGGAAAAGAAACATAGAAACCATAAAATATAGAAAATTTCCACTAAATTAAATAAAATCAACAAAATAACCCTCAACTCAAGTAAAAGTAAGAAGACCATAAGTAAGTAGCAATATCATAAATTCCAGAAATGAGTGAAAACAATCATGGGTGAATCATTATTAGACTACGATCAAGTTACCATGAGATCATTGTATCCATTCATATGTAAATTCATTAATATCATATCATATCAATTCATGTATAGGATACTATGGAAAGCGAAATCATATCCTAGTGGTAATTGAGATCACAGTATTGTTTAGGTCTTTTAGTGTAATCCAATGATAGGTGGAGAAAGTCTAGATACCTATCAATACATGTCCCTATTATCCATACCTAAGTACCTATGGTACCAAATTATATTTAAAGAGAGGTTAGTAATCTCAAACATGAAATCAATCACACAAAAAATAATGAAATATAAAAATAAAACCCTTCTCACCTAAACTCTCTTTATAGAAACAAACCATTTCATCACAACCCAAAAAAAAATATATATGGCCTTTTGGATCATTTTATAATAAAAAACAGCTGGATCAATCCATGAATGTACAATTAAATTATAATTGGTCCATTTATACCTCTTTAACAACTCAATTCATAATATCATTTTTAAAAGTTATTCTAAATTATCTTTAATGATAAAATCCTATTATAAAAAAAACTTCAATTAAAATACAATCATATACAGAATACATAAATGAATCCCAAACATCACATAATATTGGATAACATATGATTAAAATGAAACCGTGATATAAAAAAATATAAAATAAAAAGTTAATAAATTATTACTAATAGTCAATCTTAGTTTTAATATATTCCATTTAACATGAAATTGATATTATGCTCCATAAGCTATTATACTATAGAATACATTAAAACTCACATTATAACGTAGACCTATTTTAATAACATTAACATTCAGGAAGAAGTTATTGAAACATTTCAAAAAATAACTAGAGCTATATAGAATATAACTTTAGTTATAATTAACTCAAATTCCATTACAACCCTCATTGGTGTCAAATTAGAAAATCTCCCTGATTAGGGCAACAATTTATTTTCATAATCAAAACCTGCATCCCACAGTCAATTTTATGTGAAGAAGGAGTTATAAAGAGACTAGGAAACCAAAAAAAAATCAATAAACTGTAATTAAAATGATAAATCTACCTTAAACCAAATAAATCACATCACCTTAAATGAAAAATGCAACAAAATATCTCAAGATGATCTTTACAATCCCAATGTAATGCCACGGTTGGGATGCCATTCAACATAACCTAAACCCTATGTTCTATGAGATCTCACATGTTTCTTATCATACACTAGAGGTCACAAATATGTGGTGAGGGACAAATCCATATAATGGGGAGACTATTCCCACAAATTGGAGTTCAATAGTAGTAAAAATAACCAATCATATGCCACAAATTATCACAATATGTGTAATAAGAAAATAATTTTTATCAATAAACATGATTCTTTCATAAAAGTTTAAAAAAATTCCCTTTAGTCTAATCAAAAATAAAAAATAAACAAAATTATAAACACATAAGGGCCCTACTGCCATCGATGGGATACTACACAGTCATAATTTCCATATGCCTCAGAGATGCTCCATCCTAAAAATGAATAGTCACTTAAAACTCACTAAGAATCATTAAATCACTGAAATCACATTTCACTATAACTAACCACCCATATATGGTATATTCAAAACCATGAGAACCATACTAGCTAAAATTACAACTTTTTTGCAACTGATTACCTTCCATTTTTATGAAATTTAAATAGAAACCCTAAATTTTTGAGATCTATATTATCTGAATTGAAATGGTGAAGTATGAAATGTTTTTATCCTCTCGATACATATTTTATCAACTCTTGGGATGTTCCCCATAAAATTTAGATGGTTTCAACATGTTCTTATTGAAATCCTTATAAAATCATATCCCTACACCACAAAAATTATAGGATTACAAATTTGAAGAATAAAAAAGAATGAAATAAAATAAAATATATTAATTCATTACCAAAAAATCACCAAAATTTACCTTATCTATGGTAGATTCAAGGGGGGAAATAATGGGATTGGTCCAATTGAGATGGTCTTCCCCACATCTCTCTTCCATCTAAATATGAAGGATGTCAACTGATATATTAATAGTATTACCCTATTAAAAAACCTCTCATGGTGTCATTGTGATGTTTCCTAATATTAATGATGCAGTTCCACTTCTAGGGGAATGGTTGTGGTGAAACCCAATGGGATATGGTGTGTAATAGAGATTGAGGATATAACCCACCTCAAGGGATATCCTAAGGACCTTTTTTTGAATAGTCTATGATGAAATGATTTTTAGGAGGGGGTGAATTTAACTTACGAAAAATTTATAAAATCAATAAACAATGTCTAATATTAATGTTATCAAATAACAAAATACAAATAATAGTGTAATGAATATCATAATAAGCAATGAAAATTTGTGGCATAAAATAAAAGAAATAACATAAGCATTTTATATTAGTTAAGAAAAAGTAGAATTTCATCCACAAATCATAAACTATCTAATATAGTGAGAAGATTGGTACACTCTAAAATTATACTTGTTATGAAAATAATTGATATCCTTTTACAAATAATTCATTTTCATACCTAGAGGAATAAGTCAATCACCTTTATCATTTATTGGTTCATAAAAATAACTCATTCTTTTACCATGACCAAACACAACCTAAAAAATTGATGTTGTAGTCCAAACCTATTGTATTTTTATATTTTAAAGTATAAAATTATGAATATTCCTTTTATTCCTGTGAAAAATAACCAATAAATTTTGATTAGAAATATAATTATGGGAACATTATAATATAGAAGACCGAATTTTCTAAATTAATGAAACTAATAAACTAAATAAATATGAAAAGAATTATGATCTATAATAGTCCTATCCTGCCAATCAAAATTGAATTTTAATGATGATGCTTTAGGTGTTATAAAAATACTCTGAAAAAACTCAATCATTGTATCTTCATAGTATATAAAATAAATCGATTGAATAATTAGCCTAAAAAATATTTCAAATTGGTTATATTTATCCATTATTTATTGTAATGTTCTATATTTTCTAATTTCTATAACTAAATATCCATGATCTTTATGATCATGTGGGTTTTTCCAAAACACAAAATAAAACTCGCATGAAATGGTATAAATAATATAAACATGAATGCAATTTACTACCAGTATATGGAAATATCACATTTAGTTTAAAAACAAATTCATATGTTATTCCCCATCATACATTTCAATAAATAATTCAAATATAATTAATTCCAATTTTTAGATATATATAAAATAATAAAATAGGTAATGTAGATAAACATAAATCATAAAAAATAAAATAGAGGAATAATAATGAAATAGAGTTTCAAAATTATATAAATTCTAGATGTATTTATGTTTAAAATAATTTATATTGTATAATGAAACTTTAAAAATTATGTAAAATTAAAACGAAATTGTGTAAAGGTCATTTACATATGTGTAAATGTTATATATAGACTCGCATCAAAGTAAACATAATAGTGTAAAGGTAATATATTGATTTTTTCCAAGGGTAAACTTGTGCAGATTTAATAAATCTAAAACAAAAAAACCATCATAAAGATATTCTATATAAGGGTAAAAAATACCCTCTAAATGTCATTAAAAATACACACATAAAGGTCATTTTTAATGTAAATATAATGATGTTATTAGATTCTTTGTGAAAATCATTTTCAATGTACCTGAAGATAATTTTTTATTCATGTATAAAGATATAATCATATAAGAACATAAATATATTTCAGGGTTTTAAAATTATCAGAACCTACTGACAAAATTAAACTATATAATTAAAAAAATTAATAATTAAGGATTAATTAATAATAAAAATTTTATAGATTCTAAATATAAAACCATAAAAAAAATATCGAGGAGAAACTTTAAACACTAATAATCAAAATTCTCATTCCTCTAATAATCTCCCCTATTGATAAATTACAAAATCATACTATAATTATAAAACCCTCCCAATTTTTAAAATAATAAAAATGAAAATTATAATTGAAGAAACCATGATTTAATCAATATCAAAAAATTATCCACTCTAAATTTAATTAAATATTTCTCCCACTTTTAAATAGATGGGTAGAATTGTGATTGAAATTAAAAATAACTAGTATTTTTAAAAAAAATTCCAACAACTTGATAAGACATCAATTGATAGCGATAAAATATAAATTAAATAATGAAAATTCCCTGATACACTAATAACTAAACTTAAAAACTAGTATAATTATAATATATATATTTTTTAAAATCAAATGACTACCAAATCACACCAATATTAAGAATAAATAAAACTAAAAAAATTGAAGCTTCTTAAAATATATATTTTTAACTCAAATTCTATCATGTTTATTTTTTTAAAAAATGATTATTATCTCACCCTAATACAAACCATAATAACCACATGTTAAAGTATACATGGTAAAAAATAATAAATTTGAAATAATAGTAATATTAATAGTTAAAAATTTCAAATATATTTAAAAATAATATATTCACATAAAAAAATGTGCATTAATACAATTTTCAACTCCTCCGTAGTTAAAAATTAAGAAATCTATAATAAAATCAGAATTATTTAAACTCAAATATAAATAAAAAATTGTAGTATCTTTTTTTACAATATATTTAATTTAAATATAATTCCCATAATCAAATCTTCATTTATTAAAATAATAAAACCATTTTCCATAAGATTTTAAAATCTTTTATTTATTAATAGTGATAATTCCTCTTGAAAATATAAACACTATAAGGATCAAAAACACAATTTAAATGATATTAAAATATTTTTTAAAATATTCATAATGTATAAATACTATAAAATTCAATTCTTAATATAATAAATCATAAACGAAAACTAAGATAACATTCTCACAAGTTATAAAAAATTACAAATTTTATATCCTTATAGTGTATCATATAATAAAACTGGAATGGGTAAGTATAAAAACTACAAACATATACATACATGGGAATATATAGTGTTTTAGGTTCCTCTTGTTTCATCATAGTACCTTTGTGAATCAAACTGATTGAATTCATTGAACATTGGAACTCATATGAGATGAAACCGTAAAAGGATTATTATTTCAAAGTGGTTGTTTAAAAATTTCATAACATTCATATGAATAATAACTACGTAAATAAACATTTAAATATATATATATATATATTAATAATGAACCATTTAATTTTACTACCACATAAGATAAAATTAACATGTTTTTGAAATTATATTCTGAAGAAAATTTACCAATCAATTGGTTTCTTGTGAAATACATTTTTCTGTTAATTTTAAAAAAAAGATTGGAATTACATTCTATTTTTTGAAAATTTCCAAATTATAATAGATTTTATCACATATTTTTGAATATTACTTCTCATTTTATTTTTATTTACCTTAATTTAATATCATTCATTTCCAAAATGAGACATATCATTCAATTAAATATTTAATTAACATATTTACACATTAATATTTTGAGAAATAAAATATTTGATCTTATCATTCTATTCATTATGTTTTAATATTACAGAATCATAATTTCATAACATCTTTTATGAAAAGTAACAATTATAATTCTATTTAAAATCATTTCATTGATTCATAATCATTTTCTCAATTTTTTCATAAATTTTTTCACTTTCCTTTCGATATTTGTCACAAATTTCATTTAACAAATTTATTATAGATTTCTAAATATTGGAATCTAAATTTTCTAATTAAGAATCTAAAATTTTAAAATTATAGAATTTATCCAAAAAACACATATTACCTATGTATTTATAAATTTATTATGATGAAAAATAATATTAAAATCAATTTGACATATCCCTTTCAGTGTGCATACACTTTTGTTTTCTTCTAGGAGTGTTTGGGATCATCTTTATATATTTTCTACCCTTAAAACACAAAGGTTCTATTTATACAAATTATTTCATAGAATCTCTTATGAAAAAAATTACATAATACCTTTTTTTCTATATAACCACCAAAAATAATGATCTCATACATATTTTTATAGTCTACAAAAATTATTATAGATACAAAAATATAAAAAAAATTAACGAAATAAAACAAGTGTGAAAAAAAAATTTCATGATCTGAAATCAAATTTGGAATCATGATAAAGAAAATAAAAAACTTTAAGGGAATTATTTTCCACCAATTTTTCGCATACTATGTGATGAAAAAATCATATAGAGGGAGATTGAATCGATATCTTAAACATCAAAAAAACTGAATGAATAGTTTTCAATAATAGAGTAATCAAACTTGAAAAATTATAATATTGAGGAATAATTGACAGAACATGTAATGCATATAATAGCTGAAAATTTAATATTAGATCATTCGAATTTTATAGTATTCTAGTTCAAGAGATATGATATATACTTGTCAAAAACACTCCAAATCGATTAGGTAAATACTACACAATAAAAATATCCTTTTTTATAGTATTTTAGAATAATTTGAAAACATGATTTTAGTCACATGGAGGCACAACCCTATTCCCTTTATATTTTACAGGTAAATCAAAACCTCCAAATCGTTCACCAAGATATGAACCAACCTATATATATATTTGAATGTGATGTAATAAACTATATATTTTCCCTTTTAAAGCGTAGGAATTTCCAACCATTATTTATAGATGTTGATGTATAACCTTGGGAATATTTATTTTGGTATTATGGAAAAAAATAATTAACTTTTGATTGATTGTATAACCATAGAAATATTAAAATGAAAATAACGAAATTTACTAATGTAATCAAACCATTAAACATTAAAGAGATAAAAATATGAAGATCTAGAATAGTTCATATGAACCCTTCAGAATGGATGCAGAATAATAGATCCTATGTTATTATAGTAATATTAAAAAAACATGATGTGCATTGAATATCACAATATAGCATTAGTAAATAAAACAATGAGTTTTATGTTTTCATTATTTTGGTTTTATTTGAACATTATTTATAAAAAAATTATCAAATACTAATTACATTAATGAAAACACCATGATATTCATAGTCATGGGCTTGTTCCTAAAAATACTTCCCAACACCCATGCAATGGTTATAAATAATATAAACATGGAAACACAACATTACCCATATAATGAAATATAATGTGTATTTTGAAAAGTGTTTCCCATGTTATTCCCCATCAATAATTTCTGAAACAATTTGGAATTTAATTTTAAAATTATATGTAATTTTTAATTTCGTAAAATTGATAAAAAACCATTGTAGTTGAAATAAAATTAATATATTCTAATTATTGTAAAAAAAATTAAAAAAAATTCATCATAGTCTAGAATAACATAAGGTAAAAATCATATTAGTTTTGTGAAGGTAAAAAATACTACACAAATTTAAAAACGAAAATGCATAAATAAAATTTATATTTGTGTAAAGGTAACATATTGACCAATGTGAAAATAAAAATTCTGGTTTAGAGGTAATATATTAATTTGAATAAAGGTAAAAAATATATACAGATTATGTGATCTTAAAACAAGAAACCTATATAATGGTAATATATATAGGGGTTAACAAAAACTAACTAAATGTAAAAATGTATACCTGTATAAAGAAAAGGTATCATATCCATATATGGATGATTTTAGAGTCCATGTAATCATCATATTATCTCCTCATAGATATGATTATGAATTAATATATGGAAATATATTTATCTCATAAAATAACTATTTAGGGGTGTTTTATACTTTGTGTAAAATAACTGAAAACCAAAAAAATTATAATTAACATAATAAAAATTTAAATATGCATTAATGAATAAATAATAATATAAATTTTAGATATTATAGGTATCAAAAAATAAGAAACATAAATCAACGATCCACTTCTATCACTATGAAACAAACTCTACATTTCTCTAACAGTCTCAACATTTTTGATAACCGAACAACCCGAATAATAATTATTATAATCTATCTACATTTATAATTAATCACAAATGTAATCAAAAAAATATGAAACCCTAATTTAAACAAGATTACATAATTATCCTCTCTATAACTAATTTAATAGTTCTCCCCTTATTGAATTAAATAGGTAGAATATTAATTTAAATATAAAATAATATTTTTTATATTACATACATCATGGTTAGGCTATAAGTTATTGTAAAAAAAATAAAAAATGTAGTTATACCCCCTATATGAAAATAACTAAACATCTAGACTACAATTACTATAAGATATTTTAAGACACTAAATGAATAAGATACTCATAATGATTATAAAAATTAAAATTAGAAGACTAAAACATTCTTGAGAGGTATTTAATACTCAAATTCTAAATTTTTTATGAATTAAAATAAATAAGTATTCAATCCCCTTGAAGTAAAAAATAATTTCTTCAATTAAAAACATGAATATTAAAAATAATCTATAATTTCAATAATATAAATGTTCCCATTAGATAATATTGATTTTATATTGTATTTATTGTCAATATTCTATGGAATAGTTAATGATTAATTTTATGGAGAAGAAGTTTCACATTGATATTGTAAAATAATGTTCAAAAATATATCATATTCTAGATAGAGGAACCTTCAGATTCACTAAAACAATATATATATATATATGATCCATCATAATAAGATGACTGAAATTACTGAAGATTAGTTGATTTAGTACTACTGGTCGATAGAGAAATAAATATAAACATTTATAATCCAATGAATCCACAAACATCATATGATTTATTGAGCTAATAATAAATATATTTATTTATATTTATTATGGATTAAGAAGAACTGTGTCATTTGGAGGTGAATATGTGTATACCAACTGGTGGGGATGTTTAAGATCATGAATAAGATATTTAATATATGAGTTAAAAAAGGATAAAATAAGTGAACAAGGAAATACACACTCCATGTTTGTGGTATGATGAAAAGATAGAAAAAATAGGTTATAAAAAAATTAATGGAATGAGTATAACATGAAATATGTAAAATAATTAATAATATATTATAATGGTCCGGACCTCTCAGGTCTATTCCTTTGTGAAAATCAGGTGTATGAGCTGTTTTGGGAGGTCAAGGTGGCATATCCCCAACACTTAGCCAAATTTTCCATTTTGGTGCATATTTTCAATGGTAGACGATTGTGAACAGTGAAACAGTAACCATATATGAATAGTTTAATGGCGACCTTGTCTGAACAGTGCATCGGTGACCTTCTCTGAATAGTTTCATCAGTGACCTTATATGAACAGTGTCTTCGGTAACCTTTTGTGAACAGCGCAATGGTGACCTTCTGTGAATAGTGACATCGGTGACCTTATGTGAACAGTGTCATCGGTGACCTTCTGTGAACAGTGTCATCAGTAGCCTTATGTGAACAGTTCATCAGTGACCTTTTGTGAACAGTTTCATCGGTGACCTTATCTGAGCAGTATCATCGGTAACCTATTGTGAACAGTGAAGTGGTGTCCTTATGTCAACAGTGACATCAGTGACCTTATGTGAAAAGTGTAATCTGTGAAATTATGTGAGCTGTGCAATGGTAAACTTATCTTAATAGTTTCATTGGTAACAATAAGTAAACAATCAAAAGGTGAGGTTCCAACAGTGACCTTTTCTTTCCCTTACCATATTTTGTGTTCTGTGAACAGTGTTTCCAGAACGGTGGGGTTCCAATGGTGACCTTTTCTTTCCTTTTCCAAATTTTGAGTTCTGTGATGAGTGATTCTAGAAGGGTAGGTGTACAGTGTTTCCAGAATGGTAGATCTACAGTGTTTCAAGAATAGTAGGTGTAGAATGTTTCTAGAATGGTAGGTGTACAGTGTTTCAAGAATGATAGCTGTATAGTGTTTCCAGAGCGGTATGTGTATAGTGTTTCCAAAACTGTAGGTGTATAGTGTTTCCAGAATGGTAGGGTGTACAATGTTTCTATATTCCTATAATTTCTCCCCTTTAACATTTCATTTGACGTAAAATGGATTTAAAGTCTCGTTTTAAGAACACTAAGGCCGATTCAAAGGCCACAACTCTTTTATTAATTATTCCAAAGGTTCAGGATGTTTTTACATGGTCAAACCACATGGTTTAATGTGATCTGATTTTTTTGGGAAATCAAGTGAATCTTAAACTATCTCTTCTTTAAATCTTCAAAATGGACAAGATATGTCTTTACCTTGTTCGTCCTCCTTATTCTATGGTGTGAGACACTCGAACTTTTCCTTCATTCCCTTAGGAATCATGTGATCAAACTTTTCCCCGTGGATTAGTTTCCATCAACATCCTTCTTGATGCAAGTGCAACCCCTGTTTCGGTGCAACCAAGATGTATCCAACCATCTTCTATAGAAGGTATGTTTTATCATCATTCTTTTTGGGTTTATCTTTTTCTGTTTCTCCTTTCCATATTATAGCAAGTGATCTCTATGATTATAATGAAGTTTTCTTGGGTTTCAGTTGGTGCGATCGTACAATGGCATCCTCAGGTGGATGCAGTTGTCGCGAGAGGAGGTGATCATGATTCTTTGTGTGAACTATTCTCATATAATGAATGTCAATGACCATTTGAGGTAGGGGATTCATTGATTCTCTCTTCTTTTATGTGCACCTGTATCATTAGCATTTTTTATCCGATTGGATGGCAATGAAATTGACATAATAAATATTTGAACCAGTTAAATAAATTGATATGGATCATATGTTTTTGACTCCTGTTTTTCTAGATAGTGTGATATCTATGCATACTTTTCATATAAGATCTTTCTTGATGTAAATCAATAAAGAATGTAAATCGAGATTAATTGATAATTGTTTGGCTACAGATAAAGATGCATGTAAACAAATCTGGTTCTTGTTGTAATTTGATGTTAATAAAATTGGCTCAGTAAGCATGTATAATTATTTTTGATTACATGATGATTAAGTGTCCCGAATTTTGATCCTGTAAATAATAATCGGTTAATCCAAGATGGATTAAAGAATCGGTTGTTTGATTAAAGATAATTCCTTGTAGCTTTCTGAGTTACCCTCTTGATTGTTAATAGTCCAAGAACCAAATTGTTAAGATATTTTTTTTCCTATTTCTTGTGTTGTGATGTGATCTTGGATGGTTGTTGTGATATGTGGGGGCATGGAGGATTTTTTGTGTGGTAGAAAATGACGACTAGGGTGGCGAGATTCATCGTTTTATGCATGTGGGTGTCGAGAAGGACACCAAGTATTATGGAGTGAGATGGATGTGATTGTTGGATGCATTATATTTCTTTTGGGTTGATTATCTGTTTTACCTTTCCCCACTACCTAAGGAATTTATTCTTTCTTACACTTATTTAGAAAGATGAAAAGATGTGTGGGGTATGTCACGTGCTTTCTATGTTTAGCTTCTCAAGGGAGGATGGGTTTACACAATTTCTATTGGCGGCATGAACTAGATGGGTTGTACATCTACTCATCGTGTTTGGACCACTTGTGTTTATTAGCATAGAATGTTTTTCTAGAATTCATTGGAATGTGGGAAAGTAATTCTGTAATGAATAATTGAATAAATGGTGTTAACCCATGGGGTTGGAGTTTGCTGGAACATAATGATGTGGTTGTAATTTTAAAGGGATAGTCGAATTTGGGCGTGATGCTAATGAAATTTAATGTGGAATTGTAAATGGTTAATAAATGATTAAATAATTAATTAACGTAAATTGGAACTATTAAAATGGTAATGAATTAAGGAAATAAATCTTTTGAAATTGTTGTGTGCTTATAAGATACCCAGTCTTAGAAGTGGCAGTCGGGAGTCCAGGGGACGTTAGCTGCAGTTGAGACTAAGACTAAGTTATGCCCATAGTGTGGTTGTGAGCTATAGTATATTTTTTCATTTATGTGTTTCTATACGCTACTCCACCCTGTTAGTAAGTTCAACTCACACCCCGGGGATTCTAAGCCCTAGGGGTGTTTTCTTGAACATTCTGGCAGGAGGATGGATGGTCGAATATCCCCTTTGGCCCCGCACACTCCTCTTGGTAGTTACTTGTACTGGTAGGCACAATGTTTAGTTTTCCCCATATATGTGTGTAGAGGGTTGTAATGTCTTGTGGTTATTCACAAAAATATATTCTGGATATAGTATCCTATGGACTACTATAGGTGTAATGTGTATAGGCTGTGATGGCTTGAGGATCCTTACTCAGTGTATGGGCTATAATGGATTAAGGTATAATACTCGACATATGATACATGTTATGTGAGCTATGGTGGCTCCCAGAATCTATCTAGTAACTTTTTTTCATGGATGTGGTGTTTTTGTTACATGAGGTGCATATTGTGGTGCGTCGACCAGGTGTCTGTGGGCATGCATTTTTGGAGAGAGATTCTTTGGACGTATGATGTTGGGGAAAAGTGGAAAACCACTGGGGAAGTAGTAGTGGGGTACCCTTGATATTATTTATTATATTATATACTCTTGTCTGTGTTAATTGGTGATAGTAGCCATGGTGAGGTTGGGAAAATTGTATACCTGTTTAGGTGACGAGTTAGTTTCACTTATTTTTCACTGTGCTTTAGCATGTTTTCTTTAATTTTTCACTAGAGGCTTCACGGAGGATCCTACTGAGTATACTATTATACTTGACCTATATATATATAATCTGTTTTTTAGGCCACTTGGAGCAGGTTGGAGATCAAGCTAGTTTTTACTAGCTTGGGGTTTTAGGAGCTATTTGGGATTGTGTTTGCTGCTATTTGTACTTTCATTTTGGTACATGCAGTTTTTTCCATCTAGTTGCAGTACTTTTGCACAAAATTACATATATGCACTTGGGTTTTGTTTTATATTTGAGTTCTGAGTTGGAGTTGGTTTGTGTCTATATTATCTCTCTCTTCTGCATGTGTTCTCTTAGAGGTTAATGCCTCCCATTTGTGGGTTTACTATACCCTTATTGCTAGTCGCCATCCCGAGGCCCACTGGAGGCGAAACTCGAGGGGTCATTATCTCCCTTTTCACATTACCAGCCTAGGAGGGGTACACTTTGTGGAGAGGGGGTCATGCCAGAGTGGTATTAGATGTCGGGTTGAGGGATAAGATGGAGTTTGGAGTTAGGCACATGTGAGGTTTCTGGGGTTGGTAGGGAAACAATGTCATTCATGTTTATAAAGTGTTGTAAACACTAGAGATCGACTGAGAAATAGGTATTTATGTCACCCTATAATCTGATGTATGGACATTTAATTTTAAAATGGCTACTAAATGAGGTGACACTAGTTGTAGGGTAGAGACCTAGGAATGTATAATGCATCATTCTTCTTTGTGCCTGTGTTTGAATGGGTAGACCTTGGGATAGGTTAATCTAAAATAAATTTTAAATAATTAATTAATTAATTTTTAGACCTCCATATTGCATGTTTAGGATCCCTAACTGTATGTTATTTTATAGGTATGGATACAGTTCGACGTCCTAGTCAGTATTTCATAGAAGATGTCCAGCAGGCTGTTTTAGTAGATCATCTTAGGTTAAAGGATGATGATGATGACACTTCCAGGAAGACACTCCGAGAGTTTCAGCGCCAGAGTCTGAAGAAGTACGAGGGCTCCATTTCAAATGAAGTCACTGAAGACTGTTTAGAGGAGGTCGAGATCAGCTTCAATTCAATCTGTGCTCGGAAGGAGCACTGGGTGTCCTTGTTTGTGACGATGTTGCCTGGAGCAGTGAGGTAGTGGCGGTTCTTGTTCCTCGGGGATCGCGAGGAGTCAGCGATATCATGGGAAGAGTTCCGAGACAAGTTTAGAGTCGAGTTTCATTCTTCGACCGCGAAGGCATCTAGTTGCCAGTAGATTCTTACCCTTTGACAGTGGAGCTCCAGTGTGTGAGAGTTTGGAATCTATTTTAGGAATCTATTACAATATGCTTGAGACCTGTTGCCAGATGAGGAGGCTAGGGTGAGGCATTTCGATCAGGCTTTGGGTCTAGAGATCCAGTTCTAGGTCACCCAATTTATGCTGAAGACATATCTTGAGGTGCTGGAGAGGGCATATGTTATTTAGAGGACATTGGGAAGAACCGAATCATCACAAGAGGGGAGTCATTGTGATTCTTCATGAAGCAGATCTGTGGTCCGGGGTTCCAGGGCAGAAGAGTTTTTGTTCATCGGAGGGTAGGTCCCATCCCTTCCCACCTCGTTTCTCTAGAGGTAACAACTCTCAGGCTTATGCCAAGGGATTGGGTTCTGGTTTTTCTTGTAGTGGTCAAGGTCATCAGTAGTGGTAGTTCCCAACCTTTTAGAGTGGTCATAATGAACCAGGTGCTCCTCTCTAGGTTCCTCCATTGAGGTAGTTCCAGCTGAGGCAGCAGCAGCAGTTTGCACTAGCTTTAGATCAGCAGAGGGTAGATGGGGCAGACATAGGACAACTTCGTGACGTTCTCTGTCCTCATAGAGCAGACTGTGGCTATTGTGGTGGTCGTGATTAGGATCAAAGAGGCCATGGAGGAGGTCATGGTCAGCTTCATGCTCTAGTGATTCCAACTCCAGCAGAGCCAGACGTTGTTCGAGGTACCCTTTTCATGTGTTTCTACCTTTGTGTAGGCCTTGTTTGATTCAGGACTGACACACTCATTTATATCACCTACCCTAGTCCATGCTTTGGGACTTGAGGTAGATAGACTTCTAATTCCCTTGGTGTTGACTACACCAGTTGAAGGTCGAGATGACTTGTTTGAAGTATGTAGAAATTATGAGCTAGTGTTGGGGAAGCACCGCTCTTGGGGAGATTTCCTATTTTTACGAATACAACCTTATGATGTCATCCTCAGCATCAATTTATTGTATTTGGTGCAGACTATCATGGATTAATTTATGAATAAGGTCGTTTTCATTGGTGCGGATGGAGAACCGTTGGTGTTTGTTGGCGAGCGAGATCCTTAGATGAGTCATAAGAGCCTTCTGTCCCTATCATCCATGATGGCTAAGATGATGTTGAGTTCTTCAGAGGTTCAACAGTTGGTGTTTCCCAGGGTCATAGAATAGTACCTGATGTTTTTCTAGAAGAGGTTGTAGCATTACGCCCTTGACGAGAGATCAAGTTTGGGGTCAAGATATAACCAAGAGTGTCCCCTATCTCCATCTCTCCATATAGGATGACCCCTTTTGTGTTACGAGATCTACGTATATAGCTTGATTTTCTGTTATAGTGTGGTCTTGTTCAGCCAAGTGTGTCACTGTGGCGTGCACCAGTTTTTTTCATGAAGAAGGTTGACGGCAGTTTGCAGTTGTGTGTCAATTATCATCACTTAATCAAAGTTACAATAAAGAATATCTATCCTCTTCCACGGATTGATGATTTATTCAACCAACTTAAGGGTGAAATTTGGTTATAAAAAATATACTTGCAGTCAGGATATCATCAGATGCATGTGAAGGATGAGGATATCCCAAAGACTGCTTTCTATTGTTGTCATTTGCATTGTGTGTTCGTTGTAATGTCGTTCGGCATGACTAATACTCCATCTATGTTCATAGGATTGATGAATGCAGTGTTCCATGATTTCCTAGACATGTTCATGGTAGTTTTCGTCGACGACATCCTTGTGTACTCCACATTTGAGGAGGAGCATATAGAGCATCTACAATCTGTTTTGGGAATTCTTTGTCAACATCAGCTGTTTGAAAAGTTGTTGAAGTTTGAGTTTTGGGTTCTAGAAATCTGTTTCGTGGTGCATGTTGTGTCCCAATAGGGAGTAGCTGTGGATCCATCAAATGTAGAAGTAGTTGTGTCTTGGGTAGACCCCAAGATAGTGTAGGAGGTGCAATGTTTCCTTGGCCTCACATGCTACTATAGGAGGTTCGTAGCTGATTTCTCAGGAGTTGAGACTCCTTTGACAACTTTGACCATGAAGGATCAGGAAGTCATATGGACTGATTTTTGTCAGGAAGCTTTCATCTATCTAAAGGGGAAGTTAGTAAGTTCTCCAGTTCATCGTATTCCAGTAGAGGGAGTTTAGTTTGATGATTTTTGTGATGCTTCACATCTATGGTTGGGATGTGTTCTAATGTAGAAAAGATCAGTTGTTTCTTATGGGTCTCGGTAGTTACGTACCCATGAACGTAACTATTCCACTCACGATCTTGAGTTGGAATCTATGGTGTTTTTTTTATGTTATAGAGACATTACCTCATTTTTGAGCGCTTTTTGGTTTTCACCGATCATAATAGTTTACGGTATGTTTTCTCCTAACATGACTTGAACTTCTTACAATGTTGGTGGATGGAGTTATTACAGGAATACTACTTCAAAATATCATATAAACCTGGAAAGGGGAATGTTGTAGCTGATGTGTTGAGTTAGAAGTCACTTAGTGATGCAGTGGGTAAATCTGGTGACTCTTAGAGAGTAATTGAAGAACTATTAGCATTACATCTTGATATCGAGAAGTTAGGGGAAGAGATTGTCCTTTTCAGATGATGGTGTAGTAATCTCTCATGAAGCAAGTGGAAGAATCATCAGTGGAAGTGGGAGGACATATCAATGGACATTGTTACTGGTTTAACTCGAGCTTCGGGAGGACATGATGCTATTTGGGTGGTAATGGATCGCTTAACAAAATCAACCCACTTTATAACAATCATGGAGTCAAGATCAGTGGATGTTTTGTCAAGGAAATATGTAGAGGAGGTTGTGAGACTTCATGGAGTCCCAAGGATGATAATTTGTGATCGAGATCCTTTCTTTACTTCTAGGGTGTGAAGAGCTCTCTAGCATTATTTCGATTCTCAGCTATGCCTTTGCACTGCATTTCATCCTCAGATGGATGGTCAGACAGAGCGAACCATCCAGACTCTTGAATACATGTTATGCTATTGTGTTTTTGATTTTGGTGGTTCATGGATGAGTCAATTATCCTTGGTAGAGTTCGCTTAAAATATTAGTTTTCACTCCACCATCGGTATGGTCCCATTTGAAGCCTTGTAGGGTCGAGCTTTCCATTCTCTGTTGTGCTAGACTGGGGTCGGAGAGTCAGTAATTCTCAGACCGTAACTAGTGATGAATACAATATAGATGGTTTAGGGGATTCTTGAGAGGATGAAGATAGTTCAAGAACGTCAGAAATCATATGTTGATCAAGGAAGGATCCCTTAGAGTTTAATTTTGGGGATCATGTGTTTATGAAGGTGACTCCCCGTCGGGGGAAGTGATGGTTTGGTCATGGGAGTAAGCTTTATCCTTGGTTTGTTGGTCCTTTCAAGCTGTTAGCTCGTGTTAGAGTTGTGGAATATCGAGTATCACTTCCCCCGAAGATGATTCAGATACATGATGTTTTCCATGTATCACAGCTCCGTCGTTATCTTTATGATGACTCTCACATCATCGATTGGGGATAGATCAATGTTGATGTTGATGAAACCTTTTATGAGCGACCTGTGGTGATCCATGAATGCAAGGAGAATGTGTTGTGTGGGCGTTCTATCTCATTGGATTGTGTCTTGTGGTGACACGATGGCATGGAGGAGAGTACCTGGGACCGTGGGTTATAGATATGTGTCTAGTACACAGAGTTTTTTGATGTTTAACTCATTTCATATAATGATGTCCCCATGTGGTTAGTCCTTTCGTGTTTATAATATAGATTTCTTTTTATTTCTTCTCGTGGCTTTCTCTCTTTTGAGAGGTATCTAAATGGGTGTTTGTTCAGACCCTGTTTCATTTTCAATTTAGTTGGGTTTTGAATTGTCATGGATGAGAATTTTTTGAGAAGTATTTGATGAAATGGCGCAGACCTCTCTGGTCCATTGCTTTGTGAAAATAAGTTTTATATGGTGTTTTGGGAGGTCAAGGTGACATATCCCCAACACCTTTTCAAATTTACCATTTCGATGAACAGTTCCAATGGTAGACCATTGTGAACAGTGAAACAATAACCTTATGTGAATAGTGCAATGGTGACCACATGTGAGCAGTGCATCAGTGACCTTTTCTGAATAGTGTAATCAGTGACCTTCTATGAACAGTTTCATTGGTAACCTTATGTGAACAGTGCAATGGTGACCTTGTGTGAACAGTGTCATTGGTGACCTTCTGTGAACATTGTCATCAGTAACCTTATGTTAACAGTGCATCAGTGACCTTCTATGAACAGTGTCATCGGTGACCTTATGTGAATAGTATCATCGGTACCCTTATGTGAACAGTGTCATTGGTGACCTTCTATGAATAGTACAATGGTAACCTTATATGAACACTGTCATTAGTAACCATAATAAACCATTCAAAGATAAGTTTCCAACGGTGACCTTTTCTTTCCATTTCAAAATTTTGAGTACGGTGAAAAGTGTTTCCAAAATGGTGAGGTTCTAATGGTGACATTTTCTTTCCTTTTCCAAAATTTGAGTTCTAGGAATAGTGTTTCTAGAATGGTAGGGGTACAGTGTTTCCTGAATGGTAGGTGTACAATGTTTCTAGAACGGTAGGTGTACAATGTTTCTGGAATGGTAGTTGTATGATGTTTCCAGAATTGTAGGTGTACAATGTTTCTAAAATGGTAGGTGTACAATGTTTCCAGAATGGTAGGTGTACAATGATTCCATAATAGTAGGGGTACATTGTTTCTAGAATGGTAGGTGTACAATGTTTCTAGAACGGTAGGCATACAGTGATTCCAGAACTGTAGGTGTACAGTGTTTCCAGAATGGTAGGTGTACAGTGTATATGAATGGTAGGTGTACAGTGTTTCCAAAATTGTAGGTGTACACTGTTTTTAGAACAGTAGGTGTATAGTGTTTGCAGAATGGTTGGTATACCGTGTTTCCAGAACGGTAGGTGTATAGTGTTTCCAGAACGGTAGGTGTACAGTGCTTCCATCTTCCTACAATATCGCCCCTTTTAACATTTCCTTTGACATAAAATTCCTTTAAAGTCTCGTTTTAAGAACTCTAAGGCCAATTCAAAGTCCATAACTCCTATATTAATTTTTCCTAAGGCTCGAGATGTTTTTACATGGTCTACCCACATGGTTTAATGCAATTTTATTTTAATGGGAAATCATGTGTATCTTAAATCGTCTCTCCTTTAAATCTTCAAAAGGGACAAGATATATTCCTCCCTTGTTCTTCCTCATTGTTCTCTAGTGTGATATGCTCTCACATTTCCTTCCTTACTGTAGGAATCGTGAGATCAATCTTTTCCTTGTGGATTGGTTTCCGTCGACATCCTTCTTGCTGAAAGTGCACCCCCTATTTCGGTGCAACCAATATGTATCCATCATTCTTTGATATAATGTATGTTTTATCATTATTCTTTGGGGTTCATCTTCTCATTTTTCTCCTTTCTATATTATAGAATGGTATCTCAATGCATCTAATGGAGTTTTCTTGGATTTCGGTTGGTGTGGTCGTACCGTGGCATCCTCATGTGGATGCAGTTGTCGCAAGAGGAGGTGATCATGATCTGTTATATGGAAAGTTCTCATATAAAGAACGTCAAGAACTATTTGAGGTAGAGGATTCGATGCTTCTCTCTTATTTTACATGTAACTGCATCATTAGTATGTTTTATCCCAATATATGACAAAGTAATTGACATAATAAATATTTGAACTAAATAAATAAATTGATATGGATCGTATGTTTATGCCTCTTGTTTTTGTAGATAGTGTGATATCTATGCTTTCATTGATTAGTTGTTTGTTCTTGATGTAAATCGGTAAAGGGCGTAAACCGGGATTTATTGATAATTGTTTGGTTAATGGTAAATAGGCATGTTAATGAATACGGTTCGTTTTGTAATTTGACGTTAATAAATTTGGTATAGTAATCATGTTTAATTATTTTTGGTAACTTACTAGTTAGGTTTCCTGAATTTGGAACCTGCAATTAATAATCTGTTAATACAAGATGGATTAAATTACCTGTTGTTTGAAAGAAGATAATTCCTTATAGGGTTCTGAGTTACCCTCTCGATTGTTAAAGGGCCAAGAGGCAAATTATTAAGATGTTTTTTTCCTGCTACATGTGTTTTGTTGTGAGCCTGGATGACTATTGTGATATGTGGTGGCATGGAGGCCTTTTGGATGTGGCAAAATATGATGCCTAGGGTGGTGAGATGCATTAGTTTATGCATGTGTGTATCAGGGAGGACACCCGAGATGATGGAAGAGGATGGATGTGATTGTTGGATTCTTGCTATTTCTTTTTAGTTGATTATCTATTTTACATTTCCCCACTGCCTATGGCAACTGGTCTTGCTTACCCTTCTTCCGAAAGAGGCGAAGACGCGTGGGGTATGCCACGTGCTTTCTATGCTTAGCTTCTCAAGGGATGATGGGTATATGTTGTTGCTATCGGTGGAAAAGACTCAATGGGTAGTAAATCTACTCACCGTGTAGAGCCCCCTTGTGTTCAGTAGAATAGAATGTTTTTGTATAATGACACAGAATGTGGGAATGTAATTATATAATGAATAATTGAATAAATGTTGTTAACCCATGGGGTTGGAGTTTGCATGAACATAATGACGAGGTTATAATTTTAAAGGGACAATGGACTTTGGGTGTGATGCTAATGAAATTTAATGTGGAATTGTAAATGGTTAATTAATTTTTAAATAATTAATTAATGTAAAGTGAAACTGATAAAATGGGAATGAAGGAAGGTAATAATGATTTATAAATGGTTGTTTGTTTATAAGATACCTAGTCTTAGAAGTGGCAGCCGGCAGTCCGAGAGACATTAGCTGCAATAGAATCTAAGAATAGGTTATTCCCATATTGTGGTAGTGATATATAGTATATTCTATACTTATTGTGTTTCTATATTCTACTCCACCCTGTTATTAAGGGAAACTGATACCCCATGGATTCTGAGCCCTAGGGGTGTTTTCCCCAACATTCCTGTGGGAGGATGGATGGATGACCACCCCCTCTAGCCCTGCTCTCTTCTATTGGTATTTACTTATGCTGGTAGGCACAATGGTTAGTTTTCCCGTATATGTGTTTAGAGGGATGTAATGGATTTTGGTTATTCATACACATATATTCTGGATATAGTATCCTATAGACTACTATAGGTGTAATGTGTATAGGATGTTATGGCTTGAGGATCCTTACTCAGTGTATGGTCTGTAATGGCTTGAGGTATAATAACTGACATATGATATGCGTTATTCAAGATGTGGTGGATTTCGGAAACTACCTGGTAACTTTCTTCCGTGGAAATGGTGGTTTTGTTACACGAGGTGCATATTGGGGGTGCTTCACCCAGGTGTCAGTAGGAAATCCTTTTTGGAGTGAGATGCTTAGGATGTACGATGTTGGGGAAAGTGACAAACTGGTGGGGAAGCAGTAGCAGGGTACCCTTGATATTATTTATTATATTATATACTATTTTATTCATTACATGGGGAGAGTAGCCATAGTGAGTTTGGGAACATAGTTTACCAGTTTAGGTGATAAGTTAGTTTCACTTGTTGTTCACTGTTCTTTAGCATGATTTCTTTAATTTTTCACGAGAGGCTTTGGGGAGGATCCTACTGAGTATATTATTACTCTCACCCTATGTATATATAAACTTTTATTCAATCCACTTGGAGTAGGCTGGAGATCAAGCTGGCTTTTACTATCTTGGGGTTGAAGGAGTTGTCTGGGATTGTGGTTGCTGCTGTTTTTTCTTTTTTTTGGGTACTTTCCATTTTCCCCTTCCACTTGTAGTACTATTTCATGACATTACATATGTGCACTTGGGTTTTGTTTTATATTTATTTTCTTATTTGGAGTTGGTTTGTGTCTATATTATCACTCTCTTCCTCTTGTGTCCTCTTAGAAGGTAATGCCTCCCATTTGTGTGTTTACTATACCCTTGGTGCTAGTCTTTAACCCGAGTCCTACAAGAGGCGGGACTCAGGGGGTCGTTATATCCCTTATCACATTGTCTTCCCAGGAGGGGTACACATTGTGGGGAGGTAGTCATGACATAGAAAATGTACTTATGAATTATTCATGTGGAATATAATGTGACCCTCACCTTACAAAGAGAGTTGTTTACATAAATATGAAGAAGGTATGAAGTGTAGCACCACCAAAATATATTATGAACATAATATTATGAATGATTTCTAAATGATTATTTTATAAATTAAGATGATAAAACATAACTGTTATTGTATTTATAATTATTAATCATACTATATATATCACAAAATGAGTTTTCTGAAGGTGATTCTAGAAAGCGATTATAGCAGGCGATTTCAAATGGTGATATATGACTTCACCAATGATAAATACTATAGTAGGTGCAACATATAGTTGAAATCATCATAAATTGATGTTTCTAAAACAAGATGTGAAAATCCAATCTTTATAGGTTTATAATGTATAATGTGAGATGATGAGAAAAAAAATTTATCTAAAGAAAATTTATTTGGTGGAATACCAACAATGGTCCATGCTGAGTTGAATTTATAACAAACTAGTCATCATAGATTTGTTATTTATGTAAATAATCATGGATTTATAATGTTAGTGAAGGATAGATCATTGGTATAAGCGATAATATGGAACTAGAACAAATAGTTTCTTCATGAGAAGGGTCCTGATTAAAGTAATGTTAGACGATTGAATCTGAATATGAGAGGTAAATAATATTATTGAACCATTAGTCAAGGAAATTGGTTATAAAAATGGATGTTAGATATTGTATATATGAATTACTAAAGGTAATGCATGAAACTTTGACATATCCAAATGAGATGAGGTAGCTTATGTGTGTGGTAGCTAAATGCATGTTATTCTTGAAGCTAACTGAATTGTAAGATGAGATAATTGAAAAATGTGGAATCTCAAATCTGTGAATGCTAAAAAAATATTGAATGTTGGCAACAAAGTCAATCAAAAGAAAAAAATATGAGTTG
Source organism: Viscum album (assembly GCA_963277665.1). Lineage (NCBI taxonomy): Eukaryota > Viridiplantae > Streptophyta > Magnoliopsida > Santalales > Viscaceae > Viscum > Viscum album. The sequence continues at coordinate 1,533,769,352 of OY728120.1, read as the reverse complement.
GTCCCCACAAGAATGATCAAAATATTAACCTATGTAGATACCAAACAATGAATGTCTATATGATAGAAATTTGAAAATCAGAATCAAATTCAAGAGATTTGGTAATAATAATGAGAACTTAAACAATGAATTTGAGTTTCTGTAGATAATTATAAAGAATAAAATCAAAATATTGATTCTAGTGTTGAGAAAAATCATCAAGATGAGTTCGAGATGTATGAAGGTGAATTGGAAGGAGGCCACTATTAACACATGAATTATATTGGAGGTTGTTTAATGTGATAAAGGCTATAGATGGTAGAGTAATGTTGTATAGGAGTCCAGACTAGAAAGATTCAATAAAATTTTTTGGAAATAAATTAATCAACGCACAAATAAAAATTACATTGTTGTAACAATAAATAATTATATTGATGTTGATTTTAAAATTAAAATTTTTATATTAACTGAAGGGAAGATCAAGATTAAAGATTTTTTATGAGGCTTATTTAAATGTTATTGACACAAATATTTTTGAGAGATCTGATGAAGTCAAAAACTGATATCTTATGGAAGAGATTAATGGTGTCCAATTCATGAGTTGGGATTGTAAAAATTTAAAATTAAATCCCATGGTTCACCACTTTTATCTGATGAAGCTAGTCTATATAAATGGGGAACAAGACATGGTTTTTATTAAATGTAGATACAAATATTCAAGAGATATTGTTATTATCAAAGGGTGAAAGTAATTGAACATGGACTTCCATGAAAATATATAATGGTTCAATGTTTGAGAAGACTAAATCATGGAGTTCTGAACTAATGAGCATGTTCTCTAGATCTAAAAACTGAAAGGATAAAATATATACTAACCTCAAGAACGAAATTATAGAATTTTAGAATTTTAATGTTCTAGGTATTGATAGATTTAGAAGATCATTACAGATGAAGCAGGTATAGGATGAAGCATGAGGATAATCCATGATGACTATTGGTTCCAGTATAAATAACTCCACATACCTATCTGGGTATTGGAGGATATTTTTAGGAGATAATTATACTGGTGGGATGCTAGTATAAAGATCCATTTGAGAGACTATATGTGCTGGATTCAGAGTGGGTTAAGCAATATAAATTCCCACCCCACTTATAATTTATTAAAATATTATTTGTGGAAAATATGTGACTCAACAGGAGTTTACATGGATAATATTAGGTTTTCACATTGAGTTTGAACCTTTTAAAAATGACTATGTAATATTAACTTTAACTTATTTGCATAACATTTGAGAAAAGTAGTGGTAACTCATATATAATATCTACACAACCTAATATATGAAAAATGATTTATAATACTTAAATAAGAAAGAATTAAAGAAGAAAAATAATTGCAAAAATTTGGTAATATCATATTCACCCCCTCTCATACTGACTTCATTATCCTCTCAAGCTATGAATTGGTATAAGAGGGCATTATCCAATTTTTAGATATATATTTTTTTTCTAAACATTTTTTCTAAATTACATGATGTGCATATTTCCAGAAGTTAATGAAATATTTCCACCCAAATATAAGGAAGATATGACTGATCTAAAGAAAATTGAAGTTATAACATCCTAATATTCTAATATTCATATTATTACTTTATATAGTATTGCGTTTGATATCATTCTTCGCATTTAATAAAACAAAGATCTTGATACATGATTAAATTATAATAATCATATTTAAATGATCATTATTATAAAATATAATACTCATAACTACCATTCATGGGTTAGAAACCCATGACTACAAATTTATTGAGAAAATATAAATGTAAAAATGGAGTATTAAAAAAGACACGGTGCCATATGTTTATGTTGAAACAAATAATCATGCATTTCCTCTATACCCCATATTCTGAGGGTATCTACCTATTCCCTTAGGATTTCGTCCTCTTGGGGATGTTTTAGTCAGTGGTTCATGATCATCAGATGATGACCCAAATGAAGACTTAAAAGCCGCCACCAAAATTCAGAATATATTAGACAGGACATGGAAATTTATCTCTTGATTCACATGGAAACCATCCTCAAAAATGATTTCATACAGCTTCTGTACTGCTATGTAACCACTGCATCTTGAAACAGTTGGCTAAATCAGGCAAAAAGTGTCCTCCATATGAATGAATAACCAATCAAAAAAATTCTATCAATTAATTCAATTGTTCATTCACCTTCCTGGCCACCTAGGATGATGAAATTCATATTCTTCTTTCATGAACTCAAAAACTACTCATAAAAGACATTTTTAAAAAGTGAATAAGTATTTTTCATCAAATTAGATAAATTTTAAGGATATTTCTATATTTATGTGTCCCAACATCCATATCATTAGGATGCACCTCTTACCCAGCAGTCACCCACATTATCTTAGGGGAGAAGATTCATTACCTTTTTGTAATGTATCATCATCCAATATAATGTCATCATGTTCACCAATTATAGGTATATCCACCCTGGGGAAATAACCCTCATCCAGTTCAAGAGACAATTCAGGAAAAAACGAGGTCTAATAAGGCTTATATGTTTTAGATTTCTCATGAAAAACTAGTGGGAAGCCATTAGCATCAACAAAAGCTCTCTTTCCATTGCAACTTCACCCACCCACTTGCTTCTGTGGAAGATCATGATTAGAATATTATTGAATTGCATCATCATCAATGTACATATTGTCTAGCACTATCACCTCAAGTCCACCAGTGGACACATTAGCTTTTAATTTTAGCCCCCAACCTCAAGAGGCATCAAAATATGGTCACTTGTATGTTCCGCTGATATTGCAGGCACCCTCAAGAGAAATCATTCACATTATTAGCCTCCTCAACATCAACCCATGATCTGACATTATACTCACTACCTGATGGACATGGTTTAACTATCTTCCCACCATTAGTAGTAGCATGAATTCTAGTTCGGTCACACCTACTACTAGAACTATTCCCATAGCCCTACTGATTCAATTGATTTCTATGAATCATTTTGTCTGCATCCCATGCAACTACAGGGGATTGTTTCACTGTTCTATTTTTTGTTCCCCCATCCTCTTATAACAAATCACTTCATGGACAATATCCATACAATTAAAATAGAATTTTGGTACTTTTTCATACACAATATGAAGTTCAATTTCTTCATCCTGGGTGGAAAGAAAAACTTGATCAAGTAATACTTAATCTAAATTGGAATCAACTAGAAACCCTGTTTAAATCATGAACCTAACGATTCCAGTTTCATGGTCTAGTTTAATTGACACCCCAATGGACATCGTGATGTCATAGATGATCATGGGGTTCCAAAGGATCCAATTTAATCTGAATGTTGGGACCCAAAAATATATCGATGAATGGAAGACCTCCAATGGTTTGAATGAATGATCCCATTAACAAATATATAGGAATCCCAGTTTGATAGAGATGGAACCAAATGAAATTTCTTTCATCATTGATTCCTCTTATGGAAATATAATGTTGAAGATTCCCCTTCCCAAGGAGATATAGTGCGGACCTTCGATTTCCCATGTCAACGACTGGTTTGCAAATAGATCGTCGAACTTCCAAAATTCCAAGACTTTTGGAAACATAAGACGGTCAATAATTGGGAACTCCACATTCTTCAATCACTCTAAAACAACCATGGGGGTCAACCAATTTTTTTTAAAACTAAACTAAATGGGTAATTTATTTATGAAAACTGATATAAATATTTTTTTAAATATGTAATATTTTGTTAAAATTATGTTATTAGTTGATTTTAACTTCATAAAACCATCATTTTTATAAAAAATAAATTATTATGATAAGAATGTGTAACAATAAAAAAATCAATGTCTTACATAAGTTTAATATTTATAAATGCACATATATTTAACAAATATTTTCTGTTATTTGTGTTTAATTTAAAAAAATTAAATTTATTAAAAAAATTGTTAAATGGATAATGTATTATGAATCAAATTAAAAAATTATTGTAATAATGGTATACATATATTTAGTAGTAAATTAACTGAAATGATTAAAACTTAATTTAGAGTAATAATTGTTTAAGTGACTATTCTAATGTGGATCATATTTTTTTACATGAAATTTAGGACATCAAGAGACACTTTGTTATGTTTGAATGTATTAACAACCTATCACACTAATGATACCCTACCTAACTCACAAGGATGTCATTCACTTCCACTCTAAAAAGTTAAATACAATTATTTCTCATGAAAACATTCCTTTTCATCATATATAAAATTATACCAATTAAACCCTTCCATGAATCACATCCCATTCAAATTCATATTGAAACTAATCTATAATATCATCTCATATAATTACCTTAAATATACATAAGGCTCTAGTAACCAAAAGATATTCTAAATACTCTATTTTTAACAAGTCATTTCTGATAAGTTTTGAAGTCTCAATGAAGAATGTTAAGTTCAAGTGCATAACACTTTTGGGCATTAGTAATTATTTTGTCACAAAACATCCTTCCATGAGAATCATGTTATTTTGGGAACATAATTTAATTTTATGATATCTAAACTTCCAATTTTATGTTTCATTTCATAGATTAGTTTTCTTTATAGTATTGTAAAATGAAATTCAAACTCTCATTCCTTTATGGGTGTTTTATTAAAATAGTCTTATGCCAAAATATATCCTTCATACACCCCTTGTAACATTCCGATTATTATTTCAATTTATTTTCCTACCATTTTTTCCAACATATTCTTATATAGGTATTTTAATTTTTTAATAAATGTCCCTTAAATATATAATTAGTTTATTTTCCCTCCGGTTTATAGGGTTAAACATTTTTTATGTTTCCTTTAATATACTCACATTTATGGAATCCTTCTTTAAGGTTATTTTTCTAATAATTATTTTAAGTAAACCGCCACCCCTTGATGTTTTTTATAATATGAATTGATTTTAAAATTCATATTTTTATTATATAAAACCATTTTTCTACTATTCTTATTTTAAATTAAAATTAGGGTGTTTATTCTCCAAAATATCCTTTTCCTATTTCAAAAAAGCATCACCAAAGATGTTCATATTTTAATTTTTTACATATTTGAACCTTCTCAAGGATTTTTCTACTATAAGACTCCATGGAAAATAATTTTGTAACATTTATATATGTATAAAAATTCAATGAAATTCCATATTCTCTTGGGAATACTTTTTTATATCTTTCAGATATCACTTGAGACAGGATATTGAAATCCAGTTCTTTATCATTGGTTTTATGTCTTGTTTGTGACATATATAATGCTTGTTTTTCTCATGTGGTGAACAGATGTTTGATCTTTACTATGTGAGAGGTAGTCACAAAATTATATAACTCTATAATTATTTGGGTAACTTTTCCCTCATTTTAGATATCATTGTGTGCGGGATGTGAGCCTATAAACTATGGGAGATTGGAGTTAGCCTAGCCTATTATGTTTTCTTTCCAAGAGATACATGTCTTAAAATTATTATATCATGTTTATGTTGTGTTCACATTATTATGTGTATATTATTTCTGATATTATAATTATTATTACATGATCTTAGTTTATCATTTCACGTGTCTTGATTACATGTTCTTTAGGGTATCATTTTATTCCTCTTGACATGTAAAAGTTGTTTCACCATTACGATTAATTTTTATTATTCTCTAACTGAGAATCTGAGATCACCTCTTGTTATTTATACCTTTTTCCATGTCATAAAGAAAAGTATTATGTATGCTAATACTAGATGTGTTTCTTGTATGGAGATTTTACGAATGATTTTGAAGACTCATTGTGGGTTTTTTAGCTTCTTCTATAGTGGACAGTAGTTCCCATTTAATGATAATATAATAGATTTAGTATATTATTATTATTTTATTAACTCTCTAAAACTATAAAATTGAAGGTCCATGGTTTCAAAATGAGAGAAATATATTCTAATATAAAATGTTTATCAAATATAGTTTTCTAAGATAAGTATTTTCAACTCGGAATCTGGGAGAGCAGGATTGGAGGTGCAATATTTTCCATGAGAGAAGTGTTCAGGTATCATTATAGGATAATTTGTTATTGCTTGTGGAAGATTTAATTTTTAATAATGAAACCATGTGTTCATCTGTTATGTAATTTTTTTTTTAGTGTTTTAAATAAAAAAAATTCATGGAAGTGATGAATATATTATGTTGTTAGGTGATCATGATAAGGAAACATTAGTGAAAACCCTAGACCGAAGTATGTGTATTGGAGAACCTTCTAAACTTTTTTCAAATTATCTAATATTTTTCAAACAATTAAATCCCTGTAAAGATACTAGAATGTGGATGTGGTTTAACCCTCCATGTATCTAGGGGTAACAACACCAATAAATAGTTACTCAGATATATCATGGTCATCATTATGGTTCATGGTGAAGGTGACCCAACTGAAAATCTTGCCAGAAATTATTAGAGGATAGGCTTGGGTTAATTCTCATTATCCTTACAAATTATTATTAAGTATTTATTCATATGCTTTAATGGAAGTTAACAATATTAGACAACATAATAGTTAAATGATGATGGATAAAAAGTATTAAGGAAAATGACTCATAAGATAGGTTGTGGACATCCTTTATAAATTATTTCTTCAATTATCATATTTTAGTCTTTATATATTAACTAATTTAAGTATTATAAACCCTAAAATTTATATAAATGGATTAGATGGAGAAATTTGGAACTAAGATAAAAATGGATTTAATGGTTAATGTTATGATTTTTCTAACCTACAATCTATTGGGGCAACAACTGGGATGAAAAATCTAGTTAATATTCCAAATAAACTATCACAAATTTATGATAATTTTTTTACACAGTTTCATTCCCTATAAACCAGTAATGGTAGAGATAGAGACTAATGAAAATTTGGTTGATGAAGATGATGGAAATGATAAAATTAACATATTATAAAAAATTTGAAAAGAAAATCATTGAGGACTGTATCAAATAAACTAAAAAATTATGACTGGAAAATATGTAAATAATAATTGTAGTATATTAGGGAAAATGAATTATTTAGTTTACTCATTATAGGAAAAATTTCATCTATATTATTTTAATATTTTAAAGTGAATTTTAATTTTAATTTGTTTCTTATGTCATGTTTATATTTTTGAAACCATACATTAATATGTTTGTATAAAAATTTAAGGGCATAATTTTTCATGAACCCTCCACCCAATGATACTCCTAATGGGGTGGGAATTATGTAATATAGATAATAACCCCCTATTATCACCTCCAGTATACACGAGGTTGGTGACAATGAATTAGGGTATAAAACTCTCTCCCATGGGAGGCATTATTATCAATAATAATTCAAAATTTGGACATGCGATAAACAACTACCCAGAATATACTGAATGTAATATAAAATAAACCCAAAATCATCCAGAAATACCTATATAAAGTAAACCAATGAAAATAAAAAACTCCAATAAACTAAAAATGCATGTCTATAGTAGAGACTCAATAATATATCCAATAAAAACTATTATTGTCCAACTCAAACACAATAGTATTCTGGAAAAACTGAATAATAGTTTATATAAAAAGGGTGATCATAATAGTTATAATCATTAGAAACATAAAATTCTTATCAAGTGAACGTGTGAAGAGAACATGTTAATAAACCAATAAAAAAACAACAAATCAAAAAAGAACCTATAGAGGTAAACTGTCCAATACCATCCCCACCATAGCTCACTAACCGAATCCCACATCCAATAAAATAATATAACATTGAGATCACAAAAAAGTAAGGCACCCCACCACCTCTTCCCTTCTGATTTTCCTCTCGCATGCCCCAATTTCAAACGTTCTACTCTCTAATCCCTTCCACACATATCACATCACATATCAAATTTGGGTCAGGATGCCTCCCTACCCACCCCACACTCGCATGGTCTATCATCATATGCTAGCATTATGTACCATCACATCATAGCCATCGCATAACGTCTTGTAACTTCCCCATCACATCACTCCTCTCTTGAAAACACATAGGCCATCCCTATGCATCCCATCACACAACCACAGTAGTACTATATCATGAACATGAAAGAAAAAAACCACATTCCATCCTTCTACCATGAAAATCCCAAGAAAATATTACATCTCATTAGTTCCTCATCACATAACACCTCACTAGAAAACACATGTTCCATCACTTCACATCCCACCTGTGGACACTATTGAGTCACTAATGAAATAATAGTGGTGTACAAAGGTTATCTATCCATTCATTTCACCACCATCCAAGATGATGGGAAAACACCCAAAAGCCATATCTTCGGAGAGTTGTTAAGGTAATCCAACTTAATTGGGGAATTTATAGGAATAACATAAACATCATGACATATAGTTATCAAAAAATACCCAACCTATGGGCTGATATCAACTTTAATATTGTTCAACAAATCACTATAACTTTACCACACATCATTTATTCACAACCACTTCCACCACTATATGCAACACACTACATCACCACCACACATAACACTACATATTTCACTTTAAAATTAAAATTTTAACAACATTCCAAACAGAACATGTTCAAATAACTATCCATTACTAACAAATTAATTAGAATTTTCACAACCCATTCATTTAAAATTTAATTCATTTAAACCATTTGCATCAAATTAACTAACTTCTCAATACTTATTCATTAACCAAACCATGTTTTTTAATTTCAAAATCATAATTTATTACATGGATATCTAGTATTATTACATAACCACAACACATAAAAAAATACCTAACACACATCAACATTCATGGGAAAGACACACCAGCCAAACCTTCGCACCATAATAATTACAAATCCCAACATCCTCACTTTCACAGAAAACACACACCAAAACTATTGAAAATCATATACACTATATATCACAACCACTTCAAACCACATAACATACCACAACATCATCACACAACACTACCTCAAGACACATCACTATTACACATCATCACCAATAGAAAATAACCTATGTGGAATCTATGAAATCCAACAAACACATCATATAATAACACATCACATAGCCCTATCGGACACTGTCATCACTATACAACATGCCCAACAACATAGGGAAACATGACCAGAACAATGACACACAATAGAATCACATTCTGGCATCCACAATTTACTGACGTTCTTTCACCACATCGCCTCTTTATATAGTAGGGGCATTATTACATAGTCGAGATTCCATTGGAAACTAGATATTTATCAATATATATATTTTTAGGATTTTATTTTAGGTACGGGCATGAAACAATGGAAAAGGGGTCATCACTACATATCACATACAGTATGTTTAAGTTTCATTCTAGCTGTTGTTTTCAGTAAGGAGACAACATGGAATAAACACATCAACTTCATATCTCAATGTTGAAAAGCATGAGATATCTCCCCATATCATCAATTTCAATGATTCTGATTATTATCCTATTAAGATGACCATACAATGTACCCAATGGAAATAAAATCATGTAATCCACCCACATATCATGTAAATAGGTGTGAACGAGTATCATGTTCCTAAAATAAAACTTTTAGATCTTAATGTGCACCACCTAGAAAATAAAGAACAACATGAAACTCACAAATACACAAATAAACTCGGGATAAACCTATACCACAAGAAGGTATCATAAAAAAACAACACAAAATCATCATGAACCAAAATAAAAAATCCATAGAAAAATACCCCAGAAGAATAATAGGTGGAAAATGAAGTGGATTGGAGAAAAAACTAACCATGGATCACTGAAGTGTTACCATTTGAACCAACGATAAAAAAACATGATAGAGGAGGGATGTAAGATCCTCCATTATGATCTAAGAGTTTTCCAAAATTATAGATATATATGAGAGTCTGAATAATAGAAGAATAGGTCAAATCCTGTTTATAAATAAATATTTCCTCACCCAATTTATGGTGTAAGTCAAAATGTTACATTTTAAAATCCATGAGTCTTCCAAAATTACAACATAAATCCAAATTTTAGGCTTTCAACACCTTTTCTTCAAAAAACATGGCCCCTTGGGTAGAATAATCTTACATCTTAAATAAATTTATTAAGACATAAAAACATTTCATGATCTACACCTCAGCTTCCTATTAGGTGTAACCCACAAGCTTCACAATCCACAAAACATAGATGTACAACATAATTTCTTTTTTTATTGTATAAAAGTGTGGGAATGGTTCTACATTACCTTCAACAACACTGAACCTCCCCTAGACTCACAAAAGTACTCTCCAACCACAAAACTAGAAATGTGATAGCCTGGGAAGGAATGAACCATTAAATTAGATACGTATCAAATGATTCTTGTCCATGAGAATCAAAACGAAACCAATAAAATAATAGGGTTTGAACAATAATCACACAAGTCACCTATAATGGTGTTTGTTACACCCCAAATGCCACCAACAAAACTAAACATCCAAAACACCCAAAAAAATCTCACAGATCCAAATCACAAACACTCATTGAGAACAACACCACATATATGTTACAGGCCATGATACACCACTTTTCAACCCAAATATCCCGATAACCAAACCAACCAGTTCCACAACCAACAACCAACACTTTTTCGAGCATATAATTTATGGAATTACATATTATATGTTATGATATTATCCTATTTCAGTGATACTAACTCACCCGTATAGTTTAAATCATGTCATGTCATAAAAACTCTATATTATGAATCATTTTTTCCTTGTTTCACATGTTGGGAGAATTATCACACACAACAACATTAGGGAAACAACATATATCAGGAAAGATAAACATCTAAATATCACATCACTAATATAAAACAATGAAAACACACTTCTGGGAAACAATACATCGACAACAACTGAACCAATGGATTGAATCATCCATGAGACATCCCCTCTTAAAGATCATGTATATCAACTAGTCACTCCCAAACATTGGGTGATCCCCTATATAAAACTATTCACATTCAATGATATTGGATTCATCATGATGATACCAATGAAGATAAGACACATGGAAGACATCATTGATCCTCTCTAACCATAATATAAATTTACAGCTGATATTCCACCATGCCAGAAATCCTCAACACAAAAAAACACATAAAAATTAGGGGAATACACTCTCTCCATTACAAACCATTGATTCCCATATTGAGGGAAGACTCTCTAGAACCCATGGTCTCCAACCTCATACTCAACGAAAACCCACCTAAGATCATTAGTTGAATTCCGATGGCCTTGTCTCACCCTCATCCTCTTTCAATACAATTAGATACTCTCAGTTAAGCCCTAATCCACATCAAGACCATGGAATTATTATTCCCCATCCTCTATTTCAAACAAAGAGAACAACATGGTCATCCATAAAACACTTCAAATGAGGCCATGCTAATGGAGGAGTGATTTTTATTACTATATGAAATCTAAACTAATTTCAAGTACCCCACCCATGCTCCACCAATGTATTTGATGCAATCTCACAACATATGGTTTCACATATTGATGTTTCTCTCTATATTCTCATCTATATGATGTTGGATGGTAGTTATAAGGGGAAATGAGATCCAAAATAATATGGTATACCCCTCCAAAGTCTGGAGATAAAATGAAGATCAATATTAGAGATGATGTTCCTAAGTACCCCATGAAGCCTAACCACATATTCCTAATATTTCATTTCCAGGACATCCATGTAACTAGACTCGCAAATCACAAGAAAAAGGGCATACTTATTCAGTTGATCCACTATTACCCAAATTTCATCACCACTACCTTGAGACCGGGGTAACTCAGTTAATAAATTCTTTGAAATTTCATCCCATTTAGACTAAGAAACATTTAATCACTTCATAAAAACTATAGGAATGCATGGTATTCATTCACCTAATAAAAAACTAGATATATTTCCAAACAATCCACAACTGGATATTTCATCAATGTCCACCAATTTCATCTCCCCAAGATAAGATACTTCTTTGTCAGACTGAGAATTATTGATAAGGGTAATATTTGAATCTCATGAAGAACTCCATAATGCATCACTTACAATAATAAAAATTCATCTGAAATGAAATCTAGTTTATACTATCATATAACCATCCTTTAGGAGAATATCCATAGATAAAACGATCACATATAACCTCTACTTATATGTCTGCGCATTGAGACTCATCTACCTAAATCACTAAGGATGACTATCTTATCATTTAATAAATATTAAAATGGTATCTTCTCTCTCATATATGAAAATTTATTAATAAAAGAACCTCTATTACATTCCAAACATCTATAGACTCTCTAACCACATATCTTCAATACTTCTGACTCAATGCATCAACACCCACATTCACTTTTCCTAGGGTTCAATATATCTTAAAATAATAGTCCAAAAAATATATATCCACTTAAAAAGGTTTAAATTTATGTCCCTAATGAAAAAAATAAGGATATTATGGTCTATGAAAACCAAACTTCACTTCATGATGAGGTAACAGTGCCACAACATTAGCACATGCAAAGCAGCCATAAAATATCGATCACCGAAGTCATAATTATGATTGTGGGGACACACCAGCATTGAATCGAAAGAGTTCACCAATATCAGTTGCATCAACACACATCCCAATACCAGATAGGTTTCATAACAAAAAATATAAATAAACACACACTCTTATGAAAAATAATTCACTACAACACAAAATAGCATGTCCTTCATGTAATCCTACTCTTCATGGAATTTATTAGACCACCCAAAATTATTCACCATCATTAATGGAATAAAAAATTCAATCCATTTGATGTTGGAAACTCCAAAACTCAATTTTGGGTCAGGGATTGAAGCTGAAAGTGAATTTTTTGGCACCCTAAAATTTTATATTATATTTTGATGTCTATAGGTATTCCAATTAATATAGACAAGGAAACAGAAGTTTCACGCTTTGGGAAATTTTCCAGATTCTTGGTCTTTATTAAACTAAGTTAAGCTCTAGTTGATAAGGTTATGCTAGCAATTGAGGATGACCTTATTTAGTTGAAGATAATTTGTGAACAAATTCCAAAAATTTCCAAGGAATGTATTGTGATCGGTCATGATAAATATACCTGTAGGAACACCACAATTTGATGTTTCTATGCATTATGAGGACATGATGAAATTATTTTTTTTAGAAAAAAAACACAAGATCAAAAGGGTAATAGGAACAAAAAGTGGTTGGAAGGAGTGAAGGATTCTGTACCTAAGGATTTTGGACCTTGGCATGTGAACGAAAACCTAATTTATGAGAAGGGGCGGTTCATGGAAATGTTTAGCTTCCATATTCTCTACAGAAATGAGTGGTTGAAGTTGAAAAGATGCATCAAACAGTGCTGATTACTTGAAAACTATTCAAAAGGTGGACGATATGCTTCAAAAAGAGGGTGATCAACATATTTCATGTGATTTGATGGTAACATTATGTAACCGAAAGGGTAAACAAATTTTTGAATCAGACTCTCCTATCAATTTAAAAAAATCAACATGCCTCCTCAAAATAAATTGTGGATGATGAAAGAATTAAACACACGTCCTATAAAAAGAAAAGCCTATTTTTGTGCCCTAGATGGTGATTGAGCAAGCTCCTACAAGAATTCTTTCCCTCCCTGACCAAAATATCAATTGTGTCGCTAATTCGTAGGTCTTTATCCTAGGATAGCCTGATGAATTGATGCAATAAGAGGAAAAGGAGATGAATCATTTTGTAAGTGTAATCTCCACTAAAAAAGTGTAGCAGTAGGAAGATAGATATGAGGATATCACTAATGCTAAAACATTGTTGGAAAGGAATCAATCTCTACCCTCAAGCAGAGATAGATCAAGAGGTCGGGGGCGCAGTAGTGGAAAAGCAAGATGGTTTGTTCTTCTAGAGGAGTTAAGAAAACTCATTGAAAGAATGATGAAAAATATAGGCAGGTAAATATTTAATGTGGTTTTTCCCCATTTGATTTTTTTACATTCTTGGATTCCATTTATTTTCTAAAAGAGGCACTAGATTCACAAAAAATATGATAATATCCATTTAGACTTTGGAAACTAAAAACCTCATCCATGTTCTTTGGTAATACCCGAGAAAAACTACCTCTATCATCATTGAGTAACTTCCATGCCCTGTTAAGGAACCACACACCCAAGGAAATATTTATCATTCATATAGAACTCACACATAGAGTAATTTTCCCAAAGATGGTGGTGTAAAAGGACATGAAAATTAGATTTGAGAAACTCATCATGCTCTACCTATGAATTCCATAGGATGAAGTTATCATTGATGAACATAATGAAAACCCAGTACATGAACTCATGAAACATGGAGTTCATGAGATCCATGAAAATGGATGATGTGTTTTTAGCACCAAACTACATGAATAAAAACATGATGTACCCATACATACATCTGATAGAAATCTTTGAACATTATCATATTTCAAACTAAACAAGTGACATCCAAGGCATACATATATCATTAAAACCATGACAGATCATCTCAACAATTCAGATAGATCATATATCTATAAAATAGGGTAAATGTTCTTGACCATAACCTAATTCAACCTTCTGTTTTCAACACTCAACATCATACTATTGTCTTCCATCTTGGTGTATAACCGTGGAGCACCCCCCTGGAGAAACATGGGGTTAGATGAAATACCTATGTATCAGATCATTCAACTATAAACATAACTCAAAAAACACCATAGTATCCAATTGATAAGTATCCATCATATATTTAGATAAACAAATTTTCAATGCTATCCAAAACTCAACATATTTCACTTGGGGCAGTTCCATAACCACATATGGGAATCAATCTAGGTACTCCTCTACTACCATGAGAAAATACATAGCCTTAGAGTCCACTAATATCTCCACTAATAGAGATAAATGATTCTGAAATTTTCTACCACACATATAGTAACCTCACTCAACAATAAATGAAAATAACTATCCACCCCACATAGGAAAAAAAGACATCCCTCTGAATAAAATCAATGTGCCACTAACCATGATGGGTTTCCATCCAAAATATCACCTGACCCAGTCCATGGAAAGGCCAGAAGGGTGTTCCCTATCCCCATGGTATGGAACAAGTGTCTGAGCATCATAAATAATGAGTCGGAATGATTTAACCAATTTTATATGTATTATAAAACTAAAAATCCTCAATAAAAAAAATATGAAAATTCAAACCAAACAAACCATAAACAACATTACGAATTCAGTTACATGGTTTAAGTAAAAAAAAAACAATGATACAATAAAAATAGATCAAAATTATATCACAAAACCACCACAAGTCATGGGGGCACACAGTCAATCCATTTACACAACAACGCATCAAGAAGAACACGTAAAAACATGAACCACTATCTCCAAGGGTCTTACCCTTACTAATGTCAAACATTATAAAGTCTACATGATTTCATGGTTGTAAGTAGGGTTTGAGCCTAATCCTATTAGGATTACACCCAATAAATGATTCCATGACATAAACATTACAAGAAAAATTTCATTCATGTTTCTATAAAAATTAAATGTCAGTAACAACATTAAGGGAAGAAACATTAAATGTGAATCAACTATAAAGAAATAATCATTAAATAAAGAAAACATTATTTTGAAATTTGCAATCGAACATACAATATACCGGTGATAAGTGAAGCATACCCAATGAGAACTTTTCATGGGAAATACCCCTAGGAACTAGCCACAAATGTTACCCAAGGTACCTCATATTTCGGGGAAATGTGGAACAGAAAACAATACCAACAACATTCTCCTGCACATTCCACTAGAGAGGTGAAATATTCAAAATTCTTGCTGTCTGAAATCAACATCCATGTTTAGTTAGAGATCTCATCATTAATCATGATTATTGAAATCGGGTTGTAGCCACTTATGAATCACTAGAATACTTTTCCTAGTCCACCCACCAAGATACCTAGGCTTCCCTCACGTAATAAATAAATTTTCGCTTGTCACATAACACCACTTGTACATTTCAACTACCAAACAAGACATTACACAACCCCTGCCACCCATTACACAACCAAATTCCATTTCAAAATCATACGCTCACCAAAACCTTTTCAAAATATGTTTTCAACACTTACATAATTATATAAATCAATTAAATAATTTATCGAACAATTTAAAGAAGAACTAAAATGCTTTTATAAAAAAAATGGATCCAAAATCCCCTTTTAAAATCAAATGTACAAAAACACCATATCAAAACGTGATTATCATCCCTTATATAATTTAATAAACCAATTTAATAATTTATAAAATAGTATCAAGTGACTCAATATGGTATTACACATAAAATGAACCCAATTCCACATAGAAACTACTCTTTAACATCAAAATCATACATAATCCAATCAAAAACCACTTTATCACCACTCAAAATAATCAAAGAACACGATAAATTACAAAAGAAAGAAAAAACTTCACCAAATAATTGTTATATTCAGAAATACATAGATTTTGTGCCAAAATTCCCATAATCGATGTAAAACTCCAACCACACCTCAATCACGCTGCAATGAATCAATAAAGAACCATAAGCATGAATATCGAACCTAGAATCAAAATATTGAACTCTATGAATGAAACACCAGATGGTGGAAAATTTTGAACCTCAATAAATAGGGAATAAACACTAAAAAGTGGGAAGAAACAAGAGAGATATTGACTAAAATGAAATGTTTTTATGGTTCACCCAAATTCCAATTCAAGAATGGGTGTCTAAGAGAGATTTAGTGGGAAAGGAGGCCTTTATGGCAGAAAAATAGGTGTGGGGAAGAAGATTAGTGGAATAGTATTTAAATCCAAAAAGTGAAAAAATGTAGAATTTAAATTTTTAATGACCTAGATATCATGCATGGTTAGTAGGAACGTTTTAATAAATAGTGTGGAAACCATGTGCATTCTCTTCCTATAGTTCATGGTTACCTGGGGAAAAGTGCATGGTTGTGTAGTAGTAGTGTGGTAGATTCTTCATTCTACCGCATGATTTCCTGTTTGGATGGACGGTTTAGGCTAACCTTATGCCAACCATAAGCCAGAATCTATCCACTAAAAAAACAATATTTTACTACAAATATCACATGGGAAACTAGGGAAAAAATATAGACTAAATAATGGAAAATACCTAAAAAATGACATGAGTGTGACAATTCACCACACCATGAATTCATTCATACCCCGGAATGTCAACTCAAAGCATGGTCAATAAATAAAATAGGATTTTATTCCTCAACCCATGATTACTACTCCCACGTCTCATGCACATCATTACCATGATTAAAAATGACAGGGGCCAACATAATTGACTTCCGATGAAGCACCTTCTCTTGGGAATCCACAATACAAATCAATCATTCAGACACTGAAAAATCAGTCTCTATCTCCAAATAATTCCAATTCAACACATGGAATGAAACTCGATTATACATATTCAATTTGGAGCCATCAAATAATTCATGAATTGATGTCAACTAAGAGGTAAAATCTAACCAGTATTCCACCTTTCCAATATGCTCAGTGATTTCAAAAGTTCTGACATACCTCTGCCTTATCCTTACCTTCATTCTTAAATGATGATTACCCAAGCGATTTTCCACTATCAAGAACATTCAGTCACCCACATAAATTTAAGATCTTAAAACTTCTTATTAACATAAGATTTGTGGTGAATCTGAGCTATCATGAACTGAAACCTAATCAATATGACATTCTTTGATGTCTCTAGCACAAGGCTCAGTCCCAAAAGTGATGTATCTATAGCCTCAACCCAATATAATGGAGACCAAAATGGCTGACCATAAAGCACTTCAAAAGGATCAATATGAATTGATGATTGGTAACTATTACTATAAGACAATTCCACTAATACCAAATGGTTTTCCAACAATCCTTTGAAATCTAAAACACATGATCAAATCATGTCTTCTAGAATTTTATTTTCCTACTCCATATAACCATTCTTTTGTGGATGGTATTTCGTAATCATATTAATTTTTTTCCCAAGTGACTTATAAAGGCCTTCCAAAAACCAAGATGTAAAATGAGGGCCTCTATCAAAAAAAGTTCCAACATCACACCATGAATCCTTAATACCTTTTGATCATACAGCCAGCCCATCTCCTCTACCTTAGCTCAATATTTGATCAGAATGAAATTGGATGAATTTGTCAAATAGTCAATTTATACCCAAATGGAATTCCTTCTCTACGTCCTAAATGTAAATTCAATAGGGAAATCCATGGAGACCTTATACCACATTCTTTTAGGAATGGGTAATGGATAAAGAAAACTAGAGGTCCTTTGATGCTCTACCTTTACCTTCTGAAATGCATAACACCTCGATAGGACATAATCTATGTCACACCTCATGCATGGACACTAGAACTCTTGATGATTATCTTCATACATTTTAGTTTCCCTATGATTAATGGACCACTATGATTGGGGGATGTCCTGCATAACCATGTTCCACAGAGACAATGGATCTATGAAATGGACCTTAAAGCACAAGATTCCCTTGTGAGACGATTACTAATCAGTAGATGTCTCCCCACCATGAAGAAAGAGCATATACCATTGATACAGCTCATCCATAGGCTAATCCTTCTAAATCAACTTCAGAAGAGAATTAGTATTGAACACTTTCCATTAATGACCATCCACTATGCTCTTTTTCCCATGTTAATTTGGAAAAATATCCCCATTATGGTCCACTCATCACCAGACATCCACAAATCCTACACTGTCACTTTTCTGCTCAAGGAATCAACCACAACATTTCCCTTTCAGGAGGTATATATGATATCAAAATTGAACCCCTGAAAATACTTGATCCAACAATGCTTCCTCAAGTTCAAATATTTTTTGGTAAAAATGTAGGCCAAGCTTTTATGGTCAGAACAGACCAATAACATCTCCCCAAAAAGATATTGGTTCCATGTATTCAGGGAATGTGACACTATTTCATACTCCCTATCCTGGTTTTGGTAATTAGTTTCATATGGTTAGAGTTAATGGGAACTAAATTCCACAACATGATCATCTTGCATGAGCACACAACATAGGCCCATACATGAAGCATCACAATAAAACATGCATCCCTTCCAAAATTATGGAAATATCAACACATGTTTTTTGGTCAACATCCACTTCAGGTCCTCAATAGATACCTGCCACTATAACCTCCATTAAAACCTGTCCCATTTTCGTTTGAGTGCTGTCATGGAAGAAAAAAGATGAAAGAGATACCAAAAAAAATCCTCTATAATAAACATTTAGGATAATAAATCTCTTAATCTCGAATACATTCTTCAACTTCTCTAATGACATAACTGCACTGATCTTCTCAGGGTCCACTGAAACTTCCTGCTCAGAAATCACATGACCCCAAAACTTCACCTATCTAATCCTGAAGGAGAACTTTTAAAATGTTTCATAAAGGAGATTATCCAATAATGTTCCCCAAATGATCCTCAACTGATCCTAATGATCCTCCTTGGATCTAGTGTAATATAGTATGTCATCCACAAATACCACAATGAATTATTTGAGATAAAGATGGAACACCCTATTCACGAGTTCCATGAAAACCTCCAGAGCATTGGTCAATATAAAATGCAGGACCAAATACACTAACTGCTCATACCTTCTTTAGAAATCCTTCTTCTAGATATCCACCTCTCTCACCATGATATGATGGTGAATCAAAAAGAATTATATCATGGGAAAAAACTTTTCCCTATTTAGTTGTTCATTCAAGTCATAAATTCTGGTAAGAGGGTACTCATTCTTAATGGTTTTATTATTTAGCTTCTGGTAATTGATTCATAACTGGATGGATCCATCATCCTTCTTTACAAAAAATACTAGGGCGACCCAAGGAGAGATTCTAGGGTGAATGAACCATTTCTATTACAAATCATCCAATTGTATTTTTAATTTCGTCATATTGGTGGGGGACATACAATATGATGGAAGAGACATCGATTGTGCTCCTAGTACCAAATCAATAGAGAACTCCACATACCACTCTGGGGGTAAGCCTAAAAAATCATCTAGAAAACCCTCTAGGAAGTCACTCACTACAAGAGGTAATACGGCCTTGGGAGAACCCCCACCATATTCAAGCATGAGTGATGATAAATGAATAGAATTATTTCCCAAATCTAGGATTGTAGGTCCCGTATGACCTAAAGTAAGATTCCATTCCTCATGAAATACCTGAGGAGTCCCATCCGGTGCCATGAAACTGGAAAATCATCTATAGAAATAGATATTCACTTTGAAGTGTTGTAGCTAATCCATTCCAATGATTACATCAAAATGTTCCAAATTAATGTCCAAGAGACCCCATTTTATCTCAACCGTTACATGGAGTGCACATAATATGGGCACCTAAAACCCCTCTCTTTCTCCTAACCCCATGGTTTTACCAACTCCGTTGAAAAACACATCAGCACGGATGACAGGTTCTAAAGATTCAAAAGGTGGGAAAATATAAAATAAATAGACTCAACATTATAAAATAAAATATATTTTATAAAAGTTTAGAATATAATTATTCCATGAACTATCAAGGGTCATGTTTCCTGTCCTGATGGGTCATGATCTAAATGATGCAGATTAAAAGTCTTTGCCTACGAATGACCGCTCGCCTATAGCCCTACCCTAAACTAGATCTGCGCTAAAGATGACCTAGTCCTACTATCACAACCACCTAACCGAGATACCTTCTTTCTAGATGGCACTAATAGAATTGGGAAAGACCTAGAAGCCGAAGATCCTACCCCACTATGGTATAGGTGTGTCTCCCTACAAAAACACTACCACTTCCCTATAAACTCACATTGATGAAAAGGTCCCAGAGGTGAAGAAAATGTAGGTTGAATTTTACCTTTTCTCCCACATTGATGGACCAGGGTAGACCCTTCATCAAAAGAAACCTATGATGACTACCTGGAAGGATGGCTTGAACATCCACCTCCATTGTTCCCCTAACGATCATATTTCATGTTCTTCTTAGATGAACTACCACATCCCATCATTGAAATTACCCTAGCGAAACGAAACATTCATGTGCATTCAATATTTTCTATACAAACATGTTCAAATACCATAACATAGGTATTCATCTTGAACAAGAATACCTGGGAATAGATAATGATCCTCAAACTCCTTTCGATCTTCTCAGCCATCATCTACTCATATGAAACAATTTAAGGTGCATATTGGACAAGTTTGAAGAAGCGTTTTGCATACTCTAACATATACTGGTCCCCTTGAATAGGATCCATAAACTCCATGGATATAGAAAAATCCAAGACCTCGGGATAGTATTGGTTAATGAATAAAGCCTTGAAGGCCTTTTAGCTCATATACTAATACTACCCATCATGAAGCAATGATTCCATCCACCTTAGACTGGGACCCTATAGCAAGAACTAGACACATTTTACTCTGACTTCTTCCAGTGTATCAAGAAAATCAGAATTCAAAATATTTCACAATTTTCTCATCTGGTTCCTTATGAATTGTGATGCCTAAAAAGTAGGATTTTTGTTTTTAAGAATCTTCTAGTATTTTTCATTTCTAGGTCCATATTCCTCTTCCCAAACTAGAGCAGGAGTCTGACACTCTCCCTATCCCAAAGCATGAACATCCTAGACCACAACAACTAAAAACCATTGATCAACCATTTTGAGAGAACTCTCTATGCTTCCTCCTATGGATTCAAGCGAGCTCTCTAGGGAAGCATGTTTGTATAAAAAGAAACATCGATAGGAGACAATAGTAGCACAAATGTACAAGAAAACATCATCAACAACATCAAATATAAATAAATAAATCTTATCACACCAATTAAATGACCAAACCACTTCACCCCCCCCCCCCATTTTCCATTTGCAGTAGGCATCTTTCATATCCCACATGGAAGATAAGTCAAACAGAAATCCCAAGATCCAATGGTGACTTGAAGTATTCCGCAAGGTGTACTGGCTGGAAAACATACTCGCAACTATAACTCTGGGACCTGATAGTCTTTTCTCTTATCAAACCGGTCTCATACCAAATAAAAATACCCAAAGAGCTAAACCTTCTTTGTTACAATTTTTAACGATCCAAGATGGGTCTTCATCCAAATTGTCACCTGACCTGGTCCATGGAAAGGCCCTAATGGCATTCCTTATCCCCACAGGTTGGAACAAGTGCCTGGGTATCATAAATAAGTATTAGAAAATATATACCCTAATTTATATGCATTAAAAACCAAAAAAATAAATAAACAGAATCTAAAAATTCAATCCAAACAAACCTTAATCATTTTTATGAAATCAGTTACCAGGATTATTTCGAAACCAAATAGGGATATAACAAAATGAGACCACAGGTCTATCATAGAACCACCACATGGAAAGGGAACCACCCTCAAGTCATCTCCATAACACAACACAAAGAAGAACCCCTATAAACCAAAATCATTATCTCATAAGCCCATTCTATTACCTATTCCAAACAATATGAAGTTTATTTACACCCAAGGGTGTAAGTACAGTCTAATCCTAAGCCTAGTTGGATGCCACCAAATAGAAGATTCCATGATATAAGCATTATAAGACAAATAACATGAGTGTTTAAAAAAAATGCAAATTCTAGTAAAAAATCTAAGGGAAGCATCCTAAAATGAGAAACATCATTGATGAAATCTGTTTTAAGGAAAATAGACTTGCTTTTGAAATTGACAAACAACCATACCGTACGTTGATAGTTTATAAGATATGGCCATTGATCACCAGTCATGTGAAATACCACATGGAACTAGCTAGTAATAGGATCCTAGGTACGTCATATATTGGGGGACTGTTTATAGAATCCATGAGAAACGTCTTTCACATGCATGATCCACTTGAGAGGAGAAACATTTTTAATTATAGTGGTATCAAATAATCATCCATGTTTAGTTAGTGTTGTCATCATCCCTAATGGCCCGAAGGCCTTATTTTTAATTTTTATTATAGATAATCCCCATTTTAAGGGTTTAAGGGGTACCCGTACATGACCCATAGGCCCAAGGCACAATGCCCGACAAACCCGCAATACATGACCCGAAGGCCGAGAGGCATACCATGCCCAATACATGACCCGTTGACCCAACCCACTTAGACTACCCCTCCCCAGATTTCTACGTCATTGATCACCTAGCTCCCCACCTTGCATTGCTGATCAGAGATAATTTCCACATAAAGAGCTGCACGATTCCAGGTCCCGATGGCGGCTGCCATACCCTCTCATTCTTCCAATCTGGTTAGCTCTACATCTAGTGGCTGCTACTCCTGTAATTCTGATCCTCTTCTAGGGCATGTTCTGTGTGAACTGGGCTAGACCCCCAAGCTTCCCACTTTTTCTCAATCATGTTTCACATGTCACATAACATCACTTATACATTTAATCAAACAAACAAGTCATTACACATCCCATTCCACCACTTGCAAACCCAAATTTCATTTTAAAATCATACACATAGTAAAAACATTTCCAAATATGTTTTGAAACTCTTACATAATTTAATAAATCATTTAAAAAATTTATAAAAAATTATAATGGACTATAAGGATTTTACACCAATAATGAATCAAAAATAGTATTTTAAAATCAAATTTTCACCAACTCCATATCAAAACATGATTCTAATACCTTATATAACATAATAAATAAATTTCATAATTTATAAAACAACACCAAGTGACACAACCAGGTGTTACACATGAAACACAACCAATTACACTTAGAAATGCGACATTAAAATAAAACTCTTGCATAATCCTATCAAAAACCAATTTCTAACTACACACAATAATCAAGGAACATGTTAAATTACTGAAGAAAGAAAAATTAATTCACTAAATAATGTTTATACATCGAACAACCTATCTTTTTTTCCCAAATTACCAAAATTGTGGTGAAACTCCAAACACACCTCAATCGCCCCGCAAGCAATCAAAAATGTACCCTAATCATGAATATTGAACCCAAAACCCCATGATTAAACCCTTGGGACGAAACCCTAGCTGTAAGAAAATTAGAAACCCATGAATGAGGGAAGAAACCCTAAAATGTGGGATGAAACAAGAGGAAAATCCACTTGATTAGTAATATAGTTCCCCAAAAAAGTATCCATAAAAAATTGGTGTTCAAAGAAGACTGATGGAGAAATAATGCCCTCTATATATGAAAATCCCTAGTGGGTAAGAAGAATGGTGGAGTAGGGTTTAAATCTGAATAGAGAAAAATTTTAAATTAAAATTTGTAATGAGTTGGACATCCTTCATATCTAGTCCTCATAGTTTAATAAATTTTTCCGCAACTATGTGCATGCTCTTTCTAGAGTGCATGGCCACCTCGGATGAGGTGCACGGATGAGCGGTATCCATGCTGTAGATTTTTTATTCTACTGCACGATTACCTGGGTTGGCCACATAGTTTCCACTAATTGTGTGCCAACCATACGCCTGTATATGTCCTCCCAAAAACCTTTATTTTTCTCCAAATTCAAAAGGAAACCTAGGGGAAACGATTGAACAAAAATAGAAAGAAAAATAATAGAAAATTATGTAATAGATGTGACAAAATTAATTATCACAAGTAATACAACCAATCCATGTCAAGGATAACTCAGTATTGTTATATAGAAAGTAATAAGAAGTCCCTTAACTCTTATTGTTTCCCCATAGACAATCTACATCCCTAAAACATATCAAATTTAATTTTTCAGAACTCTAATTAGTGTAGATTAAAAAAGAGGCAATGGTTTTCTATCCACATCTTGACCCAAAATATGGACAACAGAGAGAGAAACAATTGAGTTATTTTATCCGGAATAAAAACAAGTAGATACAAGAGTAGATGATAAATAATAATACCTTGAAAAACCTAGGTTTGGTGGAGTTGCTACCACCAAAGTGTGTGTCTGACCATGTACGGATCCTCTACCTCTCTTTTTTTACTTCCACAAACATTTTGTGTCCATGGTACCTATGTTTGAGCACCATCATGATGCTTCCCAATTCTAACACTATCTAATATCATCAGTTCCCCAAGAACCACCAATCACTTCTACTAAAACCTTTTTAGAATAAACTTTTGCTACAACTAATATGGGACACGAATGCCCATCTAAAATTGGAATCACTGATAATTAAAAAACAGATCTCATTGGTGATCATGTCCCCCAATGACATAACATGATAATTGAAATTCAATAGAAGCTTCTTGGGAGACACCTACCTCTTAATTAATAGAGTAGATATGTTGTGCCTGTTTCCCACTATTCAGAATCCTAAATTCCTAAATACTTATAACCAAATACTTGGAAATATGATCCTCGATAAACCCTTATACTCACTCTCAGAAGTATTAACTCACAAATAAGGAATATTCTGAGTAACCTTCACCTTTTTTCGGCGCCTCTATATATGCTGGGTGTGTAAATAGAGTGACCACGTACCATATCATTGGTGAAAAGTAGTATCATGTCGCCTTCCTTTGGACACCTCATCTAGAAAATCTTCTAGAGAAAAGTGCTATAGGTACTTGAACCTGATCCCATGATATTTCACACTCAATGTCCCTTATAGAATGGATATTAGATCCTACATCTTGGATAAACTAATCATTGATGATATTAATTTTGAATAGTACTTCTTTCGAAATTTCTATGTCAACAAATATTCCTCTATACAAAAACTAATAAAATAGGTCCACTATTGATCTAAAACTCCCCACAACTTACTCACTTCCATGAACACTCAAAACTCAACCCATGAACAAATCATACTAAAAGAAATCTTGAGCTTCTCCAACCACTGATCCATCTATAGATCTGAGACACTCCTCCCATTATTCCCTAAACTATAGTGCTAATAGAAAAATATTCCTTATGCCATTACTCATCCTCATTTATCTATTCAGACCTCCAATGATCAATCTTGGTAAAAATTCTAAGCCTAAACTACCTAAACCACTTGCAAGAAATGACCTTGAGCCATTCATAAAAAGAATCGAGAACATCGTAAGGCTATTATCATGGTATTTTATTTATATAAATTTTTAATCCATAATTTTTCCCCAAAAATCCCAATTCAACTTGAACATAATCAATCATGATGCTTCTACCTCTCCTGAGTATCTACCCTACTAGCTGGCCCAGCTCTCTTGGTCACCCAATAAGCTTATAATCCCTCCGCTAGATAATAAGGGTTACCATGTATCTTAGGTGGTCTCACAAACCTATTTCAAGCACTGATATGAATGTGAAATATTTCCCTTTCAAACCCTAAAAACAACGTTGTTCCTAATGCCAAATTTATCAAATATATCAACCCATCCTTTAATATGACTATTCCATGACCTCCTCCCTCATAAGATCCCCCTCTTGATATGCCAATGAATAATGAGAGAAAATTATCCTCATGTACCACCTCCATTAGAACCCCGGATGGTGATAAGAATTGAGGGTATCGAAATTAGACACATGGTAAAAAATTAAACTCTATAATAATATAGTATCATGATAAAGGATACAAAACACATGGAAATTCCATAATATGATTTCAATAAACCCAAAACTATTGCACATTTCTTGTATAATGTAATCCAATATAAATAAAATTCACCAATAAACCAAAAAGACAATTATTTGGTAGTGACTCAATAAAAACACCAACACAAGTAAGTAATATGATTCTCGATCCAAAAAATCACACTATGAATCCTATAGAAAAATTTATATATATATGGGGAGAATAACATGTATAATCAGTTCAGACATAACCATGGTTACAAGATCACCATTAAAAATATAATTCCAATGTGCTAGTGAACAAACATTTGAACAAAAAATCAACTACAAAAATATATTATCCAATCCCACCACCACCGCAATGCAACCCCCAAATCATGAATCCAATATAATAATATATGATCAAGATCATAGTAATGAATGTTATAAAACTGCTACTTCCCCATTGATTTTTTCATCTCACACTACAAGTCAAATGTAATTTTCTCTTAGACCTTCCACTAATATAAAATCACATCGCATCTATTATGTGGGGTGAGACACACCCCAACCTACCCTGCCCTCACAAGTTCTAGAATATCATGCCATCACTAGGAACCATGACATCACAACCATGACATCACATCTCATCAAAATATCATCACCTCATACCTCAACCAAAAACACCTAGGCCATCACGTCACATCAAATCACACAACCAGAGTAATAGAGTATCATTAACATAAAGGATATAAAACTCATGCCCTCCTACTAACATGTATGACCCCCAACAAATGTCACATCACATCATAGCCTCATCAAATCACACCACACATAAAAACACCTGGGTCATTACTGGACATTCCACCAATAGACATATCGGCCATCACTACTGATGGAAGAGTTGGTAGGATGGGGTAGCTATTTATATTTATCATCACCATCATGAATGTTGGTGAAATGCCCAGAACCTAGAACTTATGAGAGTTTATATGGTTATCCAAATCGTATGTAGCCTATATAGAAATTACATAAAAATACATGATATATAGATAGAAAATAATATCTAACCTATAGGTTAACATCAATTACATTATAGGATGACATAATGGGTCATACAAATATGAGAATCAAGGGATATTGTACCCCTGAGCGAGCAATGAAGAAACCGTAAAACAAACCATCAATCCTTTGAAATCATTATTTATAGAGGTGTTTTCTTTTTAATGGTGATTCAATGTATCTATGGTGTATTAAAATAAAGAAATATTGACATAAGGTTCTATCAGTAATTTCCTTTTCAAAGGAAAATTTTCATTTAATTTCCCATGACCAACTCTTTGTGCATGTTATTATGTTTTTAAGCATATGAAATCTATTTATTTTCAAATAAAGTCCTTGGAAACAATTAGATTTATTCAATATAATGTTTTATTGTTATAATATTCATATATTTTTTCCAATTTTATACTAAAATGAGTATTACTATACTTGGATGAGAGGATAGTGGTATTTTGGTGGTTGTTCCATGAATTTTATGAAGTGGCCTTTGGGTTTTGACATGGATTTTGAGACTCCCATAACACCTATATTTTTATAATTTCCAAGATTTTATCGCCACATTTTTAAATAGGATGTCCTCTTTTCTATTTCTACCCTATTTTGAAAAACCCTGAAAATTGATTTCATGACAAGTAATCTACTTCAAACATCCGTCATAAGAATTTTGGTTCAACTTATTATATCTCATCTTATATCACAACACATATGGATTAAAAATAAATACTATAGTATTCTATATGATTTTTTCAATTATTATATATTATTATACTATATCAAATGATTTTTAAATTGGTCTCTATATAATGGAATGTCGGATTAGACGTTATATTGTATGCCACTTACGTGTGAAACATCTATTTGGGTTGAAAAAAGGAATGGATGAAATGGTTTATTCCGCTTTTGGTAACCCTCATAATAAAATTATTAACTAGAATATTATTGGACATTCTAATCATAAACCATTTATTGTTTCTCCCTCAGTTTTCTGGGTGCTGTCAATAACGCTCAGATATTCAATGAGGAAAATATATCATTAGTAGTGTTGTAACTTCCACTAAAACCCCTCATTTTTATCACACAATATGATAAAAAGATAATTGATACCACTATAATTCTAGTGAATATTTACATGATGCTTATTATCAATATAAATAGATTGAAGAATTATATTTAAAATATAGTTCTAATAAGGGTAAAAAAACAAATAGTGTACACCAATGGAAACAGTACCAAGAAACCCCTGAATACTATAAAATGTAGATATTACTCTAAACATGAGAGAACAGTCATTATAAGATCATTATAATCCTTTAGGAATTAAAAAAATATATTTACCACCACAACCGATTGATTTTGATCATCCTACTACATCATCTTGTTTTTACGAGGGATAAGATGATGGAAAAATAACCCTTTGTATAGAAATTCTTATCTTATTAGGGTGATTTGGAGGAGGCAATTGACAATTGGATGGATGATAAAGATGCAATTTTATTTCAAAAATTTAGGAATGGGATATTACTATGGATAATTACCTTAACATTAGAAAAATAAAGTATATCAAAATGGTGGAATAATATAAAATAAATCCATATGTTATATTCAAATACATTCCACAACAATAATCATTTTGTGTCTTTTTTTACTTCTTGATTGCCTTTTTTTATTTGTTTCATATTTTAAGTGATAAATTTTGGATTGAGTTATGTTAGATTTTTTATGGGATCCTTATGTAAAAGGATTTAAATTTTCTATCATTGGTGTCTAATGTTTACTTCTTTATTTTTTTCTGGAAAACATGTCTTTTATCTGACATTCCTGCACATAATACATGATTAATTTGTGGAGTGACTTTTGTACATAGTTTATTTATTGAGATCTGATGTCATAATTCTATTGGATTCTTGGTATTTATTTGTTTACAGTGAATCAATGTCCCTGTAGATTATGGTTCATTTAATGATAAGGGATTAACTTTTCTAAAGATAACCCAATCCCTTCCACTATGGGTTTTTTGGCAGTGTTACATTATTCTGGAGTAGTGATGGAAAAATACTAATGTCCACAAATTTTTATTTTCTCTATATAGTTGTGATGTTGGATTAAGGAATGTTAGTTTTTTCTATGATATTTGAGATGTTGGGTTTCTTACAATGCACCTACTGTTACTAGTATATGATTATAGTTTAAGATGCTTTTTATTTAGTGTTTCTTTCTCTATTTATGATTTGTGTTTATTTTTTGGACTTTTTTTCAGATGTAGGAGCTCCATTTCATTTTTTTATTGTTTTGATGGTATATCAATTAAATATTAAAGAGTGTTAGCTTAAAAAATAGGCATTTGTTGATGCATTAGAAAGTGAAATGGTATACAAATGCTGCATAAGAATTTACAAATTTAGTGAATGGATAGTTTTCCTCCAACACATTGAATGATATATTTTTATTGGGTAAGTTTTTATATTATTATTATCATTTTCACTTAATTTTGTGTTGGTGAAAAATCATTTAACCTCATATAATCACCAAATTATTTCGTATTTTAATATATTATAAGGAAGTGTGAGTTGGGTTCCCCAATCCACACATCAATTTGTCTTAAAAAATAGACTACACTAGAAAATAGAACATTAGTACCACATTACAACTCATCAATAATCACAACCATTATGACCACTATATAAAATAAAACGCATCAACAT
Organism: Viscum album; assembly: GCA_963277665.1. Classification (NCBI taxonomy): domain Eukaryota; kingdom Viridiplantae; phylum Streptophyta; class Magnoliopsida; order Santalales; family Viscaceae; genus Viscum; species Viscum album. The sequence goes on along the minus strand of OY728120.1, from coordinate 1,533,738,887 downwards.
CACACAGATCCACACATATTCCATGTTAAATTACAATTTTCATTACATTTAAGTAATAACATATTCCACTAACTTCTCATTACTAACCAATTAATTCATATTTTCATAACCCATTCAATTAGCATTAAATTCATTTAAACATTTTACTATACAAGAGCTTTCATTCCATTCCTTAATCATTTACCTACCCACGTATTTCAATTTTAGTATCATAATTTATTTCATGGATAAATGGGAAATTAATAGAACCATGGCACATAACAATGGCCCCATCACATATCAAGAGTCTTCGCCACACCCCACCAACCAAATCATTTCACCATAACAACCAGACATTATAACCATTGCACATCCACAATAAACGTTCACTATAACAGCTTTTCATCACATCCACTGGGAATCACCATAACTATGAGACACATCACATGCCACAACCTCATCTCACAACCCTACCTCATGTAACAACACCACCACACATCATCAAAAGCTCACAACATCCCATGTTGTAACTATTCCAACCAACCATCGCATCACATCCCCACACATCACATAGCCCATCTGGTTTTATCCATCACCACAAAATAACGCAAACCATCTATGGAAACACTATAACCATAAGGGAATACAAAAGAATCACATTAAAACTTCTATAATTTATTCATGGTCTTTAACAACATTACTTATTTATTTCTCATGATTATGATCACAGAAACTAGATTCCAAAAAAAAACTAGTTATTTAAAAATATATATGATCATTATAATTATATTCACAGTGTGGTCACAAAACAATATAACATGGGTCTTCACATTATATCAGATACAACATAAGCAAGTAATACAAAAACCATTATTTTTCACAAGGCCGTAGATTGGAATAAGATTATTAGAAAAAAACCTCAATATAGTAAAGAATGAAATATCACATCCATACACAACAATTTAAAATATTCCATCAATTTTCTTATTAAACGGATCCTCACTATAAGGCCCCAGCCTTAAACCTTACTTAAAATTGAATTAAACGAATAATTCACATTGAGGATCTTTTCAGGTTAAGAGTTTTAGAGAATTAGGACATAACTATTACATCTCAACAGATTACAAAGTAGTCGCTTCTACTATATTTCCATAAAATAAAAACTCTTTAAAGGAAACATGTATAGTTCCATGTTTTAGGTAGCATGACTTTCCTTTGATCCCATCCTTGACCCTATTCCACGCTATGTCCTGTGAAAAACATTTCAAAAACTTGGGATGAGCATAAGAAGCTCAGTAAGGGATACACAAAGAATGAAAACTGTTAGATTTTCAAAACAACAAGTAAACCATAAATACTTTTTCAATGTAATACTTTTCACCTTCATGAAGTAGTAAATACTTTTCACTGAAAAAAAAGTATCATTACTTACCTTTTTGTAACCATAGGATTACCATACAACCCATATAAAGAACACATAACATATTTAAAGGTAACATGGGACATAAAAATACTTAAGTGGAATAACCATATGGTCAACTTCCACACATATCACTTAATGGAATAGCCATACAGCCAATTTCCATACATACTTAATGGAATAGCCATACGGCCGACTTCCATACCCAATGCATTGGAGGTTATAACGTAACCACCCGTCCTGGTATTCACGGCACCACCCGTCATAATGTCCAAGTACCATTATTACACATTAAATATGGAAAATATAAACATTTCAATAACAATATTTCATTTTCAATCACAATAAATAATTCCCAGATATTGAATTAATCAATCCATTTTCAAAAACCATTTAAAAGAGATTTTTGAATCAAAGTGTCCCATACCACTTTGAAGCTTTTAATGGAATTATAATTTTAAAACATTAATGTCCACATAAATAAATGCTGAAATCCATTTTGAAAACATGGACATTAAAGATAAAGATTTAGAATAATAAATCTTTAAAACATTTAAATTGATATTTTTGTTAAAGAGTTTTTAACAAAATGAGAGACTCTTGAATACAAATAATAGCGGAATAACATTTAATCTGAACTTTATAATATCATGAGAATAAAAGGATTCATGATATAATATGTCAAAAGACAGTATACACACCATATAAGAGTGAATTGGTTCATAACAACAATGAAGTATCAAAAGAAATGTAAAATGACATGAAATCTATTATAAAGAAGGTATCCTTAAATTAAAGATAAATCAATCTCATAATTATGTGTGACAAATATAAATACACCCAATATAAGTGGATATTAAGTGTAAAACAATCAAAGGTTATTCACACATATTCAAAGGATGACATATTCAATAACTACATGTTGAACCCAAAGAAATCGAAATTGGGTTAAGAAGTTCCCTTGACAGCCTAACGGCGTCACATCAAAATGAGTTGATGAGAGATAAAAAAACAATCTCATCACTTGGACATAAAATTTACATCAATAAGGATGTATGAGAACATATCCCAACATAACAATATGTACATTAAATTACCCAACAAAAGAAGTCTTTTAAAAAGAGGAGGGTGAAAGGTTCCCTTACCGACATGGGTATCTTTCGAAACATATGCCCCGTGAAAGAAGGACAATACATCATTGATGTAAATACTCATAAATGAAAGAATATTACACAATGAGTAAAATAATGGTAATTACATACACCTCTCAAAGGAAATTGTGGCAAATGTATCATAAATCTCACGAGAATAAAAGTGAGATGAAAAATCCCTTACGAAAACTCGGCTGCCTAACGGTGCCACTTAAAACTTCAAAAATGGATTGATTAGATCAAATAGAGTATCCCATAATATTACAATAGAATTTACAGAAAGAGTAATATAAAAGAAAATCCCCCAACATAACAAAGAGGAGCTTAAAATAAGTGACCCAAAGGAGAGTACTTAAAAAGAAAGAGAGGAGTAGGATCCCTTACCTCGGGTCCGACTTGACTCGATCGTTCTTTAATCTCCTGAATAATAAACTTGAGTTAATTTATACTTCCTTAAGAACCTTTTTAAAGTTCATTATTCCTTTTATATCACTTATTACCATGTTATAAACATTATTTAATCATTTAATTTAATCATGTTTGTTTTGTCGATATTTGGTTCTTAAGTCGAAAGTGGACTTCTTACAATTACATGTTGTTCATGTGGTCAAAGGTTCTTCATATCCAAAAATGACATTCCTGATTTGGATATCATATATATCATATATATCCAGCATATACATGTATTTATAAAATCACATAATCATTTAGAGGAAAGAAATGAAATGCACTGTTCATGGAGACGGTAAGCCGTTCGTACGCATGGACGCTACTTTCATTTCTATGTCGTATTAATGGAATTAAAACTATATGAGAGGTTTGTATATTTTAATTCCAGAATTATATTAATCATTTAGATTTATCATACATCATATATATCCATTATATATATGTACTTATAATGGTACATTACATTTGGGGATAAGAAATGAAATGCACCGTTCATGGAGACAGTAAGCCGTACGTACGCATGAACGCTACTTTCATTTCTATCTCATACTTTAATGGAAAGAAATAATAATTATATAGAGTTAAATAATAATTCCATTATAACATAATATATAATAACATTAAATCCATCCTTTATACGTCCCACGTATGGCATTAGCGAATCACATCACTTTGAGGGGGCGGTAGTCCGCACTTCCTTAAATGAAGATATCGTGTTTACCCATAACGGAAACCATGAAGGTAAGACACAAATGAAAAATAAAGAAGCATAAGTAAAACATAAACATATTATATATCATATATAAAAATTGTGACATCATAATGTCCACCTTTGAAGGTGTTAAATGAGTATTGAACAATCATCGTTTCGGGAGGCACAATATCGCCATCCACGGAAACCGTATGTTCATTAACCATTTGATGTAGTTGTGTGGGAGTTTAGCTCGAATAAATCATATAACAACATCCTAGTATATTGAATATACTGGTGTTGTTACAAAATAAATGAATAAAAAGAGTTTAGGGGGTTGGAGAAGCAAAATAAAACAAATGAACATCAGAGAAAGAATTACCTTTAAAAGTGTAACTCCTTTTGATTTGAGCTTAAAGGCTTCCTTTGAAAAGATTATTCCTAATGGGAATCCTCTAGGATGAGGAGAGGGATTTGGAGAGAGTAAATGGGCAGGGGTTGGCCGAGCCAAAGGCTTGAGGAGTGTGTGAAATGAGGTAGAGGTGGGGGCCTTTTATAAGAGGAGAGGATGGGCACTTTTGGAAAGTAAGAAATATTACTTTATTTGAAAATGTGTTTCGGTTTTAAAAGGTCCCCAATTTATATAATTCGTGTATAAGGTGATAAGGGTTCTAAATCCACCCATCCAATAAGTTTTGGACTAGTGTAGTTCATATATTTTACATTATCTTTCCATTTTATTTAAATCGTCAAATAATGATGTCATCGCTGCATCATTATTATGTCATAAATAATTTATTTTATATAATGTCTAAAAATTATAAAAAAATAACTATGATGTATGAAATATTTTTATCTTTCCAATGACTATTTATAATCAAAATTTGGACTTGTGTAACCCCACTTAAAAACTGTTTTAGTAAAACAACTCATGTTTGTGTCAATTTAATTTTAACATTAAATAAAAAGTTATTTATGTCATTTCCCAACCAAAGTGGATCCATGGGGTCCCCAAGTTGGACCATGGCTTGTCTTGGTCGGCCATGACTCACCCAATAGGTGTAGGACAAGTGTCATGGTGTTTTCACATTCTTATAATATCATTTTTACCTAAAATTACACTAATTACCACTAATCGCGATTAAAAACTTAATAAGTTACTATTCACTAAAAAATTAATTTTATCCCATTGAACCACATTTTACATACTAATGAAAACCATGTATGTAGGATTTTCAAAATTCAAATAAACTTTCATTTAACTGAAAAATCAGTTTGCTTGATTACCACTTAGTGGTTTCACAATAAAAAATTGGAGTTTTTCAGAAAAATACCAAAACTTCACCCTAAGCTATATTTGATATTCCGAATTCAAAAATGAAGTCAGTTTTACAAAATTCATAACATATTAGTCACATTAATTAATTTAATAATTAATTCCCGCTGTCAGAGCAAATAGCGTGTTTTTATAAAACAATAAGTATCAAAATATTGACACTAGTTTAAGTCTGATTTCAAAGTGAAGTTAATTCCAACGACCACTATTGGATTTAATGGTAAAAATATTTTCCAATTTAACTTTAAAACCAATTCAAAATATAATCTAATCATATAAATAAATTAGATTAAAAATAGGTTTTGAATTAAAATACAACATTTTATACTATTCATTAAAAAAATGAACATTATCGGAAAGATACCAAAAATTTACACAAAGTAAATTTTGATGTCCCGATTCTTAAGAAGAGTTTTATTTGGTCCAATAGAATGTATAAGAGTGAAAAAAACTATATTTAATGATGGTTCTCCATCAAAAGGCGATAAGTGAACCTTTAGTGAAAACTAGGGCATATATGCCTAAAATTGAATTCTTTCCGTATTTTAAGCCTCTATCCTTTATTGGATAAATGAAAAAACATTTAAAAACATATATAATCATATTTTAGTTATTTCTATACATTACCGCCATTATAACGGCTACATGTTAACTACCATTTAAAATAATATTATTTTATTATTAGAGTGCAACGTAAGATTCCCAAGAAACTCGTTGTTGCGTGTTGGGTACGCCATCGAGCATAGCTTCCCCTTTAAAGTAATTTAAATGGATAAATATGAAATTTCATATTCTTTATTTACTTGGGGTGTTACATCCTTCCCCCCTTTTGGGAATTGCGTCCTCGCAATTTTAAAATTGCGCTTGGAAACATCCTTGAAAGTCCCACATCGGAACAAAAGTCGGTAAAACAAACACGTTAAAATAAAGAAAGATAAGTACAAAGGTCACCCGAGTTAACCCATACTAGGATTCCAAGTATGAAAATATGGACATGGAGGAAAAAACAAAGGGTCATGTTCTGATGGAGAGTGATAGAAAACATGTTTGGGAGAAAGTTAACCACGATAAAATCACAAACTTGTGATGGGTTAAACAGTATTCGATTCCCCAGTAGGAAAAGTTAATAGACAACATTTTTGTTTTAAGTTACTTTTTATTGAGGAATTTATTCATAAGAAAACATAATCACTTATCATATTGACTTTCAACTTTTATTAGATTCCTTACACAAACTCATATTTTCTCCAAAAGACGAGTATTTAGGAAGACTTGTTCACATTAAGAGTACTATAATCAACTTCTAGAGAATCACCTAATCCACAAAATAGAACTATATACTTCCCATGTCTTTAACCAAAACCAAAACCAAAAAGGATAGTACAAGATCAGATAATCCAGAAAAGGATAACCCTTTATAAAAAGAAAATCTATTCTTAATCTCCAAAATTTGTCCAACAAAACCCAAAGTTCAACGAGGACCATTCTATAATCAATTTGTCCATATAATTCTTCAAAGTAAACAAATATAAGATTGAAACCCAAATATTTGAAGGATTTAGTCGCATAGTCTTCCAAGATAAATCGTAACATTTATCTCCAAACAATATCAGTTGCTCCTAAAGTCTCGTTTTGAAAAGTAATTAACCTAATCACATATCCTCCATGATAGGTTAATCATTTTCATAAATAACCCAAAATCAACTTACCCTTAATTCATAAAATCACATAACTAGAATGAATCAGTCAAACTAACCAGGGACTTCACGTAGTCCAGTGGTAGGCGATAAATTCCAGTCGCACTTTGGTTGTGGGTTCGATTCCCGCAGCTTTGTCCGACGCGACGGGATGTCACACGGTCTACGTGTTGTCTTTTTTACAAAACTATATAATTCTTAAAACATTCCCCAAAATGAGAAAAAATCTTCAAGAATAATCATAACATATTTAACCTCAAGTTTATCTCATTCCTTTCATTTTCCATCATATCATAGAGTAACCCATAATTACCTAAAAATTTAGTATCATATAAACCCTAATGGTTACCTTAATAATTATTACCTGAATTTCCACATCGGGTTGGCCATCTAGTACATGATGCATTAGAGAACTCACCAAGGTTTAAGTGGTTGATCATGACTCCTTGATATTTGGTTTAGAACAACCACGAGTTTCCTCATTGAATCCTCCATTTTATCTGTTATCTTAATCAGAGAACCACCACAGTTTCCTTCAAACCTGTTGTCTCTTTGGTGCCTGCTAGATCCATCCATTCACTAAAAATAGAAATGTCAGTGTGAGTATATCAACAAAACCATCATGTACTAATGAGGAATGTAAACACTAAGATACACTTACTCATTCACTTTATCTAAAACTAGGACTCCTTCTGAAATCCTAACCATTATGGTAATGTCACTTATGCTTAAAGAATACCCTAACCTCTAAAGTTATCTAAACCGACCTTTGATACCAACTATAAGGCCCCAACCTTAAACCTTACTTAAAATTGAATTAAATGAATAATTCACATTGAGGATCTTTTCAGGTTTAGAGTTTTAGAGAATTAGGACATAACTATTACATCTCAACATATTACAAAGTATTCGCTTCTACTAAATTTCCATAAAATAAAAACTCTTTAAAAGAAACATGTATAGTTCCATGTTTTAGGTAGCATGACTTTCCCTTGATCCCATCCTTGACCCTATTCCACGCTATGTCCTGTGAAAAACATTTCAAAAACTTGGGATGAGCATAAGAAGCTCAGTAAGGGATACACAAAGAATGAAAACTGTTAGATTTTCAAAACAACAAGTAAACCATGAATACTTTATCAATGTAATACTTTTCACCTTCATGAAGTAGTAAATACTTTTCACTGAAAAAAAGTATCATTACTTACCTTTTTGTAACCATAGGATTACCATAAAACCCATATAAAGAACACATAACATATATAAAGGTAACTTGGGACATAAACATACTTAAGTGGAATAACCATACGGTCAACTTCCACACATATCACTTAATGGAATTGCCATACGGCCAATTTCCATACATAATTAATGGAATAGCCATACGGCCGACTTCCATACCCAATGCATTGGAGGTTATAACGTAACCACCCGTCCTGGTATTCACGGCACCACCCGTCATAATGTCCAAGTACCATTATTACACATAAAATATGGAAAATATAAACATTTCAATAACAATATTTCATTTGCAATCACAATAAATAATTCCCAGATATTGAATTAATCAATCCATTTTCAAAAACCATTTAAAAGTGATTTTTGAATCAAAGTGTCCCATACCACTTTGAAGCTTTTAATGGAATTATAATTTTAAAACATTAATGTCCATATAAATAAATACTGAAATCCATTTTGAAAACATGGACATTAAAGATAAAGATTTAGAATAATAAATCTTAAAAACATTTAAAATGATATTTTTGTTAAAGAGTTCTTAACAAAATGAGAGACTCTTGAATACAAATAATAGCGGAATAACATTTAATCTGAACATTATAATATCATAAGAATAAAAGGATTCATGATATAATATTTCAAAGGACAGTATACACACCATATAAGAGTGAATTGGTGCATAACAACAATGAAGTCTCAAAAGAAATGTAAAAGGAGATGAAATCCATTATAAAGAAGGTATCCTTAAATTAAGGATAAATCAATCTCATAATTATGTGTGAAAAATATAAATACACCCAATATAAGTGGATATTAAGTGTAAAACAATCAAAGGTTATTCACACATATTCAAAGGATGACATATTCAATAACTACATGTTGAACCCAAAGAAATCGAAATTGGGTTAAGAAGTTCCCTTGACAGCCTAACGGCGTCACATCAAAATGAGCTGATGAGAGATAAAAAAACAATCTCATCACTTGGACATAAAATTTACATCAATAAGGATATATGATAACATATCCCAACATAACAATATGTACATTAAAAGACCCAACAAAAGAAGTCTTTTAAAAAGAGGAGGGTGAAAGGTTCCCTTTCCGACATGGGTATCTTTCGAAACATATGCCCCGTGAAAGAAGGACAATACATCATTGATGTAAATACTCATAAATGAAATAATATTACACAATGAGTAAAATAATGGTCAGTACATACACCACTCAAAGGAAATTTTGGCAAATGTATCATAAATCTCACAAGAATAAAAGTGAGATGAAAAATCCCTTACGAAAACACGGCAGCCTAACGGCGCCACTTAAAACTTCCAAAATGGATTGATTAGATCAAATAGAGTATCCCATCATATTAAAATAGAATTTACAGCAAGAGTAATATAGAAGAAAATCCCCCAACATAACAAAGAGGAGCTTAAAAGAAGTGACACAAAGGAGAGTACTTAAAAAGAAAGAGAGGAGTAGGATCCCTTACCTCGGGTCCGACTTGACTCGATCGTTCTTTAATCTCCTGAATAATAAACTTGAGTTAATTTATACTTCCTTAAGAACCTTTTTAAAGTTCATTATTACTTTTATATCACTTATTACCATGTTTTAAACATTATTTAATCATTTAAGTTAATCATGTTTGTTTTGTCGATATTTGGTTCTTAAGTCGAAAGTGGACTTCTTACAATTACATGTTGTTCGTGTGGTCAAAGGTTCTTCATATCCAAAAATGACATTCCTGATTTGGATATCATATATATCATATATATCCAGCATATACATGTATTTATAAAATCACATAATCATTTAGAGGAAAGAAATTAAATGCACCGTTCATGGAGACGGTAAGCCGTACGTACGCATGAACACTACTTTCATTTCTATGTCGTATTAATGGAATTAAAACTATATGGGAGGTATGTATATTTTAATTCCAGAATTATATTAATCATTTAGATGTATCATACATCATATATATCCATTATATATATGTACTTATAATGGTACATTACATTTGGGGATATGAAATGAAATGCACCGTTCATGGAGACGGTAAGCCGTACGTACGCATGAACGCTACTTTCATTTCTATCACATGCTTTAATGGAAAGAAATAATAATTATATAGAGGTAAATAATAATTCCAGTATAACATCATATATAATAACATGAAATCCATCCTTTATACGTCCCACGTATGGCATTAGAAAATCACATCACTTTGAGGGGGCGGTAGTCCGCACTTCCTTAAATGAAGATATCGTGTTTACCCATAATGGAAACCATGAATGTAAGACAAAAATGAAAAATAAAGAAGCATAAGTAAAACATAAAAATATCATATATCATATATAAAAATAGTGACATCATAATGTCCACCTTTGAAGGTGTTAAATGAGTATTGAACAATCATCGTTTCGGGAGGCACAATTTCGCCATCCACGGAAACCGTATGTTATTTAACCATTTGATGTAGTTGTGTGGGAGTTTAGCTAGAATAAATCTTATAACAACATCCTAGTATTATGAAGATACTGTTTTTGTTACAAAATAAATGAATAAAAAGAGTTTAGGGGGTTGGAGAAGCAAAATAAAACAAATGAACATGAGAGAAAGAATTACCTTTAAAAGTGTAACTCCTTTTGATTTGAGCCTAAAGGCTTCCTTTGAAAGGATTATGCCCAAAGGGAATCCTCTAGGATGAGGAGAGGGGTGTGGAGAGAGTAAATGGGCAGGGGTTGGCCGAGCCAAAGGCTTGAGGAGTGTGTGAAATGAGGTAGAGGTGGGGGCCTTTTATAAGAGGAGAGGAGGGGCACTTTTGCAATGTAAGAAATATTACATTATTTGAAAATGTGTTTAGGTTTTAAAAGGTCCCACATTGATATAATTCGTGTATAAGGTGATAAGGGTTTGAGATCCACCCATCCAATAATTTTGGACTTGTTTAGTTCATATATTTTACATTATCTTTCCATTTTATTTAAATCGTTAAATAATGATGTCATCGCTGCATCATTATTATGTCATCAATAATTTATTTTATATAATGTCTAAAAATTATAAAAAAATCACTATGATGTAGGAAATATTTTTAGCTTTCCAATGACTATTTATAATTAAAATTTGGACTTGTGTAACCCCACATAAAAACTGTTTTAGTAAAACAACTCATGTTTGTGTCAATTTAATTTTAACATTAAATAAAAAGTTATTTATGTCATTTCCCAACCAAAGTGGATCCATGGGGTCCCCAAGTTGGCCCATGGATTTTCTTGGTCGGCCATGACTCACCCAATTGGTGTAGGACAAGTGTCATGGTGTTTTCACATTCTTATAATATCATTTTTACCTTAAATTACACTAATTACCACTAATCGCGATTAAAAACTTAATAAGTTACTATTCACCAAAAAATTATTTTCATCCCATTGAACCACATTTTACATACTAATGACAACCATGTATGTCGGATTTTCAAAATTCAATACACATTAGTGGTAAACTTTCATTTAACTGAAAAATCAGTTTGCCTGATTACCACTTAGTGGTTTCACTATCAAAAATTGGAGTTTTTCAGAAAAATACCAAAACTTCACCCTAAGCTATATTTGATATTCCGAATTCAAAAATGAAGCCCGTTTTACAAAATTCATAACATATTAGTCACATTAATTAATTTAATAATTAATTCCTGCTGTCAGAGCAAATAGCGTGTTTTTATAAAACAATAAGTATCAAAAGATTGACAATAGTTTAAGTCTGATTTCAAAGTGAAATTAATTCCAATGACCACTATTGGATTTAATGGTAAAAATATTTTCTAATTTCACTTTAAAACCAATTCAAAATATAATCTAATCATATAAATAAATTATATTAAAATTAGGTTTTGAATTAAAATACAACATTTTACACTATTCATTAAAAAAATGAACATTATCAGAAAGATACCAAAAATTTACACAAAGTAAATTTTGATGTCCCGATTCTTAAGAAGAGTTTTATTTGGTACAATAGAATGTATAAGAGTGAAAAAAACTATATTTAATGATGGTTCTCCATCAAAAGGCGATAAGTGAACCTTTAGTGAAAACTAGGGCATATATGCCTAAAATTGAATTCTTTCCGTATTTTAAGCCTCTATCCTTTATTGGATAAATGTAAAAACATTTAAAAACATATATAATCATATTTTAGTTATTTCTATCCATTACCACCATTACAACAGCTACATGTTAACTACCATTTAAAATAATATTATTTTATTATTAGAGTGCAATGTAAGATTCCCAAGAAACTCGTTGTTGCGTGTTGGGTACGCCATCGAGCATAGCGCCCCCTTTATAGTCATTTAAATGGATAAATATGAAATGTCATATTCTTTATTTACCTGGGGTGTTACACTCACTATCCATGAAATGGAAATAAAAATCATGCAATCCATACACCATAAATGAAAACATGTTAGAACATGTATCTTGTTCCAAAAAATAAAACATTATGTTCTTGTTTTTAACAATAGAGAAAAAAGAAACAACCTATAGCATGAAAATCAAAAGGAAACTATGGATAAAGGTACACCACATTAAGGGATCACCAAAAACACATCCCAAACTCATCCTAAAGAAAAAAACATCATAGATAAATCCCCCTAAATAATAAAAGATTGAAATAAAAAGGGATAGAGAATGACTCACAACACATCATTAGAATTCCACCAGAATATCCAATGATCAAAACTAGAGGAAGGAGGGCTAGAAGATCCCCATTTTTCCTCTAGGGTTCATCCATAATGAGATATATATACGCTATTCACTAAGTGAAGACTCATAAATATACAATTTATATACTACCAGTATGTCTCTCAATAAACTCTGTAAGACACACCTTTACATCGTAAAATCCATAGATCAATAATACATAATCGAAAAACCATATTTTATCGCTTAGAAAACATATCCCCTGAAAACAAAATTTCCTCGCCCTTTAATTATTTACATTGAAAATGAACATATTTTAGAATAGTGTTTTTCAATAACTACACATTAGATATATAAACGTCATAAACAACTAGGAACACAACTATAAAGCACATACTTACTCCATAAACACCTCTTTTAAGGTATAAAATTTCATATATAGTTCTTATTTAACTCCAAATATACTAAATCACTACTATAATAATCCATGTTGTCCCCAACCAAAAATATTTAATGTTTAAGGACAAAAAATCAATTGGATGTTGCATAATTTATTTAATGGGGATGATTGTAACAATCTATGATTGAAATTTATATATTTTCCCTTCAAAAAAATTCAGTACGATATCTTTTTTCACACACACTAATCATAATGTCTTGACATGTTATAAAATAAAAATAATTATCTTTAAAATACCATTATGATAACATATAATATTAATATGTATTATATAAAATATAAAAATTCATTTAATTAGAGAATTCATATGAAATAATATTATAATCACATATTGTTTAAGATGGAATATGTAAATGATAGTTTTTTATAATTATATTATTTATTTTCTCTTAAAAGTTACATATATAATTTTTATAATTATAATTAAATAAAATTAACTTTTTTTTTAATTTTGAATATAAGTATTTACATGGCATAATGTTTTTATCATATTCAAAAAACAACGATTTTTTCAACAATTATGTTCTTATGGAAATTTAAATTTTCTTGACATTATTAATATATAATAATGACATAAAATATCATAAAACCATTTATTATATCAAATAAAAAACTAATTTATATCATTAATGATTTAAATGTATTATTGTAACATAGGAAAACCCATGGACAACATTTTTAAACATCAAGTATAATGATTCTTTCATAACGAAATTTGTTTTATTATATCTTTTAAATATTTTTTATAAAAATATTATTCTCTGCCTTGATATTAATGTAATATAACCAAAATTGGTTTTATAATACATCATTTACTGTGATGAATATTAGTAAGAATGAAAATTTTATCTTATCCATATGTTTAATGTTTTAAAAAATTAAAAAGAATTATGTTCCTTGCGTATTTCATTTAAAATAATTTGTTCAAATATTTATGGAATTAATTAGGTTAAATGGGTCTCAAATTTATAAATATAATTTCTAAATTGGGTAATAATTTTATACATATATTTTGTATTAAAACAATTTACATGAATAATGTTTACATAAGTGTAATACGTGTTTAAATTTCTATTATAATGTGGATCAAATTATCATAAGAATACATGATATTTAGACCATATAGAAATAAATTTTAATGATTTAATGTAATACTTATATGTCCCACTGAACATACCACCCCTAACAGGCAAAACAACCAGTCACATCAATTATTATCAATTACTTAACATTATTTTCCTTGTAAAATTCTATATTATTCATTTATAAAAAGATACCACTTCCCCCCCATTTCTACTTTAGCACCCATTTTAATTCCTCTTAAAAAACATCCTTTGTTATATCTCCTAGAACTCCTTAATATAAATTAAACCCTATGGTATTCATATGATACCCTAAATCTTGTATTCTAAAAAAATATCTGGAGATATTCAATGTATCAATAAAGGAATTTATGTGCATGTGTAAAATGATTTATGACACATGAAAGAGTTTCATCGCAAAAATTAATTATTTGAGACACATGCTATTTTATGAATATAATTTATTTTAATTATTTATCTAATATCATATATTATCTTTACTAGTGATATTTTAACTTCAACATCATTCTCTCCTTATTTCAAGGAGTTTCCATCAAAAAAAATTTAAACTATATGGGATCCTCCATACTCCCCTAATAACTTTTTGGATACAATTATTCTTCCCTTTTCACATACAGGATGATTTATTCTCATTTATATTCTCTATTTTATATATATAATGCTAACAAATATTACTACTTTAATATCCATTTGTTTGTTGGGGTTATAAAAGTTTTATACTTTCTTTGAAAATAAACTTTTATGGAAACCATATTTAAGTGGACATTCAATGTTATTATTTGAATTAAAAATACAACCACAAAATATTTCATTAAAATATGAATATATTTTAAAATTTCACTTTCAATTATTTGAAACCCTCTGGATTCATTTTTGATATTAAAGTGAATTTCTGATCTCATTTCCTTATAATATCTCTTCATTTAGAAAAAACTTCACCAAATTGAATAATTATTTAATTTTCATACTTATTAAAACCATCATATAGTTTTTTATAAAATGGGAATTAATGAAATGACTTATTTTTAATTAATATATAAATTCCGAAATCAATTTAGTTACATATTTGTTTGGTAATCATTCTGTTATTAGTTTAGATATTCTTTGAGACAATATCACAAAACCCATATCATTCTTATGGTTTTTACCATGTCAGTGAATTATGTATGATTTAGTTTCCTAATTTGGAAAAAATTTGTATTATATTAACTATTTGAAAAGTTGGACAAAGATTTTATATCCCTTTAATGCATTTTATTATCTTTCCATATCAAGAGAGATAGTGGTGAGAAGGCAGTGACCATAACAAACAATGAGAGTGTACAATTAGTGTA
The DNA here is from genome assembly GCA_963277665.1 of Viscum album. Taxonomy (NCBI): domain Eukaryota; kingdom Viridiplantae; phylum Streptophyta; class Magnoliopsida; order Santalales; family Viscaceae; genus Viscum; species Viscum album. The sequence goes on along the minus strand of OY728120.1, from coordinate 1,533,723,318 downwards.
GCCAACTAAGTTATGTTAACATGGTAGGGAGAATTTAATTATGTGTTTGATATCATGTATATGTTTTTTTCCACAAGCATATGACTCCAATATTTAATGAAATGATCATTATTATCACATGATCATATATTATCATTTCATGTGTATTGATTTCATTCTCTTTATGATATCATGTTATTCCTCCTGAAATGTAAAATTTATCTCACACGTAGACATTAATTTCATTACTCCCTTAATGAAAATCATATATCATCCCTATTATGTTATCCTTTCCCATGATTTTGAATTAAACTATTAATAATATAGATCATAGATGAGTATATTTTGGAATATTTTATGGGAAGTTTTAAAAACTCATTATGGATTTATTAGCCTCTTCTATAATGAGGGATGTTCCAATTTGTTTAAATTAATTTATATTTAGTAGATTATATTTTTTATTAAATTTATAAAACTATAATAATAAGGTTTCATGGTTTTTAAATGTGTAAAATATATTGTAATCGTAAATCTGTATCAAAGAGCGTGTTTTATGTTTGATGTTTTTTTCAATGAATCTAGGAGCGTGAGTCTGAGGGCGATATAAAAGTCTTTTATATTTGTATAATGATGGTGGTTGCTACCAAAAAACATGATGTAGGAGAAGAATAAATAATATAAAATTAATAATAATTAATCTCTCAAAATACATGAAGTATGAATTCCCTACTACTGGAATTTATAGTGAGAGGTTAGATTAATGGATATACTTTTAGAATTAATTCTCCTAGCGAATAATATTTATCAAGATGTGAATAGCATGAATATGTTGAACCTATTAAGTATTTTCCCCAAAAATCATGTATTACAGGAAAAATGTACCTTATCATGTTGTTATATATTTAATTACATATATCAATTGAAAACATAATGGAATCACCGAATTGGAAGAAAAATATAATGAAATAGAAGATACATTGGCTTGGATGTTTCATAAGCATAAGACTCTCACGTAACTCAAGGGAATTAAGGATAAATAAGTGATAATTTCAAATTAAATTTTTTTCCAAGATGAATAATAATTTAAGAGTATTATATTGTGAGAAATTAATTACCTTTAAGGTTTTTCATAAATTATTCCATGCATCATAATCAATTAATAATTTAAATAACTCTCATATGGAGATCCAATAATTAAGAATCAATCTGAATGATAATTCCATGAAATAATTAATCAAGATCCATGAAGAAAAGATTAAAATGGTAAAATATAAATTCTAAGAGAATGTGAACTTCTTTGAAGACCAGAAAAATATTACAACTCTTAAGTGTCCTGAGTTGGTAATAAAATTAAAAAACATGGATGATTCCAAAATTGAATAGTTATATAAAGGAACGATAAGAGTCACTTTTGAAGAACCTAAAGAGAATATTAATTATATTAAGTCTAATTCTAGTGGTAAGAGAATTTTAGATTAATTGGGAGTATCATATTCTCATAAGACGAATAAGAATGAAATATCACATTTGGATTATTTTTATTCCCTAATAACCATACTTTGAATAGTGATGGTTGTAGTTCTTAATGATGAAATGAGAAAAATGATATGGAGAAACCATACTCTAATAATGAGAATTAAATAATAAAATATAAATTTAAGTAATTACTCTGATGATGTATTGAATAATGAATTAAATATCAAAAAGAAAAAAATTGGAATTAGTATCCACCAGCAAAAAATTCAGCACAAAAAAAATGTAAGGCTTATCTGCAGTAGGTGGTAACCTAGAAAGTCCATAAATATGGAAAATGGGTATTTTAATAATATAAAATGTTTTAGAAGACAATGTACACCTATATTTAGGATAAATAATATTTAAATTATTATAGACTCAGCTAATTACACCCAAACATCACTAATGAATAAAGATCTAATAATATTAAAAAGATTTAAATATCAGAAAAAACATTTATAGCAGTTATAGAAGATGTGTAATTGGTAGTGATCATAGCTCATTTATATTTATAAATAACAAATTATATACTACTAATGGAAGGAGGACATGAAATTTTATTGATATTGGACAGAAGATAAATAGTAAGTCTATCTTGAGGTGTTAACAATCATAATCCACAAGGAAGGTTTCAACCAAGAAGAATGTAGAAATATATTTCATTAATAAGAAATTATGTAGCATATATGAAAAAAGTATACATCATGGATAATTTTAAACATTATCAAAATTTTCATGTTATTAATAGTAATATCAAGCAACAAAATTAATCAATTTGAGAAAGACACGTTCATATTCGATTGGTCAAATACATCTCCAATGAAGAGGTGGAAGTTATCTAGGATTTAACATTGAACAATAACATATCTAAATATAAAAATACAAATGTAAGGTTAAATATTATAACACCACTATGTTTTAATATATTGTTAGCTTTCAATAATTCAATGTTTTTGATATCTTCATCCACAAGCAATATAGAACATATAACAAATCTTAATATATATAGTTAACATTTAAATATTTAATTATGTCCATTAAGATAAAGTAGATCACTTATTGATAATGGATATGATTAAACAATTATTAAATATTTTTATATATAAAATATATTATTCATTTAATATCAATTAAATTCAATTGGTATAAATAAAATTTTTAGTACCATCTTTTTTTACATGTAAATATATTTTTATAACTATTAAATTTTTCATTGATATGAATTTCCCTTTCAAAAAACATATACCTAATGATGGTAATATATATTTAATAAAAGTTATTTCTTAATACTAATTAAATTATATAACTAATGGAAATATGAATGATAATGGTAAATATTGAAAACAAATATGATAAAGACACTTAGTCAATATATGTCTTTTTTAAATTTAAAATATATTTTAACAAATTTTATGAACTGAATATAAATAAATTGTTGGAACAATGGTCTTCTATGCATGATTTGGAGTATGTTTTGTGTTTGTTGTCAATCCTCAGTGGAACTTTAGAATGTGTACTAGAAAAAATGGAAAAGGGATAAGGGATAAGGTCCACGCATGTTTTGGGTTGGTCGCGCAAGTGACATGCGGACCGTGAAGAGACTTGAGCGCCGATGCCTAGGATGATTGGAAACTTGCACATCTATTGTTTTTAAAGATTATAACTTCAAAATATGGAAATGGAATGAAGGTCACACATGTATTTGTGTGGTCGTGCAAGTGGGTAGCGCGACAGATGGTAGGGAGGATGAGCTGCGCATCGAAACCTGCGCGCTGAGGGAAGACTTGCACCCCACCGCGCAGGGGGTCTAGTTTGCCTATAAATAGAGGACCACCTATCCTCTTTTGAAACGAAGTTCAAGACATAGATATTTTTCGATCTCTCTTCGCGCAAGTAGTTGAGTCGCACAAGTAGTTTTTGGGTCGCGGAAGTAGAGGTTGCGCGCCGGTTGTTGGCTACGCGACCAACGCGGTTGGGGAGTTAAAGGCCCAACGTCGCGCAAGTACGGAGTTGAAAGAAGCAGTGTCACACAAGTGGGTTGGTGTCACCTGCGCACTGAATTTGTGCCGCGCAAGTTAATTGCATGCCGGGATTGAAACTTGCGCACCGGGATTGGAGAAGCACGCCCGGGTTGTTAAAGTACATCTGTCCTTTTGAAGCTGCACGAAAGCTGGAAGATTTCCCGGTACCCTCAGCGCAAAGTGAGATTTGTCTTCTGGTGAGAATTGGACTTCAATAGAGCATCTACATACAACGGAGGATGCATTCTTATGCAATGATAAAGATACCTTCACGTCTATAAACTGAGTGTGACTTCACCAAGGGCAGTGAGCCAGGGGGAGTCAACGGGAGTGACTTGAGGGAAGCAATGAGATATCCTGGAACCTTTGTAAAGGCAGTGAGCCTGGGACAGAGTGATTGTGCCTGAACCTTTGTAATTCACAGCTAGTGAATATTAGTGGAATTTGGTACGTTCGACAACTTTTCGGCGTATGCTCCTTGGACGTAGCCCTTAGTGGTGAACCAAGTAAAAAGGTGTTGTGTCTTCTCTGTGCATGTGAATGTTTTCTTTCTGATCATATTCACCATACAGGTTCAACAAGTTCCTACCAATGTGGGAAAAAGATTCATCACATTAAAAGAAAAATTTGTCACCCTGATTCACCCATCCCCTCTCAGGGTGTCCTGGGGTCCTTCATAAATAATAATTATTAGTAGATTTATAATATTAATATTTTCTTCATAAAATGTTTTGTTATCTTTTTAAAATGACTGATTTTTAGAATAAAATTGAAATATATCATTTTTACCAATAAAATGACTTTTATTACATTACTAGATTATAACTAAGAATTATAAATTCATGGAACATATTTATAAGACAAAATATTTATTTTATATATTAATTTTTAATTTTATTGACATTTTAAAACCAAAGATATATTTTTCATAATTTTTTTTGATAAAAACAAAATTTATTAATTTATAATTAATTTTTTCCACTATAATAATTTGATTGAAATAAAATGGAATTAAAAGTTTTAATCATTATTTCCATCTTATGTAAAAATTACAAAATTATTTTTATGAATAAATATAAGTTACCCTATTAAAATACTAGTTTCCACAATAAAATATAAAATGGTTAAAGTAATAATAAAAGGGATAGAGGGATTAAAACATGGTAAAAACATGTATATAATTGAGTATATGATGTTTTTATACACCTTATCTCATTAACACCCCGATATTATTTATTTTTAGAACTACTTTCCCTAAAAATTTCTCCTCATTTTTAAAAACATATGGTTATTTTCAAAATGTGATCTCATTTCACTGAAATAAGGGGATCTCCTATCCTCAATTACCCTCACACCACAAACTACATAGATCATCCAAATATTAAAGAAAAATATCTTTTTTTCATTCATATCCACCCTGTACAGGTTATTTTATTCTTAAAAGAATAACATTTAATGGCATTACTCACTTGGTAAAAGAGGTAATCAGAGATGTGAGGAAAAACATTCTAGGTGATCCTTTTTTCTATTTATCAATGTGCGTTTATTCTAAATAAAATTACATTACACCATATAAAAATGATAAAATTAGTATAATTGTTATATTATTAATTTATTGTAATGATGGTACATGAATTAACCACCTTTATCTTTTTTTATTTCAAAAAACAAAATTATCACCTATATATTGTGCATACTACCGATTCCATGACGCAACATTTTTTTCCATAAATTCCAAAAAAGGATGGTAATAATAGGAAATTTAATAAAAAAGTAGGATACTTTTGAAATAATTAATATTATTAAATTATAAACAAGAATGATCCATTTTCCCATTATTTGGAAAAAAATCAAACATGTGGACATGTGGACTACCACCTATATGTAATGTTTCATTTCAATTTTTATTTTCATAACCTACTTAAATACATTATTCTAGAAATTGTTTTAATTAATAAATATGATTTTCATGATATAATTAAGGTTATATTATAATAAATTTCTTAACATATAAATTATTCAATCAATAATGAACCATTGTAAATTAAATCGTCTAAAACTAGTGTACTAAGAGACAAAACTTCATATCCATGTTATGTACTATTTTCATAGCATTACATATTTTTATAATTTCTTAAAATTATTACATATCACAATAAAAAATACTATTATATAAAATTATTATTATTATTATATTATATTACAGTAAATCCCCAAAATAATAATCAATTAATCATGGTATTCCCATGTTTTGGTTGGTTTAACCACCTTCTCAGTTATTTCTCTAAAATCATATCCTAGATGACTATAAGAATTTAATTTCTAGTAATATATGGTATAAATAATTATATACTTTATTTTTTTCTTGAATGGAAATATAAACATTTAACTCCATGATTAATAATACAACTTTTTTTCTTTAAGAATCACTAATACAATATTATCATTGATTTCTTCATTGTGGATTATAATTAGTACTAACAAATAATGAGATTATACCTTTATAAATATAATGTAATACATATTAATTTATACTGAATTATATTGAAATTATGAACAATGAAATAATAATAAATACTAACAGTATTTTTAAAAACTAATTATAATCAATCAATATTACATATACATATATTAAAAATATTATATATATATATATATAATGAAAAAAATATTATTATAAATTGTTATATTTATTAATATGGATCCTATGAAGATATATAATTAACTTAATTTTATTATTCAGAAATTTCAACACATGCAGAGAACTAATCTGGAACATGGTACTATTTTTAATCTCAAGATAATATCTTTGAGAGGTGTTTGGTATTATAGTAAATATTTAATTTATGTCTTATATATATTTAATATATGAGTTATAAAATCCTGAATTATATTTTATTAATTTTATTTTATGTTTAATTAATATCCCACACATTTAAGGTTTTTTGTTTAATATTTTACTAACACTATAAGGGTTTTTTCTCAAAAAATGAATCTTCGGGACTTGTTTATTTAATGGACCAAATTTTCTATTGGAAAGTTTAATAAAACCCCATGTTTTTAGTATTATTATATTTTTTATTCATCATTAATACAAATACAAATAATTTTATTTATATTTATTGGATTTTACTCAATTTTTACCTCTGTTATAAATCATTTTGGTAACTCCATTTTCATTCAACGAGTTGTGATCTTCCTCTGGGAAATAATATTTTTGTTAAATTATTCCAATTTCTTATATTAATTAGTATTATATATTTTTTAAATTAATTTACATTGATACCATGTAATACTCCATTTACAAAATCATACATTATGGATTATGTTCCTCATAATAGATATTGATAACTCAAGTCTTCATTCCATTAATTATACGATGTCATCATGCCCCACCATTGGTGGTGGGGTGGTAAGGGTTTGGGGGGTGAGGGGCAGTTCGCAGGGTTAAGTCCCCGAGCATGCAATTTAATGTAATTTTCTACCTTATGTGGTGTGCCGCTTTCGCAGTTGTACCCAATTTTTTAATTATACTATGTCATCATGATATTTTTTCCTTGACTGGGATATCCTTTTCTAATTTCATATTACATGTTATTTTACAATTCTATTTTTTATAATTATTTTTTAACACATAGAAGGTTTCATTACAATTTTTATAATTACATTTTTCAACCCTGTTAATTTCAATGTATTTAAAAAGTCACTTTCATAATAAAATGTTTTATCATTGGCTCCACATATCCTATATAAAATATTATTTAATTTTCATAAATAAATTGTAGGAGATTATTTTTAAAAGTAATATTTTCATAATATATAACTTAACATTATCAAAATTTGATTTTGAAAATGAAAATAATGTTTATGTTTTATGTCATTTTAAAAAATATTTTATAAAATAACTTTTAAAATGTCACTTCTATTTTACTTTTCAAATAAAAACGGATTGAATTTCATGGGATTTTTGTTACATGATTTATTTTTTATAAATATTTATAGATTATAATTTTGTGTAATGAACTTTCAGTATCAAACCATTCGATTCATAATACCCTCTTAGGTAGTATGGTTTGATAAAATATTTTGAAAGTATGTTTTACATATATATAAACATCCTTATATATGTCATTTATTGTAATGGGGTTATATTATTTTTCAAACTATCCACCTTCTTCATATGGATAGTTTATGATCAAGTTATTAATATATTTTCCTAATTGTATACCACTACCCCATACAGTTTTAGCTTGTGAGATGTTTATAATAAATGTTATTCCATTTATTTATTGAGGACCTATTGAAAATTAAAATTTTGTTATTATTATATGTATGTTTATTATAAATTTTATTGTTTAATGTTTTATAATTAACCTTATTTGTCCGGAATGGTTGTGATCATTTAATGCCTTTTATAGAGATAGAGAGAAGTACTAGTTTCCTATATATTATTATAAAAATACAGAATTTATTGTTAAGTTGACTTAATATTATTTAACCATTAATTTTATTTTTTTAGATATGTCATGATCATGTTATACCTTTTATTGGAATGTGTAAAAGTAATGGAATTTGATATATTTTTATTCTAATATGGATTATTATTGACAAGCTGGCTATGTATTTTTTAACCATAAACCTTTTCTCTTAAGATGTGTTATGATCATGATATCACTTTTATTTACATGGGGAATAGTTTTTCTATTCCAAATGGTGTTATTCCAATATGGATAATTATTTCCCTATTTACTATGTACATTTTTACCATCCACCATATTTTTCTAGATGATTTATGATCATGTGATACCTTTTATTGAAATGCGAGAAGTATTGGAATCCTATTTGTTATTATGAAAATATGGATGATTACTGATGATGGTGATTATGTGTTGTTTATTAATTTTCACATATTAATAATATATTCAACTTTAAAAATTGATTTTTTGCGATTATAATTTATACACCCTTCATGCATCGACACGTATTGCGGGAAAAAATAAATTGAATTTTGTCGTATACCTCTCATGATATCATTATATTGACTTGGCACATGGATGTGAAAGGTGGTTTTCATTTATAACATTATGACATCCATCAGTATGAAATAATTTATTATTTTCATCAATCATTTAATTTATTTTCATGGATATAGTATGATCTCAATATTTATTGATAATTCAATTATTTATATTATTTACTCCTACCAAATTTTGAATGACAAGATTATGTTTTTGATAAATTGATTTATATATTTCCCTTACTAATAATTTGATCTCACCCCATTTTTATGAATCCATTACCGATTTTATCACTAAAATAATAAACATATTTTTAAATGTATATCATATGTGGATTTATTTTTTGTTGATGTTCGAGACTCATTAAGGATTAAGTAGTTTCGTAAATAATTTCCTTTTTTGTTTTATTCAAAGAATATGGGATTTTTATGTTGTTTTTATTTCCTAATTATATAAAACTATAAACCAAAATGGTCTATGGAATATATATAGTCAATAATTTATTTATTTCATATAATTATGGATTGTTATTTTTGTGAAATCTACACTTCATATCGAAGCCAGTATGTAATCCATGTTTTTATGGAACTAGGTCCAAGACTATGGGTTTGGTTTGTCATAGTTGGTTTGAGATAATGGTTTAGATTAAATTGTAGATTATTATATGTTTTCACAAACCAAATTGAGTCATCCACGAACTAGTCACCCGAGATGGCCCACAATAAGGTCAGAGAGGCACTCCTGATCCTCCCTAGATGGAAAATAGTGTCGAGCCTCAAAGATAGAGAAATTTGGAATTATTTTTCCCATAAACAAATGAAAAATATATAATATAAATAGAAAAAAAAAGTAAAAACTATTAGTGTAAATAAACAGAACTGCACATACATCCTTGTGACCTGGTAGGTCACCCCCAATAACAAAACCAACGTCACACCACAACAACTAAATTTGAGTTGAAAGCAGCACCAAGAGTTAATACAAATACAAAGCTATAGGTGTGAGTATTAAATAATAATAGGTGATCCCAAATAAACTATTTCCATTATCATACAATTTAAAAGAAAACCATGTCATTCTTGTTTGAAAATGATACATATAATACTAAGGGTTTTCACTATTTAAAAAAAAGTAACATATTTCAATTTTTAAGAATATCCCCATTACATTAAATTGTAAAAAAATGTTTCCAAAACCTGAGAAGTCATTTAAATAAATTCATTTTAAAGAATCAAAATGATGAAATAGATATTTTAATATGAAATTTAATGGGAGGGTGTCACTTTCATTAGATACTAGAAAAAGTATGAATGTATAATATGTGTGAAAAAGGGGTAATGGAATCAAGTACCAAAGTATCCAAAAATGAAACATGAACATTAAAAAATATTTAATCAGGGGAATTTCATAATAATATCTAGAAGAAATACATATATTAATTATGTTCAAACTAACCTACTTGAATAGGGTGTACCTACAAAGTCAACAGCTAACATTATACTCTACACTAGACTCACTAATGGAATGTCCAACCTTGCCTCTCCACAAATCTAGTGGGTGCCGACCCATCTAATCAGGGTATATAAGAAACCTTCACTCAACCCTCTAGAGGATAATGAGGAATCCATTGACAATAATACAAGTTGAATGAAGAGGTCCTCATATGCGTGGCAGAAACCACTAACCAACATTAAATTATGATTGCCTATCCCAAACACTAACACCACCTATGTGATGAACCTCTCCTCAGAGATTCCATCATAGTGTATCTCATCTCTCATCAAGTGAAAGACAAGTTCTAACTAGGCCTACAAGTCATATCACATTTAAATCAATTTCCAAATATTAAATAACGTACCAACCAAGATTTTAAGGCTCACCATTCTAAATATGATTCAAAATTAATTCCTTAAACAAAGTATAAAACACATAAAATTTAGGGATGGTGCCTAATAGGGTTTTTGGTCATTTATAAATAAATCAAATTCTCGAAGTTCCAAATGAGACATTCATTAGAATTTTTTTCATCCAAACCCTTTATGTTCCTATAAAAACACATAAAATGTTAGAAATAATATTGAAAATTATTTTATAAATTTAGGATAAAATAAATTTAAAGGAAATCCAATAAACAGACATAGACATCTTATGTTGATAAATAAGATCCTGACTTCATGAGGCTCAATCAGTTTCACATAATATAAACTTATAACAAATCAATATAAAAATTATATTTTTAAAATGTTCAATGAATCATGAAATTTAAATTAAAGGCTTGGCCATAGGTAACCAACCTCAAAATCAATGGGCACTGCTTTTAACGATGAAAACCTGAGTCTTCCCTTTTCTCTTGCATATATGTGCACTTTTTCATTTATATAAGGAAACTTATCACCTATATACATATTTTCAAGTATATACTTGTACAAGGGGATCCTTACATATATTCTTATATGTTCATATAATCATTTTCACATACACATGAATTTATTTTTATATACACATATATGAAATCCTAGCCTTATTTTACATTTCCATCCCACCATGGGTGAATATAAATAAAGGGGAAATTAAATATATACATTTCTACCTATTAATATTCCTGTAATTAATTGAAAACAGTGGATTTAAACCAAATCAAATGGACCAATGTATGCTACAACAGTACCGGTTACCCAAAAATTACAAAAACCCAAATTATAACTGAGCTAATGAATAAAAACCGAAGAAAAATAACCATAAAATTGATGGTGAACCCACTGCCTTCAATGGAGGCCCTATAAACCAGAACTACTGGTACATGAAAATCCTACACATAGAGGCTAAAATTAAGTTATAATTTGAAACCACCATTTGGGATCATCCGATAACGATCCACAACAAGAAGAGGATAAATATTAGATGAAGATAAGGACATTAGGTAGAGGAAGACTTACCGCGATGAAGGCATAAGAAATTAGTGGTGAGAGTGGTCATAAATCATGTAGGCGGATAACAAGGAGTCACAAAAGGAGGTGTTTCGACCATGGGGGTTGTGTAAAAAAGAGGAAATGGACGGGTTCATTCATGGAGTGCGGGGGTAGGGATACCCTAAAGGATTTTTAATGAAATTTATAATAATTATAATATAATTTTTATTTTTATTAAATGTATTGATTTATTTTTATTTTTTATTTTTTATTTTTCATTTCGTTTTTCAATAGGGAAGGAAATATTGTGTATGTGAATGGTCTTCCGAACCTTGTTTTACCTAATGGAAAATGATAGGGAACCTAGATGGGTGCCCAGAGCAAGTGACATGGTTTAGAAAGACATGTAGAAGCCCAGAAAAATGACTCTGTCACGTAACATTCCCAACCTGCATGGGCACCAGACGGTTACTCATACCCATGAGGGATAACCATGAAATAACTAAAAGTGAAAAAAATACTTCCCACTATATACCAGTACACAATCCTTATCAGGAACATGATAGAATAAGTCCAAATAATGTGTATTTTCATGTTGAGGTGTGCCAATTCTCCCAACCATGACACTTTCTTCCCCTTGAATGTCCCAAGAGATAAGATTTCTCAAAGCATGAAATAAGGACATAATGAATCTTAAAAAAACCTCCACCACATGAGGACTAAATATCAAGAACATGTTATCACCCAAAAATTGAAACATTGATATCCCAAAAAGAATACTATAATGGATATCTCCAAAGAAATGGAGACACACTGAAAGAGATAAAAATTGAGACCCAAGAACTCAATCCTCTATGAAATGATATAATGAAAAATATTAAAACCCCAAACACAACTTCATCATTGAACACTCCATACCTTAACGTATAACCTACCAGGGCCCATTTGAGGCCTCCAGGAACATTCATTAAGTGACCCACTATTAAGGCCATCTAATTACCATGATTGGGGTTAGTCGGATAAAAAAAGGAATTTCCACTTAAAAACAATGTGAAGATTTATTTTTATGTGATATAATTCTATAGTGATCTCCCCAACATATTTGGACTTTTTCAATTCAATGAATTTATAAATCAAAACATCTAAAAAATTTAATAAATCCTCTAATATAGATGTGAATTCTTAATATCCCAAATTACACCTGACCATATTGAAAGAGGATCTCAATGAGACCCATAGTGGTATCCATGCCATTTAAAAACCAAATTTATTGGAAGACCCCTCTGTGAGGGGACTCAAAAGGTAGAGTATAGAATTAAACATACCCTAATCCATGATTCATAATTTCAATAAGGCACAAGCATCTCTAAATAGACACAACCCAAACCAAAACCATTCCAAAATAAATCTACTACAACCACAAAAGTAAAATGGGTGGGGGTACAAAATAGGCAACCATATGAAGGGAAGAACTCAAATATATTCTACTCAAACGTCAAATAAAACATTTGGTTGTATGTATCCAACACCTATAAAACCCCCTAATGTATGAAAAGAATCTCTTTGGGGACCATTTTTGGAGCCTTGATGTCTTAAAGCATCTGCTTCCCCACAATATTGAGAAGACAACCTCTAATTGAGGATTTATCTCATTGACACATGGCTTATAAAACATTTCAACATCTTCACCATCGACTGACCTTCAAAGGATTATGTAAATTGACTTAGAGTTCCCAAATAGACCACACTAGATGTAAATGAGTGGGTGGTCTAATGAGTGAGAAAGCTAACCCCTTAAAATTGAACTATAAAATCTAACACCCCCACAACATATGGAGTTCCAAAATACCGAAGGTAAAATTTAACATCCTCAAGATACACCAAAAAATATAAAATCATTTACCACCATGAGAAATAGACAACATATGAAAATAACATGGCTCCACTACTCCACTAAGAATATGAAAAAATCCAACCACTATATGATGCCCCTCATAAAACCTTGGAACATTATGGGTGATATACTATAAACAAGAAACAAAGAACCATACCAAATAAAATCACAAAAAAAATTCAAAATCTCAATCATAAATCAATAACCCAACCTCAAAACATCATTTCAACTGGAAAACACTAATTTAAAAACCAACCACCACATAATGGAACCAAAATTCTTCTTTTAAAACTTCCACATTCATTCTTAATTGAAAACCATTTTCAACATCAAAATCATTTGACCATAAAACTCCATTTTAAAAAAAATATACTTTATATTCTAATTACTCTTGGACTAAAAACATTCCAACACACCCAAATATAAAAATATTTTATCACTTTTAAAAGAAAAATACATAAATCATAACAACTTAAAATGGTGGTTAACATACTGATGGTAAATTAGGAAGCCTCACACATATATATACATCACAACCAATTCCAGAAAACCTCCATACATCACAATAACTATCCCTCATCCACATACATACATAATAGTGAGAATTCATAGAAATAACAAGGGTTAAACAAAAAAACATTCCAAAATTATTTTAAAAAAACATTCCAAATTAGATGTTAATACCACCCATTATCATTCCTAAACAATATATTTCCAAACCCCTAGTTTATAGAAAACACCTTTTTTCATTTTTTAAATCCTTCTAATAACACCTTAAACTTGTTCCAAAATGATTCCATTTCCATAAAAACTCCCACTTCGAAATCAACCCCTATCATTTTCAAAGAAACCTTGATTCTCATTTTCAAATTCCTATTTCAATAAATGAATTACCATTGTAAAAACCAAAGGAAGGACACTAAAATATCATAGGAACAACCTCTACTCATGGTATGGACACAATGATTGAAAGGTCATGGAAAAACTGGGTGAGAACATCAGAGGTCATCTGAGGTAATTGAATAGTATGAGGATGTTTTACCAGACTAGGAACATCTACTATGAACCCTCTGATTCTATCACATATTCAGAAAACAACTCTTAAAACCCAACAAGAAATTGCCAAAAAACTAGGGACCTTTAAGTCACTAGAGTTCCATGCCTAGATTTTGAGGGAATATCATTTTAATATACTATGGAATGTATAGGTTCATTCTGAATATATGGTTATCAAGCACCTACCCATGACTGACCACTTGAGTTGTAGTAGACATATATCTAAATTTACATGCAAACCAAAGATTACTATAGATAAACCTGCTCTAATACCATTTTCCCTTGAACCAACCTGGGTAAACCCCGAACCAATCACCCCCAGCCAGCTCAAAACAAGTCTAGATAGGCATTCACGATTGACTCGGGTTAGAGAGTATTGTCGGGAATCAAATAAAAATAAATTTGAAATTATTTGGGAATTTAAATATTAAAAATAAACCACTACAACCAGAAAAATAAAAAATAATATTAGTATAAATAAATAAAATCGCAGGTACCTCCACATGACCCATTTGGTCACCACGAACCCCTAAACCAATGTCACACGAGGGTTACTATGTCTTAGCTAAAGAAATCACTAGAATTTGAAAAAATCAAAATATGATATGAGTTATTATTAAAAATCATGTGCATGATAAAATAAACCATTCTTTATGTCTTAATATTATTAAGAAAACAAATTAATTCTTGTTTCAAAATTGGATATATAAAAATATATTCTTTAACACTTTTTAAAAGAATAAGTATGAGGCTTCCATTTTTAAGAAAGATCTAATTCCATTAAATTTATAAAATAGTTTCCAAAACATGAAAATTTATTTCATAAAATTATATTTAAAGATGTAATGTTATAGAAAACGTAATTTAATATCAATTTAAAATAAATCATTTCAGTCTATAAAATTATAGAAAATAGAGGAATGTAGTGTATTTGGGAAACATATGTCATGTAATAAATTACCAAAGGCTCCACAAAATGATACAAGAACATAAAAATATAAAATCTTGGGATTTCCTAAAAATCTCTAAAATCAATACTTGTATGCTATTTTTCTGTAATAACCAACTAGTGTATGGTGAAACTGCATAGTCAATAATTAACTAGCTAGTACAAACTAGCCTCGCTAGTGGCACATCCCATGCGACCTCATTTCAAATCATGGGGGTACCAACCCATCTAATAAGTATAGTTTATAAATCATCACTTTACCTTATAGATGATGACCATGAATCTCGAGACAATATAACATGTTGAATGGGGATATCCACACACACATTTCCTAAACCAATAACCCACATACCACCACGCTTGCCTAGTGAAAATATTGTCACCACCTATGTGATGAACCTCTCATAAGAGAGTCCACTATAGTGGTTCCCATCTCACATCATGTCATAAAATATTTCTAATAGGGCCTACACATCATATCAAATTGAAACCATTTTGTACAAATATCATAAAGTACTAACCAAGAATTAAATTTCATAACTCTAAATATGTTTCCAATGCCATTCCCAAAACCAAAGAAAAAACACAACAAGTAATAAAGTTTTTAAACATGATTATAGTTTATTTAGAAATCAAATCACATCTCAAGGTTCCACATTTTCCAAGAATTAGATAACATATTTAACCAAACCTGTTGAGTTCCATGAAACAAACTACACATGTTCAGAATCACCTAGATAAAATATTACAATCAATTTTCATAATTGAAATTTAAAGGTAAAAATGTAAATATACTTAGATAAATAATGTAGATAAATAAGAACCAAATTCTCAGAGGCCCAATGAATTTTAATAGTCTCATACATAAACATCATAAGTATATAAAATTTATAAAACTCGAGAAATCAAGAAATTTGAAATTATAGGATCCGAAGTAGGGAACCATCCAAAAACACAAGGTCCACTTCATTTGAGGATGAAAAATCTATCCTTTCCTTTATGCTTTAATACAAATCGACATTATATATATATATATAATGACACAAATACCTTATGTACATGTTTTAATTTACAAATCAGGATATGTGGTCCTTACATATATGGTTATACATGAATATACCCCTTTACACTTTGAGAAACATTTATTTATATATACACATGTAAGCACACCTAGCCCCATTATATGTAATCATCCTGTAATGGGTGAATATATATAATGGGGGAATATACATATATACATTCCTATTTATGAATACATCTATATGTCTTCAACAGTGGTAGATTGAAAGAACACTAATGAGATCTAATATTTTCTTAAAAAATTTAGATCCAAAAAATTAGGACAAACTACTAAAAATTTAGAGAAATAATAAAATATGAAGAAACCTTATCTAAAACTGATGGTGAATCCACTATCTTCAATAGAAAATAAAATAACAGGGCCTAATAGGACCCAAGAACACTACAAATTGAGGCTAGAATAAAATGATAAATGGAAAATACCATTAGGGTTTGTCTTATCATGATCCACAGTAAGAATAGATTAAAACTAAGAGGAAAATAATGATGGAAGAAATCGGAACCCTTAACATGACTAATAGAAAAAAATCGGAGGAGATAGCATCCAAAAATCATAGAGGAGAAGAAAAGGGAGGTGTGTTAGGTGGGGATTATACCATGAGGGTCACACAGAACAAATGATATGGTATAATGTGTGTAGATTAGGGGAGGGAAACCCTTATGGGTTTTTAATAATAATAATAATTATTATAATAATATTCATAATAATAATATTATTATTATCATTAAAACATATTTATTTATTTATATTGAATTATTTTTCATTTCAATTATTTATAAATAGGACATGGGGTACATTTTTGGCACACATCCTAAAAACCCACATGAAAACCATGTTTCTCACACTTTAAAATAACAAGAAACCTACAAGGTTACCCTTAGGAGGCCACACAGTTTAACAAACCATGCCGAAATCATGTAAAATTGCTCATTCAGGTGACATATCCAACCCATATGGTATCTTTAAACTATGTGGGATAACTGTGAGGTACCTAAAAGGATAAAAAAAATATTTTGGTATAACAACAACTAGAACTCAATCCTGGTCATGAAAAATAAATAATAAGAACAAAAAAATATAATAAAAGATAAGTGTCATGTTAGGGTGGGACATATTCATTATGGATAATTTATGGTCAGATATGTTATGGTTGATCATAGTATCATAGTTATAGATAAAATTTTTGGATAGTTTAAGCCTTAATGATAACATAACAACTCACATATTATTTAGGGATAAGGATAATAAAACATTAGTGAGAACCATATGGATAAATCAATTTGAGTACTTTGATAATAGGATAACATCCAGATGTTTTAGTGAAGTAGAGATTATTTTATTTTCTAAACAATTTCATCCCCATATGGATAATAAATGTGGATAAAATATTTGGCACAAATGTACCAAGGGTAAATAACCCTAAAATGAATAATTGGGTATCAACTCAATCACTACTTCAAGATAATGAGGCCTAATTTCATTCCTAGTTTCACACTCCCTATATAGTTTTTTGGTCAATTACATTCTCATTATGAATGATTAAAAAATATTTATGTGTTATTATAACTAATTGTGTTAGAAAATCTAATATTAGAATATGCATTGATAAACAAGGATTAAACAAATAGGGTCATAGTTTGATTCGAAAGAATCATATGTTGAAAGTGAAGGTTTTATAGTTTAAAAAATAATTAGATTAATGTTTTAATATTAATATTTTGGATTTCATCATAACCATTTTGGTTATAATATTTATTTGAAATAGGATAATAATTATTAAGCTGATAATGGAATCTATCTACAAACCACTACATCTTATAACTGAATAAGTGATCATATTTAATGGGTTGATAATCATGGTTTTTGAATGTTTTGATGGAAAAGGTGAGTTTATTAGTTTTACATATGGTATTGTAAATGATGTTTTCTTGAAACTCATATATTTTTTTTAGTGTGTGATATTTATAAATGATTTATTTCTGTATATTCAAGAGATAATGAGGATAATTTGAAATATATAAATATTATTCTTCAATATTTTTCATTTAATGGGTTGGAAACATATATTAAATTTTATCAATTACCATGATATGTGATTTAATCAAAAAGTTATTTTTTCGAGATGAAAATTGGAGATAAATAGGTTTAGATATAAATAACTCATAATTTTACCATATGCTTGACGTTGAGATAAAAAAGGGATGATTGATTCTGAAAGAGTATGTTAGACAATATTGGTAACCAATGCAATGATATTTTCATCATTATATTTTAGTGAAGATAATCCAAATTTTCAGATTTTTAAATATAATTAATTGTGTGTTATCTTATGAACTAGGGGATAGTATCCTTTCGGGGTTAAAAATATACTTAATTAAGTAAAGGATATATTGTATCACTATGGTTTAATTTCTTCAATATTCAAATTGATTTGGGAACTCTGTATAATATAAAATATATGATGAGTATATTTGAATATGTGGGTATGATATTTTATCTAAGAATAATTATTTTTGATGAAATATTAATAACATAATATATACTTCGAGAGTATTTTAGATGTCATATTATAGTTTATACACTGAATGACGAATTCATTAAGAATATTGTCACCTATTATCTTCAATGAGTGGGTGATAATTAAAATTACAGGGATAGAATTAATTTAAGGGGGATAATATAAAACCACCGGATTTGAATGTATAATTAGCATTAAATAAGTCAATGTGATCAATTGTTTCCCCCACATGTGACACATAACCTAATAAAACTGAAAATATTTAAATAAAATTTGAATATTCAGTTGTTACCATTGAAATATAGTTGTTAAATTAAATTGAATGAATAAGAGTAACCAATTTATGAAATATTTATATAAAAAATTGTTGTTACTTCAAATATGAATGAAATTCAATTGGTATAGCTAAAATGTCTTATACGATAATTTGTTTCATTAAAATTTATTTTCAATAATATATCCTTTTTCAGTAATATGCATTTACATTTGAAGAATATTTTAACTAATTATGAAAAAATATATTTAATGTGAATAAAATGATAATAATAATTTAATTAGTTAATGGAATAGAAGGTGAATGGTAATTGTTATTATTATAAAAGCACAATTTTCTGATGAAACTATTTTTTTGAATATATCTCATCATTTTATTTAAAAAATAAATTTATAAATTTAATAAATTTAGTTTTTTAAAAATGGTCATTATTTTTGGATTCATCGTAGAAATTTTTTTTAGGATGAATTATTGATATTTTTCAATATTGAATAATTTTTAGGTCAATAGTAAAAATATTTTTACAAACTACCTGACTTTTATGATATTATTATCAAATAACTAAGAAATTTAAAATCTTATTCCTTTATATATAAGAAAAATAGTTATTCTGTAAGTGAATTTTAAATTTAAAAAATTTTGATTTAATTTACAAACCCATATTTGGAATTTTAGAATATAAGTTATATTTTTCAAAAAAAAAAGTTTATGTTAATAAATTATTCTTTTAATATTTTAAAATTAATTTTTTCCACTATTAAAAATAGAATAAAATAAAATGGATTTAAAATTTATAATAATTGGGTATAATTTAGTAACAAGTAATATTTTAGTATTTTGAATCAAGATAATTTAACTTGGGTAAAAATGAGTTACAACAATAAAAGATAAAATAGTAAATTTAATAACTACATTATTAAAGGGATGAAATATGAAAAAAAAATATATAATTAAGGGGATGTGGTGTCGATTGTCCTTATAAGTTTCCCCACTAAATTATATCTCAATTTTGGTGCCACAATCTGTCAGAACCCATCCTACATGGGCCCGTATGGTCGGTAGTATGCTGAGTGTGATACCCCAAGCCTACCTCCAATGGTGAAGGGGCTGGATACTGTCAATGTGTGGGAATATCACAAACATGGGATTCATTTTTCCATTGTACGTATACAAAAATTGGATCAATATACACCAGTATATTAATGATAAGTAAATAACACTATTGATGTTGGACAAATGATCATCGAAAAATCCACAACAGATGAAATGAATAAATATGGGAATTATTTTCCCTTTAAAACCATTGGAAGAAAATATGGCTAGTACTTTCAGATCAGATAATCCTCCAAGATACACTTCATCATGATACCTTTATAAGGTCATGTTATGGAGCCATATACATCGCATGACCTATGTTAAATCCTGGGAGCCCATTTGAAATGTATATATTCTCATTCAAAGTCTTCCCTATCAATTAGTGATCACCAGATGGGTTCTAGACAAGTACCCCTATACCAAATGACTTATCATCCAGTAGGCCCCTGATAATCCATTGAAAAATAAATGGAAGATATAGAGAGATTATACAAAATTAGAGACACTATTATAGTCATATAACACATGTGACACACCCTTTTTCCTCTAGATACACCATGTAATCCTCTATGACATGCTCACCTAGTCAAGAAAGTGATCACTAGCATGTCTCCCACATAAAATGACATGATTCAGACATGTTTAGGCAATATCAACTCTCCCTTTGGCTCAAAAAATACCAAACATGTTTTTCCAGGATAATTTTCATGAAACACCATAAGTGTTTTTTAAGTGATGCATCACGGATGGGGAGAATAATTGTCTCTAACAACAATCATGTCACACCTAGATTTTTTGCATCACATTTTCCAGTTAATTATTGGATATCAGTTTTCTTCATGACATTCATCTATAAAGGGAATGAATTTTGAGGTATTTTATTTTATTGTTTTTAGTTGAGTACATGTGAATGAGTTTTCCCCGTGATTATTGATGAAAAAATTGAGCCTTTGGGTTTACAACATGTGATTCACGGTTGGCTCATGTTGTTTGAAACTATGTGCCATACCAAGGAATTTTATAGACAAAGTGATATATTTTAAAGTGTATAACCGCATGATTAGAATACGATTTGTAAATTTAGTGGCTAAAAATGTGGCATGTTCCACTTAGATAGAAACGGGTGCACGGTTTCCCCATGGTTTGCAAAAATGTGCGGGAAAAATCTGCGACATTTCGAAGACATTAAAAATATGATAATTCCCTTTATGGATTCTCAGAATATAACCCCATTTCCTCCATCATCTATCCCATATGTGATTGGCTTCCATTGAAGGGCCCTTTAAGAATACTTTGACCCCTTGGGAATCATTCTTTGGGTTTTTTTGTACCCAGTTCATCAAATAAACATCAATTAATTCATTCTCCCCTTGATTTCTCCACCTTTCCAAGGTTCTTAAACCCTCATTCAAGGGTTCTTATTTTAAAATAGGTTATTTGACCTTGTAAGTGTAACATCATGGGTTTTTGGGGGATATCCTAATAGTTTTTGTTCAATCATTACATATTA
The DNA here is from genome assembly GCA_963277665.1 of Viscum album. NCBI lineage: Eukaryota > Viridiplantae > Streptophyta > Magnoliopsida > Santalales > Viscaceae > Viscum > Viscum album. Next base: position 1,533,701,499 of record OY728120.1, on the reverse strand, counting down.
GAGTTGTGTGGTGGTACTTTTGAGGTATCACATCATCTTATGGAGGTTTCTAAACTTGAGGTTGGTGGTTCCATGATCTAAAATTTTTATATACTTTTGATATAATTTTTTAAATTTATAAAAAAATATATGGTTTAATTTTGTGGTGAAAATTATATTTTTTTAAAATATTTTGTGATAATATATGATGAAAATATATTTTTAAAAGTAATGTTTTTATTAATATTATGTGACTTGTTATGGTATTTCATGGAAGTTCTTTGGTAAATTTTATAAGGATGGGAAATGTGTTTTCTAAGGAAAATTGAGATAATGATGTGTGGAAAGATTGTTTTTAAGAGAAAATGGATTTTTTGGATTTGTTGTTTTTTGTTATTCACCTTTAAATTGTGATTTTCTGAAATTTTGAAAAGCATGTGAACCACATTGTGAAGTGAAACTGGTTTATGTGTGAATTTGAAAGGGGCGTGGCTGATGAAAATTATTGGATTGTTTTTATGCTTTTTATAATGTTAAAAAATGGGATTCATGAATTTTGAATGTGGTGTAAATTTTATTTCAAAATGGTTTTGGAGTGTGTATAAATGGAATGTTTTTTTGTAGAAAATGGTTGTTCCAATGTGATGGTTTTTAATAAAGGTCTTTTCCCATTGTGTTTTTATTTTTGAAATGTGTATGTGACTGTGATGACTTTTGTGACATATGAAATGAACAATTGAGCACAAAGGGAATATAGGGAATCTTTTTTGGATGATAGAACTAGTACACTATAGATTCAGATGTGGAAAACTTGTAGTCTTCTAGCGGATTGAACCTAGTTGGCTCGGAAGTGGAAATTCCCAAATTCACATTTCATGATTGAATATTACAATAAAAACTACAATATTATGATTATTGGACACCACTAGGCCCTTTATATATTCCATCCTAGTAGACTGCACATGAGAATGCTATTGGTTATGGTTGATATACCATTTTTCACTAAGGTATGAGTCTACATGGGTCTCACTTGTTCAGGTAATCCTTAAGTATTTACATATGGTGATCTCATGTGAAACACTTATGTGATGTCATTCCAATCATTGGTTCACAGTTAACCTTATATGAACAACATTTTAAACTATGTGTGTTGAGAATTTGTTTCTCAAAAAATGTTTTGTTGAGAATGGTTTATCATGAATTGATTATCTTGAAAATGTAACAATGGGTTTTGTAGAAATGTTTGTGTTGATTTGTCTTCTAATTTTATACAGTGGAATATTTCCTTTTGGTTTGTATCCTTTTGGGCATTGGATCACATGTTGCATACACAGTTGGGTGTTTGTAGACGTTGTTTTGTATAACCATTTGTAAAGGAAAGGTGTATTGTTTTGATGGTGGTGGATCTAGTTTCTAGTGCTCCACTTATTGCTGATGCTGGTGGTTAAATATTGAGGCTGATTCCATCATGCTTCTCAAAGTTATTTGTGACATTTTTTTGTTTCCATTCATTATAGTCCCTTGAGTTTTTTTAAAGTGGTAAACACTAAAAATAAAAAATTTCTTACCTCATTTGGTTATGATTATTCTGTTATGTCCTATTTATTTTTTATGGTTATTTATGATTATCTAAATAGATAAAATCATTACCAAATAATTATTTTGATACCCAAGAACCATTTTCCATCTCGTGGAGAACATGAATTCACTTCAGGCCATTCTAATGACTGTTTCAGCTGTCAGGTTGGATGGCATCCCAACATTGCTCATGATAAAAAGGTATCAGAGAAGGTTACAATATTTTTGGGTCACATTATTTTTTGGAAGTGTCCAGATAAACTCTTGCGAGAAATACTGGGGATTAAGGTTCTTGTAGAGAGTATAGTGCCTAGCCATCACACCTCATGATGGGACTCAAGTTTCTATGGTAAATCAGGTTTAATTTGTATTACTGGGATGTTGTGATTGTTTGATTCTTAGGAAAAGAAAATAGAGTTCAATCAATGGTATCAGTGAGATCACATGGCCTAGAAATCCATTTATAATAGATGACATGGCCCTATAATCCTCTATATGATGGTGGTTCAATTAGTATATGGTCACCATCCATACATATGAGTCTCCCATAGACACTAGTTTTCACTTTTGATTTTTTTGGGTTTTCCTTTATTATAAAAAATATGTTGTGCACCCTTGCCTTAGGAATTTTGGAAAGTATATTTTAAAATGGAAATGGTTTTGTTTTGTATAAGATGGAAAATAATTTTTGGGATCATTTTAGGGATCCTTTAGAGGATTTTATTTTGATAACAAATTTTATGTAAATGCGGATGAGTTTATTAATATTTAATTTTTATTAATATAATTTTTTTAATAAATTTATTATTTTGGAAAATGTGAACTATTTTAATGTGGGGTTTTCAAATCTATTTTAAATTGTAATTATCGAGCTAGTGAATATGTTTTTTCAAGGTATGAAATGTTTTGATTCAATATCAGAGATTTTAATGTGTTTTTTTACTTAGTGATGAGTGATATTTTGAAATGTCTCATAAATATTTCAAATGAGGAGTAAATTTATAAGATGAATGTGTGGGTGGAATGTTTTTTTATATAAAAGTATTTTGTATTTTGGTATTTATGTGATTGACCACATTCATGTATATGTGTGGAAAGATAATGGGTACCTAGTTTGGAATGATAATATTAATGTGTGAGGCTCTGTGGAATACCATTGGTTATTGATAAACCCACTAAGACTATTTTTTTAATGAAATTTTAAGAGAATACAAGATTTTTTGATAACCAGTAGTTATGTGGTGCGTATCCCTGGTATTTAAGACTGTTTCTATCATGGTTGTTTCAATTTGATAACTCTTCTTGTTTGAATAGTGTTTCATGTTTTAGTTTTTTTGTAATGAATTGGGGTTGAGAAAATGTTTAGTCATGTTTTTTGAGAATTTTTTTGGAAGCCTTTGAGTTGGTTCCCTTTGTCCATTAGGAGTCTTTTGTTGTATGTTTTAGAAAATGGATTCGTTTGATAAGTCACATGATTTCCTTGTTGTCTATGTGTATTCCCCCATATGATTTGATGCATTTTCAACATGTGGACTTGGGTAACTCTCCATTGAAATACCCTCATTTTGATCAATGTATGGGCTTTATTCATGCGATTTGAATGTTTATTCCACATTTCATTTTCAGTTAAGCCGGTCCTATTGAAATGAAACAGTTGATTCATAAAATTAAAAGAAACATTTGTTTCCTTGAGTTGTATAATTCATCAAAGGTGAAGTTTTCCACCTTTATTTATAAAGTTTGGGTCTGGATGTGTTTAGTGTAATTCTAGTAAGGGAAATGTAATGTGTCATGAAGTAGTTGGTGTTGGTCGTAGTATTATAATGCCTTGGGATCTTTCACCATCTTCGTTGGGGAATAAGAATATGTTGTTCCATTATTGGGGTTTGTTTTTTCATAATAATTCATCATGTATGAAAGATACAAATACCATCGCCGATTATGGGATCCCAGGCCACATTTAGTGGTTCTATTGGTAAGTTTCTAGGATGCGTCATGGATATAGGTACATCCCTTCGAATGAAACACCCAACCTATTTACAATAGTAGTTCACTATTTGGACTTGTTTTACATATCCATCCTCTATAATTCTTTGATTGGTTGTTATGGTCATGTATTGTGGTGTTTTTAGGTGTTTCATTCTATTTAAAATGAAAAAGTGGATGTTGTAGAATATTTTGATAACATATAATTAAATGGTAGTATATCTCTCCATTTTATATTATGCAACATTTCTGTTTTAAGATGGAGGTTCCTCCATTGACATCTCTGTTCCATTCTTTCTAATTTAAGGTGAAAGAGGATGATGTGTGTGCATATTCTTAGACCTTTTCTTGGTGAATTTTACACATTTGAGAATGTGAGTCTTGTGGGGTGTTTTTTTCTTATGGATTTTATTATAATTTGTTGTGGTTACACATGAAACCAAATATATCATTTAGATGGGGGATCATTAGCACCTGACTACACTACATGATATGCTTAAAACATCAACGCCCCATCCATAGGCCATGAAGTGAATCTATAATTTAGTCAAGAATTATAGGGGTATAGGAAACTGGGGTCTATATTTTATCTTTAGGGTGGAAAATAGTGATATTTTATGCTACTTTTATAACTTTTTTTCTTGAATGGTCACCTTTTTGGCAAGAGACGAAGTGGAATCATTTCAATTTTGTGACACTTGCAATATAAGAATTATTCTTTGGTCATAAAGAGGAAACATATCCTCATTTTCTTGAAATTCTAGGGGATGATATTTCTAGATGTGGATCCGGTTTTGGTTTTCGTTGTGATGTTTTCTGTCAGGAATTTGTTTCAGTTATATCCTATCTCTTTGAGTGGGTGTTTCCCTAGATATCTTTTTTCTCCTCATGGAATATTTTATTGGACTATTTTTGTTGATTTAAATAATAATTTATTAAATTTTCCTAGGATGGGTTTCTTTTTTCCGGATTTTTATGTTTAGTTAAGATGATTGGTTCTCCTAGTGGGGAGACCCACCATAGGTCTCATTAAAATTTCTTCTTGATTAAATCAGTGCAAGTACATTTTAAATGATGGGGAGTTTGATTAGGACTCCATATATAGATAATTTGGTTTAATTTTTTGTGTTATCATGGAATTTGGTAGTCTTGTATGGATCTATCTAATCTCAAGTCCCTCCGTTGAGTAAATTTTCTTCTTGGAGTGCAACAAATAGTTTTTTTTGAATCAAGGTTTTCAAAGTATTTTTTTTATAACTGGTCTTCATTTGTCTATTTGTTTTAGGTAAGGGTTAAGAGTATCAATTGGTAATATGAGAGGTGTTCGTGGTTTATATGATTTATTATTACATTTTGATAATTAATATTCTTTTCATCGATCAACTAGAGGTGTTGTGACTTCTGGGGGTAGAGGTGTATGATAGAGAGTCCATTCTGGCCTCCCATGTTTAATCATGTGATCCTCTGTTTCTATTTGGGTGTTCTTGTTTTCTCTTAATTTTGATATTTTAAATGAAATTACTTAAGGTGTGGAGGAGTATAGGTTTTACTTTCTAGAAAAAACCTTGTAATAACATTCTTTGGGAGGAATGTTTTCCGGGTCGGGAGAATTTTCACTCGGTATTTTTTTTCCATTTGTCCCAATCGATTTTTTGATCTCATTTTATCATTTCAGTTTTGGTTTTGAGTGTTTTTAATTTATAGATATTTAATTTATTTTGGCCCAATGATTTCCCGTGTGTTTCCCACGTGTGTTTTGATAAAAAAAATTCGGTTAATAAAAGGTGGCACACGGTTTGGAAAACTATGCCACTTGCCCAGGAATACATACGACCAAAGTGAAATTTTGGATAATAGAAAACCATATAGGTAGATCATGGTTTGTAAGATATATTGGATAAATGTGTAGCATAATCCTATTATGAAGTAAGGGTTTCACAGTTACAGTATAATTTGGAAAACCATTTTGTAAAAGTGTATGAATTTTCTAGGTCATTTAATATCTAAATATTCTGATTGTCTCGTCTCAGTACTTAACCATATTTCATCCTCCACACATCCCATATGTAATTTTAATCCATTTTATCTCATTCCATGATTCCTTGGAAACCATTTACATCATTATTTTATTTTTTAAACCTCATTTTTAAAGAAACATCGGATAAGCGATTCTCACCTTGATTTATATACCTTTCTAGGGTTCTTCTCAACTCCTTTAGGGGTTATTGTTATAAAGTGGGATACTTTACCCAGGAATTGTTTAATATTGTGTTGTTGGGGGAGACCCTAATAGTGTTTTATCAATCTTGCCTTGTTAGGGTTGTGTGGTGGTGGATTTGAGGATTCACATCATTTTCCAGATGAATATAAACAAAAGGTAGGTGGTTCCATGCTATTACATTTTTAGTTGTTTGGATATGATTGTATGGATTTATAAATCTATTATGTCATTTAATTGTGTGGTGTGAAATACATTTTTGGAAATTTTTGGATTTAACATGTGATGAAAGTATATTTTTAAAGAGGAAACTGGTCAATAATTGTATTTGATTCATTGTTATAATTCTTGGAAGTGTCTTTATATTATACAAAGGGTCTGAAATGTGTTTTCAAGGGAACATGTGGTAAACATTTGTTGAATATGGGTTTTTAAAGTAAAATAGATTGTTTGGGCAGGTTGGTTTTTATTGTACACCCTTGACATTTAATTTGTTAAAATTTGTAAAGCATGTCAAGCATGTCGTAAAGTGAACTTGGTTTATGATTAAATTTAAAAGTGGATTGGCCCATTAAAATAATTTGATTAATTGCTTGTTTTTCATGTAATGTTTCCAAATGGAAATCATGAATTTTTAAACTGGTTTAATGTGTATTTTGAAAAAAGAAATTGTGTGAAATAATGGAAAGTGGCTTATTTATAAAAAAATTCTGGTTTCCATGTGATGATTTCTAAAAAAGGGGTTTTCCTAGTGTGTTTATGTGTTTGGAATGTGTATATGAAATTGATGACTTATATGACATATGAAATGATTAATTGAGGACAAACGAAATCTAATGTATCTAGGTGGGAAACTAGAACTATTACACTAGCGATTAAGAAGTAAATGTCTTGGATTCATCTAGTGGATTGACAGTAGTTGACTCGGAAGTGGCATGTCTCATATTCACATAGTATGGTTGATGATTAAAACAACAAAAACTATGAACATTATTGGAGACCACTAGGCCCTTGGGATATTCCCTCCAACTATCTTGTGCATGAGAACACTATTGGTTATGGTTTTCATACCATGTTTCACCAATGTACATTGTTTCTAGTGTCTCACTTCTACTAGTTACCCTTAGGGATTTACCCATGATTCCCTCTCATGAAATGATTATGTGATGTGGTTCCATCCATCAGTATATGGTGGACCTTTTTTATACTTCATTTTAATGTATTCATGTTGAAAAATGGTTTTCATTCAATTTTGTTCCTTAAGAATCATTTTTCATGAATTTGTTTTAATGAAAATGTTACAATGGATTTTATAAAAATGTTCTTATTTATTTTTATATTAATCTTATAGCATGGTATATTTCCATTTGAGTGGTATTGTAATGGGATTAGGATAAAAACCTTTATACACATTTGGTTGTATATAGTTATTGTTTTGTTTAACCCTAGTTAAAGGTAATGTTTTTTGTGGCGATGACGGTGGATCTGGTTGCAGGTGTTCCACTTAATGTAGGTGTTGGTAGTGGAGGATTGAGAGTGATTTACCCATATTTATTAGAGGTATTTGGGTCGTTTTATGGTTTCCCTTTCATTATATCCCCTTCGTGATTTTTTTATACTTGTATACTTTTAATCTAATAATAGTCATACCTCATTTTGTTAGGATTATTCTGTTATGATTTTTCACATTTTCAGGTTATTTATGGTTATGTAAATGGTTGAAATCATTACCAAAGAATGATTTTGATACCCAGAAACTAGTTTCTAACCTATTGGGATCAGTATTGTGATTCATTCCATGCCACAGATTAGTTCGGGTGTCAGGTTGGATAGAATCTTGGCTTGGTTCATGAAAAATAATGAAAACTCAAAAGACCATCGGTACATGTAGAAATAAATAAGGAAATAAAAGTGGGAAGAGGTGAGAGACTCTTACAGGAATAAAAATCATGTGATGCAACCCATATGGTTCATGAAAAGGTGAAATCCCATTGAGACAAGTCCAACTCACCATATAAGAGCATGCTAACATCTCTCCCTCATCATGTGAAGGGTTTTGGACATGTCTAAGAGGTTCTGCGCTCCCCATTCGATTCCACAAGGAAAATAGAAGAGTTTGTCCCTAATATTCTTATGCATCCAGACAAGACCCCTTATTGTTCATGCTATACATCACCAGTGGGGAGATTGATTGTCTTCGACAACACTAATTCTAGCCCACATGATCTCCAGGCCCTTGAATAATATAATATGTATTAAAAAAAGATAAGGTGGACCCTCTAGAAATTGTAACCCTCGTGTGATGCACTCATACACTCCAATAGTCATCGAAAAAATCATTCATAATCATAGAAGGATATTGAGAAATCCCTCTAGAATGCAATAATTTTCTCAAAAAAGGTCTTTCTAAAGTCATCTCATATCACGAAAAATCCTATCAACATGTACCATGATCTCATGAAGGCCCTTGAACATATAGTCCCACCAATATTAAAGTCTCTTGGAGTTCCAACATGATTTTGAAAGACCCCGTTAATTGGATATAATTCAATAAATGGGTTGTTGATGGGGTGGTCTCAAGGTCACTGAATATCATGTGACATGCCCTGAATGACCTACATTATAATCTTGAAAAATTTTTGACGTCAAAGCCATCCAATGACTCCAAAATATATTTATGTGATACATGTCATAAAAATGATGAATGATTTTGGTGGAGAGGCCTATAAATTGCCCACCGAAGTATAAAAAATGAATCCATGGACCATAACATTAGTACAACTAGGCATCAAATAGGATTTCTCTATGTAGTTGATCTTTTGATCGGAATGGTATTTATATGGGTAAAATCCATGGAACCACCTAAGAATATTATCTATAATGTATAAACACTTCACATGATAACTCATAGATCATGAAGGAAGTAAAGTTTCTTATGTGAATGCATCCCACATACCTGATTTGTCATGTGAGAATTAAAAAAAAATTAACACTACTTTTTTTATTCATTTGAAATAAAATGCCGGAACAAAGAGTAAAATGATAAAACGCTTATGTGAAGACCATATACGCTGATCCTCATGTACATTTCATGTAACACCCATGACATGAGAAAACATATGGTAATGTCACCCAAATCACATGGTGCTACATTGGTATTCTACTTGGATCATGTGAAGTCCTTTGGATTTGTATGAGTAAGTAATATGGTGGCCTCTGGGAAAGCCACCAATGTCTCACAAATCCCTCTAGGATCCACACACTGACCTTGAGATGAACTATAAAAATGGCACCGAATTTATTCAGCGGCACTAGTGTATGATAGCTATGTCATGTGATGGCATCCATACGTGTTGACAATCTCTTATAACGTCCTATGAATAATCCAGTAAGATCTTACAACATTCCTTAGATATTTTATTCATCTTTCACAATGATACCAGGACAAGTCATCCAAGCCGAGTATCACCCTCTATACATTTCATAGTGATTATTTTTTTTACCTCCAACCATCTCATATGTATTTCATAGTGAAACAAGGTAAATTTGGTTGAATCATGCAACCCCCTCTACGAATTTCAACCAGCTTTAATAAAGACACCATGGAAAGTCAGATGGTTTATGTGATGACTTCCCAGAATGTCAACAGAGATCATGTGGTGGCTTCTAGGATCAACTATCTAGGACATGAGATGTCGTCTGGACAATTATACATGGTTATTTAATAGATTCAAGGATCATCCATCTCATCCATGAAAATCCATCTATACAATTCACCCGTAGTCATGAAATGTCCATAATATATATCATCTAGATTATGTGACATCCCTCAGACAAGTCAATTGGATCATGTGATTTTCCTTGTACTTGTTCAGAAAAAATCCTCCAATATTTCAAGAAAAAAATCATGAAATGTCAAGAATATAATCAAATTATGTAAGGAAAACAAGATATCTATATCAATCAGGCATCCCAGGACATCATAACCTTATCCAGTATCCACACGGGGAAATCTTAGTGTGCATGCATCAGATTAACTAAACTATGATGAATTTGATTCTTTATATAACTAGGAACGGTATGATGAATTAAGAAGGCATAGGCTCCATAATAAAAATCCATGGAGTAGTCTAATACCATTATTACTACATTCTCAATGAGTGATACTGGATATTTCATGTCCCTTGTTTCCCACAATGAGCATAGATAAAGTGGAATTAGGATGTTTCAATGATCATATAATTCCAAAAGGGTAGTCTCCGTGTATAATGCTTAACCAAAGGAACTATAAGAACTCTAATTACTACTATAACTAGGATACATTGGATTCCTTCCTAAGATTCTAACTCCATATCAAACATAATAAATGAAGCCTCGTTGTATAATCCCTGATCTATGACATAATATGATATTTCTAGAATATATGTGTCTCTCAGTGTTTAAGTCCAAAAACAATAAACTATGTTGGATCAAATCCCTTCCATGAACAGGATATATAAGATGTATTCATATGTAATTAGATTAAATGTGAATCCAATATGTTTTATGTTCTAAAAATTCTATGACATTCTTAAAGCGTGACATAATCTCTATCATTGGATGATGATCATTCCTCATCCACCAATGTATTGAAAAATCACAACACTATGATAAATCTGATTCATTCCATAACCAAGGTATGTAGTGTCCCTTCCAAATTCCTAATCCATTTATTAATCATCCAATGGGTGTCCCAAGACATAAAACCATCATCCATATGCAATGAGGACGATTATATGGTATACCTTTTTTCTCACACCAATAATAGATGATGTGGGATTAGGGGTTAAAAATTATCACCTCATTATCATCATCAGTCTCCACAAGACAAGAAACCTCATTCTATGAGATGTGATTTATGGTATGATATAATTACACATAACACATAGGTATCTACCTTGGGTAATGTACCAATTCCATGAATGAACTACGGTTACCCTGATAGTTTTCATAATCAAGATATGTAGGAATTATCCTCAATACTTGAGCTCAAATAATATGTGCACATGTGCCTGTATAGATTTCCTCCCCACTTGACGATTAAAATCATGGGGTCAATGAATTATGTGGTCTTTTTTTACTACTATAAACTGAATATGTATGAAATTTAATAGAGTATAAATTTCATTGTTGAAAAACTAACCACCTCCCTAGATAACAACAATCTCCAAAGTGTGTGGTTATTTAACATTAACATATAATCAGCTACCCCAAAGGGAAATGGATGAATAACCTTAGATAAATATAGATGGATTCACCAACAAGACCCCCTCTCTTTTCTTATAATGATACATAACCTATGATCATTTTATTATCATAACCGGTCATATATCTTGATTAGGAATATATCATAAATATATATTAAATATATAATAAAATCGCAGAGTAGGAAATAATTCCCCCAAAAGGGTGTGATGAGCTTGACCTACGACACACTCGACCAATGTGAGTTCCTAAGGGTCATTGTGTCTAAAACAGTAACAAACCACCTACCTTTAAAAATCATGTATGTTCCTAATTATAGATGTCAGAAATGTAGAAAGTTTCTATGAAATATTATTAAATGGTGTGCTCGATGATTTTGAGAGACATTGAACCTCCAATAGTCAAACCACTTGATAAAATACATCAACATATTTCAATAGAAAAATGATTAACTCAACTTGAATATCTCTAAAAATAGATTGGTTTATTATCTGTAAAGCCATTTTTTTTAATTTCCAATGAAGAAAAAATGGTAAACATGATTTGAAACTATAAAATAGTAAGTTTATTGGTTGACCATGACATGGATCTTATGGGTGATCCCCAATAGAAAAGGTTCTCATAAACTATTCTTATCCTCACTTCAACAATTCCATGTGAGTAGAATGACTAGATCATAAATAAAAAGACAATTAGGTTACCAATGAATATATTATTAATCACATATCATACATATAATTATTCACTAGTTGGTGAACTTGTTCCTTGATTTCTATATGACTAAAGATACCTATCTAATCAATACCACCTTGGTCTATGTAAATGCCTTCATCTAGTGATTGTTCTGGAAAATCATCTACAATGGAAACCCCTTCAGGCCATAGAATGACCTCATCGACCCAATATCTTCAACATAGTGTTGTGAAAGCAATGGTATAATAATACCATCAACATGGTATGATCCCGACCATCAAAGAGTCACATGAGGGTCTTCGTGAACTAAAAATCATAAGTCTGTATTATCCCTAGAAAGATTATAAAATTGTAGAATACATCATTTCTATAGCCAACATCATCATAAGATTATCCCTAGAGAGAAAAAAGTTCTGCCTTTAGTATCTAATGAATGTGGATCAGGGATCCCACTAGAGATCCTTTCAAATTAATTAGATAATGGGGGGGGGGAATCCTGAAAATCATCATCTCTAACACCATCTGACCAGCACCGATCAATCACCAACTGAATTTACCACCCCATGAACATCTACCTCTGAATCCCATGAAAGGGAAACAAGGAAGAAACATCTAACATAGAAGTATATTGATAATAATAAGTGGTATCATCTCCCTAGACCCACTAATAATGTCTACAAGCATATCTCCATAGTGTCCAGAGAGCAGGATCATATCCATGCTTGATCGAAACAAGTATGTGGGTATATTCATGTAGCGTATTTAGGGGAGGCTCATATCTATATACATATGTATAAAGTCATTAAACATATTCCATTGGACCGAGGAGAAAACAGTGGGATTATATCCTCTCTTCAATTGATGATATTGCCCACTATATAGTGGATATAGATAATGTGAAGGCTTATATCCCAGTGTTCACTTAGTTAAAATTCCATTAAATCTTAGAAATAGCTGAAGAACATTGAAAAAAAATTATGACACTGGTATGTATGTAAGGATATGTTCATATTCTTATCTGTATAGCCAGGGTAGCTAAACACTCTTATCATTATAAAAAATATTTTTCTCTAGAGAAAGAGAACATTCTTTCTCCCGTTTTGAAGTATTATCAATATTATTTGGTAAAGTATGAGGTGTTGGACGGTGATCATATTCCCATTCCAATAGGGGCTCACCATGTGAGGGTGGAACTTACCTCGGGATAGGGGGACATGGTTATCAAAAAATTACAATGTTGTATTCCAAAGGTTCAGGATCATTCTCATATCCACATTTTAGCCAGGTCTCAGAAAGTGAGAGAGCCACATGCCTTGGGATATGCTCTTATTCCTATCATAAAATACCAATGCCATACTCTGAAGGCATTGGATCGGGAAAAAATTACCCTTTATGGTCATGTTTCATCAAGTGATAATGGAACATGCCTTGGGACATGATCATATTTATATCAATGAATATTCCATGAATATTTCATAAGATCATAGAATACATGCTCATATTCCTACATAAAATGAAAAATAACTACACTAGGATCATTATGAGGTAATAAAAGAGGTCTCTCAAATGCCTTCTCACATTTTGGAGGGTTGTCAGTCTTTTTTGGTGTGGAATTCACATTCAGATCAGGGTAAAATTAATTTCCAACTAGGGAAAACCAAGTGAGATTTTCACTTTCCTTAGAGAAAGTTCATAACCCTACAAAAAAATTTCATCCTTATGTTCCAAAGGCATAGGATCAAACTCATACCCATGTTATGACCATGGACGACCTAGTGAGAATGGAACTTGACTCGGGATAGTATCTTATAACTATTAATAATGAAGAATCTATTTGGGATTTTTTATAATCATCACAACAGTAGGATAAAAATCCCACATCACCATATTGACATAAAAAAGACCCTAAAACCCTCATACATCATGATTGTATCCCTGAAAAATTCTAGAAGGCATGTCAGCATTTTCAATCAATATTTCCGAATGATTCTCAAATCATTATGTTGCTCAACGTTAGGGTCCTTGAGGATACAAGAGACACATTATAAAAACCACCAGGGTCCATCAAATATTCAACCAAAGTAGAATATGATCATTACCATGATATTCCTCCTTGTGGTAGTGTAAAAATGGATCGTATTGACTATACACCTAACACCCATCATGGTAATCCCCATAATGGGGTTATCTACCACAGACAAGGAAATAATCCTCTTTTCCAAACACCTTATTATAAATTGGTGTTCAAAACTCGGAATCCTTCATATAGAGATGTTCTTGAAACATCGTGGTCATCCATATATAGATCCCTATCAACATCCAGTAACATATCACTCTGATCAGTAGGTAACCCTAAGAAGCACCCTCTAGGGTATGACCAGATAATGGAATATAAGATTAATGAAGTGAAATTCGACCTTAATATATGTTGATAGTTATCCAGAAACAATCTCACTAGAATTTTCTGGTCCGTTCTTACATCTAACGATGATATCCCTGAGGAACTTGAAGTGTGCATTCCTTGTCTATGAAAAAATATTTAGAATACTCATCACCGACTATAGGCTAGGAACCATCCTTATCCAGGATAATATTTCCACCTTTTTTCCAACATGATACTCTATTCTTATATTGACCTAGTTTCTATATCTAGGGAATATGATCCCTAACTAGAGAACCATAATGAAAATCTTCAACACACTTTCTAACATTGCATCACAACTCTTCATCAACTAATCTCCAAAGCCACATAATGCATCTGTATTAGAGGATGGGAAAGGTATGGACCAATATACTTCACCGAACACTAAGAAAAGTAGATCCCCATAGATACGCAATCATGTAATTTCATAACCTATGGAAAAATTATGGGACTAGGTAACACCCAAATTTTTTTCACTAAACTGAAATGATCCTCATTCAATGGTGCCAAGACATCATGAACGAAGGAATAGTGCATCCGAAAACTCATTGTATATGGACCATCAAAGTAATAGGGATGAATTTCTGGCATAGAATTCAAGGTTGTAATAAAACCATAATTATTTTTAAGAAACTCACTCCCATAATGGGATTCCACTGCTACAAATTAATACATGACCACAATTTCCTCACATCAAACTGGCCTCAATAACATCTTCCAAAACATGCATCTAGGAGTAGATACAGCCTACCGGGTTGAAGGAATATTTACCACACACTCCACCTATTATATCATAAATTATAGAAAGGATTAAATATATAGCAATAGTGGTAGAAAAAAACCCCATCCCATTTCCTTGGGGGAATTTATATCTCAATATTCATTCCCAAGTTCATCGTCCTATAACAGGGTCCTGGGGAAATCATTTCCTGTTCTAGGTTAACTTCTATCCCACTAGGATAGAATAATTTTTTTCTCAATGTTCGTAAAAGGAATCCTCAAATACTTTGATGGAAGTATCTAATTCTCAACAATCAGATCATTCAATACCAAATGTGGCCCTGAATAATGTAACTCCCTGTTACCTTTCTGTCAGGTTTGTTCTATTCATTTTCTTTTGTATCTATTTTATGATGGGAGGGTTTTTCCGACCCCAAATTCATTGAATACCTATAATCATGATGTCACATTTTATTTGGATTTTTATCTTTTCAATGGAATTCTCTATTTTTTGGAAGTGGGTCATTTTGTAGTTGGGTTTCATGTCATATCATATTAGTCTGAATTTTCATATGAGTTGAATTCGTATTGTGAGTTTTTACACATCATGTAATGTGAAAAGTCATGTTTTTAATCCAAGGTTACATTTTTTTAGTGTAACCTGAATTAAAATGGTTTCACGATGATTAATGGTTTTACACATCATGTAATACCCATAGTTATAGTTTTTAGACGGTTGGAAATTATTTTTAGGCTTCATTCAATATTGAAACCTTCTCCACTATACCAGATATCATACCCTAGGGGATTTTTGGTGTCTTAATTTCATTTGGATCGATTCATTAAGTGATTCATATGAAGGTTTAGGTGTTTCATCTCTATGGATAATATTTCCTATCAGTTTAACTTTAATTACTCATTCTATCACCATTTTTAGGTATTGTTTATAGGTTTTCTATTTCTATTAATAATTTATTTTCTTTGGTTGTTCCATGGAATCTAAAAGAAGATATTGCATATTCCAATTCCTATGATAAATAGTGGTTTGTTTTTCTACACTCTTGAGGTAAGTTGTTCTATTCTATTGTTCTAATTTCTTGAATTCATTATTGTTCATATTGATTCTTTGATATTTGAGATGTAATTCTATGTATGGAAATTGAAAATGGAATGGGTTCTCATTTTAAATTATTTTTAAATTTGAAAATTTATTTTCCTTGATTTAATAATGAAAATGGATCTTCAAACCAAAAAGCATATTGTCTTCGATTTGATATTGTTTTATAAAAATTATTCATGTTTTTTAAAATATAAATTTAAAAACATTTCATAGTTGGATCATTTGGTACATTAAGATAGAGACACATATAGCCTTAGCGTGTGTGACACCACTACGGGTAACCTCATGTATTTAAATGCACTATGGTAGTCCTTGATGTTCTTTTAAATCCAACATTATGACTTTCCTAGCTTATGAGGGTATAATATGAATTGTCTCATGTGCTATATCCTGGGTGGTTGGTGCATTGTTTTTTCTGGTTGATTATTACCTGATAGCATATTTCATGAATTTTGGTTCACATGTATACTTATATTCAGTATCTTTACCTTATTTCTTTCTAGCATTGGCAATATGGAATGTAATTTGTGAAAATAAAAGCATTGTTTGAAAAAAATATTTCAACTTTTTAATTTATAAATATGATTATAAAACTATATTTTTAACTCTTGAACATATGAATTCTTATTATTTGAACGTTCAAAGAATTTTTGGGGGTATCTAATTAGGCCTTGTATGTCACACCCTATATATTACATTGGGTGGTTATATAAATTGTTTTTTAAGATTTAGGTAAAGGGAAGAGAATCTTGTAGCGTGAAATGTATATTTACATTTGTATTCATTTTTTGGATAGTTTTGTGGTGAATCTAGATCACATGGAGACTCATTATCTAGACTTGTCATGTTTTTTTTTATTTAGATAGTTTGGATTAGTTTCATATTTTGTTTATTTTACATAATACTCTAGTTGTATGTCATTTTTTCTCTTATATACAATACATGTTTAATTTTCTAGGATTTACACCTCCCATTAAATGGATATATTGGTTGATTGGTTTGGTTGGCCTATGATGGTATGTTATAATTTTTTATTATATCCATGATCATCCTAAAGAGTTTTCAAAATTTCTGTGTTGTTTTACTGCCTTGGGTAGAAAAGAGTTAGATCATCAAAATTCAAATAGTAGGTGTGGAAAATAGGCCTAAACTTCTCGCTCCTATTACTAAATCTATTATTCCATAGGTGTTTAGAAAATATTCACTATGTCCAAGATTTATTTTTATTATCACATAAAATAATTATATGGTTTATTGAATAATCCTATCCAAAAATTCTGTGGACATGGTGTGTAAAAATTTATTTAAATAAACTAATTTGAGATTTTATTTAGGTAGTCATATTTCTATCAAAAAGGTATTGAACATTGGTGGTAGAATTTGTGACTTCTTAAATTCTTATTGTGGTAGAGTGTGGTTTTGGAATCATGTTTTTTGGGTTCATTGGTTTTTTAATTTTCTCATGGATGATTGGTTATTGTCTTGTATTTAACACACAATGCTACCTCGAATATATCTTCAAAATATAAGAGGGTAAGTCATAATGATTTTTCTCTAGGTGGATCCTCTAGTGGACCCTTATATGGTTGAAGTAGTAATTTGTACAATATGTATCTATATTCAGTGGATACAGTGAACTAGGGGTGAGTAATGGATCATAGTTCATAATTTACAAAGAAGCATCCACATGTATTCTATGCAGATAAAGGACCAAATGATTTAGAGTAGTGACTTAAATGGATTGAAACAATATTCAACTTTTTAAGAACTCCAGAGAATTCTTAGGTGGGTTTTCCCTCATATATGATCAACGGACCAGGAGGAATATGGTTGGACATGATTTTTCATGCTAACATACATGAAGGTCTTACCAGGGTTTCTCTCAAGAAGATCATTAACCAAAGTTTTTATTGAGAGAATATAATTGTGGAAAATACCATTGATTTTCAGACATTGGAGGAAGGTGATCATACTATTGTATAATAATCCACCCTCTCTCATGAGTTAGTAAATATGTCACTAGATCATATCACCAATCATTACACAATGTCATGGATGATTGAGATGGGGATAAGGGATGATTATTGTTCAATGCTAGTTTTTTTTTCTCATCTTACCTTTATGGAGTTTGTGAATAAATCATATTTGGATGTGTAAAACATATTGAGAATAATATGATTGGGAGGAGATTCAGTGAGTGTAGTGGTAAGATAGGGTTCCTCTTCAGGTCATAAAATAAAGTGAAAGAGTAGTTATTTTTTTAAAGGACTAGTTTCACAGGATTACTCAAGGAAGAAATAGTTTTATTTACCAGTGTGGGTAGTGTGGTTATACTGGGCCAAAATGTATGGAGGCTCATAGAACATCGCATCATTGTGGGTGATCTAGACATCTAAATCATTTATGCAATAGTGTCCCAAGGAAAAAATTTAGGATCCACATTCACCAAGGCTTCACATGTTCATGTTGATACTACCAATGGTGGTGGGTATCATTTTCTAGAAAATAGGGATTTCCAAGTGTCAATATCTAAAAGGATTTATGAAAAAAAATTCTCAAGATGAATATGAAGCAAGGCTATATATGTTTTGAGGTATTGTGTTTATTTCATCTTCTATGGTGCTAGCTTGGAATAATGCAAATGCTACTCATTCTTTTATATCATAATTGACCATCGACAACATGTGCCTAAATTTTTAACTTATTCCATTCTTTTTATAACATTCCATGCCATTGGAAAAGAGGATCGAACTGGGATTCAACTGTCTCACATGTTGGTTGGTGGTTGGATAATTTAATGTGGTTTGGGACTTCATAGTGGTGGATCTTCCCATAATTTACTTGATCATCATCATGGATTGGATGATTACTGTAAATTACTAGATATACCATTATCTTCAATAGGTATAGTTCTTAACAACTGATGTATTCAGTCATGCTTTCCAGGGTGACTGGGACTCTAGATCTAGAAGGGTAGGTCCAGATGTCCATTATGCATGTTTAATCACATGCCAGTTGTCATAAGAAATTTTTAATGCAATTGACCCATAAATGGGTGTTCAATTACTCAATATTGACTGTGTGCACCAATATGTATTTCTGGATTGTTTTTCTATCTTGTATCCATGAAGAGAGGTTGAAATTTTTATTGAACTATTATCGAGAATGATGCCCATTTCTATGAAGTACTATTGAATGGAACCTACAAAGTTCATGGAACTTAATGTCCAGCTTGAGGACCTTGAGGTGAAATAATTTACTCTTCATAGCATCTAACCATGGGATTTTCCTATTCTGTTTTTTAAGCAGTCAGATAGTAGTCTTATACAATGAATTGAATATCGAATTATGATTTCGGTTCCCTTTAAGGACATGTATCCTTTACCCATGATTTTTGATCTCTTTGATCAGTTAAGGGGGGAACATTGGTTTTATAAGCTTTACATGAAGTCTGGGTACCACTAGATTAGTGTTTTACAGGATGATATACTGAATAGATATTTTCTAAGACGATATGGGAATTTAAAATTCATTGATATACCATTCGGACTCAATAACACACATGTAGTATTCATGGATTTTTTGAACTATATATTTCACCATTTCATTGACTCTTTTGTTATTATGTTCATGGATGATATCATGGTGTACTCTATGATATAAAAGGAGAAATAAAACTTTCTGAATATCATTACTCAAAATTTTATTGGACATCGTTTGTTATGTAATATTTTATAACATTGGGGTTTGGATTAGGGAATTAAAATCTTTGGTCCATGTTATTTCTGAGAGGAGAGTCTCATTTAATCCGGAAATGGTATATGCAGTCATGTTAGGGGAGCATCCTAGATATGTGTTTGAGATCTGAGGATTTGTGGGTTTGGTAGTTTATTATATATAGTTTTACCAAGTCTTCTACATGCTCGTATCATTGATGAATGCTTTAACTTATAAGGGTGTAAAATTTTAATGGAACTACAAGTGTTAATGATCATTTTATGAGGTCAATATTCCATTTAATTCATTGTGAGTTTGGATTATTTCAAAACCAAGTATAGGTTATGATGTTTTATACTTTTCCTCAAGTATGGTTTTGGGAAGTGTCATGGTGAAAGGTAAATAGGTGGTGGCTTAGGGATTCCACTAGTTATTCCCTCATGATAATAACTAACCTACACATAATCTTGAGTTGGAAGATATTATGCATGCACTCAAAACATGGCATCACTATCAATTTGGAGAGCTGTTTATGGTATATTTTGTTAAAAAATACTAAAATATATATTCACTTATAGAAATATGAATATACGATATAGTTTATAGGTTGAGAATCTTCATAATTTTGATTTCAATATACTATATACCCTTTTTAAAGGGAACGTGGTGGATGATGTGTTAATAGAAAAATTCCTGACGTAAGACATGATAGAATAAGATGAGTAGTGTCCTCTGATCAGTTTGTTTTCTAAGATGAGCTTGGGAGTAGATGATGGTGGTGGAAAGTTGTTCCAAGTTTCAATAAAAGTATACTCATATGTTGATGTGGGAGTTATACTTGAGAATATGATTGTAATCATGATCTGAAGGTTATAAGAAATTTTAAATGGGGGGGTATTCCTCAAGTGAATTATGACAATATCCTTGTGGGGTATTGTGCTTCAAGTACTGGTTGGTTGTTCTGTTTTCCTTGAAGAAAGAGTTTCTGCATAGTGGACTCCATTATTCTTGGATTGTGTACCCGGTGTCAATATAAATGTACTAGGATTTGATTCATTGGTATTGGTGTATGGGGATGAGTCATTTAGTTTTAGATTTTGTGTCATGATGTGTCACTTTTCAAAGAGTCACGTCAGAAAACAAGATACCAGTAGGTTTGTTGCAAATTTTACCCATTCCGATATTGAAATGGGATGAGATTTAAATAGATTTATTCATTGGTTTACCAAAAACTCATATTTGGAAGGATTTGATTTGGGTGATTGTTGATAGACTCAATAATCAACACATTTCATGAAAATAATGGAAATGGAATATATGGACCATATTTTGAAATATTATGTCCAAGAATGTGTGAATCTTCACTTAGATCCATCTATATTTGTTTTTTGTGGTTATATTAGGTTCAAATCATGTTTCTGGAACAGTTTGTAGGAGGAAATGAGTTCCTAATAAATTTTTAGCACATTAGATCATCCAAAAATAGATAAACATATAGATAGGGATATCTAGGTTATTGAATATATGAAGTTGGATAATGTACGTGATTTTGGAGGATCATGGGATATAAATTTTCCATTGGTCATGTTTTCCTATAACAATAGATATTTGGATTCCATGAGGACGGTTCCCTTAGAGGATTTGTATCGGGGACCAAGTCGATCTTCCTTTTGTTGGGAAGAGATTGGAAAATAGTCGGTCATTGGGTCAAGAGTTTTTTATAGAGATAAAAGAGGTAGTGAAATTGATCCAGAGGCATTTGATCCTATAAAAAATTCATTATAAATATTATGTGGATCATCAATGGTGGTCTCTTGAGTTTGAGGGTGGTGATTGGTTCTTTCTTAGTGTTTCACCTAACTTGGGACTTTTTTAGTTGGGCTTGTAGCATATGTTAGCATTGAAAATTTAGGCCCCTTTGAGATTATTGAGAAACTCAGGTGAGTGGAATATTTGTTTTTATTACAATCTATCTTTAATTCTATATAATATATATTCCATGTTTTCTAGTTGAATATGGATATATAGGTTCATTCCCATCAATTTATATGGGAGGATGTTGTTCTGTAGCTCGATTCCACATTGGTTGAGCAGCCATTTCAGATTATAGATCTTGAGGACGAGGTGTTATGTGGTAAAATGATTCCCCTAGTCTAGTTGCATTGGTAGTATAGATAGGATCTCCATTATATGTGGGGGAATGAGTGGTTGGTAAAGAAATAATGACACAATACTTTAGAAAATCCAATATCATGAGCCCTTTCAAGGGTTAGAAATATATTATTGTGGGAAGATTGTAATTATACATTTACTTTCTGTCAAGTTGGTTATGTTCTTTTTCATTAGTTTCCCTTTTTCATTGGGTGAGTATTTTTTTCCTAAAATAAGGAGGATACCTTTAATAGTGAATTCACATATTTTTTTTTGATTTTCATGTTTTCCCTAGGCGTTTCATTTGTTCATTGGGAACTTATAGGATGTGTAGTATGGCTTTACAACATTAATTCTAGCCAGTCTCATCCTTTGAGGGGAATCCACAACATGAGTTCTTACATGTCATGAATGTTATACACATCATGTAAAGTGAAATGTAATTTTTAAATCTAATGAAATCAGTTTTTCATCATAACATGAATTAAAATGATTCCAAGAATAGTAAAGGTATTACATGCCATTTAATACCGTAAGTTCCAATTTTTAGAGGTTCATACAAGATTTTAAGGATTCATTATATCTTGCGGCCTTCTCATCTCACCTATAGATCATACCCTATGTGATTTTGGGTGTCACTCTACCTCTAAAATGATTCTTCCAGTTAATTATTATAAAGGTTGGGTGATTCATCTCTTCATGTATAGTTTCCTCTCAGTTTCCCATTATTTGGAAATTGTGGACCCGATCATTGTAGGTATTATAGATATGATTTTTTTTCTATAAATCATTTTTATTCTGTGGAAATTCCTTGGAATCCATATGTAAATATTATGGTGTCAAATCCCATCTATGAAATGTGTTTTGGTTCTCTATTATCTTTACATAGGTGGATCTATTCAATTATACTAATTTATATAATTTCATGTTTTTCAAATTTATTCCTTGAGATTTGAAATTAAATTTCATGTAATGAAATTGAAAATGGCATGGCTTCACATTTTAAAAGGGGTTTTATATTGAAAAATGTATAGCCATGATTTAAAATTTAAAAGGGATATTCAATCCCTGAAACAAAGTACCTTCACATAAAATAGTATTTATAAAAATGGGTGCATTGTTTTCAAAATATAAATTGACAATCATTACATTGTGAAATCCTTGTGTATATCGAGATAGAGACACTAGTAGACTTAGTGTATGTGAACCCACTAGGAGATAACCTTTTATATGTAGATGGACTATAGTAAGACTCAATGTTGGAATGGATCAAGATTTATTACATGTTTTGAATGTGATTGTATAGTGTGTATTATCAGATATTCTAGAGCTTGAATGGTAGGTTATTTTTTGTTTATAGTTGTTTATTACAAGATAGTTTATTACCTGGATGTCGGCTCACATGTATTTTTACATTCAGTATCTTTAACTGATTACTTTCTAGATTTGGAAATTTGGAATGATATTTTTTTTAAAACAACATTTATTTGAAAAAAGATTTCAACATATTAATTTTTATAAATTCATGTAAAAAATATTTGGCTTCAAATTCTACACTTGTACATTTTTTTTATTAGAAATTTTATATATACATTTGGATGGTATACTATAGTGTCTTGTTTCTCACAACATACATCTACCTATGGGATGTTTTAGACCTTTTTTAATGATTTAGGCAATAGAAATAGAATCCTATATAATATATACTTCTATTTATAGTTATCTTCTTTTTTGTTGTTATTTGAGGGTGACTCTTGGTAACAACGAGACTCATTTTATAGACTTTTAATTTTTTTTGTTTAACTGGTTTGGGTCGGTTTAACATTTCATTTGTATCTGAAATGTACTCTGGTTGACTTTTTTTCATATATTAAATATTTGTTTTGTATTATCTTTTCTACCCCACCCTGTAATGGGCTACCTTGGGTGAGTAGTCTTCTTTTCCCGGTATGGTCTGTTACACATAACCCCGATCCCATAGGCTTCGAGGAATTTTTGTCATCCTCTTCAACATGAAGATAATTTTCCTTATACATATTGTGGTGTAAATAAAAATGGATAGCATCATATCCACTCTTCCGAACTCAAGGAAACCCTATTCTATTAAGATCTCATTTGGAAATCAAGATCTAAGACTCCCTCAGGTTCATTACCCATAGTCATGTGATAAAAGGAGTGTACCAGGAAGGAAATGAAACCCCTCCTGGTCACATTCCAAAATGTACCAATATGGAAAATTCATAAACAAATTTCACTGATATAGGAAGCAAAAAAATTATCTTCTTGTGTTGAAAGTAATGGGACAAAAACTATTTCCCGATGCACCTATTCGATTGTTGTCAAAATCATCAGAACATATATATATTGGATCAAGATTGAAATGTAGAGGACCAAAAAACATAAGAATAACCCTGATAGGAGATTGATTTAGATGCACTAACTAATGCAGTATGAATCCTAAACCAATAAAGGCTTTATAATATGGAAACTCAGAAAATCATGTTTTAAACTCTCTAGTGAAACACTTCAAAATATAATGGTAACAATGTTTATACACCAAATAACCACCCAAAAGAGTCTGATTTCCTTCCAGAGAGGAACACTTGTCATAATATGAGAATGAGATTCAAAATCTCTCAAAAATATATGGGGAGCTACTCATGGAAAATTTTCCCACTAGGTGTAGTCTTTAGGTCGAGGTTAATATTACACCTCCTATAATCAGGACTTCACCTCATTATGGTTACATCCTCTCTTCATCAATGGTGATCACTCTGTCTTAGTAAGAATTGAAAATCAATGTGAAATGAAGACAAGTCCACTGTACCAAGCCTCCCCCTCTCATTTTAATGGTACCAAGCTCAATTAGTAGTACCTTTAGAACTATTCAACCTAATCAAGTCCCTATATACTTCAATGGAGCCCTGGAAGGGAGAGACACACCAATTCATCCTGAGAAGAAAACATATCCTGAATGTTTGGATGATAATTTTATTCCATCCAATTTTGGAAAAACAAACTTCTCCACCATGGATGGTGCGATATATCTGAAAAAATATCTCACTCACTATGTATCTCAATACTGTCCAATGATGGCTTCTCCAAATCAGCATGAGGCAACCAAGATGAGGAGTTTTGTATAGACCCTGATAAAACTAGCCTTCGGTTGGTATAAAAGTCTTCCAGTAGGATCCAATGAAAAATGGGAAGACCATTATCAATAATTCCTTTACCATTTCTACTCCCCGTTGAAAAAATTGACAATTATTAACATAATGAATAGTAATAAATTCATAAGTGAAAGTTTTCATTACTTTATGTTAGATGGGAGGGTTTAACCAATTCACCTAGCATCCTTATCTCCTAGGAGAATCTATTGGAACTCTATACTGAAAATATCATAGATGATATAAAAATACATCTGTTCTAAATGAAGTATCATGGTGGGTTCCATGAGTTTGTATAAATGGACCAAGTTTTGGAATATGCCACTATGTGAACAAGAGAAAATCCTCAACTCTTGCATTTAGAATATGGGAAAAGGGTCACCCTGACAGAAGCTGTTGTAGTTTCCCTCAAACAAGTAGTATATCCCATTCATGCACCTAAAAGGTCCTAAACCACCTAATGGCTCATATCGAGTAGAAAAATAAACAAAATCATCCCCAGATAGAACCACATAAAATTATGGGTCTCTTGAGATTTTAGGAATGGATTAATAAATCCTACTCCCTACGAATTGAAAAAGTCTCCAATTATTTCCTTACAGCCTGGGAAATCAAACTTCTCAAGATACCACATCCTAGGAAGCCCAATGAGGCCAACCTCACCAACCTACTAACTACTGCCCTTTCTATAAAATATTGGGTCATAATATCTTGGACTGGTTTATCTTCAAAGGCATCCATCAAGGAAAGGTCGATTCCAGATGAGTGGTGTCGGATAAATCCTCCACGTAGGTTTCCTTCATGACAATTACTTTGTTATGAGAAGTTAATTATTAGAATAATGTTCTGGCCAAGGATGTATAGTAGTTACACAACATGATAACATGGAAAATAGCTGAGCATGGTCATTCCGACCATAGATAATAATTACATATACCCACAATAGCTCCAATACTGAAGATTGTGACATCATATATGTCTCTCAAATGTGGATGAAACTATCACAAATAGTAAGATATATAAGACTAATATATGTATTTTGGTTAAACACAATATCTATCTCTTGCATATTTCCTTACTAAATCAAGATAATCTTGGGCACCACCGCACAAAATACAACCCTCAATGGACGAATATACCATATTTGGTTCTAAAAACATGATACAATTAACATGCGCCTTCTCTAATGATAAATATACCTCCTAGTATGAGTTCCCCATAATAAATAATGGAACATGAAGCCACATTTTTAGGAACCAAGGATACAAGGGACAATGCTAGTATGGTTGGACCAAATATTTCTTTCAGATATCCACAAAAAGAAATATATATTGCATATACACATGGGAAAGCACTCCATCAAGCCCAAGAAAGGCATTAAGGTGTCATGTAACCCTTTAATGTTTATTTTCCTCCATTTTTCTTACAGTAATACCTAGTGTGGGTTCAATTACCAGGTCATCCTAGGAAATGGTGAAGGCTAGAATGACCTACGCCACTAGAAGTAGAACATCCTTCAAACTCTGTGTATGCACTGTGACCATCCACCTCAAATGCCTCAACCCCTAACAAACCTTCCAATGAGATACCCAACACGGGAGGTTTTGAAATATGGCAAAACATTTTGATATTTTGAAATAGATGGTGGTTTTCCATCCATGTTCTCAATCCTATATGTGTTCCAGCATTAAAAATAACATAAAGAGGCACACGTTGAATCCCTCTAGATCCCACCTGAATTTGATAAATAAAATATTGTAATGAAGTGTATAAAATTGAAATTATGTCATAAATATTATATATATCCATGTCATTCATAGGTAATGATCAATAAAAGGCCATCTAGGGACACATCATTCCCATATAAGATTCAATAAGACTCGATAATGTTGACATCAGAAGGGCTCTAGTTGACAATGGTTCAAGGATTAATCTCATTCTGATTTTAACCCTATGATGTTTCATATATAGATATTGGATTTTTTTTCTCCCACAATGTTGACCATTTAGGGGTATGATAAGCATGTGAAAAGAACCCTCAAGAATATCATAATCAATACATTGTTTTGGTATCTCACATCTGACGCTGAGATTATTGTTATCCAGTAAGACTATGCATACAATTTCATTCTCGGAAGGCACATCCTCCATAGTCACATGGTGGAACCTTTAACATTGTATCAATGTATAAAATACCCCATAGATAGATAATTCGTTCCTTTTTCATGGTGAAATTACCCACTTTAAGGATAATGAAGCCACATTTGATGAAGAAGGTTTCTACAAAAGGGATGGAAAACAACTAATAGTGAATTTTGTAAAAGGATTCACCCATAATGTCTTGGGGACCACCCCTAAAAACATATATTTAGATCTACAATGACATGTTCTCTCCAAAAATCTAGTTAAGGTAATAGAACTAGTCCTATAGTATCAATACCCTTCTATCCCCAGTGGTAGTTTAAAATATTACCAACTTCAACATCTCTAATCAATATATCTAAAATTAGGGGATGATAATGTATTTTCACATTGAATCTATCACATCGATAATGAAAAATATTCCCACATTTTTACACCTTTATCTGGGAAAGCCTCTAAAGATGAAAATGTTTAATAAGAAGATGATCGCCTCTGGAATAATCCTACTTCATTCAAGGAATGTTCCTCCAACACCATTGATGATATTAGGTTAGGTAAATCTAGGACCATAAAAAAAACCACAACCTACATTGATTAGTTTTATAATGGACCATTATGATAAAGATATGTACATTGTGTTTCTGAAGAAATATTAATTTGTGTTCACTTGTAACTAAACAAAATTTCATGGAGTGAATCTAGATGTGGCTATGCACCATCCCGTCCTACCTGATGTCCATTGAGGCTTCATACTAGAAGCCAAAATGATGCACCCCTCTCAAGCTACAAATTTATGGTTATATGTTGTCAAATTGATCTTATATGACTTTTTTTGAGAAGTAAAATACCCAAGATGGATTTCCTATATTGTCCTCATTAGAAAAAATAAGGCATATATTAGTATCTGCATTGATTTTAGATACCTTAATCAACATTTCCCAATAGGGGACTTCCCATTATCAATCACATAACTCTATATTGATGCGACTTCAATCTTCCATGATCCTTCCATCAAGTATGTGTATTAATTAAACATTTTGATAAATACGGTCTCTGAATATGAAGAAGGTACTCCCTATAGAGATCCCTAAGCGATCATTTTCTATCAATTCAATAATTCTAGCTTAAATAATGTTGGAGTCACTTATCTTTGTTTTGTAGATTATATCATTAATCCATTCTTATGACGAATATCTGAATGATATATTAATGACCCAGTTTTCATATCCCAAAAGTTATGTGATCACTTCACGAATCATAAAAAATTCTTCAAAAAGATGATGTGTCGTAGTCTAAAGATGAATCTGTTGAAATTATCTTTTAGAGTAACATAAGTGTTGTTTAATGTCATTGTGGGACACCATAGTGGCACCGAGGTCGACCTAAATAAATTTTAGTTCTATTTTAGAAATTTCAACCCCCATAAATATCAAATATCCAAGGGGACTCTAAGGGATCCTCCCATACATTCGGAATTTCATAGCCTACATTGATGGAAAATCTCTTCCCTCCACCAAGATAATGATGAATAGATCGTCAATCTATGGGATGCAGACTTCCAAGAATACTTTGAAATTCTCACGCAGTATCTAGTACCCCATCAGGTCCTAATTCCAGCAATCTAATGAAATTAACTCGTCTTATATGTGTACTCCATGAAATCTTCACATAGAGGACTCTCTATAAAGAATAATGATGCAAGGAGTGACAATATTATTCATTACCTTAGATGAATAATTCTAGGTACTAAGACCTAATAATTGGATGTCAAGAAGAATTGTTTCACACACATATTTTCAATGTGGAAGAATAAGAATTACTTGTATCACCATGGAGTCCCTATAGTCTCTAATATTGATCAAATCAAGTATATACTTATCCTACTCATGTTATCTAGTTAACGTTCCCAATAGGTGGTCATTCTATAATAATAAGAAATCTAGTTCATGTCTTAGAAGGATGTGAAGGGTAATGCCCTATATTATTTCTTCGTAGAACATTATGCCCCAGAAAGTACACTATTAAATTACAAAATCCTAGATGAGGTGGTTTTATACACCCATGACACTCCTCAGACATGGGATATGTATTTTGATGGTTCTTCATTAAGTCCAATAAAAAAAGGATAGAAAATGTGATGCTCAAATGGGTTGTCTTAGGGGTTTTATTAGTTTCAATGGACAAATAATTTTTCCCCTAAACATTATCACAATCTGTATGCTAAAAAATAATGAGTAATAATACTAATACCTAATTAATGTCTTATAACTGGACCTAGAGTGACAAATTACCTACCTAAATATCAATGTGGATTCAGAACTATTGATAAAGAAGATCAATGGGGAATATTCCATCTAAAAGGAATAATTGGAAACTCTAACTAGAAAAATCAAGACTAAAATAGAATAATTCCCTTTTGATCCTACATTAAATCTTGTTCCCCGGTTAGAGAATGCTCACGCTGATGCATTGGATAATATAGAAACAGTCATGGATGACCCTTTTCATGGGTATGAAATCATCCATATAATGCAATAAATATTGTTTTCTATGATCAACAAATACAATATTGAATAAATTAATCAGGTCAACACCAAAATAAATCTTGATGAAATGATTTCCTCCTCTGTATATATGGTCCCATAATTGGTTATCTCCAAAATTGGACTCTCGTGATAGACTGAGTCGTAAGGGAGTGGATTCGGTGACATGCAGTGAGCTTTACCATATGGGATGACCCAATTCACCAAAAAAATCCCCTAAAAGTGAGGTTCTGATATAATCCTCCACATTAGCATGAAACAAATAAAGATACACACCATCATAAAATAATTCCATGTAATATTTTGTGGAGCTAACCATTCATAGACCAGGCTCTCCCATAAAAACTGGAGGCTGGGTTATTACTGGAAATACCTAATACATGACTATGTTGATTTCACCATGAAATTTTATGCATTCCATATCCCTGAAGAGTTCATCCATTATGACCCAAAATTGTTGAATTTTCCTTAATATTCTTATCTATTTTATATTTGTGGAATGGATGAGGTGGGGTCATATCCCCCAGTGACTGCTAAGTTGTTCAAGTACATCAATAATATTACTGAATTCTTCTCCATAATGGTTGAGGCAGTACCCCTAAAAGAATTTTGGGGAAATGATACCATCAACATCATAAATTCCCATATCATCACAAAGTTCGGGGTCCCTCACACAATATTGGAAAACAACGATACCAACTTAAATTATATAGAATTGATTAAATTTTAATAGTAGTATAGGATATACTACAATAACTTATCCCCATATACATCAACATAAAATGAAAAAATATAGGATATGAACAAGACCATTTCAAACATACTCTATAACATGGTTAATGGAGAAATAATTTCCTATCTGGATAAACTCCTCCATGATTTATGGGCCTACTATCCCACCACCCATACTACTACACAAGGAACTCTATACTCATTGGTGTATGGGATTGAGACCCAATTTCCCATAGAAGTCCATTTTACCTTACAAAGAATACCAATTTGGGGACTACTCTTAGATGATGAGTACTCAATTATGTAGATGGATGAGGTAGAATGGATCAATTAGAAAATGTTGTGTTCATTGAAAACCCATGAATTCCATAAAAATATGATAACACTAGCCTTAAATAAAAAGGTATACCTCCATTCATTCCTCCAATTAGAATTTGTGTTGGCTCTCAGATTTCCAATGATACTAGGGAACTAGTGTCCAATGCTGGAACCCAAATGGGAAGCGCCATGTCAAATATATAAAGTCTATCATTATATAGCCTATACAATTTCGAAAATTGATGGGGAATGTTTCACACCCCCACTATTGTGAGGTTTCTCAACAAATAAATTTCAAAAAAATCATCAATAATCATGTCCTAGAAGAAATATATTAAACTACATATCATATGAAATCCTTACCATTTGATGTTAAACTATATAGAGTTTTCATAGTTGTATGATATTAGACAGTAAAAAGTTATCCCATTTGTATGATGTTAAACTGCGCAGGAACATATTAATCACTTGATGCTAAAAATTATGATTCACATCATCACCGAGTGAAGTTTAACTTAAAATATGCCTAAATGGTTCGTCTTCATCAGTATTGGGTGGCCCATGTCCTTGAAAAAATATGATGAATTTCCTAGCGTATCACATCCAAAGAATATATCATTCATGTGTAAGGAAAAAGTCCCTACCATTAGATCATAAAATACATAAAAGTGTTTCTCGTCGCATGATGTTGAACTACATAGAAAGATCAATCTCACTAATGACAAACCAAAAAAGAGATAGATTTTTGCTAAAGAGGGATGACATTCCCCCTTCCCCTTGTTGTAGTCATCTCTACATAGGAAGTCTATCATTTTAATAATTATGTGTATCTCGAATCCTACTATCATAGGTTACATAATGATGCTTGAACCTCTATTTTTTGTCACCTCCATAGTGTTACTTCCGTTTCTAATTGGGTTATCATTGTCCTTCCCACAATACATTAACAATACAATTGATTTCATTGCCACGTAAAATTAAACTAAATAGGTTTTCATAACTAAATATAGATTTATTCTCATTTAAATTAGATATGTAGGGCTACCTTGATCCAATGTTTTTCTCTATCAACGACAATATACAAAGTACCCATGTCGTATCTTTAATTTCCTATACATATTGAGAGGAATCATTTCCATTCTATATATCTCAATCCAATAATATCTCATATGATCTTAAGAATCATAGTATGAGATTCCCTACATGAACAAGGAATATGATCCCTCAACAGGTTTATCATGGTCCTAAATTCATGACCATAAAAGGAATACCATGAGTCCTCACTGCCTGACATCAAACTACACAGTTGATGTCTTTTGAAAGACATAAGACTACACATTCCAAAGGAACATTCCTTGGAATACCATTATTGTTAGTGTTGGTCTCCTACACCACATCCAATCAAGAACTATGTGTGACTATATTCCCAAAATCATAGGATATGTAGTGAAAATTTATGTAACTTATTTTTGTAGGAATTGTTATACAGTTTATTGAGTATATAAACACATTTTCACCGGATACATGTTATATTAAGGAAAAATTATTTAATATGGGTTTTGTGGTAATTTTTAGGTATTTTTTAATCAATGTGACAAATTGGTAGTGAACAAAACAAATGGTCACATATACATAGCATCTACAATATAAACACAAGTCGGGTAACCATACCTATATATACCACTTGGGAGAACACCATGTTTAATACAAATCGTCAAGTCGTATATATCCTTCAAGAAGTGGTTGGTGGATGAAACCAATTTTTCATGCCATGTGTAGTTGTGCTACACTTTATGTCCTCACACCAATCAATTGTCGACACTTCAAAGTCAATAGAAATTTCCGTAGTACACCTAGTAGTAGATAAACCAAGAAAAATGTAGTTAACCCTAGTACATGTTGTGTAGTATATTTTTCTACCAATAATGGGTAATCCCTAGATGTTTAACAATGGATTATATAGGGGGGATATGCTTCTCTGTCGATGGATCTCCCTCATATAGAAATTAGACTTTTATTTCTATTGTCATTTATATTTTGGTGTAGCCTATTCTACTCCCCTTCCCTATCTTCCTCTCATAAAAAGGTAGGGATTTTTTGACTCAATCATTACATCGGGACCATGGTAATAAGAGGGTAGTGATCTTATTTTTGGGTTTGTAATAAGATTCTAATTTTTTGTGATTTAAATTATTTTTTTAATTTTTATATGAAATATATTTTATAATTCCATTATCAAATTGAATTCCATGTTAACTTTTGGTGTTGTATTCGACCAAGAACAAAACCAATGGTAAATTCTGTTGGAGTTACAGTGGTAGGAAGCATTACCATTGGTTGATCTTGTTGACTCTTATTTATTGGTTGAGAACATTAACGGGTTTAATTAAATTAATCACCTGACCAAGGGATTAATATTTTAATCATGTAATTGATTGTTTCCATGTTAATAAAATGAAATTTAATGTTTTTCTATATGGTAATCTATTTTCATTAATATTTATAATCCTTAATAAAGACCATTATAATAAATCCTAATTTAATTGCAACCCTGACACACTTTTCATCTTTTTTTCTATTATTTATTATATTTTTTATTATATTTTCACAAGTTGGTTCATCTGGTCATATGTTTTCTACATATATTTCATGTGGATAATAAACATAAACTTTCAAAATTATATTGATCCCATTTTTTCCATTATCCCTCTACGATCAACCCTGATTTCTGCTAACAACAAAGATTTTCAGATGAGATGGGAACAATAATTTCAAATTTACACCGAACCATGCGATGTGAGAAGTATCAAATTACCCTCCTGTGTATCCCAACTATAAAAGCTGGAATCCCTATCCAGGACGAGTCCATGTCAACCCCCTCTTTATCCCCATTTTCTCCATATTTTTTGATCGGATATTCTATTCCACCTCCCCATCTCAAATCTCAGATTTCATTCTATTGAATCTCATAAATTTTCATACCTTCAATCCTCACTCTTGGTAAGTGCTCCTACACTCTTCATTTCATTTATTTTGATGCATTTTAGGGGAGATGATATCATGTAATAGTTTGGGTGGAAACTCGAAGCACACTGGTTTTGACAAAAAACTAACATCGTGTGTCATTGGTACATGGGAACACATCCTCTATTTCCCAATTTGAATAACACATGGAATGCACTTTCGGTACATGATATGTACATTGCATCTACCTGGTCTACAATTGAACGTATGTTATGTACCCTACATTGATATACATACCAGGTCTCACATCTAGAGTGTATGTTTGGTGAATGTCATGTGCCCTTTATATTGGGAATAGTCCATGTCAAGCGTGTAATTAATTGGAATTCATGCACTCACACACATTTTCTATCATCATAAACATGGCGTGTATATTTTCTATCCCCCTGGATAAGTCTTTGTATGCGAAATTACATGAACAACACCTCATGTTCTCACACATGGTGTGTATACCATACTACGCACTATGTATTAGATATTTCCCCAAACACATGCCCATTTGGCATGTATATATACAGTACATGGGTTGGACACACGATGATACTATAGGTGGAGTACTCTTTATCTACACACTGTGTGCATTAATTTTTCGGTTTTCTCACTTTTCTTCTTTTCTAGTCATTTTCATTTCTTCGGTTTTCTATTTTATTCCCATTCCAAGTCATGGTAGATAATGATTTAGTGATTGTGAAATTTCAAGAACTCACTACTAGTGGATGGGGACCTCATCGGATCAGACATTGGAGGATGATAGACCAAGTGATTGATCTTATACTATGTTAGCCACAGGCCTTGGAGACATTGCATCCTTTCCAACTAGCACCCATTACTTTGACATCAACTGATCTTGGTGACATGGTGATGCCTTCTACATCTGCCACTAATCTTCCCTTTACTACAATGAAACAATACAAAGCTTCCAAATTATTTGGAATAATAGATCCAGACACCAATTCCACCCCAATAGGTCCATCCATGATAGTATCAGCACCTACTATTCCCATACCACAATCCAATACAATCTTGACTACAAAGACAACTCTGGCACCAACTGATCCATCAAATGCCGCCATTTTTTGGACCCTCCAAATCTACAGTAGAGGACATAACTCATCCTACTATAGAAGCTACTTGACCTCATCCATCCACATGCCTTATTTATGTTGAGGGATATCATGTTGAGGACAGACTATATCATCATTCACAACACATGATCTAGGTAAGCGGTTGATTCAAAGATAATACTATACCCTAGAATCAGGGTTTTGAGGAGGAGATTGAGAAGAAAATTTTCCACACACATCTACTAGCGATGATACAGTCATTTTGGGAGTTATTTTTGACATTTGAGTATGATGGTCCCATGTTCCACTAGATGCATAGTGATACAGCTAATCTTGTTAGATTCAGTTTTGTTGGGAACCATTTTTCTCTGAGCATGGCCATGTTTGGCTGAGTGTGTGGATTTTACCACCATCCTTCAACTCCACCTCCTCTTATAGAACTTACCCACCCAAAGCACTCTGACATCATTGTTATGTGGTGGGAGGTTTCTCGTCCTGACCCCATGTACACCCCCACTTTGCAAAAGGGAACTCTCATTATTTTCCCTTCCCCTGATTTAATCCATCACTACTTCAGTGCTATCCTCTTTTCATGCCACAACGATAGGGTTTCTTGTAAAGTCATCATATGGGGCTTCTCATGTGCATTTTTTGACACGATTACCTAAACATTCCTTTTCTTGACACCAACTACATTCAGTCCATGATCATCAACAATAAAATAAACCTGAAAATTAATATCTATGCCACTAAGCTGGCACACTATTTAGGGATATTTCATCCATCTCTTCATCATGATCTCTTGAGATCTTCTCAGCATATGAACTTTATCTTGTTTAACCAGATGAGGATGGTCAAGTGTCAAGGAGATGTCATTATACTTGTGTATGATATCTCTTCTCCTACTGGAGATACAGAAGACCCACCTTCTCCCACTAGTGTTGTTGATCTGGTACCAACCCCTTCATCAGCAGACATTAAGGCCCCTCCCAGTCCAACTTCACCCTACCTACCCTATTGTTCTTCCTTCCATTCTTCTTCTGGACCATTCAAATCCCCGCCTCCACCTACAACCACATCGGATAACCCCATATCTATCCTCTTGGATATTATAGAGATACACCATGCCAAAAAAATTCAGAAATAGGCATAGATGGTGTCCATACTACTCTTCATTCTATAGAACACTAACATACAACTTCCAACAGCACCTACTCCTCCATCTGATCCCCAACCTTTATAAATAACACCACAGTTCCCAAATCTAGCCGCAGATTTTCTTCTTCAATCCACTTCTAGGTCATATTCCACTACTACTGCTTCTATGAAAGACAACCCAACTGCACCCACCAAACATAGAAAAGACATAGTACCTACAGCTTCCACTATATCTAGTCCTACTCTACCAGATCCCACTATTACAGATGAATCCTCTTCAAAGTCCGCATAGTGAATATTTTTTCACTTCTCTTTAATTATATGTAACTTTTGTTCTATGATTTTGATGTTCTAGTTTACGTGCATGTAGATTCTTTTTCCATTTCATCGATAGTCATAGGTATTATGGAGCATTATGGGCCACTCAATTTGACTTCTTTCCATATTTTTTATCCCCTCCACAAGGGAAGTATTACTTTTAGTCATTATTTTCATTTAATTGCATTTGGATTACTTCTGTCACTACTCCACCTTCTCTTTATCCTATTGTGATCTTCTACATCATCTATCTCCCTTGGTGATTCACTTAGGGGATCATGTGTAATATTAAGGGTGGGGTAGAGTCACTAACTAAACCGGTCTCTAAAAATAAAATGATATATAATAAATTATAAAGAGTTCAAATATTTTAAAATGTTGATTTTTTTATTAGTTATAATTATTAATAAAAACAAATAAATGGGAATTTAAAAATTTACAAGAATATTTTTATTTTAATTTATTTGGAAATGATTACAGATTTAGATTTATTTTTGTTTGAATTTCTTGTCTATTTAAATTAATTATACAGTGCATTTTTATTCATGTAATGACTTTATTGACCCTAATTTTCCTCATTCCAAATAGATATTATGATCAATATTTCATATTCATTATTATACCCTTTTTCTTTATAGATTATTGGGAAATTCATAACTACTAGATTGTTTGAGTCTTTCTCTTCAAAACATTTATATTTTCAATAAAATTAAAATTATTGATTCACATGGTTGTTTTTTATCCCCATTGACCTTCAGAACATCCTAACATCAGACCTTTATAAAGCGCATATAAATGATGAACTACCATGATAGGAATACACAATACAAGACTATTTATCCATCATAACCTAATTCTTTGGTAATTTTTCTTGATAATTAATTTTAGATTATAGGATGATGTTATTCTATTCATGGTATATTTTGGTGAGACGCTACGAAATTAAGTGTAGGGGAGAGTGAGTCTTTTCAATTTGGATATATGGGTTTTGAACCACTATTCATTATATTCCTAGTGTTCTGTTTATTATTATTTAAAAAAAAAACTCAAAAAGAGGTCCAACTTCATTCATTACACCTATTACTGGTTTGTGAACCTTGTATGGGAAGAGGATATTTAGGTAATTTGAACTTGGAGATAGCATTGTTGGGATTCATTTTCATTGAGATTTAATATTGAATATCATGTTTATTATTTAATAATTTTTCCTTTCTTTTCTCCTCTAATATTATTTTTTACATTATTAGCTACCTACCTTTAGCTTAAGAAAAATTTGATCCTTATTGAAAGACCACATTATTTTTTTGATTTAATTTATTTTTGGATAATGAGAACACATAAAATCCTATGGATAGAGTTCATGTACTTGGGATTGATCATAACTCTGATTAAATGATATTGGGTGGTGAGTGTGTTATTTTCTGGCAAGGTAAATAATCAAGTGGCATGTCTATTAGTGAAATGCAGAACTATGTGAATAAAAGTGGTTGAATTTATTTAATTGAATTATATATGATGCATGATTATAATATCATTATAATTGAAATATGGTTTGTGACTTTTGAAATTTTATTCATTGCATATAGAATTTATAAGTATAATTAGTTGACTATATCCATTTTTAGAGTTGAATTCTATTAGAAAAATTTTGGGATTCACCATGAGGGAAATAAAATGACTATGTGTGGGGGAGTTTGATGTTCGATATTTTTTTATATATTTTCATACATTCTATTGTTTACCAAAGTAGATCTTCACTGAATACATGTTATTTTATAGAACATATGATTTAATTTGGTGTTTGTAGTGTTTTTAGGTGTTTTCCAGTCAATGTCAAAAATTATGAGTGACTAAAAACAAATGTTAACATCTACATAGTGTGTAATTTATAAACCCATGAAGTGTAACGTTTCTTCCACACGTTTCTTCTAGAATTAGTACACGCCCATGTAGCTATATTGAGAGAACAACCCATGTATTTAAAATACATGCATCATGTATGTCCATCCAAATGTAAATGGTGGCTGAAACAAATTCCACACACCATGTGTGTCTATGATACACACTGTTTCCTCACACCGACTATATGTCGATGCTCAAAGTCAATGGGCGACTCGACAGATCACCTACCAGTAGAGAAACCATGAAAAAATAGAGTTATCCATAGTACTTGGTGTGTAATTTAGGGTAAACATAGTGTATTATATTTTTAAATAAATAATATGGTATCCCTCTCAGATCTAGGTTGGACACTGCAATTAGAGGTGTTATCGCGCTATCGACCAATCTACCTAAGATCAAAATTTGATATTTATTTCTATTTTATTTTTCATTATAGTGTAACTTCTTCGTCTCCCCTTCCCTTTCTTCCTCTCATATCCATGATTGAGATTGAGTTTCGGCTCAATCCATACATTGTGACCATGGTCATAAGAGGGTATTCTTCTTGTGCTTGGGGTTGTAATATTATTGTGGTTTATTGTGATTTAAAATCCAATGTGTTGATTTTATTATGAATACTATTTTATAATTCCATTAAAAAATTTAATTACATATATGTAGTTTTTGTAGTATCGGACAAACAACAACACCAATGGTGAATTCAAAATGAGTTACATCATGAAAATTCTTGACCATTGCATGAGCTCATTTCCACTTTGTTTGGGGTAAAGAACATTGTTAGGTAATATTTAATTAGTCAGAATAAGAAGGGATCAATATTTTAATCATGTTTTGGTTTGTTTAACTGAAAAATAAAAATTTAATTGAATCCTGATGGTAAACTATTTTCATTAATATTTTTAATACTTAATAATGACAATTACAATAAACCCTATTCCAATTGTGACTTCAATACACTTGTCTTGTAATCTTCTGTTACTTCTTCCATTTTTAATTTTATTCTCAAAAATTTGTTCACTTTTTCATCTATTCACATCATATGGTTCATCTATATAATCAACTTCAATATTCCACATTGCACTAATACCATTACTTTTTCATTCACCCAGTGGGATTTTCTCTATCTATATTTAACTTCTTAGTTACTCAGATCATAAGGGAACAATAATTTTAAATTTTAACCACACCTTATTGTGAGAGTGGTATGAAATTAACAATCCATGTATCCCAACTATAAACAATGAAATCCCCAACTGGGGTGACTTTATGTCAACCCCTACCTCTCTCCATTTTCTACCCTTAATCCTCATATCATACAACTTTTCACATCCACCATAAAAAATATATGATTTTCTTCGATTCATCTGTGAAAATATTCATCTCTTCGGCCCTCTCTCTAGCTTAGTACATATCCACTATTAATTTCATTGATTTTGATGCATTTAGGGGTTACGATAGTCGAGTGAACATTAGGAAAAAACCTAAAACAAATGGGTTGAGAAAAATAAAACATTCCATGTACTATCAATAAAAAACCATACATTCTCTAATCATTTTGAAAAACACATGGATTTTATGTTCGGTGAACACCATGTACAGTTCTTCTTCCCGGTCTATTAATGATCTTATATCATGTACCCTACACGAACAGACTTCCCATGTTTCACATCCGGTGTCTATGTTGGTTGCAGTCCATGCACATTATTCATCCTGAGTAGTATTTTACAATGGTATACATTAGTTGGAATCCATGATCTCGCACACGTCATGTATCATCATAAACACAGTGGCTACTTTTTGTATGCACACCCCCACCTACGCCAAGTTTATGCATGGGATATTATATGAATAGAATGTCATCTTCTCTCATACGATGTGTATAGCATATGACACTGCATGTATTAGAGATTTACCCAAACACATTCCCACATGGAATGTATATACAAATTACATGGGTTAGAAACATGATGATATTACATGTTGTGTACTCTTTATCTACACAACATATAATTTAATTTTTTTTTCTCAATTTTCATCTTCTATTTTTGTTTTTTTTATGTTTTCATTTTATTCCAAATCATCACAGATAGAAAATGATAAAGTTGGAAGTGCCCATTACCCACTATTGATAGAGAGATACCCTGTCAGATTTAACTTTGGAGGCCGAACTCACCAATGCTAGATCTTCCAATGTGGCAGCTGACTACATTGGCGACATTGGATCCTCTCATACCAGCACCCAAACCATTGAAAAATCCAAATCTATATGTCATCGTGACATTCTATGTCTTTGCCACTAATCTTCCCACTACTGTGACTTGACCATCCATAGCATCGAGGGCTCCAGTATAGCATATCCTGCTACAGGTGCTACTCCAGTTAGATTATCCATGATAGAAATGGTCCCTACTCTACCCACAACTACATCCACATCTTTCTAAACTACATATATAGATCCATAATTAGTTGATCCATCCAATACCACCACTACTGGAACCTCAACATCAGTATTTGAGGCCTGACCTCATCCCGCTCTGGTAGCATCATGACCTCAGCTTCGCCCCTATTGATTTTTACATAGGGGTATCCTATGGAATACAGATGATAGCAACATTCACGGTGTACGATCCATCTATGTAGCCAATTCCTGGATACTATAATTATCCAATGTCTATGATTCCTGGTGGATATTCAAGAGTTTCTTGTCAAAAAAACATCTACTATAGATTGTACTGGTTTGCACCCCTACATTCCGAGATGTATTTTTGGAGATCCTTTCAAATATTGAGTTTGATGGGAAAACATACCAATAGACTCCAATCAATACAGCTACCCCTGTAATATTTAGGATTGGTGGGCTCCATTTTAATCTATCCATTTTTTATTTTGGCCAAGGGTGCTTATTTTACATCGATCTCGCCACCCACACCCTATTAAATACATTACCCACCAGGCACTTTGACCTCATTGCTATGAGGTGGGAGCTTTCTGGGCCCAACCAAAAGTACACCCCCACTTATCATTAGAGGAATCTCATTATTTCCCTTAGATTCCATTTCATCCATCACTAATTCAACACCATCAACTTTCCATGCTACTAGGATATGGGGGTCATGTCAGGACATGATATGGATCTTCTCACGAGCATTTTCTAGCATGATTACCCTAACCACTTTTGTCTCACTACCACCTACCTTTACTTCATGGTCCATGGATATAGGGGGACATGAATCGTAGTTTATATGCGACTGATAGGGCCCACCAATTGGGGTTGTTTGAGTAATATATCCCTCACAATTGATTCTGATATCCTTAATGCATGGGATTCATCATGCTTATCCATATGAGGATGGTCGAGTGTTAGAGAGATTCCATTGTACTTGTGTATAATTAATCTGATCCTGATGGTGTGATAAATGTCCCACCTTCCTCCTATTTCTA
The DNA here is from genome assembly GCA_963277665.1 of Viscum album. Classification (NCBI taxonomy): domain Eukaryota; kingdom Viridiplantae; phylum Streptophyta; class Magnoliopsida; order Santalales; family Viscaceae; genus Viscum; species Viscum album. Next base: position 1,533,659,862 of record OY728120.1, on the reverse strand, counting down.
CTTATCTAGTACCACCCCCTCCACTAGAAGAAATTCCTTTCCCACCCCTTTGAACTTCTTCCTAACTTCCCTATTCTTCTTGAATCACTTCTACTTCTAACCCATCCACATCCCCTCCTACAGTTGTTAGATGATCTCCTCATCTCCCAATGTCAGGCCATGGTTGAATGACACCAGGTTTTCCTAGCTCAGAAACACTCACAAATAGTCTAAATGGTGTGCCTAATTTCTATTGCACTTTACAGTAACAATTCCACTAGCGCCTGCTTCTCCATCTAATCCACATCCTTTAGCAGTTCCACTGGATTTCTTATCATTGGCCACAAATTCTGTTCTTCTATCCTCTGATGGGCCAGATTCCACTACCACTATTTCCACCATAGATTTCCCATCTATTCCCACAACACAAATTTAAGACATTATACATCCAGTGTCCACTACAACTGCTCCTCCTCTGTAGAAACCCCTATTATAGATGATTCCATTTTTTAGGCCAAACATTGATTGTTTTTTCACAGATCCTCCATTATATATATATATATTGTTCCATGCTTGTGATGTGATATTTTATGTGAATCCAAGATTATTTTTCCCTTTCATCAATAGTCACATGTACTATAGAGGATTATGGTCCTCTCAATTCAAATCCATTACCAATTTTTGATCTTTACAAGATGGGGGTATTACTTTAAGTATTTCATTTTATTTCATTACTTTCGGATTACTTCTTTCACTACTATGCCTCCTCCTATACCACTTCTGTTCTTTCACATCCTCTTCTCTTCCTTGGTGTTTCACTTGGGGGCCATGTGCAATGTTATGTGTGGGGGAGAGTCTCTAAAGACTATAGTCTTTCCCCTTAAATTGATCTAGGTAATCATTTATAGTTGAAATATTTTAAAATGTGTAATTTTTTTTGGTTAATTATAATTATAAATATTAAATAAATAGATTCAAATTTTAAATCATACATGTTTATTTTAATTTTAAATTATTTTAAAATGATTTCACATACAATTTTATCATTGATATAAATTCTTGGCCATTTAAATTTATTATAATCATTTATTTTATTTATTTCATGACCTAATTGACCCCTTATTTTTCAAATACCCCTGAGGTATTCTAATCCCTTTTTCATATTCATTCTTATTCACTCTTTCTGGAGAGATTCTTGGGATATTCATAACCACCAAAACATACATGTCTTTCTCTTGAAAACATGATGATTTTTAATTACATTAAAATGATTGAGGAATTTGATTGATCTTTTCAGCACCTTTTACATTGAGACTATCCTTATAGCATTCATTCTTAAAACAAAAATAAAACATGAAATACCATGATAGGGAGCCAAATCGAAAGCTTATTTATCCTTCCTACCATAATTATTTTATAATATTCCATGATTATTTATTTGAGAATATAAGAGGGAATTTGGATATTCATTGTATATTTTGGTGAGCCAACATACAATTAAATGTTAGGGAGAGTGACACTTTTTCATTTTTGTATAAGGGTTCCAAACCATAATTCATTGTATTCCAAGTGGTCCCTTTATAAAAAAATGTTGAAAATTAAAAAAGTGGTCCAAATTCATTAATTGAACTAATTACTAGTTTGTGATCCCTTTTTGGAAAGGAAATATTTTGGTAATAGTGAAATTTGAGTGATCTAGTTCGGGAATCATTTTAGTTGATCATTATTTTTGAATATCATGATTTATTAGTTAATAATTCATCCTTCTTTTTCAATCCTCTGAGATTATTTTTTACATTATTACCTACCCACCCTTAGCATTAGAAACATTTGAACCTTATTGAAGGACATCATGATTTTTTTTATTTAATTTCTATATAGAGAGTGAGAATATATTCAATCCTACAGATATAGTTAATATTTTTGAGATTGATAATAACTATGAATAAATGATCTTGAATAATGAGTGTTCTATTTTCTGGTACGGTAAATCATCTAGTCGCATGTGTATTTTTAAGAAGCTGAACAATGTGAATTAAAGAGGATGAATGTATTTAATTTAATTATATAAGAGGCATGATTATAATATCATTAGAATGGAGATATGTTTTTTCCTTTTAAAATATTTCTCTATGGATATAGGATCTATATGTATAATCAATTTATTCCCCCCATTTAAGATTTTGGATTCTATTAATTAGATATAGATATTTTTCTTGAGGGAATGAAAATGACTAAGTGTGGGGGAGTTTTATATACAAAATTTGTGTGTTCACATTCATACATTTTATTGAATATAAAAAAAATTCACTAAATACATTTTATTTTATGAGGGAGTTTATTTAATTCACTGTTTATGGTGACTTCTTGGTGTCTTCCAGTCAATGTCACAAATCGAGAGTGATTAGAAAAAAATTCACATTTACATGTCATGTACTTTATAAACACACGCCATGTAACCTATCCCCTATATGGTTCGGCCATAATGATAACATTACCATGTAGAGAACTAGAGATAAAATGTCATGTATTGCAAATCCACATGTTGTGTACATCCATCCAGAATCAGTTGGTGCCTAAAACTGATTCCACATGCCATTTGTCTCAACACTACATGATGTGTCCTCACACCAAATGACTGCCAATTCTACGAAGTCAATGGATGGATCAACAGATAACCTAACAACATGGAAAACAATAAAAGTGAGAGTTAACCCTAGAATAAGGATTGTACTTTAGGTTACACATTGTGTTTCATATTTTTTTATAAATAATAGGGAATAAACCCATGTTTGGGATCGGAAACTCTAGAGGGAGGTGATGTCGTTCAATTAATAAATCTCCCTTAGATCTAAATTCAGGTTTTATTTATATTTATATTTTAGTTTTAGTGTAACCCATTCTTCTCCCCTTCATAATATTCCACTCATATCCATGGTATGGATTGAGTTTAATCTTAATACACACATCATAACCGTGGTCAAAAGAGGGTAGTGTTCTTGTATTCTGCATTGTAAGTAGATTCTAATCTTTTATGATTTAAATTCAAAAGAGTTGATTTTTTTATGAATTATGTTTTATATTTCCATTAAAAAAATTAATTCCATATTAACTATTGGTATGGTATTGGACCAACAACAATACCAATGAAGAATTCTATAGCGGTTATCGTGGGAGAATCAAGGACCATTTGGGGAGACCATTTATATTTTCATTAGTGTAATGATATTAAATGTGTTTTAAGTAATGAATAACTTAACCAATGGAATAATCTTTTAATCACGTAATTTTTTGTTCTTGGACCAATAAAAAATAATTTAACTGTATCCCAATGGTAAAATATTTTCATTACAATTTTTAATACTAAATAATGAAATTTATAATAAATCGTAATTAAATTGGGTATTTAACCAGCTTTTCTTCTATTTGTATATTACATCTTCTTTTTTTAATTTTATATTCAGAATTTTTTTAACTTTTTCATTGTTTCCCTTCATCTGTTTCATCTGGATAATTTACCTGAACTCACTAACTTGTGCAGATCTCATTTATTTTTTGTTATCCCTATGGGATCGACCATGACTGTCACTGAAAACCTAGTTCATTAGATCACAAGGGAACAATAATTTAAAATTTAAACCACACCTTGTTATAGGAGTGGTATTGACACCCAAATCTCCAGTCTCAGATCTAGTCACAATAGATAAATATATATATTCCCCCTCAAAGCATATATGCCAATTTTTTATAGAAAGAACATGTTTTGAGAACAACATATGGATTTATTCCTATTACCATAGGATACATATAGATGGGTATATTTTTATCCTTTATACCATCCGCAATTCCCCTTTTACATCAATAAGCATACTTCCTTTTCACAAGCCATTAAACTACATGCTCCTAGAGAACTATGTGTGACTTGATTCATATCATCATAGGATGAGTAGGGACGACGAGATATCCAATCATGGGCCCTACTACAACAACCAATGGAAATAATTACCACTATTGTTTACAGGTGAGACCTCCATAAAGAGTTTCCCATTCAATAAAAATGTGTGGCTCAATTCTTATCATTACAGTATATGTTGTGATGGGTGAATCTAGAATCCTAGGACCAGTTAAAACAACAGATATAAATTTAACTCCAAATGCATAGGGTTTTTCTATACAGGAAAAAAATATATGAATTAGATATATAAATATGATTCTTATGTATTTAATATATCTTTCACAATTCTTCATATATGTTCCCATGTCCTTACCACATGACGATAAACTAAAAGAAAACTTTCTTACCTCTTGATATTAAACTTCATAGAAGAAAGTACATATCTTTTACATGATGTTAAAATGCATAGACCATCATCCATTATCATCCCTTATCAAAGGAAAAAAGGTCTGTTACCTTATTCAACCACTGTATGGGGTCCATCCACCATCATTTAGTAACCATAATTCATAAATTACACTTCATGTATCAAGCACCTTATATTTCTGCAAACCTTTCATAGTCCTTGGAAATTAAAAGGGATATCTATGATTGTTCATGATATTGATGCAGAGGTGATAAATGTAGAGAACCAAATCTTGACGTACATAGACATGACATTAATTTTAGGAAATACTTAATACATAACAAAAATAGACACACAAGGACTGTAATAGTTTAGTGTCTTTGGAAACTCGGAATATAATCTTCTAATCGTGGTGAAAGATCTTCAACATCTCTCAAAAAGATCTTCCCCTTTTGTTTTCCTTCCTAAAACCTGTCTTTAAATCCTGTGGAAAAGAAAACATTTAATGGGTGAGCTCAAATAATCAGTAAGGGTAAGCATGGATAAAATATAACAAATCATATACATTTGAACTTAAAAAAACATGAACATAATGATTAAACATCAAAATCGTGTGCAATGACATAAGAAATGGAAGTACATAAGGAAAAGATCATAAAGAAACATTAATAATGATAAAATAGCATGGGAATAAAACATGTAATTGTGGAAACCATTAAGCACTTGATATGGTTTCCATATTAGCCAAGGAATTGCTCTTAATACCATCTCAGTGGACAAAGTCCCATTCTGAATCGAGTTCACTTTTCGTTCTAGTCCTCTATCACTAAACCAGATTAAGTTTCCATTCCAACCATGTCTATATCATCAGATATAAATATTTACCCAATGCATTGGAAGGAGATATAAGTCCCACAAATCTCATAATGAAATCAGTCTTACTTGTTCCACAAAATAAACATAAATCTTTCATCATAACCCAAAGAATTAAATGGGTTTCATAAACATCATCCCATCATAACATAATCCATATAAAACAATGGATATCATTTCATCATAAGAAAATTGAAACCATGTAAATAATAGATACATTATACTTGAAACATTCACATATGAAATAATTTTATCTTATATGGAAAATGGTTTTGATAAAACACTTGAAATGAATTCTTCGGGAAAATATACTTTCTTATTCAAAATCATTTTATTTTCTAAAAATACCATGCAATTTTAAAAGAAAAGTATTTTTTAAAAAATAGTCATGAAATCTTGTAGATTAATCTTCATGAAAATAAGGTGTTATAAAACCTTAAAAATCTGTTCATGCTGTATAAGTTAAAGAAAACATTCTCCTCGTACTTTTAAAAGAAAAGTCAAAAAGTACAACATATGGTAAAAAAGGAAAGATTCCTTCCATAACACAAAGTAAAATTCAATATGGGTAAAACAGACATTAAACATACATTGAAGAATAATAAACACTTTATGAAAACATTTTTATGGACATGGATGAAAAATATAACCCCAGTAATTACTTACGAATAAGCAATCTCGGATAAAAATGAGATTGTAAAATTATCCCTTACCTTAGGCCCGATATGCTTCGTACGTATCCAAAACTCCTGTATAATGATTTAAATAATTTTATTTAATTATTACATAATCATATTCATTGTTATGATATCATATATGGTTCACTTATTACTTTATATTACCCATTCTTTTGTAAATTCCATGTTAAACCAGCGTTTTGAGTAAAATCATTTCATTTATTGTACCTGTTTCGATTTGTTTTTCTTGATATTATTATTACTTATATAATGATTTACATACTTCATGAATGTAAATCATGATTTATATATCATATATATATAGTATATACATATATAATAGATAGATTAATGAAATTAAATACACCGTTCATGGAGACGGTAGGCCGTACGTACGCTTGAACGTTGTTTTCCTATCCTTATTGACTTAAATGGAAGTAAGTAGATGAAATATATATATATATATATATATATAAATCTAGTAGCTTTATAATGTCATATATTTCATTTTTATTCATTATATATAATCTACAATAATTTTTGAATGGTTATCATGGAGAATGAATGTCATCGTGTTGTGGAGACAGTAATCTGTACGTACGCACGAGCAATGATATCGTTCCCATAATTATTGAATTGAATTGGAGTAGATGATATAATATCTCAGAATAAGTATGATGTTATAATAATCATATATAGTAATTCTTTACACCATTATACCCATCCAAGTAATTTGGTGGTGGAAAAACAGATTACACCACGGCGTGGAGACGGTATTCCGTACGTACGCATGCACGGTGATTTCGTTTTCTGTAGGATGGATAGAAGGTGAATTGGGGTTGTTTCATATTTATAATTACATATCATTATATTAGTGATAATGATGTTATTACTTTATAATGAAACAACTAAATAAGAAGATGTTGATGAAGAAAGAAAACTTGAATGAATCGGGAGAAGAGATTACCTCTTCTTCGACGCACCTCTTTTAAGCTTCCTCTTAAGGCACTAGAGTTGGTCTTTTGAGGAGACGAGAACCTCTATAATGTTTGTAGGGGTGTTGAGAAGATAAATGGACAGGGTTTCTCCGTGAATGAAGGCTCAAAATTGTGTAAAGGGAAGAGGGAGGAGGTTCCCTTTTATAAGGGAGGAGAGGGGCACCTTAGAAAAAACTTAAAATATTATTTTATAATAAAGTCATATTTGGTTTATAATAGCTCCAAATTGATTTATTTAGAATCTAAAGTGGGGATGTGTCTAAATACTCTCAACCAATAGGTTTTAGACAAGTTTAGGTTACTATTTTAACCTTATCATTTAGATTTAACTCTAAGTTAAAAAATTTAACATTTACCGTGTCTTCTTGTTGTTTTACGCTATATGGTTAATAAAATTACTATAACAAGACAAACGAACCCCAAGTGGTTCATTATTAGTATATATAACCTTATATATGACATTGGTCTGAACAATAAATTTTTAGGAATAAAATTAGAGTTAATAATATAATATTTGTTTTAAAAACTATTTTATATCAATTTTGACACTATTTGGTACTTGATTTTTGTGAAAATCATAACAGCATGATTAGTTCTATCAAAGTTAATTAAATAAATACTAACATGTCATATTAACCTTGAAAATTAGTGTAATTCCTCAAACAGTCTAATCAATTATGTTAATATTTCATTAATAAGGTAATTACTGCATCATCATTGTGTCATAAATAAATTAAATTGTTTAATGTCTAAAAATTATACATAAAATACCATTATGTAGGAAATATTTTTACCTTTATAATGAATATTAATAGTCTAATTTATCATATGTATTAACCAATATTAAAAATGTTTTATTTACTAAACATTGATTTTAAATATTTTAACTCTTCTTTAAATAAAATAATAATAAATGTCCTAATCTAATCCAAGTGGAACTAAAGGGTAATATTTTATTCCTAAGGTTGTTTTTTGGTTGAATTAAAATTATCCAATAGAATTAGGACATGTGTTAGGGTAATAGTAATATCATTTTTACCCTTAATTACCCTATTTACTTTTAACTGTGGTAAATTAAGGTAAAAAGTTACTATTCACAAAAAATTATTTTTATCTTATTGAAACAGATTTTACTCCTTGATGTTAAGCATGTCTCTTGGATTTTCGAAATTCCACTCACAGAAGTGGTAAAATTATGTTTTATGTAAATTTTCAAATTCTCCTACAAGGTGGGTAAAAGACGGTGAAAAGTTCAAAAAAAATTTTATATATCTAAAATTATTATAAAATGAATCCAATGAATTAAATTTAACTTATATAGGTATTATGTATCAATTTTGACCTAAAATAAATTTAATTAAAATAAATAATTATTTAAATAAAAAGTCGGTTTTTAAATTTTAACCTAGTGTTTTCACTATTCATCAAAAATTTAATGTTTTCATAAAAATAACAAAAATTCACCCTTGGATAATTTCGATATTCTGAATCCAAAAATGAAGTCCATTTGGAAAGATAAAATTTATAAAATTTCAAAAAGTTGGTATTACTATTCATAACGGCTAGTTTATATAATATTATAATAACATATCGTTGTTTAGTGAAACTCGGTATTGCATATAACACATGCTATTGTAGAAGGTCGCGATTGCGTGTAACTCAAGCCAGGTCAGAGATAATTGTAGTGAATGATTCTTTTGGTGTAGCATAAAACACAAGACATTAATGAAATTAAAAGAATATTTTTCATAAAATCTCAGGGTGTTACATTCTACCCCCCTTAAAATGAATTTCTCCCTCAAAATTCATCAGGGATATAAATGGTTTACTACTTGAATGTTTTTTTAATAGAAACCCACATCTTAAAAAGGAATACCAAAAATTAACTTTAGAAACTAAATTATGAAACGTAATGATTACCGAAATTAAATTTTCCTTGTGTTTCCATATAGGAGAACATAGGTGAAAAAATGGATATGGAAGAGAAATCTAACCATCATGTTCTGATGGAGAGTGGTAGGGAACATGGATTTGAAAAATCCAACAATCACAAAGCCATAAATTTGTGATGATCTAAGGTACCTTCTGATTAATCAGATATGAGTGTGCTAGGAAATCATTTTTGGTTTTCAATATCATTTCCCTAATGTTGAAGAATTTCTGAATTAAAATAAATACTTACTTGATTTTGGTACAATATCAACCTTTCTCGTGCCTCGAACAATTTCCACTTCATCTCTCAAATAAATGAAGTTTAATTTGTCTTTCGTGAAGTTTTAGCAGATCATGCGATAGAATGATAGGTCATTCCATCTGTCTCAGACAAAAGGTTAGCAAAAGTTATCAAATATACATAAGTCCGTCTATGGTGAGGTTAATCGTATATGGTTCCTAAAATGGACTTATACTTAATATATCATACTGCTTAATAAAACTAGTTTCTACTAACCAGGGACTTCCTATAATCCAGTGGTAGGAAATAAAGGCTTGTCGCACTTCAGTTGTGGGTTCGATTCCCATAGCCTTGTCCGACGCGATGGGTTGTCGCACGTCCTGTAGGTTGTCCCTTTTTCTAAAACTACATTATTATAACATTACTTCAATAACATTGGAATAATTTTAGCCTTAATCAATACTATCATATTTCTAACTTAATTAATTCCAATCTTTAGGCTTATCCAAAATACAACATTCTAAGCTCATAGTATAAAGAAAATGATTACTTGAAAATTCACATAACAAGCACGTGAATACCATCATTTATCCCCCATATATCATTAGATATATATTTTTGTTGATCGCATTAAAAATATTTGAATACATTAATCATGTATTCTCTTGAAAAATTAATACCCATTGAAATTTAGTAAAAACATGAATGCTGTCAAAAGTTAACACTTTCCACATACCAAAATCCCAAAATTTATATATACTCAAAACATGATATAACATTGTTCTAATATCAGTCATGAGCTCATGAATACTATCAAACATATTATTTTCTCTTTATCCCTTCATTATGTGTATATCATATGCTTTCAAAAAATATTTCAATCACTTTTCTTGGTTACTGATGCCATATTCTAATGGAAAACCACAATGGACCAATACATAGATATTCCAATATACTATAAAAGTACCTCAACAACATTATTCTTGAATACCAATACATAAACACTTTAATCCATCATCTTCAATTATTTCCATGTAATAATTCCTTCCTTGATTTAGAAGTAACCTCTTAGGTCATGGCATTGAGTTGGGTAATACCCATGTTCTCCACAGATAAGACATTGGACTCCATACCAGTCTGTCGCTCTATGACCCTTTTCTCTACATAGATATTATCTTCCCCTCCATTTGAGGTATTACTCAAGGTTCTTATTCCCTTATTTAGATATCTCAAACTTCCATTCTCTATGATCCTCACCATGCGAACATGCATAAAATTCCATCTTTCTCTTATTTGATGACTTAGGAGTACAACTAAATTTCACCATGTTAATCATATATCGAGATGGCTGATTCGGCATAATCACAACATCTTTCTCTCCAGGCATTACAAAATTTCGTTGATCATAGTCACCAATTTGTCCATTAGAATCAATTTTAACTGAATTCCATCTCTTTCCCTCCATTGACTAAGACCAGAAACCATAGTGTAAGAAATAGTTAACATAATGAGGAACCAAATAATCATAAAAAGTCACTTATGGGATGTCTAACTTATCAAAGATTCATTAATCCATGACACCTTAAGTTCACCGTTGGTTATTCATGATCGTCAATGTCATGACCCCCTCCCCACAAAGTGTACCCCTCCTAGTCTGGAAATGTGAGAAGGGAGATAATGACCCCCGAGTCCCGCCTCCAGTAGGCCCCGGGTTGGAAACTAGCACCGAGGGTATAGTAACACACACATGGGAGGCATTTCCCTCTAAGAGAACACATGCGGAAGAGAGAGATAAGATAGACACCAATCAAATACCATAGAAATTATAAATTAAACCCAAGAACATATATGAAATGTCATGAAAAAAGTACAACACCTAAAAGGGGAAACTACAAGTACCCAAATGAAAGTAAAACAGAAGCGACCACAATCCCGAAGAGCTTCTACAACCACAAGCTAGTAGTAACTAGCCTTATCTCTAACCTTCTCCAAGTTACCTGAAAAACAGTTTATATATATGTAGGGTGAGTATAACAGTATACTCAATAGGATCCTCCCTAAATCCTCTCATGCAAAGGTAATGAAATCATGCTATAGCACAGTGAACAACAAGTGAAACTAACTCGTCACCTAAACAGGTATACTATGTTCCCAACCTCACCATTGATATTCTCACCAAGTAACACATACAAGAATATAACATATAGTAAATAATATCAGGGGTACCCCTCTACTACTTCCCCACTGGTTTTCCGCTTTTCCCCAACAACATACATCATGTGAATCTCTCTCCAAAGGCTTGCCCGCAGACACCTAGGCTAAGCTCCACAATCTGCACCTCGTGCACCACAGTGTCTTGCCCACAGACACCTGGGCGAAGCACCACACCATCCTCACAACCAAAAGTAACCAGGTATGTTCCGGGATCAACCACATCCCGCATAATGTGTATCATACATCGGGTATTATACCTCAATCCATTATAGCCCATACACCGAGTAGGGACCCTCAAGCCATCATAGCCTATACACATTACACCTATAGTAGTCCATAGGATACTATATCCAGAATATATGTGTGTGAAATAACCACAATCCATTAGAGTGCTCTACACATGTATATGAGGAAACTAACTATTGTGCCAGTTGGCACATGTATATTCTAAGAGAAGAGAGCGCGGCCAAAGGGGGTAGTCATCCATTCAACCTCCCATCAGAATGTCGGGGAAAACACCCCCCATGGATCAGAATCCCTGGGGTGTCAGTTGCCCTTACCGACAGGGTGGAGTAGCTTATAGAAACACAAAAAGTACAGAATATATATATAAATTACATCCACAATATGGGCATTACCTAGTCTTAGATACATCTGCAGCTAACGTCTCTCAGACTCTAGGCTGCTACTTCTAAGACTATGTATCCTATAAGCACACAAACATTTGAAGAGCTTCATTAGATTACTCCATTCTCATTTTATCAGTTCCACTGTATATTAATTAATTCATTAAACATTAATTAAAAAAGAACAATTCCACATTAAACTGAATTAGCATCACATTCAAAATAAATTGATCCTTTTATGATTCACATCACCTTTAAATTCCAGTATCTCCATCCCCGTAGATTTTCACCATTTAATCAAACTTTCATTATAGAATTACTTTCCCATATTCCCAGGTATTCTAGAAAGGAATCCTATGCTACTAAACCCAAAGGGGCTCAACATGTTGAGTAGATATACTACCCATCGAGTGTTTACCGCCTATAGCAATAGCATAGACCCATTCTCCCTCGAGAGGCTAAACATGGAAATCATGTGGCATACCCTGCATGTCTTTGCCTCCTTTGGAAGGAGGGTAAGAAAGACCAGATGCCTTGACCAGTGGGGAAAAGTAAAGCAGATAAGAATCCAAAGAACTAGCAAGAATCCATGAAATAGCACTATCGTGGGTGCCCTCAAATGATTAGTGTGATTTTTGGGTACTTAGGTGCAGCAGAGTGGCTGAGTAAGGTCGTCTCTCAAAGGAGGAAGTAGATTTAAAACAACATTTCTAAGGTATTATAAAAATAAAATTAAAGAGAATAAAAACACTACTTGAAAGTATTAGGGTTGGTTATAGTTTATGAATCTAGAAGAAGTTTGCTGGAAGAAGAGTGTATTTTTTTTTGTTTTTTGTTTTGAAATGAAGTTTGATTAAAAAGACACAACAAGAAGATGTTTTTTTAGAAAATATTTTAAAAGGAGTAATCGATCTAACTATACCAATTCACGCTATTATTAACCATTATCATTTAAATTAACATTCACTTGATTATGATCCCTTAATTTGTTAGCCTCTGAACCCTACATGAATTAACCATACCACAAATATGAAATTAATTAAACCCTATGCTAGCTTTGGAACATCCTATCGTAGCACCCTGCTTTGATTGATGTTATAAGGATAGATTATGGTCATTGGTAAATTAAGGCACATAAACACTCTGGGAATGAGGATTAATTGAGTTTAGGGATTGTATTTGAACTCTACAAATTGATCCCGTGTGGTCTTGTATTACCGATTAATATCGTGCTCTCACAATTCACACAAATCCTGACCTCACGTGTTTTGTGTTAATTGTTCAATTTCACACATAGTTTCATATAATTTAAAAACTCAATTAATGGATCATGTTTAGTAAATTACAGTATATCAATGATTCAATATAATTAAATGAAGAGGGTAGAAGATAGATCAATTACTAAAAGACTTCTCTTCCATGGGTGGCGTAATCATCGTAGAAGCGTTTTGCATGTGCAAAGGATTATAATGGGTATAACCCAATAACGCTTCTAATCAAGAATTCCAGCCCAAATAGGAAGATTAATAGAATAATAAATTTAAATAAAACAAAAGAAAATAGAATAACTAAAACAAGTACAAATAAATTTACTACACAAACGAAAGCATTACAACACGAAGGATAAGGAGAAGAGGATGGCTTGATGAGGGGATCCTTGCTTCAAGAGCTACCCCTCATAAAATGGTTGGATAATTATAGTGAAACCTATTATCTTCTGCATTAAACTTCCCAATGCATGTCCCAACCCCACCAAATGAGAAAAACACTAATTTATTTAGTGGTGGGGAGGCTAGTGTCAAAGTGGTTTCAAGTGTGAATGGGAAATCTCGGCCAAATATTTTATGCCAAATTTCACCGCCCATTTGGCCACCAAAACGCATGATTTGTCCGGCCTTCTACAAGGATAATATGTGCGTATATGGGTCATATATCTCCTATAACATGTTGGGCTCAATCCAATCCAATATTAAGGAGTTAAGGACGAAATACAAAATCTTTTCTATTCTTACGTTTCCATCCCACCTTTGACTTTATGGCCTAATTACTCCATCAAAATGCATTCTTTTGATCTAGTGTCCTGAATAAAAGTTGTAGAAACTGAAGTTAGGAACACTGTTACAATATTTAAAACTCAAATAACGAATATAAAAATATTTATCTTCGAAATACTACAGTTCACTATAAAGGGTAAAACTAGAATTTTAACCAAATTTTCAAATGAATGATCAAATCCCAAATATTTTATAAATAAACATTTTTAACAAAATGTGAGGAAATTATATCATTTATTATCAATAAAATATTCAACAAAATAGTGTTTTATAAACTCCCCCACACTTACCCTTTTTCACTCCTGATAAAAACCTCATATCAGGTAAACATTAATATCAAATCAAAACAAATTTTAAAACAAATATCCTTAAGATCAATCAATTCCACACCAACAATCAAAAGATATCATGCTTCATAAAAAACCTTATTTCAAGTTCTCCATTTATATCATTCAATATATTTCCACTTCATTTATCCTCCCATGCACAAAACACTTACCTCGCTTTAATTTTCTCGTATCACACAAATATCAATTTTTTACAATGTCTTTCTCATACAAACTCATAAAGGGTCACCATAGGCTTGATAAAATCCTAAATCACCACCCGATGTGAGTCAAGGATGTATGTTTACCATGAGGAATTTTCAGGGTTGTTCTGTGGCATTCGGTTTGTAGGATTTAGATGTGAAAAAATCTGAGGCTGAATGAGGAGGGCTTGACTCTTTTTGAAGCAAAATTGCATTAATCTAATTTTCACTTAAATATGGTATTCTCCTCAATCCCCATAGTATCAATTCATCTCCATCATCATAAAAAATAATGGAATTTGCACACCATTCAACATTTCCGCAGTAAAAATGTCAATCTTCTCAAACACGATTTTCTTGAAATCTCCAGATTGGCACAGCTTTCCACCTCAATTAGAAGCTCCAGAAAAGGCACAACTTCACTTGTCATTAAAGCTCGAGAAGAGGAACATATTTCAATATAATTACTTTATTCAGCTGCAAACACATCTCTTCAAAATTTAATTTTCCACCCAATGTATCACATAATGTCGTAGCATAACACAACATAGCTTCCCCCACACATAAGATCAACTAGATTATGCAATTTCATTTCAAGAGTTGGTTGGATAGGGAAAATTGGCTTGTAATGTGGCTAACATAATAGGCTATCCATGGATTATAAGGGCTAAAAAGATTAAACGTTCAAGGTAGGCCATTATAAAAAAAGGATTCTTTGAAATAGGGGCTTTAATACCAAACAAATGCCTCAGTAATTTAAACATAAGTACCTCAAACCCTAAAGTTTTGACAGGAATAAATCAAATTCTGGTTAAATCAAGCATGGTTTGGTTCTCTCATGATGTGAGGTGAATGTAAAGAATATGAAAATAATGGTTCAGAAGCCTCACAGAAATGTGATTTCAAATATAAAGACAGTGATATGTGGCATGAGATTCAGAATTCAGTGTACTTTTCAAGAAATTACTATATATTTGAACTTGAAACAACGTCATTTCAGTATTAATTTACGCTTAGTTTCTAGGGATAAATTGTTTCACTCATTGATATGCATTTCAAAATTGTGATGAGAATAATTTCAGCTCAAAAAATTCAAAAACACAAAGAAAATCGAAAAAATAAACACACAAAATTTGAAAACAACACAAATTTTTTTAATCAGAAAAACAATTCAAATTACTAAACTAAAAGGTTCCCTCCCCTATAATTAAAATATTGGATTGTCCTCAATGTGAACCCATGAGATGATATATGGACTTGAATTGTAGAATTTTTAAACAGGACAAATAATATAAAAGTGAAAGTGTTAGGAACAGCCTGATGTGATCAAGTGATGATGGTGTCATGCAGTGTGGTAAAATCCACTACATCAGTAGGAAGTCCCACAATGTATCTCTTCAAACGTTTCCCATTGATTGTAAAGCTCCATCTTGTTTCCTCTTGTGTGATCTCCACTGCACCATAAGGAAAAACATTAGATACAATATAAGGACCTAACCATCTGGAACGCAACTTACCAGGCATCAGCTTTAGTCGTGAACTATAGAGAAATACTTTCTCTCCAACATGAAACTCCAATTGTTGGATCATTCTATCATGAGCTGCTTTGGAGATTTCCTTATATAGCCTTGAGTTCTTATATGATGACAGTCGAATCTCCTCATGCCCTTGAATTTTCAACTTCCTTTGAATTCCATCTTGGGCCAAATCCATGTTTCATTTCTTTATAGCCCAATATGCCCGATGCTGGACTTCCACTGGGAGATGACATGCTTTCCCAAAAACAATCTGAAATGGGGACATACCAATAGGTGTCTTGTATGCTATCCTATAATCCCACAACGCATCATCCAAGCGCTTGCTCCAATCCTTCCTATTTGGAAGCACAGTTTTCTCCAAAATTTGTTTCAACTCACGATTTGGAACCTTAGCTTGGCCATCTGTTTGTGGGTGGTATGGTGTTGATGTTTTTTGTGTCACCCCATACTTTCGAAGAAGGGAAGCAAGATTCATATTGCAGAAATGTGTCCCTTGGTCACTGATGATAGCCTTTGGCACTCCAAACCTGCAAAAAATCTGTGCCTTCACAAAATCCACAACAACATGAGAATCCTCAGTCCTGGTGGCCTTGGCCTCCACCCATTTTCTCACATAATCAATAGCAACCAAAATATACAAGAAACCATATGAAATTGGAAAAGGACCCATAAAATCAATGCCCCACACATCAAAATCTCACAAAATAGTATAGGTTGTTGGGGCATCTCATGTCTCCTAGAAATGTTCCCAGTGTGTTGGAAATGAGAGCATGACTTACAAAACACATGGGCATCAGGGAATTTGCTAAGCCAATAAAATCCAGAGTCCAAAACCTTCCTAGCTATCCGTTGGGGTCCAAAGTGTCCACCACAAGCAAGTGTATGATAGATATGAAAAATAGACTCAAACTCATGATTGGGAACACACCTCCTAATGACTTGGTCACTACACATGCTCCATAGGTAAGGATCATCCCACACATAAAACCTAGACTCACTCTTTAATTTTTCGACTTGATGTTTCTTTAAATTTGTAGGTATTTCAGAGGCAACAAGTTAGTTTACTAAATCAGCATACCAAGGATGCATACCTGAGATGGTATAGAGATGCTCATCGTGGAAAGTATCCTGAAGTGGTACCTGGTCCAAGGTGTCACCCATTGCTGTGTGAGTAAGCCTACTCATGTGGTCTGCCACCAAGTTTTCTGACCCCTTGTTTTCCATTATCTCAATATCAAATTCTTGAAGAAGGAACATCCATTGGATCATCCTGGGCTTTACAACTGGATTCTTCAAGAGGTACCTCAGAGCTGCATGGTCAGAAAAAACAACTACTTTATAGCCCAATAAATATGAACAGAATTTATCTAAAGAAAATATGATAGTAAGAAACTCATTTTCTATGGTTGTGCAATTTTATTGTGCTGAATCCAGTGTCCTCGATGCATAGGCGATCACATGTGAACGTCCCTCCACCCTCTAAGATAAGACAGCTCCAATCGCGAAGTTGGAGTCGTCGCACACAAGCTCAAATGGAAGGTCCCACTATGGGGGGTGTATGATTGGTGGAGTGGTCAGACACTTCTTTATCTCATCAAATGATACCCTACATGAATCATCAAAATTGAAGTCAATATATTTTTAAAGAAATCGAGATAAGGGTAGAGCGATCTTACTAAAATCTCTGACGAAGCGTCGATAAGATTCAGCATGTCCAAGGAATGATCGAACATCACGCACACATGAAGGATAGGATAAGGATGAAATAATGTATATCTTATATCTATCAACCTCTATCCCATGTTTTGACACTACATGCCCTAATACTATTCCATGCTCTACCATGAAATGACACTTTTCAAAGTTTAGGACCAGATTATTCTCAATACAACGATTCAACACATCACCCAAACGAGAGATACATTCATCAAATGAGGATCCATAAACTGTAAAATCATCCATAAATACCTCCATGAAGGTCTCATCGAAATCTGAGAAAATACTCACCATTCATCTCTGGAAGGTACCTGGGGCATTGCAAATCCCAAATGGAATCCTTCGGTAAGCATAGGTACCGAATGGGCAGGTGAATGTTGTCTTCTCCTGGTCCTATGCTGAAATGAGAACCTGAAAATAGCTAGAAAATCCATCCAAGAAACAATAATGTGTCTTCCAAGCTAGTCTCTCAAGCATCTGATCAATAAATGGGAGGGGGAAATGGTCTTTTCGAGTGGAATGATTTATTTTTCTATAATCAATACACACACGCCAACTGTTTTGTATCCTCATTGGAACTAACTCATCATTCTCATTTTTAACAACAGTAACACCACTCTTCTTAGGAAAAACCTAAATAGGACTTACCCATTGAGAATATGAAATGGGAAAGATTATACCTGCCTCGATAAATTTCTCAACTTCTTTTTTAACAACATCCAAGAGGGTGGGATTGAGTCTCATTTGTGGCTGTCTCACCGGTTTAGCCCCATCCACCAATAGAATCTTAGGCATGAAAATGGAGGGGCTAATACCTGATATGTCAGCCAAGGTCCACCCAATCGCCCTGATGTTCTCCCTCAAAATATTCAAAAGCTTTTCTTCATGTTCAAAAGGGAGAATGTTAGCAATGATAATTGGTAATCTCTCACCACTCAACAAGTAGGAGTATTTCAGATTTGGTGTCAATGGCTTGAGTTATAATGAAGGAGGGTGTAGTATGGATGGATACATAGAAGGAACTGAAAGATGTGCACAAAGATCAACAGTATAAGAATATACATCATCAATATTAGAGAATAAATCATGAAATCCATTAGCATACTCAACATCCATGTCATAATCAGAGTTCACATGATCAAATTCAGAATATGACTCCATTTCAAAATCAAATCTTAGAGAGTATTGTTCATTAGAAACAAGTGTGGAAGTTCTATTAGACATTAAACCAGAACCAATACTCATAATCTCCCTAAGCATAGGACAATCTAAATCCATGGTGTTTTTACTTGGTGGTTCAAAATGGGAGATAAAAAAAGAAGAATTGTCCTCAAAGGGGTACTTCATGGTGTCCATAACATTAAATATCACAACTTCATCCCCAAATTCCATTGAAAGTGTACCCTCATTGACATTTATGATAGTTTTTTCAATTTTAAGGAAGGTTCTACCTAAGATTATGGGAGCATGAGAACTTACCTGATCATCCTCCATGTGAAGCACATAGAAATCTACTGAAAAGATCATGTCTCTTACCCGGACAAGTACATCCTCAAGGACTCCTGCTGGATATGCCGTAGATCTATTCACTAATTTCACCATTACTCTCGTCGGCTTCAACTCACCAACCTATAAAGAAGAGAATACAGAGTGAGGCATCACATTTATTGAAGCTCATAAATCACAAAGAGCATCAGAGAAGTGAAACACCCATGTGGTACATTGGATGGTGAATATCCTAGGATCCTTGCACTTTGTTGGCATTGCTAGAGTTGGTGTAATGAGTGCTGAGACATTCCTTCCAAGGTTGATCCTCTCATTTCCGTTGATCCCTCTTCGATTGGTGTAGAGTTCTTTTATGAATTTGGCATACCTTGGGATTTTCTTAATGGTATCAAGTAGAGGAATATTGATCACCACACGCTTGAATGTGTCCAAAACCTCCTTTTGATTTTCTTCTTCAGCCACCTTCTTGGTTTGAACAACCCTGCTTGGAAAATCAAGGGGTTTAGGAGGAAAATCATCAATCTTTTTCTTACCTTTATCTTTCTCCTTGGATTTCTCATCAGTTGGTATGGAATGCGGCTTCCATAGAGTTGAGGTGAATCTCAGTGGAATGGTTGGTACAGATATATCGTTCATTTTCTTCCCACTTCTCAATGTGATGGAACTGACATTCCCCTTTGGATTTTGAGTGGGTTGGGAAGGTAGATTTCCAGAATTCGTACTCACAAGTTCATGGAGGGCGGTGGAAATCTGGCTCATTTGAGTCTTCAACTCTCTCAGATCCGAACCTTGACTCTTCAGCTCATTCTATTGATTAAGAACAATTTGTTTCAAAATATCATCAGTTTTAGAGTCTACCTTGTGTTGGATAGTCCCTTGTTGCTAACTCGTTGATGTTTGAGCTTCGAATCTCCTTTGCGGTTGTTGGAAACACTATTGGTAAGGTGGAGGTTGCTGGAAGTTTTGTTGGAAATGGGGCCGTTTGTTGTTTCCCAGAGCCATACCTCATGTCTGGTTGATCTTTCCACCCTTGGATGTATGTTGGAGAAAATGAATCAAACTTCTTTTGGGGAAGTGCTTGTTGTTGCTGCTTAAATGGTCTTCCTGGGAATACTGCTGCACAATCCTCTGTCTCTTGTAGTTGTGGGCAACTGTCAGTTGGGTGGCTTATCTCAGTGAAAATGACATAAGGCCTTGAAGGAGGGGGTTGGGATGTCTTTTGAGCCAATGCAATCTGCCTCACCATAGTGGTCAATTCTTCCAACTTGGTATCAATCAAATGACTTTCAAGAGAAGAAGGACTTACCTGATGTACTCCCCTAAAATGTGGTGCACCTCGATTGCCAAATTTTTGTGAGTTTTGTGCCATCTTTTCAATCAATGCATGTGCAGCTACTCGTGTCTTTTCCACCACTTTCCCTCCTACTGCAGCATCTACCATGCTTCTCTACATAGTTGTGAGTCCATCATAGAAGTACTGGATGAGTAGTTTCTCACTGATTTGGTTATGTGGGCAGCTTGAACACTACTTATTGAATCACTCCCAGTAATCATACATTGACTCCCCTTGGGATTGTTTGATCCCTGAGATCTCCTTACGAATGGACGTGGTCCTTGGTGATGGAAAAAATCTCTTCATGAAAAGACATTTCAAATCGTTCCAACAAGTTACATCTTCGGGTTGTAAATAACAGATCCAATCATTCGCAGCTCCATCAAGTGAGAATGGGAATTATCTTAATTTGATTTGGTCTTCAGATACATTTCTTGGTTTCAAGTTTGATCAAACCACATTAAATTCGTTCAAATGTTTATTGGGATCCTCACCAGAGAGGCCATGAAACTTTGGAAGTAAGTGAATTAATCTAGATTTCAATTCAACGTCTGATTCGAGGTTCGGGTATGCAATACAATTTGGTTGATAGTTAATATCTCATGCAGCCAATTCTAGAATGGTTCTATTAAGTTCATTTCCATTATTTTCATCCATTGTTTCCTCTTTTATGTTTGAATTTGAATTGCATCCAATTTCAATGTTTCTAGAAGAGAGTAATTCACCAACTGGTTTAATATTGAAACTTCTCGTAGACTGAGAATGTCTGATTTGAGCCCTAAGGCTACATTCAATCTCAGGGTCAATATCTAAGAGATCTTCGGGATTAGTTCGTGTCATAAATAAAATAAAAATGAAAACAAAGAAATTGGGCCATATTAAAATAAAAATGAGAAGTTTGAGTTGATGGTCCAAAAAGAAAAGAAGGGGATGAAAAAAAAATGAAAACTTGAGAAAGGGGAAAGTTGAAAGAGGGAGGTGAAGAAAATAATAAAATGAAAAATGAAATAAATACTTCTAAATGGTTGAATAAATTACTTGCCTCCCCAGAAATGACGCCAATTTTAAAGAGCACTGTCATGGGTGCCCTCAAATGATTAGTGTGATTTTTGGGTACTTAGGTGCAGCAGAGTGGCTGACCAAGGTTGTCTCTCATAGGAGGAAGTAGATATGATACAACTTTTTTAAGGTATTATAAAAATAAAATTAAAGATAATAAAAACACTACTTGAAAGGATGAGGTTTGGTTATAGTTTATGAATCTATAAGAAGTTTTATGGAAGAGGATTGTAATTTTTTTGTTTTTAGTTTTGAAATGAAGTTTGATTAAAAAGACACAACAAGAAGATGTTTTTTTATAAAATATTTTAAAAGGCGTAATATATCTAACTCAACCTCTTCACTCTATTATTAATCATTATCATTTAAATTAACATTCACTTAATTATGATCCTTTAATTTTTTAACCCCCGAAACCTACGAGAATTAACCTTACCACAAAGATGAAATTAATTAAACCCTAGGCTGGCTTCGGAACATGTTATCGTAGCACCCTGCATTGATTGATAATCTAGGAATAGCTTATGGTCAGTGGTAAATTACGGCACATAACCACTTTGGAAATTTGGATTAATTGAGTTTAGGTATTGTATTTGAACTCTACAAATTGATCTTGTGCGGTCTTGTATTACCGATTAAGATCGCACTCTCACAATTCACACAAATCCTGACCTCACGTGTTTTGTGTTAATTATTCAATTGCTCACTTAGTTTCTTATTATTTTAAAACTCAATTAATGGATCATGTTTAGTGAATTACATTAGCTCAATGATTGAAATTAATTAAATGAATATGGTAGAGGATAGATCAATTACTATAATACTACTCTTCCATGGGTGGTGTAATCATCGTAGAAGCGTTTTGCATGTGCAAATGTTTATAATGGGTATAACCCAATAACGCTTCTACTCAAGAGTTACAGCCCAAATAGGAAGATTAAGAGAAGATGAAATTTAAATAAAACAGAAGAAAATATAATCAATAAAATAAGTACAAAGAAATTTACTACACAGACGAAAGCATTACAACACGAAGGAGAAGGAGAAGAGGAAGGATTGATGAGGGGATCCTTGCTTCAAGAGATACCCCTATTACAATGGTTGGAGAATTGGAGTGAAACCTCTTTTCTTTTGCCTTAAACTACCCAATTCACGTACCAACCCCACCAAATGAGAAAAACCCCAATTTATATAGTGGTGGGGAGGCTAGGTTCAATGTGGTTTCAAGTGTGAATGGGAAATCTCGGCCAAATATTTTATGCCAAATTGCACCGCCCATTTTACCACCAAAACGCCTGAATTTTTCGGGGTTCCAGAAGGATAATATGTGCGGATATGGGTCATCTATCTCCTATAACATGTTGGGCTCAATCCAAGCCCATATGATGGAGTTATGGACGTAATACAGAAGCTTCTCTATTCTATCGTGTCCAGCCCACCTTTGATTTTATGGCCCAATTACTCCATTCTAATGCATTGTTTTGATCTAGTGTCCTGAATAAAGGTTGTATCAAATGAAGTTATAAACACTTCTACAAAAGTTAAAATTCAAATAATGAATATAAAAATATTTATCTTTGAAATACTACAGTGCACTATAAAGGGTAAAACTGGAATTTTCAACAAATTTTCAAATTAATGATCAAATCCAAAATATTTTATAAATAAACATATTTAACACAATGTGAGGAAATTATATCATTTATTATCAATAAAATATTCAAAAAATAGTGTTTTATCAACTCCTCCACACTTACCCTTTTTCACTCCTAAGCAAAACCTCATATCAAGTAAACATTAATATCAAATCAAAAAAAATTTTAAAACACATATCCTTAAGATCAATCAATTCCACACTAAGAATCAAAAGATATCATAACTCATAAAAAACCTTACTTCAAGTTCTCCATTTATATCATTCAATATATTTCTACTTCATTTATCCTCCCATGCACAAAGCACTTACCTCGCTTGAATTTTCACTTATCACACAAATATAAATTTTTTTCCAATGTCTCTTTCATCCAAAATCATAAAGGGTCACCATAGGCTTGATAAATTCCCACATCGCCACCTGATGTGAGTCAAGGACGTATTTTTATCATGAGGACTTTTCAGGGTTGTTATGTGGCTTTCAGTTGGTAGGATTTATATGTGAAAAATTCTAAGGCTGAATGAGGAGGGCTTGACTCTTTTTGAAGAAAAATTGCATTAATCTAATTTTCACATAAATATGGTCTTCTCATCAATCCACATAGTATCATTTCATATCCATCATCATGAAAAATAATGGAATTTGCACACCATTCAACATTTCCGTAGTAAAAATGTCAATCTTCTCAAACACGATTTTCTTGAAAGCTCCAGATAGGCACAGCTTTCCACCTCAATTGGAAGCTCCAGAAAAGGCACAGCTTCACTCGTCATGAAAGTTCTAGAAAAGAAACGTATTTTAATATAATTACTTTCTTCAATAGCAAACACATCTCTTCAAAATTTAATTTTCCACCCAAAGTATCACATAATGTCGTAGAACAACACAACATAGCTTCTCCCACACTTAAGATCAACTAGATTATGCAATTTCACTTCAAGAGTTGGTTAGATAGGGAAAATTTGCTTGTAATGTGCCCAACCTAACAGGCTATGCATGGATTCTAAGGGCTAAAAGGATTAAATGTTAATAGTGGTCCATTATAAAAAAAGTATTCTTTGAAATAGGGGCTTTAATACCAAACTAATGCCTCAATCATTTAAACATAAGTACCTCAAACCCTCAAGTTTTGACAAGAATAAATAAAATTCTGGTTAAATCAAGCATGGTTTGGTTCTCTCAATAAGTGAGGTGAATGTAAAGAATATTAAAATAAGGGTTCAGAAGCCTCACAGGAAAGTGATTTCAAATATAAAGACAGTGAGATGTGGCATGAGATTTAAAATTCAGTGTACTTTTCAAGAAATTACTAAATATTTGAACTTGAAACAAAGTCATTTCAGCATTCATTTAAGCTTAGTTTCAAGGGATAAATTGTTTCACTCATTGATATGCATTTCAAAATTGTGATGAGAATCATTTCAGCTCAAAAATTTCGAAAACACAAATAAAAGTGAAAAAATAAACACACAAAATTTGAAAAAAACACACATTTTTTTTTGTTTTTTAAATCAGGAAAACAATTGAAATTACTATACTAAAAGGTTCCCTCCCCCATACATAAAATATTTTATTTTCCTCAATGTGAACCCATGAGATGATATATTCACATGAAATGTATAATTTTTAAATAGGAAAAATAATATAAAAGTGAATGGGTTAGGAACAGCCTGATGTGCTCAAGTGATGATCGGGTCATGCAGTGTGATAAAATACACTACATCAGTATGACGTCCCTCAATGTATCTCTTCAAACGTTTCTCATTGACTGTAAAGCTCATTTTTGTGTCCCCTTGTGTGATCTCCACTACACCATAAGGCAAAACATTAGATACAATATAAGGACCTAACCATCTGGAATGCAACTTACCAGGAATCAGCTTTAGTCGTGAACTGTAGAGAAGGACTTTCTCTCCAACATGAAACTCCCTTTGTTTGATCATTCTATCATGAGCTGCTTTTGATCATTCCTTGTAGTGCCTTGATTTCTCATATGATGATAGTCGAATCTCCTCAAGCTCTTGAATTTGTAACTTCCTTTAGATTCCATCTTGGGCCAAATCCATGTTGCATTTCTTTATAGCCCAATATGCACAATACTCGACTTCCATTGGGAGATAACATGATTTCTCAAAAACAATCCGAAATGGGGACATTACAATGGGTGTCTTGTATGTTGTCCTATAATCCCACAATGCATCATCCAAGAGCTTTATCCAATCCTTCCAATTCGGCTGGACATTTTTCTCCAAAATTTGTTTCAACTCACGATTTGAAACCTCAGCTTGGCCATTTGTTTGGGGGTGGTATGGTGTTGATGTTTTGTGTGTCACCCCATACTTCCGAAAAAGGGAAGAAAGATTACGATTACAGAAATGTGTCCCTTGGTCACTGATTATAGCCTATGGTACTGAAAACCTGCAAAAAATCTATTCATTCACAAAATCCACAACAACATGAGTATCATTAGTCCTGGTGGCCTTGGCCTCCACCCATTTTCTCACATAATCAACAACAACCAAAATATACAAGAAACCATATGAACTTGGAAAAGGACCCTTAAAATCAATGCCCCACACATAAAAAATCTCACAAAATAGTATAGGTTTTTGGGGCATCTCATGTCTCCTAGAAATGTTCCCAGTGTGTGTGCAACAAGAGCATGACTTAAAAAACACATGGGAATCATGGAATAAGCTAGGCCAATATAATCCAGAGTCTAAAACCATCCTAGTTGTATGTTGGGGTCCAAGGAGTCCACCACAAGCAAGTGTATGAATGAAATGAAAAACAGACTCAAACTCATGATCAGGAACACACCTCCTAATGACTTGGTCACTACACATGCACCAGAGGTAAGGATCATCCCACACATAAAACCTAGACTCACTCTTAATTTTTTGGAATTGATGTTTCTTTAAATTTTTAGGGATTTCACAGGAAACAAGGTAGTTCACTAAATCAGCATACTAAGGATGCATACCTGAGATGGTATAGAGATGCTCATCGGGGAAAGTGTCCTGAAGTGGTACCTGGTCCAAGGTGTCACCCTTTACTATGTGAGTAAGCCTACTCATGTGGTCTACCACCATGTTTTCTGACCCCTTTTTGTCCTTTATCTCAATATCAAATTATTGAAGAAGGAGCATCCATCAGATCATCCTGGGCTTTGCATCGGGCTTCTTCAAGAGGTACCTCAGAGCTGCATGGTCAGAAAAAACAACTACTTTAGAGACCAATAAATATGAATGGAATTTATCTAAAGAAAATATGACAGCAAGAAACTCCTTTTCTGTGGTTGTGTAATTTTATTGGGCTGAATCCAGTGTCCTCGATGCATAGGCGATCACATGTGAACGTCCCTCCACCCTCTGAGATAAGACATCTCCAATCGCAAAGTTGGAGGCATCACACAAAAGCTCAAAATGGATGGTCCCACTGTGGGGGTTGTATGATTGGTGGAGTGGTCAGACACTTCTTTAGCTCATCAAATGATACCCATCATGAATCATCAAAATTTAAGTCAATATCTTTTTGAAGAAATCGAGATAAGGGTAGAGAGATCTTACTAAAATCTCTGATGAAGCATCGATAAAATCCAGCATGTCCAAGGAATGATCGAACATTACGCACACAAGAAGGATAGGGGAAGGATAAAAATAATGTCTATCTTAGATCTATCAACCTCTATCCCATGTTTTGACACAACATGCCCTAAGACAATTCCATGATCTACCATGAAATGATACTTTTCAAAGATTAGGACCAGATTCTTCTCAATACAATGATTCAACACATCACCCAAACTAGAGAGACATTCATAAAATGAGGATCCATAAACTATAAAATCATCCATAAATACCTCCATGCTGGTCTCAATGAAATCTGATAAAATACTCACCATGAATCTCTGGAAGGTACCTGGGGCATTGTAAAGTCCAAATGGCATCCTTCGGTAAGCAAAGGTACCGAATAGGCAGGTAAATGTCATCTTCTCCTGGTCCTCTACTGCAATGGGAACCAGAAAATAGCCAGAATATCCACCCAAGAAACAATATTGTGTCTTCCCAGCTAGTCTCTCAAGCATCTGATCAATAAATGGGAGGGGGAAATGGTCTTTGCGAGTGGAATTATTTAGTTTCCTATAATCAATACACACACGCCAACTGTTTCGTATCCTCATTTTCACTAACTCATCATTCTCATTTTTAACAACAATAACACCACTCCTCTTAGGGACAACCAGAATAGGACATACCCACTGAGAATATGAAATGGGAAAGATTATACCTGCCTCGAACAATTTCTCAACTTCTTTTTTAACAACATCAAGGAGGGTGGGATTGAGTCTCCTTAGTGGATGTCTCACCGGTTTAGCACCATCCTCCAAGATAATCTTATGCATTAAAAATGGAGGGGCTAATACCTGATATGTCAGCCACGTTCCACCCAATCGCCCTGATGTTCTCCCTCAAAATATTCAAAATATTTTCTTCATGTTCAAAAGGGATATTGTTAGCAATGATAACAGGCAATCTATCACCACTCAACAAGTATGAGTATTTCAGATTTGGTGGCAATGGCTTGAGTTCTAATGTAGGAGGGTGTAGTATGGATGGATACATAGAAGGAACTGAAATATGTGCACAAAGAGCATCAATATCAGAATATAAATCATCAAAAATCAAAGAATAAAGCATCAAATCCATCAGCATACTCAATAGCCATGTCATAATCAGAGTTCACATGATCAAAATCAGAATATGAATCCATTTCAAAATCAAATCTTAGAGAGTCTTGTTCATTAGAAACAGGTGTGGAAGTTCTCTTAGACATTAAACCAGAACCAATACTCATAATCTCCCGAAGCATAGGAAAATTATAATCCATGGAGTTTTTACTTGGTGGTTCAAAATGGGAGATAAAAAAAGTAGAATGTTCCTCAGAGGGGTACTTCATGGAGTCTATAACATTAAATATCACAACTTCATCCCCAAATTCCATGAAAAGTGTACCCTCATTGACATTTATGACAGTTTTTGAAATTTTGAGGAAGGATCTACCTATGATTATGGGAGCATCAGAACTTACAAGATCATCCTCTATGTTAAGAACATAGAAATATGCTGGAAAGATCATGTCTCTTACCCGGACAAGTACATCCTCAAGGACTCCTGCTAGATATGCCATAACTCTATTCGCTAATTGCACCACTATTCTCGTCGGCTTCAACTCACCAACCTGTAAAGAAGAGAATTCAGAGTGAGGAATCACATTTATTGAAGCTC
The DNA here is from genome assembly GCA_963277665.1 of Viscum album. NCBI lineage: Eukaryota > Viridiplantae > Streptophyta > Magnoliopsida > Santalales > Viscaceae > Viscum > Viscum album. The sequence goes on along the minus strand of OY728120.1, from coordinate 1,533,631,344 downwards.
ATAAATCACAAAGAGCATCAGAGAAGTGCAACACCCCTGTGGTACATTGGATGATGAATATCCTGGGATCCTTGAACTTTGTTGGCATTGCTAGAGTTGGTGTAATGAGTGTTGAGACATTCCTTCCAATGTTGATCCTCTCATTTTCCTTGAGCCCTCTTCGATTGGTGCAGATTTCTTTTAATAATTTGGCATACCTTGGGATTTCCTTAATGGCATCAAGTAGAGGAATATTGTTCACCACACGCTTGAATGTGTCCAAAACCTCCTTTTGCATTGCTTCTTCATCCAGCTTCATGGTTTGAACAACCCTGTTTGGAAAAGCAAGGGGTTTAGGAGGAACATCATCAATCATTTTCTTACCTTTATCTTTCTCCTTGGATTTCTCATCAGTTGGGATGGAAAGTGGCTTCCCTAGAGTTGAGGTGAATCTCGGTGGAATGGTTGGTACAGATATATCGTTCATTTTCTTCCCACTTCTCAATGTGATGGAACTAAAATTCCCACTTGGATTTTGAGTGGGTTGGGAAGGTATATTTCTGAATTCTTACTCACAAGTTCATAGAGGGCAGTGGAAATATGGCTCATTTGAGTCTTCAAATCTCTCATATCCGAACCTTGACTCTTCAGCTCATTCTGTTGATTAAGAACAATTTGTTTCAAAAGATCATCAGTGTTAGAGTCTACCTTGTGTTGGAGAGTCCCTTGTTGCTGACTTGTTGATGTTTGAGCTTCGAATCTCCTTTGGGGTTTTTGGAAACCCTATTGGTAAGGTGGAGGTTGCTGGAAGTTATGTTTAAAAGGGGGCCTTTTGTTGTTCCCCAGAGCCATACCTCATTTCTGGTTGATCTTTCCACCCTTGGTTGTATGTTGGAGCAAATGAATCAAACTTATTTTGGGGAAGTGCTTGTTGTTGCTGCTGAAATGGTCTCCCTGGGAATACTACTGCAAAATCCTTTGTCTCTTTTAGTTGTGGGCAACTGTCAGTTGGGTGGCTTGTATCAGTGAAAATGCCATAAGGCCTTGAAGGAGGGGGTTGGGATGTCTTTTGAGCCAGTGCAATCTGCCTCACCATAGTGGTAAATTCTTCCAACTTGGTATCAATCAAATGACTTTCAAGAGAAGAAGGACTTACCTGATGTACTCCCCTAAATGTGGTGTACCTCAATTGACAAATTTTTGGGAGTTTTGTGCCATCTTGTCGATCAATGCACGCGCGGCTACTGGTGTCTTTTACACCACTGCCCCTCCTACTGCGACATCTACCATGCTTCTCTACATAGGTGTGAGTCCATCATAGAAGTATTGGATGAGTAGTTTCTCTCTGATTTGGTTATGTGGGAAGCTTGCACACTACTTCTTGAATCACTCCCAGTACTCATACATTGACTCCCCTTGGGCCTGTTTGATCCCTGAGATCTACTTACGAATGGAAGTGGTCCTTGATGCTGGAAAAAATCTCTGCATGAAAAGACATTTCAAATCGTTCCATCAAGTTAAATCTTCGGGTTGTAAATAATAGATCCAATATTTCGCAGCTCCATCAAGTGAGAATGGGAATTCTCTTAATTTGATTTGGTCTTCAGATACATTTCTTGGTTTCAAGTTTGATCAAACCACATTAAATTATTTCAAATGTTTATTGGGATCCTCACCAGAGAGGCCATGAAACTTTGGAAGTAAGTGAATTAATCTAGATTTCAATTCAAAGTCTGATTCGAGTTTCGGGTATGAAATACAATTTGGTTGATAGTTAATATCTGGTGCAGCCAATTATAGAATGGTTCTATTAAGTTCATTTCCATTATTGTCTGCCATTGGTTCCTCTTTTATGTTTGAATTTGAATTGCTTCCAATTTCAATGTTTCCAGAAGAGAGGAATTCACCAACTGGTTTAATATTAAAACTTCTCGTAGACCGAGAATGTCTGATTCGAGCCCTAAGGCTACATTCAATATCAGGGTCAAGATCTAAGAGATCATTGAGATTAGTTCGTGTCATAAATCAAATAAAAATGAAAAGAAAGAAATTGGACCATAGTAAAATAAAAATGAGAAGTTTGAGTTGATGGTCCAAAAAGAAAATAAGAGGATGAAAAAAATGAAAACTTGAGAAAGGGGAAAGATGAAAGAGAGACGTGAAGAAAATAATAAAATGTAGAATAAAATAAATACCTATAAATGGTTTAATAAATTACCTGCCTCCCTGGTAACAGCCCCAATTTTAAATAGCATTGTCGTGGGTTCCCTCAAATGATTAGTGTGATTTTTGGGTACTTAGGTGCAGCAAAGTGGCTGACCAAGGTCGTCTCTCAAAGGAGGAAGTAGATTTAAAACAACTTTTTTAAGGTATTATAAAAATAAAATTAAAGAGAATAAAAACACTACATTGAAGGATGAGGGTTGGTTATAGATTATGAATCTAGAATAATTTTTCTGGAAGAAGATTGTATTTTTTTTGTTTTTAGTTTTGAAATGATGTTTGACTAAAAAGACACAACAAGAAGATGTTTTTTTAGAACATATTTTAAAAGGCGTAATCGATCTAACTCTACCTATTCACTCTATTATTAATCATTATCATTTGAATTAACATTCACTTAATTATGATCCCTTAATTTGTTAACCCCTCAACCCTACGAGAATTAACCTTAACACAAAGATGAAATTAATTAAACCCTAGGCTAGCTTCGGAACATGCTATCGTAGCACCCTACTTCGATTGATGTTCTAAGGCTAGATTATGGTCAGTGGTAAATTAAGGCACATAACCACTATGGAAATTAGTATTAATTGAGTTTATGGATAGTATTTTAACTCTACAAATTGATCCCATGTGTTCTTGTATTGCCGATTAAGATCGCGCTCTCACAATTCACATAAATCCTGACCTCGCGCGTTTTTTGTTAATTGTTCAATTTCTCACTTAGTTTCTTATAATTTAAAAACTCAATTAATGGATCATGTTTATTGAATTAAAGTATCTCAATGATTCAAAATAATTAAATTAATAGGGTAGAAGATAGATCAATTACTAAAAGACTACTCTTCCATGGGTGGCGTAATCATCGTAGAAGCGTTTTGCATGTGCAAAGGGTTATAACGGGAATAACCCGATAAAGCTTCTAATAAATAATTCCATACCAAATAAGAAGATTAAGATAAGAATAAATTTAAATAAAATATAAGAAAAGAGAATAAATAAAATAAGTACAAAGAAATTTACTACACAAATGAAAGCATTACAACACGAAGGAGAAGGAGAAGAGGAAGGCTTGATGAGGGGATCCTTGCTTCAAGAGCTACCCCTCTTACAATGTTTGGGTAAATGGAGTGAAACTTAGTATATTCTGCCTTAAACATTCCAATTCACGTCTCAACCCCACAAAATGAGAAAAAACCAATTTATTGAGTGGTGGGGAGCTAGTTTCAAAGTGGTTTCTAGTGTAAATGGGAAATCTCGGCCAAATATTTTATGCCAAATTACACCGCCCATTTGACTACTAAAATGCGGGAATTGTCCAATCTTCCAAAAAGATAATATGTGAGTATATGGGTCATCTATCTCTTATAACAATTGGGGCTCAATCCAAGCCCATATGAAGGAGTTATGGTCCCAATATAGAAGCTCCTCTATTCTGGAGTGTCCAGCCCACCTTTGACTTTATGGACCAATTACTCCATCCAAATTCATTCGTTTGATATAGTGTCATGAATAAAAGTTGTATAATATGATGCTAGGAACACTGTTACAAAATTGAAAATTCAAATAATGAATATAAGAATAGTTATCTTCGAAATACTACAGTGCACTATAAAGGTTAAAACTGAAATTTTCACCAAATTTTCAAATGAATGATCAAATCCCAAATATTTTATAATCAAACATATTTAACACAATGTGAGAAAATTATATCATTTATTATCAATAAAATATTCAACAAAATAGTGTTTTATCAATCCAACAAACACATTAATTCCATTCAATCATCCCTAGTGTCCTCCCTGACACCCACATGCATAAACCGATGCATCTCGCCACTCTAGGCGTCATCTACTGCCACAACCTAAAGTCTCCATGCCTCCACATATCAAAACAGCCATCCATTATCATATTACAGCACAAGTAGTAGGAATACAAACATCACATCAATGGGCTCTTGGCCCTTTAACAATCAAGAGGGTAACTCAAAACCCCTTTAAGAAATTCTCACACAATATGTTCTCTAACCCATATTGAATTAGCAGATTTGTTAATCATAGGTTCCAATTACGGGAGACCTAATAAGTAAGTTATCACAATTAAAAAACCATGCTTACATCCCTATCTTGATTAACAATAAATTAGAACAACTACAACAATGGAAACAAACAGATTCATTTACATGCCTCTTTATCTTTAGCCAATTAATTAACAATTAATTCCAGCTTTTACGTTCATTATAGATTTCCATCAAGAACAAACAAATAATCCAAGAAATCATAGATATCTCTCTATCTAGAAAAACTTAAGGCAAACCGTTATCACGGTACACGACAACAATATGCGATCAACCAATTCTTTTAATCCGATTCTAGTATTTTATTGGGTCAATTTCATTGTGATCCAAGGGGATAAATCTTGCTAATTCTATGATTTCCCATATACAATTATAGAAGCCACTAATCCCCTACCTCAACAATTCTTGACATTCTTTATCCACACAATGGGTCACAATACTCCTCTCGCGACAACAGCATCCACCCAAGGATTCCACGGTATGAAAAAACCAACCAAACCCCAAGAAAAACCAATTATAAGCATGGAGATTACAAGCTATAAAATGAAAAGAAGAATAGGAGAATATTTACCCCAAAGTAATGATGATACAACATACCTTATATCGAAGATTGATCGATACAGCTCGGTTGCATCAAAACAGAGCAGAACCAATCCTAGGAGTAAAGTTTGATTTTGAAACTCCGATGTGAAGGATTTAAAGGTTCTAGAGTCTCATAGCTGATAAAAAAGAGGATGAACAAGGGAGAATGATATCTTGCCCCTTTTTGAATATTTAATGGGGCGACCGTTTAAGATACGTTTAATTCCCCATTAAAAGCAGATCGCATTAACCCATGCGGTTTGACCAAGTAAAACATCCTGATCCATAGGAATAATTAATATAGGATTTATGGAATTTGAATCGGCCTTAATAGTCCTTAAAATAATGCTTTAAATGTATTTTACATCAATAGAAACGTCAAAGGGGCGAAACTGTAGGAAGCTGGAAACACTGTTCAAGTACACCGTTAGAAGGTCACTTTAGAAGGTTGCCGTTCTTGAAACACTGTTCAAGTCTACCGTTATAAGGTCACCGTTTGAAGGATACCATTCTGGAAACACTATTTAAGTATAGCATTAGAAGGTCACTGTTAGAAGGTTACCATTCTGGAAACACTGTTCAAGTCTACAGTTATAAGGTCACCATTAGAAGGTTACCGTTCTGCAAACACTGTTCAATTCTACTATTAGAAGGTCACTGTTAAAAGGTTACCATTTTGGAAACACTATTCAAGTCTATAGTTATAAGGTCGCCGTTAGATTGTTACCGTTCTGGAAACACTATTCAAGTCTACTGTTAGAAGGTTACCATTCTGGAAACACTGTTCAAGTCTACTATTATAAGGTCACTGTTAGAAGGTTACTGTTCTGGAAACATTGTACAAGTCTACCGTTAGAAGTTCACTATTAGAAGGTTACCGTTCTGGAAATGCTGTTCACAGAACTGGAAATTCGGAAAAGTGTTGGGGATAAGTCACCTTGACCTTCTGGAACACCTCCAACACCACAATTCAACAATGTAATGGACCAGAGGGGTACGGTCCATTACCTTAGATACCTCTCAAAACATTATCGTCCTCGAGAATTTAAAACCAACCCAGACTAAAAGAGGGGTCCGAACAACCACCCCATAAGATACGTCTCACGGGGAAACCACCGTGAGTTGTTCAAAAGCTGGAACAAAACCATGACATTCGAGAGTAAGGGAACAATCAATCCATATCCAAACAATTCAATCATAACATCACATCAAAGGTACATAAAAGAAAGTATCAAATAAAACTCAGCACAACACCTTAAAATAGCTCTGGGTACTGGACACGCATCTGTGACTCACATTCCCAGGTTCTCTCTTCCATGCCACCGTGTCGCCACAAGACACGAACCAAGGGAATAGAATGCCCACCCAACACCTTCTCCTTGCAGTCTTAGATCTCCACAGGTCACTCCTCGAAGTTTGTGTCATCATCAATATCGATCTCTCACCAATCGATAACATGATATTCATCATGAAGATAATGACAGAGCTGTGATACATGGAAAACATCATGAATCCGACTCATCTGAGGGGGAAGTGCTACTCGATACGCCACAACTCCAACATGAGTTAACACCTCGAAAGGCCCAACAAACCACGGAGAAAGCTTACTTCCACGACCAAACCTTCGCTTCCCGCGACGGAGAGTCAGCTTCAGAAACACATGATCCCCAACATTAAACTCTAAGGGTATCCTTCTTTGATCAACATATGATTTCTGACGATCCTGCGCCGTCTTTATCCTCTAAAAAATCTCTTGAATCATCTCTTTTGTATTCTACACTGGTTCTTGTCTGAGGATTGCTGACTCTCTGACCCCAGTCCAGCACAACGGAGAATGGAAAGGCTGACCATACAGGGCTTCAAATGGCGCCATACCAAGGGTGGAGTGAAAACTATTATTGTAAGAAAACTCCACCAAGGGTAGGTGCCTCATCCATGAACCTCCAATGTCAAGAACACAAGAGCGCAACATGTCTTCATGAGTCTGGATGGTTCGCTCTGTTTGACCATCCGTTTGATGATGCAAAGTAGTTCTAAGGCATAGTTGAGAACCAAAATCATGATGGAGACCCCTCCACACACTGGAGGTAAAACATGGATCTCGATCAGAAATGATCATCCTAGGGACTCCATGAATTCTCACCACCTCCTCCAGATACTGCCTCGACAAAACTTCCACTAGGCTCGACTCCTTGATCGCTATGAAGTGGGCAGATTTTGTTAAACGATCCACTACCACCCATATATCATCATGTCCTCCCGGAGCTCGAGGTAAACCTGTAACAAAGTCCATTGAGATGTCCTTCCACTTCCACTGAGGAATCTCTAATTGATAAAGAAGACCACTAGGAACACGATGTCCGGCCTTCACCTTCTAGCAGACTAAACATCGAGACACACACTCTACAACCGCAGGCTTCAGCCCAGGCCACCAACACTGACTCCTCAAGGATCGGTACATCTTTGTCACACCAAGATGTACTTCCAAGGTTGAACTATGAAACTCTCAGAGAACCGTCTCGTGCATCACCAAGGGAACAAAAATACTTCCATGATACAACACTCGGTGTTGTTCATCCTCTGACCAACCATCAGGGGCCGCACCACAAATAACTCGGTCTCTCCAAACTTCCACATCTGGATCACCCAACTGGGACTCTTCCACCTTCTGCATCAGGGATGACTGCAACGTCATCTAGAAAAGAAAACCTCTACCTCCAACCTCTTCCATATCAAGATGAAAAGCTGAATCTTCCTCCATTACACTCCAGGAATCACCAGATTCACACAAAACGTCATTACGTGACATTCAGCTCAGTTCATCAGCTACAACATTCCATTTTCTAGGTGTATATGATATTTCAAAGTCATATTCCTGCAAGAACTCCATCCACCGACACTTCCGCAAGTTCAAGTCACGTTGGGAGAAAACATACCTCAAACTATTATAATCGGTGAAAACCACAAAGTGCTCACCAATGAGGTAATGTCCCCACAACCTCAGAGCGAACACCATGACTACCAACTCAAGATCATGGGTGGCATAGTTGCATTCATGGGGACGCAACTGCCGAGACCCATAAGAAACAACTGACCTCTACTGCATCAGAACACAGCCTATCCTCAGATGTGAAGAATCACAGAAAACATCAAACTGGACTCCCTCCGCTGGAAGAAAATGAACTGAAGCACTTACCAAATTCTCCTTTAGATACTCGAAAGCTGCCTGACACTGATCAGTCCATATGAACGCTTGATCCTTCATGGTCAAAGATGTCAGAGGAGTCACAACTTGGGAGAAATTGGCTACAAACCTCCTATAATAGCCTGCAAGACCAAGAAAACTTCACACCTCTGACATGATCTTGGGGGATTCCCAAGACACCACTACTTATATCTTCAACGAATCCACAAATACTCCCTGTTGGGACACAACTTTCCCCATGAAACAAACTTCTCCATCCCAAAACTCACATTTCGACAACTTCCCAAACAACTGATGTTGGAGAAGAACTCCCAAAATAGCTCGTAGTTGCTTTGCATGCTCCTCTTCAGATGTGTATTACACAAGGATTTCGTCGATGAAAACCACAACAAACTTGTCCAGGAATTCAAAGAACACAACAATCATCAACCACATGAAAACAGCTGAAGCATTCATCACACCAAATGGCATTACAACAAACTCATAATGCCCATGATGACAACGGAAAGTAGTCTTCAAGATATCCTCATCCTTTACAAAAATCTGATGATATCCTGACCACAAGTCGATCATTGAGAACCAACTTGCACCCTTCAGTTGATCGAATAAGTCATCAATCCATGGGAGAGGTTAGCGGTTCTTTATTGTCACTTTGTTTAATCGATGATAATCGACGCACAACCGCAAACTGTCGTTAGACTTTTTTACAAACAAAACTAGTGCACCCCACAGTGACACACTGGGCCAAACAAAACCACAGTGAAACAGACCATCAAGCTGAATATGTAGCTCTCGTAACTCAGAAGGGGTCATCCTATACGGAGACATAGAGAAAGGAGATGCTCCTGGCTGTAGCTCGATCCCAAAATCTATCTCTCGTCAAGGGAGTAAGGCTACAACCTCTTCTGGAAAGATGTTAGGGTACTCCTCTATGACCCTAGGAAACACCAACTGCTGAAACTCTGAAGAACTCAGCATCATCTCAACCATCATGGATGATAAGCATGGAACTCCTCTATGACTCATCCGAGGATCTCGCTCACCAACAACACCACTTTCTGTCCATCTGCATCAAAGAAAACGACCTTCTTCTTGTAGCAATCCACAATAGCCTACACCGAATAAAACCAATCCATGCTGAGGATGAAATCATATGGTTCTATTCATAAACATAGGAAATCTCCCCAAGAGAAGTGTTTCCCCAATACTAGCTAACAATCTCTACATACTTCAAACAAGTCAGCTCGACCTCCAACTAGCGTAGTCAACACCAAGGGAACTGGAAGCCTCTCTACCTCATGTCCCAAAGCATGGACAAGGGTAGGTGATATGAAGGAGTGTGTTGCTCCTGAATCAAACAAGGCATACACCAAGGTAGAAAACAAGAAAAGGGTACCTCGAACAACATCTGGCTCACCTGGGGCTGGCAATGCTAGAGCATGAAGCTAACCAAGACCTCCTCCATGGCCTCTCTGACCCTAATGAAGACCACCACCATGGCCACGCTCTGCTCTCTGAGGATGGGGAGCATCATGGGGCTATCCTCTGCCAGCTCCATCTACCCTCTGGTGATCTAAAGCTAGTGAAACCTTCTGCTACAGCCTCATCTGGAACCGGCTCAATGGAGGAACCTAGAGCGGAGCGCCTGGTGCATGATGACATCTCTGAAAATTCGAGCACTCCCGGTGCTGATGACCATGACCACCACAAGAAAAACAAGCGCCTGATCCCTTGGCCTAGGCTTGAGAGTTACTTCCTCCAGAGAAACGAGATGGGAAGGGCTGAGACCTACCCCCAGTTGAACGGAAACTCTTCTGCCCGGAAAACCAGGATCCCCGAACCACAGATTCACTTCGTGAGGAATCATGACGATTCCCCTCTCATGATGTCCCGATCCTAGGAAAAGTCTTCTCGACAACCTCTTCCCTCGCAATCACCTCAAGATATGTCTTTAGCATAAATGGGGTGACCTGACGCTGGATCTCTGGACGCAAAGCCTCCTCGAAATTCCTCGCCCTGGCCTCCTCATCTGGTAACATGTATAAAGAATATCGTAGAAGGTTCCTAAAACGAATTACAAACTCTCGAACACTGGAGCTCCCCTGTCGAAGGTTAAGAAGCTCCTGGCGACTGGACGCCTTCACAGTCGAAGAAAGAAACTCGACTCTAAACCGGTCTCGAAACTCCCCCCATGAGATCGCTAACTCCTCCCGATCCCCGAGGAACAAGAACCACCACTACCTCACTGCTCCACGCAGCATCATCAAAACCAAGGACACCCAGTGTTCCTTCTGAGCACGAATCTAACTAAAGCCTATCTCAACCTCCTCCAACCAGTCCTCTATGACTGCATTTGAAACGGAGCCCTCGTACTTCTGTAGACTCTGTCACTGAAACTCTCGGAGTGTCTTCCTCCAAGTGTCATCGTCTTCAACCTCTACTTGGCGGCGATCTGGTGGAACAGCCTGCTGGACATCTTCTGCGCAAACCTGACGAGGACGTCGACCTGGATCCATACCTAAAAAAGAAAAAACCGCTAGGGCTCCTAAGACTGGATTATGGAAGAATAAACATTAATTAATTAATTATTTTCTTTTATTAATTTTTGGTTAACCTATCTCAAGGTCTACCCATTCAAACACAGGCACAAGGATGATTTATGCATGATCCTTTCCTAGGTCTCAACCCTGCAACTAGTATCACTTTGTTTAGTAGCCATTGTAAACATAAAGGTCCGTACGTCAGATCATAGGGGGCCCTAAATTCCTTTGTCTCAGCCGGTCTCCAGTGTTTACCACACTTTCTAAACATGAATGACACTGTTGCCCTACCAACCCATGCAACCTCACATGTGCCTAACTCCAAACTCCTTTCTATCCCTCAACAAGAGCCTCTAATACCACTATTTCACGACACCCTCCCCACAAAGTGCACCCCTACTAGGACGGAAATGTGAGAAGGGAGATAATGACCCCTGATTTCCGCCTCCAGTAGGCCCCGGGTTGGCGACTAGCACCGAGGGTATAGTAACACACAAATGGGAGGCATTACCCTCTAAGGGAACACATGGGGAAGAGAGAGATAATATAGACACCAACCAACTCCAATTGAAATTATAAAAGAAACCCAAGTACATATATGAAATGTCAGGAAAAAAGTACAACAACTAAAAGGGGAAACTATATGTACCCAAAAGAATGTAAAACAGCAGCGACCACAAGCCCGAACAGCTTTTGCAACCATAAGCTAGTAGTAACCAGCCTGATCTCCAGCCTGCTCTAAGTGAGCTAAAAAACAGTTTATATATAGGTAGGGTGAGTATAATAGTATACTCAGTAGGATCCTCCCAGAAGCCTCTCGTGAAAAAGTAATGAAAGCATGCTATAGCACAGTGAACAACAAGTAAAACTACCTCGTCACCTAAACTGGTATACTATGTTCCCAACCTCACCATGGATACTCTCACCAAGTAACACATACAAGAATATAACATATTGTAAAGAATATAAAGGGTACCCCGCTACTAGCGCCCCACTGGTTTTTCGCTTTTCCCCAACAACATATCCAAAGACATTCCCGTAGACACATGGGCTAAGCTCCACAATCTGCACCTCGTGCACCACAAAGCCATGCCCGTAGACACCTGGGCGAAGCAACACACCATCCTCACAACCAAAAGTAACCAGGTAAGTTCTGGGAGCCTCCACATCCTGCATAACGTGGATCATACATCGGGTATTATACCTCAATCCATTATATCTCATACACCGAGTAGGGACCCTCAATCCATCACAACCTATACACGTTACACCTATAGTAGTCCATAGGATACTATATCCAGAATATATGTGTGTGAAATAACCACAATCCATTATAGACCTCTACACATGTATATGGGGAAACTAACTATTGTGAATGTTGGCACATGTATCTACCAAGAGAAGAGAGCGGGGCCAAAGGGGGTAGTCAGCCATTCGACCTCCCATCAGAATGTTGGGGAAAACACCCCCAGGGATCAAAATCCCCGGGGTGTGAGTTGCCCTTACTGATAGGGTGATGTATCTTATAGAAACAAAAAAAGTACAGAATATATATATAACTGACATCCACACTCTGGGCATTACCTAGTCTTAGATACATCTGCAGCTAACGTCTCTCAAACACCAAGCTGCTACTTCTAAGACTAGGTATCCTATAAGCACGGACACATTTGAAGAGCATTACTAGATTAATCCATTCTCATTTTATCAGTTCCACTGTACGTTAATTAATTCTTTAAACATTAATTAACCATGAACAATTACACATTAAACTAAATTGGCATCAAATTCAAATTCAACTGCCCCTTTTAAGATTCACATCACCTTTAAATTCTAGTATCTCCATCCCCATTGATTTTCACCATTTAATCAAAATCTCATTACAGAATTACTTTCTCATATTCCGAGGAATTCTAGAAAGGCATCCTATGCTACTAAACACAAAGGGGCTCAACACGGTGAGTAGATATACTACCCATCGAGTCTTTTCCGCCTATTGCAAGAGCATAGACCCATTCTCCCTCGAGAGGCTAAACACGGAAAGCACGTGGAATACCCCGCGTGTCTTCGCCTCCTTCGGAAGGAGGGTAAGAAAGACTAGCTGCCTTGAACAGTGGGGAAAAGTAAAGCAGATAAGAAACCAAAGAACCAGCAAGCATCCAACAAACACATTCATTCCATTCAATCATCCCTAGTGTCCTCCCTGACACCCACATCCATAAACCGATGCATCTCGCCACTCTAGGCATTATCTGCTGCCACAACCAAAAGTCTCCATGCCTCCCGATATCACAACAGCCATCCAAGCTCACATTACAGCATAAGAAGCAGGAAAACAAACAACACATCAATGGGCTCTTTTCCCTTTAACAATCAAGATGGTAACTCAGAAACCCTTTAAGAAATTATCACACAATATGTTCTCTAACCCATATTGATTTAGAATATTTGTTATTCGCAGGTTCCAATTACAGGAGACCTAATTAGTAAGCTATCACAATTAAACAACCAGGCTTACTTCCCTAACTTGATTAACATCAAATTAGAACAACTACAACAAAGAAAACAACCAGATTCATTTACATTCCTCTTTATCTTTAGCCAATTAATTAACAATTAATTCCGGATTTTACTTTCATTATAGATTTCCATCAAGAACGAAAAACTAATAAAATAAATCATAGATATCGCTCTATCTAGAAAAACATGAGGCAAACCGTTATCACAGTACAAAGCAAAATCATGCGATCAACCAATTATTTTAATCCGGTTCAACTATTAGATTAGGTCGATTTCATTGTGATCCAAGGGGATAAATCATGATAATTCTACAATTTCACATATACAATTAGAGAAGCCACGAATCCCCTACCTCAACAATTCTTAATGTTCATTATCCACACAATGGGTCACAATCCTCCTCTCGCGACAACTACATCCACCCAAGGATGCCACGATACGACAGCACCAACCAAACCCCAAGAAAAACCCATTATAAGCATGGAGATTACATGCTATAATATGGAAAGGAGAATAGGATAAGATTAACCCCAAAAGAACGATGATACAACATACCTTATATCGAAGATTGATCGATATAACTCGGTTGCATCAAAACAGAGCACAAACAATCCTAAGAGTAAATTTTGATTGTGAAACTCCTACATGAAGGATTTGAATGTTCTAGAATCTCATAGCTAATAACAAATAGGAAGAACAATGGAGAATGATATCTCGTCCCTTTTTGAAGATTTAATGGGGTGACAGTTTAAGATACATTTAATTCTCCATTAAAAGTGGATCACATTAACCCACACGGTTTGACCAAGTAAAACATCCCGAGCCATAGGAATAATTAATATAGGATTTATGGAATTTGAATCATCCTTAAGAGTCCTTAAAATAATGATTTAAATGTATTTTACGTCAAATGAAACGTCAAAGGGGAGAAACTGTAGGAAGCTAGAAACACTGTTCAAGTCCACCGTTAGAAGGTCACTATTAGAAGGTTACCGTTCTGGAAACACTGTTCAAGTCTTCTGTTATAAGGTCACCGTTAGAAGGTTACCATTCTGGAAACACTGTTCAAGTCTACCGTTAGAAGGTCACTATTAGAAGGTTACCGTTCTGGAAACACTATTCAAGTCTACCGTTATAAGGTCACCGTTAGAAGGTTACCATTCTGGAAACACTGTTCAAGTCTACTATTAGAAGGTAGCTGTTAGAAAGTTACCGTTCTGGAAACACTATTCAAGTCTACCGTTATAAGGTCACTGTTAGAAGATTACCGTTCTGCAAACACTGTTCAAGTCTACTGTTAGAAGGTCACTAGTAGAAGGTTACCGTTCTGGAAACACTATTCAAGTCTACCGTTAAAAGGTCACTGTTGAAGGTTACCATTCTGGAAACACTGTTCAAGTCTACCATTAGAACGTCACTATTAGAAGGTTACCGTTCTGGAAACACTGTTCACAGAACTAGAAATTCAGAAAAGTGTTGAGGATAAGTCACCTTGACCTTCTGGAACACCTCCAACCTCAAAATTCAACAAAGTAATGGACCAGGGAGGTCCGGGCCATTACAGTCAACATAATTCTAGGACTCTAACCAATACGTATACTTAGCCTTAGGGACATCCCTAGACATACCTTAGAAATATCTCTAGGGATCTCACTAATGTTTTCGCATCCTAGCCTCCAAAGGATAACTAAACCGAACCTCTGATACCAACTGTAGAGACCCAAATATTAAAGTACATGGACATTACATTACTTTTGCATAATACTTAATACAGAACAAAAACAGACAAACAAGGACAGTAATAGTTTAGTGTCTTTGAAAACTCGGAATATAATCTTCTAATCGTGGTGAAAGATCTTCAACATCTACAATAATGATCTTCCCCTTTTGTTTTCTTACCTAAAACCATTCTTTAAATCCTAGGGAAAAAAACATATAAAGGGTGAACTCAATTTCTCATTAAGGGTAATCATGGATAAAATATAACAAATCATATACATTTGAACTTAAAAAAACATGAACATAATGTTTAAACTTCAAAATCGTGAGCAATGACATAAAACATGGCAGTACGTAAGGCATAGATCATAAAGAAACATTAATCATGATAAAATATCTTGAGAATAAAACATGTAATTGTGGAAACCATTAATCACATGATATGATTTCCATAGTATCCAAGACATTGCTACCAAGAGCATCTTAGTGGATAATGTCCCTTTCTGAATCGAGTTCACTCCTCGTTCCAGTCCTGTATCACTGAACCGGATTAACCTGTCGTTCCAGCCATGTCTATCTCATGAGATATAAATCTTTAACCAATGAATTGTAGGGAGATATAGGCCCCACCCATCTCATAATTAAATCATTCTTACTTGTGCCACAAAATAAAAAAAAGTATTCATCACAACTCAAAGAATAAAATTGGTTTCATAAACATCATCCCATCATAACATAATCCATATAAAAAAATGGATATCATTTCATCATAAGAAAAGTGAAACCATGTAAATCATAGAGACATTATAATTTTAACATACACAAATTAAATAATGTCATCTTAGACGAAAATGGTTTTGATAAAACACTTGAAATGAATTCTTGGGGAAAATATCCGTTCTTCTTCAAAATCATTTTCATTTCTCAAAATTCCATGAAATTTTAAAAGGAAATTATTTTGTTGAAAATAGTCATGAAATATTTTAGATTAAGATTCATAAAAAGAAATAATTATAAAACTGTAAAAATCTATTCATGTCGTATAAGTTAAAGAAAACATTCTCCTCGTACTTTTAACGGAAAAGTCAAAAAGTACTACATATGGTAAACAAAAGCAAGATTCCTTCCGTAACACAAATTAAAAGTCAAGATGGGTAAAAATGACTTTAAACATACATGGAAGAATATTAAACACTTTATGAAAACATTTTTATGGACATGTATGAAAAATATAACCCCAATAAATACTTACAAATAAGAAATCTCAGATAAAAATGAGATTGAAAAATTATCCCTTACCTTAGGTCTGATATGCTTCGTACATATCCGAACCTCATGTATAATGATTTAAATAATTTTATTGACTTATTAAAGAATCATATTCATTGTTATGATATCATATATGGTTCACTTATGACTTTATATTACCCGTTCTTTTGTAAATTCCATGTTAAACCAGCGTTTTTGGTAAAATCGTTTCATTTATCGTACGTGTATGGATTTTTTGTTATTGATATTATTGTTACTTATATACTGATTTAATTACTTCAAGAATTTAATTCATGATTTATATGTCATATATATTCAGTATATACATATATAATATATAGATGAATGAAATGAAATACACCGTTCATGGAGATGGTAGGTCATACGTACGCATGAACGTTGTTTTCCATTCCTTATTGACTTGAATGGAAGTATGTAGATGACATATATATATATATATACATAAATAAAGTAGATTTATCATGTAATATATTTCATTTTTATTCATTATATATACTTTATAATCATCCTTGAATGGTTATCATGGAGAATGAATCTCATCGCGTCGTGGAGACGGTAATCCGTACGTACGCACGAGCGATGATATCGTTCCCATAATTATTGAATTGAATTGGAGTGGATGATATAATATCTCAAAATCAGTATAATTTTATAATAAATTTATATATTTATTCTTTAAACCATTATACCCATCCAAGTAATGTGGTGGTGGAAAAATAGATTACACCACGGCGTGGAGAGGGTATTCCGTACGTACGCACGCGCGGTGATTTTATTTTCCATAGGATGGATAGAAGGTGAATTGGAATTTTTTAATATTTATAATAACATATAATTATATTAGTGATACTGATTTTATCACTTTATAATGAAACAACTAAATAATAAGATGTTTAAGAAGAAGGAAAACATGAATGAATCGGGAGAAGAGATTACCTCTTCTTCGATGCACCTCTTTTATGCTTCCACTTATGGCACTAGAGTTCGTATTTTGAGGAGACTAGAAACTATATAATGTGTATATGGGTGTTGATAAGGGAAATGGATAGGGTTTTTCCGAGCTTGAAGGCTCAAATTGTGTAAAGAGAAGAGGGAGAATGTGCCCTTTTATAAGGGAGGAGAGGGGCACCTTAGGAAAAATAGAAAATATTATTTTATAATAAAGTCATATTCGGTTTATAATAGCTCCAAATTGATTTATTTCTAATCTAGAGTTGGTATGGGTATAAATACTCTCAACCAAAAGGTTTTATAAATGTTTAGGTTACTATTTTAACCTTAACATTTAGATTTCACTCTATGTTAAATAATTTAACTTTTACCGTGTCTTCTTGTTTTTTTAAACTATATGGTTAATAAATATACTATAACAAGCCAAACTAACCCCAAGTGGTTCATTATTAATATATATAACCTTATCTAACACATATGTCCAAACCTTATATTTTTAAGAATAAAAAACCAATTAATAATATAATATTTCTTTCAAAAACTATTTTATGTCAATTTTAACTCTATTTGGTACTTGATTTTGGTCAAATTCATAACAGCATGATTAGTTCTAAAAAAGTTAATTAAATCAATAATAACATGTATTATTATCCTATAAAATTAGTGTAATTCATAAAGAGTCTAAGATTACATTTATTTGGGTTTTTATAACATCAATTATGTTAATATTTCATTAATAAGGTAATTACTGCATCATCATTATGTCATAAATAAATTAAATTATTTAATGTCTAAAAATTATAAATAAAATACCTTTATGTAGGAAAGATTTTTATCTTTCTAATGAATATTTATAGTCGAATTTATCTTATGTATAACCCTATATTAAAAATGTTTTAGTTATTAAACATTGATTTTAACTATTTTAACTCTTCTTTAAATAAAATAATAATAAATGTCCTAATCTAATACAAGTGGACCTAAAGGGTAATATTTTATTCCTAAGGTTGTTTTTTGGTCTAATTAATCTTATCCAATATAATTAGGACCTGTTTTAGGGTAATAGGTATATCAATTTTACACTTAATTACCCTATTCACTTTTAACCGTGGTAAATAAAAGTAAAAAGTTACTATTCAAAAAAAATTATTTTTATCTTATTGAACCACATTTTACTCCTTGATATTAACCGTGTCTCTCGGATTTTCGAAATTCCACTCACATAAGTGGTAAAATTATGTTTTATGTAAATTTTCAAATTCTCTTAGGAGGTGGGTAAAAGACGGTGAAAAGATCAATATAATTTTTATGTATCTAAAATTATTATAAAATGACTCCAATGAATTACATTGAACTTATATAGGTATTATGTATCAATTTTTACCTAAAAGAAATTTAAATAAAATAAATAATTATTTAAATAAAAAGTCCGTTTTTAAATAGTAACCTAGTGTTTTCACTATTCATAAAAAATTGAAATTTTTCAGAAAAATACCAAAAATTCACCCAAAGCTAATTTCGATATTCTGAATCCAAAAATGAAGTCCATTTTGAAAGATTTTTTTTTAAATTTCAAAAAGTGGGTATTACTATTCATAACGGCTAGTTTATATAATATTTTAATAACATATCGTTGTTTATTGAAACCCAGTATTGTGTACAACACACGCTATCGTGGAAGGTCGTGATTGCGTGTAATGCAAGTCTAGTCGGGGATGCATGTAGTGAAAGCTAATTTTGGTGCAGCATACAACACAAGACATAAATTAAATTAAAAGAATATTTTTCATAAAATCTCGGGGTGTTACATATTACCCCACTTCAAATGAATTTCATCCTCAAAATTCGTCAGGGTTATAAATGGTTTACTACTTGAAAGTTTTTTAATAGAAATCCAAATCATAAAAAGGAATACGAAAACGTAACTTTGAAAAGTAAATTATGAAACATAACGGTTACCTAAATTAAGTTTTCCTTAGGATTCCACATAGGAGAACATAGGTGAAAATATGGATATGGAAGAGAAATCTAACTCTCAAGTTCTGATGGAGAGTGTTAGATAACATGACTATGAAAAATAAAATAATCACAAAGACATAAATTTGTGATTATCTAAGGTACCATTTGATTAATCAGATATGAGGGTACTAGGAAAGCATTTTTGGTTTTCAATATCATTTACCTAATGTTGATGATTTTTTGAATTAAAATAAATACATACTTGATTTTGGTACAATCTCAACATTGCTCATGCCTCAAACAATTTCCACTTCATCTCTTAAATAAATTAAGTGTAATTTTTCTTTTGTGAAGTTTTAGCAGATCATGTGATAGAATGATAGGTCATTCCATCTGTCTCAAACAAAAGGTTAGAAAAAGTTATCAAATATACATATGTCCATATATGGTGAGGTTAATAGTGTATGGTACCTAAAATGGACTTATACTTAATATATCATACTGCTTAATAAAACTAGTTTCTACTAACTAGGGACTTCCTTTATGCCAGTGTTAAGAAATAAAGGTCTGTCGCACTTCGGTTGTGGGTTCGATTCCCAAAGCCTTGTCCGACGCGATGAGTTTTTGCATGTCCTATAGGTTGTCCCATTTTCTAAAACAACATTATTATAACATTACTTCAATAAAATTGAATAAATTCTAGCCTTAAACAATACTATCATATGTATCACTTAATTCATTCAAATCTTTAGGATTATCCAAAATACATCAGTCTAAGATCATAGTATAAAGAAAACTATTACATGAAAGGTCACATAAGAAGCGCGTGAATACCATAATTTATCCCCCATATATCATAAGATATATCTTGTTGTTGGTCACATTTCAAACATATTAATACCTTAATCAAGTATTCTCTTGAAAAATTAATACCCATTGAACCGTAGTAAAAACATGAATGTTGTCAAAAGTTAACACTTTCACATACCAAAATCCAAAAATTTATATATACTAAAACCATGATATAACTATGTCCTTATATCAGTCATGAGATCATGAATACTATCAAACATATTATTTTCTCTTTATCCCTTCATTATGCGCATATCATCTGCTTTCCAAAAATATTTCAATCACTTTTCATGGTTATCAATTCTATATTTTTCAAGAAACCCACAATGGACCAATACATAGATATTCCAATATACTATAAAAGTACCTCAACAAAATTATTCTTTAATACCAATAAATAAACACTTTAATCCATCATATTCAATGATTTCCATGGAATAAGTCCTTCCTTGATTTAGAAGGAACCTCTTAGGTCAGGGAATTGAGTTGCCTAATGCCCATGTTCTCCACAGATAAGACATTGGTCTCCATAACAGTCTGTCACTCTTTGACACTTTTCTCCACATAGATAACATCTTCCCCTCAATTTTAGGTATTCCTCAAGGTTCTTCTTCCCTTCTTTAAAAATATCAATCTTCCTTTCTCTATGCTCCTCACCATGCGAACATGCATAAAATTCCATCTTCCTCTTATTTGATGACTTGGGAATACAACTAAATTTCACCTTGTTAATCATATATCGAGATGACTGATTCGGAATAATCACAATATCTTTATCTCCAAGAATTACAAAATTTCGTTGATCATAGTCACCAATTTCTCCATTGGAATCAATGTTAACTGAATTCCTTCTCGCTCCCTCCATTGACTAAGACCAGAAACCATAGTGTAAGAAACAGTTAAAATAACGAGGTACCACATAATCATAAAAATTCACTTATGGGATGTCTAACTTATCAAATATTATTTAATCCATTACACTTAAGTTCACCATAGGTTATTCATGATCTTCAAAAAAATTATAGGACTCTTACCTATACATATACTTAACCTTAGGGACATACCTAGACATAACTTAGAAATATCTCTAGGGATCCCATTAAAGTTTTCGCATCCTAGTCTCCAAAGTTTAACTAAACCGAACCTCTGATACAAACTGAAGAGACCCAAATAATGACATACATAGACATTACATTACTTTTGTGGAATACTAAATACATAACAATAATAGACACACAAGGACCGTAATAGTTTAGTGTCTTCAGAAACTCGGAATATAATCTTCTAATCGTGGTGAAAGATCATCAAAATATCCCATAAATATCTTCCCCTTTTGTTTCTTACCTAAAACATTTCTTTAAATCCTGGGGAAAAGAAAACATATAAAGGGTGAGATAAAATGTTCAGTAATGGTAAGCATGGATAAAATTTAACAAATCATATACATTTTAACTTAAAACAAACATGAACATAATGTTTAAACATCAAAATCTTAAGCAATGACATAAAACACGACAGTATGTAAGGAATATATCATAAAGAAACATTAATCGTGATAAAATATCATGGGAATAAAACATGTAATTGTAGAAACCATTAAGAACGTGATATGATTTCCATAGTAGCCAGGGCATTGCTGCCAATACCATCTTAGTGGACAAAGTCCCTTTCAGAATCGAGTTCACTACTCATTCCAGTCCTGCATCACTGAACTGGATTAACATTCCATTCCAGCCATGTCTATCTCATGAGATATAAATCTTTACCCAATTAATTGAGGTAGATATAGGTCCCACCCATCTCATTATGAAATCATTCTTACTTATGACACAAAATAAACATAAATCATTCATCAAAACCCAAAGAACCAAATGGGTTTCATAAACATCATCCCATCATAACATAATCCATATAAAACAAATGGATATCATTTCATCATAAGAAAATTTAAACCATGTAAATCATAGATACAATATTCTTGAAACATACACATATTAAATAATGTCATCTTATATGGAAAATGGTTTTGATAAAACACTTGAAATGAATTCTTGGGGAAAATATCATTTCTTCTTGAAAATAATTATCTTTTCTCAATATGCCATGAAATTTTAAAAGAAAATGATTTTGTTGAAAATAGTCCTGAAATATATTAGATTAAGCTTCATGAAAATAAGGCGTTATAAAACCGTAAAATTCCGTTCATTCCGTATAAGTTAAACAAAACAATCTCCTCGTACTTTTAACGAAAAAGTCAAAAAGTACTGCATATGATAAAAAAAGCAATATTCCTTCCATAACACAAAGTAAAAGTCAAGATGGGTAAAAATGACTTTAAACATACATGTAAGAATATTAAACACTTTATGAAATCATTTTTATGAACATGGATGAAAAATATAACCCCATAAAATACTTACGAATAAGCAGTCTTTGATAAAAATGAGATTGGAAAATTATCCCCTACCTGAGGTCCGATTTGCTTCGTATGTATCCGATCCTCTTGTATAATGATTTAAATAATGTTTTTGACTTGTTACAGAATCATATTCATTGTTATGATATCATATATGGTTCACTTATGACTTTATATTACCTGTTCTTTTGTAAATTTAATGTTAAACCAGTGTTTTGGGTAAAATTGTTTCATTTATCATACGTGTTTCGATTTGTTGTTCTTGATATTATTATTACTTATATCATGATTTAATTACTTCAAGAATATAAATCATGATTTATATATCATATATATTCAGTATATACATATATAATAGATATATGAATGAATTGAAATACACCGTTCTTGGAGACGGTAGGCCGTACGTACGCATGAACGTTGTTTTCCATTCCTTATTGACTTGAATGGAAGTAAGTAGATGAAATATATATATATATACATAAATACAGTAGCTTTATCATGTCATATATTTCATTTTTATACATTATATATACTTTATAATCATTCTTGAATGGTTATCATGGAGAATGAATCTCATCGCATCGTGGAGACGGTGATCCATACTTACTGACGAGCGATGATATTGTTCCCATAATTATTGAATTGAATGGGATTGGATGATATAATATCTCAGAATCAGTATGATGTTATAATAACCATATATAGTTATTCTTTACACAATTATACCCGTCAAATTAATGTGTTGGTGGAAAAACAGATTACACCACGGCGTGGAGACGGTATTCCATACGTACGCACGCGCGGTGATTTCGTTTTCTGTAGGATGGATATAAGGTGAATTTGGGTTGTTTCATATTTATAATAACATATAAGTATATTAGTGATACTGTTTTTATTACTTTATAATTAAAGAACTAAATAAGAAGAAGTTTAATAAGAAATAAAACTTGAAAGAATCGGGAGAAGAGATTACCTCTTCTTCGACGCACCTCTTTTAAGATTCCAATTAAGGCACTAGATTTGGTCTTTTGAGAAGACTAGAACCTATATAATGTTTATAGGGATTTTGAGAAGGGAAATTTGTATGGTTTGGCCGACAATGAAGGCTCAAAATTGTGTAAAGAGAAGAGGGAGGATGTTCCCTTTTATAAGGGAGGAGAGGGGCACCTTAAGAAAAACTTACAATATTATTTTATAATAAAGTCATATTCAGTTTATAATAGCTCCAAATAGATTTATTTCAAATCTAAAGTGGGTATGGGTATCAGTACTCTCAACCAATAGGTTTTATACAAGGTTAGGTTACTATTTTTACCTTATCATTTTGATTTAACTCTAAGTTAAATAATTTAACTTTTACCGTGTCTTCTTGTTTTTTACACTATATGGTTAATAAACTTACTATAACTAGCCAAACGAACCCTAAGTGGTTCATTATTAATATATATAACCTTATATATTCCATTTGGCCTAACCTTATATTTTTAGGAATAAAATAACACTTAATAATATAATATTTATTTTAATAACTATTTTATGTCAATTTTGACACTATTTGGTACTTGATTTTTGTGAAACTCATAATAGAATGATTAGTTATAACAAAGTTAATTAAATAAATACTAACATGAAATATTAACCTAGAAAATTAGTTTAATTTATAAAAAGTCTAAAATTACATTTATTTGGGTATTTATAACACTTATTACGTTAATATTTCATTAATAAGATAATTACTGCATCAACATTGTGTCATAAATAAATTAAATTATTTAATGTCTCTAAATTATAAATAAAATACCATTATGTTGGAAATCTTTTTATATTTCTAATTAATATTTATAGTCGAATTTATCTTATGTATAACCCTATATTAAAAATGTTTTAGTTATTAAACTTTGATTTTAACTATTTTAACTATTCTTTAAATAAAATAATACTAAATTTCCTAATCTAATCCAAGTGGACCTAACGGGTAATATTTTATTCCTAAGGTTGTTCTTTGGTCGAATTACACTTATCCAATATAATTAGGACATGTGTTAGGGTAATAGTAATATCATTTCTACCCTTAATCACCCTATTTAATTTTAACCATGGTAAATAAAAGTAAAACGTTACTATTCACAAAAAATTATTTTTATCTTATTGAACCACATTTTACTCCTTGATATTAACTGTGTCTCTCGGATTTTCGAAATTCGACTCACAGAAGTGGTAAAATTATGTTTTATGTAAATTTTCAAATTCTCCTATGAGGTGGGTAACAGACGGTGAAAAGTTCAATAAAATTTTTTATATATCTAAAATTATTATAAAATGACTCCAATTAATTAAATTGAACATATATAGGTATTATTTATCCATTTTGACCTAAAATAAATTTAAATAAAATAAATAATTATTTAAATAAAAATTCGGTTTTTAAATAGTACCCCGGTGTTTTAACAATTCATCAAAAATTGAATGTTTTCAGAAAAATACCAAATATTCACCCTTGGCTAATTTCGGTATTCTAAATCCAAAAATTAAGTCCATTTTCAATGATAAAATTTAAAAAAAATTCAAAAAGTGGGTATTACTATTCCTAATGGATAGTTTATATAATATTTTAATTACATATCGTTGTTTAGTGAAACTCAGTATTGCATACAACACACACTATCGTGGAATGTCGCGATAGCGTGAAATGCAAGCCATGTCAGGGATGCGTTTAGTGAATGATCCTTTTGGTGTAGCGTACAACACAAGACATCAATAAAATTAAAAGAATGTTTTTCATAAAATCTCGGGCTGTTACAATAAAACTATTCTACAAGTGAAATTTTCGCTCTCTAAGGATGGATTTATAGTTATTGTGAGCCTAACATCTCTATGTCGGTACTCATCTTCTGAGGGTGTTGTGGGACATCCGTAGTATGATTGTCCCATATCATTAATCAAGACTTAAGAACCTTGAACCATTATTCATCACATTTTCCACCCCCATTGAAAATATTGTTGGAGTGATATTGACCTTATGTATCCCATTTTCCACCCCCATTCTAAACTATACATATACATAACCTTAGGGACATCCCTAGACATACCTTAGAAATATCTCTAGGGATCCCACTAAAGGTTTCGCATCCTAGTCTCCAAAGGTTAACTAAACCGAACATCTAGTACCAACTATGGAGACCCAAATCTTGACGTACATAGACATTACATTACTTTTGCGGAATACCAAAAAGCATAACAAAAACAGACAAACAAGGACCATAATAGTTTAGTGTCTTTGGAAACTCAGAATATAATCTTCTAATCGTGGTGAATGTTCTTCAACATCTCCCATAAAGATCTTCCCCTTTTGTTTTCTTACCTATAACCTTTCTTTAAATCCAGGGGAAAAGAAAACATATAAAGGGTGAGATAAAATGATCATTAAGGGTAATTATGGATAAAATATAACAAATAATATACATTTGAACTTAAAAAAATATGAACATAATGTTTAAACATCAAAATCTTGAGAAATGACATAAAACATGGCTGTACGTAAGACATATATCATAAAGAAACATTAATCATGATAAAATAGCCTGGGAATAAAACATGTAATTGTGGCGACCATTACGCACTAGATATTATTTCTATTGTAACAAAGGCATTGCTACCAAGAACATCTTAGTGGACAAAGTCCCTTTCTGAATCGAGTTCACTCCTCGTTCAAGTCATGTATCATTGAACCGGATTAACTTTCCCTTACATCCATGTCTATCTCATGAGATATAAATATTTACCCAATACATTGGAGGTAGATATAGGTCCCACCCATCTCATAATGAAATCATTCTTACTTGTGCCACAAAATAAACATAAATCATTCATCATAACCCAAAAAATAAAATGGGTTTCATAAACAGCATCCCATCATAACATAATCCATATAAAACAAATGGATATCATTTAATCATAAGAAAATTAAAACCATGTAAATCATAGAGACATTATACTTGAAACATTCACATATGAAATAATGTCATCTTAGAGGGAAAATGGTATTGATAAACCACATGAAATGAATTCTTGGGGAAAATATCATTTCTTTTTGAAAATAATTTTCGTTTCTCAAAATTCCCAGCAATTTTATAAGAAAATTATTTTGTTGAAAATAGCCCTGAAATATTTTAGATTACGCTTCCTGAAAATAAGGTGTTATAAAACCATAAAAATCCGTTCATGCCGTATAAGTTAAATAAACCATTCTCCTCGTACTTTAAACGAAAAAGTCAAAAAGTACTACATATGGTAAACAAAAGAAAGATTCCTTCCATACCCCAAATTAAAATTAAAGATCGGTAAAAATGACTTTAAACATACATGGAAGAATATTAAACCCTTTATGAAAACATTTTTATGGATATGGATGAAAAATATAACCCCAATAAATACTTACGAATAAGCAATCTCGGATAAAAATGAGATTGAAAAATTATCCCTTACCATAGGTCAGATATGCTTCGTACATATCTGAACCTCCTGTATAATGATTTAAATAATGTTATTGAATTATTAAAGAATCATATTCATTGTTATGATATCATATATGGTTCACTTATGACTTTATATTACCCGTTCTTTTGTAAATTCCATGTTAAACCAGCGTTTTGGGTAAAATCGTTTCATTTATCGTACGTGTTTGGATTTGTTGTTATTGTTATTATTGTTACTTATACCATGATTTACTTACTTCAAGAATGTAATTAATGATTTATATGTCATATATATTCATTATATACATATATAATAGATAGATGAATGAAATGAAATACACCGTTCGCGGAGATGGTAGGTCGTACGTACGCATGAACATTGTTTTCCTTTCCTTATTGACATGAATGGAAGTATGTAGATGACATATATATATATACATAAATCCAGTAGCTTTATCATGTCATATATTTCATTTTTATTCATTATATATACTTTATAATCATCCTTGAATGGTTATCATGGAGAATGAATCTCATCGCGTCGTGGAGACGGTAATCCGTACGTACGCACGAGCGATGATATCGTTCCCATAATTATTGAATTGAATTGGAGTGGATGATATAATATCTCAGAATCAGTATAATGTTATAATAACTGTATAAAGTTATTCTTTACACCATTATACCCATCCAAGTAATGTGGTGGTGGAAAAATAGATTACACCACGGCGTGCAGACAGTATTCCATACGTACGCACGCGCGGTGATTTCGTTTTCCGTAGGATGTATATAAGGTGAATTGGGGTTGTTTCATATTTATAATAAAATATCAGTATATTATTGATACTTATGTTATTACTTTATAATTAAATAACTAAATAATAAGAAGTTCAGTAAGAAAGAAAACTTGAACGAATCGGGAGAAGATATTACCTCTTCTTCGACGCACCTCTTTTAAGCTTCCAATTAAGTTACTATATTTGGTCTTTTGAGGAGACAAAAACCTCTATAATTCTTATAGGGATTTTTAGAAGGTAAATGGGTAGGGTTTGGCCGAGCATGAAGGCACAAAATTTTGTAAAGAGAAGAGGGAGGTTGTTCCTTTTTATAAGGGAGGAGAGGGGCACTTTAGGAAAAACTTAAAATATTATTTTATAATAAAGTCATATTCAGTTTATAATAGCTCCAAATAGATTTATTTCGAATCTAAAGTGGGGATGGTTCTCAATCCTCTAAACCAATAGGTTTTATAAAAGGTTTGGTTACTATTTTAACCTTATCATTTAGATTTAACTATAAGTTAAATAATTTAACTTTTACCGCGTCTTCTTGATTTTTACACTATATGGTTAATAAACTTACTATAACAAGCCAAACGAACCCTAAGTGGTTCATTATTAATATATATAACCATATATAAGCCATTTTTCCTAACCTTATATTTTTAGGAATAAAATAACACTTAATAATATAATATTTGTTTTAATAACCATTTTATGTCAATTTTGACACTATATTGTACTTGATTTTTGTGAAACTCATAACAGCATGATTAGTTCTAAAAAAGTTAATTAACTCAATATTAACATGACATATTAACCTATAAAATTAGTTTAATTTATATGAATTCTAAAATTACATTTATTTGTGTATTTATAACATCTATTAAGTTAATATTTCATTAATAAGGTAATTACTGCATCAACATTTTGTCATAAATAAATTAAATTATTTAATGTCTAAAAATTATAAATAAAATACCATTATGTATAAAATCTTTTTATCTTTATAATTAATATTTATAGTTTAATTTATCTTATGTATAACCCTATATTAAAAACATTTTAGTTATTAAACATTGATTTTAACTATTTTAACTCTTCTTTAAATAAAATAATAATAAATTTCCTAATCTAATCCAAGTGGAAATAAACGGTAATATTTTATTCCTAAGGATGTTTTTTGGCCGAATTAAACGTATCCAATAGAATTAGGCTATGTGTTAGGGTAATAGTAATATCATTTCTACCCTTAATTACCCTATTTACTTTTAACCGTGGTAAATAAAAGTAAAACGTTACTATTCACCAAAAATTATTTTTATCTTATTGAACCACATTTTACTCCTTGATATTAACCATGTCTCTTGGAGTTTCGAAATTATACTCACAGAAGTGGTAAAATTATGTTTTATGTAAAATTTCAAATTCTCCTTGGAGGTGGGTAAAAGACGGTGAAAAGATCAATAAAATTTTTATATATCTAAAATTATTATAAAATGACTCCAATGAATTACATTGAACTTATATAGGTATTATGTATCAATTTTGACCTAAAATAAATTTATATAAAATAAATAATTATTTAAATAAAACATCGGTATTTAAATAGTAACCCAGTGTTGTCGCTATTTATCAAAAATTGAAAGTTTTCAGAAAAATACCAAATATTCACCCTAGGCTAATTTCGATATTCAAAATCCAAAAATGAAGTCCATTTTCAATGATAAAATTTAAAATATCTCAAAAAGTGGGTGTTACTATTCCTAATGGCTAGTTTATATAATATTTTAATAACATATCGTTGTTTAGTGAAACTCGGTATTGCGTACAACACATGCTACCGTGGAAGGTCGTGATTGCGTGTAATGCAAGCCAAGTCAGAGATGCATTTAGTGAAAGATCATTTTGGTGTAGCGTACAACACAAGACATCAATAAAATTAAAATAATGTTTTTCATAAAATCTCGGGGTGTTACAATAAAACTATTCTACAAGTGAAATTTTCTCTCTCTAAGGATGGATTTATAGTTATTGTGAGCCTAACATCGCAATGTCGGTACTCAACTTTTGAGGGTGTTGTGGGAAATCTGTAGTATGATTGTCCCATATCATTACTCAAGACTTAAGAACCTTGAACCATTATTCATCACATTTTCCACCCCCATTGAAAATATTGTTGGAGTGATATTGACCCTATGTATTTCATTTTCCACCCCCATTCTAACCTGTACATATACTTAACCTTAGTGACATCCCTAGACATACCTTAGAAATATCTCTATGGATCCCACTAAAGTTTTCACATCCTATTTTCTAAAGGTTAACTAAATCGAACCTCTGATACCAACTGTAGAGACCCAAATCTTGACATACATAGACATTACATTACATTTGCGGAATACCAAAAAGCATAACAAAAACAGACAAACAAGGATCGTAATAGTTTAGTGTCTTTGGAAACTCGGAATATAATCTTCTAATCGTTGTGAAAGTTCTTCAACATCTCCCATAAAGATCTTCCCCTTTTGTTTTCTTACCTAAAACCTTTCTTTAAATCCCAGGGAAAAGAAAACATATAAAGGGTGAGCTCAAATGCTCATTAAGGGTAAGCATGGAAAAAATATAACAAATCATATACATTTGAACATAAAAAAATAGTAACATAATGTTTAAACATCAAAATATTGAGCAATGACATAAAACATGGCAGTACGTAAGGCATATATCATAAAGAAACATTAATCATGATAAAATAGCCTGGGAATAAAACATGTAACTGTTGAAAACATTAAGCACTTGATATGATTTCCATAGTAGCCAAGGCATTGCTACCAAGACCATCTTAGTGTACAAAGTCCTTTTCTGAATCGAGTTCACTCCTCGTTCAAGTCATGTATCATTGAACCGGATTAACTTTCCCTTCCATCCATGTCTATCTTATAAGATATAAATCTTTACCCAATACATTGGAGGGAGATATAGGTCCCACCCATCTCATAATGAAATCATTCTTACTCGTGCCACAAAATAAACATAAATCATTCATCATAACCCAAAGAATAAAATGGGTTTCATAAACATCATCCCATCATAACATAAACCATATAAAACAAATGGATATCATTTCATCATAATAAAATTGAAACCATGTAAATCATAGATACATTATACTTGAAACATACACATATGACATAATGTCATCTTATATGGAAAATGGTTTTGATAAAACACTTGAAATGAATTCTTGGGGAAAATATCATTTCTTCTTGAAAATAATTTTATTTTATCAAAATGCCATGCAATTTTAAAAGAAAATTATTTTGTTGAAAATAGTCCTGAAATATTTTAGATTAAGCTTCATGAAAATAAGGCGTTATAAAACCGTAAAAATCCGTTCATGCCGTATAAGTTAAAGAAAACATTCTCCTCGTACTTTTAAAGGAAAAGTCAAAAAGTACTACATATGGAAAAAAAGAAAGATTCCTTCCATAACACAAAGTAAAAGTCAATATGGGTAAAAATGACTTTAAATATACATGGATGAATATTAAACACTTTATGAAAACATTTTTATGAACATGGATGAAAAATATAACCCCATAAAATAATTACGAATAAGCAATCTTGGATAAAAATGAGATTGAAAAATTATCCCTTACCTAAGGTTCGATACGCTTAGTATGTATCAGAACCTCTTGTATAATTATTTAAATAATGTTATTGACTTATTAAAGAATGATATTAATTGTTATTATATCATATATGGTTCACTTATGACTTTATATTACCCGTTCTTTTGTAAATTCCATGTTAAAACAGAGTTTTGGGTAAAATCGTTTCATTTATCATACGTGTTTCAATTTGTTGTTCTTGATATTATTATTATGTATATCATGATTTACTTACTTAAATAATTTAAATCATGATTTATATATCATATATATTCAGTATATACATATATAATAGATAGATGAATTAAATGAAATACAACGTTCTTGGAGACGGTAGGGCGTACAAACACATGAACGTTGTTTTCCATTCCTTATTGACACTAATGGAAGTAGGTAGATGAAATATATATATATATATAAATCCATTAGAATTATAATGTCATATATTTCATTTTTATTCATTATATATACTTTATAATCATTCTTGAATGGTTAATATGGAGAATGAATTTAATCGCATCGTGGGGACGGTAATCCGTACGTACTCACGAGAGATGATATCATTCCCATAATTATTTATTTGAATTGGAGTGGATGATATAAGATCTCATAATCAATATTATTTTATTATAACCATATATAGTTATTCTTTACACCATTATACCAATCCATGTAATGTGGTGGTGGAAAAACAGATTACACCACGGCGTGGAGATGGTATCCTCTACGTACGCATGCGTGGTGATTTCATTTTCTGTAGGATGTATATAAAGAGAATTGGGGTTATTTCATACTTATAATAACATATCATTATATTAGTGATACTGATGTTATTACTTTATAATGATATAACTAAAGAAGAAGAAGTTGAAGAAGAAAGAAAACTTGAAAGAATTGGGAGAAGAGATTACCTCTTATTCGACGCACCTCTTTTAAGCTACCACTTAAGGCACTAGAGTTGGTATTTTGAGGAGACCAAAACCTCTATAATGTTTATAGGGATGTTGATAAAGTAAATTTTCAGGGTTTGGCTGAGCTTGAAGGCTCAACATTGTGTAAAGATAAGAGGGGGGATGTGCCCTTTTATAAGGGAGGAGAAGGGCACCTTAAGAAAAAACATAAAATATTATTTTATAATAAAGTAATATTCGGTTTATAATAGCTATAAATTGATTTATTTATAATATAAAGTAGGGATGGGTCGAAATACTCTCAAAAAATAGGTTTTAGACAGGTTTAGGTTACTATTTTAACCTTATCATTTAGATTTAACTTTTACCGTTTCTTCTTTTTTTACACTATATGGTTAATAAACGTACTAAAAAAAGCCAAACGAACCCCAAGTGGTTCATTATTAATATATATAACCTTATATAATCCATTTGGCCGAACCATAGATTTTTAGGAACAAAATAACAATTAATAATATAATATTTTTTTAAAAAACTATTTTATGTCAAATTTGACACTATTTTGTACATGATTTTTGTGAAAATCATAACAGCATGATTAGTTCTAAAAAAGTTAATTAAATAAATAATAACAAGAAATATTAACCTATAAAATTAGTGTAATATATAAAAAGGCTAAAATTTCATTTATTTGGGTATTTATAACATCAATTACGTTAATATTTCATTAATAAGGTAATTACTGCATCAACATTGTGTCATAAATAAATTAAATTATATAATGTCTAAAAATTAAAAATAAAATACCATTATGTAGGAAATATTTTTATCTTTCTAATTAATATTTATAGTCGAAATTATCTTATGTATAACCCTATATTAAAAATATTTTAGTTATTAAACATTGATTTTAACTATTTTAACTCTTCGTTAAATAAAATAATAATAAATTTCCTAATCTAATCAAAGTGGACCTAAAGGGTAATATTTTATTCCTAAGGTTTTTTTGGTCAAATTAAACTTATCCTATAGAATTAGGACATGTGTTAGTGTAATAGTAATATCATTTCTACCCTTAATTACCCTATTTACTTTTAACCGTGGTAAGTAAAAGTAAAAAGTTACTATTTAGCAAAAATTATTTTTATCTTATTGAACCACATTTTACTCCTTGATATTAACCGTGTCTCTCGGATTTTCGAAAATCCACTCACATAAGTGGTAAAATTATGTTTTATGTAAATTTTTAAATTCTCATAGCATGTGGGTAAAAGACGATGAAAAGTTCAATAAATTTTTTATAAATATAAAATTATTATAAAATGACTCCAATGAATTACATTACACTTACATAGGTATTATGTGTCAATTTTGACCTAAAATAAATTTAAATAAACAAATAATTATTTAAATAAAAATTCGGTTTTTAAATAGTAACCTAGTGTTTTCACTATTCATCAAAAATTGAATGTTTTCAGAAAAATACAAAAAATTCACCTGAGGATAATTTCGATATTCCAAATCCAAAAATGAAGTCCATTTTGAATGGATTTTTTTATAAAATTTCAAAAAGTGGGTATTTATATTCATAATGGCTAGTTTATATAATATTTTAATAACAAATCGTTGTTTAGTGAAACTCGGTATTGCGTACAACACACACTATCGTGGAAGGTCGCGATTGAGTGAAATGCAAGCCAAGTTAGGGATGCGTGTAGTGAAAGCTAATTTTGGTGTAGCATACAACACAATACATCAATGAAATTAAATGAATATTTTTCATAAATTCTTGGGGTGTTACAATAAAACTATTCTACAAGTGAAATTTTCGCTCTCTAAGGATGTATTTATTGTTATTGTGAGCCTAACATCGCTATGTCTGTACTAAACTTCTGAGGGTGTTGTGGGAAATCCATAGTATGATTGTCCCATATCATTACTCAATACTTAGGAACCTTGAATCCTTATTCATCACATTTTCCACCCCCATTCAAAATATTGTTGCAGTGATATTGAACCTATGTATCCCAATTAGGCTCCTTGGTAACATCCACTCATATTAGTTCTATGTCTGTCACGACCATAAAATAACTTCACTTTTGAAACATTTTTATGACCAAAAATTATATCCAATAACGGTCCACATTTAATGACCATAAACTTATAGAAAAATATATACAAACATTTCTAGTTGGAAACCCACAAAGGGAGTCCTTAGAGATTGAAAAGTATCTACTTCCTAAACTCACCACCTTCAGAGTTTTGGAAAAAAATAGGGTACAAAAAAATAACACATAAATCTCATTCTGCCTACATTCTATTCCTATTAAAATAAATTCTCTAAACATTAAGCCCACTAGTTTCGGAAAAAAATAGTGTAATTATTTTCCACATCTCAAACTCTTGAGTTTATGATCTGTAGGTGGTGACACAACTTTTTTGGTACTCTAATACTTCTTGGATATTACACTTTAAACAAATAACTCTTCTATATTTGAGTGCCATGGATCACCATAAACCATCTATATCCCTTGGAAAAGGATATCTCGATTTTAGGGACAATTTTTTCTGTATTAATTTAGGTATATGGATTCTTCATATTCACCTATATTCATTAAATTTTTTTCCAATATTCATATCCCTGTGAGCCCTAACATCACCGTGATAGAACTCAATGCTTATGTGTCTTCTAATCAATTCCCTGTATGATCATCCCATATTATACTCCTAACACATGAACACTGGACCATGATTTACAATCCCTATTTCAGACCCTCCAAGAGGAATCGACATTCTAGGAATTACATCACCATGTTTTTAGAATTTATCAATGAAGGGACTAGAAACACCATTCCCAGACCTTTTGATGGCACACACCAAATTATTAGAAACCAATGAGAATCTGGATCAAGATTCACATTTAAATGCTGAACTACTATTGGGTTTTAGAAACCGTCATGGTTGGATTTCCATCAATATCCAACCTTATTATTTGGACATTTGGGTCTTCACAAATCTTTCGAGGTCCTTATAAAAGAGTGCAGATCAAATTTTCTAGACTATGTTGTTGACGTAAAAGGTATTTGACCTACCAACCAGTTGAGTATACTCATTTCAATGGATGATCATAAATCCTTGTGAGCCATGGAAACACTATTGTGGTACATGTAATCTCATGGTATACTGCTCTACCCCCATCTTGTCTACCACATTCCATTCAAACTAACTAAAACTATTTGGTTATGACTTACCTCATTCACATTACAACTCTCTAAGAAGACCCGACATCCCTATTATTTCAATATCAACCGATATAAAACCCATAAATATTATATGACCCTTGGTAAAGTTTGGATACTCCTAGGATTTCCATGTTTACAAATGCATAATGTCTTTTTCTTACAAACCACAAGCATCTTCTCCTTATAAGAAAGTATCTCTAATCAAAGTGATCATCGTAATAATCATGAAAGAACTCAGTCACCTAGCATGTTTTGAGTCATTCATGTAATTTATAAACCATATTCCATGATCATCGATCGAGTCCTAGAATTTAGACTTTAAACAGCACTGCATCATAAAGTATTAACTAACAGACCCTAAAATACAGAAATTGAACGTTTGAGCTAAAAACCCTAAACTAAATTGATATAAGGTCTATTCTAGAAGTCCTTAAAAAATACAATGTTGAGATAAAATACCCTAAAATACAATGATTTATTTTCTGATCTAAATGTCCCTAAACTATATAAATAGAATGACCGAACTTCAAGACCATAAACTGTAGTGATATTATGTATGAGATAAAAAATCTTACAAAATTGAATTATTTTATAATAATGAATTTTCTTTTAGATCCTTTCATATGGAATTAGAAAAATAAAGCTATGATTTACATTCTTATAAAATTCAAAAAAACACAGAGTAATCTCCCTTCAAGTAATATATTCAAACCAATTTTCCATTTATGAAAATGATAATACCAATATAATGGAGATAGATGCATAATTGAGGAACCTCTTGATTATTGGGCATTCATGAGAACGTCTCATGAAGAATTTTTTATGATTTAAATATTCAGATCCATTCATTCATTTCTACTTGATATTATAAAAATTATTGATATTGTTTTGGAATCATATAGCCCTGGATAAGAAAAAAGGTCATGCACATTAAGAATCAATGAAAAATGGATAGTAGGATGAAAGGTTTAGAAAATATACTCATTGATATAGTGAAATGGATGAAATTTCCAAATTTCAGATCCTCTCCAAGAATTTCAAAAAAAAATTGAAATCATGTCATTGGTTGAACTATAATAAGATTCTACTGTCTATGTAGGACAAGTTGAAAAGATTAAGGCAAGAAGTGTCAAATTAACATTCACGTGTCGATCACCCTACCTCATCTGCATCTTCACTAGGACAAAGGGTCTTGTAAAAAGTCGTCATCTAGTCCATAATTTTTGAGTTGTTTCTAATTAGAATGAAGATTTTGAGATTTCAAACCTTAGGGACGATATGATTTCGTCATATCTGTATATTTTTATGGTCCATCCATCCGTATGGTCTTGAAAATTAGATATAAATTGGAGAGCTCGCCAAATCCTCTGGTGGGAATTTGCTTTTTCAGAAGTGAGTCCTAATACACATGGAAATCACATCTGAGGGGGATCATTTGTTAGCAGCCTCCAAATAATTATCAAATAATACAAAATATATGAAATGCCTAAATATGGGTATTATTTTCCCCTCCAAAACAAAGGAGGATGTGGTTCTTGAACTCTCTCATCACATAACTCTCTAAGAGACATGAAATTATGATACCTTCAAAATATCACATGAAAGATACATGAATGGAACATGACCTACATAATAATTTTAGAGCCCCATTGAAAAGTAATTTTGTTTATCTAATGTCATCCTAGACGATTAGTGTTCATTCGGTGGCTTCCAAACAAGAACCCCTAAGTCACGTGAATTATCAGGTGGGTGGCTACTAACAAACCATTCAGAAATCCTTGGAAAATAGGGAGAAAATATCACAAATATTAGAGCCTCATGAATTATTAATACACA
Source organism: Viscum album (assembly GCA_963277665.1). Lineage (NCBI taxonomy): Eukaryota > Viridiplantae > Streptophyta > Magnoliopsida > Santalales > Viscaceae > Viscum > Viscum album. The sequence goes on along the minus strand of OY728120.1, from coordinate 1,533,594,111 downwards.
TGTGATGCACCCATGTAGCTGACGAGACATCATGGAGGCCCTGGTGACATATCACTATTGTCACAAAAGTGCCCGTTGGCATGTCACCCTTGTCGCGTGAAACCCTTCAGACATGTACAGTCAGCCTCGTCCTCCCCCTTTTCCTCCAAAAAATGTTGAAGGTTTTTCACATGATAATTGTGATTCATCACTCTATGAAAATTTTATGGTCTTGCGATGCATCAACTGCGGGGAGAACAATTTTATTCCACAACTCTTAATGAAACATACAAGATCACAGAGACCTTTTAAAAATAAACATGTATATAAACAAGGAAAAAAATGACAGCCTCTTTAAGTCATGAACAAAATTTTATGTTCCTAACATATTTAGTGAGAAACAATATTTTCATGGTGACATGTACACCTTGTCACGCGAGAGATCTCTATTATGTCACCCGTCTCTCATGAAAGGATTCACACATTTCCAATAGGACATTCCCTCCCATTTAGGTTCCACAAGGTAAAAATAAGTTTTTCTCGATGAAATTATCATACATCACTACAAAATATTTTTGTGGTCATGTGACACATCACTAATTGGAAGAGTGATTATCTTTGAAAAAACATGGGAAAGATCTGAAGAAATATAGGACTTTTGAAAAATAAAAGAATGAAATAAAGTAGAATATACAGGTGAATATTACAATTGTAAAAATAATTTGATGCTCTCATGCACTCTAAAATGCCTCACGAAATATTTTTGGCACGACATCCAAATCTCATGCAATCCCCCTGGAAATTCATCCTTGAAGTTCTAATGGTCATAGTCAAATAATATCATATCACATGAAATCCTTTCATGAGGTTCCCAAATATCATGATGGCCCTTCAAGATATCATTTTGAAAAAATGAAATTCCATTGGCATGCCCATATAATCAGGGAATACCATGAAAATTGGATAAATAAAATAATAGGGGCAATGATCGGATGGTTTCTTGGTCACTGAAAATTTTTAGACTCCCATGTAATGACCAATAGCAGGATCTCATGAAATGAATTACATCAAATCCCTACACTAAAACCATCCTATATTTTCATGATATGTTCAATGAAAATAAGAGAATAATCAGGGTGTAAATTCTTATAAATTCCTCACCCTATCATAAAAAATTCATCCATAGATCCCCACACTAGAACACTCAGGCATCAAAAAGGATTTCTATTAGATGTTTATACCACAATCAGAAAGGTTTCATGGTAGGTAAAATCTAGGTAACCATATAATAAGGACATGAGACATGCATAGTAACTTTTCTTGGTAAATAATAGATCACAAAAAGTTCATTGGGAAGCTTATGTGAAGGAAATCCAATATACCTAGTCATCCATATGATACATAAAAACTTTAGCACTAAAAAAATATAAGGCACTTGAAAAAAAGGATGGAACAAATACTAAAAGACATGAGACTTAATAAAAAAAGTTACACTAATCCTCATGTGTTATGCTTGTATGACCCAGGCCATGCGATAGAATTAGAACATGGTTCCCAGAACTCATGATGATTTTTGGGAATTCTCATCGGATCATTTGATGTCCTTAGACATGTCATAACTTTTCATGTGGTGTCCTCCAAGAATTCAACCCTTGTCTCATGATACTCTATAGTATCACTATCCAAACCCCATGTTGAACTATAGTTATTTCTCTCAAATCCTAAGACAAAATCAATGTATGTCATCTAAGTCTTGTGATGGCATTAGAAGGGGTTGATTGGCATGCACATCATCCTTAGGGTAATCTAGATAGATCATGTGATGTCCTCTGGACATGTCTTCCAGGTTTATCAATGACACACGGGTAAGTCATCCAGGATGTGGTTCACACTCCATACATGATACAATGACTCTTCTGATTCCCTCTAAGAGTATCATCTTACTTTCTTCATCATAGTAGGGAAATTAGCAGGACCATACAACACCATGGAAGTGATCAGACATCTTTTGCAATGACACCAACACATCTCAAGTGAATCATGTGATTCCCTAGAATAATGTTAGCTGATATCATGTGAAAGGTTATAGGATCAACAAGACAATTCATTTGATGCCCTTCAGACAAGAAAACTATGGTCATGCAATTGATTCTTGTACCAACCATCTAGGTCTTATGCTATCCTCTGAACAAGTAATCCTTGGTCATGTCATGTCATTGAGACAATCCATTTAGATTATGTGACGTTCCTCAAACATGCCAACTAGATCATGTTATTATATTTGGACATGTTAGGTATAAATCCTCTAACATGTCATGAAAATAATCAATACATTCCAAGATTACAATAAATTTATGCCAGGAAGATAGGAAAGCTTGGTCAAGCTGGCATCCTAGGGCCTCATAACCTTGTATAGCCTCTATAAGGCGAATTATCAATGTTTAATCCCCATTATTATTAATATACAACGACAATAAGTCCTTCTATAACCAAAAAATTCAGTACATCTACTTATCTCTTGAGATCCATAATCAACATCCAAAGGGTAGTCCCAACACATAGTTCATTCATCCATAAGTAACGAGACTGGTAATTTTCCATCCCTTTCTTCCCACACTAATAATAGCTCATGTGGGTTTTGGAATTTGAAATTTTCATATCATTTACCAAGGAAAAACTTATTTTATAATCCTAGACTAGAAGAACTATGATAACTCTGATTCCTATTATATGAAAGATACAAAGGAATCCTTCCTAAGGCCCAAGATCCATAAAAACCTCAAAAGGGGAACCTCATTGTGTAAGGACTAATCAGCAGCATAATATGGTATGTCATTCATATAAGGGAAGCTTCGGTGTGTAAGACCAACCCAATGAACTAAAATTACTCTGATTATGTCCATAATGAGGATATTTTGGATTCCTTTAAAAGGCCCAAGCAGAAATGGTAATCCATTTCGTGTAATACCCCTAATTTTTCTGACATTATGACATCTGGAATCAAACCCTCCAATGGTCTCATAATACTTCCTTATCTGCCAACATATGTAGAAATCACTAAACAACAATGAATTTGATTCTAGCCCAAATCTAGATATGTAGGACGCCTTCCAAAGGCCCAGTCCCTATATTATGAATCAAATGTTTATCCTAGCATGTAAGAACCACATCCATATAAAATAAGGATGATTACTTTCAATTAGTTGTCCCTCACACCGAGCACATCTCACATGGGCTTTGGGAGTTGTAATGATCTCCTCATTAGCATTATGACAATCCACCAGATAGGCCAACCTCAATGTGTATTCCCTAATTGGTGGTTTGATACAATTACCCATCACACAGGGGTATCTACCATAGGGAAATCCCCATGTTCCTGAACGAACTACAATAACTCTGATTCATTCCATAACCAAGATTTGTAGGATGTTTCATCGAGAATTAAGCTCAAATACGATGTTCCCATGTACCCGTACATATGTCCTTTCCCTTGAAATTAAACTGTATGGGTTTAATGAAATACAGGAGCTTTGATTCCTACTATAAATAAAATATATTGGAGGCCTCATAGAGGTTCAATACCACCCTTTACAAAGTAATAACCTCCTAAGATAACAAAAATCTATGGAGTTCCTAGTTATACAACATCAACATACTTGCCTCTACCCACCAAATGGAAATAGATGAAGAACTATAGATACATATAGATGTATTAAAAAAAATAACCCCCTGTCATTCCATATGAAGGGACTTAACCAATGATCATTCTTTTCACGTAACTAGTGTCATATATGGATTGTGATTAGATTCGACAACATATCATAAATATATAAGTGTGTCGCAACAAAGGAAAACACCTCTGAAATGGGTATGAGGAGCCCCACCTCCCATCTTCTAGACCAATTTGAGTTTGTAATCTTAATTGGGTCTAAAACCCCAACAGACAACCTTTCGTTGGAAATCTGGGTTGCTCCTAGTTATGGATGCGGGAACAGTTGCGAGTTTTTATAAATGTTTAAAAAATAGTTATCCCAATGGAAATGATTGTGTATAACAATGAACCCCCCACAATCAAACCATTAGATAAAATCCATCCACATATTTATAAAGAACCAATGTCATATTTTAAATTCAGATAAATTATCTATCTCACAAAGGGTAAAAAAGTATGTACAATGGATGAAATAGGGCCAAATAAAATCCACCTTAACTGTAAAGAACCCAACCCCTTGAAAACATGGTAAAAGATACTTAAAAATAAATCCTAGATCTATCTATGGTTCAACTAGTAAAACTAATCTCTATTCAATCTCTACCTTCTCTTAGACCACCAAGGACTACATTTAAATGAATTTCATCTTCATAGTAAACAATATGAGTGGGAGGAGACCATGGTAGGGTGAATATATCTTTAACACCACATGTCTTTGAAAATAAATTTAATTTTGAATTCATGAAATACTGAGCCTCTACAAAACACCACATTGTTTAACCTATCCAGTAAAAAAAAATTTCCACCTCTGTGATGGAAATTTTGAAAAACTTACATACACGGTTGTGTTCAGTATGATATTTTGAGTCTGATAGAATCAACATAGTTTTTGATAAATAGTAACATACCATTATGAATAGTAACATACAATTATGAATAGTAATTAATAGTAAATTAGAAAAAATAGAAACTTCACCAAAAAATTTATAAATATAATTTAGACATCATATAAGTGAAAAAATGATCATCTTATAAGTATTCGTATTTTTTATGTCATAAATATTTTGATTAAAATTTTATGATTAATTTTTTAATTTAAACTGGAAATTTATTTACATAAAATGTAATCATAAAATTGTTACTTTATTATCATATGTTAATAAAAAAATTTTATCGGACCTTGATTAATTTCTCAAGGTGTTATAAAACGAGTTATGGTTTTAATGTTGTTTTTTTTGGAAGAAATGATGATTTTATTTAAAAAGTAAACTAAAAATAATTAGAAAATTATATTCAAAAAATTTATTTCATTTTAAAATCTACATGTTTTAAAAATTTTGGGGCAATGTTGTGGGATTTTTCTAATTTACATGAATTTTGGGTGAATAGTAAAATACGATAATTTACGATAAATTCTAAATACATGATTTATTGGGTCATAAGTGATGTATAGCTGATGTAACCCCACTAGGTTCTAACTCACATGCACTTATTTATATTCTCGGTCACATTAATCAATAGTATTGGTTGTCTTTGAAAAAATAATAAAATACTGTGTAAAATATTGTGAAAACCTTCGTCTCCTCCACTATAACCTCCCTCCCTCTCCCCTCCCTCCTCTCTTTACTATTATCAAGCCTTGTGCCTTTTCAAATTGATACTAAAATATCCTCCCAAGCTCCTCCCCCAATTCTAGAATCCCTTAGTCTCCTTAAAATACCAAAACCTCTCCCCTAAAGAGTCTCTCAAGGAAGATTACTTCCAGACGTAAATTCTTCTTTTCCTTTCTTTTACTTCATGTTCATTTCTTTTCATTTTCTTTCTTCACATACTTACATACAAATGTTGAGATAACTCCAGTAAAATAAATGTACTATAATTTTTTTGTTAAATGAATAGTTCTTCATCATCTCTTCTTCTACCATCTTTTATACAAGAAATGAAAACATCGTACGAGATGTGTTAATTTATAACATTCAAGGATGACAAGTTTGAAATTTCTATTACCATCTTCAATTATGGTCTTCAAAACATTTTGTTGGTCAAACCAAACTATAATATATATATTTAATGTTATTTTAGGTTATATAATCCATTTTTAAACATGATATTAATTTGTAAATCAAAATGAATTCGTTGTGATCAAGAACCGCTAATGAACCCAACAAATTTTTATTAATGTTTTATATAGTGATTCATATTCACTCCCAATTACCAAATGAATTTTATGATAATGTAATATTATGGATGTTAAATAATAAGAATCAAATTCTATTCTACACAACCATTCTCATTCCACATTTTTATCCTTACCGGAATATAATTTAACCGATTATAAAAAACAAGGAAAAAACACTCCCAAACTGTGAAATTGAATCTATTAACAAATAAAAAGGCCAATAATAAACCTAATATGTTTATAATAAATCAATTAACTGTATTGGAGGTTCTGGAATAATTAAATTATGAACCTAACATTTGTTATTCATTTTCATAATATTCAATCCAAGAACACCAACAAACGTAAGGTAATGGATTCCAACTCGAAACTCCATTTTCATTCAGGTTACTATTAATCTGTACTTACATCAATTAAATTCTTATTTATTCATATGTACTCCTTATAAATTTATTATTAAAGTTCTATATATTTTTTCCAACTAGATTTGTACCATCATTTATGGGGAGTTATATTCTTTAAAAGGAACATCAAAAATATATCCTGAAATGTGTTCCAGATTGAATGGAAATTCTCAAATTTAACAAATTTACCTGGGAAATATTTAATAATTTTTGGAAAACATTATATATATATAATCACTCATTTTATTAGTAAAATAGTATCTTACTTATCTTCTAGTTTTATACAATGATTTTTTCAAAATAACCCATCTTTTGAATGTAAAATAGTATATATCTAAAGAATCACTCAATGATTTTATAAGAGTATCTTCATCTATTTCATCACTTTTGTTGATTATTATATATTATTGGGATTAATATATCATGAAATCATATACCAAATTTATTTTAATGGTTTATTATTATTTTTTACTGTCTATGTGCTATCTTAAAACCATTCTCCAATTTAATTCAAAAAGTTAGTGTTTAGGATTGATGTTTATGGAACGTAATTTACATTTCATATATTTGTTTAAATATAAATTTATATGATGTTTATGTTTATCCCCATTAATGTGAGGAATTAATTTGACATATTAACTATTGTCTTAGTCCCGCTATACCCCCTTAGTGCATCGGTAGGTCTCATGAGACAAACTGTGGTCTTGGTACATGGCCTTGAAAAAATGGATATTTATGGTCCTGGAACAAGGCCATGATGGTATGGTTATGATGTCCTGAATTATGCATTCCATCATTATGAAAATAGTATTGTAGATTAATTTGGTTATTAGAATAGTAGAATACCCATTTTTATGTTTATTGTGGCATTATTTATTCATCTCTTATTCCTATTGTAATGTGTTCAAGTTTATTTTTTAAAGGAATGAGTTTGTATTTATTCACCATGCCTAATGTTTAGGTTTGTGATATCTTCTACTGTATTACTTACCCTTACTTATTGTTTAAGATCACACCTTTCTTAAGTTTCATTTTCTCAAGACATAAAAAAATTTATTATGATTGACCTACAAGGATAAAAATATATTTTTGGATGTTCCCAACAAAACATATATGTTATATTTCATTTCAAGTTGTAATGTTTAACTTATGTATGTATCTTGTTTCCAAATATACTAATCTAATCTTTCCTTTAGGGTTAATTTTCCTTATTTATATTCTAATGAAATAAAATAAGGCACTAGCTCTAAGAAGATATGGTTGGGTCCTAACAGTTGGTTTCTGAGTATGTTTAATAGAAATCATGGAAATTAGATTTAGATAACATAGATTTGGGAACAAACCCATAAGATAGTCCATGAGGATAAAATATAAAATAACATCCTAGAATTTATGGTAAGGATTAGATTATGTATAACATTATAGAAAATACATTCCAATTTAGATTCTACAAGTGGACGTGGTTCTGGAACAGATGTATCTATGTGTGAAAACTCTAACAATGAGTTTCAGGGTTGACACGGGGTATCCCAGTATACAAAAATGGGACTTACTATGCATCTGACTTGACACTCTTGGGAGATATGCTTAAGATAATTCAAATATTGTTATAATACATTATGAAATATTTAAATGTAAATTTTTCCTCAAAGAAACCATGTTTATGATTATGGGATTAACTATGTATATAATTTGAATTTATGCCAATTATTTTTCTATGTTGATATTATACATTATGGTTTATAACCTAATCTATTCTAGGCGATTATTTATAATTTTTGTCTAGTGGAAGAAATGAAAATTTCATGAAGATGCATATCCTTTATAGGTATTTACCTCCGAACAATATAATAATGTTGGTTCTCGAGATACGACTAGTGTTGAGCAACTTATAACTATACCAAGACAACTGACACAGGTTATAAACAATAACATTTCCCATGCGGAGCTTTATAATCCACACCATGGAGGAGCTATGTTGGATCTCTTTATGTGACATTAGCCTCTATCATTAAATGAGACTACAAACCCATTTGTTAGAGAGTAGTGGATAAGTTCCCTATATAAAATATTTATCTGTTTTGGATGTAACGGAATCGAAAAGGTTGTCATGGAAGTTTTCATCTATCAGGAGATGCAGATTAGTGGTGGTCGTTAATGTAAAACATAATGGAAGAGGAAGGAATAAAGGATATGGAATGGAGGTATTTTAAGGAAATATTTCTAGAAAAATATTTTCCCCACAAACAATGATCAGATATTTAAAATAAATTCATGAATCTAAGGAGGAAGGAGAATGAAAATGTATCCAAGTATAAATCAAACTTTAAAAAGCTGTTAGGGAATGTTACGGACTACATACATAAACCAATGATCATGATTTATTTATTCAATTATGGTTTAAAACCATTCCTTCAATGGTATTTAGTATCCCAAATATTCTGATCATATGAATATATAGACTCATGTGGTACCAAGATGGAAAAGAAATTTTATAAGTCTTATGAGTTTAAAGGAAAACAAGAGAATAAGAGGTATACCAAAAACACTATAAATTTAAATAACAAAAGGGGGAAGAAGGGAATAGTGGACCTTCCATCCTCTAGTAATTGTGGGAAGAAACAGACAGGCACTTCCCTAAAGGGAATGTGAGTCTCTTACAAGTGCGGAGAAAAAGGCCACCAATCTTAGGATTTTAAGTGGAATAAAGAAGCTACCAATGTTCAATGATAAAATTCTAGGGATAAAATAAATTATTCATATTAATGTACTAAGAATTAGGGAAATATTCCCTGAAGAAGGCCAAACTTATGTGGTCACAATTGCGGAGGTTGTAGTTCTTAATGATGTTGTATCAGATACTTTAATCATTTCCCCAAACTAATACAATGATTTATATGATTTTGGATCATCACGTTATTTCATATCATCCCATTTTCCAAGAAAATAATATATCTCAGATTTGATTTAATAAGGTATTAGTCAGTGAAAACTTCTAAGGAAGGTATCATTGCAACAATGTTGTGTTAGGAAGTCCCCATTATGGAATATAAACCTATGTAATACATTTATTTTATTTTCATACCCATGATTGATATTTATATAATCCTATATATGTATTGGATTTCAAACCATGATGTTAAAATTTATTTCAAGAAGAAGGAGGTCACACTTTTTGAGGAGGATTTGGAATCCCATATCATTAGGGTAGAAACATCAAAATCTGATTATCATCTATATCTTCCCCTAGTAGTTCAAATGAAATAAATTATTGGGGAGGAAGGGAAGAAAATATATATGGATGAGGAATGTAATTTTCAAATTGAGTATGTAACTATTGTGGAAGAATATGGTTATGTGTTTCTAGAATATTTACATGGACATCCTCCAGAGTGGGAAGTTGAGTTCTATATTGATTTAATTCCTTGTTCATTTCATATATCAATGACTCCTTATAGAATATGCACTGTGAAATTAGTATAAATTAATAAAAAACTAGAGGAATTTATTGATAAAGGATTATTCTCCCTATAGTTTCCCTAGGGGGATCCCATGTTCAATTCATTTGGAAACAAGATGGATCTATGAGGTTATGCACTGACTACTGGGAGGACAATGCAATAATAATAAAGAAGAATTATTCCCTACCTCACATTGATGATTTATTTGATCAAATTCATAGAGATCAATATTTATTGAAAATTTTACATTGATATGGATATCATCAATTGCTTCTGAGGAATGATGACATTCCAAAAACAACATTTTCGACTTGGTATGGGCATTATGATATTACAGTAATGTCGTTTGTGGTGACTAATGAACCCTCTATTTTCATGGATCTAATGAATAGTTTTTTCAAGTAATATCTTGTTGAAATTGTGGTGGTATTTTTTTATGATATATTAGTATACTACAAAATCAACGAAGATCATGAAAATCACTTACGCACTATTCTAATGACTCTAAGTGGTAATGAATTATATAGGAAGTTTAATAAGTGTCAATTTTGGCTTCAGTATGTTTTCATTCATGGCCAAATTTCTTCAATGGATGGAATATCTATTGATACTATGAATAAAATGGGTTTTCAAGAAGGGCATACTCCAATTAACATAACTGTGGTACGTAGTTTTATTGGTTTAGCATGTTATTATAGGTGTTTGGTTCAGAACATCATCTGTTTAGCCAACCCAATGACCTATATTACATGTAAAGGGGTTATGTTCATATGGAAAAAAGAATGTGGTGAAATGTTTTAGAAATTGAAGAGGATATTAGTGAATTATCTTATCCTGACTCTTCCACTAGGGAATGATGGGTTTGTGATCTATAGTGATGCATCAAAGAAAAGACTTGGTTGTGTCCTTATGAATAATGATAGAGTTATTTCCTATGCATCAAGGTAGCTAAAAAATCATGAAAAAAACTATCTTACTCATGATCATGAGTTAGCTTCTATGATCATTTCTCTATAAATATGGATACAATATCTCTATGGTGAATGATGTGAGATATATACAAATCACAAGAGTCTAAATTATATCTTCTCACCAAAAGAAGACAACATGAGTCAAAGGAGATGGTTTCTAACTACAAGAGTATTATGATTTTACCATACACTACCACCCATTATATTTAAATAAGTTAGATGATTCATTGAGCATGAAGGATCATGCAGTTCTCACCAAAATGTGGATTGAAAAGGATCCTTTGTACATGGATCTGGGGTGGATGAATATAGAAATTATCAGTGAAGGAGAAACATAACTACTTTTTCATTTGTTTTCCCAAACATAATTATTCTAATGGTTTAAAATCTCTCATCCAGATGATGAGAACCTAACAAATAAAATTAATTCTATGAAAGAGAGGATGTTCAATAACTTCGTATGCGAAGATGGAATTATGGAATTTGGGAAGAGGATACGTGTTACTTCTATAACAGAGCTAAAAAGAGAGTTACTGGACTATTCCCATAACTCAAATATCTTTATACACCCTGGTAGAGTTAAAATGTATAGATATTTGAAGGAACATTTTTTGTGGGACAACATAAAGCGGTAAATTGCTGATTATGTATCCAGATGTTTAGTCTGTCAACAAGTGAAGGTCAAATGAAAACTTATTGGAGGAGTCATGCAACCTATAACTATTTCTACACGGATATGGGATGACATCACCATAGATTTTGTCACTAGATTACCCAAAAATCGAAGAATGAATGATGCAATATGGGTAGTTATGGATCAACTTATGAAATCTTCACATTCCCTCGCTATAAGAGATGTTATTCCACTAGATCACCTAGAACGACTCTATATCGATTAAGTTGTCTGACTTTTTGGAGAACCTCTCTCTATTGTTTCTGATCATGATCCATGATTTTTATTGATATTATGGAAAATTATTCCAAATTATTTGCATACAGATCTTCGATTGAATACATCTTATCACCGAAAAAATAACGGGAAGTAAAAAAGGATGATACACACCTTAGTGGACATGTTGAGATCATGTTCACATGACTTTAAAGGTATGTGGGTTCAATAATTAACATTTTTAGAGATTTTATATAATAATATTTTCCATCCATGTATTAAAATGGCACCATATGAATCATTATATGGAAAGAGATTCCGTACACTAACATGTTGGGATGATGTTAGTTAAAGGAAGCTAGCGGGCCCAAAGCATGTGGAGGAAACAACCACAAAGGTAAAGACTATTCCCATACATATCAAAGAAGCTCAAAGTATACAAAAATGAAATGTGGATAATCAAATTAAGGATTTGGAGTTTTAAGTGGGAGATCATGTTTTCTTAAAAGTGTCTCCATGGAAGGGTGTTATAAGATTTTCGATGAAAGGGAAACTGAGACGTATGTACATTGGTGCTTCTGATATTATGGAGATAATTGGAGCTATTTTGTAACTCTTAGCTATACCACCTAGCCTGTCTAAAGTACAAAATGAGTTCCATGTCTTATTACAGGGAAAGTACATTCCAAACCTAACGCATGTCCTCCCTTCTAAAGGAAAATAATTAAAACTTGACACATCTTACTACGAAGAGCCTATCTAGATTCTGTACACTAAAGAACTAGTGTTGAGTAATCGGATTACTCGACTCGTAATGATACTTTGGGGAAATCATAAAATATAAGAGGCAGCATGGGAGCCTAATGAGATTACAATGAATAACTACCCAAATATATTTGTGAGGTAACATTCTAGTAAATTTTAGGACAACTATATTGAAAAGAGGGGAGAATGTAACACCCCAAGTCATTGAAAATAAATTTAATTTTGAAAACCTAAAACATTGAGTCTCTACAAAAAACCACTTTTTTTACCTAGCTAGTAAACATTGTTTTACCACCTTTGTGATTGGAATTTTGAGAAACTGACATACATGGTTGTGTTCAGAGAGATATTTGGAGTCTAAAGTAATCAACATAGTTGTTGATGAACTATTACAAACCCTTATGAATTTTAATTAATAGTATATAAAAAATAGAATCTTCACCCATAAATGTATACATACAATTTAGACATCTTATACGTGAAAAATGATCATAGTATAAGTATTGGAATATTTGAATGTCATAAATATTTTAATTAAATTTTTTTATTAATTTAATAATTTTAAAAGGAAATTTATTTTCATAAAATGTAATAATATATTATTATTTTTGTTTATTAGGGTTTGAATATAATTTTATGGGACTTCGATTAATTTTTAATGGTGTTATAAAATAATTCATAGTTTTAATGTTGTTTATTAGGAATAAAGTATGATTTTATTTAAAAATTAAATAAATTTTTTGTTAAAAATTTTCAAAAAATGAATTCTATTTTTTAATTCTACACAATTATAATTGGTTGGGGTAAATTTTGGGGATTTTTCTAAAATAATTGAATTTTGGGTCAATAGTAAAATTCGATAATTTATAATAAATTATAAATACATAATTTATTGTGTAATAATTGACGCAAGGATGATTAAATCCCTCTAGGTTCGAACTCACATGAAATTGTTACTATTATAGGTCACATCAAACAATACTATTTGTTGTATTTGGAAAAATAATAAAATAATGAGTATAATATTGGGAAAACCCTCCTCTCCTTTACTATAACCCCCCCCCCCACCCCACTCCCTCATCTCTTCACTCCTCTCAAGCCTATTGACTTGTCTAAATTCAGGTTAAATATCCTCACAATATCCTCCCCCATGCCGAGTATCCCATGGAATCATTAGAATTCCATAACCTCTCCCCTAAAAATGCATTCAAGGAAGAATGCATCAAGAGGTAAATTACTCTTTTTATTTCATTTATGACAAGTTCATTTTTTTATTTCCTCACCTCCATTCATTCAAATGTAATGGTGAATCCAATTTCTTACATGTATTAGAATATTTTTATGATTACGTTATAATTCTTCATCATCTCTCCTCTCCCCTTATTTTATACTATAAATGAAAACACCATTCGAGATGTGTTAATTTATCAAATTCAAAGATGACAGGTTTTTAATTTATATTACCATCTTAAATTATTTTCATGAAACCATTTTAATGGTTTAACCAGACTACAATATATGTATTAAAATATAATTAATGTTCTATAATCATTTTTTATTCATGCTGTTAATTTATTAATAAAAATGATTTTATTGTGGTCAAGAACTACCAATTTACCCAAACAATTGTCATTAAAGTTTTATATAATGATTCATCTTCACTTCAGATAACCAAATGAATTTTATTACCATGTAATATTCTTGTTTTTAACCAATAATATTCAACTTTTATTCTAGAAACCCATTATCATTCTACATTTTTATCCATACATCAATATAAGTAAATAGATCAAGAAAACCAAGGAATAAAACACTCCCAAAATATGAAATGGAATCTCTTAAACCACAAAAAGTACATTAATGAACCTAATATGGTTATAAATAATAAATTAAAGGTAGTGGAGTTTTTTTAATCATTAATTAGTGATCCTAAATTTTATTATTCTGGTCATTAATATTTATGTGAGGAACACCAACATACTTATGTAATGGTTTTCTACCTAAAACTAAATTTTCATTAAAGTTACTCTTATTCTATACTTAACTAAATTAAATTATTATTTATTCATATATACTCCTCATAAATTCAGTGTGAATGTTCTATAAATTTTTACTTACCATATTCCTACCCTCATTTATTTGGTGTTATACATTTTAAAAGGATCTTAAAAAAACTTTCCCAAAATGTGTGCGAGATTCAAGGGAATTTTTCAAATTCTTGCCTATTTAGGAGGGAAATTTATAATATATTTTTAGAAACCATTATCATTAAAAAATATCTCATTTTATTATGAATATAATATCATACAACAATTATGGTTTTATACTAAAAAATTTCCCCAATAATACTTCTTTTCAAATTAAAATTGTTTTTATTTCAAGAATTACTTGATGATTTTATAAGAGTATCTTCAACTATTTCAAAACTCTTGTGGATTCTTACATATTATTTGGATTAATATTTTATGATATATTCTACCATATTTAATTTATTTTTTATGATTATTTTGATTTTCGATGTGACAAGTTAAAACCATTCACCAATTTACTTTTAATGGTTAGTGTTTATGCTTAATGTTCACGGAAAGATATTTATATTTCATATATTAGTTTATATATGAATTTATATGTTGCTTATGTATATCCACATTCATATGAGTAATTAATTTGACATATTAAGTGTTAGTGGAGGCCCTATATAGCCCCTTAGTGCATTGGTTGGTCTCAAGAGACAAACTATGGTCTTAACATGAGGCCTTGACAGAATGGATATGTATGGTCTTGGAACGAGGCCATAGCGGTATGGTTATGATATACAGCATTATGGATTCCCTCATTATGAAAATAATATTTATGGTTCATGTTTTTATTTTACTTGTATAATGATAATTATTATTTTTTATTGTGGAATTATTTACTTATCTATTATTCCTTCTACAATGTGTTCAAGTTTGTTTTTTAAATGGATATGTTTTTAGTTATTCACCATGACTGATGTTTATTTTTATGATATCATAAATTGTATTTCTTATACATAATGATAATTTGAGCTTGCCGCTTTATTATGTTTCATTTTCTTAGGACATGAAGAAGTTTATTATGATTGACCAGTAAGGATAAACTTAAAAAATGGATTTTCCCAAAAAAATTATTTGTTGTATTTCATTTCAAGTTTTAATGTTAAAATTAATTATGTATCTTTTATCCATATATAATAATATACTTGGTCTTTTTGGTTTTATATTCCTTGTTTATAATCCAATGTAATATAATAAGGCATCATCTTCAAGCATCTGAGGTCGGGTCCTTACAATAGCTATCCACAATGGGATACCTTTAAATAACCGAAAAAAATCATCAAGAAAGTAGTTATCTCACCATAAAAAAGTTACATCAATATATACATGATAGATAATGATATATAACCACAAAAATGATATATGATCATAGGATACACCAAGCCTCAATGTTGTCTCAACCATACTATATGCCTCTTGATTCTACACGAGGCTTCAAGTTAACACTCATAAGGGACAAACCACTCCATGAGATATGATATTAATTATAGTTCTCATCCAAAAGGTCATGATCATAAAGATTCACCAAATAATTGTTCACTATATCTAAAATTATATTGATACATATATATTATATTACAACTACGGATCATGGGTGATACTGTACACCCCATATAGGATAATTGTCTAATAAGGGGATCATACACGCACATAATTTGTCATAATGATTCCTGAAACCTCACCTGAGGAACATGATATGATAGAGGATCCCACGCTGAGCCTCGAAAAGGGATTCCTAAAATAATATTTGAGATTAACCCATAGAGGGCACTAAATAGTATGCAGATGATATAATTCCACACTATAACATCATAGTATTGGACCAATGAAATTTACCAAATTTATACTGACCTATAATAAAGATATAGAGGTAATATACATTCCAGGAAAAAAAATCCATGTTTAGTTGTAGTACACAACATGTCTTGTCTACCCCAGATATGCATGTGTCTCACCATCTTACCTAGAATGCATTTCCCCAAATACATGGTGTGTTATTTTATATAAAATACATGTAGTGGTCTCTCCAAAGCTTGGTGCGATAGTTGTTTGAGTGTGTGTACACCAGTCCATTCCATACCTAGTCATGTCTTATTATCTTCAAAGTACACAACATGTGTCCGTTATAAATATCATGTATATACCAGTCTAGCACATTGAATGTGTCATCTTTCCATGATTGTGTACCAATAGAAGTACTAATAATATTCCCCTCTATATGCGATGTGTGGGGATACAAGGAATCCTTACTGTGTGCTCCATGTACATTTTTATTCTTATAGGTTACATGAAATGTGATCCCACCACATGGAATGCGGGGTCACATAGACTCCTGGATGTATAATCCATTTACACACTGATCTGGTCAGCCATGGGTTACACAACATATGGTAAAACTAAACGGCATGTTATGTTTATCTCCATAAAGAAACCATATCCACCACGAAGAGGGCACTACATGGTGTGTATTACTAAACCACACGTTGTGTAGTCATGATTTCTCTTGAAACTCACACATTCTTAATTAATCAATCCTAGAAAACCACTCCCACCAAATCTGTTATGAAAATCACTGAAGATGTTATATCCTTGCTGAATGTGCTTTCCTTAATGCTGGTGGATAAATTTCAACCACCTACAACCACTCGTGACACATTTTTATGGTACATTGTCAACTTTGTACCAAAAATTCCAGATTTAACCTTCAAAACCACACCTAATTCATCATATATCATCTTAAATATCCTAGATTAACTGCAGATCCCTAATCTGTACCCATGGAAATAACATATTACACGAAATAATGATTTCTCAATGACCCTTTACCAAGTATTTCTTGAACCACGGTCCAAAGAGGTTACCTACCATAAATGTACATATAATAGATGGCTATAACCATAAAACAAAAATGTGATGAACATACCATTACCATTATTCATGTTAACCTAAATTCTCAATTATCATGTTAAAATAGAGTTTGTAAGAAAAGAAATATCAATTACTAAATATAGAGAGATAATTTCATCAATCAATAATCTTTTGTTGACTAACTAATAAACCTATTAGATGAATTTATTTTTGTTGGACAGAAGATAAAAAATAGTATTAATCCTAAAAAATTACATCTTAACTCATGTTTGATCAATTTTTGATTACGAATGATTACATGTTATTGTCATTGGTGATATCCATGATCTACTTTGATTTCTATGATCCTCACAGTACTCTAATCATAAATCGACAATAACATGACCATCCACCAATTCTCTTTCCATATGAAATCTCCATCCACTAATTCTATAAGGTTATGTGTCTAACCCAAGGGAATATACCATAATGGTTTTTTAATAGAGAGTTGTTTCCAATTAAAAAATATAAATAATTGATTTTTATAATTCTCCCAAACTTCTTTTTAAAAAACACTTATAATTAAAAAGGGGTTATGTCTCCCCTAGAATGAAGCTCATGTTTTGGATTTCATTGATGTGTTATATTTCTAATATGATAATCCATTTAAAAGTTATTCCATTAATTTTTAAAAACTATGTGTGCATGTTATAATATATTCAATATTTGTAATATCATTTCATAAAATCCCTCCATGTTTCATAATTTCACATTAAATCAGTACCAGTCCTTAAATTTATTACCTAAAATATTCCAATGTCTTACATACTGAAAACAGAGTAGTAACATTCTCAACACATTTAACCATTTTTTTAATAAAAAAAATCCTACTAAAAAGTGAGGATACCATGCTCTCAACTAGGCTTCCCACTCCCATGATATCTCTTAAGGGTTCCCATGTATCCAACAATAATACTCCAATGGTAAACACATTCCAATTAAGGATATTATCTTTTTGGTTCACAAACACCACTTGGATCCACAAAAATCATGAAAAATATTACTCCACCCTCAATGTAAAAATAATCCTCGTATATATCACACAATAAATCATTCAAATGTCTCTATTGTTGAATCTTATGTAAAGCACTAAGATATTGGACTAACTATACTCATAGGGTCATGTGGTATGTCACCTCGCTAACCCATCATAGTAACTGAAAAGGGGACTTATGAATGATAGAAATAGTCAACAATCCTAAACAAATCCCCCTTAATCTTTGATTATATGAGATCTCTCAAAACACATGATACAACCATAAAACTCCAAATAACATCATTTTTTATCCACATAAGATTATGGTCATTTTCATGTTGTCCTAATCCACTATTATATGTACTTCACCCTTTTCAATCATCACCAGTTCCCACTCAGTGCCCATTATCCCTTTCTCCTACTGGATCTGACCAATATATTGGTGGTTTACAAGGTCCACATAAATTTCTTCAAATTGTTACACACTAATGGTGTTTTGGTGATAACTAGGACATGAAAAGTCCACCTATGGAACAATATCCACCTAGTTATGGCCCAAAGCTAATATGAAATCCCAAAGCATGTTACCTAGAGCATAAAAGGTCGAACATACCTGTCCATATTCTTATGGGTATAAACACTATGTTTAATTATTACCAAGTCTTAATGGACTCTACAACATCCCAATAATTTTGACAAATATTCAGACAAACATTATGAATAAATAATTGAGGAAGCACCATGAAGTAAGACTACCTGTTGAAAACAACGACATCCAAAATTCAAGATTAAATTTTTGTATTAGTTGGTTAAGAAGTGGGACATCATGGTTTTAATATGTGACAGTTTAGATAGATTTTTGAACTCTCACTGATCATGGAAGCCCTAATATTTATAACCACAAAGATACCATCCAATTTTCAATTAAATATGGGAACCACAACCATTACCTACTGATAAGAGAGGCATAGAGATAATTTTGGAACACACTACAACATCCTTGACATCCTGAAATGATTCCAAATGATCCTGGTATATCCTCACCACTCTTATATTCATTTCAATGGGTAAGTGTGAAAACCCCTCTAAACTTTCATTCATAGCATCACTTTTGTAAGAAACATTCTTAAATAATGTATGGAGTACTCCCAACCATTATAAAAATCCATAAGTAACATTTTGAGTGTATATATATTTATGTAAGAATCCAAAATAATTATCCCTATGTTTTTTCTCCTTAACGTACTCATGTAGAAGAGTGGTTATAATTTTCGACTACAGGAATAACATACCTTCCTCACCTTCAAGGGTCAACAGAAAAGTAGAAAACATCTGTGTTAAATCACCCAATAATTGAAAATGAAAAAACACATTGTGACCATCTAATACTATGTTCATTCCATTGGTTGGCTCTCAATCTTTCACTACATCAACCTTTTCCAGGTCCATTGTCACTACCATGTCTTAGAATTCATATCCCAAGAAGGGGAATTCCTAAATATTGTATCAATACATCAAGAGATTCTCATAAAGATATTAATATATGATCATGTCTGGAATCATCATTATGTGTATCTCATGCTCCACATATTACATCATGTACACTAGGATGTCACCAAAGATGACTACCATGAAAAGATATTATATGTGTTCGATGAACCCGATTCAGAAGTCTAAAAAAACATAGTTGGGGTGTCTATGATTCTATATGGAATCACCATTAACTCAATGAAACCATAGAAGATTTAGAAATACACCTTCAGTATATCCTCATTTCAAACCTATGAGCAGGTGATAAAATATCCTAAGTAAAAAATCTGAGAAATACATCGACCCTGTCCACTAGTCTAATAAGTCATCAATTATCAGGGAGGACACTCCTCCTTGAGAGTTACCCCTTTTTGGTGACTTCAATCCATACCTAACCTCAATATAACCTCCACCTACTTGTATGATAACAATGGGATAACTTGGAGAACACATTGGCTCATTAAACTCCCTATATCGACAAATCACCCAACTCCAGCATCACCTTTCACATCTCTATGAGGTCATCAGATATAGTTTCATAAATATTGGTTTGTAAATTGGTGCAGGTCTTTGAAAAAAATTATTTTATGAGGATGTTATTAATTCCAAAAAAAATCATCCATCTCTATAGGAATCTTAAATGTTATAGCATCTGATGCTCTAAGTTTCATACTAGAAAACATATAATAAATCTATAGTATCCTTCTACACATAATTTAATGTTTATCATCTTGGGATTCCTTCTCACTAAAGTTGTAATATTTCATTACACTGACTCATGTAATCTGAAACCCTATCTAGAAATATTCAATAGAGAAAGAATTGTAAAAACTAGTCTATACTGGGGAAATTATCATAGGGTCTCACTTTTAATATGGAAAATATCCATTCTAGTATATCTCTATTTTTACATAGATTAAAGTCACATTCTCTATAAAATTAGGTGGTCATATAACCACCACAATAAGAGCATCTAAATACTAGGGTTATCTAAATGTATCCAGTTGATAGGAGAACATCTTGGAAAATTATTCTTGAAAATATTTTCCAAAACTATATTTAGAGCAGTGCTGATAGTTTTCATACGACAAGCCACATTTTAATATTATAGGCCATAAGAAAGTTATATATAATTATTATACATTCCATTTCCCACCCATCCTCTATAACCAATAATCTCATAAAAATTTCACCACATCAAAATGAACTCAAATATACATTTTCAAGGATTTCATCTTATACACCGCAACTTTTTCAACTTTTGTTGGTAATTACTCGACCATAAGGTTTTAAATACCATCACATGGAAGAATCTTGGTGGGGGAAGTGTTCATGTTCCTTAAATTCCGGAATCCTAGTCAAACTTCCCAAACATATGGATCTACTGATTCAACATGTAACTATATATAAGTATCATCTTCCAGACAAATATCAAGCATACTCCAAATCATGTGGGTTATTATCACCACCAACACATGATAGTCCTATAAAAATGGAAGAGGGGGTTCTCCCTTCATGAAACATAGGTGATTTAAATATCCCAAACCCATGATGTGCATTATGATTTGGTGTGTCCTCTATCATTAACACCAAAACCAAATACCACTCTAGGAATAAGACAGGTGTCAAAGGAAACCATTAGATCTGTTAGGGTCTGCACAAGAAAGAAAACATGGTTCCTCACCTCCATCCTACTCCATGGACTGAGGGTTTATCTCACTAAAAATTATGAGTGGTATCTAACATAACTCACTAATCCTATGAATATAATAATATTTTAAGGCTACATTCATCAACTTCTGATCATGTGCCAGCATATCAACATGGACAATTAAAGGGGCGTCTATATGGTAGCTATTAAGTTGAAGCCTTTCTCTATTCTCATTTGGAGGGAACATCTCATAAAACAAGTCCTTGAATTGAGGCCCCATCACTCAACTATTTTTTTTAAAAATTTGTGAAAATATTAGCTAGATGTTTTCATAGATTCATCATTAAAATTTTATCAATACATTCAATGGTCAAAGAGTATATATGGGGAGTGTACTGAAGAAGGAAATGGACCCCAAACCCAATTCCTATATGATGTATGTATCAATTTTTTCCTTGTAACCACTAAATATATGTATTTATTTAACAATTTGTTTATCATAGTCCTAGGGAATGGATACGTCAGTTAAAACACCCACATTTAATGCTCTACACAACTAGATGATCTTAATATGCTTTAATATTGTTTCCCTTTTTCCCAACTAGCCTCAAATTTAGACAACCTCCCAAATCGATTTCTATGATATAACTACAATGATTCAACTCTATCATGACCATACCCACTCAGGCCCACATGGATGTTAGTAAGCTGAGCATGACACCCCAATATAGACCCTAATATTCCCGGAGCTTGTGACTAGAACCAGGTAAGAATATCACACACATTAGAGGACATATAAAAAAGTACATATGAAAACCCATGAAAATCCATACAAAAATATAATGTAGAAAAAAAACCATATAGTTAATTCTTTAATAACACATATCCCACACCAAGGAACAAAACAAAGTTGAAAAAAATGAAATAGGTCCACATACCTACCAACCAAAACTGAAATGAAGGAAACCTACTGACAACATGATGTATTCTACCCAAAACTAACACTTGGATCCATTTGGGGTATTTCTTGAACAACTATGCTCCAACTGAGCTCTTACTACTCTTTTTACACTAAAGATATAAATTAAAATCGAATCATATACATTGGACATGAATATTATGGTTGGATTCCATGTATGTATTTGTATTAAAATACCATGCAATATAGCACAAAATCTCCAATCATAAAGAATCAAGAGAGTATTAAACTCATAATCACAATGGTAGGTAAATTAGTATATGCGTCATAATGATATATAACCATAAAACAAAGATATTACCTTAAAATACACAAAGCCTCAAAGAGGTCCCAACCACACTACTTGCAACATGATTCTTCTTAATGATTCATGATTATTCTCATTTTAGTGAAACCACCACCAAAGATATACTATCACTATGGAAAATCAACTAAGTGAGTGTGCATGTGGGGAATCTCTAAATAAGAAATCACTAGATCTCTAAAGATCTCAACACATAGATAGGGGATAACACCAGGGGATCATGAGGGATACCACAATCCCTATATGAAATAACCTCAAAAGTAGGGGATCATATACCCACATAACTTGTTCATTGTGAGTCCTCAAACCCCACCTAGGGAAGATGATAAGATATTGGATCCCACCCCATGCGTCATAGAGGGATTATTGAAAATCAAATCAAGAAAAACCCATAGAGATAAGCATAATAATATGTTAAGGATGTAATGTCACAATGTACCTTTATAGAGCTAGACCATGGAAAAGAAACCAACTAATATCGGTCTATACTGACTGAAATGAGGGCCTCAACTCTCCCAAGGAAAATTTATAAGGTGTGTATGGGTAGTGAATGGTGTGCCTCATCTTCCCTGGGTCTGCCTTTGCCTTTCTGTCTCACACTACATGAATTTCTAAAAATACGTGGTGTTTTATTTTAGGCACACATTGTGTATAATTTTTTTCATCACCTAGAATTTCAAGTAGGTGATTCCATGAACAAAATATAATTCCCATATAGCTAGCCATGTCAGAGTACCTTAAAATTGATATTTTTTTCTAAAACACATGGCATGTATGGGATATTATGACACATATTGTGTGGAATCTAAACATTCCAATTCACATTCCAATGTACATGGAATGTTCCCCACCATAAAAATCTTTTGGGGATACATTTTATCTTGGTTGTATACTCACATTACATTACAAGACATCTGGGTTATATATAATGTGATCCCACAACATGGCATTTGGGGCGGCATGGCCTCTTAGGTATATACTCCCTAAACATACTAATCTAGATGGAAAAGGGTCACATGGTGTGTGGATACAACATTAGGTGTGTGATATTTATCACAACATGAAAATGCTATCCACTATATAGATGGGAATATACTACATTTATTATAGAACTACACACATTATATGGAGTATTTTTCCAAAAACTCACATCTTCTAAATAAATCTCACCCATTCCACAGCTACCAACAGTTTCATAACGAAACACATCATTGATCCAAGATTTTATTTTTCCATTCCTTCCTTATTACTTGTGGAATGGTTTTGGAAACCGAAAACCAATTTAATTCTTTCCCATATCATCACCTAGCTCGTACCCCCAGACCATCAGGTAGAACCCCTAATCCATAACCCATTCAATCCTCTCTCATCATCACAATATACTTTTTATATTATTATTTAAAATTGGCCATTATAACATAGCCATTAAATGTAGCCGAATGAATAGGAATATTTTTTTTTCAAATATTATGTATAATTTTTTCATATAATTGAATAATCTTGATAATGATGTACTTAATTTTTCGTAAATTATTTATATGTTTCGAATATAGTATTTTCTCAAAAAAAAATTTATTTATTTTCATGAAAATAATAAAAAAATTAATTATTTGAAATTTTATAAAACTTATATGAAATGTTAAAACACATTTTTTAAATCTATATTCAAAATTTATAATTAATAATAATTTTGAAAACATCCGGAAAATATTATTTTTGATGAATAGAAAAGAAAATAATGATTTTTATTAAAAAATGGATTTCCATTTAAAGAATTTGAAAGGTAAATTTTATTTTAATGTTATTTCAAAATAAAAATTATAAAAATAATTTATTTATTAAAATAATATATTTCATTTTATTCTTTTTCATATTGAATTTATATGTTAAAACGTTCTACACTTTGGAAAATTTTCTCTTTGGAAAAAAACTTTTTCATCACTTCCCTATGATTAATTTTAAATTAAAATTTGATATTTATATGAATTTAATTTGGAAAAGTTGATTCCATAATTTAAATCATAGTGATTATTATTATATAATAATTTCAAATTAATTTTTGGTCAAATTAAATAGTAAAAATCGTAAAAATTATTTACAATGGTTAACGATAAAACAAGTTTACCAGGGGTTAAACTAAAATTATAAGGGGTAGATTTAATTGAGACTTGTAAAATTCCAATTTAGTAGAAATATTTTTAACTTATAATATCAAAGGTCTGATAATGACTCTTTCTAGATACCTTTTACATGTGAAGAATGTGGGTACACTTTATTCATTTCAAAATTCTATTTGTTTCCTCTCCCCCACTTATAAAAGGCCACCACATCTCTTCTCTGGTTCACACAACCAAAAATCATTAGTTAGAAAAATACCGACCTAAATATATCCCCCAATTACCTCCCCATAACATATATATATTATTATGACAATGATACCCTCATATAAAGGATTCAGGTATAAATCTAAAGAGGTTCAGCGAAGAAGAGGTAAAATTCATAAACTTGTGTTTTTATTTTATTTCATCTTCTTCCACCATAAAAAATAATTCAAATATGATGCTATAATAACTAAAATAACTAACTTATACTTATATTATATTATTTTAATGGAATAACAAATATCCATCTCCTCTTCCATTAAATAAGAAATTAACCTCTCGATCGTGTGTATGGTGGACTACTGCTTCGTGAACTGTTGTAATTTGTATCCCACTACCACATATTATTGATGTATATAATTATATATTTGACATATTTATAATTTATATGTAAAAATATTAATCTTATTGAAATATATTATCATATTTATGTTATTACATTCCATTCTGTATGAATATGATAAAGTCACTCATTTGTACAGCAGACTACAGCCCCACAAAGTGATAAGATTTGTTATTCACATACACTTTAAATAAAAGGTAATTATGATATTTAGAATGAAAATATGTGAAATTTATGAATTAAAAATTATTATATAAATTTAATATGTTATTTATATTTCTTTCATTTTATCCTTTGATAAAATGGAAACAGTGTTCATGTGTAAGTAAGGCCTGCCATATCCAGAAATGGTATTATTCATTTTCTATCTCTAAAATTAATGGATTAATATAAACACAGATATAATGAGTAAATATTTTGTTAATATCATTGTTGAAATTCCATATATGTACTAAATTTGATTCAATTTTAAGTATTGAAAATATCAAACTAATCTATACTTGAAAAACAATGTAGTTATTAGCAAAAATGTAATTTTAACAATGAAATGTTAATAAGTGGGTAATAAAATGTCTTAAGTAAACCATATTTCATATTAATCATATGATTATGGTTAATTAATATATATATATATATATCAAACATATATTAGTCATATAGGATGTTTGAATGTGAACGATGGAAGTTGATACTTAATGTAAGGGATTTCTAGTCTCCCTTTTATTTGTGGGAGGAATATTCTATATTCAACAATTATTTCTTTTTTTGTGGTGTATATACTTCCAATTAATGTATTTTATTATTATAATCAATAAAATTATGCTATGGGAATATCCATATAAGGTTATAACATTCTTGGGGTTTGCAATTTAGAAGTCACAAAAAGTGATAAGGGTTTGATGTTACAATATAATTATTTTTTTGGATTGTTTATTATTATTATTTTAATGATGAAATATTATTATTTATTTAAAAATAAATTCATTAATATATTATCCATTTTTTATTCCTTTATAAAAACTTTTTTCCCATCATCTACCTATTTTAATATACGAATGATTCCAAAATAATCTTTTTAAAGAAAACCAGATTTAGTTATATCTTCTCTTAGAAACTGTTTTCCATTCACATCAATGTATTCTATTTTTTACATAATGTTTTAATGTTTTGATATGATAGTGTAATGTTTTATTTACCTTTTTTTAATTTTTTACCAAAAAATTAAAAGTAATCTTTATTCCATTATCCTAAAAGGGCCCTATTTTCTTTTTCTGAAAATGTTAAAGGAATCCTTGTTCTAGACATGTAGGTCACTAATTGAATTTTCTACCGACATGAAAAATAAATAATTTAAATCGTTCTTTATAATTTTATAAGTTTATATTCATTGAAATTTGTTTTGATAATGTTTTATGAATTTTTATTTTTATGATATTAGTTTCAAATTGGAAAGTATTTATTTCTCATGAAAGTTTCAATATGATATTCTAAAAAACATTTTCCATAAATATAACATCATTTGATGTTACATAGTTTTAATGGGGATATTTTTCAATGATACCATAATTATGTTTTTGGTTTTTTTTATATTTATGATGAAAATATGCTTATAAAACCCCTTTGTTTTCAATGTGACATGCTATGACGATTAGTTCATGAACTTTATTTCATTCCATGGGTTCTGTTATAATGAATATTTTATGATCTTGTGGAAGAGATATGTATAATTTTAATTCTGTTAGGTTTGGTACCTATATCCCCCTTTAATAAATTATGTACTTATGGATAACTCATGATTAAATTATGTATTGTGTGAACATGCTATCTTGTTCACCATATTATGTGTAGACCCAATTTCATGTCCAAAAGGTAATTTGTGGGCCTTCTTTCATGTCCATAAGGTTCTGAGTGGACATAAGTTCATGTCCATAAGGTTAATTATTGACCAATTCTCATGTTTATAATGTAATTTATGGACCTACTTTTATGTCCATATGTTTATGTGGGGGCCTGATTTGATGTCATTAATTTAATATGAGAACCTGTTTCTATTAAAACATGTTAAAGATATTGCAAGATCATTTTTATTCTATAATTCTATGTATTATTCAAATTTAATTCTCTAATGTATCTTATTATATGAATCTATTATGACTCAGTTTCTTATGAACTATCAGTATTTAGGAAATGACTCATTTTTATGATCTATGATATGCATGTTACAATTTTCAAATGTTATTCTTAATATCTATTGCCTTTATACTGATTTTTGGTTAATATCTCTCATGTTTACTCTTACTAATAATATGATCTCTCCCTTTATTATGTTTTATTTCCCAAGTTTATGATGAAATTTGTTACGTATGATAACTCTATGTAGGGTTCTAGATATGAACTAATTAGTGGGAGAAGATGTAGTTCAATTATGATTCAGTTTTCATGTTTCCATGTTTCCAATGGAACTAGACCAAAACAATTAGGGAAAGGATCATTATGTTATGTAATGAATAATTTTTGATTAATACATTATATTTATGTATGAAAAATATGTCTTTATATATTCTTTTTTTCATATAAAAAATTAAGTAAAATATTTTTTATATTTTATATGGAATAAAAATGATGATTTATACACTGATGTTTGGGTGTAGGCTCAAGTCCCCATTGATTTTGTTTTCTGGGATAAAAATATTCTTCAGTATAAAACACATAAATTATCTTTTAATATTATTTTTAATATTTATTTATATTCCAAAATTAAATTTCATGATAGTAATGATATTTTATAAATGGAAGTCATGTATATTGATGTCTGGGTCTAGACTTGATCGTGAAATGGGTGGATTTCAAGGAATGTTCCCAATAATAAACACTCATGGATTACCTATTTTTTTAAATATTTATTTATTATATAACATTTATTATGTTTTATAAAAAAATTTATGAAAATTAAATCTCGTTTTTAGATAGTTGATTAGTGTGATTCAAACAAATATTGGTTTGTTTCCTAAAATATACCTATCAAGGATAGAGACATCATTGTTGTTTTATTTTTATTCATTTAATAATTTTCAAAACATTTATCATGTGTATATGTATATATTTCAAAAATATATTAACATATATATATAAATATATAAATATATAAATATATAAATATATAAATATATAAATATATAAATACACAATATTTGGGGACTACACAATTTGTTCTTATAAAAATATATCTATTTCATATTTTATTATATCATTTATTTATTTGTATTATGTGTATATAAATAACATTATATAATGTAGGTTTTCTTATGATAATGTGATTATCTGTCATTATTATCTCAACTCACCTATTTATGATGTGAAGTCCCTTGTATTACAATACAGTAGAAGAGAATTATAAAGTAAATACTGCATTCACCATGTGATAATCAAACCAAAGAACTCCTTCATCCCCAAAAGGGGAACAAAAAATTACCCTTATAATTATATTAATTCCTTTAATGAAATAAATTTTTATAAAACAAATTGTTTCTACTTATAAACCATTATTTTCAATGTGAAAATACATATTTGAAAGTAGTTTTGAAAACTGAAAATAAATTCAATTTTTTCTTGGAAATTTCTTTAGACATTTTAAATAATTGGTTTTTAATTTCATTGATAAGAGAGACATTTAGAAATGTTTTTTATTATTATATGCTTAAATATTGTAATTTACTAAATGTTTTGATACTGACTGAACACTAATTGAGACTATGATTCATTTCATTACTATAAGTAGATTACTAATCATGGGTGAATTACATCATTGATGAAACATAATGTTTAATATTTATATAGACACAATGATGAAAAATGGAAAAAAAAGAGATAAAAGAAAGAATAATATGATCACAATATAGATAAAAAATGATCACCAATTTCTTTAATAGGTATCCATATCTATAGAGTACATGTGATATGATCCAATGGTTTAGATTAATACAAAATATAACTAATGAAATAGTGTAACATCCCTCCTTATCTCATTGGCTTGAGCGGGAGGAGGAATGCTACATGGCCTTAACCGACGTTCCCAAGGCGCCAAAGGATTGCAATAAATGATGAGGGACTTGAGAATAAATTATGGAATGATTTTCCCTTAATATAAAACCAACCAAGCAAATAGTCCACTACCAACAAACTAGAAGATGGATGTCGAAAAAACAACCAAACTCATACATTTCCAAAAGATAACCCAAGTATTCCACAATAGAACCCAAGACACAAAATAACCAAACACAATATCATAGTACGATGTGGAAGACTAAAAAAGACCCAAAATAAACCATTACACACTCCACATCTCCACAACATGCTCCATGATCCAATAAAAATCACATATCCCAAGCATCACTATGAACCATAGGCCATGAGATGCTTTACCTTTACCTGTGTCCTAGAATACAACATCTGCAAAATAACCCAAGTGCCAAAGTAGGGGGTGAGTACTAATACCCAGTAGGTTTTCCCCAAAATTACTTCCCTACACAACCAGTAGGATAAAACCATTAGCACATTTTTAAAAATTGTTTATATAATACATTCAGTAGTGTAACAAATTGCTACATGCCAAACATACCCTTACCAATCCATGGAAAACAAATGAAATCCACAACAATGACACAAACCACATCCACATCATGAATTAGCACAACAATTCCAACTTTTCAAAGAAAATAACAAAAATCAACCATTGCGGCAGGACTTCTGCCAATCCCATTCTCCCCATTCAAAACTATAGGTACTTCCTGACCGCTACCCATAATGGTGGTTCTTCAGACCACCATCCATCACCTTTTATAGTGAGACTTCTTTCCCACTTCCGTAATGGCGGTTCTTCTGACCACTACACATAACCATTTATAGTGAGACATCCCACCCACTCCCACACAACCAACACAAGCCATAATAATCAATAAACCAAAAAGAAAAAAGAACCAAGGCCACACAATAATCAGACAACCCTTTCTAATACATACCAATTCACTTCGATAAATCACCTATTTATTGAAAACACCCTTTAACTAGAATTCCATGCCCATAAACATCTCCATAAACAACAAGTTTATTGAAAACCATTCATAAACAAAAAATTTTATAATCACACACTAAAAATTTTAAAATCAGCAATTTGAAATCATGCAACAATGCCCCTTTTTTCAAAAATAACTCAATTTTCCCAAAATCACCCAAATCATCACCAATTGGATTTCTAATAAGACTCACACATCATTATCACAATTAATTTAAATCAAAAAAATTTAATTTTAACCAATACTACTACTTCTAACTAACTGATGTTGAGAGAGAAGCCACCTCTATTTAGGGTTCTAGCGAAATAAAATCACACACAACCGCACCCCAAATCTAGCAAACGCACCACTGAAACTATTCTAGATCCCCTTCCCTATCATAAAAAATCCATAAAATCAACACATAAGGTTTCCACAACCCTAGATCTACATGAAACAGATGTAGATCTATAAAAACAATAAATGTATGAGAGTAGATCTATTGGATACCCCAAAGAAACCAAAAGGAGAGACTTACCCAAGAGAAAACACCTTAAAACCACCTTGAAACCCATTTGATTTTCTTAAAAAACATGTGGGACATCACCTCCAATCATTGAGAACCAAAAATCATGAGTGAGGATTAAGTGGAAGAAATTTTGGAGTGAAATGAGGCACCCTCGAGGGAGCCCAGATTTAAAAACCCGATTTTTAAGTAGCCGCACAGTTAGCCTCCACGATTTGGAAAAACGTGTGCACGCCACTGACTCAAGAGAGGGGTCCACACAGTTTCCTCGCACGGTTTGGAAAACAATTCATAGGCCGTGAAAAACCCACTGTCTCCCCCTGCATGATTTCCTAGAGAACCCAGATGGTTTCTCCTAACTGTGCTCAAACTGTGCACCATTATAAAATCCTCCAAACTTATTCGAAACCATTCAAAAATATCCCAACATATTCCCAACTCATCCCATGATCTTGAAACACATAAAAAGGATCAAAAAAAATCTACATACATCAAAACAATGTTGCTACATCCTCCCCACCATTGGAGATTCTGTTCATGGAATGTAGGGACCATTGCTTTTCCAAAAGAGCTCGGGCCATTGCTTGTCCATCTCTATCTCCCACTCCCAAGTCTTCTCCTAAATCTGACAATGTTTCCACAAAACCCAAACTAAACTGATTCTTTTACCACAAGAGACATTATCGTTCTTATACACAATATGTACTAGCAGATACACCAAGGAAGCATCCAGTTCTTGCTAAAAATGATCCCAACAAATCACATAGTTATAATCCAGATGATATTTGTTTCAACTAGAACACAGGAAACACATTGTGTACCTCAATAAACCATGTTGGAAGGTCAAACAATAAGTCACCTCTCCAATCTTCTCATGTATCTCCAAATTCCCAATATATCTCAGGAATAACTTAAAATTCTTCCCAAACCAATGATTTCTCAATCGAGGAGAGATTCTCAAAAACACATGCTCACCCATCTCAAGAAACAATGGTCGTCGACGATGGTCCACATACGATTTCTGATGACATTGAGCTATCTCCATACTCTTTCTAATCAACATGAATTTTTCCATCTTCTCATAGATAAGGCTTAGTCTAATCATCAAAGTCTCGCACATTTCCACACAATAGAGTGGATAATGACAGAGACACCCATACCATGCCTCAAATAGAGCCATATGTATCGAATCCTGATAACTGTTATTGTAGGATAACTCCACCAATGAAAATTTATCCTCTGATGAACCGTGAAATATCCATCCTTGAATCCATTTACATATCATCCAATGTTTGTATAATCCTCTATGATCGGAAATATGTCTGAGAATGATACACTATGCTCATCGTCAACTATGTCCCAAGGGCTTGCTACAAGGATTTATAAAAACGAGATGTGAATCTCAGATCTCTATCTTATTTCAATGAAACTGGAACACTATTCCTCTTTAACACCTCCCAGATATAGATTTCAAATAGATCCTCCTCCATATGAGATTTGAAAATAAAGATTAAATGGGCCGACTTTGTGATTCGATACACAATCACCCATATGGCATCGTGATTCTGGACCATTCATGGGAGGCCAATCACAAAATCCATTGTTATCTTTTCCCATTTCTACATAAGGATTGGCAAATACTACAACATGTCGGCTGACCACTGATGCTCTACCTTGACGTACTGACAAGTCAAGCATCTTGAGACAAACCTGACCTCATCCTTTTTATACCATCTCACAAAACTATACATTAAACACCTTATACATTTTATGAATTCCAAGATGGACTTCCCACCTTTAATGATGATAATCCCTAAAAATTTACTCCTGAAAATCCCCTAGTGTAACCATCAGTTCCCAAAAATAGATGTCTGAATTCTCATTTAGGTCCCAATTCTTAATGGTCTCCCCACCATTGAGTTTTGACCCCATCTCCATACACATAGATTCTGATGTCTATGCACCTTTAACAAACTAGCCAACTTAGGAACCAACAAAACTGGAAAAAAGACAGCTATGTCACCCCGGTACTCAAATTCTAACCACATGCGGACTTTGAACGACATAAAGAACCCCTGATCGGATACCTTCTACACCACTTGAGCATATGTTTTCCTACATAATGTATCTGCCACCGAATTTCCATTAACTATTGTGTACATTAAGTCAATATAAATCATCTGGAGATATTCCATCAATATCTATAGCCTCATGTTCAAATCTATCTATGAGAAAATATGAATTAGGATTTTATGGTATGTAAAAACTATATATTTCTCACCAAAGAGATAACGATGACACGTCTTTAAAGCATGAACCACAACTACCAACTCTAAATCATGTGTTGGGTAGTTCTTCTCATGAAACCTCCTCTGTCGTGAGCCATATGAAACCATGTCATCCCCCAGCATGAGAAAACACTCCAAACCTAATCTTGATGCCTCACAATACACCACATTACCTTTCCCATGTTTTGGAAAAAACAAGATTGGTGTTGATGTAAGGCGACCCTTTATCTCTTCAAAACATTTCTGGAACTCTGCATCCCATTGAAATGAGGTATTCTTCCTTGTCAAATATCTCATCGCCGAATCCAATAATGAAAAATCACAAATAAAATGTCGATAATACCCATATAGACTGAGGATGCTCTAAATATCAACAACATTATTTGGTGGTTTCCATGGGATAAAACCCTCTATCTTTTCCAGATCAACTGAAACACCCCTCTTAGAGATAACATGGCCAAGGAAAAAATCCTCTTGTATCTAAAAGTCACACATTAACAATTTTTCATACAACTGATGATCCCTCAAAATCCAAAATATGATTTCCATGTGATGCTAATGGTCTACCTTTGTCCTCAAATACACCAGCATATCATAAAAAAATACCACCACAAAAGAATCCATATATCATTGAAATGTTTGATTCATCAATTCAATGAACTCCGCTTGGGAATTCATTAGACCAAAAGGCATAATCACATACTCGTATTCGCCAAATATACATCTAAAATCTGGTTTTGGGATATCCTCCTTCATTACCCGCAATTAGTGATGCCTTTACCATAAGTCAATATTGTAGATCCACTAAGAATCCCTCAACATTCAAATGAATAATCAATGCATGGAAGTGGGTATCAGTTATTTATCATAACCTGATTAAGTCTATGATAATAAAAACAGAGGTAGGAGTTTCTATTCACATTTTTAACAAACAAAACTAGTTCTTCCCTTGGAGACATGCTAGTCCAGATGAACCCTTTGTTTTATAATTCTTCCAAATGCTCCTTTAATTCCCACAGTTCTTCTAGTTCTATTCGGTAAGATGAAAGTAAGATAGGACCGGTCACCATAAGAAGATCAATTGTAAACTTCACTTCTCTCATAGGTGTAAACCCAGAGACTTATCCAGTTAATAAATCCATAAACTGATCCATGACTACCAGAAGAACACAATCCTCAACACCTTCCATCAATTCCAATGACAAGGCCTCTAATTGATATGATATTGTGCCAATGGTTTGTTCCAACAAACCTGTTGCACCAAGATTTTCACTCTTCTCCCCTCTAAGGATATATCTAATTACATCCTACATCACAAAACTAACCGTTTGCACATAAAAATTGATGTGGGAATTAAACAACATAATCCAATCCATTCCCAGGATTATGTCATAAGAATCCATCTCAAGCACTGAGAAAAACCACATCAATTGAATTTCGTCCACAACTAAACAACACACTCAACATAGGAAGGCTCGACACTCTCTATGACTGAGAGAAGTTTGTAGGTTCAAAAAAGAAATCATCATTTACATGTGTAAACCTAACATATCGATGATGTGAGAAGAAAGAAAATAATGGGAATCAACCGTAAAAAACAAAATTCCATAAACGTGGAAATTAAAAGAATCATACCTTGCATTCTGGATGGTCTCGAATGACCATCAACCAAAACTTTCCCAGATCTAAGAAAATTTGTTCCTTCCATGATCTACTCTTTATTATCCAGCTAACACATCCCTTTCTGAGGAGTTTCATGAACACCCGACCTCATGGAATTATAGTAATAGTGCTGAAGATTCCCCATCTTCTTGGAGTTTTGACATTCTCAAGATAGTTCCTTACAATACTGCTTCATGTGGCTTGTAGATCCATACAAAAAACATCGAAGATTACACTTGGGCCTCGACAGAAGTTTTAACAATCTTGTGGTCTGATTCTGATGTGCTTAATATTGGTGAGAAAAGGTTTCCATCATTCTCTTTATCTCAGATTTATGGTTCACACCTCCTCTCGTGAGGACTATGGCAATTCAATTAATAGGAATTCAAACCATGAAAGATATCATAACAGGTGTATCATTTTCCAGTCCTAACACCACTGTTTGAAAATCCATAATGATGCTTTGGGCCAACTAGTGGTTCACCTAGGGCTCAAGTGCAACGACATTTCTAGTTGCTTCCTCTGATTGGTGTTTACGATGCCTACCCAGTTACATCTCTTTTAATATATGAATCGCCTTAACTATCACTCTCTAGAATACTACGTCTCAAAATTTCAATTACATAAAAAATATCACAACCATTCCTTCCACAATTTAAAATTTCCCCCATTGCACCATTTTCTACAAATCCCCCATGTTTGTAAAATCAACCCATTTTCAAAATACCAATAATTTCCATGCTCAAACTATTTAGTTTTTAACCCCAATTCATAATTTTCCAAAATCCACACATTCATAACTGACTTTAAATAATTATACCCCAATGCAATATGCATCCTTGTGGGAACCCATTTCTACCTTTCATGCCATGCTCATCTCAATGGTTACACCCATGAAAATGAGATATCCAATGCCTATAAGTGTCTATAAAAACATAAGTACCGAACTTCCATATAAATGTATGTTCTAATAAAAATGGTTAGCTATGTCCTTTTATGCTATAAATTCTATGTTCTGACAATCCTACACTTTTCTACCATCCCGACTCATGGAATAGACCAAGAACAAATGATAAGACAAAGACCAATGATCAATCACTAAGGATCGAAAAACTGCTCTCACATGAAAGCCATGGAAAGAACAAACTAATACCACTTATAACATCCCACCCCATCTAAATGGCGTGAGAGGGAAAAGAAATTCTACTTGGCCTTAAAAAATGTTCCCAAGGAACCAAAGGCTGGTAATAAATTCTGAGGGCTTTGAGAATAAATTGGGAAATGATTATCCCTTAATATAAAACCCACCAACTAAATAGTAAACTATCAACAAACTACGTGATACATGTCAAAAAAAAAACAAACTCATACATTACCAAAATATAACCCAACTATTCCACATTACATCCCAGGAACCAAAACAAACAAACACAATATCATTGTACAATGCAGAAGACTAAAAATAGAACCAAAATAAACCCACACACACTCTACAACACTACACCAAGCTCCAATCTCCAAGCACCACCACATCTCCCAAGAATCCCTAAGAACCAGTATCCTTGAAATGATTTACATATACCT
This sequence comes from Viscum album, assembly GCA_963277665.1. Lineage (NCBI taxonomy): Eukaryota > Viridiplantae > Streptophyta > Magnoliopsida > Santalales > Viscaceae > Viscum > Viscum album. The sequence goes on along the minus strand of OY728120.1, from coordinate 1,533,557,491 downwards.
GTGTCCTAGAATATAACATATAAAATAACACTCAAGTTACAAAGCAAGGTGTGAGTACTAATACTCAGTAGGATTTCCCCAAAATAACTTCCCTACACACACCACTAGGATAAGACCATTATCAAATTTATAAAAACAGTTTATATACAACATTCAGTAGTGAAGCAACTTGCAACATGCCAAACATACTCTTACCATGCCATGAAAAACAATGGAAAGCCACAACAATGCCACATTCCATATACCCATCATGCATTAGAAAAACAATTCCATATTTCCAAAGCCACACATGATAAAGGAGTCATTACAGTTGGACTTCTTCCCATCTTTTTCACCCCATTCTCAACTACAAGTACATCCCAACCACTAAAAATAATGGTGGTTCTTACAACCACCATACATCACCTTTTATTGTGATACTTCCGACCCACTTCCATAATGGTGGTTCTTCCGTCCACTATCCATCACCTTTTTAGTGAGACTTCCCTCCCACTTCCACACAAACAACACAATCCATAATTCTTAGTAAACCAATAAGAACAAAGCACCAAGGCTGCACAATAAGCACATAAAAATTTCCAACACATCCCAATTCAGTTCAATAAATCACCCATTTATTGAAAACAACCTTTAACTAAATATTCATGCCTAGCCACATTTCCATAAAAAACATCTTTATTTAAACCATATTTCACAAAAAAAATTCTAATCATTCACTAACAATATTAAAATCATCATTTTAAAATCACACATCAAATAACCTTTTTGCATGAATAACTTATTTTTTTTAAAATCCCCAAAACCACCACCAATTGGATTTAAAACAAGAATCTCACATCATTATCACAATTAATTTGAAGACAAAAAATTTTATTTTAACCTAAACTACTTGTTCTAACCAAGTAGATTTGAGAGAGGAGCCACATACCTTTAGGGTTCCGGTGAAATCAACTCACACGCAACCGTACCCAAAATCTGGAAAATTTAGCACTGAAATCATTCTAGATCCCCTTCCCTATAATCCAAAAGCCTAAAAATCCACACCCAAGGCATCCAAAACCCAAGATATACATGCAACGGATGTAGATCTTGAAAACCAAGAAAGGGAGAAGAGTATATCTCGAGGAAACACAAAAGAAACCAAGAGGATAGACTTACCAAGGAGAAACCACCTTCAAATTACCTTGAAACTCCATCGATTTGCTTCCACAACGTGTAGGAGAGCACCTCAAACCGTTGAGAACCAAAAATCCTGAGTGAGGATCGAGTGGGAGAAAATTATGACTAAAATGAGGCTCCCTCGAGGGATCCCAATTTTAAAACCCCTATTTTTAAGTGGCTGCACGGTTAGCCTACACAGTTTGGAAAAATATGTGCTAACCTTGTGTGTGCCACTGCCTTGATAGAAGGGGTCCACAAAGTTTCCCCACAGGGTTTAGAAAACCATGCTCAAGCCATGAGAATCCCTCTATCTCCCCCTACAAAGTTTCCTAGAGAACCCACATGGCCTCCCCTAACCTTGATCAAATAGTGCGCCATTAGAAAAGCCTCCAAACTTATTCAATACCATTATAAACTCTCCCAACATCTTCCTAACTCATCCAAACCACCATAAAAACATAAAAAGGAATAAATATATGCCACATACCTCAAACCTGGGGTGCTACATATAGTAATAATTATAATGGTTTTAGAATATTAATGTTTGGGCCATACGATGGCTTGTATTGGGAATTGGGGAGTTATCGTCCATATCACCATTATAACCTCCACACATTAATGCTGCATAACACTATGAATTTTAATAATTTCATTAAATATTATATAATCTTTATATTAAAATTCATTTGGGAAAATTATTTTATGACATTATAATTTAATTCCATGTCATGATGCCTTATTAAAAACCATGATCAGAAAATACAATGGAAAAACCGATTGAGGGGAATAAGAGTGTGTCATTCCCAACTCCCACAAATTATATAATTTATTTTTTTCTTCAAAATATTAATTAATAATTTTATTTAATTATGTTTTTGAGACATAGGTGAATGACCATAGCTAATAGTGAATGGTCTCATTGAAAATTATGAATAATTGGGAAGTGCAATAATTTAAATTAAATAATATATGGATAATAATTTATAACATTACCCTGGATACTTTTTATTATATATGACTCAAAAATGAAAAACCTAATCAAGGAAAACACCATCAACGAAAAATCCTGTGATTATTTAAAATGATTATGACAAAAGAAGTCCCCATCATCTTTCCTTGTTAAACATACAATCAACAAAACCCAATGTGAAAATATTGACTAGGTAGAAAAAGATTATAACATTTACATCTCCCACTCATAATTTGAATCACTACATCATTTAACTCATAGAGTGTCCTTGATCAATTCATAACCATGACATTTGGTTTTGAATTTTGAAAAAATTATAATTTATACCAGTTATATTTCAATGAATTGGGATGAATATTATCTTGTATCATAGTATTACTTTTTATTATTTTCATGGTATATATGCTCAGGTACATGTATATCCTTAATGTATAAATAAAATATTCCTCATTATTTAACCCTTATGGGATATGTATGTTCTTCATAAACCCCTTAGGTATGAAATATGTCACTTTTGGAAGTATGACATTTAATTATTCATTAAACATAAATAATTCCAAAATTAAATTTTCATCTTTCAGAATACTAATTAAAGATATTTTCATATTCCATATAATCTTATCATCAATCACATTTTTGATTATGTAAACTCTCTAGGAGTTTTGATTTTATCCAAAATTTATAGATTACATTGTGTGATGATAGGATAAATTGTGAATTGTACATTATATGGATATATAATAATATTTATACATGAAATATGCTCCATAAATTTTAATCCCTCAAGTATTCATTATTATCACATGGATAAACAATGACAGAATCAATTGTACAAAATCCAAATATCCAATGAAGAATATTTCTTATAATAAGATCACCAGTATTAAATAGTCTTAGTATCTTGGATAATCAATCTAAAACAATATATGTTAAACATAAAATAAGTTCCTCTAATAATATTATAAAATTATTATAATTTCTAATTCATTCAAAATACATTATCATTAGTTAGTTTTGATGGTATTTAAAATATATAATATAATATCAACAACATTAAATGAGATCTCATAAATTTTCTTGAACAAGGGTAATTAAATAGAAAATATATAAAAAGATATAATGTCATCAACATATTAATTTTCATCTTTATGGTAAATTATATTTTATTTTTTTCTACTCATGATGAAAAATGTTTTTATATAATAATTCCAACCACACATCTGGTGTACATGAAAATACTATGGATTTTTAAAACATTACATTTATATAAGTGTTGTGATAATCTTTTCAATGGTTTTATAAGACATTTTTGTTTGTAGTATGTGATTATTTAATTTATTCAACAATCATAGAATCAAATATAAACCCAACAAAAGCTAATAACACACGTGAACATATTATTTAAATGGATTACATGGTAGATGGGTGCGTCGATATATACATCATAATTTATTCTTTATAAATATATACAAAATTCATTTCCAAAATAACAATAAAATGATATAAATAATTTACCTATTTAATATATACCTTATTAATCAGTAATTCATGGTAAAGTTTTATAAATGGTGAATTCATAATAACCTAATTAAAGTGATTTTTTTTTGATAATTTAGAATATATGCATATGTCAAATAAATACACCACTTAAACCCAAATGGATATCTACTATGTTATCAATAAATTGATCCTCATTTCTTCCCAGACACATTCTTATACTATAAGGGTTATTTTCTCTTTTGATGACTATTTTTAATTTCATAGTGTTGATCATGATGCCCTCTTCTTTGTTCATCCGTTATAACTAGTGAGTTTATCCAACATCAATATCTCCTCCTCCATATACATAGAGATGGAACATGATGAATATCTTTAGTTATTTATTTTAATTATCCTTTTTTGTGAATCCTTATTATTATAATTATGATAGTGGATTTAGTAATTAAGAATGACATGATAGTTGATCACTACTAAACATTCCAATCCACCTTTTTTCTAGATTCACTACTTTAACATAAATGAAATTTCTATGTATTTCTCTGACTTTACTATATATTTAAATGGAAAATTTGTGTTTTCATATACATAAAATGAATCTCATGGAACAAGTTTTGAAAAAGATATATACAAGGTCGAGGTTTTCCTTGAATCGTTCCAAACATTACCCATTTCATGACAATTTCTAGAGATTTTCCAAGAAAAAAGTGGTATGATCCACCACCTAACCTATTTTCTCAACCACCATTTTCTATGAAGGAACCAATGAAATATGATGTTTAACCTTATATTTTTAAATTGAGGAAACTCAATAAACACTCATAATAGATTATAGTTGAAGTTTTATAGGCTGATAAATCATTTTTAGATGCATATGGGTCTAATTTTTTCAAAATAAAATATTATATAAACTTCCAAGTTAATTTCTTTTTTATTTAGAAAAAAATTTATTTCTATGGTAGTGTAGGAGGAGGAAAATTAATTATAAGTGACCTTGCATAAGATATCATTAATTATCATGGGTAATCTAGTTTATAATTAAAATTCTCAAATAATCTATTAAATAATAATATGTGTTTTACAACTAATACATGATATATTAAAAAGAAAACAAATATTTGGAATAATAAAGAACTCAAAATATAATACTAATAATCAATATGGAATTTAATATGTCTGCTCGAACCTAAGGCAACATAATATAATGGATTTTTATCAAGAAATTATAAATTTGGGTTCTAAAAATAATAATGTAATGTAGGAATGATGATAACATGATGTTTTCAAAATCAAATCAAAGAAATGACTTTCCCATGTCATCTGTCTTGATCCTATTCACAACCCTTTTAACTTCCTATGTACTTTGGGTTAATTAATATGATAGGTAACCCAAAACCTACTTCAAACATATAGAAAAAACTAACACATTTTCTATGGCGAAATCCCCACTCTAGAACTCATACTAGAAATCAACTTCTATAACCAATGAATTGGGAACATTAAAAGAAAGAGAGATATTTGTAGAATTAGATAAATTTGATAACTGATCATCTAGATCATAAATGAATGCTACTTTATTAGTCAATCCCCCTTATATCACAAAAACTCATCATAAAAAACCTTCCCTATTATGATTTCATGAGAATAAAAAAGAGAAAAATATAAAAAACAAAACCATTGAGAAACATCATCAAAAACCATCTCATATTTTTTCCATTCAATGCGAACAATCAACATTTATTAAAAAAAAACATATCTTGATATATAACTCATGTCTCTCCTTTTATATCCATTATATTCTATTGTATCATACACTTATACATTCATCAATTAGGCATGAAATCCACATATTAAAATACCTCCCTTATCTCTATAAAGATATATATATATATATATGATTATAAAAGATTGAGTGTGTTTCGTCCAAGACAATTTCTGTTTATATATCAACATCATTTATACTATTCTTTTATTTGACCTCATCTCTCTACTTTTTATTAAATTCAAAATTATGAAAATATAGGCAAGACCCCAAGTGAAAACATCATTGTATTTCCCCCACATTATATCTGTAAATACATGAATGGGGAGAGATTATTTATCATTTAAATCTATATTTATATATATATAATTATTTGGTGTAGAGAATAGAGAATACAACATAGACTATCTTCTCCACTCCAGGTAGTAGTACAAACCATATGTAAGATGTAGAAATTCTTCCTAGAAAATTTTCATTTTCCTACTTCATATAAATAAGAGAAACCCGAAATTGATGCACCATATGTAACACCCCAATTATTTTAAATGTTTTTATATTCAAATAAATTTTATTTCATTAATATCTTTTGTTACATGAACCACTAAGCTTAAATGGACCGCAATATAATTATAAATACTATTTTTAAATGTGATTGATATAACCTAGCTGTCAAATTTGTGGGAATGTATGTTATTAAATAATTTATGAAACATATATAATGAAACTAAAAAGTAAATATTAGTTTTAAAAATATCACTGAATACGAACTGAGCTTTAATAAGGATATTCTATTCTATAAAAAACACATTTTCTTCAAATACTGATTTTTATTTAATTTTTATTAGAGAATTCTATAATTAATTTTTGGAAATTTATGATATTTTATTTTATAAAGTGATATTAATATTTAAATCAACAAATCAATTCTAACTAATTTTAAATTTTCTGTATTTTTCTGAAAAAATTAATTTTTAGTGAATAGTGTAAAATGTCGTGTTTTATAAAATACACATTTAATTTTAAAAAATTAATTAATTTAAATATACCAATATCATTTTAAAATATTTCCAAATTCAAATAAAAATTTTTTAGTTATATGAAATAATATTAATACCTAGAAAACATCTTTTTATAGGATTTTTTGATAAAATTACTTTTAGGCTTTAAACCCATTTTCTAAAAACTATTTTAATGAGAATAATGTTTCTACATTTTATTTATTTAAAATAACCTTTAACAAGATTTGTCTTAAAATAAATTTATATTTTATATATCTATAAATATTAATTGGTATTAAGTAAAATATTAGTACTTTTCTTATGGTTAATATTAGATCATCTTTTCCTTATAAATAAATTTCTTGGAAAATTGTTTTTTGAAAGTTTTGTGGGTTTAATTTTAAATAATATTTTTCTAATTATGTATGTTTAATTTGAAAAATTGATTCTATATTGTTAATCATCATAATTTATATTATTTAATAAGTTCAAATTAATTTTTCATCAAAATAAATAGTGAAAATAGTAAAAATTATTTTCTATAGTTAAGGTAATAATGGGGTTACCCAAAAATTAATAAAAAATAAGAGTTAATAATTACCCCAAACATGTCAAATTACTATTTTATGTACACTTGTAGACCTTATATATTTTATTGTCTAAAAAGTGTTTATTTTTTATCCTTGTGGCATGAAGAAAACATGGGTGTAATTTTTCCATTTAAAACATTCCATGTGTGTTCTCTCCCCCACTAATAAATTTCCAACCACTATCATCTTCTTTCCACACTTCCAAAAACAATTCTTTCCGTAGATATGTACTCAAATAATTTCTTTAATTCCTTAAACCCATCCTAGAATACTTGTTTTGATCATAAATTGTAACAACCATAACACTAGTATCCTTGAGTCTGTGGTCATTTTATTACATCTGAATAGATATAAGAGATCGAGTCACCAATGATCAATAAGTTTAGTAGTATTTAAGAACAAGATATAAACATGGATTCCTTATTACATTTTAAATTAAGCATATAACATGATAATGGGAAGTAAATTACTTCGTTGACACTAATTAAAATATTTATACTTCATAAACATGGGAAGGAAAATAAGTAAAATGGTGGGATATAATGATTAATAAGGGATACATAAAGAAAAAACATTAGATAAAATTAATTAAGTAATAATAAGTAATTCATAATCAATAGTGTAAGTTGAATAAGTAAAAAAATATGAAATCAATAAAATGAGAAAGAAAATACCTCCATAGATTTTGTCATAGTAAAAATATTATGGATACTGACAACTGAATATTGAATGAAAGAAAATGATTAATTATTGGGTTCCATGTATTTGTAACATGAACCATTATAACACCATGATGGTTTAATTATGTGGGTATAAATACTTCAAATTATATTTAGAAATAAACACAAAGGGTTTCTCCCTAATTGATTAGTCGTATGATAGATGTCGATACATCGAGTGGAAATATAATTTTGGGCCCCACCCATCACATCAAGTCCAAATAATTTTTTATAAAAAGATTTAATTCATGAAAAATATTCCTTATCAGAATATCTATATTGTGTAGAGGATAATAATTCACCAATATTTTTCTAGTTAAAACAACATTCAAAATAAACATCATATGTAAAATTGTATATGGATAAGATAATAATCATATCCATGATACAAGTAATATGGATATTTAAGTGAAATATAATTTCCAATGAAAAATGATCTCAAAGGGGTTATAGATATATCACATAAAAATTAGTTTGTACACAGTATCAAGTAATTCTCAATGAAACTGAAATTGAGACGAAGTCCCTTACATTAATTTCCACTTAATTTTGTCATGTTTTTCCTCCATTATGTCTTGTGGTGTTATTTTCTTCCCTCCTTTGAAAATTTTATCCACAAACATTTTCATGAATGTTGAATTCTAAATAGTTTAGGGTGTTTCTTCTTCATAACACCCTGTGGTTCCCATATTAATTCATCTATTTTATGGTTTCTTACAAGAACTTTTACTAGTCAAGTTGTCTGATTTCCTAATGCATTCTCTCTAATGTAAAGAATCTGGATAGGATCTTACCAGTATGAAAAATAATGCTCCAGTTCTATTTCTTGAATGCAAGGTACATTAGATAGTTCTATTAGGTACATCTTTGACAATGATTCCTGGAACCCATCATGAACTTTGTAGAGAATTGGTGGCATTGATAATGGGTAAGTTACAGCTCCAATTCCTTCCAGAATATAAAATGTTATGATGTACCTAGGGCACAATTTCCTTTTCTCACTAAACCTTATGAAAAAATTTCTTGGAGATACTTTCCGAAAGACATGATCATCCACTTGAAATTCTTAATCATTTATATGATTTTTATCATAACTCTTTTACCTAATTCAGGTTATTTAATATGACCCTAAATATAATTTACCTTTATAATTTTTTCTTCAATATGTTATGTCCACATAAGTTTCCTCTCCCTATCTTCATCCCAACAAGTTGAAGTATAAAATCTTTTTATATATAATGCTTTATATTGCACTATTTGAATACTATAATAGAAACTGTAATTGTTGTAAAATTCTAGAGAAGTTAAGTGTTGATCTCATATAGCTTGAATGTCGAGGGAGAATGATCTCAACATGTATTATAATATTTTAATTATCCTTTAAAACTATTTTTCTTTTTGAGGTTTATAATAATTACTCCAATGGAGCTTAGAAACCAAATCCTTCTAAAGAATCATCAATAATTTTATTGTAATGTTGGGATCCCGATCAGTCACAATCAATAGCGATGAACAATGATGCATTACAAAGCCATTAATATAGAGTATTTTAGGGTGATCAAGAGAAATCATTCCATTATAGAAACGAAATGTGCTAATTTTGAATGGAAATCAATAAAAACCCATGTCACATCATTTAATTGGGGTTATTTGGAAATCCAATGATGAATTTTATATTAATATAATCCCACTTCCACATAAAAAGAGCTATATGTTTCTTGGATCCTCATGAAAGATGTCTCTTAGAATTCAATTTGTGAAAAACTAGATATCTTGACCCAAATTCAACAATTTCTAGCTTCATTTTATCCCAGAAAATATGTTCCTTCATATATCTAGGCATCATGGTACTAATATGGTGTATAAAGAAATTTATGCTATGATAATCATCTAACAGTTCCCTTTCTAGCACAGGTTTGATGGAATATATAACCTCTTTACAAATTTAAAAATTATCTCACCATACATGATGTCTGCAAATCTTCCATCCATAATAGATTTAATTTTCTTTTGAAAATTATCATCATTATATTGATATCATTTTATATTTTACAATTAATATGGTTTCAAAATAATTTGAAAAAGGTGTTATGTTTCCCCTTACTTAACAATTCCCATATCCATATTTACAATATCAATGAACATAGGATCTTTCCCAATTCACATTCGGTTTTGATGTCCATGATCATTCCTATTTAATGAATATCCTATATTATTTTCTTTTCTTTTGCGGTAGTGTATTGATAAATCATAATCTTTGAGCAACTTGAGCCATCGTCTATTCATCATGTTGAGTTATTTTTGTGTTTATATGTTTTTTAAACTCTTGTTATCCAAATATATCTCACATATTGCACCATAGAGATAGTCTATCCATATCTTCATAGAAAAGATTATGGATGGTAACTCAATATCATGAGTTAGATAATTTTGATCAAGGGTCTTCAAAATCCTTGATGAATATGAAATAAATTTATTATTTTTCATAATGAAAAAACCAATTCCATTATTTGATGCATCCCTTTATATCACAAGACAAAAATTTTATAATGGTACAGTCAAAATTAGGGAATGGACTGATCTTATATTTAATTCATTAACACATGCTTAACCATTTTTTTCCATATGAACATAACCCCTTTATCTGTGACCATGGTTGACATGTTATCCAATCAGGAATTATTTAAAATGAATCATCGATTGTATCCTACAAAACCAATGAAACTACATACCTGAGTTATATTCATTAGATTATACCATTATTGTATCTCATTTTTTCAATATATGATGAAATAATATTCAATCTATATACATAATAATGGATAGAAAATAATTTTCTTGAATCTAGACTTCACACTTGATAAATTTACAATATAACTATTTACTAATATGATTCTAAATAATAATTTACAAGTCGTTTTTACGGTCATCCTATCTTTTAGAATACACCATAATATCATAAATGAATACAATAAAAAATCATCAATATATTCCTTGAATACACTATTTTTTTAGATACATGAAAAGTGATTGTTTTTTGTTAATAGAAAATTTATTGATGTAAATTTGTAATTTCCATACTTATTTTGAAATGTAGTCTTTGGAATATCTCCCATATTTAGATTAAATTGGTAATACCTACCACGAAGTTCAATATTTTAAAAATATTGATCTTTGTGAAGTTGGATTACTAAATCATCAATTAGAGTGAGTGGATACATGTTATTTATTGAAATAGAATTTGTTTCTCTATAAACAATTCACAACATCATGTATCCATCTTTCTTATTAATAATGAGAACAGGGGCTTCCCATAGAGGAGCACTAGGGTAAATAAATCCCTTATTAATCACCTCCTATAGTTGTCTCATCATATCCACTAATTCCATAGTGTATACTCTATATGTAGTCTTTTATATTGTACTTTCATTAAGGGTTAAATCAATAGTTAAATCAAGTTCATTCTGTGGGGTGTTTAGGTAATTATTAAGGAAATACATCAATGTAATATCATAGAATTGGAAGATCCTCAATTTTAATATTTCCCCCCTTATCCCTTGATGTTTTTTAACTTCCTTAGAAATAATTACATTAATTAGGGAAAAGGTTGGTGATATATATAATAATTATATGATGATGTATCATCTCTAAAGGTAAGGGATTCTACATCTTCCTTGCATATCATACATTCCTTCTACTTGTAATAGTTTTTTTCATTGTATTTTGAAAGTATGTCCATATTGAAAATTTTATCAAACTAAAACATAGTTATAAAGATAAATATAGTAAATAAATCACGTTTATGTGACATAATACGAACTACGTGAATTTTTTGCTATTGTAATGAGACTTCCATTATGAGTTTTTATAGAGAAATCCCTTAATAAATCAAAAGGTAAATATTTAATTTTCTGATAAAATTTCGTATATATAATGGATTATAATGATATAAAATTAAATAAATCATTGGAAAAATTTGAATATAATATTAATGTACCTTCCACCACATCATTGGGTATCTCTACTTCAGATGTGGTGATATCATAAGCTTGGTCATCTCCCCTTGGCCTCTTATGTGGTAGATTCCCTTGATGAAAAGGACATTGATTTTGATAGTTCCACATTTCATTATAGTTGAATCATTACACATCATTGATTTTTTTCTTCCCCATGTATTCATCACCTCTATGACCATGTTTTCACACTTATAAAAAAACTCCCATGCGATTCAATCATTTTCTAGGATGATTCTTTCAATATATTTTACCTAATGGAAATTTTAGCATTCCCCTATTCTTCATTAATTCTTCACTTTTTTCATGCTTATCAGAATACCTATTCTTCTCTTGATTACCCTTGAATAGGTTTGAAAAACTAATTTCTTCTCATGTTTGATGGAGTATAATACTATTTCATCATATGATGATAATATCATGCAATCTAGTTCCCTTATGAGACTTGTCAAAATACTATAAGATAAATTAGAAATATTTTTTTTTGAATCGTGTATGTAATATATAGTAGACCTATAAAGTATTATAAAATTATCATCATACTCTTCCTTACTCACTTCTTCCTTTTTCTCTAAGATGAGGAATTTTTTCGTCATCTTTGTTCATTTATCTCAAGTAAAAAAAAAATTCATGAATTTTAATTTAAATGGTTTCCATTACATATCTTCTATTTTATATTCCTCCTTATTATTTTGGATCAATTAAAACCCTTGATCAGAATCTCCCATGATGATATATACCACAAGAATTAACCTTTCTCTTTCATCACATCTCAGTGTCATAAATATCATTTCAAGGGACTTGATCCATTTCTCTGTTACCACTTGATTAATAATCTCAATAAAAGATGGTGTCTTCTCCTGCATGAAACAATCCATCATTGGTGTAGTATGGTAATTTTTCATAACCCAAGTATGGTTTCCTATAATTTTCATGATCAACTCAGATCCAATACTAAATGAGTTTACTTTATCAATAGGGCAATCTATACATTGTTTGTGGGTATTGATTCCCTTCCTTCCATTAGGTGCCAAAAATATAAATGGTACACACTTAGTAAGATCATAATAATCATGAGTATTGATCCATATATTCACTACAAGAAATTAATATAATTGTCATGTTTAATCAAAATATAGTTCCCAAGGATTCTTTCAAAGATACCAACGGTAACAACCCGAACCCCATTATCAAAGTGTCAGTTTTTATTTTATTACAATCCCATAAATAAAATAGATCATATCCCTTGGGTTTGATTAGTTTATTAGTATTTAATAACTAGATACATACAGGGATTTCTTATTACATTGGAAATTAAACATTGAACTTTACACTGGAAAATAAAATGATTCCTTGATGTTACTGAATGATTATAAATTAAATATATACCCATGGAACATATACCAACCTTATTCTCCCATTATTTTATGATATGATTCATGCATTATTAACATCTCTAAAATTATATCTCACAATAATCTCTTTTTATTATGATATGACACAATATTATACATCCCATTTCTTCTCATGGTTAATTCTTATGTTTATCCCTTTTAATAATGTTCTTGTGTATCATGAAAATTCATGTACATGAACTGAATGTGATTGGTGTGACCATAATTTCATCTCCCTCTAATGAATTGTGTTAGGTCTTAGTCTCATGGGACATCATATATGGGATTAGGGAGTTAACCTCATCTATTATAGCTCTTTGTGAACCATGTGATTTTGTCTCAATAGTTAACTATGACTTATGTTTATTTTATTTTTTATGTTTATAACACCATTACTAAAATTATATGATCTAATAATACCATGTTATTTATATTTTTCTTCTATGTGATTACTCATGTGCCTTATCTTTTATGATAACATGTTATATCAATGACTCATGTGCCATGATTCCTTATCATGTTTATTCCCGTACTGGGAATTCTATCTCTCTTATTTATTCTATGTATTCATAAATTAATGAAATGTATTTTTAGGGGATAAAATGTATTTATGAGCTCATAATATAAATTAAAAAAAATACAATTCCATGTTATAGTTATCATTGAGGTAGTGTGATACTAGTCTTCTAAACACCCTTTGACGTATTATCTGTGGGTTTCAATTTCATTATTTTTATGTTTATAATCATGTAATAATATGTTAAAAAGTCTTGACACTATATATATAATATCTTATAGCATAGTAATTTTCTAAATCTTTAAAACTATAGAGACCCTCACTTTTCATACATTAACATTGCGTAATGTTTGCAGAATACATGAAAACATTTTACAAATGGCACCGAAAGACCATATTAGTTAGATGCCTTTTGAAACATGGAAACATAAAAAATGTTACGTAAGTGAGTTAAATTTTCTCTTTATAGGTTCTATAGGAATATCAACCATCTTATACATATCAAACCCAAAATACATCTTCATAACTTGGGGAAGAAAAAGTAAAGAGGGGTGAGCTCATATGCCTAGTAAGGGTAAAAATGGAGACATATATTCAAAAACATGAATGTATGCATATGAGAATGTGATCATAACATTTTAAGATCATAATATACATATAAAATATAATAAATTTCAGTTAAGGGATAAATCATGGTAGTTCATAATACACGAATCATATGAAAATAAGCGTCACATGCCATGAAATCATAATTGAAGAATAAGACAAAAATTTGTTTCATGCATACAATAATAGAAAATATTTTGTCAAGGATACCAATGAATACCTTTATAACATTTTATTCTTATTATATGAACCATGTACCTTCTTTAAGCTTTTTGTAACAGCCCATGAACCCTATTACTTTTAGGCATAGGCTACCTCCCATGTACGGTATTTTTTCAGGCTTGGGTGACAACCAGTGTACCTTCTTATTTTTGGACATGGGATACTACACGTGTACCCTATTAGATTTAGTATTACTCTATAACACATTTAACTTATTATTTTTATTATTGTGATACAACCAATGTACCATCCTACTTTTAGGCTTGGGATACAACCTATGTACCTTCTTTTTTGCTTTCTTTGGATATAACCCTAGTACCATCATGTTTTCCAGCATGGTATACAAATAATGTACCCTTTTCTCTCATATACAACATATCATTACCCAATTCATTATAATGAGATATAGGTCCCACCCATATCATAATAAAATCTTTTATACATTTTCTTTAGGATAATAAAACATTCATCATATCGTGACCATTAAAACAGATAGGTTTTATAAACATCAAATCCTAACCCATGAAATGAAATGGGTGTCACTAACATTTTGTCACATTATAATATATGAAAATATACAGTGTTGATAATAAATTCATGAATGTGTATCCCATGAAAAAAATAATGTTTCAAAAGCATAAAACACATGGTAGTGAAATGGGTGTCTTAAACATTAGTTCATTAAAACATTAACCATTTAAGAAAGAATATTAGTGGAATAATTGGAAAATTTCCTAAAAAGGAATGAGAAACATAAATTGATGTTATCATAGAAGGAAAATAACTTGGAAGGATATTTTGAAAACATTTGATGAGGTAAATAACCTTTCCTATTTGAAAAGGGTTCTTTAAAATTTAAAACCTTTTGGAAACAATTTTCCTTAAAAACATATAAAATAATATTAAAAAAGTTTTGAAAATAATTTATTTGAAAATAATTTTCAAAAATATAAATAAATATTTATAATGTTATGAAAAATATTTCCTTTAAAATCTTTTAAAACATATTAATAATGCCTGAAAACATTTTTAAAACATTTTACTATAAAAATTATGAAAAAAGAATGAAAACATTTTAAAAACCATTTTCATTGAAAATAATCAAAAAATATAAGGGAATCATGAAATTATTATGAAAACATTTTAATTTAAAACTTCTAAAAAAATATTGAATACAATTTCTAAACCATGGTTTTTGACATAAAATATTCTTCCAACTGAAAAGAGAAAAATGGTTAGAATATTATTAAAAAGATTTTATTATTTATATTAAGTACCAAATAGTGGAAAATTGGTACTAATACATGGATATACCATGAATAAAATAGAGTAGAGTAAAATTCATGGAGGTTCTTGAGATATTAATAATAATATTTCATTTAAGTATGAAAAAATCATAAACAATCCTGAAAATAAATGAGATTGTTTCAATAAACTCTTACAAAATTGTAACATTGAACCATACTCTGCATTTAAGAAGAAGAAATTACATGAAGCTTAAAAATTCATGAAAATATGGAGATTCATTACATAAAACATCAATGGTAAGAAATAAACCTCATGTAAAAATATTAGTCCATAACATGGGATGTGACTCAATGAAGGAAAATTTAGAAAAAAACATACGTTAACAATTTGATAACTTTTGAAACATATGACCCATGAAATAAAGATAAAAAAATGAATATATAAATAAAAATTTATTAGTTATTAAATTCATATAATTCATACTTGGTATGTATAAACTGATATCAAATGTAATTTATGGTGAACAAATCATATATCTCATATAAAAGAAAACTCAGATGGAAATTCACTTACCCTTTGTTTTGACTCTTGCCATACTAATTCGAACCCTCTGTATAATAAATATAAATTTATTATAAATAAATCAAATTAATTTTCTATATATATAATAAAATATATGGTTTGATTGTGTCATTACACTACCCTCTTCTTAACAATCCTATGTTAAGGTTTCACTACGAGTAATATTGAATTTGTTCTTTCGTGTATCTAAAACTATTATATCATTATTCATTACACATATACGATGATTAAAAAATGTAAAACATGATATAAATATCATTTATATTCCATATATTTTTATTATAATAATCTATATATTATATAAGTTAGAAATGTAATACATCATTCAAGGATATGGTTAGTCGTACGTATGTTAGAATGTTGTTTCCATTTTTGGTATCATATTGAATGAAAGAAGGTAAATGAAATATGTGTATATATATGTATATATATAATTTTTAAATTAGAATTATTATATCATATATATCATATAATATCACTAAATCCATCCATAATGCACTCCATGTAGTGTGTGAACAAATCACATCCCTTTGAAGGGGAAATAGTCTACACTTCTTAAAACACAATTTTCATATTTAAACCAAATGGAAAGTAAAACTATATATATTGTAAAAGGAATAATGAAGAATAAATACATAATAAATATAATATATTTCTTATATAAATATAATTTCCATCATAATGTTCACCATTAGAGGCAACAAATGAAAAAATGAACAATAATCGTTTAGTGAGGTAGTAGTTCTTTACACACCTAAATACTTAGTTTGTTACCCATTACATGGATGTGTGTGTAAGTGTAGGTAAAACAAATATAATAACATCATAATAGTATATTAGTAATACTATTTTTGTTATACAAGCATTTAATATTGATATTTTAGGGGTGAATAGAGAGGATAAAATAAAGGTGCTTGAGAGAACACGTTACCTCTTAATTGGGTAACTCCTTTTGATTTGTGCCAAAAGCCATCCTTGGATTTATTTATTCCCAAGAGGAAGATTATAAGAATAAGGGATAGAATTTAGAAGTTTATCTAGTAGATATTTTCTAAACGTATGTGGTTTTAGAGGTTTCAAGAAGACGGAGAGGTGGTGGCCTTATATAGGGAAGGTAAATGACATACTTGGCATTTTTGAAAAGAAGATAGGTGTACCCACGTTTCTAACTAACGAAAGGCATACCAAACCAAAAAAACAGAATAGTGGAACATTAATGTACTAATCATGTCCATAAAATGAGTTTTTTACTAGTTTCTAGGTCGTTTGGGTATTAAATTTAATTTTTAGTACTTTGTTAACCAAATATTTCTCTTAATCATATTAATTTATTTTATGAAATTCTCAAATATTTTGGGTAAAAAATTGTACATTTAATAAATTTTAAATAATTGTTATTCTAAAAATGTAATAAATTTTTCCAAATTCTAATAATATAATTTGGATAAATTAATTTAAAATTAATATATGTGATTGGTCAATAATGTGGGGTTTAAAAGTAAAAACATTCAATAGTTTGCTATGTTTTTATACCTATGTGTAAAGGGAAATTTATCTCAATGAGCTAAATTTTATTAATTGATAAAAATATTATCTAATTAAGCAATTAAGAATATTTAAAATATAATTTAACCTTCTAAATAAATTATATGAAAAGTTAATTGTGAATTAAACTCCATTATTTTTATCTATTCATCTAAAAATGAAGTTACTTGTAAAAATACTAAAACATTTTCCAAAGATAATTTTGTCATTATAAATAAAAAATATTTTTATTTTATATAATTGGATTTCAAAATTTTGCAAAAAATAATTTTATTCTTTTTCACAAGAAATTAAAATAGCTGTTTTTAATATATAAGGACTTTACCAAAAATTAAATATTTCATTATCGGTCTATTTTATTTATATAAAAAAATAATGAACAATGATTTAAATGTAATTATTATTATTAATAGTACTAATTTTAACAGATAGGTCACAATTATATCATTTAAATAATTATAACAATAAAATTATGTTTTGTAGAAACATGGTGTGGCATGTAACATACACCAAGTCAGTCTTACATATAGCTCAGGCCATGTTTTTTTTATGTGAGAAAGGAATGTATGAAATAATGATTTAATAATAAAAAACTATTTTTAGTGTTTTGTGAAATGAGAAATATCAAAATATAAAATTATTTTGAAAAATAATAATTCACAAAATATCAACGTTTTACAAAAACTTTTCCAACTACCATAATGAGGATATCCATGCTATATTAACTGGACGTGTTTCAACTCTATATCAACATGAAACACATAAAAGATTCAACAAAGGACCCATAAATAGAATTTAATAACTTTATTTACATTCACAATAACCATTATTCATGTTCTATAATGAACCCTTACAAAAGCATGTCCCTATTTTTACGGTGTATGAAAATTGACCTATGTTGTGACCTTCTCTTTGTGAGAATCAACTCCAACTATGGTATAGGTGGCATTGTGAATATCATTCATCCATTATGAAATGTTCTTGATCACATAAAGTCATTGTTAATCCATCGCATAGTACAAATAATTCATCAAGGACATCTTAAAATTTCCAATGATGCTCTTAGATTCCCTCTCTCATGCATAGAGGAATTATAATTTACAGACAATGGTTGTAGTGTAGGATACTATATAAAATGACAATGAAAAATGATTGGATTGATAAAAAATCATAAATATAACTAATTCATAATGTCTAGGAATAATCCCTACCACATAATATTTTGGTTTGGTGTGATATTTGTTAATAAATTATTCGGCATCATCGATGGCTCGGATGTGCAGCAACAAGGCCCACCATCTGTGGTTCCCATGTGCCCAGTAATGACCCACATCAGTCTTTCCTCTATTAAAAAAACTTTTCTATGGACATAAGTCAACTCAAAATTTATCATTTATTAAGATGTTATTTGTGACCTTATTTATCCCATTTTTATATAAATGGCGATATTTTTTAATATAAATTACATCTAATTTCTGATATAAAAATTCATCAATTAAAAATATTATTTATTTTCTTTTCGAAATTTCTCTAAAATATCTTATTCCTAATCGATATAAAAATAATCCAATAAATGTAGATATTAATTAATTAAAATTATAATTTAATAAATTTAATTTTGAAACTTATATGCATAAAATATTACTATCAAATATCTCATAAATAAACAATCCTTTCCCCAAACCATATATCACCGCATGAATTACATAGAATTTACAGACTAACAATATATAGATATATAAGAAACAAAGTTAACGAATTATAAATTGGGAACCCAACTATCAAAAATAATATATCAATATCTATAAAATTCATAAATTTCAAAAAACATGTCAATGATGTATTTTACTCTTCCCCATTTTCAAATTTATGAGTCTTATCCAAACATCAATTCATGTTCCTTAATCTATTATTATCATGCATGACACAATATGATCTACCAATAATGAATTATTTTCCCTCATCACCAAATTTAATGTACTTGTGGAGTTATGTTCATCCCTTTAATCAATTCTCCTTGTTATATATTTAAAAATGTCTCAAACATCAACCCCTTAAAGAAAAACTATCACAAATAATCATCAGAGATTTAAATTAAGGATCATATGAATATGATAATACATGGTAGGTTTGTAAATGATAATAAAAAACATAAATGATCAATATAATGTTTAACTTGTTACCACTATTCATGATAAAATATGAAATATCAATGATTTTTTAAAAAAAATGATGGAATATTGACACTCCCAAAAATAAAATAGTTCTCCTAAATATTTTAATGAATATTAATGTATGTAACCATATTTAATTTCCATCTAAATTTTTTATTTTTCTATGGATTTATGATATAGAAAAATCTCACATTGATCATACAACACAAAATGATATCCTCATGAAATTGATTTAAATAGTTATAAAAATATTATTGGTCAAGTAAAGATTACTTTTGACCTGCCAAATACACTACCTATTTTTTTCAAAAGAAACATATTTTTTTAATATTTATTTTTTCTTCATTAGGGTTAAATAAGATATCCTAATGACTGTAAATTGTGAACCTTTCCAAATATCCTATTAAAATTTCTCCTCAATGAAACACACCCCATTTTCCTCTATGGAAAACATATCCCCCAGACATGAACAATTGTATCTTATTTATAAATACTCATAATAATGGTAATAAGGATAATATAGTCTAGTAATATGGATCATCATTGACATGGACATCCATGACCCCTAAAATCTTAATGAATGATTAAATTTCAAGGTATTTCTAAGGGAGAAGGGTATCAAAACTAAATCATAAAATAAATTAAAATATAAATAAATAAATTCCAACAATGAAATGAAAAAAAATATTTTTTATTTATATAAATCTCTTTTATTAAATGAATTAAGATAGAACGTACCTTTCGGGATCATTTAATAAGAGTATAGTATAAATCCAACCATTATAAATTTACCCAATTATGAAATATTCACAAATCATGATCACTTAATTTGTCACACATTATTATGTTTATCTTATCAATTATACGAGGAAAGTTTATTTAAGAAAATAGGTTTTAATATTTGATGTTGAACTTTTTATTTTTTGGTTTAACTCATTTTTTCCTTAACGTGAGATCCTAGTAATAAAAAGGACTTTCAGGGGTTTCCAGTTCTTTTTCAGAGCATGGAGGCCCTTTTTTTAGGAAAATAATGTTGGGCCATAAAATTAGTAGAAATCACACAACCTATGCTCTATGGTTTGAGGAAACTATTTGGTTTTGGATAAAGGGTTGTAGGAGGCCACATAGTTTTAGGAAATTATGAATCCAGGTTTGCAAGATAGTGTGGGGATTTTTAGTTTTTAGTAGTGGACTTCATCATAGTTTTCTCATAATTTCCCAATTTTTTCACATGAATTGTGTGAGGTCCCCCATGATTCATATAAGGGTTTATGGTTGGTGAAATATTTTTCCAACCGTGCATCCAAAATATGAGACCCCATTAATGATTGAAAATTAAAATTTTCCATTAAAATATGTTATAACATAAACCTATATTCATTTATCCTTTTGTAGATAGACCCTTCATGTTGGGAGATCTTATGAAGACAAATTATTCGGATTTCACACCTTTTCTTCATTTGATTCTTCAAAAAACACCATTTCTCTTGTTCGTTCCACATCAGTGAGTTTTTTATCCCTTTTGTGTCATTATTTATTTGACTTCATAACAATAGATTTATTTTGGTTCCATATAATATTCCCCAATTCATGGAATTTTATCTATTCCTCATTTTCCTCTTGATATGGATTGAATATGTTATTGATAAATGATTAATGTTCTGCTCTGGAAATACGGTAGGTGGTATATTCCTTTCCCTCATGTTTCCCTATTTCATAAGCATAGTTATTGTTTTTTTGTACACTATAATTTCTACTGGTACCCCATTATTAATTAAATGGATAAATTTAAATAATTATAACCCAATAGTTTCCACATTCTTTACTATTGTGGTGGTTAGAGGTCATTCACCTCAACCTAGGCCACCCATTCGTGTTCCCTTTTATCAAACCTATGTTGTACCACCCTATTGGGTGCCTCTGTGCTCATCACTTTATTTGGTAGTCTTAACAAATTAACTAGGAATTATATGATTGATTATGATATGATTATGCCTATTTCTAATTTTATTACATGATTTTTTCTTGGTTTATTATTTAAATAGACTTTGTAGAAAATATGTAAATGATTTAGAATAACTCATGGAAAGTGAATTCCTATGAAATAAATATTGAAATGAGATGATGAATTGATTATGGTAGTGGATTCCTCAGATGAGTCCCTTGGATCCTGATTCAATAAGATTACATAGAAATTTCTTTTGTATGTTTCTTTTTTATAGAAGTGTATTCCTTGGACTTGTTTTCACCGTGGATCCTGATTTCCTAGGATGTATCTAACCTTATTACCCGTTGGATCTAGATTTCTGGGACTTGAATTAATAATCCTCGATTGACATGCATATTTGACTCCACTCATGTCGTTATTTATTCTCAATAGAGATGATTTGGGAACATTATGAAGATGTTTTGGTCATATATATTATGTATAAAACCCATCATGGTCTGATTGGATTACATGATGAGGCTGTTGTGGATGATTTTTACATGACTACCAAACATAGTCATTATGGATATATTAACTATGCTTTAATGATATCATTGGTATGGCTATTTTAATCTGGTGTGTTGACTAGATAATATCACTTGTTTGTTTATGTTTTATTGTATCACTTTTATATGTGTGGTTGGTATTAATTCATTGGGAGCTGTTTTTGTCTACACAATATCACATATGCTTAGCCCTTTACATTTATTACTATTATAACTATGATATATTTCACATGGATTTTTTTATGATAGAAAGACTAAATTTGTTATAGAAAATGTTAGTGTTGACCTACTGAGTGTTAACTCACACACTATTTGTGAAAATTTTGGGTATCGATATAGACATAATAGATGTAGGTAAGGACCAGGGAAAGTACCCATAGTATGATTTTTTATTGGGTTTTCGTCAGACCATGGGAGCACAAGACCGCGCTATGCTCTTGATAATATCTAGGGGTATTTCTTATTGGTATGGTGTACCTTTTGATACATGTATTATACTATATTCCTATATAATTATTTTCCTAATTTTTAAAGACATTATACCCTCATCATACTGTACATGACTATTTGTGGTTATTTATTATTATAGTCATCTTGATGATATATATTTTTCCTTCTATTAAATTATTTATAAATTCTAGTACACGAATATTATAATTATCACCATTTTGTTACTATAAAATGGGTGCATAGTATCCCCATAGAGACACCCTAAACCATCATTTATAGTCGGTAGCCTCTGGTGTATGCAGATGCATGCTTGAGAGCATGTGACACACTGGCCCGAGGAACATTTTAGTGGCTTCGGGGTCATGGAATTACAATGTGGTATCAAAGAAGTTTTATTTTTTATCTTTACCATTTTGAGATAATAAAGAGTATAATACAAATGATTTGGGATTTTAAAAAGATATTTTCCTAGAATAAGTTAACCCATATATGGGAAAAACACAAATTTCTTATACTGACAAGTACTTTTTTTATTTTTCCTATTAAATGGGATTTTATTCTGCCATTGGGTGACACACTTAATATTTGGTGTTCCATATGATATTGGATTTTATCATTTCTTGATGATATGAGTATATTATTCTCATACATCATTTTTTTATCCTTCTAGTATTCACATTCTATGAATTATTCCCTTTTACATAGGATTCACTGCTTGACTTCATGAAACTATAATGGGTTCTTTATGTGATATACCTATTGTGTTGGATAAATTAATTTTATTGGGATTTTAAACACACATTTTATACATAGTTTTTGTTTTATAACATAAAAAAGTATTACTTAGGCTAAAAAAGACAATGGAAGAAGTCTTCTATAGTATGTTGAGTCATGGGCCATCCATTGTATAAATTGGTACATGTTATTGTTTGTATTAAGTGGATGTCTCACTTTGGTTTATGAGGTGTATGTGACCTTATGGAATGGAATTGGTAACCCATTTGGTCCAACCATTCAAAAAATATTATAAAAATAGTATTAATTTTAATGAAATTGAAATATTAGAAAATATATAACACGAACTATAAATGATTTTAGAGTGGCCAGTTGGAAGTTTATTAGGTCTATTTAATGACTATTCCTTTTTACACATTCTAGGAATTAGGATTAGGAAGTGGGGAATGGATTGTTTATGGGAATGCTTTGAACCATCCAATTTGATTAATTGTGATCATATCATTATCAAATTTCATTTATGAGGCGTGTTTTGAAATTATAGAGATATTCCATGATGTTGACCCCATGTCGTACACTGGGAGGGTGGTGATGACCATGCTCTAGAGGTGGCAGTCCATGGGATACTAGTATATACTTATATAGTGATAGCTGTAGCACCAGTTTTAGAACCAGATATGGATAATGAGGAACACTTATGTGAATGTTTTACACACATTATGTAGATAGTTCATGGAGAACCACAACATACGTAATCTATGGAAATGTTGAAATGTGTGTTCCATTGGTATCATCCTCCCATATTTTTGAAGGAATATGGTCCATATGATACTAATTTGTGAATTCAATATATCATATCTATTTCTGAGAATCTAGAGACACCTCATTAGAGGACATTGAATATCATGACATACATTCATTAGGGAGTATATAAGTGTTGGGGGGGATGTTCTGAACCAGGCTGATAAACATAGATATATGGTTCATAGGGATTTATAAACTATATTTTTTGATTACTTATTTATGAAACCTTGAGGGGTGAAATATCCAGTAAGTTTATGAATCTGGAGCAGTGTGTGAAGACTATTATGGAGTATTCATCATGCTTTATAGATCATCAGTGTTTTGTGGAGATTTATCATACTGATGAGGCATCAAGTGGGAGAATCTTAGAGGAAGGTCTCAAACACATCGTTTGATCACATGTAAACATACATTAACAGTCTTATATTAAAATGATAGTGAATCAGGTTCTTATTACTGAGAAAAACCTCAGGGGTGTTGGGGGAAGAGAGATGGGATGTTCAGCCTCTCAACAAAGTGGCTAATTGGCTAATGGGAGGAAGCCCCATTTTGATACATCTCACAAGGGGTGTACCAGGAAGGTTGTTAGTTTTAGTAGTCATTCCATCTATCACCAATGGGAGATATGAGGTAATATTCATAATAGGTATTATTGAATCCCAGTAGATTTCCTATCCTGAGGTAGGATGTAATGACCAGAACTGTTATAAATAAAAATCCCCTATTAATTTAGGTAAATGTCTTATAATGTAATATAGTTTTATAAAACTTTCACCCTTATTTGGATTTATCATTTTCTACCATATTTAAAAGAATGTTAAGATTATTTACCATTGGTAATATAGTTTTTGAATTGTGATCACCTTATTTGTATAAATATAGGTTTTTAACAATTCTAATTTACTTAAAAAAAGGAATTAATGGCATCAACCCATTGGATCGTACCCTAGGAATCCCATTTAACATAAAATTAATGGGAGATAACATCACTGGGATTTTCCCCTAAACAATCCCAAGATCAGATCCAGCAACTTAATCATGAGATACACCATTTATGGGATTAGTTTAGGCACATTGAGATTATAGCCCGATCCTTGTACGCTGAACCACCCCATGAAAGTCGTAATGTCACACAACTTACTATTAGAGAGTTCTCAGATGTATTTAAGGGATATGAATAAATAAACTATAATTTTGAGTATATACATTATTTTATATAGAATGATTAATATTTTATCATCATTTTATTGTTACATTATAAATTATTTCTATTTTGTTATAATAAAACCCAAAATGTATATTTGGGTAATAATCAAATTTAATTGTGGAATTTATTTTGATTAATTAAATAATTTTGAAATAAATAATATTTAAAACAAAATTAGTATTAATCAATTTTTATTAAATATAAATTATGAGATATTTTTTATGATGTCAAATGTAATTTTTATAAGGGTTCAAAAACTGTTGTTGACAAAAAAACCAAACATTTCCAAATAAATGTAAATTACTATTTTAAAAGGGTAAATACACATATTTAAAAAACTCTTTACATAAAAGTAATATTATTTTTTTGAATTAGTTAATAAAAATTATTCAATAGTGAACTTTTCAAAAGATTTAGAGATAGTCAAATTTTTGGGTAAAAAACAAATATTGTATAAATATACTTTGTGTATTATGACAACATAATGACCCAAAAGTGATATAATAAATACTATAATGGGTAACCAAGGCCGATTATATGTTTTTTCTTAAAATAATTTGATTTTATGATAATTTAATTAATTTAATAAATCCCTTAAACCATTAATATAATTTAATGTTTTAAAACCATTTCATTAGGAGTATGATTTTCCTATATATAAGAAAAGGAATTATTTTATTATTTAAGGTCCCTTCCCTCTTAAAATAATTAAAACATATCACATTTTTAATAAATCTTATAAAAAACCCCATGGGATGGATTGTGGTTTCAGTTATTTTACTATGTCGAATCTAAAATATAAATAATAAAGATATCCCCCAATTTTTCTATATAAACCCACATAATGTCTCATTTCACATCACTCATTGTCATTTTATAAAGTAAATAACACTAAGTAAATTTTCTATAGTCATGATAAGTTTCACCCTGTAACACACCGAGATTTTATGAAAAATATTCTTTATAATTTCATTGATGTCATGTGTTGTACGCTACACCAAACGGAGCTTGCACTATGCGCATCCCTGACTTGGATGACATTACACACAATCGCAACCTTCCAGGATAGCGTATGTTGTACGCAATACCGAGTTTCACTAAACAACGATATGTTTAATAAACTAGCCATTATAAATAGTAATACCCACTTTTTGAAATTTTATAAATTTTATCTTTCGAAATGGACTTCATTTATGGATTTGGAATATCGAAATTATCCTAGGGTGAATATTTGGTATTTTTCTGAAAACTATCAATTTTTTGTGAATAGTGAAAATACTGGGTTACTATTTAAAACCCGAATTTTCATTTAAATAATTATTTATTTTATTTAGATTTATTTTTGGTCAAAAATTATACACAATTCCTATATAAGTTCAATGAAATTCATTGGAGTCATTTTATAATAATTTTAGATATATAAAAATTTTATTGAACTTTTGATCGTCTTTTACCGACCTCCTAGGAGCATTTGTAATTGTACATAAAACATAATTTTACCACTTTTGTGAGTTGAATTTCTAAAATCCGAGAGACACAGTTAATATCAAGGACTAAAATGTGATTCAATAAGATACAAATAATTTTTGGTGAATAGTAACTTTTTACTTTTATTTACCACCGTTAAAACTAAATATGGTAATTAAGGGTAAAAATGGTATTATTATTACCCTAAAACATGACCTAATTCTATTGGATATGTTTAATTCGACCAAAAACAAACTTAGGGATAAAATATTACCCTTTAGGTCCACTTGGATTAGATTAGGACATTTATTATTATTTTATTTAAAGAAGAGTTAAAAGAGTTAAAATCAATGTTTAATAACTAAAACATTTTTAATATAAGGTTATACAAAAGATAAATTTTTATATAAATATTAATTAGAAATATAAAAGGATTTACTACATAATGGTATTTTATTTATAATTTTTAGACATTTAATAAGTTAATTTATTTATGACATAATGATGATGCAATAATTACCTTATTAATGAAATATTAACATAGTTGATATTATGAATTCCCAAATAAATGTAATTTGAGACTTTTTATGAATTAAACTACTTTTATTGGTTAATATGACATGTTAGTATTGTTTTAATTAAATTTTTTCTAACTAATCATGTTGTTATGATTTTCACAAAAATCAATTACCAAATAGTGTCAAAATTGATATAAAATAGTTTTTAAAAAAAATATTATATTATGAAATGTTATTTTATTCTTAAAAATCTAAGGATCATCCAAATGACTTAGATAAGGATATTTATATTAATATTGAACCACTTGGGGTTCTTTTGGCTTGTTATAGTATGTTTATTAACCATATAGTGTAAGAAAACAAAAAGACATGGTAAAAGTTAAATTATTTAACTTCGAGTTAAATCTAAATGATAAGGTTAAAAATAGTAATCTAAACTTGATTAAAACCTATTGGTTGAGGGTATTTCGACCCATACCCACCTTATCTTCGAAATAAATCAATTTGGAGCTATTAGAAACCGAATATGACTTTATTATGAAACAATATTTTAAGTTTTTCCAAAGGTGGCCCTCTCCCCCCTTATAAAAAGGGCACCCCTTACCTCTTCTCATCGAACCATTTTGAGACTTGAGACTAAGAAAACCCCTGAAAATCCCTCTTATAAACATCTCTAGTTATTTCATTGAGGTTATGGTATTCTAAAAAGACCAACTCCAGTGCCCTAAGAAGAAGTTTAAAGGATGTACGTCGAGGAAGAGGTAATCTCTTCTACCGACTCTTTCAAGTTTATTTCTTCTTCTAATTCTTCTTCATTATTTGTTTCATCATTAATTAATAACATAAGTAACAGAATTATACTTATATGTTATTATAAATATGAAACAACCCCATTTCACCTTCTATCCATCCTACGAAAAACGAAATCACTGCGCGTGCGTACGTATTGAATACCGTCTCCACACCATGGTGTAATCTGTTTTTCCACCACCACCTTACTTAGATGGGTATAATGGTGTAGAGAATAACTATATATAGTTATTATAACATCATACTTATTCTGAGATATTATATCATCCACTCCAATTCAATTCAATAATTTTGGTGACGATATCATCGCTTGTGCGTACGTACGGATTACCGTCTCCACGACACGATGAGATTCATTCTCCATGTTAACCATTAAAGAGTGATTATAAAGTATATATAATGAATAATAATGAAATATATTATATGATAAATCTACTGTATTTATGTATATATATATATTTCATCTACTTACTTCCATTCAAGTCAATGAGGAAAGGAAAACAGCGTTCATGCATACGTACAGCCTACCGTCTCTATGAACGGTGTGTTTCATTTCATTTATATATATATTATATATATATATATACTGAATATATATGATATATAAATCATGTTTTACATTCTGTAAGTATATAAATCATGATATAAGTAACAATAATATCAAGAACAATAAGTCCAAACACATACGATAAACGAAACGATGTTACCCAAAACACTGCTTTAACATGGAATTTACAAAAGAACGGGTAATATAAAGTAATAAGTGAACCATATATGATATCATAACAATGAATATGATTATGAAATAAGTTATGACATTATTTAAGTCATTATACTGGTGGTTAGGATACATAATAAGAATATCAGACCTAAGGTAAGGGATAACTTTTCCAATCTCGTTTTTATCTGAGATTGTTTTTTCGTAAGTATTTACTGGGGTCATATTTATCATCTGTGTCCCTATTTTCTAAAAATGGATTCATGTATGTTTAATGTAATTTTACCCATTTTCTACTTTTACTACATGTTATGTAAGGAATCTTTTTTTACCATACGAGGTACTTTTTGACTTTTTCGGAAAAAGTACGAGAAAAATATTTTTTTTAACTTATACGACATGAATGGATTTTTACAGTTTCATAATGACTTATTTCAATGAATCTTCCTCTACAAAATTTCATGACTATTTTCAACAAAATCCTTTTCTTTTAAAATTTCATGTCATTTTGTGAAAATAAAATTGATTTTGAAGAAGAAAGGATATTTTCCTCAAGAATTTCATTTCAAGTGTTTTATCAAAACCATTTTACATCTAAGATGACATTATTTCATATGTGTATGTTTTAAGTATAATGTCTCTATGATTTACATGGTTTCACTTTTCTTATGATGAAATTATATCCATTTGTTTTATATGTATTATGTTATGATGGGATGATGTTTATGAAACCCATTTTATTCTTTGGGTTACGATGAATGATTTATGTTTGTGTTGTGGCACACGTAAGAATGATTTCATTATGAGATGGTTGGGACCTATATCCCCCTCCAATGAATTGGGTAAATATTTGAATCTCATGATATAGACATGGATGGAACGGTAAGTTAATCTAGTTCAGTGTTACAGGACTGGAACAAGGAGTGAACTCGATTCAGAAAGGGACTTTGTCCACTAAGATGGTCTTGGTAGAAATTCCTTGGCTACTATGGAAATAATATCATGTGCTTAATGTCTTTCCATAATTAAAAGTTTTATTCCCATGCTATTTTATCATGATTAATGTTCTTTTATGATCTATGCCTTATGTACTGTAATGTTTTATATCATTTCTCAAGATTTTGATGTTTAGATTTTATGCTCATGTTTTGACATTAAAATGTTTATGGATTATTTTATGTTCTCTATGTTTACCCTTGCTGAGCATTTGAGCTCATCCTTTATATGTTTTCTTTTCTCCAATATATAAAGAAAGGTTTTAGGTAAGAAAACAAAAGGGGAAGATCTTTATGGGAGATGTTGAAGATCTTTCTCCATGATTAGAAGATTATGTTCCGAGTTTCCAAAGTCACTAAACTATTACGATCCTTGAGTTTTGTTTTTGGTTATGTATTAAGTATTACATAAAAGTAATGTATATGTATATCAAGCTTTGGGTATCTTTGGTTGGTGTCAGAGGTTCGGTTTAGTCAACCTTTGGAAACTAGGATACGAGAAATTTAGTGAGATCCCTAGAGATATTTCTAAATTATGTCTAGGGATGTCCCTAAGGTCAAGTATAAATATAGGTTATAGTCCTAAAATTATAGTAATGATATTAAAATTAATCCAAAGATGTTAGATATTGATGTTACTCTCCCTTTATTATTATTTTGGCCCCTCACACTATACTTTTTGGGTTTTAGAAAATTGTTGGAAACAAGAAGATTCACGATAATGGAGGATATGATGGAAAATGGAATGATATTATTCATGAGAAACCAAATGAAACGGGAATTGGAATTTCAAACATCGTTATTATTCCTACTCATAAATCTCATAATATGATCAATAATATCAGCTTTGGTAAGTTTCCTGACTTAACTAATTAGAGAAATATGGAGTTTCATGATGACCAGAGAGGAAATATCGTTCAATTTCCAACATGTAAATCATGTGGGAAGAGGGATTAAGGATAATGTTTCAAAGGAACTAGAAGATGCTTTGGGTGTGAAAAAGAAGGACACAAATCCAGTAAGTGCAAAGGAAAAGGTTCAGTTAACACTATGGACACAGATAATGGTATTTCTACAACATCAAAAATGATTAAATGTTTTAAATGTGGAATTTATGGTCATTATGAAAACCATTTCACTAAGGGAAAGTTTCATGAAGAGAATTAGCATGGTCGTATGTATAGTATTTAAGTTGATGATAATGAAGAGACTAAAAATGATATGTGAGATGAAATAATTGATGAAGCTCAGTCAATGGTTTAAGAAGGTAGTGGAATGATTTATGTTTATCAAGAGTTATGTTGTATAAGTAATGGTACTATGGAATAAAGACACATCTAAGTGTTGAGTCAAAAGTTATCTTTTGACTTCTATATCTTGTTTTGGAAATCACAAATGTCTTTTTAATCATACTGACATTATCAATAGTATCGTACTGACCTTGTCAATTGTATCATACTGACCTTGTCAATCATATCGTACTGACCATGTCAATCGTATCGTACTGACCTTGTCAATCGTATCGTACTGACCTTGTCACTCGTATTGTACTGACCTTGTCAATCCTATCGTACTGACTCTGTCAATCGTATTGTACTGACTCTGTCAATCGTATCGTACTGACTCTGTCAATTGTATCGTACTGACTCTGTTATTCATACTTTCATTACTTGCTTGTTTTGGTACATAGTCAAAAACCCATGTTTTATGTTAATCGTACCCTTGTTTATCATCTTCATATATCTTGTTTTAACCAACAAGATGTCGTTGAGTTAGTTACAAACTAATGAAAATGATTTCGTGCTTTCTGTTTCAATATTACCGTTATAATGCTAGGTGTCCAAGTCCCTCCGATTTTTTCGGAGAAATATGACTCTTGGAGGAGATGTGACTGGTGAAACCTGAGGCCTATAAATAGGAGGTCATTTGAAGCTGAGAGACAACAACTGAGAACAAGGGTGAACATGTGTAAACAACTGTGACACTTTTCTTCTACCATGTTCTTGAGAGAGACATTGTGACTTCTCTCATGCTTTGTGCTTTGTGCGTCCGATCATCGTATCGAGGGATCCTGGGGATAAGCAGACAGACGTTCCGATCATCGTATCGAGGGCTACCCGGGATAGGCAGATAGACGTTCCGATCATCGTATTGAGGGCTGTCGGGGATAGGTAGACGGACGGACCGATCATCATATCGAGGGCTTACCAAGGTGGTGGTATGACAGACCTCCTATCCTGGGTGAAAGGATAACCCTTCTCTTTGGGTCAAAATAATTTTAATACATTTACATTTCCGATGCTGTTTGAATTAGTAAGGAATTTGTATTGTTTCATTTCTTCTTATATACTTTCAATTTTAATTGTTTCAATTACAATTATCCTAATACATTTTGTATTAATAGATTTTATACGCTTTATGGTAGAATCTCTCACACTTGTATTACTCTAATTATTGTATTCATATTGAATACAATTACATTACTTTTATAATATTATTACATTACTTCATACCTTTATATTCAATACAATTGTGGTTGTTTGAATTTTATTAGTTTAAGATCTTTTAAAATAATCATTTTAAGTGTTTAAACTCAAAGTTTTTAAATGTACAATTCACCCCCTCTTGTATTGTTCCATCTAATATACATCTACATCTACATTTTCGATCCAAAAGATGGTATCGGAGGAGGTTTTCCACTGATTTTTATTACTTGTTCTATTAATTTCAAATTCCTATTTTTAACTACCTACTACACTAACATGTGGAGTGGAAAAGATATTGTTTTTTAGATGGAAGGAATGAATATTGGAT
The DNA here is from genome assembly GCA_963277665.1 of Viscum album. Taxonomy (NCBI): domain Eukaryota; kingdom Viridiplantae; phylum Streptophyta; class Magnoliopsida; order Santalales; family Viscaceae; genus Viscum; species Viscum album. Next base: position 1,533,524,482 of record OY728120.1, on the reverse strand, counting down.
CAATTGACATCTTAAATCCTTCTAGAACACCTATCTTTGATGGGAATGATTATGAGTACTGGAGTTATCGTATGAAGACTTTTGTGATCAATACTGGGGTAGATAATCTTAATATGCTTACTGGAGGTTATAAAATTCCTGACAAAGAAGTCAGTACTTTTACTAACCAAGAGAAGCAAGAATATCAACTGAATTACAAGGTACACAATACTTTATTATGCTATATGACCAGGAATATATACAGTCCGATATCTTCATGTGAAGCAGCCAACTGTATTTGGAAGAAATTAGAATTCACTCATTTTGGTACATCCAAGGTTATAGAAACAAGAAGAGAAATGCTTCGAGCAGAGTATCATGGAGTTGTTTTTCTGTATGGAGATCCAGTATGTAAAGTGAAACTAAGGTTTATGACAATTTTCAACAGTTTACAATCCATGGGTGAAAAAGGACTTGATGATGAAGCTCTAGTAGATAAGATTATAGATATAATGCCAAATTAATGGGAGTCAAAAAGGACATTTATTGATGAAAACAGAATAGTTTCCCAGATTACTCTTGATGAACTCTTTGGAACTCTTCTATAGCATGAGACAAGATTGTAAAGAGATTCTGATCTCAACAAGAAGAATAATGGGTATGGAAGTGTATCCTTTACATCTAAAGCTAAAACACCTTAAAGGCTTACAAGATCCAAATCCAAGAATTTTTTTTTATCAGAATCAAGTGATAGTGATCACTCGGATAATGAGTTATCCAATATTGCTCGAAGGATGAACAAGATTGTGGGAAAGAAATACTTCCAATATAGATTCAAAAAGAAAGATATGAAGGATAAGAAAGATTCAGAGTTAACTTGTTATGAATGTAAGAAAGTAGGAAATATAAGGCCTGAATGTCCTTTACTGAAGAGGAAAGACAGAAAGGAGAAAAAATCTGAAAAAAACAAGAAAAAGTATTATAAGACAATGAAAGTCTTGAAGCCAAATGATACTTGGAGTGCAAGTGGTTATGATTCTTCAAACAATTATTCAGAATATGAGTCCTCAGGACAAAGGAATATTGGACTTATAGCCATACAACCAATTGAGGATCATTGTCTCATGGCTAAAGTATACAATTTTGAAGCTATTAAAAATGTCTCTTTAAATGAAAATTATATTGATGATAAATATTATGAATATTCAAATGATGAATCATCATCATCAGAATATGATACATTACCTTCTTTTGAAGAAGTATCTAGATTTTCTAAATTACTTGAAAATGAAAATTATAAACTCAAGAAGAAGCTAGAGAAAGAAAACTCTAGAATTTCAGTTTTAACTTATGAAGTATCAAATCTTTCTAATGATCTTGATGTGAAAACTTATGATTTTGAAAGTATTTTAAAAACCCTCCAGAAAGTCATATCTGATAAGGATAAACATTCTAAGGATTTAGAAAATGTGATTTCAAAGAAAAATGTTTTATATCCTAACTCTAGTTTAAAATTAGATGTTTTGAAAGATAAATACATAGTTTTAAAAATAAAATCAGAAATTTTCTCCTTAAAGAAATGTTTGTCAAACTTTACTCGTGGAAAAGAAAATTTTGACAAAATGTATTCCCAAATCTGGCCTTTGAGAAATCATTCTGGACTTGGATATACACATTCCAAACCTATTTTTAGTAATAACTATTTTGTTCCACAAAAAACCTCTTTTTGTTCTAAGTGCCAATGTGGTGGACACTTGAGAAAAGAGTGTTTTCTCAATAAATCTCAATCTTTAGGATTTCATAAATCTCATTTTGTAAAACAAATGTGGATTCCTAAAATTTTGTTATCTAACCATTCTGGATCCAAACAAGTTTGGATTCTGATGAACTAATTGTTTCTTTATCAAGAAAATGTGAAGTGTACCAACAAGAATATTTGGTACATGGATAGTGGTTGTTCTTGACACATGACCGGAAACAAAGATCTCTTTGAAAAGGTTATCAAAACAAAAGGTGGAAAAGTTACCTTCGGAGATAATGCTCAAGGAAAGATTGTTGGTATAGGTAATATTGTTTTTCTTGGAAAAGTTCTTATATCAAATGTTTTGTTTGTGAAAGGTCTTAGGCACAATCTCATCTGCATAAGTAAATTATGTGATGAAGGTGAAGGTTCCGGGCGCAGTAGAAGCGTATGGGTGGATGTGCCCACTTGCCTTTTTGTCATTAGCAATGATCAATCCGGGATCAATACGACGTTAAACTTCAGTCTCCACGGATCGAATCACAGAAAAATACAAAGAAGATGGTTTGTCCCGGAACCACAAACAAGGATTGTTACAGGTTTATTATAGTTAATTTAATTAATTATAAAGAAATATATTTTGGGTGTTCTTTCTTTGTTGATGTTCTCGATCACGTTGTCGATGTGATCCGTCGTTGCGTCGTAGAAGCCAAGTGTAGACTCCCTCTAGCGGTGATCCACACGTGTACCTTGTGTCTCTGGACGTCGCCAAAGGATTCTCCGGGTGCTAGCGTGGAGAATCATTTTATTGCGTTGTCCGCCTTAGATCGTCTTGATCCGATGGAAGAGGATCTCTCTCGGTCTTGAGAGCGTTCTTGGAGGAAGAGGTTCTTTCGGTCTTGAAAGAATTCTCCAGAAATGTTGTGCACAATGATTCTCTTGTGTGTAGGAAAATAGTTGGGGTTGTGAGGATATTTATAATCGGGTGTGTGGGGTTATAGAGTTATGAAAATAAATAAACGTGTTATGTGTTTCATTGACTCTTTATTTAAAACCCCATGTCGAATAAATAATTCCTTGACATGCACCCACACTGATTATAATAAATATCATTTAAAAAAATATTATATCCTCAAAATCATGACTGAAAAAACTACACGGCGTGTAACAATAAATACACGACGTGTACTTGTTTTTCATTAAAAACTACACAACGTGTACATTAAATGTACACGGAGTGTATATATTGTTTTCATTTATTCATTTCCTTTCCAAAATAAAACTACACTACGTGTTACAATAATACACGACATGTACTTGTTTTATTTTATTTTTCCTCCATCATTAAAAACAACTTAGGATTCCTTGAATAATTATTAAACCACGTACGAGAATAATCATTATTCAACTTGACATACTTGGATACAATTAGTGTGTGACCCTCTAGGCCTCTTTCTCATTTCCATTAGGCAGTCTTGCCTAAAGTCCAAGATTACTGTCTAGCAACGGATCAAGGAACCCAAGAGAAAGAAGTTGACGCCGCATTGACGTATCACCTCATACGAACTCTTACTGTGTAATTTAATCCCTTGCCTCGATATCTCATCAAGCAGGTTTCATGGCAGTGTCATAAACCTATATGCTTGATATGTCGTTCTTTGACTACCTGAAATAAACTCGTCGTTTACACCATCTCCATGGAATTTAATGCGACGGTTCTATTTCAATCAAAGGGCCGAGATATCAAGTTCCATAAATGGAAGGGACAAATCCTTCCTCGACTTATCCATTAACAACATGTCACTCGTGACGCACCCAACATACCCTACTTCCCGCCAACTGTCTGCATGACGGTTTTCATCAGTAAGTCTAAGTGCGTGAGTCATGACATGAGTTAATGATAATATTTCAGTCTAAGGACCATTACACACGCTCGCAGATAGCAATATCTGATGACACCAAGACATGCAGAATTACTACTGGTGGGTTTGTTCTCATAATCTCCCATCTTGGAGATTACCAAGTGCGAACTCTGTGAGAGAGAGTCTCATCTTCTTACGAGTACTCACACATGACGGTCTGTATACTATGTGTCCTATCATAGTATCTCATCCGACCGCAGAACTTTATTTAAGAATATTGTTATAGCATTTCAAGGTTCTTATCATAGCAGAGATCTGCTATGACCTTATTAATGCAACTAATATTCCAGGACATTATTATATTATAGTCATGCAGAACAATGAAAAATATATAATAAGTTAACATTCATTTAATCAAAGTAAAAAATAGTTGGTTTTGAGGACACCAACCCTTAAAAACTCCCACTTTGACTAGAGCCAACTGCCTACGACTTTTAGTCCACTAGACCTCACATGATGATCATGTTTCTGCTGAGTCAAGGATTTAGTCAATGGGTCTGCCATGTTGTCTTCCGTGGAAATACTACTCACTGCAACTTCACCTCTCTGAGAAAAATCCTTCAATATATGATACTTCCGAAGTATGTGCTTTGTCCGCTGATGTGGCCTTGGCTCTTTTTCAAGTTCCACCGCTGCAGTATTATCACAATAGAATGTGATAGGATCTTTACTGCTCGGTACTACATCCAGCTCTTGGACAAAGCATCGCATCCATACTACTTCTTTAGCTGCCTCAGAAGCTACGATATACTCGGACTCTGCTTTATAATCTACCACCACACTTTGTTTTGAGCTCTTCCAGCTCATTGCACCTCCATTCAAACTGAAGATGTATCCAGTCTGCGACTTCATGTCATCTTGATCAGTCTGGAAACTAGAATCTACATGTCCTCTGATGACTAGTTCCTCATCTCCTCTATAAACTAGGAACATATCCTTAGTACGCCTCAGATACTTAAGGATAGTCTTGACTGCCATCCAATGGCGGTCTCCTGGATCAGCTTGATATATGCCTACCGCACTTAATGCGTTAGCCTCGTACATAGCATAGCATACATGACTGACCCAATCGCAGATGCGTAAGGGATCCTTGCCATACTCTTTCTTTCCTCATCTGTCTGACGACACATTTTCTTGGAAAGATGAATGCCATGTGACACTAGCAACAATCCCCTCTTGGACTGTTCCATACTGAATTTCTTCAGTATCTTGTCAATGTATGTACTTTGACTTAGGCCCAACATTCTCTTGGATCTATCACGATGGATCTTGATCCCAAGAATATATGCCGCCTCTCCCAAGTCTTTCATGGAGAAGAATTTATGCAACCATGCCTTAACTGACTGTAAGATAGGTACTTCGTTTCCAATTACCAATATGTCATCAACATATACTATTAGGAAAACGACTGCACTTCCACTAAACCTTTTGTAGACACAAGGCTCACATTCGTTCTTAACAAAGCCAAATTCCGTAACAGCTTCATCAAAACAAATGTTCCATGACCTTGATGCTTTCTTTAATCCATAAATGTATTTCTGCAACTTTCATACCTTGTTGGCATCCTTTGGAGTCACAAACCCTTCAGGTTGGGTCATATAGACATCTTCCTGGAGGTTCCCATTAAGGAAAGCTGTTTTGAAATCCATTTTCCAAATTTCATAGTCATGGTAAGTAGTAATGGCCAATAGGATTTTGATGGACTTCAGTATTGCAACCGGTGAAAAGGTTTCATCATAGTCAATTCCTTGACGCTATCTAAAACCTTTTGCAACCAGTCGTGCCTTGTAGGTGTTGACTTGCCCCTCCATGTCTAGTTTATTCTTGAATACCCATTTATTACCAATAGGCTTTACATCAACTAGAGTATCTTCCAAAATCCAGACTTGGTTTCGGTACATGGAATCCATTTCAGAATTCATGGCTTCTTGCCACTTGGAAACGTCTGTTCCTTCAACTGCTTCCTTGTAGGTAAGAGGATCATCATTGTCAACCAATAATGAGTCACCATCATTGGTGACAAGAAAACCATATCGTTCTAGTTATCTCACCTCCCTCGTGCTCCTACGTAGTTCTTGTGTCTCTGGAACAGATTGTTCTTCCATGGGGCTTTGTGGAATTTGTTCTTGTACCAACTTCTGTGTATCTTGAGCCTCGACTTCATCGAAGTCTATCTCGCTCCCACTATCTCTTTTAAAGATGTGCTCCCTCTCAAGGAATATGGCGTGTCTTGCCACTGTATCGATTTTGTCTAAGGGGTTATATAGGTAATATCCTCTTTTTTCCTTGGGATATCCTATAAAGATACACTTTGTGCCTCGGGGTGCAAGTTTGTTACCTGAAGAGGCCTTAAAAAATGCTTCGCTACCCCACACATGTAAATTCGATAACATGGCTTTGCGTCTACTCCATAATTCGTATGGAATACCATTTATCGATATAGTTGGTACTTGGTTTAGTATGTGCGCTGCTGTTTGTAATGCATATCCCCAAAAGGATAATGGAAGACTCGCATGACTCATCATTGATCTCACCATGTCCAACAGGGTGTGGTTCCTCCTTTCACTTACACCATTCCACTGAGGTGTGTAAGGAGGAGTGAGTTGAGATAGAATCCCAAACTCCCGTAAGAAATCAATGAAGTCATGATTAAGATATTCTCCTCCTCTGTCAGAGCGGAGTTTCTTAATCTTCTTACCAAGATGGTTCTCAACTACATTCTTGTAATCTTTGAACCGATCAAAAGAATATGACTTATACCTCATTAAATAGATATATCCATATCTACTAAAATCATCAATAAAAGTTATGAAGTACGAGAACCCACCCCTTGCTTCAACTAGAAATGGTCCACACACATATGTGTGAACTAATTCAAGAAGCTATTTAGCTCTTTCACCTTTCCCACTAAATGGGGCTTTGTTCATTTTTCCTTGTAGACACGCATGACATACACCAAGTGGTTTTAGTTCGAAAGAATCTAAATACCCATCTTGATGTAATTTTGTCAAACGTTTCTCATTGACATGACCTAGCTAATGATGCCAAAGTTGGGTGTGGTATGAGTCATGTGAATTAACATTGTTATTGATTTCCATTACTTGGTTTGTGTAGTCTAACACATAAAGGCCATTATATAAATGTTCCCTACCAAAACAAATGCTATCTTTATAAAAGTAGCAACATTCATTTCCAAACTTGAATAGGAATCCATCAGTATCTAATATGGATACTAAAATAATGTTTTTAGTAACAGAAGGTACATAATAACAACCTTTGAAAACCAAGACCATCCCGGTAGGCAATGTGAGGTGGTAGTGTCTGACAGCTACAGTAGCGAGTTTGGCTCTATTGGCTGCTCGTAGATATACCTCCCCTCGATCAATCTTCTTGAATCTACTTGGTTTGTGTATTTGGATACAGATGTGAGCACCACAAGCAGTATCTAATACCCAATTAGTAGAAACAGATAGATTTCATTCGATAACAAACGCACCTGAATCTTCCCCTTACTTCCTTGGCTGGGTGTAGTTTTTCTTCCAGTGGCCCTTCTTGCCACATGCGAAACAAACAGCATCATGTTCCTTTGCCTCCCCTTTGATCTTCCTTTTGTAGGAAGGCCTTGAAGAAGCTTTGGGATTAAAGCTCTTCGCCTTCATTTTCCTTTTATTCACCATAAGGACAGAAGGATTTTCACGCTTCATGTCATTGTCCACTTGGCGAATAAGGATAAGAAGATCAGATAGATACTTCTCAATATTGTTCATGTTGAAATTAACAACAATGTTTGAGAAGCTCTGGGGGAGTGATGCGAGAATGAGATCGGTACCCAGTTCTTCAGGGAGTCTAATCACTAGAACCTCCAAGGGCTCAATGTAGCCAATGAGCTTGACTACATGAGGCCCAGCTGGGGCACCCTCTCCATGATTTCTCTGAAACAGAGCCTCGGAGATCTCAAACCTTTCATGTCTTTCTCTCTCATGGTATAAACCACGGAGGTGCTCGAGCATGCGGTATGCATCCATGTCTTCATTAGACTTCATGAGGTCAATAGACATAGATGATAGAATCAAACATTTAACGTCGAGATAATCATTCAAATGTTGATCATAGACTAGGAAATCTTCATCACTTGCCCCTGGGGCAGGAGAATCAGGAAGTGAGGACTCCAGCATGTAAAACATCCGTTCATGGCGTAGGATAACCCGAAGGAGCCTAAACCATTCCTGAAAGTTACTGCCGGTGAGGATGTTGTCTTTATCCAGAATTGATCGCAGTGAAAATGTGGTTGATGTGTTTGTCATATTGATTCTACAATTTAAAAGAGCAAATTCATCAGTACATTCTTGATTACATTTTATGAGAAATAATAAATTTTATTAAGTCTCCCACTATTTTATCAAGTCCCAATGGCCCTCACCATTGAACTTGGAATGTCCAGTTGCTTTGACATTCTAGTGGCAAGGATCCATATTTCCCTTCGCATAACCCCAACAAGGGTTGGTCAAGCTATTTGAAGGTATTTAGGTAGGCAGGTCTTTGCCAACTATGAGCGTACAGTTCCTTGATCTGTTGAGTGGACTCCCCAATCATGAAATCATATCTTGGATTTCCTCAACACTTGCCTCCAATATTACATCAAGTCTAGCAAGGGCTACTTCTCTTGATGTAATATGGTTAAGTCAACTCGAAACCTTTCTTAAGGGATTCCTTTACAAAAGTAAGTGTCCCAACAAGGGTTGGTCAAACACATAGTTTTATTGAGTCTTGCCCTTAATTAAGTAACGGAAGGCTTGGTCTGACTTAATATCATATTTGAGAGATTTTATTCTTTATGCGTATCTCTGAATTATCACATGCTTGTTAATATTAAGTGATGCTTGCTTAAGTGATTAACCATGTTCCGATAATGTTTACGCATAGTCCGGTTTTTATTTTATTCCATATTTGCATGCTTGTTCATTTTATTAATTATGTGATCACGACAACACATACATAATAAATAAACCATGCAATCAGACCGAAATAAAATAAGATTGCATGATCATGAGCTTCTATTGGTTAGCTTATCTAGCGGTTTTGATAAGATAACCCTGACCTAGGGAAAACACCTTGAACCTGTTGGTTCGTGTTTTGCAGCTCCCACATGTCCACCTTTTTATCTTCTTGCGTCGGTTTCACCTCGGCTTTGGTATTTGAACTGTATCCTCTGGGTTGGGAGATCCTCCATTACATGGGTTTACATTAAAGAAACCATGGGCATGTAGGCCCAACATTTTATTGGAAGAAGGCTCGCAGGCCAACAAATTTAAATTATATAAATTTAAATGAAACCATACACATACAAAGGGTCTTTGGTCTAGCTCATGATCATCCATAGTATGCAACGACATTTACGCATATTTAGAAATCAAATTCATTTAATCATTATTTTATTTAAGATAAGATGCGCTCGAATTCAATTAATTACGATCTTATTATTAATCAATTCTTTATCTTAAATTACTTTCTGAATTTCCTTGAGATCATTCTCATCCATATTCCTTGTATGGGTCTTTGTACATTGGAGGAAACCTGGTGAAATTCCATTTCTAGAAAGTACACGGCGTGTAGTTTATAATTACACAATGTGTATTTTTATTTTCACCCTTTATCCAAAATACACGCTGGGGATTTGGCGTGTTTTCTATACTTTGGAAATTTTAGAGTACACGACGTGTAGATGAATCATACACGGCGTGTACTTCCTTGTTACGCAGTAACCGGCCTGGGGATCCCGTGTACGCGGTACGCGGCTTATCTTTGTACACTGTTTCACCTGGTTCGGAAGGGACTACATAGCGTGTTGTTCCACCATACACGCCGTGTATTCTGGTTTCCACACGCCGTTCTATTCTGGTCAACATGGCTTGATTAAAACTTAGGCATAATCAATTCACACGGTGTGGTTTTGCAGACCAGTGTCGGTTCGTTGAACCTATGTACATGGCATGTAGTTTTAATTACAGGTCGTGTAATCCTATGTTGTACAGACAGAAAGAGCGTCTCCTCTGGATGAGTTCCTCATTTTTATTTTAATCAAAATTAAAATTAAAAGGTCGTTTCTGTGATATGAATCAAGAAATGAATGAGGAAGAATAGATCTCATTAATTCAGATTTATAGAACAATTTATTTTGAATTGAATCAAATATGAATGCATAAATTATCAACGAAAATTAAATAACTATAATCAACGTTGTAACCTCCCTTTGATACCATTTGATGGTTCCGGGCACAGCGGAAGCGCGTGGGTGGATGTGCCCACTTGGCTTTTTGTCATTAGCAATGATCAATCCGGGATCAATACGACGTTAAACGTCAGTCTCCACGGATCGAATCACAGAAAAAGAAAAAGAAGATGGTTTGTCCCGGAACCACAAACAAGGATCGTTACAGGTTGATTATAGATAATTTAATTAATTATAAAGAAATACCTTTTGGGTGTTCTTTCTTCGTTGATGTTCTCGATCACGTTGTCGATGTGATCCGTCGTTGTGTCCTACAAGCCAAGTGTAGACTCACTCTAGCGGTGATCCACACGTGTACCTTGTATCTCTGGACGTCACCAAAGGATTCTCCAGGTGCTAGCATGGAAAAGCCTTTGCTTGTGTTGTCCGCCTTAGATCGTCTTGATCCGATGGAAGAGGATCTCTCTTGGTCTTGAGAGCGTTCTTGGAGGAAGAGGTTCTTTCGGTCTTGAAAGAATTCTCCAGAAATGTTGTGCACAATGATTCTCTTGTGTGTCGGAAAAGAGTTGGGGTTGTGAGGATATTTATAATCGGGTGTGTGGGGTTATAGAGTAATGACAATAAATAAACGCGTTACGTGTTTCATTAACTCTTTATTTAAAACCCCATGTCGAATAAATAATTCCTTGACATGAACCCATGCTAATTATAATAAATATCATTTTAAAAAATATTATATCCTCAAAATCCTGACTGGAAAAACTACATGGCGTGTAATAATAAATACACAGCATGTACTTATTTTTAATTGAAAACTACACGGCGTGTACATTAAATGTACACGGCGTGTATATCTTGTTTTCATTTATTCATTTCCTTTCCAAAATAAAACTACACTGCTTGTTATAATAATACACGGCGTGTACTTGTTTTATTTTATTTTTCCTCCCTCATTAAAAATAACTTAGGCTTCCTTGAATAATTATTAAACCACGTACGGGAATAATATTTATTCAACTTGAGATACTTGGATACACTACGTGTGTGACCCTCTAGGCCTCTTTCTCGTTGGCATTAGGCAGTCTTGCGTAAAGTCCAAGATTACTGTCTAGCAACGGGTCAAGGCACCCAAGAGAAAGAAGTTGACGCCGCATTGACGTATCACCTCATACGAATTCTTACTGTGTAATTTAATCCCTTCGTCTCGATATCTCATCAAGCAGGTTTCATGGCAATGTCATAAACCTATATGCCTTATATGTATTTCTTTGACTACCTGAAATAAACTCATCGTTTACACTATGGCCATGGAATTTAATGTGACAGTTCTATTTCAATCAAAGGGCCGAGATATCAACGTCCATAAATGGAAGGAAATAATCCTTCCTCGACGTATCCATTAACAACATGTCACTCGTGACGCACCCAATGCACCCTACTTCCTGCCATCTGTCTGCGTGAAGGTTTTCGTCAGTAAATCTAAGTGCGCGAGTCATGACATGAGTTAATGATAATCTTTCAGTCTAAGGATCATTACACACACTCACAGATAGCAATATACGATGACACCAAGAAATGCGGAATTACTACTGGCGGGTCTGTTCTCATAATCTCCCATATTGGAGATTACCAAGTGCGAACTCTATGAGAGAGAGTCTCGTATTCTTACGAGTACTCGCACATAACGGTCTGTATACTATGTGTCCTATCATAGAATGGCATCTAACCGCATAACATTATTTAAGAATATTGTTATATCATTTCAAGGTTCTCATCACAGTGGGGATCTGCTATGACCTTATTAATGCAACGAATATTCCATGACATTATTATATTATAGTCATGAAGAACAATGAACAATATATAATAATTGAACATTCATGTAATCAAAGTACAAAACAGTTGGTTCTGAGGACACCAACCCTTACAAACTCCCACTTGGACTAGAGCCAACTGCCTACAACTTTTAGTCTGCTAGACCTCACATGATGATCATGTTTCTTCTGAGTCAAGGCTTTAGTCAATGGGTCTGCCACGTTGTCTTCCATGCAAATACTGCTCACTAAAACATCACTTCTCTAAGAAAAATCCCTCAGAAGATGATACTTCCAAAGTATGTGCTTTGTCCGCTGATGTGACCATGGATCTTTTGCAAGTTCCACCGCTGCAGTATTATCACAATAGAGTGTTATAGGATCTTTACTGCTCGGTACTACATCAAGATCTTGGAAGAAGATTCACATCCATATTGCATTTTTTAGTTGCCTCAGAAGCTGCGATATACTCAGACTCTGCTGTAGCTGCCACCACAATTTTTTTTTGAGCTCTTCTAGCCCACTTCACCTCTATTCAAACTGAAGATGTATCCAGTCTGCGACTTCATGTCATCTTGATCAGTCTGGAAACTAGCATCTACATATTCTCTGATGACTAGTTCCTCATCTCCTCTATAAACCAGGAACATATCCTTAGTACGCCTCAGATACTTAAGGATATTCTTGAGTACCATCCAATGGCGGTCTCCTAGATCAGCTTGATATCTGCCTACCGCACTTAATGTGTTAGCCTCGTACATAGCATATAATACATGACTGACCCAATCGCATATGCGTAAAGGATCCTTGCCATCCTCTTTCTTTCCTCATGTGTCTGAGGACACATTTTCTTGGAAAGATGAATGCCATTTGATAATAGAAACAATCCCCTCTTGGACTGTTCAATACTGAATCTCTTCAGTATCTTGTCAATGTATGTACTTTGACTTAGGCCCAACATTCTCTTGGATCTGTCACGATGGATCTTGATCCCAAGAATATATGCCGCCTCTCCCAAGTCTTTCATGGAGAAGCATTTATGAAACCATGCCTTAACTGACTGTAAGACATGTACTTCGTTTCTAATTAGCAATATGTCATCAACATATACTATTAGGAAAACGACTGCACTTCCACTAAACCTTTTGTAGACACAAGGCTCACATTCATTCTTAACAAATCCAAATTTCGTAACAGCTTCATCAAAACGAATGTTCCATGACCTTGATGCTTTCTTTAATCCATAAATGGATTTCTGCAACTTGCATTCCTTGTTGGAATCCTTTGGAGTCACAAACCCTTCAGGTTGTGTCATGTAGACATCTTCCTGGAGGTTCCCGTTAAGGAAAGCTGTTTTGACGTCCATTTTCCAAATTTCAAATTCATGGTAAGCAGCAATGTCCAATAGGATTCTGATGGACTTCAGCATTGAAACCGGTGAAAAGGATTCATCATAGTCAGTTCCTTGACGCTATCTAAAACCTTTTTCACCGAGTCGTTCCTTATAGGTGCTGACTTGCCCCTCCATGTCCAGTTTCTTCTTGAATACCCATTTATTACCAATAGTCATTACATCAACTGGAGGATCTACCAAAATCCAGACTTGGTTTTGGTACATGGAATCCATTTCAGAATTCATGGCTTCTTGCCACATGGAAACGTCTTTGCCTTCAACTGCTTCCTTGTAGGTAAGAGGATCATCATTGTCAACCAATAATGAGTCACCATCCTCGATGACAAGAAAACCATATCATTCTTGTTCTCTCACCTCCCTCGTGCTCCTACGCAGTTCTTGTGTCTCTGGAACAGATTGTTCTCCCACGGGGATTTTTGGAATCTGTTCTTGTACCAACTTCTGTGTATCTTGATCCTCGACTTCATCGAAGTCTATCTCGCTCCCACTATCTCTTTTGGAGATGTTCTCCCTCTCAAGGAATATGGCGTGTCTTTCCACTGTAACCTTTTTGTCTGAGGGGTTGTTTAGGTAATATCCTCTTGTTTCCTTGGGATACCCTATAAAGATACACTTTGTGCCTCAGGGTGCAAGTTTGTTACATGAAGAAGCCTTAACAAATGCTTCGCTACCCCACACATGTAAATTCGATAACATGGAATTGTGTCTACTCCATAATTTGTATGGAATACCATTTATCGATTCAGTTGGTACTTGGTTTAGTATGTGTGTTGTTGTTTGTAATGCATATCCCCATAAGGATAATGGAAGACTCGCATGACTCATCATTGATCTCACCATGTCCAACAAGGTGCGGTTCCTCCTTTCACTTACACCATTCCACTGAGGTGTGTAATGAGGAGTGAGTTGAGATAGAATCACAAGCTCCCGTAATAAATCAATGAAGTCCTGATTAAGATATTCTCCTCCTCTATCTGAGCGGAGTTTCTTATTCTTCTTACCAAGCTGGTTCTCAACTTCATTCTTGTATTCATTGAACCAATCAAAAGAATCTTACTTATACCTCATTAAATAGATATATCCATATCTACTAAAATCATCAGTAAAAGTTATGAAGTACGAGAACCCACCCATTGCATCAACTGGAAATGGTCCACACACATCTGTGTGAACTAATTCTAGAATCTCTTTAGCTCTTTCACCTTCCACACTAAATGGGGTTTGGTCATTTTTCCTTGTAGACACGCATGACATACACCAAGTGGTTTTAGTTCGAAAGAATCTAAATACCCATCTTGATGTAATTATGTCAAACGTTTCTCATTGACATGACCTAGTCGGTGATGCCAAAGTTGGGTGTGGTATGAGTCATGTGAATTAACTTTGTTATCGATTTCCATTACTTGGTTTGTGTAGTCTAACACATAAACGCCGTTATATAAATGTTCCCTACCAAAAAAAATGCTATCTTTATAAAAGTAGCAACATTCATTTCCAAAATTGAATATGAATCTATCATTATCTAATCTGGATACTTAAATAATGTTTTTAGTAACAGAAGGCACATAATAACAACCTTTTGAAACCAAGACCATCCCGGTAGGCAATGTGAGGTGGTAGTCTCCGACAGCTACAACAGCGAGTCTAGCTCCGTTGGCTGCTCGTAGATCTACCTCCCCTCGATCAATCTTCCTGAATCTACTTGGTTCGTGTATTTGGATACAGATGTGAGCACCACAAGTAGTATATAATACCCAATTAGTAGAAATAGATAGATTGCATTTGATAACAAATGCACCTGAAGCTTCCCCTTGCTTCCTTGGTTGGGTGCAGTTTTTCTTCTAGTGGCCCTTCTTGCCACATGCGAAACAAACAGCATCATGTTCCTTTGCCTCACCTTTGATGTTCCTTTTCTTGGACGGCCTTGAAAAAGCTTTGGGCTTAAAGCTCTTCGCCTTCCCTTTCCTTTTATTCACCATAAGGACAGAAGGATTTTCACGCTTCATGTCATTGTCCACTTGGCGAATAAGGATAAGAAGATCAGATAGAGACTTCTCAATATTGTTCATGTTGAAATTAACAACAATGTTTGAGAAGCTCTGCGGGAGTGATGCGAGAATGAGATCGGTGCCCAGTTCTTCAGGGAGTGTAAACCCTATAACCTCCAAGCGCTCAATGTATCCAATGAGCTTGACTACATGAGGCCCAGCTGGGGCACACTCTCCAATATTTCTCTGAAACAGAGCCTTGGAGATCTCAAACCGTTCCTATCTTGCTCTCTCCTAGTATAAACCACGAAGGTTCTCGAGCATGCTGTAGGCATCCATGTCTTCATGAGACTTCATGAGCTCACTAGACATAGATGACAACATCAAACATTGAACATCGAGAGCATCGTTCAAATGTTTATCATAGACTAGGAAATCTTCATCACTTTCCCCTGGGGAAGGAGAATCTGGAAGTGAGGACTCCAGCACATAAAACTTCCGTTCATGGCGTAGGATTAAACAAAGGTGCCTAAACCATTCCTGAAAGTTACTGCCGGTGAGGATGTTGTCTTTATCCAGAATTGATCGCCGAGAAAATGTGGTTGATGTGTTTTTCATATTGATTCTACAATTTAAAAGAGCAGATTCATCAGTACTTTCTTGATTACATTTTATGAGAAATAATAAATTTTATTAAGTCTCCCACTATTTTATCAAGTCCCAATGGCCCTCACCATTGAACTTGGAATGTCCAGTTGCTTTGAAATTCTAGTGGAAAGGATCCATATTTCCCTTCACATAACCCCAAAAATGGTTGGTCAAGCTATTTGAAGGTATTTAGGTAGGCAGGTCTTTTCCTACCATGAGCTTACAGTTCCTTGATCTGTTGAGTGGACTCCCTAATCCTGAAATCCTGACTTGGATTTCCTCAACTCTTGCCTCTAATATTACATCAAGTCTAGCAAGGGCTACTTCTCTTGATGTAATATGGTTAAGTCAACCCGAAACCTTTCATAAGGGCTACCTTTATAAACATATGTGTCCCAACAAGGGTTGGTCAAACACATAGTTTTATTGATTCTTGCCCTTAATTAAGTAACGGAAGTCTTGGTCTGACATAATATGGTATTTGAGGGATTTTATTCTTTATGAATATCTTTGCATTATCACATGCTTGCTAATATTAAGTGATGCTTGCTTAAGTGATTAACCAAGTTCCGATAATGTTTAAGCATAGCCCGGTTTTTATTTTATTCCATCTTTGCATGATTGTTCATTTTATTAATTATGTGATCACGACAACACATACATAATAAATAAACCATGAAATCAGATAGAAATAAAATAAGATGTCATGATCATGAGCTTATATTGGTTAGCTTATCTAGCGGTTTTGATAAGCTAACCCTGACCTAGGGAAAACACATTGAACCTGTTGGTTCGTGTTTTGCAGCTCCCACCTGTCCACCTTTGTATCTTCTTGCGTCGGTTTCACCTCAGCTTTGGTATTTGAACCGTCTCCTCTGGCTTGAGAGATCCTTTATTACATGGGTTTACATTAAAGAAACCATGGGCATGCATGCCCTACATTTTATTAGAATAAGGCTCGCAAGCCAACAAATTTAAATTATATAAATTTAAATGAAACCATACACATACAAAGGGTCTTTGGTCTAGCTCATGATCATCCATAGTATGCAACGACATTTATGCATATTTGGAATTCAAACTCTTTTAATCGTTCTTTTATTTAAGATAAGACGTGCTCGAATTCAATTAATTATGATCTTATAATTAATCAATTATTTATCTTAAATTCCTTTCTGAATTTCCTTGAGATTCTTCTCATCCATATTCTTTGTACGGGTCTTTGTACATTGGAGGAAACCTTGTGAAATTCCATTTCTGGAAAGTACACGACGTGTAGTTTATAATTACACGGCGTGTATTTTTCTTTTCACTCTTTATCTAAAGTACACGCCGGGGCTTTGGCGTGTTTTCTGTACTTTGGAAATTTTAGAGTACACGACGTGTAGATGAATCATACACGGCGTGTACTTCCTTGTTACGTGGTAACCGGCCTGGTGATCCTGTGTACGCGGTACGCAGCTTATCATTGTACATGGTTTTACCTGGGTCGGAACGGACTGCATGGCGTGTTGTTCCAACATACACGTCGTGTATTCCAGTATCCATGCGCCCTTCTATTCTGGTCAACACGGCGTGATTAAAACTTAGGCATAATCAATTCACATGGCATGGTTTGGATGACCAGTTCTGGTTCGTTGAACCTAAGTACACGGCATGTAGTTTTGATTACACGCCGTGTAATCCTGTGTTGTACAGACAGAAAGAGCGGCTCCTCTGGATGTGATCCCCATTTTTATTTTAATCAAAATTAAAATTAAATGGTCATTTCTGTGATAGGAATCGAGAAACGGATGAGGAAGAATAGATCTCATTAATTTAGATTTATAGAACGATTTATTTCGAATTGAATAAATTATGAATGCATAAATTGTCAACGAAAATTAAATAACTATATTCAACGTTGTAACCTCCCTTTGATACCATTTGAAGGTCCCGGGCACAGCGGAAGCATGTGGGTGGATGTTCCCACTTGGCTTTTTGTAATTAGCAATGATCAATCCGGGATCAATACGATGATAAACGTCAGTCTCCATGGATCGAATCACAGAAAAGGACAAAGAAGATGGTTTGTCCCGAAACCACAAACAAGGACAGTTACAGGTTGATTATAGTTAATTTAATTAATTATAAAGAAATACCTTTTGGGTGTTCTTTCTTCGTCGATGTTCTCGATCACGTTATCGATGTGATCCGTCGTTGCGTCGTAGAAGCCAAGTGTAGACTCCCTCTAGCGGTGATCCACACGTGTACCTTGTATCTTTGGATGTTGCCAAAGGATTCTCCGGGAGCTAGCATGGATAATCATTTTCTTGCGTTGTCCGCCTTAGATCGCCTTGATCCGATGGAAGAGGATCTCTCTCGGTCTTGAGAGCATTCTTGGAGGAATAGGTTCTTTCAGTTTTTAAAGAATTCTCCAGAGATGTTGGGCACAATGATTCTCTTGTGTGTCGAAAAAGAGTTGGGGTTGTGACGATATTTATAATTGGGTGTGTGGGGTTATAGAGTTATGACAATAAATAAATGTGTTATGTGTTTCATTCACTCTTTATTTAAAACCCCATGTCGAATAAATAATTCCTTGACATGCGCCCACGCTGATTATAATAAATATCATTTAAAACAATATTATATCCTCAAAATCCCGACTGGAAAAACTACACGGCGTGTAACAATAAATACACAGCGTGTACTTTTTTTTAATTGAAAACTACACGGCGTGTACATTAAATTTACACGGCGTGCATATCTTGTTTTCATTTATTCATTTCCTTTCCAAAAAAAACTACACTGCGTGTAATAATAATACACGGCGTGTACTCGTTTTATTTTATTTTTCCTCCATCATTAAAAACAACTTAGGCTTCCTTGAATAATTATTAAACCACGTATGGTAATAATCTTTATTCAACTTGAGATACTTGGATACACTTAGTGTGTGACCCTCTAGGCCTCTTTATCGTTGCCATTAGGCAGTCTTGCCTAAAGTCCAAGATTACTATCTAGCAACGGGTCAAGGCACCCAAGAGAAAGAAGTTGACGCCGCATTGACGTATCACCTCATACGAACGCTTAATGTGTAATTTAATCCCTTTTTCTCAATATCTGATCAAACAGGTTTCATGGCAGTGACATAAAACTATATGCTTGATATGTCGTTCTTTGACTACCTAAAATAAACTCGTCATTTACACCATGGCCATTGAATTTAATGAGACAGTTCTATTTCAATCAAAGGGCCGAGATATCAACTTCCATAAATGGAAGGGACAGATCCTTCCTCGACTTATCCATTAACAACATGTCACTCGTGAAACACCCAACGTAACCTACTTCCCGCCAACTATCTGTGTGACGGTTTTTTTCAGCAAATCTAAGTGCGCGAGTCATGACATGAGTTAATGATAATATTTTAGTCTAAGGACCATTACACACGCTCGCAGATAGCAATATCTGATGACACCAAGACATGCGGAATTACTACTGGCGGGTCTGTTCTCATAATCTCCCATCTTGGAGATTACCAAGTGCGAACTCCATGAGAGAGAGTCTCGTCTTCTTACGAGTACTCTCACATGATGGTATGTATACTATGTGTCCTATCATAGTATGTCATCCAACAGCAGAACTTTATTTAAGAATATTGTTATAGCATTTCAAGGTTCTCATCATAGCGGGGATCTGCTATGACCTTATTAATGCAATGAATATTCCAAGACATTTTTATATTATAGTCATGCAGAACAATGAACAATATATAATAAGTGAACATTCATGTAATCAAAGCACAAAACAGTTGGTTCTGAGGACACCAACCCTTAAATAAGGTTACCTTGTGAATTTTAGGAATGATAAGTGTCTAGTTCAAAATTACATGGATGAGTTCATTCTATCTGCCCATAGGCAAGAGAATGTATACACTATTAACATAGAAGACCTTAGGAGCCAAAATTTACCCTGATTAAGTGCAAAAGAAGACCATTCATGGGTATGGAATAGAAGACTAGAACATTGTAATCTTAGAAACCATTGTAAACTCTCAAAGAAAAGACTTGTAAAGGGATTACCGGACCTTAGATATGATTCTTCAAAAGTCTGTGATCCTTTTCAATTTGGAAAGCAACATAAAACTAGCTTTAAATCGATTAATTAAGTTTCAACTTCTAATGAATAACAGCTAGTGCACATGGATCTTTTTGGTCCTTCACAAACTAGAAGCATTGGAGGAAAATACTATGTATTTATTTTACTTGATGACTTCACAAGATTCACATGGGTCTATTTTCTCACAAAGAAAGCTGATGCCTTTTCCTATTTCAAAACTTTTAGAGCCCAAGTTAAAAATGAGATAACCTAACATTGATAACAATTCATAGTGATCATGGTGGTGAATTTCAAAATTCAGTTTTTGAAACATTTTGTAGTAAGAAAGGTTTTACTCACAATTTTTCAGCTCCAATAACTCCTCAGCAAAATGGTGTTGTTGAAAGAAGAAATCGTATTCTTCAGGAAATGACTAGAACCATATTGAGTGAATACTCAATTTCTAAGAACTTTTGGGCTGAAGCTGTTAGTACTGCTCGTTATACTATAAATTGTGTTTTAACCAGGCCTTTTCTTAATAAAACACCTTATGAGCTATGGACTGGCTGAAAACCTAAAGTTTCATACTTCAAAGTTTTTGGGTGAAAAGTATTCATTATGAATACAAAAGATAATATACACAAATTCGCACCAAAATCTAATGAAGAGATCTTTATGGGATACTCCACAAACTCTAAGCCTTATACAGTTTTTAATAAAAACACCTGTACTGTTGAAGAAACAGTACATGTGAAATTTGATGAATATGATCCTTTTGTTGTTAAATCATCCCAACCTGTATCCTCAGTTGTGTTTTCAAAAACTGTTTATCAAGCTTTGATAGAAGATCCTTCTAATAAGTAAAATATTCAAGAAGATACTTTTGAAACATTCACCATAGAATATTTTCTACCATATGTTGATGAACAGGTTTTAAAAAACCAAAATCAATTGTTTCTTAGGAATCATCCCAGTGATAACTTCATTGGAGATTTAAATCAACCTGTAAGAACCAGAAATTCCTTAAGAAATGAAATGGAACATCTTGCTTTTCTTTCCCAATTTGAACCTAAAATTCCAAGTGAGGCCTTAGGTGATGATGATTGGATAAAATCAATGTAAGATAAACTAAATGAATTTGAGAGGAATAAAGTCTGGACTTGAAGTGAAAGTCCTAAAGAAGCAACTATAATTGGTGTAAAATGGGTTTTCAGAAACAAATGTGATGAAAATGGAATCATTGTACAAAATAAAGCAAGACTTGTTGCTAAGGGCTATAATCAACAAGAGGGAATAGACTATGAAGAAACATATACTCTGGTACCTAGACTTGAATCTATTCATATTCTATTAGCCTTGACAGCATACTTTAATTTCAAACTTTTTCAAATGGATGTAAAATGTTCTTTTCTAAATGGTTTTGTTCAAGAAGAAGTTTTTTTCAAACAACCTCCTGGTTTTCTAGACCAAAAACATCATGATCACGTTTTTAAACTTACCAAGGATCTATATGGTCTTAAACAAGCCCCTAGAGCATGGTATGATAGACTTACAGGATTTATTTTACAAAAAAATTATACAAAAGGTACAGCAGATCCAACCCTTTTTATAAAAATGGAAAACAAAAATGTTTTGATTGTTCAAATCTATGTTGATGACATCATATTTGGATCAACTCAGCAATCTTTAACTGATTATTTTTCAAATTTAATGAAGTCTGAGTTTTAAATGAGTATGATGGGTGAATTAACATTCTTTTTTAGGTTTTCAAATTTCTCAAAAACCAGAAGGGACATACATATCTCAACATAAGTATATTAAAGATTTACTCAAAAAGTATGATTATGACAAAAATAAAAGTATCAGCACTCCAATTGGTACCTCAAATACACTTGATCTTGATGAAACTGGGAAACCAGTAGGTCAAACAATTTTTAGAGGTATGATGGGAAGTTTTCTATACTTGACAGCTAGTCGACCGAACTTAATGTTTTCCGTATGCTTATGAGCGAGATAAAAGTCTAATCCAAAAGAGTCTCATTTAAAAGACGTAAAGAGAATCTTTCGGTATTTAAAATGCACTATGGATCTAGGACTCTTTTATTCTTCTAGAAATGAATTTGATTTCAAAAGTTTTTCAGATGCTGACTTTGGCTATTGTATAATGGATAGAAAAAGTACATCTGTAACATGTCATTTCTTAGGAGATTCTCGGGTTTATTGGTCCTGCAAGAAACAACACTCAGTAGCACTTTCCACTACTAAAGTTGAATATGTAGCAGCTAGAAGTTGTTGTGCTCAAGTGTTGTGGATGCAACACACACTCACTGACTATGGATTCAGTTTTTCCAAAACTCAAATTATATGTGATAATACTAGTGCCATAGCTCTTAGTAAGAACCCAACACATCACTCTCGTGAAAAACACATAGATGTTAGGCATAACTTTCTTAGGGATCACACACAGAAAGAAGATATTATTTTATAATTTATTAGAAAACAAGAACAACTTACTGACATTTTCACAAAACCATTACCATCCGATAGATTTGAGTTTATAAAACAGAAGCTAGGAATGATTATATTAAAATAAGCATTCATATCTACTTATTTTTTTTACATTTCTCCTAACATTAAGAAACTCCTCTTAGAAAGGGGGAGAACATTTCTTACTATGTTTTTTACTATGTTTCTTTTTATCTTATGATCTTTAATTATTTACTCTCCTGCTATATGTTTTTTCTTTTCTGTTTATCGTATTGATAATTTTATCATATCATTTGTTTTTATGTTTATTGTATTGACAGTTTTATTGTTTTATTTTCATTCCTTTTCCATCATATTGTTAGATCATTGTAATGTATTTATTTTCCATCGTATCGTCAGATCATGGTAATGAATTTCTTTTCCATCATATCGTCAGATCATGGTAAAGAATTTCTTTTCCATCGTATCATCAGATCATGGTAACGAATTTCTTTTCCATCGTATTGTCAGATCATGGTAATGAATTTATTTTCCATCGTATCGTCAAATCATGGGAATGAATTTCTTTTCCATCGTATCGTTAGATCATGGTAATGAATTTCTTTTCCATCGTATCGTCAGATCATGGTAATGAATTTATTTTCCATCATATCGACAGATCATGGTAATGAATTTCTCTTTCATCGTATCTTCAGATCATGGTAATGAATATCTTTTCCATCGTATCGTCATATCATGGTAATGGATTTGTTTTCTATCAGCTTGTCAGTTCATGGAAAAAATATTGTTTTCCATCAGCCTGTCAGTTCATTGTAACAAGATTGTTTTCCATCGTCTTGTCATTTCCTGGTAACAAGATTTCATTCCATCGGCTTGTCAGTTCATGGTAACAAGATTGTTTTCCATTGGATTATCAGTTCATGGTAACAAGATTGTTTTCCATCAGCTTGTCAGCTCATGGTAAAAAGATTGTTTTCCATCGACTTGTCAGTTCATGGTAACAAGATTGTTTTCCATCGTCTTTTTAGTTCATGGTAACAAGATTGTTTTCCATCAGCTTGTCAGTTCATATTAAAATGATTTTTTTCCATCGGCTTTCTAGATCATGGTAACAAGATTGTTTTCCATCAGCTTGTCAGTTCATGGTAACAATATTGTTTTCCATCAGCTTGTCAGATCATGGTAACAAGATTTTATTCCATCAGTTTTTCAGTTAATTGTAACGACTTTGTTTTCCATCGGTTCATCAGTTAATGGTAATGACATTGTTTTCCATCGATATGACGATTGATTGTATTCTTTTACTTCATACGATTGTGTTTTCTTTTGAACTCCACTAAAAACAATAATTATCTTACGTTCTCCAGCAGGTACTTTCCATTTTTTTTCCTTTTGTTTTAATCCTAACCATTGATCTTTTTTCCTCTAATCTTGACTGTAGAAGATCAACGGTCACCCCTATATCACCTATAAATAGCCCCACTGTAGAGACCCGAAGCTTGACGTACATGTACATTACATTACTTTTGTGGAATACTTAGTACATTACAAAAACACACACACAAGGACCGTAATAGTTTAGTGTCTTTGGAAGCTCGGAATATAATCTTCTAATCGTGGTGAAAGATCTTCAAAATTTCCCATAAAGATCTTCCATTTTTTTTACCTAAAACATTTCTTTATGTCCTGGGGAAAATAAAACATAAAATGGTGAGCTCAAATGCTCAGTAAGGGTAAACAAAATAAATATCAATCACATCATATACCTAAGCACATAACTTTTGGAAATATTAACCTGCAAAAGAGATCATAATTTCATAACATGGGATAAATCATGGCAGTGAAATGTAATCACAATAATCATAACTTAAAACATTAAACTTTGTGTCATACACACATAATCATAGAGAATCATTTCTTGTTAGTCAATAATCATTTCCAAGTCTATCTTAGTGGACAAAGTCCCTTTCTGAACCGAGTCACCCTCGTTTCAGTCCTGTTTCACTGAACCGGTATAACCTACCATTCCAGCCATGTCCATCTCATGAGATATAAAATCTTTAACCAATGCATTGGAGGGAGATATAGGTCCCACCCATCTCGTAATGATACCATTCTTATGTGTTCCACAAAATAATAAATCATACATCATTTCATAACCCATGTAACAAAAATGGGAATCTTAAACATCATGACATCATAAAACAATTCATATACGATAAAGGAATTCATAAAAATAATTCCTTCACAACATAATCAACTCAATTTAATAATAGGGATAAAAACAGAACCCTTTTTTATCTTAGATGGAAAATAATTTTGATAAAACACTTGAACTTCATTCTTGAGGAAAATATCCTTTCTACTTTATAAACACTTTTCCTTTCTTAACATGTCTTAAAATTATAAAATAAAATAAGTTGATTAAAAATAAACTTGAAAACTTGTAAAGGAAGCTTCTTGGAAATAATGTTTAAAAATCCATTCATGCCGTATAAGTTAAAAAAACATTCTTTGTACTTTTGTCGGAAAAGTCAAAAAGTACCTCGTACGAAAAACGACAAAAGATTCCTTTCATATCTTTTACTATAAACTCAGAAAAGGGTAAAAATGGATTTAAACAATTTTAGGTGGATTGAACTAATATTACATATTGAGGAAACATGGATTTTGATGATAAAATACACCCCAGTAAATACCAAAGTACAAACAATTTCGGATAAAAATGAGATTGTGATATTTCCCTTACCTTAGGTATGATTTGCTTCGTAAGTGTCCGAACCTCCTGTATAATGATTTACATAATGTCATTGACTTATTACAGAATCATATTCATTGTTATTATATCATATATGGTCCACTTATGACTTTATATTACCCGTTCTTTTGTAAATTCATGTTAAAGTAGCATTTTGGGTAAAATCGTCTCATTTGCCGTTCATGTTTTTAACTTGTAATTATTAATATGATTACTTGGATCATGATTACTTATATCCAGAATTTAAAACATGATTTATATATAATATATATTCAGAATATATATATATATATAATATATCGATAAATGAAATGAAATACACCGTTCATGGAGACGGTAGTCCGTACGTACGCATGAACGCTGTTTTCATTTCCTTATTGAAGTGAATGGAATTAAGTAGATGACATACATATAAATTCACATAAATCAAGTATCATTATTATGTCATATATTTCATTAGTACTTATTATAAATACTTTATAATCATTCATGAATGGTTAATCATTGAGAATGAATCTCATCGCGTCGTGGAGACGGTAGTCCGTACGTACGCACGAGCGATGATATCATTCCCATGGCCGTGGAATTGTGTTGAAGTTTATGTAGACTATTTCATTATCAATATAACTTTATAATAATCATATATAGTTACTCATTACACCATTATACCCATCCTATTAAGGTGGTGGTGGAAAATAGATTACACCGCGGCGTGGAGACGGTATTCCGTACGTACGCACGCGCGGTGATTTCATTTTTCCGTAGGATGGATAGAAGGTGAATTAGGGTTGTTTCATATTTATAATAACATATCAGTGTGTAAGTTATAATTATGTTATTACTTTGTCATGAAACAACTAAATAAGAAGAAGTTGAAGAAGAAAGAAATTGAAAATATCGGTAATGGATATTACCTCTTCTTTGAAACGCCTCTTTGAATCCTCCACTTAGGGAACTAATATTGGTCTTTGAAGAAGACCAGGACATCTAGGATTATTATAGGGAAGTGGATAAGGGATTTTGGCAGGGTTTGGACGAGCTTGAGTTCTCAAATTGGCGTGAGGAGGAGGGGGAGGAGATGTCCTTTTATAAGGGAGGAGAGGGGCACCTTAGGAATATCTGAAAATATTATTTTATATTAAAGTCAAAATAGGTTTATAATGGTTACAAAGGGTCTTATTTCAAAGCTAATGTGGGGATGGGTCGAAATCCTATCATCTAATAGGATTTAGACATGTTTAGGTTATTATTTTAACCTTATCAATTAGATTTAACTCTAAGTCAAATAATTTAACTTTTACCGTGTCTTTTTTGTTTTCTTACACTATATGGTTAATACACTTACTATAACATGCCAAACGAACCCCAAATTGTTTATTATTAATATATATATCCGTATCTAATTAATTTGGCCGAACCATAGATTTTTAGGAATAAAATAACAATTAATAATATAATATTTGATTTAAAACCTATTTTGTGTCAATTTTGACACTATTTGATATATGATTTTTGTGAAAGTCATAACAAAATTATATGTACGAACAAAGTTCATTAAATTAAATATAATATATCATAGTAACCTAGAAAATTATTTGAATTCATAAAAAGTCTCAAATTACATTTATTTTGGTGTTTATAACATCAATTATGTCAATATTTCATTAATAAGATAATTACTGCATCATCATTGTGTCATAAATAAATTAAATTATATAATGTCTAAAAATTACAAAAAAAATACCATTATGTAGGAAATCTTTTTATATTTCTAATTAATATTTATAGTAGAATTTATCTTATGTATAACACCATATTAAAAATGATTTACTTATTAAACTTTGATTTTAACTATTTTAACTATTCATTATATAAAATAATATTAAATGTCATAATCTAATCCAAGGGGACCTAAATGGTCATATTATATTCATAAGGTTTTTTTTGGTCGAATTAAACTTATCCAATAGAATTAGGACATGTGTTAGGGTAATAGAAATATCATATTTACCCTTAGTTACCATATTTACTATTAACCGTGGTAAAAAAAGTAAAAAGTTACTATTCACCAACAAATTATTTTTATCTCATTGAACCACAATTTACTTACTGATATCAACCGTGTCTGTCGTATTTTCTAAATTCCATTCACAGAAGTGGTAAAATTTAGTTTTATGCAAAATTCAATTTTTTTAACTACCACTTAGTGGTTTCACTATTCATCAAAAATTGAAAGTTTTCAGAAAAATACCAAAATTTCACCCTAAGCTAATTTTGATATTCTGAATCCAAAAATGAAGTCCATTTTGAAAAATATAATTTAAAAAATTTCAAAAAGTTGTTATTACTATTCATAATGGCTAGTTTTAATAATATTTTAATAGCATATCGTTGTTTAGCGAAACTTAGTATTGCGTACAACACACGCTATCAAGGAAGGTCGTGATTGCGTGTAATGAAAGGCAAGTCAAGGATGTGTGTTGATCAAGATCCTTTTGGTGTAGCGTACAACATAAGACATTAATGAAAAAAAAGAATATTTTTCATAAAATCTCGGGGTGTTACATTCTACCCCCCTTAAAATGAATTTCGCCCTCGAAATTCGTCGGGGTTATAAATGGTTTACTATTCGAAAGTTTCTTTAATAGAAACCGACATCGTAAAAATGAATACCAAAACCAATCTTTAAAAACAAATGTATGAAATATAAAGGTTACCCAAATAAACTAATCAATGGGTTTCCACATAGGTGAAAATATGGATATGGAAGAGAAATCTAACCATCATGTTCTGATGGAGAGTGCTAGAGAACATGGCTATGAAAAATCCAACAATCACAAAGCCATAAATTTGTGATGATCTAGGGTACCATCTGGTTCATCGTATTTAAGAGCACTAGGACAACATTTTTGGTTTTCAAGATCATTTCCCTAAAGTTGATGAATTAAAAGAAATTCTTACGTGATTTTGGTCCAATCTCACTGTTGTTTGTGAATTGAAAAATTTCCACTTAATATCTTAAAGAAATGATGTTGAATTTGTTATTCGTGGTGTGTTAGAAGATCATGTGATAGAATGATGGGTCATTCCATCTGTCTCAAACAAAAGGATAGAAATGTTATCAAAAAAATACATAAGTCCATCTATAGTGAGATTAATCTTATATAGTTCCTAAAATGGACTTATACTTCCTATATCATGCTACTTAATATAATAAAACTAGTTTCTACTAAACAGGGACTTCCTGTAGGCCAGTGGTAGGCGATAAATGCCAGTCGCACTTCGGTTGTGGGTTCGATTCCCACGGCCTTGTCCGACGCGATGGGATGTCGCCCGTCCTGCAAGTTGTCCTTTTTCTAAAACTATATTACTATAACATCCCGTCAATAATATCGAAAAACTTCTATCCTTAAACAATACTATCTTATGTCCAACATAATCCATTCCAATCATTAGGCTTATCCATAATACTGCAGTCCACCCTCATAATATAGTGAAAACAATTACCAGAGATTTAATACCATCGTTGATCCCCATATATCATAAGATATGTCTTGTTGGTTACATTCCAATCATGTGAATACCTTAATCATGTATTCTATTGAAAAATGAATACCAATTAAACCTTAGTGAAAACATGAATGCTGTCAAAAGTTAACTCTTTCCACATACCAAAATCCAAAAATTCTATATACTCAAACCATGATATCACTTAGTCCTTATATCAATCATGAGCTCATGAATACTGTCAAACATTTCATTTTCTCTTTATCACTTCATTATGCGCATATCATCCACTTTCCAAAAAAAATATCTGAATAACCTTTCACTGTTACTCATACCATTCATCATAAACTTTCAAAACATAAGGAAAGACAACAGTGTAACAATCCTTAGATGTCTTTTTATTCTATAGTACAACATTACACTTGATAAACATGTAATCATTCCACTACCTTCTTAAATCATTGACCGAGCTTCAACAATTATTTCATCTCACATATCATTTGTAGTCTCTTCATCATCATCAACAAAAATACTACCCATACGACCATACCGATTATCTTCATGAGACATTCCCTTAGGGAATTGTTTTGCATAATGCCCGTACATTACACATTTAAAACATTTAACCATTGTTGATGTCGTAGCAATACCATTAACCTCATCCATGGTGTTAACTGAAACTTTTCCATTTCACTTACTGGATTTGTGTCCTTCTTTTCCACACCCAAAGCATCTTCCAGTTCCTTTGAAACATTCTCCTTGATGCCTCTTCCCACATGATTTACATAGGGGAAATTGAACTTTCTTTCCTCTATGATCATCATGAAACTCCATCTTTCTCTTATTAGCCGATTCAGGAAACTTACCAAATTTTACTTTATTGATCATATTAAGTGATTTCTGATTTGGAATAATAATGATGTTTGGACTTCCAAACCCCATTTCATTTGATTGCTTATGAATAATATCATTCCATTGTCCATCATATCCTCCATTATCGTGAATCATCTTGTTTCCAGCCATTTTCTAAAACCCAAAAAGAATAGTGTGAGATGAAAAAATCATAATAAAGGGGGAGTAACTTTAATATCTAACATCTTATGTTAAATTCTAAGATCGTTACCGTAGTTCTAGGACTATATCCTATATGTATACCTATCCTTAGGGACATCCCTAGACATACCTTAGAAATATCTCTAGGGATCTCACTAACGTTTTCGCGTCCTAGTTTCCAAAGGTTGACTAAACCATTCCTCTGATACCAACTGTAGAGACCCGAAGCTTGACGTACATGGACATTACATTACTTTTGCAGAATACTTAGTACATTACAAAAACACACACACACAGACCGTAATAGTTTAGTGTCTTTGGAAACTTGGAATATAATCTCCTAATCATGGTGAAAGATCTTCAAAATATCCCATAATGATCTTCCTTGTTTTTTACCTAAAACCTTTCTTTATATCCTGGGGAAAAGAAAACATAAAAGGGTGAGCTCAAATGCTCAGTAAGGGTAAACAAAATAAATATCCATCACATCATATACATAAGTATGTAACTTTTGGAAATCTTAACCTGCAAAAGAGATCATAATTTCATAACATGGGATAAATCATGGCAGTGAAATGTAATCACAATAATCATAACTTAAAACATTAAACTTTGTGGCATACACAAATAATCATAGAGAATCATTTCTTGTTAGTC
Organism: Viscum album; assembly: GCA_963277665.1. Lineage (NCBI taxonomy): Eukaryota > Viridiplantae > Streptophyta > Magnoliopsida > Santalales > Viscaceae > Viscum > Viscum album. The sequence continues at coordinate 1,533,494,202 of OY728120.1, read as the reverse complement.
AAGACTCATTTACAAGACTATCTTAGTAGACAAAGTCCCTTTCTAAACCGAGTCACCCTCGTTTCAGTCCTGTTTCACTGAACCGGTATAACCTACCATTCCAGCCATGTCTATCTCATGAGATATAAAATCTTTACCCAATGCATTGGAGGGAGATATAGGTCTCACCCATCTCGTAATGATACCATTCTTATGTGTGCCACAAAATCATAAATCATACATCATTTCATAACCCATGTAATAAAAATTGGAATCTTAAACATCATGACATCATAAAAAAATTCATATACGATAAAGGAATTCATAAAAATAATTCCTTCACAACATAATAAACTCAATCTAATAATAGGGATAAAAACAGAACCCTTTATTATCTTAGATGAAAAATAATTTTGATAAAACACTTGAACTTCATTCTTGAGGAAAATATCCTTTCTACTTCAAAAACACTTTTCCTTTCTTAACATGTCGTAAAATTATAAAATAAAAGAAGTTGATTAAAAATAAACTTGAAAAATTGTAAAGGAAGCTTCTTGGAAATAATTTTTAAAAATCCATTCATGCTTTATAAGTTAAAAAAAACATTCTTCGTACTTTTGTCGGAAAAGTCAAAAAGTACCTCGTACGAAAAACGACAAAAGATTCCTTTCATATCTTTTACTATAAACTCACCAAAGGGTAAAAATGGATTTAAACAATTGTAGGTGGATTAAAATAATATTACATATTGAGGAAACATGGATTTGGATGATAAAATACACCCCAGTAAATACCAAAGTACAAACAATCTCGGATAAAAATGAGATTGTGATATTTCTGTTACCTTAGGTCCGATTTGCTTCGTAAGTGTCCGATCCTCCTGTATAATGATTTAAATAATGTCATTGAATGATTACATAATCATATTAATTGTTATTATATCATATATGGTCCTCTTATGACTTTATATTACCCGTTCTTTTGTAAATTCATGTAAAAGTAGCGTTTTGGGTAAAATCGTCTCATTTGTCGTTCGTGTTTTTAACTTGTAATTATTAATATGATTACTTGGATCATGATTACTTATATCCAGAATGTAAAACATGATTTATATATAATATATATTCATAATATATATATATATATATAATATATATCGATAAATGGAATGAAATACACCGTTCATGGAGACGGTAGTCCGTACGTACGCATGAACGTTGTTTTCGTTTCCATATTGAAGTGAATGGAATTAAGTAGATGACATACATATAAATTCACATAAATCCAGTATCATTATTATGTCATATATTTCATTAGTACTTATTATATATACTTTATAATCATTCATGAATGGTTAATCATTGAGAATGAATATCATCGCGTCGTGGAGACGGTAGTCCGTACGTACGCACGAGCGATGATATCGTTCCCATGGTCGTGGAATTGTGTTGAAGTGTATGTAGACTATTTAAGTATCAATATAACTTTATAATAATCATATATAGTTATTCATTACACCATTATACCCATCCTATTAAGGTGGTGGTGGAAAATAAATTACACCGCGGCGTGGAGACGGTATTCCGTACGTACGCACGCGTGGCGATTTCATTTTTTCGTAGGATGGATAGAAGGTGAATTAGGGTTGTTTCGTATTTATAATAACATATCAGTATGTACTTAATAATGATGTTATTAATTTGTCATGAAAAAACTAAAGAAGAAGAAGTTGAAGAAGAAAGAAATTGAAAAGATCGGTAATGGATATTACCTCTTCTTTGAAACACCTCTTTGAATCCTCCACTTAGGGAACTAATATTGGTCTTTGAAGAAGACCAGGACCTCTAGGAATATTCTAGGGAAGTGGATAAGGGATTTTGGCAGGGTTTTGACGAGCTTGAGTGCTAAAATTGGTGTGAGGAGGAGGGGGAGGAGGTGTCCTTTTATAAGGGAGGAGAGGGGCACCTTAGGAATATCTCAAAATATTATTTTATATTAAAGTCAAAATCGGTTTATAATGGTTCCAAAGGGTCTTATTTAGAAGCTAAAGTGGGGATGGGTCGAAATCCTATCAACCAATAGGATTTAGACAAGTTTAGGTTTTTATTTTAACCTTATCAATTAGATTTAACTCTAAGTTAAATAATTTAACTTTTACCGTGTCTTTTTTGTATTCTTACACTATATGGTTAATACACTTACTATAACATGCCAAAAGAACCCCAAATTGTTTATTATTAATATATATATCCCTATCTAAGTCATTTGGCGGAACCTTATATTTTTAGGAATAAAATAACAATTAATAATATTATATTTGATTTAAAAACTATTTTGTGTCAATTTTGACACTATTTGATATATGATTTTTGTGAAAGTCATAACAGAATTATATGTTCGAACCAAGTTGATTAAATTAACACTAATATATCATAGTAACCTAGAAAATTAGTGGAATTCATAAAAAGTCTCAAATTACATTTATTTTTGTGTTTATAACATCAATTATGTCAATATTTCATTAATAAGATAATTACTGCATCATCATTGTGTCATAAATAAATTAAATTATTTAATGTCTAAAAATTACAAAAAAAATACCATTATGTATGAAATCTTTGTAACTTTCTAATTAATATTTATAGTATATTTTATCTTATGTATAACACCATATTAAAAATGATTTACTTATTAAACTTTGATTTTAACTATTTTAACTATTCATTAAATAAAATAATATTAAATGTCATAATCTAATCCAGGTGGACCTAAATGGTCATATTATATTAATAAGGTTGTTTTTGGTCGAATTACACTTATCCAATAGAATTAGGACATGTGTTAGGGTAATAGTAATATCATATTTACCCTTAGTTACCCTATTTACTATTAATCGCGGTAAAAAAAGTAAAAAGTTACTATTCACCAAAAAATTATTTTTATCTCATTGAACCACATTTTACTTACTGATATCAACCGTGTGTGTGAGATTTTCGAAATTCTATTCACAGAAGTGGTAAATTAAGTTTTATGCAAAATTCAATTTTTTTAACTACCACTTAGTGGTTTCACTATTCATCAAAAATTGAATGTTTTCAGAAAAATACCAAAATTTCACCCTAAGCTAATTTTGATATTCCGAATCCAAAAATGAAGTCCATTTTGAAAAATAAAATTTACAAAATTTCAAAAAGTGGTTATTACTATTCATAATGGCTAGTTTTAATAATATTTTAATAGCATATCGTTGTTTAGCGAAACTTGGTATTGCATACAACACACGCTATCAAGGAAGGTCACGATTGCGTGTAATGAAAGGCAAGTCAAGGATGCATGTTGAGCAAGCTCTTTTTGGTGTAGCGTACAACACAAGACATTAATGAAAAAAAAGAATATTTTTCATAAAATCTCGGGGGGTTACACCCACCTCCCCAAACCCACACTAGTTCTTTAGGTTTTGAGGTGATGCTCTACCCCACCGTTTTTTATGTAATCGTACGATATTTCATCGGCAACACATATATGTCTCATTCCTCTGCCAATAATTCCGACGAAATGTCTTCAAAGTATTTTACAGAAAAAGGCTTTTTCAGAGAAAGGTTAGTTTCTAGGGACTTTTTTGATTCGTATGATTCCAAAATCAGAAGAATCATTTTGTATCAAGGATTAGAGCATTTATGTGTTGAAAGACCTGTTTCTCAAGATCCGGTTCACTATGATGAAGTCAGTCAGTTCTATAAAACCGTATCTTTCGACAAATACATGCCTATCAATTTTTCTATGTATGATAGAAAATTGTCTATTTCTGTGAAACAAGCGGCTCATTTTCTGAATGTCCCAATAGAAGGTGATTCTTTCTGTCCATCTCATAAAATACCAGAGGAGGTCGGGACGTTTAATTGAGAAAGTGCTGAGAATTCATTGTTTGTTATAAATGAAGAGAAGAGAAAAGTGGCTCATCTGTCTCTGGACAATAGGTTTGTGACTCTTTGGATGCAAGGTTTTCTTATCCCAAGGAAAGGAGATAGAGAAACTCTGAAAGTTTCAGATATTTTTATGCTTGACTATATTGTAAATATGAGAAGAGTAAATCTCATGGGATATGTTTTTGAAACTATCAAGAATGTCAAGACAGGTGGAATTAAGTCCCAAATGATTATGTATCCAGGCATCCTTATAATGTTTATTCTTGAGATCATGAAGTTTTGAAACATTCCTTTGAAAAGAAATCTGATAGATCTGAAGCCATCCTGGATTAGTAAGAGTACGATGAAAAAGTTTAATGTTTGTTTTGATCCAAATTCAAACCTTTTTATAAGAGATGTAGTAGCTGAATCAACTCAAAATCAATCGGCACCTATTCCAGCCAATGAAAATCCTTCTATTGGTGTTACTCAAAAGTCTGATCCGCAAACCAGCTCAAAGCCAAAGAAGAAGCCTATGTACAGTAAGGAGGTTGTATACAAATGGAGAAAGGATAAGGAACATAGAATAGAAGGTGATCCAAAGTTTGGACTTGATCCAGCCGAAGCCTTTGCTGAGAGATTAAGGGTTGAGGATACCCTTCAAGCTGTAAAGAAGTAGAAGGTTATTTTGAAAAGAGAAGAACATGAATTTGATGTTTCAAATCTCTTGAAAGTAGTTGAGGATGCTAGTTCTCAATTTACCGCAGAAGTGCATCAAGATCCCATTGTACAGAGCCTTCCTGAGAATGAAAAAGGAAAACAAATGATAGAAGAGATAGAAGAAGTTGAAGAAGAGGAAGGATATTTTCTTTTAGAATTCCTTCAGAGTTCAAAAAAGAGTATAGAAGAATCTTATCAAAAGCAGAGTGAAGGTATTCAACAAGTTCCTCGTGCCGATAAAGAACTTTTTGAAACTTTTTCAACTCCGGATAAAACACCCCCTCAAGTAAAGCAAGGTGCTCAATCCTCTCATATTGAAAAAGTTATTGTCATCAGTGAAAAAGTAGAAGAAGAAAGAAAAGAGAAAGAAAAAGAAAAAGGAAAACAGCCAGTTGATAACTCAATTTGTTCAAACTAATTACCTACGTACGATGAGGATACTGATTCAGAACACACAATATCTCTGAACAAGAGTGATTATATTGTTCATGTTTTAAGAAGGGTTGAAAAGACTATTCCCTACTTTCCCAGGCTGGAAGAGAAAATTGATTTCATTACTGACAATTAGAAAAAAAAAGTTTGGTTCTGTTAGAGAGTTGAGAAAGAAAGTTTTGTCAGTTGAAACTGATTTGAATGTTCTATATGAAACTTCGACTGCTCATAAGAAATCATGAAACAGGATGACCAAGTGGTCATATCAAACTGAAAGCTCGATAAATGACAATGAGATAACAATTGATGATATAAGGAGGTTGTCAAATTATCCTTCGATTGCTTTCAATAAGCTTGACAAAGAAACTGTTGAAAGGCTGAATCAGATAACTCATGGAGCCGATATTCCTTCAGTGAAAGAATTGCAAGAGAGAATGAATGCTTTTCAGTATGAATTATCGAAGGTTTCATCTTTCAATAATGAAATGGGTTTTTTGAAGAAAAAAAATTCGGTGTTATCCAAAGATAACAAGAATCTGCAAGACAGAATTAATACCATAGAAGATGTAATCAGAGTCTATGAGGAGACTATCAAGAATCAAGATCAGATTTTTGCGGACCAACAAGAGCTTCTCAGAACTCAGGGTGATTCAATCTCTGAAGACAAGAAAGAAATCAAGAAGATGAAATTTGTTCTTCATGATCTCATAAAGAAGGAAAATGGAAGAGAAAACAAATGATTGTTGTATTTGTTTTTCTTTTCTTTTGGAACCTGTCTATGTTTTGTAATAAATTTTATGATTCTTTTCTTTTGTCATGCAATTCTTTTATCTATCCCTTTCAGGAAACTCAATGTGACCCCATTATTTTTTAAACCACAAAGGGGGAGAATGTTTTACAAAGGGGTAGAATGTTTTATAAAGGGGGAGAATGTTTTACAAAGAGAGATTGATTTAATCAAATACCTCGAAACCAAGGAAATTCTGGAATACAATACTTAAGAAAGTATACACCTAAGGGGGAGTTATTTGTATTCAAATTCATATTCATAAGAGTTTCCAATAACTCAGGGGGAGATAAGTATTTTTTTGTCTTTACTTTGTGTGTTGTGCTTTCCAAAAATGGGGAGATTGTTGAGTCAAAAGTTCTCTTTTGATTTCTATATCGTATTTTTTAAATCAAAAATTTCTTTTTAATCATACTAAATTTATCAGTAGTATCATACTGACCTTGTCAATCGTATCGTACTGACCTTGTCAATCGTATCGTATTGACGTTGTCAATCGTATCATACTGACCTTGTCAGTTGTATTTTACTGACCTTGTTAATCGTATCGTACTGACCTTGTCACTCATATCGTACTGACTCTTTCAATCATATTGTACTGACTCAGTTAATCGTATCGTACTGAATCTTTCAATTGTATCGTACTGACTCTGCTATTCATACTTTCATTACTTGCTTGTTTTGGTACTTAGTCAAAAACACATGTTTCATATTAATCATACTCTTGGTTATCATCTTCATATATCTTGTTTTAACCAATACGATGTCGTTGAGTTAGTTACAAACTAATCAAAACGTTGTCGTGCTTTCTATTTCAATATGACCATTATAATGCCAGGTGTCCAAGTCCCTCCGAGTTTTTCAGAGAAATATGACCGTTAGAGGAGATGTGACCGTTGGAACCTGAGGCCTATAAATAGGAGGACATTTGAAGATGTGAGACAACAACTTAGAACAAGGGTGAACGTGTGTGAACAACTGTGATACTATTCTTCTACCAAGTTATAGAGAGAGACGCAGTGACTTCTCTCATGCTTTGTTCTTTGTGCGTCTGATCATCGTATCGAGGGATTTCAAGTAATTGAAAGACAGAGGTTCCGATTACCTATAAAATCGAGGGCTGTCAGGGATAGGCAGACAGAATTTCCGATCATCGTTTCGAGGGCTTCCGGGGATAGGCAGACAGATGTTCCTATCAACGTATTGAGGGCTGCTGGGGATAGGCAGACAGACGTTCTGATCATCGTATCGAGGGCTGCCGGGGATAGGCAGACGGACGGACTGATCATCGTATCGAGGGCTTACCAAGGTGGTAGTAAGACAGACCTCTTATCATGGGTGAAAGGATAACCCTTCTCTTTGGGTCAAAAGAATTGTATTACTTTTACATTTCTGATGTTGTTTGAATTAGGAAGGAACTTGTATTGTTTCCTTTCTTCTTATATACTTTCAACTGTAATTGTTTCAATTACAATTATCCTATTACATTTTTTATTAATAGATTCGATACGCTTTATGGTATAATCTATCACACTTGTATTACTCGGATTATTGTATTCATCTTGAATACAATTACTTTACTTTTCTAATATTATTACATTACTTCATACCTTTATATTCAATACAATTGTGGTTGTTTGAATTGTATTAGTTTGAGATCTTTTAAACTAATATTTTTAAGTGTTTAAACTCAATGTTTTTAAACATATAATTCACCCCCCCATCTTTTATTGTTCCATCTAATATACATATATATCTACATTTTCAATCCAATACTAAGGATTGTTTTTCTATTGTTTTTCCTAAATTATTTGAAAGTATATGTTGAATTGTACCGGTAACCATGAAAGTTTATTCAGATATTTTTTGAAGTCACCTAATCTGCACATAAAGAAGGGATAAGGAGACAATGAAATGTTTAATAGTATTAATGAGCTCATGACTAATATATGGAAAAAGTGATATCATGGTTTGATTATATAGATTTTTTGGGATTTTGGTAAATGGGAAGAGTTACCTTGTGACAACATTCATGTTTTCACTATGGTTCAATAGAATAAATGATTAAGGTATTCAAATGTTTGGAATGTGACCAACAAGATATATCGTATGATATATGGGTGATAAATGATGGTTTTCACATGCTTGGTAGATTACATTTCTAGTAATTGTTTTCTTTATACTATGATCTTGGACAGAAGTATTTTGGATAAGCCTAATGATTGGAATGAATTAAGTTAGACATAATATAATATTGTTTAAGGCTAGAACTTTTTTTGATTTTATTGGAAGAATGTTATTATAATATATTTTAGAAAAAGGCACAACCTGTAGGATGGGAAACAACCCATCGTGTCGGACAAGGTTGCGGGAATTGAACCCTCAACCGAAGTGCGACAGGCCTTTATCGCCTACAACTGGCCTACAGGAAGTCCCTGGTTAGTAGAAACTATTTTTATTATATTAAGAAGTATGTTATATGAAGTATAAGTCCATTTTAGGAACCATATATGATTAAACTCACCATAGATGGACTTATGTATATTTGATAACTTTTTCTAACCTTTTGATTGAGACATATGGAATGACCCATCATTATATCACATGATGTGCTAACACTTCACGAATTAATAATTCAACTTCATTTCTTTAAGAGATGAAATGGAAATTGTTCAAGGCATGATCAATAATGATATTATACCTAAATAAAGTAAGTATTTCTTCTAATTCAAATTCTTCAACTTTAGGGAAATGATTTTGAAAACCAAAAATGTTGTCCTAGTGCCCTTATATCTGAGGAATCAGATGGTACCTTAGATCATCACAAATTTAGGGCTTTGTGATTGTTGTATTTTTCAAATCCATGTTCTCTACCCCTCTCCATTAGAACATGATGGTCATATTTCTCTTTCATATCCATATTTTCACCTATGTTCTCTTATGTGGAAACCCAGTGATTAGTTAATTTGGGTATCCGTTATGTTTCATAATTTAGTTTTTAAAGGTAAGTTTTGGTATTCCTTTTTACGATGTGGGTTTATATTATAGAAACTTTCGAGTAGTAAACAATTTATAACCCTGACTAATTTCGAGGTCAAAATTCATTTTAAGAGGGATAGAATGTAACACCCTGAGATTTTATGAAAAATAGTATTTTTAATTTCATTTATGTCTTGTGTTGTACGCTAAACAAAATGGAGCTTTCACTACAAGCATCCTTGACTTGACTTGCATTACACGCAATCACACCCTTCCATGACAGCGTATGTTGTATGCAATACTGAGTTTCACTAAACGACGATATTTTATATAAACTAGCCATTATGAATAGTAATACACAACTTTTTAAATTTTATAAATTTTATCTTTCAATATGGAATTCATTTTTGGATTTAGAATATCGAAATTATCCTAGGGTGAATTTTTGGTATTTTTCTGAAAACTTTCAATTTTTGATGAATAGCGAAAACACTAGGTTAATATTTAAAAACCAACTTTTTATTTAAATAATTATTTATTTTATTCAATTTTATTTTAGGTAAAAATTGATACATAATACCTATATAATTTCAATTTAATTCATTATAGTCATTTTATAATAATTTTAGATATATAAAAATTTTATTGAACTTTTGACCGTCTTTTACCCACCTCTTAAGAGCATTTGTAATTGTATATAAAACTTTATTTTTCCGCTTCTATGAGTTGAATTTTGAAAATCCAAGAGACACGGTCAATATAAAGGAGTAAAATGTGGTTCAATAAGATAAAATAATTTTTGGCGAATAGTAACTTTTTACTTTTATTTACCACGGTTAAAAGTAAATAGGGTAATTAAGGGTAAAAATGATGTTATTATTACCATAAAACATGTCCTAATTCTATTTTATAAGTGTAATTCAACGAAAAACAACCTTAGGGATAAAATATTAACCTTTAGTTCCACTTGGATTAGATTAGGACATTTATTATTATTCTATTTAAAGAAGAGTTCAAAGAGTTAAAATCAAAGTTTAATAAGTAAACCATTTTTAATATAGGGTTATACAAAAGATATATTTGACTATAAATATTAAATAGAAATATAAGAATATTTCCTTAATAATGATATTTTATTTATAATTTTTATACATTAAATAAGTTAATTTATTTATGACACAATGATGACGCAGTAATTACCTTATTAATGAAATATTAACACAATTGATATTATAAATATCCAAATAAATGTAATTTGAGACATTTAATGAATTAAACTATTTTTATAGGTTACTATGTCATGTTAGTATTGATTTAATTGACTTTTTATAACTAATAATGTTGTTATTAGTTTCACAAAAATCAATTACAAAATAGTGTCAAAATTGACATAAAATAGTTTTTAAAACAAATATTATATTATTAATTGTTATTTTATTCCTAAAAATATAGTGTTCGGCCAAATGACTTAGATAAGGATATATATATATTAATAGTGAACCACTTTGGGTTCTCTAGGCTTGTTATAGTATGTTTATTAACATTATAGTGTAAGAAAACAAAAAGACACGGTAAAAGTTAAATTATTTAACTAAGAGTTAAATCAAAATGATAAGGATAAAATAGTAACCTAAACTTGTCTAATACATATTTTTTGAGATTATTGCGACCCATCCCCACCTTATCTTTGAAATAAATCAATTTGGCGATATTATAAACCAAATATGACTTTATTATAATATAATATTTTAAGTTTTTCCAAAGGTGCCCCTCTCCTCCCTTATAAAAAGGGCACCCCTTACCACTTCTTTTCACAACCTTTTGAGCCTTGAATCTTGGACAACCGATGCCAATTCCTCTTCCCAACCTATCTAGTTATATCATAGAGGTTCTGGTCTTCTAAAAATACCAACTCTAGTGCCCTAAGAAGAAGTTTAAAGGAGGTGCGTCGAGGAAGAGGTAATCTCTTCTATCGACTCTTTCAAGTTTCTTTCTTCTTCTACTTCTTCTTCTTTATTTGTTTCATCATAAATTAATAACGTCTATAACAATAATATAATTATATATTATTATAAATATGAAACAACCGCATTTCACCTTCTATCCATTCTACGGAAAATGAAATCACCGCACGTGCGTACGTACGGAATACCGTCTCCACGCCGTGGTGTAAACTGTTTTTCCACCACCACCTTACATGGATGGATATAAGGGTGTAACGAATAACTATATATAGTTATTATAATATCATACTTATTCTGAGATATTATATAATCCACTAAAATTCAATTCAATAATTCTGGTAACGATGTCATCGCTCATGCGTACGTACAGATTATCGTCTCCACGACGCGATGAGATTCATTCTCCATGTTAACCATTCAAGAATGATTATAGAGTATATAAAATGAATAATAATGAAATATATTATATGATAAAGATACTGGATTTATGTATATATATATATATGCCATATACTTACTTCCATTCAAGTCAATAAGGAAAGGAAAACAACGTTCTTGAGTATGTACGGCCTACCGTCTCCATGAACGGTGTGTTTCATTTCATTTTTATATCTCTTATATATATATATACTGAATATATATGATATATAAATCATGTTTTACATTCTGGAAGTAATTAAATCATGATATAAGTAATAATAATATCAAGAACAACAAGTCCAAACACGTACGATAAACGAAATGATTTTACCCAAAACGCTGCTTTAACACAGATTTTACAAAAGAACGGGTAATATAAAGTAATAAGTGAACCATATATGATATCATAAAAATGAATATGATTATGAAATAAGTTAATTACATTATTTAAATCATTATACAGGAGGTTTGGATACATACAAAGCATATTAGACCTAAGCTAAGGGATAACTTTTCCAATATCGTTTTTATCTAAGATTGTTTATTCATAAGTATTTACTCTGGTCATATTTATCATACATGTCCGTATTTTGTAAAAATGGTTTCATGTATGTTTAAATTCGTTTTAACCCATTTTCGACTTTTACTACATGGTATGTAAGGAATATTGTTTTACCATATGAGGTACTTTTCGAATTTTCTGGAAAAAGTATGAGAAGAATGTTTTTTAACTTATACAGAGTGAATGGATATTTACAGTTTCACAAAGACTTATTTCAATTAAGCTTCCTCTACAAAATTTCATGACTATTTTTAAAAAAATCCCTTTCTTTTAAAATTTCATGGCATTTTGTGAAAAGAAAATTTATTTTGAAAAAGAAAGGATATTTTCCTCAAGAATTTCCTTTCATGTGTTTTATCAAAACCATTTTCCATCTAATATGACAGTATTTCACATGTGTATGTTTCAATTATAATGTCTATATGATTTAAATGGTTTCACTTTTATTATGATGAAATGATATCCATTTGTTTTATATGGATTATGTTATGATGGGATGATGTTTATGAAACCCATTTTATTCTTTTGGTTATGATGAATGATTTATGTTTATGTTGTGGAACATGTAAGAATGATTTCATTATGAGATGGGAGGGACCTATATCTCCCTCCAATGCATTGGGTAAAGATTTATATCTCATGAGATAAATATGTCTAGAACGGTAAGTTAATCTGGTTCAGTGTTAAAAGACTGGAATGAGGAGTGAACTCGATTCAGAAAGGTACTTTGTCCACTAAGATAGTCTTGGAAGAAATGAATTGTCTACTATTGAAATCATATCATGTGATTAATGTTTTTCCACAATTAAAAGTTTTATTCCCATGCTATTTTATCATGATTAATGTTCTTTTATGATCTATTCCTTATGTACTACAATGTTTTATGTCACTTATCAATATTTTTATGTTTATATTTTATGCTCATGTTTTTACATTCAAATGTTTATGGATTGTTTATGTTCTCTATGTTTAACCTTACTGAGTATTTTAGCCCACCCTTTTTATGTATTATTTTCCCCAATATATAAAGAAAGGTTTTAGGTAAGAAAACAAAAGTGGAATATCTTTATGGGATATGTTGAAGATCTTTTACCATGATTAGAAGATTATGTTTCGAGTTTCCAAAGACACTAAACTGTTACGATCCTTGAGTTTTGGTTTTTGTTATGTATTAAGTATTTCGCAAAAGTAATGTAATGTTTTTGTATGTCAAGCTTTGGGTCTGTACACACCCAATCTCTCAATAACCCCCTCCAATGAATTCGGAGCCACACACTCAAGTAAGGGATCTTCTTCGTTCTCCCATTTATTCCAGTATCTTATTTACCTTTTTTATTTTATATTAATTCTTATATGGTGGGATATGTAATTCAATATACCCCTTAAATTAAAAATAATTCCAAATTATGAGATACCCCTTTATCTCTCATGAACAATTTTTTTTAATTTTTTGGGGGCGTCATTATACAAGTGAAATTTCAAAGTGATTTTCCATGAAAAAAAATGTGTATTGAATACCGTCCCCATTTTATATCAAGGTTAATTGAATTCAGAAACATATATGTCTTTGATATGGGGCGTAAATTTATTTATTAAATAATACTTATTCTAGTAATAAATTATGAGGATGAATTAATCCATGTTTTTTGATCTATGGGGAACACATAATCATGAGAATGAACTAAATGATACAGGTGTTCCTAGAATTATATGTCTCACCAATTCATTGGGTGACATTTAGTCCCATGAGAAATCATGTTGGGATAGTTTTTGAACCTGATCCCTTTGTGGTTTTTTCCACCATGATGTCTTTCAGTTAATCCTTGACCTATGTTTAGGATGTAGTGTTTGAAGTTGTGGCCAAATTTCTCATGTGAGGATTATCATTGTATCTAATGTCTCATTATTCATTTTTATGATTCCTACTAATTTTATGACACATTAATATGTATATTTTAGGAAATGTATCATATTATTCGTTGTTTATTTCATTACTAGGATTTATATATCAACCATTTATAATGAATCCCCTAGGTTATGTCATGCAGTTGTAAAATCCATGGAATTTTATAATCATTTTAAGTATTTTTTATAAACTATTGTTGTATCCCATGTTCATGATGTTATTATTTGTACCTAATTACAAAATATACTATATTTAATGGTTATTTTTTTGTATTATGTCTACTTTTATGTAATAATTCATGAATTAATGTGTGATAAAGTGTAGTTTCTCTATAGTTGGTATCATAGGAAATGTTTTTTTTGTATTAGGGTTAGAAAAATATATCGAAAGAATTAAGAATATGAATATGTATAATTAAAAAAATAAATTTATGTAAGTATATATTAATTGTTTTATCAAAAAAATCATCCCTATCTGGATATTATAAGAGGATTTGGTTCAAGAATAGTTGTACCTAGGGGTAATAACTCTGAAAAAGGTGTCTCAGCCCAGACATGTACACAAAAATGGGCCTTACAATACACATGCGTTGACACTCCTAGAGGATATGATTTGGTAAATTCATAAGCTCGTTAAAAACCATTATTATGTGGACAAAAAAATCCCCATGGGAATAAATGTTATAAAATAAATTATATATAACAAAAATTGAATCCTAAAATGTCATGAGTTATGTAAATAAATGTTAGTTATATGCTACCCATTTAATGTAATTAAATTTTAATTTATTTGTTTAGTTATTTAAAAATGATAATCCCAAATTTTCATTTTATTCTATCCAATGTCCGGATATAAGAGGAATCAGGTAAACAATAAATGTTACGGAAAATGTGATGAATTCCCCAAAGAGATGCACTGCCTAATGGGAGAAGGAATCATGAACCTCATGAAGATACTCTCTCAGATGACTTGGGTTCTGAGTAGAAAAATCGATCAGGAGGACTGTCCAAATACCCTTAAGAGAGAATATGTTTCCAATGAGACGTTTGTGAGACAAAGGCCTTCGACTATGAATACTTAATATGAACCGTTAATCTCATACTATTATATCATCTTCCTTGAGAAGATCGTATTCTCCATTCAATTTTCTGAGAAAGAGAATGTTCAACTTGTTGTTTATAATATGGGAGGATAAGATGATCAGTGGTGTACATTGATCAAGAATACGAAGCATGTGTATACACAAAAGTGATGGGGTGGAAGGAATTCTAGAAAATGATTTTTTATACATGTTTTCCTCTCACTATGAATATTAAAATGTAAAGGTATTTCATTTCCTTCCTGTAAGGGGGTGATGATTCTATCAGAATGTAAGAGGAAAATCTCACAATACATTCATGAAACGACTTCAGCTATGTTGATTCCATTGAATACATCTTTGGGGGCTAAAAAATAGTCTACAAAAAAACCATGTCAATTTGTGATATTGATAGCTATGAGGAAAGTTTTTGATCTTTCCTTAATTTGGAAATAGAGATCGATGAATCTCTAGGTTATCATCAGGAAAATAATAATAAAGTATATTTTAATTATAGAAGTCCAATGGATAAATATATTAGAGCTAGGAAATTTCAACATACCACTTATCAATGTTGTAGAAAGAAACACCAGAAAAATTGCCTGAGGGGTGTGGGGAAATTATTTGGTTGCAAAAAGGAAGGGAGCATAACTAATGATTACTAAAAGGAGAATCCCGATAATGTGGTGGAGAAAATGAATTCTCCAATTAACCATCATCACAATTTTCATTTATTCAACTATAAAGAACTCGGTCAATTAGTGAATAAATTCACTATGCCAAGGTTTTTCAGAGACAACCAACAACTTCCAAAGAAATAAGGGAGATCTGTTTCTATCATAACTAATATAGTCGATCCAGACAATTATGTTGTGAAATGTATGCTAGAAATTCATTAAAGGATATTCAATGTACATTTGAAATATATTTTTATACATTCCTTGATATCATAATTTTTTAGTAGAAGTATGAAGACACTACCATAATGCATGGAAGTGGATTAATCAGTGAAAATAGAAAACAAAGAAATTATTGAATCCTAAGAATATAAATTATCCCCTATCACAATTTGAATGTTGAAATTACCTGTATCCTTTTAAATATACCCTTTATGGGAATTTTATGAAATTATAGTCGTGGATTTTCATTCCTTATATTGACCCAAAAAATATTTATGTGCAAAGTAAATCAATCCCTATATTAGAAACCATCCCCTGATTCTGTAGAACTACAAGGAAGATAAAGAATATTTTTTTTCACCAATATCTAATGAGTGGATAATATTTTACTAAGATCATGTTTATCTATCTCAAACGATTGAGTCTAAGGAAAAAACCATCTTCAAATACATGCATACTGTGAGGGAATATAATGATGTGTTTACTTAAGAATTTTTCATTCTTCCTCCTAGACAAGAGGATGAATTTTCAATCAAGATTTTAACAGGGGGACTTCCAATACCGAAGACTATATATAATGGATTTTGTGAAAGATGAGGAGTTAAAAAAACAACTACATGAGAATCTAGATAAAGGGTTTATATTTCCAAGTGATTCACTATGGGGTGAACCAACCCTCTACATCAAGAATAATGATGGGTAAATGCACCTTTCCATTGATTATCATGATCTCAACTAGATCAAAATAATGAAAAGGAATCCTTTAAAATGGATTAATTTATTTTTATATCAACTATGTGGAGGATAATACTTAACCAGGCTAGATAATTTGTTGGAATATTACAAAGTTAAGGTGAATAAAGGGGATATCCCCTAGACTGCTTTTCATTTAAGGTACAAACATTAGGAGTTCATATAAATTCCATATAGAATCACCAATTATATAACAATATTCATTTACATGGTAAACAGAGTCTTTATATATTATGCCACCAAAAAAATTAGTATTTATATATGATATTCTAATATACATGAAAACCAAGGATGTGTATTAGGACCATTTGGGCACTGTTCTAAATACCTTGTCAAAGGAGAATATTTATACAATGTATAGAAAATATGACTTCTGGTTGAAGGATGTATCATTATTTAGACATATAATCATGATAAATGGGATATCTAGGGACAAATAAATTTTTTTTGTATGGATGAGCCCAATATCAGTTAAAGATAATCATAGTTTCTTCATATGTTCTGGGTAATATCATGGATTTTTTTGAAATATATAATGATTTTCGAACCCTCTAAACAAGATAACATGGAATGGTGTCAGGTTTTCTTGGATTTATAAATGTAAAGAGATATTGAAGGAGATG
Organism: Viscum album; assembly: GCA_963277665.1. Taxonomy (NCBI): domain Eukaryota; kingdom Viridiplantae; phylum Streptophyta; class Magnoliopsida; order Santalales; family Viscaceae; genus Viscum; species Viscum album. Next base: position 1,533,477,195 of record OY728120.1, on the reverse strand, counting down.
AATATGAGGCTTATCACTGAACTTGTTCTCACACTAACCACAAGTGGAGGTCTTTTCATGGAATTCAGGGATGCCTTGAAGAATGGATTGGGATGTGAGTTAAGGAAAAATTAAAAACATCATATCCTATACTTCAGGTAAATTGAATGTTAACAGATATGAAAACCCTACTCGTGATCTAGAGTTGGTTATTGGGATCTTCTATTTCAAAATATGGATTCATTTTATATTTGGGGAGTAGTGTGTAATATGTATAGATCACCAAATCATGAAGTATATATTCACAAAGAAAGAGATGATAAAGAACCAATGAATATGGTTATATATGATCAAGGACTGTGACTTGTAAATCCACTATAATCCTACAAAATCTAACAAATTGGTATATGATCTTAGTATAAAGTATCTATAAATTCTATCATTGAATATATTTGAGAGGTATTTAATCTTATTATATTTGTAAGGGATGGATATAGGAATCAAAAAAGAAGTAACATCATCAATCCTTTCCCAAATAATTTCTCAATCCTTCTGGATTGCATAAAGGAATGTCAAAGAGAGGATGTGGGAATTTAAAAGAAAGATGAAACTATAAGAAAAAGGAAATCTTTAGTGTTTAATGTAAATGAAGAAGGAGTTAACTGATTTGGGTCACGACTATGTGTACCCTAAAATACTGAGCTAAAGAAAACGTTGTTGGATGATGAACATAGATAAACATTTCTTATCTACCAAAGAAGATCAAAAATGTATCAAGAACAATGATAGAACAATATGAAGAAGGAGATTACTGAATATATATCAAATATCCTGGTATCTCATCATGTGAAAACTAAAAGGAAAAAGTCTAAGGGGTTAATGTAACCGTTACCCACACCAATATAGAAATGGGAAAAACTCACCATAGACTCTGTAAAAGAATTCTGAAGACCTATATGTGAAAAAATTCTATATGGGTTGTTTTGGATCCTCTTACAATGAAGTCTCTATATATTGTGAATAGGTAGTATTTATATCTTGATCAAATTGAATGTATATACAATAGAGAAGTGGTGCTTCATGGAAGAATACTATTGATTATATATGATCCAGATCCAACATTCTATCCTATGATTGGGAAGAGTATTCAATATGATCTAAGCACTGATTTGAACACTACTGTGTCTTATCACCAAAAAACTGATGTCCAATATGATCTAACTATTGGTAAATTCCATGACATGTTCTGAGCATGTTATATGGACTTCTAAGGAGGATGGGACCAATATCAACTTCTACTTGATTTCTCATACCACAACAGTTTCCACTCAAGTATTCAAACTGCCCCCTATGAACCCCTTTATGGTAAAAGGTGAAGAACATCTGTATGTTCATATGACATTGGGGAGTGAAAATTTATAACTCCTGAAATGGTCTAGAAAACAGTGGGAAATGTTATGACAATTCATCATCACATTAAGGATTCCTAGAGTTGACACAAGAGCTTTCCTGACAATATTCGATGAGACCTAGAGTTTAAGGTTGGAGACAAGTTATTCCTCCACATCACTCCATGTATAAAAATTATGATATTTGGGAATAAGGTTGATATTATCTTAATATTCATTGGCCCCTTTGAGATCCTTGGTTATATCAGAGCGGTGTTCTATCGACCTGCACTCCCACCTAAACTGTCTCAAGTACATGATGTATTACATGTATACCTCTTGATAAAGTATATACGAAACCCCTCACATGAACATAATCCACCTATGGTTCCATTTTAGAATGATCTATCATTTTTGGAGTAGTTGGGGAAGATCTTAGTTCATAGAGACAAAGTCGTGCGAAATAAAAAAATGAACCTAGTCAATGTGTTGTGGAGAAACTACATGTTTGAATAAGTGACATGGGAAATGGGGGAGGTAATGAAATAGAGTTACCCATATCTATTTTTGTGTGGAAATAAAAATTTCTTGGGTGAAATTTCATAAGGTGATAATATTTTAACAACCTGAAATGTTAAAAATTTAGTCCCATTTGGATTTAATTATATGTCTTATTAGGTAATATGTTTATGGAAGACACATATAATTATGTGGTTATATTATATTCTATCATATTTGAAATAACATCAAGAATATTCTTCATTGGTAATATAGTTGTTGAACAGTTGTCACATTGTTAGTGTAAATGTAGGAATTTAAAAAATATAATTAAAAAAATGAAGTGATGGCCCCAACCAGTAGGATAATACCCTATGAAGCCCATTTATTAGAGAATTTGAGGGAGAAATAATCATTGATATTTTCCCTCAACCAAGAACTACATGATATCCAGAAAATCAATCATGACTGAAATTTTCTATGGGAGATGTTTAGGCTCCTCAAGATCATATCCCAAACCATATCTGTTGAACCACCCTTTGAAATTCACATCTTCATGCAGCATACTCTTAAGTTTTATGATGGTTTATTAAAGAGATATGTGTCAAGACCATATTAATATGACTAGTTACATTTTTTATAGAATTATGATTATATTATCATTCTGTTATGGTCAGTTTATAAATGATTTGTTTCATTGTAATAACAAAAAAATAGTATTTTTTGGAAATATTCAAATTCAATTAAAGAATTTATTTTGTTGAATTAATGTATTTTTTAAATAAATAATATTTTTTCATAGTATAATTACAGAATTATTTGTATAAAATATATGTTATAATATATTTTTAAAGAAATCAAATGTAATTTTTATAAGGGTTCAAAAACTGTTGTTGTCAAAAAAAACTCAACGCTTCTCAATATAAAATGATTACTATTTTTAAAGTGAAAATAAAAATGTTTATAAAATTATATAAATGAAATTAATATTGTTTTCGGAATCAAAAAATTGAAATTATCCAACGGTGAATTTTTCATAATTTCCCGAGACAGTTGAATTTTCAGTTAAAAATTAAATATCATATAAATATAAATTTGGTATTAGGACATCATAATGTCCAAAAAGTGATGTACTAAATACTAAAAAATTTATCCACGAAAAAATATATGTTTTATCATTAAAATAATTTTATTTTATGTTTATTATATTAATTTTATAAATCCCTTAGAGTCCTCCAAACCCATAAATATATTTTATGGTATTAAAACCACTTCATTAAGAGTATGACTCACCTCCACATAAGCAAGGATATTGTTTTATTATTATTGTCCCTTGGCCTTATAAAATAATTATAAACACTCTCATTTGGAATAAACAATGGTAAAATCGATTTAATGGCTTGTGGTTTTGATTATTTTATTATGTTGATTCCAAAACCTAATTAATAAAGAAATACCACTATTTTCCTATATAAACCCACCCAAGCTCCCATTTATATCCACTAAAACTACTTTTATAATATTCATAATCTTCCATAAACACTCTATAGTCATCCCAAGGTTCCGCCAAACTCTAAAGAAGCCCTTATAAGGTATTTGGATTCACACACTCATGTTAAGGATCTTTGTTCCTCATTATTCAAGCATCTTATTTAACTTTTTTCTTTTATTTTCATTTCATTATGATAATATATGTTATTAAATATCATAGTTACTATAAAATTAATGGAAAAATGATGATAGTCTCCTTCACACTCATCAACCAATTTTTTGAATTTTCATGTGATGTCATTATGCTGCTGAAATTTCTCCATGGCTTTCCATGCCAAAATAACTGTATAGTTAATACCATAGCCATTTATTATCAAGGGTATCCATCTTTATACACCTATACAATTTCTAATTGGTAAATACATGTTTTTTCCACACTCATCAGTCATGGAATAAAATAATAGGATGAATGAATTTGTGTTTTAGGATCTATGTGGCACACTAATGCATGAGAATGAAATGAAATTGATAGGTGCTACCTAAGTTATATAGTGCCCCCAATTAATTAGTTAATTTTTAGTATTAGGAGCTATAATTTTGGGATAAGGAGTTAACCTGATTCCTTTATGGGACTTTTTCCACCCTAATGTTTTAGAGTTTTAGCCTTGGCATTTGTTTATGATGTAGTATTTAAAGTTGTATACACTTTTCCCATGTTATGATTACCATGTTATATCATGTCTCATTGTTTATGTTTATGATTACACCTCATTTTATGCCCCAATGATATAACTATTATCAAAGAAGAATCACCATATTCCTTATATATTCCCATACATCGCTTTATATATCACCCCATTCTTATGATTATCCCTCAAGTTATCCAATGCATTTTTAAAAGTCATGAAATTTTTGAAGTATATTAAGGTTGTTTTCAATAATGTCACTGTGTCCCATGTTCAAGTTATTATTCTATGTACCTAATCTCAAAATAAACAACACTAATATATATTTTGAGTTATTGTATGTGTAATTTCATGTAATAAATAATGAATTAATAAGTAATAAATAGTCGGGTTGTTATACAAGATGGGCCACGTACAACCTTTTTTCAGGACCATACCTCCAGTAGTTAGTGGAAGGAGATCAAATCTAGCTCTACGTTCGGGAGTCTGATTCAGAACACCATGAAATAATTTGATTTGTAGAATTATCGGATGTTTAGATAGAGGTGGTGTTTTTGGATGTTTTATTTAGTAACTAGTTAACATTGAGAGAAGAGTGGTCTTTTGTAGGTAGTAAAGTTGTTTCATAGGTCTGCATTCCATGCCAAACATATTTAGTGTCGCCTACCCCCAAGGATCAGAGCATCGGGTAATCTATGGTGGTAGGTATGATTATAGTTTCCTCTACTCAACTATCTTCTCTCTTAGATATAGGATCATCACATAGTTTTATATCTGTATATATTGTAGAGATCATCACGATCTTTTTTTTAGAAATTTAATTGTTTTATGAACATTGATACACTATTGGGGACCAAAAAGGAGGTTTTGCACTATTTTAATTTGTTCCCCATTGATTTAGGTGGGTTTCACTTCATATGGGATCTTGTTTTTCTAATAGATGAATGTGTTTGACATCATACTCAGGATGGACTGTATAGTTTCATATCAACACCATGTCGATTTCTAACACAGTAGGGTGAACATCACATCACTAGATAAAGGAGTTTTTATTTAGAAGGGTGGATGGGTTGTCTAGGAAGGTAGATCTAGACCCAAGTATCATGGTTTGGTTAAGATGATAGCCCAGATTTCTTTTTGTATCTCTATGATCAAGAAATGTGTTTGGAAGATTTTATTCTAGAGGTTTATTATTTCAGTGATGGTTTCGTAGAAAATTTTTACTTTTATGCTCCTATGAGAGGTACTGATCACTATTGATCTAGTTCAAAGATCTAAACTATTATCCATTCTTCCATACAAGATTCCTACTATGATGTTCTAGGACCTCAAGAGGCTGCTAGAGGATTTGGAGGAAAATGTGTGTGTAGGACCCATTACTTCTTCATGAGGTTCACCAGTCCATTTTTTTAAGAGGACAGTACCCTTAAGAAATGTATGGATTATGAGAAATATAATGATTTTATGGTTAATAACCAGTTTCCCTTACCACGGATAGATGTTCTCTTTGACCATCTCTGAAGATTTTAGGTTTTCAAGATGATTAATTTGAGTTCTGTTTATCACCAAGTATGTGTTCAACCTTCAGGAATACTCAAAAAATATTCCATGGTAGATATGGCCTTTATGAGTATCTGGTTATGTCTTTTGGTCTCATTAATTCTTTATCAGTTTTCTTGGTACTGATGATCATATTTTTCCATCCCTATGTGGATTCATTTTTTGTGCTATTCATGGATGATAACTTCTTGTATTCTAACAATCTACATGACCATGGAAGACATCTTGAGGTCATTTTGGATACACTAATAGATAATTAGTTACATTCTATGCTAAAAACCTTAAACTTCTATATGGATTATATTCAATCCATGGGTAATATTATCTCAGATATTGTAGTATCATTTTACCCATAGAAGGTGAAAGATATAATTTCTTAGTGTCATGAAAATACAATCATTTATATATGAATTTTATCAAGGCCATATGGATATTAGAGGTGTTTCATGATGGAATTATCATGTTTAGAATCACTTCTTATGAGATTGAATAAGAAAGGTTGGAATATTTTATGGTTACATACCTGTGATAGATCCCTTCATAAGTTGAAAACGAGTCTGAATTCAATGTCTCCCTGATTCTTCCATAGCCAGGTTGGAGATACACTATGTATTTCAATGATTCTAGAAATGGGCTTGGATGAATTTTGATGCTGATGAATAGAGTCATGACATAATGGTTTTTTATGTGAGATTACATGAGAATAACTACCAAAAACACAATCTAAAGATATCTAACGTGGTACATTCAATTCACTATTGGAGATATTATTTACTGGGATAGTATTTTATAGGGTATACAGATAAAAAAAATCTCAAGTATATTTAGACATGGAATGATCTTAATCTATGGAAACAAAGGTGGGTTGATTACCTATAGTGTTTGGACGGTAATCCTTCATATATTCATGAGAAGGGAAATGAGTTTTCTAATGAAATTTTCTGGAGAACGTATATAAACACAATTAAAGAGGTTGGTAGTGACATGAAGCTTATGGATTTATTCTAAGATATTTACTTGGAGGTGAAGGATGAGCAATTATATAATTTTCTCTTTTCCTTAGTAGTGACATCCACTCTTCTAGATAGATTGAGGATGAGACAGTAATCATATTCTGAGGGCCTAGTCATTCAGGGAGGTGGGGTATATGAGTTCCCTCTGTTCTCATGGACAAGGGGTAAGGATGATATTTTGCATATTCATGGTCACATTAAGGTTACCTCAGCCACATGAGATGAGCTAATGTGAAAGTTCCAAGGATCAGTTATGAAAGAAAATATCATTGTTTCTAAGATGTATTGAGTCATTATCCATCAATACCAGTTTTTGATAATGAAATGTGAGGTAGATTGATCTGTTTTTGTGTGCTCCCTGAGATAGCATGTGAAGGTGGAACATTAGTAAAAAGTTATGATTTTACTAAATTTACCCATTCCTGAGTGGAAACTAGAATATTTTGTCATTGATTTGATAACTAGGTTGTTGAGGTTTCCTTGCAGTGGTGATTTTATAGGGGATTTGTGTAAAATATCATGAATATTCCTCATTTCCATCAAGTCAGGGGGAACTTCATAATATATGAGCTTGGTACATTGTATATCCATGAGATAGTACAACTTCTTGGGTTTCCATATATGGTTGTGTCCTATAGGAATTCTTAGTTTACATATTGTTTCTCGAAGAATTTTTTGAGGTCATTGTGTACACATGTGATTCTAAATGCTTCATACAACCCTTAGAGTGATGTCCAGTCATATTGCATGACTCGGGAGCTTGAGAACATTCTTAGAGAAATATTCCTTCATTACAGGGACTCTTAGGAGGGGCATATATCCCTTTTTGAGTTTACCTACAACAATACCTATCAATTTATTATACAAAGGGAAAATTATGATGATTTTAATAGTAGACCATGTTGATCACCCCAATATTGGATAGAGGTAAGAGAGGTAGAATTGCTAGGACTACACCTCATGATGGAGACCTCAGAGCTTTCCTTGTTGATTTTGAAATATAATGCCACAATACATTCGAGGAAAAAATCATACATTATTCAACATTAATGACCTCTAGAGTTTTATATAAGGGATCACATATTTTTACATATCTCAATGTGGATAGAACAAATAAAGATTAAGAGACAGGGTAAACCATCACCATGATATGTCAATTTGTTTCATATTTTGGAGAGAGTTAGGTTGGAAGCCTATCGGTTTAGTTAATTCAGATGTTCTAAGAAATGCACAACGTCTTCCATGTATGTCAATTATTCCATTATCTACCCAAACCATCTCACAATATGCATTTAGATGATGTGATGTTATAGGTTGATGTGTCTTTAAATGTGAATCTGATTTCTATCATTTATAGAAGAAATAAGGCTCTCTAAGGCTAGTCAATTCCTATAGTTTTAATTTGTAGGATGACACTGTGGATTTGGAGCTCGATGTACATGCCCATTGTCTATAGTTATCATGTAGAATTTCTTGGCCACCCTTTCAAGGAAAATTCAGGGTAAAATTGATTTAGTTATCGAATATTATTGGATCTACGGTTATCTTAGGATGTTCATATATTTATAACACGTTGTTTTGGGAATCATCTATATTCTTTGTGAGAACATGGGAGTTTAAAGGGTGTTCATGGATTATTCGGAGCTCGGAGGCCCAGTTTTTTTGGAAAGGGAATATGGGCCACAAGTTTAGTAGAAACCTTGTGAATGAGGATGCATGAATAGAGGAAACCATTCTTGGTACGATAGAGTGATATAGAAGACCACACTGTTTGAGTAAATACTGCATCTATGGGTGTATTCCCATGAAATGGATCTTCAGTTTTTAGCAGAGGCATGTAGAATTTGTTTTCATGGTTTGAGAAATTATTTTCATGTACCACATGAAGTCCCCCTTAAGGTAGAGAAGGGTGTTCATTTGGAACATGATTATCCCAATCGTGTGGCTAAATTGTGTGAAACGGTTAATAGATTTTAAATTAAACATTTTTGCTGAAAATATTTTATAACACAAATCTATTTCCTTTCTTCCTTCGGTGGATTGACCCCCCATGGCTGGATCACTTATTATTCCAAATTCCTATGCTTCTCCACTATTTCTTCATCCAATGCGTGATTGGGACATTATTTGTCTCATTGGATCTATGTTGGTGAGTCATCCATTCATCTTGTAATGTTCATCATTATTTATCATGTTGAAAAAGTTATTTTTGTGTCTTATAATATGTCATATTTCAAGGATTTTCTTCTATTATACATTTTTCTTCCAAGTACGAACGAATCCGAGATAGATACCAGATTAGTGTTCTACTACAAACATTATGTAGTTGGTCTATACCTTCCCATAAAAGTTTGGTGTCTTATAAGAAATGTTTTTATTGTTCTACCTTCTATAAATTCTTTCGGTCCTCTTTAATTAATTAAATGAATAAATTTGAGGAATTAGATGTTTTTGGGTTACACTTTTGTACCAATGGAATGGTTGGGGGTCATTCACATCAACCTAGGCCACCCATGGTGTGTTAACATTTATATTCCCTAAAATATACCACCCAGTTGGTTGATAATTTACACAACACTTATTTTGTGTGCCCTGAAAAATGGAATGGAAATTGGATGATTCATCAGATGAAGGATATGTCTGATTTCCATGTGATTACAATATTTTTATTTGGTTGGTTATTTAAATGGAATTTCATGAAATTGTGGAAATGAGTTGGAAGAACTAATAGATTGTGAATGTTTATGAAATGAAGGTTGAAATGAGATGATGAATTGATTAGGGTAGTAGATTCCTTGGATGAGATCCTTGGATCCTAAATCCATAAGATGATCATGACATTTCTACTTCACGTCTATAGATTATTATAGTGGATTCCATAGACTTGTTGGATCCTTGAATCCTGATTCTGAAGGATGGCGTGGTATTTGTTATTCCATGGATTCACCTTTCTTGGGAACACATTGTAAATGCTATTTTGACATGCCCCTTGAACCCCACCCAAGTATTTACCATGTTTCCATCAGGATTCTCTTGGGACTTGATGAGGATGAATTTATATTCTCTACCTTGGATCTGGACCTTCATGATCTAATAATGTGTTACATGGTGATGCCATTGTGGATGATTTACACATGATTACACAGTGTGTTTTTGTGGATAGTTTATCTATGATTTTTATATTTCCTCGTTAATGGTACTGAACTCTAGTGGGTAGAGTAGAAATTATCAATTTTATGCATTATTTTATCCATAAAATAAGTTTTGTTATTGTTTTTTCATAGGAATCCAGGGTTGGCTAGACATGATCACTTATTATTTACCCTTTAGTTTTATTTCTGTTGTACCTTTAATATACTATACAATACTTTTTTTTGTTACACAAACATGATTTTTTATTGAAACCATTGGTATTGTCCTATTGAGTGTTATCTCACATCATGTTCATGCCAATGTTGGATACCCGAACATACATACTATATATTGGTATGGATTGGTGAAGGCACCAATAGTAGGATGTAAGACTGGTTGTCCATAGTTGTATGGGAGAAAAGGTCCAATATTGACTCGTGATTCTGCCTAGAGATATTCCTCTTCAGCATTTTGTTTATTTGATAAATTTCTTTTACTTGATTCTTGTATATAATATTTTCTTTTTTGTAGACACATAACATGATTATCATATTGTACAAGACTATTTGTGATTATTTTTTATTATTTCCTTATTGATGATTTATTTTCGGTCTATTGTTCATTTATTTATCTTCTTCTGTTACCTGATTTTTATAACTATTTCCACTATTTCATTATGAGATAATTGAATTTTCTCCACACAGAGAAACCATTGGACCTCACTACTGGTCCAAAACCTCATAAGTATGGGAGAGTGCTGCATGAGTCTATTTGACCCACCATCTCATGGAATTATTTAGTGTCTTTTGAGTCAGGTTTTTATAATTTATGTTATATTACAATGTCCCATTAGGTGTATGTATTAAATTATTTTGACAATATGTTTTTTAGAACTACCTCAGGTTGTTCTAGAGAAATTTATAATTTTATGAGCATGTGAAATGTTTGTACACGTTTAAGGTGAATATTGTTGAATTCATAGGAATTCATACAGATTTTGGGAGTTTGGGTTAGTAGTGTTCCTCACATTTGGTACAAGGTTTGGTCAAACCAAGTGACAAAATCATGTGACTTGTCTAGTGCACATAACTAAAAGAAACTTTTGTGTATAATTTAATAAATCATGCGGCCAAAATGTGTGATGTAAGTAAATTAATCTAAAAATTTATTTGAACATATAAAATTCCTCATTTGGCCTCATTCTTCTTCCAATAGTTTTACATCTTAGCCCCAGGGATTCTTCAGTGATATTTTGAAGATCCCAACCCTTAGAGAGATCAATTATTATGGATATAGAGGTATTGGATCTAAAAATATAATGGTTAGATTCCATTATTTATTGTTCTGCATAATTTTTTTAGATCTTTTACTTTATGAAAGGAACTATAGATTGGGTCTGTCATGGCCAAATCTATGGGTTTTTTCAACATCTAGTGTGGTATGTCTATGAAATTGACAGACCAAAAGTATGTGTTCTGTATGAAATTTAAAACTTCCAAGTGTGGGATATATCACATAGAAAACCTGGGTACTTAATAGGTGTGATATAATTTGGACTATCATACTAGCATAGTTTTGAAACCTCTATAATCAATTTAAGCTATAGCTCTAACTTAATTATGTTATGACAGTGGATTCACTTATTGTAATTCTCTCATATCCCTAGTCTTTTTTCAATGGGGATTCAAGAACACATTTTCTTCTTTTCCCGGTGCTGTGAGGATCATACCAATCCAAGACTATATGTACCACAGGATTCAGTATCTATATTATTATGCTTTAAAAATCACATTTTTGCGTGTCATTAAAAACATGTTTCATTTGGTAATGTTTTAAAAAATATTTTAAAATGGTGAATTTTCTTGTTTTATTTCAAACTACAAAAAACTATAGTCTGTGGATTATTTTATTAAAATTATTACAATTGGTTTATCTTTTAAATACTACTCATGAAACACCTGGTGGGATCATTATAGGCTTGTTTTTCTAAAACCCTACACATACCTTTTGTTGGGTCTAGATCATGTTCTATATATGTAAAGGGACGTTGCCTCATGAAGGATGATAATATCTATTTTATAAGGGTGTGAATGTTTGGTGGTGACTTGGTTGGGTTTTATCCATTGTATCAAATGGATATGGGTTATTGTTTGTCTCAACTATAATTTTTTACATGTATTCAATTGGATCATTTTTCACTTATACACTTTGTTTTCCCATGTATAAATTTGTATTGGAATTATATATATAATTTATATATGATGGTTGTTGATATTTCAGATTATTATAGGGAAAATTATCACAAATTTATTTCTGGATTCTTAGTAGCATGTCATCAACCCCTAGGGATCAGGAATTCCATTTAGTGATTTCCAAGGGCCAACATCTGTGTCTATCTTAGGGATAAGTTGAGTTAGTCCATGAAAAATTGGTATCATAGGAATATTATGTGCTCATGGACTAATCTTATTGGGGTGTTTTGGTAGACAAGAGATAACATTGTTGAAAATTAAGGGGTAGTCTATCAGAGAGTTTCTTTGCATTTCTCGTTGTAACGACCCATATGTTACCAGAAGATGATAAGAAACTTATCTGTAAGGTTTATTTTTGATCTAATCTCAGATCTTTAACTATGTTTTCCTGATTAAAACTATGATTTAACTCCTATCTAATGATATATCATATTTATTTAATTTAATACCGAGCCCCCTGATGGATTCCAAGAGCTCCTTTAGAGGTTGATGTGAATAATGCTCCACATGTAAATCTTACATTCAAACAAAATCTTATTGAAGAGGTAGTGTGAGTAGTCCATGACATGGAGCCATTTTTTCCCCAACAACGATTGATATAGTGAAGTTGATGTAGAGATCTGAAGCTTGACGTACATGGACATTACATTACTTTAGAGTAATACTTAATACATAACAAAAATAGTCACACAAGGATCATAATAGTTTAGTGTATTTGGAAACTCATAAAATAATCTTCTAATCGTGGTGAAAGATCTTCAACATCTCCCATAAGATCTTCCCCTTTTTGTTTTCTTACCTAAAAAATTTCATTAAATCCTGGGGAAAATAAAACATATAAAGGGTGAGCTCAAATGCTCAGTAAGGGTAAGAATGGATAAAATAAAACAAATCATATACATTTGAACTTCAAAACATGAACATAATATTTAAACATCAGAATCTTGAGCAATGAAATAAATCATGGCAGTACGTAAGGCATAGATCATAAAGAAACATTAATCATGATAAAATATCATGGGAATTAAACATGTAATTTCGGAAAACCATTAATCACATGATATGATTTCCATAGTAGCCAAGGCATTGCTTCCAAGACCATCTTAGTGGACAAAGTCCCTTTCTGAATCGAGTTCACTCCTTGTTCCAGTCCTGTATTACTGAATCGATTTAACTTTCCATTCCAGCCATGTCTATCTCATGAGATATAAATCTTTACCCAATTCATTGGAGGGAGATATAGGTCCCACCCATCTCATAATGAAATCATTCTTACTTGTGCCACAACATAAACATAAATCATTCATCATAACCCAAAGAATAAAATAGGTTTCATAAACATCTTCCCATAATAACATAATCCATATAAAACAAATGGATATAATTTCATCATAAGAGAAGTAGAACCATGTAAATCATTGATACATTATACTTGAAACATACACATATGAAATAATGTCATCTTAGATGGAAAAAGGTTTTTCTAAAACACTTGAAATGAATTCCTGAGGAAAATATCCTTTCTTCTTCAAAATCATTTTCTTTTCACAAAATTCCATGAAATTTTAAAATAAAAGTATTTTTTGAAAATAGTCCTAAAATCCTAAAGAGTAATCTTCATTAAAATGAGGCATTATGAAACCATAAAAATCCATTCACGCCGTATAAGTTAAAAATAACATTCTTCTCGTACTTTTGTTGGAAAAGTCAAAAAGTACCTCGTATGGAAAATAAAAAAATATTCCTTACAAACATTTGGTAAAAGTAAAAAAAGTGTAAAATGACTTTAAACATACATAGAATAATAATAACTTTTTATGAAAACATTTTTAGAAAACATGTACATGGATGATAAACATAACCCCAATAAATACTTACGAATAAACAATCTCGGATAAGAATGAGATTGGAATAATTATCCCTTACCTTAGGTCTGATATGATTCCTATGGATCCGAAAATCCTATATAATGATTGAAATAATGTCATTTACTTATTACATAATCATATTCATTGTTATTATATCATATATGTTTCACTTATGACATTATATTACCCATTCTTTTGTAATTTCCATGTTAAAGCAGCGTTTTGGGTAAAATCATTTCATTTATCGTATGTGTCTTGACTTGTCGTTCTTGATATTATTACTTATACCCTGATTTAAATAATTCCAGAATGTAAAATATGATTTATATATAATATATATTCATCATACACATATATATTATAGATCGACAAAAGGAATGAAATACACTGTTCATGGAGACGGTAGGTCGTACGTACGCATGAACATTGTTTTCATTTCCTTATGAAATTGAATGAAACTAAATAGATGACATAAATATATATAAACATAAATAAAGTATCATTATTATGTCATATATTTCATTATTATTCATTATATATGATTTATAATTATTCTTGAATGGTTAATCATGGAAAATGAATCTCATCGCGTTCGTGGAGACGTTAGTCCGTACGTACTCACGAGTGATCATATCATTCCCATGATGGTGGAATTGTATTAATGTGTATGTATAATATTAAAGAATCAATATTACTTTACAATAATCATATATATTCATTACTTTCACCATTATACCCATCAAAGTAAGGTGGTGGTGGAAAATAGATTACACCACGGCGTGGAGACGGTATTCTGTATGTACGCACGCGCGGTGATTTCCTTTTCCATAGGATGGATAGATGGTGAAATATAGTTGTTTAATACTTATAATAACATATCAGTATATGATTGATACTGATGTTATTACTTCATAATGAAACAACTAAAGAAGAATATGTGGAAGAAGAAATAAAGTTGAAAGAATCGGTAATGGACATTACCTCTTCTTTGAAGCGCCTCTTTGTGACCTCCTCTTAGGGAAATAAAATTAGTCTTTGAAGAAGACCATAACCTTTAGGATGATTCTATGGAAGTGGAGAAGAGAATTTGGCAGGAGTTGGCCGAGATTGAAGGCTCAATGTGGTGTGAGGAAGAGAGGGAGGAGGGGCCCTTTTATAAGGGAGGAGAGGGGCACCTTTGGAAAAACTAAAAATATTATTTTATTATAAAGTCATATTCGGTTTTTAATAGCTCAAAATTGATTTACTTCGAAGCTAAGGTGGGGATGGGTCGAAATCCTCCCATCCAATAGAATTTAGAGATGTTTAGGTCATTATATTAACCTTATCTTTTATTTTTAACTCTTAGTTAATTAGATTGACATTTACCATGTCACTTTGTATTTTTATATTATATAGTTAATAAACTTACCATATACATCCAAGTGACCCCCAAGTGGTCCATTAATGATACACCTATCAGGATATAAGTATCTTGGCCGAACCATAGATTTTGAGGAATATAATAACAATTAATAATATAATATTTGTTTTAAAAACTATTTTATGTCAATTTTGACACTATTTGGTAATTGATTTTTGTGAAAATCATAACAGAATGATTAGTTCTAAAAAAGTTAATTAAATCAATAGTAACATGTCATATTAACATATAAAATTATTTTAATTCTTAAAAAGTGTCAAATTACATTTATTTGGGTATTTATAACATCAATTATGTCAGTATTTCATTAATAAGATAATTAATGCATCATCATTTTGTCATAAATAAATTAAATTATTTTAAGTCTAAAAATTACAAATAAAATACCATTATGTAGGAAATATTTTTATATTTCTAATTAATATTTATAGTCGAATTTATCGTATCTGTAACCATATATTAAAAATAATTTAGTTATTAAACTTTGATTTTAACTATCTTAACCCTTCTTTAAATAAATTAATAATAAATGTCCTAATCTAATCCAAGTGGTCCTAAATGGTCATATTTTATTCCTATGGTTGTTTATGTCCGAATAAAATTTATCCAATAGAATTAGGACATGTGTTAGGGTAATAATAATATCATTTTTACCCTTAATTACCCTATTTACTTTTAACCGTGGTAAAAGAAGTATAAAGTTACTATTCACCAAAAATTATTTTCATCTCATTGAACCACATTTTAGTGCTTGATATTAATCGTGTCTCTCGAATTTTTTAAATTCCACTCACAGAAGCGGTAAAATTACGTTTTATGAAAAATTCAGTTTTTTAACTACCACTTAGTGGTTTCACTATTAATCAAAGAATGAAAGTTTCCAGAAAAATACCAAAAATTAGGCCTAAGCTATATTTGAAATTATAAATTCAAAAATGATGTCTATTTTACCAAATTAAAAATATATCAGTTGCATTAATTAATTTAAAAATTAATTCACATCGTCAAAACAAATAGCGTGTTCTTAAGAGATAATAACTATCAAAAGATTGACACTTGTTTATGTCTGGTTTAAATGTGAAATTACATCCAATGACCAAAATTGTATTAAATCGTAAAAATATATTCTAAATATACTTTAAAACCATTCAAATTAATAATTTATCACTATTAATTATTTCGATTAAAAAAGTTGTATTTAATTAAAATTTAGTAATTTTCACTAATCATTAGAATATGAAAGTTGTCCAAAAAGTACCAAAATTTCACCCTAATCTAATTTCGATATTCCGAATCCAAAAATGAAGTCCATTTTGAAAAATGAAATTTCCAAATTTCAAAAAGTGGGTATTACTATTCATAACGGCTAGTTTTAATAATATTTTAATAGCATATCATTGTTTAGTAAAACCCGGTATTTCGTACAACACACGCTATCGAGGAAGGTCGTGATTACGTGTAATGCAAGCCAAGTCAGGGTTGCATGTAGTGCATGACTCCTTTGTTGTTGCGTATAAAAAAATAAATTGAATATAGATATATATACTCAATGTTTCTTAGAATAACTACTATCAAACAAACATGAAATTGTGTGTAACACGATACAAGATTAGTGTTGTGTATACTGCAAGCTAATATGGTGTTGCGTATAGCGCAAGATAGTATTGGTGTAGCGTACAACAGAAGATATGAAAGAAATTAAAATGAATATATCTTATAAAATCTCGTGTTGTTACATTCTACCCCCCTTAAAATGAATTTCTCCCTCGAAATTCGTCGGGGATATAAATTGTCTACTATTCATAGAAACCCACATCGTAAAAAGGAATACTAAAACTTAATTTTAAAAACTAAATTATGAAATGTAATGATTCCCCAAAGAAACTCATCACTGGGTTTACATATAGGAGAACATAGGTGAAAATATGTATATGGAAGAAAAATCTAGCCATCATGTTCTGATGGAGAGTGGTAGAGAACATGGCTATGAAAAAGCCATCAATCACAAAGCCATAGATTTGTGATGATCTAAGGTACCATCTGATTCATCAGATATAAGGGCACTAGGACAACATTTTGGGTTTTCAAGATCATTTCCCTAAAGTTGGTGAAATAGGAATTAGAAGAAATACTTTCATGATTTTGGTTCAGTCTCACCGTTGGTCGTTCTTTGGACAATTTCCACTTCATCTCTTAAAGAAATGAAGTTGAATTTTTCATTCATTAAGTGTTAGCAGATCATGTGATAGAATGATGGGTCATTCCATCTGTCTCAAACAAAAGGTTATAAAAGTTATCAAAAATACATAAGTACATATATAGTGAGATTAATCATATATGGTTCCTAAAATTGACTTATACTTCATATATCATACTGCTTAATATAAAAAAACTAGTTTCTACTAAATAGGGACTTGCTGTAGGCCAGTGGTAGGCGATAAAGGCCAGTCGCACTTTGGTTGTGGGTTCGATTCCCACAGCTTTGTCCGACACGATGCGATGTCGCCCGTCCTGCAGGTTTTCCTTTTTCTAAAACTACATTACTATAACATCCCATCAATAATATCGAAAAACTTCTATCCTTAAACAATAATAACTTATGTCCAACATAATCCATTCTAATCTTTAGGCTTATCCATAATACTGCAGTCCACTCTCATATTATAGTGTTAACGATTACCAGATATTTCATATAACAAGCATGTTAATACCATCATTGATCCCCATATATCATAAGATATGTCTTGTTGGTCACATTCCATACATTTAAAGGACTTAATCATGTATTCTCTTGAAAAAAATAAAAACCCATTTAACCTTAGTGAAAACATTAATGCTGTCAAAAGTTAACTCTTTCCACATTCCAAAATCTCAAAAATTCTATATACTCAAACCATGATATCACTTAGTCCTTGTATCAATCATGAGCTCATGCATACTGTAAAACATTTCATTTTCTCCTTATCCCTTCATTATGCGCATATCATCTTCTTTCCAAAAATATCTCAATCACTATCCATGGTTACCGGTACCATAAAATTATTGAAAACCACAATATACCAATACATAAATATTCCAATATTCCACGATACTATATACAACATTATTTTGGAATCCCATTACATAAATACTTAATCATTCCACCACATCGTTGTCATATTCACCATCTCCAATAGTGATTGCATGTAACTTCCCTTTTTCCTTAGCCTTAAGTGGTTTCTCATGTCGATCATCACTATCCCTTGGATTAGGGCATTTATTAACATAATGCCCCATTTCCTAGCACTTGAAGCATTGAAGTGTTGGTCGTGCGTTCTCTATAGTCTCTTCTTTATTCACATCATTAACAACCCTTTTTTCATTACTTTGACACTCAGCTGCTCGATGACCTTCTTTTCCACACTTAAAAACATTTTCTAGTCCGTTTAAGACAATCTCCACCATGCTTCTTTCCACACTTTGAGCATAAGGAAACATTCATCTTCTTCTCACCATTATTCTGAGATTTCTCCTTGAACTCCATCTTTCATTTCTTGTCAAAACCATGAGATGGATAAGTAACACCAACTTCCATTTCTACCTTGATAGCACAATGCACAATTTCTTCATATCTACTAAAGTCTCTTATAGCTAATACAGTTCGAAGATTTTGTTTTAAGCCCCTGAACAATCGATCAACTTTACTTTCAAGTTGGATGATAAAGCCAGATGCATAACTTACAAGCCTTGTAAAATTCGCTTCGTATACACCAACAGATTCATCATCATTTTCATTTAGTTCATGAAACTCCTTCTCCATCTTTGTTCGAAGAATTCGAGGGAAGTACTTATTGAAAAATAAGTTCTTGAACTCCTACCATTCCATGGACTCAATTTAATCTATTGGCCTCGTATTCTTGATTTGAGTCATCCATTGATCAGCTTCACCTTCCAAACGATATACTGCTAAGATGACTTTATCATGTTCAGAACATTGAGGAACTGAAAATAACTTTTTTGTGGTACTGATCCATTGTTCAGCAACAAGTGGATCAGAAGACCCACTGAAAGAAGGTGGACATTGTCTCATGAAGGACTCAATAGAATATTGTTCCCTTCTCTGCTCATTTGGAATTCCAGAATGATTCATAGATTGTGTAAGTATAACAATAAGATTTGCACTCCATCTCCCATAACATTTGTTTGTTTAGGAGGAAAATCATTGCATTTTCCATTTCATTGATCAACATGGTTCCTTCTGGTTCCAGCCATCGTCTAAAACCCAAAAAGAATAGTATGAGAGGGAAAAATAATGCTAGGGAAAAAAACATAATAAAGGGGGAGTACCTTCAATATATAACATCTTAGGTTTAATTCTAAGATCGTTACCATAATTCTAGGACTATAACCTATACATATACTTAACCTTAGGGACATCCCTAGACATACCTGATAAATATCTCTAGGGATCTCACTAAAGTTCTCGCATCCTATTTTCCAAAGGTTGACTAAACCATTGCTCTGATACCAACTGTAGAGACCCGAAGCTTGACGTACATGGACATTACATTACATTAGAGGAATAAATAATACATAATGTAAACAGACACACAAGGATCATAATAGTTTAGTGTCTTTGGAAACTCGGAATATAATATTCTAATCGTGGTGAAAGATCTTCAACATCTTCCATAAGATCTTCCACTTTTTTCTTACCTAAAACCTTTCTTTAAATCCTGAGGAAAAGAAAACATATAAAGGGTGAGATCAAATGCTGAGTAAGGTTAAGCATGGATAAAATAAAACAAAACATATACATTTGAACTTCAACACATGAACATAATATTTATCATTACAATCTTGATCAATGACATAAATCATGGCAGTACGTAAGGCATAGATCATAAATAAACATTAATCATGACAAAATAGCGTGGGAATTAAACATGTAATTATGGAAAACCATTATTCACATGATATGATTTCCATAGTAGCCAAGGCATTGCTGACAAGACCATCTTAGTGGACAAAGTCCCTTTCTGAATCGAGTTCACTCCTCATTCCAGTCCTGTATTACTGAACCGGTTTAACTTTTCATTCCAGCCATGTTTATCTCATGAGATATAAATCTTTACCCAATTCATTGGAGGGAGATATAGGTCCCACCAATCTCATAATGAAAACATTCTTACTTGTGCCATAACATAAACATAAATCATTCATCGTAACCCAATGAATAAAATAGGTTTCATAAACATCATCCCATCATAACATAATCCATATAAACAAATGGATATAATTTCATCATAAGAGAAGTAAAACCATGTAAATCATAGAGACATTATACTTGAAACATACACATATGTAATAATGTCATCTTATATGTAAAATGGTTTTGATAAAACACTTGAAATGAATTCTTGAGGAAAATATCCTTTCTTCTTCAAAATCATTTTCTTTTCACAAAATTCCATGAAATTTTAAAATAAAAGTATTTTGTTTAAAATAGTCATAAAATCTTGTAGAGTAATCCTCATGAAAATGAGGTGTTATAAAACCTTAAAAATCCATTTACGCTGTATAAGTTAAAAATTACATTGTTCTCGTACTTTTGTTCAAAAAGTCAAAAAGTACCTCGTATGGTAAATAAAAAAAAAGATTCCTTCCAAAACATGTGGTAAAAATAAAAATATGGTAAAAATGACTTTAAACACACATTTAATAATAATATCATCTTATGAAAACTTTTTTATAAAACATGGACATGGATGATAAACATAACCCCATTAAATACTTAGGAATAAACAATCTCGGATAAGAATGAGATTGGAATAATTATCCCTTACCTTAGGTCTGATATACTTCTTATGGATCTGAACCTCCAGTATAATGATTTAAATAATTTCATTGACTTATTAAATAATCATATTCATTGTTATGATATCATATATGTTTCACTTATGACCTTATATTACCCGCTCTTTTGTAAATTCCTAGTTAAAGTAGCATTTTGGGTAAAATCATTTCATTCATCGTATGTGTTTCGACTTGTCGTTCATGATATTATTACTTATATCCTGATTTAAATAATTCCATAATGTAAAAAATGATTTATATATAATATATATTCATCATACACATATATATTATAGATCGATAAAAGGAATGAAATACACCGTTCATGGAGATGGTAGGCCGTACATACGCCTGAACGTTGTTTTTGTTTCCTTATTGAATTGAATGAAACTAAATAGATGAAATACATATATATATACATAAATCCAGTAGAATTATTATTTCATATATTTCATTATTATTCATTATATATACTTTATAATCGTTCTTTAATGGTTAATCATGGAAAATGAATCTCATCGCGTTCGTGGAGACGGTAGTCCATACGTACGCACGAGCGATGATATCATTCCCATGATCGTGGAATTGTATTAAAGTGTATGTATATTAATATAGAATCAAAATCACTTTACAATAATTATATATATTCATTACTTTCACCATTATACCCATCCATGTAAGGTGGTGATGGAAAATAGATTACACCACGGCGTGGAGACAGTTTCATGTACGTACGCACGCGGGGTGATTTCATTTTCTGTAGGATGGATAGATGGTGAAATATGGTTGTTTCATTCTTATAATAACATATTAGTATATGAGTGATACTGATTTTATTACTTCATAATGAAACACCTAAAGAATAAGAAGTGGAAGAAGAAATAAAGTTGAAAGAATCGGTAATGGACATTACCTCTTCTTTGAAGCGCCTCTTTGAGACCACCTCTTAGGGCACTAAAATTGGTCTTTGAAGAATACCAGAACCTATAGGATGTTTCTATGGAAGTGAAGATGACAATTTGGAAGGATTTTTCCGAGCTTGAAGGCTAAAAGTGGTGTCAGGAAGAGAGGGAGGAGGTGCCCTTTTTTAATGGAGGAGAGGGGCACCTTTGGAAAAACTAAAAATATTATTTTATTATAAAGTCATATTCCGTTTTTAATTTATCAAAATTGATTTACATTGAAGATAAGGTGGGGATGGGTCAGAATCCTCTTATCCAATAGAATTTAGACAATTTTAGGTCATTATATTGACCTTATCTTTTAGTTTTAACTCTTAGTTAATTAGATTGACATTTACCATGTCACATTGTATTTTTATATTATATAGTTAATAAACTTACCATATACATCCAAGAGACCCCCAAGTGGTCCATTAATGATACACCTATCATGATATAAGTATCTTGGCCGAACCTTAGATTTTTAGGAATATAATAACAATTAATAATATAATATGTGTTTTAAAAACTATTTTATGTCAATTTTGACACTATTTGGTAATTGATTTTTTTGAAAATCATAAAAGAATGTTTAGTTCAAAAAAAGTTAATTTAATCAATAATAACATTTCATATTAACATATAAATTTTTTTTAATCCATAAAAAGTCTCAAATTACATTTATTTGGGTATTTATAACATCAATTATGTCAGTATTTCATTAATAAGATAATTACTGCATCATCATTGTGTCATAAATAAATTAAATTATTTTAAGTCTAAAAATTACAAATAAAATACCATTATGTATGAAATCGTTTTAGATTTATAATGAATATTTATAGTAGAATTTATCTTATGTATAACCCTGTATTAAAAATGATTTAGTTATTAAACTTTGATTTTAACTATCTTAACCCTTCTTTAAATAAATTAATAATAAATGTCCTAATCTAATCCAAGTGGTCCTAAATGGTCATATTTTATTCCTAAGGTTGCTTTTGGTCGAATTACACTTATCCAGTAGAATTAGGACATGTGTTAGGGTAACAATAATATCAATTTTACCCTTAATTACCCTATTTACTTTTAACCGTGGTAAAAATAGTAAAAAGTTACTATCCGCCAAAAATTATTTTCATCTCATTTAACCACATTTTAGTCCATGATATTAACTGTGTCTCTTGTATTTTGTAAATTACACTCACAGAAGCCGTAAAATTTTGTTTTATGAAAAATTCAGTTTTTTAACTTCCACTTAGTGGTTTCACTATTCATCAAAGAATGAATGTTTCTAGAAAATTACCAAATATTAGGCCTAAGCTATATTTGAAATTATGAAGTCAAAAATGATGTTTATTTTACCAAATTCAAAACATATCAGTTGCATTAATTAAGATATGAGATAAATATAAAACTTAAGAGTATCTCCACTAGAATCTAGCATCATTCCATGGAAAAAGTGAAACCTAGGAAGTTGAGGACTTGTTTAGCAATATCAAACTAGTTATTTTACATCATTAAAAAATAAAATTATATTAAGGTGAATTCTCCTATAATTAAGCATGAATCTTCTCAAATGAAACAATTGGATATAATGGTTATGGGAAAACAACATGAATTATTACAATTGAAATACTTCGAGAATATATGTTTCCTATAGTTTTCCCTGAAATCATTTACTTTGGAAAAATAGCTGTCGTTTCTCACATTCCAACATGGTTATCAGACCGTGTTGGATTATTCCAAAAAAACTCTAAGTTATAATGTTTTCTAATGATTTCTTATTTGTAATAGCTTATAATCCACACTTCCTAATTCAGCTCTAAAGTAATAAAATTTTCAAATGTGACCCAATTTTTTTTCCATAGAATCAAACAACATCAAAAGTAAATAATGGATCTATTACATACCCAATGACCTTAATGGTTTTGAGTTTTAGAGAATTAGGGAAAAATCTTAGAAAAATTATTTTATAAACAACTGGTTCATAAATAAAAAAACATTATCACCTAGTATTCCAAGCCTTATATATTTCACATTAGGTTATCAACCACATCCATGTGAAATAAATCTCGGTAAAAGTCATTTAAAATCTTTCCCCTTAACTTCGTGAAAGGAAACATAGGAGAGGGTGAGCTCAAATCCTTAGTAAGGGTAAAAAAGGGAGATATATAAGCATACACATGAAAATAATTTAATTTTATCATGATAATAACAGTGGAATATCATAACCTTGAACTCAAATATCATAAATATGGTTCATAGAATAATTATTGGATGTTTATAATACATGAATCATATGGAAATAAAGAACATAAACCATGAAATCATAAAATATGAATATGACATGGGATTATGGGAATCCAAATAATAACATAATGTGATTTCTATATTATGCAAGGCATCACATCCAATACCATCATAGTGGATAAAGTTATATACTAAACTGAGTTTAGTTTTCGTTCTAGCTTTGTATTATTGAACCATATTTTTTTCCCATTCCAGTCATTTCTATGTCATGAGATATAAATATTTACCATATTTGTTAGAGGTAGATATGGGTCTCACCCATCTTATAATTAAATCTTTCTTACATGTTCTATAAGAACATATCTCATTCCAAACCCCTGAAAAGAAATGGTTTTCATAAAACACATCATCATAGAATAACTCATGGAAAAACAATTCTAAAGTACCAATCCATAATATTTGAAAACCATTTAGAAAAATAATAATAATGGTATCATTGGTTCATATCCCAAATAAAACATATGCAATGTTAGTAATTATGATCTTAGAGTGAAAATTATTTTGAGAGAACTCTTGGAATCTGTTCTTGAAGAAAATATCCTTTTTTATTTTTAATATGCTTTTTAGAAACTTGAACATTTTTTAAAATATATTTCATTGAAAATAGTATTTAAAAAATATAACGAAACACGTCAAAAAAATCCTTCAAAATAATTTTCCTTGAAAAATGAGCTGAAGAGATCTTTTAGATACATTTCTTGAAGAAAATAATCTTCAAACCTTTCAAAGTGTCCTATAACACATGGAAACATTTGAATCCCAATATCCATGAAATAATAACCATAAAATTAGCATATAATAATATGAAAATATGGTTATTCCTAATAGAACATGTCAAATGATATTATATACACCTCGTATAAGTACATAACTACATAACAAAACTTGTGTCTTGAAGATGTAAAATTGAGAAAAAAACACCTTACTCATTTAGTAACATGTGAACCAATAATCCCAATGAAATATAGATCATCAAATGGATATGTAAATATCAATAAATTGAATTACAAAATTCATATAATACATTCATGGTAATTATATTCAACATACAAATTAAATGTGTGGTGAATAAGGCATGTATCTCAATGAAATATTAAGTGAGATGAAATTCTCTTACCTTAGGCCAAGGATACTTTTTACATATAAGAAAATACATTATAATTAATAAAATGACGTTATAATCTTATTCTTAAACCATATTTATATTTATGATATCATATATTATCATTTTATCACCCATTTAATAATATTTCATTGTTACTCTCCTTTCATGTGTTAATTGCTTCATCTTTCTAAGCATGTTTTGATAGATACTTACATCATATATTCCATAGGATATATTTATAACATTTTTAAAATTTAATTAAGGTATTACATATCATATTTATTCATTATATACATTTATCTAATCATTCGTGAATGGTGAATAATGAAAATGAATCTCATCGCATCATGAAGATGGTAGTCCGTACGTACGAACAAGCGATAGTATCATTTACTTAATAGTTACAGTTATGGAAGTGAATGGTATTTTTTTAGGATAAATTATAATTATTATATCTTTATATTTCATCCATTATTATACCTATCCAAATAAATTTTCTATGAAAAACAAATTACAGGATGGCGTGGTGACGGTAGGTCGTAAGTACGCACACATGGTGATTTTCTTTTTTTCATTGGATGGATAGAAAGATGAATATTGTTTTTCCATAAACAAAATAATGTATCAAAATATAGTTAAAATAGAGTTATTATATTTTAATGTAAAACACATAATAATATGATGTAGAAGAATAAATTATAATGAAAATTCGGTAACAAAGTTACCTGTTCTTCGATTATCACTCTATAAATCTCTTATTAGTAAGACTAGTGTGGGTATTTTGAGATGACCAAAACCTCTATAATGTGACTACAGATGTTTATATGGGAAATGGGGAAAAACTTTTGGGACTAAAGGCTCAAAGGGGTGTGAAGAGTTGAGGAAGGATGTGAACTTTTATAATTGATGTGAGGTGCACTTTAAGAATATCTGAAACTATTAATTTATAATAATTTCAAAATAAATAAAATTACCTCAAAATGAGATATATTAGAATATACGATATTATAATATTTTAATCTCATCAAAAAATAAAATTTAAACAAGTTTTGATATCAATTTAAACCTTATCTTTTTAATTAATCCTTTATTTTTTATTTTAATTTTAACTAAAGTTACATTTTTTCTAATATTAAAATAATTGAATTTGACTTATGTTAGGTCAAATAAACCATAAATTAATATTTTGGAATATTTTAAATAATAATAATAAGATGTTTTATTTTTTAATATGTCTTATGATTTTTAAATAATTTTGTAAAACATTATTTTTTCAAAATAACAATAGTGTCAATTTTAACTCAATTAATTTCACGTATTTTTAGAAATATAATGAAAAGATGATAACCTTAAAAATAAAATATTATATTTCTAAGGGACCATTTTGAACTATAAAATTAGTCATAAATATTAATTATCCAATATTATATTTATTTTAATATTTTTAATATCAATTATTTGTTATTTCCCTTAATTAAATCATTACTACTTCAGTTTGGATTAATTTTTTAATATAAATATATTTTCACAAAAAATAGAAATAAAATACCATGATAAAGATAAAAAATCTAGCTTCTATAAGTGTAGTTATAATCTAATATATTTTTTTAAAGGAAATATTTAAAATTATATGTTATTAATAATATAAAAGTGAAAACATTAACTCTGCATTAGGTAAAATAATATAAATGACATAATCCATTCTATATAGCTCCAAATGTTCAATAACCCATCCATTAGATTATTATGGTCTCTATATACTCGAAAAATAAAATTTGGACAACTATTTGTGTCTTTTATTTCTTATTATCATTTTAATAAAAATCCATTTATTGATTTTTCATCAATTAAAAAATGTTTGCATCATCATTGTATATGCCTTTATGGTAATTATTTAGTCTCCAAAAATTCTAAATAAATTACCATGGTGGATATAATTTCATTATTTTTTGGTAGAATATTTATCATCAATGTTTTACCATGTTTACCACACTATTAAAATTATTATACTTATAAGATTTAAGAGGTTGATATTATATCACTTTCATGTCACTTTATTTTATTTTAATAATATTGATATCATTTTCTTGAAAAAAATCATATTAAATTATTCAATTACGATACTTAGGGGTTTAGGATCAATTTTTATGCATCCAAGAGGTAGTTTTTAGGGTAATTTTATTTTCCATATCCTATTAATTTTGTAACTAAATCACTCAATTTACCTTTAACCATGTCAAATAAAAATTATCGTTAGTTATAGTTCATTATATCCAAATATTAAAATTAACCTATATAATTAATTTGGACGCACTAATTCCAAATATGGGATCCATTTCTAAAAATTTGAAAAAAAAATGTTATAGTAATTAAATTATAATTGATCCCATTGAGCGAACGAGAAAACAGGTTTTTTAAAAGTAAAAACCATCAAAAGATTGACAAGTGTTTATAACAAATTTAAATATGAAATTACTTCCACTGACCCAATGTTTATTTAGTGACATAAAATTAATATAATTATACTTTAAAAAATTAAAATGATAATCTCCCAATATAAATTAATTAGATGAAAGAGAAGTTTTGAATTAAAATGTTGTATTTTTTCATATTCATTAAAATAAGAATGTTATCAGAAAAATACCAAAAATATATCCAAACTATATTTTGATGTCCCAAAAAGAAATAATAAGTTTATTTTTCCAAATATATTTTTTAAAGATGTCAAAAAATATATTTAAAATGGGTGAGTAATCAATAGGTGGTAAAACACCATTACTTTTAAAAAAATACCTATTTTATCCACAAAATTGAATTTGTTCATATATCATGACAAGAAAACATATAAGATGAATTTTAAATGTTAACTTTAATATATTAAAAATATATTTCATTAATAAAATACATAATGAGTGGTTATATTATTTTAGTAACTCAATTATTTTCATTTAAATATCTATACATAAAAACTTTTCCTTTTATTTAAAAAAGGATTTATTTTCATTTATAATTAATTCCTCACCAAATAATAAATAATATTTTCATAATTATGTTAATAATATAAATATCAACTATTATTAATATTAGGTGATAAGGTACCGTAATAATATTTAGTTGTTCACTTAACTCGGTTTTGGGTGAAATGAATTCAATAAAAAGAACTCGATATTGTGTGTAGCGCAAACCATTAATAATATTCTGTACACTAGATTATAATACTATATTGCGTGTAGAAAAAGATAATATTGATGAAGAATAGAATACATGACATCAAATATATTAAAAATAATCTATCTCATAAAGTCTCAGGGTCTTACATTTTGACCCCTTAAAATGGATTTCACCATCGAAATTTGTCGGGGTTGTAAAAGGATAGAAACCCACATCATAAAATGGATGAACAAAATTATCATTTTAAATTTTATAAATGTAATTATGATGGCCACCTGAATTAATAGCTTCTGGGGTCCCATTTAAGAAACTTTGGTTATAGGAAAAAATCGACCATCATGTTCTGATGGAGTGTGATAGAAATCATTATTAGGATGAGGTTAATTATCACAAAACTTTAAATTTGTGATGGGATAAATGGTCTTAGATTTTGTAGGATGAAAATAAAATGGAAATACATTTTTAAATTCATTTTTCTTAGTTTTGAGGAATTATATTTCTACCAAGACTAAGATAATAAGGAAATATACTTTCTTAAAATATAGATTTTCATCCTTTAATGAATTTCAACAAAAAACTCATCTTTTTTACCAAATGGTTTGCATTAAAGATGGATTTTTCACACATGAATCACTATAATTAAATTATAAATAATCATATAATCCAAATAATATTAACTCTATATTTATCCTATCTTTAATTATTATCATATATGGTTAGTAAAAGATAATAAAATTCCAAAAATAATAAACCTTATGTGATGAAAAACTAATTCAATATCCAAAATTCAATAGTAATACCTAGGGGTCAACATAGACCATTCATCAAATAAATTCCCTTTAAAATTTATAGAAAAATATAGAATAATAAAATTAGATGGATTTGGGGACATAATCCTTCAAGATAAATTTTAACTTTTATCTTCAAGTAAAATCAACCACACTTAATGTCGTATAAAAAAGATATTAATCTAATCACATATTCTCATTGATAGTTTAATAATTTCCACAAATAACCTATATCCTCATAAGTTCACAATTAAATTCATATATTCTTCCAAAAATATAATTATACCATAACACCTCAATTAGAAGCACATAGTAATCTATTTACCTAAATCATGTAATGTTCCCAAAATAGTGAACTTCCTCTGAAATAATATTTATCACATAAACTACTACTCATTTTACAATAATAAGTAAATCCATTTGATTAAAACATGTATTCCAAAAATAAACGTATTATTATTTCATTAACTAGTTTTTCTAAAAATAAAAATTCATATAAACCAGGGACTTCACATAGGCCAGTGGTAGGTAATAAATCCTTATCACCCTTCAATTGTGGGTTCGATTCCCTCATCTCGGTCCGACACAATTGGTTTTCCCCCTTCTTATGGGATATCCTTATTCTAAAACTAAATAATTCTTATATCATTACAAAATGAGATAAAATCCTCAAAATTACTATATCATATTTTAATCTCAAAGGATGGATCATACCGATCATTTTGTATCCAAAAAATGCAATACCCCTTAATTAACACAAAACTACATTTCTCCAAAATAAAATTATTCACCATAAAATTCCATAACCTAAAGCCTAAAAGGAGGGTTTTAGGACACTAATATTTTGATCAACCTGAAAATTATTATACCATGATGGTATGAATAACCCTTATGAAAAACTCCCAACCTACAATGATGTCTAAACCTAGCTGTGAATGTAATAGTCCAGAATCTGCACTTCTAGATTCGACACTAAATACATAAAATTTACAAATGTGACCCAATTTGATTAACACAAAACATACATCATAAAAAGGAAATAATAGATCACTTACATACCCAAGGATCTTTTAGGTGTAAATCTTTATAGAATTTGGGAAAACTCTTATAAAATTTGGTTCATAAACAATGGGTTCAAAAATAAATACACACTAACTCCCAGTTTGTCAAACTTTTTTAATATGACATTTGGTCATCAATATCATACATGTAAAATATTTCTAAGAAAAACACATTTAAGATATTTACTCATAACCTTTGGAAATGAAACATAAAATATAGTGAGATAAAATGCTCAGTAAGGGTAAACAAGAGAGATATATAAGTATTAAAATGATCGTAAGGGTATGAGAACAAGATCATAATAGTAGATGATCATACCTTCAATATAAAATATCATAAATAACAGACATGGAATAATTATTGGATGTTTATAATACATGAATAATAAGGAAATGTAAAACAGAAGTTATGAAATAATAACATATGATAAATACATGGAATTTGTGGTAGAAAAATAAGAACATAATATGATTTCCATATAATCAAAGGCATCACTTCTGAGACCATCATAGTGAAAAAGTACAATACTGAATCGATTCACACTTCGTTCTAGCCATATATTACTGAACCAGATTAAATGGCATTCCAATAATGTCTATCTTATGAGATATAAAACATTACCCAATTAATTGGAGGGATATGTAGGATCCATCCATATCATAATGAAATCATTAATAGATGTTCCATAAGAACATAGATCATTCATAACCCATGAAAAGAAATAGGTTTCATAAAACACTTCATCATAGCATAACTCAGGGGAAAAAATTCATTAATACCAATCCATTATAAATTTAAACAATTAAAAGAAAGAATAATAATTGTATCATTGGTTTATATCCCTAATAAAACATAAGTAACATCAAATAACATGATCTTATATGGAAACAATTTTGAGAGAACACGTGAAAACCATTCTTAAAGAAAATATAACTTTTCTTTAAAACATCATTTCATAACATAAACATTTTTGAAAAAAATCATTTAAAATAGATTTTAGAAAATAAAATGTAACACTTTATAATATAAAACATTTATCTATATTAATTTTCCCTAAAAATTACCAAAAGAGATCTTTTAAAAGCATTTCTTGAGGAAAATAATGTTCAAATATTTCGAAGTGTCCCATTCCACTCTAAAAATTTTAAATCACAATACTCATGAAATAATAAAAATAAAATAATGATATAATACAATTAAAATAAGTATATTATTGACATTACATGTCAATTTCCATTATATACACATTGTATAAGAAAAGAGCTACATAAATAACATGTTTTTCAAAGAATCCAAATTGAGACAAAAACTATATTACAAATTTGGTAACTTTTGAATCGTGAAATCCCATGAAATCGATATAATAAAATAGATATGTAAATATCTATAAATTTACATAATAAACTCATAGAAATCAGTCATGAGAATTGAGTACACCACAAAAATGATTTTAGTGGTGAATAGGGCAAGTATCTCAATGAAATAAAATGTGAAATGAAATTCCATTACCTTAGGTCGAGGTTCCTTTGTACATATCAGAAACACATATATAATTGATTAAATAATTTTATTATATTATCTTAAAACTATTTTTATAATTATAACAACATATATTATCATATTATCACCAGTTTAATAATATTTCATTATTACTCTTCTTTCGGGTGTTAATTGTTTCATCTTTTCTATGCATGTTCTCTCATATAAGTCCTACATATTCTTCATACGTAATATTTATATCACATAAATATTGGAATTAAGGTATTTTTATTTCATTTTTATTTGTTCAATACATTTATTTAATCAATAATTAATGGTGAAAAAGGAAAATTAATCTCATCACGTCACGGAGATGGTAGTCCGTACATACGCACAAGCGATAATATCATTTCCTTAAAAGTAAAAATTATGGAAGTGAATGGTATATATGTTATTTAAAGAATAAATATCATGTTATAATTATCATATATACCGATTAAATCGATCATTATACTCATCCAATAAAATTGGTCATTAAAAACAGATTACACAACGCTATAGAGACGGTAGGTTATATATACGCACGTGTGGTGATTTTGTTTTTTTATTGGATGTATAGAAGGTGGAATATCATTTTACCATAACCATAACAACAACTCAAAAAATAGGTAATATTGAAGTAATTATATTATTATGGAAACAACATAATAAGTATAAGTAGAAGAAGAAATTATTTTGAATAGTCGGTAAGGAATCTTTCTTCTTCTTCAACGATCGCCCTCTAAATATCCACTTAGAAACATTAGAGTTTTCCATTGGAAAATACAAGAACCTATAGAATGTGAATAGGGATTTTTATAAGGAAAAGGGTATATATTTCATGGTAACCAAGGCTCAAAGTGGTGTGAATATTTGAGGGGTGTGGGGCCATTTTAAAATTGAGGTGAGGGGCATTTTTAAAATTTATGAAACTATTAATTTATAATAATTTAAAACTAAAAAAATACAATAAAATTTGATATACTAGATGATATGATATTTTAATATTTTAATCCCATTATTTAATAAGATTTATACGTGGTTTTTTCAATTTAAACCATATCATTTTAATTAATATTTAATTATATATTTTAGATTTTACAAAGGTAACAACATTTCCTATATAAAATGAATTTAATTTTACAAATTCATTGTAAAATAAATTATAAATTAGTAGCTTAGAATATTTTATAGAATATCATTATTATTTTTTATTTTTAAATACTTCTTATGATTTTTATATCATTTAATAAAAACTTATTTTCAAAAAAATATCAATAGTGTTAATTTTGATACAATTCATTTCATAGATTTTTAAAAATATCAATAGAAGATTCTAACCTCAAAAACGTATTATATATATAAGTGGTCAATGCCATCTAGAATATTCATTGGAAATATTAATTATCCCAAAATATATTTATTTTCAAAAAAATTAATATCATTCAATTGTTATATCTCTGATTAAAATAATTTCTACAAAAATTTTTATTAATTATTTAATATATATATTTGAACTCTAAAAATAAAAAATAAAATATCATGATGAATTTAAATTTTCTATATTCTATACAAGTTATTATAATCAATCATATATTTTGTTTATCCAAATATTTCAAATTATAGAGTATTAAAAATATTAATGTCACAACATTGACTCATCTTTAAATAAAATAATATATATGTCGTAATCCTTTAGTTGTGGTTTCAAATTCCCATAACATGACCATTGTATTATTATGTTCTAGTTGTACTCTAAAAATAAAATTTAGTAAACTATTTTTGTCTTTTAATAGATATTATCGATTTAATAAAAAATTATTTCTTGATTTTTTATCAACTAAATAATTTGTCCATCATCATTGTATAAGAAATTGAGGTAAGAATTTAGTATCTAAAAACTGTAAATAAATTACCATGATGAAAAAATCATTATATTTATGGATAATATTTATTATCTATGTTTTTTCATGTTTATCACTATATTAAAATAATTATACTTATAAGAAATATGATGGTGGTATTTTGGTAACCCACATATCGGAAAAACACAAATTGCTAGTAACAATTTTATTTTGTTTTTCCTATTCCATTTGATTTGAATCCACCATTGGGTGACACAATTAATATTTTTTGTTCCATATGATTATGAATTTGACCATTTATTGATGGTATGAAGTTATTAATCTCATACATTATTTTTGGATCCTTACAATATTCACATGCCATGAATTATTCCATTCAATATAGGATTCACTACATGAATTTATGAAATTATGATGTGTTCCTTCTATGATATACCTATTGTTTGGAAAAATGATTTTTTTTTGTGAATTTAAAAAAACATTTGATACATATAGTTTATTTCAATACATAAAAATAATTTTCCTTCTTAGGCTACAACAGACAACATAAGAAGTCATCTATGGTATGTTAAGTTGTGGACCATTCGTCGCATATCCTATAAACTGTTATGGTTTTGATTAAGTGGATGTAGAACTTTCGTTCATGAGGTGTATGGGACCTTATGGAATAGATGTGGTACCCTATTTGTTCCAACCATTAAAAAAGTATTGTAAAAATAGTATGAATTTTAATGAAATTGAAATTTTGAAAAATAGAGAACATGACCTAAAAATGACTTTAGACTGGGCAGTAGGCAGTTTCTTATGTTCATTTTATGACTATTTCTTTATACACATTCCTGGAATTTGGATCAGGAAGAGGGGTATCACTTGTTAATGGAAGTATTTGACCCATACAATTTGTTTAATTATGATCTTATCATTATCATTTTCTTTTATAAGGTGTATTCTGGAATTATAGAGATATTCTAGGACGATGGCCCCATATCATATGCTAGGATGTTGGTGAAACCCATGCTCTAGTGGTGGTAGTCCAAGGAATTATTGTAGATCCCCATATATTGATAGATATAACACAAGTTTTAGTACAAGATATGTTTAGAGAGGAATAGTTATGTGACAGTTTCACATACTTTGTGTAGAGAGTTCATGGACAACCACATCATACCTCGTCTATGGAAATACTGACATGTCTATTCCAGTGGCAGAAACCTCCCCTGTTTTTTAACAAAGATTGTCCATAGGCTACTGAGTTTTGGATTCAGGATATCATATTTATTTTTGAAAATATGGAGACACCTCATGAGGGGAGATTGAATCTTGTGACACATATTATTTGGGGAGTAGCTAAGAAATGGTGGGATGTTCTGAACCAGGATAATAAAAATTACTATATGGTTCATAGGGACTAATAAACAATATTTTATTATTAAATTTTTTATGAGACCTTGAGATATGAATTATCCAATGATTTTATTCATCTAGAGCAGTGTTTGATGACTGTTATGGTGTATTCATCATGCTTTATAGAGCTTCTTCATTTTGTGGAGATTTATCCTCCTGATGAGGCATCAGGGGATAGACTCTTTGAGTGAGGTCTCAATAAAGTCATTCGATCGTAGGTAAACATAAATATACAAACTACAATTTAAATTTTAGTGAATCAAGTTATTATTACTTAGCAAACACGAGGGGATGTTGCGGTTACAGCGATGGGATTTTCATCCTCATAGCCAAGTGGTTCAATGGGTATTCTGAGGAAGCTCTATTTTGATACTTCTCACATGTGGAGTATCAGGAATGTTTTTAGTGTTAGTATTGATGTCTCCTATCACTAGTGTGAGAGATGAGGGAATATACAGAATATGGGTGATTGAATCCTAGTTGAGTTCCTATCTTGAGGTATGATGTAATGACCAGAGCTGTTATAAATAAATTTCCCTTATATTAATATACATAAATGTCTTCTTATGTACTATAGTTATAGAAAACACTCACACTTATTTTGTTTTATTATATTCTATCATATTTAAAATTATATTGATAATATAGTTTCATAATATTATTCACATGATTAAAATAAATATAGGTTTTTAAAAAATCCAATTGGAAAAGACAATGTAAGTGATGACCTCAACCAGTAAGATCATATCACAGGAAGCCCATTTATCAAAACATTTAGGGGAGATTACATTACTGTGGTTTTCCCTTCACCAATCCCAAGATGAGATCCAACAACTGAAGTATGAGATACCCCATTTATGGAATTAGTTTAGGCTTATTGAGATCATGGCCCAAACTATGTATGTTGAACCACCCCATGAAAGTCTTAATTTCACACACGTTATAATTAGAGAGTTTTCGGGTGTATTTAAGTTATATGTATCAATAAACAAGAATTATATATATGTACATTATTTTATATATAATGATTAATATGTTTTCATCATTTTATATTTACTTTATAAATGATATTTATTTTGATATAATAAAACCCAAATAGTATTTTTGGGTAATTTTTAAATTTAATTATGGAATTTATTTTGATTTATAAATAAATTTTTGAAATGAAAAATATTTTAACAAATTATGATTATTAATAATTTATTATTAAATATAAATTATGATATAATTTTTATTATGTCAAATGTATTTTTTATAAGGGTTCAAAAACTGTTGTTGTCAAAAAAACCTGCATTTCTCAATAAATTTCAATTACTATTTTAAAAGTAAAAATAGAAATATTAAGAAAAAAAATAGATAAAATTAATATTATTTCTTCGAATTATAACATAAAAATTATCTACATAAAATCAAATACTTTATAAATATACTTTGTGTATAATGGCATTATAATGACCCAAAAATGATATAAGAAATACTATAAAGGGTAACCAAGTCCAAATATATTTTTTTAGATTAAAAAAATGTGATTTTAGGTTTATTTAATTAATTTTATAAATCAATTTTGATTCCTCAAAAACCATTAATACATTTTAATGTATTAAAACCATTTCATTAAGAGTATAATTAACCTCTATAGAATCATGCGTATTATTTTATTAAGTTAGTACCTTGGCCTCATAAAATAATGAAAATTTCCCCCAGTTTGATGAAATATTATAAAAACCCCATGGTATGGTATCTGGTTTTGTTTATTTTACTATGTATAGCCCAAAACATAAATAATAAAGATATCCATGTGTTTACCTATATAAACCCACACAATCCCTTATTTCACTTCACTAAAACTCATTGGAGAAAGTAAATAATCCTCCCTACATTATCTATAGTCATACTATGGTACCCACATGCTCTCAAGAAGCCCCTCCAAAGAATTTAGAGTCACACACTCAAGTAGAGGATCTTTTCCTTTATTCCCATTGTTCTAGTATCTTTTTTACATTATGTATTTTATCTTAATTTCTATACGTGGGATTATATTATTCCATATACACCTTAAATTAAAAATAATTAAAAATTATGAGATACCCCATTCTCACTCATGAACCAGTTTTTATTATTTTTATGTGACATCATTATACCACTCAAATATCAGTCTGTTACAAGGATTTATATATTAACCCTTTTTAATTTTTCCCCAAGGTTATGTCATGCAGTTGTAAAATCCAAGGAATATTAGAAGAATATTAAGTTTTTTTTCAAAAGTATTGTTTTATCACTTGTTCAAGATGTTATTATTGGTACCTAATTCCCAAATACACCAGAATTATTTGTCATTTGGGTTCTATTATGTGTACTTTTATGTAATAAATCATGATTTAATTTTTAATAAAGAGTAGTTTTTCTATAGTTTTTATCATAGGAAATATTTTGTTTCTTGGTATTAAGATTAGAAAACTCTAGAGAAATCATTGAGAATAAGACATAGTATAATAAAACAACCCTAAATTTATATACGTATAGATTAATTGTATTATCATAGAAATAAATCCCTATATGGATACTACAAGTGGTTGTTGTTCCAGAATAGATATAACAAGGGGTAATAACTGCAAAAAATGTGTCTTAGGACACACATGTACACAAAAATGGGCCTTACTACATAAATGTTTTGACAATCATTGGGGTTATGTTTTGGTAAATTCATAAGCTCATTGAAAACCATTATTAAGTGAACAAAAAATCCCATGAGAATAAATGTTATGGAATAAATCCTAGATAACATAAATTAAAGCCAAGAAAATCATAATTTAAGTAAACTAATGTTAGTTATAAGTTACACATTTTATGTAATTGAATTTCAATTTATGTGATTATTTATTTAAAAGTAATCATCCAAAAGTTTCATTTTATTCTATCCAATGGCTGGATATAAGAGGAATCATGAAAATAATAAATGTGAAGGGAAATGTGAAGAATTACACAACGAGATTCCCAACTAGATGGGAGCTTGAATTGAGATCTTCGTGACGATAATTTCTCAGATGAATCAGGTTTTGAGTAGACAACTCAATTAGGAGGAGTGTCCAAATACCCTTAAGAAAAATTAATTTACAATGGAGAACATTATGAGACAACAAACTCTGACTATGAAAACATCAAATGATCCCTTAATCTCATAATATAAGATCAAGACTATTGAGAATATCTTATTCATCATTCCATGTTTTGAGAAAGAGATCATTGTATTGGTTGTTTATATTATAGAGGGAGAAGATGATCAGTGGTTTACATTGATCAAGAATACCAAGCAAGTTGACAACATAGAAGTGATGGGGTGGAAGGAATTCTAGAAAATGATTTTTTATAAATATTTTCCTCTCACTCTCTATCTAAAA
Source organism: Viscum album (assembly GCA_963277665.1). Taxonomy (NCBI): domain Eukaryota; kingdom Viridiplantae; phylum Streptophyta; class Magnoliopsida; order Santalales; family Viscaceae; genus Viscum; species Viscum album. The sequence continues at coordinate 1,533,438,505 of OY728120.1, read as the reverse complement.
AAGGAAAGGGATTTACTTTCCTGCAAGTAGATATATGACTATTCTATTAATACGTATAAGGAAAGCTTCAAAATAATTTCATGATAAGACATAAGTATTGTCGTTATGACTGAATTCAAGGATGACTACTACTTTGGGGTATAAAACCTAGTCTATGAAAATCCCTTGAAATATGTGACTTTGATAACTATGAGGAAATTTTATGATGTTCCCTCAATGTAGAAATAAAGATGGATGATTCTTAAGGGTAACATTGGGACAAGAAAAATAAAGTATATATTAATTATAGAAGTATAATGGAGAAAAATAATGGTTCTAGGAAAATTAAATGTACCACTCATCAATGGTGTGAAAATAAGCACCCTAAAAGTTTCCTAAGTGGGATCATGAAATGCTTTAGGTGCATGAAGGAAGGGAAACTAGATAATGATTAGTGAAAGGAGGAACCCACTATTATTGTGGGGGAAATGAAATATATAGTTAAAAATCATCATAATGTTCATTTAATCAACTACAAGGAACCAAGTAAATTAGTAAATCAATTCACTAAGACAAGAGTTTTTAGGGACAACCAATAACATCCAATGCAATAAGGGAGATCGGTTTCTATTGAAACTGCTAAGGTCGATCCCGAAAATGATGTAGTGAAATGTATGATAGTAATTCATTCAATGATATTGAATGTACTATTTAATTATATTTTAATACATTCCTTCATATTAATAATTTTTTATTATAATTATATATACAACACTACAAATCATGGAAGTGGTGTAATAAAGGAAATTTGAAAATGGGGAAATTATTGAATCCCAATAATATAACTCCTCCCCTATCACAATTGTTGATTTGAAATTACATGTTTCACTTTTAATATACCCTTTTGGGGAATTATATGAAATTATATTCATATATTTTCATTCCTTATATGAAGACAACGAATAATTATGTGAAATGTAAATCAATCCGTATATTGGAAATCGTCCCCCAATTATGTACAACTGCATGGAGGATGGTGAATATTTTTTAGCACTAATATCTAAATAATTGATATTATTTCACTATGAGAATATCTATCTATCTAAAATTATTGAGTCTAAGGAAATAACCATCCTCCAATATATGCCTACTATGAGGGAATATGATGATGTGATTATTTATGAATTTTTAGTTCATATTCCTAGAAAAGAGGTTTAACTTTCATTCAAGATTTTAATGTCGGAATTTACAATCTCCACAACTCCATATATAATGGATTCTGTCGAACATGAGGAGCTAAAAAACAACTAAATGAGAATATAAATAAAGGGTTCATATGCCCAAGCACTTCAATATGGGGTTCACCGGCCCTCTTCATCAATAATAAGGATGGGTTGATGATCTTTTCCATTGATTATCATGAGATCAAGAAGATCATGATAACAAAAAATTATCCTCTAACATGTATTAATGTCTTGTTATATCAACTAATTGGGGTATAATACTTCACCATGCTAGATCTTCGGTTGGTATATTACAAAGTTAGGGTGAATAATGGTGATATCCTAACGACTACCTTTCATACTAGGTACGAACATTAGGAGATCATAGTAATAACATTCATAAAAACTAATTCTATAACAATATTCATTTACATGATGAATATAGTCCTTATATATTACCTCTACACATATTTCTTAATCTTTATATATGATATTATAATATACTCCAAAACCAAGGGAGAGTATGAAGAGCATTTGGGAACAATTATAAATATATTTTCAAAGGATAATTTTTATACAATGTAAAGAAAATATGACTTCTGGTATAAGGAAGTAGCATTATTAGGATATATCATAATGATAAATGGGATATCTCGGGACACATAAAAAAACAATTGATGGATGGAAAAGGCCAATATCGGTGAAAGATAATAATATTTTCATTATATTAGTTGGGTACTATCGTTGATTTGTTAGAAAAATATCATGATTGTAAAACCCTATAACCTAGAAAACATGAAAGGGTGTCAAGTTTTCATGGAATTATAAATGTAAAGAGATATAAAAGAATATGAATAGGATTCATATCACAACAGTTGTTCTCACACTACCTATAAGTGGAGATATTTTCATGGAATTCAGTGATTCCTCAAAGAATGGATTGGGCTATGTGTTAATGAAAAATGAAAAATTCATAGAATATACTTCCATGCAGTTGAATGTTAACAAACATAAAAACCCAAGTCAATATCCGGGGTTCATTTTTTGGATCTTCTCTTTGAAAATATCGAGTCATTATATATTTGGGGAGTAGTATGTAATATGTATAGATCAAAAAATAAAAAACTATATATTCAAACAGAAATCGATGAAAATGAACCAATGAAGAATGTTAGAACTGATCAAGGAAAATGACTTCTCAATCCACTATCATCCTAGGTAGTATAACAAACTGTAATATTATCTTAGTAGAATGTATCTAGAAATTTTTTCATTGATGAGTTTTGAGATATATTTTATCTTCTTAGATTCAAAAGGGATGGATACAAGAATCATAAAAGAAGGAGATTCAATAATTCTATCCGAAATTATTTCTCAATCCCTTATTGAAAGGATAAAGGATTATCAAAGAGAGTATGTGGGAATTTAGAAGAAAGATGAAACTATAAGAAAATGGAAATCCTATTATTTTAATGTTAATGTAGGAGGAGATAGGATATTTGGGGCATGACTATGTGTACCATAAAATACTCAGTTAATGAACAAGTTGTTGGATGATGCACATAGCCAAATATTCTCTATACACCAAGTAAGAACAAAGATATATCGATACCAACGATAGAACTATTTGAGGAAAAATGAGAAGAATGAGATTATAGAATATACATGGAAGTTCATGGTATCTCTAATCAAGTGAATAATAAAATGAATAAGTCTAAGGGGTTTATGTAACCATTACCCATACCAACATGGAAAGGGGAAAATCTCACCATGGACACTGTAACAAGACATCCTAAGACATATAGGTAAAAAAATTCTATATGGGTTGTTTTGGATCATATTACAATGAAATCTCACTTCATTTTTATTAGAGAAGATTTATATCTTGATCAACTTAAAAGGTTATACATTAGAAAAGTGGTGATGCTTCATGGAAAAACACAATTGATTGTATATGGTCAAGATAAAAATTTCTCCTCTATGTTCAGAAAGATTATTCAATATAATCTAAACACTTATTTGAACACCAGTGTGGATTTCACCCAAATACCAATGGCCAATATGATCAAACTATTCAAACATTGGATGAAAAGTTGCAAGCATGTTCGGTGGACATCCAATGAGGATGAGACCAATATATTCCTCTAGTTGATTTCTCATACCGCAACAGTTTCAACTCAAGCATACAAATGGCCCACTGTGAACCCTTTTATGGGAAGAGGTGAAGAACACATGTATGTTCATATGACATTGGGTAATGAAAACATATCACTCCTGAAATGGTCCAGAAAATGGTGGAAAATGTTATAACCATTCAACATCACATCAAGGATGCCTAGAGTTGACCGAAGAGTTGTCCTGATAATCATTGATGAAACCTAGAGTATGACATTAGATACAATTTATTCAACCACATACTTCATGGATGAAATTTACGAGATTTGGGAACAAGGTAGATCATATCCTAATATGCAACGGCCCCTTCGAGATCCTTGATAGCATCATAGCGGTGGCTTATCAACATGCACTCCCACCAAACCATCTTAATGTACATGATTTATTCCATGTATCCCTCTTGATAATGTCAATAACAAACCCCTCATATGAACTCATTCCACATATTGTACCATTTTAGAAATATCATTCATTTGAGGAGAATTCGGGGAAGATCTTAGATAATAGAGAAAAATTCCTATGAAATAAGACAATGCACCTAGTAAATGTGTTTTGGATAAACTATGTGTTTGAATAAGTGACATGGGAACCTGTGGAGGTAATGAAATAGAGTTACCCTCATCTCTTTTATTGTGGGAAATAAAAATTACTGGGGTGAAATTTCTTGAGGGGATAATATTTCACATATCTGAACTGTTGTAAATAATAGTCCCCTTTTGATTTAAGTAGATGTCTTATTATGAAATATTGTTATAGAAAGCACATTTACTTCTTTGGTTTTATTATATTCTATCATATTTGAAATACTTTCAGGAATATTTTTCATTGGTAATATAGTTGTTGAACAGTGATCACTTTATTAGTATAAATTTATGTTTTAAAAAAAACCAATTGATAACGAAAAATGATGTGATGGCCTTAACCAGTAAGATAATACCCTATGAATCCCATTTATTGGAAAATTTGACGGATAAATAATCAATAGTATTTTCCCTTGGGCAATAACAATATGATATCCAACAACTCAATCATGAATGAAATTTTCTACAAGAGATGTTTAGGCTCATCGAGATCACATCCCAAACCATATATGTCAAACCACCCCATGAAAGTCATATGATCGTGTACCTTACTCTTAAGGTTTTTTCGGTTGTATTAAATGGATATGTATTAAGACCCTATTTTTATGATTATTTACATATTTATATAATTATTAATATATTTTCATCATATTATGGTTAATTTATAAATGATTTTTTTCATTATAATAACACACAAATTGTATTTTTGGGAAATATTCAAATTAAATTATGGAATTTATTTTTTTGAATGAATTTATTTTTTAAATAAGTAATATTTTGGAATATTATTATTACTAAATAATTTTTATTAAATATAAATGATAATATATTTTTTTTGAAATCTAATTTAATTTTTATAACAGTTATAAAACTCTTACTGTAAAAAAAGCTCAACATTTCTCAATAAAAAATGATTACTATTTTAAAAGATAAAATACACATACTTAAAAAATCATCTAAATAAAATTAATAATTTTTTTTGAACAAAAATCATTGAAATTAACCAAATGTGAATTTTTCAAAAAATATTCGGACACATGAATTTTCAGTTAAAAATTAAATATCATAAAAGGATACATTTGTTATTTTGACATCATAATGAACCAAAAGTGATGTATTAAATACTATAAAAGTTGTCTAGGAAAAAATATATGTTTTATAATTAAAATAATTATATTTTATGTTTATTATATTAATTTTTAAAATCCCTTAAAGTCCTCTGAAACCATTAAAATATTTTATGGTTTTAAAACCACTTCTTTAAGAGTATGACTTTATTACACATGAGCATGGATATTATTTTGTTATTACTGTCCCTTTGCCTTATTAAATAACAATAAACACTCTCATTTGGAATAAACAATGTGAAAATCCATGTGATGGTTTATGGTTTTGATTATTTTATTATGTCGAGTCCAAAGACAAAATAATAACGAAATCCCCCTATTTTCCTACATAAACCAACCAAAGATCCCATTTATATTCACTAAAAATACTTTTATAATATTAATACTCTTCCATACACACTCTATATTCAGCCCAAGGCGCCCCCAGTATCTCAAGAATCCCCTATAAGGCATTTTGAGTCACACACTCTTTGTTAAGGATCTTTTTCTTTTTCCTCCTTATTCAAGTATCATATTTATCATATGTATTTTATTTTCATTTCATTATTATAGTATATGTTATTCCATATCATCCTTACAATAGAATTAATGGAAACATTTTGATATTCCCATTCACTCTCATCAACCAATTTTTTTAATTTTTATGTGATGGCGTTATGCTGCTAAAATTTCACCATGATTTTCCATGAAAAAACAATCATGTTGTGAATACCATAGCCATTTATTATCACGAGTATTCACCTATATAAACATATAACCCTTATAATTGGGGAATACATTATTTTATCCCACACTCCTTGATCATGGAATGTAATATTAGGATGAATGAATATGTGTTTTATAATATATTTGGAACACTTATGCATGAGAATGAAATAAAAGCTATAAGTGATCCCTAGATAATATAGATCCCCAATGAATTGGGTAATTTTCAGTCTCAAGGGATGTAATTTTGGGATACGGAGTCAACGTGATTCCATTATGGGACTTTTTCCACCCTAATGTTTTGGCGGTTTAGCCAAGACCTATGTTTATGATATATTATTTAAAGTTGTTTCCTCCTTTCCCATGTTATGATTATCATGTTATATCATGTGTTATTATTTATGTTTATGATTAAAACTCTTTTCATGACCCATTTATATTCATATAATCTAACATGTATCACTTTATTCCTTGTTTATTCCCATACTATGGTTTATATATCACCCCTTTCATATGATTGTCCCCATGTTATCCAATGAATTTTTAGAATTCATGGAATTTTAGAAGGATGTTAAGGTTTTTTTAAATGATGTCATTGTATCCCATGTATAAGATGTTATTCAATGTACCTAATTTACAAATAAACAATACTTATCAATATTTTGGGTTTTACAATGTGTTATTTTAGGTAATAAATCTGGAATTAATGTGTAATAAAGTTCAGGGTTGTTATACATAATTCACTCCATGGATCATATTATCTATAAGAGTATAATTTAACTGATAGAAGGTGAAATCTATAATTTCATAGGATCATGAAAATAAAATCATTGATATATGATTTTTCTCATGTCTATCTAGATGTTAGAGGTATTTCATGAAGGACATATCATTCTTAGTATCACCTATTAAGAGCTTGACTAAGAAGGGTGTGATGATTTTATGGTCAGATACCTGTGATAAATCCCTTCATAAGATGATAGAGAGACTGATTTTAATGTCTCTATTGATCCTTCCAGATCCAGGTAGGAGATACAATATGTTTTTATATTCTTCTGGAATTGCGATAGGATGAATTTTGACGTCGATGAATTGATTAATGATAGGTAGGTCTCTTTAGGTGAGACTACAAGAGAAGAAATACCAAACACCCAATCTCAATATATATAGTGTGGTACATTCCATGCACTGTTGGGGGAATTGTTAATTGGGATAGTATTTTATTGGGTACACAGACCACATAATCCTCATGATTGTTTTGACATAGCATGATCCAACTCTATGTAAACAATGGTGGGTTGAGTACCTATAGTGTTTTGACTTTAATCATTTATATATTCTTGGAAAGGTAAATGAATTTTTTGATGCACTATGTGGGAGGGACTCTGATAGAAGCAGTTCAAGAGGCTAGTAATGACATAAATATTATTGATTTATTCACGGCGATTCACTTGTAGGTGAATGATCTCTATTTATTGAATTTTATCTTTTCCTTAGAAGTAACTTTCACTCTTATAGATATAGTTTGTATTAGATATTAATCATATTCTGAGGGCCCAGTATTTCAGGGAGGTGGGGTATGTGAGGTCCCGCCTCTTGTATGGACTATGGGTGAGGATGATATTCTTTATATTCATGGTCACATAAGGGTTCCCTCATACATATGTGACTACATAATGTGATTGTTTCATGGCACAGTTTGGAATGTAAATATCAATATTTTCTGATATATTGAGACATTATCCATCAATACTGGTGGTTGATAATGAAATTTTATGTACCTAGTTTTGTTACGATGTGTTCCCAGAGCCAGTATGTGAAGGTGGAACATTAGAAAACATTTAGGATATTACTAAAGTTACCCATTCATGAGTAGAAGCAAGAATATATTTTTATTGATTGGAAAAAATGGTTTTTGAGGTTGACTGGATGTAGTAATTTTATATATATTTTTGTGTAAAAGATACAGAAGGTCCCTCACTTTTATCTAGTCATGGAGAACTTCTTAGTAGATGAGCTTGGATGATTCTATATCCATGTGATAGTAAAACTTCACGAATTTCCTTAGACCATTATATAATATAGGAATTCTCGATTTACATCTTGTTTCTTGAAGAGTTTTCTGAGGTCATTGGTTAATCATGTGTTTCTATTTATTGCATACCACTCTTGGAGTGATGGATTGTCATAGTGTGTGACTTATGTGCTGGAAGAAATTCTTAGAGCATGGGTCCTTGATTATGAGGGCTCCTAGGAGGTGAAGATATCCCTTTTTGAGTTCACCTACAAAAATAGATGTCACGTTATGATATAGAGGGTGCATTATGTGGATTTTCATAGTAGGCCAGGTTGATCACCCTTGTGGTGGTTAGAGTTAGGGGAGGTAGAATTTCTAGTACTAAGTCTCATGGTGGAGACATCAGAGCAGGTCTAGTTGATTTTGAAATGGAAGGCCACCATACATTCAAGGAAAAAATCATACATTGATCAAATTCGATGACCTATAGAGTTTTATGTAAGGGATCGCGTATCTTTACATATCTTACTAAGGCTGAGACACATATATATTAGGAGACAGGGTAATCATTCACCGTGATATATCAATTTATTCCAGATTCTAGAAATAGTCTGTTCGGTAGCTTATCAGGTGCAGTTATCTCATATATTCTAATCCATGCATAATGTATTCAATGTATGTCAATTCTGACATTATCTGTTAGACCCATATCAAACTCTCCATTCAGATTATGGGGTGTTATAGGTTGATGTTTCCTTCAATGGGCATCATATTCTTATCATTTATAGGATAATGAAGGCTCTCTAAGGCTATTCAGTTCCTTTAGTAGTCATTTGTATGATGACCCTTCAGATTGGGTGGTCAATGTAAATGCTCAGTGTCTGCAGTTAACCTCTAGCATTTCATGACCACCCTTTGAAGGTAAATTCAAAGAAAAATTGATTTAGTGGTGGAGTATTCTAATATATTGGGTTTTACTATGAGAAAGGTATCTTTTTTTAATTAACTCCTTATTTTTGGAATCATATATGTTCTTATTGAAAACATGGGAGTCTAAAGGGTGTTCATGGATTTTTCGGAGCCCAATGTCCAGATTTTTTTGGAAAAGGAAGCTGGGCCACAAGGTTAGTAGAAATATTGTGAATCAAGACGAATGGTTACATGAAATCATGAAGGGTAGGATAAAGGGATGTAGGGGACCACACTTTTTGAGTAAATAGGGCATCTATGGGCGCATTCTTGAGAAAATGGATCTTCATTTTCTAACAGAGGCATGTATAATTTTTTTTCATGGTTTGGGGAGCTATTTACATGAACAACGTAAAGTCCCCCATGAGGCATAGAATGGTAATTGGTTGAAACATGATTTGGAAAAATATGTGGCTAAATTTTGGGACATAGTTAAGAGATTTTAAATTACAAATTGTCCTTTAAAATATATTATAATGCATGTCTATTTCCATTATTCATTTAGTGGATTGACCCCTAAAGGTGGGATCTCTTTTAAATGCAAATCCTTATGCTTCACCATTGTTTCTTCATCCAATGCCCAGTTGGAATATTATTTTTCTCATTTGATCTATGTTATTGAGTTATTCATTCATCTAGTGTAAGTTTTCATTTTTCATCACGTTGAAAAAGTTGTTTTGGTGTAAGATAATATGCCATATTTCTAGGATATTTTCTGTTCTTCATTTTTTCCCAATCTGGAAAGAATCAAAGATTGTTACTTTTTGAGTGTTTTACTAAAAACATGTAGTAGGTGGTCTATATATTTCCCTCAATGTTTGGTGCCATATTAGAAATTTTTTCATTGTTCTACCTTCCACAATTTCTAAAGGTGTCCCTTTAATTAATTAAATGACTAAAAATAATGAATTAGAATTTGTTAGGTTACTCTTTTGTAACTATCAGATGGTTGGAGGTTATTCACATCAACATAGGCCCCCTAGGGTGTGTTCCCTTTTATCTTCCCTATGTTGTACAACCCGATTGGGTGTGTCTGTGTACTCGCCCCTTGTTTTGTGAGCCATGATAAATGGAAAGAAAATTTATTGATTTATTAAGATAAGGATATGTCTCCATTCCATGAGATTAGATGATTTTTATTTGGCTGATTATTTAAATGGAATTTCTAAAAAATGTGAAAATGAGTTGGAAGAACTCAGGGAATGTAAATTTGTATGAACTGAAGGTTGAAATGATATGATGAATTCATTAGGGTAGTGGATTCCTTGGACGAGATCCTTGTATCAAGATTCTATTGTATTACAAGGATATTTCTACTCCATGGATATAGTTTATTGTATTGGATTCCTTGTACTTTTTTTCCTTGTATCATGATCCTGTAGGATGACATTGGCCTTGCTATGGCTTGGATCCGGCTTTCTTGGGCCCACATTGGACATGCTCTTTTGAAATTCTCCATGTATTAAACCAAGTCTTTAGTTAGTTTCCATCAAGATTATCTTGGGACTCTAGGGGGAATAATTTTTCTTATCTACCATTGATCTAGCCCATCTTGATCTAACACTGCATTACATTGCGAGGCCATTGGGGATGATTTATAAATGATTACATAGTGTGTGTGTCGTGGATATTTTAGCTATTATTTATATATATCCCCAATATTTGTATTTAAATCTAGTGGATAAACAATACATTATCAATTTTATGCATTACTATATCCCCTATATACAGTTTATTATTATTTTTTCATAGGGAGCCATGTTTTTCTATACAGGACCAATTATACTTGAACCTTTAGTTTTATTACTACTGTTCTTATGATATATTATACAATCCTTTTGTTTTTGTAACCCAAACTAAATTTTTTATACTAACCATTGGTAGGGGCCTACTGAGTGTTATCTCACACCATATTCAGGCCGATGTTGGGTACTCAGGCAGATATCCTGGATATAGGTATAGGTTGGTTAATGCACCCATAGTATGATACATGACTTTTTGTTCATAGTCAAGGGGAGAAAATATCCAAGATCGACTCATGATGCTACCTAGAGATATTACTTTTCTGTATTTTTTATATTTTATATAGGTATTGTATTGGATTCTTGTATACAATATTTCCTAATTTATAGAAACATGAAGTGATTATCATGTTGTACATTACTATTTTTGATTATTTGTTATTATGGTTTTATTGATGATTTATCTTATGTCTATTGTTCAATTATTTATCTTCTTCTAATAATTGATTTCAATGATTATTGAAACTATGTTACTCTAAATTAACGGAACATTCTCCCCACAAAGAAACCCTTGTCCTTTTCTACTGGTTATTATCCTCTAGTATATGGGGGGAGGGGGGCATGCTTGAGGCCAATTGACCAACCATCTTAGGGAACTATTTAGTGGCTTCAGAGTCTATTTGTTACAATTTTTGTAATATTTCAATATCCCATTATGTGTATATATTAATTTATTTTGACCATATGTTAATTTATAACTATCTTCGGTTGTTCTAGGGGAATTTATAATTTTTTGAGCATGTTAATTGTTTGTACATGGTTAGGGGGAATAATGTTGAATTCCAAGGAATTTATCGAGGTTTTGTTGGTTTGGGGTAGTGGTGTTCCTCACATTTGGGGCATTTTTTGTCAGAACAAGTGAAAAAATCAAGTGCCTTTTCTTGTGTGTAGAACTAAGAGAAAAATTTGTATAAAATTTAAAAAACCGCGAGGAATAAATGTGTGATGGAAATAAATTAATCCCAAAATTTATTTTAAAACATAAGATTCCACCCTTTGGGCTCTTTCTTCTCCCAATAGTATTAGATCTTTGCCCTAGGGATTCCTCAAAGATATATTGAAGATCCCAAACCTCCGAGAAATTAATTCCTTTGGATATATAGGTATTGGATCTAGAAATATAAAGGTTATAATCTATTATTTATTATTCCCCATTATTGTTTTAGATATCCTACTTCATGAAAGGTACCATAGTTTGGGGTTATTGTGGAAAAATATATATGTCATGTTATGATCTAGTATGGTATGTTTTTGAAATTGGTAGACTCTATGTATGGGTTTTATATGAAATTGAATGCCTCCAAGTGTGGGATATAGCACATGGAAACCTAGGGTACTCAATATGGGTGATAGAATTGGGACCAGTATCCTACGATAGTTTTCATCTACCTAGAATCAATTTAGGATACATCTCTAACAAAATTATCTTATGACAGTGTGTTCACTTATTTTAATTTTCTATTGTCCCTAGTATTTTTTCTATGGGGATTCAAGCACACATTTTCATATTTTCCCAGTGGTCTAAGGATCATACCTAACCTAGACTATATATAAAATATAATTTAGTATCTGTGTTATTATACTTTAAAATTCACATTTTGTAATGCCTTTAAAACTTGTTTTATTTGGTAATGTTTTAAAAAAATTATTGAAAGAGCATATTTTCATGTTTTATTTCAAACTAGAAAAAACAATAATTTTTTATTTATTTTACTCAAATTATAAAAATTGGTTTATCTAGTAATACTAGTTATGAAAAACCTGGTGGGATCTTGCTCGACTTATTTTTTATCAAACCATACACATACCATTGGGTGTGTATAGATCATGTTATATATAAAACAAAGGTAGATTACTCCTGAAGGATGATAATATCTATTTTATATAGCGATTAATGTATGGTGGTAACAAGGTGGGATATTATCCATTGTATCACATGGATATGGGTTATTGTAATTCTCAATTATATTTTTTACAAGTATTGAATTGGAACATTTTCACATAAATTCCTTGTTTTCCAATGTGTAAATTTTTATTGTAATTATATCTATAATTTATATATTTTGGTTTTTGATATCTTGGATTATTATTGGGAAAATTTTCCAAAGGAATTTCTTGATTCCTAGTTTTATGTCTTCAACCCATGGGGATCAGGAATGCCATTTAGTCATTTTCATGGGCCAACATGGGTGTCTATCTTAGGGATAATTCTAGTTAGGCCATGAAAAATTGTTATCATATGAATATTATGTGATCATGGACTTATCTTATTGGGGTTTTTAGTGGACAAGAGATAACATTGTTTAAAATTAAGGGGTAGGTTACGAGAGAGTTTCTTTCCAACACTCATTGTAATGAACGATATGTGACCACAAGATGATAAGAAACAAATCTCTTAGGATTATTTTTAATCTAATCATAGATATTTAATTATGTTATCTTGAATAAAACTATGATTAAACACCTATATAAAGATATATCTTATTTATTTTATGTAATACCATGCCCCCTGAAGGATTCCAAGAGCTCCTCAATAGGGTTATGTGAATGATGCTCTTCAATTAAATCCTCCATTCAATTAGAATCATACGAAAGGGGTAGTGTGAGTATTCTATCATATGGATTTATGTTTTATCCCTAACTAGGATCGAGATAGTGAAGTGAAAAAAGAGACTGTAAGAGATAAATATCAATCCTAATATTATCTCTACTAGAAACCATCATCCTTCCATGGAACAAATTATACTTAGGATTTTTATGACTAGATCCGGAATATCGAACTAGTTCATGACATCATTAAGAGATAAAACTACATTAAGGTAAATTATTCTACCATTAATATTAAATGTCCTAGAATGAGATGAGGGGTTAAGGTGGTTGAGGTAAAACAACATGAATGTTTGCAGTTGAAATAATTAAAAAATATATATTTCCTATAATTTTTCCCGAATTCATTGACTTGGTAAAAATATGTGCAGTTTATCACATTCCTATAAGGTTATTAGACCAATTAAGAGTATTAAAAAAATATTATTAGTTATAATGTTTTTATAATTATTTTTTATTTGTAATATATCAGAATCTACACTTCCAGATTTGGATCTAAAGACATAAAATTTACAAATGTGACCCAAATTTTTTCCATCAAAACATACATCTTAAAATAATTAAAGGATATATTACATATCCAAGGAAATTTTAGGTTTAGAGTTTTAAATAATTAGGGAAAACTATTAGAAAAATCGGTTCATAAAAAACTGGTTTATAAATAAAAACACACTATATTTCACTATGTTAACCTTTTCTTGTTTCTCATTAGGTTATCGACATCAATCATGTGAAATAAATCTAGGTAAAATGATTTAAAATCATTCCACTTAACCTGGGGAAATGATACATAAGAAAGGGTGAGATTAAATTCCCAGTAAGGTTAAACAAGAGATATATATTAGTATAAACATGAAAAAAGGGGATTAGATCATGATCATAATAGTGGAATATAATACCCAACATATCAAATATCATAAATATGAGTCATGGAATAAATACTGGAAGTTCATAAGACTTGAATCATAAGGAAATGAAGAAAATAATCCCTAAAATCATAACATGTGAATAAGAAATGTAATTTAGGGAAGTCAAATAAGAAAATAATATGATTTCCAAAGTATCCAAGTCATCGCTTCTAATACCATCTTAGTGGATAAATTCTTATACCGAACCGAGTTCACATTTTGTTCATGCTATGTATTACTAAACCAGATTTACATTCCATTATATTCATGTCTATCTCATGAGATATAATTATTTACACAATTAATTAAATATAAACATATGTCTCACCCATCTCATAGTTAAATCATTCTTACTTATTCCATAATAACATACATCATTCATAACCCATTAAGAGAAATGGGTTTCATTGAACACTTCATCATAACCTAACTCATGGAAAACAAAAAAAAATGTAATAAGTGAAAATCAATAATAAATTTAAAACATTTATAGAAGTAATAAAAATGTTATCATTGGATAATATCCCAAATAAAACAAATTTAACATAAAATAGCATGGTCTTAGATGGGAAATAATTTTCAGAGAACTCTTGAAATCTATTCTTCATGAAAATATTATTTTTTCTTTTAAATTAGATTCTTAGAACCTAAAACATTTTTTAAATACTATTTTCATTAAAAATATATTTTAAAAAATATGGAACACTTTAGATCATAAAAATTTTCTTTAAAATCAATTTCCTTCATAATGAGCCGAAGAGATCTTTTAAATACATTTCTTGTGTAAAATAATCTTCAAACATTTCAAATTTTCCCATAACACTTTGAAACATTTTAATCCCAATACCCATGAAATAATAACAATAAAATAATCTTATAATACCAGGAAAATAAATTTAATCTAGATATATCATGTCAAATGTTATTATATACACCTCGTATAAGAACATATGTTCATAACAAAACATGTGTCTCAAAGAAATAAAATTGAGACAAAAACTATCATTTGGTAACATTCAAACCATGAAACCCCAAAAAATAAAGATCATCAAATTGAAATGTAAATATCCAGAAATTAAATTAACAAATTCATAGAATATCTTCATGGTAATTATGTGAACCATACAAAAGAAATGATTAGTGAATAAGGTATGTATCTCACCGAAATTGAAAGTGAGATGAAATTACCTTACCTTAGGTCGGTGTTCCTTTTTACATATCAAAAACTCATTTATAATTCATTAAATAATGTAATTATTTTATTTCAAAACCATAATTATATTTATGATATCATATATGATCACTTTTTCACCCATTTAGTAATATTTCATTATTACTTACTTTAGGGTGTTAATTGTTTCATCTTTTCTAAGCATGTTTTGACATATAAGTCCAATATATTATTCATAGGATTTATTTATATCATTTAAATAATATTATTAAGGTATTATACATCATATTATTCATTATATACATTTATTTTATCATTCCTGAATAGTGAATAATGAAAATGAAGATCATCGCATTATGGAGACATTAGTCCGTATGTACGCCCAAGCGATAGTATCATTTCCTTAATAGTAACAGTTACGGTAGTGAATGGTGTATATGTTGTTTATTGAATAAATATCATGTTATAATTATGATATATTTATATTATTTCCATCATTATACCTAGACAAATAATTGTTTGCTGAAAAATAGATTACACGACGACGTGGAAATGGTAGGTCGTACGTACGCATGTTTGTGGATTTTGTTTTTTTCATTGGATGGATAGAAGTTGGAATATAGTTTTTACATAGCCAAAATAATTTCAACTCTTATAGTTAATACTATATTTATTATATAATACTATAAAGTACATAATAAGAGTAAGTAGAAGAAGAAATTATAATAAAAATTTGGTAAGGAAGTTGCATCTTCTTCGATTATCACTCTCAAAATCACCTCTTAGGAACACTAGAGTATGAATTTTGAGAAGAAAAGAAGATCTATAATGTGAAAAGGGATGTTTATAAGGTAAATGATGATATTTAATTTTAGATTCAACGCTCAAAGGGTTGTTATTATTTGAGGGAGGAAGTTCCATTTTATAATTTAGGTGTGGGGCACTTTTAGAATTTATAGACCAATTAATTTATAATAATTTCAATAGAATTCAAATACATAAAAAATGACATATATTTGAATATAAGATATTAAAATATTTTAATCTCATAAAATTTTAAATTTTATCAATGTTTTTATGTCAATTTAAACATATCTTTTTAATTAATCCTTAATTATCAATTTTAATTTTTACTAAGGTAATAACATTTCCAATATGAAATGTTTCTGAATTTTACTTATGCTATATAGACTAAGAAAATAAATGAATAATTTATAATTTAATGTAGAATGTTATTATTATTATGTATTTATAATATGCCTTATGATTTTTAAATAATTTAATAATACATTATTTTGACAAAATATCAATAGTTTAAATTTTGACACTATTCATTTTGTGGATATTTAAAAATATAATGGTAAGATGATAACATAAAAATTAATATATTATATCCCTAAGGGTTAAATATAAAATATATAATTAATTATAAATATATATTATCCAAAATTATATTTATTTTAATATTTTTGATATCATTCATTTTGTTATTTCTGTTAAAAAAATAATCACTACATATTTTTTGACTAATTTTTTAATATGCAAATTTGTTATTTAAAAATTATAAATAAAATAACATTAAAATGATAAAAATTATAGATTCCATAATTGTATTGATAAAAAAATATTTTCTATTTGACCTTATATTAAAAATTATATAGTATTAATAATATGAAAGTGAAAAGGTTGACTCTACATTAAGTAAAATAATATTAATGTCAGAATCATTTCTATGTTGTTCAAAATGGTCAATAACTCAGACATTAGATTGTTATGGTTGAGATATTCTCGAAAACTAAAATTTGTTCAAATTTTTTTGTCTTTTAATGGTTATTATCATTTTAATAAAAATTCATTTATTTATTTTTCATCAATAAATAATGTTTTCATCATACTTTTATAGGATTTTAAGGTAATTATTTAGTCTCAAAAAAGACTAAATAATTTAACATGATGTATATAATATCATTATATTTCATTAAAATATTTATTATCTAATTTTATCATGTTTACCAATATATAAATATTATTATACTTATAAGATATATGATGGTGATATTTTATCACTTTCATGTCACATTATTTAATTTTTATAATATTCATATAACTTTCATAGAAAAAAGACTATTAAATGAGACAAAAAAGATCATTAGGTGTTAAGGTTCAAATTTTAATCAACCAATAGGTATGTTCTGTGGTAATTTGTTTGTCCTTATCATTTTAATTAGTTTACTAAATTACTTGATTTACCTTTAATCGTGTTAAATAAAATTTATCATTATTTACTATTAATAATATCCAAAAAATAAAATTAACCTAAAAAATTAATTGAAACCACTGATTCCAAATATAGAATCAATTTCTAAAAATTTTAAACCCTAATGTTTCAGTAATTAAATTTTAATAAATCTCGTTGAGCGAACGAGAAAATGGGTTTTTAAAAAGTAAAAACCCATCAAAATATTGACACGTCTTTATACCATACCCAATATGAAATTACTTCAAATGAAAAAAATTGAATTAAATGATAAAAAAAAAATCTAATTATAATTTAAAAAAATTAAAATGATAATCTAACCATATAAATTAATTACATGAAAAAGATGTTTTGAACTAAAATGTAGTATTTTTCCATATTCATTAAAATCTGAATGTTATCGAAAAGTAGCCAAAATATATATACACTAAATTTATATGTCCCAAATAGAAATAATAAGTTTATTTGGTAATAATTATCTTATAATGGTGTCGAAAACTATATTTAAAATGGGTGTGTAATCAAAAGGCTGTAAAACATCATTTTTTTTAAAAATACCTCTTTTTTCCATAAAATTTAATTTGTCCATATATCCTGCCTAGAAAACATATAAGATTAATTTTAGATGTTATATTGAGTATATAATAAATATATATCATTAATAAAATCCATAATGGCTGAATTTATTAGTTTCTAAACTCACTTATTTTTATTTAAATAGATTTTCAAAAAATAATTTTCTTTTATTTAAAAAGGTTTTTATTTTCATTTGTAATTAATTTCACACCATATAATTAATCATATTTTCATAATTCAGTTAATATTATTCATATACACTATTATAAATATTATGTTATAAGTTAAAATAATAATATTTAGTTGTTCACTTGACATTGTTTTGGGTGAAATTAATTCTATCAAAAGAACTCAAAATTTTGATTCACACAAGCCAAGCATAGTGTTGTGTATACTATAGGATAATAATATGTTACATGTAGAGAATGATAATATTGATGGGACATAAAAAACATGAAATCAAATTAATATTAAAAAGATATCTTATTTTATCAGGGTGTTACATTCTACCCCCTTAAAATGAATTTCACCTTCAAAATTTTTCAGGGTTGTAAAAGGATAGAAAACCACATCGTAAAAAGAATTAACAAAACAGTCATTTTAAATGAAATAAATGGAATTATAATGGCCTCTTAGTTAATAGCTTATATAGTCCCATTTTGGAAACTGTGGATAAGGGAAAAAACTGACCATCAAGTTCTGATGGAGTCTAATTGAAAACATTTTTAGGATAAAGTTAATTATTAAAAAACTATAAATTTGTGATGGGATAAATGGTCTTGAATTTCGTAGGAGGAAAATAAAATGGAATACCTTTTTAATGAATTTTTTATAGTTTTGAGTAATTATGTATCTACCAATATTAATATCATAAGAAAATATACCTACTTGAAAGGTATAGTTTCATCTTTTAATCAATTTCCACAAAAAAACTCATCTTTTTCGTCAAATGATCAGTAATAAAGTTGATTTTTTCATACATAAAGCACTACAATCATCTTCTAGAGAATCACATAATCCAAAAAATATTAACTATAAATTTATCCTATATTTAGACAATAACCAAAATGGTTATTACATGATAAGTTAATTACCATAAATAATAAACCTTATTTGATGAAAAACTAATTCAATATCCAAAATTCAATAGTAGTACCAAACGTTCAACATATACCATTTAAAAAATGTCTTCCCTTGAGAATTTCATGAATAATACAGAATCGAAAAATAATAAAGGATTTGGGCACATAATATTTCACGATAAATTTTGACATTTATCGACAAGTATAATCAACCACTCTTAATGTCTTATAAAAATGTAATTAACCTAATCACATATTCTCTATAATAGGTTAATCATTTCTAAAAAACCCTAAGTCCCCAAAATTCTAAAATTAAATTTATATTTTCTTCAAAATATATTTATACCATAACTCCTAAATTAAAATCACATAGTAATCTATTTAACTAAATTGTGTAATGTTCCCAAAATAGTGAACTTCCTCCAAAATAATATTTATCACTTAAATAACATATCATTTTCCAGTAATAAGGATATCAATTTGAGAAAACATATATTCCCAAAATAAACTTATTATTATTCCATAAAATAGTTTAACTAAAAATAAAATGTTATAATAACCAAAGACTTCACGTAGGCCAGTGGTAGGCGATAAATCCTTATCACCCTTCGGTTGTGGGTTAGATTATTGTATCCTTGTTCGATGTGATGGGTTGTAACCCTTCCTATGGGTTATCATTTTTCTAAAACTAAATAAAACTTATAAATATACCAAATGAGATAAAATCATAAAAAATAACCATAAAATATTTTAACCTCAAATGTTAGATCATACCTATAATTTTGCATCCAAAAAAATGAAATATCCCTTAATTAACTCATAACTAAATGTATCCAAAATATAATCAGTCACCTTAAAATTTTATAACCAAAATCCTAAAAAGGTGGTTTTAGGAAACTCATCATATGTTTATCCCTAAAATTATAATACCATGATGGTATGAATAAACCTTTAGAAAACATCCCGATCTACAAAGTTTTTTAAACCTTTCTCTGATACCAAATGTAATTGTCTAGAATCCACACATCTTGATTCATCACTAATGAAATAAGATTCCAAAACATGACCCAATATTTTCTACATCAAAAAAAACAATATCAATAGGAAATATTGGATCACCTACATACCAATGACCTTTTAAGTGTAGAGTTTTAGAGAAATTTGGAGAACTCTTAAAAACGTTATTTCTTAAACAATGGGTTCATAAATAAAAAAACACTATCTCTTACAATGTCAAAATCTTATTATTTCAAATTTGTTCATCAATATAATCCACATAAAATACTTCAAGGAAAAACTCATTTAACATCATTCCTCGTAACATAGGAAAAATAATCCAAAGATAGTGTGAGTTAAAATGCTGAGTAAGTGTAAACAAGAGAGATATGTAAGTATAAACATGAAGATGAGGGTATGATAAGATGATCATAATAGTATAAGATCATACCTTGTATATAAAATATCATATGTAGAAGTCATGGAATAAATATTATAAGATTATAAAACATTAATCATAAGGAAATGAAGAAAAAAAGCCCTGAAATAATAATATATGACTAAGACATGGAAATTAGGGCATTAAAATTTGTACATAATATTATTTACATAGTATCAAAGGATTAACTTCTGAGACTATCATAGTGAACAATGTTTAATACTGAACTGAGTCCACTCTTCATTCCAGAAACATATTACTGAACCAGATTTACATTCCATTCCAGTCACGTATATCCCATGAGATATAAATAATTACCTAATGCATTGGAGGGAGATATAGGTCACTCGTATATCATAATTAAATAATTTATACATTTTCCACAAGAATATAGACCATTCAGAACCCATGAAAATAAATGGGTTTCATAAAACACTTCATCATAGAATTACTCATGGAAAAAACAAAATTCATTATTACCAATCCATAATGAATTTAAGAAAATAAAATAATGAATAGTAATGGTATCAATAATTTATATCCCCAATAAAACATATGTAATAGTAAATAATATGGTAATATATGGAAAATAATTTTGAGAGAACTCTGGAGAAGAGTTCGTAATAAAAATATATATTTTCATTTAAAAGTTCATTTTAGAACATAAAATATTTTTGAAAACCATTTTAATTGAAAATATATTTTTAAATATATAATATAACACATTAGAAATTAAAAATATCATTAAACTCATTTTACTTGAAAATTAGCTAAAGAGTTCTTTTAAAAACATTTCTTGAGAAAAATAATCTTCAAACATTTATGAGAGTCCCATTCCACATTGAAAAATTTTAATCACAATAATCATAAATAATAACGTAAAAAATCATATAAGTCAATTAAAATAAGTATATTCTAGATTTAACATGTCAATTGGTAGTATATACACCTCATATAAGAACATCCGTGTATAAAAAACATGTGTCTCAAAGAAGCCATATTATGATAAAAATTACATTACTCATTTGGTAACTTTTTAATCTTGAAACCCCATTAAATAGGGATCATAAAATGGGTATGTAAATATCTATAAATTAAATAATAAAATTCATATAGTACATTCATGGGAATTTTTTACACCACCAAAAGAAATAAGTGGTGAATAAGGAAAGTATCTTAAAGAAATAGAAAGTGAGATGAAATTCCCTTTCCTTAGGCCCGGGTTCCTTTGAACATATAAAAAACTCCTATATAATTGATTATAGAATGTTATTATATTATATTATAACCATATTCATATTTATATTTATAATATCATATATTATAATATTATCACCTCTTTAATAATATTTCATTATTACTCCTCTTTCGGGTGTTAATTGTTTCATCTTTTATTAGCATGTTTTGATGGAGACGACCAACGTATTCTTCATAGGTTATATTTATAACATTTAAATAATTTAGTTAAGGTATTATATGTCATATTTATCTAATATATAAATTTATTTAATCATTAATTAATGGTGAATAAGTAAAATTAATCTCATCAGGTTGTGGATATAGTAGTCTATACATACGCACTAGCGATAGTATCATTTCCCTAATAGTAATAATTAAGGACGTGAATGGTATATATGTTGTTTAAAGAATAAATATCATGTTATAATTATTATATATTCCTATTACCTCCATAATTATACCCATCCAAATAAATTAGTTATGAAAAAAATATTACACTATGGCGTGGAGACGGTAGGTCATACGTACACACACATGGTAATTTCATTTTTTCAGTAGATTGATTGAAAGTGGTATATTATTTTTCAAAACCATAATTAAATCAAAAAATATTGGTAATATTTTTTTTATTATATTATAATTAAAATAGTATAATTAGAGGAAGTATAAGAAGAAATGATTTTGAAAAGACAGTAAGTATCTTCCTCTTCGATGGTCACTATCTATAAATCAACTTAGAAACACCAAGGTTGGTCATTTGATTATATCAGAACCTCTAGAATGTCACTAAGAATGTTTATAAGGTATAATGGTAGATTTTTTTCGATAATTAATGCTCAAGGGGGTGTGAATATTTGAGGGAGGATGAGTCCTTTTATAATTAAGGTGAGGGGCACTTTTAAAATTTTTTAAACTTTTAATTTATAATAATTTCAAAATCAGTAAAAATACATATAAAATACGATATATTAGAATCTATGATATTATAATATTGTAATATCACAAACCAGTTAAATTTGTACATGTCTTTTTGTCAATTTAATCAATATCTTTTTAATAAATCATTAATTATCTATTTTGTTTTTTACTAAGGTAACAAAGTTTCCAATATTAAATGTTTGGAATTTTACCTATTCATTGTAAAAAATAAAAATTAATAATTTAGAAAATTTATAGAGTATTATTATTATTTGATTTTTTAAAATATGAATTATATTTTTTAAATAATTTAATAAAATATTATTTTGACAAAGATCAATACTGTCAATTTTGGCACTATTCATTTCAAGGATTTTTAAAAATATCACGATAAAATTCTACAATCAAAAAATATTTTATTATATTTATAATGGATTAGGGTCTTCTATAATATTAATTGGAAATATTAATTAGGAAAAATTATATTTATTTTAATAATTTTTATATCATTCATTTGTTATTTCTTTGAATAAAATAATTTCAAAATCAGTTTTGATTAATTATTTAATATATATATTTGTGCTCTAAAAATTAAAAATAAAGTATCATGATGAATTTATATTTTATATTTACAGTAATAGTATTGATAATAAAATATATATTTTTCTTATCCCTATACTTAAAATGATAAAGTATTAAAAATATAAAAGTGATAACTTTTGACACATCTTTAATTATAATAATATAAGTTCTATAATCCTTTCTTTGTGGATCTAAATGGTCCAGAACTTGGACATTATATTATTATGGTCTAGGTATACTCAAAAAATAAAATTTGGCCAACTCTAAGTGTCTTTTAATGGATATTATCAATTTAATAAAAAACAATTTATTGATTTTTCATCAACTAAATAATTTCCCCACCATCATTGTATAAACTATTAATGCAATTATATAGTATATTAAAATTCTATATAAATTACCATAATGAAGATAATTTCATTATATTTCTGTAGAATATTTATTATTGAAGTTTTATCATGTTTATCACTATATTAAAATTATTATACTAATAAGAAATAAGATGTTTACATTTTTTCACTTTCATGTCACATTATTTTAGTTTTATAATATTTATATCATTTTAATAGAAAAAAGTACACTAAAGGAGTCAGTTATGATCCTTTTGTGTTATGGGTCAATGGTTAGTCATCCAATATGTATGTGTTAGGATAACGTTATTGTCCTTGTCATATTAATGAAAATTTATTCTTATATGAAGATTCTATATGGGAAATAAATATTATTGGAATAACTATTTGGGTAACATGGGACATATTTTTAAGAGATGTGGGAATGAGAATCATTGATATGGGATCATTTCCCTTATAGTTTAAAGGAGAATCCCTCCTTACCTGTATTTATGGGGATATAATGTGATATGGTAGGGAGATTTGTCTCATCCCAATGTAAAATTAGTTTATATATATTCATTTTTTTATCATAATTCATTTCCAAATTATGTTATATTGTTAAAAATGATTTTGGAATGTTTTGGATTTTTGGGCATGTGCACAGTTTACACTTAATAATGGAAAACCTTACGATGTTCCTAGGAAAACATGAAACTTTTGGTGGATTAAGATAGTGAAATATTCCATGAATGGAATGGTGTTAGTAAAACTATGTATCCAATCTATAAAACCTCTGCATAGTATAAAACTATGTTCACAGTTTACAAAACTAGGAATCCAAACCATACAACAAAAATTAATTAATCTGAAAATTTATTTTAAAACACAATAAGCCTTTCATTGAAAAACTTATTCCTCATATTTCATTATCACATGACCCTAGGGAATAACCTTTTAGATTTTTGGGGTTCTCAACCTTTATAAATATCAATTTATCAGAATCTAGGGGTATTGGATCTAGTGAACTTAGTTTAAGATTATGTTCTTCATTGTTCTTCATTTTTTTAGATCTCCTCTCTCATACTTAAAAAGAACCATAAATTGATGATTTCATGGAAATATATATCTTTTATCCCATGATATAATTGGTATTATTATATATCTTATAATAGAAGTTAATTTATTATCAAATCTACCAATATCTCTATGTTTTTCTTTATGATTTCTCATCGTAGGTGGATTATTCTTTTCTTTGTTCATATATAGTTTGTTGAGTATGAGATTCATGATATGAGTTTCACAGTTCAGGTGTATTCTTTTCCTATTAGGATCTTTTAATCCTCTTGGAATATGTGGATCTCATTTGGTTACTAGGTATACTAATTTTCTGATGTAGTTTCTTTAAGGAAATTTCATTGTTTTATGAACCATGGTTTCATGCTAATTTTAAAAAACAATCTAGATAATTTAATGGAATGGGTTTTTATTATTGAAATATTATTGTTTGGGATTTTTTTATAGTGTATTTATATTTGGTGGTACCAATTAAATTAGATTTGAAGTCATATTTTATTTTGAATTTGAGTAGTTTTATTATTGAAGAGTAGTATGGCCTCGAAATGATTTAAACTATGAAATGAAAGATTCAAAGTGTGGGAAGTTGGTGAAATTTCATGCCTCCATGTTTGGTGTTTTTGTGAAATTTAATATATCTATTTGTGGGATATGGAACATGGGAACATTATGTGATTAGGAATTGGATAGATCTGGGAAAATCATGCTAATATGGTTTATGCACACCTAGAATGTGTTTCTTTTATAACTCAAACTAAACTATGTTATGATAGGGTCTCATGTATTGGGGTGTTATTTTATCCATATTTGAATTATTTTCTGGATTCATGCATACATTATCATCTATTCACTAATGTGTGTGTATATTTTCTTACCCGGGACTAATATAACCTAGGATCCAGTTTCCATGGATTTCTATTTTTAAATGGTTGTTCATGAATTTATTAAAAAACATGTTTTATATCAATATGTTTTATAAATTGATAATAGTAATTTTCCTTATTTTTTTTCTTATAAATAATGTATAGCATGAATTTATTTTCTTTAAATGAGAAAAAATGGATTATATATTAAATATAGTTTACAAAGAACATGGTTAGATTATATTCAGCTTGTTTTGATCACATACTACAGATACCTTTTGTTGTGTGTGGATCTTATTTTTTCTAATTCAAGTAATGGAAAGGATCCTCATAGAGGTAGTGGTTATCTATGTTAGATGGGTTTGGATGTTCGATGTTGACATGTTGGGATGTTTCCCATCATATTTCATGAATATGGGTCATTTTTTTGTCTCACCTACTTTTGTTTACAAGTTTGGTATTGACACTTATTTTTCCTTACATTAATTTTCATCCACTATCTCACATTATTTTTAGTTTTTTTATTTATACATAGAATATATTGGTCGTTTGGTTTGATGTGTATAAAAGTAATTCCCAGAGGTTTTTATTTATACCTAGTAACTTTTTTCCAACCAAGGAGGACAACGAATTCCCTTCTGACGTTTCCATGATCTGGATTGGTTGTCCAATTAAGGGATTACCAGGGTTTGGTTGTGACAGTTTAAAATGGTAGACAACACCAGGTAGTGGAGTAGTAACTCATGGGTTATCCATACATGTTTCCACTCATCCTTTACATATTATTTTTATTCCATTAATAAAATTTATTCAATATTTCATAAATATTTCAGAAACCTCTTCATCTATGTCCTCTTAGTTTATCACTTTTTCAAGTATTCTATTTTCTTTTATTCTGACCCACTCTTTATAATTATCAATAAACATCATGTTTTTAGGATAAAAATGCACTCCTTTTTATAATCTTATTGTTTCTCTTGAAATTAAGATGGGATCTCATATTCATAATAACTTTCAACATCCACTGTGGACATCTCCTATATCAATTTGATTATGTTTTTCTATACATCAGTAGTGGTCCAAGTACCATCCCGACCTTGATTCCACTAAAAGGTTCCATGATCCCAATGGGTCACATGGCCTTGAATGAATATTCTGGAATGCCAGATACTTTTGAATAGCAGTGAGGTCCTAGGGTGTGTTTGTCGGAATACTATTCCCTCGTCACAAGAGTGTAACATGGTGGAATAGTAATAATAGTCAATACCAGAAACAGATACAACAAGCATACAAGTTCTAAATAAAAAAGATAGGAATGAATAAAAAAGCCATAAGTGTCTCATATATAGTTATGATGATACATGTATCGATAAAGAAGCCAAAACATGTACAAAGCAGTATGATACAATACAAGACACCAAAATAATAGAATACAAAAATCTTCTATCTCTAAATAGAATCACAAGCCTCACCTCAGTCACATGCTCCCCTCCTCTTAGTCATGATACAAAATCAACATTCAAACTACGGTATCCTGCCCCTATCTCTACCTACTAACAGATAGTACATTTGGGTGCAAAAGGCATCCAAAATAGGTTGTGAGAAATAATCCTTGTCAGAAAACCCCCCAACTTTAATACCATCAAGGTTGTGCAATATAACAAGCTTGCAGTGTCAAATTAAAATAAAAATGAAATAAATAAATTTACAGTTCCCATGGAATATCTACTACTAATCATGTGATACTAGGTATAATCTAAAGATTCATACAAAAGAGGTGTTAATCTCCTGACAAGGCATCTATAATAGAATCATAAACAACCAACATGGCCTCATTGTACATCCACACAAAACATGTTATCCAATGCCTTTTCGTATAGTGATTTGATATATTAACCATAGTCGTTCCATTCAGCCAAGAATACATATTTCTCATGGTCTTTCCACATAATAAAATGTCACATCACCATATTTGTTCTGTATAATGAAGTGTCAGATCATGATGCTTTGCATCTGAGGTGCATAAGACCAAGGATTCTTTATCGAGTCCCAGGAGCATCTTGATGGAAGCTTGGTTAGGCATTGGTTGGAGTCCAATGATTTGGTCATACTAAATATGTCCTCTGCGAGTCTAGAAAATCCGGATCCAAGGGTTATAAAATCCATATTCAACCCGTGGAGTCAAGACCCGATGACAATAATCAATCAAAGGAATTCACTATTGTGTTCATGATCTATAGAGCATATTCTAATTAATTTATTCATTCATCCAAAACTTCATCCCATTTATCATTTTATACCATAATACATTTCATACCATATGATTCTACCCACCCATATGACCATTTTCATCCAAACACAATCAAGTAATATACCCACTCATTTAACGATAATCAAAATAAAAGTCAATCAATGAGTATACCCACAGATTTATCAAATGGCTAACACGGCCATTTATGAATTATAGGGCCCATATAAACCATTTAATCAATAGAATTGAATGAATAAGACAGTAACCCATATCTTATTCAATAAATTTGATTCAATTTATTTATTAATAATCTTCTTCTAAAAAGAAAAGTATCCACTCACCCCATGGGTGATTATATAGAGTATAAACCATACAGTTTCATACAGAACGCCGAATGGGTGGACCTAGGTTTGAAAAACCCACCAATTCCTCTCAAAGGAACCTAATGGAATCCCTAACAGGTCTAATTAGATCTAATTCAATTATGATATTTTATTTTAGGGCCACACTGGAATGTTCATCTTGATGAACAATATTAGGTATCCTAATAAAGCACCAAAACTAAAGAAAAATTTATCAACACACTAGCATATCTTGATAATATATTGATCATCTAGTATCAACTCCTCATTAAACTCAAATCAGGATAAAAAAATAACTAAAAAAACTGAAATTATGGAAAAAAATCTTGCACCTATATAGCATTGTCGATATCCATAATAAGGAATAATGGATAAAATGGAATGAATTACTCATAGATGTGGAACCAATGAGACTTTCCACTCATGAATCAGATATAGAACAAATAAGAACCCTCAATTCCATGTTTATCCATCAATAGAGGCTCTCAAAATGTACCTCTACTATGCATTGAAGAAAAAGTGAGTTTTATATATATAATTATTTAATATAATTTAGAATTATTAAATTTCCCAAAATATATGGGGTTTTATGTTTAGCTAATGATAAGGGAACCCAAAAGGATACCATGAACGGGTTGACTTACCATGTGAAAACAATGCAAAATCCCTCTATCAAAACTATAGAGGTTGGTGCACAGTCATGCATTCCAGATATCCTGGTTTGAATGGAACTGTGAGACCTCCCCATGCTCTCTTCACATGATACTCACAGTATATCAGACATTGCCTCATGCCCTGAATAGTCTAAACTAAGGAGGTTCTCAAGACATTATCACCATAAAAAACTCTGGTGTTTTCCTCTAAATAGGCCCTGGAAACCCCCAATACCATAATGACCTCAAATAGAATTCCCCTCATTCCATGTTTACACATTAAAAATGAATAATGATATCAATTTAACACATATTCATACCCATGTACCTACAATATTCCCCCCTAAATGGAATTCATCCCTGAATTTCCCTCTAAATGTTGGTCATGATTCTTTTAAGAACAACTCTGGGAGCATGTGCATTAGCCTCCCACTCCCAAGTGTCATCCTATAAATGGTTATAATTCCACATCTCCCATACTATAGGAACTAATCATAATTTTTGAACCTTCATGCTCTTATAAGGATGATCCTTGAAAGATGTATCTTCCCATAACTCAACCTCCCCTGGATGAAAATCATGAGACATGTCTAAATGATAACATCGTAGCTGAGATAAGTGGATGGTGTTGTTCATTGCATAGTACCTCTAAGGAAACTACACCCAATAGGCTACCAACTCAAATCTCTCTATAATATTTAATGGACCGACACATCTTGGTGAAATCTTACCGTGTCTCCAGATTCTTCTATGTAGTTGTCTTAGTGGAACACATGGAAAGACCCTACCCCAACCTCAAACTCTATAGTTCATCTATGGAGATGATAATATTATTTTTGTTGGGCCTATGTAGTAGACATCTACTTTTAAAAAAACTATACCAATTCATAATTCTCATGAATGAGACATTGTCCCAATAAAGTTGGCTCACATGCCTCTAAGCAGCACGGGGGTGATTGGTAAGGCCTACCACACAAAGCCATATAGGGAGACTTCTATAGAGTTTCTCAATATATATTATTATTGGAGAACACATCTAAGGATATATGCTTCTCCCAATAGCCCCTAAAAATATTGGACACATTCTCACAACATGTCCTCGTGAAACTGAATCATATGATCTTACTTGCCATCCACCTGAGAGAGGAATGTTGTTATCAAATGATTTTCTGTACCCAATTCCCTCAATAATATCTTCTATAAATGAGATGTAAAATGGGAATACCAATCTTAAATGATAGTTCCTAGGAACCCCGTGATTTTATACTATATCATGTATATATAATCTCCCAGTCCCATCACCAATAAAGTTCTCTGTGATCTCCATGAAATGAGAATAATTTGTGATCCTGTCCAAAATGACCCACATATACTTATTACCTCATGAAAAAATAGTAAGATAATCCTAAAATCCATTGTTATATTATCCCATTTCCATTCGTTAATTAGTAACTACTTCTAATAAACATCTAGACACTTATGTCCCCCATTCACCTATTGACAGGTGGAATACCTCATAGAAATAATAGCTACATTTATTTTCATACCCGACCACCATTACTGATGTCGTAATTCATGGTACATGTTGGTGACACTGGGGTGCACTGCCCAATCTAAGGCATGAAACTCACACATTATCTCCTAATGTATTTCCACTAGAAACCAAATGTGACCATGGATATGTAGGATCTCATCCTCACCTATGATCCAACTAGTATGAGGTTCCTCACCTTCCACACTCTGCCATAGATTCTGACCCTCTGAGTTTTATAGATGCCTCATTCTCAATCAATATAGTATGGTAGATGACATAGATAATAATTAAAGATAAGCCTTCACCCAACTATTTTGAACCTACTAGTGAATCTCAAAGAAAAAGGAAATAAGAATCCACTTCTTACTAGACTACTAAACAGTCTGTATCTAATTCCTCCTTCTCAGGGCATCAACTAATGCATTTCCTTTCCAAAGCATTTATGAAATCTCATATTTGAAATACTGGAGGTTCTCCTCCCACCTTCGATGCCTCATATTAAGATTACATTGCGTAAATACTTACTCGAGGCTGTTGTGGTTTGTGTACACCACAAAAATCCCTCCCATAAAATAATTTCACAAAAAATAGAATTCATGTACAAATGTAGGTAACTCGAGATCATAGTAGGGGTAGTTCTATTATGTAAGCTTGGTTTCCAAGAATAACATGCCACGAATATATCCCCTACATCATCACTACTCCATGCTCAATACCTGATGTGTCACAATATATAGTATAGATTTTATCCTTTTCTAGAAGAAATCGGACCAGTTCGAAATTCAATATCGCTTTAAACTCTGAAAATTCTATCTCACGGTAATCTAACCATTTAAACTAAACACCCTTTTTATTTTGTCCCATTAATAGAACTACTAAGCATGAGATATCCTGTATGAAACACCTGTAATATATTTCTTGCCAAAATAAACACCATATGTCAAAAAATTTCTTGATCTATTTTTAGGAAACTAAGGATTTCACATTATCTCAGTCCACCGATATATCTATATCTATGATGATGACACCAATGAAATAAATTTTATCCATCCAGAAGAGTAACTTTGTGAGATTATCACATAAATGATGCTCTCTTAGTGTATCCAAAATGATATCAGGATTTTTGTAATGGTCATTTATATTGTGAGAATACACAAGATATATATAACGACCATTAATTTACATACATGGTTATCACTTCAGAATTAAAGAATACATATTACAGCATATAACAAAACCATGATAGGACCGCATAGGTATAGTGTCTTTAGAAACTAGGAATCATAAACAACTAGTTCATAAATCATCTACATTGTCTCCCATTTATTTCATAATATCTAGAGTCCCTTTTGGCATATCCTACTTAATACCCTTCTTCATGACCTGGGGAAAAGAAAACATACAAAAGGGTGAGCTCAAATTCTTAGTAAGGGTAAACAAAAGAAATATCAATCATATCATATTCATAAGAACATAACATTTTGAAAATCTTAACCTACAAAAGAGATCATAACATCATAACATGGGATAAATCACAGTAGTGAAATGTAATCCAAATAATCATAACTTAAAAAATGAGACTTTGTGTCATACACACATAATCATAGAAAATCATTTCATGTTAGTCAAGGCTCATTTCCAAGACCATCATAACGGACAAAGTCCATTACTAAATCGAGTTCACTCCTCGTTCCAATCCTATATCACTAAACCAGATTAACCTGATATTCCAGCCATGTCTATCTCATGAGATATAAATATTTACCCAATGCATTGTAGGGGGATATAGGTCCCACCCATCCCATAATGAAACCATTCTTATGTGTGCCATAAAATCATAATTCATAGCATAACCCATGTAATAAAAATGGGATTCTTAAACATCATGGCATCATAACATAATCCATGTAAGATAAAAAGACATAATAAAATTAATTCCATCATAACATAATCAATGAAATGTACAAATAGGGATAGACACATAACCCTATATTATCTTAGATGGAAAATAATTTTGATAAAACACTTGAACTCCATTCTTTAGGAAAATATCATTTCTACTTCAAAAACATTTTTCCTTTCTTAACATGTCATACAATTTTAACCTAAAAAGAAGTTGATTAAAAATAAACTTGAAAACATGTAAAGAATGATTCATGGAAATAATGTTCTATGAAATCAAAAAAATCTATTCATGCCATATAAGTTAAAAAACATTATTCTTGTACTTTGTCCGGAAAAGTCAAAAAGTACCTCGTACTAAAAACGACAAAAGATTCCTTTGATATGATTTACTAAAAACTCACCAATGGGTAAAATTGGACATAAAAAATTATAGGAGGATATAAATAATATTACTTACTGAGTAAATATGGATGTGGATGATAAATATTCCCCAGTAAATCCTGATGTATAAAAAATCTCGGATAAAAATGAGATTGCGATATTTTCCCTTACCTTAGGTCCGATTTTCTTCGTACGTATCCGAACATCCTGTATAATGATTTAAATATGGCCATTGACTTATTACAGAATAATATTCATTTTTATTATATAATATATGGTCATATTCTTATCTTCTTATTAGTAATATTTCATTTTAACTTGTTATCCGGGTGTTCGTTGCTTTATGTTCTTGTGCATGTTTTGTCGAATAAATTCTTATTCTTCTTTTTAGGTTCTAGATAGCTCATTTACAGAAGGTTATTATGTAATATATATCATATTTATTCATTCAATTCTTTTATATAATCATTATTCAATGAATATCATGTAGAATGAGTCGCATCACATTGTGGAGACGGTAGGTCGTACGTACACACGAGCGATGATATCGTTCCCGTGATCGTGGAATTGTATTGATGTGTATATATACTATTTAATAATAAATATTAATTTACAATAATAATATATAGTTATTCTTTACACCACTATACCCATCCATGTAATGTGGTTGTGGAAAACAGATTACACCACGGCGTGGAGACGGTATTTCGTACGTACACACACATAGTGATTTCGTTTTCCATAGGATGGATAGAACATGAAATAGGGTTGTTTAATATTTATAATAACATATAATAATATGAGTGATACTGATGTTATTACTTTAAAATGAAACAACTAAAGAAGAGGAAGTATAAGAGGAAATAAATTTGAAAGAATCAGTAATGGGTATTACCTCTTCTTCGACACGCCTCTTTGAAACCTCCTCTTAGGGCACTAAAATTGGACTTTGAAGATGACCAAGACCTATAGTATGTTTATATGGAAGTTGATAAGTGAAATTTTCAGGGGTTGGACGAGATTTAAGGCTCAATATTGTGTGGAGAGGATAGGGAGGAGGTTCCCTTTTATAAGGGAGGAGAGGGTCACCTTTGGAAATCTAAAAAATATTAATTTATAATAAATTCAAACCCCACATAAAAACATCCAAAATTACTCAAATTATAATTTTAGTTGAGATAGTGTTGTAATCACATCAACCAATAAAATTTATACATGTTGGGAATTTATTTTAAACATTATCCACTTGATTTATCCTTATTTAATCTATTTAATTTTATTTGTGGTAATAAGATTCTAAATTTTAAATTTTTATACAAAATTACTTATGTGTTGTGAATTTTACATAACTGGATAATTTATGACATTTTAGACCATATAGAATTTAATTTATAATTTTTAAATATTTTGGTAATTTTGAAACAGTATTATATTATGTTATTTTTATAAAATAACAATAGTGTCAATTTTGACACTATTCATTTATTTGAAGATAAATAAAATTCTCACAGAAGATATGTTCTAAATAAAAGATTTAATAGATTTATAACATGTCATATTTATCTAGAAAATTAGTGGAGAACATTAAATATTTCATATAATATGTATTTTAATATTTCTAAAACCATTTATTGGATATTTCAATCAATAAAATCATTTCAACATCACTATTGTGTCACCTTTGATGATAATTATTTAATCCCTAAAAATTATAAATAAATTTAAATTATGTATATAATTTTATTATATTTCTATATACTATTCATTTTCGATGTATCATGAAGTTTATCACTAAATTAAAATTATTATACTTATAAGATTTAAGAGGGTGACATGTTGTCACATTCTTTGGTTTTAATAATAATTAAAATATTTTCAGGGTCAAAATTCCATAAAATGAATCTAATCCGACCCTTAGGTGATATGGGTCGATGTTTAGTCATCCTATAGAATTTTATCAGGTGTTAGGGTAATTTTATAATCTTAATTTTACCCTTAATTACACGATTTACCTTTAACTGCAGTAAATAAAAATTATCGTAGTTACTATTCATAATATCAAAAAAAATACGAGTAACCTATTAACAAAATTTGGACCCACTGAATTCAAATATGGAATCCATTTTTCAAAATTCAAAACACAGAAGTTGCAATAATTAATTTAAAATTAATCTCGTTGTTTAGAAAATGGGTTTTAAAAGTGAAAACATTGCCAAAGATTGAAATGTTTTTACCTATGAATTCAAAGTAAAATTAATGTTAATGACATAAATTGTGTTAAATGGTAAATATTTATTCTACTTATACTTTAAAACCATTCAATATTATAATTTAACCATATAAATTATTGCAATGAAAAAAGTTGTTTTTAATTAAAATATAGCGTGTTTTTACTATTCATTAAAATATGAAAGTTATCAGAATAATATGAAAAATTTATCCAAAGTAAATTTTTATATCCTTCTACAAAAATAATAATTTTATTTTATCAAATTGAACTTACAAACATGTCAAAAACTAGATTTAAAGTGGTTGCACCATTATAAGGCGGCAAAACTGCATTTTATGAAAAATACTTATTTTACCCGAAATATTTATTTTGTTCTCATACAATGTTCTAGAAAATGTGTAAGATGAGTAATAATGATATAAAATTCAAAATGTAGTTAATAATATTCATAAAGGCTAGTCCATAATAATATTATAATAATATATCGATGTTTCGTGAAACTTGGTATTGCGTACTACACACGCTATCGAGGAAGGTCGTGATTGCGTGTAACGCAAGCCAAGCCAGTGTTTTGTGTAGTGAAGGAATCCATTGCTATTGCGTATAACATAAGACTTAAAAAAATATTTCTCATAAAATCTTAGGGTGTTAAATTCTACCCCCCTTAAAATTAATTTCTCCCTCGAAATTGGTCATTTCGTAACAAACAGATGAGGATACCTCTCACTCATCATATCCTCATGTTCTCATGTAGCTCCCTCTAAATGGTGGTTCCTCCATAAAACATTCACCAAGAGATTGGTCTTGTTTCGTCGTACTTTTTCGCTACGATCCAGAATCTCTATCAACTGTTCTTCATAAGAAAGATCTTGTTCCAACGGTACAACTTCTGAGCTTAGTACATGTGAAGGATCAGGTATGTACTTTGTCAGGAGAGATACATGGAACACATCGTGAACTTGAGAGATATTCAGTGGAATAACTAATCGGTAAGCTACCTTCCCAACACGATCCAGTATTTCGAAAGGACTGATATACCTAGGGCTCAACTTTCCCTTCTTTCCAAATCTCATTAGTCTTTTCCAAGGAGATATTTGTAAGAAAACTTTTTCACCCACTTCAAAATCTAGGTCTTTTCTTTGGTTGTCGGCATAACTTATTTGTCGACTCTGAGCTGCAATTATGTGTTGCTGAATAGATCTGGCCTTTTCTTCCATCTCATCAACAAGATCAGATCCTAATAGCTTTCTTTCCCCAACATCATCCCAGCAAGTTGGATTCCTGCATTTCTTTCCCTAGAGAGCTTCATAATGAGCCATCTGAATACTGGAGTGAAAGTTATTATTATAAGAAAATTCCACCAAAGGTAGGTGTTGATCCCAACCAACTTTGAAATCCATAGAGAAATCTCTCAAAATGAATTCTAGAGTTCGGATTTTCCTCTCAGACTGACCTTCTGTGTGAGGATGATAAGCAGTGTTGAAACTCAACTCTGTATCTAAAGTATGTTGAGGACTTCGCCTGAACTTCGAGGTAAACCTCAGATCCTGATCAGATATAATGGAAAGTGGTACTCCATGCAATCTTACAACGTACTTTACATATATCATGGGAAGCTGATCTAGAGAGAAATCTTCTCTAATAGCAATGAAGTGTGCTGACTTCGTAAGACGATGAACTATGACCCAGATAGCATTACTGCCTTTGGATATATTAGGAATTCCATTGACAAAGTCCATAGTGATGTTTTCCCATTTCCATTCAGGTATAGATAATGGTGGTAACATCTTCTTATACTTCTGTCTCTCAGCTTTAACTTGCTGGCAAACCAAGCATCGATAGACATATTCAGCAAGATCTATTTTCATGTCATCCCCCCAGAAGTACTTTTTCAGGTCCCTATACATCATCGTGCTTCCAGGATGAATAGAGAATGAAGAAATATGAGCTTCATCCAGAAGCTCCTTCTTTAATTCTAGGATGGGAGGAACACAAACCCTATTTCTAAACCTTATTATCCCATCACAATCAAGGATGAATTCAGGAACATTTCTCACCTTCTTTTGTAACTCTACATCTTCTTTTTGCGCCTCATTAATCTTCACATGTATAGATGGTTGAACATTCATTTGAGAAAGATAATATTTTTCCCCTTCCATTATAATTACAAGATCCATCCTTTTTAAATCCGTAAATATTGGATCTTTTGTGATCCTCATCATGGATAAGCTAGCATGGCCTTGTCGACTTAATGCATCTGCCACCTTGTTTGCTTTCCCAGGGTGATAATGAATTGAGCAGTCGTAATGTAACGAGCCGAAATTTTGAAAAAATCTTGTTTCCTAATTTTATGTGTTATTTTATTTTATTTTTGTACTCAACAAAAATGTTTCATTTGATAACATGAGTATAATTAAAATGATACTGTTGGGTTTTGACCGTTTTTTGACCATTGGTCAATATGACCGTTGTAAACTAAACGTTTCGATTATTGTCTCTAAATACAAGTAATCTTGGTTAATTAATATAGAAAGAAGATTTGATGGCCTCACCCAGTAGTCTTGGACCGATCGAAGCCCATCTAACAGAACATGGGAAGGAGGTAGCACCATTGGGCTTTGCTCTGGACCAAACCCAAGCTGAACTTCATCGTATAAAGCTAGAACAGGATCGCCTTCGTGAGAAGTTCAAAATGATAGAAATTACTACTCGTGTGATGTTGGCCGAGCCTCCCTCGGATTCTCTCACCTTAGCACACCTTAAACTTAGGTCATATGCTGGTGTGATAAGGGGCTATGTAAGGAGACTGTAACTATCTTGTGTAATCCTTTGTTTTAAATAAAAATTTCGATTCCTTTTATGAATTTTCAAATGAATGGATAAATATAGTATGCATATTTTTGATGAATTTTAGAAAAAGGATATTTCAAAAATGTTTATGTAAACCTTAAATAATTAAAAATGTGTAATGATTTTCAAAAAATGGTCTTCTACAATTATGTTCAGTACAAAATTTAGATTCAAATAAGATCAACTTGATTTTTGATTAATAGTAAATTCTGAATAGTGATTTTATGATTAGGATTAATAATGTGTCCAAATGGATAAGTAATCTCACTTAAAGAAAGTATTAAAATAAGCTAGGCACTTTGATTAAGTAATGTAATTCAATAAAATAGTTAAATAACGGTTTCATAAATTATTATTAAAATTTTAGTTTTTTCGGATGAATAGTGTTTTCTAATTAAAATTTTAATTAAAAATATTTAGAAAATTATTTTTATCAAATGGACTTCATTTTTGAACTCAGAGCATCGATATTATGTTAAGGTAATTTTTGGGGATTTTTCTGAAAAAAATAAATTTTCGATGAATAGTGTTTTTAATTAAAAATTTAATTGAAAATATTTAGAAAATTATTTTTATAAAATGGATTTAATTTTTGAAATCAGAGCATTGATTTTTGGTTAAGGTGAATGTTTTGGATTATTTTGAGAAAGTTCAATTTTCGATGAATACTGAAAATACAGTTTTTAAGTTACGGGTGTTTAATGAAATCATTAAATGATGTATTAAGTATGTAATCAATATGGTCGACTTATGAATAGTATGATAAGGTATGAGGTGTCCCAAGTGGCCAATACCATGGGCAAATACCATGGGCAAGCCCATGGTTTTTCCAAAACCACTAATGAGGTGTCCCTTGGCCATTAATGCCTTGTCCCCTCACTTTCCCTGTAAATACCAAGCCATCTTCTCATCCATTCGACTCCCCACTCTCCCCCAACGAAGTTCTGGTCTCCTTACCTACCAAGGAGTCCTCCCAAGGTGCCCCAAGCCCTCAAGGTCCAAAACATTGAGTTTTAAGAGTTACGTTTTAAGGTAAGGGATCTGATCTCTCTCTTTCTTTTCAAGAAATATCTTTTATGTAATTTATTTTATGCTCCATGTTCTTTTGTTAAAGGGTGTTCTTTTATACTCCTCTTACTTCCCTTTTCATTTTCACATAATGAGAGATCTCCTCTTACTCTCATTATTTCGTTTTATGAAGTTTTAAGTGGCGTCGTTAGGCTGCCGAAATTTGTGTAACGGATTCTTTCTCCCTTCTCATTTTTCAAGATCTATTATCATGTAAAGTATTTCAAGTTCCTTTTTATTATGTTGGGGTATGATCTCTAAATTTATCATACTAATCTTTTATGATCATATGATGAGAGAGCCCATTTTATCTCTTCAATTCAGTATTTTGATGTTTAAGTGGCGCCGTTAGGCTGCCGAATTTTTAAGTGGTTCTTCACCCTTCTTGTTTTGAAGTTCTACTTTCATGTCAATTCTTTCAAGTTCTTTTTTATATGTTGCGGTATGATCTCTATATCTATCATACTGTACTATTATGTTCATATGATGAGAGACCCTATTTGATCTCATCAATTCATTTTTTTATGTTTAAGTGACGTCGTTAGGCTGCCGAATTTTTAAGGGATTCTTTCACCCTTCTCCTTTTCAAAGTTCTAATTCCATGTCAAGTCTTGCAAGTTACTTTTTATTATGTTTGGGTATGATCTCTATATCTATCATACTGATCTTTTATGTTCATATTATGAGATACCCTATTTGACATCATCAATTCATTTTTGGTTGAAGTTTATGTAACGCTATTAGGCTGCCGAATTTTCATAAGAGAAATCTTATTTTTGTCTTCCTTTCATGTCCTTCATTTCATATGGTATATTTTCAAATTCCATTACCATGTTCATAAATACCTTATATTATATCCCCCTACTGTTTTAAGGATCATTTATGAGTGGGTGACCCATGTCCCCTCTCTTTTCAATGTTTTCTAAAACCTTGCAACATTGTCGTTATGCTGCAGAATTTCCGTCTCAAAATGCCTCTCTCTTTCTCAAAATTATTTTATGTTATAAAGTGAATACTCAAAGCTCTTATTTATATAGGATTATTCACATATATACAAAAATTTTCTATTTTAAATTCTGTTATTTACATACATGAAACCCGCTCTCCCCTTCCGTGGGTTTAAAGTGACATATAGATCATGTCTTTAAAGCAGTTTTTAAAACGTTATGATTATGAAATGAAACCCATTTATTTTATGCTATATGGGTTATTTATGCAATGTTCGATGATGATATATGTGGCTCACATGATAATAAAGGAAAATTTATGGGTGTGCTCTGATAGCGCTCCAATGCATTGGGTAAAGACTTAATCTCTAGAGATGAGCATTTTTAACGACGCCTTGGTGAATAACCTTGGTAATTTTTAACAACGCCTTGGTGAATAACCTTGGTAATTTTTAACGACACCTTGGGGATGGACCTTGGTGAAACAAAATGATTGTTAATATTAAATGTTGCAGCCACATCTTCATGTTATGAAAAAGTTTTATTTTTATTATGATATGCCTCATGATTTCATTTTCATGCCTTAAACTTCTTTTCATGACTTTATTGATGTATCTCAAGTTCATATGTAAAATGTTTCACTTGTTTCCCTTACTGGGCCTTCTGCTCACCCTTTCTTTTTATGTATGTCCCCAGGTTATGAGATGTAGTAATGATCCTAGGGTGAACATAAGGAGAAGCCTTTCAAGTGTTTAAGAAGAATGTTTTTTTTGTTTCATGTTTTATGTTCCTTGTTTCCAAGACACTACACCTTAAAGATCCTCAGTTCCGTGTAATGGAATGAAAGTTATGTCATTAAAATATGGGATGCTATAGTTGGTATCAAAGGGAGGTTTAGTTATTAATAGGAATTAGGATATGAAAACTTTAGGAAGAAACCTATAGAAAAGTTTAAATATAGGAAGTCTTCCTAGTATTTTGGTGAGTATTGAGTAAGGGGTTTCCAAGAAAAAACATCCCTGTCTGGATACGAGCAGGTAGAGGTGGCTCTGGCACAGATGTACATAGGGGTAAAACCCGAAAACACCGCTTTGAGCTAGACTCGAACGGAAACTGGTACACGAAAACGCGCCTTGCTTCACTCTTGGTTACGACACTCCCGGGGGATATGCTTTGGTAAATTCATAAACTTGGTATGAACCATTGTTAAAGGAACAAAGATAAAATAAAATAAATATTCACATAAGAATATATGATCATGGATAACCTATATGGGAACCTAGGGGATCACAAGTTAGGGTATACTTTTCTTCTACAAGTTATCCTTATATGATTTAAGTTCCTTTTCATGATTATTGGTTAAGTATTTAAGTATCTAATTATACTTTCTATTCTTAGTTAATGGTGGGAAATGGAATAACG
The DNA here is from genome assembly GCA_963277665.1 of Viscum album. Classification (NCBI taxonomy): domain Eukaryota; kingdom Viridiplantae; phylum Streptophyta; class Magnoliopsida; order Santalales; family Viscaceae; genus Viscum; species Viscum album. The sequence continues at coordinate 1,533,397,280 of OY728120.1, read as the reverse complement.
TGTCCCAACAACCAATGTGATAGGAAATGCGACGATTTCTGTATTAATATGACAGAGATGATTAGGGGATTAAAAGATGATTATTATTTTGGAAGACGTTCACTATTTTGGGGACCCTATATGATTGAGGTAAATAGATTACTATAGTATTTTCATTGAGGAGTAAGGTTGACTTATATTTTGAAGAATTGATGAATTTAAGGTGGTGTTATAGTAATTTAGGTTATTTATGGGAATGATTAACCTATCTTGGGAAAAATATGTTTAGGTTAGATACTTTTTTTATAAGATGTTAGGAGTGGTTGATGTTGTCTGGAGATGAACAATGAAGTTGTTTTGGAAGACTATGTTATCAAATCCCTCTTGTATTTGGGTTTCAATCCTAGTTTGGTTTATTTTGAGGAATTTTAAGGACCGTTATTTATGGAATGGTCTATGATGAACTTTGGGTTGTACCATGGAACTTTGAAGACATAAAAGTAGTTTCCCTTCCTATGGGATTCTTTCTTTTTGAAGAGTTGTTTTACCTTAAACTTTCTGTTTTTGGGATAATATTTAAAGATAGAAGAAATAGATAGTTAATCTTTTGTGGATTATGTGATTCTTTAGAAGATGATTCTTGTGCTTTTTATGAGAACAAGTGTTTTTGAATTCTCATCATTTGGAGAAAAGATTAGTTTTGGTAGAGACTTATTAAAGGATGAAACTCTACTTGAAGGTAGGTATATTTTCTTATGTTTTTGTTCTATGTAGTAAATTAATTCCTCAAAATTATGAAAAGGAATGTAAAACAAAAACTTTGTCGGTTTACGTTTCCTACTAGGTAATCAAAGACCATTTACACACATCGTAAGTTTGGTATTTTCTTATGGTTAACTTTCTCGTAATCATGTTTTATATCACTCTCCCTCAGAACATGACCCTTTGTTTTTCTTCCATGTCCATGTTTTCCTACATGGAATCCTAGTGTGGGTTATCTCAGGTGGCCTTTGTACTTCCCTTTATTTATTTTAAAGTAATAATTTTACTGACTCTTTTTCTGATGTGGGACTTTCAATGATATTTCAAAACCCAATTTTAAAAATTGCGAGGACGCAATTTCTTAAGGGGGAAAGATTGTAACGACCCGAAATTTTGAATAAATCTTGTTTCCTAAATTTATGTGTTATTTTATTTTATTTTTGTACTCAAAAAAAATGTTTCATTTGATAACATGTGTATAATTAAAATTATACTGTTGGGTTTTGACCATTATTTGACCATTGGTCAATATGACCGTTGTAAACTAAACATTTCGATTATTGTCTCTAAATACAAGTAATCCTGGTTAATTAATATAGAAAGAAGATTCGATGGCCTCACCAAGTATTCTTGGACAGATCGAAGCCCATCTAACAGAACTTGGGATGGAGGTGGCACCACTGGGCTTTGCTCTGGACCAAACCCAAGCTGAACATCATCGTATAAAGCTAGAACGGGATCGCCTTCGCGAGAAGTTCAAACTGATAGAAATTACTACTCGTGCGATGTTGGCCGAGCCTCCCTTGGATTCTCTCACCTTAGCACACCTTACACTTAGGTCCTATGCTGGTGTGATAATGGGCTATGTAAGGAGACCGTAACTGTCTTGTGTAATCCTTTGTTTTAAATAAAAATTTCTATTTCTTTTATGAATTTTCAAATGACCGGATAAATATAGTATGCATATTTTTGATGAATTTTAGAAAAAGGATATTTAAAAATGTTTATGTAAACCTTAAATAATTAAAAATGTGTAATGATTTTCAAAAAATGGTCTTCTATAATTATGTTCAGTATGAAATTTAGAGTCTAATAAGATCAACTTGATTTTTGATGAATAGTAAATTATGAATAGTGATTTTATGATTATGATTAATAATGTGTCCAAATGGATTAGTAATCTCACTTAATGAAAGTATTAAAATAAGCTAGGCACTTTGATTAAGTAATGTGATTCAATAAAATGGTTAAATAACGGTTTCATAAATTATTATTCAAGTATTAGTTTTTCCGGATGAATAGTGTTTTCTAATTAAATTTTTAATTAAAAATATTTAGAAAATTATTTTTATCAAATGGGCTTCATTTTTGAACTCAGATCATCAATTTTATGTTAAGGTAATTTTTGGGGATTTTTCTGAAAAAAATAAATTTTCGATGAATAGTGTTTTTTATTAAAAATTTAATTAAAAATATTTAGAAAATTATTTTTATAAAATGAATTTCATTTTTGAAGTCAAAGCATTGATTTTTGGTTAAGCTGAAATTTTGGGATTATTCTGAGAAAGTTGAATTTTCGATGAATAGTGAAAATACAGTTTTTAAGTTACGGGTGTTTAATGACATCATTAAATGATGTATTAAGTATGTAATCAATATGGTCGACTTATGAATAGTTAGATAAGGTATGAGGTGCCCCAAGTGGCCAATACCATGGGAAAATATCATCGGCAAGCCCATGGTTTTGCCAAAACCACTAATGAGGTGTCCCTTGGCCATTAATGCCTTGTCCCCTCACTTTCCCTATAAATACCAAGAAATATTTTCATCCATTCGACTCCCCACTCTCCCCCAACGACGTTCTGGTCTCCTTACCTCCCAAGGAGTCCTCCAAAGGTTCCCCCAAGCCCTCAAGGTCCAAAACATTGAGTTTTAAGTGTTACGTTTTAAGGTAAGGGATCCGACCACTCTCTTTCTTTTCAAGAAATCTCTTTTATGTAATTTCTTTTATGCTGCATGTTATTATGTTAAAGGGTGTTATTTTATACTCCTATTAAATCCCTTTTCATGTTCACATAATGATAGATCCCCTCTTACTCTCATTATTTCGTTTTATGAAGTTTTAAGTGGCGCTGTTAGGCTGCCGAAATTTTTGTAATGGATTCTTTCTCCCTTCTCATTTTTCAAGATCTATTATCATGTAAAGTATTTCAAGTTCCTTTTTATTATGTTGGGGTATTATCTCTAAATTTTTCATACTGATCTTTTGTGATCATATGATAAGAGACCTCATTTGATCTCTTCAATTCAGTATTTTGAAGTTTAAGTGGCACCGTTAGGCTACCGAATTTTTAAGTGGTTCTTCACCCTTCTTGTTTTGAAGTTCTACTTTCATGTCAATTCTTTCAAGTTCTTTTTTGTATGTTGGGGTATGATATCTATATCTATCATACTGGACTCTTATGTTCATATGATGAGAGACCCTTTTTGAGCTCATCAATTCATTTTTTGTTGAAGTTTAAGTGACGCCGTTAGGCTGTCGAATTTTTAAGGGATTCTTTCACCCTTCTCCTTTTCAAAGTTCTAATTCCATATCAAGTCTTTAAAGTTCCTTTTTATTATGTTGGGGTATGATCTCTATATCTATCATACTGATATTTTATGTTCATATTATTAGAGACCCTATTTGACATCATCAATTCATTTTTGGTTGAAGTTTATGTAACGCTATTAGGCTGTCGAATTTTCATAAGAGAAATCTTATTTTTGTCTTCCTTTCATGTGCTTCATTTCATATGGTATATTTTCAAATTTCATTACCATGTTCTTAAATCCCTTATATTCTATCCCCCTACTGTTTTATGGATCATTTATGATTGGGTGACCCATGTCCCCTCTCTTTTCAATGTTTTCTAAAACCTTGCAACATAGCCGTTATGCTGCAGAATTTTCGTCTCAAAATGCCTCTCTCTTTCTCAAAATTATTTTATGTTATAAAGTGAATACTCAAAGATCTTATTTATATAGGGTTATTCACATATATACAAAAATTTTCTATTTTAAATTCTGGTATTTACATACATGAAACCCGATCTCCCCATCCGTGGGATTAAAGTGACGTATAGATCATGTCTTTAAAGCAGTTTTTAAAACGTTATGATTATGAAATGAAAACCATTTATTTTATGCTATATGGGTTATTTATGAAATGATTGATGATGATATATGTGGATCACATGATAATAAAGACAAATTTAAGGGTGCGCCCTGATAGCGCTCCAATGCATTGGGTAAAGACTTAATATCTAGAGATGGCCATTTTTAACGACGCCTTGGTGAATAACCTTGGTAATTTTTAACGACGCCTTGGTGAATAACCTTGGTAATTTTTAACGACACCTTGGGGATGGACCTTGGTGAAATGAAATGATTGTCAATATTAAATGTTGCATCCACATCTTCATGTTATGAAAAAGTTTTATTTTTATTATTAATATGCCTCATGATTTCATTTTCATGCCTTAAAGTTCTTTTCATGACTTTATTGATGTATCTCAAGTTCATATGTAAAATGTTTCACTTGTTTCCCTTAATGGGCCTTCTGCTCACCCTTTCTTTTGATGTATGTCCCCAGGTTATGAGATACAGTAATGAGCCTAGGGTGAACATGAGGAGAATCCTTTCAAGTGTTTTAGAAGAATGTTTTTTTTTGTTTCATGTTTTATGTTCCTTGTTTCCAAGACACTAAACCTTAAAGATCCTCAGTTCCGTGTAATGGAATGAATGTTATGTTATAAAAAGACGGGATGCTGTACATAATCCTTAATCAACTCCAACCATCTTCTTTGGGGCATAATCATCTCATTTTGTGTGAAAATATACTTTAAACTTTTATGATCAGTATAAATATCACACCTTTCACCATAAAGATAATGCCTCTAAATATTTAATGAAAAGATTACCACAGCTAACATTAAATCATGAGTTGGGTAATTTTTCTCATGTATTTTCAACTTTCGTGAGGCATAAGCTATCACCATATTGTTTTCCATGAAAACACACCCCAATCCCTTCTTGGATGCATCACTGTAGATCAAAAACCCTTCTCCACTACAAGGCAGTGTGAGCATAGGTGCACTGGATAACCTTCTTTTCAACTCCATGAAATTCTCTTCACGCTCCTTTATCCAAATGAACTTAACTCCATTTCGAGTCAACCTGGTGAGTGGATTAGATAATCATGAAAAATCACTCACAAAATGTCGATAGTACACATCTAAACCAAGAAATCCTCGGATCTAACTTATTATTGTTGTTCTCGACCATCTTTTGACAACCTTTATTTTTTCTGGATCCAAAGATATCCCCTCTTTTGAGATTATGTGACCCAAAAATGAAACTTTTTGAAGCCAAAACTCACACTTGGTAAATTTGGCATAAAGCTTCTCCTTTCTCAGGGTCTTCAATACAATTCTCAAGTGATCATCATGTTCTTCCTTTCTCATTGAATAGACAAGAATATTGTCTATAAAGACAACCAAAAACTGATAAAGATAGTCTCTAAATACTCTATTCATTAGATCCATGAAGATAGAAGGGGCATTAGTAAGACCAAATGGAATCACTATAAATTCATAGTGTCCATACCTTGTACGGAAATCCATATTTGGTATATCCCCCCTTTTGACCCTTTATTGATGATTCTATGAATGAAGATCAATCTCAGAAAAGTATTGAGCTCTGCTTAGTTGGTCAAATAAGTCTTCAATGCATGGGAGAGGATATTTTTTCTTGATAGTGATCTTGTTATGTTCTTGATAATCAATGCAGAGTCTCAATGATCCATCTTTCTTCTTAATAAACAGAATAGGTGCTCCCCATGGTGATGCACTAGGCTATATGAATCCCTTATCAATATTATCTTGGAGTTTCTTCTTCAATTCATGCAACTCAATTGGGGCCATTCTATAAGGTGTCTTTGAAATAGGTAACTCACCCTATACGAGTTCTATTGAAAACTCAACTTCACGATTTGGTGGAATACCTGGAAATTCCTCCAGAAAGACATCATCAAACTCCCGTACATTGGGTATATTATTAATCATGAGCTTCTCTCCAACCATTTGAGATAAATAACCTTCATTTAGTGGAATCAAGACCCATAAGATGGAAGAAATTTCCACTGGAAGGTTATGTTTATCCTTGCATCGATAGACGATCATAGATTGATCTGGAATATTAAAAGTGATTTACCTTATTTGGAAATTGATATGAGCTCCATATTAAGAAATCCAATCCATTCCAAGAGTCACATAAAATTACACTATAGGAAGGATCACAAGATTTCTAGGAAGCACTTTCCCACAAACATCAATCAGAGAAGCATTGTAAACTTTTCATGCGACCGTTGTGCCATTTGGAGTTGTCACATCTAACTCAACATCTAATTTTTGAGGTAATAAGATGATACCCTTAGAAAAATATTTAGAAATAATAGTTTGGGTAGATTCAGAATAAAATAAAACATTTTCTAATTTAGAGTGGATGGTATGTGTACCTTTCACCACTTCGTTATTATACTCTACATCGTCGATATAAATTTAATGTGGCGTTCCTTTATCTTTGGCCTTAAGAGTTTGTTGACATCGAACATCATCAACAACCCTTGGATTAGGGAATTTATTAGAATAATTACCCATTTATTTTTACTTGAAACATTGATGTGTAGGGGGTGCATTCTGTGTATCACTTTCTTTTCTCGCATCATTAGACATATTCTTCCCATTATTTCAACATTCAACTTCCCGATGACCTTCTTTTCCACACTTAAAACATTTACTTGTCCCTTTAAGAAACTTTCCTCCATGTTTCTTTCCACACTTTGAGCATAAGGGAAAAATCATCTTCTTTTCAGTGTGGTCTTTAGAATTTCCTTTGAATTCCATTTTCCTCTTCTTATAAAACCTATATGATTGATGGGTTACTCCAATCTCCATCTCAACCTTGAGAGCACATAGAACAATTTCCTCATAGCTATTGAAGTCTCTTAGGGATAATGCCCTTCAAAGACTTGGTTTTAAGCCACTAAAGAATTGATCGATTTTAATCTCAAGTTGGATAATAATTATGCAAGCGTACCTTGCATGTCTTGTAAAATTCGGTTCGTAGGTACCAATAGATTCGTAATCCTTTTTCTTCTGTTCAAGAAACTCCTTCTCCATCTTTGTTCGAAGAATACGAGGGATGTACTTATTGAAAAATAAGTTCTTGTACTCATCCCATTTCATGGACTAAATTTCATCCCTTTGCCTCGTATTATTAATAAGATTCCACCATTGATCAGCTTCGCCTTCAAAATGATATACTACTAAGATGACTTTATCATGTTCAGAACATTTTAGAACTGAAAATATTCTTTCAATGGTACTGATCTATTGTTCAGCCACTAAGGGATCGGAAGACCCGCAGAATGAAATGGAAACTACCACATGAATGACTCCACAGAATGTTGCTCCTTCCTTTTCTCGTTTGGAAGTCCATCATGATTCATAACTAGATAAAGTTGTGTGAGCATGGCTACAAGATTTTTGATTCCATCTCCCATAACATTTGGTTGCTCCGGGGGACAATAATTGTATTGCCCGTCGCATTCGGCATTAACACAGTTCCTTCGGGTTCCAGGCATTGACTAAAACCAAGAAGCATAGTGTGAGAAACACTAATCATAATAGGAAAATCAAATAATAAGGAATAAAATTTCACACTTTAGGTCTTATTATAGTTTGTTGATGTCCATTTCTAAAACACTAATATTGTTTCCTATGTTTAGACATATCCTTAGAGTTATTACTAATGTTTACACATCCTAGTTTCCAAAGGTTGACTATACCCTCCCTCTAATACCAACTATAACGACCCATAATTTATATATATTGTTATTACATCAGAATTTAAGCATACGTATTAAAGAATATAACAAAACCATGATAGGATTGTATTGGTCCAGAGTCTTTAGAAACTGGGAAACATAAACAACTGGTTCATAAATCATAAATATTGTCTCATGTTTATTTCATCATATCTAGAGTCCCTTTTGGAATATCCTACTTCATACCCTTCTTCCTGACCTGGGGAAAATAAAACATACAAAAGGGTGAGATCAAATGTTCAGTGAGGGTAAAAAAAGAAATATAAATCATATCATATTTATAAGAACATAACATTTTGAAAATCTTAACTTGCAAAAGAGATCATAATATCATAACATGGGATGAATCATAGTAGTGAAATGTAATTCCAATAATCATAACTTAAAACATGAAACATTGTGGCATACACACATAATCATAGAAAAGCATTTCATATTATTCAAGGCCCATTTCCAAGACTATCATAGTGGAAAAAGTCCATTACTGAACCGAGTTCACTCCTCGTTACAGTCCTGTATCACTGAACCCAATTAACTTTTCATTCCAGCCATGTCTATATCATAAGATATAAATCTTTACCCAATTCATTGAAGGGATATATAGGTCCCACCCATCTCATAATGAAGCTATTCGTATGTGTGCCCCAAAATCATAATTCACAGCATAACCCGTGTAATAAAAATGGGATTCTTAAACATCATGCCTTCATAACATAATCCATGTAAGATAAAAGGACATCATAAAATTAATTCCATCATAACATAATCAAATAAATTTAAAAATAGGGATAGAAACATAACCCTATATTATCTTATATGGAAAATAATTTTGATAAAACACTTGAACTCCTTTCATGTGGAAAATATCCTTTCTACTTCAAAAACATTTTTCCTTTCTTAACATGTAATACAATTTTAATTTAAAAGAATTTGATTAAAAATAAACTTGAAAACTTGTAAAGGAAGATTCATGTAAATAATGTTCTATGAAATCATAAAAATCCATTCATTCCGTATAAGTTAAAAAAACATTCTTCTCGTACTTTGGACGGAAAAGTCAAAAATACCTCGTACTAAAAACGAAAAAAGATTCCTTTCATATATTTTACTAAAAACTCACTAATGGGTAAAATTGGATTTAAACAATTGTAGGAGGATATAAATAATATTACATATTGAGGAAACATGTATTTTTATGATAAATATTCCCCAGTAAATTCTGATGTATAAACAATCTCGGATAAAAATGAGATTGCGAGATTTTCCATTACCTTAGGTCCGATTTGTTCCGTACGTATCAGAACCTCCTGTATAATGATTTAAATAATTTCATCGACTTATTATAGTACCATATTCATTGTTATGATATAATATATGGTCATATTCTAATCTTATTATTAGTAATATTTCATTGCTATTTGTTATTCGGGTGTTCATTGCTTTATGTTCCTATGCATGTTTTGTCGAATAAATTCTTATTATTATTTTTAGGTTATAGATACCTCATTTCCATAATGGTATTTGTGTAATATATATCATATTTATTCATTCAATTCATTTATATAATCATTATTCAATGAAGATCATGTAGAACGAGTCGCATCACATCGTGGAGACGTAGGTCGTACGTATGCACGAGCGATGATATTGTTCCCATGATCGTGGAATTGTATTGAAGTGTATGTATAATATTTAAGAATAAATATTAATTTAAAATAATCATATATATTTATTCTTTACACCATTATACCCATCCATGTAAGGTGGTGGTGGAAAACAGATTACACCACGGCGTGGAGACGGTATTCCGTACGTACGCACGCGCGGTGATTTCGTTTTCCGTAGGATGGATAAAAGGTGAAATAGGGTTTTTTCAAATTTATAATGACATATTAGTATATTATTGATATTTATGTTATTACTTAATAATGAAAAAACTAAATAATATGATGTAGAAGAAGAAATAAATTTGAAAGAATCGGTAATGGGTATTACCTCTTCTTCGACACGCCTCTTTGAAACATCATGTTAGGGCACTAAAATTGGTCTTTGAAGAAGACCAGGACATCTAGTATGTTTATAGGGAAGTTTTTAAGGGAAATGGGTTTTGGTTGGCTGAGATTTAAGGCTCAAATTTCTGTGAGGAGGAGAGGGAGGAGGTGTCCTTTTATAAGGTAGGAGAGGGGAACCTTTGGAAATCTAAAAAAAATAATTAATAATAAAATCAAACCCCACATTAAAACTTCAAAAATTACTCAAATTAGAATATTAGATGATATAGGGTTGTAATATCATCAACCAATAAAATGTAGACATGTTGGGAATTTATTTTAAACACTGTCAACTTGATTTATCCATATTTAATCTATTTTATTTTATTTGTGGTAATAAGATTCTAAATTTTAAATTGTCATAAATAATTACTTTTGTGTTGTGAATTCTCCATAATTGGATAATGTATGGAATTTTATACCATATAAATTTTAATTTATAATTTTTAAATATTTTTGGGATTTTTAAACAATATTATATTTTGTTATTTTTATAAAATAAAAATAGTGTCAATTTTCACACTATTCATTTATTTGAATTTAAATAAAATACTCACAGAAGATATGTTCTAAATAACAGATTTAATAGATTCATAACATGTCATATTTATCTATAAAATCAGTGGATCACATTAAATAGTTCATATAATATTTATTTTAATATTTTTAAAACCATATATTTGATATTTCAATCAATAAAATAATTTCAACATCACTATTTTGTCACCTTTAATGATAATTATTTAATCCCTAAAAATTATAAATAAATTCAAATAATGTAGATAATTTTATTATCTTTCTGGATACTATTCATGTTCTAAGTTTCATGAAGTTTATCACTAAAGTAAAATTATTATACTTATAAGATTTAAGAGAGTGACATGTTGTCACCTTCATTGGATTTAATAATAATTAAATTACTTTCATGGTCAAAAGTCCATAAAATGAATCTAATCCGATCCTTAGGTGATATGGGTCGACTTTTAGTCATCCAATAGAATTTTGGCAGGTGTTAGGGTAATTTTATAATCTTATTTTTACCCTTAATTTCCCGATTTACCTTTAATTCCAGTAAATAAAAATTATCGTAGTTACTATTCATAATATCAAAACAATAAGAGTAACCTATTAAAATAATTTAGACCCACTTAATTGAAATATGGAATCCATTTTTCAAAATTCAAAACATAGAATTTGCAGTAATTAATTTAAAATTAATCTCATTGTTTAGAAAATGGGTTTTAAAAGTTAAAACATTGACAAAGATTGAAATGTTTTTACCTATGAATTCAAAGTAAAGTTAATGGTAATGACATACATTATATTAAATGGTAAAAATATATTCTACTTATACTTTTAAACCATTAAATAATATAATTTAACCATATAAATTATTTCAATGAAAAAAAGTTTTTTTAATTAAAATATAGCATGTATTTACTATTCATTAAAATATGTAAGTTATCAGAACAATATGAAAAATTTATCCAAAGTAAATTTTTATATCCCGATTCCAAAAAAAAAATTTATTTTATCAAATTGAACTTATAAACATGTCAAAAACTAGATTTAAAGTGGGTGCACCATCAAGAGCCGGCAAAACAACATTTTTTGAAAAATACTTATTTTACCCGAAAAATTTATTTTGTTCTCATACCATGTTCTAGAAAATGTGTAAGATGAATAATAATGTTATAAAATTAATTATTTGGTTAATACTATTCATAACGTCTAGTCCATAATAATATTATAACAATATATCGATGTTTCGTGAAACTCGGTATTGTGTACTACACACGCTATCGAGGAAGGTCGTGATTGCATGTAACGCAAGCCAAGCCAGTGTTGTGTGTAGTGAAAGATTCATTTGGTGTTGCTTATAACATAAGTCATAAAAAAATATTTCTCATAAAATCTCAGGGTGTTACAATATCATCCGTGAAAAAGCACTAAAAATGAATAGAGATATTGATGGAACACATGGTTCATCAACATTGTGAAATCCGCTGGCGATTTTGAGAGACCAAATGGAATAAAGAAATACTCATATAGACCATATCTACTATTAAATTTTTTCAATGTATTTCTACAGTTCTGACATATAACTAATGATATCCATACCTCAAATCAATTTTCTAGAATACATATTCTCCTCCAAGATGATAAAAAGGTCATCTATCTATGGTAGAGGATATGAGTTATTAACCATCAACTTGTTAAATTTATGACAATCCACACAATACCTATGAGTACCATCTTCATTTTTCAAAAAAATGACCAAAGATCACTATGGAGATGTAATAGATCGAATAAACCCCTTTACTTTCAAATCCTCATGTTGCCTCTTGATCTCCTAAAACTCTGTCATAGCCATCCTATAAGGTGGAATGGATATCATTGAAGATCCTGGAAGTAGCTAGATTGAGAAATCATCCTCTCTCTCAAGAGGTAAACCCAAAATTTTATATGGGAAAACATCCCTACAATGATCAATCGCTGGAGGAAAATCGTCATGATGTGCTCCTTGATCATCACGATACAAACAAGCAATCTAAGATATCATCATGTATATTCCATCACACTCTAGTCTATCTTGGATTTCCTTGACATCCCATTCATCAAAGTCAGTATAAACCATGCCCTATTTTGATGTGAAAGTCACCCTATATCGATAACAGTCAACATAATCTTGATAATCTTCTGTCTAGTCAATCTCAAGTAAGTTATCAAATCTTTTCATCCCATGGACATAAATATTCCATATTATGTGACACACAACAAACTCATGGGGGGACTCCCAGAAAATACATACACCCTCTATCTTGATTAACAAAGGATTGTTATAAATCATAATGATCTCAGCAGACAATATAATGAGCCCACAACTTTTCACCATAGGGGAAGATATGAAACAATAGAATACACATATATCAAAAAGAGAAGATTCAATATTAGAGGACACTAATATCATAACTCTAATCATTGAATGTATAGAAACCTACTCCTCGGGGTATGCTTCATATAACATATATTTCCTGAACCAAATCCATGTGACACAAACTCAATGCATAGAGTTGGCCCACTCTGATGTGTTTGTGTAACTAATATTTGGATACCTCGGCCGTGACCACCAGTACCTAGACCTGATTGACTAGAACTGCTCTTACTCCATACCTGATGTTGGGTTGAGAATCCTTCTCACGAACCTAGTTTTAGATCATACCACCTTTGACTTATAGATAGATTTATGATCGTACAGAAATATTTCATGTGGCCAATCCTTCCACAATCTCGGCACTTGACTGGGTCGCGATCTCACTAGTACATCAGGTGGCCCGATCTTCAACACTGATGATAGAAAACTGATTTTCCAGTACTCACAACCTGATAGGTACTCATTTCATGGGAATTCTCAAGATGTATCCTCCAACTACTGGATGTTGAAATACTAGGTCTTATGATGATACTGCTCTACTTTATGCCCCCATCTTTACTCAGGTTCTACTCTGTAATCAATGCTTGATTCAGAATTTCAATAATAATAGTCAATCTAAAAACATTGACCTAAGTTTTGGTAGTATGTTAGAGACCTTCCTCGAATCATCTTGTCCTCGATATCTTAATGTTAATGTATGTCGAACCAAAATAAGGCATCTATGTAAATAATTCTGATTACTCCATGACTTTGATAGTGCCCTACTCCAGACACATGAGCTCACTATCCCATTGTGCCCATAGAATCTTGGGGTTGAAATAGTCATATAACCTATTTTAGAAATCATCCCAAACCATGTCTCTCTAGTTGTTATCCTATTTCAGAACATCCCCCCATTGCTTTTTTTCTGTAAATCATGTAATTCATGAGCTTTACTCTCAGATTATTAGGTGTCTCAAGGTACTTTAATATTAATAATGTAGACTCTAGAAATAACTCATCTTCTAGTGGATTCCCATCCCCCAAGAACATGGAAGGATGTCACCTCTAGAACACACACGTTAGCTTATTCATAGAGAAGATAGGCTAAAGTGATCCTTGGATACCATTCAGGAAGTTAAAGAATACCTTGTGGAATTTTGACTCAACACTTTTGTCGGGAACAACAAATGGTACCACAACTGGAACTAAGGTAAGATCCACCGGTAGACCATGACCCACCACCTCTATATTGGGGTCATTTACACCCTCATAGAATACAATTTTAGGTCTTCATGGTGTAATTACTCTACAATTTGAAACACATACCTTAAAAACCAAAAAAAATCAATTTTAATATCTCAAAAGAATAGGATAGGTCAAAACCGTACAAATACCAGGTCATACCAAGCATCCTTCTCCTAAATACAAGACTATAGAAATAATAGTCACCCAAATCCACTAGAGACACAACCTCATTCCCACTCAAAATATGGGTCTAGCTCAAGTATCATTTTCCATGTTCACTTTCCCAATTCAATTCATGTAACATTCATTTTTATAATTCATTTATTCAAAAGGTTTAACCAATGGCTCACCATGTTCCAATCCATGAGGGACCATAACACCTCATGAACAAAATATTTATTCCCATATAATCCATATCATATCAAATTCAAATTAAATAATTGAAACAAAAGTTGTATCACTTTCCCGACTATAAGGTTCTATACTCCATATAAACATAAATATAGGGTAACTTTCACTATCCACTGCACAAAATCTATCATAGAACCTATCACAACATCATGAAAATTGTCAATCCATCCAATATAGTATAGTAGAATGCATAGAATGTGATTTCTAGAATGTGTATAATATGATGCATGATATGGAATTCTCGTGTATCATCAGGTTGCAACATAATAGAAAATTCAGTTGTATAAATAATAACATCCCAAATTAATTGCATCACCCAAAGGTGGAATCAAATCAAGTGTAACAGTCAAAATCCAAATAACATCAATTTAAATTAATGAAATTTAGCTTCTTCTTATATTTGGGGTAGCTACTCCTAGGAAAAGTTCATTACTAACATCCACTACCTTCTTATCCCTATATATTGTTTCCTTATTGTAAATAAAACATGAAAAGGTCACTCTGATGCCACTTTGTAACATCTCGAACCTGCATGCCACTGAATGTTTCCCTGAACCCGGTGGGTCGAATGGACTCAAATGCATCTCCCTGAATACTAAAGGCTTCCAACTAGAAGTAAAGTACATGTTTGTGTCCATGGGAATACATTTCCTTCATTACCATAGTTTAAAATAGAGGAATAGTTATAATAGTAAATAGGAAAAGCAGATACAACAAGAAGACAATAGATAAGTAAATAAGACAAGAATGCCTAACAAATTCAAATGTTTTTCACATAAAATTATTGTCATACATGTATCTTGATTGAATCCCAAATAGGTACAAAGTATTATGATATAATACAAGTATCAAAAATAGAAAGATAACAAAATGTGTTATCATAAAATTAAATCACGATCCTCAAATCGGTCCCATTAACCCCTACTCTAAAGAATGGTACAAAATAAACATTCAAACTGTGGGAGATTTCCTATGTGTCTACCTCCATACAAATAGTATGTTTGTGTACCCAAAGGATTCCCAAATACGGTGTGATACATAATCGTAGTAGGAAACCACCCATGGTATATAAAATCCATGATGTGCAACATAACAAGTTAGATGTCTGAAAGTAAAATTCTAAAGTATTATATAAATGTAAAAATCCAATGTGATATCTACGTATAAAAAAGTTATACTGAGTAGCCTCTCAAGTCTTCCTAAAAAACAAGTTTCAGGAGCCTAGAATGGAAGAAATAATAGAAGAATCAACAACCAACATATATGGTTTGTACATCTTGACATAACATATCAACCACAGCCTTGCCGTATAGTGATGTTCTATAGTAACCATGGCCTTGTTGTCAAACCGTGCTTACATATTTCCCAAAATCTTTCCATATAATCAAAAATTCACAATAAGCCTAGTCATTCCATATAATTATGTTTCTTATAATTAAGGTCTGTATCTATGGTGTATATGACCAAGGCATCCCCAACAAGCCCCAAGAGTATTGTTGGCACCCATATTTTTATATCTTACACATTTCCATTGAATATTCCATACATTTGAAGACTATATGGAAATACTAATATAGTTTTCATGGAATCCATTAATAGTGGACTTGGATATGGAGGATATATACTTTGAGACCTTCATATTCCACTAAAAATAATATTCTTACTTGCCAATATTTTTTATTTTTCCCTTCCCCAAAAAAATAAGGCCATCACGCTAGCCAGTTATACCAATTCTACCATAAGAACATATGGGAGATAAGGTCAACCATGCACAGTGGGAGTCATTATGGTATAGCTAGTGAACTAGTAGAGGAGGGAAAATAGAACCCAAAAATGTGGGTGGTCTAGTGTATAGGGCCTGAAATGTGAAATTATGTATGCATGAATAGCCCGAGCCATAGACTCATTGGGCTGAGGCCTACAAGATGGAAGTGACAGGTATGGTATGGGTGCTGACCCTATTTCCAACTCGAGAAATGAAAGTCAAAATGCGGTTTATATATTGTAAGAAATTTAATGTGGGATTTTGATGTGGGATGATGTGTGTCAGATCAGGATAGTCTGATCACGCCTCGCATTGATCCAAGTCATCCGCTTCAGTCTCGTGGATTGTGAGTTCAAATTTGAACCAATCATACATGGACCATTTCAATCACAGTCGGTACCACATGTCACAGTACCATCATTGGGAACCTCTTACTCATCTATCACCCTCCCACGATACTAGTTTGACATGGAAAATTCATCTGCTCTACATCACCACCATCTTTCCAATCCTTCACTGATAGCCGCACAAGTCCAAAACAACAAACATGATTCATTATAAGATCCAACAAAAAATTCATGTTGCATGCCACGAGAGCTTCCTCCCACAAGCAAATCTATCACATGATCATCCTTTGATCAAGTGATCGAAGAAAATCTTGTCATTGAAAGAATCCCAAGAAGTTCAGTGACTGTGAACCCTTCAACCACGGACGTATTATTCATCCAAATTAATTCATATTTTTTGGATCAGGGAACCCCATATACTGAAATGGAGTCATCACATGGTTATATAAAATGACCATTCAATGAGACCTCCACCAATTTGATGGTGCCTATGGAGAGCGACCCTACTTGGATCAACATAAAGGTCACCCATTGTGGATCAATATAAAAGATACCCTTCCAAGATTGTCATAAAAGATAACCTTTGTGGATACTCATGAGAGAAAACCTACAAGGATTAGTAGAAGAGAGGCCTGATGTGGATCAGTCATAGAGTGACTAGTCATGGTTCAGTAGTTGAATGACCCTTTGTGGGTCAACAATAGAGCAACCATTTGTGTAAAAGCATAAGGGAGACCCTTTTTGGATCAGTAGTATAACAACCCTTCATGGATCAATAGTAGAACCTCTCAATAGAATAAAATGATCTATCTCTATGACTAATAATCCTTATTCTATTGATAGGTTATTTTAAAAATCCATGAAGGGTCATTGTACAGTTGATCCACAAAGGGTCGCTCTGCTACTGATGCATGAAGGGTTTCTCTACTACTGATCTAGAAATGGTTTCTTAGCTGCTGATCCTTGACAGGTCACTCTACGGCTGATCCACTTCGGGTCATGCTACTAATGATCCACGTAGGGTATCCCTCATACGGATCCACAATGGTTCTCTTTTATACCAATCCATGAAGGGTATATTTTATGTTGATCCATGAAGGATCTACTTTATGTCAATCCATGAAGGGTCGCTCTTCATTATTGATGTCACGTCTAGAATATCTCGCATCGTATCCCAAACTCCACTAAGGAAGGAACCATCACATTCTCCATGAAAAAACACTAAAGATGGGTTAATCATATGGCAAGGTCTAAGTCCAAAAGAAAGAGATATGGGAGATAAGAGATACGTAAAGAGGTAAACAGCTAGGCAAAGAGGTGGGGCCACACACCTTATGGGCCCCACACACCCCGTGTACCACTTTACATATATTCAATCGCTAGTATCTCCTTGTTTTGGACATGGACATTAGAATATGAGTATTCTATCCTTAGTGTTTTTCTGCATATAATATGATGGTGCCTTCTGTAGTGGCTTCTGGGATACAATGCGAGATGTTCTGGATGTCATGTGTAGAATGAAGAGCTGCCCTTCGTGGATTGGCATAAGCGACCCTTCATTTGTGGTTGTGGGACCCTAACTTTAAGACGGACATTTCTAGTATGATATTGGGTGCATTTTTGGGTTTCCAAATTGGGTACCAGAAATGATCGTGAAATAATAGATTTAATATTATTATTAAATCTTCAACCTGCCAAAACTCCTACGTGCGACATTTTATTGTCTTGACATCAGCGGCGGCATGATACATTCATTAAGATGGTTTATATAAGTCCAATGTTCAATATTAAATTATGGTCTATATCTTAATACCATGAAACACCCAAGATTATTATTATTATTATTATTATTATTATTGTGGGATCTTGTATCCGACATATATCCCTTATACGGTGTCGGAATGATGAACCGTATGTGACGCTACAACCCTGAAATTAGGATGGATGTTTTAGATAAAATTTTGGATATTTAAGTTGAGGATGAGTCTTGGACTTCATGAGGCCCATTCATGCATGTTGTGGGGAAATTAAACTTTTTCACTCGGTATTTGTTTTGGACAAATGGGTAGTCTATCTCATGTGTTTCTTTATGAGGATCGTAACAGAATGATCCATAAAATTTGTTTTGGGACCAAGGCAGGGACCCCATGTGGCATCATTCAATTGAAATGCGGTGACATATTACTTTTCTATCAGATGTCCATTAAGGGGGAATGAATAGTAGATTTTGAATTTTTTCACCATAGATCAAAACATTGTGATCTATTTGGATATCTGGTGCTGTTTTAGGAGGCCTTCCAATAAAATTGCATTTTTTTTCCCTCTGATAAAACATTTTCATGATCCGACCATTACAGGGGCTCGACCTGCAACTACCCCAAGCCTACCACCATAGGCCAAAAGAAGGAAACTAGCACCAAAGGAACAAAAAACTAGCGGAGGCCTTTTCCTAGGAAACTCTACACACACACACGCATCCAACTCAACGAAAAAGTGAAGAGGAAAAGAAAAAAAGATACAAGACTAATTTATAAAGGAAACCACACATATATACATCATCCTATAAATAGTAATAGTATAAGAAAAGTAATGATGAGAGGGAAAAGGGAAAAAATACATACCCAAATAGAAAAGTTCCACAAACCGACAACAAGTGAAAAAGTAACACAGTTGGGATGGTCCCGCTCTTGAATCCCAAGGTACAACCATAGTACACGATGGGTAGGTGGATCATTATCGAACATGGCATTATGAATCACATATAAACCTTACTCAAATCAATAAGAACACATGAAATGGGGGAGGAGAGAGAGCAACTAAAAATAAGCTACATCATAGGTAAACAACTGAGAAATAGAGCATCTAGAAAATATTCTATGAGATCATGTATATGTAATTAAATATGTCCCTCTCATGAGAGTTCCCAGTGGGATGTCATCAGAAGATCTCATTATGTGATCTTAATAAGAACCTGTGATTTCGTGAATGTCACATTTGAATGCTCACAAGATCAATTGTGAATCCTCTCCTCATATAAATTCATCGTATAAGCTATGGAACCTCATGTGACGTGTTAACACAAGTCGTATAATGCATCAGAAGCCCATACTGGTGCCCGTGAGTAGGCTCCAATGAACATGAAAACACCAATCTCAAAACTAAAATGAGCATACTTACCTTTTGGTGATCACATACTACCCAAAATATAGTTTTCATGACCTACAATCACCCACCATGGGTCCTTGGCATGATAGTAGAGACTCTGATGAGACCCAATTTGAAATACATGAGAATTGTATGATCGAATGAACCTCACGTGAACCCTTTATATGTAAGGACCCGACCCCAGTTGGCCGGAGTCAGAGCCTTATATGATTACATTGGAATACATACAAGTAATATGAATCCTTAAGGACCAAGTAGTTTAGTATTATTGGAAACAATATACATACATAAGTTCAACTTTACATATGGAAAGGAAAAACAATAATAATTTATTCCACTAGAGTCATCAAGTCTCCAAGATTATGCTTGTAATTAATTCATAAATTACTTCTTCATGTCCTAAGAAAATGAAACATAAGAAAGGGGTGATCTCAAACGATTAATAAGAGTAAGAAATACAGTGGAAGATAATATAAACATTAGACATAGTGAATAATTGAAATCACATGCCTTTAATAATAAACTTGAACACATTATGGTAGAAATATGAGTTGAGTAAATAATGCCATAATAAAACATAATCATGCGTATTATACTATTCAAATAACCACACGAACATTCAACTAACAGCTTTATAATGAGGGAAGTGCATATACCGGACATTCTGAAATAGTTTTTCATGGCCTCAGCCAATACTTCTAGTGATTAAGGCCTCGGCCAAAATCCATATCACATTGGGAAAGGCCTCGACCAATTCCACGTAAAGTTGTCTCATGAGACCTACTGATGAATTGAGGGGATATAGCGGGCCCCACTCATCACATAATAATTCCAAGTCATTCCTCATATTAGCATGGATAAGCATAACAACACATACATTCATATTTAAACTAATATATGAAATGTAACTAATTTTCCCCAATCATCAAACATGAAACACTAACCATTCAGAATAATGTGGTGAATGGTTTTAGGATAGATCATCCACAATAGAGTTAGTCATAAACCATTAAATAAAATATGGTATATGACTTCATAAATTATTAAACCCAATAATACCATGGAATCAACAAGAGTGTTGAATTGGATGAAAACACTCTTATAAAATCAGTAAGCAATTTTTGAGATAAATACCCTTTTATTTTGAAAAGAAGATTTATTGTGGAAAATTATTTGTATAAAACCTTAATTTAATTAATGTAGTATTTTTATAATAAAATGAGTTATTTTATAAAGATAATGGTTTCCAAAAACATATTATAGAGTGGCCTTGAAAATAGGTAAGAATTTGAGAAATTCCCTTGAATCGGGCTTGTATTTTTGAAACAATTTTTAAAGTTCCTTTTAAAACGTGTAACTATCCTGAAAAAATAAGAAAGGATTATGGTTTTTAAACATATATATTATACTAAAAAAGAACATATGTTGAGTTCATAACAATAAATGTGAATTACATCAAGGAAATTAGACAATTAAAGTACCCCGAAAGAAAGTGGAAGTTCGGGTGGAAAAACCCTTACCTTAACTCTGAACGTGTTCTTCTCTTGTACTTAAGCTCCTGGAATATGAACTTATACTTGTTAATAAATTATTTCAGAACCTATTAGAAATTTATTTAGTTTACCATAATTATTCTTAGTTCATTTATGTCTTTATTGATATGTTATTGTATTGAATTTCATCACTCTAGAGTGTTCATTTCCTTTATTTTCATATTTGGTTCACTTGTTTTTAAGTAATGAAGTTCAAGAGGAATGGTTAAAAATCTCCAAGATTCTAATTATATATTATTAATAAACATAAATAATATGTAATGGTAATTTATATAATTTGGTAAAATGGAATGAGGATGAATCATTAGACGACAACCACTTCGATTATTCGGCGGTATTTGGAATATTATGAACTAGTTTTGTCATATAACTTAATTATATGTACATATTCTGTTTCGTGAATTTTAATTAAGATATAACACATATATTACAGTCTGGTTCAACCATGAATATGGTTTCCTGACCAGTAATGAAGAAGAAATTGAAGAATGGAACTTCCTCATCCATGAAGGTTATAAATCGAAACCTCATGGACATCGATTTCGTTTATAAAAATAAAAGGGAGGGAGTAAGAATATTTATGATGGTTATTCCATTAACATGATATAAATCCAGTATATACATGTTACCGGAGTTATCATGGTCATTTGGACAGTGGAGGTGAGGAGAGTACAACAAAATAAGATAAATTGAAATGAGACCAAATGAAAGAGAACGGTGTTTTACCTCTTGAAATATCCTCCTTGAGAATCTCTTTAAGGGAAGGGGTTTTGGTCTTTTGGAAATACCAGAATCTTCATGGATGTGGGGGAAGACTAGGGAATGATAACTGGGCAGAACATTGAGGAGCATCAAGTCTTAGATGAGTGAAGAGTAGAGGGAGTGGTGAGGGGTTTTTATAGTGGAGGAGAGGAGTAAAATTTTGAATATTTAATTCATTATTTTATTATTTCCCTCAAGACAACCAATAGTGTTGTTTCATGTGACCCATAATAGTAATAAGTGCATGTGAGTTCAAACCAAGTGGACTTTCATCACTCGTGATGTCATGAATAGTGTATTTAACAGATAATTTGTATATACGGTATTTTATCATATTTCACTATTCATAAAAAATTCTAGGATTTCATAAAAATCCAAAAAATTCACCCCTACCATTTTTAAATGTGTGTAATTCAAAAGTGAAATCCATTTTTCAAAAATAATTTTCCAAATATTATTAATTTAATTTTCAAATAAGGGCATAGTTAATTTGAAAAATAACAATATTGAAGTGCAATTAGTTTTATGTGACATTGAAAAATTAATTAATGTCACATTATCCTATTTCCTTAATAAAATAAAATAATATTATTATTTACTATTCATAAGGGTCATATTACTATTAATATTTCTATTCATAGTAATATTCATAATGGTATGTTACTATTCACCAAAAATCAAGTTTGTTCTATCAGACTCCAAATGAGTTACTAAACACAACTCTAGATAACCATTTTTTGAAATTCAAAACATAGAAGAGGCAAAGTTGAGTTTAATGGTTGGATTATAAAATTTCATTCTATATTTATTTTCAAAACCTTGGTGTGTTACATTCTCCCCTCCTTACAGAACATTCATCCTCGAAATTCACAGAATCTTACCTATAAAGATTTGGGTATGTCTTTAACATAAGCTCCTCAGGCTCCCATGTTGCTTCCTCCATCTTATGGTTCCTCCATAAAACCATTAATAGACGAGTCATCTGATTTCTCAATATGTGTTCTATAGTATCAAGAATCTTGATAGTCTCTTCACAGTAAGATAGATTGGCCTCAAGTTCCACTTCTTCATAAGTGAGTACATGTATTGGGTATGGCATGTACTTTCTTAACATTGACACATGGAACACATTGTGAACTTTGGAGAGACTTGGAGGCATTTCCAAATGGTAATCTACGACTCCAATTTGGTCCATAATTTCAAAAGGTCTGATGTATCGAAGACTTAATTTTCCCTTCTTACCGAATTGTATAATACCCTTCCATAGGGATAACTTTAAGAAAATATGATCACCTTTTGAAATTCCAAATCCTTCCTTTGGTTATCAGCATAGCTTATTTGCCTACTTTGAGCTATTTTGATATGGTTCTGGATAATCTTCACCTTTTCCATTGTTTCTTCACCAAGTTCTGGGCCCATGAGCTTTCTTTCACCAACATCATCCTAGAAAGTTGGTGTACGAAATCACCTCATATATAATGCTTCATAGGGTTCCATTTGTATACTTGAATGGAAGCTATTATTGTAGGAAAATTCTATGAGAGGTAAATACTGGTCCCACATGCCTTGAAAATCAAGTGAACAAGACCTCAACATGGCTTCAAATGTTTTAATAGTCCGTTATAATTGTCCATCCGTTTGTGGTTGGTAGGCAGTGCTCAAATGAAGATCATTATCTAGGGCCTTCTGAAGACTTTTCTAGAATCTTGATGTAAAAAGTGGATCACGATTAGAAATAATCGATAGGGGTACTCCATGAAGTCTCACAACTTCATTAATATATAGTCTTTCTAGACGTTCAAGTTGTAGATCTTCTCCTAAAGAATGAAAATTTTCTGACTTGGTAAGACGATCAACAATGACCAATATTACATCATTCCTTCTAGGAGTCTTTGGTAGTCCCATGACAAAGTCCATCATGATATTATCCCATTTCCACTCAAGTATGGGAATAGGTTGCAATACTCTTCCAGGATGTTTCTTTCCATCTTTCACTTGTTGAAAAACCATACATCTTGACACAAAATCAGCAATCTCCCTCTTCATATTGTCCAACCAAAAATGTTCCTTCAAATCTCTACACAACTTAGTGCAACCAGGGTGTATAGAGAAATTGGAACTATGAGCATCATCCAACAATTACCTGATAGTAGAGTCAATATAGGAGCATTGAATAATCTTCTCTTCAGTTCTTCGAAACATTCTTCTCAATCTTTTGTCCAAACAAATTTAACCCCTTTACGTGTGAGCTTCATTAGCGGGTTAGCCAGTCGGGAAAAATTCTGCACGAAACACCGATAAAACCCTGCTAAGCCAATAAAACTACATACCTCAGTTATGTTTGTTGGCGTGGGATAATCTTGGATTCACTTTTTCTTCACATGATCAACTAGGATACCTTCCTTAGAGACAATATGTTCAAGAAAAGAAATCTCCTGAAGCCATAATTCACACTTTCTAAACATCCCATATAATTCATGTCTTCTAAGAGTCTTCAGGATAATGCGCATGTGATTTTTATGATCTTCATTGATTTTGGAGTATACCAAGATATCATCAATAAATACCACTAAAAATCATCTAAATATTACTTGAAAAATCTATTCATTAGATCCATTAAGATAGAGGGTGCATTAGTCAATCCAAAAGGCATCACTGTAAACTCGTAATGCATGTACATGGTTCTAAACACTATTTTCGGAATGTCTCCCTTATTCACACACAACTGATGATATCCATATCGAAGGTCAATCTTTGAAAAATATTGAGCTCCATGAAGTTGGTCAAATAAATCATCAATGCAAGGTAGGGGATACTTTTTCTTTATTGTTATAGCATTGATCTCCCTGTAGTCGATACATAACCTCATAGATCCATCTTTCTTCTTAACAGAAAGGACAAGGGCTCCCCATGGAGAAACACTAGGGCGAATAAATCCCTTATTACTCAATTACTCTAGTTGTTTCTATAGTTCCACTAATTCCACAGTGGCCATTCTATAAGGAGTCATCGATATGGGCCTTGAACTAGGAATTGAATCAATGGAAAACACAATTTTTCATTCTGGAGGATGTCCAGGTAAAACTTCTTGGAGACACATAATCATATTCTCTCACAATAAGAACATGCTCTATTTGAACATTCCTTTCCTCACACATAGTTATTTCATTCTCTTCCTCCCAAATAATTGAATTTAGTTGAGCTAATGGGAGTGGATCTAGATAAGAATCAAGTAGTGACGATTATGCTCTAAAGATATGGCGTTATTTATCATCGTCATCAAATATCGTAACCGACTTCTTCTTACAATAAATTTTTGCATCATGGTCCAAAAACCAATCCATACCGAGGATTATATCAAATTCAATCATGGGTATGACGATGAGATCAGCAGATAAAGAACATTTATATTCCCTAATGGGAACTAATTCACAGAACATTGTAGCAGGGACACTTCCCTTAAGAGATTTAACTGAAAACTCCCTTATTAAATCAAATTGGAAATATCTAATTTTCTTAGCAAACTGGGAAGATATGAAACATTGCAATGATCCAGAATCAAATAAAGCATTGGATAAACTTGAGGAAAAAATTAATGTACATGTCACCACATCATTAGGAACTTCAACTTATGCAGTTGTGATTGCATATATTTGTCCCTGATCCATTGGCCTTTTCTGTTTCATATTTACTTGACGTTTTGGACAATCATTAGAATATTATCCCATCTCCTGAAAACTATAGCATTTAACATCATTGGCTTCATTCTTCCCTTTGTAATCACCAGAAAGGTATCCTTTCTGACTACATTTTTAGCATAATCCTTTTCATTTTAATAATTCACCAGGTGTTTCTTTCCACAATTGTCACATGGTGGAAATTCAACTCTTACCTTCTTCCCCGTTTCCTTATTTCCTTTCCCAGGGTTTTCAGCAGCCCTCCTCTTTTATTTCTTTCCCTTAAAGTCATAAGACTTAGATAATTCTTTTTTTTTTCTTGATGGAACATGAAACTATATCCTCATATGATGAAAAACTTTGGGAGACCGGTGCCTGCCAGAAGAATGGATTTAGACCATCAATGAATCGATCAATTTTTCCCCTTGGATTTTGTATGTAGTCCACAAAATGTCTTTATAATCTTGTGAAGTTAGCTTCATAACTTGAAACATTCTCATCTTCCTTATTCCTCAGATTCAAGAATTGTTTCTCCATATCTGCTCACTGCTCACGAGGGAAATATTTTTCTACGAAGATTTCTTTAAAATCACTCCATTCTTTCACTTCAATCTCTTCCTCCTCATTTTTGTTTTGGATTAATGACCACCACTGATCTGAATATCACGATAGATGATATACTGACATGACAAAATTATCTCTTTCATTACATCCCAAAGCGAGAAATATCTTCTCAACAGAACATATCCACTAATCTTCTAGAAACAGGTTTGTAGTCTTGTTTAATGATGGAGGTTTTTTTGCATAAAAAGATCTAGAATGGTTGTTCCATGTGGTGGATATGGATGATCCGTACGGGTAAGGTTATTATTCATAACCAGATTAAGTTGTCCTAGTATTGTTATGAGTTGCTCAGAACCAGTCACAGCACCAGAGCGAACATAATTATCTTGCGTTGGAGGAAAATCCCTACAAGGGACACGTGCATTTGTTCGATTTCCATTCCATCCACTAGGTGACATATATAAATAAGGGCATACACTATATTAGGTTATAAATCATAATTTATAACATTAACATAAAAATACTCATAAAAATTGAGATCCAATGCATGGCTAATCCCATATTAAAAAAAATAGTTTCTTTGAGGAATATTTTACATTTCAATCCTTGATAATGGCTTGTAAATAAAATGTGAATTATCCTCAGATTATCCCCCAGGAGTGTCATAACCAAGAGTGAAACAAGGCCTGTTGTCATGCACCAGTTTCCGTTTGAGTCTAGCTCAAAGCAATATTTTTGGGTTATAGCCCTAGATACATCTGTGCCAAAGTTGCCTCTACCTGCTCGTATCTAGACTGGGATGCATTGCTTGAAAGATCCACATAATCAATTCCTTACCAAAATACCAGGACATTATTGCATGTTTATCCTCAAACACTAACTTAGGGACTCTTCTATAATTCTACGTTTTCTAAATCTAGTTTCCAAGTATTCTACTAAACTTCCTCTGATACCAACTGTAAGGACCCGACCCCAGTTGCTTGGAGTTGGAGCCTTATTTGATTACGTTGGCATACATACAAGGAATACGAATACCGAAGGACCAAGTAGTTTAGTATTATTGGAAAAAAGATACATACATAAGTTCAACTTTACATATGGAAAGGAAAAAAACACTAATTTATTTCACTGGAGTCATCACGTCTCCTAGATTATTCTTGCAAGTCATTCATAAATTACTTATTCATGTCCTGAGAAAATGAAACATAAAAAAGGGGTGATCTAAAATGCTCAGTATGAGTAAGAAATACATAATAAGATAATATAAACATTAGACATGGTGAATAATTGAAAACACATTCCTTTAATAATAAACACGAACACATTATAGCAGGAATCTGAGGTGAGTAAATAATTCCATAATAAAACATAATCATGGGTATTCTACTAGTCGAATAACCACATGAACTTTCAACTAATAGATTCATAATGAGGGAAGTGAATATTACATACATTATGAAACATTTTTTCATGGCCTCGGCGAATACGTCTAGTGATTAAGGCCTTGTCCAAAATCCATATCACATTGGGAAACGCCTCGGCCAATTCCACGTCTAGTTGTCTCATGAGACCTACCGACGCATCGAGGGGATATAGCAGGCCCCACCCATCACATAATAATTCCAATGCATTCCTCATATGAGAAGGGATAAACATAACAACATATGCATTCATATTGAAACATTCATATGAAATGTAACTAACTTTCCCCAATCATTAAACATGAAACACTAACCATTCAGAATAATGTTGTGAATGGTTTTAGGATAGATCATCCACAATAGAGTTAGTCATAAACCATTAAATAAAACATGGTAGATGACTTCATAAATTATTAAACCCAATAATACCGTGAAATAAAAAAGAGTGTTTAATTGGATGAAAACACTCTTATAAAATCATTAAGAAATTTTGGAGATAAATACTCTTTTATTCTGAAAATAAAAAATCTTTTGGAAAATTATTTGTATAAAACCAGAAGTTAAGTAAGTTATTATTTTCAAAATAAAATGAGTTATTTTATAAGGACAATGTTTAACAAAAATATATTATAGAGTTCCCTTGGAAATAGGTAATAATTTGAGAGATTCCATTGAATCGAGCTTGTATTTTTGAAACAATTTTGAAAGTTCCTTTTAAAACATGTAACTATCCTGAAAAATAGGGAAGGATTATGGTTTTTAAACATATATATGATGCTAACACAGAACATATGATGATTACATAATAATACTTAATAATTACATCGAGGTAATAGGACAATGAAAGTATCCCAAATGAATGTGGAAGTTCGGGTGAAAAAACCGTTACCTTAATTCCAAACATGTTCGCTCTGGTACATAAGCTCCTGGAATATGAAATTATACTTCTTAATAACTTATTTAAGAACCTATTAGAAATTTAATTAGTTTAACATAATTCTGGGTAGTTTATTTATGTCTTTATTGATAAGTTATTGTATTGAATTTCGTCGTTCTGGAGTTTTCATTTCCTTTATTTTCATATTCGATTCACTTGTTTTTAAGTAATGAAGTTCAAGTGGAAGGGTTATAAATCTAAAGGATTATAATTATATATTATTAATGAAAATAAATAATTGATAATGGTCATTTCAATCATTTGGTTACATGGAATGAGGATGAATCATTAGATGAAAACCACTTCGATTATTCGGCAGTATTTGGAATATTATGAACAAGTTTTGTCATATAACTTTATTATATGTACATATTCTGGTTCCTGAATATTATTTAGGTTATAACACATATATTATAGTCTTTTTCAACCATGAATATGGTTTCACGGCCGTTAATGAAGAATAAATTGAAGAACGAAACTCCGTCGTCCACGAAGGTTATAAATCGGAACCTCATGGACGTCGATTTCGTTTATAAAAATAAAAGGGAGGGAGTAAGAATATTTATGATGGTTCTTCCATTCAGATGATATAAATCCAGTATATACATGTTAATGGAGTCATCATGGTCATTTGGATAGAGGAGGTGAGGAGAGGATTGCAAAAGATGATAAATTGAAATGAAACCACATGAAAAATATGGGTGCTTTACCTCTTGAAATATCCTCCTTGAGAATCTCCATATGGGAAAGGGTTTTTGTCTTTTGGAAAGACCAGAAGAATATTGGATGTGGGGAGAGACTACGGAATGGTAATTGGGAAGAACATTGATGAGATTCAAGGCTTAGAGGAGTGAAGAGAAGAGGAAATGGTGAGGGGTGTTTATAGTGGAGGAGAGGAGTAAAATTTTGAATATTTAATTAATTATTTTATTATTTCCCTCAAGACAACCAATAGTGTTGTTTCATGTGACCCCTAATAGTAATAAGTGCATTTGAGTTTGAACCAAGTGGCCTTGCATCACTTGTGATGTCATTAATAGTGTATTTAAATGATAATTTGTATATACGGTATTTTATCATATTTCACTATTCATAAAAAATTCTATAATTTCAGAAAAATCCCAAAAATTCACCCCTACCATTTTTCTCCATGTATAATTAAAAATTGAAATCCGTTTTTCAAAAATAATTTTCTAAATATTATTAATTTAATTTTTAAACAAAGGCTTAGTTTATTTGAGAAATAAAATTCTTGAAGTGCAATTTGTTTTATGTGACTTTGAGAAATTAATTAAGATCCCATTATTATTATTTACTATTCATAAGGGTCATATTACTATTCATATTACTATTCATAATGGTATGTTACTATTCACCAAAAATCAAGTTTGTTCTATCAGACTCTAAATGACTTACTGAACACAACTCTAGATGACCAATTTTCAAAATCTATAACATAGAAAAGGAAAAGATGTGTTTAATGGTTAGATTATAAAATTGCATTCTATATTTATTTTCAAGACCATGGGGTGTTACACTATAACATGATTCCTTCCTGCAAACCCATGATCATGTTCAATTCAACCCTTGGATTTGATAACCAAGATAGATAGTCCCCAACATAGGGGCCCTATAATAGTGATTCCCTCATGTATCCTCGAACAGGTGATCACACTGGCCATTTTGTGTTGCAGTGTGAAGATCCTTCTTGAATTGTGATGCTTGTATGCATCCCCTGTGCATACCCCCTCCATACATGGAATGTAGTATGGAAGTGAAACCCAATTTATTGTGATTCTTCTTCATGAAAGATGCACCCTCACCCATTTTGGTGGCATAAATAGATAGACATGAACATGGTGGAAGTACCCCTCACTAGATCTTGTTATGGTCATATGAATTGCACGAAACCTGGAGTTTCCAATGACCCCTTCATGCATACATACCCCATCATATATATGTCTTCAACTAAAAATAGAACTCATATGGTATAATCCCTTTGGGAATTCACTTGTGGTACATAAACAAACACATGATCCAACAGATATTCATGAGACCCTACTCCATGAATGTCTAAGGACACGTAATAAAAATAGTCTTCAATGTAATCACGCAATCATTATAAATCTTTGGACATGTCACCATGATCATAATATAGGACTCATATGAGTCATATTGATCTCACGACATCCCGTTCACATGTATTCATCAACACAAGAAGATCTATGGACATGTTTGGATGATATTCCGATAGCTTTTTGACATGTCAGAATTAACATTTATTTGTCTGTAGACCTATATACATCGACTTATGAGATTTAAAATACAAGATGGGTTGATTATGACATAGCACATAGTTGTGTCTTCTTTGATCATGCACAAGACCCCAGACATGTCCTCTTTTATTAAGAAAAGTCCTTTTACATGCCTGTTTTACTATGTGAAGACATCTCACATAAGTTTATTAATCAGGCGTAGGACCCCAAACAGGTCTTATTTGGTTATAGAAAACATATTTATCATGTATTATTTGTCCATGCGAAGACATTCGAGTCATGATAATTGATCCAAAAGAAACCCTTGGATGTGTCTACCATATCAGACTGGTGCCCTAACATATCATGCAAAAAATCAAGACTCGTTTGGAAAATCCCTAATGAAATGACAACATTTCCTGGAAGACCTACTTGGAATCATTCCTTACAGACCATGGCCAAGAGCCTTTGGTCTCATGCTTCTCATATAAGGGAACTTTCCGGGGTTATCTAGGGCTATGCACTCGTGGAAACCAACTAATGGAATGTGCTTATATTGACTATTCATGGTCTCCACATCTCTTTAATCCCTTAAATGATAAATAATTAGTATAACAATAATGTATCCTTAGAGTGTAATCCATGTCCAACTGGGTAGCCGTAGAGTGTAAGCCACGACCAACCAAGAAACCTTGGTGTGTAATCCCCCATTACCGACATAATATTTCCTTGATCAAAAGGGAATCCATCTAGGTATAATTCCCAAGAATTCATAAAATATGGGGGATATCCATAATGTCTTTGATAATGATATCCCTTCCACATCCATCATCATATTAGATGTGGGGTCATACCTATGCATCATTTTTAGTATTAGCCCGGTCATTCCCTCAAGCTCCTCAAACCCATCAGTGGGTTTGGGGATGTACTGAACTATGAGATCATTGATTTCCTCCATACTCAGGATATTTAGGATGCCTTCCTAAGGATTGATCTCCAATACATATCCTCCATGTGATGGGTGGTCATACCACTAAAAGGTAAAATTTAATTTGTAATCCCTATATGGATGTGATTTCATGCAATGTGACCAATCTACTATTATCTCTTATTTCTCAAACCGATCATGGCTTGTGCGGGTATAGAGACAAGTGATGATTGTACTAAAATAATTATGAGAATTCCACTAGTTTGTGAACACCATTGGGATGTTAGTCTGGTTACATCCCATCTCTTCTCAAAGAGCTACATTTTCACAGAAGCAATATAGGGCCGTCTAATTTGCAAAAGTTATTCCTAGGGCCTCTATTGTCATATATATTATGATACAAACACTCATTATAATAAATAAATTGAATCTGATTTCCAATATTAAATAGGATATGTAGGATGCCTCACCGAGGTCTAATCTTGATATTCACATCTTTACCATATGACATTAAACTACATGGATGGTTCTAGTCATTCATCCTTAAACAATGTCAAATGGAATCTTGGGTTTTGATTCCTTTTCTCATAGGATATCTAGGATTCCTTCTAGAGGTTCAATCCTATATGTATGAAACCAACCATATCCCTAGAATACAATGATCTCTATATTTATCGAACATGCCCACAAACAAAATCATCATTATTAAATAAGATATAGATAGAGATCATGTGATATACATTCCATTGTTCCAATCAATAAATGTATGTAATCAACTCATTTACATAGGGTGAATAGTCTCTTATCATATAGTGGGAAGTATTTTCTGAAAATTTCTCAAATCTATAAGAGGTTCTTAGAGTAGGCAACAATTCCCCGCAAACGGGTGTGATGATCCTGACCTCCCATCCTTTCGACCAATGTGAGTCTCCAAGAGTTTTTGGGCCTAAAAACCATGATAACCATCGGCCTATGGAATGCATGTCTATAACCAGCTACAAATGAAGGAATCATTGGGAGTTTCTGGGATGGATGAAACAAATGGAAATCCTAAAGAGAGAGATTAATTAAGGCCTCAAAACCCCCCTCAGCCAAGACATCTAGTGAAACCCGTTGCACTCCATTAAAACCCAATAAAACAAAATGTTGAACCCAAAATTAAACCCATTGACTATGTAATTACTTCCACATATCAAAGAGGATTGTTTATTTGATGTCGGTCATGCCAGTTTATGTTGTGTACATTGGACAACAAAACAGTGAACCCAACATGTTTCTTTTAACCACACCAATCCTAAAATAAAAAGAAGGGGAAACCACTTTATCCATTAATTTTGAATGTTTTTGATCTAACATGTATT
The DNA here is from genome assembly GCA_963277665.1 of Viscum album. Lineage (NCBI taxonomy): Eukaryota > Viridiplantae > Streptophyta > Magnoliopsida > Santalales > Viscaceae > Viscum > Viscum album. The sequence goes on along the minus strand of OY728120.1, from coordinate 1,533,364,252 downwards.
CTTATTTATGATGCTACAATGATAAGATGTATTTTTTTATCCTCAAGACTTATCAAGATTAATTATAATCAAAATGACATCATTGAATATGCCAACATATTCTCAAATCACTAGACAAGTTGCTTTATCCCTAAGGCCTTGATGTTTTCTATCTCTAGCATACCATTTCTATTATCCTTTGGTGAATTTATTAGGCTAGGAATACCTCATAAATAGCTCCTTCATGACTCTAGAATCATCTCATGAAATCCTTCAGAGGTTGAGTTTCCACTGATTTTCATTCCCATGACATATGTTAGGAAATGAAGTGTCCCATTTTGTTGTATTCAACTGCTTTGGGAACCTAAACATAGAGAGTACAACGCATACCTTCCATACCATAGGGAGGTGGATGAGGATAGTTATCATGAAACATAAATCACCTCGGAGATTCCTAGGATGGATCCCATTTATTACGTTCATCATCACTGATATGAGGACATGATTATATAAGGAACTATAGAGGAGGTTGTGCCTACACTAACTATCAAGAATGGGCACACATCAGGGGATCCCGCCTGGGGTATCCAAACAACGAAGATCGAGAATATGCTCAAATCCATGATACTACCAATCTTCATGAGGTCTACTGATGTATCCTAACATCTTCCCAGAATCATTCCCTAGCCACTACTAGCCCAGAACCAATGACTTCATCATAGATATCCTTAGTGACTGTGGAATCCTAGGGAAGACCCCATATCATAGGTTGGGTCATTTTTACCGTATTCTACCTTGGTATCATCAACATAATGGGAACCAACCCCCCATATGATATCATGGGTACAACCCCCAAATGGTATCATGGGAAGAAACCCATCAAATAGTACCATGGGCACTGACTACTAAAACGATATCAAGGGAACCAACCCCCCTCCCCCCCTAAGGTACCTCGGGCACTGAATCATCAAACATGATGCTCTGTCAAGGAGGTGAACCAGCCTACTTTTGTCTCATTCAATATGAAATCTATCAAATCTGAAGATTCCTCACCGAATCGGAATGTGGAGATTATTAATGGGTATAAATATACCCTTAGACAATCATATTATATATCACTATATGGTGTAACTTCTTCCTCTTACATAGAGAAAGAAAGGCTCAATGGTATTTTTCATGAATCTGCAGAAGGTGTTTCTGCCGAATTGGTATTTTAGATAGTAATAATAATGGAGAATATGGACTGTTGAAGCATTGGATTTAGTCTTTGGGGTCACATTAGAAACCCAGTCATCATCAACTCACCCTAACCCGGATAGATAAATTGGAATTTTGTGGACCCTATCATCCAGTCACCTGAGTATGATAAGGTAATTTTTACAGAAGAATAGAATTTTCAACTCAAACAAGAGAATATGAATCTCTGAGAGATAATTTTGGGAATAATCCTAAGGTATCAACCTTAGGATGATGATCCAGTTTCTACCTATGAATGATCACCTTGCAACAAAGTGCTCCAACCCACAGGGCTAGGGGAATTTTCATTTTGTTTCATCCCCTCATTGTGAAATATTCAAACATTGTTCCTCCTCACCCCAACCCATAAGGATAGGGTAATTTCCATATTTTTTACCTGCACATCGGATATATTATTGAAACCACCTGACCTCATATGTCTCTACAAGACATTCATGAGGGTCAGAACCATTAAATCAGTGGGAATCAAGTGTATCATCCAAGACCCCTAATTTTCCAGCACTATCCCCTTCACCAATGAAGGCCGAGACTCTGTACCCCAAATTCCTTATTCATCCTTGCACTAATACCAATGGTAATAGGATGGAGAGGTAACATGGTTGCACATATATTAAGGACAGGATGTCAAATTTATGTTCCATCCATTCATGACATGTTATGTGGTTTTTAATTTATGCCCTGGAAAATGGTTTGATAATGTTCCTAGAGATGATAAAACCAAATGAGGTAGGTTTGGTAGACCATTAATATTATTTCCCCTACCATCGATGTATGGGGAATGCAATAGGGGACGGTGATTCCTTTAACGACTAGTTTTAAGTGAATATTTACACGGGGATGATGGAACCAACAACACTTGAATACCTACTCTAGTCACCAAATAATTTTGAATATGGTGCACCAATTATCTGGAAGAGCATGATCCAACTACCCTCTATGGATACAAGACCATCATTCAATGTGAGATTGAAAAAAATCATATTCCATCCAAACAACATATTTCTGTAGGTATTTTCACTCCACCATTAAAAATGGTTTTATGGAACTACCATCAATGAGGAAGCCACTTGAGGTAGTTATTATAGGTCATGAAAACCATTTACCCTACCATATATGTCTATGTAATACAATTGAAGTGTTCTTTGTCTTTAATGATCGGTTGGATGAACATTTATCGGAAGGGTCTATTGAGTTAAAAGATCTCGAAACTCAGGAAATACGCATAAGAGATGTCCATGATCCTTCAGAATAACCAATCTTCTAATAGGTTACTCATCACAATCCTTACCACAAGTCATTAAACTCCATGCATCTTTTCCTTACCACATGAAATTAAATTTCATGGCTAATGTCCATACTTAAATACGTTAAACTATAAGGATATCATTCATTCTGTAAGACATTAAACTACATGGATCTTGTCCTTACCACATGACATTAAAATACATGGATAATTTCCTCACCAAAAGACGTTAAACTGCATGGATCTCATCCTTAATATGAGATGTTAAAAAGAATGGAACTTTTCCTTAATGCATGACATTAAATTCCATGGCTAATATCCTTAGTGCAAGACGTAAAACTACATAGATCTCTTCCTTGCTATAAGATGTTAAACTAAATGGATTGTGTCCTTACTACAAGGAATTAATCTAAATGGATAATGTATTTACCACATTATGGTAAAATTCATGGATCTTATCTTTACCACAAGATCTTAAACTTCATGGATCATTTTATTTTTACATGATGTTAAACGGCATGGAACATTTCCATACTATAAAACATTAAACTGTATGGATGTCATCATTATTTCCAAACGTCAAACTACATGAATCATGTACTTACCACATGAAATTAAACTTTGTGTCCATTTTCAAAACTACATGACATTTAACTGAACGGATAATATCCTTACCATAAGATGCTACACTATACTGCTATTTTATTCACCGCATGTCATAAAACTACACGGCCAATCTACAACTATGAATATCTTGATTATAATTTATCAATGAGATACACAGGGACCCCTCAATTTTATATCTTGGTCTATCCACAAAATGGTATAAAATACTCCAATATTATCCTTGATTTATTCTTTATGGGAATATAATTATCTAGCATTCCTTGTTTCTCAAACCAACCAAATCTCACATGAGATTTGGAATTACAATAAGGGTTTCCCTACACAAAAAAAGTATTTGAATCAGGTGACATGATAATTATGGTCCTGGATACTAGATTATAAAAGGAATACCCTGAGTTCTCAACACATGATGTCAAACTGCATTGTTGATTCCCCTTATAAGACATAATATTCTACATTCATATAAACCTTGCCCAAGAGGTCCACCATTGCTGGTGTTGGTCTCCAACCACAACTTTGTTCTAGGTGTATATAAGGCTTTATTATAATCCTAATAATATATATAGGTATGCATAGATCCTATATCCCATCCCAACCATGTTTATTTAGTTCCTTTTGTTATGAATAAAAAATACATGGAACACATCCCATTTATAGGAAAATAAACTATGAGACATATTAATATCTGAGAGATATCATTATAACCATGTGGAAAGGTTAGTATAATTCATGGAGATGGTACACCCTTAATGAATTATGGATCCACATATGAAAAAGAATATTTTTAAAAAAGGTGAGGAATGAAACTAGAGGATTATAATGATGTACATGTGGAATCTCTAAATGGTTTGGGAACCTCTCCTGCAAACCGTAGGAGTATGCTCAATAGAAAATATGTGCTCCCCATAAGTTTTTTCACGGTAGTAGATCTATTACTAGATATATGAGCCACTCCTTTCCTCAGTGATGGTGAAAATAAAAAAAATCTTTGTAATCTCTCTGTGATGACTCAGATAGGAATGGATGATGATACCTCTTCTAATATCCTCCCTCACCCTGATAGTGATGGAGAAGCCCCTCAATTTCCAACTTCATCTCAAAATGCCTCTATAGAATCAGAATTGGAGGAAGATAAGGATGATATTAGGAAATAAAAGTGTCTCAAAAATAATCAATGAGACTAGAAAGACAAATCAAGGTATAGAAGACGAAACACAACCTACTCTGATTAATTGGTTTCATATCCCTCGAAGAGCAAGAGATGTACATTTCATTTCTAAAGAAAGACAAATATGTGTTTTTATGGAACTATAGAGGAATGATTGAACTGAATCGTGATGTGGCTACACACCATCTCAACCTACCCAATGTGAATCGATAACTCAAATAGGGTGCTAGGTGGATTCACCCTTCTCCTTTCAAAAATCATTATAAAGTCCCAAACAATACATATTCCCCAACCAATTGTAATGACTCTAGTGAAAGGGAGGCCACTCATATTATTTTTGGTTATCATGGGATGATTACTAGGCGCCCTTAAATCATAGAATAATGATAATGGAACTGATAATAGTCCCTACTACAATAGAAGGAGGGTTATATCACCATAATGTCCATCTATTCTCCCATATTGATCTTCTCAGAAGTTAGTGAAAGGACATGCCCTCGAGGGTTTCCTCGTAGAAAATACAATCCTAAAAAATAAACTAGAAGACACCTATCTCCTAGATGAAGAGGTATTATATTCCAATGACACACCCTTTAAATGGGAGATTTACTTTGTCAAATCTCTAGGAGTCCTGTTAGAATATGGATGGAAAACCCAAAGCTTAACCAGGTTGGTCTAGGGATTATATTTGTCTCTCCAAACAAACCAGCTTTTTCTTAATATTTCTCACCATCTGAGGGATATATAAATAATGATGTGGGATCCCAATCCCTCATCAATATATTAGAACTAGACTTACCTCTTCATATAGCATACATGAACATCAATGGGGACTCCGAATTAGTGATATAGAATATCAATGGTTAATATTACATTAAAAACAAGAACTGCATCACATCACTCGCTATGCTAGGGGACTGATGAAAGACTTACCTTTTGATCCCATGTTGCATTCTGTTCACACTGACAAATTTAATAATGTAGCCCCCATCTTATATAATCTAGATAAAGAGGAGGAAATCATTCATATCAATCATTAAATAATGGTATGGGAATCCACATCAGAGTAAGCCCCATCCTTTATCCTGCGAACATGATGTTAAACATGAAAACTTCATCTGGAGTACATGATGTTAAATTGTACATGTTCTTCAAAAGAATCTGATGTTAAACTAAGAAAATTCATCACGAGTACATGATGTTAAACAATAAAAATACTTCCTTACCAAATGATAATTGATTGTATAGATTACATTCTTTCCACAAGATGTTAAGATGAATGGTTTCCTAAGAACTATATATGGCTTGATTCCACTCATCGTAGGTTACGTAGTGAAGCCTAAATCACTATTCTTGGGTCCAAAAAAAGGATTACATTCCATTCACATCAGGTGATCCAATTTCATTACCACATGATGTAAAACTACATAGATCCACAATCTCTATATTCATTCACGTCGAGTCACCCTTGTACTTACTGCATGAATTTAAATTGCATCGAATTTTAAGAACTATGTTTGGATTGATTCAAATTTTTAATGAGATATATAGGGATGTTTCGATCCTATATCTTGGTCCAACCACCACATGATACAAAATAAACTTTCCTTTCTCTTAAATTCCTCTCTAAGGGACCCTTTTCATTCCTTGTTTCTCACACTGAGCATAACTCACATGGGATTAGGAATTTTAGTAAGTTTTTTCCTGCATGAACAATGAATATCATCATCGGCATGATAGTGTTGGTCTTGAATATGAGAACATAAATTTCATACCATCAGTCCTCACCAAAAGGCGTTAAACTATATGACTCTTCAGAACAACATGTGGTTTGATTCTCATTTTCCTGAGACGCATAATAACGGCTATATTCAAACCTTAGTCCCAACCCCAATATTTCTATCAATTCAGGTTGGTGTGCCTCTATCCTCACCTCATGATGTTAAACTGCATGGAATCTCAAGAACTATATATGGGTTCATTTTCATTTTTCAGATGATACATAGAAATGCCCAAACATCTACCATTAGGTCCAGCCACTACATTACCACTTTTCACATCGTTTCATATTCCTCCATCTTGCATGATTCTAAAATGCACGACCCTTCACGAACAACGTGTGGCTTCATTCCTACCATTATAGGAAGGATAGTGATTCCTAGACCTATAATCATAGTCTCATCTACGATAATAAATCGAAATAATTCCCACCTCTCCATGTGAGTCGTACTAAAGAAGTGCGAGTTTCTCATTTAAGAACTACATATGGCTATTTTCCCATAATCGATGGATAAGTAGTGAAACACATAATTCCATTCATGGTCCCATTTATGATTCCAAATTTTCTTTTCAAGGGGTCAATGTCCTCCCTACATGACCATATATTGTATTCCTATCAAGAACTATATGTTGTTTGATTCTCACTTTCATGAGATACGTAGTGATGCCCATACATTCACCCCCGGGTATAATCACAACATTTCCATCCATTAATGTCATTTCCAACATCCTTACTGTATGATAATAAACTACATAGAAGTATGTCCTTACCACCTGACATTAAAATGAAATGAAAAATTCCTTACCATATGATGATAAACTGCATAGTAATATGTCTTTTCCCCATGATGTTAAACTATAAGGAAAAAATATTGGTTACATGACATTAATATTTGTTTAGAAACATCACCACTATATGATGGTAAATTGTTCATACCATCTCACATTTTTCATTCCTTATCAAAGGACCATAAGAGACATTTCTCAGTCATCCAGATTAATAGGTGCTTCTACAATATTTTAAAATCACCTCAATCTATATACCACACTCCATGTCTTGTATGCCTGAGGTATCCAAAATCCTTTTATTTACCTTGAAAATAAAAAAAGCACTCTCTCATTTATTTTAGTCTATTGATTCAAAAGGGCTTTAGACCCACCATTGAGCAACATATTTCTCTAATATAAATGACCTTCTAATTCCCGTGATCTCAACATCACTAAGGCGAAACTGAACATATTAGGGTGTTATTGGACATATATGGTATGGATATACTATAAAATATATCATTATCTGAGGAGATGGATCTATGGATTACAACATTTCCACCTCCTTATTAGAAGGATTTTGGAGTACTCTTGACCTTGGGAAACCTAATTAGGCTCATTTATGACATCTCCCATATTAGTTAAATGTGACTCATGACCTCAAACCGCCTACATATTGGTCAAAGTGGTACAACCATAAACAATATCCTATAATGTCCTAAATTTTATGATGTTAAACTACTAATGAATGAGAAAAAAAACATGTCATGTTGAAATCCTACAAAGGGAATCATGAGAAAAACAATTAGTTACCCACTAAACAATTAATCTCTTTATTTTAGGAAAAAATTAGGCCACACATGTATAAGTAATAAATCATATAAGTATCACATAGTGGACCTAATAAAATCCAAGCTATTCTTTCTGGACCCCCGGGTCTAGGAAATAGTCAGACTAACGATTTTTCAAATTTCCTCGCTATAAGAATATATTCACTATGTAATGGTGAAACATTTAGGGTTCTCAAACCCGTTGTGGATTTTATATTTTCTATAAATCACAATTCAGGATTTAATGTGTCTTGGGCTTTCAAAAACCTTTCATTGCCACTAAAATATAAAATTATATCTCCCATATTTAACATTTTTTGAATACAGAAGGTCTTAAACCCACCATCCTAAAACATCATGGACTGATATAATGGTATTTCTGATTCTTGTGAGACTAGCATCATCACAGAGGAACTAAAAACCCAATAGTGTTTTAATATATCCTTGGTGTGAATGCCCCATATCATCCCCATGACCTAAGAACATTCGATTATGATTTATAATCCTCATACCAGACTAATCATGTAGATCCAATGTCCTTGACATTGGATCATCATGTTTGGTACCCATTTTCATGTTCAAAATGTGACACTTCATTCCCAAACTATTGATGGCCTAAACCTCTTGATTCGAAACCATATGGTTTAGGGATAAGATTTCGTAACATAAGAGTTGGATTTCCATAGGGTTCTAGAGACATTCATGGATATCTCTTCTTCCATTCCCAAATTATTTATCTATACATTTGAGTCCTTAAAAATCTCCCATGACACATGGAAAGATGTGTAGATCTGTTTTTCTTGGCCATGATATCGATTCATAAGGGATTTAAACCTCAAAATAATAGAATCTACTCCTTGCAAGAAAGTATCTTATAATCCTTGTGGTCTCTGATAACACCAGCATAGAACTAAACATCTCAAAGTGTAACAGGACATACCTGACTTGTCTTCCCCATACCATAATTACATACTCATTCTTTTTTGTTATGATTGATATCACCCACACATCAATTATCCAAGAAGGAATAATATCCCAATAATTTAACCCTTATCCATATTTCATTCCTTAAATACTTCATATTGCTTTGAAAATAATGGAGATCATCTTTTATTGGAAATGATTATGATAAATGAGTGATTTATCCTTCCATCTAAAGGCATACCCTCCATGCAAGAAAGTAACTCCAATACCCATGAGCCCTAGCAGAACCACACAGAAACTCAACACCCCATAATTTTTTGACATATCCTTTGTCGAAAAACCCTATATTCTATAAATTTCATAGTAGTATGAGTTTAAACTGCATGGTATCTCAAAGGTCCAAACTAGAAGACCTTAAACTACAACACACCAAAAGATATGTTCTAGAAGTCCATAAACTGTAGAGATTAGAAGGGTCGAGCTAGAAGAAGATATAAAAAAACACTATAGTACCAATCTAAAAGACCCTAAAATATGAAACAATGATTATCTAGATTGTATGAGCTTAAAATAGCAGGATACCTGATCCTCTCCAAGATAAAAACCTTATAATGACACCCTAGGTAAAACTAGAGTCTCTACTCGTAAGACATGCACTTTTTTTGATATAGAAAATATTGAGATTATATAAAATTATAGAGGCACATAAACATGTTTGGTCAAAAACCTGTAAGAAGGCAACCTAAGAATAATGCAAGCCCATGCATGTTATGTCCTCATCCATATGAATCTTTGGAAAAAGTTGGGGAAAAGCAAATAAAAAGATATAAAGCATGTGGGGCCCGTCATATGGCCTTAGAAAAAATCAATCTATTCTTAATAAGTACACCTAACATAGGCATAAGTTAGAATGTACTTCCCCTAGGAAAGATACCATGTCCAAATTTTCCATATAAATTAGACAATATTAAGACTACAGGAGAAAGTGTATAGATGGATAATATTATGTCAATGATCATTCATGATCATTTCTAGAAGAACAACCTATTGGGAGTCAAGAACACAAATCCGTGCAATTGGATCTATTTGTTATTACACACCAAAAATGGGAATCATGGATGATTCAAGAAACACCTCCACCTAAACATGGAACTTTACCTAGGATTTCATTAGAAAATAGTGATATTTTCCCTCCTACATATGAGATAGATCTACATAAGAATATTTATCATAGATTTATTTATCCATGAAACATTGTTTCGTATGTATTATTTTTATCTTCATAGTGTTATATTTCAGAACTATGTTTATCTCGATTCACATTCTCATAGGATACATGGTGACATCTAAATACATTACTTTGGATCTAACCACAAGTTCCATTTCAACTAATTATTATTACATTTTTGAATTCATAAACATTAAAATTTTAAGGTATCCATGCCCCAATTCTATGCTAGTACCTATATTGGATTCATCCGAGAATTTATTTTCTAGAATTATCATCGTCATAACACATCCGAGTTCCTCACACATACTCGAAATAGATAATTTCAGGAACTTCAAAATCATGGATCTTAAGAAATTTATATATATTGAAAAGTGATCTATGTTTACCTTAAAAATTTATTCTTTTTCTTCTGATGAATCTCATTATAAGGGAGGAATTTTTCAGCTCCCATATTAGTGTAACCTACACTTTTCCATTGAGGATTTGGATTCTTGATGATTATACAGAAATAAAAATATTGTTTTCATGGAATCCTTGAAGAATAGACTTGGATAGAGAGGATATACACTTTGGGACCATTATATTCTGCATCAAATTTTATTTTTTTTAGCCAAGGGTTTTTATTTTTCCCTTTTACAATGAAATAGTCCCAGCACACTCGCCATCTGGTCCAATTCATCCACAAGCCCATGTGGGACCATAGGTCAACCATGCCTAGTGGGAGTCATCCTGGACCTTCCAGAAGACCAGTAAAGAAGGTAGCATAGCACCCATAACATATGGGTGGGCCCTTGTATAGGTCCCACAGTATGAAAGTACCAAGGCGCACATAGCCAGATCTAGAGACTCGGTGGACCAAGGCTAGCATGATGGAAGTGATGCTTATGGTGCAGTTGCTGACCCCATTCCCAGCTAAAGAAGCATAAGTCATGATATGGCTTACATACTGAATGAATGATAGTGTGGAAATTCAATGTGGTATGGGGCGTGTTTAATATAGACCATCTTCTCACAACTCCCACTGATCCCGAACATTCTCTTAAGTCCCATGGATAACACTTTCAAATTTTAAATTATAATATTTCCCACATTTTGAACGCAGCTAGTCCCCTTGTTCCACAAAACCATCTATTTACCTCCTGCAATGCTTGTTCCACATGTCAAAGCCACATGCTCAACATCAACACTATCACTTGGATTCACCACTCATAGTCTTGCAAGTTTGAAAGAGTACGCAATAATTTCCATGACATCCAACCAAAAATTCAATTAGAATGTCGTGATAGATTCCTCCAGAAATAGAGAAGTCACATGACCATCCTTTTATCATGAAATCCAAGGGAATTCCATCATTAACAGTGCTTCAAGATGTTAGGAGACCACAAATCCTTACACTTGTGATCAATTTTTCATCCCAATTAATTCATATTCTTGGGATCACATGACACCATAGAATGAAATAGAGTCATCGCATGATGAGATGAAATGATCATCTGATGAGACCTCCATCTCCTAAATGGTGCACACAACATTCATCCCATACAAAGATGATTCAAAATTATCCTCCCACATCCTATAGACACCATACACCTCATTAAAAATACATTAAAAGGGGGAGGAGAGGGTGCTTTTGAAAATAAGGAGCAGTGGAGGTAAACACTATAGAAACAGAGGGTTCAGTATCTATTCATGGAGATCACCTCTAGGTAATTAAAGAGGTCCCTCCTATGACATTACACCATAGGAAGTTATGAAAATATATCACCATGTTATCTTTATAAGATCATTTGATTTCATGAAATCACCATTTGAATGCTCTAAAAATCTATTATAGAGCCTATACTCGGTCCAGGTGATCACTTGAGCTATGGAAACTCATGTGATGCATTAACACAAGTCTTGGAATGAATGGGGATCCCATATTGGGCATGTGAGTATGTTCTAGTGAAAAGATAAACCTCAATTTGATGAATACCATGATCATCCTTATCTTTTAGTGATAACATACTACCCCCAATATAGTTTTCATGGCCTGCAAGCATCCCCTATGGTCCTTAGCACGATATTAAAGACCTTCACGAGACTCTATTTGGAATTAATGTGAATCGCAAGAATGAATGATCCTCACATGAACCATCTGTAGAATGATTCATTCTCGAAATCTCAAGATCATGTAGGATTCCACCATAGTCTTTGACAACCAAGATAGATATCACACAACATCTTTGCCCTTCCTATGTGATTCTATCTTGTAGACTTGAACAAGAAATCACAGTGTCCTTTTATATTGTGGTATGAAAATACTTCTTCACTCATGATGTCAGTAGGCATCAACTATGGAAACCCCCTCCATATAGGAAAAAAAGCATGTTCAACCTAATGTGTTTTTCACCTTCTCCATGAATGATACACAATCACCCATATGGGTGGAATCAATAGATAGGCCCACACATGATGGATGTACCCCTCACAAGATGAAATTAAGGTCATATAAATTTCATGGAATATGGAGTGTCATAAAACACCTTTATGCACACATACTTTAGCCTATATATTTCTTTACTCACTAAATAACTCATAAGGAAGAATCCTTTAGACATGAACTTGTGGTACTTAAACAAACACAGGATCCTAAAAATATCTATGAGACCCTGCCACATGAATTTTCCAAGGACACATGATCGTAAGATTCCTCATGGAACTCACATAATCCTTAGATAGATTTGTACAAGTCACTTTGATCACAAGATAGGCCTCATATGAGTCATATTGATCTCAAAACAACCCCTTGACATGTCTACAATGTCTCTAGATGGACTTTGTACAAGTCCAAAAAATATTGTGACAACTTTTTGGAAAGTTTTCATTGTTATAGACTTGTCTATGAACATGTACGCATTGATAGGCAGAAGTCCAAAGGAAATCTAGCATGATTATATGATAGAACATTGTCATGTTTGCTTCTATCATGAAGAAGACCCTGAACATGTCCATTGTGATTATGTAAATACCTTTGATATGTCTACCTCACTCAAGAAAAGGAATTTGAGAAATGTCAATTGATCCTATACAGGACCACTGACACATCTCCTTTGGTTACATAAAACAACTTGGACATTTTTTCTTCTCCCATAAGAAGACATCTAGGCATTATAATTGATCACATAGACACCCTTGCATATTTCTACGATGTTATATTGCTTCCAAAACATATGGGAAGATAGTCATAACTTGTCACGAAAATCCATTATTTATTGCCAAATTTTTCTGGTATACCTTCTTGAACTCATTCCATATAGACCCCATCCAAGAACCATTGACCACAGACCACTCTCATAAGGTAAGTTTCATTGGTGAGCTAAGTCCATGAACACGTGAAACCCTACTGATTTCATTCTCTCAGAAATTACATTCATTGTATCCACCTCACTTTAATATTTTAGAGGATATATAATGAGTTGAAAAATTGGGAATCCTTAGATTGTAAGCCCCAAACCACCGTGCCGCCTCATAGTGTAATCCCTGGCCAATCGGGAATAGTCTATGAGTAAGCCCTAATTATCTATATAATATATCCCAAATCAATAGTGCATCAATCTTTATATATGTCCCATTAATTCCTAAAATATTACGGGTACACATATTGTCTTTGTATATGATCTTCTTCCTTATCCATGAGAATATGAGAAGTGTGTTCTTACACATGCATCATTTTATGAATAAGCATTGATCATGTCATCAAACACCCAAAACCCATCAACAGGTTGGGGTATGTAGTGAACTACGAGAAACATGATTGCAACTATACTTTGGATACATAGGATGCCTTTCTATAGTCTGATCTCAATGCCATATTTTCTATGAGATCATTGATCATACCCCTTAAAGGTTTTCTTTATTATGTACGCCCCGTACAAATATTCTCCCATATTTTCTATGATATGGTTTATCATACCCCTTAAAGGTTATCTTTAATGTGTATGCCCAGTACAGATATTCTCTCATATAATGTCTCTAAACTACCATTATCTCTTGTTTCTCACACCAAGAACAACTCACGTGGACATAGAGAACATTTATGATTATACTAAAAGTGTATTGAGAATTCCACTATTCTAGGCCCACTATTGGGATATATGTATGGTCACATACTATCTCTTATAAATGAGATAAATTCCAATAAATAAATCTAGGGTAGTCTCATATGCATATGTCCCTCCTAGGGCCTCAATTGTGATACATCTTATGATACAGATGCACATTCCAAGAACTAAGTGGAATCTGATTCTCATCTTAATTTGGATATGTATGACTCCTCACTGAGGTCCTAGCTCGATATTCACATCCTTACCATATGAAGTTAAAATACATGGTTGGTTCCATCCATACAACCTTAAAAAAGGTCAAACAAACTATATGGGGTTTGATTCCGATTTTCACAAGATACGTAGGATGCCTTAGAGAGGTTCAATCCCATCTCTAAGATACCAACCATCTCCATAGAGATAATTGAACTCTAATGGGATTGAACATGTCCATATCCAAAATCATCATAATTAAATAAGAGATAGATAAAGATCTCATGATATAAATGACAATGTTCCTATAAAAACATGTTCACAATCATGTCGTTGACATGGTGGTAACCATTCCTGTATTAGGGTTATCAAAGGATTTCATGAACATATTTAAAATATATTTGAGAGTCCCAAAGTATGAAATAAATTCACCAGAAAATGGTGTATTGAGCCAGACCTACCATCCTCTCGACCAAAGTGATTCTCAAAGAGTCACTGGGTCTGAAAACCCTAATGGTCTCTTGCCATAGGAAAGCATGTCTATACACATCTATGGATTAGTTAATCATTGGAAGTTCTTGGGAAAGAAGAAACAAATGGAAAACAAGATATGAATGATATAGTGAGGCCTCATCCCCCCACCCCACTAACCCATATAGAGAAACACATTTCTCACCTTTAAAACCAAATGAAATAGGTATATATTTCGAAACTCAATAACATAGTAGATTGAGTCATAAGAACATGACAAACTGGTCTTGTATTACGCGAGTCCAAGCAATATGAGTCCAAGGGGTTACAAAACCCAATATATTCCATTGAATAAAGATCTATGGTGCATACTCAATCCAAGGAAACCACTACCACGATCAAGATCCAAGGATCATCATACAAGGAATCTATTCATTCACTAACCATTTTATACCATTTATCATTTCATACTATAATACATTTCATACCGTATGAGTCTACCCAATCATATAACCATTTTCATCCAAATAAAATTATGGAGAATTCCCACTCATATAAACAGAATCACAACCAAAGACAACCAATGAGTATACCCATTCATTTTCCAAATTTCTAACAAATCCATTTAAAAATTATAAACCCCATATAAACTATTTAATTGAAATAATTTACAAGCTAATGAGGTAACCAATCTATTATTTATCAAATTTGATTCATTTCATTTATTAATGACCTTACTCTAAATTTTTAAGCATCAAATCACCCCATGGGAGGTTCTATAATTCATAAATATGGAAAATTAAAATGGAACACCCCATGGGAGGCCCTAGGTTGGGAAACAACCACCATTACCACTGAAAGAAACCTAATGGAATCCCTAAATGATCCAATTTAATCTAATTGAATTAATTAATTTAATTGTGGGGTCATTCTAGAATGTATATCTTGTGGCACAATGGTAGGTATCCTAATAAAGCACCAAAACTAAACAAAAATGTTTAGACCACCTATTGTAGCTTGTTATTAGAGTTATCATCCAATATAAACTCTTGGTTAAACTCAGAATGGGAGAAAATGAATAATCTATGAAGAACCAAAAATTACGGCAAATAATCTTACACCAAAATTATTTCATTGATATCCCGAAGAACAATGAATGGATAAAAAATAATTTTATTACCTATTAATGTGGATCCAACGAGTCATTTCATGCTTGAATTAGAGATCAAATGAAGAAGAAAACTCAATTACATGTTTATTCATCAAGGGAGGCTTTAAAAATGTACCCTTGTTGTGCATTGAAGAAAAAATAAGTTTCATGTTTAAAAAGAATTTAATTTAATTTAAAATTATTAAATTTCCCAAGATATAAGGGTTTTCATAATTTGATTGAATGGTTTAACAATCTATGTTCCAACTGTGCACAGTTAGCTATAGGACAAAGGAACCTTAATTTTTAACTCACACTGTTTGAATGAACATATGGAAACCCATAAAAACCCAATGTCAAAATTGTAGATGTTGTTACATAGCTGTGAAACCCAAATCTGATGATTATAATGAAAACAGATGTCCCCAACTACTCTCTTCTCATGCCTTTTATTGTTTATCAGACCATGTGGAACGCCCCATAGGATTGGATTGACCATATTCCAAGTTATTTTCACCCAAAAACAATGTTTCTAGGATCCAAAAATTCCCCAAACACCCAATATACCTCCATGTCATCAAAATAAATTCACATCATTCCATATTTAAACATTAAAACTAAAAAAGGAAGGATTTATACCTCATATGAAAATAATGGTTCTTACATTCAACCCCTCCATTTCATTGTATTCTTTTAAGAAAACTGATTCCTATATACTTCTCTTAATCTATAATGGTGATGGAATATTTAAAATAGACAATTTCAACTTTGGACACAAGAGTTAGCTCAGATTTAACCCTAGAGTTAGCATCACTGTCAAACACTTCCTAATGTTCCCCCTTAAAATTTTCCTCTTTGTTTACCATCTCTTCCCTTGAGTTCTCAACCTCCTTTACCAACATTTTTAGATCTTCACATGCTTCCTCAAACGCAGATTCTAGGTCATGGGGTAATGTCTCATCCTTTCTCATGCACCATTATAGGATCCCTACTCCTTCTTCATGGATCGTTTTATGCTCTTCTATTTTGTGTGATTGTTCAATAATGTGAAGTAAGAACTTATAATTCTTACTAAATATTAATTGAATTAATGCCACCACAAACAGAAAAATACCCACACATATAATAGACAACAAAATAATGACCTCATCATAAATAAAAAGTGGAAAAGAGAGGGGGAAATGTTTTCCTAATTATAAAATTAATTTGTTCATTATTCCATGATAACTATTTTAAAGAAATGACTTCCAACAAGGTGTTACGATTTAAACCATTTATTCTTGTTTATAATTAAAATGACTAAATGGCATATTAACTAAAAACATGTTTCATATTTCTAATCTATGTAATGTCGTGACACCAGAAGCTCAGATTAGGTGCCTAACATTACGATAATGACATCATCACAATGAATAAAATCATCAATGGTCAATAATTTTATCAATTTTGAAATAATAGATGTATAAATGGAACCCATTTTACATTGGGAATAAAAAACATAATACATAACCAAATAAAATGCTCAGAATACTTGAAATTTATTCCATAAATATATCTTTGTATCCTGGTGAAAGGAAAAAAATAAGTGTGAGCCCAATTTCTCATTAATGGTAATGTATATTAGAATTAACAATTAATAAATCATCATAATAAATATGTAAATAAAAAAATAATCTTAAAGAAAATGTTATTTAATCAATATAATAATAATGAAATGAATCCATATATTTTTTCATCGTGAAAATCATCTGGGTAATGATAATAAAATGAAGGCAATGCTTAATTATTAGACATCGTGTTTCCTTGGTATATGTCAGGTTTACAACTAGTATATGCTATAAAGAAAGTCTAAACTACTATTATTTTCCCAAATTATTCGTTACAGGATACTATTGTTGAATCAATGGGATTAGAGTAACTGGTCCCCAACACATATTATACCAATCTATTCTACTTGTAAACAAATTAGAAGGGTTTTCCCCCAACTAATTTTGTCCCATGACACTACTGATGCATCGAGGGGATATCTGAAACCAGGCCCCAGCCATATCGTATCTATGAAAATCAATCATTATATATCAAATAATAGATTTAAATAATAATCAATGATACTTATCATAAAATATCTATATTGAATAAAATATATAGAATTATCAATATTTCCCAAATTAATAAAATAAATTTAATGTACATACCATATGTAAAATAGAGATAATGATATGGAAATAACGATACTGATAACATAAGATTATGGATATCTGAAATAAATTTTAATTCTGATGGAAAGGATCATAAGTAAGTTATTGTTTCA
The DNA here is from genome assembly GCA_963277665.1 of Viscum album. Classification (NCBI taxonomy): domain Eukaryota; kingdom Viridiplantae; phylum Streptophyta; class Magnoliopsida; order Santalales; family Viscaceae; genus Viscum; species Viscum album. The sequence continues at coordinate 1,533,346,216 of OY728120.1, read as the reverse complement.
AGAGAATGCTAGCAATCACAAAAGAATGTGGGATTGCAAAGATAAATTTTTCTACTTGGTAATTTTCTTGTCAAACACCTAGCATGAGATAATTCAATGTTAAACATATAATACCATGAAATATTATTGATTTTTGATATTAAATGATAAATGGGAAGTATATACACTGCACAAAATAAATAATTGGTGAATATAACATTTATCCCACTAATGTGAAGAGTGAGATGAAGATCTCTTACCTTACACTCACTTTTAATTGAACACCCTTAAAACTCTTGTATAATGGTTCTAATATGTTTATTAACCAATAAATGAACTATATTTATATTTATAATATCATATATTAACTTCTTTATAATAACTCATTACCCATTGGTTAACAATCTTTCATTATTTTCACTCATTCGAGTGTTAATTGCCTAGTTTTTCTAGTATGTTTTCACTTGTTACATTTTGTTACTATTATTAGATCATGATTTCATAATATAAAGAATTTAAACCATGGTTTATATATCATATATATTTCTTATATACGTATTTAAAATAATCCATAAAATATATAGATATGAAATGAAATGCACCGTTCATTGAGATGGTAGGTTGTATGTATTTATGAACACTACTTCTATTTTTTTCATTAATGTAAAAAAAGTAATATATATATATATATTTAATTATTCCTTCATCCTATTTATTTCATATATTTCACATATTTTTATTAAAATCAACCATAATACATTCAGTGTGACATGTTAACTTACCGCATCGCTTTGAGGAGGCACTAGTCCACACATCATGAAAAGATATTATCATATTTACAAAAAATAAAAATCATGAATGTGTATGTCACATATAAATTCCATAATATTAATATAACATAAATATCATATATATATATAATATAAATATAGGATTTCCATCATAATTCCTAACCATGGGAGGTGGTAAATGAGAAAATAACGACATTGTTTCATGAGGGAGTTGTTCACCGTACTTGAACTGTAATTTTATTAAAAATTTGATGGAATTGTGTGTAAGTGTAGGTATAACACATTAAAAAAAATAATTAAATTTAGGGTTATTATTTTATTCTATAGTAATTAAATAATAATAATAATTTTATGGGCGTATAAAGAAATAAAACATAAATGCATGTAGGAGAATGTTGCCACTTTTTTGGTTAACTCCAATTGGTTTTCACAAAATGGATTCATTTGTTGGATTTCTTCTCATTTGAGGATTCTAGAATTAGGGTAGGGATTTTGGGAAATTATTTGTGCAGGTTTTTGATGATCCAATGTAGCATGCGATTTGTGGGGAAGATAAATAGTTGGCTCCTTTTTATAATGGAGGGGAAGTGGAATTCCAATAAATATTAAAACGTAAACCCTATTAGGAGGTCCCCCTAACCTATTGTGCCCCCAAAAAAATTATTAAAGGGGAATTATGTTTGATTAAATACTTGGAAAAACAAAAATAATTTCATTTTTAAATTTTCCTCCTTAACTTCAATGTTCCCCCACTTTTACTATTTTGATTTTTATTAAGGTAACTAGTATTATATCTTAATCAATTTAACTATTTAGAAAAAATTAAAGCGAGATTCACTAGAAAATATATACACAATTAATTAATAATATTATATATAATTTATAAAATAAGAAAACTATTTTTTATTAGAAATTAATTTTTAAATAATCACATGTAATGTGTAAAAACAATATATTAGTGTGAATTGTGTTAACAATGTTTATACTATTTATGGTTCAATAAGTTAATTATGAAAGGTCAGTTGGACCATTAATAGACCATATGTTATATTTATTATCACTTGAAAATAAAATTGAAGAAGATATTATATTTATTAATTTTAAATCATTTAATAATATATCATTTGTTGTAAAATAACATTAATGTCGTTTTTAACATTATTTATTTAATTATAATTTATAAATATCAATAAAATATTTGAATCAAAGTATATTAATTAAATATCCATTGGACATGGTATATTCAACTAATAAATAATTTAACAAAATAATTCATTAAAGTTACAAGACCTTTTTGGTTTTTAGCATCATTTATTTCACATAAGTTTTAACAAAATATTCGCTTCATTTGTGTTTCATAAGTGTTTGATATAATTATATCATATATAAAAATTAAATTTAAATTACAATGATAAGAAAAACACATTTAAATTTCAAAATAATGATTATAACTGAAACTATATAGCTTCTTTTATACACCAAATCACTATTGGAATTAAAAGAACAAAACATAGGTTTTTTTACTTTTTCTTTACTTACCATATTATGTGGGTCACCTTCCTGAAAATGTTTCCCAGTAACTCATAAAATTAGAACCAAGAAGGTAACCAGTCCAAATATGGGCACAAAATGTTTTTTTAAGTAATTTCTATGTCATTTTTCCCTTAATATTATGGTTGAATGGCTTGTTAGGCTTATTTTTACCTTAATCGCTATAATTAATATTAGTATCTTTCACTAATATTTATGGGGAAAATTTAATTGTATCGTATTAGAATATTAATATTATACTTATTGCAAAAAATTATATCTATTTTTTTAAATTAAATTCAAAGATGTAGAAAATTAAAATTTATAGCAAATCTCAAAGACGATGGGAGAAAATGGGTTTTTAATGTGAAAATGTTCAGAAGTTCATTAAATTTTTATATCTAAATTAAATATCAAAATTACTAAAATTACCAAAATTGGGTTAATAGATTAATAATTTATATATTGGGAAATTAAAAAAAATTGAAATAAATTTTAACATTAAATATTTTTAAAATGAAATGAAATTTTTCTGCTAAAATGGATTATTTTTCACTATTCATTAAAAAACTTCTCAAAAAAATATCAAAAATTCCACCTAAGAGAATTTTCAAATTAGGTATTCAGAAGGGAAATTTATTTTTAAAAATAAAATTTATAAATTTTCAGAAAAATAGTTTTAAAAAAGTATTTTCCATTGAAAGACAGTAAAACTCATTCATGCATGTAACAAAAGCTAACTCGGTGTTTTGTGTAACATAATCTTAACATGGTGTTTCATTTAAATTAATATAGAAACAAAATAAATTTATTCTAAAATGAAAATATTGTAAATTTTTGGGGTTTTATATTCTCCCCAATGTTATTAAATTGTTTCCTCATAATTTAAAATTGAATACAATAATCTAGGGTTTGATATTTAAAAATGGTGTTATTATAAAAAACCACATCATAAATTGTGTTAGTAACAAATCTTCTTAATTATAAGAAACAAATTAAAATATTTCCACAAAAATAGGATTTCAAATATGAATTTTTTTTTGAAAACACAGACATGGTATAAAAATGTAACTATTATGTTTTGGGGGAGAGTTTTAGAGAAAATGATCATGAGAATGTTGTTGACTTCAAATCCATAAAACAAAGGTTTGGTTAAAGGTCATCGATGTCATAAAAAATGATGATAATAGGAAAAAAAATTATCAAGAACCTTTTTCCTATATTTGATAAATTCTTTCACACTTAATGAATATAAGTACATATTTTTTCTATTAACATAATATTTTACTTTGATTACGTTTTGAACTATTTATACTTCATATCTTAGAACAAGATTATTTATATAGTAATACAACAGTATTGAAAACCTCATTCAAAGATTAACATAAACCATTCCATAAATGGTCAAATTTTCCAAAAGATTATGATTCAATAATTTTATAAATATGATCACTGAATTTCAAAATTAAAATTATTATTAATCCAAAAAACATTAAGTATCTCTCTAATAATCACATACCAAGCATTTGAATGTCTAAACCATGTATTATATTGAAACATTTTAATAACTTATTAACATAAATATTTATTGGAAACATTCATTCTTCCTTATTCCTCAAGTAATACACATGTTATTGGATATATTACTTAAATCAAAATTTTTTTAAACTCCATAATTGATGGAATAATCCACTTTTTTAACAAACCATTAATTAGTTCCAAGGTATTCAGTTCTGTCTAATTTACTTTATTCAAATAAATAATCTCTTTATTCCAATGTAATTATCTTAGTATCCTGAACTTATTAATGGTAATATTTCCCTTAACCATGTGTTCTCTAAAAAGTTTAAATTCCTACAGAATCACATTTCTTGGTACTATTTACTATATTATCTCAAATACATAAAAAAAAGTACCACAATACAATACTCATATATTTCATAATTCTTATAAATAGTAGATCCTTAATAAAATTTTCAAATTACTTAATTCTTGAATACAAACATTATCACATTAATCATTCATCTTTTTCTATAATAGTTTCATAATATTGTTAATGACCCATTAGACTCTTGTGTTGTATATTATTTTTGACACACAAAACATTGTTTTTTTTAGTTCCCTATCTCCATATTATTGGAACATTATACACTATTATAAATTTTATTATCTGTGCAATCATAAGAATAGTGTCCTTTATTTACACACATATTGAAAACTATCATTCCATTAAAGCAACTACCAGGATGATTAATTCCACAATTAATTCATGTGGGAAAATAATTTATATCCTTCTTCCCTTTATCCATATGTTTTCATGATTTCATCTTGTTCTCATACTTCCCTTTGAAGCCATGGTACTTATATATTTATTTCTCTCTCATGTTATCACGTGATACTATGCCCTCATATGATGAGATTCTTGGTAGAAGAGTTAGAATTGAAATACTAGAATAATAGCATAAAATAAATTACCAATCTTAATCTTTATAACCTTTTCATTGGTGGGGTTCAAATTCCTTCTGTTAAGAGTAATTTTTAAATTATGACAAATAATTTATTATATTTTATCCTGTATAATCAGAAAAATAATGAAATGCATTGCATAAATTGAAAAGTTTCTTTGTAGCTAATCTCATAATAATAAACATAGTTTCTTTGGGATGTTCATCTATAATTATCCTCAAATTATATCTTAGGATTATGTTCCCTAATATATTTTTTCAAAATCTTGTCCCTATATTTCTAAAAAACTTCTTTTGATACCAATTGTAATGCCCCAACACTAGAATCCTAGAACTAGTGCCTTAGATTATAACATTTGAATGATTATAAAGAATCAAATCCCAAAGGACTGATTAGTTTAGTACTTTTAGAAAAATATATACATAAATGGAACCCATTTTACATTAGTAATATAGAAACAAAATACATAAAAAAATAAAAATATTTGCATACTTGAAACTCATTCCAAAATTTATCTTTATATCTCAGGGAAAGGAAACCAAAGAAGGTGATCTCAAATAGATGGTAAAGCTAAAGTATAGTGGAAGTAATAAATAATCAGTGATCACAATAAATATGGAAAGGTAAAAGTAACGGAACACAGGTTAAATTAAATCAATAAATATATAATGAAGTCCATCCATATATTTTGTCACATTGAATATCATCTGGGTAATAATAACTAAAAGGGATGAAATTTATAATTATTGGTAACCATTTTTCCTAGGTACATTGATCATTTATCATAATGATTTATTCTTAAGAATGTTTATACAACTTTGACTAGGACAAATTATTCATCTTATGAGGCTAAAAATTAATCCATGGATTCCATTAACTGGTCACTATACCATATAATACTAGTCTATTTTGTATGGAAACAAATGAAAAGGGTTTGTCCCCAACTAATTGAATCCCGTGAGACTATTGATGAATATAGGGGTTATCTATCACTAGTCCCCACCTATGTCATACCAGTCCAAGTAATTCCTGTTATATCTAATAATTGAATTAATTTATAAAAAATGTGCCTTATCATCAAAATTTTGGTGTTGAAAAAACGATATGGATTTATCATGATTTCTCCAGTTAATCAAATAACTGTCAAGTATATATTTTATTTAAAAATGATATAAAGTTTAAGAAATAATTTTAAAAATCACGTAAGAGTATGTATATATGAAATAAATTTTATTTCCAATGTAAAATTTTTATAAATAATTCACTCTTTCAAAAGAAAGTTAACAATCATAAAAGAAAGTGATATAGAAAAGATAAGATTAACTACATGGTAATTTTCCTATCAAATACATTGGATGAGATAATTCTATGTAGAAACATACAATATCATAATATAGGATTTATTAATGATTATAAATAACAAAGGGGTAGTATATGCACGATGGAAAAGAAGTAATTTTTAAATATTATATTTATCTCATAGATGTAAAAAGTGAGATAAAAATCCCTTACCTTACACTCCATTTTAGTTGAATTATATTTAAACTATTTTATAATGATTTCATACATGTTTTAAATTTTTAATAAAACCATACTCATATTTATAATATAATATATTAAATTTTTATAATATATCATTACCCATTTGTCACCAATAAATCATTATTTTCACTATTTAGGGTGTTAATTACTTAGTTTTTTATTATATTTTTACTTGTTACTTGTTGATCATATTAATTATATCTTGATTCCATCATCTCCATAATGTAAAACAAGATTCAAATATAATATATATTCTGTATATATGTATTTATAATAATCCATTAAATTTTGAGATAGTAAATGAAATGCATCGTTCATGGATACGTCTGGTCATACATTCTCATGAACAATACTTCCATTTCATTGTCATATTAAGAGAATGAAAATTAAATGATATATATATATATATATCTCTGTGTGTGTGTGTGTGTGGGTATTATAATTTCATTTACATATTTATTTCCTATATTTGACATATGTTTATTATGATCTTCCTTAATATGGTCCATGTAATGTGTCGACGTATCACATCACTTTGAGGAGGCGGTAGTCCACATATCAAAAAATGATGTTATCTTTTTTTTTAAAAATGGTACGAATAAAGGTATTTGTTATATAAAAATTAGAGAAGCTTTAAGACAACATAAATATTATATATATCATATTAAAATAGGGTTTACATCATAATTCCCAATCATTAGTGGTGGTAAAGGAAAACATTAATGACATTGTTTCGCGAGGTGGTAGATGATCAAACATTAATGGTAATTCTTTTACCCATTTGATATAATTTTGTCTTGTTTTAGGTTAAAAATTAACATAAAAATATATCATTATATTTATGATACTTGTTTAATTATATAAACATGCAATAAGATGAATATAATGGGTGTAGAATGAAATAAAACATAAATTCATGTTGAAGAATGTTACCGCTTTTTCAGGTACCTCATTTTGGTTTATACTAAAGGGATTCCTTGGTTTAAATTCTTATAAAATTTAGGGCTATAGGATTATGGGATGGATTTTGAGATCTTATTTTTCTGGAGTTCTATGTTGATAAATGTCTTGGTAGGTGTGAGGAAGGGGAAGAATGAATGTCTTTTTACAGTGGAGAGGAAGTGGAATTATTATAAATATAAAAAGTTAAACAGTATTGGGAGGTATATCATGACTCATGTTCCTCATATATGGAAAAATAATTAATTTAATGGTATTTATGGCCTCTAAAATCTTCCAACACAAAAAATAAGTTCATTTTTATACTTTTGGTTCCTTGTCTTTTATGTTCCCTCACTTTTACCATTTTTCTTTTCTTTAAGGTAACTAGTTTTCTAACATAAGTAGTTTTACCATTAGGAATAAATTAAATTGAGATTATGTAGACAATATATACCCACTGAATTATAAATATTATATCTATTTTACCAAATAAATATCTCATGTGTTGTAAATTAATTTTAAATCAAGATCATGTAACATGAAAAAACACTAAATTAACTCGAATTCTACTAAAAATAAGTTTCTTATCTATGGGTCTATATTTTAAATATAAAAGGTAAATTATTCCATTAAGGTACCATATTTTTATTTTTATTAAGACATAAATATCACATGAAAGAAGACATGATTTTTTTAATTTTAAATTATTAAATAAGTTATTATTTGTTTCAAATTAACATTAATGTCATATTTCACCAAATTTATTTAATATCAATTTAGAAATATCAAAAAATAATAATTAAAATATATTAAGTTCATTTCTGTGTAACAATGTAAATTTATCTAAATAAATTAATGGAACACAATTATTTATTGAATTTAATTTAATTTTAATGATTTTAGCATCATTTATTTTATTTAATTATTAAATAAATATTCACTAACAAGGCGTTTCTTACGCTTTTAGTGTAATTATATCATATATAAAAATTAAAATTAAATTATCATTATAATAAAAACTCATTTTAATTTAAAAAAAATATAACTGAAACAATGTATATCATTCCAAACTCCAAATAATTATTGGAATTTAATGTAATGAAGGTTCATTTTTGTCTTTTTTATTAAATTAACCTAATATAGTGGTAAAATTAATGGAAATGTGTCATAATAAATCATAAAATTATATCCAAGATATGACATTATAATGACCCATAAATTACATACATTGTTATTACTTCAGAATTGAATCATACTTATTACAACATGTAACAAAACCATGATAGGGCTGTAAAGGTATAGTGTCTTTAGAGACTGGGAAACATAAACAACTGGTTCATAAATAATCTACATTATATCCCGTTTATTTCATCATATCTAGAGTCCCTTTTGGCATATCCTACTGAATACACATCTTCCTGACAAAAGAAAAGGAAAAGATAGAAAAGAGTGAGCCCAAATGCTCAAGAAGGGTAAACAAAGGAAATATCTATCTTATCATATTCATAAGGACATAACATTTTAAAAATCTTATCATGCAAAAGAGATCATAATATCATGACATGGGATAAATCATAGTAGAGAAATTTAATCCCAATATTCCTAACATAAGACATCAATCATTATGGAATACCCACATAATCATAGAAAATCATTTCATATTAGTCAAGACTGATTTCCAAGACCATCATTGAGGACAATGTCCATTACTGAGCCGAGTTCACTCCTTGTTCCAGTCCTGTATCACTGAAACGTATTAACGTGTCGTTCCAACCATGTATATCTCATGAGATATAAATCTTTACCCAATGCATTGGAGGTAGATATAGGTCCCACCCATCTCATCATGAAACCATTCTTATGTGTGCCACAAAATCATAAATCATACCTCATAGCATAACCTATGAAATAAAAATAGGATTCTAAAACATCATGCCATCATAACATAATCCATATAAGATAAAGGGACTTCATAAAAATAATTCCGTCATAACAGAATCAAATCAATTTAATAACAGGGATATAAATAGAACCCTATATTATCTTATATGGAAAATAATTTTGATAAAACGCATGAACTCCATTCTTGAGAAAAATATCCTTTCTACTTCAATTTTTTTCCTTTCTCAATATGTAAAACAAATGTATATCATACTGAAAACGAAAAAAGATTCCATTCATATATTTTACTAAAAATTCACCAATAGGTAAAATTGGATTTAAAAAATAGTATGAGGATATAAATAATATTAAATATTGAGAAAACATGGATTTGGATGATAAATATGCCCCTTTTAAATTCTCAAGTATAAACAATCTCAAATAAAAATGAGATTGCGGGATTTTCCCTTACCTTTGGTCTGATATGATCTGTATGTATCCGAACCTCCAGTATAATTATTTAAATAATGGTATTGGCTTATTAGAGAATCATATAAATTGTTATGATATCATATATGGTTGTTTTATTATCTCATTATTAGTAATTTTTCATTGCTACTTGTTATTCGGGTGTTCATTGCTTTATGTTCTTATACGTGTTCTGTCGAATAAATTATTACTACTCTTTTTAGGTTATAGATACATCATTTAATGATTGGTATTATTATAATCTATATCAGATTTATTCATTCAATTCATTTATATAATCATGGTTTAATTAGGATCATGTTGAACGAATGACATCGCACCGTGCAGACGGTAAGTCGTACGTACGTACGAGCGACGATATCGTTCCCATAATTATTGAATTGTATTGGAGTGGATGATAGAATATATCAGAATTATTTTCATTTTATAATAATCATATATATATATCCTTTACACCATTATATTCATCCACGTAAGGTGGTGGTGGAAAATAGATTACACCATGGCGTGGAGACGGTATTCTGTACGTACGTACGCGCGGTGATTTCGTTTTATGTAGGATGGATAGAAGGTGAAATAGGGTTGTTTAATATTTAAAATAACATGTCAGTATATTAGTGATACTGATGTTATTACATTATAATTAAACTAATAAATAAGAGGAAATAGAAGAATAAATAATTTTTAATGAATCAGTAAAGGATATTACCTCTTCTTCGACGCACCTCCTCTAAACCTCCTCTTAGGGCACTATCATTGTTCCCTAAAGAAGACCAAGATCTTTTTTATGTTTCTAGGGAAGTGGATAACTTAAATTGGTAGGGTTGTTTCGAGATTTAAGGCTCAAAATGGCATGAGAAGGATAGGGAGGAGGTGTCCTTTTATAAGGGAAGAGAGGGGAACATTTGGAAAGATTAGAAATATTAATTTATAATAAATTCAAACCCCACATAAAAACCCCCAAAAATGACTCAAATCCGATTATTAAATGATATATGGTTGTAATATAATCATCCAATAAAATTTAGACATGTTTCAAATTTATTTTAGACCTTATCAACTTGATTTCTCCTTATTTAATATATTTAATTTTATTTGTGGTAATAATATTCCAAATTTTAAATAGTTATAAATAATTACTTATGTGTTGTAAATTTTCCATAATTGGATAATTTATGACATTATAGACCATATAAATTTCAATTTATAATTTTTAAATATTTTTGTGATTTTTAAACAATTTTATAATATGTTATTTTTATAAAATAACAATAGTGTCAATTTTGACACTATTCATTTATTTGTATTTAAATAAAATCCAAACAGATAAAATAATCAAAGAAAAACTATTTAAATGATTTATAAAATATCATATTAATCTATAAAATTTGTGGATAACATTAATTAGTTCATATAACATTTATTTTAATATTTTTAAAATCATTTATTTGATATTTCAATCAATAAAATAATTTCTACATAACTATTGTGTCATCATTAATGATAATTATTTAATCCTTAGAAATTATAAATAAATGTTCATGATGTAGATAATTTTATTAGCCTTTTTTATGCTCTTTATGTTTGATGTTTTATGCGGTTTATTAGTAAATTCAATTTATTATACTTATAAGATATAAGAGAGGGACATGTTGTCACTTTCATTGGTTCTAATAATAATTATATCATTTTCATGGTCAAAAGTATAGTAAATGAATTTATTTTTACCCTTAGATGATATGGGTCGAATTTTATTCATCCAATAGAATTTTCGCAGGTATTAGGGTAATTTAATAATCTAATGTTTACCCTTAGTTACCTGATTTACCTTTAACTGTCGTAAATTAAAATTACGGTAGTTACTATTCATAATTTCAAAAAAATAAAAGTAACCTATTAACATAATTTGGACCCACTGAATCCAAATATGGAGTCCATTTTCCAAAATTAAAAACAAAAAAGTTGATGTAATTAATTTAAAATTAATCTCGTTGTTAAGAAAACGAGTTTTAAAAGTTAAAACATTGTCAAAGATTGAAATGTTTTTACCAATGAATTTAATGTAAAATTAATGTTAATGACATAAATTATATTAAACGGTAAAAATATATTCTATTTATAAATGAAAACCATTAAATTTTATCATTTAACCATATAAAGTATCTTTATGAAAAAATCTGTTTTTAAGAAATATTTAGCGTATTTTTACTATTCATAAAAATATGAAAGTTATCAGAATAGTATCAAAAATTTATCCAATGTAAATTATTATATACCAATTCAAAATAAAATGTGTATTTTTTAAAATTGAACTTATAAACAAGTCAAAAATTACATTTAAAATGGGTGCGCCATCAAATGGCGGTAAAACTGCATTTTTTTTAAAATACTTATTTTATCAAAAAATTGATTTTCTTTACATATATCTTTCTAGAAAATGTGTAAGACGAATCATAATATTATAAAATTAAAAATTAAGTTAATACTATTCATGATTTCTATTTTATAATATTATAATAATATATCATTGTTTAGTGAAACTCGGTATTGCGTATAACACAAGTTATCGAGGAAGGTTGCTCTTGCGTGTAACGCAAGCCAAGCCAGTGTTGTGTGTAGTGAAAGATTATTTTGGTGTTTCATATAGCATAAGAAATAAAAATATATATAAATATAAATATTTCTCATAAAATATCAGGGTGTTACATTCTACCCACCTTAAAATGAATTTCGCCCTCAAAGTTCATCACTTCCTAACAAACAGATGAGGATACCAATCCCTCATCATATCCTCTAGTTCCCATGTAGCTTCTTCAAATTGGTGGTTCCTCCATAAAACTATTACCAAGAGAGTGGTCTTGTTTCATAGAAAATTTTTGCTATGATCCAGAATCTCTATCGTCTATTCTTCATAAGAATGATCTTGCTTCAGTGGTACAACTTCAGAGCATAGTACATGTGAAGGATCAAGTATGTACTTTCTCAGGAGAGATACATAAAAACCATCATGAAATCGAGAGATATTTGGTGGAAGTGTCAATTGGTAAGATACCTTTCCAACATGATCTGGTATTTCAAAAGGACCGACATACCTAGGGCTTAGCTTTCCCTTCTTTCCAAATCTCATTACTCTATTCCAAGGAGATATTAATTAGAACACATTATCATCCACTTCAATCTCTAGGTCTTTTCTTCGGTTATCGGCATAACTTTTTTGTCAACTCTGAGCTACTCTTATGTGTTGTTGAATAGATCTGACCTTTTCTGCCATCTCATCAATAAGATCATGTCCTAATAGCTTTCTTTCCCCAACTTCATCCCATCAAGTTGGAGTTCTGCATTTCTTTCCATAGAGAGCTTCATAAGGAGCCATATGAATACTGGAGTGAAATCTATTATTATAAGAAAATTCCACCAAAGGTAGGTGTTTACCCAAACAACCTTTTAAATCTATATAGAAATCTCTCAACATGTCTTTCAATGTTTGAATTTTCCCCTCAGACTAACCATCTTTCTGAGGATGATACGCAGTGTTGAAACTCAAGTCTATATCTAGATCATGCTGAATACTTCACCAGAACTTCGAGGTAAACCTTGGATCCTAATCAGATATAATGGAATGTGGTACTCCATGCAATCTTACCACATCCGTTACATATTTATTGTCAATCTGACCAAGATAGAAATCCTCTCTAATATCAATGAATTGTGCTGACTTCATAAGTCGATCAACTATATCCCAGATAGCATTATTGCCTTTGGATGTTTTGGGAAGTCCAATGACAAAGTCCATAGTGATGTATTCCCATTTCCATTCTGGTATGGGTAATGGTTATAACAAACCTTTAGACTTCTGTCTCTCAACTTTAAGATGTTGAGAAACCAAGAATTGAGAGACATATTCGGCAATATCTCTTTTCATTCCATCCCACCAAAAGTACTCTTTCTGTTCCCTATACATCTTTGTACTTTCAGGATGAATAGAGAATGAATAACTACAAGCCTCATCCAGTAGATCCTTCTTTAATTATTGTAAGGTAAGAATACAGACACGGTTCCAGAACCTTATTATCCCATCACAATCAAGGATGAATTCAGGAACATTTCTCACCATATTTTGAAGCCCAACATCCTCCTTTTGTTCCTTTTTAATCTTCACTTGTATAGATGGTTGAACATTCATTTGAGAAAGATAAGATATCCCCCCTTTTTTCACGACCCGACCCAACGGGGCTCGAGCCGCGACTCCCCAAGCCCGCCTCCAATAGGCCAGGGGCTGGCGACCAGCGCCGAGTAGGCTATCACACACATGGGAGGCATTAGCCTAAGGTACCTGTACACACGCACCCACAAACACCTCCACGCAACAGTGCAGAGATATAGAAACTGGAAAGTAAATGCATGCATACACTATCCCACAACCAGAGAGCAACAGCGAAAGTACAAAGGGAAAAACAGGGCCCACCAAAAGAAAACTACAAAGCGCGTCCAACCTGCTCTGAAGAAGGGAAACACTGCCACAAACACCCGCCAGAAAGCTCCCTCGGCACAGCTCCGATAAACACCCCAGTCAAATCACTCACTAAGCTCCGCCTGCTCCGGGTCCTCCTGGGACTCCGTCAAAAGGCCTGTGGTCTGCACAAGACACAAACATGTGCGGGCAAAGCCCGTGCAGGGGTGAGTATAAACATACTCAGTAGGCACCCCAAAAACCCAAAACCCAAGGGAGCAACTGAAAGGCAACAGTCCGCTCAACCCAGCCAGAGGGAACCCAGACGAGAGAGAAACTCCATCTCGTGACCATCCTCGGCTAAACACAACTAGTCAGCTCAGCTCAGCTTAGGTGTATGCCCATATATACACCTTGAACAATCCAGATATACACATCTCACGCCACAAAGCCACAAGAGGTACCGACCTCATCACCAGCAACTGTCCACAACAAGGAGAGTACACCACGAACACTGTCATACCAGATGACACTCATCAGATAGATACACTCCATCGGGTCCCAAACAAACATCTTAGACGCTCACCCGAGAGACCACGCTCGTCGGAAAACATCACTGAGGAAACCTCGCTGAAACAACATAACCACCAAACTCCTCGGATAGGGGATCGCCGCTAGGGTCCACTAGGGGATACCAAGACCCACTCCGGTATACGTAGCTCACAGATAGGGGATCACTCCCAGGGTCCGCTGGGGGATTCCATGACCCGATCTGGCATACGTAGTTCTCACAAATGGGGGATCACACCCAAGATCCACTGGGGGATACCACAACCCGATCTGCACTCGACAGAAGCTTTACACTCAGATAGAGGATCATCGTCCATATAAAGATGGTCACGACGATACTCGAACCCTATCTGGTATAACTCGCGATGTAGGGGATCGAACCGACGATGCCACAACCCTACTGAAACCACGCGCTGAGCAGGGGATCGCATAACCAACGATACTGCAACCCTACCGACACCAAGCGCTGAGTAGGGGATCGTATAACCAACGATACTGCAACCCTACCGACACCAAGCGCTGAGTAGGGGATCGTATAACCAACGATACCGCAACCCTACTATAAACATCATGCCGAGTAGGGGACCGTAAACCCGACGATGCCACAACCCTACTGTGCACGACCCACCACGTAGGGGATCATATTCCCGATGATGCCACAAACCCTACGGGGTAAACCTGCTAGATAGGGGATCACCGCCCGTGAATAAGCGGTCACAGCGATACCAAGAGCCCGATCTAGGGTAAAGATGCTAGAGGATCCACTCCGGGGCCACCGGAGGGATATCACAACTCTAACAGTTTAAACATCCCATCGAGAGGATCACAAACCCATACAAAGGTTGTGATACCACACGAACCCTCGTAGGAACGAACCAAGGGAGAACCCTCAACCACTGCTGGTCCAAACGTCGCTACCCGAGCGACTCGCCCCAAAGCCACACTGCGCACCTCCGAAGCCAAAACCAAGGCCACCATCGCGTTCCACGCGGAAAAACACGCAGGATAGGCTGTTTACTCGCCCGAAACAGAGCACCGGTGAAAAAGGCACTATTCACCGTAGCTAGCTCGTGCGGGGCCCACACAACGATCCCGAAACCCATCGAGCGGATCACACCACGGCGATCCCCTCGGAAAAACAAGCGGAATCGACTACTCGCTCGCCCAAAACGGACACCCGGTGAAAAAGGTACTATTCACCGAAGGCCGGCTCGGGTGGGGCCCACGCCTGGATTCCGAAACTCGTCGAACGGATCGCACCATTGCGATCCTCTAGGAAAAACACACAGGATCGACTATTCATCCGCCAAAATCGGACTCATGGTGCAAAAGTTGTGTTTCCCCGCAAATGCCAAAACCCGGCCTCGTGGGGCCCGCACCCCGTTCGCGGTCCCAACACTCGGAAACCATCTCAAAAAGTCCTTCGTACCATCAGGGTCTCAACGCCACTGACGGCACGTCAATCGGACGCTCCGGGTAGAAGTTACAACGGCCCGAAGTCGTAAAATAATAAAATATTATTATTTTATTCGACATTCAAGCCCCCGGGCCAAAAACCCGACTCACAAAATTATCAAAGTGAGTTCAAAAGGTCCGTCTTGACGCAAGGAACACGTCACTGCAAACGGCTCGCAAATCGGAGTTTTGGTTTGCGAGTTACGGGGGTTTAAAGAACCCCCGGAAAATCCTGGCCGGACCACCGCCAGCCTCGCCGGAAACCACCGCGCCGCCGCCGGATTCTGCAGCGCCGCCGCCGGAAACCACCGCGCCGCCGCCCTGCCTCGCCGGATTCCGCCATGGCCGCCGCGGGTCTCGCCGAAAAACCGGTTTTTTCGCCGGAAAACTTCCGGGAGCCACCGGGAGCACCCCAGTGCTCCAAATTCAGATCCGAAACATGTTTTGGAAAGCTCGGGACCCGAACTATACAACCCTTGTGACGATTTGAAGAAAAAAACACATAAATGGGATCCGGGATTGTAAAACTCAAACCGCCTACCTGTTGGCGGATCACCGAAGCTTCAGATGCAGAACGACGCCTGCGACGCGCTGAAGCTCGATCTGCTGACGATCGGCGCTGAAAACGGACTCCCGGAGCTTGAATTGGCGAAGAACGGAGGAGGGGAGAGGGGAGGACGTCCGCTGCGCATTGGAGGATTCATGGGAGGGGGAGATTGATTATGTTTTATTTTTTTTTTAGACAACTCATTTAACTCTCCCCCGCCAACTCGCCTCCGTCCCGACACCCGATGCGAACAAAAGTAAGGTCACCCCTAGGGTAAACGCACCATTCTGAACGCAACGGCGGTCTTAGATTTTCCATCCGAGACTCCGTTCAGAAGTTATTCGAGCCGACGCTCACCCACTAACTTGCTACTTATTTAAGGAAACGCCTCTGGTGGCGTTTCTCTCCGCAGGCCCGCGCCCGCAAAGTCTACACCCCGTCTAGGGTAAACGGCACGTTCCGGACGCAACCGTGCCCTCAGATTCTTGTTATGTGCTACCGTTTAGGAGATATCACACCCCCGCCACGTGCATAGTATAAAAAAATACTTAATATTTTTATAAAATTAATTTCGGGCACACCAGGCCTCGGAATCGCACGCCGTCTTCGCGCCTAGCTCTGGAATTATTCGTAGAAATCTTCCAAAGTCTGACAGGGCCAAAAACCCGAGTCTCTACATCCTCCCCCCTTAGAACTTTTCGTCCCCGAAAAGCCCCAAGCACAAGGAAAGCGACTGAACTCTCAACTGGGTCTCACACACCAGCGAGCTCACCAACAAACACCCACACAGGGTCTTACCAACGCCCTGAACAAAACTCGAGCAAGAAACAAAAGGAAAGAGTACCGCTAAACAGTGTCTGACAAACTACTGCAGTAAGTAGAAAGACACAAGGCGTACCTCTATCCATCTGCAGTGCCTCTGGGTCAACAGCCTCCAGGGCATGCAGCTGTCCTCGCCCTCGACCACCAGCTCCCTAAGCTTGGTGTGGACCACCTGGGGGTGGGGGTGGTGGCAACTAGTACTGCCTACCACCGCCTCCCGCGGCACCAGCTCCGCCGCCACGTCCGCCGCCCTGCGGACCTCCTTGCTCGAGACGCTGCCTCTGCCAAGGCGGCCCATCGACCGGCTCCCTCTCAGCAGCACGTCGGGTCAGACAATCTCTAGCTAGATGTCCCTGACCATCGCAAGCGTAACACCGCCTCTCCTGCGGTTGACCAAAACTGGCCTGCGAGCCCTGTGAGCTCCGAGGCTCAGATCCCCCATCCTGGGGTCGCCTCCTGAAACGTCGGCCACGTCCAGACCCCTGAGTCTGACGTCGGCTACCAGATGTCGATCCGACCGACGAAGTCTCAGCTCTCGAGTGCCCAACACTAACAGGGGGAAACTGCTCAGCCAGAAAACTCTCCACCACCAACGCTCGCTCCAGCACTCCAGCATAGGTGGGTAGGCACAAAGAATCCACACCTTCCCGGATGTCTCTACGTAAGCCCTGCTCGAAGGTCCGAGCCCTAAAGAACGGGTCTCGAACCATATCCAGGGAGTAGCACGACAGGTCTGTAAACCTCACTGAGTACTCCGACACAGTCATGCGCTCCTGTCGAAGCCACAGAAGCTCCTAGATCCGCACTAACCTCAGCGTCACTGTATAGAACTCTTCCCTGAAGAGCCGCTCAAACTCTGCCCACGTGTGCGTCTCCTCGTCATGGGACTGCGTCACCAAACTCCACCATCACCCGGCAGAACCATGCATAAGGCTCGCTGCTAGGACCACCATCTGATCTGGAGGTGTCCTCACTAGGCGGAAAACTCGGGTGACTGCCTCAAGCCAGTCATCAGCTGCCTGGGGGTCTGGATCACCCCGGAACCTCAGAGGTCACTGCCTCTGGAACTCGTGCAGCGCACTCAGCCTGCGTGCAACCTCATCCTGCACCGCAGGCACAACCAACTGCTCGACAAGTGGTGGCTCAACTGACAGACCACCTGGAGGTGCAACCTCAGAACCTACGCCCTGCTCCACAGCCACTACACAGGGTGGGTCATCAGCACAATCCTGTCGCGGAACCCTCGCTGGCTGTCGTCGTGGAGGCATCCTGAAATACATTCAAGACGAACCACGGTCAAAGAGTATATCTAGAGAGCTGACTCAAGAAGGAAAAGGAAAACCTAAAAACCCAGTCCTATATGATGCATGTACCATTATGTCCCCGCAACTAGTGTACGAATGTCCCGAGTCGAAAGGTAGGTTATCAGAGTCCTGGTGTATGGATACGTCGGCCGCCGCACCAACACTGGAGTCCCTGGCCTGAAAGCCGAACTCGAAACACCCTAACACTGCCGCTATGCAACCCAAACCAAACTCACAGCTAGACCAGCTACACTCTGAGATCCCAAAGGTGGAACCTCCTCTGATACCACTCTGTCACGACCCGACCCAACGGGGCTCGAGCCTCGACTCCCCAAGCCCGCCTCCAATAGGCCAGGGGCTGGAGACCAGCGCCGAGTATGCTATCACACACATGGGAGGAATTAGCCTAAGGTACCTGTACACACGCACCCACAAACACCTCCATGCAACAGTGTAGAGATATAGAAACTGGAAAGTAAATGCATGCATACACTATCCCACAACCAGAGAGCAACAACGAAAGTACAAAGGGAAAAACAGGGCCCACCAAAAGAAAACTACAAAGCGCGTCCAACCTGCTCTGAAGAAGGGAAACGCTGCCACAAACACCCGTCGGAAAGCTCCCTCGGCACAGCTCCGATAAACACCCCAGTCAACTCACTCACTAAGCTCCGCCTGCTCCGGGTCCTCCTGGGACTCCGTCAAAAGGCATGTGGTCTGCACAAGACACAAACATGAGCGGGCAAAGCTCGTGCAGGGGTGAGTATAAACATACTCAGTAGGCACCCCAAAAACCCAAAACCCAAGGGAGAAACTGAAAGGCAACAGTCCGCTCAACCCAGCCAGAGGGAACCCAGACGAGAGAGAAACTCCATCTCGTGACCATCCTTGGCTAAACACAACTAGTCAGCTCAGCTCAGCTCAGGTGTATGCCCATACATACACCTTGAACAATCCAGATATACACATCTCACGCCACAAAGCCACAAGAGGTACCGACCTCATCACCAAAAACTGTCCACAACAAGGAGAGTACACCACGAACACTGTCATACCAGATGACACTCATCAGAGAGATACACTCCATCGGGTCCCAAACAAACATCTTAGACGCTCACCCGATAGACCACGCTCGTCGGAAAACATCACTGAGGAAACCTCGCTGAAATAACATAACCACCAAACTCTTCGGATAGGGGATCACCGCTAGGGTCCACTAGGGGATACCAAGACCCACTCCGGTATACGTTGCCCACAGATAGGGGATCACTCCCAGGGTCCGCTGGGGGATACCATGACCCGATCTGGCATACGTAGTTCTCACAGATGGGGGATCACACCCAAGATCCACTGGGGGATACCACAACCCGATCTGCACTCGACAGAAGCTTCACACTCAGATAGAGGATCATCGTCCATATAAAGATGGTCACGACGATACCGGAACCCTATCTGGTATAACTCGCGATGTAGGGGATCGAACCGACGATGCCACAACCCTACCGAAACCACGCGCTAAGCAGGGGATCGCATAACCAACGATACCGCAACCCTACCGACACCAAGCGCTGAGTAGGGGATCGTATAACCAACGATACCGCAACCCTACCGACACCAAGCGCTGAGTAGGGGATCGTATAACCAACGATACCGCAACCCTACTATAAACATCATGCTGAGTAGGGGATCGTAAACCCGACGATGCCACAACCCTACTGTGCACGACCCACCGTGTAGGGGATCATATTCCCGATGATGCCACAAACCCTACGGGGTAAACCTGCTAGATAGGGGATCACCGCCCGTGAATAAGCGGTCACAGCGATACCAAGAACCCGATCTAGGGTAAAGATGCTAGAGGATCCACTCCGAGCCCACCGGAGGGATATCACAACTCTAACAGTTTAAACATCCCATCGAGAGGATCACAAACCCATACAAAGGTTGTGATACCACACGAACCCTCGTAGGAACGAACCAAGGGAGAACCCTCAACCACTGCTGGTCCAAACGTCGCTACCCGAGCGACTCGCCCCAAAGCCACACTGCGCACCTCCGAAGCCAAAACCAAGGCCACCATCGTGTTCCACGCGGAAAAACACGCAGGATAGGCTGTTTACTCACCCGAAACAGAGCACCGGTGAAAAAGGCACTATTCACCGTAGCTAGCTCGTGCGGGGCCCACACAACGATCCCGAAACCCATCGAGCGGATCACACCACGGCGATCCCCTCGGAAAAACAAGCAGAATCGACTACTCGCTCGCCCAAAACGGACACCCGGTAAAAAAGGTACTATTCACCGAAGACCGGCTCGGGTGGGGCCCACGCCTGGATTCCGAAACTCGTCGAACGGATCACACCATTGCGATCCTCTCGAAAAAACACACAGGATCGACTATTCATCCGCCAAAATCGGACTCATGGTGCAAAAGTTGTGTTTCCCCGCAAACGCCAAAACCAAGCCTCGTGGGGCCCGCACCCCGTTCGCGGTCCCAACACTCGGAAACCATCTCAAAAATTCCTTCGTACCATCAGGGTCTCAACGCCACTGACGGCACGTCAATCGGACGCTCCGGGTAGAAGTTACAACGACCCGAAGTCGTAAAATAATAAAATAATATTATTTTATTCGACATTCAAGCCCCCGGGCCAAAAACCCGACTCACAAAATTATCAAAGTGAGTTCAAAAGTACCGTCTTGACGCAAGGAACACGTCGCTGCAAACGGCTCGCAAATCGGAGTTTTGGTTTGCGTGTTACGGGGGTTTAAAGAACCCCCGGAAAATCCTGGCCGGACCACCGCCAGCCTCGCCGGAAACCGTCGCGCCGCCGCCCTGCCTCGCCGGATTCCGCCATGGCCGCCGCGGGTCTCGCCGGAAAACCGGTTTTTTCGTCGGAAAACTTCCGGGAGCCACCAGGAGCACCCCAGTGCTCCAAATTCAGATCCGAAACATGTTTTGGAAAGCTCGGGACCCGAACTATACTACCCTTGTGACGATTTGAAGAAAAACAACACATAAATGGGATCCGGGATTGTAAAACTCAAACCGCCTACCTGTTGGCGGATCGCCGAAGCTTCAGATGCAGAACGACGCCTGCGACGCGCTGAAGCTCGATCTGCTGACGATCGGCGCTGAAAACGGACTCCCGGAGCTTGAATTGGCGAAGAACGGAGGAGGGGAGAGGGGAGGACGTCCGCTGCGCATTGGAGGATTCATGGGAGGGGGAGATTGATTATGTTTTATTTTTTTTAGACAACTCATTTAACTCTCCCCCGCCAACTCGCCTCCGTCCCGACACCCGATGCGAACAAAAGTAAGGTCACCCCTAGGGTAAACGCACCATTCTGAACGCAACGGCGGTCTCAGATTTTCCATTCGAGACTCCGTTCAGATGTTATTCGAGCCGACGCTCACCCACTAACTTGCTACTTATTTACGGAAACGCCCCTAGTGGCGTTTCTCTCCGTAGGCCCGTGCCCGCAAAGTTTACACCCCGTCTAGGGTAAACGGCACGTTCCGGATGCAACCGTGCCCTCATATTCTTGTTCTGTGCTACCGTTTAGGAGATATCACACCCCCTCCACGTGCATAGTATAAAAAAATACTTAATATTTTTATAAAATTAATTCCGGGCACACCAGGCCTCGGAATCGCACGCCGTCTTCGCGCCTAGCTCTGGAATTATTCGTAGAAATATTCCAAAGTCTGACAGGGCCAAAAACCCGAGTCGCTGCACCTTTCATTAAAATTACAAGATTTATCTTTTTTAAATCCATTAATATTAGATCCTTTGTGATTCTCATCCTGGATAAGCTAGCATGGTCTTGTCGACATAATGTGTCTACCACCTTGTCTGCTTTCCCAGGGTGGTAATTAATTGAGCATCTGTAATATTTAATCATCTCCAACCATATTCTTTGGTTCATATTTAGCTCCTTTTGTGTGATAAATATACTTTAAACTTTTATGATCAGTATAAACATTAGACCTTTTACTATAAAGATAATGCCTCCAAATCTTTAAAGCAAATATTAACACAGCTAACTCCAAATTATGAGTTGGGTAATTTTTCTAATCGATTTTAAACTGTCATGAGACATAATCTATCACCATATCATTTTACATGATAAAAGACCACAACCCCTTCTTGGATGTATCACTGTGTATAAAAAACCTTTCTCCACTACAAGGCAGTGTGAGCATAGGTGCACTGGCTAACCTTCATTTTAGCTCTTTGAAATTATCTTCACATTCCTTCTCCCAAACAAAGATTACTTCTTTCTAAGTCAATTAGGTGAGTGGGTTAGATAATCTTGAAAAATATTTCAAACAACGTCGATAATACCCATATAAACCAAGAAAACTTTGGATTTCAGTTATTGTTGTCGGTCACGTCCATCTTTCAGTAACCTCCATTTTTTATGGATCCACAGATATCCCCTCTTTTGATATTATGTGACCCAAAAATGAATCTTTTTGAAGCCAAAATTCACACTTGGTAAATTTGGCATAAAGCTTCTCCTTTATCAAGGTCTTCAATACAATTCTGAAGTGATCTTCATGTTCTTCCTTTCTCTTTGAATAGTCAAGAATATCATCTATAAAGACTACCAAAAACTGATCAAGATAGTCTCTAAAGACTCTATTCATCAGATCCACCAAGATAGCAGGGTCATTAGTAAGACCAAATGGCATCACTATAAACTCATAGTGTCCATACCTTGTACGGAAAGTCGCATTTGGTATATCATACATTTTGACCCATAATTGATGATAACCATAATGAATATCAATCTTGGAAAAGTATTGAGCTCTGCTTAGTTGGTCAAATAAGTCATCAATGCGTGGGAGAGGATATTTTTTCTTGATAGCGATCTTGTTATGTTCTCTATAATCAATGCAGAGTCTCATTGATCTATCTTTATTCTTAACAAATAGAGCAGGTTCTCCCCAAGGTGATGCACTAGGGTGCATGAATCCCTTATAAATATTCTCTTGGAGTTGCTTTTTTAATTCGTGTAACTCAATTGGGGCCATTTTATAAGGTGTCTTTGAAATGGGCATAGCACCTGGTATGAGTTCTATTGATTACTGAACTTCACAATTTGGTGGAAGGCCTGTAAATTCCTATGGAAAGACATCATTAAACTCTCGTACAATGGGCATATTCTTAATCGTGGGTTTCTCTCCAACCATTTGAGATAAATAAACTTAATTTGTTAGAATCAAGACCCATAAGATGGATGAAATTTCCACTAGATGGTTATATTCATCCTTCCTTTGATAGATGATCATAGATTGATCAAGAATATGAAATGTGACTTCCTTTATTTGGAAATTGATATGAGGTCCATATAATGAAAGTCAATCCAGGCCATGAATCACATCAAATTCCACTATAGAAAAAAGAACAAGATTTGCAGGATGCACTTTCCCATAAACTTCAATCACAGAATAATTATAAACTTTTTATGTGATTGTTGTTACATTAAGAGTTGTCACACCTTGTCACAACCCGTCCTCGGGGCCCGTGACGTCACTACCCCAAGCCTAAATTCTATAGGCCAGGGTTTGGAGACTATACCACAGGCGTAAATCCCGATGAATGGGAAGGAATTTCCTTTATAAAATTAAACCAACACAACAGAGTACACAAAACAAGTAATCACTAAGTCAAACTGAGTACAAAAGTAAGTGTTGAAAGTAAATGGGCCATTATACAAACCCAACTGAAAGTACGGTACAACTGAAAGAAATTACAACAGCAGTAATGTAAAGTAGCAACCACAAGGTCTTCCTCCAGATATCCCACCTCAAGGGTGGGTACATATGGTCTCCTCAGATCCTCAGGTCCGGCTGTCCGCTCAGTGTACGTCCCGTCTAGTGGTCTACCCCTGGGTACCGTCCAGCTCTACAAGCCTCCACCTCGATCAGTGTTGTCTGTCATCTGCATCCAACACAACATAGTGTAGGCATAGACCGTGTAGGGGTGAGTATACGATACTGAGTAGGGACCCCAAGTCCCCCAAAGGTCCCCCAGAATCCACAAATGACAAACCACAAAGGAAAGTTACGGTCACGAAGGAAAAACCAACCCTACTTAGGTATATGGTCATACATATACCTAAGTTATCTATCCCTGTTCGACTCCAAATCTCGATCCCAAGCACATCCCACTCCACACAGGAAAGGAAGTCAATCACATCAATGATAAAGATTGATAGTCATGACTCAGTTCACACAGGTATACTTCTCATGAACGGGGTGGAGATGATTAGATGCAGCCTCTGAATCATCTCCTCTGTCGAACCCACGTAGGATCCAAGTACAAATGTCACCACTCCCGAACCCACGTAGGATAAAAGTACAGTGACCATCGCTTCCAAACCCAGGTAGGATCCAAGTACAGTCATCATCGCTGCCGAACCCATAGAGGATCCATGTACAGTGACCATCGCTGCCGAACCCACGTAGTATCCAAGTACAGTCGTCATCGTTGCCGAACCCACGGAGGATCCGAGTACAATATTCCTCGCTTCTGAACCCACGTAATATCCAAGTACAGTCATCTTCATCATCGAACCCACGGAGGATCCCAGCATGGTAGTCATCGCAGTCGCAGCCAACTCTAGGGTTTCCACACAAAGTGTACTCGATTCTGGGAGGGTCCACTCCTCGTGTAAATGGGTCCATACATCAACTGTCACGAAATCCCGATTTGATGTATCCTGAAGTTCCATCTCGTCAAAAGGAACTCAAAGCAACAGACGGCGCATCAATCGGATGCCCGGTCTGAGAGATATTGGCTTTTTCGTTCCAGGGGCCCAGTTGGAAATATGCTCGTTCCAAACCTGGAACTTTACTAAGGCTTCCCAAAACTCACATAGAGTATCGCAAATGACCGCCTCGTCGAAAGGGTCCCAATGCCATAGACGCCACATCGATCGGGCGCGCGATCTTTAAGTTATTCACGTTTTAGTGAATAACGGTCCCGACCCGATTAGCCCAGTGGGTTGGCGGATCGGGTCACCCAGTTTTTGGCGGGTCCATCCCGGTAGGGGTGTCGGACCGGTCCGACGGTTCTCATGGTCCGGTATGAGGGGTGCGGCCCAGCCCGAAGTTTCACGGCCCGGCCCGGCTGGAAGTGGCGCGGCCCGGCCTGGCGGGGCGCGGCCCGACCCAGCCTGGCGCGGCCCAGCCCGGCGGGGCGCGCGGCCCGGCTGGCTGAGTTGTTTTGAGGGGGGCACGACCCCCCAACTCTCTGAACCAGCTGGGCCGCCCTTCCCAAACCGGCCGGTTATGCCATGTGGATTTTAGAGATTTGGCCGGGGTTCCAAGTTATCTTCGCGCTTCATCGGACCATTCCAGGTCGTCAGCAGGGTAGGCGAGGTGGCTTACCGCCTGCCCCTTCCACATCAGTTGCACTGGGTGCACGACATCTTCCATGTATCTCAGCTGAGGAGATACGTGCATGACCCGACACACATCATTGATCATGGGGAGATGGATATTGATGATGGGGTGACATTTACGGAGGTCCCGGTGGAGATCTTGGATCGACAGGAGTGGGTCCTACATGGATGGTCGATTCCTTTGGTGCGCATTCGTTGGCCGCACGAGAACCTCCAGGAGACCACATGGGAGAGGGAGGCTTAGATGCATGCACATTACCCTCATTTGTTTCCCTAATTATGATGTCACTTTACAGGGACGTAAATCCCTGAGGTGGGAGTAATGTAATGACAGATAAATTTGAAGGAAATTTTGTTTCTTAAATACTTTGGAATTTTACGACTCTGTAACTTCTAACGACACTTGATTCTGTGGCCCGATGTGCCCAGAATCAATTTCCGAAGTTTAGGTTGGGTACGTTCAGTAAACGAATGAGCGTGTTTTTCTATATTTTGAACCGGTGCTTGGAATTGAAATATGAGGGAACCAATGAACTCGCAGCACCGGTAATTGCTTTAGGGGACCTTCACTGCAGTTGTGTTTTAAGTGGGTTGAGAATTATTTATTGGGTGTTTAATTAAGAAGTAAATAATATTGTTTGTAAAATTGTATTTTGTATCTAAGGAGGTTAATTCCTCCCATGGGTAGTTATGGGTGGGACCCACAACCATCTAACTACCCAAGTGTGGATGTTAGAGAGGTGGGGCCCACACGTGCCCCAACCACTTATTTTTTCCTATAAACTCTTTAAACCCCCTCATTAATTTGGAAACCCCCCTTTAATTTCCAATCTCTCCACATCCCTCACTCCATTAATCCATGACAACACCTAAAATTAATGAGGATCTTTCCTCTGACTCTCCTCTCCCTCTCTTTAATTAAATTCCAACGCATTTAATTAATGGGGATCTTTCCTCACCCTCCCTTTAATTAATTTCCAATGCATTTAATTAATGAGGTGATTTGGAATTTGAAAGTTAATTTTCATGTGTTATAAAATAATAGGAGGAGCCTATTATTTTATCAGAGGAGGGTTGTCATTGTGATAAGGAGGATTGGGAGGGCTCTTGAGTTTTTGAAGAACACCACCCTCCGATGAAGAACGACGATTTCTTTGAAGAAGAATTCTGGTTCCATGAAGAACGACGGCGCGCCACCCATTCTCTTCTCCTCGACAAGAGAGGAGATGTTGCTTCCTCCACGGGAGCACACCGATGACGTCTACGAAACCTCACCCCGCGATGCCGTCCTCCGCGATGCCCGATATGCGGCATCAATTATTCAAGGTAGGGGGTTTGCTTAATTTATTTAAAATAAATTACTCCTTTGATCTTGTTGTATTCGAGTGAACATCATGGTTGATTGTTACCGTCTTACGTGGAGGGCGCGGGCCAAAAAAACACGGCCCGATGACCCTCCGTCCTTTCTTAACTTATTTGGAATCGGGAAGCGGTGACAAAAAAAGGCGGAAACTGAGCGTCGGACGCACATGGAGGAACTGCGGCCCACAACCATGGGCCGCTCGACTGACAAAGGAGTCCGGGATGAAGGAAGGAACTGTGGCACCCCACGGCGCCGCTCTGCGGAAACCGCGGCCCGCATAGGGTGGGCCGCTTCGGCAGAAGATTCGGTCGGCCCGTCGGCCGGCTGGGCGAAGTGGAGCCGCGGTGCCAGGAGGGTGTCGCGCCGGAGAATCGGTCAGCCCATCGGCCGGCCGGGCAGAGCAGACCCGCGGCGCCAAGAGGGTGTCGTGCCGGAAGACCCACGGCTCGCCATTAGGGCCGCTTTCACCAAAAGGCCAGCTGGCCTAGCCGGCCAGTTTGGGAAGGGCAGTGCCTCTTGGCGCGGCTGGTTCAGACAACCATGGGCCCGCGCCCCCCTCGGAACCGCTCAGCCAGCCGTCCGAGCCAGCCGGGTCGTGCCTCTTCGGGTCGGGCCGGGCCGCGCTTTCTTCGGGCTGGGTCACGCCCCTCTGGCCGGACCGCACAAACCTCCGGGCCGGTCTGACACCCCTACCGGGATAGACCCACCATAAACTAGGTGACCTGCCCCGCCAGCCCACTGGGCTTATCGGGGCGGGCCCGTTATTCACTTAATGGTGAATAACATAAAGATCACGCGTCCGATCGATGCGATGTCTACGGAACTGGGAACCTTTCGATGAGGCGGTCCTTTTGCGATACTCTAAGTGAGTTTTGGGTAGCTTTGGTAAACAACCATGTTTGGAACGAGCATGTTTCAAAGCGGGACCCTGGAGCGAAAAAGCCAATATCTCTCAAACCAGGCATCCGATTGACACGTCGTCTGTCACGTTGAGTTCCCTTTGACGAGACAGAACTTTGGGATACATCAACTCTGGACATTGTGATAGTTGATGTATCGACCCCTTTACTCGAGTAGCGGACCCTCTCGGAATCAAGTACACTATATGTGGGAACCCTAGAGATGGCTGCGACTATGACGACTACCGTGTTGGGATCCTCCGTGGGTTCGACAATGAAGACGACTGTACTTGGATCCTATATGGGTTCAGCAGCAAGTACGAATGTACTTGGATCCTCCATGGGTTCGGCAGCGATGAAGAATGTACTTGGATCCTACATGGTTTCGGTAGTGATGGTCACTGTACTTGGATCCTCCGTGGGTTCAACAGCGATGAAGACTGTACATGGATCCTACGTGTGTTCGGCAGCGATGGTCACTGTACTTGGATCCTATGTGGGTTCGGCAGCGATGACTTCTATACTTGGATCCTACCTGGGTTCGACGGAGGAGATGATTCAGAGGCTGCATCTAATCATCTCCACCCCCTTCCTGAGAAGTATGCCTGTATGAGCTGAGTCTTGACTTTCAATCTTCATCACTGATGTGATTGACTGTATTTCCTAAGTGGAATGGGTTGTGCTTGGGCTTGAAAGTTGGATCCTAACTGGGATAGATTACTTAGGTATATGTATGGGCATATACCTATGTAGGGTTGGTTGTTCCGTCATGACTGTATCTTTCCTTTGTGGTTTGTCCTTTGTGGATTCTGGGAGGACTTTGAGGGTCTTGAGGTCCCTACTGAGTATCGTATACTCACCCCTGCACGGGATATTCCCACACTACGTTGGGTTGGATGCAGACGATAGGCAGCACTGATCGAGGTGGAGGCATGTAGAGTTGGACGGTACCCAGGGGTGGACCACTAGACGAGACGTACACTGAGCAGACGGCCGGACCCGAGGAGGTGAGGAGACCATCTGTACCCACCCTTCAGGTGGTATATCCGGAGGACGACTCGGTGGTTCCTTCTTTAATTTATTGCTGTTGTAATTTCTTTCAGTTGTACCATACTTTCAGTTGGGTTTGTATACTGGCCCATTTACTTTCAGCACTTACTTTTATAGTCAGTTTTACTTAGTGCTTACTTATTTTTCATACTCTTTTGTGTTGGATTACTTTTATAAAGGCAATGTCTTCCCATTCATCGGGATTTATGCCTTTGGTGCTAGTCGCCATCCCATGGACTATGGAAGGCGGGTTTGGGGTAGTCATGGAACGGGCCCCGAGAACGGGTTGTGACACAGCTAACTCAACAGCTAATTGTTGGGGTAGTATGGTGATACCCTTAGAAAATTATTCCGAAATAAAAGAGTGGGTGGATCCATAATCATATAAAACATTTTCTACTTTAGAGTGGATGGTAAGTGTACCTTTCACCACTTCGTTATCATACTCCACATCACCAATAGAAATTTCAAGTGACATTCATTTTTCTTTGGCCTTAAGAGTTTGTTGACATTGATCATCATCAACAACCCTTGGATTGGGGCATTTATTGGGATAATTCCCCATTTCCTTGAACTTGTAACATTGAAGTGTAGGAGGTGCATTCTGTGTAACCTTTTCTTTGTTTGCATAACTAGACATCTTTTTCCCATCACTGCTGCATTAAATTTCCTAAGTACCTTCTTTTCCACACTTATAACATTTACATTTCCCTTTAAGAAAATTCCATCCATGTTTCTTTCCAGACTTTGAGTATAAGGGAAAACTCATCTTCTTTTCAGGGTGGTCTTTAGATTTTCCATTGAATTCCGTTTTCCTCTTATTATAAAACCCATATGACTGATGGTTTATTCCAATCTCTATCTCATCATTGAGAGCACATCGAACAATTTCCTCTTAGCTATTGAAGCCTCTTATAGCTAATGCCATTCGGAGTCTTGGTTTTAAGCCACTAAAGAATCGATTGATCTTACTCACAGGTTGGATAATAATCCTAGAAGTGTACCTTGCAATCCTTGTAAAATTTTCTTCGTAGGTACCAACATATTCATCATCCATTTTTTTAGTTCAAGAAACTCCTTCTCCGTCTTTGTTTATAGAATACAATGGAAGTACTTATTAAAAAATAAGTTCTTGAACTCGTCCAATTCCATGGACTCAATTTCATCCCTTTGTCTATTATTCTTCACATGATTCCACCATTGATCAGCTTCACCTTCCAAAAGATATACTGCTAAGATGAATTTATCATGTTCAGAACATTGAAGAACTGAAAATATCTTTTCAGTGGTACTGATCCATTGTTCAGCCACTAATGGGTCATAAAAACAGCTGAATGAAGGTGGATGCTGCCACATGATGGATTCAACAGAAAGTTGCTCCCTCCTTTGCACATTTGGAAGTCCTGCATGATTCATAGCTTGAGAAGGTTGTGTGAGCATGGATACAATATTTTTCATTCCACCTCCCATAGAGTTTGGTTACTTAGGGGGACAATCATTTCATTTCTCGTCGCATTCAGCACTAACACGGTTCATTCGGGTTGCACCCATTGACTAAAACCAAGAAGAATAATGTGAGAAACACTAATTAAAACAGGAAAACCACATAATCAAGAATAAAATTTCACACATTAATTATTATCATAGGTTATTCATGGCCATTTCTAAAACACTAAGATTGTGTTTTATGCTTAGACATATCCTTAGGGTACTTACTAATGCTTTAACATCCTAGTTTCCAAAGGTTGACTATACCTTTCCTCTTATACCAACTATAACGACCCATAATTTACATACATTGTTATTACTTCAGAATATTAGCATACTTATTACTATATGTAACAAAACCATGATATGACTGTATGGGTATAGTGTCTTTAGAAACTGGGAAACATAAAAAACTGGTTCATAAATCATCTACATTGTCTCTTATTTATTTCATCATATCTAGAGTCCCTTTTGAAATATACTACTTAATATCCTTCTTCCTGACCTGGGGAAAAGAAAAGATACAAAAGGGTGAGCTCAAATGCTCAGTAAGGGTAAAAAAATGAAATATCTATCATATCATATTCATAAGGACATAACATTTTGAAAAGCTTATCCTGCAAAAGATATCATAATATCATGAAATGGGATAAATTATAGTAGTGAAATATAATCCCCATATTCATAATTTAAGATATAAAACATTATGGCATGCACAAATAATAATAGAAAATCATTTCATATTAGTCATGAATTATTTCCAAGACCATCATAGTGGACAAAGTCAATTACTGAATCGAGTTCACTCCTCGTTCCAGTCATATATCACTGAACCAGATTAACTTGTTGTTCCAGCCATTTCTATCTCATGAGATATAAATCTTTACCCAATGCATTGGAGGGATATATAAGTCCCACCCATCTCATAATGAAACCATTCTTATGTGTGCCACAAAATCATAAATCATACATCATTGCATAACCCATTTAATAAATATAGGATTCTTAAACAATATGCCATCATAACAAAATCCATATAAGATAAAAGGACTTCATAAAAATAATTCCATCATAACATAACAAATAAATTTAATAATAGGGATATTAACAAAAACCTATATTATCTTATATGGAATATAATTTTTATAAAACACATGAACTCCATTCTTGAGGAAAATATCCTTTTTACTTCAATAACATTTTTCCTTTCCCAGTATGTCAAAAAAAATTATACTAAAAGACGTTAATTGAAAATAAAATAGGGAACTTGTAATGGAAGCTTCATGGAAATAATGTTCTATGAAAACATAAAAATCTTTTCATGCTGTATAAGTTAAAAAACATTCTTCTCGTACATTTCCCAGAAAAGTCAAAAAGTATCTCATATAGAAAATGACAAAAGATTCCTTTCATATATTTTATGAAAAATTCACCAACATGTAAAATTGGATTTAAACAATTTTAGGAGGATAAAAATAAAATTACATATTGAGTAAACATGGATTTGTATGATAAGTATTCCCCCAGTAAATTCTGATGTATAAACAATCTCGGATAAAAATGAGATTGCGAGATTTTCCATTACCTTAGGTCCGATATGCTCTGTACGTATCTGAACCTTATATATAATAATTTAAATAATGTTATTGACGTATTAAATAATCATATTCATTGTTATGATAGATTATATTGTCATTTTCTTATCTCTTTATTATAAATGTTTCATTGTTACTTGTTATTTGGGTGTTCATTGCTTTATGTTCTTATGCGTGTTTTGTCAAATAAATTCTTATTCCTATTTTTAGGTTATAGCTAAATCATTTAAATAATGGTATTAGTATAATATATGTCTTATTTTTTAATTAAATTCGTTTATATAATCATGGTTTAATTAAGATCATGTAGAACGAATCACATCGCACCGTGGAGACGGTAAGCCGTACGTACGCACGGGCGATGATATCATTCCCATAATTATTGAATGGTATTCGAGTGGATAATAGAATATCTCAGAATTAGTATAATTTTATAATATATATATATATATATTATTTACACCATTATAACCATACAAGTATGGTGGTGGTGGAAAACAGATTACACAACGGCGTGGAGACGGTATTCCAGACGTATGCACGCGTGGTGGTTTCGTTTTCCGTAGGATGGTTAGAAGGTAAAATATGGTTGTTTCATATATATAATAAAATATCATTATATTATTTATACTTATATTATTACTTTATAATGAATCGAATAAATAAGAGTTACTAGAAGAAGAAATTAGTTTTAAAGAATCGATAAATGATATTACCTCTTCATCGACGCGCCTCTTCTAAACCTTCTCTTAGCGTACTAAAGTTGGTCTTAGAAGAAGACCAGGACCTCTAGTATGTATCTAGGAATGTTTATAAGAAAACATGGTAGTGTTTGGCAGAGAATGAAGGCTCAAAATGGAGTGAGAAGGAGAGGGAGGAGGTTCCCTTTTATAAGGGAGGAGAGGGGCACCTTTGGAAACATAAGAAATATTAATTTATAATAAATTAAAAACCCACATAAGAACATCAAAAAATGACTCAAATATGAATATTATATGATATATGGTTTTAATCCCATCAACCAATAAAACTTATACATGTTGGGAATTTATTTTCAACCTTATCAGCTTGATTTATCCTTATTTAATCTATTTAAATTTATTTGTGGTAATAATATTCCAAATTTTAAATTGTTATAAATAATTACTTATGTGTAGTTAATTGTCCATAATTATATAATATATGAAATTTTAGACCATATAATTTTCAATTTATAATTTGTAAATATTTTTGCGATTTTTAAACATTTTTATAATATGTTATTTTTATAAAATAACAATAGTGTCAATTTGGACACTATTCATTTATTTTAATTTAAATAAAATCCAAAAAGAGAAAATAATCTAAAAAAACTATGTAATAGATTTTTAACATATCATATTCATCTATAAAATTTGTGGAGAACCTTAATTAGTTCATATAATATTTATTTTAATATTTTTAAAACCATTTATTTGATATTTCAATCAATAAAATAATTTCTACATCACTATGGTGTCATCATTAATGATTATTATTTAATCATTAAAATTTCTAAATATATTCTAATAATGTAGATAATTTTATTATATTTCTGGAGACTATTTATATTCGAAGTTTTATGAGGTTTATCGTTAAATTAAAATTATTATACTTATAAGATATAAGAGAGTGACATGTTGTCACTTTCGTTGGTTTTAATTATAATTATATCATTTTCATGGTCACAAGTCCAGGAAATGATTATATTAATACCCATAGGTGATATGGGTCAACTTTTATTCATATAATAGGATTTTTTCAGGTGTTAGGGAAATTTTATAATCTTATTTGTACCCTTAATTACCTGATTTACCTTTAACTTTAGTAAATAAAAATTACCGTAGTTACTATTCATAATGTCAAAAAAATCAAAGTAACCTATTTAAATAATTTGGACCCACTGAATCCGAATATGGAATCCATTTTTCAAAATTCAAAACACAGAAGTTGCAGTAATTAATTTAAAATCAATCTCGTTGTTATGAAAACATGTTTTAAAAGTTAAAACATTGTCAAAGATTGAAATGTTTTTATCTATGAATGCATTGTAAAATTAATTGTAATGACATAAATTATATTAAATGGTAAAAAAATATTCTATTTATACTTTAAAACCATTAAATTTTATTATTTAACTATATAAATTATCACGATGAAAAAAGTTGTTTTATAGAAAAATTTTGCATATTTTTACTGTTCATCAAAATATGAAAGTTATCAGAAAAGTATCAAAAATTTATCCAATGTAAATTTATATATCCTAATTTAGAATAAGAAGTTTATTTTTTAAAATTGAACTTATAAACATGTAAATAATTATATTTAAAATGGGTTTTCCATCAAAAAGCGGTAAAACTGCATTTTTTGAAAAATACTTCTTTTATCGAAAAATTGATTTTGTTTTCATATCTCATTCTAGAAAATTTTTAAGATGAATCATATTGTTATAAAATTAAAAATTAGTTTAGTACTGTTCCTAACGTCTAGTTCATAATATTATAATAATATATCCTTATTTAGTGAAACTCGGTATTGTGTAAAACTCAAGCTATCGAGGAAGGTTGCTCTTGCGTGTAACGTAAGCCAAGCCAGTGTTGTGTGTAGTAAAAGACTCCTTAAGTGTTGCATATAACATAAGACATAAAAAAATATAAATATAAATATTTATCATAAAATCTTAGGGTGTTACAGATATGGTCTAAATATTTTCATACAATGGATATTGGAAATGTTTCTAGGTTATTTTTTCCCTTAAGTATAATGTTTAGTCCATTGTTAAGGTTAATTTTATGTAAATCACTGTAATTAAATTTAAAAAAATTTAGTAATACTTTTGGGTAAAAATTAATTTGTTCTTATTAGACTATAAATTATATATTAATTAAAACCGAGTATACACATTTTTTAAAAATTCTGGTCAAATATGTGTAAAAATTATATTCAATGCCAATCTCATATATGTGGTGGGAAAAATGGTTTTTAATGTAAAAATGTTCAAAAATTCATTAAATTTTATTATAAAAGTTCATAATAAAATTTATTATAATTACCTAAATTTGGTAAATATTTTTTTAATGATCTATTTTGACATTAAAACCAATTTAAAATATAATTTAATATTACTAAATAACTAAATAATAATGCAGTTTTCAAGTAAAATGCAGTATGTTTCACTATTCATCAAAAAAAACGAAACTTCTCAAATAAATACAGAAAATAACCCTAAGATAATGTTCATATTCAAAATTTAAAAATTCTATTTATTTTGACTAATAAAATTTTTTAAAAGTGAGAAAATATAGTTTTAAAAGTGGTGTGCCATAAAAATGTGGTAAAAATATGTCCTGCGCATAACCTAAGATTACTCAGTGTTTTATGTAGCGTTAGATTAACATGGTGTTGTGTATAAATAAATATAGAATAAAAATAAAATTTATTCTATAATTAAAATATTTTAATGCCTTGGGGTGTTACAATGTGTGTCAAAGTCCATCCCACAAGGATTTGGAATACGATAAAACTTAAAAATATAAGACCAACAATATCCTTGGGACAAGATCTATCTTCTCTATCTTAATAGAAACCATGAATAACAATGATCAATGGGAAATAGTAAAATCATGTTCCTGAAATAATAATGTATTGGAGAGATGATGAGAGCATGATGTTATTAAAAAACAAGTCTATGTGATGCTTATCCTAATTCAACCTAATTCATATTAATCATTCCCATTTTCATCTCCCATGTACTTCAGTTAATTAATAGGATAGATAAAATGAAACCATGTTCAAAATAGAGTGAAAAGAAATCCATTTACCATGGTAAATGAACCACATTATAACTCACTCTATAAATTACCCTTCCTAACCATGAAATTTCACTTTCTCAATGAAAGAAATAGTGATTGAGGTAATTGGATAAATGTAATAAAACCATTATAGAAGTAATAAAATAAATATACTTTATTAGTAAATACCCCTTAAATCATAATAAAATATAATAAAAACCTTTCCTCTAAAAATATACGTTAAAGGGATAAAAAATAAAAACAAAATCATAGAGATACTCTAGTAGCCCCAACTAATTATGTAGTAATAACCCTCTCAGATTCATTCCTTTGAAAGTGCACAACAATAATTTATTTATACACAAAATTATATTGAGATTTAACTCTATATTTATCCTTATATCTCCTTTAAATTCTCTTGTATCTCATCTACATAAATTCGTCAATTAGGCATTCAATCCATGTATGAAAATAACTCCCATATCTCCCTTTAGATATATAATATTATACCCGATGGAGAGAGGTTTGACCAATCCAATTTACCTCCATGTATCCACTTTATATATATTATAATTATTATTAGACTCCATCTTTCAACTTTTTTTCATTCAAAATTGCTCAGATATAAGAAATACCCCATGTGAAAACATCCTCATATCTCACCCACACAATATTGGTATACACAATCATGGGGAGAGGATATATAGCATTTAAATATTTGATGATATAATTATATAGTTTTTAAAGTGGAGATTATGGGAAAATATATTTATGTACTCTAAGAAACATTATGGACCATTTTCATGTTGTAGGAATTCTTCTATGAAATTTATTATTTTCCTTATTCCTCTAACTATGATGTAGCCAATAACACTACACTATAGACTCTTGTAGCATTAGAACCATATTGTCAATCAAAATAATTACTCATACCATAACTAGGACCTCCATATTGTATCAAACTCCTACTATAGAGATCTATATCTCCTTACAATCCATTTTAGTTACTCATATAAGACCGTTACATAGAATTTTTAACTTTAAATAAATTTACTACTACCTTATACATAAGTTATCCAAATAACCATTACTAAAACATCTCTCTATTTCTATGGTGTAAGAAAAATTCTCTATCTAGTTTTCCATGATGAAAATAAATCATCCATGGTGAAATGTTTTAATTCAAATAAACTCCCAATTGATCCACAATGTAGAACACTACTAACGATGTGGGAATCTTCAAATTTACATTGAAGCGTAGAGCATGACTCATTTTATCATGGTGTAATTACACTGCGAAGGTGATGATTACATCACAGTAGAGTGTATTGAAGGATGTTTATGTGGGTTTAGATTGAATCAATGTTATAAACATAACTGACGTACTATGTTTGAGTGGTAGTTGGACCGCATCATTTTTCACCTCAATATAACATTCATTAATAAATCATTTCTCATTATCATTGTCTCAAATGTGAACCACCAATGCCAACCTTCCATGGTCCCTTCATGGCCAATACAAACTATGTGAGTCTCTACACTCACCATATAAGTTGTCCACTGATCCACATCACCTTTTGATTTCTCTTTTCCAACTATGTCATGTGCGACCTTACATTTTCTCTTGGA
This sequence comes from Viscum album, assembly GCA_963277665.1. Classification (NCBI taxonomy): domain Eukaryota; kingdom Viridiplantae; phylum Streptophyta; class Magnoliopsida; order Santalales; family Viscaceae; genus Viscum; species Viscum album. The sequence goes on along the minus strand of OY728120.1, from coordinate 1,533,308,199 downwards.
TAAGTACATGGCCAATTTTTTCTCATAAAAACACATATAAAATATTTTTTAAAATTTATCAATTGATACTTTTATATTATGTGTTTTGATAAAAAAAATCTCCAGAATACATATTTACAGACATAAGATAAAATAAACGAATAAATGGAATGATCTATTAATTAAACTCTAAAATTAATAAATTCAATTTAAAAATATTATGTATAAAATATGACTATTAAAAATGTGTTTTAATGAAAATGGGAATTCCCACTTCCCACACTAAAAAAATGGATTCCCAGGGAATTTTTAGAAACAATTGTTATAAGCTCCTGATATTGAGGGAGATAAATTTAGATTAAATACATTATATTTTCATTTAATTCAAAAAAAATTAAAAAAAAAGTTACCCTCATTTAAATATAGCCAAACCAGATTTAGTGATACATTTTTTGTTAAAGAAGAATAAAAGGAATCCATTATAAAAGTGGTAAATTAAATAATGAAATTGAAAAGTATAATATGAATTTAATTCCAACATTATAAGATATAGAATAAATTTAAATCATTGTATATTCAGCTTTATTTTTGGATGAAATTTGACTATAGATCCTTTAAATCCTATTTTAACCAACCTCATACCATAACAATCTTTTAGAGCATGAAATGGTGGTTTAGACACTACACTATATTATATATAAGGATATCAAGGAGTTATATATGGATTTAAGGATAAAGGAATGTGTAGGGTTCCATGGAATGAATAACATGTTGTGGTTTAAACCACACAAACCCAACAAACCATCATATTGGGGATTTTACATTGATTATTTAGCTATGGAATGTAAAAATAATGAAATCATAATAAGGGTTAACCTAATAATTTCTTCCCTTATAATTTTTTTTATGATTTCATTTAGTTTAATACTTATTTAAAACAATTGTGTTTTTTTCAAATTTCATGAAGACCAAGGATATGAAAACCATGGGATTTTAGATTCTATTATTGTCTACACTTAAAAATAATCCCACCAGTATGTTCTACCATCTATTTTCAATATAATAATATCTGTTTTTATTTTACTTATAGGTTTTATAAACATAAAATCTCCTATTAATAAATTTAAATATTAACTATTGTATGTTAAGGGAAATCGAATTCAATAATAATCACCCATTCCACCTCCTCCTATTCTACATTTAAATTTTTTGTATTAACCAATATCATCTTAATGATTTCATGATTTCTAAATAAATTCATTAATTATATAATAATTGTTGAGTATGGGGGAAGGGGGAACTATTTACTTCATGTTTCCATGTCTCCTTGTTAATTTTTTTGTTTGTTTTTAATATTTATATTTTGAAAATATAAATACTATTCTCTTTTTTAAGATTTTAAATATTTTGTGGGGTTGTATTTTATTTTCAAATGATTAATTAAGATGACATAAGTAATTATATTTATTTTTAAACTCGAAATCATTATTTTGGTGTAACACCTTGATATTTTATGAAAACACTATGTTTTATAACCTATGAAAAATACAATACCGAGATTAAAGGAACCACAATATACTATTAAAATATTATTAATTAAACATGACCAATATAGCATATCCTTTAAAATTGGAAGTATGAATTGGAATTACCATATTATGAATAATATATCAAAATTATTTATGTAATCTAAATATATTGATAAATTCAAAATAAATAAGTAAAATTTAGTAAATTCATTTATTCTCCAAAAATATGTTTTCTTTTGAATATATTTTTATTAATTTTTGTGAGTGAATATAAAATGTTTTTCCTATAAATTATATAAAATGTATTTCATAAAAATTATATCATTTTTAAATATTTATATCAAAATTTGGTTTGGGTAAATGTTGTGATTTTCGGTAAAGAATGATTTTTCAGTATATACTGAAAAATATAGCTTTTTGTAAAACAATCATTTCTTTTCAATAAAATAGATGGTTTAAAAATACATTTTTTATTTTATTTTGATTTAAAATTATTAAAAACATTATTTATCTATATTTAATTAAATAAACTTTACTTTATTTATGAATTTACATTATTTTTGTTATAAGATTAATTTTAGGATTAAAAATGGATTTTTCTATAAACTATTTTTAGTGCATGAAGTTTATCCACTTAAATTATTTAAAATAACCCATAGTAATAAATGATTTCAAATAAATTCCTAGATTATAAATAAATTTTTATTAGTTTAATTTCATATAATTATGATTTCTAGTCATATATTCAATATAAGGTCATTTATTTCTTGAAAAATGAAATTCCTTTAAAACGGTTTTATAATGTAGTTTTATGATTTAATTTTAAATTAATCTATTATTATTATGTCATATAAATTTTATATAATGAATTAAATATTATGAATCAGTATAATTAATATTATTTAATAATTTCAACTAAATTTTTATTCATAATTATTAGTAAAAACATTAAAAAAACTATTTTCCATGGTGAAAAAATTAAATGGTAAAAGAAGTAACTTTTGAGGTAAATGCAATAAAAATTTTAAAACGAGTTTATATTGAATTTTTTTCTTTTTTTATAAATTATATCTCCCATAAATTTATTTTTTGTCAGTTTTTTGAGGAACAAGTCTTTGGAGTGACTTCCCATTATTGAATTGTTTTGGTTATTTTAAAAAATGGCACTCCTCGTCACTTATAAAAGGGAACCTCGACTCCCCTCCATTCCGCACATAAAAATATATTTGTTTCATAAAATATGTAGAAAATAATATTCATAGTTATATCCCCATTTACTAATGTTATTTTTTAACATAAATCCAATCTAGTAAAGATTTATGTATAATAAAAAGGAGGTGGTTTGAATAAGTGGTATTATTGTTAACAGAGCATTTATGTTTTGCTTCTTCTTCCACATCATTAAAATTATATTTAAACATGTTGATATAATGACAATATTTTATCAAATATACTAATATATTTTTTTTAATGTAATTACATTTATCTGTATCCTCTTTCCTCAAATGGGTAATGAAACCATCATTTCTGTGTACGGCATACTACTACCACGCGAACTGATGTAATTCATTCTCCATAATTGTATCTCATTATTTTTCATGATAATGGGTTTACGTTTTATATAATATATTCATTAAATATTAATAATTCTTAAAATTAATATATCATATACTTTCTTAACTTACCATTGATTGAAAAATTATAATTTCGTTCCGCGGTACGATGGACTATCACCTCATGAAGCGATATGATTATTTTTTATTAAAACATCACATAAATTGTATATGTAAGTGTATTTAAATAAATAATTTTATATTGATTATATAATTATAATTCTATAATGATGAAATAATACTTACTATTTTCCATCATTGTCATTGAAAAATGGAAGCATTACTCATGTTTGTATTACCTACCATCTCGATGATAGTATCGTAGTTCATTTTCATAACCATATTTCATGGTTCATTTTAAAATTATAATTGATATATAAAAATTAAAATAATTTATTAATTATATTCAAGGATATTATGTAATAATAACATCTTTAATAATGGTCAACACACTGATTTGCATTATAAGTTTCTAATTGAACACCCTCAAAAAAATGGGCATAGACATAACTGATTAATTAATTAAATATCTCATTAAAATAATTGAATAAAATGATTTATGTATAAGGAAGTAAACCTAAAAAGGGTTCCTAACAAATAAAATAATTCATAAAATTTTATCATATTGGATATAAAGAACATACATGAAAAGTATGATCTCGTGGTACTGTATTTTCATCTCACTTTTATTTCTATGGGACACATGGCATATTGACCACTTGTTTCATTTATGTCATGAACATACTGATAATTTTACATGTAATATAATTAATCCTTCTTGATTCATGGTATTTTATATTTCAATTTTAATTATTTCATTCAAATTTATTTAACATGAAATTTACCAATTGGTATGGAATTTCATAACTCCATTTCTTTTCAAAAGATTTTATTACTTCATATTTTTCCTTAATATTTCAAGATTAGGGGTGTAATGAATTATTAATATTTTATGTCTTATTTATAATTATTTTATGTGTATTTATAGTTTATATTCATAATAAATTCATGAGTTAATCCCCACTTAAATGGTATGACCTTTATAATAAATTTCTTCTCAATTTCCATCCCATTGTAACATATTTTGTATGTTGAACCTATTTTTTTATGAGTCATATATACTATCCATTTTTATATTTCATATCATTAATACCTATTTAATAATTTAATTTAATTTTTCAATTAATTTTACGTCTTTTATGTTGTTTATGATTCAATAGTTTCCAAAGTAGTGTGGGTTCATGCTTTAATAACTATTTAATCGGGAATTTTTATGTAAGAATTTCCATTAAAATGAATTATTAGATCGTTGTATAATAAAAATATTTAATTATATTATAATTATTATATTAATGAAATTTTTATATAATGGTACATTTTCCTCTATTTGGTTCATTAAAATATTAATAAAATATTTTTAAAAAATCCAATTTTATTTGTCATTTTGCTAAAAATTATTTTTATTCTGTATTTATCTTCTCCTTCAAATTATTTAATAAATTTTTTAATATTCTATAATGATTTATCAAAGAAATTATTAACCATTATTCACTATTTATAAAAATGTATTTAAATGAATCTTTCTATCATTTTCTGAACAAGGTACTTTTTGCCTTTTTTTACAAAATTATCAAAAGAATGGTTTCTTTCAACTTATACCACATCAACAGAATTTACCTCCATCGTAAACACTAAATAAATATTATATTCCTCTATAATTTCTAAAATATCGTTCCAAAAAAAGTTTTACTATATTATAATGAAATTTTTTAGTTTTTAAATATGTTATTTCAAATTAAAAAAGTGTATTTTTCTCAAGAAATATTACATGTGATATTTTAAATTAATTTGAATAAATGATTAAAAAACATAGAAATTAACAATTTCTTATAAATTATTTATATATATATATATCCAAAATATATAAATATTTGAATATAACTTCATTTTATTGGGTAATACATGACATATGATAATTTCTCAAATTCTTTATTTAAGAAATATCTTTTCATTAAGATATTACAAATGTATTTGAAGGCCATTTTGTTTACTTGGGAAATACTATGTTTTATTCTATAATTTATTTTCTTTTTTTGGTAAACAAAATCCTAAACATGTTAATATTCATTCACCCAAATAGCTCCCTAATTTATTGGGTAGATTTTTTGTCTTGTGAGACCTCAAGTATTGGATTCGGGAGTAAAACTAATCAATTATAGTACTTTTTTACCTTTATATATTGGTTATAAAATTATCCATTACTCATTTTTTTGTCATTTTATTAGTTTTTAAAAAAAATTCATTTATTCCATGATCTTATTATACCATGTTATTTATGTTCATATATCATTTGATTACTCCTAAGCCTTTTCTATTATGATGTCATGTTATACCTCTTACTCACATATTATTTTTCTTAATCATATAATTCCCTTATGGATATTTTGAGCTCACAAATTTCTTTTATGTATTCCCTAGGATATCCTCTTCAGTGTTATGAAATAAATTCATTTTAAATATCATTATTGATATTAAAATAGAAGTTTTATTTTAACTGTTTTAGCTACCTAGTCTTCTAGATACATTAGGTATCTTCTATCCTCAGTTTATATTTATCAGATAATTATAGAAAAAATCATTTAATAGTATTTCCAAAAATATTGGGTCCCTCTAGTTGATATTGGAGGATGGTCAAGTTATTTTTGGGTATTATGAATAGAATAATTTAGTGATAACCCTAGGGATAACTATAAGGATAAGGCTATGTGTATAAAAATTTCCCTGAATTTTGGTGAGGTATGGAGGGAGTGGGTTCCATAAAATTACATCATTATCAGGGTAATACGAGTGGATGTGTATTTGAAAAAATTTTACTTATAAAGAATAAAACAAAAAATTATATATTTTATGTGACTAAATCATCACTAGATGCCCAAAAATAAGTCTTTCTTTACAGCTATTTTAACACTCATGTGTGATATGTTTTATAAATTCACAAACTCTTTAAAACCCATTTTGAATGAATTAAATGAATTTTTATGTAAAAACACATAATAGAACATATTTACATGTATATCCTAGACTAAAAAATAAAGGCACATAAGTCTAGATAAACTTATCATTTACAATTTATTACTCATATGTTTTTATGTTTTTATTTTTTCTGATAAGGAATTATTATATTATTATTTTTTATTTCATTTAAGTTAATTTCAATAAATAGGAGATGGAATTTACAAAACCATTGTGATGGAAAATTTAATTATTTACATAATAAGATATATAACATAATCATAACTGAATTTATAAATCTTGTGGTCATTCCAAATGAGTTATCTCTAATTATGACTAAAAACTGGAATGTAGTTCAATTTTTTAAACACAAAAAACAAGATAAGGATGATATATCATGGATTTTGTAGTATTAAATATTATAAATAAACAAAGATTAAATTTTCTACATGCCAAAAATTAGGGAAGATAAACCATTTGAAATTACATAAAGGATGTGGAAGATGTTTCATGTGTGGAAAAAGAGACAACAAAGATGATAATTACTGATGAAAAATGAAGAGTTTTGTTAACAAGCCACATAGAAATAAATCTCATCCTAAGGAACATATAACAGTTCAATGTCATTGATATAGGGAACTAGATAACTATTTGATTCAACTCCCTAACACAATTATTAATTCCTAAGGGCCTATGTTAGGAAAATCCTTGATATGGAGTGATTGAGCTATTTAGGTGTTTGAAATTGATAATATTGTTGTTAAATTGAGTATGGTATTTTACCTATATGAATTAGGAGAATTATAAGGATTTTTATGCAGTAGTTTTTTAAGAATTTGAATAAATATTTATATCTATACTAATGACCTAGAAAGGTGATTTAATTGTATGTTTATATTTTATATCAAAACACATTATTTTGTAAAATATAATCCTTGATATGTGCTTGATGTTCAGGTAGTAAAATATAATTTATTTTATTTTATTTTGTGTAAAAGAATGATATAGATAGAAAATAATATAGGTTAATAAATATTATTTGACGAGTAATGATATTTATGATGATTTTAATTATATTTTTACAATAATATAGGATCAAGGTGGATTATGAATATCATTAACAATTTTTTATTCAATTATATAGATAAAGGAAATATTACAAACTAAGAGTTAACCCATTGAATCTGAAAAGGGAATAGAGCTTGAACACACAATAGATTGGTTAAAAGGGTACAATGTGTACCACTGGGCTACATGATATACTAGTTTTGTTCAGATTTATTTAGATAAATAATTTTATGGATAAATATTAAGTTTATTTTTGAAAAAATATTTTGGGATCAAATATTTTTAATGTTATAATATTTTTAGGTGAATAATCATATTGTGGGAAATGATTATTTTAGTTCAGTATTTTATAACCCATTAGACTAACATGTGATTTTATATAAAAATTACTTAGGAATAACACAATTATATTTTTTGAAAGTTGAGGTTATTTTCGATGAAGGGTTATTTATTTACGGAATGATTTAAGTTGAACTTTGTCTCTGGGGATTAATATGAACTTTTATAAATTTTTATTTCCATCTTTACATATGGAAACCATTTCAGTTTATATTAATATTTAAAGATATGAAGAATATTTTTTATCCTTTTTTGTAGTATATGATCTATTGGAAGTTTATTTTAGTGCTTTAGGAATTAAAATTATATCATGAATACTAATTGTTTGGAGAAAGAGAATAGATTATGCTGAAAATTATTTAAGGACGAAATTATAATTTTTGAGTCATGATATTTCAAAATATTGTTAGTCCTGATATTAAAAGGGTCCCTCATCTTTAAATAATATATCATGAAATAAAAATGTTATTCATTAAATTGATGGCCACTTTTCTCTTAAAAAAGAATAATGTTATATATTAAACGGATATTTATTCTAACTCCTTATTATCACTTCCTGCTAATTTTATCATTATGTTGATATCGAGTCTTTTTTATTTTATAAAACCTTTGTTTTTCTCATATTCTTTTTTAAGAGGACTTTTTATTAACCATTTTTATTTTGTGGGTTTTCCATAAATGAATTTTCGAATGTCAAAGCCTTTACTACTAAGTACAATATCAAATTGTGTGGATGAAATTTAGTTAAGGGAGGTAAAATTTAACATTGCAATATTTTAAGGGAACACTATAAAATATAGTGTATATAATATAAAACCCTTATATTAAATGAACTAAAATATACAATTAAAATATTATCATTTAAACATGACCATTATAACCTATCCATAAAAATTGATTGTATGAATAGAAATAACCATATTATGAAGAATATATCTAATTATTTTAAATAATCTAATTTAATTTATAAATTCATAACAAATAATTACTCACATTTTAGAACATTCATTTATGCTTTTAAAATATGTATACTTCAAAAAAGTGTTTATAGATTTTTGTGGAAAATATTATAATTATTTACTATAAATTATTGATATGTTATTTTATAAAAATTATATAATTTTTTAAATTCTCATTCCAAAATTATCTTAGGCTAAAATTTGGGAATTTATCTAAATAGATTATTTTTTACTGAATAGTGAATAATCCTGATTTTTGTAAAAATGTCATTTATTTTTAATATATTCTATAATATAAAATCCTAACTATGATTTTAAGATTATTTCAATGAAAAATAAATATTTATTTATATTTAATATAATTATTTTATTTTTAATCCATATTTTTCACTATTTTGGTATTAATTTGTTATTATTAAAAAACTATTTTCAATGATGTATTTTCATGCACATAAAACATATCCATTTTAATTTTTTAAAATAACCCATAGTAAGTATGGATTTAAATTATATTAATTAAATATACATATATTTATATTTATTGAAATTCAACTTTTTATGAGTGTTAGTCACATATTTGATAAAAGTTCTATTATTGGTTGAAAAATGCATTTCTTGACATAAAGTTTTTCAACACATTTTATGAGATTAATTAAAATTTAATTATAGAAATTAAATTACTTGAATTTGATAAAATATATTCCACAATTTTAATTATAATAATTAGTATTATTTAATAATTTCATCATAAATTTTGGTCATAATGAATAGTAAAATAAGTAATTAACTTGTTACTATTGTAAAAACCCAAAATCGTGAAAGTGAGTAACCTTAAAGATAAATTGTGTATAATTTTTAAAACATTTTTATTTTTTGAATGGTGGAGGTTTTTATTCACCATATACCCCCCTATAAGAAATTATTTATAAGCTTTGGAAGCACTTGTATTGAGAGTGACTTCCTATTGTTGAATAGTTTTGGGTATTTACAAAAATATTACTCCTCCTCACATAAAAAAGGAATATCCTCTCTTCTCCTTTACAGACTTGAAAATACCTGTGTTTCAGAAAATACCAACCCAAATACCATAAATACATCCCTACCCACATCCATGATTAATTTTTAACATAAATCTATTCTTGGAAGGATTTATTTATAATCCTAAAAATGTGGTCTGAGGAATATGTATTATTCTTAACCATGCATGTTTATTTTTGTTTATTATTACACTTATTTCCAATATTATTAGACCATGTTGATATAATAAAAAACTATCTCACATATACTAATATTTTCATATTTTATTGTAATAACCAACATCTATCGTTTTTTTATCAAATGGTAAAAAAATAACCATTTGTGGGAGTGTATGGAAGATTACAGCCTTGAGAATCGGTGTAATTTATTTTCCATCATCATATATTATGTATTTAAAAAAATAATCAATTATTATTTACATATTATATTAATTAAAAATTAATAATTCTATATAATTAATATATCATATACTTTTTTACCTTACCACCCGGTGAAAAATGATAATGTCATCCGTGTGTACGATTGACTACTCCCTCACGAAGCGATGCAATTAATTTTTATTTAAGAATAATATTGATGTTATATGTAAGTGTATTTAAATAAACAATATTAAATTTATTATATAATTATAATTATGTAATATCAAATAACACTTATCTAATTTCCATCATGATCATTGAAAATGAAAAAGTTACTCAGGAATACGTAGAAAAAATCGTCTCTAGGATTGCAATGTTGTTAATTAATTATAATAATATTTAATTATTGGTATTAAATGTATAATTTTTATATAAAAATGTTAATTATATCATTATAATTATTCTATTTATGATTTAATAGTGACCAATTTTTCCATGTTTAACACACCGATTTCATTTTGAATTTATAAATTTAACTTCATCAAAACACTTAATATAGAAATAAATGATTATGTAATTAAATACTAATTAATATAAATGATTTAACTTTATTAAGTAAAAAGTATTAAACCATTAAATGGTTATTAAAAATTAAAATAATTTATATAAGTTTATTATGTACAATATAAAGGACATACACGGTATGTCTGGACAGGAGGTAAGGGATTATCACCTCACATTTATTTTTGTTATACATATTCCATATTCAACACTTGTTTCCTTAATGAGGGGTATATACTACCCATTTTACATTTAATATAATTAATAATTAATAATTCATGTTATTTTAATTTTCAATTTAAATTATTTTATCTATGGGGATTTTATATTCAAGTTACCAACTGGTAAGGAATTTCATAACTCAATTTCATTTTTTGGGTTATATTTCTTCTTTTTTGTCCTTGATATTTTAAGATTACATGTAAAATTTCAGTGAATTTTATTATTATTTATATTCTATTGTTTTTAAGGGATTTAAATTTGATACACAAAATTAATTCATTCACTAATCTCCACTTCAATAGTAAGATATTTGTAAGATATGTTAACGCAATTTCCACTCTAATTATACATCTTTTGTAATATGAACCAATTTATTTTTATGAGGTGTATCTAATACCCCTTTGATATTGTATATCTATAATATATTTTTATTCAAGATATTAAAATTTTCAATTTATTTTATTTCTTTCATTGGGTTTATGATTCTAAATTTTTCAAAGTACGGGTTTATGTTTCAGCCTCATTCGAATGAGGATTGTTTTGGACTGAATATCAATTGAGTGAAAATATATTATAATTTTCAAATAAAACAATTAAATTTTATTCTCATTATTTTATTCATGAAATTTTTATTTAATATTTTCATTTTTCCTCTCATTGGTAATTAAAATTATTTAAAAAATGTTTCTAAGAAAATTCATATTTATTTCTTTTTTGAGAAAAATGTTTTTTCTTAAATATCCATATTTACGTTAAGAAGTTTTAAATAATATTTTAAATATTATATAATTATTTATTAAATAAATTTTTTCCCTTGTTTTACTTTTTACAAAATGTTTTAAATGCATATTTCAATCATTTTATGAACAGGGTACTTTTTGACTTTTTTAGATATGTTTTAAAGGAATAGTTTTATTCAAATTATATATAACTTAAGGCATTTCTAAATGTCATGAAATCTTAGTCATTTTAATATTCCTAATAAATATTCCATTATTTATTTCCCTGAAAAAATTTCTATAAAATGATTTAATATTTTATATTTTTAAATAATTTATTAGAGTGTGAAAAAAGGTATTTTCCTCAAGAAATGTTCCATGTGATATTTTAAAGAAATTTTAATCAATGATGAAAATAATGTTGTTATATATTGCATCAAAATTTAATATATATGTCTCTTTCATATTTACATGTCTAATTATCACTTCATTTTAAAAATTAATACACACCTTATGGTAATTTATACAATCCATTATTTAATAAATATCATTTAATTATGATATGAACCAAGAATATGAAACCCATTTTTCTCCATGGGTTATTATTATGTTTATGTTTTATGATTTATTTACATTTTTTAGAACACATAATCAGGAAACATTTATGATGGTTGTTACTTGATTGTACTTTAATGAATTGGGTATTGTTTTAGTCTAATGAGACATCATGTATGTGATTCGGGAGTAAATAAAATCCATTATGGGGGAATCTCCCCCAAGTGATATTATCTTGGATATTATAAATGAATCATGTTTATCTCTTGTTATATATTTCAACCACATTTACATTTATTCCATGATCGTATCAATGAATTTTCTTTATGTTATACTTTAATTTGATTACTCTTGATCCATCAATTTTATGAGGTCATGTTATGCCTCTAACTCATGTATTATATTTCCTTATCATGTTGTTCCCGTACTGTGATTTTTATCTCACACATTTAATTTAGGTATACCCAAGATTATCTTATACTGTTTTAGGAGATCAAGGAATTTAAAATCTCATTATAGAGATTAAGATAATTTTTTTTATTTTAGTTGGTTTAGGAACCTTTTATTTTGGTGACACTAGTCCATTTAGATCCTCAGTTGGTATTTTTTGATATTTATTTAAAAAACATGTAATAATATGTGTAGAAGTCTTGGGTTACTATATGAGAAAATTGATCTTATTATTGAAACTAAATTTATATATGATTACTACCATGTATTTTTCAATTACCTTGGATCCAGTTTTCAATAATTTGTAAGTATCTCAATTTTTCATGGAAACTCAATCCCACAATGTTTTTACCAAATTAAAAGACTCGTCCCAAGAGGTATTTTAGACCCTGTTTACATCATATTTCACATACCTTCCCTTTATTTATAGAAATTGAGATATATATAGTGACTGATAAATTTCTTCCATTATCATTAAAACTTGGTTTGAGATCAAGAAAGAGTTTATAAATGACCCAAATATTTGTTGGAATTTTTTCTATAAATCATATTTAAAACCAACACTGACAATTGATTTTATTATTTTAGACTATATTCCGCATTAATGATCTTTTTATAAAGAAGTATTATAAAATTAATTCCATTATATACCTTTATTTAATGTAAAATTCACGGCCATAGTTGAACTCAGATATATAGGATGGTTATTTTTTGAGTTATTGTGATGAAACGTCATTTTGTAAGGGTGAAAGTGGTGATTGAACTTTTTGGACTAAAAAGAGTTCCAAGAATCAATATGAAGTTTAGATATTTCTCCCTTTCCAAATTTTTATATATACAATAAAATAATGTAAAGGGATAGATAGAAAAGGTCTATTTCTACAAGAAATTCTTCATTGTGTGAATATCTAGAATCCAAATATTAGTAAATACGAAATGGGGTGATGGTTGACTCTTTTTTGGTGAATTAGTGAGGTATCATCCCTTCATTATGAACTACAAATCAACTATTTTTCATTGGAAATATTAAAATATCCTCTTTCATCATTTTTCACATAATTACCTTCCAACTCATTAGCCTTAAAAAAACCCACGCAAATACATCATGAGTGACCCATTTAATCGACTCTTGAATATATAAATTATAATTATAGAAACCATATTATGACCTATTATGTCATAAGAATAATTATTCCATTAAAAATAAAAAAACATCTAATAGAAGAGATCCATTTATTTTCATATAGTATAGGTCACATAGTTGGTTTAATATTGACATGAAGGGGGGTGGGAAATAATTGTTTATTAGCATAATCAAGTCATAATAATTGGGAACTAGAGAGAATCTTATCATAGGGCCCACAGAAACACAATTTTGAACATAATATTTAAAGGTATTTGTGGTGGAATCATGTTTTATTTGTAGAGGATATTTTTATGGGTGGGTTTTATGTTTTTTGGGAAGATAATAGGGATTGTGGTCCGGATTTATTTCAACTTAATACATGATTCATCATAAAAAAATTTATCTTCCTTATTTAGTAGGTTAGTCATGGGTAAATAGATTTTTTATTGTCATTAATTATCCTTCTGAAAATCCATCATGTGGTAAAAATTATCTAATGTTTTACAATTTTTTGGTGTAATGAATAGTAGAGAAAACTTTAATTTTAGCCTTATCCACTTCAATTCCAGGTTTATAAATTATGTTTCCAAAAACAACTCCTTTATCTACCAGGACATGATACTTTTCATAAGTTAAATAAATTTTTTATCAATGAATATCTTTAAAATATTTTCCATAAATTCAAGGTAACAATAAAAAATAAACCATAAATTTTTCATGGAATACCTCTAAGAACCTCTTAATAATAATTGATAAAATACTTACCATATAAGGATGAATGGTACCTAGAGATTTATAAATAGAAAATGAAATAATTCAATAGGAAAACATACCAAAGTTACATGTTAAGGTGTTTTATTATTAGACCTATGGAGAAATTGGAACATGAAATTACCTAGATAACCCATCATGGAAACAATATTTTTCACAACCCATCACAAAAAACCCACCCATCTAGGCTTTAAATAGGACCACAAAAAGTCTTGAACTGTATTCCTGGTTCGCATGGGATGGTGGATAAAACTAAAGCATCAAATTAGAATAATATGGATTGATTTCACCCAACATGAAAGAAGATACATAAAATATATGAATGTGTAAATAATAACTAGAAAATAAATATTCCATAATAAATAGTGAAAAAAATAGTGAAAAACATAAATTATAAAGAAAAAAACCCAAGTACCTATCAAAAAAATAACTAAAAGGACAACCCAAAGAAACCCAAATATACTATATGTTATTTTTCAGACATGTCCCATTATCTACATATACCTTGATGAAAAAAATCACCTCTTTGGGGTTCCTTACCCTTTCCTGCATCAAATAAAACATGGTCTATACACCCTTAAGGGAGTTTTAATTGTGTGAGATAAAAAGGATCAATATGATTCCCCCTATTTTTTTCATATCAACTATTTTTTTCAATAATTTCAATATGCTCAAATCAAAATAAAACACATCACAATAAGTAGTTAAAATATTTATGTCAAAAAAATGATAAAAAGTTATCCTTTTCCAAATATTTCAAAAAACCATGTAAAATATTTTCAAATAATAATATTAATAACCATTTACATCAAAAAAACAATGTATCATATCAAATCAAACTATGAAGTAAAAATACTATACCCAAAGGAAAACACCCCAAGGATAGAAAAAGGATACACTAGTAAGGACACTCATACCTCAATCTCAGTCAAAGAAAAGTGTGAACTAATGTCTCTTGAACTCATGAATAAATCTCTATGTAACATAAGAACACCTTGAAAAGTGACCCCCCATATAATATCAATCATGTTACTGAACCCAATTTCTCTATAATCTAGGAACATAAGAGAACCCCAAAATATGAACCCCATAAAATACCAATAGAGGAGGCCTAATAATAAACCTTCCACTAATGTTCCCAAGTCTGCAATGTATGAAATATATCAATTAAATTTACAATGGAATTAAAATTTCAAAATAGATACAAAAGACCAATATTTATTAAAAAAATTCATTGAAAATCCATTTTCTAGTGCATTTAAGGACAACGTTGTTTTGACAAAATATGGGGAAACCCATCCATCATTTCAAAAAATTGATGAACAGAAAATAAATAATTCAAGTAAAAAATACAATTTATTAAGAAGTCCATTTAATAAATCAATATAATTCAATGTTTCGAGAACATATACTAGAGATGGAACCATATACCTCAATCTTGAGTGGCACACCAAATGTGATGGGATCTATACATAGGATGAAACTAAAGGAATGAAAGAACAATCAATGAAGGCCCTATAGTAGTTTATCACATCATAGAATCTATTTTACATAATAAAAAGGATCTTTGGGGAATTTATATCAACACATACCTAAGAAAACATGCACACCATGCCATAACTGACAAGAGAATCAACCTCTTAAAGATAAGAACATAAATGATCTAGAAGGTATTGGGGAAGATTCGTCACATGATCAATATATCATAGATAAATATCCCAACACTACTAATAATTATAATAGAAATTAATGAAATGAGAAGTGAGCAATCACACTTACCCAAATAGTATTAACCAACCAACCCAAATGTTAAATCACTAAAAAAAGAATTTTGAAAGATATGCATTCCCCCAAAATCACCATTAGGAGGACTAGGGTTCTAGCCAGAAGTTGTAGACTCAAAGAGTGAGTATTTGGATGTCAAGAACATATAATTCAATATAATGGATATAATTCATGGAGTGGATTATTAATTTACAATTTGAACTTTCATAAAGGACGATACATAAAAAATGCATAGATTTGATTTTAAAATATAAAATCCATATTGATGAAATAAATATAATTAATTTCATAAATTATTTCCACATCATGAAATATAAAATCCTATATTCTTACTATGATTAATTTACATCACAAATACACAATTAAAGGCATGATCTGACTTCTTGTGGCCAACATCCAACCCAATCTGATTACAAAACCCCCAGATCACCTCTGATACCCCCCAAAACAGAAGTACAACCTATTAAAAATTAAAAATATTGAGTCTATTAACCATTATGTTGAAATTATTTCCCATTCCATTTAGTTTAACTAACATCTAATGAACAAAGGGAGTGATAAAGTTGATTATGTGGGTCACATGGTTCAATTTCCTAAAGTCAATGAAAACCCTCCAGCTATTTTTAATTATTTTTTAGAACTAATTCTTTATTCTTATTTAATTTGATGGTGTATCCAGTTTCATTAGTAAATAAATAAATGGGACTCAAACATTTGTATTTTGAGATAGGGTGGATTATTCCAACTCCTAATATTCTTTCTACTTTGTTTTTTACTCACCTATAAGTGCTTGGTTAAGTATTCTTTCCGGTTTTCTCATTAGTTTGGACTCATTTTCTGTTGTTACTATCTCTCTCTCATTTTATTTCCTTATAATTAACACCCATAAATGTATCTATTCTTATTATTGAGTATTTTTCAATTGTATGATTTAAAATATATGTCATTAGATTAATGGGCTCGATTATGGATTCATAAGATCATGTTATCTTCTTGAATAACATTGAAGAATCAATATTAGATCATGTTTTAAGTCAAAAAAATATATTATATCATATGGTGATATCATTGATATAATTTTAGGATAATTAAATGGAATTCGAATGAGTTTTTTAAGGCTACGGTGATAAATATAAGGATACATGTTGCACTAACTACAAAATGCATGGAACTAACCACACATTACTAGTTGAAAAAATCCATAAATCCTTTCTGAGCCACACTGAATAGTATAAAAAGAGGAACCATCTAGACAACATAAGAAAATTGTTCCCCATGTTTTTCTAAATTTCCACATAAAATATGGTGGTGAATACCAGCTAGCGGGTGGAAAATTTCTAGATGTAGTATACTTTAGAAAGCCCAATAGCTACCTTATGGTAGCATGCCACTACCTAGTGGCATTTAAATAGTAATTCAAAATTATTATCTTTGATGGAACTCACTAGATTTATTTATATATTGAAAATTATTAATCATGTTAAATGATTCTACAATATTCATAGTATATTGGAGGCTACAAAAGTAGAAAATTATGATTAACTATCAATAATTGTGTGCAAATTGATCTCAAATCCTTTCAATAAACAAATTAAATTCTAAATATTTTTGGCACTCATCGACTTTTACCTCTCTATTTGTCCTCTAAAAATATTTTATCCATCTTATGATATTAAAAAATTGGTTAATAAATTGTTTATGCCAAAAAAACATTTTGTTTCACCTTTAATTTAGAGAAATGTGTTTCTTAATACAACCTATGAAAACAAAGAGAGGACATATTCTCACAAACAACAAACGGATACACATAAATAAGAGACTTCTATAGATAAATTAAAGGATACTAGATTCATTCCATGATTTTGGTATGGAATGGGAGAAATACATTTCTTGATATCTATTAAAATAAAAGGAGAAATAAAACAAACCTCTCAAATGTGGAGCGTGGTTATAGGGTCTCACACTGAGATATTTCTAAAATCCATTATCAAACCAACCACTCATTATGCTTTACTTATTTCTACATTACAACATCATTTCATTATCACATACACAATTTCATTAAAGCTTAATTTATATTAATAAACACTATGATCAATTTATATCAATACACACTTATAATTACAACCTTATAACACATTTCAATTTATTGTTAATTTTGAATAATCTTATTTCTTTTAGACATTTCATGCTAAATTAATCAAATTATGATACATATATTTTTATTCTATTTCACTTACCATATCAATTCAGGTTGTCACCAAATATCTATTATTTAATATTTATTCGATTAAATTATTCATTCATTTTATTTTATATGTACTCATCATTATTATATTTATAATATTATTTTCATATTACTATTTGATTATTGTGTTTTTATTTCTAAAGGAAATTGACCCCCCTATTGTCCATTTTTTTCACATCCTGTAATATTAAAGTAAGATATGATGTATACAAGTTGTATGGATAATCCTTGGAATGTATCCTAGTGTGTATCCTAAGTCTATATTATTCTGTTTCATAATTTATAGTAGTTGAAACTCTTGTTTGGTCATTAAATTATTCAAAAATAATAGTTCAATGTTTATTATTTTCTTTAATAAAACAAATTTCATTTTTAGAGGTAGTATTTACTATTATAGATCATGTGGTGTTTTAAAGACAATTTTTTATTCATAGTATCTACATTGGAAACCTATTCATGAAAGGAAAAAATATGAATTGATTTTTTTAGTAAATAATTAAAGCAATGTTCAGCAGTTTCATTAAACTATATATCATACAAAACTATTTCTAGGTTAACCTCATTTTGAAAAATAGTTTCATCAATAAGATCATGTGTTTCTAAATAATATCCTAATAAAATTATGTCAATTTAAATTTAAATATCCCCTTTCAGAAACAACTAAATTCAAAATGGTTAAAAGTAAAAACATATTTCTCTTCATTGGGATGTATCATTAAATCTAAAATTTAATTCTCATAGATTGTTCAAAAAAATGACAATTGAAGAGTTCCTTTATTAAAATTTATTATTATCCTACTAGTATTGAGGAATGGAAATCTAATAAATATAGGGGACTGATCATTACCTATTCATTTATGTTTAGTGTGTAGAAATTTGAAGAGAAAATAATACATTTACAATAATGAGAACATCTTCTAGTATATCATTTTTGTTCATAGAGGTTAGTGATTTTTTTTACTTATTAGATAGAAACAAAGTTATTGATCATCCAAAAATATCAAATATTCATCAACAATCTCTTGATCATTATTTCAGTCCTTTGGTACTAAATATTATATTACTAAAAATTTTAAATTTCAGGCATTGATGGCTTTTGGTCTTCTTCACAATTTAGGAAACCTCAAAATTGAACTCATTATTTTAGTTTCTCAATAGTCAAAGAAGACGATATAATATAATGGATAATTCTAAAAGAATTAGTTGTCATGGAATAATTTGTGGCATGGTTGAATGGTGGTGTGGAAAGACACATACGGGGGTTCAACATGCATGTGAATATCCTTTGTGATGTTTTCTAAAAAACAATTAATTTTTTGACAACCTTATTTGGTAATTTTTTTTGTTTAAATAGGTGTAAAATATGTTTTTGAATGTTTATTAAGAATAATTTTTATAAAATGTTTTGTAAGAATATTTTTTATGATGATTTATGCAGTAAATTTATAAATTTGGGATGTTTTCCTAACATTGTTAAGAAACATCCTAATAAATAAAATGATTCATTGTTTTTATTTTAATATATAGAACAATTTTTAGAGGATCAAGATTCAAGATGATGTTTATTGAAGGTAAGAGAAGTGAAACAAATATTTGGATGAACTACTGTAGACAAAAATACTAGAAAAATTTCATTTGAAAAAATTCATCAGACAAAGATCCATGTAATGTGATTTTCATCAAATTATTGAAACTAAAGTTCATTAAAATTTTATGGAGTAAGGTTTTTTAGAGTTTTAGACAATGGAAAAAAAAGATCTATAGGAAAAAATTACAAGCAAAGAAAGTTATGGTTTTTCGGGGTTCTATAAAACGAGATATAAAATCAAAGAGAAATAAAAATGAAAAATATGAGTAGTGAACTAGACAAAAAACATTGAATGTGAAAAATTTATTCATAATTTGAATCAATATAATCAACTATATTCAGTGGGTAATTATAAAACAGAATGATTAATATATGTTTGCTGAAAAATAATTATGTATCATGTATTGATTAGAAAAATTTTCATACAAGATAATGTTTAAAGTTGTAAAGTCATAAATAACCACTACTAATGGAATGATTACTGGAAAAAAATTTCCAAAAAAATAAAAATCATAAAAACACTCATGGCTTCATTAGTCTAACTTTACAAGGATGAGTAAAGAAAGTAATATATATAGTTTGAGATGAGGTGAATTTATTTTACAGATAAACACTAATCCATCAGACTAATATTATTTATTCACATAAGAAAAAAAATGATTTGGATGAATATTTTAGCATGAATTTCAGAGGACTAACATCAAATCGTCAAAAATCCATCGAAATGATACGAATCAGACGAAAATTGTTTATTTTCTCATACATATGTTTCTAATTAGATTATTTCGATCCATGACAAGGAAACTACACAAAGTCATATAGATGATGAAACTAGTAGATTCCTACAAATAAGAGATAGACATTGAATTTTGTATGATGACCATAAAAACAATTTATTAGACATAGTAGTTTCTAGAAGTTTCATACAATAAACATCCATCAGATGAATAATAAATATAATTACATAAAAAAATTTAAATTAATATTTTAAAATTGATTATTAAATTTTTTATTTCTAATGTTGTTTATTATATAGAAAAATTCAAGAAACATTAAATAGGTCCTATACATCTAATGTTAATGAAATTTGAGGGATTTTTTAAATGTGGGATAATTCATGAAAAGTCATAAATATCATAGATGTGTTAAAAAAATACCAATAATTAGAGAATAAGTTAGAATAATTATTCATTGAATTTTTTTGAGTGGGAAAAATAAAATAAATTTCCTATCTTTTCCAATTTTTGGGAATCTATATAAAGGGGGTTTCGATATTACATAAAAAAGGGAGTGTGTGTGTGTGTAAACATTGTTCATAAAGTACAATATGTGACACATTGATGTATTTGAAAATTCGATTTTATAATTGAGATCTATTTTCGGATGAAGAAAAGAACCAAATTGTTGTTTGGATTAGACCATCAGAAAAACCTTCATAATAGAGAATCCAGATATAGTTTTCATTCAGATAATCTGAAGAAGAGTTCAGTTCTGGAAAATGGAAAACGTTTATCCAGAAATGTTTCTATGATGAGTATTTATGTGAATAATTTTCGTTATAATTATATACAAAATATAATAAAATAATTTTAGTTTTCAATGAGGACCACCGAAAAGAGTTTTACCAGATGTAGAAACAGAACACCATCCAGACACTTCAAAATATATGAAACTAGATAGAATTTCCATTTGAACATTTGGTATTATAACATATAATGCTTCAAACATATTTTTTGGATCAAAATTTGTGATAAGAATATGATAAACTTGTGGGGTTAATATAATCGTATCTATCAGGATATAAATGGAGTCTAATAGTAGTTAGCTCAATGTTTTAATCCCTTATTTATAACAATGAATATATCTAGATCAATGGGAGTCTTCATTGAAATAATAGAGGTTATCATTATTTTTATTAACCATGTAATTCATTCATTCCATTTTTAATTTCCTATATTTTTCATACTCATGAGATTCTTACAAAATTTGATAAGAAAAATTACTCTAAGAAGTAACAGTTGTTGAAATATCATAATGTTTGAATTTTTTAAATTAAATCCACTAATTAATCCCTCCCCACCCCCCCCCCCCCCCACTCGATTGTTCAATGATCTTAAGTATCCTAAATTGGTATCCAAGTAGGTCCCCTAGTTGTATCATTTTCCTGGAAAATTTTATTTTAATAAATAAGAGAATAATCCCTACAATTGATGGAAATAATTATTTATGTTTTAAAAATAAAATGGAAACCTCCCTTCTACCACTTAATCTAGAGTATAGATATATAACATCAATTGGTTTTCCACCTATTTATAAAAATGGTCCAATGACTTTTGATGATAATAAAAACATTGGAGTTCATGTGAAGGCTTGAAATGTTATTCTTATGTATTTTTTATATAATGATTTAATCAAGGTGATGGGTGTCAAACCAGTTAAGGAATATTAGGACTGAAAATTAAATTTTTTATTATACAAACACTTTTATGGAAAAAGTGAGAAACCAAACATCACAACATTGCCACACCACACCATCAAAACACCACGACACCACTTCACCTTTCATCACTTCATCACATTCAAACAACAAAAACAAGGCCAAGAAACCATGAACCAAGGCACAAAAATCAGACAAGCAGACCAAATCTCCAAGCCAGCCTCCTCAAACATCCACCGGTGTGACCATCGACACAAGCCCAAATCCTCCCATTAGGAAACTTCAGACGAAGTTCGCCCAACCGTCCAGCGAAGTTCTCCCACCATTTACTATTGTTTATTATATCGCTAGATTTAATGATGGTTTTGGAAACATCATATGATTTTGAGATATCTTGAAAGATTTAAACATTATCAGGAAACTAATGAGAAACATCCCTCATGGGTTTCAATCTAAAATAAAGTCCTTAAAAAATAAAGATAATTTTTCAATGATGAATATAATGACAATATTATTTCTTATTATAATAAAAATGGTTCATCTTCTAAAAATAAGATCAAGTATATAATGTATTTTGAAACAATGATAATTCTAAAAATACAGGATAATGAGAGTTTTAATTTTAGTGATTCAGAAGTGAATGATGATGATGAAATAGATGATAATATCATGTCTCCTATCTCAAAAAATTACCAGATATATGGAGTACATAATTGAGGAAAACTCCCACTAAAATGATTATAGTGTGGAGGAATTGTGATTTTTCTATGAAATTTACCCATAATAATGTTTTAAATTTTAAAGATCATTATAAAAAAAAGATGGTAAAATAAGTGAAATAATCATAAAGTGAAGAGAATAAGTTATTTTGTGATAAAAAAAGATCACTTGAAACTAAATATGTATGTTGAGTATGAAATTTTTATCTTAATTAGATAAAGAAAATTCCTTAGAAGATGAATTTTTAAAAAAAATTCAAAACCTACAATGAAAATGTGGAGAAAATGGAAGATTCTTCAGACAATGAAGAAGGAGGAGGTGTTGAAATGTACAGGGAATATTAGCTCATATCTTAACTTGTGAAATGTCTTGAAAAGAATACTAAAGTATAGAATGAAATACATATGAAGAATATAGTTAGTTTAAATAATGATAATGGAATAAAATATCTCCATAAAATATAATTAATAGTTTATTAATAATATTTTTAACCACAAATTGAAATTTACTGAATAAGGAATGTGGAAAAAATCGAATCTAGTCACCACCAAACCTAGCACCAAACCCAGCTCATGAAAAGGTCTGAATGGCGTTCCCAATCCCCATGTGCCAGAACAAGTTCTCAGGTATCATAAAATGAGAACTGGGAACGATTTACCTGAGATTATGAACTTAAAACAACAAAAGCATCCAATAAAAAGAATCCGGATTTTTCAAACCCAACATTCTTTTAAAAAAATTCAGAACTAAATTACATAAATTAAAACAACTCAAAAAGACTATAAAAAAGGTAAAAAAACAAAAGGAAACATCCCATGAACCGTCATGGCAAGGGGAATTTCCCTTAAGGCATCTTCACAAGACTTTACCACTAAGGACCTGCTAGAAACCCGAACCACTGGAACTAAAAACTATACCCAACCTGCGAAAACAAAAATAACCAAGTCTACATACACCCAATGTTGTAAGTAGGGTTTGAGACAATTCCCAGTAGTATACCACCACTAAGATATTCCAAGCGATAAACATTCAAAGATGAAAGTCATGCATGTTTACAAAAACCTATAATTTTATGTTACAATTTCTAAAAGATGCAACTTAAAAAATTGGTTTTCAAGTTGGATAATTTAAATAATAAACCCATTAAAAATAAATTCCAAACTACTGAATTTTCCATCCAAACATACCGTATGTATATGGTAAGTATAAAGTATCTAATGAGCACAAGCAATAGGAAATAACCTCTAGGTACTAGCTCGTTGTGGGTCCCAGGTACCTCGTATCTCAGTCAGAGTTACCATCACAAATATATGTTCTCGTGCACTAGCCTCTAGTAGGATACATAACCATAACCTAGTGGTCCCCAATCATCATCATCATAATTTAGTTAGAGTTTTAAGCATGAATCTTGCTAAGTAAAACTGAGGTCAAACCGGAAAGATTCACTAGTATACTAGTACACATCCACCCACCTAGATACCTGGGTTTTCCCTTTGTGCTCAAACAAGTTCAACAAGTTAAGAAATATACTTTTCACATGAAAATATCTTTTACTCATAAAACATTAACCATACATCTCACATGTATACCACAAAAATCCCAAAATTCCAATTTTCATTCAAATTGATTTTGAAATCCATCTCACACTAAAATAACCCACAACACTTTTTACAGTTCATTAACACTTCCAAAAATCCATTAAACAATTTTATAAAACTTCTCCCATATATTACAACTCACATAAAACCCAACTCACATGTTACATAATACCCTTTTCATAACCAAAATCCATTTTTCACATCATACTCACACAAAACACCCCACATCACTTTCACATCTCTGAAAAACATTAGTAAATCCATCAAAAAATTTTATAAAACATTTCCAAGAAGGAACACATCACAAAATAGGCCATCTCACATTTAAAAAATACCATTTCAGAATATACATACTCCAAAAATGTTTTCTAATATGGTTTCCCCACTTACATAAATCATTAAATCTTTCAAATCTTTCATGAAACAATTACAAAGAGTATACACAATATTTACTCATAAAACTCATTTCAAAAACATTTTTCAAAGACAAAACCACAACAAAACACTACCAAAGTAGAAATTTCAGCCCTAGAGACATTTATAAAACAACTATAATGTGATATAAAATCATCATGGATAATACCATGAATGATACAAACAAAAACACACATTTTCATAAAATTATCTCAAGAAGTATAAAAAGTTTTACACAACAAACCTATTCCAACAACCCCATTCCAAGGACCTAATGACACTAAGGCATTAGAAAAATAGAATTTTTAGCCCCTTTCAATAACTAGGAAATTAATTTTATATTTTATAAAACTATCAAAAAAGTTACCACATGTGTTACATTCAAAAATTTTACCACTTCAAGAAAAATGAAACTACAAAATTAAATTCCTAACAAAATACCTAAAAAATGGTTTTCACACCACACAAAAAACGGGGAACATGATAAACCAGAA
This sequence comes from Viscum album, assembly GCA_963277665.1. Classification (NCBI taxonomy): domain Eukaryota; kingdom Viridiplantae; phylum Streptophyta; class Magnoliopsida; order Santalales; family Viscaceae; genus Viscum; species Viscum album. The sequence goes on along the minus strand of OY728120.1, from coordinate 1,533,282,615 downwards.
AAACAAGAAAAATAAATCATCAAATAATGTTTAACCCTGGAATCACCTATCTAAAGTGTTGAATACCTTAAAACATGGTGTGAAACATAAAATGCACTACCGCCACACCATAGGGAAGATAAATCCATCCCTACACCACAATATTTGACCAAAAAGACATCAAATAAAACCCTAAGTTCAAACCCTAACTTTTGGACATTTTAGAACCTAATGAATGTGGGAGGAAACCCTAAGGTAAAAGGAAGAAACAAAGAAGGAATCCCTTACCTTGAAAAAAATACACCAGTAACTGAATTTGAAAATAGACAAATATCCAAGGAAGGTTCGAAAAATGATGAATAGATCATGTAGGAACTAGAATGTGGAAACAAGAATGATTAATGAAGGAGTTATTAAATAATCAATTTACCTCTTCAAATCTAGTAGATTTGAGAAATTCATAAAATCTTTATCCAACTTTGCGATGAAACCAAGCTCCAAAGTGGGGGAGGAGAGCATGGGGGGAACGCCTTGGGTATGTGGGCTTGGGGGAGAGTTTGAATCACTAATAAAACGTAAATATTGAAGGAGATATTAATGAATTAAATATATTTTTAATGCAGGAAGTAGGCTTTCGGGCAGGCCCAATCCCTTAAATAAAGACCCATATCCACCCAGCTTATGGATTTCTAAATGGTCCAAAATAATATGGAAGTGTTAATAGGTCTTTGGACGAAAAGTATGAATTGGAATGGATGAAAATTTTTGAAAACTTAAAGAGTTATCAATGAATCAAAATTTATTTTTAAATCTAGAATTGGGCCCACGGTTTGAGCTGATTCATGAAAACTCACCCATTCCTCCAAAAAAGCATGGGAAACCCCCAAAACAAAGTATGAATGGAAATTAAATGAAATTTAACTTTAAAATAAGTCATGTATGTGACAATTCTCCACACCATGAAGAATTTCCATCCCCAAAAAGCCACAACATGGCCAGATACAAAAATTATACCCAACTGATAAACCAATATGTACTTCTTTGCCAAGCTTCGCCCCCAAAGGCCTAACCACCTCCAGTGATAAATTAAGGAAGGGTTACTCTCACAACCTAAACATACACCACTTTCTTGAAATTATAAATCACATTCATAATTTATCCCAAAAGAAAACTCCTCAAACACTATTTGAACAAGACTCAATCAATTCACCCAAATGAACAACAAATTCGAACAAGGTTACACTTACCTTACTTTAACTAAACCATTTGGTGCTCTCCAATCCCAACATTTACTCAAGGAATATTTTGGTAGCAATATATTAACGAATGATAATACCTACTTCCAATCCATGACCATGGATAAATCTGAGATATTGGTATGGGGGAACACAAATAGGCACCCCACCATAAGTGACAACCTATATTTTTCTGAGAAAAAATCAGGACAGTAACCGGGGAGGTCTGAATAGACTCCCTAGTACAAAGGGTATAATTCCATTAAATGTTTACGAAGGAACATACTTGAGAATCATAGTGGGTGTAGCCACCATAAGAACCAACCATCTTAACCGACCAGCATGAGCTGACATAGAAAGACCCAAAAAAATATAAATATTTGGGAAGGGCGTAGGGTTAGTCCGCACTGTTTGGGAAACTGTGACCTAACTATGTAGATCATTCTTTCCGCATGGCTTCCTGGCACACGGTCACTACTAATCATGCACAAACTATGTCATCAGCACGTCTATCCAAATTTCCAACCATTCTCTAATGACTCATTGGAAACCAAAGGGGGATGGAATGACATTATGTGATGACATGGGTACAAGGACCTCCATCGATTTCTACCCAACAGGAACAAAAAAAAGAAAGATGATGACACCAATGGTTTAAAATCATCCTATCTTTCATACTAAGGCTTGGATATCGTACAAGGGATTAAATGACCATGGGATTTCCCCTGAATATGGGCGAACATATCTCTGAGACCTATGGCTGGAGCTCAAATGATTGAAGTATCTTTGGCCTTGCAGTTAGGCTTTGGAAGCCCCCTGAATGAGAATACTTCTTTCGGTGCCACCAAAAACTACACTGCAATCCCTGATAATATTTCCAAGACATAACACATTCCAAACTTACTTTACCCTGACCTAATATTTCACTAAAACAAGGGCTTATTATATTCACACACATCACACCATGTTTCTTCAGGTGAGAAACAATAGATGTAAAGAACACCTATACTCACCTTCCTCTAAAATTGTAGATTTTGATGTTTTTCTAAGGGATACATTCTCCTAACATAACAAGGACTCTCATAGGATTTCCCAACATACACCTTTAAAGTCAATAGGTCACATGACATCACAAGGCGTCACCGAACATGACTATGATCACTGATATAAGAAATACATGGAGAGGGACCTTATACAACATCTCAAAAAACAAACAATTCTAGAAAGTGGCCACAATATCCTCTCGTGACCAAATATCCCAAATTTGTAGTTTAACGTGAACTCCTTCTTATAAGAGACTACGAAAGAATGAGAGTACCTCTTAGAGACCATCCAGATACTCATCCATTCTAACAACCCCAAACTACTTCCACCTTCAAAAAATTAGGAAACTTAAGAAGCTAAGGTCTCTTTCAACCTTCCATGATCACTCTCCCGCTACAAGAGGATAAAAACCCCAATAAAGGAAAGGGTATAGATGCAATATAAAAACATCAAGAAAAATATTCCTTATATTGATCAACTGGTGGATCATCCAATGGAGAAACAACCTGGGCTGCACTTCAGTTGTGAACTAACACATAATGGGGGCGTAGCTAATCCAACGAGAGAACCCAAGGAACCAACCAACCTGGTCCATTGGTCAAGTCATACCTCAACCATATGCAAACATGTGAGAGGAAACACCATAAAGACTTCCCAAAATATTCTCATAGGAGACCACTGACCATCCCTTCAACCCAGCTTACTGACTAAAGACAAAACCAAAACATTGTTCAAGCAAGAGGGGATCTTGGACTCAAAACATTACCCAACATCAAAATTTCCAAAAACACATAATACACACCATCCCAAACCACTAATCAAGACATCAATTTTTCATTTTAAAAACATTTCTTTGAAAACAAACAGTTCGGCGGTAAGAGTCTCCCTCAATGGTACCCCATGGGCCCCACACATGCATGTTTCCATGCCACACAGGGCACCCTCCTTATATCCATCTCAGCACTCATCCATTAATTCCATTAACCATCCATAATCCCATATAACCCCATTCATGAGTTTTCTCACAAAAATACCAAAGGTTAATACAAAAGCTCATTCCACTTTTCAAAACCAAAACAATCAACCAATACTTCATTTTTCTCAAGACCGCTAACCACAAAATCGAACCCAAATTATCTCATTAAAAAACATTTCAGAAAGGCACAATCATTCCAATGAAAACTCAGATTCAAGTTAATCACTTCAATTTCAAAATATCTCATCCCATTAAAATAACCTTCAATAGTTTATAAATCACTATTGGAAACAATTTTTCAAAATGAACCGTGACATAGATCATGATTTCAAAATAATTGTAAACACACCATTTTCCATTCCAATAAAATTCTGAAAATTCAGTTCTCCATTTTAAAAAATATAACCATTTGCTCTTTATTGGATAATAATTTCACAAAAACATCATGATTCTTGAAACCAAAGTTCCCAGATTTCAAAACTAAATAACACCAGACAATGTGAGAGGAAACTAGTTTCAGTGGGTGACTTGGACATATGGTTGGAGGCCATATTCCAATCACTTCACCATCACACAGAGTGTTCAAAGGAATATACTCAGCTCCAAATGGCTTTTTAGGACCTACGAGCTCACTAAGACCATTAACCCAACTTTCTTTTCATTTCCCATAATCATCATCAATCCAAGAAATCCAAAAGTCTCATATAAATCCCGACTTCCCATGGGGACTCAAATCCTATCATGAGGTGTGGTGATCAGGAACACTACCCAAAATCGGAATACAAAGTCCCAATATTCCTAACTCTAGAATATCTCAATTGTTCCCCAAAAAACATGACCTAAGGGGTTAACCTAAACCTCCTCTGATAACTTTTTATCACGAACCGAATCTGGTCGCCACTGAACCTGGCACCTAACCTAGCACATGACAAGGTTGGAATGGCGTTCCCGATCCCCACGGTCTGGAACAGGTTCCCGGGTATCATAAAATGAGAATTGGGAATTATTTACCTGTGTTTCTAAATTAAAACAACAAAAGAATCCAGTAAAATGAAACTGGATTTTTCACACCAACCCATATTTTACGAAAATTCAGAACAGAATTACTTATTTTAAAAAAACTCAAAAAACACTATAACAAAGGTACAAAACCAAAATGAAACATCCCCAGAACACTCATGGAAAGAGGCACTACCCTCAAGCCATCTTCACAAGACTTCACCACCAAGGACCTACTAGAAACTTGAACCAGTGGAACTAAAAAGTGTACCCAACTTGTGACAACAACAATAACCAATTCTACTTACACAAAAGGGTGTAAGTAGGGTGTGAGTCAATGCATATTAGGATACCACTAGTAATATATTCCTTGTGATAAACATTCAAAAACAAAAAGCATGATAGTTTTCAAAAACATGTAATTTCTAGTTACAATTTCTAAAAGATACAACTTAAAAAAATCAGTTTTCAAGTGGGCTAATTTAAATAATCAAAACTTTTAAAATAAATTCCAAAGCTACTGAATTTTCAATCCAAATATACCGTATTCTGAAGGTAAGTATAAAGGATCTAATGAGCATAAGAAATATGAAATAACACCTAGGAACTAGCTCGTTGTGGGTCCCAGGTACCTCATATCTCGGTGAGAGTAACCATCAAAAATATAACTTCTCATGCATGATCCACTAGAATGGAACATACCCATATCCTTGTGGTCCCCAATTATCATCATTATAGTTTAGTTAGAGTTTTAAGCGTCAAATTTCTAACTGAAACTAAGGCCAAATCCCCACGGATTCACTAGCATACTAGTACACATCCCCCCACATTGATACCTGGGGTTTCCCTTTGTGCTCATAGAATTTCAACAAGTTAAGAAAAATACTTTGCACATGAAAATATCATTTCCTCAAAAAAATTCACCAAACAACCCACACGTATACCAATCAAGTCAAAAAAGTCCACTTTTCATTCAAATTGATTTTGAAATCTGTCTCACATTGAAATAGACCACAACACTTTTCAAATTTCTTTAACACTTCCACAAATCAATTAAAAAAAATTAGAAAAACACTCCAATTTATTACAACTCACATAACATCCCACTCAAATGTTACATAATACCCTTTTCATAACTAAAATCCATGTTGCACATCACACTCACACAAAACATCCCACATCACTTTCACATCTCTTACACACTTTAGTAAATACTTCTAACATTTTTTAAAACATTTCCAAGATGCAAGACATCAAAAAAAAAGTCCCTATCACATTTAAAATGTACCATTTCATAATATAAACACTCCAAAATAGTTTTCCAATATAGTTTCACTACATACATAAATCATTAAATCTTTTTAATCTTTCATAAAACAATTCCAAAGAGTATACCCAATATTTTATCATAAAACCCATTTTAAAACCATATATTAAGGATGAAACCACACCAAAACACTACCAAAGTATTATTTTCCTCCCTAGAGTCATTTATAAAACCCCTTTTAAGTGTTATAAAATCATCTTGGATAATACCACGAAAGATACAAAAGAAAACACCCATTTTCAAAAAATGCTCTGAAGAAGTATAACAATGTTTTACACAAAAAACCTATTCCAAAAACCCCATTCCAAGGCCCACATGACACTAAGACCATAAAAACATAATTTTTATCCCCTTTCAACAACTAATAAATCAATTTCATATTTTATAAAACTAACACAAAAGATACCACATGTGTTACATTCGAGAAGTTTACAACATAAAAAAAATGCATTTATAAATTTAAATGCTTTACCAAATCCCTCAAAAATGGTTTTGGAACCACACACAAAATATGGAGAACATGATAAACCAGTAAAATAAGAAAACAAACTCATCAATGAATGGTTAACCATGGAATCACCAACAAAAAGTGTCGAATCCCTCAAAACATGGTGCGAAAAATCAACCACAACACCACCACACCACAATGAATAGAAATCCAGCCCTACACCACAATATTTGACCAAAGAAACCAAATAAAACCATAGTTTCAAACCCTATCATCTGGAATTTTTAGAACATAATGAAAGAGGGCAGAATCCCTGAGGGAAAAGGCAGAAACTAAGAAGGAATCATTTACCTTGAAACATATGGAATAAATCACCCCATATACACGAGTATCTAAATTTTCAAACAACCAAAAACCCAAGTGAAGTTGGAAAAATTATTAGGAGATAATTTAAGAACTGTAAGTGTGGAAAAATAGTGATAAATGAAGGAGTTATGAAATAATAAATTTACCTCGTCAAATTTGCGAGATTTGAGAAATTCAAAGAAGATTCATCCAAATTCGTGATGAAACCGGGCTCCAAATTGGGGTAGGAAAGCTTGGGGAGAAACTTGGGTACGTGGGGTTGGTGGAGAGTAGGAATTACCAAGAAAACATAAATATCGAAGGAGATATTAAAGAATTAAAAACTATTCTTAATGCAGTAAATGGGCTTTCAGGCAGGCCGAATCCCTTAAATAAAAACTCATTCCACCCTGCTTATGGATTCCTAAATGGTCCAAATTAATATGGTGGTGTTAATAGGTCAGGGGATGAAAATTAGGAATTTAAATGGATGAAAAATGTTGAAAAATCAAGGAGTTATAAAGGAATCAAAATTTGTTTTTAAATCTGGAATTGGGCACACGATTTGCCCCAATTCATGAGAACTCACCCATTCCTCAATAAAAGCATGGGAAACCCCAAAGACAAAGCATGAATTTAAATTAAATGAAATGTAACATTAAAATAATTCATTTATGTGATTGAAATATAGTGTAACATATCATTAAGAAACATACTTCGAAGAATGATGAGGTTTGTAAGACTCCATTGAAACTTCTAGAGTACACAATTACCTTTAAATAGATTAATTAAAATTTCTATACAGCATTAGAGATGAGTCTGAATCATTTAAAGGTACAAAGAAATATTAATCAAATAAAAAATTGAAATCCTCACCCATTAAATGTAAATGTTCATCTGATTTCACTACTATGCAAGATGTAACAAAAAATTTAAAAAATTAATGGATTTATAATGGAAGTGAGAAATCTATCGCATCAAAAAATGTTTTGAACTATACCCAAAAATCAATAGGAAACAATAATAGAAATATTTTACGATCTATAGAAAACTAATTACAGGGAAAGACTAAATTTCTATAGAAGACCTTGATTTAGTGGATAACGTTGGTTTTGTGGTATATTTGAGAAGCAGTAATATAATTTTTTTTTTAAAAAATTAAATCTATCCATATAAGTTGGAATGAAATAATTAGGGGCAATAGTATAATAATAGATAATAACTTTCATAAGTCATGAGATAAAAGAATAAAAAAAAGAAAAAAATCTAGAAATCATACTCAGAAAAATCAAGTTGGATCTCTAGAAGAAGTATTTCAAATATGTGACCAACCATGACAATTTATTAAATAATTTAAAATTACTCTTCTATTAAAATATTATAATAATAAAAAAATTAAAGGATATTGGAAATATAAAAATTAATAAAATGACTATTTGTTAGTGAGATAACTTTGGAAGCGAGCAAAAAAGGAAAAAATTGTGTATTATTGATGGTAGCAAATTATCATATATGATATTTTGTATGAATATCTTGAAATTTGTTTAAAATCATGATTCATGCATAACAACATTTGGAAATGATGGTTCCTTAAAATTTGGATCAGAAGGAACAGATGAGATTGATGCTCATAAAGTAAAATATAATGTTATTTTACATATTAATGGTCTCAAAAACTTTAATGATAATTATACATCATAATGATGATGAAATGGAAGTGATGTTTTGGAAATAATAATTTGTCAGCAAAATTGTATAAGATGCAAAAAAATTACTACGGGATAAATTTCTATAAAAATATCATTCGCATTGGAAAAAAATTTAATTCATGTTATTTCGGTGTTAAAAATGAAAATATGAAGGGGAATAATAGGCTCAGGAATCATGTCTAGAAAATTAGGAAAAAAATAAAATTATATACTATAATAAAACTACAACCATTCAAAAGTAAAGAATATGATGTTTGTACATCATGATTGAATGGAAACTCGATTGGAAAACCCGACAAGAAAGATGAAATCTAATCTATCAATCATCTTGATATTGTTCACTAAAATATTTGTTGGTTGATGATACATCAATCAAAAAAAAAATTATTTTTATTTTATAACTTTTATTAATTATTTCACTCAGATGAACAACATTATGTTTATGAATAATAAATCACAGGCTGCAGAAATGTACATATTGTTTCATAAGATAATTTGAAAGAGTGTTTGGTGTGTATATATAGAAACCGAGAACCAATAATAGAAAAGATTATAGATTTAATTATTTTGAATCGTACATGAAAAAATTTGTTATTAAACATCATTACAATGCTACATTCACACATAAACTAAATAGATTGTCATAAAGTAAACACATAAGTTCGGTGCAAATGGTTAGAAGCATTATAGATGAGTTTTAACTTTCTATTTATTATAGATAAATGTTGTCGGTGCTATTATACATTGAAAACTAGATATTTGTTATTTCTTTTATTCAACATCACATCCTAAAAATGTAGTTTAATAAAAAATGTTTACTGAAATATTATAAGAATTTATGAATCCCCTACTTATAAATGATCAAAAATCGTGATCTTGGAAAATTTTGATAAAAAATATGAGGATGGAATTTTAATAGTATATTCAAACTAGTATAAGAAGATATAAATGTCATAATAATTTTTTACAGAAGGTTTTTGATTCATATAATGTGATTTTTATTGAAAATATAAATTTTATAACAAGGTTTGATGAAAATTTAGTGCAAGATTGATTGAATACATCCCATAGAAAAGAAAAAATGAAGTTAAAAGTTATCCTAATTGATTAATGGATATTTAGAATAACTGTGTTGTGAGGAACATGAAACTAGAATTAAATATCTGAAATTACATAGATTAAATAAAAACAAAAGTTGAATCATAAATTATTATTGGATATCAAGAATCTCTATTTCAAATTTGAATAAATTTCGGATTAGAAAATCATACATTACTTATCACACGGGTTAAAATGGAATATGATTCAGATATAATTGAATAAAAATAATGATTTGATTCTATTAATGATGAGTTAGATTAAATAGAGATAAATGAAACCTATGAACTTGAAATGTGATGAGAAGGAAATAATATTATTGGAACAATTTTTATTCATAAAATAGATGAATGAATATGAATAATCATGAAGGAAAAAATAAAACTTAAATTTAAATTTTATTTACTGGTTGAAGGTGTGGATTTTGAAGAAACCATTGACACATTATAATATTTAATTCAATTAGAATATTATTATAAGCGAATTCAAATCATTTTTATAAAAAAAATTCAATTAATTTCAAGTTATATTTTATAAATAGTGAAATAGGATAAAAATTTCACATTGATAAACCATGTAGGTTATTAATTTTTAAATATGGATCCAAGGTGTATAAATTGAATAAATCCTTGTATTGGTTTAAATGATCCCCACAATATTTTTTATAAAGATAGGAGTGAAGGATTTTTTTTCTCCTTTTAGTAAATCATCATATGGGTTGCAACCACCTTTGATAAAAGTTTTAAAAAAAGTTGAAAAAGAAGTTAATGAATGTTTGTTAAGGATATTTGTTAAATATAGATTCATAAGAAATTTTTTTATGAATATTATTTGGTGGATGTTGGGAAATTAGGAAGTTTCATTAACGTTATTAAAAAACCTCATTATAAATCAGACAATACAAACCTATTTATTCAAAATTTCTAAAATAATGAAGAATTTCATGATACATAGAGAATATTGCAATGCGTAAGATAAGTGGAATTGAATTACTGATGAACATTTCTGAAAATATTCCCATAAATTTTTCATCAAAAAAAATTCACTAGAAAAGGATCCATGTATATAGATTTTATTGAAATTATTGTCATAATTGTTTGTACAAAGTGTGTAGAGATAATTTGTGTTGAGTTTGAGAAATGGATAAAGAATACCACTAGAAAAAGTATCCAAGAAAATAAATTTTTTGAGTTGGTGGGGATTTTTAAAATGAAAAATAATTTTAAAGGGAGTAATAAAAATCAAAAATACGAATAGCGCACCAGAAAATTAAAGTTCAATATGAGAAAAGTATTTAGAATTTGAAACAATTTAGTCAACTATTATCAGTGGTTCAATAGTATTTCATACAATATTGACAATGAATGTTTTTTATAAATATAACTATAAATGATAAATTAATTCCTCTATTTTAATAAAACAAATATTTGTCACCTAATCTATTAATTTACATATTTTTCAAGGAAAATATAAACTTATTTGTCTAAATGGATTTAGAAAAATATTATCTCCTAGTCTGAGTGAAAACCCATAATATCTAACATAGCTCTGGGGCTCGAACCCATCACTGAAGCGTGACAAGAGTTCATCACCTTCTTTCAATATACATACTACCCTAATTTTTTTCTTCCATAATATTTACACACACATATATATCAGTCATTTATTATATAAATTATTAATTTTGAAATATATTTTTTTATTTGATCACTACATTCTATTTACTAATAGTTTTATCATTACAATCCTCATAGAAATTAAGTTGTTTTATTTTAATGGTTGAAGATGTATGAATCATGATTTCATTATCATATAATTATAACATAAAACCATTGGTTATGTTTTTGCATGAAATTTTATATGAAACATAATAAAATAAATTTTTAATTAATATGTCACTATGAATTCTTATTCCCAAATATTTTTTTTCATTTTCTTGTTTTGTTCATATGTTTTATTAATTTCTTTTAAAAATTTAATTAATATGTTTCATAAATAAATATATCATCATATCATTAATTGAGAAAAATAAATGTCCAAAGTGGTCTTATTTAATAAAATGTCCACTTTTACAAAAAGTAAACACTGAAAAAGACTTTTACATTTCATAAGAACATTATATATTATTTATAAATATAGACTCATAAAACTAATAATTGTAAATGGGTATAAACATTGAAAATTATACATTCACTAAAATGAACTCCAAAAGATTAAAATCCATGAAAAATATTTCCCCTTATAAAAATTTTGTAAAATTATAGGTAATTTTTAGTAAAATTAAATACATTATCAAATGACGTGTAACAATCCTTGTAAGTAATCTAGTGGTTAGAGAATCTGTAATGAAGGTGTATTGATAGGAAAATATTATTTTTTGAATTTTTTATTTTCATCCAATATGATTTATTTTAATTATAAAAATTGTGTAATAATAGAGTTTTTCATTATTATTGATGGTTATATAGACACATTTAAGTGACTTTCAAGATTAATTAATTATATAATAAAGATCATATTTTTTTTTCAACGTAGATGTTTTAAATGAAATTTATTTTCACAAAATAATCTTATAACACACTTTTAAATGATAATTCATTTTAATGATGTCCTTAGTAATTTTTATTTCGGCTTAAATGTTTACTATGATATAAAATATTGATAATATTAAATAAATATGTGTTTTTATTTAAGAGAATTAATTATCATATTTAGTGAACTTATTTTATAAAATAAATTATATTTTTTTGACTAATCACATCAAGACTAACTTAGAGTGATTTTTTTGGGAATTTTCTAACAAAGAATATTATTTCGTAAAAAATTGAAAATGGACACTTTTTGAAGACTCTGATTTTATGCCATCATTATTATTATATCTTCTTGATTAAAAAAATATAAAATATTTTATTCAATAAAGATAAAATTTAATAAGAATAAAAAATAATTTAACATTATTAATTTTAATTATGAAATTTGTACATTACATTTTCAAACAAAAAAAATGGATTTTTGAAATTCAAGGTATTTTTTGTTTATGTTAATTAAATAGGTTGGTTGGAAAGTTATTTTTAGTTTCGGAAGGCATTGAACGTCAAAAAATTCTCATAAATCCATTAATAATCTTAAATGGTTTTAATTCAGGGAACTCACATGTGGTTGGAGTATATGATAAAATAACCAATACATTAGTCGTTAAAACTGCCCTTACTCAAGAATAAATATCCCATTACATCATCACTTTCCACACTAAATCCTTTGATCATGATTTTCCTATCAATTTCACTCTTAATATTTTCTCCAAAGTAATTTCAAGGTTCTTAAGAGTCTCTCTCTAGCTTTAAGAAGCATTTTAAAAAAATAAGGATTTCCTCAATCTTTCTCTTTACATTTTCAAGTAAGTTTATTTTGTTCTATTGCATTTCTAAATTAATTTTTTATATACTAACAAGTATTTAATTCCATGGTATTATATTCCATTTGATATTTTTTTAATTATTTTTTTTATTCCCTCTCTTTATATCTGTTTTCTATGTCGTCACTATGCCAAGGTAAGGGTCTATAGTTTCTCTATTTCCTTTTTATGTTCATTACCTTTGTTATATTGTATTTTTGAATTTCATATTTATACTACCATTAGTTTTATTAAATAATATTATAATTTTTTTAAATGGATGTTTTTTTATTCCATCGCATTATATCCTTTGTCAAGTCATTATAATACTCGAACTATCAATATTCCATTAAACCATTCTAAATTTTGGTAAAGTAAAAAGGGTATGGTTTTTAATGTAATGTAATCTTGGTCTGGATAATACAACAGTACATGGATCTATCATAGTTATACCTATGGGTAATAACATTGAAAATTTTACATTGGGATTTAACTTGTTCATTAACTAGTGCCTGAGAAAGGGCTTTTTTGTATACCTGGTTTGACATTCTTGGGGGGATATTCTTTGGATAGTTTAAATTCACCTTTAAAAATAATTATAACAAATTTACCTATCATTTAATTGGTATCCAACCTTTGAAAATTTTTTATATCTAGTTTCATACGCACCTTTATTACATTGTCCTTGCAAACCCAAAATGAATAAAATCTCATATCCATCACATAAAAATGATCATTATCTATACAGTTATGAAATCCCATTTTATTACATAAGGTCTTTCACCTAGATATATTTATTTATTCTTTGATTGAGAAAAATTATTTTCATACCATATAATCCTTTGTTCTATATGGTATGATAAACCTCGTTGAGAAATTATTCAATGTAGTTAATTCCTTTATTGGGGAAAAATAATTTCATACCATTTATTTATTTATTTATTATGGGTAAATATTGTATTATATGCCACATTGAGAAAATTTGGTTAATTATTTATAATTTTCATTCATTCAACATAATTGCATGAAATTAACCAATTTTTTATGGATTTAATTTGATGTCGATTCTCATGTTACTTCTGAAATTCATGGATATATTCAAAAAACCATTTTTGGTTTATGAAAACATAGATGTAATAATAGGTTTGGCTGGAATTTTAGTTGGTACCATTGTTAGATAAGTTTTAATTTCTAGCCAGAAAAGAAAGTATATGGGTTTTCACTTTCCATGAAGATAAGTTTCATGGGAATCATCAAAGAATTATCTAGTCATATACTACCATTATGGAAGGTTTGTTGATGACATTTCTAACGGTATAGAGGATCCTAAGACATGTATTCATTGTGAACAATATGGTCACCTAACGAATTTCTTTTAAAGTATATCATATGGAATTAAAAAATGATTCACTATCACAAAGGGTTAATAGGTTCGTAAAAATGTTTCAAGGGTGGTGGGTGAAACTTCTATGTTTCGAGGATGTTTATGTTGCTAATACTGGACAGATTTAAGCAATAGAGTATACACCAGAGGAATATGATGTAGGTCCAACTATTTTGAGGGGTTTTATGTTTATTTTATCTTCTATGGTGAAATCATTATTTTATACATGTTCTACTCATTACATTATATCATCAATGTTAGTTTCTGTGGTGGGATTATGTTTAGAAGATATGTCATTCTAGTTGGATATTTTCATTCCTTTAGGAAAGAGGTCTGAACAAGGTTTCAAGTGTCCCACGTCTCAGGTGATAATAGCTAACTTCGTGGTGGTTTGGAACTTTTTAGTTCTTTATATTGAAATATTTTACCTGAAACTTGTTAGGGATTATATTGTTACTGTTATTTCCTTGATATTCATTTGTCACAATTTTGTTTTTTTATCTTTCGGTGGGGTCACTCATGGTTTTTATGGGGACTGAGACACAAGATCAAGAACGGTGTGGCATGCTATTTTTTATAATGGCGTAATCTTGTTCTAATTGAATTTGATATTTCTAGATGTTGTTGAACAATGCTTATAAGACTTATTACAGTAGTGGTGAGTGGGAAGCCCAAGGAATTTTTGGATGTTTTTTTTCTAGTTTACCACTATTGATAGAGGCTATGTTTACTGTTGACCTACTCCCTCGTACGATTCCCAATTTAATTAAATCATATAAAAAGGAACATGTTGTGTTGGTGAAACATAAAGTCTATCATATATCTAGAAATTAAGGGAATTATTCATCCAAGCATATAACCATGGGCTTCACCTATCCTCTTTCTTAATAAATCATATGGGATTCTTTGACGTTGTGAGTATTTTCGAAAGTTAAATAAGGTGGTTGTTAAGAAAAAATATCCTTAACCTGAGATTTATAATATTTTTTACCATCTTAGAGGGGCATATTGGCATCTAATTATTGAACTTTGGCTTGGGTACCACTCGTTGATATTCTGAGAAG
Source organism: Viscum album (assembly GCA_963277665.1). Taxonomy (NCBI): domain Eukaryota; kingdom Viridiplantae; phylum Streptophyta; class Magnoliopsida; order Santalales; family Viscaceae; genus Viscum; species Viscum album. Next base: position 1,533,267,613 of record OY728120.1, on the reverse strand, counting down.
AGGATATACCTAAGACAATGATTAAGAGATCTTGTCAGCATATTTATTTTTTGGTTATTCCATTTGGTCTCAACAACATTTCCAATTATATTCATGGCATTAAAGAACCAAATCCATCATTGGTTCTAGGGATCATTGAGTGTTGTGTTTTTGGATGTCATATTTTTTTAATCCATGTTAGATGATGAGCATATGAACTATTCAAATATAATTCATTAATCATTGAGAGAACATTATCTATTTTTTAATATTCTCAAATGTGAGTTTTGGATTCGTGAATCGAATTTTCAAGAGTATTTTATATCTAAAATGAGGGTCTTAGTGGATCCTCAAAGGATACATGTTGTTATATCCTTGGAGTATCCTAGAAATATTTTTAATATCTAAAAATTCTTAGTATTATCAGGTTATAATAGACGGGTTGTTTCAGATTTCACAAAACATGTGTCCTTTATGATACATTTAACACATAAGGGTGTAAAGTATGATTGGAATGAAAAATTTCAGAGCTATTTAGGGGAGATAAATGTAAGGTTCACTATAGAAATAGTTTTGATTTCTCTATAACCATGTTTGGGTTATGATATTTTTGTGATTATTATGGTATGCTGTTGGTATTTATATTATTGGATGGGAAATAGTTGATGGAATATGAAACACTCTGGTTATTCCTTTATCAGTACAAGTACGCTAACCAATATCTCGAGTTGGTAGTAGTTATGCAAGAACTCAAAACATGGCATCACTACTTATAAGGAAAGCAGTTTATAGTGTATTCTGATCATAATATCTTAAAATATATTTTTACTGAGAGGTGTCTTAACAATGGATTAGGAATCTAGGTGCAGTATATTTAAACTTATTGTTTGTAATTTTCATAAACTCTTAAGAAAGGGAATGTGTTTACTGATGCATGGAGCATAAAATTACAGACACAAACCCTAAAAGAATAATTTGATGAGTGTTCTATGATCATTTTTTCCTGATATAATATTGGGAGAATAGGAGGTTGGTGGAAAGTTATTCATCACTATGATGAAATTTTAATATTCCTTTGATGAGAAATTTCAGTTCAAAGAGATGACAAACACTAAGTTTTAATGCTTTAGTAAAATCCTTTTTGTTGGGGAGACCTCGAATGAGTGGTATTTGTCTCCCAACATAGATGCATTCCTTATTAATAGGTTGTTTGTTCCCTTTTATCTGAGTAAAGAGTTAATGTAAAGTGGACACAAGTCTTGTTTGTCTATACATGTTCGAGCTACCAAGATTTATCATGACTTGAGATTTCGATATTAGTGACCACAAATGATGTGGTCAGCTGGATTCTTTGTATCATGATGTCTCACTTGTCATAAAATTAATGCATAACACTAAAGACCTTCTAGTTTGATGTAACCTATACCCATTATGGTAGGAAAATGGGATACTATTTCCATGGGATTCATCAATAGTTTTCTACAGACATATAGTGGGAAATATGTTATTTGGGTGATCATTTATCAACTTATGAAATCAACTCCATTCATACCTATCAAGGAGACAATTAACATTGAAAAACCTTGAGACTTTTACATATAAAAGATTGTGAGGATTCATGGGGTTCCCAATATGTTTTTTAATAGGGACCCAAGGTTCACATCATGGTTCTGGAATGGTTTATAGGAGGTGATTGGTTCCCATTTCAAATCGAACATGGATTATCATCTAAAGATGGATGGAAAAATATAGGGAGCTATATAGGTTCTTGAAAATATTTTTTGGGACATGATTTTTTATTTGTGTAGGTCTTGGGAAAGTAATTTTCCATGAGATGAATTTTATTATATGTGTATTTATCAAGATTCAATAATGATGGTTCCCTTTCAATCATTGTATGGGAGGCCTCGTTGATCTCCCATGTGCTGTGGAGAGTTGGGAGAGTGGTAATTTTTTGGTCTGGGTCTCATGTAAGAGATAATGGAAAATTCGTAGTTAATCTAGAAGAGGATGATCATAAGAGAGAGCCATCATAAATATATTGTGGATCATTGTAATCAGTCACTTTAGATTGATGTCGGTGATTTGGTTTTTCTCATAGTTTCACCTCACATTGGACATTGTTGGTCAGGTAATTAGGGTATGTGGGAAACAACTATGGTTGACCCCTTTGAAATCATAGAATGACATGGAAATGTGGAATATTGTTTGGAATTACAATCTCACTTGACTTCAATAAAAAATGTGCTTCATGTTTCCAATCAGAGGAGGTGTCACATGGATCCATCCCATATGATTTAATGGGGGGTTTTTTATCTTGAACAAGATACCACCATTACTGAGAAACTAGTATAGATTTTAGATTTCTTGGATACGGTACTATGAAGTAGAATAATTATCTTGGTAAATGTAATGTGTTAGTTCATATTGGATAGACATGAAACATGAAAGTGGTAATCATTGACAAGTCATCAGTGCAATTATTCATTTCTGAGTCCTAAATCTTGAGTAATTATGCGGTATAGAAAGACAGTATTTTGGAGAGATAGTAACATTTTGTGACTTTTGTTCAGGTACTTATTAACATTTTTTTACTATGATTTGTTTCGGTGATACATTTGTATCATTTTGAGATTTTTTTTTTAAATTTTAGAGGCCCATTGAATAATTCAAGATTGGTGCTCATTTAGGAAAAACTATATGGTTTTTATAGTAAACCATGTGGCCTATGTTAAACCACTATAGGGGGTGCATGGTTTGTTCAAACCATGTGCCCACATATTGAAAATCATTAACCCTTGGCCAAAGGGGCCTTCCATGGTTGGAATATGGTTAAATAAAACATATTTCAAAAACATGTACCCCAAAACAAAATATTTGTATCAGGCACAATGTTAAGGTGCATGGTTACTTCTAATCATGTGTCCTATCTTGAAAATTGTTTGTGTGGGATTTAATGAACTGAATGTTTATTTAGAAATACTCATGTACCTTATTTAACCTCTAATGTCCCCCTATTGTCACACTGAATTGACATAATCCTTCCCTGGTGGTCTAGATCATTCTATATTTGGATTATAGGTAGTTTTTCTTCATTCTGGATGGATCAACTCAAGGTTTGTAGTTTTTTTATCTAGTTGTTCCTTTTATTCTTAGATCATTGTTGGATATCTTCTCTTCTCATCATGTGCAACCCAAAGGGGACCTATATTATAGATCTAAGGGTTTTTAGAGGATACATTTATTTCTTGTGAATCAAGGATCATGAGCACCCAATCTACTCATTCATGTTTGTCTTTGTTAAAGGAGAATATTTCTACCTCTGATCTTGAGGATGTTGTTTCTATAAAATGGATTCATTCAATTAATTTCTTATTATTATCATAAAATTACACTTTTTTATTCCTTTAATTGAATTGAATTTTCATTCCATGTTATTTCATGGAAACATAACTGTTTTTAATGTTTTTCTCAATAACAATGGATTTTTTTACACCATGTTTTTTAATAAATTCATTAATGGTGATTTTGGTTAATAAATGGGTTTTCAAACACAGAAGCGAACTTGATTGGATTTGAAAAAATATATATATTTTGAGAATGTTTTTGAAATTGATTTTTGACAAGTATAGAACATTTGGAACATTGGGTTCATTAGGAAATGGAAATAGGAAACCATAGTGTGTTTGTGTGACAAATATTGGGTTAATTTTTTGAAATTTATAGAATATGGTAGGAATAAATATTAGTTTATACCAACATATTCCTTATTTAGGATTCCTTTATGTATAGTATTTATTCTCTTAGTATATGTACCAAAAACATGTGATTTTTCATATACAGTTTGTGTATAGCATAATGGATGTGTTCATGGACAGTTTCTCACATGTTTTTCATATAAGGTTGAATCACATGGTTTTTCATGATGGATTATTTCATAGATACATGTTCACTTACATAACTTATGGTACATGTACTTTAATTCCTCTTTTATCACTTATAGTTTTCATATTTTTATATTTTTGAATATGAAATTATTTTATGAAAACCTAAGTAAATTATTTACAAAAAATATTGGATTTAAATAAATAATATGAAAAATATATTTTCATTTTAAAAGGTAAAATTGTTGCATTCTTGTTGTTATACCTTGTATAGATTCCACTGTGGTATCCTACTAGGTATTGTTCCCCCACCGTAATTTTTCCTTTAATTTGTTACATACATCATATTCAATGGTCTATGTAAAGTAAAGGTCATCATGTATGAAACCAGTTTTTATCATTATAATTTTCTTCGTAGAGGGATGGATAGTGGTAATTATTGGTCACATGGAGACTTATTAGTTTCATATAGTTATAATTTTATAATTTACAATATTTGGATTGGGTTGTACGGATCTTGGATGTATCATTTCTTATATAGTTTACAATATTTTTTTGTCTTGTTTTCAGTTATACGCAAGACTTATTTATGTTATCTTTTTTCACCTCACCACTAGGATAAGTTGGATGAGGTGACCTGTCTAGTTGACTCATGTTATTTGTTATATTATCAGTCAAATTATTTTTTCCCAAATAGTTCACTATTTTTTGCATGTGTAAGAGAGGTGGACTCTATAATAATAAATATTCATTGAATAAAATATTATATTTTGGAATTTATAAATATTTTAATTCAAAGGAACTTACTGTTATTGAGAAAAGGAAGGTTAGAATAATGTGGGTACTAAAAGATCCTTTTGAGAATGTCTTCTAGCCGAAAGGGATTTGCATATAGAGAAAATAAATTTTTATAAAATATTGAACCAATGTATTAGTAGTTTAAAATTAATTTATTCAGTAGCTTTCTAAATTTACATTGTAGATTTGTTATGGTATGTTCTTTCTGAGACCATTATTTTATTGTTTTCTTGGTTGGGGTGTTATAGAAGCATTCTAGAAGAGTTTTAGTGGAATTAGAGCTGTATAAGAACTATTTTATTCCTTCTAGGATATAAAATTGGAGTTTATGGTGTATGTTTTTCTCTTACAGCTTCTGCGCATGGAGGTTTGCTACTTTTATGTGGCTAAAGTTCATAGCATGGAAAGAGTTTACATCCTAAGAAGTGTATTTACAATGAAAGTTAATTCCATACAAATGCACCATGTTTTTTGGTGGAAAAGGGTTTTATGACCACAAAATTTGATTCATAGAATAATTTTTTAGACCCATAAATTTTATGAATGAAAACTGTGGTTTAAGATATAAATTATGCACGTTGCATATTTTTTATACCTTTTTCAATTGATTAATATATCATTCATTTGATCATATCTATTTATTATTATAGGTGAGACCTAAATATCAATGTAGGATATTCCAACCCTCCTCCATCCTATTTTTATAATTGGTTCTGGCAGTTTCTTTCCATTGATCCATGGTGAGATATTCTCCAATACCCCTCATTTTATATCAATTCTTCTAGGGTATTTCATTATAGAATTATTTTATGGGTTCAAGATGTGTTTGATATTTTTTTAAGATATGTTGATAAAGTGTTTGTTGATACCTTATTTCCATATATAGTTGTGAGATTTGGGTTGTTCTTTCTTTTCCCTATGCTTCTTTATGAGATCCTGAATATTTATTTTTAGGTAGGGGATCAGCATTCTCACCTATTTACATGATATGTGTGGGGACTTCATGATTTCTACTTTCATTTGGTGGGTAATAAAGGTTGGAATAATATTATAATAATAATAATTTTTTAAATTTATGGTTATGGATGAGATATCGTACCTTTTATTACTTTGAGATACATTGTTGATGAGTTTATGTCGTATGGTTTCCTTGATCAGAATAACTGATATTGGGATCCTTGTATTCACTATATGTGATTTGATGCGATGACCCCTAATCTAATATTTCAAGAAAAAAACTAAATAAAAGTCTAAAGAATGTATATATGGATAAATAAATGGCTTCCCATTGAATATGGTTATTATGATAATACACTTGCTAAATAAATAAGCAATGTGGTGAAATCCCTTAAATAAATTGTGGATGTTGAAATGTGATGTTGTTGTGTCTCATTATGCTTATTGTGTTTCCCAATATGGTTTGAGCTATTTTACACTAATGAAAGTGACCATATGGGCTACATGACATGTGGGGTTATAAAATGGTTGTTGGATGACATGGATGTAACTTTGTAAATTATGTAAGGGTGAAGATTTTTTGTGGTTTTTTGTCATTAGGTAATGTTGTGGGATGAGGTTGTGGAATGTGATGTTGTGTAAATTGGTTGTGATGTTATGTGGTTGAAATATTTATTAGTTTCAGTGTGTGGTGATTATGGTTGTGCAGCAATTGTGATGTGTTGTTGTTGTGGTGAGATGGATAGGATGGTGTGGCTCAATGAAGACTATTTATGTGTGTTAGTCCAGTAGTTTTGTGGCATGGTTCTGTTAGTTTTATGGTTATCCATGGTATAAATTATGATGTACAAATTAAATAATTTTTGGTTTATAAATGAATATGAAATGGGATAAAAGTTGATATGTGGTATATGGTATTAAATAATTTAATGGTGATTGAATTGGATATTAAAATGTGGATAAATTGGTTTCAAATGGAATGTTTGTAGTGAAAATTATAATTTGAAAGTGATCATTTATATCTTGTGTGGTAGTTGTGTGGTGTATTTCATATATTAGTGGTAGTGGTTTTTATCGTTGACAAGTGATATGGTGGTCGGAATTTGGTGTGTTATAGTGTAGTTAATGTAAACAAGTAGGTTGGGTGTTGTGGGATATCTATATATCATGTATTGTTTATTATTTCTATATTATCACCACCCAAGTAGATGGCCTTACCAATGATCTATGGTTCTAGGTTCTATGTATGTTTTCCACCTTCTTGGATAGTAGTGATACTGATGACTGAGTAAGCCATATTATCTACTCTTCCTTCAGAAGTGATAACCCGGGTGTTTTGTGGAGTTGTGATTTTATGCGGCAATTATGAGAAGTGATATGTGGTGGGGGTCATGTGTGGAAGGAGGGAACAATAATGATTTTATTTTTTTCATGATACCCTACTGCTCCTTTTGTGTGATGGGGTGTGCATTGATGTCCTAGTTATTTTTGGGAAAGGTGTAATGTGATCAAGCAGTGAAGAAAGGTTATGTGATGGACGAGATGTGAGGATTCTTGATACAATCATTGAATTACAGACAATGAGAGGGCAGAGTGGGTAGGGATGCATCCAAAATGACATCATAAGTACGATGCGTTGTGATGTGATGTGATGTGATGTAACGCCCCGACCCCAGTTACCCAGAGTCGGTGCATTATTACATAACATTGGCATGATCACAAGAAAGATCAAATCTCGAAAGACCGATTGGTTTAGTAGCCTTGGAAACACTAGATATATTCATAAGTTTTACATTACATCATAAAATGAAAAACTACTACAACAACATAATGTCTCCATAATCCACACTACTATCCCCTCATAATATCCCTGCAGGTCATTCATAATTTACTTCTTCACATCCTGGGGAAAAATAAAACATAGAAAAGGGGTGAGCTCAAATGCCCAGTAAGGATAACAATATAGCGGAAACTTTCATAAATAAGAATAAACATTTAAGGCAATGCATTACTAAAACAAAAGCCTTTTAAAATTGAACTTCAACATGGTATGGCAAAAGTAAAATGAAATAATGCCATTTACTTATTCACATGGATATTCTACTAATCGAATAATCACATGCAAAAATCAATAACCACTTTCATAATGTTGGAATGCATAATGCCAGACTATCATAACCACATAGCCAAGGCCTCGTGCCAAGACTACAAATAAGATTTTGTCAAGGCCTTATGCCAAGACACTAGTTTGTCTCATGAGACCTACCGATGCATCGAGGAGCTATAGCGGGCTCCACCCGTCACTTATTAAGTCCAATGCATTCCCATATGAAAAGGTTTAAACATAACATAAACATTCGTATTAAACTAGCATACGAAATGTCAATACTTTCACAATAAACTATGAATGGTATAAAAATAGCACATCCACAGTCAAACATATCACAAAACCTTCAATACAATATAGAAGTTTTGTATCATAATAAATCAACTTCAAATAATCTTAAAATCCATCAAAGGATGTTGACATAGATGAAATCAAAATTCTTTTTAAAGAAATATCTCCTTTTATTTTGAAATCATTTAAGATCCATATAAAATAAAACATTTTCTTTGAAAATATTCTTATAAGCTTGTATGGGAAGCTTCGACGATTTTATAATGGCGGAAAATAACCGCACCCGCCGTATAAGTTAAAAAAAAACATTCTTACCTCAATTCAGTCGAAAAGGTTAAAAAGGACCTTGTTTTGAAAACGACGGAATGATTCTTTTATAAACCTCTTATAAAAAGTCAAACAAGGGTATAAATGACTTTAACCCATATTCTTGTAAATAGTAAAAATGTTTTGAAATACATTTTGAAGAAACATGGATGTGGATGATAACGAGATCCCAGTAGATTATTACGTATAAACAACCTCGGATAAAGAAGAGATTGTGAAATAACCCTTACCTTGTACTTTTCCTTGGTTGTGGTAGGTTAACCTCCTGTATAATGGTGAAATAATTGTTATTAAATTATACAAGAATCATATACATTAATATGATATCATATATGATCTTTTAATATTGATTTGATAATAATATCTTAGTATTATCGTTGTTTCGGGTGTTAACTTACTTGTTTTCTTTCATATGTTTTGTTACGTAAGACATGTTTGTAAAGGATAGGTTGTATATTATTCATATCCAGAATGATATCAAGTCCTTAAACATCATTTTTAAATCATAAAATGATAATTACGCTTTAATGGTTACGATGGAGAATGAATCTCATCGCGTTCGTGGAGACGGTAGTCCGTACGTACGCACGAGTGACAATATCATTCTTTTGATATTAAAATAATATATAAATGGATGGTATATCATATATACAGAATCATTAACATGTTATATTTATTATTTACAAGAGTTACACATCATTATTATACCCATCCAAATAATATTATATTGAATAACAATTACACCACGACGTGGAGACGGTAAGCCGTACGTACGCACGTATGGTGACATGTTATTCAAAGGGTGGATAGAATACTGAATATGATTGTACCATATTTATAATAACATCACAGTATATGTGAGATACTGGAGTTATTATTTCAGAATGGTAAGAACAAAGGAAGAAGAAGTGGAAGAAGAAATGAACTTAGAAAAGGGTGGTGAAATCATTACCTCTTCTTCGGGTTCTTCCTTTTGATTTGATCAAAAGGGCTCCTTAGGTTGGCTTTCTGATCAAACTAAGGCCTCTAGGTTGTATTGAGGGATGTTGGGAGAGTATTTGGGCAGAGTTTGGCCGAACCAAAAGGCTTTGAAGGTGTGAAGAAATGAGAAGGAGGAGTGCCCTTTTATAAGAGGGGTGAGGGGCACCTTTGGAAAAGCTAGAAATATTAATTTATAATAAATTCATATTCGGTTTCTAAAGGCTCCAAAGTTGAATATTCAAATGATGAGGTGGGGATAGGTCGAAATCAACTCATCCAATAGAATTTAGACAGGTTTGGGTACTTATATTAACCTTATCTTTAAGTATTAACTCTAAGTTAATTAGTTTCACTTTTACAATGTCTCTTTGTATTTTATATATTATGGTTAATAAACTTACTATATACATCCAAGAGACCCCCAAGTGGTCCATTAATGATTAACCTATCATGATATAAGTCTCTTGGCCGAACCTTAGATTTTTAGGAATATAATATCAATTAATAATATAATATTTGTTTTAAGAATTCTTTTATGTCAATTTTGACACTATTCATTAGTTGATTTTTGTGAAACTCATAACAGATTTATTACTTCAAACAAAGTCAATTAAATCAATCCTAATATATCATATTATCCTAGAAAATTAGTTTAATTCATTAAAAGTTTCATATTATATTTATTTGGGTATTTATAATATCACTTATTTTAATTTTTCACTATTATAGTAATTACTGCATCATCATTGTGTCATAAATAAAATAAATTATTTAATGTCTAAAAATTATAAGTAAAATATCATTATGTAGGAAATCGTTTTAGCTTTCTAATGAATATTTATAATCGAAAATCCAACATGTATAACCCTATGTAAAAATTGTTCTTCTAAAAGATGTAAGCTTATGCCATTTTTATTTTTATTTTAACTTTATTAATATAAAGTGTCCCTGCCACATACAAGTGGCTCCAAGGGGTCCCCAAATTGACCCAAGGATGCCCATGGTCGGGTATGTGTCCACCAATAAGGTTAGGACACGTTTTAGGGTAATTTTGTATTATTATAATATTATTTTTTTAACCCTTATTTACCGGATTTACCCTTTAACCATGGTAAATAAAATATTTACCACAGTAACTATTCAAAATGTCTAAAAATAAAAGTTACCTATTTACACAATTTGAACATCCTGATTCCAAATATGGAATCCATTTTCCTAAAATCAAAACACAGAAGTGGCAGAAATTAATTTAAAATTAATTCCCGCTGTTAAAACAAAAAGCGTGTTTTTAAGAGATAATAACTATCAAAAGATTGACACTTGTTTATGTTCAGTTTAATTGTAAAATTATGTCCAATGACCAAAATTATATTAAATGGTAAAAATATATTCTAAATATACTTTAAAACCACTCAAATTCATAATTTATCACTAGTAATTAATTTGATTAAAAAAGTTGTTTTTAATTAAAATTTAGTAATTTTCACTATTCATCAAAATATGAAAGTTATCCGAAATGTACCAAAATTTCACCCTAGGCTAAATTCGATATTCCGAATCCAAAAATGAAGTCCATTTTCAAATATAAAATATATATAATTTCAAAAAGTAGGTATTACTATTCATAACGGCTAGTTTGATTAGTTATGGTGTGTTAGAACTCGGTGTTGCGTACAACACACGCTATCACATTATTCAAAGAGAAGCGTACCATAGAAGCTTGGGGTGTTACATTCTCCCCTCCTTCAAATAATTGCGTCCTCGCAATTTCTAGGGTATTACTGCATAAAAAGACTCGGGTGGTTCTTCATCATAAGTTCCTCGGGTTCCCACGTTGCCTCTTCCATCTTATGATTTCTCCACAAAACTTTTACCAGACGCGTCGTCCGGTTTCTCAGTACTTGTTCTCTTGTATCAAGAATACTGACGGGCTCTTCACAATAAGACAGATCCGGTTCCAGTTCTAATTCCTCATAGGTGAGTACATGCGTTGGGTCAGGCATGTATTTTCTCAACAGAGATACGTGGAACACATCGTGAACTTTGGAGAGACTTGGCGGCATTGCCAATCGGTAAGCTACAGCCCCAATTCGTTCTAGAATTTCGAAAGGTCCGATGTACCTGGGACTCAATTTACCTTTCTTACCAAAACGTATGACTCCCTTCCACGGAGATACCTTCAGGAAAACATGATCACCGACTTGAAATTCCAAATCCTTCCTTCGATTATCGGCATAACTCTTCTGCCTACTTTGAGCTGCTTTGATGTGATTTTGGATTACCTTTACCTTTTCCATCGTTTCCTCCACCAGTTCTAGACCTAAAAGTTTTCTTTCACCGACGTCATCCCAACAGGTTGGTGTACGACATCTCTTTCCGTATAACGCTTCATATGGTGCCATCTGAATACTCGAATGGAAGCTATTGTTATAGGAAAATTCTACCAGAGGTAAATATTGATCCCACATACCCTGAAAGTCAAGTGAGAAAGATCTCAACATGTCTTCTAAGGTTTTAATAGTCCGTTCTGATTGTCCGTCTGTCTGAGGGTGGTAAGCAGCGCTCAAATGAAGTTCAGTATCCAGGGATTTCTGAAGACTTTTCCAAAACCTTGAAGTAAAACGGGGATCACGATCCGAAACAATTGATAGGGGTACTCCATGAAGTCTCACAACTTCATTAATGTATAGTCTTGCTAGACGTTCCAGGGGTAGATCTTCTCTCATAGCAAGAAAATGTGCTGACTTGGTAAGACGATCAACAATAACCCATATTGCATCGTTCCTTCTAGGAGTCTTTGGTAGCCCCATGACAAAGTCCATTGTAATATTGTCCCATTTCCACTCCGGTATGGGAAGCAGTTGCATGACTCCTCCAGGCTGTTGCCTTCCAGCTTTCACTTGTTGACAAACCATACATCTTGACACAAAATCAGCAATCTCCCTCTTCATGTTGTCCCACCAAAAATGTTCCTTCAAATCTCTATACATTTTGGTGCTCCCAGGGTGTATAGAGAAATTGGAACTATGAGCATCATCCAGCAATTCCCTTTTTAGATCAGGTATATTGGGAACACAAAGTCTCTTCCCGAATTTCAAAATTCCATCTTCATACACAAAGTCTCTCAATCTCCCATCATTCACAGCTTTAATCTTCTTTTGGAATTCGTCATCATCGGTCTGAGAACTCTTAATCCTTTCTAGTAAAGATGGTTTGGCAACCATTTGAAAAAAGCATTGATGTTTCACCTTCCCTGGTTATTCCCATGTCCATTTTCACTAGATCCATGAAAATTGGATCCCTTTCAATTCTCATATTGTTCAAAACTCCATGGTCTTTTCTACTCAAAGCATCTGCCACCTTGTTTGCCTTCCCCGGGTGGTAGTGTATCGTACAATCATAATCCTTGAGTAATTCAAGCCATCTCCTTTGCCTCATGTTGAGTTCTTTTTGTGAGAAAATATACTTCAAACTCTTGTGATCAGTATAAATCTCACATTTTTCACCATAGAGGTAGTGCCTCCATATCTTCAAAGCAAAGATCACAGCTGCTAACTCAAGATCATGAGTAGGATAGTTTTGTTCATGAATTTTCAACTGTCGTGATGTATAAGCAATAACTCTATCATTCTGCATAAGGACACAGCCAAGTCCTTTCTTTGATGCATCACTATAAATAACGAACCCATCATTCCCCGATGGTAGAGTCAATATAGGAGCATTGACTAATCTTCTCTTCAGTTCTTCGAAACATTCTTCACACTCTTTTGTCCAAACAAATTTAACCCCTTTACGTGTGAGCTTCGTTAATGGGTTAGCCAATCGGGCAAAATTCTGGACGAAACGTCGATAATAACCTGCCAAACCAATAAAACTACGTACCTCAGTTATACTCGTAGGTGCTGGCCATTCTTGGATTGCCTTGGTCTTAGAAGGATCAACAGAGATTCCATCTTTAGAGACAATATGGCCAAGAAAAGAAATCTCCTGAAGCCAGAATTCACACTTGCTAAACTTCCCATATAATTCATGCCTCCTCAGAGTCTTCAAGATAATGCGCAAGTGATTTTCATGATCTTCGTAGGTTTTAGAGTATACCAAGATATCATCAATAAATACCACCACAAATTCAACGAGATACTCCTTGAAAACTCTATTCATCAGATCCATGAATACAGAGGGTGCATTAGTCAATCCAAACGGCATTACAGTAAACTCGTAATGCCCGTACCTGGTTCGAAATGCTGTCTTCGGAATGTCTTCCTTCTTCACACACAACTGATGGTATCCAGATCGAAGGTCAATCTTTGAAAAGTATTGAGCTCCATGCAGTTGGTCAAATAAATCATCAATACGAGGTAGGGGATACTTGTTCTTTATTGTTATAGCATTGATCTCCCTGTAGTCAATACATAACCTCATAGATCCATCTTTCTTTTTAACAAAAAGAACAGGGGCTCCCCATGGAGAAACACTAGGGCGAATAAATCCCTTATTACTCAATTCCTCTAGTTGTTTCTTTAGTTCGACTAACTCTACAGTGGCCATTCTATAAGGGGTCTTCGATATAGGCCTTGATCCAGGAATCAAATCAATAGAAAACTCAACTTCTCGTTCTGGAGGATGTCCAGGTAAATCTTCCGGAAATACATCTACAAATTCTTTCACAACAGGTACATCCTCTATTTGAACATTCCTTTCCTCACCGATAGTTACTTCATTCTCTTCCTCCCCAATAATTGAATTAAGTTGAGCTACTGGGGGTGGGTCTAAATAAGAATTAGGTGGTGACGATTCTGCTCTAAAAATAAGGTGCTCCTTATCATTATCATCATGAATCGTAACCTCTTTCTTCTTACAATAAATCTTCGCATCATAGTCCGAAAGCCAGTCCATACTGAGGATTATATCAAACTCAATCATAGGTATGATGATGAAATCAGCAGATAAAGAAAATTTATGTGCTCTAATGGGGACTGATTCACAAAACATTGTTGCAACGATACTTCCCTTAGGAGTTTTAACTGACAACTCCCTTATTAAATCAAATTGGAAATATCTAATTTTCTTAGCAAACTGGGAAGATATGAAACAATGCGATGATCCAGAATCAAATAATGCATTTGCTAAACTTGAGGAAACCATTAAATTACCTGCCACCACGTCTTTCGGAGTTTCTACCTCAGCAGTAGTGATAGCATAAGCCTGGCCTTGATCCCTTGGCCTTTTCTGAGGTAAGTTCTCCTGACGCTTAGGACATGCATTTGCATAATGCCCCATCTCCCTGCAATTGTAGCACTGAACATTGGTAGCTTCCTTCTTCCCCTTGCAATCATGAGCTTGGTGGCCTTTTTCACCACACTTGTAACAGACTCCCATTCCCTTCAGGCAAGCACCGGGGTGTTTCTTCCCGCACTTACCACAAGATGGATATTCAACCTTTCCCTTCTTCCCCTTATTTCCATTCCCAGATTGATCAGCAGGTCTCTTCTTCTCTTGCTTTGCTTTAAAGTCATAAGACTTAGAGAATTCCTTTTCGGTCTTGATAGCACATGAGACAATGTCTTCGTACGATGAAAAGTATTGTGAGACTAATGCTCGACGGAGAAATGGTTTTAACCCATCAAAGAAACGATCAATCTTACTTCTTGGGTTGCGAATATAATCACCAGCGTACCTCGCTAACCTTGTAAAGTTAGCCTCATACTTTGTGACATTATCATCCTCCTTTTGTCTCAGACTCAGAAATTGCCTTTCCATATCTGCTCGATGGTCGCGAGGAAAGTATTTTTCTAAGAACAGATCTTTGAACTCCCTCCATTCCATGTTTGATACTTCATCATCTTCCTTCATGTTTTGAATCAATGACCACCATTGATCAGCATCTCCAGTGAGGCGGTAAACTGCCATGGTAACTTTTTCCCTTTCACTACTCCCCAAAGCCTGAAATATTTTCTCTAGGGAAAATATCCATTGCTCAGCTACTAAGGGATTTGTACTCCCATTGAACGTTGGTGGTTGTTGTCTCATGAATCGATCTAACATTTATCCTCCACGCTGCGGATCAGGGTGCTCCATACGGGTAAGGTTATTATTCATAACCTGAGTAAGTTGTCCCAGTATGGTGATTAGCTGATCGGCACCAGTTGCATCTCCAGCCCCACTATAATTATCTTGAGCAGGAGGGCAATCCCTACATGGAGTGCGCGCATTGATACGGTTTCCATTTCTTCCACTAGGCGCCATTTCTAAACAATGGCATAAACTAGATCAGTTTATGAATCAAAATACATAATCCCATACTTATAAAACACTTAACATAAATTGAACTATTTATGGATATAATCCATAATCATAAAAATGTTTTTCTTTGAGGAAGTATATACTCATAAACCCTTCATAATTATTTGTAAAGATAATGAGAGTTATCCTAAGCATATCCCCCGGGAGTGTCGTAACCAAGAGTGCAGCAAGGCCCGTTGTCGTGCACCAGTTCCCGTTCGAGTCTAGCTCAAAGCGGTGTTTTCGGGTTTTACCCCTAGGTACATCTGTGCCAGAGCCGCCTCTACCTGCTCGTATCCAGACAGGGATGTATTGCTCGGAAAACTCACAAAATCTCTACAATACCAAAATTCTAGGAAGTTCTTCTATACTAATCCTCAAAGTTCATCTTAGGTCTACGTGCTCTAATCAGAGTTTATCTAAATCTAGCTTCCAAGGTTTGTACTAAACTTCCTCTGATACCAACTGTAACGCCCCGACCCCAGTTACCCAGAGTCGGTGCATTATTACATAACATTGGCATGATCACAAGAAAGATCAAATCTCGAAAGACCGATTGGTTTAGTAGCCTTGGAAACACTAGATATATTCATAAGTTTTACATTACATCATAAAATGAAAAACTACTACAACAACATAATGTCTCCATAATCCACACTACTATCCCCTCATAATATCCCTGCAGGTCATTCATAATTTACTTCTTCACATCCTGGGGAAAAATAAAACATAGAAAAGGGGTGAGCTCAAATGCCCAGTAAGGATAACAATATAGCGGAAACTTTCATAAATAAGAATAAACATTTAAGGCAATGCATTACTAAAACAAAAGCCTTTTAAAATTGAACTTCAACATGGTATGGCAAAAGTAAAATGAAATAATTCCATTTACTTATTCACATGGATATTCTACTAATCGAATAATCACATGCAAAAATCAATAACCACTTTCATAATGTTGGAATGCATAATGCCAGACTATCATAACCACATAGCCAAGGCCTCGTGCCAAGACTACAAATAATATTTTGTCAAGGCCTTGTGCCAAGACACTAGTTTGTCTCATGAGACCTACCGATGCATCGAGGAGCTATAGCGGGCTCCACCCGTCACTTATTAAGTCCAATGCATTCCCATATGAAAAGGTTTAAACATAACATAAACATTCGTATTAAAACTAGCATACGAAATGTCAATACTTTCACAATAAACTATGAATGGTATAAAAATAGCACATCCACAGTCAAACATATCACAAAACCTTCAATACAATATAGAAGTTTTGTATCATAATAAATCAACTTCAAATAATCTTAAAATCCATCAAAGGATGTTGACATAGATGAAATCAAAATTCTTTTTAAAGAAATATCTCCTTTTATTTTGAAATCATTTAAGATCCATATAAAATAAAACATTTTCTTTGAAAATATTCTTATAAGCTTGTATGGGAAGCTTCGACGATTTTATAATGGCGGAAAATAACCGCACCCGCCGTATAAGTTAAAAAAAACATTCTTACCTCAATTCAGTCGAAAAGGTTAAAAAGGACCTTGTTTTGAAAACGACGGAATGATTCTTTTATAAACCTCTTATAAAAAGTCAAACAAGGGTATAAATGACTTTAACCCATATTCTTGTAAATAGTAAAAATGTTTTGAAATACATTTTGAAGAAACATGGATGTGGATGATAACGAGATCCCAGTAGATTATTACGTATAAACAACCTCGGATAAAGAAGAGATTGTGAAATAACCCTTACCTTGTACTTTTCCTTGGTTGTGGTAGGTTAACCTCCTGTATAATGGTGAAATAATTGTTATTAAATTATACAAGAATCATATACATTAATATGATATCATATATGATCTTTTAATATTGATTTGATAATAATATCTTAGTATTATCGTTGTTTCGGGTGTTAACTTACTTGTTTTCTTTCATATGTTTTGTTACGTAAGACATGTTTGTAAAGGATAGGTTGTATATTATTCATATCCATAATGATATCAAGTCCTTAAACATCATTTTTAAATCATAAAATGATAATTACGCTTTAATGGTTACGATGGAGAATGAATCTCATCGCGTTCGTGGAGACGGTAGTCCGTACGTACGCACGAGCGACAATATCATTCTTTTGATATTAAAATAATATATAAATGGATGGTATATCATATATACAGAATCATTAACATGTTATATTTATTATTTACAAGAGTTACACATCATTATTATACCCATCCAAATAATATTATATTGAATAACAATTACACCACGACGTGGAGACGGTAAGCCGTACGTACGCACGTATGGTGACATGTTATTCAAAGGGTGGATAGAATACTGAATATGATTGTACCATATTTATAATAACATCACAGTATATGTGAGATACTGGAGTTATTATTTCAGAATGGTAAGAACAAAGGAAGAAGAAGTGGAAGAAGAAATGAACTTAGAAAAGGGTGGTGAAATCATTACCTCTTCTTCGGGTTCTTCCTTTTGATTTGATCAAAAGGGCTCCTTAGGTTGGCTTTCTGATCAAACTAAGGCCTCTAGGTTGTATTGAGGGATGTTGGGAGAGTATTTGGGCAGAGTTTGGCCGAACCAAAAGGCTTTGAAGGTGTGAAGAAATGAGAAGGAGGAGTGCCCTTTTATAAGAGGGGTGAGGGGCACCTTTGGAAAAGCTAGAAATATTAATTTATAATAAATTCATATTCGGTTTCTAAAGGCTCCAAAGTTGAATATTCAAATGATGAGGTGGGGATAGGTCTAAATCAACTCATCCAATAGAATTTAGACAGGTTTGGGTACTTATATTAACCTTATCTTTAAGTATTAACTCTAAGTTAATTAGTTTCACTTTTACAATGTCTCTTTGTATTTTATATATTATGGTTAATAAACTTACTATATACATCCAAAAGACCCCCAAGTGGTCCATTAATGATTAACCTATCATGATATAAGTCTCTTGGCCGAACCTTAGATTTTTAGGAATTTAATATCAATTAATAATATAATATTTGTTTTAAGAATTCTTTTATGTCAATTTTGACACTATTCATTAGTTGATTTTTGTGAAACTCATAACAGATTTATTACTTCGAACAAAGTGAATTAAATCAATCATAATATATCATATTATCCTAGAAAATTAGTTTAATTCATTAAAAGTTTCATATTATATTTATTTGGGTATTTATAATATCACTTATTTTAATTTTTCACTATTATAGTAATTACTGCATCATCATTGTGTCATAAATAAAATAAATTATTTAATGTCTAAAAATTATAAGTAAAATATCATTATGTAGGAAATCGTTTTAGCTTTCTAATGAATATTTATAATCGAAAATCCAACATGTATAACCCTATGTAAAAATTGTTCTTCTAAAAGATGTAAGCTTATGCCATTTTTATTTTTATTTTAACTTTATTAATATAAAGTGTCCCTACCACATACAAGTGGCTCCAAGGGGTCCCCAAATTGACCCAAGGATGCCCATGGTCGGGTATGTGTCCACCAATAAGGTTAGGACACGTTTTAGGGTAATTTTGTATTATTATAATATTATTTTTTTAACCCTTATTTACCGGATTTACCCTTTAACCATGGTAAACAAAATATTTACCACAGTAACTATTCAAAATGTCTAAAAATAAAAGTTACCTATTTACACAATTTGAACATCCTGATTCCAAATATGGAATCCATTTTCCTAAAATCAAAACACAGAAGTGGCAGAAATTAATTTAAAATTAATTCCCGCTGTTAAAACAAAAAGCATGTTTTTAAGAGATAATAACTATCAAAAGATTGACACTTGTTTATGTTCAGTTTAATTGTAAAATTATGTCCAATGACCAAAATTATATTAAATGGTAAAAATATATTCTAAATATACTTTAAAACCACTCAAATTCATAATTTATCACTAGTAATTAATTTGATTAAAAAAGTTGTTTTTAATTAAAATTTAGTAATTTTCACTATTCATCAAAAAATGAAAGTTATCTGAAATGTACCAAAATTTCACCCTAGGCTAAATTCGATATTCCGAATCCAAAAATGAAGTCCATTTTCAAATATAAAATATATATAATTTCAAAAAGTAGGTATTACTATTCATAACGGCTAGTTTGATTAGTTATGGTGTGTTAGAACTCGGTGTTGCGTACAACACACGCTATCACATTATTCAAAGAGAAGCGTACCATAGAAGCTTGGGGTGTTACATGTGATGTGATGTGATGTGATGTGATGTGATGTGATGTGATGTGATGCAATGTGATGATATGTGTATGGAAGGGAGGGGAGCACAGGATGGTCAATGTTGGGGAATGAGAGTGCAAAATCAACATTGAATAGGTAGTAATGATCCTTAATTTGTTATTATTCCAAGGTTATATTATTATATTGGATGTGTGATTTGGTGAGTGATCCATTGTGAGGTTGGGATTGGGTAGTTGACATATATAGCTGTTTATTGGTTCTCTTTTTTCTCCTTCAGGCATTTTCAGTGTCGTTTCACATGTTCACTTGGGACATTTTTTATTACACTATTTAGTATACATATTATTCTCCCCCTAGTTTTATACAATTAATTTTATGTTTCTAAGAGCACATTCGGGTCCAATCCGGACATTACTATATTAATTTGGTTGTGTTGTAATGTTATTTCCATAGACATGTATTTTTGGCATATTGGAGACCTTTTTTTGTATAAGTTTTCTTTATACATGATTTATGAGAATAATATGGTATTATTTTATATTAGATTCTATATTTTATTGGTGGGTTTTCCTATATTCTTATCATTTATTACTATAAAGGATAATTCCTTCAATGTGTGAGATTTTTATACCCTCGGCGATTGTTGCCAACTTGGGGCCTATTGGAGGCAGGAATTTATGGTCACTATCTCCCTTACTTCATTGTTAGCCTAGAAATGTTATCATTAGAATGAGTTTACATGATGGAGTTTCATAATAGGATTATTTTAATGATAGGATATATTTTTGAGTTAGAATCTATGAGGTTTTCATGGGTTGGTAGGGAAACGGTGCCAGTTCATCTTGAAGCATTATGTGGGCCAGAGAGACTAGCTAGGATAATAGATTTTAGGACCACATGTGATCTGATGCACAAACTCTAATATTGATTAACTACCATGATAGGTGTACCCTCTTATAAGGTAGATACCTAGGATAGTTACAAGAATAATGATTGATTGTGTTAATGTTTAATAGGTTTGTTGTGAGAAAATAAAATGAAATAAAAATAAGTTTAATAAAGCTTCCTCTGGCCACTCTTAGGATGTTATCCTTAATGTTTAGGATTGGATAACCATCATTATCTATTATTGGTTCATGTAGTTGAGGTTTTTATAGTTTTTGTATCTGATCATTAGTGGGTTAACCCGATAAAGGAGAATGAGGCATGGAAAAGGTCCGTACAATACTTTTAGTAGTAGAGTTTCGGAATGTGAAAGGTGAGAGTCTCTGATCTTGAGATTTGAAAATGGTTGGAGTTCATAGAGATAACATAATGTCCAAATCAATAATAGGATATGTTCTGGGTTGAATTGGTTTTGAGTCAGTTGTGGGAGCTATGGATTAGTGGTGGATGTTGTTTGTATGTGACTATAAGGAGGAAGATGTGTTGGGGACTAACATTTGGAATGAGTTCCATTTAGATTTATTATCATTGATGATGAGGTAATCCATGAGATAGGAACTAATCTACCTTTATCATGGGAGAATTAGTGTGTGGAATATTGGTATCACGTACAAGGACCTCATGATCTCTTCTCCAAATGTTTTTTCTAGATGAGGAGTCTAGAGAACGGTGCCTGGAGGGGCGTTAATCCTAGTGATTAGGCATGTGGTCACCTGATTTACAATTCCAATGTATCTAGAGGTACCAAAAACTTCATGGTTTTATAGTGAATTATTTCATTGGGATATTATCCTCTAGATAGTTTTAATTTGGTTGTCTCAAGGAGAAAACTTCTTGGAAATGGGTCCTGGGAATTTAGTAATTTAGGGATCCATGTTGTGGGGAAATGGCCAGGGAAGTTATCCTCCCATTATATAGTAGGAAAGCGGCCCAAAATAACTTGATTAAAGATTCCCATTTATATGTTATATCAATATTTTAAATTTTCACCACCGGTATCAGTGTCAAACTTCTGAGGGTGTACAGTTTCAACTAGGTGTTTTGGTCCGTTTTCGATAGTAGTAGTAGTTTCCTCTGAGGATTTTTCAGTGTTAGGGACCATCAATGCTTGTATAGAAACCAAGGGAATATGTTACTGGTATAGGGAAAACATGGGATGGTCCTTCACTATAGGGACCTAGGATAATGTGTTTTTTTAGATCCTATAAGAAGAGAGGAAGATTATATTACTATTTTCATATGCATGGGTTGAAGGTAGTGGGGCCAACAGTGCTAATATTTTTTTGAGGTATTTTAAATTTATAATCCACTCTTTTTTGTTCCATGTTTTATTTATGAGCCTCACAATTCTTTGTTTTTAATTATTTTCTCCAAATATTATGATCGGATATTGATGCACTTCTAGTTTCCCTGGTGTTATCTACACCATTTTGAGGTCAAAATTCTTTTTTTATGTGTGTTGGGGATGTAGAATGGTGATATGGTAGCACAAGTTAGTGAAGGGTTTATTCTTTCAATAAAAATAGGCAAAAAATGTTATCCTTGACATAGATTGTCTATATTCTGTGCATGAAGTCGTTGATTGTTTCTAGATGATAGTATTGTTTTTTGATGTTTAGGGACATCCAGTGGTGTTTCTTGGAAAGAGAGGTTATCAGATGGGTGGTAAGAAAGTGGATCCTCTTTTTTCTCAGTTTGTGAAGAATTTTATGGAATATCATGTAGGGGATGTTACCTTGGTTTTATATAATACCATGAAATTTTCCGGAATGTGGTAGTGGAACTACACCCAAAACACGATGTAAAGATTGGGATAGAATTATAGTCGGGTACATCTTTGATTTCAGTGGATTTTTATTATATGGATCCTATAATGTTTCATGATTTTTAGTTATAGGTGGATGATCTAATGCAGAGGGGTTTCATACAACCTAGTGTGTCACCTGAGGGTGTCCCAGTGTTGTTCTTTAAATAGGACAGTGGTAGTCTAAGGTTTTGTATTGACTATAGGAGGTTTACTTAGATGACCATAAATAATGTTTACCCTCTTCTAAGGATCGATCATCTCTATAACCAGTTGATAGGGGAAATTTTTTTCTCAATGATCTCTTTTTTGTCAGGATATCACTGTTTGATTAGGAAATATAAGGTTATTCGAAAAACAATATTCAGAAGTATTTATGGGAACATTGAGTTTGTATTTATGTCATTCAGTGTTATTAATACACCATCCATGTTCATTGGGATCTTGAAATCCATGGTATATGTGTTATTAAACTAGTTCTTTATCATATTCATCGATGATATCTTGATCTACTCTAAGTGATGGGAGGATCATATCAATCATCTCAAAGTTATTATTCATGTCCATTAACACCACTAGATCTATGGAAATTTTTCTAAGTTTGGGTTATTGATGTAAGATGTGTTTTTTGATATGCATGTGGTGTCATAGTGGGGTGTTGTTGTGGACGCACCAAAGATTCATGTAGTAGTTTCTTGGGAATCACCTAGTAACATGGTATATGTTAATAGTTTCCTTGGTCTCACAAGCTATTATCAATGTTTTGTACCAATTTATCTCAATTTTAGGACCCACTAATAGCATTAAATAAGAAGGTTATGCAATTTTAAACTGATCAGTTATAGAAAGCATCCAGTTACCTCCAAGAGAGTTGTTTAGTGCTCCATTCCTTTGTTTCCTAAGGAGGGTGTATTGTTTGAGGTTTTTTATGATGTGTCATGTCTAGTTTGTGGATGAATGTTGTTATAGTAGAGAGAGGTGAAATTTTTTTTTCTCATAAATTACGTCCCCATGAGTGTAACTATTCCACCCATGATCTAGAGTTGATGGTAGTTTTTTTCTCTAAAATTGTAGAGGCATTACCTTATTAGTGAGAAATTTGTGGTTTTCACACATTATAACATCATGAAGATTTTTTTCTATCATTGGGATCCAAATATACACTTTTTAGATAGTTTTATTTTCTTAGGTATTATGATTTTGATATCTCTTAAAACTAGAGAATGTGAAATGTAGTTATTGATGTTTTGATTCTAATGTATTAAAGAGATTCAGTTGTGGAGTCTATGTTTGTATTGAAATGAATGGAGGATCTTACAGTGAATTATCTTGACATCGAAGAGATTTGTGGTTATGGTTTTATTTTTTATATGACTATGGATTCATCCTTGGAGTTACATATAGATAAGTATCATTTTGGAGACTCAGAGGCATAGCTGATGTGTAATTTTATTTGCCATAGTGATTCTCTTGAAGGATGGTTAGAGGATATCCAAAACTAGATATTATTTCAAGGGAGTTTATTTTTTCCATCAGTGATTTCAGATAGAGTTCTTAAAAATTTTCAAAAGTCACATTTCTTTCTATATCCCAATGTGAAAAATATGTATCATGGATTGAGGACATAACTTTTTTGGATGGGGATGAAATGGTCAGTGGATAATTTTTTGTTGAGGTGTCAAATTTATTAGTAAGTGAATGTATAAAATCATGTTTTGAGATTTTTATTATGGTCCTTGTATATTCCAATATTTAAATGAGAAGATATATTAAATTATTTCATCATTAAGATACAACAAAATCAGGGAGTTTGTGATTCATTTTGGATTATAATGGACTGAATGATGAAGTATTATCTTTTTTTTGGTGATATGTGAGTCAAGAATCATGTATGTCTTAGTGAGATGTATATGTAATATGTGGTTAGGATTAACAGGGTCTATGGAATTTCATGTATGGTTGGTATCATCATTTTACCTCATGTTTTTTGATGGGATTACAACATGATTTTTGCTACCAGTTGCTGGTTAATAATGTCTTCCTCCCTCAAATAGATGGGAAGATAGATTGGATCATCCAAATAATGGATAATATGTTGTGAACTTGCATCCAATACTTTGGTGGATCATGTTTAAGGAACATGCATTGGGTTGAGTTTTCATACGATAATAAATATAACTCATCCATTATCATGGATTCATTAGAGTTTTGGTATAAGTGGTCATTTGGTTCTCTATTATGTAAGAAAAAAGTTTTGGAAATAGTATTTCTTATGCCAAATGTGGTAAAAGGAACAATTGACTTTATCTAGTTGGTTTGAGAGAGTATAAGGGAGGTGAAGTACCATAAGAAGGCATATGTTGAATGTAGGGGTAGGCCCTTAGAGTTTATGGTTAGAGACAATGTGTTCTTGAGATTCTCCCCTCAATGTGGGTAGTAGTGGTTTGGAAAATGGTGTAATAATTATTCCTATTTTTTGGGCCCTTTGTACTGTTGGGTAATTTTTTGGAGTTGGCATATTGGTTGTTATTTCCTCTATGGTTAGATAGGATCCATAGTACCTTAATTTTAACCCATCTTTGTTAGTATCTTCTTGATGAATCCCATATCATTGACTAGGGATTGTTAGATATCGAGGGTGATACAATGTTTATGTAGTGACCAGTATAAATCATGGATTTCTAAGAGGGGGTGTTGCAAGAATTTTCCATTCCTTTGGTTTTCATGTGGTGGATTCATGCTGGACTATATAATATTACCTAGGATCCAGGGAAATATATGTGTTCCCAATACCCAATGTAAATTTGACCATTTATTTACTCTATTTTTCATTATTGGTGTGATATTGGATCGTACTATTTTATGATATGTTTTGTTTCCTTGATGTTGTGACATGTGATAATTCTCACAAAATGTAAAAAGCATAATACCTTATTCCAAATCAAGATGTATTATGCCATACATGATTAAAACCATTTAGGTGAGTCAGTTCCAACCAAAGTGAATAATACCTTGACATGGAAGATGGAATTCTATGATTTATATACTCAGTGTACTGATGTGTGTTGGTTTTGGTAGTGGTTGGTTTTGTTGTGTGCATAATTATGTTGAAAAGTGGTGTCTTGTGGATGATATTCCATGTGTGGTGTTTTTATAGTAATATTTGATGATGTGATTTCGTGAGATGTTTTGTGAGTGTTTTGGTTAGTGAGTTTAGTTGTTGGCATTTGGGGTGTAATGAGAACTTTGGGAGGTGCCTCAAGGGATGTGCTTTAGACCCCTTTTTTGAGTTTGGTTTTTATTCTTAATGATGAAAATTATTTAATATCTATATAATATAATGGTTCCACCCCCACTATTACTTTTTCTAGTTTTTTGGTTGGTGAGTGCTTGGAGGATGCTAGATGAGGTTTGGCAGAGTTGGAACAATAACAGAATTATAGCCAACTATAGACATAATAAAAATGACTTTACAACATAAACCTCTATTTTATGGATTATGTAGCCATTGTTTTATGATATTTATGTGTCTGGGGTGTATAAAATGAAAAGAGTTTATGTTGTAAGAAGGGGATTTATAGCGTATGTTAATTCCATCGCAATGAACCATGTTTTTTTGGAAGAAATGTGGATTATTTCCAAAAATATGGTTTTACGAAATAAATTTTATAGACCCATGAAGTATACTATGTAAAATTGTGCTTTGAACTATAAATTGGGTGAGTTTATAGTTTTTTATAATCCTCATTAGGTTTATTATCCTCTCATTCAAATACTCATCTCTCTATCATTCTGGATGAACCCTAGACTCCAAAGGTGGATCTTATATGCCTCCTCCCACCTTTTTTGATCATTAGTTCTAGTGGTTGAGTTCTTGTAATCTGTAGTGACTTGTTCTCAAATATCCATCATTTTCCATTCATTATTATTCTTGGGTATCTCACTATAGTGATGTTTTTTTTTTGCATAGGGATGATTTTGGTATATTTTTTTATGATCCCTTGATGTGGTGTAGGTTGATAAATGGTTTACTTTTGTTGTTGTTTTTTGTGGGTTATTACATCTTTTCCCTCTGGTTTTAAGTTATATCAAAAGACTTTATTTGAGGGAGGGGATCCTCATTCTCACATATTTATGTTCTATGTGTGGGGATTACATGATTTTTAATTCCATTAGTTGGATAGTAAGGTTCAACATAATAAGATAATAATTTGAATATTTGAAATTGATGTATAGAAAACCAGACATAAAATAAATATCCATTACATCATTTGTGTATAATAAATAATAAATTAAATAAATAGACACCCAATAACCATATTAGTTTAGTGTCGTTTGAATAATAGAAATGTAAACACTAGTCCATGAGTAAACTACATTATCTCCCACTAGGTTCTCCTAGACAAGAACCACTCTAATACATATCATATATGAAATATATCTTCATAACTTAAGGAAGGAAAAAAAATAAAATTAGTAATCTTATATTCTCAATATGTGTAAACAAGGGAGATATGTGAGCATAAACATGAGAATAAGGGTATGATAATGTGATCATAACATTATAAGATCAAACACTTCATATCAAAGATCATAAACATGAATCATGGAATAAATATTATCAGTTCATAAGAAATGAATCATATGAGAAAAAATAGAATAATCCATTAAATCATATTGTAGAGATTATATTTGGAATTGTGGAATACACTACAACATGTAATATCATTACATGTAAGTCAACATATGTTTTTACAATATATTAGGGAACATCATGGGAACTACAACTACTAGGTGGGGCACACCACTATTCCTAGACGCAGTACATTCCGTATAAGGGATCGGAATTCTCCATCTTCCCATTGTGGATAGGGATTCCCCACATACCCATATTGGATCTAGATTTCCCATCTTACCATAGTGGATCGGGTTTCCCCATCTCCCCATGGTGGATTAGATTTACCAATAACCCCATAGTGGATTAATCATGTCAACTTGAATCCCATCATTATATCATGATATAACAATCATTAAACAATTAATTGAAGGGTATATATTGATCCCAACTGTTACATAATAAAATCAAACATATATAATCCACAAGATAATAAAACTTGCATCATATCATGACCCATAAAAATAGATATGTTTCAAAAACATCACATCAAGACCCATGAAATCAAATGGTTATCATAAAAATTTCATCATACCATTGACTGTGTGAATGATATAGGTCTCATAATTATTTCATCAAATCACAACCTGTGAAAAGATCAGGTTTCAAAATAATATTACACAAGGAAGTTAAAAGGGTTTCACCAAAATCATTCCATTAAAACACAAACCATTCAAGAAATAATATGAATAGTATTCTTGGATCATATCCCCATTAAATCATAAACTATTACAATATAAGTCTCCATATATAGAGAAGTATTTTAACTATAATATCAAACATTTCTATAGTTAAATACCCTTTATTTAGAAATAGTTTTCCTAAAACCATTTAAAAAACCCATTTCCTATAGATAATTTTTTACCATTTCATTTAAAACATTTATTGAGTAAAATATCCTTTATTCTTTAAAAAATTATTTTAAAAACATAAATCCTTTTTAAAATTGTTTCTTTTGAAAATAAACTAGAAAATTAATAAAGGAGGGTTGAAAAAAAATCCATTGAAATCTTATAAAATAATCTTGAAAAACATTTTCTTTGAAAACATATAAAATAATCTTGAATGCATTTTGAAAAACTTTTTCATTGAAAATTTGTTGAAAAACTAAACATAAGGATTAAAATCATTTTAAAAAACATTTTCTATTACATGGATTTTAAAACATATAATGAAATTTTTAAATCATTTAAATAATTTTTATTCAAAATAAAATATTGAAAACTCAAAAAGTATTCTTTTAAAATCATTTAAAACACCTTTTAAACCTATAATGTGTTTGAAAAAAAATTAAACTTTTTTCATTGAAACCAACTTTAAATTAAAAATAATTCAGAATATTATGAATTTTTTTTAAATTAAACATACATTTTAAGATTCACTAAAATTATAGTCAAGATAGCAGGTAAGTTTGTACATGCTGAACATTCCTTTTTCACATTAAAAGTTCAGAAAATATCACTAATCAAAAAATGAAAAGAATATTAATTTTTCAAAAGTTTATTAAAAATTTAAGATGTTGGTATAAATTTCCTTTAAATATCATAGAATAATAGTAAAATATTTTTTTAACATTTTTTGAAAACATGGTTTTGGAAGAATAAATTTTCGACCTAAAGGAGAAATAAAGTCATATTTTCAAAAAATAACAATTACCTAATTATCAAAAGTAAAAAAAGAGTATGAAATATTAATAATACATTAATATATCATGAATATATAGAGGAAAATAAAATTCATTCTTTCTATAGAGATATGTAACATAATATTTCATTAATGGAATCATAATCTGAAATAATCTCATTAAATGATGAGATTATAGAAATAAACTATTACCGCTTTGGTAACATTGAATCATAGTCCCCATGAATGAATAAAATTAGATTAATCATAAAATATCATGTAACAAGTTAATTTCATGATATAAAAATTTAAATTAAATTTTATACACACAATATAAAATATTTGTGCACAACATGGCATGTATCTGAAAGAAGGAAATTTTGAGAGAAAATAACATTACTGATTTGGTAATTTGTTAACCATTAAATCATAAAATTAAGATCATTAAATGGAAATGTAAATAAAAATAAATTTAATTATTATAATAATATAATACAACCATATTCATTAAATATACCATGTATAATGAATAGGTGGTGAACATGGATGGTGTCTTCGGGAAAATGAATGTGATAAGAGAAAACCCTTACCTTATATATTGACTCTTTTAATATTCATTCAGAACTCATGTATAATAAATATAAGTTTATTATACATCTACCTTTGAAAAATATTATTATATTAAATAACATATATGAATATATTATGACTTTATTTTACTTTTTTATTAACAAATCAATGTTATTGTTTTGTTTTGGGAAATAATTGCTTTGTTTTTTTCTTTTGTTATGATTGGTTATATTTTTTGTCCACATAGTTATATCATGATCTCAAAAATTTAAAACATTATATGAATGTAAAATAATTTTAGTATATAATTATTTATATTAATCTATAAAATATATAAATATTAAAGGAATTACATCGTTCATGCAGATGGTAGGTCATATGTATAGATGAACATTCCTTCCGTTTTACTGCCGTATTGGAGGAAAGAAGGTAAATGAAACATATATGTCTATATATATATTATATATAAATATAGTATAATTATTATGTAATATATTTCATATAATTTTACAAAACTAATCCTTAATACAACCCAAGAAAAGTGTCAATGAATTGTAGTTCTTTAAGGAGGTGGTCGTCCACACTTCCACAAACGAAGTTATCGTATTCACAAAAAATGGAAAGTATGAAGGTATTTTTTATATAATAATTACAAAATAATAAATAAATAAATAATATCATATATGTATATAATGTAAAAACATTTTTTCCATCATATTTCCTAACCATGAGATGTGGAAGATGGAAGACGAACAATATCGTTTCATGAGGTGGCAGATCATCGTACACAAGGACGGTAGGTTCATTACCCATTAGATGGAATTGGGTGTAATTTTGGGTAGAAACCTTATAATAAAAACTTATTATTATATTTATGATACTTTTATTTTATTTTATCATGGAATAATAATAATTTAACAAGTGAATAAAGAAATAAAACTAATGTGATCGTTGGATAAGGTTACCTCTTTTTGGGGTAACACCTTTTGGTTTTCCCCAAAAGACTTTATTAGATCCATTTCATAAAAAATATATGATTATAAGATTAGGTGAGGAATTTTTGGGTATTATTGGAGAATATTTTAATCATTCCAAATTGATTTGTATATGTGAATAAGTGGTAGGTGTGAGTTTCTTTTTATAGTGAAGGAGTCACATTCTTGTAAATTTTATGAAAGGGCAGTCCACCCATGTTTTTCCCATGTAATTTGGATCCAAAAATATAAATAATTATCTAAAAGGGAGTATATGATCTCAATATATAATAAAAAATTTCTTTGGACAAGTTTTAGGTAATTTTGGCGCGTAAGTTTATGGTTTAGTCCCCTATTAAGCATATTTTTATCTTAATCATTATAATTAATTTTAATTACATTCTCTAATATGTTTGGTCAAAAACTAATTTGACATCATTATAAATTATAAGTCATTATTTTTAAAAATATTTAATACATTTATATAAATTCAAATCACTTAAGTGACATAAATTAATTTAAATTTAATCCCATAAAGGGGACGAAAATAAGGGTTCTTTAAAGTAAAAATGTTCAAAAGTTTACTAAGTTTTTATATGAAATTTCAAAGTAAAATTTATTGAGATGTCATATATTTGAATAATTTTTTAATAATTAATCTAACAGAACATTTAAAAAATGAAAAACATAATTTAAAATTATAACAAACTTAAATGAAAAAATAGTTTGGAATTAAAATTCTGTCTTTTTCACTATTCATCAAAAAATGAAACCTCATGAAAAAATAAAAAAAATTAACCCTAATGTATTTTTTTATTTTGATTTAATAAATGGATTTTATTTTTTCAAATATATATAATAAAGGTTTCAAAATTATATTTAAAATGGACTCTCCCTTAAAATGTGGTAAAATTTCAATTTAGAAAAAATATATATATTTTTATTCATAAAATTTGAGTTATTGTTTTATTATTAATATCAAATATATTATATGAGTGTAATAATATTTTATTTAATATATAATAAATTAAAAAAATTCCTCAAACTGGTTTCATACATTGTTGATATAAAATGTTTTGTCTACATAGAAAAGCAATTTTCTTAGAAAAAGAATTTCATTATTTTCAAATTTTTCTTACATTCATTTATAGATAAAAGTGATTATTTTATTCAAATGTTTAAATTTTATTAGAGTCATAATTTCCATCTTAATGGGTAGGTGAAAACTATTATAATATTTTAAAAATAATATTACTAGTTTGTTTTAGTTTGGTAAAATTGGTTGTGCGTGTAATGTAGGCTATCGAAGAAAATAGGCATTGCATGTAATACAATCCAAACATTATATTTTTTGTATCAGAAGATAATATAAGTGTATCTTGTATTTTAATATTAAATTTATTCTATTAAACACAATACAAACACAATTAGTTCATATAACATATGTTATATTTATAGTTTCATGAAATAAAAAATATCAAAAAGATTAATTAATTAAAAAAACATATATTTCACAAAATCATAGGGTGTGACATGATGGGTATGTGGGATATATCAAATTATTTATTTATTTTATATATATTTTTAATTATTTTATTCAACATTGTTTACATACTAAAAATTACAGTCCTTAGGATCCTTGTTTATATTGTATGGTATATGATGTGATGAACCTTATTGTGTTGTTGTGTGAACACACTCTGAATAAAAGGATAAAGAATATATATATATATATATGGATAAATAACTTTTTTCCCTTAGAATCTTGTTTTAGTGATAATAACCATGATAAAAAAAATAAGTAATGTTGTGAAATAACTTGAATATATTATGGAATATTGAATGTGATATTATTCTGGTCCATGTGCTTCTTTTGATTCACTGTGTGGTTTGGACTAATATGTGGTGATGAAGGTGAACATTTGGGTTGTGTGATGTGGTTTGTTGTGATTTGGTGGTTGGTTGTCATGGATTTGATGAGGGTAGCTATTCAATGGTGATTATTTGTGGTGTTGTTGTGTCATGAAGTTGTGTCATGCAATGAGGTTATGGTATGTAATGTGGTGCCCAATGTGTTTTATGAATGGTGGTTGTGATTAGAAGAAGTTATGGTGCACTATGTTTTTCATTATGTTGAGTTTTTGAGATGTTGCTATTCAGGTGAGATAGTGTAGATGGTGTGGTGCAGTAATGAATATTGATGTGAGTTGGGCCATTTGGTATGTGGTGTGGTTGTGTTAGTTTCTCAATCAATCGTGGAATTAATTATCATGCTGAAATTAAATAACATGGTTTTTTAAATGAATAAGGTATGGGATAAAAGTTTATGTGTGGTAAATGGTTTAAATTAATTTAATGATAAATGAATGGGTAGTGAAAATTTGAAGGAATTAGTTTTTAATAGAATGTTTCTTGTTAAAAATCTTTTTTGGGAGTGGGAATCTGTAACTTATGTAGTTGTTGTGTAGTGTGTTTCATATAGTGGTGGTAGTGGTTATGATGGTTGATCTGTGGTATTGTGGTGTTGATGTGGTTTCTACTAGTCTAGCTTAAGTGACCTCATCAGTTTTGTATTTTTATCTATTAATGTATCATGTATTTTTAATTTATTTTTTATGCACCACACCTGTGTTGGATAAAATTACCAATGATAATAGGTTACGAGTTCTTGGGTTTTTTCCAAAATCCAAGATGGTGATGATACGGATGGATAGTTAACCCCACTTCCTCAAACTTACATCAACAGGTATGGCCCATGTGTTTTCATGAAAGGTGTGATATGATGTGATAGTGATAAGAACTGACATGTGGTGGGGTTCATGTGTGGTAATAGAATGTCATGAGGTTTATTTGATTCCCATTCATGATATCCTACTACTCTTATTGTGTTATGGGATGTATAGGGATGGCCTAGGTATTTTTTGGTCAGGGTGATGTAATGAGGTAGTGATGAGATGTGATGTGGTGGATGTGATGTGACAACATCTGATGCTACCACTTGATAGTAGAGCATGAAATTATGGAGTAGGTAGGGATTGATCCCAACGCACATTAGATATGTGAAGTTATATGATGTGATGTGATGTGATATGTATAGATGGGATGGGTGCACAGAACATTTGATGTTGGGGAATGAGAATAGTAAATCAGTGGGGAAGTAAAAGGAAGCTGCCTTTCATTGTTATGATCTTAATGTTATATTATGATATTGGATTATTAATTTAGTGAGTGAGCTCAGGTGAGGCTTGTATTTTTTAATAGACTTGTATATGATCTTGTTGGTTCTAGTGTTTGTTCACTAGTGCATTAGCATGCTATTTTCACAAGTGCAATTGATAGTTTGGTTATGTTCCTACTGAGTATACCTATTATTCCCACCATACATATATAAACTATTTTTCAGGTTTCTAGGATGCCTTCGAGATCATGATGGATCCTACTAGACTTGGTTATAGTTTTTGTTGAGTTGTTTTTGAAGACTGGTCTTTTTCAAAAATTTAGGACTTTTATTTGTATGGGTTTACTTTATATATGAAATGTGGGATGATTTTCAGTCTATCTTATATTATATTATGGATTTTCTTGGATATTATTTATCCTCTCTTTTGATCCTACACTATTACAGTGGTTAATACAACCCATGTTGGTTATATATTTGTCCTCGATGCCTGTTTACAATTCGGGGCCTACAGGAGGAGGGACATGTGGTTATTATCTATCTTCCTTCATTTCTAGCCCAAGAAGTGTCTCTTTGGAGGTATGGGTCATGAAAATATTTATAATTTTATATTTTCATATATTTTAAGAATTTATACTTTTTTGAATCATATTTTTTACTTTTACATATTGTTATGTCACTTTTATGTAATATTTATCTTTGAGAAAAAATTCTTTATACATTTACACATTGAATTTTTTACTATGTCCCAATTATATTTCTTCTCTTATCTTCCAAACCAATAAGTGAATTCAAGGAGAATAATTTTATTCAAAATAATTGAAATAAAATTGAATATAATTTTATTTTAATAACAAAAAAATTACAACATAGAATAAGAGGAGGGTAGAAATATAGAGGAGATCCTCACAAGAGAAATTCCTTTATTTATTAGTGTATAGAATTTTCTAGGCTCTAATTTTCTTATTCTCCCAGTCCTATAATCCATGAACCGTCCATATTAATGGGGATTAATAGAAATTTATATTGTGTATGGGAAGGCTATAACTATATGTTTTAGGACTTATAAAGACAAAAATTTGAGTCTAAATGAGTACCCATTTTTGATCCAAAATGTTAGTCATAAAAACAACCAAACTAGATGTGGATCCAATTAAATGAAATATTTTATTCATTAACCAATAATGTCAAAAAATAAATTTCCCCAATCTAATAATATGTGATATTTTATGCGAAAAAAATTGAAGTAGGATCCAAATAGATTAATCTAGTCCAACATTGAATTTATAGCCCATTTTCTCCATTAAAACTCATAATCCACATCAAGGTCTTCAAATATAATATATATTTACAAATAGGTTAAATTAATTCATAGTATTTAAAATTAAAATTATATGAATAAAATATTTTATGATAAAATTACAATATTTTAGTTGAAATTGAAAAATAATATTTTATATGAAATTTCTATATTCATGCTCAATTTACAAATTCTAATTAAATCATCATGTAAAACACAATGAGGGATAATTAAGTCATTTATTACTAATAAAGTATTCCACAAAATTATTTTTTATTATTATTCTTATATAATGTTTATGGACTATTAAGAGAGTTTTAATCATTTTCAACTATGAT
Source organism: Viscum album (assembly GCA_963277665.1). Taxonomy (NCBI): domain Eukaryota; kingdom Viridiplantae; phylum Streptophyta; class Magnoliopsida; order Santalales; family Viscaceae; genus Viscum; species Viscum album. The sequence goes on along the minus strand of OY728120.1, from coordinate 1,533,232,355 downwards.
CTTCCAGTTTTGAATCTTAATTTTCAATATACTATTTACCATTTCTAATTTTCATATTGAATATATCGGTGAAATCACTAATAGGGAAATCATATATGAAATAATGATCAATTTGAAGTGGATTAATAAATTTAAATATTTTTTTAAGAGAGTTATATAGTTTCAAGGGTGAGAGAGTATCATATTTACTAATTAAGAATATCAATTGTTTTATTCATGTATTGTTTTTCAATTTTATTCAACTACTATTTTTGATAAATAAAATGGAGTGAATATGGGGATTTTAAATATTCTAGAATATTATTTTTCCCTTACATTTAAGTATTTTAAAGAAATGGTTGGACTACATTATTAAGGAGATTAAATGTTCTTCTCACACAAACTAGTGTATGTTTCTGAATGCTTCATCAAAGAAATAGTTAATGAAACCTTATAAAGAGAGTTTAAAAGATCGTTCATGTCACTAACAAACTCAGGATTACCTGACTCGAAACTCAAGAATACCCATTTTATGGCCCAAAGGACATTCCCAATCCCCATGCACAGAAAAATAGATTCTTTGCATCAAGGAATGACTCTCTAGAATAGTTTTCCCTAATAAATATGAATAAATGCACATAAAAAATTTACTATAAATTTAGTATCACTTTTTTGTAACTTGTACATCCATAAAACATAATTAATAATATTTAAATAAAAGCTAAAATACGTTATTAGAAACTCAAAAATAATCATCCATTACAAAAACATAGTATAAAATAATATAAAACTAGATAGAAAAGGATCCCAAATCACCTAAAATATAGAATTACCAACACATACACAATAAAATGAGTGTAGAAGAATACAAAATATAGACCAAACAAATCCTTTATGACTCAATTCCAATATCTATCCACATATCTAAAATATTCTCCACGAGAAAATCAAAAGAAACATTTCCATAAAGAGTAGTTTCTCAAAAACATGACCATAAGCCTACAAGAGCCAATCAATCAACAACCATTGAGTGGAATAAGTAGGGTGTGGGAAAATATGATAATGATTTCATCAATAGGATTCTCTATCTGGTTCCTTTTATAATCCATTACATAAATTCTAGTTTGGAAAACAATTTATGAAATTAATACCTTTTTAACATTTTGAGTTAACCAATCCATATAAATAAATCCCAACATTGACTTTTTATAATCGTACTACCTCATTTAAGAAAAACCACCTTTTTTTAAATACACTTAAACCCCTTATTAAAATATCATAGAAATTTCTTTAAAACTGAGTAGATAAAATACCTAGTTTAAAACCTTTTGTCCTTAATTCACTTGAAAAATATTCTAAAATTTGATTTTTAAAATTATAACAAAAATAAAGAGACCATGCGTGTAAATTGTACAAAAAAACAAATAGAATAGATTAGAAACACAAAAACCATACAAATAGTAAATTAACTACATTGTGAAGTGAAAATAACCAATATAAACACCCATTTAGGTAAAATTAATAGGAACAAAAGAAAACTGTAATATTTTTCACTTCATAATGAAAAGATTAAAAAAAATCTTGGGAGAATCACTAAGAAACTATGATCAAGGTCCACTAAGGTCCTTGTATTTTCTCATGATTGTAACCAATCATACAATACCATATCCATTCCTATGTTGTATTATAGGGTGAAATACATTATGTCCAAAAAGTTTGTGACATCATGGTTTTATTATTATTGTGGAATAATCCAATGATAGGTAGAGAAAATGTAAATTCTTTGATCAAATTGTCTTGGCCTTCCCTACATAAGTACCTGAGGATATCAGGATTGAATAGAGGTGAGTAATGAAAATAATGAAACCAAAAACCTAAACATAAATACAAGATAAAAACACCCCCCCCCTCTCCATAAAATTCATTATAAAAACAACCACTTTCATCAAAACACTATACATTCTACATGTCCCTAAAAAGAAATTTACAATAAAACGGGGATATACCAAAGTCACTTTTCCTAAAATTACCATTAGGAATTTTTTACCTTTTTAAAAACTAAAATCCTTATGTCTATTTTAATTTTTTTTTCAAATATTCCTTAAAGATAAAAATTTATATTAAACTAATTTAAAATAGATTTCAATGATAAACGTATTCAACACATATAAATTGAACCCAAACATACCTTAATATATGATAAGATATGATAAAAATAAATACAAGTTATAAGAACCCTAATATGATTGAAAATTGAATAACTGATCAATAACAGTCAATCATCATTTAAAAATATTCCATTTAACAAAAAATTAAAACTATGTTACATGAGATATTACACTTTAGAAGAAATTTACAATTTCTTAATAACATAATACTATTTTAAAAACATTAATTTGTTTAAAGAATATATTGAATAATTTTTACCAACACCTAGAGAGAATTAAAAGTTTTTTTTAGTTAAAAATGGCTCAAGATCCTTTTGAAACCTTATTGATGTTTACATGAAAATCACCAAGATAAGGAAAACAATTTTTTCATATTCAAAACTAACAACACTCCATCAATTTTATGTTTTTGAATGAGTTTTAAAGAGGCTAAGTTCTTATATAATGTCAAATAAATGGAGTATCATAGAGACATCTACCTTAATCTAAAGTTATTATGTCACCTTTGATGAATAATACTAGAATGGGTTTCAAGATGATATTCAAAATCCCTATGTAACACCCCAATTAGAATGTCACTCCAAATTTCCCCAACCTAGGGTGATATGTGACCTCAGGCATGCCTTCTCATATACTAGACACCTCTGACTATATCATCCCACCTTTTTAAAGAATAACATTTAATTATATTTTACAAAATCGAGGATCTTTAAGGTTTAGTGCCTTGGAATCCTGGAAATTCAAACATGAAAACATAAAACATTCTACTTAAACACTTGAAAGTATTCTCCTTATGTTCATACTTGGTTCATTAATGCATCTCATAACGTAGGGAAATACATCAAATGAAAGGGTTGAGCAGAAGGCCCAGTAAGGGAAACAAGGGGAAACATTTAACATGTGAACTTGAGATACATCAATAAAGTCATGAAAAAAGAACTTTAAGGAATGAGAATAGAATCCTGAGGCATATCATAATAAAAATAATGTATTTAATAACTTGAATATATGGCTAAAACATTTATCATAGACAATCATTTCTATTTCACCAAGGTCTGTCCCCAAGGTGTCATTAAAAATTACCAAGGTTATTCACCAAGGCGTCGTTAAAAATGGTCATCTCTATAGATTAGGTCTTTACCCAATGCATTGGAGCACTATCAGGGAACACCCTTAAATATGCCTTTATTATCATGTGATATACATATATAATCATCAAACATTTCATATACAAACCATATTTCATAAAATAAATGGGTTTCCTTTCATAATCATAACGTTTGAAAAACTGTTTTAAAGAAATGATATTTATGTCACTTTAAACCTACAGAAAAAGGAATGTGGGTTTCATGTATGTAAATCTCAGAATTTAAAATATAAAATTTTGATATATATGTTAATACCCCTGTAGAAAATGATATTTGAGTATTCACTTAATAAAATAAAAGAATTTGAGAAAAAAGAGAGTGGCATTTTGAGATGAAAAATTCTACAGCATAACAGCTATGTTACAGGTTTTTAGAAAATATTCAAAAGAGAGGGGACATGGGTCACCCACTCATAAATGATCCATAAAACAGTAGAGGGACAGAATATAATGGATATAAGAACATGGTAATGAAATTTTAAAGACATACCATATGAGATGAAAAACATCGAAGGAAGACAAAAAATAAGATTTCTCTTATGAAAATTCGGCAGCCTAACGACATCACTTAAAACTTCAAAAAAATGAATTGACGAGATAAAATATGGTTTCTAATAATATGATAATATAATATCAGTATGATAGATAGATATATCATACCCCAACATAATAAAAAGGAACTTGAAAGACTTGACATTAAAATAGATCTTGAAAACGATAAGGGTGAAAGAATCCCTTAAAAATTCACCAGCCTAACGGCGCCACTTAAACATTATTAAAATGAATTGATTAGAGAAAGAGGGGGTATCTCATTATATTAACATGAAAAGGAAATTATTATGAATATAAAATAACATCCCCAAACATAAGAACATGGAGCATAAAATATATGACATAAAAGAGAGTACTTGGAAAGAAAGAGAGAGGTAAGATCCCTTACCTTAAATGTAACTCTTAAAACTCAAAGGTTGGGACCTTGAGGGCTTGCGGGAACCTTGGTAGGACACTTTTGGAGGTAATGAGACCAGAGCTTCGTTGAGGTTGATTTTGGAGTCCAAAGGATGAGAGAATGGCTTGGTATTTATAGGGAAAGTGAGGGGACAAGGAATTAATGGCCAAGGGACACCTCATTGGTGGTATTGGAAAAACCATGGGCTTGCCCATGGTATTTTCCCATGGTATTGGCCACTTGGGACACCTCATACCTTATCTTACTATTCATAAGTCTACCATATTTATTACATACTTAATACATCATTTAATGATGTCATTAAATAACCGTAACTTAAAATCTGTATTTTCACTATTCACTGAAAATTTAACTTTCTCAGAAAAATTCCAAAATTTCACCTTAACCAAATATTGATGCTCTGATTTCAAATATGAACTCCATTTTATAAAAATAAATTTCTAAATATTTTTAATTTAATTTCTAAATAAATACACTATTCACTAAAAATTCATTTTTTTAGAAAAATCCCTAAAAATTACGTTCACATAATATAGATGATCTGAGTTAAAAAATGAACTCCAATTTACAAAAATAATTTTCTAAATATTTTTAATTTATTTTTTAATTAAAACAATACTATTCACCCGAAAAAACTGGTACTTGACTAATAATTTCTGAAACAGTTATTTACCTATTTTATTGAATCACATTACATAATCAAGGTGCCTAGATTATATTAATACTTTTTTAAGTGATATTACTAATCCATTTGGTCACATTACTAATCCTAAGCATAAAATCACTATTCACAATTTACTATTTATCAAAAATCATGTTTATCTTATTAGACTCTAAATTTCATACTGAACATAATTTTAGAAGACTATTTTTTGAAAATAATTACACATAATTAATTATTTAAGGTTTACATAAATATTTTCAAATATCCTTTTTCTAGAATTCATCAAAAATATGCATACTGTATTTATCCAGACATTTGAAAATTCACAACTTCACTATAAGAAGACGTCACAGTTTTTATTTAAATCAAATTATTACACAAGGCAGTTACAGTCATGTTACATAACCCCTTATAACACCAGCATAGGACCTAAGAGTAAGGTGCGCTACAGTGATAGAATCTTGGGGCGGATCGGCCAACATTGCCCGAGTAGTGATTTCTATCATCTTGAACTTCTCGTGAAGGCCATTCCATTCCAGCTTCACACGATGAATTTCGTCTTGGGTTTGGTCCATAAGAAAGCCCAGTGTGCTATATCCTTCCCAAGTTCTGTTATATGGGCTTCGATTGGCCCGAGACTACTGGATGAGGCCATCAAATCTTCATTATATGTTAATTAATCAAGATCACTTGTATTTAGAGACAACAATCTCAACATTTAGTTTCCATTCGTCATATTGACTAATGGTCATATAACAGTCCAAACCCAACGGTCTCATTTTAATTATACTCATGTTATCAAATGAAACAGTTTTGGTGAGTATAAAAAATAAAATAACACACAAAATTAGGATACATGATTTATTCAAAATTTCGGGTTGTTACAATCTTCCCCCTTAAGAAATTTCATCCTAGTAATTTAAAAAATTGAGCTTGGAAATTTCATTGAATGTCCCACATCAGAAAAGAATCAGTAAAACTATTACTTTAGAATAAGGGAAGGGAAGTGCAAAGGTCACTCGAGTTAACCCATACTAGGATTCCATGTAGGAAAACATGGATATGGAGGAGAAAACAAAGGATCATGTTCTGAGGGAGAGTGATGGAAAACATGATTAGGAGAAAGATAACCACAAGAAAATCACAAACTTTTGATGTGTGTAAATGGTCTTTGATTACCCAGTAGGAAACGTAAACGAACAACATTTTTGTTTTATGTTGCTTTTCCTAATTTTGAGGAATTCATTTACTACATAGAATAAAAACATAAGGAAATATATTTACCTTCAAGTAGAGTTTCATCCTTTAATAAGTTTCTACCAAAACTAATCTTCTCTCCAAATGATGATCATTCAAAAAAACTTGGTCTCATCAAAATCACAAGAATTATCTTCTAGAGAATCACATAATCCACAAAATATTAACTATCTATTTCTTTTATCTTTACACATTATCACAAAAACAGAAAGGGTAAGATAAAACAACTCTTCAAAAAGAAAGAACCCCATAGTATGGGAAACTACTTTTAAATCTTCAAAATTCCACGGTACTACCCATAGTTCATCATAGGCCATTCCATAAATAACTGTCCTTAGAATTCCTCAAAATAAACCAAAATAAGATTGAAACCCAAATATAATATGGATTTGATAACATAGTCTTCCAAGATAAACATTATCGTTCATCTCCAAACAACATCAACCGCCCCTAACATCTTATAACAAAAGTAACTAACCTAAACCTATTTTCCCCAAGATAGGTTAATCATTTCCATAAGTAACCTAAATTATAATAAGTTCACCTTAAATTCGTCGATTATTCAAAATATAAGTCAACCTTTACTCCTCAAAGAAAATATCATAGTAATCTATTTACCATGATCATATGAACGTCTTCCAAAATAATAATCATCTTTTAATCCACAAATCATCTTTTTTTTCAAGAAGAACAGCTTCAGAACATCAACATGTAGTACATAACAATAGATGTTTTTGTTAATTATATAAAACAATCTTAGGTAGTGACTTGATGTTCTTAGAAAACAATAAAGATATGATCATAGAGCACGAACTAAAATACAACATGAAATAGATAATTATTGCGAAAAAGTTGCATGTACTTTAGTCATCATGATATATCTCAACATAGGACTTGCATTGTTCCCTTTTCCTTGAAGATTGTTGATGCTCATCATGCTTCTCATCCCTTCCAAAAGAGAATTTCCTGGGATAATGTCCAACTTCTCCACATTTATGAAATTGAAAAGTATAAGGTACATTAGATCTAACCATATCTCTATTCATCACATTATCCATTTTTTTGAAGAAATAGTCTACTTTATGCCCTATCACCCCACACATAAAACATCTCCCAGTTCCTTTGTGACATTTTTCATCGTGCCCCTTTCCACACTTTTTACACAAAGGAAATTGGGTCTTATTTCCCTTATAAACTTTATCAGATGAACATCCTTGAGACTTCGTCTTCTTCTTCCTTGATGAATTTGGGCATTAAACTAGGGACCAATTATTAATTTTAATTTTTGATAGCTGGTTTGGCATAATCACAAAATCTTCAACTTGATCTCTCGTCATCTCTGTCACATTAATAGGGCAATCATTACATTTCCTATCACATTTTTTTTTGGTACATGTTCTTCTATTTCCCTCCATTAAATAATAAAAGAAAGTATAATTAGGGGCTTAAATACTTAGCCAATAATCAGAAAAAGGAAACTTTAAGCATATAAGGATAAACATGTAGAAGAAAATTATATCCTAACTTGTGATCCCCTAGGTTCCAATCTAGGTTATCCATGATCATATATTCTTATGTGAATCTTTATTTTATTTTATCTTTGTTCTTTTAATAATGGTTTATACTAAGCTTATGAATTTACCAAAGCATATCCCCCGAGAGTGTCGTAACCAAGAGTGCAGCAAGGCCCGTTGTCGTGTACCAGTTCATGTTCGAGTCTAGATCAAGCGGTGTTTTCGGGTTTTAACCCTTTGTACATCTGTGCCAGAGCCACCTCTACCTGCTCGTATCCAGACAGGGATTTATTTGCTGGATAAAGAACTTACTCAATACTCACCAAAATACCAGGAAGATTTCCTATATTTAAACTTTTCTATAGGGTTCTTCCTAATGTTTTCATATCCTAATTTCCACAAATAACTAAACCATCCTTTGATACCAACTATGTAATCCCACCTTTTTATAACATAACTTTTAATTAAATTTTACAAAACCGAGGATCTTTAAGGATTAGTGTCTTGGAAACGAGGAACATAAAACATTAAAACATAAAAAATTCTTCTTAAATACTTCAAATTCTTCTCCTTATGTTTATCCTAGGTTTATTACTGCATCTCATAACCTAGGGACATACATAAAAAGAAAGGGGTGAGCAGAAGGCCCAGTAAGGGAAACAAGGGGAGACATTTAACATGTGAACTTGAGATACATCAATAAAGTCATGAAAAAAGAACTGTAAAGCATGAGAAATAAATCATGAGGCATATCATAATAAAAATAATGTATTTCATAACTTGAAGATGTGGATACAACATTTTACATAGAAAATAATTTCCATTTCACCAAGGTCTATCCCCAATGTGTCATTAAAAATTACCATGGTTATTCACCAAGGCGTCGTTAAAAATGGTCATCTCTAGAGATTAAGCCTTTACCCAATGCATTGGAGAGCTATCAAGGAGAACCCTTAAATTTGACTTTATGATCATATGATACACATATATCATCATCAAACATTTCATAAATAACCCTTATAGAATAAATGAAAGGTGTTTCCTTTCATAATCATAACGTTTTAAAAACTGTTTTAATGACATGATATTTATGTCACTTTAAACCCACGGAAAAAAGAAAGCGGGGTTCATATATGTTAATCACAGAATTTAAAATAGAAAATTTTGATATATATTTTAATACCCCTATAGAATAAAGATCTTTGAGTATTCAATTAATAAAATAAAATAATTTGAGAAAAAGAGAGAGGCATTTTGAGACGAAAATTCTACAGCATAACAACTATGTTACAGGGTTTTAGAAAATATTGAAAATAGAGAGGAAATGGGTCAACCACAGATAAATGATCCTTAAAAAAGTAGAGGGACAGAATATAATGGATATAATAACATGTTAATGAAATTTGAAAGACATACCATATGAAATGAAAAACATTGCAGGATGACAAAAATAAGATTTCTCTTATTAAAATTCGGCAGCCAAACGGCGTCAATTAAAACATCAAAAAAATGAATTGAAGAGATCAAATAGGGTATCTAATCATATGAAAATAAAATATCATTATGATAGATATAGATATAATACCCCAACATTATAAAAAGGAACTTGAAATACTTTACATGAAAATAGATCTTGAAAATGAGAAGGGTGAAAGAATCCCTTAAAAATTCGGCAGCATAACGGCGCCACTTAAACATTATTAAAATGAATTGATTGGAGAAAGAGGGGGTCTCTAATATTATGAACATGAAAAGGACAGTATTATTAATATATAAAAACATCCTCAAACATAAGAACATGGATAATAAAAGATATGACATAAAAGAGAGTACTTGGAAAGAAAGAGAGAGGTAGGATCCCTTACCTTAAAACGCAACACTTAAAACTTAGAGGTTGGGATCTTGAGGGATTGGGGGAACCTTGGGAGGACTCCTTGGGAGGTAAGGAGAGAATAACTTCTTTGAGGATGATTTCGGAGTCCAAAGGATGAGAGAATGGCTTGATATTTATAGGGAAATTGAGGGGACAAGGCATAAATGGCCAAGGGACACCTCATTGGTGGTATTGGAAAACCATGGGATTTCCCATGGTATTTGACCCTGGTATTGGCCAATTGGGACACCTCATACCTTATATTACTATTAATAAGTCGACCATATTGATAACATACTTAATACATCATTTAATTATGTCATTAGACAACTGTAAGTTAAAAACATTATTTTCTCTATTCACTAAAAATTCAACTTTCTCAGAAAAATACCAAAATTTCACCGTAACCAAAAATTGATGCTCTGATTTCAAAAATGAACTCCATTTTATAAAATTAATTTTCTAAATATTTTTAATTTAATTTTTAAATCAATACACTTTTCACCGAAAATTCATTTTTTTCAGAAAAATCCCCAAAAATTACCTTAACATAATATCGATAATCTGAGTTCAAAAATGATCTCCATTTTATTAAAATATTTTTATAAATATTTTTAATTTAATTTTTAATTAAAAAACACTATTCACCCAAAAAAACTGATACTTGACTAATAATTTCTAAAACAGTTATTTACCTATTTTATTGAATCACATTACTTAATCATGGTACCTAGATTGTATTAATACTTTCTTTAAGTGAGATTACTAATCCAGTTGGTCACATTACTAATCCAAAGCATAAAATCACTATTCATAATTTAATATTCATCAAAAATCAAGTTGATCTTATTAGAATCAATATTTCTTACTGAACAAAATTGTAGAAGACCATTTTTTGAAAATAATTACACATAATTAATTATTTAAGGTATACATAAATATTTTCAAATATCCTTTTTCTATAATTCATCAAAAATATGCATACTGTATTTATCCGGACATTTGAAAATTCACAACTTCACTACAAGTAGACATCACAATTTTTATTTAAATCAAAGGATTGCACAAGGAAGTTATGGTCTTGTTACATAACCCCTTATAACAGAAGTATAGGACCTAAGATTAAGGTGTTCTAGGGTGATAGAATCTTGGGGTGGCTCGACCAACATTGCCCGAGTAGTGATTTCTATCTGCTTGAACTTCTCGCAAAGGTGATTCTATTCCAGCTTCACACAATGATGTTCGGCTTGGGTTTGGTCCAGAGCAAAGCCCAATGGTGCTACCTCCTTCCCAAGTTCTGTTAGATGGGCTTTGATTGGCCCGAGACTACTGGATAGGGCCATCAAATCTTCTTTCTATATTAATTAACCAAGATCACTTGTATTTAGAGACAATAATCGCAACATTTAGTTTCCAACTGTCATATTGACTAATGGTCATATAAATGTCGAAACCCAACAGTCTCATTTTAATTATACTCATGTTTCCAAATGAAATAGTTTTGTTGAGTATAAAAAATAAAATAACACACAAAATTAGGAAACAAGATTTATTCAAAATTTTGGGTCATTACACCGACCATCAGTGAGGGACTAGTCTATATAATTGGGAGATTTTTTCCTCAAATATTAGTGTAACAACACAGAAAATACCATACATATACAATTAATAATTACAATATGAATAACAAAATAAAAAATTATACAATAATAAACACAATTTTTTAAAACAAACACAATCGTTATATTGTTCTCTTATTAGGCTTACCCGAAATATAAAACAAATAAGATAAAAATACATAATTCCTTTAATACCATCCTTGGGAAACTCCACACTTCTAGTCTTTATACTCTCCCAGGATTCACCAGACCAATCCACTGCACAACTTATTCTCTAACCTAAAACTGGACATATGGTCTTCGCATGTATCGGAGTTCCCTTGTTGTTTTTGAACATATAAATCAATGGTCTCTCACTAATAACACATAATATAAATCATCATATGGGTGTGTTTTCTTGAGGAACGTAAATACATAGAATAAAAATTATGATCAGGACATCATGTTCTAAACATTCCACCATTAATCTTGTGAACTTTCACATGCATGTTAGGTCATAATTTGACAACCAGGACACCACAACACCTAACAAAACCTACTTTATTTCCATTCCAAAACAACATCATCACCTCCTTAAGTTTAATATCCCATCCCATTCGTAAAAAATCTTGGTACTATATCAACCAAACCATCAACACCACCCGAATGTGTAAATTAAGGTCGAGTATCCATGTCATGGACCTTTCATCACACTCAAAATGGGTTTTTTACACCGTCTAACTTGAGATGATCCCATACATGTCCTAAACACTTCCTTGTCTCCCAAGGTAGGGTCCACCATCCACACAGCTCATTACATCACACCATAACCTATCTCTCTCAATCATGGGAGGTCATGAATCACACCCACAACTCTATAACTCACGATGAAGTTAAAACATTACAACTCCTTTACCCTAGGGTGCATCCCATATAAATTGTTGGTCTAATACCCTCTCACTCAGGTTGGTCCCTACCCAAACACTCTCATTTAATATAGGGCCAAACATCCTAACCAGTGCACTCTTACATATGGTTGGATATAATCCTTGTCCCCCCCCCATACTCAAGTTGAGGATCATTTCATATGAAGACATTCAATATCAAAAGGGCATGTGATCCATCTGAGGAGACAACAACTTTCCATAGGCACTAGTAACTCATGAAATATCCCATGGTCTCTAAAATGTCTCAAAATCTCAAGAAAAAATTTAGGTCCTCATGGAAGGTTCACCTTTCAAACAAGGACATCCGCTAGGGTGAATCAGACTCGTCTGGGTCTCAACTCATTGGCACAAAGTCGTACCCATCAACTGAATATGACATCATATCACATCGGATCTTACCAACCCTATAATCAATACCATTCAAAAAATCATCAAGAACCAACTTGACAACCCCAACTCGGTTCAGAACTAAAATATGCTATGAAATATCTCTCCAACTCATCACCTAGAATAAACCCCTTTATTTTACATATGTCCAGTCCTATGTGACTCATTCCTCTCTTCACAGACACTAAGACTCTCCTTTGACATCATCACAATGTTCCAAGGAACTCATGAAATGTATGACCATCTCACCCATCATAACATGGCCCCAATCCTCTTTTCTATTTCCAATATCTTTAGGTAACTCACCTAGGATGCCTAAGTAATTTCATGCGCCACGAGACCTAACTAAGGACTTGTGTCAACATAACTGACACCTTCTCCACCTTGAGACCTTTTTTTCAATGATCCTAATTTACCTATTTCCTTAAAAGAACATATTCCCAGCATATGAGGATCAATGCCATCATATTTTTTTATCTAGTGAACTTTAGGTCCAGTTCCATTCTATATGAACCCACACAATTATGCATACATGAAAAAACATAAATAAAAAATCATATGAGTATGTATGATAGGTTTAACCTACCTCCAAAATAGATTTACCATCCCCAAAAAGCTATGTACCACCTTATCCAAGCCAGTCTATGCCTCTTTCAAGATCATAACATCACCTGAGATTATATCTTACACCATAATACATCAAAATAATTAATTCCAAAAAATTAAATCTAATTATTACCCTAATATAAATAATCTCTTAAAAACACATTATGAATAAATGCATTTCTAAAATCATATATAACCATAAATAAACATCATATAGGTTTTATGTAATACCCCTTAACTCCCTCATAGTAAACATTCTTTCCACTTGATACCCAACTACCCCTATATTATATTAAACTTAAATAAAAACATTAAATAAATTAAGTCAATTTCATAACTTAATAAAAATGGAAAAATAAGTCATTTTATCATCCTCTTGGGACATCCTATAGTCTAGATGAGAAAAAATTCATATCAAATCCATACATTTTTACAATGTTGTGGTGAAATAATCATATAAAACTAATCCTAAAACCACCGAAAATAGTGGGCTACGATGTGAAATTGGAATGGAGGAAGAAATAGATGAACACCATTTAATTTATTTCATAAATGGATGTAAAATATCACAAATCCATGGGGTCTAAGGGGGGGATAAAGTGTGAGAGGTTTGGCTGAAATGACCTTTCTCATGTTAATCATTCTTCCATAATCGGAGGGTTCGATAGATAAATTTCTATTATTACCTTTCTAAAAATATCCCAAGGGAGACATAATAATGTTTCCCCTTGAGTTTTATCATATATCCATATCCATAGGGTATGATGTGGTGAAACCGAAGGGTACGTGGAATAAAGAAAACTCTATGATGCAACCCATGGGGATGTGGCTTGGAGTAGAGCTCCATGACACAACCCACCTTAAGTGGTATCCTGAGGTCCTTATTGGTCCAATATGTGGTTGGAATATGGACAAGTGGGGAGGGGTGAATATGAATTTTCAAACATTCAAAAAATTAGTTAAAATGTATTCAATATTAGAGTAATAAAACATGAATTTCAAATATTTGTGTAAAATAGCACTATAATCAATGCACATAAATAAATGAAAAAAATGATACAAATAAGAAATTTAATTTAGTTCAGATCCATGGGTACCATATACACTATTTATAAACTCTCCAATTAGTGACAATATTGGTAATGACTAAAATTATCCTCAATTTTGAAAGGATGTGGTAACCTTTTAAAAATATACCATTTTCTTACCAAGAGTCACAACCCAATCCCCTTTATCTTTATGGGTTTAGAAAAATGAATCATTATTTTCCTAAGAGAATACCCAACCTATACTTTTGACACTGTAGACCTAACTTATAGGCATTACTTTCAAGGTGGAAGGAATAACCAGAGTTAGTTTTTACAGATTGACGTAAAATCTTGTGAATATGACTTCTATTACTATGGATGAAATCCTATACCTTTTTTAGTGATATAACTATGTGAACAATAAAATGAAAATGATAAAATTTTATGAAATAAAATAAACAAGAAACTAATGAAATTTGAAAAAAAAAGATAATGTATAATAGTTCTCACATTCCATTCATAGTTAGGTATAACACATATTATTTGGATATTCCAAAAAGACTCAACAAAATACTCAAACGTTTTTCTTCTCATAACATATAATAAATTTATTAGACAATGACTATGATGCATCGTACACATTGGTTTTATATGGAATCTATTTATATAAAAATTATCCAAAGGATAAATTCTTTAAATAAATACCCATGATCTTTATGATTTTATTCCTCATTTTGTATTTATAAAACTATATCTAATAAATTGTTATCATTTATAAATAAATTAATAAATTAAAAAAAATCATCCGCTGAAAATTAAAATAGAAGAATAATAATAAAATAGATTATCAAAATTATTCTTGTTCTATAGTTTTGTATGGTTAAGGTATACTCAAGATTATGTAAAAGAAAGTTAAAACTATGTAAAATTAATTTATATGTTCTTAAATCTAACATAAAAACTTGCATAAAAGAAAATGGACTTTTGTAAAGGTAGTATATATAATTTCATCAAGAATAAACCCGAACATATTAAATGAAGGTAAAACAACAAACATTCAAAAAGGTCATCTATATAAGAGTAAACATGAACTATGTAAAGGTCATTCACTAGACATGTGAAAAGTTCATTTGTAAAATATGTGTAAGGATGTTTTTAGAATCTATGTAAATAGCATTTCCATACCACATAAAGTGATTAATTCTTCACATATATAGACATATTCTCATAATAAAATATATACATATTATTTTTTTGTAATTTACAAGAACTATTGAAAACATAAAACTAAATAATTAACAAAATAAAAAATTATTGATTAATTAATTACACAAATTTCAGGGGTTATAAATATCAAATCAAAAATAACTTTGATCAATGAGTAATTAAAAACTCTAAAAACTCCCCCTTTCTATAAAAATATCCCTCATTTGATAATTTACAAAACTGAATAATAATTACAAAAATCTCCCAATTTTTAATTAATCAGAATGGTAAAAAAATGAGAAACCCGGTTTTACAAATAATTATACAACTCTAAACTATAAATCAGTGAGAGTAGTGGTACAAAAAAATCCTCATGTTTGAAAGGATTTTATAACCATTTAAAAACATAATTTCGTTAACTTGGAGGCACAACCCAATTCGCTTGATCTTTTTTTGTTCAAACAAAAACACAATATTTTTGTTGGAACAGACGCAACCTATACTTTAGAAGGTTTATCCCATACCAATATATCTTATTTCTAATTGATATTAATAACCGATAATTATTTTAATATTTTAAAGAAGAAGCATATGTATATTCCTTTTTTTTTGTTGGGAACATTTGAACCTTTTTATTAGTGGTATAACCATGTCAACATTATAATAAAAATGAAACAATTTATAGAAATAATAAAACCCTGAAACAACACAGTGATAAATAAAATAATGAAATATAATAGTGCTTATTGAACCATCAAAATTTTAGTAGAATAATTATTCTTTGGGTTTTCTATAAAGCCTTAATAATCCCTTAAACTTTGGGGATTTTCCGAACACAAGAGTATTTGATTGAATTGTGAGTATCATGAATTCTACTTTTTGGTTTTTTCAACCCTTATCTATAGAAAAATTATCCAATTACTAATTCCTTTAATTAAATCTTTGTGATCTGCATTATCATGTGGGAGTTTCCCAAAAAACACATCACAAATCATATGCAACAATGACAAATAATATAAACATGATAATAAATAATTACTCATATATGAAAATTTAATGCGTATTTTGAAACTAATTTACCATGTTATTCCATGTAAAATAGTACGAAAACCATTTTGAATATAATTTTTTTTGTTTATATGTAATCTAAATATTAATAAAATAGTTCAAAACAAATATTAATCGCATCAAATCAAAATATTACTATAATAATACAACTAAGTTCCAAAATTTTTCTTAGTCTAGATGTTTATATGGGTAAAATAATATGGAATATGGGAAGGTAAAATCCTACTTATATATATGTAAAATGAAACCATGTGAAGTAAATTTATATCTATCTAATTCTTACATATAGACATAAGTAAAATTTAACATATTTGTGTAAATGTAATATATTGATTTTTATCAAGGTAAAAATGATATGTATTACATGAATGTAAAACGAAAAACTATATAAAGGTCATCTATATAGGGGTAAATATAAAATACATAAATATCATACGATATCCATGTGAAAAGTTCAGTTATAAAATCCATGTAATGATTATTTTAGAAGCAATGTTGAAATCATTTTTAAACTATGTAGAGATGATTATACATTTACATTGAACATGTATTCCTATAATAAAACATCTATGTATTAGTGTTTTAGACTTTGACAAAAACAACTAAAATCATAAAATTTATAAATAAATATAATTAAATATTAAATATTTATTATATATTTATTGATTACATAAATGAGAGTGATTGTAAATATCAAAACAAAAGGAACATATAACAATGAGCCAATTCAATCTCTAACAATCAAAATCCCACTTTCTTTAACAATATCCCCTTTTTGTTAATTTTCAAAACAAGATAATAATTAAAAAACTATATACCCTTTTTAATAAATAAAAAATATAAACAAAAAATAAGAAACCATGATTTAAAAAATTTTAAGCAATTATCCCCAATATATTTTTTTACTGTTCTTCCCCTTTTTAAAAAAACATGACGCATCTTAATTAAAATTTAAGTAGATTTATTTTTCTTAAATAACCTAAAACGTGCTCAAACATAAATTTTTTGTAAGAAAATTTCAAAAAAAAATAGTGACACTCCCCCAGTACACAAATAGCTATACTCTTATACCAAAATAATTATAATGCAATGTGAAAAAAAAATTAAATTTCATCATTCTGAAGTCAAAAAAATGAAAGTGGAATATTATAACAAGTATAAAATATACATAAGAAATAAATTGTAGAATTTTAATTATTTCAAATAAATTATAATTATTTCCCTATAAAATATTCAATAATAAACATTAATGAAATTTTACATGTTAAAATTTAATAATAAATTGGAAATCATTGTATTATTAAAGTTACCATAAGATTGAAATGATGAAATATTTTTTTTGTTAAAAATATTTTCTAGAAAATTAAATAAGTATGTTAAAGGAGAATTAGTTTCCCATGGAACATTGGAAATAATTTTCAGAAGATATTCATATTCTTAAAGGAGTAACCTTATAAACTAGGAGCACCGTTTTTGTAAGATATGCTTCTAAAACATGACTAAAAGTAATGAATATAAATGGAGTTAGTGGTGCTGATTGATGGAGAAATAATTAGAAATTTTAATTTCTAGAACAATTTACATACATTAGGTGATTCATAAAGACGATCTTCAATCATTCATGTCTAGTGGTGAACGATTTCATAGAACTATCAATCTTATTTGGTGACTAGCGTCTAGTAGGAATATCCCACAAATGGGAGACATTTTCCAAAGTACATGAACATATTCATACATCTATAATACCAAAATAATGAAAAGTAAAAATACTAAGTAAACAAATGCATGCATACAACAATATCCCAACCAATAGAGTACCATAGGAAATTAAAGTGTAGTAAAGTACAACTAGTCCAGACTATAAGACCACCAAAAAGGTTCTAAAAACCAAAAATTACAACCTATAAATAAAGGTACTGGGACTGATATCTGTAGTCACAAGAGAACACCCCATTCTATCTAAACTCACCACACAATGTCATGTTTTGGTCTTCCTAGAACATCGTAACAGTGTTTAATGTCTTCATAAGGCATGGCAGATACGGTGAAATCCTGTAAAGGGGTGAGTAAAACAATACTGAGTAGGATTCCCTAAAAATACAAATGAATACCACACAGGAAACACCATGAAGAAGATACCTCGTAGAAATACCACAATGAGAAAACCATCAAAGAAGATATATTTAGTTGAACATATGTATATGTCTGTAGAAAAAATTATAAGAACATCCAGGTATACTCATAAAGGATTCTATTCCTCAAAGTCTCATCCACTATCATTTATGTGGTTTCACCAATAGAATTATCTTCCCAAGAGACCTCACTCATTGAGATATTTGATATAGGCATGTATAACAAGTCTACCAAAAGTACCTAGGAGAACACTAGGGTCTCGACAAGTTACATTGATTTTCTAAGACATATAGTCTCGCAAAGACAAGGAGTTTAAATAACACACGGAGTGTCGGTAACAAAGGGAGTGTCGGTAACACAAGGATTGTATGTAACACATAGAGTTTCACTAACACACAGAGTGTTGATAACACACAGGGTGTTAGAAACACACAAAGTTTCAATAACACATGGGTTGTCAGTAACACACTGAGTGTCGGTAACACACGGAGTGTCGGTAATACACATAGTGTCAATAAGGCACAATGTTTCAGTAACACATTGAGTGTTGGTAACACATGGAGAGTCAATAAGTCATGCAGCCACCTAGTTACATTGTCTCAAAGTCACATATAGTTCTAGGATTACACTCATAGTGTTCTTATACCACGAACTTCAACACCTAAAACCATTATTTTTTAGTCCAACATCCACAAAAACTCACTTATATTTTCTCAAATGAATCGTCTCATCACAAGGGTATCAATGCCGCAAATATATCCTCAAGAAACCCCATGGTTTGAATGTTACGATTTTTTTTATTAAAATATCTAACACTGGTCTGGTCTGGTCTGACCCGATCCACCGGATGCATCCCGACCCACCGTCTGACCAGACCTAGTCCATCCGAATTGACCGAGATCGGTCAAGTATGTTCCACTGGGATCAGACCACTGGTCGCAGCCCGATGGGCTGCTGGTTTGTGCCCGTTGGGCCGCTGGAGTGGCCTGGCCACCCTGGTCCGGCCCAGGGTATGCGAGCTGGTTTTTTCCACAAGACTCAGCTTACACTGGTCGTCACCCCTAGTCTACACAGTCTTCCCTAGCTGCATGGCTCCCCCCATGTCTCCGGCTCAATGTGGCATCACATCATTCAACACGGTCGACTGCCTCATCCCTAGTCCCCAACATGGCAACTATCGTCACAACTCCACCCGGTCCAGATGTGTTTCCTCGTAGTCCGGTCACCACTACCTACTCATGCTGACCCCACCATAGGATCCTCCTCGATCCACAGTTGAGTCGTGGTTTAGAGGGTTGCATCCATTGCAGCACCTCACCGCCATGTGCCACCGACTAATTCCACCACTGATATCAGTGGCCCCTTCCACGGGCCACAAGTTCTCCGCCGGTGCTCCATTTTTCAAAATGAAGGCACTTCTGCTTTCCTTATGTTGCATTATTCACTGACTTGGTTAGGGATTGACATCATGATACATTTCAATGAAAAGTCACTCAAATCGTGATATCTCCCGAACCTCTTCGATATGTATGTCACTATCATTTTTGTCCTACCTTCATTCCATGTTAATCCCAAAACTCCATTAACATATCATTACGCCATGTATTGAGTGTGCAATTATTGATCAATATCAATATGTCAAGCTGTGGGCCAAACGAATAATGCCCGCGATGAATGATGAATGGGGGAATAAAATCATAAATCAACCAAGAGGAACATACATTGACTATTGTTCGTGTCGTTCATGGTTCATTTCCATAATAAAGACAATTGAAATCAAACCAATAATCACAAGATCAATCTCCCATGAAAAACATGCAATGGTAAATCCCATCGTGCAACAACGATTGATCCGTGGTCCAATTTGTTTGTTGATTGGTTTTCCTTCATTGTGTAATTTATGAATGAGGAAAATAAATCAAATCACAAATCCCCTAGCTTGATTTGTTTTGATCATTGATGAAGAATAGTCTTCGTGTTGTTGTTGTGGCTGAAGATCCTCTAAATCCGAGGGTCACTGCTAATCGTCGATCCACGATCCACCGATGTTCGTCGACAAAGCTTCATTTACTTGCCTCCAATAAATTATAGGGTTATGGTGATAACCCTAAATTCATAGAAGAATAATTATTATATGAGAACGTGTCATTGCATCAAGAATAAAATATTTTTGTTAAGATATTTTAATGATGTTTACGTCCAAAAACTATCTTTCACAACCGGCCTGTGTCAGCCGATGTTAGGCCTCACCTAATAATATCAACCCCTTACGAACTCAATAGAGGTCTTGGATTTCTAAAATAAGTTACCATTATTGAGTTATTAGGATTTTAAAGTAAAAAAATAT
This sequence comes from Viscum album, assembly GCA_963277665.1. Lineage (NCBI taxonomy): Eukaryota > Viridiplantae > Streptophyta > Magnoliopsida > Santalales > Viscaceae > Viscum > Viscum album. Next base: position 1,533,211,463 of record OY728120.1, on the reverse strand, counting down.
TTATTTATTTTATATACGGTTACACCTTAATTGCCTTTTTCTACAAATGACCAGCGCCGACCAAGGTTAGGTCGCTCCTAGGTTAAAGCCAGTATCCTGAGTTCTACGATGCCCATGAATTTTTGATCAAGGAAACCACTTAAATGTTTCCTAAACTTCTAAGAAAAGTCATGTGCACATTCTCTAAAAAATATAATATTAATTTTGATAAATTGTTTTGGGCACACCTAGCCACAGAATTGTATGATGTCTCATCACCTGGTCTCATAATTTTTCCAAATAATTTCTAAAAAAATCAGTAAAATATGAGTCATTACACTCTCCAAATATTAGGTAATTATATCCTCTAAGCCAAAAAAGTGGATACTCAAAAAAATGAGGGTGCTGGGAAAGAATCTGAGCCATCTGCTCTGATGTGCTCCCCTATAAATTCCAATTTCGCCACCTAATGTGCACTAAATGAATCAAACACCCATGAAGGATCACCTTCTATCAATACTTGAAATCCATTGAGTTCTCAGCCAAAGTCTCCCTAATCAATGACATGTGATGAATCATCCACATGTCTCCTTAGATGAGACACATTGAAGACATCATATATCTGGTCAAACTGTGGGTGTAGAGCCAAGCGGTATTCCACCTCACCAAATTTACGTAGTATCAGGAAAGGGTCGATGAACCTCAGGGATAGCTTATAATCCCAACCAAATCATTATATCCTACATAGATGAGAGATTTTAAGGAACACATAGTCTCTCTCCGTGGGTTTTAAAGTCTTCTTTTTCTTGTCTGAATAAGATTTCAGATGGCTCTGTGCCATCTTCATCCCTCCTAGATGACATTCACCTTATCTATACTCACCATCACTAACTCTGGGACCATGAGAACCAACTCTTCTAGGTTAGTTCAATAAGGTGGTGACCTACAGGGTTCCCTATACAAACCCTATAATGTTTCTATACTAATGGTAGATGTGTGGATTTTGTTTTATGCAAACTCCACTAGAATTTGGTGATCCTTTCAACTATGGAAAAAACATAACATGGAAGATAAAATCATGTCCTCCTAAACCTGAATGGTCCTCTCTGTTTTTCCATTCATCAGGGGATGAAAAAACTTGATCAATCATAACTAAGTCCAAAATTTTTAATTCAATCCCTTCGACAACTAGGTTGTGAAGCATCTATCTCAATCTGAAATAATTTTAAATGAAACTCCATGAATCCAAACTATCTTCTACGCATAGAGGAGTCCCATGATCTCTACTGATTTTTTCCATCTATTAAGTAGAATGTGGGATGACTTGGTGAGTCAGTGTATGATCACCTAGATGGTCCTATTACCTCTTAGATGTATGTGGTAAACCCATCAAAAATTCTATTATTAACACATCTCACTTCCATTCCAACACCTTAAGGAGTTGATTCAATCATGTTGGAACCTGATGTTAAGCCTTAATTTGTTGACAAGTAAGGCAATGAGACAAAAACTCTGTATCTTCCTTCTTTATCCATGGACACCAAACTTATTTCAGAGGTCATAGTACATCATTACCACACCTGGATGTACCAATAAATGGGATTTGCGAAACTACCTAATAACATCCTATCTCAATGCCACTAGTATCATTTTTCATCCTCTGAAAAGAACAACATAATCCAAATCTTTTGAATACCCATAAGGGGAATTCCCTTTTGACATTTATGCACATAGAGCCTCGAAATCTATATCCCTATGTTGTTCCTCCCTGACATGCCATAAGAGTGGAGAGGGGTTACAACCATTGACTATAGATAAGCTTCCCTACGTCTATCCAGTATGGAAATATGAAATGATTATAACTTCTTTGATGCCTCGTTCTAAAACTACAAGCTATATCTCTTACTGAGAGCGTCTTCTACCACATTATCCTTCCCAGTACTACAGAAAATCTCCATTTCATGGTCCTGGAGTAACTCTAGTCATCAGCTCAATACCAAGTTTAAATCCTTTTGAGAGAATATATGCTTGAGACTCTTATGGTTGAAGTAGATGATAAACCACTCTCTCATTAGTTAGTGTCCCCACATATTCAATCTAAAGACTACTACTGCTAACTCAAGATAATGGGTCATGTAGTTCTGCCATGTGATTTCAACTAGTATGAACCATAGGCAATCATTTCTTTCCTCTACATCAGGACACAACCAATCCAAATTATGGATGCATCATAGAACACTACATACTTGAATCCCTCCTCTTAAAACCTCAAGAGGGGAGAACTTTTAAAACTCTACCTCAACCTCTTCTAGATCCGTCAAAACACTAGTCTATGAGATAATATATCCAAAAAATGACCTCTCAAATCCCTGACTAACAATTCAATAGCCTCCCATAACAAAGGTACTCTCAAAGTGTGTCTAGAATCATCCTGAAGTGTCTCATGTTCTCCTTTTTGGATGCTATTTACACTAGAAAATTATTAATGAAGACTACATGGGGATGCCCATGGTGAAACACTCGGTCTCATGAAGCCCTTCCTATGCATGTCCTCCAAATTAACCTTGTAGTTCATGAATCTCTATGAGAACCATCTTATATGCTTATGTAAATATTGGTATCATTATAGGGTGTAGATCAAAAAATAAGTATATCTCTCATTGGGGAAGTAAACATAGAACATCTTCAAGGTATACATCGTTATACTCTTCTACCATTACAGTAAAATGAGGACTCAAAACATCCATTACATCAAGTGTCAAGATATCAAACTAAAGAGTACTCGGCTACACCCTCCTATGCAAGGGTCCATCCAAAGCTGCAAGGATTTCCCTTTCCTTGATAAAAAGGGAAATTTGGATGTATTATTATGGACGAACCACACCATTTTCCTTAAAAAATCAATCTGAGCATGAACTGTGACTACTAGTCCATATCGAGAATGGAATCGTAAGGCCTTCACCCCTCTACCAAGATATTCCAACAAAAACACTCGCATTGGAGAGTCAAGTAACACGGTGGACACGAGTGTGTGATCATTGGGTCTCCTCTAGTAGGAGTCTCTAAAATAGAGGTTCAATTCAATGGTTTAATCAGAATCTCTAAGTATCAAACAAGAAAATTGGTAGGAATGGAAATCACTATCACAAGTGTCTATCAATAATGCAGCTAAAGTAGAAAGACACACATCATACCTTGAACCATTCCTAGAGTCCTTGAGACATAAGGTTCAACCACATGTAGTTATCTCCTCCCTTTTCCTCCTTCTCCATGAGTCTGGTATGGACCACCTGGGGGTGGTGGTGGTAACACGTCAAAACATTGGCCACCTCCTACTGCTTCACTAGATGCTCTTCCACATCTGCCACCTAACAGATCTATTTTCTCCTACCACTGCCTCTTCTTCAGTGGTTCATCAACTACCTATCTGAATGCATCCTGAACAGAAAAAAAATCTCTCATGGAATGTCCCTTCCCAAAAAAATCATAGAATCACATATTCATCCGTGAACTAGAAAACCCCAATAACTTTCAATAAAACCTCATGTTATTTGGAATATGTCATCCTCCTACTATCAGTAGTTATTATTGACCATAAATCCTAGGATATTTCTACCTTGGAAGCCTATAATACAGATTCAAATCCTATGTATCATCATCCATCTCAAAAAGATCCATCCAAAACTCATTCTAGAAATCTATATCCAACTGAACCAATGGAGGTGAATCTATGAACTGATAAATAGGAGAAAGAACCACACGCTGACCATACTGATGAAAAACTACTCTATGATGGCTCCCCTCCGGAAGGCCTTATCAAACATTGATTTGAACTCATAATCATGTTTCGAAAACATCGTTTCCCGGTGTCATGAATACTACCAGTAAGAAAAAAATATGTATCCGGGTCAAAAGAGTACACCTGGTGAGCGGAATCAAGAAGGATATGGAAAAAACATCAACTTCCTATATGATACATGTGACATCATTTTTTTATGAAACCATTGTTTTCATGTACCGAGTTGAAATGTAGGTTTCTATATCCTAGTGTATGGATACTTTGGTCTCCACACCAACACTGGAGTCTCTATCCTGAAATTAGAACTCAGAACACTAAAAACTTTTCCCCAATCCTATCTCACAATCTCCCTGTCTGAAAGTAGAACTGAAACGCTCTGATACCACTTTATTAAGACCCATCCTAGAGGTTCCAATGTTGTCACTACCCTAAGACCACCTCTGATAGGATAAGGTCTTGTGACTAGTTCCGATTAGTCATATCCCAAAAATGGGAGGAATTTTCCTAATTACTTGTACACACATACACATCTCCATGCCCAAAATAATGAAAAGTAAAAACACCATGTTAAAGAATATATTCATACCACTATATCCCAAACAATACAGTATGATAGGAAATTAATTTCTAGTAAAGTAAAATTTGGCTAGAATACATGCCCACCAAAAATATTCTACAACCCAAAGTTTCAATCTTGTGAACAAAGGTACTGGGACTCTTGTCTATATTCATACGAGCACACCTTGGTCTCTCTGAACTCACTAAGAATATTCTAGTCCTGTTCCATTAAGAAATCCGTAAAAAGTTCAAATATATGCACAAGACATTATGTTTGTCAAAAAATCTCGTTCAGGGGTCAGTAAAACAATACTCAGTAGGCCACCACAAAAATACAATGGAATACCACAGGGGAAACACCATGAAGAAGATACCATATAGAAATACCAAAAAAAGGAAAAAACCACTATAAATAAATAGTAATCTGAACAGATGTATATGTATATTGAAAATATATCAAGAACATCTACTTATACTCATAAAGGATTACAAGCCTCAAAGTCTCATCCACTACCCGCTATGAAGTTCCTCCCGTATCACCATCAGCCTTAGAGATCTCACTCCTAAAGCTATCGAATATGAGCACATTAAACCAGACTACTAAAATTACCCAAGAAAACAATAGGGTCTCAACCAGTTACTTAGTTTCCATGAGACATACAGTCTCATTAAGTCATAGAGTTTCGATAACACATGGAGTTTTGGTAAAACACAGAGTGTGGGTAACACATAGAATATCGGTAACACACAGAGTGTCTATAAAACACAGAGTGTCAGTAACACAATAATTTTTGGTAACACATGGAGTTTCTATAACACATGGAGTTTGGGTTACCCACATTTCTTCAGTAATAAAGATTGTTTTGATAATTCACGCAACCCCCAAGTCACGAAGTAACCAAGTCACACCCAGCCACAAGATTCCACTTGTAGCATGCTTGTAATGGGAGAACATACACCTCAAGACCTTAGGTCATATTCCAACATCATAAAAACTCACATAAGGTATCTCAAAAAGTACTATCTCATATCAAGGGTCCCAATGCCGCAAACGGATCACCAAATGGATACACGGTATGAATGGTACGAATGTGTTTATAAAAGGTTCTGACCTAGGCCCAGTCGGGGTTCGACCCGACATGCCAGACCATGCCCAACTCGACCTGTTCTGGATGACTAGAACTAGCTCGGTCTAGTATGGTTCAGTCCACTGGGATCATTTCAGTGGGAATGGCCGACTAGGCCACTGGTTCCAGCCCTCTAGGCCGCTGAAGTGGCCCACCCACCATGGTCTGGCCCGCTACATGTGGGCCGATTTTCTCCATAAGACACAACCTACCCTAGTTGCTCCCCCTAGTCCATGCGGTCTTCCCAAACTTCATGGATCCCCCATTTTTCTTTTTCAATGTGGCGTCTCCATGTTCAATGTGGTCGGTAGGCAAGGCTCCACGCGGTTTGGTCACTACCTTCTCCTGCAGCCCCCACAACCATGGGCTCCTCCAGTTGCGGTCAAGCTATAGTTCAAGAAACTACCTTTTCCATAGCATTCCACCACCAAATTCCTCTGCTTCATGCCACCACCAGCGTCGGTGCTCAAGTGGCCTCTTTTCCGGGCCACTGGTTCTCCTTCAGTGCTCTGTTTTTTCGAAATGGAAGCAGGTCTCTGATCCTCATGTCATGTTCTTCACTACCCAAGGATTGGATCAACGTCATGATCCATTCCGAAAAAAATAACTAAAATAGTGATATCTCATGTACCACTTTGACCCATCTTTCACCATCTTCATCGCACCTCTATCATACTAGGTTGATCCTAAATCTATGATATCGAATCATTGCACCGGGGATTGAGTCCGCAATAATCGATCGATCGCAACTTCTCAACTCGCAATCCAAACAAAGAATTACCACAATGAATGTGTAATGGGGGAATAAAAGCCTAAATCGACCAAAATGAATGTAACTTGATAAATTTTCAGGTTTATGGAGGTTCATTGTCGATAGAATGAAAATAAAAATATAATGAATAATCACCAGATCATTCTCCCATCAAACCCCGACAAAGGTAAATCCCTTCCTGCAACAACGATTGATCCGTAGGCCAATATGTTTGTTGATTGGTCCATGTTGGTCATGGAATTTATGAACAGGAAAAACAAATTAAATCACAAATTCCCTACCTTGATTTGGTTTGAACACCGATGAAGAACAATCATCGCTTCATTGTCGTGGGTGAAGATCTTTGAATCTGACAGGCATCATTGATCATCGATCCACGATCCATTGTTGGTCCTCAAGAGAGATCTGTCTCCTTGACTCAGAAGAATTATATGGTTATAGTGATAACCTTGAATTATTTAAAAAACACATATAATAATAAAATGTTTCATTATGTCGAAAATAAAATATTTTTATGAATATATTTTAATGATGTTTACTTCCAAAAACTATCATTCATAGTCGGCCCACGTCGCCTGATGTTAGGCCTCACCTAAGGAAAAGAAACCCCTTAACAAACTCAAAGGGGGTCTGGAATTTACAATTTGAGTTACCATTTAGGAGTTATTAAGATTTTGAAATAAAATAAAATAATTTAATTATTTTATTTACCACTATTCCCTTAGTGTCTTTTTCATTAGATGACCTACACCAACCAAGGTTAGGTCATACCTAGGTTAAATCCATTGTTCTGAGCTCAATGGTGCCCTCAAATTTCTGATCCAAGAAAATGATTAAAAGTCATCCCAATTTCTAATAAAATTCATGAACGCATGATATTAAAAACATAAAAAAAAAATCAATCAATTGTTCTGGGCACATCGGACCTCGGAATCATATGTCGTCTTAGTGCCCGGTCTCGTAATTCCCCCAAGTAATTTCTAAAATTATATTGGGAAATTTGGTGGTATTAAAAAAATTCCTATAATATAGAGGTTACCGAAAACTGACGAATCTATTTTGATAAAAATTATAAACCACAATGAAGAATTAGAAAACTCCCATTGATTTATTATGGAGTAATTTATGATGACCATAACCTTACGAAGAGTTTCACTACCATGAATATGGAAATGGAATGATGTGTTGAACCACCAGAGGATAATATGAATATAATATGCTAAATGATATCTATATGATTATGTTTTAATGTAAGTCGAGAATCTTGACCTAATTATTTTTTTAAAAGTATTAGTCATGTGATAGATTCTAAAAGTAGATTTTGAATGCGATTTTGGAAGGAGATTTCACAAGGAGATTCCAAAAGGAGTGTTACGACAAAAAAAATTAAATAATATAGTATGTGTAGAATAAATTTGAAAGTCTCTCTAGGTTGATGTTTCTAAAAAATCTATGAAACCCATTGCATTGAAGGTTTCTGAAGTATATATTTAGATGATGATAAACCTTTTTTCATTAAAATAAAATTACAATGGAGTAAAACCAATAATGATTCATTCAGAATTGAGTTTGAAAAATCCAACTATTTGTAATTTTAGGATGCATGTAATGAATCATTGAGTTTTTATGTTACGGTAATATAGAGCATTAGTATTAGAAATTATAAAGATCTAGAAGAATAAATAGGTTCTTGGTAAGATTCCTATGTTAAGAATGATAAAAACATAGACGACCAGCTCTGATTAGGACTAATGGTCAAAGAACTAGAACAAAAGATATTTAGTTATTATAAAAAACATTGGATGATGTAAATCCGATGTATCAGAGGTAAGGAATTTTTATGTGGTTGGTCAAAATTAATGATATGATAAAATAATGATGTGTTGAAGATAAATGTATCATATATTAGAATATAATTTGGTCAAAATATTCTCTAATGGAAAGATGAGTAATATGAGATGTTGGAGGATAAGTAAATCAGAGAAAGTAGATGAGTTGGATAACATCGTATTGATTAAAATATCAATCCAGAGTAAATACTAGAAGAAGGATATTTGGGATATAGAAATCAAGATGGAGGAATTAGATGTTGAGTTTGAGATGATTTGAAGAAGAAAAGGAAACACGAAAATGAGTTCAGTATAGAAATTAAAAATAAATAACATTAGAAGTTGAAGGCTGATATTAAGAAGAAACTATAAGTTCCGTTTATACTGTATTATGTTGCATCATATAAAGACCATGATAATCCGATGAATCATACTAGAAGATTTTAAAATTACTAAAGGCATCCAATGATTGATATAAACTGAATTAGAGGTAGAACTAAAAGGGTCAATGTAACATCTATAGAAAAATATTTATCAAAATAATTACAAACTTTAAATTTTTGTAAATTTAAATAATTATGATGTTGTAAAGATGGAAGTTAAAATAGACATATTTAGGGAATGGAAGACTTTGATTCAATTAATGTTCTGAGGATGAGTTTAATATTATAAATTTTATTTTGTATAGAGATATAAAAAATACCAAACTTTATATATTTTGAATAAATTTAAAGTGTTTAATTCAATAGTTTAAGATTAATAAATTTCAAATTAAAGCCCCTGCATTCTCAATATTTATCAAAGTAATATTTTCTATATAAAGGTAAAATAAAACAAGAGTTTTGTATAATTTAAGTGAAAAATAATTTAGAGATATACTAGTTATCCTAGATAGGAAATAACTAAAAAATAAATAATATCATAGTTCAGAAGGGTCAATGTTTTGGAAGACTGAAACATGAAGTTCTGAATTTTGGGTGAGTTATCCGAATCAAAAAAAAAATAAGGGAGGGAATCAATATTGACTTCAATAAAGAACTACAATAAGCTCCAAACATCAATGTTTTGGGAAGGGAGATCTATGTAAGATCAATCTTTCAGATGTAAGGATACGTTAATATGCATGCTAAGTAAAACGAAAGTTCAATAGGTATTCAATGATCCATCAAAGAGGTGTCCTAAGGAGAATATTTTAAGTCTAGTGATTATTGAAAAAATATTACACATAACTATCAGGATATGGGAGGATCCTTTCAAGTTATATTTCATCCAGTTGGATTTTAGTATAAAAATATAGCCGATAGACTAGATGTGTGAAATCCACAATTGGTTATGGATAATAACTTCCCACAACAGTTTTAATTATTGAAAATATTTTTAGTATAAATTTGTTGACATGAAGTGTCTCCAAAAAAAAAGGATTTGGTTATATCGTTGATGCTAAAGATTATGAAAATCCATGTGTACTACTTAATTTACATTATCCGCATAGCATAAGAAAAATGGTGATGATTCATACTTAATATCAATACATCCAGGCCAATGATTGATATTCAATAAAATTAAATGATGGAAGAGTTAAACATTAACTCAATTGGTAAAGGTTTTCTACCCCTGATTAACCAACTCTTAGGGTGACTGTATGATCCCCTTTGACTATAAATTTGTTTCAGAGTGTAGCTTCCCGTTGTTTGGATAAATAATTTTTTGTTGCCAATTATTTTTCATTAATTTACAAGATGTGATACTTTACATAATTTGAATAAATATTTCATACAAATGTTAATGAATATAATAATATATGGAATAAAATATAATTCATCATTATTTGTATCAATATAGAGGTTTCAACCAAAACATTAAATAACTAGGAAAATAAAGAAGATCATAAGCAGTGAGATTTAATCTCTCAAAATTAGTTAATGGATATTCAAAAACAACTTGAATTTAAAGTGAGTGTTAATATTATTCAAAAAAATGAAATATTATCTTATAGAAGAATATTTATCAAGCTAAGAAAAGTATAAATAATTTGAATCTATTTAATACCATTTCTCAAAAATCATGTATTATATGGAAAATTTCAGTGTTGATGTTTTTATATATTCTTGTATATATCAAGGGAAAACAGGTGGAAATCATAGATCAAGAATCTGAATCCAATGAAATGGAAGATTCATTGGTTAGGGACTTATGTAATTGAAATACCCTAACTAAACTCACATGATCTAAGGAACAATCAGTAATATTTTTAAATGAAATGTTTTTTCCAGTTGAATAGTAACTGTAAAGGAGTGTTTTTGATTGAGATATTACATTGATTTTTTTCAAAAGTATACCATGCATTAGAGGTAATTATCAATATCAGAAACTCTTATATGGAAATAAAATCTTGAAGAATCAAAGGGATTGATAATTCTTTTCAAGAATAAAGTAAGATGTATGAATAAAAATTTATAAAAGTAAAATATGAATTTTATTAGAAATTTAACTTCCTTAAACATCATAAAAACACTTCTAGTCTAATGTGTCTTGAGTTTTAAATAAAATTGAAAAGCATAAAATCCACTAAATTTGAGTCTTTACATAATTCCAAGATTAGATTCACTGAAAATGTATCTAAATAAAGACTTACTTCAAGAAAGAATCAATCTAGTTGTAATAAATTTTTTAAATCCTAAGAAGGATTATATTTTCAGATATCGAATAAGAAGCTAAGCCCATTTTATATGATTAAATACGCACCAATAACCATAATTTTAATGGGGAAGGTTTTTTTTCCATAAAAATATGGGTTAAGAAATATATGGAGAAACCCACGAATTCTATGAAGGTATAAATAAGAAAAGAGAAGTTACGGAGTTTACCTTAATATATATATATAAATGTAATTAACTAGAAGAAATATGTTCTTGAAGAAGTATCCACAATATAAAAATCTGCATAAAAGAAGAATATAAGGTTTATCTGCTATTATTAATGTTGTGAGAGGTTAATACAAATGTTCATTGACTATTGTAAGAATATGAAAATGTATAAAAAAATAATAAGGAAAAAATAATGGGGGAAATTAAAAGTATTGGAAACTAATCTAAGTACACCCAACCCTCTTTGAAGATGAAAAATCTATTGACATCCCACATATTTGATTGCCTTGAAATTTTTTTTAGAATTTGTGGAAGAACTGTTTGTGGTAATTAAGAGTGTTTTTTTAGTTCTACTATTCCCAAAAACGATATTACTAACTTAATTATACCATAAAAGCTAATATAAAATGTATGGAAGATAGGTTGTAAGTCCCCCTTGAGGTGTAAACAACTGAAATCTATTAAGAGGGAATCACCCCAGGAGAAAGTAAAAATATATTTCATGCATAAGAAAATATTCTAATTCCATAGAGGAAATTTTTAATTCAAAAATAACTATAAAATCACCATGAATTTTTATGTTAACTATAGAAAGCTCAAGTTACAAAGTGAATCAGTCTGAGAAGGACACATGCAAATTAGAATGCTTGGAGAATTGTCTGGTAAAGAGATAGAATTTATCCAAAAGTTTAAATTGAAGAGTAACTAACCGAATGATAAAAATAATGTAGAAGGTTCAATATTATAACACCCTAATTTTTTAATATATCATTACCTTGAAATAAGTCAATATTTTTGACAACATTCTCCACATGCAACATTGATCTTAACAAAATCATTATATATTTATATAAAATTTAAATATTTAAGTATCAATATTAAAACCATGACATTGAATTAGTGGAAATAAATATGAGTATCTTTCTTAATGAAATTATATATAAATCAAATAAAAGATACTTTTGATATTAATGAAATTCTATTAGTATAGATAGAAGAACTAAAACGATCATTTTTTTCTAACAAATGTAATTTTTAAAAAATTTCATTTTATGTGATGTGATGTTTAATTTCAAGAAAAAATTTATTAATGATAATAAAACCTATTTTGATTTTAATCATTAGTTAATACTAATTTAATAAATTAATTGTATTAAATGTTAATGAGAATGGTTAATATTTTTTATAAATAATTTTTCAATAAATATAGTTTTTCATTAAATCTCAAATTTTCATTTAAAAGTTAAAATTAATTTTTTTTTAAATAGAATATAAAAAAATAATGTTATTTTTTATTCAATATATTAATATTTTATTAAAAGGGATTTTTTTATAAAAAAATAAATTATTTGTGGATAGTACAAAATACTGTTTGTTTAAATAACATAGCATTTATAAAAACATTAGTATATATTTATTAATTGGAAATTCATAAAACTACATATAATACCAAATATTTACATCATAAGTTACTTTCTAATTTCAGAAATATTTGTTTTAATTTACAAACATGTATTTGATATTTTAGTACATAAGTTATATATTTCAAAAAAAAACCAGTTAATACATTATACATTTTTTATTTTACAATTATTTTTAAAAAAAATAAAGTGAATAAAATAAAACATATTTTAAATTTTTAATAATTAGTTAAAAATTAGTTAATATGGACCATTTAATTTTTTCGAATAAAAATTACTTACCTATGGTAAAAAATAGATATCGCGGTAAAATCTTAAATGATAAAAGTAATAATTCAAGGGGTAAATAGATAGAAACCTCATAAGAAATTATCTAGAATTGTCTTTTTTTACTTTTATGTCAATCTTATCTACTTCCTTGTACATTATTTCCCAATTCATCAGTAACTTCCCCTAAGAGTGACATCCCCTTATTAAAAGGTTATGGTTATTTAAAAACAATTGCAATCCCATTTCACTTATATAAGGGATTCTCCTCTCTGAACATCCTATCACACCACAACCCATATATTTTGTTGAAAAATCATCCCAAAACTCTATTCAACACTCCTATTGAGCATTATGAATTTCAGATCTTCTCAAAATACAATCCCTCATAGGTTTATCCCACTTTGCAATGGAAATAATCCAAGAAACGTGGTATAACATTATTACTACTCCGTTATTTATCTATTTCTTTTTGTGCGTTTATTCTACAAAAAATTACATTAAATAAAATTAAAATTATATCATGACTATCATTATTATAATGTTATTTTATTATAATGATGGTAAAAAATTACTCACCTTCCCTTTTTCTATTATGAAAAATAATGTTGACACTCGTGTGTAATACAAGCTACTGTATCCATGACATAATGCTTTTCATTTTCCTTCACCACAACAGATGATGGTCCTAATAGTAAATTTAAAATATAATTAGGATATTTATTACATATTTTTAATTCTAAAATGATAAACCATATTGATTATTTTCCCTATTATATGCAAAAATAATTAATCAACCATGACTATTTGTTGACTATAGCCTCCATAGAAAAATTTATTTCCATTATTATTTTCATAAATTCCATAAATGGATCATAATAAGTATTATTTTAATGGATAAATATGATTTTCATGGTATAAATAAGGTTTTATTATAATAAACTGGATATCTTGATAATGATATGATCAACAAATGATCATTGTTAGTTCTGTCGTTTAAAACTATTATACTATGAGGAAAATTGTTTTATTCATATTATGTAATGGTTTCATATAAATTAATTATTCAGAAAAATTACTTAAAATTATAAAAAATAAAAGTAAAAAACACTAAATAAGATCACTATTCTTCTTTTATAATTATATTACAAAAAAATAACCACATAATCATCTATTAATCACGGTATATTCAATTTTGGGTCAGTTTGACCACCGTATTAAACAATGTTATCAATTTATGTCATGGATGACATTAATAATTAAAATTCTGGTAATATATGACATAAATAATAAAATAATTTTATTTTTAGGATTTTATATTGTAATATAAAAATGTAACTCATTTATTAAGAAATTTCATTTAATTCATTACGAATCCCTGAAACATGATCATCACTGATTTCATATCATAGATTGTGACTAAATATACTAGGGAATGAAATTATAACATCATTAATATTAGGGAATATATATTATAGTATCTTTAATTTTCTTATAATGATGAACTATGTACCAATAATAAATACCAACACTATTTTTAAAAAACTTATTGCAATCGATCAAGATTATTTACACCTGATATTTAAAATAGGTAAAAACATACTAATATATATATATAAAATGATTATAAATTAAGAGTATAAATTATTATAATTATGAATAAAGTTCATTAAAAGGTATCTAATAAACTTAATTTTATTATTTAGGATGTTAGGTACACGTGCAGAATGAATCTGGAACAAGGTAAGGGTTATCGTCTCAAATTTATTTCTTTGATTCATGTTTGGTATTATGCACATAATTTCATTTATGTTCTGTATATACTAACTATTTTAGATATAATATCATAAATTAAATTTTAATAATTTTATTTAATGTTCAATTACAATCCCACTCTTTCAAGGGGTTTTAATTAAAATGATACTCAAGTCGCAACAATTCTTTATCTCGAACCTTAATTCCTTTAGACATGTTCATATTATGTACCATGTTTTCCCTTGAATATTAAATTCAAGACCCATTAATTTATTTTTCACATATTTTATTATTTATGTTAAATAAAAATAAAAATATTTTTATTTTTATCAAATGAATTTTATTTAATTGTTTCCCCATTATAAATATCTTTGTTATCTCAATTTTCATTTATGGAATTATGATCATCCTCATGGACTTAAAAGTTTGTTACATTATACCAATTGATTATATTATGTAGTATTCTATTTGTTTTATATGAATTCAAATTACCACCACATAATAATCCTTTTTGAAATATTTCTTACAATAAGTTCTATGTTTCTCAAAAGGGATATTGATAAATCAAGTCTCCATTCCTTGAATTTATTGGTTTCATCTTGAACTTATTTTTTCCATGAATGGGTTCCCCCATCATAATATTTTATTGTCTTCTATTTTATAATCATATATGGGAAAATGGAGTTTTTGTGCTCATAAATTTTTATTTCACTTATTAAAATGTGGGTTTTCAACATAGCTAATTTGAAAGTATTAAAAAATATCCTTTCATAATCAAATGTATTATCACTGGCTCTATATTTCCTCTAAAAACATTGTGTCATTTTCAAGGATCTATTATATTAGATTATTTTTAAAATTTTATTTTTTAAAAATCATTCTCCTAATTTTTTCAAAAGTAAATTTTGAAACTAACATGAATGTTTTTATTTTACATCAAAGTTAAAAGTGTTTTATAAAATCCCTTTTAAGTTTCACCTCTATTTTATTTTTCATAATAAAAATTATTTACACTCATGATATTTATGTTAAATTATTTCTTATAGAATAAAAATATATATACAATAACTATTTTGGTGATTGAACCTGTGGTAACAAACAATTTCATTCTTAATCTCCTCTTGTGTGACATCATATAAAGTATTCTTTTTCAATGATTTTTTTCATCTATACCAATATCCTTTTATGTTTAATTTCTTATGATGGGGTTAAATTATTTTATAAACTATCCACCATATTCCAATGGATGGATTATGAACCTATTATTACAACATTAACATTACTATATACTATTAATTAATATATTTTTAGATTGGGGGATGGTTATAAAGAATTTTATCCTATTTATTGATTGAGTAACTAATTAAAATTTGTATATTATTATTCAAATATGTATGTTTATTGGAAAGTTAACTATAAATTTTTTTTGACTATCCACCCTGATTATCTGGATGAGTAATGATCATGTAATCCCTTTTATTGACATGAAGGAATGTATTTTCATTCTGTATGTTCTTATTCCATTAAATATTTTTATTCGAACGTTGGATTGGTATTATTTGAAAAATCATCTTCATTCTCAATATGGATTGTGATCATGTTATCCTATTTATTTACATGGGTAAAATTATTGGGTTGAATTATTTTTTTCAATATGGATCACTATTGGAATATTGATTATTTATTTTTAGACCATCGACATTCTTTCTATGGTTAGGTTGTGATCATTTTTTCACTTTTATTAACATGAGGAAAACTAATAGCACTTCATATATTGTTATTACAATATGATTGGTTGTTTTAAATTTGATTATTTATTATTTGACCATCGAAATTATTTCTTCGGATTTTTTATTTTCATGTTACCCAATTGGTTAACATGGGGAAATATATTGGTGTTCTATATGACATTATTCTAATAAATATGATTATTGGTGAAGTCTATTAGGTATTTTTTATTCATTTTCACATATTATGAATCTATTTTATTTAAACAAATGAAGGGTGGGGCATAATATTATAAAGAACCTTAATGGAGAGAAAGGGGTCTTGATACAAAACTACTTTGGTTTTGGTGTATATTTCTACCTGTATTATTTGAGTTTCTTAATATATAACAATAATGACCAAAAAATTTCATTCTATAATTATGATATATGTATTTATTATCATATATGATTTTATTCATTTTAATTTATATACCACACTCTTGGTTTCAATTTATTATGGAATTATTCTGTTTATTTACTCCCATCATATTATAATTTTCTTTCTTATGTTTTTGATAGCTTCATTTATATTTTCTTCTTAATAGGAAATAGATAACACCCATTTATTATATTTCCATTCTCCAGGTTATTGAGAAAAATGTACTCATATTTTTAAAAGAATCACAAATGTCGTTGAATTGGTGGGAGATGTTAAAGACTTAATATGGATTAAATATTTTTATATATATTGGTAAAAGGGTATGTTTTATACAAAAAAAATATTGTTTTTTTTGTTATTATATTGTCCCAATTATCTAAAATTATAAACATAAAAGTTCATGGGAATATATATAGTGAAATATTTTTTTATGTCATGTAATTATTTTATAGTTATTTCCAGAATCTACACGTAGTATCTATGCCAATATGTATAGTACATGTTTATCAAACCAAATGAAGTAGTATGAAAAAACTGTGTCACAATTGGTATAATATCAGAGTTTATATAACATTTGAAATTAAGATGTTTATTCAAGATAATTTAAGGATTGATATGTTATGTTTGACCACAAATTTAGTGGTGTAGTCAACCCTTTTTGATTGTATATGACATAATGTTAAGGTAATAATTCACATTTTATTTGGGGATAAGGATGAGATAACATTATTTAAACCACTAGGTATAATTCTAAGGTAGGAATCTAAGTAGATGATAAAATCCTGAGGTTATAGTAATGTAGATATTGTTTGGATCTCTTAGAAATTATATGCTCCTATAGACTCTACAATTGGATTCAATCACATTCACTGATGTTCCAGGGGGAAATAACCCTAATAAGGGTGGATTCAGTATTAAATCGATCTTCAATTAATACATGATAAAGAGTTCCAACTACAAACCTTGGTTGATCAAATTATTTTTATGACACATTACGAATTATTTAAGTATTATGTTAACTAATTAGTTTATATAACCATCTATAAAAATTAACATCGATAACCAAGGATTGAATAAAGAGATTCATATGTTGAATTTAAAGCATCATTTATAATAGTAAAGGTTTTATTGGGGAATAAGTATCTGTATTTTTGATTAAATATTATTATTTTTGATATCATCATAACCATTTTGGTTTTAGTATTTGATTGAAATAGGATCCCAAAGATCAATTTGAGAAATGCATGTTTCTAAAAACCACTATGTCTTATAACAAAATAAGGGAGCATACTTAAAGTGTTGAGAATCTTGGTATGTGACCCTTATAATGGAAAATGTGAGATTTATAACCTTACTTATGGTAATGGTATTGATATTTTATTGAAATACATAGTATGTTTCATTTGTGATTGATATTTATCATTTATATTTTGGTATATTTTTAATGTTATGTGGATTATCTGAAACCTAAAGAATTTTTAATGAGTAGTTCGACTTTATATGTTTAAAACATATATTAAATTGTATAAATGACCTTGAAATGGGATTTTATGAAAATTTTATATTTTTTGGGATAATAAATAGATAACACAAGATTTAGGGATGGATAACTATTAGTTTCAGTGTATACTTGATGTTGAGATAATACAGGATTTATTGATTCTGAAAAAGTAAGTTAGGTAGTATTCGTAAACATGGGATATATAAATTATTCATAATATTTTAGTGAATCTCATAAAATTTTTGGGATTATAGAATATATTTACTAGTGTGTGACCTTTTGAACATATGGGTAATAACGTTTGGGAGTTAAAAATAGCCTTTATTTCTGAAAGGATATACGGTTTTACTGTGGTTTAATGTCATGGAGATTGAAATGGATTTGGGAAAAGTATGTTATGGGGAATATATTATTAGGTTATATATATATATATATATTCGGTCATTTGATTGTATGAAAGGATAATGATATTTGAAGAAAAATAAGCAACTTAATATAGTCTAATAGAGTGAGGTATATGTCATATTAAAGTTTATACCTCGAATGATGAATATAATAAGAATACCCTCACATACTTTCTTCAATGGGTGATTGATAATTAAAACTTATAAGATACAATTTTTCTAGGGGAGTGAATGTAAAACAAAAAAAATTAATATATGGTTAACAGTAAATAATATAATGTTTTCAATAGCTTTCTCCAGACCCAACACCAAACGTAATGAAATGCAATATATTTAAATAAAATATAAATATTTTAGTATGATCATTAAAAAATAGAAATTCAATTATTATAAATTAATATAAATAAAATATTTTTGAAATATTTATATAAATAAAATAAATTATAATTTTAATATCAGTGAAACTCAACTTATAGAGCAAAAATAACTAAAATAGTCATGTTATTAACAGAAATTTAATTATCTAAATATTTACCTTTTATAGAATATGAATTTATATTTCAAAAATATGTTTATTAATTATGATAAAATATATTTTATAATAATAATTATTTAATAATAAAATAATTAATAGAAGATGGAAAATATGAATGAGAATGTTCAATATTATAAAAAACTATTTTCTAATAAAAATAGTTTTTATTATACCTCATCTTTTTATTTAAAATTTAAATTCATAAATTTTAGAATTTTTCTTTTAAAAAATTAGAATTAATTTTGGAACTATAATAGAAATATTTTTTATGATGAATTATTTTTTTTTCTAAATATATTTATTTTTAGTGAAATAGTGTAAAATACTATTTTTAAAAATAATATGAATTTTTTGAAATTATTAGTATTTAATTATTAATTTAAAATCCATTAAACCATTTTATTAGACTAAATATTTATTTTTTATGTGAATTTATATTTTTACATTTTTTTTATTTTACAATCCCATATTTGGAATTTTATAACTTAAGTTATATTTTTCAAAAAAATGTTTTTTAAACGTTATACATTTATTATTTAAAAAATAGTTTTTACCACTATTATAAATTCAATAAAATAAAATTTATTTCAAATTTTAAATAATTGGGTCCATATTATTTGATAATTATCGTTTTATTTTTAGTCATAAATACATGTTACCATAGGTAAAAACTAGTAACTATAGTAAAATCTCAAATTGTAAAAGTAATAATTCAAGGGGTAAAGGGAATTAAAAATGATAAAAACATGTCTATAATTGAGTGTATGAGGTTTTTATTGACCTTGTATTTTCACCGCTCAATTTTTTCTCAATTTTGGTTCCACTTTCCTTGAAAAGTTCATTCCATTATTAAAAATTATTGGGTATTTTAAAAAATGGCATCCCTTTTCACTTATAAACGTGGATCTCCAATTCAGACTTGATCTTGAACCAAAACCCATTTATTTCAACCCAAATCATCCCATAACTTTCATAAAAATTATTATAAGCCTTCCAGAGGTTTTTTCTTTTCAAAATACCATCCCCTAATGTCTTAGCCAACATTATGAAAGAGATAATCCAATGAGTCAGGTATAAATTTCTAACCGCTCCGTCATTTTTCTATTTATGTAGGTTATCTTATTCTACATCAAATTTCATTACACCATTTTAAAATTATTATATATGTATAATTAGGATAAATAACTTTTTATTATAATTTTTGTACATTCATTAAAAACCATTTCTTTTTCAATTATGAAAAATGAGATCATCACTTGTGTGTTCTGCAGACTACTAGATCCATGGTCCATTAAGTATTTTTTCCTTCACCACATAACAAAGCTTTTTATAATAGGGGATTTAAAGAAAGTATTATATTTATTAAATATTTAATATTTTTAAATTATTAACTATATTAAACATTTTCCCCATTCAATGGAAAATGAAATAATCAACCATGCGTATGTGTGGACTACCGCCCTCGTGGAATGATTGATTTCTCTTTTTCTTTTCATCACCACTTTACATGGATGGTCACTTTAATGGGTTTAATGGATAAATATAATGTTTATAATATCATCAATGTTAAATTATGGAAAATTTTAAGAACCTATTATTGATATAATTAGTAATAATTCATCTTTAATTCATTCATTTAATGTATGTGAACTAAGAGGAAGTTTTTTGTATTCATTTTTTTTAATATTTTAATATCCATTATTTATTATTATAATTACATAAAATTATTATTTATAATAAAAATAAATAAATAAGATTATAAATCTTTTTGTGTAATTATATTTCATCCAAACCACCACATAATAATTCATTAATCACGGTATATTAATTTGTTGATATGTTTAACCACCTACATGAAAAATGCTATGCTTTTATAACAAAGATGACTAATGAGATGTATGTTCTATTAATATATGATATAAATATGTAAATAGAGTTTTTTTAATGGTAAACTAAATATTTTACTCATTAATTAAGGAAACATCTTTCATTTATTAAGAATCATGAAAACATGATCATTTTTTTTCATCTTCAGGAAATATAAATAAAACTTGCATGAATTTAAATTATAAATTTATAAATATGATTCAATATCCATAATAGTAACTTGAATTGTCATGGAATTATGAACTATTTTGAAGAATAAATATCATTTCTATTTTTGTGAGACTAGTTAAAAAATATCAAGATTAATTACACTCTATATTGAAAATAGGTAAACAATATCTGATATATATATATATATATATATAATAATAAATGATTAGTGTAAATGGTTATATTTATTAATAATGTTACTAATAAGTTATATAATAAAATTAATTTTATTATTTATGATATTAGGTGAATGTGTAGAATGAATCTGGAAGAAGATAAGGGTTTTCATCTAAAATTCTTCTCTTTAAGACGTGTTTGGTATTATTCACCTAATTTCATTTATATGTTGTATTTACTTATAATTTGATATACAATATCTTTAATAATCTTTTAATAATGTTATTTTAAGTTCAATTACTATCCTACTCTTTCAAGGGGTTTAGATTAAAATGATACTCAAGACACATTAGTTCTTTATATCATACTTTAATTCCTCGATACATGTTTATTTTATGAATCATGTTTTCCTTTGAATATTTTATTCACATACCACAGTTTTATATTTAACATATTGTTTTTATTCTTGTGAAATAATTATCCAAATCCATTCCATTTAATCAAATTTATTTTACTCAATTATTATCCCATTTGTAAATCTTATTTGTAGCTCAATTTTCATTCATTAATTATGATTATCCATCGAGACATAAAAGTTGGTTAAATTATAAAAATTGAATATATTAATATTTATTGTATTTTTTATATGAATTTACATTTTTAAAACATAAAACAATTTTTTAAAATATTTATAACATGAAGGAGTAAGTTTCTAATAAGGGGTACTGATTACTCAATCCTTCATTCTAGGAATTATATTATTTCTCATGGAAATATTTTTCCATGCTTGGGTTCTCCCACCCTAATATTTTATTATATGTTACTTTATAATAATATATATGAAAATTATGTTTTTATAAGAGAATGTTTTTATCACTATTTTTACAATGCGTGTTTTCATCAGGGTAATTTCAATATATTAAAATGGTTCCCTTCATAATCAAATCTTTATATTTTGATCCACATTTCTTTTAGAAAACATTATATCATTTTCAAGGATCCAATACTTGAGATTATTTTTAATGGGATTTATTTTCAAACTCTTTCTCTTCACCTATTCAGAAGTTAATTTTGAATGTTTTATGCATGTTAATATTTTATGCTAATGTTTAATTTTTTTTTATAAAATCTATTTTATGTTTTCACCTCCATTTTCCTTTTTAGATTAAAAATTATTTTCACTAAAAATATTTAAATTATGTGATTTATTATCTAATAAACATGTATATATTAAAATTTTTTGGATTTATCTCTTGGTATCAAAAAATTAGATTCTTTATCCCCACTTGTGTGATATCATTTGAATAATTCTTTAGCAGTGATATTTTTCATCAATGTCAACATCCTTATGAGTTTACTTTATTTCATTCAGTTTATATACAATTGTAACCATCCACATTAATACTTTGGATGTATTATGACCATGTTATTCTATAAGTTACTTAACCATATACCATTACTTCATACAGTTTTAGCTTTAGGAATGCTTACATAGAAAGATATTCCATTTTTTGATTGGTGAACTATTAAAAACTCATATTTTGTTACTCCAATATGGTTGTTTTTTGGAAGTATTATTTTTTATTGTTTAACCATCAACCTTATTTCTCTATATCGGTTATGATCATTTTATCACTTTTATTAACATGGGGAAAAATATTATCGTTCCATATATTGTTATTCTAATAGGATATTTACAAGAATGTTAACTATTTGTTGTTTGACCATTGACCTTCTTTATATGGATGGGTAGTGGTCATGTTTCATCTTTTAATCACATGGGGAAAGTATAGGTTTTCCATTTATTATTATTTTATTATGGATGATTATTGGAAAGTTGACTCTATATTTTTTGACCATCCACATTCTTTATATAGATTGATTATGATCAGGTTATCCCTTTTAATAATATAGGGAAATGTATTGGGGTTTCATATGTTTTAATTTAAATATGAATTTTTATTCTAATTATTGCATGTATTGTTTTAAAAAAACATTATTTCTCTAAATGAGTTATAATAATGATATCCCATTTATTAATATGGGGAAAATTTTGGTGATCTGTATGTTATTATTCTAATACAAGTGATTTTTGGAAAATGTAATTATATATGGTTTATTCATTATCACATATAATGAATTCATTAGACTTATAAAAGTGACAGGTGGAGTTCAGAATTATATATTCCCTCAATGCATTAATAGGTATAATGAGGCAAAACATCTTCGGTTTTGGTGTGTGCCTCTCCTTATATTAGTATTGTGTCTTGGTATAATGCCTTCACAGGATATTTGGATGTCCAATATTTTTCATTCCATTAGTCAGAGATCAGTAATTATTTTAACCCATGTTTTTATTTAAGATAATGGATATATAATTCTCCCTCATTATCTTTAATATATATTTTTGTGTTTATTTACCCCTTCCATCCTATTTATTCCATTCTTATGTTTTTGACAGCTTCAGTTATGTGTTACTCTTACTAAGAATTTGAGAACATATCTTTTTTATTTTTCCATTCACTCTTATATAAAGAAAAATCGTACACATATATTCAAAATGGTATCATGGGTGGATTATTTTCTATGAGATGATGAAGACTCGTTTTGGAATAAATTGTATCATATATATTAGAAAAAATGAATTTGGATATAAAGAATATAGGCTTTGTTATATATTTTTTTCCTATTTTTAAAAATCGTTATTCCTAAATGCTATTGGGATTGTATGTAGTGACATATCTTATTCAATTAATATAATAATGGGATTGTTATGTCTAATAATATACACATAGTATCAAATAAATTGTGTAAATTATGTGTTTATGGAATCAGATCAGAGAGTGTGTGTTCAAGGAATCCCAAAGATGATTAAACATGCTTCTGAAAATGAAAGAAAATATTAATAGGGCATGATATGTTAATAAGTAAAACTAGGAAGGCTCTTGAATATAAAAATATTAAGGTGAAAGAAAATTATTAGTGAAATAATAAATAATATCATATCTTGGAATATTTTATTATTATATGGCCACACTAGATGTTGGATGAAAGAAGGTTGGAAGAAGAACAAAAAAAATACTCTATGTTCCTTTCGGGTAGAAGTTTAGAAGAAACACATACACAAAGTGAAAATTAACAGTGGAATGAAAATTTATATCTTCTAAATAATATTTATTCTAGTTAATTTAAGGATAAATACATGATGAAAAATAAATATAATGAAGGAGTTTCTAGGTTAAGAAAAATTCCTCATCATTATTTTCTAAATTGATGGCAACCGAAGATCCACATTATACATGATTGATCCAAATATTTCTATTTAAAATGGAATTGAAGATGATGTAATTATAAGGGATCCCTGAAGTGAATTTAATAAATTTTATTTAAAAAACTCTATAAGTAAAAGATGATTTCCATATCTTTTAAAACAAATGTCCTCTAATATCAGATACTAAAAAATTTGAAGAATTTAAGATTCAAATTCTCTAAGATAAAATCCCCAAATAATCATAATGTTTTAGATACCAAATATATATATAGAAATTTATATTCATTCATATATAAGTTAATTTTTTATACTCTCCCATACTTAAATGGAAATTGAAGTTAAATTCAAGGGTAGGAAATTGATTTATTTATGATAATTTAATAATTATCATGAAACTAGGGAGAAACATTCTTTTTATGATTCAAAATGTTTATTCTGTTTGTTTTGATAGAGGTATTAAATTAAGATGAAATAAAATCCAATGAGAATATCCATAAAATAATATTTTATAAACTATATCATCATGTGGTAATTTTATGGAAAACACTAATGTATAAGGTAATAACTCTTGTTTCTACACTGGTCATGGATTACATAGAATTAAATTTTAACAATTTTGGTATTATTTCTTTTAAAACATTGATTTTATCCTTATCTCGTGAAATTTAAGGTTTATATTTTTCAAAAAAATAAAAAGGGAGATAAAAATATCTAAAGATATTTCGTCCTTCACCACAACTTGTTAGTAATGGTAATTTAAAATAAAAAAAATTAAGGGGGATATAAAAATGATGAAGATGTTCCCTCAGTTGATGTTCTCTAAAAAATGAGATAAATGAGTCACTAAAATTTATTTCTAATAAGTGGGAAAATATAATTGAATTCGGAATTTTTAATGATTATTGAAAATAAATCCAAAGGGTTTATTGAATTTCACATCATATAGTGATATTGTTGACATATAATATTTTATTTTGATAATTTTTGGATATGTTAAGGAGTAATTTGATGGAAAATAAGTTGCATATGGTTGTTATGAAATTATTTTCATCAGAATTTCATATTCTGTATAGAGGATCCATTAAAATCAAGAATTCCATAGATTCAATATATTCTTCTTGAGGATGAGTAGAATTATTGAAGAAAAGTGGAGTTAGTATTGTTTAAAGATGGAAAAATAAATGGAATTTTTATATCTAGAAGTTCTCACTTCTATCATATGATAGATTTAGTTATTACTAAATAAATTTATGACTAGTATTGAGGGAAGAAAAATCCCTATCAATGTCATTTGGATTTAAATAATTTCTACTAGGTGGGTATATTGAAGATCTTAAATAAGATATAGAAGATATAAGTTAAATATGGAAAAAAAGTCAACTAGAAGATAAAAAATTTACTTTCAAAGGATGATGAAATACCTATAAATAGTGTTTAACAAAAATTAATAAAACTAGGATGATTAGATGGATGAACCACTCTAAAGAAATGATAAATTCATTATGATTTATTCCTAATTAATGTAAGGTTACCCACACCTTATGAAGAGTGTTATTTGAATAAAAATTAAAATAGAATGCAGTTAATAATCTTTCAAAGATACATTTAAAATAATATATGAAATGGTATCAAGATGATAAAGTTGAAAAGTATGTTCAGAAACCTAAAATACTGAAGTATTCAGAATTATTATTCATGCTAGATATTTGAGAAGGAAATTAATGTAAATTATTTAAGAAGGTGATTCTATAATTGGTTATATAATTGATATTATCGATTTATTAAACATAAATGTTTTAGTAAGTGTAATATAAATCTTAAAGTCCCTTGAATATGGAGTTATTATAATTAACTAAGAAACTAAAACTAGTAATAGTTTTAGAAGTAAAAAAGTAATATGATGCTAATCTATTAATTCATTGTAATAACCTAACTTTGTTGGAATGCCAAAAATGATCTAAAAAGAGTTGAATTTACAAATTCCCCCTCACCGAATATTTAATATGCATTTAAAAAATCAGGGATTTTTTATGTTACCCAAAGATGAAGCGTTTATAGAATAAATAATAAATCACTAGAAGAATGGGGGGTTTCTAAGAAATTTTTTAATCTTGTGGATAATCAAAATAATAAATACCAACTCTGAGTTAGACCTACATTTAATGAAAGAAAATTCATTACAGTTAGTTATGTAGATTATATTATGTTAATGTACAAATTTAGTGTCAATGTTAATGAATTAACAAGTGAATATTCCAATGTAAGGAGTGGAGGAAGCCCATATGTGCAGAAGATAAAACTATCATATTCTTGAATCTATACCAATTGAACGATGACATGATCAATATATGAGGAATCCTAGTTGTGTGAAAGATAAAAAAATTCATATGTTAGAGGATTAATCGATTGAAAGAAAAAATATGTGTGGGATAATATATTTTTGTTCAAATGATAAATCTTCATTAAATACTATATGAATAATATCCAGAAGATATAAATTTGAAAGGAGGAATTAAATTATATGGATGATCAGATCATGAGAAGAAACTGTAGCACAGACTTGAGTTATTATTTGATAAGTGAAAGGAAAAAACATCATAATCTGGATACTAACATTGAGAAGAATCTACAATAATATTTCAAAATGTATGAAGGTGAATCAAATAGAGACCATCGAAACTTCCAGACTTATGCTGGAGGATTTTCAAACTACCAAAGGATGCAAATGATTGAGTTGAATTGATGAAGAGGTAGGACCAAAAGGATCTGAGAGACTTTTATAGAATAACATTTACCGAATGATGCAAGAAATTATTTATATTATTGTGATGTTTAATATTTACGATTATAATAAGTTCAATTTTAAATGTGGTAAATTTATGGAAGGGAATTTTGGGATTCAATATTAGTATTGGGGATGAGTTTTAACTTATTGATGTTATGTTTTTTGATATCCATGATGGAGTCAAATCCTAAAATACTCAAAAGATATTAAAGGTGGTAAAATAAAAATTTGAGAGGGATATAATTTTATATTTAATCCCAAACATTCAAAAACATTATTAGAGGATTATTGGTTATATTGAGTGGTAAATAACACAATTTTTTTAAAATAATAGAGAAATAATTGAGAGATATTTTTATTAACAAATAGAAGAAGCATATGACCTGGAGGTTCCAAAAACTTTAGAAGGTTTGATGTTTGGGAAGACTAAAACATGATTTTTTTAAGAACTAAGTGAGTTATAAATATCAATAAGAACGAAATGTGTAAATCCATAGTGACATCAAGCCTTATTTTTGAGAATTTGTGTAGATCGAAGTTCATAGAATAGAGAGCTCCAAAATATCAATCTGCAGGGAGTAGGGATAGGCTTGTGTGCATGTTATATAAAACAAAAGTTCAATAGGTAGTCAAATGTCCATCCATGAGGAGGTATGAGGGGACTCAATAAAGATTTTTTGTTCTAGTATAAATAATTCAACTTACCTATAGGTATATAGAAGGATCTCTTTCACTGACAACTCAACTGGTGGGATTCTAATATATAGACCCATTCAGGATATCATATTTGTGAGATATATAGTGGGTTAAGGATAATTAATTCCCACACCACATAAAATTATTGAAAGTTTAATTAGTGTAAAATCCTGGACTTGATGGGAGTTTAAATTATTAGGAGAAATTTCTCACATTTAGTTTAACCCATTAAAAAAATAAATGTGTGTTATTTACTTTACATTAACTACATAGTATAAAGGAAAAGTGGTGACGGATCATAATTAAGATCTATAAATTCTAATTGATGATAGAGGTTTGATAAACTTAAAGGAAATACTAATTTAAGTCTAACCTAATCAATAAAAGTCATCCACCCATGATTCACACCCCCCCCCCAAAGTTAACAACATGATCCCATGGGACACTCAAATATGAAAAAATAGAAAATATCTATATATTTAAAAATAATATATTCAATTAAATATTATTATTCAAAAAAATTAACAACCCCCCATAAGTAAAATATTAATAAATAAAGAGTAAAATCCTAGAAATTTAAACTAAAATATAAATCAAAAATGTTACAACCATGCTTATAAATAGTTGATTTAAATAAAATAACTCCCCCTTAATTAATTATTCTTCCCTAAAAATAAATAAACAATTTTTCAACAAATTTTTATATTGTCCCCATAAAAAATGAGAAAGACGCTTGAAAATTATAAATTCTACAGGGATCTTTAAAAATTTACTAAATGAATTAGGAGGTTTTTTGAAGAAAAAAATGATAGAATCAAATGATTATATAATTAAGTTAGAGAACTACAATTGGATAAAAATTTAGGGGATATATATAAAAAAATATAAATTTGTGTTCATGCCATCATAACATACAATAAAACTATAATGGGTTTGCATACTAACAAAAAATATACTTAATTGGGAATTTATAGTAGTTTAGGATCTACTTATTTCTTCATAGTACCATTGGGAACCTAAAATGAGTGAATTTATAAAAATGTGGAACTCATCTGAGATGAATAAGTATATTCATTATTATTTCCAAATGTTTTTCTAAAACATCCAAAATATTCATTAGAATAATGAATATATAAAACATATTTAAATAATGTTATACAAGGGTAATGAATCATTTTTCTTATATTTTTAATATCATGGTTATGAAAATAATTATTTTTTCTGAAATTAACTTTTGAAATAGCTTTTAAAATCATTGTATTTCTCAAAAAAATATAATTTTTCATTAATTTTATCTAAAATATCTTTAATCCCTTCATTATCTTCTTGAAAAATTTCCAAGTCATTTCGGACTTTATCTAATTTGGATAATGAATTATTCATCAATGTATTAATTTTCCCCTTAATCTTAATATATTCTTTTTCAACTTGAGACATATCAACCAATAGTGTATCTATTTTAAATTCTAAGACATCATTATTTTTTTTTAAAAAATGTAATCTTATCATTCACTTTATTAAGTTTTAATAATTTACAATAATCAGTTCCTAACCTTTCTACATAAGAGGAAAAACTTCATTTGTATTTAATAAGTTTATAATTATCCATATTAAATTCTTATATTTTTTTTAAAAAAATCCATTTCCTTATGATATTTGTTATAGATTACATTTAATTCTTTAATTTTTGATTTAACATAATTAGAATCAGATAAATATAAATCTAAATTTGAACTATTAACCTTGGATGATTAATCCTTAAGGAGTATATTAACACGGTATTCCTTCACTTTTGATGATGAACTAGATGATTTAAAACATTTTCACTTATCTCTTTTAGGTTTCTCTCTATTACTTTTAAGTTTATACGAGGTTGGTATCTAGTGTCAACATTTTCTACATCCAAAGCACATGGTTTCTCTTGATTCACATTATTTCATGGAATATCTTATGAAAACATTCATAAAACATATCTTTTTCTATCTATACATCAAAATCAATGACCTCCCATTAATTTTTATATTCTAGAACAAATATTATATCCAAAAAATATAATAAATTTACTAAAAAATAATATAAAAATTCAATGTCAACGGAGGGTTAAGATCTAATATCGAATATTTTATCATGAAAAATAACCTAAAGATCAGTAATTTAAGGTTATGGATTTGATACCAATTTTTGGTCCAACGTGTGATGATAAGGTGGTCTAAAGGTTGAGTTAATAATTTTCTAACTTTAAGGAAATTAATAAACTATTTTCAATACCAAAGTAATCAAATGTTAAAATTTTAATACTAGTGGGAAAATATTATAATATGAAATGAACATAATCTTTGGAAGATAAAAACAAGAAAATCAAAATTTTATTTTTTTTTGATCAAGAGATCCAAAATAAACTCATCACAAAATCTATAAATCAATGAGAGTAGTTATACACACTAAAAATATTCTCTATTTTGAAATGATGTGATAATCATGTACAAACTTTATATTTCTCACCTAGAGTGACAACCCAATCCCCTTTATATTTTATATGTTCAATAAAACATACCAATATTTTACAAACAGTAGAAAAAACCTGTACATTCAAAGGTAAATTCCATAATAACAGGATTTTTTAATGTGATATGAATAACCAACAATTTATTTTATAGGATGAAGAATAACCTCGTGAGTATACCTTTTAGTTAGGTGGGAAATAACTAGTATCTTTTCATTGGTGGTATAACTGTGTGAAATTTTAATTAAAAATGACATAATTTACTAATGTAATAAAACCAATGAACAATAAAATGATAAGAAATGATAATATAGAACTGTGTATATTGATCATTGAAAATTGATGTATAATTATGATGTTTTTAGTAATTTTAATAGAACGTAGAAAACCACTCCGACTTTATAGCTTCTTATAACATTAAAATAATTGATTGAATGGTGAGTATCACACATTATACAATTAGGTTCACTTCGATATTAAATTATAGAAAATATTTACATTGACTAATTGATTCAACTAAATCTTTTTGATCTTCACAATCATGTGTATATTTCCTAAAATCATTTCCCAGCTCATATGAAACAATTAAAAATACTATAAACATAAAAACACTTCATTTCCAATAGATGGAAATATATTGTGTATTATGAATTAAATTTCCCAATTAATTCTTCATCAAACATTTAAAAAACATATATAATATAATCTATAACATTTACAAGTAATTTAATAATTAATAAAACATAATAAATTCACTAGTCTAAATCTAATAAAATTTAGATATCAGAATAATATTAAATCAATGTATCGAAATTCTTCTTTGTCTAAGATTACTTAATGGTAAAATCATAAATATTTGGTAAAGGTAAAATAAAAATTATTTAAAGGTAAAATGAAACATTATAATTTTCATTTATATCTATGTAAAGGTAATATAATGGCTTGTGCAATGGTAATATTTATATTGGCATTATTGTAAAGTATATAAAAAATACATGTAGATAAAAAAGAAACCTATATAAATTTAATTTTTTTATGGGTCGACATAAACTATATAATTTTCATTTATAAACTCTATGTATGTATAGTTTTATAATATATGTAAACATCATTTTCAAATGAAAAATAAGATGATTTTGTCTTCACATGTGAAAATTAATTTATATAAAAATATATATATGTATGAGTATTTCAGACGTTTTAAAAACAATTAAAGACATCAAATTGATGACTTAATAGAATAAAAATATATTGATTAATTAAAGATTAATTAATAACATAAATATGAGAGATTATATATATGAAAAAAATAACCTAGATAAATTATCTACTTCAAAACACACACAAAAATCCCCCTTCATATAACATCCCTACCTCCCAAGCATGATCTATGATGTATACCTCTTGGGATTTGTTATACTGCACTCCTATAAGGTCTGAATTTCTATGTTGTAACTATTTTGTGGGGAAAGCAACCATAAAGTGTAAGAGGATCCAACCTCGACCTCCCCATTTATGGTATGGCCGCTAATGGTCATGACATAGGGAAACCACCCATAGGATCCCCATGGTGCCACCTGAGGGTTGTGGCATGGCCCTTCTCTTAAAAACCCCGCCGCAACATATCTCATCACCATCATACCCAGGCCTCATCATACTCATGTAGCCACACAACATAACCATTTTATACACCATGGTACCCTACCCTTATCTAAAAATCATCTAAGGATCACCCTAACCATTATCTGGTGTAAACAAAAGCACCCAAACCACCATCCAGGCCATGTTCTACATCTAAAAACATATTCCTGAGACAATCCAATTCTAATATTCCTACTTTTAATCCCAATTAACTTAATGTAACCTTATCTACGACTAAAAATTCAAATTCACTCCAAAAATGAATAAACCTAAAATTTATGGGTCCTTACAAAATACACACCATAATTCTTCTCATACTCCAGAAGACTCAACATGTCTCTAGTCATCAATTTTAACATATCTATTTCATAAATTAACTTATTTCTCATATATTTCCATATCTGAACACCGAAAAAACTTCCATTTCACACCAAAACACCAAAATGAAAAATTCACCAGGAGAAATGCCACCCACTCTCAACTATTGCAAACATTAGTACAGTACCCAACTACACTTATCTATCCCAAGACCCCATGAAGTCTTCAGCTGATTAATCTTAAATATAATGGTTCGATCCATTATTAGACTTGTCTTGAAGTTCAACTCTGAACCATGATATTCCCCACTATATAAACTTCCTATTAAAAATTAATTATCATTAATCCAACAACACACTATATGTGGTTTTCACCTCACTATATACAATTCTTCACCAATTCATCGGCCAGTCTTCCTCTAGTTGGCCTCTCTTGAAAACAATTAACCTAAAACATTGATGCATCACCATAATTCTTATCAAAAAATTCTTGACTCTAAATTAAATCCAATTAACATAAAAATTTCCATGCCAAATTCTAATCTTGGTACTTTGTGTAATTACACTATTAAATCACCAATTGTCTTCTAAAACTATCATGTTCTCACCAACAGCATAGGTGTAACTCAAATTCTACTCATTATCAAATCATTAAAAATACAACTTGAGACCAATAACAATATCAATACTCCATCTAACACCAACTCCAAATTTCCAATCTAGTATTTACCCATGGAACAATATATTGGTTGATCTTACTACACATTGACATCCCAATACCACTTTGACTATCCACTAACAAATCGTACCTCAAACTTGTCCCATCTAAAATTAGGATCATTCCTCCATGAGTGATAAGATGCTCCCCAAAATAAGAGTATCCTTATTATTACACTATTAATACAAAATTATGATATCCCTGGCCCACACTACATCTATGACTATATGTAATGTATTTAAGATGTCGTCCCACTCTCACCCAATTGCTACCAAAAATAGCTTGCACTGCCCATTCTAAGCTCACTAGGAACACCATTTACATTATTTAATAAACCAAACAAAGGAGGATTAAAACCTCCAATAATCAATAATTCCCCCACCACTGTGTGGATTCCCATATTCCACTCCTCTGGTATTGGCCCCAATGTGTTCCAATATTTCCCTTGTGTCACTCTTCCTTGGCCACACTCACTCATCATGCCAACCTTGAATTCATTCATTCATGATGCTTCTATCCATGTTAGGGGTAACATATCTCATCCTCATCCAGCACCATAGGTCTCCATTCCCAAAATCATTTCATAGAACCATCATTCCTCATTCTACAGACAACTGTTCACTGATTCATGACCAACGATCCTTCTGCATAACCAACAATCACCTTTTATCACACATCAAGGATTTTCCATAAAATCTACACCAAGATCAATATTCTTCTCCAAAATAAGATTGGTCTTCAATGAACAATCAGATAGGTTTTTACTCATTTTCTACATTAATCTCAACCAAAACTAATTGTAATATGCTCATATACAACCTAATCACATGACCAAAATAATAATACCATGACTCACATCCCACAAAACTGAGGCCCTTGCACTTAACCCACTAAACATTCCCCACTACATGTTATGTCATCCAATGGCCTAATGAATCTAACAGGTTCTAAGGATAAACACATGATCACCCACCAAAAAGAGATCATTACAAGAACCATGATCATTTACCCATGCTCCCACCATTCCATCAAAAGTGAGTCTTGAACAAAAAATTCCAAAAATGTAAATAATCCTACCCTCTCACCAGACCTCATTTCCATGCACATGGAATTCAATATGACTTTTCACAATTTCCTTGTTCAGTTAAGTAGAGTTCCACCAAAAATCTATATGGATGAACACTATATAGGTTTTTGTGGAAACATTAAGTAACTAGAGCCCACATTCTCAATGAAACTTGTGCTCATCCTCATATTATCTCTCAAGAAAACAATATATAAACCAACCCACTAAGTTCCAAAATATTCCCCTTGAATAGAGGTACTATATAACTATCATTAGAAAATGTCTTGCACACCAAGGTCCACATAAATTTTCATTAAAAAAGATATAATGGTTTAGTTAGATATAATTCCACCAAGAATTTATTTGTTACAATTCCATATAAGTTGTTATTGACAGTGTAAATAATTGAAGCTCTCTTAAAAAATCAATCAGTCACAAACACACATCTATCGTGTGAGTCCTACATGCTATCCAAGATCCATGTACAACTCTTATTTCCTCTACTAGACAAGATATGAAACCCATAAATAGAAATCTCTAAATAACACATCATATTTAATAGACTTCCAAAACATAATTGAAAAAATCATGAACAATAATCTTGTAACCCTAGTAACCATGAATTCCCATAATAATGCTTTTTATGACTCACCAGTATGAGGTCCATAATACACAAATACTTTATTACAGAACTTTTTTTCTTATCTCCATAAATTATAAAACAAAATCAAATTCCTTAATACAACTTTTTAATACCTTGGACCATATTCCGTCAATTTTTCCTTGAACCATTGCACAATGTAACATCAGGTACACATCCCCATACATTACAGGGTATAAACTAGTGGTGAGGGAAAAATCCCAATTATGGGGAGACTATTCCCTAAAATTAAAGTGTAAAAATATTGTAAATAACTATGTATTAGACAAACATAATCAGAATATGAATAACCAATAAACATAATATAAAAAAATAATGATGATGTTGAAATACTAGATAAACATATAATGGGATGCCCACTGGGATGATTAAAAATAAAAACAAACCAGATAAAAAATGCATAAGGTCCCTACTAAAATCCCTAGATAACTGTATACTTTTAGTTTCAAGATTCCCTCAACCTTATCTACCTCGATACACTGCCCAACCTGTTATCTAATCTAAAAACTAATATAAGGCCATCATGTTCACTTAGGTGTCTGTATAGGGTATGATAATATGACATAGTACGGTATTAAAATATTACCTTCATATAATCTATTATATTAATGTATATTAATGAGGATAAGAAACACCTAAAATAAATATGTTCACTATCATATCATGGGATAATATGACCATCATTAATTTTGAAGAGTTACACATGCACGTGATATGTCATCCCATCCACCATGACACCCAACCAAACCTTAATTAATGTTATGTAAAAACTCCTTCATCACCTTATTCCATTTTATCCAAATCCCATCCCATACTTAAAGACTCAAGTAAGGTCACTGAACCAATTTGGACCACTACCCAACGGTTCTGGGTATGTTCTAACATTCATGTCATCAACTCTTCTTCTCACTCAAGGTCATACTACAAACACATTATCACTTTTGGAGAGGTTGTTTGTGTCTGGGACACTACCTTATCTCCTAAGTTAGGTTCCACCATCAATACGTCACATAACATCACTTCATTAAAAAATCCTCTCACTCGGGGGAGGTCACGCATCACATCAATCGTCCTCTCACATAGATGGCGGTCACACCCAAACCACTCATGTCTACCAAGGTGGGTCTCACAAGTATTAGTGGGATAATAACCTATCATTTCGGGTGTTCCAAGACAATACCTTATCACTTAAGGAAACTACATATATCATGACCACTTCCCTCTCACTTAGGATAAGTTCTTACCTATACTTCCCAACTATATCACTAGGGGTGAGGATCGTGACTCACCCAAACATTTAAAAACAAAAATAGAGAATTAAACCCAAATCATAAGACCACTACTAACCATAGGGACTATTTCACTTGTTACCGAGTACCTTGTCCCAAACGTGTCTCACCATCCACACAGAACAAGTTAGTCCTCACAATAATATCGCATCACCCATCAAGTAATCCATTAGGTTCCCTCAGACCCATCCCTATCTTTTCCAAAACATAAATAATCCATATATTTCAACACATGGTGACCTTATATCCCATTTTATATTCCTAACCCTAACCTGATGTTTGGTCAAAATATTATCAAAATCATGTTTCACGACCCTCACTTAGGTCTTAACTCATATCTACAATGGGAGATCTCTCAAACACATAACATATAATAAACCCCTCTCCATCACACACATTTTTTCTAAGAGGACGTATTCTACTATTCACACACATCATGATTCTACACTAGCTATAAGAAATAATTCCAAGCCACTTCAGAGCAGTACAACTTTAAATCCTATCATCAATCACCCCAAGCATTTCATGCATTCCCAATAGCCTTAGGTAACTCACCAAGGATAACCAAGTCACATATTTTCCCTAAGACCTACCCAAGGAATCTCATTAGTGTTTCCTACACTTTCAACCA
This sequence comes from Viscum album, assembly GCA_963277665.1. Classification (NCBI taxonomy): domain Eukaryota; kingdom Viridiplantae; phylum Streptophyta; class Magnoliopsida; order Santalales; family Viscaceae; genus Viscum; species Viscum album. The sequence goes on along the minus strand of OY728120.1, from coordinate 1,533,174,709 downwards.
TTATTGACCTATTCATTGGGCGATCCTAGTTTACCTAAGTTCTAAGAGAACATATTACAATCTTAGGAAGCCCAACACCATCATATCACTTTCTCTATAGGACTCTTAATCTTTATTTTTTATACATAAACCCATGAATCCAAGAAATTATGCATGATCATAAATAAAAATTCATATAGCTTTGTATAATAGGGGCTACCAACATCTGAAAAGGATTCACTATACTCATAAATCTTTGTACCACCTCTGCTATGCCCGTAAGCACCTTACATGTGCATGTATCGTCGCTTAAGATCCTGTTTTACATCATGAGACATAAAAATATTTAATTTAAAATAATTATCAAATTTTGAAAAAATAGGGTTAATAACCTAAAAGTTCATTGTACATCACTACATTGAAAAAATCATATAGAACCTCAACCAACCACCTATAGAAGTTCCATGGAATAACCCTGATTCCCATCCAATAAGATCTCTACCACTCAACACCCAATTTCTAAATAATTTTTAAAAAATGAAAAAAAACGTAAATAAGTTATTGAAGAATATTATCTCTATATGAATAGTGAAATATGTTGTGAACTTATTATCTCGATTCATCCTTTAGAAATATAGAGGAAGATTCACATAAAATCTATATAACTTCACAATGATCTATTGAAATATTCCCTGAAACCCTAGCTTAGAAACAACTAGAATTATTGGGATATAAAGAGGAATAAATGCAAGAATGAGAATTAATACATTACATAATTTCAACCAAAATCCCCCATATTTGTAGGGGATAAGGTGGGAGGAAGAAGGGGAAGGTAGTTGGCTAAAATAGTCATACCCACATTGTACCCCTCTAGAATTAAAGGGTTAAAACATATAAATTACAAGTATATCCCCACTAAAAATAGAATATGGGGATATTAGAGTGTTTATAAGTTGTGTTGTGGAACAAAAAATATTTTATGGGGTATTTTATGGTGAAACTCAAGGAGTTTCAGTGAAATTCCCACCCCTCGGCATCCAATTGCAGCGTGGAGAAGAGATCCATGACAAATCCCACCTTGGGGGAAGCTCAGAGCCATTCCTCTCAATCAACCCATATTGAATAACCATATTAGGTTGTGTAATGGTTCTATCCATCCATGAAAACATAGTATTGTGGTCCTTAGGTTTCAATAAAACCAACCATGAAGGGGTAGATGGCCCAACACTGACCACCCCCTCTATGGTGTGACACCAACGGGCCATATTTCTTAGAACCGATCCACAAGATCCTCACAACACATCCAATAAGATAATATGTATTCGGTCCCATGAAGACACTACAAAAATATACCCCATTAATATTATTTTGTGGCCTCCTCAGCATCATCCCACCATGCCGAATCACCCTTTGTTATGTCTTGCCCCCCCCCCCCTAACTAAAAACATACAAGGGGTCATCTATTACTTTACATGATGTCCAAACATGGTCCTGAACCAAAAAAAGCCACATTCTACATCCAAAATCATCTCATTAAGATGTTCCACTGGATTTATTCTTGATTCAAATCCAAATTCACTAAATGTTACCTATTTCAAGACCAAAAATTCATATTCTATCCAAAAGTTAACAACTCTGAAATTCATGGATCATTACACCCTAGATTCTAAAAACCAATTTTTTTATTAAAAAACCTATTGTTCATAAAAATGTTACCCTTAGTGAAATTAAGATGAATGAACAAGAAAATATGAAGATAGAGTAATAAAATAATCCCTAACCTTGAATAATTCTCTTAGAATCGAATAGGAGAGGCCAAGAACCCAAGGTAGAAGGGAGGGGATTCACGTCATGGGATATCCTCAAACTACCTCACTTTAATGTGAATGAATTAAACCAATATAGATTTTAAATAAAGGAGTTTATAATATAAACGTCGTGATTTTAAAAACAAGGGAAGGTCAAGGAGTTTTGAGGATTGATTTACAAAATCGTGTGACAACCACATAACCTTCACTTGTTTACCTAAGAGGCACCACATTGTTTAGCCACAAAATATCTCCTAATCATGCTCTAATAGTGCAATGGTGACCCACACAAAAAGGAACCTCATATTATTTATCATGGTAGTAATAGATTTTACTAGATCATGCATTAACCACGAAAGTGGCACCATATTTTTTGGGAACAACAATACACCTTGGCCCCACAGTTTACGAAACCATCTACCAAGCGTGTTTCTATGTAAATTATTAGAAATTTAGAAAACTACTACCTAAATTTCACTAAATAAAATAAACACAATAATAAATACTAAAAAATACACAAAACTGATATCATTGTGTGACAATTTTTCAAATCATTCTACTTTTTTCTCCAAAAAAGTCACTAAAGAAAAAAGAACAACCTCATCATCCTCAATAGGAACATGTGAAAAAAAATTGACCGAATAAAGAATTGAAATTGAGTTGTGACATTCCCAAACCATCCAGGACTGAGGAAATCAATAGATAGAACACCTCTCCAAATTCATGAGAAACATTTATAGTGGAAAGACCTAGAAAAAATGATGCACCAACATAGAAGTTCAAATGAGATAATTTAAAGGTTGGACTTATTAGGATTTCCATTGTCTCCTAAAGATTCAAATTCAATTGACCAAAATGAGGATATATGGAAGAATATTAAATATTTCTAAGGTAGTAATAATATATATTCAGTAGATAGAAGTGATTTAGTCATAAGATACCAACTTCTGATGGATACATGTCTATCTGGTAGTCATTTTTCTATAAGATGGGATGTGTTGGAGGTAGATCACTAAAAGGAATATACACATGTCATTTAAATAAATATCATTAGGGTTTTACATAAAATGGGTGAGGTGATGGTTCATAGTTTATATATTGGTGTTTTATGGTAGAGATACAGAATACTACAAGTCATCGATAATTACTATTTCAAATATATTACTCCTCTGTATTATAAGAGGTTAGTGAATCTATTTAAATGAATGGGATGAAATATAAAATGTGGGAGGGACCACATTTTTAGGTGTCATACAATCATAAAATTTAGTGATCAACATGGATCTATTTGATAGTGATTATAATCTTCTTGAACTATTAATGAAATAAAGAGTTGCTAGATTTTTTCTGTGATGTGGGATTAAATTTCAAACCGTGTTAAATCCTCTTATGTATTTAGTTTTATTTATTTATTATTCTCCATTGATTTCATATATGAATTTTGAGTTAATCGGATAAATTATTTTGAACTCACCATGGTGATTAGGGTGAGGTGATTCTTTATTTTTTTTAACACTAACATTAGGAGGATTAACTTTTACATTTTCTTCTTACAATGTGATTTTGGTGACCATACATTCATGGTTCATGTCCTTTGAAGGATTATATATAATTGGTATTAGGTAAGAGTGTTTCTTCTCAAAATTTCAACCAATCATACAAAACAATATCAGGTAGAATTCTCTCTCACTCACTTGTTTTTCATTTTTAGTTGGAGTTACTGTATTTGGAAGTATTTTTTTAGAATATATCAAGGTACATATAGAAAAATTTATTGGAATAGATTTGGATTATATATGATATTATTAGAGTAATACCTCATCCAAAAGGGAATATAAGCTTTTTTTATGGGAGTGAATATGGAATCAATAGAGAAAAGGTAATGTGAAAGGCTAGATAGAAAGGCTTTTGGTTTAGTGAGGAACCCATTACCCCATAATATGGCTCTAAACATATAAGACCACAATATTGTTAATTGTTTCACTGAAAGATTTAAATGAGAAGATGACTACAATTAAATAGTGTGTTTTATATAATGTTATTTCAACATAATTCTATCATAAAAAAGTTATATAGTGGATACTGTGAGTGATTTTAACATGATTCAGATATAAGTCGAGCCTACAAAGGTGAATTTAAAATAAGATTTTTGTTTCATACTATTTTAATATTAATTTTTAAAATCATGATATGAAATGATAATAGTAATAAGAAACTCAAATAGGATAAAATAAATTGACATTCATGGATGTTTATAACATGATTCTTAATGAAGAGCTCCAAAATTGGGAGATTTGTGTACCTTCAAAAAATAAATTGAATTTTCAGTCAATTGGGTGCTCAAATAATCCATGAATTTATAAATAGAAAGAATAAAAATCAAGAGAAATGAGTATTAGTAAGCCTATTTGATATGTACAAACATGATAGAACTATGGTAAAAGGGTATATCTCAAGAAATATTTCCATGAACACAAAGGAAATTCTAAAATAGAATCTTCCATAGAATTATGTTTCATTATCTCTAATATTATGGGTAGAGTTAGTATACTGTAGAGTTTTAGTACTTAATTGAATCTTGAATTATATATTTGGGAGAATATTTCTACTCCATTGGTGAAAATAGATGCATAATAAATTGTGTTTTTATAATATTTGTAAGATTTAATCTAATAAATGATGAATCTCTTGGCATTTTGGGGAATAGATATATCATAATTCAAATATGTAAAATAATATTCCTCATATAGAATGATTTTTCATCATATTCGAGGTCTTCTGAAAAATTTTCCCTTAAATGAATAGTTAGATAAAGTGGGTTGTGGAATAAAAATTTCAAATTGGGTGATTAAAATCACTTGGGGTTACATATTAATAGTAATTGGTGTAAAGGGTAGAACCGTTAATCTTACTGAAAGGGTTTTTGGGGTTCACTTCCTGATGAATAAACATCCATATGTTTAGAATTTTGGCACTATGGACTTAAGAACATCAGTGAGGAGAGTATGAAGGTATTAAGAAAAATTGTTTATTAAATATGGATCATATAGACTTTAGAAGTTGTGGATGTGTTATACTTTTTATGTAATGAAATGATTCTTTCTAATTGAGAAAAAGAACACTAACATATGAAAATCACGATCTTGCGCATACAAATGTATGGGGAACATCCCATTCAAATATCACGGAGGGTCATAATACTTTGTGGAATTAATTGGAGAATCCAAGTGGAAATTATGAATATACTTCTTAAAACAAAAATCAGAAGTGTTTGGAGTGTTTTTTTAGCATAAATATATGGTTGAAATGGAAATCAAAAGTAATTTAAAGATATTGACATCAGAAAATGGTTTTCATTTCACTAAAATAAGTTTCAAAAACTTTTACATGAATTGTGGAATCAATGATTGAAATATTATATCCATGATGGTTAAAAAAAATGGAATAGTTGAAAATATTTACTAGACATTGATAGAGATGGTTCGCAGAATGTCTTTTCATTCAGATATTATCAAAACCAATGTTTTTTTGGTTTTGTTTTTTGATATGTTTTTTTATATAAGTAAAGTGTTGATGAATTTTGTATGTTTTGAAGTGTCATGAAGGAACTGAAAGATCACTATAGGATGTTTATGAAAATTCTATAAGTGACATAGGTCACATCGTGATCATAACAACCACACCATAATTCATTATTGTAATATCCTTTAAAATACTTATATGAATGGTAAATGCCATGACATAGAATATTGCACAATATATCACTACATTTCAATAATTATTTTTTCTATAACTATAGGTATCATGCAACAAATGGGATTTCATAAGATATCAAAAAATAATAATAAATTGGTCAAAATGTGATATAAAAGATAATTACATGTAGAATTCAATGAATTTATCAATGAATATAGAATTTTTGTTGTTATATAGAGATGCATCAAATTTATTTTCAAATGAATTTAGGAAGATTCAAGAGTTTCTAGAATTGGAGTGTGTTCATTGTGAAACTCATATCACATCACACTAAGATAATGTTACACACCATGACAATCCACTATGAAAATCCTAAAAGGATATAAATATTAAAGATTAAAGTATACATGTGGTTAATGTTTAGGTAAGGATACAATTTATCTAGTAATTCAAAGATGTTATATAGAAATTGATCCATCATACCACTAAGCATATCATCATTCTATGATATAGGGTTTCTATAGAATTAAAATAAGAATTTTAATGTGGCCAACTATTTGAGTTTTGGTGGATACTTATAAAACCTAAACATGTATATTCCAATTCAAAGGTTAACATCCCATAAATAAATATCAAAAGGATTTAATTAAGTCTAATTAAGTTAAAATTTAATTATTATTTTAATATAAAATTTAAAATTCAAACATTATTGGAACATAAAAAATAAGAGAGAAGTTGTTGTGTATAAATAAGAAGAAACATGCTAAAAATAGAGAAACTGAACTATAGTAGATTATTTATATTATCATAAATTAGTAATAAATTTCATTGAAGTAAGAAATAGTCATTATATCAAAATATATTTGACATGTTCTCCTTGGTGTATCCATTTATAAGTGAAATAAGTAAAATCAGTGTGTTCATGTTATTTATATTCCAATATTTGATAGTGATTAAAAATCGGATTCATGGTGTCTTTTCCAATGTGAAGATGATATCTAAATAATTTAGAATCAAATTTTGAATTTCATTATACCATAATTCACACCCTTATTAGGGTGTTTAGAGGTTCCATGGGTTACAACAAGGGGTATAAGATCTAATACATATTTTTTTAATCTATTGAAAGGAATATTATATTATAGTTATGATTATGTATGCAAAGGGAGTTCCCATGTACAATTTAAGTAATTATCATACATGAAAGAATATACTAATATATCATCTACAATCTCTCATATTAGATACATGTTTTTGATCCCACCATAATATCAATGATAAAAGTTAACAAAATATTTTTTGAATGATGATACTAAGTTTCAAAATTCTTTTTTTCAGAGATCTATCCAATTTTTTTTATTTAAAGGTGATGGATTATTCAACAACTAAAAGTATTTGGGATAAACATGATAATATTTATGAAGGTGGATCAAAATTAATTGAGTAAATTTTTCTAGTTTTTTAGAATAAAGTAGATGAACTAAATATAAACTCTAATAAAAACATAAATAGTTTCAAAAACTATTGTATAGAAATTACTAGAACTATTTATGGACCTATTCAGTAGATCAAAGACTCATATAATGAAAAGAATATCATTATAATATTTTCTATAATAATCAAACCAAAATTTTATGCATTATATGATATGAATATCGGTGAGTTATCTCTTTTTGACTTGCATAACTATTTGGTTTTATATGAGATGTAGGTGAAACCAGAGAGATATTTAGAGCCTCTATCTAAATAGATATAATTAATGGTTGTTGAGAAGTAATAATTTCAATATATTTAATATGGGTATGATTTATGTGATGATTTCTTATCACTTATTGTAATGATGTTTAGAGTAAAAGGAGAATTTTGGGAAAACTACCCCTAATTGTTTTTGGAGAATTTTTGAAACTTATATTCTAGGTTTCTGAAGAGTTCTGTGTTGGGTATTGAATGTATTAATTATCACTGACAAATTAAAAAAAGTTCCCATTAGAAGTGTCATCTATTCAAGGATATCTAATCGCAAGAAGGTTCAATGGAAATACCAAGTTTTCAAAGAATAATAGGATTTTTAAGAAGATAAATTTGAAGGAATTAAAATATAGTTATCTTATATGTGTAATATGTTATGATGATATCAATGAAAGAAATAAAAAAAACTCATTTTTAGGAGGAAAATAATCCACATTATGGAGTTATTGAACTCCAACATGAATTAGAAGTAGCTCTTGAGGAGGTATATTTAAAAGTAAATAGGAATAAAAAAATGAAGGTATTTTTATGTAATCTTCATGTTATTCTAAAGAAATTGAAACGAAAGTGAGTTTTTAATGAATATATTTGAAGAATGGGAAAGAAAACATATGAAATAAAAATAATCAGTGAATTATAGTTTGAAACCAGATGAACGATCTAATCTCCTTAAAGAGTATAAATTATTATCAAATAAAAAGTTACGAAGATTTAAGATCTTTAAAAATATGTAATTTACTTTAGAAAGTTTCTTTAATAAGAAATCAAAACAAGTGGTTTGAAGGATAAGCTTTGGTTTGGGAAGTTTATAAATCAATTATTTAATTAAATGGTGGAATGAGGAATAATAACATTTAAAGAAATGGTTAATTAACCATGATAATATTATATGGGTAAAAGTGGGATTAGATTTTATTTTGATACATCAATGGTAAAATCTATTAATGTAAAGAGCACAAAGAAACTATTAAATAGAGAAATATCTTAGTTATCAAGAACTTATTGAAAATCTAAGAACACTGAAAATGTTGGTGATGTGTTGAGAGAGAATTTTGAAATTATGATTACACTTATGGAGTTTCAATTTTCTAAATTTTTCAGCCACACACTATCTATTTATGAATAATATAGAATTTTCTTAATAGGTGAATTTATTGAAATTTAGTGTGAATTTTCCTAATATAATTACACAAATTATTTCTATTGTTACTATTTTAATTATTTAAATTTTGTACATAAAGCGGTATATTATAGGAAAGTAAGAGGAAGTTATTCTTATAAGAGATGATGGAATGTGGTTTCAAAGAAATATAATACACTTCATTTCAAGAATAGTTTTTATCTTCACTAATAAGAATAATTTTTTCTTATTTATTATGATAAAAATAATTACAACGGTGTAACAAAAGTCTCAACAAACACAAAAATGAACTTGATGGAATGGAAACTAATTATGAATGAAAAAATAGATGAAATTTATTTTAAAATAATAAATAATATTATTATCTAGATTATAAATAGTGGGTGCTCATATCATATTACTTCTAATATTAATTTGTTGAAAAATATTAATGATATAGTTAATATAATTGTTTAATTCAGATATAATGAATCGTCGAAGAGTTAAGGGAATAGAAAAATATGATTAGTTGATTATCGATTAAACAAAACAAATACACTTTCGGTTTCTAGAATTTTTCATAATATTTTGAGTGTAAGTCATCATTGGAACTCAGTTTCAGAAGTCACATTTAGTCTATAGGATTATGGTATCAAAGGATATTCAAGTAATTCCCCAATAAAAGTCTATTATACAAGTGGTAATCTATATCAAGTTGGTAGAAAATTGAATACATGTCTTATAAAATTATAAGAATAAAAAATATTTTGGAAATGAAGGTTAATAAATTATAATCAATAAAGTATGGGAAACTAATCAAAATTAAGAGCTCAAATGGATATTCATAAATTTAATCAAGATCGGGAAAAGATTTTTGATGTTGATGTGCAAGAAAATATACTTTAAAATCCACATCCTCCAAAAAAGAAGTGTATATAATTTTTTTAATTCAGTTCACATTGATTTTTGTAGTCTAATTGGTCAGTTAGGAACCAAATATGAGAATTATTTCATCCTATTTATGGATAATTATAGTAATTTGGTGTGTGTGTGTTTTATACATTCATAAAAAAGGATTGGATTGAATAAAAAGGTTATAAAGTATCCTAAAAATTAAATAAAAAAAAATTTCAAGATCATAAGATCGGATAATATAAGAGAGTACACATCCTATGATGGTTAAAAATTTATTGAAATTTATAGAATTAAATATAAATTTTCTTTATTGAGAACCCCTTAAAATAATGGAGTAATCGAAAGAAAAAAATAGCACTATTAATAATATTGACCCTATTTTTTGATATATATTTATATCTCACTCCCCTTTTTGAAATAAGTGCTTATTATGGATATCTATACCAAAAACATACTATTACTCAATCCTATAGTATAGAAGACATAATAAAAATGTGGTGTGGAAGGAAACCCTCTAGAAAACATCTCGGGGTATTTGGATGAAAATATTTGATCCAAACTTAACAATAAATTCAAAGAAAATATAGTGATATAGTGGGTTAAGCAATATTTTTAGGAAACTCAACAAAATTAAAGACAATAAATGATCAAATAATAGGATAAATAAAATTATTGAGAGAAGTGACGTAAATGTTATTGATAATGAATCCAAACTAGATTCTGGAGTTTTATTTTATGAAAAAGTGTTTGAAAAAAGTGAAGAAACAATTATATATTTAAAACAATAAAAAAGCTAAAGTTGATGATGATTATGATATTGAAATATTATGAAATAAAGGTAAAAAATTGAGTTAATTCATGACAAAAACAAGAATTATATGGGTTCAAGAAAATCCAAGAAATATCATTGGTATAAATCCTCTCCAACTCATACTCAAAAGGTGATGAGAGTGAAGTACATTACACTATTATATGAGATTGAACCCACATAATTTTATGAATTAACCACTACTAGAATTTGAATTATTTATTATAGGACATTTTAAATAAGATCCTGTTGAAATTAGTAATTTTTTATGGGGACCTTTGGAAAATTTATCATTGCTAAAAAACATGTGAAAATAAATTTTTTTGGATAGTTTATCAGAAATAATTTATTTTGTGATGTGGGTTTCCCCATTTCAAAAAACATTAATATATATATATATATATATATATATATTTGTGATGGGAGAGGTCTCTCAACCCAAATAATAAAAAATAAAATATATCAAAAAATTCAAAAAAAAACCCAATTATATAAAAAGTTAAAAAAAGAATATAATAATATTACAAAAATATATAAAACTATAAATTTATAGATTAAAAACAATATTTACAAGAAAAAGATTCATTGAAATACTTATCATAACATATGTATCAAAAAAATACCAGAATCAGTGTGGAGGGAATGGGTCATCTGGAGGAGACGGTGGAGGGAACTCTATCCATATACCTTGTGCCAAACGCCATATGTACTCCCTCATTTGTGGCTTATTATATTAATGAACTCGAAATATCCCCTCCTAATAATTTTAATACTATTGTTGAAACTCTTCACGGTCTCTATTGGGAGTATCTATAACCTCATCTAGAGCTCACTACTTCTCCTCATATTGTGAAGATAATGATGACGACTCTCCATGAACTCCCTACGAGCTGCATGATGACATCGAAGTGGTACCATAATAACTCTCTTGAATCAATCAAGATTCAATACCAACAACTCATCGTTTCTCACAGGCATACTATGTTTCCTGCTTCCATGTTGCGCCATCAAATCCCGCACACTTGTGACTTGACCATCAGTCTTGGATTGCCTCACACCATGTGTGTGAGACGTTTTGGCCCCATGTAACTCATTTAAATGTAATTTGAGATTAAAATAATTAAAATATTATTTTTATCTAACTTTAAAATAAAAACTACTCACCATAATCCGGCATTGTCAACAACAAGTAATATCTCCAGTAACAAGGTCCATGTACATCCTATTGTAAAACTAAAACTCTATAATATAATGATACACACATTGCTATATGAAAAATAAAATAAACATTTTACATTAAAGTTATATAAATTATTAAATAAAATTGCATACTAGATATCACTAATGTGTATTTAATATACGACTACCAGTTCTATAGGGGACCTCCTATCTCCCTGAATTCTTCTAGCCTAATTATAATATCATCTGAAAACTATATATCATACAATATGAGCACAATCCAACCCAAACCTAAGAGGATATGTAATTGGGTCAATGGTTGCAGAAATACTAATCAAAAACTGTGAATCTATCATTCTTCATGCTTCTCTTCCTCGCATTGTGCAAAAACTGATAACAACTTTCACACATGTAGGCCTCCTAAGAATCCAAGATTGGGGTCCTCATTCCATTGTCGATGGAATACCATAAACCCTACAAATAATTTACAATCCCATGGTAATAATTAAATATATTTAAAAAACTATTATATATTTACATACCATCCAATGATCAAACATTTGTTGTCGAAAATCAATGAGAATATAATCCCATGTCACTCATTCACTAGAATGACGATTTCATAGAATATAAATCCCTTATACAATAGATATATTAGAAAAACTGTAGGATAATACAATAAATAATGGAATAATTTGTACATATATAAATTAAAGAAAATAAATGATAATGAAAATTAACAAAATTACACAACTGAACATACCTCTTCATGTGTAGATCAAAATCAAGATGTGGACATTGCTAGAGAATATGGTTGAGAATCATCAATATCACAATTCCACGACACCTCCGAGTTAACACACCGCCAAAAATGTGAGGTTATGATGAAATATCATCATGATCATTACTATGCATCACAGTCTCTTGAAGGTCATAGATGATCTCGACATATGTCTCGTTAGCCATCTGAAACACACAAATAATGTTTTCAGTAATTAATTTAATATGAGTATTATATATATATATATATTACTATAACTAACAAGTAATTGAGTAATTCTTAATCTTCACCCCCATATTGGTATATGATGGTGTCAATATCTGTATATTTCTCATTAGTATCATCAATTTCCATAAGACTTTCAAATTCATTCTCACTTGTTAATTCAAATTCATTTGTTACATAATTAACATCATCATCCCCATCAACCCATAACTATGAGGCATCATCATTTATATTCCTGTTTCTTCATTGAAAATATGTATTAGAAGATTTATCATGAAAAATATCAATTCCTTTCACTTAAATAGAACCAAATTCACATTATATAAAAGAAGTTTTATTGGATTTAATTTTGGTAATTCTCTACTAATAAATTTACTATCTTGAATCTGTACAAAAATTTTCATTATAAATTTAGTGTACTTAATGATCCAATAAAAATTATTGATTTACTAAAATAATTATTATATATTTAATGTTGAAGATTTTATATTCTGTATGAACCTTCAATCCTCTGTCAGCATCAAGCCAATGGCATTTAAATATTGTTATGTAATTCTTTCACAAATAACATAGTTCAATTATTCCATCCTGTATGCCATAAATGTCTACTTCACATTCTCTATGATGAGATGCTCTTAAGAAAACACTGCTAATTATTTTTTTATTTACCATATTCACCTTTATGAAATTGAAAAACCTTTTCACAATTGACCAGAACATATGTATGAGCCCTGTGATGTTCATCTTCTAAAATCCATCATCATCAACGCTGAAAATTCTATTTTTAGGATAATTAAAAAAAGATAATTCAATGTTTAGTGCATCATCAAAATTTCCATCACTGCAGGGCATTATTTTATATTATTAAGGATATTGAGTTTTGAAATAGTAGGAGAAAAAAAAATTTCCTCCTATAAATAATATTCTTCAATTTTTCCTTCAACTAACTCTTTATTACAAGCCTTTTTCTTCAATTTTACTTGAATTTATCATAAGGGTATAACCATCGGAACTATACTGACCCTCCAAATTTTTATTCATGTGGAAAATGTGATATCAAGTGTTCCATTGAATTAATGAATTTTAGAGGAAAAATTTCCAGTATACATAAAATTAAAACAAAATATTCTTTCAATATACTAAGTTCCTCATATTCTATTGTTACTATAATAGATTCCCAAAAAAATATGATATTTTTGTTAGTGCCTCCAAAATATAAAAATTAAACAAACCATTAAATCAAATAGGTATAATTATTTCCAATATTAAATTAAAATAATGAATTTTTAATATGGTAATATGACTATTTCTAAAACATATTGAAAAATTGGAAACATAATCATCTAGTAGTCTCAAATACATAATCCACTAAAAAATAAAAAATAGTTTTCTTTAGAAATTGTATAATTCTCTTTTATATTTAATAACATCAGTGATAAAAAAATTTCTTATTATTCATGTTCTTATTTCCTATAAATTTGGGAAAGATCTATTCATTCAATTAAATTATCTTCAGTTATACTAGGAGTGTCTAAAACATTATAAAATATATTATCCAAATAGTTCCTCTCAATACGCATGACATCCAAATTTTTATGAACCAAAAAATTAGACCAATATAAAATACCCCAAAAAAATATTTTGTTTAATCCAATTGTTATCTTTCCCAAATACATATATGTCTTGTTGGTTTATTTTCAATCCAAAGGTAATGGCTGGTAATAAAGAGACAATAGATTTTAAATTAATACTTAAGATCATTTTTGGAGGTCTATATATTTCAATTCTACCTTCTCTGAAATTGTTTTTGTTCATTCAGAAGGATGACCAATTTGAAGAAATTTTAAATAATAGTCAAAAAATAAGGTTTTCTCCCATTGATAAGAATAAATAATTTCATGTCACTCATACAGTATGTGAATGATTTTAGACTATGTTCAATCCATCTAGATAACAACCCATATACTGGGAAGTCACTAATTATCCACATTGAAATTTATTTTATTAGAAAAATAGGTTTTGCAACAACATAATATCTTCTGACATCATAATTCACAATAAATTTAACTCATCAATAAATAGCTTCAAATAAATATTGATATTATTTTTTGGATATCTTACAATTAATAATAATAATAAGATATATGTTTTATCTTTTAACATCTAAGGAGGTTAGTTGTTTGAAGTTTTAAATATGGTCCAACAAGAATATTGACTACCATATGAAACAAAGGGATAGAAACCATCAGTATAAAGACACAATCACATGTTAATATCTTCTAAAGAAAAAAATATGTCTACGGTCAAAATGATTCCAGAAATCATCATCACAAGGATGATTTATAATTTTACTTATTGAAATATTGTATTTGTTCTATGACATAAATGGTTATATGTTCTGAAACATAAATAAATGCTATAATCTACCTGTATTGGGGAAATGCCTCAACTATTTAAGAGGAATCAGACCAAGATTGCCTTATTGAGCCTCATTGTACCTTGATTTTTAACATGTATGATAACTGACTAATGACTCTTTTTCACAATAATATATGATGCTACCATATGATCATGCATGGATCTTCTGGTAACCAAAACAAAATTAGTAAGCATCCACTTTTTCTCATAAAAATTAGTAAGAAACACATTTATTTCAGGTAATAGTGACTTAACCAAAGAGAATATCTAATCAAAATAGCAACATAACATTACATTATCTCATTTAATATTCACAATTTTTCCACCACTTCAAATTTTTTTATCTTGAATCTACGATATTATGAATCTTCAGCAGACTTAAAAAACTCATAAAATTAATATGGTTCTAACTTAAGACTCAAATCAATATCTTTCAGAGTTTCAGTTTTTTTGAAAAGATGGACGATAAACCTCAAGTGCTAAAGATTGCAACCATGATGGGTTTAGAACCATATTATTAGTAACGTATCTGAAACTAAATTCCCCATGTTGATACCAAAACACATAATCTTTCTAAGAACCAAAATGTAATATATGACCCCCCCCAAATATTATAAAATGTTTCAAATATCTTAAAATCACTTTTCTTACATGGACACTTAATTTTCCCTTATAAATCAAATTATTTAATAGATGATGAAAATGATAAAAAAAAGATTCAACACCCTCAATATAGATAGGATTTGTAACATAAATATTTGGATTCTTAGGATGATTTGTCCAATCATGATCTTCTAATAAATACTATAATATACTTCCTTGTTCCATATTTTTATAAAAAATGCTAAATAAAAATATTTATTCTAATTAATCTAATATAAGTAAGATATTATTAAAAATAAAAAAATAAAAAAATTACTTGACAATATTGTCAATTCTAACTAATTACAGATAAATTACTCCAATTTCTCCAATGACTGATAATTTTTTCTTATTATCAATATATTTTTCTAATTTACATTAATTATTCTTAAGGGAAATAGAAGGTAGGCCAAAGGGCATGAGTGAAGCGTGAAGTGGAGGGATTGAAGGCAAAGAAATAAAGAATGAATTCCAATGTCCATGAATTCAGATTATTTAAAAGAGAGACGGTCATGGGTAGACCTATTAGTTTACCAATGACTATCTCTTATTCAAACTATCTGAATGGAAAGTCACTAAAATTATTTCACTTTGTCTTCGTAATCATCACATCCACTCTATTCTTCACTAACCCCCCATAGTCAATATTTTGTTACTAATTACGGTTAGTTGTGGTTAATTAGGGTTAATTGACATTTATTGTGGTTAATTATGGTTAAATGTGGTTTATTTTAGTTAATTTTGGTTAATTTCGGTTAATAATGGTTTATTGTGGTTAATTGGGGTTAATTGGGGTTCGTTGGGTTAATTTGGGTTAATTGTGGTTAATTAGGGAAAATTATTGTTAATTGTGATTAATAGTGGTTAATTGTGGTTAATGGTGATATTATTTACTAATTACTGATTATTGATAGTATTTTTTACTAATAACCACTCATTTCTAGTATTTATTTTACTAATTTCTGCTCCATGCCGGTATTTTTTAAAAATTACCACTCATTATTGGTATTGTTTAATATTAACTCTCATTTTCAGTATTTTTAACTAATTAACACTCATTACAAGTATTCTTTACTAATTAACACTCAATTATATTATATTTTACTGATTAAAACCCATTTTTGTATTTATTTACTGATTAATTCTCATTATCATTATATTTTACAAAATACCACTCAATGTGGGTATTTTTTACTTAATACCGCCCATTAATTGTATTTTTCACTAAATACCACCCATTTCATGTATGTTTCACTAAATATCGCTCACTGTTGATAATTGTTTCTCAATACCACTCATTGATGGTATTTTTTACTAAATATTTCTCATTGTTGGTATTTTTAACTAAATACCTCTCATTTCTAGAACATTTCACTAATTACCACTCATCTCTTGTATTTATTACTAATTACTACTCATTTCTACTAATTTTAACTAATAAATGCTTATTTCTACTAATTTTAACAAATTAATTCCCATATCCACTAATTATTAAAATTAACACTAATGTTTTATAATTTTACCTAATTACTGTGCCTTTCTGCTAATTTTTACTAATTAAAACTAATTTCCACTTATTTTAAATAAAAAAATCCATTATTGATACATTTTACTAATTATTGCTCATTATTGGTAATTTTTACTAATTACTGCTCATTTACACTAATTTTTAATAATTCTCACTCATTTCTCCAAATTTTTAATAACTCTCACTCATTTCCACTAATTTTTACTAAATACAACTCATTTTCACAAATTTCCCTTAAGTGTCACTCATTTTTATAAATTTTAACTAATTACCAATCATTTTCAATAATTTTAACTAATTGTAATTATTTCCTGCTAATTATTGATAATTTTTTATAATTGGCATTATTTTTTATGAATTATCAATAATTGTACGGATTACCACTATTTTGTACTGATTAACACTAATTATTATTAGTTGTTTTTAAATAATTAATATTTTATAATTTTTTATTAAAAATCAGTGTTAATTTGTAATAATTGATAATTACTGTTATTTATTAGAAATTTCTATAAAGTATTATCACTTATTACTAAGATCTAAAAATTATTACTAATTTCGGTTGATTAATACTATTTTTTATCAATTATAAGAAATTACAATTAATAACAACCACTTGCTGATAATATAAACAAATTATTGAAAATTAAAAATAATTACTTTTTAATCGAAAACTAATTCTAATTAATATAAATAATTATAACCTAAAAGAATTACATATAATTGTATGTAATTACTAATAATTAATTTTAATAACATTAATTAATAATACTAAATTATAATAAATAATAAAATAAATGAAGTTAAAATTTAAAACATTCAATAAATAACTAAACACTGAATATTTGTTTAATGTAAAACAAAAAAAATTCTTATGTATAAATATTTAATCTTTTAAACAGATAAGTCAAAAGAAGAGGAGAGAAGAGGAGGAGAGAAGAGCTATGAGGAAGAAGGAATGAAACAAATTCATGTAGGGTATATATAGGTAATATTATTAGTGATGAGACTATTTTAATGGGTTTCCTAGCATAAATAGAGTTATTTTCAATGGGACACATCACAAAAAGTACCCACCATAAATAATCAATTCAATGATAAAAAAGTTAGTTACGATGGTACCCATCGCAAATAATATTCTTCCAACATTTTATTTTCAACAATATTTATTTCTCATTGCTAATTAAAATAAGGAAGAAATGTATTTGTGATGGGAACCTTATCAAACACTCTTATGTCGATAGGTTATATGTTATTGGAATTAATTCTCATCACAGATAACAATGATGATGCATGATATTTTTGATCAGTTTATAAACCCATCGCAAATTGCTTTGCTACGATTTGGTGCACAAGTCACTCAAAAGTTATTGGAAATGGGAATTTTTTCCCATCACAAATAATTTTTTATTTATAATTATTTGCATTGGGATTCATTTTTCATCCCAAATAATCACTCCGTAAGGACTATTTGTGATGGACAATGGTCCCATTAACATCAAATCGTCATAAAAACACACTTTTACCAATGTAGACAAAGGATTCATGGGTGAAGTCCATGAATGAAAAATTGGATCAAATCAATAAAAAATATACGTTGGATCATTTGAATAGACCTAAAAATCACAATGTGATCAGTATAAAGTGGGTCTTTCAGAATAAGATGGATGAAGATGGAAAATTTATCTGAAATAAAGTAATAATATTATTTAAGTAAAATTATTAGGTTGAAATAATTAAGTTCAAAGATACATTCAAACTAGTTGAATGAATGGAATCAATTAGAATCTTCTCAACATCGGCTATCTGAAGAAAGTTCAAATTATTTTATATGAGTGGGAAGAAATCATTCTTTAATTGTAACAAACCCAACTCTTGTAACCAATAATTCATGTATAATTTATTAAATTGGAATAATATACAAGGTATCACATCTTTATGGATCAATAATTTTAGTAGTCTTGAAGAACCATTTGAAAAAACACTTCCCTTTTTACATTTGTAATAAAATATAAGAAATAGTGCATGTAAATATTATACATCCTTGAAATCATTCAAAGAATACATGTTCATATCCAAGGGAAAGGATAAAAATAAGGTTGACCTAAAATTATAATTAAAGGTTACATGTAGTTGAATCTATAATGATTAAATAAGAAAAAATTAGTATAGAAAGGTATAAAACTAAAAACATGTTCCATTTAATCAAAAACATGGTCATGAAAATAATCAATGTATAACATAAATGTAATAATATATTATATAATAAAAATTGAATTCTCAATAAAGGATAATATTAATATTGGATGTCTAGATCTCATACATTATGATATCGTTATCATCAATTCCTTATTCTATAACAGTTTAATCAATGGTTATGTATAGATTAAAAATCCATTTAATAAGTTTGGACAATTGATTTGACTCATGAGACCTTTTTATTAGTCAAAGGGTTTTATTGTTTTATTCCCCACCCATTACTACATGTCCAATGCTTTCCTATTATGTTGACATATTTATTTAATTAAAAAATTATATTCCTTATCAATAAATATCAATATTGATTAAAGGATATGGAATAACAATATTTCCAAAGTAAATAAAATCATTTCCATTGATAAAAATCATATGTATAAATGGTATAAGGATTTATAAATAAGCATATCCTTGATAAAAACAATATGGATATGGAATAAAAATTTAATGTTCAGTGATAAATGATCACAATAAAGTGAATGTTTCAAGACAAATTTAATGACCAAAATATTAATCAATAGATGAGATATGACCATTAATTCATCAAAAATATAGATTTATAATAACTTCATTACATTTGGAGAATAAAATAAAATGGTATAAAAATAATAAAATATGTGTTCAATAAATATATTTATTTTTAAAATAATTTAAACATTTTATAATAAGATAAATATCATAAAACTACTATAGTATTAGAAAATTCTGTTAATGTTGTTTACATTAAAAAGAATCATTAATTTATAATTTTTGAAGAGAAAGTCAAAATTGACTTTTTAGGAAACCATTGTAAGGATTCATTTCAAACCGCTTAAAAATTTAATTATTTTATAAAATTTTATTATTATATCATTTGAATAAATAAAAATAACTCTTTTAAAATAATTTTCAAAAATATGGTCAATGAAAACAAAGTATACTTGATCATAAAGAGAAATAAAATCAGATTTTATTTTAAAATTTTAATTTATTGAATCAAATGAAAAGGATACGTATAGTTAGAAGAAATAATAGAAACACCTTAAATATATAGATTAAAGAAAATATATAATGTTTATGATGGAGATATTATCTGATTCTTTTATTGAAAAATAAAATCATTCTCAGAAAAAACGGATTGTAAAATAAATTCTTACCTCTTTAGTAACTATTAAATTATAACCCCATGAAATTAAAAAAATGAATTTAAAATGTAATTATTCTGAGTAAGAAGATATTATTTTAAAATACAAAAATGTGGTATTATATAAACCACATGAGAATAAATAGGTTCATAATACCAAATATGTCTCAATGAAGTGAAAATTGAGATAAAATCCCTTACAATAATCATATCATTATAGTGAATGTTAATGAATTAATTGATTATGTGTTAATAATATAAAAATAAAAACAATTGGAAATATATTATTATACAAGATTATTTATTTTCACAAGTATCTGTGGAATAACATAGTTAATGAAAAAGAGGTATAACCCAATGAATTGAAATTCAGTTAGGAAACCCCTTACCTCACACTTCCATATTGTTGAACATGATTTAACCTCGTGTATAATGGTTTTAAACATAATATTAATATATTATGCAACAATATCCATATTTATAATGTGATATATAATCCACTTATAACATAGTATCACCCTTTCTTCAATGATCTTTCATTACTGTCATTCTTTTGGGTGTTAACTACTTAGTTTTCTCATCTATATCTTATCCTAGATGTTATAGTTATTATTAATATGTTATAGTTTAATAATAACAATAAAAATATAAATTTTTTAATGTTTTATTTATTCTTTAGATTCATTTTTATAATCATTCCAAATACATTTAAAATACTAAATATATTATAAATTCTCAGAATATTATATTCACTTATGCGCTTGTTGTTGTGTGTCATGCATGCTATCAAATACCATGCCCCTAATTTAGATTTATGTGGTTCAACACTTCTACATGACTTCCTGGGGATGGAAAGTCTTTTGGGGGGGAGTTTGTAATATCTCATTTCTCACTATTAGATATTTCGCTTCGCTTTTTTTGTTTTCCTCTTTAATTGGGTGTGTCTAGGGACTCCTAAGGATGGATAACATTTGCTGTGAAAAATGACCTATAGTTTGGGGATGTATGTTTGTTTTAATTATGAAGTATGGGTATAAATGTTTTAATGGATTAATGGGTTTCTACTAGATTTCAGAGAACAACTGAGGCAAGTTATGTTATTATGTAAGAATCACAACGTTTTTTGTCTGTAGGGGGAATACATTCCGTGTAATGGGAGTACGTGTTGTGTAAATTATACAGGGTAGATTCCATGAACCTAGTACACTACCTGAAGGGAGTAAATTTTGTGTAAAGGTTACACACCATGTATTTTTAAAATGTTGATTTTTTCTAAAAATGTGATAGGTTTTTTAGAAAATCTAAACCCTAAGCATTACACAAAAGGAAAATGGATTACACATCATATAACTATCATAGAAATGGATTTTAGGGTGATGCTCAGCTGATATGTTTATTCATTCTTTGGTATCTCTCTCCCCTCTCAACCTAGGTCTATCCTTTGGTTATTTAGGGATCCTCCATTAAATCGAGATTGGTTTTTTTTTGTTTTGTATCATTAGGTAACTTGTGTTTCATCTATGTGGGTCAGAGATAGTTTCTTTTTCTTTTTTTTCCTTTAATTGTGGCAGCACTGTTGAGTTGCACTATTGGTTTTTTTGATATGCAATGACGTTTCCTTTTATTATTTTCTATATCCATTATATGATCTTATTCTGATGGCTGACCAATTGTTTTTTGTGGTGTGGCGGGTGTGCGTTCTTGATCTATGTGTTGCTTCCTCTTCTCCACCAACCATTTTGTCAAATTGAATCAATTATAATAGCTTTATATTGATTCTAGGGCCTATGTTGTTTTTTGTTTCTTCCTTATGGTGGATTCCATTACGGGCATGTGTGACTCAATTTTTTAGGTATGTAGTTCCTTCTCTCTACTGTATTGGTAAATTGCATTTCTAATATTTTAGATAAATAGTTTTATTAAATGAAATGGAATGATATGGATGATTTTTTATGTGTGTGGAACTGTGTTTTTATAAAATATAGTTTTTCCAAGTTTTGGTAAATAAAAAGGTTTTTAAAATTAATATGAAATGGTTTAATGAAATTTTTTTCAAATCATAAAATGATGAAATTATTTGATTAAATGGTTTTGAATTTATAGCACATTGGAAGCATTGGGTACTTGGGTGGAAAGTATAATAATAAGTATCATCCACTGTCATGGGGTTTTCTCATGGGGTTTCCCTCTGCTTTATAAGCCAATTGTTATAGGGACTTGTTTGACCTGTTGGGTGGTTCACTTGTTGGGGTGTTCTTATGTTCTATAGGCTTAATGATTATGTCTAAATGCTTGATGCAGACATGATTTTATATGTTAGGTATGAGTTTTCTAGCTATCCTGACCTAGTGTGATCCTTGGAATTTTGTTACTTGTGCTTCTTGCCTGATTTGGGCTGTTTTGGTTTTTATTGTTTTGATTGTACTTCCATGTATTTTAAATGAGATTTGATGCATTATTTATTATGAAATTAACTATCTATTGTGATATATGTATATGAAATGATTTGAAACTGATTTAACCTATTTATTTGGAAATGTGGAAAAAGGGGGAATTATTTTTTCTTCCATGTTCTTGATATAAAAACCTAATAAACTAGATATCATGCCTTGTTTTCTTTAATGTTGAAAATTCTTGGATTATTTTTTAGAGACTTGATAAAGAAAACTTGGGTGAGACCCCACAGATCCTGTTAGCCCATACACTGCATAACCTTTTGACAATGTGTATATATAGTTATTTATTTTGATTTAGGGAAATTCAAGGCACCTCTGTGAGGAAAAAATATTTTCTGTCAGCTGGGTTTTGGTTAGTTGGTTTGTGAGATAGTGTGTTTTTTACCCTACTATCACTTAGAGATGACTGGATTAGCCATTTTAGTTATGTTTCATTTACCCCTAGACTGATCTCTTGGATATCATTTAACTGCATTTTTAGTTGTATCACTTCAATTGTTCCTTATCCATTATGGAATATATTTTTTTCTTCATTTTTTTCTCTATGTTATGTGTTTATATTCCATGTGGTTTCTTCAGGTTGGGTGAAATCATTTCCCCTTATTATTTTTTGATACCCAGGTGCTAATCTTTATCCCTTAGGGATCAGAAAAAACCTTAGGGTATGTGGTGGATTGGTTCAGGTGCTAGTATTGGGAGGGTATTTGGGTCAGTTTGTTAAAATTACTTATACCTTGACTCGCCCCCATATTTGGGTGTTATCATCAATAGGATTCTAACCTCGATCTAGTTTTGGTCTGAGTAACTTCGATACTTTTAATGATTTCTTTAATAGATATGGTTATGTATTTCTGATGAGAAACAAGTATAAAACTTTTGGAAAGTTAAAATAATTTTAGATTAAAGTACATAATAAATCAAGAACAATTATTGAGATTATATAATTATTTTATTTTGTTGAACACTTGAGTCATGAATTCACTGATCATTTAAGATATTTTATAATCATTCTGAAACTCACTCTTCCTGGAACACCATAGTGGAATGGTGTGTCTAAGAGGAATAATATTTCCTTTTTAGACATGGTTCGATCAATGATGAGTGAGTGTGACCTTCCTATTTCATTATGGTTTTATTCTCTAGAGACATCAACATTCATACTTAATATCATTCCACATAAATTAGTTGTAAAGATACTATATGAGATATATATAAGGAAACATTACAAAAGAAATTATGAGTATTCGTGGTTCTGAAGAACTCATATAATGATTTTATTTAGATGAGATAGGCTCTATGTTAGATAAATTCTTATTTTTTGGTTATCCTAAGGAAAAATGAGATATTATTTCTAAAATCCTACTGAATAAAAAGTGTTTGTGACCTGAACTGGTATATTTCATGATAAGTAATATATAAGTTGAGGAGATAGTTTGAGGAATGTTAAACTTGGAGATGTTCCAGTCTAATAAATAGTAAGTTTTCCTGAGATAAATTTTGAGTCAGTTCCACAATGAATTGTGGAAGAAGAACTGACTCAAGTTTTATAAGAACCTCAAAGGTTTGGTAGGATTATTTAAGATCTCATGATATATGAATTTATCATAGATAATATTAATGAAATAATTCTTATAATAGATTAAAATAATAACTATTGGGATTCCATTGAGAGTTTTGATTTTGAGAAATGGTAAAAATCCACAGAATCTAAAATGGACTCTATTTATAGTAACTATGTTTAGAACTTGGTTGATGAACCTGAATGGATGAGACTCATATGGTGCAAGTGGGGTTTACATAAGAAAAAAAACATTTATTGTATAATGTCTAATTATAAATAATCAATGGTGGAAAATATTTATAATAAAATTCATGTAATTAAGCTAGATAAGGTGTGTATGTTGTAATGATCCATTTATAGATTCAATGAAGATTCTTAGAGTTGTATTTCCAAGTTTTAAAGAAATAAAATAAGTTGGTTCTATGAAAAATGATGATGATTTTTGTGTATAATTAGATTAGGGGGTTGTAGTGGTGATTCTGATATTATATAGGGATGATATACTACTTATTTTAAATTAAATACAAATTTTATATACTATAAATTTGTGGTTGGGTAAATGGTTCTCTATAAAAACATGGGTAAAATATCCTACATATTGGGTATGAATATTTATAGAAATAGATCCAATATGTTTCTTGGAATAAGTTATGACACAAAAAATGCTAAATTTCTAAATAGGTTTAGTATGTAGAACTCCAAAAAGTTATATTTACCAGTTTTACATGGAAATAATCTTAAGAACATTCGGTATCCTTATAAACAGTTAAAAAGGATGGATAGAATTCCCTATCCATCCTCTATAGGCTCAATTATGTATTCCATTTTGTGTACTTGACTTGGAATTTCATATGCTCTTATAACAACTAGTAGTTACCAATCCAATCCTAGTATAGGTTACTATATTGTTATTAAGAACATTATTACGTACTTGAGAATATCGAATAACATGTTCTTGATCATTTGAAGAGCATATTATCTCTGCGAAAAGTGTTACTCTGATGCAAGTTTCCAATCCAATAAATATGATATAAAATCACAATATGGTTTTTTGAATAGTGAATCTATAAGTTGGAAGAGTTACAAATATACCATTTTAGGAGACTTAACAATAGTGTAATAGTACATTTCTACATTAGATACTTCAAATGAGACTATTTAGATCAAGAAGTTCATTTTTGATCTTTATATGGTTCATAACATTGAGGAAGTAATCGAGATTTACTGTGACAACAATGGATCCATTTATTAGGCCAAGGAACCCTAGTATCACCAAAAGAATAAATACATCCTTCCAAAATACTGTATATTATGAAAAAACATTGAGGGTGAGATGTTAGGATCTATTGACTATCACCATATTATAATATAAAAGATCAATTGATGAAAACATTAAAATAGAAGAAACATGATGGAAATATTGAGTCTCTTGGTATATGATACAAAATATATCAATATAATGATTTCCTAATGTACCATGATTTTATAATAAAAGTTAGTCTTCATTTATCATTCATTCACATGTGCTAAGATTTACATTATATAAACAGTGGAATGATAATATCTTCTCAAAGTATGACTTTGGGTCATCCCTAATTGACGATCATCATAGATTATTCTGGTTTTCAATGATATGTTATGATTAACATGAGTAGTGTACTCGTGAGATTATAAGTGTAGAATTATTATTTTTATTGACCGGCCAAGTATATCCCATGGAATTTCATACAACCATTGATATACTTAGGGGTTTATTCTTATTATCAATGCTTCTTTACCAAAGTTTGGTGAGGTACCTTGAAAGAGAAACTTTACACATTGATAAATTTATTATGTAATCCAATGAGGAATTAGTTAATTAGGAGTGGTTGGGTATGTTTCTAACTATGTCATTAGTTATATCTCAACAAATATTGGATTTGGACACTCATTTTTTAAGAAGAGACATTTGAATCGTGATTGAATTAGACCTATGAAATGTATTACTATTGTTAGTTGAGTCACATATAATGCATTCAAATACTTATATGAGGGAAAATTTATGTGATCATTTGTTATATGGATGACATGTGATGTATTCATTGACCAGGCCAACACTTTATGTAGAATCAATAAATTTTGAGATGGCTTGTACAAGATCGACATTGTTCCATGTCTTGTGGTCACTCAATTTCATGGATATAAGAATAATTTAGGTATACATATAATATATATGGAACATCGTATGGTGGAAATTTTCATATGAGATCTGATATGTTTGATTGAGATAACAACATCCCCCTTAATATCCTGAGTAGCACTGATGCTTTTCTAGAGGCCACTCTATACTTACATATATGAAATAAGGATTTCATATTTATTTTCAATGAAACTAAGAATCATAGGGTCATACAGTTAGTAATTTTTATGAGTTTTAAATTCTAGAAAAATTGTTTCTTCCAAAAAAAGATACTATGATAAACCATATCCAATTTTTCTTGGATGGATTCACAAAGAGTGGTTAAATTTTTCATTAAATCCTTATTGGGTTTCAGTGAAAGTGAGATATTGTTGCTTATGCAATAAATATGGAGATATTGTATGATATAATATCCCATGGGCCATATTTTATAATAATAATGGGATGTATATCATGGTTTATGATTGCCTTAAACCATAAGAAACAGTTTTCATGAGATTCATATTGTGGATTATGATTAATTTATTTATTAAGGTGGTATAGCATTCCACAAAACGCATCAATTTTATTGTATGATTGGGCATATGATAGAGGCACTACATGCATGAAACACTCCTCCTATAAAGCCTTATCAATCATAAACCAATGGTATTGGTTTATTAATGACTTGATATAGGTTCATTGAAATTTTAAATGAATGTTAATCTAATGGGTAGTAGTGTATGGGTTCCATGAGATGGAACCTGATATGGCCCATATGACATATATGATTTAATGAATGAAGAGTATAAAGGATAGATATATTAAGGTATGTGATCCCTCCTATTGGGGTAACCTTGATGCATGAAAGTTAAATGAATATATCTTCTTCTCGAAGCACTGTTTGTCACATGGTGAAGGTTCTAGAACCCCTTTGGTGATCATGTGTCTTCATGATATGATCTTGGATCCAAGGTTAGTATACTACTCATGGAGGGATAAATTATTATTTTTATTAATTCAGTGATATTCACCTGGATTTCTTCATTAAGAAGGAGAAGATGGAAGTCTCTATGTTTCAAGTATGCCCATTTTATTCTTTGTATGATATAGCATGTTAATATATTGAAGTAAGATCAATCATTGTTAATGGGTTTCTTCCTATGGAAATTCATTAGAAAAATATATTAAATCCCATAAAACTAACCATGATATCATAGGATAAGAAAACCCTTTTTTCGTTGGCTATATTTGTAACACTTCATCCTTACTCACCCAAATAATAATCAATCCGAATATGTCACACAAAACCACTATAAAAAAGTTTATTTCCTGGATTTTTACCAAAATTTTAGAAATGATAATATTAGGTGACCTATTACCACATTTTTGAATTACACTAGAAATGTGGCACACCTATTTCTATGGTTTTTCAAAACCATGGAAATAAGTGTCTATTTTTTACAAAAATATTTCATAATTATAATGATGATGAAAAAAAGAATTAATATTAATGTTTTACATTTTTTTTAATAAATAATGTATAAATAAAAATATGATTATATGAAATAGAGTGATTCATGGGCTAGTGGATAGGGTTTTGGTCTATAAACATTAGGTTATGTGTTTAAACCCCACTTTTTAAATTCAACCTACCATCATAGTTCTAAAACTGTGATAATAGGGAGATAATTTAATTCCACATAATTTATTTATATGGTTTTAAAACCATTTAAGTACATCCCAAACTACCATATATACAACACCCATTTTATTCAAAACCATGGATACATCCTATAACCATGTTTTTCTGTGGTTATTTCCATGGTTTTAGGCCACGAAAATTTCCTATTTCTCCAGTAGCATGACCTAAGGTGAACCTCCTTATACGTTAAAGATTGTCAAGTAGAATTAAGGGTCTAATGAACTACATGGGGTGAATATATCCTTAGTATCACTTCTCGAACTAAAAGATAAATAACTAAAACATCCATAACCACATAATAAATCAAATTACAATAATTGATTTAAAATACAGGTATATCATTAGTAAATAACAACCACCATGATATAATAAATAATGCACATGTAGTTCACAATTTCATACATAAAAGAGGAATTGCCTAATTTTATAATCATATAAAATATATAAAAATAAAAAAATAAAAGGAAACATCGCTACCAGTCCCTGAACTCACCTTAGACCCATATTTACATCCTAATTGAGCACATTTGACCCATTCTCTTTCTTAAGGACCTGTATGATAACCATAAATTTGTTCTTCCCCCAAGGTGAATGCGTAGGGTGTGAGAATAAAATTCATTATTTCACCACCCATAGTTCCCATCAATAATAAAAAAAATAAGTGAATGCATGTACTGAAGGAAATATAAGTTGTAAACATCACATGCATACAACAATCATACAATCAAGTGCTTAAGAATTCACCCTGATAGTCGAATCATAATTTCAAAAAAAAGTCAAAAATTGGATGATGCCCCATTAGTATAATCCCAATATGTGGATGAATTTTTTTTCACCACTATAATAAAATGGGTGGAAAAGGTATCACCTGATGAATAATTTATCAACATAATAATAGCTGGGTGAACACCGCCATTATTTGAAACCCGATGAATGATCTATCACCGATAGTGAATGATGTATCACCAATATAATAATTGGGTGAATAATATATCACAAATAAATTAATCATAGATAATTATTATCACTAATATTAATAAAACCCATAAAGATAATGTCAAAAATAATGACACATGATGAATGAGCTATCATCATTAGTTAATGATGCATCACCAATATAATGATCAATGTGAATAATGTATCACTAATATATAAAACCCTATTGAATGCGTCATCGATGATGGTGAATGAGGTATCACCAATCATAATGATTATGGTGAATTATTTATCAATAATATAACCAATAATAGGTGAATTATGTACTACTATAGACATACTCTAAGTGAAAGATATATTAGAAACTCAACACAAGGCCGAATGATGTGTCACATAGGTTGAACGAGTTATCATCCCCAATTAAACTAGGTGAATAAGATATTATTTGAAAAAAATATATTAAAATTAATATGCTAAATCATAACCATATATGGTCCTAAAACCTCCTCTAGATGGTTTCAACATCCTTGTATCATACCCCCTGATGATAACCCAAATAACAAGCCCAACCTATATCTCTCCTTGGCATTGAATCATAAATACAACAATACATTGTCTAGAAAAACAAAAGCATGAACATGGAATCATCCCTTCCAATTCCTTTCTCTCCACAAATACAAATCTATCATATTTCCAGGGGTCAAAAATCATTTGAATAGGGAATTAAATCATGGTAATAACTTATTTATAAATTTTTTATATCAATAGACACTAAGATCATCGAACTAATTCATTTTGGCCAATATTTATATAATTGTGGATAAAACTAATTATTTCCATGGTTTTAGTATCATGGATGTAATCATCATAGACATGAAATCCTTCCACCATAATCTGTAACATGTGGGAAAAAATTATTATGGCCATTGTTTTTCAATTGTGGTGGAAAGAAGAAACTACCATGATTCTTGTCAACCGTACAGGCTTATTATAGACATTATAGATTCAATATATGAACAACATATATACATGATTTATAAAAATGATGTATATTAGTATCCATCACCATGGTTCTTAAAATCTTGGTTTTATCAATTTTATTCAATAAAATTTTATTTTACTCCCTTTTTGAAAATAAGAATAAAATTATCAATTTACATGTTAAATATTTCCTATAATAAAAAATTCATCTCAAATACTTATATAGTAGTTAAATATGCCATTAATATTTCTCAAATAACATCATTATAAATCTTTTGGTCACCTAATTTTTAACCTTGAACTTTCAGCTATAAGGAATGTTCATGAGCAATAAGGTTTAACCATGAATTCTATCTAAATTCAATCTTTGAAATTTATATGAGGTAAGAATATGGGATTAACCAAATATATTATAAAAAATAATAGATCATGAAATCCATGAATAGAACACATCATAAAACTAAATCATAAAAGAAAAACATCAGATCATAAACTTATCAAAACAAAAAACAAATAAGAAAACACACTCCTCAATAAAATCTAATTTAAGCTAAGGAAAACCTTGGAACATAAGACACATCACAAAAATAAATCATCAAAGGAATTAATACCAATATAATTTCAATGCAATTATATCAAATGGAATGTAAATATAGGAAATAAATTCATACCCCATCAAAAATTAACAAATATACCCTATTAAAAAATCAGAAAATTGATCGAAAGATATATAATTTGGGTAACTTGACTTAAAAATAAGTTTTAAAGGCGCTTTGGGACTATTCTGACTAATTAAAATTAGGTTATGAGTCTCCCCTTGTACGATAATTCATAGATCTTATCACATTATTTGATTTGATAGTTTGAAGAGCCCAAATGAAAACCTAGATCAGATGTTATATTCATTTAAATGTGAAGTCCAATTATAAAATTCTTTTTGGAAATTAATAAATTTATTATTATTATTATTATTATTATTATTATTATCAATCAATAAATTTTTATCCAATATCATCATAGATCATTTATTAAGCTTCTATTTTATAGTTCATGAAGAATAAATAGACACTCCCTCAGATCAAAAGTTATGTTTGTTTTAAGTTAAAGTTTAACTTTCACATTTTTTAGAACATTAGTCAAGTGATGATGTTTTGGGCATGGTTTTGAAAACCATAGATAAAAGTGGATATTTCTGTGGTATTAATTTTTTTTTCAAAATCATGTCAATATCCACTTTTATCCAAGATTTTAAAAATAAGGGTTGAAAGTCTGTGGTAGAGAAAAAAATTATAACAGTGCTCAACTACAACCCACCACACCTCATTTTTAATGTGTCATATTGAAAACAACTCCCATTCCTCACATAAAATAAATAATTTCATGACATACAATATAGAAACAAATGAAATCCATAGAATCGACCATCCTAGGATTAACCCTTCAAGATCATCACCCACCTCATTAGTGATGTCAGTGCCAAGGACTTAAATTAGATAAGTCATGCTCAAGGACACAAGGTAAAACCTTATTTAGGAAATAACAAGGTACCCTACACTTGATAAGTGCACAATCATAATCATATAAGGCATAAGTGGTCAATTCCATTTACCAAATCCCATATAACCAGTAACCCACTTAGTGAATTAGTTATAACATATTTTCAGTTTCCCACAAACACTCTGACCCTTAAGGTGAAAAAATATTAGGGGTGGTTAGCTAACTTGGACTAACATGAACAGAACAAATGGGACCCCTCCTCAGTGGTAGTAATATAAGTGTACCACCCCAATACTACCACCAATAGGTCTGAGGATGTTGACCGGAACAAAGTAGGTGTATCACACATGATGGGAGGCCTTCTCCTAATGTACATTCACAAAACGTACACCTCCACATAGGGTATAAAAATGTAGGAAAGATAATCAAAAAAACTACAATATATAATGCATGTGACAACCACTAAGATCCAAAAAAGATATCCAACAAAAATACTATAATGAAAAGGTTAAATATATAATCCCAACAACCAAAAGGAAAAAATCATCCTAAGCAACTAAGATAAAGAGGTCCATACAGTAAGTTGACTCGAAATTTGAATGTTTCATGCTACTATAACCTCCCTATAACACTAAGATACACCAAAACCATGTCCACCAAGGTCACCACAAACCATTATCTCCAAACAAGTCACACCAACTCCATGTACACCAAGATTATCCATAACATGTGCATTGTCTGCATAGACACAACATATGTGGGTACAAATCCTATGCATGAGTTAGTATAACCATACTCAGTAGGATGAAGAAAAAATTAAAGGAAATACAACCAAACAAGTTATCTAAAATCCACCATTATTGTCAAATAACTATGAGGAAGATAAGAGAATGTAATTCTAGATATACTCAACCACTATAAGTATCAAGCAAACATAGAAGTATTGGTCATCTCTAATCCAATCCAAGAAGGTTCCTATCTCATGAGAAACCATGAATGATTAAAGTATCAAAAATCAAAAAAATTATTATGTTGATATCCCAACTATAAATTATGCATCTAAGGTAGCCTTAGGGTGCTTGAGTAGTAACAATTCCTAAAGTATCTGATCTTCCCAACCTTTCTTCCATACAGCCACTAGAATGTATCAAGTTAAATTAATTCCTCTTTAAATTTGGTGCACTATTCATGTAAGTACCTCACTTTACTGCTCAATAATATCTCATATTCATTCTATAAACCCATATGGGAACCCATATATTTCCCTAGAATATATCTTGATCAAGGGGGTACCTACCACTACTATCATAACCACCTATCAATTCTTTAAAGGGGAGAGAGGTTTGAAAATAAGAAATGGTCCTTCTCTTCATAGGCCAACCCTAGAAGAATCATTACACAACATTGAGAGGATGCACTACTCTACTATAAGCCTCATTGACTCTCCGGAATCATAAAGGATAACCCATTCCTTATCAAATGGAAAAAAATTAAGAGGGTGGAACATAACTATTTGGGAAAGAACACAATAGATGAGATCACAAGACATATTAGAGGGAGGTATTGGACTCATGAATGATCTGATTGTCATGCCAAAACCCCAACAACATACCTATAGAGATAAATCCAAAAACTACCTATATATCCTTATAAAATATCTTGTAATTCCAAATTATATACACCATTTGTATCTGCACAAAAAAAAATACTCAGGACATGCTATTTATTTTTCCAATAGGAGTACTTAGTGAATAAATCAGGAACACACCATGAAGGTGATGACCTGACCTTGTGAAAGTCATCTAGGTATTCCACATGGTATTAATTAGTGGGAAACATGAATGTATGCACCCTAAATGTGCCCCTGGGTAGATGCATGATTAGGTTTGGTTGAGAAAACCCAACCCACTTGCCCCACTCGCCCCACCCACTAGACTGGTCTGGGTGACTATCCTGGTTCGTTTGACCAACTTGGGTGGTTGGGTCAACCACTCTAATGGTATGGTTCCCACTAACGGGGACCACACTATGAAACTTTATTGGGTACTAAATCCCCTCCCTTATGTAACATTGAACTAGCATTTTTGAGACATCGAATGTAATGGTGGATGGAACCCCTTCATGCGATGCTTACTGCAATGGAAGTTGACCATCCTTTATGAAATATCAACCAAAATGGTGTCAAAAACCTTCTAAAAATGTTTCTATATCATCCTATATCAACTAGTATCTCTATCACCATACATTCCCTATTGATCCCCACCACACCTTGCTTCCACCTCCCTTATCGAGTCAGCATGTTTCCCCTCACTACTACTATCTAACACTAGGTTTGGAGGCTAACATCCACACGTCATAAGAAAGAAAAGGGTGATGATAAAGAGATGGATTAAAAGAGAGAAATTAGAATAATGATTTCCCATACTTCATTGATCCGATAATGAATTCCCACAATAAAAAACAAGGATAGGGATAAAGTGTATCTACTCTAAAAGAGGAATCAAAGTCACGAGATTTTGGGATTCAAGAAAAGGGGAAGTTAAACTTTTATAAAATAATTTAGAAATAAAAATTCCATGAATAATAGAAGAAATCCAATATTTATAAATATTTAAATTTTAAATTTAATGATTAATGAATAATAAAAAATAATGAAGACCAAACTTCAAAATGGACCACTCCTTCATGAAGGATGAGTTCACGCCTACTGTCATCATCGACCCTGGTGAGAAGTTATTTGGTTCCTCCCAAAGAATATTCCTAGCTCCATATTAGTGTACATTATATTTCCTTTAATAGATCTAAAATTAGTTAACCATTAACACTTAACCTCAACTAGTGCATGAATCATGTCACAATTTATGCACCTTTGTCTATCTATAAACAGTGAACACACATAGATGGAATTTCTCTCTATACATGAGAGTTCTCATGACCATGAAAAGAAAAAAATATAAAACCAAATCACATAGGATGTATTCTATATAGAAGGGATATTAAAACGAAAATTAATAATAAAAAACCTCACAAAAGTCACTCTATCATGTGAGGTTAATGAGGAAGAGGAAAAAGAATAAAGGAAATAGAGTAGAAAATTATTCCTACAAATGAACGCATCATCACATCTACCCAATCAAGTGTAGGTTACCTTGATTGTTTCTAAATGAGGTTATACCTTGTTACCTAGATAATAAGAAATATAAGTTATGTCCTTGGCACTAAAATCACTAAATATGTGGGTGGTGATCATGAAGGGTTGAGCCTAGGATGGTCAATTATATAGATTTTATTGGTTTCTATGATTTATTCAATTAAAGTAGTTATTTTAGGTGAGGAATGGGAGTTGGATTTAGTTGTAAACATTAAAAATGAGGTGTGGTGGGTTATAGATGAGCACCACTAGAATTGTTTTCTCATCCATGGACTTTCAACCCTTATTTTGAAAACCATGTCTGAAAGTGGATATTGACATGATTTTGGAACTGGTTTTCAAAGCCATATAAATATCCAATTTTATACATGGTTTTTAAAAAAATGGACAAAACTACCTCACTTGATAAATGTTATGAAAGAATGTGAATATTGAACATCAATATAAAACAAACATAACTTTTGATCTAAATGTCTATTTATTCTTCATGAACTATCAAATATAAGCTTAAGAAAGGATATATGATAACATTGGATAAAATTTTAGTAGTTGATAACAATAATAATAATAATAATAAATTTATTTGTCTCCAAAGAGAATTTTAAAATTGTAATTAAAATTTAAATAGACATAACTTTTTATCTGGGTATTCATTTGGGCTCTACAACTATCAAATCAAAACATGAGATTAAATCTATTAAAAATTTCAACAACTTGAAATATTTTAATAAAAATACCATTTTTTATTTAAGTAAATGTCTTATTATGTAATATGGTTATAGAAAACACAGTGAATTATTTTGGTTTATTATATTCTATCATATTTAAAGGACCATTAAGAAAATTTACCATAGGTAATACAACTATTGAACAATGATCACATGATTAGTATACATATAAGATTTTAACAAATCCAATTGGCATAAAAAAGGAATTGATTTCCTCAACCAGTAGGATCTTACCCTATGAATCCAATTTATTAGTGCTTATGGGGGAGATAACATCTCGGGGATTTTCCCTGACCAATCTGAAGATGAGATCCAATAACTTAAGAATGAGCAAAACTGTTTATGATAGAAGTTCATGCTCATCGAGATCCCAACCCAAACAATGTATGTTGAACCACCCCATGTAAGTCTCACCATTGCGTACCTTACTCTTGGGGTGTTTGTTAGTTTATTAAAGGTATATGCATCAGGACCCTAGAAGTACGAGTAGGTATATTATTTTTCATATAATGTTGTATATATTTTTACCTAAATATGTTTACTTTATAAGTGATTTTTATTTCAATATAATAAAACAAAAATAATATTTTTGGGTAAAATTCAAATTCAATTAAGGAATTTATTTTGATGAATTAATTTATTTTTTTAATAAATTATATTTTAATAAAATATTATTAGTAAATAATGTTTATTAAATATAAATTATCATATAATTTTTATGAATTCAAATATAATTTTTATAAAGGTTAAAACTGTTATTGTTAAAAAAAACCCAACTTTCCTCAATAATAATCGATTAATATTTTAAAATATAAAATAAAATTATTTATAAAATTATTTAGATAAAATTAACAATATTTTTGGAATTAGAATTTCGAAATTATACAATGGTGAATTTTTCATAATTTTTTAAGATAGTTGAATTTTCGAGTAGAAATTAAATACCATATAAAAATAATTTGTGTATTATGACCTCATAATAAAAAAATTGAAGTAATAAATAAAATAAACTGTATCCATAAACAAATATATGTTTTGAATTTAAAATAATGTGATTTTATGTTTATTTGATTAATTTTATAAATCCCTTATGAATCATCCAAAACCATTAATATATTTTAAGGTTTTAAAACCATTTATTTAATAGTATGACACTCCTCCACATAATGAAGGATATTATTTTATTAATTTAGGACCTTGGATTTAGAAAATAATTATAAAACATCCCATTTGAAATAATCCGAGGGGAAAACCCCATGGGGTTGTTTGTTGTTTTGGTTATTTTATTATGTAGAGTCCAAAACTTGAATAATAAAGAAATCCTCCTCTTTTCCTATGTAACCCACCCAATATCACATTTATCTTCAATAAAACTTTTTGTATCACTTAAATAATCTTCCCTACACTCTCTAAATTCCTCACAAGGATGTCCAAGCTCTCAAGAAGCCCCTCCCAATCATTTAGAGTCACACACTCAAGTAAGGGAACTTTTCCTTTCTCCTCTTTATTCCAGTATATTCTTTACCTTATGTATTTTATCTTCATTTACTTATGATATGATAAGTTATTACATACCCCCATTAATATATAATTTATTTAAAAATTATTTGAGACCTATTTCACTCTCATCAACCCATTTTATGTATTTGTATGTGAAGTCGTTATGCTGCCAAAATTTCACTGTGATTTTCCATGCCAACAAATTGTACAATGAATACCATAACAATTTACTATAATGGGTATTCAAATTCATACACTTATACCTATTTGAATTGTGACTTAAATTTATTTATTCCACACCCCTTTATCATGGAATAAAATATCAGGATGAATGAATCCATGTTGTATGATCTATGTGGCATACTTAATCATGAGTATGAAATAAAAGTGACTAGTGTGCCCATAATTATATAGCGCTCCAATGCATTGGGTAATGTTTAGTATAATTAGATTTCATGTTGGGATAGGGATTAATTCTTATTCCTTTATGGTAATTATTCCACTATGATGTATTATTATTTTATCCTTGACCTATGTTTAAGATTCAGTGTTTTAATTTGTTATTACATTTCCCAGGTTATGAATATCATGTTATATCATGTCTTGTTGTCCATATTTATGATTCCTACTCTTTTTATGACCCATTAATATTACTATTATCTAACATTTATCACCATATGACTTTTTTATTCCCTTACTAGGATTTATGGATCACCACTTTCTTATGTTTTTTTCTTGAGGTTATCCTGTACAATTTTAAAAGCAATAGAATTTTAGAAGCATGTTAAGGAAGTTTTCAATAATTTTATTGTATCTCATGTTTAATATGTTATGATATGTACCTAATTACAAAATTAAATATACTTCTCAATATTTTAGGGTTCATTATGTGAACTTTTATGTAAAAATTATGAATTAATTTGTAATAAAGAGTATGGTTTTTATAGTTCGAATTTGAGGAAAACTTTAGTTATTTTTGGGATTCAGATGAGGAAACTATAGACAAAGCCTTTGGAATACAACTATGTATAAGAGAACATAGCTAAATTTTGGTAAGTATAGATTATGTGGTTTATCAAGAAAATAAATCCATGTCTTGATACTATAAGTGGGCATGGTTCTGGCATAGATGTAGCTAGGGGTAACAACTCTGACAAGGTATGCCAGGCCGGACTCAGTGTGACCTGGTACATAAAAATAGGCCTTAAAACACACATGGTTTGAAACTCTTAAAGGATATTATTTTTTAAAATTCATATGATCATTACAAACCATTATTATGGGAATAAAAAATTCCCATAAGAATATAGGTTAGGAAATTGATCATAGATAACATATATTTAAGCCTAGAAATTTATAAGTTAAGAAAATAAATATAATCTATAAGCTACCCCTTTAATTTTATTAAATTACTATTTATGTGTTTCATAGTTTAAAAATAATCATCCATAATTTTCCTTTTCTTCTATCCAATGGATAGAAATAGAAGGAATTGTGTAAACATTCAATATGAAGGGAAATGTGATGACATCCCTAACAAGATGCCAAACACATTGGGACCAGGAATCAAGAACTTCATCACAATAATCTCTTAGCTGACTCAGGTTCAGAATATAAACATGGGTCATGATAGGAATCCAAATCCCCCTAATAGATAAAAATATTCAATTGAGACCTTTATGTGACAAAGGCCTCTGAATTTCAATGAATCATCTAATCCCTTAATAACGGAACAATGAATAAAATACATTGAGAAGATATTCTCTATACTTAAATGTTTTAATAAATAGAAGTTTCTACTAGATATTTATTGTATAGGGGGATAAATTGATCAGTGGTGAAAATTTATCAAGAATACATAGTCTAAGGAAGATATCAATGTGATGGGGTGTAAGGGATTTCAGAAAATGTTTTTCAATAAATATTTTGCTCACACTTTTTGTCATAAACTTGAAATGTATTTCCTTTACCTAAAGAAAAAAGATGATAAATATATCAGGGCGTACAATTAAAACATCATAATACATTCATGATATGACTTTGGATTTGTCTTTACCCTTGAATTCAAGGTTGACCTCTTCTTCGGTGGGATAAAATATAGTCTATGAAAATCCCGGGTGATTCGTGACTTTTATAGCTATAAGAAATTTTTTTGATGATCCCTAAAAGGTGAAATGGAGATCAGAGAATACGAAGGGAATCACAGGGATAAAAATAATAAAGTGGAGTTTAATTATGGAAGTTGGATGGAGAAATATAACAGTGCCAATAAATTTCAATATCCCACTTATCAAAGGTGTGTAAAAGAATAACCCCAAAAATTGACTAAGGGGGATGAGGAAATGGTTCAAGTGTGGGATAGAAGGCTATAGATCTAGTGATTTTCAATAAGATAAAAACACTAATTCAGTAGAGTAAAGGAATTCTAAAGTCAATCCTCAACAAATTTTTCATTTCTTCAACTGCAAAGAACCAGTGAACTTCTCAAATAAATTCATTAAGACAAGGGTTTTAGAATACAACCAACAACCTCCAATGTATCAAGAGTGACATTTTTTAGTCATAACTACCAAGGTGGATCCCGAAAATGAAGTGGTGAAAATAATTCTAGTTATTCATTCAGGGATAGAGAATTTACTTTTTGATTCTAATTCTACACATTCCTTCATATCATGAATGTTTAGTAGAACTATTAAAACACCACCACAAAGCATGGAAGATGAGTTATCATTAAAATGGGAAAATGGGAAATTATTTCATCATGAGAATGTAACTCCTACCCTATCACAATATATTGGATGAACCTACCAAATAACCTTTCCATGCTCCCTTTGGTGTAATTTTATTCAATTCTAGGAATGGATTGGATTTCCCTATATATATCCAATATAAATTGATGTTAAAAGGAAATCAATTTCGGTATTGTGAATTGAACCCCGATTCTGTACAAGTGCAAGGAGGAGGATAAATCATCTTTAGCACCAATATCTAAAATATTGGATATTATTTCCCTATAATAAAGCATATCTAGCTCAAATTATTGAGTCTAAGGAAAGAATCATCCTCGAAGACATGCCTATTGTGAGGGAATACACTATGGTGTTTCCAAAAGATTTTTTTTGTTCTTAATCCTAGATGATATGTTTAATTTTGAATCGAGCTTATACATGGGGTGACACTATCATCCTTGAATCCATATATAATTTCCATTGTGGAACATGAGGATATGAAGAAACAACTCTCGGAGAATCTAGATAAAGGGTTAATAAACCCTAGTGCTTCACCCTGGGGTGCACCGGTCTTCATCATCAAAAGAAGGATTGTTCAATGCACCTTTTCATTGATTATCATAAGCTTAACAAGATCATGATAAAGAAAAAGTGTTTATTCAATGGATTGATGAATTGTTCGATAGAATATATAGAGAACAATAATTCTTCAAGGTTGATTTATATTTAAGATATTTCCAATTTATGGTAAATAAGGAGGATATATCCAAGACTACTTTTCATACATGGTAAGATAAATATGAGTTAATATTAATTCCATCCATACTCAATAATACTTTATAAATCTTCATGTAATTGATAGATATATTCTTTAGAGATTACCTCAAAAAAATTGTGGTAGTATTTATAGATGATATTCAAATATACTCCAAAACCGAGGAGGAGATCAAAGAGAATCTAAGAACTATGATAAAGACCTTATAAAAGGAGAATATTTATTAAAAGTATAGAAAATGTGATTTATATTTGAAGGAAGTATCATTTTTGGGACATAACATCCCACTAAATGGGATATCTTTGGACTCTTAAAAATAGAAGCAATTGAGGGATGGTCAAGGCCAAAATCTGTGAGATATATCCACAGTTTTCTTGTATTATTTGGGTAATATCATCGATTTGTGAGAAATTTCTCATAATTGTAAAACCCTCTAACCAAGATAAATCAAAAGGAAGTCAAGTTTTCTTAGAATGATTAATGTGAAGAGAACTTTAAGGATTTGAAAAGTATGCTTATCACTAGACCTGTTCTCACACTACCCATAAATGGAGAAATTTTCATGGTATTCAATAATGCTTCGAAGAAGGGATTGGGATGTGTGTTAATGAAAAATGAAAAATTCATATCTTATTCTTAAAGGTAGTGGAAAGTTCATGAACAAAACAAAAAAATGGATGATTTGGAGTTGGATGTAGTGATATTCACTTTTAAAATATCGTGGCATTATCTATTTGGGGAGAAGTATGAAATATATATGGATCCTAAAATCCTCAAGTATATATTCACATAGAAAGAGATGAATATGAAACAATGAAGATGGTTAGATCTGACCAAGAACTATAACTTCTCAGTACACTAACATCTTGGGAAAGTGAATAAAGTAGAGATTATTAAAGTATATAGGATCCAATAATTCTATTATTGAAGAGAATTGAGATGGATCCGATATTCTTAGATTTGGAAAGGATGGATATGGGAATCATCAAGGAAGGAACATCATCAATCCTTTCAAAATTTATTTCTCAACCGTCCCTTATGGAGAGGATAATGGATTCTCAAAGAGATGATGTGGGAAGTCATAAGAAAGTGGAAACTATATGAAAAAGGAAATCCTCAAAAGTTTAATTTTAGTGAAGCATTTGTGATATTTAGTTCATGGGTATGTGTACATCCAAATCATGATCCAAAGAAGGAGTTATGGGATGATGCACATAGTTAAAACTTCTTTATCCACCCAAGAAGAAAAAATATGTATTGAGATATCAAAGATAACTATTGGTGGGATAATATAAAGAAGGAGATCACTAAATATACATAAAATTTCCTATAATTTCATCAAGTAAATTCTAAAAGGAAGAATTCTAAGGTGATGATGTAGCCATTACCCATACCAACCTGGAAATAGGAAATCATCACCATGGAATTTTTCATTGAACATTCTAATACATCTAAGTGAACTAATTTTATATGGATTTTTATTGATCATATTATAAATATAGATCACTTTATTGTGATTTGATAGGATTTCTCACTTTATCAACTTTCAAGGATATACATTAGAGAAGTGGTGATGCTACATATACCACCACTATTCATTATATCTGATATAGATCCAAGAATCGCCTCTATGTTCTGTAAAATTCATCAACATGCTCTAAAAACTGAGTTGAACTTAAGAATGACATATCATCCTCAAATTGATGTAAAATTTGAGTGGACTATTCATACACTAGAATAAATGTTTTGAGAATTTTCTATGGACTTAAAAAGAAGATGAGAACAACATCTACCTTTGTTCAAGTTATCATAAAACAATAGTTTCCAATCAAGCATCCAAATGGCCCCCTATGAATCCCTTTATGGGAAGAATTGCATAACACCAACATGTTGGGATGAAGTTGGGTAAACAAAAACCTATAGGCCTTGAAATGGTTGAGGAAATAATGGAAAAGGATAAGATCATTCAACAACACATCAAGGATTCCTAGAGTTGAAAGGATAACTATGATGACAATCATTGATGTGACATATAGTTTGATGTTGGAGACATGGTATCCCTCTATATATCTCCATCTAAGAAAGTGATGATATTTGGGAAGAAGGTAAATCTTATTCTAAGATATATCAGCCCCTTTGAGATCCTTGATCGCATCGGAGCGGTGGACTACCGACTTTCACTCCCACTTAACCTATCTCTAGAACATGATGTATTCCATGTATCCCTATTGAGAAAGTACATACCATAATACTCACATGTACTCAATCTAGAGGTTGTATAATTAGAGAATGATCTCTCATATGAGGTGTATCTAGGGAAGATATTAGATTATTGAGACAATGTTCTATTAAATAAGATAACACACATGGTCAAAGTGCTATGGAGATACTAAAAGATTGAAGAAGCGATGTGGGAACTGGAGGAAGTGATAAAACAGAGTTACCGTCATTAGTTTTAGTGTGCAAAAAAAAATTTGAGGGTGAAATTTCTTAAGGGGGGAATATTGAAATGACCCGAACTATAATAAATAAAATTCCCCTATTGACTTAAG
The DNA here is from genome assembly GCA_963277665.1 of Viscum album. Taxonomy (NCBI): domain Eukaryota; kingdom Viridiplantae; phylum Streptophyta; class Magnoliopsida; order Santalales; family Viscaceae; genus Viscum; species Viscum album. Next base: position 1,533,131,753 of record OY728120.1, on the reverse strand, counting down.
AAAATGTCTTATTATGTAATATAGATATAGAAAACACATGATCTTCTTTGATTTTATTATATTATATAAAATTTCAAAGACCATTATTAATCTTTACCATTGGTAATATAATTGTTAAATATTTATCACATGATTAGTATAAATATAGGGTTTTAACAAATCCAATTGACACAAACAAAATAAGCTATGGCCTCAACCAATTGGATCGTACCTTATGAATCCCATTTATCTAAGATTCTAAGGTAGAAATAATCACTGGGATTTGATCATGACTAATCCCAAGATGATATCCAATAACTTAATCATGATATAAACCATTAATTGTAGAATTTCAGGGTCATCAAGATCACAAACCAAACTATGTACGCCAAAACACCCCAATAAAGTCTCACCGTCACACACCTTACTCTTAGGGTGTTTTCTGGTGTATTAAATAGATATGTATCAAGACCCTAGAATTATGCATATTTACATTATTTTTTTATAATGATGAATATATTTTCATCCTATTATAGTAAATTTATAAATGTTTTTCATTTTGATATAATAGAACACAAATAGTAATTTTGGGTAACATTCAAATTAAATTAAGGATTTTTTTATGAATTAATAGATTTTTGAAAAAAAAATTAATAAAATATTATTATTAAATAATATTTATTAAATATAAATTATCATATTATTTTTATGAAGTCAAATGTAATTTTTAAAAGGGTTCAAAAACAATTATTGTAAAAAACCCCATCATTTCACAATAAATATTGATTAATATTTTAAAAGTGAAAATACAAATATTTATAAAATTATTTAGATAAAATGAATAAAATTTTTTGAATCAGAATTTCAAAATTATCTAATGGTTATTTTTTCATATTTTTTTTAGAAATTTGAATTTTGATTTAAAAATTAAATACCGTATAAATATATATTTTTTGTATTATGACATCATACTGACCCAAAAGTGATGCAATAAATACTATAAATGGTATCGAAGATATAATATATGTTTTAACTTTATAATAATGTGATTTTATTTTTATTTTATTAATTTTATAAATCCCTTTTGAATCCTCCAAAACCATTAATATATTTTAAGGTTTTTAAATCCTTTCTTTAAGAGTATGACTCACCAACACATAATCAAGGGTATTATTTTATCAATTTTTGACCTTTAACATATAAAATACTGAAAACCAATCCCATTTGGAAAAAAACATGGTATGTTTTTTGGTTTTTGTTAGTTTTATTATGTAGATTCAAAAAGATAACTGATTAAAAAAACCCACTCTTTTCCTGTATAAACCCACCCAAGATCACATTTCTATTCACTAAAACTTCTTGGAGTACGTAAATAATCTTCCATACAATCTCTAGAGTCCTTAAAAGGCACCCCCATACTTTCAAGAATCCCATCCCAAGCATTTGGAGTCACACACTCAAGTAAGGGATCTTTTCATTTCTCCTCTTTATTCAAGTATCTTCTTTACCTTATGTCTTTTATCTTCATTTACTTAGGATGGGATATGTTATTTAATATAGACATTAATTTAAAAATTATTTCAAAATTATAATAGACCCATTTCTCTCTCATCAAAAAAATTTATGAATTTTTATGTGAAGATTTTATCCTACCGAAATTTCACCGCGTCATTCCATGCCGAAACAATTGTGTAGTAAATAACATACCCATTTCCTATCAACGGTATTTACCTTCATACAATTATTACACTTTGAATTGGGACATACATATATGTATTCCAAAATCCTTGATAAGGGACTAAAATATTATGATGAATGAATCCACGTTGTATGATCAATGTGGAAAACTTAAGCATGAGAATGAAATCAAAGTGATGTGTGTGACCGAAATTATATAGCGGTCCAATGCATTGGGTAATATTTAGTCTTATGAGACATAATTTTGGGATAGAGAGTGAACTCGATTCTTTTATGATACTTTTTCCACCATGATTTCTTGGTGGTTTACCCTTGACCAATGTTTATAATGCAGTATTTTAAGTTGTTTCCACGTTTCCCATGTTATGATTATCATTCTATATAATGTCTCATTGATCATGATTATGATTCCTACTATTTTTATACCCCACTGATATGTCTATATTATAACATGTATCACTTTATTACTTTTTTATTCCCTTACTAGGATTTATATCTCACCCATTTCGTATGTTTTCCCCAGGTTATCATATTCATTTTTTAAATCCATGGAATTTTAGAATCATGTTAAGGATGTTTTCAATAATTTTGTTGTATCTCATGTTCTATATGTTATGTTATGTAGCAAATTATTAAAGACACTAGAATTATCAGTATTTTAGGTTGTATTATGTGTAATTTTGTGTTATAAATCATGAATTAGTGTTTAATAATGATCAGGGTTGTTATAATTATAGTATGAGAGGAGACTCATAACCTATTTTTTAATAGTTAAAATAGTCCCAAAAGGTATTTAAAACTTATTTTTAAGTAAAGGTTCCAAAATTTTAGATCTTTAAATAAAATTTATGATATTTTAAAAGGGTATTTCTACCTCTTTTTGATAGGGTATGAATTTATTCCCCAAATTTACATTACCTTTGATATAATGGTGTTGAAATTATATTGGTATTACCTCCTTTGATGATATATTTTTTGTGACCTGTCTTATGTTCCTAGGTTTTCCATTGCTTAAATTAGATTTTATTGAGGAGTTTTTTTTTTCATTTGAGTTTTATTTTGAGAAGTTTATGATGTGATGTTTTATTCTATGATATAGTTTTATGATGTGATGCATTCCGAGATTTCATGATCTACTATTTTTATAATAATATTTATCTAATCCCATATACTTCTCTCATATTATTGTAAAAGCATGAATTTAGATAGAATTCATGGTTATTCCTTAGTGCTCATGACTATTCCTTATGGTGGGAAGTTCAAGGATAAGAATTAGGTGAATAACATATTGACATTAATGTTAATTGAGATATATTAATGGAATATATGACTACTATAAAAGTGTTTGAGATGTATTTTGTATTATAGTAAATATTTAAAATATAAATTGATAATTTTATTCTTATTTTCAGAAAAGGGGAAATTAAAATTTTATAAAATAAGATTGATACAACCATGATTTTAAGAACCATAGTGATATATACTAATGGCCATAGTTTTTATAAATAATGGCCATAGGTTTTCTATATATTGAATCTAAAACCATAGTTTTGGAAGCCATGTATATAAGAAGCTACCACTGTGATTGTTAGAATTGTGTTTTTAGCTTCTGATTTTCTATTTTTTAAAACATATAATAATAATATAAATATATAATTTATAATGAAATATTTAATAATTAATACTGAAAATTGGATGATCAGTATTAATTTAAATAAATTTAATAACATTTTTTAAATAATAAAAATTATTTAATTAAAATTAACTAATTTCTAACATATTTTTTCTAAATAATAAATATATTTGAATATTATATATTGAATGCACAACCATGGTCAAGTGGTTATGGTGTCTGGTTCGTTTTAGGATTATTGAGTTCAATATCCACTGGTTTTTTATTCTTTAAACTATGGACACAATTTTATAAATGGTGTAAATAGTCTATTTTGGCCATGGTTGACAAAATCATGGTAGTATTTCCTTCCACCATAGTTGAATAAACTATAACCATAATAAGTTTTGGCCATGGGTTACAAATCATTATGGAAAGAGTTTATGTTGATGATTATTACACCCATGGTACTAAAACCATGAAAATAATTGGGTTTAGACATGATTATAGAAACAGTTGCCAAAATGAATTATGTCGATGATCTTAATTCCCATGGATATGAAAAACGTTAAAATAATTTATTACCATTATTTGAGGACCTATTAAAATGATTTGTGAACCAAAGAAATAGTATATATTTGTAGTTGTAGATAACAAGGAATTGTATGGGGTGATGTCATGCTCATGTTTGTGTTTTTATAGATAATGTATTGTTGTATTCACAGATCAACCTGAGGGAAAAATGTTGGTTGGGCATGTTATTTGAGTTTTCATCAGAGGATATGAGAAATGGATGTTGAAACCATCTTGAGGAGGCTTTAGGACCATATGAGGTTACAATTTATCCTATAAATGTTATATATTTTGTCAAGTAATATCTCATCCACCCTACATTACACATCATTCACTCTTGTGTAGAGTTGCTGATATATCATTTACTGAGAGTATGTATATGGTAATATATCATTAAACTAGTATTGGTTATATTATTGATAAATAATTCAACCAAATATTTATTATTGGTGATACCTCATTCACCATCATTGATAACCTATTCATCGGGTTTTGTATATTAGTGATACATCATTCACATTGATCATAATATTGGTGATACCTCATTCACCATCGATGATAGATCATTAATCATGTGTAATTATTAGTGATATCATATTTATAGTGGTTTCTTATATTGGTTATAAATCATTATCTATGTTTAGTTTCTTTTTGATACATCATTCACCCAGTTATTATATTGTTGATACCTCACTCACTGCCAATGATAGATAATTCATTGGGTTTCATATATTGGCGGTGTTCAACCAACTATTTTTATATTGATAACATATTCACTAGGTGATAACTTTTTCACCCTTATTATTCCAGTGGTGATAACTCATTAATCGACATGTTGGGATTAGACCATTGGAGCATCATCCAATTCCAGCATTTTCTCAATCAATTATGACTCAACTATTAGCAGGGATTATTAAGTACTTGGAAATATGATTGGTGTATCCATGTGGTGTTTAAAACTTATATTTCATTCAATAAACACAATCACACATTTTTGTTTATTATTTATAGGCACTATTAGTGGTGAAATAATGAATTTTATGCTCACATATTAAGCGTTAACCTTGGTTGAAGAATATAATTATAGTTTGAATATAGTTCCTTATGAAATAAACTAGGCCAAATGAGATCAATTAGGATGTGAATATAGGTCTAAGGTGAGGTCAATGACTTGTAGAGGTGTTTCTTTTTTTCTATATTTTATATGATTGGAATATTAGAAAATATTACTTTTATATACAATTGTGTGACCTTCTTGTGCATTATTTTTTATAGCATGTTGGTTTATATTAACTTATGATATACTTATATTTTAATCCATTATTATACTTTGATGTATTATGTGGTTATATATGTTTTAGTTATTTATCATTTAGTGTGGCCAATGATACCATCGGTATAGTCACCCCATAAAGTTCATTATACCGTCAATTCTAGTTGAAAATCATTAATATATAGGGAGGTGTGCCTTAGGTAACACAACTAGAGAAATGGGAAATTTCCACGGTCCAAAACCATGGAAATAACAAAAAAATGGTTAGAGGATATTTCCATGGTTTTTCATACTAGGGGTGTTATCTCTCTGGTATTCCAAGACATATTTACATGTTTGTAAAACCATATAAATAAATTAAGTGGCATGAAATTCCCCCTCTATTACCACAGTTTTAGAACTATGATCATAGGTTGAATTCAAAAAGAAAGTGAAGTTCAAACACATGACCTCCTATTTATAAACCATATCCCTATCCACTACACCATGTATCACTCAATGTCATATAATCATATTTTTATTTATACATTAGTTATTATGAAAATTTTAATCTTTAATACTAATTATTTTCATCATCATCATTATTATTATGAATTGTTTTTTAAAAAAATGGACACGTATTTCCATGGTTTTGAAAAACCATGGAAATAGGTGTTCCCTATTTCTAGGGTTCTTCAAAAAACATTGTTAATAGGTCACCTATTATCACAATTTTAAAAATTTTTGTAAAAAAACATAGCAAACAACTTTTTTTGTGGTTTCATGTGACATATCCGGATTGATTATTATTCGGGTGAGTGAGGATGAATTATTACAAATTTAGTCATTAAAAAATATTTTGGTTTTACTAAGACAACATGGAGGGTTTTATAATGAATTTCCTGAGGAAGAAACCCCTGAACAAGGCTTGATCTTTCTTCAAGATACTAACATGCTATATCATAAAAAGAATTAAATTGTAATACCTGAAACATAGAAACTTCCATATTCTCCTTCTTAATGAATAAATCCTGAGGAATATCACTAAATCAGTAAACAAATGATTTATTCATCCATGGGTGGTGCACTAACATTGTATCTCTGATCATATCATGTGGACTCCAGATCACCTAATGGGTTCTAGAACCTTCTCTATGTGACAAACGGTTCTTCAAGAAGATGAGATCTTTAACTAAAATTCATGTATCAATGTTAACCCAATAGGAGGGATCACATCCCTTTATATATCCAGAATTTATGCTCCTCATTCATTAAAGTGTGTCTATTGTATGGGACATAATGTGTTCTATATCACGGCACACATACACTAATACCCATTAGAGTAACATTCATTTAACATTTCAATGAAACTATATCAAGTTGTTAATAAACCAATCACATTGGTTTATGATTTATGAAAATTTGTAGGGGGGGTGTTGCATGCATGCAGTGACTGTATCATATTCCCAATTATACCTTATGATTGAGGCAGTTTGTGGCATCATATTCCACCTTAATAAATTATTTAATCATAATCCACAATATGAATCTCATGAAAATCGTGTCTTATGGGTTATGGATACCATAAATCATGATATAAATCTCATTCATGTCATAAAATACGACGTAAAGGATATTGTATCATATGATATCTCTAGATTCATTGCATAACCAATAATCTCTCACTTTCACTAAATCCCTACATGGATTTAATGAGAAATTTCAAAACTCTTGTGAATCCGTCCAAAAAAATATTTGGATATGGTTTATCATAATCTTTTCATTTTTTTTGAAAAAAATTATCAAAAATTTAATCCCCATCCAAATTCCTAACTATGTGACCCTATAAGTCTCAGTTTCCTTGATAACAAATATGAAATCATTATTTCATATATGTAAGTAAAGAGTGGCATATCGAAAAGCATTAGTGCTACTCAAGCTATTAAGGGGTATGTTGTGATCTCTATCAAACATATAATATATCATATTAACATGTCCACCACAATATGTAACATATATATCATATGTATACCTATATAATCCCTCTGTCTGAGACATCGAGTGACCACTAGATATATAATGATGTTGATATAGTAGAAGTCATCTCAAAATTTCTTGATTATCGGAAAATGTGTTTTCTATTCAGTGAATTCACAATCCACTACTGTTGATGGTGACCAATCTAATGGACTTCTTGCCAAAACTGATCAATCTGCTGTCATTTCAAAATCCAAGGTGATAGAATGAAATGACCATATAGTGGAAGTGGACTCTTTGGTCGTTGTGACTATCTCTTCAATCACCTCTGATGTTTCTAAACCTGATTTGACTCAAAAACATTGCTCAATGACCCCAAGTGGGCCAGCAATCCCTTTGAAAAAAAATCTGTATGTTGATAATAAAAGTACTTCTAATGTCTCTGCTCCCCCTTCCAAGAATAAATAGGGGAATAAATCCAGCCCACCTTCCTCTCATGGACCCAGAACATCAAAAAGGAAAAAGGGCTCGGGTGGTGAAAAAAAAGGGAGTTCTGACTCCAAAAGCAGGTTTAAATGTATTGTTTATTTTTGGAATTGTCAGGGTATAGAAAACTCTGACACTTTTATAGTGCTTAAGAGACTTCTTTTGACTCACAAACCTAAATTATTTTCTATTTCTAAGCCTAAAATTAATTTTTCTCCAAACTACTTTCATTTAGGCTCATTTGGTTATAATTTTCTTGGTGCTTGCAAAGAAGGAACTTCTATTGAAACCCTTTGGATTTTTTACCATTCATCTTTGCAATATATTAATGTTGTTACATTTTCTGATCAAATGTTTACTTGTGATTCTTCCTATGCTGGTGTACAAACTTTTTTCACTTTGATATACGCTAATAATAGATATCAAGTGCGAATAACCCTTTGGAATGACCTTCTTCCCCTCTCTATATTTATTCAAGACCCCTGGTTTGTGGTTGGAAACATTAATTTCGTTCTGCTTCCAAGTGAAAAGATTGGACCATCACACTCTTCTATCTCCTCTCAAGAATTCAAAGCCTTTATCGATGATTGTGATCTTATATAAATTAACCTCAATGGGGCTAAGTATACTTGGTATAGAAATTACCTCAATAGGGTAGTGGCTAGAAAACTTTACAGGGCCTTCACTAATTCTGCTGCCCTTGATAAATGGGTTTACATCTCTAGTATTACTTTACCTAAGATCAATTCTGACCATCATCCCATTCTTGTCAGTTTTTTCTCCAAGGGATCCAAATCTCCTATCCCTTTTAAATTTAAAAATGCCTAGGTTTCGGACCCAGAATGCTCCAATAAGATAAAAGATCCTTGGGTCAGTATGCAACATGAAAATGATGGGTTTTCTTGCATTACTAATTTAAATCTCCTGAAGAAATTCCTTAAGGGTTGGTGCAGCTCTAAAACAAAACAAATTGACAAAGACATATCCACCTTGGAGAATGACCTTATTCACATCCAAAGCTTCAACACCAGCTCTGATTTTTCTATTGATCCTCAATCTGAAATTACTACATCTTTGAAGCTCAACTCCCTACTAAAGCTCAAAGATAACTTGAGAAAGAAAATATTCTAAACCAAATGGCTTTCAGATGGTGACAGGAGTACTAAGTTCTATAATTCACTCCAATGGGGAAGGAAAGCCTATAGGCCCCTTGCCTTTCTCAGAGTTGATTACACTCTTCTTGACACTGAGGATGCCATTTCAAATCATGTTGTCAATTACTTCCATAACATGTTCAATTGTCCAAGGGTTTGCAATGATCTTATCCCTGATATCATTCTTATTATGGTAATTTATGAGGACAATAACCACATTTTAAGCATGCCCCTAGATCACGAAATCAAGGACATTGTCTTCAACCTCAACCCTGATAGTGCTCTGGGACCTGATGGTTTCAACAATGGTTTTTTTCCAACAATACTGGGAAATCATTCATGTGGATGTGTGTAAACAGGTCAAATCCTTTTTCTCCTCTGGTTTCCTTCCACATGGGATAAATTCTTAATTTCTTACTTTGATTCCTAAAGTGGAAAATGCTGCGGAAATTCATCTTTTTCGGCCTATTTCCCTCATCAACACCATATTGAAAATTATTACTAAACTCCTTGCCAACAGATTGGCCCCCATCTGTAACAAAATCATCTCTTGGCATCAATTTGGCTTCATCAAAGGTAGATCTATTCAAGATTGTATATGCCTGGCCTCCGAATGTACTAATATGCTGAATAAAGTCACCAGAGGAGGCAGTGTTTCCATCAAACATGACATCAGGAAGGCATTTGACACCATGGATTGGAGTTTTATTTTAAGGGTTCTGAAAAACATTGGGTTTAATGACACTTTTACCACTATGATTCACTCCTTACTCAATTTGTCTTCTATATCTATGCTAGTTAATGGGACTCCTAAAGGATTCTTTAAATGCACCAAGGGGGTTCGGAAAGGTGACCCTCTCTCTGCCATCCCTTTTTCTATTTCTGAGGATTACATAAGTAGACCTCTCGTGAGCCTTGTGCATCAAAACAAGATTAACCCCATCCAGGTTTCTAGAAACATAAATGTCCCTACCCACCTTTTATATGCTTATGACATTATTTTGTTTATAAAGGGTGATAAAAGAAACATCCAAAACCTCAAAAGTTCCCTAGCTCATTATGATGATGTCTCGGGCCAAGCGATATATTGGAGAAAATCCTATGTTTTCTTTGGAAAAAGTTTTTCTCCCAACAGAAAAAACATTATTATTAATTATTTAGGCGTTAAAGAAGGCTCCTTCCCCTTTACTTATTTTGGGGTTCCTATCTTTTGGGGAAGACCAAAATTCAGCTACTTTGACAGTATCATTGATCAAATTACCAATCAACTCTCTTCCTCGAAGGGTATATCACTTTCCTTGGATGGTAGAATTTGTCTTGTCAAATATACCATTGTCTCCAAACTGGTTTACTCGATGATGGTCTACACTTGGCCTGCTTGACTTCTTAAGAAAATAAATGTTTACATAAAAAATTTTGTTTGGATCGGTAGTACAATTCAATGAAAACTTGTGACCATACCTTGGGACACTTGTTGTAGAACTCTAGATAAGGGTGGTCTTTGCATCAAAAACCTTAATATTTTCAACAAATCTCTTTAATCCATGATGACTAGGAATCTGATTCACAGAAATTCTGATTCCACTGCCTTTCTAAAGTCTAGATTCATCACCAAGCTTAAAAAAGGGTAATCTGAGTTACATCACTTCTTCCATCTGGCCATCCATTAAATGCTCTTTCTTTAATATCATGAACAACTCTAGATGGATGGTTAGTGCTAATTCCACTATGAATTTCTGGATAGTTAATTGGACTGGTGTCCCCCTTAATCTCAATGCTCACGTCCACCACTCCTCATGGCAATACCATTTCCTCTATTAGGGACGTTCTTAACTCCCATGACATCACTCTTCCTGATGAAATTGGTCATATCATTGAAAATTATCATTTCTCCAACACTGATGATTTACTCATTTGGGAAACTACTTTTAATTATGTTCTTGATTCCAAAAGTTTTTACAAAATTTATTTTAACAATTCTGATTCTATCATGGCCTGGTTGAAAACTTTTAACAAACCTTGGATCAAACCCTCAAGATTTAATCTTATCTGGTGTATTCCCCATAATAGGGTTCCCACAGATATGTTCCTTCAATCCTTTTGGATTACTCTTTGCTCTAGATGTCTTATGTGTAATCAACATCGAGAGGATGTTAATCATTTTTTTGTCTTGTGCTACAGCTACAGCTCTTTGGAATTACACTTTTGACATTTTTGGTTGCAGATGGTCACTTCTTGACTCCATCATCTCCCAAATACAATGTTGTGTTAAAGGGTCTTGCTCCCGGAAAATCAAGAATCTTTTTTTGACTGCAGTGGCGGAACTCCAGCATGTGATCTGGTATGACAGAAATAATTTACTTCATAACAATTGTTCATTCATTCTCACTGCAGGTAAAACGCGTATTATCATGGCCATCAAGGATGCTTACTCTCTTTAGAGGGATAATTGTGACAATTCTATTGGTGACTTTATGATCCTTCTCCGTCTTGGGATTGCGGGATCTTACAGACATCCTCGGAGCACTTTTGAAGTATTTTGGCACGCCCTGCTTCCAGGATAGATCAAACTGAATGTCAACGGTGCCTTGCGAGGAAAACCAGGTCTGGAAGGTTGTGGTGACATTTTTAGAGACCATATTGGCAGGTTCCACGGCTGTGTCTTTGGTGGTTGTGGTACGACCTCAGCTCTAGAAGCAGAAATGATGGGTGTGATTCATGCGGTGGACTTTTCCAAACAAAAGGGTTGGAACAGGATGTGGATTGAAAGTGACTCAACCACTGTGGTGCAATCTATTTGGAAGGGGGTGGTGCATCTTGCCTGGCTACTCACTCTTCTTTTGATGCAATGCCTTGCTTCACTCTCGGACCTCAGCTACATTGCCACACATGCTTACCGTGAAGCGAACATGGTTGCTGACAGTCTTTCCAACAAGGGATTCAACCAAGATATTACCTGGATTGATGATTTTCTGGTGATTTTCTCCCTCTTTATGATAAGGATTGTAATAAGATTCCATCTTTCAGACTTTTGTATCTTCCCTTCTTTTTATAAAATAAATTGTGCATCATTCATTGACTGAGGCACCACCTTCTAAAAAAAATCACATATTTTTTTAGCTCAAACTAATGACATAGTCAGAAACATACCCAACCAATCCTAATTGACTAAACCTTAATGAATTATATAAGAAAGGTGTAAAATTGTGACAGTTCTATTTATAGGTATCTCACCAACCTTCGGTAAAGAAGGATTGATAATAGTCATACACCCCTATGTGTGTCAATTGTTTTATGAAATTCCATGGGATATACTTGGAAAGACCGTCAAAATAATAAGTCTTCACTTATTATCTCATGAGTCCACTACTCATGATAATCATATCATATCATTGAAACCAATAATATTGTATGATTATCATCAATTAAAGATAACTCAATGTTATTCTTTGATAAGATATTTCCATTCCACTGTTCACCTAAAGTAAATTTTAGCACATGTGAATGAATGATAAACAAAGACCACCTTTTATTATAGAATCATTTTACATAATGAAACCATTATATCAATCCCTTACGTATCATATACCAAGAGACTCAATATGAAACTCATGATTCTTTTACATTAATGGTTTCATCAGTGGATCTTAGAACTTTTTATATAAAGCTACTCAACATACCCTAACATCTCCCCTTTCAATGATTCATCACATGATATGTTATTTTTTAAGGATGTGTTTATTCATTTGGCGATACCAAGGTTCCTTGGTTTGATAAATGGATCCATTTTTTCCATAGTAAGTCTTGATTACTTCCTCAAGGTTATGAAAAATATTAAGTTAAAAAATGAACTTCTTGATCTAGACAACCTCCTTTGAAGTATCTAATGCAACAATGTACTTTTCCACTATTTTCAAGTCTTCCATAATGGTTTATTTGGAAATCTTCCAACATATATATTCAATGTTCAAAAAAAAGAAAACCACATTGAGATTTTATATCATTTTTATTAGATAAGAAACTTGCATCAGTGTAACACTTTTCAAGGAGCTCATCCTCTCCTCTAAATATCTATAACATATCATTAGATCTTCTCAAGTACTTAAGGATGTTATTAACAAAAGTCTAGTGAATTGTGCTAGGATTGGATTGGTATATACTAATTATTGTAATAGAATAGGAAATTATGGGTCAATTAAACTAAATGGAATACAAAATTAATCCTATGTAGTATGCATAGGTAATTATATCCATCTTTTCAAACTCCATATAAAGATACAAAATCTTCTTAAGATTATTTCCATGTAAAACTGGTAAAGACCCATTTTTGGAGTTCTACATGCTAAAATAAATTTTCAATTTAGAATTTGATGTGTCATAACTTATTCCAAGAAACATTTTAGATCTTTTTCTATAAATATTCATACCCAGTATGCATACTATTTCTCCCATTTTTTATAGATAACCATTTACCCAACCACAACTTTAGAGTATATACAATCGGTATTTCATTTATAATAAGTATTATATCATCCATATATAATATCAGAAACACCACTACACTCCCACTAATATAATTATATACACAAGAATCATCCATATTTTTTATGAAACCAAATTATTTTATTTTATCATAACTAGGGAATCCAACTCCAAGAATCTTCATTCAATATTTAAATGGATCGTTGAAACTTACACACCTTATCAGGATTAATTCCATGAATTTTATTATAAATGTTTTCCACCAGAGGTTCTTTATAGGTAGGCATTATACCGTCAATTATTATTATTTTTATGTAAAAACCAATTTCACCATATGAGTCTCACTCATTCAAGTGCATCGATGAATTTCCAAACTTAGTTACTATACATAGAGTCTTTTTAAATTTTGTGGATTTTAACAATTTCTAAAAATAAAAACTCTCAATGGAATCAAAATAGGTAGTAGTTTTATCTCTTATAGACATTATTTCATCAATACTATCTTTGATAAATCCATATCTCATGATATTTTAAGGAATCCTACCAAACCTTTGTGGTTATTATGTAACATGAGTTAGTTCTTCTTCCACAACTCATTGTGGAACAAACTTAATCTCTATCACAAGAACACATATTATTTATTGGACTTGAACTTATCTGAGTTTAATTTTCCTCACACTGACCCCTAAAATTATATATTGCTTCTCAAGAAATATACCAGTTTAGTTCACTCACTATTTTGTTCAGTAGGATTATAGAAATAACATATCAAGTTTCTCATAGGATAACCAAAAAATAAGGATTTATCTAATATGGATCCTATCTCATCTAAAGAAAATAATTATATCAGTTTTTCATAACCCTAAATACTCATAAAATAAATTTTCTAATGTTTCCCAATACATATATCATATGGAATTTTTATAAATAATTTAGGTTGAATATAATTAAGTTAGAATGTTAAAGTCTCCATATAAGAAACCCAAAATGAAATAGGTAGGTCTCACTAACTCATCATTGATAAAAAATGTCTAACAAGGAAAAATTTCTCCTCTTAGACACACCAATCCACTATGGCATTTCAAGAAGATTGAGTTTCATAATGATTCCCCAATCTCTTAGATGATCAGTGAATTCATGACTCAAGTGTTAACCAATATGATATAATTATATAATCTTAATAATTTTTATTGATTTATTATGCAATTAATTCTAAAAATATTTTAACTTCCCAAAATTTACATACTTATGTCTCATCAAAATCACATAACCATATTGATTAGTATCATCGGTAAAATTATCAATGTTTCTAAAACCACCACTTTCTCGATTTTATAATTATAGAGATGAAAACACCCAAATATGTGGGGGAGAATCAAGGTATAGGTAATTTTAATTGAATAACCTAGATACCCTCTCGATACTAGCACCTAACATGATGATCCACATACCATAAGGGCATTCTTAATCTCCACGGGCTGGCGATTAGCACTCAAGCATCAAAAAAAATCAGAGGGAATGATTTCACCCAACCAAAAGCAACAACATGGAATATATACACATAAAAAATAAAAAAAAGTGAAGATATAAATATATTACATAATAGATAAGAAGCAATTGAACTAATACAATTGAAAAGGTAGATAAATGATCTCCAAGATATTTGTCTAAAAACAAAGGACAACAAAACTAAAATAGATTCTCCAATAGTCTCTAAGTGATAGCATGAGAAAACCCACACCATCTCACCATATAGCTACCCAAAACCCAACTGTCTAAAACCCTCATCGCTTAACTACGGTGCCTTTCCTTTTCCTACATCGAAATACGTAACTAGGTATATGCACCATCGAATGAGTATGAAAAGTATGAACTAACAGGATCAGTAGGGTCTCACCCTGGTGTTCCATATCAAGTATCTGATCAATAATCCATAAATGATAAAATTTAAAGAAAACAAGGAATAATATCCAATTTAGTAGTTTTTTTATATCAAAAGAATGAAAAAACATTAATTTCCCCTTTTTCCACATTTCTAAATAAATAAGGTAAATCAGTTTCAAATAATTTCATATACATATATCATAACATATATATAATCTCAAAAAAATCATGCATCACATATCATATAATATCAAAAAATGTACAATCAAAATAGAAAAGACCAAAACAACACAAATCAGCTAAGAAGCACATGTAAAAACATGTCATGGATCACACTAGGTTAGGGTTTTTTGGACACTCATACCTAACATAGAAAATCATTTTCGCATCAATCCTCTAGACATTTGGATTGAGAATAAAGAGAAAAGGAAACCCCCAATAAGTGAACAACCCAATAGGTCTAACAAGTCTCTATAAAAATAGGTCTAGGGAGTAGAGGAAAGAACCTTGAGAACACCCCCCATTAGTGGATGAGACTTATTACTATACCTTCAACCTAAGTACCCAAGGCTTCCCATGTGCTATATTTTCCAAACCATTTCATCAAACCATTTTATCAATTAATTATTTGAAAAACATTTCATAAAACCATTTACCAATGATTAAAACAATTTGTTTTAAAAACTAGGGGAAAACCATATTTTATAAAAAAAACCTAGTTCCACTCACAATAAATAATCAGTCATATCATTCCATTTCATTTAATTAAACAATTTATCTAAAATAGTAGCAGTGCAGTTCACCAACAAAGGCTAGAGACATAACCACCAACCTAAAAACTTAGGTTTCAAAGGCTTGTAATGGAATCCATAATAGGGAAGAAAAAAATACAACAGATTCTCAAGAATCAATATACACCACTTAGAATTGATTCAATTTAACCAAAGGGTTAGCAAAGAAGAAGAAACAACACATACCTCAAGAACACA
The DNA here is from genome assembly GCA_963277665.1 of Viscum album. NCBI lineage: Eukaryota > Viridiplantae > Streptophyta > Magnoliopsida > Santalales > Viscaceae > Viscum > Viscum album. The sequence goes on along the minus strand of OY728120.1, from coordinate 1,533,115,667 downwards.
CACCCACCGTACCACAACCAACAATGGGTCAGCCCACAAAATAATATAACTTAATGGATCTAGAAAATATTTTAAGGAGTCATCATCACATATCAAAAAAATAATATCACAAATCAACAACACTACCACGATCAAAGGAAATTAAGATGCCGAAAGGATCTCTTACCTAGAGAGATGCAATGAAAATTCACTGATGATCCAATGCTAAAAAAATCAATCCATATATAATATAATATCACAAAATCACTATAGCAGAGCCCAATATTGAGAGGGGAGAGAGATATAGAATAATGGAAATTCATATCTACTGAGCAGCACCCTAAAAGCCTAATCTACGATAGTTACACAATGAGTAATCCATTTAAACTTTGTGTAATAATTGGGACATATATATACTGAAAAACCTATTACCTTTTTATAAAAAATTAGTCTTTTAACATTACATGGTGCATGAACTTTACACAAAATTTACCCCCTTCACTCTGTGTAATAGGTTATTGGCATCTTCCTTACAGAATTTACACATCATGTTCTCCTATTACTCATTGTGTATTTCCCCTGAAGACTGAAAAAAGTCAGGATTATTACATGAAAACCCAAACCACCTCAAGTATTCTATGAACTTGGGGATAACACTGCCAATCCATTAACAAATTTATATCAGGACTCCATTAATTAAAATAATCATACATCCCCAAACTTTAGGTCATTTTTCTTATCAAATGTTCTCCATTCTCAGGAGTCCCAAGACACACCCAATTAATGATGGAAACTAGAAAATAAAATGCAAATACATGAAATTAGGAAATTAGATGGTAAAAATCCCCACCATAATACTTTCCATCCCCAGGAAGTCATGTGAATGAATGAAGTCTGATAAAGAGGTGAGGCCACTACTCCCTCATCAACGACTCACACTCCCAAGTCTTATGAGAATATGATCTATGTCACTATGACCAATGGAATCAACGTCCCATGTAAGACTTCAACTTAAGATTCAAATATCTCAACTAGTTATCCAACAATAGAAACACCTAGATCTAACTCAATATCTTCTCAACTCACAACATGAGAGGGATCTGGATTGTATTTCCAAAGCGATGATATGTGGAAAACATTGATACTGTATAACAACAAAACCATAAATTCCAAAAAATAAGCAACCTACCCAAGCCACTAAATAACCTGAAATGGTCTAACATATCTCATATCCAAATTTCACAATTTTCTAAGACTACCATGATCCAACCTTGGAGAAACATTCATTAAAACTTGGTCACCTGTAGAAAACTCCAAAGGATGATGTTGTCAATCTGCATAATATTTCTCTCAACTATGCACTATAACTAGATGATGATGTGTATCACGAATCCTCAATAATGTCTCTTGAAACAAACTTGGCCCCACCAAAGAATCTTTAGAAACCTCCTCCCAACTAAGAGGTGATATAAACATGTGACCATTTTGATCGCAGATTGATAAATGTTGTTATAAGAAATATCAACCAGTATTAGATGGCTATCAAATGATCCACTAAAATACAAGACACTAGGTATTCACAAGTTGTGTGATCATAAAATTCAATACAAGAAAATATTTTTTTTTGTATGAAAATAGGATGGCTATGCTCCATTAAACTATTTTGGTAGCTTACGTGATGAGTTAATTATTCAAATTTTATCATGTAACATTTTATAGTGTTAACAGTGAGTTATACAATATTTTTCATATTCATGATCATTTTATTAAGTTATATGTGTGACAAAATGTCTAAAGTTATGGTTATTTCTTTATAGGAACCAAAGTGAAATTTTAGAAAGTATAACCTAGGTGTAAAATCTCATTTATTCTATGGAATATTTAGTTTCATAATTTGAAAATTTTAATGAGATAAGCTCTCATATCATATAATTTCAAGTCATTAGAGAGATATTATGAAGAAAAATAGGTTTATATTCATCCCTTCTTATCTATAGATCCCCTGTTCTTCACATGATTGAAGAAAAATAATAAAGATATTTAGTATTTTTATCATGAATACAAGCCCAAAATTTTAAATTATTTTTATTCTATGATTTTGTTGTTCCCCATGTTTGTTTAGTAATTTCCCATATCCCCTAATCCAATCTAAGGACTCCATAATAAAATATGAATAACCAAAATAATTAATTCATTATTTTTTATTTAGGTATAATCGATGTAAAACTCATTGGGTGGCCTCCCATGCCTAAAATATCATGAAACAGAGTGGGGACCACTCCCATCAAGTATTGGACCTATGATGAGTACAATCCCCAAAATCTAACACTATATCAATTCCAAATTACATCCCAATTTTATGAAAACCATATAAAAATCCAAGAAATACCTTACCTCTATTATAATGATGAAAATAATAGTGCTTTTGTCCTTCTCAAGATCCCTCTATCCCCCAAAAATAAAATCCCCATCTTGGGGGAAAGATTTCACCATGATTTGATAAAATTTCCTCTAAAATACTCAATCCCTCAAGATATGATTAAAGGAAAATGGAAAAAGTAGAAAGGATGAGTAGAAGAGAGGGAAACATACCTTAAATTGATTTTAAAACACTTTCATATCACTATCTATTCAATTGATTGAAAATAGATGAAATGTAAAAAAATTGTAGGAGTTATTCCTATCAAAGATAGACTAAAACCCCTAAAACCCAAATGGGGTTTTTTAGGAAAAAATTATCAAATGACCAAACTTTCCCCAATTAAAGTGTGGGTTGGGAATCCCCATTAGAATTATTATGAGTTTCCACTAGACTTATGGTGGTAGGAGTACTGATGCAACACCACTGCCCATCCCACTAGAGGTCTATTGGCCTGCCACCTAGGTTTTGATGGATTCTAATTACCACTCATCCAACTATATCCTTCTTCTCTCATCTAAAATATTACTTCAGGTCCCCTTCACTCAAACTTTAACCTCAAAAAAATCCACTTAAACCTTTAAAACATCCCCACAAGCTTCAATTTCTATTTTGATTTCAAAAATTCAAAAATTCAAAACATTTATGATTCCACACTCTTTAAAACCTATCTTTTATCTAACCTCACTAACACATACCAGTTTAGATAATGAATAAATCCCCATATAACACTTCTTATCCCCAAAAAGTGTCCTTATATATTTATATATCTTATTTTAATATCCCTTCACCCACTTTTAGGTAATTATTTTCTCATTAATTTTTTTCTAATATAAATTGGGTGCATCTTGGGGCTCCAAAGGATGGAGAAAACATTATGAAAAAAATGAAAAAAAATTAGGGATGTGTGTTTGTTTGAATTAATGGAGTCTGGGTATAAATGTTTTAAGGGATTTTTGGGGTTCTCCACGAGTTCAAAGAACGCCCAAGGTGTTTTGAGTTATTTTTTAAGAATCTATAGTTTTCACTATCTGTAGGAAATTTACAAGTCCTTTAATAGTTTCCTTGATCATTTCATGTGTTGAGTATATAGTGTGAATGGTTACATTCTATATAAGGGTTACACATTCTGTAATGTTAAAATATTGGTTTTTAATAAAAATTTGATGGGTTTTTTGGAATATGTGATCTTCATGGAAAACACGTTGTGTAAACAAATTACACATCATGTAAATGTCCCAAACATGGATTTAAGAGTGCTTCTCAACTCATATGTTTCTTCATTATTCTTTATATCTCTCCCCACTCAACCTAGATCTCTTCTCCAATGATTTTGGGAGCCTCCATTAATTATATATTGATTCTTTCGACAATTGATCATCATTACATTTAGGTTGCATATCTCCAAGGGAGTAATCCTTTTAAATTCATTATTAGCTTTGGTCACGATGGTACCATGGAATTGCATTATTAGATCAATTGACCCATGGTGATGATTCATTTTTTTCTCTTCTAGATCCATTATGTGATCTTATTCTGAGGACCATTTATTTATTTGGTTGTGGTGCAACGGGTTTACGTTCTTGAGGTTTTCATGATTCCTAATCTCTAATGGCCCTTCTATTTAATTTAATCAGTTATAAGATGTTTGGATTGGTTATAGGACCTCCATTTTTATTATTAGTTTCTTTATGTTGATGGATTCATTTCTGGTAATTTGCGACCTGATTTTTTGGTAAGTGGTTTAATCTCTAGCCTTTGTTGGTGAACTGCATTGCTTTTATTTTTTATAAATTGTTTTATTAAATTAAATGGAGTGATATGACTGATTTATTCTGTGTATGTGGAAATGAGTTTTTATAAAATATTATTTCCCCCTAGTTTTAGTAAATGAAATGGGGTTTTCAAATCATTGTGAAATAGTTTTTAAATCAGGGTTTGATGAAAATGGTTTGAAAAAAAGAGCACATGGGAAGCCTTGGGTACTTAGGTGGAAGTTATAATAATAGGTCTCATCCACTATTGGGGGTGGTGGTGGGGGTGGGTTGTCCATGGGGATTTCCTATACTCCCCATGCCTATTTTTTTATAAATTTGTTAAACCTCTTAGGGGGGTTCACTTTTGAGGATGTTCCTATTCTCTCTAGACATAGTGCATATGTCTAGTGGCTAGATACGTATGTGATTATATATGTTTACGTATGAGTGTATTAAATATTTTGACCTACTATGGTCCTTTATTTGATGTCACCTATTCTTTTTCCTGATTTGGGATGTTTTGGTTTATACTGTTTTGATTTTACTTCCATGAATTTGATATAATTTCTAATACATGATTTTATTTGTTTTTATATACCTATTTTGATATATGGATATGAAATTATTTGAAACTGATTTACCTAATTTATTTGAAAATATGGAAAAGAGTAAATTATATTATTTTTCCATGTTTTAATATAAAAACTATTAAACTGTTATCATGAATTGTTTTCTTTAATGTTGAGAATGATTGGATTATTGTACAATGACATTTTATGGAACACCTGTGTGGAACCTTACTGATCCTATTAACTCACACCATGTGTATCCCTTTGGTGATGTGTATACATGGTTATATCTTTTAATGTAGGGAAAAAAAGGCTCCATAGTGAGGTGGTGAGGTTTTTTGTCATCCGGGTTGGGTATCTGGATGGTGAGACGGTGTGGGTTTTCCCACACTATCATATGAATATTGATGGAGTAATTTTTTTAGTTTTTTCATCCTTCACTGTTGGACTTGCCTATTGGAGATTGTTTTTGCTACATTTTTAGTTTTATTACTTTTATTGGTCCTTATCAGTTATGGAATATATTTTTATCTTCTATTTTTTCTATCTATTATGTGTATATATGACATATTTTTTATTAAGGTTGGGAGAAATCATTCCTTATGATTATTTGTTGATTCTTTGGTGATAGTTTCTAGCCTCTGGGGATTGAGAATGACCTTCGGGTATGTTGCATAATGGGTTAGGTAACAGTTTTTAGAGGGTATCTAGGTTGGGTCGTTATAAAGTGGTATTAGAGGTGGTATATCCTTAAGATTCCTTGTCTTAATATGTTTGATAGACTAGAGATAGGACTTTCGGGACTTGACAGGTAGGTTGTGGTGAGTTCCCAGCATGCTCTTTCCATGATGAGGCACAAGTTACCATCGGACGATGGGACGTGTGTGTCCTATTTTGAGCTTTGATGTCAATATCAATTTTTTCTTACAGATTTACAAGAATGGACTGATATTATTTTGTTTTTTGATCATTTCATTTATTTTAGTGTGGTGTGGTATGCCTCTAAGACATGTTTCGAGAGTTCCTCAAGAAGGTGAAGTTGATGATCCTCTATGGAATCCTCCTATGGATTAGAAATTTATATAATATATTCCATGATCATATCATGTTATTAACCAGAATGTACTGTAAGTTCAGAATGCAGTTGTGGAGGTACAATTAGGAGTTACTGGAGAAATGAATTGATTATGGGGGTTCTTTCCTAAGAATACACCATCCTTTAAAGGTACAAATGAACCTCCAGTGGTGTAGGACTATCTTGAAAATATCGATTATATCTTGTAATTCTTAGATACACCTGATAGTATCAAGGTAAAGTGTGTAGCATTTAGACTTGAGGTCCTATCAAGCGATGGTGGGATTCTACGGTACAGGTGGATATAAACATGGGATTGGACTAGACTTTTTTTGAGAATTTCTTATTCCAATAGTTTTTATAGATTCTATGATGATGGAAAAGTCTTTGGTGTTCCTCTCTTTGAATTAGGGATAGTGTTTGGTGTCGGCATACACCAATCAGTTTGTCGATCTAGTTCATTTTTCACTATAGGTTGTGAAGAATGATTAGCTAAAAGGTCAGAAGTACCTATAGGGTTTGTGATCCAATATCAGATTGTAGGTATTTATTCTAAATCTTCTAACCTATACAGAGATGGTAGATTGGGGTATAATGGATGATATGAATATGACATGAAAGGTTGGATATTCTACCCCTTCTCTTCCACCCAATGGCAACTTCAGTGGTGTTCTAGGAAAAAAGATAAAGTGTTAGGACCATGGAAAGAGTGGTGGAGGTGGTTCTCAGTATCAGGCCTCTTAGTAACCTCTAGTTGAAGCTAGTATTGTGCCTTTTACTTTCTATTAGTGTGGAAAGGTTATAAAAACATGAAATTATTTTCCTTCACATAAAAATATGTGTAATAGTTGTGGAAGTTATAGACATCTATAGAACTTATATTATGCTATGTATACACCTCAATATGGTTAGGGATAATCAACTCCAAAGGATACTATGATGCAGTCAGATGATTCTAAGACAATAGGTATCTAGCCACATGCCTTAGGAGTAAAGTACCTTCATGCAGTAGATGATTTTTCAATGGACGTAGATGCAGGTCCTGTGATAGTGAGAGGAACCATATTTATTGAATCTTCAGTAGAGGTTTATTTATTTTACATCGGTGTTTCCCAATAATTTATATCTATATTATTTTTTGATATGATTAACCTTTCAATGAAGATCAAGTAATTTTTATAGAGTTAGAGACACCTCTTGGGAAGTGGAAAGAACAGGGGTTTCAGTGTCCTTGTGTGCTATCAATAACTGATGCAAAGTTAGTATGAGATTTTATTATTCTTGATATAGATCTATTTGATGTTATCATTGGGATGGAATATATATTTTTCTCATTATGGTGAGTTTGATTGTTATCATTGGTGTGACCCATTTCATGTGGCGTATGGGAGATGATGGGCATTTTAGGGAGAGTGGGATCCGAGGTCCGGTTGTGGAGGACCTTACCACCCAATGATCAAGAGTTTGTTGTATGTTGTTGTAGTTTTCACTGATGATATTTCTTCAATTATTGATCTTCCAACTATTTTTTGGTACTTTCATGAAGTTTTCCTTTAAAATTAATCCAGGATTACTCTAAAAAGGTAGGTAAAGTTTACTATTGACCTGGTGGCAGATATGTGACCAATTTCAAAACCTTCCAATCATATGTCACCAGTGGAGATGAAAGAGATCATGATTCATTTGTATGATCTTATGGAAAATGGTTTTTTTCACCCTGGTGCTTCACCTAGGGTAGCCCTAGTTCTCTTTTCCAAGAAGGTGGATTGTCCACTCCGATCGTGTGTGGACTATGGGAAGTTGAACCGGGTAGTGATTAATAATAAGTATAATTTTCCTCATTTGGATAGTATTTTTGAACATTTAAAGTGGGGAAAGTGGTTTTAGAATATTGATCATCGATCAGGTTATCATATGCATAGATTTTAAGAGTTTTATATATTGAAGACAACTTTTAGGACCAAGTATAGCCATTACAAATATCTTGTGGTGCTGTTTATTTTTATGAAAACTTCTTCATTTTTTATGGATTTTATTAATTGGATATTACATCATTATATTGACACTTTTTTTGTAATGTTCATGAATGATATTATGGTTCATTCATGAAATGAGTGAAATTATGAGGAACATCTGAGTTTGGTTCTGGAAGTCCTAAGGAGTCACTGTTTCTATGGAAAGATGTTGAAATGAACTTTTTGGATTCAAGAAGTAAAATTATTAGGGAATACAATTTCTGAACATGTATTATATGTTTTTCATGAGAATTTAAATGTTTCTTTTCATGGGAAGAACCGCATAATGTATTTTAAATTAAAAGCTTACTTATCCATATTGGATTCTATCGACAGTTCATCATTGATTTCTAAAAGATGGAATCTGCTTTGACTATTCTTACCAAAAAAGGGGTGAAATTCACATGGGATGAAAAATAAAAGTCTTCTTTTGATGATTGAAAATTAATTACAATATCGAATCCTATTCTGATCTTACCTGAGCTTAGTAAAGGGTATGTGGTTTTTTGTGATGCTTCTGGTGCTGGTTTGGGTTGTGTGCTTATGTAGGACAATCATACGGTAGCTTAAGAACCTCTTCATCCTTGAATACATAAAAATAATTACCATAATATTGATTTAGATCATTTTTAGTTATGCGTGAACTTAAGTGTTGGTGGAATTATCTTTTTGGGTGAAAGGTTCAAAAAAATTTCTGACCATAAGAGTTTGAGCTATATCGTTTCTCTGAAAGAACTAAATATTAGAAATAGGTAGTGGGTAGAATACCTTAAAACATTTGAATTCAACATCACCTACACCCTACGGAAGGGTAATGTTTTCTTAGACTCTATTAGAATGAATGCACCATCATAAGCTATTTTGGAATCAAATGAAGAGTGAAACTTTGTTGGGATTTTTGATCAGTTGGATCTAGATCCTTAGGATGATGTTTTGGGCATGGTTATGACTAGTATTTTTTTATCATCATCTATCCTTCATTTTTTTATATATAGTTATTAGAAGGTTGCTGATTTAAGAGGAATTTAGGAAACCCTATATGGTGGAGAGTCCATTTTTGGATGGTCTCTTTCTTCGGATGGAATTCTTAGCATTGGGGATCGGTTTTTCATCCCAAAATTAGTGAGAAACTCAATTTTGTCTAATTATAATAGTTATTCATGGTCCATTAATCTGGTCACTATTAAGATGTATTATTACAATTGATAGTGATTTTAGTGGCCGGGTATGAGGCATCACATTTCTGATTATGTGTCCCACTATTCCATCTACTGGTTTCACCCAATTTTACCCTACAGGTATGCGGTCATTGTAGTATAGGTAGGGGTCGAATCCACAGGGACCGAAGAAGGAACCTAAAGACACTCTGATTTTGGAAGGATTTAGATATGAAGTGTCCAACTATTCAGATTTAATTTATTTGAATAACTAGTGATTTAATTGAAAGAACAAAATAAAAAATAACATAAAATTACTTAGTCTAAATAAATTAATGCAGATGAGTTGATCATAAGTTGTCACTTGGGTTAGATTGGATGTATTTATTTTCTTATAACGTTTGTTTCACTAATTCAAGACGCATCTAGAAATTGATATAATTCCTCAACATCATTCACCAATTTAATCCCAAAACAATTCCAAGGCTAATAACCAATTCACTTGTAGGATCAATTTAATGATCACTCCAAGTAATTGGATCGCACTATCACTCAAAATGTGTCATAATTAAAGTTGGCGAAGATGAAGAAGAAAATAAATCATCAAATGGAAATATTAATATAATGAAATGATTATGAATTTAAACACATTAAATAACATCAAATCCACCCCATGAAACTCCCTAGGATCAACCAATATTGGGTTAGCCCTCCATTTATGTTATTCAATAAATGAAAGCGGGAAGTCGACTTAAAGTAGCGGGATTGAAGAAGAATAATAAAAAAATTGAAATGATCACACCACCATTGTGTGAATAAATTCACAAGTTCTGGTGTGAGTAAGATCAAACCTTGGAGAAATGGTATCAATGTGAAAAGAAGAAGAATATAAAAGGATAATAAGAATAACTTTTATTGAAAACTAAGTTGATTCAAACAACTTACATGCAAAAGAAGAACATTACAAATGCAATTTGGCATAACAACATTACAATTAAAGTAAAACTCCAAGATCCCTAAATCCTCCACCAAAACTGCCCTAAATAAGAATTTTGGAAGTATTTGTCCAAGCCCCCATCATCTCATGTGCCTTTAATTATTTGTGTTGAGGAAAGATGGGTGGAAATTTAATGCATTGGAGACTTTTCAACTCTTGTCTCGAATTGGGAGCCATCATGCATGCACTGAACAGACGCACCGAAATAAACTTATAGAAGGATGAATTGGAGTGGGCCATATAATACATAAATGAATCCCCGGATGTCCCCTAAAATCCTGTACAATTTCAGCCTAAAATACATTATGGTTCTGTAGATATGATTTAAATGGTGGGATGTTTTTCTAGGCCGTAGAATCTGGCCCAGAATTTCATCTTCAACTTGGGTCACCATAATCACCACCATGTATGATTAATTAGCACTGGCTACAACATAATCATCCATTCCTATATATGTCTTATCGACTCCCAATAAATTTGGGCTTCATTGGGCCTGTATTGTGGGCCCCACATTCTCATCAGTGGGATGATATCCAATTTGCCTTCTCCAGAATTGTTTCCTTTCATCGCCAAATATCCTCATCATCCTTTATGAATATTCCATTTATCGCTGGATGAAACATGTTCATATTTATGTGTCTATAAATTTCCCAAAATATCAAACTAAAATATAGATAATTAAATTCTTTAAAATCAGATGAAAAATTGGGGCTAAATTGGTGCACATTAGGCATGAAGTGCACAAATGATGAGAATGGATGTTCAAAATTAAAATCCACTAACTCAGTCCCATAATATCAAAAATGAACATTTAATACCATTAAAATGTAATCAAGGTATGTGTTTTTATTGTCTAATCACTCCCCCAACTTGAGTTTTTCTAGTCCCGAGCAATATGAATCTCAAAAATATGAAATTCAAATTCTCATTTCCAAAAAACATTTTAATACACATTTCTCCCCCAAGGACCTCATTCCAATAAAATTATTAAGCCCAAAAAAATCATTTAAAACAAGATAATTCCAAAGGCATAACCCAAGCCCAATCCCACTTTTTTGTTCAAATTCACTGCCATATTTCATCCAATTTAAATTAAGCATGACGATGTGTTGTGCATCACAATAGACATGGGGGTTCATTTTCATTGAAAGGGAGATCAAGGAATTTAAAATCTCATTATAGAGATTAAGATAATTTTTTTTATTTTAGTTGGTTTAGGAACCTTTTATTTTGGTGACACTAGTCCATTTAGATCCTCAGTTGGTATTTTTTGATATTTATTTAAAAAACATGTAATAATATGTGTAGAAGTCTTGGGTTACTATATGAGAAAATTGATCTTATTATTGAAACTAAATTTATATATGATTACTACCATGTATTTTTCAATTACCTTGGATCCAGTTTTCAATAATTTGTAAGTATCTCAATTTTTCATGGAAACTCAATCCCACAATGTTTTTACCAAATTAAAAGACTCGTCCCAAGAGGTATTTTAGACCCTGTTTACATCATATTTCACATACCTTCCCTTTATTTATAGAAATTGAGATATATATAGTGACTGATAAATTTCTTCCATTATCATTAAAACTTGGTTTGAGATCAAGAAAGAGTTTATAAATGACCCAAATATTTGTTGGAATTTTTTCTATAAATCATATTTAAAACCAACACTGACAATTGATTTTATTATTTTAGACTATATTCCGCATTAATGATCTTTTTATAAAGAAGCATTATAAAATTAATTCCATTATATACCTTTATTTAATGTAAAATTCACGGCCATAGTTGAACTCAGATATATAGGATGGTTATTTTTTGAGTTATTGTGATGAAACGTCATTTTGTAAGGGTGAAAGTGGTGATTGAACTTTTTGGACTAAAAAGAGTTCCAAGAATCAATATGAAGTTTAGATATTTCTCCCTTTCCAAATTTTTATATATACAATAAAATAATGTAAAGGGATAGATAGAAAAGGTCTATTTCTACAAGAAATTCTTCATTGTGTGAATATCTAGAATCCAAATATTAGTAAATACGAAATGGGGTGATGGTTGACTCTTTTTTGGTGAATTAGTGAGGTATCATCCCTTCATTATGAACTACAAATCAACTATTTTTCATTGGAAATATTAAAATATCCTCTTTCAGCATTTTTCACATAATTACCTTCCAACTCATTAGCCTTAAAAAAACCCACGCAAATACATCATGAGTGACCCATTTAATCGACTCTTGAATATATAAATTATAATTATAGAAACCATATTATGACCTATTATGTCTTAAGAATAATTATTCCATTAAAAATAAAAAAACATCTAATAGAAGAGATCCATTTATTTTCATATAGTATAGGTCACATAGTTGGTTTAATATTGACATGAAGGGGGGTGGGAAATAATTGTTTATTAGCATAATCAAGTCATAATAATTGGGAACTAGAGAGAATCTTATCATAGGGCCCACAGAAACACAATTTTGAACATAATATTTAAAGGTATTTGTGGTGGAATCATGTTTTATTTGTAGAGGATATTTTTATGGGTGGGTTTTATGTTTTTTGGGAAGATAATAGGGATTGTGGTCCGGATTTATTTCAACTTAATACATGATTCATCATAAAAAAATTTATCTTCCTTATTTAGTAGGTTAGTCATGGGTAAATAGATTTTTTATTGTCATTAATTATCCTTCTGAAAATCCATCATGTGGTAAAAATTATCTAATGTTTTACAATTTTTTGGTGTAATGAATAGTAGAGAAAACTTTAATTTTAGCCTTATCCACTTCAATTCCAGGTTTATAAATTATGTTTCCAAAAACAACTCCTTTATCTACCAGGACATGATACTTTTGATAAGTTAAATAAATTTTTTATCAATGAATATCTTTAAAATATTTTCCATAAATTCAAGGTAACAATAAAAAATAAACCATAAATTTTTCATGGAATACCTCTAAGAACCTCTTAATAATAATTGATAAAATACTTACCATATAAGGATGAATGGTACCTAGAGATTTATAAATAGAAAATGAAATAATTCAATAGGAAAACATACCAAAGTTACATGTTAAGGTGTTTTATTATTAGACCTATGGAGAAATTGGAACATGAAATTACATAGATAACCCATCATGGAAACAATATTTTTCACAACCCATCACAAAAAACCCACCCATCTAGGCTTTAAATAGGACCACAAAAAGTCTTGAACTGTATTCCTGGTTCGCATGGGATGGTGGATAAAACTAAAGCATCAAATTAGAATAATATGGATTGATTTCACCCAACATGAAAGAAGATACATAAAATATATGAATGTGTAAATAATAACTAGAAAATAAATATTCCATAATAAATAGTGAAAAAAATAGTGAAAAACATAAATTATAAAGAAAAAAACCCAAGTACCTATCAAAAAAATAACTAAAAGGACAACCCAAAGAAACCCAAATATACTATATGTTATTTTTCAGACATGTCCCATTATCTACATATACCTTGATGAAAAAAATCACCTCTTTGGGGTTCCTTACCCTTTCCTGCATCAAATAAAACATGGTCTATACACCCTTAAGGGAGTTTTAATTGTGTGAGATAAAAAGGATCAATATGATTCCCCCTATTTTTTTCATATCAAGTATTTTTTTCAATAATTTCAATATGCTCAAATCAAAATAAAACACATCACAATAAGTAGTTAAAATATTTATGTCAAAAAAATGATAAAAAGTTATCCTTTTCCAAATATTTCAAAAAACCATGTAAAATATTTTCAAATAATAATATTAATAACCATTTACATCAACAAAACAATGTATCATATCAAATCAAACTATGAAGTAAAAATACTATACCCAAAGGAAAACACCCCAAGGATAGAAAAAGGATACACTAGTAAGGACACTCATACCTCAATCTCAGTCAAAGAAAAGTGTGAACTAATGTCTCTTGAACTCATGAATAAATCTCTATGTAACATAAGAACACCTTGAAAAGTGACCCCCCATATAATATCAATCATGTTACTGAACCCAATTTCTCTATAATCTAGGAACATAAGAGAACCCCAAAATATGAACCCCATAAAATACCAATAGAGGAGGCCTAATAATAAACCTTCCACTAATGTTCCCAAGTCTGCAATGTATGAAATATATCAATTAAATTTACAATGGAATTAAAATTTCAAAATAGAAACAAAAGACCAATATTTATTAAAAAAATTCATTGAAAATCCATTTTCTAGTGCATTTAAGGACAACGTTGTTTTGACAAAATATGGGGAAACCCATCCATCATTTCAAAAAATTGATGAACAGAAAATAAATAATTCAAGTAAAAAATACAATTTATTAAGAAGTCCATTTAATAAATCAATATAATTCAATGTTTCGAGAACATATACTAGAGATGGAACCATATACCTCAATCTTGAGTGGCACACCAAATGTGATGGGATCTATACATAGGATGAAACTAAAGGAATGAAAGAACAATCAATGAAGGCCCTATAGTAGTTTATCACATCATAGAATCTATTTTACATAATAAAAAGGATCTTTGGGGAATTTATATCAACACATACCTAAGAAAACAGGCACACCATGCCATAACTGACAAGAGAATCAACCTCTTAAAGATAAGAACATAAATGATCTAGAAGGTATTGGGGAAGATTCGTCACATGATCAATATATCATAGATAAATATCCCAACACTACTAATAATTATAATAGAAATTAATGAAATGAGAAGTGAGCAATCACACTTACCCAAATAGTATTAACCAACCAACCCAAATGTTAAATCACTAAAAAAAGAATTTTGAAAGATATGCATTCCCCCAAAATCACCATTAGGAGGACTAGGGTTCTAGCCAGAAGTTGTAGACTCAAAGAGTGAGTATTTGGATGTCAAGAACATATAATTCAATATAATGGATATAATTCATGGAGTGGATTATTAATTTACAATTTGAACTTTCATAAAGGACGATACATAAAAAATGCATAGATTTGATTTTAAAATATAAAATCCATATTGATGAGATAAATATAATTAATTTCATAAATTATTTCCACATCATGAAATATAAAATCCTATATTCTTACTATGATTAATTTACATCACAAATACACAATTAAAGGCATGATCTGACTTCTTGTGGCCAACATCCAACCCAATCTGATTACAAAACCCCCAGATCACCTCTGATACCCCCCAAAACAGAAGTACAACCTATTAAAAATTAAAAATATTGAGTCTATTAACCATTATGTTGAATTTATTTCCCATTCCATTTAGTTTAACTAACATCTAATGAACAAAGGGAGTGATAAAGTTGATTATGTGGGTCACATGGTTCAATTTCCTAAAGTCAATGAAAACCCTCCAGCTATTTTTAATTATTTTTTAGAACTAATTCTTTATTCTTATTTAATTTGATGGTGTATCCAGTTTCATTAGTAAATAAATAAATGGGACTCAAACATTTGGATTTTGAGATAGGGTGGATTATTCCAACTCCTAATATTCTTTCTACTTTGTTTTTTACTCACCTATAAGTGCTTGGTTAAGTATTCTTTCCGGTTTTCTCATTAGTTTGGACTCATTTTCTGTTGTTACTATCTCTCTCTCATTTTATTTCCTTATAATTAACACCCATAAATGTATCTATTCTTATTATTGAGTATTTTTCAATTGTATGATTTAAAATATATGTCATTAGATTAATGGGCTCGATTATGGATTCATAAGATCATGTTATCTTCTTGAATAACATTGAAGAATCATTATTAGATCATGTTTTAAGTCAAAAAAATATATTATATCATATGGTGATATCATTGATATAATTTTAGGATAATTAAATGGAATTCGAATGAGTTTTTTAAGGCTACGGTGATAAATATGAGGATACATGTTGCACTAACTACAAAATGCATGGAACTAACCACACATTACTAGTTGAAAAAATCCATAAATCCTTTCTGAGCCACACTGAATAGTATAAAAAGAGGAACCATCTAGACAACATAAGAAAATTGTTCCCCATGTTTTTCTAAATTTCCACATAAAATATGGTGGTGAATACCAGCTAGCGGGTGGAAAATTTCTAGATGTAGTATACTTTAGAAAGCCCAATAGCTACCTTATGGTAGCATGCCACTACCTAGTGGCATTTAAATAGTAATTCAAAATTATTATCTTTGATGGAACTCACTAGATTTATTTATATATTGAAAATTATTAATCATGTTAAATGATTCTACAATATTCATAGTATATTGGAGGCTACAAAAGTAGAAAATTATGATTAACTATCAATAATTGTGTGCAAATTGATCTCAAATCCTTTCAATAAACAAATTAAATTCTAAATATTTTTGGCACTCATCGACTTTTACCTCTCTATTTGTCCTCTAAAAATATTTTATCCATCTTATGATATTAAAAAATTGGTTAATAAATTGTTTATGCCAAAAAAACATTTTGTTTCACCTTTAATTTAGAGAAATGTGTTTCTTAATACAACCTATGAAAACAAAGAGAGGACATATTCTCACAAACAACAAACGGATACACATAAATAAGAGACTTCTATAGATAAATTAAAGGATACTAGATTCATTCCATGATTTTGGTATGGAATGGGAGAAATACATTTCTTGATATCTATTAAAATAAAAGGAGAAATAAAACAAACCTCTCAAATGTGGAGCGTGGTTATAGGGTCTCACACTGAGATATTTCTAAAATCCATTATCAAACCAACCACTCATTATGCTTTACTTATTTCTACATTACAACATCATTTCATTATCACATACTCAATTTCATTAAAGCTTAATTTATATTAATAAACACTATGATCAATTTATATCAATACACACTTATAATTACAACCTTATAACACATTTCAATTTATTGTTAATTTTGAATAATCTTATTTCTTTTAGACATTTCATGCTAAATTAATCAAATTATGATACATATATTTTTATTCTATTTCACTTACCATATCAATTCAGGTTGTCACCAAATATCTATTATTTAATATTTATTCGATTAAATTATTCATTCATTTTATTTTATATGTACTCATCATTATTATATTTATAATATTATTTTCATATTACTATTTGATTATTGTGTTTTTATTTCTAAAGGAAATTGACCCCCCTATTGTCCATTTGTTTCACATCCTGTAATATTAAAGTAAGATATGATGTATACAAGTTGTATGGATAATCCTTGGAATGTATCCTAGTGTGTATCCTAAGTCTATATTATTCTGTTTCATAATTTATAGTAGTTGAAACTCTTGTTTGGTCATTAAATTATTCAAAAATAATAGTTCAATGTTTATTATTTTCTTTAATAAAACAAATTTCATTTTTAGAGGTAGTATTTACTATTATAGATCATGTGGTGTTTTAAAGACAATTTTTTATTCATAGTATCTACATTGGAAACCTATTCATGAAAGGAAAAAATATGAATTGATTTTTTTAGTAAATAATTAAAGCAATGTTCAGCAGTTTCATTAAACTATATATCATACAAAACTATTTCTAGGTTAACCTCATTTTGAAAAATAGTTTCATCAATAAGATCATGTGTTTCTAAATAATATCCTAATAAAATTATGTCAATTTAAATTTAAATATCCCCTTTCAGAAACAACTAAATTCAAAATGGTTAAAAGTAAAAACATATTTCTCTTCATTGGGATGTATCATTAAATCTAAAATTTAATTCTCATAGATTGTTCAAAAAAATGACATTTGAAGAGTTCCTTTATTAAAATTTATTATTATCCTACTAGTATTGAGGAATGGAAAGCTAATAAATATAGGGGACTGATCATTACCTATTCATTTATGTTTAGTGTGTAGAAATTTGAAGAGAAAATAATACATTTACAATAATGAGAACATCTTCTAGTATATCATTTTTGTTCATAGAGGTTAGTGATTTTTTTTACTTATTAGATAGAAACAAAGTTATTTATCATCCAAAAATATCAAATATTCATCAACAATCTCTTGATCATTATTTCAGTCCTTTGGTACTAAATATTATATTACTAAAAATTTTAAATTTCAGGCATTGATGGCTTTTGGTCTTCTTCACAATTTAGGAAACCTCAAAATTGAACTCATTATTTTAGTTTCTCAATAGTCAAAGAAGACGATATAATATAATGGATAATTCTAAAAGAATTAGTTGTCATGGAATAATTTGTGGCATGGTTGAATGGTGGTGTGGAAAGACACATACGGGGGTTCAACATGCATGTGAATATCCTTTGTGATGTTTTCTAAAAAACAATGAATTTTTTGACAACCTTATTTGGTAATTTTTTTTGTTTAAATAGGTGTAAAATATGTTTTTGAATGTTTATTAAGAATAATTTTTATAAAATGTTTTGTAAGAATATTTTTTATGATGATTTATGCAGTAAATTTATAAATTTGGGATGTTTTCCTAACATTGTTAAGAAACATCCTAATAAATAAAATGATTCATTGTTTTTATTTTAATATATAGAACAATTTTTAGAGGATCAAGATTCAAGATGATGTTTATTGAAGGTAAGAGAAGTGAAACAAATATTTGGATGAACTACTGTAGACAAAAATACTAGAAAAATTTCATTTGAAAAAATTCATCAGACAAAGATCCATGTAATGTGATTTTCATCAAATTATTGAAACTAAAGTTCATTAAAATTTTATGGAGTAAGGTTTTTTAGAGTTTTAGACAATGGAAAAAAAATATCTATAGGAAAAAATTACAAGCAAAGAAAGTTATGGTTTTTCGGGGTTCTATAAAACGAGATATAAAATCAAAGAGAAATAAAAATGAAAAATATGAGTAGTGAACTAGACAAAAAACATTGAATGTGAAAAATTTATTCATAAGTTGAATCAATATAATCAACTATATTCAGTGGGTAATTAGAAAACAGATTGATTAATATATGTTTGCTGAAAAATAATTATGTATCATGTATTGATTAGAAAAATTTTCATACAAGATAATGTTTAAAGTTGTAAAGTCATAAATAACCACTACTAATGGAATGATTACTGGAAAAAAATTTCCAAAAAAATAAAAATCATAAAAACACTCATGGTTTCATTAGTCTAACTTTACAAGGATGAGTAAAGAAAGTAATATATATAGTTTGAGATGAGGTGAATTTATTTTACAGATAAACACTAATCCATCAGACTAATATTATTTATTCACATAAGAAAAAAAATGATTTGGATGAATATTTTAGCATGAATTTCAGAGGACTAACATCAAATCGTCAAAAATCCATCGAAATGATACGAATCAGACGAAAATTGTTTATTTTCTCATACATATGTTTCTAATTAGATTATTTCGATCCATGACAAGGAAACTACACAAAGTCATATAGATGAAGAAACTAGTAGATTCCTACAAATAAGAGATAGACATTGAATTTTGTATGATGACCATAAAAACAATTTATTAGACATAGTAGTTTCTAGAAGTTTCATACAATAAACATCCATCAGATGAATAATAAATATAATTACATAAAAAAATTTAAATTAATATTTTAAAATTGATTATTAAATTTTTTATTTCTAATGTTGTTTATTATATAGAAAAATTCAAGAAACATTAAATAGGTCCTATACATCTAATGTTAATGAAATTTGAGGGATTTTTTAAATGTGGGATAATTCATGAAAAGTCATAAATATCATATATGTGTTAAAAAAATACCAATAATTAGAGAATAAGTTAGAATAATTATTCATTGAATTTTTTTGAGTGGGAAAAATAAAATAAATTTCCTATCTTTTCCAATTTTTGGGAATCTATATAAAGGGGGTTTCGATATTACATAAAAAGGGAGTGTGTGTGTGTGTAAACATTGTTCATAAAGTACAATATGTGACACATTGATGTATTTGAAAATTCGATTTTATAATTGAGATCTATTTTCGGATGAAGAAAAGAACCAAATTGTTGTTTGGATTAGACCATCAGAAAAACCTTCATAATAGAGAATCCAGATATAGTTTTCATTCAGATAATCTGAAGAAGAGTTCAGTTCTGGAAAATGGAAAACGTTTATCCAGAAATGTTTCTATGATGAGTATTTATGTGAATAATTTTCGTTATAATTATATAAAAAATATAATAAAATAATTTTAGTTTTCAATGAGGACCACCGAAAAGAGTTTTACCAGATGTAGAAACAGAACACCATCCAGACACTTCAAAATATATGAAACTAGATAGAATTTCCATATGAACATTTGGTATTATAACATATAATGCTTCAAACATATTTTTTGGATCAAAATTTGTGATAAGAATATGATAAACTTGTGGGGTTAATATAATCGTATCTATCAGGATATAAATGGAGTCTAATAGTAGTTAGCTCAATGTTTTAATCCCTTATTTATAACAATGAATATATCTAGATCAATGGGAGTCTTCATTGAAATAATAGAGGTTATCATTATTTTTATTAACCATGTAATTCATTCATTCCATTTTTAATTTCCTATATTTTTCATACTCATGAGATTCTTACAAAATTTGATAAGAAAAATTACTCTAAGAAGTAACAGTTGTTGAAATTTCATAATGTTTGAATTTTTTAAATGAAATCCACTAATTAATCCCTCCCCACCCCCCCCCCCCCCCACTCGATTGTTCAATGATCTTAAGTATCCTAAATTGGTATCCAAGTAGGTCCCCTAGTTGTATCATTTTCCTGGAAAATTTTATTTTAATAAATAAGAGAACAATCCCTACAATTGATGGAAATAATTATTTATGTTTTAAAAATAAAATGGAAACCTCCCTTCTACCACTTAATCTAGAGTATAGATATATAACATCAATTGGTTTTCCACCTATTTATAAAAATGGTCCAATGACTTTTGATGATAATAAAAACATTGGAGTTCATGTGAAGGCTTGAAATGTTATTCTTATGTATTTTTTATATAATGATTTAATCAAGGTGATGGGTGTCAAACCAGTTAAGGAATCTTAGGACTGAAAATTAAATTTTTTATTATACAAACACTTTTATGGAAAAAGTGAGAAACCAAACATCACAACATTGCCACACCACACCATCAAAACACCACGACAACACTTCACCTTTCATCACTTCATCACATTCAAACAACAAAAACAAGGCCAAGAAACCATGAACCAAGGCACAAAAATCAGACAAGCAGACCAAATCTCCAAGCCAGCCTCCTCAAACATCCACCGGTGTGACCATCGACACAAGCCCAAATCCTCCCATTAGGAAACTTCAGACGAAGTTCGCCCAACCGTCCAGCGAAGTTCTCCCACCATTTACTATTGTTTATTATATCGCTAGATTTAATGATGGTTTTGGAAACATCATATGATTTTGAGATATCTTGAAAGATTTAAACATTATCAGGAAACTCATGAGAAACATCCCTCATGGGTTTCAATCTAAAATAAAGTCCTTAAAAAATAAAGATAATTTTTCAATGATGAATATAATGACAATATTATTTCTTATTATAATAAAAATGGTTCATCTTCTAAAAATAAGATCAAGTATATAATGTATTTTGAAACAATGATAATTCTAAAAATACAGGATAATGAGAGTTTTAATTTTAGTGATTTAGAAGTGAATGATGATGATGAAATAGATGATAATATCATGTCTCCTATCTCAAAAAATTACCAGATATATGGAGTACATAATTGAGGAAAACTCCCACTAAAATGATTATAGTGTGGAGGAATTGTGATTTTTCTATGAAATTTACCCATAATAATGTTTTAAATTTTAAAGATCATTATAAAAAAAGATGGTAAAATAAGTGAAATAATCATAAAGTGAAGAGAATAAGTTATTTTGTGATAAAAAAAGATCACTTGAAACTAAATATGTATGTTGAGTATGAAATTTTTATCTTAATTAGATAAAGAAAATTCCTTAGAAGATGAATTTTTAAAAAAAATTCAAAACCTACAATGAAAATGTGGAGAAAATGGAAGATTCTTCAGACAATGAAGAAGGAGGAGGTGTTGAAATGTACAGGGAATATTAGCTCATATCTTAACTTGTGAAATGTCTTGAAAAGAATACTAAAGTATAGAATGAAATACATATGAAGAATATAGTTAGTTTAAATAATGATAATGGAATAAAATATCTCCATAAAATATAATTAATAGTTTATTAATAATATTTTTAACCACAAATTGAAATTTACTGAATAAGGAATGTGGAAAAAACCGAATCTAGTCACCACCAAACCTAGCACCAAACCCAGCTCATGAAAAGGTCTGAATGGCGTTCCCAATCCCCATGTGCCAGAACAAGTTCTCAGGTATCATAAAATGAGAACTGGGAACGATTTACCTGAGTTTATGAACTTAAAACAACAAAAGCATCCAATAAAAAGAATCCGGATTTTTCAAACCCAACATTCTTTTAAAAAAATTCAGAACTAAATTACATAAATTAAAACAACTCAAAAAGACTATAAAAAAGGTAAAAAAACAAAAGGAAACATCCCATGAACCGTCATGGAAAGGGGAATTTCCCTTAAGGCATCTTCACAAGACTTTACCACTAAGGACCTGCTAGAAACCCGAACCACTGGAACTAAAAACTATACCCAACCTGCGAAAACAAAAATAACCAAGTCTACATACACCCAATGTTGTAAGTAGGGTTTGAGACAATTCCCAGTAGTATACCACCACTAAGATATTCCAAGCGATAAACATTCAAAGATGAAAGTCATGCATGTTTACAAAAACCTATAATTTTATGTTACAATTTCTAAAAGATGCAACTTAAAAAATTGGTTTTCAAGTTGGATAATTTAAATAATAAACCCATTAAAAATAAATTCCAAACTACTGAATTTTCCATCCAAACATACCGTATGTATATGGTAAGTATAAAGTATCTAATGAGCACAAGCAATAGGAAATAACCTCTAGGTACTAGCTCGTTGTGGGTCCCAGGTACCTCGTATCTCAGTCAGAGTTACCATCACAAATATATGTTCTCGTGCACTAGCCTCTAGTAGGATACATAACCATAACCTAGTGGTCCCCAATCATCATCATCATAATTTAGTTAGAGTTGTAAGCATGAATCTTGCTAAGTAAAACTGAGGTCAAACCGGAAAGATTCACTAGTATACTAGTACACATCCACCCACCTAGATACCTGGGTTTTCCCTTTGTGCTCAAACAAGTTCAACAAGTTAAGAAATATACTTTTCACATGAAAATATCTTTTACTCATAAAACATTCACCATACATCTCACATGTATACCACAAAAATCCCAAAATTCCACTTTTCATTCAAATTGATTTTGAAATCCATCTCACACTAAAATAACCCACAACACTTTTTACAGTTCATTAACACTTCCAAAAATCCATTAAACAATTTTATAAAACTTCTCCCATATATTACAACTCACATAAAACCCAACTCACATGTTACATAATACCCTTTTCATAACCAAAATCCATTTTTCACATCATACTCACACAAAACACCCCACATCACTTTCACATCTCTGAAAAACATTAGTAAATCCATCAAAAATTTTTATAAAACATTTCCAAGAAGGAACACATCACAAAATAGGCCATCTCACATTTAAAAAATACCATTTCAGAATATACATACTCCAAAAATGTTTTCTAATATGGTTTCCCCACTTACATAAATCATTAAATCTTTCAAATCTTTCATGAAACAATTACAAAGAGTATACACAATATTTACTCATAAAACTCATTTCAAAAACATTTTTCAAAGACAAAACCACAACAAAACACTACCAAAGTAGAAATTTCAGCCCTAGAGACATTTATAAAACAACTATAATGTGATATAAAATCATCATGGATAATACCATGAATGATACAAACAAAAACACACATTTTCATAAAATTATCTCAAGAAGTATAAAAAGTTTTACACAACAAACCTATTCCAACAACCCCATTCCAAGGACCTAATGACACTAAGGCATTAGAAAAATAGAATTTTTAGCCCCTTTCAATAACTAGGAAATTAATTTTATATTTTATAAAACTATCAAAAAAGTTACCACATGTGTTACATTCAAAAATTTTACCACTTCAAGAAAAATGAAACTACAAAATTAAATTCCTAACAAAATACCTAAAAAATGGTTTTCACACCACACAAAAAACGGGGAACATGATAAACCAGAAAAACAAGAAAAATAAATCATCAAATAATGTTTAACCCTGGAATCACCTATCTAAAGTGTTGGATACCTTAAAACATGGTGTGAAACATAAAATGCACTACCGCCACACCACAGGGAAGATAAATCCATCCCTACACCACAATATTTGACCAAAAAGACATCAAATAAAACCCTAAGTTCAAACCCTAACTTTTGGACATTTTAGAACCTAATGAATGTGGGAGGAAACCCTAAGGTAAAAGGAAGAAACAAAGAAGGAATCCCTTACCTTGAAAAAAATACACCAGTAACTGAATTTGAAAATAGACAAATATCCAAGGAAGGTTCGAAAAATGATGAATAGATCATGTAGGAACTAGAATGTGGAAACAAGAATGATTAATGAAGGAGTTATTAAATAATCAATTTACCTCTTCAAATCTAGTAGATTTGAGAAATTCATAAAATCTTTATCCAACTTTGCGATGAAACCAAGCTCCAAAGTGGGGGAGGAGAGCATGGGGGGAACGCCTTGGGTATGTGGGCTTGGGGGAGAGTTTGAATCACTAATAAAACGTAAATATTGAAGGAGATATTAATGAATTAAATATATTTTTAATGCAGGAAGTAGGCTTTCGGGCAGGCCCAATCCCTTAAATAAAGACCCATATCCACCCAGCTTATGGATTTCTAAATGGTCCAAAATAATATGGAAGTGTTAATAGGTCTTTGGATGAAAAGTATGAATTGGAATGGATGAAAATTTTTGAAAACTTAAAGAGTTATCAATGAATCAAAATTTATTTTTAAATCTAGAATTGGGCCCACGGTTTGAGCTGATTCATGAAAACTCACCCATTCCTCCAAAAAAGCATGGGAAACCCCCAAAACAAAGTATGAATGGAAATTAAATGAAATTTAACTTTAAAATAAGTCATGTATGTGACAATTCTCCACACCATGAAGAATTTCCATCCCCAAAAAGCCACAACATGGCCAGATACAAAAATTATACCCAACTGATAAACCAATATGTACTTCTTTGCCAAGCTTCGCCCCCAAAGGCCTAACCACCTCCAGTGATAAATTAAGGAAGGGTTACTCTCACAACCTAAACATACACCACTTTCTTGAAATTATAAATCACATTCATAATTTATCCCAAAAGAAAACTCCTCAAACACTATTTGAACAAGACTCAATCAATTCACCCAAATGAACAACAAATTCGAACAAGGTTACACTTACCTTACTTTAACTAAACCATTTGGTGCTCTCCAATCCCAACATTTACTCAAGGAATATTTTGGTAGCAATATATTAACGAATGATAATACCTACTTCCAATCCATGACCATGGATAAATCTGAGATATTGGTATGGGGGAACACAAATAGGCACCCCACCATAAGTGACAACCTATATTTTTCTGAGAAAAAATCAGGACAGTAACCGGGGAGGTCTGAATAGACTCCCTAGTACAAAGGGTATAATTCCATTAAATGTTTACGAAGGAACATACTTGAGAATCATAGTGGGTGTAGCCACCATAAGAACCAACCATCTTAACCGACCAGCATGAGCTGACATAGAAAGACCCAAAAAAATATAAATATTTGGGAAGGGCGTAGGGTTAGTCCGCACTGTTTGGGAAACTGTGACCTAACTATGTAGATCATTCTTTCCGCATGGCTTCCTGGCACACGGTCACTACTAATCATGCACAAACTATGTCATCAGCACGTCTATCCAAATTTCCAACCATTCTCTAATGACTCATTGGAAACCAAAGGGGGATGGAATGACATTATGTGATGACATGGGTACAAGGACCTCCATCGATTTCTACCCAACAGGAACAAAAAAAAGAAAGATGATGACACCAATGGTTTAAAATCATCCTATCTTTCATACTAAGGCTTGGATATCGTACAAGGGATTAAATGACCATGGGATTTCCCCTGAATATGGGCGAACATATCTCTGAGACCTATGGCTGGAGCTCAAATGATTGAAGTTTCTTTGGCCTTGCAGTTAGGCTTTGGAAGCCCCCTGAATGAGAATACTTCTTTCGGTGCCACCAAAAACTACACTGCAATCCCTGATAATATTTCCAAGACATAACACATTCCAAACTTACTTTACCCTAACCTAATATTTCACTAAAACAAGGGCTTATTATATTCACACACATCACACCATGTTTCTTCAGGTGAGAAACAATAGATGTAAAGAACACCTATACTCACCTTCCTCTAAAATTGTAGATTTTGATGTTTTTCTAAGGGATACATTATCCTAACATAACAAGGACTCTCATAGGATTTCCCAACATACACCTTTAAAGTCAATAGGTCACATGACATCACAAGGCGTCACCGAACATGACTATGATCACTGATATAAGAAATACATGGAGAGGGACCTTATACAACATCTCAAAAAACACACAATTCTAGAAAGTGGCCACAATATCCTCTCGTGACCAAATATCCCAAATTTGTAGTTTAACGTGAACTCCTTCTTATAAGAGACTACGAAAGAATGAGAGTAACTCTTAGAGACCATCCAGATACTCATCCATTCTAACAACCCCAAACTACTTCCACCTTCAAAAAATTAGGAAACTTAAGAAGCTAAGGTCTCTTTCAACCTTCCATGATCACTCTCCCGCTACAAGAGGATAAAAACCCCAATAAAGGAAAGGGTATAGATGCAATATAAAAACATCAAGAAAAATATTCCTTATATTGATCAACTGGTGGATCATCCAATGGAGAAACAACCTGGGTTGCACTTCAGTTGTGAACTAACACATAATGGGGGCGTAGCTAATCCAACGAGAGAACCCAAGGAACCAACCAACCTGGTCCATTGGTCAACTCATACCTCAACCATATGCAAACATGTGAGAGGAAACACCATAAAGACTTCCCAAAATATTCTCATAGGAGACCACTGACCATCCCTTCAACCCAGCTTACTGACTAAAGACAAAACCAAAACATTGTTCAAGCAAGAGGGGATCTTGGACTCAAAACATTACCCAACATCAAAATTTCCAAAAACACATAATACACACCATCCCAAACCACTAATCAAGACATCAATTTTTCATTTTAAAAACATTTCTTTGAAAACAAACAGTTCGGCGGTAAGAGTCTCCCTCAATGGTACCCCATGGGCCCCACACAAGCATGTTTCCATGCCACACAGGGCACCCTCCTTATATCCATCTCAGCACTCATCCATTAATTCCATTAACCATCCATAATCCCATATAACCCCATTCATGAGTTTTCTCACAACAATACCAAAGGTTAATACAAAAGCTCATTCCACTTTTCAAAACCAAAACAATCAACCAATACTTCATTTTTCTCAAGACCGCTAACCACAAAATCGAACCCAAATTATCTCATTAAAAAACATTTCAGAAAGGCACAATCATTCCAATGAAAACTCAGATTCAAGTTAATCACTTCAATTTCAAAATATCTCATCCCATTAAAATAACTTTCAATAGTTTATAAATCACTATTGGAAACAATTTTTCAAAATGAACCGTGACATAGATCATGATTTCAAAATAATTGTAAACACACCATTTTCC
The DNA here is from genome assembly GCA_963277665.1 of Viscum album. Taxonomy (NCBI): domain Eukaryota; kingdom Viridiplantae; phylum Streptophyta; class Magnoliopsida; order Santalales; family Viscaceae; genus Viscum; species Viscum album. The sequence continues at coordinate 1,533,087,816 of OY728120.1, read as the reverse complement.
ATTCCAATAAAATTCTGAAAATTCAGTTCTCCATTTTAAAAAATATAACCATTTGCTCTTTATTGGATAATAATTTCACAAAAACTTCATGATTCTTGAAACCAAAGTTCCCAGATTTCAAAACTAAATAACACCAGACAATGTGAGAGGAAACTAGTTTCAGTGGGTGACTTGGACATATGGTTGGAGGCCATATTCCAATCACTTCACCATCACACAGAGTGTTCAAGGGAATATACTCAGCTCCAAATGGCTTTTTAGGACCTACGAGCTCACTAAGACCATTAACCCAACTTTCTTTTCATTTCCCATAATCATCATCAATCCAAGAAATCCAAAAGTCTCATATAAATCCCGACTTCCCATGGGGACTCAAATTCAATCATGAGGTGTGGTGATCAGGCACACTACCCAAAATCGGAATACAAAGTCCCAATATTCCTAACTCTAGAATATCTCAATTGTTCCCCAAAAAACATGACCTAAGGGGTTAACCTAAACCTCCTCTGATAACTTTTTATCACGAACCGAATCTGGTCGCCACTGAACCTGGCACCTAACCTAGCACATGACAAGGTTGGAATGGCGTTCCCGATCCCCACGGTCTGGAACAGGTTCCCGGGTATCATAAAATGAGAATTGGGAATTATTTACCTGTGTTTCTAAATTAAAACAACAAAAGAATCCAGTAAAATGAAACTGGATTTTTCACACCAACCCATATTTTACGAAAATTCAGAACAGAATTACTTATTTTAAAAAAAACTCAAAAACACTATAACAAAGGTACAAAACCAAAATGAAACATCCCCCGAACACTCATGGAAAGAGGCACTACCCTCAAGCCATCTTCACAAGACTTCACCACCAAGGACCTACTAGAAACGTGAACCAGTGGAACTAAAAAGTGTACCCAACTTGTGACAACAACAATAACCAATTCTACTTACACAAAAGGGTGTAAGTAGGATGTGAGTCAATGCATATTAGGATACCACTAGTAATATATTCCTTGTGATAAACATTCAAAAACAAAAAGCATGATAGTTTTCAAAAACATGTAATTTCTAGTTACAATTTCTAAAAGATACAACTTAAAAAAATCAGTTTTCAAGTGGGCTAATTTAAATAATCAAAACTTTTAAAATAAATTCCAAAGCTACTGAATTTTCAATCCAAATATACCGTATTCTGAAGGTAAGTATAAAGGATCTAATGAGCATAAGAAATATGAAATAACACCTAGGAACTAGCTCGTTGTGGGTCCCAGGTACCTCATATCTCGGTGAGAGTAACCATCAAAAATATAACTTCTCATGCATGATCCACTAGAATGGAACATACCCATATCCTTGTGGTCCCCAATTATCATCATTATAGTTTAGTTAGAGTTTTAAGCGTCAAATTTCTAACTGAAACTAAGGCCAAATCCCCACGGATTCACTAGCATACTAGTACACATCCCCCCACATTGATACCTGGGTTTTCCCTTTGTGCTCATAGAATTTCAACAAGTTAAGAAAAATACTTTGCACATGAAAATATCATTTCCTCAAAAAAATTCACCAAACAACCCACACGTATACCAATCAAGTCAAAAAAGTCCACTTTTCATTCAAATTTATTTTGAAATCTGTCTCACATTGAAATAGACCACAACACTTTTCAAATTTCTTTAACACTTCCACAAATCAATTAAAAAAAATTAGAAAAACACTCCAATGTATTACAACTCACATAACATCCCACTCAAATGTTACATAATACCCTTTTCATAACTAAAATCCATGTTGCACATCACACTCACACAAAACATCCCACATCACTTTCACATCTCTTACACACTTTAGTAAATACTTCTAACATTTTTTAAAACATTTCCAAGATGCAAGACATCAAAAAAAAAGTCCCTATCACATTTAAAATGTACCATTTCATAATATAAACACTCAAAAATAGTTTTCCAATATATTTTCACTACATACATAAATCATTAAATCTTTTTAATCTTTCATAAAACAATTCCAAAGAGTATACCCAATATTTTATCATAAAACCCATTTTAAAACCATATATTAAGGATGAAACCACACCAAAACACTACCAAAGTATTATTTTCCTCCCTAGAGTCATTTATAAAACCCCTTTTAAGTGTTATAAAATCATCTTGGATAATACCACGAAAGATACAAAAGAAAACACCCATTTTCAAAAAATGCTCTGAAGAAGTATAACAATGTTTTACACAAAAAACCTATTCCAAAAACCCCATTCCAAGGCCCACATGACACTAAGACCATAAAAACATAATTTTTATCCCCTTTCAACAACTAATAAATCAATTTCATATTTTATAAAACTAACACAAAAGATACCACATGTGTTACATTCGAGAAGTTTACAACATAAAAAAAATGCATTTATAAATTTAAATGCTTTACCAAATCCCTCAAAAATGGTTTTGGAACCACACACAAAATATGGAGAACATGATAAACCAGTAAAATAAGAAAACAAACTCATCAATGAATGGTTAACCATGGAATCACCAACAAAAAGTGTCGAATCCCTCAAAACATGGTGCGAAAAATCAACCACAACACCACCACACCACAATGAATAGAAATCCAGCCCTACACCACAATATTTGACCAAAGAAACCAAATAAAACCATAGTTTCAAACCCTATCATCTGGAATTTTTAGAACATAATGAAAGAGGGCAGAATCCCTGAGGGAAAAGGCAGAAACTAAGAAGGAATCATTTACCTTGAAACATATGGAATAAATCACCCCATATACACGAGTATCTAAATTTTCAAACAACCAAAAACCCAAGTGAAGTTGGAAAAATTATTAGGAGATAATTTAAGAACTGTAAGTGTGGAAAAATAGTGATAAATGAAGGAGTTATGAAATAATAAATTTACCTCGTCAAATTTGGGAGATTTGAGAAATTCAAAGAAGATTCATCCAAATTCGTGATGAAACCGGGCTCCAAATTGGGGTAGGAAAGCTTGGGGAGAAACTTGGGTATGTGGGGTTGGTGGAGAGTAGGAATTACCAAGAAAACATAAATATCGAAGGAGATATTAAAGAATTAAAAACTATTCTTAATGCAGTAAATGGGCTTTCAGGCAGGCCGAATCCCTTAAATAAAAACTCATTCCACCCTGCTTATGGATTCCTAAATGGTCCAAATTAATATGGTGGTGTTAATAGGTCAGGGGATGAAAATTAGGAATTTAAATGGATGAAAAATGTTGAAAAATAAAGGAGTTATAAAGGAATCAAAATTTGTTTTTAAATCTGGAATTGGGCACACGATTTGCCCCAATTCATGAGAACTCACCCATTCCTCAATAAAAGCATGGGAAACCCCAAAGACAAAGCATGAATTTAAATTAAATGAAATGTAACATTAAAATAATTCATTTATGTGATTGAAATATAGTGTAACATATCATTAAGAAACATACTTCGAAGAATGATGAGGTTTGTAAGACTCCATTGAAACTTCTAGAGTACACAATTACCATTAAATAGATTAATTAAAATTTCTATACAGCATTAGAGATGAGTCTGAATCATTTAATGGTACAAAGAAATATTAATCAAAGAAAAAATTGAAATCCTCACCCATTAAATGTAAATGTTCATCTGATTTCACTACTATGCAAGATGTAACAAAAAATTTAAAAAATTAATGGATTTATAATGGAAGTGAGAAATCTATCGCATCAACAAATGTTTTGAACTATACCCAAAAATCAATAGGAAACAATAATAGAAATATTTTACGATCTATAGAAAACTAATTACAGGGAAAGACTAAATTTCTATAGAAGACCTTGATTTAGTGGATAACGTTGGTTTTGTGGTATATTTGAGAAGCAGTAATATAATTTTTTTTTAAAAAAATTAAATCTATCCATATAAGTTGGAATGAAATAATTAGGGGCAATAGTATAATAATAGATAATAACTTTCATAAGTCATGAGATAAAAGAATAAAAAAAAGAAAAAATCTAGAAATCATACTCAGAAAAATCAAGTTGGATCTCTAGAAGAAGTATTTCAAATATGTGACCAACCATGACAATTTATTAAATAATTTAAAATTACTCTTCTATTAAAATATTATTATAATAAAAAAATTAAAGGATATTGGAAATATAAAAATTAATAAAATGACTATTTGTTAGTGAGATAACTTTGGAAGCGAGCAAAAAAGGAAAAAATTGTGTATTATTGATGGTAGCAAATTATCATATATGATATTTTGTATGAATATCTTAAAATTTGTTTAAAATCATGATTCATGCATAACAACATTTGGAAATGATGGTTCCTTAAAATTTGGATCAGAAGGAACAGATGAGATTGATGCTCATAAAGTAAAATATAATGTTATTTTACATATTAATGGTCTCAAAAACTTTAATGATAATTATACATCATAATGATGATGAAATGGAAGTGATGTTTTGGAAATAATAATTTGTCAGCAAAATTGTATAAGATGCAAAAAAATTACTAGGGGATAAATTTCTATAAAAATATCATTCGCATTGGAAAAAAATTTAATTCATGTTATTTCGGTGTTAAAAATGAAAATATGAAGGGGAATAATAGGCTCAGGAATCATGTCTAGAAAATTAGGAAAAAAATAAAATTATATACTATAATAAAACTACAACCATTCAAAAGTAAAGAATATGATGTTTGTACATCATGATTGAATGGAAACTCGATTGGAAAACCCGACAAGAAAGATGAAATCTAATCTATCAATCATCTTGATATTGTTCACTAAAATATTTGTTGGTTGATGATACATCAATCAAAAAAAATTTATTTTTATTTTATAACTTTTATTAATTATTTCACTCAGATGAACAACATTATGTTTATGAATAATAAATCACAGGCTGCAGAAATGTACATATTGTTTCATAAGATAAGTTGAAAGAGTGTTTGGTGTGTATATATAGAAACCGAGAACCAATAATAGAAAAGATTATAGATTTAATTATTTTGAATCGTACATGAAAAAATTTGTTATTAAACATCATTACAATGCTACATTCACACATAAACTAAATAGATTGTCATAAAGTAAACACATAAGTTCGGTGCAAATGGTTAGAAGCATTATAGATGAGTTTTAACTTTCTATTTATTCTAGATAAATGTTGTCGGTGCTATTATACATTGAAAACTAGATATTTGTTATTTCTTTTATTCAACATCACATCCTAAAAATGTAGTTTAATAAAAAATGTTTACTGAAATATTATAAGAATTTATGAATCCCCTACTTATAAATGATCAAAAATCGTGATCTTGGAAAATTTTGATAAAAAATATGAGGATGGAATTTTAATAGTATATTCAAACTAGTATAAGAAGATATAAATGTCATAATAATTTTTTACAGAAGGTTTTTGATTCATATAATGTGATTTTTATTGAAAATATAAATTTTATAACAAGGTTTGATGAAAATTTAGTGCAAGATTGATTGAATACATCCCATAGAAAAGAAAAAATGAAGTTAAAAGTTATCCTAATTGATTAATGGATATTTAGAATAACTGTGTTGTGAGGAACATGAAACTAGAATTAAATATCTGAAATTACATAGATTATAGAAAAACAAAAGTTGAATCATAAATTATTATTGGATATCAAGAATCTCTATTTCAAATTTGAATAAATTTCGGATTAGAAAATCATACATTACTTATCACACGGGTTAAAATGGAATATGATTCAGATATAATTGAATAAAAATAATGATTTGATTCTATTAATTATGAGTTAGATTAAATAGAGATAAATGAAACCTATGAACTTGAAATGTGATGAGAAGGAAATAATATTATTGGAACAATTTTTATTCATAAAATAGATGAATGAATATGAATAATCATGAAGGAAAAAATAAAACTTAAATTTAAATTTTATTTACTGGTTGAAGGTGTGGATTTTGAAGAAACCATTGACACATTATAATATTTAATTCAATTAGAATATTATTATAAGCGAATTCAAATCATTTTTATAAAAAAAATTCAATTAATTTCAAGTTATATTTTATAAATAGTGAAATAGGATAAAAATTTCACATTGATAAACCATGTAGGTTATTAATTTTTAAATATGGATCCAAGGTGTATAAATTGAATAAATCCTTGTATTGGTTTAAATGATCCCCACAATATTTTTTATAAAGATAGGAGTGAAGGATTTTTTTTCTCCTTTTAGTAAATCCTCATATGGGTTGCAACCACCTTTGATAAAAGTTTTAAAAAAAGTTGAAAAAGAAGTTAATGAATGTTTGTTAAGGATATTTGTTAAATATAGATTCATAAGAAATTTTTTTATGAATATTATTTGGTGGATGTTGGGAAATTAGGAAGTTTCATTAACGTTATTAAAAAACCTCATTATAAATCAGACAATACAAACCTATTTATTCAAAATTTCTAAAATAATGAAGAATTTCATGATACATAGAGAATATTGCAATGCGTAAGATAAGTGGAATTGAATTACTGATGAACATTTCTGAAAATATTCCCATAAATTTTTCATCAAAAAAAAATTCACTAGAAAAGGATCCATGTATATAGATTTTATTGAAATTATTGTCATAATTGTTTGTACAAAGTGTGTAGAGATAATTTGTGTTGAGTTTGAGAAATGGATAAAGAATACCACTAGAAAAAGTATCCAAGAAAATAAATTTTTTGAGTTGGTGGGGATTTTTAAAATGAAAAATAATTTTAAAGGGAGTAATAAAAATCAAAAATACGAATAGCGCACCAGAAAATTAAAGTTCAATATGAGAAAAGTATTTAGAATTTGAAACAATTTAGTCAACTATTATCAGTGGTTCAATAGTATTTCATACAATATTGACAATGAATGTTTTTTATAAATATAACTATAAATGATAAATTAATTCATCTATTTTAATAAAACAAATATTTGTCACCTAATCTATTAATTTACATATTTTTCAAGGAAAATATAAACTTATTTGTCTAAATGGTTTTAGAAAAATATTATCTCCTAGTCTGAGTGAAAACCCATAATATCTAACATAGCTCTGGGGCTCGAACCCATCACTGAAGGGTGACAAGAGTTCATCACCTTCTTTCAATATACATACTACCCTAATTTTTTTCTTCCATAATATTTACACACACATATATATCAGTCATTTATTATATAAATTATTAATTTTGAAATCTATTTTTTTATTTGATCACTACATTCTATTTACTAATAGTTTTATCATTACAATCCTCATAGAAATTAAGTTGTTTTATTTTAATGGTTGAAGATGTATGAATCATGATTTCATTATCATATAATTATAACATAAAACCATTGGTGATGTTTTTGCATGAAATTTTATATGAAACATAATAAAATAAATTGTTAATTAATATGTCACTATGAATTCTTATTCCCAAATATTTTTTTTCATTTTCTTGTTTTGTTCATATGTTTTATTAATTTCTTTTAAAAATTTAATTAATATGTTTCATAAATAAATATATCATCATATCATTAATTGAGAAAAATAAATGTCCAAAGTGGTCTTATTTAATAAAATGTCCACTTTTACAAAAAGTAAACACTGAAAAAGACTTTTACATTTCATAAGAACATTATATATTATTTATAAATATAGACTCATAAAACTAATAATTGTAAATGGGTATAAACATTGAAAATTATACATTCACTAAAATGAACTCCAAAAGATTAAAATACATGAAAAATATTTCCCCTTATAAAAATTTTGTAAAATTATAGGTAATTTTTAGTAAAATTAAATACATTATCAAATGACGTGTAACAATCCTTGTAAGTAATCTAGTGGTTAGAGAATCTGTAATGAAGGTGTATTGATAGGAAAATATTATTTTTTGAATTTTTTATTTTCATCCAATATGATTTATTTTAATTATAAAAATTGTGTAATAATAGAGTTTTTCATTATTATTGATGGTTATATAGACACATTTAAGTGACTTTCAAGATTAATTAATTATATAATAAAGATCATATTTTTTTTTTCAACGTAGATGTTTTAAATGAAATTTATTTTCACAAAATAATCTTATAACACACTTTTAAATGATAATTCATTTTAATGATGTCCTTAGTAATTTTTATTTCGGCTTAAATGTTTACTATGATATAAAATATTGATAATATTAAATAAATAAGTGTTTTTATTTAAGAGAATTAATTATCATATTTAGTGAACTTATTTTATAAAATAAATTATATTTTTTTGACTAATCACATCAAGACTAACTTAGAGTGATTTTTTTGGGAATTTTCTAACAAAGAATATTATTTCGTAAAAAATTGAAAATGGACACTTTTTGAAGACTCTGATTTTATGCCATCATTATTATTATATCTTCTTGATTAAAAAAATATAAAATATTTTATTCAATAAAGATAAAATTTAATAAGAATAAAAAATAATTTAACATTATTAATTTTAATTATGAAATTTGTACATTACATTTTCAAACAAAAAAAATGGATTTTTGAAATTCAAGGTATTTTTTGTTTATGTTAATTAAATAGGTTGGTTGGAAAGTTATTTTTAGTTTCGGAAGGCATTGAACGTCAAAAAATTCTCATAAATCCATTAATAATCTTAAATGGTTTTAATTCAGGGAACTCACATGTGGTTGGAGTATATGATAAAATAACCAATACATTAGTCGTTAAAACTGCCCCTACTCAAGAATAAATACCCCATTACATCATCACTTTCCACACTAAATCCATTGATCATGATTTTCCTATCAATTTCACTCTTAATATTTTCTCCAAAGTAATTTCAAGGTTCTTAAGAGTCTCTCTCTAGCTTTAAGAAGCATTTTAAAAAAATAAGGATTTCCTCAATCTTTCTCTTTACATTTTCAAGTAAATTTATTTTGTTCTATTGCATTTCTAAATTAATTTTTTATATACTAACAAGTATTTAATTCCATGGTATTATATACCATTTGATATTTTTTTAATTATTTTTTTTATTCCCTCTCTTTATATCTGTTTTCTATGTCGTCACTATGCCAAGGTAAGGGTCTATAGTTTCTCTATTTCCTTTTTATGTTCATTACCTTTGTTATATTGTATTTTTGAATTTCATATTTATACTACCATTAGTTTTATTAAATAATATTATAATTTTTTTAAATGGATGTTTTTTTATTCCATCGCATTATATCCTTTGTCAAGTCATTATAATACTCGAACTATCAATATTCCATTAAACCATTCTAAATTTTGGTAAAGTAAAAAGGGTATGGTTTTTAATGTAATGTAATCTTGGTCTGGATAATACAACAGTACATGGATCTATCATAGTTATACCTATGGGTAATAACATTGAAAATTTTACATTGGGATTTAACTTGTTCATTAACTAGTGCCTGAGAAAGGGCTTTTTTGTATACCTGGTTTGACATTCTTGGGGGGATATTCTTTGGATAGTTTAAATTCACCTTTAAAAATAATTATAACAAATTTACCTATCATTTAATTGGTATCCAACCTTTGAAAATTTTTTATATCTAGTTTCATACGCACCTTTATTACATTGTCCTTGCAAACACAAAATGAATAAAATCTCATATCCATCACATAAAAATGATCATTATCTATACAGTTATGAAATCCCATTTTATTACATAAGGTCTTTCACCTAGATATATTTATTTATTCTTTGATTGAGAAAAATTATTTTCATACCATATAATCCTTTGTTCTATATGGTATGATAAACCTCGTTGAGAAATTATTCAATGTAGTTAATTCCTTTATTGGGGAAAAATAATTTCATACCATTTATTTATTTATTTATTATGGGTAAATATTGTATTATATGCCACATTGAGAAAATTTGGTTAATTATTTATAATTTTCATTCATTCAACATAATTGCATGAAATTAACCAATTTTTTATGGATTTAATTTGATGTTGATTCTCATGTTACTTCTGAAATTCATGGATATATTCAAAAAACCATTTTTGGTTTATGAAAACATAGATGTAATAATAGGTTTGGCTGGAATTTTAGTTGGTACCATTGTTAGATAAGTTTTAATTTCTAGCCAGAAAAGAAAGTATATGGGTTTTCACTTTCCATGAAGATAAGTTTCATGGGAATCATCAAAGAATTATCTAGTCATATACTACCATTATGGAAGGTTTGTTTATGACATTTCTAACGGTATAGAGGATCCTAAGACATGTATTCATTGTGAACAATATGGTCACCTAACGAATTTCTTTTAAAGTATATCATATGGAATTAAAAAATGATTCACTATCACAAAGGGTTAATAGGTTCGTAAAAATGTTTCAAGGGTGGTGGGTGAAACTTCTATGTTTCGAGGATGTTTATGTTGCTAATACTGGACAGATTTAAGCAATAGAGTATACACCAGAGGAATATGATGTAGGTCCAACTATTTTGAGGGGTTTTATGTTTATTTTATCTTCTATGGTGAAATCATTATTTTATACATGTTCTACTCATTACATTATATCATCAATGTTAGTTTCTGTGGTGGGATTATGTTTAGAAGATATGTCATTCTAGTTGGATATTTTCATTCCTTTAGGAAAGAGGTCTGAACAAGGTTTCAAGTGTCCCACGTCTCAGGTGATAATAGCTAACTTCGTGGTGGTTTGGAACTTTTTAGTTCTTTATATTGAAATATTTTACCTGAAACTTGTTAGGGATTATATTGTTACTATTATTTCCTTGATATTCATTTGTCAAAATTTTGTTTTTTTATCTTTCGGTGGGGTCACTCATGGTTTTTATGGGGACTGAGACACAAGATCAAGAACGGTGTGGCATGCTATTTTTTATAATGGCGTAATCTTGTTCTAATTGAATTTGATATTTCTAGATGTTGTTGAACAATGCTTATAAGACTTATTACAGTAGTGGTGAGTGGGAAGCCCAAGGAATTTTTGGATGTTTTTTTGCTAGTTTACCACTATTGATAGAGGCTATGTTTACTGTTGACCTACTCCCTCGTACGATTCCCAATTTAATTAAATCATATAAAAAGGAACATGTTGTGTTGGTGAAACATAAAGTCTAGCATATATCTAGAAATTAAGGGAATTATTCATCCAAGCATATAACCATGGGCTTCACCTATCCTCTTTCTTAATAAATCATATGGGATTCTTTGACGTTGTGAGTATTTTCGAAAGTTAAATAAGGTGGTTGTTAAGAAAAAATATCTTTAACCTGAGATTTATAATATTTTTTACCATCTTAGAGGGGCATATTGGCATCTAATTATTGAACTTTGGCTTGGGTACCACTCGTTGATATTCTGAGAAGAGGATATACCTAAGACAATGATTAAGAGATCTTGTCAGCATATTTATTTTTTGGTTATTCCATTTGGTCTCAACAACATTTCCAATTATATTCATGGCATTAAAGAACCAAATCCATCATTGGTTCTAGGGATCATTGAGTGTTGTGTTTTTGGATGTCATATTTTTTTAATCCATGTTAGATGATGAGCATATGAACTATTCAAATATAATTCATTAATCATTGAGAGAACATTATCTATTTTTTAATATTCTGAAATGTGAGTTTTGGATTCGTGAATCGAATTTTCAAGAGTATTTTATATCTAAAATGAGGGTCTTAGTGGATCCTCAAAGGATACATGTTGTTATATCCTTGGAGTATCCTAGAAATATTTTTAATATCTAAAAATTCTTAGTATTATCAGGTTATAATAGACGGGTTGTTTCGGATTTCACAAAACATGTGTCCTTTATGATACATTTAACACATAAGGGTGTAAAGTATGATTGGAATGAAAAATTTCAGAGCTATTTAGGGGAGATAAATGTAAGGTTCACTATAGAAATAGTTTTGATTTCTCTATAACCATGTTTGGGTTATGATTTTTTCTGATTATTATGGTATGCTGTTGGTATTTATATTATTGGATGGGAAATAGTTGATGGAATATGAAACACTCTGGTTATTCCTTTATCAGTACAAGTACGCTAACCAATATCTCGAGTTGGTAGTAGTTATGCAAGAACTCAAAACATGGCATCACTACTTATAAGGAAAGCAGTTTATAGTGTATTCTGATCATAATATCTTAAAATATATTTTTACTGAGAGGTGTCTTAACAATGGATTGGGAATCTAGGTGCAGTATATTTAAACTTATTGTTTGTAATTTTCATAAACTCTTAAGAAAGGGAATGTGTTTACTGATTCATGGAGCATAAAATTACAGACACAAACCCTAAAAGAATCATTTGATGAGTGTTCTATGATCATTTTTTCCTGATATAATATTGGGAGAATAGGAGGTTGGTGGAAAGTTATTCATCACTATGATGAAATTTTAATATTCCTTTGATGAGAAATTTCAGTTCAAAGAGATGACAAACACTAAGTTTTAATGCTTTAGTAAAATCCTTTTTGTTGGGGAGACCTCGAATGAGTGGTATTTGTCTCCCAACATAGATGCATTCCTTATTAATAGGTTGTTTGTTCCCTTTTATCTGAGTAAAGAGTTAATGTAAAGTGGACACCAGTCTTGTTTGTCTATACATGTTCGAGCTACCAAGATTTATCATGACTTGAGATTTCGATATTAGTGACCACAAATGATGTGGTCAGCTGGATTCTTTGTATCATGATGTCTCACTTGTCATAAAATTAATGCATAACACTAAAGACCTTCTAGTTTGATGTAACCTATACCCATTATGGTAGGAAAATGGGATACTATTTCCATGGGATTCATCAATAGTTTTCTACAGACATATAGTGGGAAATATGTTATTTGGGTGATCATTTATCAACTTATGAAATCAACTCCATTCATACCTATCAAGGAGACAATTAACATTGAAAAACCTTGAGACTTTTACATATAAAAGATTGTGAGGATTCATGGGGTTCCCAATATGTTTTTTAATAGGGACCCAAGGTTCACATCATGGTTCTGGAATGGTTTATAGGAGGTGATTGGTTCCCATTTCAAATCGAACATGGATTATCATCTAAAGATGGATGGAAAAATATAGGGAGCTATATAGGTTCTTGAAAATATTTTTTGGGACATGATTTTTTATTTGTGTAGGTCTTGGGAAAGTAATTTTCCATGAGATGAATTTTATTATATGTGTATTTATCAAGATTCAATAATGATGGTTCCCTTTCAATCATTGTATGGGAGGCCTCGTTGATCTCCCATGTGCTGTGGAGAGTTGGGAGAGTGGTAATTTTTTGGTCTGGGTCTCATGTAAGAGATAATGGAAAATTCGTAGTTAATCTAGAAGAGGATGATCATAAGAGAGAGCCATCATAAATATATTGTGGATCATTGTAATCAGTCACTTTAGATTGATGTCGGTGATTTGGTTTTTCTCATAGTTTCACCTCACATTGGACATTGTTGGTCAGGTAATTAGGGTATGTGGGAAACAACTATGGTTGACCCCTTTGAAATCATAGAATGACATGGAAATGTGGAATATTGTTTGGAATTACAATCTCACTTGACTTCAATAAAAAATGTGCTTCATGTTTCCAATCAGAGGAGGTGTCACATGGATCCATCCCATATGATTTAATGGGGGGTTTTTTATCTTGAACAAGATACCACCATTACTGAGAAACTAGTATAGATTTTAGATTTCTTGGATACGGTACTATGAAGTAGAATAATTATCTTGGTAAATGTAATGTGTTAGTTCATATTGGATAGACATGAAACATGAAAGTGGTAATCATTGACAAGTCATCAGTGCAATTATTCATTTCTGAGTCCTAAATCTTGAGTAATTATGCGGTATAGAAAGACAGTATTTTGGAGAGATAGTAACATTTTGTGACTTTTGTTCAGGTACTTATTAACATTTTTTTACTATGATTTGTTTCGGTGATACATTTGTATCATTTTGAGATTTTTTTTTTAAATTTTAGAGGCCCATTGAATAATTCAAGATTGGTGCTCATTTAGGAAAAACTATATGGTTTTTATAGTAAACCATGTGGCCTATGTTAAACCACTATAGGGGGTGCATGGTTTGTTCAAACCATGTGCCCACATATTGAAAATCATTAACCCTTGGCCAAAGGGGCCTTCCATGGTTGGAATATGGTTAAATAAAACATATTTCAAAAACATGTACCCCAAAACAAAATATTTGTATCAGGCACAATGTTAAGGTGCATGGTTACTTCTAATCATGTGTCCTATCTTGAAAATTGTTTGTGTGGGATTTAATGAACTGAATGTTTATTTAGAAATACTCATGTACCTTATTTAACCTCTAATGTCCCCCTATTGTCACACTGAATTGACATAATCCTTCCCTGGTGGTCTAGATCATTCTATATTTGGATTATAGGTAGTTTTTCTTCATTCTGGATGGATCAACTCAAGGTTTGTAGTTTTTTTATCTAGTTGTTCCTTTTATTCTTAGATCATTGTTGGATATCTTCTCTTCTCATCATGTGCAACCCAAAGGGGACATATATTATAGATCTAAGGGTTTTTAGAGGATACATTTATTTCTTGTGAATCAAGGATCATGAGCACCCAATCTACTCATTCATGTTTGTCTTTGTTAAAGGAGAATAGTTCTACCTCTGATCTTGAGGATGTTGTTTCTATAAAATGGATTCATTCAATTAATTTCTTATTATTATCATAAAATTACACTTTTTTATTCCTTTAATTGAATTGAATTTTCATTCCATGTTATTTCATGGAAACATAACTGTTTTTAATGTTTTTCTCAATAACAATGGATTTTTTTACACCATGTTTTTTATTAAATTCATTAATGGTGATTTTGGTTAATAAATGGGTTTTCAAACACAGAAGCGAACTTGATTGGATTTGAAAAAATATATATATTTTGAGAATGTTTTTGAAATTGATTTTTGACAAGTATAGAACATTTGGAACATTGGGTTCATTAGGAAATGGAAATAGGAAACCATAGTGTGTTTGTGTGACAAATATTGGGTTAATTTTTTGAAATTTATAGAATATGGTAGGAATAAATATTAGTTTATACCAACATATTCCTTATTTAGGATTCCTTTATGTATAGTATTTATTCTCTTAGTATATGTACCAAAAACATGTGATTTTTCATATACAGTTTGTGTATAGCATAATGGATGTGTTCATGGACAGTTTCTCACATGTTTTTCATATAAGGTTGAATCACATGGTTTTTCATGATGGATTATTTCATAGATACATGTTCACTTACATAACTTATGGTACATGTACTTTAATTCCTCTTTTATCACTTATAGTTTTCATATTTTTATATTTTTGAATATGAAATTATTTTATGAAAACCTAAGTAAATTATTTACAAAAAAGATTGGATTTAAATAAATAATATGAAAAATATATTTTCATTTTAAAAGGTAAAATTGTTGCATTCTTGTTGTTAAACCTTGTATAGATTCCACTGTGGTATCCTACTAGGTATTGTTCCCCCACCGTAATTTTTCCTTTAATTTGTTACATACATCATATTCAATGGTCTATGTAAAGTAAAGGTCATCATGTATGAAACCAGTTTTTATCATTATAATTTTCTTCGTAGAGGGATGGATAGTGGTAATTTTTGGTCACATGGAGACTTATTAGTTTCATATAGTTATAATTTTATAATTTACAATATTTGGATTGGGTTGTACGGATCTTGGATGTATCATTTCTTATATAGTTTACAATATTTTTTTGTCTTGTTTTCAGTTATACGCAAGACTTATTTATGTTATCTTTTTTCACCTCACCACTAGGATAAGTTGGATCAGGTGACCTGTCTAGTTGACTCATGTTATTTGTTATATTATCAGTCAAATTATTTTTTCCCAAATAGTTCACTATTTTTTGCATGTGTAAGAGAGGTGGACTCTATAATAATAAATATTCATTGAATAAAATATTATATTTTGGAATTTATAAATATTTTAATTCAAAGGAACTTACTGTTATTGAGAAAAGGAAGGTTAGAATAATGTGGGTACTAAAAGATCCTTTTGAGAATGTCTTCTAGCCGAAAGGGATTTGCATATAGAGAAAATAAATTTTTATAAAATATTGAACCAATGTATTAGTAGTTTAAAATTAATTTATTCAGTAGCTTTCTAAATTTACATTGTAGATTTGTTATGGTATGTTCTTTCTGAGACCATTATTTTATTGTTTTCTTGGTTGGGGTGTTATAGAAGCATTCTAGAAGAGTTTTAGTGGAATTAGAGCTGTATAAGAACTATTTTATTCCTTCTAGGATATAAAATTGGAGTTTATGGTGTATGTTTTTCTCTTACAGCTTCTGCGCATGGAGGTTTGCTACTTTTATGTGGCTAAAGTTCATAGCATGGAAAGAGTTTACATCCTAAGAAGTGTATTTACAATGAAAGTTAATTCCATCCAAATGCACCATGTTTTTTGGTGGAAAAGGGTTTTATGACCACAAAATTTGATTCATAGAATAATTTTTTAGACCCATAAATTTTATGAATGAAAACTGTGGTTTAAGATATAAATTATGCACGTTGCATATTTTTTATACCTTTTTCAATTGATTAATATATCATTCATTTGATCATATCTATTTATTATTATAGGTGAGACCTAAATATCAATGTAGGATATTCCAACCCTCCTCCATCCTATTTTTATAATTGGTTCTGGCAGTTTCTTTCCATTGATCCATGGTGAGATATTCTCCAATACCCCTCATTTTATATCAATTCTTCTAGGGTATTTCATTATAGAATTATTTTATGGGTTCAAGATGTGTTTGATATTTTTTTAAGATATGTTGATAAAGTGTTTGTTGATACCTTATTTCCATATATAGTTGTGAGATTTGGGTTGTTCTTTCTTTTCCCTATGCTTCTTTATGAGATCCTGAATATTTATTTTTAGGTAGGGGATCAGCATTCTCACCTATTTACATGATATGTGTGGGGACTTCATGATTTCTACTTTCATTTGGTGGGTAATAAGGGTTGGAATAATATTATAATAATAATAATTTTTTAAATTTATGGTTATGGATGAGATATCGTACCTTTTATTACTTTGAGATACATTGTTGATGAGTTTATGTCGTATGGTTTCCTTGATCAGAATAACTGATATTGGGATCCTTGTATTCACTATATGTGATTTGATGCGATGACCCCTAATCTAATATTTCAAGAAAAAAACTAAATAAAAGTCTAAAGAATGTATATATGGATAAATAAATGGCTTCCCATTGAATATGGTTATTATGATAATACACTTGCTAAATAAATAAGCAATGTGGTGAAATCCCTTAAATAAATTGTGGATGTTGAAATGTGATGTTGTTGTGTCTCATTATGCTTATTGTGTTTCCCAATATGGTTTGAGCTATTTTACACTAATGAAAGTGACCATATGGGCTACATGACATGTGGGGTTATAAAATGGTTGTTGGATGACATGGATGTAACTTTGTAAATTATGTAAGGGTGAAGATTTTTTGTGGTTTTTTGTCATTAGGTAATGTTGTGGGATGAGGTTGTGGAATGTGATGTTGTGTAAATTGGTTGTGATGTTATGTGGTTGAAATATTTATTAGTTTCAGTGTGTGGTGATTATGGTTGTGCAGCAATTGTGATGTGTTGTTGTTGTGGTGAGATGGATAGGATGGTGTGGCTCAATGAAGACTATTTATGTGTGTTAGTCCAGTAGTTTTGTGGCATGGTTCTGTTAGTTTTATGGTTATCCATGGTATAAATTATGATGTACAAATTAAATAATTTTTGGTTTATAAATGAATATGAAATGGGATAAAAGTTGATATGTGGTATATGGTATTAAATAATTTAATGGTGATTGAATTGGATATTAAAATGTGGATAAATTGGTTTCAAATGGAATGTTTGTAGTGAAAATTATAATTTGAAAGTGATCATTTATATCTTGTGTGGTAGTTGTGTGGTGTATTTCATATATTAGTGGTAGTGGTTTTTATCGTTGACAAGTGATATGGTGGTCGGAATTTGGTGTGTTATAGTGTAGTTAATGTAAACAAGTAGGTTGGGTGTTGTGGGATATCTATATATCATGTATTGTTTATTATTTCTATATTATCACCACCCAAGTAGATGGCCTTACCAATGATCTATGGTTCTAGGTTCTATGTATGTTTTCCACCTTCTTGGATAGTAGTGATACTGATGACTGAGTAAGCCATATTATCTACTCTTCCTTCAGAAGTGATAACCCGGGTGTTTTGTGGAGTTGTGATTTTATGCGGCAATTATGAGAAGTGATATGTGGTGGGGGTCATGTGTGGAAGGAGGGAACAATAATGATTTTATTTTTTTCATGATACCCTACTGCTCCTTTTGTGTGATGGGGTGTGCATTGATGTCCTAGTTATTTTTGGGAAAGGTGTAATGTGATCAAGCAGTGAAGAAAGGTTATGTGATGGATGAGATGTGAGGATTCTTGATACAATCATTGAATTACAGACAATGAGAGGGCAGAGTGGGTAGGGATGCATCCAAAATGACATCATAAGTACGATGCGTTGTGATGTGATGTGATGTGATGTGATGTAACGCCCCGACCCCAGTTACCCAGAGTCGGTGCATTATTACATAACATTGGCATGATCACAAGAAAGATCAAATCTCGAAAGACCGATTGGTTTAGTAGCCTT
Source organism: Viscum album (assembly GCA_963277665.1). Classification (NCBI taxonomy): domain Eukaryota; kingdom Viridiplantae; phylum Streptophyta; class Magnoliopsida; order Santalales; family Viscaceae; genus Viscum; species Viscum album. The sequence continues at coordinate 1,533,069,020 of OY728120.1, read as the reverse complement.
GGAAACACTAGATATATTCATAAGTTTTACATTACATCATAAAATGAAAAACTACTACAACAACATAATGTCTCCATAATCCACACTACTATCCCCTCATAATATCCCTGCAGGTCATTCATAATTTACTTCTTCACATCCTGGGGAAAAATAAAACATAGAAAAGGGGTGAGCTCAAATGCCCAGTAAGGATAACAATATAGCGAAAACTTTCATAAATAAGAATAAACATTTAAGGCAATGCATTACTAAAACAAAAGCCTTTTAAAATTGAACTTCAACATGGTATGGCAAAAGTAAAATGAAATAATTCCATTTACTTATTCACATGGATATTCTACTAATCGAATAATCACATGCAAAAATCAATAACCACTTTCATAATGTTGGAATGCATAATGCCAGACTATCATAACCACATAGCCAAGGCCTCGTGCCAAGACTACAAATAAGATTTTGTCAAGGCCTTGTGCCAAGACACTAGTTTGTCTCATGAGACCTACCGATGCATCGAGGAGCTATAGCGGGCTCCACCCGTCACTTATTAAGTCCAATGCATTCCCATATGAAAAGGTTTAAACATAACATAAACATTCGTATTAAAACTAGCATACGAAATGTCAATACTTTCACAATAAACTATGAATGGTATAAAAATAGCACATCCACAGTCAAACATATCACAAAACCTTCAATACAATATAGAAGTTTTGTATCATAATAAATCAACTTCAAATAATCTTAAAATCCATCAAAGGATGTTGACATAGATGAAATCAAAATTCTTTTTAAAGAAATATCTCCTTTTATTTTGAAATCATTTAAGATCCATATAAAATAAAACATTTTCTTTGAAAATATTCTTATAAGCTTGTATGGGAAGCTTCGACGATTTTATAATGGCGGAAAATAACCGCACCCACCGTATAAGTTAAAAAAAACATTCTTACCTCAATTCAGTCGAAAAGGTTAAAAAGGACCTTGTTTTGAAAACGACGGAATGATTCTTTTATAAACCTCTTATAAAAAGTCAAACAAGGGTATAAATGACTTTAACCCATATTCTTGTAAATAGTAAAAATGTTTTGAAATACATTTTGAAGAAACATGGATGTGGATGATAACGAGATCCCAGTAGATTATTACGTATAAACAACCTCGGATAAAGAAGAGATTGTGAAATAACCCTTACCTTGTACTTTTCCTTGGTTGTGGTAGGTTAACCTCCTGTATAATGGTGAAATAATTGTTATTAAATTATACAAGAATCATATACATTAATATGATATCATATATGATCTTTTAATATTGATTTGATAATAATATCTTAGTATTATCGTTGTTTCGGGTGTTAACTTACTTGTTTTCTTTCATATGTTTTGTTACGTAAGACATGTTTGTAAAGGATAGGTTGTATATTATTCATATCCAGAATGATATCAAGTCCTTAAACATCATTTTTAAATCATAAAATGATAATTACGCTTTAATGGTTACGATGGAGAATGAATCTCATCGCGTTCGTGGAGACGGTAGTCCGTACGTACGCACGAGCGACAATATCATTCTTTTGATATTAAAATAATATATAAATGGATGGTATATCATATATACAGAATCATTAACATGTTATATTTATTATTTACAAGAGTTACACATCATTATTATACCCATCCAAATAATATTATATTGAATAACAATTACACCACGACGTGGAGACGGTAAGCCGTACGTACGCACGTATGGTGACATGTTATTCAAAGGGTGGATAGAATACTGAATATGATTGTACCATATTTATAATAACATCACAGTATATGTGAGATACTGGAGTTATTATTTCAGAATGGTAAGAACAAAGGAAGAAGAAGTGGAAGAAGAAATGAACTTAGAAAAGGGTGGTGAAATCATTACCTCTTCTTCGGGTTCTTCCTTTTGATTTGATCAAAAGGGCTCCTTAGGTTGGCTTTCTGATCAAACTAGGGCCTCTAGGTTGTATTGAGGGATGTTGGGAGAGTATTTGGGCAGAGTTTGGCCGAACCAAAAGGCTTTGAAGGTGTGAAGAAATGAGAAGGAGGAGTGCCCTTTTATAAGAGGGGTGAGGGGCACCTTTGGAAAAGCTAGAAATATTAATTTATAATAAATTCATATTCGGTTTATAAAGGCTCCAAAGTTGAATATTCAAATGATGAGGTGGGGATAGGTCGAAATCAACTCATCCAATAGAATTTAGACAGGTTTGGGTACTTATATTAACCTTATCTTTAAGTATTAACTCTAAGTTAATTAGTTTCACTTTTACAATGTCTCTTTGTATTTTATATATTATGGTTAATAAACTTACTATATACATCCAAGAGACCCCCAAGTGGTCCATTAATGATTAACCTATCATGATATAAGTCTCTTGGCCGAACCTTAGATTTTTAGGAATTTAATATCAATTAATAATATAATATTTGTTTTAAGAATTCTTTTATGTCAATTTTGACACTATTCATTAGTTGATTTTTGTGAAACTCATAACAGATTTATTACTTAGAACAAAGTCAATTAAATAAATCCTAATATATCATATTATCCTAGAAAATTAGTTTAATTCATTAAAAGTTTCATATTATATTTATTTGGGTATTTATAATATCACTTATTTTAATTTTTCACTATTATAGTAATTACTGCATCATCATTGTGTCATAAATAAAATAAATTATTTAATGTCTAAAAATTATAAGTAAAATATCATTATGTAGGAAATAGTTTTAGCTTTCTAATGAAAATTTATAATCGAAAATCCAACATGTATAACCCTATGTAAAAATTGTTCTTCTAAAAGATGTAAGCTTATGCCATTTTTATTTTTATTTTAACTTTATTAATATAAAGTGTTCCTACCACATACAAGTGGCTCCAAGGGGTCCCCAAATTGACCCAAGGATGCCCATGGTCGGGTATGTGTCCACCAATAAGGTTAGGACACGTTTTAGGGTAATTTTGTATTATTATAATATTATTTTTTTAACCCTTATTTACCGGATTTACCCTTTAACCATGGTAAATAAAATATTTACCACAGTAACTATTCAAAATGTCTAAAAATAAAAGTTACCTATTTACACAATTTGAACATCCTGATTCCAAATATGGAATCCATTTTCCTAAAATCAAAACACAGAAGTGGCAGAAATTAATTTAAAATTAATTCCCGCTGTTAAAACAAAAAGCGTGTTTTTAAGAGATAATAACTATCAAAAGATTGACACTTGTTTATGTTCAGTTTAATTGTAAAATTATGTCCAATGACCAAAATTATATTAAATGGTAAAAATATATTCTAAATATACTTTAAAACCACTCAAATTCATAATTTATCACTAGTAATTAATTTGATTAAAAAAGTTGTTTTTAATTAAAATTTAGTAATTTTCACTATTCATCAAAATATGAAAGTTATCCGAAATGTACCAAAATTTCACCCTAGGCTAAATTCGATATTCCGAATCCAAAAATGAAGTCCATTTTCAAATATAAAATATATATAATTTCAAAAGGTAGGTATTACTATTCATAACGGCTAGTTTGATTAGTTATGGTGTGTTAGAACTCGGTGTTGCGTACAACACACGCTATCACATTATTCAAAGAGAAGCGTACCATAGAAGCTTGGGGTGTTACATTCTCCCCTCCTTCAAATAATTGCGTCCTCGCAATTTCTAGGGTATTACTGCATAAAAAGACTCGGGTGGTTCTTCATCATAAGTTCCTCGGGTTCCCACGTTGCCTCTTCCATCTTATGATTTCTCCACAAAACTTTTACCAGACGCGTCGTCCGGTTTCTCAGTACTTGTTCTCTTGTATCAAGAATACTGACGGGCTCTTCACAATAAGACAGATCCGGTTCCAGTTCTAATTCCTCATAGGTGAGTACATGCGTTGGGTCAGGCATGTATTTTCTCAACAGAGATACGTGGAACACATCGTGAACTTTGGAGAGACTTGGCGGCATTGCCAATCGGTAAGCTACAGCCCCAATTCGTTCTAGAATTTCGAAAGGTCCGATGTACCTGGGACTCAATTTACCTTTCTTACCAAAACGTATGACTCCCTTCCACGGAGATACCTTCGGGAAAACATGATCACCGACTTGAAATTCGAAATCCTTCCTTCGATTATCGGCATAACTCTTCTGCCTACTTTGAGCTGCTTTGATGTGATTTTGGATTACCTTTACCTTTTCCATCGTTTCCTCCACCAGTTCTAGACCTACAAGTTTTCTTTCACCGACGTCATCCCAACAGGTTGGTGTACGACATCTCTTTCCATATAACGCTTCATATGGTGCCATCTGAATACTCGAATGGAAGCTATTGTTATAGGAAAATTCTACCAGAGGTAAATATTGATCCCACATACCCTGAAAGTCAAGTGAGCAAGATCTCAACATGTCTTCTAAGGTTTGAATAGTCCGTTCTGATTGTCCGTCTGTCTGAGGGTGGTAAGCAGTGCTCAAATGAAGTTCAGTATCCAGGGATTTCTGAAGACTTTTCCAAAACCTTGAAGTAAAACGGGGATCACGATCCGAAACAATTGATAGGGGTACTCCATGAAGTCTCACAACTTCATTAATGTATAGTCTTGCTAGACGTTCCAGGGGTAGATCTTCTCTTATAGCAAGAAAATGTGCTGACTTGGTAAGACGATCAACAATAACCCATATTGCATCGTTCCTTCTAGGAGTCTTTGGTAGCCCCATGACAAAGTCCATTGTAATATTGTCCCATTTCCACTCCGGTATGGGAAGCGGTTGCATGACTCCTCCAGGCTGTTGCCTTCCAGCTTTCACTTGTTGACAAACCATACATCTTGACACAAAATCAGCAATCTCCCTCTTCATGTTGTCCCACCAAAAATGTTCCTTCAAATCTCTATACATTTTGGTGCTCCCAGGGTGTATAGAGAAATTGGAACTATGAGCATCATCCAGCAATTCCCTTTTTAGATCAGGTATATTGGGAACACAAAGTCTCTTCCCGAATTTCAAAATTCCATCTTCATACACAAAGTATCTCAATCTCCCATCATTCACAGCTTTAATCGTCTTTTGGAATTCGTCATCATCGGTCTGAGAACTCTTAATCCTTTCTAGTAAAGATGGTTTGGCAACCATTTGAAAAAGCATTGATGTTTCACCTTTCCTGGTTATTCCCATGTCCATTTTCACTAGATCCATGAAAATTGGATCCCTTTCAATTCTCATATTGTTCAAAACTCCATGGTCTTTTCTACTCAAAGCATCTGCCACCTTGTTTGCCTTCCCCGGGTGGTAGTGTATCGTACAATCATAATCCTTGAGTAATTCAAGCCATCTCCTTTGCCTCATGTTGAGTTCTTTTTGTGAGAAAATATACTTCAAACTCTTGTGATCAGTATAAATCTCACATTTTTCACCATAGAGGTAGTGCCTCCATATCTTCAAAGCAAAGATCACAGCTGCTAACTCAAGATCATGAGTAGGATAGTTTTGTTCATGAATTTTCAACTGTCGTGATGTATAGGCAATAACTCTATCATTCTGCATAAGGACACAGCCAAGTCCTTTCTTTGATGCATCACTATAAATAACGAACCCATCATTCCCCGATGGTAGAGTCAATATAGGAGCATTGACTAATCTTCTCTTCAGTTCTTCGAAACATTCTTCACACTCTTTTGTCCAAACAAATTTAACCCCTTTACGTGTGAGCTTCGTTAATGGGTTAGCCAATCGGGCAAAATTCTGGACGAAACGTCGATAATAACCTGCCAAACCAATAAAACTACGTACCTCAGTTATACTCGTAGGTGCTGGCCATTATTGGATTGCCTTGGTCTTAGAAGGATCAACAGAGATTCCATCTTTAGAGACAATATGGCCAAGAAACGAAATCTCCTGAAGCCAGAATTCACACTTGCTAAACTTCCCATATAATTCATGCCTCCTCAGAGTCTTCAAGATAATGCGCAAGTGATTTTCATGATCTTCGTAGGTTTTAGAGTATACCAAGATATCATCAATAAATACCACCACAAATTCATCGAGATACTCCTTGAAAACTCTATTCATCAGATCCATGAATACAGAGGGTGCATTAGTCAATCCAAACGGCATTACAGTAAACTCGTAATGCCCGTACCTGGTTCGAAATGCTGTCTTCGGAATGTCTTCCTTCTTCACACACAACTGATGGTATCCAGATCGAAGGTCAATCTTTGAAAAGTATTGAGCTCCATGGAGTTGGTCAAATAAATCATCAATACGAGGTAGGGGATACTTGTTCTTTATTGTTATAGCATTGATCTCCCTGTAGTCAATACATAACCTCATAGATCCATCTTTCTTTTTAACAAAAAGAACAGGGGCTCCCCATGGAGAAACACTAGGGCGAATAAATCCCTTATTACTCAATTCCTCTAGTTGTTTCTTTAGTTCGACTAACTCTACAGTGGCCATTCTATAAGGGGTCTTCGATATAGGCCTTGATCCAGGAATCAAATCAATAGAAAACTCAACTTCTCGTTCTGGAGGATGTCCAGGTAAATCTTCCGGAAATACATCTACAAATTCTTTCACAACAGGTACATCCTCTATTTGAACATTCCTTTCCTCACCGATAGTTACTTCATTCTCTTCCTCCCCAATAATTGAATTAAGTTGAGCTACTGGGGGTGGGTCTAAATAAGAATTAGGTGGTGACGATTCTGCTCTAAAAATAAGGTGCTCCTTATCATTATCATCATGAATCGTAACCTCTTTCTTCTTACAATAAATCTTCGCATCATAGTCCGAAAGCCAGTCCATACCGAGGATTATATCAAACTCAATCATAGGTATGACGATGAAATCAGCAGATAAAGAAAATTTATGTTCTCTAATGGGGACTGATTCACAAAACTTTATTGCAACGATACTTCCCTTAGGAGTTTTAACTGACAACTCCCTTATTAAATCAAATTGGAAATATCTAATTTTCTTAGCAAACTGGGAAGATATGAAACAATGCGATGATCCAGAATCAAATAATGCATTTGCTAAACTTGAGGAAACCATTAAATTACCTGCCACCACGTCTTTCGGAGTTTCTACCTCAGCAGTAGTGATAGCATAAGCCTGGCCTTGATCCCTTGGCCTTTTCTGAGGTAAGTTCTCCTGACGCTTAGGACATGCATTTGCATAATGCCCCATCTCCCTGCAATTGTAGCACTGAACATTGGTAGCTTCCTTCTTCCCCTTGCAATCATGAGCTTGGTGGCCTTTTTCACCACACTTGTAACAGACTCCCATTCCCTTCAGGCAAGCACCGGGGTGTTTCTTCCCGCACTTACCACAAGATGGATATTCAACCTTTCCCTTCTTCCCCTTATTTCCATTCCCAGATTGATCAGCAGGTCTCTTCTTCTCTTTCTTTGCTTTAAAGTCATAAGACTTAGAGAATTCCTTTTCGGTCTTGATAGCACATGAGACAATGTCTTCGTACGATGAAAAGGATTGTGAGACTAATGCTCGACGGAGAAATGGTTTTAACCCATCAAAGAAACGATCAATCTTACGTCTTGGGTTGCGAATATAATCACCAGCGTACCTCGCTAACCTTGTAAAGTTAGCCTCATACTTTGTGACATTATCATCCTCCTTTTGTCTCAGACTCAGAAATTGCCTTTCCATATCTGCTCGATGGTCGCGAGGAAAGTATTTTTCTAAGAACAGATCTTTGAACTCCCTCCATTCCATGTTTGATACTTCATCATCTTCCTTCATGTTTTGAATCAATGACCACCATTGATCAGCATCTCCAGTGAGGCGGTAAACTGCCATGGTAACTTTTTCCCTTTCACTACTCCCCAAAGCCTGAAATATTTTCTCTAGGGAAAATATCCATTGCTCAGCTACTAAGGGATTTGTACTCCCATTGAACGTTGGTGGTTGTTGTCTCATGAATCGATCTAACATTGATCCTCCACGCTGCGGATCAGGGTGCTCCATACGGGTAAGGTTATTATTCATAACCTGAGTAAGTTGTCCCAGTATGGTGATTAGCTGATCGGCACCAGTTGCATCACCAGCCCCACTATAATTATCTTGAGCAGGAGGGAAATCCCTACATGGAGTGCGCGCATTGATACGGTTTCCATTTCTTCCACTAGGCGCCATTTCTAAACAATGGCATAAACTAGATCAGTTTATGAATCAAAATACATAATCCCATACTTATAAAACACTTAACATAAATTGAACTATTTATGGATATAATCCATAATCATAAAAATGTTTTTCTTTGAGGAAGTATATACTCATAAACCCTTCATAATGATTTGTAAAGATAATGAGAGTTATCCTAAGCATATCCCCCGGGAGTGTCGTAACCAAGAGTGCAGCAAGGCCCGTTGTCGTGCACCAGTTCCCGTTCGAGTCTAGCTCAAAGCGGTGTTTTCGGGTTTTACCCCTAGGTACATCTGTGCTAGAGCCGCCTCTACCTGCTCGTATCCAGACAGGGATGTATTGCTCGGAAAACTCACAAAATCTCTACAATACCAAAATTCTAGGAAGTTCTTCTATACTAATCCTCAAAGTTCATCTTAGGTCTACGTGCTCTAATCAGAGTTTATCTAAATCTAGCTTCCAAGGTTTGTACTAAACTTCCTCTGATACCAACTGTAACGCCCCGACCCCAGTTACCCAGAGTCGGTGCATTATTACATAACATTGGCATGATCACAAGAAAGATCAAATCTCGAAAGACCGATTGGTTTAGTAGCCTTGGAAACACTAGATATATTCATAAGTTTTACATTACATCATAAAATGAAAAACTACTACAACAACATAATGTCTCCATAATCCACACTACTATCCCCTCATAATATCCCTGCAGGTCATTCATAATTTACTTCTTCACATCCTGGGGAAAAATAAAACATAGAAAAGGGGTGAGCTCAAATGCCCAGTAAGGATAACAATATAGCGGAAACTTTCATAAATAAGAATAAACATTTAAGGCAATGCATTACTAAAACAAAAGCCTTTTAAAATTGAACTTCAACATGGTATGGCAAAAGTAAAATGAAATAATGCCATTTACTTATTCACATGGATATTCTACTAATCGAATAATCACATGCAAAAATCAATAACCACTTTCATAATGTTGGAATGCATAATGCCAGACTATCATAACCACATAGCCAAGGCCTCGTGCCAAGACTACAAATAAGATTTTGTCAAGGCCTTGTGCCAAGACACTAGTTTGTCTCATGAGACCTACCGATGCATCGAGGAGCTATAGCGGGCTCCACCCGTCACTTATTAAGTCCAATGCATTCCCATATGAAAAGGTTTAAACATAACATAAACATTCGTATTAAAACTAGCATACGAAATGTCAATACTTTCACAATAAACTATGAATGGTATAAAAATAGCACATCCACAGTCAAACATATCACAAAACCTTCAATACAATATAGAAGTTTTGTATCATAATAAATCAACTTCAAATAATCTTAAAATCCATCAAAGGATGTTGACATAGATGAAATCAAAATTCTTTTTAAAGAAATATCTCCTTTTATTTTGAAATCATTTAAGATCCATATAAAATAAAACATTTTCTTTGAAAATATTCTTATAAGCTTGTATGGGAAGCTTCGACGATTTTATAATGGCGGAAAATAACCGCACCCGCCGTATAAGTTAAAAAAAACATTCTTACCTCAATTCAGTCGAAAAGGTTAAAAAGGACCTTGTTTTGAAAACGACAGAATGATTCTTTTATAAACCTCTTATAAAAAGTCAAACAAGGGTATAAATGACTTTAACCCATATTCTTGTAAATAGTAAAAATGTTTTGAAATACATTTTGAAGAAACATGGATGTGGATGATAACGAGATCCCAGTAGATTATTACGTATAAACAACCTCGGATAAAGAAGAGATTGTAAAATAACCCTTACCTTGTACTTTTCCTTGGTTGTGGTAGGTTAACCTCCTGTATAATGGTGAAATAATTGTTATTAAATTATACAAGAATCATATACATTAATATGATATCATATATGATCTTTTAATATTGATTTGATAATAATATCTTAGTATTATCGTTGTTTCGGGTGTTAACTTACTTGTTTTCTTTCATATGTTTTGTTACGTAAGACATGTTTGTAAAGGATAGGTTGTATATTATTCATATCCAGAATGATATCAAGTCCTTAAACATCATTTTTAAATCATAAAATGATAATTACGCTTTAATGGTTACGATGGAGAATGAATCTCATCGCGTTCGTGGAGACGGTAGTCCGTACGTACGCACGAGCGACAATATCATTCTTTTGATATTAAAATAATATATTAATGGATGGTATATCATATATACAGAATCATTAACATGTTATATTTATTATTTACAAGAGTTACACATCATTATTATACCCATCCAAATAATATTATATTGAATAACAATTACACCACGACGTGGAGACGGTAAGCCGTACGTACGCACGTATGGTGACATGTTATTCAAAGGGTGGATAGAATACTGAATATGATTGTACCATATTTATAATAACATCACAGTATATGTGAGATACTGGAGTTATTATTTCAGAATGGTAAGAACAAAGGAAGAAGAAGTGGAAGAAGAAATGAACTTAGAAAAGGGTGGTGAAATCATTACCTCTTCTTCGGGTTCTTCCTTTTGATTTGATCAAAAGGGCTCCATAGGTTGGCTTTCTGATCAAACTAAGGCCTCTAGGTTGTATTGAGGGATGTTGGGAGAGTATTTGGGCAGAGTTTGGCCGAACCAAAAGGCTTTGAAGGTGTGAAGAAATGAGAAGAAGGAGTGCCCTTTTATAAGAGGGGTGAGGGGCACCTTTGGAAAAGCTAGAAATATTAATTTATAATAAATTCATATTCGGTTTCTAAAGGCTCCAAAGTTGAATATTCAAATGATGAGGTGGGGATAGGTCGAAATCAACTCATCCAATAGAATTTAGACAGGTTTGGGTACTTATATTAACCTTATCTTTAAGTATTAACTCTAAGTTAATTAGTTTCACTTTTACAATGTCTCTTTGTATTTTATATATTATGGTTAATAAACTTACTATATACATCCAAGAGACCCCCAAGTGGTCCATTAATGATTAACCTATCATGATATAAGTCTCTTGGCCGAACCTTAGATTTTTAGGAATTTAATATCAATTAATAATATAATATTTGTTTTAAGAATTCTTTTATGTCAATTTTGACACTATTCATTAGTTGATTTTTGTGAAACTCATAACAGATTTATTACTTCGAACAAAGTCAATTAAATCAATCCTAATATATCATATTATCCTAGAAAATTAGTTTAATTCATTAAAAGTTTCATATTATATTTATTTGGGTATTTATAATATCACTTATTTTAATTTTTCACTATTATAGTAATTACTTCATCATCATTGTGTCATAAATAAAATAAATTATATAATGTCTAAAAATTATAAGTAAAATATAATTATGTAGGAAATCGTTTTAGCTTTCTAATGAATATTTATAATCGAAAATCCAACATGTATAACCCTATGTAAAAATTGTTCTTCTAAAAGATGTAAGCTTATGCCATTTTTATTTTTATTTTAACTTTATTAATATAAAGTGTCCCTACCACATACAAGTGGCTCCAAGGGGTCCCCAAATTGACCCAAGGATGCCCATGGTCGGGTATGTGTCCACCAATAAGGTTAGGACACGTTTTAGGGTAATTTTGTATTATTATAATATTATTTTTTTAACCCTTATTTACCGGATTTACCCTTTAACCATGGTAAATAAAATATTTACCACAGTAACTATTCAAAATGTCTAAAAATAAAAGTTACCTATTTACACAATTTGAACATCCTGATTCCAAATATGGAATCCATTTTCCTAAAATCAAAACACAGAAGTGGCAGAAATTAATTTAAAATTAATTCCCGCTGTTAAAACAAAAAGCGTGTTTTTAAGAGATAATAACTATCAAAAGATTGACACTTGTTTATGTTCAGTTTAATTGTAAAATTATGTCCAATGACCAAAATTATATTAAATGGTAAAAATATATTCTAAATATACTTTAAAACCACTCAAATTCATAATTTATCACTAGTAATTAATTTGATTAAAAAAGTTGTTTTTAATTAAAATTTAGTAATTTTCACTATTCATCAAAATATGAAAGTTATCCGAAATGTACCAAAATTTCACCCTAGGCTAAATTCGATATTCCGAATCCAAAAATGAAGTCCATTTTCAAATATAAAATATATATAATTTCAAAAAGTAGGTATTACTATTCATAACGGCTAGTTTGATTAGTTATGGTGTGTTAGAACTCGGTGTTGCGTACAACACACGCTATCACATTATTCAAAGAGAAGCGTACCATAGAAGCTTGGGGTGTTACATTCTCCCCTCCTTCAAATAATTGCGTCCTCGCAATTTCTAGGGTATTACTGCATAAAACGACTCGGGTGGTTCTTCATCATAAGTTCCTCGGGTTCCCACGTTGCCTCTTCCATCTTATGATTTCTCCACAAAACTTTTACCAGACGCGTCGTCCGGTTTCTCAGTACTTGTTCTCTTGTATCAAGAATACTGACGGGCTCTTCACAATAAGACAGATCCGGTTCCAGTTCTAATTCCTCATAGGTGAGTACATGCGTTGGGTCAGGCATGTATTTTCTCAACAGAGATACGTGGAACACATCGTGAACTTTGGAGAGACTTGGCGGCATTGCCAATCGGTAAGCTACAGCCCCAATTCGTTCTAGAATTTCGAAAGGTCCGATGTACCTGGGACTCAATTTACCTTTCTTACCAAAACGTATGACTCCCTTCCACGGAGATACCTTCAGGAAAACATGATCACCGACTTGAAATTCGAAATCCTTCCTTCGATTATCGGCATAACTCTTCTGCCTACTTTGAGCTGCTTTGATGTGATTTTGGATTACCTTTACCTTTTCCATCGTTTCCTCCACCAGTTCTAGACCTACAAGTTTTCTTTCACCGACGTCATCCCAACAGGTTGGTGTACGACATCTCTTTCCATATAACGCTTCATATGGTGCCATCTGAATACTCGAATGGAAGCTATTGTTATAGGAAAATTCTACCAGAGGTAAATATTGATCCCACATACCCTGAAAGTCAAGTGAGCAAGATCTCAACATGTCTTCTAAGGTTTGAATAGTCCGTTCTGATTGTCCGTCTGTCTGAGGGTGGTAAGCAGTGCTCAAATGAAGTTCAGTATCCAGAGATTTCTGAAGACTTTTCCAAAACCTTGAAGTAAAACGGGGATCACGATCCGAAACAATTGATAGGGGTACTCCATGAAGTCTCACAACTTCATTAATGTATAGTCTTGCTAGACGTTCCAGGGGTAGATCTTCTCTTATAGCAAGAAAATGTGCTGACTTGGTAAGACGATCAACAATAACCCATATTGCATCGTTCCTTCTAGGAGTCTTTGGTAGCCCCATGACAAAGTCCATTGTAATATTGTCCCATTTCCACTCCGGTATGGGAAGCGGTTGCATGACTCCTCCAGGCTGTTGCCTTCCAGCTTTCACTTGTTGACAAACCATACATCTTGACACAAAATCAGCAATCTCCCTCTTCATGTTGTCCCACCAAAAATGTTCCTTCAAATCTCTATACATTTTGGTGCTCCCAGGGTGTATAGAGAAATTGGAACTATGAGCATCATCCAGCAATTCCCTTTTTAGATCAGGTATATTGGGAACACAAAGTCTCTTCCCGAATTTCAAAATTCCATCTTCATACACAAAGTCTCTCAATCTCCCATCATTCACAGCTTTAATCTTCTTTTGGAATTCGTCATCATCGGTCTGAGAACTCTTAATCCTTTCTAGTAAAGATGGTTTGGCAACCATTTGAAAAAGCATTGATGTTTCACCTTCCCTGGTTATTCCCATGTCCATTTTCACTAGATCCATGAAAATTGGATCCCTTTCAATTCTCATATTGTTCAAAACTCCATGGTCTTTTCTACTCAAAGCATCTGCCACCTTGTTTGCCTTCCCCGGGTGGTAGTGTATCGTACAATCATAATCCTTGAGTAATTCAAGCCATCTCCTTTGCCTCATGTTGAGTTCTTTTTGTGAGAAAATATACTTCAAACTCTTGTGATCAGTATAAATCTCACATTTTTCACCATAGAGGTAGTGCCTCCATATCTTCAAAGCAAAGATCACAGCTGCTAACTCAAGATCATGAGTAGGATAGTTTTGTTCATGAATTTTCAACTGTCGTGATGTATAGGCAATAACTCTATCATTCTGCATAAGGACACAGCCAAGTCCTTTCTTTGATGCATCACTATAAATAACGAACCCATCATTCCCCAATGGTAGAGTCAATATAGGAGCATTGACTAATCTTCTCTTCAGTTCTTCGAAACATTCTCCACACTCTTTTGTCCAAACAAATTTAACCCCTTTACGTGTGAGCTTCGTTAATGGGTTAGCCAATCGGGCAAAATTCTGGACGAAACGTCGATAATAACCTGCCAAACCAATAAAACTACGTACCTCAGTTATACTCGTAGGTGCTGGCCATTATTGGATTGCCTTGGTCTTAGAAGGATCAACAGAGATTCCATCTTTAGAGACAATATGGCCAAGAAAAGAAATCTCCTGAAGCCAGAATTCACACTTGCTAAACTTCCCATATAATTCATGCCTCCTCAGAGTCTTCAAGATAATGCGCAAGTGATTTTCATGATCTTCGTAGGTTTTAGAGTATACCAAGATATCATCAATAAATACCACCACAAATTCATCGAGATACTCCTTGAAAACTCTATTCATCAGATCCATGAATACAGAGGGTGCATTAGTCAATCCAAGCGGCATTACAGTAAACTCGTAATGCCCGTACCTGGTTCGAAATGCTGTCTTCGGAATGTCTTCCTTCTTCACACACAACTGATGGTATCCAGATCGAAGGTCAATCTTTGAAAAGTATTGAGCTCCATGCAGTTGGTCAAATAAATCATCAATACGAGGTAGGGGATACTTGTTCTTTATTGTTATAGCATTGATCTCCCTGTAGTCAATACATAACCTCATAGATCCATCTTTCTTTTTAACAAAAAGAACAGGGGCTCCCCATGGAGAAACACTAGGGCGAATAAATCCCTTATTACTCAATTCCTCTAGTTGTTTCTTTAGTTCGACTAACTCTACAGTGGCCATTCTATAAGGGGTCTTCGATATAGGCCTTGATCCAGGAATCAAATCAATAGAAAACTCAACTTCTCGTTCTGGAGGATGTCCAGGTAAATCTTCCGGAAATACATCTACAAATTCTTTCACAACAGGTACATCCTCTATTTGAACATTCCTTTCCTCACCGATAGTTACTTCATTCTCTTCCTCCCCAATAATTGAATTAAGTTGAGCTACTGGGGGTGGGTCTAAATAAGAATTAGGTGGTGACGATTCTGCTCTAAAAATAAGGTGCTCCTTATCATTATCATCATGAATCGTAACCTCTTTCTTCTTACAATAAATCTTCGCATCATAGTCCGAAAGCCAGTCCATACCGAGGATTATATCAAACTCAATCATAGGTATGACGATGAAATCAGCAGATAAAGAAAATTTATGTGCTCTAATGGGGACTGATTCACAAAACTTTGTTGCAACGATACTTCCCTTAGGAGTTTTAACTGACAACTCCCTTATTAAATCAAATTGGAAATATCTAATTTTCTTAGCAAACTGGGAAGATATGAAACAATGCGATGATCCAGAATCAAATAATGCATTTGCTAAACTTGAGGAAACCATTAAATTACCTGCCACCACGTCTTTCGGAGTTTCTACCTCAGCAGTAGTGATAGCATAAGCCTGGCCTTGATCCCTTGGCCTTTTCTGAGGTAAGTTCTCCTGACGCTTAGGACATGCATTTGCATAATGCCCCATCTCCCTGCAATTGTAGCACTGAACATTGGTAGCTTCCTTCTTCCCCTTGCAATCATGAGCTTGGTGGCCTTTTTCACCACACTTGTAACAGACTCCCATTCCCTTCAGGCAAGCACCGGGGTGTTTCTTCCCGCACTTACCACAAGATGGATATTCAACCTTTCCCTTCTTCCCCTTATTTCCATTCCCAGATTGATCAGCAGGTCTCTTCTTCTCTTTCTTTGCTTTAAAGTCATAAGACTTAGAGAATTCCTTTTCGGTCTTGATAGCACATGAGACAATGTCTTCGTACGATGAAAAGGATTGTGAGACTAATGCTCGACGGAGAAATGGTTTTAACCCATCAAAGAAACGATCAATCTTACTTCTTGGGTTGCGAATATAATCACCAGCGTACCTCGCTAACCTTGTAAAGTTAGCCTCATACTTTGTGACATTATCATCCTCCTTTTGTCTCAGACTCAGAAATTGCCTTTCCATATCTGCTCGATGGTCGCGAGGAAAGTATTTTTCTAAGAACAGATCTTTGAACTCCCTCCATTCCATGTTTGATACTTCATCATCTTCCTTCATGTTTTGAATCAATGACCACCATTGATCAGCATCTCCAGTGAGGCGGTAAACTGCCATGGTAACTTTTTCCCTTTCACTACTCCCCAAAGCCTGAAATATTTTCTCTAGGGAAAATATCCATTGCTCAGCTACTAAGGGATTTGTACTCCCATTGAACGTTGGTGGTTGTTGTCTCATGAATCGATCTAACATTGATCCTCCACGCTGCGGATCAGGGTGCTCCATACGGGTAAGGTTATTATTCATAACCTGAGTAAGTTGTCCCAGTATGGTGATTAGCTGATCGGCACCAGTTGCATCACCAGCCCCACTATAATTATCTTGAGCAGGAGGGAAATCCCTACATGGAGTGCGCGCATTGATACGGTTTCCATTTCTTCCACTAGGCGCCATTTCTAAACAATGGCATAAACTAGATCAGTTTATGAATCAAAATACATAATCCCATACTTATAAAACACTTAACATAAATTGAACTATTTATGGATATAATCCATAATCATAAAAATGTTTTTCTTTGAGGAAGTATATACTCATAAACCCTTCATAATGATTTGTAAAGATAATGAGAGTTATCCTAAGCATATCCCCCGGGAGTGTCGTAACCAAGAGTGCAGCAAGGCCCGTTGTCGTGCACCAGTTCCCGTTCGAGTCTAGCTCAAAGCGGTGTTTTCGGGTTTTACCCCTAGGTACATCTGTGCTAGAGCCGCCTCTACCTGCTCGTATCCAGACAGGGATGTATTGCTCGGAAAACTCACAAAATCTCTACAATACCAAAATTCTAGGAAGTTCTTCTATACTAATCCTCAAAGTTCATCTTAGGTCTACGTGCTCTAATCAGAGTTTATCTAAATCTAGCTTCCAAGGTTTGTACTAAACTTCCTCTGATACCAACTGTAACGCCCCGACCCCAGTTACCCAGAGTCGGTGCATTATTACATAACATTGGCATGATCACAAGAAAGATCAAATCTCGAAAGACCGATTGGTTTAGTAGCCTTGGAAACACTAGATATATTCATAAGTTTTACATTACATCATAAAATGAAAAACTACTACAACAACATAATGTCTCCATAATCCACACTATTATCCCCTCATAATATCCCTGCAGGTCATTCATAATTTACTTCTTCACATCCTGGGGAAAAATAAAACATAGAAAAGGGGTGAGCTCAAATGCCCAGTAAGGATAACAATATAGCGGAAACTTTCATAAATAAGAATAAACATTTAAGGCAATGCATTACTAAAACAAAAGCCTTTTAAAATTGAACTTCAACATGGTATGGCAAAAGTAAAATGAAATAATGCCATTTACTTATTCACATGGATATTCTACTAATCGAATAATCACATGCAAAAATCAATAACCACTTTCATAATGTTGGAATTCATAATGCCAGACTATCATAACCACATAGCCAAGGCCTCGTGCCAAGACTACAAATAAGATTTTGTCAAGGCCTTGTGCCAAGACACTAGTTTGTCTCATGAGACCTACCGATGCATCGAGGAGCTATAGCGGGCTCCACCCGTCACTTATTAAGTCCAATGCATTCCCATATGAAAAGGTTTAAACATAACATAAACATTCGTATTAAAACTAGCATACGAAATGTCAATACTTTCACAATAAACTATGAATGGTATAAAAATAGCACATCCACAGTCAAACATATCACAAAACCTTCAATACAATATAGAAGTTTTGTATCATAATAAATCAACTTCAAATAATCTTAAAATCCATCAAAGGATGTTGACATAGATGAAATCAAAATTCTTTTTAAAGAAATATCTCCTTTTATTTTGAAATCATTTAAGATCCATATAAAATAAAACATTTTCTTTGAAAATATTCTTATAAGCTTGTATGGGAAGCTTCAACGATTTTATAATGGCGGAAAATAACCGCACCCGCCGTATAAGTTAAAAAAAACATTCTTACCTCAATTCAGTCGAAAAGGTTAAAAAGGACCTTGTTTTGAAAACGACGGAATGATTCTTTTATAAACCTCTTATAAAAAGTCAAACAAGGGTATAAATGACTTTAACCCATATTCTTGTAAATAGTAAAAATGTTTTGAAATACATTTTGAAGAAACATGGATGTGGATGATAACGAGATCCTAGTAGATTATTACGTATAAACAACCTCGGATAAAGAAGAGATTGTGAAATAACCCTTACCTTGTACTTTTCCTTGGTTGTGGTAGGTTAACCTCCTGTATAATGGTGAAATAATTGTTATTAAATTATACAAGAATCATATACATTAATATGATATCATATATGATCTTTTAATATTGATTTGATAATAATATCTTAGTATTATCGTTGTTTCGGGTGTTAGCTTACTTGTTTTCTTTCATATGTTTTGTTACGTAAGACATGTTTGTAAAGGATAGGTTGTATATTATTCATATCCATAATGATATCAAGTCCTTAAACATCATTTTTAAATCATAAAATGATAATTACGCTTTAATGGTTACGATGGAGAATGAATCTCATCGCGTTCGTGGAGACGGTAGTCCGTACGTACGCACGAGCGACAATATCATTCTTTTGATATTAAAATAATATATTAATGGATGGTATATCATATATACAGAATCATTAACATGTTATATTTATTATTTACAAGAGTTACACATCATTATTATACCCATCCAAATAATATTATATTGAATAACAATTACACCACGACGTGGAGACGGTAAGCCGTACGTACGCACGTATGGTGACATGTTATTCAAAGGGTGGATAGAATACTGAATATGATTGTACCATATTTATAATAACATCACAGTATATGTGAGATACTGGAGTTATTATTTCAGAATGGTAAGAACAAAGGAAGAAGAAGTGGAAGAAGAAATGAACTTAGAAAAGGGTGGTGAAATCATTACCTCTTCTTCGGGTTCTTCCTTTTGATTTGATCAAAAGGGCTCCTTAGGTTGGCTTTCTGATCAAACTAAGGCCTCTAGGTTTTATTGAGGGATGTTGGGAGAGTATTTGGGAAGAGTTTGGCCGAACCAAAAGGCTTTGAAGGTGTGAAGAAATGAGAAGAAGGAGTGCCCTTTTATAAGAGGGGTGAGGGGCACCTTTGGAAAAGCTAGAAATATTAATTTATAATAAATTCATATTCGGTTTCTAAAGGCTCCAAAGTTGAATATTCAAATGATGAGGTGGGGATAGGTCGAAATCAACTCATCCAATAGAATTTAGACAGGTTTGGGTACTTATATTAACCTTATCTTTAAGTATTAACTCTAAGTTAATTAGTTTCACTTTTACAATGTCTCTTTGTATTTTATATATTATGGTTAATAAACTTACTATATACATCCAAGAGACCCCCAAGTGGTCCATTAATGATTAACCTATCATGATATAAGTCTCTTGGCCGAACCTTAGATTTTTAGGAATTTAATATCAATTAATAATATAATATTTGTTTTAAGAATGCTTTTATGTCAATTTTGACACTATTCATTAGTTGATTTTTGTGAAACTCATAACAGATTTATTACTTCGAACAAAGTCAATTAAATCAATCCTAATATATCATATTATCCTAGAAAATTAGTTTAATTCATTAAAAGTTTCATATTATATTTATTTGGGTATTTATAATATCACTTATTTTAATTTTTCACTATTATAGTAATTACTGCATCATCATTGTGTCATAAATAAAGTAAATTATATAATGTCTAAAAATTATAAGTAAAATATAATTATGTAGTAAATCGTTTTAGCTTTCTAATGAATATTTATAATCGAAAATCCAACATGTATAACCCTATGTAAAAATTGTTCTTCTAAAAGATGTAAGCTTATGCCATTTTTATTTTTATTTTAACTTTATTAATATAAAGTGTCCCTACCACATACAAGTGGCTCCAAGGGGTCCCCAAATTGACCCAAGGATGCCCATGGTCGGGTATGTGTCCACCAATAAGGTTAGGACACGTTTTAGGGTAATTTTGTATTATTATAATATTATTTTTTTAACCCTTATTTACCGGATTTACCCTTTAACCATGGTAAATAAAATATTTACCACAGTAACTATTCAAAATGTCTAAAAATAAAAGTTACCTATTTACACAATTTGAACATCCTGATTCCAAATATGGAATCCATTTTCCTAAAATCAAAACACAGAAGTGGCAGAAATTAATTTAAAATTAATTCCCGCTGTTAAAACAAAAAGCGTGTTTTTAAGAGATAATAACTATCAAAAGATTGACACTTGTTTATGTTCAGTTTAATTGTAAAATTATGTCCAATGACCAAAATTATATTAAATGGTAAAAATATATTCTAAATATACTTTAAAACCACTCAAATTCATAATTTATCACTAGTAATTAATTTGATTAAAAAAGTTGTTTTTAATTAAAATTTAGTAATTTTCACTATTCATCAAAATATGAAAGTTATCCGAAATGTACCAAAATTTCACCCTAGGCTAAATTTGATATTCCGAATCCAAAAATGAAGTCCATTTTCAAATATAAAATATATATAATTTCAAAAGGTAGGTATTACTATTCATAACGGCTAGTTTGATTAGTTATGGTGTGTTAGAACTCGGTGTTGCGTACAACACACGCTATCACATTATTCAAAGAGAAGCGTACCATAGAAGCTTGGGGTGTTACATGTGATGTGATGTGATGTGATGTGATGTGATGTGATGTGATGTGATGCAATGTGATGAGATGTGTATGGAAGGGAGGGGAGCACAGGATGGTCAATGTTGGGGAATGAGAGTGCAAAATCAACATTGAATAGGTAGTAATGACCCTTAATTTGTTATTATTCCAAGGTTATATTATTATATTGGATGTGTGATTTGGTGAGTGATCCATTGTGAGGTTGGGATTGGGTAGTTGACATATATAGCTGTTTATTGGTTCTGTTTTTTCTCCTTCAGGCATTTTCAGTGTCGTTTCACATGTTCACTTGGGACATTTTTTATTACACTATTTAGTATACATATTATTCTCCCCCTAGTTTTATACAATTAATTTTATGTTTCTAAGAGCACTTTCGGGTCCAATCCGGACATTACTATATTAATTTGGTTGTGTTGTAATGTTATTTCCATAGACATGTATTTTTGGCATATTGGAGACCTTTTTTTGTATAAGTTTTCTTTATACATGATTTATGAGAATAATATGGTATTATTTTATATTAGATTCTATATTTTATTGGTGGGTTTTCCTATATTCTTATCATTTATTACTATAAAGGATAATTCCTTCAATGTGTGAGATTTTTATACCCTCGGCGATTGTTGCCAACTTGGGGCCTATTGGAGGCAGGAATTTATGGTCACTATCTCCCTTACTTCATTGTTAGCCTAGAAATGTTATCATTAGAATGAGTTTACATGATGGAGTTTCATAATAGGATTATTTTAATGATAGGATATATTTTTGAGTTAGAATCTATGAGGTTTTCATGGGTTGGTAGGGAAACGGTGCTAGTTCATCTTGAAGCATTATGTGGGCCAGAGAGACTAGCTAGGATAATAGATTTTAGGACCACATGTGATCTGATGCACAAACTCTAATATTGATTAACTACCATGATAGGTGTACCCTCTTATAAGGTAGATACCTAGGATAGTTACAAGAATAATGATTGATTGTGTTAATGTTTAATAGGTTTGTTGTGAGAAAATAAAATGAAATAAAAATAAGTTTAATAAAGCTTCCTCTGGCCACTCTTAGGATGTTATCCTTACTGTTTAGGATTGGATAACCATCATTATCTATTATTGGTTCATGTAGTTGAGGTTTTTATAGTTTTTGTATCTGATCATTAGTGGGTTAACCCGATAAAGGAGAATGAGGCATGGAAAAGGTCCGTACAATACTTTTAGTAGTAGAGTTTCGGAATGTGAAAGGTGAGAGTCTCTGATCTTGAGATTTGAAAATGGTTGGAGTTCATAGAGATAACATAATGTCCAAATCAATAATAGGATATGTTCTGGGTTGAATTGGTTTTGAGTCAGTTGTGGGAGCTATGGATTAGTGGTGGATGTTGTTTGTATGTGACTATAAGGAGGAAGATGTGTTGGGGACTAACATTTGGAATGAGTTCCATTTAGATTTATTATCATTGAGGATGAGGTAATCCATGAGATAGGAACTAATCTACCTTTATCATGGGATAATTAGTGTGTGGAATATTGGTATCACGTACAAGGACCTCATGATCTCTTCTCCAAATGTTTTTCTAGATGAGGAGTCTAGAGAACGGTGCCTGGAGGGGCGTTAATCCTAGTGATTAGGCATGTGGTCACCTGATTTACAATTCCAATGTATCTAGAGGTACCAAAAACTTCATGGTTTTATAGTGAATTATTTCATTGGGATATTATCCTCTAGATAGTTTTAATTTGGTTGTCTCAAGGAGAAAACTTCTTGGAAATGGGTCCTGGGAATTTAGTAATTTAGGGATCCATGTTGTGGGGAAATGGCCAGGGAAGTTATCCTCCCATTATATAGTAGGAAAGCGGCCCAAAATAACTTGATTAAAGATTCCCATTTATATGTTATATCAATATTTTAAATTTTCACCACCGGTATCAGTGTCAAACTTCTGAGGGTGTACAGTTTCAACTAGGTGTTTTGGTCCGTTTTCGATAGTAGTAGTAGTTTCCTCTGAGGATTTTTCAGTGTTAGGGACCATCAATGCTTGTATAGAAACCAAGGGAATATGTTACTGGTATAGGGAAAACATGGGATGGTCCTTCACTATAGGGACCTAGGATAATGTGTTTTTTTAGATCCTATAAAAAGAGAGGAAGATTATATTACTATTTTCATATGCATGGGTTGAAGGTAGTGGGGCCAACAGTGCTAATATTTTTTTGAGGTATTTTAAATTTATAATCCACTCTTTTTTGTTCCATGTTTTATTTATGAGCCTCACAATTCTTTGTTTTTAATTATTTTCTCCAAATATTATGATCGGATATTGATGCACTTCTAGTTTCCCTGGTGTTATCTACACCATTTTGAGGTCAAAATTCTTTTTTTATGTGTGTTGGGGATGTAGAATGGTGATATGGTAGCACAAGTTAGTGAAGGGTTTATTCTTTCAATAAAAATAGGCAAAAAATGTTATCCTTGACATAGATTGTCTATATTCTGTGCATGAAGTCGTTGATTGTTTCTAGATGATAGTATTGTTTTTTGATGTTTAGGGACATCCAGTGGTGTTTCTTGGAAAGAGAGGTTATCAGATGGGTGGTAAGAAAGTGGATCCTCTTTTTTCTCAGTTTGTGAAGAATTTTATGGAATATCATGTAGGGGATGTTACCTTGGTTTTATATAATACCATGAAATTTTCCGGAATGTGGTAGTGGAACTACACCCAAAACACGATGTAAAGATTGGGATAGAATTATAGTCGGGTACATCTTTGATTTCAGTGGATTTTTATTATATGGATCCTATAATGTTTCATGATTTTTAGTTATAGGTGGATGATCTAATGCAGAGGGGTTTCATACAACCTAGTGTGTCACCTGAGGGTGTCCCAGTGTTGTTCTTTAAATAGGACAGTGGTAGTCTAAGGTTTTGTATTGACTATAGGAGGTTTACTTAGATGACCATAAATAACGTTTACCCTCTTCTAAGGATCGATCATCTCTATAACCAGTTGATAGGGGAAATTTTTTTCTCAATGATCTCTTTTTTGTCAGGATATCACTGTTTGATTAGGAAATATAAGGTTATTCGAAAAACAATATTCAGAAGTATTTATGGGAACATTGAGTTTGTATTTATGTCATTCAGTGTTATTAATACACCATCCATGTTCATTGGGATCTTGAAATCCATGGTCTATGTGTTATTAAACTAGTTCTTTATCATATTCATCGATGATATCTTGATCTACTCTAAGTGATGGGAGGATCATATCAATCATCTCAAAGTTATTATTCATGTCCATTAACACCACTAGATCTATGGAAATTTTTCTAAGTTTGGGTTATTGATGTAAGATGTGTTTTTTGATATGCATGTGGTGTCATAGTGGGGTGTTGTTGTGGACGCACCAAAGATTCATGTAGTAGTTTCTTGGGAATCACCTAGTAACATGGTATATGTTAATAGTTTCCTTGGTCTCACAAGCTATTATCAATGTTTTGTACCAATTTATCTCAATTTTAGGACCCACTAATAGCATTAAATAAGAAGGTTATGCAATTTTAAACTGATCAGTTATAGAAAGCATCCAGTTACCTCCAAGAGAGTTGTTTAGTGCTCCATTCCTTTGTTTCCTAAGGAGGGTGTATTGTTTGAGGTTTTTTATGATGTGTCATGTCTAGTTTGTGGATGAATGTTGTTATAGTAGAGAGAGGTGAAATTTTTTTTTTCTCATAAATTACGTCCCCATGAGTGTAACTATTCCACCCATGATCTAGAGTTGATGGTAGTTTTTTTCTCTAAAATTGTAGAGGCATTACCTTATTAGTGAGAAATTTGTGGTTTTCACACATTATAACATCATGAAGATTTTTTTCTATCATTGGGATCCAAATATACACTTTTTAGATAGTTTTATTTTCTTAGGTATTATGATTTTGATATCTCTTAAAACTAGAGAATGTGAAATGTAGTTATTGATGTTTTGATTCTAATGTATTAAAGAGATTCAGTTGTGGAGTCTATGTTTGTATTGAAATGGATGGAGGATCTTACAGTGAATTATCTTGACATCGAAGAGATTTGTGGTTATGGTTTTATTTTTTATATGACTATGGATTCATCCTTGGAGTTACATATAGATAAGTATCATTTTGGAGACTCAGAGGCATAGCTGATGTGTAATTTTATTTGCCATAGTGATTCTCTTGAAGGATGGTTAGAGGATATCCAAAACTAGATATTATTTCAAGGGAGTTTATTTTTTCCATCAGTGATTTCGGATAGAGTTCTTAAAAATTTTCAAAAGTCACATTTCTTTCTATATCCCAATGTGAAAAATATGTATCATGGATTGAGGACATAACTTTTTTGGATGGGGATGAAATGGTCAGTGGATAATTTTTTGTTGAGGTGTCAAATTTATTAGTAAGTGAATGTATAAAATCATGTTTTGAGATTTTTATTATGGTCCTTGTATATTCCAATATTTAAATGAGAAGATATATTAAATGATTTCATCATTAAGATACAACAAAATCAGGGAGTTTGTGATTCATTTTGGATTATAATGGACTGAATGATGAAGTATTATCTTTTTTTTGGTGATATGTGAGTCAAGAATCATGTATGTCTTAGTGAGGATGTATATGTAATATGTGGTTAGGATTAACAGGGTCTATGGAATTTCATGTATGTTTGGTATCATCATTTTACCTCATGTTTTTTGATGGGATTACAACATGATGTTTGCTACCAGTTGCTGGTTAATAATGTCTTCCTCCCTCAAATAGATGGGAAGATAGATTGGATCATCCAAATAATGGATAATATGTTGTGAACTTGCATCCAATACTTTGGTGGATCATGTTTAAGGAACATGCATTGGGTTGAGTTTTCATACGATAATAAATATAACTCATCCATTATCATGGATTCATTAGAGTTTTGGTATAAGTGGTCATTTGGTTCTCTATTATGTAAGAAAAAAGTTTTCGAAATAGTATTTCTTATGCCAAATGTGGTAAAAGGAACAATTGACTTTATCTAGTTGGTTTGAGAGAGTATAAGGGAGGTGAAGTACCATAAGAAGGCATATGTTGAACGTAGGGGTAGGCCCTTAGAGTTTATGGTTAGAGACCATGTGTTCTTGAGATTCTCCCCTCAATGTGGGTAGTAGTGGTTTGGAAAATGGTGTAATAATTATTCCTATTTTTTGGGCCCTTTGTACTGTTGGGTAATTTTTTGGAGTTGGCATATTGGTTGTTATTTCCTCTATGGTTAGATAGGATCCATAGTACCTTAATTTTAACCCATCTTTGTTAGTATCTTCTTGATGAATCCCATATCATTGACTAGGGATTGTTAGATATCGAGGGTGATACAATGTTTATGTAGTGACCAGTATAAATCATGGATTTCTAAGAGGGGGTGTTGCAAGAATTTTCCATTCCTTTGGTTTTCATGTGGTGGATTCATGCTGGACTATATAATATTACCTAGGATCCAGGGAAATATATGTGTTCCCAATACCCAATGTAAATTTGACCATTTATTTACTCTATTTTTCATTATTGGTGTGATATTGGATCGTACTATTTTATGATATGTTTTGTTTCCTTGATGTTGTGACATGTGATAATTCTCACAAAATGTAAAAAGCATAATACCTTATTCCAAATCAAGATGTATTATGCCATACATGATTAAAACCATTTAGGTGAGTCAGTTCCAACCAAAGTGAATAATACCTTGACATGGAAGATGGAATTCTATGATTTATATACTCAGTGTACTGATGTGTGTTGGTTTTGGTAGTGGTTGGTTTTGTTGTGTGCATAATTATGTTGAAAAGTGGTGTCTTGTGGATGATATTCCATGTGTGGTGTTTTTATAGTAAGATTTGATGATGTGATTTCGTGAGATGTTTTGTGAGTGTTTTGGTTAGTGAGTTTAGTTGTTGGCATTTGGGGTGTAATGAGAACTTTGGGAGGTGCCTCAAGGGATGTGCTTTAGACCCCTTTTTTGAGTTTGGTTTTTATTCTTAATGATGAAAATTATTTAATATCTATATAATATAATGGTTCCACCCCCACTATTACTTTTTCTAGTTTTTTGGTTGGTGAGTGCTTGGAGGATGCTAGATGAGGTTTGGCAGAGTTGGAACAATAACAGAATTATAGCCAACTATAGACATAATAAAAATGACTTTACAACATAAACCTCTATTTTATGGATTATGTAGCCATTGTTTTATGATATTTATGTGTCTGGGGTGTATAAAATGAAAAGAGTTTATGTTGTAAGAAGGGGATTTATAGCGTATGTTAATTCCATCGCAATGAACCATGTTTTTTTGGAAGAAATGTGGATTATTTCCAAAAATATGGTTTTACGAAATAAATTTTATAGACCCATGAAGTATACTATGTAAAATTGTTCTTTGAACTATAAATTGGGTGAGTTTATAGTTTTTTATAATCCTCATTAGGTTTATTATCCTCTCATTCAAATACTCATCTCTCTATCATTCTGGATGAACCCTAGACTCCAAAGGTGGATCTTATATGCCTCCTCCCACCTTTTTTGATCATTAGTTCTAGTGGTTGAGTTCTTGTAATCTGTAGTGACTTGTTCTCAAATATCCATCATTTTCCATTCATTATTATTCTTGGGTATCTCACTATAGTGATGTTTTTTTTTGCATAGGGATGATTTTGGTATATTTTTTTATGATCCCTTGATGTGGTGTAGGTTGATAAATGGTTTACTTTTGTTGTTGTTTTTTGTGGGTTATTACATCTTTTCCCTCTGGTTTTAAGTTATATCAGAAGACTTTATTTGAGGGAGGGGATCCTCATTCTCACATATTTATGTTCTATGTGTGGGGATTACTTGATTTTTAATTCCATTAGTTGGATAGTAAGGTTCAACATAATAAGATAATAATTTGAATATTTGAAATTGATGTATAGAAAACCAGACATAAAATAAATATCCATTACATCCTTTGTGTATAATAAATAATAAATTAAATAAATAGACACCCAATAACCATATTAGTTTAGTGTCGTTTGAATAATAGAAATGTAAACACTAGTCCATGAGTAAACTACATTATCTCCCACTAGGTTCTCCTAGACAAGAACCACTCTAATACATATCATATATGAAATATTTCTTCATAACTTAAGGAAGGAAAAAAAATAAAATTAGTAATCTTATATTCTCAATATGTGTAAACAAGGGAGATATGTGAGCATAAACATGAGAATAAGGGTATGATAATGTGATCATAACATTATAAGATCAAACACTTCATATCAAAGATCATAAACATGAATCATGGAATAAATATTATCAGTTCATAAGAAATGAATCATATGAGAAAAAATAGAATAATCCATTAAATCATATTGTAGAGATTATATTTGGAATTGTGGAATACACTACAACATGTAATATCATTACATGTAAGTCAACATATGTTTTTACAATATATTAGGGAACATCATGGGAACTACAACTACTAGGTGGGGCACACCACTATTCCTAGACGCAGTACATTCCGTATAAGGGATCGGAATTCTCCATCTTCCCATTGTGGATAGGGATTCCCCACATACCCATATTGGATCTAGATTTCCCATCTTACCATAGTGGATCGGGTTTCCCCATCTCCCCATGGTGGATTAGATTTACCAATAACCCCATAGTGGATTAATCATGTCAACTTGAATCCCATCATTATATCATGATATAACAATCATTAAACAATTAATTGAAGGGTATATATTGATCCCAACTGTTACATAATAAAATCAAACATATATAATCCACAAGATAATAAAACTTGCATCATATCATGACCCATAAAAATAGATATGTTTCAAAAACATCACATCAAGACCCATGAAATAAAATGGTTATCATAAAAATTTCATCATACCATTGACTGTGTGAATGATATAGGTCTCATAATTATTTCATCAAATCACAACCTGTGAAAAGATCAGGTTTCAAAATAATATTACACAAGGAAGTTAAAAGGGTTTCACCAAAATCATTCCATTAAAACACAAACCATTCAAGAAATAATATGAATAGTATTCTTGGATCATATCCCCATTAAATCATAAACTATTACAATATAAGTCTCCATATATAGAGAAGTATTTTAACTATAATATCAAACATTTCTATAGTTAAATACCCTTTATTTAGAAATAGTTTTCCTAAAACCATTTAAAAAACCCATTTCCTATAGATAATTTTTTACCATTTCATTTAAAACATTTATTGAGTAAAATATCCTTTATTCTTTAAAAAATTATTTTAAAAACATAAATCCTTTTTAAAATTGTTTCTTTTGAAAATAAACTAGAAAATTAATAAAGGAAGGTTGAAAAAAAATCCATTGAAATCTTATAAAATAATCTTGAAAAACATTTTCTTTGAAAACATATAAAATAATCTTGAATGCATTTTGAAAAACTTTTTCTTTGAAAATTTGTTGAAAAACTAAACATAAGGATTAAAATCATTTTAAAAAACATTTTCTATTACATGGATTTTAAAACATATAATGAAATTTTTAAATCATTTAAATAATTTTTATTCAAAATAAAATATTGAAAACTCAAAAAGTATTCTTTTAAAATCATTTAAAACACCTTTTAAACCTATAATGTGTTTGAAAAAAAATTAAACTTTTTTCATTGAAACCAACTTTAAATTAAAAATAATTCAGAATATTATGAATTTTTTTTAAATTAAACATACATTTTAAGATTCACTAAAATTATAGTCAAGATAGCAGGTAAGTTTGTACATGCTGAACATTCCTTTTTCACATTAAAAGTTCAGAAAATATCACTAATCAAAAAATGAAAAGAATATTAATTTTTCAAAAGTTTATTAAAAATTTAAGATGTTGGTATAAATTTCCTTTAAATATCATAGAATAATAGTAAAATATTTTTTTAACATTTTTTGAAAACATGGTTTTGGAAGAATAAATTTTCGACCTAAAGGAGAAATAAAGTCATATTTTCAAAAAATAACAATTACCTAATTATCAAAAGTAAAAAAAGAGTATGAAATATTAATAATACATTAATATATCATGAATATATAGAGGAAAATAAAATTCATTCTTTCTATAGAGATATGTAACATAATATTTCATTAATGGAATCATAATCTGAAATAATCTCATTAAATGATGAGATTATAGAAATAAACTATTACCGCTTTGGTAACATTGAATCATAGTCCCCATGAATGAATAAAATTAGATTAATCATAAAATATCATGTAACAAGTTAATTTCATGATATAAAAATTTAAATTAAATTTTATACACACAATATAAAATATTTGTGCACAACATGGCATGTATCTGAAAGAAGGAAATTTTGAGAGAAAATAACATTACTGATTTGGTAATTTTTTAACCATTAAATCATAAAATTAAGATCATTAAATGGAAATGTAAATAAAAATAAATTTAATTATTATAATAATATAATACAACCATATTCATTAAATATACCATGTATAATGAATAGGTGGTGAACATGGATGGTGTCTTCGGGAAAATGAATGTGATAAGAGAAAACCCTTACCTTATATATTGACTCTTTTAATATTCATTCAGAACTCATGTATAATAAATATAAGTTTATTATACATCTACCTTTGAAAAATATTATTATATTAAATAACATATATGAATATATTATGACTTTATTTTACTTTTTTATTAACAAATCAATGTTATTGTTTTGTTTTGGGAAATAATTGCTTTGTTTTTTTTCTTTTGTTATGATTGGTTATATTTTTTGTCCACATAGTTATATCATGATCTCAAAAATTTAAAACATTATATGAATGTAAAATAATTTTAGTATATAATTATTTATATTAATCTATAAAATATATAAATATTAAAGGAATTACATCGTTCATGCAGATGGTAGGTCATATGTATAGATGAACATTCCTTCCGTTTTACTGCCGTATTGGAGGAAAGAAGGTAAATGAAACATATATGTCTATATATATATTATATATAAATATAGTATAATTATTATGTAATATATTTCATATAATTTTACAAAACTAATCCTTAATACAACCCAAGAAAAGTGTCAATGAATTGTAGTTCTTTAAGGAGGTGGTCGTCCACACTTCCACAAACGAAGTTATCGTATTCACAAAAAATGGAAAGTATGAAGGTATTTTTTATATAATAATTACAAAATAATAAATAAATAAATAATATCATATATGTATATAATGTAAAAACATTTTTTCCATCATATTTCCTAACCATGAGATGTGGAAGATGGAAGACTAACAATATCGTTTCATGAGGTGGCAGATCATCGTACACAAGGACGGTAGGTTCATTACCCATTAGATGGAATTGGGTGTAATTTTGGGTAGAAACCTTATAATAAAAACTTATTATTATATTTATGATACTTTTATTTTATTTTATCATGGAATAATAATAATTTAACAAGTGAATAAAGAAATAAAACTAATGTGATCGTTGGATAAGGTTACCTCTTTTTGGGGTAACACCTTTTGGTTTTCCCCAAAAGACTTTATTAGATCCATTTCATAAAAAATATATGATTATAAGATTAGGTGAGGAATTTTTGGGTATTATTGGAGAATATTTTAATCATTCCAAATTGATTTGTATATGTGAATAAGTGGTAGGTGTGAGTTTCTTTTTATAGTGAAGGAGTCACATTCTTGTAAATTTTATGAAAGGGCAGTCCACCCATGTTTTTCCCATGTAATTTGGATCCAAAAATATAAATAATTATCTAAAAGGGAGTATATGATCTCAATATATAATAAAAAATTTCTTTGGACAAGTTTTAGGTAATTTTGGCCCGTAAGTTTATGGTTTAGTCCCCTATTAAGCATATTTTTATCTTAATCATTATAATTAATTTTAATTACATTCTCTAATATGTTTGGTCAAAAACTAATTTGACATCATTATAAATTATAAGTCATTATTTTTAAAAATATTTAATACATTTATATAAATTCAAATCACTTAAGTGACATAAATTAATTTAAATTTAATCCCATAAAGGGGACGAAAATAAGGGTTCTTTAAAGTAAAAATGTTCAAAAGTTTACTAAGTTTTTATATGAAATTTCAAAGTAAAATTTATTGAGATGTCATATATTTGAATAATTTTTTAATAATTAATCTAACAGAACATTTAAAAAATGAAAAACATAATTTAAAATTATAACAAACTTAAATGAAAAAATAGTTTGGAATTAAAATTCTGTCTTTTTCACTATTCATCAAAAAATGAAACCTCATGAAAAAATAAAAAAAATTAACCCTAATGTATTTTTTTATTTTGATTTAATAAATGGATTTTATTTTTTCAAATATATATAATAAAGGTTTCAAAATTATATTTAAAATGGACTCTCCCTTAAAATGTGGTAAAATTTCAATTTAGAAAAAATATATATATTTTTATTCATAAAATTTGAGTTATTGTTTTATTATTAATATCAAATATATTATATGAGTGTAATAATATTTTATTTAATATATAATAAATTAAAAAAATTCCTCAAACTGGTTCCATACATTGTTGATATAAAATGTTTTGTCTACATAGAAAAGCAATTTTCTTAGAAAAAGAATTTCATTATTTTCAAATTTTTCTTACATTCATTTATAGATAAAAGTGATTATTTTATTCAAATGTTTAAATTTTATTAGAGTCATAATTTCCATCTTAATGGGTAGGTGAAAACTATTATAATATTTTAAAAATAATATTACTAGTTTGTTTTAGTTTGGTAAAATTGGTTGTGCGTGTAATGTAGGCTATCGAAGAAAATAGGCATTGCATGTAATACAATCCAAACATTATATTTTTTGTATCAGAAGATAATATAAGTGTATCTTGTATTTTAATATTAAATTTATTCTATTAAACACAATACAAACACAATTAGTTCATATAACATATGTTATATTTATAGTTTCATGAAATAAAAAATATCAAAAATATTAATTAATTAAAAAAACATATATTTCACAAAATCATAGGGTGTGACATGATGGGTATGTGGGATATATCAAATTATTTATTTATTTTATATATATTTTTAATTATTTTATTCAACATTGTTTACATACTAAAAATTACAGTCCTTAGGATCCTTGTTTATATTGTATGGTATATGATGTGATGAACCTTATTGTGTTGTTGTGTGAACACACTCTGAATAAAAGGATAAAGAATATATATATATATATATGGATAAATAACTTTTTTCCCTTAGAATCTTGTTTTAGTGATAATAACCATGATAAAAAAAATAAGTAATGTTGTGAAATAACTTGAATATATTATGGAATATTGAATGTGATATTATTCTGGTCCATGTGCTTCTTTTGATTCACTGTGTGGTTTGGACTATTATGTGGTGATGAAGGTGAACATTTGGGTTGTGTGATGTGGTGTGTTGTGATTTGGTGGTTGGTTGTCATGGATTTGATGAGGGTAGCTATTCAATGGTGATTATTTGTGGTGTTGTTGTGTCATGAAGTTGTGTCATGCAATGAGGTTATGGTATGTAATGTGGTGCCCAATGTGTTTTATGAATGGTGGTTGTGATTAGAAGAAGTTATGGTGCACTATGTTTTTCATTATGTTGAGTTTTTGAGATGTTGCTATTCAGGTGAGATAGTGTAGATGGTGTGGTGCAGTAATGAATATTGATGTGAGTTGGGCCATTTGGTATGTGGTGTGGTTGTGTTAGTTTCTCAATCAATCGTGGAATTAATTATCATGCTGAAATTAAATAACATGGTTTTTTAAATGAATAAGGTATGGGATAAAAGTTTATGTGTGGTAAATGGTTTAAATTAATTTAATGATAAATGAATGGGTAGTGAAAATTTGAAGGAATTAGTTTTTAATAGAATGTTTCTTGTTAAAAATCTTATTTGGGAGTGGGAATCTGTAACTTATGTAGTTGTTGTGTAGTGTGTTTCATATAGTGGTGGTAGTGGTTATGATGGTTGATCTGTGGTATTGTGGTGTTGATGTGGTTTCTACTAGTCTAGCTTAAGTGACCTCATCAGTTTTGTATTTTTATCTATTAATGTATCATGTATTTTTAATTTATTTTTTATGCACCACACCTGTGTTGGATAAAATTACCAATGATAATAGGTTACGAGTTCTTGGGTTTTTTCCAAAATCCAAGATGGTGATGATACGGATGGATAGTTAACCCCACTTCCTCAAACTTACATCAACAGGTATGGCCCATGTGTTTTCATGAAAGGTGTGATATGATGTGATAGTGATAAGAACTGACATGTGGTGGGGTTCATGTGTGGTAATAGAATGTCATGAGGTTTATTTGATTCCCATTCATGATATCCTACTACTCTTATTGTGTTATGGGATGTATAGGGATGGCCTAGGTATTTTTTGGTCAGGGTGATGTAATGAGGTAGTGATGAGATGTGATGTGGTGGATGTGATGTGACAACATCTGATGCTACCACTTGATAGTAGACCATGAAATTATGGAGTAGGTAGGGATTGATCCCGACGCACATTAGATATGTGAAGTTATATGATGTGATGTGATGTGATATGTATAGATGGGATGGGTGCACAGAACATTTGATGTTGGGGAATGAGAATAGTAAATCAGTGGGGAAGTAAAAGGAAGCTGCCTTTCATTGTTATGATCTTAATGTTATATTATGATATTGGATTATTAATTTAGTGAGTGAGCTCAGGTGAGGCTTGTATTTTTTAATAGACTTGTATATGATCTTGTTGGTTCTAGTGTTTGTTCACTAGTGCATTAGCATGCTATTTTCACAAGTGCAATTGATAGTTTGGTTATGTTCCTACTGAGTATACCTATTATTCCCACCATACATATATAAACTATTTTTCAGGTTTCTAGGAAGCCTTCGAGATCATGCTGGATCCTACTAGACTTGGTTATAGTTTTTGTTGAGTTGTTTTTGAAGACTGGTCTTTTTCAAAAATTTAGGACTTTTATTTGTATTGGTTTACTTTATATATGAAATGTGGGATGATTTTCAGTCTATCTTATATTATATTATGGATTTTCTTGGATATTATTTATCCTCTCTTTTGATCCTACACTATTACAGTGGTTAATACAACCCATGTTGGTTATATATTTGTCCTCGATGCCTGTTTACAATTCGGGGCCTACAGGAGGAGGGACATGTGGTTATTATCTATCTTCCTTCATTTCTAGCCCAAGAGGTGTCTCTTTGGAGGTATGGGTCATGAAAATATTTATAATTTTATATTTTCATATATTTTAAGAATTTATACTTTTTTGAATCATATTTTTTACTTTTACATATTGATATGTCACTTTTATGTAATATTTATCTTTGAGAAAAAATTCTTTATACATTTACACATTGAATTTTTTACTATGTCCCAATTATATTTCTTCTCTTATCTTCCAAACCAATAAGTGAATTCAAGGAGAATAATTTTATTCAAAATAATTGAAATAAAATTGAATATAATTTTATTTTAATAACAAAAAAATTACAACATAGAATAAGAGGAGGGTAGAAATATAGAGGAGATCCTCACAAGAGAAATTCCTTTATTTATTAGTGTATAGAATTTTCTAGGCTCTAATTTTCTTATTCTCCCAGTCCTATAATCCATGAACCGTCCATATTAATGGGGATTAATAGAAATTTATATTGTGTATGGGAAGGCTATAACTATATGTTTTAGGACTTATAAAGACAAAAATTTGAGTCTAAATGAGTACCCATTTTTGATCCAAAATGTTAGTCATAAAAACAACCAAACTAGATGTGGATCCAATTAAATGAAATATTTTATTCATTAACCAATAATGTCAAAAAATAAATTTCCCCAATCTAATAATATGTGATATTTTATGCGAAAAAAATTGAAGTAGGATCCAAATAGATTAATCTAGTCCAACATTGAATTTATAGCCCATTTTCTCCATTAAAACTCATAATCCACATCAAGGTCTTCAAATATAATATATATTTACAAATAGGTTAAATTAATTCATAGTATTTAAAATTAAAATTATATGAATAAAATATTTTATGATAAAATTACAATATTTTAGTTGAAATTGAAAAATAATATTTTATATGAAATTTCTATATTCATGCTCAATTTACAAATTCTAATTAAATCATCATGTAAAACACAATGAGGGATAATTAAGTCATTTATTACTAATAAAGTATTCCACAAAATTATTTTTTATTATTATTCTTATATAATGTTTATGGACTATTAAGAGAGTTTTAATCATTTTCAACTATGATCTTCCAGTTTTGAATCTTAATTTTCAATATACTATTTACCATTTCTAATTTTCATATTGAATATATCGGTGAAATCACTAATAGGGAAATCATATATGAAATAATGATCAATTTGAAGTGGATTAATAAATTTAAATATTTTTTTAAGAGAGTTATATAGTTTCAAGGGTGAGAGAGTATCATATTTACTAATTAAGAATATCAATTGTTTTATTCATGTATTGTTTTTCAATTTTATTCAACTACTATTTTTGATAAATAAAATGGAGTGAATATGGGGATTTTAAATATTCTAGAATATTATTTTTCCCTTACATTTAAGTATTTTAAAGAAATGGTTGGACTGCATTATTAAGGAGATTAAATGTTCTTCTCACACAAACTAGTGTATGTTTCTGAATGCTTCATCAAAGAAATAGTTAATGAAACCTTATAAAGAGAGTTTAAAAGATCGTTCATGTCACTAACAAACTCAGGATTACCTGACTCGAAACTCAAGAATACCCATTTTATGGCCCAAAGGACATTCCCAATCCCCATGCACAGAAAAATAGATTCTTTGCATCAAGGAATGACTCTCTAGAATAGTTTTCCCTAATAAATATGAATAAATGCACATAAAAAATTTACTATAAATTTAGTATCACTTTTTTGTAACTTGTACATCCATAAAACATAATTAATAATATTTAAATAAAAGCTAAAATACGTTATTAGAAACTCAAAAATAATCATCCATTACAAAAACATAGTATAAAATAATATAAAACTAGATAGAAAAGGATCCCAAATCACCTAAAATCTAGAATTACCAACACATACACAATAAAATGAGTATAGAAGAATACAAAATATAGACCAAACAAATCCTTTATGACTCAATTCCAATATCTATCCACATATCTAAAATATTCTCCACGAGAAAATCAAAAGAAACATTTCCATAAAGAGCAGTTTCTCAAAAACATGACCATAAGCCTACAAGAACCAATCAATCAACAACCATTGAGTGGAATAAGTAGGGTGTGGGAAAATATGATAATGATTTCATCAATAGGATTCTCTATCTGGTTCCTTTTATAATCCATTACATAAATTCTAGTTTGGAAAACAATTTATGAAATTAATACCTTTTTAACATTTTGAGTTAACCAATCCATATAAATAAATCCCAACATTGACTTTTTATAATCGTACTACCTCATTTAAGAAAAACCACCTTTTTTTAAATACACTTAAACCCATTATTAAAATATCATAGAAATTTATTTAAAACTGAGTAGATAAAATACCTAGTTTAAAACCTTTTGTCCTTACTTCACTTGAAAAATATTCTAAAATTTGATTTTTAAAATTATAACAAAAATAAAGAGACCATGCGTGTAAATTGTACAAAAAAACAAATAGAATAGATTAGAAACACAAAAACCATACAAATAGTAAATTAACTACATTGTGAAGTGAAAATAACCAATATAAACACCCATTTAGGTAAAATTAATAGGAACAAAAGAAAACTGTAATATTTTTCACTTCATAATGAAAAGATTAAAAAAAATCTTGGGAGAATCACTAAGAAACTATTATCAAGGTCCACTAAGGTCCTTGTATTTTCTCATGATTGTAACCAATCATACAATACCATATCCATTCCTATGTTTTATTATAGGGTGAAATACATTATGTCCAAAAAGTTTGTGACATCATGGTTTTATTATTATTGTGGAATAATCCAATGATAGGTAGAGAAAATGTAAATTCTTTGATCAAATTGTCTTGGCCTTCCCTATATAAGTACCTGAGGATATCAGGATTGAATAGAGGTGAGTAATGAAAATAATGAAACCAAAAACGTAAACATAAATACAAGATAAAAACACCCCCCCCCCTCTCCATAAAAATCATTATAAAAACAACCACTTTCATCAAAACACTATACATTCTACATGTCCCTAAAAAGAAATTTACAATAAAACGGGGATATACCAAAGTCACTTTTCCTAAAATTACCATTAGGAATTTTTTACCTTTTTAAAAACTAAAATCCTTATGTCTATTTTAATTTTTTTTTCAAATATTCCTTAAAGATAAAAATTTATATTAAACTAATTTAAAATAGATTTCAATGATAAACGTATTCAACACATATAAATTGAACCCAAACATACCTTAATATATGATAAGATATGATAAAAATAAATACAAGTTATAAGAACCCTAATATGATTGAAAATTGAATAACTGATCAATAACAGTCAATCATCATTTAAAAATATTCCATTTAACAAAAAATTAAAACTATGTTACATGAGATATTACACTTTAGAAGAAATTTACAATTTCTTAATAACATAATACTATTTTAAAAACATTAATTTGTTTAAAGAATATATTGAATAATTTTTACCAACACCTAGAGAGAATTAAAAGTTTTTTTTAGTTAAAAATGGCTCAAGATCCTTTTGAAACCTTATTGATGTTTACATGAAAATCACCAAGATAAGGAAAACAATTTTTTCATATTCAAAACTAACAACACTCCATCAATTTTATGTTTTTGAATGAGTTTTAAAGAGGCTAAGTTCTTATATAATGTCAAATAAATGGAGTATCATAGAGACATCTACCTTAATCTAAAGTTATTATGTCACCTTTGATGAATAATACTAGAATGGGTTTCAAGATGATATTCAAAATCCCTATGTAACACCCCAATTAGAATGTCACTCCAAATTTCCCCAACCTAGGGTGATATGTGACCTCAGGCATGCCTTCTCATATACTAGACACCTCTGACTATATCATCCCACCTTTTTAAAGCATAACATTTAATTACATTTTACAAAATCGAGGATCTTTAAGGTTTAGTGCCTTGGAATCCTGGAAATTCAAACATGAAAACATAAAACATTCTACTTAAACACTTGAAAGTATTCTCCTTATGTTCATACTAGGTTCATTAATGCATCTCATAACGTAGGGAAATACATCAAATGAAAGGGTTGAGCAGAAGGCCCAGTAAGGGAAACAAGGGGAAACATTTAACATGTGAACTTGAGATACATCAATAAAGTCATGAAAAAAGAACTTTAAGGAATGAGAATAGAATCCTGAGGCATATCATAATAAAAATAATGTATTTAATAACTTGAATATATGGCTAAAACATTTATCATAGACAATCATTTCTATTTCACCAAGGTCTGTCCCCAAGGTGTCATTAAAAATTACCAAGGTTATTCACCAAGGCGTCGTTAAAAATGGTCATCTCTATAGATTAGGTCTTTACCCAATGCATTGGAGAACTATCAGGGAACACCCTTAAATATGCCTTTATTATCATGTGATATACATATATAATCATCAAACATTTCATATATAAACCATATTTCATAAAATAAATGGGTTTCCTTTCATAATCATAACGTTTGAAAAACTGTTTTAAAGAAATGATATTTATGTCACTTTAAACCTACAGAAAAAGGAATGTGGGTTTCATGTATGTAAATCTCAGAATTTAAAATATAAAATTTTGATATATATGTTAATACCCCTGTAGAAAATGATATTTGAGTATTCACTTAATAAAATAAAAGAATTTGAGAAAAAAGAGAGTGGCATTTTGAGATGAAAAATTCTACAGCATAACAGCTATGTTACAGGTTTTTAGAAAATATTCAAAAGAGAGGGGACATGGGTCACCCACTCATAAATGATCCATAAAACAGTAGAGGGACAGAATATAATGGATATAAGAACATGGTAATGAAATTTTAAAGACATACCATATGAGATGAAAAAC
Organism: Viscum album; assembly: GCA_963277665.1. Lineage (NCBI taxonomy): Eukaryota > Viridiplantae > Streptophyta > Magnoliopsida > Santalales > Viscaceae > Viscum > Viscum album. The sequence goes on along the minus strand of OY728120.1, from coordinate 1,533,028,545 downwards.
ATCGAAGGAAGACAAAAAATAAGATTTCTCTTATGAAAATTCGGCAGCCTAACGACATCACTTAAAACTTCAAAAAAATGAATTGACGAGATAAAATATGGTTTCTAATAATATGATAATATAATATCAGTATGATAGATAGATATATCATACCCCAACATAATAAAAAGGAACTTGAAAGACTTGACATTAAAATAGATCTTGAAAACGATAAGGGTGAAAGAATCCCTTAAAAATTCACCAGCCTAACGGCGCCACTTAAACATTATTAAAATGAATTGATTAGAGAAAGAGGGGGTATCTCATTATATTAACATGAAAAGGAAATTATTATGAATATAAAATAACATCCCCATACATAAGAACATGGAGCATAAAATATATGACATAAAAGAGAGTACTTGGAAAGAAAGAGAGAGGTAAGATCCCTTACCTTAAATGTAACTCTTAAAACTCAAAGGTTGGGACCTTGAGGGCTTGGGGGAACCTTGGTAGGACACTTTTGGAGGTAATGAGACCAGAGCTTCGTTGAGGTTGATTTTGGAGTCCAAAGGATGAGAGAATGGCTTGGTATTTATAGGGAAAGTGAGGCGACAAGGAATTAATGGCCAAGGGACACCTCATTGGTGGTATTGGAAAAACCATGGGCTTGCCCATGGTATTTTCCCATGGTATTGGCCACTTGGGACACCTCATACCTTATCTTACTATTCATAAGTCTACCATATTTATTACATACTTAATACATCATTTAATGATGTCATTAAATAACCGTAACTTAAAATCTGTATTTTCACTATTCACTGAAAATTTAACTTTCTCAGAAAAATTCCAAAATTTCACCTTAACCAAATATTGATGCTCTGATTTCAAATATGAACTCCATTTTATAAAAATAAATTTCTAAATATTTTTAATTTAATTTCTAAATAAATACACTATTCACTAAAAATTCATTTTTTTAGAAAAATCCCTAAAAATTACGTTCACATAATATAGATGATCTGAGTTAAAAAATGAACTCCAATTTACAAAAATAATTTTCTAAATATTTTTAATTTATTTTTTAATTAAAACAATACTATTCACCCGAAAAAACTGGTACTTGACTAATAATTTCTGAAACAGTTATTTACCTATTTTATTGAATCACATTACTTAATCAAGGTGCCAAGATTATATTAATACTTTTTTAAGTGATATTACTAATCCATTTGGTCACATTACTAATCCTAAGCATAAAATCACTATTCACAATTTACTATTTATCAAAAATCATGTTTATCTTATTAGACTCTAAATTTCATACTGAACATAATTGTAGAAGACTATTTTTTGAAAATAATTACACATAATTAATTATTTAAGGTTTACATAAATATTTTCAAATATCCTTTTTCTAGAATTCATCAAAAATATGCATACTGTATTTATCCAGACATTTGAAAATTCACAACTTCACTATAAGAAGACGTCACAGTTTTTATTTAAATCAAATTATTACACAAGGCAGTTACAGTCTTGTTACATAACCCCTTATAACACCAGCATAGGACCTAAGAGTAAGGTGCGCTACAGTGATAGAATCTTGGGGCGGATCGGCCAACATTGCCCGAGTAGTGATTTCTATCATCTTGAACTTCTCATGAAGGCCATTCCATTCCAGCTTCACACGATGAATTTCGTCTTGGGTTTGGTCCATAAGAAAGCCCAGTGTGCTATATCCTTCCCAAGTTCTGTTATATGGGCTTCGATTGGCCCGAGACTACTGGATGAGGCCATCAAATCTTCATTATATGTTAATTAATCAAGATCACTTGTATTTAGAGACAACAATCTCAACATTTAGTTTCCATTCGTCATATTGACTAATGGTCATATAACAGTCCAAACCCAACGGTCTCATTTTAATTATACTCATGTTATCAAATGAAACAGTTTTGGTGAGTATAAAAAATAAAATAACACACAAAATTAGGATACATGATTTATTCAAAATTTCGGGTTGTTACAATCTTCCCCCTTAAGAAATTTCATCCTAGTAATTTAAAAAATTGAGCTTGGAAATTTCATTGAATGTCCCACATCAGAAAAGAGTCAGTAAAACTATTACTTTAGAATAAGGGAAGGGAAGTGCAAAGGTCACCCGAGTTAACCCATACTAGGATTCCATGTAGGAAAACATGGATATGGAGGAGAAAACAAAGGATCATGTTCTGAGGGAGAGTGATGGAAAACATGATTAGGAGAAAGATAACCACAAGAAAATCACAAACTTTTGATGTGTGTAAATGGTCTTTGATTACCCAGTAGGAAACGTAAACGAACAACATTTTTGTTTTATGTTGCTTTTCCTAATTTTGAGGAATTCATTTACTACATAGAATAAAAACATAAGGAAATATATTTACCTTCAAGTAGAGTTTCATCCTTTAATAAGTTTCTACCAAAACTAATCTTCTCTCCAAATGATGATCATTCAAAAAAACTTGGTCTCATCAAAATCACAAGAATTATCTTCTAGAGAATCACATAATCCACAAAATATTAACTATCTATTTCTTTTATCTTTACACATTATCACAAAAACAGAAAGGGTAAGATAAAACAACTCTTCAAAAAGAAAGAACCCCATAGTATGGGAAACTACTTTTAAATCTTCAAAATTCCACGGTACTACCCATAGTTCATCATAGGCCATTCCATAAATAACTGTCCTTAGAATTCCTCAAAATAAACCAAAATAAGATTGAAACCCAAATATAATATGGATTTGATAACATAGTCTTCCAAGATAAACATTATCGTTCATCTCCAAACAACATCAACCGCCCCTAACATCTTATAACAAAAGTAACTAACCTAAACCTATTTTCCCCAAGATAGGTTAATCATTTCCATAAGTAACCTAAATTATAATAAGTTCACCTTAAATTCACCGATTATTCAAAATATAAGTCAACCTTTACTCCTCAAAGAAAATATCATAGTAATCTATTTACCATGATCATATGAACGTCTTCCAAAATAATAATCATCTTTTAATCCACAAATCATCTTTTTTTTCAAGAAGAACAGCTTCAGAACATCAACATGTAGTACATAACAATAGATGTTTTTGTTAATTATATAAAACAATCTTAGGTAGTGACTTGATGTTCTTAGAAAACAATAAGGATATGCTCATAGAGCACGAACTAAAATACAACATGAAATAGATAATTATTGCGAAAAAGTTGCATGTACTTTAGTCATCATGATATATCTCAACATAGGACTTGCATTGTTCCCTTTTCCTTGAAGATTGTTGATGCTCATCATGCTTCTCATCCCTTCCAAAAGAGAATTGCCTGGGATAATGTCCAACTTCTCCACATTTATGAAATTGAAAAGTATAAGGTACATTAGATCTAACCATATCTCTATTCATCACATTATCCATTTTTTTGAAGAAATAGTCTACTTTATGCCCTATCACCCCACACATAAAACATCTCCCAGTTCCTTTGTGACATTTTTCATCGTGCCCCTTTCCACACTTTTTACACAAAGGAAATTGGGTCTTATTTCCCTTATAAACTTTATCAGATGAACATCCTTGAGACTTCGTCTTCTTCTTCCTTGATGAATTTGGGCATTAAACTAGGGACCAATTATTAATTTTAATTTTTGATAGCTGGTTTGGCATAATCACAAAATCTTCAACTTGATCTCTCGTCATCTCCGTCACATTAATAGGGCAATCATTACATTTCCTATCACATTTGTTTTTGGTACATGTTCTTCTATTTCCCTCCATTAAATAATAAAAGAAAGTATAATTAGGGGCTTAAATACTTAGCCAATAATCAGAAAAAGGAAACTTTAAGCATATAAGGATAAACATGTAGAAGAAAATTATATCCTAACTTGTGATCCCCTAGGTTCCAATCTAGGTTATCCATGATCATATATTCTTATGTGAATCTTTATTTTATTTTATCTTTGTTCTTTTAATAATGGTTTATACTAAGCTTATGAATTTACCAAAGCATATCCCCCGAGAGTGTCGTAACCAAGAGTGCAGCAAGGCCCGTTGTCGTGTACCAGTTCATGTTCGAGTCTAGATCAAGCGGTGTTTTCGGGTTTTAACCCTTTGTACATCTGTGCCAGAGCCACCTCTACCTGCTCGTATCCAGACAGGGATTTATTTGCTGGATAAAGAACTTACTCAATACTCACCAAAATACCAGGAAGATTTCCTATATTTAAACTTTTCTATAGGGTTCTTCCTAATGTTTTCATATCCTAATTTCCACAAATAACTAAACCATCCTTTGATACCAACTATGGAATCCCACCTTTTTATAACATAACTTTTAATTACATTTTACAAAACCGAGGATCTTTAAGGATTAGTGTCTTGGAAACGAGGAACATAAAACATTAAAACATAAAAAATTCTTCTTAAATACTTCAAATTCTTCTCCTTATGTTTATCCTAGGTTTATTACTGCATCTCATAACCTAGGGACATACATAAAAAGAAAGGGGTGAGCAGAAGGCCCAGTAAGGGAAACAAGGGGAGACATTTAACATGTGAACTTGAGATACATCAATAAAGTCATGAAAAAAGAACTGTAAAGCATGAGAAATAAATCATGAGGCATATCATAATAAAAATAATGTATTTCATAACTTGAAGATGTGGATACAACATTTTACATAGAAAATAATTTCCATTTCACCAAGGTCTATCCCCAATGTGTCATTAAAAATTACCATGGTTATTCACCAAGGCGTCGTTAAAAATGGTCATCTCTAGAGATTAAGCCTTTACCCAATGCATTGGAGAGCTATCAAGGAGAACCCTTAAATTTGACTTTATGATCATATGATACACATATATCATCATCAAACATTTCATAAATAACCCTTATAGCATAAATGAAAGGTGTTTCCTTTCATAATCATAACGTTTTAAAAACTGTTTTAATGACATGATATTTATGTCACTTTAAACCCACGGAAAAAAGAAAGCGGGGTTCATATATGTTAATCACAGAATTTAAAATAGAAAATTTTTATATATATTTTAATACCCCTATAGAATAAAGATCTTTGAGTATTCAATTAATAAAATAAAATAATTTGAGAAAAAGAGAGAGGCATTTTGAGACGAAAATTCTACAGCATAACAGCTATGTTACAGGGTTATAGAAAATATTGAAAATAGAGAGGAAATGGGTCAACCACAGATAAATGATCCTTAAAAAAGTAGAGGGACAGAATATAATGGATATAATAACATGTTAATGAAATTTGAAAGACATACCATATGAAATGAAAAACATTGCAGGATGACAAAAATAAGATTTCTCTTATTAAAATTCGGCAGCCAAACGGCGTCAATTAAAACATCAAAAAAATGAATTGAAGAGATCAAATAGGGTATCTAATCATATGAAAATAAAATATCATTATGATAGATATAGATATAATACCCCAACATTATAAAAAGGAACTTGAAATACTTGACATGAAAATAGATCTTGAAAATGAGAAGGGTGAAAGAATCCCTTAAAAATTCGGCAGCATAACGGCGCCACTTAAACATTATTAAAATGAATTGATTGGAGAAAGAGGGGGTCTCTAATATTATGAACATGAAAAGAACAGTATTATTAATATATAAAAACATCCTCAAACATAAGAACATGGATAATAAAAGATATGACATAAAAGAGAGTACTTGGAAAGAAAGAGAGAGGTAGGATCCCTTACCTTAAAACGCAACACTTAAAACTTAGAGGTTGGGATCTTGAGGGATTGGGGGAACCTTGGGAGGACTCCTTGGGAGGTAAGGAGAGAATAACTTCTTTGAGGATGATTTCGGAGTCCAAAGGATGAGAGAATGGCTTGATATTTATAGGGAAATTGAGGGGACAAGGCATAAATGGCCAAGGGACACCTCATTGGTGGTATTGGAAAACCATGGGATTTCCCATGGTATTTGACCCTGGTATTGGCCAATTGGGACACCTCATACCTTATATTACTATTAATAAGTCGACCATATTGATAACATACTTAATACATCATTTAATTATGTCATTAGACAACTGTAAGTTAAAAACATTATTTTCTCTATTCACTAAAAATTCAACTTTCTCAGAAAAATACCAAAATTTCACCGTAACCAAAAATTGATGCTCTGATTTCAAAAATGAACTCCATTTTATAAAATTAATTTTCTAAATATTTTTAATTTAATTTTTAAATCAATACACTTTTCACCGAAAATTCATTTTTTTCAGAAAAATCCCCAAAAATTACCTTAACATAATATCGATAATCTGAGTTCAAAAATGATCTCCATTTTATTAAAATATTTTTATAAATATTTTTAATTTAATTTTTAATTAAAAAACACTATTCACCCAAAAAAACTGATACTTGACTAATAATTTCTAAAACAGTTATTTACCTATTTTATTGAATCACATTACTTAATCATGGTACCTAGATTGTATTAATACTTTCTTTAAGTGAGATTACTAATCCAGTTGGTCACATTACTAATCCAAAGCATAAAATCACTATTCATAATTTAATATTCATCAAAAATCAAGTTGATCTTATTAGAATCAATATTTCTTACTGAACAAAATTGTAGAAGACCATTTTTTGAAAATAATTACACATAATTAATTATTTAAGGTATACATAAATATTTTCAAATATCCTTTTTCTATAATTCATCAAAAATATGCATACTGTATTTATCCGGACATTTGAAAATTCACAACTTCACTACAAGTAGACATCACAATTTTTATTTAAATCAAAGGATTGCACAAGGAAGTTACGGTCTTGTTACATAACCCCTTATAACAGCAGTATAGGACCTAAGATTAAGGTGTTCTAGGGTGATAGAATCTTGGGGTGGCTCGACCAACATTGGCCGAGTAGTGATTTCTATCTGCTTGAACTTCTCGCAAAGGTGATTCTATTCCAGCTTCACACAATGATGTTCGGCTTGGGTTTGGTCCAGAGCAAAGCCCAATGGTGCTACCTCCTTCCCAAGTTCTGTTAGATGGGCTTTGATTGGCCCGAGACTACTGGATAGGGCCATCAAATCTTCTTTCTATATTAATTAACCAAGATCACTTGTATTTAGAGACAATAATCGCAACATTTAGTTTCCAACTGTCATATTGACTAATGGTCATATAAATGTCGAAACCCAACAGTCTCATTTTAATTATACTCATGTTTCCAAATGAAATAGTTTTGTTGAGTATAAAAAATAAAATAACACACAAAATTAGGAAACAAGATTTATTCAAAATTTTGGGTCGTTACACCGACCATCAGTGAGGGACTAGTCTATATAATTGGGAGATTTTTTCCTCAAATATTAGTGTAACAACACAGAAAATACCATACATATACAATTAATAATTACAATATGAATAACAAAATAAAAAATTATACAATAATAAACACAATTTTTTAAAACAAACACAATCGTTATATTGTTCTCTTATTAGGCTTACCCGAAATATAAAACAAATAAGATAAAAATACATAATTCCTTTAATACCATCCTTGGGAAACTCCACACTTCTAGTCTTTATACTCTCCCAGGATTCACCAGACCAATCCACTGCACAACTTATTCTCTAACCTAAAACTGGACATATGGTCTTCGCATGTATCGGAGTTCCCTTGTTGTTTTTGAACATATAAATCAATGGTCTCTCACTAATAACACATAATATAAATCATCATATGGGTGTGTTTTCTTGAGGAACGTAAATACATAGAATAAAAATTATGATCAGGACATCATGTTCTAAACATTCCACCATTAATCTTGTGAACTTTCACATGCATGTTAGGTCATAATTTGACAACCAGGACACCACAACACCTAACAAAACCTACTTTATTTCCATTCCAAAACAACATCATCACCTCCTTAAGATTAATATCCCATCCCATTCGTAAAAAATCTTGGTACTATATCAACCAAACCATCAACACCACCCGAATGTGTAAATTAAGGTCGAGTATCCATGTCATGGACCTTTCATCACACTCAAAATGGGTTTTTTACACCGTCTAACTTGAGATGATCCCATACATGTCCTAAACACTTCCTTGTCTCCCAAGGTAGGGTCCACCATCCACACAGCTCATTACATCACACCATAACCTATCTCTCTCAATCATGGGAGGTCATGAATCACACCCACAACTCTATAACTCACGATGAAGTTAAAACATTACAACTCCTTTACCCTAGGGTGCATCCCATATAAATTGTTGGTCTAATACCCTCTCACTCAGGTTGGTCCCTACCCAAACACTCTCATTTAATATAGGGCCAAACATCCTAACCAGTGCACTCTTACATATGGTTGGATATAATCCTTGTCCCCCCCCCATACTCAAGTTGAGGATCATTTCATATGAAGACATTCAATATCAAAAGGGCATGTGATCCATCTGAGGAGACAACAACTTTCCATAGGCACTAGTAACTCATGAAATATCCCATGGTCTCTAAAATGTCTCAAAATCTCAAGAAAAAATTTAGGTCCTCATGGAAGGTTCACCTTTCAAACAAGGACATCCGCTAGGGTGAATCAGACTCGTCTGGGTCTCAACTCATTGGCACAAAGTCGTACCCATCAACTGAATATGACATCATATCACATCGGATCTTACCAACCCTATAATCAATACCATTCAAAAAATCATCAAGAACCAACTTGACAACCCCAACTCGGTTCAGAACTAAAATATGCTATGAAATATCTCTCCAACTCATCACCTAGAATAAACCCCTTTATTTTACATATGTCCAGTCCTATGTGACTCATTCCTCTCTTCACAGACACTAAGACTCTCCTTTGACATCATCATAATGTTCCAAGGAACTCATGAAATGTATGACCATCTCACCCATCATAACATGGCCCCAATCCTCTTTTCTATTTCCAATATCTTTAGGTAACTCACCTAGGATGCCTAAGTAATTTCATGCGCCACGAGACCTAACTAAGGACTTGTGTCAACATAACTGACACCTTCTCCACCTTGAGACCTTTTTTTCAATGATCCTAATTTACCTATTTCCTTAAAAGAACATATTCCCAGCATATGAGGATCAATGCCATCATATTTTTTTATCTAGTGAACTTTAGGTCCAGTTCCATTCTATATGAACCCACACAATTATGCATACATGAAAAAACATAAATAAAAAATCATATGAGTATGTATGATAGGTTTAACCTACCTCCAAAATAGATTTACCATCCCCAAAAAGCTATGTACCACCTTATCCAAGCCAGTCTATGCCTCTTTCAAGATCATAACATCACCTGAGATTATATCTTACACCATAATACATCAAAATAATTAATTCCAAAAAATTAAATCTAATTATTACCCTAATAGAAATAATCTCTTAAAAACACATTATGAATAAATGCATTTCAAAAATCATATATAACCATAAATAAACATCATATAGGTTTTATGTAATACCCCTTAACTCCCTCATAGTAAACATTCTTTCCACTTGATACCCAACTACCCCTATATTATATTAAACTTAAATAAAAACATTAAATAAATTAAGTCAATTTCATAACTTAATAAAAATGGAAAAATAAGTCATTTTATCATCCTCTTGGGACATCCTATAGTCTAGATGAGAAAAAATTCATATCAAATCCATACATTTTTACAATGTTGTGGTGAAATAATCATATAAAACTAATCCTAAAACCACTGAAAATAGTGGGCTACGATGTGAAATTGGAATGGAGGAAGAAATAGATGAACACCATTTAATTTATTTCATAAATGGATGTAAAATATCACAAATCCATGGGGTCTAAGGGGGGGATAAAGTGTGAGAGGTTTGGCTGAAATGACCTTTCTCATGTTAATCATTCTTCCATAATCGGAGGGTTCGATAGATAAATTTCTATTATTACCTTTATAAAAATATCCCAAGGGAGACATAATAATGTTTCCCCTTGAGTTGTATCATATATCCATATCCATAGGGTATGATGTGGTGAAACCGAAGGGTACGTGGAATAAAGAAAACTCTATGATGCAACCCATGGGGATGTGGCTTGGAGTAGAGCTCCATGACACAACCCACCTTAAGTGGTATCCTGAGGTCCTTGTTGGTCCAATATGTGGTTGGAATATGGACAAGTGGGGAGGGGTGAATATGAATTTTCAAACATTCAAAAAATTAGTTAAAATGTATTCAATATTAGAGTAATAAAACATGAATTTCAAATATTTGTGTAAAATAGCACTATAATCAATGCACATAAATAAATGAAAAAAATGATACAAATAAGAAATTTAATTTAGTTTAGATCCATGGGTACCATATACACTATTTATAAACTCTCCAATTAGTGACAATATTGGTAATGACTAAAATTATCCTCAATTTTGAAAGGATGTGGTAACCTTTTAAAAATATACCATTTTCTTACCAAGAGTCACAACCCAATCCCCTTTATCTTTATGGGTTTAGAAAAATGAATCATTATTTTCCTAAGAGAATACCCAACCTATACTTTTGACACTGTAGACCTAACTTATAGGCATTACTTTCAAGGTGGAAGGAATAACCAGAGTTAGTTTTTACAGATTGACGTAAAATCTTGTGAATATGACTTCTATTACTATGGATGAAATCCTATACCTTTTTTAGTGATATAACTATGTGAACAATAAAATGAAAATGATAAAATTTTATGAAATAAAATAAACAAGAAACTAATGAAATTTGAAAAAAAAAGATAATGTATAATAGTTCTCACATTCCATTCATAGTTAGGTATAACACATATTATTTGGATATTCCAAAAAGACTCAACAAAATACTCAAACGTTTTTCTTCTCATAACATATAACAAATTTATTAGACAATGACTATGATGCATCGTACACATTGGTTTTATATGGAATCTATTTATATAAAAATTATCCAAAGGATAAATTCTTTAAATAAATACCCATGATCTTTATGATTTTATTCCTCATTTTGTATTTATAAAACTATATCTAATAAATTGTTATCATTTATAAATAAATTAATAAATTAAAAAAAATCATCCGCTGAAAATTAAAATAGAAGAATAATAATAAAATAGATTATCAAAATTATTCTTGTTCTATAGTTTTGTATGGTTAAGGTATACTCAAGATTATGTAAAAGAAAGTTAAAACTATGTAAAAGTCATTTATATGTTCTTAAATCTAACATAAAAACTTGCATAAAAGAAAATGGACTTTTGTAAAGGTAGTATATATAATTTCATCAAGAATAAACCCAAACATATTAAATGAAGGTAAAACAACAAACATTCAAAAAGGTCATCTATATAAGAGTAAACATGAACTATGTAAAGGTCATTCACTAGACATGTGAAAAGTTCATTTGTAAAATATGTGTAAGGATGTTTTTAGAATCTATGTAAATAGCATTTCCGTACCACATAAAGTGATTAATTCTTCACATATATAGACATATTCTCATAATAAAATATATACATATTATTTTTTTGTAATTTACAAGAACTATTGAAAACAAAAAACTAAATAATTAACAAAATAAAAAATTATTGATTAATTAATTACACAAATTTCAGGGGTTATAAATATCAAATCAAAAATAACTTTGATCAATGAGTAATTAAAAACTCTAAAAACTCCCCCTTTCTATAAAAATATCCCTCATTTGATAATTTACAAAACTGAATAATAATTACAAAAATCTCCCAATTTTTAATTAATCAGAATGGTAAAAAAATGAGAAACCCGGTTTTACAAATAATTATACAACTCTAAACTATAAATCAGTGAGAGTAGTGGTACAAAAAAATCCTCATGTTTGAAAGGATTTTATAACCATTTAAAAACATAATTTCGTTAACTTGGAGGCACAACCCAATTCGCTTGATCTTTTTTTGTTCAAACAAAAACACAATATTTTTGTTGGAACAGACGCAACCTATACTTTAGAAGGATTATCCCATACCAATATATCTTATTTCTAATTGATATTAATAACCGATAATTATTTTAATATTTTAAAGAAGAAGCATATGTATATTCCTTTTTGTTTTGTTGGGAACATTTGAACCTTTTTATTAGTGGTATAACCATGTCAACATTATAATAAAAATGAAACAATTTATAGAAATAATAAAACCCTGAAACAACACAGTGATAAATAAAATAATGAAATATAATAGTGCTTATTGAACCATCAAAATTTTAGTAGAATAATTATTCTTTGGGTTTTCTATAAAGCCTTAATAATCCCCTTAAACTTTGGGGATTTTCCTAACACAAGAGTATTTGATTGAATTGTGAGTATCATGAATTCTACTTTTTTGTTTTTTCAACCCTTATCTATAGAAAAATTATCCAATTACTAATTCCTTTAATTAAATCTTTGTGATCTGCATTATCATGTGGGAGTTTCCCAAAAAACACATCACAAATCATATGCAACAATGACAAATAATATAAACATGATAATAAATAATTACTCATATATGAAAATTTAATGCGTATTTTGAAACTAATTTACCATGTTATTCCATGTAAAATAGTACGAAAACCATTTTGAATATAATTTTTTTTGTTTATATGTAATCTAAATATTAATAAAATAGTTCAAAACAAATATTAATCGCATCAAATCAAAATATTACTATAATAATACAACTAAGTTCCAAAATTTTTCTTAGTCTAGATGTTTATATGGGTAAAATAATATGGAATATGGGAAGGTAAAATCCTACTTATATATAGGTAAAATTAAACCATGTGAAGTAAATTTATATCTATCTAATTCTTACATATAGACATAAGTAAAATTTAACATATTTGTGTAAATGTAATATATTGATTTTTATCAAGGTAAAAATGATATGTATTACATGAATGTAAAACGAAAAACTATATAAATGTCATCTATATAGGGGTAAATATAAAATACATAAATATCATACGATATCCATGTGAAAAGTTCAGTTATAAAATCCATGTAATGATTATTTTAGAAGCAATGTTGAAATCATTTTTAAACTATGTAGAGATGATTATACATTTACATTGAACATGTATTCCTATAATAAAACATCTATGTATTAGTGTTTTAGACTTTGACAAAAACAACTAAAATCATAAAATTTATAAATAAATATAATTAAATATTAAATATTTATTATATATTTATTGATTACATAAATGAGAGTGATTGTAAATATCAAAACAAAAGGAACATATAACAATGAGCCAATTCAATCTCTAACAATCAAAATCCCACTTTCTTTAACAATATCCCCTTTTTGTTAATTTTCAAAACAAGATAACAATTAAAAAACTATATACCCTTTTTAATAAATAAAAAATATAAACAAAAAATAAGAAACCATGATTTAAAAAATTTTAAGCAATTATCCCCAATATATTTTTTTACTGTTCTTCCCCTTTTTAAAAAAACATGACGCATCTTAATTAAAATTTAAGTAGATTTATTTTTCTTAAATAACCTAAAACGTGCTCAAACATAAATTTTTTGTAAGAAAATTTCAAAAAAAAATAGTGACACTCCCCCAGTACACAAATAGCTATACTCTTATACCAAAATAATTATAATGCAATGTGAAAAAAAAATTAAATTTCATCATTCTGAAGTCAAAAAAATGAAAGTGGAATATTATAACAAGTATAAAATATACATAAGAAATAAATTGTAGAATTTTAATTATTTCAAATAAATTATAATTATTTCCCTATAAAATATTCAATAATAAACATTAATGAAATTTTACATGTTAAAATTTAATAATAAATTGGAAATCATTGTATTATTAAAGTTACCATAAGATTGAAATGATGAAATATTTTTTTTGTTAAAAATATTTTCTAGAAAATTAAATAAGTATGTTAAAGGAGAATTAGTTTCCCATGGAACATTGGAAATAATTTTCAGAAGATATTCATATTCTTAAAGGAGTAACCTTATAAACTAGGAGCACCGTTTTTGTAAGATATGCTTCTAAAACATGACTAAAAGTAATGAATATAAATGGAGTTAGTGGTGCTGATTGATGGAGAAATAATTAGAAATTTTAATTTCTAGAACAATTTACATACATTAGGTGATTCATAAAGACGATCTTCAATCATTCATGTCTAGTGGTGAACGATTTCATAGAACTATCAATCTTATTTGGTGACTAGCGTCTAGTAGGAATATCCCACAAATGGGAGACATTTTCCAAAGTACATGAACATATTCATACATCTATAATACCAAAATAATGAAAAGTAAAAATACTAAGTAAACAAATGCATGCATACAACAATATCCCAACCAATAGAGTACCATAGGAAATTAAAGTGTAGTAAAGTACAGTAGTCCAGACTATAAGACCACCAAAAAGGTTCTAAAAACCAAAAATTACAACCTATAAATAAAGGTACTGGGACTGATATCTGTAGTCACAAGAGCACACCCCATTCTATCTAAACTCACCACACAATGTCATGTTTTGGTCTTCCTAGAACATCGTAACAGTGTTTAATGTCTTCATAAGGCATGGCAGATACGGTGAAATCCTGTAAAGGGGTGAGTAAAACAATACTGAGTAGGATTCCCTAAAAATACAAATGAATACCACACAGGAAACACCATGAAGAAGATACCACATAGAAATACCACAATGAGAAAACCATCAAAGAAGATATATTTAGTTGAACATATGTATATGTCTGTAGAAAAAATTATAAGAACATCCAGGTATACTCATAAAGGATTCTATTCCTCAAAGTCTCATCCACTATCATTTATGTGGTTTCACCAATAGAATTATCTTCCCAAGAGACCTCACTCATTGAGATATTTGATATAAGCATGTATAACAAGTCTACCAAAAGTACCTAGGAGAACACTAGGGTCTCGACAAGTTACATTGATTTTCTAAGACATATAGTCTCGCAAAGACAAGGAGTTTAAATAACACACGGAGTGTCGGTAACAAAGGGAGTGTCGGTAACACAAGGATTGTATGTAACACATAGAGTTTCACTAACACACAGAGTGTTGATAACACACAGGGTGTTAGAAACACACAAAGTTTCAATAACACATGGGTTGTCAGTAACACACTGAGTGTCGGTAACACACGGAGTGTCGGTAATACACATAGTGTCAATAAGGCACAATGTTTCAGTAACACATTGAGTGTTGGTAACACATGGAGAGTCAATAAGTCATGCAGCCACCTAGTTACATTGTCTCAAAGTCACATATAGTTCTAGGATTACACTCATAGTGTTCTTATACCACGAACTTCAACACCTAAAACCATTATTTTTTAGTCCAACATCCACAAAAACTCACTTATATTTTCTCAAATGAATCGTCTCATCACAAGGGTATCAATGCCGCAAATATATCCTCAAGAAACCCCATGGTTTGAATGTTACGATTTTTTTTATTAAAATATCTAACACTGGTCTGGTCTGGTCTGACCCGATCCACCGGATGCATCCCGACCCACCGTCTGACCAGACCTAGTCCATCCGAATTGACCGAGATCGGTCAAGTATGTTCCACTGGGATCAGACCACTGGTCGCAGCCCGATGGGCTGCTGGTTTGTGCCCGTTGGGCCGCTGGAGTGGCCTGGCCACCCTGGTCCGGCCCAGGGTATGCGAGCTGGTTTTTTCCACAAGACTCAGCTTACACTGGTCGTCACCCCTAGTCTACACAGTCTTCCCTAGCTGCATGGCTCCCCCCATGTCTCCGGCTCAATGTGGCATCACATCATTCAACACGGTCGACTGCCTCATCCCTAGTCCCCAACATGGCAACTATCGTCACAGCTCCACCCGGTCCAGATGTGTTTCCTCGTAGTCCGGTCACCACTACCTACTCATGCTGACCCCACCATAGGATCCTCCTCGATCCACAGTTGAGTCGTGGTTTAGAGGGTTGCATCCATTACAGCACCTCACCGCCATGTTCCACCGACTAATGCCACCACTGATATCAGTGGCCCCTTCCACGGGCCACAAGTTCTCCGCCGGTGCTCCATTTTTCAAAATGAAGGCACTTCTGCTTTCCTTAGGTTGCATTATTCACTGACTTGGTTAGGGATTGACATCATGATACATTTCAATGAAAAGTCACTCAAATCGTGATATCTCTCGAACCTCTTCGATATGTATGTCACTATCATTTTTGTCCTACCTTCATTCCATGTTAATCCCAAAACTCCATTAACATATCATTACGCCATGTATTGAGTGTGCAATGATTGATCAATATCAATATGTCAAGCTGTGGGCCAAACGAATAATGCCCGCGATGAATGATGAATGGGGGAATAAAATCATAAATCAACCAAGAGGAACATACATTGACTATTGTTCGTGTCGTTCATGGTTCATTTCCATAATAAAGACAATTGAAATCAAACCAATAATCACAAGATCAATCTCCCATGAAAAACATGCAATGGTAAATCCCATCGTGCAACAACGATTGATCCGTGGTCCAATTTTTTTGTTGATTGGTTTTCCTTCATTGTGTAATTTATGAATGAGGAAAATAAATCAAATCACAAATCCCCTAGCTTGATTTGTTT
This sequence comes from Viscum album, assembly GCA_963277665.1. NCBI lineage: Eukaryota > Viridiplantae > Streptophyta > Magnoliopsida > Santalales > Viscaceae > Viscum > Viscum album. Next base: position 1,533,011,850 of record OY728120.1, on the reverse strand, counting down.
TGATCATTGATGAAGAATAGTCTTCGTGTTGTTGTTGTGGCTGAAGATCCTCTGAATCCGAGGGTCACTGCTAATCGTCGATCCACGATCCACCGATGTTCGTCGACAAAGCTTCATTTACTTGCCTCCAATAAATTATAGGGTTATGGTGATAACCCTAAATTCATAGAAGAATAATTATTATATGAAAACGTGTCATTGCATCAAGAATAAAATATTTTTGTTAAGATATTTTAATGATGTTTACGTCCAAAAACTATCTTTCACAACCGGCCTGTGTCAGCCGATGTTAGGCCTCACCTAATAAAATCAACCCCTTACGAACTCAATAGAGGTCTTGGATTTCTAAAATAAGTTACCATTATTGAGTTATTAGGATTTTAAAGTAAAAAAATATTTATTTATTTTATATACGGTTACACCTTAATTGCCTTTTTCTACAAATGACCAGCGCCGACCAAGGTTAGGTCGCTCCTAGGTTAAAGCCAGTATCCTGAGTTCTACGATGCCCATGAATTTTTGATCAAGGAAACCACTTAAATGTTTCCTAAACTTCTAAGAAAAGTCATGTGCACATTCTCTAAAAAATATAATATTAATTTTGATAAATTGTTTTGGGCACACCTAGCCACAGAATTGTATGATGTCTCATCACCTGGTCTCATAATTTTTCCAAATAATTTCTAAAAAAATCAGTAAAATATGAGTCATTACACTCTCCAGATATTAGTTCATTATATCCTCTAAGCCAAAAAAGTGGATACTCAAAACAATGAGGGTGCTGGGAAAGAATCTGAGCCATCTGCTCTGATGTGCTCCCCTATAAATTCCAATTTCGCCACCAAATGTGCACTAAATGAATCAAACACCCATGAAGGATCACCTTCTATCAATACTTGAAATCCATTGAGTTCTCAGCCAAAGTCTCCCTAATCAATGACATGTGATGAATCATCCACATGTCTCCTTAGATGAGACACATTGAAGACATCATATATCTGGTCAAACTGTGGGTGTAGAGCCAAGCGGTATTCCACCTCACCAAATTTACGTAGTATCAGGAAAGGGTCGATGAACCTCAGGGATAGCTTATAATCCCAACCAAATCATTATATCCTACATAGATGAGAGATTGTAAGGAACACATAGTCTCTCTCCGTGGGTTTTAAAGTCTTCTTTTTCTTGTCTGAATAAGATTTCAGATGGCTCTGTGCCATCTTCATCCCTCCTAGATGACATTCACCTTATCTATACTCACCATCACTAACTCTGGGACCATGAGAACCAACTTTTCTAGGTTAGTTCAATAAGGTGGTGACCTACAGGGTTCCCCATACAAACCCTATAATGTTTCTATACTAATGGTAGATGTGTGGATTTTGTTTTATGCAAACTCCACTAGAATTTGGTGATCCTTTCAACTATGGAAAAAACATAACATGGAAGATAAAATCATGTCCTCCTAAACCTGAATGGTCCTCTCTGTTTTTCCATTCATCAGGGGATGAAAAAACTTGATCAATCATAACTAAGTCCAAAATTTTTAATTCAATCCCTTCGACAACTAGGTTGTGAAGCATCTATCTCAATCTGAAATAATTTTAAATGAAACTCCATGAATCCAAACTATCTTCTACGCATAGAGGAGTCCCATGATCTCTACTGATTTTTTCCATCTATTAAGTAGAATGTGGGATGACTTGGTGAGTCAGTGTATGATCACCTAGATGGTCCTATTACCTCTTAGATGTATGTGGTAAACCCATCAAAAATTCTATTATTAACACATCTCACTTCCATTCCAACACCTTAAGGAGTTGATTCAATCATGTTGGAACCTGATGTTAAGCCTTAATTTGTTGACAAGTAAGGCAATGAGACAAAAACTCTGTATCTTCCTTCTTTATCCATGGACACCAAACTTATTTCAGAGGTCATAGTACATCATTACCACACCTGGATGTACCAATAAATGGGATTTGCGAAACTACCTAATAACATCCTATCTCAATGCCACTAGTATCATTTTTCATCCTCTGAAAAGAACAACATAATCCAAATCTTTTGAATACCCATAAGGGGAATTCCCTTTGGACATTTATGCACATAGAGCCTCGAAATCTATATCCCTATGTTGTTCCTCCCTGACATGCCATAAGAGTGGAGAGGGGTTACAACCATTGACTATAGATAAGCTTCCCTACGTCTATCCAGTATGGAAATATGAAATGATTATAACTTCTTTGATGCCTCGTTCTAAAACTACAAGCTATATCTCTTACTGAGAGCGTCTTCTACCACATTATCCTTCCCAGTACTACAGAAAATCTCCATTTCATGGTCCTGGAGTAACTCTAGTCATCAGCTCAATACCAAGTTTAAATCCTTTTGAGAGAATATATGCTTGAGACTCTTATGGTTGAAGTAGATGATAAACCACTCTCTCATTAGTTAGTGTCCCCACATATTCAATCTAAAGACTACTACTGCTAACTCAAGATAATGGGTCATGTAGTTCTGCCATGTGATTTCAACTAGTATGAACCATAGGCAATCATTTCTTTCCTCTACATCAGGACACAACCAATCCAAATTATGGATGCATCATAGAACACTACATACTTGAATCCCTCCTCTTAAAACCTCAAGAGGGGAGAACTTTTAAAACTCTACCTCAACCTCTTCTAGATCCGTCAAAACACTAGTCTCTGAGATAATATATCCAAAAAATGACCTCTCAAATCCCTGACTAACAATTCAATAGCCTCCCATAACAAAGGTACTCTCAAAGTGTGTCTAGAATCATCCTGAAGTGTCTCATGTTCTCCTTTTTGGATGCTATTTACACTAGAAAATTATTAATGAAGACTACATGGGGATGCCCATGGTGAAACACTCGGTCTCATGAAGCCCTTCCTATGCATGTCCTCCAAATTAACCTTGTAGTTCATGAATCTCTATGAGAACCATCTTATATGCTTATGTAAATATTGGTATCATTATAGGGTGTAGATCAAAAAATAAGTATATCTCTCATTGGGGAAGTAAACATAGAACATCTTCAAGGTATACATCGTTATACTCTTCTACCATTACAGTAAAATGAGGACTCAAAACATCCATTACATCAAGTGTCAAGATATCAAACTAAAGAGTACTCGGCTACACCCTCTTATGCAAGGGTCCATCCAAAGTTGCAAGGATTTCCCTTTCCTTGATAAAAAGGGAAATTTGGATGTATTATCATGGACGAACCACACCATTTTCCTTAAAAAATCAATCTGAGCATGAACTGTGGCTACTAGTCCATATCCAGAATGGAATCGTAAGGCCTTCACCCCTCTACCAAGATATTCCAACAAAAACACTCGCATTGGAGAGTCAAGTAACACGGTGGACACGAGTGTGTGATCATTGGGTCTCCTCTAGTAGGAGTCTCTAAAATAGAGGTTCAATTCAATGGTTTAATCAGAATCTCTAAGTATCAAACAAGAAAATTGGTAGGAATGGAAATCACTATCACAAGTGTCTATCAATAATGCAGCTAAAGTAGAAAGACACACATCATACCTTGAACCATTCCTAGAGTCCTTGAGACATAAGGTTCAACCACATGTAGTTATCTCCTCCCTTTTCCTCCTTCTCCATGAGTCTGGTATGGACCACCTGGGGGTGGTGGTGGTAACACGTCAAAACATTGGCCACCTCCTACTGCTTCACTAGATGCTCTTCCACATCTGCCACCTAACAGATCTATTTTCTCCTACCACTGCCTCTTCTTCAGTGGTTCATCAACTACCTATCTGAATGCATCCTGAACAGAAAAAAAATCTCTCATGGAATGTCCCTTCCCAAAAAAATCATAGAATCACATATTCATCCGTGAACTAGAAAACCCCAATAACTTTCAATAAAACCTCATGTTATTTGGAATATGTCATCCTCCTACTATCAGTAGTTATTATTGACCATAAATCCTAGGATATTTCTACCTTGGAAGCCTATAATACAGATTCAAATCCTATGTATCATCATCCATCTCAAAAAGATCCATCCAAAACTCATTCTAGAAATCTATATCCAACTGAACCAATGGAGGTGAATCTATGAACTGATAAATAGGAGAAAGAACCACATGCTGACCATACTGATGAAAAACTACTCTATGATGGCTCCCCTCCGGAAGGCCTTATCAAACATTGATTTGAACTCATAATCATGTTTCGAAAACATCGTTTCCCGGTGTCATGAATACTACCAGTAAGAAAAAAATATGTATCCGGGTCAAAAGAGTACACCTGGTGAGCGGAATCAAGAAGGATATGGAAAAAACATCAACTTCCTATATGATACATGTGACATCATTTTTTTATGAAACCATTGTTTTCATGTACCGAGTTGAAATGTAGGTTTCTATATCCTAGTGTATGGATACTTTGGTCTCCACACCAACACTGGAGTCTCTATCCTGAAATTAGAACTCAGAACACTAAAAACTTTTCCCCAATCCTATCTCACAATCTCCCTGTCTGAAAGTAGAACTGAAACGCTCTGATACCACTTTATTAAGACCCATCCCAGAGGTTCCAATGTTGTCACTACCCTAAGACCACCTCTGATTGGATAAGGTCTTGTGACTAGTTCCGATTAGTCATATCCCAAAAATGGGAGGAATTTTCCTAATTACTTGTACACACGTACACATCTCCATGCCCAAAATAATGAAAAGTAAAAACACTATGTTAAAGAATATATTCATACCACTATATCCCAAACAATACAGTATGATAGGAAATTAATTTCTAGTAAAGTAAAATTTGGCTAGAATACATGCCCACCAAAAATATTCTACAACCCAAAGTTTCAATCTTGTGAACAAAGGTACTGGGACTCTTGTCTATATTCATACGAGCACACCTTGGTCTCTCTGAACTCACTAAGAATATTCTAGTCCTGTTCCATTAAGAAATCCGTAAAAAGTTCAAATATATGCACAAGACATTATGTTTGTCAAAAAATCTCGTTCAGGGGTCAGTAAAACAATACTCAGTAGGCCACCACAAAAATACAATGGAATACCACAGGGGAAACACCACGAAGAAGATACCATATAGAAATACCAAAAAAAGGAAAAAACCACTATAAATAAATAGTAATCTGAACAGATGTATATGTATATTGAAAATATATCAAGAACATCTACTTATACTCATAAAGGATTACAAGCCTCAAAGTCTCATCCACTACCCGCTATGAAGTTCCTCCCGTATCACCATCAGCCTTAGAGATCTCACTCCTAAAGCTATCGAATATGAGCACATTAAACCAGACTACTAAAATTACCCAAGAAAACAATAGGGTCTCAACCAGTTACTTAGTTTCCATGAGACATACAGTCTCATTAAGTCATAGAGTTTCGATAACACATGGAGTTTTGGTAAAACACAGAGTGTGGGTAACACATAGAATATCGGTAACACACAGAGTGTCTATAAAACACAGAGTGTCAGTAACACAATAATTTTTGGTAACACATGGAGTTTCTATAACACATGGAGTTTGGGTTACCCACATTTCTTCAGTAATAAAGATTGTTTTGATAATTCACGCAACCCCCAAGTCACGAAGTAACCAAGTCACACCCAGCCACAAGATTCCACTTGTAGCATGCTTGTAATGGGAGAACATACACCTCAAGACCTTAGGTCATATTCCAACATCATAAAAACTCACATAAGGTATCTCAAAAAGTACTATCTCATATCAAGGGTCCCAATGCCGCAAACGGATCACCAAATGGATACACGGTATGAATGGTACAAATGTGTTTATAAAAGGTTCTGACCTAGGCCCAGTCGGGGTTCGACCCGACATGCCAGACCATGCCCAACTCGACCTGTTCTGGATGACTAGAACTAGCTCGGTCTAGTATGGTTCAGTCCACTGGGATCATTTCAGTGGGAATGGCCGACTAGGCCACTGGTTCCAGCCCTCTAGGCCGCTGAAGTGGCCCACCCACCATGGTCTGGCCCGCTACATGTGGGCCGATTTTCTCCATAAGACACAACCTACCCTAGTTGCTCCCCCTAGTCCATGCGGTCTTCCCAAACTTCATGGATCCCCCATTTTTCTTTTTCAATGTGGCGTCTCCATGTTCAATGTGGTCGGTAGGCAAGGCTCCACGCGGTTTGGTCACTACCTTCTCCTGCAGCCCCCACAACCATGGGCTCCTCCAGTTGCGGTCAAGCTATAGTTCAAGAAACTACCTTTTCCATAGCATTCCACCACCAAATTCCTCTGCTTCATGCCACCACCAGCGTCGGTGCTCAAGTGGCCTCTTTTCCGGGCCACTGGTTCTCCTTCAGTGCTCTGTTTTTTCGAAATGGAAGCAGGTCTCTGATCCTCATGTCATGTTCTTCACTACCCAAGGATTGGATCAACATCATGATCCATTCCGAAAAAAATAACTAAAATAGTGATATCTCATGTACCACTTTGACCCATCTTTCACCATCTTCATCGCACCTCTATCATACTAGGTTGATCCTAAATCTATGATATCGAATCATTGCACCGGGGATTGAGTCCGCAATAATCGATCGATCGCAACTTCTCAACTCGCAATCCAAACAAAGAATTACCACAATGAATGTGTAATGGGGGAATAAAAGCCTAAATCGACCAAAATGAATGTAACTTGATAAATTTTCATGTTTATGGAGGTTCATTGTCGATAGAATGAAAATAAAAATATAATGAATAATCACCAGATCATTCTCCCATCAAACCCCGACAAAGGTAAATCCCTTCCTGCAACAACGATTGATCCGTAGGCCAATATGTTTGTTGATTGGTCCATGTTGGTCATGGAATTTATGAACAGGAAAAACAAATTAAATCACAAATTCCCTACCTTGATTTGGTTTGAACACCGATGAAGAACAATCATCGCTTCATTGTCGTGGGTGAAGATCTTTGAATCTGACAGGCATCATTGATCATCGATCCACGATCCATTGTTGGTCCTCAAGAGAGATCTGTCTCCTTGACTCAGAAGAATTATATGGTTATAGTGATAACCTTGAATTATTTAAAAAACACATATAATAATAAAATGTTTCATTATGTCGAAAATAAAATATTTTTATGAATATATTTTAATGATGTTTACTTCCAAAAACTATCATTCATAGTCGGCCCACGTCGCCTGATGTTAGGCCTCACCTAAGGAAAAGAAACCCCTTAACAAACTCAAAGGGGGTCTGGAATTTACAATTTGAGTTACCATTTAGGAGTTATTAAGATTTTGAAATAAAATAAAATAATTTAATTATTTTATTTACCACTATGCCCTTAGTGTCTTTTTCATTAGATGAACTACACCAACCAAGGTTAGGTCATACCTAGGTTAAATCCATTGTTCTGAGCTCAATGGTGCCCTCAAATTTCTGATCCAAGAAAATGATTAAAAGTCATCCCAATTTCTAATAAAATTCATGAACGCATGATATTAAAAACATAAAAAAAATCAATCAATTGTTCTGGGAACATCGGACCTCGGAATCATATGTCGTCTTAGTGCCCGGTCTCGTAATTCCCCCAAGTAATTTCTAAAATTAAATTGGGAAATTTGGTGGTATTAAATAAATTCCTATAATATAGAGGTTACCGAAAACTGAAGAATCTATTTTGATAAAAATTATAAACCACAATGAAGAATTAGAAAACTCCCATTGATTTATTATGGAGTAATTTATGATGACCATAACCTTACGAAGAGTTTCACTACCATGAATATGGAAATGGAATGATGTGTTGAACCACCAGAGGATAATATGAATATAATATGCTAAATGATATCTATATGATTATGTTTTAATGTAAGTCGAGAATCTTGACCTAATTATTTTTTTAAAAGTATTAGTCATGTGATAGATTCTAAAAGTAGATTTTGAATGCGATTTTGGAAGGAGATTTCACAAGGAGATTCCAAAAGGAGTGTTACGACAAAAAAAATTAAATAATATAGTATGTGTAGAATAAATTTGAAAGTCTCTCTAGGTTGATGTTTCTAAAAAATCTATGAAACCCATTGCATTGAAGGTTTCTGAAGTATATATTTAGATGATGATAAACCTTTTTTCATTAAAATAAAATTACAATGGAGTAAAACCAATAATGATTCATTCAGAATTGAGTTTGAAAAATCCAACTATTTGTAATTTTAGGATGCATGTAATGAATCATTGAGTTTTTATGTTACGGTAATATAGAGCATTAGTATTAGAAATTATAAAGATCTAGAAGAATAAATAGGTTCTTGGTAAGATTCCTATGTTAAGAATGATAAAAACATAGACGACCAGCTCTGATTAGGACTAATGGTCAAAGAACTAGAACAAAAGATATTTAGTTATTATAAAAAACATTGGATGATGTAAATCCGATGTATCAGAGGTAAGGAATTTTTATGTGGTTGGTCAAAATTAATGATATGATAAAATAATGATGTGTTGAAGATAAATGTATCATATATTAGAATATAATTTGGTCAAAATATTCTCTAATGGAAAGATGAGTAATATGAGATGTTGGAGGATAAGTAAATCAGAGAAAGAAGATGAGTTGGATAACATCGTATTGATTAAAATATTAATCCAGAGTAAATACTAGAAGAAGGATATTTGGGATATAGAAATCAAGATGGAGGAATTAGATGTTGAGTTTGACATGATTTGAAGAAGAAAAGGAAACACGAAAATGAGTTCAGTATAGAAATTAAAAATAAATAACATTAGAAGTTGAAGGCTGATATTAAGAAGAAACTATAAGTTCTGTTTATACTGTATTATGTTGCATCATATAAAGACCATGATAATCCGATGAATCATACTAGAAGATTTTAAAATTACTAAAGGCATCCAATGATTGATATAAACTGAATTAGAGGTAGAACTAAAAGGGTCAATGTAACATCTATAGAAAAATATTTATCAAAATAATTACAAACTTTAAATTTTTGTAAATTTAAATAATTATGATGTTGTAAAGATGGAAGTTAAAATAGACATATTTAGGGAATGGAAGATTTTGATTCAATTAATGTTCTGAGGATGAGTTTAATATTATAAATTTTATTTTGTATAGAGATATAAAAAATACCAAACTTTATATATTTTGAATAAATTTAAAGTGTTTAATTCAATAGTTTAAGATTAATAAATTTCAAATTAAAGCCCCTGCATTCTCAATATTTATCAAAGTAATATTTTCTATATAAAGGTAAAATAAAACAAGAGTTTTGTATAATTTAAGTGAAAAATAATTTAGAGATATACTAGTTATCCTAGATAGGAAATAACTAAAAAATAAATAATATCATAGTTCAGAAGGGTCAATGTTTTGGAAGACTGAAACATGAAGTTCTGAATTTTGGGTGAGTTATCCGAATCAAAAAAAAATAAGGGAGGGAATCAATATTGACTTCAATAAAGAACTACAATAAGCTCCAAACATCAATGTTTTGGGAAGGGAGATCTATGTAAGATCAATCTTTCAGATGTAAGGATACGTTAATATGCATGCTAAGTAAAACGAAAGTTCAATAGGTATTCAATGATCCATCAAAGAGGTGTCCTAAGGAGAATATTTTAAGTCTAGTGATTATTGAAAAAATATTACACATAACTATCAGGATATGGGAGGATCCTTTCAAGTTATATTTCATCCAGTTGGATTTTAGTATAAAAATATAGCCGATAGACTAGATGTGTGAAATCCACAATTGGTTATGGATAATAACTTCCCACAACAGTTTTAATTATTGAAAATATTTTTAGTATAAATTTGTTGACATGAAGTGTCTCCAAAAAACAAGGATTTGGTTATATCGTTGATGCTAAAGATTATGAAAATCCATGTGTACTACTTAATTTACATTATCCACATAGCATAAGAAAAATGGTGATGATTCATACTTAATATCAATACATCCAGGCCAATGATTGATATTCAATAAAATTAAATGATGGAAGAGTTAAACATTAACTCAATTGGTAAAGGTTTTCTACCCCTGATTAACCAACTCTTAGGGTGACTGTATGATCCCCTTTGACTATAAATTTGTTTCAGAGTGTAGCTTCCCGTTGTTTGGATAAATAATTTTTTGTTGCCAATTATTTTTCATTAATTTACAAGATGTGATACTTTACATAATTTGAATAAATATTTCATACAAATGTTAATGAATATAATAATATATGGAATAAAATATAATTCATCATTATTTGTATCAATATAGAGGTTTCAACCAAAACATTAAATAACTAGGAAAATAAAGAAGATCATAAGCAGTGAGATTTAATCTCTCAAAATTAGTTAATGGATATTCAAAAACAACTTGAATTTAAAGTGAGTGTTAATATTATTCAAAAAAATGAAATATTATCTTATAGAAGAATATTTATCAAGCTAAGAAAAGTATAAATAATTTGAATCTATTTAATACCATTTCTCAAAAATCATGTATTATATGGAAAATTTCAGTGTTGATGTTTTTATATATTCTTGTATATATCAAGGGAAAACAGGTGGAAATCATAGAGCTAGAATCTGAATCCAATGAAATGGAAGATTCTTTGGTTAGGGACTTATGTAATTGAAATACCCTAACTAAACTCACATGATCTAAGGAACAATCAGTAATATTTTTAAATGAAATGTTTTTTCCAGTTGAATAGTAACTGTAAAGGAGTGTTTTTGATTGAGATATTACATTGATTTTTTTTCAAAAGTATACCATGCATTAGAGGTAATTATCAATATCAGAAACTCTTATATGGAAATAAAATCTTGAAGAATCAAAGGGATTGATAATTCTTTTCAAGAATAAAGTAAGATGTATGAATAAAATTTTATAAAAGTAAAATATGAATTTTATTAGAAATTTAACTTCCTTAAACATCATAAAAACACTTCTAGTCTAATGTGTCTTGAGTTTTAAATAAAATTGAAAAGCATAAAATCCACTAAATTTGAGTCTTTACATAATTCCAAGATTAGATTCACTGAAAATGTATCTAAATAAAGACTTACTTCAAGAAAGAATCAATCTAGTTGTAATAAATTTTTTAAATCCTAAGAAGGATTATATTTTCAGATATCGAATAAGAAGCTAAGCCCATTTTATATGATTAAATACGCACCAATAACCATAATTTTAATGGTGAAGGTTTTTTTTCCATAAAAATATGGGTTAAGAAATATATGGAGAAACCCACGAATTCTATGAAGGTATAAATAAGAAAAGAGAAGTTACGGAGTTTACCTTAATATATATATAAAAATGTAATTAACTAGAAGAAATATGTTCTTGAAGAAGTATCCACAATATAAAAATCTGCATAAAAGAAGAATATAAGGTTTATCTGCTATTATTAATGTTGTGAGAGGTTAATACAAATGTTCATTGACTATTGTAAGAATATGAAAATGTATAAAAAAATAATAAGGAAAAAATAATGGGGGAAATTAAAAGTATTGGAAACTAATCTAAGTACACCCAACCCTCTTTGAAGATGAAAAATCTATTGACATCCCACATATTTGATTGCCTTGAAATTTTTTTTAGAATTTGTGGAAGAACTGTTTGTGGTAATTAAGAGTGTTTTTTTAGTTCTACTATTCCCAAAAACGATATTACTAACTTAATTATACCATAAAATCTAATATAAAATGTATGGAAGATAGGTTGTAAGTCCCCCTTGAGGTGTAAACAACTGAAATCTATTAAGAGGGAATCACCCCAGGAGAAAGTAAAAATATATTTCATGCATAAGAAAATATTCTAATTCCATAGAGGAAATTTTTAATTCAAAAATAACTATAAAATCACCATGAATTTTTATGTTAACTATAGAAAGCTCAAGTTACAAAGTGAATCAGTCCGAGAAGGACACATGCAAATTAGAATGCTTGGAGAATTGTCTGGTAAAGAGATAGAATTTATCCAAAAGTTTAAATTGAAGAGTAACTAACCGAATGATAAAAATAATGTAGAAGGTTCAATATTATAACACCCTAATTTTTTAATATATCATTACCTTGAAATAAGTCAATATTTTTGACAACATTCTCCACATGCAACATTGATCTTAACAAAATCATTATATATTTATATAAAATTTAAATATTTAAGTATCAATATTAAAACCATGACATTGAATTAGTGGAAATAAATATGAGTATCTTTCTTAATGAAATTATATATAAATCAAATAAAAGATACTTTTGATATTAATGAAATTCTATTAGTATAGATAGAAGAACTAAAACGATCATTTTTTTCTAACAAATGTAATTTTTAAAAAATTTCATTTTATGTGATGTGATGTTTAATTTCAAGAAAAAATTTATTAATGATAATAAAACCTATTTTGATTTTAATCATTATTTAATACTAATTTAATAAATTAATTGTATTAAATGTTAATGAGAATGGTTAATATTTTTTATAAATAATTTTTCAATAAATATAGTTTTTCATTAAATCTCAAATTTTCATTTAAAAGTTAAAATAAAATTTATTTTAAATAGAATATAAAAAAATAATGTTATTTTTTATTCAATATATTAATATTTTATTAAAAGGGATTTTTTTATAAAAAAATAAATTATTTGTGGATAGTACAAAATACTGTTTGTTTAAATAACATAGCATTTATAAAAACATTAGTATATATTTATTAATTGGAAATTCATAAAACTACATATAATACCAAATATTTACATCATAAGTTACTTTCTAATTTCAGAAATATTTGTTTTAATTTACAAACATGTATTTGATATTTTAGTACATAAGTTATATATTTCAAAAAAAAACCAGTTAATACATTATACATTTTTTATTTTACAATTATTTTTAAAAAAAATAAATTGAATAAAATAAAACATATTTTAAATTTTTAATAATTAGTTAAAAATTAGTTAATATGGACCATTTAATTTTTTCGAATAAAAATTACTTACCTATGGTAAAAAATAGATATCGCGGTAAAATCTTAAATGATAAAAGTAATAATTCAAGGGGTAAATAGATAGAAACCTCATAAGAAATTATCTAGAATTGTCTTTTTTTACTTTTATGTCAATCTTATCTACTTCCTTGTACATTATTTCCCAATTCATCAGTAACTTCCCCTAAGAGTGACATCCCCTTATTAAAAGGTTATGGTTATTTAAAAACAATTGCAATCCCATTTCACTTATATAAGGGATTCTCCTCTCTGAACATCCTATCACATCACAACCCATATATTTTATTGAAAAATCATCCCAAAACTCTATTCAACACTCCTATTGAGCATTATGAATTTCAGATCTTCTCCAAATACAATCCCTCATAGGTTTATCCCACTTTGCAATGGAAATAATCCAAGAAACGTGGTATAACATTATTACTACTCCGTTATTTATCTATTTCTTTTTGTGCGTTTATTCTACAAAAAATTACATTAAATAAAATTAAAATTATATCATGACTATCATTATTATAATGTTATTTTATTATAATGATGGTAAAAAATTACTCACCTTCCCTTTTTCTATTATGAAAAATAATGTTGACACTCGTGTGTAATACAAGCTACTGTATCCATGACATAATGCTTTTCATTTTCCTTCACCACAACAGATGATGGTCCTAATAGTAAATTTAAAATATAATTAGGATATTTATTACATATTTTTAATTCTAAAATGATAAACCATATTGATTATTTTCCCTATTATATGCAAAAATAATTAATCAACCATGACTATTTGTTGACTATAGCCTCCATAGAAAAATTTATTTCCATTATTATTTTCATAAATTCCATAAATGGATCATAATAAGTATTATTTTAATGGATAAATATGATTTTCATGGTATAAATAAGGTTTTATTATAATAAACTGGATATCTTGATAATGATATGATCAACAAATGATCATTGTTAGTTCTGTCGTTTAAAACTATTATACTATGAGGAAAATTGTTTTATTCATATTATGTAATGGTTTCATATAAATTAATTATTCAGAAAAATTACTTAAAATTATAAAAAATAAAAGTAAAAAACACTAAATAAGATCACTATTCTTCTTTTATAATTATATTACAACAAAATAACCACATAATCATCTATTAATCACGGTATATTCAATTTTGGGTCAGTTTGACCACCGTATTAAACAATGTTATCAATTTATGTCATGGATGACATTAATAATTAAAATTCTGGTAATATATGACATAAATAATAAAATAATTTTATTTTTAGGATTTTATATTGTAATATAAAAATGTAACTCATTTATTAAGAAATTTCATTTAATTCATTACGAATCCCTGAAACATGATCATCACTGATTTCATATCATAGATTGTGACTAAATATAATAGGGAATGAAATTATAACATCATTAATATTAGGGAATATATATTATAGTATCTTTAATTTTCTTATAATGATGAACTATGTACCAATAATAAATACCAACACTATTTTTAAAAAACTTATTGCAATCGATCAAGATTATTTACACCTGATATTTAAAATAGGTAAAAACATACTAATATATATATATAAAATGATTATAAATTAAGAGTATAAATTATTATAATTATGAATAAAGTTCATTAAAAGGTATCTAATAAACTTAATTTTATTATTTAGGATGTTAGGTACACGTGCAGAATGAATCTGGAACAAGGTAAGGGTTATCGTCTCAAATTTATTTCTTTGATTCATGTTTGGTATTATGCACATAATTTCATTTATGTTCTGTATATACTGACTATTTTAGATATAATATCATAAATTAAATTTTAATAATTTTATTTAATGTTCAATTACAATCCCACTCTTTCAAGGGGTTTTAATTAAAATGATACTCAAGTCGCAACAATTCTTTATCTCGAACCTTAATTCCTTTAGACATGTTCATATTATGTACCATGTTTTCCCTTGAATATTAAATTCAAGACCCATTAATTTATTTTTCACATATTTTATTATTTATGTTAAATAAAAATAAAAATATTTTTATTTTTATCAAATGAATTTTATTTAATTGTTTCCCCATTATAAATATCTTTGTTATCTCAATTTTCATTTATGGAATTATGATCATCCTCATGGACTTAAAAGTTTGTTACATTATACCAATTGATTATATTATGTAGTATTCTATTTGTTTTATATGAATTCAAATTACCACCACATAATAATCCTTTTTGAAATATTTCTTACAATAAGTTCTATGTTTCTCAAAAGGGATATTGATAAATCAAGTCTCCATTCCTTGAATTTATTGGTTTCATCTTGAACTTATTTTTTCCATGAATGGGTTCCCCCATCATAATATTTTATTGTCTTCTATTTTATAATCATATATGGGAAAATGGAGTTTTTGTGCTCATAAATTTTTATTTCACTTATTAAAATGTGGGTTTTCAACATAGCTAATTTGAAAGTATTAAAAAATATCCTTTCATAATCAAATGTATTATCACTGGCTCTATATTTCCTCTAAAAACATTGTGTCATTTTCAAGGATCTATTATATTAGATTATTTTTAAAATTTTATTTTGTAAAAATCATTCTCCTAATTTTTTCAAAAGTAAATTTTGAAACTAACATGAATGTTTTTATTTTACATCAAAGTTAAAAGTGTTTTATAAAATCCCTTTTAAGTTTCACCTCTATTTTATTTTTCATAATAAAAATTATTTACACTCATGATATTTATGTTAAATTATTTCTTATAGAATAAAAATATATATACAATAACTATTTTGGTGATTGAACCTGTGGTAACAAACAATTTCATTCTTAATCTCCTCTTGTGTGACATCATATAAAGTATTCTTTTTCAATGATTTTTTTCATCTATACCAATATCCTTTTATGTTTAATTTCTTATGATGGGGTTAAATTATTTTATAAACTATCCACCATATTCCAATGGATGGATTATGAACCTATTATTACAACATTAACATTACTATATACTATTAATTAATATATTTTTAGATTGGGGGATGGTTATAAAGAATTTTATTCTATTTATTGATTGAGTAACTAATTAAAATTTGTATATTATTATTCAAATATATATGTTTATTGGAAAGTTAACTATAAATTTTTTTTGACTATCCACCCTGATTATCTGGATGAGTAATGATCATGTAATCCCTTTTATTGACATGAAGGAATGTATTTTCATTCTGTATGTTCTTATTCCATTAAATATTTTTATTCGAACGTTGGATTGGTATTATTTGAAAAATCATCTTCATTCTCAATATGGATTGTGATCATGTTATCCTATTTATTTACATGGGTAAAATTATTGGGTTGAATTATTTTTTTCAATATGGATCACTATTGGAATATTGATTATTTATTTTTAGACCATCGACATTCTTTCTATGGTTAGGTTGTGATCATTTTTTCACTTTTATTAACATGAGGAAAACTAATAGCACTTCATATATTGTTATTACAATATGATTGGTTGTTTTAAATTTGATTATTTATTATTTGACCATCGAAATTATTTCTTCGGATTTTTTATTTTCATGTTACCCAATTGGTTAACATGGGGAAATATATTGGTGTTCTATATGACATTATTCTAATAAATATGATTATTGGTGAAGTCTATTAGGTATTTTTTATTCATTTTCACATATTATGAATCTATTTTATTTAAACAAATGAAGGGTGGGGCATAATATTATAAAGAACCTTAATGGAGAGAAAGGGGTCTTGATACAAAACTACTTTGGTTTTGGTGTATATTTCTACCTGTATTATTTGAGTTTCTTAATATATAACAATAATGACCAAAAAATTTCATTCTATAATTATGATATATGTATTTATTATCATATATGATTTTATTCATTTTAATTTATATACCACACTCTTGGTTTCAATTTATTATGGAATTATTCTGTTTATTTACTCCCATCATATTATAATTTTCTTTCTTATGTTTTTGATAGCTTCATTTATATTTTCTTCTTAATAGGAAATAGATAACACCCATTTATTATATTTCCATTCTCCAGGTTATTGAGAAAAATGTACTCATATTTTTAAAAGAATCACAAATGTCGTTGAATTGGTGGGAGATGTTAAAGACTTAATATGGATTAAATATTTTTATATATATTGGTAAAAGGGTATGTTTTATACAAAAAAAATATTGTTTTTTTTGTTATTATATTGTCCCAATTATCTAAAATTATAAACATAAAAGTTCATGGGAATATATATAGTGAAATATTTTTTTATGTCATGTAATTATTTTATAGTTATTTCCAGAATCTACACGTAGTATCTATGCCAATATGTATAGTACATGTTTATCAAACCAAATGAAGTAGTATGAAAAAACTGTTTCACAATTGGTATAATATCAGAGTTTATATAACATTTGAAATTAAGATGTTTATTCAAGATAATTTAAGGATTGATATGTTATGTTTGACCACAAATTTAGTGGTGTAGTCAACCCTTTTTGATTGTATATGACATAATGTTAAGGTAATAATTCACATTTTATTTGGGGATAAGGATGAGATAACATTATTTAAACCACTAGGTATAATTCTAAGGTAGGAATCTAAGTAGATGATAAAATCCTGAGGTTATAGTAATGTAGATATTGTTTGGATCTCTTAGAAATTATATGCTCCTATAGACTCTACAATTGGATTCAATCACATTCACTGATGTTCCAGGGGGAAATAACCCTAATAAGGGTGGATTCAGTATTAAATCGATCTTCAATTAATACATGATAAAGAGTTCCAACTACAAACCTTGGTTGATCAAATTATTTTTATGACACATTACGAATTATTTAAGTATTATGTTAACTAATTAGTTTATATAACCATCTATAAAAATTAACATCGATAACCAAGGATTGAATAAAGAGATTCATATGTTGAATTTAAAGCATCATTTATAATAGTAAAGGTTTTATTGGGGAATAAGTATCTGTATTTTTGATTAAATATTATTATTTTTGATATCATCATAACCATTTTGGTTTTAGTATTTGATTGAAATAGGATCACAAAGATCAATTTGAGAAATGCATGTTTCTAAAAACCACTATGTCTTATAACAAAATAAGGGAGCATACTTAAAGTGTTGAGAATCTTGGTATGTGACCCTTATAATGGAAAATGTGAGATTTATAACCTTACTTATGGTAATGGTATTGATATTTTATTGAAATACATAGTATGTTTCATTTGTGATTGATATTTATCATTTATATTTTGGTATATTTTTAATGTTATGTGGATTATCTGAAACCTAAAGAATTTTTAATGAGTAGTTCGACTTTATATGTTTAAAACATATATTAAATTGTATAAATGACCTTGAAATGGGATTTTATGATAATTTTATATTTTTTGGGATAATAATTAGATAACACAAGATTTAGGGATGGATAACTATTAGTTTCAGTGTATACTTGATGTTGAGATAATACAGGATTTATTGATTCTGAAAAAGTAAGTTAGGTAGTATTCGTAAACATGGGATATATAAATTATTCATAATATTTTAGTGAATCTCATAAAATTTTTGGGATTATAGAATATATTTACTAGTGTGTGACCTTTTGAACATATGGGTAATAACGTTTGGGAGTTAAAAATAGCCTTTATTTCTGAAAGGATATACGGTTTTACTGTGGTTTAATGTCATGGAGATTGAAATGGATTTGGGAAAAGTATGTTATGGGGAATATATTATTAGGTTATATATATATATATATATTCGGTCATTTGATTGTATGAAAGGATAATGATATTTGAAGAAAAATAAGCAACTTAATATAGTCTAATAGAGTGAGGTATATGTCATATTAAAGTTTATACCTCGAATGATGAATATAATAAGAATACCCTCACATACTTTCTTCAATGGGTGATTGATAATTAAAACTTATAAGATACAATTTTTCTAGGGGAGTGAATGTAAAACAAAAAAAATTAATATATGGTTAACAGTAAATAATATAATGTTTTCAATAGCTTTCTCCAGACCCCACACCAAACGTAATGAAATGCAATATATTTAAATAAAATATAAATATTTTAGTATGATCATTAAAAAATAGAAATTCAATTATTATAAATTAATATAAATAAAATATTTTTGAAATATTTATATAAATAAAATAAATTATAATTTTAATATCAGTGAAACTCAACTTATAGAGCAAAAATAACTAAAATAGTCATGTTATTAACGGAAATTTAATTATCTAAATATTTACCTTTTATAGAATATGAATTTATATTTCAAAAATATGTTTATTAATTATGATAAAATATATTTTATAATAATAATTATTTAATAATAAAATAATTAATAGAAGATGGAAAATATGAATGAGAATGTTCAATATTATAAAAAACTATTTTCTAATAAAAATAGTTTTTATTATACCTCATCTTTTTATTTAAAATTTAAATTCATAAATTTTAGAATTTTTCTTTTAAAAAATTAGAATTAATTTTGGAACTATAATAGAAATATTTTTTATGATGAATTATTTTTTTTTCTAAATATATTTATTTTTAGTGAAATAGTGTAAAAAACTATTTTTAAAAATAATATGAATTTTTTGAAATTATTAGTATTTAATTATTAATTTAAAATCCATTAAACCATTTTATTAGACTAAATATTTATTTTTTATGTGAATTTATATTTTTACATTTTTTTTATTTTACAATCCCATATTTGGAATTTTATAACTTAAGTTATATTTTTAAAAAAATGTTTTTTAAACGTTATACATTTATTATTTAAAAAATAGTTTTTACCACTATTATAAATTCAATAAAATAAAATTTATTTCAAATTTTAAATAATTGGGTCCATATTATTTGATAATTATCGTTTTATTTTTAGTCATAAATACATGTTACCATAGGTAAAAACTAGTAACTATAGTAAAATCTCAAATTGTAAAAGTAATAATTCAAGGGGTAAAGGGAATTAAAAATGATAAAAACATGTCTATAATTGAGTGTATGAGGTTTTTATTGACCTTGTATTTTCACCGCTCATTTTTTTCTCAATTTTGGTTCCACTTTCCTTGAAAAGTTCATTCCATTATTAAAAATTATTGGGTATTTTAAAAAATGGCATCCCTTTTCACTTATAAACGTGGATCTCCTATTCAGACTTGATCTTGAACCAAAACCCATTTATTTCAACCCAAATCATCCCATAACTTTCATAAAAATTATTATAAGCCTTCCAGAGGTTTTTTCTTTTCAAAATACCATCCCCTAATGTCTTAGCCAACATTATGAAAGAGATAATCCAATGAGTCAGGTATAAATTTCTAACCGCTCCGTCATTTTTCAATTTATGTAGGTTATCTTATTCTACATCAAATTTCATTACACCATTTTAAAATTATTATATATGTATAATTAGGATAAATAACTTTTTATTATAATTTTTGTACATTCATTAAAAACCATTTCTTTTTCAATTATGAAAAATGAGATCATCACTTGTGTGTTCTGCAGACTACTAGATCCATGGTCCATTAAGTGTTTTTTCCTTCACCACATAACAAAGCTTTTTATAATAGGGGATTTAAAGAAAGTATTATATTTATTAAATATTTAATATTTTTAAATTATTAACTATATTAAACATTTTCCCCATTCAATGGAAAATGAAATAATCAACCATGCGTATGTGTGGACTACCGCCCTCGTGGAATGATTGATTTCTCTTTTTCTTTTCATCACCACTTTACATGGATGGTCACTTTAATGGGTTTAATGGATAAATATAATGTTTATAATATCATCAATGTTAAATTATGGAAAATTTTAAGAACCTATTATTGATATAATTAGTAATAATTCATCTTTAATTCATTCATTTAATGTATGTGAACTAAGAGGAAGTTTTTTGTATTCATTTTTTTTAATATTTTAATATCCATTATTTATTATTATAATTACATAAAATTATTATTTATAATAAAAAAAACTAAATAAGATTATAAATCTTTTTGTGTAATTATATTTCATCCAAACCACCACATAATAATTCATTAATCACGGTATATTATTTTGTTGATATGTTTAACCACCTACATGAAAAATGCTATGCTTTTATAACAAAGATGACTAATGAGATGTATGTTCTATTAATATATGATATAAATATGTAAATAGAGTTTTTTTAATGGTAAACTAAATATTTTACTCATTAATTAAGGAAACATCTTTCATTTATTAAGAATCATGAAAACATGATCATTTTTTTTCATCTTCAGGAAATATAAATAAAACTTGCATGAATTTAAATTATAAATTTATAAATATGATTCAATATCCATAATAGTAACTTGAATTGTCCTGGAATTATGAACTATTTTGAAGAATAAATATCATTTCTATTTTTGTGAGACTAGTTAAAAAATATCAAGATTAATTACACTCTATATTGAAAATAGGTAAACAATATCTGATATATATATATATATATATATAATAATAAATGATTAGTGTAAATGGTTATATTTATTAATAATGTTACTAATAAGTTATATAATAAAATTAATTTTATTATTTATGATATTAGGTGAATGTGTAGAATGAATCTGGAAGAAGATAAGGGTTTTCATCTAAAATTCTTCTCTTTAAGACGTGTTTGGTATTATTCACCTAATTTCATTTATATGTTGTATTTACTTATAATTTGATATACAATATCTTTAATAATCTTTTAATAATGTTATTTTAAGTTCAATTACTATCCTACTCTTTCAAGGGGTTTAGATTAAAATGATACTCAAGACACATTGGTTCTTTATATCATACTTTAATTCCTCGATACATGTTTATTTTATGAATCATGTTTTCCTTTGAATATTTTATTCACATACCACAGTTTTATATTTAACATATTGTTTTTATTCTTGTGAAATAATTATCCAAATCCATTCCATTTAATCAAATTTCTTTTACTCAATTATTATCCCATTTGTAAATCTTATTTGTAGCTCAATTTTCATTCATTAATTATGATCATCCATCGAGACATAAAAGTTGGTTAAATTATAAAAATTGAATATATTAATATTTATTGTATTTTTTATATGAATTTACATTTTTAAAACATAAAACAATTTTTTAAAATATTTATAACATGAAGGAGTAAGTTTCTAATAAGGGGTACTGATTACTCAATCCTTCATTCTAGGAATTATATTATTTCTCATGGAAATATTTTTCCATGCTTGGGTTCTCCCACCCTAATATTTTATTATATGTTACTTTATAATAATATATATGAAAATTATGTTTTTATAAGAGAATGTTTTTATCACTATTTTTACAATGCATGTTTTCATCAGGGTAATTTCAATGTATTAAAATGGTTCCCTTCATAATCAAATCTTTATATTTTGATCCACATTTCTTTTAGAAAACATTATATCATTTTCAAGGATCCAATACTTGAGATTATTTTTAATGGGATTTATTTTCAAACTCTTTCTCTTCACCTATTCAGAAGTTAATTTTGAATGTTTTATGCATGTTAATATTTTATGCTAATGTTTAATTTTTTTTATAAAATCTATTTTATGTTTTCACCTCCATTTTCCTTTTTAGATTAAAAATTATTTTCACTAAAAATATTTAAATTATGTGATTTATTATCTAATAAACATGTATATATTAAA
Organism: Viscum album; assembly: GCA_963277665.1. NCBI lineage: Eukaryota > Viridiplantae > Streptophyta > Magnoliopsida > Santalales > Viscaceae > Viscum > Viscum album. The sequence goes on along the minus strand of OY728120.1, from coordinate 1,532,989,046 downwards.
ATTTTTTGGATTTATCTCTTGGTATCAAAAAATTAGATTCTTTATCCCCACTTGTGTGATATCATTTGAATAATTCTTTAGCAGTGATATTTTTCATCAATGTCAACATCCTTATGAGTTTACTTTATTTCATTCAGTTTATATACAATTGTAACCATCCACATTAATACTTTAGATGTATTATGACCATGTTATTCTATAAGTTACTTAACCATATACCATTACTTCATACAGTTTTAGCTTTAGGAATGCTTACATAGAAAGATATTCCATTTTTTGATTGGTGAACTATTAAAAACTCATATTTTGTTACTCCAATATGGTTGTTTTTTGGAAGTATTATTTTTTATTGTTTAACCATCAACCTTATTTCTCTATATGGGTTATGATCATTTTATCACTTTTATTAACATGGGGAAAAATATTATCGTTCCATATATTGTTATTCTAATAGGATATTTACAAGAATGTTAACTATTTGTTGTTTGACCATTGACCTTCTTTATATGGATGGGTAGTGGTCATGTTTCCTCTTTTAATCACATGGGGAAAGTATAGGTTTTCCATTTATTATTATTTTATTATGGATGATTATTGGAAAGTTGACTCTATATTTTTTGACCATCCACATTCTTTATATAGATTGATTATGATCAGGTTATCCCTTTTAATAATATAGGGAAATGTATTGGGGTTTCATATGTTTTAATTTAAATATGAATTTTTATTCTAATTATTGCATGTATTGTTTTAAAAAAACATTATTTCTCTAAATGAGTTATAATAATGATATCCCATTTATTAATATGGGGAAAATTTTGGTGATCTGTATGTTATTATTCTAATACAAGTGATTTTTGGAAAATGTAATTATATATGGTTTATTCATTATCACATATAATGAATTCATTAGACTTATAAAAGTGACAGGTGGAGTTCAGAATTATATATTCCCTCAATTCATTAATAGGTATAATGAGGCAAAACATCTTCGGTTTTGGTGTGTGCCTCTCCTTATATTAGTATTGTGTCTTGGTATAATGCCTTCACAGGATATTTGGATGTCCAATATTTTTCATTCCATTAGTCAGAGATCAGTAATTATTTTAACCCATGTTTTTATTTAAGATAATGGATATTTAATTCTCCCTCATTATCTTCAATATATATTTTTGTGTTTATTTACCCCTTCCATCCTATTTATTCCATTCTTATGTTTTTGACAGCTTCAGTTATGTGTTACTCTTACTAAGAATTTGAGAACATATCTTTTTTATTTTTCCATTCACTCTTATATAAAGAAAAATAGTACACATATATTCAAAATGGTATCATGGGTGGATTATTTTCTATGAGATGATGAAGACTCGTTTTGGAATAAATTGTATCATATATATTAGAAAAAATGAATTTGGATATAAAGAATATAGGATTTGTTATTTATTTTTTTCCTATTTTTAAAAATCGTTATTCCTAAATGCTATTGGGATTGTATGTAGTGAAATATCTTATTCAATTAATATAATAATGGGATTGTTATGTCTAATAATATACACATAGTATCAAATAAATTGTGTAAATTATGTGTTTATGGAATCAGATCAGAGAGTGTGTGTTCAAGGAATCCCAAAGATGATTAAACATGCTTCTGAAAATGAAAGAAAATATTAATAGGGCATGATATGTTAATAAATAAAACTAGGAAGGCTCTTGAATATAAAAATATTAAGGTGAAAGAAAATTATTAGTGAAATAATAAATAATATCATATCTTGGAATATTTTATTATTATATGGCCACACTAGATGTTGGATGAAAGAAGGTTGGAAGAAGAACAAAAAAAAATACTCTATGTTCCTTTCGGGTAGAAGTTTAGAAGAAACACATACACAAAGTGAAAATTAACAGTGGAATGAAAATTTATATCTTCTAAATAATATTTATTCTAGTTAATTTAAGGATAAATACATGATGAAAAATAAATATAATGAAGGAGTTTCTAGGTTAAGAAAAATTCCTCATCATTATTTTCTAAATTGATGGCAACCGAAGATCCACATTATACATGATTGATCCAAATATTTCTATTTAAAATGGAATTGAAGATGATGTAATTATAAGGGATCCCTGAAGTGAATTTAATAAATTTTATTTAAAAAACTCTATAAGTAAAAGATGATTTCCATATCTTTTAAAACAAATGTCCTCTAATATCAGATACTAAAAAATTTGAAGAATTTAAGATTCAAATTCTCTAAGATAAAATCCCCAAATAATCATAATGTTTTAGATACCAAATATATATATAGAAATTTATATTCATTCATATATAAGTTAATTTTTTATACTCTCCCATACTTAAATGGAAATTGAAGTTAAATTCAAGGGTAGGAAATTGATTTATTTATGATAATTTAATAATTATCATGAAACTAGGGAGAAACATTCTTTTTATGATTCAAAATGTTTATTCTGTTTGTTTTGATAGAGGTATTAAATTAAGATGAAATAAAATCCAATGAGAATATCCATAAAATAATATTTTATAAACTATATCATCATGTGGTAATTTTATGGAAAACACTAATGTATAAGGTAATAACTCTTGTTTCTACACTGGTCATGGATTACATAGAATTAAATTTTAACAATTTTGGTATTATTTCTTTTAAAACATTGATTTTATCCTTATCTCGTGAAATTTAAGGTTTATATTTTTCAAAAAAATAAAAAGGGAGATAAAAATATCTAAAGATATTTCGTCCTTCACCACAACTTGTTAGTAATGGTAATTTAAAATAAAAAAAATTAAGGGGGATATAAAAATGATGAAGATGTTCCCTCAGTTGATGTTCTCTAAAAAATGAGATAAATGAGTCACTAAAATTTATTTCTAATAAGTGGGAAAATATAATTGAATTCGGAATTTTTAATGATTATTGAAAATAAATCCAAAGGGTTTATTGAATTTCACATCATATAGTGATATTGTTGACATATAATATTTTATTTTGATAATTTTTGGATATGTTAAGGAGTAATTTGATGGAAAATAAGTTGCATATGGTTGTTATGAAATTATTTTCATCAGAATTTCATATTCTGTATAGAGGATCCATTAAAATCAAGAATTCCATAGATTCAATATATTCTTCTTGAGGATGAGTAGAATTATTGAAGAAAAGTGGAGTTAGTATTGTTTAAAGATGGAAAAATAAATGGAATTTTTATATCTAGAAGTTCTCACTTCCATCATATGATAGATTTAGTTATTACTAAATAAATTTATGACTAGTATTGAGGGAAGAAAAATCCCTATCAATGTCATTTGGATTTAAATAATTTCTACTAGGTGGGTATATTGAAGATCTTAAATAAGATATAGAATATATAAGTTAAATATGGAAAAAAAGTCAACTAGAAGATAAAAAATTTACTTTCAAAGGATGATGAAATACCTATAAATAGTGTTTAACAAAAATTAATAAAACTAGGATGATTGGATGGATGAACCACTCTAAAGAAATGATAAATTCATTATGATTTATTCCTAATTAATGTAAGGTTACCCACACCTTATGAAGAGTGTTATTTGAATAAAAATTAAAATAGAATGCAGTTAATAATCTTTCAAAGATACATTTAAAATAATATATGAAATGGTATCAAGATGATAAAGTTGAAAAGTATGTTCAGAAACCTAAAATACTGAAGTATTCAGAATTATTATTCATGCTAGATATTTGAGAAGGAAATTAATGTAAATTATTTAAGAAGGTGATTCTATAATTGGTTATATAATTGATATTATCGATTTATTAAACATAAATGTTTTAGTAAGTGTAATATAAATCTTAAAGTCCCTTGAATATGGAGTTATTATAATTAACTAAGAAACTAAAACTAGTAATAGTTTTTGAAGTAAAAAAGTAATATGATGCTAATCTATTAATTCATTGTAATAACCTAACTTTGTTGGAATGCCAAAAATGATCTAAAAAGAGTTGAATTTACAAATTCCCCCTCACCGAATATTTAATATGCATTTAAAAAATCAGGGATTTTTTATGTTACCCAAAGATGAAGCATTTATAGAATAAATAATAAATCACTAGAAGAATGGGGGGTTTCTAAGAAATTTTTTAATCTTGTGGATAATCAAAATAATAAATACCAACTCTGAGTTAGACCTACATTTAATGAAAGAAAATTCATTACAGTTAGTTATGTAGATTATATTATGTTAATGTACAAATGTAGTGTCAATGTTAATGAATTAACAAGTGAATATTCCAATGTAAGGAGTGGAGGAAGCCCATATGTGCAGAAGATAAAACTATCATATTCTTGAATCTATACCAATTGAACGATGACATGATCAATATATGAGGAATCCTAGTTGTGTGAAAGATAAAAAAATTCATATGTTAGAGGATTAATCGATTGAAAGAAAAAATATGTGTGGGATAATATATTTTTGTTCAAATGATAAATCTTCATTAAATACTATATGAATAATATCCAGAAGATATAAATTTGAAAGGAGGAATTAAATTATATGGATGATCAGATCATGAGAAGAAACTGTAGCACAGACTTGAGTTATTATTTGATAAGTGAAAGGAAAAAACATCATAATCTGGATACTAACATTGAGAAGAATCTACAATAATATTTCAAAATGTATGAAGGTGAATCAAATAGAGACCATCGAAACTTCCAGACTTATGCTGGAGGATTTTCAAACTACCAAAGGATGCAAATGATTGAGTTGAATTGATGAAGAGGTAGGACCAAAAGGATCTGAGAGACTTTTATAGAATAACATTTACCGAATGATGCAAGAAATTATTTACATTATTGTGATGTTTAATATTTACGATTATAATAAGTTCAATTTTAAATGTGGTAAATTTATGGAAGGGAATTTTGGGATTCAATATTAGTATTGGGGATGAGTTTTAACTTATTGATGTTATGTTTTTTGATATCCATGATGGAGTCAAATCCTAAAATACTCAAAAGATATTAAAGGTGGTAAAATAAAAATTTGAGAGGGATATAATTTTATATTTAATCCCAAACATTCAAAAACATTATTAGAGGATTATTGGTTATATTGAGTGGTAAATAACACAATTTTTTTAAAATAATAGAGAAATAATTGAGAGATATTTTTATTAACAAATAGAAGAAGCATATGACCTGGAGGTTCCAAAAACATTAGAAGGTTTGATGTTTGGGAAGACTAAAACATGATTTTTTTAAGAACTAAGTGAGTTATAAATATCAATAAGACCGAAATGTGTAAATCCATAGTGACATCAAGCCTTATTTTTGAGAATTTGTGTAGATCGAAGTTCATAGAATAGAGAGCTCCAAAATATCAATCTGCAGGGAGTAGGGATAGGCTTGTGTGCATGTTATATAAAACAAAAGTTCAATAGGTAGTCAAATGTCCATCCATGAGGAGGTATGAGGGGACTCAATGAAGATTTTTTGTTCTAGTATAAATAATTCAACTTACCTATAGGTATATAGAAGGATCTCTTTCACTGACAACTCAACTGGTGGGATTCTAATATATAGACCCATTCAGGATATCATATTTGTGAGATATATAGTGGGTTAAGGATAATTAATTCCCACACCACATAAAATTATTGAAAGTTTAATTAGTGTAAAATCCTGGACTTGATGGGAGTTTAAATTATTAGGAGAAATTTCTCACATTTATTTTAACCCATGAAAAAAATAAATGTGTGTTATTTACTTTACATTAACTACATAGTATAAAGGAAAAGTGGTGACGGATCATAATTAAGATCTATAAATTCTAATTGATGATAGAGGTTTGATAAACTTAAAGGAAATACTAATTTAAGTCTAACCTAATCAATAAAAGTCATCCACCCATGATTCACACCCCCCCCCCAAAGTTAACAACATGATCCCATGGGACACTCAAATATGAAAAAATAGAAAATATCTATATATTTAAAAATAATATATTCAATTAAATATCATTATTCAAAAAAATTAACAACCCCCCATAAGTAAAATATTAATAAATAAAGAGTAAAATCCTAGAAATTTAAACTAAAATATAAATCAAAAATGTTACAACCATGCTTATAAATAGTTGATTTAAATAAAATAACTCCCCCTTAATTAATTATTCTTCCCTAAAAATAAATAAACAATTTTTCAACAAATTTTTATATTGTCCCCATAAAAAATGAGAAAGACGCTTGAAAATTATAAATTCTACAGGGATCTTTAAAAATTTACTAAATGAATTAGGAGGTTTTTTGAAGAAAAAAATGATAGAATCAAATGATTATATAATTAAGTTAGAGAACTACAATTGGATAAAAATTTAGGGGATATATATAAAAAAATATAAATTTGTGTTCATGCCATCATAACATACAATAAAACTATAATGGGTTTGCATACTAACAAAAAATATACTTAATTGGGAATTTATAGTAGTTTAGGATCTACTTATTTCTTCATAGTACCATTGGGAACCTAAAATGAGTGAATTTATAAAAATGTGGAACTCATCTGAGATGAATAAGTATATTCATTATTATTTCCAAATGTTTTTCTAAAACATCCAAAATATTCATTAGAATAATGAATATATAAAACATATTTAAATAATTTTATACAAGGGTAATGAATCATTTTTCTTATATTTTTAATATCATGGTTATGAAAATAATTATTTTTTCTGAAATTAACTTTTGAAATAGCTTTTAAAATCATTGTATTTCTCAAAAAAATATAATTTTTCATTAATTTTATCTAAAATATCTTTAATCCCTTCATTATCTTCTTGAAAAATTTCCAAGTCATTTCGGACTTTATCTAATTTGGATAATGAATTATTCATCAATGTATTAATTTTCCCCTTAATCTTAATATATTCTTTTTCAACTTGAGACATATCAACCAATAGTGTATCTATTTTAAATTCTAAGACATCATTATTTTTTTTTAAAAAAAGTAATCTTATCATTCACTTTATTAAGTTTTAATAATTTACAATAATCAGTTCCTAACCTTTCTACATAAGAGGAAAAACTTCATTTGTATTTAATAAGTTTATAATTATCCATATTAAATTCTTATATTTTTTTAAAAAAAATCCATTTCCTTATGATATTTGTTATAGATTACATTTAATTCTTTAATTTTTGATTTAACATAATTAGAATCAGATAAATATAAATCTAAATTTGAACTATTAACCTTGGATGATTAATCCTTAAGGAGTATATTAACACGGTATTCCTTCACTTTTGATGATGAACTAGATGATTTAAAACATTTTAACTTATCTCTTTTAGGTTTCTCTCTATTACTTTTAAGTTTATACGAGGTTGGTATCTAGTGTCAACATTTTCTACATCCAAAGCACATGTTTTCTCTTGATTCACATTATTTCATGGAATATCTTATGAAAACATTCATAAAACATATCTTTTTCTATCTATACATCAAAATCAATGACCTCCCATTAATTTTTATATTCTAGAACAAATATTATATCCAAAAAATATAATAAATTTACTAAAAAATAATATAAAAATTCAATGTCAACGGAGGGTTAAGATCTAATATCGAATATTTTATCATGAAAAATAACCTAAAGATCAGTAATTTAAGGTTATGGATTTGATACCAATTTTTGGTCCAACGTGTGATGATAAGGTGGTCTAAAGGTTGAGTTAATAATTTTCTAACTTTAAGGAAATTAATAAACTATTTTCAATACCAATGTAATCAAATGTTAAAATTTTAATACTAGTGGGAAAATATTATAATATGAAATGAACATAATCTTTGGAAGATAAAAACAAGAAAATCAAAATTTTATTTTTTTTTGATCAAGAGATCCAAAATAAACTCATCACAAAATCTATAAATCAATGAGAGTAGTTATACACACTAAAAATATTCTCTATTTTGAAATGATGTGATAATCATGTACAAACTTTATATTTCTCACCTAGAGGCACAACCCAATCCCCTTTATATTTTATATGTTCAATAAAACATACCAATATTTTACAAACAGTAGAAAAAACCTGTACATTCAAAGGTAAATTCCATAATAACATGATTTTTTAATGTGATATGAATAACCAACAATTTATTTTATAGGATGAAGAATAACCTCGTGAGTATACCTTTTAGTTAGGTGGGAAATAACTAGTATCTTTTCATTGGTGGTATAACTGTGTGAAATTTTAATTAAAAATGACATAATTTACTAATGTAATAAAACCAATGAACAATAAAATGATAAGAAATGATAATATAGAACTGTGTATATTGATCATTGAAAATTGATGTATAATTATGATGTTTTTAGTAATTTTAATAGAACGTAGAAAACCACTCCGACTTTATAGCTTCTTATAACATTAAAATAATTGATTGAATGGTGAGTATCACACATTATACAATTAGGTTCACTTCGATATTAAATTATAGAAAATATTTACATTGACTAATTGATTCAACTAAATCTTTTTGATCTTCACAATCATGTGTATATTTCCTAAAATCATTTCCCAGCTCATATGAAACAATTAAAAATACTATAAACATAAAAACACTTCATTTCCAATAGATGGAAATATATTGTGTATTATGAATTAAATTTCCCAATTAATTCTTCATCAAACATTTAAAAAACATATATAATATAATCTATAACATTTACAAGTAATTTAATAATTAATAAAACATAAAAAATTCACTGGTCTAAATCTAATAAAATTTAGATATCAGAATAATATTAAATCAATGTATCGAAATTCTTCTTTGTCTAAGATTACTTAATGGTAAAATCATAAAGATTTGGTAAAGGTAAAATAAAAATTATTTAAAGGTAAAATGAAACATTATAATTTTCATTTATATCTATGTAAAGGTAATATAATGGCTTGTGCAATGGTAATATTTATATTGGCATTATTGTAAAGTATATAAAAAATACATGTAGATAAAAAAGAAACCTATATAAATTTAATTTTTTTATGGGTCGACATAAACTATATAATTTTCATTTATAAACTCTATGTATGTATAGTTTTATAATATATGTAAACATCATTTTCAAATGAAAAATAAGATGATTTTGTCTTCACATGTGAAAATGAATTTATATAAAAATATATATATGTATGAGTATTTCAGACGTTTTAAAAACAATTAAAGACATCAAATTGATGACTTAATAGAATAAAAATATATTGATTAATTAAAGATTAATTAATAACATAAATATGAGAGATTATATATATGAAAAAAATAACCTAGATAAATTATCTACTTCAAAACACACACAAAAATCCCCCTTCATATAACATCCCTACCTCCCAAGCATGATCTATGATGTATACCTCTTGGGATTTGTTATACTGCACTCCTATAAGGTCTGAATTTCTATGTTGTAACTATTTTGTGGGGAAAGCAACCATAAAGTGTAAGAGGATCCAACCTCGACCTCCCCATTTATGGTATGGCCGCTAATGGTCATGACATAGGGAAACCACCCATAGGATCCCCATGGTGCCACCTCAGGGTTGTGGCATGGCCCTTCTCTTAAAAACCCCGCCGCAACATATCTCATCACCATCATACCCAGGCCTCATCATACTCATGTAGCCACACAACATAACCATTTTATACACCATGGTACCCTACCCTTATCTAAAAATCATCTAAGGATCACCCTAACCATTATCTGGTGTAAACAAAAGCACCCAAACCACCATCCAGTCCATGTTCTACATCTAAAAACATATTCCTGAGACAATCCAATTCTAATATTCCTATTTTTAATCCCAATTAACTTAATGTAACCTTATCTACGACTAAAAATTCAAATTCACTCCAAAAATGAATAAACCTAAAATTTATGGGTCCTTACAAAATACACACCATAATTCTTCTCATACTCCAGAAGACTCAACATGTCTCTAGTCATCAATTTTAACATATCTATTTCATAAATTAACTTATTTCTCATATATTTCCATATCTGAACACCGAAAAAACTTCCATTTCACACCAAAACACCAAAATGAAAAATTCACCAGGAGAAATGCCACCCACTCTCAACTATTGCAAACATTAGTACAGTACCCAACTACACTTATCTATCCCAAGACCCCATGAAGTCTTCAGCTGATTAATCTTAAATATAATGGTTCGATCCATTATTAGACTTGTCTTGAAGTTCAACTCTGAACCATGATATTCCCCACTATATAAACTTCCTATTAAAAATTAATTATCATTAATCCAACAACACACTATATGTGGTTTTCACCTCACTATATACAATTCTTCACCAATTCATCAGCCAGTCTTCCTCTAGTTGGCCTCTCTTGAAAACAATTAACCTAAAACATTGATGCATCACCATAATTCTTATCAAAAAATTCTTGACTCTAAATTAAATCCAATTAACATAAAAATTTCCATGCCAAATTCTAATCTTGGTACTTTGTGTAATTACACTATTAAATCACCAATTGTCTTCTAAAACTATCATGTTCTCACCAACAGCATAGGTGTAACTCAAATTCTACTCATTATCAAATCATTAAAAATACAACTTGAGACCAATAACAATATCAATACTCCATCTAACACCAACTCCAAATTTCCAATCTAGTATTTACCCATGGAACAATATATTGGTTGATCTTACTACACATTGACATCCCAATACCACTTTGACTATCCACTAACAAATCGTACCTCAAACTTGTCCCATCTAAAATTAGGATCATTCCTCCATGAGTGATAAGATGCTCCCCAAAATAAGAGTATCCTTATTATTACACTGTTAATACAAAATTATGATATCCCTGGCCCACACTACATCTATGACTATATGTAATGTCTTTAAGATGTCGTCCCACTCTCACCCAATTGCTACCAAAAATAGCTTGCACTGCCCATTCTAAGCTCACTAGGAACACCATTTACATTATTTAATAAACCAAACAAAGGAGGATTAAAACCTCCAATAATCAATAATTCCCCCACCACTGTGTGGATTCCCATATTCCACTCCTCTGGTATTGGCCCCAATGTGTTCCAATATTTCCCTTGTGTCACTCTTCCTTGGCCACACTCACTCATCATGCCAACCTTGAATTCATTCATTCATGATGCTTCTATCCATGTTAGGGGTAACATATCTCATCCTCATCCAGCACCATAGGTCTCCATTCCCAAAATCATTTCATAGAACCATCATTCCTCATTCTACAGACAACTGTTCACTGATTCATGACCAACGATCCTTCTGCATAACCAACAATCACCTTTTATCACACATCAAGGATTTTCCATAAAATCTACACCAAGATCAATATTCTTCTCCAAAATAAGATTGGTCTTCAATGAACAATCAGATAGGTTTTTACTCATTTTCTACATTAATCTCAACCAAAACTAATTGTAATATGCTCATATACAACCTAATCACATGACCAAAATAATAATACCATGACTCACATCCCACAAAACTGAGGCCCTTACACTTAACCCACTAAACATTCCCCACTACATGTTATGTCATCCAATGGCCTAATGAATCTAACAGGTTCTAAGGATAAACACATGATCACCCACCAAAAAGAGATCATTACAAGAACCATGATCATTTACCCATGCTCCCACCATTCCATCAAAAGTGAGTCTTGAAAAAAAAATTCCAAAAATGTAAATAATCCTACCCTCTCACCAGACCTCATTTCCATGCACATGGAATTCAATATGACTTTTCACAATTTCCTTGTTCAGTTAAGTAGAGTTCCACCAAAAATCTATATGGATGAACACTATATAGGTTTTTGTGGAAACATTAAGTAACTAGAGCCCACATTCTCAATGAAACTTGTGCTCATCCTCATATTATCTCTCAAGAAAACAATATATAAACCAACCCACTAAGTTCCAAAATATTCCCCTTGAATAGAGGTACTATATAACTATCATTAGAAAATGTCTTGCACACCAAGGTCCACATAAATTTTCATTAAAAAAGATATAATGGTTTAGTTAGATATAATTCCACCAAGAATTTATTTGTTACAATTCCATATAAGTTGTTATTGACAGTGTAAATAATTGAAGCTCTCTTAAAAAATCAATCAGTCACAAACACACATCTATCGTGTGAGTCCTACATGCTATCCAAGATCCATGTACAACTCTTATTTCCTCTACTAGACAAGATATGAAACCCATAAATAGAAATCTCTAAATAACACATCATATTTAATAGACTTCCAAAACATAATTGAAAAAATCATGAACAATAATCTTGTAACCCTAGTAACCATGAATTCCCATAATAATGCTTTTTATGACTCACAAGTATGAGGTCCATAATACACAAATACTTTATTACAGAACTTTTTTTCTTATCTCCATAAATTATAAAACAAAATCAAATTCCTTAATACAGCTTTTTAATACCTTGGACCATATTCCGTCAATTTTTCCTTGAACCATTGCACAATGTAACATCAGGTACACATCCCCATACATTACAGGGTATAAACTAGTGGTGAGGGAAAAATCCCAATTATGGGGAGACTATTCCCTAAAATTAAAGTGTAAAAATATTGTAAATAACTATGTATTAGACAAACATAATCAGAATATGAATAACCAATAAACATAATATAAAAAAATAATGATGATGTTGAAATACTAGATAAACATATAATGGGATGCCCACTGGGATGATTAAAAATAAAAACAAACGAGATAAAAAATGCATAAGGTCCCTACTAAAATCCCTAGATAACTGTACACTTTTAGTTTCAAGATTCCCTCAACCTTATCTACCTCGATACACTGCCCAACCTGTTATCTAATCTAAAAACTAATATAAGGCCATCATGTTCACTTAGGTGTCTGTATAGGGTATGATAATATGACATAGTACGGTATTAAAATATTACCTTCATATAATCTATTATATTAATGTATATTAATGAGGATAAGAAACACCTAAAATAAATATGTTCACTATCATATCTTGGGATAATATGACCATCATTAATTTTGAAGAGTTACACATGCACGTGATATGTCATCCCATCCACCATGACACCCAACCAAACCTTAATTAATGTTATGTAAAAACTCCTTCATCACCTTATTCCATTTTATCCAAATCCCATCCCATACTTAAAGACTCAAGTAAGGTCACTGAACCAATTTGGACCACTACCCAACGGTTCTGGGTATGTTCTAACATTCATGTCATCAACTCTTCTTCTCACTCAAGGTCATACTACAAACACATTATCACTTTTGGAGAGGTTGTTTGTGTCTGGGACACTACCTTATCTCCTAAGTTAGGTTCCACCATCAATACGTCACATAACATCACTTCATTAAAAAATCCTCTCACTCGGGGGAGGTCACGCATCACATCAATCGTCCTCTCACATAGATGGCGGTCACACCCAAACCACTCATGTCTACCAAGGTGGGTCTCACAAGTATTAGTGGGATAATAACCTATCATTTCGGGTGTTCCAAGCCAATACCTTATCACTTAAGGAAACTACATATATCATGACCACTTCCCTCTCACTTAGGATAAGTTCTTACCTATACTTCCCAACTATATCACTAGGGGTGAGGATCGTGACTCACCCAAACATTTAAAAACAAAAATAGAGAATTAAACCCAAATCATAAGACCACTACTAACCATAGGGACTATTTCACTTGTTACCGAGTACCTTGTCCCAAACGTGTCTCACCATCCACACAGAACAAGTTAGTCCTCACAATAATATCGCATCACCCATCAAGTAATCCACTAGGTTCCCTCAGACCCATCCCTATCTTTTCCAAAACATAAATAATCCATATATTTCAACACATGGTGACCTTATATCCCATTTTATATTCCTAACCCTAACCTGATGTTTGGTCAAAATATTATCAAAATCATGTTTCACGACCCTCACTTAGGTCTTAACTCATATCTACAATGGGAGATCTCTCAAACACATAACATATAATAAACCCCTCTCCATCACACACATTTTTTCTAAGAGGACGTATTCTACTATTCACACACATCATGATTCTACACTAGCTATAAGAAATAATTCCAAGCCACTTCAGAGCAGTACAACTTTAAATCCTATCATCACTCACCCCAAGCATTTCATGCATTCCCAATAGCCTTAGGTAACTCACCAAGGATAACCAAGTCACATATTTTCCCTAAGACCTACCCAAGGAATCTCATTAGTGTTTCCTACACTTTCAACCATTATTGACCTATTCATTGGGAGATCCTAGTTTACCTAAGTTCTAAGAGAACATATTACAATCTTAGGAAGCCCAACACCATCATATCACTTTCTCTATAGGACTCTTAATCCTTATTTTTTATACATAAACCCATGAATCCAAGAAATTATGCATGATCATAAATAAAAATTCATATAGCTTTGTATAATAGGGGCTACCAACATCTGAAAAGGATTCACTATACTCATAAAGCTTTGTACCACCTCTGCTATGCCCGTAAGCACCTTACATGTGCATGTATCGTCGCTTAAGATCCTGTTTTACATCATGAGACATAAAAATATTTAATTTAAAATAATTATCAAATTTTGAAAAAATAGGGTTAATAACCTAAAAGTTCATTGTACATCACTACATTGAAAAAATCATATAGAACCTCAACCAACCACCTATAGAAGTTCCATGGAATAACCCTGATTCCCATCCAATAAGATCTCTACCACTCAACACCCAATTTCTAAATAATTTTTAAAAAATGAAAAAAAACGTAAATAAGTTATTGAAGAATATTATCTCTATATGAATAGTGAAATATGTTGTGAACTTATTATCTCGATTCATCCTTTAGAAATATAGAGGAAGATTCACATAAAATCTATATAACTTCACAATGATCTATTGAAATATTCCCTGAAACCCTAGCATAGAAACAACTAGAATTATTGGGATATAAAGAGGAATAAATGCAAGAATGAGAATTAATACATTACATAATTTCAACCAAAATCCCCCATATTTGTAGGGGATAAGGTGGGAGGAAGAAGGGGAAGGTAGTTGGCTAAAATAGTCATACCCACATTGTACCCCTCTAGAATTAAAGGGTTAAAACATATAAATTACAAGTATATCCCCACTAAAAATAGAATATGGGGATATTAGAGTGTTTATAAGTTGTGTTGTGGAACAAAAACTATTTTATGGGGTATTTTATGGTGAAACTCAAGGAGTTTCAGTGAAATTCCCACCCCTCGGCATCCAATTGCAGCGTGGAGAAGAGATCCATGACAAATCCCACCTTGGGGGAAGCTCAGAGCCATTCCTCTCAATCAACCTATATTGAATAACCATATTAGGTTGTGTAATGGTTCTATCCATCCATGAAAACATAGTATTGTGGTCCTTAGGTTTCAATAAAACCAACCATGAAGGGGTAGATGGCCCAACACTGACCACCCCCTCTATGGTGTGACACCAACGGGCCATATTTCTTAGAACCGATCCACAAGATCCTCACAACACATCCAATAAGATAATATGTATTCGGTCCCATGAAGACACTACAAAAATATACCCCATTAATATTATTTTGTGGCCTCCTCAGCATCATCCCACCATGCCGAATCACCCTTTGTTATGTCTTGGTCCCCCCCTAACTAAAAACATACAAGGGGTCATCTATTACTTTACATGATGTCCAAACATGGTCCTGAACCAAAAAAAGCCACATTCTACATCCAAAATCATCTCATTAAGATGTTCCACTGGATTTATTCTTGATTCAAATCCAAATTCACTAAATGTTACCTATTTCAAGACCAAAAATTCATATTCTATCCAAAAGTTAACAACTCTGAAATTCATGGATCATTACACCCTAGATTCTAAAAACCAATTTTTTTATTAAAAAACCTATTGTTCATAAAAATGTTACCCTTAGTGAAATTAAGATGAATGAACAAGAAAATATGAAGATAGAGTAATAAAATAATCCCTAACCTTGAATAATTCTCTTAGAATCGAATAGGAGAGGCCAAGAACCCAAGGTAGAAGGGAGGGGATTCACGTCATGGGATATCCTCAAACTACCTCACTTTAATGTGAATGAATTAAACCAATATAGGTTTTAAATAAAGGAGTTTATAATATAAACGTCGTGATTTTAAAAACAAGGGAAGGTCAAGGAGTTTTGAGGATTGATTTACAAAATCGTGTGACAACCACATAACCTTCACTTGTTTACCTAAGAGGCACCACATTGTTTAGCCACAAAATATCTCCTAATCATGCTCTAATAGTGCAATGGTGACCCACACAAAAAGGAACCTCATATTATTTATCATGGTAGTAATAGATTTTACTAGATCATGCATTAACCACGAAAGTGGCACCATATTTTTTGGGAACAACAATACACCTTGGCCCCATAGTTTACGAAACCATCTACCAAGCGTGTTTCTATGTAAATTATTAGAAATTTAGAAAACTACTACCTAAATTTCACTAAATAAAATAAACACAATAATAAATACTAAAAAATACACAAAACTGATATCATTGTGTGACAATTTTTCAAATCATTCTACTTTTTTCTCCAAAAAAGTCACTAAAGAAAAAAGAACAACCTCATCATCCTCAATAGGAACATGTGAAAAAAAATTGACCGAATAAAGAATTGAAATTGAGTTGTGACATTCCCAAACCATCCAGGACTGAGGAAATCAATAGATAGAACACCTCTCCAAATTCATGAGAAACATTTATAGTGGAAAGACCTAGAAAAAATGATGCACCAACATAGAAGTTCAAATGAGATAATTTAAAGGTTGGACTTATTAGGATTTCCATTGTCTCCTAAAGATTCAAATTCAATTGACCAAAATGAGGATATATGGAAGAATATTAAATATTTCTAAGGTAGTAATAATATATATTCAGTAGATAGAAGTGATTTAGTCATAAGATACCATCTTCTGATGGATACATGTCTATCTGGTAGTAATTTTTCTATAAGATGGGATGTGTTGGAGGTAGATCACTGAAAGGAATATACACATGTCATTTAAATAAATATCATTAGGGTTTTACATAAAATGGGTGAGGTGATGGTTCATAGTTTATATATTGGTGTTTTATGGTAGAGATACAGAATACTACAAGTCATCGATAATTACTATTTCAAATATATTACTCCTCTGTATTATAAGAGGTTAGTGAATCTATTTAAATGAATGGGATGAAATATAAAATGTGGGAGGGACCACATTTTTAGGTGTCATACAATCATAAAATTTAGTGATCAACATGGATCTATTTGATAGTGATTATAATCTTCTTGAACTATTAATGAAATAAAGAGTTGCTAGATTTTTTCTGTGATGTGGGATTAAATTTCAAACCGTGTTAAATCCTCTTATGTATTTAGTTTTATTTATTTATTATTCTCCATTGATTTCATATATGAATTTTGAGTTAATCGGATAAATTATTTTGAACTCACCATGGTGATTAGGGTGAGGTGATTCTTTATTTTTTTTAACACTAACATTAGGAGGATTAACTTTTACATTTTCTTCTTACAATGTGATTTTGGTGACCATACATTCATGGTTCATGTCCTTTGAAGGATTATATATAATTGGTATTAGGTAAGAGTGTTTCTTCTCAAAATTTCAACCAATCATACAAAACAATATCAGGTAGAATTCTCTCTCACTCACTTGTTTTTCATTTTTAGTTGGAGTTACTGTATTTGGAAGTATTTTTTTAGAATATATCAAGGTACATATAGAAAAATTTATTGGAATAGATTTGGATTATATATGATATTATTAGAGTAATACCTCATCCAAAAGGGAATATAAGCTTTTTTTATGGGAGTGAATATGGAATCAATAGAGAAAAGGTAATGTGAAAGGCTAGATAGAAAGGCTTTTGGTTTAGTGAGGAACCCATTACCCCATAATATGGCTCTAAACATATAAGACCACAATATTGTTAATTGTTTCACTGAAAGATTTAAATGAGAAGATGACTACAATTAAATAGTGTGTTTTATATAATGTTATTTCAACATAATTCTATCATAAAAAAGTTATATAGTGGATACTGTGAGTGATTTCAACATGATTCAGATATAAGTCGAGCCTACAAAGGTGAATTTAAAATAAGATTTTTTTTTCATACTATTTTAATATTAATTTTTAAAATCATGATATGAAATGATAATAGTAATAAGAAACTCAAATAGGATAAAATAAATTGACATTCATGGATGTTTATAACATGATTCTTAATGAAGAGCTCCAAAATTGGGAGATTTGTGTACCTTCAAAAAATAAATTGAATTTTCAGTCAATTGGGTGCTCAAATAATCCATGAATTTATAAATAGAAAGAATAAAAATCAAGAGAAATGAGTATTAGTAAGCCTATTTGATATGTACAAACATGATAGAACTATGGTAAAAGGGTATATCTCAAGAAATATTTCCATGAACACAAAGGAAATTCTAAAATAGAATCTTCTATAGAATTATGTTTCATTATCTCTAACATTATGGGTAGAGTTAGTATACTGTAGAGTTTTAGTACTTAATTGAATCTTGAATTATATATTTGGGAGAATATTTCTACTCCATTGGTGAAAATAGATGCATAATAAATTGTGTTTTTATAATATTTGTAAGATTTAATCTAATAAATGATGAATCTCTTGGCATTTTGGGGAATAGATATATCATAATTCAAATATGTAAAATAATATTCCTCATATAGAATGATTTTTCATCATATTCGAGGTCTTCAGAAAAATTTTCCCTTAAATGAATAGTTAGATAAAGTGGGTTGTGGAATAAAAATTTCAAATTGGGTGATTAAAATCACTTGGGGTTACATATTAATAGTAATTGGTGTAAAGGGTAGAACAGTTAATCTTACTGAAAGGGTTTTTGGGGTTCACTTCCTGATGAATAAACATCCATATGTTTAGAATTTTGGCACTATGGACTTAAGAACATCAGTGAGGAGAGTATGAAGGTATTAAGAAAAATTGTTTATTAAATATGGATCATATAGACTTTAGAAGTTGTGGATGTGTTATACTTTTTATGTAATGAAATGATTCTTTCTAATTGAGAAAAAGAACACTAACATATGAAAATCACGATCTTGCGCATACAAATGTATGGGGAACATCCCATTCAAATATCACGGAGGGTCATAATACTTTGTGGAATTAATTGGAGAATCCAAGTGGAAATTATGAATATACTTCTTAAAACAAAAATCAGAAGTGTTTGGAGTGTTTTTTTAGCATAAATATATGGTTGAAATGGAAATCAAAAGTAATTTAAAGATATTGACATCAGAAAATGGTTTTCATTTCACTAAAATAAGTTTCAAAAACTTTTACATGAATTGTGGAATCAATGATTGAAATATTATATCCATGATGGTTAAAAAAAATGGAATAGTTGAAAATATTTACTAGACATTGATAGAGATGGTTCGCAGAATGTCTTTTCATTCAGATATTATCAAAACCAATGTTTTTTTGGTTTTGTTTTTTGATATGTTTTTTTATATAAGTAAAGTGTTGATGAATTTTGTATGTTTTGAAGTGTCATGAAGGAACTGAAAGATCACTATAGGATGTTTATGAAAATTCTATAAGTGACATAGGTCACATCGTGATCATAACAACCACACCATAATTCATCATTGTAATATCCTTTAAAATACTTATATGAATGGTAAATGCCATGACATAGAATATTGCACAATATATCACTACATTTCAAGAATTATTTTTTCTATAACTATAGGTATCATGCAACAAATGGGATTTCATAAGATATCAAAAAATAATAATAAATTGGTCAAAATGTGATATAAAAGATAATTACATGTAGAATTCAATGAATTTATCAATGAATATAGAATTTTTGTTGTTATATAGAGATGCATCAAATTTATTTTCAAATGAATTTAGGAAGATTCAAGAGTTTCTAGAATTGGAGTGTGTTCATTGTGAAACTCATATCACATCACACTAAGATAATGTTACACACCATGACAATCCACTATGAAAATCCTAAAAGGATATAAATATTAAAGATTAAAGTATACATGTGGTTAATGTTTAGGTAAGGATACAATTTATCTAGTAATTCAAAGATGTTATATAGAAATTGATCCATCATACCACTAAGCATATCATCATTCTATGATATAGGGTTTCTATAGAATTAAAATAAGAATTTTAATGTGGCCAACTATTTGAGTTTTGGTGGATACTTATAAAACCTAAACATGTATATTCCAATTCAAAGGTTAACATCCCATAAATAAATATCAAAAGGATTTAATTAAGTCTAATTAAGTTAAAATTTAATTATTATTTTAATATAAAATTTAAAATTCAAACATTATAGGAACATAAAAAATAAGAGAGAAGTTGTTGTGTATAAATAAGAAGAAACATGCTAAAAAATAGAGAAACTGAACTATAGTAGATTATTTATATTATCATAAATTAGTAATAAATTTCATTGAAGTAATAAATAGTCATTATATCAAAATATATTTGACATGTTCTCCTTGGTGTATCCATTTATAAGTGAAATAAGTAAAATCAGTGTGTTCATGTTATTTATATTCCAATATTTGATAGTGATTAAAAATCGGATTCATGGTGTCTTTTCCAATGTGAAGATGATATCTAAATAATTTAGAATCAAATTTTGAATTTCATTATACCATAATTCACACCCTTATTAGGGTGTTTAGAGGTTCCATGGGTTACAACAAGGGGTATAAGATCTAATACATATTTTTTTAATCTATTGAAAGGAATATTATATTATAGTTATGATTATGTATGCAAAGGGAGTTCCCATGTACAATTTAAGTAATTATCATACATGAAAGAATATACTAATATATCATCTACAATCTCTCATATTAGATACATGTTTTTGATCCCACCATAATATCAATGATAAAAGTTAACAAAATATTTTTTGAATGATGATACTAAGTTTCAAAATTCTTTTTTTCAGAGATCTATCCAATTTTTTTTATTTAAAGGTGATGGATTATTCAACAACTAAAAGTATTTGGGATAAACATGATAATATTTATGAAGGTGGATCAAAATTAATTGAGTAAATTTTTCTAGTTTTTTAGAATAAAGTAGATGAACTAAATATAAACTCTAATAAAAACATAAATAGTTTCAAAAACTATTGTATAGAAATTACTAGAACTATTTATGGACCTATTCAGTAGATCAAAGACTCATATAATGAAAATAATATCATTATAATATTTTCTATAATAATCAAACCAAAATTTTATGCATTATATGATATGAATATCGGTGAGTTATCTCTTTTTGACTTGCATAACTATTTGGTTTTATATGAGATGTAGGTGAAACCAGAGAGATATTTAGAGCCTCTATCTAAATAGATATAATTAATGGTTGTTGAGAAGTAATAATTTCAATATATTTAATATGGGTATGATTTATGTGATGATTTCTTATCACTTATTGTAATGATGTTTAGAGTAAAAGGAGAATTTTGGGAAAACTACCCCTAATTGTTTTTGGAGAATTTTTGAAACTTATATTCTAGGTTTCTGAAGAGTTCTGTGTTGGGTATTGAATGTATTAATTATCACTGACAAATTAAAAAAAGTTCCCATTAGAAGTGTCATCTATTCAAGGATATCTAATCGCAAGAAGGTTCAATGGAAATACCAAGTTTTCAAAGAATAATAGGATTTTTAAGAAGATAAATTTGAAGGAATTAAAATATAGTTATCTTATATGTGTAATATGTTATGATGATATCAATGAAAGAAATAAAAAAAACTCATTTTTAGGAGGAAAATAATCCACATTATGGAGTTATTGAACTCCAACATGAATTAGAAGTAGCTCTTGAGGAGGTATATTTAAAAGTAAATAGGAATAAAAAAATGAAGGTATTTTTATGTAATCTTCATGTTATTCTAAAGAAATTGAAACGAAAGTGAGTTTTTAATGAATATATTTGAAGAATGGGAAAGAAAACATATGAAATAAAAATAATCAGTGAATTATAGTTTGAAACCAGATGAACGATCTAATCTCCTTAAAGAGTATAGATTATTATCAAATAAAAAGTTACGAAGATTTAAGATCTTCAAAAATATGTAATTTACTTTAGAAAGTTTCTTTAATAAGAAATCAAAAAAAGTGGTTTGAAGGATAAGCTTTGGTTTGGGAAGTTTATAAATCAATTATTTAATTAAATGGTGGAATGAGGAATAATAACATTTAAAGAAATGGTTAATTAACCATGATAATATTATATGGGTAAAAGTGGGATTAGATTTTATTTTGATACATCAATGGTAAAATCTATTAATGTAAAGAGCACAAAGAAACTATTAAATAGAGAAATATCTTAGTTATCAAGAACTTATTGAAAATCTAAGAACACTGAAAATGTTGGTGATGTGTTGAGAGAGAATTTTGAAATTATGATTACACTTATGGAGTTTCAATTTTCTAAATTTTTCAGCCACACACTATCTATTTATGAATAATATAGAATTTTCTTAATAGGTGAATTTATTGAAATTTAGTGTGAATTTTCCTAATATAATTACACAAATTATTTCTATTGTTACTATTTTAATTATTTAAATTTTGTACATAAAGCGGTATATTATAGGAAAGTAAGAGGAAGTTATTCTTATAAGAGATGATGGAATGTGGTTTCAAAGAAATATAATACACTTCATTTCAAGAATAGTTTTTATCTTCACTAATAAGAATAATTTTTTCTTATTTATTATGATAAAAATAATTACAACGGTGTAACAAAAGTCTCAACAAACACAAAAATGAACTTGATGGAATGGAAACTAATTATGAATGAAAAAATAGATGAAATTTATTTTAAAATAATAAATAATATTATTATCTAGATTATAAATAGTGGGTGCTCATATCATATTACTTCTAATATTAATTTGTTGAAAAATATTAATGATATAGTTAATATAATTGTATAATTCAGATATAATGAATCGTCGAAGAGTTAAGGGAATAGAAAAATATGATTAGTTGATTATCGATTAAACAAAACAAATACACTTTCGGTTTCTAGAATTTTTCATAATATTTTGAGTGTAAGTCATCATTGGAACTCAGTTTCAGAAGTCACATTTAGTCTATAGGATTATGGTATCAAAGGATATTCAAGTAATTCCCCAATAAAAGTCTATTATACAAGTGGTAATCTATATCAAGTTGGTAGAAAATTGAATACATGTCTTATAAAATTATAAGAATAAAAAATATTTTGGAAATGAAGGTTAATAAATTATAATCAATAAAGTATGGGAAACTAATCAAAATTAAGAGCTCAAATGGATATTCATAAATTTAATCAAGATCGGGAAAAGATTTTTGATGTTGATGTGCAAGAAAATATACTTTAAAATCCACATCCTCCAAAAAAGAAGTGTATATAATTTTTTTAATTCAGTTCACATTGATTTTTGTAGTCTAATTGGTCAGTTAGGAACCAAATATGAGAATTATTTCATCCTATTTATGGATAATTATAGTAATTTGGTGTGTGTGTGTTTTATACATTCATAAAAAAGGATTGGATTGAATAAAAAGGTTATAAAGTATCCTAAAAAATTAAATGAAAAAAAATTTCAAGATCATAAGATCGGATAATATAAGAGAGTACACATCCTATGATGGTTAAAAATTTATTGAAATTTATAGAATTAAATATAAATTTTCTTTATTGAGAACCCCTTAAAATAATGGAGTAATCGAAAGAAAAAAATAGCACTATTAATAATATTGACCCTATTTTTTGATATATATTTATATCTCACTCCCCTTTTTGAAATAAGTGCTTATTATGGATATCTATACCAAAAACATACTATTACTCAATCCTATAGTATAGAAGACATAATAAAAATGTGGTGTGGAAGGAAACCCTCTAGAAAACATCTCGGGGTATTTGGATGAAAATATTTGATCCAAAATTAACAATAAATTCAAAGAAAATATAGTGATATAGTGGGTTAAGCAATATTTTTAGGAAACTCAACAAAATTAAAGACAATAAATGATCAAATAATAGAATAAATAAAATTATTGAGAGAAGTGACGTAAATGTTATTGATAATGAATCCAAACTAGATTCTGGAGTTTTATTTTATGAAAAAGTGTTTGAAAAAAGTGAAGAAACAATTATATATTTAAAACAATAAAAAAGCTAAAGTTGATGATGATTATGATATTGAAATATTATGAAATAAAGGTAAAAAATTGAGTTAATTCATGACAAAAACAAGAATTATATGGGTTCAAGAAAATACAAGAAATATCATTGGTATAAATCCTCTCCAACTCATACTCAAAAGGTGATGAGAGTGAAGTACATTACACTATTATATGAGATTGAACCCACATAATTTTATGAATTAACCACTACTAGAATTTGAATTATTTATTATAGGACATTTTAAATAAGATCCTGTTGAAATTAGTAATTTTTTATGGGGACCTTTGGAAAATTTATCATTGCTAAAAAACATGTGAAAATAAATTTTTTTGGATAGTTTATCAGAAATAATTTATTTTGTGATGTGGGTTTCCCCATTTCAAAAAACATTAATATATATATATATATATATATATATATTTGTGATGGGAGAGGTCTCTCAACCCAAATAATAAAAAATAAAATATATCAAAAAATTCAAAAAAAACCCAATTATATAAAAAGTTAAAAAAAGAATATAATAATATTACAAAAATATATAAAACTATAAATTTATAGATTAAAAACAATATTTACAAGAAAAAGATTCATTGAAATACTTATCATAACATATGTATCAAAAAAATACCAGAATCAGTGTGGAGGGAATGGGTCATCTGGAGGAGACGGTGGAGGGAACTCTATCCATATACCTTGTGCCAAACGCCATATGTACTCCCTCATTTGTGGCTTATTATATTAATGAACTCGAAATATCCCCTCCTAATAATTTTAATACTATTGTTGAAACTCTTCACGGTCTCTATTGGGAGTATCTATAACCTCATCTAGAGCTCACTACTTCTCCTCATATTGTGAAGATAATGATGACGACTCTCCATGAACTCCCTACGAGCTGCATGATGACATCGAAGTGGTACCATAATAACTCTCTTGAATCAATCAAGATTCAATACCAACAACTCATCGTTTCTCACAGGCATACTATGTTTCCTGCTTCCATGTTGCGCCATCAAATCCCGCACACTTGTGACTTGACCATCAGTCTTGGATTGCCTCACACCATGTGTGTGAGACGTTTTGGCCCCATGTAACTCATTTAAATGTAATTTGAGATTAAAATAATTAAAATATTATTTTTATCTAACTTTAAAATAAAAACTACTCACCATAATCCGGCATTGTCAACAACAAGTAATATCTCCAGTAACAAGGTCCATGTACATCCTATTATAAAACTAAAACTCTATAATATAATGATACACACATTGCTATATGAAAAATAAAATAAACATTTTACATTAAAGTTATATAAATTATTAAATAAAATTGCATACTAGATATCACTAATGTGTATTTAATATACGACTACCAGTTCTATAGGGGACCTCCTATCTCCCTGAATTCTTCTAGCCTAATTATAATATAATCTGAAAACTATATATCATACAATATGAGCACAATCCAACCCAAACCTAAGAGGATATGTAATTGGGTCAATGGTTGCAGAAATACTAATCAAAAACTGTGAATCTATCATTCTTCATGCTTCTCTTCCTCGCATTGTGCAAAAACTGATAACAACTTTCACACATGTAGGCCTCCTAAGAATCCAAGATTGGGGTCCTCATTCCATTGTCGATGGAATACCATAAACCCTACAAATAATTTACAATCCCATGGTAATAATTAAATATATTTAAAAAACTATTATATATTTACATACCATCCAATGATCAAACATTTGTTGTCGAAAATCAATGAGAATATAATCCCATGTCACTCATTCACTAGAATGACGATTTCATAGAATATAAATCCCTTATACAATAGATATATTAGAAAAACTGTAGGATAATACAATAAATAATGGAATAATTTGTACATATATAAATTAAAGAAAATAAATGATAATGAAAATTAACAAAATTACACAACTGAACATACCTCTTCATGTGTAGATCAAAATCAAGATGTGGACATTGCTAGAGAATATGGTTGAGAATCATCAATATCACAATTCCACGACACCTCCGAGTTAACACACCACCAAAAATGTGAGGTTATGATGAAATATCATCATGATCATTACTATGCATCACAGTCTCTTGAAGGTCATAGATGATCTCGACATATGTCTCGTTAGCCATCTGAAACACACAAATAATGTTTTCAGTAATTAATTTAATATGAGTATTATATATATATATATTACTATAACTAACAAGTAATTGAGTAATTCTTAATCTTCACCCCCATATTGGTATATGATGGTGTCAATATCTGTATATTTCTCATTAGTATCATCAATTTCCATAAGACTTTCAAATTCATTCTCACTTGTTAATTCAAATTCATTTGTTACATAATTAACATCATCATCCCCATCAACCCATAACTATGAGGCATCATCATTTATATTCCTGTTTCTTCATTGAAAATATGTATTAGAAGATTTATCATGAAAAATATCAATTCCTTTCACTTAAATAGAACCAAATTCACATTATATAAAAGAATTTTTATTGGATTTAATTTTGGTAATTCTCTACTAATAAATTTACTATCTTGAATCTGTACAAAAAATTTCATTATAAATTTAGTGTACTTAATGATCCAATAAAAATTATTGATTTACTAAAATAATTATTATATATTTAATGTTGAAGATTTTATATTCTGTATGAACCTTCAATCCTCTGTCAGCATCAAGCCAATGGCATTTAAATATTGTTATGTAATTCTTTCACAAATAACATAGTTCAATTATTCCATCCTGTATGCCATAAATGTCTACGTCACATTCTCTATGATGAGATGCTCTTAAGAAAACACTGCTAATTATTTTTTTATTTACCATATTCACCTTTATGAAATTGAAAAACCTTTTCACAATTGACCAGAACATATGTATGAGCCCTGTGATGTTCATCTTCTAAAATCCATCATCATCAACGCTGAAAATTCTATTTTTAGGATAATTAAAAAAAGATAATTCAATGTTTAGTGCATCATCAAAATTTCCATCACTGCAGGGCATTATTTTATATTATTAAGGATATTGAGTTTTGAAATAGTAGGAGAAAAAAAAATTTCCTCCTATAAATAATATTCTTCAATTTTTCCTTCAACTAACTCTTTATTACAAGCCTTTTTCTTCAATTTTACTTGAATTTATCATAAGGGTATAACCATCGGAACTATACTGACCCTCCAAATTTTTATTCATGTGGAAAATGTGATATCAAGTGTTCCATTGAATTAATGAATTTTAGAGGAAAAATTTCCAGTATACATAAAATTAAAACAAAATATTCTTTCAATATACTAAGTTCCTCATATTCTATTGTTACTATAATAGATTCCCAAAAAAATTTGATATTTTTGTTAGTGCCTCCAAAATATAAAAATTAAACAAACCATTAAATCAAATCGGTATAATTATTTCCAATATTAAATTAAAATAATGAATTTTTAATATGGTAATATGACTATTTCTAAAACATATTGAAAAATTGGAAACATAATCATCTAGTAGTCTCAAATACATAATCCACTAAAAAATAAAAAATAGTTTTCTTTAGAAATTGTATAATTCTCTTTTATATTTAATAACATCAGTGATAAAAAAAATTTCTTATTATTCATGTTCTTATTTCCTATAAATTTGGGAAAGATCTATTCATTCAATTAAATTATCTTCAGTTATACTAGGAGTGTCTAAAACATTATAAAATATATTATCCAAATAGTTCCTCTCAATACGCATGACATCCAAATTTTTATGAACCAAAAAATTAGACCAATATAAAATACCCCAAAAAAATATTTTGTTTAATCCAATTGTTATCTTTCCCAAATACATATATGTCTTGTTGGTTTATTTTCAATCCAAAGGTAATGGCTGGTAATAAAGAGACAATAGATTTTAAATTAATACTTAAGATCATTTTTGGAGGTCTATATATTTCAATTCTACCTTCTCTGAAATTGTTTTTGTTCATTCAGAAGGATGACCAATTTGAAGAAATTTTAAATAATAGTCAAAAAATAAGGTTTTCTCCCATTGATAAGAATAAATAATTTCATGTCACTCATACAGTATGTGAATGATTTTAGACTATGTTCAATCCATCTAGATAACAACCCATATACTGGGAAGTCACTAATTATCCACATTGAAATTTATTTTATTAGAAAAATAGGTT
Organism: Viscum album; assembly: GCA_963277665.1. NCBI lineage: Eukaryota > Viridiplantae > Streptophyta > Magnoliopsida > Santalales > Viscaceae > Viscum > Viscum album. The sequence continues at coordinate 1,532,960,426 of OY728120.1, read as the reverse complement.
TTGCAACAACATAATATCTTCTGACATCATAATTCACAATAAATTTAACTCATCAATAAATAGCTTCAAATAAATATTGATATTATTTTTTGGATATCTTACAATTAATAATAATAATAAGATATATGTTTTATCTTTTAACATCTAAGGAGGTTAGTTGTTTGAAGTTTTAAATATGGTCCAACAAGAATATTGACTACCATATGAAACAAAGGGATAGAAACCATCAGTATAAAGACACAATCACATGTTAATATCTTCTAAAGAAAAAAATATGTCTACGGTCAAAATGATTCCAGAAATCATCATCACAAGGATGATTTATAATTTTACTTATTGAAATATTGTATTTGTTCTATGACATAAATGGTTATATGTTCTGAAACATAAATAAATGCTATAATCTACCTGTATTGGGGAAATGCCTCAACTATTTAAGAGGAATCAGACCAAGATTGCCTTATTGAGCCTCATTGTACCTTGATTTTTAACATGTATGATAACTGACTAATGACTCTTTTTCACAATAATATATGATGCTACCATATGATCATGCATGGATCTTCTGGTAACCAAAACAAAATTAGTAAGCATCCACTTTTTCTCATAAAAATTAGTAAGAAACACATTTATTTCAGGTAATAGTGACTTAACCAAAGAGAATATCTAATCAAAATAGCAACATAACATTACATTATCTCATTTAATATTCACAATTTTTCCACCACTTCAAATTTTTTTATCTTGAATCTACGATATTATGAATCTTCAGCAGACTTAAAAAACTCATAAAATTAATATGGTTCTAACTTAAGAGTCAAATCAATATCTTTCAGAGTTTCAGTTTTTTTGAAAAGATGGACGATAAACCTCAAGTGCTAAAGATTGCAACCATGATGGGTTTAGAACCATATTATTAGTAACGTATCTGAAACTAAATTCCCCATGTTGATACCAAAACACATAATCTTTCTAAGAACCAAAATGTAATATATGACCCCCCCCCCAAATATTATAAAATGTTTCAAATATCTTAAAATCACTTTTCTTACATGGACACTTAATTTTCCCTTATAAATCAAATTATTTAATAGATGATGAAAATGATAAAAAAAAAGATTCAACACCCTCAATATAGATAGGATTTGTAACATAAATATTTGGATTCTTAGGATGATTTGTCCAATCATGATCTTCTAATAAATACTATAATATACTTCCTTGTTCCATATTTTTATAAAAAATGCTAAATAAAAATATTTATTCTAATTAATCTAATATAAGTAAGATATTATTAAAAATAAAAAAATAAAAAAATTACTTGACAATATTGTCAATTCTAACTAATTACAGATAAATTACTCCAATTTCTCCAATGACTGATAATTTTTTCTTATTATCAATATATTTTTCTAATTTACATTAATTATTCTTAAGGGAAATAGAAGGTAGGCCAAAGGGCATGAGTGAAGCGTGAAGTGGAGGGATTGAAGGCAAAGAAATAAAGAATGAATTCCAATGTCCATGAATTCAGATTATTTAAAAGAGAGACGGTCATGGGTAGACCTATTAGTTTACCAATGACTATCTCTTATTCAAACTATCTGAATGGAAAGTCACTAAAATTATTTCACTTTGTCTTCGTAATCATCACATCCACTCTATTCTTCACTAACCCCCCATAGTCAATATTTTGTTACTAATTACGGTTAGTTGTGGTTAATTAGGGTTAATTGACATTTATTGTGGTTAATTATGGTTAAATGTGGTTTATTTTAGTTAATTTTGGTTAATTTCGGTTAATAATGGTTTATTGTGGTTAATTGGGGTTAATTGGGGTTCGTTGGGTTAATTTGGGTTAATTGTGGTTAATTAGGGAAAATTATTGTTAATTGTGATTAATAGTGGTTAATTGTGGTTAATGGTGATATTATTTACTAATTACTGATTATTGATAGTATTTTTTACTAATAACCACTCATTTCTAGTATTTATTTTACTAATTTCTGCTCCATGCCGGTATTTTTTAAAAATTACCACTCATTATTGGTATTGTTTAATATTAACTCTCATTTTCAGTATTTTTAACTAATTAACACTCATTACAAGTATTCTTTACTAATTAACACTCAATTATATTATATTTTACTGATTAAAACCCATTTTTGTATTTATTTACTGATTAATTCTCATTATCATTATATTTTACAAAATACCACTCAATGTGGGTATTTTTTACTTAATACCGCCCATTAATTGTATTTTTCACTAAATACCACCCATTTCATGTATGTTTCACTAAATATCGCTCACTGTTGATAATTGTTTCTCAATACCACTCATTGATGGTATTTTTTACTAAATATTTCTCATTGTTGGTATTTTTAACTAAATACCTCTCATTTCTAGAACATTTCACTAATTACCACTCATCCCTTGTATTTATTACTAATTACTACTCATTTCTACTAATTTTAACTAATAAATGCTTATTTCTACTAATTTTAACAAATTAATTCCCATATCCACTAATTATTAAAATTAACACTAATGTTTTATAATTTTACCTAATTACTGTGCCTTTCTGCTAATTTTTACTAATTAAAACTAATTTCCACTTATTTTAAATAAAAAAATCCATTATTGATACATTTTACTAATTATTGCTCATTATTGGTAATTTTTACTAATTACTGCTCATTTACACTAATTTTTAATAATTCTCACTCATTTCTCCAAATTTTTAATAACTCTCACTCATTTCCACTAATTTTTACTAAATACAACTCATTTTCACAAATTTCCCTTAAGTATCACTCATTTTTATAAATTTTAACTAATTACCAATCATTTTCAATAATTTTAACTAATTGTAATTATTTCCTGCTAATTATTGATAATTTTTTATAATTGGCATTATTTTTTAAGAATTATCAATAATTGTACGGATTACCACTATTTTGTACTGATTAACACTAATTATTATTAGTTGTTTTTAAATAATTAATATTTTATAATTTTTTATTAAAAATCAGTGTTAATTTGTAATAATTGATAATTACTGTTATTTATTAGAAATTTCTATAAAGTATTATCACTTATTACTAAGATCTAAAAATTATTACTAATTTCGGTTGATTAATACTATTTTTTATCAATTATAAGAAATTACAATTAATAACAACCACTTGCTGATAATATAAACAAATTATTGAAAATTAAAAATAATTACTTTTTAATCGAAAACTAATTCTAATTAATATAAATAATTATAACCTAAAATAATTACATATAATTGTATGTAATTACTAATAATTAATTTTAATAACATTAATTAATAATACTAAATTATAATAAATAATAAAATAAATGAAGTTAAAATTTAAAACATTCAATAAATAACTAAACACTGAATATTTGTTTAATGTAAAACAAAAAAAATTCTTATGTATAAATATTTAATCATTTAAACAGATAAGTCAAAAGAAGAGGAGAGAAGAGGAGGAGAGAAGAGCTATGAGGAAGAAGGAATGAAACAAATTCATGTAGGGTATATATAGGTAATATTATTAGTGATGAGACTATTTTAATGGGTTTCCTAGCATAAATAGAGTTATTTTCAATGGGACACATCACAAAAAGTACCCACCATAAATAATCAATTCAATGATAAAAAAGTTATTTACGATGGTACCCATCGCAAATAATATTCTTCCAACATTTTATTTTCAACAATATTTATTTCTCATTGCTAATTAAAATAAGGAAGAAATGTATTTGTGATGGGAACCTTATCAAACACTCTTATGTCGATAGGTTATATGTTATTGGAATTAATTCTCATCACAGATAACAATGATGATGCATGATATTTTTGATCAGTTTATAAACCCATCGCAAATTGCTTTGCTACGATTTGGTGCACAAGTCACTCAAAAGTTATTGGAAATGGGAATTTTTTCCCATCACAAATAATTTTTTATTTATAATTATTTGCATTGGGATTCATTTTTCATCCCAAATAATCACTTCGTAAGGACTATTTGTGATGGACAATGGTCCCATTAACATCAAATCGTCATAAAAACACACTTTTACCAATGTAGACAAAGGATTCATGGGTGAAGTCCATGAATGAAAAATTGGATCAAATCAATAAAAAATATACGTTGGATCATTTGAATAGACCTAAAAATCACAATGTGATCAGTATAAAGTGGGTCTTTCAGAATAAGATGGATGAAGATGGAAAATTTATCTGAAATAAAGTAATAATATTATTTAAGTAATATTATTAGGTTGAAATAATTAAGTTCAAAGATACATTCAAACTAGTTGAATGAATGGAATCAATTAGAATCTTCTCAACATCGGCTATCTGAAGAAAGTTCAAATTATTTTATATGAGTGGGAAGAAATCATTCTTTAATTGTAACAAACCCAACTCTTGTAACCAATAATTCATGTATAATTTATTAAATTGGAATAATATACAAGGTATCACATCTTTATGGATCAATAATTTTAGTAGTCTTGAAGAACCATTTGAAAAAACACTTCCCTTTTTACATTTGTAATAAAATAGAAGAAATAGTGCATGTAAATATTATACATCCTTGAAATCATTCAAAGAATCCATGTTCATATCCAAGGGAAAGGATAAAAATAAGGTTGACCTAAAATTATAATTAAAGGTTACATGTAGTTGAATCTATAATGATTAAATAAGAAAAAATTAGTATAGAAAGGTATAAAACTAAAAACATGTTCCATTTAATCAAAAACATGGTCATGAAAATAATCAATGTATAACATAAATGTAATAATATATTATATAATAAAAATTGAATTCTCAATAAAGGATAATATTAATATTGGATGTCTAGATCTCATACATTATGATATCGTTATCATCAATTCCTTATTCTATAACAGTTTAATCAATGGTTATGTATAGATTAAAAATCCATTTAATAAGTTTGGACAATTGATTTGACTCATGAGACCTTTTTATTAGTCAAAGGGTTTTATTGTTTTATTCCCCACCCATTACTACATGTCCAATGCTTTCCTATTATGTTGACATATTTATTTAATTAAAAAATTATATTCCTTATCAATAAATATCAATATTGATTAAAGGATATGGAATAACAATATTTCCAAAGTAAATAAAATCATTTCCATTGATAAAAATCATATGTATAAATGGTATAAGGATTTATAAATAAGCATATCCTTGATAAAAACAATATGGATATGGAATAAAAATTTAATGTTCAGTGATAAATGATCACAATAAAGTGAATGTTTCAAGACAAATTTAATGACCAAAATATTAATCAATAGATGAGATATGACCATTAATTCATCAAAAATATAGATTTATAATAACTTCATTACATTTGGAGAATAAAATAAAATGGTATAAAAATAATAAAATATGTGTTCAATAAATATATTTATTTTTAAAATAATTTAAACATTTTATAATAAGATAAATATCATAAAACTACTATAGTATTAGAAAATTCTGTTAATGTTGTTTACATTAAAAAGAATCATTAATTTATAATTTTTGAAGAGAAAGTCAAAATTGACTTTTTAGGAAACCATTGTAAGGATTCATTTCAAACCGCTTAAAAATTTAATTATTTTATAAAATTTTATTATTATATCATTTGAATAAATAAAAATAACTCTTTTAAAATAATTTTCAAAAATATGGTCAATGAAAACAAAGTATACTTGATCACAAAGAGAAATAAAATCAGATTTTATTTTAAAATTTTAATTTATTGAATCAAATGAAAAGGATACGTATAGTTAGAAGAAATAATAGAAACGCCTTAAATATATAGATTATAAGAAAATATATAATGTTTATGATGGAGATATTATCTGATTCTTTTATTGAAAAATAAAATCATTCTCAGAAAAAACGGATTGTAAAATAAATTCTTACCTCTTTAGTAACTATTAAATTATAACCCCATGAAATTAAAAAAATGAATTTAAAATGTAATTATTCTGAGTAAGAAGATATTATTTTAAAATACAAAAATGTGGTATTATATAAACCACATGAGAATAAATAGGTTCATAATACCAAATATGTCTCAATGAAGTGAAAATTGAGATAAAATCCCTTACAATAATCATATCATTATAGTGAATGTTACTGAATTAATTGATTATGTGTTAATAATATAAAAATAAAAACAATTGGAAATATATTATTATACAAGATTATTTATTTTCACAAGTATCTGTGGAATAACATAGTTAATGAAAAAGAGGTATAACCCAATGAATTGAAATTCAGTTAGGAAACCCCTTACCTCACACTTCCATATTGTTGAACATGATTTAACCTCGTGTATAATGGTTTTAAACATAATATTAATATATTATGCAACAATATCCATATTTATAATGTGATATATAATCCACTTATAACATAGTATCACCCTTTCTTCAATGATCTTTCATTACTGTCATTCTTTTGGGTGTTAACTACTTAGTTTTCTCATCTATATCTTATCCTAGATGTTATAGTTATTATTAATATGTTATAGTTTAATAATAACAATAAAAATATAAATTTTTTAATGTTTTATTTATTCTTTAGATTCATTTTTATAATCATTCCAAATACATTTAAAATACTAAATATATTATAAATTCTCAGAATATTATATTCACTTATGCGCTTGTTGTTGTGTGTCATGCATGCTATCAAATACCATGCCCCTAATTTATATTTATGTGGTTCAACACTTCTACATGACTTCCTGGGGATGGAAAGTCTTTTGGGGGGAGTTTGTAATATCTCATTCCTCACTATTAGATATTTCGCTTCGCTTTTTTTGTTTTCCTCTTTAATTGGGTGTGTCTAGGGACTCCTAAGGATGGATAACATTTGCTGTGAAAAATGACCTATAGTTTGGGGATGTATGTTTGTTTTAATTATGAAGTATGGGTATAAATGTTTTAATGGATTAATGGGTTTCTACTAGATTTCAGAGAACAACTGAGGCAAGTTATGTTATTATGTAAGAATCACAACGTTTTTTGTCTGTAGGGGAAATACATTCCGTGTAATGGGAGTACGTGTTGTGTAAATTATACAGGGTAGATTCCATGAACCTAGTACACTACCTGAAGGGAGTAAATTTTGTGTAAAGGTTACACACCATGTATTTTTAAAATGTTGATTTTTTCTAAAAATGTGATAGGTTTTTTAGAAAATCTAAACCCTAAGCATTACACAAAAGGAAAATGGATTACACATCATATAACTATCATAGACATGGATTTTAGGGTGATGCTCAGCTGATATGTTTATTCATTCTTTGGTATCTCTCTCCCCTCTCAACCTATGTCTATCCTTTGGTTATTTAGGGATCCTCCATTAAATCGAGATTGGTTTTTTTTTGTTTTGTATCATTAGGTAACTTGTGTTTCATCTATGTGGGTCAGAGATAGTTTCTATTTCTTTTTTTTCCTTTAATTATGGCAGCACTGTTGAGTTGCACTATTGGTTTTTTTGATATGCAATGACGTTTCCTTTTATTATTTTCTATATCCATTATATGATCTTATTCTGATGGCTGACCAATTGTTTTTTGTGGTGTGGCGGGTGTGCGTTCTTGATCTATGTGTTGCTTCCTCTTCTCCACCAACCATTTTGTCAAATTGAATCAATTATAATATCTTTATATTGATTCTAGGGCCTATGTTGTTTTTTGTTTCTTCCTTATGGTGGATTCCATTACGGGCATGTGTGACTCAATTTTTTAGGTATGTAGTTCCTTCTCTCTACTGTATTGGTAAATTGCATTTCTAATATTTTAGATAAATAGTTTTATTAAATGAAATGGAATGATATGGATGATTTTTTATGTGTGTGGAACTGTGTTTTTATAAAATATAGTTTTTCCAAGTTTTGGTAAATAAAAAGGTTTTTAAAATTAATATGAAATGGTTTAATGAAATTTTTTTCAAATCATAAAATGATGAAATTATTTGATTAAATGGTTTTGAATTTATAGCACATTGGAAGCATTGGGTACTTGGGTGGAAAGTATAATAATAAGTATCATCCACTGTCATGGGGTTTTCTCATGGGGTTTCCCTCTGCTTTATAAGCCAATTGTTATAGGGACTTGTTTGACCTGTTGGGTGGTTCACTTGTTGGGGTGTTCTTATGTTCTATAGGCTTAATGATTATGTCTAAATGCTTGATGCAGACATGATTTTATATGTTAGGTATGAGTTTTCTAGCTATCCTGACCTAGTGTGATCCTTGGAATTTTGTTACTTGTGCTTCTTGCCTGATTTGGGCTGTTTTGGTTTTTATTGTTTTGATTGTACTTCCATGTATTTTAAATGAGATTTGATGCATTATTTATTATGAAATTAACTATCTATTGTGATATATGTATATGAAATGATTTGAAACTGATTTAACCTATTTATTTGGAAATGTGGAAAAAGGGGGAATTATTTTTTCTTCCATGTTCTTGATATAAAAACCTAATAAACTAGATATCATGCCTTGTTTTCTTTAATGTTGAAAATTCTTGGATTATTTTTTAGAGACTTGATAAGGAAAACTTGGGTGAGACCCCACAGATCCTGTTAGCCCATACACTGCATAACCTTTTGACAATGTGTATATATAGTTATTTATTTTGATTTAGGGAAATTCAAGGCACCTCTGTGAGGAAAAAATATTTTCTGTCAGCTGGGTTTTGGTTAGTTGGTTTGTGAGATAGTGTGTTTTTTACCCTACTATCACTTAGAGATGACTGGATTAGCCATTTTAGTTATGTTTCATTTACCCCTAGACTGATCTCTTGGATATCATTTAACTACATTTTTAGTTGTATCACTTCAATTGTTCCTTATCCATTATGGAATATATTTTTTTCTTCATTTTTTTCTCTATGTTATGTGTTTATATTCCATGTGGTTTCTTCAGGTTGGGTGAAATCATTTCCCCTTATTATTTTTTGATACCCAGGTGCTAATCTTTATCCCTTAGGGATCAGAAAAAACCTTAGGGTATGTGGTGGATTGGTTCAGGTGCTAGTATTGGGAGGGTATTTGGGTCAGTTTGTTAAAATTACTTATACCTTGACTCGCCCCCATATTTGGGTGTTATCATCAATAGGATTCTAACCTCGATCTAGTTTTGTTCTGAGTAACTTCGATACTTTTAATGATTTCTTTAATAGATATGGTTATGTATTTCTGATGAGACACAAGTATAAAACTTTTGGAAAGTTAAAATAATTTTAGATTAAAGTACATAATAAATCAAGAACAATTATTGAGATTATATAATTATTTTATTTTGTTGAACACTTGAGTCATGAATTCACTGATCATTTAAGATATTTTATAATCATTCTGAAACTCACTCTTCCTGGAACACCATAGTGGAATGGTGTGTCTAAGAGGAATAATATTTCCTTTTTAGACATGGTTCGATCAATGATGAGTGAGTGTGACCTTCCTATTTCATTATGGTTTTATTCTCTAGAGACATCAACATTCATACTTAATCTCATTCCACATAAATTAGTTGTAAAGATACTATATGAGATATATATAAGGAAACATTACAAAAGAAATTATGAGTATTCGTGGTTCTGAAGAACTCATATAATGATTTTATTTAGATGAGATAGGCTCTATGTTAGATAAATTCTTATTTTTTGGTTATCCTAAGGAAAAATGAGATATTATTTCTAAAATCCTACTGAACAAAAAGTGTTTGTGACCTGAACTGGTATATTTCATGATAAGTAATATATAAGTTGAGGAGATAGTTTGAGGAATGTTAAACTTGGAGATGTTCCAGTCTAATAAATAGTAAGTTTTCCTGAGATAAATTTTGAGTCAGTTCCACAATGAATTGTGGAAGAAGAACTGACTCAAGTTTTATAAGAACCTCAAAGGTTTGGTAGGATTATTTAAGATCTCATGATATATGAATTTATCATAGATAATATTAATGAAATAATTCTTATAATAGATTAAAATAATAACTATTGGGATTCCATTGAGAGTTTTGATTTTGAGAAATGGTAAAAATCCACAGAATCTAAAATGGACTCTATTTATAGTAACTATGTTTAGAACTTGGTTGATGAACCTGAATGGATGAGACTCATATGGTGCAAGTGGGGTTTACATAAGAAAAAAAACATTTATTGTATAATGTCTAATTATAAATAATCAATGGTGGAAAATATTTATAATAAAATTCATGTAATTAAGCTAGATAAGGTGTGTAAGTTGTAATGATCCATTTATAGATTCAATGAAGATTCTTAGAGTTGTATTTCCAAGTTTTAAAGAAATAAAATAAGTTGGTTCTATGAAAAATGATGATGATTTTTGTGTATAATTAGATTAGGGGGTTGTAGTGGTGATTCTGATATTATATAGGGATGATATACTACTTATTTTAAATTAAATACAAATTTTATATACTATAAATTTGTGGTTGGGTAAATGGTTCTCTATAAAAACATGGGTAAAATATCCTACATATTGGGTATGAATATTTATAGAAATAGATCCAATATGTTTCTTGGAATAAGTTATGACACAAAAAATGCTAAATTTCTAAATAGGTTTAGTATGTAGAACTCCAAAAAGTTATATTTACCAGTTTTACATGGAAATAATCTTAAGAACATTCGGTATCCTTATAAACAGTTAAAAAGGATGGATAGAATTCCCTATCCATCCTATATAGGCTCAATTATGTATTCCATTTTGTGTACTTGACTTGGAATTTCATATGCTCTTATAACAACTAGTAGTTACCAATCCAATCCTAGTATAGGTTACTATATTGTTATTAAGAACATTATTACGTACTTGAGAATATCGAATAACATGTTCTTGATCATTTGAAGAGCATATTATCTCTGCGAAAAGTGTTACTCTGATGCAAGTTTCCAATCCAATAAATATGATATAAAATCACAATATGGTTTTTTGAATAGTGAATCTATAAGTTGGAAGAGTTACAAATATACCATTTTAGGAGACTTAACAATAGTGTAATAGTACATTTCTACATTAGATACTTCAAATGAGACTATTTAGATCAAGAAGTTCATTTTTGATCTTTATATGGTTCATAACATTGAGGAAGTAATCGAGATTTACTGTGACAACAATGGATCCATTTATTAGGCCAAGGAACCCTAGTATCACCAAAAGAATAAATACATCCTTCCAAAATACTGTATATTATGAAAAAACATTGAGGGTGAGATGTTAGGATCTATTGACTATCACCATATTATAATATAAAAGATCAATTGATGAAAACATTAAAATAGAAGAAACATGAGGGAAATATTGAGTCTCTTGGTATATGATACAAAATATATCAATATAATGATTTCCTAATGTACCATGATTTTATAATAAAAGTTAGTCTTCATTTATCATTCATTCACATGTGCTAAGATTTACATTATATAAACAGTGGAATGATAATATCTTCTCAAAGTATGACTTTGGGTCATCCCTAATTGACGATCATCATAGATTATTCTGGTTTTCAATGATATGTTATGATTAACATGAGTAGTGTACTCGTGAGATTATAAGTGTAGAATTATTATTTTTATTGACCGGCCAAGTATATCCCATGGAATTTCATACAACCATTGATATACTTAGGGGTTTATTCTTATTATCAATGCTTCTTTACCAAAGTTTGGTGAGGTACCTTGAAAGAGAAACTTTACACATTGATAAATTTATTATGTAATCCAATGAGGAATTAGTTAATTAGGAGTGGTTGGGTATGTTTCTAACTATGTCATTAGTTATATCTCAACAAATATTGGATTTGGACACTCATTTTATAAGAAGAGACATTTGAATCGTGATTGAATTAGACCTATGAAATGTATTACTATTGTTAGTTGAGTCACATATAATGCATTCAAATACTTAGATGAGGGAAAATTTATGTGATCATTTGTTATATGGATGACATGTGATGTATTCATTGACCAGGCCAACACTTTATGTAGAATCAATAAATTTTGAGATGGCTTGTACAAGATCGACATTGTTCCATGTCTTGTGGTCACTCAATTTCATGGATATAAGAATAATTTAGGTATACATATAATATATATGGAACATCGTATGGTGGAAATTTTCATATGAGATCTGATATGTTTGATTGAGATAACAACATCCCCCTTAATATCCTGAGTAGCACTGATGCTTTTCTAGAGGCCACTCTATACTTACATATATGAAATAAGGATTTCATATTTATTTTCAATGAAACTAAGAATCATAGGGTCATACAGTTAGTAATTTTTATGAGTTTTAAATTCTAGAAAAATTGTTTCTTCCAAAAAAAGATACTATGATAAACCATATCCAATTTTTCTTGGATGGATTCACAAAGAGTGGTGAAATTTTTCATTAAATCCTTATTGGGTTTCAGTGAAAGTGAGATATTGTTGCTTATGCAATAAATATGGAGATATTGTATGATATAATATCCCATGGGCCATATTTTATAATAATAATGGGATGTATATCATGGTTTATGATTGCCTTAAACCATAAGAAACAGTTTTCATGAGATTCATATTGTGGATTATGATTAATTTATTTATTAAGGTGGTATAGCATTCCACAAAACGCATCAATTTTATTGTATGATTGGGCATATGATAGAGGCACTACATGCATGAAACACTCCTCCTATAAAGCCTTATCAATCATAAACCAATGGTATTGGTTTATTAATGACTTGATATAGGTTCATTGAAATTTTAAATGAATGTTAATCTAATGGGTAGTAGTGTATGGGTTCCATGAGATGGAACCTGATATGGCCCATATGACATATATGATTTAATGAATGAAGAGTATAAAGGATAGATACATTAAGGTATGTGATCCCTCCTATTGGGGTAACCTTGATGCATGAAAGTTAAATGAATATATCTTCTTCTCGAAGCACTGTTTGTCACATGGTGAAGGTTCTAGAACCCCTTTGGTGATCATGTGTCTTCATGATATGATCTTGGATCCAAGGTTAGTATACTACTCATGGAGGGATAAATTATTATTTTTATTAATTCAGTGATATTCACCTGGATTTCTTCATTAAGAAGGAGAAGATGGAAGTCTCTATGTTTCAAGTATGCCCATTTTATTCTTTGTATGATATAGCATGTTAATATATTGAAGTAAGATCAATCATTGTTAATGGGTTTCTTCCTATGGAAATTCATTAGAAAAATATATTAAATCCCATAAAACTAACCATGATATCATAGGATAAGAAAACCCTTTTTTCGTTGGCTATATTTGTAACACTTCATCCTTACTCACCCAAATAATAATCAATCCGAATATGTCACACAAAACCACTATAAAAAAGTTTATTTCCTGGATTTTTACCACAATTTTAGAAATGATAATATTAGGTGACCTATTACCACATTTTTGAATTACACTAGAAATGGGGCACACCTATTTCTATGGTTTTTCAAAACCATGGAAATAAGTGTCTATTTTTTACAAAAATATTTCATAATTATAATGATGATGAAAAAAAGAATTAATATTAATGTTTTACATTTTTTTAATAAATAATGTATAAATAAAAATATGATTATATGAAATAGAGTGATTCATGGGCTAGTGGATAGGGTTTTGGTCTATAAACATTAGGTTATGTGTTTAAACCCCACTTTTTAAATTCAACCTACCATCATAGTTCTAAAACTGTGATAATAGGGAGATAATTTAATTCCACATAATTTATTTATATGGTTTTAAAACCATTTAAGTACATCCCAAACTACCATATATACAACACCCATTTTATTCAAAACCATGGATACATCCTATAACCATGTTTTTCTGTGGTTATTTCCATGGTTTTAGGCCACGAAAATTTCCTATTTCTCCAGTAGCATGACCTAAGGTGAACCTCCTTATACGTTAAAGATTGTCAAGTAGAATTAAGGGTCTAATGAACTACATGGGGTGAATATATCCTTAGTATCACTTCTCGAACTAAAAGATAAATAACTAAAACATCCATAACCACATAGTAAATCAAATTACAATAATTGATTTAAAATACAGGTATATCATTAGTAAATAACAACCACCATGATATAATAAATAATGCACATGTAGGTCACAATTTCATACATAAAAGAGGAATTGCCTAATTTTATAATCATATAAAATATATAAAAATAAAAAAATAAAAGGAAACATCGCTACCAGTCCCTGAACTCACCTTAGACCCATATTTACATCCTAATTGAGCACATTTGACCCATTCTCTTTCTTAAGGACCTGTATGATAACCATAAATTTGTTCTTCCCCCAAGGTGAATGCGTAGGGTGTGAGAATAAAATTCATTATTTCACCACCCATAGTTCCCATCAATAATAAAAAAATAAGTGAATGCATGTACTGAAGGAAATATAAGTTGTAAACATCACATGCATACAACAATCATACAATCAAGTGCTTAAGAATTCACCCTGATAGTCGAATCATAATTTCAAAAAAAAGTCAAAAATTGGATGATGCCCCATTAGTATAATCCCAATATGTGGATGAATTTTTTTTCACCACTATAATAAAATGGGTGGAAAAGGTATCACCTGATGAATAATTTATCAACATAATAATAGCTGGGTGAACACCGCCATTATTTGAAACCCGATGAATGATCTATCACCGATAGTGAATGATGTATCACCAATATAATAATTGGGTGAATAATATATCACAAATAAATTAATCATAGATAATTATTATCACTAATATAAATAAAACCCATAAAGATAATGTCAAAAATAATGACACATGATGAATGAGCTATCATCATTAGTTAATGATGCATCACCAATATAATGATCAATGTGAATAATGTATCACTAATATATAAAACCCTATTGAATGCGTCATCGATGATGGTGAATGAGGTATCACCAATCATAATGATTATGGTGAATTATTTATCAATAATATAACCAATAATAGGTGAATTATGTACTACTATAGACATACTCTAAGTGAAAGATATATTAGAAACTCAACACAAGGCCGAATGATGTGTCACATAGGTTGAACGAGTTATCATCCCCAATAAAACTAGGTGAATAAGATATTATTTGAAAAAAATATATTAAAATTAATATGCTAAATCATAACCAAATATGGTCCTAAAACCTCCTCTAGATGGTTTCAACATCCTTGTATCATACCCCCTGATGATAACCCAAATAACAAGCCCAACCTATATCTCTCCTTGGCATTGAATCATAAATACAACAATACATTGTCTAGAAAAACAAAAGCATGAACATGGAATCATCCCTTCCAATTCCTTTCTCTCCACAAATACAAATCTATCATATTTCCAGGGGTCAAAAATCATTTGAATAGGGAATTAAATCATGGTAATAACTTATTTATAAATTTTTTATATCAATAGACACTAAGATCATCGAACTAATTCATTTTGGCCAATATTTATATAATTGTGGATAAAACTAATTATTTCCATGGTTTTAGTATCATGGATGTAATCATCATAGACATGAAATCCTTCCACCATAATCTGTAACATGTGGGAAAAAATTATTATGGCCATTGTTTTTCAATTGTGGTGGAAAGAAGAAACTACCATGATTCTTGTCAACCGTACAGGCTTATTATAGACATTATAGATTCAATATATGAACAACATATATACATGATTTATAAAAATGATGTATATTAGTATCCATCACCATGGTTCTTAAAATCTTGGTTTTATCAATTTTATTCAATAAAATTTTATTTTACTCCCTTTTTGAAAATAAGAATAAAATTATCAATTTACATGTTAAATATTTCCTATAATAAAAAATTCATCTCAAATACTTATATAGTAGTTAAATATGCCATTAATATTTCTCAAATAACATCATTATAAATCTTTTGGTCACCTAATTTTTAACCTTGAACTTTCAGCTATAAGGAATGTTCATGAGCAATAAGGTTTAACCATGAATTCTATCTAAATTCAATCTTTGAAATTTATATGAGGTAAGCATATGGGATTAACCAAATATATTATAAAAAATAATAGATCATGAAATACATGAATAGAACACATCATAAAACTAAATCATAAAAGAAAAACATCAGATCATAAACTTATCAAAACAAAAAACAAATAAGAAAACACACTCCTCAATAAAATCTAATTTAAGCTAAGGAAAACCTTGGAACATAAGACACATCACAAAAATAAATCATCAAAGGAATTAATACCAATATAATTTCAATGCAATTATATCAAATGGAATGTAAATATAGGAAATAAATTCATACCCCATCAAAAATTAACAAATATACCCTATTAAAAAATCAGAAAATTGATCGAAAGATATATAATTTGGGTAACTTGACTTAAAAATAAGTTTTAAAGGCGCTTTGGGACTATTCTGACTAATTAAAATTAGGTTATGAGTCTCCCCTTATACGATAATTCATAGATCTTATCACATTATTTGATTTGATAGTTTGAAGAGCCCAAATGAAAACCTAGATCAGATGTTATATTCATTTAAATGTGAAGTCCAATTATAAAATTCTTTTTGGAAATTAATAAATTTATTATTATTATTATTATTATTATTATTATTATCAATCAATAAATTTTTATCCAATATCATCATAGATCATTTATTAAGCTTCTATTTTATAGTTCATGAAGAATAAATAGACACTCCCTCAGATCAAAAGTTATGTTTGTTTTAAGTTAAAGTTTAACTTTCACATTTTTTAGAACATTAGTCAAGTGATGATGTTTTGGGCATGGTTTTGAAAACCATAGATAAAAGTGGATATTTCTGTGGTATTAATTTTTTTTCCAAAATCATGTCAATATCCACTTTTATCCAAGATTTTAAAAATAAGGGTTGAAAGTCTGTGGTAGAGAAAAAAATTATAACAGTGCTCAACTACAACCCACCACACCTCATTTTTAATGTGTCATATTGAAAACAACTCCCATTCCTCACATAAAATAAATAATTTCATGACATACAATATAGAAACAAATGAAATCCATAGAATCGACCATCCTAGGATTAACCCTTCAAGATCATCACCCACCTCATTAGTGATGTCAGTGCCAAGGACTTAAATTAGATAAGTCATGCTCAAGGACACAAGGTAAAACCTTATTTAGGAAATAACAAGGTACCCTACACTTGATAAGTGCACAATCATAATCATATAAGGCATAAGTGGTCAATTCCATTTACCAAATCCCATATAACCAGTAACCCACTTAGTGAATTAGTTATAACATATTTTCAGTTTCCCACAAACACTCTGACCCTTAAGGTGAAAAAATATTAGGGGTGGTTAGCTAACTTGGACTAACATGAACAGAACAAATGGGACCCCTCCTCAGTGGTAGTAATATAAGTGTACCACCCCAATACTACCACCAATAGGTCTGAGGATGTTGACCGGAACAAAGTAGGTGTATCACACATGATGGGAGGCCTTCTCCTAATGTACATTCACAAAACGTACACCTCCACATAGGGTATAAAAATGTAGGAAAGATAATCAAAAAAACTACAATATATAATGCATGTGACAACCACTAAGATCCAAAAAAGATATCCAACAAAAATACTATAATGAAAAGGTTAAATATATAATCCCAACAACCAAAAGGAAAAAATCATCCTAAGCAACTAAGATAAAGAGGTCCATACAGTAAGTTGACTCGAAATTTGAATGTTTCATGCTACTATAACCTCCCTATAACACTAAGATACACCAAAACCATGTCCACCAAGGTCACCACAAACCATTATCTCCAAACAAGTCACACCAGCTCCATGTACACCAAGATTATCCATAACATGTGCATTGTCTGCATAGACACAACATATGTGGGTACAAATCCTATGCATGAGTTAGTATAACCATACTCAGTAGGATGAAGAAAAAATTAAAGGAAATACAACCAAACAAGTTATCTAAAATCCACCATTATTGTTAAATAACTATGAGGAAGATAAGAGAATGTAATTCTAGATATACTCAACCACTATAAGTATCAAGCAAACATAGAAGTATTGGTCATCTCTAATCCAATCCAAGAAGGTTCCTATCTCATGAGAAACCATGAATGATTAAAGTATCAAAAATCAAAAAAATTATTATGTTGATATCCCAACTATAAATTATGCATATAAGGTAGCCTTAGGGTGCTTGAGTAGTAACAATTCCTAAAGTATCTGATCTTCCCAACCTTTCTTCCATACAGCCACTAGAATGTATCAAGTTAAATTAATTCCTCTTTAAATTTGGTGCACTATTCATGTAAGTACCTCACTTTACTGCTCAATAATATCTCATATTCATTCTATAAACCCATATGGGAACCCATATATTTCCCTAGAATATATCTTGATCAAGGGGGTACCTACCACTACTATCATAACCACCTATCAATTCTTTAAAGGGGAGAGAGGTTTGAAAATAAGAAATGGTCCTTCTCTTCATAGGCCAACCCTAGAAGAATCATTACACAACATTGAGAGGATGCACTACTCTACTATAAGCCTCATTGACTCTCCGGAATCATAAAGGATAACCCATTCCTTATCAAATGGAAAAAAATTAAGAGGGTGGAACATAACTATTTGGGAAAGAACACAATAGATGAGATCACAAGACATATTAGAGGGAGGTATTGGACTCATGAATGATCTGATTGTCATGCCAAAACCCCAACAACATACCTATAGAGATAAATCCAAAAACTACCTATATATCCTTATAAAATATCTTGTAATTCCAAATTATATACACCATTTGTATCTGCACAAAAAAAATACTCAGGACATTCTATTTATTTTTCCAATAGGAGTACTTAGTGAATAAATCAGGAACACACCATGAAGGTGATGACCTGACCTTGTGAAAGTCATCTAGGTATTCCACATGGTATTAATTAGTGGGAAACATGAATGTATGCACCCTAAATGTGCCCCTGGTTAGATGCATGATTAGGTTTGGTTGAGAAAACCCAACCCACTTGCCCCACTCGCCCCACCCACTAGACTGGTCAGGGTGACTATCCTGGTTCGTTTGACCAACTTGGGTGGTTGGGTCAACCACTCTAGTGGTATGGTTCCCACTAACGGGGACCACACTATGAAACTTTATTGGGTACTAAATCCCCTCCCTTATGTAACATTGAACTAGCATTTTTGAGACATCGAATGTAATGGTGGATGGAACCCCTTCATGCGATGCTTACTGCAATGGAAGTTGACCATCCTTTATGAAATATCAACCAAAATGGTGTCAAAAACCTTCTAAAAATGTTTCTATATCATCCTATATCAACTAGTATCTCTATCACCATACATTCCCTATTGATCCCCACCACACCTTGCTTCCACCTCCCTTATCGAGTCAGCATGTTTCCCCTCACTACTACTATCTAACACTAGGTTTGGAGGCTAACATCCACACGTCATAAGAAAGAAAAGGGTGATGATAAAGAGATGGATTAAAAGAGAGAAATTAGAATAATGATTTCCCATACTTCATTGATCCGATAATGAATTCCCACAATAAAAAACAAGGTTAGGGATAAAGTGTATCTACTCTAAAAGAGGAATCAAAGTCACGAGATTTTGGGATTCAAGAAAAGGGGAAGTTAAACTTTTATAAAATAATTTAGAAATAAAAATTCCATGAATAATAGAAGAAATCCAATATTTATAAATATTTAAATTTTAAATTTAATGATTAATGAATAATAAAAAATAATGAAGACCAAACTTCAAAATGGACCACTCCTTCATGAAGGATGAGTTCACGCCTACTGTCATCATCGACCCTGGTGAGAAGTTATTTGGTTCCTCCCAAAGAATATTCCTAGCTCCATATTAGTGTACATTATATTTCCTTTAATAGATCTAAAATTAGTTAACCATTAACACTTAACCTCAACTAGTGCATGAATCATGCCACAATTTATGCACCTGTGTCTATCTATAAACAGTGAACACACATAGATGGAATTTCTCTCTATACATGAGAGTTCTCATGACCATGAAAAGAACAAAATATAAAACCAAATCACATAGGATGTATTCTATATAGAAGGGATATTAAAACGAAAATTAATAATAAAAAACCTCACAAAATTCACTCTATCATGTGAGGTTAATGAGGAAGAGGAAAAAGAATAAAGGAAATAGAGTAGAAAATTATTCCTACAAATGAACGCATCATCACATATACCCAATCAAGTGTAGGTTACCTTGATTGTTTCTAAATGAGGTTATACCTTGTTACCTAGATAATAAGAAATATAAGTTATGTCCTTGGCACTAAAATCACTAAATATGTGGGTGGTGATCATGAAGGGTTGAGCCTAGGATGGTCAATTATATAGATTTCATTGGTTTCTATGATTTATTCAATTAAAGTAGTTATTTTAGGTGAGGAATGGGAGTTGGATTTAGTTGTAAACATTAAAAATGAGGTGTGGTGGGTTATAGATGAGCACCACTAGAATTGTTTTCTCATCCATGGACTTTCAACCCTTATTTTGAAAACCATGTCTGAAAGTGGATATTGACATGATTTTGGAACTGGTTTTCAAAGCCATATAAATATCCAATTTTATACATGGTTTTTAAAAAAATGGACAAAACTACCTCACTTGATAAATGTTATGAAAGAATGTGAATATTGAACATCAATATAAAACAAACATAACTTTTGATCTAAATGTCTATTTATTCTTCATGAACTATCAAATATAAGCTTAAGAAAGGATATATGATAACATTGGATAAAATTTTAGTAGTTGATAACAATAATAATAATAATAATAAATTTATTTGTCTCCAAAGAGAATTTTAAAATTGTAATTAAAATTTAAATAGACATAACTTTTTATCTGGGTATTCATTTGGGCTCTACAACTATCAAATCAAAACATGAGATTAAATCTATTAAAAATTTCAACAACTTGAAATATTTTAATAAAAATACCATTTTTTATTTAAGTAAATGTCTTATTATGTAATATGGTTATAGAAAACACAGTGAATTATTTTGGTTTATTATATTCTATCATATTTAAAGGACCATTAAGAAAATTTACCATAGGTAATACAACTATTGAACAATGATCACATGATTAGTATACATATAAGATTTTAACAAATCCAATTGGCATAAAAAATGAATTGATTTCCTCAACTAGTAGGATCTTACCCTATGAATCCAATTTATTAGTGCTTATGGGGGAGATAACATCTCGGGGATTTTCCCTGACCAATCTGAAGATGAGATCCAATAACTTAAGAATGAGAAAAACTGTTTATGATAGAAGTTCATGCTCATCGAGATCCCAACCCAAACAATGTATGTTGAACCACCCCATGTAAGTCTCACCATTGCGTACCTTACTCTTGGGGTGTTTGTTAGTTTATTAAAGGTATATGCATCAGGACCCTAGAAGTACGAGTAGGTATATTATTTTTCATATAATGTTGTATATATTTTTACCTAAATATGTTTACTTTATAAGTGATTTTTATTTCAATATAATAAAACAAAAATAATATTTTTGGGTAAAATTCAAATTCAATTAAGGAATTTATTTTGATGAATTAATTTATTTTTTTAATAAATTATATTTTAATAAAATATTATTAGTAAATAATGTTTATTAAATATAAATTATCATATAATTTTTATGAATTCAAATATAATTTTTATAAAGGTTAAAACTGTTATTGTTAAAAAAAACCCAACTTTCCTAAATAATAATCGATTAATATTTTAAAATATAAAATAAAATTATTTATAAAATTATTTAGATAAAATTAACATTATTTTTGGAATTAGAATTTCGAAATTATACAATGGTGAATTTTTCATAATTTTTTAAGATAGTTGAATTTTCGAGTAGAAATTAAATACCATATAAAAATAATTTGTGTATTATGACCTCATAATAAAAAAATTGAAGTAATAAATAAAATAAACTGTATCCATAAACAAATATACGTTTTGAATTTAAAATAATGTGATTTTATGTTTATTTGATTAATTTTATAAATCCCTTATGAATCATCCAAAACCATTAATATATTTTAAGGTTTTAAAACCATTTATTTAATAGTATGACACTCCTCCACATAATGAAGGATATTATTTTATTAATTTAGGACCTTGGATTTAGAAAATAATTATAAAACATCCCATTTGAAATAATCCGAGGGGAAAACCCCATGGGGTTGTTTGTTGTTTTGGTTATTTTATTATGTAGAGTCCAAAACTTGAATAATAAAGAAATCCTCCTCTTTTCCTATGTAACCCACCCAATATCACATTTATCTTCAATAAAACTTTTTGTATCACTTAAATAATCTTCCCTACACTCTCTAAATTCCTCACAAGGATGTCCAAGCTCTCAAGAAGCCCCTCCCAATCATTTAGAGTCACACACTCAAGTAAGGGAACTTTTCCTTTCTCCTCTTTATTCCAGTATATTCTTTACCTTATGTATTTTATCTTCATTTACTTATGATATGATAAGTTATTACATACCCCCATTAATATATAATTTATTTAAAAATTATTTGAGACCTATTTCACTCTCATCAACTCATTTTATGTATTTGTATGTGAAGTCGTTATGCTGCCAAAATTTCACTGTGATTTTCCATGCCAACAAATTGTACAATGTATACCATAACAATTTACTATAATGGGTATTCAAATTCATACACTTATACCTATTTGAATTGTGACTTAAATTTATTTATTCCACACCCCTTTATCATGGAATAAAATATGAGGATGAATGAATCCATGTTGTATGATCTATGTGGCATACTTAATCATGAGTATGAAATAAAAGTGACTAGTGTGCCCATAATTATATAGCGCTCCAATGCATTGGGTAATGTTTAGTATAATTAGATTTCATGTTGGGATAGGGATTAATTCTTATTCCTTTATGGTAATTATTCCACTATGATGTATTATTATTTTATCCTTGACCTATGTTTAAGATTCAGTGTTTTAATTTGTTATTACATTTCCCAGGTTATGAATATCATGTTATATCATGTCTTGTTGTCCATATTTATGATTCCTACTCTTTTTATGACCCATTAATATTACTATTATCTAACATTTATCACCATATGACTTTTTTATTCCCTTACTAGGATTTATGGATCACCACTTTCTTATGTTTTTTTCTTGAGGTTATCCTGTACAATTTTAAAAGCAATAGAATTTTAGAAGCATGTTAAGGAAGTTTTCAATAATTTTATTGTATCTCATGTTTAATATGTTATGATATGTACCTAATTACAAAATAAAATATACTTCTCAATATTTTAGGGTTCATTATGTGCACTTTTATGTAATAAATTATGAATTAATTTGTAATAAAGAGTATGGTTTTTATAGTTCGAATTTGAGGAAAACTTTAGTTATTTTTGGGATTCAGATGAGGAAACTATAGACAAAGCCTTTGGAATACAACTATGTATAAGAGAACATAGCTAAATTTTGGTAAGTATAGATTATGTGGTTTATCAAGAAAATAAATCCATGTCTTGATACTATAAGTGGGCATGGTTCTGGCATAGATGTAGCTAGGGGTAACAACTCTGACAAGGTATGCCAGGCCGGACTCAGTGTGACCTGGTACATAAAAATAGGCCTTAAAACACACATGGTTTGAAACTCTTAAAGGATATTATTTTTTAAAATTCATATGATCATTACAAACCATTATTATGGGAATAAAAAATTCCCATAAGAATATAGGTTAGGAAATTGATCATAGATAACATATATTTAAGCCTAGAAATTTCTAAGTTAAGAAAATAAATATAATCTATAAGCTACCCCTTTAATTTTCTTAAATTACTATTTATGTGTTTCATAGTTTAAAAATAATCATCCATAATTTTCCTTTTCTTCTATCCAATGGATAGAAATAGAAGGAATTGTGTAAACATTCAATATGAAGGGAAATGTGATGACATCCCTAACAAGATGCCAAACACATTGGGACCAGGAATCAAGAACTTCATCACAATAATCTCTTAGCTGACTCAGGTTCAGAATATAAACATGGGTCATGATAGGAATCCAAATCCCCCTAATAGATAAAAATATTCAATTGAGACCTTTATGTGACAAAGGCCTCTGAATTTCAATGAATCATCTAATCCCTTAATAACGGAACAATGAATAAAATACATTGAGAAGATATTCTCTATACTTAAATGTTTTAATAAATAGAAGTTTCTACTAGATATTTATTGTATAGGGGGATAAATTGATCAGTGGTGAAAATTTATCAAGAATACATAGTCTAAGGAAGATATCAATGTGATGGGGTGTAAGGGATTTCAGAAAATGTTTTTCAATAAATATTTTGCTCACACTTTTTGTCATAAACTTGAAATGTATTTCCTTTACCTAAAGAAAAAAGATGATAAATATATCCGGGCGTACAATTAAAACATCATAATACATTCATGATATGACTTTGGATTTGTCTTTACCCTTGAATTCAAGGTTGACCTCTTCTTCGGTGGGATAAAATATAGTCTATGAAAATCCCGGGTGATTCGTGACTTTTATAGCTATAAGAAATTTTTTTGATGATCCCTAAAAGGTGAAATGGAGATCAGAGAATACGAAGGGAATCACAGGGATAAAAATAATAAAGTGGAGTTTAATTATGGAAGTTGGATGGAGAAATATAACAGTGCCAATAAATTTCAATATCCCACTTATCAAAGGTGTGTAAAAGAATAACCCCAAAAATTGACTAAGGGGGATGAGGAAATGGTTCAAGTGTGGGATAGAAGGCTATATAGCTAGTGATTTTCAATAAGATAAAAACACTAATTCAGTAGAGTAAAGGAATTCTAAAGTCAATCCTCAACAAATTTTTCATTTCTTCAACTGCAAAGAACCAGGGAACTTCTCAAATAAATTCATTAAGACAAGGGTTTTAGAATACAACCAACAACCTCCAATGTATCAAGAGTGACATTTTTTAGTCATAACTACCAAGGTGGATCCCGAAAATGAAGTGGTGAAAATAATTCTAGTTATTCATTCAGGGATAGAGAATTTACTTTTTGATTCTAATTCTACACATTCCTTCATATCATGAATGTTTAGTAGAACTATTAAAACACCACCACAAAGCATGGAAGATGAGTTATCATTAAAATGGGAAAATGGGAAATTATTTCATCATGAGAATGTAACTCCTACCCTATCACAATATATTGGATGAACTTACCAAAGAACCTTTCCATGCTCCCTTTGGTGGAATTTTATTCAATTCTAGGAATGGATTGGATTTCCCTATATATATCCAATATAAATTGATGTTAAAAGGAAATCAATTTCTGTATTGTGAATTGAACCCCGATTCTATACAAGTGCAAGGAGGAGGATAAATCATCTTTAGCACCAATATCTAAAATATTGGATATTATTTCCCTATAATAAAGCATATCTAGCTAAAATTATTGAGTCTAAGGAAAGAATCATCCTCGAAGACATGCCTATTGTGAGGGAATACACTATGGTGTTTCCAAAAGATTTTTTTTGTTCTTAATCCTAGATGATATGTTTAATTTTGAATCGAGCTTATACATGGGGTGACACTATCATCCTTGAATCCATATATAATTTCCATTGTGGAACATGAGGATATGAAGAAACAACTCTCGGAGAATCTAGATAAAGGGTTAATAAACCCTAGTGCTTCACCCTGGGGTGCACCGGTCTTCATCATCAAAAGAAGGATTGTTCAATGCACCTTTTCATTGATTATCATAAGCTTAACAAGATCATGATAAAGAAAAAGTGTTTATTAAATGGATTGATGAATTGTTCGATAGAATATATAGAGAACAATAATTCTTCAAGGTTGATTTATATTTAAGATATTTCCAATTTATGGTAAATAAGGAGGATATATCCAAGACTACTTTTCATACATGGTAAGATAAATATGAGTTAATATTAATTCCATCCATACTCAATAATACTTTATAAATCTTCATGTAATTGATAGATATATTCTTTAGAGATTACCTCAAAAGAATTGTGGTAGTATTTATAGATGATATTCAAATATACTCCAAAACCGAGGAGGAGATCAAAGAGAATCTAAGAACTGTGATAAAGACCTTATAAAAGGAGAATATTTATTAAAAGTATAGAAAATGTGATTTATATTTGAAGGAAGTATCATTTTTGGGACATAACATCCCACTAAATGGGATATCTTTGGACTCTTAAAAATAGAAGCAATTGAGGGATGGTCAAGGCCAAAATCTGTGAGATATATCCACAGTTTTCTTGTATTATTTGGGTAATATCATCGATTTGTGAGAAATTTCTCATAATTGTAAAACCCTCTAACCAAGATAAATCAAAAGGAAGTCAAGTTTTCTTAGAATGATTAATGTGAAGAGAACTTTAAGGATTTGAAAAGTATGCTTATCACTAGACCTGTTCTCACACTACCCATAAATGGAGAAATTTTCATGGTATTCAATAATGCTTCGAAGAAGGGATTGGGATGTGTGTTAATGAAAAATGAAAAATTCATATCTTATTCTTAAAGGTAGTGGAAAGTTCATGAACAAAACAAAAAAATGGATGATTTGGAGTTGGATGTAGTGATATTCACTTTTAAAATATCGTGGCATTATCTATTTGGGGAGAAGTATGAAATATATATGGATCCTAAAATCCTCAAGTATATATTCACATAGAAAGAGATGAATATGAAACAATGAAGATGGTTAGATCTGACCAAGAACTATAACTTCTCAGTACACTAACATCTTGGGAAAGTGAATAAAGTAGAGATTATTAAAGTATATAGGATCCAATAATTCTATTATTGAAGAGAATTGAGATGGATCCGATATTCTTAGATTTGGAAAGGATGGATATGGGAATCATCAAGGAAGGAACATCATCAATCCTTTCAAAATTTATTTCTCAACCGTCCCTTATGGAGAGGATAATGGATTCTCAAAGAGATGATGTGGGAAGTCATAAGAAAGTGGAAACTATATGAAAAAGGAAATCCTCAAAAGTTTAATTTTAGTGAAGCATTTGTGATATTTAGTTCATGGGTATGTGTACATCCAAATCATGATCCAAAGAAGGAGTTATGGGATGATGCACATAGTTAAAACTTCTTTATCCACCCAAGAAGAAAAAATATGTATTGAGATATCAAAGATAACTATTGGTGGGATAATATAAAGAAGGAGATCACTAAATATACATAAAATTTCCTATAATTTCATCAAGTAAATTCTAAAAGGAAGAATTCTAAGGTGATGATGTAGCCATTACCCATACCAACCTGGAAATAGGAAATCATCACCATGGAATTTTTCATTGAACATTCTAATACATCTAAGTGAACTAATTTTATATGGATTTTTATTGATCATATTATAAATATAGATCACTTTATTGTGATTTGAGAGGATTTCTCACTTTATCAACTTTCAAGGATATACATTAGAGAAGTGGTGATGCTACATATACCACCACTATTCATTATATCTGATATAGATCCAAGAATCGCCTCTATGTTCTGTAAAATTCATCAACATGCTCTAAAAACTGAGTTGAACTTAAGAATGACATATCATCCTCAAATTGATGTAAAATTTGAGTGGACTATTCATACACTAGAATAAATGTTTTGAGAATTTTCTATGGACTTAAAAAGAAGATGAGAACAACATCTACCTTTGTTCAAGTTATCATAAAACAATAGTTTCCAATCAAGCATCCAAATGGCCCCCTATGAATCCCTTTATGGGAAGAATTGCATAACACCAACTTGTTGGGATGAAGTTGGGTAAACAAAAACCTATAGGCCTTGAAATGGTTGAGGAAATAATGGAAAAGGATAAGATCATTCAACAACACATCAAGGATTCCTAGAGTTGAAAGGATAACTATGATGACAATCATTGATGTGACATATAGTTTGATGTTGGAGACATGGTATCCCTCTATATATCTCCATCTAAGAAAGTGATGATATTTGGGAAGAAGGTAAATCTTATTCTAAGATATATCAGCCCCTTTGAGATCCTTGATCGCATCGGAGCGGTGGACTACCGACTTTCACTCCCACTTAACCTATCTCTAGAACATGATGTATTCCATGTATCCCTATTGAGAAAGTACATACCATAATACTCACATGTACTCAATCTAGAGGTTGTATAATTAGAGAATGATCTCTCATATGAGGTGTATCTAGGGAAGATATTAGATTATTGAGACAATGTTCTATTAAATAAGATAACACACATGGTCAAAGTGCTATGGAGATACTAAAAGATTGAAGAAGCGATGTGGGAACTGGAGGAAGTGATAAAACAGAGTTACCGTCATTAGTTTTAGTGTGCAAAAAAAATTTGAGGGTGAAATTTCTTAAGGGGGGAATATTGAAATGACCCGAACTATAATAAATAAAATTCCCCTATTGACTTAAGAAAATGTCTTATTATGTAATATAGATATAGAAAACAAATGATCTTCTTTGATTTTATTATATTATATAAAATTTCAAAGACCATTATTAATCTTTACCATTGGTAATATAATTGTTAAATATTTATCACATGATTAGTATAAATATAGGGTTTTAACAAATCCAATTGACACAAACAAAATAAGCTATGGCCTCAACCAATTGGACCGTACCTTATGAATCCCATTTATCTAAGATTCTAAGGGAGAAATAATCACTGGGATTTGATCATGACTAATCCCAAGATGATATCCATTAACTTAATCATGATATAAACCATTAATTGTAGAATTTCAGGGTCATCAAGATCACAAACCAAACTATGTACGCCAAAACACCCCAATAAAGTCTCACCGTCACACACCTTACTCTTAGGGTGTTTTCTGGTGTATTAAATAGATATGTATCAAGACCCTAGAATTATGCATATTTACATTATTTTTTTATAATGATGAATATATTTTCATCCTATTATAGTAAATTTATAAATGTTTTTCATTTTGATATAATAGAACACAAATAGTAATTTTGGGTAACATTCAAATTAAATTAAGGATTTTTTTATGAATTAATAGATTTTTGAAAAAAAATTAATAAAATATTATTATTAAATAATATTTATTAAATATAAATTATCATATTATTTTTATGAAGTCAAATGTAATTTTTAAAAGGGTTCAAAAACAATTATTGTAAAAAACCCCATCATTTCACAATAAATATTGATTAATATTTTAAAAGTGAAAATACAAATATTTATAAAATTATTTAGATAAAATGAATATAATTTTTTGAATCAGAATTTCAAAATTATCTAATGGTTATTTTTTCATATTTTTTTTAGAAATTTGAATTTTGATTTAAAAATTAAATACCGTATAAATATATATTTTTTGTATTATGACATCATACTGACCCAAAAGTGATGCAATAAATACTATAAATGGTATCGAAGATATAATATATGTTTTAACTTTATAATAATGTGATTTTATTTTTATTTTATTAATTTTATAAATCCCTTTTGAATCCTCCAAAACCATTAATATATTTTAAGGTTTTTAAATCCTTTCTTTAAGAGTATAACTCACCAACACATAATCAAGGGTATTATTTTATCAATTTTTGACCTTTAACATATAAAATACTGAAAACCAATCCCATTTGGAAAAAAACATGGTATGTTTTTTGGTTTTTGTTAGTTTTATTATGTAGATTCAAAAAGATAACTGATTAAAAAAACCCACTCTTTTCCTGTATAAACCCACCCAAGATCACATTTCTATTCACTAAAACTTCTTGGAGTACGTAAATAATCTTCCATACAATCTCTAGAGTCCTTAAAAGGCACCCCCATACTTTCAAGAATCCCATCCCAAGCATTTGGAGTCACACACTCAAGTAAGGGATCTTTTCATTTCTCCTCTTTATTCAAGTATCTTCTTTACCTTATGTCTTTTATCTTCATTTACTTAGGATGGGATATGTTATTTAATATAGACATTAATTTAAAAATTATTTCAAAATTATAATAGACCCATTTCTCTCTCATCAAAAAAATTTATGAATTTTTATGTGAAGATTTTATCCTACCGAAATTTCACCGCGTCATTCCATGCCGAAACAATTGTGTAGTAAATAACATACCCATTTCCTATCAACGGTATTTACCTT
Source organism: Viscum album (assembly GCA_963277665.1). NCBI lineage: Eukaryota > Viridiplantae > Streptophyta > Magnoliopsida > Santalales > Viscaceae > Viscum > Viscum album. The sequence continues at coordinate 1,532,930,037 of OY728120.1, read as the reverse complement.
CATACAATTATTACACTTTGAATTGGGACATACATATATGTATTCCAAAATCCTTGATAAGGGACTAAAATATTATGATGAATGAATCCACGTTGTATGATCAATGTGGAAAACTTAAGCATGAGAATGAAATCAAAGTGATGTGTGTGACCGAAATTATATAGCGGTCCAATGCATTGGGTAATATTTAGTCTTATGAGACATAATTTTGGGATAGAGAGTGAACTCGATTCTTTTATGATACTTTTTCCACCATGATTTCTTGGTGGTTTACCCTTGACCAATGTTTATAATGCAGTATTTTAAGTTGTTTCCACGTTTCCCATGTTATGATTATCATTCTATATAATGTCTCATTGATCATGATTATGATTCCTACTATTTTTATACCCCACTGATATGTCTATATTATAACATGTATCACTTTATTACTTTTTTATTCCCTTACTAGGATTTATATCTCACCCATTTCGTTTGTTTTCCCCAGGTTATCATATTCATTTTTTAAATCCATGGAATTTTAGAATCATGTTAAGGATGTTTTCAATAATTTTGTTGTATCTCATGTTCTATATGTTATGTTATGTAGCAAATTATTAAAGACACTAGAATTATCAGTATTTTAGGTTGTATTATGTGTAATTTTGTGTTATAAATCATGAATTAGTGTTTAATAATGATCAGGGTTGTTATAATTATAGTATGAGAGGAGACTCATAACCTATTTTTTAATAGTTAAAATAGTCCCAAAAGGTATTTAAAACTTATTTTTAAGTAAAGGTTCCAAAATTTTAGATCTTTAAATAAAATTTATGATATTTTAAAAGGGTATTTCTACCTCTTTTTGATAGGGTATGAATTTATTCCCCAAATTTACATTACCTTTGATATAATGGTGTTGAAATTATATTGGTATTACCTCCTTTGATGATATATTTTTTGTGACCTGTCTTATGTTCCTAGGTTTTCCATTGCTTAAATTAGATTTTATTGAGGAGTTTTTTTTCCATTTGAGTTTTATTTTGAGAAGTTTATTATGTGATGTTTTATTCTATGATATAGTTTTATGATGTGATGCATTCCGAGATTTCATGATCTACTATTTTTATAATAATATTTATCTAATCCCATATACTTCTCTCATATTATTGTAAAAGCATGAATTTAGATAGAATTCATGGTTATTCCTTAGTGCTCATGACTATTCCTTATGGTGGGAAGTTCAAGGATAAGAATTAGGTGAATAACATATTGACATTAATGTTAATTGAGATATATTAATGGAATATATGACTACTATAAAAGTGTTTGAGATGTATTTTGTATTATAGGAAATATTTAAAATATAAATTGATAATTTTATTCTTATTTTCAGAAAAGGGGAAATTAAAATTTTATAAAATAAGATTGATACAACCATGATTTTAAGAACCATAGTGATATATACTAATGGCCATAGTTTTTATAAATAATGGCCATAGGTTTTCTATATATTGAATCTAAAACCATAGTTTTGGAAGCCATGTATATAAGAAGCTACCACTGTGATTGTTAGAATTGTGTTTTTAGCTTCTGATTTTCTATTTTTTAAAACATATAATAATAATATAAATATATAATTTGTAATGAAATATTTAATAATTAATACTGAAAATTGGATGATCAGTATTAATTTAAATAAATTTAATAACATTTTTTAAATAATAAAAATTATTTAATTAAAATTAACTAATTTCTAACATATTTTTTCTAAATAATAAATATATTTGAATATTATATATTGAATGCACAACCATGGTCAAGTGGTTATGGTGTCTGGTTCGTTTTAGGATTATTGAGTTCAATATCCACTGGTTTTTTATTCTTTAAACTATGGACACAATTTTATAAATGGTGTAAATAGTCTATTTTGGCCATGGTTGACAAAATCATGGTAGTATTTCCTTCCACCATAGTTGAATAAACTATAACCATAATAAGTTTTGGCCATGGGTTACAAATCATTATGGAAAGAGTTTATGTTGATGATTATTACACCCATGGTACTAAAACCATGAAAATAATTGGGTTTAGACATGATTATAGAAACAGTTGCCAAAATTAATTATGTCGATGATCTTAATGCCCATGGATATGAAAAACGTTAAAATAATTTATTACCATTATTTGAGGACCTATTAAAATGATTTGTGAACCAAAGAAATAGTATATATTTGTAGTTGTGGATAACAAGGAATTGTATGGGGTGATGTCATGCTCATGTTTGTGTTTTTATAGATAATGTATTGTTGTATTCACAGATCAACCTGAGGGAAAAATGTTGGTTGGGCATGTTATTTGAGTTTTCATCAGAGGATATGAGAAATTGATGTTGAAACCATCTTGAGGAGGCTTTAGGACCATATGAGGTTACAATTTATCCTATAAATGTTATATATTTTGTCAAGTAATATCTCATCCACCCTACATTACACATCATTCACTCTTGTGTAGAGTTGCTGATATATCATTTACTGAGAGTATGTATATGGTAATATATCATTAAACTAGTATTGGTTATATTATTGATAAATAATTCAACCAAATATTTATTATTGGTGATACCTAATTCACCATCATTGATAACCTATTCATCGAGTTTTGTATATTAGTGATACATCATTCACATTGATCATAATATTGGTGATACCTCATTCACCATCGATGATAGATCATTAATCATGTGTAATTATTAGTGATATCATATTTATAGTGGTTTCTTATATTGGTTATAAATCATTATCTATGTTTAGTTTCTTTTTGATACATCATTCACCTAGTTATTATATTGTTGATACCTCACTCACTGCCATTGATAGATAATTCATTGGGTTTCATATATTGGCGGTGTTCAACCAACTATTTTTATATTGATAACATATTCACTAGGTGATAACTTTTTCACCCTTATTATTCCAGTGGTGATAACTCATTCATCGACATGTTGGGATTAGACCATTGGAGCATCATCCAATTCCAGCATTTTCTCAATCAATTATGACTCAACTATTAGCAGGGATTATTAAGTAGTTGGAAATATGATTGGTGTATCCATGTGGTGTTTAAAACTTATATTTCATTCAATAAACACAATCACACATTTTTGTTTATTATTTATAGGCACTATTAGTGGTGAAATAATGAATTTTATGCTCACATATTAAGCGTTAACCTTGGTTGAAGAATATAATTATAGTTTGAATATAGTTCCTTATGAAATAAACTAGGCCAAATGAGATCAATTAGGATGTGAATATAGGTCTAAGGTGAGGTCAATGACTTGTAGAGGTGTTTCTTTTTTTTCTATATTTTATATGATTGGAATATTAGAAAATATTACTTTTATATACAATTGTGTGACCTTCTTGTGCATTATTTTTTATAGCATGTTGGTTTATATTAACTTATGATATACTTATATTTTAATCCATTATTATACTTTGATGTATTATGTGGTTATATATGTTTTAGTTATTTATCATTTAGTGTGGCCAATGATACCATCGGTATAGTCACCCCATAAAGTTCATTATACCGTCAATTCTAGTTGAAAATCATTAATATATAGGGAGGTGTGCCTTAGGTAACACCACTAGAGAAATGGGAAATTTCCACGGTCCAAAACCATGGAAATAACAAAAAAATGGTTAGAGGATATTTCCATGGTTTTTCATACTAGGGGTGTTATCTCTCTGGTATTCCAAGACATATTTACATGTTTGTAAAACCATATAAATAAATTAAGTGGCATGAAATTCCCCCTCTATTACCACAGTTTTAGAACTATGATCATAGGTTGAATTCAAAAAGAAAGTGAAGTTCAAACACATGACCTCCTATTTATAAACCATATCCCTATCCACTACACCATGTATCACTCAATGTCATATAATCATATTTTTATTTATACATTAGTTATTATGAAAATTTTAATCTTTAATACTAATTATTTTCATCATCATCATTATTATTATGAATTGTTTTTTAAAAAAATGGACACGTATTTCCATGGTTTTGAAAAACCATGGAAATAGGTGTTCCCTATTTCTAGGGTTCTTCAAAAAACATTGTTAATAGGTCTCCTATTATCACAATTTTTAAAATTTTTGTAAAAAAACATAGCAAACAACTTTTTTTGTGGTTTCATGTGACATATCCGGATTGATTATTATTCAGGTGAGTGAGGATGAATTGTTACAAATTTAGTCATTAAAAAATATTTTGGTTTTACTAAGACAACATGGAGGGTTTTATAATGAATTTCCTGAGGAAGAAACCCCTGAACAAGGCTTGATCTTTCTTCAAGAGATTAACATGCTATATCATAAAAAGAATTAAATTGTAATACCTGAAACATAGAAACTTCCATATTCTCCTTCTTAATGAATAAATCCTGAGGAATATCACTAAATCAGTAAACAAATGATTTATTCATCCATGGGTGGTGCACTAACATTGTATCTCTGATCATATCATGTGGACTCCAGATCACCTAATGGGTTCTAGAACCTTCTCTATGTGACAAACAGTTCTTCAAGAAGATGAGATCTTTAACTAAAATTCATGTATCAATGTTAACCCAATAGGAGGGATCACATCCCTTTATATATCCAGAATTTATGCTCCTCATTCATTAAAGTGTGTCTATTGTATGGTACATAATGTGTTCTATATCACGGCACACATACACTAATACCCATTAGAGTAACATTCATTTAACATTTCAATGAAACTATATCAAGTTGTTAACAAACCAATCACATTGGTTTATGATTTATGAAAATTTGTAGGGGGGGTGTTGCATGCATGCAGTGACTGTATCATATTCCCAATTATACCTTATGATTGAGGCAGTTTGTGGCATCATATTCCACCTTAATAAATTATTTAATCATAATCCACAATATGAATCTCATGAAAATCGTGTCTTATGGGTTATGGATACCATAAATCATGATATAAATCTCATTCATGTCATAAAATACGACGTAAAGGATATTGTATCATATGATATCTCTAGATTCATTGCATAACCAATAATCTCTCACTTTCACTAAATCCCTACATGGATTTAATGAGAAATTTTAAAACTCTTGTGAATCCGTCCAAAAAAATATTTGGACATGGTTTATCATAATCTTTTCATTTTTTTTGAAAAAAATTATCAAAAATTTAATCCCCATCCAAATTCCTAACTATGTGACCCTATAAGTCTCAGTTTCCTTGATAACAAATATGAAATCATTATTTCATATATGTAAGTAAAGAGTGGCATATCGAAAAGCATTAGTGCTACTCAAGCTATTAAGGGGTATGTTGTGATCTCTATCAAACATATAATATATCATATTAACATGTCCACCACAATATGTAACATATATATCATATGTATACCTATATAATCCCTCTGTCTGAGACATCGAGTGACCACTAGATATATAATGATGTTGATATAGTAGAAGTCATCTCAAAATTTCTTGATTATCTGAAAATGTGTTTTCTATTCAGTGAATTCACAATCCACTACTATTGATGGTGACCAATCTAATGGACTTCTTGCCAAAACTGATCAATCTGCTGTCATTTCAAAATCCAAGGTGATAGAATGAAATGACCAGATAGTGGAAGTGGACTCTTTGGTCGTTGTGACTATCTCTTCAATCACCTCTGATGTTTATAAACCTGATTTGACTCAAAAACATTGCTCAATGACCCCAAGTGGGCCAGAAATCCCTTTGAAAAAAAATCTGTATGTTGATAATAAAAGTACTTCTAATGTCTCTGCTCCCCCTTCCAAGAATAAATAGGGGAATAAATCCAGCCCACCTTCCTCTCATGGACCCAGAACATCAAAAAGGAAAAAGGGCTCGGGTGGTGAAAAAAAAGGGAGTTCTGACTCCAAAAGCAGGTTTAAATGTATTGTTTATTTTTGGAATTGTCAGGGTATAGAAAACTCTGACACTTTTATAGTGCTTAAGAGACTTCTTTTGACTCACAAACCTAAATTATTTTCTATTTCTAAGCCTAAAATTAATTTTTCTCCAAACTACTTTCATTTAGGCTCATTTGGTTATAATTTTCTTGGTGCTTGCAAAGAAGGAACTTCTATTGAAACCCTTTGGATTTTTTACCATTCATCTTTGCAATATATTAATGTTGTTACATTTTCTGATCAAATGTTTACTTGTGATTCTTCCTATGCTGGTGTACAAACTTTTTGCACTTTGATATACGCTAATAATAGATATCAAGAGCGAATAACCCTTTGGAATGACCTTATTCCCCTCTCTATATTTATTCAAGACCCCTGGTTTGTGGTTGGAAACATTAATTTCGTTCTGCTTCCAAGTGAAAAGATTGGACCATCACACTCTTCTATCTCCTCTCAAGAATTCAAAGCCTTTATCGACGATTGTGATCTTATATAAATTAACCTCAATGGGGCTAAGTATACTTGGTATAGAAATTACCTCAATAGGGTAGTGGCTAGAAAACTTTACAGGGCCTTCACTAATTCTGCTGCCCTTGATAAATGGGTTTACATCTCTAGTATTACTTTACCTAAGATCAATTCTGACCATCATCCCATTCTTGTCAATTTTTTCTCCAAGGGATCCAAATCTCCTATCCCTTTTAAATTTAAAAATGCCTAGGTTTCGGACCCAGAATGCTCCAATAAGATAAAAGATCCTTGGGTCAGTATGCAACATGAAAATGATGGGTTTTCTTGCATTACTAATTTAAATCTCCTGAAGAAATTCCTTAAGGGTTGGTGCAGCTCTAAAACAAAACAAATTGACAAAGACATATCCACCTTGGAGAATGACCTTATTCACATCCAAAGCTTCAACACCAGCTCTGATTTTTCTATTGATCCTCAATCTGAAATTACTACATCTTTGAAGCTCAACTCCCTACTAAAGCTCAAAGATAACTTGAGAAAGAAAATATTCTAAACCAAATGGCTTTCAGATGGTGACAGGAGTACTAAGTTCTATAATTCACTCCAATGGGGAAGGAAAGCCTATAGGCCCCTTGCCTTTCTCAGAGTTGATTACACTCTTCTTGACACTGAGGATGCCATTTCAAATCATGTTGTCAATTACTTCCATAACATGTTCAATTGTCCAAGGGTTTGCAATGATCTTATCCCTGATATCATTCTTATTATGGTAATTTATGAGGACAATAACCACATTTTAAGCATGCCCCTAGATCACGAAATCAAGGACATTGTCTTCAACCTCAACCCTGATAGTGCTCTGGGACCTGATGGTTTCAACAATGGTTTTTTTCCAACAATACTGGGAAATCATTCATGTGGATGTGTGTAAACAGGTCAAATCCTTTTTCTCCTCTGGTTTCCTTCCACATGGGATAAATTCTTAATTTCTTACTTTGATTCCTAAAGTGGAAAATGCTGCGGAAATTCATCTTTTTCGGCCTATTTCCCTCATCAACACCATATTGAAAATTATTACTAAACTCCATGCCAACAGATTGGCCCCCATCTGTAACAAAATCATCTCTTGGCATCAATTTGGCTTCATCAAAGGTAGATCTATTCAAGATTGTATATGCCTGGCCTCCGAATGTACTAATATGCTGAATAAAGTCACCAGAGGAGGCAGTGTTTCCATCAAACATGACATCAGGAAGGCATTTGACACCATGGATTGGAGTTTTATTTTAAGGGTTCTGAAAAACATTGGGTTTAATGACACTTTTACCACTATGATTCACTCCTTACTCAATTTGTCTTCTATATCTATGCTAGTTAATGGGACTCCTAAAGGATTCTTTAAATGCACCAAGGGGGTTCGGAAAGGTGACCCTCTCTCTGCCATCCCTTTTTCTATTTCTGAGGATTACATAAGTAGACCTCTCGTGAGCCTTGTGCATCAAAACAAGATTAACCCCATCCAGGTTTCTAGAAACATAAATGTCCCTACCCACCTTTTATATGCTTATGACATTATTTTGTTTATAAAGGGTGATAAAAGAAACATCCAAAACCTCAAAAGTTCCCTAGCTCATTATGATGATGTCTCGGGCCAAGCGATATATTGGAGAAAATCCTATGTTTTCTTTGGAAAAAGTTTTTCTCCCAACAGAAAAAACATTATTATTAATTATTTAGGCGTTAAAGAAGGCTCCTTCCCCTTTACTTATTTTGGGGTTCCTATCTTTTGGGGAAGACCAAAATTCAGCTACTTTGACAGTATCATTGATCAAATTACCAATCAACTCTCTTCCTCGAAGGGTATATCACTTTCCTTGGATGGTAGAATTTGTCTTGTCAAATATACCATTGTCTCCAAACTGGTTTACTCGATGATGGTCTACACTTGGCCTGCTTGACTTCTTAAGAAAATAAATGTTTACATAAAAAATTTTGTTTGGACCGGTAGTACAATTCAATGAAAACTTGTGACCATACCTTGGGACACTTGTTGTAGAACTCTAGATAAGGGTGGTCTTTGCATCAAAAACCTTAATATTTTCAACAAATCTCTTTAATCCATGATGACTAGGAATCTGATTCACAGAAATTCTGATTCCACTTCCTTTCTAAAGTCTAGATTCATCACCAAGCTTAAAAAAGGGTAATCTGAGTTACATCACTTCTTCCATCTGGCCATCCATTAAATGCTCTTTCTTTAATATCATGAACAACTCTAGATGGATGGTTAGTGCTAATTCCACTATGAATTTCTGGATAGTTAATTGGACTGGTGTCCCCCTTAATCTCAATGCTCACGTCCACCACTCCTCATGGCAATACCATTTCCTCTATTAGGGACGTTCTTAACTCCCATGACATCACTCTTCCTGATGAAATTGGTCATATCATTGAAAATTATCATTTCTCCAACACTGATGATTTACTCATTTGGGAAACTACTTTTAATTATGTTCTTGATTCCAAAAGTTTTTACAAAATTTATTTTAACAATTCTGATTCTATCATGGCCTGGTTGAAAACTTTTAACAAACCTTGGATCAAACCCTCAAGATTTAATCTTATCTGGTGTATTCCCCATAATAGGGTTCCCACAGATATGTTCCTTCAATCCTTTTGGATTACTCTTTGCTCTAGATGTCTTATGTGTAATCAACATCGAGAGGATGTTAATCATTTTTTTGTCTTGTGCTACAGCTACAGCTCTTTGGAATTACACTTTTGACATTTTTGGTTGCAGATGGTCACTTCTTGACTCCATCATCTCCCAATTACAATGTTGTGTTAAAGGGTCTTGCTCCCGGAAAATCAAGAATCTTTTTTTGACTGCAGTGGCGGAACTCCAGCATGTGATCTGGTATGACAGAAATAATTTACTTCATAACAATTGTTCATTCATTCTCACTGCAGGTAAAACGCGGATTATCATGGCCATCAAGGATGCTTACTCTCTTTAGAGGGATAATTGTGACAATTCTATTGGTGACTTTATGATCCTTCTCCGTCTTGGGATTGCGGGATCTTACAGACATCCTCGGAGCACTTTTGAAGTATTTTGGCACGCCCTGCTTCCAGGATAGATCAAACTGAATGTCAACGGTGCCTTGCGAGGAAAACCGGGTCTGGAAGGTTGTGGTGACATTTTTAGAGACCATATTGGCAGGTTCCACGGCTGTGTCTTTGGTGGTTGTGGTACGACCTCAGCTCTAGAAGCAGAAATGATGGGTGTGATTCATGCGGTGGACTTTTCCAAACAAAAGGGTTGGAACAGGATGTGGATTGAAAGTGACTCAACCACTGTGGTGCAATCTATTTGGAAGGGGGTGGTGCATCTTGCCTGGCTACTCACTCTTCTTTTGATGCAATGCCTTGCTTCACTCTCGGACCTCAGCTACATTGCCACACATGCTTACCGTGAAGCGAACATGGTTGCTGACAGTCTTTCCAACAAGGGATTCAACCAAGATATTACCTGGATTGATGATTTTCTGGTGATTTTCTCCCTCTTTATGATAAGGATTGTAATAAGATTCCATCTTTCAGACTTTTGTATCATCCCTTCTTTTTATAAAATAAATTGTGCATCATTCATTGACTGAGGCACCACCTTCTAAAAAAAATCACATATTTTTTTAGCTCAAACTAATGACATAGTCAGAAACATACCCAACCAATCCTAATTGACTAAACCTTAATGAATTATATAAGAAAGGTGTAAAATTGTGACAGTTCTATTTATAGGTATCTCACCAACCTTCGGTAAAGAAGGATTGATAATCGTCATACACCCCTATGTGTGTCAATTGTTGTATGAAATTCCATGGGATATACTTGGAAAGACCGTCAAAATAATAAGTCTTCACTTATTATCTCATGAGTCCACTACTCATGATAATCATATCATATCATTGAAACCAATAATATTGTATGATTATCATCAATTAAAGATAACTCAATGTTATTCTTTGAGAAGATATTTCCATTCCACTGTTCGCCTAAAGTAAATTTTAGCACATGTGAATAAATGATAAACAAAGACCACCTTTTATTATAGAATCATTTTACATAATGAAACCATTATATCAATCCCTTACGTATCATATACCAAGAGACTCAATATGAAACTCATGATTCTTTTACATTAATGGTTTCATCAGTGGATCTTAGAACTTTTTATATAAAGCTACTCAACATACCCTAACATCTCCCCTTTCAATGATTCATCACATGATATGTTATTTTTTAAGGATGTGTTTATTCATTTGGCGATACCAAGGTTCCTTGGTTTGATAAATGGATCCATTTTTTCCATAGTAAGTCTTGATTACTTCCTCAAGGTTATGAAAAATATTAAGTTAAAAAATGAACTTCTTGATCTAGACAACCTCCTTTGAAGTATCTAATGCAACAATGTACTTTTCCACTATTTTCAAGTCTTCCATAATGGTTTATTTGGAAATCTTCCAACATATATATTCACTGTTCAAAAAAAAGAAAACCACATTGAGATTTTATATCATATTTATTAGATAAGAAACTTGCATCAGTGTAACACTTTTCAAGGAGCTCATCCTCTCCTCTAAATATCTATAACATATCATTAGATCTTCTCAAGTAGTTAAGGATGTTATTAACAAAAGTCTAGTGAATTGTGCTAGGATTGGATTGGTATATACTAATTATTGTAATAGAATAGGAAATTATGGGTCAATTAAACTAAATGGAATACAAAATTAATCCTATGTAGTATGCATAGGTAATTATATCCATCTTTTCAAACTCCATATAAAGATACAAAATCTTCTTAAGATTATTTCCATGTAAAACTGGTAAAGACCCATTTTTGGAGTTCTACATGCTAAAATAAATTTTCAATTTAGAATTTGATGTGTCATAACTTATTCCAAGAAACATTTTAGATCTTTTTCTATAAATATTCATACCCAGTATGCATACTATTTCTCCCATTTTTTATAGATAACCATTTACCCAACCACAACTTTAGAGTATATACAATCGGTATTTCATTTATAATAAGTATTATATCATCCATATATAATATCAGAAACACCACTACACTCCCACTAATATAATTATATACACAAGAATCATCCATATTTTTTATGAAACCAAATTATTTTATTTTATCATAACTAGGGAATCCAACTCCAAGAATCTTCATTCAATATTTAAATGGATCGTTGAAACTTACACACCTTATCAGGATTAATTCCATGAATTTTATTATAAATGTTTTCCACCAGAGGTTCTTTATAGGTAGGCATTATACCGTCAATTATTATTATTTTTATGTAAAAACCAATTTCACCATATGAGTCTCACTCATTCAAGTGCATCGATGAATTTCCAAACTTAGTTACTATACATAGAGTCTTTTTAAATTTTGTGGATTTTAACAATTTCTAAAAATAAAAACTCTCAATGGAATCAAAATAGGTAGTAGTTTTATCTCTTATAGACATTATTTCATCAATACTATCTTTGATAAATCCATATCTCATGATATTTTAAGGAATCCTACCAAACCTTTGTGGTTATTATGTAACATGAGTTAGTTCTTCTTCCACAACTCATTGTGGAACAAACTTAATCTCTATCTCAAGAACACATATTATTTATTGGACTTGAACTTATCTGAGTTTAATTTTCCTCACACTGACCCCTAAAATTATATATTTCTTCTCAAGAAATATACCAGTTTAGTTCACACACTATTTTGTTCAGTAGGATTATAGAAATAACATATCAAGTTTCTCATAGGATAACCAAAAAATAAGGATTTATCTAATATGGATCCTATCTCATCTAAAGAAAATAATTATATCAGTTTTTCATAACCCTAAATACTCATAAAATAAATTTTCTAATGTTTCCCAATACATATATCATATGGAATCTTTATAAATAATTTAGGTTGAATATAATTAAGTTAGAATGTTAAAGTCTCCATATAAGAAACCCAAAATGAAATAGGTAGGTCTCACTAACTCATCATTGATAAAAAAATGTCTAACAAGGAAAAATTTCTCCTCTTAGACACACCAATCCACTATGGCATTTCAAGAAGATTGAGTTTCATAATGATTCCCCAATCTCTTAGATGATCAGTGAATTCATGACTCAAGTGTTAACCAATATGATATAATTATATAATCTTAATAATTTTTATTGATTTATTATGCAATTAATTCTAAAAATATTTTAACTTCCCAAAATTTACATACTTCTGTCTCATCAAAATCACATAACCATATTGATTAGTATCATCGGTAAAATTATCAATGTTTCTAAAACCACCACTTTCTCGATTTTATAATTATAGAGATGAAAACACCCAAATATGTGGGGGAGAATCAAGGTATAGGTAATTTTAATTGAATAACCTAGATACCCTCTCGATACTAGCACCTAACATGATGATCCACATACCATAAGGGCATTCTTAATCTCCACGGGCTGGCGATTAGCACTCAAGCATCAAAAAAAATCAGAGGGAATGATTTCACCCAACCAAAAGCAACAACATGGAATATATACACATAAAAAATAAAAAAAGTGAAGATATAAATATATTACATAATAGATAAGAAGCAATTGAACTAATACAATTGAAAAGGTAGATAAATGATCTCCAAGATATTTGTCTAAAAACAAAGGACAACAAAACTAAAATAGATTCTCCAATAGTCTCTAAGTGATAGCATGAGAAAACCCACACCATCTCACCATATAGCTACCCAAAACCCAACTGTCTAAAACCCTCATCGCTTAACTACGGTGCCTTTCCTTTTCCTACATCGAAATACGTAACTAGGTATATGCACCATCGAATGAGTATGAAAAGTATGAACTAACAGGATCAGTAGGGTCTCACCCTGGTGTTCCATATCAAGTATCTGATCAATAATCCATAAATGATAAAATTTAAAGAAAACAAGGAATAATATCCAATTTAGTAGTTTTTTTATATCAAAAGAATGAAAAAACATTAATTTCCCCTTTTTCCACATTTCTAAATAAATAAGGTAAATCAGTTTCAAATAATTTCATATACATATATCATAACATATATATAATCTCAAAAAAATCATGCATCACATATCATATAATATCAAAAAATGTACAATCAAAATAGAAAAGACCAAAACAACACAAATCAGCTAAGAAGCACATGTAAAAACATGTCATTGATCACACTAGGTTAGGGTTTTTTGGACACTCATACCTAACATAGAAAATCATTTTCGCATCAATCCTCTAGACATTTGGATTGAGACTAAAGAGAAAAGGAAACCCCCAATAAGTGAACAACCCAATAGGTCTAACAAGTCTCTATAAAAATAGGTCTAGGGAGTAGAGGAAAGAACCTTGAGAACACCCCCCATTAGTGGATGAGACTTATTACTATACCTTCAACCTAAGTACCCAAGGCTTCCCATGTGCTATATTTTCCAAACCATTTCATCAAACCATTTTATCAATTAATTATTTGAAAAACATTTCATAAAACCATTTACCAATGATTAAAACAATTTGTTTTAAAAACTAGGGGAAAACCATATTTTATAAAAAAAACCTAGTTCCACTCACAATAAATAATCAGTCATATCATTCCATTTCATTTAATTAAACAATTTATCTAAAATAGTAGCAGTGCAGTTCACCAACAAAGGCTAGAGACATAACCACCAACCTAAAAACTTAGGTTTCAAAGGCTTGTAATGGAATCCATAATAGGGAAGAAAAAAATACAACAGATTCTCAAGAATCAATATACACCACTTAGAATTGATTCAATTTAACCAAAGGGTTAGCAAAGAAGAAGAAACAACACATACCTCAAGAACACACACCCACCGTACCACAACCAAAAATGGGTCAGCCCACAAAATAATATAACTTAATGGATCTAGAAAATATTTTAAGGAGTCATCATCACATATCAAAAAAATAATATCACAAATCAACAACACTACCACGATCAAAGGAAATTAAGATGCCGAAAGGATCTCTTACCCAGAGAGATGCAATGAAAATTCACTGATGATCCAATGCTAAAAAAATCAATCCATATATAATATAATATCACAAAATCACTATAGCAGAGCCCAATATTGAGAGGGGAGAGAGATATAGAATAATGAAAATTCATATCTACTGAGCAGCACCCTAAAAGCCTAATCTACGATAGTTACACAATGAGTAATCCATTTAAACTTTGTGTAATAATTGGGACATATATATACTGAAAAACCTATTACCTTTTTATAAAAAATTAGTCTTTTAACATTACATGGTGCATGAACTTTACACAAAATTTACCCCCTTCACTCTGTGTAATAGGTTATTGGCATCTTCCTTACAGAATTTACACATCATGTTCTCCTATTACTCATTGTGTATTTCCCCTGAAGACTGCAAAAAGTCAGGATTCTTACATGAAAACCCAAACCACCTCAAGTATTCTATGAACTTGGGGATAACACTGCCAATCCATTAACAAATTTATATCAGGACTCCATTAATTAAAATAATCATACATCCCCAAACTTTAGGTCATTTTTCTTATCAAATGTTCTCCATTCTCAGGAGTCCCAAGACACACCCAATTAATGATGGAAACTAGAAAATAAAATGCAAATACATGAAATTAGGAAATTAGATGCTAAAAAATCCCCACCATAATACTTTCCATCCCCAGGAAGTCATGTGAATGAATGAAGTCTGATAAAGAGGTGAGGCCACTACTCCCTCATCAACGACTCACACTCCCAAGTCTTATGAGAATATGATCTATGTCACTATGACCAATGGAATCAACGTCCCATGTAAGACTTCAACTTAAGATTCAAATATCTCAACTAGTTATCCAACAATAGAAACACCTAGATCTAACTCAATATCTTCTCAACTCACAACATGAGAGGGATCTGGATTGTATTTCCAAAGCGATGATATGTGGAAAACATTGATACTGTATAACAACAAAACCATAAATTCCAAAAAATAAGCAACCTACCCAAGCCACTAAATAACCTGAAATGGTCTAACATATCTCATATCCAAATTTCACAATTTTCTAAGACTACCATGATCCAACCTTGGAGAAACATTCATTAAAACTTCGTCACCTGTAGAAAACTCCAAAGGATGATGTTGTCAATCTGCATAATATTTCTCTCAACTATGCACTATAACTAGATGATGATGTGTATCACGAATCCTCAATAATGTCTCTTGAAACAAACTTGGCCCCACCAAAGAATCTTTAGAAACCTCCTCCCAACTAAGAGGTGATATAAACATGTGACCATTTTGATCGCAGATTGATAAATGTTGTTATAAGAAATATCAACCAGTATTAGATGGCTATCAAATGATCCACTAAAATACAAGACACAAGGTATTCACAAGTTGTGTGATCATAAAATTCAATACAAGAAAATATTTTTTTTTGTATGAAAATAGGATGGCTATGCTCCATTAAACTATTTTGGTAGCTTACGTGATGAGTTAATTATTCAAATTTTATCATGTAACATTTTATAGTGTTAACAGTGAGTTATACAATATTTTTCATATTCATGATCATTTTATTAAGTTATATGTGTGACAAAATGTCTAAAGTTATGGTTATTTCTTTATAGGAACCAAAGTGAAATTTTAGAAAGTATAACCTAGGTGTAAAATCTCATTTATTCTATGGAATATTTAGTTTCATAATTTGAAAATTTTAATGAGATAAGCTCTCATATCATATAATTTCAAGTCATTAGAGAGATATTATGAAGAAAAATAGGTTTATATTCATCCCTTCTTATCTATAGATCCCATGTTCTTCACATGATTGAAGAAAAATAATAAAGATATTTAGTATTTTTATCATGAATACAAGCCCAAAATTTTAAATTATTTTTATTCTATGATTTTGTTGTTCCCCATGTTTGTTTAGTAATTTCCCATATCCCCTAATCCAATCTAAGGACTCCATAATAAAATATGAATAACCAAAATAATTAATTCATTATTTTTTATTTAGGTATAATCGATGTAAAACTCATTGGGTGGCCTCCCATGCCTAAAATATCATGAAACAGAGTGGGGACCACTCCCATCAAGTATTGGACCTATGATGAGTACAATCCCCAAAATCTAACACTATATCAATTCCAAATTACATCCCAATTTTATGAAAACCATATAAAAATCCAAGAAATACCTTACCTCTATTATAATGATGAAAATAATAGTGCTTTTGTCCTTCTCAAGATCCCTCTATCCCCCAAAAATAAAATCCCCATCTTGGGGGAAAGATTTCACCATGATTTGATAAAATTTCCTCTAAAATACTCAATCCCTCAAGATATGATTAAAGGAAAATGGAAAAAGTAGAAAGGATGAGTAGAAGAGAGGGAAACATACCTTAAATTGATTTTAAAACACCTTCATATCACTATCTATTCAATTGATTGAAAATAGATGAAATGTAAAAAAATTGTAGGAGTTATTCCTATCAAAGATAGACTAAAACCCCTAAAACCCAAATGGGGTTTTTTTAGGAAAAAATTATCAAATGACCAAACTTTCCCCAATTAAAGTGTGGGTTGGGAATCCCCATTAGAATTATTATGAGTTTCCACTAGACTTATGGTGGTAGGAGTACTGATGCAACACCACTGCCCATCCCACTAGAGGTCTATTGGCCTGCCACCTAGGTTTTGATGGATTCTAATTACCACTCATCCAACTATATCCTTCTTCTCTCATCTAAAATATTACTTCAAGTCCCCTTCACTCAAACTTTAACCTCAAAAAAATCCACTTAAACCTTTAAAACATCCCCACAAGCTTCAATTTCTATTTTGATTTCAAAAATTCAAAAATTCAAAACATTTATGATTCCACACTCTTTAAAACCTATATTTTATCTAACCTCACTAACACATACCAGTTTAGATAATGAATAAATCCCCATATAACACTTCTTATCCCCAAAAAGTGTCCTTATATATTTATATATCTTATTTTAATATCCCTTCACCCACTTTTAGGTAATTATTTTCTCATTAATTTTTTTCTAATATAAATTGGGTGCATCTTGGGGCTCCAAAGGATGGAGAAAACATTATGAAAAAAATGAAAAAAAATTAGGGATGTGTGTTTGTTTGAATTAATGGAGTCTGGGTATAAATGTTTTAAGGGATTTTTGGGGTTCTCCACGAGTTCAAAGAACGCCCAAGGTGTTTTGAGTTATTTTTTAAGAATCTATAGTTTTCACTATCTGTAGGAAATTTACAAGTCCTTTAATAGTTTCCTTGATCATTTCATGTGTTGAGTATATAGTGTGAATGGTTACATTCTATATAAGGGTTACACATTCTGTAATGTTAAAATATTGGTTTTTAATAAAAATTTGATGGGTTTTTTGGAATATGTGATCTTCATGGAAAACACGTTGTGTAAAAAAATTACACATCATGTAAATGTCCCAAACATGGATTTAAGAGTGCTTCTCAACTCATATGTTTCTTCATTATTCTTTATATCTCTCCCCACTCAACCTAGATCTCTTCTCCAATGATTTTGGGAGCCTCCATTAATTATATATTGATTCTTTCGACAATTGATCATCATTACATTTAGGTTGCATATCTCCAGGGGAGTAATCCTTTTAAATTCATTATTAGCTTTGGTCACGATGGTACCATGGAATTGCATTATTAGATCAATTGACCCATGGTGATGATTCATTTTTTTCTCTTCTAGATCCATTATGTTATCTTATTCTGAGGACCATTTATTTATTTGGTTGTGGTGCAACGGGTTTACGTTCTTGAGGTTTTCATGATTCCTAATCTCTAATGGCCCTTCTATTTAATTTAGTCAGTTATAAGATGTTTGGATTGGTTATAGGACCTCCATTTTTATTATTAGTTTCTTTATGTTGATGGATTCATTTCTGGTAATTTGCGACCAGATTTTTTGGTAAGTGGTTTAATCTCTAGCCTTTGTTGGTGAACTGCATTGCTTTTATTTTTTATAAATTGTTTTATTAAATTAAATGGAGTGATATGACTGATTTATTCTGTGTATGTGGAAATGAGTTTTTATAAAATATTATTTCCCCCTAGTTTTAGTAAATGAAATGGGGTTTTCAAATCATTGTGAAATAGTTTTTAAATCAGGGTTTGATGAAAATGGTTTGAAAAAAAGAGCACATGGGAAGCCTTGGGTACTTAGGTGGAAGTTATAATAATAGGTCTCATCCACTATCGGGGGTGGTGGTGGGGGTGGGTTGTCCATGGGGATTTCCTATACTCCCCATGCCTATTTTTTTATAAATTTGTTAAACCTCTTAGGGGGGTTCACTTTTGAGGATGTTCCTATTCTCTCTAGACATAGTGCATATGTCTAGTGGCTAGATACGTATGTGATTATATATGTTTACGTATGAGTGTATTAAATATTTTGACCTACTATGGTCCTTTATTTGATGTCACCTATTCTTTTTCCTGATTTGGGATGTTTTGGTTTATACTGTTTTGATTTTACTTCCATGAATTTGATATAATTTCTAATACATGATTTTATTTGTTTTTATATACCTATTTTGATATATGGATATGAAATTATTTGAAACTGATTTACCTAATTTATTTGAAAATATGGAAAAGAGTAAATTATATTATTTTTCCATGTTTTAATATAAAAACTATTAAACTGTTATCATGAATTGTTTTCTTTAATGTTGAGAATGATTGGATTATTGTACAATGACATTTTATGGAACACCTGTGTGGAACCTTACTGATCCTATTAACTCACACCATGTGTATCCCTTTGGTGATGTGTATACATGGTTATATCTTTTAATGTAGGGAAAAAAAGGCTCCATAGTGAGGTGGTGAGGTTTTTTGTCATCCGGGTTGGGTATCTGGATGGTGAGACGGTGTGGGTTTTCCCACACTATCATATGAATATTGATGGAGTAATTTTTTTAGTTTTTTCATCCTTCACTGTTGGACTTGCCTATTGGAGATTGTTTTTGCTACATTTTTAGTTTTATTACTTTTATTGGTCCTTATCAGTTATGGAATATATTTTTATCTTCTATTTTTTCTATCTATTATGTGTATATATGACATATTTTTTATTAAGGTTGGGAGAAATCATTCCTTATGATTATTTGTTGATTCTTGGGTGATAGTTTCTAGCCTCTGGGGATTGAGAATGACCTTCAGGTATGTTGCATAATGGGTTAGGTAACAGTTTTTAGAGGGTATCTAGGTTGGGTCGTTATAAAGTGGTATTAGAGGTGGTATATCCTTAAGATTCCTTGTCTTAATATGTTTGATAGACTAGAGATAGGACTTTCGGGACTTGACCGGTAGGTTGTGGTGAGTTCCCAGCATGCTCTTTCCATGATGAGGCACAAGTTACCATCGGACGATGGGACGTGTGTGTCCTATTTTGAGCTTTGATGTCAATATCAATTTTTTCTTACAGATTTACAAGAATGGACTGATATTATTTTGTTTTTTGATCATTTCATTTATTTTAGTGTGGTGTGGTATGCCTCTAAGACATGTTTCGAGAGTTCCTCAAGAAGGTGAAGTTGATGATCCTCTATGGAATCCTCCTATGGATTAGAAATTTATATAATATATTCCATGATTAGATCATGTTATTAACCAGAATGTACTGTAAGTTCAGAATGCAGTTGTGGAGGTACAATTAGGAGTTACTGGAGAAATGAATTGATTATGGGGGTTCTTTCCTAAGAATACACCATCCTTTAAAGGTACAAATGAACCTCCATTGGTGTAGGACTATCTTGAAAATATCGATTATATCTTGTAATTCTTAGATACACCTGATAGTATCAAGGTAAAGTGTGTAGCATTTAGACTTGAGGTCCTATCAAGCGATGGTGGGATTCTACGGTACAGGTGGATAGAAACATGGGATTGGACTAGACTTTTTTTGAGAATTTCTTATTCCAATAGTTTTTATAGATTCTATGATGATGGAAAAGTCTTTGGTGTTCCTCTCTTTGAAGTAGGGATAGTGTTTGGTGTCGGCATACACCAATCAGTTTGTCGATCTAGTTCATTTTTCACTATAGGTTGTGAAGAATGATTAGCTAAAAGGTCAGAAGTACCTATAGGGTTTGTGATCCAATATCAGATTGTAGGTATTTCTTCTAAATCTTCTAACCTATACAGAGATGGTAGATTGGGGTATAATGGATGATATGAATATGACATGAAAGGTTGGATATTCTACCCCTTCTCTTCCACCCAATGGCAACTTCAGTGGTGTTCTAGGAAAAAAGATAAAGTGTTAGGACCATGGAAAGAGTGGTGGAGGTGGTTCTCAGTATCAGGCCTCTTAGTAACCTCTAGTTGAAGCTAGTATTGTGCCTTTTACTTTCTATTAGTGTGGAAAGGTTATAAAAACATGAAATTATTTTCCTTCACATAAAAATATGTGTAATAGTTGTGGAAGTTACAGACATCTATAGAACTTATATTATGCTATGTATACACCTCAATATGGTTAGGGATAATCAACTCCAAAGGATACTATGATGCAGTCAGATGATTCTAAGACAATAGGTATCTAGCCACATGCCTTAGGAGTAAAGTACCTTCATGCAGTAGATGATTTTTCAATGGACGTAGATGCAGGTCCTGTGATAGTGAGAGGAACCATATTTATTGAATCTTCAGTAGAGGTTTATTTATTTTACATCGGTGTTTCCCAATAATTTATATCTATATTATTTTTTGATATGATTAACCTTTCAATGAAGATCAAGTAATTTTTATAGAGTTAGAGACACCTCTTGGGAAGTGGAAAGAACAGGGGTTTCGGTGTCCTTGTGTGCTATCAATAACTGATGCAAAGTTAGTATGAGATTTTATTATTCTTGATATAGATCTATTTGATGTTATCATTGGGATGGAATATATATTTTTCTCATTATGGTGAGTTTGATTGTTATCATTGGTGTGACCCATTTCATGTGGCGTATGGGAGATGATGGGCATTTTAGGGAGAGTGGGATCCGAGGTCCGGTTGTGGAGGACCTTACCACCCAATGATCAAGAGTTTGTTGTATGTTGTTTTAGTTTTCACTGATGATATTTCTTCAATTATTGATCTTCCAACTATTTTTTGGTACTTTCATGAAGTTTTCCTTTAAAATTAATCCAGGATTACTCTAAAAAGGTAGGTAAAGTTTACTATTGACCTGGTGGCAGATATGTGACCAATTTCAAAACCTTCCAATCATATGTCACCAGTGGAGATGAAAGAGATCATGATTCGTTTGTATGATCTTATGGAAAATGGTTTTTTTCACCCTGGTGCTTCACCTAGGGTAGCCCTAGTTCTCTTTTCCAAGAAGGTGGATTGTCCACTCCGATCGTGTGTGGACTATGGGAAGTTGAACCGGGTAGTGATTAATAATAAGTATAATTTTCTTCATTTGGATAGTATTTTTGAACATTTAAAGTGGGGAAAGTGGTTTTAGAATATTGATCATCGATCAGGTTATCATATGCATAGATTTTAAGAGTTTTATATATTGAAGACAACTTTTAGGACCAAGTATAGCCATTACAAATATCTTGTGGTGCTGTTTATTTTTATTAAAACTTCTTCATTTTTTATGGATTTTATTAATTGGATATTACATCATTATATTGACACTTTTTTTGTAATGTTCATGAATGATATTATGGTTCATTCATGAAATGAGTGAAATTATGAGGAACATCTGAGTTTGGTTCTGGAAGTCCTAAGGAGTCACTGTTTCTATGGAAAGATGTTGAAATGAACTTTTTGGATTCAAGAAGTAAAATTATTAGGGAATACAATTTCTGAACATGTATTATATGTTTTTCATGAGAATTTAAATGTTTCTTTTCATGGGAAGAACCGCATAATGTATTTTAAATTAAAAGCTTACTTATCCATATTGGATTCTATCGACAGTTCATCATTGATTTCTAAAAGATGGAATCTGCTTTGACTATTCTTACCAAAAAAGGGGTGAAATTAACATGGGATGAAAAATAAAAGTCTTCTTTTGATGATTGAAAATTAATTACAATATCGAATCCTATTCTGATCTTACCTGAGCTTAGTAAAGGGTATGTGGTTTTTTGTGATGCTTCTGGTGCTGGTTTGGGTTGTGTGCTTATGTAGGACAATCATACGGTAGCTTAAGAACCTATTCATCCTTGACTACATAAAAATAATTACCATAATATTGATTTAGATCATTTTTAGTTATGCGTGAACTTAAGTGTTGGTGGAATTATCTTTTTGGGTGAAAGGTTCAAAAAAATTTCTGACCATAAGAGTTTGAGCTATATCGTTTCTCTGAAAGAACTAAATATTAGAAATAGGTAGTGGGTAGAATACCTTAAAACATTTGAATTCAACATCACCTACACCCTACGGAAGGGTAATGTTTTCTTAGACTCTATTAGAATGAATGCACCATCATAAGCTATTTTGGAATCAAATGAAGAGTGAAACTTTGTTGGGATTTTTGATCAGTTGGATCTAGATCCTTAGGATGATGTTTTGGGCATGGTTATGACTAGTATTTTTTTATCATCATCTATCCTTCATTTTTTTATATATAGTTATTAGAAGGTTGCTGATTTAAGAGGAATTTAGGAAACCCTATATGGTGGAGAGTCCATTTTTGGATGGTCTCTTTCTTCGGATGGAATTCTTAGCATTGGGGATCGGTTTTTCATCCCAAAATTAGTGAGAAACTCAATTTTGTCTAATTATAATAGTTATTCATGGTCCATTAATCTGGTCACTATTAAGATGTATTATTACAATTGATAGTGATTTTAGTGGCCGGGTATGAGGCATGACATTTCTGATTATGTGTCCCACTATTCCATCTACTGGTTGCACCCAATTTTACCCTACAGGTATGCGGTCATTGTAGTATAGGTAGGGGTCGAATCCACAGGGACCGAAGAAGGAACCTAAAGACACTCTGATTTTGGAAGGATTTAGATATGAAGTGTCCAACTATTCAGATTTAATTTATTTGAATAACTAGTGATTTAATTGAAAGAACAAAATAAAAAATAACATAAAATTACTTAGTCTAAATAAATTAATGCAGATGAGTTGATCATAAGTTGTCACTTGGGTTAGATTGGATGTATTTATTTTCTTATAACGTTTGTTTCACTAATTCAAGACGCATCTAGAAATTGATATAATTCCTCAACATCATTCACCAATTTAATCCCAAAACAATTCCAAGGCTAATAACCAATTCACTTGTAGGATCAATTTAATGATCACTCCAAGTAATTGGATCGCACTATCACTCAAAATGTGTCGTAATTAAAGTTGGCGAAGATGAAGAAGAAAATAAATCATCAAATGGAAATATTAATATAATGAAATGATTATGAATTTAAACACATTAAATAACATCAAATCCACCCCATGAAACTCCCTAGGATCAACCAATATTGGGTTAGCCCTCCATTTATGTTATTCAATAAATGAAAGCGGGAAGTCGACTTAAAGTAGCGGGATTGAAGAAGAATAATAAAAAAATTGAAATGATCACACCACCATTGTGTGAATAAATTCACAAGTTCTGGTGTGAGTAAGATCAAACCTTGGAGAAATGGTATCAATGTGAAAAGAAGAAGAATATAAAAGGATAATAAGAATAACTTTTATTGAAAACTAAGTTGATTCAAACAACTTACATGCAAAAGAAGAACATTACAAATGCAATTTGGCATAACAACATTACAATTAAAGTAAAACTCCAAGATCCCTAAATCCTCCACCAAAACTGCCCTAAATAAGAATTTTGGAAGTATTTGTCCAAGCCCCCATCATCTCATGTGCCTTTAATTATTTGTGTTGAGGAAAGATGGGTGGAAATTTAATGCATTGGAGACTTTTCAACTCTTGCCTCGAATTGGGAGCCATCATGCATGCACTGAACAGACGCACCGAAATAAACTTCTAGAAGGATGAATTGGAGTGGGCCATATAATACATAAATGAATCCCCGGATGTCCCCTAAAATCCTGTACAATTTCAGCCTAAAATACATTATGGTTCTGTAGATATGATTTAAATGGTGGGATGTTTTTCTAGGCCGTAGAATCTGGCCCAGAATTTCATCTTCAACTTGGGTCACCATAATCACCACCATGTATGATTAATTAGCACTGGCTACAACATAATCATCCATTCCTATATATGTCTTATCGACTCCCAATAAATTTGGGCTTCATTGGGCCTGTATTGTGGGCCCCACATTCTCATCAGTGGGATGATATCCAATTTGCCTTCTCCAGAATTGTTTCCTTTCATCGCCAAATATCCTCATCATCCTTTATGAATATTCCATTTATCGCTGGATGAAACATGTTCATATTTATGTGTCTATAAATTTCCCAAAATATCAAACTAAAATATAGATAATTAAATTCTTTAAAATCAGATGAAAAATTGGGGCTAAATTGGTGCACATTAGGCATGAAGTGCACAAATGATGAGAATGGATGTTCAAAATTAAAATCCACTAACTCAGGCCCATAATATCAAAAATGAACATTTAATACCATTAAAATGTAATCAAGGTATGTGTTTTTATTGTCTAATCACTCCCCCAACTTGAGTTTTTCTAGTCCCGAGCAATATTAATCTCAAAAATATGAAATTCAAATTCTCATTTCCAAAAAACATTTTAATACACATTTCTCCCCCAAGGACCTCATTCCAATAAAATTATTAAGCCCAAAAAAATCATTTAAAACAAGATAATTCCAAAGGCATAACCCAAGCCCAATCCCACTTTTTTGTTCAAATTCACTGCCATATTTCATCCAATTTAAATTAAGCATGACGATGTGTTGTGCATCACAATAGACACGGGGGTTCATTTTCATTGAAAGGGAGAAAAAACGAAATCACTAGGAGGAATGGGATTTTAATATTAAGATGAGTATTCAAAATAATTTTTGTTTTGTTTTTTTTTTGTTTTTGTTTTTGAAATTTTTCCATGGTAATTGAAATTAAACTCAATCGAGTCAACACATGTAGCAAGACTTTGTCGATGACTCCCAGGCTCAAAGACCATAGGGCACCAAGTGAAGCTCACATACTCAGGCATCGTCTTGAGTTTACTCAATCCAAAAAATTCAAATTACCACAGATAGAGATAAAATGCCCAACTTCGGGCCGGAAAATATTGGAGTCACGATCCCCAAGTGTCGAAATCCACGCATTAGGTCATTTCATTTCTCTATGTGCAAATTGATTTTTTTTCTTTTTTTTTTTTTGAATACTCATACTAAAACTAAAATGATCACCAAACCTATGCTATTTATTATGGGTCCCCAAGAACTCAAACTAATACCCCCACAATCTAGAGAACGTGCATTGTGTTTTTTATTAAATAGATAAAAATATAACGGTGAAAAATCACATCGGACAACCGCACTATCCAAAATCAATGCACATGAAGCTAAACATGCGTTAAAATTAGAATCAAGGCATGAAAAATTATTTGATATCCAATTTCAGAGATTGTAATGTGTGTTATCATGTTCAAGGATAATGAAATTTTTCCTTCCACACAATTTGTTTTTTGCACACAAGATCAAAATGTTTATTTCATCTCCCCCCAACATAGAATAACATTGTCCCCAATGTTTAAAGAAAAGAAAAGTTAGAAGGGGGTAGGAGAGGAGTTCAAAGATGAAATTGAAAATGATAAACATGGAACAAATTCACATAATTTTTGAAGTTGAAGTTCATAATTCTCCAATTACTCCATTGTTCTCTTGGAGGATGTAGGCACCTCCTTGATTGAATATGTATCAACCAAAATTGTCCCTGAACCATACAAAGAAGAACAAAGAAGACAAAACCAACAACACAATAATTTCATTAAAACAATGTATCAACATTTTTATGGTTTTCCTTTTTTTGATTTTTTTTATTTAAAAATCAAACTGATGATATATTTTCTTCTTTAAATTTTCTGGGTAAGGTATTACTCAGGGATCACACCACGTGACGTGGATGAATATGGTTCTCCCCTTTCATACCCATCATTACTTATAAACAATAAACAGGTCAGCAATCTATTTTTATTTTTTTTAAATTAAACTGATGACACATTGTCTTCTTTAAAATTTCTGGGTAAGGTATTACTCAGGGATCACACCGCGTGACACAGATGAATACAGTGCTCCCCTTTAATAACCATCCTTACTCATAAAAGAAGAACATGTCAACAATATATTTTTATTTTTTTAAATAAAACTGATGATACATTGTCTTCTTTAAATTTTCTGGGTAAGGTATTACTCTGGGATCACACCGTGTGACACGGATGAATACAGTGCTCCCCTTTCATACCCATCCTTACTCATAAAAGAATAACAGGTCAGTAGTCTATTTTAAAAAAACAAAATAAAGAAGAATAAAACAAAAGACTATTCACAATGATTGGAAACATGAAAACCACAGGTTTCCTCCTGTGCATCACTTTTTTTTAATGTCGTTAGCCTGACATAGACCCTAAATCTATTAATTATTTTCTGGTTTATATGTTGGATCAGTGAACTCCTCCTTGGTTTCTTGTTTATTGAATTATTCAATTAATGGTTTTAACCTATGACCATTGACTTTGAAAACATGACCACATGTGGGATCCTGAATCTCCATTTCCCCATGAGGGTACACTTGATACACTAGATATGGACTAGACCAAGTAGACCTTAGATTTCCCGGGTGTAGATGAAGTTTTGAACTGTACAAGAGAAAGAATTTTCACAGTTCAAAGTGTTTGACTTTTACAATCCTAGATTGGTAGGCTTGAACTTTAGATTTATTGATCTTTGAATTTTCATAAGCCTCCATCATAAGTTCCTCGAGTTCATTAAGATCTAATTTCCTTTTTTTTCTAGCCAATGAAATGTCAAAGTTCATTTTTTTATTGCCCAAAAGGCCTTATGCTCAATTTCAATAGGTAAATGACATGCTTTTCCATAAACCAATCTATACAGTGACATGCCTAGGATTATTTTTAAAGTAGTTTGATATGACCAAAGGGCATCTATAAGTTCCTCGTACCAATCTTTCCTAGAGGGATTGACAGTTTTTTTAATAATTTGCTTAATTTCTCTATTTTCCAACTCATCTTGACCATTGGTTTGACAATGGTATGTAGTGGAAACTTTATGAGAAATACCATACTTAGACATGAGTGAAGAGAATGGGTAGTTGCAGAAATGGTTTCCACGATCATTGACTATAGCCCTCAGAATTCCAAATCTAGAAAAGATATACTCTTTTATGAATCGGATCAAAACTTGATAATAATTAGTCTTGGTGAGAATCTCATCAACCCATTTTGAGATGTAATCAACAACTAAGAGGATGTAGATATATCCACTAGAGTTTGGGAAGGGTCCCATGAAATCGATTCCCCAGCAATCAAATATTTCAATCACTACGATGGGAGTGAGTGGAATTTGATTCCTTTTTCTGATGGACCCAACTTGTTGACACCTAGGAAAGCTTTGAAAAAAAATTTAGTAGTCCCTCGAGAGGGTGGTCCAGTAGAGACCACACTGAAGAACCTTAGCAGATGTTTTCTTAGAAGAAAAGTGACATCCACATGCTTCACTATGACAGAATTTAAGGATAGACTCTTGTTCAGATTCTGGGACACACCTCCTAATGACTTGGTCGGGTCAGAACATATAGAGGTTTGGATCATCTAACACATAGTGCCTGACATCATAATGGAATTTAATTTTATCTTGAGTGCATAATAATTTTGGAATGACTCCTGTAAATAAGAAGTTGGCTACATCTGCATTCCAAGCGCAATCACTCATAGAGTATAAGAGTTCATCAGGGAATGAATCAGACACATAAAGGTGAGATGATTTCTCATTAAATTTTATCCTACAGAGATGGCCAGCTACAAAATTTTCAACACCCTTTTTTTCCTTGATTGTGAGGTCAAATTCTTGTAAGATAAGGACCCACCTAATCAGTCTAGCCTTAGCATCTTGTTTCTGGAATAGGTATTTTAGCGTAGAATGGTCAGTGAACACAGTGATGGGGGATCCTAAGAGGTAGGACCTAAATTTTTATAAGGCAAACAAAACATCAAGTAACTCATTCTCAGTGGTGGTGTAGTTGATTTGGGCATCATTTAATGATTTTATTGCATAAGGAATGACATAAGGAGTTTTCTCACATCGTTGTCCTAAAACTGCACCTACAGCGAAGTCACTCGCATCACACATGAGTTTGAATGGAAGGTTCCAATTTGGAGACTTCATAATGGGAGGAGAGGTGAGAGAGAATTTGAGGGTTGATAATGAACCCTCACAGATTTCTGTCCAAACAAATGGAGCATCCTTTACTAGGAGAGCACAAAGGAGACGGGAGATTGAACTAATGTCCTTGAGGAATCTTCTATAGAAACCATCATGTCCTAAGAAAGACCTCACTTATTTAATAGTTCTAGGTGATTGAAGGTGACGAATGATGTCAACCTTTTCATTATCAACTTCAATCCCCCTAACTGAGACAAAATGGCCTACAACAAGTCCTTCCTTTACCATGAAATGCCATTTTTCCCAGTTTAGGATGAGATTTTTATCCTCACATCAAGACAAAACTCTATCTACATTCCTAAGACATCCCTCAAAAGTATCCCCAAAGACAGAGAAGTAATCCATGAATACCTCAAGAAAATCCCCTACCATACCTAAGAAGATTCCCATCATGCAACACTGGAAGGTTCTAGGGGCATTGGATAACCCGAACGGCATGCGTTTGAAGGAAAAGGTGCCGAATGGACAGGGGAATATAGTCTTCCCTTGATCCTCTAGGGAGACCTCAATCTGATTATACCCTGATTACCCATCTAAGAAACAATAGAACTCATGACCTTCCACTCTCTCAAGGACTTGGTCATTTAATGGTAATGGTAAATGGTCCTTATTGGTGAATGAGTTTAGTTTTCTATAGTCAATGCAGACCCTCCATCCACTACTCACCCTAGTTGGAAGAACCTCTCTATCCTTAATTGTTATCACTATGATTCTTTCTTTCTTGGAAACCACTTGGATTGGGCTCACCCACTCACTCTCATATATACGATATATTATAACATCTTTTAACAATTTTAGAAGTTCATTCCTTATTACCTCCATGAGATTAGGATTGATTCTCCGTTGAGGTTGATGACATGGATTTGAATCAGATTCTTGAACAATCCTATGAGTCCCTATTAGTGGGCTAATCCCAGGAATATCAGATAGGGTCCAACCAATGGATTTATTATGTTTCTTAAGTACATCTAAAATCATCTTCTCATGATTGGTTTAAGAGAAGAATAAATGAGAATAGGTTGTGTTTGATTTTCCCCAAGGAAGGCATACTTGAGTGCAGCGAGAATTTAATTCAATTCAAGATCAGGATGGTTCATAATTTCAACAGAAGATTGGGACCTTGTATCAAGATCGATTTTCTTTCCTCAAGTTTTTGATAGAATCGAATCCCCATATTTAGAAATTTCATCTACAATATTGGTTTGTTCAGATTTAGGTAAGGAAGTTTGATTGGTCTCCATGAAAGTTGTTTCCTGAATGGATTCACTGATTGTTGGACCTAAGACATCATCATAAGAGAAATTTGAAAATGATTCAATCCAAGGAGATAAACTCTCTTCATGTGAAAAAGGAAATCAATCTCATCCTGACTTAAACATCCATAAAATATACCTTGATGTTCTATAGATTACTTATCAATGCTTCCTATCATGTTTACTTCATGAATTTCCTCATTATCCCCTATTTGTGAGCTTGCATTACAGATGTATAAGTCTAGACTCATGTTTCCAAAGGTGATGGTCATGTTACCATTTTGAACTCAGATAAAAAAGTTTATTGTTGCAAGGAAAGGATGACCAACTGTGATTGGGGTTTGTTCATTATTTCTTAAGTTTGGATGGTTGTCAAGGACATTGAAGTTAGCATGGTAGATGAAGTTTTCAACCTTTACCAGAACATCCTTTAAAATCCCCTTTGGAACCCTAATGCTACAATCAGCAAGTTGAATTGTGAAAGATGTTGGTTGGAGCTCTTCTATGACTAATTGGAAGTACACAAAATAGGGGATGATATTGACACTAGCACCTAGGTCACATAATGCCTTGAAAACTTTTCTCTCTCCTAGTTCAACATTGATGTAAGGGAAACTCGGGTCTTTCAACTTAGGAGGAATGGTACCTTGAATGGTGGAACTCACATTAGCAGGCAAAAGGACATGGTTTTTATGTAAAAAATTTCATTTAAAAGTGCACAAGTCCTTAAGGTACTTTGAGTACGCCGGAATGGTTTTAATTTCATTGAAGATTAGAATGTTGAACTTGAATTGTGAGAATATTTCCCTCAATGTTTCACTCAATTCAGGCTCGGTTTTCCCCCTCATGCATTGAGGAAATGGTACAGGTTGCGGGGTTGTTTTTTGAAGGTTTGTTTCTTTGACAATGTTATCAGGTTTTTCAGTTTGATCATGTGGTTCATTTGAATTTTCATTTGCGTTCGAAGCTTCATATGGTTTCTGACTTATTTGCTTAGGTTTTTCAATTGATTTTCCACTTCTTAAAATAGTACCATACTTTAGTTGTTCATGATTTTTTTGTGCACATCTTGAATCTCCCCTTGAATTTGAGGATGGTACTGCTTGAGTAGGCATGGGTAACTTTCCAGTTTTGATGGTTTGAAGTTCTTGTTTAAGGTATGATACTTCTGAGATCATCCTCTCCATTTGTTTACACAGTTGTTCTAGTATGCCTTATGGAACAGTTTGGGTTGGTGCTTGAGAAGATTGGTTTGTCCCAGGGGGATATTTTGGAGGTGGGATGGTTTGTTGAAGATGGACTAGTGGTCATTGGTATTTTATAGGTTGGGTTTGGAACTGGTTATGGGTTTGGTAGTTCTAATGGGGGTACAGATTTTTTCCCTATGGGTGGCTAGGTTGTCAGTTATCTCTCCAGTGGAAACCTGAGTGTTCATTATTCCTTGGGTTGAATGTGTTTTGGTATTGGGGATTTTGAAAGTTTAGGGCATTGAATTAAGCAGGTAGTCCTCCTAGAAGAACATCCTTGATAGATGGAATGGTAGGGCAGTTGTCTGTTTTGTGGTCATGTTTGTCACAAATTGTGAAAACAGGGTCTACAGTTTGGATTTCATGGATTTTTCTAAGGTCTATCTCTTCAACCTTCCTAATGAGTGCAGAGAGTTTATCACTGAGGCTTTCCAATTCTCTATGTGTATAAATTCCAGTAGTTCTTTGTAGCTTTCAGAGTAAGGTGATGTTCCCCATGTTTGGTTTTTTCAGCAAGGATTTCTAGATAATCATATGCATCATTTGGGGATTTTTTTTAAAGGTCCCATTACACATCATGTCAATGAATTGTTTGTTCCCTAGGCCCAACCCTTCATAGAAAAATCTCACTTATTCATGAATAGAAAAACCAAGGTGTGGAACCATGTTTAAGGTGTCTTTGAATCTCTTCCATGTTTCATAGAATGACTCTCCCTCTTTTTCAAAAAAGTTTTGGATGCTCTTTTTTAGTGCAATGGTTTTGTGATGGGGGAAGTATTTTTTGTAAAATTCTCTTTATATTTGGTCCAAATAGTGGATTGATGAAGGTCTCAGATTATTTAACCAGTTCATTGGTTGATCCTTAAGTGATAAAGGAAAGAGCCTCATCTTAGCTGACTGAAGTTGATGTGGTGAGAATATGGATTCAACAATGTCATTGAACTCTTTGACATGAAGGTAAGGCATTTCTGACTCCATCCCATTAAAGGTGGTTTAAGACATGAGGTTTAAAGATATAGTGGGCGTCTCCTATGGAAGCATGCTTAATCCAAGAGGGTTCATTGGTCCAGGTAGGGGTAAGGTATTCATTTATGGTTTGATCGACTGCATTCCCCAAATTTGGGGCTGCCTCATTTGGATTTCCATTTTGGTTCACACCCGGGTTTATGAGTTGGTTTCATTGAAGACCCTCCATTGAAATTGACTCAATATTTGACTCTGGGGTATTATTAATATTAGGATCCAATGTCGTACATGACTCCCTTATTCTAGGACTTTCCACAATAACAAGTCTGTTTGAGTTATCGCGGGTGTAGGCGAACATGCGCCAAATGAAAAAAAAATCAAGAAAGGTAATAGATAAGATATATTAGGTGATAATAGAAGAATGGGGGTGAGGAAAGAAGTTTTTGGTCTAAATAACTTACTTGTTCCCTGAAAACAGCGCCAAAATTTTATTCATGCTCAAATTTACTCAAAAGAATAAGGTAGGACGGTCCTTGCAGTGTAGCTTGGGTTTTGAATCCTTAGAGACCTAAGAAGTACCTTTAGACACACAATAAAAAGAGGTGTATTTTTCGCTATGAAGTGGCCAACTATTCAGATTTAATTGATTTGAATAACCAGTGATTTATTTTAAAGAACAAAATAAAAAAACATACAATTACTTATTCTAAAACAATTAATGCAGATGAGTTGATCCTAAGCTATTACTTGGGTTAGATTGGATGTATTTATTTTCTTATAATGTTCGTTTCACTAATTCAAGACGCATCCAGAAATTGATATAATTCCTCTACATCATTCACCAATTTAATCCCTACACAATTCCAATGATAATAACCAATGCACTTGTAGGATCAATTTAATGATCACTCTGAGGAATTGGATCGCACTAGCACTCGAAATGTGTCATTATTAAAGTTGGCGAAGACGAAGAAGAAAATAAATCATCAAATGGAAATCATAAAATAATGAAATGGTTATGAATTTAAGCACCTTAAATAAAATCAAATCCACCCCCATGAAACTCCCTCCAATCAACCCATAAGGGGTTATCCCACCATTTATGTTATTCGATAAATGGAAGCGGGAAGTCAACTTAAAGAAGCGGGATTGAAGAAGAAAAATAACAAAAATGAAATGATCACTCCACCGTTGTGTGAATAAATTCAAAAGTGCTGGTGTGAATAAGATCACGCCTTGGGGAAACGGTATCAATGTGAAAAAAAGAAGAACGTAAAAATAGAAGAAGAAGAACTTTTATTGAAAACTAAGGTGATTCAAACAACTTACATGTGAAAGAAGAACATTACAAATCAAATTTTGCATAAAACCTTTACAATGAAAGTAAAACTCCATGATCCCTAAATCCCCCACCAAAACTGCCTTAAATAAAAAAAATTAAGTCTTTGGCTGATTCCCCATCATCCCATGTGCCTTTAATTAATTGTGTTGGGTAAAGGTGGGTGGACATTTAATGCATTGGATACTTTTCAACTCTTGCCTCGAAGTGGGATCCATCATGCATCCACTAAACTGACGTGCTGAAATCACCTTCTAGAAGGCCGAATTGGAGTGTTCCATATAAGACTTAAATGAATCCCCAGATATCTTTTAAAATCTTGTAATATTTGAGCCCAAAATAAGTTGTGGTTCAGGAGATATGATATAAATGGTGGGCTGTTTTTCTTGGCCGCAGAATCTGGCGCAGAATTGCATCTTTAAATTGGGAAGCCATAATCACCACCATGTAGGACTGATTATCACTAGATACAGAAGAATAATTTGTTCCTCTATATTTCTTATAGCCTCCCATGAAATTTGGGTTTCATTGGGCCAGTATTGTGGGCCCCACATTCTCATCAGCGGGATGATGTCCACTCTGCCTTCTCCAGAATTGTTTCCTTTAATTGCCAAATATCCCCATTATCCATTATAAATACTCCATTGATCCCTGAATTAAAAATGTTCATATTTATGTGTATATCCATTTCCCAAAATATAAAATTAAAATATGGATAATTAAATTCTTTAAAATCAGATGAAACGTCCTGCCTAAATTGGTGCACATTAGGCATGAAGTGCACAAATGATGAGAATGGATGTTCAAAATTAAAATCCACTAACTCAGGCCCATAAGATCAAAAATAAACATTTAATACCAATAAAATGTAATCAAGATATTTTTTTTTATTGGATAATCACCTACCAATAGATAAATATAGAGCATCTAAAAACTTATGGGTTTTTCAATATTTTTGAGTTGAAGTTTGGAATTGGGAAGAGGTATCCATGAATATTTTTGATATATTACCATGGACACCCCAAG
This sequence comes from Viscum album, assembly GCA_963277665.1. Lineage (NCBI taxonomy): Eukaryota > Viridiplantae > Streptophyta > Magnoliopsida > Santalales > Viscaceae > Viscum > Viscum album. The sequence continues at coordinate 1,532,895,244 of OY728120.1, read as the reverse complement.
GAAGTAATGCTATCTGAGTGGTGATTGATCAGTTGACCAAGTCAGCTCATTCCATTCTGATCTAGGGAACCACTAAAATTGAGGATCTAGGTAAGTTTTATGTGAAGGAAATTTTGAGGTTTCATAAAGTTACTTCTACCATTTTTTCTAGAAAGAGATCCTAGGTTCACTTTGAGATTATAAAGAAGTATTTAAGAGGTAATGGAGACTCATTTAAGGTTGAGTATAACTTATCATCCATAGTCATACGATCAGACAGAGCATGACATCCAAATCTTGGAGGATATTCTCCATTTCTATGTCTTGGATTTCAATGGATCTTGTGATATAATTTTGGTAATAGTTGAGTATTCTTATAAAAACTATTATCATTCATCAATAATAATATATCTTTTTGAGGCTTTGTTTGGTCACTCATATAGATCAACTCTTTAACAAAAATAGGTGGTCAAAGCTTCTCTTTTGGGATTAAGTTTTTTTTAGGATACATCTGTAAGGATTGAATATATACATTGATGGATGGTTATAGTCCAGATTTTACAATAATATTATGTGAATAAAAAAAACATCCTTTAGAATTTTTCATAGGTGACCGAGTTCTCTTGAATGTTTCTCCTCAGTTGGGTCACCTTCATCTTGGAAAACATGGAAATTTGTCACCGAGATATGTTTGACCATTTATGGCTACTGAGTGGCTTGGGAAGGCTACTTATCGGTTAGCATATCTAGTTTAGTTAATGGGTATTCATGTTATTTTACATATATAAAAACTCAATAAATACTATCTTGATCCCTCTAACATTCCAATTTGGGATGATATTGAGTTAAAGCCAGATGTTTATATTGTTGAGTAGCCAGTAGAGATTGGTGACTCTCAAGTGAATTTCCAGCATGAGAAGTTGATTCTGTTTGTCATAATATTATGGAGGCATCGATTATATTCTCATTAGACATGGGATTATGTGTCATTAATGAGATAGAATTGGCCTCACCTCTTTACTAGATTCATTTTTAAACCTGACTTCCTTGAATTGGAAAGCCTTATTATGGGGACTTTGTAACATATGATTACCCATTTTCAAGCAATTATTTTCTCATTACTTATTTTAAACTTTAAATTCGGTGTGTATTGGGACTCCTAAGGATGGAGAATATTTTTTGAGAAATAATACCTTAATTTCATGTATGTATGATTGTTTTAATTCAAATATTTTTTTTATAAATGTGCTAATGGATTTTCAGGGTTCTCCCCAAGTTCAGAGACCACCAGAGGTGTTTTGGACTTTCATGTAAGAATATTTATTTTTCTCTATATATATGAAATTTACATGCTCTGTAAGGAGTAAATCATGTGTAATGTTTTACAGACTAATTTTATGAGTCAAGTACACAGTGTGAAAGGTTATATACCGTGTAAGGGTTACACGTTGTGTAATGTTAAAGGATCGGTTTTTAATAAAATGGTGATGTATTTTTTGGTGTATGTAATCCCCATGGATTACATGAAATGTAAATATATTACAAACCTTATTTTAAGGTGCTTCTCATCTGATATGTTGATTCATTTCTCTACACATCTATCCCCTCTTAACCTAGGTTTCTTCTTCAACAATTTTGGGAGCCTCCATTCTTTCCATATCGATACATTTAGTGATTGATCACCATGGTAGTTAGGGTGAATATCTATGGGTGAGTAATAATTCATTTTATTTTGTTTTCCTTTGATCAAAGTGGCCCCATAAATTTTTTTTATCATATCTTTTGACCCATGGTGATGATTTATTTATTCCTCTTCTGTATCTACTGTACGATCTTATTCTAGGGGTAGTTTCCTTCAATGGATGTGGTGCAGTGGGTGTGAATTCTTGAGTTATGTGTTTTTAATATTCTATGAAAATCCATTTGTTTAATTGAATCAATTATGATATTTTTAAATTGGTTCTAGGTCCTCCATTGTGTTTTTGGTTTATTCTTATTGGTGGATTCCATTGTGGGCATGTGCGACTCGAGTTTTTAGGTAAGTGGTTCCATCTATAGCCTATGTTGATAAACTACATTACTCTTATTTTTGATAAATTATTTTATTAAATTAAATTTAATGATATTAATGATCTCTTTTGTGTGTGTGGAAATGGGTTTTTTTATTAAATAAGGTTTTCCTTTGGTTTTGGTAAATTAAATAGTGTTTTCAAATAATTATAAAATGGTTTTAAAAGCATGGTTTAATGGAATGATTTGTAAAATAGAGGAAATGGGAAGAATTTGATACTTAGGTGGAAGGTATAACAATCTGGGGACCGTACCAGACGAGGGGGAGATCAAGACACGCTTTGGAACTTGTCTCCGGATAGTACTCCTGGCCTAGACGGGTTCCCTACCTCCTTTTACAGGGGCACATGGGAGGTGGTGAAGGAATCTTTGATCGCGACTATCCAGGATTTCTTCTAAGGGGGTAGTTTACCTAGGGTGGCATGCACCACCACCGTTGTGCTCCCTCCCAAGATTAAGGACCCATCCTCCATTTCACAGTTTCATCCAGTTATCATGTGTAATGTCCCATATAAGATACTGGTGAGTATTATAAACTTGAGGCTGGCCACCCATCTTCCTCAATGGATTTCTCCCAAACAACATGGGTTCATCAAGGGTTGATCGATCCATGAGGCGGTCGCCTTGGCGCAGAAGATGGTGAATGATGTGAATTTCAAAACTCGTGGATCAAACATGGTCATCAAGCTAGATATGAGCAAGGCCTACGATTGGGTCTAATGGAGTTTTATCAACATAGTATTGGCAGGTATGGGTTTCAACTCATGGAATGTGGATATTCTCTTTTGTTGCTTCAGTGGTGCGTGGCTTTTAGTCTTGTTTATGGGAAAATCTTATGGTCTCTTCAAGTCTATCCAGGGCCTTAGGAAATGGGACCCGTTATCGCCGACTCTGTTCATTCTCATATAGGACGTGCTGAGCCTTCTTCTCCAGAGAAGAATTAATAACAGAGGGATTATACCATATCATTGCCGGTTGAAGGCTACAACGATTTCCCACCAGATGTTCACCGATGATACCAGCCTGTTTCTAAATGGTAAAAGTAGATCCATGTGGAGCTTATGCGTGGTGTTGGATGTGTATTTCCATTGGAGCGGTCAGATCTCCAATAAAGGTAAGAGTGAATTCTTCATATCCAATAGGTGCTCGATCGAGAGGGTGGAGACGATCAGCAGGTTCATGGGCATACATAGGGGGGAGTTTCCTACGACCTATCTTGGCACGCCTCTTTCATTCGGGTGACTCTGGATTCGGGACTTCGACATTCTTCTATCTAGGATTATAGAGAGGGTGATGAACTGGAAAAATAAATTCTTATCTTTTGGAGGGAGGATCGCCCTGGTGAACAGCGTGTTGACGGTTTCCCCCATCCATGGCCTCTCCGCTACCAAGGTCCCTAAGGGTGTGATCAAATCCATCGATATGATCCTTGCCTCCTTCATTTGGGGCCCGTATGTAGAAGAGAAGAAACACCGGATGTCCTAGATCAGAATGGAAAAACTGGTGGCTGAAGGGGGAATCAGTGTACGCAACCTTAGTGATACCATGTTCTATATGCATGAAATACTTTCATTGAGTGTGCTGGAACATCGTACTCTCTGGGGTTCGACCATGCATGCTCACTTGTCGTGGTTTCGAGGATCGTTGGATGGGGGTCGTTCTACCCTCTGGTCTATTTTTGGTCCGATTATTGAGATTCTTAGACCCTTTTCTCGTTGGTTGGTCAAGAGAGGTGACCTATCGTTCTGGAACCAGGACTGGGGGGTGGTGTTCTGGAATTCCCTTGGTGCCCGACCACGGATATTACTTTCTGGGAAGCGATCCTCTTTCCTTCTTTTATCTCTGCGGTTCTATAAAAAAACTAGAGGGAGAGTTTTTACCTCATTGAGATGAACTATGATGATGAAATATGTGTCTTCATCGAGTCCTCCTCGGGTCTCTTCTCATCGAAGGGCTTCCGGGGTGTGATTCATGGGCCAGAGCAGCCAGGGTGTTGCGATGAAATTATCTGGGTGAAAATAATTCCTACTAAATACAATTTTCTCACATGGAGAATTTGTAATAGAGCTCTTCCGACCGACGATAGCATCCGCAGGTCTGGCATCCAACTAGAATCTAGGTACATGTGTTGTTGGATGCATAGAGAGGAGAGTGCTACTCATTTGTTCTTCGGTAGTGAATGGGAATTTGAAGTCTGAAATGCCCTGGAATAATTTATGGTGGTCCGTATTCCATATGGAGATATATCTTCCTTCTCGGAAGACTGGTTTCATGGAGTTGAGGGAGGTGGGGTGGAGAAGGTGGTCCGCTCAGTGTTGCTGCTTTCCGGTTGTTGGTGTTTATGGCAGGCGCGGAACAAGATGAAATATGAGGGCGGGACAGTGAATTCTTGAGTAATAATTGTGTGGGAAAAAATCTCTTTCTGGACTAGAATAAGGTAGTGAAATCTTGGGAAGAGGCTCCCTTGCTACAATGATTCCGTTCCTGCTCCCAGATGAATGTGCCTTCCAATAGCAGGTCAGGCAACTGGGTTAGATGGCATACTCCTTCGGGTGGTTTAAAACTCATTACGGACGGCTCGTGTATACAGGGGTACATGAGCGGGGGATGGGTGTTGTGGGATGGGTGTGGATCTGTTTACTCAGCCTTATCAGCCAGGCTGGGTCAGGGAACCTCTCTCCAAGCGGAGGCTATGGCTATGTTCACCAGGCTTACTTTGTGTAGGCAGTAGGGGCTGGCCATCTCAGAAGTTGAGATGGACTCCTTGGTTGTCCATGATTCCGTGAAATGGTGTGGTGTCGCACCATGGTTGATATTCAATACTATCAGGAAATTCCAAAGGCTCCTCAATAGCAACATTCGTATACGACACACCTGGAGGGAGGGGAACATTGTAGCAGACTACCTAGCCTCGGTGGGGTACCCTACCATGACGGATGTGTTTCTTCACACAACTGGAAGCATTAAACCCAAGGGGATTGATTTTATTTAAGGGGATCACCTTGGATTACACTATTTCAGACCCTCGTAGACTCCCTTCTGGGGGAGAACTCCTCTTGTCTTATTTTTCTCTGTACTTCTTTTGTTTTCCTTTTTCAATAAAATTACAAAAACAACATTGAAGTGAAGTTGTGGGGGTTCACTTTCTAGGGAATTCCTTTTCTATTTATACTTGATGCATATGTCTAGTGTATTGATATGTATGCAATTATATATGTTCAGGTATGAGTTCCCAAGATATCCTAACCTTGTTTAATCCTTAGCATGATTTTACCTGTGATTTTGGCCGATTTGGTCTATTTTAGTTTGTACTATGTTGATTGTACTGCCCTGAATTTAATATGAGATGTGATATATGATTTCATTTATTTTGATATATATGTTTTCATATATGGATATAAAATACTTTAAAACTAATTTACCTAATTTATTTTGAAATGTGGAAAAGGGGACACTAAATTTTTTTCCATGATTTTGATATAAAAATGTTAAATTTTTATCATGCCTTATTTTCTTTAAAGTTGAGAATTCTTAGATTACTGTATAGATTCTTATTATGGAAAACTGAGGTAGGACCCTACTGATCCTATTAGCTCACACCCTTTGTACCCCTTCATTGGTGTTTATATCTAGTTTTTTATTTTGAGGCATGGAAAGGTAAGGATCAATAATGAGGTAGTGAGGTTTTCTGTTAGCTGAGTTTGGGTAGCTGGATAGTGAGATGGTGTGGGTTTTCCTAAACTATCATATATAGAATTTTGGATTAGTTGTTCTATTTTTTCAACATTTACTATTGGACTTGTATCATAGAGATTGTTTTTTCAACCTTTTTAGTTGTATCACTTATGTTGTTACTTATCTGTTATGGAATATATTTTTATCTTCCACCATTTCTCTCTATTATGTGTAAATATGCCATGTTTTTGCTTTAGTTTGCGAGGAATCATTCCCTATAATTATTTTTTGATGCTCAGGTTCTAGTCTCCAACCCATGGGGATCAGGAGTTCCCTTTGAGTATGTGGCATATCGAGATCGATACTATTTTTGAGAGGGTATTTAGGTTGGTTCATTACACTTATGATCTATATTGATAAATATAATTTAATGTATTATCTAAATATTTATCTCCCAATAGTTTTGTTTGTATTGATTCCACAACTAAACTAATAAAACAATAATAAACCTGGAAAACTCTTTCTCTATACCACTGTTCAAAATAATCATTTATAAATTTATGTGATTTGATTAATCTCTATGTTTACATACTTGACTATACACACAACGTAGAAATCAATACCCCACTACATTGAATTCCTCCCAACACCCAATGGAAAAAGTAACATAAAACCAACTAATTTCAATCCTCTAAGATGATTTCCTAATCCTAGTGACATTTGTGAAACTCAAACTCACTGATTCCATACCCAAATGGACTATGTTGTTAGTATGAGCCACCCCATTACTTTCATGGATCTACACCTTAGCATTATACTATTTCATGCATCCTAAATTCAAAATATCATGATTGAGAACAAATCCATATTTTGAAGCCTCACTTTGTGGAATTAATCATCGCACTATCATGAACCAATTAAAAACACCCTTGAATTGGGAACCCAACATGGCCCATGGAAAGGCTCAAGGGGATTTCCTAATTCTCGTAGGGAAGAGACAATCACTAAGGTAATTATAATATAGTTGGTGGAATTATTTTACCGAATAATTATTTTTACATCATAACGGTATTTCACCTATGTTTTTACATGAATCATATATATGTTTGACTGTAATTAAAAATGAATAAATTATTTTTATAATATACCAAAAAAGAGTCAGAAGATGTACATAAACATCCAGTTCAAGAGAAATATATACAATTATGAATGAGATCACTATAGTAATGGATGAATTAGTCGATACAAATAATATACAGAACATAAAAAATTACCCAACCTAATCTCCATGTGACTTTATAAGTCACCATCCAACCTCAATTCCATCAATTCTCTACAAGAAACTAAAATTTGGATCTCAACCTAAAAAGTATATATTCATAACCATAAATCCCAATAGGTATTCCAAAACCACACACCATTCATAATCTTTACAAGTGAAACCCTTTTATACTAGTTTGAAATACATTTTATAACGATAAAACAATTTTTAGTTTTTAAATAAACCAAATTTCATAATTAAATCTCAAACTTAATTTTTTAAATATAAAACCCCTTCATTTAATAAAACCACCAAGTTTAAAGAATTTCACTTTATTTAACCTTTTTTATAAAATAAAACAAAAAAATACATTTGCATATTTGAGAAGATACTCAACTTGATTTTGAAAACTATTTTTCTAATATAATTTCAAAACTTCCAATAACATAATTTTTTAACTATTATTTAATGTAGTGATATAATGATGTGAAATATAATTTCTCGCAATAGAATCCATAAGAGACATAGAACAAAGGTATAATATAAAATAGTAATAGAAAAGAAAAGAAGAAAACTCATAGTAAATAACACTAGTAACATCATAGATGAGGTTAAACAATCAATAATAATAAAAATATACAATTCAAAATAAATAATGATGTCTATAGGGAATTAAATCTAGGATAACCGAGTGATATGGCTTCAAAAGTTAAGTAAATTACCTCTAGAAGTGGAATAAATATAATAAATTCATTGGACAGTAGGAGTGACACATATATTACTTCACTATTCAGGGTGACACACATACCTAGTGGAAATGAACTCATCCTAATCTACGTTCTACTACCCAATATACTAGGTTCCCATGACCAATGAAGTAGAGGTAAGTAAGTAAATCATACAAGCAATCACATGAAATTACAAAAAAACACCCCATTCACACTCTTTTCCATAAATCCCTTTAATAAAGTTCCAACCAAGCCTTGATACCTCTTTGAAGGAAACAAATCAATAAATTCATTTCCAAAACCAAATATGGTTAAAATATTTAAAATGATACCTTTAAATTAAAGGAAACATGATTCCATCATAACATATTTAACATATTCAATATGAAAAGAATTATTCAAATTAAAACTGAAGTTAAAACTCCACTTTTAAAACTAAATAATAAAAAAAATTAGTAAATACCAAAAAAAACTAGGTTTTTGAAAGAGACATATTTATATTATTCTAAAGCTAAAATGGACATCACAGGTTAGAAATCATGTTTGAAGGGCCTATTAGGCTCTTAATAAAACACAAGACATTCATGAACCTTGAAAAATAAATTTAAACATTAAATAAAAAGGGGAACCATTTATATTTTCATAAAATCCAAATAAAATAAACTTATTTTATGAAAAAAATTTAAATATAATTATTACGGGACATAAAAAATTTAATAACTTATGTTAGAAATTCCAAGAAACCAAGGTTCTACATGTAATAAGTTATACATAGAGAAAACCTAACTTAAAAATGTCTCCTCCAAAAATCATGGAACTAAAGTACCCCAATAATGTAATAGGATACCTTGTAAGGTTATAAGAATCCATAAATAAATAAAGTCCCAAAATTAAAATTGAGCCAATATAGTCTTACATCATTGGGACCTGATTAGGGTAAGAAAAAAGAGTTTGAAGGATTAAAATGAAAAGAAGAGTTGATTCCAAGAGACAAAACTAAAAGAATCAACCATCAAATCAAAGGGGAAATCCAAAAATTGAAGGATAAGATATGGGATGCATCTAGGATATCCTTAAAATTATATCATGTGAAATGGGGGGAGAAGGAGATTACATTTTAGGTTATAGGTCGATAGGGGGAAAACTAGAATTTTGAAAAATTTCAGTTTGGTTGGGTATGTCTGTGGAATGAAGTAATGTATCATGGAATGAATGGTTTTAAAATCCACATATTCATTTTGTGATTCTTTTCATCATGGTGTGAATTTCTACATTCCATAACTATAGACTTAAAAAAATCCAATCATGATGTGACCATCCCATCTGCTACCATGACCACTTTCAATTTAGAACTAAATGTTTCCCAATAACATAAAAACAATAAAAGACCAATTAAATTAGAAAATAAGTGTAAAATACTAATAGGTGTAAAAAATAAATAAGAGGGTATAGTAATGGGTGACACACACTCTCCCAAGAGTACTAATAATCTATATATTCATCCACCATATAGTTCAATTATTCTATAACTCCTAACCATCGATTACTGAATGTACTAACTCCATATAAACAACACAAAATGATATCCAAACCAGGGTTGTTCCCTCTAATAAGAATTATCTAGGCTACATACATCCAAGATCCAACACAAATCCTCAATAACTATTTATTTGAATTCACTATACATGTCACTTTTGACGTTTATCAAAATTCTATCGAGATAAGGTAATTAACCAATACACATCCAATGGTATATTCCCACCATTGGATTTACCTCATACTCAATCCATGAGAACCATGTTCTAATACTCTATAACTAAATAAACACTGAACACTCATGATCCCTACTTGTTATATCTTAAAAACACTTCCCATGAGCCTCACTCTAGGGACTTAACCATCATAATGCTAAGTTTCCACTCTATTTCAATTAATCAATAATATTTTTACATGAAATATGATTCCAAATATATATAACCCAATTTCATCAAATTTTATTTCTACCATATGACTCTCGCATTCCCACTCACTACAGGCTCTGCATTTTCCAATTAGTCATTCCATATTTTTATTGGTTCTCAACTCCCCAAATTTGTGGAAATCTAAAAATTATTTAATAATCATTAAAATACCCTCATATTATTAGTATTATATAGATACTAGTGGTAATATTACCACGATTTTTATTCATCAAATGTTCAAAAAATATCACCCACATGAGAATACTATATCATTTTTTCCATGATCCCCATTACTCCCTTAGTGCTTATATAATAACCCCATAGATATCCCATCTCTCGCACCAACTATATCTTGTTCCCTAAATTGTATCTAGTCAATCCACACTTGATCATTCCTATATAAACAATTTATACTCACACATGATGTAAAATCACAATACCTAACTCCCTAATCCATTTTAGGTCAGATAAGGTGTCTCACACCTTTATAAGTATCATCTTAAATATGATTACATTCTAAGCATTACCATCCACTGAGTAATGCTAAAATACTATGATATAATTATAATTAGTTAGGGAAATAAGGATTTTTAGACCTCATCATGAAACATAGACACCTCTCAAGGGCCTACACTCTATACAGTTCTCAAAGAGACCGAACACATTCCTAAACCATCCTAACCCGCATACTAGGGATGCAAAGCATTAAATCACTATGTATCCTCAACTGTGAACATGGAACAATCATAAGAGTCACATCAATCTAATAACACAATATATATATATCACAAATATATCCTAAAATTGAACTTCTGGCATGTCCAACACGCCATCCATGGAATATTATGCCCAACTAAATTTCTAAGTTCACCATCCCATGGCTGATATTTGGCCATATAATCTTACATACACTGTATGATTAGTTAAAATCCACTCTATTGTCCTCAAGGTAAGTGATTGTAAGAAAATATATCAGAATGATTTGTAACCACCATAGTTATTGATCAAACCACACACATGAGCAGACATACACACTAACCCACTCTACGCACACTCATGCTATCATGGGTTTTATCCCAATGGTCCTAGGATTCCATGAATAATAAATATTATATCCTTTCTTTCCATGAATGTTAACTACCAAAATTAAATTAATAAATACTATCATTTCATATCCAAAAATATACCTAAGGAAATCCTAACATACATAGGGAAAATACATGATCTCACATTGTTTGTGTGTCGTTCATATCATGTGAGGCAATTTCCCATGTTTCCTAGCTCTAAGTGTATACATATTCCTTGACCAACCCTAATCTCTCAGGATACCCTCATACATCACTACTATATTAAGAATAATAGGAAAAAAAATTCATTACTCTACTAAGGTGCTCAACTCACAAATATCTGAAGCTATATATGATCACCTCAAGGACATTCAACATATTCTGAATACTATATAACTCTGTAGGGTCATACACCACAAATAATATCGTGTGATTTGGCCTCAATATATCAAAAACAACTAAAATTTTAATAAATACACTTTTGGGTAAACATAATCACACACATGTTCATATGATGATATTACTCTGTAGCGATTTTTATCAAGGAAATAATCACAATATAGTTAAGTTAAGTGGATTTCCACTAATAAATTATTTAGTAAAATAAAAAATAATTTATTTTTGACAATTTAAATAATAAAAAACCATTTCTGAAAACTATTTTATGATCACATAGAATCATATACATTTCATATGAACCGATATTCCAATGATGATGTATTAACACTATCCTCTTTCCACCCAACACTAGTACAAAAAACTTTTTTTACGTCACCATTTTTCACGTCGGGTTTTTAGAACCGACGTGAAAATATCTAAAAATTGATTTTTCACGTCGGTTATTATATATAACCGACGTAAAAATACATTTTCTCTGATTTTTCAGGTCGGTTATTATATAACCGACGTGAAAAATCCATTTCCATGAAAATATATTAAAATTTTCACTTATTTTTCAAATCGGTTATTAAATAACCGACGTGAAAAATCGCTTTTCGTGAATTTTTCACGTCGTTTATTTAATAACCAACGTTACAAGGTATTTTTCACGTCGGTTATTTTATAGACGACGTAAAAAATGTTTACCAAAATTTAGTTGATTTCTAAAGATTTAATTTGACAGATCACGGAGCTCAAATGGAGTTACGGATTAAAAGTTATGGCCTTCAGAAGTTGATCACCTCTAAAGGATGTCTTAAGGATGTCCAACTTCAGAAGGCCATAACTTTTAATCCGTAACTCCGTTTGAGCTTTATGACCTATCAAATTAAATCTTGGAAAATGAACTACATTTTTGTAAACTTTTTTCACATCAGTTATTAAAAAACCGACGTGAAAAATACCTTGTAACGTCGGTTATTAAATAACCGACGTGAAAAAAGTCATGAAAATCGATTTTTCACGTCGGTTTAATAATAACTGACGTGAAAAATAAGTTAAAATTTTAATATCTTTTCACATCAGTTATCATAAAACCGACGTGAATGATATTTTTAATATCTCGCTAATGCAAAATTTCAATTTTTTCACATCGCGGCATCGAAATTTTGAATTTCTGACTTGAAAAATCAATGTGCATCACTTTTCTACGTCAGTTATTAAATAACCAACGTGAAAATTCATTTTCCAGGAAAATATATTAAAATTTTCACTTATTTTTCACGTCGGTTATTTAATAAATGACATGAAAAATGTTTACCAAAATGTAGTTGATTTCTCAAGATTTAATTTGACAGGTCACGGAGCTCAAACGGAGTTACGGATTAAAAGTTATGGCCTTCAGAAGTTGATTACCTCTAAACGATGTCTTAAGGATGTCCAACTTCTGAAGGCCATAACTTTTAATCCGTAACTCCGTTTGAGCTCTTTGACCTGTCAAATTAAAACTTGGAAAATGAACTACATTTTTGTAAACTTTTTTCACGTCAGTTATTAAATAACCGATGTGAAAAATACCTTGTAACGTCGGTTATTAAATAACCGACATGAAAAAAGTCATGAAAATCAATTTTTCACGTCGGTTATTTAAAAACCGACGTGAAAAATAAGTTAAAATTTTAATATCTTTTCACGTCGGTTATCATAAAACAGACCTAAATGATATTTTTAATATCTCGCTAACACGAAATTTAAATTTTTTCACATCGCGGCATTAAAATTTTGAATTTCCGCCTAAAATTTTTAATACCGCGTTTTCTCATAGAATATCAATTATATGTTTCCATTATACACCCATCCTAATTTGACGGTCATTTATTTCAACCATTATCGTGCCCCCAAATCGACTCTATTTCTCTTCAACGTGAATCAATTATTTCTTCTTTCCGCAATCTCGTCAAGTTATATTTAATCATACATCCATGGTTTATGATTTTTTTGATTTTTTTTCTTAATTGATATACCATTTTATGATCATTTCATTCAACCATCATCGTTCCACCGAATCAAATTGTTTTATGTTCAACGTGAATCAATGATTTCTTATTTCTGCGACCTCGTCAAGGTATTTGTAATTATTTTCCCATGATTTATATTTTCTATGAGTAGTTTTCTTAATTGATATACTATTTAACGATTGTTAATTTATTATAATGATGGATAATTATTTATATCATGGTAAAACTAAAAATCCCCCTACAGATTCAAAAATTCCTTCTAATATGAAGCTACGATTGGGTCATTCAATCTTTCCTTGAAAAAAATATCAAACTTCTGATGGTCATAACTTTTGATCCGTAAATCCATTTGAGCTCTATGACCTGTCAAATGAAAGCTTAGAAAATTTTCTACAAGTTACTAAACATTTTTTACGTCGGTTATTAAATAACCGACGTAAAAATTGACTTATACCGTCGGTTTTTTCAAAAACTGACGTAAAAAATGGCTTCTTATCGCCATTTTCCAGAATGTATTTCACTTCGGTTTTTTAAAAACCGCCGTTAAAAACTATATTACCCCATTTTTTACGTCGGTTATTTAAAAACCGATGTAAAAAAAGGTTTTTGTACTAATGCAAGCTAAGAATAAAACCATAAATTAATAAATTAAACATAATTCTTGGAAATTGAAAAACATATCAACTACAATAGAGAAATGAAAGAACAATAAACCAAACGCCCTTAAAACCTATATTTCAACTCATACCTGTGATAAATAGGCAGAATAATAGCATTCATACAATGTTTTAATTTATTTTGTCTACAACTATCAATTCCCATGTAGTAAAACAATAAAATAATTCTATGATACCACTTTGTAATGCCCTAAACATGCTCACACAAATAGTAATATATTCATAGATACCACATGACCTAATACATGCCTCCTTATATTCTAAAGGTTGCTGATAATTAGTAAGTTTCAGATGCACAATGTGGAGAGAGTAAATGATGTGACCAAAATATTATCGAAGGATTTATTATGTCAAATAAATAATTTAAAATCCTCTATGAGAGTAGTTAGGGAAGCTTACCATGGGTTTTTTCTGGAAGTAACCAATCAGTTCACTCACTGACCCTATACTTATTTCTATGTATTTATGGTGTTTTTAATATTTTAAAAGCATTGTAATATGATGTAATTGGTGTGTTATCGAATGAAATTCATAACATAAAAATTCAATGAAAAAATTGTGCTAACATTGATTAAGAAGAAGGGGAATGTCATAGATTTGGATAATGAAATCCTTCATGGATGCCTACACTTATATATAATCCATCCATTTTTTAAATCAATTCCATTCATTAATCCCCATCATCCAGTTATGTTACAGATGTGTAATTATCTTAAAAATCAAAAACCAGACTATACAACCAAATCCTTTATAGTGAAAGGTAAATAGTAGGCCACAATCTATTATAGTTACAACCACAAGTCCCAACTCCATCATATGTTGTTCATCAATAAAATCTACCAATCCCATCCTATAATGGATAAACTGATTTATGTAAGGTTAAATAGATTTACTAGATTGAGAAATGATGTTTTAGTTATGAGGATATGATTGAAGATCATTGAATCAAGCCACACAAACCCCACTTTCTCACAATGAAATGAATTTGGAACATAAAAAATTAATAATGATGCTTAGGAATTCCAATACCTCCCCCAAGATCAAGTCCTAGGTTAGTAATTCACCATCGTGAAGATTAGAGGTCATGGATAAAAAGTGAAAACATAATAAGGAAACACAATCATAAAATTTAATAGAATGAACTACTATTGAATGAACTAAGTGAAAAACTAAAAATCTAAACATGGTTATTAAAGTCCTTAACTTATATTTATAATAAACAGTGAACATGATCTAGGTCTTCTATAGATTTGGATATCCTCCACATGGCCTACCCTTGATCTCCTTTGATTCAATTTTAATGGATTTGAGTTGTAGAAAACACCGTCAACAATTGAGATTTAGATAAAATCAAGGAATAATTCTTTATGATGTGTAGTAGTGGAGATCTTGTACATAGGTTCTTGGATATTATATTCTTAGTGGGATTAGATGATCTATTCCACTTAAAAACTATCTTGAGGTCTTCTCAGTAGGGGTCTAATAAGCATTAAAATTTGGAATTTGATTTATGTAAAATACTCAATTTCATAGAATATTTATTATTAATCCTTCCTGGGTGAAAAACAAGATTTTATTCTGATTAAAGTTGTAATAGTTATTATGAAATAAAACTTGGCCTTATGTGGTAAATGTGACGTGGGGATTTAATAGGCCCAATGTATCTTACACAACACTTGGATCAGATGGATTATTATGGAATGGCATAGATTAATTTTGATGTGGCTTAGATTAATTATGAAATGAGGTTATAGATTGAAATTTCAATATTTTTAGTTACTCATATCACCCATGTGAATCTTATGTGATCCCCTAGTAATGAAAAATGGGCCCATAACTTGCATGTTTCGTGGGTGTGGGGAAGATGTGGGGAGGGTTGGGCCAAAACAATTTGACCGTTAAGAGCATAGTCTAATTAAATTTTATCCCACGTGGGTGTTTTAACACCCCAAGATCCCATGGTATTATTCACTTTGAATAATACAATAGCTTTCATTGTATGCAACTTCGAGTTCTAGTACACCATTACTAATCAAACTAGCCGTTTAAAAAGTAGTTTTGAAAATTAATACACACTTCTTGAAATTTTATAAATTTTATTTTTCAAAATGGAATCTCTTTTTGGATTCAGAATATCAAAATTATCTTAGAGTGAATTTTTGGTCCTTTTTTGATAACTTTTATACTTTGATGAATAGTGAAAA
Source organism: Viscum album (assembly GCA_963277665.1). Classification (NCBI taxonomy): domain Eukaryota; kingdom Viridiplantae; phylum Streptophyta; class Magnoliopsida; order Santalales; family Viscaceae; genus Viscum; species Viscum album. The sequence goes on along the minus strand of OY728120.1, from coordinate 1,532,879,226 downwards.
ATACTAAATTTTAATAAAGAAAACCCTTTTAATCTAAATAATTTATAATGTTAAATTATACATTTGAGTGGTCATAAAGTATCATTAGATTATATTTTTATCATTTAATATAATTTAAGTCATTGGATGTAGTTTCACATTTAAATTCTACATAAACACATGTCAATCTTTTGATAGTTTTTACTTCTTAAAAACCCGCTTTTTGGTTTTCACAATGGGAGTTAATTTTAAAATAATTATTGCAACTTCTATGTATTGAATTTATAAAATTGGATTCCATATTTGGAATCATTATTTCCAAATTTTTTAAATAGTTAAATTTTATTTTTAGACATTATGAATAGTAACTTTAGTAAATATTTTATTTACCATGGTTAAAGGGTAAATCTGGTAAATAAGGGTAAAAATAATATTATAATAATGTTAAATTACCCTAACACGTGTCCTAATACTATTGAGTGATACAATTAAGACCATGGGAATCCTTGGGTCGATTTTGGGATCCCATGGAGCCACTTGTAATTGAAAAACACACTTTAGAAAAATTAATTTAATGTTAAGGAAAATGTAACATAAACATATATCTTTTACTAATTTTTTTATATGGGGTTATATAAGTTATTTTATCGACTATAAATAGTAATTATAAAGATAAATATATTTCCTACATCATGGTATTTTATTTATAATTTTTATATAACAAATAAATATAATTATTTATGACACAATAATGATGCAGTATTCTCCTTATTGATGAATGAATCAAATAAATGATATTATAAATATTAAAATAAATATAATTTTAAAGTTTTGATGCCATATATGAATTTTATTGGTTAATATGACATGTTAGGGTTGATTAAATGAATTTTGTTTCGAATTAATCATGTTTTTATGAATTTCACAAACACAAAATACTAAATAGTGTCAAAATTGTCATAAATGAGTTTTTAAAACAGATACAATTTTATTAAATTATATAATAGTAATAAAAATATAAGGTTCAAAAAAAGTACTTATAAAATTATATATGTGTTATTAATGAACCAATTTATGTTTTTTTCATTGTATAGTAAGCTTATTAACCATTTATTATAAAAATACAAGAATACATGGTAAAAGTTAAACTATTTAACTAAGAGTTAAATCTAAAAAATATAGTTAATATGGTGACCTAAAATTGTCTAAAACCTATTGGTTGAGAGGTTTTTCACCCATCCCCACCTTATCCTCTAAATAAATCCATTTTTATCTATTAGAAACCAAAAATCATTTCATAATAAAATAAGATTTCAAGCTCTTCATAAAGTTCCCCTCAACTCCCTTGTAAAAGGGTACTCCCGCTTCTCTCAAATTCACACCTCCAAAGGAATTTATCTCAGCCAAAACCTGCTCAAATATTCACCCAAATACCCCCAATTCATACTAGAGGCCTTAATTTTATCATAAAGTCAACTTAAAGATCCCTTTTGTTCAAATCAAAAGGAAACACCCAAAGAAGAGGTAATTATTTCGTCACCTCTTTCAAAGTTCGTTTCTTCTTCCACTTCCTCTTTCTTTATTGTTTCCATACCAAAATAATAAATATATTAACTTATAAATACTATGATGTTAATATAAATATTATACAACCATATTCATTATTATATCCATCCAATGAATGGCAATGTCACTATACATGTGTACGTATGTCTTATCGTCTCCACGTCGTGGTGTAGTTTGTTATTCAACAATTCATTATTTGGATGGGTATAATAATGAGTATAATTGATGTAAATAATAAATATAACATGTTAGTGATTCTGTATACATAATATACCATCCATATTACATACTATTTCACTATCAATAGAATTATATTGTCGCTCGTGCATACGTATGGCTTATCCTCTCCACGACATGATGAGATTTCATTCCCCATCGTAACCATTCAAGAATAATTTTCATTTGATGATTAAAAATAATGTTTAAGAGATTAATATAATTATGTATATGAATCAAATACATCATATCCATAACATACATGACTTACATAACAAAACATATAAAGGAAAGCAAATCAATTAACACCCGAAACAATAATACTACTGAAATATTTTTAACAAAGAAATATAAAAGGATCATATATGATAACATATTTATGTCTGTGGTTCTTGTTTAATTTAATTTAAATTATTTAACCATTATACATGAGGTTAACATACCCTCAACTAAGGAAAAGTACAAGGTAAGGGTTAATTTCACCATCTCATTATTATCAGATATTGTTTATACGTAAGTATCTACTGAGACCTTATTTATCATCCACATCCATGTTTCTTAAATATTTATTTAAAAACAAATTTAATATTTCCTACACAATAAGTTAAAGTAATTTATACCATTTTTTTAATTATTATAATTTTTTTTGAAATTAATATTTCCTTTCTTTTCCAATCAAGGTCCTTTATGACCTTTTCAAAAAAATTAAGGAAAGAAGTTTTTTAACTTATACAGAAGGTGCGGCTATTTTATGCTATTATAACACCATTTAAGATTCCCTTTCAATCTTATAAGAATATTTTCAAAATAAATTTTTTCTTTACTTTTAAAATGATTTCAAAGTAGAAAGATATATTTAACTCAAATAGTTTTTTGACAGGTTTTCATCTATGACAACATCTTTTGATATATTTTATGCTTGTTTGAAGTTGATTAATTATGATACAATCTTTCATAATTTATTAAAGGTTGTTTGTTATGTTTGACAATGGATGTGCTATTTTTATACCATTCATCATTTATGGTTAAAGTATTAACATTTTGTATAAAATTTTTAATACGAATGTTTATGTTATGTTTCAACCTTTTCATATGAGGAATGAATTCGACATAGTAAGTGTTGGGAGGAGCCTGATATAGCCCCTCGATGCATCTATAGGTATCATGAGACAAATTAGTGTCTTGGAACAAGGCCTTGACAATTGTTTTTTGTTTTCTTGACATAAGGCCTTGACTATGTGGTTATGATGTCTGCTATTATGCATTCCATCATTATGAAATTATCTATTGATATTACATGTGATTATTCGACTAATAGAATATCCATGTGAATAAGTAAATGAAATTATTTGATTTATCTTTTCCATATTATTCTTAATTTTAAGTTTAATTGTCCTGGGTTTTAGTCTTATACATTTCATTAAATGTCTATGTTTATTTATGATAGTTTCCTCTATATTTTTATCCTCACTGAGCATCTGAGCTCACCCATTTCTTTTGTTTTATTTTTCCCAGGATGGGAAGAAGTATATTAGGATTTAACAGGAGGAAAGGATAAGGGATATGAGTGTGTTCAAATGGAAAACAATGTTTTTCTTTTCCATTTCATAATGTTATGTAAAAATTTTGTATGTATCTAGTAATTCCAAGTCTACTAAACTGATTGTTCTTTCGGGACTTGATATCTTGTGATCATGCCAATGTTATTTTTAAAATATATTATTCTTTAAAATTTATGTTTTTAAAATAAAAAAATCATGACTAAACCCTGAAATATGATTTCTCATTGCAATGGTTATAATAATTAACCATTTATTCACGTGTGAATTTTAAATAGGTCAATATTTATTATTTAAATATGATATTATAATATTTATATAGTAATTATTAACTATATTCCCACAGTGTGTCATCCCACCACTCAAAAGAAATATAACCCATCTCTGTTTCACATGGTTTCATTTCTAAAAGGGTTATTATAATAATAATATTTTTTGGTTCAATTTATTATTGATATTATTTTTTTATTAAGTAAATAGGAAAGGACATCATGGGATCCCTAATCACCTCCTCTGAAACTAGTAATTACCCGAAGAGTCATCATTTATTCACAAGTCCAGCTATTCACATCACCAAAAAACCAACATCATCATTAATTTCCTCATAACATTCAATCACCTACTTTTCATTACAATAGTTTGGTATCACAAACACATCACTTCATTCCACCATTAACCGATTAAAAAACATTCCATCAATTAATACCTTCAAATAGATTTCAATTAGATTTGAAATGGTTCTCACCATATTTCATTGTAGTGTACCTGGTGAATTTCAAAAACAAATAGGAATTATTTGGTATAAAAATGTACTAAAGGGGAAAGTAAATGGGGTTTTTCCTGATCATTTATTACTATAGGAACCTAAAAGTATCCAGATAATTAACCAAGAAAACAATAATTATATTTCTTAAAAAATATCTTTAGTATTCGATCTATAAAAGGAATATGGAAGTCATATTTCTAAGTCACATGGTTCATTTTTATATAATCAATACAGACCATACATCTATTTTGAATCCTAGTGGGAACTAGTTCATTATTATTACTTTGAATAATGGAGATACAATTCTTTTTAGGTATAATTTGTATGGTAATCACACAATGGGAGTTTAAAATAGGGTATATAACACCATCTTCTAAAATTATCTCAAGTTATTTTTTAAGTACTTAAATTATTGTCATATTTAGTCTTCTTTAAGGCTTCTTCATAGGTTTTGATTCAAACACTACCAAAATCTACTGCATACATGTAGTGAAAATAATCCCAAGGTTATATCCTAATGTCCAGTATAGAGCCTTAACATTTTGTTTTAGAATGGTTAAAAATTTGTGTTCTTGACTAGGTTCCATGTTATTTGAAATTATAACATAAAACTTTTTATCTTCCATAAGCCATGTGTATTTTAGATTATATTGAAGCGGTTTGAACTCTGGATTTGGTGGTTATCTCATTGATGGTATCAATTTATCTTCACCCTCACTTGAAACCTATATGTGAAAAGTATATAAGTCGGTGAAATATATGATAATATTGGTAAATATATCTTTATCCAATTATTATCCCAACTGTTCTTTATAGAGGTTTGATTCCATGTTCAATTTATTTTCATAAATATAATTATCTAAATATTTTGTTGAATTAAAATCTACTTCTAAATTTATAATTCATTAAAAATTTGAATCTCTTCATTTAAATAGAAAATATTTGCATGATGACAAAGATTAAACATGGAATGTTCTTCTTAAGGTAATTTCATAGAATCAAGAATATTAAATTTAACAATATATTGTATAAAATTTATATAAATGGTTCAACGATGAACATTTTTTTCCAATTTTCAAAAATGTTCTAACTAATATGACTGGGTAATGATTTATACCTATCTATTCTAACATTTTAAAGATGTAAAAAATCAATGGGGAATAATAACCCCTTTATCCTTACTAGTACATCCTCTAACATTCCCACAAGGTAAGTTGTATCTTGGTTTGTTAATTAAACTACCACTCTAGTTGGTTTTATCTCTATAACTTATAGTGAAGAGTAAATTCAGTGAGGTGTGAAATTTATTGATTATCTTAAATCACACAAGGAATTATTGAAAGTAATATTTCATATATTAAAAAGGATTATAAAATTACATAGATTCAGATATTTTCTAGGCTATTATGTTTTGATTAAGGTAGATAAATTCCCACCCAAACTACCATTCTATATTTATATATTTTCTCTTCTTAGTACACATATCCTTGAGTAATTTTTCATACCTAGGAATTTTATTGACTAAAATCAACAAAGTGATGTTGATTTGGACCTTCTTTATAGTTTTAAACACTTTTTGGTATAGTCTATATTTACTATTTTTCTTTAGTGGAGTCATCCTTGAAGGTAAGGGTTGCAGGGGTTGAGGTAAATCCTCTATCTTGTTATAGCCTTTTTCCTTCTTCACTATGAGTTTATTAGATGGTTCCTCCACATGTTACTCTAGAATTTATAGTTATTCTTACTTGAGTTGTGTATTTATAGATTTAGCTTCTAGAGGTATTTCCCAATGCTATGTACTATCCTTCGAATTCTCAAAGAAATAGAAATCACATTACTCTACGATTCAAGAACTAGTTGTGTAGAAATTTTACGTAAACCATGATTTTCTAATGTATTTAGTGATGTAATGATCTACCTATACTAAATTTTTTAACTACTAATGTTTATATCCATGATTTTATATGGTGTATTGTTGATTCCCTTGATTTCCAACAAGATATCTTAGTATATCCTTCATGGAAGGCTCTTGGTTATGCCCTTGGAGTTAGTAACTTATAGAGGGATGAGTGTTATTACTTCTAAATGGAAAGGGTGGTATATTTATTGAATGTTATGATAGAATTACTACCTCTTTTCCTACTAAATTCCAAATCCATTTTGGTTTGTTGAACACTCTTTGAATCCATGATTTCCCAATTTCTATTGTTACTTCTTCTGGTGTATGAAATCACAGCTCTCAGTATCTTGCACTTGGGGGAGTAGTCTATAAAATGCTCTACTAAATGAAACAACTATTAAACACTTTGGGTTGTTAATAGTGAAGATTTTCTTACCTTTTTAGTTATAACTCTCACTCTATAGTGGTTATATATTAAATTTTAGTTTCAATAAAAGGATATATATAACTCTTTAACACAAAAACACCTCGGTTAGTAGACCTTGTATTGGATTATTGATAGTTCGGTGATATTGTCTCTATCAATTATCTATCCTCATATAGCGATTTAGCAATCAGTTCTCCCATAGAATAAGGTTTTATTAGGTTTAATTAATTTTCCATAATGACTTAATATAAAAATACTAATGAGTGGTTATCTTTAATGAGTTGATATGGGCAGGATGTTGGTATCTTCTTGAACCTCTCCCAAAAAATCATACTATGTTTCTCCACTAGCTTATCTTATCCCATATATCTATTTCCTTAATTGAGTACTTCTTGAAGTACTGAAAACAATATGGAGTAAGACATATGGATCTTATCCTAGGTTTTGACCTTTTAACGTATCAAGTTATACATACATTGTTTGGATTATCCCTTTAGGGATAATGGGAAGTCCTTCTAACTGATCTGAGATTATAAAACACCCATTTATTTGAAGGTGTTTCACACAATCTGAAACTCTTTTTGATTCTTATTGAAGTCTTATATTTCCAAACCATGGAACTTGGGTGAATTTGAAATTAGTCCATACTTAAAATCACATTGGGTTTTTGGTTTCAATAGCTTATTATTATAATGGTTGAAATTATATGCATAAATTTATCTAAGGGTTCTATTAAATTAGGTTAAATTATATTCCATGATTTCATTTCCCAAAGTGTATCTAGTAGAATTAGAATATAATGGGGAGTCTTCCAATGAGATAGTGAAAAAATATCTATCCACTTTCTCGATAAACCTTAAGGTTCATATTCTATCCAGTAAATTTCTTTCAACCTTTTGACTCAAGACAAATATGTGATCAGAACTAGATCTTTTAATAAATTGAAAACAGATAAAAAACAATATAATAATAACACACTAAAACAAGATTTCCTCCCCATATATATCACTAGGTTGATGGAGTGGCCATCATGGGCCTTGTAGAAAAAAAATTTGGAACCTAAGAAATAATATAGTATAGTGTGACTCGGGTTTTCTCCAAAGAGGTAGAATTTTCAGAATGATCTTTGTGTTGTGTGGGTTTTAATTGTCTTGGAAAAAATAGAACAATTTTTTTCTACTTAAATTATTTTAAAAGTGTGACTGGTTTTTTTTAAATAGTGGTATCCCATTAGATATTACATCCCCTCACTTAATAAATCGGGATTCATACAATGAATCTCTCTTTCTCTATCTTACTAATTAATTGAAATCTCAACTCATTACCCTCACCTGATAATTTTATATTGAATAAATAAATTCAATAACTAAGAAAATCCACACTCTTTCCTATCAAAGTGACCATATACCTTTGATCACTACTAAAAAAATACGTCACTTCTCTCTATTGTATGGAAAATTAAGTAGTTCTAGGGGGATTATGCATGAAAAAAAGAAGAATAAAAGGAATAATAATTAAAACATGATGAAAAGTGGAAATATACTATTACATAAAGTATTCAGTGAATTACAATATGATCATGTATGAAATAATTATCAACTAAACTTAGAATTCATTAATAGGGGTGGGGGAGTCTCCTTGGATTAAAAACTATGGATCAAGTGCCCCATCAATAGTGGAATACAAATAAATAATGAAAAGAAAAGTAAAATATAGCCAGCAATATCATTATTATATAGAGATTTGTGCTCCATTTTATAAGGAAATGTGAATTATTTGGAACAATATTGAAGATTTGATGATCCCCATGGAAGTTAGGAATGCTTGAAATACCCCATGTGGTTATAATATTATTTATTATTCATACTTTGATGAATACTATGATACATTGATCCTAGTTGATTTTCTGTTTTTCCCTTGGATTGTATACCCCTAGTGAGTTTTTAATATTTTTTTCAAATTTTTCCAATAAATAGGAAATGAAAAGTATTTATTTTTTCTACATATACCTCAGATGAGATCTATGTGTATTGAAGATGATCTGTGATCACAATTCTTCAAGAGTTCATCCATTGAACACTGAGAAATTTTCTTATGTATAAAATATTACTCAAATCCTATACAGATTCCAAATTATATTAAATATTCTCATTAGATGTAGAGTAAAAAATGTTAATTATATATTGTATCCAAGAAGAAAGCATTATGTATCCACATATTTATAAAAATATAGTACACATCATCTTTAGTATTCTATGTATCATTGTGTGGCTAGTAAATTTCCAATTTTCACATCCTCTAGAAATTTTTGTACACATAATCTTCTCTAGGAGAAACAAAATATTACATATCCTCTTTGATTTTTTAGAAAAATATATTTCTCATGATTATTATTTATATTTGGAAAACTCTGAAATGTTACATATCACATTCTTTGATAAAAATATCCTACATATTAGGTCCATTATTTATTTTTTAATTTTCCTAAGTATAGAATGTTATGTATCAATTATTCAGTAGATAACATGTTACGTACCATGTATAAATTCTTTAAATTAACTATGAAAATTATTTTATATATTTACTTCATTGGAGAAAATTATCAAATATAGATTTGTTCTCTAAAATTTCTCGAAGTAGAAAATAATATTTATCTTCACTGGTTTCCAAAAAATGTTACCCATGTGATGAATTATATAATTTTGAAAAAGTACAATATATTATGTATCCTATTCTCCAGCTCAAAAATCTTATGTATCAAACTATAACACTTAAATTTTTCAATTATCTAATTTTATTAACATAAAATGTTATGTATTAATAGGTATGAAAACTTTGTCATTTTTTCATCCCGTAACTCCCATAAACTTCTTGAAAATAATGAAAGTAAAAAAAATATGTATAGTATTTATTCAAATTAATTAGAAAATGATTAAATCAGGGAAAAATTATGAATATAAGATGATTTTAGATAAACACCAAAGATTAAAAAAATAATGTTCAAGACATTTATTTTGAATTAAATATAAATTCAATGTGAATATTCTATAAAACCATAAAACAAAATTTTAAAATTTTTTGCTTTATCAAGTACTCAGGAAGTCAACTCATAGATTCCTTGGCCAATGATAAAATGAGTTGATTCTCTCATGGATTGATCCCAATAAGTGATTGAATGTGTTTTCACTATTGAAGTAATATTTGTGAATGAGGTATCGACTAGTGATTGTGTTATCACCATAAAAATATCTAGGTGAATGATTCATCAATAATTTATAAACCTAATGAATTTGATATTATGAATAGTGAATAAAGTATCACCAATATAAAAACTGGGTGAAAATGTATCAATAGTAGACTAAATTTGGTTAATTAATTATCACCACTATAACAAAACCTAATTAATAGCCTATCCCTGATAATGAATGGGGTATCACTAATAATGATGCTTGATGAATCATAGAACCAACTGAATGCACAATCACTAGTGATGAATAAGGTATTTCCAATAGTAACACTCATGGAACAAGCCATCATAGATGATGAAAAATATATTATTAATATAAGAATCAAGATTAATGATTTATCTCCAATATATAAAACTAGGTAAAAGATTTATGATCAATGTTGAACATGGTATCACCAATTATAGAGATTAGGGGGAAAGATTTATCACCAACATAACCAATAATGTGTGAATGATGTATTGACATATACAAACTCTAGGTGAATAAAATATCACCAACTCTATATAGGGTTGAATGGTTTATCATTTGGGGTGAATGAGTTATCAGACCTAATAAAATTAGGTGACTTAGATAGCACCATAAAAAATATTAAAGGATCTGGGATGCAACAAAAGTGGTTGAGCCTATTCCCAACAAAGTTTTTTTCATTAGTTTCAATGGATAAAATTTGGAGAACTTGATGAAGAATCCGTAGATTCTCTATAGAGAGGATCTTTTCACAAATAATTTATAATTAATTTAAAACAAGAATTATATAAAATTAATAATTCTTCTAGTTATCGATCAATTTGGTTTTCGATCTCATAGTACCATCGTTATGGTGCAGAATCAAAACTAGTCTCCCTCTAATTTTACTTACACATGTGTCATGAATATTATAATGTTAGTGTTAGTATTTCAAGTGCTAGCTTAGAGGATTGAAGCACCTTGCATCATTCATCATTGATCAGAACAAGAAACCTCTCGACCTTGAGAGAATTTCTCTCTTATTCTCTAAATATTGAGAGATATGAGGAATATTATCTAATGTTCTTGAGGGAGTTCCTAATAAGTTCTATCCACAAATTTGATATAATTATCTTGGGAGAATCCATTGTGTACAACTCTCACATTCTCAAAAATTATATAAATCAAATCATATGCTTAGGGTTAAATAATTGATAATTCTATAGGGGCCCTTTATATAATTTTTTATTCAATGTATACCCCATTTAAAATAATAATAATATTATTATTATTATTATTATTACATTCTTTTGGAAAGTTCTAAACTCAATGATTAAATTATCATTTTTCAGTAGGCCCTTTAACTTGGCCTAACAATCCTCCATGGTATTTATCTAACCTTGAATAATAAATATTTATTTAAAAATTAAATATCAATATCTTAGTTATTTAATAAATAAATATTATATTAACTAAACATCAGAATTAATATTTATTATTTATATTCATTTATCTAAATACAAATTTATTTAAATAAATAGTTATTTATTACCTTATGAATAATAAATAAGAAATAAATAAATATTATATTAACTAGCTTGAAAATAATATTTATTTAATATTCATATAACATATATTATAAACTCTAATATTTCCAGTGATTGAATTTTTAAATCAATTTAAATGGAATAACTATTATTCCAAATGTAGAGAATAATATGTATTCTTAATGTTAAATTCAAATATATTTTAATAGAGATTCTGGATACACTTAATGTGTGACCATATAATACTTTTTCTTAGTGGAATTAGGCAAGATTTCTTAAATTACAAGATTATCATATAGAAACATGTCAGTGAACCCATTGAAAAAGAAGTTAATGTTTTTATTAAAACAACCTCATATGAATACATATAGTGTAATAAAATATCTATCTCAATATCTCATCAAAAAAGTTACATACCATGTGTCATCATCTTATAAGCATGATTAATCTTTATTTTACTCTCTCAAATAAGTACATTGATTAACTAAAATGTCAATTAATTTTATTAAATTGTTAAATTTCAATAAAACAGTTATAGATATCATCTTCTATAACTCAAAAAGGAAAAATCATTTCTGAACTTTTTAAATTAATTCCATATCATTTATGACACATCGAATGTATCCTACCCTACTACAAGCATATGTCATCATGGTTTTTATCAATACATCAAAGTACATGATTCTTAATATATATTAATAATTACCTCAGTTATAAGGATCAATAAATATGTTCATAAATAATAATATCCAATGAAACATATAATATGTGGCATTCCTATTGGCCTTTCTTGATGATTACCAAGTGAAAAGATCCTGAGAAGAAGTATCAACCACTTTTGACCCACAATCACTTTTTGGTAAAACATCATATGTCTCCCATTATATAGTTGTTATCTAGACTATAACACACATTTTAAGGAATATTTTCATAGTTTTCACACCCCAACCATGGTTTTCATTTGTTTTTATTTATTTCTCAATGTTAGATATTTTGGTTGAGGTTCAGGTTGCGTGTCCAATAGAAATATTTGTGTTTTAGTGGTTTCAGTTTTCTTATAGCCCTATTCATGGAAATTGTGAATGTTATTGGGAGAAAGTTTCATGGTGGAGAGTTTTTGACAACCACGGTGTCACTATGTTACGTTTAAATCATTCTAGAATCATTGGGAGGGATTCCATATTGTTTGGGGTATCATTTGATAGTTTTGGAAAAAATGTTAGGTCACATGGTTTGATCACTATTTTCCCAAACCATGAAACTTAAACCTAAAAGTTTCAGAACTTTTCTAGTAGCATTCTTATAGTATGAACACAGTTTAAAAAACTGTGCAGCAAAATTATTTATCCCATTATAACCTAAATAACTTTTATTTTAAAAATACGATTTAAATGATTCAACCTAAAATCTGAAGCCCAGTCTATTGGATATCGTCCAAAGGTCTCCCCCCCCCCCCTTCATTATTCTTTGTTTTGGGTCACTTTTTGGTTGATTTCTCACCAATAGTTAGTTATTCTTTATGATTTATTCATCAAATATTTCCCTTTCCTATTCATCTCTCTTCCCTATCTTGATTTCTTGGTTTCTCTTGGTGGGGTTTCACCTGGTATGAACCCTAAAATCTAGGGTTGATATGTGGATTTTTTTCTTCGATGTTAGGGTGTAAAAATCATTATTTGGGGCATTTTATTCTCTCCCTTAGAGTTTAATTACATCTACACAACGTCAAAGTAGGTGTTTCTATTTCTTTTCCTTCCCAGAATATTCCATTTATGCTTAAGATTTCCTAGTTGGTTTAAAATAATTTATAAATATTTTTCAAATACTTTTGATATATTGGCTTGATTTATTATAGTGGTTTCATGATGATATAATTTGATAAAAATGGATTTCCAAGTGTTTATTTTATTATGCCTATAAATGTATGCACAAATGGTGTTCGATAAAATGTATTTTTTTTTCTAAACATGATATTGATCCCTTGTTTTATTTTTGGACTTTTTTTATTTATTTTCTGGGTTAAAATAATAAATCGAGCATGATATGTGTTTTAGATGCCTCTTTATGGCTTGATGATTTAGGGTGAAATGTTTTGTAATGGTTCATTGGGTTTTAAAATGATTATTAGTAATGTTGAAATTGTGTTTGTTTAAAGGGAATTGGAATTTAAAGGAAAATGTTTTGGGTGTTCTCATTGATCCTCAAAGTGTTTCATTTGATTTTTCAATATCCATGGGTGCACTAGGTTCCTACATGGATAATAATTCAAGTAAAATTGACACTTAAAAATGATTTTATCCATTAACCTTGGTCTCCCAAATGATTTCCCTTCTCCCTACTATTATCTTCCTTCTAAAATGGACCTTTGATATATAAATAGTGTGTTAGAATTTCATGTGGCTTTAAAGTTATTTTGAATGTTTTCTTTAAAACATTTACCATTGGGTATTTTGGAACACAATTGGTTTCTAAATTGTTTAAAGTCCCATTTCACATTGTACATTTTAAAATGGTATTTGATAGTATTTAGAAAATGGTTTGAAAATGTTTCATAAATGAATTTGAAAATGAAATGATGTAAGGCCCAGTTGGAGTCTTATGATATTTGTGAAATGGATGTTTTTTTAGGAATATAAAATCATGGTTAGAAACTTGGAATGTTTTGAGAAATGGATTGAAACTCAAATAATGTGACAGACTTGTTGGAACTTTTTCATATCTTGTTGTATGATGACACCCCTATTGAGTTATTTCCCTATATGGGTTATCATATAGTTGGTGTTGGTGTTTGGGGTAGGCAAGTACGTTGATGGCAGGTATGGTGAGTCACGTGTGCGAGAGCCTCCAACATACATAGTGTACTATTACAATGGGTTTATTGGGAATATTTTAGAAGATTGTGTGATGGTTTCTTATCAACCCTGATTAGAAGGGTTGGTACCCCCTGGATTAGATGAGAGGATAGGTGGGATGTTCCATTGGATTGGTTAGTTCAGGGTATCCATTTGGTTATTTATTAGGGATATTCATTATACACCGGTAGGTGGTTTCGAACTGAGTTTGTGTAGGGATCGCTCTAGGGATGTTTTTATGAAATTACCATGGTTTCTATCTATATTTACTTTTTTAGTTTCTACTACATTGGTTTTAATTTTCATTATACATGTTTATTTTTCATCATGGTCTGGTATTGGTATTTTTTGGATTTTAGCTTTGGTTTGGGTTTCTAAAATAATAATCTTCTTTAATAACAAGTGATGTAGTGTGTATAATTTTAAAAAGAAAATATAGTGTTGTTTATTAAAATGATTAAAACCTATAGTCATACATTTAATTCAAAGTTTTGTTAATGGACTATTTTGGGAAAAGAAAATGTATGGATTATGTGGTGGTTTCCTACTGAGATGTTAAGCTCACACCCTACTTGTACCATTTGCTGTCGGTAGACCCAAAATATTTTTGCAGGTTTAGGTTTCTAGTTCATGTGCTTGTTGTTGGAGCAGGTCATTTGTATGGTTTGTGGTGAGAAAGAGGTCACATGGAGATCATGTTATCATAGATCAGTTTTAGTTTTATTTTTAGTTTTCTACTTTGTGCAACAATTGTAACTGAAGCTATTTAAACATTTATTTAAGATTCATTTATGGTTCACTATTCCTCTTGTTCATTTATTTAATTTTGATACTATTTTATTGGGATAAACCATTCACTCTAGATTATAATTGTTGCTTGGCACTATTTTCCATCCTGTGGGGATTGGTAACGCCCTTCGGTCCATGTCTCGGACTGTGTCAGATGTCGGGCTGGATGGAACCCCAACTTAGTTCAATAAAAAATGGTATCGGAGGAGGCCCTTGCTATTTGGGGTGTATGGTAAATAGATTTTGGGACTTTCAGGACTCATGAGGCAGGTACGGGAAGAGCATAATGAACTCTTTCTCATTATGATCCTTGATTTACTAGGGATAGTATGATATTTAAGTCTTCTGTCTTGGTTTGTTTTGGATTGTGGGATGATAATAGAGGAAAGACAATTTCATGTTGTTACATCACATGGAGTAGTGACCCATGTGATTTCCAAGTGCATAGTTCAAGGTCATATTAGTGTTATGGCTTACTTGAGGTATGGACCATTACCATGTCATCGGGTTAGGCATAAACACTAGTTCCTCCTTTCGGTAGTTTCAAGTAGGTTGTGATTTGACTTGGTTTTGGTAGTTGAGAGTGGGGTTTTGAAATGAAAATAGATTTTTAGATGAAGAAATGATTTATTTCAAAAGGATTTGGATCAGTAAAATGGTTTTTAAATTTGAATTTTGTTTTTGTTTGAAAATTTTATGCTTGTTTGAAATTGGTAAGTGCCTAGATACAACACTTAGTGTTCCTCATGAATGTTTTCATGTGTGTGGGTATGTGTAGAAAGTTAGTGTTAGAATTAATGGATGGAAATGGATAGACACACATGTGACAGTTCATGGGATGCCAAGGGTGGGTGTTTGAAATTAAATACTTGGACTTGTTTTCCAAAATAATTTTAAAAGAGGAAATGATTTTATAAATCGAATTTTGTTTAATAATAGGGTTTCAACATTTGGAAAATGGACTTAGAAGAAAGAAACATTGAAATTTAAATGAAAATGGTGGTTTTTGAAAGGGGTTTTCTTAGTCGTGTTTTTATTTTTTTGGATTCTGAGCCATTTTTTAGAAAAAAAATTTCTTTAGATTATGTTTTAATTTGATGTTGGTTTTGGTTTTGTGTTTTCCATGTTTTTCAGAAAATGCTGCCCAGAACAGTCCCCAAGGATTCTGAGAATTCATGCCTAGTTTTAGATAATTTTTGAATGTTGCCTATCTTTTATGGTGATAGAGGTCTGTTAGAGTTAGTAAAATGGATTAAGGAAGGTGAGGGTGTCTTCAGATCATTGGGAACTCTTGATCCTATAAGGGTTTGTTCTGTTATGGGGTTGTCTGAGGGTCCAGATTTGGACAAATGGGAAATTTTTTCCCTACCATTGATGTAATTTGGGATGAAATTGGAAGTGTTCAAGTCCTTTTCTTCTGATGGTTTATACTTGAGGAGGTGAAGATGAAGAAAAAGGAAGAGCTCATGAATGTTAAGTAAGGCCAATGGACAATAAAGGCATATGTTGAACACTTCAAGGAGTTGGTTTCCTTTTCTTTGAAGGTAGCATCACAATATAGGTTGAAGACTTATCTTTTTGTTGGGGATCTTCATCGAGAGATCAAGGATCGAGTACTCTCTTCCAAGGACCTTCATTTAGAGAAACTAGTGGACAAATAATTCCTAGAAGAGTTGGTTTTTAGAGTGTAAGATAGAAATCTCATGTCTCTCACTACTCATGAAAGTTCCCCATCTCGCGAGAAGGGTGTTCCATAGAAATCAGTCTCTAAAAAGTCTCTTTCATTGAATTTGACTCCCAGTTCATCGGATCATTCTATTTTGTTCCACTAGTGTGGTTGGGTTGGGTATTCGAATATGTCTTGTCACAATCCTCAAAAAACATGCCATCATTACAGCTGTTTGTGCCATCTAAAGAAGTTTTGTAGGATAAATTGCCTGAATAAGTCATTGTGATTGGAGGATTTCAATGCCTCACAGTGAGGTAGGAGATGCTTCAGTCATCAGGGCTCCATCCACGTGCCTCGGATTGAAGCATGTGTAGAGTCATGAATCATCAATGGTGTGGGTGATATTAGGATTTTTTTGTCCCTAGTGTCAAAATATAGATGGTTGAAGTTTCTGTGTTTTAGTTTTCTTATTATTATAAGTTCATATCCCCATTGAAAAAGTGTTATGGGCTTGTTTATCATAATATAAGTAGTTTTATTTATTTGAATGTTGATATTTGAATAGTTGGTTATTCTTGGAATGTGTTTAGCCCTTATGTGTGTCAATTTCAGTTTTAGCTATGCTTGTTGGTATATTCTTGAGTTCTGTGGAATTAATGGATGATGTTTTTGGTTTTTTGATTGGTTTGAGTTCCTTTTATTCACATAATAATCTGGGTGATCATTGTTTCTTGTAGTATTGTCTGGAAACATTAAGTTTTGGTAGCCTTCAGGTGAGTTTTTGTTGAAAAATTAAAATTTTGGGGTTTCACAGTAGGTGGTTTATGGTTAGCATATAGTTAAGGGAAACCATGCATCTTTTCCAAAGAAACCATGTGGCTTGAGTTTGTTTCCTCGGGCTTAGCACACGGCATGCACAGGGTTAGACAAACCATGCGATAAGAGTGCAGTATAGTTCTGGAATTAGGTAGTATCATATCACATGGTTGGTGCACAGTTTGTCAAAAACTTTAGCCAAACCCTCTAGCTTACCCAAATCATTAAAAATGTGAAATTCAATTTTTCCCATCTAATGTTTTAACCCTAATTTGGGTTCCCCTTGTTCTAGGAGATCTTGGTTTGTGTCTAGATTTTCCATGTTGGGCTAGTCTTAAGTAGTTCCTTGGTGTTAGTGTAGAGACCCATACTTGACGTACATGGACATTACATTACTTTTATGGAATACTTAATACATAAAAAAACAAACACCCAAGGACCGTAATAGATTAGTGTCTTTGGAGACACAAAACATAATCTTCTAATCATGGTGAATGATCATCAACATCTCCCATTAAGATCTTACCCTTTTGTTTTCTTACCTAAAACCTTTATTTATATACGGGGGAAAATAAAACATAAAAAGGGTGAGATCAAATGTTCCGTAAGGGTAAACATAGAGAACATAAAACAATCCATAAAAATTTGAATGCAAAAACATGAACATAAAATCTAAACATCAAAATCTTGAGAAATGACATAAAACATGGAAGTACGTAAGTAATATATCATAAAGGAAAATAAATCATGATAATATAGCATGGGAATAAAACATGTAATTATGGAAAAACATTAATCACATGATATTATTTCCATTGTAGCTAAGGCATTACTGCCAAGACCATCATAGTGGACAAAGTCCATTACTCAACCGGGTTTACTTTCCATTCCAACCATGTATTACTGAACCAGATTCAGTTTCTATTCCAGACATGTCTATCTCATGATATATAAATCTTTACCCAATTCATTGGAGGGAGATATAGGTCCCACCCATCTCATAATGAAATCATTCTTTCGTGTGAAAAAAAAATAAACATAAATCATACATCATAACCCAAAGAATAATACGGGTTTCATAAACATCATCCCATCATAACATAATCCATATAAAACATAAGAATATCATTTCATGATAAGAAAAATGAAACCATTTAAATAATTGAGGCATTATACTTTAAATATAAACATACTAAATAATGTCATCTTAGATGGAAAATAGTTTTGATAAAACACTTGAAATTAATTCTTGAGGAAAATATTATTTATTATTCAAAACCATTTCTTTTCAAAAAATTCCATGAAATTTTAAAATAAAAGGATTTTTTGTTGAAAATAATAATGACATTTTATAGATGAAGCTTCATTAAAATAAAGCATTATGAAACCATAAAAATCCATTCATGCCGTTTAAGTTAAAAAACATTCATTTCATACTTTTCCTGGAAAAGTCAAAAAGTACCTCGTATGGTAAACAAAATAAAGATTCCTTACATACCATGCAGTAAAATTCAATAATGGTTAAAAAGGACTTTAAACATACATGGAAGAATAGTAAAAATTTTATGAAAACACTTTGAGAAAACATGGACATGGATGATAGATATAACCCCAGTAAATACTTACGAATAAACAATATCGGATGAAAATTGAAACTGTGAGATTTTCCCTTACCTTAGGTCTGATATGATTTGTACGTATCTTAACCTCATGTATAATGAGTTAAATAATGTCATTGACTTATTCCAGAATCATATTTATTGTTAATATATGGTAATATTCTTGTCTTCCTATTAGTAATATTTCATTGCTACTTGTTATTCTAGTGTTCATTGCTTTATGTTCTTATGCGTGTTTTGTCAAATAAATTCTTATTACGCTTTTTAGGTTATAGATAAATCATTTAAATAATGTTATTAGTGTAATATATATCATATATATTCATTAAATTCATTTATATAATCATTATTAAATGAAGATCATTTAGAACAAGTCGCATCACATCGTGGAGATGGTAGGTCGTACGTACGCATGAGCGATGATATCATTCCCAAGATTGTGGAATTGTATTGAAGTGTATAGTATATAATATTTCAGAATAAATATCACATTACAATAAAAATATATATTTATGTCTTCCATCCCTATACCCATCCAAATCTGTTAGTGATGAAAAAAAAGATTACACCAAAGCGTGGAGACGGTATTCCATACGTACGCACACGTGGTGATTTCATTTTTATTAGGATGGGAAGATGGTGAAATAGGGTTTTTCAATATTTATAATAACATATAAGTATATTATTTATACTAATTTTATTAATTTATAATGAAACTAAAAAAGAAGAGGATGTAGAATAATAAAGAAACTTGAATGAATAGGTAGAAGAGAATACCTCTTCTTCGACATGCCTCTTCTAAACCTCCTTTTAGGGTACTAGAGTTGGTATTTTAAGAATACCAGGACATATATTATGTTTTTATGGAAGTTGATAAGGGAAATAGGAATTTTTTGGCTGAGATGGAAGGCTCAAAATTGTGTCAAGAGGAGAGGGAGGATGTTCCCCTTTATATGAGAGGACAGGGGCACCTTTGGAAACATAAAAACTATTAATTTATAATAAATTAAAACCCCACTTAAAAACCTCAAAATATGACTCAATTAAAATATGAGATGAGATAGGTCTTTAATCTCATCAGAAAATAAAATTTAGACATGTTGGGAATTTATTTTAAACCTTATCAACTTGATTTATCCTTATTTAATATATTTAATTTAATTTGTGGTAATAATATTAAAGATTTTAAATTATTATAAATTATTACTTATGTGTTGTGAATTTTACACAACTGGATACTTTATGACATTTTAGACCATAATAATATCAATTTATAATTTTTAAATATTTTTGTTATTTTTAAACAATTTTATAACATGTTATTTTTACAAAATTACTATAGTGTAAATTTTGACACTATTCATTTATTTGAATTTAAATAAAATACACACAGAGAATATATTCTAAACAAAATATTTAATAGGTTCCTAAAATGTGATATTAATATATAAAAGTAATGGTGAAGATTAATTAGTTCATAAAATATTTATTTTAATATTTTTAAAACAATTTAGTTGATATTCCTATCAATAAAATAATTTCTACATCACTATTGTGTCACCATTAATGATATTTATTTCATCTATAAAAATTATAAATAAATTATAATGATGTATATAATTTTATTATATTTCTGTAGATTTTGTATTTTCGATGTTTTATGAATATTATCACTAAATTAAAATTAATACACTTATAAGATATTAGAGAGTGACATGTTGTCACTTTCCGTGGATTTAATAATAATTATATCATTTTCACGGTCAAAACTCCATGAAATGAATCTACTCCTACATTTAGGTTATATGGGTTGACTTTTATTCATCCAATATAATTTTTTCAAGTGTTAGGTTAATTTTATAATCTTATTTTTACCCTTCATTACCCAATTTACCTTTAACTGTAGTAAATATAAATTATCATAGTTACTTTTCATAATATCAAAAAAAAGTAACCTATTAACATAATTTGGACCAACTGAATCCAAATATGGAATCAATTTTTAAAAATTCAAATCACAGAAGTTTCAGTAATTAATTTAAAATTAATCATGTTGTTAAGAAAACGAGTTTTAAAAGTTAAAACATTGCCAAAGATTGAGGAGTTTTTACTTATGAATTCAATGTAAAATTAATGGTAATGACATAAATTATATTAAATGGTAAAAATATATTATATTTGTACCTTAAAACCATTAAATATCATAATTTAAACATATAAATTATTTCGACGAAAAAAGATGTTTTTCAGAAAAATTTACCGGGTTTTTACTATTCATCAAAATATGAAAGTTATCAGAAAAGTTTTAAAAATTTATCCAATGTAAATTTTTATATACTGATTAAAAATTGGAATTTTATTTTTTCAAATTAAACACATAAACTTTTCAAAAATTAGATTTAATGTAGGAGCGCCATCAAAAGGCGTAAAAGCTGCATTTTTGAAAAATACTTATTTTACCTGAAATATTTATTTTGTTCTTATACCATGATCTAGAAAATCTATATGATTAATGATAATGTTATAAAATTAAAAATTTAGTTTATAATATTCATAACGGCTAGTTCATAATAATATTATAATAATATCTGGTTTAGTGAAACTCGGAATTGCGTAAAACACACACTATCGAGGAAGGTTTCTCTTGCGTGTAATGCAAGCCAAGTCAGGGTTGTGTGTAGAGAAATATTCCTTTGGTGTTGGGTATAATATATTTCAGTTATACATTGATTAAAATATATACTTGGTGTTGTTTAAAATGAATTTCATTTGAAATAAATTGAAATTATGTGCAACACAAGCCAAGAATAGTGTTTTTGTATACTACAAGCTAATACGGTGTTGCATATAGCACAAGATAATCTTGGTGTAGCGTACAACACAAGACATAAAAGAAATTAAAAATAATATTTCTCATAAAATCTCGGGGTGTTACATTCTACTCCCCTTAAAATGAATTTTTCCCTCAAAATTCATCGGGGTTATAAATCTTTTACTACATGAAAGTTTCTTTCATAGAAACCCATGTCGTAAAAAGGAATATTAAAACATAATTTTAAAAACTAAAGTAAGAAATGTAATGATTACCCAAATTAACACATCACTTGGTTTCCACATAAGAGAACATAGATGAAAATATGGATATGGAAGAAAAATTTAACCATCAAGTTCTGATGGAGAGTGGTAGAGAACATGGCTATGAAAAATCCAATAATCATAAAGCCATAAATTTGTGATGATCTAAGGTACCATCTGATTAATCGGATATGAGGGTATTAGGACAACATTTTTATTTTTCGAGATCTTTTCCCTAATGATGAAGAATTTGTTTTTTAAAATTAATAGAAATACTTACTTGATTTTGGTACAATATCAATGTTTTTCATGCCTTGATCAATTTCTACTTCATCTCTTAAAAAAGGAAGTTGAATTTGTCATTATTGAAGTGTTAGAAAATCATGTGATATAATGATAGTTCATTCCATCTGTCTAAAAAAAGGTTATAAAAAGTTAATAAATATACATAAGTCCATATACGGTGATATTAATCGTATATGGACCCAAAAATGGACTTATAATTCATATATCATACCACATAATAAAATAAAACTAATTTATACTTACTAAGGACTTCCTATAGGCCAGTGGTAGGTGATAAAGGCATGTCGCACTTCTGTTGTGGGTTCGATTCCCAAAGCCTTGTCTGATGCGAAGGTTTGTCACCCATCCTACAGGTTTTCCTTTTTCTAAAACTATACTATTATAATATTTCATAAAAAATTTCTATACTTAAACAATACTATCTGGTATATAACTGAATCTATTCAAATATTTAGGCTTATCCAAAATTCTTCTGTCCAATCTCATAGTATAATGAAAAATAATACTAGAGAGGTCATCTACCAAGCATGTGAATACAATCATTTATCCCCCATATATCATAAGATATATCTTGTTGGTCACATCCCAAACATGTGAATACCTTAATCATATATTCTATAGAAAAATTAATACCCATTGAACATTAGTGAAAACAGTAATTCTATCAAAATTTAACTCTTTCCACATACCAAAATCCCAAAATTTCTATATACTCAAACCATGATGTCACTTTGTCCTTATATCAGTTATGAGAACATTAATACTATTAAACATAGTATTTTCTCTGTATCCATTCATTATGCGCATATCATCTTCTTTCCAAAAATATTTCAATCTATTTTCAAGGTTACTAGTGTCATACCATTATTGAAAACCATAATAAACCAATACATAGGTATTCCTATATTCCATAATACAATAAATGATATTCCATGATACTATTTCGAAATCCCATTACATAAAAACTTAATCGTTCCACCACTTCGTTGTTATATTCAAAATCACCAACAGTGATCACATGTGACTTCCCTTTGTCCATTTCCTTAATAGTTTGTTGATGTCGATCATCATTAACCCTTGGATTAGGGCATTGATTAGCATAATGCCCCATTTCCTTTCACTTGTATAATTGAAGTGTTGGTGGTGCGTTCTCTATAGTCTTTTCTCTATTCAGATAATTAGATACCTTTTTCCCATTACTTCGACACTCAACTGCTCGATGACCTTCTTTTCCACACTTAAAATATTTTCTAGTACCTTTTAGACAATCTCCACCATGATTTTTTCCACATATTGAGAATAAAGAAACATTCATCTTCTTTACACCATTGTTATGAGATTTATCCTTGAACTCCATATTTCATTTCTTGTCAAAACAATGAGATGGATATGTAACACCAATTTCCAATTCTACCTTGATAGCACAACACACAATTTCATCATAGCTACTTAAGTCTCTTATAGCTAATTACCATCTAAGACTTGGTTTTAAGCCACTGAAAAATCGATCAACTTTACTTTCACGTTGGATGATAAATCCAGATGCATACTTTGTAAGCCTTGTAAAATTCTCTTCATATATACCAACAGATTCATCATCCTTTTGCTTAATCTCAAGAAACTAATTTTCCATATTCATTCGAAGAATACGAGGGATGTACTTATTGAAAAACAAGATCTTTAACTCATCTAATTATAGGGATACAATTTCATCTTGGGGCCTTGTATTCTTAATTAGATTCCACCACTGGTCTGCTTCACCTTCTAAATGGTAAACAGGCAGAATGACTTTTTCATTTTCCAAACAGTGAAGTATAGAAAATATCATTTCAATGGTACGGATCTATTTTTCAGCAATAAGTGGTTCAAAAGACCCACCGAAAGAAGGGGGCTTTGCCTCATGAAGGACTCAATAGAATATTGTTCCCTTCTATGCTCATTTGGAAATCCAGAATGATTCATATCTTGGGTATGTATAAAAATAATATTTTCCACTCCATCTCCCATAACATTGGTTTGTTCAGGAGTACTATCATTACATCATTAATTACATTGATCAACACGGTTCCTTCGGGTTCCAGCCATCATCTAAAACCCAAAAAAAAAGTGTGAGTGGAAAAACTCATGCTAGGAAAACAACATAATAAAGGGGTAGTACCTTCAATATCTAACATCTTAGGTTTTATTCTAATATCATTACCGTAATTCTAGGTCTATAACCTATACTTATACTTTACCTTAGGGACATCCCTAGACATACCTTAGAAATATCTCTAGGGATATCACTAAAGTTTTCGCATCCTAGTTTCTAAAGGTTAACTAAACCTTTCCTCTGATTCCAACTGTAGAGACCAATACTTGACGTACATTGACATTACATTACTTTTGCAGAATACTTAATACATAACAAAAAAAACACCCAAAGACCGTAATAGTTTAGTGTCTTTGGAAACTCAGAACATAATCATTTAATCATGGTAAAAGATCTTCAACATCTCCCATAAAGATCTTCCCCTTTTTTTTTCTTACCTAAAACCTCTCTTTATATCCTAGGGAAAGGAAAACATAAAAATGGTGAGCTCAAATTCTCAGTAAAGGTAAACATAGAGAACATAAAAAAATCCATAAACATTTGAATGCAAACACTTGAACATAAAATCTAAACATCAAAATCTTGAGCAATGACATAAAACTTAGAAGTACGGAAGGAATATATCATAGAGGAACACAAATCATGATAAAATATAATGGGAATAAAACATGTAATTGTGGAAAAACATTAAAAGAACCGGTTGAATTCAAAATCACCATTGATTA
This sequence comes from Viscum album, assembly GCA_963277665.1. Taxonomy (NCBI): domain Eukaryota; kingdom Viridiplantae; phylum Streptophyta; class Magnoliopsida; order Santalales; family Viscaceae; genus Viscum; species Viscum album. The sequence goes on along the minus strand of OY728120.1, from coordinate 1,532,854,129 downwards.
TTTTATATTATTTCCATCTAACATTTCATGCTTTATCCATTTATATTACATAAAATCATTTACCAAAAAAATTAAAAGCACCGGTTGAATTCAAAATCACTACTTTATTTCAAAAAATTAATCACAATTCACAACATCTCATTCATCATTTAAAGGGAATCTATATTAAGGCATTATAACTACTGATTCATTCCATTACAATTCAATACCACCAACTATCTAATAAATTCCATATTTTTACTATTCCTTGATTTATCAAATCATATCACATTTCAATGGTAACAATATAAATTTAGAATTAAAATTTAATAATATAATGTTTTGATTACATCTTGGGCATACCCTTGGGACTACCCACCACATTATTCTATATAACATTTAATTAAGGATCTTAATCAAGGAGATCTCAAAGTTAAGTCAATTTAAAATTTTAAGGTAAAAATTAACTAAGGTGTTCAATTGGATAACTTTTAATATAGGTTCTTAGAACACTAGGAATAAGGAATTAAATAGGGAAACTATGTAATTTTAACACTTAATCAATTACAAGGTTGAACATAATAGGTCAACACGAGCATGATTTGCGTACACTTAAAAATGATGATAAAAATAAAGTAAATTTATAGAAAACACACCCCAAATATCGAAGTTCACTTTTAACTCACTACTCGGCCCCTACATACTAGCCCCATCCATGTTACAACATAAAATATGTGTTATGGGAAACTACATCACACAAAAACCATGAACAAATACATTTGGAAGGTCAATAACATAACCCTAAAATGAACTTGGTCCATGTCCCAAATTATCGATCCCAACCAATTAATAATTTCATTTAATTTTATTTTTCAAATATAACCCCCAACATATCCTAATGACTAGATGATCTAGGATCATCGGTCAGCTGGTGGCTCTAGGGTGTACCTTGGGACACAACCAGCCCACTGGCTAGCTAATGGTCTAGCATTCACTAGATGATCAATACAGGTTGTTGAATTTTAGTAGTCTAACCACCCTAAACCTTCTCCAATGCCCTCCTGACCACCTTAGAAACCACCAAATCCTCATACCTAGTCTAAAACCATTATTCTAATATATACTAACTATCAAAATTACAATTTTAAGGTCAATTATTTGAAGGACCCATTAGCATTAATGGTTTTTCATTAAAAACCCAAACCACCAAAAATCTTTAGCCTTTTAATTCACTTTACTAAAACTAGTCTCATTTATAAAACTCATTCAAAAAGTAATTTTTGTTTTGAAGACCAATTTGAAAATTAAATTTAAAATGCCAACCTTTTTCTCTATCATCGAATCCATGGTCCATACTAATTAAAACCACCTTATAAATTACTTACACACTCCCTGTTCCACTACATGAGACTTTATTTTCCAAAACTATATTTTCTTGGAAATAAACCATTAAAAAAATAATTTCCCTATATAATTCAAGAAACACATCATAAGAAATTATTAAATCAATTTATTAATCTGACCCCATAGATTGACTATTAATCTAATAAACCATTATAATATAAATGAAGAACAGTATTTATATTAGAAGTGGTTTAAATTATTAATGGTTCTTAACAAGGAATCATTAAAAATAAAAATAATTTCATCAACACATCATAATTCCACCCTTAGTTTTCTTCATATTTCCATTTCCCATCCCAAGTAAATCTTATAAATTAAGTTTTTAAATAGAGAAAACCATATAAAATGTGAAATCATACCTAAATTGGGAACATGGTGATGATCTCTATTCCAATCTTGTATTAGTTCCTAAAATGGGTTGAAAACCAAGTGCTCGGTGACTACGTGGTTCATCGGTCCATCCATGACAACCTTACACTCTTGATTTCTCCACTATTTGATCCCAAAACTTAGAATGATCTTGATTCCTCCACTCTATGATAATAAAGAACAAATAACATCATCATATAAAAAATAAAAATCAATAGAAGTAATAAAAATAAAATATAAATCCAAAATTACCCTAGAAACTCAATGTTTAGATTATAAAATAACTATATTGAGTCTCCTTATAAACATACCACTCCAGTCCAAATGTTCCTAATCCCATATTATCATTATTTCTTAAATAAAAAAAAATCATTGATACCATTTTTCATGAACTAGCTGGGCTGTCATCCAAATAGACATTGTAACCATCCAACCACTGACCAGAGGGGTGTTCCCAATCCTCATGAGCATGCAAAAAGAACCAAGGCATGATACATATCTATAGTGGTAAATTTTTGTCTATATATCATAGTAAAATGAGTAGTTTATTTTTAATAAAATTTTGTAATGACCCATCTATATTTTTAATTTCCATTCCAAAAAAATCAACAGATACAAAAAAACATATACAAGAAGATTATATAAATAGATATATACTAATCCCTCGAATCACCCTCCCAAATCCCTTAACTATCCATAATACCTCCTCTAACCTCCAAGATCCCTCAACATGATACAAATATATAATCACCCATTATCAATATAAATAATTTAATCCACTTACAACCATAAATTTAAGTAGTAAACAACTCAATTAAAGGGCCACAAATCAGACATTCTATGAAAATAAAGGTAGTCCTATATAATTATGTAATAGGAAAACTTTTCTGAATAATATAAAATGAAATGAAATCAAAAACCTCAAAATCCTAAATCAATAAATGATCTAGGAGAAGCCAAATTATATTTCTAAACCTTAAACTCAGATATAATATGGGCATGATCATATAATCACTCAATAATCCACCACCTACCTTTCCACATGAAAAACATTTAATTTAAGATCCATTTCATGATATTTTAAAATTACATTTAAAAAATAAAATTTTTCCAAAATATATTACATAAAGTAAACCTATAACAAAATGAATTTTGTTTATAACTCCTTTCTTAATCTTTAATAAATAAAAACCAATTTATAAAAAATATTTTAAAAAAATAGATCGATCGTTATTTACCAAAACTTCCATTCAAGGGTTTTTTATAAAATTAAACAAAATGATCATTTTAGACAAATTTAAAATTATTTTAAAATATCAAGTAAAAAATTTTAAATTCTAATGATTTTTTTAAAAGAAATTTGAAAACCATTTAATGTTGAAAAATCAATAACAATGGGTGAGTAACCAAACAAGCGAGCACCACACATCAAAAATCATAAATAATGTGGTAAAATCGGGTTTTAAAATAATCATAAGTATAAGGGATTAAAATAAAAATATGGGGGAAAATTCCATATGAAACAATAATAAAGGAATACATGTTATAGGACACTTCCTAGAACTCAGGTACATCAACCTGAACCAGTGACTAGATTCCTATGCCGCTACTAGAGAACCTATCATCATACCAATAGTCCAACATAACTAGCCAGGTCACATAACAATTCCATTATATCCCTAGGTCCAATATAAACCATATATTAGTTATAACAAGATTCAAACTAAATCTTGAAAATATACAGACTTACCTAGCTACATAAGTTCCCATTACTATAGAAATTGTGGAGGATTAAACAAGCAATCATGATATCCAATAATAAAAAAAACCATAATCTTACCCTCGCCTCCATATCCAATTAAAGGAAAATACCTATTTATATATCTAAATTATATATAATATAAATAATTTCCTGTTAGAAAAAATATATTTCAATCATTGTTAATCCCCCTCTAGGTATAATCTATCAAGGGGATAAAGAGGGCTACACACACACAATCACATTCAGAAAATAATTCAAAAATCCTATTTGGACACTATAAATGCTATTTGGGATACAGATTCTCTTCATAAAAAGTTAAATTATAAAAAAAAATTAATATTTATTCACTTTTAAAATAATTCAATCACTTCAATAACATGTGATGCATGCAACACTAGGTTTAAATAAAACATGACACTCTAACAAAATATTATTTAAACATGACAATTATAAATTAGTCGTTAAGTTGGGGGGTTTGACTAATTTTAAACAAGTTTTTATAAATATATGGTTTATATATAAATATAAATTAAATTAAATGGATATCAATTTATTAGGAATAAAATAAGAATCATTTAAAGGAAATAGAAATGTTTTCCAAAAAACTGTATTCTCATTAAAGGCAGTATAGTCGTGCCTTGCACACATAATTTAAAATTATTTTTTACAAATTTTTAAAATCGATTTGATAAAATTAAATTTACTTTTTAAAATAATAATATATAAATTATCTTTGGGTGATTTTTTGTGATTTTTCTTAGATGTTTTATTTTTTTATCAATTGTGAAAAATACTGATTTTTTATTGATAACTTCCTTTTTATTTAAATTATTTAAAAAGATAAATTATATTTAATATTGGATTTAAAGTAAAACTCGTTAAATTATATTATAATAAATACACGTTAGGTTATTTTAACATATTTAATATTGATTTTTTATATTAAACCCTCATACACTTGAGGAGTTTCTCTTTGGAAACCTGATTTTTCATCGCGTCTGTGAGTATAATTTTAAATAAGATTATTCTAATTATGTGAATTGAATTTAGATAATTGGATTCCATATTTTTAATCATAATAAATTATTTTATATAATAATTTCATCTTAATTATTTACTATTATAAATATTAAAAGCAATAAAAGTTAATTACCACAGTTATGTTAAAAAACTGATTTACCTGGTGGTTAAACTAAACAATATAAAGTTTAAAGTGACTTAAAAAATTGAAAAAAATACATTTTTTGGAAATATTTCGACCTTATAGCCTATAAGTGTCGATAATTAACCATTTTGGATGATTTATTTGTGATAAAAATATTTGTGTAATTAATTATTTTCAAGATTTTTATGTTTGTCCTCACTCTCATTTATAAAAGGTCACTCCCTCTCCTCCCCTATTCACATTTAAAACTCCATTTGGTTCATAAAATAAGTAAACAAATAACTTACTTAATCCCACAAACATCTTATAGTCCTTTTTTTATTATAAATCCATCATATAATGGATTTTGGTGAAAACTTAAAAAGGTGGTCTGAATAAAAGGTAATGTTCTTAAACGATCTCTTTTATTTAATTTATTCTTACACATAATTAAAATATTATTAAATAATGATATTATAATTGAAAAAAATTCTATTATATACTTATAAGTTATTATTTTAATGTAATAACCTATATATATATACACTTTCATGAAATGGGAAACAAAATTATCAACCGTTCGTACAGTGAACTACCACCACACGAACTGATGTAACTGGTTTTCGATCAACACCTCTCATGGTCATATATAATTATGGGTATAATGTATATATATAATATTTATGATATAAATATACTTCATTAATTATAATATCATATATAACTTCTTAATTTATATTCTGTTTAAAATACTAAAGTATCGCTCATGTGTACGAAAAACTACCACATCACGAAGTGTTGTGATTCGTTTTTCACTTACAATTTACATGGAAGATAGTAAACATAAATTTAATTAATATATGTGATATATATGACATGATAAAAATTATGTAAAATTAATATATCATACCCTTTATTACCCTTTCACCCATTAATGGAATGATATCATCTCTCGTGCATATGTACTCTCTACCATCTCTACAAACCAATGTGATTCATTTTCTATGTCCAAATTTTAAGAATTGTTCTAATAATGTATCTAATAAAAAAAAAATATTTATAACATCATTATCATTATTGATATTATTTATCCATATCATAACTATAAGAACAAGAACTTTCATGACATAAAATACATGATAAATCTTGGAAATTAACACCGAAAAATGGGAATAATGACATATTATTAACAAACAAGTGAAAAATTGTTATAAAAGGATCAAATATGATATTATAAATATTATTATGGTTCTAGAATAAATTAATAACATTCTTGGAACCATTATATAAGATTTTAAATCGTGTTCAACCAAAAGGAAGTGTGAGGTAATTGATTTCATCTCAATTTTCATTTTATTGATACATATTTGTTAATATGCACCTATTTACTTTTATGTGGTGTATAAACCACCAATTTTTTGTGATTAACATGAATAAATATTTATTCATGATTATTAATATTTCATTTCATGTTTTTTATTCAATGGGTTAGAATTTAAAAGTTACCAAAGAGGTAAAAATTAATGTACATTCACACTTTCTTTTGTGATTTTGAACTTTATCTTAAAACAATCACTTTTATGTGATCATTTTTCATTGTAAATTAAATTTATCTTAAATATAAATATTATTTATATCTTGGATACTATTATTTTTTAAACTATATACCAGTTTTAAATATAATTTTTACTTTGAAAGTTATTGGATTAACAAGGGAAATAATGATAAATCTGTATTCTTTACTCAATAGAGAAATTTTTTGATAAGGAATATTGATTCATGAATAAAATGAATTATTCAATATATATTTAATTATTTGGAAAAAAAATTATGAGGGGGAATGTTATATATATCACCTTGATGCATCAAAAAGTCTTATGAAAAAAATCATTTGGGAAAATCTGAAGGATTTTAACCATGGTTTTAAACAGTCTTTTGAAAGGTCTTGAAAGTATAGTTATCTTGATACCCAAGATCATGAATTCCCATAATTAATAATTTACTTCATTTAGAATTCAGTTATTATTATTAACCATGATATTCCTCATTGATATTATCTCTAGGTGAATTTTATTCTCATTTTACTGATTAAGTGGCATGTGTTTTCAGTTATTTAACTTACTATATTGATTAGGCATTATTTAATTATGATAGTCATGTTATTTATTAATTTTCATGTGTTTTTAGTTATTTACCATTCCATATTGATTATGCATTATTTATTCAGTATATCTTCTATTGTATGTAACCCTTACTGAACATTTTAGACCACCATTATTTTTTTTCGTTTCCCCAGGATATGAAGAAAAAATCATTGAATGAGTTTTAAGGGTGAAGATCATTTTATTTTGTTATGTATTATTTTTTTATTCCAAATATAAAATGGGATTCATTTTGGTATCTAGTTCTTCAATACTACTAAACTATTTGATTCTTTTGGATGTTATTTCTTGTATCTTATTCCAATGTAATAAAGTAGACACTAACTAAGGGTTACTAGAGTCGCGGTTGTCACATAAATCATTCAAAAAATAACCCATAAAACATTCCATCTAAAGTAACACATGAAACCAATTTATAAAAAACAAACCCTTTTCTAAAAGTGCCTATTTATTTCATTACACAACTAAAAGTGAGATATGTAATTTATAAACCACACATTTTCTTCAAATAACAACTTTAAATAATTTATCAATACTCTGAATTTAAGGTTTCACATAAAATTTCATGTAAAACTCTTGGAAATCATTTGATAAATCATAATTTTTTTTATAAGTCCCAAAAAAACATTCCATTTTGGTAATTTAAGGAATACACAGTTTGATAAAAATAGGTTTTAACATGTTCCAAAACTAATTAAATCTGCTGGACTAAGATGAAAATCATGTTAAAATTGATTTTACTTTCAATTAAAACATCATAATATTTAACAATATCATTATAATATTAAAACATTAATTTAACACCCAATAAATCCATGATTCTAAAATCAAAAGCTAATTCAAGGGGAAAATCTACCTAGAATCTATGGAAATTGAGTTGGTGCTCAAATATAGTGTGAATAGGGTCTGGTGAATACATTTAACTCCCTACAAATAAGAACCGAAATAAATTTTAGAACAAAATGTCACAACCCATCCTCAGGGCCCATGCCGTGACTACCCCAAGACCGCCTTCCATATGCCAGGGGCTGGAGACTAGCACCAAAGGAGTAAATCTCGGTAAAAAGGGAAGGCATTGCCTTTATAAAAGTAAACAAACACAACAGAGTACACAAGTAAAGTAAGAACTAAGTAAAACTGAGTACAAAAGAAAGTGCTGAAAGGTAAATTGGAAAATATACAAACCCAACTGAAAGTACAGTACAACTAAAAAGAAAGTACAACATAAGTAAAGTAATGCGGAAACCACGGAGTCATCCACCAGATATCCCACCTGAAGGGTGGGTACAGATGGTCTCCTCAGCTCCTCGGGTCCGGTCGTCCGCCCCGTGTACATCCCACCAAGTGGTCCAACTCTGGGTACCATCCAGCTCCACAAACCTCCACCTCGATTAGTGTTTTCTATCGTCTAAATCCAACACAAAGTAGGGCGGGCATAGCCCGTGCAGGTGTGAGTATACGATACTCAATAGAGATGCCGAGACCCTCATAGGTCTCCCAGAATCCACGAAGGATAAACCACAAATTAAATATACCATCACAAAGTATTAACCGACTCTACTTAGGTATATTCCCATACATATACCTAAGTCATCAATTCCAGTTCGGCTCCAACTCTCGAGCCCAAGCACAACCCAGTCCACACAGGAAATAAGTCAATCACACTGTTGGTATTGATTTCAATTCAAGACTAAGATCACACCAGTAATCTACTCACAAAGAGGGGTGTAGATGATTAGATGTAGCCTCCGAATCATCTCCTCTGCTGAACCCACATAGGATCCTAGTACAGAAGTCGTCGCTGCCAAACCCATGGAGGATCCAAGAACAGTTGTCACCATTGTCGAACCCATGAAGGATCCAAGTACAGTAGTGGTCGCTGCCGAACCCACAGAGGATCCAAGTACTGTCTTAATCGCTACCGAACCCACGGAGAATCAAATTACAGTGGTCATCGTCGTCGAACCCACATAGGACCCCAGCACAGTAGTCATCGTAGTCGCAGCCAGCTCTAGGGTTCTCGCACACAGCACGCTCAATTCCAGGACGGTCCGCTCCTCGAGCCAAGGGGGGTCGATAAATCAAATATCACAAAGTCCTGAGTTGATGTATCCCAAAGTTCCATCTCATCAATAGGAACTCAACGCGACAGACGGCGCATCAATCGGACTCCTAGTCTGAGAGATATTGGTTTTTCCGTTCCAGGGGCCTGGTTAGAAATATGCTCGTTTCTAACCCGGCCATTCCTCAAAGTCGTCCAAAACTCAATTAGAGTATCGCAAAAGGACGACCTCGTCACAAGGGTACCAATGCCGCATACGGTGCGTCGATCGGATGCGTGGTCTTCGAGTTATTCACCTTTAAGTAAAAATGGGCCCGACTCATTAAGTCCAGTGGGCCGACGGGTCGGGTTAACCCGGTTTTGGTGGGTCCGACCCGGCAGGGGTGTCAGACTGGCCCGAAGAAATGTGTGTCTTGGCCCAAGGGGCGCAGCTCGGTACGAAGGGGCGCGGCCCGTCTCGAGGGGGCGCAGCGGGGCGCGGCCCAGCTCGGCGGGGCGCGGCCCAGCCCGGCACGGCCCAGCCGGGCACAGAGTAGCCCGGCCCAGCGTGGCGTGGCTCGACATGGCATGGACCGGCCCGGTAGGGCACGGCCCGTCCACGGCACGGCCGTCTGGCAGAGCGGTCCGAGGCGGGGGGCACGGCCCCCCAGCTACCCGAACTGGCGGCGCCAAGCGGCGCCGCCCTCTCTAACCGTCCGGCCTTCTTGGCGCAAGTGGACCGAACGGGTGGGCAGTGGTTCATCCGACGTGGCGCCCTCCCGGCGTCACAACTCTCCTCCGCCCGGCTGGACGACGGGGTGGCCGGTTCTTCCGTCGAAGCGGCCTGCAGAATGCGGTCTTCCGCAGCGCGGTGCCATGGGGCACCGTGATTCCTCCCTTCGGCCTGGCCAGCTTTGTCCAATCGGTTCTTCCTCGGTCGAGCGTCCCGCGGTTACGGGCCACGGTTCTTTCGCACGCGTTTGGTGCACGGCCGCTTCTTCTCCTGTTATCGCATCTTCCAACGCGACTCAATTTCAAACAAGGAGACTACGGAGGGTCATCGGGCCGTGTGCATTCGGCCCGCGCCCTCCGCATTTAGTGGTAGCAATCGGCCAAGGATAAACAAGGTTTCACGAAGAACGTAGAACAATTTTATTCAAATAAAATTGAAGTAATCCTCCCTACCTTGAAAATGCTTCACGATAGTCAAGCGTCGTGGATGACAGTGTCAATTTCATCATCGTCGGAGTGCACCCAAAGAAGAAGTGGCATATCCTCTCTTGTCATGGAGAAAAGAAAAGAAGGTGTGTCGTCGTTCTTCGTGGAATTGGTGTTCTTCTATGAGAGAGTGTCGTTCTCCGTCGAAGGCATTCTTCGTCGAAGAGGGTGGTTTTCTTTCTTTGATAGGATAACACCCTTCTCTATTTCACCAGAGCTCCCACCAAATTCAAACACAACAAGTGCCCCCATAAAATAATATCTAAGCTATTATTTTATTCACACAAGTAATGAAAAATTCAAACAACTTAATATAATTAATTGAAGAGTTAGAATTAATTGATTAACATATGTTGTCAAACATTAAAGAGGTAGAGAAGGAGAGGAAGAGTTCTCATAATTAAGGTGGGGTTGTCTCAATAAAGGAAAGGGAATTAATTGGGGATTTTGAAGAGAGTTATGGGAGATGAAAGGTTGGGGCTCGTGTGGGCCCCACCTATCAAATATCCACACATGGAAAGTTAGGTGGGTGTGGGCCCCACCAATAACTTCCCATGGGAGGAAATAACTTCCATGGATATATAAAATTACTCTAAACAATTTTTTTTATCTTCTTAACTAAACCCCAATTTTTAACATTCAACCTGCATAAAACACAACTGTAGTAAAGGTCCCCTTATGTAATTACCAGCGCTGCGAGTTCATCGGTGTCCTCGGATTTCAATTTCAAGCATCGGTTCAAAAGATGGAAAAACCCACATGTACATTTACTGAACGTACCTGAACAAAAATTCAGAAATTGATTCTGGGCACACCGGGCCTCAGAATCAAGTCCCGTTAGAAGCCAAAGACTTGTAAAATTCCAAAGAATTTGAGAAAAAACAATTACTTGAAATTTATGTGTATTTACATTACTCCCACCTCAGATATTTATGTCCCCTTAAAGCTACAAAATACACTAGGGGAACAAATGAGGGTACTGAGAATGCATTTTAGCCTCTCACAACCAGGTGCTCTCCTGAAGGTTCCCGTGCTGCCAGCGAATGCGCACCAGAGTAATCGACCGCCCATGTAGGACCCGCTCCTGTCAATCCTCGATCTCCACCGGGACCTCTGTGAATGACTCCCCGTCATCGATGTCCAGCTCCCCATGATCGATGATGTGTGACGGGTCGTGCACGTATCTCCTCAGCTAAGATACGTGGAAAACATCGTGCACCCAGTGCAACTGAGGTGGAAGGGCTAGGTAGTAAGCTGCCTCGCCTACTTTGCTGAGGACATGGAATAGCCTGATGATGCGTGGAGATAACTTTCCACCCCAGCCAAATATTTATAAACCTTGTCGAGGTGAGACCTGTAAGAAAACGTTTTTGCCATCCTCGAAATACAATGGTCTCTGACTCCTATCATCATAGGACTTATGTCTGCTCTGTGCAGTCTTCATCCGCTCCCAAATGATCTTCACCTTCTTCGTCATATCCTAAACCATCTCAGGTCCAACAAGTATTGACTCCCCAGGGTCATTCTAGCACAGAGGTGATCTGCAAGGTCGGTCGTACAGTGCCTCGTATGGTGCCATCCCGGTGGTGGAGTGGTAACTATTGTTGTACGCAAACTCCACCAAGGGTAGGTGATCCTCCCAGCTACGAACAAAGTCAAGGACACATGCACAGAGCATGTCCTCGAGTGTCTGTATGGTCCTCTAAGTATGTTCGTCTGTCTGAGGATGGAAGGTGGTGCTCAGACGCAGCTGTGTCCCAAAGGCCTCCTGCATCCCCTTCCAAAGCCGGGAAGTAAAGAATGCATCTCGATCAGATACAATATTCAATGGTACACTGTGAAGCCGAATGATCTCCTGGATGTAGAGGCGTCCCAAGCTCTCTATTGAGCCCTGCTCTATGATTGGTAGGAAAAGGTCTGAGTTGGTGAGTCAGTCTACGATCACCCAAATAGAGTCGTTTCCCCTGGATGTACGTGGAATCCCCGTCATAAAATCCATGGATATCCTGTCCTACTTCCACTCCAGGACCTCTAAGGGTTGTACCAATCTCGCTGGTACCTGGTGATCCACCTTCACTTCCTAACAAGTGAGGCATCGTGAAACGAGCTCTGCTACAGCCTTCTTCATGCTTGACCACCAGTGTTGTCGTCTGAGATCCTGGTATATCTTCGCCACTTCTGGATGTACGGCTAGAGGGGAAGTGTGAATCTCCATTATCACTTCCTCATGTAATGCAACTGGTACCATACTACGTCCCCTAAAAAGGATGACATGCTCCCCTCCTTTAGAAAACCCATCAGGCTCCTACCCTATGGATATCTGAGCACGTCGCGTCTCACATTCAATGTCCCCATGTTGTGCCTCTCTGACTCGCTGAAGGAGTGGAGGAGTGACTATGAGAGACTTTAGAAAGGCTGCTCTATCTCTGACCAAAAAGGATATCTGCAATGTGGCTAGTTGATCTGACACCTCTCCTAGTAGCTGAATGCCCGATCTCCTGTTGAGAGCATCTGCTACAACGTTCCCCTTCCCAGGAGTATAGACTATCTCAAAGTCATAGTCCTGGAGGAACTCGAGCCATCACCGTTGTCTCAGGTTCAAGTCCTTCTACGAGAATATTTACCTAAGACTCTGGTGGTCAGAGTAGACTCTAAAGCGCTCACCCATCAGATAGTGTCTCCACATATTCAAGGTGAAGACCACTATTGCTAACCTCAGGTCATGGGTAGCGTAGTTCTTCTCATGTTTTCTCAACCTCCATTAACCATATGTGATAACTACTCACTCCTGCATTAGGACACAACCAATTCTGGTCCCTGATGCGTCGTGGTAAACTACATACCCTACGCCCTCCTCCGGTAGCCTCAAGATGGGTGCAATGCTCAATCTCTATCTCAGCTCCTGAAATCTTTGCTGACATCTATCTGACCACACAAAGGGTTTCCCCTTCTTCGTCAAAGCTAAAAGCGGTGATTCAACTCTGGAGATGTCTGGCACAAATCTTCGGTAGTACCCAGCCAAACCCAGGAAACTCTTCACCTCCGTCACGCTCCTGGGTGGCTCCCAAGAAAGTACTGCCTCGATCTTTGTTGGGTCCACTGCAACCCTAGACTCTGAGATGAAATGTCCCAAGAAATGAACCTCTCGAATCCAGAACTGGCACTTCGAGAGATTACTATAAATCTGGTGCTCTCGGAGTGTGTCTAGTACAACCCGCAAGTGTTAGGCATGCTCCTCCTCAGTAGTCGAGTAAATCAGTATGTCATCGATGAAGACTATGACAAAATGATCTAGGTAAGGCTGGAAGATCCAGTTCATGAGACCCATTAACACGGCAGGAGTGTTGTTTACGCCGAAGGGCATAAACAAGAACTCATAGTGTCCATACTGACAGTTGAAGGCCATCTTCTGTACATCCTTGTCTCGAATTCTAATTTGGTGATAGTCTGACATGAGGTCTATCTTCGAGAACCATCATTCTCCCTTGAGCTGATCAAAGAGGTCATCAATCCTTGGAAGTGGGTACTTGTTCTTTACGGTCACCTGAATCAGGTGACGGTAGTCGACACATAGTCGTAAGCTCCCATCCTCCTTCTTGGCGAACAGAATCGGAGAAACCTAAGATGAAACACTGGGTAGGATGAATCCCTTTCCCTGTAAGTCCTCCAGCTATACCCACAGCTCACGAAGCTCAGCGGAAGCCATCTGATATGCTGGAGTATATATCGGTGTTGTCTCGGGGTACAGGTCAATGTAGAAGTCTACCTATCTGCGAGGAGGTAGTCCTGGAACGTCATTAGGAAACAAATTCTCATACTGATCCCCCACAACAGGAAAACTCGGACTCCGCACATCAACCACTCCTAGGATGAGACTATCCAACTGATGTGTGACCGGTTGCCCTCTCCTCCGCCTAAGTCCATCTTGTGCTGCAAAGTCTCCCTTCTCGCCAGTGAAGGTGAACCTGGCCCCATCTGTGCAGACACACTGCACTTTGCACCTAATGCAGTCAATATGAGAATGGACTTTAGAAAACCAGTCCATACCCAAGATGATGTCGTAAGGCCTCGATGCCGCTATAAGAAGATCCTAGCTGATTTTATTGCCTACTAGAGTAATATCACACTGTCGGCACCAGTGCTTAATCGTCGAGTCTTCTCCTGTAGGAGTCTCTAGCCTTAAGGGTCGAGCCAACGGCTCCATAGGAATCTCCGAGCTTCGAACAAGTGCAGTGGAAATAAAATAATGACTCGCTTCGGTGTCTATAAGAACTACAGCAATGGTGGAGTATACACAGATAGTATCTCGAATCATCTCAGGTGCACTGTGGTCATAGGCCTTGACCTCCTGGAGCTGAGCCTGCCCCTGACTTCCAGCTCCCTATGGGCGGGGTGGTTCTCCTGGTGGTGGTGGTAGTGGTAGAGCCTCCAAGTGTCATCCACCACCTGCTGCTCAGCCAGCTCCTTTGACTCATCCACCTGCTCCCTGCAGACCTCCACGGTTGATCCTCTGCCTCTTCCTGGGAGGTCCCTCTACTGTCTGCTACTCGACTGCATGGTGGGTCGGGCAATCCCGAGCCATGTGACCCTGCCCTCTGTATGCATAGCCATGCCTACCCCTTGAATGGTTGTCTTTGTTTTGTGTGACCCACACCTCCGAACCAGTATCTTGGGGTCTCCCACTTGATGGCCTGGTTCGCTTGGACCTCTACGACATATGTATACTACTGGCTGCAGAAGACTCTGCTACGTGTCGCCCTGCGGTGAGTCTCGCTGCTGGCGTCAGATCAGCAAGAAAGCTCTCCACAAGAAGGGCTCGCTCCAGCACTCCTTCCTACGTCAGAATGCTGAGGGAGATCATCGAAGCCCTGATCTCATGCCTCAGTCCCTGCTCGAAGGTCCGAGCTCGGAAGAATGGGTCTCGTAACATGTTCGTGGAGTAGCGTGAGAGATCCGTGAACCTTTCTGAGTACTGGGCTACTGTCATGCTTCCCTTCCACAGATCAAGTAACTCCTGGATGCGCACCACACGAAGGGTGGCTGGAATAATCTCCGAGCAGAAGAGACTCTCAAATTCTGTCCAAAGTAGAGATGCCTCATCATTCACCAGGAGCATCAATCTCCACCATCTACCTGTTTCTGCGTGTAGTAGACTCACGACAATGATCACCATAAGGTCATTTGGTTTCCCTACAAATCTGATGACTTTAACGATAGCCTCTAGCCAATCCTTGGCGTCTTGAGGGTTCGTATCTCCGCAGAACCTAGGTGGAATCTGCCACTAAAACTCGTGAAACGTGCTCAGTCAGTGTGCACCCTCTGCTGTCGGAGCTGGTAGTAGTAGTGGCTCAGCGGGTAGTGGTACCGTTGGTGCCTCCGCTGTGATGGGGCCCTGCACTGAGGCCTCGTCACTCGGTGGGCTGTCAACTCGTATGCAACTCAGAACCCTGCTGGTTGCCTTTGTGGGGCCATCCTGAAAAGAAAATGGTGCGCCACGGTCAAAAAGTATACATGGTGAGCTGACACAAATTAATTACAATGAAAAATTTTGAAACACGCATGAAATAAATGTTTTCATGCACTGAGTCAGAAATCAGAATTCAGGGTCCTGGTGTATGGATACGTCGGCCACCACACCAACACTGGACTCCCTGGACTAATAACTACACTCAATACTCTTAACACTATTTCTTTATAGAGAAGAAATTATTAGAGTCCTGAGTTCTGTGGTAGAACCGACTCCTCTGATACCAATTTTTCATGACCCATCCTCGGGGCCCATACAGTGACTACCCCAAGCCTGCCTTCCATAGGCTAGGGGAAGGCGACTAGTACCAAAGGCGTAAATCCTGGTAAAAAGGAAAGTCATTGCCTTTATAAAAGTAAACAAACACAACAGAGTACTCAAGTGAAGTAAGCACTATGTAAAAATGAGTACAAAAGTAAGTGCTGAAAATTAAATGGGCCAGTATACAAACCCAACTAAAATTATGGTATAGCTGAAAAGAAAATACAATAGCAGTAAAGTAAAGCGGAAACCACTGATTTGTTCTCTGGATATCCCACCTGAAGGGTGGGTACATATGGTCTCTTCAGCTCCTCGGGTCCGGTCGTCCTCCCCGTGTACATCCCTCAAAGTGTTTCACCTCCGAGTATCGTCCAACTACAGAAACCTTCACCACGATCAGTGTTGTCTGTCGTCTGCATCCAACACAAATTTGTGTGGGCATAGCTCGTTCAGGGGTGAGTATATGATACTCAATAGAGACCCCGAGACCCCCGAAGGTCTCCCAGAATCCATGAAGGATAAACCACAAAGGAAAGATACAATCATGAAGTATCAACTGACTCTACTTAGGTATATGCCCATACATATACCTAAGTCATCAATTCCAGTTTGGCTCCAACTCTCGAGCCCAAGAAAAACCCAGTCCACACAGGATAGAATTCAATCACACAGTTGGTATTGATTGCAAGTCAAGACTCAACTCACACAAGTATACTACTCACAAAGAGGGGTGAAGATGATTAGATGTAGCCTCTGAATCTGTAAATACCTGTAAAATTCAAGGAAATTGGTTTCTTAATTTTTTTGAGAATTTTACAAGAACGTATTTTCTGACGGCACCTGATTCTGAGGCCCGGTGCGCCCGAAATCACTTTCCAAAGTTTGGCTCGGGTACGTTCAGTGAATGAACAAGCGGGTTTTTCTAACTTTTGAACCGGTGCTCAGAATCGAATTCCAAGGGCACCGATGGAATCGCAGCGCCGGTATTTTCTTAGAAACTCTTTTTCCGGAGTTGCATTTTCTCAGGTGTGGTTTTTAATTTTTGGGGTTAAGTTAAGAAATAAAATAAAGTGGTACGAAAACTTTATTTTATTTCACTTAAAGCCACTTAAAGCCACTTAAGCTAAGTTAAGCGGATAGGGTGGAACCCAAAATATCCTACCCACTTGGTAGGATATTTGTGAGGTGGGGAACGCACGAGCCCCACCGTTTCTTCCCCCCTAAGTAACGCACCCACGAAAACCTCCTTTTTTAATGAAAGTCATTTGTTCATTTAATTGAGTTAAGAAACGCCTCATTAATTGGGAAGTTAAGTCGTTACAATTAATTCATCAAATTAATTGTTCATTTCTTAACTTTTTTTTTCAAATTGTTGGCATGGGAATAAAATAAGACCAACACCTTTTGTTGGGGGGTTTCTTGTTGGGAGGATTTGGGGAAACTCTAAAGCTTGAAGATCTTCATCCTCCTTCACGAAGAACGTGAAGAACGCGAAGAACTCCGGCCTCCAATGAAGGGAGATGAAGAATAGCGAACCCTCGGAGATCGACGATGTGACACCGTGTACCGCGACACTGACGATCCTCCTTCAGCGATGTTTCTTCCGCGACATTCCTTCCCCGCGACAATCTCCGATCAACAACCGATTGAGGTATGGTATTGCGGTTATTTTAATTCCTTTGTGAATTTTATCCTCAACATGGGTTTAATTGGTGCAATTAAATTTGTGTGATTTTAAATCCTCAGAGTTTGACTGTGCAACACCGTGTACCGCGACAACAGTGACGCCCCTTCCGCGACGCGACGATCCCCTTCTTCCGCGACGGTCAATTCCGCGACGAACTCACGTTTGACAACAACGTTGAGGAAGGGGTTTTTGTTCATATTAATCTATGAGATTATATCCGCGGTTGTTTAAACAAATTTTGGAAGACTTTTAAAACCGCTAACACGGTGGGTGCGGACCAACGAACAAGTCCGAACCCACCGACTCTTCGTTCTTGGTGAGCGGATTTGGCAGGCGACGACAAAGCAGGCCGCACGGGAGATGTGAGGTCCTCATAGTGAAGGACGGGCCCCATGAGGGCCATTGGAGATGTCGGCACGCAATTCCGACCACCGGAACTCGTCCGGTGGTCCGCGGAGCAGCCCAGCGGCGCCCGGCGCGCCGCCGGAAGGAGCCGCGGCGGCGGCAGGGAGTGGTCCCGTGACCGCGCGGGACTAGAGGAGGACGTGACATGACAGCTGGCCACATCCGCTTGCAAGGGAAGCCCCACGCAGAGCTGTGGATCCTTCACGCGGAGCCGCGGCTCCTTCACGCGGGGGCACAGCGCCCCCCGCTTCGCTTGGCCGTAACGGCCGAGCCGACCCGCTGGACACCCGGCCAACGCCAGCCGGGTCGCGCCCAGGCCAGGCCGCGCCGCGCCGGCCGGACCGGGTCGCGCCATCCGGGTCAGAACCGGACCCGGGTCGGGTCGACCCGGTTCAGGCAGACCCAGGGGGGTTGGGTCGGGTCGGTTCGGGCCCATACCCCCGTTTTCGGACCTCTTTCGGTATTTTTCCCATATCATGGGATACGGACCTCCGATTGATGCATCGTAAGCGGAGATACGATCTTTGGATCGAGGCGGTCGTTTCGATATATTACACTCAAGGTTTTGGAGTACTTTGGGTTCGGTCGGGTTGGTTTGTACACAAAACCAACCGGGCCCTCAGAGCGGAAACGCTCATAACTTAAGTTTCGGACGTCTGATTGACGTGTCGTCGACATTGATGGATTCCTCTAATTGAGACGGATATTTTGGATTACTTCGCCCATGGTTTGGATGCTGGTGGAGTACGGTCGGGTTGGTTTTTACTTAAAAACCAACCGGGCCCCTGGGACGAAAAAGCCAATAACTCTCGGACCGGGCGTCTGATTGACGCACATTTTGTGGCGTTGAGTTCCTGTTGACGATACGGAACTTTTGGATACATCAACTCTGGACTATGTGTCAGTTGATGTATCAGCCCCTCAGCTCGTGGAGCGGACCCTCCCGAACGAGCTTGCTGTGTGCGGGAACCCTAGAGCTGGCTGCGACTGCGACGACAACGACGACTGTGCAGAGATCCTCAGTGGATTCGACGGCGATGACTACATCACTCAGCGATCCTACGTGGATTAGTGATACAGATCCTATGTGAGTCTGATCCTGTGTGGGTCAGTGCTCAGCGGTCCTGTGTGGGCCAGCACCTACAGATCCTGTGTGGGTCCGATCCTATGTGGGTCTTTGCGGGGGTTAGTTACCTATCGATCCTGTGTTGGTCATATCCTTTGTGGGTCATTGCGGGGGTTAGTTACCTATCGATCCTATGTGGGTCAGATCTTTTGTGGGTCATTGCGGGGGTTAGTACCTATCGGTCCTTTGTGGGTCCGATGGCATAGATGAATCAGTGGATATATCTGGTCATCTCTATCGTCATATGAAGAAGTATACCTATGTGAGCTGAATCCTGTTTTGCTTTCCTATGTGGATTGTGTTGTGCTATCTTGTGTGGATTTACGTTTTGCTTCCCTGTGTGGACTGGGTTGTACTTGGGCTCAGATGTTGGAGCCGAACGAGAATTGATGACTTAGGTGTATGTATGGGCATATACCTAAGCAGTGTCGAATGTTACTTCGTGATTGTATCTTTCACTTGTGGATTATCCTTTGTGGATTCTGGGAGACCTTCGGGGGTCTCGGGGTCCCTACTGAGTAGCTTATACTCACCCCTGCATGGGCTATTCCCGCACTACATTGTGTTGGTTGCAGACGACGGACAACGTTGATCGTGGTTGAGGCTTGCGGAGCAGGACGGTACCTGGAGGTGGACCACTGGGCGGGACGTTCTCGGAGCGGACAGGTGGACCCGAGGAGTTGTGGAGGCTATCTGTACTCCCCCTTCAGGTGGGATTTCCAGTGGACATCTCGATGTTGCGGCTTTACTTTTCATTTGATGTTCTCCCTTCCAGTTGTACTTTACTTTCAGTTTGGGTTTGTATACTAGCCCATTTACTTTTTCCGTACTAACTATTGTACCCAGTTTTTACATAGTGTTTACTTCTACTACTTTCTTGCTCTGTGGTGTTTGTTTACTTTACAAAGGCAATGCCTTCCCTTTTTACCGGGATTTACGCCTTGGTGTTAGTCGCCAGCCCCTAGCCTATGGAAGGCGGGCTTGGGGTAGTCACGGCTCGGGCCCCGAGGACAGGTCGTGAAAAATTGGTATAAGAGGAGTTCGGTTCTACCGCAGAACTTTGGACTCTGATTTTTTTTCTATGTGAAGCAATAGTTTTAAGAATATTGGGTGTGGTTATAAGTCTAGGGAGTCTAGTGTTGGTGCGGCGGCCAACGTATCCATACACCAGGACCATGACTTCTGATTCCCGTCTTAATACACGAAAACATTGATTGCATGTGTGTTTTAAGTTTTCTTTGTGATTACTTTGGTTCAGCTCACCAGGTATACTATTCTGACCATGGAGAACCTGTCTCTTTTCAGGATGGCCCCACGACGGCAGCCAGCTAGGGTTCCGAGAGTTGAGCGTGACGACAGCCCACCGAGCGACGAGGCCTCGGTGCAGGGCCCTTTGACAGCTGAGGCACCGACGATACCTTTACCCGCCAAGCCACCGATGCTTCCAGCCCCAGCCGCTAACGATGCACGTCGCCTTAGTGCACTGCACGAGTTCCAGCGCCAGCGACCGCCCAGGTTCCATAGGGGACGGACCCCTAGGCAGCCGAGGATTGGCTGGAGGAAGTGGTAAAAGTTTTCAGGTTAGTGAGGACACCAGCAGACCTCATGGTGATCCTCACAGCGATCCTACTGCACGCGGCAGCGGGCCGATGGTGGAGCTTGATGCTCCAGGTGCACGATGAGGCATCTCTTCTCTAGACGGACTTTGAGAGCCTCTTTCACTCAGAGTTCGTCCCAGCCACCCTCCGTGCGGTGCGCATCCAGGAGCTTCTCCAACTGCAGCAGGGCAGCTTGATGGTCGCCCAGTACTCGGCGAGATTTACCGATCTCTCACGCTACTCGAAAGACATGGTACGAGACCCATTCTTCCAGGCCCAGACCTTTGAGCAGGGATTGAGACATGAGATCAGGGCATCGATGATCTCCCTCAGCATTCCGACCTAGGCAGGAGTACTGGAGCGAGCCCTTTTTATCGAGAGCTTTCTTGCTAAGCCTTCTTCAGCAGCGAGACCTACCGCGGGGCGGCACGTAGCAGAGCCTTCTGCAGCAGGCAGTTGACGGATGACTCATGGGTCCAGGTAGACCAGACCCTCAGGCAGACGACCTCAGGACACTGGCTCAGCAGTGCGGGGCACACAGCGCGGAGCCAGACTTTCGAGAGGTAGGCAGTGCTACACATACGGCGGGCAGGGCCACATGGCTCGTGACTACCCGACCCGCCGTGCCGAGGAGCAGCAGATGGTTGAGGGGCCACCCAGTCAGAGGAAGAGGGTCGACCGTGGCGGTCCACAGGGAGTAGGCGGATGAGGAAGAGGAGCTTGCTGAGTAGCAGGTGGTGGGCGACGCTTTGAGGCTCTACCACCACCACGAGGAGGTCCACCCCGACCACCGGGAGCTGGCGGGCAGAGACTGGAACAACTCCAGGCAGCGGAGGCCTACGACCACGGCGCGCCCGAGATGATTCTAGGCACTATCTGTGTCTATTTCACCCTTTCTACAGTTCTTATAGACATAGGAGCTAGTCATTATTTCATAGCCGCTGCCCTTGTTTAGAGCTCGTAGATTCCGACAGAGCTGTTGGCTCGATCCTTACGGCTAGAGACTCCTATGGGAGAAAAATCGATGATTACGCACTGGTGCCGGCAGTGTGAGCTTACTCTAGGAGGCAAGAGCTTCGGCTGGGATCTTCTTGTAGTAGCGTCGAGGCCTTATGACGTCATCTTTGGCATGGATTGGTTATCTATAGTCCATGCTCAGATCGACTATGTTAGGCACAAGGTGCGATGTGTGCGCACCGACGGGAGCAGGTTCACCTTCACCGGTGAGAAGGGAGCCTTTCCAGTACAGTATGGACTCTCGCAGAGGAGAGGACAACCCATCACTCATCAGTTGTCTAGCCTCATCCTAGGAGCAGTTGATGTGTAGAGTCCTAGTTTTCCTGCAGTGGTGGATCAGTATGCAGACGTCTTTCCCGACGACATTCTAGGACTACCTCCTCACATAGAGGTAGACTATTATATTGATATGTACCCCAGGACAGCCCAGATATCCACCCCATCATATCGGATGGCTTCCGCCGAGATTCGAGAGCTACGGGTATAGTTGGAGGACTTGCAGGGCAAGGGATTCATCCGACCCAGTGTTTCACCCTGGGCTTCCCTGATATTGTTTGCCAAGAAGGCGGACGAGATCTTGCGACTGTGTGTCGAATGTCGTCACCTGAACCAGGTGATAGTAAGGAACAAGTATCTGCTACTTAGGATTTAGGACCACTTCGATCAGCTCCAGAGAGCACGGTGGTTCTCAAAGATAGACCTCAGGTCATGCTATCATCAGCTCAGAGTTCGGGACGAGGACGTCCAAAAGACGGCCTTCAGATGTCGGTATGTCCACTTTGATTTCTTGGTTATGCCTTTCGGCGTGACCAACGCTCCGGTAGTGTTCATGGGCCTCATGAACAGGATCTTTTAGCCATACCTCGATCGATTTTTTGTGGTCTTCATCGACGAAATTTTGATATACTCGACAACTGAGGAGGAGCACGCCTACCACTTGCGGGTTATACTGGATACACTCCAAGAGCACCAGTTTTATGGTAATCTCTCGAAGTGTCAATTATGGATACGCGAGGTGCACTTCTTGGGGCACGTCATCTCTGAGGCGGGAGTTGCAGTGGATCCTGCGAAGATCGAGGCAGTGCTAGCTTGGGAACCACCCAGGAGCGTGATGGAGGTGTGGAGTTTCTTGGGACTAGCTGGATACTATCATAGATTTGTGATAGAATTCTCCAGAGTTGCGACACCACTCTCATCTTTGATGAAGAAGGGGAAACCCTTTGTGTGGTCAGACAGATGTCAGCAGAGCTTCCATGAGTTGAGACAGAGATTAACCAGCGCACCTATCTTGAGGTTGCCGGAGGAGGGAGTAGGGTACGTAGTCTACTACGATGCATCAGGGACCGGACTCGGATGTGTCCTGATATAGCAGCAGGAGGTGATCGCATATGAATCACTCTAGTTGAGGCCGCATGAGAAGAACTACGCTACTCATGACCTCGATTTAGCAGTAGTGGTCTTCGCTCTGAAGACATGGCGCCACTACCTGATGGGCGAGCACTTTACAGTCTTTTCTGACCATCAGAGTCTCAGGTACATCTTCTCTCAGAAGGACCTGAACCTGAGACAGCAGCGATGGCTTGAGTTCCTCCAGGACTATGACTTTGAGATAGTCTATACTCCTGGGAAGGAGAACGTAGTAGTCGATGCTCTCAGTAGGAGGACGAACATTTAGCTACTTGAGGAGGCGACAGAGCAGCTAGCCACTTTGCATATATCGATCATGGATAGAGATGGGGCAGCCTTCCTTCGGTCTCTCAGAGTCACCCCTCCACTACTGCAGCGGGTCAGAGAGGCACAGCATGGGGACACTGACTGTGAGATGCGGTGTGTGCAGATATCCTCAGGACAGGCACCTGATGGTTTCTCCTTTGGAGTAGAGCACGACTTCCTTTTCAGAGGACGTACATTGGTACCAGTTTCTTTACGGGAGGAGTTGTTGAGGGAGTTTCACACTTCTCTTTGGCGGTACATCCTGGAGTGGCGAAGATGTAGCAAGATCTTAGACGATAGCACTGGCGGCCGGTCATGAAGAAGGTTGTGGCGGAGTTCGTTTCTCGTTGCCTCACCTGCCAGCAGGTGAAGGCAGAGCATCAGGTACCAGCAGGCTTAGTACGTCCCTTGGAGGTCCCGAAGTGGAAGTGGGATGGGATACCTATGGTCTTCGTGACTGGACTTCCACGCACTTCCAGAGGTCACGCTTCCATTTGGGTGATTGTTGACCGACTCACCAAGTCGGCTCACTTCTTACCCATCGTAGAGCAGGGCTCAGTGGAGAGCTTGGGACGTCTCTACATTCAGGAGATTGTACGACTTCATGGTGTGCCATCATCTATCGTCTCCAATCAAGATGCTCACTTTACTTCTCGGCTTTGGAAAGGGTTGCAGGAGGCGTTTGGGACGCAGCTACGTCTGAGCACCGCCTTTCACCCTCAGATGGATGGGCAGATGGAGAGGACCATTCAGACTCTCGAGGAAATGCTCCATGCATGTTTCCTCGACTTTGGTCGCAGCTGGGAGGACCACATACCCTTGGTGGAGTTCTCGTACAACAACAGCTACCACTCCACCATCGGGATGGCACCATACGAGGTGTTGTACGACCAACCTTGCAGATCTCCTTTGTGCTGGACAGACCCTGGGGATTCAGCACTTGTGGGACCAGAGACGGTCCAGGCCATGACAGAGAAGGTCCAGGTCATCCAGGAGCGGATGAGAACAGCTCAGAGCCAGCAGAAGCCTTATACTGACAGGAGGCGGAGGCCACTAGAGTTCGAGGATGGCGACCATGTCTTCTTGCGGGTCTCACCTCGACGTGGATTATTGAGATTTGGCCGAGGTGGCAAGTTGTCTCCATGCTTCATCGGACCATTCCAGGTCCTCAGCAGGATTGGAGAGGTGGCTTATCACCTGGCTCTACCACCTCAGTTACATCGGGTGCACGACATCTTCCACGTATCTCAGTTGAGAAGATACGTGCACGACCCGACGCATATCATTGACCATGGGGAGATGGACATTGATGATGGGGAAACTTTTGCGGAGGTCCCGGTGGAGATCGAGGATCGACAGGAGTGGGTCCTACATGGACGTTCGATTCCTCTAGTTCGCATCAGATGGAAGCACGGGAACCTCCAGGAGAGCACTTGGGAGTGGGAGGCACAGATGCATGCTCAGTACCCACATTTGTTTCCCTAGTTTATGAAGTATCTTTACGGGGACGTAAATCCCTGAGGTGGGAGTGATGTAAAGACCCGTAAAATTCAAGGGAATTTTTTTCTTAATTTTCTTGGGAATTTTACAATAACACAGTTTCTGACGGCACCTGATTCCAAGGTCCGGTGTTCCTGGAATCATTTTCCGAAATTTGGCTCGGGTACGTTCAGTGAACGAATGAGCGGGTTTTTCTAACTTTTGAACCGGTGCTCAGAATTGAATTCTGAGGGCACCGATGGAATTGCAGCGCCGATATTTGCTTAGAAACTATTTTTCCGGAGTTTCGTTTTCTCGGGTGTGGTTTTTAATTTTTGGGATTAAGTTAAGAAATAAAATAAAGTGGTGCGACAACTTTATTTTATTTCACTTAAAGCCACTTAAATCCACTTATGCTATGTTAAGCGGAAAGGGTGGAACCCAAAATATCCTACCCACTTGGTAGGATATTTGTGAGGTGGGGCCCGCACGAGCCCCACCGTTTCTTCCCCACTAAGTAACGCAACCACGAAAACCTCCTTTTTTAATGAAAGTCAATCATGCGTTTAATTGAGCTAAGAAACACCTCATTAATTGCGAAGTTAAGTCGTTACAATTAATTCATCTAATTAATCGTTCGTTTCTTAACTTTGTTTTTCAAATATTTGGCATGGGAATAATATAAGACCAACACCTTTTGTTGAGGGGTTGCTTGTTGGGAGGATTTGGGGAAACTCTAAAGCTTGAAGATCTTCATCCTCCTTCGCGAAAAACATGAAGAACGCGAAGAACGCGAAGAACTCCAGCCTCCGATTAAGGGCGAAGAAGAACAGTGAACCCTCGGAGATCGACGACGTGATGCCGTGTACCGTGATGCTGACGATCCTCCTTCCGCGACATTTCTTCCACGACATTCCTTCCCCGCGACAATCTCCGATCAACAACTGATTGAGGTAGGGGATTTCGGTTCGTTTAATTACTTTGTGAATTATATCCTCAACATGGGTCTAATTGGTGCAATTAAATCTGTGTGATTTTAAATCCCCGGAGTTTGACTGCGCAATGCCGTGTACCGTGACGACAGCGACGCCCCTTCTGTGACGCGACGATCCTCTTCTTCCGCGACAGTCAATTCCGCGATGAACTCACATTCGACGACAACGTTTTGGTAGGGGTTTTTGTTCATTTTAATCTATGAGATTATATCCACGGTTGTTTAAAAATTTGTTGGAAGACTTTTAAAACCGCTAACACGGTGGGTGCGGACCAACGAACAAGTCCGAACCCACCGACTCTTCGTTCTTGGTGAGCGGATTTGGTGGGCAACGACAAAGCAGCCCGCATGGGTGATGTGAGGTCCTCGCAGTGAAGGACGGGCCCCGGGAGGGCCATTGGCGAAGTCTTCACACAATTCCGACCACCGTAACTCATCCGGTGGTCCACAGAGCACCCCGCCGGTGCGCCTCACTGGCACGGCGGCGCCCGGCGCGCCGCCAGAAAGAGCCGTCGCGGCTTCAGCCGTTGCGGCAGGGCGCGGTCCCGTGACTGTGCAGGACCGGAGGGGGATGGGACGCGGCAGCCATCCGCGTCCGCTAGCAAGGGAGGCCCCATGCGGGGTCGCGGCTCCTTCACGCGGGGGTAGCGTGCCCCTTGCTTCGCTCGGCCGTAACGGCCGAGCCGACCCGCTGGCCACCCGGCCAGTGCCATCCGGGTCGCGCCCAAGCCGGGTTGGGCCACGCCGGCCGGGCCGGGTCGCGCCATCCGGGTCGGGTCGACCCAGTTCGGGCCGACCCAAGGGAGTTGGGCTGGGTCGGTCCGGGCCCAGACCCCCGTTTTCGGACCTCTTTCGGTATTTTGCCCATATCTTGGGCTAAAGACCTCTGATTGTTGCACTGTCAACGGCGATACGATATTTGGATCGAGATGGTCATTTTGATATATTAAACTCAAGGTTTCGGAGTACTTTGGGTTCGTCCGGGTTGGTTCATACACGAAACCAACCGGGCCCTCGGAGTAGAAACGCTCATAACTTATGTTTCGGATGTCAGATTGACGTGCCGTCGACTTTGATGGATTCCTCTAAGTGATACGGATCTTTTGGCTTACTCCACCCGAGGTTTGGATGTAGGTGGAGTACGGTCGGGTGTGTTTTTACATAAAAACCAACGGGGCCCCTGGGACGAAAAAGCCAATAACTCTCAGACTGGACGTCTGATTGACGTGTCGTCTATGGCGTTGAGTTCCTGTTGACGATACGGAAATTTTAGATACATCAACTCTGGACTATGTGTCAGTTGATGTATTAGCCTCTCGGCTTGTGAAGCGGACCCTCCCGAACGAGCTTTCTGTGTGCGGGAACCCTAGAGCTGGCTGCGACAACGACAACAGCGACGACTGTGCAGAGATCCTCAGTGGATTCGACGACGACGACTACAGCACTCAGAAATCCTACGTGGATCAGTGCTACAAATCCTATGTGGGTCTGATCCTGTGTGGGTCAGCACTCAGTGGTCCTGTGTGGGTCAGCGCCTACAGATCCTGTGTGGGTCTAATCTTGTATGGGTCTTTGCAGGGGTTAGTTACCTATCGATCCTGTGTGGGTCAGATCCTTTGTGGGTCATTGCGTGGGTTAGTTACCCATCGATCCTGTGTGGGTCAGATCTTTTGTGGGTCATTGCGAGGGTTAGTACCTATCGATCCTTTGTGGGTCCGACAGCATAGATGAATCAGTGGATATATCTGATCATCTCTATCGTCATACGAAGAAGTATACCTGGGTGAGGTGAATCCTTTTTTGCTTTCCTATTTTGATTGTGTTGTGCTATCCTATGTGGATTTACGTTTTTCTTTCCTGTGTGGACTGAGTTGTACTTGCGCTCGGATGTTGGAGTCGAACGAGAATTGATGACTTAGGTGTATGTATGGGCATATACCTAAGAAGTGTCGAATGTTACTTCGTGATTGTATATTTCCCTTGTGGATTATCCTTTGTGGATTCTGGTAGACCTTCAGGGGTCTCGGGGTCCCTACTGAGTAGCTTATACTCACCCCTGCACGTGCTATGCCCGCACTACATTGTGTTGGTTACAGACGACGGACAACACTAATCGTGGTTGAGGATTGCGGAGCAGGACGGTACCTGGAGGTGGACCACTGGGTGGGACGTTATCGGAGCGGACGGCTGGACCCAAGGAGCTATCGAGGCTATCTATAATCACCCTTCAGGTGGGATTTCCAGTGGACAGCTCGACGTTGCGGCTTTACTTTTCAGTTGTTGTTTTCCCTTCTAGTTGTACTTTACTTTTAGTTTGGGTTTGTATACTAGCCCACTTACTTTTTCCGCACTTACTGTTGTACCCAGTTTTTACTTAGTGAATACCTCTACTGCTTGCTTGCACTGTGGTGTTTGTTTACTTTACAAAGGCAATGCCTTCCGTTTTTACCGGGATTTACGTCTTGGTGTTAGTTGCTAGCCCCTGGCCTATGGAAGGCGGGCTTGGGGTAGTCACGGCTCGGGCCCCGAGGACGGGTCGTGACAGAATCATCTGCTCTGCCGAACCCACGTAGGATCTTAGTACAGAAGTCGTCACTGTCGAACCCACGGAGGATCCAAGTATAGTCGTCACCGCTGTCGAACCCACGGAGGATCCAAGTACAGTAGTCATCGCTGCCGAACCCGCAGAGGATCCAAGTACAGTCCTTATCACTACCGAACCCACGGAGGATCCAAGTACAGTTTTCATCGTCGTCGAACCCACAGAGGATCCCAGCACAGTAGTCATCGTAGTCGCAGCCAGCTCTAGGGTTCCCGCACACAACATGCTCGATTCCGGGAGGGTCCGCTCCTCGAGCCAAGGGTGTCGATACATCAACTATCACAAATTCCAGAGTTAATGTATCCCAAAGTTCCATCTCATCAATAGGAACTCAACATGACAGATGGTGCGTCAATCGGACGCCCGGTCTGAGAGATATTGGTTTTTCCGTTCCGGGGGCCCGGTTAAAATATGCTCATTTCTAAACCGGTCATTCCCCAAAGTCATCCAAAACTCACTTAGAGTATCGCAAAAGGACTGCCTCGCCACAAGGGTCCCAGTGCTGCAGACGACACATCGATCGGATGCGCGGTCTTCGAGTTATTCATTTTTAAGTGAAAACGGCCCCAGCTCATTAAGCCCAGTGGGCCGACGGGTCGGGTTAACCATGTTTTGGCGGGTCCGACCCGGCAGGGGTGTTGGAACGGCCTGAAGAAATGCGCGGCTCGGCTCGAGGGGCATGGCCCGGCCTGAAGGGGCGCGGCCCAGCCCTAGTGGGCGCGGCCCGGCCCGGCACGGCGTGGCACGGATGCAGCCCGGCCGGCTGGCCGAGCAGTCCGAGGTGGGGGGCGCGGCCCCCCGGATGCCCTAACCGGTGGTGCCAGGCGGCGCCGCCCTCCCAAACCGGCCGGCCGAAGTCGGCTGGCCATCATAGCGCAAGTGGCCCGCACGAGCGGGCCGTGATTTTTCCGGCGTGGCACCGTCCTGGCGTCGCGGCTCTCCTCGGCCCGGTCAGCCGACGGGTTGGTCAGTTATTCCACCGAAGAGGCCCACGGAACATGGGTCGCGGTCTTCTATTGCGCGGCGCCGTGGGGCGTCGCTATTCCTCCCTTCGGCCCGGCCAGCTATGGATGGTCGGTTCTTCCGCGGTTGAGCGGACCACGGTTGCGGGCCGCGGTTCTTCCGCACGCGGGCGGCGCACGGCCGCCGCTTCTCCCGTCATCACCTCTTCGAACGCACCTCAATCGCAAGCAAGGAGACTACAGAGGGTCATCGGGTCGTGTGTGTTCGGCACGTTCCCTCCGCGTTAGGCGGTATAAATTGGCCAAGGATAAACAAGGTTTCACAAAGAACGAAGAACAATTTTATTCAAATAAAATTTAAGCAATCCTCCCTACCCTGGAAAAGCTTCGCGATAGTCGAGCATTGTGGATGACAGTGTCCATTCCGTCGTCGTTGGAGTGCACCCAAAGAAGAAGTGGTGTCTCTTCTCTTTTCATGGAGAAAAGAAAATAAGGTGTGTTGTCGTTCTTCGTGGAATTGGTGTTCTTTGAAGAGAGAGTGTCATTCTCAATCGAAGGTGTTCTTCGTCGAAGAGGGTGGTGTTCTTTCTTTAAGAGGAGAACACCCTTCTCTATTTCTCCAGAGCTCCCACCAAATTCCAATACAACAAGTTCCCCTATAAAATAATAGCTAAGATTTAATTATATTCACACAAGTAATTCAAAATTCAGACAACTTAATTTAATTAATTGAAGTGTTAGAATTCATTGATTCACATGTGTTTGCAAACAATAAAGAGGGGGAGAGGAAGAGGAAGAGTTCTCATAATTAAGGGGGGTTGTCACAATAAAGGAAGGGGAATTAATTGGGGAGTTTGAAGAGAGTTATGGGAGATGAAAGGTTGGGGCTCGTGTGGTCCCCACCTCTCAAATATCCACACATGGAAAGTTAGTTGGGTGTGGGCCCCACCAATAACTTCCCATGGGAGGAAATAACTTACATAGATATAAAAAATTGTCCTAAACAATTTTGTTTATCTTATTAATTAAACCCCAATTTTTAACTTTCAACCCACATAAAACACAACTACGGTAAAGGTCCCCTTAAGCAATTACTGGTGCTGCGAGTTCATCGGTGTCCTCAGATTTCAATTCCGAGCACTGGTTCAAAGATAGCAAAACCCGCACGTACGTTTACTGAACATACCCGAACAAAACTTCGGAAATTGATTCCGGGAACACCGGGCCTCGGAATCAAGTGCTGTCAGAAGCAACAAACTTGTAAAATTCCAAAGAATTTAAGAAAAAAAAATTCCCTTGAAATTTCCGTGTCATTACACAAAAAAAACCTTCCCAGGTTTCCTTTGAGAAAGATGTAGTGAAATGGAAAGAATAAAAATTGTAAAAAAAGATAATGAAGGAAACTAGAGACCTGACTATGGATGCACAATCATGATTCACCAAGAAACTAGTAAGGAATCACAAAAAAAAGAGGGGATGGCCTAGGGGTTTCAGGAAATAGATCTCGACCGGGGGGTTCCTTTTGGTAAAAATCTATTTTCATCTTAATATTTGTATTTCTATTTTTTGGAATGGTTCTTTTCAAAACTACTTATTAATATGTATCAGAAACCACAACATACTTAGTTATTTTAGTTATGAAATACATAATCTATAATAAGTTTTTCTAGTATATTTCCTTAGACTTGCTGTTATCAAAATTAATCTTAATGAAAAATACTGTTATATCTTGTTAAACGTTATTATACAAATTTCATTATTAACAAAGAACTCATCCGGTTATACTTTTTATAGTCTTTTATATAGTTCAAATTAAAAGTTTATGAATTTAATTTAGTTATTTTTGATATTTTCCTATTATTATTTATACATAAGAAATATCAAACACATGTACATATCATGGAGTATGATATAAATTCCTAGCACATAAGCTTGTGAAATTTTATCCATAGTCTCCTCTTGTGCTCATTCACTTTATCATGAAGATATTTCGTACTACGAGACTCAAGACACATTTTGGTTTTAAATGGTTCCATTCTATATTTTAAATACTTGGTCAATATATATTATAAAAAGATTAAGCAACCCCATATTTACAAATTTATAGATCTTATTCCCTATAAATGGATTTTTATTTTACGTCTTTCTTGGAGAAATTTCATTTTTAGTCTTAGTTAGTTGGTAATATTGACTATCCATTTTAATATGTTATAACATGTCTATCTTGGAAAACAAATGTTCTCCCACTAACCCTTTGAAGACATATAGAAATACCTCATTCCAAAATATGGTTCTTCTAAAATTTGTTATATGGATTCAATAATTTAATACATTGTTTCCAATATTAGTATCTTATCATTGAATTCTTCTTTATAGGATTCATTATTAATACTGAATAAAATTTCATTGGTCATGGTGAATATAAAACCACCTTTTTATTTTAACATCCAAAAAAATTGTGTCTCTTGGAATAACTCCTCCCACTAATCTTAGTGATGTGTATCGTCCTATTCCAACTCATATACATTTGGATCCTATAATTAATCAAAGTCTATTCTTCTCCCACTATCTCAAAATGAGACATACTTCCCTCAAAAATATAGTCAGCTTGGACTAATAACGAATATTGATATCCTTAGTGTTAATATGATAAATAATTGAGATTCATTTAAGGTTTTCATTGATTTTCATTTATAGATAAAGAAATATTTTAAAAAATGTTTCTCATCGAACACTAGAAGTTGTACCTAATGGATTTATTATCATATTATAACTAAAATGATATCAATTAGTCAATATAATTGGTATATGGTTAGTTATTTTTTTATATTTATTAAATATGTATTTGAATAAATTATTGGAAGAATTTAAATACATATAAGACATTTCATCAACACCCTTTTTCTAACATCAAAACTTTGATGTATAAGGTAATGGGAGCTTGGGATTACCTTCACTCCACAAATTAATTATTTATCAATACATGGTTCTGATAGACTATGATAAGATAGTTTGGAGGATCCTATATTATTTACCATTATTATTCATTTATTTATTGATAACTCTTAATATATCTTAAAGTAATATCCTTAAATATATGAACTTACCTCTTAACTACACCTTCAAAATAGTTCATTTGATTTTACTGACCTAAATCCAATATCTCTGTTGTGTACCTTTATTCTAAAAGTTTTTTTGTCAAAATTTGATAGCGAATTAGTTATTATACCTAGTGTCTTAGCTCAAAAGAGACTAGAAAACTCTTCAAGATATAATATTTTCAAATAATATAAGTTTTACTTAACAAAGAATTATCTTTTCACAATAATGTATTCTAAGTTCTATGTTTATATTCATATCTAATTAATGATTTATAATATCTATGTTTCAAAAACTTCTAAACAAGTAGTTGAGTGTAAAATACCATAACAACATATATTCCAAATATGAAACTAAATATCACCACGTCTAATTAGACACTGAGATAAATGTTTTAGTAATAATCAATAAAAAATAATAGGTTAACCTGAATCTATTAGGAAATATTGAAGTCATAAATTTATCTATATTGATATAGGAATCACCCTTTATAATCTCCTCAGAGAAAGAACCTTATTATAATATTTTTAAACTTTCTTGGTACCAATATTAAAACACTTATATAGAAATCATATTATATTTTATTGCCCAAAAAGTAAAAAAAAAATTTATATTGATTAATATACCCAAAGTAACAATTTTCACTTCAATTTAAGGTAACTTTTCTACCAATGAACTTTTTTACCACATGATAAGGAAATAGATTTTTTTTCTTTTGTTTTCACCTTGATTCTTATTGTAATATCGTAACCCAATTGATAGATCTAGGAAGGAATATCACATGATCTCAAGAGCACATCCATGTATGCTAGAGGCTAGTGCATAATAGTGAGGGTATTGAGTGAAACCATAGAGAGACTATACCCTTAGTCAAAGTAAAAAATAACAATGAATAACCCAATATGTAAATAATTTAAAATCAGAATAAGCAGGAAAAAAATAAAATAAAATATGTTTGAATGAATTCAAAAACAAACAACATAAGATTCAAACAAAGATAAAATAGCTAATCTCCCACTAGGATGATCATGTATAGAAATAACAAAAATTTCAATAATACAATGAGGCTCTACAACACCCAGTCTAACCTCATCCTAGTCTCCAAATTTTAGTAAGATATCCCGCTAGACGATCAACCCAAGCCCAACCCAACCTATACTAACAACAAGTGAGGGATTCTCGGGTACC
The DNA here is from genome assembly GCA_963277665.1 of Viscum album. NCBI lineage: Eukaryota > Viridiplantae > Streptophyta > Magnoliopsida > Santalales > Viscaceae > Viscum > Viscum album. The sequence goes on along the minus strand of OY728120.1, from coordinate 1,532,820,392 downwards.
CAAGTTCCATGGATACTAATGAAGGATATGGGTATAACTCATCAGGACCCAACCAATGTGGTCTAGTACCCATCTAATAATATGTAGTGTAAGTGAACGTGATAATATTAGCAGAAAGTAAAATGAAAAACATAACTTCATAAGAATAACATAATCACCTAGAACACACACTAGAAACAAAAGCCTTGTGCTAAGTGGTCATGATCTTACCAATACACTCCAAACATTGGTCATACCTAATTCATCTCTATTATGGAAGGTTAATCATAACAGATGTCTAGAGTAACCAAGATAGTAATAGGGCTAGTGAATTTATCCCTCGAAATCCTCATGGAATCATATCTACATATGAATCTATTTACCTATGTCAAAACTAACCCATTTTGGTACACCTTATTAGAGGCAAGTATAGTGTGACAACCCAAGGCCACTTCCTATTGGCTAGGGGATTATGACAAGTGCTAAGTAGGCATATCATACACATGGGAAGCCTTAGCCTAAGGAACCTTCACACAAACACAAACACACATATAATCACTAATATAATATATAAAGAAATGATAAAACTGATTCTAATATGTATTCATACAACTAAATCACACATCAAAGTACATCACAAGTATGAGAAAGCATAGAGTGCCAAATATAATCCCATAAAAATTGAAAAAAGAGTCCTACATGAAAATAAGGTTGGTAATTATATCAAATTAAACTCTTATAATTGACTATGGTCCATCTATATCAACTATGATCCACGTTCTCCTGGTCAACCTAGGACTCCATCAAAATGCCCATCATCTACATAAGAAATGACATGTATTGGTACAACCCATAAAATAGTCAGCATAACATGCCCAGTTGGAATCCTTGAAATCACCAAAGATAAAGAACCAAAGAGAGTTAGTTCATAAGAAAGGATAACATGAAGTACCTAGATATACTCAAAATATACACCAAGTATTATGGTAAGGTCACAACCATGCTTCCAACCTAGCATTCCACTCAGGGATTCATGGTAATGATCATCTGAGAGATGTAACACCCTGAGATTTTATGGGAAATATTCTTTTTAATTTCTTTGAAATGTTATGGTGTACGCTTCACCAAGATTAACTTGCGCTATACAAAACACTTTATTATCTTATAGTATATCCAAACACTATTCTTGGCTTGTGCTGCACGCAAGAGCCCCCTTCCTCAGTATCTTGTGTTGTATGCAATACAGAGTTTTACTAAACAAAGATATATTATTATGAACTAGCCGTTATGAATAGTATTAACTAAATTTTGAATTTTATTACATAATAATTCATCTTACACATATTCTAGAACATTGTATGAAAAAAAAATTTGGGTAAAATAAGTATTTTTCAAAAACTGCAGTTTTGCCGCCATTTGATGGTGCACCCACTTTAAATCTAGATTTTGACACATTAATAAGTTCAATTAGTCGAAATAAACTTATTCATTTCAATAAGGATATAAAAATTTACTTTGGATAAATTGTTTATATTTTTCTGTTAACTTTCATATTTTGATGAATAGTAAAAACGTAAATTTTAATTAAAAACAACTTTTTTCATCAAGATAATTTATATGGTTAAATTATAATATTGAATGGTTTTAAAGTATAAATAGATTATATTTTTACCATTTAATATAATTCAAGTCATTATCATTAATTTTACATTGAATTCATAGGTAAAAACATTTCAATCATTTAAAATGTTTTAACTTTTAAAACCTGTTTTCTCAAAAACGGGATTAATTTTAAATTAAATACTGAAAATTATGTGTTTTGAATTGGGAAAAATTGATTCCATATTTGGAATAAGTAGGTCCAAGTTATGTTAATAGGCTACTTTTTATTTTTAGACATTATGAATAGTAACTACGGTAAATTTTATTTACTACAGTTAAAGTCAAAACGGGTAATTAAGGGTAAAAATAAGATTATAAAATTACCCTAATACCTGAAAAAATTATATTTTATGAATAAAAGTGGACCCATATCACCTAAGGGTCTAAATAGATTCATTTCATGGACTTTTGACCATGAAAACGATGTAATTATTATTAAAACCAAAGAAAGTGACAACATGTCACTCTCTTATATCTTATAAGTGTAATAATTTTAATTTAGTGATAAACTATATAAAACCTAGAATATAAATAGTCTCCAGAAATATAATAAAATTATCTACATCATGATAATTTATTTTTAATTTTTATGTATTAAATAATTATCATTAATGATGACATAATAGTGATGTAGAAATCATTTTATTGATTGAAATATCAAATAAATGGTTTTAAAAATATTAAAATAAATATTATATGAACAAATAAATGTTCTCCACAAACTTTCTATATGAATATCACATTTTATAAATATATTAAATATTTTGGTTCGAATATATCCTCTTTGTGGATTTTATTTAAATTCAAATAAACGAATAGTGTCAAAATTGACACTATTGTTATTTTATAAAAATAACATATTATAAAATTGTATAAAAATCACAAAAATATTTAAAAAATTTAAATTTATCTTTATATGGTCTAAAATGTCATAAATTATCCAATTATGGAAAATTCACAACACATAAGTAATTATTTATAACAATTTAAAATTTAGAATATTATTACCAAAAATAAAATTAAATAAATTAAATAAGGATATATCAAGTTGATAAGGTTCAAAATAAATTACCAAAATGTATAAATCTTATTTTTTTATGAGATTAAAACCCTATCTCATCAAATATTTGGATTTGATTAATTCTTTGAGGTTTTTAATTTGGGTTTGAGTTTATTATAAATTAATATTTTAGAGGTTTCCAAGCGTACCCCTCTCCTCTCTTATAAAAGGGCATATCCTCCCTCTCCTCATCATAACATTTTGAGATTTTAAGCTAGGCCAAACCCTACCAATTTCCCTTCTCCACTCTCGTAGAAACATATTATAGGTCGTGTTCTTCTTCAAAGACCAACTTTAGTGCCCTAAGAGGAGGTTTAGAAGAGTCGCGTTGAAGAAGAGATAATATCCTTTACCGATTCTTTCTAATTTATTTCTTCTTCTACTTCCTCTTATTTATTTGTTTCATTATAAAGTAATAATATCAGTATCACTAATATACAGATATGTTATTATAAATATTAAACAGCCCTATTTAACCTTCTATCCATCCTACGGAAAACGAAATCACCACACGTGCGTACGTACGGAATATTGTCTCCACGTCGTGGTGTAATCTGTTTTCCACCACCACCTTACTTGGATGGGTATAATGGTGGAAATAATAACTATATATGATTATTATAACATAATATTGATTCTGATAAATTATATCATCCACTCCAATTCCATTCAATAATTATGGGAATGATATCATTGCTCGTGCGTACATACGGATTACAGTCTCCACAACGCGATGACATTCCTTCTCCATGATTAACCATTCAAGAATGATTATAAAGTATATATAATAAATAATCATGAAATATATTACATAATAATTATACTGTATTTATGTACATATATTTTTCATTTACTTAATTCCATTCAATAAGGAAACAAAAATAGCATTCATGTGTACGTACGACCTACCGTCTCCATGAATGGTGTATTTCATTCCATTTATCGATCTATCATATATATTTATATGCTTAATATATATTGTATATAAATCATGTTTTACATTATATAATTAAGTATATCAGGATATAAGTAATAATATCATGAACAAAAAGTTGAAACACGTATGATAAATGAAACAATTTTACCCAAAACGCTACTTTAACATGCAATTGAAAAAATAACGGGTAATATAAAGTCCTAAGTGAATCATATATGATATCATAAATATTATTATGGTTCTGTTACAAGTTGATAATAAATTTAAACGCACTATGTTGGTGTTTCAGACATATACAGAAGAAATTGGACCTAAGGTATGGGATAATTTTGCAATCTCATTTTTATCCGAGATTGCTTATATGTAAGTATTTAATGGGGTTATATTTATCATCCATGTCCGTGTTTTATAAAAATGTTTTCATATAGTGTTTAATATTCCTCAATGTATTTTTAAAATAATTCTTACCCTTTTTTACTATAACTATGTAGTATGGAGGGAATCATTCTTTTGTTTACCATACGAGTTACTTTTTGACTTTCCGGCAAAAGTACAAGGAGAATATTTTTTCAACTTATACGGTGTGAATGGATTTTTACGGTTTCATAATGCCTTATTTCCATGAATCTTCCTCTACAAGATTTCATGATTAATTTCAAAAAAATATTTTATTTTAAAATCACATGGAATTTTGAGAAAAGAAAATGATTTTAATGAAGAAAGCATATTTTCCTCAAGAATTCATTTCAAGTGTTTTATGCAAACTATTTTCTATCTAAGATGAAATTATTTAATATGGATATGATTCATTTATAATGTACCTATTATTTACATGGTTTTATTTTGTTTATAATGAAATTATATACACTATTTTATATGGATTAAGTTATGATGGGATAACGTATATGAAACCCATTTTATTTATTGGGTTATGATGAATGATTTATGTTAATTTTTTGGCACACAAAATAATGATTTAATTATGAGATGGGTGGGGCCTATATATACCTCCAATTCATTGGGTGAAGATTTATATCTCATGAGATAGACATGGCTAGAACTGCAAGTGAATCTGGTTCAGTAAGATAGGGCAGGAACGACAAGTAAACCTGGTTCTGTAATGGAATTTTTCCACTATGATGGTCTTGGAATCAATGTCTTCGCTACTATGGAAATCATAACATGTGATTAATGGTTTTCCACAATTACATGTTTTATTCCGATGCTCTTTTACCATTTTTAATGTTCCTTTATGATCTATTCCTTATGAACTGCCAAAATGTATGTCATTACTCATGATTTTGATGTTTTATGTTCATGTTCTTATGTTCAAATGTTTATGTATTGTTTATGTTCTCCATGTTTACTCTTATTGAGAATTTCTGCTCAACATTTTTAGGTTTTATTTTCCCAGGATATAAATAAAGGTTTTAGGTAAGAAAACAAAAGGGGAAGATCATTATGGGAGATGTTGAATATCTTTCACCATGATTAAAATATTATGTTCGGAGTTTCCAAAGACACTAAACTAATACGGCCTTTGGGAGTCTATTATTTTCATGTATTAAGTATTCCGCAAAAGTAATGTAATGACTATGTACATCAAGATTTGGGTCTCTACAAGAGAACCCAATCCTCGGGTCTTACTAACATCAATGGTGTTCATCTAAGAGGTCATTCTTATCAGGACATTACATGAATAATTATGTGATGAAACTCAGAATATGTTATTACATAGATGGGGGATCACACCTAGGGCCTATGCGGGATACCTAACCCAACCTGGAGAAAACCACTAGGACGGGGATCACATGCCTTGGAAGTTGATAATGGGATACCTAAACCAAACTAGGTAAGAATGATAGAGGATCAAAATTTGGGACACTTAGATGGATACCTATATCTATCATAGACTAACCTATATAGGGGATCACTCATCCTATACTCAGAATGGGATGCCTCACCGTATCATCATAGGGGTGGACCTAGGGAACACACCTTACAAATACTAGATTGAAATGAATAGAAAGATGGATTTAACTTACCCAAGAATACGCAAACATAATGTACATGTTGTACAAAATGTGTCCCACTAATTCCAGATCTACCAATGTTTGTACCCATGTACTCTAGCCATGCTTATATATATTGGTTTTTCCAATTTACCTGATTATGTTCATATACTCTGGAAGTTCCCAAGTACATAGTCATTCATGTGTACTTATCCATGCCTATGTACTTGTTCATGTTCATGCCCATATAACAAAATTTACATATCGATCCTCTAGCTTTAAGTCACATGGAATGTGATATTTATCTATGTGTGTAAATCCTATCCTCTATATAAGGGTACTGCATGATGTGGACTCATCCAAATTAAATGTAGTGTATCTCATAATTTTCTATAATTCCTTATTTTTCACATGTATACACCCACACTGAATCATCCTATAATCAACCATAAAATTTTATAAGAAACTCAAATATTAGGTTGACTGAACTTGAATCATCAATAGTTGCTGGATTCCAGCCACCCATCCGCTTAGGAACCAGCTCTCATCACACCAACCTTTTTCAACACCAAAACCCACAAACTAAAGGTCTATAATCCATGCATTATCTCCATCCACACTGAATCATGCCTCATTCAGGCCCTTGATCCCAAATATGAAGTTGCAAAAGTGATCTATTTCACCAAATATTGAGTGTGAGATGACCAGTTTCTGAGTGTTGTATAACTACTAGTCAAAAGGAAATACTTACGATTATTGCTCAAAAAACAAAGGAATAAAATTATGAACTACAAAAGTGTGTAATAGTAGTTGTAAATTTTCTAGGTTGGCCTCAATACATTGATGGATAAATTGATGAATAATCAAAGAAGAAACAAGGATTATCAAACCATTATCAATTCCTAATTCTAGAAAGATAAATACGAATTGAAAATTGAAACACCAATCTGTGAATTTATCTACTATTGGATTTAATTAGAATTCGATAATAGATAAAAAATAGGGATAAATAGAGAAAAAAAAATCCTACCTCAAGATCGTATCAATCACTAATGAATAATGATTCTTTACTGTTGTCCTTGGTGATATCCAGGAACCCCATGTAAATGACTCACTAATTGGAACACTGATTATCAATCCACAATCTTAAAATTATCTAAGGCTCTCCTCTATGATCTTATCAAATTCCCATGCTTATTCAGCTAACCCCAAGTTTGTTCCATAACTAAGATTATATAGAGGATGAATTAGGTCTATACATTTAATAAATAATAAATAAAATAATAATAATTTATTAATTCACTCATGAATCCTCTTAATACAAACACCTAATCCATACAAATGTTATGTCATTCCTAAGATAAAACATGCATTCCATATTTAAATTAAGTCTTAGATTTCTCATCTAAGAGACCATTTAAGAGATATTACATTATTTCTAAAAAACTATGTGTTTTCGATATAATATAATTAATATTTTTATTATATCAACATTGAGGCACCAAGAGCCCATGAATCCCATCCCAACTTAGTGAAAGACTTTAAGAATATTCCTTAAAATATTACAAAGTTTTATAAGGGAAAAATAGATTTGTTTCATTCTCCCCACCTCAGGTCATTTCATCCTAAAAAGGAAACCCCCACTCAAACATGTGAGGGAACTAAGATCGAATATAGTTTATATAATCCTAGGTTCTCTCTTAAATATTCTTGTTCTTCCATAATACACACATCAAGGGGATAACTCAATAATAAAATATCTTCCACTATCAATCCTCGATATCTACTAGGTACTCTATGAATCTATGTCCATCCTCAATTCCTTCCTAGCCCCAGTTGATATCATACAACATGTCATGAACATGCCTCATCATCCAACAAATTTGGAAGACTTTGTATTTCATTCTAACTATGGTGGTAGGGATAAGTGTTATTCCACCTCGGCAACCTTATATAGTATTTAGAAAGGGGAAATGAACCACAAAGATAACTTTCTTCCCTAACCAAATATCTGAAATCCATGCCAAGGTGAGACCTTTAAGAATGAAAGGTGCCCCTCTTTAAACTCTAAAGGCCTATTTCATTATTCTATAAAGGATTTTTGATAGACCCAGGTATTCTTCATCCACTCCTAGATGATCTTTACCTTCTCTGTTACTATTCACACAAAATCTAGGCTCATGAGAACTGACTCCCCTGAATTAGTCCAATCTAGAAGTGACTTGTAGGGTCTCCCATAGAAGTCCTTGAATAGAACCATAACAATGGTGGATTGGTAAATATTATTATACAAAAACTCTAACAAGGTAATATTATCCTCCCAACTATATCCAAAGTCCAACATGAAAGCTTGATGCATGTCCTCTAAAACCTGAATGGTCTACTAATTTTGGCCATCTATCTAGGAGTGAAACACTGGGATCAACCACAAGTAATAACAGACTCCTGAAATCATATCCACAACCAGGAAGTGAAGTGATCATCATGGTCTAAAACAATCATTGAGGGAACTCCCAGAAGGTGGAAAATATCCAATATGTAAATTCTTCCCAAGATCTCTACTTAATTTTTCTATTAGATGTCTAGGAAGTGGTATGACATGGTGAGTCAGTCTATAACCACACAGATAACACTTTGACCTCGTCATGAATGTCGATGTATGGTTATAAAGTTGATGGATATACCACCTCACTTCTACTTCATCGCCTCAAGGTGTTGATCCAAACCCACTTGAACCTGGTTCTCATCTTTCACCTGATGAAAAGAAAGGCTTTGAGAGACAAACAATTCCACACACCTCTTCATACTTGGACACTAAAACTAATGTGGAATGTCTTAGTAAATATTTTCTACACTTATATATACCACTAAGGGGTATGTTTTAAACTACCTTAGAACCTCCTTTAACAGCATCATCATTATCATCCTCCACCAACATAAAAGGATAATGAGCTCATCACCTTCAGAAAATCCACCAGAAGAATATCTAGTGGATATCCAAAGACATATGGTCTCATAATCTATATATCCATACTATGCCTCCATAACATGACGAGGAAGTGTAGGTTTAAAAACCATCTGCTAGAGGTAAAATTCACCATCTTTGTTCACTAAGAACAACTATAATGAGACCAAATACATTGATTCCTCACTTAATAACTGAAAACAATATCTCATGCTAATAGAATCTACCACCACATTCCCCTTCCCAAAATAATTAACTATCTTGAATCTATACTCCTAGAAGAAAGTTAACCATAAAATTTTCATCATGTTGATATATATCTATGAAAAGATATAATTGATACTCTTTTGGTCGGAATAGATGATAAAATACTCACCCATAAGTTAGTGTCACCACATATTCAGGATGAAGAATACCACTTCCAACAATAGATCATGGGGTCACAGCGGCTAGGACCCATAGGAAATCACTAACTTTATCTGCATCAAAATACATCCAATCCCTGTTTTAGAGGCATGATAGAAATATATAAACTCAAAACCCTCATCTCGTAGTCTCAATATGGGGGTTCTTGTCAACCTATACCATGACTCCTGAAAAGTTTTCTTAAAACTCTATGTACACAAAAAAGGATACCCCTTTTGGGTCTAAGTAGTCAAGGGTGATGTAATCTTGGAGAAATAAAGCATTAATATCTGGTAATGGATTTTTATCCCAAGGAAGTTCTAAACCTCATATACACTCTTGTGTGTCTCCCACTCTAGAACCACATTAACATTTTATGGTTCCACATATACTACCTCTTCTAATATGACATGTCTTATGAAGTGGGTCTCTCAAATATAGAACCAAAACTTAAATATATTCCTATAACGTTAGTTCTCATAGATTATTTTTAGGACTATCCTCAAATTTATCACACGATACTCCAATGAAATTGAGTACATTAGGATTTAAATGATGAATAATACCATGAAACTATCTATAAAAGGTTGAAAGATATAGTTAATTATTACTAGGAACACTATTGGGAAGTTTTTCATGTTTAAAGGCATCAGCAAGTACTCATAGTGACCACATTGACATTCGAATGTGGTCATCATTATATCATCGTCTTAAACATGGATTTGGTGATAGTTATTCTTGAAATTCATCTAATTAATGATAAGTTAATCCACAAATAACATCAGGTACCCATATACCTTCTTGGTGAACAACACTGATGCGACCAAGGGAGGTACATTGGAATTGACAAAGTCATTCCTTTGAAAATCCTTAAACTGCTCCTTCATCTCTCAAATATCTATGGGATCAATCCTATTTTATGGAATAAATATTGAGGAATTACATGGGTTATAAAGTATATGAATAGTTATATCTATTATTGGGGAGGTAAGCCTAATAATTCCTTAGAGAAAACTTACTCATATTCCACCACCAATGAAGGAATATTAAAACTCATAAAATACACTACTCTAAAAGTAATACTATACAACTGATGAGTAATATGATGTATCCTCCTATGTATGACCTTACCCTACTCTTCCTATGTTTCTTTTTGTCTAAAAAAAGGAAAACCTCATCCCATAAATGAAGACACACTACATTCTCTTCCTGAAATATTCAGCCTGTGAATAAATTGCAGGGATCCAATATTTACCTAAAATATCATATTATGGACTCATCGTAGCTACAAAAATATCCCATAAGAATATCTATCCTCCAAGATTTAGGACACATTATTAGAAAAATTATTTGATCACTGAATCTCCTATGGTTGGAGTCTCCAAACACAAAGGCCGACCTGAAGGCTCCATTGAAATATCTAGATCTCAAACAAGGGATGTGACAAGACAAGAGTAGATCAAACCAATTTCTTTCAATAATGAATCGAGGGTATATAAGACATAGATCATACCTTGAATCTTCTCTAGATCTTCTGGTTCATAGTTCTTTACTTCCTGTAACTTCCCTCATCACTGAAAACAATCTCCCTAAGCTTGGTGTGGACCACCAAGGGGTGGTGGTTGAAACAAATCAAAACGTAACCCTCCTTCTACCTGTCTCATAGATCCTCTACCATGTATTCCTCTTTAAGGACCTTACTAATCTAGCTAGTGTCTCTTCTTAGGCAGTCTGTCAACCATATCCCTCTCAACAACACGGTGTTTTATACAATCCAACACAAGTTGTCCGACCTTTCAGAAGAGAAGAATCACCTCTACGTCATCTATCTAGAATAGTCACGAGATCTATGAACTACATACCCACTATACTAATAATATCTCCAAATATTACAAGTACATTTGGGTACATGAGTCTAAATTTGGATACTAGCTTCTTAAGTCTCGTCTCTCAAGTTCCTTCAGCCAACACCAACTACCGGTGTCTTCTTAGCTTGAAATCACTCCACTACCAAGGCTTGATCGAGCACCCCAACATAATAAGGAAGTAGAATTGATACTAATGTAGACCAAATATATTTATAGAGGACACACTCAAAGGTCTGTGCTCAAAAGTATGCATAATGAACCATATAAATGAAGTATCATGAGTGTTTAGTGATCCTTGATTCATATTCTATAACATACGTGCTACCTTACTAAATTTCTAGAAGCTATTGGATATGTACTAATATAAACATAGTTGTGTAGAAATCATCCCCAAAGAGAATCTTGATCTCTTCCCAAGAGAGAGTTTCCTTTTTCCAGGTCTGAGTCACCATACTCTACCATCACCCTATATATCCATAGAAAAGGATCAACACTAGGGGAACCATCTGATTGGGAGAGGTCCTAATGAGGTGGAAAACCTAGAAAACTTCATAAAGCTAGTCTTTTGTTGTCTAGGGGTCTAGATAACCCTAAAAACTAAGAGGTATCTTTCTATGGAACTCATGGAGTGTGATTATCTTGTTCATGCCCTATGTCAGTACTATTAAAAAATCCTTCTATTTTATGAGTGGTGTTAAGATTGAAAAACCAACTAGAGGCACCACCTCCAACAGAAGTCCCTATACCGAAGCCTTATCAATGGGAGTATCATCCTTAAAATTTAACTATGGAATATTAAATAGCTATGTTTATGGTGGAATAATATAATATACAAGATGTACTATAATCCAAGAGTATATTTGGGGATTTGACTTAGGAAGGATATAAAAACTACAACCCATCCCTATACAATGCATGTACTGATGTTTTTTCTATAAATAGTGTCTACATGTGCTGATTAAACAAGTAGGATATTAGGGTCCTAGTGAATGAATATGTCAGTCACCGCATCAATACTAGGTTCCTTGGCCTGAGAGGTGAACTTGAGACACATTAATACTATTTATATAATTCCAAAACCAAACCTCATAGCTAAAATATCTCTAAACTCTAGTCTTAATATGACCTTCTAAGATACCACTATGTCACTACCCCGCCCACCAGGGTCTTCCTAGCCCCAGACAAGCCAAGGGTGAAACCCCAATCCCACCTCCAATAGGCCAGGGGCTTGTGAAAACCCTTGAGTAGGAATATCAAACACATGGGAGACCTCAGCCTAAGGTACCTGTACACACACACACACACACACACACATCTCAAGTCACTGATATAATTCTGAAGGAAAATATCCAACTAATACCAAGATGTCTGCATACAACTAAATCCCACATCAGAGTATGAAACTAGTATGAGAAAGCATTAAAGTTCAAATAAATGCCAACCAAGTAAATAAAAATAGGAAAACATAATAATAAATAGTGGACTTTTAGAGACAATTTTTTTCATTTAATAAATTGAAATATATTAAGAAATATTTTTGGATCCAGGCACAGAGACGATGTGGGATTTTGATGTCTGGTCATCCTAGAATTAAATTTATAAAAATATTAAAAAATTTATATCATGCACAAATAATTTTTCATAAATAATGGAATATCTACTGAATGGAGTCTTGAATCAGAAATATGAGACCATAGTTGAATCCCGGGTGTGGGTATTACCCTAGGTACAACCTAAGGTTGGTTGGTGCCAAATGTCTAGTTGAGGCAACCGTTGGTTTGTTTGTTTAATTAAAATAAATAAATAATTTATTAATTTTTTTCATTAAAAAACATATTTAAAATCTTCTATAAATATTCTCTTGTGATGGTTTCCCAAGGGTTAGTTTCATAACATTTTCTAGATCTGAGATGAGTAGGAGATCCTTCTTCGTTGGTGGATTAACATCAAATTCTGAATGACAACCAAATTGAAGTGGATCGAGAGGTAGAGAAAACAATTGGTCTTCTCTATCACTAGAGAAGGTGTTCTCCACCAAATATCAATCCATAATCAAGGTTGGGATCATAAATTTTGGGTTTCACCCTTTTTATTAAAATATTGATCATTGATTAATTATTAGATTTTAGTCTATGATTTATTTATTTTCTTCCCCTAATCCGCTACTACCTTGTTGTATAATTGATATGTTAAACCCCTTATTACCCTTTATATCACCCCTTTTATATAATTTTTTGCCAATAATTCTTGTCCAAATGATGGTTCACTTTTTTCCTGTGATTCTATCCTCTCCGCTCATCATGTTCTTCAACATTGGTCATCAGGTCCGCAGTTCGACATTGTTGTGGAATGTTCGAGCATGATCAAACCCTTAGATTCATTGTGGAAGTATGAAAAACAAAAAAAAATAGATGGTTTGAAGATAGATCAATAAAAAATATGAGATATGGTGATACTATATGGATTTTGGACTCAGAGGGATGACTAGATCGAGTAACAGCTGCATGAGAGGCATGTATGGGGACGTATGATTTCTACAAAGTGATGTGAATTGTTTTTCAGTGAAGAATATCCAGAATCCAATTTATATCTAGCAAAAAGTGGGTGTTATTATTATGTTTAATAATAATAATAACATTTTAAAAAAGGCGAGTTATGATAATTATTATTGATAATATTAATAATAATAAATAAGATATATAAAGGGGGAGAGGTCTCTTGTGTGCGGGGGTGATAAAGGGAATTCCCCTTTATTTTAGGAAATTATTATTATTATAGAAAATAATAATAATAATATAAAAAATGAAAAAACATAAAAGTGAGGGGGGGACTTGGTTGTACACATCTTTCCCCACCCTCAATTATTGGATTAAAATTTACGAATAATAATTATATAAAATATTATCATTTTTTATCCTGGAAGCGCATGGTGGATTGGTTACAATTTTGTTGCCCTGACCCCAAGGTTTTGGGTTCAAGTCCTTGCAAGGAAATTTATGAGATGCCTTTAACAATTACTCCTAGGACCTCTACCCTATTGGGAACTAGCCCAAGCCTAAGGTTGGCCCCCTTGAGCCTCACTGGGGATGTGTGGCATGCAGATGGTGAGTCTGCACCTATAACGCCTGACCCAAATACCTGATATTACCGACCGGGGTTGGATTAATAGTACCATGTAAGGTGGAAACTCCTTAGAAATGGAACTGGATCAGGTTTGTGTCCGGACACACTAAAAATTAGATGGGGGTGTGTGGCATGCAGGTGGTGGGTTGGGTCAAGAATAAGCATGGTTTGGATCCCACCTATACCTCGTTACCCATATTACACTTTTTTTAAGTTGGGGGATTACCTGAGTGGTAAAGGCTCCCCATAATCTTGGATCAGACTCGGGTTCAAATTCGAGTGGGAGAAAATTTTCACATGCTGGCGGTGATGTAGGCATGATGCATGACACAAGCAGGAGATGATACAAACATGACATAGGCTTGGTGATGAAAGCAGTATGATGCAAGAATGACACTGCACTAGGCCTTCGGGCCAGTTTTTGGGCCTTTAGGCTATGTTATGGGCTTCATTCCCACTACCACTTTGAGTCATGTAATGAATAAATAATGCTTGATGGGTGTGTTATTCCTTAGGGGGGATATGACATATCTTTCTAACTTCTGTGTGTGTTGTGTGTGTGTTTAATGTAATTGTACCCCTAATCACCTAATATATATATATATATATATAATATTATCATTATTTATTATGTCATTGGATATTTTTTCAGCGGTAACTTCTTAATGCTATGTCGGAATGATGAAATGTCTATGGAATAATGACCCTAATATTGACAAAGATGAGTCAAGACCAATTATGGATATTTAATTCAGACTCATGGCTTTGGCCTAGGAAAATACATATATACGTGTTATGAAGAAATATGATTTTTTCACAAGGTGTATGATTTGGTAAAGTGAATAGCATATCTCGAGTGTTTTTTCTCAAGGATTTAAATTGTGTGATTCATTTGGCTATTCATGTCCATTTATGATGAAATAAAAGTGAATTGATATTTTATCCTAACAGACCTATGACAAGACTTGTGCACTCCTCAAGATTTTATCCAGACTCAGATTTTTTCCAATGAGTTGCCCATCCTGAGTGTTTTTTCACCTATAATGCGATGGTGGTATTCATAACGTATTTTGAGATATTATTTGAGATTATCTAAGAATGAATATTCTTTAGGTGAAGTTTTATGGTGGTGGAAATCATGTGTCATTATCATATTGTTATCAAGGTCAATACTCCCTTATCACACTAGATTTCAGGTTCCCCATATCCATTATATAGATGATACTGGGGTCAATACTACCCTATCTCACAAGGGCACAAGTTCCCCATATTATTCACACAATTATGGTCAGTACTCCAATTACTATTATAGTGCAGAAGTTCTATACCTTTGGATTGGTACTCTTCTATCTTCAAGCTTCAATGTTGTGTGGGTCCTCCATGTAAGTTGTGTCTCTCTTAGATGTGAAGTGAAGTTAAGTGTTGTGGGCCCCTACACTATTTTCCTGGAGAGGTTATGTGAGAAGCACAATTTAGATTCATGGATCTGTCAGATGTTGTGTATAGCAGTGGTAGGGTGTGGTCCCCTTCCCATTATTTATTTTGTAGTTGTGCGTGTTTTTGGGCATTGATGACGGACCTTTAGAGCTCCAAGTAGGCTCATAGTCCTAGGTTGAGCTGTGATATGGAGAACAAATTTCTCTCTCATCTGGGTTTATTATATGATAATTTATATATATATATATATATATATATCTTTTTGGTTGGATTTTCCTTTCCCTATTGCTCTGGGTTGAGATGACTACTTCTATAATGTCATCAATTTTCCCCTCTTTAGTTTTAGGGAATCCTAATAGGTTTGTATATAATCACCCTTGCATGGGATTTTTATGCACTTTTCATGTATTATTTAGATGGAAGGAATGTCAGTTGTAGTGTTGGAAGTGATTTGGGAAAATTGGGGTGCATAGAATGTATATGATGGTCGGGGATTAGAGATCAATAGAAACACTCTACCATCATTATTTCTTTATTGTTACTCTTAGTTTTGGACTTTTTTTCTGTTGGGTGTGTACATTTCCTTTTACTTTTCATTTTTCACTGTCACACTCTTTGGTATTCCCTAGAGGTTATCACATGCATGTTATTTTACTCTATATCTTATTGTATTTTATTATCATTTCTTTAAAATTTTATATGGATATGGTTGGGTTCATTAATATAGGTACTTTAGGAAAAGCCTTCCATTTTAGTTATGACTTCTGAGTGCTTTTCACAAACCCCTGGCCTATAGGGTTGGTATTTGGGTTTTGGAAACTCGGTCTTCTACTAGCGAGGTGGGCCCTGATGGGATGAGTCATTATATAATGGTATTATGGATAGTTCAACCTTATAGTGGTGTTTGTATTTTTCTCCTTATGAAGTTTGGTTGGGAATTTCGGGCAACAATTTCAATGATTCTGGAGTGTGGATTTTAGGCCAGGAAACCCAGTGTTGGTGTGATGAATGACATATCCATAATCCCAGACTTTGACTACTTTCTTTCTAACATGGATTATAAATACATTGTTTGAAGGGAACATTGGTACATGAAGCATATAGAATTGAGTCCTTTTACTATCATTCTTGAGTCAGCTCCCTATATATATATATATGCTTATCTAATTGTGGTACATTTTATTACTTTCAAGATGCCTCCATGAAGAGAGATAACCAAGTTACTAATTTAGGATTGTGATGATGACTTGATGAGTGATTAGACTCAATTAAGGGGCTATCTCACAAGATCTCTCCTCCCGGAGGGTAGGTAAAAAAACTCCCATCTATCAAGAAGTAGATTTTACCATCATAGGAGGATAAGGATGCGCACAAGTTTAGTGCACTCCATGAGTTCTAGCACCATAGGTAACTGAGGTTTTGTAGTGAGATAGATCCCCAAGAAATGGATGATTAGATTAAGTTGTCAATCTATGTTCACAGACTTTTGTGGACACTGACTAATTATATAGTTACACTAGTATCCAGTCTTTTCCCTAGAATAGATAAGAACTGGTATATTTTAGTCATGCAGATGCATTAAGTGTTATTCCTCTGATGGTCCAACTTCCAATAGCTTCCCTATGAGGGGTACCACCGCATGTTCTTTAACTTAGTTCAAATTTAAGATATTTTAGAGATATAAAAGGGAGGTATGTAAGTTGATGAGTATAATACAAGATTTACTAACCTTATGAGATATTCCCTTGACATGGTTCAATATAGCTTCTTCTAAGTGAGGAAGTTTGAGTAGGGTATCTGCAGATACATATGGTCCATCATTATCTCTTTATGTTTTCCTAACTACATAGGAGTTCTGTAGAAATATCAATTTATAGAGAGTTTTCAAGTAGATGGACTTTGGGAAATTGGTACTGTTAGTGGGCATCCGAGGGCTGATTTTTCTACAATGGTTGATATAAAATAGGTATTGAGGAATATGTGAAGTAACCATGATTAAACTTAAGCACATGGTCATGCGACACATGGACCATGTAGAGGACCAAGGAATCCCAAGGAGGGTAAACTCTATGCATGTGGTGGGTGAGGTCACGTGAAACTTTATTGAACTAATCAATGTGATAACAAGGATGGGTAGACAAGAGATAGATCGCCATGATAGAGGAAGCACTATAATCATGGATCTCCTAGGTGAGACTAGGGTTTCCCCTAGGGAGGAAAAGCTAGTAGAGGAGTAGGTGGGGATCCAAAAGGAGGAGTTAATGGTTGTGGGAAATGTTATGGGATACTTCCAACACCACCACCAGGAGGCCCACACCAATCTTTGGTAGTTGGCAATCGAGGTCCTAGGTAGCTACGGGCTATGAAGGCTTATGACCTAGTAGATCATGAGATGATTAGAGGTACCATATGTGTTTATTATACTCTTGGTTCAATACTAGTAAACACATGTTAAAGTCATTACTTCATCTATTCACTCTTGGTGTGAGTGATAGAGCTCCCAGTTGAGACCTTATCCCAGTAAATGTTTCTAGTGATTCATAAATGGAAAACTTCTTCAATATCACTTATCTACCAGTATTGTTAGCTATCAATTGGGGGAGAGAGTTTATCATGGGACCTATTGGTAACTGAGAAGATACATTATGAATTAATCTTGGGTATGTATTGGTTTTCCACAGTCTAAGGCTAGATTGACTGTCACCATATTTGATTCAGATTCCTTCTAACAGATGGGATGGGATTCTGCTTTATGAGAAAGAAAGATATCTTGGAAGATTTAGTGGGTCTTGTAATTAGGAATCTGTAACCCATCACCCATAATTTTCTTAGTTTAGCCCTTATTTTAGTGGGATATTTAGGCATTTGGGTTCCTTCCGTCATGGAGGATTATATAAACATATTCCCCAAGGATGTTCCAAGACTACCATCATAGAGAGAGAGGGAGTTTTGCATCAAATTACACCCTAGGGTTGCTCTGATATCTTCTAAGGCATAGTAGAAGGACCCTATCGATCTTTAATATATGAGGGTGTAGTAGAGGAACTTCAATTGATGGGTCTTATTAGACCTAGTATCCCCCCTAGGAAGCACTAGATTTGTTCTTGAAAAATTCATATGGGAGGTTGTGGCTTTGTGTTGATTATCATTGCCTAACCCAGGCCATGATAGATAATAAATACCCATTTACAGGGATTTTTTACCTATTTGATTAATTTTGAGGTGTGATATGGTTCTCAAAGATCTATCTCAGGTCCAGCTACCAATGGTTGAGGGTTTCAAGTCTGATATTCCAAATCCAACAATATGATGTTTCTAAGGACACTATGAGTTCCTAGTGATTCCTTTCAGTGTAACAAATTCCCCTAATTTTTTTATGGAACAGATGAATCATATGTTCCATCTATAATTGATTTGATTGGTTTTTATCTTCATGGATGGAAAAATCATCCACTCTACATTAGAGGAGGATCATACAAAGTACTTGAGGATGTTCCTGTACTTTCTTTGGGAGAACTAGCTTTATGGTAATCTCTCAAAGTTACAATTCTAGATCCATGATGTTCAATTTCTGGGTCATGTCATTTCTGAGCATAGATTAGCTATGGACCCAGTGAAGATTCATATAGTGATTTCTTGAGAGCCACCCAAGAGCATATCAGAGGTGTAGATTTTTCTTAGATTAGTGGGGTACTACATGTGGTTCATGGAAGAATTATCCATGAATACATTCCCTTTGAATTCACTAACATGAAAAGGAATATGTTTAACAATAATGAGTAGTTTCATATATCCTTTTATGAGATGAGGCTGAGGCTGACTAGTTATCTTATTTTGAGACTACCTGAGGAGGTAATGGAGTATGTATTATATTGTGATGCCTCTATAGATAGGATAATCTATATGTTATTTTAGAGGAAGGAAATGATTTCATATGGGTTGAGAAATATGATACCCCATGAGAAAAATTACACAACTCGCTACCTAGAGTTTGAAGCATAGTCTTCGCTCAGAGGATGTGGAGGAACTATCATTTAGGAGATAATTTTGTTGTTTACTCAGACCATTATAGTATCAGGTATTTATTCACATAGAGAGATCTAAACCTAATATAGAGACACTAGTTGGAGTTCCATTAAGAGTATAGATTTAAGATAGTATATACTTCTAGGAAGGGTAATGTGGTGTAAAATTCCCTTAGCTGGAAGTATCATTCTCATCTAGTGGAGGAGGCATCTGATTTGTTGGATTCTTTGTAGTTAACCCTAGTGGAGGAGAGGTTTAAAACTTATATTTAGTCAATGGTGTATAATCCTCTCATTATTAAGTGTGTTAGAGAGTCTTAGTTAAGAGACACTCACTGTGAGGTCCTACATGAATAGATATCCTAGGGAGATTTACCATATGGATTATCTAAATAAGGGAATCACATCATCCTATTCTAGGGTTGGACGGTGGTTCTGATCATGTTGCGAGAGGAGGTGATGAGTGAGTTTCATACATCTACTTTGTATGTACATAAGGTTGTATGGAATATGTATATAGACCTTAAAAAACGTTTTGTTGGGATTTCATGAGGTGGATATTTGATGATTTTGTCTCTCGGTGTCTCATATGTTAGAAGGTGAAGGCTAATCACTAGGTTTTGGTAGGTTTTCTATAGCCTCTTGAGATCCCAAAATGGATATAGGATGAAATATCCATGGACTTTGTGATAGGGGTTCTACAGATAGTGAGTGGCCATGATACCATATGGGTGATAGTTTACTAAATTTCTAAGTTGCTGTACTTATTTTCTATAAGGGAGAAGAGTTTGGCAGAGGGTTTTGGGAATTTATACATGATGGAGATCGTGCTCCTCCATGGGGTTCCCTTGACGATTGTTTCTAACCAGTATTTTTGGTTCACATCACAACTATAGAGAGGAATGCCAGAGGAATTCAGAACCCAATTAAGGATGAGTATAAATTTTCCTCCCCATATGATTGGGAAGACCATGTGTAGTATCCAAGTGTTTGATGATACACTGAGGTCTTGCTTGTTAGAATTTGGTTGGAGTTGAGAGGAACACATACCTTTGGCAGAGTTTTCATATAACAATAGCTATCACTCTACTATTAGCAGGGCACCTTTTTAGGCCATGTATGGGAGACCTTGTAGGTCACCCTTATACTATAATGATATTGGTGAGGCATATATTATTTGGTCATAGATGGTGCAAGTGATGACAGAGAAGGTCTAGGTGATCCATGAGTGGATGAGGACAACCCAATGTAGGTAGGAATATTATGATGATCGACTTTATAGGCTCTTGGAGTTTGAGTGGGAGACCATTTTTTCTTGAGAGTATCCCCATGATGAGGATTGATAAGATTATATGGGGGAGTAAAGTCATCCTTGAGGTTTATCTAGTTTTTTTAGATCCTGTAGAGGGTTTTAGATGTTGCTTACCACCTCTACATACCCCAAAAATTGGAGAGGGTGCATGCGGTTTTCCATGTGTCACAGTTGAGGAGATATGTGAATTATCTTACACATGTTATTGACTAGGGGAGAGCTAGACATCAAGGATAAAACCACCTTTATAGAGTACTTGGTGCTAATATAGGATCAGAAAGAAAAGATCCTTCAAGGATAGATCATTCATTTAGTTCATGTACTATGACAACATGGGAGCATGAAAAAGAGCTCTTGGGAGTGGGAGAGCTAGATGGGGACTCAGTATCCCCACTTTTTTTTAGTTTGTGATTTTTAGGGATGAAAATCTTTGAAGGAGGGAATATTTTAGAGAATTGTTTTCCTTTTAATACTTTCAAATATATTAAGAAATATTTTTAGAGCCATGCGTTGAGATAATGTGATATTCCATGGCCTGGTGAGACCAAATTTAATTCTATAAAAATATTAAAAAAAATTCAATAATATGCATAATGTTTTTTAAAAATAATGTACAATATATTTAATGGAGTCTATAATAATTAGTGAGTGACCATAGTTGAATACAGAGCATGGGGTTTTTCCTAGGTGTGATATAAGGTTGGTCGACACCAGAAATCCGGTTTAGGCAGCCATTGGAAGGTGCGTTTAATTAAAATAGAGAAATAAATTATTTATTTGTTTTATTAAATTAAATAATTAAAATCCTCTATAAATACCCTCTTATGATGGTTTTCCAAGGTTTATCAACATACAAATTTCTAGATCTGATAGAAGTAGGTGATCATTATTCATTGGAAGATCAACATTGAATGAAGAATGATAACCAAATCGAGGTGGATCGAGAGGAATCGAACATAGAAGGTCATATCCCTCCCTAGAGAACATGTTATTCACCAAAAATATATCAATAATTGAGGTCGGGATCTTAAATTGTGGGTTTATCACTTTTTATTAAAATGTTTATCATGGATTAATTATCTTCTTTTAATCTATGATTTATATATTTTCTTTGCATAACCCCCTTCTACCTCGTTGCATAATTGATCCATTAAACCCCCTTTTACCTTTATATCACGCTATTTATAAAATCATATACCAAGAAATTTTTTCCCAATGATGGTTAACTTTTTTAATGTTATTTTCTCCTCTCTTCTCAATGCGTTCTTCATTGTTGACCAATGGTGATGTAGTTCGATATTGTTGGGGCGAGTGACAATGTGACGGAACCCTCATATTCATTATAGTAGTATGAGAAACACGAAGATCAATGGTTTGTGGATGAATTGATGAATTATATAGGATATGGGTGATAATACATGGATTCGGGACTAGAAGAGGTCACGAGAATGAGAAGCAAGTTTACAAGAGGCACATTCAGAGATGTACGGTTTCTATGAATGGATTTGGACAATTTTCTAGTGAGGAATGGTCAGAATTTGATTTCTATACAACTGACGGTGGGTGTTATTATTATTTTTAATAATAATAATATTTTAAAAAATGGTTAGTTATGATAACTATTATAGATAATAATTATAATAACAATAAAGAAGAGATATGGATGGAGTGAGGTACCCCGTGCAATTGGAGAGATAAAGTGAATTTCCCTTTGTTTTAAACTATTATTATTATATAAAATAATAAAGATAATATATATAAAACAAAAAAATGAAAAAATGAAAAAAATTAAGGGGGGGTACATCCTAGCAGTACAAAACATTCCCCTCCATCAATTTTTGGATTAAAATTTAAGAATAATAATAATAATAAAATATTATCATTATTTATTATATCGTAGGATCTTGCTTCAACTGTAACTTCTTCATGAAGTGTTGGAATGATGAACCATATAGAACATTGTGAACTAGATACTAAGATGGATGATTCAATACTAGTGATGAATATTTAATTTGGACTCGTGGCCTGATCCAACAAAGCAACATACATACGTGTTATAATGAAATGTGTTTTTTCACTGAGTCTTCGATTTGGGAAAGTGAATAGGATATCCTAAGTGTTTTTCCATGAAACATTAAATGGAATGATCCATTAAGAAATTCATGTTTATTTATAATGAAATATTAGTGGATTGATATTTTGGACTAATAGACTGATGACGATCCTCAGGCACTCATCAAGCTGTTGCCCAGACTCATATTTTGGCTTGTGAGTAGCCTATCCCAAATATTTTTCTATGTAGAACATGATGGTGGAATTTTTAGTATATTTTGAGAAATGATGTGATATTTTATTAGTGTGATGCTACTTTAGGATAGGTCTTATGATGATGGTGATTGGGTGTGAGCATCACGGTGTTATCAGGGTCAATACTTCCCTATCACACTAGGGAACGAGTTCCACATATCAATTATATAAATAATACCAGGGTTAGTAATCTCTAATTACAATAGGGTGTGGGTTCCCCATATTATTTACATAGGTAGGTTATATACGCCCCTTACTACTACAAGGTGCAATTTATCTACCTACAGAGTGCTATGCCTCCTTCTCCGATCTCTGACGACATGTGGGTCCTCCATAGGAGATGTGGCCCCTCAATTGTGGAGCACAATTGTATGGTGCATGAAACTAAACTATTTTCCTAGTGAGGTTACGTGAGTTTAATGGTTTATATTTGTGTCTCCCTCTACTGTAATGCATAGAATTTGTGGGGTTCAAGCCCCTCCCCAATGTTTCTTTTACAACTGTGCATGATGCTGGGTATCCATGATGGACCATTGGAGATGTAGAAAGACCCATTATCCTAGGATGAGATGTGATATGGAGATCCCATTTATCAATCATCTGGGTTTCTTGTATGAGAATATATATTTATTTATTTATGTGTTTTTGGGTTTTCCTTTCCTTCTTACTTTGGGATGAGATGAATACTTCTATCATGTCTTTTATTTCCCCATCTTCAGTTTTTAGGGACTCCTAATGGGTATGTATATACTCACCCCTGCATGGTATTTTTCATACATATCATGCATTATGGAGATGATAAAAAAGTTTCCATTGCAATTGGTAGAGTTTAGGGATACTTGGGTTCATAGACCATGTATGGCGATCGAGGCTTGGAGATCGGGAGCTGGGCTCTTTTAGATTTATTTTTTATAGTTACTATAAAGTTGAGACATATTTTATAGTTGGGTGTTTATTATTACTTTTGATTTTCATATTTCACTTTCACGCTCTTTTGTATTCCTTAGAGGTTATTACAAGCATGGTTTTTACTCTATATTTTATTGTCTTTTATTATTATTCCTCTATAAATCTGTGTGGAGATGGTTGAGTGCATGAGAAAAATTACATTAAGAAAATTATTACTAATTTAGTTATGAATTCTCAGAACTTTTCACCATGACATGTCCTAGGGAGGTGGTATTGGGTTTGTGGGGGCCTGATCTTCCACCGACAAGGAGTGTAAAACCCAAAATTCTAAAGTAAGAACATCATATTCGATAGTGTGTATGACATGAAACACCAAGCGAGTAAGAGGAATATAATATACATAGACTTTTCATATATTTACTAATCCGTGATATATATTTAAACACAAAAGATACTAAGTTAATGCGCGTTGCATGCAATAACGAATTTCTTCAATCGTTTGTGTTACACGTATGACCGAGTTTTACCGAAACAAATATATTAATAAAACATTATTATTTAGTATAATAAGATATAACCAAGATATTAAATTAGTGGTTATGAATCATATTAACTAACTTATGAAAATATATGGGCTATAAAAATATAATATAAAGTCATTGGTTACCAATTAATTTTAAATGAATATAAGAACCAATTGAATATAGAAAAATGTTTTTATACTCACAATGGTGTTTTATCCTAATAAATTAAATTAATTAATATTAGTGAATGATATTAATAAAATACATATATTATATATTAAATAAAATAATTTTTATTTTCATCCAATATATTATATAGTCATATGATAAGAACAAACCTAATTTTATGCATAAAAACCTATATTTTTTTAAAGAATGTTTTACCAACTTTTAATGGAGGACCTATTTTAAATAAAATTTTTGGAACTTTTATAAATTTTATATGACAAATTAAAATTTATTTTTTAAATATAAACATCAAAATTATCTTAGGGTGATTTTTGGTATTTTTCTATGAAGTTTCATTTCTTGATGAATAGTAAAAAATACTGAATTTTGATTCAAAATTTATTTTTCATAAAATTTATTTATAAGGTTAAATTATATTTTTGATTGGTTTTATAGTTTAATTAGATAAAATTTATATCAAATAATCCAATTTTGGTCATTATAATTAATTTAAATTTGAAATTGATTATAAAAACCTAGCAAACATTTGAACATTTTAATTTAAAACCCCTCTTTGTTTTCCCGCATGTGGGATTAAATTTAAATGAATTTATTCCAATTATATGATTGTATTTGGAAAATTGGATTATTTTTTTTTCATAAGAATAATTTATAATTTATAACAATTTCAACTTTGTTTTTGAAAAAAAAAATTATAGAATGTGATTAAAATTAATTACAATAATTTAGAGAAAAAATAACTTAACAAGTGACTAAAACTTAAAAATAATTGCTGAAAGGACATAGAAACCTATCAAAAATCAATTTTATGTCCATATTTAGATCCTTTCCTCCCTTTTATATGATTGATTCCATTATTGGTGTAAGAACCCATGTTTTTCCGGACCTTTGTTTTGAGCAGAAATTTAAATTTTTGTTGTTGGACGCTCATGAGGGGTAAAATGGTCATTTTACCCTAACAACTGATCTCAGATAATTTTTCCAACAACTCCATTGGTCCTAGAATAGGGTTTTTACCCTAGGAGAGGATTTTGGAGGAAATCTGTGTTGTTCTAATTTTGGCAGAATATTTAATATTTAATATTATTAAATTAAATATTAAATTATTTGTGTAGGTTAGTTTGGCAATAAATTTTAATTTGAGTGTCGGATTGAGATTCCGTCTATGTCTCTAAGTCTGGAATGGGGAGTTTAGCCTAGGGAAGGCATAAACTCATGTCGGGCGTCGGGGCTGGCCCGGGCCCCTTTTTCTTCCTTTTCTTTTCTTCTTTTCTTCTCTTTTCTCTCTCTTCCTCCCTCCTCCTTCTTGCGCATTCACCATGTGTGGATTCTCTTTGGCTGTGTCCCATGGGAGAATTGGGAGATCGATAAAATGGGAGAGAATGAAGGCAAGAAGGGTACCGATTCGAAGCCCTCGACGCGCTGAGTCGGCGTGCGACATCCATGGACCGTGAAATCAACCGAGGCTTCGGAGGTTTCCGCCCAAAGGTAGGGCCGTTTATGTTTTTTCCATAAATCCCCATTAATCAAATTGTTTTAAGTTTTTAAATCCTTATATTTCTTGCTTGTATGTCCATGGGGCTCGATCTTTGGTTTCTGGGGCGAAAACAGGCGAATCGGGTGCTTTTAGGGATTTCCTGTCGGAAAACCCAGTATACACGGCGTGTGTTCCAAGGGAACACACCGTGTGTTCTTCCCATATGGGGAAGACGAATTTTTCGTAAGTACACATTGTGTACTTGAGTGCACGCCATGTAGTGGGTGGCCGTGTGGCTGGCCATGTGGAATAGAACACGAATTTAAGGGTTTTTTTGAAGTACATGTCGTGTACTTTGAGTACACGTCGTGTAGTGGTACATGGGCATGTGTTCGGGTGAAAAAAAACATGGTGTGAATTTTTTTGAACAGTACACGCCATGTACATTAAAGTACACACCGTTTACTATTACATAGGCAGGCCCAATGGGTTCTGGCCATGTACTGTTCCTGTTTAGTAATTTTGGGATATCTTATGATCTGGAAGTCAGAATTGGGCATGTGAGTAGTCAATTCTGAGCATTGTTTCACGCAGATTGCGATGGTGGAATACTTTAAACATTTAGAGGTCATATAAATGGGTTTTGGGGAATTTTTATCTAAATTGAGGGGATTCTTCCTCCTTTTATCGAGCCTAGTTGTCGCTTGAGGGTGAGACTTGGCGAGGTTGTTAGGTTGGGTGTTCGGACCAACTTAGTAATAACCTTTAATATGAGATGATTTGTGAGATATCTCCCATAACCTTTTCTATATAGGATTGTTCCCTTGTGAGATGTTCCTTTCTGGCATGTGAGGTCGTGAGACCGGGGACTTCCAAGGATCCCCGGAGGGATGCCTTTACTTATGTGCTGACCTAGGGAGTCCCTAGTAGGATCTCTGTCTAGTTCTTCCTTTTATAGGACCCACATTATGAAATTCCTATGTTTTCCTTCCTTTGAAGGTCTTGTGTAGGATTCCTACCTTACTCTTCACTAAGGATCCCACGTTGGATGCCTTCTCTCGTGTTTACCTAGAGGATCCCGAGTATGATGCCTCCTTAGTGTTTGACTTGAGGGACCTAGGGGGGTACCCGTTGTTTGACTGACCCTGAGTTGTTACGTAAGTTTTGGGTAGATATGGTGATCAATTGTCACCTAGAACCCATGCCAAACTGGTGATTCCTTTGGGATTCAGATGTATTGTTGGGTTAGGCGTTCAGGCCACCCGCACTTGTTTGTTTATATCTGACATGGGTTGTTGATGATTTAGTGGTTACCAGAGGTGCTTACTGGTTGGTGGCTGGTGAGCCTGATGCGAGGTGTCTTTCTTGTTTTTTGGGATGCCTACCTTGCCTTGTGTTCCAGAGTAGTAGGTGGTCTGATGTTTAATTGCCAACTGTTGTGTTTTTTTGTGTAACATTTTGCTACGAACCCACGTTGGGGTGTCGTATGGATGAGGACTTGGATGTTTATATACCTAGAATTACATAGGTGATTTAATGTAATTATACACTATTTTTTGGGATCACTTCTTGGATCCTGGACCACCCCAGGGGTGCGTTCCTCTGTTTAGCGGTTTGGCCAGGTTACCCGAGGGTATACCGTAAAATTTAGCATGCTTTGAATTGCCTTGAGAGGAATTTTATATAAATGCTTGTTTGTATGTTGGGATTGGCCCAGTTACTTGATTTCATATGGAATGCCCGAGGGAAGTATTTTATATAGCTCAAGGGTAGTGTTTTGTTTCACCTAAGGTCAATTTTCTGTTTAGCCTGAGGGCAACGTTTCTCATGCCTGAGGTCAGTGCTTGTTTAGCCTGAGGACATTGTTTTTTAGCCTGAGGGGGAAAATTTCTCATGCCTGAGGGCAGTAGCTTCTGTTCTTGAGTAAAATATCTCTTACGCCTGAGGGAGGTATTCGTTATGCCTGAGGGCAGTCACCTGAGGGTTTTGTTTCTGTTTTCCTGAGGGAAAGGATTCACATGTCTGAGGACAGTGGTTACTTAGTATATTCACTGTGGTGATTTCTTCTGTTGAACCTTCCAAGCTACATCACAGGCTTGGCATTGTTGTTATCTTTTTCTTTCTGATTTTCTGTTGTGGTTTCTGATGTGGAATTGGTATAGGAGATGGCCGGTCGAGGCCGAGTCTTGGAGAAACTCATAGTAGAATTATATTGAACTTGTTTCTTATTTTTGGTTAACTTGTTCAGAGATATATTTACGGCGTTGGCTGAATCAGGTACATGTTGATGGGATAACAGTCCTAGAGATCGACTTAATGATACACAGCTTGAGTGGAACGACGTCCATCTCAATTCCCTTGCACATGATGTTCAGGAGATCGGGCTTATAGTCCCAAGGTTCAACTATTGATGTGGTTTCTTGTTATTTGAATCACCCAATCATGAATATTCATATTTATGTATATGTGTATAGGTATGGGACTATACATGTGTACATATATAGATATGGACATACATGGTGGAACTTGCCCATTTGACAGGGATTACATACCCTGAGTTCAACTGTGGTTGCACTTTTTCTTAACTACCTTTTGTTGTGTTCCAGCTAGGCTGTGCACATTGTTGTTGCATTCACTTTTAGCAGCACAGTTATGGGTTGCTTGTCAGGGTGCCCTACTAAGATTATTTCTCACCCCTGCACATACACCTCGGTGTACGTGTAGACCTTATGTCTTTTTTTCAGGTTGATCACGAGTTTCATGGTGGATAGGTCTGATGCCCGGTGTTGCATAATCGAGTGGAGCTGCTCAAGTGGTTCCACTGATCGAGCTGCAACAGTTCGACAGTGTTTGGAGATCGGGTGTGTGGATTGGCTCAGAGTTAGTAGCAGTGCCCTGTACTTTTACTTTCATATTATTTTGTACTTGTATCTGTATGTTCTACCAGTGGGTGACCAGTGTTTTATTATATTGCATAGCTATTCGGGATTTTACAGCATTTTACAATTACAGCTAGTTCTATTTCAGTTATTTACTACTTCCACACTCTGTTTACTTTCTGTTGTGTATGATACTTAGTTATTTCCTCTGTTTTCTTACTCTGGTATGATGGCATAGTCTCCCCACCATCACACCCTAGGACCTCGCTGCTAGTCGGTAGCCACTGGCATACGGGGAGGCGCGCTTGAGGCCTTGTGGCGAACCGGCTCGGAGCACCGGTTTAGTGGCTTTCGGGTCAGGACGTTACAAAGTGGTATCAGAGGAGTTTTATTTTCTCATTTTACTATTTGGGATATGGTAGACAGGAGTATTAGGAATGTGTCAGAACCTGTGATGGATATCGGGATGGTGCATCGAGAAGACTTGTTCTGGTAAGAAGTCCTTGTTTCCAGGGTTTGGGATTGTTGTTCTGATTTTGCGATGATACAGTTGTATTGATTTTTGCCTTGAGTGACGCACATGTTGTGTGGTGTTTTGATTTACTATGGATCTCTGGGTCTTGTCCATTGGTAAGATGTCAGGGATGGATTTTGACTCTTGGCCGGCAAAGGCAAGAGGCGCCTCATGCATCATACTAGGCACATAGGATTCATAGCATATAGGCCTGCTAGTGTGTGTTTTTACTGACTACTAAGACCTTTGGGTCTATTTACACATACTTTTTACTCTGATGGTTGGTTATTTGGATCTATGTTGAGGCGTTGGTGTGAGTATGATGACTCATTCCTCTTGCACAGGTGGTGCAGGGACCCTGGATGGTCTTTGTGGCACGTGATGCCTTTTTTTAACCCTTATTCGGTGTTTTTTCTGGTCTATGGTTATCTAGTCGGATTGTTGTGTACGATGCTGATAGATACCAAGGATTTTCTTCTGATCTAGACCTCCTTGTGGTATTACTGTATACAGATACCCGATGAGCGTCAGTTCAGTTTCTCTTCTGCTTAGGTTGTGAACTCCAGGGAGTAGTTCCTTCTGAGGATGCTCGGATAGGATCAGGGCCCTTGTAGGTTGTATTTTGGTTTTGACTTTTGTTGGTCGTTGTGATCTTTACCATCTTCTGAGAGGTTTTGGATCATTTGGGCTAGGTGGTTAGACCTTGTAACCCAGTTGTGAGGATTTTTTAGTAGGGTTGGGTGGAAGACCTAGATACCATTGGTTTTGACACGAACCCTTGTAGGTCGATGTATGTTTTGTTCTAGGGAAACCTGTGTGAGGGTGGTTGACCCGTGATTGGGTCCTGGTCTGGTTTTGGTGGGATGTTAGCGTGGCTCGGAGGGAGTTGGACACGCCTTTAGTGAAATCTCAGTGTACTCCGGTTAGAGATGATCATGCGCTATCTTGATTCATCTTGAGTATGCTCAGAGAGCTTTGACCCTACATCGATCTCCTTTTTCCTTCTTAATTTTCCTCCCTGTTGATGATGGAACCTATTCTAGTTGTGCTCTCGGAGCAGTGTAAGGAAAGCCATGTGGTGGGGAGTACACCTTTGGCCTTTTGAGCGTGGTTCTCCTTGTTAGGTTAAACTTCGAGGTTTTCCAGGAGCTTTTGAGCTCAAAGTATCTTTTAAGATGACAATAAGGGTATTCCTATGGTGGGGAGTACCAGATCGGTCATAGTTGAATATCTTCTGCGTAGAAGGAAGTTGTTAATGCTATAAAGCTGGTCATCGGATAGTCTAGATAGGATGTTTGTGCATATTCTCAAGTTATGAGTATGGTTGTTGGTTCTTTCACTGGGCTTCTCGGGGACGAGAAGGTTTATATTCGGGAGTTTGTAAGAACTCGTGTCTTTCTGAACCATCGTTTTGAGCAGAAATTTAAATTTTTGCTATTGGACACTCGTGAGGGGTAAAATGGTCATTTTCCCCTAATAGGTGATCTCAGATAATTTTTCTGACAACTCCATTGGTCATGGAATAGTGTGTTTACCCTAGGATAGGAGTTTGGAGGAAATCTGAGCTGTTCGGATTTTGGCGGAATATTTAATATTTAATATTATTAAATTAAATATTAAAATATTTTCATAGGTTAGTTTGGAAATAACTTGTAATTGGAGTTTAGGATTGAGATTCCTACTGCGCCGTTGAGTCCGGAATGGGGAGTTTAGCCTAGGGAAGGCATGACCTCATGTCGGGCATCGAGGCCGGCCCGGGCCCCTTTTTCTTCCTTTTCTTTTCTTCTTTTCTTTTATTTTTTCTCTCTTCCTCCCTCCTCTTTCTTGTGCATGCACCATGTGTGGATTTTCCATGGTCGTGTACCATGGGAGAATTGCGAGATCGAGAAAACGAGAGATTATGAAGGCAAGAAGGGTACTGATTCGAAGCCCTCGACGCGTTGAGTCGGCGTGCGGCATCCGTCGACCGTGAAATCAACCGAGGCTTCAGCGGTTTCCGCCCGAAGGTAGGGCCATTTATGTTTTTTCCATAAATCCCCATTAAAAAATTGTTTTAATTTTTTAAATCCTTGTATTTCTTGCTTGTATGCCCGTGGGGCTCGATCTGTGGTTTTGGGGGCGAAAACAGGTGAATCGGGTGTTTTTAGGGATTTCCTGTCGGAAAACCCAGTATACACGGCGTGTGTTCCAGGGGAACACGCCATGTGTTCTTTCCATTCAGGGAAGATGAATTTTTCTTAAGTACACATTGTGTACTTGATTATATGCCGTGTAGTGGTTGGTCGTGTGGCTGGTCGTGTGGAATAGAACACTGTTTTATGGGTTTTTTTGAAGTACACATCGTGTACTTTGAGTACATGGCGTGTAGTGGTACATGGGAATGTGTTCGGGTGAAAAAGAACATGGTGTGAATTTTTGTGAACAGTAAACGCCATGTACATTAAAGTACATGCCATGTACTCTTACATAGGACGGCCCAATGGGTTCTGGCCATGTACTCTGTCCATGTACTGCTTCAGTTTAGTAATTTTGGGATATCTTATGATCTGAAAGTCATAATTGGGTGTGTGAGTAGTCAATTCTATTTGTTTTTCACGTAGATCACGATGGTGGAATCCTTTTAACATTTAGAGGTCATATAAATGGGTTTTTGGGGATTTCTATCTAAATTGAGTGGATTCTTCCTCCTTTTATCGAGCCCAGCCATCGCTTGAGAGTGAGACTTGGTGAGGTTGTTAGGTTGGGTGTTCGAACCCACTTAGTCATAACATTTAATATGAGATGAGATGTGAGATATCTCCCACAACCTTTTCTATATAGTGTGTTTCCCTTGTAAGACGTTCCTTTCTGGCCTATGAGGCTGTGAGACTGGGCACTTCCAAGGATCCCCGGAGGGATGCCTTTACTTGTGTGCTGACCTAGGGAGTCCCTAGTAGGATCTCTCTCTGGTTATTCCTTTGATATGACCCATGTTATGAAATGCCTATGTTGTCCTTCCTTTGATGATCCCGTGTAGGATTCCTCCCTTACTCTTCGCTAAGGATCCTGTGTTGGATGCCTTCGCTCGTGTTTACCAAGAGGATCCCGAGTATGACGCCTCCTTAATGTTTGACTTGACAGACCCAGGGGGTACCCATTGTTTGACCGACCCTGAGTTGTTACATAATGTTTGGGTAGAGATGGTGATCGGGTTTCACCTAAAACCCATTCCAAACTGGTGATTCCTTTGGGCTTTGGATGTATTGTTGGGTTGGGTGTTCGGGCCACCCACACTTGTTTGTTTATATCTGACATGGGTTGTTGATGATGTAGTGGTTACCAGAGGTACTTCTTGGTTGGTGGTTGTTGAGCCTGATGTGGGGAATATTTCTTTTTTGTTGGGATTCCTACCATGCCTTGTGTGCCATAGTAGTAGGTGGTCTGATGTTTAATTTCCAACTGCTGTGTGCTTTTGTGTAACATTGTGCTATGAACCCACATTGGGGTGTCGTATGGCAGAGGTATTAGCTGTTTAAATACCTAGAATTACATAGGTGATTTAATGTAATTATAAACTGTTGTTTGGGATCACTACTTGGATCCAGGACGACCCCGGGGGTGCGTTCCACTGTTTAGCCGTTTGGCCAGGTTACCCGAGGGTATACCATAAAATTTAGAATGATTTGAATTTCCATGAGAGGAATTTTATATAAATTCTTGTTTGTATGTTGGGGTTGGCCCGATTACTTGATTTCCTATGGAATGCCTGAGGGCAGTATTTTATATAGCCCGCGGGAAGTTTTTTTTTTCGCCTGAGGGAAAGTTTCTGTTTATCCTGAGGGCAACGTTTCTCATGCCTTAGGGAAGTGCTGGTTTAGCCTGAGGGCAGTGTTGTTTAGCCTGAGGGGAACATTTCTCATTCCTGAGGGTAGTAGCTTCTGTGCCTGAGGGAAATATCTCTTACACCTGAGGGAAGTATTCGTTATTCTTGAGGGAAGTCACCTGAGGGTTTTGTTTTTGTTCTCCTGAGGGAAAGGATTCACATGTCTGAGGATAGTGGTTACATTATATATTCACTGTGGTGATTTCTTCTATTGAACCTTCCAAGCTGCATCACAGGCTTGGAATTGTTTTTATCTTTTTCTTGCTGATTTCCTGTTGTGGTTTTTGATGTGGCATTGTTATAGGAGGTATTCGGTCGAGGCCGAGTCTCGGAGAAACTCATAATAGAATTATATTGAACTTGTTGCTTGTTTTTGGTTAACTTGTTCAGAGATATAGTTCTGGAATTGGCTAAAAAAGGGACATGCCTATGGGATTACGGACCCAAAGATCGACTAAATGATACACGACTTGAGTGGAACGACGTCCAGCTCAATGCCCTTACACAGGATGTTCAGGTGATCGGGCTTATGGTCCCAAGGATCGACTGCTGATGTGGTTTCTTGTTATTTGAATCACCCAATCATGAATATTCATATTTATGTATATGTGTATAGGTATGGGACAATACATGTGTACATATATAGATATGGAAATCTATGGTGGAACTTTCCTATTTGACAGGGATTACATACCCTGAGTTCAACTATGGTTTCATGTTTGGTTAACTTCCTTTTATTGTGTTCCAGCTAGTCTGAGCACATTGTTGTTGCATACACTTTTAGCAGCACAGTTTTAGGTTTCTTGTCGGGGTGCCCTACTGAGATTATTTGTCTCCCCTGCACGTGCACCTTGGTGTACTTTTAGACCTTATGTTTGTTTTCTGTTTGAGAACGAGTTGCATGGTGGATAGGGCTGATGCCCAGTGTTGCATAATCGAGTGGAGCTGCTCGAGTGGTTCCACTGATCGGGCTGCATCAGTTCAACAGTGTTTAGAGATTGGGTATGTGGATTGGCTCAGATTTAGTAGCAGATCTCTCTACTTTTACTTTCAGTTTCTTTTGTACTTGTATCTGTATGGTCTTGCAGTGGGTGACTAGTGTTTTGTTGTATTGCATATCTATTCGGGCTTTTAAATCATTTTACTATTACAGATAGTTCTATTTCAATTGTTTACTGATTTCGCACTCTGTTTACTTTCTGCTATGTATGATACATAGTTATTTCTGTTGTTTGGTTACTCTGGTATGAGGGAATAGTCTCCCCACTATCACACCCTAGGCCCTCACTGCTAGTCGGAAGCCTCTGGCATACGGGGAGGTGCGCTTGAGGCCTTGTGGCGAACCGGCTCGGAGCATCGGTTTAGTGGCTTCCGGGTCGGGACGTTACAAAGTGGTATCAGAGGAGTTTTCTTTTCTTAGTTTAATATTTGGGATATGGTAGACAGGAGTATTAGGAATGTGTCGGAACCTGTGATGGATATCGGGCTGGTGCATCGAGAACACTTGTTCCAGTAATAATTCCTGGTTACCAGGGTTTGGGATTGTTGTTCTGATTTTGCGATGTAACAGTTTTATTGATTTTCCCCTAGAGTGACACACATGTTGTGTGGTGTTTTTATTTACTATGGATCTCTGGGTCTTTTACATTGGTAAGATGTCAGGGATGGATTTTGACTATTGGCCGGAAAAGGCAAGAGGCGCCTAATGCATCATACTAGGCACATAGGATTCATAGCATATAGGCCTGCTAGTGTGTTTTTTTACTGACGACTGAGATATTTGGGTCTATTTACACATAATTTTTACTCTGATGGATGGTTATGTGGATCTATGTTGAGGCGTTGGTGTGAGGATGATGACTCAGTCCTCTTGCACACGTGGTGCAGTGACCCTAGTTGGTCTATGTGGCACGTGATTCCTTTTTGTTTAACCCCTTATTGGGTGTTTTTCCAGGTCTTTGGTTATATAGTCGGATCACTGAGTATGATGCTGATAGATACCAAGGCTTTTTTTTGAGCTGGACCTCATTGTGGTATTGCTGTATACAAATACCCGATGACCGTCTGTTCAGTTTCTCTTCTTCTTAGGTTGTGAACTCCAGGGAGTAGTTTCTTCTGAGGATGCTCGGATAGGATCAGGGCCCTTGTAGGTTGTGTTTTGGTTTTGACTTTTGTTGGTCGTTGTGATCTTTACCGTCTTCTGAGAGGTTGTGGATCTTTTGGGCTAGGTGGTTAGACCTTGTAACCCAATTGTGAGGCTTTTTCAGTAGGGCTAGGTGGAAGAACTAGATACCATTGGTTTTGAATCAAACCCTTGTAGGTCGATGTTTGTTTTGTTCTAGGGAAACCTGTGTGAGGGTGGTTGACCCATGCTTGAATCCTGGTCAGGTTTTGGCGGGATGTTAGCGTCGCTCAGATGGAGTTGGACACATCTTTAGTGAAATATCAGTGTACTATTAGAGATGATCATGCAGTATCTTGATTCATCTTGAGTATGCTGAGAGAGATTTGACCCTAAATCGAGCTCCTTTTTCCTTCTTAATGTTCCTCCTTATTGATGATGGAACCTGTTTTGGTTGTGCTCTCATAGTAGTGTAAGGAAAGCCATATGGTGGGGAGTACACCTTTGGCCTTTTGATGGTGGTTCTCCCTGTTAGGTTAAACTTTGGGGTTTTCCAAGATCTTTTGAACTCATAGTTTCTTTTAAGATGACGATAAGGGTATTCCTATGGTGGGGAGTACCAGATCAGTCATAGTTGAATATCTTCTACATAGAAGGTAGTTGTTAACGCTATAAGGTTGGTCGTCGGATTGTCTAGATAGCCTGTTTGTGCAGATGTTCGGGTTAGGATTATGGTTGTTTGTTCATTCACTGGGCTTCTCGGGGACAAGAAGGTTTAAAGTGGGGAGTTTGTAAGAACCCGTGTTTTTCTGAACCGTCGTTTTGAGCAGAAATTTAAATTTTTTCTATTGGATGCTCGTGAGGGGTAAAATGGCCATTTTCCCCTAACATCTGATCTTAGATAATTTTTCTGAGAACTCCATTGGTCCTGGAATAGGGTGTTTACCCAAGGATAGGATTTTGGAGGAAATCTGAGCTGTTTGAATTTTGGCGGAATATTTAATATTTAATATTATTAAATTAAATATAAAATTATTCGCGTAGGTTATTTTGGAAATAACTTTTAATAAGAGTGTCGTATTGTGATTTATTCTATGCCTTTGATTCCGGAATGGGGATTTTAGCTTAGGGAAGGCATAAACTCGTGTCGGGAGCTGGGGCCGGCCCGGGCCCCTTTTTCTTCCTTTTCTTTTCTTCTTTTCTTTTATTTTCTCTCTCTTCCTCCCTCCTCCATCTTGCGCATTCACCATGTGTGGATTCTACATGGTCGTGTCCCATGGGATAATTGGTAGATCGAGAAAACATAAGAGAATGAAGTCAAGAAGGGCACCGATTCGAAGCCCCCGAAGCGTTGAGTCAGCGTGTAGCATCTGTGGACTGTGAAATCAACCGAGGCTTCGACAGTTTCCGCCCGAAGGTAGGTCCATTTATGTTTTTGCCATAAATCCCCATTAAGAAAATTTTTTTATGTTTTTAAAGCCTTATATTTTTTTCTTTTATTCCCATGGGGCTCGATCTGTGGTTTCGGGGGTGAAAACTGGCGAATCGGGTGTTTTTAGGAATTTCCCATCGGAAAACCCAGTATACACGGCGTGTGTTCCGGGGGAACATTCCATGTGTTCTTCCCATTTGGGGAAGATTAAGTTTTCTTAAGTACACACCGTGTACTTGAGTACACACCGTGTAGTGGGTGTCCGTGTGGAATAGAACACGGTTTTAAGGGTTTTTTGAAGTACACATTGTGTACTTTGAGTACACGCCGTGTAGTGGTACATGGGCATGTGTTCGGGTGAAAAGGAACACGGTGTGAATTTTTGTGAACAGAACATGCCGTGTGCAGTAAAGTACATGCCATGTACTATTACATAGGCAGGACCAATGGGTTCTGGCCATGTACTGCTCCGGTTTAGTAATTTTGGGATATCTTATGATTTGGAAGTCAGAATTGGGTGTGTGAGTAGTAGATTCTGAGCGTTTTTCCATGTAGATAGAAATGGTGGGATCCTTTTAACATTTATAGGTCATCTGAATGGGGTTTTGGGGATTTTTATCTAAATTGAGGGGATTTTTATTCCTTTTATCGAGCCCAGTCGTCGCTTGAGGGTGACACTTGGCGTGGTTGTTAGGTTGGGTGTTCGGACCAACTTAGTCATAACCTTTCATATGAGATGAGCTGTGAGATATATCCTATAACCTAATCTATAGAGGATGTTTTCCTTGTGAGATGTTCCATTCTGGCCTGTGAGGCCGTGAGACCGGGCACTGCCAAGGATCCCTAGAGGGATGCCTTTACTTGTGTGCTAACCTAGGGATTCCCTAGTAGGATCTCTCTTTGGTTCTTCCTTTGAAAGGACCCATGTTATGAAATTCCTATGTTGTCCTTCCTTTGAGGATCCCGTGTATGATTCTTCCCTTACTCTTCGCTAAGGATCCCGCGTTAGATTCCTTCGCTCGTGTTTACCTAGAATATCCCGAGTATAATGCCTCCTCAGTGTTTTACTTGGGGGACCTGGAGGGGTACCCGTTATTTGACTAACCCGGAGTTGTTACATCAGGTTTGGGTAGAGATGGTGATTGGGTGCCACCTAGAACCCGTGCCTAACTAGTGATTTCTTTGGGCTTTGGATGTATTTTTGGGTTGGGCATTCGGGACACCCTCACTTGTTTGTTTATATCTGACATGGGTTGTTGATGATGTAGTGGTTACCATAGGTGATTCCTAGTTGGTGGCAGTTGAGCCTGATGCGAGGAATCTTTCTTGTTTGTTGGGATGCCTACCTTGCCTTGTGTGCCAGAGTAGTAGGTGGTCTGATGTTTAATTTCCAACTGCTATGTGTTTTTTTGTGACATTGTGCTACGAACCCACGTTGGGGTCTTGTATGGATGAGGCCTTGGCTATTTAAAATCCTAGAATTACATATGTGATTTGATGTAATTATAAACTATTGTTTGGGATCTCTGCTTGGATCCAAGACCACCTCGGGGGTGCGTTCCTCTGTTTAGCCGTTTGGCCAGGTTACCCGAGGGTATACCGTAAAATTTAGCATGCTTTGAATTGCCTTGAGAGGAATTTTATATAAATGCTTGTTTGTATGTTGGGATTGGCCCAGTTACATGATTTCCTATAGAATGCATGAGGGCAGTATTTTATATAGCCCGAGGGTAGTGTTTTGTTGCGCCTGAGGAAAAGTTTCTGTTTAGCCTGAGGGAAACGTTTCTCATGCCTGAGGGAAGTGCTTTTTTAGCCTAAGGGCAGTGTTGTTTAGCCTGAGGGGAACATTTCTCATGCTTGAGGGTAGTATCTTTTGTGCCTGAGGGAAATATCTCTTACGCCTGAGGGCAGTATTTCTTATGCCTGAGGGCAGTCACCTGAGGGTTTTGTTTCTGTTCGCCTGAGGGAAAGGATTCACATGTATGAGGACAGTGGTTACTTTGTATATTCATTGTGGTGATTTCTTATGTTGAACCTTCCAAGCTACATCACAGGCTTGGCATTGTTGTTATCTTTTTCTTACTAATTTCCTGTTGTGGTTTCTGCTCTGGCATTAGTATATGAGATGGTCGGTCAAGGCTGATTCTCAGAGAATCTCATAATATAATTATATTGAACTTGTTTCTTGTTTTTGGTTAACTTTTTCAGAGATATATTTCCGTCGTTGGCCGAATAAGGTACATGTAGATGGGATTATGGACCTAGAGATTGACTTAATGATACAGAACTTGAGTGGCACGACGTCCAGCTCAATGCCCTTGCATAGGATGTTTAGGAGATCGGGATTATGGTCCCAAGTATTAACTGCTGATGTGGTTTCTTGTTATTTGAATCCCCTAATCATGAATATTCATATTTATGTATATGTGTATAGGTATGGGACTATACATGTGTACATATATAGATATGGACATCCATGGTGGAACTTGCCCAGTTGATAGGGATTACATACCCTGAGTTCAAATGTGCTTGCACATTTGGTTATCTTCCTTTTGTTGTGTTCCAGCTAGGCTATGCACATTGTTGTTGCATACACTTTTAGCAGCACAGTTATAGGTTTCTTGTTGGGGTGCCCTACTGAGATTATTTCTCACCCGTGCACGTGAACCTCAGTGTACGTGTAGACCTTATGTCTGCTTTTCAGGTTGAGCACGAGTTGAATGGTGGATAGGGCTGATGACTAGTGTTGCATAATCGAGTGGAGCTACTCGAGTGGTTCCACTGATCGGGCTAGTGTTTGGAGATTGGGTACGTGGATTGGCTCGGAGTTAGTAGCAGAGCCCTGTACTTTTACTTTCAGTTTCATTTTCACTTGTATCTATATGGTCGGTCAGTGGGTGACCTGTGTTTTATTGTATTGCATACTTG
The DNA here is from genome assembly GCA_963277665.1 of Viscum album. NCBI lineage: Eukaryota > Viridiplantae > Streptophyta > Magnoliopsida > Santalales > Viscaceae > Viscum > Viscum album. The sequence continues at coordinate 1,532,780,464 of OY728120.1, read as the reverse complement.
TTCAGGATTTTACAGTCTTTTAGTATTACAAGTAGTTCTATTTTAGTTGTTTACTGCTTTTGCACTTTTTGACTTTCTGTTGAGTATGATACTTAGTTATTTCCATTGTTTTCTTACTCTGGTGTAAGGGAATAGTCTCCCCACTATCACACCCTAGGCCCTCGCTGCTAGTCGGCAGCCTATGGCATATGGGGAGGCGCGCTTGAGGCCTTGTGGCGAACCGGCTCAGAGCACCGGTTTAGTGGATTCTGGGTCGGGACGTTACAATTGGAGCCAATTTTTTTATAAAAAATGTTTGTGGAATTCCTTTTTCATAAATTTACAGGAATTCCACACCTCTACTATAAAAAGGTAATCACCCTCCCACTTATTCACAACTATAAAGCCATTTTACACTCTGAAAATCTTCTCAAATAATCTCCCATAATCACTCCCCGAATTCTAGTATTATCAACTTGGGTAGAAAGCAAACCAAGTAGGTATTTTGGTATAAACCAAAAGGTGTTACCTCATTAAGTGGTAACGTTTTCCAAAGATCACTTTTATTTCATTTACATCTCCACCCCTTAATTTTTGTATATCATGCTTATATAAAAACATAAGTATCTTAAGTATAATTAAATGTTGTTATGATAATATTTCTACCTACTCTGTCATACACATCCATTCAAATGGGATACAAAGTCATCATATGTGTGTATGGAGAACTACCGCATCACGAACTGATGTCATTTGTTCTTCTATTTACCACCTTTCAAAGTTATAATAATGATGTATTTATAGTTTATATATGATATAGATGATATTTATAATGTTTTTATTCTTATTTAATTATAATATAACTCAAAATTTCATGATTTCCATTTTGTGGGAATACGATAACATCGTTTGTGGACGTGTGGACTACCTCCTTCTCAAAGCGATGTGATTCGTTTATGCTATACAAGGAATATAAAAAAATGGGTTAAATAAAACTGTGTAACATATTTGAAATAGATATGGTATTTTAATTATAATATATATATATATATATATCATTTACTTTTCATTCTTTTAAACATGAAAAATAAATGAAAGTAGCATTCTTGTGTATGTACAACCTACTGTCTCCATGAACGGTGCATTTAATTTTCTATCTCTAAATTTTAAATATTATTATAAATATATATATAATGGATATATATAATATTTAATTCAATTTTTACATTATTTATATTATTAAATCGTGATATAATTAATAATAACAACAAGTAACAAGTCAAAACATACTTGCATAACTAGACAATTAACACCTGAAATAGGGAATATAATGAAATATTACTAAGAAATGGTAAATAAGATATTATAAGAAGATAATATATAAAATTTTAAATATTATTATGTTTCTTTATAATTTAATGAAATTTTTAAAACCATTAAATAGATAGTTAAATGATGTTCACCCAAAATAAAACACAAGGTAAGGGATTCGTGTCTTACTTTTTCTTTGGTGAGGCATACCACATTTTCACAACTTATTTATTTTATGTAACGCGTATACTGTACATATTGTATTTAGTATCATGAATAAATTTATATTCATCGTATTTAGAGTTTCATTTGAAATAATTTATTTCATGGGGATTATAATTCAAAATTTACCAATTAGTAAGGGGCCTCAGTTTCCATTCTTTGAGACATACTTTATTGTTGTGCACCTAATTTATTATATATGCTATAAATAATGACAATTTTACATGTAATATAATGATTCATTAAATTTTTAGGATATTTTGATTTTAAATTTTAATTATTTTATCTAATGGGATTTTAATTAAGTGTTACCAAGTGGAAAAGAATCTTATAACCCAATTTATTTTCTTTGGGTTATAGTACTTCCTCATTATTGTTAATATTGTAAGATTATGTGTTTTAAATTTTTTACTATATATTTTTTTTATTTCAAATTTTTTATGTGGATTTATATTTGATACAGATAATATATTTATTTATTGATTCTCACATCAATACTATAGTCTTTTCAAGGGTTTACTTCATAGTATCGTTTTTTGGGATTGTTTACACTTGAATTTCCATAATAGAAAATTATTAGATAATTGTTTAATGAATAATTTAATTTTATTATACTCTGTTTATTAATGAACTTTTCTATGTAATATTACCATTTTAAACTCTTTGTTACTCATAATGTTTTAGAAACTTTATTTATGAAATCCTGACTTCATTTCACTCTTTAGTCGGAGAAACTATTTTCTTCTAAAAACCTATTTTTTAAAAGGTTTCAAAAATGTTTTTAACCATTAAAATGATTTATTAAATAATTTTTTCCATTTTTTCAATTTTAAAATATTTTCAAAGGAATATTCTTGTCTTTTTCCAAACATGTAACTTTTCTAACATTTTTACCTTGTAAAAGGAATGTTATTTTTACCTTGTTCGGTGTGTATGGATTATTCTGATTTCATTTCATCAATGATTCCTTTATAAGTTTAAATGGTAAATTTTTTAAATAAATTTTTTTAAAAATTTATTTTCAAAGAAAAGTATTTTTAAAATGTTTTTCAAAATAAATAGGATATTTCCTCAAAAATTTGTTTAAAATATCATTTTATAGTGTTTCAATTCATCAATGAAAACAACCCCTTTTTTACTCCACATAGAATATGTAGTATTTATCCATCCTTATTATTCCTTTGGATGTATTTTTATTGATTTAGACAAGTATAATATTGATATTATCTTCCTTGATTCCTTTGTTAGTCCCATTGAAATATTCAATTTCCTATAATCATTAGACATTTAATTTCACAAATTATCCATATCATTTATCATGGATATTAACATTTCATAAACTGTATACAATTCATACATATGATGTTTACTATTATAGATATTATATTATCTAGGGAAATATTGAAAAATATGTATCCTTTATTCAATGTGGACATTTGATAAGGAATATTTTTTATTCGATAAGAGAAATTCTTTGGAAAAGAAATGACAGGTAGCGACCAAAATTTAAATAACCCCTCGATGCATTGATAGGTTCTCATGAGACAAATTAGTTTCTCATATTAAATTGGTTTCTACCTATAGTTTTAAACCATCTTATAAAAGTTATTGACAGTATAGGTTTTTATGTTCCTCGTACATGACATCAAATAATTAAGCATTGCCTTCATTTTGATTTAGTATTTATTATCGATGATATTTTCACTATATCAAAATCTATAGATTAATTTCATTCTCAGTTAATTGATTTAATGGAACTTTTTTTAAGTTTCTTAAATTTCTATTTTATTTATGCCTTATTGATTTATTTAAATGGAATGTTTTTTTAGTGATTTAACTTTACATATTTTTTATTTAATTACTTTTCAGTTTATTGATTAAATAGAATGTGTCTTTAATTATTAAATTTTAATATTTACTATTATCATTGATTTATTATTGTTTTTTCTATAATTTTCCCTTACTGAGCATTTGATGTCACCCTTATTTTGTTTCCTTTACCCAGGAATCCAATAAGTGTACTAAGAAAGATATGAAAGGATATGCTATATGGAATAAATTTATCCTTTAAAGAAAAAAATTTTGTTTTAATTATTGTACTCATTTTTAATAAAAGACTCATGTATGTATATGGTTTTCCTTGAATATTACACTCTTTGGTCTTTTGGGATTTGATTCCTTGAAATCATACCAATGTAATGGTATTATACATTGGCTCAGGGCTATCTAGGGTTGGGTCATTACAGCTGGTATCAGAGGAAGTTTAGTAGAAACCTTGGGAACTAGATTTAGGGAAACATAGACTTAGTAATATAACCCTAATATATAATTTGAGGATAAGTATATAATAACATCCTAAAATTTTGATAAGGTAGAGATAATATGAGTTTTCATAGAAATATATCCTTGTATGGATTCTACAAGTGGATGTGGTTTTGGAAAAAATGAACCTATGGGTAAAAACTCTAAAAAGGTGTGTTGTTATTGAATCGAGTATAACCTAGTATAAAACAATATGCCTTACTATGCACATGGTTTTACTCTCCTAAGGGATATACTTAGGATAATTCAGATTCTCTTTACAAACCATAATGAAGGATCTGAATAGACGATGAAAATGAATGAGTTAGTTAAACCATAGACCAAGGAAGATATATATGATTAAATAAAATGGATGAAGTATTCATGTATTAAGGTTATATTGAAAACATTAGTTAAAAAGATGTTTAGTGACTAAATCTCAAGGATTTTCATCAAATTTATTTTGTAAATTATATTAATATGTGTTTAGAAAAGGATAACCTATATACCTAGTGACAACCCAATAAGTTTTCCAAGGCCTTGGTACTTGAACCCATGATTTAAAGATGATTAGGGTTTAATTCCAACCACTAAACTATGAAATTCCCTAGCTGATCAGTCATTGTTTTTAGTTAAAAATTTTGATGAATAAATATAAATGACGAACATATTGTGTTACTTTTTTGTTTAGATATTAATTTATTAACCATATTGGGTTTGGAGAATAGTTAAAGACAAATTGAAAAACATGCCACTCTTTTATGAGCCTTATGATTCATTAAACATGTATTTCAGTGTTTCTGGAATCAAAGCTAATTTTTGGATATCCATTTATTTAATTAATGGATAAATTGGAAATTTATGAAAGATAAAAGGGTTGAAAATTATGTTTATAAAAAAGAAATATGTTAAGTAAGTATATTTCTATATATTCTTAAGTAGTAAAAGGATTGCCTAACATTAGGAAAATGATAAAAAATTCTGATGTCCTAATACCTTTTTTTACTTATAGTCTTCTAAAACATCACCGATTTACGACTTCCAGACCCCTAAAATTACATTAATAATTAACTTGTTTATGACTGATGAAATCAATCACTCCATAAAAATATTTAATATTTTCCTTCACGTACATATCTCCACTTTCCACTAATGTTCTCTTACTTAGAGGCCTAGTTATATGTTATTTCATGTGACCATTTTACTTCTAATTCTCTATTGTTAAGAGGATATTTTTTTAACTCTTCTCACGATGTGGGATTTCAAAAAAATGAAATTTGAAATATCAAATGCAATATTTCTATGATGAGTTCAAATTTGGAGGATTCAATTTCTTTAAGTTGGGTAGAATGTAACACCTTATAACTCTAAAGTAGGAACATTGTATTCGATAGTGTATGAAACAAAAAACCAAGTGTGTAAGGGAATATAATATCATGATACTTTATAATATATTTACTAGTCCATAATATATCATGTAATGAACGTGATAATGAATTAGAATTTTTCACACATATCAATGAGTTTCTTTTATGGATTATGTTATATGCAAGGATAATTTTTACCAAACAACAATATAGTAATAAAAAATTATTATTTAGTATAATCAGATATAAACTAGAAATTAAATTAATGGTTATGAATATTGGTATCCAAATTATGAAAATATAACTCTTATAAAAATATAATATGGTTTCATTAGTTATCAATTTATTAGAAAAGAATATAAGAACCAATTAAATATAAAGGATATGTTTTTATGCTCATAAGGGTGTTTTATCCTAGTGAATTAAATTAATTTATATCATTGAATGATATTAATGAAATATATATATATATATATATATATTCAATAAAATATTTTTTATATTCATCCAATATATTTTATAGTCATAAGATAATAACAAACCCAATTTTACGCATAAAAACCTATAGTTTTCTCAAGGTAGATTTACCGCCTTTTAATAGAAAAACTATTTTAAATCTGATTTTTAGAAATTTTATAAATTTTATATGTCAAAATAAACATAATTTTTTAAAAATAAACATCAACATTATCTTATGGGGGATTGTTTTTATTTTTATGTGAAGTTTAATTTTTTTGATGAATAATAAAAAATAGTAAATTTTAATTCAAAGCTTCGTTTTCATCTAATTTATTTATAAGCTTAAATTATATTTCTAATTGGTTTTAAAAAAAATTTGATAAATTTTATATAAATTAATATAATTTAGGTAATTTTAATGAATTTCAATTTGATAATTAATGTAAAAACATAGAAAACATTTAAACATTTTACTTTAAAACCCTCTTTGTTTCCATGTATGCATGATTCAATTTAAATTAATTTCATCTAATTACATGATTGGATAGGAAAAAATGGATTCCATATTTTCAATCAGCATAATGTATAATTTATAACAGTTTTAATTAGTTTTTTTCCAAAAATATTTGCAAATGTGATTAAAATTAATTACAATATTTAAGAGAAAAAATAGCTTAATAAGGGACTAAACCTTAAAATTGAGGGAAAAAATGACTAAGAAACTAGTTTAAAATCCATTAGATATTAATTTTTCAACACTGTCCTCCATTTTATATAATTTTTACCATTATTGGAGTCACTTTTTATAGAAAAAACGTGGGTATAATTCTCTTTTAAAAAATCTATAGGAATGCCACTCCTCCTCTACTATAAAAAGACACTCACCCCTCCCACTTAATGGAGTTACCCAATTAAGAGGTAATGTTTTCTAACGATCACTTTTCATTAATTTACTTCTCCACACCTTAAATTATTTTTATATCATGATAATATAGTAACATAAGTATCTTAAATGCACTAATATTTTGTTATTATAATATTTATACCTACACTTTCACACACATACATAAAAATGGGATACACAATCATAGTTCGTGTGTACGGCGGACTACAGCCTCCGGAACCAATATTGTTCGTTCTTCCATTTACTACATTTCAAGGTTGTAATAATGATGGATTTATATTGTATATAGGATATAAATATGATATTTATTATGTATTTATTCTTATATAATTATTATATAACTCATACATTTATGCTTTGCATTTTATAGGAATATGATAACATCATTTGTGGACGTGTGGACTATCGCCTCCTCAAAGTGATGTGATTCATTCAAGCTATACATGGAATTTATAAAGGATGGTTTTAATAAAACTATGTAACATATATTACATAGATATCATAATGTAATTAAAATATATTTATATATCATTCATATTTCATTATTTTCAATACGACAAAGAAATTAAAGTAGCGTTGATGCGTACGTATGAAATGTTGTCTCCATGAACGGTGCATTTCATTTCCTATCTCCAAATTTTATGGATTATAATAAATACATATATAATTGATATATATTATACTTAAATATTGTTTTAAATTATTTATATTGTGAAATAATGATTTAATTAATAAGAACAACAAGTAATAAGTCAAAACATACTCAAAACACCTGACAATTAACACCCAAAATAGTGAAATAATGAAAGATTAATAAAAAGAGTTAATAATATATTCTAAGAAGATAATATATGAAATTATAAACATGAGTATGGATCTATTATAATTTAGAGACATGTTTAAAACCATTATATAACAACTTAAAGTATGTTCACTTGAAAGAAAACACAAGGTAAGGGATTCTTATCTCACTTTTTCTTCTATGAGGCATACCCCATTTTTACCAATTATTTATTTTATATGGTGTATATACATCCACTATTGTATTTTATAACATGAATAAATTTAAATTCTCATTATTTATATTTTCATTTGAAATAATTTATTTCATGGTGATTATAATTTAAAATTTACCATTCAGTGAGGGACTTTATCTCAATTTCCATTCTCTGAGACATAATTTATTATTGTTCACTTAATTTCTTATATATGGTGGACATAATGAAAATTTAACATGTAATATCATGATTAATTAATTATTCATGATATTTTAGTTTCAATTTGAATTATTTCATCTAAGGTGAATTAAATTAAGTGTTACCAACTGGAAAATAATTTCATAACCCAATTTCTTTTCTTTGGGTTATATTACTTCCTTGTTATTGTTAATATTATAGGATTATGTGTGTATAAATTTTACTATATATTTTTTTATTTAAAATTATTTAATGTGTATTCAAATTTTACATAGATAATATATTTATTTATTGATTTCAAATCAACATTATTTACTTTCCAAGGGTTTACTTTATAGTATCTTTTTTTGAGTATTGTTTACACTTGAATTTCCATCAGAAGAAATTATTGGATCATTATTTAATAAATCCTTTAATTTTATTATCATATGTTTATTAATTACCTTTTCCAAGTAATTGTATCATTTTTCACACTTTTCTACTCAAAAGTTTTTAGAGAACATTTTTATGAAAACCTGACTTCATTTCTCACTTTAATCAGAGAAACAATTTTCTTCCAAAAATCATGTTTTATAAAAGGTTTTATATTTTTTTAACCTTTACAAAATGATTTATTAAATAAATTTCTTCCCCTTTTTTATTTTACAAATTTTTTCAATGGAATATTATTTTCTCTTTTCGAACAAGGAACTTTTCTCACATTTTTACCAAGAAAAACGAATATTATCTTTACCTTATACGACATGTAAGAATTTACTCATCGTGATTTCTTTTAAGATTCATTTACAAGTTTAAAAGGATACTTATTAAAGAAACGTTTTTCAAATTTTCTTTTCAGATTAAATGATTTTCAATTTTTTTCAAAATAAAAAGGTTATTTTCCTAAAAATGTACTTAAAAGATATTTTTATTTTATTTTCATTCATCAATGACATCAAGCCTTTATTTTTACTCCACTTGTACTATGTAATATTGATACCATCCTTATTATTCCTCTAGATGGGTTTTGGTTGATTTAGCCATGCATATTATTCATATTCACTTCCTTGATTCCTTTATTAATCCTCTTTAATTATTCAATTTCCTATGATCATTAAACATTGAATTTAACCTTATTATCCATATCATTTATCATGAATACTATCATTGCCTAATCCATATAAAATTTTTACATATGGTGTTTACTTTAACATCAATTTGACTATCTCGAGAAATAATAGTAAATATACATCCTTTATTCTATATAAATATTTTATAAGTCATATTTTTTATTTGATATGAGGAATGCATTAGATAGGTAGGGATGGGTGGGTGTAGAGACCTTAATCCTGACGTACAAGGACATTACATTACTTTTGCGGAATACTTAGTACATAACAAAAACACACACACACAAGGACCGTAATAGTTTAGTGTCTTTGGAAACATGGAATATAATCTTCTAATCATGGTGAAAGATCTTCAACATCTCCCATAAAGATCTTCTTTTTTAACCTAAATCCTTTCTTTATGTCCTGGGGAAAAGAAAACATAAAAGGGGGAGCTCAAATGATTAGTAAGGGTATACAAAAGAAATATCAATCACTTCATATTCATAAGAACATATCTTTTGGAAATCTTAACCTGCAAAAGAGATCATAATTTCATAACATGGGATAAATCATGGCAGTGAAATGTAATCACAATAATCATAACTTAAAACATGAAACTTTGTGTCATACACACATAATCATAGAGAATCATTTCTTATTAGTCAAGACTCATTACCAAGACTATCTTAGTGGACAAAGTCCATTTCTGAACCGAGTTCACTACTCGTTTCAGTCCTGTTTCACTGAATCGGTATAACCTACCATTCCAGCCATGTCTATCTCATGATATATAAAATCTTTACCCAATACATTGGAGGGAGATATAGGTCCCACCCATCTCATAATGATACCATTCTTATGTGTGCCACAAAATCATAAATCATACATCATTGCATAACCCATGTAATACAAATGGGAATCTTAAACATCATGAAATTATAAAACAATTCATATAAGATAAAATAATTCCATCACAACATAATCAAATTAATGTAATAATAGGGATAAAAACAGAACCCTTTATTATCTTAGATGGAAAATAATTTTGATAAAACACTTGAACTCCATTCTTGAGGAAAATATCCTTTCTTCTTCAAAAACATTTTTCCTTTGTTAACATATCATACAACTTTAAACTAAAATAATTTGATTAAAAATAAAATTGAAAACTTGTAAAGGATTCTTCTTGGAAATAATGTTTTAAAAATCCATTCATGTCGTATAAGTTAAAAAAAACATTCTTCGTACTTTTGTCAGAAAAGTCAAAAAGTACTTCATACGAAAAATGACAAAATATTCCTTTCATATCCTTTACTAAAAACTCACCGGAGGGTAAAATTGGACTTAAAAATTTGTAGGTGGATGGAAATAATATTACATATTGAGGAAACATGGATTTGGATGATAAAAATACACCCCAGTAAATACCAATGTATAAGAAATCTCGGATAAAAATGAGATTGTGATATTTCCCTTACCTTAGATCCTTTTTGCTTCGTAAGTGTCCTAACCTCCTGTATAATGATTTAAATAATGTTATTGAATTATTCCAGAATCATACTTATTTTTATGATATCATATATGGTCATTTTCTTAACTTCCTAATAGTAATATTTCATTGCTACTTGTTATTAGGGTGTTTATAACTTTTTGTTCTTATGCGTGTTTTGTTGAATAAATTCTTATTATTATCTTTAGGTTTTAGATACCTCATTTCCATAATGGTATTAGTGTAATATATATCATATTCATTCATTCAATTCATTTATATAATCATTATGAAAAGAAGATCATGTAGAATGAGTCGCATCACATTGTGGAGACGGTATTCCGTACGTACGCACGAGTGATGATATCGTTCCTATGATCGTGAAATTGTATTGGAGTGTATGTATACTATTTCAGAATCCGTAACACTTTATAATAGTCATATATAGTCATTATTTACACCATTATACCCATCCAATTAAGGTGGTGGTGGAAAATAGATTACACCACGGCGTGGAGATGGTATTCCGTACGTACGCATGCGCGGTGATTTCTTTTTCTGTAGGATGGATAGATGGTGAAGTAGGGTTGTTTCATACTTATAATAATATATCAGTATATGAGTGATACTGATTTTATTACTTCATAATGAAACAACTAAATAATAAGAAGTGGAAGAAGAAATAAAGATGAAAGAATCGGTAACGGACATTACCTCTTCTTTAAAGTGATTCTTTGAAACCTTCTTTTAGGGAACTAAAATTGGTCTTTGAAGAATACCAGGACCTCTAGGATGTCTCTAAGTAAGTGTAGAGGGGGATTTGGCAGGGGTTGGCCGAACATGAAGGCTCAAAGTGGTGTGATGAAGAGGGGGAGGAGGTGCCCTTTTATAAGGGAGGAGAGGGGCACCTTTGGAATAACTAAAACTATTATTTTATTATAAAGTCAAGTTTGGTTTTAAATAGCACCAAATTGATATATTTAGAAGATAAGGTGGGTATTGGTCGAAATCCTCTCATCCAATAGAATTTATACAAGTTTAGGTTCCTATTTTAACCTTATCATTTAGATTTAACATTAAGTTAAATAAGTTTACTTTTACCGTGTCTTCTTGTGTTCTTATACAATAAGGTTAATAAACTTACTATAAGCAGCCAAACGAACCCCAAGTTGTTTATTATTAATATATATAACCTTATATAAGTCATTTGACCGAACCTTAGGTTTTTAGGAATAAAATAACAATTACTAATATAATATTTGTTTTAAAAACTATTTTATGTCAATTTTGAAACTATTTAGTAATTAATTTTTGTGAAAATAATAACAGAATGATTAGTTAGAAAAAAGTTAATTAAATAAATACTAACATGTCATATTAATCTAGAAAATTAGAGTAATTCATAAAAAGTCTCAAATTGCATTTATTTTGGCGTTTATAACATCAATTATGTCAATATTTCATTAATAAGATAATTACTGCATCATCTTTGTGTCATAAATAAATTAAATTATTTAATGTCTAAATATTACAAATAAAATACCATTATGTAGGAAAGCTTTTTAGGTTTCTAATTAATATTTATAGTCGAATTTATCGTATGTATAACCCCATATTAAAAATGATTGACTTATTAAACTTTGATTTTAACTATTTTAACCCTTCTTTAAATAAATTAATAATAAATGTCCTAATCTAATCCAAGTGGGCCTAAATGGTCATATTTTATTCCTAAGGTTGTTTTTGGTCGAATTACACTTGTCTAATAGAATGATGACATGTTTTAGGGTAATAATAATATCATTTTTACCCTTAATTGCCCTATTTACTTTTAACCGTGGTAAATAAAAGTTAAAAGTTACTATTCACCAAAAATTATTTTCATCTCATTGAACCACATTTTAGTCCTCGATATTAACCGTGTCTCTCGGATTTTCGAAATTACACTCATAGAAGCGGTAAAATTAAGTTGTATGAAAAATTCAGTTTTTTTAACTACCAATTAGTGGTTTCACTATTCATCAAAAATTGAAAGTTTTCAAAAAAATACCAAAATTTCACCCTAGGCTAATTTTGATATTCCGAATCCAAAAATGAAGTCCATTTTGAAAAATAAAATTTCAAAAAGTGGTTATTACCATTCATAACGGCTAGTTTTAATAATATTTTAATAGCATATCATTGTTTACTGAAACTCGATATTGCGTACGACACAAGCTATCGAGGAAGGCCGCGGTTGCGTGTAAAGAAAGCCAAGCTAGTGTTGTGTATAGTGAAAGATTTGTTTTTGATGATTTATATAACATAAATAAAACAAAATATTTCACATAAAATTCTCGGGTGTTACATTCTACCCCCCTTAAAATGAATTTCGCCCTCGAAATTCGTCACTTTGTAACAAACAGATGAGGATACCTCTCCCTAATCAAATCCCCAAGCTCCCATGTAGATTCTTCTAATTGGTGGTTCCTCCATTAAAATTTCACCAATCGAGTGGTCTTGTTTCGTAGGACTTTTTTGCTACGATCCAGAATCTCTACCGGTTGTTCTTCATAAGAAAGATCTTGCTCCAGCGGTACAACTTCTGAGCTGAGTACATGTGAAGGATTAGGTATGTACTTTCTCAGGAGAGATACATGGAACACATCATGAACTTGAGAGAGATTCGGTGGAAGCGCCAATCGGTAAGCTACCTTCCCAACATGATCCAGTATTTCGAAAGGACCGATATATCTAGGGCTCAACTCCCCCTTCTTTCCAAATCTCATAACCCTCTTCTAGGGAGATATTCGTAAGAACACTTTATCACCCACTTCAAACTCTAGATCTTTTCTTCGGTTGTCGGCATAACTTTTCTGTCGACTCTGAGCTGCTCTTATGTGTTGTTGAATAGATCTAACCTTTTCTGCCATTTCATCAACGAGATCAGGTCCTAATAGCTTTCTTTCCCCAACTTCATCCCAACAAGTTGGAGTCCTGCATTTCTTTCCATAGAGATCTTCATAAGGAGCCATCTGAATACTGGAGTGAAAGCTATTATTATAAGAAAATTCCACCAAAGGTAGGTGTTGATCCCAACCACCTTTGAAATCCATAGATCAAGCTCTCAACATATCTTCTAGGGTTTGAATTGTTCTCTCAGACTGACCGTCTGTCTGAGGATGATAAGCAGTGCTGAAACTCAACTCTGTATCCAGAGTATACTGAAGACTTCTCCAGAACTTTGAGGTAAATCTCGGATCCCGATCAGATATAATAGAAAGTGGTACTCCATGCAATCTTACCACTTCCTTTACATATATCCTAGCAAGCTGATCCAGAGAGAAATCCTCTCTAATAGCAATGAAGTGTGCAGACTTTGTAAGACGGCCAACTATGACCCAGATAGCATTATTTACTTTGAATGTTTTAGGAAGTCCTGTGACAAAGTCCATAGTGATGTTTTCCCATTTCCATTCAGGTATGGGTAATGGTTGTAACATCCCCTTAGACTTCTGTCTCTCAGCTTTAACTTGTTAACAAACCAAGCATCGAGAGACATATTCAGCAACATCTCTTTTCATGCCATCCCACCAGAAGTACTCTTTCAAGTCCCTATACATCTTCGTGCTTCCAGGATGAATAGAGAATGAAGAACTATGAGCCTCATCCAGCAGCTCCTTCTTTAATTTAGGGATGGGAGGAACACAAACCCGATTCCTAAACTTTATTATCCCATCACAATCAAGGTTGAATTCAGGAACATTTCTCACCTTCTTTTGTAACTTGACATCTTCTTTATGTGCCTCTTTAATCTTCACATATATAGATGGTTGAACATTCATTTGAGAAAGATAAGATTTTTCCCCTTCCATTATAATTCCAAGATCCATCCTTTGTAAATCCATAAATATTGGATCTTTTGTGATCCTCATCATGGATAAACTGGCATGGTCTTGTCGACTTAATGCATCTTCCACCTTGTTTGCTTTCCCAGGGTGGTAATGGATTGAGCAGTCGTAATCCTTAATCAGCTCCAACCATCTTCTTTGACGCATATTCAGCTCCTTTTGTGTGAAAATATACTTTAAACTTTTATGATCAGTATAAATATCACACCTTTCACCATAAAGATAATGCCTCCAAATCTTTAATGCAAAGATTACCGCAGCTAACTCCAAATCATGTGTTGGGTAATTTTGCTCAGGGATTTTCAACTGTCGTGAGGCATAAGTTATCACCATATAATTTTGCATAAGAACACACCCCAATCCCTTCTTGTATGCATCACTACAGATCACAAACCTTTCTCCACTACAAGGCAGTGTGAGCACAGGTGCACTAGATAACCTTCTTTTAAACTCCTTGAAATTCTCTTCACATTCCTCCGTAGAGACAAACTTAACTCCTTTCCGAGTCAACTTGGTGAGTGGATTAGATAATCGTGAAAAATCTTTCACAAAACGTCGATAATATCCATCCAAACCAAGAAAACTTCAGATCTCAGTTACTGTTGTTGGTCTCGACCATCTTTCGATAACCTCTGTTTTTGCTGGATCCACAGATATCCCCTCTTTTGAGATTATGTGGCCCAAAAATGCAACTTTTTTAAGCCAAAATTCACACTTGGTAAATTTGGCATAAAGCTTCTCCTTTCTCAGGGTCTTCAATATAATTCTCAAGTGATCTTCATGTTCTTCTTTGATCTTTGAATAGACAAGAATATCGTCTATAAAGACTACCACAAACTGATCAAGATAGTCTCTAAAGACTCTATTCATTAGATCCATGAAGATAGCAGGGGAATTAGTAAGACCAAATGCCATCACTATAAATTCATAGTGTCCATACCTTGTACGGAAAGCCTTCTTTGGTATATCCTCCCTTTTTACCCTTAATTGATGATACCCTGAATGAAGATCAATCTTGGAAAATTATTGAGCTCCACGTAGTTGGTCAAATAAGTCATCAATGCGTGGGAGAGGATATTTGTTCTTGATATTGATCGTGTTAAGTTCACGATAATCAATGCAGAGTCTCATTGATCCATCTTTCTTCTTAACAAATAGAACAGGTGCTCCCCAAGGTGACGTACTAGGGCGTATGAATCCCTTATCAAGATTCTCTTGGAGTTGCTTCTTCAATTCCTACAACTCAATTGGGGACATTCTATAAGGTGTCTTTGAAATAGGCAAAGCACCCGGTACGAGTTCTATTGAAAACTCAACTTCACGATTTGGTGGAAGACCCGGTAATTCCTCTGGAAAGACATCATCAAACTCATGTACAATGGGCATATTCTTAATCGTGAGTTTCTCACCAACCATTTGAGATAAATAACCTTCATTTAGTGGAATCAATACCCATAAAATGGAAGAAATTTCCACTGTAAGGTTATGTTCATCCTTGCATCGATAGACGATCATAGATTGATCTGGAATATGAAATGTGACTTCCCTTCTTTGTCAATTGATATGAGCTCCATATAAAGAAATCCAATCCATGCCAAGAATCACATCAAATTCCACTATAGGAAGGATCACAAGATTTGCAGGAAGCACTTTCCCACAAACTTCGATCGGAGAAGAATTATAAACTTTTGATGCGACTGGTGTGCCATTAGGTGTTGTCACAACTAACTCAACATCTAATTGTTGAGGTAATACGGTGATACCCTTAGAAAATTCTTCAGAAATAAAAGAGTGGGTGGATCCAGAATCAAATAAAACATTTGTTACTTTAGGTTGGATGGTAAGTGTACCTTTCACCACATCGTTATCGTACTTCACATCGCTGATAGAAATTGCATGTGACTTTCCTTTTTATTTAGCCTTAAGAGTTTTTTGACATCGACCATCATCATCAACCCTTGGATTAGGGCATTTATTGTCATAATGTCCCATCTCCTTGCACTTGAAACATTGAAGTGTAGTAGGTTCATTCTGTGTATCCATTCCATTGTTTGCATCATTAGACATCTTCTTCCCATCATCGTGGCATTCAAATGCCCGATGACCTTCCTTTCCATATTTGAAACATTTACTTGTCCCTTTAAGACAATCTCCACCATGCTTCTTTCCACACTTTGAGAATAAGGAAACATTCATCTTCTTTTCACCATTATTCTGAGATTTCTCCTTGAACTCCATCTTTCGTTTCTTGTCAAAACTATGAGATGGATAAGTAACACCAACTTCCATTTTTACCTTGATAGCACAATGCACAATTTCTTCATAGCTACTGAAGTCTCTTATAGCTAATTCCCTTCGAAGATTTGGTTTTAAGCCACTGAAGAATCAATCAAATTTACATTCAGGTTGGATGATAAATCCAGATGCATACCTTGCAAGCCTTGTAAAATTCGCTTCATATATACCAACAGATTCATCATCCTTTTGCTTTAGTTCAAGAAACTCCTTCTCCATCTTTGTTCGAAGAATACGAGGAAAGTACTTATTGAAAAATAAGTTCTTGAACTTGTCCCATTCCATGGACTCAATTTCATCTCTTTGCCTCGTATTCTTGATAAGATTCCACCATTGATCAGCATCACCTTCAAAACGATATACTACTAAGATGACTTTATCATGTTCAGAACATTGAAGAACCGAAAATATCTTTTTAGTTGTACTGATCCATTGTTCAGCAACAAGTGGATCAGAAGACCCACTGAAAGAAGGTGGACGTTGCCTCATGAGGGACTCAATAGAATATTGTTCCCTTATATGCTCATTTGGAAGTCCAGAATGATTCATAGCTTGTGTAAGTATAGCAATAAGATTTTTCACTCCATCTCCCATAACATTTGTTTGTTTAGGAGGACAATCATTGCATCATCCATTGCATTGATCAACACGGTTCCTTCGGGTTCCAGCCATTGTCTAAAACCCAAAAAAGAATAGTGTGAGAGGCAAAAATTATGCTAGGGAAAACAACATAATAAAGGGGGAGTATCCTCAATATCTAACATCTTAGGTTAAATTCTAAGATCGTTAGCGCAATTCTAGGACTATAACCTATACGTATACTTAACCTTAGAGACATCCCTAGACATACCTTAGAAATATCTCTAGGGATCTCACTAAAGATCTCGCATATTAGTTTCCAAAGGTTGACTAAACCTTTCCTCTGATACCAACTATAGAGACCCTAAGCCTGACGTACAAGGACATTACATTACTTTTTCGGAATACTTAGTACATAACAAAAACACACACACAAGGACCGTAATAGTTTACTATCTTTGGAAACTCGGAATATAATCTTCTAATCGTGGTGAAAGATCTTCAACAACTCTTATAAAGATCTTATTTTTTAAAATAAATCCTTTATTTATGTCCTGGGGAAAAGAAAACATAAAAGGGTGAGCTCAAATGCTCAGTAAGGGTAAACAAAAGAAATATCAATCACGTCATATTCATAAGAACGTATCTTTTGGAAATCTTAACCTGCAAAAGAAATCATAATTTCATAACATGGGATAAATCATGGCAGTGAAATGTAATCACAATAATCATAAATTAAAACATGAAACTTTGTAGCATACACACATAATCATAGAGAATCATTTCTTATTAGTCAAGACTCATTTCCAAGACTATCTTAGTGGACAAAGTCCATTTCTAAACCGAGTTCACTCCTCATTTTTGTCCTGTTTCACTGAACCGGTATAACCTACCATTCCATCCATGTCTATCTCATGAGATATAAAATCATTACCCAATGCATTGGAGGGAGATATAGGTCCCACCCATCTCATAATGATACCATTCTTATGTGTGCCACAAAATCATAAATCATACATCATTGCATAACCCATGTAATACAAATGGAAATCTTAAACATCATGACATCATAAAACAATTCATATAAGATAAAATAATTCCATAACAACATAATCAAATAAATGTAATAATAGGGATAAAAACATAACCCTTTATTATCTTAGATGGAAAATAATTTTTATAAAACACTTGAACTCCATTCTTGAGGAAAATATCCTTTCTTCTTCAAAAACATTTTTCCTTTGTTAACATGTCATACAACTTTAAACTAAAAGAAGTTGATTAAAAATATAATTGAAAACTTGTAAAGGATGATTCTTGGAAATAATGTTTTAAAAATCCATTCATGTCGTATAAGTTTAAAAAAACATTCTTCATACTTTTGTCGGAAAAGTCAAAAAGTACCTCGTACGAAAAATGACAAAAGATTCCATTCATATCCTTTACTAAAAACTCACCGAAGGGTAAAATTGGAC
Source organism: Viscum album (assembly GCA_963277665.1). Lineage (NCBI taxonomy): Eukaryota > Viridiplantae > Streptophyta > Magnoliopsida > Santalales > Viscaceae > Viscum > Viscum album. The sequence goes on along the minus strand of OY728120.1, from coordinate 1,532,761,906 downwards.
TTAAAAAATTGTAGGTGGATGGAAATAATATTAAATATTTAGGAAACATGGATTTGGATGATAAAAATACACCCCAGTAAATACCAACGTATAAGCAATCTCGGATAAAAATGAGATTGTGATATTTCCCTTACCTTAGGTCTGTTTTGCTTCGTAAGTGTCCGAACCTCCTGTATAATGATTTAAATAATGTTATGGACTTATTCCAGAATCATACATATTTTTATGATATCATATATGGTCATTTTCTTAGCTTCCTAGTAGTAATATTTCATTGCTACTTGTTATTCGGGTGTTTATAACTTTTTGTTCTTATGCGTGTTTTTTCGAATAAATTCTTATTCTTATCTTTAGGTTTTAGATAACTCATTTACAGAATGGTATTAGTGTAATATATATCATATTAATTCATTCAATTAATTTATATAATCATTATGAAATGAAGATCATGTAGAATGAGTCACATTACATCGTGGAGACGGTATTTCGTACGTACGCACGAGTGATGATATCGTTCCTATGATAGTGGAATTGTATTGGAGTGTATGTATACTATTTCATAATCAGTATCATTTTATAATAGTCATATATAGTCATTATTTACACCATTATACCCATCCAAGTAAGGTGGTGGTGGAAAATAGATTACACCACGGCGTGGAGACGGTATTCCGTACGTACGCACGCGCGGTGATTTCTTTTTCCGTAGGATGGATAGATGGTGAAGTAGGGTTGTTTCATACTTATAATAACATATCTGTATATGAGTGATACTGATGTTATTACTTCATAATGAAACAACTAAAGAAGAAGAAGTGGAAGAAGAAATAAAGATGAAAGAATCGGTAATGGACATTACCTCTCCTTTGAAGTGCTTCTTTGAGACCTTCTTTTAGGGCACTAAAATTGGTCTTTGAAGAAGACCAGGACCTCTAGGATGTATCTAAGGAAGTGTATAGGAGGAATTGGCAGGGTTTGTCCGAACTTGAAGGCTCAATGTGGTGTGAGGAAGAGGGGGAGGAGGTGCCCTTTTATAAGGGAGGAGAGGGGCACCTTTGGAATAACTAAAACTATTATTTTATTATAAAGTCAATTTCGGTTTTAAATAGCTCCAAATTGATATATTTTGAATCTAAGGTGGGGAGGGGTCGAAATAATCTCATCCAATATAATTTAGACAAGTTTAGTTTCCTATTTTAACCTTATCATTTAGATTTAACATTAAGTTAAATAAGTTTACTTTTACCGTGTCTTCTTGTCTTCTTATACTATAAGGTTAATAAACTTACTATAAGCAGCCAAACGAACCCCAAGTTGTTTATTATTAATATATATAACCTTATCTAAGTCATTTGTCCAAACCTTAGATTTTTAGGAATAAAATAACAATTACTAATATAATATTTGTTTTAAAAACTATTTTATGTCAATTTTGACACTATTTAGTAATTAATTTTTGTGAAAATAATAACAGAGTGATTAGTTCGAACAAAGTTACTTAAATAAATACTAACATGTCATATTAATCTAGAAAATCAGTGGAATTCATAAAAAGTATCAAATTACATTTATTTTGGTGTTTATAACATCAATTATGTCAATATTTCATTAATAAGATAATTACTTCATCATCTTTGTGTCATAAATAAATTAAATTATTTAATTTCTAAAAATTACAAATAAAATACCATTATGTAGGAAATATTTTTAGATTTCTAATTAATATTTATAGTCGAATTTATCTTATGTATAACCCCATATTAAAAATTATTTACTTATTAAACTTTGATTTTAACTATTTTAACCCTTCTTTAAATAAATTAATAATAAATGTCCTAATCTAATCCAAGTGGGCCTAAATGGTCATATTTTATTACTAAGGTTGTTTTTGGTCGAATCACACTTGTCCAATAGAATTAGGACATGTGTTAGGGTAATAATAATATCATTTTTACCCTTAATTACCCTATTTACTTTTAACCGTGGTAAATAAAAGTAAAAAGTTACTATTCACCAAAAATTATTTTCATCTCATTGAACCACATTTTAGTCCTTGATATTAACCGTGTCTCTCGGATTTTCGAAATTCCACTCACAGAAGCGGTAAAATTAAGTTTTATGAAAAATTCAGTTTTTTTAACTACCACTTAGTGGTTTCACTATTCATCAAAAATTGAAAGTTTTCAGAAAAATACCAAAATTTCACCCTAGGCTAATTTTGATATTCTGAATCCAAAAATGAAGTCCATTTTGAAAAATAAAATTTCAAAAAGTGGTTATTACTATTCATAACGGCTAGTTTTAATAATATTTTAATAGCATATCATTGTTTACTGAAACTCGGTATTGCGTACGACACAAGCTATCGAGGATGGCCGCAGTTGCGTGTAAAGCAAGCCAAGCTAGTGTTGTGTGTAGTGAAAGATTTTTTTTGATGATTTATATAACATAAAGAAAAAAAATATTTCACATAAAATTCTCGGGTGTTACAGTGGGCCTCGAAATTTATATAGCCCCTTGATGAATAAACAGGTTCTCATGAGATAAATTAATTGGTTAAATTAAATTGGTTTCTACTTATAATTTAAAACTATCTTGTGCAATGTATTAACGGTATATGTTTTAATGTGCCTCAAACATGACGTCCAATAATTAAACATCACCTTCATTTTGATTTATTATTTATTATCCATGATATTTTCACTATGGATTCAATTCATTAGTTTATTGATTTAATGGTATGCATTTTTAGTTTCTTATATTTCCATATTGTTTATGCCTTATAAATTTATTTAAATGGATTGAGTTTTTAGTTATTTACCTTGTCATATTGTTTATGAACTTCCTTCTCAGTTTTTTGATTACATGGTATGTGTCTTCTATTATTACCTTGCCATATTAACTATTCTTATTGTTTCATTATTTCTTCCACTCTAATTTAACATTACCGAGCATTTGAGATCACACTTATTTTTTTTTCTTTCCCCATGAATCTAAGAAGTGTACTAAGAAATATATTAAATAATATGCTAGATGGAATAAATTTATCCTCCAAAGAACAAAATTATGTTATAATTATTGTGTTCATTTGTAATACTAGACTCATATATGTATCAGGTTTACCGAGCCTACTAAACTATTTGGTCCTTCAGGATTTTATTCCTTGTAATCAAGATAATGCAATAGTAGTAGACTCTGGCTCCAGGCTATCTGGGGTTGGGTTGCTATAAGGAGAGCCCCAATGGGTTGGGTCGTTATAGGACTACTGTCAAATGCAACTCCTAGAATTAACTATGGTCTATCTAGATCAATTATACCCCACCTACCTTAGGTTGACCTAGAACTCTATTAAAGTTTCTATTATCTGTATAAGTCATGACACATTCAGGTAGTGTAACACCCTAGTATTTTTTGATTTTTTTTGAATTAATCTTTTATATATTTTTAATTTCACACAACACTAAATATAGATTTTGTTATACGAAATCAGTTTGTTTTTCTTGATTTATACACCACACCAAGTTAATATTGCACTATACGCAACACTTAGATTATATTTTGGTACACAAAACACTATTTTTGGCCTGTATTACACACAATACTGAGTCCCTTTGATAGCTTTCATTACACACAAAGTCAAGTTTTACTGAACTATAATATACTATTAATATTATTATTAAAATATTATTATAGAAACCACCTAGACATTGGAATGGAAGTTAAAAATAATATTAACAAAATTTTGAAAATACGATTTAAATATGTATATAAAATGAATCCTTTGGTTATCAATTAATATATGTGAATGTAATAACTATTTGAAAATTAAGAAATTAATTTTCTATGTACAAACATAATTTTATATCAATAAATTAAACCAAACTATTTTAATGAGTATTTTTAATACTATTTATATATTATATACTCAATAAATATTATTTATACTCATCCAATATATTTTATAGGTATAATATAAGAATAAATCCAATTTTATGAATAAAAATATTTATTTTTTTAAAAGGAAATTTTACAACATTTTAATAGTAAACCCATTTTAAATATAAATTTCGACACTTTTATAATTTTTTTGACTCAAAAACTTAATTTTTGGAATCTTAATATCAAAATTTACTTTGGTGAAGTTTTTGTATTTTTCAGAGTAGTTTCATTTTTTAATGAATAGCGAAACATACTGAATTTTAATTAAAAACTGATTTTTTGTCTAATTTATTTATATATTAAAATTATATATTAATTTGGTTTTAAATTATAATTATACCTATTATAAATAAATTAATACAATTAATTTCATTGGAAAAAATTTTATATTGAAATGTAATATAGAAACATTTCAATCTTTTGGGTTTTTTACTTTAAAAAACCGCTTTTGTGACACGTTTGCGAGATGAATTTTAAATTAATTTATTCCCATTATATGTCTAGAATTTTGAAAAACGGATTCCATATTTTTCATAATCATAATTTTTAATATCTATTAAGTTCAAATTAGTTTTTTACTAAAAATATTAGTGAAAGTGATTAAAATTAATTATAGTGATAAAGCTAAAAAAGGTTTACTTAGTTGTTAAACATTAACTTGGGGAAAAAATACCCTATAAAAATATAAAAAATATATTTTATAGACATATTTTGACCATATATTCCTTTTTATCAATAAATTATAATTATTTTAGGCACATGATGTAGGGGATACCTCTTAATAGTGTCCACCATTTTATATTTATAAGAATTCCACTCCTTTAATATAAAAGGGCTCTCACACTCCTCACATCCTCACACCTCTAAAGACACTTTAGATTGGATTTTTTCCCAAATATCATCCAAAATTATTTAAATTAATCCAATAATCCACCCTTTTTTATAAATCCATCCAAGTAATCCCTTTGGTGTAAACCAAAAGGAGTTACCCAAAGAAGAGGTACCATCCTTTCTAAATCTGTTTTGTTTTATTTTCATTCTACACACCATAAAATCTTATTATTCCATGATTATATAATATCATAAGTAAAATAAATATAATTAGGTGTTTTTTTATAATGGTTATACCTACACCTACTCAAAATTCAATCAAATGGGTAACGAACTTATTGTTCGTGTGTACGACGGACTACCACGTCACGAAATGATGTTGTTCGTTTTTTCCATTACCACCTCTCATGGTTGGGAATTATGATGAAAATATCATTTATATATGATATATATGATATATATGATTTATTTATACTTATATAATTATTATATAACAAATAACATCATGATTTCTATTTTTTGGAAATACGATAACTTCGTTTGGGGACGTATGGACTACTGCCTCCTCAAAGTAATGTGATTCTTTCATAATTTACATGGAATGTATTGAGTATGAGTTTAGTAAATGAATGTTATATATATGAAATATCATTGATACATTAATTTATATATATATATATACACACATGTCATTTACTTTCTATCCTTCGATATGACAATAAAACAAAAACAATTCATGTGTATGTTTGACTTACCGTCACCATGAATGGTGCATTCCATTTCATATTTCAATATTTTATAGATTATTATAAATATTTATATAATTAATATATATTATCTTTAAAATATTTTTTACATTCTTTAAATAAGTAAATAAATATGTAAATAATAGGATCAATAATAACAATTCAAAATGTATACGAAAAACAAAGCAGATGTTACCTAAAACATAACATTAACATGTAATTGTTAATAAATAGGTAATATAATGTCAAAATAAAATCATATATTTAATTGGATATAATAATATGTATATTTTTTATATTTATAATAAAGTTATACTTATTATATAATAGGTTGGAACATTTACGAAGAAAGTCAATATTTAATGTAAGGGTTTTCTCTTCTCACTTTTTATAGTCGTGAGATATATACCATGTTCACCAATCGTTTCTTCTATGTGGTGTATATACTAACCAAGAATGTATTATATGATTATTGTAATTAAATTTATAGTTATTTACCTATCCATTTTAGTATATTTCTTTCTTGTGTTTATGGTTCAAAAGTTGTCAAATAGGTAAAGTAATTTTTTTCTCGATTTTTTTTTGAGATACATATCATGTTATGAACCTATAAGTTTATTTAGGTTTTATATAATTCCATTGGAAATTTTATATTATTAATATACTTATTTTAATGATATTTTAGGTTTCATGTAATGTATTTATGTCACGCGGCATTATGATTCAATGTTACCAAAGTGGTAACAGTTTACTGCTATAATCTCATCATTTATCAATATTATTTATGATTATACTTCCATTGATGAAATATTATGATCCATGTATCAAGAACTATCATGAAATTTATTATCCTAAATTTATTCATGTTACATTGAAGTAATGGTACCATTTTTCTACTCTTTGATACTTAAGATAACAAAGAAAATATTTTTGTGAAAATATGAATTTATTTCTCATTTAAATTGGAAATATATATTCTTTAAAAACCATGTTTTCAAAAATAATGTTTTCCGAAATTTTCTACTAATATACTATGAACATTAAAAAAATTACCCATTATTTAACTTTTTAAAAAAAATTGGTCTTAAAAAGTAGTATTCTTGTCATTTTTTTATCAAGGCACTTTTCTAAACTATTTACAACCTAGAAGGAATTTTTAGTATATACAGATTAATGTATGTTCATGACTATCATTTCTTTGAATATTATTTTATTAGTTTTCATTGTTAATTTCAAAGAAAAATGTTTTTTTATAATATATGTTTTAAATGATTTCCAAGCCTTCTGTATAGGTTTTTAAAGAATTTTCTCTGAAAAATGTCTTCAAAATGATTTCAATCATCCTTTATAAGTTTTCAAGGATTTTTTCAAAGAATAATGTTTTCAAAATGTTTTATGACTTTAAAAGATTTTTTAAAATTTGAAAAGATATTTTCCTAAATAAATGTTTAAAATAAATTTTTAAAAATTTATTTATAATAAAAAGATTTTAAAAAAGGTATTGTAAAATATATTTTCAAAGAAATGATTTTTTCTTTAAGAAATACTCTATATGATATTTCAAAATTCTTATCCATATAAGATGACATACATTATTATATCTTATGATTTACATGGGATATACTCCAAGAATACTTTCCATATTCTTCCTTGAATGGTTTATGTTTTTATGGACTGATGTTTATAACACTTGTTTCTCTTCAATGGGTTATATTCTTTTGAAACCCGCTTCTTCTCATGGGTTATGATTTGTTGAAATGACTATGAAACCTATATATTTTCCATAGGTAATGATATGATGAAATGTTTATGATACCCATTTTATTTCAGGGGTTATGATATAATTTTTATAAAACCCATATCTTTTTATGCGTCATGATATGACAAAAGTATTATTATCACATGAAACATGTATTCATGATTTTATTATGTGATGGGTGCGACATATATCTCCCTCAAATGAATTGGATAAATATTTATATATCACGAGATAATTATGGGAATAAAGTTGATGGGATTAATCAACTCTGGTAATATAGGGAAACTCGATCCACTATGGGTAGATGGGGAAACACGGTCCACTATGGGAATATAGGGAAACCAGATCCCTTATAATGAAGTTACTACGAATGGGGATGGTTGTTTGTCCCTCCCTATCGGTGTAGTCACTATGATGTTCCCTAATACGTTTTGGCAATAAGACTTGACTTCTAGGTGATTTTCTTTAGGTATGAACCTGATTAAAGTTTCACAATGTTATGCATGGACCTGATTACATGTCCATAGGTTTATGATAGGGCTTGATTTTATGTCCTTAACTAAATATGAGAACCTATTTCTATTTAAAAATGTTCCCAATTTTATCAGTTGATTTTTATTCCAAAAGTCTATTTATTACTCTAATTTTATGTTCTCATGGATTATGCTCTTGATTCCCTTATGAGAAATGTATTATGAACTGCCAATATTTATTTCATGACTCATGTATAAGATATTTTATATGAAATTTATGATCTTAAAATATTATTCTCATGTTCTCATTCCATTATGCTTATGTTAGGCTTATGTATATCCTTTATATACCCTTATTTATCATCTTAACTCACCCCTTATTATGTTTCCTTCCCCTAGTTCATGAATTCATGTTTTAAGTAGTATTACTAAAGAGGAAGATATTTACTAGAGACATTGAAGATATTTCACTAGATTAGAATATTTTGTTCCACGTTTCTAAATACACTAAACTATTATGATCCTATGGAATTTAATTTTTTAATGTTCTTAATACTCATAAAAAATGAAGTAATATCCATGTATGTTATGTCAGGGTCTCTATAGTTGGTATCAAAGCAATGGTTTTGTCAACCTTTCGAAATTAGGATGAAAAAACATTAGTGAGACCCATAGGGATATTTCTAAGGATATCTTTTGGGATGTATCTACGGATATTCCTAAGGTGTCATATATTTAAAGGAAAGTGTCATAATTTAGACATACTATAATTTATTTTTCATGATTATGTAGTTTTATGCTATGATAAATGCTTCTCACACTATTCTTTTTGTTTTTAGTCAAGGGTTGGAACCAGAAGGAACTAGGTTTACGTTTATGTGAAAGACAATTTTTTAATGAGCAATCAAATGGGATAATCACTGTTGTGAAGTATGTTGTGATCAGGACTAATTAGTTTTTACAGAACATTATTAACAACATGTACCTTAATCGACTCTCGGAATCACAAAATATGATAAGTAAAGAGTCATCTGATAGTTTGGGTAATGGAGACCATCAAAGAAAGAAGATTCAGTTTCATTTGTGTTGAGAATGTGGAAGGACGCACCCAAATGAATGTATTAGTGGAAAAATATCATGTTTTTACTGTGGAAAATAAGGACACAAAGTGAGTAACTATAAAGTGAAAATGAAAAGATTGGTTATCATAGTGAATGAGAATAATGGCCTCTCTAAGGTGTCATTGATAGTTTAATGTTTTCAATGTGGAATGAATGGACATTACAAAAATGGATGTCTTAATTTGAAAGATCCCAAAGAGAATCAACACGGTGGTATGATTAAGGGTTATACTTATTATGATGATGAGACTACAGGTGAAATGTGAATGGAAAGAGGTATTATGTAATAGGATGATATAGCCTTGTTATTGAATTAAGGATGAAGTAATAGAAGTGTTTATGTTTTTAGATTCAAGAATTGTGAATTGTGAATTATATAAGGTTTGTTTAGTTTATTTTTTTCAGTATGTATTTATAAGAATATGTTGAATAGTTTCTATGGACTATAAAAGTGATTTAATGGTAAGGTGATTATCATGGAAAAAACCTAATTAAGGGAAATATAACCCTTAATATATTCCTTAGGTTAATATAATTATGTTTGGATAAAGATATATTGGATATAGATAAGTAAATTGGACGGTTATGATTAACTTGGAACTGATTAATAATTTTTTAAAAAGAGGTTTATACTATAATGGATGGAGTTTACAAAAAAAATTGATTTAAGGAATATATAAAAGAAAAAAATTTAGAATAAGGAAAAATGCATGTTTTCAATAAGGATTTATGGTAATTTTGTTTATTACCTTATTTCAAGAGGTTACATGATGAAGGTATCCACATGTTTGTTATGTGAAATATAAGAGTTAATTTATGATATATGTTGGATCAATTATAAAATGTTTTTGAGAAATTTAGTGACCTTATGTTTTATAATATCATCTTTTTGAAGGGTTATAAGGTTAAGCATTTTTGGAATGGTTTATATTAAACTTTGGATATTGTTTTAGAGATTAAATTATTATCTCTTCATATGATGATTTATGAATATTGGATAACTTTTTCTAACCTTTTTTTTGTGATAAAGACATATGTAATCACCTATCATTCTATTTATAGATCTCCTGATCTATTAATGCTCCCATAATAACAAATTCACCATCATTTTTTGGAATAAGCGATGAAGTGGAAATTGATAAAGGCACAACAAAGGGTGGGGTTGTCCAAAAATCATGTAAGTATATATTATCATGAAAATTATTCAACTTTATGGAAATGGTACTTGAAATAAAATATTGTCCTATTATCATCATTTTTTATGATATTAATTACCTCTTTCACACTTCTTCAGTTTATGGTTTTGTGACTGTTAACTTTCTTCAGATCACCCACTTTATTATGATCAGGGATCTTTACAAATCTCTATGATTATTTATGTTTTTATTTTATGTCCATTTATTAAATCTCCAACTTGGTTCTCCTGTATGGAAACCAAGTTATTATTTACTTTGGGTAACTATTATGTTTCTAAATTTCCATTCTTAAATAATGTTTTAGAATTAATTTTTACAACGTGGGTTTCTATAAAAGGAACTTTAATTATTAAACCATTTATAATGAAGATGAATTTAAATGGTGAAATAAATTTTAAGAGGGGTATAATGTAACACCCTAATATTTTTTATATTTTTTTTCAAATTAATTTTCAATATTTTTAATTTCACAGAACACTAAATATAACTTTTTTTACATGAATGCATTAAGTTTGTCTTGAATTATATGGAACACAAAATTAATCTTTCACTACATTAAACACTTATATTAACTTTCAGTGAAAACAACAATATTTTTGGTATTTGTTACACACAATACTAATTCTCTTTTATAACTTTCATTACACAAAAGGCTAAGTTTTACCGAACTACAAAATACTATTAATATTATTGTGAAAATATTATTATACCTACCACTTAGACATTGGAATAGAATTTGTGAATAATATTAACTAATTTGTGAAAATATTATTAACATATGAATATAAAATTAATCCTTTTGTTATCAATTATTATGAGCGAATGTAAGAACTATTTGAAAATAAAGAAATTACTTTTCTAAGAAAACTATTTTTCTATGTACAAACACAATTTTATTTCAATAAATTAAACAAAACACTTTTGATGAATGTTTTAAATAAAATTTATATATTATATATTCAATAAATATTTTTGATAACCAAAAAATATATTTTATAGGTATAATATAAGAATAAATCTAATTTTATGAATAAAATGATGTATTTTTCTAAAAGGTAATTTTACCACCCTTTAATGAAGAACACGTTTTAAATATAAAATTTGACACTTTTATAATTTTTATTTGGAATAATAAGCTTCATTTTTTGGAATAATTATATCAAAATTTACTTCAGGTTATTTTTTTTATATTTTTCAAAGAAGTTTCATTTTTTGATGAATAATGAAAAATATTGAATTTTAATTCAAAAATGATTCTTCATTTAATTTATTTTAATAGTTAAATTATATATTAAATTTATTTTCATGTATAATTAGAAAAATTATAAATAAATTAATCCATTTAATTTCATTATACCCAATTTCACATTAATATTGGATATAAAAACATTACAAAATTTTGGACTTTTTTTCTTTAAAAACATGCTTTCACGACACATCTATAGGATTAATTTTAATTAATTTCTACCACTCGTGTTTTTATAATTTGGAAAAATGGAATCTATATTTGGAATGAGTATAATTTATAATTTCTAGTAACTTAAACTTAGTTTTTGATAAAAAATTATTAGTGAAATTAATTAAAATTAATTACAGTGATTATGGTAGAAACGAGTTTACTTAGTAGCTAAACTTTAACTTAGTGGAAAAATACCCTCTAAACATGTAAAAAAAGAAATTTTATTTCTATATTTAGACCATAAACTCACTTGGATCGAAAATTTTCAATTATTGGTGGAAAATGATGTAACGGAGACCTCTCAATAGTGTTTATATTATTATATTTACAAAAAATTCCACTACTCCTCCACTATAAAAGGGCACTCACCCCCTCACTTTCTCACACCTATCAAGATAGTTTTTCGTGGACAAAACCTACCAAAATATCCTCCAAAATTCCCTACATTAATCGTATAAGCCTCAAATTTTTAATAAATCCATCCAAAGAATCCCTTTGGTGTAAACCAAAAGGAGTTTCCAAAAGAAGAGGTAACATCCTTTCACAAGATCTTTTATTTTATTTTCATTCTCCACCACTTAAAATATTTTTATTCCTTGATTATATAACAAAATAAGTATCATAAAAATACTTATATATTTTTATTATAATTTTTTTTCCTACACATACACACACTTCAATAAAATGAGTAACTAACTTATCATTTGTGTGTACGATGGACTACCTCCTCGCGAAACGATGTTGTTCATATTTTCCTTTACCACATCTAATGGTTTGGAATTATGTTGTAAATAATATTTTATATTATATATATATATATATTATTTATGATTTATTTATGATTATTTATTTATTTTATAAGACATACCTTCATTCTTTCCATTTTTATAAATATGATAACTTTGTTTGTGGACGGGTAGGCTACTGCCTCATCTGAGTGATGTGATTCATTCATACTTTATATAGAATTTATTAAGGATGGGTTTTGTAAAATTATATGATACATATGTAATGATAATTATAATTTAATAATATATATATATATATTTCATTTAATTTCTTTCAATATGACAATAAAAAATAGAAACATCGTTCATGCATACATACGGCCTACTGTCTCCATGAATGGTGTATTCCATTACATATTTCTATATTTTATAAATTATTATAAATATATATATATAATTAATATATATTAAATATAAATAATACTTTAAATTCATAAAATAAGTAAACAATTATCTAAGTAAGAGGATCAAGAATAAAAAATCAAAATATATATAAAAAGAAGAGTACATATTACCCAAAATGTAACATTAACATGGAATTGTTAATAAATGGGTAATATAGTGTCAAAATAAAATATTATATGGTATTATATATAAGAATTTAGTTATGGGGTATATTTATAATAAAATCATACTTATTATAGAGGAGGTTGGAACATGTATAAAGAAATTCAAGAATTAAGGTAAGGGTTTTCTCATCTTACTTTTATATCCATGAGATATATTCCATGTTCACCACTCATTTATTTTGTGTGGAATATATACTATCCATTAATGTATTCTATGATTGTTATAATTAAATTTACGGGTATTTAAATATCCATTTTATGATATTTCTTTCTTGAGTTTATGGTTCAAAATTTTGCAAATCATTAAAGTAATTTATGTCTCAATTTTCCTTCTTTGAGATACATTCCATGTTATGCACCTATATTTTTCTATGGGGATTATATAATTCCCATTGAGATGTTATATATTGAATATAATTATTTTAATGATAATTTAGTCTTCATTTAATGTTGTTATTTCATGGGGTATTATGATTTAAAGTTACCAATGTGGAAACAGTTTATTGCTATAATCTCATCATTTATCAGGATAATTTATTATTATAATTCCATTGATGAAATATTATGATCCATCACTCCAAAAATATCATGAATTTTATCCTAATATATTTATTCATGTTATATCCACGTAATGGTACCATTTTTTACTCTTTGGTACTTAACATAACTAATAAAATGTTTTAGTTAAAACCTGACTTATATTTCTAATTTTGGTAAGAAATACTTGGTCTTTCAAAACCAATTTTTCTATTTTTTTCAGAAATTTTATAATAATCTACTATGATCTTTAAAAGAAAATTTTCCCATGTTTTAACTTTTTAACAAAAAAGTTTTTAAAAAGGAATCTTCATTCCATTTTTCTATCAAGTCACTTTCCTGAACCTTTTACGATGCAGAAGGAATTTCCGGCATGTATGGATTTATCTTCCTTTATGAACAAAATTTATTTGAACAATATTTTATAATTTTTCAAGATTATTTTCAAAGAAAAATAGTTTCAAAAAAAATTTGTTTAATAATTTTTTTTAAATAATTTCCAAGACTTCTCTGTATGTTTTCAAATTATTTTCATGGAAAAAGGTTTTCAAAGTGATTTCAATCTTACTTTATAAGTTTTCAAGGTTATTTTAAAGGAAAAGATTTTTAAATTTTTTTTATGATTTAAAAATAAATTTTCAAAGTTGAAAAGATATTTTTCACAAGAAATTATTTAACTTAAATTTTAATGCTTTCTTTATAAGAAAATTATTTTTGAAATGGTTTTATGAAAGTGATTTTCAAAGAAAGGTTATTTTCCTTAAGAAATGTTCTATGTGATATTTGAAATTCCTTATCAATATAATATTTCATACATTATTTTTTTATGCTTTACTGGGGATATAATTCAATTTCATATTATTCCATGAATGGTTTATATCTTGATGGAATGATTTTTATGACACATATTTCTTTTCCATGGGTTATATGCTTTTGAAACCTACTTGTTTTCATTGGTTATATTTAATGAAATGATTATGAAACCTTTCTATTTTACATAAGTATTGATATGAGGAAATTTTTATGATACTCATTTCTTTTCATGGGTTATGATATGATGTTTATGAAACCCATCTCTTTTTATGGTTCATGATATGATAAATGGTTTACTATTATGTGGAACATGTTTATATGATTTTATTATGTGATTTGTAGGACCTATATCTCCCTGCAATGAATTTGGTAAAGATTTATATCTCATTAAATAATGATGAAAATGAAGTCGATGGGATTGATCCACTATGGGATAATGGATAAACTTATCCACTATGGGAAGATGGGAAAACCCAATCCCTTATAAGTAAAAGACTATGACTAGGTATAGTGGTGTGTCCCTCCAAGTTAGTGTAGTTCCCATGAAGTTCCCTAGTAAGTTTTGGAAATTATCCTTGAATTATAGTGAATTATTTTTAAGAATGAACATGATTACATTTTCATAATGTTAGTCAGGGACCTATTTTCATGTCCATAAATTTATGGGAGGGATTTATTTCATGTCCTTAAATAAATGAGTGAACCTATTTCTATTTACACATTTTCACATTGTTAAAATCTAAAGTTCATTCCAAAATTCTATGTATTAATCCTATTTTATGATCTCATGGATTATGATTTTTATTCCCTTATGATTCAGGTCTTATGAACTGCCAATCTTTATACCATGACTCGTGTATATGATATTTGATATGTAGGGTATGATATTTAAATGTTATTATCATGTTCTCATTACCTTATTCTCATGTTATAATTATGTATCTCCTTTATATACCCTTCCCAAGAATCCAAGATCACACTTTATAATATTTACTTTCCCTTGGTAATGAAGAATGTTTTTATGTAGGAGTACTAAAGGGGAAGATATTTACTTGATACATTGAAAATATTTCACAAGATTAGAATATTATTTTCCAAGTTTCCAAATAAACTTAACTATTATGATCATCATTAATGTACTTAATGTGATGAATATTGATTTAAAATGATGTAATATACATGTATGTTAAGCCTGGTTCGTTATAGGTAGATCCCATGTAGGGGTGAATATAACATACCCAGTATGAGACACTAAAATAATCAAACATAAATCACCAAAGAGATTAATCTCATAATAAATAATAACATCAAAACTCGATATATACTCTATATAAAACCCAATTATTAAGGTAATTTCACAAACATGTTTCCCTCCTATGATTCTTCTCAAGTATTCAAGGTAATGTTCATCCAAGATAATTCACTCATCGAGTCTTGATAACACTGATGGAAGTCATCTAAGTGACCATGTTTTATAGTAATTTATATAAATTAGTACATGCTGGGACTCGGAATATATTGATGCACGGATAGGGGAGAACACCCAAGGCCTATGGGGGATACTTTACCCTACCAAGATTAATCCAATAGGATGGGAATCCCACAACCTAGATGTTGGTAATAAGATACCTAACCCAACCCAGGTAATAATGATATTGGATCAAACTACAGGTCACATAGAGGGACACCTAACTCTATCTAAGTCCAACACATAGCGCAGATCACTTTTCCTATACTCATAAAGGGATACCACATTGTACCATCATAGGTATGGACCAAAGGAATTCACCCTAAATGCACTATTATGAACTTAAGAGAATAAGGTATTCAACATACCCTAGAATAAGTACACAATGTGTACAAGGATCACATGTCATGCCCCTATAATTATGGACTGAATCATTTCCATGCCCATATACTCTAGACATGATCGTGTACACTAGTTGTGCCTGTATACCTGACCTTTTATAAGAGCTCTTATTGTGCCTGTCTACCTGGTTGATTGTGTACCTGGCCATTCCTGTGTACCTTTCCATGTCCATTCCCATTTAAATAGATATATATATATATACCAAACCATTATCTTTGGGTCACATAGAATGTGACATGTCACATGGTGTGTGATATTTATCTATTTGAGTAAACCCTATCCACCATTGAAGGGGACTACACAATGCGTGTTCATTCGAACTACATGACAATTAACATAGTGTTGACCTCACCTGTTTTGATAATCCCAATCTTGTATTCATATGTTTTAACAATCCCAATTATGTTTTCATATATTATGATATTCACAATTACTGTTGATATACACTTTAATACCTTCAAATCGGTGATTAAGTTAATAATAATGTTAAAATAATTTCTGATTTATGTCAATCTCGCTTATCCATGTTTATATAAGTTTTCAAATTATTCTAAGTGAATTATATGTGTTTTTCATAAGACAGTCAAGTGTAAGTATCACTGACCTGAAGAGATCTACCGATATGCATAATAGTCAGAGCTACCGATGCACAGAGCTACCGATGCACAGAGCTACCGATGCACAGATCTACCGATGCACAGAGCTACCGATGCACAGAGCTACCGATGCACAAAGCTACCGATACACAGAGTTACCGATGCACAGAGCTACCGATGCATAGAGCTACCGATGCACAGAGCTACCGATGGACATTGAGCTACCGATAAGAGCTACCGATAAGAGCCACCGATAAGAGTATGAAGAGCTACCGATGGAAGATCCTACACCGAGTCAACTATACATGTCTACAAACAAACGGCTACCCATAATGAACTACGGAGTCAAATCCTATATCCTTGACACTATTTGTTTATTACACTAACGGTTACATTTGTTACTTTTGATGCATTTAATGTTATTAAATGATTTATGTTGCCATTTCAGGAAACCGTACCAAGTACGATCGAAAAGCATAATCATTCCTTCTTCTCAGAAAGACAAATAAAAAAACGTGAGAGAGACAAGGAGACATGCAGAGATCGAGCACACATAACACACTTGCGATCAAGCTCAAAATGTGCCAAGAACAACTGGAGAACTTGCACTCACAAGACTACTACTACCAGACTCCAGAAACACAGAGCATACATCGAGCAATCTATGCTAAAGAATAACTACACAGAACACTTCATTTTCTGAGCCGATAACCAAGCTGAACCTGGAAGCACTGAAAGAAGAAACGATACTCTGTTTTTCAGTCGAATACCAGAGAAGGACTCAGAACCATTTCTGATCAAATCCAAAAGAGTCCAGAGCGGCACTGCAATCACCAGAGCCATTCTGAACTCTATATCTTTCTCTAAGTGATTTAGTATTTTCATTACGAGCAGTGTGTGTAGCTTGTTAATTATTACACACACTGTCTCCTGAACCTTAACTAGAGGATTTGTAAATCCTCACTCACAATCTTTACATCCTTTATTTCCCACTGTGGATAGTGGTAGAGGTCGAGTGTGACCTGGACAGCTTTGAGCTGTTGTTTGTTATCCCACGTATAACTGTGGTAGAGGTCTCTTGACCTGAACAGTGTGATCACTGTAGTTAACCCAGATCCAGGGTGTGGAGCACTTTATATAAATTTTGAGAGGACTAAGTCTCAGCTTGAGACTGAACCTCTTGGTTAACTCTTGTGTTTTTAGTTACAACCTATATCCATACAATATACATTTATTTCATATTCCGCTGCTATTACATTGAAATATAATTTATTTTCAAAGCTATTTTGATAGTTAAACTCGCAAGTGTTTATATTTATTATAAACTAGTAAGTTAGTTTCAAAAGTTAATTTAATCATCAGATTAAGTTAACTGAGAATTAATCAATATTTGAGAAACTAATTGAACCTTTATAATCTGTATAAATTCACTACAGTTTAATTTGTTTTTGAAATTGGGGGCTTTTAATAAAAATTGTTTTTAGCAGAAATTTTAATTGGAACTCAATTCACCCCCCTCTTGAGTGTCCACTCCGACCAACATTTGGTATCAGAGGTTGTTTGTTTTGCAAAACGTTTTATTTACTCTCTGCTTTTCAACTGTGATTTTAGTTGTATTTTAAAGTTCTTAAAATTACTGTTATTTCTAAATTTTTTTCTCTTTAAATTTTGTTTATAATGGATAATAGACTTGAGGGTGCTGCTACTAACCGGAAACCTTTCTTTAATGGAAATAACTATGCTCAGTGGAAACATAAAATGAAAATTCATCTAGAAAGCATGAGTTTTGATATTTGGACTGCTATTGAATCTGAATACAAAATTCCCACTACTGATAGATCTACTTGGGATGAACCTACGAAGACTGCTTACAATAATAATTATAAAGCTATGAATGCTCTGTACTGTGCTCTCGGAGATGAAGAATTCAACAGAATTTCTGCATGCAAAACTGCTTTTGAAATTTGGGATACCTTGGCTGTTTCTCATGAAGGAACAAATAATTTTAAAGAAATGAGATTGAACACTTATACTATTAAGTATGATAATTTTAAAATGAAGTCTGATGAACCTATTTCTGACATGTATCTCAGGTTTAATGAGATATTCAATACGATGAATTCACTCGGAAAATTTGTTCCACCAAAGGAATAAATTATGAGAATCTTGAGATGTCTACCAGACCGATGGAGAGGCACATCTGTCTCAATCAGAGAATCATGTGACATTTCTGCTCTACCTATCAAAGAGCTTATTGGAAAATTTATGATGTATGAAGAAGAGCTAAAGGTAAACAAAGAGGAAGATGATGAATCGAAAAGAAAATCTGTAGCTTTCACGTCTACTGCTTTGAAGAGTAAGGAGAAGGAAAATATACAAATGGAGGATGAGAGTTCAACAAGTGAAAACTCAGAGTATGACAATGACGCAGAAATGGCTCAGATAGCCAGGAGATTAAAGAAGTTTTATAGGAAAAAGAAATTCTTTAGGAAAACAAATTACAAAGGAAAGTATGATCAACAAGGAAAATGGAAAAAGGATTGGAAGAAAGCTGACAGGACTGATGAAGTTGTCTGCTACGAATACAAGCGAAAAGGACATATCAAAGCAGACTGTCCAAAGTTAAAATTCAAAAAGAAATATGATTACAAAGACAAGAAGTACAAGAAAGCCATGAAGGCTACCTGGAGTGCTTCAGAAGACAGCACTAGTGAAGCCGAATCTTCGGACTCTGAAAGGAATCGAGCCAACATGTGTTTCATGACAAATACTTCTGAGGTAACATCTGACACTCCTGTTTTAAATTCATATTATTTTGGAGATGATTATGATTCGGAAAACATGTCAAAATATGAACTATTTGAGTACTGTGATATGTTAGAAGAAACCTGTAATGATCTTAAAGAAAAATATAAAGGTTTAAAGAAATAGTATGCTTTAAGTGTTAAGAATAAATCTTATCTTGATATAGAAAAGGAAAAGAATGCTCAACTATTAAAGGAAAATACAGAACTGAAACTGTCAAATGAGAAACTCAGAAAGGACTTAGAAAAATTCACAAATGGAACGGATGATCTAACTCAAATTCTAGGAAATCAAGTTGCACCTACATATGCTACTGGTTTAGGATACCAACCTGGACAGAGACAGTTCACCAGAACCCAATTTATTCCTAAGTCTGAAAAAAATATTTCTAGTTACAGTTTTGGAAATTCATATGCTTCAACAGGATATTCATATGGTTATAGACCAAATAAAGTTTATCTTTCAAAATTTGTTACTTCTGTTAATTGTATAAAACCAATAAAACAAATCTGGGTACCTAAAGCCCTGATTGCTAACCTTTCTGGACCCAAGAAAATCTGGGTACCAAAGTCATTTCCTGTTTAAATCTGTTTTATAGGAGACCTTCTTGAAGAGCTGTCACAAGAAGATATGGTATTTAGACAGTGGGTGCTCAAGACACATGACTGGAGATTATTCTTGCTTCAAGAGCTTAATAAAGGTTGATGGAGGTCATGTCACCTTTGGTGACAACTCTAAAGGAAAAATCATAGGCCTAGGCCAGATTGGTAACACTGACTCAGTATTAATTTCTAAAGTTTTATTCGTTGATGGACTTAAATATAACTTTCTTAGTATATCTCAATTATGTGACGATGGTTTCAATGTCATGTTTGAAAATGATTCCTGTGATGTTTTTAACTCCAAAAATGCATTAGTATTTTCTACTCTAAGGAATGAAAATGTTTATGCTGTTGATTTAAATTCTTTATCCAAACAAAATATTTCTTGTTTGAATGCTTTTCATAAAGAATCTTGGCTATGGCACAGAAGATTAGGACACTGAAACATTCACTCACTTAGAAAACTGGCTAGGAAAAACTTAGTTAGAGACTTACCTAAATTAGAATTCCCAAATGAAAAAGTGTGTAATCCCTATCAAAATGGAAAACAACACAAAGTTTCTTTTAAATCAAAGAAAGAAGTCTCAACTTCTCAACAACTTGAGTTGGTTCACATGGATTTGTTTGGACCATAAAGAGTTTCTAGTTTAAATGGGAAGCACTATGTCTATGTTCTAGTAGATGACTTCTCTAGATATACTTGGGTATATTTCTTAGCTCACAAAAGTGAAGCTTATTCTTACTTTGTTAAATAATCCAAGTCTGTAGAAAATCTTAGTGGACTCAAAATTAAGACTCTAAGAAGTGATCATGGCCGTGAGTTTGAAAATCATGACTTTGAATCTTATTGCTTACACAATGGCTACACTCATAACTTTTCAGATCCTAGGACACCTCAGCAGAATGGTGTAGTAGAAAGGAGAAACCGAACCCTTCAAGAAATAGCTAGAACCATGCTCAATGAATATGAACTTCCTATTTACTTTTGGGCTGAAGCTGTAAATACAGCTTGTTATGTTATCAAAAGAGTCTTGATCAGACCTATTCTTAAGAAAACCCCATATGAGTTATGGAACAATAGGAAGCCTAAGGTTAATTACTTCAGAGTTTTTGGTTTCAAAGTCTTTATTCTTAACACAAATGATAATCTGGACAAGTTTGCTTCTAAAAGTGATGAAGGAAATTTTCTGGGTTACTCTACTTCAAGTAAAGCTTATAGAGTGTTTAATAAGAAATCCAAATGTGTGGAAGAATCTGTTCACATCAAATTCGATGAAACCGATCCACATGAGCCTAAAACCTCTCTTGAGAATCTTGAAGAAGATTTGTCTATTCTGGACCTTAATGATAAATCCAAAAAACCTGTTATAAAAAGTTCCAGTTCTGGACTTTTTCTAGAATCTGTTTCGGTTGAACCCGAACCTACTGATGCACCTGAAGTGTCTAGTCCTACCTTTAATAGATCAACACGAATTCTAAAGAATCATCCTTTGGATGCTGTTGTTGGTAATCTTCATAGAGGAACACAGACTAGAGCTTCTCTAAGAAATCAGGTTGATCATCAAGCTTTTCTCTCCCAGATAGAACCCAAAAACATTAATGATGCTATCGTTGATGAATTCTGGGTAATGGCTATGCAAGAAGAGTTAACCCAATTTGAAAGAAACAAAGTCTGGGAATTAGTTGACAGACCTAAGGACACACTAACAATAGGCACTAAATGGGTTTTTAGAAATAAAGTTGATGAATAAGGAAACATAGTTAGAAACAAATCTAGGCTAGTTGCACAAGGATATAGTCAAGAAGAAGGCATAGACTATGAGGAGACCTTTTCACCTATAACTAGACTAGAATCCATTAGGATTTTACTTGCATATGTTGCACATCTAAATTTCAAGTTATATCAAATGCATGTCAAAAGTGCATTTATAAATGGTTTTATAATTGAAGATTTTTTTGTAGAACAACCTCCTGGATTTACAAACCCCCATTTTCCAAATCATGTTTTTAAACTTTCTAAAGATTTATATGGCTTAAAACAAGCTTCAAGAGCTTGGTATGATAGACTCAACAATTTTCTTATTTCAAAAGGTTTTACTAAAGGGATTGCTGATCCAACTCTTTTTATTAAAATAATTTCTAAAGATGTTTTAGTTGTAAAAATCTATGTTGATGATATTATTTTTGGATCTTCTAAACATTCTTTATGTACTGATTTTTCAAAAAGTATGCAAAATGAATTTGAAATGAGTTTAATGGGAGAACTCAAATACTTTCTTGGATTTCAAGTATTTCAAAATGAAAATGGTATCATTTTGAATCAAAGTAAATATACAAAGGATCTTTTAAAACGATTTGGTTTGGATAGTATTAAGGAGAGTGAAACTTCTATGAGTACAATCTGTAAATTGGATACAGATGAAACTGGGAAACCAGGGGATCAAACCAATTATAGAGGTATGATTGGTAGTTTACTTTATCTTACTACTAGTCGACCAGATATTATGTTTAGTGTATGTATGTGTGCAATATTTCAAGCTAACCCGAAAGAATCTCATTTTCTTGTTGTTAAAAGAATTTTCAAGTATCTCAAACATACTGTTAACCTTGGTTTATTTTATCCAAAAGGACAATCCTTTGAGTTAATGAGTTATTCAGATGTTGACTTTTCTGGTGGAAAATTAGACAGAAAAATAACTTCAGGAACATGTCATTTATTAGGAAAATCCTTAGTATCTTGGTGTAGTAAAAAGCAGAATTCTGTAGCTCTATCCACTGCCGAAGCAGAGTATATAGCTGCTGGTAGTTGCTGTGCACAAATTTTGTGGATGAAACACACTCTCTTGGACTATGGATATGATTTTAAGAATGTTTCGATTAACTGTGACAACACTAGTGCAATAAACATCTCAAAGAACCCTGTATCTCACTCAAGAACCAAACACATTGATGTAAGGCATCATTTTCTGAGAGATCATTATCAAAAGGGTGATATTTCTCTTGAATTTATCGGCACTGAACATCAATTGGCTGACATTTTCACAAAACCCTTAAGTGTGGATAGGCTATGTTACATTAGGCACGAGCTGGGGATGTTTAATCTTCACCGATAGATAGAAATCCTCACCGATAGAAATCCTCACCGATAGAAATCCTCACCGATAGAAATCCTCACCGATAGAAATCCTCACCAATAGAAATCCTCACCGATAGAAATACTCACCGATAGAAATCCTCACCGATATAAATCCTCACCCATAGAAATCCTCACCGATAGAAATCCTCACCGATAGAAATCCTCACCGATAGAAATCCTCACCGATAGAAATCTTTACCGATAGAAATCCTCACCGATAAAAATCATCACCAATAAAGTGATGTTTTAAATCTTTTGTCTGCCGTCAAGAATGTGCACCATTTTCTTTTATTTTATTTTTATTTATTTAACTTATGATTCCTAAATGATAAAACTATGTCTAAGCCGCTTCTCACTCCATCGAACCCAAAACATTTACCTTCGATCCTTAGAACCCGAACCCTCTGCAAACCTGAGATCCTTCGAACCAGCGATAAAAAAAACCAAAATTCCTGTCATCCGAGAAGACTGTGTTGAGCCTAAAGCAAAAAAGGCAGAAGTCTGACCCAGAACCGAGTAGTGCTGTTAGAACTAGGTCAGGAAGGAGACCAGTAAATCCTCATCTGCAAAATATAGCTATTGTGGTCGAAAAAGAGTTGTGTCTAGACTGGTTGCTGCCCAGAAGGTCCTTGGTGCTCGAAGTTCTGGAAGCTCAGAAATGGGTAGACTGCTTTTCAAATAACAACGGTCCCTACTACCCAAAGTTGGTAAAACAGTTTTACGAGTTCGTAAGCTTCGAGAAGTTATAGAATTAGAACCGAGTATCTTCGTTTGTAAATGGTAAAGTGCTATCTTTTTCATCAGTAGAATGGGCTGATTGCTTAAAAGTTACTCATGAAGGTGTGTCTGGATATGTATCAAGAGCAATGCCACCTACCAGTGACATTTTTGATCATGAGACCGCGTTGAAAGAACTGACTGGTGATGGAACTCCAAGGCAAGTGGTTGCTGCAAAAATGGATGGAGAGAACAGATTACTGTTCAAGTTTGTTCAACGTGTATTGATACCAAGGAGAGGAGACTTTTCTAATTTGAGATATCAGGATATCTATCTCCTACATCTTTTGAGACATGATGTCAAAGTCAACTTATGCAGATTGGTGATGAGTCAAATGGAAGATATGACAAGGCCAAAATCAAAGACTAATGCCCTATTCTTTGCTAAGCTGATTTCTATAATGATCAAAGTGAAAGGGATAGTTGTGTCTCAAGATGAGACAGTTGTAGTGAAGAGAAACTTTTGTATCAATACTACAATTTGCAAATATATGAAGATTAATTGGAATCCGTGGAGAGGAGAATGGGTCAATGATGACCAAAAGGTATATGATAAGTTCAATCCTGTGGATTATCCTTCAAGGCCAAAGGATAAAAGAGATCCAGGTCTAGGACCTGATGAAGAGGAACCTGAGTACAGTGATGAGTCAGAAGAAGAAGAATAAGAGGAAGAAACTCATATGGATGAGGGAGGAGATCCTGACTTGCCTCCAAGCCCTATTGCTAAAGTTATGTCTTTAGAAAAGGAAGTGCTAGCAGAAGTAGAGACACCTGCTAATGAGGGAGACCAGTCGGTCTCTAAGCATGTAGAGGAAGAAAAGAATGTCTCTGAATTATCTGATTCTGCTGAATTGAGTCTGAGTCCAGTTATTGGAAGCTCAGTTGTACCTTCTATGGATGAAGAAAGAGAAAGAGGAGAAGCTTTACATATTCCAGAAAATCATCCTACTGCAATAGAGATGGAAGTTGTTGTGCAAGATTCCGATGAAGAAAGACCAGCAGAGAATGTAGTTGCTATATATGAGAATGCACCCATTGAGGGGGAGCATCACACCATGTTTGGAAATGTTACTGTGACTATCGAGTCTGAAGACTGGGTAGAAGACCCAGGTTTTATAGTCTTTGGCTTGGATTATCTTCATTCGGATAATGAAGTATCTTTGAATAGACCAAAGATCAGCTATGACATCAATTCTGAGTTATTACCTGCTGATGTGGTCCGAGTACATGATTTAGATGTGCTGAAAGAAAATCTCAAAGTCAGTTTTGTAGTAGAAGTAAAGACAATGGAATCTTTTTTAGTATCCTCGATTCAATCTGTCATGGCTGACTCTGTAGTCAGTTTAGCTTCTGAAAGAGTATCTACTACAGTTGCTCCTACTGATTTTGTTACTAAGTCTGACCTCGAATCCCTAAAGCATGAGCTTAAGGAATCCTTCAGTGCCTCTGTTTCTGAGATAAAGCACTGTTTTGGTGAAGAAATGAAGATGTTAGAAAGGTCTTTTGAGCTTTCTCTTGGTTGGAATCTGTCAACTTTTGTGGGTGAGCTAATGGAAGAAGTCAAGGAGTGCCAGACTCAAACTTCTAGGCTAGAAGCAGATCTTGAAGCTCTACGGATATCTGTTGTTGCCTTAGACTCTTTCATGAGTTCAAAATCTCAAGCTAATAAGGATTTAGCCTATGTGAAAAGTGTTGTAAGTCAGCTGGTCTCGGTGTTTGAAGCTTTCAAAACATCTGTGAAGGATCATGTCAAAGATCAGGACTCTCAAATGCAAAATCTGATTAGTGGGTTGACCACAAGCTTCAAAGAAACTATATCCTTCTCTCTTGGTCCTCTAGTTCCAAAACCTGCAATTGATCTGAATCAATTTCGTGCTCTGATGAAGGAGGAGCTTGGTTCTATGTCAACCAGTGGCTCTGTGGACTCATCAGATTTAAGTCGAGTTGTGCTGTCTACCAGGGATTCAGCCAGAGAAATAATGAAAATCGTCCAGGACTACATGAGAGAGGCCTCTGCTTCTCAAGAAGCAATGAAGAATAAGGTGGATACTTATTTTGAAAAGGTTTATACCAAGAAACAACTGACCAACCATTTCAAACTTCTGCTTGAGAATCTAAAGTTACCTCCAGTGACTCAGGCCTTCAGAGAGCAGGTTGGTAAGCTCAGGGAGCTTACTCCTGCTTTGGATAAATTCATTGAAAATAGAGATGATTTTGTGTCTGCAATGGAGAGACTAGGAAGCATTATAATGGATTTCAGAAACCTGTTTCTGCCCTTCCTGCATGTGGACGCCAGACCGGTCATTGTACCTCCTGCTTTGCCTGCCTCTGCCTCTATTGCGTCTCCAGTTCAGATGACTCCTGCTCAAGCCATAAGAATTCACACACCTATGATCCCTCAAAGGACTTCCCATTACAGGCCCGACACTGTATCAGTTACTCAGCCCCCTCTGATCATTTATGGAATTCCAAATTCCTCCCCAGTATCCTCAACACCTGAATTCTCTTCTGATCCCAAGGGAAAAGCTCACATTGAAGATGTGGATTGATAAAGTGGCAAGGATGTTTGATAGGAATCTTTTTGTTTTTTCTATTCTGTTTATGTACTCTTTTGTCTGATCTAATACAAATGTTTTTTTTCACTGTCTCAGTTTATCAGTTTTCTATGTTTGGTTTCCCACTTTTTGATTATCACAAAGGGGGAGACAAGAAATATAACTGGGGAAATTGAATATTAATGTTATACTATGGGGAAATTGAATATTAATGTTATACTATCTAATACTATATTCTTTGGTACCAATTCTTTCAAACCTTATCTCTGATACTATTGTATTTAATTCTACCTATGATAATTTTTGATCTATATCTTTCTATTACTATTTCCTCTTTCCTCTGATACTGTCTTCTTTGAGAAAATTGAATATTAATGTTATACTATCTAATACTATATTCTCACTATCTTAAAATGGCCATATCATAAGTTGTGATTATCAAAAAGTGGGAGATTGTTGACCTCACCTGTTTTGATAATCCCATTCTTGTATTCATATGTTTTAACAATCCCAATTATGTTTTCATATATTATGATATTCACAATTACTGTTGATCTACACTTTAATACCTTCAAATAGATGATTAAGTTAATAATACTGTTAAAATAATTTCTGATTTATGTCAATCTCGCTTATCCATGTTTATATAAGTTTTGAAATTATTATAAGTGAATTATATGTGTTTTCCATAAGACAGTCAAGTGTAAGTATCACTGACCTGAAGAGAGCTACCGATATGCATAATAGTCAGAGCTACCGATGCACAGAGCTACCGATGCACAGAGCTACCGATGCACAGAGCTACCGATGCACAGAGCTACCGATGCACAGAGCTACCGATGCACAGAGCTACCGATGGACATTGAGCTACTGATAAGAGCTACCGATAAGAGCCATCGATAAGAGTTTGAAGAGCTACCGATGGAAGATCCTACACCGAGTCAATCGTACACTTCTACAAACAAACGGATACCTATAATGAACTGCGGAGTCAAATCCTATATCCTCGACACTATTTGTTTATTACACTAACAGTTACATTTATTACTTTTGATGCATTTAATGTTATTAAATGATTTATGTTTCCATTTCAGGAAACCGTACCAAGTATGATCGAAAAGCATACTCATTCCTTCTTCTCAGAAAGAAAAATAAAAAAACGTGAGAGAGACAAGGAGACTTGAAGAGATCGAGCACACAGAACACACTTGCGATCAAGCTCAAAACGTGCCAAGAACAACTGGAGAACTTTCACTCACAAGACTACTACTACCAGACTCCAGAAAAACAGAGCCTACATCGATCAATATATGCTAAAGAAGAACTACACATAACACTTCATTTTCTAAGCCGATAACCAAGCTGAACCTGGAAGCACTGAAACAAGAAACGATACTCTGTTTTTCAGTCGAATACCAGAGAAGGACTCAGAACCATTTCTGATCAAATCCAAAAGAGTCCAGAGTTGCACTGCAATCACCAGAGCCATTCTAAACTCTATATCTTGATCTAAGTGATTTAGTATTTTCATTACGAGCAGTGTGTGTAGCTTGTTAATTATTACACACACACTGTCTCCTGAACCTTAACTGGAGGATTTGTAAATCCTCACTCACAATCTTTACATCCTTTATTTCCTACTGTGGATAGTGGTAGAGTTCGAGTGTGACCTGGACAGCTTTGAGCTGTTGTTTTTTATCCCACGTATAACTCTGGTAGAGGTCTCTTGACCTGAACAATGTGATCACTGTTGTTAACCCAGATCCAGGGTGTGGAGCACTTTATATAAATTTTGAGAGGACTAAGTCTCGGCTTGAGACTGAACCTCTTGGTTAACTCTTGTGTTTTTAGTTACAACCTATATCCATACTATATATATTTATTTCATATTCCGCTGCTATTACTTTGAAATATAATTTATTTTCAAATTTACTTTGATAGTTAAACTCACAAGTGTTTATATTTATTATAAATCAGTAAGTTAGTTTCAAAAGTTAATCTAATCATCAGATTAAGTTAACTGAGAATTAATCAATCTTTGAGAAACTAATTGAACCTTTATAATCTGTATAAATTCACTACAGTTTAATTTGTTTTTGAAATTGGGGGCTTTTAATAGAAGTTGTTTTTAGAAGAAATTTTAATTGGAACTCAATTCACCCCCCATCTTGAGTGTCCACTCCGACCAACACTCATAATTTTCTATAATTCCATAGTTTTCACACATACCCACCCAAACCACATCATCTAATGATCCAAATGAAAAATATGACAAGAAACACTAATATGAGGTTGATTTAACCCTAACCATCACCAGTGGCTAGATTTCAGCCACCCATCTACCCAAGAACCGCCTCTTATTACATCACACCACCGTAATTCCAAAACTCACAAACTAAAGGTCTCTAATCCATGTCTGATCTACCATCACACCACATTAGGTGTCATTCATGATCTTGATCCAAAATATGAAATCATGGAAATGATCCATTACTATAAAAATTTACTACATAATGATCATTTTTTGTGTGTTGCTGAATCCCAGATCAAATGGAAATACCAATGATGAACGCTCAAAAAAAGTGGGGAGAAAATAACAAACACAAAAGTGATGAATGGATGTCGGCCATTATTCTGGTTGAAATCAATACATTTATGTATAAATCATTAAATAGTCAATGAAACTACAACTATCATGAAACTGTTATCAATTCATAATTATATAAATATAAACATGAATTGTAAATTAAAGCACCCACCCAAGAATTAATCTCATATGGTATTAATTCACATTCAATAATAGATAAAAACAATGGGGATAAATCTTGAAATATAATATCCTGCCTAAAGATTAGATTGATCATTGATGAAGAATTATTATGTAACATTTTCATTGGTGAGTTCCATGAACTCGTTTACCAAAGAATTATAGCTAGGTACACTATTCATCGATCCTTGATCTCGATGTTCATTAAGGATATCCTCTACGATCCTATCCAATACCTATGATTATGTGGATAACCCTAATTTTTTTTCTATAACTGGGATTATGTGGAGGAGAAATTAGGTTTTCCCATTTATAAAATAATAATTAAATAAAGAAATAAAGAAATTTATTTATTTATCAATCCACCCATGACTTCACTTAAGCCAAATACCTCATGAGTACAAAGGCTATATCCTTCCTAGGATAAAACATGCATTCTAGATTTAAATTTGGTATCATATTTAACATATAAAACACATTTCAAAAAATATTCCATTATCATAGAAAAACTATGCATGAATGATATAATATATTAAATATTTCTCTTATATCAACATTGAGGCTCCCTGGGTCCCAAAATCGAACTTTGAATCAATGACTAGCTTCGAAAATATTCTTTAAAATATTTCAAAGTTTAACAAGTAAAAAAAGAGTTGTTACACCATTGGAATCAAGTACGACATGCTTCACACAAATCACTAAGCATCGTGTGTACTACTCACAAACCACTATGAATTGAGAAACCCGGTATTTGGAATCCACTAGGCATCAATTTCATCATATACATGGTATCCATAGAATTTGTATCTCCATCCTATGATCAGGTCCATTATCACCATCATCTCAAGTAATAAAAACATCCCCTCTAAGGTTATATCATTTCATGGTGGTCCACCTATTATGAGCACTAATAATGATTCTTCTTAAGGCATGACAACATACATAACAAGGTAGAGAATACAAGGAAAGTATAACATGACATAAACACATGCAAATAGTATAATTATATAGATATAGTTGATCTTCATAAAACATGTAAAAATAAGATACACATGCATACTAATGGTATAAAACATCATAAAGGGTAATACAAGCTATACACACACCCACATGCTATCACAATCATGCATGGTCAACAAGTTATGCTAATAAATGTATCACTTCAAGGAAAAACAATGCAAATATAACAGATCATGGAAGATCATCAAGATATATAACTATTACACATGATTAAGGATAATATTGTCTATTAGGTTACCTAAGAAATCTCATGGAATAAAAAACATAAAATGTCTCACATGGATACACACACCACACACATGTGATATAGGCTTCAAAAATGGTCTCATGGGATATAAGTCTCATGTAGCACATCAGTATATATTGACATGTCCATTTATTCTTAATAAATTATATCTGATCAAGATTTATCCATTGGAAGATGGTATTAATCCAGTGCATAAGGGTGCGTTAGGGTCCTTGGAAAGTTTTCAAATTACATTAGGCATAGCTCCTTTAATTAATTAAGATTCAAACATCATTAATTAGTTAATAATTAGTATTATTAATAAATTATTATTAAAATAAGGTTTGATCACCCAAGTTGTAAAACCTTATACCATATGCCAATAAATTTTAATGAATACCAAGGGGTATAGTACACAGGACCACCTACCTCAAATGGAGTCAATTTTAAGCCAAAAAATCCCGACAACATTAACTAAGTCACCCAAGTCCATTTAGCCTTACTGAAACACCAAAAGTTCCTATCTCATTCCCAAGAATTTAAAAATTAATAAATTGTAACTAAATTATAATTAATTAAAAGGAACCATATATTTAAAAGTGAATGGATTACATGCCAAAGGAATTACCAAAAAATTATCACCTAGTTAGAACAATGAACAACCATTTATGGAAAGTTTATAACCCCCTTCTGAATTCATTCCATGAAAAATCCATATCATGTAGAAAAATGTCATAACCCAATTTAATAAAACAAAATTAGAAATATAGAATATTTTAACTATTGGTATACCTTCACCGAAACACCAATCAAAATCATGTGTTTATCATCACATGATATACTATTTACATATCAATCCAAAGTCTCATTATCCTTAGAAAAACCATTCAAGATCCAGTGGAATTTCCATACGATTTATCTAATTGAAATTAATACATGATTAATATATGACTCATATTTCGAATAGATTTTGGAACATCTAGGTATCTAAAATTATAATAATATTCAAGAGTAATCAATCATATTGAATGATGATTCAATCGGTGAAGGAATGAGAATGAAGGATCTCCCGAAGGCCAAAACCCCCAATTCCCATCCAAACTCCAATAAGTTTTTCATAGGAATCAAGAAAAAGTGTTTTAGACCAACCCCCTTAAATTAAAACATTTGTAAAATTGATTAGGCATAGTTCACGACATAAAACATGGTTTCACATCATGATTTTTTAGGGAAAATACTTTTATGGGCATAAACACAATGTGTCATGGTGTGACAATATTTTTAATGCCTTGATTTCTTAGTAAATGACTCCTAACCCCATTTTCAAAACTTAAACCATGTTGGTCCACCCCATGAACCCTCTTCATATCATTAATAACCTACTAAATATGTTAATGGGAATTTTTGGTATCTGTTTGTAGTCTCGGGCCTCCAACCACTCCTCTGATGGCCTTTCAGACCCCCGGATCATCACCTAAGAATTGAAATCCATCCAAAAACACTATTTTAGAATTATCAAACAATAATAACCTCATTCTGATTACCAATTCTAAAAAGGAACCATTAAATAAAAGAAAGGTTCAATTTTCCTTACCAAATTTCTAACTCATAATGGTGCAAGCCATTATAATCTCCCCACTATAACACTTCTCATATTTGATAATTTGAGATAGAACATGAAGAATGCCTCCTGATTTTCCACAATAATTATCCATAAGGATTTATCTCATGTTCCTTAAGGCCTAACCCACTCATTAATTCCCATTATGCCACTACTGCATGACTCCAAGGGAGAACAGCAGAAGTCGAGCCAAAATCTCACTATCCTCAAACACCGAGACCATGATTACCACTTACATTAAACTGGATACACCATGGTGTCCTTAATAGATTCTTATTGTAGTATTAGGATTCTCCCAACGATAAGAATCGCCACAAAATATGAGATTTTTTGTATCCCAATGAAATTATCGGTGTGATTCAGTCCATTAATCTTGATCAATACAAAACACAAGTTGGAAGTCGATACAAAAACCTTATTACAGATTATAAACCAAGACAAAAAGTCTCTACCATGTAAAGGAACCTAAATAATTTAAAATTTCCTAAAAGGTATCGACTAATTTAACTATGTCAGCCTTTCTTGAAATTGTGAGCTCGATGTGGTTCATACCCACTACATTTAGGTTCATGTGAAACACCAGTCGGTAATTTTTCATCCTTATACCAACAAAGGTTCTCAACCTAAGAAGCCTATACCCATGAATCAACTAATCATGATTCCTTAAGCCTCATA
Source organism: Viscum album (assembly GCA_963277665.1). NCBI lineage: Eukaryota > Viridiplantae > Streptophyta > Magnoliopsida > Santalales > Viscaceae > Viscum > Viscum album. The sequence goes on along the minus strand of OY728120.1, from coordinate 1,532,729,025 downwards.
GGAATTGTTAAATTAGTCCAAAATCCTTACTAAATTCTAAACTAACTCCAAAAGAATTTCTTTGGTTGATTCATCAACCGCTTACGCCAACCACAACACTCTCAGTCATGTGTCAATGAACTGATGATCTAAATCCCTATCAGAATGCATTGATTTATCCCTCAAGTAAAAAAATACAAATCTATTATCCACTGAGTGGCACATATGAATCAATATCATACCATCAGTGTGAAACCAAATACTCTTAGGTCCACTACACATCAGTCTCTTGAGTCACCATGATCATCCAATGTTTATTCTTACAAGGAACATGACCCTTCCCATAATAGGGTTCATGTGACATGTGACTAGTTGATACTCCCTAGTATAGTTGTATCCTTAAATTCACATAGAGATACTCAAATCAGATTACCTGACCTTAGACTAGTCTATCTCCAAAATTAGTGGCTAAATGTTACCATCATATCAAATTAATTATTGAGCAAAACACCATGCACTAGGTATACCCAAATTGATAAAAACATAGTCCATTGTATCCAAAAATCCATTATAAAAGTGTTTATCATTCTACAATAGCCTAGTTGTAGGTTAAAACCATCATTTAGATGGTATTATCCCATTATGAAAGCTGCTACACCAAAAAATGACATCTCCACCAATGAAAAACGTATATTAGCCACACAATGGTACTATGATCCAATTTTGATTCGATATTTAACTATAGAGTCAAACATTGAAGTATTCACCACTGGTCTTCCAAAACCTATAAGCTTCAAACCAAATTCATTGGTTACAAACACCAAGGGTGACATTGAACTGAATTTATCAATGTACTTCCATCGTTATCTCCATCGGGTTCATCCAGAGTACTAGAAACATACTCATCGGTTTTCTCACCACCATACTTCCAATATTTCAACTGTTATTACACAAGCACTGTAAGAATTCTAATGAATTAAGGATCTCCCAATAAGGAAATACAACATCACCCATTCTTCCAAAATAATGATTAACTCATGAGTTATGATCCTCCAAGTGATAATCACTCACCTTTTCAACTATCCACACATTTACAAGGAACCGAACTACCTAAACACAAGCACTAATAATACACCATTTCAAGGATGGAAAAATCTTTGTTACCATGTTTCTCTACACACTATCCATCTCACAGGTGTCAGCTCAAGATGTTGTGTATCCACCACACTCTTGAAACCCAACCTTGAAACTCAATTACTAGAACTTAGGGTTCTTAATACTCCATGGATTCTAGATAACTTGAAGATTCACTTCATTAGGCCATCCAAAGGTAACTCAAATGTATATGGAATTTATGTTAATGAAAACTACCCCTTGAAATTAACCTTAACTATCCCTTCATAAATAATAACCTCACTCATGTTACATCAAGTCAGTATGAGGTACAAACTTAACATTAACTAGATATTAATTTAAGGACAAAAGGTCTTCTACAAAAACCCGTACAAGGCTTCAATTGAGGTTAGAACCCACTTAACTTCATTTAGGCACATAACCCAAGACATGCCATTTTGTATTATCTCTTAGACTAACCAAATCAAGGGGATATAGGTTCATGGTTTGGTTAAACAAGATGCCACTATGTGCTAGATGGATAACTCCATATAGGCTACAGTAGGGACCTTAATCAATTGGACCTTTGCATTAGATACTCACATAAGGTTCTTAATAAATAATTTAATGCTTGATAATGACCAAACAAGTGTGTCACACCATTTTTGCACAAAGTGAATATATCATCATCATTATCATCATTGTCATCATTGTCTCCTAGGTGAACCACATCATTGTCATACATGACATGCTATCAAAAGTAGACACATATAAGGGTCAATGAAATCACACACACTCAAGATATATGTCATTATAAAACTACTTTTTAAATATTATGCATACGATACCTCTTACTAATCTAACCAAGAGTCAAATCCATAAAAAATAACAATATAAAAATACATTTTCATCACATGAGGTGAAAATATATGAAAACAACAAACCAAGAACATTAATCTCGTGCCCTGGTAACATAGACTTCTATCTTAAAAGGTGTTGGGGAAACACCAGTTTGAGTTTCATCACAAGATATGACACATTCCTATGTCGGATGTCTATCAAATTCCCAAAAAAATAATAAACAAGATATCATATTCTCTGATACCATTATTTAATGTCTGGAATTAAATCACTAAGTCCATTCTAGAATTCCACCTAACATCAAACGCACCTCCCTGTACACCAGTGGTCGATTACTAGTAGTGAGGGTCTCAATTGGAAGCATGGGAAGACTATACCATCAATCATAGTAAAAAATTAAATTAAATATTCCAACATGTAAAAATTATACCATCCGAGTAAGTGTAAAACAATAACATAAAAATAATATAAATAATTGTGGAAACAATAGACTCAATATTCAAACAAAGATACAACAGACGATTATCTATTGAGATGATCATGTATAACAATAAAGAAATGTACAATAATAAAAGGAGGCTCTACAAAACTAAGCCACGCCTCACCCTAGTCGCCAACTCATAGCAAGATATAAAACCAAACAGTCAACCTAGAACTCAACCTAACCTATACCTATAACAAATGTGGGTTTCTAAGGTTACTAAGGGTTATTCCCACCTAATCAGAGTGTGAGTACAACTTCGTAGGAAACTGAAAACATGGTCCAATACCCAACCTATAATATGTAGTGTATGTTCATGTGATAATATTGAAATAGAGTAATAGGAAAAACATATCTTCACAAGGATAAAATAATCACCAAGCATAAAAATCAACAAAAACCATGTTCTGATCTTTAATGAACTTACCAAACTACACCAAATCCCAAAATTACTTTCTTTGACTCCATAATGGAAGGATAATCATAATGGATATTAAGAGTAACCAAGATAACCATGGTTCTAGTGATTTTTTCACTTGACATCCTCATGGAATCATGTGTCCTTACGAATCATCTTTTTTAAGCCTCAAGAATGTCATGCTGCTTGCAAATCATTAGGAATTGATTGCACTACTCAAAATCACTAGGACCAATTAACCTAATACTTGGAATACACTAGGCATCGAATGTATCCTCTACACAATATCCATCAAATCATCATATCTCCACCCAATCCTCGGTTCCATCATCTATATCATCGCAATTATCAAAATTCATGACCACACCCCCTCTAACGGTCATTTAATCCATGATATTCCACCTATTCTGAGCACTAATAACAATACATCTAAAGGAATGATATCATAAATAAAATTTTTGGGAAAAAAAGAAAAACATAGAATGGTTTCACATCATACATATTAGTAGAAACATATAGATACATGTAATCATCATTGAACCTAGAAAAACTATATATATAGGCATAATCATGGAATAAAACATCATAAAGGGTCTCACAGGCTACACCCACACCAACATGATATTATAATGAAGGATGGTCAACAAGTTATGACAATACTTGTATAACATAAGGTAAAAATATTACACACATAACAGAGTATGATATATCATTTTGAGTCATAACAGCCACACATGATCAAGGAAAACATTATCTACCTTGCTACCTAAGAATTCTCATGGAATAATCAATATATATGGTCACATATGGATATACACACCAAACACAATTAATCTAGGAATAAAACACAGTATCATGGGATTTGGGTCTCATGTAGCACATCAAAACACGTTGAGGTGTCCATATAGTCTAAGGAACATATATGCGATCAATATTCGACCATCAGAAACTAATATCATGCGAGTGAAAAAGGGTATACTAGGTCCCTTAGAACTTTGTCTAATTTCATTAATAATGGTTTAAATAATTAATTAAGATTCAAGGCTCATTAATTAATTTGTCATTATTATTATTCATAAATCACTATAAAAATCAGGTCCATTTGACCAAGTTCAAGAACCTGATACCACATGACAATAAATATTCACAAATACAAAAGGGTAGAGGACATGAGACAACCTACCTCAAATAGAGTCTACTCCAAGCCATTTTAATCCCAACGGCTTTGTCTGAGTCACCAAAATCCATTAATCCTTCCCCAAACACCACATGTTCCTTTTTAATTCAAAATAATTTCAAAATTAATTAATTTTAACTAAATTAAAATTAATCAATTAATTAAAATTAACCACATATTCAAAAGAGAAAGTCATACATGTTGAAGGAATTTGTATAAAGAAAATTTAGTCAGAATAATGACAAATTATCTATGGAAGGTCTGTAACACACTTTCAAGTAAATTCTAAGAAAAAAATATATCATGTGACAATAAGAAATAAAAAAAATTAATATAATTAAATTCGAGATATATAATATTTCAACAGGTGGAATTCCTTACCCAAAACGCTCATCAATAACACTCATTCATCATCGCATGACATCCTCTTTCAATGTTGATCCAAAGTCTCATCATCCTCAAAAAAATCCTTCATGATCTGGTATACTTTCTATATAATTCATTAAATCATAATCAATCCATGATAATTTGATGAATGATATTATTAAGATAATCAGGAAAATATCAGGGTTATAAATTCCACGACTCACCAAGAAAAATCTATCACAATAAAAAAATGATTCAATTGATGAGGGATTGAGATCAAAAGAGATATCAGATGCCAAAACCTCCCATTCCCAACCAAAATCCCACAAGGGATTTCAATTAATGAATAATGGGGTTTTATATTGATCCAATTATGTTAAAACATTCATAAAACTACACAGGAGTAGTTCATTGTGTGAAACATGGTTTCACATTGTGATTTTTTGAAGAACAATCCTTTTCTAGGTCTGAACACCATGTGTCATGATGTGGAAATATATTTCACACTATGATTTATCAGTTAGTGACTATTGGCCTAGTTTTCATGTATTAAACCCTATTAGTCCACCTCATGAACCCTCTTCACATTTTGAATACCCTACTCATGATGTGAATGGTCCATTTTGAAACCTGTCAGTAGTCTATGGACCCTATCCACTAATTTGGTGGCCTCCCAAACCCATAGGTCATCACTGGTGCCTAAAACCAAACCTAAAACACTATTTTAGAATTATTAAATACTTGAAACCTGATTCTGATTCTTTTTTCCTAAAAAATAATCATTCAACAAATGATAGCTTCAAACTTACTCAAGAAATTTCCAACACTTAATGGTGAAGGATGTTACACTTCTTCTCTTGATCAGGTATTGCATAAATATCTTAGTCATATAGTTTATATTAGGTTATTTCTATTTTATCCTATTCTTATTTCCTATAAATATATAATTATTTTTATTCTTCATTTCCTTATCTTATCAGATAAGTAAAGTAAGGAGGTCTAGAAGATACTTATCAATATTGTTCATCTTAAAATGTATAACAAAGCTAGAGAAACTCCAAGGGACTGATGAAATAATGAGATCAATGCAAAATTAATCAAGAAATTTAAACCCTAGAATGTATAGATTCTCAATATAGCCAATCATATTGACTATGTGAGATCAAGATGGTACTCCCTCTCCGATCTTTCATGTAAATAATTCCTTAGAGATCTCAAAACACTCATATCAATATATATACTAATAAAACCATAAAGATGCTTGAGTATGCTATATGCATCCATTATCTCATGAGCTTCCATGATTTTGTTAGATATGGATGAAAACATCAAAAATTGGAAATCAAATAAACCATTTAAGTGTTTTTTGTATATAATTTTCTCTTACTCACTTATTTCCTTAGTAAGAAGATCATAAATAGGGGTTCCAATAAATAGAACAATTATAGGAAATTTGTGCTTATATAAAAATGCCACAATTCATGAAATGATCGTAGTGTTATTATGGTTGAGGAAATTTAAATTTTATTTTATATAATAGATAATTAGAATATTTAGTACTTTTTATTGATTACCAATATATGTGAGATGAAATAATTTAATTATCTTATTAGTCTCCCATTATTTCCTAAAGTCCCAATAGCCCTCACTATTGGAATTACAATCTCCTTTCGCATGGACATTATAGTGGTTAAGAACTATATTTCCTTTATTATAAAAATTAATGTCTTATTAAATTACTCAAAGGTATTTAGGTAGGTATACATTCTAATTATGGGCTTGAAACTCCTAGATCCGTTGAGTGGACTCCCCAATACTAAAATCTAGAATTGTATTTTCTCAACACTCACCTCCAAAATACATGAAGTCTAGAAAGTGATAATCCTATTGATATAAACATGGTAAAGTCAAACTATCCTTTATAATTACTCCCCAATAAAATTAATTGTTATAACAAGGGTTTTTTCAATACTTAGTTTTATGGTTTCATCCTTAATCATTTTATAGAAGGCATGTTTTTACTTAATATTTATTGAAGAAATTTTTTAATTATGTGTAAATTTTCATTATTTTATCCTTTTACATGTCTTACTAAAATGAAATGTATTTTATTTAAGTGATTAAACATTTTATGATAAAAAATTTATGCATAATCATTTTTATATTATTCCACATGAGCATGATTGTTATTTAATTCATCTATCTATGTGATCATGATATATAATCCATAAAATAAAATAAATAACCATGCATAAGATAGAATAAATATATGGTATTATTAGGAGTTTTATCTATCAATTTGTTTATAGAGAATAAAATAAACAATCCATTTACCAAAAGGGAAAAAATTCTTTGAGTTGGTCATGGTTTGAGCTGTGCATTCCACCTTTTTCATGTATATTCCTTGGGTTGATTTTACCAAGGCTCTATCTTGAACAAACTCCACTCGATTTGGATATCTATCCTTAGACATGATTTACTCACATGTAGGTGTAGGGAACTAATGAAAATATTATGAGATTGATATAAAAGAAACTACAGACACACAATACATTACATAATAATATAGGGGAATGATACACATGCCATAATTTTAATTTTATGAAAATAATTGAAACAATCCAATAAATAATTAAATTAAAATAAATCTAAAAAATACAGAGGCTGACCAAACTCATGATCATCCTTTCATGTAATGAATACACATTTAATAAACTAGCATTCCTTTAAAAGTTCATATGATGAACATAAAAAATCTATTACTTTTACCCTTTACACTAAATGGAGATTTGGTCATTTTTAATTGAAATAAAGTATGAAATATATCCAAGGGGTTTCTTTCAAAAGAATCTAAATATGCTTCTTGATATATCTTTTCCAATCATTTATTGTTTACATAACCAACCTAGTGATGACAAAATTGGGTGTGATATGAGTCATGTGAAATTTATTTGTTATTTATTTCAAAAACTTGATTTTTTATTGATTTTAAAAACTTTATTTTCATATTATTGCATATAAAGACAATTATTCAAATATTATATCCCATAAAATATATTTTCTTCCTAAAATAAGCATATTTTATTTCTGAACATAAAAATAAATCCATCCATATATAAACTGGGAATAAATATTATGTTCTTGGATAAATTAGGGACATAATAAAAATTCATTAAAAATAGAATAAATCCTTTATTCAATGAAAGATGGTAGAGTCCAATATCAGGTATAGCTAGTCTTTCTGTCACACCTGATTCTTCAATTTTTGAATTATAATCTAATTTGATGGGCATCCCTGTATTTTTCTCAGGTTATGGGTCTGATAGGTGTTGAGTTTGAAGTGTTACCTTGTCTAGTTTTTTGTCTCTTGTTTGTCCCTTGGTTCTCTTGGGAGTTTTTGGAGTAATTTAAGAAAATTTGGCTTGACAATACCCTGCTCGTGGTTGGCACACAGTTTCATAAACTGTGCGGCCAATCCCAGGTAACTGTGTGATAGATACATAACCTACCACATGGTTAATGTACAATACTTCAGTCAATACTAGGTAACCATGTGGTCGATCCAACTGTAGGCAGTGGCTACTGCACGGTTGGAACATAGTTTGGTAAACCGTGCAACCTAACCTTGCACCTTTCCAAGACTTAAAATTTTAGGGTTTTCCAAGTTCACCCCTTTTAGATTTTTAACCCAACTCATTCTACTCCTCCCCCATATATATTTTTCAACCCTAGGTGGTATCTCCCCTATTCTTCATTCCTCCCACCTCCTTCTAAGGTGATTTTAAGTGGAAATATTTAAGGGTTTGGTGGGATCTCTCAAGGTAAACCCCTCCTCTGATCTCACTCTTCCTTATACTCTCATTCCATCTTGGTTTTCTCTTCTCTCATGGTCATTTTGACCTAGTGTTTTTATTTTACTTTGATTATGTTGGGGTTTTTTCTCATTAAGGGGTTCTCTTTGTAGATCTAGGGTTTTGGAACCCTTGTGGAGTGTTTTCAGTGGTGCGTTGTCGTTGAGCCATGGATCCAAGGTAGGTTTCCCCCTTGAACTTGCCTTTCTAATTTTTGATTAGCCTGTTTCATAATTTTAGAACCTATATTTATTAAAAAAATATTTATGTATGATCTTTGGATTATTTTTTAGTGTGAAAAGTAGCATTTTATGCCTTGTTTTATTATAAATAGTGTTGTTTTGTTGAAAATGTGAAAACCAAGTGTTTGATAAAATGTTCTATTGATTTCACACCTATTTTGTGATATTTAAAACATGGTTTATCATTTTAAATAATTTTATGGCATGAAAATTCTTGTTTTATACCTTTTTGAGTTTTAAATATATTTTTTTGTTAAATATTTTATGCCTAGTGCTTCATTAATTACCCAGTTGGATTTTATGGGTTAATTGTGACATAAAATGAATGATTTGGATTTATAAATATATTGGAATAATGAAAACTGATTTTGGGAGTTCCTTATATGGCTTCCAAAGTGGTTTTGGTTTTTATAAAAAATGAGTATTAGGTTTTAAATTTGTTTTGGTATGTGTGTCTAGTAAATGGACTAATTGGAATTTTTATACAAATAGTTTGTTCCTTGAATGTGTAACCTGAATTTTTTAAGGAGATTTTTAAATGTTATTGAAATTTAATATGGTGTTTTGGAGCCCTCTTATGAAAGGGGTATTTTAATTTTTGATAAATGTTGGTTTTGTAAAATGAATAAAGGCATGTTTAGAAACTTTTTGAAATTGATAACAGTGTTTATTATGAAAACCTCCATTGGATGTTTCTCATTCCTTGTCTACAAATAATGGATAGGATGTACTTTCTATTAAATCCTTGAGATCCATTATTAGAGTTCCTTGGTTTGGACTCTCTGTGTTCTATTTATTCTATGTAATGAGATAAATCCTTGGGTTAGCTTGGGGTGATGCCTGTTGTTTATTTATTATTACATATACATGTGATTAGATGCTTTTATGGAATCAATTGACTCACCCCCATTATACATGAGACATGGGAAACTAACATAGTGAGATAATATTATGAGAATGATTGCAGCATTGGCTAGATTACGCACTAGCTAGTGGCCCATAGCAGGTTGATATATTTGTGTTTATTACTATGGGATTTTCCCCTCAAACTGTCCTCAGTTAGGGTGGATAAGAGTGTTAGGGAGTTTTTTTTCATTGTGTGTGGTATTCTACTAGGGATGGGGTCTCATGTATTAGTATGTTCAATATTTTTCTTGATCTTATGGGTTTACTAATGTCTATTGGATATTAGTTACATGTAGTGAAGAATGTGATACTTGTATTCTTATTTACATTTCCATTATTATATGATTATCATGTTTTCTTATTGTGTAGTGTTTTTCACAGAATTCATGTGTTGGTTTTAAAAATTATTATGAATGTTTTTTAAGAAAATCGTTTTCCCTCCTTCGTGAATGTTGAAAAACAAAGAATCACTTCCCTTTTACAAATGTGAACATCACATTAATGGAATGATCTTGGATTTGAGAAATGAATAAGGGAAATGGTTTGTACTATGTTTTTACATAAAAAGTGTATAAAATCATACTTTTATATATTATAGTTCAAACATTAAATTGATATTTCTTTAATTTTAAAATAATTTCATTGGGAATAGATAATCAGGATAGCCTTCTGATTTTCAACACTCACACCTATATTTATTTTATATTTTTAGGCTTTGGTGTAGGTTACATATTGAGTTCAATAGCTTTAAGAAACTGTTGATCTTTGTGTTGGAGAGTGACCTGCGGGGTCACATAGAGATCGTGTGGTTATCAAGTTTGGTTTTTATTTTAGATTCTTTTATAAATGAAATTCAATTAATTTTCATTTAAATATTTTTCTTCTTATTAAATTTTCTATTATTTAGTTTCTTTATATATTTATTGGGAGAAATAATTCCCTTATTGAACAATGTTGATGCCCGATACTAGTTTCCAGCCTGTTGGGATAGGGAACGACCTTCGGTCCGTGCTCTGGATAGGCTCGGGTGACTGGTTCAGGGTCGACCCGAGTTGGCTTATGAAAATATGGTATCATATCTGGTCAAATCTTAGCATACCTTTCTTTTCAGAGTGCCATTTGTTACTTGGGGATGTCTAGGTTGATGGAGTAGGATTGTTAGGACTCGAGGGGTAGGTGCAGGAAGAGCATCACTAATTCTTTCTCATTCTGATCCATGAGTTTCCATGGGAAGTTCAGTTTTGTTAGTTTCTTAGTCTTTAGGGGTTATTTAGTGATTTAGATATGAAAGGGGTTTAGGGCCAGTGGTCTCTATGAGCTCATAGGTCCTAGAAAGCCATGTGGAGCCAAGAGCATGGTCCTAGAAGGACCTCAATGTTGGTGGTGTGTTTGGAATATGGTCACCAACCATATGGTCAAGTCAACCACCAATACTAGTTCTCTCTTATGGGTCTCCTTGAATCTTCTTGAGTATTGAAAAATTATTTTGAAAATAATTGTGTAAGAATTTTGTAAATGTTTTTTCATGGAATGGTTGGATTTTGAAAATTGGAAAATGGATTTTCATAATTTACTTTAAGAAAGATTTTAGAAATTTGGGTTTTTATAAAAAAAATCTTTTGGTAAAGAGTACTATGAAGAGAGGCTTTAGTGAATTTTTGAAAAATGTAAAATGGTTGTTTGAAAGGAATTGTTTGATTTAAAATTTGTTTTCAATGAAAAATTATTGGGATTTGATCAAATGGTATTAATGAAATGGGATTTGTTGAATTTTTGGAAAATGATTCGAATGAAATGAAAAGGATTTTTGATAGAAATATATGGGATTTAATTTTAAAGTATGATAAAATGGTTTGTTGTGTAGAATTTGAAAAGTGAATTTTTAACTTGGTGGTTAGTGAACCTTTGGAGGGTTCATAATTTTTTAAAATGGGTTAAATGAATTGGTTTGGAAGATGAGGTTGTTTTGTTTTTGACTTTGGTGTTCTCATGGGTGCTCACATGTGTGGTGGTTTTTGGAAATGTGGATGATTCTTAGTATGTTAGAGTGGATGGATTCCTAGGGTGGCATGAAAATACGCATGTGAGTGAGACTCTATGGAACACCATTGGTGAGTGTGAAAAAAATAAACCAAGTTGTTTTATTTTCCAAAAGTGTTTTAAGCTGAAAATTTTTGGTGTTTTTGAAATCCAATGGTTATATGGGGTGTTTTTCTATGTCTTAGAAGTGTTTTTTATTTTCTAATCTCTTACTCATTATCAAGAAGTGAAACTATTTTTGTATCATATGTTGAGATTGTGTTGGTATCTTGGTCTTGAATCAGTGTCTTAATGGGCTTTTAGAAAGTTTTTGGGAAGTCTTTAAGCTAGTTTCCCTCTGTGTTGGTATTTGTTCGATGTGATGTTTTGGTTTCATGAGTTGGTTTTGATAATGCTTGTTGTTTCCTTATTGCCTTGTGTTCTCCCCCAAAGAGATGTGATGGATTTTTTCATACAACTATGGATGGTTCACCATTGGAAATATTTATAGTTGATCAACCATAAGATTTAATTTTAAGGTTTCAAAAGTTAAATCCACCTATTTTAAGGATGAACTATCCCATTTGTTGGAATAGTGAGCTATTTGGGATCAATATAAGATCTTTTCCTGTTATGATAATTCTCTCAGTTATATCAGTGGTGTTTGGGGATTATTGGTGTGTTTCGTTGTGTTCATTATTAATTCGGATCCTCGTTTAGAGTGAGAGGGAATGGTGATGTGTATCCTAAATTCCTTGTTTGGGTAAAAGTATACTATTTGAATAGATGAGTTTAGTGGTGTTTCATAATCCTTTGTTTCTTCCTGGGAGTGTTATGTGGCTTTGTGTGGCATTAGAAGAAGGGTTTATAGTTGGGTATTAACAGCTCTTGACTATGAGGTAGTGGATTCTTTAAACATCAGAGCTCTTGCCATAAGTCCCAAAGTGAAGTTGGAGCATCATCAAGAATCCCAAGGGTTTAAGGATTTTGGAAAAGTTCATTCCTTTACCATTATGGTGAGGCAGTTCTAGTGTTTTTTTCTCATGAATTTTCTATGTATAATTTATGTGATTATTTCATAGTTTAATTCTTGTGATCCATTATTAGAGTTCCTCGGTTCGGGATTTAGGTGGATCGGGGTGATGCATGCTGTTGATTTTTTATTATATATGAATGTGATTGGATTTTCAATTGTCATTGGCTAGATCACACCCATTATACATGAGAAATGGAAACCTGAAATAATGAGATAATTTTTTGAGAGTGTTTGTTGTATTGGTTAGATTACACACTAGCTAGTGGCCCATAGTAGGTGGATATATTCGGGTTTTTTGCTATGGGATTTTCCCCTTGTCCTGTTCTGAGTTTTGGTTACCATGAGTGTTCGGGAGTTTTTTATTTCATCATGTGTGTCATGCTACTGGGAATGGGGTCCCATGTATTATTATGTTCTATATTTTTCTTGATAACTTGGGTTCACCTATGTCTATTGGCTCTTAGTTAATTGCAGTGATGAATGTGATACTTGTATTCTTATTTACATTACCCTAGTTATATGATCATCATGATTCCTTCTTGTGTAGTTTTGTTTCTCAGAAGTGATGTGTTTGTTTTGAAAATTATTATGAAAATAATTTTTAAAGAAAATTGTTTTCCCTCATTTGTGTAAGATGAAAAATACAGAATCACTTACCTTTTAAAAATGTAAACATCACACTAATGTAATGATCTTGGTTTTGAAAAATGAATAAGGGAAATGTGTTGTACTTTATTTTTAAGTAAAATGTGTAGAATATCTTAATTTTGTAGATTTTATTTCAAACTTGAAATTGATGTTTCTTTTATTTTAAGTGAAGTTCATTGTTAATAGATAATCGGGCTAGCCTACTAAGTTTTAATACTCACACCTATAGTTCTTTTCTATTTTTAGCCTTTGGTGAAAGTTTCCTCTTGAGTTTGATCGCCTTGGGTGATGATTGGTCTTTATGTTGGGGGTTACTTGTAGGGTAATGTAGAGATCTTGTTGTTGTCTAGTTTAGTTGTATTTTCATATTATTGTATAAATGATGTTCAATTCAGTTTCATTTATACATTGACCTGCTCATGAAAATTGATGTTGTTTAGTTCCCTTATTTATTTATTGGTTTAAATCCTTACCTTATTGTACTCTATTGATTCGTGGCACTAGTTTCAATCTTGTGGGGATTGGTAAATCCCTTTGGAACAAGCCACATATTGGATTAGTTCACTGGTTCAGGGTCAACCCGGGTTGGTTCATGACAATTCCTCCATTGGTAGCTCAAATATTCAATTCATCCCTAACAATATTTCCAAACGTACATGGTTCCTATATTTTGATAAAAATTTTATTACTAAAAGATATATCTAATACCAAATTATTATAAATGGAGATATTACAGTTGATAATGGAAACACTTGAACCTTCCCCTTTCTTATTCACTAAGGCTCAATTCCTCTTCTAGCGGCCCTTTTTCCATACTCAAAACAAAATTCATCCTACTACCAATACTATACTTGGATATTTCTCCTCTATGAAGGGTGGTGTGAAGGTGCCTTAGACTTAGATTTATTCTTGGATTTATTATTATTTCCTTTCCTCTTGTTTACATTAAGTACAAAAGGTTTTTAATCCATCAAATATTTATTGCCATGGAAAATTAGAGTCATGAGATCAAGGAGAATCTTTTATATATTTTTCATGTTAATATTCATAATAAAACTTGATAATATCTGAGGAAGTGAGGAAATTATGAGGTTTATACAAAATTTCATGGTTATCTTGAAACCAATAATTCACAACCATTCAATATAGCCAATAATTTTGAAAACATGAGGTCCAACTAGTGTACTTTCTCCAAGATTATACATAAAGAGTTCCCTGGAGATCATGTACCTCTATTATCTTGATTTCTCATAATAAAGATCATATATATGAGAAAACATGGTTTATGCATCTATTTCTTCATGATTCCTTTGGAGATCACTAGTTAGGCATGATATCATAAGGAATTGAATATCTAATGGATCATTGACATGATTTAGAAGAAAATTTTCTCCTCCTCACTTACCTCTTTGAGGTCTCAGTAGGAACTAGGGAATCAATCCAACACATATAACTTCCACTCTTGGATTTGTAAAATGCACAAGAACTTTTACCACTCCTAAAAGTTACACTATATAGGATATTATATTTCTCCATGGAAGATCCTATGAATATTATCATGGTTGAATGAATTTCCATTTTTCTATAACAAATAGAAAAATATTTTAGTAACTTATCTTGATTACCAATTGTAACATAATAAATTAATTTTATTATTCTCCTAATATTTTCCCAAATCCCGATATCCCTCACTATTAGATTCAAAATATCATGTCTCTTATATATTTTAGTGGTAAGAATCCATATTCCCATTCTCAAAACCAAAACGGTGGCAATTAAAATTACGTGAAGGTAATTAGGTAGGCTATTTTACCAAATACATTATCTCATAATTCTTTGATACATCGAGTGGACCCTGAAATATAGAAATGATAAACTATGATTTCCATAACACCTACTGCCAAATTATATTAAGTAGACTTTAACCATTACCCTTAATACAAATTTATCCATATCAACCCATTATCATTGTTAATACCCTATACTAATTGAAAAGTTTCCCCAAGTTTTTTTTGAATGAAACTTTAACTATGGTTTTATCTTAATGAAGAAAATGGAACATGATATCTGACTTAATATTTTATTTGAGGGATTTTTTAACTTATATATATATTTTATTCTTTACTTTGTCCTTTTCATGATTGTTAATATTATATGGAGTTTACATAATTAATTTACCATTACCAATACAATAATTTACCCATAATAACTTTATTTTATTCTATTTTGCATGTTTTTTATTTATTTTATTTATATGAGAATGTTTAATCATTTAATAAACATGAATCACATAAATAAATAACCATGAACTTGAAAAATATAATAAAAAAGTGATATGATCATAATATTTTAACTAATGGTGAGTTTATTGAGGAAAATATAAAAATACCTTGGACATATGGGGAAAATACCTAAGACAATATCTGGATCAAGTTACAAAAACCCTAAAATAACTTATGTATCTGGTTTGTTACACCTTGGCTCATGTCGTGAACTATATCTTCCCCTTGGGAGATCTTTCCTTTACAATTTCTTACTCACTTATAGGTGAGGTGGGATATGGTTTAAGGGCTACATAAAATAATTCATATACATGAATGATCATATATAATAAAGGAGGAAGGGATAATATATGGATCAACATATTTAATTAAATATTTAATTTATCACAAAAAACCCAAAAAATAAATAATTAAATTAAATATAAACCCCACATATACATAGGATGGTCAAGATCATGATCATTTAGAACAAGCAATGATTATGAATTATACTTGATAAAATTCAATTAAATTTGTCCTTTCATTAAAATATATTTCTTGAATTATTAAATTAATCTTATTAATTAATTATTTATTTATTTATCTTAGTTATCTTTTAAATAGTCACTTAGATTCCCATCCTATATAGTTTAAAAAAATAATTAAATTAATTTTAATTTAAAATTACTAAGTACTCAACTTGTTTTGGATGAAATAGAAAGTGTATGCTTCCACATATGAATAAGCCTATCTTTATATTTTAATTATTTTATATCATGTACTATCACTCAATATAGTGTGTGACTTATACTATGTATAGTCCTTATCATGTACTATGTACTTACATGAAATATATGTGTACACGAGTTGTCATGATATTACATGGTGTGTTATTATGTGGGTCAATCAATGTAGTTTTCATGACATGTATAACCACATGTAATGTCATGAATATACAAGGCATGTACTTCTATAGATTCCCATTAAGTACATGTATTTTAAAATGACCATAAACATTGTGTATTTTTAGAATAACAAGAATGTTAATTAAATGCATTTATATCCACATAACTCACTAAAAATAACTCAACAAGTACTCTGGTGAAGAATTTCCTATTACACAACAAGTACAAAAACCACACACCATGTACTCTGGTCTCACTTTTTTATCCTTATATTTGACTCACATGAAATGCCCATCTTGGCATGTACCTTACATATACTTCTCTGAGTTACATGAAATGTACAACTAGCCACACACTTTATAATTAATTTCCCAAAACACATTTCACACACCTGGGGGATATACATGTATCTTACATATATCATCATGTGTTATACGATGTGTATAGTTATCTAAAAGATCAATTCTTGACATGATTTAATTAACTTTACTTGTAGTTAATACATTATATGTAATTAATTACATGCTCTGTACTATGACCACATATCTTCTATAATTCCCATTGGGTCAAAACCATGTGGGGTTACACGATTTGTAAAATAGATTTACATGGTGTACTCCCTTTCAAACCATGATCCAACTGGAGGTCAATATATGGCATGTAATGATGTTGTATACCAACCCCCACATGTCATTCCATGAATTCCATGATCTGTTCTTGTGCGGTTGACCAAGGGTAAATTGAATATAATTTTGGTTACATGCCATATAACCATATCATATATCCAACATCCTAACCACCTTTGGATAGTATCTTTGAGCATTCTCCATATTTTCTTGGTCTATTCTTGGTTATATGAAGTCAAAAAAAATATAATATATTGACTTTTGGATTAAATAATGAGAATCTATAAATGAATTATTTTTAACAAAACTAGAAATTTACTAAGAAAATAATAAATAATAATCAAATAATTTTTCAACTTCTTTGATTCCACTTGAAGGATCCAAGGTATAGTGAAAGTGGTTAGGCCCATTCCCAACAATTGTTTCATTGGTTTCAACAGATAAAATTCCAATAACATGATAGTGTTACCCCAAATTCTTCGTAGAGAGTTTTTTTACATGTAATTTATAATTAATTTTAAACAATAATTACCATGACTTGATAATTCTTCTAGTTATTGATTAATTCAGTTTCCACTCACATAATCTCATCATTGTGGTGGAAGATCAAAACAAGGATCCCTATGGATTTATCCATACATTATTCATGAATATCAGAATGTTGAAATTGGTATTAAAGGTTCTATAATGGAGGAATCAATCACATTGCGTCATTTGATGTTTATTTAAATAATAAATCTCTCAATCTTGAGAGAATTTATCTCTTTTTAGCTTAGTCTTGAGAGGGAGGAGGAGGCTTAATCCTCATTCTTGAGAAAGTTATTAAGAAGTTATTTATAGAAATTTGAGAGAATTTTCTTTAGAGAATACATTGTTCACAACTCTCAAGTTCTCTAAAAAATATATAAATCACATTATATTATTTGGGTTAAATAATTGATAATTTCATAGAGGCACTTTATACAATTTTTTATTCTATGTGTAACCCATTTCAAATAACAACAACCACCACGATATTATTGATATATTCATTTTAAATGAACTAAACTCATAGATGAACATATAATTTTGTATCGACCCCTTTTAACTTGACCCAAAAATCATCCTTGGAATTTATGAAACCTTGAATAATAAGTATTTATTTAATTAATAAATATAATTATTATATTTTCAAAAAATTAAAAATATTATATTTACTAAAGTTGTGAATTAATATTTATTATTAATATTCATGTAAATAAGGAAATACTTTTTAAATGAATAATTATTTATTACATTGTGAATAATAAACAAGAGATAAATAAATATTATATTCACCACATCAAAAATAATATTTATTTAATATTAAACTTATATATATTATGAACTCAAATATATCTAGTGATTGAATTTTTTTATTATATTTACATGAATAATTATTATTCCACAAGCTAAGAATAAGGTTTATTCCTAAAATTTAATTCAAATAGAATTTAACTTATATTTTGGATACACTTAGTGTGTGACTATCTAGGACCCTTTCTCAGTGGCATCAGAATATCTTGCCTAAAGTCCAAGATTATCATTTGGAAACACACAAATGCACTAATAGAGTAGTATTACTAGAATTGATGATTCAACCACTCCATAAGATATATACTTTTAGGGTGCTCATAAAATTAGTTATCGAATCTGGTTTTACATTCATGAATACCAATAGATCATCTGAAAAAAGAAGATAAGAATGACTTTGAAATCTATAATGGGAAAAAATATGACCCACATTCCACTTTTCCATATATAAATTAATATTTATATTAAAATATTCTTGGGTAATGATAAAAAATCGGAGGAATGAGGACTACCTTCTCAAATTTCTTTAATTAACTTAATGTAACCAAATGTCCTACCAATGAGATACATAAACATCCATGGATATGAAAATCACCTAAACATTAGGTCACAATATTGATCAATAAAACCTATAATTCTCTAGGAAAGAAGAATTATATCCCATTAAAATTTCCATATGCTTTGTCTATATTAACTTTGATCATAACATTTCTTATTCCCAATTTCTGAACCATGTAAGACCCTGACCCGAACCATTTGGTCTATTCCAATGTTTCACAAGACCTCATGCATACCTCCTTGTATGTAAGAGGTTGTCAAATAATAGGGAGGGACATAATTACATTTGTGTGGATAATATTCCCACAATATCATATCCTTGCACCAAATATAAATAAATAAAACAATAACAACATAGAATAATATAACAAAAAATAAGACAAAAATTTTAATAACAAATGCAACACAAGTCATAAAATAAAATAAACAAACTCAACTCCCAATTTACCATGATCCCCTTTCCCATTCTTGGATCCTTATACATGAAGTATGCACACACATAGAGATCCCCATGTAGGGTGTGAGTAATAAAACCCAGTTGAACACCACCAATTCATCCTTAACAAGTGTATACATGTATCAAAGTGTATTTCATGATAGAAAATAAAATCCACACAAGAAAACAAAATATATAGAGCATCCATACATTAACCAAGATTCCACGAACCCCTACTATACCCACTTCGACCCCCCACCTAAAGAACATTAGAGAGGTTATGGAAATATCACAAACAAAGGAAAAAACAAAAAGTTTGTTCAATAGACATACAAGACATAGACCTTTTGTCCAGACCACATTAAGAAATTATTTACTATTGATACATCCTGGTTCAAGTCACATAGACCATGATTCCCCTTATTTCCTCACAGGGTAGATCATAGAAGACCATCATGCCCTAATGTCAGGCCACACTAGGCCATCATACCCCATTGACTATCTTGGTATTTTCATCATGTCATATAATACATCAAAACATGCCCCCCCCCCTTTAAGTCCACTGAACAATTCTAGGTCCACCTATCACTTTTTTATAATGAATAGAATAACAATAAAATATATAAAAAGTACAACAGATGACAACATAACATATCATATAGAATCAAAACAGATCATAACGTGAATGAAGAAAAAAATCCAAACATGTAAACATGTGATAAAACTCAATGTCGTATAAAACATACCAACACATAACTTCATATCATTCCAATGATAATATACATAATCTCTACATGGTAAGGTAATTCCTACCTCAAGGTTGTCAACTTCAACATAAATGTTTGTCAAGGAATCATCACTCATACCATATCTTCATATTTAGTTATTTCAAACTATTTTCCAAGGATTACTAGAATAGATTAATTTTTTTGTTTCTAAAATAAATAAAAACAAAACAAGTAATAATAGTTTCTACCTCTAGGATAATTTCCCAATTAGGTATTTAATCCATAATATGAGTTAACTAGTTTCCTTCTTAATAAATAATCATAATTTCCCATTGAATAATATTATATCTATCTTGAATAAATAATGATAACTATTATTTATCATTATTTTATAATTTCTAGTTACTATCATTTAATAATTATTTATAATTTTTATATAAATTTTTAGAAATATAAACATCAAAAATCTCTCAAAAAATAGGGGGAAGAGGAATACAAATTCCAAAATTGAATTATCCTTCTTCAAAAATGAACCCAAGAATAGAGGAGAGAGGGTGATAGATATTCCACACATGGAACCAATAAGGATAACTCAAATAAGTATTTTAATATCCCAAATGAATAAGTTCTAGGATTCTTGGACTAGAGGGAATATAAAAAACAAACGGTAAATAAGGTTGGAATATTTTTTAAAGAAGGAAAACCACATATTGGTTCACAACATTTTTTACTATAGATTTAATTAAAAAATTATTTTTTCATTTAATTGAATCTAGAATTCTGATTATCTAAATCTTTAAAAAAAATAGTTTTGGATTTTAAATTAGTCAAAGTAATTGATTCTCATGATTCTAGGCTTCCAATATTGCGAACATGCATTTTAGGATTGTACTAGGAATGGAAAAATAGAAAATGTGATTTTAAAACATTTTCTCCCCAAAAAGGGTAATGTGTAAGGGTAACATGTTTTTACCCTTACGGAGCTCATATATATCGTCTAAGGGTACTGAGTTATCCTTATGCATCCATTTAAAAAGAGAAGTCACCCTTATAAAACTCTGGATTAACATTATGTTTCTCATCCTACCCTTACACAACGGTCAGGTTACCCTTAAAAAACCTATATAAAAATAAGGTTACCTTTATTTAGTTCTAAAGTTACTCTTATATATCCTTTAGAAATAGGGGATTACCATTATGGAACACATATAAATAAATCTCTACCCTTACAAAAATCATAGAAAAAGGTAGTTACAATTACACTGTGGGTGGAAAATTACCTCACTCTTACATAATAGCTGGTTTAACCTTAAAAAACCCTTATAAACTAAGGTTTTCCTTTATTAAAATCCTAAAAACTAGCCAATTTATAGGTAGAAGGATTTTACCTTTATGCAGGACCTATTAAATACATAAGGGTAAAAATAAAATTGAAAATTATTACATTTTCCCAATTGGAAATTATAAATTATAACCAAAAGAGGGATTTTAGAACAAGTAAAAACTGAAAATGTTACAATTATCCCCATATAATGACTTCTCATCATTGAGAAGTGTCTCTAGTAGTCTAGATAATACAAATAATTACACTAAACTTGAGAATTAGATGCACTCTCCCAAGTTTCCTACTATATCTATCCATGATGGTAATAGGATATAGACACATGGTACTATTTTACCTTGCAACACATTCCCACTCCAATCCACTATCCAGAATGGATTCTCCACATAATATAGATCTATTTTAAACTAAATTTCCTCATAGTATACAATTTTCACATGATTAGTCATATTCCTTTAAAACTAAGAAACACGGAACACAACATGCATGCATCAATAACATGGAGGAAGGTCCTGATAGTAATTTATTACTTTGATAATCTTGGTATTCTTAAACAGTCCCAGAAACCATGATTCTAGCTTCTCATTCATCTGCAATTGATAATGACCTAACCAAGGAGTGACTCTCAGAAAAACCCAACTACCATTAAAAAATTCAAAAGTTCATCTCCTATGGTCTTCATATGATCACTACTTTCTCTAAGTCATTACCAACCACTTCCTGATCAATTTCACCCTCTATGAGTCCTCCTAAATGAAACTAGGACCAACAACTAATTCTCACATACCTCATGCCAATAGAGTGGTGAACCATATGACCTAAAACAGAGAGCTTCATAAGGTTCCATTCAAATAAAATCTTGATAACTATTGTTGTAAGAGAACTCCATTAAGGCTAGGTGATCACCCTAATCTCTAACAAGGTCTATAACCCACGATCAAAGCATATATTCCAATATATAGGTCATTCACTCCAACTTCCATCTTTTTTGGGATGGTACATTATGCTCAATCAGATGAGTCTCTAAGGCCTTCTATAATACCCTCATAAAATGTGGTATAAAATGTGTGTAAATGGTAGATACAATGATCAAGGGAACTATATACAATTGTATTATCTCATAAACATACACACTTCCCATATCATCTAATGGGTAAGTCTCAAAGATCTGTTAGAAAAGATAAACTTTAGATAACTGTTAAAAAATAAACCAAATAGAATCATGAATCCTTTGGGTCCTGAGTAATTATCTCACAAAGTCTATCATGACGTCCTACCACTTCCACATGGGCATAGAATGTAGTTGGAGTAACCCAATAGGAAATTGGATATCTACCATTATCCTATTACAGTCAAGTAATCAGGAGAAAAATACTGCAATTTATCTCTTCATCCTTAACCACAAAAACTATCACCTGAAGTCATGTTATATCCTTTTCACTATAGAATACACCACCCACTTAGAGGTATAGAAGTTTCTCATCATATCTTCCTTGATGGAAGTAGGGACTATAAACTTACATGTAAAGGGATCACATCATCATCATCCAATGACCACCTAGGTAATGGGTCACCACCTACAAGCCATTCCCTCATCATATTACACTCAAGGATGGATTTTTGACCCACATTCACCTGGTATACAAGAGATTATGTGATCACAAATGGGTCACATTTCATTGATCCCCTATCCTCGAAAGCATTCAAACTCTAATTAGTCAATAAATACATAAAACACCACTACTCCTCCAAAGGCCACTCACCAAGATCCTGATCTACCTACATCTTATGAATAAGAGTATAGGAAATACCATTAACTTTACCTAGGGCATATTCCATCTCGAAGTAAAATTTCCACAAGTACTCTACCTATAACATCTACCTCAAATTTAGGCATCATAGTGTGAAGATATAACATAGAATCTTGTGATATGTATATAAAAAACCTTTAACTGAAAAGATAGTGTCTACAACACTTCATAACTAGGAACACAAATACAAAATTTAAGTTATGTGCAGGATATTCCTTCTCATGGGGTCATAGTTGATGTGACTGATAAGATACTACCAACTCCCTCTTAATTATCACTCCCAAAACATAATCCTGATTCCTTGTATTAAACATCATATCCAATACATGGATAGGGAAGAATAAAAATTGGATCTATATACAACCTCCTATTTAGCTTATGAAATGCCTCTTAAAATTGGTCTGACCATTGGATATTTACTCCCTTATTCATTAGTGTAATCATGGGTACTGATATATGTGATAATTCATGGATAAAACATCATTAATATCCCATTAATCCTAGAAATATCATGATCTCGAAAAACTTATATAGATTTTTTCAAAAAATTACTACCTCTACTTTATCTGGGTCAATGTATGTACCTATCTTTGACACCACATGTCCTGATAAATTCTCATCTTGAATAAAAAAATTACACTTTGATATCTTGAAATAAAGATAATGTACACAAATTTGGATCATTCCTATATTAATCATTTTTATATACTACTCTATCATCGATTAGTAGATGAGGATTTAATCAACAAACACTACAATGAACAAGTCAATATATGAGGAGAACATCTTTTTCATGAGATACATGAACACTTTTAGTGAATTTTTAAGTATAAAAAATATTATAATGTACACATATTTCCTATACCTACTCTGAAATATTGTCTTTGGGATGTTGTACTCTCTATCCCAAAACTAGTGATAGCCTAGTTAAAGATCAATCCTAGAGAACCACCTAGCTCCATACAACTAATCAAAAAGATAATCAATCTTGGGTAAATAATATCTATTATTTACTATCACCTGATTTAACTTCAAATAATATATAAACAGTCAAAAATATACCATCCACCTTCTTGGAGAACAAAATAGGTTAACCCCATGGTGAAGTAATTTGCCTCATAGAGACCTTATACTGAAAGTCCTCAAGTTGTATCCTAAGCCCCTAAAACTCATATGCACTCTGTGATAAGGGGGTATCAAAATGATATGTACACCTGGAAAAATCTATATCTCAAATTCATATCCTCTATTTGAGGAAAATCCTATGAATTTATCCAAAAATTCATCCCAACAGAGATCCATGATTGGAGTAAAAGATAAGGGAGATACCATTGATCCTGTTGAAAGATCCAAGGTTTAAATCTACACTATGATCATCCTAATATGAATAAACTCAAGACTAACTCTACCTAATCCTAGTTTCCACTCTCCATACATCCCATAATTCTCTCCATTGAGTGATATAAGCAATACCTCTCTTTGATATAAATCGACGTGATCTCAGATGATGGTCAACTAGTCCATACCAAGGATCACATTGAAGCTCTTCATCTCTAGTATTATGATGTATTGTAGATTCCCATAACCAACAATGACTATATATCACTTTTTAAATCATTGATGGTGGTCCAAATGTATATCTAACTATTAATCAAGGTATAACAACTTGAAAGAAAACTTGACCAGTAAGTCAAGTCCAGTGATAAATAATGTATATATGAAAGAATGTGAAGCAATAACATAAAAAAGGTAGGAAACGATGTATTAGTGATAAAGATTATACATAAAATGGTATATGGTCCCTCAACACCATTTAATAGAGTGTGATCCACTATGTAAACCTAGTTTTCCTAAGATCCATAGATCCTCCCCTAATATGAACTACCCACTTGAGTTATCATCATCTGAGGAGCATGAACCTACTACTGAGGATCCTATCCTATTCCATAACTCAATTCCTACCTCTGAATCAAACCCCTATAAGACCTAATTCACAATTCCTTAAATCAAAAACACTTTATATTCCTAGTATCATTACATCAATGACACTTTATGTGGTATTTCAGGCATAAAGTATGATAATGAACCTAATATCCACAATTGAAGCACTGATGACCTCCTTCCCCCATAGATAGTGCTTAAGATCTTCTTTTCAGTTTTGTCTATCTTCCACTACTCTGATGAAAATTATTTTCCTACCTATTCCTACCAAGAATCACTAGAAATACAACTAAATTATAGAAGAATACCTATAAATCTATCCTCTTTCAAACCCTTCTCGATTGTCAAATCCATGCATAGAACATGAGTATAAGTAATCAGATTAAAGTTCATAACTTAGAATATCAATGATTATTGAAGCTTGATCTTGAAATA
This sequence comes from Viscum album, assembly GCA_963277665.1. Taxonomy (NCBI): domain Eukaryota; kingdom Viridiplantae; phylum Streptophyta; class Magnoliopsida; order Santalales; family Viscaceae; genus Viscum; species Viscum album. The sequence continues at coordinate 1,532,703,553 of OY728120.1, read as the reverse complement.
TATGGATTTATATGGTTTATCCCCACACAAGAGGGGATTCAAGCATAGTAAACCCATGAAAATAGTTGAGTAAGAAGACACTGTTATCATACCCTGATGAAGCTCCATGAACTCTTGTGCTCAATTAAGCTTCATCGTACCCAAGAATAATTCCTTGAAGAAAAGGACTTTGAAATTCACCCACACGAGACCTTCATGTCTAGTAGCCTAAATCATAACATCCCACTAATTTGAAGCATCACCCTACTATATAAAGCAACAAGATTAACCTTTTGATCCTTCGGGGTCTCTACAAAGTCAATGATCCTATCAATAATCCATACCACATCTTATACATCCTGAGGGCCTTTGATTCCCTGGAAGTATTGAGGATGCTAGAACTGGAAGCCTCAAGAATATTAAGCACATTTATAGTAACTTTCCTTCCTTGGAAAGGTAATAAGAGGAAAACTCTTAGTTAGAGCAGTCCTTCTATCTGAACTATTGGGGCGGGTGCGGGAGCATTCTCCAGCATGACTGATGGTAAAACTGTAATGTTCTCCCCTATGAGAGTGTCCTATCCCTCCCCAAAAAATGGTATGATTGGGTGTATTTGAGGAAAAATTTATAAAACATGAAGGAAACATTTAGAACGCCTTTTCTATTAGTTCAAGGTATATCTTAACCAGCCCATTGGATCACAAAAAGGATTCCCTAGGAGTTATAATATATATATATATATATATGTGTGTGTGTGTGTGTGTGTGTGTGTGTGTTCATGTGTGTATTAACATTTGTTAAATTATATATATATATATATATGTTAGATAAGATAAACGTATATATGTTATGTACATAAACATAATATATTTGTGTTATATTCAAAAAATGAAACATATATTTGTTAATATATATGTGTGTGTTTGTCTGTGTTACATGTATTTATTATACACATATATACACATATATATGTCATATATTATATATATATATATATTATATTTAAATATATTCGTAAACACACATACACACAAACACATTTAAAATAGCCTTTATAAGATAAACGTGTGTGTATATATACATAACATATATGAGTTATGTTAAATATATAGTAACATATATATATATACATATATATCCTTTTGTATGTGTGTTATGTAAATAGAACAAATAAATTTTATGTACGTAACCATAAAATGTGAGTTTTTTATACATATACAAAACATATATATTATTTTTTAACACACACACACACACACACATATATATATATATATTTATGTATTTTAAATAAGGATACATTTGGAAAAATGAAATAAAACATAATTTCTTAAAAGTGGCATGAGATGCCTTGAATTTTCTGATTATCTTTAAAGATCAATATTTTTTCATCAGGGATTTATTGATAACTTCCCCTTTTAATATTTTTTTTATGTTTACCTTTTTTAGAAGAATGATATAACATAATTCAAACATATTAATTTATTTACTATGAGATCTATTTTATAGACCCAATAGATTTTTCTCATTATCTAAAGGAAATATGACTTATTTTTTTTCCAAAACTATATTTATTTAAAGCAAAAAAATTCAAAAAAATCATTTAAAATCTAAAAAATAGATTTCCTAATTTTTTTTCATTCCAAAAAACATTTATCATTAAATAATATATAAAATAATAAATAAAAATTAATATTGATAAAAACAATTTATAAATTTAAATAGTAATAAATATTACAATTTAAATAAAAAAAGATGCACAAAACATATTATTCTGTAAAAAATGTATTTCACACTAAAATAACACGTGTTCAAATACATTTTTATTAAAAAACATAAAAAATAAAATTAAAGTTAGAAAAAAATTCCTTGTATTTTTTAAATGAAAAATCATATACAAATGTATAAATTATGTATAGTTTTAAAACATTAATAAAAAATTATAACATAGCAATATGGATTGAAAACAATGTCTCACAAAAATCATTACCCTAAGGAAATAAATAAATTAATATGTGAATGGTTCATAACCTTATCCTAAAAAAGGAACACAAATTATTTCATAATAAAAATTTTAAATTAATTATATAAATTAATTATAACTATTATAAATAAAAGTAAACAAAAAAATAAAAAATGATATGATGGGTAAGAGTTGAAAATCTTGGGGTGGGTAGTCCCCAATAAGTAACATATCTATAAAAATCACATATATAAGAAAAAATACTACTAATATTAGACTAATTATTTTTTTAGTAAAAATTAAAAACTTTAGTAGAGACTCATAGGAATGTGAAGTATTATTTTGTGATTTTATTTGATAAAATGTATAAGGACTGGAGGTAACCATTCTATGACTATTAAATATAGATAAGGTAGCTGTTATATAACCATTGAAGGTAAAAATTATGCAATTTTTATATATATCCAGTAAATACCTAAAATAGTGGATTAAATATATAGAGTCTAGGGATATAAATATATAAAGTATAATAAAAATTTATATGTAATTCTCAAAATAGTAATTATTCCTCTTAATAATTTGTTAATGTATCTCACCTTGAATATTTATTTGTATTGTAATTAGTGTTTTTAATCAATAATTAATTTTTTCAAAGGTTTATATTGGACTGAAAATTTCGATTTAGAACATTAAAATTAGGTAAGGGGTGAAATATTATTTTTAGTGAATACAAAAATATAACACTAGATAAATAAATATAATAATATAATAATGAAATTGTGAAAAATAATAATATAATGATCATTAAGATACTAAATTAATTTTAAAATACCTTTATGAAACTACTATTACATGGCATGGAATTTACACTTTCTTCTAAGTTTCATCCTTTTTTGGATTCATTACCTGAGGATTGATATTTAAAATCTCTATTACTTAATTTTTTTCTCTATTATAAAGATAATTTCAATCGTTGATTAATTTTACTCCTAAAATTTTAATGTGTTGGATATTTCCTTTTTCCTATGTTTCGTTGTTCTATTTTATTGTTGTCCATTACTAATGTATCATGTATAATTTTATAGAGTCACCAAACTAGTTACCTTTACCCCTCATTAGTTATTATCATTTATATTAATTACCTCTTGAAACTATATATTATACCTTGAATAGGTGTGTCACAAATGCACACCTTGACTACCTACAATTTTATCCATCTTGGGACTTTAGTCTAACATATATTTTCCCTCTTAAAATATAAATCCATTTTGTTATTTATTAGGGTACCCCCATTCTAGTGACTCTTGTGGGTTCATGCATCATGATACTTAGAGATGTTATTTCTTATACATTGATTTGAAACTTGTTACTTTTATTCAGATTTGTAATTTTTTTAAAATTGTTTGAGAGTTTATATTTATAAACTTGTATTTAGAAAAAAAAAATGTTTATATTATTTTCTATTAAACTTGTGGTTTATGTTTTTTTTGGTGAATGGAGTATTTCTAACCAAGAGTATATGGAAAATAATATAAGTAAATATGATGGATACATAATGAACATGATAAGGGTTTTGATTTAGAAAAATTTTGGTCTAGCATATAATGAAAATTAAAAATTTATATGTTTTTATGATTCAATTATTCAATTTATTATTATTTTAATATTTCTTCAATATCATTTAATTATTATTAAAAATTATTCTTTTTTTATAAAACCAGTTGAACCATATCAGTCAAATAGTATGATCGTAAAATAATTTAGGGAGTAAGGTTTATCCAGGAAAATTTTTTCTGGATAAGTGTGGGAACTTTTAAATGGAGTGAATCCAGAAGTCCAATTTTCAAACTAAATGGTTATGGTGGAGAAGCACCACTAAGTTCTAGAAGATCGAAAGTGGGAAGAATAAAAGTATATAAATCAGAAGAAAAAATGATGAGGTTAGAAAGATGATGTAATGAGATGAAAAGGTCTTGAATTAAGGTAAATTATAAAGTTGCATAATATTTTCTTAATATTCATGAGGGTTATATAAGGGTTTTCAAACAACCACCTAAAGAGAATTCGCAGAGATTCTAAATGCCCAAATTTTTCATCACACAACTTAGTTGAGGTTGGGATACATAGTTTGTGGTAAAACCTTAATACAAGCTCCCTTAAACATTAAAAATGTGGGGGTACCTGTAGTACCCTTCTAGGACAATGTAGTCACCTAGGTGGTGAAACAAGGTGATTCGTTTTTACAGAATTTTGTTTTACCCTTTTATATTATCCCCTCGTAATTATTGAAACCTCTCTTACATGTTTAAAAAATATATTGGTATAATTTACTATAAATACCTGATATATTAGGATATATTTATCTTTAAATAAATTTAAATTCATTGATAGATTTATTTACATGAAACACTGAGTATAAACAACCCACGATATACTATTGAATTATTAATATTTAATGTGAAATTTATCACATAACCGTGGGATTGTAGGGTATTAATATGGGAAAATAAATTATTAAAAAATATTTTTTATACATTTATAAAATCAATTCATTGGTTATCGATTGGTTATAAATAAAACTAAAATCATTTAAAGGTTAAAAGAGATGTTTTTCTGAAAACAAAACTTTTTTTATTCATGCAATTTGAATTTATATTACTAAATTAAATTAATCACAATTTATTAATGATTCTAATGAAATATTTAGATAATTTATTCATTAAAATATATTAAAATCCATTTAATTATGGTTATTAAGAAAGTAATGTGAATAAATCCATTTTATGCTTTAAAAATATGCTTTTTTAGATTGGGGTTTATTACATTTTATGAATGAATATTATAATTAATTTCTTCTATTTTCTTTAAAATTTTATTTTAAAAAATGGATATAATTTTTTAAATCATCTTTTCATAATAATATTATTATTTTTTTTAAAATTTTATGAAATGAATGATTTTTTAGAGAATGGTAAACAATTCTAATTTTTAAAATCCTATTACTTTTATGACACTATTATTATGTTAGAATGAATTAATAAATTATAGAACCTTTGTATTTAAAAAATGTATATTAATGGAGTAATATAATTCTTTTAAAACATTATTTTTAATTTGGAAACCCAAGATTGAATTTTGTGAACATATATTATATTTTATTGAAATTTAAAACTATTTTTGGGTATTTTTATTTAATGGAATCGTTATAAGGATTAATTTGGTTTTGAATGGATCAAAAAGTTTAAAAACCTTAAAATATTTATTAAATAACAAAAAAATCATTTAAATAATTTTTTAATTTATTTAAATGTAAAATTATTTTTTCACTTAAATCGGGTATTTTCTAAAAAACAGGTTTTCACGCATTTTATGTTCTTATATTAAAAGTGATTTCTACAAATTATATAAATTTAATTTGATAAAAATTATTCAAAATATAGAATCATAATTTTAAAATTTTTTTAGAATTACCCTTTTACTTTTGGTCATATTTTTATGTTATCAAGGTAAAAACTTATGTTTTCATGACTAGGGTTAAATTGGTTTAAAGTGTTTTAACTAGGATATACGGATTAAAATGTCTCAAAAAAATGTATAAATGTGATTTTGGATTTTATTTGGACCTAATATCAGCTTAATTTCTAATATTGTGTGCCTTGGTGCAACTTGACATGATTATGAAATATATTTTATTTAAATCTTTTAAGTAATTCCAAATGTGTCATTTCCCTCTCTTATGAAATGGAACATACTCTCCTCCCTTATTCATAAATATTAATCCTTATAGGTAATAAAATAACTACCCTAATACCTTCCAATATTCATTAAATTTATCCCAATAGCATTTTCTCCCTAAGACTATCCTAATAAGGTTTTAAGTGTTAGTTAAAGGAGGTCTCTCAAGGAATTGGAATTCATCTTACCAAAATCAATCAAAGTTTATTTCTTGTTATAATTACTAGAAATATGTTTTATCTATAAAAAATTATTAATATAGTATAATAAATATAAATATATGTAATTATGATAATTGTATCATCATTTTCCACCTCATTTCTCTCAAATGGAAAATGAAAATATAGCTCATGCGTATGTGAGGACTACCACCTCCACACAAAGATGTGATTAATTTCCCATCATTACTTTACATTGATGGTTATAATGATATATTTACTGAATATATATTAAATATGTGATATTATTATAGTTATGTAAACATTAATTATTATTTACCTTTTTTTCATTCCATCCACCAAAAATTGGAAACATCACTCAATTGTATTTACAAATTATCATCTCCACGAAGTGATGTAATTAATTTTTCACCACCATTTCATATAAATGGTTATAAATATATATATATAATTAATATATATTATATTTATATCATGATTAAAACTATTCATATGATGAAACCATGATCAAAGTGCAAGGATCATAACTTCCAAAAAAAGAATACATGAAAAATGAAGTAGTTAACACCAAAAATCATGATAATAATGAAAGACTGCTAATGAATGGGTGATAACATGTTATAAGTAAACCATGAATTTTTATATAATTATGAATATACTTTTATTAAATAAGATTAATAAATTTAAATTTTTTGTTTTTAAGGTTAAAATCATTTACAAAAAAGTTGGATATGAGGTAAGGGTTTTATGTTACAATCTAACTTTTTACGGGGATTATTTATGCTTAAATTTTTTGATGATTAAATTATAAGATCTATATATCAAAAATATTATTTATTTTATTCTACCATAGTTATTTTTTTATATTAAAATTTTTCCTTTTATTTATCTCAAAGTACTCAAAAGTCCAAAAGAATGGTTTTAAGGAAAATCGAATTTATTTTCTATTCATCCAGGAATATTTTATTCCATGGCCATATTTTATTTAAAGTTTTTTCAATAAAGTTTTTAATATTATCCAATGATTGATAAAATTAATTTTTACCCATTTATAAATTTATATAAAAATTATTGAAATGAATCTTCTGGTCATTTTCTGAATGAGATACGTTTTCCAAAGGTGTTGATAGAATATTTGTTTTAACATATACCGCACAAATTAATTTTAACAGAATTAAAACTAATCTTTAATTTGAATATTCCTTTATAGGTTTCCATGGTTCATCTTAAATAATTTTTTCCTAATATTTTGAAATTTTTTATATTTTAAATAAGTGATTTTAAAATGAAAATTTTATTTTCCTCAAGAAATGTTCTAAAGATCTTCTAAAGTTCTTTTAATATATGACAAAAACAATTGATGTTAATTTTGATTCACTAAGGATATGATCAAATGATACTATATTTATTATTTCTATGGATAGTTTATGATTATGGTGACAAGATATTGATGAAACCTATTTTATTTTCCACAGGTTAATCTATGAGAAAATGATAAATGTTTTCATGATCATATGGAATACATATAAATGGATTATGATTATGTGATGGGTTGGTATGTTATATTACTATAATTAATTGGGTAATGATTAATTTTGATGAATTGAAATGGTAATTGTGAGGTTATCTTAAGCCTGAAATATAGCATCCAAGAGTTTATCCCAAGCCTGAAAGAGGGTACATAAGAGGTTATCCCAAACCTAAAGTAGGTACACATGTGGTTATCCAAAGACTAACATATGATGAATGCATTGGTGGTTGCCTTGAAATGATATTTCTATGATTATTATTATGTCACACATTTTTTTCATACTCTATTATATATTCTTATGATTATGATGTGATCCCATGGCTCATGATCTTTGATTATTCCATGATTCATGTCTTATGATATACCAAATCCTTATTCCATGATTATGATCTATGAATTATTAGGTTTGAATTTCAAATGATAAGCTTGTGTTCTCAAACCCTTATGCTCATGTTATGCTTATATATGATCATTGATTGATATCTCCCATGTTTATTCTTAATGTACTCCTAATACGACCATTTCTAATGTTTAATATCCTCAGGTTATGGGGAAAAGTTTTAAGTAGGAAATTCCTAATAAGTTTACTATGAGAGAATCAGCTGATGGGAGATGTTGATGATATTTCATGAAATAATATGATTATGTATATAGTCTTTAAGGACAATAATATGTTATGGATTTGGGGTGTGTATTGTTGAGATTTATTGACTATTCATCTAAAATGATGTAATATTTATGTATGTAATACATGGGACACCTCATTTATGATTTCAATCAATGATCACTGCATGCATAAAAAAAGAGAAACACACAATATTTATACTACTACAGATTCAATCATATTCAACACTCATATTTATAAATGCTAAATACTAGAGTTGACAAAGTAAGACTCTTATAAGTGCTAATTAAAAGCACTAATAAATGCATTATTTATTAGTGCTAAAAACAATGCTGATAGAAGTTAACCTTTATCAGTGCAGGATTTTAGTACTGATAAAGAATATCTTTATTAGCACTCTTAATTTGCACTGATAAAGTCCTTCTATAATTTAGTTTATATATTCATATTTGTGTACTATTAAATATTATTTATATAAAAAAACATGTGTGTATTTATATATAAATACAATATGAATAAATATTTACACACACTCTATATATATATGTTATATATATATTGTATATTATATATTGAAATAAGACATATATTTAAAAATATAATTCATATTAAAACTAAAATTTTATCATCAATTATATTTTCTTATTTAAAAAACAAAAAAAATATTATATTAATACATTGAAACATTAATAATAATTTATATTTATGTATATGTGTGTGTATATATATATGAATTTTTATATACATATATACATATTATTATATAAGATGTCATTTTTTCAATTTACATATATCAAACTTGTAATACATGATTAATGTAATTTATATATAAGCACATAAAAACACAGACACTCATAATATTTATTAATTTTTATTATTAATTTTAATTCATTTAATTTTTATATTTATTCATTAATAAATTATTTATTCATTTTATATTTGTTTAATTTAATAATTTCTAATATTTATTTAAACATCTCTATTTGTCAATTTTTAACATTTATTATATATTTATATTAATATTTACTGATTTTTATTTTAATATTTTTGTATTTACAAATTTATGAAATTATTATATATTAATTTTAAATGAGTAATTTATTATAAATATTTTATATTTAAATTTATTTTTCAATATATTTTTATTTTACTTTTAATATTTAGTCATTTCTAATTTGTTAATAATTTATATAATTAAAATAATATACTTTATTCACTTTTTTGTTATTTTTACAATTTATTTGATTTTAAATTATTAAATTTCACTCATTTTTTACATTCATTCATTTAATATTATATATTCATCAATAATATTAATTAATTTTTAATTTATTATAATTTATTTATTTAAATATTTAATCATTTAATATTTTTTTGGTAATTTTGTCATTGTTAATATTTATATTTTCACATTTATTCATTAATATTGTCAATGTGATTTTAGAAATAATTAATTAATGTGTATTCATTTTACTGTTAATATTTTTTTAATTTTTTTTATTTATATAGTTAATAATATCTATTAATTTTATAATTTTTTTTACAATCTATTAATTTTTTAATTATTAAATTTAACTCATTTTGAACATTTCATTCATTTAATTTTATTATACATTAATAATATTAAATATAGTTTTTTTGTGATTTGTCGATATTTAATATCTTTTCGTTTAATATTTTTTAATTTATTCTTATTAAATATTCATATATTCATATTTATTCATTAAAATTTAATTTTTTTAATATTTTTTTTAATTTAAACCATTAATATGCATTCATTTTCATTTTAATATTTACCATTTTTAATTTTATAATAATTTATATAATTAATTATACTTATTCATTTTTTTAAAAAAAATTACAATCTATTAATTTTTTAATTAGTACATTCCACTCATTTTAAAGACTTCATTCATTTAATATTATTCTTTCTTTAATAATTATTTTTAATTTATTCATTTTTAGTATCCCCATTTTTTACAATTTATTCATTTTTAATATTTAATTATACATATTTATTCATTAATATTTAATATATTTAAAATGGTTATAATTTATATAATTAACATGTATTCATTTTAATTTTAATATATATTCATCATTAATTTTTTAATATTTTATATAACTAATAATATTAAATCATTCTTTTTAATATTTTTTAAATTTCATTAGTTTTTAATTATAAAATTTCAGTAAATTTTAACATTGCATCAGTTAGTATTATTTATTCATTAATAATACAAATTTTTTACTTTTTTTGTAACTTATCCATTTATAATATTTATTAGTTTAATATTTTTTAATTTATTCATTTTTAATATTAATACAAACATATTTATTTATTAAAATTTAATGTTTTTAAAATATTTATATTAATATTTATTCATTTTTATTTTAATTTTTAAATTTTTAAATTTTTATAAAATGATTATGTATTCATTTTTATATTTATTAATACACATATTTTTTATTATTTAATGTTTAATATGAAATTTTAATATTTTTAATGAGTTTTTATAATTGATAAATTAGAAGGCATAGATAAAACATATCTTTGTTAGTGTAGATTCAAATAAATCATTTCAATAATATTTTTCAGTGTGTATTGAGAAATTTTTTTCATGATACAAAGGGGTTTCACTTGTTTACAACCTCAACCAATCTAAGTACTTAGATCTTTAGGTTTCCCTCTCTCCCGGTCTAGGTAGTTTGAAATGCAGAGCAATTATTAATAACTCTCAATTTGAAAATATATAATTGGTCTAATTATATATGTGTGTGAGTGTGTGTGCATGTTTATGACTGTGTGTATATATACATGTTTATATATATATATATATTAAAAAATGTATAATAAAATAAAATAAATTTAAATGAATCTGTATATATTTAAATATATATGTATTATATATATAACTTAAAATAAAATAAAAAACTAAATATATTATGAACTATGCGTGTTATCTAATATATGTTAATGTTTTTTTATTTAAATATTTAATGCTTTGAGTGATATGTTTTTAGTACTTTCTAAATCATTGTAAAGACCCAGAAATTATGTGGAAATTTTTTTTCTTAAATATATGGAAATTTTAAAAGTCTTCGAAAACTGACAGTGCATGATTCTGAGGCCCGGTGTGCCTGGAATCAATTTCTGAAGTTTTGTTCGGGTACGTTCAGTAAACATATGAGCAGGTTTTTATAAATTTTTAACTGGTGCTCAGAATTGAAATATGAGGGCACCGTTGAACTCGCAGCGCTGGTATTTGCTTAAGGAGACTTTCACTTTAATGGAAGTTGGTCGAGAGTAGAAGATAGATTTTGGGTTTTCGTGGAAAGTAGTAAAATAAAGTGAGTTTTCACTTTATTTTATTAGAGCCGCCATGTGGGAGTTTTGTGGTTAAAACCTCCTCATGGGAGTTGGAGGGGGGACCACCACACCTTAACCTCCCATGAGAGGTTATGGTGCTGGGGTCCACCCGAACGTAACCTCCTGTGAGAGGTTACATCATGGGGACCACATGGGGCTAAAACCCTCTATTGATGGAGGAGAGGAAAACCTCTCAACTCTCCCTCATTAATGAGGGAGATCCTCTTCACCTCCCCTAATTAATTAATTGTTCCAACCCCTTGAATTAATTAAGGAGATCCTACCAAATTAATTAGACCAATTTGAATATTATGCCAACAAAGTAATAGGATATTACAATATATTATTTTGTTGGAATATTCATTTTGCTGGCAGCTTGAGAGGAGGATTATTGGGAGAAAGCTCCCAACGAAGAACCCCACCTCTCAACGAAGAACGAAGAACGAAGAATGCCGACCTTCTTCGACTTCTACCTTGAAGCCTCAACTGTCGTGAGATATCTTCGACGACCGACTTACATGACTCTATCAACGAACAACGATTAACGATCAAAGGTAGGGGTTGTTTTGTGTAATTCTTCTTTCCATTTCTATTCTTGGAATTAAAGGAATTGTTGCGTTGGATGATAAGAATAATTGAAGTTCAACTTTCTTCCACTTGATGAACCAACTGATACCACCCTAAATGAGAAGGGTGCGGGCCAAACCAACATGGACCGACCCCTCCACCTATCTTGTTTATGATTGAACATTGTCTTAGTCATGAAGCAATGAGGTGACGGAAGTGGCGACGACAAAGGCCACGCTACCCGCGGCCTCCGCGAACCGCGCCGCTTCGGAGCTCCGGGCCGAACCGAGGCCCTCTGGCCGAGCCACCCCGGCCGCACCACTGTTGGCCCTCACCGCCCGACTCCCATCCGTCGTTGGCCTCCCGGCTGCTTTCCGGCCTGCCTGGCCGAGTCGTCGGTCCGCCTGGCCGCGCGCCTCCCGGCCGTCGGCCTGCCAGGCCGAGTGCCTCCCGGTCATCGGTACCCCTAGTCACGCGCCTCTCGGCCACCGAACCGCTTGGTTGTGTGCCTCCCGGCCATGCCGGCCCACGCTGACCACATCCTTCCCGAACCGGCCACCTTCTGGCCTCCGCGTGCACCCCACGCCCCTCCCTGAGCCATCCCCTTAAGGCTTCCCAGCCGACCCGGCCGCCCGGATCCCTCGTGGCCTCCCGGCGGAGCCAATGTCCCCCACCCCCACGGTGCCCTGGCTGAATCGGCCCCAGCCATGCCCTCTATACCGAGATGTGCCAGGCTGTGCTCTCATGGTGCACCGGGCCGAACCAACCCCGAGCCCGGGCCGGACCGCTCTCGCAGCCTGCTGGGTTGGGCCCAGCGGGCCGGGCCAAACCCAATGGGTCGGCCCGCCCAACGGGAAAGGATGGACCCCTCGGGTCAGCACGGGTCGATTTGAACCAGGTCGGCCCAGAATAAGTCGGATCGGGTCTGTCCGACCAGGTCAGTCCGACCCGAGCCCACTACTGACCCCTTTACTTTCTTTGGACATATCATTGGCATCAGACGTCTGTTTGATGATCCATCAGCGGCGCTATAAATCTTGGAGTGTAGTCGTCCCTTTGAGTATAACCCACTGGAGTTTGGGGTTTTTTTGAGATACGGTCAGTTTGGATCATACACAAATCTAACCGGGCCCCCAGGACTAAAAGAAAAATAACTCACAGACCGGGCGTCTGATTGATGCGCCGTCTGTTGCATTGAGACCCCTAAGATGTGGCGGACCTTGGAGATTCTTCTTCTTGGGACTTCATGGAAGTTGATGTATAGACACTTAGCTTGAGGAGTGTACCCTCCCGAAATCAAGTGTGCTTCATGTAGAAACCCTGTGGCTGGATGCTCTCTGACGACTGTTCCGGGATCCTATGTGAGTTCAATAGCTCTGACTACTGTTCTTGGATCATCTGTGGGTTTGAAAGGTCTAGCTGCTGTTCCTGGATCATGTGTGGTTTCGATAGCTCTGACTACTGTTCCTGAATCATGTAAGGGTTTGACAGCTCTAGCCGCTATTCCTGGATCCTATGTGGGTTCAACAGCACTGAAAATTGTTCCTGGATCCTGTGTGGGTTCAATAGTTCTGATTTCTATTCCTGGATCCTGTGTGGGTTCGAAAGAATAGCTGATTTAGTGATTACATCTAATCATCACTAACTCTCTACAAAATTTGTATACTTGTGAGAGTTGAGTCAGTAACTTTTGTGTTTACCTCATGATTGAGATGGGTTACTTGATAACTTAGGTATATGTATGGGCATATACCTAAGTGGGGTCATCTGTTTTTTTCTTACTCTGTGGTTTATCCTTGGTGGATTTTTTGAGACCTTGAGGGTCTCGGGGTCCCTACTGAGTATCATTATACTCACCCCTACACGGTCTATGCCCACACCTCGTGGTGTTGGATGAAAACGACAGACAGCGCTGACCGAGGCTAAGTGTACGAGGAATGGACGGTACCCGGAGGTGGACCTCACGATGAGTCGGTGCTCGGAGGAGACTGACAGACGTGGAGCACTAAGGAGGATATCTATAACTACCCTTCATGTAGGATCCATGGTGGACGATCCAGGATCTTCTTTTCACATTTCAGTTGTTTTTTCCTTTTCAGTTGTAATTGTACTTTACAGTTGGGCTTGTATTTCCGGCCCCTTTAATTTTTAGCACTCTCTTGTTATACAGTTTTTCTTAGTGTTTTGTATTCAGATGTGTACTCTGTTGTGTGTGTTTTCAGTTATAAAGGAAATTCCTTCCCATTTTAGGGATTTACGCCTTTGGTGCTAGTCTCCAGACCCTGGCCTGTAGAAGGCGGGCTTAGGGTAGTCACAGCATTGGCCCCGGGGGACGGGTTGTAACAATTATTATTAAAAAACATGTATAAAAGATGAAATAAACTTATTAAGGGTAGAGTAACTAAACTAAATGTAATTAAATTACACCATTAAAAAATTATTTATTATGAATATATGAAAATATATTTCATATATTTTAATGTTTTTTTGTATTTAAATTTTTTTCTATGCACTATTTTTTATATTATTTTCATCACAAACATTTTATATAACAATGGGTGTATCGCTATTTCTTGATAAAATTGTAACTTTTTATCCTTTTTTATTAAAACTTGTGCTTTCGTTACTTCCATTAGTTTCAAAAGTGATTATGATTTTTTTATAGGAAAATAATTAAATTTCTTAGAAGTATCATTAACTTTCTCCTTTGATCTTGAGGATTATGTAACTTCTTTAACATAATCATTTAATTCATACTGAAATCAAACAATAATATCATCCAATGTATTATAAAACATATTCATTATATTATTACACAAAAAATATATTTAGACACACACCTCAAAACAGTTATATATTTACATTCAAATTTAGATACTTTGTTTACATATCAATTTATATATACATCATATGCATACCTTGTGTGCATTTATATATTTTTTATAAAAAATGAATATTGTTGAATCTAATAGTATGGATATGAATCAAAAATGGATGGATGATAATTATATAAAAAATGAGTATGAGGATGAATGTAAAGAGTTTATCAAGTTTAAAAAAGAGAATGCATATGAACCTTGTCAAATTCTTTGTTTATGTTTACATTTTTCATTTCAATGAAAAATTCATCCAAAAGAGTTGGAATAATATTTTATTTTTCATGGAATAGATCAAAGTTATAAATGTTTTACTAAACATGGGAAAAAATAAATGTATATAATGAATGGGAAAATACTATGATTTAGGGATCATTTGATATAAATTCTAGTGTAAATAATGATAGAGATCATATGAATGAAATGAAAATGAAAATTGAAGATGACCTTAATGATTTCCCAATGATGTTTGAGATGTTAAAGAAATGTTCAAAGAGACCATTGTTTACCGATTATACTAAATATAAATCATTTTTAGTTGTATCAAAGCTATATAATTTGAAATCAGATAGTGAATGGAGAGACACCAGCTTTATATAAATACTTGTTCTCATGAATAATATTATACAAGAATAAAATGAGTTTCTTTATCAAATATATGATGCTAAAAAATTCTACTTACAATGGATTTGATCTCTAAAATAAATATATGTTAGTCCAAATTATTGTATATTATTTTTCAATGACCATAAATCACTCTGAAAATTCCCTAAGTGTGGTATGGATTAATACATGAAAGATGAATCAAGTACTTCAAAATTTTAATGGTGCATGCCAATAATTCCAAGGTTTAAATAACTATATGGATGTAATTAAACTTCCAGACAATTATAATGACATATAGATTAAATAATTGAATATGGGAATCAATATTACCCAACAGACTCTCCTTACACTACTACAACTTGGCCTTTTATCAGTGCTAAAAACTGACATTAACAGCGCTAGAAAATCACTGTTAATGCCGTCGTAGATAAAGGGGGGTCCCCTTTATCAGCACTATGAAAAGCGCTATTAAAGGCGACCTTTGTTAGTTCTAAAAAAAGCGCTGATAAAGGATCCCCTTTATCAGTGCTTTTTTAGTGCTGATGAAGGTCGCCTTTAACAGCCCTTTTTAGCATTGATAAAGGTCGCCTTTAACACCTCTTTTTAGAGTGATGATAAAGGGGACCCTCCTTTATCTACACCGACATTAACAGCACTTTTCTAGCACTGATAAAGGGGTTCCTTTATCAGTGCTACCTTGACTGCTGATAATAGGTCCCTTTATCAGTGCTCTTTTAGCACGGTTAAATGTGTCCTTTATCAGCGCTCAGAAAAGTGCTGATAAAGGCACCTTCCCCTGCACCTGCACAACCAGCACCTGCACACCTGCACACCTGCACAAACCAGCATACCTGCACAAAATATCACCTCCACACATGCACAAAACAGCACCCGCACACAATATTTTGAAAAAAAATTCTATATAAATTTACTTAACATCCTGAATACAAAAAAACACACTACTATATACATTTCAAACAATTTTTTACATGGTTAAAATTAAAATTATCCAACAACAGTTATAACCATTAATTTTTCATCCTTTGATATCTGTGATCTGCTCTTAAAATTTTTCTTCCATGGTATTTTTTGTCAAACAAAGCATCCGAACTCAAGGAAAACAATTCACCTATTTAAGAAAACAAATATTATGTTAGTAACACAATAATGAAATAAATTAAAACATTAATATGGAAGAATACATTAATATTTAAATGTGAAACTAAAATATGAAAATGATAAACTCAAATGTTTTCATTCTGATAACAATAAAAGGTAATAATGTAAAATCAATATGTTTTTGGATGATTTATCTCATTTAATAAATACTGATTCTTTATCTAATGAAAAGCTTTACCAGTCACACCATGCATCGTATTGAGGTGCAGTTGATTCGTACACGTCACAAATAACTGATGGATCATTTTCCTAATGTATCAAAACAATATGAATGCATTTTCTCAGTTTTCTAAATGTCACTTGTGTTGTTTTCTAAAGTTTATGTCAATTTGAAACTGATATCATATACTTTTATCCATTCCAGTCACACCGTGCGTCAGATTGAGGTTCATTTGATTCATACATGTCAAAAATGACTCATGGATCATTTTCCTAGATTATCAAAACAATTAGAACAAGTTTTCTTGGTTTTCCATGTGTCATTAGTTGGTTTTCTAAAGTTAATGTCAATTTAAAACTGATATCTGACACTTTTAGCCATATCGGTCACAACATGCATCAGATTGAGGTGTGGATGATTCATACACGTCACAAATGACTCATGTATTGTTTTCCTAAAGGATAAAAATAATCCAAACATTATTGCTCAGTTTTCTGTATGTCAGTAGTGTTGTTTTCTAAAGTTTATGTAAATTTGAAACTGATATCATACACTTTTAGCCATACCAGTCACACTGTGCATCATATTGAGGTTTGGTCAATTCGTACACATAAAAAATGACTCATGGATCATTTTCCTAGAGTATAAAAATAATCTAAATGCATTTTCTTAGTTTTCCGTATGTTAGTAGTGTTGTTTTCTAAAGTTAATGTCAATTTCAAACTGATATCTTACATGTTTAGCCATACCGGTCACATCGTGCGTCAGATTGAGGTTCGGTCGATTCTTAGATGTCAAAAATGACTCATGGATTGTTTTACTAGAGTATCAAAAAAATATAAATGCGTTTGATCAGTTTTCCATATGTCACTTGTGTTGTTTTCTAATGTTTATGTCTATTTGAAACCAATATCAGACACTTGTAGCCATACCGGTCACACCTTGCATCGGATTGAGGTGCGGTCAATTCATACATGTCACAAATGACTCATGGATCTTTTTCCTAAAGTATCAAATCAATATGAATTCGTTTGTTTAGTATTCTGTATGTCAGTAGTGTTGTTTTCTAAAGTTAATGTCAATTTCAAACTGATATCAGACACTTTTAGCCATACCGATCAAACCGTGTGTCAGATTGAGGTGGCGTTGATTCGTACACGTCAAAAATGACTAATGTATAGTTTTCCTAAAGTATCAAAATAATACGAACACATTTTCTCAGATTTCCGTATATCAGTAGTGTTATTTTCTAAAGTTTATGTCAATTTGAAATAGATATCAGACACTTTTAGCCATACCAGTCACACTATAAGTCGAATTGATATGAGGTCGATTCGTACACGTCAAAAATAACTCATGAATTATTTTCCTAGAGTATCAAAACAATCCGAATGAATTTTCTCAGTTTTCCGTATGTCACTTGTGTTGTTTTCTAAAGTTAATGTCAATTTGAAACTGATATCAGACACTTTTAGACAGACTGGTCACACCGTGCGTCGGATTGGGGTGAGGTCAATTCTTACACCTCAAAAATGACTAAAGTATCGTTTTCCTAAAGTATCAAAACAATTCGAATGCATTTACTCTATTTGTCATATGTCACTTGTGTTGTTTTCTAAAGTTTATGTCAGTTTGAAACTGATATAAGACAATTGTATCCATACCGGTCACACCGTGCATCGGATTGAGGTGTGGTCAATTCTTACATGTCAAAAATGACTCATGGATCATTTTCCTAAAGTATCAAAACAATCCTAATGCATTTACTCAGTATTCCGTATGTCAGTAGTGTTGTTTTCTAAAGTTAATGTCAATTTCAAACTGATATCAGACACTTTTAGTCATACCGGTCACACCGTGCGCCGGAATGAGGTGTGGTTGATTCGTACACGTCAAAAATGAATCATGGATCGTTTTCCTAAAGTATCAAAACAATCCAAATGCGTTTTCTCAGTTTTCCATATGTTAGTAGTGTTGTTTACTAATGTTAATGTCAATTTCAAACTGATATCAGACACTTTTATCCATACTGGTCACACCGTGCATCGGATTGAGGTGAGGTCAATTTTTACACGTCAAAAATGACTCATGCATCGTTTTCCTAAAGTATCAAAACAATCTAAATGCATTTGATCAGTTTTCCGTATGTCACTTCTATTGTTTTCTAAAGTTTATGTCAATTTGAAACTGATATCATACACTTTTAGCCATTCCAGTCCCACCATGCATCCGATTAAGGTTTAGTCAATTTTTACACATCAAAAATGACTTATGGATCATTTTCCTAGAT
Organism: Viscum album; assembly: GCA_963277665.1. Classification (NCBI taxonomy): domain Eukaryota; kingdom Viridiplantae; phylum Streptophyta; class Magnoliopsida; order Santalales; family Viscaceae; genus Viscum; species Viscum album. The sequence continues at coordinate 1,532,684,493 of OY728120.1, read as the reverse complement.
TATCAAAACAATATGAGTGTGTTTTCTTGGTTTTCCATATGTCAGTAGTGTTGTTTTCTAAAGTTAATGTCAATTTCAAACTGATATCAGACACTTTTTGCCATACCGGTCACACCGTGCATCAGATTGAGGTTTGGTTGATTAGTACACATTAAAAATGACTCATTTATAGTTATCCTAAAGTATCAATACAATCCGAACATGTTTTCTCAGCTTGACGTATGTCAGTAGTGTTGTTTTCTAAAGTTTATGTCAATTTGAAACTCATATCAGACACTTTTAGCCATACCGATCACACCGTGCATCAGATTGAGTTGTGATTGATTCTTACACGTCACAAATGACTCATGGATCGTTTTCCTAGAGTATCAAAACAATCCAAATGCGTTTTCTTAGTATTCTGTATGTTAGTAGTTCATAAGAGTCTCTCATTAAGTTATTATTTACTAGAAACTCAAATCATTTCTAAAACCATTCTTCATAATCTAAGGATATGAAACATAAGAAAGGGTGATCATATATGCTCAATAAGTGTAAATAAGTGAGATATCAATGATCATATAAAGATAACATAAGTAGTAGGAATTCACATTCATTGTCCTATTTGTTTACATTCTTCCATCAGGTACGCTGCCCATTCGTTTCTAAACACATCTATATCATCTTCTGAATAGGAGTTTTTGCAACAGTCATAGTAGTACTGAAAAAATATAAATACACAAAAGATTAATAATTATTTTAAATTAAGTAGTAATTATTTTCAAAAATAACTCTTCAGGGATGCTAGTTTGTTCATGAAATATGATCTATTTCATAAATTTACAAACATAATAACCGCAGTCCTTGTCGTTTGTCTGTTTCGGGCACTATAGAAACATCGAGAAAAATAAGTAATATGTTTTGATAAGTATTTGGATAGTGAAATATAATTATATATACCCTAATACTTCTCCATTTTTATATCTTGTGTGCCTTGTTGTCCTTAGGCCCTAGATTCATTCCAGTCTTTAGACGATATTCATACACCACCCTATCATAACAGAATCCTCATTAAAAGATAATATAAATTATATAACTAGATATTTTGTTCTAAAATGTTGGATCTAGTGTATTATTAATTGAAAATTTCCATCATGTGTGGTCGGTTTGTTCGATATCCATGCAGTGAATCCAGAAAATAAATCTTTGGAGTATCCAAATTGACTCCAATGAGCATCCAATGTTTCCTAAAAACACAAAAAGGAATAAGTACTAATAGAAATGAAAATATAATTGATATGATTAAAATGTAGAGTTTTACCCCTGCAACATTGGTATTAAAAAGTGTCTGTCTGTCGTAATTATGCATTAAAACGTTCTGAGCAGTTTTGACATTAATTCAGCCTGAAAATCGGAATCTATTTCTTCTCGTTGTGTAGAAATGGTGTGAGGACTAACGAGTCCAAATTTTTATTCATGCTAAAATCCCTTAAATTTTTTTTTCATATATACACCTAATAAAAATATGAAATGTATTTAGTGATAATTAACATAGTATATCAGCTTCTGTAAAATAAAATCATGAAAACATACCTCATGTATACATTTATAACTGAGGAACCTAGCCAGTCGTATGTGATGATTTCAGCTACAGCTTCAACACTAACGAAATCTAATGTTTCCTCTCCGTAGATATCTTTTTCACAAACAATTGTGTGACTCTTTCCTCCTTTCATTTTCGTATCCACGTGATCTTGCAATGACATTAAATGTGGATATAGAACGGGTGGGGTGAAGGTGCTCTCAGTAGATCATTTTGATCGGTTGGTTTATCCTTTTGAGTCTCTCTTTCGTTTTAGCTCCCCCATTTTGTCCTTCTATAATAATATTCATCAGTTTAGTAATTTTATAATTTAATGTTAAAGTTTCTTCTTGAAAATTGAATTGGAAATGAATACCTCCTGGTCGACATGTTTTTTTACAAGATTCGACGGCCATGAAATGAATGTTCCAATAGCTTTTTCCACTATATGAATGTCGTCATCGTCATTTGGCATGGGTAGCTCAGCTCTCGGATTATGAGCTACATTAAGCGATACTTTGACATGACCGGTAGGAAGTGGTCTGGAGTGTAGCGTGTCATTCTGCATATTGAACAGCGTATCCCTCGCTACAAGGTGATGGGTGGGAGTTGACAGATATAAATCACAGTCATTTTCACCCTGTAGAATATCATTACAAGAAAGGTATGAGTGTCTATGTGATTCACATTTCACAGAAAAAAATATTAGAACATTTATTACCTCAGTTAATTCAAGTCTTTGAGGGGAATGGATCACCTCAAAGCTGGTGGGGGTGGGGCGGGATCTTCTTGCGCGGGTTGTTCATGAGTTGTTTGTTCTCTTCGCCTCTCCTCCATCAAAGTTTCTAGAAAGTCTCCCTGACTTTCAATTCTTTATTCAAGGGTAGCTACTCTATCTCTCATCATTTTCATTTCTTCAGTTTGTTCATCCTCTTGTTTTTTTTTCTAAAAATGTGTCTGGGGTGTCACCCCAAAACCCACACCTCTAACGCGACCATACTATTCTGGCTCTTTCAAGGCTACTGAAAGTATGTCTGCATCCGGTGCGAGTGTTGTTTATTCTTGTGACTATGTCAAATAGAAAATATAGAAAAATAAGTAGTCATCATCATGTAATAGTGATTTAAAGCAAAACAAATTTATATTATGTAATACTTACACATGTTTCCCACACTTTTTGTGTGTTTTCATCTACCAGTTTCCCCTCTTTATTAACACGAGCCTCCTTCCATAGCACATAGCTTGGGATGGAAGTGGCTCTGGATTTTGATTCAACAATCTATATATAAATAGAGAAACATGGTTACAGTGTTGTTTTATGTAACATAAAAGTATTACAGTATGTTTAAAATAGGTACCAATTGTTTTTCAATTTAAGTGTACCACAACCTTGCTTTATGGAAGGGGTACGCTAGTTTTGCTGCCCGTTCTTTATTTTCAGCACTGAGTTGTTGTTTCATAAATAAAAAACGGTCAATCAAAGTGATGAATACAAGCAACATTAAACAACGTGAAACCAAACACAATGTACCTGAAAAGTCTGCTATGCACGACGGTTGCAAAAAGCATCCCACGCTCCTTGGGATATCAAGTGTGCATAAAGAGGAGGTGGGTGCGGCTTGATTTTCCCTTCAGCATCTTTTAGATGATGTTTCATTAAAATGGTGTGAAAGCCTCTATAAACCCTTCCTACCAGTCTTAATACATATTATTTGTGTGAGACATCTACTATAAATGCACTCTACAAGAGTTGATGAAGAGTTAGTCAATATTTGATTATTTTCTTATATTTTATTTTAATAAATTAAATAAATGATATTGTAATGTTACTGTAATCTCTTCCCACATTAATGTTTCTAGCCCACTGACAACATGGTTCCATGACTCTACATCAATCGGCATGCATTGCCGAGTGACGATTCCAATGTAGCTACTAAACATGGATTTTTTAGGGTTTACATGCTACCCTCGCTTATTCCATCCCATCTCATATTTGATGCCTTTTGCTTTTGCCTTAAGAATTTTGGCTAAAATTTTCAAACTACAGCGCACCTTTTTTTTGTGTTGTCGGGGTTTCATTGCCTACCATTTCCTTGTTTTCTGCATCATCATTATGTTCCTCTGAAGCGCTAAGACCGGCACTGGGACCAGCAGCAACAGGTTGAGAAACCTGTTGTACCTCGGCAATGGGACCAGCTGCAACAGGTTGAGAGACTTGTTGTACCTCAATAGTGGGACCAGCTACAACAGGTTGAGAGACTTGTTGTGTCTCGGTATTGGGTGCATCAGCAGGTGCAGAAGTCATTATCTACCGAAGTGGTTTAACATTTAATTTTGATCAAATAAAAGAAGAATCAAACAGATAATAACATAATGTAACACAATCTGTATTAGAATAAAAAATAACCTGATTATGGAACTCCCTTTTTTTGTTTAAAGGCTGAAGGTATTTGACCCCTCTATCGATTATCCATATCCCTTCATTGTGGTCTCCTCTGACATACAAAATGTCATCTACATTGGGACCACTACAAAATGACTGTGAAGTCCCAATGAAAGGGTCATCCTCTATTGAATTTTCATCTGACCCATTAGCTATTTTGGTTGATAATAGAACAATTGACTATTTTTTGTTTGCGGGATCTAGAACATAAAATACTTGCCCTGCCTGTGATGCCATTATAAATGGTTCGTCTTTATCCTCTTCCTTACTGAAATCAACTTTCACGAATCCCAATTCATCTATTTTAACATCACTCCTGTTATCAATCCACTTGCATTGAAAAATTGGAACTTGTAATTCCGTATAAGCCAACTCCCATATTTTTTGGATAATGCCAAAGTATGACATATTCGCATAAATTGGATTTCTATCCTTAGCACTGGAAACATGCATCGCTTCAGCCACAAGTGCAACCCCACTATTTTGTATGGTATTGTCTTCATCATGTTCATTAGTATAAAATGTATAATCGTTAACTACATAAGAATTATAAGATAATACATACACACTTGGTCCTCCAGCTAGCCATCGAAGTCGTTCTAAAATTGACTCTGGCTTTTCATCTGACTTCTTAAAAATATAGTCCCAAAACCATCCTATAAACTATCGATTATGTGTATCTGATATCCATTTTCTAGCCCTAGATGGATTTAAATGCCTAAGAATTTCATTGTGGACTTCAACATATGCGTAAACGTCGAAAATGTTATGCAAAACATAAAGGTGGGCCTGCTCTTGATCTGTAATATAGATTGTGACAACTTGTCTTCCAGAAATTCTTTCACCCTCAAGCCGCCCAGTGTGACGAGATTTGAGTAGGCCAATTCTTTCCACACTAGATAGGTATTTGATACATAATTCAACAGCTTCCTCAACAATATATCGCTCTGCAATACAACCCTCTGGACGAATTCGATTTTTGACATACCCTATCAAAATCTTCATATACCGTTCAATGGGGTACATCCATCTGTAATGTACAGGACCACATAGTTGAATCTCTCTCACCAAGTGGACTATAAAATGAACCATCATATCAAAAAATGAAGGCGGTAAGAACATTTTTAATTCGCATAATATGATGGCAATTTCTCTTTCCATAGTTGGCAATTTCGCCGGGTCTATAACTTTGCTGCATATAGCTTTGAATAAGAAACACATTGTTGTTAATGTATGGTGGAAATTCATGTAACAAATGTAATGTAAATCAATAAGAATGATATCTTTCATAAAAACATGAAATTCATGTGATTTCAGACCTTTTAACGTCAAGTCTATCATTGACACGAGGTTCCTGATATTTGACGAATACCCCTCTGGAACATTTACTTCATTCAAGAAGTTGTAAAACTGATATCTCTCCTGCCTAGAAAGAGTGTAAGACGCAGGAGGAAGAAATGTTCATTTTTCACCCTTCACTGGTGCAAACTCTTCTCGTATTCCCATCTCAACCATGTCCATCCTAGCCTTAATTCCATCTTTTTTTTCAGATGTATTTAGTAACGTGTCGATGACACTATCAAATACATTTTTTTATACATGAATAACATCAATAAAATATCTAACATACAGACTATTCCAGTATTGTAATTCAAAACAAACAGATCTCTTTTTCCAACCGATTTTCATAAGGTTTTTCGAATCCGGTTTACCAAAAGTAGTGCCCACATTTTTAACTTTCTCAAACAATTGATCACCTGTTAGTGGAGACGGTGTTGTACGTTCTTCTGAACTTCCATCGAATGATGTCATCCAAGAACGGTACTTATGTCGTCGGGGTAAAATTTGTGATGTCCTAGAAACACGGTTTTCTATGAATGTTTCAACCTAATTGATTGTGCAACTTGTTCGCAAACAGGACACCCTTGAGTTACTTTAATGCTATATCCTGAAAAATTTCCATAAGTAGGGAATTCATTTATCATCCTGTACAACATGGCTCTCAAAAGTGAAATCTTCCTTTCTGTAAGCATCATACAATGTAACACCTGAATCCCACAATAATTTCAAATATTAGATCAATGGAGCTAAATAAAAATCAATATCATTACCTGGTTGTTTTGGTCCTGATATTAGCATAGATAACATGATGTATTTTTGTTTCATGCATAACCACGGTGGTAAGTTATAATCTAACAACATAACTGGCCATGTACTCTGACTGTTTCTTTGAAAACCAAAAGGATTTAATCCATCTGTAGATAACGTAAGACGAAGGTTTCTCGACTCATTTCCAAATTCAGGATACTCATGATCAATTCTCTTCCACTGAGGAGAGTCTCTTGGTGATGTAGTATCCCATCTTTAATTCTTGTATCGGCATGCCATGTCAATTGTCCTGCAGTCTCCTCACTTCCATATATGCGCCTAAACCTTGAAATGATTGGAAAGTACCATACAACTTTAGTAAGACTGGATTCATCTTTCTTGTATCGATAAGTACCACACTTTGGGAATTCTTTAAGTGATTTGTGGTCCTTGCGACATAGTATACAGTCATTCGGGAAGGTGTGTATTCTTTCGGAGATCATACCCATTGATCGTAGCATTCGTTTGGCGTCGTATGTCCAGCTCGGGAGCTCATTATCTTCTGGGATAATGTCATTCATGAGAGTAAGTAGTTTAGTAAAACTGGCGTCACTCCACCCATTGTCTGCTTTCAAATTATACAGCTTTAGTACGGATGAAAATGATGTATATTTAGTGCAACCAGCATATAATGGCGTCTTTGCACAACTTTTTAACTTCTCAAACAATTTTGGGCAATCACAATGTTCATCTTCGATGGTCCTTGTCATTTACTCAATATGATCTTCATGATCATTCACATTTATAATCACATCCTCCATACAGTAATATTCATTGTTCATGTTTGTAATTATATCAGATGATCAATAAAACACAGTGTTATCCCAACCACTACCTGCATTCGTTATTTCCCCGTGTTTATTCCAACATGTAAAACTATGATCTATTTCGTGACAGATCAAGTGTTCTTCCAACTCCTTTGGACTAATTTTTTTTGAATAACAATAGCATAAACAGAGAAAAAGGATTTGAGAAGGGTCATATGCATGATCTTTTGCAAACTTGATAAACTCTTTCACGCCTTCTTCATACTCTTCTGTCAATCGATTGGCATTCTTCCATTCTTTATTTATATTCATCCTAGTTGAAATACATAGGATGGGTATATTGGTTAGGGGAGAAGTAATATGAGTATAATTTAGATAAAAACTAGATACTTCAAAAATGGTGGGGCGTTCTCATTAATAGAAAATCTTGGGTGGTTCTTGGGATTCATCCATTCTCTTCCTCTCTTCGATCCCCCTGATGAGGGGTGGTTCTTGGGAGTTTTTTATAAAGCGTTAGTGATTTATTCCCTCATACTTACTCCATTACTATTATCCTTTATTTCCTTATGATTTGGGATAATTTTAACTAGGATTTGTGTGATGATTTCACTATATCATCTTCAAATCAATTCAGATGATGTAGATTTTGTTTGTATTGGATAGAGGTTATCCTCGTATGATGAACACACCATGTTTAGTGTGTTTTAGGTGGTGTTGTGTTTCCCAGTGAGTTTTTAAAAGATTATTCCTAATTATATTAAGGTGAATAATTAATTATAAGTTTCTATAATTAATTATTTGGGAATTGTTCCAGGATATTGGATCTCAATCATTGGTACAAGATTAGATAAGGCTTGTATAGTCTTGGTTGAGGATGAGTTGATCTTGGTGAGGGGGTTACTCCATTTTTTGAGGTAGGTGGACCCTATAATACAAAACCATGTTCCAATTTATGCATGATTGTGCATTCATGCATGAGTATATGTGTTCCAGTGAAAGGGATAGAAATCAAGAGCAACCAAGGTAAATAAATAGGGTGTTTTTGATCCACCAAGAGATAGAGTGAGGGTTCTATTGAATGTTTATGATTTTGTGATCATACAGAGATTATGTCTCCATGGATTAGTTGTGTTTATGAGATGATCAGGTTTGGTATGAGATTTATATATCATAGTTAGGTTTTCTAATGCTATTTCAGTAGTTATTAGAGTCTTAGGCGTAAAGAAGATGGATCATATAGTTTTATATCTCACGTATGATGAGGAAAACCCTATTAAGGATATATAAGAGTCATGGTGTGTGTGATGAGTAGGATATTCCATATAGGTATTGGTGAAGTGTGACATAGAGGATTTCCTCCTTATAATTGGATTAAGAGATCTCCAAGGGGAGATATGATATGGTACCTAAGTGAGGGTCATTGTAATAGTCTGGATGACTTAGCCTAGGGTATCCAAGGCTCTTAGTGTGAGTTTATTAGGATGGTTATTATTTAGTTTTAATGAGTTTTAATGTGGGAATTAGAAGATGATATAGACTAGACTATCGAGGCATAGATCGTGGGTTGTGACATTACCATGTAGAGATGAGTGTGTGTTGGTATCAATGAGTAGAGATGGGTTAGGTTTGTAGAACCCAGTAGATTCCCTTATAGGCGGAATTAGACTGTTGATAGGTTGGGAATAATTTTCATGTATAACCAAGATGGTTTTAAGGAGATTATTATGCAAGGATAAATGGATGGTGACATTTATCATTTATGGTCAGACCGACTAAGAGATTGGGACTTCATATGACTTTCACCTAGTTGAAGTATGATCATCCATGGGGCCCACCTATTGATGATGTGGTTTAGCTAGTACGATAGGTTGGCTATCTGGATACCCTCCTTATATTACTATTTATATGTTTTGTGGCATGAGACAATATGGATGGAATTTATTTAAGTGATAAGGTGTTGTTAGGCCCCTAATTTGAGTCAGAAGGCATTGGTCAAAGGGGATTGGTGTGTGACTTTCATGGGATCCACCTATTGATGGTGCATTTTGACTTGTGATATAGGTTGGATATTTTGATTCCCTCCTTAGATCATTTTTTATGATAATATGATGTGAGATATAGAAATGGGGATCACTTCATATTGGTTTGGAGTAGTTTTGTAAGAGGTTGTCTATAGAGATTCCCTCCTCGTTTTTTATGTGATGTGATAGTGAGACCCACCGTAATTGATAGGGGAGTAGCTATTATGTTGTGGAATTATAGGATTTGTGAATCACACCCAATGTGAGAGGTTGGTGGCACTATTATGTTATAAGAAAGGATGTGATATTTAAATTGGTATATGACCCAACCCAGAGAGAGTGGGTAGTGGGCAGGAATTGGTAGAAACCCTATTAAGGTTCATTTTTTTCAAACCCAAAGAGAATAGTGTACAATATAGTGTACAATATAGAACGTAGTAAACATATGTCTCATCCCGTTGGAATGCATCACCTGATGACATGAATTCACTAACACAGATGGTTCAAACCCTACCTGGACTAACTATGGGGTAGTATCAAAAATCTGAAAAAGATCCATACTAAGGGCCACTAGACGGAGTGAAATACTAATCTAGTGTAACAACATTTCACAAAAAATACTCTCTCTATTCAGGTTTCTATCACAAGGCTATAGTGGGGAGAGATAATCAAGATCAAACAAGTAACCAACCACATATACATGTGTCACACACATAAGCATCACACACAAGAATCACGCCAAATCACCCCAAGGAAGCATCCCTTTCCTTTTAACCAATATTTCATGAGGAATCCCCATTCAAGGGCCTCCTATCACATTCAATATAACCAGGGAAAAACTTGGTGTTCATAGCTTAAAAAAACAATGCCATATACATCAAAATAAGAATGAAAAACAGATCATTTTATATCAAACAATTATTCTAAAAACCAGACATCTCTAATTAATATCCATGTAAGGTTAGAAAAGATATAAATCATTGATTCATAAAGACTTCGATGATTCCACCTTAGAGCCGCATGGTTTGAATAAAACTATGTACAACCCATGAAACTCAAACTCTGTAAGTTCAAAATGAACTAAAAAATGACTTAGCTTTAAGAGGATTCACAATTACCAATTAACAATGTACCTAAACTGTGCAATGGAGGCAGCGGAGGAAGCACAGAGGCAGTGTGGACATAGCACGGAGGCAGCGCGGAGGTAGTGCGGAGGCAGCATGGAGGCAGCGGAGGCAGCAGAGGCATCTCGAAGGTAGCGGAGGCAGTGGAGGCAGTAGAGTAGGCAGAGGAGGAGGAGGAGTAAGAGGAGGAGGAGGAGGAGGATGATGATAAGGCGTCGGTGGTGGAGGAGGAGGAGGAGGAGGCCGCGGTGGAGGAGGATGAGGAAGAGCAATGTCTGAGAGGTGGCCACGGTGCAGGAGGAAGAGGAGGAGGAGAAGTATGCACCGGAGTAGGATGAGAAGGCGGCGGCCACAGCGGAGGAGGAGGAGAAGGAGGCGGCGACCACGGCGGAGAGGAGGCAGCGGCGTAGGGTAGGGCTTCCGTGAAGGCTTGACAGGGTGCGGGGAGGAGGAGGACTCGGTGGATTTTATGAATCATGCGTGGACATTTATCGGAGCTGATAAAGGGGGTCTTTATCAGCGCTTTTGTAGTGATGATAAAGAGAGACTTTATCAATGCTTTTCATTTTAGTGCTGATAAAGATGCTCTTTATCAGTGCTTTTGTAGTGCTGATAGAGACATAGTTTATCAGTGCTAATAAAAGCGCTGATAAATGTATAAATTTAATAATTTCTTTATATGATTATAAATTTATTTAAAATGATATTTATGATAAATATATATATATATTTATTTAAAATTATAACTCTAAATAAATATATCTCTATTTATACTTATAAAATTATTTAAAATTTATATTTATATATATATCATTGAAAATATAATAAAATATATATTTATTTTTTAAATATAATTTAGTTTTAATTATAAGTGTACATTTTTTATAACATATATACTATATGGGTAACATAATGAATTATAAATCAATAAAACATCAACGTGATATGTAATTATAATATATAAATGAAAATTATTCATGCCTATATATATATATGCATGTATGATATATTCATTGACCCCAATTAATTGGAAAACACATATATTCAATAATTTTAATTATACATATATATTAAAACGTATTATATATTTATAAATAAAAACAAATACATTAATTATAAACAAATATAATAAATATATATATTAAATATAATTAATTAATAAATCTAATAAATATAATGAATTAATAAATCTAGTAAATATTATAAATCTAATAAATATATTTATTATTAATCTTATAATTATTTAATTATATATATATATTTAGTTATAACATGTGTTTTTTATTTAATGTATACAATAAATATTATCAGTGCTAAGAAAAGCACTGATAAATGTAACCTTTATCAGTGCTAAGAAAAGCGTTGATAAAGGGTACACCTTTATCAGCCATTTTTTTAGTGCTCATAAAGAGTATATTTATCAGTGCTTTTTTTTAGCACTGATAAAGGCCAACCCCTTTATCAGTGCTTTTCTGTTAGTGCTGATAAAGGCAGGTGCCTACCTTACCCAGTTTTTTGGTAGTGTTAGTGAATGAAAATTGATTATGATTATCCTGAATTTGGAAACGAGTAGAGAAACATCTATTTTTCATTATCTATTTATAAAATCAATCCTTTTGGTTTAAATAGTATTACCCATAGTATATGTCTAGTTTGGTTGATAAATTATAACCTGAAATTGTGTTTATACATAAAGAACAAATGAATTATATTGTATCTTCTTATATCTAGAACAATAAAACCATGTAATGATATTGATGTATATTTGGATCCATTGATCAAAGATCTAAAATTGATATGGGAAAAATGTGTTACATTGTATGATATTCATATAAGTGAAGTGTTTACATTAAGATCCATTTTATATAGGATGATAAATGACTTTCCTTGTTACGATTTTTTTTTAATATATAATTAATGGAATGTTGGGGTGTCTCATTTGTAAAAAATATATACACACAATTATCTTGAAACATTCCTCGAAGGCTATGTTTTTATTATATCACAAATAATTACCTTGATTATATAAATACTGATCCTAGATGACATCATTTGATGGAAATGCAACATAAGGTAAAACCCCATCCCCACTAATTGGTGATAAAAAATTTGATAAAGTAAATGATAATGAATTTTTTTAATAAATATTTTTCAAAAAATCATATTAAATCTGGTTGAAAAAAGTGATCAGTATTCTTTGAAATTATATACTAGATTTTTTTGCACGTATGAAATTTTATTGATGTCATGCACATAGAAAAAAAAATTATGCGATAATGTTATTAGAACTTTACTAAATTAACTAGAAAAAATTATAGAATTAATATTAGTTTGGAGATGATTGAGAAGGGGGTAAGGTAAGAGTTAACACTGGTGAAAGGCGAAAGATGAAATTTTATTCTTCTAGTAGCTTACACTGTATTCAGACAAGAAACCTTTCCATTTCAAAACATCCTTAATGGTGAAAAATTTATATAAGGGTATTAATCAAATATCAAGAATGCTATGTCAATGAATAATTTGAAGTTAAAGGATCTAAAATCACATAATTTCTATGTTTTGATGCAAGATTTAATGCTTGTATATTTATATTTCATTCTATCTAAAAATTTATGATATTAATTAAAATTAATTTTCGTATTTTTCAAATCCTTATGTGGTAATTTTATAGTTAAATTGATTTTTAAAATCATGAATAAATAAATTGATGTCATATTATGTGATTTCGAGATGTGCTTCTCATTACCATTCTTTGATATAATGTCCCACCAGATGGTTTACTTGGTTATAAATATTTCACTATGTGGTCCTATAAATTACAGATGGATATACCTCATTGAATGGTATATGGAGACTTTGAAAGGGTACATAAACAATCATAGTTGAAAAAAAAGGCTGTATTTTAGAGTTATATATTATAAAAGAAGTTGTTAAATTCAATACCAATTACCTATCATATGTTGATATCATCAATCTCTAAAAATCTCACCACAACAAATTCTTCATGGGAGAAGAGATTTTGGGAAGAGTTTTTGTTACAATTACCATTATATAGTGGGTGTAAGCTCACATTTTTATTTTATATAATATTATAGAGGTTTATACATACATTAAATCCCAAAAAGTCTTTCTTATACATTTGAATCCATCAATGGATGAAATATGGATATCAAATACACATATAAGGAGTTATATACAATTTTGAATTGAATTTCCAAACTACATTGATGGATATCTCAAAGAACAATTGTATATTTATTATATTATAATGGTTATGTAATTAATGGTTATATATTCTATATGAAGGAACAATATGAACACAATATGATGAAAAAATATAGTTACTCTTATGGTAGAAGTGATGCATGTATTTAGTTCAATGGACATAAATCTAATTTATTTGAATATATCATACTTTAGCATCATCTAAAAAATATACGATTTGGAATAGAAAACATTTCAAGTGCTAATTTTCTATTACAATTGGGTGACCATATGAGTGTAGTTAAATTTGATGAATTGGGAATCATGAAGGTGTATTTCAGAATTGAAGGGTATAATGAGGAATTTTTCATAATAAAAAAAACAAGAAGTGAAAGTATTTTATGTCATATATCCCGCAAACAAAAATTAGTCAATTGTTATGTTGGTGACTAAAACAACTACAAGGTCAAATGAAAATTCAATTGAGGTGGACTATTTCATTGTAAGATCACAATCATTTCATAGCATTCCCAATGTTGATAGTGTGTTGTATGTTATAGGGGTACATATAGAGGGGGTTTGGATACTCGATAGAGATTCCAAATCTCTTAAAACTTTAAATAAAAGATAGAGTTAAATGAATAGGTAAAAGATTTTTTTGATATACTATTATTTTCCTCATAATATTATTTATTTTTTACTTCATTTACTTAATAAAAATTAAATTAATAACTACTATTGATGATAATAACTTCCACTCACATTGATGTTAAAAATCATGAGGAAAAACAAAATCTCAACACTAAAACTGGTGAATTCTTATGGGATCGACAATATGTGGTTGAAAAAAAACAAGAGAGACATAGCATCACCATGTTAACTAAATTTATTAATGAAAAAAATCAAAGTTATAAAATGTTTAGATGTATTGTATCAATGATGCCAACCAATTGGCTAAAAAGTAAATTTTTAATAGTTACATTTGGATCAAAACTTGAATGCATGTGATGATTGATATAGATAAGCAACATAATGTTAAGGATACATTAAGGACAATAATTTAGGAAGATATTAGGGTAATGATATGATATAATTTATCCATTTTACTGAAATATTATATAATTAATCATTGATTTACTTTTCATTATCCCTTACAAATTTATTTTTGATGATTTCCATAATAAATTTGTATAAATGGTTGATAGAAGAGATCATAGAGCCTTTCAAACACTTCTGAAAAAGTGGAATTTTAAGGTTGTTGAGGGGGAAGTAAACCTCCATTTACTAGCTATGTATGCACACATTATAAACCAAGAAACATGAAAAAAATTCACTAGTCACCATCATGAGGAATTATCTAAGGTGAATTATAATTAATAAAATTTTATTTTAAATTATTTAATTTATCCGCTTTGATTTAGAATTATTAATTAATTAAAAAAACAATTGAGTACTAAAAATAAACAGCATGCATCAAAACCAATGTTCCGCTATAATAAAGCAAGGATGAGGTATGCTTCACATGAAAAAAAAATGGTCTGTAATTTAAATATATAATAAATGTTTTATGTTATTTGAAAAAACATATATTCCTTTATTTACATGTAGAATGAATCAGAATATAAAACCACATCAATCCCTTGTCTTGTTTTTTGGAAGGATGCTCAAGGAAATAGAAAAGGGAAAATAATTAATGAAAAGAGACAAAATGTAAGATAATTATGTGTAATCATGAAATAAAATAAATTTATTATGATTTAAATTTATATAATATAAAAATATATATTTATGTTAGTATGTTTTTATATGGTATAGAGATAAGAATCATCATTGGTTATAATAGAAGAACAACTACTATAAGAATATTTAAAGTAGCAAGAACCATATGTTTGTGTTAGAGGTGTAGATTTTATAGTGTAACCTTGATCATATTTTTAGAATAAAATGTCACAAATAGATACATATGAGATAATAAAATACATGCTCACATACATAAATGATTTAAAATATATTATTATATGGTCTAGTTGGTTATACCAATATATACAAAAGGGCTAATGAGAACCAATAATAGAAAAATTATTAGTACATGAAGATCCACACTCTACTATATTTGAGGTTATTCTTCCCCCTAAACTATCTTTTTTTTACTCGAGGTAATAAATTTTTTCATAATACTTTCTGCTAAATGAGAATCAAATAACTACTGATAACTTTATATTACTAAAATTATGGTGGGTGAAATTTTATGTGATTTATATCTATCAGTACCCACCCATCACCTTATTTTGATGGTATAATGTAAAATATCTAAGGTTATATGATATATAATAAAAAACTCCCAAAACATCATGTGATTATGGTGATTGAAGTAGTGCATGAGATAAGTACTAAGTTTCTTGTTCTCTTAATGATCTGGATGTCAACATAGTTGGAAATGGCATTATAACATTCATATCTTGACCGTTTAATATTATAATGAGATATTTCCTTTACATTTTTTTCAAATGAAAAACCTTTAATAGTTGATGAAATAGGTTTTAAATGAGGTATGGTATTATATATAGAAAAAATTATGGGGAAATAGATGTTCGAGTCAAAATAATCTAGTGGATCAACCAAAAAATAAAAAGAAAATTCTGAGAGTCCCTTCATCCCACCAGTCCCACTACCACATATATTAATATTACAAGTTCTTGTAGATACAAAATTCAAATATTAATTTTTTTCATATATTAAATATGAAGAAGAAATATTTATAAAGATCATTATAGATGTGATTGGTCTTGAGAGTATAAATGAAATTATCAAGTTTGAATGGTTGTGAGTCTTAGTTGTGAATGAATATATAAGGTATATTTTAATAATTTATTTTTATAAAAAATGTTATAATATGTCCAATATAGTTAATAACTATTTATATTTTCTATAGGAATATATATTAATACTATATAAAGGGAAAACACCCTGATGAAAAATTTGGACTGATTAATTATGCTATAATATTTATAATGGAATTTAATTTTTAAATGAAATAAATTGAAAACAAAATATGAACTAATCATGAAATTTGGAAAGAAAATAACTGAAGACACACTTCTTGATTCATATAATATAGGGGTAACACTCTATAATCTAATTTTATAAAAAATATATATATTTTTAATTTATTTATTTTTTTTATGAATCATCGAATGACAGTCCAACTCAATTTGGATACCTCCAAATGTTTATTTTTTTGGATTTAAAGCACATATTTCCAAAACAATGACCATAAAAAATGTCTATTTTTGAATTTTTAATGCACTATAATCAACATTTTATAGATAAACATTAAATTACACATTTTAGTTTATGTTTTAATGATAATTTTGTTATGATAGGGTGATATTTAAATATCCTCTAAATCATGGTATAATGATGGTGATTAAACATAATAACCCTATGAATTTATATGGATGGAGATATATTATTGTATTATAGTAATATTTATCGATCAAAAACTATTTTAAAATAATTTACTTATTTTGATCAATGTTTTTGTAGTGTCTGAAACAAAATAATGATAATAATATTGCATATTATATTTATAATTTTAAGAAATATATCATATAACATAAACAAAATAGTTTCCTTGAACTGGTATTTTTTGTTGTGATTACAATTTCATTTAATTTTATTAACTTATTTTTATATATATTTCCTTAGTACTGCATGGATTGACAATATTCTATGCACTCAAAAGAAGAAGTAGATTTCATTTAGATATGAGTAGGTAGACTATGGGGTTTCAAAATGTGTGATGATTTCAAGTTGAGTTGATTAACTTTTATTTTTTTATTTTTTTTTATTTATGAGAGATCATTAGGAGTTGATTTCACATAAATCCACTTCAGGATGTCACCAGAAGGGTTTTAAGTTCATTTTCAGAAAATAATTTCATTTTAGTTTAAAATGTGATTCACTTAGCCTAAACTGGGATATTAATATTAGATTTTCTGGATAATTTAAGAAAATGATACATAATCAATTTTTTACATATAATAATTAACTTAATATAAATATGAAACATGGCATGGCTACTATGACTCAAAGTAATTGATTTCAATATAAATGTGTCATTTTATTCTAAATCGTGATTCATATAACCAAAACCAAGAAAATGATCTTAGATTGTCTTTATACTTTAGTAAAATGATCCATAATTAATTTTTAATATGTATGAATTTACTTCACATAAATCTAATACATGATGTGGTGGGTATGACTCAAAGTACATATTTTCATTATAAAATTATCATTTTATTCTAAAATGAGATTGGTATAGAAAAAACTGACTAAAAAAGATCATATTGTATCGATATTTTAGAAAAATAATAAAAACTTCATTTTTGAGGTGTGGTAGAAAAATTCACATCTATATGACACATGATGCGGCTGGTATGACTCAAAGTGTGTATTTTGAAATTTAAAAAGTTTCATTTTACTCTAAAACATGTATCACATATCCCAAACAAAGAAAATGAGATCATATTATATTGAAACTTTAGGAAAATTATTAATAATTTATTTTTGTTGTGTATGAATTAACTACACAATAATTTATCACACAATGTTCCTGGTATGAATTAAATTATATATTTTTAATATAATTGTCATTTTATCCTAAAATGTGATCCATATATCCATACTGTGAAAACAACTTAGATTTTCTTAATACATAAAAAATGATCTATAATTCATTTTTTATATGTAGGAATTGAATTCCTTTAAATTTAACACATGAAGTGGCTGATATGACTCAATGTTCTTGTTTTCAATATAAAAGTCTCATTTTTGTCTAAAATGTCATTCAATTAGCTAAAAAAAAGAAAAGAGATATTATTTTCTTGATAATTTTATAAAATTATCTATAATTAATTTTTAAAGTTTTAATTAACCAAAAATTAATCCAACACACAATGTTTATGTTATGAATCAAAGTGCATATTTTCAATATAAAAGTATTATTTAAGTATAAACCATGATTTTCATAGCTAAAACAAGAATATGATCTCATATTGTCTTAATAATTTAGTAAAATGGTCCATTATTCATTTTTGATGTGTATGAATCAACCTTGCCCCAATATGTCACATGATGGGGCTAGTATGACTCAAAGTTCATGTTTTCACATTAAAAAAGTTTCACTTTACTCTCAAACATATGTTACAAACCCAAAACTATGAAAACAAGATCATATTGTATGGATACTTCAGTAAAATGATACATAATTTATTTTTATCATGTAGTAATTGAACAAACATTAATCCAACTCATGATGAGTCTGGTATGATTTAAAGTGAATGTTTTTATATTAAAAATTCTCATTTAACTCTAAAACATGCATCACATATCCAAAACTAAGAAAACAAGATCATATTGAATTGATAGTTTAGGTCAATGATCTATAATTTATTTTTTACAGTCATGAATTGGATTTACATCAATCTGACATAATATTTTTCTAGTATGACCCAAAGTTCTTGTTTTGACATTAAAAGGTTTCATTTTAGTCTAAAACATGATTCACATAACCAAAAAAGAGAAAAATAGATCATGTTGTTTTTATTCTTTAGGTAAATGATAAATAATTTATTTGTGACATGAAAAAATCCTACTCACATAAATTTGATACAAGATGTGGCCAGTATGACTCAAGAGCATATTTTTAATATAAGTATCAGTTTATCCTAAAACATGATTCATATAGCCAAAACTGAGAAAATGATCTCTTATTTTCTTGATAATTTATGAAAATGATTCATGATTTACCTGTGAAGTGTAAGAATCGGCCAGACATCAATTTGACACATGATGTGGCTGGTATGACTCAAATAGATTATTTTAAATATTAATGGTCTATGTTAGTCTAAAACATGATTCACGTAGACAGAACTAATAAAATGATCACAGATTGTCTTTATAATTTAGAAAAATGATCCATAATTCATTTTTTTAATAGTAGGAATTTACCACACATCAATCTGACACATGATGTAGATGATATGACTCAAAGTGCATGATTTCAATATATTAGTGTCATTTTAGTCTAAAATGAGATTAAAATATCCAAAACCAATAAAACAATCTCATATTACCTTGATAGTTTAGGATAATGATCCATAATTTATTTTTGATGTGTAGAAATTGACTTTACATCAATATGACACATAACACAGACGATATGAATCAAAGTGATTGTTTTTAATATAAAAGTGTCGTTTTAGTCTAAAAAATCCACACAGTCAAAACTGAACAAACAGACTCTAATTGTCTTGATACTTTACAAAAAAAATCCATAATTATTTTTTGACATGTAAGAATCAACCACACATAAATTTGACACATGATGAGGCCAATATGACCAAAAGTTCTTGTTTTCAATTAAGAGTGTCATTTTAATCAAAAACATGATTCACAATGAAAAAACAAGCAAACAGGATCCTATTGTCTTGAATATTCAGGAAATTGATGCATAATCCATTTATGGCATGTTGTAATTGACCACACTTTAATTTTACATATTTTTTCCTGGTATAACTCAAAGTGTGTGCATTCAATATAATAGTTTTATTAAAGGTTAAAACAAATGACACATTGTAAAAAACAAGGGAGAAAATATTTTTTTCCAAACATTAGGATAATGATCTGTATTTGGAAAAATGAGTCTTAGGAAGTGCAAACGGAAACCCAAAGTATAAGGTGTGAACTACGTTCACATTTGATGTGAAAGCTATAATAAATAATAATACAATTAATACAATTAATTATATTAATAAATCTAAAAAACCGAATTAATATAATTAATAAATAATAATATAATTAATAATTAATAATGTAATTAAAATATTAGTAATCAATGATAAAATTATTAACAACTATTTAAATAATTAAGATAATTAATAATTGATAGTATCATTAATATATTCAAGAATTAACAATATAATTTATATATATTATTAATTAAAATTTTAATTAATAATTCAAAATATAATTATTAATTAATAGTATAATTAATAATTATTAATATAATTTAAAATATGATCATTAATAATATTATTAATAGTATAACTGATAATATCATCAATATATTTAGTAATTAACAATATAATTTATCATCTCTAGATTATATGACAATACAATTATTTTTTTTCAATTTTTTTTGTACCCTTACTAAAATACACATTAGTTTTATTAGAGTGTCACTCTTTTGTATAAAGTTCGGTTTATCATTGGGAAAATCCTAATATTATAGATTATTTGTATATGGATGTAATCTTTTTTATTAATTGTAAATATTAAACCAATGTAAATATTTTGTATGAAATTTTTAATGTAGATTTTGAATTGAAATGATGGTAAAATGTAGTATTTGTATTAAAAATTTGTTTAATTGTAATATTTAATTTTTTTTATGCTTTATAATTTTTGGTTTTTTGGTTAGGGATATTGCATGGATACAATGGCTATTATGATATTTTTCAACACTTATAAAGTCCACCTTTATAAGAGATTTTGTCAGAAATGACAAAGGCCATAAGATTTTTTGGGCGCTTAGCTTGTCAGTGATTTTTAGCATTGACAATAGACATTTTCAGCATTGACTATGGATGAATATATTGTAGTATGGTCCAATAATAATGTGGGTACATAATCCTTATTGCATTGGAGTCGAGTCTAATATTTATATTTCTACTAGTAAACAAAACTGTGTAAAATATAGATAATCTCTCAAAAATCCCCAAACACCATTGAATATAGTAGAGGGATATCTCCTAAAAAGACTCATTATCCCCTGACGGGTTCTTTATACTAGTTCACACCAATGTAGTCAATATATCAAAAAGTTTATTTAGTCTTCTGACTTATACTCTAGAATAACTCTTTTCAATGTACAAGTGTTCTCATAAACACCTTGAATAGGTCTTTGACTTTTTCTATCTTCTGGTGTAGATGCACATAGAACTCTCTCTACAAGAATACAAATGTATAAATCTTCTTTATAATCATTATCATAGGCCTTAATCACTTATATTCTTAAATATATAAAGATATCTTAGGGTAGGAAATGTTCTTGATTCTCACTTATTCATAGGACTCGACACAGAAATAGTTGTATCAACCAATTCTCTTCTCAATAATTTTCTATGATATGGATATATCATAGAACTCCCTCTTCTCCCTTATTCCTCAATGCACATTATCTATCTTCCTAAATGTTGTTGGATTCCTTCTTCGATAACATGTTTGTTCTGTTTAGAATTCAGTATCTATTCTTAATTCTCAAAAACATCTTGTTCTTATATTGTATATATCCACAAAAACCATGTTAATATTTTTCCATATTCAAATATGGAAATACTTCTTGAATTCTAGAATCATAATATCTTCATTTTAAACTGATCCATATTATTCTCTAGATTTTATTCAGATTTAATTCCATTTCATTCTCGCAAATATCTCCCAATAGACTCAGGATTTTATTCATCATAAATTCCATGAAATCTATAAAAAACCTCCACATCATCATGACTTCATGCAGAAAACCTTCACAATGTGGAATTTTTTATTACTACATGATATATCTCCTATAACATTTCATTACTCACACGTTGTGATGTGGAATTTTACTCATAGTGAAACTATCACAAAAATTATAGAAATATCTTTGATAGGTACTTAAAAATCATATATCTTCATGGTGTATTATTATTCTATGTGATGTGAATTCATATTTAAATCACTTATCTTAAATCAATATATTTCTATGAATAATTGTGATACTTTATTCTTTGAATAATAATTCATGTATTGAGATATTTGAGTGTCACAAGAAAATGTTTCAACTAGTGACCCTTAAGAAATTAGGGAATGAACCTTATGATTTCTGAGACAACCCTTGAGAACTAAAATATAACCCTTACAAAATCATGGAATAAACCTTACTATTTTATATGAATCTTATAAAAGATCATAATTAACCATACAAAAGAGAAAAGGACTCTTAAATTTTCTCCTGAGCTTCCAAATGACTCTTACACATTCTTTATATCACTCTTATGAAAATTTTAATGAACCTTATATTTCTCACTGTGTCTCTTCCCTCTTTTGTATTTCATTATGTATTCTCCTCATAAGGTTAAATAACCCTTATTAAATATATAAAAAACCTTTTGATTATTAGGTATAACATTCCATAATTTTCAAATTTTGATGGATTAGACTTCTGGATAACCTATAAAAAATTATGCAAATAACTCTTATGAAATATTCTGTTTTTTGTCATTTTTTATCATGAGCTAAAGATTTACTAATTTCTTCAATTAAGAACATAAATTTTTTAATTCATCACATAAAATCTCAAATGAGTTCAAGGTATGTCAAATGACTTCAAATAACATTGGAAATTTTTGAAATAATCTCAACATTCTATTGATTCAATTTCTAAAGTATTGTAGCAAATTAATTCCCAACATAGAGTATTTCAATGTATCTCACTAACAGTTTAATTTACATTCAAATTAAAAAATTTCATAATATTATAAAAGTTATATTATTTATATATTACAAAATACATAATGATAAATAATACTTGAATGGTTTATCACCATTTTAGTTATACATTTCCTTCTTTAATCACACATTTTAATCCTTTTCAATATACATATCCATATAACTCATTCTAAACAATTATTGATGGTTATGCTTCCACTAATAGTACTTTTATTTTTCTTCCATAGAGGTCAGATAAAAAATAATTTCAAGTAAATGATACTTTCTAAAATCTATCCATATGATAAATCTTGTAAAAAACCTCATCTCCATCCCCTTTACCATTTATTCTTAATGGAATCACATGAATCAACGTTATTGGACCATTCCTCCACTACATGAGACCCCAAGACATACTGTATTGATTGTTTAAAATAAATATAACCATCATAATCCATTGCGTTCTTCAATCTTCCTTTTTGGATTTATTTTTGATACCTTGAACTTCCACACTTAAATAAATGTTTATATGTCTTCAATAGTTCATAGTTTTTATCCCCCTTATTGTTAATAAATAAAAAGGTGTTTGTGTAAGGTAAATCCCCACTCATCTCATTAAATTCATTAGTTAACCTTTTATCTTTTTGTTCTTCTTCCCCCTTATGGAGATAAAAATTCAAATTAACATGAGAGAAATATTAAATCACATTTTCTAATAATCATCCATCAATAACTCTATCTGAGTCTGGATGAGAAATATTTTATATAGAAAACAAGGGTGATGGATCTAGATTATAAAGTCGTATATGAACTATATAAATTATATTACAAAATATAATTTCGCTTTTCTAAGAGATATTTATAAATATATTATATGAAATTTTATAACCAACAACCATCTTCAAAAAAACACATTAAAAAGATAAAGTGCAAGATAAGTTACTCCCACTTTATAGCTTAACACAATTTACTATTTAAAACCAGTGATGATTCAATTAAGATCAAGGATAGGAAAAAAATCATTCCTTAAATATATATTTTTTAGGATATGTATATATTCGTATATTTTTATGGGAAAATATTTTATAGAATATTATCATCTTGTTACCTTTCCCTTTAGGGAAACACTCTATCATCTCTTCATCATGGTTGGGTTTTCATCAAAATAAACTCAAATTTTCTTCTAATATCAATTGAAGTGATTAAGAGGAGTCATTATATTTCCATCACAACATTAATATATTATTATATTTTAATTTAAAACATTTAATTACCTATATGAATACATAATAAAACTAATAACTGGGAATAAGGTGAGATATCCACCATCTTATTAATGATAGAAATAGGGATTATGATTAATTATCAACCAAGTAATACTTTTATTCTTAGATATTTTTTAGTGATAACTATTTATTCATGCACTTACTTTGGTTTTCTAGATTTATACTTCCTTGGGAAGCATGATATTCATGTATTCTTTAGCTTTCCTCTTATTTGAAATAACATTTTTCTCTTTATCTAGAAAATCAATTTCATTTTCTTCTTCTTTCTCTATATTATTAGCTAATTCAAACTATTATAGCTATGTGGACAAGAATTTCCTAGGTAAATTTTTATCTTTTTTTGTGTGGAATACCTTATTGTAGAAGAACTCATGGAACCTAGAATCACTGGTGCATTATCCTTATTTTTCAAAAACTCGTTTCATCAATATAGCCATGTCATAAAGTTATTATATAGCCATGTCAAGTTCTTCCACCAACCCAATCTTATTATTCATTTCTTGCATTTATTCACATATTTTTTTTTGATTGATTAATTTAAATTTTTTTCCTATAGATGTATTATAATGGTTTATTATGTGAAATTTTATTCTATATTATAAGAATATTCTCTCAGTTTTTGTGACACTATTTCTAACTTTCTTCTTTGGTATACTTTCTCAACCTTATAATTTTTTTTTCACACTAAGGAATAATCGCATGCTTATTTTTGTTTCATAATATTTTAGGGTCTTTTCTTATCATAAGCACGTGATTTTTTTCAGGTTTATACATATACTTACTAAAACCAAGATCACTTTTATTATAGTTATCAAATAAATTCTCAAAAAATTGAATCTACTATCGGTAGATAAATTCACCATCTTTTTTGATCGTTTTTTTATGTACAATAGGTCTTATCTTGATTTTAGATTGGAACCCATTAATTTAGGCCTTCTATAATATCTATAGATTTAAATTTTTTCCCAAAATTTAGTGTCCCTATGAGAAAACCTCTAACAACACAAGAAATGGAAAACAAATCTTTTTCTCTTTACTTTAGTAGCATTTTTTAAAGAACAATTTCCTTGAAATTTTTTGGACAGAAAGAGAACCTTTTAGACTCCAATTAGGGAGAAAAAATTCATGAAAATTTTTATATCCACCCTTGAAGTAGTGTTGTTTTTTAAAATACTTTTTCTAACCCATTTTCTTCCAAAATTTAATTTACAACCCGCACTAGAGAGTAAAATAACAATAGTGTAAATAGAACTAACAATATTATGGGTCACATTCTTCCATGATCTTGTAGTGGGAGAATTATTAAATGAAATGGAGATATTTTTATCCAATTGAATGAGTGTCATTAGAAGTAATAATAATATTATAAATTATTATAGAAAAATTTATATTCTCATTAGTTTAGGAATCCCCAGCTAATGTTGATTCCATATTTCTTAGTTTAACTTCCAAATTAAGATATTTTATTTTGAGAGTGTTATTCTCATCTTCAACTAATCTCAATCTACCTTACCATTGACTTTTCATATTTTTACGTTGTTAATCATGATTTTTTTACCAATTTTCAAATAATTTTCAAGATTATTAATTATATTGACCTTGATCTCTAATTGAGAAATCTTAACATTAATAACAACTTTGTGATTTTTTTAAATAAAGGATCATCTGTTCACAAGAATTGTTAGTATCAACCTTCTCATCAATTGTTCATTGAAACTTTTCTTCATATTGGATTAATTTTTATTTTTATAAAAAAAAATCTATTCTATGGATTCCACTTCTTTCATGAGATTATTACACATCTTCATCTTTTCAAACATTAACTTATCCATCACTTCATCCTCCAATTCTAGCTTTGAATTTTCATCCTAAAATCCATTAAAAAACTCCAATATATATGAAATAAACTCAATATGGATAATTTTAAAATAATAATTTATTTTATAATTGAAATCAATGATTTATTCACTAACAACATAGTCATAGTATGAACTTGATCCATTAGAAAGACCTTTCTCAATATATTTAATAGATTAATCACAACTTAAATAACCATCAAATATTTTTTGTATCCAAATTTTATTTTGATATCTTCCTAATCTTCTTAGCCTTTATTTTATTCTTGTTCTTCAAATATTTGTCTAAAATGGCCATTTTTTCCTCAGTAGGGATACAAACTGAAATTTCCATTTGAGGTTCTTATAAATTTTATTTAAAAATAAAATTCAGGTATCTTTGATAAAAAAAAATTGGAAAGAAAAATATTATATCCAATAAAATGGATCCTTAGATATGATACTAGTTTCAGTTCCCCAGTAGGACTATATAGTCAATTCGGGGGTAAATCAGGGTGAATTATTTTACCAAATTTCTTTTTTACCCTTTTATATTATCCCTTATCAATTAAAAAAAACATATATTACCAATTAATATAATATATGAATATTATTTATGATTTCCCGTAATTTTCATCAAATGCATAGAAAAAATCAAGAAAGAGAAACATACAGTATTTACAAGGTTTGGTCCCAATGTGGGTATCAAATAATTATGAATTCAAGTTAATCTAGAGATGTATATTTGCAATAATAAACATGAGTGATTACAATACATAATATATTCTAGAAATCCTAAACACTATTGAATAAATTGGAGGTATATATCCCAAAAATATCTTACCATATCCTGATAATTTTTTTTTCTATTAGATCACCTGAGTGTAGGATATCTCAAAAAAAATCAAGTAGTCTCCTGATTAGATATTAAAAATGAATCCAACCAGTGTTCAAGTTTTCTTTCATACTCCTTGAAATAGAATTCAACTAATTTTTTACTATGGTTCAGTAGAAAATCATACCTTGTATTCAAGAAACCTCATTTCCATATTTTATTCAGAATTGGGATCTTAGGACTTTATTACCCCTTCTATGAAAATATAAAAATATCACATGAAAGGAACTATTCTTTCAAATCACTTATTCATGAGTCTCAACATTACGATAGTAGCATCATCATCTTATCACCTCAATTGTATTCTATGATATGGATATATCTTAGGTCTCCCTTTTCTTTTTTTCCTTGACGCATGTGATTTATCTTCTTGAATTCCATAAACTTACTTCTTCAATAGTCTTGATGTTATCCCTAAAATTTTGTATCAATTCTTCATTATCAACATAATATCCTTATTTTAATGTATATATTCATCACATCCACGTGAATATTATTTCTATATTCAAATATATAAATCTTCCTTGAATTATTGTAGCACAATCTCATCATTTAAAGCTGGTAAACATTATCCTATATATTTTATTCTCATTTAATCTAATTTAATCTCAGTAAATATCTCCAAAGAGTCCAAGGATTTTAGTCTCCAAAAATTCCTCACAATATTTGAAAAATCACTATGTTTTCAAGACTTCTCATAGAAAACATTTATGCTATTGAATCTTATATCATGGTGTGAGACTTATCTTGAAGCATTTTATTAAATAAATATTCTATTGTGGAATTCTCCTTATGGATAAATATTACACAACTCAAAAAAATTGATCAATACATGGTGCTCAGATATTTTCATGGCATGTTCTTTTTATTTTTATAATGAATTCATTTCATTTAAATCACTTAGCTTGAATCAAAATACTTTTATGAATAACTTTTTTTTTATTCTTTGATGAAAAGTTCCTACATCAATTGATTTGAATGTCAAAAAAGTTTTTTACAATGATCAAACCTTAATAAATAAGAGAATAACCCTTAATATTTTAGATAATACCATTAAAATATAAAATATGACTCTTACAAATTTATATGACTCTTATGAAAGATCATAATTACTTATACATACGATCAAAATTAATTTTACATTTTCAATAGATATTTTAAATAAATCTTCTACATTCTTGATATTACTCTTACAAAATCTATAATGACCCTTATGAATCTTAGTGGGATTATTCACTTTTATATATTTCAGTTATCAATATCATTATAAGAGTAAATAAACCTTATTTAATCTATGATGACACTCAATATTCATAGGTGAAGCATCTAGCCTTTCCCATTTTTTTGGATCACACTTATGGATGAACCTTAGAAAATCCTACAGCCGACACTAATAAAATCATTTGGTCTTAAGATTTTTCTATCTTCAACAAAAATTCTAGATTTTTTAATTAATCACACAACTTATTTAATTCATCTTAGTGAACCTCCAATGACATTAAGACATCTCAAATAAATTTAAATAACTCTCTAAATTATGAAAATAATTCCAACCTTATTTATCTTTAATTTCTTAATTTATTAAATTTTATGTGTTTCTCACTACCTATTTAATTAATATTTGAATTTAACCTCCACAGAACATAATCCAAGTGATATTATTTATATATTAAAAATTCCATAATGATCAATTATCCTTGAGTTATTTGTCAAAAATGTAGCTAAAAATTTCCATTTTAATAATAGTTTTTCAAGATGTTTCAACAACCAGATCCATCCAACTAATTCTAAACTATTTTAAAAACTGATTATCCCTCCATTAACACTTTTATTTGGTTTCCATGAAGACAAATCAATAATTATTTCATGTAAATTATACTATCTTGAATATTTATATATGATAATTCCAGGATATAGGCTCAACTATATCTCTTTTTTCATTTATTCATAATGAAAACTCCAATATTTAATTCATTAGGATATTCATCTGTCACCTATGAAACCAAGAAATATTATCTTACTTATTGAAAAAAATAAAACTAGTCCAATCCTTTCGGTTCTTCAACATTGGGTGAGCCGACAGACCCCTACTATAATTGTATACTGGGTTCATTTGTTCAAGATAGTTCTATATTGTAATCATGTTCTATTTCCTCAATAAGATTATTTAAAGAGTCTCTATATGAAGTATAACTCAGTACAAAATACATAAAATACTTTTTTTGTTATAAGATTTCTTCTTTTTTTGTCTCGTAGAAATTCTTACTTGGTCTGAACATGTTCATCGTCATCCACATATGGGATGATTTTTCTTCCCAGTTCCAAGAACATCATCAATGTGGGTTCATTATTATTTGGTATATTCTAGAATTTTTTTCCATATGTGTAAATTCAAGAGGATAAATTATGATTGAAAGGTTTTGGACCCAACAATTGCTACCAAATCTTGGTTTCATAGTTTCAATATGACCAAAACCTAGCCAAGGTTCTTCAGAGATTAGTTATGTAGGAACTTTATTGTAAATTACTAAATATAAATACTCCATAATTACACGATTTATTAAAAATATTTCAACACATACAAACACAAGACCATTTTGGTTTATATCTTTAGAGAAGGAGGAAAATTCCAGAGTTAAAAAAATCTATATTTTTTCAACTAAAAGGAGATGTTTCCACTAATGTATACACATTAAATGAAACAAAAAATATTATTGAAGTATAAAACCCCATAACTATATACTAGAATTCATAAATGTTCCTACACATATTTAATCCCTATAAAAATCAGTTAAAAATTGAGATGAGAAGATAAATATTATTTACGGGTATAAAATAAAAAAAAATTCTATAAAAACACTTCAAAACCATGGAAACATTATTTATTTTAAGCATAAAAACTTGATCTATTATAAAAATTAATTCCAAAAATGAAATAAACCTCTTTAATAAAAAAAGTTTCATAAAAAATTCTTAAAATTCAAACCATTCCCTTTTAAAAGATTTACAACATCGATTTTCTTATAAAATCAACTTCTTGTTTAATGAAATCAAAATTTGCCATTTAAAACCCATAAGTAAACATATATATTCTATAGAAGAATATTTGGATATTATATTCATATCATTCTTACAAATAAAACATATAATGGAATAATTTCATCTGTTAATTTAAATATCATTTTTCTAGAGAATAAATCATTACCCATTGCACTGAATATCTATATCCCTTCCTCAAAAATCATCATATAAAATTCACATGTCCCATAATTTGATCAAAACATTTATAATCTTAAACTTTACATCATAAAAGTATTGAAATATATTTTTCAACTTAAAAGAAACTTTGATCCAACCCAAAAATGATGTTTAACTTTAAAATAACACCTAATCCATTATTTAAGATCATTAAGAAGATAAATTTGTGGAATATACTTGAAATAGTGTGGCGTTAAATACTTTAAAAATTAAAATTATAGTTTTGAAGAAAAAAACAACATTACATTTTTAATAAAATTTATTCGGAAGGATAAAATTTACAGAACAATGTGAATAAAAATTACTTTGGAGAATAATGAAAACATGGAGAGGAATATTAGTAAAGAAAAAAATAAGAATATGATAGGAATTTTTACAATATATAAAGAATTAAAAATATATATTCTTTTCATTATTTTGTAAAAAATGTCCAAGTAAATAGAAAATGACTATGAGAAATCATTGATAATGTAACAGCTCGAGATTTTATGAAAAATATTCTTTTTAATTTTATTAATGTCTTGTGTTGTACGCTACACCAAAAGGAGCTTGCACAACACGCATCTTTGACTTTCCTTTCATTACACGCAATCGCAACCTTCCTCGATAGAGTGTGTAGTACGCAATACTGAGTTTCACAAAACAACGATATGCTATTAAAATATTATTAAAACTAGCCGTTATGAATAGTAATAACCACTTTTTAAATTTTAGAAATTTTAGCTCTCAAAATGGACTTCATTTTTGGATTCGGAGTATCGAATTTAGCCTAAGGTGAAATTTTGGTACTTTTCGGATAACTTTCATATTCTGATGAATAGTGAAAATTACTAAATTATAATTAAAAACAACTTTTTTAATCGAAATAATTAATAGTGATAAATTATTATTTTGAGTGGTTTTAAAGTATATTTAGAATATATTTTTACAATTTAATACAATGTTGGTCATTGAATGTAATTTCACATTTAAACCAGACATAATCAAGTGTCAATCTTTTGATAGATATTGTTTCTTAAAAACACGCTATTTGTTTTAACAGCGGGATTTAATTATAAAATTAATTAATGCAACTTATATGTTATGAATTTGGTAAAATAGACTTCATTTTTGAATTCGGAATATGAAATATAGCTTAGGATGAAATTTTGGCATTTTTCTGAAAAACATCAATTTTTGATGAATAGTGAAACTACTAAGTGGTAGTTAAAAAAACTGAATTTTTCATAAAACTTAATTTTACCGCTTCTGTGAATGGAATTTCAAAAATCCTAGAGACACGGTTGATGTCAGTAAGTAAAATGTGGTTCAATGAGATGAAAATAATTTTTGGTGAATAGTAACTTTTTACTTTTTTTACCACGGTTAAAAATAAATAGGGTAATTAAGGGTAAAAATGATATTAATATTACCCTAACACATGTCCTAATCCTATTGGACAAGTGTATCTCGACCAAAAACAACCTTAAGTGTAAAATATTATCATTTAGTCCCACTTGGGTTAGATTAGGACATTTATTATTAATTTATTTAAAGAAGGGTTAAAATAGTTAAAATCAAAGTTTAATAAGTAAATCATTTTTAATATGGGGTTATACATAAGATAAATTAGACTATAAATATTCATTAGAAAGATACAAAGATTTACTATATAATGGTATTTTATTTGTAATTTTTAGACATTAAATAAGTTAATTTAGTTATGACACAATGATGATGCAGTAATTATCTTATTAATGAAATATTGACATAATTGATGTTATAAACACAAAAATAAATGTAATTTGAGACTTTTTATAAATTCCACTAATTTTATAGGTTACTATGATATATTAGTGTTGATTTAATCAACTTGGTTCGAACATATAATTCTGTTATGACTTTCACAAAAATCATATATCAAATAGTGTCAAAATTGACACAAAATAGTTTTTAAATCAAATATTATATTACTAATTGTTATTTAATTCCTAAAAATATAGGGTTCTGCAAAATGACTTAGATAAAGATATATATATTAATAATAAACAATTTGGGGTTCTTTTGGCATGTTATAGTAAGTGTATTAACCATATAGTGTAAGAAAACAAAAAGACACGGTAAAAGTTAAATTATTTAACTTAGAGTTAAATCTAATTGATAAGGTTAAAATAATACCCTAAACTTGTCTAAATCCTATTGGATGATAGGATTTAGACCCATCCCCACTTTATCTTCGAAATAAGACCCTTTGGAACCATTATAAACCGATTTTTACTTTAATATAAAATAATATTTTGAGATATTCCTAAGGTGCCCCTCTCCTCCCTTATAAAAGGGCTCCTCCTCCCCCTCCTCCTCACACCAATTTGAGCACTCAAGATCGGCCAACCCCTACCAAAATCCCTTCTCCACTTCCCTAGTATCATCATAGAGGTCCTGGTCCTCTTCAAATACCATCCTTAGTTCATTAAGTGGAGTCTAAGAAAAGGCGCGTCAAAAAGAGGAGCTTCGGACACGTACAAAGAAAATCGGACCTAAGGTAAGGGAAATATCACAATCTCACTTTTATCCGAGATTGTTTTTACTTTGGTAATTACTGGGGTGTATTTTATCATCCACATCCATGTTCCTTAAATATGTAATATTATTTCCATCCTTCTACAATATTTTATATCCAATTTTACCCTTCGGTGAGTTTTTAGTAAAATATATGAAAGGAATCTATTGTCGTTTTTCGTACGAGGTACTTTTTTACTTTTCCGAAAAAAGTACGAAGAATGTTTTTTTAACTTATACGGAAAGAATGGATTTTTAAAACATTATTTCCAAGAATATTCCTTTATAATATTTCAAGTTTATTTTTAATCAACTTCTTTTTGTTTATAATTGTATGACATGTTAAGAAAAGAAAAGTATTTTTTGAAGTAGAAAGGATATTTTCTTCAAGAATGGAGTTCAAATGTTTTATCAAAATTATTTTCCATCTAAGATAATATAGGGTTCTGTTTTTATCCCTATTATTACATTGATTTGATTATGTTTTGAGGAAATTATTTTTATGAAGTCATTTACCTTATATGATTTGTTTTATGATGTCATGATGTTTCAAGAATCCCATTTTTGTTACATGTGTTATGCGATGATGTATGATTTATGATTATGTGGCACACATAAGAAAGGATTCATTATAAGATGGGTGGGACCTATATCTCCCTCCAATGCATTGGGTAAAGATTTTATATCTCATGAGATAGACATGGCTGGAATGGTAGGTTATACCGGTTCAGTGAAACAGGACTGAAACGAGGGTTACTCGATTCAGAAAAGGGACTTTGTCCACTAAGATAGTCTTGGAAATGAGTCTTGACTAACAAGAAATGATTCTCTATGATTATGTGTTAATTCCACAAAGTTTCATGTTTTATGTTATGATTATCTTGATTACATTTCACTGCCATGATTTACCCCATGTTATGAAATTATGATCTCTTTTGCAGGTTAAGATTTCCAAAAGTTATGTGCTTATGTATATGATGTGATCGATATTTATTTTGTTTACCCTTACTGAGCATTTGAGCTCACCCTTTTATGTTTTCTTTTCCCCAGGATATAAAGAAAGGTTTTAGGAAAAATAACGGGGAAGATCTTTATGGGAGATATTGAATATCTTTCACCACGATTAGAAGATTGCGTTCCGAGTTTCCAAAGACACTAAACTATTACGATCCTTGTGTGTGTGTGTTTTTGTTATGTACAAAGTATTCCTAAAAAGTAATGTAATGTCCATGTACGATAAGCTTCAGGTCTCTACAGTTGGTATCAGAGGAATGGTTTAGTCAACCTTTGGAAACTAGGATTCGAGAACTTTAGTGAGATCCCTAGAGATATTTCTAAGGTATGTCTAGGGATGTCCCTAAGGTTAAGTATACGTATAGGTTATAGTACTAGAATTACGCTAATGATCATAGAATTAAACCTAAGATGTTATATATTGAAGGTACTTCCCCTTTATTATGTTGTTTTCCCTAGCATGATTTTTGCCTCTCACACTATTCTTTTCGGGTTTTAGACGATGGCTGGAACCCGAAGGAACCGTGTTGATCAATGCAATGGACAATGCAATGATTTCCCTCCTGAACAAACAAATGTTATGGGAGATGGAGTGCAAAATATTATTTCTATACTTACACAAGCTATGAATCATTCTGGACTTCCAAATGAGCAGAGAAGGGAACAATATTCTATTGAGTCATTCATGAGGCAACGTCCACCTTCTTTCAGTGGGTCTTATGATCCACTTGTTGCTGAACATAGGATCAGTACCACTGAAAAGATATTTTCAGTTCTTCAATGTTTTGAGCATGATAAAGTCATCTTAGCAGTATATCGTTTGGAAGGTGAAGCTGATCAATGGTGGAATCTTATCAAGAATACGAGGCAAAGAGATGAAATTGAGTCCATGGAATGGGACGAGTTCAAGAACTTGTTTTTCAGTAAGTACTTCCCTCGTATTCTTCGAACAAAGATGGAAAAGGAGTTTCTTGAGCTAAAGCAGAAGGATGATGAATCTGTTGGTATATACGAAGCAAATTTTACAAGACTTTCAAGGTATGCATCTGGCATTATCATCCAACCTGAAAGTAAAGTTGATCGATTTTTCAGTGGATTAAAACCAAGTCTTCGAAGGGCATTAGCTATAAGAGACTTCAGTAGCTATGAAGAAATTGTGCGTTGTGCTATCAAGGTAGAAATGGAAGTTGGTGTTACATATCAATCTCATGGTTTTGACAAGAAAAGAAAGATGGAGTTCAAGGAGAAATCTCAGAATAATGGTGAAAAGAAGATGAATGTTTCCTTATGCACAAAGTGTGGAAAGAATCATGGTGGAGATTGTCTTAAAGGGACTAGAAAATGTTTTAAGTGTGGAAAAGAAGGTCATCGAGTAGTTGAGTGTCGAAGTAATGGAAAAAGGGATTCTAATGATGTGAATAAAGAAAACACTGCAGAGAACGCACCACCAACACTTCAATGCTTCAAGTGCAAGGAAATGGGGCATTATGCTAATAAATGCCCTAATCCAAGGGTTAGTGATGATCGACATGAGCAACCGCTTAAGGCAGAGGACAAAGGGAAGTCACATGCGATCACCATTGGCGATGTTGAATATGATAACGATGTGGTGGAATGATTAAGTGTTTATGTAATGGGATTTCCAAAATAATGTTGTATCATAAAGTATTGGAATATTTTATGTATTGGTCTAATGTGGTATTCAAAGTGATTCAAATATTTTTGGAAATAAGATGATATGCACATAATAAAGGGAAAACGAGAAAATGAAATGTTTAACAGTATTCATGAGCTCATGATTGATATAAGGACTAAGTGATATCATTGTTTGAGTATATAGAATTTTGAGGATTTTGGTATGTGGAAAGTGTTAAATTTTAACTGCATTCATGTTTTCACTAAGGTTTTCAAGAGAATACATGATTAAGGACTTTGAATGTATGGAATGTGACCAACAAAACATATCTTATGATATATGGGGATCGACGATGGTGTTAAATCTCTGGTAATCGTTTTCACTGTGTTGTGAGAGTGGACTGCAGTATTATGGATAAGCCTAAAGATTAGAATGGATTATGTTGGACATAAGTTAGTATTGTTTAAGGATAGAAGATTTTCGATATTATTGATGGGATGTTATAGTAATGTAGTTTTAGAAAAAGGACAACCTGCAGGATGGGCGATAGCCCATCGCGTCGGACAAGGCTGTAGGAATCGAACCCACAACCGAAGTGCGACTGGCCTTTATCGCCTACCACTGACCTACAGGAAGTCCCTGTTTAGTAGAAACTAGTTTTATTATATTAAGCAGTATGATATATAAAGTATAAATCCATTTTAGGAACCATATATGATTAATCTCACTATAGATCGACTTATGTATATAAATTTTGCTAACCTTTTGAGACAGATGGAATGACCCGTCATTCTATCACATGATCTGCTAACACTTCACGAATAACAAATTCAACTTCATTTATTTAAGAGATGAAGTGGAAATTGTTAAAGGCACGAACAATAGTGAGGTTGTACCAACATAAAGTAAGTATTTATTCTAATTCAAATTCTTTAACTTTAGGGAAATGATCTTGAAAACCAAAAATGTTGTCCTAGTGATCTTATATCTGATGAATCAGATGGTACCTTAGATCGTCACAAATTTATGGCTTTGTGATTACTGGCTTTTACATAGCCATGTTCTCTACCACTCTCCATCAGAACATGATGGTTAGATTTCTCTTCCATATCCATATTTTCACCTATGTGGAAACCCAATGATTAGTTTATTTGGGTAACCGTTACGTTTCATACTTTTGTTTTTAAAGATTGGTTTTGATATTCCTTTTTACGATGTGGGTTTCTATTAAATAAAATTTCGAATAGTAAACCATTTATAACCCCGATGAATTTCGAGGGCGAAATTCATTTTAAGGGCGGTAGAATGTAACAGCCCGATATTTTATGAAAAATATTCTTTTTAATTTTATTAATATCTTGTGTTGTACGTTACACCAAAAGGAGCTTGCAAAACACGCATCTTTGACTTGCCTTGCATTACACGCAATCGCAACCTTCCTCGGTAGCGTGTGTAGTACGCAATACTGAGTTTCACGAAACAACGATATGCTATTAAAATATTATTAAAACTAGCCGTTATGAATAGTAATAACCACTTTTTAAATTTTAGAAATTTTATCTCTCAAAATGGACTTCATTTTTGGATTCGTAGTATCGAATTTAGCCTAAGGTGAAATTTTGGTACTTTTCGGATAACTTTCATATTCTGATGAATAGTGAAAATTACTAAATTATAATTAAAAACAACTTTTTTAATCGAAATAATTAATAGTGATAAATTATTAATTTGAGTGGTTTTAAAGTATATTTAGAATATATTTTTACAATTTAATACAATGTTGGTCATTGAATGTAATTTCACATTTAAACCAGACATAATCAAGTGTCAATCTTTTGATAGATATTGTTTCTTAAAAACACGCTATTTGTTTTAACAGCGGGATTTAATTATAAAATTAATTAATGCAAATTCTATGTTATGAATTTGGTAAAATAGACTTCATTTTTGAATTCGGAATATGAAATATAGCTTAGGATGAAATTTTGGCATTTTTCTGAAAAACATCAATTTTTGATGAATAGTGAAACTACTAAGTGGTAGTTAAAAAAACTGAATTTTTCATAAAACTTAATTTTACCGCTTCTGTGAATGGAATTTCAAAAATCCGAGAGACACGGTTGATGTCAGTAAGTAAAATTTGGTTCAATGAGATGAAAATAATTTTTGGTGAATAGTAACTTTTTACTTTTTTTTACCACGGTTAAAAATAAATAGGGTAATTAAGGGTAAAAATGATATTAATATTACCCTAACACATGTCCTAATCCTATTGGACAAGTGTATCTCGACCAAAAACAACCTTAAGTGTAAAATATTATCATTTAGGCCCACTTGGGTTAGATTAGGACATTTATTATTAATTTATTTAAAGAAGGGTTAAAATAGTTAAAATCAAAGTTTAATAAGTAAATCATTTTTAATATGGGGTTATACATAAGATAAATTCGACTATAAATATTCATTAGAAATCTAAAAAGATTTCCTATATAATGGTATTTTATTTGTAATTTTTAGACATTAAATAATTTAATTTATTTATGACACAATGATGATGCAGTAATTATATTATTAATGAAATATTGACATAATTGATGTTATAAACACCAAAATAAATGTAATTTGAGACTTTTTATGACTTCCACTAATTTTCTAGGTTACTATGATATATTAGTGTTGATTTAATCAACTTGGTTCGAACATATAATTCTGTTATGACTTTCACAAAAATCATATATCAAATAGTGTCAAAATTGACACAAAATAGTTTTTAAATCAAATATTATATTACTAATTGTTATTTTATTCCTAAAAATCTAAGGTTCGGCCAAATGACTTAGATAAAGATATATATATTAATAATAAACAATTTGGGGTTCGTTTGGCATGTTATAGTAAGTGTATTAACCATATAGTGTAAGAAAACAAAAAGACACGGTAAAAGTTAAATTATTTAACTTAGAGTTAAATCTAATTGATAAGGTTAAAATAATACCTTAAACTTGTCTAAATCCTATTGGATGATATTATTTCGACCCATCCCCACTTTAGCTTCTAAATAAGACCCTTTGGAACCATTATAACCCGATTTTGACTTTAATATAAAATAATATTTTGCGATATTCCTAAGGTGCCCCTCTCCTCCCTTATAAAAGGGCACCTCCTCCCCCTCCTCCTCACACCAATTTGAGCACTCAAGCTCGGACAACCCCTGCCAAAATCCCTTCTCCACTTCCCTAGTATCATCATAGAGGTCATGGTCTTCTTCAAAGACCATCCTTAGTTCATTAAGTGGAGGCTAATAAAAGGCGCGTCAAAAAGAGGAGCTTCGGACACGTACAAAGCAAATCGGACCTAAGGTAAGGGAAATATCACAATCTCACTTTTATCCGAGATTGTTTTTACTTTGGTAATTACTGGGGTGTATTTTATCATCCACATCCATGTTCCTTCAATATGTAATATTATTTCCATTTTTCTACAATAGTTTATATCCAATTTTACCCTTCGGTGAGTTTTTAGTAAAATATATGAAAGGAATCTTTTGTCGTTTTTCGTACGAGGTACTTTTTTACTTTTCCGACAAAAGTACGAAGAATGTTTTTTTTAACTTATACGAAAAGAATGGATTTTTAAAACATTATTTCCAAGAATATTCCTTTATAAGATTTCAAGTTTATTTTTAATCAACTTCTTTTTGTTTATAATTGTATGACATGTTAAGAAAAGAAAAGTGTTTTTTGAAGTAGAAAGGATATTTTCTTCAAGAATGGAGTTCAAATGTTTTATCAAAATTATTTTCCATCTAATATAATATAGGGTTCTGTTTTTATCCCTATTATTACATTGATTTGATTATGTTTTGAGGAAATTATTTTTATGAAGTCATTTACCTTATATGATTTGTTTTATAATGTCATGATGTTTCAAGAATCCCATTTTTGTTACATGTGTTATGCGATGATGTATGATTTATGATTATGTGGCACACATAAGAAAGGATTCATTATAAGATGGGTGGAACCTATATCTCCCTCCAATTCATTGGGTAAAGATTTTATATCTCATGAGATAGACATGGCTGGAATGGTAGGTTATACCGGTTCAGTGAAACAGGACTGAAACGAGGGTTACTCGATTCAAAAAAGGGACTTTGTCCACTAAGATAGTCTTGGCAATGAGTCTTGACTAACAAGAAATGATTCTCTATGATTATGTGTGAATGCCACAAAGTTTCATGTTTTATGTTATGATTATCTTGATTACATTTCACTGCCATGATTTACCCCATGTTATGAAATTATGATCTCTTTTGCAGGTTAAGATTTCCAAAAGTTATGTGCTTATGTATATGATGTGATCGATATTTCTTTTGTTTACCCTTACTGAGCATCTGAGCTTACCCTTTTATGTTTTCTTTTCCCCAGGATATAAAGAAAGGTTTTAGGAAAAAAAAACGGGGAGGATCTTTATGGGAGATATTGAATATCTTTCACCACGATTAGAAGATTACGTTCCGAGTTTCCAAAGACACTAAACTATTACGATCCTTGTGTATGTGTGTTTTTGTTATGTACTAAGTATTCCGCAAAAGTAATGTAATGTCCATGTACGATAAGCTTCGGGTCTCTACAGTTGGTATCAGAGGAAAGGTTTAGTCAACCTTTGGAAACTAGGATTCGAGAACTTTAGTGAGATCCCTAGAGATATTTCTAAGGTATGTCTAGGGATGTCCCTAAGGTTAAGTATACGTATAGGTTATAGTACTAGAATTTCGCTAACGATCATAGAATTAAACCTAAGATGTTATATATTGAAGGTACTTCCCCTTTATTATGTTGTTTTCCCTAGCATGATTTTTGCCTCTCACACTATTCTTTTTGGGTTTTAGACGATGGCTGGAACCCGAAGGAACCGTGTTGATCAATGCAATGGACAATGCAATGATTGCCCTCCTGAGCAAACAAATGTTATAGGAGATGGAGTGAAAAATCTTATTGCTATACTTACACAAGCTATGAATCATTCTGGACTTCCAAATGAGAAGAGAAGGGAACAATATTCTATTGAGTCCTTCATGAGGCAACGTCCACCTTCTTTCAGTGGGTCTTCTGATCCACTTGTTGCTGAACAATGGATCAGTACCACTGAAAAGATATTTTCAGTTCTTCAATGTTCTGAGCATGATAAAGTCATCTTAGCAGTATATCGTTTGGAAGGTGAAGCCGATCAATGGTGGAATCTTATCAAGAATACGAGGCAAAGAGATGAAATTGAGTCCATGGAATGGGACGAGTTCAAGAACTTGTTTTTCAGTAAGTACTTCCCTCGTATTCTTCGAACAAAGATGGAAAAAGAGTTTCTTGAGCTGAAGCAGAAGGATGATGAATCTGTTGGTATATACGAATCAAATTTTACAAGACTTGCAAGGTATGCATCTGGCATTATCATCCAACCTGAAAGTAAAGTTGATTGATTTTTCAGTGGCTTAAAACCAAGTCTTCGAAGGGCATTAGCTATAAGAGACTTCCGTAGCTATGAAGAAATTGTGCGTTGTGCTATCAAGGTAGAAATGGAAGTTGGTGTTACATATCAATCTCATGGTTTTGACAAGAAAAGAAATATGGAGTTCAAGGAGAAATCTCAGAATAATGGTGAAAAGAAGATGAATGTTTCCTTATGCAAAAAGTGTGGAAAGAAGCATGGTGGTGATTGTATTAAAGGGACTAGAAAATGTTTTAAGTTTGGAAAAGAAGGTCATCGAGTAGTTGAGTGTCGAAGTAATGGAAAAAGGGATTCTAATGATGTGAATAAAGCAAACACTGCAGAGAACGCACCACCAACACTTCAATGCTTCAAGTGCAAGGAAATGGGGCATTATGCTAATAAATGCCCTAATCCAAGGGTTAGTGATGATCGACATGAGAAACCGCTTAAGGCAAAGGACAAAGGGAAGTCACATGCGATCAGCATTGGCGATGTTGAATATGATAACGATGTGGTGGAATGATTAAGTGTTTATGTAATGGGATTTCCAAAATAATGTTGTATCATAAAGTATTGGAATATTTATGTATTGGTCTAATGTGGTATTCAAAGTGATTCAAATATTTTTGGAAATAAGATGATATGCACATAATAAAGGGAAAACGAGAAAATGAATTTTTTAATAGTATTCATGAGCTCATGATTGATATAAGGACTAAGTGATATCATTGTTTGAGTATATAGAATTTTGAGGATTTTGGTATGTGGAAAGTGTTAAATTTTAACTGCATTCATGTTTTCACTAAGGTTTTCAAGAGAATACATGATTAAGGACTTTGAATGTATGGAATGTGACCAACAAAACATATCTTATGATATATGGGGATCGACGATGGTGTTAAATCTCTGGTAATCATTTTCACTATGTTGTGAGAGTGGACTGCAGTATTATGGATAAGCCTAAAGATTAGAATGGATTATGTTGGAAATAAGTTAGTATTGTTTAAGGATAGAAGATTTTCTATATTATTGATGGGATGTTATAGTAATGTAGTTTTAGAAAAAGGACAACCTGCAGGACGGGCGACAGCCCATCGCGTCGGACAAGGTTGTAGGAATCGAACCCACAACCGAAGTGCGACTGGCCTTTATCGCCTACCACTGACCTACATGAAGTCCCTGTTTAGTAGAAACTAGTTTTATTATATTAATCAGTATGATATATAAAGTATAAGTCCATTTTAGGAACCATATATGATTAATCTCAATATAGATCGACTTATGTATATAAATTTTGCTAACCTTTTGAGACAGATGGAATGACCCGTCATTCTATCACATGATCTGCTAACACTTCACGAATAACAAATTCAACTTCATTTATTTAAGAGATGAAGTGGAAATTGTTAAAGGCACGAACAACAGTGAGGTTGTACCAACATAAAGTAAGTATTTATTCTAATTCAAATTCTTTAACTTTAGGGAAACGATCTTGAAAACCAAAAATGTTGTCCTAGTGATCTTATATCTGATGAATCAGATGGTACCTTAGATCGTCACAAATTTATGGCTTTGTGATTACTGGCTTTTCCATAGCCATGTTCTCTACCACTCTCCATCAGAACATGATGGTTAGATTTCTCTTCCATATCCATATTTTCACCTATGTGGAAACCCAATGATTAGTTTATTTGGGTAACCGTTACGTTTCATACTTTTGTTTTTAAAGATTGGTTTTGATATTCCTTTTTACGATGTGGGTTTCTATTAAATAAACTTTCGAATAGTAAACCATTTATAACCCCGACGAATTTCGAGGGAGAAATTCATTTTAAGGGGGGTAGAATGTAACAGCCCAAGATTTTATGAAAAATATTCTTTTTAATTTTATTAATGTCTTGTGTTGTACGCTACACCAAAAGGAGCTTGCAAAACACGCATCTTTGACTTGCCGTGCATTACACGCAATCGCAACCTTCCTCGATAGCGTGTGTAGTACGCAATACTGAGTTTCACGAAACAACGATATGCTATTAAAATATTATTAAAACTAGCCGTTATGAATAGTAATAACCACTTTTTAAATTTTAGAAATTTTAGTTCTCAAAATGGACTTCATTTT
Organism: Viscum album; assembly: GCA_963277665.1. Classification (NCBI taxonomy): domain Eukaryota; kingdom Viridiplantae; phylum Streptophyta; class Magnoliopsida; order Santalales; family Viscaceae; genus Viscum; species Viscum album. The sequence goes on along the minus strand of OY728120.1, from coordinate 1,532,641,620 downwards.
TGGATTCGGAGTATCGAATTTAGCCTAAGGTGAAATTTTGGTACTTTTCGGATAAATTTCATATTCTGATGAATAGTGAAAATTACTAAATTATAATTAAAAACAACTTTTTTAATCGAAATAATTAATAGTGATAAATTATTAATTTGAGTGGTTTAAAAGTATATTTAGAATATATTTTTACAATTTAATACAATGTTGGTCATTGAATGTAATTTCACATTTAAACCAGACATAATCAAGTGTCAATCTTTTGATAGATATTGTTTCTTAAAAACACGCTATTTGTTTTAACAGCGGGATTTAATTATAAAATTAATTAATGCAACTTCTATGTTATGAATTTGGTAAAATAGACTTCATTTTTGAATTCAGAATATGAAATATAGCTTAGGATGAAATTTTGGCATTTTTCTGAAAAACATCAATTTTTGATGAATAGTGAAACTACTAAGTGGTAGTTAAAAAACTGAATTTTTCATAAAACTTAATTTTACCGCTTCGGTGAATTTCAAAAATCCGAGAGACATGGTTGATGTCAGTAAGTAAAATGTGGTTCAATGAGATGAAAATAATTTTTGGTGAATAGTAACTTTTTACTTTTTTTTACCACGGTTAAAAATAAATAGGGTAATTAAGGGTAAAAATGATATTAATATTACCCTAACACATGTCCTAATCCTATTGGACAAGTTTATCTCGACCAAAAACAACCTTAAGTTTAAAATATTATCATTTAGGCCCACTTGGGTTAGATTAGGACATTTATTATTAATTTATTTAAAGAAGGGTTAAAATAGTTAAAATCAAAGTTTAATAAGTAAATAATTTTTAATATGGGGTTATACATAAGATAAATTCGACTATAAATATTAATTATAAATCTAAAAAGATTTCCTATATAATGGTATTTTATTTGTAATTTTTAGACATTAAATAATTTAATTTATTTATGACACAATGATGATGCAGTAATTATCTTATTATTGAAATATTGACATAATTGATGTTATAAACACCAAAATAAATGTAATTTGAGAATTTTTATGAATTCCACTAATTTTCTAGGTTACTATGATATATTAGTGTTGATTTAATCAACTTTGTTCGAACATATAATTCTGTTATGACTTTCACAAAAATCATATATCAAATAGTGTCAAAATTGACACAAAATAGTTTTTAAATCAAATATTATATTACTAATTGTTATTTTATTCCTAAAAATCTAAGGTTCGGCCAAATGACTTAGATAAAGATATATATATTAATAATAAACAATTTGGTGTTCGTTTGGCATGTTATAGTAAGTGTATTAACCATATAGTGTAAGAAAACAAAAATACACGGTAAAAGTTAAATTATTTAACTTAGAGTTAAATCTAATTGATAAGGTTAAAATAATACCCTAAACTTGTCTAAATCCTATTGGATGATAGGATTTCGACCCATCCCCACTTTAGCTTCGAAATAAGACCCTTTGGAACCATTATAAACCGATTTTGACTTTAATATAAAATAATATTTTGAGATATTCCTAAGGTGCCTCTCTCCTCCCTTATAAAAGGGCACCTCCTCCCCCTCCTCCTCACACCAATTTGAGCACTCAATCTCGGCCAACCCCTGCCAAAATCCCTTCTCCAGTTCCCTAGTATCATCATAGAGGTCCTGGACTTCTTCAAAGACCATCCTTAGTTCTTTAAGTGGAGGCTAAGAAAAGGCGCGTCAAAAAGAGGAGCTTCGGACACGTACAAAGCAAATCGGACCTATGGTAAGGGAAATATCACAATCTCACTTTTATCCGAGATTGTTTTTACTTTGGTAATTACTGGGGTGTATTTTATCATCCACATCCATGTTCCTTCAATATGTAATATTATTTCCATCCTTCTACAATAGTTTATATCCAATTTTACCCTTCGGTGAGTTTTTAGTAAAATATATGAAAGGAATCTTTTGTCGTTTTTCGTACGAGGTACTTTTTGACTTTTCCGACAAAAGTACGAAGAATGTTTTTTTTAACTTATACGGAAAGAATGGATTTTTAAAAAATTATTTCCAAGAATATTCCTTTATAATATTTCAAGTTTATTTTTAATCAACTTGTTTTTGTTTATAATTGTATGACATGTTAAGAAAAGAAAAGTGTTTTTTGAAGTAGAAAGGATATTTTCTTCAAGAATGGAGTTCAAATGTTTTATCAAAATTATTTTCCATATAAGATAATATAGGGTTCTGTTTTTATCCCTATTATTACATTGATTTGATTATGTTTTGAGGAAATTATTTTTATGAAGTCATTTACCTTATATGATTTGTTTTATGATGTCATGATGTTTCAAGAATCCCATTTTTGTTACATGTGTTATGCGATGATGTATGATTTATGATTATGTGGCACACATAAGAAAGGATTCATTATAAGATGGGTGGTACCAATATCTCCCTCCAATTCATTGGGTAAAGATTTTATATCTCATGAGATAGACATGGCTGGAATGGTAGGTTATACCGGTTCAGTGAAACAGGACTGAAACGAGGGTTACTCGATTCAAAAAAGGGACTTTGTCCACTAAGATAGTCTTGGAAATGATTCTTGACTAACCAGAAATGATTCTCTATGATTATATGTGAATGCCACAAAGTTTCATGTTTTAAGTTATGATTATCTTGATTACATTTCACTGCCATGATTTACCCCATGTTATGAAATTATGATCTCTTTTGCAGGTTAAGATTTCCAAAAGTTATGTGCTTATGTATATGATGTGATCGATATTTCTTTTGTTTACCCTTACTGAGCATTTGAGCTCACCCTTTTATGTTTTCTTTTCCCCAGGATATAAATAAAGGTTTTAGGAAAAAAAAAGGGGAAGATCTTTGTGGGAGATATTGAATATCTTTCACCACTATTAGAAGATTGCGTTCCGAGTTTCCAAAGACACTAAACTATTACGATCCTTGTGTGTGTGTGTTTTTGTTATGTACTAAGTATTCCGCAAAAGTAATATAATGTCCATGTACGATAAGCTTCGGGTCTCTACAGATAAATAGTGAAAACCCTCCATAAAATAAATAAAATGGATATTAATGAGATATAATAGATGAGGTTTTATATATAAATAATATACAATTTATCCAAATATGAATTTATACATAAATAATCTTGATTTAAAAGTGAGATTGGAAAAGAAACCCTTATAAAGGTCATAACATGAGAAGTAATAATATATCAAGGAAAATATTATGTGAATTTTTTTAAATACACATAAAAAAGTGGAAATAAAAAAAATATTATAATGGACATGATCTTATAATAACATAGTAAATAAAGAAATGATATAACACAAAGAAATGAAATTGAGTTAATAATCCCCTTACATCGAATCCTAACATCATTTAAACTTACGAATAATAAAATTATATTAATTATTTACTTGATTGCTAACCATTTTTATGTTCATTTCCTTATTATTATTCCATTTTTGTCACTTTTTTATCATATTTCATTCATTTAAAAAATTAGTATTATTCTTGTTAATTGTTTTGAGGTCGTTCAATTCACAAATATCCAAAACAATTGATTTATAATTATAATGGTTAGAGTTCATTTTAAAATGGTCACATAATCTATAGAAGTTTCAAGGTATTTTTTCATATCATTATAGAATCAAGAAATTCAATATTCCCTAAAAGAGTTACCATTCATAGAATCTTCCTTAATAATCTTGTTTTAAATGCTTAAAAATAATTTTGATTGTTTAATTTTAATATCATTATTATGATAAATATTTTACCATTATATAATCATAATAATAAAATTAATTAAATATTAATTTTATATTCATTCATGAAATCCATTTTTATGAATATCTATGAAATACCTAAGTTTCTGAAAACATCATCATTTACTTAGGTAGTGTAAAACTACCATAGAAAGATATTTATTTTTTGAAGAGTTTATAATATTGAAGAAAAAAATATTTGAGTGTTATAAAATAATATTTAATAATTAATCTACCATTTTATATTTAATATTAAATATTACTTATGTTATTAAAAATAGTTAAAACAAAAAAACAATTTTGGGAAACCAGTTTTTTGATGTAGTAATGACTAATGAGAAAGAGTTTGGTGAGTGGTAATTGGTGATATATCATCATTTATGAATAAAAATAATTCCACTAACATGATAATGGAATCATAAAATAAAAATAATAGATGTATTAAATGATATTTAAGTTAATGAATCATAAATAAAAAATTAGAAAAAAGGTCTAGAGACCCTTACCTTGCTCCTCGAACCACATCCTTCGAATTGAGTTTACATCCTTCATAAAAAGGAATTTTGGTAATTCCATAGAATTATAAGTGTGTAAATGTATGTTTAGATTTTTATTTTTATGTAAAATGGATAAAAAATAAACATTATATGTGTTTTAAAAAGGTTAAAATGAGTCCCCTTTTATATATAAAATTCGTTAGAATTTTTACAAATATTCAATCTGTAAGGGTCAAGAATGAAATTTTAAAGTGGAAAGTAGATCATTAATAAAAAATAGATTATATTATTGACAATTAACCATAAAAACTGAAGAAAATATAATTTTTTATGATTTTTTATGAATTTGAAACTCATTTTTAACATTAAATACCCTTTAAAGTCATTTCCAAGGTTATTTTAATAATTTGACTTTAAAAATATCAAGATAACTATCAAATTTATATTTTAACATTTATTACCAACCATGTGCATTTTAAAAACCATCAAAGTACCTAATTAATCTAAATATTGGAACTTTTTATATATTTAGGACCATTTACTTTAACTTTTCTCTTTCTTACACAAGAAATATGTCGATACTGCATAAAAATTTTAGATAATTATCCAATTATTTAGTAATAAATTTAAATTAATTAAATAAATATAATTTATCAATTATCCATTATATATTATAAAAATGTTAGAATAATATTTATTCTCATTTATACCATGTAAACATTTTTAAGATAAGATTTTTTTTCATATGTCATGCAATCACTGGGTAAGAATTTTGATAATTAACTTGTTATATAGTTTAAAAATTTATAAATATATATAAATATAATTTATTACTCTTAATTTTTATCCTTTAATTCAGTTGTATCCTTATACCCTCGTAAAAGTATCTTAAAGACCCTAATTTTTTCTTTCAAATGTTTTACAAACACCATGTCAACATCATTAAATGTTTTCATATTTATATTGACATAAAATTAATTTATATTTATTGAATAATATTTATTTTATATTGTTAGTATATAATAATGTAGGAGATGTTATATAATTAAAATAAATTTTTATACCATATCTATATCGTGATGATGACATAAAAGATATGGTATTTGTAAAAACATTAATTTTCAACTATTCACTAAAAAATAAACATATTCAGAAAATGAAAAACAATTCCCCTTAATTTAATTTCATCACTATGATACCAAAAAATTCTATTTATGAAAATTAAAATTTTATAATTTATAAATTTAAATTTTAAATAAAACCATATATTGTATAATATAAAACTTACTTTAGAATAAAAACTATTATTTTAACAAATGAAAACCCACATTCTTGTTTCATACCTTGATAAAACTACTTATATAAATATAAATATAAATCTATATAATTAACAAAAATATCCATTTATATGATTTAATATAATTAAATAATTATTTAAATAAATCATAATAAGATTTTGTTTTAAGAAAACATATTTTACCCTTAAATAAAATATCTTTTCTATCATAAAGTAGAGATGATAATTTTAAATGTAAAATGAGTACATAATTTAATTATATGATATATATTGTGACATGGAATAAATATATATACATTATAAAATAAATATTTCTTGAATAAATATTAATTCGTATTATTAATATTAATTAAATATATAAATGGATATTATTTTAAAATACCTATGTTATTTTTTTATCCCATTAAATAAATTACATTCTTGTAATGCAATCTTCTTAAAAATATTACCACTTCATACTCATTAAAAATATAACACCTTAAACTTTTACCCAAAATTGGTTTCTTATTCCATAATACTTTCTTCTTATAAAAAATATAATATTCTATCAATATAGATCTAATAATAATTTAAAAATAAAAATGTAAGCTAACAGTTATGAAAATAATTCATACCTTTACTAGAGTCCCCAATTTCTATTGTTGCATCGGTATCAATTATAAAAGGTTTATAAAGTCTGTTAATATATTAAAACATTTTCAAAATCAATTTCATGGGGTGAAATTGATCTTTGAAAACCATATCTTCAAAATAATCCTCAATAATGGAACACTGAAAGGAAATAAAGATAAAGAGAATAAATGTGGAGTGGAAGATAAAATAAATTTAGAGATGGTGAAAGAAATACCATATAGGCTCTTCATGTGGTTTTATGAAAATCCACATCGATGAAATATAAATAAAATTTCCTTTTAAATAAGGATAATTTGAAATTTGAATTGTTTTTTTATCCAAAATAAGGATAAAAAATTTTAATAAGAAAGAACATGGATTAAGAGGATAAAAATAGTCAACAAAGAGGTAGAGAAATATTTTCAAAAAATTAATTTTTCTAAAACAATAAATTCTTCAAAGAAGAATAAAATGACCTAAAAATTTTACTTCCCCAGATAACATGAGAAATATACCATTTTAGTAAGAGAGTGGAAGAATATTTCAATCATAGAGGAACATGATCAAATAAGAATGATTATGACACAAGGAAAATAATTTTTTTAGGAAAAACCCTTATGACTTTGGTAACATTGAATAAAAATAAAATGAAAGACAAAACCTAAAATAGAATTTTAAATAACTTGAATCATATAATAACTTTTATAATTAATTAATTACACCATGTAAATATGAATCAGTGCACAATATGAAACAATACTTGAATAAAAAAATGAGTGAAATAAACCATTACAATAAAAAAAATTAATATAAGAATAATTTGAAAATGAAATTATGATAACAAAATGTAAATACCCCTAAAAAAGAATAAGAAAAATATAATTAAATCATTTGATGGAATTTTCTAAACCCCCCTCCACTAGTACCCCTCTTGGGATGACAATAAAGTGTGAGATGATGACCCCTAAGCCCACCACTAATAGGCCATGGGTTGGAGACTAGCACTGATGGTATATAATAAAAAATTAGATACATTACCATATTTTTTTAAATTTAAGGAATAGGAAATGAGGATATCCACTCATTAACAAAATGTATAAATAAATAATCAATCCCAATACATGAATGTAATTTCATAGATAAATTGAAACAACTGAAAAATATCAAAGGAAATCCTAGACGGAGACCATAAACTCCAAAAAATCCTAAGAACCACTCTAAGATAGTACTACTAAGATCAATCACCAACCAGCTCCTAAGAAACTAAAAAATATATATATACATAGGGGAGCATACATATACACTCAGTCGGATCTACCTCATAAACTATCATGAAGAATATGAAAGAGCCATACCAAATACTAGTGAATAAGAAATTAAACTAACTCATTACCTAAATAGGTAAAACTACATCCCATCACCCCATGACTCACTCAACAAGTAATGAATGCAATTAATCATATCCATATAAAACATATATGTATATAATAAAGGTACCCCACTTCCACTTCCCCACTAGTGTGTCATTCTCAAGTCCCAACGAATCATGTTCTATGAAAATCCCTCTAATAAGTTATTTTTCCCTAACTTAGGTAGTCATACAAGAACCATCATGCATCCCATGTAGTTAATCAAAACCTCATCATCAACTCATCTGTAACCAAGTTTAACTCCAAAATCCACTACAAACCACGTGTCATGAATTAAACCTCATTCCACTATAACCCATTGTATGTAATCCAATGGGAAGACAAAACCACCTTGACTAAATACAAGTATACATTAGAAAATCAATCAATTATAACCCACACATAAATTTATAGTAAAATGAGATCCATGAAATATTTCAGGAGTCCATACCATATACCTTAAGATCTTATATCCCTTATTTGAAAACATGATATACTAAAACAAAAGGAAGGGAGGGGAGAGGTAGTAGTCAACCATTAGTTCTCTCTCCAATCTGTATGTTGGGGAAAACACCCCCAATTCATTTGGGTAGTGTTTCATTGGCGACTCAGGTGGAGAAGTGTATGAAAGCATAAAATACAAATAAAATATCACAAAAAACAATAGTAAAGGAAAATAATTAGCCTTATACTCAACCAAAACTATCATTTTATAGGACACCCAACAACCCCCCCCCCCCTAAGGCCTAGGAGACTAGTTTTGAAACATGAAAAAAATCATCAAGATTAAAATCATTGATCATCATCACTATGTAATTTAAAAATTGTTATTATTTAATTAAAAATTCACAAAAAATTATGGGTTAATCAATTCAATTTATTCCAATCTAACTCACTTTCATAATTCATATTACCATTCTTAGATTCTACCCCATGCTTTATGGAGAATTCAATTCCAACCATCCCATGTATTCTCATTTAATTGCATCATATAATTTATTTATAATTACTTCCATTAATAAAAACATATCAAATGGGGTCATTTATTAATCTAATTTATCATTATATAATTTATGAGTACTATAGAACTCATAATAAGCTACGAAAAGAAAGTATGCACTTGTTGTGCATAGAGGAAAACTTATAAAGTAGTTTTAACACACAATAAATATGTCCAAAAAACAATCAATTTAAGAGAAACATCATGTAGATACCAATGAGAAACCTACCACTCAACTTATCCCCACCACCTTGGTGTCACCCATGACGCCATTAAGAACATCACATTCCAGTCCACCATCATCTGAATCAAGGCACCACTAGAACTTTGGGAAAACCAGCCCATTATTCTGCATATTTAGTACTGGGTTATCAAAAAGTCACATCAAGGATCTAACATCCTTGATCATTAATTTAACGAAAAAAAATGTTTTTTTATCATGTCACACTCATGGAATAATGAAGGCCATAACACCATGGAATTCAATCCTTCATCAAACAAGGCTAATCTCTCTCAACCCCAATCAATTATCTTTATAAAAAAAATTCAATTAACATCATGAATTAACTAGTACATTATTCATAGGTTCACCTACAAGAAACCTATAACAAATAACCAATGAAAATATATAAATCAACCATAAACATTACTTTAACATTACTTATATATTTAATAAATTTTATCAAAGGATAATTATCAATTTATTTTCTTCTTTCATTAATCATGACATCATAATTATGAATCTATATTTTTTTATCAAATTTATAACATATTAATCATTTTAATTAAAATAACCATAACAAAAAAAAGATATCAAACCATCTAGAAAACCAAGAGGAAATATCAACATGAAATAATCACATGCAATCACAACAACTCAATTCTAATTCATTCTCAATTATCTTATTATATTCAATTAGGTTAAGTTGACCATTTAAAAAGGATAAAAATTATGGTAATTTCACACATGAGCATAAATAAAATGTGAATTATTTAATACCCTACCTTGATTCATATATTTAAGGAAATAACTATTAATAATAGAAGAATCGTGAAATCTAACAACACTATAATCGAATGGAAACTCCTCAGAACCTAAGAACAAAAAAATCATCAGGTCTTTCTCAGTTCCCAAATCCAATACCAAGGAACCATGATATATAATCCTTTATAAATAAAGTTAACAATGGAAATTAAATGGAGAATATAAGAGAGTGTACCTTGATTCTTAAGAATTTGATCTAGATGAACCAAAAGGTTAGTGGCTAGAGAGTGGTAAGAGGTCAAGGTACCATCTTGGTATTGAGAGAAAAATAAAAAATAAAAACCAAAGGGAAGCCAACACTAAATTTATATAGGAGTTTAGGATATCCTCCACTATGATGTAGTGTATTGCACTTGGCTTATGGTGCCTCTGGTCAAATATTTGTCCACTTTTTAAGGTTTATGAATCTCTAGATTTCACACATTTTAAAAACTAAATTGAGATACCTTGACCACCACTATTCCATAGACCATGAAATGGTAGAGTTACTTTTGTTGTTTCAGTCTTCCATGATAAATATGATGATGTAAAGACCCTATTCTCACGGTTTCCCCTAGATACTCACATACTCATCCTTCCTCGATATCAAATTTCACACTCAATCTCCATATAATAGGACAAGTCATGTCACCATTTCACCTCACCAAAATTATGGTCACAATGTGTGTGAAACCCATATAATCTTTTCCTACTTCCTTAACTCCACTCGACTATTCCATGACTCATGCACCAACATTCCAAAAACCACCATGCCTGAACTCTAAGCATTTATTGTTGATCATTTCCCCTAACTCAGCTCACTAAGCTTATACACCCAACAAATTTAGATACTAGATAACTTATAGGGGTCCCCCTTTTGATTAGTGGGAATCACCAAGTTCCACACCTGTCCCATAATCCTAAAAAATAACTATCCAGGTGTTCCAACCACCTTATTTTAATTGGTGGATCAACCGTTTTAAAACTATAACCAAAGTGGACACCCTATTCTTTTTTATCACCATGGTGTTCCCAAATACCAAAATAACCACCCAAACACCAATAATCTCACATAATCAAGCCTCAAAATGGGATTTAAAATAACCATTCCTCACTAAAAACTCTCAAACACTCAAGACATTTAGTACTTAGCCCACTATTATTTCATGGTGGCCCTTAGGATGTCTAGGAACTCACCATTATTCTCCAAAACACCTCCAGACATACTCATGATGCATAAAATCCCCATAAAAACAAAAAAAGAGGTAATGGAAGTCTGGGAACTTACATCAGATACCTACCAAAAAATTCTCATCCATTATAATTAAAAAAAAGTTGGGAAGAAAGGAAAGGGGTTAAAACAACTAGTCCATGATATACCTCTCAATGATTTTGCTGAATAACAACACAACTAACATAACACATGGAAATATCACATAAACATGATACATGAAACATGAAGAAACAACTCATAAAACAAGTTAAGATCTTATAAGTAATATCAATAAGATAAAAAATAATCTCAACGTGGATTAAACATTGAATACATGAGATATTGAGCTCATATTTTTAACTCCCTGTCCCAAGTTCTATCCTTCAAGCCACAAGTATTCAATATGACACAAACAAAATGAATAACACAACTACAAAACATGTTCTTCTCATGGAACTAGATCTCAAAAGGTCATTCCTCAAACTTCATTTCATCTTCAAAATCCTGATTTCCCAAATCAATGATATGTGAATCATTATTAAGATAATGATAAAGATACAACATATGGAAACCATTATGCATCCAGATCCTCAATGGGGGAAGTGATAACTAATACACCATAGATCTAACATATACCAAACCTATAAAGTTCTAATAAATATATGATAAAAATTAATTCCATGACTTATCCTTTACTTCCCATGATGAGGAGGAACCTTTAAAAATACATAATCTCCACTTTTGAACTCTAGGGATCTCCTTCTATGATAAAAACAAAAAATATGATCATCATGTACTACTTTTATTTTATTTAGAATCACATATGCCTTTTATATCATGATCTACACAAATTAAAATCCAAGAATAGATGATTCTAAGACCATGATCCTATATAATAGAGATTAGAATTGTTGTACCTAAAATTTTTCACATAGATCCATATCAATAGTGGAGTGATACCTATTCTTGTAAGCAGACAACACCAAGGGTAGGTGCCACACCAAAAAACCTCTAAAATCTATAATACATGTGTGGAATATGTCCACTAGAGTATGGAGAGTATGATCTATATAATCTTCATTATACGAATGAAAAGTAGTTATAGGTAATAAATTAGAGGAAAAAATAATACATGGGATCTCTCCAAATCCTATTGGAATTCAAGGGATCACAATCAGAGATGATCGTCTTCATAACCCCATGAAGACTCTCCACCTACTCTAGATACTGACTCAATAAAACCTCCACTGAGATCAACTCTTTAATCTCTAATAAGTTTTATGGCTTTTTTAAATGGTCCATGATCACCCATATCACATCACCACATCTCTGAGATCAAAGAAAACTGGTGACGAAGTCCATGAGGTGTCCTCCTACTTCCAATAGGGTACATCAAGTAGCTGAAGTAACTCACCAAGAACATGGTGATCATCCTTAACCCTATAGAAAACCAAAAATTGAGAGAAAAACTTGTAAATGGATGTATTCATGTAAGAATACCTAAACTAACCATGAAAGGCATGATACATCTATGATACACTAGTATGTATCACCAATGGATAATTGAGGATCTCATAGGGAACCAAATCACACATCTCTGAAGGAATAAAGATCCTCCCCTAAAACAACCCCCAATATAAACCATCATTAGACCATACCTCAATAGAATCATCAAAAACAACATGATACCACCAAACCTATACCTCAGAATCCACCAACTAGGACTCCTCCTCCTACTCCACCAAATTTGATGTCAACATCATTTGATAAAGACACTCTCTACCATCGAATTATCCTACACAAAGGTTCATTATGGAAATACCTTCCATCACTCTCCAAGAGTATCTTGTCTAACACACAAAATAACTATGAGACTTCCTATTAAAATAATAAACCACAACATTTTCTTTCACTAATTTTTTTGAAATATTTATGTTCTAATCCTACAAGAATTTCACCCACTATTTTTGTCATAAATCCAATTCGTACATGGAAAACATATACATTGAGATCTTTTGATCTATTGAGACCAAAAAGAACTCACTAATGATGTAATGTTTCCATAAATTCATGGAAAAAACCAAAATATGCTCAAGGTCTCAGGTGGTGTAGTTACTTTCATAAGGACATAAATATTAAGAATCATAAGAAATAAATGGTCTCTACAGCATCAACACATGAACCAATCCAAGACATAAAGAATCACAATAAAACCTAAATGAAATGTATTCCCTTAGATGATGAATAACCAAATCCCCAAACAATTTCTCATACAAATACGTGAAACTAGCTTAGAACTAATCAGCCCACACAAACTCTTGATCATTTCTTGTCAAATATTTTATAGGAGTCGTAATATAATAGATGTTAGGAATGAATATCCTATAATAACCAATAAGACTAAGAAATTTTTTCACCTATATAAAATTATCGGGGGATTACTAAGAAACAACAACCTTAGTATTAAATGGATCCATGACTTCCCCACATTGAGAAAAAAACATGTACAAAGAAATGGAACTTATGGGCTCATAAATAAAACTTAAAAAGATTACCAAATAGCACCCATCGATGAAGAAATCTCGAAACAACTCAAAAATTCACCACATGATCCTCCTATTACTCAAAGAAAACAAGGATTTTGTCGATAAACACCACCAAAAATTAATCCAAAAACTCATTAAACACTACACTCATCATTCCCATGAATACCAATGGGACATTCATTGCACATAACAACATCATGATGAACTAATAATGTCTAAAAAACATCAAAAAGATGTCTTTGAGATATCATCATCCTTCACCAAAATATGATGATATCCAAACTACAAACATTTCTTTGAGAACTATCTAGATAGCTTAAAATGATCAAATAATTAATCAATCTTGAAGAGAAAAATACTTCTTCATTGTCACCTAATTCAAATAGTGAAAATCAATAAAGAAGTGTAGATTTATATCAACATTATTCATAAACAAAGAGGGATCACCATGAGTGATACACTAGTTTGAATGGATCCTCTCTGTAAGAGATCATAAACTTGAATCCATGTCTTCCACAATTTAAAGGGTGTTTACATGAGCCAGATCTAATCACCCTATAACAAAACACTCTAATTGTGCCATGAAAAACTAGAGTCATGTTCATGAGTGCCTTGGGCTAGAAATTAGTGCCACATAACCAAATTATATATTTTGGTAATGAATTATATTAAAAACGTGATTCAATAAGAAATTGAATTCCATAAAAATTATGAATAACCCATACAACCCTTGGACATCCATGTATAAAAATAATAATAAGATACCAAATAAAAACACCCAAACATAACAGTGTTAGTAAACATAAAAATAATCAATTTAAAATGAAAAATTTAACAATGGTATAAAGACAAGATCCAAAAATATGGATTCCAACATAGAAAACAACTACCAAAAAAATAGAATCAAACCCCAAAAACAATCTCAAGATCTCTATGTGACATCGAAGGTCACTTTCAATCAGTAAAACCATATCACTATAAGGTAGATCCCAAACTCTACCTAATCCAGGAAAATAAACTTGTGTTTACCAACATAGAGTAGCACAAGTAGGATATATGACAAATAACATATTAGGTAAGTAATATATAGTCCATATATTTCCTTTTTGGAAAAAACCACACATGCTAGTTATAAATTATTTTATTCAAAAATAAGATTTACTTATTTGAAGAAAACAAATCATAGATATTTTCCGAATCTCTATTTTTCCAATACTCAAATGAACGTTTAAAAAACATTTTATAGTTCCTTTAAGAAATTACTTCAAATCAAGTCTTTAGAAATAATCTTTTTAAAAAACTTTTAAAACAACCTCAATTAAATTTAGGTACAACCAAAAGAAATACCTACCAATTAAATAAGAATATATGGAAACATGATCCAAGATATCAAATCAGAAAAACAAGTCAGGTACATTTAAATTATAGTATAAATGTAAATCCATTATAATATATTAGGTGGAAATAATAATAATTGGAAGGTAAAGAAGATCTAAAAACAAAATTTCAATTAAATATTATAGAACATATAATATGTAATTATGGTTAATTCATAAACATCCAATGATATCATTCTATATTTACTCATGTTAAACCATTTATCCTCTTATCAATGCGTTCCTATGTCTATAACCATCCAAATGACCACAACTAGGCTCACTGGTGAAACTATCCTATGGAATATAGTTCCATAGAGGATCTAGTCTATCTAATCAAGAATAAATAGTAACCATCTCTTATCCCTAACAAAGATGAATATGACCCCTTTATGATAGTAGTAATGGGATGTTAGGTAGCCTTAACATAAAATAGGTCAATTGAGAATCAATGTTAACCAAACACATTTACTAATCTCACCCCCTATACTTATCCATGATAGACCCCTCTCTAAAAACAAATAACTATATATTAACATAATTTTAAGTGATATGTATTACATAGAGGTGCACACATTGAATAAAAACCATTGAAAGGTAAAAATTGGGGATTACAAATTTTTATACAAGTAATAGTTTTCTAAGAAAGAATCTTTATTTAAAAATAATTCCAAAACCCAAGGTAAGAATGAACCACTTTCCCAAAGTCCCGAATGGTCCTATTAGTCAAAATTTGGAACAAAAATGTTTGAAACCCCTTTTGAAATCATTTTAGAAACCAAGATATGATTTGAAAAGTCAAGTTTTAGTAGAGGCATACTATGAACTCACCCTCTATATATATATATATATATTTATATGTACAAAAAGTCATACATATGTGTGTGTGTGTGTTTATATATAAACATGTATATATATTTATGTCGATTCATAGGATATACTACGGTAGAAAATAAGAAACACAATTCAAGTCACATGTCATGATATAAGAACTTACAATTTAAAAAACCAAAGTTTCAAAATAGAGACAATCCAAAAAACCAAAATTTAACCTCACGAACCAATTTATGTAAAGGAATAAAGGAAAATAAACATTTAAAACACCAAAATTATTTTAAAATTCATCATAATAATTTTAACTGACCCATATTATATATATATATATATATATATATATACCCAAAAATCCCGAGATCCAGGAGGCCTGCTCCCATAAAATTAACTAAAAGTTAAAACAGTACAAGCCACTCAGAAAGGGGGAGCCTTACACAACCTTGTAAACACAGTACCAATCCGATCATTGTGAACAAAATCATTGCAGAACTCAGGGAGAACAAAGGACCAGCTAGAACTCACCTCAAGGATTGCTCTTTTTGACAATGCATCCGCCACTTGGTTCACTTCTCTGTAAACATGAGAAACCTCAAGAGAAAACGATTCAGAAATTTTGAGGGCGCCGATCCAAGCAGGGAGCATCCTCCATGGAACCATCCTGGACCGCTCTTTAAGAACCTTCACAGCAGTAGAAGAGTCTGATTCAATCCACATCTTCCTCTAGCCATAACGAGCAACATACCTTATAGCCTTTATCATCGCCCATAACTCCGCCTCAAGAGCATAATCGTTTCCAATGTAATGAAAGAAGAACCCCTTTACGAAACCTCGGCAGGTCCTGAAGACGCCACCATAACCAGCAGGCCCTGGCGCGCCAGAAGCTGCCCCATCCACATTCACCTTCAAAAAAACAGCAATTGGAGGAATCCACCTAATGTGTTTCATCACCTCCGGCTTTCTCTCCCTGCCACAAACACCAAGAGATCTTAATAAGATGAGATCAGCCATGTTGTTGTGCATGCAGCCAGTTTGCTTCTCCGAGGAAAGCTTGATGCTTCGGTGAACTGCCATCACTCCCTCTTTGAAGAAGGGACTGCTTCCGTTGAACACAGTTTTATTCCAAGACTTCCAGACGTAGGAAATAACAGATACAACAGCAGTAATAAGCAAGGAATGAACCTGCTCACTATTTTCCTGATGTATAGCAGAATTCAGCAGTGAACCAACCGATGATAGATCCAAGCTACAGTGAAAAATTCCTGTGATATAAATCCAGAACCGAGCAGAAAAGTTGCAGTTGATGAAAATGTGCTCAATAGACTCATCCGCAGCAAGGCATAATGGGCAAACCGAGGCCAAACTCAAACCTCTCTTTTGTAATGCAGATTGAATTGGAAGTCTGCATTTCCAAATCCGCCATATGAGAAGGGAATCAGCCGGTGGGATGTAAGCTGTCCTCACCGCCATCACCCATGCAGGAGCTGGATTATTGTTGCCGCACTGCATAGCATAAGCCAGCCTGCTGGAGAAGACACCAGCCATGTCAGGCTCCCAAATCAGAGTGTCTGTGTCCATGAAAGAATAAGCTGAGAGTTCCGCTTGGAGAGTAGCAGGAAGTAAAGCTCGGGCTTGTGTATTGATCTGCAAATCACCAACAGAAAGATCCCGCATGGTTAAAGGAATAGTAGAAGCATTATCAATAGGGCATGACAACCATTTTGTCGTCCAACAGTTCAGATGAGAATCAGAGCAGACAAGCCACTTGGACTGCAACATGATCTTGGAATAGGTACTCCGAATTGCGGCCCATACAGAAGACCTCAGGTACACATTCGACCTTCGACACAGCCTGTCAAAAAATCTGCTGTAAAGAAACTCCAAGGAAAAATCAGAACCAGCGAGTAGCCTCCAAGTGAATTTTTGTAGCAAAGCATCATTAAAAACCCGGACGTCTTTAACTCCCATTCCACCATTTGAAAGAGGCCTAATGCAGTCCATCCATTTAACGGTAACCAATTTCCTCTTCTGAATTGAGCCAATCCAAATGAAGTTCCTGATCAAGCGAGCAAGATCCCTGAGCAAAGCGACAGGCCACTTATATAGTGATAATGCATACACAAACATTGATGTGACGACTGAGTTCACAAGACAAATCCTACCCGCCTGTGACATTGATTTCCCCTTCCAACTGGCCAATTGATTAGTGATTCTAAGAGAAATATCCTCCAAGTATACCCTCTTCACTCTTCCCCAAAACATAGGCATCCCAAGATAGATAAAGGGTAGGGAGCCCCTTTTAACTCCAAGCCTTCTGGCCACTTTATTCTGCTTAACAGCTCTAACGCCTTCACCAAAAACAACAAAGGATTTACTCCAGCTTATGACCTGACCTGAAACTTCCTAATAGTGATTAAAGATAGTCTTTATAGAAGTTATGGTTTTTCTGTCAGCCTTAGAGAAGAGTAGGATATCATCAGCATAAAATAGATGAGAGGGAGTGAAGCAATTCCTCCCATACACCATTCTCTGATAGATCCCAGAGTTAACAAGATCATGAAGGCAGGTGCTCAAATAGTCCTCGGCCATGGAAAATAACAAGCCAGATAAAGGGTCACCCTGCCGTACACCCCTGGAACACGGAAAGAACCCCCTTGGCGAACCATTGACAAGTACAGATAGTCTAGCACTTTCCAAAATGGCTTTAACCAAGCCAATAAACTTACTTGAGAATCCATGCATGTTCAAAACAGAGAAGATAAAATCCCATCTGATCGTATCGAAAGCCTTTGAGATGTCCAGCTTGAGTGCCATATTTCCATGCCTAACCTTTGTTCTCATGATGTTGACACATTCTGAAGCAGTAAATAGATAGCTCTGTATATTCCTGCCAGGCACAAAGCCGAACTGATTAAAAGAGATGAGGGACCGAGCAATAACACCAAGTCTTGTTGCAATAATTTTGCTAATGACTTTGGGAATGGAGTTCCCAATGGCAACTGGTCTGAAGTCCTTGATATCAAGTGCATTCTCCTTCTTGGGTACTAAGGCAATGAAATTTGAATTCATTCCAAAAGGAAAATAGGAATGATAGAAGAATTCTCGGACTGCTTCTGTCATTTCCCCATGGAGGATGTCCCAGTAGAACATGAAAAATTTGTTGGAAAAGCCATCAGGCCCAGCCACACTATCTATGTTCAGAGAGAAGAGGGCATCATGGATTTCTTTCATGTTAGGAATATCAGTAAGTTTTCGGTTCTGCAGCTCATCCACGCTTGGTTCAATACATCTTATGACCTTGTCTGATATGTCCTACCCTGATTCAGAATAAAGATCTTGAAAATATTCAGTCACAGAATTTACAATGTCATTCTCAGAGGTGTGCAAGCTTCCACCAATTCTCAAATCCTTGAGATTTCTCCGAACTTTCTTCTCCTTGTGCATGCAATGAAAGAACCGAGAATTCATGTCCCCCTCTTTTAACCATCTTGCACTGTACTGATTTCTGGCCAGGTTTTCCTTAAGAACTAGCAGGTTATCAAGCCTTGAAGCTGCCAGTACCTCTTGTGATGATACGGAATCATGCGACATGTTGTCCTGCTGACATTCATACAAGTGAGAGTCTGCCTCTTTGATCTCCTGGTCAAGTCTGGAAAACGATTTCTTACTCCACTCCCTTATTCCAGCCTTAACAGCTTTCAGTTTCCCGACAAGGACATGCAAGGCACTGCCTTGTACAGGCTCTGCCCAAGCTTTCAGAACAACTTCCCTGCAACCAGGAACCGTTAACCAAGCATTTTTGAACTTAAAGGGTAAAGGTGCTGACCGTGAAGTGCTAACACAAATATCAATTAAAATCGGATGATGATCAGAATGTAGCCTGGACAAAGTGATGCCAGAAACTTCCATTTCCTCACTTTGACCACTAATCTGCACTAAGCATCTATCCAGCTTGCTTGCTTGCCTCCCGAGGTGAGTATGCCTCTGACAGGTATAATCAGCACCTAAAATTGGTATTTCAATGATATTACATTGGTCAATACATGTGGAGAAATCCCACGCTGCTGCACGACAAAAGTTATTCCCAGTTTTCTCCTCCGGTCTCAAAACTGTGTTGAAGTCACCAAGTAGAATCCATCTTTTATCCATATTCGCAGAAATATTCACAAGACTACTCCATAAACTTCTCCTCCTAACATACTGGTTAAGAGCATAGACAAAAGTAACACAAAACAGATCTGACTGAAGGGCGCACATTAGAGAGACAGACTGACATTCTGATTGAACAGATTCAATACTCACAGTATTATGATTAAGAACCCATAGAGCCTCAACATCACTATCAGACTGATTTGGAGTAACAAAATAATAACCTAAAGTCGACCAATTGAAGGACATCCAATGGGAAAACTTGATTCTGGGCTCAGCGATGCCAATCAGTATTGGTTTATTGGTCAGAATAATGTGTTTCAGGACCTTGACCGTAGGGGAATTCCCCAGACCCTGAAAATTCCAAAAGAGGACTTTCATTGATGAGAGGCACGCTGCCTAGTGCATGGACCAGCATATCTAGGTGATGTGCTTTCCTTTGTTTCATTCAAAAAAACCTCCCCCTCCTCACTTAAAGAACAGCCATCAGTGGCAGTGACAGCATCATCATCGGACAAGGATGAGTACCTGTTAACTGAGTTGAGTGGTGCTGTCAAGGTAGCAGGGAGTTTCCTCCTTGACACCTTCGAGACATGCACTTGGGAAAATTCCCCATCAGCCTGCACTGCCAAAATCCCAGCATTGAGAGGTTCCCCCTGCCCATCACTTCCATCCACCTACTCAAACATGGGAGGCTCCTGTTTTTCATCCTGATCACCAGCAGAAGTGTCCACATTTTCCTTACAGACCTCCATATATTGAATTCCCACAGGAGCAGCAAGTACTAAGCCCTGCTCATTTTCCTCGGCCACTTGAACCTCAACAGAAGCAGCAATTGGAGCAGAATGACTCACATCCTGTGGCCTCTCAGCACCCTCAGCCTCTTGTACCTTCTCACAGATGCCAGCTCCTTGTCCTCCCCCAACCGGAGGATCCTTAATGTCAGTCTGCTCATCAGCAGGCGCTTCCATAGGGACCACAGGCTGACCCATTTCATTCCCTTTCCTTCGATAGTGTAAATCATCATGACCATTGATTTTACATAACGAACAGAATTTATTCCTGTTACACTCAGGAAGTGTGTGACCAAAGATACGACAATTTGAGCAGAATTTTGGCATCCTTTCATATCCAATCTCAAGGGTAATTTTGTCATCCCTAGTAGTGAAAACAACCTGCTCAACCAAGGTGCCAGACATATCAACCTCTACCAGTATTCTTGCATTATGTCCAAAATTGGGATTGTCGGTCTGTTTATCTAACCTAATAGGGTTCCCAACAGAAGAGGCGATGTCCCAGAGGATATGAGGATGCTAGTATAACCAGCTCAGCTTATGAATTCGTATCCATACCTGTGTAAAGGAGTTACTGACAGATCTGGGATCAAAATTCCTATCCCACTCATGAATACGAAGGTATCCCGGGTTCAAAGAGACGGACACCAGACTCCAGGAATGCCGCTTGCACTCATCAGTGGGAAAGACAATATGATAGAAGCCTTTCCCCATAGCCGTCATCTTCCAGTCACTGAAGCCCCAGATCTCCGCCAACCTACCTGTCAATTCATGAAACTTCCATGGCCTTACACCCTTCGAAATAATAACCCGAGCAATGATCGAAAATTTGCATAACCTGACACGCTCCTCAACAGCATCTTGATTTGCAGATACATGGGCGATGCGCCCCTTCCTAATAATTCTCCCAGAGCTCTCAGCACCACAATCCAGAAAGGAAACACTTTCATTTTTCTTGAACACCTCCGCAAAGCTCTTCCCCTGATTAGAGCCATCCGTGCCACTCAATTTTCCAGTATTTCGCTTTGCGCAAAGGTCAAAGAGATCGCGATGCCCAATCAAATATGTGCAGATGGCACAAAAACGTTCACATATTAAAGGATGAGGACCCAAAACATGATCCAAACCCCCCAACATCAAGAGAAACAAAGTTTTATGACAAAAAATTCACCTAGGGTTCAGAAAAAATTAACCCTATACATGGGAAGAAGGATAAATAAGAGAGTAATGGTGATAAAGAAAGAGGAAGATATAACCCATGTATAAACCATTGAAAATTATTGGAGAAGGATCCAAAATCAAAGAGAACGCATGGAGTAAGGTTTCTTGGATCCCCTTAGTGTACCTTGAATATATGGGAGGGGGAAGGGGATGATTTGGGTTTTAATTTTATGAGTGAAAGTTTAGAAAACTATTTTTTTTAAACTGGGTAGGTTACATGGTTTGGCCACAAATTTTCCTAAGACGTGTGTTAAATATGCACCCCTTATTAGAGTTACCAAGAAACATACACTATTTAGACACACAATTTAGAAAATGTGTTCCAACTATGAAAAATGTGTTTGTAAAAGCCTTCATATATCCACATATTTTCTGCACAATTCTCACTAACCATGTGAGATAATGGTGTACCCTATACTGAAACTCCAAATTGTGAAATTCTTGGATAGAAATGTCTTGAAAATAAAGGATAAAATAAAATACCCATAAATAAATAAATTAATTAATGGTTGAGGTGTGAATATTCCCCTAACCTAACACTATATTCCCCTAGAGAGTCCTATAATCCAAGGAGGTATTAAAGGAAACTCAATTAGAATAAGAAAAATATAATCATAACATGTTCTCTAATTCCACCAAATCAATATAAACAATCCTAAGAAAATCATTCTCCAAAACCAATCAAAAAATGAATGAGGCCAACGAACTAATGTAATGTGACTCTAGACCTATAAACATCCTTAAACCTCAATCCACACTCAAACTTGACTTCCAGAAATATAACATAAATAAAAGGATACCCAAGGTGGGTCTCTATATCATTTTGGAACTAACATGGTGGATTGATAAGACATTATCATTCTAAAATATTAACTAAAATAAAATCCAAACCTTTAACTGAAGAGACTCAAAAAAAGTATTCAATAAAGAAAACATTTTTAATCTCTCAAAATGGTTATTTACTCTCTAAATGAATGTAATGAATCAAATTTTCTTAAGGAAAACACAACCTCATAATCAGTCCAAAAAAATAAGATAAAGACTAATAAGAAACTCACTGATATCCTCATAAACAGGCACAAAAATGGTGGAGGGAATAGCCACAAACATTACCCATAAAAACAACATGAGATATAAACATGGGCTAAAGGAAATGAATGGTTAACCTATGAACTTATATCTAGGACACCACTTAGAGTAATATCAAAAAAGATCAATGAAACACCATCCAGTGTGAAAAATTGACTGGTTCAATGTCCTTCCAAGTCACTTGAAGCAGACCGAAGGTTTGTGTCATTCCCAACAAACCCAAAAAAATATCACTACAACTGTGGACATATATGAAAAATATAAGACCCATCCCGATTAACATGGTACAATAAAAACCTCAAAGAAACATATTACATATGAAACAACTTAGAGGAAACCTAAAGAAGAACATCCAAAGACACAATAAACTACAAAACCATAATAGATCATCTTTTATACCTAAATATTATTGAGACCCTTCTGAGAGGTATACTATAAGTAACAAAGAGAACCAAAAATATAAATCAATAGAAACACCATTATAAAATGTACCCAACCATAAATAATACATCAACCTAAAAAAGTAACCCAATATGAGAAATCATAGTCATGATCCAAATAAAATTACTTGAAACAAACCAAAATAACTTTTTTTTAAATCACTTAAAAATTAACCATTTTTATTTTTAATTCCTAAAAAAACTACATGTAAACCATTTTAAAATTCCAAAAGTTCCTTCATGAAAATAATTAACCCATTTTTAAGCATCAAACCCATTTTAAATTCAAAAATTCTGAATTCATGAAATTATAATGTATTATTTTAAAATCAATTTTCTCCAAGAAATGCCTTTATTAAGTCTCAATACCCAAATCGTTCTTCTCTTTATATTAACCCCATAATTATCTAATACCAACCAACTATCAATCAATAACATTATGCAATGCTAAAACATCCTTTGGAGGGACTAAGGGTTGTTCATGACTTAGCTACATGGTTTAGTGGACCATGTGAAAATCATGAAACCACAATTGGAATTAAGAAAAGAAAATTCATAATTAAAGACTTATAACTCAACATCCCATGTAAACTTGAGGCTCAAAATGAGTAAGAGATAGTTAGAATATTACCAATCACCCACTCAAGTTCCTACTATCTTATATCAAATATACAAGATACCCAAAATAAAAAAGGGAGATATAGAACCTGGGACCTCTTAAGAACCTATGATTTAATTCAATTTTTTCATGAACGAGTTCCATTCACCCTTAAGCAAGGTACTAAAACTAGCCAGAGACATACTCAAGGAATGCTCCAAATCACACTAAGCTGGGAACTAGCGCAAAAGAATCAAATTAGAGCATGTGAGAGTTATTTATCCCAATTTTAATTATTTAATAAGTATCAAAATTTTATCAAAATTATAGAATAACCCATCCATGTTTCAAGACAATAAGCTGATACAAAATAATAACACCCAAAATAAAACACAGTCATCAAGCATAAACATAATAACTTTAAAATAAATACAACAACAAGTGTAATAATATATGATCCATAATGTTGTAGAGTGACACGGTTGATGCAACTCTGAGAAAAAATAGAATGAAAAACCCAAAAGACAATCCAAATGCCTCTATGTGACCTAAAAGGTCACTATCCATCCATAAAACTAGCCTACTCCAAAACAAATACCAAACTATACCTCAAACTATAAAAATAGACTTGGGACTATCGATGTTGAGTGACACATGTTGTGTGTGAATATAAAACAAATTAGTAGGTAAGAACCATAGAGTCCATACATTTCCTTTCCAAAAACATCCATTACCTTCTTTTTGAAATATATTTTTTTAAATCTAATTTTATTTATATTAAGAATAAAATCATTAAAATTTCTAAAATACCCATTTTCCCAAAACTCAAATACACTTTATGAAATAATTTTTAAAGTCCCTTTAAGAAATTCATTTAAATCACATATTTAAAAATCTGATTTTTAAACTAATTTTAATGAAACCTTAAAAAAATTCAAATGAAACCCAAATAAATATAAAAAAATTAACAAGCTTTGATTTAAATTAGATACAATAAATAAATTTTGAGAAATGAGTCATGTATAATGATACTATAACATAAACATCAATCCAATAGAGTATATCTGTTGGAAATAATAATAAATAGAAGGTAAAAAAATTGAAAATTAAAGTGCTATAAAATAGTAGGGAATTTTAATATTTAATCATTGGTAATTCATAAACATAATTTGATGATATCTTAGATATAATTGGGTAGAACCATCTGTTGACCTATTAATTCATTCCTATGTCTATAACTAACTGATTGACCTCAACTAGCCTCACTGTTGGAACTACCCTATAGAATCTAGTGCCATAGAAGATCTAGTCTATCTAATGAGAAATAAATAGTAACCTATTATTATCCATTAATAATATTCAACTAATTCTCTTGATGTTAATAGTAATGGGAGGTATGGAAACCTATATATAAAACTGGTTAATAGAGAATAAATAAATGTAAAACAACTGCTTAACCAACCTACTTACAATCATCCATATAAAAAACCTCTCTAAAACAAATAAAAACCTACAAAGATAACTGAAATTGAGATGGAATCCATAGAGGATCACACTTTTAATAAAAAACCATTGCATATCACTAACTAGGAATTAATTATTTAAATATAAGTTATAGTTTTCTAGGAAAACTCATTTCATTCAATGTCCTTCCAAAACCCATGGTAAGCATAAAAAACTTTCCCAAAATTTCAAATGAAAATCTTATAAATTGTCATGACCCGTCCTCGGGGCCCGTGCCGTGACTACCCCAAGCCCGCCTTCCAAAGGCCAGGGGCTGGTGACTAGCACCGAAGGAGTAAATCCCGATAAAAAGGGAAGGCATTTCCTTTATAAAGTAAACAAACACCACAGAGTACGCAAGCTGAGTAAACACTAAGTAAACTGAGTACAAAAGTAAGTGCTGGAAAGTAAATGAGCCAGAATAAAAACTCAATTGTAAGTAAAGTACAACTAAAATGAAAGTACAACAACTAAAAAGTAAAGCAGTGAGTCGGAGTTGTCCTCTGGAAATCCCACCTGAAGGGTGGGTACAGATAATCTTCTCTAATCCTGAGATCTAGCCATCTGCTCCGAGTACGTCCCGTCCAGTGATCCATCTCCAGGTACCGTCTAGCTCCATGAGCTCCCACCTCGATCAGTGCTGTCCGTCATCTGCTTCCAACACAACGTAGTTCGGCCATAGCCCGTGCAGGGGAGAGTATACGCTACTCAGTAGGGACCCCAAGACCCCCGAAGGTCTCACAGAATCCAAGAATGGTAATCAACAAAGGAAAAATACAACCATGAAGTAACAACCAACTCTACTTAGGTATATGCCCATACATATACCTAAGTCATCAATTCCAGCTCGGCTCTAGTACTAGAGCCCAAGTACAACCCAGTCCACACAGGAAATCATAACCCATTCCACATAAGAATTCACAACCCAATCCACATAGGGATGTACAACAATCATATAAATGATAATGAATGTAAGTAAAGACTCATCTCACACAGTAATCCATTTAAAAGAAGGGTGGAGATGATTAGATGTAGCCTCTGAATCATCTCATCTGTCGAACCCACGTTGGATCCAAGTATAGTAGTCATCGTCGTCGAACCCACGGAGGATCCCAGCATGGTAGTCAAACCCACGGATGATCCCAGTACAGTAGTCATCCTCGTGGAACCCATGGAGGATCCCAGTACACTAGTCGTCCTCGTCGAACCCACGGAGGATCCCAGTACGGTAGTCGTCCTCGTAGAACCCACAGAGGATCCCAGTACAGTAGTCGTCCTCATCGAACCCACGGAGGATCCCAGTAAGGTAGTCATCCTCGTAGAACCCACGGAGGATCCCAGTACGGTAGTCATCCTCGTCGAACCCACGGAGGATCCCAGTACGTTAGTCGTCCTCATCGAACCCACGGAGGATCCTAGTACGGAAGTCATCTTCGTCGCAGCTAGCTCTAGGGTTCCTGCACACAGCACGCTCAATTCTGGGAGGGTCCGCTCCACGAGCCAAGAGGGTTGATACATCAACTAACACAAAGTCCGGAGTTGATGTATCCCAAAGTATTGTCTCGTCAAAAGGAACTCAACGCGACTGACGGCGCGTCAATCAGACGCTCGGTCTGAGAGTTATTGGCTTTTCTTCCCAGGGGCCCGGTTGGTTTTTAAGCCAAAACCAACCCGAACATACTCCAACTACGTCCAAACCTTGAGTGGAGTAATCCAAAAGAACTGTCTCACTAAGAGGAATCCATCAAAGTCGACGGTACGTCAATCGGACGTCCGGAACTCAATTTATAATTGTTTCCGCTCCGAGGGCCCGGTTGGTTTCGTGTTCGAACCAACCCGGACGTACCCAAAGTTCTCTGAAACCCTGAGTGTAATATACCGAAACGACCATCTCGATCCAAGTATCACTACTCAACTGACGGTGTGTCAATCGGAGGTCCGTAGCCCATGTTATGGGTGTTTGAACAGATCTGGCCGGAAATCAGGGCGTCCGGGCCCGGTCCGACCCGGCCCAATACCCCCTGGGTCGGCCCGAACCAGGTTGACCCGACCCGGGTATGGGTCCGGCCCGGTTGGGCGCGGCCCAACCCAGCTGGCACGGCACGGCCCGACCCGGCGTGGGGATCCGGCCCGGCACGGGCAGTCCGGCCCGGCACGGGTGGTCCGGCCTGGTGCGGCGGGTCCAGTTCCATGCAGGCGTCTGCGCTGAGCGGACGCGGAAGGGGGGGGGGCTCTACCCCTTGATTTTTAAACAGCGTCCCCCCATGTGGAGGGGCCCGCCCTTTTCCATCTTTCAGGGGTTGACCCCCTGGACTTTCCGGATCCAGCCGGCCGTAATGGTCGGTCGGTTGTGCCGCGCGGGACCTGCTAGTCCCGCCTCCTGTAGCACTGGCGACCGGCGGTTCTAGCCTCCCTCCTCTGCACCGTCGCAGACTTAGGCCGCTGACCTTGTCCGACCGGCGTGGCGCGATGGTGTCGTGACCCTCTGCCACGGCCCGCCACGGCTACGGCCCTCCATGATGCTCTGGCGCGTCGTGATGGCGTCGCGCCCTTCCGCTGTGGCCCGTCTCCGGCCACGTCCTCTTTAGGTCTCAACGGCATGGCGCGACGGTGTCGCGCTCCTTCGTCGCGGCCCGCACTAACTGTAGTTCCTTCGTTTCTGCACGGTGCGACGGCACCGCGTCGCCTCCGTTCCAATCCGTAACGAAGTACAACAACAATGGGGAGGAGGGTCGGCCGTGTTTGTGCGGTCCGACCTCCTCCCATTAATTCGATAACAAGCGCTAACTTATTTAACGATGAACATCAAAAATAATTCAGAACGTAAAAACAAACCCCTACCTCGAAGAAGATTTCGAACGATGATCATCGCGGGAAATGGCATCGTGAGGTGAAGCTTCGTATGCGATGACGGTGTTCGTCTGAGGAAGAAACGGTGTTCCCCTTTCTTTGACGTTGAGAGAAGGTGGTACGACGTGTCGGTGTTCTTTTCATTCTTGAAGGAGGAAGATGAAGTTCTTCTAAGAATAGAACTCTACCTCTCTCAAATATCCACACAACACATCAACCAAAAATAAAATAAGGCTTTGCCTTATTTTATTTACACATGCCAATAATTTTTAAAATTCGAAATTGAATTCACCCCATTAATTACATCTTGTGTTGTCAAAATTAATGGGTGTAATTTGGCATCATTTAAAGTGGAAGAGGGGTTAGGGGAAATGAATGGGTGGGGCTTGTGTTGACCCCACCTCACTAATATCCTATCAAGAGGATTTAGGTTCAAGTGGGTCCTACTCAACTCCCTCACATGGGGTTAAACCACTTGGATGTGAAATAGAAATTGTGACACAATTTTTATTTCACTTTAAACTTAATACTTTTTTTTAACAACTCTTCCTGAGAAAACTCAACTCTAGAAATGGTCTTCCTAATCAATTATCGGCGATGCGGTTTCATCGGTGCCCTTGGATTTCGATTCCGAGCATCGGTTCAAAAGTTAGGAAAACCCACACATTCGTTCACTGAACGTACCCGAGCTAAAATTCGGAAATTGATTCTGGGCACACTGGGCCTCGGAATCAGGTGCCGTCAGAAACTGCGTACTAATAAAATCCCAAATAATCTTAGAAAAAAATTTCCTTGAAATTTATGGGTATTTAAATTACTCCCACCTTAGGGCTCTACATCCTCGTAAAGATACATCACGAACTAGGGGAACAAATGAGGGTACTGAGCACGCATCTGAGCCTCCCACTCCCAAGTGCTCTCCTGGAGGTTCTCGTGCTACCACTTGATGCGTACCATAGGAATTGACCGCCCACGTAGGACCTGCTCCTGTCGATCCTCAATCTCCACTGGGACCTCCGCAAAAGTCTCCCCGTCATCAATTTCTATCTCCCCATGGTCGAGGATATGCGTCGGGTCGTGCACGTATCTCCTCCGCTGAGACACGTGGAAGACGTCGTGCACCCAGTGCAACTAAGGTGGTAGAGAAAGGTGATAAGCCACCTCACCTATCATGCTCATAACCAGGAATGGTCTGATTAAGCACAAAGATAACTTGTCCCCCTGGCCAAATCTCTGTAATCCACATCGAGGTGAGACCCATGAGAAAATGTGGTCGCCACCCTCGAACTCCAGTGGTCTCCGTCTCTTATAAGCATAGGACTTAGTCTACTCTGTGTAGTCATCATCTGCTCCTGGATGATCTGCACTTTCTCCGATTCTACACGTACTCACTTTAACACTATCCACAAAGGATATCTGAAAAATGGCTAGCTGCTCCGTCGTCACTCCAAGTAGCTGGATGCCCGACCTCCTGCTCAGAGCATCGGCTACTACGTTCCCCTTCTCAGGTGTATATTCTATCTCAAAGTCATAGTTTTGGATGAACTCGAGCCATCGCTGCTATCTTAGGTTCATTTCCTTCTAAGAGATGATACACATGTGAATAATTATTTGGTGAGAATCGTAAACCGTTCGCTCGATGAACAACGGGTGAGACTAGCCATTTGTAAGTACTCATCTCCACCCTTCTTCGTCTACGATCTACCAAAGCTGCTGAGATTACTCCTCTGCGAAAAAGATAAATCTGGTCTCATCCCCTGGATGAACCACATTCTTTGCCTAATACATTCAATCCTGACATGAATGGTACTATTTCATTCCATGGAGAACGTTGTAAGGCCTCGAGGCTACTACCATGAGATCCAACCGTTACTCTCACTTCCAAGAGTCGAGTCACACTATCAGCAGTAGTTTGTGGTCACTATGTATCCTCCAGTAGGAATCTCGGAAGTTAGGGTCAAGTCAACGGTTTTAACAGGAACCTCTCAGTACAAACTACATAGAAATGACAGGGAAGAAAATGTCACAAGAACATGTGTCTTTTATTACTGCAGCTCAAGGTACAAAGACACAAAGCATCCACAAACAAAACACCAACAAAGATAGAATCATCATGAACAAAAGTCTCCATGACTAGAGCTAGTCCCACTCCTTTCTATCTGCTCCCGAAGCTCCATGGTCATAGGCCTCATCTGCCTATAGTAGAGCACTCCCCTGTCCACCCGTTCCCTGTGGTCGAGGTGGTCTTCCTAGTGGTGGTGGTGGAAGGGCCTCAAAGCGTCGCCCACCATCCGCTGCTTGGCCAGCTCCTCTACCTCATCTGCCTACTTCTTACGGACCGCCACGGTCGAACCTCTTCCTGGGAGGTCCCTCTACTACCTGCTGCTCATCTGCCGGGCGGGTTGGGTAGTATCGAGCCATGTGACCCTGCCCACCGCATGCATAGCACTTCCTTCTCCTTGTCTGGCTGGCTCTCCTTCGTGTGCCCTGTACAATCGAATCTGCATCCTGATATTGCTTATCTGATGGCCTGGCCCGCTTGGACCTCTGCGTCAACTGTCTACTGCCAGCTGCATAAAACTCCGCTACGGGTCGTCCTACGGAGGGTCTCGCCGCTAGTGACTGCTCAGTGAGAAAACACTCCACTAGAAGGGCTCTCTCCAACACCCCTACCCGCGTCAGGATGTTGAGGGAGATCATCGAAGCCCTGATCTCATGCCTTAGTCCCTGCTCAAAGGTCCAGGCCCGGAAGAATGGGTCTCGTACCATGTCCGTGGAGTAGCACGAGAGATCGGTAAACCTCGTCGAGTACTGGGCTACCGTCATGTTGCCCTACCACAGATGTAGTAGCTCTTGAATGTGCACCGCACGAACGGTGGTTGGAACAAACTCCAAGCAGAAGAGGCTCTTGAAGTCCGTCCAAATAAGTGATTCCTCGTCGTGAACCTGGAGCATCATGCTCCACCATCTACCTGCTACTGCGTGCAGGAGACTCGCCGCAAGGATCACCATGAGGTCATCTGATGTCCCTACTAACCTGAAGACTCGAATGACAGCCTCCATCCAATCCTCGGCTGCCTGAGGGTCCATCTCTCTACGGATCCTGGGTGGTCTCTGACGCTGAAACTCGTGTAATGCACTCAGATGGCGTGCTCTCTTAGTTGTTGGGGCTGGTAGTATCGGTGGGTCGGCGGGTAGTGGTACCGCCGATGCCTCCGTTGTAGAGGGGCCCGACACCGAGGCCTCGTCACTCGGTGGGCTGTCGTCTCACACAAAGCTCGGAACCCTAGCTGGCTACCATCATGGGGCCATACTGAAAAGAAACAGGTGTGAAACGGTTAATACATTATACCTGGTGAGCTGACACAAAGTAATCACAAAGAAAACTTTTAAAACACACATGCAATCAATGTTTTCATACATTGAGTCGGAAATCAGAAGTCAGGGTCCAGGTGTATGGATACGTCAGTCGCCGCAGAAACACTGGACACCCTGGACTGATAACCACACTCAATACCCTTAACATTATTACTTCACTTAGAAGAAAGATTAGACTCCTGAGTTCTGTGGTAGAACCGAACTCCTCTGATACAAATTTATCATGACCCATCATCGGGGCCCGTGTCGTGACTACCTCAAGCCCGCCTTCCATAGGCCAGGGGCTGGTGACTAGCACTGAAGGCGTAAATCCTGATAAAAAGGGAAGTCATTGCATTTATAAAGTAAAAAAACACCACAGAGTATGCAAGCTGAGTAAACACTAAGTAAACTGAGTAAAAAAAGTAAGTGATGGAAAGTAAATGGGACAGAATACAAACCCAACTGTAAGTAAAGTACAGCTGAAATGAAAGTACAGCAACTGAAAATTAAAGCAGGGAGTCCGAGCCGTCCTCTGGAAATCCCACCTAAAGGGTGGGTACATATAGTCTCCTCTGTTCCTCGGCTCCATCCGTCCGCTTCGAGTACATCTCGTCCAGTGATCCAACTCCAGGTACCGTCCAGCTCCATGAGCTCCCACCTCGATCAGCGCTGTCTGTCATCTGCATCCAACACAATGTAGTGTGGGCATAGCCCATGTAGGTGTGAGTATACGCTACTCAACAGGGACCCTGAGACCCCCGAAGGTCTCTTAGAATCCAAGAAGGATAATCCACAAAGGAAAAATACAATCATGAAGTAACAACCAACTCTACTTAGTTATATGCCCATACATATACCTAAGTCATCAATTCCAGCTCGGCTCCAGTACACGAGCCCAAGTACAACCCAGTCCACACAGGAAAACATAACCCATTCAATATAGGAATTCACAACCCAATCTACACAGGGAAGCACAACAATTATATCAATGATAATGATTGTAAGTCAAGACTCAGCTCACACAGGTATGCATTTAAAAGAAGGGTGGAGATGATTAGATGTAGCCTCTGAATCATCTCCTCTGCCGAACCCACGTAGGATCCAAGTATAGTAGTCATCGTAGTCGAACCCATGGAGGATCCCAGCATAGTATTCGAACCCACGGAGGATCCCAGTAGAGTAGTCGTCCTCGTTGAACCCACGGAGGATCCCAGTACGGTATTCATCCTCGTCGAACCCACGGAGGATCCTAGTATGGTAGTTGTCCTCGTCGAACCCACGGAGGATCCCATAATGGTAGTCGTCCTCGTCGAACCCACAGAGGATCCCAGTACGGTAGTCGTCCTTGTCGAACCCACGGAGGATCCCAGTATGGTAGTCTTCCTTGTCGAACCCATGGAGGATCCCAGTACGGTAGTCGTCCTCGTCGAACCCACAGAGGATCCTAGTACGGAATTCATCTTCGTCACAGCCAGCTCTAGGGTTCCCACACACAGAATGCTCAATTCTGAGAGGGTCCGCTCCACGAGCCAAGAGGTTCGATACATCAACTGACACGAAGTCCGGAGTTGATGTATCCCAAAGTTTTGTCTCATCAAAAGGAACTCAACGTGACTGACGGTGCATCAATCAGACGCACAGTCTAAGAGTTATTGGCTTTTTCATCCCAGGGTCCCGGTTGGTTTTTAAGCCAAAACCAACCCGACCATACTCCAACTGCTTTCAACCCTCGATTGGAGTAAGCCAAAAGAACCGTCTCACTAAGAGGAATCCATCAAAGTCGACGGTACGTCAATCGGACGTCCGGAATTCAAGTTATAAGTGTTTCTGCTCCGAGGGCCCGGTTGGTTTTGTGTTCGAACCAACTCGGCCATACCCAAGGTTCTCTAAAACCCTGAGTGTAATGTACCGAAACGACCGTCTCGATCCAAGTATCTCTATGCAACTGACAGTACGTCGATCGGAGGTTCGTATCCCAAGTTATGGGTGTTTGAACAGATATGTCCGGAAATCAGGGGTTTGGGCCCGGTCCAACCCGGCCTAATACACCCTGGGTCAGCCCGAATCGGGTCGACCTGACTCGGGTCCGGGTCCGGACCGGTTGGGCGCGGCCCGACCCGGCTGGCGCGGCCCAGCCTTGCGCGGGGATCCGGTTCGGCGCGGGCGACCCGGCCCGGCGCGGGCGGTCCGACCCCATGCGGCCGGTCCGGTCTCGTGCTGGCGTCCGCGCTGAGCGGGCGCGAAAAGGGGGGCTTGCTTTTGAAATGGAGGCCCCCCACGTGGAGGGGACCTCCCTTTTCCTACCACCGGGGGTTGACCCCCCGGACTTTCCGGATCCGGCCGGTTGTGCCGCGCGGGACCTGCTGGTCCCGCCTCCTGTAGCACCGGTGGCCGGCGGTTCCGGCCGCCCTCCTCTACATCATCGTGGCCTTAGGGCGCGACCCTTGTCCGACCGGCGCGACGCAACGGGACTTCCCCCCTTCGTCGCAGCCCGCCCCGGCTACGGCCCTCCATGATGCTCTGGCGCGTCGCGATGGTACCGCACCCTTCCGCTGCGGCCTGTCTCCAGTCGCGGCCTCTTTCGGTCTCAACGGCGAGGCGCGGCGGTGCCGCTCTCCTTCGTCGCGGCCGGTACTGGTCGTGGTTCCTTCGTTTCTTCATGGTGCGATGGCACCACGTTGCCTCCGTTCCAATCCATAACGAAGTATAACAACAATGGGGAGGAGTTTCGGTCGTGTTTGTGCGGTCCGGCCTCCTCCCGTTAATTCGATAACAAGCGGCTGCTTATTTAACGATGAACGTCAAAAATAATTCCGAACGCAAAAGCAAACCCCTACCTCGAAGAATATGTCGAACGATGATCATCGCGGGAAACGGCATCGCGAGGTGAAGCTCTGTATGCAATGATGGAGTTCGTCCGAGGAAGAAACGGCATTCCCCATTCTTTGATGTGGAGAGAAGGTGGTACAGCGTGTCGGTGTTCTTTGCATTCTCCAAGGAGGAAGATGAAGTTATTCTAAGAGTAGAACTCTACCACTCTCAAATCTTCACACAACACATCAACCAAAAATAAAATAAGTCTTTTCCTTATTTTATTTACACATGAAAACATTTTTTAAAATTCAAAATTGAATTCACCCCATTAATTACATCTTGTGTTTTCAAAATTAATGGGTGTAAGTTGGCAGCATTTAAAGTGGAAGAGGAGTTAGGGGAAATGAAGTGGTGGGGATCGTGTGGGACCCACCTCACTAATATCCTATCAAGATGATTTAGGTTCAAGTGGGTCCCACTCAACTCCCTCACATGGGGTTAAACCACTTGGATGTGAAATAGAAATTGTGACACAATTTTTATTTCACTTTAAACTTAATCCATTTTTTTAAAACAACTCTTCCCGAGAAAACGCAACTCCATAAAAGGTCTTCCTAATCAATTACCGGCAATGAGGTTTCATCGGTTCCCTCATATTTTGATTCCGATCACCGGTTCAAAAGATAGGAAAGCTCACTCGTTCGTTCACTGAACGTACCCGAGCTAAACTTCAGAAATTGATTACGGGCACACGGGGCCTCAGAATCAGGTGCCGTCAGAAACTGTGTACTCGTAAAATCCCAAAGGATTTAAGAAAAAAAATTTCTTGAAATTTACAGGTATTTTCATAAATACTTTATAATAAAAACATTTCGAAACCTATTCTGAAATCATTTTAGAAACCAAAAGATGAAATGAAAACTCGTGTTTTAATATATCCATCCTATGAACTCTCTCTCTTTCTCTATACACCCACACATATTTATATATGCATGTGGTAAAGAATATATATATATATATATATATCCACATTCATATATATATATATACAAAAAACCATGTGATAAAAAAAGATACATAGTTCAAGTCACGCGTCATTATATAAGAAATTTCAATTAAAATAACCAATGTCTCAAAATTGTGAAAACCAGAAAACAAATCATAATTTGAACTAAAAACCAACTTAAATAAAGGATTAAAGGAAATAATATTTTAAAACACATTTTTTTTTGAAATTACACCTTTGGAATTATAGAAAACACATACAATATATACATAATATTAACACAACACATGAAAATTGAAAACCATGTAAAATTCATTTCTAGTACAAATTCTAGTTCATATAGCTTTCATAACCAATTTTTAGATTTATAAAAATGATAAATTTAATCAAAAATGAATTTAGAAAACCCTAAGAATATCATGGAATTTAATGTAAAGGTAATGAATTTAAATACCTACCTCAAATAAGTATAGATGGAATGAAACCTTTGAATATGGAAGGAATACTTTAAACATGATCTACACTTTAGAAAATAAATAGAAAAATGGATTTAAGACTAAAACATCATCTAGGGTTCAACCAAAATGAATCCAAAACATGAAAAGAAGGATAAACAAGGGAGGAATAAGGATATATTAAGAGAAAGATCTCACCAAAGGATAAACCACATTAATTAAAAGGATAAATATTTAATATCAAAGGGGAAGGAATGAGGAATGTATCTTGTATCCCTTTCACATGACTTAAATTAGTTGGAGGGGGTAGGGATTGAGTTAGGTTTTAATTTTTGGAGGGTTATTTTAGTAATTTCATGTATTTCGAAAATTGGGTAGGTCACATGGTTTGGAAGCATAGTTTACCACACCAAATTCTAACCATTAACCCCTCACTAGAGTTACCCAGAGACTTGAATGATTTGGTGCAATAATTTGAAAAACCATGTGACAAACTTTTAAAACAAGTCTGTCAAATCCTATTAAAATTATTATGGTTACTACATGGTTTTCATGAACCATGTGGGCTAATCATGCACCCTGCACTAAAACTTATTTTTTTTAATTTTCATAGCGAATCGGCACAAAACATGATGAGAAAAAAATTTAATCATAAATAAATAAAGAAATAAAGAATGAAAATTATAGGGTGTTATAGGGCCACACTATATATATACATCAATATAGGAGTGATTCCCAACTACAACTCTTTCCCAAACTCGATCTCTCTTTAAGGGGGTTCCATATCAACCTCTTCCAAAAAGATATCAGGTAATTTTTAAAAAATATATATAACGCCATTGAATAATATTTTATGGAAATAAATATCAGCCCTATCATCAAGGAATACTATGGCTCAAGATTCCTCCAACCCATTTTAGAATCTCACTCATCAATAAACACAATCTTCTCTCTATTAGGGTTATAAAAAATGACATGACTCTTGAATTAATACACAATAGCCTATACTAAATATAGATAATGCATGATGAGGATGATTTTGTATAGCTATATATAAAAATATAGAAAGTATCCCAAGAGCAATGCTTCCCTACAACAAATTCAAAATATCTGCATACATCATACAAGCTAGCTCAACCTCTAACTGGCGTAGTCAATTATATGGGCACTAGAAGTCTCTCCACATCAAGAACCAAAGAATTAACTAGGGTTGGTGAGAAAAATGAGTGTATATATATTCGATGAAATAATGTATACAACTAAGAAGAAAACTAGTAGATAGTACCTCACAGGAAATCTGGCTCTCTCAGTATTGGAAACTCTAAATAATACATTAGACCATGTCCATATATATATCCTCCCCAGCCCTGATGGTGATAACCTCTATGATCATGCTCTACTCATTGTCCCTAAGGATGAGGGGAATCCCAAATATATCCTCTGCATTTCTTAAACCTTCTCTACCGATCAAAATTTGTAGTACCTTGTAGTTTCTATTACCTCATAGAATACTTCAATAAGCGTAGATCCTAGAAAGGGATTCCATGTCCACACTATCTATCGAGGATTGTTGTAAATACTTGATTCTGATGGCCAAAAAATCCACAATAATAAAAAAAATTCATTCACTGATATGGGTTTGAGAACTTTCATATCTTAAAAAATGAGATAATGAAGGCTATAACTAACTCATATATATTTGAAGCTTATTTTTCTGAATAAGAAAATGATAACTTCAAGCCATAACTCTACTCTAGGGAGATTTTTGATGATTCACCACCTTAGAAAATATATTTATGCTTAAAATATTCTCAATGACCTCATATCTAACCAGAACCTTAAGGTATATCTACAACATAATCAGGGTGACATGGTGATGGATCTTTAGACACAAAGACTCCTCAAAATTCCATTATCAAGCCTCATCATTTGGAAAAAAGTTTAAATAATAACAAATTATATTCTTATAATGGATAAAAAACTCCCACAAATTAGAAACCCCTGATAAAGGGTAATAATTTGTTACTGAAGAACCACCTTCATGGTTGATTAAATAAAATTATTCAGGAAATAATTTCAAAACATCTCCCACAAAACAGTTGAATCTTCATGATCCCTATGGTATAAGAACCTACACTAACGAGATTCCCCCTGAAGAATTTTCACATCCAATGAAACTTATTACTCCTTATGAGAAGGAATAAAAGTGAGGAAATCTCTAAATACTTCAAACAAGTCTTGGTCTCTTAATCTAAAACAAGCCCTTGTACTTTTTTAGTCCTTGTATCTAAAATAGTTAGAGTGTTATCCTCCATGTTTCATCATTATCATCCTCAAATTTACAAAAATATTCTAAAACATCTTGCTAAATATCTTCATCTCGATCTTGTTGAGAATGTTAATCATGATTAATTACTTAAAATAATAATAGAGGCTCTGTAATCCTAGAATATATAATATCTATGGTTAATTAATTAATTAATTAATTAAAACTAATTTCCCATTATTTACCCAATTCAAATACAAGTTCATAAGATCATAATACACAATCCTTACCTATGACTTCACCCCGCAAGTAGCATCATTTCACTTACATGTTTAGTGAAATTGAAGTTTATTATGTTAGTTCATAGTGGGCCCTAAAATCCTTTTTCCTAGAAAGTATCCCCTCTTAAATCACATGCTAAGTCTAGTTGATACAATTTCTCTAAAAACCCATGCATCTTCACTAGTCCCTATCTATAAACTCCATCCTATCTATCAACCATAAACTTTGATACCATACTATCATGACCCCCACTGGTACCATCATAATACCCCTCATATTCCACACATTAGTGACTAAAACAAAGGTTATATAATCAAAAATATGATGCATTTCCTTCTTTATGTAAATTTAAGGATTAAGAGATAAGAGGAGATCCACAAATCAACATGAACTCTAAGAGATCCTAAATAAAAAATCTAAGCTATTACTTCCATGATTGATCACCAAATAGCTCCTTAGGGCCATAAAAAGATTATATAAAAATATAGTGAGAATATAAGTACAATAACTCGAATACTCCCTAGAACCAATCATGCAGAATAAGGAAGAACTATAATAATTGATAGTGAATAAAAAATTGAACCAAATCGTTACATAATTAGGTAAAACTATATCACATATTCACCATTTATTGATCATCACGAGATATATACAAGTAAATGTATCTATATTGAATATATATATATATGAAAGGTAATCTGCTTACAATTTCCCACTAGTGTGTCACTCTAATTCCCCCAACGACTCACATCCTATTCTCATACCTCACATAATCCATCCTATAATAACCTGATAAATCATATTTGAAATATTTTGTATCCTATAACATTCTTCATAACATCATCATCATCATATCTTGCAACCAAGTATAAGTCTATAAGCTAATACAGCCGGTGTGTCATACATTACACCTCATACCACAAAATCCTATGCATATACTCCCCTCATATGTCATAGTAACCATGAATGGATAAAAGTATGTGCTATAACCTCAAAAAATTATACCCCAAAAAAAATTTATAGTAAAATTAGATCCATCATTGCATGCATGAGTCTATACCATATACCTTAAGTCATGTAAAGACCTGTGTTTTTACAAACTATGAATTTGAGTAGAAATTTGACTTTTTTATTTTAGATGATTATAGGGAGTAAAATAGTAATCTAAACCTCGTTTATGATCTCATATAATTTTTAGGACCACACCATTAGTCTAAAAATAGGGTGTTTACCCTGGGACATGAGTTTAGTGGAACTCCAAGTTGTTCAAATTTTCATTGAATAATTTATAATTTATAATTAATTAATTAAACTCTAATTTATTCACTCACATTCATTTAGCCATATATGTTTAATGGAGTGTCAAATTTAGATTCCATCTTTCATGATTATTTCTATAAGGAGGGTTTTTTCTTAGTCGGGTTATAAACTTATGTTGTAATCTATGGCCAGGCCCAGACCACCTTTTCTTTTTTCTTTTCTTTTTCTTCCCTTTTCTTTTTCCTATTTTGGTTCTTCTCCCCCTAGATTCTCATGTATGCCCAATATGGGATTAATTTTGTTTGAAATAGAGAGATAACAGAGAGAGAGAGTAATAGAGAGATAGAGAGGGAATAAGAGAGGTGCCACTATGGAGTTCGGGAGGAGCCAGATTGTCACGCGGCAGTAATGGAATAAGTATCGCTATGAAGATTGAATAGATTCCACCCAAAGGTTGGAAATTTTTAATTTTTTTCATAAATCATCATAGATTTACCAATTTATTATTATAAGTAATTATAATAAATATTAAGGACCACCTAAGGGTCTATCTACATCTTTTTTGCAGAAAACAAGGGTTTTGGGATATTCGTTGGGGCTTCCTATTTAGAAATCCAAATCAAATTGCTTGTAGTTTAGTAACACATGTTGTGTGTTCTTCCTATTTAGAGAAAATGTATTTTTAGAGTTAAAAACAATGTACTTAGATCACACGCCATATACCAGTACTTGGCTATGTTAGTCAAGTACATGGGAAGATGATGTTTTCAGAAATACATGTTGTGTATTGGTTATACATGTCTTGTAGTCATAATCATACATGTAGTCGAGTACATTGTCCTAAAAACTATGTAGTAGAGCATGACCATGTAGGGTATATTGTTAGACCCCATTTGGGGTACATGTAATGTAGTAGTATATGAATGGGTAGAAATACATGGCCAGACCATGTAAATTACACGGGAAGGTACCCCGTATATGGTAAACACCGTTTACATGTTTTACACGCCATGTACTTGGGTTTTACATTAGAAGTCTAGTTGAATACACACCCATGTGAATATTTTAGAGAATATGATCTGTACTAGGGTTCACACACTGTATATGTT
The DNA here is from genome assembly GCA_963277665.1 of Viscum album. Taxonomy (NCBI): domain Eukaryota; kingdom Viridiplantae; phylum Streptophyta; class Magnoliopsida; order Santalales; family Viscaceae; genus Viscum; species Viscum album. Next base: position 1,532,600,834 of record OY728120.1, on the reverse strand, counting down.
TTTATTCCCTAGAGTTAGAATTAGACGTATGAGTTTTCCATTTTGAGAATTTTTCCACATAGAGTATGGTGGTGGAACCCTTGGGGTAATTTGAGGACTCCTAAGAGTAATTTTGGAAAAATAAAGACAAAATGGAGAGATTATTCTTCTATTAAATATTTTCTTTTATCCCATGAAACTGAGACCTGGGATGAGACCAACATCAAGGTCGTATGAAATGGGTTGTGGACTTGGAAATGGTTTACAAAGTTCCTTATCTAATGTGTCTCGGGATAGTATCTAGTGGGAGAGAATGAGATGTTAATTGATTATATTTATTGGTTGGATATTTGAACTAACCTAGAGTGATAACATTATCTATTATGTTCCATGTTCCTTCTCTCTAGACTGATGTTTTTTAGATTTTCCCTTGAGAAAAACCCCCTTTTGTGGTGAGCCTCTTTAGGCCTATAGGTTCGCGGGTTGATAAAATTCAGTGTGTTCTCGAGGATCCCATGTAGGATTCCTTCATTTATGTTTCTAAATAGAGGATACCATGTAGGATTTCTTTTCATACTTACTCTTTCCGAGGATCCCATGTAGGATGCATCCTCTTGATTGGGTTTTTAGAGGATCCCAAAAGGGATTCCTTTCCTTATTATTAACATAGAGGATCCCAATAGTGATTCCTGAACTTATGTGTAGACCATGGGGATCTAGAGTAAAATGTACTTCATATGTTTTATTTAGGGGACCCATTGGGTTCCCTGATATTTGACAGACCCTATGATAGCATGTTATGGGTTCAAGTAGATGTGGTAGTGGGTGTCCCCTTAGAACTCACACCAAACATATAAGATGGAGGGGATATGGAAATAGTTATCTGTATAGGCATTCTAAAAAACTCAATATCTTTTTTATTAATTCAATTGGATAATATTGATTTATATATAATTCCAAACATGATTCTTGGAACTCAACCCATTGGGAATGATTCTATGTAATGATATAATGGGGATCCTCATAGGTACTGTTAGCATCTAGATGTTGAGCTATTTTATTTGATTTATTGTTAATTTATCATGATGACCAGAAGTAATTCTTAGGATATAAATTATATTATATATTTAATGATACTTGGGTTAATTTTATGAAATTTCTTTTATGGGATCATAGGTTAAATAAAATTATATTATTCCTTGAGTGACAATTGGGTTCTTTATATGGAATTACGTAGAAGATCTCATATGGTGAATGGAATTTATATTATACCATGGGTGATACTTGGATTATTTATATGGAATTAATTGGATGGGATCATTGGGTAGATGTGATTACATGATGATATGGGTGACACTTGGGTTCTTGATATGAAATTCATTGGATGGGCTCATAGGTCAAGTGGAATTATGACATGCTATGGGTTACACTTGGGTTCCGGATACGAAATGGCTTGGATGGGATCATATCACAAATGAAATTATTTTATTATTTATTATAATTATAAATGGATTAATTTGTCACACACATTTGTTTTTGGTTTTATTTATATAAAGTAAAGTGATTAGAGACATTCCGGCTTCTATTGAATCAGGTATGGTTGTTTGGGATTACATAACCAATGATCAACTTTATTATACATGGCTTGAGTGGTATGGAATCTAGATCAATGAATTATTCATAGGATTTACAATTGAAAAGGTTCAAAGGATGAAGGATTGAATGTGAGTTTACTTTATTTATTTTATTAAGTTCCATCTTGGCTAGTATGAGAATATTACATGAGTATGCACTTATGACAAAAAATTATTGGTTCACCATTGAAGGTGGCCTACTGAGATTCATTTCTCACACCCTATACATGTACCTTGGTTTGAGTGAATTAAATATATATTCTTTTAGGTTTATCATAGATTTGTGATATATATGGTTGAGGCCCAAGGATTCATGATCAGTAAGATTCACTCGAGTGGATTATTATGATTAGGTTGGAGGAGCTCGGTAGTGTCTCAATGACCAAGTATGCGGTTTAGATCAGAGTTAGCAATAGATCCATGTACTTTTATTTCTGTTCCTTTTGTTTACTCTTAAATATGTAGTCCTAATATTGTAATATAAGTGTTTCGTGTATGAAATATCCATTCAGGTCTTATAAAATTTCATTTATTATTACATCCTTGTCTATATTTATTGCTTCTGCACTCTGTTTATTTAATTATATGGATGATTTTTTGTTATTTATGATGATTTATTACTATGATATGATGGAATAGACTCCCCATAGACACACTCTAGTCCATAGAAGCTATTCTGAAGCCTCTTTTGTATGGGTAGGTGTGCTTGATGCTTAATAACCAACCAATTCAGTTAATTTGTATAGAGTGAACTAGGTTAGGATGTGACAAAGTGGTATAAGTGTTGTTTCTTTCCGTATTTTATTTCTATTTTGGATATGGTAGATAGAAATATTATGAATGTGTTATAACATATGATTGATATTGTAATGGTTCATTGAGAACAATTTTTTCGATAACATGTCACGGTTTCAAGGGATATGGGATTAATTTTTTGGATATGTGATGTTATAGTTGTATATGATTTTTTATTTGAGTGATGCACATGTTTTGTAGAGTTTGTAAAATACTATGGATTTAGGGATCTTGAAAAATTGCAGATATTTCATTGATTGATTTTTGGAACTTGGTCTATTGGTAAGAGGAAAATTACTAATTTTCACTCTTTTCCAACAATGGAAAGAGGCATCTCATGCATCATATTTTACATGCATAGTCTACATGTTATAGGCCTAACAGTGTGTGATTTTATTACTGATGATGATGACACTTTTATATAGTTTCAACAACAAACTAAATTGTGTTATAGAATCCCAGGATTAATATACATGGATATTACATTATTTTATATTAATATTATATACAATAAAAAAAATACACGCCCGATGACAATAATAGTTTAGTGTCTTTGGAAACATGGAAACAAAATATTCTATTTTGGTGAAAGATCTTAGAAATCACCCATAATGATATACACCTTTATTAATTATACCTAAAACCTTTCTTCATAACCCAGAGAAAGGAAACATAAGGAATGGGTGAGCTCATATGCTCAGTAAGGGTAAATAAGGGAAATGCGTAAGCATAACATGAAAAAATAGGGTATGGAACTTGAGCATAACATTTGAAGATCATACCCTACATATTAGTGATCAAAATAAAAATTGGATGTTTATAAGACATAGATCATAAGATAATTAAGTGAACAAGTCATGAAAGAATAACATAGGAATAAGACCTGGAATTTGGGGCATGCACATTGGTTTATAATGTTGTGAACATGTATAAGTATAAACATGTTCACTAATTATGTTAAGGACATGAAATCAGGCCCCAATATCAACTTGTGGACATGTAACCATTTTCATGCATAACATTTTGAATTTGTAATCATGTTCAAGAATAACCTTATGGACATGAAATTGGGTCCATACATAACATTGTGAACATGTAATCAAGTTCATGCATAACCTTATGGACACAAAAGTGGGTCCATGCATAATATTGTGAACATGTAATCAGGTTCATGGATTACATTTTGAACATGTAATTTGGTTCATGAAAAAAATTATGGACATGAAAAAAGCTCCATGCATAACATTGTGAAGATTTAATCAAGTTCATGCATAACATTGTGAACATGTAATAAGGTTCGCACATAAACTTATGAACATGAAATCAGGTCTATGTATAAAATTGTGAACTTGTAATCATGTCCACACATAAAATTATGAACATGTAATCAGATTCACACATAAACTTATGGACATGAAACTGGGTCCATGAATAACATTGTGAACATGTAATCAGGTTCACACATAACATTGTGAACATGTAATCAGGTTCAGGCATAACATTTATATTCCCGATCCATCCATCATTACCCAATTAATTGGAGGGAGATATATGTCCCACCCATCTCATAATAAAATAATTCATACATGTTTCAAAAGATAATTAAAATTTCATAATATGACCACCCATAAAAGGAGAAGGATTTTATAAACATCAAATCATAACCTAGGAAATTAAATGGGTATCAATAACATTTCATCACATCATAACCTATGGAAAAGAGATAGGTTTCATAATCATTTCATCAAATCATAACCCATGAAAATAACCAGGTTTCAAAATCATATAACCCATGAAAGAGAAATGGATTTCATAAATATATAACCTGTTAAAGATAAATGAGTTTCATAAATACCCTGAGATTAAGCAAAAATCATTCATAAAAAGGATATGAATGGAACCTTTAGATCATTTTATATAAGGAAATGAGTAACATCAACATATGTCATTTTATATAGAAAATAAATTTGAAATATATTTCAAAAAACATTCTTGAAGAAAATATCATTTCTTCTTTGAAAAATTATTATTAATACATAAATCCATTTAAAAATAATTTTATAAGTAAATACCTTTAAAATTTTTAAAGAAGACTCGAAATCATTTTGAAAACCTTTTCCCTTAAAAACATATAAAATAAGATTAAAAACATTTTAAAAACATTTTTCATTTAAAATGATTTTAAAACTAATAAAGATATATTGAAAATGTTTTTAAACCCATTTCATTGAAAATACTTTGAAAGCTTATAAATAAGGCTTGAAAAAGTTTTGAAAACAAATTTTCATGAAAACTTATAAATAAAGGTTGATTTTTTTGAAAACAATGCACATTGAAATTTAATTTTAAAAAACATTTTCTTAACAATTAATGTTTAAAAAAAATCAAAGTAATAGTCAAATAAATGATAGTAGATAAATACAGACATGTTGTAGATGGTAAAAGGAACATTCCATTTTCATGGTAAGAAGGTTATAAAAATGTCCTCTTCAGAAAGCGACAAGAATATTCATTTGAAGAGATTGGTAAAAAAAATGTGAAAAAATGTATTTAAAATATTATAGGATAAGGGTATAATATTCTTGTAAACCCTTTTTAGAAAATATGGTTTGAAGGAACCTAGATTTCTGGCCGAAGAGAGGGTAAATTCGGGCTTTCTTTAAAAAAATTCTTAAAATCCTTATGTACCAAAGAGTAAAAATATGGTACCAATACATGAATATAAAATAAATAACCATAGGATATAAAAATTCATAAATTTAATTGATATATGAATCACAATATTTCATCAAAGGAAGCATAACCATAAACAATCTCAAAAAGCGATGAGATTGTCTCAATAAACTCTTATAACATGGTAACTTGGGATCGTACTTTCCCTATAAGAAATAAAATTATATAAATATTAAAATATCATTAAAATGTTTAGGTTCATGATATAACATGTAAAATCTAAGTATATACACCTTTAAGAAATATTTTTGGTGCATTACAAAACATGAGTATCAAGGAAGGCAAATTGAGACAAAACTATTTTACAGATTTGGTAACTTTTGAAACATAAAACCCATGAAATAAGGATAATAAAATGGATATGTGAATACCCATAAATTTAATTATAAGATACATATAATAAAATCAAAATAATTACATACACCACACAAAAGTAAATATTGGAAAACATAACATGTATCTCACCGAAATTAAAAGTGAGTTGAAATCCCCATACATTTTGTCTTAACTCTATTCATACTGATACAATATTCCTATATAAAAAATATAATTTTATTATAAATATTTTAAATAATAATATTATTATACATAAAACCATTTTTTATCATAAACTTATATTACCCACTTGTTAACGATACTATGTTATGGTTTCACTTTAGGTAATATTCGCTTTCTTCTTCGCAAGTGTCTTAATTTGTTATATTATTGGTCCTTATACTTATATCACGATTCCAGAATTTATACCATGATATAAATATATCGTATATAAATTTTAATTGTATTATAATAATCTATATAATATAGGATTATGAAATGGAATAAACCATTCATGGAGATGGTAAGCCGTACGTATACATAAACGTTGTTTCCGTTTTTATTTTTGTATTAAAAGAAAGAAGGAAATGAAATATATGTATATGTATACATAATTATTAAAGTAGTTTTATGATATCATATATTATATATTTTCACTAATCCCATCGTTAATTCAATCCATGTAGTGTATGAATGAATCATATCACTTTTAGTGGTCGGTAGTCCACACTTCCTCAAAAGAAATTATTGTATTTACACTAAATAGGAAGTCAAAAAGACATGTGTTGTAAATGGAACCCAAAATCATAAATATGTAATAAATATAATATATGAAATATATAAACATATTTTCCATCCTAATGGACACCATGGTATGTGGTAATGGAAAAATTAACAATCATCATTTTGTGAGGAAGTAGTTCATCGTACATAGAAATAATATGTTCGTTACCCATTAGATGGAGGTCTGTGTTAGTGTAGGTATAAAAATTTACATAAAATCATAATATTATATTTAGGATACTGGTGTTTTAATATAATCATACAATAAATAGAGTTTTATGGAGTATATAAGGAGAATAAAATAAAGGACATGAGAGAAGACGTTACCTCTTAATTGGGTAACTCCTTTTGGTTTGTACCAAAAGGATTCCATGGATTGATTTCTACCCAAGGGTAGTATTATAGGAGGAAAATAAGTATTTTGGGAAGTTTATTGGGTAGATATTGGCCGAAAATAATATTCTGATAGGTGTGAATAAGTGGGACAGTTTGTGGCCTTTTATAGGGAAGGAATAGAACTCAATTGGAATTTTTAAAAACAAGTTAGGTGTACACATGTTATTTCCTAAAAAAAGTCACAAAACCATTATAAATAAATAATAGAATGTTTATGACAAAATAATGGCCAAAATGGGTTTTGGACAAGTGGATAGGTCATTTTTCTCATAAGATTTAGGTTTAGTCCCTAATTAAGATTAATTTGACCTTAATCATTGTGATTAATTTTATTCACTTTTACTAATATTTTTGGTAAACAAATGTTGATCTTATTAGAATGAAAATATTATACTAATTAAAATGGTTTTGGTTGGTTTTTCAAAATTCAATTTATAGAAGTGACAAATTTAAGATTAAATTTAATCCTATAAATGTGGCAAAATAACAGGTTTTAAAAGTAGAAAAAATGTTCATACGTTTGTTAAGTTTTTATATTCAATTTCAAAGTAAAATTTATTCTACTAAATTGTATTAATAGATTTATCTAATGTGACCTTAAAAATAATATAATTTAATATTAATAATTATTTAAATGAAAATGATGTTTTTAACTAAATTACAAAAAAAATCACTATTCATCAAAAGATAAATTTTCTCAGAAAAATATCAAAAAATAACCATAATATAATGTTGGAATTATAAATTAAGAAATGAAGTTTATTTTATCAAATTAAATTTCTAGATGTGTCTAAAATTAATTTTATTATTTTTTAAGGAAGGACGTGAAATGTAGTTCATTTGAGAAAGTAGTATTTTTAAACATATAAGGTCTTTAAAAAAATTATATCTTACATTATCAATATGTTTCATTTATATAAAAAAATTATAATCAATATTTTAAAAGTAGTAATTACTATTCTTATTACTAAGTTTAACAGCTAGGTTATAATTATCTCATTTAAATAATTATAACAGTAAAATGATATTTCGTAGAAACATCAGTGTTGTGTGTAACATAAGCCAAGTTGTGGTTTTGTGTAACATACTCTAAGTCAATATTCTATGGATCATATGCTAATTTTTTCAGTGTAATGCATTAAAATTCAGTGTTTCAGGTAGCGTAAGCCAAGTCATTGTTGCGTGTGGTGAAAGCTAAGTGGGAATTGTGTGTAACGCAAGCTAAGTCAATGTCGTGTGAAAGTAATGTCTGACTTAGTGTTTTAATGTATATATATATATATATACAACTATTTCCAATGTCACATAAAATGAAAAATATCAATAAGATGAATTAATTTGAAAAAAATAATTTAAAAATCTCATGGTGTTACATTCTACCCCCTTAAAATGAATTTCACCTTCAAAATTTGTCTAAGTTATCAAAGATTTAATACTTTAAAGTTTCATTAATAGAAAACCAAATTGTAAAAATGAGTACAAAAACTTACCTTGAAAAGGGAAAGTCTGAACCCTAATGGTTACCTAAAGTAACATATAACAAGGTTTCCTAATAGGAGAACATTGGTTGGGAGTAATGATTGGACATGGAAGAAAAACATAAATATTTATAGGGAGTGATTGAGGTAATCAATAACATAAAAGTGAAGGATCAAACAAAATTTAATGTCCACAAAGTTATAAATCTGTGATGATTTAAAATGTCACCAACTCAATAGAAATTAAGGTATTATGAAAATACATTTTTTTATCATTATCCTATAATTGAGTAATTTTTTTACTTACTAACAATATAAGGAAACATACTTAATTGGTGTTATTACCATTCTTATACACAATACTAGCCTTTAGTTATGCCTTACTATATTTCCACTTCAACTCTTACACTAAGAAATGAATGAGAATTCTTTTTTATTCCTGATGTACTAAAAGATCATGAGATCTATGATAATGCAACCCATCTATATTTAGTTACAATAAACATAATATATTTTGAATATGATATCCAATATGCATAAATCCTTATATGGAGAAATAACACTTTAATCTTACTAACTTCATCTAATGTTTAACTTAAATATTCCATAAATGGTTAACCTTATAATTATTCCAAATGATTAAAATTCAAAGATTTTGAAATAGTGTCCTGAAATCTGCTTAATATTGATCCCCCATATATCACAAAGTACCCATTGGTTGTAACATTCCAAACATTTGAATACCCTCATCACATTTTCCCTTGAAACATGGTAAAAACCTTAATTACCATAAATCATTTTGGAAAAAATGCATGATTCTTTATTCCAAAGGTTATTGGACATATTAATTAAATAAAAGAAGCTTTAAAATTCATCCTTTATGACATAGACTACTTTTTCAACCAATCAATAATTAGATCTAGGGTAATCAGTGATATCCAATTTACTTTATCCAAGTAAAACATAGTTTTCTCAACATCTTGATCACATTAAGGGTTACCTCCCCTTAATCAAAATAACACTTTTCTAAGTATTAATCACTATTAAACATATCCTATTAAATCCTTAATTAAAACATATACTAAAAATTCTTATGTATTTCATGATTCATATAACTTAATCTTTGAATTCAAAAATATAAGTACTTTATTCATCAAACTTTTATTCTTAAACAATTACTCATTCTTCATAAAATTATTCCTTAATATTTATTTCCTATAATATGAAATATGAATTATTTATTAAAGTTCCTCATCCTTAATCTAATAATTTTTCTTATGATTAACTTAAACAATACTCGGAAGAACATTACATACCTTTCACATGTCGTTTGCGGTCTCTTTATCTTCATAAGTATAATCAATACTCATACCAACTTCATTATTATATTTATGTGATATCCAATTGGGAAATATATTTTCATAATTTCCATACTTTCAACATATGAAACATTACATTTTAACCATGTTACATATATTTATCTCCATTGAGTAAAATTAGAAAGTACAGGGTGAGAAACACATATCATAGAAGAAAAAAACATAATCATGTATAACTACTTATAGGTTGTCTAAATAATGACACCTACCATTAATCGATGACACCTTAGGTTTATCCAAAATTATTCAAAACCAAATTATTTTTAAATACTTCATGATGTTTTATGAAGAGTTTGTGAATTCCCAAAACATATCCCCTAAGAGAGTCAAACTAGTTGTGCAGCAAGGCCCATTGTTATGTATCAGATTACTCCGATTTATGCCTAGAACATATTGTCATAGTTTTTTCTCCTAGTTACATATGTTACAGAGACACATCCTCTTATAGTATCCAGACATGTATTTCTAGTAAACAGGTCACTCTATCTTTTACCAAAATTCCAAGAAATTTTCATAAACATTAACTCATCCTTATATTTATCCTTTGATACATACCTAGAAATATAATTAGAAATATACATTGGGATCCCAATAATGTTTTATCATCCTTGTTTCTAAATATTTTCTAAACTTTTCCTTTGATACCAACTATAGAGACCCAAGCTTAACATTTATAGATATTACATCATTTTAGATGAGTATTTAGAACACAATAAAAACACATGCCTGAGGACCGTAATAGTTTTGTGTCTTTTGAAACATGGAAATAAAATCTTCTATCCTGGAAAAATATCTTCAATATCTCCCATAAATATCTACACCTTTAGTACTTTTACCTAAAACATTTTTCATAACCTAGAGAGAGGAAACATAAGAAAGGGGTGAGATCATATGATAAATAATGGTAAATAAAAGAAATGTGTAAGCATAACAAGAACAAATAGGGTATGGAACTTAATAATTACATTTGAATATTATACCATACACATTAGAGATCATAATAAATATTGGCAGTTTATAAGACATTTATCATAAGATCATTAAGAGAACAAGTCATAAAATCATAACATAGGAATAGGACATGGAATTTATGTCATGAAAATTGGTTTATAAATTTGTGAACATGTATAAGTAGAAACAATTTCACTTATTAAGTTAAGGACATGAAATCAGGCCCTAACATCAACTTATGGACATGTGACCAGGTCCATGCATAACATTGTGAATGTGTATTCAATTTCACAGATAACCTTATTGACATGAAACTATATCCATGAATTACATTGTGAATGTGTAATAAAATTCATGAATAACCTTATGGATATCAATACAGGTCCATGCATAACATTGTGAACATGTAATTATGTTCATGCATAACATTGTGAACATATAATCGTGTCCATTCATAAACATATGAACATGAAACAAGGTCAATGCATAACATTGTGAACATGTAATTAGGTTCACACATAACATTTTGAACATGTACTCAGGTTCATGCATAAACTTATAGACATGAAATCAGGTCCATGCAGAAAATTGTGAACATGTAATTTGGTTCATGCATAACATTATAAACATGTAATAAGGTCCATATATAAACTTATGGACATGAAACTAGGTTTATTCATAATTTTGTGAACATTTAATAAGGATAACGCTTAACATTTATACTCCTGAGTCATCCATCGTTACCCAATGCATTAGAGGGAGATATAGGTCCAACCCATCTCATACTAAAATTCTCCATACAAGTTCCAAAAGATAATTAAAACTTTCATATTATCATGACCCATAAAAAGAGATGCTTTTATAAACATCAAATTATAACCCACAAAATTAAATGGGTATAAATAAAGTTTTAACACATCAAAACTTATGTAAAATAGATAGGTTGCATAATAATTTCATCAAAACAAAACCCATGAAAAGAAGTGGGGTTCAAAATCATATAACCCATGAAATATAAATGTATTTCATAAACATATAATCAATTAAAGAGAAACGAGTTTCATAATGACCATGAAATTAAGTATAACTCATTCATATAAAGGATATGAATAGAACCTTTAGATCATTTCCTCAAAAGGTAATGTATAACATCAACAAATGTCATCTTAGATGGAAAAATAATTCTGAAATATATTTAAAAAACATTTATTGTGGAAAATATAATTTCTTATTTGAACAAGGATTTTTAATACATAAAACCATTTAAAAATCATTTTCTTAGAAAATATCTTGAAAACTTATAAAGAAGACTTGAAATAATTTTGAAACATTTTTCCCAAAAAAATTATAAAATAATATTCACTACATTTTAAAAACATTTTTCTTTGAAATCAATTTGGAAACTTATTAATAAATATTATAAATGTATTGAAAACCATTTCTTTTAAAATACTTTGAAAACTTTTAAATAAGGCTTCAAAACATTTTGAAAACAATTTTCCTTGAAAACTTATAAAAAAAGGTTGAAAACATTTTTAAAATAATTTTACTTGAAATTTAATATTAAAAATTATTTTCTTAAAAATTAACCTATAAAAAATTCAAAGTAATCATAAAATAAATGATGTTGGATAAATACAGACATGTCGTATGAGGTAAAAAGAACATTCTTTTTTAATGGTAAAAAGGTTATAAAAATGCCTTGTTTATAAATAGAGAAGAAGATTCATTTTAAGATATTGGTAAAATAAAAAAATTGAAAAAATATATTATAATAATTATAGTACAATTGTATAATATTCCTGGAAACTCTTTTTATAAAACAAGTTTTGAAGGAACATATATTTCCAACCGAAGAGAGGGAAAAGTTGGGATTTCTTAAAAACACTTTATTAACTATATTATGTTACAAAGAGTATAAATATGGCACCAATACAAGATTATATCCTGAATAACCATAGGATAAGAAAATAAAAGAATTTATCTGAGATATGTATCATAATATTTCATCAATGTAAGGATAAACATAAACAATCTCGAAAAGCGATGAGATTGTCTCAACAAAATATAATAACTTGATAACTTGGTATCATACTATCCATGTAAGAAATAAAATTACATGAAGCTTAAAATATCATGAAAAGATTTATATTCATTATATAACATGTAAAATGAAATTATATACACCTTGAAGAAATATTTTAGGTTCATAACAAAACATGAGTATCAAAGAAGGAAAATTAAGATAAAAACTATTTTACCGATTTGGTAACTTCTGAAAAATAAACCCCATGAAAGAAGGATCATATAATGTACATTTGAATATTGGTATACTTAATTATAATATAAAAATAATAAAATAATGGGAATTACATACATGACAAAAAAGTAAAGAGTGTAAAACATAACATGCATCTCAAGGAAATTAAAAGTGAGATGAAATCCTCTTACCTTTTGTCTTGACTCTCTTCATACTTATACAATCTTACTTTATAAAAAAAATAAGTTTATTATAAATATTTCAAAGAATAATATTTTTATAAATAATACCATATATGGTTTTATTATGACCATATATTACCCACTTGGTAACGATCCTATGTTAAGGGTATACTTCGGGTAATATTCTCTTTATTCTTCACATGCGTCTTAATTTGTTATATCGTTGGTCCTTATACTTATATAATGATTCCAAAATTTATAACATGATATAAATATATAGTATATCTAGTATATTTTTATTATAATAATATAGAGAATACAAAATTATGAAATGGAATACACCATTCTTAGAGACGGTAAGTTGTACACATGCATGAACGTTGTTTGGGTTTTTATTGTCATATTGAAAGAAAGAAATAAATAACATATATGTATATGTATATATAATTATTAATTTATATTTAAAATATAATATATATTATATATATTCACTAAAACCATCCTTAATTTAATCCATGTATTTTATGAATGAATCATATCACTTTGAGTGGGCGGTAGTCCACACTTCCTTAAACGAAATTGTCGTATCTACACCAAATGGAATGTTAAAAAGATGAATTTTGTAAAAGGAATAAAAACACCTAAAGAAATAATAAATATAATATATTACATATATAAAAATATTTTCCATCATAATTACCACCATGTTGTGTGGTAATCGAATAATGAACAATCCTCATTCCGTGAGGCAGTAGTTCACCGTACACAGAAACATTATGTTCATTACCCATTAGATGGAGGTGTGTCTCGGTGTAGATAGAACCATTTACATAAAACATAATATTATATTTAGGATAATTTTTTTATATAATCATATAATAAATAGATTTTTAGGTGGTGGATAAGTAAAATAAAATAAAGTACTTGGGAGAAGACATTACCTCATATTCGGGTAACTCAATTTAGTTTGGGCAAAAAGGCTTCCTTGGATTTCCTTCTGAAAAAGGTAAGGATTATAAGAAGAAGTTAGGGATGTTGGGAAGTTTATTGGGTAGTGATTGGAAGAAACTAAGAGGTTTAATAGGTGTGAAGAGTTTTCATAGGTGGTGGCCATTTAGAGGGAAGGAAAAGGACTCAATAGGATTTTTTTTAAAACAAGTTAGGTGTACACATGATATTACCTAAAAAAAGCCATAAAAAACCAAAATAAATCAATAATTGATGGTTTATGGACGAATAATGTCCAAACAATGGGTTTTGGAAAATTTTATATGTCATTTGGTACCCTAATATTGAGGTTTGGTCTCTAATTAAGATTAATTTGACCTTAATCACTGTTATTAATTTTATTCACTTTTACTCATATTTTGGTAAAAATATTAAGTTGATATAACTATACTCTAAATATAATACCTATTAAAATGTTTTATGTCTTTTTTTTAATTTCAATTAAAAAAATTTGTAAAATTTAATATTAAAGATAATCCTACAGACGGGACGAAATAACAGGTTTTTAAAGTTGAAAAATGTTCAAATGTTTGTTAAGTTTTTATATTAAATTTAAAATTTAAATTGATTATAAAGACATAAATTGTATTAATAGATGTATAATTGGTCTAATTTGACCTTAAAATTAATATAACATAACATTAATAATTCGTTAAATTAAAATCTTGTTTTTAAGTAAATTGTAGTAATTTTAACTATTCATAAAACAATGAAGTTGCTTAGAAAAATCCCAAACATTAACCCTAATATAATTTTTGAATTATAAATTAAAAAATTAATTTTATTATATAAAATTAATTTTCAATATGTGTATAAATAATTTTAATATTTTTCATATAAGGACATGAAATTTAGTTTATTTGAGAAAATAGTATTTTTAAACAAATAATATCTTTACCAAAAAATGTTTCTTAAGTTATAAATATGTTTGATTTATATAAAACCATTATAATAAATATTTTGAAATTAGTTATTAATATTAATATTACTATGATTAATGACTTGGTTATAATTATATCATTTAAACAATTATTACTATAAAATGATGTTTCATAGAAACATCAGTGTTGCATGTAACATATGCCAAGTCGTGGTTCCATGTAACATACACTGAGTAAATGGTTTATGTATAACTAATTTTTTGTTGTGTAACACATGATAATTCATTGTTTCGTGTAGCGTAATACAAGTTAGTGTTGCGTATAGAGCAATTGAAGTTGCTATTGTATAGCACATGCCAAGTCGGTTTCGTGTGAAAGTAATGTCTGAATTAGTGTTTTAATATATATATATAAAGAAATATTTCTAGTATCATTTGAAATGAAAACTATCAAAAAGATAAATTAATTCAAAAAATCTCAGGGTGTTACATTCAACCCTCCTTAAAATGAATTTCACCCTCAAAACTCATCTGGGTTATAAAAGGTTTAATACTTGAAATTTTCATTCATGGAAACCCACATCGTAAAATTGAAAACTAAAACTTACCTTGAAAAGGAAAATTTTGAACCCTAATAGTTACCCAAAGTAACATATAACTTTGTTTCATCATAGGAGAACATTGGTTGGGTGTAAATATTGGACATGGAGGAAAAACATAAATATTTATAGGGATTGATTGAGGTCATCAATCATAAACAAGTGAATGGTCAAACAAATGTTAATGGCCTCAAATTCATAAATCATTGATGATTTAAAATTCAATCAGTTCAATAGAAATTAAGATATTAAGACAACACATTTTTTATTATTATCCTATCATTTATTAATTCTTTTTATTGACCAAGAATATAACGAAATATACTTACTTGGTGTTATTCCCTTTCTTATACACAATCCTAGCATTTGGTTATCCCTTGATAGACTTACACTTCATCTATTACCCTAAGAAATGAATAAGAATATTTTTTTATTCCTAAAGTACTAACAGATCATGAGATCCAAGATAATTCAACCCATCTATCTTTTGTAACCATCAACACAATATAGTTTTAATAGGATATCCAATATGCATAAATCCTCATATGGAGAGATAAAACTTTAATCTTACTGACTTCATCTAATGTTTAACTTAAAATTTCCAAAAATGGTTAACCTTATAATCCTTTCGAAAGATTAAAATTCAAATATTGGGAAATTTTGTTATGAAATATACTTAATATTGATACCCCATATGTCCCAAAGTACCACTTTGTTGTCACATTACATACACATGAATACCCTCATCGTATATTCCCTTGAAACATGGTAATAACCTTAATTACCATAAATCATTTTGGAAAGAATTCATGCTTTCTTATTCCAAAGGTTACTAGATATATTCCTTAAATACAAGAATTTGTAAACTTCATAAATGATGAAATATACCACTTTTTAAACCAATAAATAATCAGATCCAAGGTAATCGGTTCTATCCAACTTACTTTATCCAAAACAATCTTCTCTTTATCTAAGTGAAACACCATTTTCTCAACATCTTGATCACATTAAGGGTTACCTTAGCTTAATCAAAATATCAATTTTCTAATTATTCATCACCATTAAACATATACTTTTCAATCCTTAATGAAAACTTGTACTGAAAATACTTATATATTCCATGATTAGTATAACATAATCATTGAATTCCAAAATATAAGTACTTCACTCATCCTAATTTTATTCTTAAACCATTACTAGTTCTTCATCAAATTATTCATTAATAATACTTTCCTAGAATATAAAATATGAGTCATGTATTAAGTTTCCTCAACCTAGATCTAACAATTATTCTTATGATTAATGTAAACAATACTTGGAAAAACATCACATACATTTCACATGTTGTTTGTAGTATCTTTATCTTCAAAAGTATAACCAATACTCATACCAACCTCATGATTCTATTTATGAGATTTCCACATGAGCAATAAATTTTCATAATTCACATACATTATACATCTAAAACATTGAATGTTAACCATGTTAATTATAGCTCTCTCCATTTATTGAAACTCGAAAGCATAGGGTGAGAAACACATATCATAGAAGAAAACCATATAATCATGAAAAATTACTTATAGGATGTCTAAATCATGACACCTAACTTTAATCGATGATACCATAGGTTTATATGAAGTTATTAATAACCAAATCCTATTTAAATCCTTCATGATAGTCTGTGAAGAGATTTTGAATTCCAAAATCAAATCCCCCCGGAGTGTAAAACTAGGTGTGCAGCATGGCCCATTATCGTGTACTAGAATACCCCGATTCTGGCCTGGAACATCTTGTCAGAGCTTTTACCCCTAGGTAAATTTTTCCGAATCCGCATCCACGTATAGTATCTAAAAAATAATGTATTTCTATAAAACCACTCATTATATCCTTTACCAAAATTCCATGACATCTTCCTAAATGTTAACTCATCATTATACTTATCCTTAGAGACATCCCTAGACATATCCTTATATATATACCTAGGGATATCACTAAAGTATTATCATCCCAGTTTCCAAAGGTTGACTAAACCATTCCTTTGATTATAACTATAGCGACCCAAGCTTTACATACATGGATATTACATCATTTTAGAATAATATTTAGTACACTATAAAAATACATTCTCTAGGACCATAATAGTTTAGTGTCTTTTGAAAATTGGAAACAAAATATTCTATCCTAGTGAAAGATCTTCAATATCTCTCATAAAGATACACACCTTCAGTTATTCTAAATAAATCTTTTCTTCATAACCTGGAGAAAGGAAATAGAAGAATGGGGTGAGTTTAAATGCTCAATAAGGGTAAATAAAGTAAATGTGTAATCATAACATGAAAAAATAGGTTATGGAACTTAATCATAACATATGAAGATGATATGATGCATATTAGATATCATAATAAAGATCAGAAGTTTATAAGACTTAAATAATAAGATGATTAATTGAATAATTCATAAAAGCATAACAAAGGCACACGACATGGAATTTATGGAATTAACATTGATTTATAATGTTGTGAACATATATAAGTAGAAATAGGTTCACTAATTATTCTAATGACATAAAATAATGCCCCAAAATTAACTTTTGTACATGTACCTAGGTTCACACATAACATTGTGAATATGAAATCAAGTTCACACATAATCTAATGGACATTAAACTAGGTCCATACATAACATTGTGAAAGTGTAATCAAGTTCATCCATAACCTTATAGATATGAAACCAGGTCCATGCATAACATTTTGAACATATAATAAAGATCATGCATAACATTGTGAACATGTAATAAGGTTCACAAATAAACTTATGGACAAGAAACAAGTTCCATTACTAACATTGTGAAAATGTAATCAGGTTCACACATAATACTGTGAACATGTAATCAATTTAATGGATAAACTTATGGACATGAAATCAGGTCTATGAATAAAATTGTGGACATGTAATCAAGTTCACACATAAAAATGTGAACATGTAATCAGGTTCACACATAAACATAAATAAATGAAATCAGGTCCATGCATAACATTGTGAACATGTAATCAGGTTCATGCATAACATTATGAACATGTAATCAGGTTCACACATAAAATTTATACTCACAAGTCATCCATCGTTACCCAATGCATTGAAGGGAGATATAGGTCCCACCCATATCATAATAAATTACTTCATACATGTCCCATAAGATAATTAAAACATTCATCATATCATGACCCACAAAAATAGATGGGTTTTATAAAAATCAAATCATAAACCTTGAAATTAAATTAATATTAATAACATTTCATCACAGTATAACCTATGGAAAGAAGATAGGTTGCATAATCATTTCATCAAAGCATAACCCATGAAAATAATTAGGTTTCAAAAGCTTATAACCATGGGAAGCTGAACCTATTTCGTAAACTTATAACACGTGAAAGAGAAATATATTTCATAAATACCATGACATTAAGCATAACCCATTCATAGAAAGGATAATAATGTAACCTTTAAATAATTTCCTTGAAGGGAATGAGTAATATAAAAAGATGTCATCTTAGATAGAAAATAATTTTGAAATATCTCTCAAAAATATTTCTTGAGTAAAATAACTATTCTTCTTTGAAAATTTATTTTTAATACATAAAACCATTTAAATATAATTTTCTTAAAATGTACCTTGAAAACTTATAAATAACTCTTGAAATCATTTTAAAAACATTTTTCCTAGAAAACATATAAAATAAGGTTCAAAAAATTTAAAAAATATATATTTGAAAACACTTTGAGAACTTATAAATAAAGCTTCAAACATTTTTAAAAACCATTTCTTTGAAAATAATTTAAAAACTTATAAATAAGGCTTCAAAACATTCTGAAAACAAATTTCAATGAATAATTATATAAAAAGGAAGAAAAATTGTGAAAACAAATTTACTTGAAATTTAATATTAATTAACATTTTATTAAAAATTAAACTTCAATAAAAATGGAAATGATGCATCAAATAAATGATGGTGGATAAATCTGGACATGTTGTATGAGGTAAAAAGAAATTTCCTTTTTTACTGCAAAAAGGTTATAAAAATGACTTCTTTGAAAATAGACAAGAATACTCCTTCAAAGATATTGGTAAAATAAAAAAATGGCAAAAATTTACTTTAAATATTATATTATAATTGTATAATAGTCTTGGAAACCCTTTTTATAAAACATGTTTTGAAGGAATATAGATTTCTGACCGAAGAGAGAGAAAAGTCAAGCTATATTAAAAACACTTTCTTAACTATATTATATACCAATGAGTAGAAATATGGTACCAATACATGATTATATAATTAATAACTGTAGGATAATAAAATTCATGATTTTTCTTGAGAGGCGGATCATAATATTTCATCAAAGGAAGAAAACAACCTAAATAATCTCGAAAAGCAATGAGACTGTCCCAATAAACTCTTATAACTTGGTAATGTTGGATTATTCACTCAATGTAAGAAATAAAATTAAATTAAGATTAAAATATCATGAAAATATTTATATTAATTATATATCATGTAAAGTATAAGTATGTACACCTTGAAGAAAGAGTTTAGGTGAATAACAAAACATGAGTCTCAAAGAAAAAAAATTGAGAAAAAAACTGTTTTACTGATTTGGGAACATTTGAAACCTAAAACCTATGAAATAAGGATCATAAAATGGAAATGTTAATACCCATAAATTTAATTATAATATAAATATAATAAAATAATTTTCAGTACATACACCACAAAAAAAGGAAAGGCGGTGAACATAACTTGTATCTCACAGAAATTAAAAGTGAGATGAAATCCTCATACCTTGTGTCTTGAATCTCTTCATACTCCTACTAGATTCATGTATAATAAATTTATATTTCTTATAAATATTTTAAAGAATCATATTCTTATACATAATACCACATATGGTTTGATTATGACCTTATATTTCCTGCTTGTAAATGGTCCTATGTTAAGGTTTCACTTCAGGTAATATTTGCTTTGTTCTTCCCATGTGTCTTTATTTTTTATACCATTGGTACTTATTATTATATCATGATTCCAGAATTTAGAACATGATATAAATATATGTTATATCCAGTATATTTGTTTTATAATAAAACACATAATATAGGAGTATGAAATGGAAGACATCGTTTTTAGAGACGGTAAGTCGTACACACACATGAATGATGTTTCCGTTTTTATTATTGTATTGAAAGAAGGAAAGAAATTAAATATATGTATATGTATATATAATTACTATATTAGATTTATTATATCATATAAATTATATATATTCACTAGAACCATCCTTAATTCAATCCATGTGGTGTATGAATGCATCATATCCCTTTGAGGGGGCGGTAGTCCACACTTCCTCAAATGAAATTATTGTATTTACACCAAATGGAAAGTAAAATGGATATGAGTTGTAAAAGAAACATAGAAGGTTAAATAAACAATAAATATAATATATTACATATAAAAAATAGGTCCCATCATAATGGACACCATGTTATCTGGTAATGGAATAGTGAATAATCATTGTTTCATGTGGTAGTAGTTTTTCGTACAAAGAAATAATATGTTTGTTACCCATTAGATGGAGGTGTGTGTTAGTTTAGTTCAAAAAACTTACATAAAAACATAATATTATAATGTGGTTACCATTTTATTATATAATCATAGAATAAATAGATTTGGAGAGGGTGGATAAAGAAAATAAAAGATGGGACTTGAGAGAAGATGTTACCTCTTAATTAGGTAACTCATTTTGGTTTGTGACAAAAAGATTCCTTGGATTGACTTTTTACAAAGGGAAGGATTATAGTAAGAATTTAGAGATGTTTTTAATTTGTTTTTTAGATCTTGGATGAAAATAAGAGGTTTTATAGGTGGAAATAAGTGGGAGAGGAGGTGGGCTTTTACATGGAAGGAACGTGGCTCACTTGGAGTTTTTGAAAACAAGTTAGGTTCACACATGTTCTTACCTAAAAAAGTCATAAAAACCAACTTAAATAAATAATAGAATATTTATTTACGAATAATGGAAAATAAATGGGTTTTGGACAAGTTTATAGGTGATTTTGGCCATTAAGATTGTGGTTTAGTCTCTAATTAAACTTAATTTGACCATAATCACTGTGATTAATTTTAATCACCTTTACTAATATTTTTGGTAAAAAAATTAAGTTGATATTAAAATATAAATATTATAATGATAAAAATTATGTATTTCAATTATTCAAAATTAAATTCAAATATGTGTAAAATTTAAGATTAAAGCTAAGGGGCTCTGCGCTCTCTGCGCTCTCTGTGGAGAGAACTCTCTATTCTCTCTATGGAGATCTCTCTTCGCATTCGTCTTCTCCATTCCTCTAGGGTTTTATCATCCCTTATCGGCTTTTACCTTTTCTCATGGATCCTCCCCTTAGCTCTCGGTTTCTCCCTCCGCTCTTGGTTTCTTCTCTCATCTGGTGATTTCTGTTGTGGCTTTCTACCGCAGGCCTGCCGAAGGTATGTGATTCGGATGGCTTATGTCTCCTTAACCTGCTCAGGCCTTAAGTACCTTCATCCCTCTCCGGGTTGGGGAAGGTATAGAGGTATCCTTGAGGCTTTGGGATTGTGGTTCGGTGGACGTTGAGTTTCCAGCCGCTACCGGAGTTGGTTTTTCTTCATCGGCGGCCCAAACCACTCTGACCTAGGGTTCCACCATTTCAATCCAGGTCAGACTTGGAGCAATGGGTACACAGGGTTTGGGGACTATAGTTTGAGGTTGTCGAGATTTATTTTTGGGTTTCATCACCATCTTTCTTTAGGGTTTCTGTACCGGCCTTATTTTAGGATTTTCTTAGGTTTCGTGTTTCTTTTTTTGGTCCTCCTTCTCAATGGATTCTTTTATTTTCGTCGATGGCCCTTTTATGGTGAAGGGTGTTTGTGGATTCTGTGATGGGTTCCATTGTTCTGGTGGGTATGTGCAATGAAAATGGTGGATTCGAGTCGGTGATGTTATTACATAGGAGGTGATCTACGGTGTGTGACTGATAATGTTGACTCCTCAAGATGCTTTGGTATCAGCATAGAGAGCAATGGCGCTGCATCGAGGTCTCGATGGGGATGGCAGATTGTTTTGGTGATGATGTTGTTCAGTTCTGATCGCATCGTCTTTTTCGACGTCGGAGAAGAGTTCAGCGGCCTAGGAGATGAGTTTATTAGCGGTGATGGTGATTAGTCGGTGACATGATGATGGTAGGTGAATTGATCGATGGATGATGTCTCGGATAGAGTGCAGCATGTGGCTCAGGATGGTGTGACTTTTTAGTTTTGGTAAAGGTGGTGATGGTGGTTGGCTGTTACGGGGTGCGTGAAGCGGGCTGGGACGTGGCCCATATTTTTGAAATTTGAAATTTGAAATGTGAAAATCTCTTCGGGCACGGTTCTTAGTCTTACGGTGGGTGATCTTTGTTGGAGGTATTCTGTAGGTTCCCACTTACCCTCAATGTGGGTTTTAATAAAATAAAAATGGATTGTGGAGATTAATGTAAAAAAAGAGCTAATCTCACTGACAAGACTAAATAAAGGGTTTCTAATGTAGAAAAATGTTCAAATGTTTTTTATGTTTTTATATTCAATTTATAAGTGAAATTGATTATAATGACCTAAATTGTATTAATAGATGTATAATTTATAAAATTTGACCTTAAAATGAATATAATTTAACATGATCAATTATTTAAACGAAAAGGCTATTTTGAACTAAATTGCAGTAATTTTCCATATTCATCCAAAAAAGAAGTTTCTTATAAAAATACCAAAAATTAAAAATAAGATAATTTTGACATTCTAAATTAAAAAATGAAGTTTATTATATCAAATTAAATTTCTATATGTGTCTAAAATTAATTTTATAGTTTTTTTATATAAGGACATGAAATGTAGTTCATTTGAGAAAATAATATTTTTAACATATAACGTATTCACAAAAAAATGTATCTTCCATTATCAATATGATTAATATATATAAAAACATTATAATAAATATTTTAAAGGTAGTTAATACTATTAATATTACTATTTTTAATGGGTAGGTTACAATTATCTCATTTAATAATTGTAACAGTAAAATGATGTTTCGTAGAAACATCAGTGTTTCATGTAACATATTCTAATTTTTGGTTCATTGTAACATACTTTGAGTCGATGTTCCATGTATTGTACATTGATTTTGTGTTGTGTGACACTTGAAACATTGGTGCTACATGTAGCACAAGACAAGTCAGTGTACTGTGTAGCACAAGACAAGTTGGTATTGCGTGTAGTGCAAGCCAAGTCAGTTCCATGAGAATATAATGTATGACTTAGTGTTTTAATATATATATATATATATAACTATTTATAGTTTCTTCTGGAATGAAAAATATGAAAAATATAATTAATTTGAAAAAAATAATTCATAAAATATTGGGGGGTTAGAGGTGTTTTCCCATACTGGTTCTTAGAATCATTCTACTCTATTAGAAAAACTTGTATATATACATCTCCTTCTGATGGAATTTCATGTAGATCTATGGTGAGTCTTTCAACTTTGAGGATGATGATTCATTCCTCAAGCACAAGAGGTGTAGTGACCCTAGTTGATTGATGGGGAACATGATGCCCAGTGGTCGATCTCACACAGGGTGTTGTTTCTTAGGTTCATTTGTTTAAATTTTTAGTAATAACCTAAAGGGTGTTTTTTAATATATATTTAAATTACATTCTACTTAACTGGACCATGTTACTATTGTACAAAAAATCATTGATACAATGTTTTTTGTGTATCGTTTACCCTATAAGGTCAACGTCGGTAGTGATGCCTTTCTAATAGGCCTTTTGTGGGTGTATCCTTTTCATGAATTATAAAATAAAGATTCATAACAACCTACATAGATTTTTTCATCCATTTTTCTTTGATATTTTACTTCACTAAACTTAATTTATTGTAATCTAGTTAGATCCTCTAATGTGATACTGATAGGTGCCTAATCATTTATATTAAACTGTAACATAGAGGTGGTATTATCATATTGGTATTCCTGGTGAGGGGCAGTTCTTATATTTTACATTAATATCACAACCCTTCCAGGATGAGTCCCTATAAGGATTCTTAGATAGGGTCAGGGTCTGGTAGTCTGGTTCTTGTAAGGTGATTCCATTAGAGTTATTTCCTTAATGTTAATAGCTATCAATGGGTTGCAATTAAATGGGTTGTAAATTACAACTTATAGGATGTTTTACTCTATAAATTTGAATTTATAGCCACTATAATTCAACCCATGATGATAGGTTTTTACCCTAGTAGGTTGATGTTACCTTTAATTCCTTTAGATATGGGTTAAAGGTGCATTAAATTACTTGTGTTGAGATGGGTAAATAGATGATTTATCATGAGATGTAACCTCGGTCAAAGGTTGATCCTTTTGGGCTAGGTTGTTGGACCTATTTCCCCTGATATAAAACATGATCTTTCGGGCTAGGTGGGGGACATAGAGTCCCTTAGTTGTGTCTCAAAAAAAATTTGCTTAACATTTATTTTGATCCAGGGAAACCTATGATAGGGGTTGTCTTGAGTTCTTATGGATTCCTTATAAAGCAATGAGCCTGGTTGTATGATCATGTTGAGATTGACACATGGAAGGTGCTCAAGTCATGTGATATAGTTAGAGTGATACCTTTGGTTTTTTGTAAAGAACCTATAGTGATTGAGTATCAAGACTATCATTGATAAGAATTACTATTTAGGTGCCAATCTCTGTTGAACATTGGTTGTGTGTTTGATGAATTAATCTCAGAAAATGATTTAGTGTATTTGGAGGTCATGGAATAAATCATGTCACAAGAGAGGTTCTCAATTTTTAATATGAGTTCCAATGGTACTTATGATTTAATGGGATTGATGTGTCATATAGCATGGTCAGATTGACCATATTGGGGAACGACTCATTGGAGAATAATTTAGGTGGTAATGGTATGATTATGTTGTTTCAAGTGCCTCTAAAGGTGTAAATTGGTGAGTGGATGTGTGTGAGATGAGTATTGAAGGTTTTAAAGAAATAATATGGGCATAGTTTCCCCATATTTGTTATAAAATTTGGAATGTCCTATCATGGTAGAGGAGACATCAAGAATAAATTACGTTCCATGAGGCATTTGACCCATGGTTGGACATGGACTCATGGTTTTACACCTAATCAAGAGATGATAATTCCCAACAACTTAACATCATCCCGATTTCACTGAGATAACATCAGTTATGTGTTGAGAAAATATAAATATGTTTTCTAATTTGATGAATGAACTCCTAGGGATTTGTGATCAAGAATCGGTATGATGTATGAAATATGGTGTGGAGTTAACCATTATCCATTGGAAGGTATTAACCCTCATTATGAGTTGAAATTTAGAAATTCTCATATGAACCAATATTAGGAAGTTAGAATGAGAGATTTTTTTTATGTTGTAGGTTGCAGTTTGGATATGCCAGCCATTGTGATTAGTGATGGATAAAGTGTGGGCTGTATAACTCTTAGTTCATTTTTGAGGTGATGAAAAGGGTATTCCTATAGTGTGTAGTATAAGATAAATCAAAATTTAGAATCTTCCTTTGGGAGAGTTTTCAATTAAATGGGTTCATTCTTTGGATGGTTAAGATAACATAGTTTTATAGATGTTTGGGATGAGAGAATGGATGTTGTTTAACCTCCAAGGCTTCTAGGGTATGATAAGGATTATAGTGGGGAGGATGTAAAGACTTGTGTTTTTATAAACTATGAATTTGATCGAAAATTTTAATTTTTCTTCAAAATTATTTCAAGGGGTAAAATGGTCTTTTTCATATAGAAAAAGATATTGTATAATTTTTCAGATCAGTCTACTTGTCTCAGAATAGATTTTTTACCTAAGGATAAAATTTTTGTGGAATTATGAGTTGTTCAAATTTTCATGGAATAATTAATGATTAATATTTAAATAATTAAATATTAATTTATTTTCACATGTTTTTTCAGCCATATATTTTTAATGGAGTTTCATATTGAGATTATATTTATTTGATTGATTCCATTTATAAGGTTTTTTTCTAGTCAGGGAATAAACTCATGTCAGGTTCTAGGGTCGGGCCCGAGTTCCTTTTTCTTTTTTCCATTATTTTTCTTCCTTTTCTTTTTGATATTTTCTTTTTTCTACTCCCATGGATTCTTATGTATTCCCCATAATGGATTACATTGGTGTGAATGATAGATAAAATAGATATGGAAGGAGATATATATATAGAGATGTGGAAGAAGATAGCTCCACTGCAAAGCTGAAGAGGAGCTAGATCATCATGCAATAACAATGAAACATGAATTATTGTGAATATTTGGAAGATTCCACCCAATGATAGGTCGTTTTTTATGGTTTGTTATAAATATCCATATATTTAACTCTTTCTAGTTATAAGGACCTATTAGAGTTTCCAAGGACCCCCTGAGCATTAATCTATAGCTTTTTTGGAGAAAATAGGGGCTTCAAACCATTCATAGGGGTTTCCCATTTAGAAATCCCAATCACAAGGTGTGTAGTTTAGAAACACATGATATATATTCTCCTTGTTTAGGGAAATTAATTCTTAAAATTACACACCGTGTAATTATAGATCATGCCATGTATCATTACTAGGCAATATAGTAGAGTACAAAGGAAGATTTAATTTTTAGAAATACAGATCGTGTAGTCATACTCAGCCATGTAATCGAGTAAATGGCTAGAGAGACCATGTTGGGGAACTTGTTCATATAGGGTACATGGTTAAACCCTATGTAGTTTAGATTCAATTTATTAGCACATAATTAGGAATAAATACATTGCCAATACATGCGAGGTACATTGGAAGGTACCCAACATTGGGTACACACTGTATGCATGTTTTACACACCATGTACTTTGGTTTTACATGCCGGTTTTGGATGAAGTACACACCCATGTGAAGTTTTTAGAATGCATTCCATGTATAAGGTACACATGCTATGTAATTCTTCCTTTCTACCCTTTTGAGGGTCTTTCATGTTTTTATTCCCCTTAGTCAGAATCGAATGTATGAGTAGTCCATTTTGAGTGTTTTTTCACATAGATTGTGATGTTTGAACCCTTGGGGTGATTTGAGGAATAATAAGAGGAATTTTGGAGTGAGAAAGAAATAATGTAGAGCTTCTTACACCATTAATGTTTTTGTTATATATTGAGAGTTATACCTGGGATGAGACCCACCTGAGGGTTATATGAGATGGTTAAAGGACATGGTAAGGGTTCACCAAGGTTCTTACCTGAGGTGCCTCAATATTGTCCCTAGTTAGACGTACAGAGACATTACTTGATGAGAATGATTAGTAGGGTTTTTAGACCATCCTATAGTGATAACATGATCTATTATGGTCTGTGATCCATCTATCGAGACTGATGTTTTTGTATTTTCCCTAGATTAAACCCCCCTTTAGAGGTGTACCTCTTTAGGCTTGTGAGTTCATGGGTTGATAAAAACTAGTGAGTTCCTGGTGAACCTATCTAGGATGCCTCCACTTATGTTTTCACCCAAAGGATCCCATTTATGACTCCTATAATTACTTAATATTTCTAAGGATCTCACATGGGATTCCTCCACTTGCTTACAGTTTTGAGGATCCTAAGAGGGATGCCTTTTATTAAATGCTGACTTAGAGGATCCCAAGAGGGATTCATTCACTTATCTATGCACCATGAGGATACTGAGTAGGATTCCTCTATTGTGTTTGATTTAGGGGACCTAGTTGGTACTCTAGTGTTTGACCGTCCCTAATTTATAGTATTATGGGTTCAGGTAGAGAAGGTGTGGGGTGTCACCATAGAAATCGAATCAAACATGTAAGGGAGAGGGGATATGGAAGTAGTGATGGGTTTAATAATTTAGACAACCTCAATAAATTATGTATCCATTGACTAAGTTAATTTTTATGTAGTTATGATTATAGATGTTCTTCTTAGAACTCATCCCTTGGACCCTGATACTATGTGATTCTATGATGGGGATGCCCATAGGTACTTCCTAGGATCTGGATGTTGATCCATTTTATATGATTAACTATTACTTTATCAGGATGACCATATGTACTTATTAGGAACTATATTATACTATTCCTTGAGAAATAATTGGATTTCTTATAGAAAATTCTTTGGATGCGATCAAAGGTTAAATTAAATTATATTATTCCTTGATAAATACTTGGGTTACTTATATTGAATTCCTTGTATGGGCTCATAAAGTGAATTAAATTCATATTATTCCACGGTAGATACATGGTTTCCTTATGTGGAATGACTTATATGGGATCATAGGGAAGATTCATTTATATGATGCCATGAGTGACACTTGTCTTCCTGATATGGAATTCCTTGGACGGGATCATATGTAAAATGAAATTTTGACATGCCATGGGTGATACTTGGGTACCAAATATGGAATTACTAGGATATTATCATAAGAAAAATGGAATTATTCTAAAATTGATTATCATTATACATGTATGCCATGGTCATGCACCTCTTGTCCCCATTTTATTTATATAATGTAAAGGTCCAAGATACATTCTTGTGTTCAAAGAAGTAGGTATGGTTGATTGGGATTATAGAACAAAGGATTGACTTTATTATACATGGATTGAGTGGTATGAAATCCATCTCAAAGACTTATTTATAGGATTCCCATTCGACTGGGTTCAAAGGCCCAAAGATCAACTATAGTTTTACTTTATTTATTTTATTCAGTTGTGTCTTGGATATTATGATCATATTTCATGAGTATGAACTAATGATACTATATTATAGGTCCACTATTAGGGGTGACCTATTGAGATATAATATTTACCCTCTATATATGGGCCTCAGTGTACCAACATACCAAACTTATGATTTTAGGTTAAGCATAGATTTAGGATGGATAAGGAAAAGTCCTAGGGTTTCATGATCGAGTAGAGCCACTCGTATGGGTTCTTATGATTAGGACAAACCAACATGAAAGTGCCTCTAAGACTGGGTATGTGGTTCGACTTAGAGTTATCAATAAACCCATGTAATTTTATTTCTATTCCTTTTATATATTCCTCTATATATGGTGTAATAAGTGGGTGATTAGTGTTGTATGTATGATAGGTCCATTTTGGTCTTACATAATTTCATTTATTATTATATTCTTATCTATATTTATTACTTCCACGCTATGTTTATTTACTATTATGGATGTTCTTTGGTTATTTACACCAGTTTCTTACTCAAATATGAGGGAATAGTCTCCCCATAGACACACACTAGGCCCTCACTAATAGTTAGAAGCCTTTGGAATATAGGTAGTCATGCTTGAGGCCTAGTCACCAACTGGTCTGATTACTATTTATTGAGTGAAATTGTTTGGGACATAACAATCTATAATGGACTAGGTATGCCCACATAATATACTACATATGAATGGGGAGTAAGGGAGAGGGAGTAGTCATCCATTCATTCACTCACCGACCTGGATTTTGGGGAAAAACTCCAAAAAACATTTGGGTGTTAGTTTCCCAACCGATTGAAGTATTGAATTGTATGAAATTATAAAATATAAATAATATATCATGCACAACAAAACTAAGGGAAACTAACTTGACTTAGACTCAACTGTATATAGTATCTCACAAGATACTCAGTTTCCACCACTAATTCCTAGGATAATAGTTCTCATACATGCATAAAAGAATCAAGATTAAAATATTTGATCATTTTCACTTAGTTATTTAGTAGTTATTTTTCTTGCAATAAACCTTCATTAAAAATTATGGGTTAATCAATTCAATTTATTTCAAGAAAACTTGATTTAATAATTCATATTACAATTCCTAGATTCCACCCCATGGTAAATAAAACATTTAATTCCAATAATCCCATGGTTTCTTGTTTAATTACATAATATATGTCATTTATGCTTACTACTATAAAACATTCCTTCCAATGGGTTCATTCATTAATCCATTTTATCATTCCATAATTTTTGGGTACTTTATCCTAAGATAACATAAGAAAAGATTTAGTTTTCATGAATAGAGGAAAAAATATCATGATGTTGGAAACCAAGACAATATTTCTAGAAGTCCATCCATTTATAACAAACATAAAGTAACATCCAATGATCAAGACAACTCTTAACACATCCAAACTTCCTTGGTTTCATCATCGACACCACTCCGTATATCATATTCCCTTTTACCATCAATGACGTCAAAATACTACTAGTACCCTAGAAAAACCAACCCATTATCGCTCATATTTAATAATATTACGAGGATATCAAAAAATAACATCAAGAATATATCAATATAGGGAATTCATCCAAGATAAAAAAACATATTTTTAGTATGAGACACTCATGAGGAAATAAAGGCCATAACAACAAATTAATCAATATATTATCAAATAATGATGGGATAAATCATCCCAAATAAATTATCATTATAAAAAATATTTAATTGCTATATTTAATTGAGTGATTCATTATGCATAAGTTCATTAACAAAAATCCTATAAGAATATATTAATCAAAATATGTGAATCAACCAGAAACATGCATTAACATTAATTCTATAATTAAAAAAATTCAAGGAAGGAAAATTATAAATTTTCATTCCTATTTCATTAATCATATCATCATAATTATAGATTTATATTTTTATTAAATTTCTAGAATATTAATGATGCTAAAAAACAAAAAAAAACAAAAAAATATAACACTCTATCTTGAAAATCAAGGGGAATCATAAATATTAAAAAATCACATGTGATTGAAATAACTGAATTATAATTCATTATTGATCAGTTAATTATCTGTTTTAGATTAAATACACCATTACCCAAGCAGGTAAATCATGATTATTTCATACATTAATAAAAATAAAAGTAGAGTAATTAATATCCTACCTCAATTCATATATTCAAAAAATCACCATTTATAATGAAATAATCAAGAAATCAAATGCCTCCAGAACTAAAGGGAAACTCACTAAAATCTAAGAACATAAAACCATCATTAGGTCTTTATAAATTCAAGAATAAAGAATATAGGAACCACACAACATGATCCTATATAATAACGAGAAAAAGTGAGGAAAATAGGAGAGAATAAGAGAGAGTATATTGATTTGTGAGACTTCGATCTAGACGAACTAAAAGGTTTATACTCTCAAAAGAAGTGGTTGAATAGTGGTGAGAGGTAAAGGGGTTTTCTAGGGTTCTAAATAAGTGAAAATAAAAACTAAGGTGAATCTATCACACTATTTATAATAGAGGTTTAAATAGCCTCCAACATGGAATAGTAAACCACACTACACACATGGTGTCTTAGTTCAAAGTGATATTTTCTTTTTTAAGTCATTTGGATATCCAAATATCATGTGTTTTAAAAACTATGTTGTTATTTCTTAACTACCACCATACCTTGGACCGGGACATGGTATAATCCCATTATCTATTTTATTCTACCTCATAAAATACGATGATGTGTAGACCCTATACTAACCATTTCCTCTAGCTTCTCATATAATCATCCATGTTCATCCTCCATGACGTAGGGTAGGTCTATTCATCGTTACACCTCACCATAATAAATTCCAAGACATAGTGAAACCAAGATAACTATTTTCCTTCAACACACACTTTACCTTACATATTTATGATTCATGCTCTGACACACCAAGACCACATTTCTTGGACCATAGGAATTTATTCTCAACCATTTCCCATATAGAAAGTCACTGAGCCTCCATGCCTAGCGAAACATGTTTGCTAAGAATTTACATAGGTTTTGTTTCATAGGGTTCCTCGCTGACTGCCACATCCCTTCATAATCCTTAAAATTGACATCATTCATGAGTTTTACCCACTCATTTTACATAGGTAGATAACCCCAAGGAAAAATCTCACTGAAACATCCAACACGGTGATTTCTCTCACTATGGTGTACCCCAACACCAAATGGTCTCCCAAATTCTTTCACTTCCAAAAAAATCAAAACTCTAAATGAGATTTAAAATTCCCAATACTCTCTAAAAATTCCCAATAACTAAAAATGGCCAACACCACACCCAATTAAAAGGAGTGGTGATCATAGAGATGGTTAAGAACTTAGATATAGCCTCTAGAATTCCTCAAAAATTCCTAACGATGCCACTAATCCCAAAGAAATGAAAAAGGTAGGGATTCATAAATCGGGACCCTTATAAGAATATACCAAATATAGAATAACATTTTTAAAAAATGTATTATATAGAACAATGAAAAAGATTGATTCTATAAAACCCTTTTAAACAATCTGGTGTGTGAACAATAAATCCATAAGAGCTGAAAAGATACCATCAATTAATCAAAAATTAATATAAAATAATAAAATATTAATTTAAAGATTTTTTATTTATGACATAAAGGTGAAAATTGAAGAATAATACTTTTAAATAATGTATACATAGAAAGAAAATCCTAAAATATTGAAATCCTTAAGCACATATTTTCCAAAAAATCAACTTAACCCTTTCCCCAAAAGTTATTGAACCTTAGTAATCATAAAAATATTTTTTAATGAATTTATATAACAGAAATTCATGGTCATGTTTATCACATATAATCCTGAAAATTAACTCTTTATTTATCCCTTCAAAAATATTAACCAATTTTTAATTAAAATCACACAATAGACAATATATACCCAAATCCCAAAAATACAGTGAACTTTCTCCAAGATAAATTTAATCTCAATGACACTAACTAACTTTTAAATCATCAAATTTATCTATATTTATCAAATTATATTCCCAAATTGAAATGAAATTTTTATATAATTAACATAATTAATTAAGCATAAAATCATATACAAACCCTAAATTTTATTTATAACTTTCAGCTTATGTACCCCTAAATATTATAACAACCTTCCCAAATAACCTCCATACAAAATCAGCTATTAAACCTAAGGGTTATATATGCCTCAATCTTGTATTAATCATAAAACGCAATAAATGTATTCCTAAATATCATTAACCACCTTAAAATATAATCACATAAGACCTAAAAAGAGTATATATTCTTTTTAATTCATGATCACCCACATACTTATTAAATTATTATGGTATCTGAAACCATTAAATTATCCTCAACCAAAAACATTGTAACATAAAAATTTATCTAAAACATATTTTGATACTAAATATATGGTTTTTAATATAACCATTATATAATTACATGATTTATAGAAAATATTGCAACATTTTTATACCCATGACCTTTTATGTTTAGAGCTTTAAAGAATTAGAAAATTCCTTTACATTATAAAAACCATAATTTTCTTACTAAATGGAATGTTTTCCCACTAATTAAAAATCAAAAAATGAAAGACTTGCCATATTCAAGCCTAAAACCTTCTAATAATAACGTTGAATTTATAATAATTCATAATAATCCTTAATCCACATAAAAACCATTTTTAAATGTGGGATTAATGCATAAATATTAGTAAGGGGTATAAAATAAAAAACAAGTTATTCCATTGAAATGCATGAAAACCATTGAAAATTTATTTATTTTAAACATAAAACCCTAAGATTGTATAAATCATACTTCCAAATATGAAATAAACTTATTTTTTAAAAATATTTTTGTAAATAATACTCAAAATCATGAATAAGTAAATGAAATTATTTTGAAAGTTCTTTGAGATTACATGAAAATTTATAAAAACTTTAAATCTTTAAGAGATCATAAAATTTACTTAAAATACAAACCTTTACCCTTTAAAAGATAATATAATTACATTCTCTTATAAAATTAACTTCTTGTTACATGAAATATAAATATTTCCATTTAAAATCCATAAGAAATCATACAAATACTATAAAGGTGTATTTGGATATTATATTCATAACATTCCTATGAATCACCTCTACAATTGAATAACTTAGTTAGTTAATTTAAATATCATTTATCTATAGAATAAATAATTACTAAATACATTGGAGATTTATATCCTGGTCACACCCATCATCACATACAATTACCATGTACTATAATTTTGTCAAAACATTTAGAATCTTGAAATTTTCATCATAAAACTCATAAAACATATCTTTAAACTTATATTTTTTAAAAACAACCCATAAAGGATTTATAAATTTAAAAATAACACATGAAACATTATTTAATATCATAGAGAAGATAAATCCAAAGAATATACTTTGAATAGTATGTTGGGAACTGGTGTAAAACTAAAAAGTAGAAGTAAAAAAAACCCCATTACATTTATAATAAATTTTATTTCAAATTAAACAAATGAAAATAAAATGAGAATAATTTTTTTAGAGAAGCATGAAAATATGGATTTTAATATTTGTAAATAAAAATGAAGAATATTTTGGAAAATATAAACATGTAGAAAGCATTAAAAAAGATATTATTTTCACATGTTTGTATATAAATTCTTT
This sequence comes from Viscum album, assembly GCA_963277665.1. NCBI lineage: Eukaryota > Viridiplantae > Streptophyta > Magnoliopsida > Santalales > Viscaceae > Viscum > Viscum album. The sequence continues at coordinate 1,532,565,901 of OY728120.1, read as the reverse complement.
GTCAACAGAAAATGAACATAAATAATCATTAAAGTATAGAGAAATAACACCATTAAATAAAGAATATATAAATTAAAGATAAAAATAGAAGTGGTTTTAGAGATAAAGAATATATAATTTCCATGAATAGGAATTTAGACAAAGACAATCAATATTTTAAAGTAATATTATATGAGAAAAACTGAAAAATATCACAACATGTGAAGGAAGAATTTATCAAGGAAAAGATTATGTGAAAATTTTTAAATCCACATTAAAAGGTAGAAATAAAATATAATACCATCAGTGTTTATAATTCACATAATATTATAATAAAGAATTCAATGAATAAAGAATGTAAATCCTTAAAAGTTGTTTATTTTAAGAACCCCATTAACTTAAGGTATAACTCCCCTCATATGTCATATAACCTCATGAATAATAAAATTATATTATTTAATTAATTTATTTATAAAATTTTTCATGGTAATTTCATTGTTATCATTCCATTTACCACTCTTAGTATCGCATTTCATTCATTTACTAAATTAGTATTTTTTTCATCAATTATGTGAGGTCGATCAGTTTCCAATCTCTTAAACTATCATGGTATGATTATAATGGCCAAATTTAATTTTAAATTGATTAAATAATATATATAATTTTTAAGGTATTGTTTCTCTATCATTCAATAATAAAAAGATTTTAATAGGTCATTAAATAGTTACCATTTAGATAATCATCCTCGATAAGTTTTTTTAAATTATTTAAAAATAAATTTGATTATTTAATTTTAATAGAATTACTACGATAAATATTTTACCCTTAAAAATCATAATCATGAAATTAATTAAATATTAATGGTATATTCAATCATGATATCAATTTTTAATAATATCCATGAAATATGTATGTTTATGAAAACATTATCATTTACTTAGGTAGTTTAAGACTACTATGATAAGAAATGTTTTTCAAAACTATTTAAAAGAATAGATAAATGAAACATATTTGAATTTTATAAAAAAACTAGTTTATAATTTAACAAATATTTTATTTTTAATTTTTAATTTTTTTTTTTTGAAATATTAAGAGTAAAGTTGAAATGAAAAGGCATGATTTTTAAAGACATGTACTTTGACGTAGTAATGAATTATGAAAAAGAGTTAGATAAAAAGAAATGTGTGATCTCACATAATATGTAGATAATAATAATAATAATAAATGATAATGAAGCTATGAAATAAAAATAAAAATATTCATAAAATAGTGGTAATATGAAGAACCACAAATAATAAAGGAGAAAAAGGCTTTGAAACCCTTACCTTGATCCTTGAACCACCTCCTTCGGATTTAGTCTAAAGCCTTCATAGAAAGGAATATTGGTTAGTTAATCTTTTTATGAATATAGAAAGTGATGTTTAAAGATGTATTATTTTATAATATCAATAGATAACTAAACCCGATATGTGTTTTTAAAGGCCAGAATGAGTCCCCCTATATGGGAAAAATTCGATGGTATTTTCACAGATATATAATATTTAAGGGACAATAATGTAATTTTAAAATACAAGTTGGTCATTAATGTATAATATATTATATTATCGACCATTTTACTACTTCAGTTGACTAAATATAATGTTTTATGATTTTTTATTAGTTTATAAATCATTTTTAAAATTAAATAACCTTTAAAGTCCTTTTTGGGGTTATTTTTATAATTTTGAGTCTCAAAGTATCAAGATAACTATGTAATACATATTTTAAAAATTATTAAACATAACTTTCAACCTAAAAAAATATTTAAATAACTTATTAATCAAATTTTTTTAATTTAAATTTTTTAGAGGAATTTATATGGACTTTTCTCGTACTTTCACAGCCACTATGTTGGCGCTGTATATGCATTTTAGACAATTTTCAAGTTATTTAATATTAAAAATAAATTAATAATATAAATATAATTTATTAATAATATTTAATACTATATATAACCATTTAAATTACATTTTTTTTCATTTATATAATGATAACATTTTAAATATAATAATTTTGAATTGTCATTCCTTATGTAAGTGTTGGATAAACATTTAGATAATTATCTTATTAGATAATTAAATTATTCATAAATATATATAAAAAAATTTATTAGTCATAATTTTTATCATTTAGGTTGATAATATACTTGTCACGAATTATATATTATATCCTTGGTGATTTCCAAAGGATCGAATGGAAAATGAGAAGGGAGGGTTTAATCAGTTGTTCACTTTTTATGAGTTTAAAAACTTTTAGAAACAAAAACCCTATAACTAGTTAAGATTTTTTTTTTCTTTATAATATTTTATTAAATACTAATTCATTAAAAATTATGAAGTCAAGTAAAGAACACAATATTTACAAGGTTAAGCCTTAGTGTGAGAACCTACAACCTTTCCATATACACTCATGTAGGTCTATTGAAATTCATTATTATGAAGAAGTGAATAAAACTTGTTCCAACTTCTATTAGACACCTCTATCTCCTAATAGAAAATATTATATTTAATTACATTAGTTTAAAAGGTTTATTACAAAAAAATTGATCCAAAAAAAATAAAAAAAATGCTATATAAATTCCCAACCCAGATCCTCAGTCTGATTTGGCTGGATCTGATTCTATCAATTTGATGAGGCTGGTTCTGATGGAAATATTATGATGAACTAATTTACAATATTAATTAGTCAAAATATTTTAAAAAAACTAATTCTAATATTCTTCAATCAGAATGATTCCATATGATTTTTTTCAATATCAATCTACAGACAATCAAACTTTGTTCAAACATTCAATACGATTTTCCTCAGTCTGGTAAACAAAAATTTTAGGTGTCTGATATTCTTATAAGATCTCAATTTAGAAATAAATAACTTGGTAATAATTATACAGTGCTCCATATTTTCCTCTATTGGAAAATATATACAATGAATGAATGATCTAAGAAACTATTTATAGGTAATTCTAAATGGAAAAGGCATGAAACTTGAATTTTTTTCCACCTTGCTAAAATTTAAAAACTCCAAAAAACACTCATTTAAAATTCAATTTTGAATTATCAAAACATTATCAATAATTATCTAAGATTTATATTGAATTGAATATCATGTTTGACCACTTAAACTCTTTACATATCTACTTTTCCATAATAGGCCTTCTTGAACTTCTTGTATTTTCTTTAGGATGATGCAACCTCCTTGACTAATTATGGTGAAACTTCCTCAGCTTTAGTAAGATATACCTTTATTTCTAAACTCATTATGATATTCCTTTCTTTCTCAGCTCATGATAATCCAACTTTCTTTCTCATCGCATTACAATCTTCCTTTCTTTCTCATCTTGTTACGGTCTTCCTTTCTTTCTCAATCCATTACGATCTAACTTTCTTCCCTAGCTCATTATGTTCTTCCTTTCATTATCAACTAATTATCACTTTCATTTTCTTATTAGAGTTATACTGATGGAATCATCATAATGATGGATTTTTCTATTATGATGGAAATCCCATTATGATGGTTTTCCTATAACCATGGAAATCCCATTACCATTATTTTCCCACAACGATGGAATGTATTCAATGGTGACTCCACTTAGAAACTTTGTGATACTTAAATCCTTATTAGTTATAACTGATTCATACTTCTAACTATTTCTATGTCCAAATATTCTGGATTTGATGAAAACTTTATCTTGATATCTGTAACTTATTCAATCGTTAATATTACTCCATTTATAAAAAATATTTTATCATGATATGTTTCATGATTTATGAGAACATCATGACTAGAAAATCATTGTCAGACCCGTTTAGAAAGTATGAAAACATTATAACTCTAGAATTCACTATCTTATTTCAAAAAAAATAACTTCACCAACAATATGAATTATTCAATTAGTAACTTCCAAATTTTTAAAAAAACGTTGATCCCAATTGATATTATACTTTATACTGATGGACTTGAGATAGATGGTGTGTCTGATCAATAACTTCATTTTTCTAAAAACCATTTCATTTGGGGATGGTTAGTTCAGTACTCTGAATCTGGTGCTTCTTAGTCCAATCTTATGAGTCCATAAAATATCTTTATTAAAAAAAACTTTTATCCTATTCTATTTTTGGTTTTATACTACCATAAACTTTCAAGTTTCTTATAAATATCATTATGATGGACTAGGTATAATCATATATTACAAAAACATTCTTATGTAAAAATTTTAGATGTTAACAAATAAAAAAACTTTAATAAACCAAATTATCACAAAGGTTATTCAATATCACCCTTTTTATTTTTTGATAACCCTTGTTAACATCATTTTCATCTCTCTAAAAAATTTCACACTTCAACTTTGGAAAACAACAAAAGGTTTTAAAAATTTATCAAAACATAGCCTTTCTCAAAAGAGAACATCCTGACACCACACTAATAGATAAATTAATGTTTTTAAATGAATTAAATCCTTATACAATGTGAAAATATTGTATCCATGTTATGATAAACTCCTCCTCACTTTTATATTTTCTTCTCCCATTTCGTTTCTCTGCACCATTTTATGATAACCACAACTTTAGATTCATTTAATAAATATAAGTGAAAAAAATCTTACAAAGTCAAAAGTTGTTATGTTCTCTCCCCCTTTTCAACAAAATTTAATGAATAGTGGGGATTTTAATTATGATGTCTAGAAAGTCATGGGAGGAGGCTGAACATGAAGTTACAACCTTAAATCAATAAAGATTTCTTTTAGAATTTACCTTATAAATAAATCATTGATTTGATACTTCATTGAGATACATTCCAGAAAAACATCTCCAACAACAAATTTATCTTTGATAAAGTGAAAATTTATATCAATGTGTTTTGATCTCAAATGATGGACAAGATTTTTAGAAAGATCAATTGTTCTCTGATTATCACAAAATATCCTAAATGGTTTAGAAATATTCTCATTCTAGTATTCCAACAAAACATTCAACCCCAACATTTGAGTACAAGCCTGAGTAGCTACAAAATATTCGAATTCAACTGCTCTTAATGTTATTGAACTTTGTTTCTTACTATACCAACTCACACAACATTCACCCAAGAAAAATGTTCCTTAAGAGGTTGATTTTCTATCATTACAATCTCTAACATAATAGGTAGTCGTATAACCCTGAAACTTAATCTCAATAATTAGTTTATTTAAAAACCCATGTGAAGTTATTCCTTTTACATATCTCAGAATTATTTTCACTACCAACACAAGTGATTATTTTTTATTACATTAATACCCTATACACAAAGTAACAACATAAAATATATCAGTTCTTGAGGATGTAAGCTAAAGTATAATTCCTATCAGCTTACAAAAATATTTCCAATTCACACTTTTTCCATACTCATATTTACTCATATTTTTACTCATATATATAGGAGTAGAAAATTATTTGCATTATTCTATGCCAACGTTCTTTAACAATTCCTTGGAATAATTTTATTGAGATAAGAAAATGTATTTTTCTTTTTTTTTTGAACTTATATGCCAAGTAAGAAAGTTAATTATCTCAGTATTTACATTTTAAAATTCATCTTCGTTTCTTTAGAAAATTATTTAAAAAAAATTCTTCCTCATCGGAAAAAATTATATCAACCACACACACAATAACAATTATTGGGCTAGAGTTAAATTCCTTCAAATACAAGTTAATGTCAACTTTTCCTTTAGAAAATTCAACATTTTCAAACTATTGTCACTTTTTAAATACCAATAACATAGAGATTATTTTATCGCTTACAAATATTTTTTTCATCCACATCAAGTAAAAACTCACATGGTTCTTCAATGTAAACTTTTTCCTCAATATCATCATTTAATAAAGATCAATTTACATCCATATAATAAAATTTCCAATTACATTGTGTGGACACTAATAGAAATATTCTAATAGTTTCTAATCCTGAAATATAAGAAAAAGTTTCTTCAAAATCCACACCTTATACCTGTGTATATCCTTTACAAACAAGTCTTGATTTGTTTCACGAAACTTCTATATGCTCATACAATTTGGTTTTGTAAACCCACTTTGTTTTGATAAAATTTTAATTCAATGTTCATGGGAAAATTTCCCATGTTTCATTTTTATCAATACAATCCAACACTTCATTCATATAATCCATCCTTTATTTGTGTTTAATAGCTTCTGAAACTGATTCATGTTTAACTTTTCAGATAAGTGGAATTTGATTTTATAATCTCAACATTATTCTGGTTTAAACTAAAGTCTTATAATTTTCAATATTGTTTTTAGACTCAATATATTTTTGTAAGGTATGAAATTTCAAAGTGTCTTTTTTATATGAACTTTCCTTATCACAAGATTATTTAAAATCTTGGTAAGGTTGTTTTGAATTACATTCAATAACATTGGAAATCTCTAGTTTATCCTCCTCAACATTCTTAAAAACTTTTGGTATTTAATATTTATTTTCAATTAATTTCACATCATATGAGTCCACTAACCTTTTTATATGTTTGTTCCAATATTTTTAACTTCTTATAATTTTTGATTAAATCATAAAAATTACTTCCACATCTTTCTCATCAAACGTTCCCAGAACAATATTTTCGATTTCTAGTAAACATGGTCTTTTAAAAACATTGAAGTGCTTTAATGATGGTTTTTTATTATACCAAATTTCATAATAAGTCATGTTGGTTTTCTATCTTAATAAGAAACTATTTTGAACATGTACAAAAATATTAATATATTCCTTCCAATAGACCTTTGAATGTTTTTATTCTTCTAAAATAACTATTCCCATTCACACCAAACTTATAATATTTCTTTCCGATACTCTATTTTTTTGGAGTATATGTAGAAATATACTAATTTTTTATACCATGATTTCCCAGATAAGTTTCAAAAGTATTTCTTGTGAATTTGGTACCATTATCTTTTCTCAACTTCTTTATATAAACATCCATTTATTTCTCCACTTATTTTCTAACAACCCTGAACATTAACATAGCCTATGAATTTTGTTTCATAAAAATTATGTTTTTCCTCTGAATGAAACCATTAATAAAAGTGATAATGTATAAATATCCTTTTTTTGATTGATGCACCATCATTCCTTATAATGAAGAATGAATAATCTCAAGAGGCATGGTAGATTTAATCTCAACTCTTATGAATTTTTTAGTCATCTTACCATTTTGAAAAGTTACAAAAACATATTATTCTCTCTTTTTCAATTCTAGAATGTTTTTAATAGCATCAAGTTTATATATTTTGTTCATGTTTTTCTTTCCAATGTGGCCAAGTCTTCGATTCCACAACTTATTTTTATCTTCAGCACTTAAGTAAAAGGAGTTCTTATATTATCTTATTTGTAAGATATTCAAACTGGTTCTTTCTTATTTTGTAATAAATTTTTCATATTTAATAATTTTTATAACACAACAATATTTTATGATGATTACTTCTTTTCCATCATCATAAATTTTACTCACACTAAGTAAGTTATGTTTTAGTCCATTAATAACTAAAAAATTCTTATATTTCAATGTCTCTACTTCAATCTCAACCATTCCAATTCCAATGATTTTTAAGGAACTATCATTACCAAAGGTAAATGATCCTTCATAATGAATTTCAAAATGTTTCAAATTTTTTATATGTCCTGTCATATGTGAAGAAAAAACAATATCAAGTATCCATTGTTCTAATTTATTTCAAACATATCTCAACAACAAAGGCTCTTTTCACAAATTATTATTTTCAGCTTATTTTTATTTTCTACCGTAAGAAACTTGTTCTAGAAAGAGTGTCATAAATATTTGGGAATGATGAAAAACCTAATAACATCTTCCAAAAACTTCTTCTAGAAATTCACATTGATTTTTTGTGGGAAGTTTTCTAACATCTTTGTTTTTTCTTTTATAACTTCATGTAGGTTAGGAAAGGTAATCAACCTTCCTCCACAATTTATTTCCATTTTTTCAAACATTATTATTATAAGTGAGAAGTTATGTAAACAATTATAAGCTATATTCACATAAATTCCAAAACACCCTCAATAGCCATCAATTCTTTTTTTTTTCAACTGAATAAAGATCTTTCTCTGTAGAAACTTTATTGTGGTTGATAACTTCTTTCCAATATATTATACTCATGATGTGGACCATATTTCCTCCCTAGTGGGTTTTCATCTATTATAGATGAAATAGGGTTTTCACACACATTTCCTACCCAATATTTCTCAATACTTTTTCCAGAACTTGAAATGTTAGAAAAATCAGACGAAACAATATTTTTTTGGGTGAGGATTTCACCTGATTCATTATTTGATATTTTTTACCAAATTTAGAAGTATTATATTTTACTTCCAAAGATTTTTTTGGGTTTTATTTAATCTTAATAAAGGTACTTTTAGACTCGAGAAGATTTGACTGAAACTTGTTAACTTCATCTTCCTTAGCTGCTAGATTCTTACTGAGATCTTCAACCATATTTTCCAATTCAATAATTCATAGTTTGTAACTTAAGATCTTATGAATCACTTCTTACTCCTTATTGATGACATATTATCTTCCTTTAACAACTTATTCATTTAATTTATTTATCATTATGATTTCTTCCTCGAGAGATTTGTTTTTCTCAAGACATGTAAGAAGTTATGTTCTGAGCTGATACTCTCTGTAAGATTCTTCACCTCTTTCTTCCTCACTATTTGAGGAGTCTTCAAATTTCTTAATTTTTTCAATTAATATTCTCAACTTTTATGAACATTTATCCCCTAATGAATTGTTGTTAGTTGAGTATGACTTATCTTTCTTACTCAACATACTTATCTTGTTTGTATTAAACTTCTTTTCAGATTTTTTGGATGACTTTTCTTCTTTATAAATTTTGTTTCACTTCTTCTATTAAGGGTTTTTATCAGAATAATCTTGATATTATTTAACTTTCTTCTTGGGATAATTCACAGAAAAGTGACTGAATCCCACACACTCAAAAAAATTGAGAGGATTTTTATCTCCATACTTTCATATTCCTCTTTGATTGTTATTAGAAATAATATACATGAATTTTTCATTCAACTCATCATCCTCGTTATTATTGGAGTTACAAGGATCAATATATTCAATATATAGTATTTTTTACTTTTCTTATGTATAAAAATCCATTTCATTTTTCATTTTTTGAACAATGGTTATTTAATATTTCATAAGAATTAATAAATTTATGTAATTGATCAAGATATAAATAATATTTATCTTCTAAAGAGTAAATTTTAGAATCAAAGCTGTACAAAAATATTTTCAAAAGTTAATTTACAATTGTATAATCTTTCAGGACATCTAAAAATCCTATGATGTTATAAAAAATTCATTTACTTTGATGAAGTACTCATCAATAGTTTCTCCATCTCTCATTATGACGTCTTCATACTTACTATGCCATATTTTTAGCTTTGATTCCTTCACTTTAGTATTCCCTCCAAAAATAATTTCAATCTTTTCCCACACACTCTTTGAAGTTTTGAGACCCATTAACCTCATGTAAATTTTTTTGATAAGGACATAAGGATATGATTTCTAGATTTTCCATCAACATCGACATTTAACTAATCATAAAAGGTCATCTGGGAATATTTCTCAATAGGTGGAAAATTAATTGTAGCAGCATCAAAAACTTCTAGGCCCAAGGATAAGAGATAAAGAACATCATATTTTTTCATACATAATAATTTTTTCCATAAAATGTAATAATTCCTCTACTATCGACAGAATTGATTTTATCCATGATAAGGATTCAACAAGGTAACCTTCCCTCTGATACCAATTGAAGATCCAAAGTATCAAATAACAACTCAGAAGGGGGGGTTGAATTAATTTTTCATTTTTTATGTGTTTCAAAACATTTAGAAACTTAACCCCTACAACCAATAAAGATTTATTTATCTATAAAATTTTATTATATACTCATGCTTAAAAATTTAATAAGGCAATGAAATCACACAATATTTATAATGTTTGGTATAATTACCCGAATTTTTATGAGATAAAGTTTTTTAATTTCTTTGATTTCTTGTATTGTACACTACACCAAGATAGGATTGCGAAATAAAACACTCACTTAGCTTGAAGTATAAGAAACACTATTATTGGGTTGTTTTACAATGAATTAAATGTTCATTTGATATAATTCATTAAACGTAAGACTTATTATAAGTGAACAACGAAATATTATAACCTAGTCATTATAATAGAGGGTATGAATAATATTAACATCCATCTAAAAACAATAAAATAAATTTTTATGGATTTAATTAAATAAATATATATGTAATATATTCAATATAATTTTTAAAATTATTCTTATATGTTTTCTATAAATTATATAGGAACAAATTCATTTTTTTTGGATAAACGAAGTATTTTTAAAAAAATACAGTTTTTCCGCCTTTTGATGGAAATCCCAGTTTAAATCCAGTTTTGACACTTTTTTATATTCAATTGGAAAATATAAAATTATTAATTTAATGTTGAGTATAAAAATTACTTTGGATGAATTTTTTTTATTTTTCTGATAAGTTTCATTTTTTGATGAATAGTGAAAAAACTGATTTTTATTGAAAACATTATTTTATTTTAAATTCATTACATAATTATATTGTGGACTAGTTTTAAATTTTATTTATTTAATTTTTATCCATATATTTTTTTGAAAATTATTTATACATGAATTTATTATAAAAACATTTTCTATTTAAAAAGGGGTATTTTTCCAAAAAAAAACTGTTTTGTGACATTTTACGAGTTTTATTTTAAATTTAATTCTACAACATCTGTATTATTAATTTTTAAAAATTAATGTAAAATTTTGATTTAGGAGGTCCAAATTTTTTAATTAGGCCCCTTTTATTTTTGACCATCATGAATAGTAACCATGATAAATTTTGTTACCACGGTAAAGGGTAAATTATGTAATTTAGGTTAAAAATAAAATTATAATGACTATAAAATGACCAAAAAAATTAAAAAAAAATATTTGATTAGTATAATTCTACCATTAACACTTAAGGATGTAAATTATTTCATTTAATAGACACTTTTCCATAAAAATGACTTAAATAATATTTAATTCAAAGAAAAACATAGTGTCATTTTCTTTGTCTTTAATATCTATTATGTTTCCACATTTCGAAACATGGGTAGTATAAATGAATATAAATTGTAATTTTTATATCAATAAACATATTTCCCTAAAATAAATTTATTTTTGACCTTTTGGGGCCATTTCGGAGATGTTATGGTATTGATAATATTTTATTTAATGAAAATTTAAAAATGTCACGTTCAGGTTTCAAATAATATATTATTTTTAAAATAAGGATATACAGAAAATAAATTCAACAATAAATACTCTTATAAATTCTGAAGTGTTTTTATTTATCATGGTAATATATTTGTAATTTTTCAGGATGAAATAATTACCTTAAAGTTTTATATATTGTTCATGCAGAAATTATTTAATTGATGAAAAATAAATAAACTAATTTTTATTAAAATGATAATAACCATTAAAATACACAAAAACATGACCAAATCTAATTGGTTAAGTATATGTCTACCAAAATCATACAAGGGTCGTGTTATGGACCATTTTGAGCCCTATATAAGAGATTATGACACTTATATTATTTTATTTAAAGTGATGTGAAACTTGTGACATTCATATTTTAAAAAGTATAACGTTTTTTAATGATCCATTTCCCAAAATGTATATTCTCCTGCAAGAATTATATTGAAATAAAATAGATTTATCTTCATCATATTATTTGTTTTTTAATTTTCCCCAACAATTAAGTATATTAAATAATTACAGAATATTGATGTAGTAATTATTTTATTAATGGAAATATCAAATTAACATTATTAAAAATTTTAAAATAAATATAATTTGACATAATTAATATGTCCAATGAATTTTATAGATTCCCTATATTCCTTTTTGACATAAAAAATATTTTTTTCAAGGATAACATCTTATCTTGATATTTTTAAAAATCCAAAAAAAAATGAATTGTGTCAAAATTGAAACTATTATTATTTTATCAAAATTTTGTTTTATTAAATTATTTAAAATTAATAAAACATTTTTAAAAATATATAATAATTATTATATGGTCTAAAATGATATATATTATTTATTTATGATTTAATTTACCTCAAATAATTAAATATTCCACCCTTTTAATATTGAAATAATTTTTACCCTAGTTAAAATAAAATAGAATAACTAAGTCTTAAATTAAAATGATAGGGTTTAAATTGACATAAAAACAAGTAAAAACTTTAATGTTTGAAGATATTACAACCTTATCTCATCTAATATTAGAAACTATGAAATTTTGGAGGTTTTTCGATGTGGTTTTATTTTATTTTAAATTAATATTTTTGGAGATCCCAAAAGTGACCCTCACCTCAATTATAAATGGAAATATCCTCCATCAGAATTTCAATTCACTTTGAGCCTTCAATATCAACCATCACGTTCCCATTTCCCTTCTCAACTATATTATTCACATTCTAGAGTTTCTTTTATTCTGAAAATACCAACTCTAGTTCCTTTAAGGGGAGATCTAGAGGGAGCTCATCGAAGAAGAGGTAATCTTCTCTATCGATTCTTTCAAATTATTTCTTTTTATAGTTCCTCATAATGAGTTGATTCCATTATAAATTAATGAATACAGTATCAATTTCATACTGATATTTTAATAATATTATGGAACAACCATATTCCACCTTCTATCCATCCTACGAAAAATTAAGTCACCACACGTGCGTACGTACTGCATACCGTCTCAACACAGTGGTGTAATCTATTTTTCACCACCACTTGACTTGGATGGGTATAATGATGGATATAACGACTAAATATTATTATCACAACAAGTTATTTATTCTGTATAAATATATATACCATCCACTTCTATACCATTTCATAATTAAGGGAATGATATCATCGCTCATGCGTACGTACAACCTACCGTCTCCACGATGTGATGTGATTCATTCTAAGTTATATCCATTAAATCATGATTCTATAAATGTAAAGAATAAATAAATATGATATATATTATGTTTATATCATTTATTAATGATATAAATATGACCTAAGAAGGATAACCATAACTTATTTGATAAAACATGCATGAGCAAATGAAGCAGGTAATACCTAAATAATGAGTAATAATGAAATATTATTACCAAACAGATGATAATATGATCATATATGGTAAGAAAATGACATTATTTAAATAATTATATAAGATATTCAGATACATACAAATAATAAATAACCTAATTTAAGGGATAATTTTTCAATCTCATTAATATCTGAGTTTGTTTATACGTAAGTATTTACTAGGGTATATTTATCATCCACATCCATGATTCCAAAATATGTAATACTTTTTTTATTCTTCAAAAATTGTTTAAATTCAATTTTAACCATTGGTGAATTTTTTAAATGGTTCGAAAGGAATCTTTTTTCATTATTTGATAGGAGGTAATTTTTTACTTTTCCGGCAAAAGTACGAGGAGAATGTTTTTTTAACTTATACGAGATGGACATATTTTTACGCTTTCATAAAACCTTATTTCTATGAATATTACTTTATATTATTTCATGTTTATTTTCAATGAAATTCTTTTCTTTTAATTTTGTGTAATTTTGAGAAAATATAATGTTTTTTTAGAAGGATATTTTCCTGAAGAAATAATTTCAAGTGTTCAATCAAAACTATTTTCCATCTAAGATAAAATCACTTAGTAGGGTTATGTTTTAAGTTTAATATCTCTATTATTCATATAGTATTATTATGTTTTTGATGTAATTTTATTTATGAAATCCATTTTTTAAAATGTATTATGTTATGATGGAATGATGTTTAAAAAACCCATTTTATTCCTTAGGTTATATTATGATGAATGATTTATGTTTTTGTGGAACACATAAAAATGATTTAATTATGAGATGGATGGGACCTATATCTCCCTCCAATGAATTATATAATGATTTATATCTCATGAGATATAAATTAATGGAATAGAAATTAAATCTAGTTCAGTAATACAAGGATGGAACAACAAGGAAACCTGGTTTAGTAATGAACTTTTTCCACTATGATGGTCTTGGCAATGATCCTTGGCTACTATGGAAATTATTTTCTAGGATTATGTTTTTTCCAAAATTCCATGTTTTATTCCATCGTTATTTTATCATGCTTCATGTTCATTTATTATTTATTCCTTATGAAATTCCATGATTTATTTCATGAATCAAGACTTTGATATTCAAAATTTATATTCATGTTGTTACATTATTATGTTTATGTTTTGTTTGATATTGTCCATGTTTACCCTTACTGGGCATTTTATCTCACCCTTTTAATATGTTTTCTTCTACCTATGATATATATATATATATATATATTTTAGGTAGGGAAAATAAATGGGAAGATCTTTATGGAAGATGTTAGATTTATTTCACCAAGTTAGTAGAATGTGTTCCTAGTTTCCAAAGACACTAAACTAATTTTGTATCTGGGTGTTTGTTTGTGTCATATATTATGTATTATTCAAAAGTAATGTAATGTCCTTGTATGCCATGATTTGTGAAATTACATTTGGTATCATAGTAAAGGTTTAGTTAACCTTTGTAAACTATTATGAAATCCCTTTAGCGAGATCCCTAGAGATATTTCTAAGGTATGTCTAGGGATGTCCTAAGGATAAGTATAATTATAGGTTACAGTCCTATAATTTTTTTAACAATCATGGTTAGCATAGGATTAAACCCAATAATTTATAAAATATAAGTACTTTAACTTGATTATGTGGTTTTTCTAGTATGATTATTATCACTCACATTTTTATTTTTTGGGTTTCATAAAATGAATGGAAACATGAGGATTCATATTAATGGATAATATGATCGACAATGGAATGATATTACTAATGAAAACCCAAATAATGTGGGATTTGGAAGGTGAAAAATCATTATTATGAATAATTATAAATCTCATAATATGATCAATAATCAAAACTTTGGTCAGTTTCCTGACCCACCTAATAAGAAAAAGATTGGGTTTCATAGTGATCATAGAGGAAAGAAAGTTCAATTTTCCCCACATAAATCATGTGGGAAGAGGCATTAAGGGGAATGTTTCAAAGAAACTGGAAGATGTTTTGGTTTTGGAAAAGTAGTACACAAATCCATTAATTTGAAAGGAAAAGGTTCATTTGACACACAGGATAATGATAATGGTATTTCTAAGACATCAACGACAGTTACATGTTTTAAATGTGGAATGTATGGGAATTATGAAAATCAATGCTCTAGGGGAAAATATCATGAAGAGAATCATCATGGTTTTATGGGTAGTATTTATGTTTCAAATGATGAAGAGACTAAAAATTACATATGAGATGAAAGAAGTGTTAAGGAATAAAATGATGAAGCTTAGTCAATGGTTTAATAAGATAATGGAATGATTGCATTCTTATCAAGAATAAGGTTGTATAAGTAATTTTATGGTATAATTGAATAAAGAAACCTCAAATTATTATTACACTTTTATTTTTTCTAATGTATTTAAAAGTATATGATAAATGGTACTGGTAACCATGATAAGTTATTGGGGTAATAAGTTGAAAAAGACATGATTAAGGGAAAGATAACCCTTAATATGATAATGGTGATGAGATAATGATATGTTGGTTATGAATAAGTAAATTGGATGGTAATGATTTCCTTATAACATATTAAGTATTTGTTGAAGAATGGTTTATGCTATCATGGATTAAGTTTATAGATTTTTAGAATTAAGAATAAAGAAATATGTATGTTTTAAATATGGATATATGGTTACTCAGGTTATTATCAAGAGAATACAAGATGAAGGTGTTCACATTTTTGGAATGTTACCAACAAGAGATACATTATGATATATGGGGAAAAATTTTAAGCTGAGTTAGTGAACCTTTTTCTATAGTTTTGGATTTTCAAATTTTATAATGATTTTAAGGTTATCAATTTATTTAATGTTTAAGTGAAACATAGGATGTAGATGTTTAGAATAAATTATTATCTCACCATAGTTGTAATTATGCATATATGATTACTTGTTCTAACCTTTTTGTTGTGATAAAGATAGATTAAATGACCTATAATTCTATTTATAGATTTCCTGATCATCTAACACTTTAGGAATTACAAATTCAACTTCATTTATTTAAAAAAGAAATAAAGAGGAAATTGTTTAAGGCACGACTAATGGTGATATTGTTCTGAAATAAATAAAGTTTTTATTCTCATGTTATTCAACTTTATGGAAAGGATCTTGAAAACCAAAAATTTTAACTTAGTACCTTCTTATATGATAAATCAAAGGGCCCTTAAATCATCAATGATTTATGGATTTCTAATTGTTAACTTTATATTAACCTTGTTCTCTATCACTCTTACATATAATTTTATGGTTATATTTTTCTTCCATATCTATTTTTTCACTTACCACTAATTTTCTTTTATGTTGAAACCTAATGAGGAGTTAATTTGGTTAACCATTATGTTTCTAACTTTCCTTCTTTTAAAAATAAGTTTTAGTATTCCTTTTTACGATGTGGGTTTCTATGAAAGAGACTTTCAAGTAGTAAACCTTTTTTAAGCCCAATGAATTTTATGGAGAAATTCATTTTAAGGGTATTTTAATGTAACACCCTGATATTTTTATGAGATAGAGTTTTTTAATTTCTTTGATGTCTTGTGTTATACACTACAATAAGATAAGATTTCCCAATACAAAACATCATCTTAGATTGAAATATAAAAAACATTGTTCTGGGCTTGTGGTACACACATTTTAAAGTTTATTTGATAGAATTAATTTCACATAAGACCAAGTATAAGTGGAAAACTAAAATTATAACCTAGTCATTATAATGGAGGGTATGAAGAATATTAACTTTTAAAAAAACTATAAAATCACTTTTTATGGATTTCATTAATAAAAAATATATTTAATATATTAAATCAACTATTTTAAATTCTTCTTATATATTTTCTAGACATTATATATGAACAAATTCAATTTTTTTGGATAAAATAATTATTTTTTTCAAAAAATGCAGTTTTTCCACCTTTTGATGGTGCACCCATTTTAAATCTAGTTTTTGTAACTTTTTATATTCAATTTGAAAAAATAAACTTCTTATTTTAATTTTGAATATAAAAAATTACCATGGTTTAATTTTTAGTATATTTATGATAAGTTTCATTTTTTGAAAAAATAGTGAAAATACAGATTTTTATTAAAAAAATGATTTTCTTTTCAATTCATTACATAATCATGTTTTGGATTAGTTTTAAATTTTAATTATTTAATTTTTATCCAATTATTTTTTTTTTGAAAATGATTTTAAAAATGAATTTATTATAAAAACATTTCCTACTTTAAAAAAGGAATTTTTCTAAAAAAACCATTTTTCATGACATTTTACCGGTTTTATTTTAAATTTAATTTTGAAACTTCTAAGTTTGGAATTTTGACAAATTAATTAAAAAAAATTATTATAGAGGTAAAAAAAATTATGTTGGCCCCTTTTGGTTTTGAAAAAGTTGAATAGGAACCATGCTAAATTTTATTACCACATTAAAGTAAATTAGGTAATTTAGGTTAGAAATAAAATAATAATGAATATAAAATTACCAAAAAAATGAATTTTTTTATTTCATTAATGGAATTTGAACCTTAACACTTACAGATCTAAATTATGTCATTTAATGGACACTATTCCATGAAAATGGCTTAAATAATATTTAAATCAAAGAAAGACACAAAGTGTCATTTTGTTTGTCTTTAATATCTATAATGTTCCCATATATGGAAAAATGGGTGGTGTTAATGCGTCTAAATGGTAATTTTGAACTTAATAGACCTATTTTCTAAATAAATTTATTTTTTACATTTTGTGGCCATTTGGGATATATTATGGTATTTATAATATTTTATTTAATGAAAATTTAAAAATATTTCATTCATGTTTAAAATAATATATCAATTTTAAATAAGGCTATACAGAAGTTAAATTCCACTACAAATTCTCCTTCGAAATCTAATCTGTTTTTATTTATCATGGTAATTTATTTTTAATTTTTAGGGAAGAAATAATTACCTTAAAGGTTTATATATTTTTGATGCAAAAATTACTTAATTGATGAAAAATCAATAAACTAATTTTAATTAAAACAATAATAACCATTGAAAGACACAAACACTTGAAAAAATCTTATTGTTCTAGTATATATTAACCATAATAAATTATGTGTCTAGTTATGGACCATTTTGAGCCTTATATAAGAGATTATGACACTTATATTATTTTATTTAATGTAATGTTAAACTTGCAATATTCATATTTTAATAACTATAGCATTTTTTAATGATTGATTTTCCAGAAGATATATTTAACTACATGAATTATAATGAAATACAGTATATTTATCTTCATTATAGTATCTTTTTTCTATTTTTACCCAAAAAATATGTATATTCAATAATTACACAATACTGATGTTGTAATTATTTTATTAATTGAAATATCAGATTAATGTTATTAAAAATAGGAAAATAAATATAATTTTAGATAATTAACTTGTACAATGAGTTTTATAGATGACCTGGACTCCTTATTTATACAAAAATATATATTTTGTTTGAGTATAACATCTTATCATTATATTTTTTAAAATCCAAAAAATGAATAGTGTCAAAATTGACACTATTGTTGTTTTATCAATACAATGTTTTATTAAATTATTTAAAAATAATAAAAAAATTTAAAAAATATATAATAATTATGACATGGTCTAAAATAATATCAATTATTTATTTATGATTTATGTTACCTCAATAATTAAATATTTCAACCTTTTAATATTGAAATAATTTTTACCCTCGTTAAAATGAAATAGAATAACTAAGTGTTAAATTAAAATGATATGGTTTAAATTGACATAAAAACTTCTCAAAAATTTATAATTTGAGGATATTACAACCTTATATTTTCTATTCTTCACAACTATTAAATTTTGGGTTTTTTTGGATGTGCTTTTATTTTATTATAAATTAATATTTTTGGAGATCCCAAAAGTGACCCTCACCTCAATTATAAAAGGGCACATCAATCCTCATAATTTCAATTCACTTTGATCCTCTAAGATTGACCATATAATTCCCATTTTACTTCTAAACTTCCTTATTCACATTCTAGAGTTTTTTTCTTATAAAAAGACCAACTCAGGTTCCTTTAAGATGATATCTAGAGGGAGCTTCTTGAAGAAGAGGTAATCTTATATACTTATTGTAACACCCCAGGTAAATAAAGAATATGACATTTTCATATTTATCCATATTTGTGAATAAAATATTAATATTACTTTAAAGGGGATGCTATGCTCGATGGCGTACCCAACACGCAACAACGAGTTTCTTGGGAATCTTACGTTGCACTCTAATAATAAAATAATATTATTTTAAATGGTAGTTAACATGTAGCTGTTTTATTGGTGGGAATGGATAGAAATAACTAAAATATGATTATATATGTTTTTAAATGTTTTTACATTTATCCAATAAAAGATAAAGGCTTAAAATACGGAAAGAATTCAATTTTAGGCTTATATGCCCTAGTTTTCACTAAAGGTTCACTTATCGCCTTTTGATGGCGAACCGTCATTAAATATAGTTTTGTTCACTCCCATACATTCTATTGGACCAAATAAAACTCTTCTTAAGAATTGGGACATCAAAATTTACTTTGTGTAAATTTTTGGTATCTTTCCGATAAAGTTCATTTTTTTATGAATAGTGTAAAATGTTGTATTTTAATTCAAAACATCTTTTTAATATAATTTATTTATATGATTAGATTATCTTTTGAATTGGTTTTATAGTGAAATTAGAATATATTTTTACCATTAAATCCAATAGTGGTCATTGGAATTAATTTCACTTTGAAATCAGACTTAAACTAGTGTCAATCTTTTGATACTTATTGTTTCATAAAAACACGCTATTTGCTCTGAAAACGGGAATTAATTATTAAATTAATTAATTTGACATATATGTTTTTAATTTTGTAAAATAGACTTCATTTCTGAATTCGCAATATCAAATATAGCTTAGGGTGAATTTTTGGGATTTTTCTGAAAAACTTCAATTTTGATGAATAGTGAAACCACTAAGTGGTACTTATAAAAACTGATTTTTCTGTTTAAATGAAATTTTTCCATCTTTGTGTTTTGAATTTCAAAAATCCGACATACATGGTTGTCATTAAGAAGTAAAATGTGGTTCAATAGGATAAAAATATTTTTTTGGTGAATAGTAACTTATTAAGTTTTTAATCGCGATTAGAGGTAATTAGTGTAGTTTATGGTAAGAATAATATTTTAATAAAATGAAATGACCTATACACATGTCCTACCCTCATTGGATGTGTCATGGACGACCAAGAAAATCCATGGGTCAACTTGGGGACCCCATGCAGCCACTTTGGTTGGGAAATGACATAAATATCTTTTTATTTAATGTTAAAGTAAAAATGACACAAACATGAGATGTTTTACTAAAAGAATTTTTACATGGGGTTATACAAGTCATATTTTTGACTATAAATATTAATTGGAAAGCTAACAAGATTTCCTATATCATAGTATTTTTTTTATAATTTTTAGACATTAAATAAATTAAATTATTTATGACATCATGATGATGCAGTGATGACCTCATTATTTAACGATTTAAATAAATTGGAAAGATAATGTAATATCTAAGACCTAAACATGTCAAAAACTTATTGGATGAGTGTATGTATAACCCTTATCACCTTATCCTCGAAATAAATCAATGTGGGACCTTTAAAATCCGAAACTCTTTTGAAAATAAAGTAACATTTTTTAACTTTACAAGAGTGCCCCTCCTCTCCTCTTATAAAAGGCCCCCACCTCTACCTCCTTACCCACACTCCCAAAGCCTTTGTCTCGGCCAAACCCTGACCATTTTGTCTCTACACTTCCCTCTATTACTCCTTGAAGCCTCACTTTGGGCATAATTATTCCCAAGGAAGCCTTTGAGCTCAAACCAAAGGGAGTTACCCGATTTTAAGGTAATGTCTTCACTTGTGTCCTTTTGTTTTATTTTGCTTATCCAACCCCCTAAACTCTTTTTATTATTTTATTTTGTAACAAATACAGTATCTTAAATATACTAGTATGTTTTTATAAGAAGGTTTCGAGATACACTTACACACACCTGCATCTAATGGTTAAAGAACATACTGTTTTCGTGGATGGCGAATTTCTGCCTCCTGAAACGATGATTGTTCAACATTCTTCTAACACCTTCAAAGGTGGCCATTAAGATGACACTATATTTATATATGATATTTAATATGTTTATGTTTTACTTAAGATTCTGTATTTTTCATTTATGGCATACCTTTGTGGTTTCCATTATGGGTAAACGTGATATCTTCATTTAAGGAAGTGCGGACTACCGCCCCCTCAAAGTGATTTGATTCGTTAATACCATATGTGGTACGTATAAAGGATATATTTAATGATATTATATATGATATAATACTGGAATTAAAATACTATTATGTATCATTATGTTTTAATTCCATTAAATATGAAATAGAAATGGAAGTAGCGTTCATGTGTACGTACGGCTTACCGTCTCCATGAACGGTACATTTCATTTCTTATCACAAAATGTTATGTACTATTATAAGTACATATATATAATGGATATATATGTAATATATTACATCTAAATGATGTATATCATTCTGTAATTATAACATATATATATATATCTATCATTTTGTTTTAATTCCATTAATATGACAAAAAATGAAAGTAGCGTTCATGCGTACGTATGGCCTACCGTCTCCATGAACGGTGCTTTTAATTTTTATCTCCAAATTCTAAGGAATAGTATAAAATGAATATATACTGGAGATATATGATATTTAAAACATCAATACTATTCTGTATATTATGTACCTATAACTACATGGAAAATTATTTTCCAACAAGTTCAATTTTTGACTCATGTACCAAACATCGACAAAAACGTCTGATATGAACTCATATTATTAACCAATTATTATAACATTAAAATATGTGATATTAACTGAATAATAATATTTATAAGAGGTCTTTAATCAATTATAAATTGACCAAAGTTTATTATTCAGGAATATAAAGAAACGAACAAGACAAGTTGGACTTGAGGTAAGGGATCCTACACCTCTCTTTCTTTTTAAGTACACTCTTTTATGTCATTCTTTTTAAGCTCATATTTCATATGATTGGGATGTTCTTTTATATTACTCCAAATTTACTTATTATGTTCATATGATGAGAGACCCTATTTCCTCTCATCAATCCATTTTGGAAGTTTTGAGTGGCGCCGTTAGGCTGCTGAATTTTCATAAGAGATCTAACCTCTCTCTTTCTTTTTAAGTACTCTCCTTTATGTCACTTTTTTTAAGCTCCTATTTGTTATGTTGGGGGATGTTATTTTATATTCCTATTTATATAAACTTTATGTTAATATGATGAAGTACCCTATTTGATCTCATCAATCCATTTTTTGTAAGTTTTATGTGGCGTCGTTAGGCTGCCGAGTTTTCGTAAGGGATTTTTCATCTCACTTTTATTCCTATGAGATTTATGCTAAATTTGCCACAATTTCTTTTGAGTGGTGTATGTACTGAAAATTATTCTACTCTTTGTGTAATATACTTTCGTTTATAAGTATTTACATCAATGATGTATTTTCCTTCTTTCATGGGGTGTATGTTTTGAAAGATACCCATGTTGGTAAGGGAACCTTTCACCCTCCTATTTTTAAAAGACTTCTTTTGTTGGGTCTTTAAATTTACATATTTTTATGTTGGAATATGTTCTCATATATCCTTATTGATTTAAATTTTATGTCCAAGTGATGAGATACACTTTTTTATCTCTCATCAACTCATTTTGATGTGACGTCGTTAGGCTATCAAGGGAACTTCTTAACCCAATTTCGATTTCTTTGGGTTCAACATGTAGTTATTGAATATGTCATCCTTTGAATATGTGTGAATTACCTTTGATTTTTTTACACTTAATATCCACTTATATTTGGTGTATTCGTTTGTCACACATAATTATGTAATTGATTTATCCTTAAACCAAGGACACCGTCTTTGTATGGGACTTCGTCTCAATCTCCTTTCATTGAGGCATATTTTGTTTTATACACAACCTTCTTTTATACGGTGTATAAACCCCTTTGACTTTTACGTTTATTCAAAAGGAATATTTTTTATACGAAGCGTTTACTAAAGGACAAAAGGGAATGTTTTTGTCGTACGTATGCTGCGACAACGACTTCTCCGCCGCCGTGACCATTATTTGAGTTCCGGCTTCCTCTACAATCCATACCTTTTTTTAAAGAAAAATAAATACCATGTTTTAATTTTCTTTTATTTTGGTATTGAAAATTTTTTTCATAATGTTTTTATATCAATGTGTTGTATTGATATCTTGTGATTGAAAGGTGTAAATGTTATGTTTCCTTTATGCATGTTTTATGTGATACGATTATGTTGAGGTTTTTGGGCATTATTATGAAGACGGGTGGTTCTGTGATAGACTAAGGGCGGGTGGGCCCGATATAGCTCTCCAATGCATTGGGTAACGTGAAGGAGTGAAATGTTAAGGTTTCTCTGAATATATTTAGGGAATATATTGTGATGGGTATTCCAAACGTAACCAAGAGGGTTACTCCCTACGTAAGAATGTTATGAATGCCTCAAGTTACCTTTATGTCATATGATTTCTATGATTTATTCATGATTTTATGAGGTATGTTAAAGTTCTTATGTTTTATGGGTAAAGTATGATTTCATTCTTATGTATGCATGTACTCATGTTTCCTTTCCATATTTTTATATCCCTTACTGATCTTTTTATGCTCATCCCAAGTTTTTGAAATGTTTTTCACAGGTCAAGGGAAGGGTACATGATGTGATGATAGTGTCAAGGATGTGTCAAGAAAGAATCCATGTTTTATTTTAAATATGTTTCCATTGATGGGAAGAATGAATACTGTCTTTTATGTAACCACTTTGTCTAAATGTGGAATGTAATGCAAGATTCATGATCTAATTCTCTAAAACTCTAAACCTGAAAAGATCCTCAATGTGTAATCTTGTAATAACTCAAGATTAAGTAAGGTTTAAGGCTGGGGCCTTATAGTTGATATCAAAGGTCGGTTTAGATAACTTTATAGGTTAGGGTATTCTCTAAGCACAAGTGACATTACCATAATGGTTAGGATTTGAGAAAGAGTCCTAGTTTTAGATAAAGTGAATGAGTAAGTATATATTAGTGTTTATCTTCCTCATTAGTACATGATGGTTATGTTGATATACTCACACTGACCTTTTTGGTTTTAGTAAATGGTTGGATCTAGCAGGCACCAAAGTGACAAAGGGTTTGATGGAAAATATGGTGGTTCTCTTATTAAGAGACTGGATGAGATGGGGGATTCAATGAGGAATCTCATGGTTGTTCTAAACCAACTATCAAGGAGTCATGATCAACTACTTCAACCTTGGTGAGTTATCTAATGCATCATGTACGAGATGGCCAACTCGATGTGGAAATTCAGGTAATAATTATTAAGGTAACCATTAGGGTTTATATTATCCTTACTTTTTAGGTAATTATGGGTTACTCTATGATATGATGGAAAATGAAAGGAATGAGATAAAATTGAGGTTAAAATATGTTATGATCATTTTTGAAGATTTTATCTCGTTTTGGGGGATGTTTTAAGAATTATATTGTTTTGGAAAAAGTACAACACGCAGACCGTGTGACAACCCGTCGCGTCGGACAAAGCTGCGGGAATCGAACCCACAACCAAAGTGCGACTGGTATTTATCACCTACCACTGGACTACGTGAAGTCCCTGGTTAGTTTGACTGATTATTTCTAGTTATATGATTTTATTAATTAAGAGTAAGTTGATTTTGGGTTATTTATGAAAATGATTAACCTATCCTGGAGGATATGCGATTAGGTTAATTACTTTTCAATACGAGACTTTAGGAGCAACTGATGTTGTTTGAAGATAAATGTTACGATTTAACTTGGAAGACTATGTGACTAAATCCTTCAAATATTTGGGTTTCAACCATAGTTTGGTTTACTTCGAAGAATTTTATGGACAAATTGTTTATCTAATGGTCCTTGTTGAACTTTGGGTTTTGTTGGACAAATTTTGGAGATTAAGCATAGATTTTCTTTTTATAAAGGGTTATCCTTTTCCGGATTATCTGATCTTGTACTAGCCTTTTTGGTTTTGGTTTTGGTTAAAGTCTAAAGACATGGAAAGTATATAGTTCTCTTTTTTGGATTAGGTGATTCTCTAGAAGTTGATTATAGTACTTTTAATGTGAACAAGTCTTCCTAAATACTCGTCTTTTGGAGAAAATATGAGTTTGTGTAAGGAATCTAATAAAATTTGAAAGTCAACATGATAAGTGATTATGTTTCATTATGAATAAATTCCTCAATAAAAAGTAAATTAAAACAAAAATGTTGTCTATTAACTTTTCCTACTGGGGAATCGAATATCATTTAACCCATCACAAGTTTGTGATTTTCTCGTGGTTAACTTTCTCCTAAACATGTTTTCTATCACTCTCCATCAGAACATGACCCTTTGTTTTTTCCTCCATTTCCATATTTTCAAACTTGGAATCCTAGTATGGGTTAACTCGGGTGACCTTTGTACTTATCTTTATTTATTTTAAAGTGATTTTTTTACCGACTCTTGTTCCGATGTGGGACTTTCAAGGATGTTTCCAAGCTCAATTTTAAAAATTGCGAGGACGCAATTCCCAAAAAGGGGGGAAGGATGTAACACCCTAGGTAAATAAAGAATATGAAATTTTCATATTTATCCATATTTGTGAATAAAATATTAATATGACTTTAAAGGGGACGCTATGCTCGATGGCGTACCCAACACGCAACAACGAGTTTCTTGTGAATCTTACGTTGCACTCTAATAATAAAATAATATTATTTTAAATGGTAGTTAACATGTAGTCGTTGTAATGATGGTAATGGATAGAAATAACTAAAATATGATTATATATGTTTTTAAATGTTTTTACATTTATCCAATAAAGGATAGAGGCTTAAAATACGGAAAAGAATTCAATTTTAGGCGTATATGCCCTAGTTTTCACTAAAGGTTCACTTATAACCTTTTGATGTTGAACCATCATTAAATATAATTTTGTTCACTCTTAAACATTCTTTTGGACCAAATAAAACTCTTATTAAGAATCGGGATATCAAAATTTACTTTGTGTAAATTTTTGGTATCTTTCCGATAAAGTTCATTTTTTTATGAATAGTGTAAAATGTTGTATTTTAATTCAAAACATCTTTTTAATATAATTTATTTATATTATTAGATTATATTTTGAATTTGTTTTAGAGTGAAATTAGAATATATTTTTACCATTAAATCCAATAGTGGTCGTTGGAATTAATTTCACTTTGAAATCAGACTTAAACTAGTGTCAATCTTTTGATACTTATTATTTCATAAAAACACGCTATTTGCTCTGACAGCGGGAATTAATTATTAAATTAATTAATGTGACTTATATTTCTTTAATTTTGTAAAATAGACTTCATTTTTGAATTTGCAATATCAAATATAGCTTAGGGTGAATTTTTGGGATTTTTCTGAAAAACTTCAATTTTGATGAATAGTGAAACCACTAAGTGGTACTTATAAAAACTGATTTTTCCGTTTAAATGAAATTTTTCCATCTTTGTGTTTTGAATTTAAAATATCCAACATAAATGGTTGTCATTAAGAAGTAAAATGTGGTTCAATAGGATAAAAATATTTTTTTGGTGAATAGTAACTTATTAAGTTTTTAATCGCGATTAGAGGTAATTAGTGTAGTTTATGGTAAGAATAATGTTTTAATAAAATGAAATGACCTATACACATGTCCTACCCTCATTGGATGTGTCATGTCCGACAAAGAAAATCCATGGGTCAAATTGGGGACCCCATGGAGCCACTTTGGTTGGGAAATGACATAAATATCTTTTTATTAAATGTTAAAGTAAAAAATGACACAAACATGAGATGTTTTACTAAAATAATTTTTACATGGGGTTATACAAGTCATATTTTTTACTATAAATAGTCATTGGAAAGATAAAAAGATTTTATACATCATAATATTTTTTTTATAATTTTTATACATTAAATAAACAAAATTATTTATGACATCATGATGATGCAGCGATGACCTCATTATTTAACGATTTAAATAAAATGGAAAGATAATGTAATATATAAGACCTAAACATGTCCAAAACCTATTGTATGAGTGTATTTCTAACCCTTATCACCTTATCCTTGAAATACATAAATGTGGGACCTTTAAAATCTGAAACTCTTTTGAAAATAAAGTAACATTTTGTAACTTTACAAGAGTGCCCCTCCTCTCCTCTTATAAAAGGCCCCCACCTCTACCTCCTTACCCACACTCCCAAAGCCTTTGGCTCGGCCAACCCCTACCCATTTTGTCTCTAAAATTCCCTATATTACTCCTTAAAGCCTCACATTGGGCAGAAGTCTTCCCAAGGAATCCTTTGAGCTCAAACCAAAGGGAGTTACCTGATTTTAAGGTAATGTCTTCACTTGTGTCCTTTTGTTTTATTTTGCTTCTCCAACCCCCTAAACTCTTTTTATTCTTTTATTTTGTAACAAATAAAGTATCTTAAATATTCTAGGATGTTGTTATAAGAATGTTTCTAGCTACAATTACACACACCTGCATCTAATGGTTAAAGAACATACTGTTTCCGTGGATGGAGAATTTCTGCCTCCCGAAATGATGATTGTTCAACATTCTTCTAACACCTTCAAAGGTGGCCATTAAGATGACACTATATTTATATATGATATCTAATATGTTTATGTTTTACTTAAGCTTCGGAATTTTTCATTTATGGCATACCTTTATGGTTTCCATTATGGGTAAACGCGATATCTTCATTTAAGGAAGTGCGGACTACCGCCCCCTCAAAGTGATTTGATTCGTTAATACCATATGTGGTACGTATAAAGGATATATTTAATGATATTATATATGATATCATAATGGAATTAAAATGCTATTATGTATAATTATCTTTTAATTCCATTAAATATGAAATAGAAATGGAAGTAGCGTTCATGCGTACGTACGGCTTACCGTCTCCATGAACGGTACATTTCATTTCTTATCTCAAAATGTTATGTACTATTATAAGTACATATATATAATGGATATATATGTAATATATTAAATCTAAATAATGAATATCATTCTGTAATTATAACATATATATATATATCTATCATTTTGTTTTAATTCCATTAATATGACAAAAAATGAAAGTAGCGTTCATGCGTACGTATGGCCTACCGTCTCCATGAACGGTGCTTTTAATTATTATCTCCAAATTCTAAGGAATAGTATAAAATGAATATATACTTGATATATTTGATATTTAAAACATAAATACTATTCTGGATATGATGTACCTATAACTACATGGAAAATTATTTTCCAACAAGTTCAATTTTTGACTCATGTACCAAACATCGACAAAAACATCTGATATGAACTCATATTATTAACCAATTATTATAACATTAAAATATGTTATATGAAGTAAATAATAATCTTTATAATAGGCCTTTAATCAATTATAAATTGACCAAAGTTTATTATTCAGGAATATAAAGAAACAAACAAGACAAGTTGGACTTGAGGTAAGGGATCCTACACCTCTCTTTCTTTTTAAGTACACTCTTTTATGTCATTACTTTTAAGATCAAATTTCTTATGATTGGGATGTTATTTTATATTACTCCAACTGTACTTATTATGTTCATATTATGAGAGACCCTATTTTCTCTCATCAATCCATTTTGGAAGTTTTGAGTGGTGCCGTTAGGATTCTGAATTTTCATAAGAGATCTAACCTCTCTCTTTCTTTTTAAGTACTCTCCTTTATGTCACTTATTTTAAGATCCTCTTTGTTATGTTGGGGGATGTTATTTTATATTAATCTTTCTATAAACTTTATGTTAATATGATTAAGTACCCTATTTGATCTCATCAATCCATTTTTTGTAAGTTTTATGTGGCGTCGTTAGGCTGCCGAGTTTTCGTAAGGGATTTTTCATCTCACTTTTATTCCTGTGAGATTTATGCTACATTTTCCACAATTTCCTTTGAGTGGTGTATGTACTGCCCATTATTCTACTCTTTGTGTAATATAATTTCATTTATAAGTATTTACATCAATTATGTATTGTCCTTCATTCATGGGGTGTATGTTTTGAAAGATACCCAAGTCGGTAAGGGAACCTTTCACCCTCCTCTTTTTAAAAGACTTATTTTGTTGGGTCATTTAATTTACATATTTTTATGTTGGGATATGTTCTCATATATCCTTATTGATGTAAATTTTATGTCCAAGTGATGAGATACACTTTTTTATCTCTCATCAACTCATTTTGATGTGACGTCGTTAGGCTGTCAAGAGAACTTCTTAACCCAATTTCGATTTCTTTGGGTTCAACATGTAGTTATTGAATATGTCATCCTTTGAATATGTGTGAATGACCTTTGATTTTTTTACACTTAATATCCACTTATATTTGGTGTATTTGTTTGTCACACATAATTATGTAATTGATTTATCCTTAAACCAAGGATACCGTCTTTGTATGGGACTTCGTCTCAATCTCCTTTCATTGAGGCATATTTTGTTTTATACACAACATTCTTTTATACGGTGTATAAACCCCTTTGACTTTTACGTTTATTCAAAAGGAATATTTTTTATATGAAGCGTTTACTAAACGAAAAAAGGGAATGTTTTTTTCGTACGTATGTGGGGACAACGACTTCTCAGCCGCCGTGACCATTATTTCAGTTCCGGCTTCCTCTACAAGACATACCTTTTTTTTAAAGAAAAATAAATACCATGTTTTAATTTTCTTTTATTTTGGTATTGAAAATTGTTTTCATAATGTTTTTATATCAATTTGTTGTATTGATATCTTGTGATTTAAAGGTGTAAATGTTATGTTTCCTTTATGCATGTTTTATGTGATACGATTATGTTGAGGTTCTTGGGCATTATTATGAAGACGGGTGGTTCCGTGATAGACTAAGGGTGGGTGAGCCCGATATAGCTCTCCAATGCATTGGGTAAATAGAAGGAGTGAAATGTTAAGGTTTCTCCGAAGAGATTTAGGGAATATAATGTGATGGGTATTCCAAACGTAACCAAGAGGGTTACTCCCTACGTAAGAATGTTATGAATGCCTCAAGTTAACTTTATGTCATATGATTTCTATGATTTATTCTTGATTTTATGAGGTATGTTAAAGTGCTTATGTTTTATGGGTAAATTATGATTTCATTCTTATGTATACATGTACTCATGTTTCCTTTCCATATTTTTATATCCCTTACTGAGCTTTTTATGCTCATCCCAAGTTTTTGAAATGTTTTTCATAGGTCAAGGGAAGGTTACATGATGTGATGATAGTGTCAAGGATGTGTCAATAAAGAATCCATGTTTTATTTTAAATATGTTTCCGTTGATGGGAAGAATGAATACTATCTTTTATGTAACCACTTTTTCTAAATGTGGAATGTAATGCAAGTTTCATGATCTAATTCTCTAAAACTCTAAACCTAAAAAGATCCTCAATGTGTAATCTTGTAATAACTCAAGATTAAGTAAGGTTTAAGGCTGGGGCCTTATACTTATTCTTTCAAATTATTTCTTGTTCTACTTCCTCATCATGAGTTGTTTCCATTATAAATTAACTAATCCGGTATCAATTTTATACTAAGATGTTATTATGATTATGGAACAACCATATTCCACATTCTATCCATCCTATGTAAAATAAAATCACCACATGTGTGTACGTATGACTTACAGTCTCTACACCGTGGTGTAATCTATTTTTCACCACCAGTTGACTTGGATAGTAATAATGATATAAATAATAACAATATTTTATTATTATTATAATATGATATTTATTCTGGAATAGTATATATTCCATCCACTTTGATACCAATTCATAATCAAAGGAATGATATCATCGCTCAAGTGAACGTATGGCCTACCATCTCCATGATGTGATGCGATGTGATTCATTATACATGATATCCATTAAATCATGATTATATAAAAGTACAGAATAAATAAATATGATATATATTTTGTTAATATCATTTTGGAATGATATAACTATGACCTAAAAAAGGATAACCAGAATGTATTTGACAAAACATGCTTGATAAATTGAATCAGTTAATACCCAAATAACGAGTAATAATGAAATATTATTACCAAGAGTATGATAATATGATCATATATGATAATTCAATGATATTATCTAAATTATTATATAATTTTTTTAGATATAAAAAATGGATATCATACCTAAGGTAAGTGATAATTTTGTAATCTCATTATTATCCAAGATTTTTTTACATAAGTATTTATTGGGGTATATTTTGTTAGGTCGGAATATACAAAGTAATACACAAGAGTGGGTGAATTGTGTCTTTTCAATATCTTACAAAATTCTAGATTTTAACACCCACAATAATTTATGAAAATATTTAGTGTTTTTATTTTGTATGATAATATGCAGGAGATTAATTGAAATGAAGAACATAGCTTTTTATAGTGGTTTGGGTCCCAAAGATCCCCTAGTCCACTCCACCAAATAATCTTTCTACAAGCTTGGAGAATTTCACTATAATGGTCCTCTTATCACAAGACCAAAAATATCAACAACAGATTTCAAGAAGTTAAAACTCTAATAAATCAAAAGAGATTGATTTATTGAAAGAGGTTAAACATCACAATTACTGCAGCACACAGTAGATATTAGTTGGATCTTCTTCTTCAGAAATAATAGTCTTCAAGAGAGAATGAGTCTAAAGTGATCTATGTTGGATATAGATCTTAAATTTAAAATCATAAAAAAAATAGTTTAGTCACAAACTTATAGTAGAACAAGATAGAACATGTATATCTCCAAAATGTATTCCTTTATTCAGAGTTGTTCGTTTGTTGTAGCACTATGAACAGAATTTCAATAATGAATACTTGTATGTGAATCACTTATCAAATATATATTTGAAGAGATATTCTGAACGAATATATATAAAATAAAAGACCTTATTTGGTATTCTAGATCTAAAATAATAGCCTGATTGGTCGAAGAAATTCAAATTTCAATTAACTAGGAGAGTCATAACTTCCCTTAGAAATAGGAGAGATTTTTACTGATGAACACAGTTCATTGAAACAATAAAAATAATCCTTAAATTTGTCTTTAATTCTAACTTGATCGCTGCAGTAATCTAATATTGAAAACACAGCTTGAAGAACTTTTCCATGGAGAACACAACTTAGGGTTGAGCTATGTAGTGTAGGGTTCCTTTTCATGACATATGGCTTCATTGCATAGCATAGGGTTCCTTTCCCTAGCGTAGTGTTCCTTTGTATATCGAAGGGTTCCTTTGTGTAGCATAGAGTTCCTTTTCATAGGGTAGGGTTCAACTATATAACATATGGTTCCTTATCCATATTTTCATCTGCACATAACATAGGGATCAAAAGGTAACATAGTGATGATGATCCATATGTTCATACTTGTCAGCATAACACCCTAAATGCAACATTTATTAACCATACATTCAATGTTCCTAAATCTAGGTTTGAAAATAGTAAATCTAAAATCCAACATGGGGTTTCAAATAAATACACATGTCAATTTTCTCAACATAAGGTTGACGATCTAAACACCAACATCTTAGCGTAACATAGGGTTGATACCACATGAAAATGTTAGTTCTTCATCAAAAATGTAGGGTTGATAAAAGTGTTTCTAGAATTATTCCCATAATTCTAAATTCCTTTAAAATAAAATATAAATTTCTGTAAAACTCACTTAACAAAACATTACTAGAAAACTAACATGGGTTTTTGTGAACATCGAAATCATCATAAAATATAGAATATTGTTGAGAAAATACATGCACATTAATATCCATGTTTTTGATGATAACAAAACCCATAACATAATCCTGAAAAAAAATTAAAGAGAATATAGGATTTATAAAACTCACAAAAAAAAGATAAATACATTTTTTAAAAGTTTTTTTTCACAAAATTATTTCGATAAGGAAAATTTTTCAATTAAATAAAATTTTGTGGTTTGAAACTATTATCCCCATCTCCTTTAGAGATAATTTCTATAAAATAAAATCTTCTCCCATTTTTTGTGATATCAAGAAGACAGTTTGAAAGAATAAATGAAATGAACCACACTTTAATATATCATAAAACTATTAATAAATAGTAATGTATTATGGTATTAGAAAACTAAATCTAATATTGGAAGTGAATTATTGACCTGAAATTAAAATAAAAAAATCTAAATAAAAATAAACTGAATTTTAACCAACATTCAAATGTTTTTAAAGGTTATAGTACAGTACAAAATCAACAAGGGGATTGAAAATGAATGGTTTCAAGTTAGTTTCAGTAGGGACAGAGGTTTCTTCTAGATAAGGAATTTCTTGAAATACACTTCTAAGATCAACCATCTTTAACAATAGGCATTGGAAATGGTTTTTGAACACTTATATCCAATGGTTTTTAATAGCTTCTTTTCCTTGACTTGATTAATCACTATTCCCAACCATGATTTAATCAAAGTAATATGACTTATCAAGTGCCTTTGATTCTACGAAAAAAATTCAAAGGAATGTTATAACGTTGAATAGTTTATAGCCTATCATTAACTTCATCCAAAACAGAAGTTATTGCCTCAAAATTCCTAACCAGTTCTCGCGGTGTTTATTGAGAAGAGGTAGATGCTCTGTTTCTTTCCATGAGAGATTGAACCTCTCTTCCAATCATTAACTTGAATTCATCAAACTCTATGTTCTTGATAGATTCATCCTTCAATGAACAAAATTTTATTGACATGTTTTCTGTAAGATCCTTAATATCTATAACTGAAATGTGTTTTTCTTTGAATTCCCTCAAATGAAGCTTATGAGCTTCATACTTTGATCTTGGCATAAAACAACCTTGTATTCTGCAAGCTTTTTATTCTCAACTTCCAACTATTCTCTTAAAAAATAATTCCCATCCTCTAACAGCTATATCATTATAACTTGAGAATTTTCATCTAAATTTGAATATTTAGTTGAATTAGTTCATGTTTGATCATCTTCAACAATAGCCTAGCTAGGATCACCAGCTCCCTCTAGTTTGTTACCCAAATATGATCCTCCCAAAACACTAGAATTAGGAACAATATGAGTTCCAGAATTAGGGATCTCTTGAGTTTGAGTCTCTTGATCAAATTTAAAATATACTGGGTTCACAAGACTAGAAGCATCTCCTTGTTCACTAGGAAGAATGGAATCCACATTTTCTACCGTAGCCACAACAACAACTTCTCGAACATTAATAGATAGTATTCTTCTTCTTAGAATAAGAGAGACTTATGGACCATACTCTCCTTCATCTTCAGGCCTCTGTCTCATAGATCCTACTAAATGGATAACCCTTTTCTCCCCCTGAACAGCTGCTAACAACCTTTGTTATTTCTCAACACCAACTAGAAGAAAACTATTTCATGAGTTTCTCTGTACAAAACTGACCATATTTACTATCCCATCATTCTACGTATATCTATGGTGATAGGATCTTCCAAAAAACATATTCACAATCTTCCATTTTCTTCCTAGAAATAAATAAAGAATCCTACCATAGGGATAATACCACATCATGGAATCCAGGTTGTAGTTGTGATTTATATAATTAATTATAAAGTGATAGAAATTAAACTTATTGTTATTGAAAAGTAAATACATGATGTACATGTCTGGATAGATAACCTTCTCAAGATCAACAATTATAGGAAAAATACTTGATTGAATAAACTTCATCATAACTCGTCGGTCAGGATAAATTTAATTCGTAAACACCTTCTTGATATCCATTGTTCAAAATAGAGAAAACATAATGTCCTCAGACATATTCCTTTCATTTCCAATGTCCCTTAAATCAAACTAAAACTCCCCCTCATGGGAAAATCTCAACATTTTATCCATTTCAACAGATGATAATGAAAACTCATTATTATCAATCTTACATAGAATTGAATTATCCTCAAAACTGAAACTAAACGAAGTATTCTTACAAAATTCTTTAACTTCAATTTCATAAACTATTGACATATTATATTCTCCAAAGGCATAAAATAGGCATTAAAATTTCATATCTTTTTTTAGATATAGATTCTTAGAATCTAAATATTCAAAATCTATTACCTTTCTTTGTAAGACTTTATGAGCCTTCCACATACTGTTTCCAACTCATCATCAATAGATCATTACGAAGTTTCAATTTCTAAATGTTTCTAGATAGAATGGATTGAAGTTTTAGGGTTTTCGGTAGATGGGTATCGAAAGAGAGAGGTACATTGTAAGTAAAATGGATAGGAGTATAGGAGTGGGAGAAGGAAAATAATTTTCTCTCACTAATCGAGTATGTACTCATTATGATTTTAATTTTAAAAATAAAATCAAATAAAATCAAAATTAAATTATTTAAAAAAAATTAGAATGCAATTGAATAAAACATATTAAATAAAACTTATTAAAATAAATTTAGGGAAACAAAAAATCAATTAATAAAAAATCAATTAAAATAAAATAAACCTAACCCACCCTTAATAAAATCCAAAGGAGCACTGGGAAGTGGTTTACTAAAAAAACAGTTAATTAATATTTGGTATTAACAAATTCTAAATATATATCATTTTTAAGGACATGATCTCTTAGAAAATTATTCTTTATATCAATGTGATTAGTCCTAAAATGACTTATAGGATTTTTAGAAATATTAACAGCACTAGTGTTATCACATAAAATTGGAATACTATTAAAGTTTAGTCTAAAATCCAATAAAATGTTTTTCATCCACAATACTTGTGCACCACAAATTCTAGTAGACACGTATTTTGCCTCAGCGGTTGGCAGGGAAACTGAGCGTTTCTTCTTACTAGACCATGAAACTAAGAATTTTCCTAAAAAGTGATAGGTTCCTGAGGTACTTTTTCTATTTAATATATAACCTCCAAAGTCATCATCTAAATATGAAATTAAATTAAAATCAGAAGTTTTGGGGTAAATAAGAGATTGAAAATAAGTCCCCATTAAATATCTAAAAATTATTTTGATAGCAGTAAGGTGTGATTCTTTTGGATTCGATTGAAATATAGCACAATGACATATGAAAATAATAATTTCTGGTCTACTAGTAGTAAGATATTACAAACTTCCAATCATACCTCTATATAAATTGTTGTCAAATGGTTTTCCAAATTCATCCAAATATTGTTTTATATTGGTACACTAGGATTTTTATATGTCTTATGGTTATTATTATAAGGCCACAGCCTTAAACCTTACTTAATCTTGGGTTATTACAAGATTACACATTGAGGATCTTTTCAGGTTTAGAGTTTTAGAGAATTAGATCATGAAACTTGCATTACATTCCACAATTAAACAAAGTGGTTACATAAAAGACAGTATTCATTCTTCCCATCAATGGAAACATAATTAAAATATAACACGGATTCTTTCTTGACACATTCTTGACATTATCATCACATCATGTACCTTTCCCTTGACCTATGAAAAACATTTCAAAAAAACTTGGGATGAGCCTAAAAATCTCAGTAAGAGTTATAAAAATATGGAAAGGAAACATGAGTTCATATATACATGAGAATGAAATCATACTTTACCCATAAAACATAGGCACTTTATCATACCTCATAAAATCATGAACAAATCATAGAAATCATAATACATAAAGGTAACTTGAGGCATTCATAACATTCTTACGTAGGGATTAACCCTCTTGGTTACGTTTGGAATACCCATCACAGTATATTCCCTAAATCTCTTTAGAGAAACCTTAACATTTCACTCCTTCGTGTTACCCAATGCATTGGAGAGCTATATCGGGCTCACCCGCCCTTAGTTTATCACGGAACCACCCATCTTCATAATAATGCCCAAGAACCACAACATAATCGTATCACATAAAACATGCATAAAGGAAACATAAAATTTCCACATTTCAATCACAAGATATCAATAAAACACAAAAAACATTGTGAAAACCATTTCCAATACCAAAATAAAAGAAAAGTAAAACATGGTATTTATTTTTCTTTTAAAAAGAAGGTATGGCTTGTAGAGGAAGTCGAAACTCAAATAACGGTCACGACGGCGGAGAAGTCGTTGTCGCCGCATATGTACGACAAAAACATTCCCTTTTGTCGTTTAGTAAATGCTTCGTATAAAAAATATTCCTTTTGAATAAACATAAAAGTCAAAGGGGTTTATACACCATATAAAAGAAAGTTGTGTATAAAATAAAATATGCCTCAATGAAAGGAGATTGAGACGAAGTCCCATACCACCTTGAAGCTTTTAACATTTTAAACCATTAATATCCATATAAATAAATCCTTAATTCCATTTTGAAAACATGGATATTAATAAGAACAAATAATTAAAACATTTAAAGCGATATTTTGGTTAAAGGGGTTTTACCAAAATTAGAGACACTTGAATACAATAATTGAGGAATAACATTTAGTCAGAACTTTATAATATCATGAGAATAAATGGATTCATGATATAATACTCCAAAGGACAGTATATACACCATATAAGAGTGAATTTGTTCATAACAACAATGAACCCTCAATAGAAATGTCAAATGTGATGAAATCCCTTATGAAGAAGGTATCCTTAAATTAAGGACAAATCAATCTCAAAAATATGTGTGACAAATATAAATACACCCAATATAAGTGGATATTAAGTGTAAAACAATAAAAGGTCATTAACACATATTCAATTGATGACATATTCAATTACTACATGTTGAACCCAAAGAAATCGAAATTGGGTTAAAAAGTTCCCTTGACAGCCTAACGGCATCACATCAAAATGAGTTGATGAGAGATAAAAAGTGTATCTCATCACTTAGACATAAAATTTAAATCAATAAGGATATATGAGAACATATCCCAACATAACAATATGTAAATTAAAATACCCAACAAAAGAAGTCTTTTAAAAAGGAGGAGGGTGAAAGGTTCCCTTACCGACTTGGGTATCTTTCAAAACATACACCCCATGAAAGAAGGACAATAGATCATTGATGTAAATACTCATAAATGAAAGTATATTACACAAAGAGTAGAATAATGGACAGTACATACACCACTCAATGGAATTTGTGGAAAATGTAGCATAAATCTCACGGGAATAAAAGTGAGATGAAAAATCCCTTACGAAAACTCGGCAGCCTAACGGCGCCACATAAAACTTCCGAATATGGATTGACGAGATAAAATAGGGTATCTCATCACATTACAATAAAATTTACAGCAAGAGGAATATAAAATAACATCCCCAAACATTACAAAGAGGAGCTTAAAAGAAGTGACATAAAGGAGAGTACTTAAAAAGAAAGAGAGAGGTTAGATCTCTTACGAAAGTTCGGCAGCCTAACGGCGCCACTCAAAACTCCCAAAATGGATTGATGAGAGAGAATAGGGTCTCTCATCACATTAAAATAAAAATTACAGTAAGTTTAATATAAAATATCATCCCAATAACAAGAAATATGATCTTTAAAAGGAACGATATAAAAGAGTGTACTTAAAAAGAAAGAGTGGAGTAGGATCCCTTACCTCGGGTCCAACTTGACTCGATCGTTCTTTAGTCTCCTGAATAATAAACTTGATTTAATTTCAACTTCCTTAAGAACCTTTTTCAAGTTCATTATTCCTTTTATATCACTTATTACCATGTCATAAACATTATGTAATCATTTAAGTTAATAATATTTGTTTTGTCGATATTTGGTTCTTAAGTCGAAAGTGGACTTCTTACAATTACATGTTGTTCGTGTGTCCAAATGTTTATTATATCCAGAATTTTATTCATGATGTAGATATCATATATGTAATATATATCCAGTACATTCATTCATTTATAACATTACATAATCATTTAGAGGTAAGAAATGAAATGCACCGTTCATGGAGACGGTAAGCCGTACGTACGCATGAACGCTACTTTCATTTCTATTTCGTATTTTATAGAATGGAATAATAATGATATAAAGTTATATTATAATTCCAGTATAATATCATATATAATATCATAGTTCCATCCTTTATACGTCCCACATGTGGTATTTAACGAATCAAATCACTTTGAGGGGGCGGTAGTCCGCACTTCCTAAAATGAAGATATCGTGTATACCCATAATGGAAGCCATAAAGGTAAGACACAAATGAAAAATAAAGAAGCATAAGTAAAACATAAACGTATTATATATCATATATAAAAA
The DNA here is from genome assembly GCA_963277665.1 of Viscum album. Taxonomy (NCBI): domain Eukaryota; kingdom Viridiplantae; phylum Streptophyta; class Magnoliopsida; order Santalales; family Viscaceae; genus Viscum; species Viscum album. The sequence goes on along the minus strand of OY728120.1, from coordinate 1,532,526,164 downwards.
TAGTGACATCATAATGGCCACCTTTGAAGGTGTTAAATGAGTATTGAACAATCATTGTTTCGGGAGGCAAAATTTCTCCATCCACGGAAACCGTATGTTATTTAACCATTTGATGTAGTTGTGTGAGAGTGTATCTCGAATAAATATTATAACAACATCCTAGTATATTTAAGATACTGGTGTTGTTACAAAAGAAGTAAATAAAAAGATTTTAGGGGGGTGGAGAATCAAAATAAAACAAATGAACATGAGAGAATGAATTACCTTTAAAAGTGTAACTCCTTTTGATTTGAGCCTAAAGGCTTCCTTTGAAAGGATTCTGCCCAAAGTGAATCCTCTAGGATGAGGAGAGGGATGTGGAGAGAGTTAATGGGCAGGGGTTGTCCGAGACAAAGGCTTGAGGAGTGTGTGAAATGAGGTAGAGGTGGGGGCCTTTTATAAGAGGAGAGGAGGGGCACTTTTGGAAAGTAAGAAATATTACTTTATTTGAAAATGTGTTTCGATTTAAAAAGGTCCCACATTGAGATAATTCGTGGATAAGGTGTTAAGGGTTCGAAATCCACCCATCCAATATGTTTTGGACATGTGTAGTTCATAGATTTTACATTATCTTTCCATTTTATTTAAATCATTAAATAATGAGGTCATTGCTGCATCATCATGATGTCATAAATAATTTAATTTATTTAGTGTATAAATATTCTAAAAAAATACTATGATGTAGGAAATCTTTTTAGCTTTCCAATGACTATTTATAATCAAAAATATGACTTGTATAACCCCACTTAAAAATTGTTTTAGTAAAACATATCATGTTTGTGTCATTTTTACTTTTACATTAAATAAAAAGTTATTTATGTCATTTCCCAACCAAAGTGGCTCCATGGGGTCCTCAAGTTGACCCATGGCTTTTCTTGGTCGGCCATGACACAACCTATGAGGGTAGGACATGTTTCAAGCTCATCTTATTTTATTAAAGCATTATTTTTAACTTAAACTACACTAATTACCACTAATCGCGATTAAAACTTAATAAGTTACTATTCACCAAAAAATTATTTTTATCCCATTGAACCACATTTTACTTCTTAATGACAACCATGTATGTCGGATTTTTGAAACTCAAAACACAAAGATGTCAAAATTTCATTTAAACGGAAAAATCAATTTTTATAAGTACCACTTAGTGGTTTCACTATTCATCAAAAATTGAAGTTTTTCAGAAAAATCCCAAAAATTCACCCTAAGCTATATTTGATATTCCGAATTCAAAAATGAAGTCCATTTTACAAAATTCAAAACATATAAGTCACATTAATTAATTTAATAATTAATTCTCGCTGTCAGAGCAAATAGCGTGTTTTTATAAAACAATTAGTATCAAAAGATTGACACTAGTTTAAGTCCGATTTCAAAGTGAAATTAATTCCAACGACCACTATTGGATTTAATGGTAAAAATATATTCTAATTTCACTTTAAAATCAATTAAAAAGATAATCTAATCATATAAATAAATTATATTAAAAAGAGGTTTTGAATTAAAATACCACATTTTACACTATTCATAAAAAAATGAAATTTATCGGAACGATACCAAAAATTTACACAAAGTAAATTTTGATGTCCCGATTCTAAAGAAGAGTTTTATTTGGTCCAATAGAATGTATAAGAGTGAACAAAACTATATTTAATGACGGTTCGCCATCAAAAGGCGATAAGTGAACCTTTAGTGAAAACTAGGGCATATACGCCTAAAATTGAATTCTTTCCGTATTTTATGCCTTTATCTTTTATTGGATAAATGTAAAAACATTTAAAAAAACATATATAATCATATTTTAGTTATTTCTATCCATTCCCGTCATTACAACAGCTACATGTTAACTACCATTTAAAATAATATTATTTTATTATTAGAGTGCAACGTAAGATTTCCAAGAAACTCGTTGTTGCGTGTTGGGTACGCCATCGATCATAGCAACCCTTTAAAGTAATATTAATAATTTATTCACAAATATGGATAAATATGAAAATGTCATATTCTTTATTTACCTGGGGTGTTACAATTATGTCCAAAAATTTTCAATAAATAAATAATATTCATTCATTGATTTAAATCATTTCCAAAATATTTTTGGTAAATCTAAAATCCTAAAAAGAAATTTAGTTCTCCCATCATACTCATTTCAAATTCTTTTTTTCATTAGATTTGAAAATTTATGACAACGCATTTTATTAGTTGAACCAAAAATAACATAATCAACATAAATTTGAACTAATAAAATATTAGAACAAACAGTTTTCTTAAAAAGTGTTAGATCTTCCAAAACAATAGTATAAGGCCCCAACCTTAAACATTATATAGTCTTGAGTTAAGTCAATAATTTGACTTTTAATCACATTGAGGATATTTTCAGGTTTATTGCTTTCGAGAGTTAGGTCATAACTCATACATAACAACTTAAATATTACAAGTAGACACATCTACCCACTATCCAATTTTTTTCAAAAAAATACACTTTTTAAAAAGAACCAGGGTTCATTCCATGTTTAGACAACATGAATTTTCCTTGATCTCATCCTTGACTCTATTCTTATTTAAGTCTTATGAAAATAATTTCAAAACTGAGGATGATTATAAATAGCTCAGTAAGGGATACATAAAGAATGAAAACTATTAGTCTTTCAAAAACATGTAAATCATTAATACTTTATCATAATGTAATACTTTTCACCTTTACGAAGTATCAAAAACACTTCACTGAATATAAGATCATTGATTACCATTTTGTAACAAAACTATTACCATAAATCCCATAGAAATAAACATAAAACATATAAAGGTAACTTGGGACAAAAACATTCTTAAATGGAAAAACCATATGGTTGGTTTCCAAACATATCACTAAATGGAATATTTATAGGTATGACTTCCATAACGAATGTATTGGAGGTCATAACGTAACCACCCATACTTGTTTTATCATGGAACCACCCATATTTGGTTTATCATGGAACCACCCATCTTTGGTTTATCATGTAACCACCCATATTTGGTTTTTCATGTAACCACCCGTAAAAAGTACAAGTACAAATATATAATCATAACACATAAAAGATTTTAATTATCCACATTTCACTCTTAAAATTTCATTTAAAATCACAATAAATCCATTAAAGATATTAAAATAGTAAATACACTTTCAAAACCATTTTCAATAACAAAACCCAAAAAAATGGAATAAGGTATTTACTTTTCCTTTTAAAAACATTAAGGCTTATAGGGGAATCCAAATATAAAATAATGGTTACAGCGGCAGAGGATTCTTTGTCACTTCATATGTTAAAAACATTCCTTTTTTCATTTATTAAAACACTTCATAGAAAAACTATTCCCTTTGATTGAAATTAAAATTAAAAGGGGTTTATTATACATTGTATAAAATAATGTGGAGTATAACATCAATATATGCCTCAATGAAGGTATATTGAGTCAAAGTCCCTTACCTTAAGTATGAATCATCATGTACAATTGTCATATTCCAAAGTAATAAAATTAGGTTAATTTATACTTGATTGAGAACATTTTTCAATTTTATTATTATTTTTATATCACTTATTACCATGTTATAAAAATTACACAATTATTTATGTTCATAACGGTCATTTTACAAACATTCGGTACTTGAGTCGAAAATGAACTTGTTTTGATGTAAATTATCCATGCAGTCAAAATTACATCATCTCCAAAATATTATTCAAGATATAAATATCACATATATCCAGTATATATGTATTTATAATATCCATAATACTTTTAGATATGAAATTAAATGTACCGTTCATGGAGACAGTAGGTCGTACATACGCATGAACGCTACTTTCATTTCTTTATCACATTAAAAGTATAATTATCAAATGATATAAATGTATATTATATTACCAGTATTATATTTATGTCATGTATGTCTCATATGTTTAATGAAACCATCCTTTATTCATTCCATGTATAATGGGAATGAGTCGCATCGCTTTTAAGGGGCGGTAGTCCACACTTCCTCAAACGAAATTATAGTATTTACACAACATGGAAAGAATAAAGGTATGTTATAAATAAAAATTAAAAAAGAAAAGAGATAATATAAATATAATATATTTAATATATATATTTAGTTCCATCATAATTTACACTATGAGAGGTGGTAGGAGAAAATTGAATAATCATCATTTCGTGAGGCAGTAGTTCACTGTACACAGAAACAATATGTTCTATATCTATTATATGGACGTTTGTGTAAGTGTAGGTAAAAACCTTAGAATAAAAAATACTCTTATATTTAGTATACTTTTTATTTTATAAAATAATTTAATAAATAGAGTTTAGGGTGTTTGATAAGGAAATGAAATTAAAGGAGGTTGAGAGAAGATGTTACGTCTAAATTAGGTAACTCCTTTTGATTTGAGCCAAAATGATTCCTTGAGTTGTCTTATACCCAAGGTTAGGATTATAGGAGTAAGGGAGGTATTTTTGGATCTTATTTGAGAATAATTTGGGCTAGACAAGGATTTTTAGAGGTGTGATTAAGTGGGTATATGTGGTGGCCTTTTATAAGAGGGAGGAGGGGAACTTTGGGAAAGTCTTGAAATTTTATTTTATTATAAATGTATTTTTGAATTATAATAGCTAAAAAGTGATATATTTATATTATAACATGATTATGGTTAAAAATAATCTCAACCAATAGGTTTTAGATATGTTTATGTAACAAAGTTAACCTTATCTTTTGGCTTTAACCCTTAGTTAAATAAATTAACTCTTATCATGTCTTATTGTATTTTTACAATATATGGTTAATATGGTTATTTTAAAATTCCAAGATAACCTAATGTGGATAATTAATGAAATTTTTTACATTATATAAGTCATTTGTCTGAATCTATGATTTTTATGACTATTATATCTTTTAATAAAACTGTATTTGTTTTAAAAACTCATTTATGTCAATTTTGACACTATTTAGTAATTGTTTTTTGTTAAAGTAATAAATGATTGATTAATTAGAAAAATATATATTAATTCAAATATAACATGTCATAATCATCCATAAAATTCTTTTATGTCATAAAAATTTTGAAATTACCTTTATATTAATATTTATAAGATCATTTATTTGAATCTTTCATTAAAAAGGTAATCATTACATCATCATTATGTCACAAATAAATTTAATTATTTAATGTTAAAAATTTATAAATAAAATACCATTATGTAGGAAATATTTTTGTATTTTAAATTACTATTTATAGTCAAATATATCAGTTATATAACCCCACCAAAAAAATCATTTTAGTAAAAAGATACATGTTTATGTTTTATTTCTCTTTACTTTAAATTACTTATTATAACATGTCATTATCACATCCATGTGGCTCCATGGGGTCCTAAAATAGACCCAAGGATGATAATTGTTGGAAATATCTTATAAAAAAGGATTATTACATGTGTTAGGGTATTTTTATATTATTTTAATATTATTTTTTACCCTTATTAACCTGACTTACCCTTTAACCAAGGTAAATTAAAATAATTACTCATATTACTATTAATATTATACAAAAATAAAAGGTAACTATTTACAAAATTTGGTCCTTATGATTCCAAATATGGAATCCATTTTTCCAAATTCAAAACATATAATTGGCATAAATTAATTTAAAATTAATTCTAATTGTCAAAACCAGATAGCGGGTTTTTAAGAAGTAAAAACTATCGAAATATTAAGGTGCATTTATATCTAATTTTAGTGTGAAGTTACTTCCAATGACCAACATTGGATTGAATTATAAAAACATAATACAATTAAAATTTAAAACCAATTAATAATATAATCTAACTATATATATAAATTAGATGAAAATGGAGTTTTGAATTAAAATTCAATATTTTTCACTATTCATTAAAATATGAATTTTATTAGAAAAATATAAAAATGTCAACTAAAATAAATTCTGATATCCCACTTATAAATAAAAAGTTTTTATTTTCAAATAAAACCTATAAAAGTTTAAAAAATTATATTTCAAAAGGGTTCACCATCAAAAAGTGGTAAAATGACATTTAAAAAAAAAATATAGTATTTTATGCTTAAAATTGGATTTATTATCATTTTAAGCCTCCAAAATTTATTTGATTAATTTAAAAACATTTAAAAAAATGTATAATAATATTTTAGTTAGTTATGATCATTTCTACAAATACAAAGGCTAGATGTTAACTACCATTAAAATAATAATATTATTATTGTATTATTTTTCTATATAACTCAATATTATGTGCAACATAAGACTTCTAAGGAACCCATTGTTGCGTGTAGAGTACGCTATTAGAAAAAGTGTCCCATTTAATGTAATATTAATATCTTATTAATACATATTATTAAATATGAAAATATATTATTCTATAAATACCTCATATGTTACAACCTCCCCCCTTTTGGAAATTACGTCCTCGCAATTTTAAAATTTGGATCAGTAACTTTATTGAAAATCCAACATCAGAAAAAGAGTCAATAAAACTACCACTTTAAAATAATGAAAGAGAAGTAAAAAAGGTAAGTTTAGATAACACATACTAGGAATCCATGTAATAAAACATGGATATGGAAGAAAAACTAACCATCTTTTTTTGATGGAGAGTGATAGAAAACATGATCAGGAGAAAGTTAACAACCAGAAAACCACAAACTTGTGAAGGGTTAAATGGTCTTTGATTTCACAGAAGGAAAAGTAAATAGATAACTTTTTTTAAATTCCATTTTCAAAATATTGAGTGATTTATTTACGAGCTTTACTAAGAACATAAGGAAACATACTTAACTGTCAAGTAGAATTTCATCCTTTAATAAATTTCTACCACAAACTCACATTTTATCTAAAACGAGCATTAAAGATGACTTAGTCACACCTGAAGCACTATAATCAACTTATAGAGAATCACGTGATCGAAAATAGATTAATGATCTATTCATCCTATCTTGAAACATTAACCAGAACCAAAATGGTTAGAATAAGAAAAGATAATTTCCAAAAAATAATAATCATTTATAAGAAAAAAAATTCTACTTTTAATCTCCAAAATTCAATAGTAATACCTAAAGTCCAACATAGACCATTCAAAAAATAATAGTCCATATAATTCTTCAAAATTAATCCAAACAAATTTTGAAACCCAAAATTTAGAATGGTTTGATAACATATTATTACAAGGTAAATTTTAACATTTATCTCAAAACAACATCAACCACCATTAATGGATCTACCAAAAATTAATTTCCAAATTCACATATTCTCTAAGATAGGTTAATCATTTCTATAAATAACACAAATCTCCAAAAGTCCATAATTAAATCATATATTACTCTAAAAATAATTCAACCTTTATTCCTCAAAATAAAATACATATTATTCTATTTAACTTTATCATATAGGGATCCCAAAAATAGTGAATGTCTTCTAAAATAGAATTTATCACTTAATCCCTAAATCAGTATAAAATACCAAGTATATCCATTTGATAAAACATAAGTTCCCAAAATAAACTTATTCTTACCCCATAAACTTATTTTACTAAAAATAAAATCCATACTAACCAGGTACTTCAGATATGCTAGTGGTATGCGATAAAGACTTGTTGCAATTCAGTTGTGGGTTTGATCCCCACAGACTTGTCCGACATGACAGGATGTTACCATTCCTATGGGCAGTCCTTTTCAAAAGCTATATAATTCATATATCATTCCCAAAATGAGATAAAATCTTTATAAATAACCATAACATATTTTAATCTCAAAGTTTATCTCATGTCCTTCATTTTGCATCCCAAAAAGTAATATATCATAATTACCTCAAAATCAAAGGTCATATAAAGGTCATTCATTACTTTATAATTGTTTCTACAAAATAAAAGATAATTCTTCCTAAAATAACATTTTCACATAACAAACTATAGGGTTACGCATACTAGAAAAAGTCTTCCAAAGTGATCCCATCATCAAAAGAGCATTAATACTTTTAAACTTTTCTTCATCCAACAATATACCATAACTCTTAAATCCATTATATGTATACTTATTAATCATTTATAGTTATTCATGATACTCTAACCAAGATTTTACATATTTTTCCTTATTAATTATTTCCTACAAATATAGAACATGAATCATGACCTAAGATTCAATAATTTCAAAACATGATACAAGAAATAATCCATAATTTTCATATGTCATTTTTAGTTTCCTTATCTTCAATTGGAACAACATTAGGTTTTTCTAAAAACATATTTTTATATTTATAATGATCACATTCCTGAGCCTTTTTCATCGGATATCTATTTTCATAATGACCATACTCCCCACATTTAAAACATTCTATTGATAACTCGGAAAGAACTTCTTTCCCTTTCCTGGAGTCCACCGAATGCTTCCTTTTCCCTTAGAAGGATATTTCTTTATTATCATCATTTCCACATTTATAAAATCTTCTCATCCCTTTAAAACATTTCCCTAGGTGTTTATTTCCACATCCTTTACACATAGGTTGTTGAATATACTTATCTTTATGATTATTACCTGAAATTCCATAGGGATTCTTTTCTCTCTTATATGATGTCTTAGAAAAATCACTAAGGTTCAATTCTTCAATCATGACTCTAGATAGTTGGTTTATAATAACTAAAATAGTTTTCATTGCATCTCCCATTTCATTCAGTTTCTTATTCAGAAAACCACCACAGTTTCCTTTACATCCATTATTACTTGGGTGCTTTCTAGATCCAGCCGTTACTAAAACAAAAAATTTTAGAGTGTGGATATCAGTAAAATCATCTTATAATATCATATGAGGAAGATAAACACTAATATATAATCATCCATGTCATCTCAAACTCATTAAATTTTTCTAAAATAACCATGACTCTTTATAATATGCTAACCATTATGGTTATATACATCTTTGCACAAATACTTAAATAACACCCTAAACTATAATGTTATCTAAACCTACATTTAATACCAATAATAAGGCCCTGACCTTAAACATTACATAATCTTGAGTTATGTCAATAATTTTACTTTTAATCACAACAAGGATCATTTCGGGTTTAGATCTTTAGATAATTTGGTCATAACTAATACATAACAAATTAAATATTACAATTAGACACTTCTACTCACTATCCAATTTTTTTCATAAACATTAACTTTATAAAAAGAAACATGGTTCATTTCATGTTTAAACAGCATGACTTTTCCTTGATCCCATCATTAACTCTATTCTTATTTATTTCATGTGAAAAACATTTCAAAACTTGGGATGAGCATAAAAAGTAATATTTTCACCTTTAAGAAGTAGAAAAAACACTTCACTAAATCTAAGCTCATTACTTACCCTTTTTGTAACCAAAATATTACCATAAATCCCCTATAAAGTAACATATAACATATAAAGGTAACTTAGGACATAAAAAAACTTAAATGGAATAAACATACGCCCTAATTCCACACATATCACTAAATGGAATAACCATATGGCTTAATTCCATACCCAATGCATTGGAGGTTATAACGTAACCACATGTCCTTGGTTTATCATGGAACCACCCATCTTTAGTTTCTCATAGAACCACACGTCTTTGGTTTATCATGTAACCACACATCTATGGTTTTTCACATAACTATCTGTCAAATGTCCCAAGTACCATTATATAATCATAACACATAAAAGATTCCAATTATCAGCATTTCACTCCTAAAATATCATTTGAAATTACAAGAAATCATTTCTAGATATTGAAATAGTAAATACACTTTCAAAACCATTTTCAATACCAAAACACCCAAAAATGGAATAAGTTGTTTCTTTTCCTTTTAAAAACATTAAGGCTTAAAGAGGAAGCCAAATATCACATAATGGTTATTGTGGTAGAGGAGTCGTTGTCACCTCATATGTTAAAAATAGTCATTTTTATCATTTCATGAAACACTTTGTAGAAAAAAGAATACCTTTGAATGAAATTAAAATTCAAAGGGGTTTATTATACACCTTATAAAATAACGTGGTGTATAACATCAATTTATGCCTCAATGAAAGGAGATTGAGATGAAGTCCCCTACCTTGAGTTCGACTCGTCACATACAATCGTTATGTTCCTTAATAATAAACATAGATCAATTTATAATTTCTTGAGAACATTTTTATGTTTATTATTCCTTTTATATCACTTATTACCATGTTATAAAAATAACATAATTATTTAAGTTCATATCAATCATTGTGTAGATATTCCCTACTTGAGTTGAAAGTGAACTTGTTTTGATGTAAATTTTCCATGTAGTCAAAATTTAATAATCTCTAGAATATTATTCATGATTTAAATAAGATATATATCCAGTATATATGTATTTAAAATATCCATAATACTTGGATATAAGAAATGAAATGCACCGTTCATGGAGATGATAGTTCGTATGTACGTAGGAAGGACAGTTTCATTTCATTATCATATTAAAAGAATAATAATCAAATGATATAAATGTATATTATAATACTAGTATTATATTTAAGTCATGTATGTCTCATAGTTTTAATAAAACCATACTTTATATGTCCCATGTATAATGGGAATTAGTCACATCGCTTTGAGGGGGTGGTAGTCCTCACTTCCTCAAACGAAATTATCGTACTTACACAACATGGAAAGAATAAAGGTATTTTATAAATAAAAATAGCATAAGAATATAGAAAATATAAATATAATATATATCATATATAAATAAAGTTCCCTTATAATGGACACCATGAGAGGTGTTAGGAGAAAATTGAACAATCATCGTTTCATTAGGCAGTAGTTCACCATACACAGAAACAGTATGTCCTATATCCATTAAATGGTGGGGTGTGTGAATGTAGGTCAAAACATAGAATAAAAAATCCTATAATATTTATTATACTGGTTTTTTTATAAAATAATTGAATAATTATAGATTATGGGGTTGGAGAAGAAGAATAAATGAAAGGAGCCTCATAGAAGATGTTACCTCTAAATCAGGCAACTCCTTTTGATTTGATCCAAAAGGCTTAGTTGAGTTTCCTTCTACCAAATTTAAGGCCTCTAGGAGGAAGTAAGGGTTTTTTGGAGATTATTTAAGCATAATTTATGCGACACAAGGGTATTGAGAGGTTTGAGTAAGTGGGTAGAGTTGGTAGCCTTTTATAAGAGGGAGAAGGGGTACATTGGAAAAGTTTTAAAATATCATTTTATTAAAAATTTATTTTTGAATTATAATATTTCCCAAGTGATATATTTATTTGATAAGATGATTATCAGTAGAAATACTCTCAGGAAATTTGTTTTAGATATGTTTAGGTCACAAATTTATCCTTGTATTTTGGATTTAACCCTCAGTTAAATAAATTAACTCTTACCATGTCTTCTTGTATTTTTACACTATATGGTTAATGTGGTCACTTTGAAATAAAAAGAGAACATAAAGTGGATTATTAATGAAATTTTTAACATTACATAAGTCATTTTTTTAAATATAAGATTTTTATGACTATTATATCATTTAATAAAATAGTATTTGTTTTAAAAACCCATTTATGTCAATTTTGACACTATTTAGTAATTGATTTTTATTAAAGTCATTAAAAATTTATTCATTCAAAAAAACTATATTAACTAAAATATAACCTATAATAATTATCCAAAAAATTCGTGTATGACTTCAAAATTTTCAAATTAAATTTATTTTAATATTTATAATATCATTTATTTGAATCTATCATTAATAAGGTAATCACTAAATCATCATTTCATCGTATATAAATTTATTTATTTAATTTATAAAAATTATAAATAAAATACCATGATTTAGGAAATAATTTATACTTTTAATGATTATTTATAGTCAAAGATATCAGTTATATAACTCCACCATAAAATCGTTTAAGTAAAAATATACATGTTTATGTTATATTTCTCTTTATGTTAAATTAATTATTATAACATCTCATTATCACATACAAGTGGCTCCATGGGATCCTAAAATCGACCCAATGATGATATGTTTTGTCCATATCTCATAAAATTGTATTAGGACATGTGTTATGGTAGTTTTATATAATTATAATATTATTTTTTACCCTTATTGTCCTGATTTACCCTTTAACCATGGTAAATAAAAATAATTGATGAAGTTACAATTCATAATGTCCAAAAATAAAAGGTATATATTTAAAAAAAATTAACCTTCTAATTCCAAATATGGAATCCTTTTTAAAAATTTGAAACATATAACTATTAGAAATTAATTTAAAATTAATTCCCATTGTTGAAACCAGAAAATGAGTTTTAAAAAAGTAAAAACTATCGAAAGATTGATGTGTGTTTATATCTAATTTCAATGTGAAATTAATTATAATGAAAAAAATTAGATTAAATTATAAAATAATAATTCAATTACACTTTTAAACCAATTAAAAAGATAATCTAACTATATAAATAAATTATACAAAAATGAAGTTTTGAATCAAATTTAATATTTTTCACTATTAATTAAAATATGAATTTTATCAAAACAAATACTTAAATTTCCACCGAAATAAATTTTGATGTCCCGGTTCTAAATAATAAGATTTCATTGTCAAATATAACCTATAAAAGTGATAAAAATCATATTTAAAAATGTTTCCCCATTAAAAATCTGTAGAACGACCATTGAAAAAATTAGAGTATTTTATGCTTAAAATTGGATTCATTCTCATTTTAAGCCTCTGAATTTTATTGGATAAATGTAAAAACATTTTACAAACAAGTATAATCATATTATATTTAGTTCTGTTCATTCCTAATAATACAACGACTAATCATTAACTACCATTTAAAATAATAATATTATTATTGAATTATTTTTCAGTATAACTCAATATTGTGTGCAATGTAAGATTTCAGAGAAATCCATTGTTGCGTGTTGAGTATGCTATCGTAAAAAGTTTCCCATTTAATGTAAAATTAATATCTTATTCATAAATATTATTAGATATAAAAATATATTATTCTATAAATACCTGAGATGTTGTAAACAGTAAATCCATTTTTCAAAAGAAAATAACTTAATCATTCATACCAATATATAGGTACTTTTTTAAGGACATAGAGAGAATTAGTGTGTTTAAAAACAAAATATGGTTTTTAAGGATTTTCAAAACCAGGGGGTTGTTCAAAAAAAACTTCCTCCATTAAATAACCATTTAAAAAGGCAGATTTAATATCCATCTGATATAATTTAAAATTAATATGTGATGAATAGGCTAAGATAATTCTAATTTATTGTAATCTAGATATAGGGGAAAAGTTCTCATCATAATATATACCTTATTCCTGATTAAATAATTTAGCTAATAATATATATTTATTCCTGGTAATGATTCCCTAATCATCCAATTTATTCCAAAATACTCGTTTTGTTCCTACAAATGGATAATTGGTTGGTCTTTCAAATAGTTTCCAAACATCATTATTTTTAAATTGGTTTAGATATTTTTTCATTTCTAACATCAAAATATCATCATATAAGGATTTTTCAACAGTATTAGGTTCTAATTGAGATATAAAGGAAGAGAATTCAGATAGGTTTCCTGTATTTATTCTAGTTCTAATTAATGTATCTAGGTCTCCTGTAACAATTTATAAAGGACAGTTCTTTAAGGTTCTAGTCTGCCTAGGTAAAAAACTTTTAGTTTCTTTAGTATCATGTTCTTCTAAACTGGACTGAGTTTTATTAATATCAAAATCAAAATATTTTTTAATTGTTTAAATTCTCATGTTATCAAAAGAGTCAGTGACCTCATCAATTTGATCTTTCTCTTTATCGAAAGGTTCAATTTCATCAAACATCACATGAAAATATTCTTCAAAAATCCTTAAATTTTTTATTAAACACTCTATAATCTTTATAGGTAGTATAATATCCCAAAAATACTCATTCATTCAGCATATTCCTAGCCATTTATTGAAGAGTTCTATTTCTTCTTCAATAATTACATTTTATTGAGGCATTCTTGGTGTAGAGAAGGTGTGTTTAAGACCCAAATTTGAGAAAAATGAATTCAATTATTGATTCTCATATTCTGCACCATGATCACTTATTAATGAAATTATTTTAAAACCATTAACATTTTGAGCAATTTTATAAGAACTTTCAAAAACAACGAAAACATCACTTTTGAGTTTTATAAAATAAACCCAAGTAAATATAGTATAATCATCTATGAAAACATAAACATATAATTTAATGGAAAAACTTTCTATCCTTGATCTTTCAAAAAATCCATATGGATATGTTCTAAAGGATTAATTGTAGAAATTTTGTTAATAGTTTTGAAAGATTATTTTTGTTTCTTTCCAATTTGGCATGCATCACAGAAATTTTCATTGTCAAACTTAAGACCAGGAAAATAATATAATTATTTCTTAGATAATTTATACAAAACATAAATATTACAATGTACAAGTACTATATTCTAAATCCATGATTCATTTTTATTAGCAGATAAACAATTTACTTTCTATTTATATAAGGAATTTAAGTCCCAAGTATAAACAATATCAGTTCTAGGTGCTCTAAATTTAAGTAACTTATCTTTAAACATAGAACGAAAATTGTTAGAAAAATAAAAATAAATTCCATCATCACGATGTTGATAAATACTTATTATATTGTTCTTTAACCCTTTCACATATAGTACTTTTATGATTGAGATAGTCTTTAGATCTCCAACAATTCCAACTCCAATTATTTTTCCTTTTTCATAGTCACCAAAAGTGATAGGACCTCCATCCATTTGAGTCATTGTGTGAAATTTTTATGGATCTCCACTCATATGCATCAAAAAACCACTATCAATATACTGTATAGAATTTCAATTCTTGTGGCCTATTTCCTAAAAATGTATTTAATTTTTTTTGTTACCCACACTTTCTTGGGTCCAGCGGTGTTAGTTAACAATGATCTGAGAACCCAAAACTACTTTGTTTTTTCATAGATTATATCATTATATTCCGATAAAATCATTGAAATAAATACTATTTTAGTTCCACCTATTTGAGTATTTTTCATATAACAGTTATTTTTCCAATTCCCTTATATTCCACCAAAGAAACAAGTTTCATTTTTTGAATTAGGGATAAAATTATTCTTGTATAGTTTAGATTTCTCACCCTTACATCCTATACTAAATATTTACCATTTAATAACATTCTTTCCAAGGATTTCATTAAATATATTTTTTAATTTGGTAAAAAAGAAAATTGAATTCCTCTTATAATTTTCTACTTCATCTTGTAATGCTTTGATCTTATTTTCATGATCAACATAGTATGGTGTAGATGAGTTAAATTTTTCAGTTAGCTATTGATGTTGTTTTAGAAAGGTATCTCTTTAACCTAAAAAATAATTGTGAATGTTCTTTAGATATTTTTTATTTTTCAATAGATAATCATACTTTTCTTCAAACATGGAAAAGTAGGGATATAATATACTATTTGAGTAGCTAGAAGAATTAGAATCATAATTAGATGAGTAATAGGGTTGTACCTTTTCCTTTTCATCCATGAATCACATATCTACTTTTATATTTTATTTTTTTCTATTTATATTTAGATAAGAAACTGGAGTCTTCAAAAACACTCTATGTTTCTTTCATTACTCTTTTGAAATTATGTTCATAATCATAATTTTTCAGACATCTCTTATCTATCTTTATCTCTTCATCTTTTAGCTGAGAAAAATAAGGTCTAATATGACCTAATTTAGCGCATTCATAGAATAAGACTTCTTTTAAATCTCTATCATTCTTATTGGAGGATTTTCTAAATACTCTATTATTATTATAAAACTTTTTAAAATTTATGGATAACTGAGCTAGTTCTATTTCAGAATTAGA
Organism: Viscum album; assembly: GCA_963277665.1. Classification (NCBI taxonomy): domain Eukaryota; kingdom Viridiplantae; phylum Streptophyta; class Magnoliopsida; order Santalales; family Viscaceae; genus Viscum; species Viscum album. The sequence goes on along the minus strand of OY728120.1, from coordinate 1,532,510,160 downwards.
TGAATCAGAATTTTTCTCCCTATTGTCTTCTTGTTTAATTTTTTTCTTGGTTTCTGAGATGTTACCTTTAGAGCAGTGTTCTCATTTTCCACAATTATTCTATTATCTTCAGCTTCATATTGCCTTTCAGATTCATACATCATCAATTTCTCAATTAGTTCTTTCATTTTTAGATATTTGATAGGTGATGATTGTCGAATAGCAGTAGATATACCATTACATTTAAAATGTAGTTCTCTCAGTACTTTCAACGCATGATCAGATTATTTTATAGGTTCACCTGAGGCTGTAATATTATTGACAATTTCTATGAGCCTTTAATTTATATGAGTAATTTTTTCTCCATAAAACAACCGAAATGTGTCTAATTTTATCTTTTCTATTACATACCTCATCTATATTACATTATATGTTCCTTCATAGGGAACTGTAATAGTTTTCCACATTTCAGAGGCATAAATATATTGTGAAACACGATTGAACTCATCTAGTCTAAGAACACAAATAATTTCATTCATAGATTTTGAATTCGTGTCATATTCATCTTTTGTTGTATCATCCCATATTTCTAGTTTCTCGGGAATCTTATATGGGGTAATGATCTTTGAGTAAACTTTGAATCCAATATTTTTAAGATAAATAATCATCATTGATTTCCAACACCCATAATTTTCACCATTGGAATATGAAGCATGATACATATACATTACTTCTCTAAGATCATTCATTTCCATCTTTGTATAAACCTTAAAATTTTTCAGCTTTCAATAGATTTTTTTTAAAAGATAACCTTTGATAGTAATTTTTAGGTCGGAATATACAATGTAATACACAATATGGAAGGGAGTGAGTTGTGTATTTTCAAAATCTTCCACAATTCTGGATTTTAACACTCACTATAATTTATGTAAATATAAATTGTTTTTATTCTATATGTAAATATGTAGCGGATTAACAAAAATGAAGAACACAACATTTTATAGTGGTTTGGGGCAAAAATATCCCCTAGTCCACTCCACTAAATACTCTCTTTGAGAGCTTGGTGAATTTCACTAGAATGGTCCTCTTATCACAAGACCAAAAATATCAACAATTGAGTGCAGGTAGTTAACACCTTTATAGGACTAAATGAAAATCCTTATGGTTCTTTTACAGGGAACAAATTATCCACGACTTAGATCGAGAAGTAGATACTCCACCCTAATTGAGTATGAGCAGTTGAAACTTAAATAAATCAAAAGAGATTGATTTGTTGAAATAGGTTAATCTTCAAAATTGCTTCAACACACAATTGAAAATAGATAGATCTTCTTCTTATTCATAAATAATAGTATTAAAGAGAGAACAAGTCTGAAGTGATCCAGGTTTCATATAGATCTTCAATTTAAAATTAGCAACAAAACAGAGAAGTCACAAAATTACAGTAAAACGGGATAGAACATGTATATCTCCAAAATATTGTCCTTTAATCAGAGTTGTTCATTTATTGTAGCACTATAAAAATAATTTCAATAAGGAAGACTTGTATCTGAATCGCTTAACACATATATATTTGAATATATATTCTGAATGAATATATAGAATAAAAAATACATTCTTCGGTGTTCTAGATCCAAAAGAATAGTCTGATTGGACATGGAAATTCAAATTTCAATTAACTTGGAGAGTCATAACTTCCCTTATAAATAGGATAGATTCACACTGATGAACACGGTTCTTTGAAATAATCAAAAAAATCCTTGAATTGGTCTTTAATTCTAAATTGACCATTATGGTAATCTCAGATTGAAAACACGGCTTGAATAACATCACCATCAAGAACATAACAAAGTGTTAAGCTGTGTAGCATAGGGTTACTTTGCATAGCATAAGGTTCCTTTTCATAGTTTAGGGTTCCTTTTCATATAGTAGGGTTCTATTACGTAGCATAGGGTTCCTTTGTGTAGTGTAGGGTTCCTTTGTGTAGCATATGGTTCAACTATGTAACGTATGATTCCTTGTCCATATTTTCATCTACACATAATGTAGATATCAAAAAGTAATATAGGGATGATGATCCATATGTTAATCCTTGTCAGCATAACATCCTAAAAGTTTAATTGATTAACCATTTGTTCAATGTTCATGAATGTATGGTTAAAAACAGTAAATCTAGACTCTAACGTAGGGTTACTAATCCTTATGTGTGTCAATTTTTAGAACTTAAGGATGACTATCCAAATGTAAACTTCATTTTATAACGTAGGGTTGATACCATACACAAACGTTAGTTTTTCAGCATAATGTATGGTTGCAAAAAGTGTTTCCAAAATCATTACCATAATGCTAAATTCATTTAAAATAGAATATATATTAATGTAAAACTCACATAACAAAACTTTATTAGAAAACAGACATGGGTTTTTGTGAACATCAAAATCATCATAAAATATAGAGTTTTATTGAGAATATACATTCCCAATATATTTATCCTCCATGTCCATGTTTCCTAAAAATGTAATACTATTTCTATTCTTTTAGAATTTTTTAAAGTCAATTTTACCCATTGGTGAATTTTTTAAACGGTATGAAATGAATCTTTTGTTGTTATTCGATATGAGGTACTTTTTGACATTTCTGGAAAAAGTAAAAGGAATTTTTTTTAACTTATACGGCACGAATGGATTTTTATTCTTTCATAACACCTTATTTCCAAGAACATTCATTTACATGATTTCAAGATTATTTTCAAATAAATTATTTTCTTTTAATTATGTGTAATTTTGAGAAAAGAAAATGTTTTTGAAGAAGGGTAATTTCCTCAACAATTAAATTTAAGTGTTCTATCAAAACTATTTTCCATATAAGATGGAATTCTTTAATATGGTTATGTTTCAAGTGTAATATCCCTATAATTATTATGGATTTAGATTTTTTTTATGGAATATTATTTATGAAATCCATTTTTTACATGGATTATGTTATGATGGAATGAAGTTTAAGAAACCAATTTTATTCCTTTGGTTATATTATGATGAATGATTTATATTTTTATGGAACACATAAGAATGATTTCATTATGAGATGGGTGGGACCTATATCTCCATCCAATGCATTAGGTAAATATTTATATCTCTTGAGATAAAAATTACTGGAACAACAAGTAAATTTGGTTAAGTAATACAGGGATGGAACAACAAGTAAAACTGGTTCAGTAATGGACTTTGTCCACTATGATGGTCTTGGAAATGAGCCTAGTATAATATGGAAATGATTTTACATGATTATTTATTTTCCAAAACTATATGTTTTATATGACTGCTATTTTATCATGGTTTGTGTACATTTATGATTTATGACTTATGAAAAATCATGATTTATTTCTTGACTCAAGAGTTCAATATTCAAAATTTATGTTCCTGTTTTTACATTCTTATGTTTATGTTTTGTTTGATATTATCCATGTTTACCCTTACTGAGAATTTAAGATCACCCTTTTCAATTTTTATCTTTTCCCTAGGATATAAATAAATGTTTTAGTTAGGAAAAATATTGGTCAGAGTAGAGTACTCAAGAGGGAGTGAATTGAGTATCTATAAAAATTTCTGTTTGAAAAGTTTTCTTAAAATGTTCCCCAATAAAAATAAATGTGGCCCAGTTAATCAAAGTAATACGGTTATGAAGGTTTGACTATTAAAATAACATCTCAGGAGATTGATTGATTCTTAGTAATCTCAATATCATTTATAGATATTACTTTTTTTGATATTCTAATAAGTAAAAACAATTAGAACTTCTGTCCAATATTAACTATCAAAGTAAATCTAGTGATTTTTTAATTACAGAGTAAAATTGAGAAAACTAAATTAAACAACATAGTAGATATAAAACAAGTGGTTCATCCTCAAGCTGAGACCTATTCCACTCCACTTGGTGATCACCTTCCACAAATTAGTTTATATTAATAAACTTGATCCACACCTTGGATCGGGGTAAACAACAGTCCACATGACTGTCCAGGTCACATGACCCCTTCCACTATTCTTCATGGGTAAAAGCTACCAGGTCACAAAAGGACATATTCCATACTTATCCGTGGAAATAAACAAGTGTAAAATGATATGAGGGGAATTATATCATGTATCCTTTAGTTTAGTGTAGGAGAAAGTGTGTGTTTAAATACAAACACACACACACACACTTCTCGAAAGCTAAAAATAGTACACAAAAGTGCAAGGATTATGAGATAATATAAGAGGTTCTATGAGTGTTATTTTATGAAGCTCTAGTCTTCTAGGATGAATCATATACAAGAATCGAGTCCTCTTGAGAGAAATAGAGTATCTCAAGTCTGGTGCTCTGGTTTCTAGTTAGACCTGGAACGTGTTCTTTGTGGAGTTTTTATTGAGAATATTTTATTTACTCTGATCTAGGTATCCCAACTTTTAGATTCGTGAATGATTCGTGTGTTCTTCAGATGTATATTTTTTCATGTGTCTTTTCTTTCCACAATAATGATCATGCTTCTACTGCTATACTGCTTGTTTGTTTTAGGGCCACAATTTTCTATTTATTCTTGGAGTGCATGTGTTGGAGCTGACAAGATGCATGTATCCTACACCTCTTACCTCATACTGTTAGGTGACATGTCTGCAAAGAAATATTAATTTTGTAAGTGAATTTAAAAGACTCAAATATGACCGTTATAAATTAAATTGAAAACAACAAAATAGATTAAAGAATGTTGTCATAGTCTGTCTGGAAATGGTGTTACTTGGAAATGGTGTCACCATGAAATGGTGTCTTCTTCTTTGCCTTTGAACGGTGATATAGTCATGATGGTATAGTTTTATAGAGATCAGGAACCGGTAGCATATATTTTGTATTAGGATCACAGTGTCTGATCCTTTTCCAAACTTTGAATGGTGTATGGTCATGATGTCTAGTCATGGTGTTTAGTCACAGTGCCTGGTCACGATGTTCAGGTCACGATGTCTGGTTCACAGTGTCTGGTCACAGTTTCTTGGTCACAGTGTCTGGTTCATATTGTCTGTTCATGGTGTCTAGGTCACGGTGTTTGGTTCACAGCGTCTGGTCCTTTTTCAGAGAAACCAAAATCGGTGGCAGACTCATGGTTTCTTAGACTTAGCCAAATATATTTATAAATACTTAATTATTAATATTCACCGAATGAATTAGACTTAATCATTCATAAATGAAATCATTATAGAGAAAAGTTGAATATAGTTTACAATAATCAAACATGATTTATATAAATTAAGATCTTGAGAAAATTTATGTAAAGCATAAGGAAATTCACTATCTTTACACATGACTTGAAATAGATTAAACATGATGTATAGGATTTGTTATCATTAAACATGGTTAAAACATGAGGAGTCCAACAATACCCCCCTTTTGGATGATCATAAATTATGTGAGTGAGATATCTGTTCTTAGTGTGTTGTGTATCCCTTAGTGTACGTGTCTCTCCCCCTTTTGGGATTATCAAAAAGAGTAAAAAAGTAAATAATATAATAGTCAATAAGAGTTCACAATGCATTAGATATAGAAATATGTGTCATTAAAAATAGTAGGAAAATAAAATACAAAAAATATCCCTATCAAAATATAGTGTTCAATATTATTTGGCACTGGTTGTATTTTCTTTGCCTTTAGCAGCAACATCAGGAGAAGCCACAAGGGTAGAGGTAGAAGTTGAAGAAGGAAGTGAACCAAATCATAGAGAATAAAGAGGGGGTCCTTCAAAAACAGAAGGGGATAGGGTAGGTTTTGTGGAAGACTGAGGAAATTATTGGTCAAGGATAATAGGTATGATCTCACTCAGAGACAGAGAGACAGACATAGAGGTAGAGACAAAGGCAGGGGATGAGGAAAGAGGAAAACTAGGCTACACGGGTGTAGTTGTCGGAGCCATAATAGTAGTGCTCTACACATGAAGATAAGGCCTCAATAACTTGATGAATTCAAAAATAATATCACCATCATACTTTATCGCTTTCTCAAAGTCATCTTTGTTCTCCATGAATATTTCCAACAAGGGAGTGAAGTCTTTCAGCTTTTGAACTTGATTTTTAAAAGCTTGAGTGACAGGAAGAATTTTCAAATTCTCTATAAGGTACTTGAAATGTTTTTTCAAATCATGCATAGAGAAAATTCTATTGAAGTAGAAATACACTTTCTTAGTAATTTATTCTTGTGCATCATTTTCAATATTTTAAGGAATTATTACCAAATAATGAAATGTTTCGCTATTCTTGACAACCAAAGATAGAGACTCTGTCAAATCCACTGAGCATTGATTGAAGTTCTTCCTTAACAACCATTTTGATAAAATCACTATCCAAGGAGGGTTGAGATGATTTTCCAGAGGTACTAGAATCTATAATAGTTGAAGTAAGGGACTTTAGTTGATTTAGAACTTTCAGGAAACAAACCTTATTCTCATCAGTCAATTTGTTGAGACTAATAACAAGCTCACACATTTCATGAACTATTTTCTTATTTCTTTCATCCACCTTATCAGCTAAGGATGTTAGATTAGGTTGAAGTATAGAGACAACTTCCTATGGAATCTGACCTCTAACATCCTCAAAAGGATGAGAAATAGGATCTAGTCTTGATTTCTACACTTTTTCATATCTTCAACCATATCTCTAAGAGACTTCACTTCATCACTCTGCTATTTCTTCTCAATTATAACCTCTTGAATTTCATGAATTATTTTTGGCTGAATCACCCATATGATATTTTATAACAACATAGAAGAATATATTTCACTCAATTTTGTCATAGGATTATGTTGAGTGTTCATGAGCTTTTCAGCACCAGCTAATAAGGTAGATCCAAAGGCTTTCAAATCATCCTTACTTACTAAGGTACAAGGTTCTTGTGAAGGTTAAAAAATAGGAGTTGAGATAGGCTCAGGTTCCTTTGTAGAGATAACATCAAGAGTAGAGACTAGTTTCAATTGAAACACAGTAGAAAGATCTATACCTTTAACTGAGGATTCTTGGGAATCATCCACATAAAAATATCTAGGAAATTTATACCATGTATCCACAATGCTTTGATCAACTAGATTAGGAATATCAATACTTTCCAGATTAGGGTGTTACTCACCCTGAACAAGTGCATCTCTCATAGGACTAAGATATTTAGTTCTTTGATTTAATTCCAAAATTTCAGCCCCAATAGCCTCACCCATTTCTTTTCTATCCAACTAAAAGGATTGCTCCATTCTTTCCTCAGCATATGGGATAATCTCAGGAGAATCTTCTTGCTCAAGATAAATTTATTATTCTAAATTTTCTTCTTGGATAACCTTTTCCTTTACAATAATAACAAATTCTTCTTTAGAAGCAGGTTCTTCTTCCAAATCAACAATTTCTTTAGGAACAGGTACTTCCTTCTAAATTAGGACTTCAGGAATAGGTCCACAGTCTTCTTTATCCAAGATAGTTTCCCCTGTAGGTGAAACAACCTATTCTTCTTCCTTAACAGAATACTCAACAATTTCATCTGGTTCTAAACTAGGATCAGATATGTCCTTAGGTATTGAAGAATGCTCAACTAGGTTGAACTTTTCATAAACCCTGTCAATATCCTCCACCCATGATTTTCTCTATGGATTCCAACTGATTTTCATTATTTTGACTGTAACCTTTGATATACAGAATTCATTGTCCTTAATGACTTCTTCATCTAGTCCAACCAAACCTTTATCATGAATAATAGCAGAGATTAATCTTGACTTGAAAAATGAGGTTTACTTTGAGGTTGTCTTTATCAACTCACACATATGAAGTATTACATACTTGCATAGGTTAATCTTGTGTCCATTCTTCATCATATGTATCAAAAATACATCTTGATACTTGAGTGTAGAAAATTATCCTTTTCTTGGACTAATCAGATTCTGAAAAAACTTAAAAAATAGTCTCGTTTCACTATCTAGCCCAACAGAAATATCTCTTCTCTTGGTTTTATTTCTAGTCAAGCTTCCCAAGGATTATTCTAAAACAAAGATATTATTGGGAGGAGGAGGACCTCTTTAGTAGTCCTCAATAATTCCCTCATGAGGTATCCTTAGTCAATAAGCCCATAACCTCGAAGAAAAGGTACATATTTGATCATTTATCTAACTTCTCACAAAAAATCCATCTTCTGTATAAAATGAGAATTTAATGAACTGATAAAACTGAGCAACTAGATTTGGATATATCGGCCTAGTCTTCTTTTTGAACCAATCCAGTCATCCCTGTTCTTTTAGTACTTTTAATACTAAATAATTACTTGACAAAAACCACTTGGGGTAGACTTCCTTTTCTGGAACCACTATTCTGTCAATAAGGTTTGGATTCAGAGGACCTTTGGGAACTATCTTCAGTGCTATTTTCATCTTCTTCTTTGATCTACGATTTTCAGGAGTTTATGAGGATGGGTGTTTCATTATGGGAATTCAACGAAGGTTTGAGAGAGAGAGAGAGATAACTGAAGGATTGAAGGAGTTATTACGATTTGAGAGAAGAAATATCAGGTGAAGAAAAGAGTGAAACTTATTTTGTTTTTATCATTTAGGGATATCGAGCGTCACAAAATAAAAAGTGTGAGAAAGTAAAAGAATAAAATAATAAATTACAACAATATGGGTTATAATATATAGATAAAATGATAAAGTGACTTTATGGTGAGACCAGAACAGACTTTCACAGTGAGACCATAACAGGTTTTCATGGTGAGGCCATAATAGGTTTTCACGGTGAGACCATAAAAAGTTTTCACGGTGTTATCTTTACTGCATGACTTCAAAACTGTGCGACCATATGTTTTAAATAGTATGTTCCAGACAGTAACCAAGAGATGGTAACTACGAGACCATAAACATGAGACAACAACATTTAAGTCAGTAGGCTATAGAACTGTAGGAACTAGACAGTAATCTCAAGACAGTGACTTGTGAAATTGTAAACTATGAAACAATAAGTTGTGAAATAGTACACTTACTACATAAGATTTCTCATTACCAATTCATGTATGATGTAATATATTCTTTCATAATTTAATAGTTTGGTTAATATATCAGTAAGCTGATATTCAGTTCCAATGAATTCCAAAGTTATATCACATTTTTGATAATGGTCTCTCAAAAAGTGATGTCTTGCATCAATATGTTTTGTCCTAGAGTGTAAAACAGGATTCTTTGAGATGTTAATAGCACAATTATTGTCACAATTTATATATAAATGCCTAAATTGATATCCATAATCTAGTAATGTGTGTTTCATCCACAAAATTTGTGCACAAGAACTACCAGCAGCTATTTACTCAGCTTCAAAAGTAGATAATGCAATAGAGTTTTGTTTCATAAAACACAATGATACTAGTGACTTTCTTAAAAAGTGACATGTTCTAGATGTTTTTTTCTATCTAACTTACAACAACCAAAACCAACATCAGAATAACTAACTAACTCAAATTATTGTCCTTAGGGATAGAACATTCCTAGATTGGGTGTATGTTTGAGGTATTTGAAAATCCTTTTAATAGCATTTAAATTATATTCCTTAGGCTTTGCATAAAAATGATCACAAATACATACATTAAAAATAATATCAGGATGGCTGGCAGTTAAGTAGAGTAATCTTCAAATAATTCCACTGTAAGTGGTTTGATCAACAGATTTTCCATCTTCATCAAGATCCAACTTAAAAGTGGTACTCAATGGATTGTCACTACTTTTAGTGTTATCCAAGACAAAAAAATTTAGAAGATATATAGTATATTTGATTTGATTTAAAATAATACCATCATTATTCTGAAATATTTTAAATCCAAGAAAGAATTTTAGTTCACCCATTAAACTCATTTCAAATTCATTTAACATTATTTTAGAAAATTCAATACCTAAAGAATTTTTTGAAGATCCAAATATAATATCATCTACATAAATTTAGACTACTAAAACATCAGTGGAAATTGGTTTTATAAAAAGGATAGGATCGTCTATTCCTTTTATAAAACCTTTGGAAATAAGAAAATTACTTAATCTATCATACCAAGCTCTTGGAGCTTGTTTTAAACCATATAAAGCTTTTGATAATTTAAAAACATGATTTGGAAAATGAAGATTTGTAAAACCAGGGATTTTCTCAACAAAGACATCTTCAGCTATATACCCATTTAGGAATGAACTCTCAACATCCATTTGATATATTTTTAAATTCAGATGTGAAGCATAAGAAAGCAGGATTCTAATGGCTTCAACTCTAGATACTGGTTCAAGGGTTTCCTCATAGTCAATTCCCTCTTCTTGGCTATAGAATTGCACCACCAATCTAGCCTTGTTCCTAAATATGTTACCATCTTCATCTACATTATTTATAAACACCCACTTTGTTCTTCTGGTAAATGTGTCTTTAGGTCTGTCAACAAGTTTCCAAACATAGTTCCTTTCAAACTAATTAAGTTCTTCTTTCATATCCATCATCCAAAATTCATCACTAATAGCATCATTAATGTTTTTAGGTTCAGGTTGTGACAAGAAGACTTGATGTTCAACATGATTTCTAATAGAATCTCTAGTTTGAGTTCCTTTATCTAAATATCATGCAACTGCATCTAATGTATGGTTCTTAAGAGTTCTAATAGATCTATTCATGTTATTCAACAGTTTTGGGTTCATTATGACTTTAATCTGAAGAATTTCCATAACTGGAAGTTTTCATAGATTCCTTTATAGGATGGTTAGAGGATATTGAATTAATGTCCAGATTTTACACATTATCCTCTAGGTTATCTAGAGTGGTTTTAGGCTCATGTGGATCTGTCTCATCAAATTTGACATGGACAGACTCTTCCGCGCATTTAGTTCTTTTGTTAAACACTCTACAGGCTTTACTAGAGATTAAATATCCTAGAAATATTCCATCATCACTCTTGGCTGAAAATTTGTCAAGATTATCCTTAGTATTAAGGATATAGACTTTATAACCAAAAACTTTAAAGTAGATTACTTTGGCTTTTCTATTGTTTCATAATTCATATGGAATTATTTTGAGAATGGGTATAATCAGCACTATATTAATAATATAGCATGTTGTATTTATAAATTCAGACCAAAAATAAATAGGTAAGTCATATTCAATGAGCATGGTTCTAGTAATATCTTTCATGGTTCTATTTATTCTTTATACAACTACATTTTGTTGGGGTGTTCTAGGGGTAGAGAAATTATGACTATAGCCATTTTGTGAGAAAAAGGATTCAAACTCTTTATTTTCTAACTCACGGCATTCATCACTTCTTAAGGATTTAATTCTATGTCCACTAAAAGTTTCTACAGTTTTAGAATATTTGATGAAATGAGAGTAGGTTTCATGTTTTTGTGGGAAAAAGAAAGTCCAATTATATCTAGAAAAGTCATCTATAAGAACATAAACATAGTGCTACCCATTTAAACTAGAAACTCTAGATGGTCCAAACAAATCCATGTGAACCAATTAGAGATGTTTAGAAGTTAACAATTCTTTCTTTGGTTTGAAGGAAATTTTGCATTTCTTTCCCTTTTGAAAAGGATTAAACACTTTATCATTTGGAAACTAAAGTTTGGGTAGATATTTGACTAAGATTTTTCTTGTTATCTTTCTGAGAGAGTGAATATTACATTGTCCTAGTATCCTATGCAAAATCCAAGACACTATGTGAAATACTCTTAAACATGAAGAATTTTGAGAATCTAAAGACTCTAAGTTACCAGAGTATGCATTTTCATTTCTTAATGTAGAAAACACTCATTCATTTTTAGAATTAAAAACATTTCATGCATCATTTTCCAATTTAAAATGAAATCCATCATCACATTGTTATGAAATACTAAACAGATTATATTTCAATCCATCAACAAAATGTACTTTGGAAATTAAAATTGAGTTGGAGTTACTGATTTAGCTAAGAATAATGTTTTTTCCTTTGGCATTGTCACTGAAGGTGACATGTCCACCATCAATTTTTATTAAGTTCTAGAAGCATGAATAGTCTCCTGTCATGTTTCTTGAACACCCACTGTCCAATTACCATAAGATTTTACAGGAAAACTTTAAGCAATTTTCCTACAAAATAGTGAAATAAAAATAGAATTTGGCAACCATATTTTTTGGGTCTAGTAATATTACTGACTAGTGCTTTAGGAACCCACATATTCCTCATAGGTTTCCTATAAAAATTATTTAAAGTTCTTGAAAAATAAACTCTATTTGGCTTAGATAATATTGAAACAATAAAGAGTGTATCACTATTTTAACTAAATGAATGTTTTATAGAACTAGAATTAAAGTTGTATGTCCTAGATTTAGAAACAAAATTAGTTTTTCAAAGAAAAATTACCTGGTTGATATCCAATACTAGTAGTATATTTAGGAGCAATCTGTTTACCTAGAATTTGTACCACATTATCTTTACCATTAGTAAACCTTTCAAGGTCCATTTTCAATTGATCATTATATAGTTTTAGTGCATTGTATTATTTGAGTAATTGAAAAAATTTCTACCTTTCTACACTAAGTTCATATTTAACAATTGAGGTACGAGCATATTATTTCTTTAAAGACTGGTATTTATGTTTTATTTCATTACATGTCTCTTCAATCATATTACAATACTCAAAAATTTCTTCATTAGACATATTTTCAGAATCAATTTCACCTCCTGAATAATAGGAATTGTGTACAGGAGATTCCAGTGTTACCTCAGATGTGTTTTTCATAAAACACATATTGGCTTTGTTATCATGTTCATCATGTGAAGATTATGAGTCACATAAACTATCCTTAGAAGCACTACATGTTTCTTTCATTTACTTTTTATACTTTCTATCTTTGTCCTCATATTTCATTCTGTACTTGAGCTTGGGACACTCAACCTTTACATGTCCCTTTCGCTTACATTCCTATAATACTATCTCATCAGACTTGTCACTACTATTCCAATATTTCTTCCAAATTCCCTTTTGATCATATCTTCCTTTGAAGTTAGGATTTTTTAAAATTTTATTCTTCTTGTAAAATTTAATAAACCATATGGATAATTGAGCTATCTCCTCATCACTATCAAGTGATGATTGTTCACTACTGGAACTTTCAACCGAGACTTCCAATTTCCCTTTTTCTTTTTGTTTAGAGGTGGTGGTCTTAAATGGAACATATTTTCATTTGGTTTCATCCTCCTCTTCCATGTTGACTTTTAGATCCTCTCTATACATCATTAGTTTCCCAATGATCTCTTTTACAAGTAACTTTCTGATGTCACATGACTCTCTAATAGATATAGGGGTTCATCTACATCTATCAGGTAGGCATCTCAGAATCCTCATGATTTTTTCCTTGGTAGTAACTTTTCTTCTAAGAGAAATCATTATGTTAAAATTTTAATTGAACCCGAGATACATGTCAAAAATATTCTCATCAGGTTTCATTTTAAATTTATCATATTTAATAGTATAAGTATTAAGTATCATTTCTTTCACACTAGAAGTTTCTTTATGTGAAATAGAAAGAGTATCCCAAATTTCATGGGTAGTTTTATATGCACAAATTCTGTTAAATTCCTTATCTTCTAAAGAGAAATATATAGAATTCATGGCTTTGTATTTATTATTTTAGGTAGTATTGGTTGGTTCATCCCATGTGATTCTATCAGTAGCTGGAATCTTATACTCATCTTTAATGGAAGACCAAATTTCAAAACCCATAATTTCTAAATTCATTTTCATTTTAATTTTCCATTGAGAATAATTGGTTCCATTAAAGAATAGCGTCCTATTTGTTGTATCACCTTCCAGTCTATTATCCATAACAAAGAAATACTTTGAAAGCGCTAGAAATTTAGAATTAATAAAAATTTATAGATCTTTAAAGTTCAACTAAAATCATAGTTGAATAGGTTCAAAAAACATAGTCTTAATAGAAATAAAAAACTCCTCTTATACCAAATGTTGGTCAGAGTAGAGTACTCAAGATGGGGGGTGAATTAAGTATCTATAAAAAAATTTGTATGAAAAAATTTCTCAAAAGGTTCCCCAATAAAAATAAATACGGCCCAATTAATCAAAGTAATATGGTAATAAAGGTTTGAATTTTCAAATAACTTCTCAGAAGATTGATTAATTCTCTGTATTCTCAATATCAGTTATTGATATTATTTTTGAAGCTATTCTAATAAGGAAAAACAATTACAACTTCTTTCCAAGATTAACTATAAAAGTAAATATACTGATTTCTGAATAATACAGTAAAATAGAGAAAAATAAATTAAACAATATAGAGGATATAAAACAAGTGTTTCAATCTCAAGACGAGACCTAATCCACTCCACTTGGTGATCACATTCCACTAAGTAGTTTATATTAATAAACTTAATCCACACCCTAGATCGGGGTAAACAATAGTGCACAAGACTGTCCAAGTTACATGACTTCTTTTACTATTTTTCATGGGTAAAAGCTACCAGGTCACACAAGGAACTCTTCCACACTTATATGTGGGAATAAAAAGGTGTAAAAAGATATGAGAGTAAGGATACCATGTATCATTCAATTTAGTGCATTATACAGTGTGTGTTTAAATACAGACACCCACACACATATAAAAATAGTACACTACATAGAAAGGATGATGAGATAAGGTTAGAAGTGCACTGAATGTTATTTTATTCATCTCTAGTCTTCTAATATTAAGAAGATTCAAGAATCGAGTCCTCTTGAGAGAAACAGAGTATTGCAAGTCTGGTGCTCTGGTTTTTAGTTAGATCTGAATCATGTTATTCGTGGAGTTTTTATTGTGAATATGTTCTTGACTCTAATATACGGTATCCCATATTTTAGATTAGTGAATTCTTCATGTGTTATTCAGATGTATCTTGTTCCATGTGTTAGTTGTTTTCACAAGAATTCTCTAACTTCTGCTGCTATACTGCTTGTTTGTTTCAGGGCCATTCTTTTTTTTGGAGTGCATGTGTTGGAGCCGATAGGAGACATGTATTCTGCACCTCGTACCTCGTACCTCATACTATCAGGTGACATGTCTACAAATAAATATTAATTATGTCAGTGCATTTAGAATACTCAAATATGACCATTAGAAATTAAATTGAAAATAACAAAACAGATTAAATAACGGTGTCACAGTCTATCGGGAAATAGTGTCACATGGAAACGGTTTCACCACAAAACGATGTCTTCTTCTTTTCCTTTGAGTTTTGATACAGTCATTATGGAATTTTTTATAGAGATCAAGAACTGGTAGCATAGATACGGTGTTAGGATCACAGTGTCTGATCCTTTTCCAAACTTTGAATGGTGTCTGGTCAAGGTGTTAGGTCACTATGTCTATTCACGATGTTTGGTCATGGTGTCTAGGTCACATTGTCTGGTTCACGGTATTTGGTCATGGTTTCTGGGTCATAGTATCTAGTTCACGGTGTCTGGTCCTTTGTTAGTGAATCCATAACTGGTGGCAGACTCACAGTTTCTCAGACTTAGCTAAATATCTGTATATATACTAAAGTAGTAATATTCATAGAATCAATTAGACTTAATCATTAATAAATGAAATCATTATAGACCAATGTTAAATATAGTTTACAATAATCAAACATGATCTATATCGATTACGATCTTGAGAAAATTTATGTAAAGCATAAAGAAATCAACCATCTTTACACATGACTTGAAATAGATTAAACATGATGTATAAGATTTGTGATCATTAAAACATGATTAAAACATGTGGAGTCCAACAAAAACTAAAGGGGAATATCTTTATGAGAGATGTTGAAGATATTTCACCAAGTGAGCATAATGTGTTCCCAGTTTCAGAAGACATTAAACTAATACAGTATTTGGGAATCTATTTGTGTCTTGTATTATATATTCCTCAAAATTAATTTAATTTTGTTGTACATCAATATTTGGGTATTTACCTTTGGACTTAGTGTGAGAACCTACATTCTTTCCATAGTCACACCAATTGTTCTATGGAAATTCAATATTATAAAGAAGTGTATAAAACTTGTGACAAATCCTATTTGACAACTTCTATCTATTAATAGGAAATATTATAATTACTCCAATTAGTTTAAAATTTTTCAAAAAAAATCCGAAACAAAATAATTAAGGCTTTTTTCAAGTTGATCCACAAATAATCAGTCTGTATCCTTAGCCTGATTTGGCCGAATCTATTTCTCTCAATCCAATGAGGCAAGGTCAGGTAGACTCAGTACGATGAACACATTCACAATCTTCATTATTCAAACTCTGCTAAAAAATATCAATCTGATCTTCTTCAGTCAGATTGACTCAATCTGATTGAGTCAAAATGATGTTGTTCACTCTCAATATACATAACTCAAACTCTAGTAAAATGTTCAATATGATCTTCCCTATTCTAGTAAAAATAAATTTTAGGTGTATGATATTTTTATGAGGTCTCATTTAGAAAATAAATAACTTGAAAATAATTATTTATCACTCCTCTTTTTCCACTCTCAAGAAAAATTTAAAATAATCCAATGATATGGGAAAATATTTCTAGTAAACATAGAATAAAAAAGGTAGTAAACTTAAAAACATTCCCAAATTACACAAATTTCAAAACTCCAAAAAACACACACATTTAAACTTCAATTTAGACATCTTCAATACTTCTCAAGAATACCCTAAGATTTAAAATGAATTGAATATCTAGTTTGACCACATAAACTCTTCAAATATCTTCTTCTCCATAATAATCCTTCTTGAACTTTTTTTCTTTTATTCAATATGATTAAATCTCCTCAACTCGTTTTAATGAAACTTCTACAGCTTAAGTACAATATTTCATTCATTATTAGCTCATTATGATCGACCTTTCTTTCTTAGCACATTACGATCTACCTTTATTTCTTAGTTCATTATGATATACCTTTCTTTGTCAACTCATTACAATATTCATTTCTTTCTCAGATCTTTACAATTTACCTTTATTTATCATCTCATTACAATTTTTATTTCTTTCATATCTCATTACGATATATCTTTATTCATCAGATCATTATAATATTCCTTTATTTCTCAAATTCAGTATGATAGAATCCTCATAATGATGGATTTTCCCATTACAATGGAAATTCCATTATGATGATTTTACCATAATGATGAAAATACCATTATGATGATTTTCCTATAATGATTGAAAGTATTCAATGGTGACTCCACTTAGAAACTTGGAGATTCTTAAAACCTTATGAGATGTAACTCATTCAGACTTTGGACTACTTCTGTGTCTGATACTTATAGATTTGATAATTTTTTTCTTGATCTATGGAACCAATTTAATCATTACAATTCCTATATTTCTTAAAAATCTTTTATCATGTGAATGTTTCAATATTTATGATAAGTTCATGATCAAAATAGAATTATCTAATTTTTTTTAAGTATGAAAATTTTTAAACTGTTGACTTCACTATCTTCTTTCAAATGATCTTTAGAAACAATAAAATTTCTTCACTCATCAAATTCTGACTTTATAACAGGAACTGAGTTTGATGGATATTGATCTTCATACCGATGGACCTGAGATAGATGGTGTGTCCGATAAATAACTTCATATTTTCTGCCACCTCTAAATTTAGGGTTACTCAGTCTAATACACTAAATTTGGTTCTTCTTAGTATGATCTTATGAGTCTAAAAACCATATTTTAAAAAAAAAACATTTCTCCCCTTTAATTTTTAGGTTCAAACTACCATAGACATTTGAATTACTTACAAAGCTCATTAAGATGGACTTGGTATGATCATGTACAACAACAAAATTATTATAAAAAAAGGTTAGTTATAAACAAATACCAAAACATTGTTAAACCAAATTATGACAATATTTCTTCAAAAGGATCTAATTTTGACATTTCTATTGTCACACAGGTATTGTGCCATCACCAAAAAATGTTTTTATTATTAAATTGAGATAAAAATTAATTTATATTAATTTTACAATATTTATGTGGTATTTGATTGTATCATCATGTAAGATATATTCTATAAGTTTCATAAATTTTTATTTTAAATTTATATCATGATGATGCCAAAAAATACATGGTATTCTTAAAAAATGCATTTCTAACTATTCACTAAAAAATAAAATTTTTCAGAAAAATAAAAAAAAATCACATTAAACTAATTTGAACATGTCTATATCAAAATTAATCCCATTTTATCTGATTAAAATCTAAAATTTATAAATTTTACTTTAAAATAAAATCCTATAGTACAATAAAAACAATTTAATTATAATAAAAACTATTCTTTTCTAAAATGTAAAACCATATTCTTGTTTCACACCTTGATAAAATTATTTATATCACTATTAATATAAATTAATATAATTAATATAAATTGTAATTTATAAAATATCCAATATTTAAATAATTCATTATATATATCATAATAAGAAATCATTTTATAGAACATTTTTAACACTTAAATAGAACATATTTTCCATCATAAAGTAAACATTATATTTTAAATTTATATAGAGTTTATAATTTGATTATATAATTTATTTTGTGACATGGAATCAAGATATATATAAATTTTTTTAAAAACATTTCTTGAATTAATATAAATCCATAGTATGAATTTTAATTACACATAAAAGTGGAATATTATTTTAAAGTACCAAGGTTGTTATAATTATTCCCTAGACATTATTAGAGAATTCTAGTATGTAGTTTTTAATCTCTCTATTTCTCTCTCTTATTTATTTTTGGATCTAGTGGGATTTCATCGATTCTAGATGGATGGAATTGTATGAGGATAGGGTCCGAGTGGAGAAGTTTAATGAGATTTATTTTTGGATTCTAGAAGACACATTATGGATTGTACAGTGTTGAAGGATCTTAAACTTCCCTTGAATGGAACCAAACCAGTATATATGAATAATGAAGAATGGGAAAGGCTGGAAAAGAAATAATTGGGGTTGATCTAGATTTAACTATCCTAGAAATTATTCTAATACATTTATTAAGTTAATGTGACTTTAAAACTTATAAAGAGTCTTAATGATATGTAGGATAAAAAAAATAAAATAAAATAAGTGTTACTATTGAAGATGATATTTTAAATGAGGATATTAAGGGGAAACATAGTGTCTGATCATGTCAATAAATCCTATATGATCCGAAGTATGTTTGAATTGGTACAGGTAAATTCTTGAATCTATAGTGGAAATTGGTGTTTCTTTCATCACTCCTGAAGTCATGGGGTATGATGATTATCTCAGTGAGTAAATTAATTGATAAAAAAGACATAGTGTTTGAGGATGTACATGTTATAATTATAAATAAAGATACTAAGTAAAATGAGATCCAAGATTCTACTACAAATTCCATTTGTGTGGAAGGTTGGTGACATTCCATTATATGAAATATTCATAAGAAAGGAAAAAAGAAAAAATAAGTAAAAGTTGAAGTACCTAAACTATTGTTAGTTATATATATTTTAATTGTTGGAATAAATGACTTGATAATAAATATCATAGTGATAAAAGAGTTAATTTTTGAAGGTATACTTTTAGAAGAGAATTTATAAATCCCATTTCAGAAGATATGAGTGGTATGTTACAGAGTTAAACTAGTCCACTTGAGTCTTGGATTAGATAATATCATGATTATTTTTAATCTACATCCAATATAATGAGTATGATATATTATACTTATAAAATATTTAGAAATTTATATCGCATGGATGATGAAACAATAATGATAGAGGAAAATGGTGATGTTTTTATCAAAACACAGAAGGAAATATTTTTGGAATTGTAAGGAGTGTGACATATTCTAAGGTAAAGAAAGAACTTGATTTCAATAATATAGTTGGGTGATGTGGGATTATATATAATTTTTGTGGGTTAAGTGTTTAAAGTTACACAATGTTTCATGTTTTTGTAAAAAGGAGTTAAATATGGAAAATTATTCTTTATGAGAGTTGAAAAACAAGTAATGCATGCTAATAAAGTAACATTATCAATATTATGGTTGAATATCTTGGACATTTAAGTGATAAAGGGATAAAAGTACTTACTACTAAATGGTTTTTGGATATTAGAATCATGGAGTAATGAACATGTGAATAAATCAGTCTTTGGAAGTAGGGAAATGTGTCATTTCATGTAGAAGGTATGAATCCCAAGTATTCGAAGTTAGCATTTGTTTATACAGATGCATGGGGGAATGATCTGGCATGTTATTATAGAGGCTCAATATGACGTGTTACCTTAATCAGTGATGTGACATGGAAGGTGTGGGTGTTATTCTCAAGAACAAGTTCAAAGTATTCATAACATTCATTTGATGGAGAGCCATGGTGGAAAAAGAGACTAAAATTAAAATAAATGTTTGAGGTTTAGAAATAGTGGGGAATATAGAAGTAGGGAATTATATTGTTTATTCTAGAATATAGGAATATTTTTTGAGAAGACCGTACTAGGGGATTGAAAAAAAACATATTCATAAAGAGGATGGAGAAAATATTATGATATAAGTTAAGAAGCATGAGTATACACAATAGTTTTACCAAGGAATTTTAGGTAGAATCTTTGAACTATACTACCTACTTGGTGAAAAAATGTCTATCATATCCAATGGGTAATGGACATCACAAACCATGTTAGTTCAGAAAAAATATCAAAATTTCTTATATGAAATTCTTTAGCTTTCTCACTTTTGTCTATATATATTCCCAATAAATAGACAATTTATAGGATAAGTTATGAGCGTGTTTCTTTATATGGTATAGAAATGGAAAATTTGGATTTTAGATTTTTTATAAAAATATATAAAAGACTATCAGAATATAAAATGTTTTGTGAAATTAAAAGGTCTTTTGGAAATTTATTAAACAATTTAAAGATGTAGATGAAATCAATGATTCGTCATATGTTGAGGTTTGTCTGAATGGAATCCCAAAATTTGTAGGTAGTATATAAATTTCATGGAGTATGGATGTTATAGAACTACTAGATAATCTAAAATATGGAATTAATGTTTGGATAGTGTTTCTAAGTAAAGATGAACCAAAAAGATTTAGGAATGTAGAATATTGAGGGATTTGTTTTGGAAGGAAATGTCTTATAGGTTGTAGTTTTGAAAGGATCTAGTCAGTGTGGTAAGTTGTAGAGGTATAATTTAATTTGGTGTGAAGTGTAGAGAAAAAATGTGATATTTACAATTTTATCCTCACAAATTATATAGAATAAGAAATTTTATAATATCCCACATGTCTGAGTGACTTAAGACAATTCCATTTTTCCATGAGGGGTGAAATTAATTTCTTAAAGGTTTTTGAGACATGGGTGTAAGAGTTATTTCCCTAGAACTGACTAATTTATACTTAATATTTCTTGAATATTCATAGACTATAATATTAATAAATAACTTATGAAATAATAATTATAATTCTCTATAATTTTAAAGTGATAATTTCCTATAGTATATGTCATATCAAAATAGGTCATAGAAGTTCTACACTATAATGAGAACCTTGATATGGTTTGATGATATCTTATAAATTAATAGTCATATGGTTAGGGAAACATTCTATGATGGGGAACATAGCATGTTTCCTATCAGGTGTTAGTAATCATAATCATATGAGTCTTATTCTCATGAAGCTTGAGCTCGATGATCTATAGTATGGGAGGATCATGAGTAAAAACATTCCAATTTGATTTCCACTTCTTGATGAGATATCAATATAAAGTTATTATATTAAATTGTAAGCATTTGTATGTGGTTTTAAACATATTAAAATTAACTAATTCATCTTGAGTTACTTTATGTTTTGGTAGACACTGATATTGGAATTTAGGCCAACCTTCCAAATTCCCCTAAAGAATAATCTTAGAGGGTTACCTGATTAATGTTTACATTGACCTCAATTAAGTTCTATTTATATTTAATAGTTGTAATAAATATTATTTTATAGAATGATAAGTAATATTTATTCATTATTTTGTTAATCATAAATATTAAATAAATATTTATTCCATATATGGAGAATACAATATTTATTTATTAAAAAAATATTTAATTAAATATTTATTTAGGTTTGAATAAATATTTTGGAGGATGAGTGAACTAAGTAATGATCCTGATGATAATTATTTATTTTCTAGAATATAAAATAATATTTATCATTTTTTGAGTTATTACATGTCATGAATAATGATTATATTACTATTTTACATGGAATGGGGCATTTTATGGGTTTAATATATTTTTAAGGTCCTATGTTTATTTAGTAAATATTTTAACCCTAGATCTATACTCATGAATATTTGATTATAATTTTTGTGGATATAATCTATTATAGATAAAAAAAATTATAGATACAAATTATTATAGATAAAATCATTTTAGATATGAACTATTGTAGATAGAAACCATTGTAGATAAAAAAATTTGTAGATACAAACTGTTGTAGACACGAACTATTATAGATAAAAAAAATTATAGATACAAACCATTGTAGATACAATTTTTTTGTATACACAATCATTGTGCACAACATTCTCAACCTATATAATTGTCTCCCAATGAAGAATTTATCTAGGTTTTTTTCTGAATCTCAAGAGAACATTGTCCTTCTCCTCTCTTCCTATCAATGCTGAGTAGAATAAGAGATATTCCTCAAAGACCAAAGTAATAAGAAGTGACCGAGTTTAAATATGTAAGATGATCAATCAAATATTCTACCACATAACATTTCATTGAAATTTTTTAGAGATCAAATGAACATGTTTAGATCACCTCTAGAGGGTATATACTTTGGGTCCTTGTGAAATAATAATGATACACTAAATAAGGTTACAAATATAAACACCATTAATGAATAATGAACTCAATAATGAGGTAATATTTTTTCTCATATTTTAAATTAATTATAAATTTGAAATGAAAATATCCTCTTGGTTCTAAAACCTTTTTTCAACTTCATCAAAAAATTAAATTGATCATGTCATTAAACATCATGTACATTGTAAATTATCCATTGAATCTGAAAATATGACTTGGATATGGAACCATTAGGTGATTACTTTGTGTTTGGAACCTTCAAGTGTAAATATAGTTGTTATTTTGAAATTTATAATTATTCATTTATTTTTAACTTTTAATTTTTAATTGTAACTTTTCAATTAACTAAATTCGTTCTCATATTATGACTATCGATATCTTCCCTCCATATTCATTTCTTGATCACAGGACATAGTTCTTGAATATAATAAATAACATCTAAATAATTCTAGATCTGTTGGTGATTTGTGGTTAAATGGTACACAAGTACATAGTGTGTAGCATAATGGTAAACAAAATGTATCCCAGTACATTGTACTAGGATGAAAAATAGATTGTATTGATTTTCATGCAATAACTATATAAGGATGTATTTTATAAACATCACATGCTCACCAAGACATTTTGGTACATGGATTTATGGAATACACGTCACATAAATGAATTATATACCATGTGGTATATGTGTATTTTTTGTTATAACATTTTTAGTAAAATACACATCATGTATTAATTATAAGATGCCTGAGTACTGGTAACCATGTAACATGAAGGTTACAAGTTTTTTACCAGCTATACATGCCATGTACCTCATCAATTTCCTCATAATTATACAATCCCTATCCCTAATCATGTATCATGGACATACAACGAGTAAGGTACATGTCATATATCAAAACTATTTATATAAATAAATAAAAATTATTTTATTAATCCATTAAACCTCATCATTATATGATTATGTGTCATTAATTGATAGTAAAAACCACATGAAAAGTTTTATATTATATTAAATTCTTTATTTATTTCCATGTAATACTCATATATATAAGTCATGTATGGTCATTACATACTACATACTCCATGTGTATTAAATTAGTACACAGTGTAATTTTTATGTGTCATTTATTGGAGGTAAACACCATGAAATTACATCACATATTGTGTATGTGATATGTCATGTGAGTGTATTGTTTGTAGCAAAGACTATACTGAGTAGTTTGGATTCAAACTCATTTATTTAATTACAAGTTCAAGTTTTGTACTTATTTTATTAAATTTTAATTAATTTTAATTAATTTAATTTATTTAAAATCATAGAAAATAGGTATCCCCAAGATAAATTTGATGTAGAGTAAGATAAAATAGAATACTTGATTAATTAGATAATTAATTATACTAATTGTTGTATGTTTTATCTTAATTAAGAATGATTTGAAATGATTTCTCGAAAGTTATTTTAAATACATAGTCATCACATGTATATGATTGATCATGATCTTAGGCCAAACCAATTCATGTGTTGGTTTTATTTAATTTGATATTATTTTTATGGGTATTGTAATTATTAATTATTAATTTAAATTTTATGGATTACATGTCATCCCTCCCTCCTTTATTATGTAGGATCAATGTGTCTAAGGTTGTTTTATATAATTTCCCATTAACCAATCCTTTGGTTCCCGACACATGTGTATGAGTATAAAAAATATAATAAAAGGAGTATCTTAGCATATGAAGGCAGTTCAAGATAGATCCGCGGTAAAACCAAAATAGGTGACAAATAAGAGGATATATGGAATGTTGTAACTCACCTCTAGACCATCATAAGGAGTTTCAATCCTAGGATCATTGGTTGATTTATTATCTGATCAATAAATCAAAAAATAGATAAGATCATTATAAAGTCATTTATTTATTTTATTTATGACTTTTTCATAATTTATTTAATGGATTCCAGACCACAATCATATATAAATAAATTTATTGACATGAAAAATGGAATTAAAATAAATTTATAATGTGTAAATGTTTCTTCAGTACATTTTTAATCACTAAGGTAAAATCCAATTAACATTAAAAGAAGTTGTACATGATAAGATAATAAATTTTATGCATAATAAAAAAAATCAATAAAATATTAAGTTAGACTATGTCTTCTATCATCTGAGTTAATATGCACATATAATTAAAGTTCCATTTTAGCCACCATCAGGGTCAATTTTAATTATCATGAGATATTAAAAAATGTAGCAGGATAACCTAACTGGATTTATATTTGGTTTAATGGAATTAGTATTTCCAATACAATCTCTAAGGCATGTGTTGAGCAAATCTCAAATAAGGATTTTAGTATCAGGGATTCTACACAATGGATCAAGGAAATGTAAGTTTTTATTTGGAAATAACACCTACCTAAATACTCTATTATAATTTGTATTACCTCTACCTGGGTTATTATAAGGAAAATATGGATATTTCCAGCATAATTTTATCATGATAGGACATCCCAATTCCAATGGGGAGGGATATTGGGACTTGATAAAATAGTTGGAGACTAATGATAAAATTATAATTATTATGTCTTAAATATTTAGTAATGAAATAAAATAATAATAATATAATTATATATTATTTTTGTAAAACGGAATGTCCATATTCCATGTTATAACTATGATCAATTCTAGAGAAATATCACCTTTTTATTAGTAGTAACATATATGAATGGTATAGGTTCTTGCACATTGTATTGCACCATGAACAGAAACCTTACATGCTAAAATCCCTAATACCTAATCCACCTAATAGGGAAGTTAGTGTTTAGGGGTTCACAATGTATGAAAAACACATGAATGATACACTAGATTTTCACTGTCTAATGTTATCATCCATGTACAACGAGCTCATAAAGTCACATGAGGACATAGAATTTGATACCATACTCAAGAATGTCCATGATTTTTACTAGAATATAGCTATTAAGTAATGGTTTGAGATATACAAGGAACTCTTGATGAGTAATCTTGGAGATGTTGTGTTAGTTAGGCCTCACATAGTGAAGTTGATTTTTTAAATTAAGTATCAAGAGATTCTAGGGTTTCCAATACTCAATGAATTGCACATTTATCTCATTATTTCATCTCTCCATCAATGTTTATCTATATTTTTTGTAAATTTAAATATGAAAAATATTGATAAGTATCTCCAAGATCTCCTCACTATTCTTTGGAAAGTATATAAAGACCTAAAGCATGATAAGATATTTCTTCTTATAGTGAACAAAAGGGAAGGAAAAGAGAAAGACCCTGAGAATAAATTTCCGTCAAAAGTATATATTCAATTCTCAACCCAGAGAATGTGGACCAAGGTTAAAATAAAGGATAATGATATTATTTTATTCTCATGTGACAGGAAAGGTTATTGGAAGAGAAACTACAACATAATGAAGTAGGGGTTGTTTCTTCAAGTATGTTAATAAAATATAATTATTTTTACTTACTTATTGGGTATTAAATAAAATGTATTTCACATATTTGTATTTAACTATTATAAACAAGTAAGTATAAATGAACTATTATAAGAGAGATTTGTTCTCTAAAAACTGAAGAAGGGGGATTCCTAAATCAGTGTAGAATAGTGTATAACTTCACAGTTACTTTATGGGATCATGTTGAACTGCGTTTTAGTATTATTACCAACACATTTGTCTTAGTAACCATTTTTAAATAATGATACATTATTTCATAATGTAATAGATTTTATTACATTATTTTCATAATCAATTAATAGTTCTATAATTCTTGAATTATAGATATTTTTAAACAAAAATCAATGAGAATATAAGACTAGAAACATAACATTGTGGAAAGATAATTCATTTTAAATTAAAACCGATAGTAGTTTACAATTTATATCATGAAGAGTGTTCTAGTATATTTTTAACTAAGGCACTAGGTATACTGACAAACTCAATATTAAGTTTTTGAAAAATAAAACATCATAAATAAAGAAATGAAATAATGGTACTCAAGATAGAACAGTAAAACTATATGAACTATTATAAAGGCTTATCTAAAAGGTAATTTCATATACTTCATGATATTAGTTTAATATATTTTATGAATTATAATTCAATAAATGAATACTATTGGAAACTGATGCAGGGATTTTGAGTTGGCTTTTCAGAGTGTATCATAACTAATTATTCATCGATCATTAATATGTGGATTAAAGGTGACCCAAAATAACATTACCTTATACATGAAGTTTTTTATGGCGCTAAAAGGTGTTTGATTAAATATCTTATATCTATTTAAAATATTCCATAATTTATTACACAACATGTTTTACAAATAAAAAAATAATCAGAAACTACATGCCAACTAAATTAACTAATGGATATAATATTAACTTCAATATGATAAATATTCTATCAGATACTATGACTAGTTTTTAATGGGATTCATTTGATACAAGTTGACTTTAGATAAAAAAAATCAAGAAACACTAAAAGAGTCTCTATTATTTATCTTATAGCAACTGAGGATATTCCATTTATTAGTCTAGAATGAATATATATTTCTATAAGAGGGATGAACATATATTTTGTGATAGTGAGAGTATGATAGACTTAAATAAATTATAGACTGCAGATTTACATGAGTTGTAATTGGAATATAGACATCACTAAGCTCGATGGTAGAAGTGGTTACAATGAAACATATTGTGTAGAAAATTAAATCCAAGAAGTGGTTTATATTAACCAAGGTGGGTAATACATATATTAATATTTATGAATAATTAATCCTAAAATGAAGTAGTAAATAGAAACATGATAATATTGAAAAGTATTTATGAATTCATTAACATAATCCATGTACCAAAATTTAGGGGCACTTTATTTTTAATGTTTCATGGTTTGATATTACTGGTGAGTATTCAAGATAACCTATACATGGATGGTATAAGTTAGTACCAATAATACATGATTGATTGTTAAAGTTTGTGTAAGATGTAGTCTGTGATAAAACCTTTACTTCTATAATCATGATATAATCCATTTTAATTTTACTAATCATGGAATGTTCTATGATCATTTTATTGGGAAGTAGGATGTCAAGGACAATTTCCACTATGGAGACCCTGTGAAATATGTCTATATGGAATAATAAAAAGGGTTGGTGATTCCAATTAATTCCAAAAATCTATATAATCTTTATATATCCATATTTTGATATATGCATGCATATTAATAATAGAATGTTCATTTACAACTAAATAAAGTCATGTGTCTATAAGATATTAGTGGGAGTATAAGTGTTTTCTATGATAGATATTTTAACAACATATGAAAGTAGATAGATTTTATTACCCATTTGTTGAGATTAAAATTCCATCTCCAAGAATGAATTTAAATAGAAACCCTAATATAGAGAATACTGTATAAAAATATTTAACAATAGGATTATTATTATAGTTACACTACATATGTTGACCATGAATTTAAAATACATAGTGTAATAATTCAAAACATTATTTTTTACCAAGTAACAAGGCATAAAAACTCTCTATGAAACCATCTATAGTCACAAGATGAGATTGTGGATATAATTTCGTAAGCATGAGTGCTATGAGTCTACCAAATATTCCATGATATGTACAAAATTTTATATTATATATGTATAGAGTAAAAATATCAAAATGAAATCATTTGAACTACACAGAATTGTAGTTATAACTATCCAACAGTACTTGAGAAGGTAGAATTGGATATGTTCTTGGTAGAAGGGTGAAATGAGAATTCTTGTTTTTTAGGGGATATAAATCTAGTACTTCTTAAGATCATTTATGAACTTAGATCATAGTAATACTAAAGAAATATTCCATAAAAATTTATTACATCTAGGAGTTTCCTTATCTACAATAAAAAATATACTAAAACTTCTAACATGGATTTAAAAGTAGTTTAGTAATCATTTGTTAAATTTTAGGTTATACTGAATAGTTAGAGTATTATCAATATAATGATAATGTTTTTCTATGTTATTATCTAAGATATAAGCTTTATAATAAGGGAACAAAATGTGTATACCTTGTTATATTAATAATTTATGGATTTTCTCAATGTAGTGATGTCTCAGTTATAATATTATCTATATAGACATGTGGTTATTCCAAACCTATTCATAATAATGTGATAGGCCTAGTAGCTATGTCTATACTCTGTAAATGAATGTTTAACATGTGAGAACTAACCAATTAGTTAGCAGTTGGATCTAGTGCCTACAGGAGCACGCTAGAGTTAGTTCCCTAAAACCAACTACTTTGTACTTTAGATTAAGAGAATATTCATAAACATTAATATTAATAAATACCTTATCACATTATAATTTTTATTCTATTTAACTTTAATTTGATGATATCCTAGAGTATATTTTGTATCAAAATAGGCCATAGTAGTTCCCTGCAATGATGAGAATCTTTAGATTCTATGATGATATCTCTTAAATAACTAGTCCTATGTAAGAACCCGGACCTTCTTTTCAGGTATGTTTCTCTTTTCTGTTCGTTGTTGAGAAAAAGATGAATTTTGGGAAGAAAATTTTTAAAGTTGTAGAGGCTGCGTAGGGGCGCACAGTTGGTGCACGGTTTTCTCAAACTGTGCGGCCAGCCCCGGAAACCAATCACCCTTGATAGTGGGCTCCGCACGGGAGGTGCACGGTTTTTCCAACCATGCGGGAAAACCATGCGAAGTTCCTGGTGGAGATAGTGGGCTCCGCACGGGTAGCGCACGGTTTTTCAAACCGTGCAGGTAGTCCGTGTGAAGTCCCTAGGTGAGACCGTGGCAACCGCACGGTTGGCGCACGGTTTTCCAAACCGTGTGGGGAAACCGTGCAGCCACTTAAAATTAGGGTTTAAAGCCCTAGGCTGCTCGGGGTTCCCTATTTCTTCACCAAACTCTCTCCCACTCGAGCCTCACTCAGGATTTTGGGTTCTCAAGGGTTGAAGGATCTCTCCCACTCGTTTTAGAGGCAAATCGAAGGGTTTTCTTGGTGGATCAAAGGCAATTCTTCTCGGTTAAGTCCCTCCTATTGGTTTATCCTTGGTTTTCCCTAGATCTACTCTTCCCTCTCTCTATTTTTTCTATATCTACATCCTTTGCATGTAGATCTAGTGTTGGGGTTGCCTTGGGTGTTAATTTTAAGGCTTGTGGATGATAGGGATGGAGTTATAGAGCGGTTCTCTTGAAGTGTTTACGGATTTTGGAGTGCGGTTTCCTGTGGATCATTTTCATCGGAACCCTAAAGGTAGGTGGTTTGTGCCTTTCAGGTTAAGGTCTTTGAATATTATGTGCAATTGTACCCAATACCCTTGAACGGGGTATTACGTGGTTACCATTTTTACTCCAATTTCTTTCCTGCCTTGCTTATATGCTAGAGTATAGGATATTGTTTTTGATTAGGGTGATTTTGTTGTGACTTGGATGTATTTCCCATGTATGTTGACTATTTTGACCTTTGGGTCTTGGTTTCCTGTTAGGTTTCTGTTTAATTTCCATTGTAGGATGGTATGATTGTTGTTCTAAGTGCTGATATGCAATAGAATTCCATCCAAGTAGTTCTTGAGGTTTACTGAGGCCGTTACGTGCGCTATACTTGTTGACTTACACAGGGCTGTGAGAACCTGCTGTAGTAGACCATAGATAGAATGGACATAAGGGCTTATCTAGAGTCTCTTTATAATATGATGCGAGACCATAGGGGGAATTGACATTGAGTGCTTCGCTAGAGTGTCTGTAGATCCTCGACGTGGGCCATAGGGGGAATAGATGTTGAGTGCTTACCTAGAGAGCCTTTAGTACGATACAAGACTATAGGGGGAATTGACGGTGAGTGCTTCCCCAGAGAGTCTATTCTTTAGCTGAACTAGAGAGGTGAGACTGTGTGTGCATCCCATAAAGTTGCTAGTGCTTGTAGGTTGAACTATAGGGGTTAGGCTGTGAGAACTACTCATAGGGTTACTTGTTTGTTCTATTTTCTTGTGTGGCTACTTACCTATTTGTAAATTATATTCTAGGAACTGTGGATTGTTTGATGCTGAGTACTTTCCTGTGTACTGTTTTCTGTAATTTTACCTACTATATATTCATTGATTGTTAGGCGCAGATCTTCGGGCGGTTTCCTACTGAAATTTTTTTCTCACACCCTATTTGGGCCATGATTTTGGGACCAAATAGATTATATTGTTGCGGGTATAGATAAGGGAAATTTCCCTTCTACTTCAGGTTCTTGATTGCTTTGGAGCTGGAGAGCATGGGATTAAGCTAAT
Organism: Viscum album; assembly: GCA_963277665.1. NCBI lineage: Eukaryota > Viridiplantae > Streptophyta > Magnoliopsida > Santalales > Viscaceae > Viscum > Viscum album. Next base: position 1,532,478,946 of record OY728120.1, on the reverse strand, counting down.
ACTTGCAATGATGAGGAGTTGTTTATTTGTTTTCCTTTTTTTATTTGGGTTTAGCACTGTATTCAGAATTGTGACTTGTTTGGATGCTTTACTAGACACATATGAATCTTGCATCATTCATATATTTTGCCCAGATTTTTACTTATCAGTCTTCCGTTGTTTACTGTTGTTGGGTACTTACTGCTTCCACTATTGTATGATTGTTTATCTTCTGTTGTGTTACTCTACCAATGAGGGCATAGTTTCTCCATTATCACACCCAAGGCCCTCGCTTCTATTCGGTATCCTCTGGCATTTGGGGAAATGCGCTTGAGGCTATGTGACCAACCGGGTATGCGGTGCCTCTAGGTGGTTTCCGGAACCGGGACGTTACAAAGTTGTATCAGAGGATTCTTTTCTCTTGACTTACTATTTGGAACCTTTAGCCAGGGATAGGACGGAATAGGTACTTGGTAATGAGATGTGCCCGGGAGTAGCTAACCAATGTATAAGGAAAATCCATACTACCTTGTTTATTGTAATTTTATTCGGTTTGAAAATTTTACAGTTGATTTGATTTCATTGTTGAGTGATTCACATGCTTTCTTCTGTTACCGTTGTTGTTATTTCGGTTCTATTTTCGGTCGCAACCTGATGAGATGAGGGTATTCCATCTCATGCATCATATAGGAACTTGTTAGAAATCACATGTCATTAATTCTTTCCATGCCATCTAGGATACATTAGCAATTGAATGTTGTTGTGATAGAAATTGTATAGATCCTACATGCTGTTGTGATAGATGTCGTGATAGAATATTTTCTCTAGTTAGAGCGTTGTTTATAATTTTTTGTGTGAATGAACGCCAAATTTTGGTTCCTTAGGTGTTATGGGCCTTTGTGGACCGGAAATTGGTGGATCATTGCCTTGTCTGCTTTGCTATGACATGTGTAAGATGCCAAGCTTTTATTCTTAGGGAGTATGGGCCCTCATGGATCGGAATTTGGAACTTTTAATGTTAGTTTCAGTGTTTCCCTGGGTTCCAGAGTAGTTTCTAAGGCTTACTGTCCGGAAAAAACCCAGAATGCATGACATGTAGTTTTGACTACATGACATGTGTTCTTCTGTTCAGGAAGAAATGTTCTTTCTCTGTACACGCCGTGTACTCCTATGTTTCAGTCCTTGTTAATATTGATCTCAGGTGTGTGTTTGACCTTGTGGGTTATGGCATGGGAGGAGTTTCAGCATGTCTTTTATGAATACTTCTATCCAGAGAACCTGAGGGTCGACCGAGCCTAGGATTTCATGATCCTGGAGTAGGGTACTCTTTTTGTCATGGAGTATTCCTCTTATTTCACCGAGCTTCAGTGTTTCACACCCCTCCAGAGTGCAGATGGGTCATTCTTGGCAAGGAAGTTTGAGGATGGTATTAGGCAGGAGATCCGGTCACAGGTGAATATCTTCAGGCTGACATCCATTGCCTCCATCGTCAACCATGCACTGATTGCAGAGCGCAATCTGAGAGATTCTGGAGCTGAGATCCAGGGCGGTTTCGCTTCCAGAGTTAGTGCTTCTCCAGCTGACAGCAGAAAGCACCGTAGGGAGTCTACGCACGGAAATATGAAACAGCGAGACACATCTTCAGGTAGCTAGGTAGTATGCTACCAGTGTGGAAGGGGTGTAAATATGAGGTCGTAGTTCCATAGGGACTCAGTGGAGTACCGATATTCCGGAAAGATGGATCACCTTCACCGCTTCTGTCTGGTTTTCTCACCAGCAGCTGGTGACAGAGTTTCATCCATAACTCCTCGTTCAGGAGCAGCGCCACCCATTTCTCACCAGTCTGGGAACTAGAGTACTTCCGACCATTCAAGCCGAGGTGGAGGTCATGGTCGGGGTGGTTGGTCACCGGACTATCAGCAACAGTAGGGCAGATCATCTCAGAGTAATCAGGAAAGGCCATAGGGTCATGGTACAGGTCAATATTTTGCAGTGGAGCAAACCCAGCTGGAGCAGGATTCCGGACCTTCTACAGTTTGAGGTATGATATTAGTATCCTCAGTTTTATCTTCAACTCTTTTCTATACTGGTGTTACATATAGCTTTATCTTTATTTCTGTTGTGGAGAGCCTTGGGCTCTACATCTTTTCCTCTAACGATACTTTGACTCTAGACACACTATTGGGAACTAGGATGGCTAGTATACAACAGTGTAATGAGTGTCCTCTAGAGGTGGTTGGGTATCACTTTCTATGGGATCTCTATGTCCTAGAGATGACAGGCTATGATGTCATTCTTGGAATGGACTGGTTGGTTCCCTTCTAGGTAGTCGTCGACTGTTATCACCGCAGATTGAGTTTCGTATCACCAGAGGGTGGATCCTTTCTTCATAGGGGTGAATGGGATGTCCAGGCGAGCAGAACAGGACCCGAGCATTATGTGCTAGGAGGAGTTATAGCCCATATTTCTTGTCTTTATCTGGATGACCAGGGGACATCATAGTTAGACTTTCCTCCAGTGGTGGATCATTTTAGAGATGTCTTTCCAGAGGAATTTTCAGGTTTTCCTCTGGAGCGTGAGGTGGACTTTTCTATTGAGATCGTGCTAGGAGCGGCACTGGTGTCCATTCCTCCTTATAGGATGGCTACACCTGAGGTACAGGAGCTCAAGAAACAGTTGGTGGAGTTACAGGCAAAGAGTTTCATCCAACCCAGTACTTCTCCTTGGGGTTCGCCTATCCTATTTGCGAAGAAGGCAGACGGTACCCTCAGTATTTGTGTGGATTATCAGAAGTTGAACCAGTTAACGGTCAAGAACCGATATCCCTTTCCTAGGATTGATAATCTCTTTGATCAACTTCGAGGAGCCCGGGTGTTCTCAAAGTTTGATTTGAGGTCCGGTTACCATCAGTTGTGCGGTAAACCATCAGATATACCTCTTACAGCCTTCAGAAGTAGGTATGGTCTATACGAGTATATGGTTATTTTGTTCGGCCTCATAAACATGCCTACAGTCTTCATGGCACTGATGAACTGAGTGTTACATCCATACTTGGATTCCTTCGTGGTGGTTTTCGTGGATGACATCTTGGTTTACTCTCACACTTGACACGACCATGCTACCCATCTTGAGATCATTTTGAGTACACTGAGAACGAATCAGTTATATGCTAAGCTCTCGAAATGCCACTTTTGGATAGATCATATTCACTTATTGGGTCATGTTATCTCAGAGATAGGATTATCAGTAGACTCAGAGAAAGTGAGAGCTGTAGTTTCCTGGGAGCATCCGAAGAACGTCTTTGAGGTTCGGAGTTTTCTAGGGCTGGATGGATACTACATATGCTTCATACAGGACTTTTCACACTTAGAAACACCACTGACAGTTCTGACTAAGAAGGGTGAGAAGTTCTTGTGGTTAGATTCTTGTGATTCATCCTTTCAAGAGCTGAAGGGGAGGTTGACGTCAGCACCGATACTAGTCTTTCCAGAGCCGGGAAAGAGTTATATAGTTTACTGTGATTCATCAGGTATTGGGTTGGGTGTAGTTTTGATGAAGGTTGATCGAGTAGTTGCGTACGGGTCTCGGAAGTTGAGGCCACATGAGAGGAATTACCCAACGCATGATCTTGAGTTGGCAGCTATTGTCTATGCCTTACGCTGTTGGATACATTATCTTCTAGGAGATCATTTTTTGGTTTTCACTGACCACAAAAGTCTCAAGTACATCTTCACTCAGCGCGATCTGAATCTGAGACAGCGCAGGTGGGTCGAGTATCTTCAGTCCTTTGATTTAGATCTTATACCCCGGGAAAAGGCAACGTTTTGGCTGATGTGTTGAGAAGGAGGACTCAGATACGGGCAGTTTGGGAGGCCAGCAGTGAGTGCTAGCTTATGGCTCTGTTCTCTGAGATTCATTTGGAGGTGCACGAAAGACAAGGGAATACGTTTCTATCTTCTATAGCTATTACCTCTACACTTCTTGATCGGGTACGAATGAGGAAGCTATCAGATTCTGAAGGCCTAGTCCTACGGGAAAACGTGTCAGGAGAGGACCCTATTCCTAGATGGACAGTAGGCGAGGATGAGATATTGTGTTTCTAGGGACACGTATGTGTGCCAGCAAACATACGTAATGAGATGATGTGGGATTTTCATTCCTCAATTTGGGCAGTTCATCCTAGCATCACCAAGATGTATCGTGATCTACACCACCAGTCTTGGTGTCTAGGTATGAAGAGAGATGTTGCAGGTTTTTTCATGTGGTGTTCCACTTGTCAGCAGGTGAAAGCAGAGCATCAGCGACCAGTAGGTCTTTTGCAGCAGTTACCCATTCCAAAGTGGAAGTGGAATGATGTCGAGATGGACTTTGTGACCGGTTTACCGAGGTCGCCTCAATGGAATGATGTTGTATGGGTTGTCATCTACAGGCCTACGAAGGTTGATCACTTCTTACCGATCAACGAGACCATCGGTGTTGACGAGCTGGGACGGTTGTACATCTGTGAGATTTCACGTCTTCATGGAGTTCCACACTCCATTGTTTCAGATAGGGATATGTGTTTTACTTCTTGGGTCTGGAAAGGGATTAAGAAGGCTTTGGGTATACAGGTACTTTTGAGTACAACATACCATCCTCAGACAGATGGCCAGTCTGAGCATACGATTCAGGTGCTTGAGGATATGCTCCGAGCTTTCATTCTGGACTTTGAAGGTTCTTAGGATAAGTATATACATCTTGTGGAGTTTTCCTACAATAATAGTTTTCAAGCAACTATTTAGATGGCACCATATGAGGCTTTGTACGGTAGGCCATGCCGATCACCCTTATGTTGGATGGAGGCAAGAGAGGTAGCTTTTCTGGGACCTCGTCTTGTTCAGGAGACCCCAGAGCAGATAGAGTTGATTCAGAAGAGGATGGCTACTACACAATCTCGTCAAAAGTCTTATGCTAATCAGTGGAGACGACCTCAGGAGTTCGAGGTCGGGGATCATGTTTTTCTATGTGTCACGCTGAGGTTGGGACACAAGAGTATTAAGAGATGGGGTAAGCTTTTTCCAAGGTACGTTGGGTTGTTTGAGGTGTTGGAGAGAGTTGGGTCTATTGCCTATCTGTTATAGTTACCTCAGAGGTATTGGGCTATGCACAACGTCTTCCACGTCTCTCAGCTTCGACATTACTTTTCAGACCTATCTCATGTCTTTCAACCTGAGGAGGTTGAGCTTGAAGAAGATGCATCGTTCGAGAAGAATCCTATCCAGATTTTTGATCGCAGTACAAAGGTTCTTCGTGGTCGGTCTGTTCCTCTGGTACGAGTGTTATGGAAGCACGGGCGAGTACAGGACGAGACTTGGGAGAGGGAGGCTGATGTACAAGCTCAATGGCCGGAGCTGTTTGGGGTTTCTTCTTCTGTGTTGCGCTAGGGAAATTCGGGGATGAATTTCTTTAATGGGGAAGTTTGTAAGAACCTGGACCTTATTTTTAGGTATGTTTATCTTTTCTGTTCATTGTTGAGAAAAATAGGAATTTTTGGAAGAAAACTTTTAAATTTGTAGAGGTTGTGCAGGGGCGCACGGTTGGCGCACAGTTTGCTCAAACCATACGGCCATCCTAGGAAACTATGCACCCTTGATAGTGGGCTTCACACGGGAGGCGCATAGTTTGTCAAACCGTGTGAGAAAACCATGAAAAGTTCCTAGTGGAGACATTGGGCTCTGCACAGGCAGCACACGGTTTGTCAAACTGTGTGGACAGGCTGTTCAAAGTCCCTGGGTGAGACAGTGGCAACCACACAGTTGGCGCACGGTTTTCCAAACTGTGCGGGGAAACTGTGTGGCCACTTAAAATTAGGGTTTAAATCCCCAAGATGCTCGGGATTCCTCATTTATTCTCCAAACTCTCTCCCACTCTAGCTTCACTCGGGATTTTGGGTTCTCAAGGGTTGAAGGAGCTCTCCCACTCATTCTGGAGGCAAATCGAAGGGTTTTCTTGGTGGATCAAAGGCGATTCTTCTAGGGTAAGTCCCTCCTCTTGGTTTCTCCTTGGTTTTCCCTAGATCTACTCTTCCCTCTCTCTAGGTTTTCTAGATCTACATCTGTTTCATATAGATCTTGTGTTGCGGTTTCCTTGGGTGTTAATTTTAAGGATTCTGGATGATGGGGAAGGAGTTATAGAGCAGTTCTTGTGAAGTGTTGCCGGATTTTGGAGTGTGGTTTCTTGTGGATCGTTTTCATCAGAACCCTAAAGGTAGGTGGTTTGTGCCTTTTGGTTTAAGGTCTTTGAATATTATGTGAAATTGTACCCAATACCCTTGAATGGGGTATTGTGTGGTTACCATTTTTACCCCTATTGCTTGACTGCCTTGCTTATATGCTAGAGTAGCGGATATTGTTTTTGATTAGGGTGATTTTTTTGTGCTTTGGATGTATTGCCCATGCATGTTTCCTGTTTTGACCTTTGGGTCTTGGTTACCTGTTAGGTTTCTGTTTACTTTCCATGCCTAGTATTGTAGGATGGTATGATTGTTGTTCAAAGTGATTATATGCCATAGAATGCTAGCCAAGTAGTTCTTGAGGTTTACTTAGGTCATTACGTGAGCTATACATGTTGACTTACATAGAGATGTGAGAACCTAGTGTAGTAGACCATAGGGAGAATAGACATAAGGGATTTGCTAGAGTGTCTTTATAATACAATGTGAGACCACAGGGGGAATTGACGTTGAGTGCTTCCCCAGAGTGTCTGTAGATCCTCGACGCAGGCTATAGGGGGGATAGAAGTTGAGTGCTTCCCCAAAGAGCCTTTAGTACGATACGATACTATATAGGGAATTGACGGTGAGTGATTCCCCATAGAGTTTATTCTTTAGCTGAACCAGAGGGGTGAGACTATGTGTGCCTCCCAGAGGGTTGCTAGTGCTTTTAGGTTGAACCATAGGGGTTAGGCTATGATAAATACCCAGAGTTTTACATATTCGTTCTATTTTCTTGTGTGTCTTCTTACCTGTTTGTAAATTATATGCTAGGAACTGTGGATTGTTTGCTTCTGAGTACTTTCCTGTTTACTGTTTTCTGTACTTTTACCTGTCATATATTCACTGACTGTTAGGCATAGATCTTCGGGTGGTTCCCTACTGGGATTTTTGTCTCACACCCTATTCAGGTCATGCTTTTGGGCCCAAACAGATTATATTGATTCAGGTATAGATAAGGGCAAGCACCCTTCTACTTTAGGTTCTTGATTGCTTTGGAGATGGAGAGCATGGGACCAAGCTGAGACTTGTGATGTTGAGGAGTTGTTTATCTATTTTCCTTTTGTATTTGGTTTTAGCACCGTATTAAGAATTTTGACTTGTTTGGCTGCTTTCCTAGACACATATGCATCTTGCATCATTCATATATTTTCCGAGTTGTTTACTTATCAGTCTTCCGATGTTTACTATTTTTGGGTACTTACTACTTCCTCTATTGTATGATTGTTTATCTTCTACTGTATTAATCTTCAAATGAGGTAATAGTTTCCCCATTATCACACCCAAGGCCCTCACTGCTAGTCGGCAGCCTCTGGCGTTTGGGTAAATGCTCTTGAGGCCATGTGACCAATCGGGTATGGGGCGCCTCTGGGTGGCTTCCATAACTGGGATGTTACATCATATAACCATGGTGACATTATATGATTTGGAAAATAGTATTTTTACTATTAGGTGTGAAAAATCATAAGTAGATGAGACTCAATCTCATTATGTTTTCCTTTAATGATCTCCAATATGGGATGATCCTAAGTATAGACTTGCTAAAATGAATTACGCATGATTTCATGTTATTGGAATTCCTATCTACAATCGCATATAATTTAATATTATTATTAATACATGTTATGAGTTTTTTACTTATATGTATTTTCATAAATAGTGATTCTATATGTTCATTAAGAAGTTGGGTGCAACAACAGTGGTATACTATTAATAAATTTGTTGAGTAAGGATTGGTCTCTTCTATTTTAATATGGTAAGTGTTCATATGTTGTTGTCATCTTTATGACATTTAATTCTTCTTCTTTGGTGCATTTATGTATTACTAGATAATTATATTGTACTTTAGGCCACCTTACTTATTTCCACTAGGGAACAATCCAAGAGGATCACACACATAGTGTTTAAATTGATCTGGGTAAAATATTATTTATATTTAATATATGGAAGAAATATTATTTTTTGGAGGGATAAATAATATTTATTCATTATTTTTTTGATCATAAATATTTAATAAATATTTATTCCCTAGTAATTGAATAAATTATTTATTTATTTATTGAATAATATTTATTTAAATATTTATTCATGTTTTAATAAATATTCAAGAAGATGAGTGAATCGAGTATTGAGACTACTGAAAAATATTTGTTTATCGAACAAAAAAATAATATTTAAAATTACATGGGTTAGTGAATAACATAAAGAAAAATAATAATAGTAATATTTTATATGGAATAGGGAACATTATGGGTTTAATTTTTTTGAAAGGTCCTATTTTAAATGAAGAAATATTTTAGCCTTAGCCCTAGGATTATAAATAGAGGATTATAACCATTACAGATACAATACGTTGTAAATACAAACCAAACCATTATAGATACAAACTGTTTTAGATACAAACCATTATAGATAAAACCATTATAGATACAAATAATTTAAGATACAAACTATTTTAGATATAAACCATTGTTTCTACAAACCACTATATATGAAAAACATTGTAGATACAATCCATTGTAGACATAATAATTGGGTACAACATTCCAAACAAAGATAATTATCTCCCAATGAATATTTTCTCTAGGGTTTTATATCATGTTTGAGAGAATATATTCCACATTATATATTTCTCTCAATATTTAGAAAAAAAGATAGATTTCTTCAATCCTGAAGAAACATGAAGCAATCAAGGAGAATGATTCAAGACATTCAATTGATCATGTTATCACCTAATGTTTCATCAGAATTATTCAAATATTAAAGGAACGCATATAGATCACAACTAGTGGGGATCTACATTTGGATATCACGCTGTAACGATGATACATGAAACAAGGTTTGAATGATTAACATAATCAATTAAAAAGAACCCAAGACCAAGGAAATTGTTCTTATTGTGTTTTAAAATAATTATAAATTTAACATAAAAAGTTATTCTTAGTTACACCAACTTAATCAATTTATATATAAATATTTCATAGGTAATTTTGTTACACATCATGTAAATTAAAAATTATCCATTAATTCTGATAGAGGATGAGTTAGACCTGGCTTTAATAGGTGCTTCCACTATATCCAAAACTTCAATTGGCACTAATATAATGACATGTTGGGAGTAAATCACTCTATTGAATGTGGTTTTATTGATTGAATGAATAAGTAGATGATAAAAATAAGTATAAGTATAGGATTTCTGTGAACAGTTTTTAAAAAACATGTGTTTTATATTTTTATTATAAATTTGTAATTATTTTAAAAACATGAATATTAAGTTGATCTATATGCAAGGGTTACATTTATAAAAGTTATATTTTCAAAATAAATTTCTTCATGGAGACTTATATTGGGAATTTTATATGGATAATATAAAGGGTTTCATGGATAAATAGAATATTTATCTTGTGTGAAATCTAAAGTTGAGACTTTATGGGATGGAGTAAGCTCCAAGTTAGTGGAATCATAAGTTTAAAGCCTTTATGAAATAATTGAAATTTTGGAAAAAATAATTTATATTGAATACGAGGGAGAGATATGAGTTTCAAATAACTATAAAAAAGATCATGGAAAGGGACAATTTAAAATTTTCTACCCCTAATTCACGGCACCCCCCTCAGATTGTTAGCCTTGTTTGCGACCAAAAAGTGGTATCATAAAAAATGGATTTTAAAGGATCTCTCTATCTTTAAATACTGATGTAAGTAGTTGTTAATCATATTGGAATCCCTATCTCTGAAATAAAAAATTTCATACTAGAGAAAAAATGAACACACTATAACTTTTATTCATCAGGGATGAATATGTACATGACTACTATATATGAAATCATTGCCAATATAGAGAGTGGATCCATATTATATTGAGATCACTTTGAATTAGATGATGATTCAAAATTAATTAATTCTCTAGGTGAAGTTTTTGAAAACCATATATATATAAAGGTAATGTCATGAAAAACATATCATTATTTGTGGGAGAAACTTCCCAATATATATGATGGTGATTCAAAATTACTAGAAGTAAAGATGAAGGTATTGTGGAATAAGTATGAGGATCGAAAAATTATCCATAATGAGGTTGTGGATGTGTTCTTTGATTGAATAAACATTATTATGGAATAAATGTGTGGAATTGGAATGATCATTCATGATATATAAAATTTTAAAATATTACTAAAAATATTACCACCTCATTTTAATCTAATAGTCATAGTGATTGAAGTTAAAGATCTAAAGGATGAAAGGTTGGATAACCTCTATAGCACTCTTGTTACATATAAAATTAGGATCAAAGATAATGAGTTGGATTCAAAGAAGAATTATTGGGATGTAACATTCAAATAAATAAAGAAACATTAAATTAATGAGGAGCATAATGAAGAATAAGAATATGAAGTTACTTTTTTCCTCTATAATAATATTAAAAGTGGAAAAGGTTATTTAAAAGGAAATATTTCACTTTCTTGCTTCCAGTTTGGAAATGTTAAAAATCTTGAATCTATGTGTCATGATAAAATTTTTTATGATTATCAGTAAGAAGAATCCATGAAGAAATCATTGAGAGGTGATAATAGTAATATAAGACCATCATATAAATTATTAAATAATAATAACTTACCTTCTCAAGAAGAAGTGACATTAGAGGAGATATAAATGGAAGAGTTTGAGGACTATATATACATTAGTGAATAAAATATTTTTTATATTCTATAAAACCCATTAGTGGAGAAAATTAAGGATTAAGGTTTTGAAATTAAGGGAAGGTTTAACATCAATTACAAGCTTGGGGATGCTCTAGAATAAATTTAAATTTATAGGGGGGGAAAGAAAAAGAAAAATGGAGTATTTTATGACTCTACAAGATATATGAATAAATAATAAGATGATAATTCCAAATTAAAGGTGGATATTGAATGAATTAAAACTAGAAATTAAGGAAACTTGATGAGGGGAATTTTTTTCTGCTCAAGTTTGAAAAACATTCCTAGATTAAGGATGTGATTAGAAACTCAATGAAATAATGGGTCCAGATAATATGGGAAATTGATGGTGAAGTCATGATGTTGTGATGAAAATTTAGATCCCCAACACCATAAGTTTTGGGATAGTATCTACTACCATTATATTTTCATGATTACAAGGAAAAAATTCTAAAGGACTAAAGAGTTTAGTATTCTTGGTAAACTAGATACATACATGAGTATTGTTTTCAAAATGAATACAATAATTATAACATAATTTTGTTTTGATGGAATTCCATTTGAGCATAAGTTTACTACCACTTAGCATATACTTCCATATCTTTCCAAGTACACTTCTTGGATTCCTCGAAAAGGAAACAAAATAAAGGTGATCTCGAATGCTCAGTAAGGGTAAAGTATAGTAGATGTAATAAGGAATCAATAAGAGTAGTCACTATAAAGGTAATAGATGAAGAAACATGAAATGTAATTAATAAATTGAGAAGGTGGTGCTAAAACAATATGTAAAGTTAAATAATGAAAAAAACATGTCATTTAAATAACTGGATAAGGCATAATCAATATGGCAAGGAAAATAACTGAAACACCATCTATTTAATCAATGAAATGATAATGAAATGTATCCATAGATAATGTCATAGAAAAAGTATCATGGATAATAATAAAAAAAAATGAAGGAATTTCATAATAATGAGATGTCATATTTCCTAGTCACGTGATAACATTCTTTTCAATGCCTATTCTCAAGATCGTTTAAATATGTGATTAGAAACCCATATATTCCTTTTGGAAAAAAACTCAAAGGGTTTGTTTCCAACTGATTTCGTTTCATGAGACTATCGATGCATCAAGGGGATTTCATTAATAGGTCCCTAAATCATGTATTTCATGTCCAAAACATTCCTCATATATATATTAATCAATTTAAATCATAAAAATCGTTCCTTATAAAATATATGTATTGAATAAAATATATATATTTATCAATAATTCCCTATTTGATTAAATAACTGTCAAAGTGAACACCATATGTAAAAATGGTATTCGGTTTCAGAAATAATAATACTGATTAAGAAATAATGTGGATATTTTAGATTAATTTAATTTATATTAAAAATGTTCATATGTAATTAAATGTTTCAATATAAAGTTAATAATTACAAAAGAAAGTGATATTACAAAGATAACTATTACCACTTTAAAATTTTCAAGATAAACCCCTTAAGTGAAATAATTAGAAGTGAAACTTAAAATAATATGAATTTTGAGTAAATAATGATATTAAATGACTAAGGGGAATTATATACACCATATTAAAGTGTATAGGTGTAATACAATAAATAAGTCTCAATAGAGTGTAAATTGAGATGAAACCCCTTACCGTGTGTTTCCTTTTGGGTGAACATTCTTTAGCTTCTTGTATAAGGGATTAAAACAAGTTAATAACTTATAAAATAACCATAATAATATTCATAATATCATATATTGTCTTCTTATAATATATTATTACCAATTTCTTAACAATATTTCATTATTTTTACTATTTCGAGTGTTAATTGCCTAGTTTTTCGAATATGTTTTGACTTTATTTTTTATTTTTATTAAATTGATCATAATTTAATCACATAAATAATGTAAAAAATTATGTAATTATCATATATATATTCATTATATATGTATTTATAATAATATATATATTTTATATATGAAATGAAATTTACCGTTCAATGAGATAGTAGGTCGTACCTACACATGAACTCTACTTACATTTCCTTATCATATTTTAAATAATGAAAGGTAAATGATATATATATATATATATAAATGTATACTATAATTCTACTTTCATATATATGTCATATATGTCACATATTTTTATTTAAACCATACTTAAGACATTCCATGTATAGCATGAATGAATAACATCGCTTTGAGGAGGCAGTAGGACACATGTCCACAAACAATGTTATCATATTCCCATAAAATAGAAAGCATGAAGGTAAGTGTTATAATAGAATTAAATAATAATAAATAAATTATTAATATTATATATATCATATATAAACTATAAATCTATCATTATTTCAAAGTTTTAAAGGTGGTAAATGGAAGAATGAACAACATCAGTTCGCGAGGTGATAATTCGTCATACTCATGAATGATGATTTCATATCCCATTTGATGGATGTGGTGAAAGTTTAGTTTTAACTATTAGATTAAAAAATATAAGTATATTGAATATAATTAGGTTATTATATAATCAAGATATAAAAAAATTAAAGGGGTGGATAAGTAAGTGGAAAACAAGTTATCATTGAAGAACCTTACCTCTTATTTGGGTAACTCCTTTCAGTTTATAAAAAAAAGTCTTCCTTAGTTTTATTTCTATAACAATTGAGGATTATAGGATTATGTTATGTATTTTTAGAGCTTATTTATTCATATTTTTTACAATCCAAATGGAATGAGAAGTGTGAATAAGTGGGATGGGTAAGTTCTATTTTCTAGTGGAGGAGGGGTGACATTCTTGTAAATATAAAAAGATAAATAATATTGAGATGCATCCCTTACATAATGAGCCTAAAATAATGAAACAAGTTTGATAAAATTTATGATATGGTCTAAATATGTCCATAAAATGGATTTTTGACATGTTTATAGGTCATTTTGGTCCTTAAGATAAAGTTTTAGTTGCTTGTTAAGCTTAATTTTACCTTAATCACTGTAATTAATTTTAATTACTTTCACTAATATTTTTTGTAACACCCTGAGATTTTATGAGAAATAATCCTTTTAATTTCATTGATGTATTTTTTTGTATGTTACACCATGATTATCTTGAACTATATGCAACACCGTATTAGCTTGTAGTATACACAAACACTATTCTTGGCTTGTGTTGCACACAAGAGCGAGCTTCCTCAATAGCGTGTGTTGTACGCAATATCGAGTTTCACTAAACAACAATATATTATGAACTAGACATTATGAATAGTATTAACCAAATTTTTAATTTTATAACAATATAATTCATCTTACACATATTCTAGAACATGGTATGAGAACAAAATAAATTTTTCGGGTAAAATGAGTATTTTTCAAAAAATGCAGTTTTTCCACCTTTTGATGGCGCACCCACTTTAAATCTAGTTTTTGACAGGTTTATAAGTTAAATTTGACATATTAAACTTCTTCCTTGGAATAATTATATAAAAATTTACTTTGGATTAATTTTTGATATTTTTCTGATAAGTTTCATATTTTGATGAATAGTAAAAATACGCTAAATTTTAATTAAAAACAACTTTTTTCATCAAGATAATTTATATGGTTAAATTATTATACTGAATTGTTTTAAAGTATAAATACAATATATTTTTACCATTTAATATAATCTAAGTCATTATCATTAATTTTACATTGAATTCATAAGTAAAAATATTTCAATCTTTTGCAATGTTTTAACTTTTAAAACCTGTTTTCTCAACAGTGGGATTAATTTTAAATTAAATAATTCAACTTATGTATATTGAATATGGAAAAATGGGTCCCATATTTGGAATCATTAGTTCCAAATTATGTTAATAGGCTACTTTTTATTTTTAGGCATTATGAGTAGTAACTACAGAAAATTTTATTTACCATAGTTAAAGGTAAATCGGGTTATTAAGGGTAAATATAATATTATAAAATTACCCTAACACTTGTCTTAATATAATTTGATCATTATATTTTGACCTAAATCATACATGGGTCGAAAAGGAATCAATTGTAACCCACTTTGATGTGATTAAGATCTTTAATTTATTTTATTTAAAGAAAGTGAAATAGGTCTCACTCAAACTTTAATAATTAAAGTATTTTTAATATAAGGTTATATAGAATATAAATTTTATTATAAATACTAATTTTAAATCTAAAATTTTATTCTTCATCTTGGTAATTTATTTGTGATTTTTATGAAATATATAATTACCTTAATAGCTTATACATTAATGATGGAGAAATTATTTATGTAGTGAAAAATCAATAATATAGTTTTTATTACAATAATAATACCCATCAAAAGGCCCAGAAACTTGACCAAACCTTATTGGTCAAGTATATATATAACCTAGGCATCCAAGGGTAGAATTTGGGACCATTTGGAGACTTATAAAACAGATTAGGACATTTATATTATTTTATTTTAAATGATGTCAAAGTTGTCACCTTCATACTTTAATAAAGATAAAATTTTAAAATTTGGTTGTTTTAGAAGATAAATTCGACTAAAAGTATTCTCATGAAATCTATTATATTTATCTTCATCATAGTATTTTATTTTTAATTTTTATGTAACAAATAAGTATATTAAATAATTATACAGAAATGTTGTAGTAATTATTTTATTAAGAGAAATATAAAATAAATTATTAAAATAAATTTTATATGAACTAATTAATGTTCTCCACGAATTTTCTATATGTATATGACTTTTTATGAATCTATAAAATAGTTTTTTCTTGAAAATATATTCTCTGTGGATTTTATTTAAATTAAAATAATGAATTGTGTCAAAATTGACACTATTGATATTTCATGAAAATAACATATTATTAAATTGTTTAAAAATCACAAAAATATTTAAAAAAATAGAAATTAAAATTTATATGGTCTAACATGTCATAAATTATCAAATTATGTACAATTAAAAACACATAAGTAAGTATTTATAACCATTTAAAATTTATAACATTATTACCACAAATAAAATTAAATAGATTAAATAACGATAAATCAAAATGATAAAGTTTAAAATAAAATCAAAACATGTATAAATTTGATTGGTTGATGGTATTAAAAACCTATATTATCTCATATCCGAATTTGAGTCAATTTTGAAGTATTTATGTGGGGTTTGAGTTTATTATAAATTATTATTTTTGATGATTCCAAAAGAGCCCTTCTCCTCTCTTATAAAAAGGAACCTCCTCCCTCTCCTCATCACACCATTTTGAGCCTTCAATCTCGGCCAACCCCTGCCAGTTTCTCTTCTACACTTACCTAGAAACATAATAGAGGTACTTTTTTTCTTCAAATACCAACTTTAGTGCCCTAAGAGGAGGTTTAGAAGAGGCACGTCGAAAAAGAGGTAATATCCTTTACCGATTCTTTCAAATTTATTTATTCTTCTACTTCCTCTTCTTTATTTGTTTCATTATAAGGTAATAACATCAGTATTACTCATATAATGATATGTTATTATAAATATGAAACATTCCTATTTCACCTTCTATCCATCCTATGGAAAATGAAATCACCGCGCGTGCGTGCGTACGTAATACCGTCTCCACGCCATGGTGTAATCTGTTTTTCCACCACCACCTTACTTGGATGGGTATAACGGTGTAAATAATAACTATATGTGCTTATTATAACATGATTATAATTATGATATATTATATCATCCACTCCAATACCATTCAATAATTATTGGAGTGATATCATCGCTCATGCGTACGTACGGATTACCGTCTCCACGACACAATGAGATTCATTCTCCATGTTAACCATTCCAGAATGATTATAAAGTATATATATAATAAATAATGATAAAATTTATGACATAATAATTCTACTAGATTTATATATATATGTTTGTGTGTGTTTTTGTGTGTGTGTGTGTTTCATCTACTTACTTTCATTCAATTCAATAAGGAAATGAAAATAGTGTTCATGCATACGTACGGTCTACCGTCTCCATGAACGATGTATTTAATTTCATTTATCTATCTATTATATACATATATATCCTGAATATATATGATATATATATCATGTTTTACATTATGTAAGTAATTAAATCATGATATAAGTAATAATAAAATCAAGAACTACAAGTCCAAACACGTACGATAAATGAAACGATTTTACCCAAAACACTACTTTGACATAGAATTGTCAAATGTACAGGTAATATAAAGCCGTAAGTGAATCATATATGATATCATAAATGTTATTATGGTTCTGTTACAAGTTAATAATATATTTAAACCCACTATACAGGATTCTCAGAAACATACGGAAGAAATTGGACATAAGGTAAGGGATAATTATTCCAATCTCATTCTTATCTGAGATTGTTTATTCGTAAGTATTTACTAGGGTTATATCTATCATCCGTGTCCATGTTTTCTAAAAATGTTTTCATAAAATGTTTATTATTCTTCCATGTATGTTTAAATTCATATTTATCCTTTTTTGACATTTACCACATTGTATGGAATTAATCTTTCCTTTGTTCACCATATAAGGTACTTTTTGACTTTTTGGGAAAAAGTACGAGAAGAATGTTTTTTTAACTTATACGGTGTGAAGGGATTTTTACAGTTTCATAATGCCTTATTTCCATGAAGCTTATTCTATAATATTTTGTGATTATTTTCAACAAAAATCATTTTCTTTTAAAATTGCATGGCATTTTCTGAAAAGAAACTGATTTTTAAGAAGAAAGGATATTTTCCTCAAGAATTCATTTCTAGTGTTTTATCAAAACTATTTTCCATCTAAGATGATATTATTTAGTATGTTTATGATTAAATTATAATGTATTTATTATTTACATGTTTTTATTTTTCTTATGATGAAATGATATCCATATGTTTTTTATGGATTATGTTATGATGGGATGATGTTTATGAAACCCATATTATTCTTTGCATTATGTTGTATGATTTATGTTTATTTTGTGGCACACGAAAGAGTGATTTCATTATGAGATGTGTGGGTCTTATATATCCCTCCAATTCATTGGGTAGTGATTTATATCTCATGAGATAGACATGGATAGAACATAAAGTAAATCTGGTTCAGTAATACAGGGCTGGAACGACAAGTAAACCCGGTTCAGTAATGGACTTTGTCCACTATAATGGTCTTGGCAGAAATTCCTTGGCTACTATGGAAATCATATCATGTTCTTAATGGTTTTACAAAATTACATGTTTTATTCCGATGTTATTTTATCATTATTGATGTTTCTTTATGATCTATGCCTTACATATTACCACGTTTAATGTCATTTCTCAAGATTTTGATGTTTAAACATTATGTTCATGTTTTTAAATTCAAATGTATATGGTTTGTTTTATTTTCTCTATGCTTACCCTTACTGATAATTTGAGCTCACCTTTTATATGTTTTATTTTCCCTAGGTTTTAAAGAAAGTTTTTAGGTAAGAAAACAAATAGGGAAAAACTTTATGGGAGATGTTGAAGATCTTTCACCATGACTAGAAGATGATGTTCTGAGTTTACAAAGACACTAAACTATTACGGTCATTGGGTGTCTGTTTTTGTTATATATTAAGTATTCTGAAAAAGTAATGTAATGTCTATGTATGTCAAGTTTGGGTCTCTATAGTTGGTATCAGATCAAAGATTCAGTTTACCTTTGGAAACTAGGATGCAAAAACTTTAGTGTGATCCCTAGAGATATTTCTAAGGTATGTCTAGGGATGTCCATAAGGTTAAGTATAATGTATAGTTTACAATACTATAATTATGGTAATGATTAGGAATAACCTAGGATTAAACCTAAGATGTTATATATTGGAAGTACTCCCCCTTGATTATGTTTTTTTCCTAGTATGATTTTTTCCTCTCATACTATTCTATTTGGGTTTTAGAAAATGGCTAGAAACAAGAAGATTCGTGTTAATGGAGAATATGATTGACAAGGGAATGATATTCTTAGGATTTGTAAGGGAAAACAACATTATTATGCCTAATTAGAAATCTCATAATGTGATCAATAATCTCAACTTTGGTATGTTTCCTGACTCAGCTAATAAGAGAAAGATGGAGTTTCATTATGATCATAGAGGAAATAATGTTCAATTTCCCTCAAGTAAATCATGTGGGAAGAGGCATCAGAGAGAATGTTTCAAAGGAACTGGAAGATTATTTGGGTGTGGAAAAGAAGGACGCAAAGCCTGTAATTGAAAAGTAAAAGGTTCATTTAACACCATGGACAAGGATAATGGTATTTCTAAGACATCAACAACAGTTAAATGTTTTAAATGTGGAATGTATAGGCATTATGAAAACCAATTCCCTAAGGGAAAATCTCATGAATAGAATCAGCATTGTCGTATGGGTATTATTTATAATTATGATGATTAAGAGACTACAAATGATATATGAGATGAAAGAAGTGTTGAGGAATAAAATGATGAATCTCGGTCAATGATTTAAGAAGGTAGTGGAATGATTGTATATTTATCAAGAGTAATTTTTTATAGGTAATTTAATGGTACTATGGAATAAAGAAACATCTAAGGATTGTTACACTATTTTTTTCCTAAAGTATTTTAAAGTATATGTTGAATGGTACTGGTAACCATGAAAGGTTATTAAGATATTTTTGGAAAGTAGATGATATGCGCATAATGAATGGATAATGAGATAATGAGATATTTGATAGTATTAATGATCTCATGACTGGTATAATCATAAAGTGATTTCATGATTTGAGTATATAGATTTTTGTTGGGATTTTGGTATGTGGAAAGAGTTAACTTTTGACTGCATTCGTGTTTTCACTAAGGTTCTATGGTAATTAATTTTCAATAGAATACATGATTAAGTTATTCACATGTTTGGAATGTGATCAACAAGATATATCTTATGATATATGGGGGATAAATGATGGTATTCACATGCTTGTTATATGACCTTTCTAGTAATTGTTTTCTTTTATACTATGAGTTTGGACACAAGTATTTTCAATAAGCCTAAAGGTTGGAATGGATTAAGTTGGACATCAGATAGTATTGTTTAAGGCTAAAACTTTTTTCAAGAATGTTATAATATTATAGTTTTATAAAAAGAACAACCTGTAGGACGGGCGACAACCCGTCACGTCAGATAAGGCTTCTAGAATAAAACTCACAACCAAAGTGTGATAGGCCTTTACCGCCTACCACTAGCCTACAAAAAGTCCCTAGTTTGTAGAAATTAGTTTTCTTTTATTACGTGGTATGATAGATGAAGTATAAGTCCATTTTTGGAACCATATACAATTAACCTCACCATAGATGGACTTATGTATATTTAATATCTTATGCTAACATTTTTTGTGATAGAGACAGATGGAATGACCTATCATTCTATCGCATGATCTGTTAATACATCAATAATGAAAAATTCAACTTCATTTCTTTAAATAATAGATGAAGTGTAAATTGTTCATGGAATGACCAGCGATGATTTTACACTGAAATCAAGTAAGTATTTATCCTTATGCAAAAATTCATCAACATTAGGGAAATGATCTTGATAACCAAAAATGTTGTCCTAGTAACCTCGTATCTGATGAATCAGAATCTGCCTTAGATCATCACAAATTTATGGTTTTGTGATCATTGGATTTTTCAAAGCCATGTTCACTACCACTCTCCATCAGAACATGATGGTTAGATTTCTCTTCTATATCCATATTTTCACCTATGTTCTCCTATGTGGAAACCCAATGATCAGTTAATTTGGGTAATCGTTATGTTTCATACTTTAGTTTTTAAAATTAAGTTTTAGTATTCCTTTTTACGATGTGGGTTTCTATGAAAGAAACTTTCATGTAGTAAACGATTTGTAACTCTAACGAATTTCGAGGGCGGAATTCATTTTAAGGGGGGTAGAATATAACACCCCGAGATTTTATGAGAAATAATATTTTTAATTTCATTGATGTATTGTGGTGTATGCTACACCATGATTATATTTCACTATACGCAACACCGTATTATCTTGTATTATACGCAAACACTATTCTTGGCTTGTGTTGCACGCAAGAGAGAGTTTCCTCGAGAGCGTCTGTTGTACTCAATACCGCGTTTCACTAAACAACAATATATTATGAAATTGTCTTTATAGATAGTATTAACTAAATTTTGAATTTTATAACAATATAATTCATCTTACACATATTCTAGAACATAGTATGAGAACAAACTAAATTTTTCGGGTAAAATGAGTATTTTTCAAAAAATGCAGTTTTGCCACCTTTTGATGGCACGCCCACTTTAGATATAGTTTTTGACTGGTTTATAAGTTCAATTTGACATATTAAACTTCTTCCTTGGAATAAAGATATAAAAATTTACTTTGGATAAATTTTTGATATTTTTCTGATAAGTTTCATATTTTGATGAATAGTAAAAATACGCTAAATTTTAATTAAAAACAACTTTTTTCATGAAGATAATTTATATGGTTAAATTATTATATTGAATGGTCTTAAAGTATAAATATAATATATTTTTACCATTTAATATAATATAATCCATTATCATTAATTTTACATCGAATTCATAGGTAAAAACATTTCAATCTTTTGCAATGTTTTAACTTTTAAAACTCGTTTTCTCAACAGAGGGATTAAATTTAAACTAAATACTGCCACTTCTGTATATTTAATATGGAAAAATGGATTCCATATTTGGAATCAATATGTACAAATTATGTTAATAGGCTACTTTCTATTTTCAGGCAATATGAATAGTAACTACGGCAAATTTTATTTACCATAGTTAAAGGTAAATCGGGTTATTAAGGGAAAATATAAAATTATAAAATTACCCTAACACTTATATTAATATAATTGGATAATTATATTTTTACCTAAATCATACTTGGGTTGAAATGGAATCTATTGGAACTCACTTGTATGTGATTAAGATCTTAAATTTATTTTATTTAAAGAAAGTGAAATATGTCTCACTCAAGCTTTAATAATTAAAGTATTTTTAATATAAGGTTATACAGAATATAAATTAAATTTTAAATACTAATTTTAAATCTAAAATATTTTTCTTCATCATGGTTATTTATTTGTGATTTTTAAGAAATATATAATTACTTTAATAGCTTATACATTAATGATGCAGAAATTATTTATTTAGTGAAAAATTAATAATATAGTTTTTATTACAATAATAATACCCATCAAAAGGACCATAAACTTGAACAAACCTTATTGGTAGAGTATATCTATACTATAATCATCCAAGGGTCGAATTTGGGACCATTTGGATCCTTATAAAACAGATTAGGACATTTATATTATTTTATTTTAAATGATGTCAAAGTTGTCCCCTTCATACTTTAATAAAGATGAAATTTTAAAAGTTAGTTGTTTTAGAAGATAAATTCTACTAAAAGTATTATTATAAAATATATTATATTTATCTTCATCATATTATTTTATTTTTAATTTTTTTACAACAAATAAGTATATTAAATAATTATAAAAAAATGTTGTTGTAATTATTTTATTAAGAGAAATATCAAATAAATTATTAAAATAAATATTATATGAACTAATAAATGTGCTCCACGAATTTTATAGATGAATATGACTTTTTAGGAATATATTAAATAATTTTCTAGAAGATATATGCTCTATGGATTTTATTTAAATTCAAATAATTAATTGTGTCAAAATTGACACTATTGATATTTCATGAAAATAACATATTATTAAATTTCTTAAAAATCACAAAAATATTTAAAAATTACAAATTAGAATTTATATGGTATAAAATGTCATAAATTATCAAATTATGTACAATTAAGAACACATAAGTAATTATTTATAACCATTTAAAATTTATAACATTATTACCACAAATAAAATTAAATAGATTAAATAAGGATAAATCAAAATGATAAGGTTTAAAATAAAATCAAAACATGTATAAATTTGATTGGTTTATGGTATTACAACCATATGTTATCTCATATCCAAATTTGAGTCACTTTGGAAGTTTTTATGTGGGGTTTTAGTTTATTATAAATTAATATTTTTGAGGACTCCAAAAGTGACCTTCTCCTCTCTTATAAAAAGGCACCTCCTCCCTCTCCTCCTCACACCATTTTTAGCATTCAAGCTCAGAAAAACCCTTCCAATTTATCTTATACACCTCTCCATAAACATACTAGAGGTCCTGGTCTTCTTCAAAGACCAACTTTAGTGACCTAGTAGAAGGTTTAGAAGAGGCGAGTCGAAGAAGAGGTAATATCCTTTACTGATTCTTTCAAATTTATTTGTTCTTCTACTTGCTCTTATTTATTTGTTTCTTTATAAAGTAATAACATCAATATAAATCATATAATTGTATGTTATTATAAATATGAAACAACCCTATTTCACCTTCTATCCATCCTATGGAAAATGAAATCATCGCGCGTGCGTACGTACGGAATACCGTCTCCACGCCGTGGTGTAATCTGTTTTTCCACCACCACCTTACTTGGATGGGTATAATGATGTAAATAATAACTATATATGCTTATTATAACATGATTATAATTATGAGATATTATATCATCCACTCCAATACCATTCAATAATTATGGGAATGATATCATCGCTCGTGCGTACGTAAGGATTACAGTCTCCACGACGCAATGAGATTCATTCTCCATATTAACCATTCCAGAATGATTATAAAGTGTATATATATATTAAATAATGATGAAATTTATTAAATTTATGAAATAATAATGCTACTGGATTTATATATATATGTGTGTGTCATATACTTACTTCCATTCAATTCAATAAGGAAATAAAAACATCGTTCATGCGTATGTACGGTCTACCGTCTCCATGAACGGTGTATTTCATTTCATTTATCTATCTATTATATAAATATATATCCTGAATATATAAGATATATAAATCATGTTTTACATTATTTAATTAAGTAGATAATGATATAAGTAATAATAAAATCAAGAACAACAAGTCCAAACACGTACGATAAATGAAACGATTTTACCCAAAACACTACTTTAACATGGAATTGTCAAATGCACGTGTAATATAAAGTCGTAATTGAATCATATATGATATCATAAATATTATTATGGTTCTGTTAAAATTTAATAATATATTTAATCCCACTATACAGGAGTCTCGGAAACATACGAAAGAAATTGGACATAAGGTAAGGGATAATTATTCCAATCTCATTCTTATCCGAGATTGTTTATTCGTAAGTATTTATTGGGGTTATATCTATCATCCATGTCCATGTTTTCTAAAAAAATTTTGATAAAATTTTTACTATTCTTCCATGTATGTTTAAAGTCATTTTTACCCTTTTTTGACTTTTACCACATCATATGGAAGGAATCTTTCCTTTGTTTACCATATAAGGTACTTTTTGACTTTTCTGGAAAAAGTACGAGAAGAATGTTTTTTTTAACTTATACAGCGTGAAGGTATTTTTACGGTTTAATAACGACTTATTTCCATGAAGCTTACTCTATAATATTTCATGATTATTTTCAACAAAAATCCTTTTCTTTTAAAATTGCATGGCATTTTCTAAAAAGAAACTGATATTTAAGAAGAAAGGATATTTTCCTCAAGAATTCATTTCTAGTGTTTTATTAAAACTATTTTCCTTCTAAGATGACATTATTTAGTATATTTATGTTTCAATTATAATTTCTTTATTATTTACATGGTTTGATTTTTCTTATGATGAAATGATATCCATATTTTTTATATGGATTATGTTATGATGGGATGATGTTTATGAAACCCATATTATTCTTTAGGTTACGATGTATGATTTATGTTTATTTTGTGGCACACAAAAGAATGACTTAATTATGAGATGGGTGGGACCTATATCTCCCTCCAATGCATTGGGTAATGATTTATATCTCATGATATAGACATGGCTGGAATGGAAAGTAAATCTGGTTCAGTAATACAGGGCTGGAATGATAAGTAAACGCGGTTCAGTAATGGACTTTGTCCACTATGATGGTATTGGCAGCAATGAATTGGCTACTATAGAAATCATATCATGTTCTTAATGGTTTTCCACAATTACATGTTTTATTCCGATGTTATTTTATCATGATTGATGTTTCTTTATGATCTATGCCTTATGTACTACCATGTTTTATGTCATTGCTCAAGATTTTGATGTTTAATCATTATGTTCAAGTTTTTAAATTCAAATGTATATGGTTTGTTTTATTTTCTCTATTCTTACCCTTACTGAGCATTTGAGCTCACCCTTTATATGTTTTCTTTTCCCCATGGTTTAAAGAAAGTTTTTAGGTAAGAAAACAAATAGGTAAGACCTTTATGGGATATGTTGAAGATCTTTCACCATGACTAGAAGATGATGTTCCGAGTTTCCAAAGACACTAAACTATTACGGTCCTTGGGTGTCTGTTTTTGTTATGTATTAAGTATTCCACAAAAGTAATTTAATGTCCATGTACATCAAGTTTGGGTCTCTAAATTTTTGGTCAAACTATGTTGAAATTATTAGAAATAATAAATTTTTGAATACAAATATAGAATCTATTTTTTCAATTTCTAATAACATAATTTTTATAAATTAATTTAAAATTAATCATGCATATGGGTCGACAAAGCAAGGTTTTAAAGTAAAAATGTTCAAAAGTTCGAAATTTTTTTATATATAATATCAATGTGAAATTGATTAAAATATCATAAATTGGTTTAAATTATATTAAAATTATCTAATTATACTTTAAAATCAAATAAAAACATAATATAACTATACAAATATATTTGATGAAAATGCAGTTTTCAATTACAAATAAATGTTTTTTACTATTCATCAAAATATCAAACTTCTCACAAAAATTCCAAAAAAAATTACACTAAGATAATTTTTATGATAATATTTCTAAAATAGAGTTTATTTTAACATATAAAATTTATAAAAGTTAAAAAAAAAATAGATTTAAAATAGGTTCTCAATTAAAAAGCTACAAAAGTGCCTTTAGAAAAATATAGGGTTTTATGCGTAAACTTAGGTTTGGTCTTAACTTATTCCTATAAAACATATTTTCTAAATATAAAAACTATTTTATTGAATGTATAACATATATATTTAATTAATATCATTCACTATAAGTAATTAATTTAATCTGTTGGGACAAAACACCTTTGTGTTAATAAAAACATTTCCTTTATATTCATTTGGTTTTAATATTAATTTCTAGTTAATTTGTAACCAAGGAATTCATTTTATATTTTTATAAACCACATATTTTCATAAGTTTATTAATATTATTCAGAAACTCTAATTTAATTTAGAGGTTATGTTTTATTATATTAAATAATAATTTTTTAATAATATATTATTGTTCGGTGAAACTCAGTCCCACATCATGAGAATATTTAACAAAATATCCTCCTAATAATAGGTAATGAGAAGTAAAAATGGTCACATGGAATAACATATAAACAGGTCTCTAGGTATAAGAACATTAGTGGTTTGTGGAGATATGTACATGGAAGAAAAGTGTAAATATTTATAGGGGTGAATTAGTTAATTAATCACAAATAAGTGAATAATGAATGTAAGGTTGAGGGGATTAAATCTATAAATCTGTAATGATTTAGAAGACCAACTGTTAAACAAAAATTAAGGTATTAGGATAACATTTTTGTTCCAAGATAATTTTCCTAATGTTAAGTAATTATTTTGTTGACCTCAAATATAAGGAAATATACTTACTAGATATGTATAGATTTTATATGAAAATTTTTATCTTTTGTTTATTCTTTGATCAAATTATAATTTATCCCTTACACAATGAAATGGATATCATAGAACAAAATATTTCCCCCAAAGCACTAAAATTTAATTTTTATGGATTGTAGGATCTATAAAACAAGTCTTTATGTTTATATATATAACTATTTAATAAACCTAATATGGTTGATACATTAATCATTAAACCTCATAATTGATACCATTGGTGTTCATTAACATTTATTCATCACAGTTTTTAGCTAAAAGAAATGAGACATTAACTAGGACATCATGTATGCCAGTGGTAGGTGTGAAGCCCTTATCATCCTTCGGTCGTGGGTTCAAGTCCCGTGAACTTTCCAGACTTGATGTTTTGGAACAAAACATACATTTTTAAATTTTTATAAACTATTTTAAAATAATTAATATTACATTCCCAAAAGTATAAGGGAAATACTTTAAATTTAATAATTAAATAAACTTTTTTCTATGATTTTCAATGCAACCATTTTTTTTAAAAAATTATAATAATATTATTTCACCATTGATACAATGTCATTAATGATCATATTAACCCTAATGGTTATCAATACCTTTAAATTAATGTATAAAAAATTTAAATTCATTATTCCTCAAATAACTTTTTCAATAAAATATATACATTCTATAAATTTCTCCAAAAAATATCCTTAATCTTGGTAGAATTCCACCACTTAGAATCTAAAAGAGTTATTCAATTCTTTGAGATTATCTTAAATATTAATATTATAAACCCTATGCACTATCTTTATATGTATGTATTTATAATAAAGGAGAAATGATATATATCTTACCGTAACTTTATAATATTAATCTATACTAACCTCAAAGTATATAATAAGGTTGTGTTTTCTAACCGATGATTCCCTAAATCTAGTTTCCAGAGTTGTTAATAAACATCCTCTGATATCCACTACAGTGACCTGGCCCTAGGATCCCAGATCCAATGTCTAATACCATTACATTTACATGATTACAGGGAATCGAATCCCAAACAACCAAAGAGTTTAGTTGTATTGGTAAACCAAATTCATACATGAGTATTGTTTTACAAATGAATACAATAATTACAACATAATTATTTTTGGACATAATAACATTAAAGTATAAATTTATTACCTCTTTTAATATAATTTCATATCATTACTAGTACAATTCTTGGATTCTTGTGGAAGGGAAAAAATAAGGGTTAACTCAAATTCTCAATAAGGTTTACGTATAGCGAAAGCAATAATGAATCGATGATAATAGTCAGTATGTAAAGGTAATAGGTAAAGATAAATTACATGTAATATATAGAATGAGAAGGATGTGCATCAAAAATATAAAAAGGTAAATATTTAAAAACACATTCCATTTAAATAACTTGAGAAGGCATAATCAAAATGGAAAGGTAAATAATAGAAACACATGACACTTAATCAATGAAATGATAATGAAATGTATCCAAAGATAATGTCAATGAAAAAATATAATGGATAATAATAACTAAAATGAAGGAAGTTATTAATTATTATATTTCATATTTCCTAGTAACATGATACCTTTTTCATCAATACCTATTCTCAAGATAGTTTTAATGTGTGGTTATAGACCCATTTATTCTTCTTGAAAACAAACTTGAAGGGTTTTCCACAACTTATTTCGTCTCATGATACTACCGATTCAGTGAGGGTCTTGTATTGACTGGTCCCCAACCTATGTATTTCATTTCCAAATAATTCCTCTTATATCAAATAATCAATTTAAATCATAAAAAACATGCCTTATCAAATATCCATATTGAATAAAAGATATAGATTTATCGATAATTCACCAATTAATCAAATAACTGTAAAAGTGAACACCATATGTAAAAATGGTATACACTTTATGAAATAATAATATCCATTTAATTAGAGTACAAATATTTTATATAAACTCAATGTATAATAAAAATTATCATAAGGAAGTGATTGTTTGAAGGGAATGTTAACAATCACATAAGAAAGTGATATTTCAAAGATAACTTTTACCACTTGGTAATTTTTAAAATAAACCCCTTGGGTGAGATAATTATTAGTGATAATTAAAATAAAAATATTTATGATTAAATAATGATAATAAATGAAAAATGTTCAGTATATTCTCTACATTAAAGTGGACTGTAGAAATACAACAAATAAGTCTCAATGAACTGTAAATTGAGACGAAATCCCTTACCATGCATTTCCTTTTAAGTGAACATAATTTATCCTCATGTATACTAGTTTTAAACATTTTAGTAACTTATAACAGAACCATAATCATATTAATAATATCATATATTATTTTCTTATAATATCTTATTACCTGTTTGTTAACAATCAATCATTTTTTTACTATTTCATGTGTTAATTGCCTAGTTTTTCGAGCATATTTTGACTTGTTATTTTTGTTCTTCTTATATAGATCATGATTTAATCATATAAATAATTTAAAATATTATGTAATTATCATATATATCATTTATATATGTATTTATAATAATCCATCCATTTTGGAGATAGGAAACTATTCTTGGAGATAGTAGTCTATACGTTTTCTTGAACGCTACTTCCATTTCCTTATGATATTTAATATAATGAAAATTAAATGATATATATATATATATATGTATGTATATTATAATTCAAGTATCATATATATTTAATATATTTCACATTTTTTATTAAAACTTCCTTAATACAATTTGTGTATATCGTTAAAGAATCACATCGCTCTAAGGAGGCGGTAGTCCACACATCCTCAAACGAGGTTATCGTATTCCCACAAATTGGAAAGAATGTTTGTATGAGTTATAAAAGAATTAAATAAGAATAAATTAATAATAAATACAATATATATCTTATATAAACTATAAATCCATCATTATTTTCAAACTTGAAAGGTGATAAATGGAAAAATGGATGACTTCAGTACATGATGTCGTTGTCTTCTGTACCCATGAACGTTGATTACTTATTCCATTGGATGGATGTGTGTGAACATTTAGGTCAAAATATTATCATAAAAACACCCCAGTATATTGAATAAACATAGGTTATTATATAATCATCATATAATAATAATTTAAGTTGTGGAAAAGTAAATTAATCAAAAGTAATCGTTGAAGAACATTACCTCTTATTCGGGTAGCTACTTTTAATTTATACCAAAATTATTCCTTGGTTTGATTTCTACCAAAATTTAGGATTCTAGGATGATTTTAGGAATTTTTTATAATATTTGTTCATATTTTTTATGATATAAATGGAATTATTGGTTTGAATAAGTGGGAGGGGTGAGTTCTTTTTTATATTGGATGAGGAGTGGGATTCTTATAAATATAAAAATGTGAATTCTATTGATAGGTATACCTTCGATAATATACCTCTAATATTGAACCTAGTTTTATAAAAGGGAGTATATGGTGTACATATTTCCATAAAATTTACTTCTCACAAGTGTATAGGTCATTTTGGACCTTATGTTTAAGGTTTAGTCCCTTTTAAGCTTAGTTTTACATTAATTGCTATAATTAATTTTAATTACTTTCACTAATATTTTTGTTAAAAAATAATTTGACCTTATTATAAATTATATATTATTATTAGAAATATTTAATCCATTTTTTGAAATTACAATCATCTAATTGGTGGAAATAAATTAAAAATTAATCCCACAGACGGGACGTCAAATAATCTTTTTAAATTAAAAATGTAGAAATGTTTGAAATGTTTTTATATCTAATTTTGTAGTGAAATTGATCAAAATGACCTAAATTGGTTTACCTAATATAAAATTGATATCATTATACATTAAATAAAAATCAAAACAAAATTTAAATATATAAATAAATTAGATGATAATTCAGTTTTCAATTAGAAATCATTATTTCTCACTATTCATCAAAATAGGAAACTCCACTTAAAAAAACCAAAAAATCACCATAAGATAATTTTTATGTTCCTATTAAAAAAATGAAGTTTATTTTGACATATAAAATTTATAAAATTTCCAAAAATTCTATTTAAAATAGGTTCTCCTTTATAAAGCTGTAAAATTGCCTTCAGAAAAATATATGTTTTTATGTGTAAAATTGGGGTTGTTCTTATATTATGGCTACAATATATATTGGATGAATATAAAAAATATTTTATTTAATATTTAATATATATTTCTTTAATATCATCCACTAGTAGTAATTAATTTAATTTATTAGGATAAAACACATTTTTTATCATAAAAGCCATTCCTTTATATTCAATTGGTTTTTTATATTCCTTTATAATAAATTGGTAACCTATAAATTAATTTTAAATTTTTATAAACCATATATTTTAATAATTTGGATAATACTATTCATAATCACTAATTTGAAGGAAATTTTGTGTCTTATTATATTAAATAATAATGTTTTGATAATATATTATTGTTCGGTAAAACTGAATCTGGCATGTAATGCAAGTCTTCGAAAAAATTCAATGTTGTGTGAAATTTTTTATAACATAGTATTATATGAATTTAAAGCTATATAATATATTAAATTTATTTAAAATAATAAATATACCACAAATTCTCTAAAGGTTATATTATTTTTTATGTTTTTTGTTGCATGTCATAAATGCTATCGAATAAAAATTTACTCTTTTAGAATTTTCAAGGTGTTATACAAAATGTGAATATATAGAATGAAATATTAATCATAACATGAAAATGGGAAGTTTTAGGGTACTATACTCTAAAGATTCTAAGAGATTTTTTAGTAAATATTTTGAAAGGGTTATGGATTACCCATAAGAGAAGAGATTCATGAATAAAGGAAAATAAATTATAGGGCTTGATGATGAAAAAATATTATTGGTTATTAATTCTAAAAAATAATCACTCACACACCAATCGAATATTGAACTACACGTAACAAAAAAATGTTTAGATAACTACATATCATTCCAAAAAGGGACATTATAAGACACTAATAATCTGATTTTATTATTTAAAAAAGTTTGGATATAACCAATATATGTTCTATATTAAAAAAATAACCTTCAGGGAGAATGAACAATGAAAACTAGAAAACATAATTTATTACTCTTAATATAAATTTAAAAGATATTTATTTTGGTGTGAAGTTTTTGGTCCCAATTTAATAAATTGTGCTTCAATGAATCAAATAAATATTCCATTGGAAGCTTAGATAAATGAAAAACATTAGTTAGAAGAATAATTATAAAATTTAGAAATATAAAATATATTTTGGTTCATGAAATATGTTGAAGAATCAATAGATTTAATGGTGGAACACATTTCTTCACAAAAAAGGAAAATAAGTAGTGTACATGGGCCAAGATGGGGAATGATAAAAATTACAATTTCCTTGAAGGTTACTTAAAATAAATTGATAGAGTTAGAACATATATTCTAGATAGTAGTTTCACATCCCACATTATGGTAAATAAATATCCTATTGCCAATGTAATATATGAAAAATATGGAGTATTTTTATTTAAAAATGATGAATGTTTTAAGATCATTGGTTAAATAAAACTAAAATTAGTGGAATATACCCAACAAATGCAATTAAATTATTGGTTTAAGATATCATTAACAATTTAATTAGTGATAGTAAATTATGTTACTCAAGACATATTGGAAATTTCAACAAGAATAAATGTATTATCGAAGGATGATATGGTTCAACCATTTGTTTAGGAAATCATACCAAGGAAAATATTTATATAATTGATGAAGAAGATATAATGTTATAGTCTAAGGATAGAAAAATAAATTTTATAATGAACAGATTGTCTGTTTGAGATAAAAATCATTGGTGGACTTAGATAAAATTGAAGGCTCTTGATATATCACTAATCTTTCTTGTTATCACACTCATACATGTTATACTTTCTAAAAAGGGAATGGTGTTTGAAATATCTACAATCCAAAGAATAATAAATCAATAAGGTTTCTTGTGTTAGTTCATATTGATGTGTGTGAGACTGTGACACCCAAATCCAAGGATTTTAAGAGGTATCATATCTTTTTTATAGATGATTATAGTAGGATTATATGACTAATGGTTATCACCCACAAATTCAAAGTGTTCTCATGCATTACCTGATTAGTGAGGTTAGTGGAGATGATGGTTAGTGTGGAAATTTTTATTTTTTGTGTTGATAATGGTATGGAATTCACTATTAAGAAGTTATAGGAGTATATTAAGAAACATATAATTCAAAATATACTTTTAGGGGTGATTATTCTTCAATAAAATGGCATTTTTGATTAGAGGAACCAAGTTATAAGAAATATGTATTAGACAGTGTTGTTAAAAGACAATCTACTAAATATTTATTATAATAAAGTGACACTTAAATAATTTTACATCTACAAAAGAGTTTTTATATATTTTAATGAAGAGAATACCTATTATAAGTTATGTTAGAGGAGTAATCCAACACAAAATTACTTTCATGCATCTGAAAGAAAATGTTTCATTATCAACAATAAGAATAAATAAAAGTTTTAAGATAGATGACATGGAGGTATTTTACTTATATATTAATCAGAAATAATGGAATACAAGTTCTAAAACATGTGTATTCAAAAAATCATAGAAATTTATGATATAATCATTTTTTATAATGAGTAAAATTTGAAATATTTGGAGCACATTACTTAATAGTAAATTGAAGTTTCTTAAGAATGAGTTGGTGTTTGAGTGAAATGTTCAGTGGTAGAATATGGGGATATAAAATATTTATAAGAATAAACTTACTATGAGGAAAAAACTACAAGTTGAGAAACTAAAAATAGTGTGAAATGGGGGTGGAGAATCTAAGCCAGACATCCATGCAAAGGTGGAGAGCTACTATCATGATGCAGATGCTGGGGAGGGGCAGTTCCTTGTAGATAGTCTGGTTGAATTCCCTAAGACCTTAGGTTCATGTAATCTCCTAAGCCTATAGTATATTTAATATATGATTCTAAAGGCATTTTAAGGGTTCCCCCTCATCCCTTGAAAGATTGGTTATCAAAAATCAATAAAAATGAAGGCTTTTGGGCCATTCGTGCGGGGATATAGTCAGTGATAAAAATATTGCCGGTTTCAAGATAACTCCATTTCAAATAAAGTGGATAAAGGATTATCATTAAACCTATATTTATTCCAAATAACTTCCTAAAATATTTCAATAGGCTTCTAAATATGAGAAATGGGTCAAGTTTATGGATGAATATCTTGACTAAATAAAAAATAATCTGGTGTAGGAATTTTTTCTACTACCATAAGGCAAGAATGTCAACAGAACCAAGTAGGTATTTTTAAATTTAGATAAATTTTGAAGGAAAATTATCATTGAATAAATAAAGGATAGTGTTAAAGGGTTATTAAAAAAGTGGTTTTATTGATTTGGATGATACCTTTTCACTTATGGAACAATTGAAAACTATATGATTTTTTCACTATAATAGTGGAAAGAAGATTCAAAATAAACAAAACAGATATTAAATCGGAATTACTAATTAGATTACTTGAGAATGTATTTTACATTGAACAAGAAATGGATTTATCATATATAAATATGATAAAAAAAATTAGTTGAATACGGATTTTTATAGATTGAAATAAGAACCAAGG
The DNA here is from genome assembly GCA_963277665.1 of Viscum album. Taxonomy (NCBI): domain Eukaryota; kingdom Viridiplantae; phylum Streptophyta; class Magnoliopsida; order Santalales; family Viscaceae; genus Viscum; species Viscum album. The sequence goes on along the minus strand of OY728120.1, from coordinate 1,532,444,478 downwards.
ACTTGGTATTATTGGATTGATCAATATGTAAAGAAGCTTGGATTTCATAGAGGATGATTTGATCATAACCTTTATATCAATAAATAATATAATAAATGTTTTATGGTTTTTTTATGTATAAGAAATAAATTTTAGAGACTCAGAGAATGAACAATGAAAGCTATTTCAGAATATGTATGGTATGAGTTTAATGTATCATTGATTGGAGTGATAATATTTTTCCTTGTCTTACAACTAACTCAAGGAATGAATGGAACATTTTTTTTATTAAAATAAATATGCCATGAAATTTCTAAAATTGTTCCAAATAGATTATTTAAGGTTAAGTAAAACTCTAATAGAAACCCAAAAGAGTTTTTATACTTAAGAAAAATTTTGTTTGGAAAACCATTTGTTCGACACGTTTGTGGGTTTAATTTTAAATTAAATTATAAAAATTATGTTAATTGAATTTGAAAAAATATTTTACATATTTGGAATAATAATAATTAAAATTATTTAACAAGTTCAGCTTAATTAGTGGTCATAATGAATATTAAAAAGTGTAAAAAATAATTATCACGGTTAATGATAAAATAGGTTTACCAGGGGGTTATCTAAAAAATATAAGTGCTAAAAATGAATAAAAACATGTATAATTTATAATAAATGGTCATATTTTGACCTTATCATATCTAAGGTTTGGTAATGGACCATTTTTTGATCCATTTTATGTGTGTAAAACGTGGGTATATTTTATTATTTTCAAAAAGTCCAAGTGTGTCCTCTCCCCAACATATAAAAGGACACCTACTATACTCTCCTTTAAATAGTTAAAGAGACATTTAGATCACCCCAAGACCTTTACAAATACCTTACTTAAATACCTCACTATGATATAGTGTCCCTGTTTTTACCAGTAAACCATCCTAGGAAGGATTTATTTATAAAGATGAATAGGTTCTCTAAAGAAGAGGTATAATTATTAACCACACCTCTTCATTTTATTTGTTCCTATAAACCTTTAAAATCATCTAAAAAAATTATAAAATAATAAAAACGGTATATTTAATGTAATAATATTATATTGCATTTATTTAGTAATATATATCCATCACTTATTCCATCAAATTGGAAACAAAATTGTCGATTGTTTGTACGACGCACTACTACCTTATGAACAAATGTAATACATTTTCCATCACTTCCTCTAACATAGGGATATAATTATTGATTTAATTTATATATGTATGATATTAATTAAATAATTATAATTTTATAATTATAATATCACATCTACCTTCTTACCTTCCAATCTATTGGAAAATGATAACGTCGCAAGTGTATACGTTTGGACTACCACCTCCATAAAGAGATGTGGTACATCCTTCATTTTACTTATATAGAAGGTAATAAGGATATAATTAATTAATATATGTTATATATATAATATAATAATAATTTTATAAATTTCAATTACTATTTTACTTTATTTATTTATTTTGCATTAATCAAAAAATGGAAACATTGTTCATGCACATGCACAACCTACCATATCCATAAAAGGTTTAATTAATTTTTATCTCTATAAATTTTATAGATGAATATAAATGTGTATATATTGAATATATATTATATTTTTTTAATTGTTAAAATTCTGGAAATGATGGAATAATGATCAAATTACAAGGACCGAAACTATGAAACAAAATCATAAAAGAAAAATGAAGCAGTTACCACTCAAAATAGTGATTTAATAAATGAATCTTAATAAAAAGATGATAAAAGGTTATGAGTAAATCATATATGTTATGATATATATTATTATGGTTATGGAATATATGAAAAATAAATTTATATTTATTATACATGATTTTCCAACATGTACAAAGGAAGTTAGACATAAGGTAAGTGTTTATTTCATAATCTCATAATTTTTAGGGATTATTCATATTAAAGTATCCAATTAAGGAATTATTTGATATTAATATCTTAAACATAATATAATTTATTATACACTAGTTATTGAATAAAATTACAAGTTTTCCTTCATTTTCCACTCTTTAAGTACTCAAGATATGGAAACCATTCTTTTAAGGAAACCCGACTTTATTTTTCTACTCGGTCAGGAATATTTTTCTTCCATATCCATATTTTACTTAAAATGTTTTAAAGGATAATTTTAATATTATAAAATGATTTATTAAAGTAATTTATACCCTTGTTTTTACAAAATGTGTTAAAAGTAATCTTCCTTCCATTTTTTAAATGAGGTAATTTTTCTGAATTTTTATTAAAAATGAGAAAGGAATATTTATTTTAACATACTCAAAATCATTAAAATTACCCACTATCATGAATACTAATTGATTCAAAACTTCATTTATACATTTCCATTATTCTTGTTAATTATTATTTTCCCTATTATTCTATATTTTTTTTGTTTTTAAAATGTGATTTTCAAAGGGAAAATGGTATTTTACTCAAGAATGTTTTTAATGATATTTTTATAATACATACAGTCATCAATGAAAAAGACCTTATTTTACTTATGATCCCTTGGGGATATGTTATAATGATACCATCCTTATTATTTCTCCAAAAGTTTTATGATCAATGTAACTGATAATGCACTATGTTAATATCATTATCCATATTACTCTAGATAGTTTATGATTATGTTTATTGATTGGGGAAAATTATTAACATTTAATATGAATTTTTTTCAATATAAATGTGTACATTGAATATGTTTCTACCATTTTATAAGAGGAATAAAATAAAAATTTTAAGTGTAGGGTGGGGCCTTCTATAGCCCTTATATGCATCGATCAGTCGTATGAGACAAACTATCTTGGGTATTTGGCTGAGTCCTTACACATTTTTGTAATATATCTTAACACAATGCCATGATGGTATGTTTATGATGTTCATAATTATGCATTCAATTATTATGAGATTAGTTATTGATGTCCATGTGAATATTTTATTAGTTTTTATATCCATGGATAAGTTTCATGATCATGTGATAATTTATATTTCATAATTTTATCATCATTTATTTGTACCAAATTTTTCTTCATGATCATGATATTGATTAAATGACATGTTTTTTCTAATGTTTACCTTTAGATATTGATTATTCCTTATTTATTCATGATAGATTCCCATCTAGTAATATCCTTAATGAGCATCTATGCTCACCCCTTTCCTATATTTCCTTTACCCATGATTCCAAGAAGTGCATTATAATTGATATGAAAAGATATTAAAAAGGGAATAATGGGGAAATCAAATAAAATACTAAGTTGTATTTTATGTTTTCAACTATAATGATATATTCAAGTATGTATCTAGTTTTTCAATAGTACTAAAATATTCAGCCCTTTAGGATTAAAATTTTTGTATATACTAAAAATGTTAAAAAGTAACCATAGACTCTATGCCACTAGGTTCGGGGTATTTATAGCCAGTATTAGTGGAATTTTGGTATAAACCTTGTGAATTGGATTTAATAAAACATATATTTGGGAATATATCATGATAATTAACTTTAAGGACAAGTCTAAGTATATGATAACATCCTAATGTTTTAGTAAGGTATATATTGTGTGGTTTTCCTAGTAGTAAATCCCCATCTATATATTATAATTACATGTGGATCTGATATAGTTATACCTAAGGGTAATAACTCTGAAAAGAGAACATTGGGCTCTGACTTGTTCATCACCAAGTTCATGTCAATGAGCAATACTAAACACCTGGTTGGAAACTCCTAGGGATATTCTTGGGTTAATTCACATTTTTATTATAAATAATTATGAAGAATTTAAAAATATTTTTTGATTTGAGAATTTTCCTAAATAAACCAATTTTATAATTCTAAGATTACATTTCTATAAATTTTCAATTTATATAATGTATTTCACTAGTTTTTTTATTATTTAATATATTTAATAATGATATGATCTAATCTAACGTATTAGATTATTTAGAAATGAATTATTGTATAAGTAATGAGAATTGTATCAAGGCATGTAATCCATTCATGGATTTCCCTATAAGGAAAGATAATAAAGATATAGTTAGAGTCATAGCTTGAGCTGTAAAAAGTATAACTATATTGGGGTATCTGAATTCGGTTATGAACAATAAACTTTCCCATATATAGCAGCTTACTGATTCAAAATATGGTGTGACAATGTTTTACCACTTCATATGTGAGAAAACTATATCATTTAATGGGAATAAAAAAATCATTTATAGCTGAGAAATGGATAAGTTCCTTAGAAAAGATATATTTCACTATGGGAAGTAATGGGAGGGAGAAGGTTTCCATGACTATTTATTATATATTAAGATATGTAGATCAATGGTGGTCATTGATTCAAAACACTATTTATGAGAAGGAAATAGTGATCATGGAATGGAATGATTTTAAGGTACTCTTCTTGGAAAAATATTTTCCTCACGAGAAATGAGTGGATATGGAGAGACAATTCCTGATACAAAGAAAAAATGATGATAGAAAATTTTCTAAGTTTAAAGACAATGCTACATGGTTAACATGGATTTTTTTAGACTACATATGTAATATAAATAGTAATATTGACCACTTCATTTATGGGATAAATCTAATCCATTGAAGGGAACTAGTCTCCAAAATATTCACGTTATATGAGGACATATTATAATGTACAATTAAGATAGAGAAATAATTATACAAGTCATATGAATTTAAAAGAATGAAGATAAGAAGAGGGTGGATGAGCACTCTATAAAAGGAAATATAGAAAAATGGGAAGAATGGAAAGGTGTAATTTTAAACTTGTAATAAATTTGGAAAGAAACATTGTGCAACCTGCTTGTTGGGAATGAGAGTTTTTTACATGTGTAGAGAAAAAGGCCACCATGATCATGATTATAAGAAAAGAAACAATATTACAATATGAAATGGCTCAACTATAAGAATATGAGGCACTTTAAAAGTTATTATCCCAGGCATCAATAAAATTTACCCTATAAAATGACAAGGGAGAATGGAAAACCATATGCGAACACAACATCTAATGTTTATGTTCCTAAATATGTGGTGGGAGGTAATTTAATTATACCCTAAATTTTATTTAATTACTTATTTTAATATATATCATCATATACTTTCATATCCACCATATTTTCTTTGAAAATTAGATATTTCCCTAGCACCTTAATAAGGGAGTTATTAGTCAAGACACCTAGTAGAAGTCTCACTGCAACAAGGATGTATAATTCGGTTCAAATTATGTGTCATGACCCGCCTTCACCAAAAGGAGGAAAGGGTCAGCAGATTGCCAAGCCCTTCATTATATAAGTTGAAGGATAGATAATAACCCCTGAAACCCGCCTTCAATATGTCCCGGAGTGGCGACAAGCTCCAAGGGTATAGAATCTCACACAAAAATGGAAAACATTACTCTTTTTATTTTTATAGGATCGAGAGATAAGACAGCAACCCCAACAATACCGAAGCTGAAAGTAAAGGTAAATCCAAAAGTAAACCATTCCCATATGCATGTTCAAAAGTAAAAGATACAAGCCATAAAACTCCAAAGGTAAGTACAAAGAAGAAGAAGATGAAAAAAGAAAACTACAACAACAACTGCCCCAAGGTTCACGCTAGTACGGTCCCGCACGATCCCAGAAGTCCTCCTGGAAACCTAAAAACAGTTTTATATACGTAGGGTGAGCATACAAGTACACTCAGTAGGGAAAAAACAAAGACTCTTGTGCACAAGTGAGGAGACATTCTAATGCCCCGTGGAAAAAAGAGACAACCAAACACCCAACAAGGAAAATCTATCCACCCAAACCTCACCAAGGCACCCTCCCCAAATAATGCAATTCAAGTAACATATAGTAATAGAACATCAATATTTGGGTACCCCGCGCCGCTTTTCCACTGGTTATTGAAGACATCATACGCATCGAACCAATCTCTCCATTCTCACCGTAGTCCCACTGCCATACCCCGCCCACACACACCTGGGCCACAACCGTTATCCCGCCCGCAAACACCTGGGCCACAACCGCTATCCCGCCTGCAAACACCTGGGCCAAAACCGCTATCTCTCCCGCAGATACCTGGGCCACAACATCCTCACATAACCATTCCTTCAAACACCTAGGCTAGAACAACCACTGCCATGCCCGAAGACACCTGGTCCAGAAAGCTACTGTCACGCCCGAAGACACCTGGGCCTCATCCCGAAGATACTTGGGAAATAACCTGCCCGTAAACACCTGTTCCTACCACCACAACTACCCCACCGAAAGATTCTTGGGCTAAAAATAGACCTCATGCCATCACAGCCTGCCCAAAGAGTCTTGGGCTATCCAGGAAAGGGAGAAGAAAAGGAGCTAATAACCAGCCACTCATATGAGTGTTGGGAAAAACACCCTCCCCATGAAATGGGGTGTTCGGCACCAAGTGCTCAACTTGGGTGGGGCGCGAATAAGAAACATAAAATCTACAGATATATGTATATGTAACAAATACTCATCCCAACCTAGGGGTTCCAAAACCTAATCACAAACACACTCGTCCCTATTAATAGGAAGCACACTGCTCACAGCCGATTCACAACTCATCCCCAGAACCAATTCCCATTTAATCTATTCTTTCTTCCATGTTCAAGTAATCTCATGTAAATAAATTTCTGCACTACTGGCCAACTAACAGCATAACCACAAGCCAAAAGGAAAGAAACAGTTACAGTCAACGGCAATTTAAGCATTCACACCCGGTTCTCTTGAAAGGTCACAACAAAAAACGGATAAGTGAGATCCCTCGAAGTACTGGAACCAAGGAAAAACCATGAGATACAGCCCCATGTTCCCAAAATCTAGGAGCCAACGGTTTCTCAACAATAGAGGATTCCACCCCAATTCGTGATATAAGCAGAGTATCCACACAGCCTCAAACTCACAACCAGCTAAAGTACAATAATAGAGGATCCCATCCCCACCCGTATCACCCCAGCAATCGGACCATGAAAGAAACAACCAAACCACTACCACCAACACAAGGCAGGACCATACAGGTATTTTCAAATTTAAAAGATTTAACACACTCCATGGTTTCAATTCCACTGTGCTTTAAATGGGGTTATCACTGAAAAGGGGTGATCCTGGTGCTTTCAATTTATTTAACTGAGTATACGTAATTAACCAATTACATGTTATAGTTATTTAAACATCCAGAAGCACCGAGGTTCATTAGTGAACAGAGAAATACCACCAATGGCCATGATTTTCAGTGATCATAGGCCCATATAATTCACAACACATATCAACATAGAGATTACATCAGAACATCGATCACACCCCCCTTTCATTCATTAAAGGTCCATTCATTATCTTTGTTAAGTTCAGTTTCATCAATTTCCACAGGGGAAAAAGCATACCCACCCAGCATGATACATAGAAAGGAGAGATGAAGGAGAAAATCCCTACTTGGTTGATCAAAGATTGAAGTTTTTCTCCACACGCCAAAACAGGGGAAGCGTGACTCACAGGGCTCCCGCATAGGTGCACCACTTGCATCGGGAAAGAAAGGAATTAGAACGCACAAGTAAAAGGAGGAGACTAGCCAAGAGGGAGAAGAAGAATTTCTAGCGTGATAAATAGATGATATCCCCAATGTTATGGGATAAGTAATATGAACGCCTTGGAAGTCGGATCATGGTTCTACCATGCGGTTGGGTGGTTACACATGACCGAATTAATTTTTATTTATTAGGGAGGCTTCTTGTAATTTTTAGATATTAATTATGTGTTGAAAATGGCCTTGAAACATCTAAAAGGTCAAAAATTCTTAAAAGAGGCATTACGGGAAAAATGTGGAAGGAAAACCCGACAAGGCTGGATAGCACCGATCGGTCGCACCGATCTGTCAGTCGCACTGATTGGTCGCACTGATCGGTCGCCCAGATCGGTCGTGCCGATCGGTCGCACTAATAGGTCGCGCTGATCGGTTGCACCAATAGGTCGCGCCGATTGGTCACACCGATAGGTCGCACCGATAGGTCGCGTTGATCGGTCGTGCCGATCGGTCATGTCGATTGGTCACACCGATAGGTCGTGCCAATCGGTCGTGTCGATTGGTCTTACCGAATGAGGTGTGACCCCTTAGGATCCTAGAATTTTGAAAAGGGGTGGATCATGAGGGTCTAGGCCATTACATTATATACCTCTCAAACTATTCTCTTCCTCGAGAATCCAAAACCAGATCCGAAGGAAAGAGGGGGGGTCTGAACAACCACCCCGGAAGATACCTCTCAAGAGTAAACCTCTCTGACATAGGAACACCTTATCTCCTGAACAAACACAGACGTCCTAATGCTCCTTTCCCCGTGCAACCATGCAAAACAAAAGACTAAACCATCCGGCCAAGTGGGAGAGGGGTTTCCCTTCCTCCGTGTCAAGATACTATCCGATTTGGGCGGCACTGACTCACCTTCACGGGTTTAGGCGCATCCAATTTAATGCATCCTAAATAGGAATCAGGTCATCCCCTCCCCATCCTTTAGGAAATTTCACACACATTCACGAAAAAGGAAGTTGCACATCCCATAGTCAACAAGGTAAAGCATTACATAGTAAACAAGTACTGACAAAACGAGATAAAACTCAAAACAACTCTGGGTACTGGGCTCGCATCTGCGCTTCCCTCTCCCAGGTACTCTCCTCAAGCCCACCATGCCTCCATAACACGCAAACCAATGGAATGGTTTGTTCACGAAGCACCTTCTCCTCACGACCCTCGATCATCACTGGTCGTTCCATGAAGGTTGTATAGTCTTTGATATCTAGCTCTCCCCAGTCGAGGATGTGCGAATCGTCATGAAGATACCGATGAAGCTGGGACACATGTAAGATATCGTGCACCCTTTGTAGTTGTGGTGGCAACGCCAGCTGATAAGACACCTCACCGACCCGGTGCAACACCTCAAAGGGTCCGACGAACCAGGGAGAGAGCTTACTTCCCCTGCCAAACCATCGCTTCCCACACCGAGGGGAGACCTTCAAGAACATGTGTTCCCCGACCTCGAACTCCAAGGGCCTTCTCCTATCATCCGCATATGACTTCGGTCGGTCCTGAGCCACCTTCATCCTCTCTCGTATAAGCTACACTTTCTCCATTGTTCTCTGCACCACCTCCGGGCCAAGAACACCTGCCTCCCTGACTTCTGTCCAGCACACGGGTGAGCGACATGGCCTCCCGTACAGGGCTTCGAATGGTACCATGCCAATGGTAGAGTGGTAGCTATTGTTATAGAAAAACTCTACAATAGGAAATTGTAGCACCCATGATCCTTCGAAGTCCAAGATGCATGCTCATAGCATATCCTCTAAGGTCTGGATGGTGCGCTCTGTCTGCCCATCTGTCTGGGGGTGGAAAGCAGTGTAAGGCGTAGCTGGGTGCCAAAAGCATGCTGCAAACCCCTCCAGACATGTGAGGTAAATAGTGCATCCCTATCCGATACTATGGACCTCAGAACTCCATGCAACCGCACCACCTCGTCCACATACCTCTGTGCTAGAGTCTCCACCTCACTTGACTCCCTGATCGCCAGAAAGTGAGATGACTTCATCAACCGTTATACTACTACCCAGATGGCGTCGTAGCCTCCTTGAACCTCGGGTAGCCCTGTGAAGAAATCCATCGATATGTCATCCCACTTCCACTCAGGGACATCTAAGGGTTTCAAAAAACCACCTGGAACACGGTGTTCAGCCTTCACCTGCTGAAACACTAGGCACTTTTCCATAAACTCTTCCACCACCCGCTTTACCCCGGGCCACCAAAATTGTCCCCTTAGACCCTGGTACATCTTGGAAACTTCTGGATTCACTGCCAAGGGTGATCTGTGGAACTCACCAAGGACCCTCTCGCACATCGCCTCCGGAACAAACATTCTCCCCCGGAAAAGCATCTGGTTCTGACAATCCTCTATCCACCCTTCTAGAGCATCACCTTGGCTAACCCGGTCACACATCACTTCACTCTCTGGGTCTCCCCACTGAGACTCCTCCACATGAAGTAACAGAGAAGACTGTACTGTCATCTAATAGAGGCAACCCCTTCCACTATCCATCCTCACATCCAGGTGTAGGGAAGTCAGCTCCTCCATCGCCCTCTAAGCGTCTGCCGACTCTCAGACCGCATCCCTCTGTGACCTTCTACTCAAGGAATTAGCCACCACATTTCCTTTCCCTGAGGTGTAGGAAATCTCGAAATCATAATCCTGTAGGAACTCCATCCACCTCCGCTATCGTAGGTTCAGGTCCTATTGGGAGAAGATATACTTCACGCTTTTGTGGTCCGTGAAGACCACAAAGTGCTCTATGATGAGGTAATTCCGCCATAACTTTAGTGAAAAAACGGCCACTGCGAGCTTTAGATCCTGGGTGGAATAATTACGCTCGTGGGTGCATAGCTGTCTAGACCCATAAGAGATCACTCCTTGTCTTTGCATCATCACACACCCGAGGCCATGCCTTGAAGCATCACAGAATACCTCATACTCCGCCCCTTCTTCTGGAAACCTCAACACTGGGGCACTAACCAATTTCTCCTTTAGATAGTCGAAGGCTTCCTCACACTGCTCACTCCACACGAAAGCTTGGTCCTTTTTGGTTAAGGTTGTCAAAGGTACTGCAACTCAGGAGAAGTTGGGTACGAACCTTCGATAGTAACCTGCCAGCCCGAGGAAACTATGGACCTCTGCCATGTTCTTGGGTGTTGCCCAAGAAACAACTGCCTCAACCTTCGATGGGTCTACCGCTAATCCCTGCTTAGACACTACGTTCCCAAGGAAGTGCACTTATCGCGTCCAAAACATGAACTTAGACAACTTCCCATAGAGCAGGTGTTGTCGGAGGACCTCCAAAACCGTCCTCAGGTGCTCAGCGTGATCCTCCTCTGATATTGAGTAGATCAGGATGTCGTCAATCTGAATCCGCAACTCCCATAGCTCTGAAGGTGTCATCCGGTAGGGAGCCATCGAAATTAGACGAGCACCAGGCTGCAAGTCTATCCCAAACTCGATATCACGTCGAGGGGGTGGAGTCGTCACCTCCTCAGGGAAGACATCCATAAACTCACTGACGATCCCTGGTACCTCCACCATCTCTACATCTGCTGACTCCACTGATAGCTCAGCTAACAAGTAGAGGAGTGGTTCCTCTTTCCTGCTGCCCTTCTGGCCACCCCGCTCTCCGGTTAAAGTAACACATCGGCCGCCTAAGTCTGAAAACACTACCCTTCCTTGGAAGAAGTCGATGATGGAACATATAGAGAATAGCCATTCAATGCCTAGTATGACATCGTATGTTTATATCTACAATTGTAGGAGGTCCCTGGCTGATTGATGTGGCCATATCGTCAGTCTTCATCCTCGACAAACATATATCAAGTCGGTCTGACCTCCGACTGGTGTGCTCAGCACCAGGGGCACTGGAAGTCTCTCGGCATCTAGACCCAGATCACGGGCCAGACTGGGTGTAACAAAGGAGTGTGAAGCTCCTGTATCTAACAAGACGTAAGCAAGGGTACTGAAAAAACTGATTGTACCTCGAACGACCTCTGGTCCTACTGGAACTGCTGCCTCCGCAGCATGAAACTTCTCACGCCTGGATCCTCTACCTCTCAGCTATCGGCCACCTCCCCGACCACACCCTAGTCAAGGTCCTTGAGGAGTGCCCTGAGGTCGGCCTCCCCCTGAAACATCTGCCCTCGGAAGAGCGGGAGCTCGCTGACCCTGCCGCTGCTGCTGGAAAGGCCTTGCTGGAAGCTGTTGCTGTTGAGGCAGGTGCTGAACCTGCCCACCACCATCATACTGCACTCTATCTGGGCACTGATTCAAGAGTTTTCCATGTCTCCCACAGACGTAGAATCTCAGCCCTAGGCCTGAAGAGAAAGGGTGAGGGTTGGGAGGTCGGAACTGGAACTACTGGGGCCTACTCCCTGTCGGTCGAAACCTAGAGGGCCCTGATGCTGGAGGTCTGGTGCTGATGGCCTTCCCCTTCGATGATCCCAGCTGGATCCCCTCTCGTGACACACCTCCCAGCATGTGCATCCTCTCCACCACTTCATCCTTCTTCTGCACCTCTAAGTATGTCGGTAGGGTAAAGGGAGTAACGGAATACTAGAGGGAAGGTGGGAGTGCCTCATCCAAACGTCTCGCCCGAGACTCCTCATCCGGAAAGAGGTCCAGAGCAAAGTGGAGGAGACCCTTGAACTTGATCCTCAACTCTCTTACTGACATACTCCCATGCTGGAGGGAGAGTAGCTCCTGCCTCTTCTCAGCTTTCATCGTAGAAGAGAGGAATTCCACCCAGAACTCCTTCTCGAAATCATCCCATACCACCTCAGCCTCTCTTCTCTCCCCCAGGTAGAGCGTCCACCACTAACGCGCTGCTCCCTGTATCTGGATGATGGCCAGAGGAACCCAGTACTCAGTCGAATCCCGAATCAAGCTGAAATCTATCACCATATCCTCTAGCCAACTCTTCGTCTTCATGTTAGAGTTGTTGCCCTCATACTTTTCGAGGGTTTATCACTGGAAGGATCGAAGCGTCTTCTACCACTGTTCATCCTCCTCCTCTCTATTAGCCCTCTTTCAATCAGCCATGTCAACCTTCTGGGCCTCGATCGCCCGCACCACTCGTGGTCGTCTCCCAGGTTCCATAGCTGCAAGGTAAACAAGAAATTCCTAAGACCAAGTAGTGAAGAATATCGTTCTTAAATCTTCTTAAACTTCTTATTTATTTCAATCCCCAAACACCCCAGAAACACGAGAACACAAGTCATTATGATGCATGTACCTTTCCTAGGGTCTCTACCCTGTAATCAGTGTAGCCTAACTTGGTCGTTCGGTAGGTCCAGAGTCCTTGCATCGGATCACAGGGGGCCCTAAAATCCCATGTCCTAGCCGGTCTTCCCTAGCCTAATTCACGCACCAAGGTCACCCAACACTATTTCCCTACCAGCCCATGCAATCCTTACTATGCCTAACTCCATACACTACTAAAAAAATGATCTATAGCCACGAATATATAGCCACACTTTAAATGATCTGTGTCTATAGCTAAGATATAGCCACACCCAAATAGTTGGACGTGGCAATAGGTTATGTGAAAATTATTTTGATCGGGCTGCATCGCGAATCTCCTCCCTCGCTGTCCTCGCCCTTCCTCCCGCATCGCAATTCCTCCTCCCTCGCCATCCTCGCCCTTCCTCCCGCATCTCGATTCCTCCTCCCTTGCTTTCCTCGCTGTCCCTCTTCCCGTCCTCCCCTCGGGATTCCTCTTCCCCTCCTCCCCTACTCCCCTCGTTATTCCTCCTCTCGCGATTCCTCCTTCCCCTTCAACTCTGACGCAGCCAGCAAACCTCCCCGCCAGCTCCGACGTGGCTCTGACTCCTCTCTGCCGACGCAGCTCCGGAACTGCCATCCCACCTCCCCGCCAACACGACCTACCCACCTCCTTGTGGTCACCTCACCTCCCTGCGTTCACCTCACCTCCCTACCGACGCTACTCTGAGGCTTCCTTCCCATCTCCTCCTCCGGAGCACCTCCTATGTGGCGATTATAGGTATGAATCTTCATCTATAACCTTCGTTATTGGTTGATCAGTTCATTATTATTTATGTGGATTCAGTGGAGGAGATAAATTATCCTGTTACTAGGATTTACACTCTGTTGGTATATTAACTCTGATTAATTTTGAATTGAGTAACCTTAGCTTCTACAACTATTCTTCACACTGGGTAATCATAAACTTACTAGAAAGAGGCTCAATTTTTTCAGGTAACAAGTAGGATATGGATGCTGCTACACATTCCCCATTATACTAAGTTGAATTTTATTGAGTTTGAGACAATGGGGTTAAATTTGTGTTTCTCATTTTAATTCTTCTGTTTCAATCATTTTCTTCCAATACTATTGTCTGTGTTCATTTGTAGTGGTTTTTACATTGCAGTGTGGTGATATACTAGTTTCTTAATGAATCAAACATAATGTTTTTCTCATGATATTTTTATAATGTGCACAATGTACTAGGTGAATGATTTTAGGTGGTGGGGTCCTTTGATGGAATGGAGAGATAGTTGTGAAGCTATGAGATATATAGAATCACTCCTCGTAGAGATTAAAAGACATGGAATCTAGTTTCACTTGATGGATTCTACTATGTTTATTAACATGGATTATTTAATCAGTATTAGTAAATTGTAATAATTTTTGATTCCTTGAATAAAAATAAAATAGTATTCTCCTTGTTGAGTAGGAATCATATCTTGACAATGTAAATATATATTTTTTCTTTATTTAATTTTGATAATTATATTTTTATACTCTTGTGTGTGTCCCTTTGAAGTGGTTTGTTCATTGTAGTGTTATGATTTATGTCCATATATTTTTTCATATTTTTTTTTTAAACAGGTCCATCTTTTATTCCATACAGGTATGCAGATTCTGCCTTTCCCAAGGTTTTCTCAGGTGGAAGGGATTCCCCATCCCTTTGTATCATCAAACTGCTTTGATGGATACTTCCTCTAGGTGTCCGGTCAACTTGGATCTATGGATCTATGTTAGTTTCCATTAAAGAATATATATATTTCAATGTAATAATTTACAAGATGATCATTTCTTCCTTTCATATAGTTTTCTTAGGTGGAAGGGATTCCCCAAGCCTTTGTGTCATCAAACTGCTTTGATGGATACTTCCTCTTGGTGTCAGGCCATCTTGAAGCTATTATTGCACTATGGGAAAGGGTTTTTATTCCAGGCAATGGAAACATTAAAGGTATTATTCTTGATGAATTAGCATCTTTTTATATTTTTTAACAATTTCTTTGTTTATATCTACACAACAAGATATGGTTTCCTGAAATTCAACTCTTTCCACTGCTCCTCCCTGGGATTTCAGCAAGGGAATATTTTTGGGACTACTATATTCTCTATAATTTATATTAATTTCAAGATTGGTATGTCTCTACACATATATAATAACTTATTTTCCTTTTCTATCCTTTTTTCAGTTTGTGACTTGTTGAATATTGGTTCAAACTAACTGTATTACAAACATTATTACTATTCCAATATTGTATCTACCCATAGGTTGTTCCAAATTGATTGATCATAGATAATTTTTTCCTATAATAGAGGATTCGGTTTACATCACAATACAATAAGAATAGTGGATTTGGTTTACTACTTAGTACTAAAATGTAGCGTATTGTTTCTAATCCCATGATCTATGTGAAAAGTATATTGGGTTTTAAGCCGAGTACCATTAACATAGTGATCTCATTATATGTAAAAAGAATTACCTAATGTAAGGGGTGAAATTAGTCTATGTCAAATAGTTTAGATTCTATTTAAATAACGGAAGTTACCAAGTTCTATTTACTGAGTGTGAATACTCTAGTATAATCTTGGGTGACTGATTCTAGATATTCTTATTAATCCATTGGTGATCAAATATACATGGTTAATTATGTATCAAGGATGTTTTGAAGTGCCCATCTGGTGAATGGTTAATCCCTAGAAGTTATTGGAAAAGGATAACTGAGAATATAAATAAATAATGGATGATTATTAAAGTTAATGGAAGTTTCAAACATCCATGATTTATGAATAAATCTAATTTTAATTTGGAAACATAATTATGTAGCCATTAGGACTAGTTTTAAAAATAGGGTAAATAAATTCACCGATGGATCAATGATAGTTGCACAAGGAGTAAATGATGGAACTATCTACTTCACTAGAAATTTAACTGGAGGGGAAATTTTTATAAGTATTACTTTGATGATCTAAATTCTTTTTACTATTGGTTTAATCACCTTAGTGAAAATAATTTAAAGGTTCTATAGGATAACATAATAACAAATCTTGATCATAAATAAATTGGAAAGTGTGAATCTTCTGTGTTAGGAAAGAAGAGAAAAGTTTTTTTCAACTTAGATTTTCAGAATCATAGAAACCAAAAGTTGGAGTTTTTCTATGAAGATGTTTGGGGACCTACCCCTATAAAATAATTTGGTGTTTGAATTTAATTAATTAATTTCATTGATGATGCTACTATAAAGGTAAGGATTATTTTAGAATTAAAAATTTTATGTATTTCTGTTTACTTCATGGAATGATTTTCCATAATGGGAGTACAATCAAAAGCTGAATTGTTTCCTAAGAGACAATAGAGGTGGGTACAGTGGACTCAATTTCTATAAAATCTATCAAAATAAAGGAATAAGACATGAGATGATGGTGATCAGAACATTACAATAGAATGAATTTTCTGGAAGAATGAATAGGTCTCGGATAGAGAAAGTTTTGAGTTTAAGGTTTCACTTAGTAATGCCTAAGGTTATTTTGGAAGAGGATCTCAACACAATGGTATAACTCACCAATAAAAGTCTACCATTGGAAAAAGGGAAATAAAATCCAAAGGATCCATGGTTTGTAAAGAGACATGAATTTATATATCTAAATTTAAATATAGTTTACCATATATACATCTAAATTCTCATGAATGAGACAAACTTGAATCAAAATATAAAATGTGTTTCTTCCTTGGATATGATTATAATGATTTTGGATATCATTTGTGGGATGATGAATAAAAAAATCCTCAAAAGGAGAGATATTTTCTTAAATGAAATAGTTTTGTTGAATGATTAGAACTTGATTGGGAATTATATAAATTAAGAACCCATAGTTAAATCCCATGTTGATCATAGTAAGGTTACTAGAAGTTAATAAATTCCAAATAACTCAGATTCCAGTGGGGAAGGAACTTGAATTATAAAAATTAAAACCATCATTTTTTCATAAAAAGAGTTTATGTGCAGCTAAATCATGGATGGGAGCAATGAAAGTACATGTTCAAAATTCAAATAATATAAATTCATGTACATGTAGGAAGAAGTAAGTCGAGTAGTTTAGAAAATATGATTCAGTTGATGAGATCAACCAAAATTAGGAGACTGGTTCAAGGGTATGGGGTTTAAATGAATTATATACTTCTATTGAATGAATAGAAACATGAAAATCCAAATTAAAATATGATTTTTTTTTCAAATTAGTGGAATATTCCATGAATAAAGAGATGTATTCTTTGAAGTTAAATAAAATCAGATATGGTTGAACTTTAAGTGGGTAAAAATGAACTTGAAATAAGTGGGTTTACTAAATTAATTAATAGAATGATGTTTATAAATGATAAAAATTATGGATAGTAATAATGTGTTATTAGTAGAATGAAAAAGTTTATTTTTTGGAAATATTCTCACTAAATATAAGCATTATATCATCTAAACAATTCTAAGTATGGTGGAATTGGAAAATATGCTTCTAGATTTTGTGGACATCAAGACAACTTTGTTTAATGGTGAGTTAAATGAATAAATCAACATGAAACAACCAATATGAGTACCAGAAATTGGGATCCATGACTTTGTTTGTATATTGTATAAAATCTTGTATAGAATAAATCAAGTACCGTGATAGTGGAATCCGAAATTTGAATCATTTATCACTGATGAATGCTTTGATAGTTTCAATAAAGATAATTACTTTAACTGAAATAAATGGGATAATGGTACCTTCGTAAATTTCATATTATATTTCAATTACATATTTCTACTTGGACTAGATGTTTGAATGATTTAGAAATCTATGGATAATTTTTTGGAGGTTTTGAGATGAAAAATCCCAAGAAATTCAAGAAGATATTGTGGATAAGTATAGAAATAGATAATAAGAATGTAGATTTAGTAATAACCCAGAAGGAGCATATCAATAGGATCATCAGAAGGTTGGGAATGAATAGATGAGAAACAGTGACTACCCATCTTTCATGCCACTTCAACTTGACCAAGGCATAAGAACTCACAATGGAAGAAGAGTGGAAATACATGGAGAAAGCTCCATATTCCTCAGGTGTTGGAATTTTAATGTATACAATGATATTTACTCAATAATGTATTGTTCTTATAGTGTTATTTGTTATCATATTCATGTAAAACCATGTAAAGTGACATTGGGATATCATTATATAGAAAACCAACCTATTTGTACATGTCTATTACAGAATTTTTAAGATAAATAACATAATAATACATTCAAGGTTCTAAATGTTTAGTATCAAAGGAAAATGAGGTTAATAAAACACTTGTACATAATACAAAAACATTATTTAGCAATTGGGAATGGATGGAGGGGGCAGGGGGTGAAGGGGGGTTGTGAAGGCTAGGGGGCTGGGTGGAGGGGGCAGGGGGCAGGGTGGAGGGGGGCGAGGGGCAGGGGCAAGGTGGAGGGCGGCACGGGGCACGGGGCAGGGGGAAGGGGGGTGTAGGGGGGTTGTGCAGGCTAGGGGCTGGGTGGAGGGGGGCAGGGGGAAGGGAGCAGGGTGGAGTGGTGCAGGGGGGCAGGGGTGCGAGGTGGAGGGGGGTAGGGGTAGGGGACAGGGGTGGGGTAGGGGGCAGGGTGGAGGGGTCAGGGTGTATGGGGGCTGTGTAGGCTAAGGGGTTAGGTGGAGGGGGGCAGGGGCAGGGGGTATGGGGTAGGGTGCAGGATGGAGGGGTGAAGGGGGGTAGGGGGGAGGGGGCTGGGGCTGGAGGGAGGGTAGAGGGGGGGCAGGGTTCAGGGGGATATGAAGGCTAAGGGGTTGGGTGGAGGGGGGAAGGGGGCAGGGTGCATGATGGAGGGGTGCAGGGGGGCAGGGGGGAAGGGGGGAGGGGGCAGGGGAGAAGGGGGCAGGGGGCAGGGGGGAGGGTGGAGGGGTGCAGTTGTGGACAGGTTAACAACATCCCATGTTCGGGGTTTGAAACCTAAAAATTCTTTTCCCTTTTCTTTTCTTTTATTTCATTTAGTTATTTTACTATTTAATAACATTTTTCTTGTGTTTTCGGGACACAAAAAAAGCTGGACAGCACCTCATGCACCTGTTGAAGATCAAATCATACTGTTGTTGGAAGCATAAACAAACATCCAGGTTCATGTTTCTACTTTGTTTTCAATGTTTTTTATGTTTTCCACCTTCCTCTTTAAATTTTATGTGAGACATTTCCCATTTAATTTGAAGGTTTCTGTAAAATACATTTAATGTGTGAAGGTGCGTATACCCAGTGGGGGAGAAAAAACTTTTAGTTAGAATTCTCCAAAAGTCAAAGTGTACGGTTTGGTTCCACCTTGAGGTAGGATCCCTCTTCTAGCCTCTTTAATTCAAGAATGCTTTAAATTGAATTTAGCTTCTTTCTTAATTCTGCTTAATTATATTGAATTGCATATCTAGAATAAGTGTTCTTTAATATATTTGTTTCATTTGATAAAGTCATGTTTTTATAATAAAACCCCTCCAACGGAGGTGCACTGTCTGCGAAAACTCACCAGCCCCCTTCCACTAAGTCTCTCTAAAGTACATTATGTGTTCCATATATCATTGTTAAGGAAGTACATTCTTGACTTAACACATTTTCTCACCTCTGATGAAATAAAATTGGAACCCAATCTATCTTACAGTGAAGAACCTATCCAGGTTCTAGATACTAGGAGACAAGGGTTGATTAATCTAATGAATTGGATAGAAAAATTACTTTAGAGGAATCATAATATAGAAGAGGTGATGTGGGAACCAAAAAAATCATGATTAAGAACTAACAAAATATTTTCATGTGGTGAAATTATAGAAATTTTGAAGGATTTTTTTTTGTATAAAGGATGAATATAACACATTTAAACTTTGTGATATATTTATTTTTAAATAAATTTAATCTCTTCGATAGATTGAAATACACGCAACCCTGAGTCTAAATGAATTGTAATATAGTAGACTATAATAAACAAGTCATTAAATTAGAGGATATGAATAGTAATAACTAAATTTTCAAATTTATATGCTTTAAAAATGTATAAAATAAATTCCTTGGTTATTAATTGATTATAATTGAAAATAAGAATCATTTTTATGTAAAAGAAATGTTTTTCAAAAAACTTATTTTTATCCGCACAATATGATTTTATATTAAAAAATTAAATTAATCACTATTAGTTAACGGTGTTAATGAAATATAAATATTATATATTCAATAAAATTATTTTTTATTAATCTAATATTTTTTTCTAATCATGGGATAATAATAAATTCACTTTTATGATTAATATGTGTTTTTTCTAAAGAATGGATCCATTGCATATTGTACACTTATTTTAGAATTAATATTTGAAATTTTTATAAAATTTATTTGAAAAAATTAAGTTAATTTTTGAAATAATTATTTAAAATTTTTCTATGATTTAACTTTTTATAATTTTCTAAGAAGATTAATTTTTCGATAAATAGTGAAAATAAAAAATTTTATTGAACATCTCTTTTTCGTTTAAAGATTTTAAAATTTGAAATTTAATTTTGAAACATATTTAAAAGTAAAATTAGATAAATTATATTATAATTAATCCAATTTATTTCTTCTTAATCAGTTTTTTGTTGAGTTTTTATATAATAACTTTTTATATTTAAGAAAATATTTCATTGGGAAACTGCATTTTCTCTGCATTTAATGGTTTAATTTTAAATAAAATCATAGAGATTATGTGAATTTAATTTTAAAAAATGGATTTAATATTATTAATTATTTTAATAAATATTAGGTAATAAGTTCAACTTATTTTTTGGTCATACTGAATTGAAAAAACTGTATAAATTAATTACCCAGTTAAGGTTAAAATAGGTTTACTAGATGGTTAAACTATAGAGTTAGGGGTTAACATGACCTAAAAACTTGTATAATTTATATTTTATGGTCATATTTTGATTTTATAGAATATAATGTTCTATAAAGGTCCATTTTAAGCCATTTTTATTTGTAAAACGTAAGAATATTTTATTCTTTTTAAAAATTCCATGTGTGTCCTCTCCCCTACTTATAAAAGGACACCACTCTCCTCACCTATCCACAAATAGAGAACATTTTTTCAGAAAATAATTTCCAAAATAACTTATATAAATCACACACAATAAACTAGAGTCTCTATTTTTACAATAAAATAATCTTATAAAGCCTTTAGGTATAAACCTGAAGAGGTTCTCTAAAGAAGAGGTATATTTTTTTAACCACATCTTTGTTTTATGTCATTATATACCCCCATAAAATCTTATAAAACTATGATGAAATAAAAATAAAATTATATTCCATATAATTATATTTTATTATATTAATTTCATAACCTGCATCTATCACCTCTTCCATTAAATGGGAGAAGAAATCGTTGATAGTGTGTACGACAGACTACCACCTCACGAACCGATTTAATTCGTTCTCCATCACCACCTCTCACATAGGGATATAATGAAAATTTAATTTATATATGTATATTATATTAATTTCATAATTATACTTTTAAAATTATAATATCACATTAACTTTATTACCATTCAATCTATCAGAAAATGATAACATCGCTTATGTGTACGTGTGGACAACTGCCTCTACTAAGAAATATGATACATTTTTCATTTTATTTTGAAATGAATGGTAATAAGGATATATTTTATGAATATATATATATATATATGTTATATATGAAATATTAATTATTCTGTAATTTTAAATAATTTTTACCTTTCTTTCATCTCATCCATCAAAAAATGGGAACAACGTTCATACGAACGTACAACCTACTATCTCCATGAATGATGTAATTCAATTTTCTATCTCTAAATTTTATTTTTGAATATAAATATGTATATAATGAATATATATGTGAAATTAAAATCATTATTAAAATTATAGAGATTATGGAACCACAATCAAAGTATAAGGACCTAAACTAATGAACCAAAACCTACATGAAAAATAGAGTAGTTATCACCTGAAATAGTGATTTAATAAAGAATTATTAATAAATAGTTGATAAAAGGATATAAATAAATCATAAAATATATGATATATATTATTTTGGTTTTATATCATATTAATATAAAAATTATAATTATTATGTTGGAGTTTCATACATATATTAAATTAGCCAGAGCAAAGGTAGGGGTTTATTTCACAATCTCATCATTATTTGGGATTATTTATGTTAAAGTCTCCTCTAGGGGTATTATTTTATATTTCTATATTAAAACCATTATATTTTCCTCTCATACATTTTTTATTTAAATTATAAATTTTCCTTCATTTGATACTCTTTAATTAATCAAATACCAAAACTATTCTTTTAAGGAAATTTGACTTTACTTTTCTATTCAGTCAGAAATAT
Organism: Viscum album; assembly: GCA_963277665.1. Classification (NCBI taxonomy): domain Eukaryota; kingdom Viridiplantae; phylum Streptophyta; class Magnoliopsida; order Santalales; family Viscaceae; genus Viscum; species Viscum album. Next base: position 1,532,422,186 of record OY728120.1, on the reverse strand, counting down.
TTTTATTCAACATCCATATTTTACTTAAAATATTTTTAAAGAATATTATTAATATTATATAGTTATTTATTAAATAATTTTATAGACTTTTTATTAAAATATTATTTTAAAGTAATCTTCCTCTCATTCTTTAAATTTTCTATTTTTTGAAATTTTATAAAAGGAATCTTTTTTATTATACTCAACGTGATTAAAATTTCATTCCATCAAGAACCCTCATTTATTCATATATTTCTCTAAAATTTTCCATGATTGATTTCAAATAATTATTTTCCTAATATTATGGAAATTTTTAGTTTATAAAATTTATTTTCAAATTGAACAGGGTATTTTCATCAAGAAAGGTTTTAATGTAATTTTTATTGTATTTATATTCATCAATAACAATAAAACTTGTTTTACATATTTTATAGTAGGGATATGATGTAATAAAACCATAATTATTATTTATCTATAAGGTTTAGGATTAGTTTGTATAGGGATGTACTACTTTGATACCATTCTCAATATTAGTCTAGATGGGTTATGATTATGTATATTGATTGGGTAAATTATTAACATTTCATATAAAAGTTTTTCAATATGAATGTTTACATTGATTATGTTTCACCCATTTCATATAAGTAATGGATTAGACTTATTATGTGATGTGAGGACCATATTATATCCCCTCGATTCATTTTTAGGTCTAATAAGACAAACTGGCTTGGGTATTTGTAAGGGTCCTAAACCATTTATGTAATATTTTTTGGCATGATACCTTGATAGTATGATTATGATGTTTAAAATTAAAAATTTCCTTATTACTAGATTAGTTATTGATTTACATGTCATTATATGTTTAGTTATGATATCCATGGATAAGTATCAAGATCACTTGATTATTTATAAGGCATAATTTGGTTATCATTTATTCCTACCAAATTATTATTCTTTCTAAAGTTATTAATTAAATGATACTTGTTTTTAGATATTTACCTTTCCAGATATATTATGCCTTATTTATTTATGATATCTTTCGTTGTATGTATACCATTATGGAGCATCTGATCTCACCTGTTTCTTATTTTTCCTTTGCGCAGGATGTCAGAAATTGTATTATGATTGATATAAAGGGATATGCTAAAGGTAATAATGGTGTACTAAAAGAAAATACTATACTATATTTTTAGTTTTCAACTCAAATGTAAGATTAAATTAGGTATCTAATTTTCACTGAATACTAAACAATTCATTCATTCATGACATGATTCTTTATATCTACTTCTAATATAATAAAGTAACTATCGACTCTAGGATACTAGGTTAAGGGAATTTATAATTGGTAATAGAGGATTTTTTTTAAAAATCCTTCGAAATTTAATTTCCAAACACATAGATTAGTGAATACATACCTATGACTAGCTTTGAGGATAATTCGAACTATAGGATAACATTTTAATGTATTTTAAGGTATATATTATGTGTTTTTCTCAGAAATACATCTATGTCTGGTTACTATAAGTGAAAATGTCTCTAGCATAGTTTATTGTAGGGGTATGAAATCCAAGAAGGAAACATTGAGTCTTATCTTGTTCATAGCCCGGTGCATGATAATGGGGCTTGTTAAACACATGGTTTGAAACTCAATGGTATATTCTTGGGTTAATTTAACTTTTCTTTATAAATCCTTATAAAGGATTTGAAAATATTTTTATGACTTGAAAACTATCCCAAAGAATCCATGTTTATGATTTTGGGAATAGATATTACTAAATTTTTCATTTCATGTTATGTGTTTCACTAGTTTTTGGATTATACATTATGTTTAATAATGACATGTTCTAATTAAGTGTATTAAATTGTTTAGAATTAGAACCTAGTGGACGGAATGAGAACCACATCAATTTAAGTAATAAATGTAAGTATTTCCTTCCTAGTAAATATAATGAAGATAGAGTTAGAACTATAGCTATAACTAAATATATTATAACTATATTGGGGTATATTAATCCAATTCTGACCAATAACCTTGCTTGTATAGAGAAGCTTACTGATCCGTAATGCACTGTAACAATGTTAGACCAATTATACAGTGGAAACCTCTATAATTTAATGGGATTACAAATCTATTTGTAGTTGAGAAATGGTAAAGTTCATTAGAGAAGATAGTTCTCTCTAGGTGAAGTAATGAAAGGTAGATGGTTGTAATAATATTTTATCATCTTTTAAGAGACATGAATCAATGGTAGTCATTGATAGAAAAAAAATAAGGATGAGGAGGAAATAGTGAGCATTTAATGAAAGTATTTTAATGTAATCATCTCAGAAAAATATTTTACCATGAGCGGCAAGTGGATATGGAGAGACAATTCTAGAGTATATGAAAAAACGAAGATGAAAATGTTTCTAAGTATTAAGCCAACTTTATAAGGTCATAAATTCATTCCATGGACTAAGTAAATAATCTGATGAGTAAGACTAAACATTTATTTGACGGGATAAATACAATCCTTCAAAGGGAACTAGTCTCCTAAACATTCTCATTATATGAGGCTATAGTATAATGTGTTGTCATGATAGAGAAATAATTCTATAAGTCTTATTCGTTTGAAGGGAAGTAAGATAAGAAGAGGGTGGATAAGAAATATGGAAAAGGAAATATGAAAAAAGTGGAATAAGGGAAATTTTTAATTTCCAACTTGTAAAAAATATGGAATGAAACACAATGGAACATGTTTCTAGGAATGTGAGTTTACTATAAGTGTGGATAAAAAGGCCACCATGATCATGATTTTAAGGGTATTAAAGAAGTTTACAAAATGAAATGATTCAGTTATAATGATATTTGTAACTATAGAAATGATTTTACAAGGTGTACAAGAAATTTACCATAGAAAATTATGAGGGATATTTTCCATGATTATACGATCACAATAGATGATGTTAAAGTTCCTAAATATGTGGTGTAAGGTACCTCAATCATATCCTAAAATTTAGCTAATTCTTTATTTGATTCTATATCTTCATACTCTTTTATATCCTCCATGTTTTCTCTAAAAATTATATATTAACCTTACACCTTAATAAGGGATCTATTAGTCAAGAATCCAAGTGAATTTTTCACTATAATAAGGATGTGTTAGTTAGTTCCCATTTTGACACATAAACATGCCCTATTTTCTGAATTCATTATTATCCCAATGTTTTATTTCGAAATTATCATCTGAATGGGATGAATTTAAAAATAAAATACAAAACATTATTACAATGAGATGGAAATTATGATTCTTAATGAGGATTTATAATTTATTATCTTTATAGGGGTGAATTCATCATCTGAGTGATGTCAAAATCCACACCCAGTAGCTCTTTTAAGTAATATTCTTGGGTAATAAGGGAAACCAAAATATATGGATGAAAAAGGAAATCTAAAAATTTATGATATACCTATTTTAAATGAATACATTGATGTATTTCCTAGGGAATTACCTAGAAATACACCAAATTGTGGTGTTGAATTTTCCATTGAATTAATCCCTTTTGCAAGAGCAATATAAAGGACTCCCTATATAATTTGTAATTTGTAATTAGTATATTTGAAGAAATAACTATTGGAGTTGTGTGATAAGGGATTTATATGCTCTAATGTTTCACCTTCCCTAGAACATATTCTTTTTATTAAGAAAAACGATGGATCTTTGAGGATATGTATTGATTATAGGGAAATAAATGATATTATGACAAAGAATAAGAATACTCTACCACACAATAATTAATTGTTCAATTAACTGCATTGATATTAATATGTTTAAAGATTGACCATCATTATGGGTATCATAAATTTTGAGTTAATAAGGGAGATATTATAGATAAAAAATTATTAATGAGTTATGGACATTAAAATTTTATAGTAATTCCATTTGGATTGACCAATGCACCATATATTTTTATTGATATAATGAACATAATATTCAAGGAATATCTAGATGATTTTTTGGGGTATTCATTGATGATATCTTACTCTACTCTAATAGTTATGAGCACCATGAGGATCGCTTGTGGATCATTCTTGAGACTCTTAGGAGAAAAGGGTTATATGGGATATTTAGAAAGATTGAATTATAGATTCAAAATTATTCTATTCCTAGACATATCGTCTCCATGAAAGGAATCTTAGTTGATCCTGTGAAGAAAAATAAATTCAAATAATGACCTAATCTGATGAACATAACAAATTTATATAGTTTCATTACTTTAGATGGTTTCCATTGAATGATTGTTCAATGTTTTTTCATATTGGATAACCCATTACCCATGTTTAATTATAAAGGGGTTAAGTTCATAAGGAAAAAGGAAGGTAAATAATGTTTTGAAGAATTAAATAATAGTTTGGTGAATACTCTGATTTTGAATATACCATCAATAAATGATATATATTTGATATATAGTGATGAAAAAAGGATGATACATGGTTGTGTCCTTATAAATAATTATAATACTATTGTCTATGAATAAAAGTAATTATCATTTTATGCTGAAAAATATCTAACTAATGATCATGAGTTATAAGTCATAATATTTTATTTGAAGATATGGAAACATTATCTCTATGGTGAAATATGTGAGATATATATATTATAAGAATCTAAAATAAATTTTCCATATAAATATCTCAAATTGAGTAAAAAGAGATGTATAAAACTACTCAAGGATTGTTATTTCTAAATAAACTACAATCCATGGAAGGAAAATGAGGTAATAAATGCATTGAGTAGGAAATATCCGGGAGTTATGAAAAAATGAGGATTAACAGGGATATTATGTTCATGGATCTAGTAAATAAGGATATAAGAACTATTAAGGAATGGGCGACATCAGTATGTTTTCAAATGACTTCCAAACCATATATCTTGTAAAAGATAAAATGTTTTTATCTTGATAATGAGAATTTTGAAATGAAAATTAAAGACATGAATGATGGAAAATTGGTAGACTTAGTTTGTGAAGATGGAGTTATAAAATATTGAATGATATTTCATTCCATCTATACCTGATATGAATACGGAATTATTGGATAATGCTCATAACTCAAATTTATCGATACACCCTAGTAGCGCCAAGATGTATAGATATTTGAAGGAACATTTCTGGTGGGATAAAATAATGTAGGAAATTATTGATTATATGTCAATATGTTTGGTTTTCCAATAGGTGAAGGTTGAGAGACAACATCCTAGAGGCTTGATGAAACCTCTACCTATTCCTATTTGGAAATGGGATGAAATTACTACATACATTTCCATTAGATTACCAAATAATCCTATAGAGAATAATGAAATACTAGTTATTGTTGATATCCTCACAAAATGTTCACATTTTCTCTCTATAAGAGGAGATTTACCTCTTGATATCCTTATAAGGATCTATATTAATGATGTTTTAAGACTTTATAGTGCACATCATTTAATTGTGTCTGATCATAATCCAGGATTTACATAGAAATTATGGAAAATTATTATGAAGGCTCTTGATACTGAGCATCATTTTAACATTGCTTATCACCCTCAAAACCGATGGAAAATTTAAAATTACTATTAAAAAATCAATAAACATGTCGAGATCATTCTGTCTTGACTTTCAAGGTATGTGGGATATATATTTACCTTTGGTTGAATTTTTCTATAAAATTTTCTTCAATTTAAGCATTCAAATGGATCTATACAGTGAACTATACAACAAGATATTTCATACTACAACTTGTTGGGATGAATTTAGTGAAAGGAATATTGTAGGCCTATATCATGTTGATGAGACAATGATAAAGTTAAAGAATATTCAAACCCATATTAAGTATCCCATAGAAGGAAAAAGATCCATATCAATAATCGAAGGAATAATATAAAATTTTAAGTATGATATCATGTTTTCTTAAAATTATCTCCATGGAAGGGTGTAATATGTTTTGTTAAGAAACAGAAACTGAGCCCCAAGTATATTATACATTTTTAAATACACTAAAAAATTGAATATGTTGATTACTGTTTTAAATTTCTATGAAGTCCTTCTAAAGTACATGATATGTTCCATATATCATTATTAAGGAACTACATTTTATAACCAATGCATTTTCTCACATATAAAAAAATAAAATTGGACCATAATCTATCATACTATGAAGATCTTATCTAGATTCTAGACATTAGGAATCAAGTGGTGTGGAATCAAATGTCTTGGATGGTAATGGTACATTGGATAAATCATATGATTGAATATATGATGTGGGGCCTGAAGAAATTATGATAAATAACTAACTAAATATTTTCATGAGGTGACATTCTAGAAATTTCAATGATTCATTTTTTTAAATAAGGGAATAATTTAACACCCGTATACTTTATGAAATATTTCTCTATAAATAAATTTAATCTCTTCGATAACTTACAGTACATACAACCCCGATTCTAAATGAATCGTAATATAGTATACTATTATGACTTTGTCATTAAATTGGAAGGTATGAATATTAAAAACTAAATTATGAAAATTATATGGTTTATACTTGTATAAATTAAATTCATCATTAATCAATTGATTATAAATTAAAATAGAAATATTTTGAAAGTAAAAGAAATGTTTTTCTAAAAAAGCTACTTTTATGAGTGTAATGTTATTTTATCTTAATAAATTAAATTAATCACTATTGGTGAATTATTTTAATGAAATTTATATATAGTATATTAAATAAAATATTTTATCATTCATCTAATATTTTTTCCAATCATGGGATTAGAATCTATTAAATTATATTCTTAAAAACTGTATTTTTATTAAAAGTGGTTACATATAATTTTTCATACTTATTTTAAAATTAATATTAGATAATTTTAGAAAATTTATTTTAAAAAATTAAATTCTTTTTTGAAATAATCATGTCAAAATTACCTTATATTGATATTTTAGAATTTTCTAAATAGTTTACTTTTTCGATGAATAGTGAAAAAATACAGATTTTTATTGAAAATTACCTTTTCATTTAAAGCGCTAAAAAATAATTTTTTGTTTTAAAAGTAAAAGTATTTAAATTATATTATAATTACTAAAATTAAATTAATGGTCATCATTTTTTTTATATAAAAACATTTTATTCTTAAGAAAAAATTTCTTTTGAAAACCTTTTTTCGATGCGTTTGTGGGTTTAATTTTAAATTAAATAGTACTAATTATTTGAATTTAATTTGAAAAAATGGATTAAATATTTTTAATTATAATAATAACTATTATTTTATAAGTTAAACAAAAAAAAAATTCATAATTAATAGTAAAAACTATAGAAATTAATTACCCAGTTAAAGTAAAAATGAGTTTACTAGGGGTTTAAACTTAAACGATAAGGGTTAAAATAACCTAAAAACATAACTAATTTATATGGGATGTCCATATTTAGAAATTATATTATATAATGTTCTATAATGGTCCATTTGGGTTCCATTTTTTGTGTGTAAAATATGGTTATATTTTATTCTTTTAAAAAAATTCCAACTGTGTCCTCTCCCCCACTTATAAAAGGACACCCCTCTACTCTAATATCTAAACTTAAAGAACCTTATATTTAAAAAAACATACCTAAAAAACTTCCTTAAATTCCTCCCAATAAACTATAGTCTCATTTTTTACAAAAAATCCATCCCAGAAAGGCTTTGGGTATGTACCTAAAGAGGTTCTCCAAAGAAGAGGTATTATTGTTAACCCTGCATCTTCATTTTATTTCTTCCTCTACCCCCTTAAAATATTCTCTATATATGATAAAATAAAAATATAAGTATATTAAATAAAATTATGTTCTATAATTTTAATTTAATAACCTATATCCATCCCCTCTCTATCAAATGGGAAACAAAACTATCGATCGTGTATGTGATAGAATATCGTCTTGCAAACCGATGTAATTCATTAACCATCACCACCTTTCACGAAGGGATATAATAATATATTAAATATATCTATATTTATAAAGATATGATATTTATAAAATAATTATAAATCTATAATAATAATATCACATATTCCTTCTTACCTTTCTGTCTGTTGGAAAATGATTACGTCGCTCGTGCACACGTATGGATTACCGCCTCTACAAAGTAATGCGGCGCATTTTTCATTTTTTTAGAATGGATATAAATAGGGATATATTTAATAAATATATATTATATATAATATATAATTATTATTATTTCTAGTTTAATTATTATTTACCATTCTTTTGTTTCATTCATCGAAAAAATGGAAACAATGTTCATGCTTACGTATAACCTATCATCTCCATAAACAGTGTAATTCATTTTTCTAACTCTAACATTTATGTATAACTATAAATATTTAAATAATGAATATATGTGATATTTAAAAAATAATTAATATTATGGAGATAATAGAACCATTATCAAAGTACAAGGACCAAAACTACCAAACCAAAACATACATGAAAAACGATGCACTTTTCACCAAAAATATTGATTTAATAAATAATTGTTAATAAATAGGTGATAAAAGGTTATATGTAAATATTATATAGTATCATATAGATAAATATGGTTATTTTATATATTTACATTAAGTATATATTTATTACATAGGATTTTTAGACATATATGAAGGAAGTAAGACATGAGGTAAGAGTTTATTTCACAATCTTATCATTATTCAATATTGTTTATGTTAAAGTCTCCACTAGAGGAATTATTTTATATTTATATATTAAATACATTATATTTTATTATATTATGTTTATTTATGGTAATTATAATTTTTCATTCACTTTTCAATCTTTATGTACTCAATATACTAAAACAATTCATTTAAGGAAAATCAAATTTATTTTTCTACTCAGTCGATAATAATTTTTCCCATATATATATTATGTTTTTTAAAGAATATTTTTAATATTTTTAAATTATTTATTAAATAAATTTATATTCTTACTTCTACAAAAAAATTTAAATGAAATATTCCTATCATTTTTTGAACAAGGTTTGTTTTTGACTTTTTATCAAAAATATGAAAGAAATATTTGTTTTAGTGTACTCATGATGAATAGAATTTCATTCAATCCTAACTTCTAATTAATTTGAGTAATACTCTCTAAGTTTCAATGATTATTTTTAGATATTTTTTTTCCTAATATTCTATAATTTTATAAAAAAAATTATTTTCAAAGTGAAAAGTGTATCTTCTTAAGGAATTATTATAATGACAATTTTATGGAATTAATATTCATAAAAAATAACAACACTTATTTTAATTATGATCTAACCGCGATATGTTTTAATGATACTGTATTTATTATTTATGTAGATAGTTTGTGATCAATTTGATTGGGAATGTATTATTTTGATACCATTCACCATATTACACTAGATGGTTTATGATATATTTATTGATTGGGGAAATTGTTTACATTTTATAATATCATTTTTCAATATGAATTTTTTACATTGATTATTTTTCTACCCTTTCATATGGTAAATTTATTGGACTTAGTAAGTGATAGGAACTACCGTCTATAGCCCCTCGATATATCAGTAGGTCTCATGAGATAAAATATCTTGGGTATTTGGCCTTACCCATATATGTAAGATGTCTTGAAACGAGGACTTGAAGATATGTTTATGATGTAAAACATTATGTATTACCTCATTATGAGATTAGTTATTGATATCAATGTGATTATTTGATTAGTTATGATATCCATGGATAAGTTTGAATATTATATGATTATTTATATAGAATTATTTGATCATTATTTACTCCTTCCATATTATTCTTCATGATAATGTTATTAACTTAATATAATGTGTTTTCAGATATTTAACTTTTCATATTTATTATTCTTTATTTATTCATGATATATTATTTTGTGCGCATAGCCTTACTGAGAATATCAGTTCACCCCCTTTTTTATGTTGCCTTTCCCCAGGATGCCAGGAAGTGTATTATGATTACTATGCAGTTATATGAAGAAGGTAATAATAATGTAGTAAAATCAAATACTATGTTGTACTATAAGCTTTTAATTTTAATGTGAGATTCAATTATGTGTATAGTTTTCTAATAATACTAAACTATTCAGTCCATGTAGATTTGATTCCTTTTATATGGTGAAAATTCAATAATTTAACCATCATATATGGGCTAATAGAGTCAGGGTATTTACAATATGCACTAATTATACCATCCACCTTTTTTCTATTCATTGTTTATAATGAAATTTTAATGAAATTATCATGAAACTTATTTATTTTCCCATGGTTAATTATATTATAATAGAATAGTAATTTCTATAATGTTCATGTGGAACATATATGCATGGTTTATTTATGTGATAGGTTCTTCCGTTATATCCCTCTAATGTATTGGGTAATGTTTTACATCTAAAAATATTAAAAGGGAACGTGAGTGGTCAAATTAAAACTAAGGGTACACAAATGGTTATCCCAAGCCCAAAAGGTATGTAGGTGGTTAACCAAAGTCTACTGTACTTTGGGAAGTGGGTTATCTAAGATCATTATGTGATGAATGTCTTGGTAGTTATCATTTCCATGTGTTATGATACAATTTATCATTTTTATATGAAACTATTATGGCATACTTCGATTATATATTTTTATGCCTATGTTAGGCTCTTATGGATCATGGTTTAGGATTCTCTTATGAATCATGTCTTAAGTTATGCCAAAAATTAATTTGATGACCCATATTTTATGATCTATGTTTTATTTGGTATGAATTTTTAATGTTATGTACATGCACTTTGATTATGTTACCATAACTATATAATTATCTTATTCTCACTTATGATCTTTGATTGTTAATTCCATTGTTTACCCATACTTAGTGTTTGGGATCAAATTTATTATATTTCTATTTATGTGGGTTATGATGAATAATATTCTGTAAGATATACCTAAAAGGGTATCATGTTTGTAGAATTTTTTGGGTGATATTTACTACTTTATATAAAATAATGAATTATTATTTAGTTGAAAAAATCTCTAATATGATGGAAATAAATGGGTTTTGTTAAATAAAGGTTTTTAATAACTCTTTAAAACTGTAAACCTAAATGGTATTGGGTTTTTAACTTTTCCTATATTGGTTGTTTATTTTTTAATTCTAGATGGTTAAATTTAGGTTTCTTACATTGGTATCAAAGACAATATGAAAAGAATATTTTTAGCACCAAATATATCTATTTGGGTCTAGGGCATCATAAAATGACCATTTCAAGATAATAGTATTTTTTAGTAATTAAATAAGAGAAGGAATGACTAGTGCTTAAACCGAAGGGGGGTTTCTATTTTATCTTTATCATGTTAGTCCATGAGGTAATCTCATTCTTTTCACATATAGATAATGGATCATTTGTGTATTTTCACATATAAAAGATGATTCCCCTTCTTCTCATCAATATAACGAGGTCTTATGCTCATCACATGGGTTTCTTATGCTCATCGCATAAGAGGAAGATAGATTAGGTTGGGTATTATACCGAGTAGGAGGTCTGAATATAAGGAATCAAAGAGGATTATCATGACTCAAGGTATTTCGAAAACCAAGAGGAGAATCTCAACTCATTGTTTTTGGGAAAGTAATAGGATAATCTCAACTCAAAGTGCATATGAGGGAACCGAGAAAATTATCTAAACTCAATATATGTATGGATAGTATTATTAGCATCATATAATAGAAAAGTACTATTTGAGGATGTTGTTATTGAAACTCAAAGAGTTTTTATATGTTTTCTAATAAATAGGAATAAAATATCATATAGTTCGAGTTTCACACTTTTACGTGAGGATACAGGATGAATCCATGTAGTTTAACATCATGTGATAAGGATGTTGTTGTGAAATTTTACATCATACAAATAGAAAATTATTGTAAAATTTAACACCATATGAATAGTATTTATATTTCATGAAAAGAAAAAAATAGATAATTAAAAGTGGATATTGCACGGGCTACCATTTATGGTTCATCCTATTAGTTAGTCACCAGATTTGAGGAAATAACTTTGGTTTTCCCACCCTTGTTTGTTGGTAATGTGATGAGTAAGGAAGACTAGAAATATCAGATCTTACATCCTGAATCAGACCCATATATGAGAAAACCAAGAGGATTACCTTGAATAAAGGTATCTATAATAGGGTCACATACCCAAGAAGGGGCCTAAGATAATTGTATTCCCAGGTAAGAGACCTAGGAGAGTTGGTTCCCTAGTTATGGAACTCAGGTGAAGTGGAATAATAATATAGGATATGGGTGAATTAGGTACCTAGATGGGTGACCTGGTAGAGTTGGATACCTAGGTAAGATTCCAATTCAAGTAGGTTCCTAGGTCTAGAGGCCAAGGTGAAGGGTCACCCAAGTTAGAGTTGGATTAGGAAGTTCTCCCTAGTGACAGTTTTGGTTGGGGAGGATCACCTTATTGAAGGGAAAGGGAAATAGGTCACCCTAGTTATTATTGGTATAGGAATCATTACATAGCATGAGGCCAAGGAAAATGAGTTTTTTGGGATCCTAGGTGAAGAAAATAGGAAAATTATTTCTCCCTTGTAATGGTTCCCAAGTCAAAGACATAGAAAAATTAGTTGACCCTTGTAAGGGGAGACCAGGTGGGAGACCTAGTGGTAGTGATTCAATCAATTAGTATAGATGGGAGAATTTTCACCCTAGTTTGTGTCCTTAAAAAAAGAATCAGCCTAGTCAGACACCCTAGGTAAAATCTTTCCCTAATTAAGAGTCTATAAGGATAACCAAGGAGGGTGGATCCCTATTATATGATCCCAAAAATGACTAGGGTGAATGGTGCCATAGTGAGGGGGGTTCTTTTGAATGGCTTGTATGGAGGGATATATGACCTTGATTCATCATATATGAATCTATAAATGTTTCTAAAATTATAGGTGGGGGTATTTTTATAGATTTAGGGGGACTTGGGTACATAGACATGGGTCTGGGACACCTTGGCCTATGAAGCTAAGATCATGTACATGGGTGTGTGAACCTGGTAATGTGACGCCTAGGCATGAGAACATAGGTATGTGGACATAAGAGAATGGGATTGGGTGAATATATGATATAGGGGAATGAGTTAGGTGAAGGATTTGGGTGAGGGATACATGAGAACATGAGACTTTGGCATTTTACATAAAGAACGAGTTTCAATTTATTCATGACGAATTTCCAACATAAAAAAGCCATAAATTTTTATCCATAAATCAATTTTAACTCTAGGACCAATCAAATCAATGCCTTCATATTAAAATACAACCATAGATAAATATTTTCTCCATAGGTAGTGTTTTAAAGGCCAAAATGTGACGAAAACACCCTAAAATGGTGTTTATGATGTTGATACCCTTTTCATTATAAATGTGTGAAATTTAGGGCCTATTTATTCAAATTTGTTATTACCACCATATCATAAAATTTTCATTTTTTTTGGAGGAATTTCCATCCCTTGGCATCTGATTAGTCACACAACATATGTAAATCATATATGATTCTTCTTCATTAATGGGGATTCATTAATTGAGTATATTTTTATTCCATGTACATATTTTTAAAAAAAAATTAAAAAGTACTTTTTACTTACTCAAATGATTAATTAAGGAAATTTTATTTTATAATTTAATTTTTTCAGTGCTTGAAAATAATATCTATAATATTCTCTAAAAGGGTCATTTTTAACTTTCTTTTCAAAAAATAAAAAAAATGTGTTTTTAACATATATAAAATTAAAAAAAAAATTCCACCACCATAATCGTTTTATGATATTTAGAATATTCTACAAGTTTTCGGTGGTTTTAAAAATAAACATATTTAATGAAAACTTATTTTAATGTTTCAAATCCATTTTATTTTATTCTCCAAAAGACATGAATGTATTACTCACCTATATCTCTGATGAATTGAGGGTCATCTATCATCTCTTGATTAATTTTTTGGTCGTTAACATTATCTTGAAACATTCAATTTCTTGTGATCGTTTTTCATTGTATATTACATTTTTATTCCTTATCCATATTCTTTGTATCATGGATACACTTATTTCCTAAAACATATACCATTTCTACATACGGGTTTTTACTATGAATTTTATTTTATTGACTGAATAAATCTTGATATTCTATGTCATTTACTCAATATTTATATTTATTGATAAAGAATATAGTTTATGAATGAAATTTATCATTCAATATATGAGTAATTTATTAGACATGCAGTGATGGGTGTGACCCAGAATTATATATCACCTTGATGTATTGACATGTATCATGAGACAAACTATTGGTGTATACCTACCCATAGATTAAGAAATATTTTCATAATTCCTTGATGTTATGAATATCATGATGTTCAAGATCATGGAATCCAATATTAATCATTTACTTTTTTGATAATTCAATTATTATTATCCTTGATATTATTGCATTAATATTATCCATGGATTTATTTTTTGATTAATTTATTGATTAAATAACCCTTCGTTTTAGTTATTTATATTTCCATATTCATTATAGCATATTTACTGATGATATATTATATTATACACAACCATTAATGATCATTTGAGATCACCCTTATTTTGTTTTCTTTTCCCTTATTTTGTTTTCCTTTTGTTTTCATTATATTTACTTTCAATATGTTTTTTATTTTATTACCAATATAAAATGGAAATCATGTTTATATATGTTTTTTCAAGACTACTAAATCTATCAATACTTGGTGATGTGATCCCTTAGTTCTTATTATAATTAAATAATATATAAATAAACTCTGGGTTACAAGAGTTGGGGTTGTCACAGTTGGTATCAGATCATATTTAGTAGAATCCTTGTTAACATGATTTAGGAAAACATAGTTTAGAGAGCATAACCTTATGAAATACTTTGCAGATAAGTCTATGTATAGGTTAAATACTAAATTTTTGGTAAGGTATAGATTATGTGGTTTCATTAGAAGAACATGCCTATCTGGATACTACAACTGGTCATTGTTTTGGAATAGATTTATCTAGGTGTAATAACCTTGAAGCAAGTTTCTTGAATATATATTGACCACTATTCTAGTGTACAGTTAGTGTTTCATTACTGTGCACCAATTTTGAAACAGCTAGTTGATATTCTTGGGTTAATTGAATGTTTCTTTATCAACCATTATGAAATATTTGAAATGATAATGACCATGGATGGCCTAGGTTAATTGTATAGTGCCATAGATTTAAAATAAGATGTCAATATTTAGACATCTTAGACATAATTTTCATGATTATATGATTTTCTGCTATGATTATTGTGACTCATACTTTATTTTTTGTTTTTAGTCAATGGATAAAACCAGAAGGAAAATTGTTAAAATTTAATGAGATAGACAATAAAATGATTTTCATTAATAGAAAACAAATATTTTGGGATATAGAATATGAAATATTGTGATTATTCCTAACCAGATATCAAATATCATGATTAAAAATATCTACAAAACTAAATTTACTAACACATTAGATAAGAGAAAGATATAGTTTCATGAAAGTTCAAGTGATAAGATCCATCATAATAAAAGTATTCAACATCATACATGTCAATAATTTCATAAGAGGAACTTGGATAAATGTATTAAAGGAACATGAAGATGTTTTACATATGTTGAAATAGGGAATCAAGCAATAAAATACCCATTGAAAATTTCATAGGATGAAAACTCAAGAGAAGGATCATAAATGTCATTTGAATATAGTATTAGTAAAATTATACTCTATATAGTTGAAGATGAAGAATATATGATTAACATATAATAGGTATGATTTATTTTAGTAGTTAACCTTAAAATAAAATATGATTAGACTGATATTGAGGAAATTTGAGATATGATTCATATTTATAATTATAGAAAGGAAGTATTATAGAATAAAAAAATATATTAGTTATAGATATATTAAGGATGTTGAATGACTGATGTAAATATTTATTGGTTTTTTAAAACTATGATATATTTATATTTATTCATGGAATTTTAATTTAAAAGTATTATTATAATGATATTTAATGTAATGACGTTTTATAGAATAGATAGAAAATGTGAATTATTGGAATATGTGATGTAAGGTATTGATAAACATAAGGATTATTATGATTTTTGATATTGTTATAATTATAGACTATTATTATTTGGGAATATATATTTTATCATACATATAACCATGGGATTGAAAAGTGATTTGGTGACTAAGTGATTAAAGATATTTCTGAAGAAGTTCACTATATTTTTTGGGAAAATTAAATGATTAGGATAAATATAATATTATTTTCTAGGATCAGATTTAATTTTAGGGATAAATATTGAATTAACTTTTGGAAGAATATATGTTTTTGTTGTGGATTTATAGTGATTTGGGATATTTTGGGAATTTCTCAGTATATTCTAGATAATATATGATTAATGTATTCACATGTTTGGTATGTTACATGATGATTTACTCTATATTTCATGGGGATAACTTTTTGTTCAAATATTTTTGATATTTTGGTTTTAAATTCGGTCAAACATATTTTAAAGGAGTCATAATGTTAAATATTTATGTAATGGATTTAGTTGAACTTTGTGGTTGTTATTGAAGTTTTATATATTTATGTATTATATATATCCATATTAGATAAACTATACTAATAATTTTTGTTTTATTAAATATTTAGATAAATTATGATTGAATTATTGTTTCTTATAGATCTTATGATCCTTCAAAATATAATTTTAGTGCTTTGGGCATGGAAAATTTATCTCGAATATTCATTTTTTAAAATAAGAGATGTATTGTAAATTCATTAAATAAAAACCAAAGTATGTATTTTTTTCTTATAAAATGGAATGAAATAATGTAAGTAAATTTTATCATGTTATCTATCTTTATAGTTAAAGAATACTTTAAATTTTGGAAAATGATGTTAAAATAAAAAAAATTATCCTTTTACCATCAATTTTGATGAATTTATGGTCTTTTCAACTCACAATGATTTATGGTTTTATAGTCATTATATTTATCCTAACCCTGTTATTTTTAAATATTTTTTAATAATTAGATAGTATTTTTATCCTCCATACCTTTATTTTAACTTTCCACCAATGTAATAATAATTCAAGAACCTGATTATGTGTTATTTCAGGTAACCTTTATCTTTCTCACTTCACCTTTTTAAAAGAAGTTTTATTATCCCTCTAGATGATGTGGGTTTTAAATAAAGGTATTTTAAAATATTGAATGTTTTATGAATGAGATAAAATTGATCAAGAATAATTTATTTATGGGTTGGGGGAGAGAATATAACACCCCAAAAATTTAGTTTGAAAGAATAACATACTCAATATCTTACTTAACATCCAACACTGAGCTTTAATCGGACAAGGATATACTATAAAAATATTATTATTTAAATTTGGATGTTATAAGCTAGCCATTTAATTGGTGGGTATAAATATGAGTAACTTCATTATGAAATATATTTTTAATGGTCTTACTCAATATAAATGTATTGATTAATTCTTAGGATATAAGGACTCAATTTTTAGTTAAGTAATTTTATGCTTAAAAAATAAATATTATTTAAGAAATATTTTATTAAATTTTGTGAATGGAAATTGTAATTAATTTAAACCAATTTAGGAAATTTTGTTTTATAAAATTAACATATTTTTTGAAATATCAAAATTAACATATGGTGAAATTTTGGGATTTTTCTGAAATGATTATCTTTGTAGTGAATAGAGAAAAATACTGATTTTTTAAATTCTCACAACTATTTTCATTAAAAAAGGAATTTAAAAGTCCCATTATATTTTTTATACAGTATTAAGGTTACATATGATAATTTTTATTTATAATAATCCAATTAATTATATTATGATCAAAATTTTACATTATTTTGATATAAGCTATTTTTTAGGATTAAAAACGCATTTTTCTAAAAACCATTTTCATTGCATTTTAAGTATTTATTTTTAAATTAATTTCATCCACTTATAAAAATTAAAAAATTAAAAATAGATTCCAAATTTTTAATCAGGATTTTAATATTTTTAAATATACAGTAATGGATCGAATTTTCCATGTATTATTTTTGGATATTGTATGAATTATTTTTGAGACCATGCGCTAAGACGATGGGAAATTATAAGGCTCTATGTGCCCAGAATAAATATTTAAAACATATTAAATGTATTAAATAGAACATGAATTTAGTTTTCATGATAAAGTGGAATAAATTTTAAAGGGGTGATTAGATCACAAATCTAATGGCACAATTGAGTTTAGAACATGAGTTTTAACTTAGGCGCGACTCAACATTGGTAAGTGCAGGTGGTTTGAAGAAAATTTGTCAAGGGAATAAAATGAATAAAATAAATAAATAATTTTTTTTATTTGTTTTTTCATGGAGTGAACTAATTATATTTTTTCAAATACATTCTTATGGAAAATTTTCAATGTCAACTGCATAACCCTGCAAATCATTAGAGAGTCATTTGAGTGTGTGGAATGAGATTACATTGGTGAATGATGATAAGATCGAGGATCGATGACTGGAACATGATGTAATTGAAGGATCGCACCAATGACTATGAATCTATATTTTTCTTTTTATGTGATTTATCCAAATAATGGAAGGACATTTGTTTTTATTGGATGAATTCCCTATTCATAATTTATATAATGAACACAAATCAATCAATGAATGGATTTATATGTGGATCAGTCATTTTGTGGGATGGGTTATTTATAGGGATTATTTGGGATAATTACTTTGTGAATTTTTTATTCTTATATTTTTGTTAAAATTTAAATGAAATGATATTTACATAAACATCGATTGAGGTCTATTCCTCTTGACAGTTCTTGGGATTTTCTCCCCTCATTATCTGTTCATCGTGGGTGTTCTTTATTTGGAACGTGGTTCAACATTTACTGATGAAATCGATCATTACACAAATTTTTATTGGAGAAATTATTTGATATCATAAATCTAGGATCAGCAAATAATGATAGAGGTGTGATGATGGAGAAGATAGAAGATTTGAAGACATAGATACACAATTATCATTTTTTTCAGCACATAATGAATAACAACTAACAATCCCATTTTCTGATAAGATAAAATGCACAAATCTTGTTGATTTGGTGATGGGATGACTTGACGAGGCTCGATCTATTTTTTTTAGTGAAATGATCACCATATATAAGGACATAGGAACAGTCGGGATATGCAGATCCTAATACGAGATTCTAGAAAATCCCACACTACACGACATGTAAATCAGATCTACATACTATGTGCCCCCCTCCATTTGTGGTAGCTAGGGTTTCAGAGGAACTTAAGTATGAAACTACATGTGAACCCCATCACATGGTGTGTGGTATCTCTTTGGAGACTTGGAATGTACCTCAGAGGGTACACGGACATGGGTTAGAGCACACCATGTACTCCCCTACCAAGACATAACCTGGAAAAATTACATGGGATAAGCCGTTTACTGGTACACATGCACATGTTCATGGGATAAAGAATTGTATTATAACACGGGTAGACTAAATGGGTAGCCTACATTCAATTTACTTATACATGAACATGGGTTATAGACACAATCCATTTACATGGGCAGGACTCAGGGTCAAGGGACACGACACGTAACACTTCTATACACTATGTAATTTCATATAAATGTATTGGATCTCGTTTCCTTAGTATATTGTACTTTTTTTAGGGTGTGTTCCCCTTATAATTTCCATGTGGGTAAGTATGGAATATTCTCCAAATACCGGGACTAAGATCCCTTCAGCATTACTTCTTAGATAGAGTCATTGGAATCCCTTCGAGAGGCCCCGACTAAGATCCTCTATTCATCTTCATGCCCTAGGTGGTGTTCTTGGTATCATCATGAACAACACTACGCAGGTGTCAATCCTCTACTTAGTGGGTTAATACAAATTTAGTTTTTAGTATCACCCCATTTCCTTGGTAGTGATCCTCATCTGTGTACCGTATCTCTTCATACCTTTAGCATGAACTTCTAATGGTGAGACCAGACGAGCACTACCTATAGGATGGATTTCATTAGTGCTATCAGTCTTAAGAGGATATTATTCTAGATGAGTGCCATTTGGAATCCTTGATATGTAATCCTAGGATGGTATACTATGATTATGACTTACCTTTTTACCGTGTATATTTTTTGAGTATATCTGTATATTCTTGTTAAATGTATTGTAGACATATACCAATGTAGAGTTGAATGTATTCCCTTTTTTGTATTATTTGTGGTTTCAGGGGTGTCCTAATGAGTATTTTTATACTCACCACTTTACAGGATTCGACCACATGTGTTATGTATTTCGTTGATGATCAACATTTTAAGAGATTCTATGATGGACCAAGACCAGACGGTGCTTAGTGGGACCGGACAGACCGAGGTGTATTCCTACAGATTTTTAACTGTTGTCCCCAATACATAATTTCAGGATGGGATTTTATTTTCTGACTCATTGTGGTGGGATTGTATTTGTCCATTTTTACATTCATTTTATTTTTATCGCACTCGGGTTGTGGGATTTAGATGCATGCGTGCATGGTTGTTCAGTTGTTTTTACATTTCAGCATTGTATAGGCTTGGAGATGTGTTTGTCTGTATAGGTACTTAGGCTAACGCCTCCCATGTTAGTGATATGCCTACATAGTGATAGTCTATAGGCCCTGGTCTATTGGAGCCCAGTTTGGGGAGTCGCAGAATGTGCCCCTTTGGGATAGGCTTTGATATAGACCTCTTTTACTTTTATACATTATGAATAGTAATTGTGGTTAAAAGTTTCACCTCAAAAAGGGTAATTCAAGTATCTAAGGTTAAAAATAATGAGATACGGCCTTAAAAATCTTTTAAAAACTTATATTTATTTCATTTTATGATATTAATCAGAACATATCCATCCTAAATTTGAATATATGGAATTTTTGGGCTATTTTCCTTTGATAATGACTTTTATATTATTTTTTGTAAAGAAAAGTAAACAATGTCACTCAATTGCCTTTAAATTTATCTTATATGTAAACATAGGAATACAAATAAACTCTTAATTGTAGTGATTACATAATCACACTAAATGATAATACAATGCTAACACAATGCTTGTAAAAGCAATAGAAAAATCAAGTAAATGATTTTAAAAACATTAAAAGTAAAATAATTTTGATGAATTATTGAGTTAAAATAATTATATTAATAAATATGACATATTATTGAAATTTTAAAAGTTTATATTTTAATTCCATTACTATATTAATGTTTTTTAATTCAAATTAAATTAATAGTGTCAAAAATTACATTAATAATATTTTATGAAAAATAATATTTTATTAAATTATCTAAAAATAATAAAAAACTGAAAAATGATAATTAGGTTTATAAATGTTATAAAATTTCATTCCTTATACATTTATGAGAATTTTTTTACCTTACATATAAAATTATAACGCTTTAATATTGAAAAATGTGTTACTATGGTAAAGGTTAAAAATGGATAATGAGTGGGTTAAACCAAAATATAACAGTTAAAGTGAATTAAAAAATCTATTAAACCTTATTGTTTCGTTTTATGTATATCTAAACATAATAAAATTTGAATACTAGTTATTTTGGAGACATTTTTACCAGAAAGTAACATAATAATATATTAAAACATTTTAAAATTTCTATTATACCCCTCACATAAATTGTAAAAGGGAACCTCCTCCCCTAACATATTCACACCTTTTGAGACATTTATCATTAAGAACCCCTAAAACAATATCTCACAAAAAATCCTTATACACATTATATAGGCGTTTTTATTACCAAATGACAAACAATAGAGATTTTAAGAAGAGATATAAAGGATATTTCTCTAATAGAAAGTAATCATCTTAACAAAGCTCATTATTTTTTTACTTCTTCTTTTACCACCTTCAATTATGACCTAACAATTAATATAAAATAAAACATGTATCTTCCATCTCATTCCCCCTCAAATGTGAAACACAACCATCACTCATGTGTACGGAAGACTACCTCCTCATGAATTGATGTCATTTGTTTTCCATCACTGTCTCACATGGATAGACCTAATTTTGGAATTGTAGGATATATATGATAATTTTGATAATATATTGGTTATTTAAATTTTATATATCATCAAATTCCTTATCCTTTCACTCATTAAAAAAAGGTATGTCGTGTGTCCGCACGTATGACTTACCATATCCACAATGCGATGCGATTCATTTGCACATGGAACTAAGTTATCATATGTCTCACAAAACAATGATTTTCTTCAATGTCTTGCATTACACGAAAGACTGAGTTTTAATGAACAATGATATATTATTAAAATATTATTATTTAATATAATAAGATATAACCTATCCATTAAAATAGGAGTTATGAATTGGATTAACTAACTTATGAAAATATATTGTTTAAAAATTTTGAAATGGATTCATTGGTTACTAATTATTTAGAAATGAATACAAAAACCAATTGAATATAAAGGGAATGTTTTTATATAAAACTATTTATATACCCACAAAGTCCTTTTATCCTAATAAATTAAATTAATTAAAATTAGTGATTTATATTAATGTAATATATATATTATATATTCAATAAAATATTTTTTAAGTTCATAGAATATATTTTATAGGTATAATATAAGAACAAACCCAATATTACACATAAAAACCTATGTTTTTATAAAAGTAGCTTTACCGCATTTTAATGTTGAACCTATTCTAAACCTAAAATTTGGAACTTTTATATATTTTATATTATAAAATAAACATCATATTTTAAATCATAATATAAAAATTATCTTAGGGTGAATTTTTTGTATTTTTCTGTGAAGTTTCATTTTTTAATGAATAGTGAAAATTAATGAATTTTAATTCAAAACTGTTTTTTCATCAAATTTATTTATAAGGTTAAATTATACTTTTAATTGTTTTTGAAGTTTAATTATAGAAATTTTTTATTAATTAATCCAATTTAGGTCATTTTAATCAATTTCACAATGAAATTGGATATAAAAACATCTCAAAATTATAAATATTTTTACTTTAAAAACCCACATTATCATCCCATCTGCGAGACTAATTCTAAATTAGTTTCTACAACTTATATGATTTGAATTTGAAAAAATGGACTCCATATTTCTATTCATAATAATTTATAATGTCTAATAAGTTCAACTTAGTTTTTTACCTAAAATATTAGTGAAATTAATTAAAATGAATTATAACAATAAAGGGGAAATTAATCTTAACATGGGACTAAACCATAAACTTCAGGACCAAAATGTACAAGAAAATTATAAAAAAAATTATGGAAATATTTAGACCCTATACTACCTTGTATATAATTTTTTATATTATTGGATCCACTTTCAATGTAAAAAACTTGGGTGGAATTCCCTTTTCCAAAATTTAAAAGAGATTCACTCCTCCTCCACTATAAAAAGAAACTGAAGCATACCACTTACTCTCACCTCTCAAGAAAATTTTTCAAAACCAATATCTGAATAAATATATCCTAAAAATACCACCTATAAACCTATAACCCTCAAATTTTTCATAAATCCATCTAATGAATCCCTTTGGTTCAAACCAAAAGGAGTTACCTGATTAAGAGGTAACATCCTTCCTCAAGCTCTTTAGTTTTATTTTAATTCCCCATACCCTAAAATATTATTATTACTTGATTATAAAATAACACCAATATCATCAATATACTGATATGTTTTTATTATAATGGTCCTACTTTCACTTACACACACTTCCATCTAATGGGTAATGAACTTACTGTTTATGTGTATGGTGAACTACCGCCTCACAAAATGATGTCATTCGGTTTTCCTTTATGACCTCTCATGGTTGGGGATTATGAAAGGAACACTATTTATATATGATATATATAATATTTATAATTTATTTATTCTTATTTAATTTTTATATAACACATACCTTTATGATTTCCATTTTTGTGTAAATATGATAACATCATTTGTGGAAGTGTGGACTACCGCCCCTTCAAAGCGATGTGACTCATTCACACTATAAATAGAATGTATAAAGGATGGTTTTAATAAACCTATGTAAAATATATGAATTATATATTATAATATAATTATAATATATATATATATCATTTACTTTTCATTCTTTTAATTCAGCAAAGAAATGAAAGTAGTGTTCATGCGTACATATGGTCTACCGTCTCCATGAATAATGAATTTCATTTCTTATCTCCAAACTATATGGATTATTATAAATATATATATACTGAATATATATGATAATTACATAATTTTTTACATTCTTAAGATTATGAAACCATATTCGATACAAGAATAACAACAATTAATGAGTTAAAACATACTCGAAAAACAACGCAATTAACACCTAAAATAGTAAAAATAATAAAATATCATTAAAAAATGGGTAATAATATATTATAAGAATATAATATATGAAATAATAAGTATTAATATAGTTATGGTATAATTTATTGAAATTTTTAACACCATTATACAAAAATTTAAAGGATTTTCACCCAAAAGGAAATGCAAGGTAACGTATTTTTATTTCACTTTTTACATATGTGGGATAAATATAATATACACCACTTAATTATTTTGTGTGGTATATATACTTCCCCTTTTTATATATTATATTATTAATCCTTTTAACTTCATGGCATTTAAAACTGTCATTTAATTTTATTCTTTCATGAGGATTATGATTTAAAATGTTTCAAAGTGGTATAGAACACTTTGAAATGTTTAAAGATTATTTTTCTAAAGAATAATTTTAATGATATTTCATTTACATTAAATGAAATTATATGACCATTATTCAATAAAACCTTTAATTTTCCTATACTATGTTTTTTAATGATCTTTTTCAAGTATTATTACTATTTTCCACTCTTCGGTACTCAAAATTTTTTATAAATTTTTTTAAGAAAACCCAAATTAATTCTCTCTGAACATGTTTTCTTCTAAAAGCCCTTTTTTATTAAAATGTTTTCAAAAAAAATTTTAACCTTTCTGGAATAATTTATTAAATAAATTTTTACCCTTTTTTTCTTTTACCAATGTTTTCAAAGGAATCTTCTTATCACTTTCCGAACAAATAATTTTTCTAAAAATTTTACCATGAAAAATGAATGTTATTTTTACCTCGTATGGGATGTATAGATTTACCCACCATCATTTATTTTATTTTTAAGTTTAAAAGGATAATTTTTAAAGAAAATTTTTTCACAAGTTATTTTAAAATAAAATGTTTTTCAAAAAAAATTCAAAAAAAAGCATATTTTCCTCAATAATGTTTTTAAAATATATTTTTATAGTATTTATATTCATCAATGACAAAAACCCTTTATTTTTACTCCACTTGGGATATTTTTTATTGATACCATCCTTATTTCTCCTCTAGATAGTTTATAATTTATTTTTCCAATGATAGTATTGAAATTTACTTACTTGATTCCTTTTAGTCCCCTTGAAATATTCAATTTCCTATGTTTATTTGACATTTAATTTCCCCTAAACATCCATATCATTTTTATGGATGTGATTATTTCCTGAACCATATACCATGTTTTTTATAGTTTTTTCTTTGAAATTTATTTTATTATTTGGTGAAATATTTATAAATCTATATCCTTTATTAAATATGGATATTTGATAAGTTGTATTGTTTACTAATTAAATTGATTAGTCAATATGAGGAATGATTTGAACATGTAATGAAGGGTGGGTCCCATATGTTATATATCCCCTCGATGCATTGATAGTTTCTTATGAGACAAATAAGTTGTGAAAATTAAATAGGTTTCTACCTATAGTTTTAAACTGTCTGGAGGATGGATCCCGGTAGTAGAGATTTTCATGTGCCTGATACACGATGTCCAATAATTAGGAATTTTCTTCATTTTGATCCAGTATTTACTATCTATGATATTTTTACTATGAAAAATTTTATGGATGCATTTTATTCTTATATAAAAGATGTGTAGGGATATACTAGATGGAATAAAGTTATCCTCGAAAGAAAAAAAATATGTTTTAATTATTGCATTAATTCTTAATATAATACTCATGTTTGTATATAGTTTACCAAGACTACTAAAATCTTCAGTCCTTCAGGATTTGATTACTTATAATCATGACAATGTAATGGTAGTACACACCAGCTCTGGGCTCTCAGGGGTCAATTCACTGTAGTTGGTATCATAGGAGGTTTATTAGAAACCTTGGGAATTATATTTAGGAAAATATAGATTAGAGAACATAACCCTAAGTTAGAATTTGAGGATAATTATAGAAGATCTCCCTAGAATTTTGGAAAAGTAGAGGTTATGTGGGTATTCCTAGAAATACATCAATGTCTAGAAACTACAAGTGGACGTGGTTCTGGAACATATGTAACTAGAAGTAACAACTCCAACAAGGTGTGTCTGGTCGTACTCGATGTAACCTGGTACATGATAACAAGCCTTATTGCGCACCTATTTTGACACGCCTAGGAGATATGCTTAGGATGATTCACATTTTCTTTAAACCCATTATGAAAGATTTTGACAATGAATAACCTAGGTTAAACCTAAGGCGTTTTAGATTGAATATAATGTGTCGTGATTTATATATCCTATAAATTATTATACAATTTTCTGTTACTATTGTTACTCACACTATGCTTTCTGGTTTTAGTCAATGGTTGGTACCCAAAGGAGTCAAGTTAACATTGAACATGAATAAAAAGGTGGTGAAAATGAGTAACTAAATGAGTTTTTGATAGGAGTGAAATATATTATGTTTGTGCCTAATCATTTTTTCTGAAATATGATTAATTACATATACCTTAACCAACTCCCGAACTCATAAAAAAAGAGAGTTATGGAGTTTTCTAAGATCTTAAGTGGTGGAGACCATAGAGATAAAAAGGCTTGATTTCCCTCATGTAGGAAATATGGAAGGATACACCTAGGAAAGTGTCTCAATGGAATGGGGAAATGATTTATGTGTGGGAAATAAGGACATAATGAAAATAATTACTTAGTAAAAATGAAACGTATGATGGAAGGAAATGAAACTCATCCAAAGGAATCCTTTATAGTTCATTTCTATAAATATGGGGTAACTTAGACATTACCCGAGTCAATTCCCTCTTTTAGAGTATAAACTATATACCAAGTAAGGATTTATGTGGAAATAAGTGGATGAAGTATTTATGTATTGAGGTTTCATTGAAAACCACAATTAAAAGTATATTTAGTGATTAATCTTATTTTAAGGATTTATAGAATATTTATTTTGGAAACTATATTAATATGGTTTTAGAAAAGGACAACCTATATGCTAGGTTAAAACCAATTAAATCCTAAAAGGATATAGTACATGAACTCAAGACTGAAGGACGATAAGGGTTTAACACCAACCACTAACCTACGTAATGTCTTAATTAGTATGTATTTGTTTTTAGTTAAATAATTTGTGGAATAAATATTAATAATAAACCAGTAGTGTAACTTTTTAGGTTTATAGATTAATTTCTTAACCATATTGGATTTAGATAATATTTGAAGACAAATGTAAATACTTTTCACTCTTTTATGATCCTTATGATCTGTTAAATGTCTATTTTAGCGCTTCAGGGATCAAATTTAATTTTTGGATACCAATTTATTAAAGTAAGGGATGAATTAGAATTTTATAGAAGCACAAAAAAAAGATGTAATTGTTTATATGAAATTAAAACTTATCATGTAAGTAAATTTCCTTATATTCTTAGGTAGAAAAGTAATTTCTCAACATGAGTAAAAGGATCTTAAAAAAATGTTGTCCTAATACCTTTTTTTACCTATGGTCTTCTAAATCATCACAGATTTATGGATTTGAGGCCCTTAACTTTCCATTGATCATTCACTTGTTTTTTATTAATGAACTCAATCACTCCCTATAAATATTTATGATTTTCCTCTAATTAGGTATCTCTACATTCCATTAATTTTCTCCTACTTAGAGACCTGGTTATATGTTATTCCATGTGACCTTTGTACTTCTCATTCTCTCTTTTCTAGAGGATTTATTATGAACCCTTGTCACAATGTGGGATTTCAAACATAGGAAATATTAAAAAATATATCACCAATATCAAGTTTAAATTTCAAGGATGCAATTTAATTAATGTGGGGAGAATTTAACACCCCAAAAATCTAAAGTTGGAACATTATATTTGATAGGATTTATAACACACAACACCAAGAACGTAAGGGAATATAATATCCCAAGAATTTATAATATATTTACTATTTTATATAAATTAAATATAATTTATATATTGAAATGTATGGAACACTAAGTTAGCATATGTCGCACGCAATAATGATTTTCTTTAATGGCTTGCGTTATAAGCAAGATTGAGTATTACCAAACAATAATATATTATTAAAATATTATTATTTAATATAATAAGATATAACCTAGTAGTTAAATTATTTATTATGAATAAGATTAAAAAATTTATGAAAATATATTATTTTTACAAATATGAAATGAATTAATTGGTTGCTAATTAATTATACATGAAGATAATAACTAATTGAATATAAAGGGAATGATTTTATAGAAAACTATTTATATGTCCACCAAGTCATTTTATCCTAATAAATTAAACTAATTAAAATTAGTGAGTGCTATTAATTTAACATGTATTATATATTCAATAAAATATTTTTTATATTCATCCAATATATTTGATAGGTATAAGATAAGAACAAACCCAATATTACACATAAAAACCTGTATTTTTATAAAAGCAGTTTTACCACCTTTTAATGTCAAACATATTTTAAATATAAATTTTGGAACCTTTATATATTTTATATTTCAAAATAAACTTCATATTTAAAATAGTAACATAAAAATTAGTTTATCATGAACTTTCGGTATCTTTCTGTGAAGTTTCATTATTTTAATGAATAGTGAAATATAATGAATTTTAATTCAAAACTGAATTTTCATCTAATTTATTTATAATGTTAAATTATAATTTTAATTGGTTTTAAATTTTAATTATATAAATTTTGTATTAATTAATCCAATTTAGGTCATTTTAATCAATTTCATGTTGAAATTGGATATAAAAACATCTCAATCTTTTGAACGCCTTTACTTTAAAAACCTGCATTCTCGTCCCATCTATAGGATTAATTTTAAATTAATTTCTTCCAATTAAGTGATTGGAATTTGGAAGAATATATTATATATTTTTAATTAGAATAATTTATAATTTATACTAAGTTCAACTAAGTTTTTGACCAAAAATATTAGTGAAAGTAATTAAAATTAATTACAATAATTAAGATGAAATTAAGCTTAACAAGGGACTAAACCTTAAACTTAAGGACCAAAATGACATAAAAACTTGTCAAAAATATATTTAATAGAAATATTTAGAACATATAATACTTTTTATAATAAAATCCATTATTTTATCCAATTTCAATGGGAAAAATTTGGGTGGAATTCCCTTTTCCAAAATTTACGTGAGTGTCACTCCTCCTCCGGTATAAGAAGGCACTCAACCCTCCCACTTTCTCACACCTCTCAAGACACTTTGGATAAACAAAGATATGATAAAATATCTCCAAAAAATTCATAACATAAACCTAGAATCCTCAAATTTTTTATAAATACATCCAAGTAATCCCTTTGGTTCAAACCAAAAGGAGTTACCCAATTAAGAGGTATTATCCTTCCTCAAGCTCTTTAGTTTTATTTTCATTTTTCACCCCCTAAGATTTTATTATTAAATGATTATATAATAACACCATTATAATAAATATACTGATATTTTTTTATTCTAATATTTAAACCTTCACTTACACACACTTCTATCTAATGTGTAATGAACTTGTCGTTTATGTGTACGGTGAACTACCACCTCGCAAAATGATGTTTTTCCTTTTTCCTTTACCACCTCCCATGGTTAGGAATTTTGATGGAAAATATATTTATATATGATATATATAATATTTATAATTTCTTTATTCTTCTTTAATTCTTATATAACACATACCTTTATTCTTTACATTTTATGTAAATACGATAACATCGTTTGTGGAAGTGTGGACTACCACCCCCTCAAAGTGATGTGAACCGTTCACACTATACATAGAATGTAAAAAGGATTGTTTTAAAAAATATATGTAACATATATTAAATATATATTATAATATAATCATAATATAAATATATATAATTTACTTTTCATTCTTTTAATATGATAAATAAATGAAAGTAGCATTCATGCGTACGTATGGCCAACCGTCTCTATGAATGGTGCATTTTATTTCTTATCTCTAAACTATATGTATTATTATAAATACATAAATAATGTATATATATGATAATTAAATCATGTTTTACATTATTTATGTTATGAAATCGTGATTTATGTAATAATAACAAGTAACAAGTCAAAAAAACTCAAAAAACAAGGCAATTAACACCCAAAATAATAAAAATAATGAAATATTATTAACAAATATGTAATAATATAGTATAATAAGATCATATATGATATAATAAGTATTAATATGGTTATGGTGTAAGTTATTAACATGTTTAAAACCATTATGTAGTAATTTAAATGGCATTCACCTGAAAGGAAATGCAAGGTTGGGGATTTTTCAACCCACTTTTTACAAATGTGAGATAAATATCATATTCACCACTTAATTATTTGGTGTAGTGTATATACTACCCATTTTGATATATTATATAATTAATACTTTTATATTCATGCTATTTAAAACTTTCATTTAATTTTATTTCTTCATGATGCTTATGATTTAAAATGTTTCAAAGTGGTATGGGACACTTCAAAATGTTTAAAGATTATTTTCCTCAAGAATAATTTTAATGATATTTCATTTACATTAGAAGAAATTATATGACCATTTTTCAATAAACCCTTTAATTTTTCTCTCTTATGGTTAATTATTACCTTTTTAAGTATTATTACCATTTTTTCACTCTTTTATACTCAAAATGTTTTAGAAAATGTTTTTAATAAAATTCAACTTCATTCTCTCTTTAGTCAGAGAATCTGTTTTCTTCTAAAATACATGTTTTCTAAAAATGTTTTCAAAAAAAAATTTTAACCTTTACAAAATGATTGATTAAATACATTTTTACCCTTTTTATCTTTTACCCATGTTTTCAAAGGAATTTTTTTTCACTTTCCGAACAATGCATTTTTCTAACCTTTTTACCATAAAAAGGGAATAATCATTTTACCATATATGGCATGTACGAATTTACTTTTCATAATTTATTTTAAGGTTCCTTTGTATGTTTAAAACATTATTTTTTAAATAAAATGTTTTCAAAAGTTATTTTCAAAGAAAATGTTTTTTAAAAGGTCTTTCAAAACAAAAGGATATTTTCCTCAAGAATGTTTTTAAAATATATTTTTATATTATTTATATTAATCAATGGGAAAACCCATTTATTTTTACTCTTCATGGGATATATTGTATTGATACCATCCTTATTCCTCCTTTGTATGGTTTATGATTGATTTGGCCAAGGATAGTATTGAAATTCACTTCCTTGATTCCTTTTTGTCCCATTAAAATATTCAATTTCATGTGATCATTTGACATTGAATTTACCCTAAATATTCATATCATTTTTCATGGATATGATTATTGCCTAAACCATATACTATTTTTTATACAGTGTTTACTTTGAAAGTGATTTTATTATTTGTGGAAATATTGATAAATTTGTATCCTTTATTCAATATGGATATTTGGTAAGGCATATTTTTTATTAATTAAATCTATTACTCGATGTAAGGAATGATTTGGACATGTAATGACGGGTGGGGCCTGGACTTTATATAGCCCCTCAATGCATCGACAATTTCTCATGAGGCAAATTATTTTCACAAATTAAATGGTTTTCTACCTATATTTCAAACTGTCTGGAGGATGGATCTTGATAGTATAGGTTTTCATGTGCCTGAAACATGATATAAATTAATTAATAATTGCCTTCATTTCGATTCAGTATTTATTATCCATTATATTTTCACTATGAAAAATTCTATGGATTTATTTCATTCTTATTTTATTGATTAAATGGTATATGTATTTAGTTATTTACCATTCCATAATTATTATTCTCATGATTCATTATTGATTCCACTATAATTTACCCTTAATGATAATTTGAGTTAACCCTTATTTTGTTTACTTTCATTAGGAATCCAAGAAGCACACTATGAAAGATATGTAGGGATATACTTGATGGAATAAAGTTATCCTTGAAAGAAAAATAAAGTTATATTTTAATTAGTATATTTATTTATAATAAAAGACTCATATATGTATATGATTTACCAAGACTAATAAACTCTTTGGTCCATCAGGATTTGATTTATTTTAATCATGATAATGTAATGGTAGTAGAAACCAGCTCTGGTCTCTCTAGGGTTGGGTTGCTATAGGAAGAATGAATTCTAGTAAATAGGTGAGTCCACCGCTCCCTCATCAATGACTCATGCTCCCAAGTCTCGTGATAACTTGATCTGTGTTTTCATAACACTATGGCCAACAGAATCGACTTCCTATGAAATACATTAACTTAAGATACAATTATATCAACTATCTACTCAACAACAAAAACACTTAGATCTAACTCAATCTCTTCCCACTCAGAACGTGAGAGGTATCAGGATGGTATTTCCTAAGCTACGATATGTGGAAAAAATCATGAATATCTATCAACTAAATTGGTAATACCAACCGATAATAAACCTTCCCAAGCCTCTCAATAACCTAAAATAGTCCAACATATCTCAAATCCAACTTTATCTTTTTTCTAATCTGATAATGACCCAACTATGGAGAAACTTTCAAGAAAACACAGTCACCTATATAAAACTCCAAAAGATTATTTTGTTGATCCGAATAATATTTCTATCAACTCTCCACTATAACTAGATACTGATATATATCTTCAATCCTCACTAATGTCTCTTGAACCAAACTCAATCCCAC
This sequence comes from Viscum album, assembly GCA_963277665.1. NCBI lineage: Eukaryota > Viridiplantae > Streptophyta > Magnoliopsida > Santalales > Viscaceae > Viscum > Viscum album. The sequence goes on along the minus strand of OY728120.1, from coordinate 1,532,388,997 downwards.
AAAAGAAGCTTCGGCCACCTCTTCCCAACAAAGAGGTTATCTGCATAGGCATAGAGAATATCCTCTAGGATCTGTATAGCATACTTTGTCTGACTATATTTCTATGGATGATAAGTTTTACTCAACCTGACTTGAGTCCCAATCACCACTTAGATACTCCTCCAGAACCATGAAGTAAACCTAGGACCCCTATCCAAAATAATGGTAGAAGGAACCCTATGTAACCTCAAAATCTCATGTATATATAACTTACTCATATCATCAAATTTAGTGGTGTCCCTAATTATAATGAAGTGATCTAACTTATTCAACCAATAAACCACCACCCAAATAGAATTCCTACCTTGTAGAGTCTATGGTAATATAACTACAAAGTACATGGATACCTCATCCCATTTACAACCCTGATCCAGAAGAGGTTTGAGAAAACTATAGGATTTCATATGCTTTTCCATTATCTGTTGGCAAGTGTAATATTGATACACATAATCAGTAATGTCACACTTCATACCTAGCCACCAGAATCTTCATCTCATTTCATAATACATCTTTATAGTTCCTAGATAAATGGACCAAAAATAACTATGAAAATAAAACAAATTCATTCTCTTTAAAGATTTTGGGATGACAAACTAATCCCCAAAATTGAGAATACCATCATAAGAGAGAGTGCGGTCAAAAACAGTCTCCCCACCACATATGGTTTCTCAAATTTCTCTGAACTAATCATCCTATTACTAAATCTTTAGAATATAATCAAGTAGAGATGATGATAATTGAACATTGGTCAGATCCATACCTTAAACATCCTCCTAAGCATCCAAATGAAACTAAACAAAAATCCCCATAAGTTTCCACTCTTCCTTTGATTCCAAAATAGCTTGTGATGACACTTTTCTGCTAAGATAATTTTCAATGAAATTCCATTTCCCTAGGGTGTATGTGATATTGAATTCAAATTTATGGAGGTATTCCAGCCAATTCCTCTATCTGATATTCAAGTATTTTTGAGAAAATATATAGATCAAACTCTTAGGGTCATAAAAGACTGTGAACCTTTCCCCAAAAAAGATAGTACTACCAATACTTAAGCACATGCATAACTATGGAAAGCTCTAAATCATGATTGGGATGATTATACTCATGCGTTCAAAGATAATGATAGACGTAATCAACTAAAAATGTGTTGATATTCTGATGGAATATATGATTCATCAAATCCATAAAAACTACATTAGTATTAGTCAGAACAAATAGCATCACAATATATTCATAATATCCATACCTTCTCCTAATGGTTTTCATTGAGATATCATACTTCTGACCTCTGATATGATGATAACCCAACCTAATATCGATCTTTGAAAACCACATTCCCCCATTTAACTAATTAAACAAATCATCCACATGAGGCAAAGGATACATGTTCTTAACTATTACCTGATTCATCTTCTAATAGTCTATACACAATCAAAGTGATATGTATTCCTTTTTGGAAAAGAGCATTGGGGTTTCCCATGGTGAAACACTTGGGTGAACAAAACCCTTTTTCATTAGGTCATCCAACTTAATATTGATCTCTTTCAGATCCACTGGTTCCATATGATGGGAAGGTATTGAAATCATCTATGTACCTAGCACCAGGTCAATTGTGAACTCCACCACCCTCTATGGAGGAATACAAGAGAAATAATTTGGGAAAACATTAGGAGAATACTGAACAACATTGGTAATATCATCAATAGAAGAAACATCATTAGGATCTACTACAACAGTAGATAAAAAACTCTTGAGCTCTGGGCAGGAAGGTCTTGCACTGCCATACCTCGGATCTCACTCTCCCTAAAACACCCATGAGCTCCCATAGGCCACAAGAAACAAGAAACACTTATGATAACAATCAACCTCATCATGATGATCAAAAAATAAATATATCTTAATGATGACATCAAACAAATCCAGATCAAGAATGAGAAAATCCCAGACTAACTCTATATTGGCTATCAAAAGCGCACAAGGACACTGAAACCCCTACTCGTTTCTCTTCCCAAGATATGTCCCTAACTCCATAAAAAAAATATGAGATCCATTGTAATTTTATTCATATAAACAAAATGGGTAGATATAAATTAGTGATAAGAACTAGTATCAAATAAATAAATTATTATGAAAGATTCAATGAAGATGGTACCTCACACTATCATAGGACCCATATATACCTCCACCAAAAACTAATATATTATATAAACGTGCTTTACTCCTGAGGCCTATAGCTGGATCCCTATAGTCTTTGAAGCATCTAACTATGTTGTGGTAGCCTTGAGCCGACAATCCCTGATCATATCAATGAGTAAACATATCCTGACAGAAATGATAAAAATGACCATAATGTCCAAAACTATTGCACATAATTGTAGGTAAGTAAAAAGAGTTTTTTTTTGTGTTTCTGACCTTGCCACACTGATAGAAAGTCATAGTCACACCACTATATACAACTGGAGGTTCCTAAGAGGCATGTTATTGAGACCAATCTCTATCACTCCTATGATAATCATGTGACTTCCTCTTTTTCCCTGGAGCACAACTGAAACCGCCACTATGTGGAAGAGAAGGGGTGGAATATCTAACCTTGAATTCCATATTCATATCCTCCATCATATATCTATCCACTATCTCTATATAGGTCTAAATATTAAGTATAAATACCTATGATCTGTTATCCAATGAAAACCCCTATTAGTACTTCTGAGCTTTTAGATGGTCATTCTTTACAACCTCCGGTGTAAAACAAACCAGCTCATCAAATCAATTAGTATATTCCAAAACTGAATACTCTCTCTGCTACAAAGATTGTAACTCTAGATACTTCACCATCATCAAATAATCTATAAAAAACTTTTGGAATAATAAATCCTTGAAACCCTTCTATCCAAGACCACATACCTATCTGCAAGTAACATGGATTCCCACCAATGCTTGTTGGGACCATCAAGTATGAACATCATGAACTTTACTTTGATAATCTTAGTTGTATCTTGGAATTAAAAGATATTATAAATCTTATCAATCCATTACTCTGCCCCTTTAGGTTCATTCATAACTTTAAAGTATTTTGGATTCTTATTAAAGAAATCTCATGATTGATCTTAGTCTCCTACATCCCCTGACTATACCTTAAAAATTGTGTTCTGATCTGGCAGTACACTTTGGTCGAAAGCATGAACTTCCTGCAAAATAGCCTCGATAAAGTTCTGGTCCATTGAAGGATTCCCCTGAGGAGAATCAGCTTCACCCTTCTGAGGAACTCATGGAACATGTCTTGAAGGCATATTGTTGCACACCAAAATATAATAAACTATCATAAAATAGTATAATCTCAGTTCAAACCAGAAAACCCATAATAAAAAAATTATATTGAGGTCAAGAACGTAAAATATGAGACACACATCCCAACATCCCATGGTAACTTGAGTCTCATCACAATAAGATCTAGCTTGGTACTCACTGTAATATACCACTAAAGTCCTAAAAATACTATCTATAATCTACCAAACATCCCAAGATAATGACTCTTGAGGAAAAACCACCTATGATGCCACTTTGTAACAAACTAGCTCAGATACCCTCTTGATAATGGAACCCAACCCAATTTACCACATACCCCAAGGGAGTTCCTGATCCCCATGGGCTGGTGGCTAGCACCATTTCATAAAAGAGAAAGTATAGGGAATTATTTTTTCCAACCTGAAGAAACAACATGATATATATACAAATAGAAGAGAGAAACAACAAAAGATAAAAATATATTCTATAACATATAAATAATAATGGAAGCGATGCAACTAAAAATGTATCTAAATAATATCCAAGAGACCAGTCCAACAGTAAAAGACAACAAAACTAAAATAACTACTCCAATAGTGTTCGAGTGATAGAATTGGTAAACCCACACCATCTCACCATCCATCTACTCAAAACCCGGCTGATAAAAAACCTCACCACCTTACTACAGTTCCTTGCCTTTATCTGCATCAAAATTCATAACCAAGTCTACACACTACCAAATGGGTATGTAGGGTGTGAACTAACAGTATCATTAGGGTCTCACCTAGGTGTTCCATATCAGGTCTCTGAATAATAATTCAATCATTCTCAAATTTAAATAAAACAAGGCATGATATCCATTTTAGTAGTTTTTTATATCAAAATCATGAAAAATAACTTAATTTAACCTGTTTACATATTTAAAAATAAATAAGGTAAATTATTTTCAAAGAATTCCATATACATATATCATAATAGATATATCATGTCAGATAAAATCATGCATCACATATCATATCATATCCATGGTAGTACAATCAAAATAGTACAAACAAAAATAGCCCAAATCATCCAAGAATCATGGGTAACAACGTGCCAAGGATCACACTAGGTGAGGATAGCTAGGAAAATTATTCCTAAAATAGATAATCAGGCACTCATCTAGCCTCTAGAAATATTCATTGATCCTATAGAGCAGAGGAACACCCTAATAAGTGAACCCCCTAACAGGTCTAACAAGTCCCTAGAACAACATGCCTAGGGACTAGAGGAAATACCCATGATAAAACCCCACTTAATAGTGGATGAGACCTATTACTATACCTTCCACCTAAGTTCACAAGGTTTCCAATATGCTATATTTTCAAAACCATTTCATCATTTCATGCTTTGAAAAGCATTTCATAAAACCATTTCAAAATGCTTTGAAAAATCATTTTCATTTACTAAAACTAGGGGAAATATTTTATAAAAACACATTTCCACACACACACAAAAAATCATTTATATCATGACATTTCTTTTAATAGAACAATTTATTAAAAATCAGAGCAACGCATTTCACAAACACAAACTTGAGATGTAACCACCTACCTCAAAACTCGGGTCACATATGATCATAACAGAATCCAGCATAAGGAAGAAACCAATAATTAAAATGGATTCCCTATAATAAATTTCAACCTATTATATTTGATTCAATTTAACAAAAGACTCAATGGATAAGAGGAAACAACACATACCTCAATAACTTACATCCACCACACCACAACCAACAAAGGATCAGTCATCAGAATAAGATCACACAATGAATCTAGAAAAGAATCAAAGGAAACATCAACATGGATAAAAAAACAATATCACAATGCAACAGTGCTACCATGATCAAAGGTAATGAATAATAAAAAGGATCTCTTACCTGGAGAGATTCAACAAAAAATTTCGGATGATCGAATACTAAATAAATCGATCTAGATCAAACGGAGACTCCCAAAATCCCTAGAGGAGATCCCTAGGTCAATATGAGAGAGATCTATGGAAGAATTAATAAATATATCATCCAAGAATAACCCTTAAATCCATTTTCATGATATTTACATAACATTTAATCCATTTACACATCGTGTAACCCTTGGAACTTAGATATGATGAAAAGTCCCTCACCTTTTTATTAAAAATTGATATTTTAATATTACGCATCATGTAACCTTTACACATAGTGTACTCCCTTCATGTTTTATACCAACTTCATGGAATTTTTCCTGAAAATTTTACACATCATGTACTTCCATTACACAGCATGTATTTCTCTTGCAGACTGAAAAATGTCCAAATTCTTACATGAAAACCCAAACCACCTTGGGAATTCTCCAAAATCAGGGAGAACCCCACCAATCCATTAAAACATTTATACCTAAACTCAATTAATTTAAACAAACATATATCCCAAAAATTTAGTTAATTTTTCTCAAAAAAGTTTCTCCATCTTCAGGATTCCTAAGACACGCCCAATTAAAGAGGAAAACTAGCAAAGAGAAGGGAAATACCTAAAAGTGGGTAACATGATGTTATAGTAATTATTTATCTAAATAAGATATCATTATCTCACCATGAGGAACACTTTTATATTTCTCTTCCTTTCCCCTAAATTAATAATGAAAGTGTTAAATAACACAGAGTATTTTACTTAGTTCACCCACACTGAACTATGTCCAAGGAGAATGCACAATAATGCACATGTGTAAAAAAAATCACTAAAATATCACTGATTAAAGTAAAATTTAGAGCATCCTCAATAACCCTCTTGGTTCAATACCTTGAATAATTATATAACTTTATACTATCCATCAACAAGGAAATCACTTCTCTACTTTTTTGGATATTTCTTCTTTACACAGGTGATTTGAACATACACCTATAATGGTGTTTCTCTTAAGTAAAACAATGTTGATTTCTAGTAAGGACGAGACTCCTAGAAGGTAACATTATTCAATTTTTAACCTTATAAAATAAATCTATAAGAATAACTTTGAAAATCCTCTCTAGAAAAAACTCATTTTCTCTACCTATATTTTTATCTCTGTGTGATATGTCTATGCACAGTAGCCTATATTCATTTTTTTATATAAATCAACTAATTAGGATTGATCCCTATATTACCAGGATTATTCCAACTATCCCCTATGTTGATTGGGGGAATCATCCACCGTTAATCTTGAATTAACTTCTGAAAGTTACAATCCTTAACTCCTTTTCCTTTGAAATTGTAACAAGAATCCTACAGTATGCATACATCTAATGTGGCATGGACATGTCTTGGCTATATCATGGTATAGAGGAACTATGGCATAGAAAATTTCCTTTTTCACCTTTAATGGAGTGGAAAACAACACAGTTTCATAGATAATTCTATTTGACTAGATCAACTTTCTTCACACATTAACTCCTTCTATAACACCCATCCTTAACTATTTCAAAATTAACTAGATATGATGTGGAATCATATGTTACATCATATCCTTCTATAGGATAGGGGATCCCAAAACCTTCACTTCTACCAAAATAGGAAACTCCATGTTTCAATTCATAGATGTTTCATAGACACCTCTAAATTTCTAAAGGCACTAAAATCACATTATCATGCCTATATGTTGTGTACATTGTGGTTGCAGTGTAATAATTTCCTCTAGAAGGGGACTGTGGAATAGCCTATTATATTATAACATGGGAACATCTAAAATTATAGATGTGCTAAAAAATATCTACCAAGACTAAGTATCATGGTCAATATGGTTGTGTTGTAGCTTAAATGAACCTTGTCCCACATCATACTTTCTTCTATAAATTTCATAGCTTGTATAATTCTTTTTGGTTCTTTTCCCTTGAGTTGTTAGTAGGGTTCATCACTAAAACACCATGCATGTACTAGATTCATGATCCATGCCTCACCTATATTGGCCCATGTGCCCATCCCATGCACTTTCACCCAAGCGCGCACTCCTATGGTCTTAGTGCAGACCACCTATTCATAGCATCCTTCACACTCCCTAGTACCGTCTTGGATATTTGGCCCCAATTAGCCTCATTTTTGAAACACAAACATCAAGGATATGATTTATTCCATATACAAGGAATTGGCTTCCTCATTCTTCCTAACTTCCTTTTGTGGGTGATTATGGACTCCTCTTTCCTTTTACAGCATAGTCTAGGTGACTATGGTGTGGCTTATGTTAAACTGACAAAACACTTATTCGCTCTTCAGATCTCCCTTCTCCACTTTGTCAACAAACACTGCACACAAACCTCTAAATGAATTTTGTCCAAAACTTGAGTACTCATTGGTCCACATACATCACAGTGTATGAGATCCAATACCCCATTCTCCCTTTTACCTCTTCCACTAAAAGTTGTTTTGGTCATTTTTTCTAATAAGAAAGATTTTAAATTTTAAAATGATTTATAATCAAATGATTCCAAAAATCCATCTCTATGGAGTATTTGTATTTTTTTATCATTTATATAACCTAGGAGACAATCCTAAAGTTAGGTGGGATTAGAATCAACCATGATTATATTATTCTGAATATTGTAAATAATATTATTCATGTCTAGAATATATAAACTACTTAACTTACTCCTGATTCTATAAAAAAATCATTATTATATATATAATATCTCTTTTCACAATAATGAATGAAAATAATATCTTTATCAAGAAATGTGCAGAAATAAAAGTTATGTTAATGGTGTTAATATATAATAGTTCTCTAATTTTGGAACTAATCCACTTTGTAAAGTCAAATCATAAGTTCAAACTTATAATGCAGTAACTCTCTATCCATTAATGATGTGAATATATAATTAACCTTTTTTAAATTCCCTCTTATCTTTAAGTCTATATTTATTAGAAAAAATTTGTGATGCACACTTGTTATCTAGTAACCACGATTGAAATTTAGTAAAATTGACTTCTATACCAATAAAATTAAGATAATCAGAATGATTATCTTTGAGATCACTTCTTAGTCTTAGAAACCAATTTAAAATTGTTTTATAGGTCATATCTATAGGGGTATCAAAATTATTATTATGATTTAATCCAAAATATATTACAAATACATGCCTATGGGTGAGTATTTTGTTTTATATCTTTTCATAAATTACTTTTAATGAAATTACTCCCACTAAAAATGATAACCAAATATATATTTTCTATTTAGTGATCCATGATCCATATTTTACTAAATTCTAGTTCACTTTAGAATTTCACCCATCCCTTAGCTATTTATGTGGGAAAACTTTCAAATCATAATAGTTATGATTCTTTTATAGCTGAACAGATAAAATATTTATCCAAATCCATCATATGGATTCACTTAACTCCATTCCTCTAGTAACATAATCCTATTAAGGAATCTCAGGTATTTTAATCCAAATAAAATTCTAGTAAAATGTTCCTAATACTATTAGGATCACCCATTACTTGATTTCCTTACATAATAAAATCCACAGGCACCTGGATTTAGCATGACCCACCCGGTTGGATGATCGAGGTCTTGACAAGTGCCACTTTGGAAGGAATCTCACACATAGTATTTGAGGGGTTTTCTTTTAAAATTATCACTATTTTAACATAAATCACATGCATATTAAACCCATTATGTCTCATGAAATTATCATTATATCATTTTGTATTCCTTTTTGTACGCATGCTTCTAACGATTTATTTTTGGAATCTCAATTCCATCCAAAAAATAAATTTTTACACACCACATTAATGTATAAATCTTTACACAACCCACAAGTATGTGTTACTCTCCCAAAATAGAAGTTAAAAATATTCATACATATCCAAATTCATCTCATTCATAAGGTAAAAAAACTCTTCATGTAAAGAGATTATATTAAATGATACATGTTCAAAGGAGGTTGTCATTGCTATAATTAAATGTTATCTCCTTAGGGTCTATGATGTGTTGTTTATCACCACTCTTGGTTAGATAGTATGACTCACTAAAATCAAGATAAGGTCATATAGAGTCACAAACAAATAAAAACCATAAGTTAAGTTAATTGTAATGAATTGGAGTTTGGGACATGGTGTATAGTGACCTAAGATTAAAATACATGGATATTACATAATTTTAGATGAATATTCAGTACATTACAAAAATATATGCCCAAGGACTGTAATAGTTTTGTGTCTTTGGAAAATCATAAACCTTCTTTATTTTTGGTGAAATATCTTCAACAAATCTCATAAAGATATTTCCCTTTAGTAATCCTACTTAAAACCTTTATTCATAACCTGGGGAAAGGAAGCATAAGAAAGGGGTGAGATAAAATGCTCTTTAAGGGTAAACAAGGATATATGTAAGAATAATCACTGGCATAAGGGTATGAGAACATGATAATATAATTATAAGATCATACTCTTCATATCAAAGATTATAATCAAGATACATGGAATAAATATTGGTAGTTTATAAGACGTGAATCATAAGGTAATCGAGAGAATAATCCATGAAGTCATAACATATGAATAATACAAGGAACTGTGTAAGAGATATAAAATGATTTCCATAGTAGTCAAGGATTACGCCAAGGCCATCTTAGTGGAAAAAGTCCTTTACTAAACTGGGTTCACTCCCCATTTCATCCCTATATTAATGAACTAGTTTCACTTCCCATTCTATCCCTATATTAATGAACTAATTTCACTTATTGTTCCAGCTCTGTATTACTAAACTGAGTTCACTCTTCATTCCATCCATGTCATACTAAGTCGAGTTCACTCATCATTCCAGTCCTATCATACTGAACTAAGTTCACTCCATGTTCCATCCATTTCATAATAAATCGATTTCACTTCTCATTCCATCCCTATAATACTCATGAGATATAAATCATTATCTAATGCATTGTAGATAGATATAGGTCCCACCCATCACATAATAAAATCATACATACATGTTCCACAAGATAATAAAGCATTAATCATATCATGACCCATAAAAATAGATGGGTTTCATAAACATCATGTCATAACTCATGAAATGAAATGGGTATCATAAATATTTCATCATATCATTACTTATGGAAAATAGATATGTCTCATAATCATTTCATCAAATCATAACCCATGAAAAGAATCAGGTTTCAAAATCATATAACCCATGGAAGAGAAATGGATGTTATAAACATCATTCTATCCAAACATAAACCATTAAAAAAATAATATGAATGGTATCCTTGGATCATAACCCAAGTAAATCATAAACTACATCAAATTATATCATATTATATGCATAAGGATTTTAAAAGATCACTTGGAACATAAATTTTCTTTAAAAATCACTTTTTAAAAACATATAAAATTTTCAAAATACTTTTCTTTGAAACCACTTTAAAAACATATAAAGGAATCATGTAAAATCATTTAAAACATTTTTTGAGGAAAATATCCATTCTTCTTTGAAAACAATTTTTAAAACATAAACATTTTAAAAATACTTTCCTTTTAAAATAACCTTGAAAACATATAAAGGAAGCTTTGAAACCCATATAAAAAAATTGAAAACCTTTTTATTTGAAAAAAACATTAAAAAATTAATTTCTAGAATATTATGGGAAAAAATATTTTAAAAAAACCTTGTAAAATTTCAAAGTAATCTTTAAGGAAATGGAAGTGGGTAAATATGTACATGCCAAACATTCCTTTTGCACCAAAAAAAGTTTAGAAAAGTGCCTTGATCATAAAATTATAGGGAGATTCCTTTTAAAAACATTTTAATTAAAATGTTAAAACATGGGTAAAAATTTCTTTTACACATCATAGTAAAACATTTTTAAGATATTTTTAGACAACATGGTTTTGTGAATAAAACAAATTTCTGACCGAACGGAGAAATAAAGTCAGATATTCTAAAAAAACACTTTATTGATTATCTAAAGTACCAAAGAGTGGTAAAATTGTACCAATAAAAGGATATGTCATGGATAACCATAGTATAATAAAATTTATGATAGTTATTTTGATATGAATCATAATATTTCATCAATGGAAAAACAATCTCGATAAATTATGAGATTGCAGCAATAAATTGTTACCACTTTGGTAACTTTGAATCATAATAAAATGGAAATAATAACATTAAATGAAGATTAAAATATCATTAAAATAATTATATTCTTGATATAACTTATCAAATGTTATTATATACACCTCATATAAAAATATTTGTGCATAACATGGCATGTGTCTCAAAGAAGGAAAATTGAGACAAATTTACTTTACTGATTTGGTAGCTTTTGAACCATAAACTCCATGAAAGTAATATCATAAAAGGGATATGTAAATACCCATAAATTTAATTATAAGAATAATATAATTCATTTATGGGAAGTATGTGAACCACACAACAAAAATAAGTGGTGAATAAAGCATAAGTCTTATAGAAATAAAAGTGAGATGAGAAAACCCTTACCTTAAGTCTTGACTTTCTTCATACATGTTCAAAAATCCTGTATAATAAATATAAGTTTATTATAAATATACCAGAGAACCATATTATTATATCCAATACCAAATATTATTTTATATGACTTTATATTATCTTTTTATTAACAGGTCTATGTTAATGTTACGTTTAGGGTATTATCCGCTTTGTTTTTCGTATATGTTTTGACTTGTTATTCTTGATCTTCTTACTTAGATCATGATTTAATTATTTAAAAAAATGTAAAAAATGATATAAATATAATATATATTCAGTATATATGTATTTATAATAATCTATAAAATATAAAAATATGAAATGGAATACACCATTCATGGATACAGTAGGTTATACGTACGCATGAACATTGTTTCTGTTTAATTGTCGTATTGAGAGAAAGAAAGTAAAAGAAATATATGTATAAATATATAATATTATATGAGTAGAATTATAATATCATATATATTATATAATTTTACTATAATTATCCTTGATACATTCTATGTATAGTTTGAATGAATCACATCGTTTTGAGGAGGTGGTAGTCCACACGTCCACAAACAAAGTTATCGTATTTACACAAAATGGAAAGAATAAAGTTATGTTTTATATAATACTTAAATAAGAATAAATTCATCATAAATATAATAAATATAAAATAAAAATGTATTTTAAATCATAATTACCACCCATGATATGTGGTAGAATAAAAATGAACAACATCATTTTGCAAGGCGGTAGTCCACTTTACACACAAACGGTAATTTTGTTACCCATTAGATGGAATTATTTGTAAGTGTAGATATAAAACTTGGAATAAAAACATATTAGTATATTTATTATATTTATGTTATTATATAATCATGTAATAATAATATTTTATGTGGTGGATAATGAAAATAAAACAAAGGATCTTGAGTAAGGATGTTACCTCTTCTTTGGGAAACTCCACTTGGTTTTCACCAAAGGGATTCCTTGGTTGGCTTTTCTACCAAAAGGATGATTCTAGGATTAAGGTTGGTATTTTGGGATCTTATTTTATCAGAGGTTTTTTAAGCCAAATAGATTTATATGTGTGAATAATTGGGAGGGTGATTACCTTTTTATAGTGGAGGAGGAGGGGTATTCTTGTAAATTTTTTAAAAGGGAATTCCACCCATGTTTTCCCTAGTCAAGTGGTTAAAATAATGGTCCAAATTAGATCCAAGGGATTATATGGTCTATATATGAACATCCAATGGATTTTGGAAAAGTTTCTATGTCATTTTGGGAAATAAGTTTAAGGATTAGTCTTTTGTTAAGCTAATTTTTCTCTTGCTGTAATTAATTTTAATCACTTTCTCTAGTATTTTTAGTCAAAAAATTATTTAACCTTATTATAAATTATAGATTATTATTATTAATAATATTTAATCTATTTTTTCAAATTCCAATCACATGAGTGGAAGAAATTAATTTAAAATTAATCTCACATATGAGATGGAAATGAGGGTTTTTAAAGTGAAAAGGTCCAAAAGTTTGAAATGTTTTTATTTACAATTTCATTATGAAATTGATTCAATGGACTAAATTGTATTAATTGATGTAAAATTTATATAATTATACTTTAAAACCAAATTAAAATATAATTTAACTATATAAATAAATTAGATGAAAAAGTCTTTTTGAATTAAAATTCAATGTTTTTCATTACTCATCAAAAAATGAATATTCTCAAAAAAATACCAAAAAATTCACCCAAAGTAAATTTTAATATTCCTATTTAAAAAATTAAGTTTATTTTTCAAATAAAAATTATAAAAGTTTCAAAAATAATATTTAAAATGGGTTCTCCATTAAAATGTGGTAAAATTACCTTTTAGAAAAATACATCTTTTTATTCATAAAATTGGATTTATTCTTATCTTATACCTATAAAATATATTGGATCAGTATCAAAAATATTGATTGAATATATATAATATATTTTTTTTAAACATTAATCAAAGGTTTTTTGTTTAATTTATTGAAATAAAATTTTGTTTTTATATAGAAAAATAGTTTTCTTAGAAAAGTAATTTCTTTATTTTAAAATAGTTCTTTCATTCACTTCTATTAATTGATAAAAAAATGAATCATTTTATATACATGTGTAAATAATATTTTCACAATTTATTTAATCTTATTTGTAACTTCAATTCCAATGGTTTAGTGGTATCTATAGTAGTATTTTAATAATAATATTAATAATATATTGTAGTTTGGTAAAACTCGGTCTTACGTGTTACGAAAGATATAAAAGGAACTCGAAACTATGTGTAACACAAGACAAACATAGTGTTTAATGTATCAAAAGTTATTCTAAGTGTTGCGTGTGGTGAAATATTAACTTTTTTGTGTGTATATTTCAATCTAAACTTATTGATTTTATATAAAAAAAGCTATATTCATTGTTGCGTGAAATAAAAAATATCAAAAATATTAAATTAATTTGAAGAAATAAATTTCACAAAATATCAGGGTGTTACATTATAACCCTATTAAAATGAATTTATCCATATAAATTCATATATTTTATTAAAGGTTTAATACTTGAAATTTCCTTTCATAGAAACCCACATCAAAAAAATGAATACTGAAGCTTTTTTTTTAAGGAAAGTTGGAACCGTAACAGTTACCCAAAGTAACTCAGAACTAGGTTTCCAAAAATATAACATATGTAGAAATTGAAAACATGGACATGGAAGATAAATCTAAATATCATGTTCTTATGGATAGTGATAGAGGACATGGTTAGGATAAATTTAACAATCACAAATCCATAACCCAAAGAGGCATGAGAAAGGTCATTGATATCATCAAAAATGATGATAACTTGAAAAAATTGTATTTCAAGACCATTTTTTCCTAAAGTTGGATAATTTTCATGAAAATATATACTTACATGAATTTAGGACAACCTTACCCTTTGTAGTACCATGATCAACTTCCACTTCATCTCTTATTCTAATAAATGAAGGTTAATTTTTCATTCCTAAAGGATTAATAGATCATGAGTGTAACACCACAAGGTTTTAAAAATAAATTTAAATGCATGAAAGTTTTTTTAAGTATATATTTATAACTATCCTTTAAACATAATTTTCCAGCTTCTATGTTTTTAATTTTGAAAAACGGCCATCTAAAATTGTGTTTAGTAAGTTATTTAGAGTTTGATAGAACCAACTTATTTTTTGGTGAATAGTAACATACCCTTATGAATAGTGATATGAATAGTAATATGACCCTTATGAATAGTAAATCATATTATTATTTTATTTTCTTAAGGATATAAGATAATGAGATGTTGATTAATTTTTCAAGGTGTTAAAAAATGAGTTATAGATTTAAAATTGTTATTTTTTAATAAATTATAATTTTATTTAAAAATTAAATTAATAATATTAGAAATTTATTTTCAAAAAATGGATTTCATTTTTTAATTCTACACGTCGATAAATTGTTAGGGTGAATTTTTGGGAATTTTCTAAAATTCTAGAATTTTTTATGAATAGTGAAATACGGTAAAATACCGTATATTCAAATTATCAGTTAAATACAATATTTATGACATCATAAGTGATGTAGTACCACTTGGTTCGACCTCACATGACATTATTACTATTTTAAGTCACATGAATTATGACTATTCATAGTCTTGAGAAAAATATTATAATAATGATTAAAATAATGTAAAAAACCTCCTCCCCTCCACTATAAATACCACCCTCATTCCCCTCTTCCTACCACACCTCTCAAGCCTTAATCCTTACCTAAGTTCTACCCAATACTCCTCCCAAGGCTCTTCCCGACGTCCTAGAGCTACTGGTCTCACCAAAAGGCCAAAACCAAAGCCCTTAAGATGGATCTCAAGGATAAGGGATCAAGAGGTAAACATCCTCTTTTGTTTTCTTTCTTTTCTTTTCATTTTCTTTTCTATTATTATTCTTTTCTTACTTACCCTTATCCAAGAGGAATGAATGATCCATTATCTTAAATATTATGGATTTCATCATTTTTATGGAATACTCAAAATTATACTTCTTCTCCTCTCCCACTTATTCAAAAATTAAAACACAGTCCGTGATGTGTCGATTTACTATCATCGTGGACGATATGATTTCAATTTCATTTAATTTATTAAATACTGTTCATTAAACCATTTTTATGGTTGAACTAGATTATAATTTATGTATTATAGATTATATAATACTCTGGAATCATTTTTTACACATGGTATTAATTTATAAAAAAAATGAGTTCTTTTCGATCGAAGAATCACCAAAATAACCTAAACAAATATCAATAATGATTTAACTCATGAATCATCATCATGAAAGAATTAAAAATGATAAATGGTATAATATATGGTTTGGAAAATATTTAAATACCATCCCATTCCAATTATGAAGTTTCACTTCCAATCGATAAGAATATCCATCATGAACCAATCATAAAAATCATGTAAAGAACGCACCCAAAACAATAGAAGGAACAAAATGATAACAATTAAAGGGTAAAATGATGTAATGAAATGATCATATAAGGTATTATAAAGATTTATATGTTTATTTAAGATATTAATAACACTATTTTAACCATTATACGGTAGTTTTAGACAATTTTTAAGTAAGACAAACCATAGGTAAAAAATTCTTAACCCGATTTCCATTCTTTGGGTTAAACTTCTACTTCGTTATTTATGTGATATTAAAAAATATATATAATGTGTTTTGTTTATATTATGTTTAATTATGTTTATTTATAGTGTATATACATATTCCATCCACTCTATTAAGTCTCTCTTCTATTATATGTTTTATGTAAGGGGATTTTCTTTTAAAATCGTCTTTTAAAAATTCTGTTTTACAAAATTCAAAAGTAGTGTTTTTATGAAATTATTTATGTTGTATGATTATGTTATGGTTCTTGGTAACTATTTTTTATTAATTGTTTGACCTATATCTCCCTCTAATTAATTGTCTATGTGTAAGTGGGATTTTTTCCATATGTTTACGCCAAATGTAACTATGATGGTTACACAAATTGTAAGGTAGCCGTGAGGGTTACAAATTATAAGGTAGCTGAGAGGGTTACAATATTTTGTAAGTAATTCCCTAAGAAACTTTTATGGTTATATTTATGTTCTTATGTTTTGTGGGTATCTTTTGAAAATCTCATGTTTCATAAATTAAGTTTATATGGGGGACAAGTATGTATTTTGAAAATGATTTCATATGTTACAAGTATTCATGGACTAATATGTTATTTCCTTCTTTTCATATCCCTTAATGATCTTTTTGTGCTCATCCCAAGTTTGTAAATTATTTTCACATGTTATAAGGATGTGTGTGACAAATAAGTAATCCAAGTTAAATTATTGAATAATTTTCAAATAAAATCATGTTATATTTGAAAGTTTTATATTTTGGAAAAAATGAATATTATTTTTATGGTATCCACTCTATATTAATGTGTAATGTTATGAATGTATTATGTAAAAATTATATAAATCTATAAAATTTTAAATATCCTCAATACAAAAGGAATTTATTTCTTGACTAAATTCAAGATTATTTAATATAATAAGTCTTGGTCCTTATAGTTGGTATCAGAGGATGGTTTAGATAACTTTAGGGGTTAGAATGATGTTAATATAATACCATAAATGTTTTTTTTACTCTATGGTTAATTTTAAATGATATAGAATTTAAATATTACCATGTTGCTTCCACTAAGATATGTTTTTTCATAATGGTTATCTACAAAAGAAACAGGGAAGATGAAGAGGAGAGGCACTAACAGAATAATATCCTTCTAAATATGCAGCCCAGAATGGTAGGGATTGGAACTGAGCAGTTTGTGACAGTAATGGATCAGCTAACTCAGGAAATAAATGGTGGTGGAATCCATGCAAGAGAAATACTATAGTCACCACAATGTAACATGACAATAGTAGAAAATTTTATGAGACAACACCCTCTTTCTTTCAGTGGATCTTCTGACCTAGTAGCAACTGAATGATGGATTAATCATTTGAAAATATATTCGATGTTATGGGTTGTTTAGATAATAAAAAGGTAAGTCTTTCCATTTATTATTTTGATGGTGAATCTGATTAGTGGTGGTCAATGGTAAATAATATCAGGGATATAGAGGATATTGATGCCTTACAGTGGGATAAATTTAAAATTATTTTCCTTGAAAAATATTTTCCTAAGGTGGTGTGACTTAGGATGGAGAAGAAATTCCTTGAATTGAGGCAGAAGAAGGAAGATTCATTGGTTGTGTGTAAAGAGAAATTCACCCAACTGGCGAGGTATGCTCCAAATCTTATTCTGGATCTTGATAGAAAAATCAACCTCTTTTACTCAGGATTGAATCCAAGGTATCGAATAGTGTTGACCTCTCGTGAATTCAAAAGTTATGAGAAACTTTTTTGATGTGATGAGAGGGTATAGATGGAGTTTTCTGATGATAACTTTAATTTTGACAACAAAGAGAAGAATAGGTCCAGATAGAAATTGATGGGTAAGAATCAACCAAAGAAATATGATGGTAAGAAAATCCAGTTTTAAGATTGTGAAAAGTGTGGAAAGAAGCACCATGGGGAATGTCTTACCAAATCTAGGAAGTGTTTTCGATGTGGTAAGTTTGTACATATAGCCCGATATTGTAATTAAAATGATCCTAAGACTAATCCGGATAAGAAAAATATAAAGTGTTTTAAATGTGGTGAGATAGGTCATTATGAAAATTCATGCCCAAAGAGAGATTTGAATGATTCAAAGAAGCCAGACTACAAGCAGAAGGTGTAGTGAGATCCTTTGAAACTATGTCAGTAGAAGTTGGGCCATCGAATGAAGTTATATCAGTTACTTTTTTTATTTACTCAGATTTTTCTAAAGTTTTTTTTTTTGATACGGGGTCTATACATTCTTTAATTTCTAAGGAATTTTCTGGTAAATTATAAATATCACCTCAATAAATTATACCAGAACTTATTGTTAAAACATTAGAGGGAATATTATAGTAAAGAGGATTTATAAGAATCTTTCTATTGTGGTCTTTGGAAATAAATTACTTTCAAACCTTGTTGTTTTCCCTTAGTATAGTTTGATGTTATTCTAGGAATGGATTGGATTTCTATTTATCATAATAATATTTACTGTAGATCTAAAGAAGTTGTTTTTTAGAAATAGTTTCATTTTTATACAAGAAGGAACCCATACAATTGATAACATATCAAGAAGATGGGAAAATTTTGAATGATGGAAATGAAATTTATCTTGCTCACATTTTTGAAAATAAGGGAACTATTCAAATTAATGATGTTCCAGTGGTAAATGAATACCTTGGTGTTTTTCCTGATGAGTTACCCGGTGTTATACCTGATCAGGAAGTCTAATTCACAATTGAATTAGTTCCTAATGCTAATCAAATTTCAAAACCCCAATATCGTATGACTCAAATAGAACTTCTTTAATTGAAAAATCAGTTGTAGGATTTTCTTGATAAAGGATTCATTCATCCTAGCACTTCACCATGGGTTTCCCCTGTTTTATTCGTTAAAATGAAAGATGGTTCCATGAGACTTTGCATTGATTATAGAGACTTGAATAACATCACTACTAAAAAAGTATCATTTTCCTCATATTGATGACTTGTTTGATCAACTCTAGGGAGCTCTGTACTTTTCCAAGATTGACTTTAGATTCGGATACAATCAGCTGAAGGTGACGGAGGATGACATCCCGAAAATAGATTTTTTTACTAGATATGGGCATTATAAATTTGTTTCTATGCCATTTGGATTAACTAATGCACCTGTTGTATTCATGAATCTTATGAATATAATATTTCATGAGTTCTTGGATAAGTTTGTGGTTTTGTTTATTGATGGAATTCTAGTATTTTCTAAGAGTAAAGAGGAGCATGGAAAACATATAAGGGCTATTTTTCAAAACTTAAAGGAAAAGAAACTGTATGGAAAATTTAGAAAGTGTGATTTTTGGTGGAAAAAAAATTATTTTCTTGGGCACATTGTAAATAAGGATGGAATAACAGTTGATCCTTCCAAAAAAAAGTGGTTGATGAATGGAAAATACCCACAAATGTTACAGAGATTTGTAGTTTTATTGGATTAGCAGGTTATTACCGACGGTTTGTTAAAAACATTTCATGATTATCTAGCCCACTAACTAAGTTAACGTGAAAAGGGGTTAAATTTATTTGGACAAAAGAATGTGATGTTTGTTTTCAGGAACTAAAGAGGAGAATGGTGAATGCTCTAATTTTGGCCTTGGCTTCCCAAAATGGTGAGTTTTTCATCTATAGTGATGCTTCATTGAAGGGACTTGGTTGTGTTCTGATGCAGAATGATCAGGTAATTTCTTATGCTTCAATAAAACTAAAACCTTGTGAGTTAAATTATACCACACATGATTTGGAATTGGTATCTGTGGTTTTTGTATTGAAAATTTGGAGGCATCATTTATAAGGATCCAAATGTCAAATATATACCAACTATAAAAGTCTGAATTATATATTCACTCAAAAAGAATTAAACATGAGGAAGAGAAGATGGATTAAATTAGTAAAATAGTATGATTGCACAATCAATTACCGTCCGAGAAAAGAAAAAAAAAGTGGTGAGTTCCTTGAGTCTAAAACATCATGCATCATTAACCATGTTATGTTTGAAACATGATACCTTGATTAATGATTTGATGAATTTTTTCTTAGAATTTGTTGGTGTAGGAAATACCTCTATTTTGTTTTAGGTTTCAGTGAAATCATTATTATCAGATAGAATTAAGAAATCACAGAAGGAATATCATGAGCTACAGAAAAAGGTAGATTGGTTAAAATGGGTAAGTTTCCAGAATTTAACCTTGATAAATATTGTATTTTAAGATTTGGTAAAAGTTTTTGTATGCCTTTTGATTCCCAATTAAAGAAAGATTTGTTTTTTGAAGCTCATAGTCTCCATTTTCAGTTTATCCTGGAAGTACTAAGATGTACAGAGACCTTCAGGAGTATTATTAGTGGGATGGAATGAAAAGGGATATTGCTGATTTTACCATGAAATATTTGACATGTCAACAGGTTAAAGTAGAGAGGAAGTTACCGAAGGGGATGCTTTAGCTACTTCCAGTGCTAGAGTGGAAATGGGAGAATATATCCATGGACTTTTTGGTGGGACTACCAAATAATTCTCAGGGTAACAATGCGATTTGGGTTATCATTGATTGGATGATAAAATCTCCATGTTTTCTTTCTATTTGAGATACAATGTCTTCAGATTATCTTTCTCGACTATACCTCAAAGAGATTATTAGGTTACATGGAGTTCCACTTTCCATTGTATCTGACCAAGATCTCAAGTTCAATTCTAACTTTTGAAAGGGCCTTCAGAAGTTATTGGGAAATGAATTAAATTTTAGTACATCTTTTCATCCTCAATCAGATGGATAGACAAAACGAATGATTCAGTCTTTGGAATATATGATTCGAGATTGTTCAATGGACTACCAGGGAAGTTGGAATCAGTATCTTTCTTTAGTTGAGTTTTCTTATAATAACAGTTTTCATTCCAGTATACAGATGGGACCTTTCAAGGCATTGTATGGGAAACGGTGTAGAATTCCATATTTTTGGGATGAAGTCAGGGAAAAGAAATTTATGGGACCAAAATTAGTATAGGAAGTGGCTGAGAAAGTTAATATGATCTAGCAGCACCTGAGGATAGCTCATAGCGGGAAAAAAATTTATGTAGATAACATAAGAAAAGACTTCTCTTTTAAGGTAGGTGACCATGTTTTCCTTAAAATCTCTCCTTGGAAAAGTGTGATTTGTTTTGGTAAGAAAGTAAAGCTAAGTCCACGGTTCATCAGTCCTTTTTAAATCCTAGAGAAAGTTGGACCAGTTATATACTGAGTATCTTTGCCTCTAAGTTTGTCTCAGGTACACAATGGTTTTCATGCTTTGATGTTCAGAAATTATGTGCCAGATTCAACTCATGTTTTGAGCCCAGAATCAGTTCAGCTGGAAGAGAACCTTTCGTATGAAGAGAAACCAGTTCAGATTATTGACTGAAGGGAATAGGTGTTTTGGAATAAGTTAATCCACTAGGTAAAGGTTTTGTGGAGAAAATGCATGGTAAAAGAAGAAACATGGTAGTCATAAAATGTTATGAGGGAAAGGTACCCTCACTTGTTTAATAAGTAAATAAAATTATGAGGATGCAATTTCTGAAAGGTGGGGATAATGTAACACCCCAAGGTTTTAAAAATAAATTTAAATGCATGAAAGTTTGTTTTAAGTAGATATTCACAACTATCCTTTAAACATAATTTTATAGCTTCTAAGTTTTGAATTTTGAAAAACGATCATCTCTAGTTGTGTTCAGTAAGTTATTTGGAGTCTGATAGAACCAACTTATTTTTTTGGTGAATAGTGGCATACCCTTATGAATAGTGATATGAATAGTAATATGACCATTATGAATAGTAAATCATATTATTATTTTATTTTCTTAAGGATATAAGATAATTAGATATTGATTAATTTTTCAAGGTGTTAAAAAATGAGTTATATATTTAAAATTGTTATTTTTCAATAAATTGTGATTTTATTTAAAAATTAAATTAATAATATTTATAAAATTATTTTCAAAAAATGGAGTTCATTTTTGAATTCTACATTTTGATAAATTTTTAGTGTGAATTTTTGAGAATTTTTTGAAATTTGAGAATTTTTTATTAATAGTGAAATACGGTAAAATATCATATATTCAAATAATCAGTTAAATACACTATTTATGGCATCATAAGTGATGTAAGACCACTTTATTCGAAATAAAATTCCATTATTACTATTTGGGGTCACATTATTTAATACTATTCATAGTATTGAGAAAAAATGTTATAATAATGATTAAAATAATGTAAAATACCTCCTCCCCTCCACTATAAATACCACCCTCATTCCCTTATTCCTCCCACACCTCTCAAGCCTTGATCCTTACCAAATTTCTTCCCAATGCTCATCCTAAGTCTCTTCCCCACGTCCTAGATCTGATTTTATCACCAAAAGTCCAAAACCAAATCCCTTAAGAAGGGTCTCAAGGAGAAGAGATCAATAGGTAAACATCCTCTTTTGTTTTCTTTCTTTTCTTTTCTTTTTCTTTTCTATTATTATTCTTTCCTCACTTCCCCTTATCCAATAGAAATGAATGATCCAGTATATTACATATTATGTATTTCATCATGTTTATGGAATACTAAACATTATACTTCTTCTCCTCTCCCACTTATTCAAGAAATTAAAACATCATCCGTGATGTGTCGATTTACCAACATCGTGGAAGATGTGATTTCAATTTCATTTACTTTCTTCAAGACTGGTCATGAAACCATTTTTATGGTTGAACCAGATTATAATTATTTATTATATATTATATAAGGTTCTGGAATCATTTTGTACACATGTTATCAATTTATAAAACAAAATGAGTTCTTTACGATCAAAGAATCGCCAAAATAACCTAAACAAATATAATAATGATTTAACTTGTGAATCATCATCATGACAGAATTAAAAATTATAAATGGTATAATATATGGTTTTTTAAATATTTAAATACAATACCATTCCAATTATGAAGTATCACTTCCAATCGAAAAGAATATCCATCATGAACCGGTCATGGAAATCATGTAAAGAACGCGCCCAAAACAATAGAAGGAACAACATGCTAACAATTAAAGGGTGAAATGATGTAATTAAATGATCATATAAGGTATTATAAATATAAATATGTTTATTTAATGTATTAATAACACTATTTTAACCATTATACAAGAGTTTTAAACAATTTTTAAGTAAGACAAACCCAAGGTAAGGGAATTCTTAACCTGATTTTCATTCTTTGGGTTAAACTTCTACTTTGTTATTTATGTGATATTAAAATTGTTTTTATGGTGAGTTTTGTTTATATTATGTTTAATTATGTGTATTTATAGTGTATATACATATTCCTTCCACCATATTAAGTCTCTCTTCAATTATATGATTTATGTAATGGGCTTTTCTTTTAAAATCCTCTTTTAAAAATTTTGTTTTACAAAATTCAAAAGAAATGTTTTTATGAAATTATTTATGTTGTATGATTATGTTATGGTTATTTGGAACTGTTTTTGATTAATTGTGGGACATATATATCCCTCTAATTAATTGGGTATGTGTAAGTTTTAGGTTGGATTTATGGTTACTCCAAGTGTAACTGCGATGGTTATACAAATTATACGGTATTCATGCAGATTACAAATTATAAGGTAGCCGAGAGGGTTACAAGATTTTGTAAGTAATGCCCCAAGATACCTTTATGGTTCTATTTATGTTCTTATTTTTTGTTTTTATATTTTTTAAATCCCATGTTTCACAAAGTAAGTTTATATGGGTTACAAGTATGTCTTTTGAAAATGATTTCATATGTTACAAGTATTCATGGACTAATATGTTCTTTCCTTCTTTTAATATCCCTTACTAAGATTTTTGTGCTCATCCCAAGTTTTTAAATTATTTTCACAGTTTATAAGGATTTTTAGGACAAATATGAAATCCAAGTTAAATGATTGAATAATTTTCAAAGAAAATCATGTTATATTTGAAAGTTTTATATTTTGTAAGAAATGAATATTTTTTTATGGTATCCACTCTATATTAATGTGTAATGTTATGAATGTATTATGTCCCAATTATATAAAACTCTAAACTTGAAAAGACCCTCAAGGTGAAATTAAGTGATTTCTTGACTAAATTCAAGATTATGTAATATAATAAGGTTGGGTCCTTATAATGAGATCCATAAATAAAATGATAGGTGATTCCATATTTATTTAGTTATAACAAAAAAAAGTTATCATAAGTTATAAAAAAATTCATAAATCCTCATATAGAGAGACAATACTTTGTTTAATAAAAAAT
The DNA here is from genome assembly GCA_963277665.1 of Viscum album. Lineage (NCBI taxonomy): Eukaryota > Viridiplantae > Streptophyta > Magnoliopsida > Santalales > Viscaceae > Viscum > Viscum album. The sequence continues at coordinate 1,532,364,167 of OY728120.1, read as the reverse complement.
CATCTAAAATTTAATATAAATCATTCCATAAATGGTTAACCTTATAAGCATTTCAAAAGGTTGAAGTTTAAAAATTTAGAAATAAGGTCACTAAATTTATCAAAAATATATTAGAATTGATGCCCCATATATCATAAATTAGCTATTGGTTGTCGCATACCAAACATGTAAATACCTCTATCATGTATTCACTTGAAACATGGTAGTAACCAGAATTACCAAAAATCCTTTTTTAAAACATGCATGTTTCCTTATTCCAAAGTTCATTGGATATATTCCTTAAGTCCAATAGTTATAAAATTCATCCATGATAACATAGACTAATTTTTCAACAAATCAACAATTAGTTCCATGGTAATCGGTACTTTATAATTTAATTTATCCATATCAATATTCTCTTTATCCAAGAAAAAAATTCTCAACATTAGGAACACATTAAGGGTTGCCTTCCCTTAATCAAAATATCTCCTTTCCATTAAATTAATTTTCTAGTTCATCAGCACCATTTAATATATTTTTTGTAAATCCTTAATGTAAAACATATACTTTACGATTCATATAACATAATTCTTTAATTCCTAAACATATACACTTCAATCATCCAACTTTTTTCATAAACCAATACTTAGGATTCATCGTATTATTCCTTAACACCCCTTTCAAAGAATATGAAATATGAATCATGAATTAAGGTTCCTAAAACTCAATTTAATCATTCTTCTTATGTTTAATGTAAAAAATATTATTAGATCATCACATACCATTCACATGTCATTTGTGGTCTCTTTATATTTAATGGTATAACCAATACTCGTTTCGACTTCCCAATTCTCTTCATGAGATTTCCCTTTAGGACATCAATTTTTATAATTCCCATAATTTCCACATCTAAAAAATTCAATGTTTAATTAGTTCCTTCTAGTTCTCGCTATTGACTAATACCAGAAAGTATAGTGTGTGCAACACTTATCATAGTAGAAAACCACATAATCATGAAAAATTACTTATAGGATGACTAAATTATTAAACCTTATTTTAAATCTATGTGACCTTAGGATTATACTTATATACATCCCCAGGCATATCCTTAGAAATATTCTTAGGGATCTCACTAAGGTTTTCTCATCTTAGTTTCCAAAGGTTGACTAAACCTTTTCCTTTGATACCAACTATAGTGACCCAAGCTTAACATCATGGATATTATATCATTTTAGATGAATATTCATCACATTACAAAAATACATTCATGAGGCCTGTAATAGTTTAGTGTCTTTGTAAACTTAGAACTCATTCTTATATTTTGGTGAAATATATTCAAAATCTCACATAAAGATATTCCCATTTAGTAATCCTACCTATAACCCTTCCTCATAACCTGGGGAAAGGAAACATAAGAAAGGGATGATCTCAAATAATTATTAAGGGTAAACAAGGAGATAATTAAGCATAATAATTAACATAAGGGTATGAGAACATTATCATATCATTAGAACATCATACCATGCATATCAAATATCATAATCAAGATTCATTTCATAAAGATTTCTAGTTCATGAGACATGAATCATAAGTTAATTGAGAGCATAATCTATAAAATAATAACATATGAATAAGACATGGAATTGTGGTAGATATATAAAATTATTTCCATAGTATTCAAGGCTTAATTACAAGTCCATATTAGTGGAAAAAGTCCTTTACTAAACGGGGTTCACTCCCTACTTCATCCCAATATTACTAAATTGGGTTGACATCCCATTCTAGCCTTGTATTACTGAATCGAATTCACTTATTGTTCTAGACCTGTATTACTGAACCGATTTCACTCCTCATTCCAAAACTTTCATACTAAACAGAGTTCACTCGTCATTTCATCCATGTCATACTGAACTGAGTTCAGTCCTCATTTCAAACCTATCATACTAAACTGATTTCACTCCTCATTCCATACCTATCATACTCATGATATATAAATCTTTACCCAATGAATTTGATGGAGATATAGGTCCCATCCATCACATAATAAAATCATACATACATGTGACAAAAGATAATAAAACATTCATCATATCATGACCCATAAAAAGAGATGGGTTTCATAAACATCATATCATATCCCATGAAATGAAATGGGTATCATAAAAATTTCATCATATCATTACCTATGGAAAATAGATAGGTCACATAATCATTTCATCAAAGCATAACCCATTAAAAGAAACAGGTTTCAAAAGCATATAACTCGTGGAAGAGAAATGGGTGTCATAAACATTACTTCATCCAAACATAAACCACTAAATAAAGAATATGAATGGTATCTTTGGATCATAAACCTATTAAATCATAAAATGCATCAAATAATATTATTTTTTATGGATAAGGATGTTGAAATATCACTTGAAACATAAATTTTTTTTGAAAATCACTTTTTTAAAACATATAACATTTTCAAAATAATTTTCTTTGAAACCACTTTGAAAAAATATAAAGTAATCACATAAAATCATTTAAAACATTTCTTAAGTAAAATATCATTTCCACTTTTAAAAACACTTTTTAAAAAATAAACATTTCGAAAATATTTTCCTTTGAAAATAACTTTGAAAATATATTAAGGAAGCTTTGAAAACCATGTGAAACCTTTTTGAAAACCTTTATCTTTAAAAACCACTTTAAAATAATGAATTTATAGAATATTAGTAAAAAAAATATTTTAAAAATAACCTTGTAAACATTCAAAGGAAACTTCAATGAAATGATGGCTGGTAAATCTCCATACATACAAAACATTCCTTTTGCACCGTAAAAAGCTTAGAAAAGTGACTTGATCAGAAAACGATAAGGATATTCCTTTTATAAACCTATTTTTTTAAAAAATTAAAAAAAGGGTAAAAAATTATTTTACACATCATATTTAATTATTTTATAATACATTTTTAGAAAACATTCTTTTTTGAATAAAACAAATTTCCGACCGAATGGAGAAATAAAGTCGGATATTCTAAAAAACACTTTCTTAATTATGTTAAGTACCAAAGAGTTTAAAATGGTAGAAATACATTTATATATCATGGATAAATAGAGGATAATAAATTTCATTATATTTCTTGAGATATGTATCATAATATTTAATCAATGGAAAAACAATCTCGATAAATTATAAGATTGTACCAATAAACTGTTACCACTTTGGTAACTTTGAATCATAATAAAATAGAAATAATAAAATTACATGAAGCTTAAAATATCATGAAAATAATTATATTTACACCTCATAGAAAAATATAGGTTCATAACAAGTCATGTGTCTCAAAGAAGTAAAATTGAGACAAAATTACTTTACCAATTTGGTAAATTTTGAACCATAATCCTCATGAAAGAAAGATCATAAAATGGATATGTAAATAACTATAAATTTAATTATAATAATCATAGAATAAATTTATGTGCATTATATACATCATATAAATAAATAATTGGTGAATAAATCATAAGTATCACATAAATAAAAGTTAGACGAGAAAACCCTTACCTTAGGTCTTGACTTTATTCATACATGTTCAAAATTCTCGTATAATAAATATAAGTTTATTATAAATCTACCAAAGAACCATATTATTATATATAATATCATATATTATTTTTTTATGAATTTATATTATCCATTTATTAATAACTCCATGTTAATGTTACGTTTCAGGTAATATCCGCTTTTTTTCCTATATGTTTTGACTTGTTATTCTTGACCCTCTTGCTTAGATAATGATTTACTTATTTAAATAATGTAAAATATGATATAAATATCATATATATTTAGTATATATTTATTTATAATAATATATAAATTATATAGATATTAAATTTAATACACCGTTTATGGAGACAGTAGGTCGTACGTACGCAGGAACGTTATTTCTGCTTTATTGTCATATTGAAAGAAAGAAAGTAAAATACATATATGTATATATGTGTATATATATAATATCATTAAAATATCATTATTATTTAATATATATAATATAATTTCATTTAACCAATACTTAATAAATTCCATGTAAAGTGTGAACGAATCACATCGCTTTGAGGAGGCGGTAGTACACACGTTCACAAATGAAGTTATTATATTTACACAAAATGGAAATCATGAATGTATGTTTTATATAATAATTAAATAAGAATAAATACATCATAAATATCATATATATTGTATAAAAATAGATTATACATCATAATTACCAACCATTATAGATGCTAAAGTAAAAATGAACAACACCGTTTCGTGAGGCGGTAGTCCGCTATACACACGAACGATAAGTTCATTGCCCATTAAATGGAAGTGTGTGTAAGTATAGGTTGAACCCTTATAATAAAAATATATAAGTATATTTAGGATAATTATTTTATTATATAATCATGGAATAATAATATTTTATTGGGTGTATAATGAAAATAAAATAAAGGATCTTGAGGAAGGATGTTACATCTTCTTTGGGAAACTCCTCTTGGTTTGCACCAAAGGGATTTTTTGGTTGGATTTATACCAAAAGGAATGATTATGGGATAAATTTAGGGATCTTGGGAGATTATTTGATTATATTTTTTGATCCAGAGGGATTTAGATGTGTGAATAAGAGGTAGGGGTGAGTGCCTTTTTATAGTAGAGGAGGAGTGGCATTCTTGTAAATTTTTGAAAAGGGAATTCCACCCAAGTTTCTTCCATGTAAAGTAACTCCAATAATGGTAAAAATTCTTGAAAATTTAGTATAGGGTCTAAATATTAACATCAAATGTATTTTGGACAATTTTATAGGTCATTTTGGTCCATAAGTTTAATGATTAGTCCTTTGTTAAGCTAAATTTTCTCTTAATCGCTATAATTAATTTTAATCACTTTCACTAATATTTTTTGGTAAAAAACTAAGTTTAATGTATTAAAAATTATCAATTATACTTATTACAAATATATAATCTATTTTTCAAAATTATAATCACATAAGTGTTATAAATTAATTTAAAATTAATCCTACGGACGGGATGACAATGTGGGTTTTTAAAGCAAAAATGTCCAAAAGTTTGAAATATTTTTATATCCAATTTCATTATGAAATTATTTACAATGACTTTAATTGAATTAAGTGAATTGTAATTTATATAATTATACTTTGAAACCAAATTAATAAATAATTTCACTATAAAAATAAATTAGATGAAAATGAAATTTTGAATTAAAATTCAGTGATTTTCACTTTCAAAAAAATGAAACTTCTCATAAAAATACCAAAAATTCACCCAAAGTAAATTTTCATATTAATATTTCAAAAATGAAGCTTATTTTGTCAAATAAAAATTATAAATATTTCAGTAATCATATTTAAAATGGATTCACCATTAAAAGGCAGCAAAATTACCTTTTAGAAAAATACATCTTTTTATTCATAAAATTGGATTTCTTCTTATATTATACCAATAAGATCTATTGGATTAGTATCAAAAATATTGATTGAATATATATATATAATTTATAAATATTTTTGAAAACTTTAATTAAAGGTGGTTTACATAATTTATTGAGATAAAACGGTGTTTGTACATATTAAAATAGTTTTCTTAGAAAAGTAATTTCTTTTTTTAAAAATAGTTCTTTCATTCACTTATACTAATTTATAACTAAAGGATTCATTTTATATAAATTTGTAAATCATATTTTCACAATTTAGTTAATCTTATTTGTAACTTCCATTCCATGACCCATCCCCCAGGGCTCGTTCCATGACTACCCCAAGCCAGCCTTCTATAGGCTAGGGGCTAGCGACTAGCATTGAATAGGAATATCCCAAAAAGGGTAAGGAATTTTCCTTTAAAACTATACACATGAAAAAAGATCAAACTGAGGAAAGTAAACACAAAGTACACCATAACTGTCACTAAGACAACTACTGAGAGTACAGTACAAACTGAAAGTACGAAGGGGCTAGAATAAAATCCCAAAACCACAAAGGAAAGTACAACTGCCACGGTCCGTCTACTCAAGACCCCATCTGAAGGGTAGGTAAAGGTTAGTTTCTTGTAGCAATATAAGTACTCTCATTTGTCTCGTCTCATTGAGAACCACCTGGTCCCGGGCCACCAATGTCTCCATCGAATCATCTGTCCATCCCATCTCACTGAGCACCACCTAATCCCAGACCACTAAGGTCTTCGTCGAAGCGTCAATCACCTGCACGGGACACAGCACATACGGGTGAAGCCTGTGTTAGGGTTATTAACACAATACTTAGTAGGGACCCCAAAACACAATGTAAATACCAAAAAATAATATATACATAATGTACTGTCATCTCACACATATATAATCTAAAGTAAGGAAATCAAGACTTTCAGTCATAACACTAAAACCTCAGACTGCTGAGGTACTCATCCCTGATGAGTAGCATGGGTATGATAGGTCACACAGAGACACTCCCCACCATAGATCTTCTGGTTCACACAAATCCTCTCCCCACTTGGGCCATCATAGCTGGTCCATACAGGGTTGCTTATAGCTGGTCCCCACAGAGCTATTGATAGTTGGTCCACACATGGTCGTTTATAGCTGGTTCACACAGGTCCGCTTGTAGCTGGTGCACACAGAGCCACTTGTATTTGCTCCACACAAGGCCTCTTATCATATAGTCCTATATGGTCACTTATACCCACTCATCAGCAGTCTTCGGGTCTCATCCAGTCGTAGGATTCCTACACATAGTGTGCTTGATTCTGGGAGAATTCACTCCTCAAGCCATTCATCGAATTTCAACTTCCATGAAATCCTCCTTATATAATTCTAAAATAAATGTTTCTTCTCAAGGGTCCCAAGTCTAGAGATGGCACGTCAATCGGATGCTCGGTCCGAAAGATATTGGCATTTTAGTAAACAGGGGTCGGTTGTGTCTGAGCCCGGTCTGACCTAGTCAGACCTACCTGACCAACCCGGTTCAGGGGTCCCGCATGACCCTAACCCGGTTCGGACAACCCAACCCGCCCCGGTTGGGTATGGGTTGACCTAGCCATTGGGTCAGGCCCATTGGGCCTTACTGGACCCAGCCCGGTTCGATCATGGGTCCATCCCACTGGGTCGCCCAATAACCCGGTTTCATCTAGCCCAGCTCGCAACTGGCATTCCGGCTCATTCCCAGCCCGGGGCGCCCAGCGATGTAGTTCATCCTGTCGACCTGGCTCACATCAGTGGGCCAATTATTCTCTATCCCAGGCCACCCAGCGGCCTGGTTCGCACCACCGGTCCAGTCCATTTGGTGGGCCATTTTCCCCACTACCCAGACGCTTGTGGGGTGTTCAATTTGTGATGCACGCGGCCAACTGAGGTCGGTCGCCTCCTCCACACGCGGTCCAAGACTGCGTTCCATCTCCTGTCACGGCCTACCAGCATGGACCGCTCATCCAACACAAGGCTTGAGTGGAACCACCCTCCAGCGCTGATCTGCTCACGCAGACCGATCCCCCCTGTGGCTCGTGGTCTGCGGCTCTATGTTGTGTGCGCCTCTGATGCGGCAGGGTGGCCACATCTACCTGCAACAAGCCACCGGCCTCCGTGTTGGAGGCTCCTGTCACCACCGCGGAATGCTTCCAACACACCTCCTCCTACATGCCACTGTGGTCGGGGTGCTGGCACTGCGGACTTATCTTGCGGTCTCTTGTCAGTTTCGCGACCTGCCTGGTCACAAACCTTCCGCATGGAGCTTCTACAGTCGATGTGCCGTCGTCTGTTATGCCATGAAGAATGGGGAGAGAGATATGGAGGGGATAACAAATAACACCCATATTAACAACCGGCCTTTATTTTTGTTTGTCCTAAATTTTTCATGTTAGCAGGATCACGGCGTATAAATTATAAATCACTAAGATTTAATCCTGATATCAACCCGTAATAATATTTTTCTCAACCCTGCAAGGAAAATCCATCTGTGGGTAAACTTGTTAGAGATTTGATCCACGTTATTCATTTAGAGGGGGGAGTAGAGAAAACAATTCATTAATAATTTAAACCCCTACCTGAGAAAGGATATTGCTCAAAGATGATCATTCGTCGTCATCCATCGATCTCTGGCCTTGGATCCTCTCTCCAAGGGTGTCATTGTCCTCATCTGATTCATCGGCGTTTGTCTTTGTAGAGGTTTTCCTTCATCATTCATCATCTCCACCCACCAAAGGCTCAGAGAAATTCTAGTATTGTTCCCACAATCCTTTATTTCTTATTAGGCTATTAATTGATGAAACATGAATCAACATTTATGTTACACTGTTTTGTAGCATCATTACGCTAACTCATTAATGAGGTTCATTAATGAGATTCATCATTGCCTCATCGTTGAACCGCAGTGATGAAATTACACCTCTCAATGATGAAGATAACAATTAAAATAACTTTTTAAGTTATTTTACTTTTCTTTCAAAAAGTCCAAAAAATAACTTTTTCCCTTGACCCGTGTCGGTCGAGGTTAAGTCCTTATTAAGGAAAATATCTCATTACAAACTCAACAGTAGTCTCAGATTTTTAATCTAAGTTACTGTTTGTGAGTAATGAGGATTCAAAAATAAAATAACTTTTATTTAAATTATTTTATTTATGGTTAAGTCCCAAAAACAAACTTTTACATTTGGCCCGCACTGGCCAATTTTAGGCTCTACCTAAGGAAATCATACCCTCAAGAACTCAAAATTACTCTTAGATTTCCAATTCGAGTTACCATTTATGAGTTATAATGATTTGAAAATAAAATACCTTTATTCAATTATTTTATTTACAGCCAAAAACTATTTTCCATTGTTGACCCGCGTTGGACAATGTTAGGATTTGCCTAAGGAAATCATACCCTCAAAAGTTCAATAGTGGTCTCAGATTTTCAATATGAGTCACTGTTCATGAGTTATAAGTATTTGAAAAATAAAATACTTTTAGTTAATTATTTTATTTAGAGTTATTCCAATTTTGGGTTTTCTCACTGGAGGCATGTGTCGAATAAAATTATGCCGCGCCTAGGGTAAACCCGTCATCCTAAACATAATGGTGCCCTTGGATTTATGATTCAGACACCATTTTAAGATTTATTCCACTTTCTTAGGAAAATCTCTCATATGCACTATTTAAAACTTAACATTTTTTTACGGATCATTCTGGGCACTTCGGGCCTCAGAATCGCATGCAGTCTCAGCACCTGGTCTCAAAATAATCCCATTTAATTTTCAAAAAAAATCAAGGAATGACAGGGTATTACATTACTCCCCACTTTAGGGCTTTACATCCTCGTAATCCCAAACAAGGTCTAATCAATAAAAAGGGGTACTGAGCACGAATTTAAGACTCCCACTCCCACGTGCTCTCCTGAGGATTCCCATGCTACCAAAGAACATGCACCAGAGGAATTGACTGTCCATAAACAATCCTCTCTTATCGATCTTCTATCTCCACTGGGTACTCTGCGAATTCCACCCCATCATTAATCTCTAGCTTTCCATGGTTGATGACGTGAGAAGGGTCATGCACGTATCTCCTTAGTTGGGATATGTGGAAGACATCGTGCACCCTCTCTAACTGTGGTGGTAGAGCCAAGTGGTACACCACCTCTCCCACTCTACATAGTATGAAGGAAGTTTTGATAAACCTTGGAGATAACTTATCGCCCCGACCAAATCTTTGTATCCCTCATCGAGGAGAGACCTGTAAGAATACATGGTCCCCCTCTTCGAACTTCAAGGGTCTTCATATACTATCATTATCGGACTTTTGTCGACTTTTTTCAGTCTTTATCCACTCTTGGATGACCTACACCTTCTCAGTGGTATCCTACACCATCTCTGGTCCCATGAGTGTTGACTCCCATGGGTTTATCCATCATATCGGTGACATGCATGGTCGCCTGTACAGTACCTCAAACGGTACCATAACGATGGTGGAGTGGTAGCTATTGTTGTACGCAAACTCCACCGATGGTAGGGGGTCCTCCCAACTACAACCAAAATCAAGAATGGAAGCATGAAGCATGTACTCCAAGGTCTGTATGGTATGATCTGTTTGACCATCAGTCTGTGGGTGAAAGGATGTGCTCAAGCACAGTTGATTCCCAAAAGCCTCCTGCAATCCCTTCCACAATCGGGATATAAAGCATGTGTCGTGATCTGATACTATCATAGATGGGACTCCATGGAGTCGAACTATCTCCTTCATGTAGAGGCATCCCAAGATCTCTACTGAACTCTACTCTCAAATGGGTAGGAAGTGGGCTGACTTGGTAAGTCTTTCTATGATCACTCAGATGGTATTGTTCCCCCTGGATGTACGTGGTAATCTCATCATGAATTCCATCAATATTCCATCCCACTTCCACTCCAGTACCTCAAGGGGTTGTGTCAAACTTGCTGGAACCTGGTGCTCAGCCTTCATTTTCTGACAAGTGGAGCATCTCAAGACAAACTCCTCCACTACCTTCTTTATCTCCGGCCACCAGTACTAATGTCGAAGTTCCTAGTACATCTTCTCCACACCTAGATGTACTGCCAAAGGGGATGTATGGAACTCCCTCAACACCTCATCCTACAATTCCAATGGTATAACGGTGCATCCTCTGAAAAGGATGGTGTTCTCCCCACCTTTCAAATATTCATTAGGGGAATACCCTGTGGAAATTTAGGCTCATGTAGCCTCATATCTAGCATCTCTGATTTTCACCTCCCTAACTCACTGTAAGAGTGGAGGGGAAACTACCATCGATTGAAGAAAAGCTACCTCATCTCTATCCACAAAGTATATCTGAAGCAAGGTAAATTGCTCTGAGGCCTCGTTCAGTAGTTGTGAACTTGATCTCTTACTGAGAGCATTTGCCACCATGTTCTCCTTCCCAAGAGTATATACTATCTCAAAGTCATAGTCTTGGAGTAACTCTAGCCAACGTCAATGTCTCAGATTCAGATACTTTTGAGAAAATATAAACTTTAGACTCTTCTGGTCAGAGTAGATGATGAATCATTCACCCATAAGGTAGTGTTGCCACATCTTTAGTGAAAAGACTACCACTATTGACTCAAGGTCATGAGTTTCATAGTTATGCTCATGCGGTCTCAACTGTCATGAGCCATAAGAAATCACTACTTGACCTTTCATTAGGAAACAACCAATCCCAGTTCCTGATGCGTCACAGTACACTATGTAGTCAGTTCCCTCTTCCGGAAACCTCAAGATAGGATCACTCGTCAAGATATACCTTAGCTACTGAAATCTCTACTAGAATCCTTCTATTCACACAAAGGGTTTTTCCCTATTCATCAACATCGTCATGGGTTATTCCACTCTGGAGAAGTCATGTACAAACCTCTGATAGTACCCAACCAACCAAAGGAAACTCCTCACCTTGGTAACACTCTTCGGTGGTTCCCAAGAAAGCATCACCTCAATATTCACTAGATCCACCATAACTCCAGCCTCTAAGATGACATGTCCCAGAAAATGCACCTTTCATATCCAGAAATCACTCTTTAAGAGATTTTTGTAAAGATGATACTCTCATAGTGTAAGATCCTGGTTTTTGGAAAGGTATGTTTTGTTGTGTTTTGGGTTGAACCCTTTTATTTTAGGGCTTTAAAAGGTTTCTTGGAAGTGTGAGAGGCCTTGGGGTGTTCTGAGGGCTCAGGGAACGAGAGAAGGGAAGTTTGGTCAAAGCAGACCAAGGCACACGGCCTGCGCACAGTCAGCCAAACCGTGCGGCCTGCCCGGACTAAGTCGTGCGACCCTCCCTCCTCTGGACAGAAGCGAGCGCATGGTTTGCCAAACCATGCGGCTAAACCATGTGACTCCCCCTCCTTCGGACAGTTTCATACACACGGTTTTCGCACGGTTTTCCAAACCATGCGGCTAAACCATGAGGCCACTTAAAGTTGGAAAATTTACAAAATTGCCACTCCGGGATTTATAACCCCAACTCAGGATTTTCCTCCATTTCCTCCCTCTTCACCCTAGGAACGAACCGATTCACCCAAGAGCTCCAAGAGATCGATCTCCCTCATTTATAAGGAGTTTTTGGTGTCGTTGGTTGCGGATTGAAGCTTCGGGTAAGGTCAATCTCCTCCTTGATTCTTTTCTTGGTTTAGGGTTTGTGTCTTCTCTCCCTCTTGTTCTGAAACCCTAAAACCCTATCTTTTGGGTGAGTTCTAGGTTGAAGCTCCAAGGGTTGGTCGAATCGAGGTCTAAGGGCTCGATTGAGGGTACATCCAACCGTGGATTCGAGGTAGGTGGTCTACAAGTTATATACCATGGTTATTTATTGTTTTGTGCATGTTTAGTTGTGTTCTTTCTTTCCATTGGTTATTTTTTGGATAACCTTGGTATTTTTGGTAATAATGGTGTTTAAAATGGAAAATGGGAACCCTCACGATCCCCGTGAGATGTGTTGGGATAGATTTGACCTAATTGGGGCCATCCATGGGATGTGCTGGCATTTCCTGGATTTAGGGATTGATATTAAACAAGTGACCTTGTTGTAATAAATTGTAGAGCCCTTGATGAATATGTTGGCACATTTGGTTGAGCGTGGAATAGAAGTTAGGTGATGCACCTATACTTGGTAATAATCAAAGGGTTATTTGAAATGGAATGAATGGTTGATTCATGGAAATGATGAATGTGTTAAATGGGTTAATGTGTAAATTGATTAAAGACCATAATGGGATAGATTATGGGTCTAGTGTTGAATAATTAGTGAGATAGGCATAACACATGGGAATTGGGTGAATGGTTAAATGATGTGAAAAGGTAATGTGTTAATGGGTTAAGGCATGATGTGGTTTCCCATGTGGGTTGTTGTGAATGATGGTTGCCGATGGGCAATGGTTTGAAGGTTGATGGTTACTTATATATAAGCATGTGCACATGGTTTGGTAGTGTGGGGTATGACTTGAGGATCTATGCCCACGGATCGAACTAAGACTGATGCTCTGAACTCCACCCTAAATGCACGGGTTAGGAATGGGGACTGAGTCTCCTTTCTCCTAACGGTTTCATCCACCCGGACTGAGGCTTCGAGGTGAGGTTATGGTTGCTATTAGGGGTTAGTCCTGGTGAGATAGGATAACATTGTGTTTACCATCTTTCATGTGATTATTGGCCTTAGACCCATGTAACATGATGAATGTGATTAACCCATGGAAATGTGATGAAATGGTAAGTGATGGTAATTGTTGGGAAATGAATGGTAATGAATGTGGTAATGGCTGGGCTTTGAACTAGATAATGGCACCTTAATTAATTACATGGAATTATCGTTCATATTCATTTTTCATGAACTACCTGTTTATACTGAATATTTTTTAGACACCGTTGGTGGTGGCCTACTAAGTTGTACTCACACCTTGCTCGGGCCGCCGTTGGGTACCCGAGCAGACTTCATGTTTGCAGGACAGGACAAGGGCAAGGGTCCTTGCTAGATAGTTGAGTGGACATGGGTATCACTTGGTGGAGGATCCAGACTTAGGGTCAGAACCATTTTGGGGATTTGGCCATTGTATTATTTTGGGCTTTGTTCACTTTTGCACTTGTAGTATGACATGGCATATTTATTGTTGGAAATGGTTGTTGTACTTCTTTCTTGGTTATTGATTATTGTTTCCGCTATTTGGTTGTTTCTATTGTGGATTACTCTGATAATGAGGGGGTATAGTCTCCCCACTTAACTACATAGACCCCCGCTGCTAGTCGACAGCCTTTGGCGTACGAGGAGGTGTGCTTAAGTTCATGTAACCACCCAGCTTGGAGCACTGCTTTAGTGGCTTCCGGGTCGGGGACGTTACAAAGTTGTATCAGAGTATGTATTTCTTCTCCTTCTCTGAGGTATTGTTATTTGGGATTGGTATCCAAGGGTTAAGATGTGTAGGGCCTTGGTAATGAGCTTGTGCTTGGGAGTATCTAACCCAGGTACGGGGGAAAACCCAAGTCACCCTGGGTGTGAAATGTTGTTCTTGGTTGTGTGTTGTTACAGTTGATGATATTTCACTGATGGGTGATGCACATGTGGTTTGATGTGATTGTTTTACAATATTTGGCTCGTGGCCTTAATGGAATGAGTATTTGTACTCATGCATCATTGTAGGGACCTAGGGAGATAGGTGGCATGCATTTTATTAGGCACGCGCATGGGAGGGGTGTGTGAGGAAGGAAAGTAGGGTGCATTATGAATTTCATGAAACCAAAAAATAATGAGAAGAATGAAATGAAACAAGTGGGTAAATGATGTTTAATGAAACATAAGGGTTTGAAATGAAGTGGAAAATGTCTTGAAAAATGTTGCGTGAGTTGGTGGAAGTGCATGATTGTTTACCCCATGTGGACCATGGCCCGCGGTAGGGATGGTTGGGGCAGGGAATTTGAGGTGTTAACATTGTTAGAAATGGGTTGTTTTAGCTAGTAAAGAGCTTTTGATGGAGTCGTGAAATTTTATGGTACGCGTTCTGAATCTCATTCTTGGCATTGTAGAGAGATGTCACCACGATGTCGATTTCTAATTGGGCAACGGGAGGATGTTGCTGAGAACACTCCTCCAGTAGAGGAGCAATAAAATGTGGTGATCAATGATGGTGGAGAAGACTAGTTTCGAGGTAACTTGGCTCGCTTTATGCAGATGATGGATTGGGACCCAGGGAGGGGTGCACCGAGTATGTTTGAGCTGACCATGGAATTCCAGCTACAGCACCCTCCGACTTTCACCGGAGAGGGTGGGCCAGAGGCAGCGGAGTTCTGGTTAGAGTCCTTCCAAATGATACTGGATCATCTGGAGACCCTTGTTGAAAAGTGAGTAAAGTTGGCCATTTATATGTTGCGGGGCCAGGCAAGGTGTTGGCAGGATATTCAGGATCAGACCGAGCAGGCTGAGGGGATGTCGTGGAAGGTTTTTCAGGAGAAGTTTCTGGAGCATTTCTACCCAGATACTTTGAGGCAAGAGAGGGCTATAGAGTTTATGAGCCTGACTCAGGGATCGCTTTCAGTGATGGAATATGCTAGTCGCTTCACTGATCTGCGACGCTTCGTCCCAGTGTTAGCCAGGGATGAGGCAGCGGTAGAAAGGTGTTTCCAAGAGGGGTTGAGACATGAGATCAGGTCTCAATTAAATATATTTCGCTTGAAGAGGTTTGTAGAGGTGATGGATCAGGCACTCATCTTTGAAGGAAACCTGAAGGGAGCTTCGGGTAGTGGGCTTGTGGTGCCGGTGGGGCAGATGAGCGGTGAAGCTTCTGAGGGTTGGAAGCGACGCCATGAGATCTCATAGCATGGCGGTAGCATGAAAAGTGTCTAGAAGAGAGGTTCATCCTCTCAGAGTGGGAACTGGGTGTTTTGTTACCAGTGCGGTAGGTCGGGGCATGTGCGTGGTTAGTGTCCTCGACCTCCAGTTGAGTGTCGTTCGTGCGGAAGTATGGGACATGTGCAGAGGTTCTGCAGAAATCCTCGGCAGGAAGGGGAGCATGATGGTGGAAAGAAGATACCGGATACGGGAAGGGGATATGTTTCCCCATATCAGGCAGGCAGTTGGAGCTCCACGGGCTGTACTGGTAGGGGCGGTGGATGTGGAACTCCAGGACAAGATCTCTCATGCCAGCAGGGCAGTATAGCATAGAGTACTCAGGCTGGGGCCTAGGGTAGAGGGATAGGTCAGCTTCAGGCAGTTCAGTTTGCGCCTGGTGATGGTGAGGCTGGACCGTCGACTGTTCGAGGTACGATCCTTGTAGCTTCTACTTTTTCTAGTGCGTTTTTTGACACAGGTTCCACACACTCTTTTATCTCTGCTCAACTTGTGGTAGCATTGGGTTTACCTATGGCGGGGGTGTGTGAGGTGATGTCAATCGACACTCCGTTGGGGGTGCGGGTTGAGTATATCAAGAAGTGCAAGGGATGCGCCTTGGAAGTTGGTGGGTATCATTTTCTGTGGGAATTGTTCATTCTCGAGATGTTAGGGTTTGACCTAGTCCTGGGAATGGATTGGTTGGTGTTGTATTGGGCACACATAGATTGCTATCATCGCAGAGTGTTGTTCAGGTCTCTTGAGGGTGATGCTTATGTTCACTGTGGTGAATGGGATGTTCGAGCAGGGTGTGTGGGGCCGTTTTGTCAAAAGATGAGTGGCCTCGCGACTCAAGTGGCATGTCTCATGCTTAATGATGATGAGGGAGGGGAAAAAACTAATTTACCTCCTGTGGTGGATCGATTTCAGGATTTGTTTCCTGAGGATTTCTCTAGGTTACCACCCGAGAGGGATGTTGATTTCACGATCGAGTTGTTGCCGGAAGCAGAGCCAGTTTCTATTCCTCCATACCGAATGTCACCGGCAGAACTCCAGTAACTAAATTTTTAGATTGATGATATGGAGCGTAAGGGTTTTATCCTCCCTAGTACGTCTCCTTGGGGATCTCCTGTGCTTTTTTCAAAGAAGGCTGATGGGTCCTTGAGGCTGTGTGTTGATTATCAAAAGTTGAATTAGATGAAAGTGAAAAACGGGTACCCTATTCCTAGAATAGATGACCTGTTTTACTAGTTGATGGGTTCATCGGTGTTTTCCAAGATCGATCTGAGGTCGGTTTATCACCAGTTGAGAGTGAGGCCTTCTGACATACCGCGGACAGCTTTCCAGAGTCGGTACGGGTTGTTTGAGTTTGTGGTAATCCCTTTTAGCTTGACCAATGTGTCGGCGGTGTTTATGGCTTTGATGAACCGGATCTTTCATCCCTATCTAGATCGGTTTGTGGTTATCTTTGTTGACGAAATCTTAGTGTACTCGAAAACTCACGGTGATCATGGCCAACATCTTGACATCATCTTGGGTACGCTAAGAGAGCATCGGCTATAAACCAAGCTATAAAAGTGTCAATTCTGGATAGGTGAGGTACATTTTCTGGGTCACCTCATCTCGGAGGCAGGTGTGTCAGTGGACCCAGAGAAGGTGCAGGCAGTTGTATCTTGGGAGTAGCCCAAGAGCGTTTCTGATGTTCGGAGTTTTCTGGGTTTGGTCGGGTATTATAGAAGGTTCGTTCAGTATTTCTCTCACTTTGCAGCACCACTCTCGGGATTTAACAAGAAGGGAATCAGGTTCGAATGTTCTGAGGCTTGTGATAATGCCTTTAAAGAGTTGAAGAAGTGGTTAACAACCGCACCTATCTTGATCTTACCTGAGCTGGGTAAGAATTACATCATGTTTTGTGATGCATCTGGAATCGGACTTGGGGTTGCGTTGATGTAGGATGAGCGGGTGGTGGCTTACGAGTCAAGGAAGTTAAGACCCCATGAGAAGAACTATCCCACTCATGACCTTGAGTTGGCTGCAGTAGTGTACGTCTTGAAGTGTTGGAGGCACTATCTGTTGGGAGAACGGTTTACCATGTTCACTGAACATAAGAGTTTGAAGTACATCTTCTCATAGTGGGATCTAAATCTTCGGTAGCGAAGATGGGTTGAATATCTCCAGTCTTTTTAATTTGAGTTGGTTTACACACCAGGAATTGGAAACAGTGTTGCTGATTTTCTAAGTAGGAAGGTTCAGAATCAAGCTGTTCAGGAGTCCAGCACTGAGTGGAAGGTGATGGATTTGTTTGCATAGATGCACCTAGAGGTGCAGGAGGAGAATGGTCAGGTCACTCTTGCTTACTTGAAAATGGATTCGACACTCTTGAGTCGAGTTAAGGAAGGTCAGCTTGATGATCCTAAGTGTTTGGCCATGAAGGAAAAGCTTAAAGGTGGGGAGCTACCTTCTGGTTGGGTCGTCGACACGGAATGTGTTGTTCGCGTTCATGATCACGTGGTTGTGCCAATGTGTGTGCGGGAAGAGTTGATGTGTGAGTTCCATGTGTCAAAGTGGGCAGTGCATCCTGGTTTGACCAAGATGTATCGTGATCTCTGAAGGTAGTTTTGGTGGCCTGGAATGAAGAAGGAAGTTGCGGGCTTTGTGGCACGGTGCCTTACCTGTCATCAGTTAAAGTCCGAGCATCAATGCCCAAGTGGTTTGTTGCATCCATTTCCCATTCCGGAGTGCAAGTGGGATGATGTAACAATGGATTTTTTTGTGGTTATTTTGAGGATGTCGCGGAAGAATAATGCAATCTGGGTAGTTGTGTATTGGTTAACAAAAGAGGCTCATTTCTTACCGATTCAGGAGACCTATACAGTTGACCAGTTGGGTGAGCTGTATGTTCGAGAGATCATGCGGTTACATGGGGTGTCGCAGACCATAGTTTCGGACTGAGATCCGCGTTTCACATCGCACTTCTGGAAAGGGTTGCAGAAGGCGCTTGGTACGCAGGTGTTTTTGAGTACAGCTTTCCACCCACAGACGGATGGGCAGTCGGAGTATACGATCCAAGTGTTGGAAGACATGTTGAGAGCTTGTGTCTTGGACTTTGGTGGTTCTTGGGAGAGGCACCTGTCGTTGGTTGATTTTTCCTACAAAAACAGTTTTCAGGCTAAAATTCAGATGGCACCATTTGAGGTGCTTTATGGGAGACCATGTAGATCTCCGTTGTTTTGGCTAGAGGCTGGTGAATCTGAGTTGTTGGGGCCAAGTCTCGTGCAGGAGACTTCGGAGAGAGTGAAGTTGATCAGGAAGCGAATGGATATGGCTCAGAGTAGGTAGAATTCGTATGCAGATTAGAGGTGTAGACCTCTTGAGTTTGGGGTGGGTGATAAAGTATTCCTTCGGGTGTCGCCGAGGTTGGGTCACCGTCGGATTCGGAAGTAGGGTAAGTTGGTGCCCAGGTATGTGGGACCTTTTGAGATTGTGGAGAGGATCGGACCAGTGGCTTACCGGTTGGATCTTCCGCAGTGGTATGGTGGGATACATGATGTGTTTCATGTGTCACATCTTCGACGGTATCACCCTGACCCATCTCATGTGGTTGATGTTGAGGATGTGGAGCTTGAGGTTGATGCTTCCTTTTAGGAGAATCCGGTTCGTGTGGTGGATCATAGTGAGAAGGTCTTTCAGGGAAAGGTTGTGTCGTTAGTGCGAGTACTATGGAAGCATGGGAAATTTCAGGAAGAAACTTGGGAGCGGAAATTGGATATGCGGGTTTCGTGGCCCGAACTCTTCTCTTCAGTGGAGCAATGAGGCATGGAAGCTCGGCTCGAGGACGAGCTGTTATAAGGTGGGGAGGTTGTAAGATCCCGGTTTTTGGAAAGGTATGTTTTGTTGTGTTTTGGGTTTAACCCTTTTCTTTTGGGGATTTAAAAGGTTTCTTGGAAGTATGAGAGGCCTTGGGGGTGTTCCGGGGGCTCGGGGCACGGGAGAAGGGAAGTCTGGGCAAAGCAGACCAAGGCGCACGGCCTACGCATGGTCTACCAAACCGTGCGACCTGCCCAGACTAAGTTGTGCGACCCTCCCTCCTCTGGACAGAAGTGAGCGCACTGTTTGCGCACGGTTTTCCAAACCGTGCGGCTAAATCGTGTGACTCCCCCTCCTCCAGGAAGTGGCGTGCGCACGGTTTGCACACAGTTTTCCAAACTGTGCGGCTAAACCGTGCAGCCACTTAAAGTTGGAAAATTTACAAAATTTCCACTCCGAGCTTTATAACCCCAACTCGGGATTTTCCTCCATTTCCTCCCTCTTCACCCTAGGAACAAACTGATTCTCGCAAGAGCTCCAAGATATCGATCTCCCTCGTTTCTAAGGTTTTTTTGGTGCCGTTGGTTGCGGATTGAAGCTCCGGGTAAGGATAATCTCCTCCTTGGTTCTTTTCTTGGTTTAGGGTTTGTGTCTTCTCTCCATCTTGTTCTAAAACCCTAAAATCCTATCTTTTGGGTGATTTCTGGGTTGAACCTCCAAGGGTTGGTCAAATCTAGGTCTAAGGGCTCGATTGAGGGTGCGTTCAACCGCAGATTTGAGGTGGGTGGTCTATAAGTTATATCCCATGGTTATTTAGGGTTTTGTGCATATTTAGTTGTGTTCTTGCTTTCCTTTGGTTATGTTTTGGATAACCTTGGTATGTTTGGTAATAATGGTGTTTAAAATGGAAAATGGGAACACTCACGATCCCCGTGGGATGTGTTGGGATAGACTTGACCAAATTGGGGCCATCCATGGGATGTGCTGGCATTTCTAGGATTTATGGATTGATATTAAACAAGTGAACTTGTTGTAATGAATTGTAGATCCCTTGATGAATATGTTGGCATGTTTGGTTGAGCATAGAATAGAAGTTAGGTGATGCACCTAGACTTGGTAATAATCAAAGGGTTATTTAAAAGGGAATGCATGGTTGATTCATG
Organism: Viscum album; assembly: GCA_963277665.1. Taxonomy (NCBI): domain Eukaryota; kingdom Viridiplantae; phylum Streptophyta; class Magnoliopsida; order Santalales; family Viscaceae; genus Viscum; species Viscum album. The sequence goes on along the minus strand of OY728120.1, from coordinate 1,532,343,883 downwards.
GAAATGATGAAAGTGTTAAATGGGTTAATGTGTAAATTGATTAAAGACCATAATGGGATAGATTATGGGTCTAGTGTTGAATTCTTAGTGAGATAGGCATAACACATGGGAATTGGGTGAATGGTTAAATGATGTGAAAAGTTAATGTGTTAATGGGTTAAGGAATGATGTGGTTTCCCATGTGGGTTGTTGTGAAAGATGGTTTCCGATGGGAAATGGTTGGAAGGTTGATGATTACTTATATATAAGCATGTGCACATGGCTTGGTAGTGTGGGGTATGACTTGAGGATCTACGCCCACAGGTCGAGTGAAGACTGATGCTCTAAACTCCACCCTAAATGCACAGTTTAGGAATGGGTATCGAGGCTCCTTTCTCCTAACGGTTTCATCCACCCGAACTGAGGCTTCAAGGTGAGGTTATGGTTGATATGAGGGGTTAGTCCTAGTGAGATAGGATAACATTTTCTTTACCCTCTTTCATGTGATTGTTGGCCTTAGACCCATGTAACATGATGAATGTGATTAACCCATGGAAATGTGATGAAATGGTAAGTGATGGTAATTGTTGGGAAATGAATGGTAATGAATGTGGTAATGGCTGGGCTTTGAACTACATAATGGAACCTTAATTAATTACTTGGAATTATCATTCATATTCCTTTTGCAATAACTACTTATTTATACTAGATATTTTGTAGACACCGTTGGTGGTGGCCTACTGAGTTGTACTCACACCCTGCTCGGGCCGCCGTTGGGTACCTGAGCAGACTTCATGTTTGCAGGACAGGACAAGGGAAAGGTCCCTTTCTAGATAGCTGAGTGGAAATGGGTAGCACTTGGTGGAGGATCTAGACTTGGGGTCAGAACCATTTTGGGGATTTGGTTGTTGTCTTATTTTGGGCTTTGTTCATTTTTTCACTTGTAGTATGACATGGCATATTTATTGTTGGAAATGGTTGTTGTACTTATTTCTTGGTTATTGATTATTGTTTCCGCTATTTGGTTGTTTCTATTATTTCTTACTCTGATAATGAGGGGGTATAGTCTCCCCACTTGACTACATAGACCCCCGCTGCTAGTTGGCAGCCTTTGGTGTACGGGGAGGCGCGCTTAAGGTCATGTAACCACCCATATCGGAGCACCGGTTTAGTGGCTTCCTAGTCGGGGATGTTACATAGAGTGTGTCCAGAACCATATTTAGGTGTATCACATGCTCCTCATCGAATGCTGAATATACTAAGATGTCATCAATGAAGACCACTAAAAAATGGTCTAAGTATGGCTAGAAGATGCTATTCATGAGTACCATGAACATTGCTGAGGAGTTTATCATTCCGAACGACATCACTAAGTACTCATAGTGGTCGTAGCGACATCTGAAAGTCATCTTTGAGATGTCATCATCTCGTACTCGAAGTTGGTGATAGCCTGATCTGGTGTCTATCTTTGAAAACCATCTCTCTCCCTTCATCTGATCGAAGGTATCATCAATCCTCATTAGAGGATACTTTTTCTTCAAGTTCAACTAGTTCAGGCACCAGAAGTCCACACATAGCCTCAAGATTCTATCTATCTTCTTGGTGAACAACACTGGGGCTACCCATGGTGAAACACTAGGACTTACGAACCCCTTCCTCTGTAAATCCTCCAACTATAACCTCTGCTCATGGAACTCTGCAGAATACATCTGATATGTAGGTGTAGATATCGGTGTCATCCTGGGGTAAATATCAATATAGAATTCTACCTCTCTGCAAGGTGGTACTCCTGGAACATCCTCTAGAAAAACGTCCTCATACTCATCCACCACTGTAGAGAACTGAAAACTCAAAACATCCACTGCTACGTGGGTAAGGATGGCCGCATGTAGCTACCTTTTTCCTTTATCCTCCATCTCCCGAAGCCTAGTGTGGACCACATTGGGGTGGTGGTTGTAACATGTCGAAATGTATACCACCTCCTTCTGCTCTCCCAGCTCCTATTCCATGTCTGCCACCCTACAGAAGGCTCGCGACTAGAACCGCCATCTGGTCAAGTGGAATTCTCACTAAGTGGAATACTCATGTCACCGGCTCCATCCAATCCTTAGTGACCTGAGGATATATCTCTCCCCTGAACCTAGTAGGTCTCTATCTCTAGAACTTGTTTAAGGAACTGATCCTACTTGCATCCTCTAACAGTAGCACCGGTAGTAACTTCTAACCAATGGGTGGTGGTATCGCTGGGACACCGCCTGAAGGTTCCATCTCAGGAAATGGTCTATGTACCAAATCCTCATCACTCGGTGGACCATCCTCATGGTCACGTACTGGAATCCTAGCTGGATTTCTGCATAGAGGCATCTTGAAAGAGAATCAAGATGAACCACATTCAATTTATTATACCTAGTGAGTTGACTTTGACTTAGAAAGATCATGGGAAAACACTCAAAGATGAATGAAACCAGTGTTTTCATGTACCGGGTCGGAAAAAATAATTTAGGGTTCTATTGTATGGATATGTTGGTCATCACGCCATTACTGGACTCCCTGACCTGAAATCCAAACTTTAAACACTTAACATTGTTGCCCCACCAAAATTTATAGACTCTTAGTTATTATGGTAGAAATGACCTCCTATAATACCACTTTGTCATGACTCATCCCCCAAGGCCCGTGTTGTGACAACCCTAAGCCTACCTTCCATAGGCCAGGGGCTGGAGACTAGCATAGAATAGGTATATCCCAAAAACGGGGAAGGAATTTTCCTTTAAACCTGTACACACACACAAAGCTCAAACTGTAGAAAGTAAACACAAAGTAAACCACAACTATCATTGAGAAAACTATTGAGAGTACAATACAAACTGAAAGTACAAATGGGACAGAATAAAATCCCAAAACCGCAAAGGAAAGTATAATTACCACAGTCTGTTCGCTCGAGACACCACCTGGAGGTAGGTGAAGGGTGGATACTTGTAGCCATAGAAGTATGCTCTTCTGTCCCATATAACAGAGAACCACCTATTCCCAGACCACCAAGGTCTCCGTCGAAGCGTCCTTCTATCCCGTCTCACTGAGCACCACTTGGTCCCGGACCACCAAGATCTCCATCAAAGCATCGATCACCTTCATGGGACACGACACGTGCGGGCAAAGCCCGTGAAGGGGTGAGTAACACAATAATCATTAGGGACCTCAAAACACAAGGTAAAGACCCCAAAAGAAGATATTCACAAGGTACTATCATCTCACACTAGTATAATCTAAAGTATAGAAAGCAAGACTATCAGTCGTAACACTGAACACCTTGGACTGCTGAGGTACTCATCTCTAATGAGTATCATGGGTCTGCTGGGTCACACAGAGCCGCTCCCTAATATGGGTCTACTAGGTTACACAGAGTCTCTCCCCACTTAGGCCATCATATCTAGTTCACACAAGTCTGTTTATAGTTGGTCCACATAGGTCCGCTTATAGTTGGTCCACATAGGGCCGCTTATAGCTGGTTCACACAGATCCACTTGTAGCTGTTTCACACAGAGTCACTTGTAGTAGTTCCACATAGGTCCACTTATCATATAGGCCTCTAGGGTCACTTATACCTACTCATCAGCAGTATTCGGGTCTCAACCAGCCACAGGATTCCCACACATAGTGCAGTTGATTCCGAGAGCATTCACTCCTCAAGTCATTCTTCGAATATAAACTTCCATTAAAGCCTCATTAGAGCATTCCAAAAGAACTGTCTCGTCACAAGTTTCACAACTCCGTAGATGGTGTGTTAATCAGACGCTCGGTCTGAATGATATTGGCATTTTAGTAAATAGGGGCTAGTTGTGTCTGGGGCCCAGTCTGACCTGGACATACCGACCTGAACAACCCATTCTAGGGGTCCTGCATGACCTGACCCTATTGGGTTTGGACCTTCCTGGTCTGACCTAGCCATTGGGACTTACTGGACCTGGCCCGATTCGGTCTTGGGTCCAGCTCGCCGGGTCACTCAGCCACCCGGTTTCATCTGACCCATCCCACAACTAGCGGACCGGTTCTTTCCAAGCCTGGTATGCCCAAAGGCTCGATTCGTCCCATCGGCCCGGCCTGCATCAGCGGGCTAGTTCTTCTCCATCTCGGGCCGCCCAACGACCCAGCCCATTTGGCGGGCCAGTTTCTCCCCTTCCCAGACACCTGCGGGGCCTCCAGTTCGCACCACACGCAGCCCACTAAGTCTGGCCGCCTCCTCCTCATGTGGTCCAAGAATGCATGCCAGCTCCTGTTGCTAGCCGCTCCTTCAATGTAGTTCCTGAGCAGTGTCCCCCTCCAGTGTCAGTCCTCTCATGCAGACCGGTCCCCCCCCATGGGTCGTGGCTTTTCCAGGAGTCCAACTTGCCATCGGGTGACCGTGTCCACCTGCCGCCAGCCGCCGACCTCCATGCCGGTGACTCCTGTCGCCACCGCGGCACGCTACCAGCGCACTGCCTCCCATCTGTTTCCATGTCCTGGTGTCACCACCACGGACTTGTGCTATAGTCTCTTTTCGGTGTTGTGGCCTGCTTTTCCATGACCCTTCTGCCTGGAGCTTCTACAGCCAATGCATTGTCATCTGTTACACCATGAAGAACAGGGAACCCATATGAACAACCATCCTTAGTTTTTTTTGGTCCAGAATTGTTCTTGTTAGTGGGATCATGACGTATAAATTATAAATCACTAATATTTAATCCCAATATCAATCCGTAATTATATTTTCCCAACCCCACAAGTAAAATCCATCCATGGATCAACTTTTTAGAGAGTTTATCTACACTCTTCATTTAGATGGGGAAAGCGGAGAAAACAATTCAGTAATAATTTAAACCCCTACCTGGGAAAGGATATTTCTTGAGGATAATCATTCATCATCGTCCATCGATCTCTGATCCCAAATCCTCTCTCCAAGGGTATCATCGTTGTCGCACAATTTGTCGGCATTCATCATTGTAGAGGTTGTCCTTCATCATTCATCATCACCACCCACCAAAGCCTCAAATAAATTCTAGGATTATGTCCACAATCTTTCATTTATTATTAGGCTATTAATTGATGAATCGTGAATCAGTGTTTTTGTTGCGTTGCGTTGCAACGTCGTTACACTGACTCATTAATGAGGTTCATTAATGAGATTCATCATTGCCTCATCTTCTCACTACATCGCTGATGTGCCACTGCTTAACTATGAAAAAAACAATTGAAATAACTTTTTAAGTTATTTTATTTTTCTTCCGAAAAGTCTGAAAATTAACATTTTCCCTCGACCCACGTCGTTCAAGGTTAAGTCCTTCTTAAGGGGAAATTTTCATTATAAAATCAACAGTAGTCTCATATTTTTAATCTAATTTACCATTTGTGAGTTATGAGGATTCAAAAATAAAATAACTTTTATTTAAATTATTTTATTTATGGTTAAGTCCCAAAAACCAACTTTCACAGATGACCCGTGTCGGCTGATGTTAGGCTCTGCCTAAGGGAAGCATACCCTCGCAAACTCAACAGTACTCTCATATTTCCATTCCAAGTTACCGTTTATGATTTATAAGAATTTTAAAATAAAATATCTTTATTCAGTTATTTTATTTAATGCTAAAAACTACTTTCCACCGTTGACCCACGTCAGTCAATGTTAGGATCTACCTAAGGAAATAATACCTTCATGAGTTCAACGGTGGTCTTATATTTTCAATTTGAGTCACCCTTCATGATTTATAAGGATTTGAAAAATAAAATAATTTTATTTAATTATTTTATTTATGGTTATGTCATTTTTAGGTATTCTCACTGAAGGCCCACACCGACTAAACTTAAGTCACGTCTAGGGTAAACCCGTCATCCTGAAAGAAACGGTGCCCTTGGATTTATGATCTAGCCACCCTTTTAATATTTATTCCACTTTTTCAAGAAAACCGCTCACATGCACTATTTAAAACATATCATTTTTCGATGGATCATTCCAGGCACTCCAGGCCTCGGAATCGCATGCAGTCTCGGCGCATGCTTTCAAAATAATCCCATTTAATTTTTACAAAAAAAATCATGGAATTCCAGGGTATTAAATTCCATTCCAAAAACTATTTGGTAGCTATAATAATATTTTAATAATATTATTAATACTATATTGTATTTCGATAAAACTTGACATTGTGTGTTACGCAAGCTATCGAAGGAACATGGCATTGTGTGTAACACAATCCAAACATAGTGTTCTATGTACTGAAATTTAATCTAAGTGTTGCATGTAGTGAAAGATTAACTTGGTGTTGTGTATAATTCAAGCTAAACGTAGTTCTTTTATATAAAAAATCTATATTCAGTGTTGCATGAAATAAAAAATATAAAAAAATAATGAATTAATTTAAAAAATATATATTTCACAAAATCTCAGGGTGTTACATGATGGGACCTACAATGAGGTTTGTGTAATTTCAAAGTTTTATAATAATGGGAAATAAATAAATTCAATGTTATTAAACCCCCAAATAATAAGTTTTGAATTTATTAACTTAGTGTATTTACAAGTTATTAAGTGAATACAAAAGAAAGATATTTTTGAATAAATTTTTATTCAAGATTCATTAATTATTTTATAGGATAAGATAGTTCAGATAATGGATTGGATTTTATCATGTAACATTATTTTAATGTTAAAAATAAGTGATAAAATATTTAGGACATTTTTAACATGTTTATTAGGTCACAGGTGTCATTTAAGGATTATTTAGAAGGCTTTGGGATCCAAAGTGAAATTTTGTTAAGTTTTAACCTAATTATATAATCCAACTAACACCCAAAATCGAGTGATTATCCATTTTTACAAATTTTAAATGATCTTTATCTTCCCTCCCAAGTTATAGAGAGAGAATGAGAGGTTTGAGTCACCACGATCCAAGAAATACCTCTTGAATAGAAGAAATGGTGTTCCCATAATCATGTAAACATTAAAATCCCCTTAAATTCTCTGTTCTAGAACTTTAATTTTGAAGGAATATGTTCAATAAATATTTTTAAGTGCATGTGTACAATCTAGGGGGTTCCGGCTTTGGTTCCTTCAAGCAAAAATCTCTAATAGAGAGAAGATCATGTGTTCAATAAAAATAGAATATGGTATGGTGTTGATTTTATTTTTCATGGTTAATTAAATAACATGAGATCATTTGGTTGATTATCAGTTGGTGCCTCATCATATATGTCATTTAAATGTTGTTCCAATAGTAAAATATTCATTTTTCCCACTTTTACACTTTTGATGCATGCATGTTATCAACAAATGTTATCAAATAAATTTTATTATTGATTAAGTCAAATTAAAATTAATTTTTTGTGACCTAGAGTAGAGGGAGTCGATATGGTACTAACACCACTAATGATGCTTTGATCTGATATTAGATAGCCAAGTTAGGTCTATCCAAAGATTGAAAAAAATGATTTTCTAGGCTTTAAAATTTAATTTAAAATAGGTATAAAAATTCAACCCATGGGTGAATAATACACATGGATGAACAATATCCCGTAGGTGAATAGTATCCACTGGTGAATAAGGGTAGAGGTGGGAAGTAGTCTCCACAAGGATGAGGAACACAAAATTTTAAAAAAACATTTAAAGTTTAGAAATAAATAAAAAATTATACTGTTGGCAGTTGAGCCACCCATGTAGAAATAGTGCCCCCATTTATTGGGGGGAATTTGAAAGTGACAACACCTTTTAGAAGAGTCTTTAGAAAAAAATTCTTCAATCAGAAATGAAATTACCACCCACTCTTTTTCAATCACCTGAGATTGCACTTCCCTATCAACTTGGCTACCTAGCCAGATTATTCTGGAAGGGGTTTTAGGTTGCGAATAGACCTGAATGGGATGGGTGGGTTGAATAGAACCTGATCTAGCATGGGTCAGTCTAACCTAAACTAGGTTATGTTAGGTTCTACTCAACTGACTCATCCCATTCAGGTCTATTTTCAACCTAAAACCCCTCTAAAGGGGTTTTAAAATAATTGGTGAGCCTAAAAAATATTTATAAAAAATTTAAAAAATATTTTTAAATATTTGGAATTTATTAACATTATTTTTTGGACTGTGTGATGAGTAAATTTTGAATTAAAATTAGTTTATGTTATTATAATTCATAATAAATTTCCTTGAGTATAATATATCATAAATTTAATTCTATTCTATAGGTTTATTTCATGTCGACTAATCATGAGTGAGATTGACCAATGTACATATGGTATTTTATTTAATTATTTACTCATTGTGATATGTGATGATTATAATAATTAATTAATAAATTATAGTCTTTGTATCATCCCTTCACCTCATTATATATATAAGGTTCTACATATCCATGAGTGATATTTTCATCTGTGTCCTGCATTCCCCATACCCCCTCACCTATGAGTGAATATACCTATATAATGAGGAGGATGAAAGGTGATGAAAATCATACTGACACTTGGTGAAGTATCATATGAGACTTTGATACATTGGATGGGGTGAGCACTACATCTTGAGTCAGATATGACTCAAGGAGTTTCCCCTATGGTATAAGTTGATCCATTTTTCAGTCAATCGGTCAACCATTAAAAATTCCCATTATCACATCGTTTATTTATTTATACACATTTTATTATTTATATGCATGTGCATTTATATGTGATCATTTAAAATAATAAACAATCATGAATAGATAAAATCAGAATAATGCATGATGAATCTTTTCTATTTAAATAATGGTTAAGTTGTGAGTGAGATCACATAGAACAAGTGTGTTAAATAGAAAATGATTTCATTCTCTGAGGATACATAATAATCCCTCAAAGTAAATATTAAGTCATTAACAACTTCCATCACTTTAGTTTGAATAAAATTGTAGTTTAAGGTTCTCATCAACCATATTCTATGGTACTTCTTTCTATTGGGGAGCTCTAACAAGAGTAGTAAGCTAACTTAACTAAAATTTTCATCAAAGAAATAAACATATCTAGATTGGTTCAAATTTAGAGGAAAACATTGAGTAATAAAAGGTTATTATTTATATAACCTATTAATTATCCCAAAAAATAAAGGATCGAAGAGTTAATGTGATTATCCAACCATAATCCTACCTTAAAACTCTCTGAGTGGTAGAGTAGTCATAGTTTGGACTATAAGGAGAGGTTTAAAGGATCCTTGGTACCATAATACTCTAGTGGCTGATAATTCTGAATCTATTAGATGAGAGATACTAGGGTTTGATAAAATATTAAGATACACTTATGATTAATAAATATAAATTCATAATAATCAGTAATCAATAAAAAAGTAAAAATATTCTAAAGTTTCATTTTGTATAAAATGGAAAGTAATAACATGGAAACATTTTGATCAATATGGGATAATGAACACATCCTCACCAGCACTAATTTCCATGAGTGTTACATATGATTGTACATGGTACTATGATATAAATGGAAATTATATGTGTTAGAGTCCCCACTATATGATGTGTCTCCTAATAAAAAAAATAGGGGTGAAAAAGAAGCTTACGGGAGACTTATGGATTACACATTTATATTTACATTGTAATTTTATCATCAATGTCCAATGAGTTATAAAATCAAAATGAGGAAAAAGATGGTTATACTGTGTTGACTCAACTTTGAGAATTTTGTGAGGATAAAGTGAAGAAATAATTTAATGATATTTTTATTACACTAAACATATGTAAATTAAAAGATATAATAAATTGATCAATCAAAATAATTGGGATTAAAGTCAAATCATGAACTTATTTTCGCCTAGTTACTCTAGTTTCATTGATAATTATAAAATGAATAGTACAGAGAAATCACTTAAATATCTTTTGGGTAAGGTTCACCAAGAAGATAAGAACTTAAAGAAATATAAATATTTAGTTATTATTGTAAACAAGAATAATGAAAAGGAAAAAAGGAAAATTTATATTGTGATTTCAAAGGCACCTTCTCAATTTTCTTCTAAGAAACTTAAGGTGAAGAGGGAGAGAATAAAAAATGTGGCTATTTACTATACATGTTAAATAAAAGTTAATTGTAATAGAAACTATAATTATTTTAAAAATAATCAAGTAGAGGATTATACTTCAGGTATATTCATCATTTCATGTGATAATTCTATTTTAATTATTGAGTATTAGATGCAATATGTGACATACATATTTGTATCCAAATATAGGAACCAAGGTAGTTTATAATTATCACAATAGTAAATTTGATCTTCAAGTTTCTATTGAAACTTGACTCCAATTTCAGTTAGCTAAGATCATATCTTCATTATTACTAGAGGATATATTTTTTGTATTTGAAAGATATTATTATGTAATGTGTGTTACTAAAAACATTATCTTGTTATCATGTTTATACACAATGATATTTTATTTCAATTTTGAAAAGTAGTTATTGAATACCATTATTAACTAATAGTTTAATTATACATAAATCATATATATATTATATTAGTAATTAATGATGAATATATAATTTAAGACTCAATAATACTAAATTTTTTCAAGATAAAACATGGTCAATTAAACCCATAAGAAAATGTCAAGGTAATACTAAGAATATTTTTTAGGCTCTTATTGAGATAAAACTCTTAGGTATTCGGCATGATTTCTTATAACGTATAATGACCATGACACCTTAATACTTAAAGGTGTGAAATCCATAAATATTATAAAGTCCAACGTGATATGTGTGAACTATTATAAAGAGAATCTAGAGGTAAGTTTACATACTTATGAGATTCTTTTAAGAAATTTAAGGAATGTGAAAGTGAATAATGTAATATTCTTGGTTAAAATATATGAGTTGCATCAGGCAGGTAAGCCGAAGAATATCATAACTGAGCATTTATCAATTATAAAAATATGGAGTGGATTTATTCCTAAACTCACATTTCCTTATACACATTATAGTCATGTTTTTAGTAAAAGAAGTATTGATTGTGATTCTTATTAGCCTTAAAAAGTCTTCCATTATCTATTTGTGACATGCTTTGAAAATAGAAGTGTTAACCCTTAACCATATGAATACTATAATGTAAAATGGATATCATATGATTAATAATTCTAAATAAATCCATTATGTCACAAAAAAATGTGTTTAGATGAAAATATTTTGTTAAGGCTAAGTCAATAAAAAACATGCATCAATAAAAACACAAAGTGCATATCAATTAATTATCCTTAATGTGTCTAAAGATATTATATAAATACCTAAGATAAAAAAATTATAGTAAATTGAAAGAGTATATTTCTATAATAATGTTGCATGTATCTATTAAAGACAGTGGGATAAATATTGGCTTGGTTAAATTCAAGGCTTGAGACTCACAAGTAGTTGGCATAGGAACAAATTCCACAATAGTTTAGGGAAAAGGTATACACTGGTGACACATAATTTATAGTAAATTTAAAACCATAGTATTGGTTTTATATTCACCTAGGCAGGTGATATATTATTTGATAATAATAATTAATCCTACAAGGAATAAATAAATGGAAATAAGATGAATGGTGAGATAAAATTTATAAAAATGGATCCCATGTACCAAAAATCAAGTCTGTATTTTGGTAGTATCTTTCATTGGTGGGTATTCAAGAGAAACTATACATGATTGGTACAAGTGTGGTACCAAAAAGACTTGATTGGTTATACCAATTCATCATGATTAAATCCATTAGAATTCTACTTTTCATATAAAATTTGAATGATAATTATATTGGGCATTGAATAGCAAGGAAACCTTTCTTTAAAGGTATCTATATGACATAATCATAAAGGGTTAGTGAAACTATAAAATAAAAATAAGAAATTAAATTTGTAGAGATCCATTTATGGATTAATTCAAGCATCATAAAAATATAATATTCTTTTGGAACAAAATTATGTCATTTGTCTATAATAGGCTAGGGTTATCATCATTATTTACTAATGTATGGGAAATAATTATTAGTATTACAGTTAGTTTAGACTATATTGAAATTAACTCTACAAATATTAACTTAATATAAAAACCTAAGTTCTATAGAAAAATATACACTAAGGTAGATTTAAGGGTTTCTTAGATGAATTCAAAGTATATATATTGATAAAGTATTGAAAAATTCAAGTTGGAATAATTCCAGTGAGAATTATTGCCAATGTAACATGTCATAAATATCTCCAAGAAGACATGTATAAGAACTATGAGGAGATTAAAATGGTGAGTAGAACTATATATGATAAATATATGGATCTATCACATATTATAATATATTTACTAGATATGATATTTCCAACACACACATTATGGTAGTCAATTATCAGATAAATCCAAGAGAACTGTATGAGAAACAGTCAGAGATATACATTAGTAATATAACATCTCATTGACTTATTTTAGGTATTAATTGATCCTTTTCGTGATCTCCTTTAATTTGGTCCTTTTTTGGGTTTGCTTTTGGGAAATTTTAAAATATTTGGAAGCCCAAGTGGTTATGAATGGTTAGCACATGGTTAGGGAAAACTTTTTGGTTTTGCTCAAAAAATTATGCTCCCTGTTGTGAGCCACTAGAAGGGGATGCATGGTTTTTTAAAACTATGTGGCTAGCCCCTATAAACCATAAAACCTCAAATAATTATGGATTGTATAGTTTTTAAAACCATTCACCCTCCTAGGAGAAACTATGCACCCTACTAGTAGGGGTGCATGGTAAGGGCGCAAAATTTGTCTAACCATGCAGTCCTACCTAGAAAACCATTCCTTTGGGTTTTAATTACCCTAAAAATTTTATTAAAATTATAAAACCCTATATTTTAACCCCTTATCACCCTATTTGGACCCTAACTCAAATCCTTGGTATTTGATGACTCCCAATATGTTATTTTGAATCCTCCAAACCCTTTTTTATTATGGATAGAAGCTCCAATGATTGTGTTTGATCTCCTCTGGGTAAGTGGGTCTCCTATCATATGGTTTCTTCTAATATATCTTTATCTCCTCCTTATATAGTGATGGATCATCATGTTATTAATGGATATAAACTCAATTTTTATTGATCTTGATTCTAGTTTATGTTTCTTGATCTCCTTCACCTTGTTCCCCATTTTTTATCCCATTATGGGTGTTACCTTTGACCATGTGATTAAAGGTAGGTGGTTCCATGAGGCTTTGACTTACAATTGAAACCTTAAATTTATTTATTGAATTTAATTGAGTTTTAAATTTATTTAAAAACCTTTATTTTAAAGGATTTGATGTGTTATTTGAAATAGAATAGAGATTTTGAAAAACCCCAATTTTAATAGAAATGAAATGTGGGGTGGATTTTGAGAAAATGATGGATTGATTTTTAAATTTATTTAATCAATTTATTTTTTTTAACCTTCATAAAAATGTATTAAAGTGAAAGAATATTTAAAATTTCATCAATTTATGAAAACCTCTTCTTGGTTTTGAAATGATAAAGGAGTGTTGAAAACTCAAAACTAGGAAATTTTAATTTGAATTGATTTTCAATGTTTGATTTTAACTTGTTTGATTTGTTTATTTTTTGAATCACATGTTGGTCTGGGAAGTTATTGGTAAATAGGAAAATCATGTTAGGACCTTAACTCCCTAGAAATGGATTGATGATGAAAACTATTACTGAAAAATTATGGCATAAACACCCAAGATGGTTCCCCTTTTGGGGATGTAAATGGACCAAGAGGGTTCCCCATTTGGGGTGTATATTGTTTTGTGTATAGAAAAATATCTTGATCTAAGATCATTATTGAGATATGTGAGGATACTATTACTTGAACTAATATACCATGGGGATTTTTTAAATAGTGCTATGATTTATTGAATTGATTATATATTCCATTGGTTATTTAACTTATTTATTCATGCTAACCAATTTATATAAGTGTTTTATACAAAAATCTTATTTTTATCATGTTTTGAAATACCTTACATATCTTTTAATGTGAAATAATGTTTTAGTTTAAAATATGTGAATGATCTACCATGACTTGTATAATTAAAATGGATCATAATTAGTTTAATTGTTATGGAACTGATTATGGGATGCTTGGTGAGACCCTGTTGGGATTTATAGCTCACACCCTACCTTGTCCTTCAGGAATTTATAGATTTTCTTATGCCAGGTCTGAGAAAAGGGAAATATCCACTTGTATTTGGTGGATGTTCTTGATCCTTAGGACCATGGAGTATTTATGGTGACTAGTGGAGTTGTTTTCCACTTATTACATAGGATTTTTTTATATTTTTGTCATGTTTATGTTATTATTTTACTTTGGGGTGTATATATATATTTGGGTGCTATTTTACCTTTTTTTTGTACTTTCACCCTTTAAAGTGTTGATCATCCTGAATTGTATATTTTATCTTCTGTTGTTTTATGTAAAATTCATTCACTCTTGTTTTGTGTATGATGTCAAGTGCTAGTCACTATCCCATGGGGATTGAGAATTCCCTTTGGGCTATGTCAGAGATGTGTTGGGTATCAGAGTACCAGGGTATATAGGATAGTTAATGAAAAAGTGGTATCAAATGAGGTTAATCATATTTCCTTGATGTTAGTGTGTGGTTTGGGATGTCTTGATGTGACTTAGGAGGTAGTTGTGAGAAAGTTTATGTTGAGTCAATAAGGTTTTACCTATGACTTTTCCATTCCTTCTTGTTTTGAAAATCACAAACACCTTATCTTTAGGAAAATCGCTTTTATAAGTAAAATCGCTTTTATAAGGAAAATCGCTTTTATAAGGAAAATCGCTTTTATAAGGAAAATTGCTTTTATAAGGAAAAATGCTTTTATAAGGAAAATTGATTTTATAAGGAAAATTGCTTTTATAAGGAAAATCGCTTTTGTAAGAAAAGATTATCCTTATCATATTTTCATCCATATATTTCTTAAGTATAAGATTCGGATTCATTTCTATATTCTCAGAATTGTTTGAAACTTTGATATGAAGCATTCTGTTTTAGGATCTGAATTCTGGATGAGAACTGTAATGAAGTTTCACTCCAAATTCTAGATGAGAACTGTAATAAAGTTTCATTCCGAATTCTGGATACGAATTCTAATTAAGTTATACTTCGAATTCTGGATATGAATCCTTATGAAGTTCGACATTGAATTCTCATTACGAATTCTGATGAAGAATTCTCATTACGAATTCTGATGATGAATTCTCATTATGAATTCTGATGACGAATTCTCATTATGAATTCTGATGAAGAATTCTCATTATGAATTTTGATGACGAATTCTCATTACAAATTCTGATGACGAATTCTCATTTCGAATTCTCATTCCGAATTCACCTATTAAACAGAATCTGATCATCTTTGTTTTATTCACTCCGAATTTATTTAGACTCCGAAAATTATTTTTTGGTTAGACTCTGAACTTTAATTTTTCTTACACTTATATATTTTGTCTACTCTTTAATATTTTTTCTTACACTCCGAACCTTCACTCCGAATCTTCACTCCGAACTTTTTAGTTAAGACTGAAAACGATGTCGTACATTCTGTTACAATTGTTTTGTTATAAAACGATGTCGTCTATTCTGTTATAAACTAACTGTTGGTTAAGTTACACGTGTACAGGTCCCTCCGAATTTTAAGGAAAATATGACCGTTGGAAAGGAGTCCGACCTTGCCTATAAATAGGAGCTCATTTGAAAGAGCTCATAACTGATAACTGATAACTGATGACTGATGAATAACTTCTTTGACATTGTGCATACATGCTGTTGAAGTGATTTCTAGAGATAGAGTCTCTTATTAACTCTCAAAGCTTCGTGCGACTCCGAATATTGGTGATTACATTCGAGGACTTCCGGGGATCGGAAGACAGAGGTTTCCAACACCTTGAAGTTGAGGGCTTCCTTGCTGAAGAAGACAGAGGTGACCAACTACCTTGAAGTTGAGGGCTTGCGGAGATAGAAAAACAGAGACTCCGATCTTTGTATTGAGGTCTTACCCTGGTGTGGGTAAGACAGACTTTCTTGAAAGTATAAATCAATGGACCTTTATCTGAGGTTGTTAGATACCCTTATCTTTGGGTTAAAAGACTTATATCTTGTTACTTGTAGTTTTACTACTTGTTTGTTTCCACTGCATTTTGTATTATAATGAAAGTATAACTTTATTATACTTCCTTACTTGTATTCTGATTCATTTAGATTCTATACGCTTTAAGGTAGAATCTCATATTGTAATCTTTTGTTAAGTTTCAATTTCCGGAACCATATTTCTGGAACCTACTTTCGGAATCTCTTTCCAGTTTTAAGAAATTTCATAGGACTTGAAGTTTATAACTTCATTCCTTATTCCAAGTTTTCATTTGGTGTTATAGGTTTTGTGAATTTGCTTAGTTTAACTTTGTTAAACATAGCCCTTTCCTTTGATTAAGTAAAACATAGTTATTCGTAACTAACTTTAAAGGTTCCAAAGGAATTTTTAAAGTGTACAATTCACCCCCCCTCTTGTATATTGAGCATCTACATCATTATTTCGATCCTACAGTTTCTATCCATATCACAGCATAACGATCCTTAAGTCTCTATAGGTGTTTGGGAAAATTGTCTTTGAGGAATTTTTTGATCTAGTTCTAGTCTTTTACCTACCTTTGATCAAAGTTTGTTGAAATCTCAATATTAAATTTATTCTTGATGGAATTGATATTCATGTATCTATTATTTGAGTTGTTGGTCTGTGTATCCTTTATGATGTCTTTAGTGTTGTTTATTTATGTTTTTTTTCATCATTATTTTGATAATATGTGTTAATAGGGACCAAGAAGAATATTCTAGTTAACCGTAGTGATAAAATCCTCCAATGGACTATAATCGTGTCAATATAGTGGTGTGGGTTATCCAATATCTTGGAAAAGTACTTTCACTCATTCTCATTCAGGATTCAATAGTGTAACCTATAAGGGATTAATCTTGTGATCATGCTCAAGAGTTTCTTTACTGGAATCCACCTGCTTTCCAAGTCTCTAATGATCCTTAAGTGGCTAAGTACTGGTTAAGAAATATAGAGATTTTTTTTAAGTACTTATAAATTCTTGAAGCAATTAAGATGAGATGTGATACCTTTAATATAGAAGGGGATGGCAGGAGATAGTGGGATTCTATGGTGATGGAAAAGAATTATGAGGGTTTGGAATGGAAATAATTTCAATTTATTTTCATCTATTATTTCTATCTAGAATTTGTAGTCTTTGTGAAATTCACTGAGTTTTTAAAACTCCAATAGGGTTACATGATTGTAACTCAATATAAAAACCACTTTGCAGATATTGATAAATTTTCTTCTAAGGTGGTGACTAATGAGAATATAAAGGCACAAATACTTGATATGGGTATTCAATGTGACATTCGATCTTAGTTTTTCATGCTGAATCTAGTCTCTTATGTTAATGTGATGGATAGTGAGTTGATAATTGATCTTGACCTGGCTAGTAAGTGAGGGTTGAAAGGAGTACCTTTTTCTTACAGTGGAAATTCTATGAGTTCCCTTAAATGAAATAGTAATTGTGATGAGTCTATAAGTGGTTTTAGAAATCATGCATCTTCTAAGCCTCCAGAAGTTCCTAGAAGAGGCTCATTGACCTACTTTAAGTTTGGAAATATTGGGAATTCAAGATGTGTTTGTACTAAGGTTCCAAATATCTGTAGTTCATATAGTCTCTCAGGAAATATACATAATTTTTTCCACTTATTTTATACTTATTAGAGTAGAAAATTCTCATCAAATTCAAAATGTACTATGGTGTAATTAAATGCTTCAAGATATAATGGGTTCCATCCATAGGCATTTGTAATGAAGATTATTCACATAGTGGAAGAGTCTCCAAAGGAATCTAATATAGTTCTGGAGATTGTGATAGGTTTCATCATTATAGCTTCATATTTAGTGACTATTTTATTTTATATTGTTCATCCCACTCATTTATATCGACATGTATTGTGAACTTACTAAATCTTATTATTGATATTTTGTCTTATGTGATGAATATTACTATGCCCCTTAGAAAAAAGAGAGTGCAGGGTCTCTGTTGTCCTACTTGTGTCTTCTTTTTATCAGATATTGAGCTTACCTAGAATTTTCTAGTTCTCAATATGAAACCACTTGATGAAATTTTTAGTATGGATTGGTTGATCTATCATAAGGCCTGGATTAATTGTTACCTTTAATGGGTCTCCTTTATTGTGCTTGATAGGGTCTTTCATGTCATTCAAGGAGAATGGGACCTGAGGTTGAGTAGATCTAGACTATGTTTTCTAGATTTGGGAAAGGTAATATCGATGTTTTATTTCGACTTAGGGAGAGAATATTTGAGTGATGATCTCCCTCTAGTCTTCATTGAGTTTCACAACATTTTTTCTTTTGATTTTTATGGTCTTCCACTAGTAAGATAGATAGAGTTATCCATTGATTTAGTAACTGGTACTCAGCAGGTGTCTATTACTTCTTACTATATGGAACCAAAAGAGTTTAAAGAGTTAAAAAATTAGTTTTATGATCTATTAGATAAATTTTTAATACACTTTAGTGTGTCACCTTGGTTGGAACCACTTCTCTTTGTGAATAAATTTGATGGAAAACTTTGTCTATTTGTTGATTATGGAAAACTAAATCAATTTATGGTAAAGAAAAAGTATATGTTACTATATATTGATGATTAATTTGACCATTTTAAAGGTGAAAAGTGGTTCTCAAATATTGATATTCGATCTGGTTATCACTAGTTAATAATATATAAAATTGACATTCCAAATATTTCCATTAGAAGTTGGTATAGTCACTTTGAGTATCTTGTTATGACCTTTTTCCTGACCAATTATCCTATGGTCATTATGGATTTGATGAACAGAATATTCCATGAGTACCTTAATTCATTCATGGTGTTATTTTTGGATGATATTTTGGTTTACTCCAAAACTGAGTAGGACCATGTGTTTAATTTAAGAGTATTCCTATAAATCCTGAGAGATCATAGACTTTACGTGAAGCTTTCAAAATTTAATTTCTAGATTTGTAAATTGAGATTCTTAGGTTATGTGGTGTTGGAATATGGTATCTCATTTGATCCTAAGAAGTTGAAAGTTGTTATGACATGGGATAAACTACATAACATTTTTGAGATATGGAGATTATTGGGTTTTGTGGGGTATTACTACTGGTTTGTTAAATATTTCTTAAATTTATATTATCTTATGACTGCTCTCACTTGGAAGGGAGTGAAGTTTTTTTGGAATGATAAATTTCAGTGTTATGTTTTTTATTTGAAATGTCTTTGGAATTTTGTGTTGTTTTTGACTCTTCTAGAGGCTGGGTAGGACTATGTGGTCTTCTATGATGCATCAAGTTTGTGTTTGGGTCGTGTTCTTATATAGGGTGATCACGTGGTGTCTTACGACTCCAAAATTCTTAGGCCACATGAGAAGAATCATCCAACCCATGATCTCGAACTCATATTTGTGATGCATGATCTTAAGAGATACCGAAATTAACTTTTTAGATAAAGGTTTACCATTTTATTTTGATCAAAAAATATTGAGTTATATCTTCTCACAAAAATATATGAACCTCTGATAGAGGCGTTGGGTTGAGTACCTTCAATTTTTTATTTTGACATTTCATACACCCTGGGGAAGGGTAATTTTATTTATGATTCTTTGAGTATGAAACATTTTACCCAGACCATGAAAGAATCATTAGAAGAGTGGAACTTGAAGGATCTTTTTTCACAGTTTCATTTGGGAGTTTAGGAAGAAGAGGATGAGGTTATTGTGGAAAGTGTTCGGTTGACCTATGCTCTTCTCGATATGATTCTTTAGGAATAGCATCTTGATGATGAATTATATTCTATTATAAACTCTCTTTATAGTGGTGATACTATCTATGAATGTATTTTCTCTTATTAGAGAATTTGGTGTTTTCAAAATCTATTTGTTATACCTTTTCCCATAAGAAATTCCATAATGGGAGATTTCCATAATTCCCAGGGGGTAGTGCACTCTAGAACCATGGAGATTTTTTATGATATACGGTAATTATTTTTGTGGCCAGGTATGATATGAGACATCACTATATTTTTTTCTCATTTTTATACCTATTAATAGGTCAAAGCTGAGAACCATAGACCTTTAGGTTCTCTTCATACACTTATAGTCTCGACTTGGGAGTGGTATGAGATCTTTATGGACTTTGTGGATGGGTTTCTGTGTACCCTTATAAAAAATAATGTGATAAAGGTTGTGATCGATTGGCTGACCAAATTGGATCACTTCATACCCATTTATGATACAACAAAGTTAAGGACTTAGGGCATCTCTATATGCAGGGGATTATCATATTTCCCAATTTCCCTTTTTCTATAGTCTCTAACAGGGATACCCATTTTACTTATCACTTTTGGAGAGGCCTCCAATAGGAATTGGTATCTTAGGTACATTTAAGCATGTCATATAATTCTCAAATGGATGGACATACAAAACAAGATATACATATTCTAGAGGATATTCTTAATGCTTTCCTTCTTACCTTTGGAGGAGTTTGGGATGTTCATTTGGGACTAGTTGGGTTCACCTACCACAATAGTTATCAGTATTCTATTAGAATGGATCCTTTTGAGTATTTTTATGGGAATCCTTATAAATCATCATTATGTTAGTCGAGATTAATGAAACTTATTTGGTTGGACCAACTTCGGTCCAAGAAATGATGGTGAAGATCTAGATAGTTTGTCAAAGAATATTAACATCACAAAGCCAATAAAAATCTTATGTTGACCATCATAGATTACCTTGGGATTTTTTAGTTGGTGGTTATGTGTTTTTGATAGTTTCACCTCCTTTGGATTATCGAATACTGGGAAAACAAGGTAATATTTCACCACAGTTTGTGGGACCTTTTAAGGTTGTTGAGCAGGTGGGGAAAGTAGCTTACCATTTAGCACTTCCACCATAATTGATATTGGTTCATAGTGTATTCCATGTATCAAAACTTGGAAGTATCTTTAAAACCCATCTAATGTCTTCATCTGTGAGGATCTTTATGTTGAGATAGATTTATCCATGATTAAGAATCGAGTTTGGAATATTTATTATAAGATAAAGTTACTTCATGGGAGGATGATAAATTTGGTCCATATGCTATGGCAGTATGGTTTTTATTCACATGAGACTTAGGAACATGAATAATTGATGAGTGAGTAGTGGCCTCATCTCATTGACATGGAATTTTCTTGACAAGATTTATGGGGGTAGAAAGTGTTTATGGTGGGGAGGTTGTAACATATTGACACCTTATTTCAGGTATTCCTTGACCCCTATTTTGATCTCCTTTAATTCTAGTCTTGTTTTTGGGTCATTCTGAGAGAATTTAGAAGATTTTGGAAGCTCTAGGGGCTATGAAAAGTTAGCACATGATTAGGTAAAAAATTGTGGTTTGGCCTAGAAAATTGTGTTCCCTGTTGTGATCCACTGAAGGGGGCACATTGTTTTTTCAAACCATGAAAAAATCCCCTCCAAACCATAAAACCTAAAATAATGAGGGTTTTCATGGTTTGTGAAGATTTTGGAAAACGGTGTTCCCTCCTAAGAGAAACCATTCACCCTATTGTTAGGAGCACATGGTTAGGTCACATAGTTTGTCTAACCATGTGGCCCTACCCAGCAAATCATGTGTGTGGGTTTTAATTCCCCTAAAAATTTTATTAAAATCCCAAAAACCTCTAGTTTAACCACTAATCACCCTATTTAAACCCCAACTCAAATCCTTGGTCTTTAAAGACTCCCAAGATGAAATTTTGACTCCTCTAAACCCTTTTATTGATGGATCAAATATTTGGTTATTATGTTCGATCTCCTCCAGGTTATTGGATCTCCTCTCATGTGGTTTATTATGATCTCTCTTTCTATCCTCCTTATAGAGTGATGGTTCATCATTTTATTGATGGATCTAAACTTTATTTTGATGGATCTTCATTCTAGGTTGTGTTTCTTGATCTACTTCACCCTGTTCCTCATTAGCGATCCTATTATGGGTGTTTTCTTTAACCATGTGATTAAAGGTAGGTGGTTCCATGATGATTTTTCCTATGATTTAATCCTTAAATTGGTTGATTTAATTGAAATGATATTTTAATTTATTTAAAAACCTTGATTTAAAAGTATTTGATGTGTGATTTGAAATTGCATAGAAATTGTAAAAAAACCACAATTTTAATAGAAGTGAAATGTGGGGAATATTTTGGGAAAATGATGGCTTGATTTTGAAATTGATTTTTTGTTGAAACTTGCGAAAAATGGATTAAATTAAAAGATTATTTTAAATGGAATGAATTAATGAAAACCTCTATTTTGGTTTTGAAATGAGAAAGTCAGGTTGAAAACTAAAAAATGGGAAATTTAAATTTAAATTGATTTGAAATGTTTTATTTTCCCATGTTTGATTGATTAATTATTTGAAGTACATGTTAGCATGGGTAGTTAGTGGTAACTGGTACAAGAACACTAAGACCTTGACTCCCTAGAAATGGATTGATGAAGAAATTTGTTACTAAACAATTATGTCATGAATGCCTGAGAGGGCTCCCCTTTAGGGGTGTAGATGTCCCATGAGGGTTCCCCTTTTGGGGTGTGGATTATTTTTTGTGTACACACTTATCTTGATTTGTGATCACTATTGATATGTGTGAGGGTATTTTGTACATGGTTATATTATTTGTTGACTAGATTATACATTCCATTAATTATTGAACTTTTTTATTCATACTAACTTCTTTATATAATTTTATTATATAAAAATGTTCTTTTAACCCAGTTTTTATATACCTGTTATCTCTTTTGATGTGAAATAATTTTTTGGCTTAAAATATGTGAATGATGCACTATGTCTTATTTAATTAAAAATTGAGCATAATTTGTTTAATTGTTATGGAATTGATTATTTAACAATTGGTGAGAACCTACTGGGATTTATAGATCACACCCTACCTTTGACTTTGGGTGTTTGTAGATTTTCATATTCTAGGTCTGAGAAAAGGGAAAGCAACACTTGGAGGTGGTGTGTGTTCTTGATCCCTGGGACCATGGAGTGTTTATAGTGATCAGTGAATCTATTGTACACTTTTTACAAAAAAATTTGTGATATTTTTTTCTGGTTGATGTTTTTTTCCCTTTGGGATGTATCTATCTATTCATGTACTATTTTACCTTTTTCTTACTGGATCTATTTGGAGTTTTGAGCATATTGAATTATATCTTTTATCATCCATTGTTTTTTGGAAAAACATTTACCTCTTATTACTTGTATGATGTCGGGTTCTAGTTTCCAACCTATAAGGATTGGGACACCCTTTAGGTTATGTTAGAGTTGGATAAGGTTTCAGAGTACCAGTTTATCTAGGCTAGTTCATGAAAAGTACTTAAGAAATTACAAGGGATATGTACCCGGTATATGGAGAGAAAGGAATAGTAGTTTTTAAAGGACACAAAAAAACTTGATACATATCAATTTAATCTTATATCATAGTTGGGTTGAGTAAATGAGTAATATAACCTCATTTAATTTATTGGTACCCATATCTAAAAATACTAAGTATGTTGTGGCTTCTAATGTAACTAAAGAAGTGATATAAACACACAATTATTATTTCTAATTCTTGGAATCTTTCCTAGAAAGTAAATTATTATCATAATAAAAATTACAATAAGATTAAGACAATGGTACAATACAAGATATCAAGGTTATAATAGAGGGAAAAGGGAATATACTTGCGGACATCATCTCCTAATAAGTTTTACTCATAGAGGTGAAGTCATTGATAACAGAGTATCCATGTAAGAAAACATGGAAAGCCTGAGGACTAATTCCATAACTCATCAGAATAATAATCTTATCATGTGATAGAAAACTAGTTGATGGTTATCATGTTAGATATAGTTCAAGTGGGAGTGTTGTAAAATTGGGTGCCCTAGGCCAAACTTGTAAAGACCCAGAAATTTCAAAGAAATTTTTTTTTAATTTCTTTGGAATTTTACGAGACTGCGGCTTCTGACGGCACCTAATTCCCAGGCCCGGTGTGCCCGAAATCAGTTTCTGAAGTTCATCTCGGGTACGTTTAGTGAACGAACGAGCGGGTTTTTCTAACTTTTGAACCGGTGCTCAGAATCGAAATCTGAAGGCACCGTTGAAATCGCAACACCGATTTTTGCTTAAGAAGACCTTTTCCAGAGTTGCGTTTGCACGGGAAGAGTTGTTTAATTTTGTGGATTAAGACTACAGAGAAATAAAATTGTGCTACTAATTTTATTTCTTTTAAGTGGTTAAATCATAAGGATGGAGGTTGGGTGGAACTAACCACCCATGTGAGGTTAATAGTGAGGTGGGGCCCACACGATCCCCCACCCCTTCAAATCCCCTAAACCCCCTCTTTAATGTTGGCAACCACCCATAATTCTATGACCTTCTCTCTCTCTTTAATTGAATGCCAACACACCCATTAAATTAATTGAATCTCATTAATTAATTAAATGAGGTTTTTGAATTTTAAAAATGTTGGCATGTGTGGATAAATTAAGACAAAGTCTTAATTTGTTTTTGGTGGGTTCGTTGTGTGGAGTCTAGGGAGAGAATAACCAAGCTCTCGAAGAACGTCATCTTCCACGTTGAAGAACACAAAGAACGTCAAGACCTCGATGAAGAACGTCGTCACCGAAGGGAGTGATCGTTGTGCCTTTCTTCTCCTCTCTACAGTCGGTGTGAGACGCCGCTCTACCTCGGACGATCTTCGTCGAACGCATACGGATCTTTACCTCGCGACGCTGTTTCCACGACGATCTTCGTTCGACAACTCGTTGAGGTAGGGGTATGAGTTCAAATTTAGTGGATTAAATTTGCGCATGCTTTGGCGAAGATATTTTATTTTGTTGGCCGCCTGTTATCCAAAATAACGGGAGGAGGTCGGACCGCACGAACATGGCCAAACCTCCTCCCCTCTTTGTCGTTGATTTTCTTCATGGCTTGAAACAGAGGCGATGTCGATGTATCGTGTAAGGTCGAGGAACCCGTGGAGGAGCGCGGCGCCATCACGACGCACCGGTGAGGGACCGGAAGGGGCCGCAACCGGAGTCGGGCTGCGGCAAAGAAACGTGGAACCGTCGCGCTGCGCCGGAGAACCACGAAGAGGCCGCGGCTGGAGCGGGGCCGCGGAGGAGGGGCGCGGCGCCGTCACGCGGCACCAGTCGGACAAGGCCGCGGCCTGTGGCCGCGGCAGATCAATAGGAGGCGGTCGGCCTCGCCGGCCGCCGGTAATCAAAAGGAAGCCACGGCCATGGCCGCGGCGGTTCCGAAAAGGGGGCGTCCGGATCCATCGGTTGTCGGCGTTCAAGGGAGACGGGACCCGTGAGAGGGGTCCCGCGGCGGCGGTATCGGCCGGCCAACTATGCCGGCCGTTCGGTGGGGAGTCCGGGGATCGTAACCCTCAGCGGTTGACTGGGCGGGCCCCCTCCACGTGGGGGCCTCCATTTCGAGACCAGGGGGGCAGCCCTCCCGCCCCCCCTTTCCGCGTGCGCTCCGCACACGGGCGTCGCACCGTGCAGACTGGCCGCACCGGGCTGGGCCACGCCCTAATGGGCCGAACCCAGACCCGGGTCGGGTCGACCCTGGGGGTCTTGGACCGGGTCGGTCCGGGCCCAAAACCCCCTAAAACCGGACAGTTTTGTTCAAACGCCCATAACATGGGCTACAAACCTCCGATCGATGAACCGTCAGTTGCGATGGGATCCTTGGATCGAGACGGTAGTTTCGGTATATTACACTTAAGGTTTAGGAGAACTTTGTGTACAGCCGGGTTGGTTCGAACACGAAACCAACCGGGCCCTCGGAGCAGAAACGCCTATAACTTGAGTTTCAGACGTCCGATTGATGTGCCGTCGACTTTTTTGGATTCCTATTAGTGAGACGGACCTTTTGGCTTACTCTGCTCGAGATTTGGATGCAATTGGAGTACGATCGGGTTGGTTTTGACTTAAAAACCAATCGGGGCCCTAGAACGAAAAATCCTTTAACTCTCAGACCGGGAGTCCGATTGACGCGCCGTCTGTCCCGTTGTGTTCCTATTGACATGACGGAACTTTGTGATACATAAACTCTGGTCTATGAGACAGTTGATGTATCTACATCTTGGCTCGTGGAGCGAACCCTCCCGGAACGAGCGTGTTGTGTGCGGAAACCCTAGAGCTGGCTGAGACATGACGACTGTTGATCGATCGACTCGGAGTGTTTCGATATCCCAGTGGGGAGCGCTTGGTTGTAGCAGCAGACCCATGGTGGAGGAGCGCTTGGTTGTATCGGCAGACCTGCGGTACTCAACAGAATGAGTACCTCTGTAGGCTATGAGGGGGAGCGCTTGGTTGTAGCGGAAGACCAATGGTGGGAAGCGCTTGGTTGTAGCAGCAGGCCCACAGTACTCGACAGATGGAGTACTAAAGCAGTACAAGGTTAGTGGGAAGCGCTTGGTTATAGAGGCAGGCCCACAGTACTCGATAGAGGAGGAGTTCCCCAGCAGCTATGGATTCGACGGTGAAGACTTTCGTACTGGAATCCTCTGTGGATTCGACGACGATGACAACCGTATTAGAATCCTCCGTGGGTTTGACGGTGAATACTTTCGTACTGGAATCCCCCGTGGGTTCGACAACGATGAAAACCATAAGGGAATCCTCTGTGGGTTCGGCGGTGACGACTACTATACTTGTATCCTACGTGGGTCCCACCTAGATGAATCAGTAACTACAACTGATCATCTCATTTTTCTTTACAAATGATGTATACCTGTGTGAGCTGAGTCTTGAATTTCGATCATTATCTTGGATATGATTGTCATGTTTTCCTGTGTGGAATTGTGGTGTTCTCCTATGTGGACTGTGTTGTGCACTCCTTCGTGGACTTGCAGTGTTCTTTTGTGTGGACTGAGTTGTGCTTTCCTATGAGGATTTGTTGAGTTCTCTTGTGGGATGAGTTGTGTTCTCCTGTGTGGACCGGGTTGTACTTGGGATCTGGGGCTAGAGCCGAACTGGATTTTATGACTTAGGAATATGTATGGGAATATACCTAAGTATAGTTGGTTGTTACTACGTGATTGTATCTTTTCTTTGTGGTTTATCCTTTGTGGATTCAGGGAGACCTTCGGGGGTCTCGGGGTCCCTACTGAGTATCGTATACTCACCCCTGCACGGGCTTCGCCCGCACTACATTGTGTTGGTTGCAGACGACAGACATCACTGATCGTGGTTGAGGCTTGTAGAGTTGGACGGTACTCGGAGGAGGATCTCACGTCGAGTCGGTGCCTGTAGGTAGATTCACAACGATTCGGTACCCAGAGGAGACGGACAGACGTGGAGAGCTGATGAGGAGATCTGTACCTACCCTTCAGGTAGGAAACCGGAGGATGATCCAAGAGCGGATTGTCACATTCAACTGTTGTTCTTTAATATGTACTTTAATTTCAGTTTTAGTTGTACTTTTCAGTTGGGTTTGTATTCTGTCCCATTTACCTATCAGCACCTTCTTTTGTACTTAGTGTTTCTTCTGCTTATACTCTGTGGTGTTTGTTACTTTTATTAAGGTAATGTCTTCCCTTTTATTGGTATTTATGCCTTTGGTTCTAGTCGCCAGCCCCTGGCCTATGGAAGGCGGTCTTGGGGTAGTCACGGCACGGGCCCTGAGGACGGGTCATGAAAAATTGGTATCAGAGGAGTTCGGTTCCACCGCAGAACTCAGGACTCTGATCTTTCTTCTATGTGAAGCAATAATGTTAAGGGTATTGAGTGTGGTTATCAGTCCAGGGAGTCCAGTGTAGGTGTGGCGGCCGACGTATCCGTACACCAGGACCCTGACTTCTGATTTCCGACTCAATGCATGAAAACATTGATTGCATGTGTGTTTCAAAAATTTTCTTTGTGATTACTTTGTGTCATCTCACCAGGTTTAAATTTTTTAAATGTGTCGTATCTATTCAGGATGTTTCCACACAGACAGTCAGTTGGAGTTTTTGAGAGAGTACTCGATGACGGCTCACTGAGCGATGAGGCTCCAGTGCAGGGCCCTCTTTCTATGTTTGCTCCTTCAGGTGGTGTACCGGCAGCACCACCACCCGTTAGGTAGCAGATGCCACCAGCCGTACTAGTGGATGGTGCACGCTAGTAGAGCACGTTTCACGGTATCCAGCAGTAGAGGCCTTCAGGGTTACGAGGCGAGACAGATTCCCAGGCAGCAGTGGACTGGATGGAGGCGATTGCTAGAGTTCTACGCTTGGTTTAGACACTAGTAGAGCTGGTAGTGGACTTAGCTACTTTTGATTCCCAGTGAGTGACCATGGGGTTGGTATGTATAGTGAAGAGGCTTCGGTATGTGGACCGATTCCTGAGATAGTAACTTTGGGTAGTGTGTCTGCTACATCACTACCTATTGGACAGCAGACACTACCGGCGGTACCGGTAGAGGACACTTGTAGGCTTAGTGCCTTACATGTTTCAGCACCAGATATCCCTCAAGTTCCATGGAAATCCCGACTCACAGGCGGTTGAGTACTGGCTTGAGGAGGTGGTTGAGAGTCTTATAGAGCTTATACATCTTCGGAAGGACAACATCTCGGTAGCTGAGAATTCATCGGGGCATACCAAACCATTCCTGGTACTCGATGACTACGATGCAATCGGTGCTTCAGGGCTCGGACTTCTGAGTGAGGTGTGTCTAAAGGACATCTGAGCCATCACTTATTTCTCTATGCATTACTACTTATGCTAGGGTGCTAGAAAGAACCTTTTTGGTTGATAATTCTTTTACTGAATGGATGCAGTCAGTGAAAGTTAGCAGTGGGAAAGCAGGAAACTGGCACCAGTCTCGGAGACTTGAGCGTGTAAAATGTTTCAAGTAGAGGTAGTAAAATGGACAGATGAATCTGCAAGGCAGAAAACGTGGAAGTGGAGCTAGGAGAGCAGCATGGGGTGGTGAACATTTGACATGTTACAACCACCCGCCTTTGTAATCTCCTCTAGGCTCATGGGAGCTGGAGGGCTGGGGAAAGAGTAGCTTCATGCGGTCAAGGAGTGCGACCGAAAGGGCTCTGAGGATGATTCGAATTATGGAATGTGTCTTCTGCTAGCTTCCATAGCAACAGACATTGATACGAATCATTCCTTCCTTCCATGAATATTGTCCCAGACCTAGAGTTTCTGGTTAATCCATTGACTTGACCATCACGTCTGGAGATACCTCTGGGAGGAGACTCGATAATAATACTTATGCCGATGGTGTGATCTGACCCTTGAGGCAAGAGTTTCGGTTGGAACCTCTTGGTGGCAGCATCGAGGCCTTACGACGTTAGTTTGATTATGGACTAGGTAATCATAGTTCATACACAAATTGACGGTATTAGGCAGACGTCGGGATGGGTTTTCCTTGGTCAGCGAAAAGGAAACCCCAGGCAGCACAGTTTAACTCATGCTTAGGATGGTGTAGCCGATCACTCTTGGGTCGTCCAACCTTACCCTTGTGGATATAGGAGTTTTGAGTTTCAGTTCTAATCAGAAAATGGAGGCCTCTAGAGTTCGAGGATGGCGACCACGTTCTTATACGGGTCTCACCTCGATGAGGTTTATAGAGATGTAGTCGCGGCGGTGAGATATCTTTGAGGTTCAACGGACCTTTCTAGGTCCTTAGTAGGGTTAGCGAGGTGGTTTACCGCTTGACCTTTCCACCTCAATTGAACCAAGTTCACGATGTCATCCACGTATCTCAGCTAAGGAGATACGTGCATGACCCTTCACACATCATCGACCACAGGGAGTTGGACGTCGATGACGGCGCGACATTCATAGAGGTTCTAGTGGAGAACAAGGATCAACAGGAGAAGGTCCTACGTGGATGGTCGATTCCTCAGGTGCGCTTTCACTGGCAGCATGGGAACCTCCAGGAGAGCACATGGGAGCGGGAGGCTCAATTGCGTTCTCATCACCACTTTTGTTTCCCTAGTTTGTGTTATAGCTTTACGGGGACGTAAATCCCTGAGTTGGGAGTAATTTAAAGACCCAGAAATTTCAAGGAAATTTTTTTTTAATTTCTTTGGAATTTTACGAGACTGCGGCTTCAGACGGAACCTGATTCCGAGGCCCGGTGTGCCCAGAATCAGTTTCCGAAGTTTAGCTCGGGTACGTTCAGTGAACAAATGAGCGGGTTTTTCTAACTTTTGAACCGGTGCTTGGAATCGAAATCTAAGGGCACTGTTGAAACCGCAACACCAATTTTTTCTTAATAAGACCTTTTCCAGAGTTGCGTTTGAACGGGAAGAGTTGTTTAATTTTGTGGATTAAGACTACAGAGAAATAAAATTGTGCTACTAATTTTATTTCTTTTAAGTGGTTAAATCCTAAGGATGGAGGTTGGGTGGAACTAACCACCCATGTGAGGTTAATAGTGAGGTGGGGCCCACACGATCCCCCACCCCTTCAAATCCACTAAACCCCCTCTTTAATGTTGGCAACCCTCCATAAGTTTATGACCTTCTCTCTCTCTTTAATTGAATACCAACACACCCATTCAATTAATTGAATCTCGTTAATTAATTAAATGAGGTTTTTGAATTTTAAAAATGTTGGCATGTGTGGATAAATTAAGACAAAGTCTTAATTTGTTTTTGGTGGATTCGTTGTGTGGAGTCTGGGGATAGAATAACCAAGGTCTCGAAGAACGTCGTCTTCCATGTTGAAGAACGCAAAGAACGTTAAGACCTCGATGAAGAACATCGTCACCGCAGGGATTGATTGTCGTGCCTTTATTCTCCTCTCTGCAGTCGTTGTGAGATGCCGCTCCACCTCAGACGATCTCCGTCAAACGCATACGGAGCTCTACCTCACGACGTCGTTTCCACGACGATCTTCGTTCGACAACTTGTTGAGGTAGGGGTTTGAGTTCAAATTTAGTGGTTTAAATTTGCGCATACTTTGGCGAAGATATTTTATTTTGTTGGCCGCCTATTATCCAAAATAACAGGAGGAGGTCGGACCGCACGAACACATCCAAACCTCCTCCCCTCTTTGTCGTTGATTATCTTCATGGCTTGAAACGGAGGCGTTTTCGATGTACCGCGCAAGGTCGAGGAACCTGTGGAGGAGCGTGGTGCCGTCATGATGCACCGGTGAGGGACCAGAAGGGGCCACGACCGGAGCCGGGCCACGGCGAAGAAACGCGGCGTCGTCGTGCCGTGCTGGAGAACCACGAAGAGGCCGTGGCCGGAGCGGGGTCGCGGCGGAGGGGCGCGGCGCCGTCGCGCCGCACCGGTCGGACAAGACCGCGGCCTGTGGCTGCGGCGGAGAAACAGAAGGCGACCGGCCTCACCGGCCGCTGGTAATCAAAAGGAATCTGCGGTCGTGTCCTCGGCGGTTCCACAAGGGGGGCGGCCGGATCTACCAGCCGCCGGCGTTCAAGGGAGACGGGACCCGTGAGCGGGGTCCCGCGGCGACGGCATCGGCCGGCCAACCGGGTCGGCCGTTCGGCGGGGAGGCCGGGGGTCGTAACCCTTAGTGGTTGACTGGGCGGGCCCCCTCCACGTGGGGGGGCGCCGTTTTGAGACCAGGGGGCAGCGCCCCCCCCCCCCCCCCTTCCGCGTGCGCTCCGCACATGGGCGCCGCACCGCGCGGACCGGCCGCACCGGGTCGGGCCGCCCAGGCTGGGTCGGGCCCCCCGCGCTGGGTCGGGCCGTGCCCTAATGGGCCGGACCCGGACCTGGGTCGGGTCGCCCCGATTCAGGACGACCCAGGGGGCCTTGGGTCGGGTCGGTCCGGGCCCAAAACCCCCTAAAACTGGACAGTTTCGTTCAAATGCCCATAACTTGGGCTACGGACCTCCGATCGATGTAATGTCAATTGCTATGGGATCCTTGGATCGAGATGGTAGTTTCGGTATATTACACTCAAGGTTTCAGAGAGCTTTGTGTATGGGCGGGTTGGTTCGAACACGAAACCAACCGGGCCCTCGGAGCGGAAACGCTTATAACTTGAGCTCCGGACGTCCGATTGACGTGTCGTCGACTTTGTTGGATTCCTCTTAGTGAGACGGACCTTTTGGCTTACTCCGCTCGAGGTTTGGACGTAGTTGGAGTACGGTCAGGTTGGTTTTGACTTAAAAACTAACCGGGCCCCTGGAACGAAAAAGTCTTTAACTCTCAGACCGGGCGTCCGATTAACGCGTCGTCTGTCGCGTTGTGTTCCTATTGACATGACGGAACTTTGAAATACATCAACTCTAGTCTATGCGAAATTTGATGTATCGACCTCTTGGCTCGTGGAGCGGACCCTCCCGGAACGAGCGTGCTGTGTGCGGAAACCATAGAGCTGGCTGAGACTTGATGACTGTTGATCGATCGACTCAGAGTGTTTCGATAGCCCAGTGGGGAGCGCTTGGTTGTAGCGGAAGACCCACGGTGGAGGAGCACTTGGTTGTAGTGGAAGACCCGTGGTACTCAACAGAAGGAGTACCTCTGTAGGCTATGAGGAGGAGCGCTTGGTTGTAGCGGTAGACCAATGGTGGGAAGCGCTTGGTTGTAGTAGCAGGCCCACAGTACTCGACAGTTGGAGTACTACAGTAGTCCAAGGTTAGTGGGAAGCGCTTGGTTGTAGCGGCAGGCCCACTGTACTTGATAGAGGAGGAATTCCCCAGTAGTTATGGGTTCGACGGTGAAGACTTTCGTACTGGAATCCTCTGTGGGTTCGACGACGATGACAACCGTATTGGAATCCTCCGTGGGTTCGACGGTGAAGAATTTTGTACTGGAATCCTCCGTGGGTTCGACAATGATGACAATCGTACGGGAATCCTCCGTGGGTTCGGCGGTGACGACTACTATACTTTTATCCTACGTGGGTCCCACCTATATGAATCAATAACTACAACTGATCATCTCCTTTTTCTTTACAAATGACGTATACCTGTGTGAGCTGAGTCTTGAATTTCGATCATTATCTTGGATATGATTGTCATGTTTTCCTGTGTGGACTTGTGGTGTTCTCCTGTGTGGATTGTGTTGTTCACTCCTTCATGGACTTGCAGTGTTCTCCTATGTGGACTGATTTGTGCTTTCTTGTGAGGATTTTTTGAGTTCTCTTGTGGGCTGAGTTGTGTTCTTCTGTGTGGACCGGGTTGTACTTGGGCTCTGGAGCTAGAGCCGAACTGGATTTGATGACTTAGGTATATGTATGGGCATATACCTAAGTAGAGTTGGTTGTTACTACGTGATTGTATCTTTTCTTTATGGTTTATACTTTGTGGATTCAGGGAGACCTTCGGGGGTCTCAAGGTCCCTACTGAGTATCATATACTCACCCCTGCACGGGCTTCGCCCGCACTACGTTGTGTTGGTTGCAGATGACGTACATCACTAATCGTGGTTGAGGATTGTAGTGCTAGATGGTACCCGGAGGAGGATCTCACGTCGATTCGGTGCCCGGAGGTGGATTCACGACGAGTTGGTACCCGGAGGAGACGGACGGACGTGGAGAGATAAGGAGGAGATCTGTACCTATGGAAACCAGAGGATGATCCAAGAGCATCTTGTCACCTTCAGCTTTTTTCTTTAAGATTTAATTTACTTTCAGTTGTAGTTGTAATTTTCAGTTGGGTTTGTATTCTGGCCCATTTACCTATCATCGCCTTCTTTTGTACTTAGTGTTGCTTCCGCTTATACTCTGTGGTGTTTGTTACTTTTATAAAGGCAATTTCATCCCTTTTTATCGGGATTTACGCCTTTGGTGCTAGTCGCTAGCCCCTGGCCTATGGAAGGCGGGCTTGGGGTAGTCACAGAACGGGCCCCGAGGACGGGTCGTGACAAAACTTGAGCAGCACTTTTTATTATCATATAATGTATATATAAAGTTATTCATGATGTTATCTTACCATAATAGTGTTCTATGTACACTATTTACATGGTAATGCCCTAGTATTTTTTCATATCAAAATATTATAGTAGTTTTCAACAATAATGATAACCTCAAGTTACAATGATAGTAATCTTAAACATATTTCATATGGTCTAGATACATCATACTGATGAGACACACATGATGTTTGATTATCAACTATTGGGGGATCAAAAGCATTGAGACTCCATCTCATGAGGATCACACTTATTGATCTTAAGTAGTGGAGATCATGAGGACCTAACTACTAATAGGAACACCACATGTTTTGGGTGTCATTAGATGTTCTTATATACAAAAATGTGTATTTTTCTCTCATCTTGAGGTCATTATTAATGTGTATAATTTCATCATGTACTTTTAGATGGTACTGGAAGCACAATGGATTCCTAAAAGGTCGGTAATTTAAAAATTTTACGCTACGATCGATGTCAGGACTTCATATCCAATGTAATTTCAACCTAGTTAAATACCCAAGGATCCCAAGTAATTTAAATTAAGTACAAAAAGTAAATCAAAATCGTACCTAATCTAATTTTGATCGAACATGTGTTTTCTCATTCCCATATATTGTTTCTCAAAGGAACCAAATATGGATCCCTCTAGATCATCCATA
This sequence comes from Viscum album, assembly GCA_963277665.1. NCBI lineage: Eukaryota > Viridiplantae > Streptophyta > Magnoliopsida > Santalales > Viscaceae > Viscum > Viscum album. Next base: position 1,532,309,254 of record OY728120.1, on the reverse strand, counting down.
TACACACCAAAAACTTTATCAATTGTTGATCTTTATACATCAGGTGATATCTAGGATAAATGAAGCCATTCTAACATCGACAAGATCATTGGAACATCGTCTCTTTGATCTAGGAGGTGGTTCATGGATCAGGGTTCCCCAAACAATCATTTCTCTCTATATAGATTGAGAGAGAATGGATAGAGCTTCCCAAATTCTAGTTAATGAATAGTCCCTCGAATTTGGTCATGATAGGTTCTTTATAATTAGGTTTAAACTTATTAATATTGCATGTGATCCCTTTAATGAGTTGACCCATCTAAAAACCACCCAAAATAATATTTAAAACCTCATAAATGTTTCAAAATTGTTATAAATATTTTATCACATACTTGTATCATTTAAAATATGTTACGTAATAAAATATGAGTCATTAAATCGACTCACCTCTCCCATAAAAATTAAACAAACCTTGAATATTAAGAATTAAATGTTTTTTCAAAAAATATTTTTCATTTTATTCATTGAATAACATGTGAATATAATAAGTAAATAAATTCAAAAGTTATTATTCTAAACTTGAATAATGTTGAATTTATTTATTTTTTTGATCTTTTAAACTTGGACATTACTCAGCACTCTCTATGGGACCCACCATGTCATAGAACTCCAGTTCATTAGAATTGGTCAAGATTCTAAATATGCTTCGTGTGTGACTCTCTATACCCTTATCTTGATAGAAGTGAGTAATAATCACATACTATGAGTGGATACTTGTAAACCATCAAGTCCCCTAAGGAGATATGGTTTATTCATAACAATGAAAAACTCTTATAAACACACATCATTTAATATAACCACTTTGTCTCGTTATATCTCATAAAGAATGATACACACTTTGGGTCATCATCCTTTCTTGATTTATTATTTTATGAATTTATTGGATAGACTTGCCTTCTTCAACCATGGACATGGATTTATTAAAGGACCTACCAACCTAGTCCACTGGGCCTAAGATATCTCTTTTTTTTCAGAAGCAAAAAATTTATTCTTGATCATTCAATCAATGTCATACCACCAATAATGCACCCAGTGCAAGCTACCTCACCAAAACATAAATTCCATGGTTTTCATATTAAATCAAAGTACACAATCAAATGGTATACATTGATAATGATCTCAATTTGAGAGACCAATACACATGCCTTTAAATAGGAACAAGTAATGACACCTGAAACATGTTGTGTTCCTATTGGTGGTTTGGTCCTCGTGATCTCATCTACTTGAGATCACCAAGTGAGAACTTCATGAAAAGAATTCCGGATTCTTATGAGCCTTGGCTCCAGATATTCATGCATCATATATTCTCATTTAGTATGATGTATCTAGAACATAAGACATATGTTTAAGATTAATTTCATAATATATAGATGTTATAATTATAACTAAAAACTATTATAACATTTTGATTCAATAAATAATATAAGTACATTAAAATTAAGATAGTAAACACATAAGTATCAATGCTATTATAGTAAGAATTCATCATGCATAAATCAAGGTATACATGATATGATAATTGAAAATTACTATTCAGGTTGGGTTTATAGAACCCACTTTCACAACACATTCACTTGCATTAGAGTCAACTTTCTAACCATTAACCTATTAGATCTAATATGATAAGATCATGCTTCTGCTGAGTTAAGGATTTCATCATAGGGACTACCATGTTTTTATAACATTTCTACTATACTATTTGCGACTTCACCTCCTTGATTAAAACTCCACAAGATATGATATCCATAAGTATATCCCTTTGGTCTTCTACTATTGTCACATCCCGACCCAGTTTCCACTTAATCGGGGCCCCAAGCCGGTGGGTTACATGGCCTCATGTGCGCCTCTCTCTGTGTTAGAGGCTTCCAACTGGTAGTGATTCTAAGGTGATACAATAGGGAGAATATACCCTTATATCAAAGTGTCACATCAGAAAGGTAAATAAACAGACAATAGCATAAGAATGATAAAAATATATCACATAAAAAATAAATTAAACTATTTAATAAGAGTAAATAACTAAGAAACTATAATAGTAATCAAAATCCCAAAGGTTGATTCATATACAATGATTTCATGTCATGTTGATATACAAAAAAAGGGAAACACGGGATATAGGTGGAAGTCTTATATAACATGCTATACAAAAATACAAAAAAGGACAAAATATTTCTCCACTTGAATCATGAGCATATGCTTATTCCTCTTCTCCCATGCTCCATGCTATAAATAAAATAGATCAAACATCTGTAGCAGGGAACTTTCCCTTATCCATACCTACAGATATGAAATCTACTCGGGTACCAAAATAAGCCTGAGTAGGGTGTGAGATAAACATAGTAGGACACCACTAAAGGTGTCTAGAAGTATTCCATCTAGTGTACATATCATAGTATTGTACAGGTATAATGAATAATAAATAATGCTAAATAAAATAAATACTAGTTGGATCGAGTTTATATAGGACATCAAGATGACTCTACCATCTTCAATATAGGCTATAATATGTTTGATCTGAGTTCCATATATATATATATAATTATATATATATATATATATAGTTATATCATATATAAATATATATTCTCTAAGTATGTGAGGACGTAAGTAGGCATATACATGGATACTAGGTGCTAGCTAGACTCGGGACATAACTCAGGCGTCCATAACTAGTCTAATGAGCTATAGGATTTGGAAAAGGGTACAAGGCTTTATATCATAATGAATGAAAGACATAATTCCCATCATTTTAGATGGTGGGTTGAGTCTTCATACCCAAAAACTGATATGAAGGAACATGGAAATTCATTCCCATCACCTAAATACAAGTATAATAGTGTGAGATGTCATGCTCAATACCGAATGTAAGGGAGCATGAATTTTCATTCTCAAAAAGTCCCTTAACCATCATTAAACATTCCATCATAATTGATTACTAATAATAATAATAATAATAAATTGATGGATCACCTCTTATGCATCATAATCATCAAGCCCCAATACAATTGAGGCATCACAGTTCATATAATCCATATATAAATGCATGCATCACATGGAATTGAATTACCACCCATAATCATTCATTATAGTTAATACATTTAATAATTAAGAAATTAAATTCAATTACATGGTCAATCCAAACACTTAGAAGGTACTTGTTCTACTAATAAATTATATAATGGAGGTAAATTCCATTTATAAGATGATCCAGACACTTAGGCGGTGTTTGGTCCATTAAAAAATTATATAATAAAGGGAAATTATTATAGAACACCCAAGGGGTAGAAATAAAGAGGTAATAATCCTTTAATCACTTACCAAGGGTCCATATAAGTATAACAACATGCTTGAATTTATTTAGAATGGTATAACACATTTAAGGGAAACGTGTAGAAAATGCCTTCATGTGACACAATTGTGAAGCTATGAAAATATAATGAATTTTAGGGAAAAAACTATACCTCTAAACTTATGGTCATATATGACTCCTCATCCAATATCAACTTCATATTTGAAGTATAATGGAAGAAATCGGAGAAACGGACCAATTCCCTAAAAATAGGGAATATGATATCACACCAAAATATTTTAAGAAAGAAGATGATAAAAAAATTAAAGGAATCAAGAGGATTATATATATTACTGATTTAGATCCAATTTCATTGATGGAATTCAATTCAAAGTCCATATGGAGGAGTTGTCTCAATCCCTAGAAAAGGAGGAAGAAGAGTATTCGAGAGAGGGGAAGGAGGGGTTGTCCACTGGAAAACCAAATATGAAGAGGGATTTAAGGTTTTAATTCCATTAAGTGAAAACCATAAAATCACCCCCCCCAGCACTTTATTTCATGGTTTTCCTGCACAGTTGTCCAAATCGTGCTCCAACCGTGCTCCAGGATCTGCCTAAGGAGGGACCCTTCATGGGCTAGGCACATGGTTTGACTAACCATGTGTAAGTTGTGTGAAACCCACTATAAAGATGTATAAAATTATCATACATGAATGAGACTCATCTCAAATTGTTGTAGAAAAACCATGTGACCCCCTAATCCCCTCTAAAAGACCCTACACTATTAGAACAAACTGTGTGGGTTGGGCGGCACGGTTTCTAATAACTGTGTGGCCCAATATATTTCTCCAAATTCTAGGGTCCTGGGCTTCGAACAAGCCTCAGACACCCCCATGACCTCTATGAATCCATTAGGTACCATTACAAGGTCCAAAATAAGAAATTTAAGCTGAGGAAAAATAATCTGAACCTTTTTGAAAAGTTGGGTCGTTACAACCTCCTCTCCTTAAAACAACTCATCCTTAAGTTGGAGTTCTGAGGGTAAAGAGGTATCGTCTGAGAATATCTCCATCCATTGGTATCATATATAATATTCTCACTCCCATGTCTCATTTTATACTTATCCATGCTTCCATAGAACCCATACTAAAGGTACTGACCTACCTCAGAATGTCTTCATACTCCGATCCACAATACGTATTGGGTACTCCTCGAAGGAAAAATCCACATCTAACTCAACCTCATCAGGTTGGAAAATATGTGATGGTTCTAGATATTATTAGCAGATCTGAGATACATGAAATATATCATGCATAGACTGGTATCTTTAAGAAAGTTCTATATGGTATTCCACTGGTCTGATTCTGTACAAAACCTCAAAGGGTCCATTTAATTGAGGTGAGAGCTTACCATGCCTCTGAATCTACTGATGGCCCAGCCTGGGTGAAACTTGTAATAAAACTAGATCTCAAACCTTGAACTCAAGGGGTCTTAGGCATCTATTTTAATATTATTTCTATTAGGATTGAGATATCAACATTCACTTTTTGATCAATTAGACCTTATTAGTAGTCTCCTGGATAATACGTGGTCCAAGAAAAGTTGTCTCCCTTACCTCGAACCAGCACAAAGGTGACCAGCATGGCCTACCATATAAGTCTTCATAAGGATTCATCTTAATGGTATCCTAAAATATGTTATTATAAGTGAACTTAACACATGGTATGTGTTTCTCCCAAGAACCCTTGAAGTCAAGGACAGATGAATATATCATGTCCTCTAACACATAAATTGTATGCTCTATCTATCTGTCGGTCTATGGGTAATAGGATATGATTATAAGTACCTGTGTACCCAAGACCTTCTACATCCCCTGCCAAAACTAAGATGTGAAGCGATAATCCCTATCAGATACAATACAACATAAGACTCCATGAATATGTATGAAATCCTTGACATATAGCCTCCCTAGACTATCTACTAAAAAGGTCTATCGAATAAGTAAGAAATGTGAAACCTTCATCAAATGGTCCACTAGCACCCAAACTATGTCATTTCCATGAGGAAATCTAGGTAAACTAGTCATGAAGTCTATAGAGACATCATCCCATTTCCACTCAGGAAAGGACAATGGCTGTAAAACTCCTACTGATCGATGTTGTTCTACCTTCAGCTACTAATAGGAGGAACACCTAGTGATAAAACCAGTTATCTCCCATTTCATAGTAGGACACCAATACTTGCAACATAGGTCTCAATACATCTTGGTGAAACCAGGATGTACTTCCCAAACTAAGGCATAAAATTCTTACATCTGCTTCTCTATGATGTATGTTGAGACCCACACACACCCATTAAAGTGTAAGGTATCACCCTCATCCACAGTCCAACTAGAAGATAAATCATCATCTGAGACACTTTCTTATAAAACTAAACCCTCAAGATTGTAAAGTTTCCTAATTATCACCCATTACATAAGGGTAGATGCCACTAATAAAGTTTAGAGAATAGACTTCCCATAATCCTTTTTAACCTCAATGTGTATCTATGAAAATAAGACCATGATCTGGCACTCGCCCCTAGCCTCCTGAATTGATTATGTCTGAGTTTTCTGGATCAAAGAATCAGCTACATCATTTCCCTTTCCAGGAATATAGGCAAGCTCAAAATCAAAGGACTGCAGGTACTCAACCCATCTGCACTGCATGAGATTCATATATCATTGTGTAAAGATTTACTTGAGGATTTTATGATCTATGAATACTAAATAATGTTCCCCAAGAAAATAATTCCCCCAATGGTGTAAATCATGAATTAAGGATGGTGGCTCAAGGTCATGCATTGGGTAATTCTGCTCGTGAGGCCACAACTGATGTGATCCATACTCACCCATCCTATATCAAAACTATTCCCAAACTGATACTTGACAATTCATAATAAACAGCATAACTCCTACCTATCTCTAGCGGGATCAAGATCGGAACTGAAATCAATCTACCCTTTAACTCCAGAAATAATTCTTCACAACTTCTGACCATATTAATTTCACACCCTTCATAGTCAATCCTATAAAAGGCATTTCAAGGTGTGAGAAATCCTGGATGAATCATCTTTAATACCCGGATATCCCCAAGAAACTATATATGTCAAATATTTTCTTGAGTTTCTCCTAGGAAACTACAGCTCTCACTTTCTCTATGTCTATTAATAGTCCTAAATCTAAGATTATATGACCCAAGAAGTAAAATTTGTCGATACAAAAGTGGAATTTGATGATATTAGAATATAGATGATGCTCTCTTAATGTATTTAGCATGATCTAATGATTTTTGGAATGGTCATGTCAATAAAGATAATACACTAATATTTCATCCACAAATACTACCATGAATGAATTCAAGTATGAGTGAAAATAAGACTAATTAGAGACATGAAAACAGCTGGCACATTCATGAGACTGAACAACATCACCAGATACTCATAAGGACCATACCTACTCTATAAAGAAGTATGATCTATGCCTAAGAATATGAAATTCACCTGATTATAGCTCAACCAAAAATCAATATTTGAAAACACCCTCTCTCCTTGGATCTTATAAAAGAGGTTATTTATTCAAGGTAGTGGATACCCATTCTTAATAGTAAGTTGATTCAACCAATTTTAATCCATGCAAAGCCTGAGGGTACCATCCGCCTTCTTGGAAAAAAGGACATGTGAACCCAAAGGATAAGTGTTGGGGAATATAAAACCTTTATCTCTCGAGTCCTTAAACTATTTATTGATCTATAGAATCTTTATATGTGTCATACTATAATGAGGAATGGAAACTAGTGCTCCTCCTGGAACTAGATCAATATTAAATTCAACCTATCTTGCTAGAGGTATACCGGAAAATCCATTAGGGAATATGTACCTGAAATGATACACCTCAAGTGGGAAAATAGTGGGTCATAACTACTGGTCATCCAAGAAAATATTGAAAATATTGATTATCACTCTACCTAGCCCTTCATGATCAATTCTAACTAAAGATGTATGAACATACCATTCTCTATTTTTCACATGTCTATTGCCCTCTAGTGATGTAAACATCACCCTCTAGTGATAGGAATCGATATGGTATCGATAGAGAACTAACCAGTTTATCTTGATAATTACATCAATCCCTATCATGTCTAGGACAAAAAAGATTTCACTCTAAGAGATATTAGCCTACCTCAAGGGTAAAATCCTTAAAATGGAAAACACTCTCCAGTTTGATACCCAATGGGGTATCAAGTGTCATGATACCACAGAATTATTCTATCTTGAGTCTCAGACTCTCTATAATTATCTCAGATATAAAGTAATGTGATGTGCATGTTTCAAATAAATAATACAATAAAGTAGAGGCTACTAGAATAGTACCTAGAATAGTAGAAGGTTCATTTCTATACTTCTCTAACATAGGTTTCACTTTATGCAACTAGGTCATACAGTGGCCCTAAGTTGTAGCCTGACTGCCCTGAGTAGGTCCGCTCTTCTAATGTTAAAATTTCTAATTTTGGAAACCTCTGCCTTGACCACTACCTTGGCCTGAGCATTCGGTGGTATTCCATATACTTTCCCAGAGAGATACTATCAACCCTGATCTGAAATGTGGGGTAGGTGTAGATCCCCACTCACTAGGCACTAATGGAAAATTCTTTTATAAGCACCGGATATGCCCCGCCTTATCACAACCTCTGCACTCCACTGGATCTCACATACACTGAGGTTTTTTATGTACCAGTTTCCTACACTGGTGGAATATAAGGAAGTTGTTAGTATGATCTATTTGACTATTTTTACCCCCATGAGAAACCTCAAAGTGATGCTTTATCCCACTATAAGAAACAATGCTAAGTCTAGGTGTTGAACTGCCCTAGTTCCCACCTTCAGCTTCCCTCAAATTCCACTCAGTAATGAGGGATTGGTTAACTATCTCAAAAATAGTCTTCATCCTAAATACATTGACCTATGATTTGATAGTGTATACCATCCCATCCTCAAATCTTCTGACAGTCATAGGATCATCACCAGATAAAGTAGAGGAGAATCATTGTAGCTCGGTAAACTAAGCAAAATAATCCATGACATACATAGCTCCCTACTATAGATTCATAAACTCTCTATCCTGATCATCCCTCAATGTATGTATAAATAATTAATCATAGAATAACATCTATAAGTATGCCCAAATCATATCTAAATATCAGTCTAACTAGGTAATTACATCCCACCATCACAAGGCAGAACCATGAAGCATATAGGCAGTGAGCTTGACCCTCCACTCTGGAGGCATATCCAGATGCTCGAAAATATAAATCATATACTCCAGCCATGAATCTATAGCATGTGGTCCTCCATCCCCCAAGAAGGTGGGGGATACTTCTGCTAAAACTCATAATTAAACTCTTCCATAATCAGGGAATCCCAAGTGATACCTTATATAGACTACATCATATGGGAAAATCCCTCTCAAAACTGGGCATCGGTGCCCATATCAGGAATTACTGGTTGTTCCATAGGTGTTACTGTAGGAGGTATCACTTCCAGCTAAGGGTTCACTACCTTCGGTGCATGGTCATCACAACCTTCTAGGCTTACAACTCAAGTCTTTCATATTAGATTGATTCTATAATGACAAATGCATGCCTCAAAAGAGAGTATAACAATTAGTAAAGATTTTAGATAGATAATAGGATAGTTACATATCCTTCCTATAAAAGATCACACCTCTCTTCCTACTCTAAAATTCATGTTTAGGTGATAGAGAGGACCATAACAGGTCAAAATAACGTAATAGACACACCCAACTACCCACTACTAAGGTCTGGTTTAGGTCTAGGTCTTATATCAGATGAATAGAGGTCTCGGTATATGGATTTTCAATTTCAAGGTATAGAGGAAAGCACCATATACTTTACAATTGGGGTCCCATTTAGTAGTAACCTTTTTATTTTAAAGATTCAAATTCCTTTGATTTCGTAGTATTTTTATATAAATACATATATATGTGACCTAGTTTTATGTGTTTCCATTTCCAAATTATAAAATTAATACTCCTTATAAATTTCAATTGGCACATTATTTAACAGTAACCTAACCCTTACACCCAATAGTAGGATGTAACAAGTCCATATAATGCATAGGTCAAAACCCACAATATTGTATAATTATATAATTAAGGAATCATCACCAATATATATAGGAAAACACTATTTAGATTTATGCAGGCACTTTAATTAATCCAATTATATTTTTCCTGCAAGAAATGTCAGTACATTTCAATATATAATAAACAGGAACTAACTATATGTAGTAGGAAAATTCACAGAGAAAGTATATGTTGCATGGAAAAATGAATGGAATATTATCCCTAATGCACCTATAATGAAGCATGAGTTGCTATCTCCTTACCTTAATAGGCCAAGTACCAAGTCCGAGATAATTATAACATTAATATCAATAAGGTCACAAAACATATATATTACCCAACGGTGAAGTTGTATCAACTATAATAAGCAAAATTCAATAACAGCAATAACCCATCCTAGGTAATTTGGGTTTCCCCTATACATGGGTTATATACTCCCAAGAATAAGATCATTACCAAATTCCATTACCATTTAGTCTCTTCTCTAATGCCCAAATAGTAAGACAAAAGGAAAAGAGGCACTTATACCACTTTGTAATGTCTCAACCTAGAGTCTACTTAACCAGGGGCCTAATTTTGTGGGTAACATGGTCTCACGAACACCTCCCCATATGCTAGAGGTTTCTGAATAGCAACAAGGGTCTAAGGTGGTGCAGTGGGGAGACTATACCCTCATATCAAAGTGGTACAGTGGAAATATAAATAAAAATATGATAATAGAAGCATGATAAAAATATGGCATAGTGGAACAAATACATTAAACAATTGAGGAAGTGTAAATACCAATAAATTGTAATAGTAATAAAAATACCAAAGTGTGAGTCATATATAATGATTTTAAGGAATGCTGATATAAAAAAAAAGAAACAGGGGATACAGGGGGAAGGCATATACAATAGGCTATAAAAAAATAAAAAAAAGGAAAAAATACTACTCCACTATCTTAATTATCATATGATTGGACCTCTGCTCCAATGCTCCATTTTATAAGTAAAATAGATCAAAGATCTATAGTAGAGCACTTTCCATTATTCGTACTTGCATATATGAAGTCTATTCGAATAAAAAAGGTGAGCCAATTAGGGTGTGAGATAAACTCAGTAGGCCACCACCAACGGTGTCTAGAAGAATTTCATCTAGTGTACATAGCATAGCAGTTTGTAGGTATAATGAATAATAAACAATGCTGAATAAAATAAATACTAGTCGGCTCAGTTTTCTATAGGGCACTTGGCCAACTCTACCTGCTTTGGAATAGGCAAGAATATGTATAATATGAGTTCCATATATATATAAGTAATAATATATATATATATAGTTATATATTGTATATATTTATATGCGCTAAGTACGTGAGGACATAAGTAGGCATATACATAGATACTAGGTGTTATCTGGACCTAGGGCATAACTCAGGCATCCGTAACTAGTCTAATGAGTTATAGGATCTAGTAAAGGGTATAATCCATGATCTCATAATTAATGTGATATATCATGTCCATCATTCAAGATAACGGGGTGATTCGTCATTCTTGACACCCGATATGGAGGAACGTGGAACGTCATGCCCATCACCCAAATATAAGTATAACGGTGTGAGAAATCATGCTCAATACCCAATGTAAGGGACCACAAAACATCATGATCAACAAGTCCCTTGACCATTATTCAATATCCCATAATAATGGAATACTCATAATAATAATAATAACTTTATGGATCACCTCTTATGCATCATAATCATCAGGCCCCATTGCAACCGAGGCATTATAGTTCATATAATCCATATATAAAATCATGCATCACATGGCGCGGCCTTTCTACCCATAATCATTCATTATAGTTAATACTTTTAATCAATTAATCATTTCAATTCAATTCCATAGTCAATCCAAATACTTAAAAGTTTCTTTAGTCAACTATTCAATTATATAAGAGAGGAAAATTCCATTTCCAAGATGAGACGAAAACTTAGGCAGTGTTAGTCCCATTAAACAATTATATAATAAAGGGAATTTATTTTTTCACACCCAAGGGGTGTAAATCAAGAGTTCAGCATCATCTAATCACTTAGAAAGGGTCTATGCGAGTAAAAAACATGCTTTAATTTATTTAAAAGTGTAGAACACATTTAAGGGAAATGCATAGAAAAGGATGGCATGTGGCGCAATGGTGAAGCTATGAAAACATCATGACCTTTATGGAAAACAACTATACCACCTACATTAGGGTTGTAGATGACTCCTCATCCAATATCGACTTTAGATTTGAAGTAGAATAGAAGAAATTAGAGAAACTAACCAACACCCTGAAAATAGGGCATATGAGATCGCACCAAAATAGAATAGGAGAAAGGAAGATAAATGATGAAAGTAAGTAATAGGATTAGATATCTTACCGATGTGGATCTAATGTGACTGATGACATTCAATTTGGAGTCTAGATGGAGGACTTATCTCAATCCCTAGAAAAGGAGGAAGAAGAGTCTTTAGGAGAGGGGAAGGAGGGGTTGTCTTCTAGAAATCCAAGGAGGAATATGGATTTTGGGTTTTAAGTTCATTAAGGAAAAAACCATAAAATCACCCTCCAGTACTATGCCACATGATTTGGCCATACGGTTGTCCAAACTATGCACCAACTATATGCCAGGCTCTACCTAAGGAGGGACCCCTCATGGGCTAGGCACAAGGTTTGACTAACCATAAACAAGTCATTGGAAACCCACTATCAATATGTCTTCAATTACTATACATATGTGTGCCTTGGATCATACAGTTTTAGACAAACCGTGTGGCCCCCTACCCCCCTCTGAAATGCCCCACACATTTAGGAGAAACTGCGTAGAGTGGACTGTATGGTTTCTATTAACAATGCGACTAGTATATTTCTCTAAATTTTATAGTTTTGAGCTATGAACAATACTCGTACACCCTTGTGACCTCCATGAATCCATTAGGTACTATTATAAGGGAAAAACTAATGAATTTAAGCTGAAAAACAATGATCTACACCTTCATGAAAATCTGGGTTATTAAAACTATAATCTTGAAATATTGGATAGTATCTTTGGTACAACTCCAAGAACTGGAACAAATCATTACATATGTTATGCTACTTCCTTATCTACATTAAAGCTGGAACATACTCAGTATTTATAGATATGGATATCATTGTCTTTAATGATCTTCTCATGATCATTTTGTTATCAAAACTATGATATTTAATCATATTTATCCATAAGAAGACTATTTAGTGTCCCCTTATAACTAGAATTAATTTCTATCCAATTACCATGTATATATCTCTCTCATACTTTATCAAGTACAATTGGATAGATTTGAATGATTCCCATTCAGTTCTTTTTTGAATTATATGATATTTTCCTACCATAATATATATGTTGGAAATACCATATCTAGTACATATCATGACATATGTGATAGATCCATCACTAAAGCATATGTAATTCTACTCACTATTTTAATCTCCCCTTATTTCTTATACATGTCTTTTTGTAGAGATTTATGTCATGTGGCATAGAAAAAAATTCCCCCTTAATTGTTTCAACTTGTATTTGTTTTATAATACCATGTTAGTTTATTTACATTGAATTTGTCTCAAAAATCCTTAGATATTCCTCAGTGGATATTTTTTCCTAAAACTTAGGTTTCTACTTTAAGTTAATATTTGGAGAGTTACTTTCAACCTAGTCTTAACTAACTATAAGAATAATAATTTTTTTTATATGTTATCAATGTATTTTTACTTGGAAAATTGCAATGATCCCACTAACTACCCATAAACACCTGGCGTAATTTCATTCCAAAAACAATTATTCTATGATAGTGATTATTTAATTAATCTTTAAGTGGGTATGTATAAATTTTATTCTTTATTGGTATTATTTATTGTCACCAACATTTTTTGGTTCTATCATATCGAAACCTTCTAATAAATGTGATCATAACTTCCAATGCCCAATATTATAATCATATAAATTTTACATGAAAAGTATAATTCTAATAGATTTAAGTATGAAGACTTGGTATTAATGGTTTTATATGCATCATAAGTGCCAATTAGGCCTATGTCCAACACAAATTTTTTTTGGATTCAACAAAACATCTGCAATGTAAATGACATGCATTCCATGGACAATGAAAATTTTTATAAAGAATACTGAAAAATAATTTTTTCAGATTCAAGATAGAGGATATTTCATGTTAATTTAGAATTAATTTAAATAATAAGAAGAAATATTACCTCAGTCCTGATATATTTCTTCATTGATGATGTTGATCATTCTAACTTGATCGGTGTATCATCATTCCACAGTGAGGGCCCAAAGTAGAGCTCCTTTAGTGGTGATCCACACATAATCCTTTGATCACTAAATAATGTTGATGAACCATTAGGTGATAGCAAGTCTGATTGATCATCTTTCATTGTTCACGTTGATCGCTTCATGTTCCTTCGGACTTGAAGGAATCTATCTTATTTTTCTTGGCCTTGAGAGGAACAGAGAAGGAGGCAGATCATAAAAGGAAATTATTGTTCATAAATGATTAACCTTTCGGAAATTGACATATCATTCTATTTATAGACCTAGGGTTAGGGTTTAATATTTAATTAATTTTAAAAAATGTCATAATGATATTTTAAACCCAAAAGGAACCTCATGTCATGTGATAAAATAAAATTGTTATTTTATTTTATGACGTGTGCTAACTCAGGCAATAATAAATATTTATTTTATAATCTACATCGCTAAGAAAAAACTGGTCCACTCATCCACATAAACATTTATTGAATTCTTGAATAAATATTTAAATAAATATTATTAATTCGATAAATAAATAAATATTTTATTCATAATATAGTGAATAAATATTTATTTAATATTCACATAACTAACTAAATTATTTAATTAATAAATAAATAATTATTTATTATTTTGAGAATACTGTGAGATAAATAAATATTATATATTCATGTAATTAAACAATTACCTTGACAATAAATATTAATTTAATATTTGAAATCATTTAATAAATATTACTTCTCATATTGGGGAATAATATTTACTTGAACTATTAAATATAAATAATATTTAACTAATATCTAAGTAAACACTTTGTGTGTGACCCTCTAGGATTCTTCCTTAGTGGATTAGGTATACTTGCCTAAAGTCTTTAATTATTTTCTAGAAATGGGTCAAGGTACCCTTAGAGAAAGAATATATGTTGCAATAAAAAAACCACATATGAATTATCATTGTGTAATATAATCCTTTTATCATGATATCTCATCAAGAATGTTGCAAACCCATGTCATCAACCTATTTGCTTGATACACCTTTCATTAACTATCTAAAATGAACTCATCAATACACCATGGCCATGGAATTTAATATAGCGGTTCCATGTCAATCAAATATCCAGTATATTAATTCATTAATGATATATTAGTCACGACGCACCCAATGTACTCAAGTTTACCACAATCATATGCCATCACAATTTATAGAAATACATCAAATTGTGCAAGTTATGAGGTGAATAAATAATAATTTTAAAGTCTAAGGATCAATAAAAATGCTCATATACTATAATATCCAATGAAACATAAACATGTGGATTCCCTACAGGTGGCTCTGTTATCATAATATCTCATCTTGGAGATTACCAAGTGTGAACTTCATGAGATAAAGTCTTGTCTTCTTATGAGTACTTACACCTCACAGTCAACATACTATGTGTCACACCATAGAATGTTATTTGACCATAGAATAAGGTTTAAGAATATCATCATGGCATTGAAAGGTTATTATCATATAAAGGAACTATTATTCTATTTTCAATGTGATGGATACTTTAGTACATTATTATATTAAATACATACAGAACATTAAAAAATATTCAATAATATATTTAATTAATATTCACCTCTTTAAATATACATGAAATCTAAAGTACAAACAATTGGTTCTAGGAAACCAACTCCAACAAACTCTCACTTATACTAGATCCAACTACTAATGAATTTAAGTCTATTATCTCTCACATGATGATTGTGTTTCTATTGAGCTAAGGATTTAGTTAAGGGGTCATCCATAGTATCTTCTAGGGGTGTCCATGGGTTGGGTTAGGTCAGGTTGAGGGCATTTTAGGACCCGACCCAAGAAAAACAGTTCGGGTTGGGTCGGGTCTGGTCACATGCCTCGTGAGCAGCTGACCTGACCCAACCTGACCCGTTGGGGTCGTGCCACCCAACGCATGGCCGAAGGACCCAACCCAACCCAAACCATTATGGGTTGGGTCAATTCGGGTAGGGTTATATGGGTAAATCCGACCCAACCCAACCCAACCCAATAGACCCAAACCAGCAACCCGAACTCGAACCCCCAGATAGACCCCTGCACTGCACTTGCACCACCATCCCCCCTTGAACTGCACCTAGACCACCAGCCCCCCCTGCGCTGCACTTTCACCACTAGCACCCCTCCACTCTAGCCCAACCGAGCCTCCCCCACCCCCACTACACCCCACCCCTACACCTCTGCACCAGCCTACACCCCTACCCCTTCCCCTCTACCACACCCCTCCACTCCAGCCTAACCAAACCTCCCCCACTTTACACTTGCAGTACTACACCAACCCCCCCCCCTCCACCACCCCCTCCCCCTACACCAGCCTCCCCCCTTCCCCCCTCCCCCCTTTGTTGCACCCCTGCACAACCCAACCCCTGCACATACACCCCTCCCCCTTCCCCTCCCCCTATGCACTACACCCCTGCACAGCCTACACCCCTCCCCCTTCCCCCTTTGCTGCACCCCACTCTAGGAATACAAATAATCCAGTCCCCCCAAAAAAACCAATAGGTAAAAAATCCAAACGGAACAACACACGAACATTTTTAAAAGAACAAAAAAATATAAAATAAAAACAATCATGGTCTGGTTGATGATACCAGAAGTATAAAAATTTACATTAAAACATCATCCTTCCTTAGAATGCTATAAAACATGCCATGTTTCAATGTAAGCCTTCCACTAAATGATGAACACAGGATATAAATTTTAGAACTTCAAAGCAATTTAATCAGCAGTGGAGTCAAAACTCAATAACTTCAGGCCCATTTAAATATGATACATAAACCCAAATAGCAAGGAATAAAACTCATCAGGTGAATAGGAGTGTACACCTTAATATGGATTTACTTTAAAGTTTTTGTTTTATTAAGTTTTTTCACATTCTAAGTATATCCCCAAGGATGGAAACTATATTTTTTAGTGCATAATTAGTTTTAACAAAATAAAAACATGCATGATGTTCTCCTATAATTTGTAAGAAAAGTGACCAAAAAAATAAATTGCATTATTCTCATCACTTCACAAATATCTGATGGATATAAAGCATCATGCAGAAAAAAATTAGAAAGGATTTTGGAATCCTCATAAATAAAAAATCAATAATTCCTCACCTCTCCTAGTGTTTTTAAAGTATATGACAGTGTGCATAGAGAAGAAAATTTCATGGAAGGATTGACATCAGAAGACTGGAGCTGAAAATCGCATGATGTTTTATTGGGAATATTGAAGTACAAACTCCATGATGGAACTAGATAAATGACTGAAATATATAATCAGACTTATTCTCCCAGAAATATTAAGAAATATCTTTGTGTAGGTTCCAGCATTTGATCAGTGACACCAACCTGAAGAATATACAAAACACAAGCCTACAAAGGGTTATAGATAAATCTATGAGTGCATATCATGAAGAATGGGTCATTTACTACATGATAGCAATACGTATACAAGGGAGACAGAACCAAGTAGACCTAACTTGAAAATTTTCAACTTCTGAAGAGTAAAATAAGTCAACATGTATATTTTTAATTCCAACATACATAATAGATTTTTTTTAAAAGGATAAACTACAAAATTTAGTAAGTGAATAAGTAAATGATGACAAAATTCCCTCCAGAACAAAAAAAAAGTGAAATAAAAAAAATTAACTACTATTAATCCCCATTGAATTTTAATAAATAAATTCGATTCACCATCCCTAGAGAAGAAAAAAAAACACTCCATTTCATATCTAATTGAAAGAAGATATTGTTATCATGAATGATGCCTTCATTATTTTAAATTCATAGAGCCCACAAAGGAGGACAGCTTCACATGAGAGGAGGAATCAATACATGGAAAGAAACTATATATTCTTTGGGAGTGATATATGTATGTAAAACAATATAAATCTATACCTTAATAAATACTTCTCCATCATGATTCATCCTTTATTCTTCTACTTCAGACATTGAAACTCTAATCATGAATTGTGGTGGATGGTGGAATATCTTAAAAAAACACAACAAAAGAAAGAACAAGTTATTATTTTACTTTTTCAAACAAATTATTATAATTGAAAAATAAAAAATTATAAAAAAAATTATAATATTTTTAATGGTACCTGATTCAATCGATTCCACTTCTTCTAGTTGCTTTCGAATGTCAATTGGTTTAGACTTTATAAACTAATTTTGTGAGAAAATTAATGCTTCAACGGTGTTGGGATTCAAACAACTACAAAACAGATCAAGGACTCATCCTCCTGTACTAAAAGCAAACTCTGAAGATATTGTAGTTAAAGGAATTGCTAAAATATCTCTAAAAATGCATGAGAGAACATGATATTTTCTTGACTTTCCTTTCCACCAACTTAAAATATCAAATCCTTTGAAATAATCCTCAAAATTATCAATCTCAATATATCTCTCTAGTTCATTCCTTTGTTGTGTCAATTGCCTTTTCTTTTTCTTTAATCTATATGCATATTTCCATTTCCCATCATCCTCGCTATCAGTACTAGCATCATGAATATGTGACTCTTGATGAGAACTTGGCTCACATCTATCAACAATTAGAATGGGATATTTACATTTATAAAACTCATAGAGATTATTCAGATTCTTTGTTAATTTACTGATCAAATGATTTTTGTATTATTCGTCATCAAATATCATTTCAAAACTATCCCAAACATATTCCAATTTATATCGAGGATCAAGAACAACTTCTACAAGTAAGAGAGAATTAAAATTTTAACCAATACCCCAATACTTGTCTAACTTAAGCTTCATTGCAATATCCATTTCACTCATAGTAATATCATGACTCTTCATCCGTTTCTTGATTTTTCTATGTATTTCATAAAGAGTATGAAAGAAAGTGTGACATGTCACATGCATAGAACCAGAAAACTCCACAGTGATATCATAAAAAAAAATAGGAACTTGACAAATACATGAGCACGCTCCCAATCATATGTTGTAGGAGCCCTGCCTTCACAGACAAGAGAACTCCTAAAAATTGCATCATCCTTAAGGAAAATAAATACTTTCTCATACTTATCTACAACATACAACATAAATTAACAAGAATTCCACCTAGTAGTCACATCAAGAATTATGGCATATTTACTAGGAATTTTTAACTCCTCTGTTATGATCTTGAAAAGAGTCAATCTCGATGGTGAACTTCGCACAAATTTGCAGGAAAATATGATTCTATAAATTGATGTTGATATTTCCTTTATCCCATAACTAACAATAAGGTTTAAAATATGTTCACAAAGTATCATATGCATATTCTATCCATTAATAATAGACCCATTCCAATCATTAACCCTCCTCATCAAATAATTGATCATTATATTATTAGAACTAGCATTGTCCATGGTAACAGTATTAATCATTTAAATCCTCCATTGTTTCAATGTCTATTATAATACTCAACCAATTGTTTCCCCTTTATGATCTACAATAAGACAAAATAGAATGATTTTTTTATTTAAAATCCAATTATCATCAATAAAATGTGCAGTCACACACATATAATTCAAATTCTGAATTGAAGTCTATGTGAAAGTGGTAAGACATAACATGTGACAGAACATATCAAACATAGACTTCAATTTTTCTTTCTCTGCCAAATATAACTGCAAGAAACCCCTAGCAACTGTTTTTCTAGATGGAACTTGAAATTGAGGTTGAAAAACTTCAATAAATTCTCTAAAACCCTGATTCTCAACATATTTAAATGATAAATCATCAATGATTATCATTTTAGCAAGATCTATTCTTCACTCTTCTTGATTAAAATGATCTACTTAAATTTTAATTGTCCCATCATCCTCATCTTCGCATTTCTTTCTAAGACTGAGAGTGGTTTGACTTTTGTCAAGCTTTTTGTGTGGATTTTTATTGCACCTTATCAAATGCCTATTCAAATTACTAGTTCCATGTTAGCCTGATGTGCAATTATAATCTTTACCACAATAATTACAAACATCCCTTCCATTTTTCTTATTAAAATGATCCCAAGATTGAGAAATTCTAGAACCAGTAGGAGCTTTATGAATTTTTACCTTTTTAGGAGACCTCTTACCCTCCTCACTTTCTTAAACTGGTATACTACTACTCCCCTCTCCTATTGAATGTGTAGTTGGAGTAGACCCCATATGACTTTGGGTTGCACCAACTATAGGATTAGAAGAACCACTTAATTTATCACCTTCCATGAATCACTAATTGCGGTTAGTTGTGGCACACTCCTGGTAGAATATAAGGAGAATAAATTTTGAAACCAATATATGGATTTTAAATTACAAGGATAAATGAAACCAATGAAATTAATTTTATACCTCATGGTGTATTCTCAACGAACCCATCCTAAAATCCCTACAACAAAAACTACATCACCAACCAAAACAGAATTGGGCCTAGTGCAATAATTCTAACTTATAGAAACTAAGTTTTCAATCTTTGTGACAAAACCATAATTATATAGGAATCCGAGTAGAAAAAAAAATTGAGAACTCATACATAATTACAAACATCATTTAAAAGAACGTGATAAAAAAATCAACTGGTTGTTTACCACTAGTTACTACCACATGTCGGACCGCACACACAGCAGCTGGCAGGAGGAGGAGGCGAAGCGAGGCCAAGGTATTTTTCTCCTTAACCTTGATTACTTGGAAGGTGTCTATTGGGGGAGGAGGAAAGTGAGGAGCCCTTTTCTGGGTGGGTTCAGTTGGAGGTGAAAAAGGAGGCAAGATAAGAGGATAATGGATGGTGGTTTTTTCATAAGGGAGAAGAAGAATCAGAAATCAAGGGGTTGGGGAAGCTTAGGGAAGGAAGGAGGAGGAAGGAGGAGAGTCGTCGCTATTGATTTCGAGGGAATTATGGGAGTAGGGTTTCTTCATATGTGAGGTAAGGTTGGGGTCGGGGGGAGAGATGAGTGAGCGAGAGTCCGGGCAGGCAGGGGGGCGCAAGGAAGAAAGAAAAGATGGGTAAATTTTTTTTGGCTCGCCACTGCTGGCACCCATCGGGTCACAAGTCAGGTTGGGTCTAAATGACTCCAACCCATGACCCGACCCAACCCATGTGAGGGTCGACCCAAGCTGAACCTGACCTGGGTTTTTTTCTGTGTGACCTGGCCCAAATCGGTCAGGTCGGGTCGAACCCGTCGAGTTGGGTCGGGTCTGGACACCCCTAGTATCTTCCATGTAAACTATGCTCACTATAAAATCACATGTCTAAGAAAAGTACCTTAATATATGATTTTTCTAAAGTATGTGATTTTTCTATTGATGTGAACTTGGATCCTTTACAAGATCCTTCATTGTAGTATTATCATAATAAAGTTTGATAAGGTATTTACTATTAGGCACAACATCAAGATCTTATATGAATTTTTTCATCAAAACTGCTTCTTTATCTACCTTAAAATCTATAATATACTTAGAAGCCACTATAGAATTAGTGAACATGGATTTATTTTAGCTCTTCCAAATTACTGCACCTCTATTGAGAGTGAATATGTATCCCGTCTATGATTTCATATCATCTGGATCTATTTGAAAACTATAATCCTCATATCCTCTGATGAATATATCTTTATCTCCACCATATACTAGAAACACACCCTTAGTACACCACAAATACTTAAGGATGTTCTTGAAATCCATCCAATGGTGGTCACCTAGGTCATATTGATATCTTCCTACTACACTTAAGTCATAGGAAACATCTAGACTGGTACATAACATAACATACATGACCGACCCAACATCTAATGTGTATGGAGTCCTTTTCATCCTATGTTTCTCCTCATGTGTTTGATGAAACATATTTTTGGAGAGATGAATTCCATGTGACACCAGATAAAGTCCGCTCTTGGATTGTTCCATTCTAAATCTCTTTAATATCTTGTCGATTTATATACTTTGACTTAGTCCAAGAATCCTCTTGGATCAATAATAATGGATCTTAATCCCGAGAATATATGCTACTTCACCTAAGTACTTCATGGAGAAGTATGTGTTCAACTAGGTTTTAATAGACTATATGACTATTATTTCATTTCTAATATGTAGTATGTCGTCAAAATAAACTATTATTAAAATGAACAAACTCTCACTAAACCGTTTAGATACACAAGGACCACATTCATTTTTTTATGAAACCAAATTCCATTATGGATTCATCAAATCTAATATTCTATAACCTAGATTCTTACTTTAATCCATAAATATATATTTTTAACTTGAATACCTTTTTGGAATCATTTTGAGTCACAAACTCTTATAATTTTTTCATATAGACATCTTCCATAAGCTTCACATTTATGAAAGTTTTTTTAAAGTCCATATTTTAAATATCATAGTCATGGTAGGCTACTATGTCAAGTAGAATTTAGATGTATTTTAGCATGGAAAATGCTGAAAATGTTCCATTTTAGTCTATGAATTTATGTTGTTTAAACCTTTTCAAAACCAATCATGATTTATAGATACTGAATTATCCATAATTTTCTAGTTTCTTTTTCAATACACATTTATAAAAAATGAGCTTTACATCCACTTTAGGAGCTACCAAAACCCAAACTTGGTTTTGGTGCATGGAATCCATTTCATAACTCATAGATTATTTCTATTTAGTTGATTTGTTTACACTTACTACTTCCTTGTAGGTTATAGGATCATTATTATTAATTAATAATGATTCACCATCCTTGGTGACTAAAAAACCATATCATTATGGTTCTCTAAACTCCCTTGTACTTCTATATAGTACATTTGTCTCTAAAACATCCTCTTCCATGGGGATTTTTGGAATTTGTTCTTATGTTAACTCTTATGTATCTTGAGCCTAGACTTCATTGAAGTATATCTCTCTCACAATATCTCCATTAGATATGTGATCCCTTTTAATAAATATGTGAAATTTGTTAACCGTAATTTTTTATTTAAATAATTGTATAGGTAATATCCTTTAGTTTCCTTAGGATATCCTATATAAATAAAAACTTAGTACCTCATGGTGCATGTTTGATTTAAGAAATATCATTAACAAATGCTTCACATCCCCACACTCATACATACAAAAACATGGGTTTATTTACATACCAAAGATGATATGGAATATTGGTTATTTCTTTAGTTAGAACTTAGTTTAGTATATATATTTTTTTCTACAATTTGTATCCCCAAAAGGATAATGTAATACTCTCATGAATCATCATTAATCATAACATGTCTAACAGGGTGTAGTTCCTCATTTCACTTAAACCATTCCATTATGGAGTGTAAGGAGGAGTGTTCTAAGATAAAATCTCAAACTCCTGTAAATAATCAATTAAGTCTTGATTCGGATATTCTCTACTACGTTCTGAGCAGAGTTTCTTTATCTATACTCGAATGGCCTAAAGGCCTTCTTTTTTATTGATTTTTGGATAATCACTCTTTTTAATTGGGCTGAGAGGGAGCCCTTATATGACCCGTAGTCCCAATGGTACAAGGCCCAGTACATGACCCGAAGGCCCAGAGGCATAATACCCAATACATGACCTGAAGGCCCAACCCACTAGAACTACCCCACCTCAACATCTACATCATTGCAGGAACCTATATCTCCACCTTGCATTGATTATGGGTAGAATTTCCCCATATAAATTTGTACGGTGCCTGGTCCCAATAGTGATAGTCATACCATCTCATTCTACCAATCTGGTTAGCTCTACTCTGGTGGCTACTATTTTTCTCTGAATCCTCTTCTAAGCCTACTCTGTGTGGATCTGGGCTGCTCCATGGTCTTTGTAGCCCAAATGCCCTGTGGCCCAAAGTTCTATAGATAGCCCAAAGTCCCTATAGCCCTTAGGCCCAAACCGGTGGCCCGAAGACCCAAACGGGTGAATAGTTCTGGCTGTTGTAGTAACCTAGAAATATGCACCCACCAAGATTTGATCTTGGGTTTCATGCAAGCTAATGGGGTGTGTTAACCACTTAGCTACCACCCTAGCTTCTAGAGTTTCTTAATCTTATTTCCAATTTCATTATCAATTTCATTCTTATATTCCTTGAATCTTTCAAAGGAATCTGGATTATAACTCATTAAGTAAACATATCCATATCTACTAAAATCATCAATAAAATCTATGAAGGATGAGTACCAATGTAACGTCCCGACACAACAGACCATAAACCCAGTAGTCGAACCAGTGGGTCACATAGCCTCAAGCGCATCTCCCCATACACCAGAGTCTTTTGACTAGCAGTGAGGGTCTAGAGTGGTGATAGTGGGGAAACTATACCCTCGTATCAGAGTTTCATAGCGGTATTATCAGATAATAAACAATAGAAAGTGTGCAAGAAGTATATAAATAGTTGACAAAAAAGTGTAAGACAGATAATACTCATTTTCTAAAAGTGTTCAATGATAGTTATACAATATATTAATGCATGTCATGGCAGAGATACATATTTGAAAGTGATAAACAAAACATAATGCTTTACAATACAATACACATAAATAAAAGGGCTAAAATTACTCATAAAAATCTCCATGAGAATCTTGAACTATATTTCAGTACTTTTCTCCTAACTCCAAGTACGAGGATACAACAACAAGAAAGGTCCAAGTTCTACAGTCTTGCAAACAAGAAAGGTCTACTTGGGTACCCCTGTGCAATGGTGGCCTGAGTAGTGTGTGAGATATAAATCTCAGTAGGTTGGAACCACCAATGTCTAGCCCTATCTAGACAGTGTAATATAAATTAAACAGTGTGCAGTCATGAAGTATTAATGAAAAAATTGAAAAAATAAATAACAACTATCTAGGTTCCTAAGGGACACCTGACAGTGATACCTACTTCAACTCAAAGCTGGTATGTCTGGTCAAGTCACTATTTATAAATATATATATATATATATATATAAGTTATCGCTAGGATGAGGTAATAATGCCTCTCATACATAAATGTATACATATATATATATATGGGGATTATAAGTGGCACGAGGTAAGAATGCCTCTCGTATACAGGGATTTATAAATGGAATGAGGTAATAATGCCTCTCTTCCATGTGAATCATATATATAATGGAATGAGGTAATAATTCCTCTCGTCCATATGAGTATAATGATGGAAGGGGGTAAGAATTCCTCCCATCCATAATAGAAGATAACTGGAATGGGGTAAGAAAGCCTTCTGCCCATATATACTAGATGGTAGCAATGATGTGGGGTAAGAATTCCTCCCATCCATCCATCCATATATAAAGTTCATAATCATTTTCATAGTTATAAAGTAATGCATAAGTTATTACCTCTTATGCATTTCAAATAGTCATACTATATACACATAAGCAATCACATTCACAATTCTACTTAAGGCAAACCATCTTAATTATTTGAAATTAATGGTTACATATTCATTTCAAGCATGAGGAAAATACTTATCATGTATGCCCATAGACATACAAAACTCAATTACTAGGAAAATGCCTTTAATTTACCCATTTAATATAAATAAATCAATTCAATATGACTTAACCATTTCATCTGAAGAACTTCATTTAACACAGGTTTCATACTCAAGGTCATCTCATCTAATTTTCCTAAACATGGAAATTTGGTTTTGAGGGTTCAAGTGTAATACATAGTGCCAAGGATACAAGGCATGTACCTACTTGGGAAAAATAAACATAAAGGGACCAAGTAGTTGAACATTTCCTTTACAAATTATAACCTAGGTATAAAGAAAATAGCAAGACAACAAGGCATACAACAATATAGTATATCACTAAATTTTTAGCTTGAAGGCAGCGCACCTCGATTGAGGGGTTTTATTACAAAAACATGACTTTGTTTAATAAACAAATCATTTATTTCATTTAATATTTTCTTTCATTTCACTAAAGGAAACCATTTAAGATAAAGAAACTATATAAGGTGCAACATTAATAAAAATGCAAGAATTAACAATTAACTAATTAATTGATTAATGCTTTCATAAATAAAAAGGGAATGGATAAGGACCCTGCCTCAAGGTGGAACCAAGCTATACACTTCAGATATTGGATCTTTCTAACTAAAGGCTACTTCTCCCCCACAAATAATATAAACTTTCACATACATGCAAGGACACCTAGCCCTTATGCACACACCTACATGGCCATGAGCATGTGCATGGGGATCCTCACATATATGCTTATTTTAATATAACCATATCCACTCACCTGCGTATGCATTTTATATATATGCATGGGAACACCTATCCCCATATATGTTCATTCATTTCTAGGGTTTAATTTCACATAATGTGGGAACCCACATATACATATATACATACCTATGCATACACAGGTGAGTCACCCTTGACTCAGCGACTTGAAACCACACATAACAGTTCCACACACTACAAATTTAACACTAAGAACCTTAAAATGATTAAATAATGAAATTTAAATGGTTCAAGACCAAGAAACAAAAGAAAACCCTCACCTAAGGTGTCGGTGATGAACCAAAATGAAGAGAAACCACCCGGAACAACTCAACAACCTACCAAATAATTAATAGGGAGTCAAAGACATGTAAAAATCTTAATTAAAGAGTTGAGAACAAAGAAAAAGGTATAAAAATTACCCCAAAATGTTGTTGGTGGACCAAAATCACCTGAACCGCCTCAAATTCTATGGTGGTTTCCAGAACACGCGCCCATGGGTCCTAAGAGACCATCCGCACAACCTAAGAACCGAAGAAAATTGGAAAAACCATTAACCCCAAAACCTAGGGTTTGGACGAACCTCGCTAGGTGCTGATTAGATTGAACTGAAGCTAGAAGAATGGAGGAGAATGGAGGAGAGACTCTACCTTGGAGAATCATGTGGGTAAATGGTGGAAATCCAGATGGAGATTGTTGCGGATGGAGGGTCAGCCGAGGGTGGTTCTGCACACGAAAAAGTAGAGAGACCAAGGGGAATGCATCACAATTTTTGGGGGAGAAGGGGTGAGGTGGTATTTTAATTTTAGGTATTTATTTTTAATTTAATTTAAAATAATTAAATTTCCTAAAACAGGGTGTCGTGCACGATTAAGCCGCACGGTTTGGAAAACCATGTGCCAACTGTGTAGCACCCCTCTGCTTAAGAGACTCCCCTCGCATGGTATATGTGCGCGGTTTGGGAAACTGTGCACATCTCGTGCGAAACGCCTCTTCCCTTCTTAAACCAGGTCACATGATTACCTACAGCATGCCGCACAGTTTGGAAAACTATGTTCCCTCTCTTGTCCTTCAAAACTTGATGTATTTCAAGTCCAACACTCCGGAGACTTATCAATCCACCCATGGAACTTAATGAGCCTTCTCCCAAGCCCAAAAACATCGCTTTGAAGTGATATAACTCTCAGATTTCCATTTCGAGGTTTAGTTTTAAAAATGACCCATTTATTAAATGAAAAAGTTCAAAAACCTTCACATTTTAGCTTGGTTTAAAATGAGGATCATTACAACCTTCCCAACCTTAGAACTTCTCTTCCCTGAGAAGAATTAGGGAACAAATACACCTCACCAAAACTTTAGGGGTCATGAAGCTTCATTCAAATAGTCATGTTACATTTACAAACATCCAACGCACCTTCGAGTACTCTTTTAGACACAAGGAATTTAAACTAACAAGACTTAAGTCAGCGCTTGTTTTCTAACCAAAACATCGAGACAGCTCTTACCCAAGACCGTTCAACTAGAGACATGATTACATTTCCATCTCATTAAGCATTTTTCATAAGGTAATTCCCACCTTATGCTTTAATGTTAAATGGAAAAAAATCCAAACTATGACTCAACCACTATTGGATTTTTCATTACAAGCACGCCCTTAAGTGTTTGATGATTCTCCTGGCATGATCTTTAAATGATTGAATAGCCGATTTCCCATTAAAATCAAGGCCCAAGAGGATTTAGTTGATCATGAAAAGCACTGGTCAACACTAACTTCACTTGCCTCCACCTGACGACATGCTTGAAAATGGTCCTTCACCGACCATCATTATTAAAAAAGATAGGGGAGGAGTCAGGCCACATTGTCGACTAATTATGAAGATTCCTAGCTTAGACGGTCTATGTTTTAGAAGGAGAATCATGATTCCTTCTCCCAAAACCCCTCGTATTTACAAAAAACATGCTCACTGTAGCCTACACCCGACTTCTAATGATGTCTCTAAGGTCAAACCATGAAACAAACCACACATACCACATGCAACACCAAAAGAGAACCACCCAAACAAGATCAACTTCTTTAAAGCATTAGCACGGCATAATACTGATGCTATCTTAGTGAATCTAGGATATAGACAAGATATGGGACATACTTGATGCTTAGTAGAATACAGTAAGAGGACTTTTAACAAATTCTA
Organism: Viscum album; assembly: GCA_963277665.1. Taxonomy (NCBI): domain Eukaryota; kingdom Viridiplantae; phylum Streptophyta; class Magnoliopsida; order Santalales; family Viscaceae; genus Viscum; species Viscum album. The sequence continues at coordinate 1,532,280,984 of OY728120.1, read as the reverse complement.
GTCAAACATTAGGTCATCGTGCTGTTGAGAAATCATCAACACGTTTCCAAAACTCACAAGCCTTAAAGGCATTTAATCACGTTCAACATCACCAAAAAGGCTTCTTAGGTTGTGTCCCTTCTACTTGGAAGGCCAAATTTACCAAATTAGACATGATGCTCCCTTCCATGGTAGTGTTATAATCGTTTAAGGAAAAAGAAAAACAAATAGCTTCTCACAAGTTCTCTAGTATAAAAACACCGTAAACGGACATGTGACACTCCTACGATCTACCATCACAATGTCAAGCGTAAAAGGAAGGTCAAAATCCAAACTGAAACCATAACCAAAATGATTGTCATGTCATAACACTCGAACCTTTAGAAACTCATCCCAAACATTGGGATGAAACTGCTCTTTAACTCGCATGCCATTCTACAATGGAGACGGCCCGAGTACATACCCAACAGCATGAGGCTTAACAAGCCTATCGAACTCAACTAGTTGGTCACCACATTAACATTCAATAGTGTTTCATATATCAATGCATATCACCCGATGAAAAGAAAAGGGTAAAATGAACAAAGAAGTAGTCGACCATGCCCAAGGAATGTCTAACATGTTGGAAACGAGCATTTCTCGATGCTCAAACCCATATCAAGGTCATGAAAGCATGACAACCCATTTGAACAAGGGTGACATTAAAACTGAAAGTCCTACAAGGGACAACAGCACCCGAACGGTACCAAACACTAGAAAAAAAATGACACTAGAAATGCATTCACATTCTAATGGTGCTACCTACTATGGGCTAGCCCCTTATGTTGAACAAGTGTTGACCCATGAATTTGGTCATGCTAACAAAATCCATAATCTCAAAATCCAACAATATAATCCATCACTAAAATTAAAATAATGCCTATGGAAAACACTACCGTTTCCATTCCAAACTCAAAGAGTAACTCAACTACCATTACACGAGGTTTTAACAAGGTTTCCACTAGAGGTTCCATTTCCAAGCCCTTGTATTTATTCTAATTTTATCTTTAAAAATAAAATATTTCATTTAAAACATCAAGTACCTGATTTATCTAATGCCCCAATGGAAACACAGGCAAGATACATCAAACTTCCTCTTTAAACATTTAAGCATTCAATGAAATCCTGTCATAAATAGGAAATTTATTGTAATAAATCCCTTTTAACAATTAATTAAATGTTCAAGGGTCTCATTAATCTATTTCACAATACACCATTCCATTACATTTAATAAGGTATGCCATTTCCCAATTCATGAAGTGCACATACACTTCATGGATTGAAAATTGGCTCCCTTTAGTTGAAATCAAACCCAATTCATAATACAACATGATCACATATATATATATATATATATAAATGCAGACAGATAATTGGCCATATACTAACCTATAAAGCACCCATACACTTTATATTTTGGCATTTGGATCCCTTTTTATCAAAATTAATTCATTTAAGGATTACAGTTTAGCATCCTTTTACATTTTAAACCAACGGTTCTAATCATGAATACACATTATGCTCAAGGTGGTTTGAATATATGGGTTACCATTTCCTGATTATAAGGCACTCATACACCTTACAAGCGAAACCTAGTTTCCATTCATTCAAAACCCACATATACAAGGTAAATTGTGTCATCATAAGCAGTAAACACAGAAGGCATGATAAACAAGGTAAAAACATGGCATAATAGGTAGCTAACACAGGAGCATGTTATTACATAGATCATGACATGTGAATGGGAAAAACATGCTAAAGATTACCTAATAAGGTACAAACTAAGAATGTTGCTTTGATATTTAACATGGAATATAATAGCATGATACTAAAAGAAAAGGCATGTCATATAAACATGAAGCATGGCATAGAACTCAAGGCACAAAGCCCAATCAAAAAGTATCCTATATATGCAGCTACATGGCATGGCACTATGCATGGCATGTAAATTCCTATGTGCCTATTAATGATGTATGCAATCCAGATCCCTTGACATATCAGGCCAAGGGTAAAAATACCATAAATTCCATAAACCATAAGCAGTGGAAAGTACAACAGTCGCTCTAGGTGAAATCATATCAACTGAAATAGAAAACAACATGGACAAAAATCCCAACCCTAACCACTCAGTCATTCCCCATACATGGGGTGATCAGTCCCAAGAACGACTATTTACCAAGCACCGACACATTCCTACTCTCCTGTTTACCAACCCAAAATAGTAAGACAAATGAAATGAAACAACCTCTGATACCACTTTGTAATGTCTCAGCCTGACTGACCATAAACCCGATAGTCAGACCAGTGGGTCACATGGCCTCAAATTCATCTTCCCATACACTAGAGGCTTCCGACTAGTAGTGAGGGTCATGGGAGGTGATAGTGGGGAGACTATACCCTCATATCAGAGTTGCATAGTGGTATTATCAGATAACAAACAATAGAAACTATGAAATATTTATATAAATAGTAGAAAAAATCACAGAAGATAGATAATACACATTTTCTAAAAGTACCCAACACTAGTTATACAATATATGAATGCATTTCATGGTAGAGATACATATTCAAAAGTATTAAAAAAACATCATGCTTTAAAATACAGTACAAATAAAGAAAAGGGCTAAAATTCCTAAGACAAATCTCCACGAGCATCATGAGCTCCAAATCAGTCCTTTACTCTTAACCCCAGGTATGAGAATACAGCAACAATCAAGGTCCAAGTTCCACAATCCTATGAATAAGAAAGGTCTACTCAGGTACCCTAGTGCAGTGGCAGCCCAAGTAGGGTGTGAGATATAAATATCAGCATGCCAGCACCACCAGTGTCTATCCCTATCCAGATAGTGTAATATAAATTAAACAGTGTGTAGACATGAATTATTAATGAAAAAATTGAATAAATAACTAACAATCATCTAGGTTCCTAAGGGAAACCTGACGGAGATACCTACTTCAGCTCAAAGCTGGTATGTCTGGTCAAGTCACCATGTATTTATAAATATATATAAGTTATCACTAGGATGAGGTAATAATGCCTCTTGTACCTAAATTTATATATATATATATATATATATATGAAGATTATAAGTGTCATGAGGTAAGAATGCCTCTTGTCCATAGGAGGTTATAAATGGAATGAGGTAAGAATGCCTCTCGTCCATGCAAATCGTATATGTAATGGCATGAGGTAAGAATGCCTCTCAACCATGAAAATCGTATATATAATGGCATGAGCTAAGAATGCCACTCGTCTATAGGATTATAACACTGTTATGGGGTAATAATGCCTCCCATCCATAATAGAAGATAATTGGCATGGGGTAAGAATGTCTCTCGCCCAAACATACTAGATGGTCGCAATGGCGTGGGGTAAGAATTTCTCCCACCCATCCATCTATAATTGTCATAATCATTTTCATAGTTATATATTAATGCATAAGTAAGTACCTCTTATGCATTTAAAATAGCCATACTGTATACACATAAGTAATCACATTCACAATTCAACTTAAGGAAAACCATATTAAGTATTTGAAATACATGGTTACATATTCATTTCAAGCATGAGTAAAAGACTTATCATTCCCATATACATACAAAATAACCTTACTAGGAAAACCCCTTTCATTTACCCCTTTAATATAAGGAAATAAATTCAATATGACCTTACCGTTTCATCTGAAGCACTTCATTTAATACAGGTTTCATACTCAAGGTAATCTCATCCAATTTTCCTAAACATGGAAAATTGGTCTTAAGGGATCAAGTGTAATACACAGTGCCAAGGCTACAAGGCATGTACCTACTTGTGAAAAATCAACATAAAGGGAACAAGCAGTCAAACATGTCCTTTACAAATTCTAACCCAGGTATAAAGAAAACAGCAAAATAGCAAGTCATGCAACAATATAGTCTATCACTGCATTTTTATCTTGAAGTCAACACACCTCTATTGAGGGGTTTTATTACAAAAACATGACTTTGTTTAATAAAAAAATCATTTATTCCATTTAATATTTTATTTCATTTCACCTAAGGAAATCATTTAAGACAAAGAAACTTTATAAGGTACAATATTAATAAAAATTAAAGAATGAAAAATTAACTAATTAATTGATTAATGATTTAATAAATAAAAAGGGAATGGATAGGGAACCTAACTCAAGGTGGAACCAAGCCATCCACTTCAGCTCTTGGAGCTTTCTAACTAAAGTCTACTTCTCACCCACTAAGCATATGCACTTTTACATACATGAAAGGAGACCTATCCCCTATGCACACACCCACATGGCCATGAGCATGTGCAAGGGGATCCTCACATATATGATTATTTGCATATACCCATCTATACTCACCTATGCATTAATTTTATATATATACATGGGAATAACTATCCCCATACATGTTTATTCATTTCCATGGATGAATTTCACATAATGGGGGAACCCACATATACATATATACATACTTATGCATATGTAGGCGAGCCAACCTTGACTCGGTGACTCGAAACCGCATATAATAGTCCAACGCACTACACATTTAACACGAAAACCTTAAAATAATTAAATAATTCAATTTAAATGGTGTGTGACCAAGCAACAAAGGAAAACCCTCACCTAGAGTGTCAACAATGAACCAAAATGAAGTGAAACCACTTAAAATAGATCAACGCCCTATCTATTAATTAATAAGGATTAAAAGACACATAAATATCTTAATTCAATAGGTGAGAACAAAGTATAAGGTATAAACCTTACCCTAAAATGTTTTTGGTGGACTGAAATCACCCAAACTACCTCTCCTTCGACAGTGGTTGATAAAACACACACCCACGGGTACTAAGAGACCATCCGCACAACCTAAGAACCGAAGAAAACCAGAAAACCCATTAAACCCAAAACCTAGTGTTCAACCTCACCTCACCTGTCACTGATTAGTTATAAGTAAAGTTGGACTAAGGAAGGAGAGACTCTTCCTTGGAGAATCATACGGGGAAACGATGGAAATCCAAACAGAGATCATTGCAGATGGATGGTCGTCCAAGAGGGGTTTCATTCCCAATGAAGGTGAGAGACCAAGGGGGATGTGTCGTGATTTTGGGGGGAGAAGGGGTGAGGTGGTATTTTAATTTTAGGCCTTTATTTTTAATTTAAATTAAAATAATTAAATTTCCTAAAATAGGGTGTCGCACATGGTTAAGCCGCATGGTTTCTCAAACCGTGTTCCAACCGTGCAGCACCCCTCTACTTAAGAGACTCCCCTCACATGGGCTAGGTGCATGATTTGGGAAACTATGCATAGCCCGTGCGAAACGCCTCTACACCTCTTAAACCAGGTCACACAATTACCTACAACAGACTGTATGATTTGGAAAACTATGCGCAAACTATGTTCCCTCTACTTTCCTTCAAAAATTGATGTATTTTGGGTCCAGTGCTCCCGAGACTTCTCGATCCACCTGAGGAACTTAACGAGCCTCTCCCAATCCCAAAAACATCGCTTTGAAGTGACCCAACTCTCAGAATTCCATTCTGAGGATTGGTTTTAAAAATGACCCATTCAATAAATGAAAAGGTTAAAAAAACTTCACATTTTAGCTTGGTTCAAAATGAGGATCATTACAACCCACCCCTGGCTTCAACTAGAAATGGTCCACATGCATCGGTCTAAACCAACTCAAGAATCTTGGTGTCCCTTTCATTGATTCTACTAAATGGATCTTTAGTCATTTTTCCTTGTAAACATGTTTGACATACACCAAGTGGTTTAAGTTCAATTGAATATAAATATCTATCTTGGTGTAATATATTCAAATTATTTTCATTTATGTGGCCTAGTTGATGATTCTATATTTGGGTGTGGTATGAATCATGTGAACTATCTTCATTATCGATTTTCATTAGTTGGTTTGTGTAATAAAACATATAAAGACCGCTATTTAAATATGTCTTAACATAACAATTGATTTCTTTGTAAATGAAGAAACACTTATTTTAAATTTTGAAAATAAATCCATATGTATCAATTTTGGAAATAGAAATAATATTTTTGACAACTGAAAGTACATAATAAAAATATTTCAAAACCAATATCATTTCATTTTCCATCATGAGGTGGTAATATCCAATATCCACAACAGTAAGTATGGATTTGTTGGATTCTTTTAGATCCAGCTCACTATGGACAATATTTTAGAATCTAGTTTGTTCCTATATTTGAATACATATGTCAGCACCACATGATGTATCCAATACCCAATTTTTGTAAAAAAATAAATTACACTCGATAAAAAAATTACTTAAAGCTTTCACTTGATTCATTTTTTGGGTGTAGTTTTTCTTCTAGTGGCACTTCTTTCCACATGTAAAATAGGTAGTGTATTTTTCCCTTGCTTTCCCTTTGATCCTTCTCTTATTAGAAGGGTGTTATGAAGAATATTTTTACTTCGAGTTAGTCTTAGATATATTCATTTAGCCTTTCCATTTATTCACCATAAGAACATAAGGGTTTTTACTCTTAATATCTTTTTCAAATTAGAGAATTAGAGTGAGAATATATATAAGAGACTTCTCTATGTTGTTCATATTGAATTTTATAAAAAAAATATAGAATCTCATAGGGAGTGTTTAAAGAATGGGATCAATGCACAGATCTTCGAAAAGCTTAAACCCTGGAGCCTCTAAATGCTCAATGTATCCAATGAGTTTGACTATGTGAGTCCCAACAGGAACGCCTTCTCTAAGTTTTCTCATGAATAGTGACTTGGATATCTCAAATTGTTCCTATATTTATCTCTTCTAATAAAGATCACAGAGATTTTGGATCATGCTATAGGCATCTATGTTTTCATATGACTCCATGAGTTTACTAGACATGGATAAAAGCATCAAACACTGAACATCTAGTGCATAATTAAAGTTTTTTTCATATAAAATGAACTCATCATCACTTAGTACCTTAGTAGGTAGATCAAGGATTGAGTATTGTAGTACATAATACTTCTGTTCATAGAAAAAAACTACCTATAGGTGTCTAAAAAATTCCTGGAATTTGCTACCATTTAGGAGAAGGTATTTCTCTAGAATTGATCACAGGAATAATTTGGTTGAAAAACTTATAATTATTATACAATTAATAAGAGAGCATAATATTAGTACATTACTTGATTACAAATTATGTGAGACATAATAATTACTTTTATTAAGTCTCCTACTATTTTATCAATTCTCAATGTCTCTCACCATTGAGTGGACTCCCCAATCCTAAAATCTTAACTCATATTTCCTTAACACTTTCCTCAAAATTTGTATCGAACATACTATGATCATTAAATCCAATCCAAGGTTGGTTAAGTCAACTCATCATCTTAGTTAAGACTCACTGATAATTAAAATTTCCCCCCAACTATGGTCAAAACCAACACTTTAACTATGCATTTTCTTAATTCAGATAATGGAAGGCCAACTGACTTGATATTAACTTGAGGTATTTTATTTATTTTGCATAAATTTTATTATTTAATATTTTAAATCACTTGTTAATATTAATTGAATTTTACTTTAATTTATTAACCAAATACAAATAAATATGAATGCATAATCCTTTTTTATTTTTAATTCCATATTTTCATATTAATTCATTTATTTATATGATCATTGTTTGATATCCAAAAAATAAATCATGCATTAAACATAAATAAAAATAAATAAATCATGGCATGATAATGAGATTTAACTAGAATTTTTTTTATTGATTGAATAATAAATAAACCATTGACCCTAGGGGAAAACTCCTTGTGCCAATCTTGGATCGAATTTATATCATTCTATCATTTTCCTATGTATCTCCTTGGTTTTGTTTCACCTTGGCTCTATCTCGAACCAACTTCATGTGCATAGGATCTACATCCTTACCATACTTTCACTTCACTCGCACGTGAAGGGAAACAAAAAGGTGGAGATTGAAAAAAATAAACGATGGGCATGCAAGCCCGTATATAATAAGGAGGGAGGAATGAATCATGGTCCATCAATTTAATTTATTAAAATAATTGTAAAAAAACATGAAATAATTAAATTAAAATAATCCATACACATATAGAGGTTGGTCTAAATTCATGATAATCCATTGGTGAAACAAATACCCATTAAAAATAATTAGCTAGCATTCATTTCAATTCGATCTTTTATTAAGATAAATGTGGATGAATTAATCAGATTAATTATCTGATTAATCAATTAATTTAATTTATCTTAATCACTATCCAATATGTCCTAGATGTACTCATCTTCTATGATTTTAAATAAATTAAATTAATTAATTTTATTTAAAATTTAATAAAATAAGTAAATATATTGTGCTTGGAAGCAACTCGATGAGTACCTGTTCAAACTACTCAGCATGTATTGAGAGCGTATATAATCTACTCATGCAGCATATAACATATGAATTTTGTTACATAATTACATGGTGTGTACATTTCAATAAATGAAATGTGTAACACATGTTAATTAACATTGTGTATAATACTTTTAATGTGTGTGGGGTACTCGACGTATCATGGATATACATAGTATGTAGTTTAGAAATTTAGATAGAAATTAATTAAGCATTTAATATATATGAAACATCCTAAGACCTTCACTCCTGGATCTAGTGATAAAACATGTTATTTATTTTTTTATAACATATTTAATAGAAAAATATTAAAATAATAAAAATCAATTGAAAAAAATATATAGTCTGAGTATCTTATCGGTTTGGAGCTTTGGAGGATTAGAAAATCCTGATATATATCAAAGTTTATACAAAATTATACAATCTTATATCCATATTTACTCACGCGATAATTTTAATCAAGACCATTCACCATTTATTTATACCCATCACTATACCTATGAAAATAATTTTAAATATAGGGTGAGCACAAAATTTCTCAGTAAGGGGTTTTAAAAGAAGTGGTGGATTCCTTTCTCTTTTAGAATGCTATAAAAATTCTTTCAAAAACACTTAATTTTATATCAAATATAAAACTATGATATAATGAATAACTTTTCCCTAAATAAAAATGTTGGGTTTTCATCAAAATCCTTAATAAGTGATGATTTTAAAAACTTTTAAAAGACATATTTTTAAAACATAATATCCTTTTGAAAAATAAAATTATTTAAAATAAATCTCGATTTCTCCTTTGAAAACTCTAAAAATTTCCTTTTGAAAATAAAAACCCTTTATAGAATATAATGATACTTGGAAAACTTTAAGAAATTCATGTGTCCACTAGCATTATTAAAGGTATAAACATCACTTTAAGGACAAACTCATCTTGAGGTCATGGGTTCACTTCCCATTCCTCATCGATGTGATCAATACCCAAGTTCCAAAATTTTAAATAAAACATTTTTATAAAGCTTTCCTTTATCACTATAAATCCATAAAAAACATTCAAAAAATCCACATATATATATATATATATAATTAATTTCCAAATATGATAGTAATTACATATTTAATAAACTTTAACAAAAGTTTCATTTAAGGAGAATACATACTTTTAGAAATAATCTAAACATTCATAGGCAACATTTATAAACAATTCTTGAAAATTAGACTTAAACAAATGCTTTTCCAATCATGTATGGAATCTCAAGGATAACTATAGTACATGGACATAACTATAATAATGAATGAAAATTATAGAAATAAAAGAACATTTTATATATAAAATGATAAAATTTATCACTTTAAAATCAACCTTGAATTCATAAAAAAATGCCTTTTAAGAACTTATATAATTTTAAAATGGGTTTTTTTTAGAAATAATTGGATTAAAATCCTTAAAAAAATGATCCTCTAAAATTTGGGTTTAATAAAAATATATTTCCCTTAAAATAAGAGTTTTTTTTAATAAGTATAACTTTAAAAAAAACTTTTTCCCTTACTTAGGGTTTTATAAAACATAAAACAAGAGTTTATTAAAAATAAATTTCCCTTACCTTAAAACTTCTTAGGCAGTTCTAGAACCACTTTGAGTGTTTAAAACTTGAATAAGTTAATAGGGACTGGGAATGAATGGGTAAGGAATAAACATGGGAATTGTAGGGTTCCATGGAGTAAAAATGAGGTATATATATAGTAGAAAAGAGCATATATGGCCTACTTTAATATTTGAAAATTGCATGGCAAAGCAAAACCAAAATTTACTATTACCCGAAAAAATTTAATATTCATTAAAATCATTTGACATTGTACTACTCCACTATTCACTTAAAAATCTATAATATATATCGATTATAGATAATCTAAAATCCTATTAAGTATTTTCTCTGTCTTTTATTAATATAAATCTGAAATGGTTGCTACTATACGTAGTTCATAATCTATATAAGATTCAGATTCATATATCCAATTTGGTTTGATAAGTATGGGATGTAAATATTGAATTTGATCTCAATCTGATTTATAAAATCCAAAATATAAATCTATTGGACAAATTTTTGATGACATGAAATATATATTCATATGAGTGTGTGTGTGTGTGTGTGCGTACATCAAATGAAGAATCGAGCATCTTTGAAAAGCTGCAAACGATCTTCCTAGGAAATTTTTTCGTGGAGGTTTTGTTGTTATGTTATTCAATATATGCATTGATGGAGAATATATATATATATATATATATATATATATATATTCTTCATCATTTTAATTGGTGTAACTTAAGAAGAAATATGACAAACCTAGGAATCTAAACTGAGTTGCAGCCGATCTTCTAAAAAAATTGATTGTATTGATATGAAATATATCATTTTATATGTATACTTATACCTCTAGTGATGACCCTACAACCTAAAGTCAATAGTGAATAGTCAGATTTCACTTATATATATTATTTGAGATAGTCAGATCTTAGAGATGATGAAAAAGGATTCGCACCAAAGGTGATGATGTTATCACTGATTTTAGAAATATAATTCATTAAATATTTATACTTTTGATGATAAACCTATGAAATTTAATGATGAAGGAGATAAATACACAAGCTATAACTAGGGTCCTGGGATTTTCATATAACCTTCTAAATGTGTAGTATGGTTTGTACGGTGGAGGAAGAAGTTGGAAACAAGTCTGGTTATCTTTAAATCATGCATGTAGGGAAGAAGAAAATTTTGTATCAAAAAAGAATAATAAAGTGATGAGGTTGTTAGGTTTAGTGTGTGAGGATGAATATGATACTCAGTTTGATCAGACAACTCAGACAAATCAGATTTGATTGTGCTCAATATTTATGCATGTATTTAAGTGGAGCTACAATGCCCGTATTCTTTGATCCTACATCAGAGATCCACTCGGACAAGCTATCCCTTATATATTTATGTGTTCCGTCATTGGATCGATGCAAGTAGCCTAGATTTTACTCTTAGAACCATACCACGCACACACCCATCGACATGTTATCATGCCACCCCATATGATAGATCCAGCACCTCCATGTTTGCACCTGTGTTCACCTGTGTGCCTCTATGTGCACACCTTCTTGCCTATGTAGGCACTCACCCATGCCTCCATACAGTTTGATTAAGAATTCTCTCCCTGTTGGTTGATCTTTCTCTCACAATAAGGTAGATGGGATGACCCATGTGGCTTGTGTGGTTGAATAATTTTTTATACCAAGTAAATTTTAAATCATCTCTTTAAAAAGAACACTAAAATTCATAATTATTTTAAATTTATATTCAAATTAAAATTTTCTATTTAAAAAATATATTTATTTCAATATTCTTATATATTCCAATTACAAAAGTATTTATATTATTAAAAGTTTACATTTGTCACATTTTACTATTTTTCACCAATGAATTCTAAAACAATAAATATTATACTTTGCTCATAAGAAAACTATAATTTAACCATTATTTTTATAAACATTTTAAATTTATTTATAGATTATTATTTTATTCAATAAGATTTTAAATATTGTCTCCCTATAAACGGTTATATCCCCTATTCTTTAAATACCCCCTTAAGAGACATATTTTCATAATCCAAAATCTACACAATCTAATTTTCTTACTTCCAAGGATGGTTCACATATTCCCACTACTCTGCATTCTAAGTCTCATCATATTTGGTATGTTCCTCTTTATGACTGATTCTAATGAAGAGGGATATGATTTTGGTATTATCATGTTTATTTTATGTTGTCCTCTTTTATCACTAATGATCGTTGTAAATTTAGTATTCTCAGCTCCTCAGTTAGTATCAAACTTCTGAAGAGATGTTATTATATCAAAATTAGTGTATTTTTTTCAATAAAATGTAATTCATCTTGTCTTAATTTTACAAGACTTTTTTATTTATAGAATTTATTTTAAATACATGAATACATTAAAATTATGGGATGTTACATTCTACCCCTTTAAAGGAATTTCACCCTCGCAATTCTTTTCACATCAACTCCTTAACTCATGAAGTCCTACATATCCCAGCATTTAGAATCTCAATACTCATTATTCCTATATTTTAATTAAAATTATGTTAAGAAAAATTCCCAATAGTTTAAATAAAATTAGTTTTTACCTTTATCAGAGCATACACCAATTTCCATTGGTATGTTATTCATGAATATATATGGTCCATGTATTGCAACAATGTTTTGTAGCTCCTTCAAAGTCCATTTCTTCCTTTTTCCAAAATCATCTCATACAGTTTGGGTTATATCGATTATGGTAATAAAATAGTTTTAAAAATTCATTTTTATTGACATATAATTTCAAAACAGCTGATAGAACTTCATTTTTATAAAATAACCTGACCGAGTCTATTTTGAAACTTTTTATTCAAGTTCATTTCAAGATACCAAGAGTATGTACAAAAATATAATAAGTTGATGCTAGATATATATATAGGGTACATGAGGTCCCCCTATCCTATATCTATACTAAAATCATAGTATGCTTCAAAATCTCATGTTAAGGTGAAAATTTTGAAAATCCCTTAATAATACCTCCCATTTTGGGATAGGTGAGAAAGTTGAGAATTTAGTATTTCATTCAAAAAAATCCATGATCCATGATAATATCAGGTTATATAGGATGTTTTTGATAGTTTATATAATTTCTTATAGGAGAGTTGAATGTTGGTGAAAGTTTCAAAATTAAAAGAGCATGACTTTGCAATAATGATTGCAAAAAATACATCAACAAGAGATAGAAGAGTTGTTTGTGGTCATCTTCCTTCCACAATAAATCCAATTTCTAAATCTATCAAAGACACATAAAAATGGATTTATTAAAAATAAATATCCTTATAAACTTAAACTATTATTAACCAAAACATCCAAATTTTTCAAATTTTTATAAACCATTGTTTCGTACCAAATGAAATCTCCCAATACCTAAACTCCCAAATCCGGTGCTAAAACATGTTGTATATTTTTTATAACATATTTAACTAAAAAATATTAAAATAATAAGCATCACTTGAAAAAAATATACAGTCTGAGGATCTTTTTGGTTTAGTGCTTCAGAGGATTGGGAAATCCTAATACATATAAGCATTTATGAAAAAATATACAATCTGATATTAGGATTCACTTGCACTAGAATTTTAATCGAGATTATTAACCATTTATTTCTACCCATAACTATACTTTTGAAAATAATTTTAAACATAGGGTGATAGAAAATCCCTCAATAAGGGGTTTTAAAACAAAAGGTGGATTCCTTTTTATTTTAAAATTATATAAAAATAATTTCAAAAACATTTATTATATATAAAACATAAAAAATTTGATATAATAAATAACTTTACCTTAATAAAAGTTTAGGGTTTTTGTCAAAATATTTAATAATAAGTGATTTTCAAAACTTTTAAAAGGTATAATTTGAAAACATAATATCCTTGGGAACATAAAATTATTTGAAATAAATCTTGATTTCTCCTATAAAAACTTGAAAAATTTCCTTTTGAAAATAATAATGCTTTATGGAATATAACAACACTTTGAAAACTTTAAGAAATCCATGCAGCCACTTTCAATATTGAAGGCCTGAACATCACTTTGAGGATAAATTCCCCTTGAGGACATGGTTTCATTCCTCATTCCTCATCATTATGGTCAATACCCAAGTGCCAAAATTTTAAATAAAATATTTTTGTAAAGATTTCCTTTCTCACTATAAATCCCTAAAAAACAACCATTCAAAAACTTCACATAGATGTAATTTATTTCCAAATAGGAGAATAATTACATATTTAATAAACATTTACAAAAATTTCCTTTAAGGATAATCCATACTCTTAGAAATAATCTAAATCTTCATAGGAAACTTTTATAAATAATTCTTAAAGATTAGACTTAAAAAATTCTTTTTTAAACATGTATAGAATGTCAAGGATAACTATACTACATAGCCATACCTATAATCATGAATTACATTTATATAAATAAAATAAAAATTTATACATAAAATGATAAACTTTATCACTTTAAATTCAACCTTGAATTTAAAAAACAAAATCCATTTTTTAAGAACTTGTATGATTTTAAAATGGAAATTTTTAAGAAATAATTGGATTCAAATATTTAAAAATATACTCATCTACAAATATGGTTTAATAAAAATAGATTTCCCTTAAAATAAGGGTTTTATATAAAATAAATAGAAGTTTAATAAAAAAATTACTAAGGGTTTTGTAAAACATAAAAAAAGAGTTTCTTAAAAAATAAATTTCCCTTACCTTACAACTTCTTAGGGAGATCTAGCACCACTTCCAGTGTTTGTAACTTGAATAATTTAATAGGAAATGGGAATGAATGGGTAAGGAATAATCATGGGATTTGGGGGTTTTCATGGAGTAAAAATGAGGCCTTTATATAGTAGAAAAGAGCACATATGGCCTATTTTAATATTTAAAAACTTCATGGAAGAGACAAACTGAAATTTCTCAATGCCAAATAAAATTTCATATTCATTAAACTAATCCAATGTTAACTTAAAAAAATATAATATATATTGATTATATATAATCTAAAATCCTGTAAAGTATTTTCTCTATCTTTTATTAATGTAAGTCTGAAATGGAGGCTACTACATGTAGTTCATAATCTATACAAGATTTGGATTCATATAACCAAATTGGTTTGATAAGGATGGGATATAAATATTTAATTTTATCTCCATACAATTTACAAAATCTAAAATATAAATCTATTTAATGAACTATGTATGGAATGAAATATGTGTCTCTGTGTGTGTGTGTGTTTTCATATACATTTTCACACACATCAAATGACGAACCGAGCATCTTTGAAAAGTCACAAACAATCTTCCCAAGAGATTTTTTCATGAAGTTTATATTGTTCTATTATGAAATATATATATAGATAGAGAATATATATATATATATACTTTTTCATCGCAAATGGTGTAACCTAAGGAAAAAGATGAAAAACCTAGGAATCTAAATCGAGTTGTATTCGATCTTCCATAAAAAATTATTATCTTGATATGAAATATATCATTTTATATGTATACTCATACCTCTAACAATGACCCTGCAACCCAAATTTGACGATGAATTGTTGGATTCAGCTTACATATATATATTATCTAAGATTATTGGATCTTGGAGATAGTGACAAAGGATTATAACCGAAGGTGATGATGTTACCACTGATGTTGGAAATATACTTTGTCAAATATTTCTTCTTTCGAATATAACATTATAAAATTTAATTCCAAAGGAGAAAATGTCACAAGCTATAACTAGGGTCCTTGAAGTTTCATCTAACCTTGTGAATGTGTGTTATGGTTTTTATGGTGGAGTAAGAAGGTGGCATCAAGCTGGGTCGTCTGTAATTCATGAATTCAAGGAAGAAGATAATGATGCATCAAAAAAGAAGAATAAAATTATGGATCTACTAGGTTTAGCAAGTGAGGATGAAAATGATACTCAATTTGATTAAATAGATCATAAAAATCATATCATATAGGTCTCTTTATTTATGTTTATTTTTAAGTGGATCTATAGTGCATGGATTCTCTCATTCCACTTTGTATATATGCTTGGTCGAGTGCTCCCTTATATGTTTCCATGTTCCATTTTATGCTTTATGCGAGTAGTCTGGGGTCCATTCTCAGAATAACACCACACACACACCCACAGACACGTCGTCGTACCACCCTGCATGGTAGTTTTGGTACCTCCATGTGTGCACTCATGCACTCCTGTGCGCCTCCATGTGCACACCTGCCTACCTATGCAGCCGCTTACCCATGTCTCCATACGTGCTTCTTGGGATGGATCTCCCTTTTGGTTGAGCTTTCTCCCACAATAAGATATATGGTATGACCCTTATGGCTTGTGTGGTTAGTCATTTTTTTATATTAAGTAAATTTTAAATCATATCTTTAAAAATAACACTAAAATTCATAATTATTTTATACATATATTCAAATTAAAAAATTATATTTCACAAATATATTTATTTCAATCTTCTTATATATTCCTATTACAAAAGTATTTATATTATTAAAATTTTACATTTTTCTCATTTTACTATTTATCACTGAAGAATTATAAAACAATAAATATTATACTTTGTTTATAAGAAAAATAAAATTTAACAATTGTTTTTATGAACATTTTAAACTGATTAATATGTTATATTTTTATTCAAAGAGACTTTAACAGTTTTCTCCCAATTAATGGCCATATCCCCTATTCTTTAAATACCCCCTAAAGATATATATTTTTATAATCCAAAATCTATGCATTCTAGTTTTCTTACTTCCAAGGATGGTTCTTATATTCTCACTACTTTTCATTCTCACTATCATCATCTTTGGTGTATTCCTCCTTGTAAATGATCATAATGAAGTGGGCTATGATTTTAGTGTTATCATGTTTATTTTATGTTGTCCTCTTTCATTATTTATGATCATTGTAAATTTAGTATTCTTGTCTCCTTAATATCATACTTGTGAAGAGATGTTCTTGAATCAAAATTAGTGTATTGTCTTTAATAAAATGAACTTCATCTTGTTTTAAGTTTAGAATACTTGTTTATTTATAAGATTTATTTAAAAGACATAGATATATTAAAATTCTAGGATGTTACAATATATATATATAACCTCTCACACTATATGTACAATCCAATAGATGAAAAAACGGAACACATGTTGTTGAGGTTTAAAGGATTAATAAATTAAATTTTAATTTTCTTCGTAAACAGGTTGGGTACACGGCGTGTACATCCAACTAAATTTCATGTATATTTGTCACCAAATGTTCATGATACATGCCTAGGGACTCTATGTGTATTATTACATGGACATGTGTTGGGTATAGGGTGAGTATAGCTGGTGCGTGTTATGTAACCTCCTTGTTACATGGAATTTGTTCCCTATGCGTCATGTAATTATTATTCAACGTGTATTTGACTACTCATTTTCTTCCATGAAAACGTGTGGACTATATGTTGTGTATGTCGGTTACACAACATTTAGTCCTATATGTCATGTGCCAAACTGGCTTGGTCAACAGGTAGAGCATTTAATGCACTGTGTGTTCTTCATTACACAGCGTGAATAATTAATTCATGTTATGTCCTAGTGCAATGAACTATGATACATGGAGTGTAACCCAGCTACATGTTGTATAATCATGTGTTGTTCAGCCAAACTTATTGACACCTATAGATGGTTCCTTCCAATATTATTCATTAAAATTTAATCGGATATGGATTAAATGAGATCAAAATGAAGGGAGGAAGAAGATATCTCAAAAATAGGATTATAAGAATTAATTTATTGAAATGAAAACTAACTTTAAATGTGTACAAAAATCAACAATATCTAAATAATTATAAATTTAACATGGCTGCTAAGATGCCACTTAATGGTTTTGGGCACGGAAAAAGGGCCTATTAAGCATATGACCAACTCATATTTTTTCATATTCAATGGATCATTCACAATATACATGATTTTAATTCCATGACCAAAGAAAATTTTTTTGAAAAATATTGACAAATAATTTTCCAGAACTAAGATAGAGGATCTTTCACGTTAATTAATAATTAATTTAAAACACAAGAAGAAATATCATGCCAGTCTTGAGATCATTCTTCATTGATGATGTTGATCATTCTAAAATATTGAGGACCCTAGATCCTCTCTAGTGGTGATCAACTCATGCTCCTTCAATATCCAAATAATGTTAATGAACTTTAGAGAGCTAGTGTAGATAATTGATTATTTTTCATTGTTTACGTTAATCGCTTCACATTCTTTCAAGCTTAATGGGATCTCGCTTATTTTTCTTGATATTGAGAGAAAGAGAGGAGGGATATATTGAGAGTAAATTATTATGCACAATGATTAAACTTTATTCAATTGACATAATGGTCTATTTATAGATCTGGGGTTAGGGTTTAATATTTAATTAATTGCATAAACACCCTTAATAATATATTAAACCCAAAAGGAACCTCATATCATGTAATAAAATAATAATAATAATTTATTCTATGGTGTGTGCTAACCCATGCAATGATAAATATTTATTTTAAAATTTGGTAAATAAGTATTCATCACTAGATAAAAATGGTCTACTCATACTCCTTGACATTTATTGAATTATCAAATAAATATTATTCATTTAATAAATAAATAAAATATTTTATTCATAGTCTGGTGAATAAATATTTGTTTAATATTTTTGTAACTAAATAAATAATTTATTTAATAAACAAATAAGTGTTTATTATCATGCTAATAACAACAGATGAATAAATATTATATATTCACATAATTAAACAATTTCCTTGAGAATAAATATTTATTTAATATTTAGGATCATTTAATAAATCTTGAATAAATATTACTTCTCAGTCTAGAGAATAATATTTATTCAAATTTTTTAACATAAATAATATTTAACTAAGATCAAAGGAAACACTTTGTGTGTGACCCTCAAAGCCTCTTCCTCAGTGGAATTAGGTGGGGTTATCTAAAGTCCAATATTATTGTCTATCAATAGGTCAAGGTGCCCATAGAGGAATAAGATATATCACAACGACAAAACCATGTGTGAATGGTTGTTGCATGATATAATCCCTTTGTTGTGGCATTTTATCAAGCAGGTTTCACACTCATGTTATCAACCTGTATGCTTGATATGTATTTCTTTGACTGTCTGAAATGAACTCATCAATACACCATAGCCATAGAATTTAATGGGACGATTCCATCTCAAAAAAATGTTTGAGATATCAACTTCCATAAAGATGAAAAGGACGATTCTTTCCTCAACCTATTCATTAATAACATGTCATTTGTGGCACACCCAACATACCCAACTTCATCGCAATCATATGTCATCATGGTTTATGAAAATACATCAAAGTGAGTGATTCATGACACACCTTAATAATAATATTAAATTCTAAGGATTATTAGACATACTCACTGACAGGAACATATAATGACACATAAATGATTGGATTTCCTATAGGAAGGTATGTTCTCATAATCTCTCGTCTTAGAGATTTTCAAGTGAGGATTTTATGAGATGAATTCTCATCTTCTTATGAGTACTCCACCTGACAGTCAACATGATATATGTCCCATCATAGAATGTTATCTGACCATAGAAAAGTGTCTAAGAATATCGTCATGGAATTTCAAGGTTCTCATCATAGTGGGGAATTTTTATTCCCTTTCCAATGTGATAGATACTCTAAGATATTATTAAATTAAATTTAGACAAAATAATGAATAGTATGTAATAATATATTTAATTAATATTCACCTATTTAAATATACATGCAATATAAAGTAAAAATAATTGGTTCTAGGACACTAACTCCAATAGGTATAACCAAACAAGATTTATTGGTATTATTCTTGTACCACCCATGTATAGTTTCTCTAGAATTACCACTAATGGGTTTACATCAATTAGAGAAACCAACAAAATAATAAACTTATTTTGGTACATGGAATCCATTTTTATGAATTCATATGAACTTTTATAACATATCTTATTTCCATTTACTTCTACCTTATAGGATGAATGTTTTTTATCCTTAACGAATAATATATCACCTGCTATGGTGAATATAAAACCAACATTTTTTGTTCTAATCATCCTATGTGGTATATGTCTCTGGAACAACTCTTATTCTATGAGATCTTGTAGAACTTGTTCCTATTCCAACTATTTGTCCATCTCAAGCTTTGAATGTATCAAATTCACTCTTTCCCTCACTATATCTAATAGATATGTTTACCCTTTTATAGAAATATTTTCTATCACTTGACAATAACATTTATATCTTAGGAATTTATGTAATATCCTATATAAACTTTAGGATAATTATAGAGACACACTTTTTATTTTTCTTGATGCAAGTTTGTTTATTGACTTGGTGTTAACAAACTCTTTGCATCAAAGCACATTTATTATGACATAATGGATTCATTTCATACTATGACTCGTATGATATCCATTTATCATTATAATTGGTCATATGGTCATGGTTTAACGCTGCTATTTTCAAAACATGTCTCAAAAAGATAATGGAAGACTTTGTAAGACTTATAATTCTTATCATTGATCCTCCTTGTACTTACATCATGGTTATGATGTGTATAAGGGAATATAAGTTTAGGAATAAATACACCCTACATTTTAATGATCGTGTATGCATGTAAGACTCATCATCAATCATCTTTTTACTTATATCACGATTCTAATGTGTATAAAAAATGTGAGTTTAGGAATAAATCCACTCTACATTTTCTTGATCAATGTATGCTTGGTTAAGATATTCTTTGGATCACATGCCCGAAACAACTCATATCTTCTAACCATGCATGTTCTTTACTTAAATTTTATATTCCTTAAATTTATTAAATTAATCTCATGAATTATAAAAACTTATCTCCAGCTTATCCTTATAATAGTTCACACAGTCAATTTGAACTATCGTTGGAAGATTTTTGGCTGACCTTTGTTTCAAAAGGTTTCTTTTTCAAAAACTTGATAAGTAAGTATGTCAATAATACTTAAGGTTTTTAGCTCCAAATAGTTTAAACACCATACTAGGTATATCCTTGATGAATACTTAACAAAGAATTACCTTGATACAACTGGGCATTACTAAGTCTTACATTTTATATCCATCATTTATTGTTGATGATTCAAGTATTATTAAAATATTAATTGAGTATGAAATGTGAAAAACAATATTCATTCCAAAAGGAATAATGTATCATTCTATCAAAAATAACACCGAGATAAATGTTCTAGTGACTTTCAATACACAATTATATCTTCATAAGAATCAATCCATCGAGCATTAAAAATTCATGTGCTTCTCATTGCTAATGTAGGAATAAACCTTTCTCAACCGCTTAGAGAATGCACCTAGACTTCTAGTAATGTTTCTATACTCCCTTGGTTCTTATATTTAAATACACATATGTGATGGACATACTATATTTAATACCAAATAATTATAATAGAAATATTACTTTAAATTGATGAATATGCCGAAAGTATAAGCGGCTACTTACTTCTATTTCAATCCATTACAGTTTTCCTTCCTGTGACCTTTCATCCCACATGTGAAGAGAATAGTTATTTGTTTTGTACATTCCCTATTTATCTTTGGTTTATTTGAAATACATTATTAATGTTCCATTGGTGTCTCACTTTCCATTGGATTTTTCACCTTGTATTTCTTTTTATTCACCATAATAACTAAAGATTAATCTTTATAAAAGTTCTAATCTTCTTAGAAAACCTTACCTAAAATATATTAAAGTGATTTATTCATATTGTTCATTTTATAATCCTAAAAAAATATTAATTGTTTAATAAGGATATAAAAATTGGATTTATTGAAATATCATGATGTATCTTTCAATTTACATGTGTTCAGTGTAATCATCATCTCATTCGTTTCTCGTTTCACTTTCTCATCACAAACTTCTCAAATATGAGATAGAATGTGAAACTCTCCATGTCCTAATGTTATTTATACAAATCATTGAAAATTGATGATAAAATTATGATGTAAATATAAAAATTTTCATACATGTGTTTCCTGTAATATTCCTTTTCGCCCTCACTTCCTGGGGTGGATCAATGGGTAGTGGAACTCCGACACATAGAATTTCTTTCCATATCGTAGTTCATTGCGCAAGTCCCCATACTACTCTTGAAAATTTGTGTCAGTTAGGACATTTTCTTTGGCCTAAATTGATCATTGTGAACTTATGGTATTACTAGACATTTTTATACAAAATAAAACTTAAGCAGATTAGTATTTTTATCTTGATTATGATTATTAAACAATATAGATTTATTAATTTTAAATGTCTCCAACTATTTAATCAAATTCTAGTTTCCCTCAACTACTAGATTTGGAATACTCAGTCTCTTGATTATTATAGTGGAAATGATCCTTAAAAAATCTCCTTATAGTCCAAGTTATGGTTACGACACTACTCATAGAGATTCAACGTAGGTTTTTGGTTGTCCAGGTGATCAGTTGAGTGGAATATCATCTCCTGCAAAGGATAACTTTTTAATACCCAATGCTTTCCTCAAAATTTACAAAAATAAAGCTATGACTATTTATTTACTAGAAACTTTATTTAAGTCGAATCACCACTCTCATAAGAACTCTTTTTCAGTAAGAGGAACCCTCAACTAGGGTTGACTAGCACCTCATACAATCATTTTTTTCAGACTTAAGTGATGGAAATCATTTAATGACTTAATATTTACTTTGAGGGGTTTTAGTTTTTCTCTATGAATGTAATCCATTTCTATTTAAACTTTCTTGTTCTATGTGATCATACTCACATCTTTACAATGAAATAAATAGAAAAATATTCACCATGCGTCTTCATTTTATCTATGCATGCTTGTTTATTACTCTATGTGATCACATGTATAAACACATACACAAAAATAATAAACCATGAATAAATTAAATAAATGAATGAAATTATCATGAGCTCATTATAATGGTTGAACCATTGAGAAAATAATGGATCAACCAAATTCCTAGGGGAAACTCCTTGAGACACATTTTTATTGTGGATGTGCAAGCCCTTATACGTATAACAAGGATAAAGATAATACACATATCATCATTTATGAAATAATTATTGCAAATAAACTCATTGCAATAATTAAATAAATAAATACCATACAAACATTGGTCGGTCTGAGGATTGTGATTAGTCGGTACGCATTAAACTCGCATAATAAAATAAAATTTGCAAAGAGTTCCACTTAAAGGTATTTTTAATTAATTAAAATAAATTAAACCAATTTTAATTCAAAAAATACTCATTGCATGGTCCCAAAATTAATTTCTATAAATTCTATATATTTTTTAAATATATTATGAATTTTTTGGGAATTTATTGGTCTTCTTGGGGTTTCACAGTCACTCTAGAGGTATTTTGGCCCTTAATTGAGCCCAGATGGGGTCAGGCGAGCCAGGAAGGGTCGATCTGGCCCAGCCCAAGTTGGGGCGACCTGATAGAGAAGCCAGGTCACGGGCGAAGAGAACCCCACGTTGGTCGCGGGGTGTTTCTGCAGGGGGAGTATCCCATATTATTGGCGGCAACTTAATGCCCCGTTACCTTTCTATCAGATATGTTCTGTTCTTTTTCTTTGGTTTCCCTTTTTCATTGGGAAAGTATTTTTGGCCCTAAATTGGGAGGATACCTATAATGGTGAAGTCACAAATTTGTTGTATTTTTATCTTTTCCCTAGGATTGTCTACTATTTGTTGGGTAGTTACACAATGTGTAGTAAGGTTTCATGACGTGTAATGTCATCCGGACTCATCTTGTAAGTTAAATTCATAGTGTGGGTTTTTACACATTGTTTAATGTGAAAATTCTTGTTTTTAATCTAAGGTTATGTGTATTTCAATGTAACTTGAATTAAAATGGTTTCACAACATGTAAAGGTATTACATGCCGTGTAATACCCTGAGTTCTAGTTTTTAGAGGGATGTATAGGATTTTGAGGATTTATTCTATCTTACATCCTTCTCCTCTTGACTAGAGCTCATGCCCTAGGTGATTTTGGGTTTCTTCCTTCCATTTGGATCGATTCGTTTAATGATTGATTAGCAGGGTTAAGCGTTTCTTCTCTCCGGGAAATATTTCCTCTCAGTTTCTATTTCATCGGTGGTTGTGGCACCTTTCATTGTGGGGATTTTTGATAGGATTGTGTTTTCTATCAATCCTTGTCATTCTTTGGTCATGCTTTGGCTTCTGAAGGCAAATATTGTGGTTTCCAGCCCCCATTATCAAAGGCGGTTAGGTTTTCTATGCTCTTGAGGTAGGTGGATGTATTCAATTGTTCTAATTTTTTGAATTTATTTTTGTTCATATTGATTTCTTGAGATTTGAAATGGAATTATATGTATTAAAATTGAAAAGGGCATGGGTTCGTGTTTCAAAACATTTTTTACTTTGAAAACAGAATTTCCTTGATTTAAAATAGAAAATGAATCTTTAAACCCTAAAGTAGATTGTCTAGGATTTGAAATTGTTTTATAAAAATGTGAGCATGGTTTTTAAAATAGAAATTGACAAACATTTCACAACAGGAACCTTGGGTACGTCGAGATAAAGACATGGGTAGCCTTAATGTGTGTGACACCACTAGGAGGTAACCTCTTATATGTTGATGTTCTATGGAAAGCCTTGATGTTAGTTCAGATCCAACTTTATGCCTTGTTTGGCTTGTGAGTGTCTAGTATGTATTGTACTATAGGCTAGAGCCCGACCGGTAGGTGCATTGTTATTTCTGGTTGTTTATTACATAATAGTTTATTTCATAAATGTTGGGTCACATGTATATTTATATTTGGTATCTTTACTTTATTTCTTTATGGATTTGGAAATATGGCATGAGATTTGTGAAAATTATTTGAAAAAGGATTTCAACTTGTTTATTTATAAAAATTCTTGTAAAAATGTTTTTATTTTAAATCTTGAACTTGTGCATTCTTTTTATTAAAACTTGTATAGATTCATTTTGGTGGTATCCTAATGGGCCTTGTTTCTCACACCCTACTTCTTACTGTGGGAAATTGTAGACCTTATTTTGTAGGATTCTGGTAAAGGGAAGATCATCCTGTAGCATGAAGACTTCTCTTTATGTTGTTGTTCATTTTTGGGATAGTTTTGTGGTGATGATTGGCCACATAGAGACTCGTTGTCTAGACTTGTTTTTTTTCTAGTTTAGCTGATTTGGATCAGTTTTACCTTTCATTTGTTTCCACATCATACTCTGGTTATATGTCTTGTTTTTATTATATTCAAGACTTGTTTCATTTTCTCTGTTTTACCCCACCCTGTAATGGGCTAGATTGGGTGACTGGTTTGGTTGGCCCAGGTTGGTCTGTTACAATTTGGTATCAAATCCATGCTCAGTCTAAAGTGTGTCAGCATTGCATGAGTTGTTTCAGTGTCTTGGGTAGAAAGGATTAGGATCGTCAGAATTCGAATAGTAGGTGCGAAAAAGGGGTCTAGATAGCTCACTCCCATTACTAAATCTGATTTTTCATGGGTGGTCAAAAAATCTTCACTAAGTCCAAGACTGAGTGTTTTGGATCACTTGAATAAATTGTATGGGAAGTTTATTTAATTAATCCTATCTACAATGTCTGGGGAATTGGTGTGTGTGGGGTTTTTTAAATAAACTAAGTGGGAGAATTTATTAAGATAGACCTGTTTCTTTCAAAAGGTGTTGACCTTTGGTGGTAGAATTCATGACTACTTTAAATTCTTATTTTTTAAAAGCATTGTTTTGGATTCTTGTTTTCAGTTCATTGGTTTTGGAATTTGATCATGGTTGATTTGTTGTTGTCTTTTGTTTAACAAACAATACCACCTAGAAGAGCTCTTCCAAATACGAGAGGGGAAGTTGTGAGGTAGGTTCCGTGGGTGGAACCTTCTTTGGTTGAAGCAGTAATTTGTACCATTCAGACTCTGGGGTCAGTGGGTACAGTGAACACTAGACGAGCAGTGGATCATGGTTCGGAATTTACCAAGCAGTATCCACCTGTCTTCCTTGGTGATAAAGGGCCACAAGAGTTAGAGGATTGGATTGAATGGATTGAAAGGATATTCAACTTTCTGAAGACACCTAATGATTCTTAGGTGGGTTTTTCCACATATATGCTTGAAGGAAGATGAAGAAGATGGTGGGACTCGATAGTGTAAGCTAAGTTGCACAAAGGTCTTACCTGGGTTTATTTTAAGAAGATCTTCAATCAGCAGTTTTATCCTAAGACTTTACATGAAGAAAAGACCCGGGGGTTTTGACGTTGAAGCAAGGGGGTCATACCGTTTTGGAGTACTCCACTTTATTTGCTGAGTTAGTGCATCTGGCACCGGAGCTTGTCAGCAATGATTACCTGAAGGCTCAAAGGTTCGATATGGGGATAAGGTCCGATGTTTAGTCGATGCTTGTTATTTTCTATCTTCCAACCTTTGTGGAGGTAGTGGATAAAGAATATTTGTATGAGGTGATCATATCTGAAAGAATGGGCTTGGGTGGAGCTTCAGTGGATGCGGTGGTTGGCCAGGGTGCTTCTTCTAGTCAGAAAAGAAAGCGCAAGAGTGGTCAATTTTCTATAGGATCGGTTTCAGGGGCTTCTTTAGGGAAACTGTAAGAACTCAGATCTTCATTTCATGTATGGATCTTGATTTCGGTTTTTTTTAGGAAAAAAGAATAAATTGAGTTTTTCTAAGTACACACTATGTACTTATGAGTACACAATATGTACCCAGCTGCCGCCTACAACCATGTACTAGTCATGTAACGGCTGAGTACATGTTCATGTGATGACCTGGTTGACCCGCTTAAGTCAGGGACCGGTTGAGGCTAATACACGGCATGTACTGTTAATGAACATGTCGTATAATTTTCTTTTTATTTGATATATCATAGTGGGGTCACGTCTTATGTATGTAAGTGTCTTCTTATCCCCATGGTTCGTACAGGAGAGTGACGGAATGGCCAATGAACTCCAAACCCCTCCTGATTCTATGTCCGAGCTCCGATTGAGATGTCATCGGGTGCATTGGAATCCCACCAGTGAATTCTCAAAACCCCTAGATCCTTTCTTCCTGATTCTTCCTCTCTCATGAGTTATTAAAGGTTGGGCATTTTTTATCTTTTTTGTAGATCTATGCTGTTCTAGGCCGATTCAAGGGTCAATGTTCATGTATATCGATCTTGAGACATTGAGGTAGGTGGTTTGTTCCTTTTGTTGTGTTTTCTTGGATTATATATGTTAAAAGTGCCGCATACCCATGATTGGGGTATTGCTTGATTTGGAATTTAACCCTGTTTATTACCTACTATGGTTTGACTGGTTGTTAAGGGGTTGTTGGTTGGTCGTAAGGTTAGATACCTTGTTTACGGGACACCCCATGGGTATGTTTTCCCTTGACTGATTGTTTATGGTCGTTTGGTCTGGAATGCCTGTTAGGTGTACCTTGTTTTCCATGCCTTGGTTTATTAGGATGAAGTTGATTGTTTATATGAAATGCATGTGGTATGCTTTGTGAATGTTTATCCATGTAGTAGTTATAGGTCACATGTGATGATTTTATATGATATGTGCGTTGTTTTTTCAATGGACCGTGAGAGCCTTGGACCAGGAAAACTATGGGAGTTTCCATATTATTCACACAGGACCATGAGAACCTTGGTGTAGATGTTGACCCAGGGGTATTGATCGTGAGAGCTACCTAGGAGGTCATTTATAATTTATTGATGTTATGTTGACCCAGGGGTATTGACCATGAGAGCTACCCAGGAGGTCGTTTATAATTTTATTGATGCCATGTTGACCCAAAGGTATTGATTGTGAGAGCTATCCAGGTGGTCGTTTGTAATGAATTGGTGTTGTGTTAAACCAAAAGGGTTAGACCGTGAGAGCTTTCCCAAAGGTTCGTTTATGAATGATTGAATGATTGTGACGATTCTTTCAAGCCAAAGCACAATCTTGGACTCGGTCTTACTTGATTGTTTAGATGGTCTTCTGAGACATATGTTTTGTTACTATTATATAGGGGGATATAGATCTTAGGCTAGATCTCAGGATTACATGATTCAAAGGATAAATAATAAATATAAATGAATGTAATTGAAAACTATAGGATTTCTTACCTTTGAGTACTTCCTAATTTATTTCTTCATTTCTGCATATTGTCTGTTATATATATTCACTGACAGTTAGGCACAGATCTTTTGTTGGTTGCCTACTGGGATTTGTCTCACACCATGTTTGGTTCATGTTTTGGATCCAAACAGATTATATGGTTGTAGGTATAGATAAGGGAAAGTGTCCTTCATCAGGTACTTGATTATTGTAGGAGCTGGAGAGCATGGGACCAAGATGAGTCTTGCGATGCTGCTGGAGTTTATTGTTTCCTTTGTACTTTGGTTTATATATTGTTTTCCAGCATTGTGACTTGTTTGGATGTTTTCTTATATACATATTCCATGAATCATATATATATATATATATATATTGTGGATTATGTTGGATTTATTTTTAGTCTTTATCTGTTTATTTCTGTTGTATGGTATTACTGCTTCCACTATTATTTACTATTTGTTTTCCACTGTGTATACTCTGCCAATGAGGGCATAGTTTTCCCAATATCACACATTGGCACTCGCTGTTAGTCTGCAGCCTCTGGAATTTGGAGAAATGTACTTGAGGTTATGTGACCAACCGGTTTCGGAGCACCAGTGGGCGGCACCCAGATCTGGGACATTACAAAGTGGTATCAGAGGAGGTTCTTTTCTGCTTTGCCTTACTATTTGGAGCTAATAGACTGAGATAGGAAGGAATAGGTAGTTGGTAATAAGTTGTGCCCGAAAGTAGCTAACCCATGTACAGAGAAAAGCCAATTTACTTCGAATATTTCAATTTTTTATGGTTTTGCAATTGTTACAGTTGATTTGATTTCACTGTTGGGTGATTCACTTATTTTGTGCTGTTATGATTGATATCATTATGGTTTTATTTCTGTTGCAACCTGATGAGATGAGGGTATTCCATCTCATGCATCATATATGCACTTGCTAGAGATCACATTTCATTCATTCTTGTCATGCCATTTAGGATGCATTACTGATTGCATGCTGTTGTGATAGATGTTGTGCTAGATATGCATGCTATTGTGATAGATGTCGTGATAGAAATACCTACTGTTTTTATAGGGTATTGGTACATATAAAGTTTCATTTGGAAGGATGCCAAGCTTTGGTCCTTGAGGTGTTATGGGCCCTCTTGGATCGAGATTTGGTAGATCATGTTTGAACATTAATTAATTTTTTCAAGTTATGATATGAAAAAGGATGCCAAACTTTGATTTGCGGGGAGTATGGGCTCTCATGGGTTGGAATTTGTCATGCCTTGGCTAAATTTTAAGTTTTTAAGGGTTCTTGAGAAGTTTCAGAGGCTTACTATCCAGAAACCCAGACAACACGACGTATGATGTTATGAACACGCGCCATGTGTTCTTCTATTTTGGAAGAACTGACTTTCTTAAGTACATGTCGTGTACCATATGTACACACCGTGTAGTTGTTGACCGTGTGACTGACTATGTGAGCAGAGACACTGGTTGATAAACGCTTGGTAGGATAT
Source organism: Viscum album (assembly GCA_963277665.1). NCBI lineage: Eukaryota > Viridiplantae > Streptophyta > Magnoliopsida > Santalales > Viscaceae > Viscum > Viscum album. The sequence continues at coordinate 1,532,251,235 of OY728120.1, read as the reverse complement.
GTTGTGTACTAGGAGTACACGTCGTGCTGTAAGAGACCATGTATCTGGTCGTGTGACTAATGACACGGGTGGATGAAACTTAGGTTGTACATGCCATGTAGTAATCGACCGTGTATCCGGTCGTGTGACTAATGACATGGGTGGATGGAACGTATGTGGTAAAAGTCGTGTCTAGAGTATACACTTCGTGTAGTGTTACACTGGAAGAACCGTGTAATTCTAGTCATGTAGGAGTACTTGGGTAGGAGGTAATATTCAAGTACATGTCGTGTCTCATGAGGAACATGTTGTGTGTATGGGGCATTACATGACCAGGTTGGTAGAGATATGTGTCCATGTTAAGGCTTAAATGGAACACACCACGTAGTAGTTCTACACGTCGTGTAACCCTCCTTTGTAAAACTTGAATGCTTTCTTTCTCTTGTTTCATTCTTGCACTTCTAAGTTGCTATCCTTGATAATCTTAAACTGAGGTGTGCGCTTGACCTTGTAGATTCATGTCACCAAGACGTCCTCCGGTTGTACGCCAAGTACAGGGTGATGATCAGACATCGAAAATGGTAGATCAGGGACTACCAACAGATCCTCCTATTGTGCTCATCTTGGCACCAACTGTTATACCGGATGCAGGTGATGATGCATAGTTCTGTGAAGGATTTATGAGTATGATGCAAGCTTTTCAGGGAGCACCACATCCTGCCCCGACTATGGCAGAGTTGACGAGGGTGTTCCAGCAGCAGTATCCTCCCACTTTTTCAGGGGATGGAGGACCGCAGGCTGCAAAGACATGGTTGGAGTTCATGCTTTCTATCTTCGAGCATTTGGAGATGCCTCCTGAGAGGAGGGTGAAGCTCATGACATACATGTTACGTGATTCTTCCAAGAGATGGTGGGATGTTGTTTCACAGGTGGGACATCATCGGGATATGGCTTGGGAAGAGTTTCAAAGGACCTTCTATGATTACTTTTACCCCAAGACATTGAGAGCCAATCGATCCTAGGAGTTTATGCATTTGGAGCAGGGCTCTCTTTCAGTGATGGATTACTCTTCTCGATTTACAGAGCTTCAGCGCTTCACACCTGTTTTGGGAGGTGATGAGTTATCATTGGCTAGGCAATTTGAGGATGGTCTCAGGTATGACATCCGATCATAGGTGAATGTTTTCAGGCTGACTTTGGTGACTGCTATAGTAAATTAGGCACTGATTACTAAGCACAATATGAGGGAGTTTGGAGCTGCAAGCCAGGGCGGTTTAGCATCCAGGGCTGATACTCTTTCGACCGATAGCAGGAAGCGCTGCAGGGAGCTTGCACGCGGTGGTTCTTCCAGTAGCAGGGATGCATCTTCAGGTAGCCAGGTGAGGTGCTACCAGTGCTGGAAGAGTGATCACACGAGACCTTAGTGCCCGAGAGACCCAGTTGAGTGCCGATCTTGCAGCAAGATGGGTCATCTTCAGCATTTTTTCCAGTTTTTATCACCAGCGACTGGTGAGAGGGGATCTGTTACGACTCCACGTACAGGAGCAGGGCCACCAGTTCCTCATCAGTCATGGAGCTGGAGTTCGTCAGGTCGTTCAGGCCGAGGAGGTAGTCATGGCCGCAGTAGGAAGATGACAGTTTTTTAGCAACAATGGGGTGGATCAGCTCAGGGTATCCAGGCAGGGTCACAGGGTCACAGTATAGGTCAGACTTTTGCAATGGAACAGAATCAATAAGAGAAGGATCTCAAACCCTCTACGGTCAGAGGTAGGATTCTAGTTACCTCATTTTTAGCTTTTGTTCTTTTTGATATAGGGGATTCCCATGGTTTTATATCTTTTGTGGTTGTGGAGAGCTTTGGGCTCTATATTATTACGTCTGATGATGTTATGACATTAGACACTCCGTTGGGGATTAGTACGGCTAGTGTACGTCAGTGAAAGGAGTGCCCTCTTGAGGTTGGTGGGTGTCACTTCTTATGGGAAATCTATGTCTTAAAGATGACAGGCTTCGATTTCATTCTCAGAATAGATTAGTTGGTCTCCTTTCAGGCCTTTATTGACTACTATCGCCGCAGGGTGAGTTTCACGTTACCAGAGGGCGGGTCCTTTTTACACAAGGGCGAATGGGATGTCCAAGCGAGCAGAGCTAGACCCGAGCAACATGGTTTGGGAGGAATCATAGCCTAGATTGCTAGTTTATATCTGGATGACTAGGAGACTTCAAAGATGGACTTTCCTCCAGTGGTGGATCGTTTCATAGATGTCTTTCCATATGAATTTTCAGGTTTACCTTTAGAGAGAAGTATATTTCTCTATTGAGTTTGTGCTAGGAGCGGCACTGGTGTCCATTCCTCCTTATAGGATGGATACACCAAAGTTACAGGAGCTCAAGAAGTAGTTGGAGAAGTTGTAGGCAAAGGGTTTCATCTGACCATGTACTTCTCCTTGGGGTTCGCCTATCTTTTTTGCGAAGGAGGATGATACCCTCAGACTTTGTGTGTATTATCGGAAGTTGAACCACTTGACGGTCAAAAACTGATATCCCTTACTGAGGATTGATGATCTCTTTGATTAGCTTCGAGGAGCCCAGGTGTTCTTGAAGATTGACTTGAGATCTAGTTATCATCAGTTGCGCGTTAGACCATTAGATATACCTCTTACAGCCTTTTGGGGAAGGTATGGTCTATACGAGTATTTGGTTATGTCGTTTGGTCTCACGAATGCGCCATCAGTTTTCATGGCACTGATGAACCGAGTGTTCCATCCTTACTTGGATTATTTTTTGGTAGTTTTCGTGGATGATATCTTAGTGTACTCTCACACTCAACACGACCATGTCATTCATCTTGAGATCATATTGCGTACACTGAGAGAGCATCAGTTATATGTTAAGCTCTCAAAATACCACTTTTGGATGGACTATGTTCACTTCTTGGGTCATGTCATCTCAGAGACAGAAATATCAGTAGACCCAAAGAAAGTGAGAGCATTAGTTTCCTAGGAGCAGTCGAAGAACGTCTTTGAGGTACAGAGTTTTCTAGAGCTGGCTGGTTACTACAGGCGCTTTATTCAAGACTTTTCACGCTTAGTATCATCACTGATGAGCCTGGCTAAGAAGGGTGTGAAGTACTTGTGGCCATATTCCTGTGATTCAGCCTTTCAGGAGCTGAAAGAGAGATTGACTTCAGCACCAATACTGATTTTGCTGGAGTTGGGCAAGAGTTACACCATTTACTGCGATGCATTAGGTATCAGGCTGAGAGCAGTGCTTATGCAGGGGGAAGGAGTCATTGCATACAGGTCTCGGAAGTCGATGTCACGTGAGAGGAATTACCCAATGCACGATTTCGAGTTGGCTGCAGTTGTGCATGCTTTACGCTATTGGAGATATTATCTTTTGGAAGAGCATTTTGTAGTATACACTGACCACAAAAGCCTCAAGTATATCTTTACTCAATGGGATCTGAATTTGAGATAGTGAAGGTGGGTTGAGTACCTTCAGTCTTTTGACTTTGAGCTTGCCTACACGTCTGAGAAAGGCAACGCAGTGGCTGATGTGTTGAGCAGGAGGACTCCGATACAGACATTTCAAGAGGCCATCAGTAAGTGGCAGCTTATGGATCTATTCTCTGAGATGCATTTGGAGGTGCACGACAAACAAGGGAAGACGTTTATTTCTTCTATAGCTATTACCTCTACTCTATTGGATCGAGTGCGAATGAGGCACCTATCAGATTCTGAAAGCCTGGTCCTACAAAAGAGTGTGTTAGGTGAGGACCCTACTCTTGGATGGACCGTAGGTGATGATGAGATTTTGCATTTTCATGGACGCGTATGGGTGTCACCAAACATACGCGAGGAGCTGTTGCAAGTTTTTCATGCCTCAGTATGGGCAGTTCATCCCGGTGTCACCAATATGTATCGAGATCTACATCGTCAGTATTGGTGGTCAGGTATGAAGAGGGATGTTACTGGTTTTGTTATGAGATGTTTCACCTGTCAGAAGGTGAAAGCAGAGCATCAGCGATTGGCAGGGCTGTTACAGTAGTTACCCATTCCTAAGTGGAAGTGGAATGATGTCGTGATGGATTTCGTAACGGGTTTACCAAGGTCGTCCAAAGGAAATGATGTTGTAAGGGTTGTTGTTGACAGACTCACAAAGGTTACACATTTTCTATCGATCAAGGAAACCTTCAGTGTGGATAAGCTTGGAAAGTTTTACATCCGAGAGATTGTACGTTTGCATGGGGTTCTGCACTGTGTCGTTTCAGACAGGGATGCCCGGTTTACTTCTTATGTCTGGCAGGGACTACAGAGGGCTTTGGGTACATAGGTACTTCTGAGTACAGCTTACCATCCCTGGACAGATGGCCAGTCTAAGCGCATGATTCAAGTTTCGGAGGACATGCTTCAAGCATATGTCTTGGATTTCAGGGGCTCTTGGGAGTGACACATACCCCTGGTGGAGTTTGCCTTCAATAACAGTTTTCAGGCAATGGTTCAGATGGCACCTTATGAGGCTTTGTACAGTAGGTCATGCCGATCACCTCTATGTTGGCTGGAGGTAGGAGAGGCAGTTATGTTGGGACCTCGTCTTGTCCAGTAGACCACTGAGCAGGTGGAGTTGATTTGGAAGAGGATGGTGTCATGACCCGACCCATACCAGGGATCGAACCGCAACTACCCCAAGCCCACCTCCATAGGCTAGGGGTTGGCGACTAGCGCCGAAGGCACAACAAACTCGGGGAGTCCTTTTGCCTAAGAACCTGTACACACACACGTAGCTAACTCAATGCAAAAGTTCATAGAAAAAGAAGAAAGCAAGGTTCCACACTACTATAAAAAGGGAACCAAACAAAAATGCATCGACCTCTAACGGTACAAGTACAAGAAAAGTAAAGCTGAAAGGGAAAAGGGGAAAAAATACACACCCAACTAGAAAAGTGTCACAACCCGGAAACAGGTGAAAAATTAAAACAGTTGGAAGATTCCCACTCCTGAATCCCAAGCTACGATCACTGCATGCGGTCCAAGCACCCCGTATCCCGAAGCTCCTCTGATGTCACGATCAACCTGTTTGTCGTTTGCAAGGGCACGCCAAATGCGGGCAAAGCCCAAGCAGGGGTGAGTATAAGAATACTCAGTAGGATGCCCCGAAGGCTCGAGGGAGCAACAAGAGATGTACTGAAGAGGAGAGCAGTAAGAGAGAATAAGGTACAACAAGAGTGAACAAAAAGAGTACAGCTCCACCCAATAATATATATGATCGCTCAAAGAAACCCAAACGATAGAGTAAGGGGATCTTCATCTCACAGCTCACACCAGGTATATGCCTATACATATACCCAGGGCAACCAGATATACTCGTAACTCAGACCTATAGTCTAGAGACAAGTTACACAACTACATACCCATGCTAGGGATCCAGTTCGAAGATTTCCATGAAGTACTCGAAACAGGGAGAACACACTCCTAGGTCTGAAGAGAGAGACACGAAGCACTCGTTCCGGGAGAACTCACTCCACAAGTGCTTAAGAATACAATGTTCAGATGAGGATCAAAACCAATAGCTACGGGGTGATTCCAACAACTCAGTCTGAACTAATTCGCTAAGTAGAGAATCGGCACCCGGGTAAAGTTGGTCACATCGATACTAAGAACTCTACCTAGGGTACTAGGAAGGAATAGAGGATTCGGCTCCAAGTCTCACAGAGGGGATTCCAACAACTCTATTCAGGAATTCCTGTTGAAGGGATCATACTCTTGTACATAGGAAATGATACCAGAAACCTTCAAGGGAAAGACCAAGGGTACGAACCCTAAGAAAGCTAGTCCAAGTCACAGAAGACAAATGGCTCAAGCCATGTAAAACAAGTTACACGACGTCTAGTAGGATCACACGTCGTGTTCCTTGACTCTAGGTACTGCCCGTGTAAACGGCCCGTGTCTCCAGTCTTGTCGTATAAAAAGTAACTACACATCATGTAGAAAGGATCACCAGTTGTGTCAAAGTATCGGGGGTCCGCTCCGTGTACGCTAGCCATGTGCTCGTACACGGCCTCAACCCATGTATGTCAACCCGTGTAATCGGTTCACAGGGTGACCCATGCAACTGGCCTGGTCTGGCCATGTGGTGGAGTATCGACTCCAAAGATAGGAAAACCATCTCAGAGGAAAACGAACCCGCACTCATGAGGTGGGGAGTCATGTCTCTACCGGAGCAGAGGAGTAAGGAATACTCGCGCCTTGAGTCATCAAGGGAGTAGTCATCCTAGCTCTTACTAAAAGAAACGCCCTGGTTTTTCTCCTTGGTTTATCGGTCATACCTCAACCACCATAAAGTTCCACAAGGGAGCAACTCGAAGGACCGCCATGTCATAAGGGTTCCAACATGACAGACAGTGCATCAATCTGACGTCCAGTCTGTAAGTTATAGGCATTTTAGTACCGAGGGCCCGGTTGGATTCGTGTTTGATCCAACCCAGACATACTTCAAATGACACCGGTTAACCAAACCGGTCACACCATTGCGATCCATATGAAAAAACACACGAGATGGACAACTCATTTGTCCAAAACGGATAGCCGGTGAAAAAGTTGCATTTCACCGCAACACGCGTGAACTGGTCCTCGTGGGGCCCGCGCCTCGACCTTGACTTAAATTTCCAAAACTGGTCTTGAAACATTCGTCTTAATTTCAGGGTCGGAACGTCGCAGACGGTTCGTCATTCCGACACCGTATGAGAGAGATATGTCAGATTCAAGATCCCGTAATAATATTAATAATATTATTATTCGATGTTTCGTGGACCCGAGCCACAAACCAAAATTTAGTATCCAGAATTAGAATTGAATCGACCGTCTTAAAGATAGGGTCACGTTGCCGCTGACGGCCAGTCAATCGGACGTCGCACGCAGGAGTTATGGCGGGTCGAAGATTTAATAATAATTTTAAATCTACTAATGTACGAGCGTTTCGGGTACCCGATCCGAAAACCCAAAAAAGACATCCAATATTGGACTCATAAATTTCGTCTCGAAGTCAGGGTCGCACTTCCACTGACGGTTCGTGAAACCGAGGTCGCACGAATAAGATATCATCAAAATACGGTTTTCCCAACGAAAATAATAATAACATTATTATATTATTATTATTTTTAATTTAATTTAATCCTTTAACTTATCACACCCAAAACTTCCACGCACCACCTATATTGGCGCCTCCTTACTCCATGAGGCATGCCCCAAACCTCCATTCCTTTATCGTTTTTATTATTATTTCCTTTATTATTTCATCACCTTCAAATCTGTCTCTCCAATCTAATCTTCATTCATGATTTTGTTCTCCCAATTAGCGCCCCAATCACCCACCCTCCTTCCACACGGCCAGAACCGCCACCACCTTCGGCTGCCTGTGCCGCTGTGCCTCCAGCCCGCCATGTCACTGCCCCTCAATCTAGACGCACCGCCTAAAGCCACCTCGGCCTACCCTGCTCGACCCACGCACCGCCGGGTCGGCAATCACACTACCACATCGCCCCTTCCACGGGCTGTCGCATCTTCGTTCTAAGTCCAAAAATTGTGACGACCGAAGATTTGTGATCCTCAGGTCAAGATCCCCGCGTTCATATGTCGCGCTCAACGAAACATTAAGGTTTTAGCGCGCTTAATTATTTTACGATGAAGAACATGCAATGAACGCGCGGAGAATGAAATATAAAAGGGTCATGGACTATGTTCGGATTGATGGCCATGTTTGTTTGGCCATCATCTTTGAGAATCAAGAACACAAGTAATTGGAAAATAAATATTTATCACACTTCAATATTTTCAATCTCAAGATAAACAAGAAGAAATAATTTATTCAATCCATTGTTTTTCGATCCGCGAATTAATTCATTTAATTCGCGTTCGTCGTGAAAAATTCAATTGGGGTAAGGAATCCACAAAGATAAGTCCAACCTTAGGTTTGGATCGATCGTTGGAGAAGATCGCATTCATCAAGATCTGTTCGTTGTTGACGAGGATCGCACTTGCACAACGATGAGAAGAAGATGTTGCGTTCGTCGCTCTTCGATTCGCTTGGATTCGAGGCTTGGTTGTTCTTCGTACGTCGTTCATCAACGAGGAGAGGAGAGGAGAGGAAGGGAGGGTTTACCGTCGTTGGCCAAAATGAATTATGAGGTCAACCCCCTCTAAATAAAGAATTTATAACCTCTCTCTAGGTTAAAAGAAATAAATTAAATAACTAAATAAACAATTATTTAATTATTTAATTATTCTCTCGTGATGGCGCATATGCCAAACACCCGATGCGGACAAAGGTTATACCTTTCTTAGGGTAAAACCTACGTTTCGAGCTCATCGGTGGCCTCAGATTTTTCATCTGATTCCCTGTTCTAGAGATATTCAGGTTTGAGATATTAAATGAATAAATTAATAATTAAATTTATCCATTTAATACATCACCAACGAGCGAGGGGTCCGAACATCCCGCGCCGACTTATTTTATGTCGCGCCTAGGGGAAACACTGCGTTCTGGACCCAACTGTGGTCTCAGATTTCCAATATGATCAACCGTTTAAGAGATATCCCGTTTTCATTAGTTAATCATGCGTGCGTAATATAAAAACACTTAGCATTTTTATAAAATAAATTTCGGGCACACCGGGCCTTGGAATTGCACGTCGTCTCAGCGCCCAGCTCTAGAAATATTCTTAGAAATATTTCAAAGTCTTATTATGCCAAAAACCGGGTCTCTACATTATTCCCTCCTTCAAGCTTTTCGTCCTCGAAAAGCAAAACCAGGGAAACCACTCGGGATTTCAAGCCCACACTTAGCTCTCCCGCTCCTGGAGACACATGTACGTTTCTGTGATGCCAAAGAATATGGACCAAAGGGATGGTCCACCCTCATAAGGCTTTCTTCAGCTGATGACGTGTGTAGGAACACACACATATCTTCCCAGTTGCAACACGTGTAAGGCATCGTTTACCCACTCCACCCTCATAAGGATTTCTTTAGCTGATGACGTGTGTAGGAACACACACATATCTTCCCAGTTGCGACACGTGTAAGGCATCGTTTACCCACTCCAACTATTTGGGACAAGGCAAGGCGATATGTAACCTTGCCATCTCCTTGCACGATCTCAAATGACCTGATAGAACTCGGGCGAAAGTTTGCCTCCCCGACCGAACATCTACATCACATGTCACAACTGGAATCACTGTTTGTCACTAGGACAAAGTATCGTGATTCCCTCCTTCAGAATATCCATATGGTGAAACGCCTAAGGATATCTGGTCACACAGGATTTCACAGTCGATGAATCGCAACTGAGACTCTCTTACACGCTCGAGAAGCGAAGGAGTCAACACCGTCAACTGAGGAAAAGTTGTACCCTCTTGTTCCACCAGGGTTAGGTACAAGGAAGTTATCTTCTCTGAAACTTCCCACACCAAGTGAGTCTGGGACTTCTCGCACTTCCCACTAAGGGAATCTGCTACACAACCACAGCTTGAGTGCACAAGTCTGAGAGATTCTTCCACCTTGATTTTGCTGCGCTGCCTAGGTCCCATATGACCACATGCCTATGACTGATCATGATAAGATCTCTTACGTTGAGATCTCGTCATCTGGCGTCTGCTAGCTGAAAAAGACGTCTCAGCTCTGTTGCGCTCACTGCCACAACCAAGTGTATGGCGTGACAGGAAGCTCTCTACCATCAATGCTTACTCCAGCACCTCGGCATATGTGGGGATGAACAAGGGCACTATGATAGAATAGATCTCTCTACAGAGTCCCCGCTCGAGCGTCTGTTCTTGGAAACTACCATTATAGACCAGTGGACCACTGACTCTAGCCAAACCTCTATTATCTGAGGGCATGGCTTATTGCGGAACCTCAGTGGTCTCTGGTGCTGGAACTCACGAAGTGCGCTCAACCTGCACACATCCTCAGCCTGCACAGCTGGGGTTGTCTTCTTCTCAACAGGTAGGGGTGTCGTTACCTGCCCACCTGGAGAAAGGGGCTCGCATGATGGATCCTGAACTGATCTCTCGTCGCTCACGGAATCGTCGCCACGAATCGTAGCTAGTATCCTGGATTACTGTCATCGTGGAGACATCCTGAATGTTATCAAGGAGTTCCGCGATCGAATGAGCATATCTATATATATCAACAATGATGGGGAGATGACTCGAGAAGGACAGTCAAAGACTCAATCCTATATGATGCATGTACCATTGTTCCCTACAACAGGTGTCTCAGGGTGCCGAGTCGACAAGCGGGTAATCAAGGTCCTGGTGAATGGATACGTCGGTCGCCCGCACCATCACTGGACTCCCTGACCTGAGAGCCGCTCTCGAGACACATCGACATTGTTTCCCTAAACCCAACCAAGACAATTTTAGGGAAACATCCGAACAACGTCCCAAGGGTCGAACCTCCCTTTGATACCACTCTGTCACGACCTGACCCATACCAAGGCTCGAACCGCAACTACCTCATTCCCGCCTCCATAGGCCAGGGGTTGGCGACTAGCGTCGAAGCCACAACAAACTCGGGGAGGCCTTTTGCCTAAGAACCTGTACACACACACGCAGCTAACTCAATGCAAAAGTGCAGAGAAAAAGAAGAAAGTAAGGTTCCACACTACTATAAAAAGGGAAACAAACAAAAATGCATCGACCTCTAACAATACAAGTACAAGAAAAGTAAAGCTGAAAGAGAAAAGGGGCAAAAATACACACCCAACTAGAAAAGTGTCACAACCCGGCAACAGTTGAAAAAGTAAAACAGCTGGAAGAGTCTCACTCCTGAATCTCAAGCTACAACCACTGCACGCGGTCCAAGCACCCCGTATCCCGAAGCTCCTCTGATGTCATGATCAACCTGTCTGTCGTCTATAAGGGCACGCCAAATGCGGGCAAATCCCAAGCAGGGGTGAGTATAAGAATACTCGTAGGATGCCTCGAAGGCTCGAGGGAGCAACAAGAGATGTACTGAAGAGGAGAGCAGTAAGAGAGAACAAGGTACAACAAGAGTGAACAAAAAGAGTACAGCTCCACCCATTAATATATATGATCGCTCAAAGAAACCCAAACGATAGAGTAAAGGGATCTTCATCTCACAGCTCACACCAGGTATATGCCCATACATATACCCAGGGCAACCAGATATACTTGTAACTCAGACCTGAAGTCTAGAGACAGGTTACACAACTACATACCCATGCTAGGGATCCAGTTCGGAGATTTCCACGAAGTACTCGAAACAGGGAGAACACACTCCTAGGTCTGAAGAGAGAGACACAAAGCACTCGTTCCGGGAGAACTCACTCCACAAGTGCTTAAGAATACAATGTTCAGATGAGGATCAAAACCAATAGCTACGGGGTGATTCCGACAACTCAGTCTGAACTAATCCGCTAAGCAGAGGATCGGCGCCCGGGTAAAGTTGGTCACGTCGATACCAAGAACTCGACCTAGGGTACTAGGAAGGAATAGAGGATTCGGCTCCAAGTCTCACAGAGGGGATTCCAACAACTCTATTCAGGAAGTCCTGCTGAAGGGATCATACTCATGTACATAGGAAATGATACCAGAAACCTTCAGGGGAAAGACCAAGGGTACGAACCCTAAGAAATCTAATCCAACTCACAGAAGACAAATGGCTCAAGCCATGTAAAACAAGTTACACGGCGTGTAGTAGGATCACACGCCGTGTTCCTTGACTCCAGGTACTGCCCGTGTAAACGGCACGTGTCTCCAGTCTTGTTGTATAAAAAGTAATTACACAGCATGTAGAAAGGATCACCGGTCGTGTCAAAGTATATGGGGTCCGCTCCGTGTACGCTAGCCATGTGCCCGTACACGGCCTCAACCCATGTATGTCAACCCGTGTAATCGGTTCACAGGGTGACCCATGCAACCGGCCTGGTCTGGCCATGAGGTGGAGTATCGACTCCAAAGATAGGAAAACCATCTCAGAGGAAAACGAACCTACACTCATGAGTTGGGGAGTCCTGTCTCTACCGGAGCAGAGGAGTAAGGAATACTCGTGCCTTGATTCATCAAGGGAGTAGTCATCCTAGCTCTTATTAAAAGAAACGCCTTGGTTCTGCTCCTCGGGTTATCGATCATACCTCAACCATCATAAAGTTCCACAAGGGAGAAACCCAAAGGACCGCCATGTCATAAGGGTTCCAACACGACAGACGGTGCATCAATCCGACGTCCGGTCTGTAAGTTATAGGCATTTTAGTACCGAGGGCCCGGTTGGATTCGTGTTCGATCCAACCCGGACGTACTTCAAACGAAACATGTTAATCAAACCGGTCACACCGTTGCGATCCATACGGAAAAACACACGAGATCGACTACCCATTTGTCCAAAACGGATAGCCGGTGAAAAAGTTGCATTTCACCGCAACACGCGTGAACCGGGCCTCGTGGGGCCAGCGCCTCAACCTCGACTTAAATATCCAAAACTAGTCTTGAAACATTCGTCTTAATTTCAGGGTCGCAACGTCGCAGACGGTTCGTCATTCCAACACCGTATGAGAGAGATACGTCAAATTCAAGATCCCGTAATAATATTAATAATATTATTATTCGGTGTTTCGTGGACCCGAGCCACAAACCAGAATTTAGTATCCAACATTAGACTTGAATCGACCGTCTTAAAGACAGGGTCACGTTGCCGCTGACGGTCAGTCAATCGGACGTCGCACGCAGGAGTTATGGTCAGTCGAAGATTTAATAATAATTTTAAATCTACTAATGTATGAGGGTTTCGGGTACCCGGTCCAAAAACCCGAAAATGACATCCAATATTGGACTCATAAATTCTGTCTCGAAGTCAGGGTCGCACTTCCACTGACGGTTCGTGAAACCGAGGTCGCACGAAGAAGATACCGTCAAAATACGGTTTTCCCAACGAAAATAATAACATTATTATATTATTATTATTATTAATTTAATTTAATCCTTTAACTTATCACCCCCAAAACTTCCACTCACCACCTATTTTGGCGCCTCCTTACTCCATGCGGCACGCCCCAAACCTCCATTCCTTTATCGTTTTTATTATCATTTCCTTTATTATTTCATCACCTTCAAACCTCTCTCTCCGATCTAATCTTCATTCACGATTTTGTTCTCCCAATTAGCGCCCCAATCACCCGGCCTCCTTCCACACGGCCAGAACCGCCACCACCTTCGGTTGCCCGCGCCGCTGCACCTCCAGCCCGCCATGCCGCTGCCCCTCAAGCTAGACGCACCGGCTAAAGCCGCCTCGGCCTGCCTTGCTCGACCCACGCACCGCCAGGTCGGTAATCACACTGCCACGTCGCCCCTTCCACGGGCTGTCGCATCTCCGTTCTAAGTCCGAAAATTGTGACGACCGCAGATTTGTGATCATCAGGTCGAGATCTCCGCGTTCATATGTCGCGCTCAACGAAACATTAAGGTTTTAATGCGCTTAATTATTTTGCGATGAAAAACACGCAATGAACGTGCGGAAAATGAAATATAAAAGGGTCATGGACTATGTCCGGATTGATGGCCATGTTTGTTTGGCCATCATCTTTGAGAATCAAGAACACAAGTAATTGGAAAGTAAATATTTATCACACTTCAAGATTTTCAATCTCAAGATAAACGAGAAGAAATAATTTATTCAATCCATTGTTTTTCGATCCGCGAATTAATTCATTTAATTCGCTTTCATCGTGAAAAATTCAATTGGGATAAGGAATCCACAAAGATTAATCCTACCTTAGGTTTGGATCGATCGTTGGAGAAGATCGCATTCATCAAGATCTGTTCGCTGTTGACGAGGATCGCACTTGCACAACGATGAGAAGAAGATGTTGTGTTCGTCGCTCTTCGATTCGCTTGGATCCGAGGCTTCGTTGTTCTTCGTCTGTCGTTCATCAACGAGGAGAGGAGGAGAGGAGAGGAAGGGAGGGTTTACCGTCGTTGGCCAAAATGAATTATGAGGCCAACCCCCTCTAAACAAAGAATTTATAACCTCTCGCTTGGTTAAAATAAATAAATTAAATAACTAAATAAACAATTATTTAATTATTTAATTATTCTCCCGTGATGGCGCATATGCCAAACACTCGATGTGGACAAAGGTTATACCTTTCTTAGGGTAAAACCTACGTTTCGAGCTCATCGGTGGCCTCAGATTTTTCATCTGAGTCCCTGTTCTAGAGATATTCAGGTTTGAGATATTAAATGAATAAATTAATAATTAAATTTATCCATTTAATACATCGCCAACGAGCGAGGGGTCCGAACATCCCGCGCCGACTTATTTTATGTCACGTCTAGGGGAAACACTGCGTTCCGGATCCAACCGTGGTCTCAGATTTCCGATTCGATCAACCGTTTAAGAGATATCTCGTTTTCATTAGTTAACCGCGCGTGCGTAATATAAAAACACTTAACATTTTTATAAAATAAATTTTGAGCACATCGGGCCTTGGAATTGCACGCCGTCTCAGCGCTCAGCTCTAGAAATATTCTTAGAAATATTTCAAAGCCTTATTAGGCCAAAAACCGGGTCTCTACAGATGGCTACTGCACAATCTCGCCAGAAATCTTATGCTGATCGACGGAGACGACCTCTGGAGTTTGAGGTCGGAGATCAGGTTTTCTTACATGTCACACCGAGGTTGGGACACTGGAGGATTAGGAGACAGGAAAAGCTTTCACCGAGATACGTTGGGTCGTTTGAGGTTTTGGATAGAGTCGGGTCGGTTGCCTATCGGTTGTAGTTAACTCAGAGGTACCGTGCTATGCACGACGTCTTTCATGTTTCTCAGCTACGACGTTACTTTTCAAACTCGTCTCATGTTTTTCAAGCTGAGAAGATTGAGTTGGAGATGGATGCATCCTTCGAGTAGCACCCTGTTCAGATTGTGAATCGCAGCGCGAAGGTTCTCTGTGGCCAGTATGTTCCTATGGTACCGGTGTTATGACAGTATGGGCGAGTACAGAACGAGACTTGGAAGATGGAGGTCGACGTACGATCACAGTGGCCAGAGTTGTTTGATGTTTGTTCTTCACCACCCTTAGAAGGGCAATTTGGGAATGAATTGCATTAAGGGAGGAAGTTTGTAAGAACCCAAATCTTCATTTTAGGTATGGATCTTGATTTCGGGTTGTTTTTTAGAAAAAAGGAAGAAATGAGGTTTTTTCTAAGTACACGTCGTGTACTTCTAAGTACACGTCATGTACCCGGTTGCCACGTACAGCCATGTATTGGTCGTCCGATCTCAGATCGAACATCGTCAAAGGTGTTGGGACCGTTGTGATACCCTCTACTTGAATTCATG
This sequence comes from Viscum album, assembly GCA_963277665.1. Taxonomy (NCBI): domain Eukaryota; kingdom Viridiplantae; phylum Streptophyta; class Magnoliopsida; order Santalales; family Viscaceae; genus Viscum; species Viscum album. The sequence continues at coordinate 1,532,235,901 of OY728120.1, read as the reverse complement.
AAAATTTAATTTCAACTTGACTTAATTAAATACATGGTCGCTCTGATACTAATTGATGGTACCGAGAGCACAATGGAAGCCAAAAAAGGTTAGGAATTTAAAATTTTCACGTTGTGATCGATGTTGTGACATCGTCTCTAGCGTAACCGCAACCCAATTAACCACCTAAGGATCTCGTGCAATTTAAATTAAGCATAAAAAATAAATCAAAATTTTACCTCGTCCGATTTCAATCGAATGCGTGTTTGCTCGCTGTCGGAGATCATTGCTCAAATGAACTAAATATGGTGCTCTCTAGATCGTCCACACGTGCACCAAAATCATATTTGATCAGTGATCTTCATACTATGGGTGCTACTGCATAGAAACGAAACTGTTTCAACATCAACATGATTGCGGGAACACTGTCTCTTCCATCCAAGATGCGGTTCTTGGATCAAAGTGCCCAAAACAGTCATTTCTCTCTCTAGAACTTTAAAGAGAAGGTAGAGAACTTCCCAAATTTGAGGGAATGAATAGTCCCTGGAATTTGGGCATGTTTATGTTTTTATAATTAGGTTTAAACTTATGATGTTGTGCATAGCGTGTGATGCAGGACACTATCTCATAGAAGCAATTTATCACATAAATAAAGCATACACAATATTCACATTTCATAAACACTTTATAAGCATGTATATTCTAATGGAATTTAACAGATAAATACTCTATTTATTCTCCTAACACTTGTAGTTTATAAACCATAGGTAAATTTTTTAAAATATAATTTTTTTAAACTTCTACATATATTGTATTTTACGACATAATCCCATTATCAGTCACAAAATATGATTGATGTAGGAGAGAAGCAGCTCGTATCAATCGTATTCAATGATATATAATTCGATCATATGTTACAATTCATATCGTCGAATACGATAAGAGATACAGTAATGCCTCTATCGGATTTTACCCTATTATATTTTCAAATTGTTGTTCAATTGTCATAATCCATTGAAATGTTTTTTTATAATTTTAAAATTCAATTATAAATCTATAGTGAATGGATCTCAAATTAAATACATTTTATAATTTTATTATCACTTAAAAATATACTGTTCATAAATTAAAAATAATTAATTGCTAATGTTTAATTAATTTATAAATATAATATGAACTGAACTCAAAATAAATATATATATTTTATGAATTCACTATTGTTTAAAAATATATATTTAATAAATTAATAATAAATAATTTAATTGGGGTGGGATGTATAGTTAATAGTTATCCATCTCCATACCTACATATCTATTGAAGAATAAATTCATACTATAAACAAAATTTAATTAATAACAATAAATAAAAACATGTTATCCATTAATTATTTATATTTAAAAAAAGGCGCGCTTACGAAAAAAAACTACAAAATATCATCACACGAGCGCAGATTAATAATGGAATTCATAATTCCTGAAGCACGTGAAAGGAAGACGAATCCAGGGAGAGGGCGCAGGAAGGCGAAAAGCGGGGCTGGGCCGCAAGGTATTGAGCAGGAGATATTACAAAAACGTGGCCGATGATTAAAACGTTGATGCAGATGCAAGCCCGGTTCTGTACACGATCCCCCCCCCCCCCACCCTACCGCCTTGTAAGTCGACATTAATGTCACACATTACGATTAATCCGTATCAAAATTGTTCGTTTATTACAGATTCAATCAAAAACACAATAAATATAACCATTTACTTTGAAAATGTCTCAGACATCCGCTACATGGGAGGAAAATTCTCAGCTGCACTAAACACAGCAGACAAGCAACAACATTTTTTGTACAGTCGGCATGAACAAACTTGAGAAAACACTGGACAAATTTTTACACCCCACCTCGAAAACTTGCACTATGGTCATCAAATTTTATCCCCTACCAGCAGATGAACTCCGTCGGCTCCTCAACCTATGTATGAACCTCAACAACTACAGAATGTACATTTTTTCAGTACATGCATAGACCTTTATTTTCCAATTCCCTCCACAGAAAGAGGGGGGGGCGGAAGAGAGAGAAAACTGCAACTCCAAATAAATTAAAGCTGGGCAAAGGGGCAAAACGAAGGGATAAAGCTCACACTAGCCTCAGTTAGCTGTACAAAATTCTCCTGCAACAATCCGTCACCTAGGCAGGGCTTGGGGACTGAACAGCGATTCTCCTTTCTGCAATGAACGCAAGACAGTAAGGAACGGGAAGGGGCTCTGGGCGGGACTTGGCCCATCCAACAGCTCTTATCAAATCTCAACCGTTCCTTTAAGAGCCATTGGATGAGCTGCCCAGCAGCGCAAGGGGGATGGGACTTAAGAAAAATAAGGTTCGGGTGATGGAGAAATACCCCCGGCTGCAACAAGTTTCTCCACACGTGCCACAATGTGCTTTCCATAAGTGTACTTCTTTAATGCATTCAAATGCACCTTGATCCGTGACAGGATCAGCTCACGCTGCTGGTCGTTGCATGTCTCCAACACTTTCTGCACAACATAGTTCGCAAACTGATCCTTCATCATTGCCTGCCACATAAATTTGGTTTGAGATAAGACCATTCTTTCATCATTGCCTGCCACAAACAATGCTTCTGGTTTGTATATTGAAAAAAAGTATCTCCATCGCTTGTGTAAATGGTTTAATTCAGGAAGGTTCCTGTTTTTCCAAAAAAAAATAAAACAGCCATCCCTTGTTTTTTTCAAAACACTAAAGCGTACATTTTCAGTTATCAAACGCAGCCTAAAACATAGTAATCACAAGGAATTCGAACAGAGAGACAAAACACCGGGCATGCTACATGTTGGTCTTTTGACCCAAATCCTGTCTGACCCAGCACAAAAAGTTCACATGAAAACTGGTGAAATTTGGGCTAGGTTTAGTTTTTTCCATATAAATATGTTATGTTGTAGCCCTGCATGGCATCCTTTGCCCATGGTTTTCTCCCAGATTTGGAGTTTAGGTTTAACCCAAGACACTCTGAGAGGGAAAGCGAATCAGAATGCAACCAGATTTAATCTTTTTTTCACCTCCCTTTCTCTTTGGATATTGTCCTCTCACATTGAATGCACCCACACCAAATATCATTCACATGTGCTGAAAGTAAAACAAGCTCCCAACAGACCCACCCTGCTGGGCCCACCTCAGTTTGTTGGAGCTGGTGCGAAAACATTCTTACCCCTCCTGGGGTACATTTTCCAGGTGGTGGTATCCCTTGATCTATCATTGCCCCCTTCCGGAAGATCAGCCATGTCCACAAAACAGAGGGTAGGAAATTGATTGCGGGTGCCCCTTCCACTGAATCAACCACTAGGGAAGGGCAACATTATTTTGCCAGATGAAGCATTTTGGCTACTTTCTCGGGCTCCTGTGCAAATGCAGAGTCCTCGCTGAGGTCACTGGGAAGACCAGAATGCTAGGGCTGAGTACCAAGAGCATTTTCGAGATGGAACGCAGGGAAAACTGGATGAATTCACGCAGCAGGGGGCAGATCCAGCATATAGGCCACAGGGCCAATTCATTAAAGCACGGTGAATGGGCCATAGGACCTGGCAGTCTTCTGATTTATGCAGGGAGCGACTGTGTTGGCAGTGAGGACGGAGTTTCAAGAAGAATTGGCCCCCCACATGGAAAAAAAAGGTCTCATCGCTGGAGATCCCCACACATTGCTTCATGGAATGCTGGGCTCTGGACAGGTGGTGTTGTTGGAGAGCTTCATCGCAGTCCAGTAAAGATTGTGCCACAGCCTGCACCCATACCCCACTGGGGAAGAAGGTGACAATGGTAGGTGGTTAGTGCCCATAAACTACCTCAAAAGTGGAGTTGATAGAAACATGCCAAATGGTGTTGTACAAAAATTCAGCCCAAGGGATCCTAAACGACCACTCTTTCAGCAGCTCCCAAGAAACACATCTGAGGTAAGTTTCTAAACACCGGTTTAAACACTTCGGTTTGGCCATCCATTTGCGGATGGTATGCAGAACTCATGTTAAGCGTTGTACCTTGCACCCAGAAAAGCTCGGTCTAGAAGTGACTCATAAAGAGGGTCATGATCACTGAATTGATTTTGGGATGCCATGGGGCTAGACAATCTCTCTCAGCCACCCCCTTAGCTGTGAAGGGGTGCTTGAGGGAGATAAAGTGGGCATATTTTGAAAATCTGTCCACCACAACAAGGATGACACAATAGCCCTTTGAGTTTGGTAGCCTGGTGATAAAATCTGTTGAAAGACCTTCCCATGTCCGTTAATGGCAAGGGCTGCAATAGCCCACCCGGTGAGAAGGTCGAATACTTGTATTGTTGACAGATTTGACACTGCTGAACATTATTCAAGATTTGTTGCCGCATACTCACCCAATAAAAGTTAGCAGCCAGTTTTCTATAAGTGCGATGAATGCCCCCCCTGAGGAGATGCATGAAATTCCACTAGTAGTTTTGGAATCCACTGGGACCTGCCCTTATACAGCAGTGTTCCCTGAGATGAGAAAAAAGCATTGGGGGATGGGCTGCCGGACTGCAACTGGTGCAGAATTTTATTGAGATTGGGATCGGCCTGGACACCCGCCACCAAGACAGTTCTCTCACACCAGATCAGGAAAGACTCGCAAAGGTGAAGCTCTGAGGGGTCCTCTTTCCAGGAGACAGCATCAGCAGCTAAACTGGCTCGGCCCGGCTTATATTTTACTATGAAGTAGCATCCCAACAATTTCGCAATGCGACATTGCTGATCCGGGGTGGTAATCTGTTGTTTCAGTAAGAATTGATAGCTCCTTTGGTTGATGAATTACTGTAAAATGCTTTCCCAAAAGGTATGGTCACCAATGATGTATGGCCAGCACCAAAACCATGATCTCCTCATATGTAGACTGCATGAGAACTACAGCCACCCCTCGGCGCGAAGCATCACACTCCACAAAAACGTTGGAGAAGTCCAGGAGGGTGAGGTGGGGGCAGTAGTAAGAGCCTGTTTTAAGAGGTCAAAGGTTGTCTGGGCTGTGGTAGTCCCCAAGAAGCCCTCCTTCCGAGTGAGCATCATGAGGTTTTGGGCAATGCTTACGTAACCACTGATGAATTTCCTGTAGTAGCCTGTTAGGCCAAAAAAGCCGCGGACACCTTAGACAGATGGTAAAGTCTGCCAGTCCAACACCGCTTGGATTTTAGCAGGATCCATAGTCGCGTCTGCCTACGAGATGATGTGGCAAAGAGCATTTTTTTTATTGGCAAAGAAGTGATGGTCGCGTAAAATCTGTAAGACCCATGACAAGTGCTGAAGATGAGACTGTAACTCCTGACTATAAATGAGGATATCATCAAAGAATATGAGAACAAACTTGTGGAGTAGGGGCAGAAACAAATCGTTCACAAAGGCTTGGAAAGTTGAAAGGGCGTTGGTAAGGCCGAATGGCATCACCAACCATTCGTAGGGGTCATTGTGAGAGGGGAAAGCTGTTTTGGTGACACCCTCAACCCGCACACGGATCTGATAGCTGCCTGACTTAAGGTCCAGTTTAGAAAAAATAAGCTGCTCCATGCAACTCAACCAATAATCCTTCAACAACTGGAATAAGGAACTTATCAAAGATTGTTACCTTGCAGAGGACCCGGTAGTCCACACAGATTGCCCATGTAGCATCCTTTTTTTTAACTAATAACACGGGACTGGAATAGGAACTTGTGCTTGGTCAAATGGTACCTTCATGAAGCATTTCCCTCACTGCTATTCAATCTTGTTCTACTGAGAGTGAGGGTACCGATAAGGCAGCACAGAAGCAAAGGCTCAGGCAGGCCAGATTGTCCAGCAGTGGCCAAATTAGGATATCCCCCCCCCCCACCACCACCCACACTGGGAGGGCTGGTTAACCCATGCAAGGAGGAGACAACCCGCTCTGGGCAGATGGCGCCCTGGAGGGTATGCGACTGGTCCCCAACCCTGAACTTCATGGTCATGGACTTCCAGTTAACGATGAGCATCCAGTGAGTAGGTATATGTGCCCATGTTTGACAGCAATTGTTGGCACAAGCAATGAGACCACATCTGATGACCATCACCAAGCTTGACTCCCTGCTTTTTCATGATGAGAACTGACAAGTAGAGCAGGGCAGTAAGCTTGGGTGAGATAAAATTGTGTGGCGCTGTTGTCCAAGAGCACTAGAATGGGGATGTCACCAACCTGGCTTTCTACCTTCATGGAAGTTGTTGGAGTTTGCATCCAACATCGGACTTGTGGTCAAGACCTCCTTTAAAGAGTACTTTGGGGATTTAGGTCTTCCTCTTAATACTATAAGAGAAGTTATTCTTATTGGTCATGAACGTGGAAATATTTTCCAACAACTAACACCCTGCTGCTTCCCCAATCTCACTGTCATTTAGTACAACATTGTCAGGCAACGTTGGCTCACCAACGTCTCATTGAGGTTCATCTTTACCAAATAATAGCACTGGCATTTTCGCATGTGGGCATTTGGGCATTGGATTATAAGGTTTGCCACATCGGATGGAGAGCCCCTTCTTTCGGTCATTCTTCCCATTCTTCACTTGCTAAGTGGCATACCCTGCGGCCCCCAAAGGGACCATGTCGGGGTGCCTTCGGATAGTAATGAAAACGGGCCTGCGGGCTTCGCAGATATGGGGCGGGGCGGGCCTAAAAATTTTGACTATTAAGAGCACGAGCTAATGTGGGTTGAACCCGTGCGGGTGCAGGCTCACACGCGGGCCTGATTTAAAAAATTATTATTATTTTCTCAATATATGTTACTTTAACATTTTAGTTTTTTAATAAAAAAAACATAATTAGACCATGACATATGATTTCTCATCGTAATGGTCATTATAATTCACCTATTTACCATATTCACATGGTGTCTCGTCCCACCTCTCAAAAAATGGAACTCATCGCCAATACACATGGTTTCAATTCAAAAAAAAAAAGTTATTATAATCATAATATTTTGTGGGTCGATTTATTATTGTTATTTAATTTTATTTTGTTATTAAGAAAATAGGGAAGGATCTCATGGGAACCCTAATCACCTCCACTGAAACCGGCCACTACTCAGAGAGTCGTCGTTCAGTCACAGGTCCAATTGTTGGCATCACTACACAACCAACATCATCATTCATCGCCCCTCACCAACTACTCACCTACTTTCATCGCAACAGTGGTCATCACATCAGTGTCAATGCATGCCAACATTAACCCATCGAAAAAAGTTTGATCACATTCCTTACAACACTAGCTATGGCCGATCCATACTTCCCCCACAACTACCATTAAGAATGAAAAAATAATACAATATTTAAATGATTATAAATAGTATATATTTTAAAAAATGTGGGCATGCCAACAGGCTACCCGCGAGCTTATGCGGGGCGGGCTTGAAATTTTTTGTTAGCATTAAATGTGAGCTTTTGCAGACAAACCCACGCTGGCTCAAACACGGGCGGGCTTGGCCGGCCCCACCCCGGCCCGCCCGTTTCGGATTACTACCTCTGGACCGTGCCCGCCCTCATAAGGACCTAGTCGTTTGTACAAGTGAAACAGAGGGGATGTTTGAGGTTGAAGACCGGGGGTAGAGATGACCGCCACAAGCTGCCATCAAGACCAAACTGGGGAAAGGAACTGCTGCCTCGAATGGAAAATCCCACACCTTTGTGCATCACACCAAGTTCAACATGGCGAGCCAAACAAATCGCATGTAAGCGCGTTTATGGGTTGTGTATACTTACTCAATTGTGAATCCCTTCGCACAGACCATGAAGAAAATAATCGACATACTATTGCTATGATTGGTGAGGTGGTAGAAAACTGCTCGATATACTCTTAAACGGAACCATGTTGGTGGAGATCAACCACCACCTCGTAGGGATTCCAGATGTCCAATCCACTAAAACGCTCCATGAGCTCCTCCTTGAAAGTCATCAAAGACACCCTCGATCGAACCTCGTGCATAAAAGTGAACTAATTGATCGCAACACCTTCAATGCTAAGTTGTGCAAATGGGACCTTCTCTGCTTTTGGTGTCTAATTAACCCGAAAAAAACGACTCAATTCGCTTAATCCAATCCCCAGGGTCAGATCCGTCAAAGATTGGTAAGTCAACTTGTCAGGCTGCGACACGTTGATCGGCGCGAAGGTCAACGTGGGTTGGCAGGGAGTCCAACTGTGCTGAACAAGGTCAACAGACTCCATGACATGCGATGCGGATTCGGTAACAAAGGATGGACGTTCTTCATTGTGGTGTAAGGCCTTCTCCGATCGGGGCACCAAGTCGGAGATGTATTTACAGAATTCGGCGAAGTTAGGCGTCGGCTCGCGTCGGCTCCTTTTGGAACTTGGCCAGCTCCAAGTGTGTCTACTCCCAAGATTGTTGCTTGGAGGTGAGACTTTCCACGTCCAATGCCATGTTGGCAATCGTAGAGTTGAGTTTCAAATCAAGCTTCCCTATTCGCGGCTCAACACCCTCTAGAGGAGCTTGATGTGGTGTCTCCGTCATCATGGCATTATTAATACTGAGCAGGAAGGCAGCGACAGATCGGACCAATTGATGGAAACGAGCAACCCAAGAACTTCCCTTAGTATATTAAGACTACCTCCAGACAATTATAGCAAGAGGTTGAAGACGAGAAAGGAAAAGAAAACACTACGAAGGAGACTTCCTTGCTGGCCCACCTCATTTTGTTGGATTTGGGGTGAGGACTTTCTTAACACTCATGGAGTACATTTTCCAGGTGGTGGTGGTATCCCTTGCTCTATCAAAATAACCCCCCACCAAGGCTCAGTGTTTGTACAAGTTTAGGTGAAGTCACTCCTCAACGAGGCTCGCAGCCTGTAGAATGGTTTAGGGAATAGCTCACTACCTCCAAAGGTTACTCTCTTCTTCTATGTGCACTAAGATATCAGTTTATAGACTCGTAGATCTCTTCAAGATCAACATATAGTCCTGAAGTAAACTGCATCATAATTCCAAATGTGATGCTCCAATGTATACCATTTGGTGCTCCCAATCCCACGGGCTATACAATTAACTCCTTATGAGAATATATGAATCTTAAATCTTCAAACAAACTTCACAAACCAACAAAACAATCTTCTCAAGATTGAATAATTCTATCTTCTATGTATTATGCCTTCCATACTTCAGCAAGCCGAATGGCCACGACCCCCTCCCTCCTTCAGTAAGCTTTGGGTTGGCAAATAGCACCGACGATATAAAAATCTCACGCATGGAAGACAATACCCTCAAAAGATTTAAGGAAAGAAGATAGAGGGAGATTCACCAATCAACGCCAAAGGGTTTCCATTCCATAAACAATTTCCCGCAACCCGAAAAAATCTTACATGACAAATGTACAACATCAAAGAATGCATGCAAAAGAAACTCTAAACTCCAAGCCAGCAACCAACTCCATCCAAGTTGCCCAAATAACAACTCTAGCTCCGACGATCTATCCAGTAAACACTAGCAAACTATGAAGGGGTGAGCACTTGGGAGTAATCAGTAGGATCGTCCCTCTAAATAGATCAACATCTGTGTGCAATAAATATGCAATAAATATGCAAGAATGAGCAAGAGTGAAACCAACCAAGAAAAAAAGTCAAAACATAATAGTCAGCACGATGGGCATAGAAACAAGTCAAAGGCCACAATATCAGCAATAGACAATAAAGCATCAAACAAACGACCCTGTTTTCGCTCCCCCACAACAGAATCCACCCTTCACAACCAATGCAAACCACCAATCCATAATCACCACCACAAAACTTCCTCTAGGCCTAAAATATACTCATCTCAACACCACCCTGTCAACCCAGGGATTCTCCCACTCAAAACGGTAGAGTGCCGATAGGATTGCCCTCTCAACAAGCATAGGGACGTGAGTATGTATCAACACCAGCAACATATCATCAACCATCGTGTCATACATCCGCAGTTGCATCACCACGATCCCACAGCCATCACTACCCAACCATCCATCAGTAGGGCAATGTAAACTCGAAGGATATTAACCATGTGCCCTCTCCATTCACGTATATTCCCCATCAACACCATTCCATTATCAATAGTAGGGTATCGTGAAAATGTAGAGCATCCACATCGTGCCCCCCCAGGGATTCTCCCACTCAAATCGGTAGAGCTGGTAGGATTGCTAATAGGCATGGGGAGGATTGCAGCCACGGTGGACCCTCCAGCACCGCAGCACTACCTCCAGCCCGCACAGCTGGCAGTGGACCCTCCTGCCAGCACATGGAGACCTGCACTCATTCGCGCATGGATTCTGTAGAACAGCGTCTGACTGCTATGGAAACGGCCATCGCTGATTTGACTGCCGCCGCCAACAAAGATCGCCAGGAGCAGGCTGCTTTCCGGGCATCCCGATCTCAAGGTGACAGTCGACTGTCACCTGGAGAAATCCCCACAGGAGGTTCCTAGCCCTCTGTCGGGTTCAAACACCTGCCCGGAAATTTTTTCAGCAACCACTGACAACAAGGAATCACCTACGACCGACCCAGCCCATCAGCCCGAGTATTCTGGTGCCTTCGCAGCGCAGGGGCATGATGTGACTGTGGCCGCACATGACGAGGCTATTCTTGCGCACCGACTTGAGCCTATTTATTCGGTCTTGTCCTCACGCCCGAGCGCTTTCGTGCCTGGTAGCGTCAAGCTCAAGCACCTGATGCATCGCCTAGGATACTATGCAAATGATCTTCTCACATCACCTGTACAGATTGATATGAAGGATTATGAGCAGTGGAGGAGACTTAGCCTACTGAAGGAATTTTGCCCTGCCAAGAATTTTTTCCAGTTATTGGAGCAACATATAACGACATCTTTCCACATGCATCAGTGTGGATAGTCTTGTAGGCCGAATTGCAGACGAACTTGCCTAACCAACAAGAAGCGACCATTGATAGAGTTCCTAAAAAAGCAACATAAGAAAATTGCGCCAACATGTTCGATAGAGGAAGTGGTGTTACTGAAAATTCTTGCATGGAGGCAAAAAGGCTCGTGGTTTGCACCAAACCATCCTGGTCCGACCACTACTCAGCAGCAACCTCCTGTTCTGAGAAAACAACGTGGATGAATTCTTTCGAGAACGTCAGGAACAAGCCACACTGTTTCCCAAACCAACAAAGCCACCACGGGCTTGTCCTTCATGGTGTCTTTTGGTTGCTCTGTACTCTGGCAGAGACATAATGACTCGGCTCTTGACTCAGACAATGGTTCCTAGGATATCGGTTAAGCCTTCTGTTAAGCAGGTGTTTCAACTAGAGTTCAAAGAAGGTCTCGAGGACTGGAATGAGGTTGTTGGTTCTAATATACGGGTTGTAGTCGGTTATCCTACTGTGGCTAAAAGTTATATCATCAATAGGGTCGTGGATAATGCTCAACAAGCATTGCAAAAAATGCTTGGTGGAGAAGCAAAATTGCCTAGTGACGCTACCAGGGTACAATTGGGATTTAGCTTGATAGTTGTGCTGACAAAGGCCTTGCACTTGGAAGGGTTTACTAAGGATTCCTTAGAATTTATTAATGCTAAGGTTGTTGATCACACAAGGCGTCATCCCCAAGCATTTGACGATTGGATTTATCGTTCAACATCAAGGCTGAAATTTGTAAGGGAAGCAGTGTGGGCAGATCATGTTGTCATCCAAAACTATGCAACACGGTCTATTTATGCCTTTGGCGAGGTTTCATGGAATATTACGTACGGGATAAGTTGGCCATTATATCTTATGCCAAAGAACATCATTCTGCAAAAAAATGATGGAAGATTTACAAACATGTTTCAAGAGATCTATTTGACCAATTCAAGGTTCTGAACTATTGAGATTTGGTATGAGCACAGACTTTGTGGACATGGTTGCTTATGCCTTAAAGAGTATGAGGGGTTATGGTTGGGCATTCAAGAACTATGATGGAGACAGAGTGATTTCTTTGCTCAAGGTTTTGGATCTCCAGAATTAATGACATCTGTTATGGTTTGCCCAGATGAGAAGTCGTTGGAAGTGGAAGCTACCTATGGGACGATGATGCGATATTGTAGGGGCGGTGAGACAAGCACCAACAGCATAGCCTCAATATTTGTCTGGTCTAAAATATTGTATAGCATGCTGGTGTTGTACAATTGTGCTTCCTGGTCGGGCTGAGAGCAAACATCACAACGCACAATAAGCGCTATGATATTAGAGATATTTCAGAAAAAGGGTCTAGCGGATTTAGTGGACTTAGATGCGTTGGTTGCAAATATTGGAAGCTTCGGCACGGGCGTTAAAAAACGAGCAGATCTTGGCGATAGACTAGGCAAGCACATTGACCTCCCTGATCACGTTCTCCACCTTGAGGACAAGGTGGATTTTCAGGTGGTGGCAGTGATAGGCATGGGGAGGGTTGCAGCCACGGTGGACCCTCCAGCACAGCAGCACTACCTCCAGCCCGCACAGCTGGCAGTGGACCCTCTAGCAGGACTACCTCCAGCACAGCTAGTAGTGGACCCTCCAGCAACACTATCTCCTAACTAATCGATTGGAATGGTCCCCCCCAACTCAACTGCTTAACAAACGGGGTAGAGGATTCCAAGGAATAACAAAATAAACCCCACAGAAGAGTCAGTTAGGAAATCCCCTGTGAACTGCTCTTTATAAATAGGGGGGATGTGTAGTGGGAAAATGGGGGGAATTTTAGAATCGACCAAGGGCTTGGGCAGGAGTTTTCTCATGAAGTGTACTCTTTTCTATTTCTTTCTTTTTCTCTGCTCTGCTTGTAACCCTTGCTGTTAAATTCCAGAAAGTGTTGCCTCTTGTCCATAATCTTTATAAATTGCCCTCTCGACAAGCATAGGGACGTGAGTATGTATCAACACCAGCAACATATCATCAACCATCATGCCATACATCCGCATTTGCATCACCACGATCCCACATATCCACATCCGCAACATCACATATCTGCAACCATACTGCCACAATCACCACGATTCCATCACTACCCAACTATCTGTCGGTAGGGCAATGTAAACACGAAGGATCGCAACCTTGTGCCCTCCTTTCACGTATATTCCCCACCAACATCATTCCATTCTCAATGGTAGGGTAACGTGAACATGTAGAGCATCCACCTCATGCCCCCCAACCACCATTCACGACCCCCACTATGAACTGCCACACCCTCGCTCGTCAATCAATACCATGAGGGCACTATGACCGCAAGTCATCACAACTTGTGCGTATATACCGACCTCGAGCTACTTTGGCCCATAGAAAATATGTAACCACTGCGAGTCGTGACTTTTCTCCACATCAATTCCCCCTTTTCTCCACATCACACCTTTCCATGACTTTTCCACAGTTCAAAAAACGAACCACATCAAGCATCACAATGCACAAGATAAAAACAAAACAAAAAACACAATCAATACTCACAAAAGGGGCCACACAACAAGGCATTTAAGAGGTCCTCGTTTCAAATGGGTTAATTCCCGAAGCGCCATGCCTAGCACCACACCCACCCTGGGCATTTCCACGTTGAACGTTACACATAAGAGGTCCCCCAAGGCACCACGCCCAACGCCACGTCCTTCAATGGGCGCTTCCGAGCTGCCCATTTTTACATAGAGAGGGCTTCCAGACAACAGGCCAGACAAGATGTGTCGCTGGTTGTGGTGCACCAAGCACCACATGACCAACTCAACACGGGCTAGACTAAAACGACTAAATTGCGCCCTTAGCTCCAACATGGTCTTCACCAAGCCCACTCCACGGCATGGTGACCACCAAAATGGCCCGAAACCCTCTTCTAGCCTCCAGAACACCAAACTCCTCGACACCATCAAGCCTCAGAAAACTGCAAAGGAAAGGTCGGTAAAGTCCAAACCATTACATTAGATACCTCTCAAACAATTCTCATCCTCAAGAATCAAAACAAAACCTAAAAGAGAAGCGACTGCCACTAGAACACACACTCGAAAGATACCTCTCAAATGGGGCCAACCTATTACCAATAAACTCAGTAATAGCCAAACCACGACCCTCCCAACAAAACATCACCCAAAAACCCTCATGACAACGAGAGATGCCTCTCAAACAAGACGCCATTGCTAGATGAAGCCAAAGTGGCGTCATCATCCTCACTCACGGCCAACTCTTCTCAACCACTCCTTCCACATCAACCAGATATTGACACAATGATAAACAATTTTCTAAGCCTGATTAAAGCATTTCATTCGATTTGAAAAGGGATGTTCTAGAAATTTTCATGCAAACATTTATACTTAAGTTTTCCAAACCGTTCAACACAATTTCAAAACAATTTTCAAAATCCACCACAAGGTTTCAGTGAAAGGAGTAGAACTCAACCAAGACATCTCCCCTATACCAACTCTACACCAAAAGCTGGGCAACATATGTTGAACCTCAGGACAGTCATGCTCTCCACCAAAAGATGGGCAACATGTTGAACCTCAGGATAGTCACGCCGACGGTGTCCCCTATAGGATCAACACAATTTCAAAAACAATTTTCAAAATCCACCACAAGGTTTCAGTGAAAGGAGTAGAACTCAACCAAGACATCTCCCCTATACCAACTCTACACCAAAAGCTGGGCAACATATGTTGAACCTCAGGACAATCATGCTCTCCACCAAAAGATGGGCAACATGTTGAACCTCAGGACAGTCACGCCGACGGTGTCCCCTATAGGATCACATCAGAAACAGATAATCTTGCCAGACACGGAACACCTCGAACCACTCAACCCCAGAGCGCCAAGCCACGCCGCCTTTGAAGACCGCCCGTGAACTCTAAACCACACAACTCAGAGCATTCAACTCCACCTCCCCAACCACTAGGGAGAGATCTTTAATGAAACCCTCCTTCATAGATAAATCTTTCTCTACAATCTTCGAACAATCTATCACTGTTTCCCAAGACGACAACTGGAAAAGCACAACGGATTGTTAAATCTTTGGCCTCGAAGGGGATTCAAAAAGTTTTGTGCGTCCTCTCGGGCAGAAAATGAGGGAACCAGATAATTAGATCAATAAAGCATATCCTAAAGTTGTGCACACTCACATACCCCTAGCAAAGCTCCTGAAGCTCCTTCAAACGATTACGCATCAGCACTCGAGAAAGGAAATTTTCTTGAATAACTCAAGAAATGTCCCCCAAGACATCTCTCCTGTAACACCGCACTTCATCTCCCACCACCTTCAAGCTGTTTTCCGAAGCAAGCCGACAACCGGAGCAACTCAGAATTTATCTGGGGTCTTCACCAACCAAAAAGCAACCTCAACCTCTTCCAACCAATCATCGACATCGGGGCTGAAGGACCCACCGAAGAACTTTGGCACTTCCTCTGGAATTTCAACAAGGCTCTATCCCCAAACCTCTCTTCATCTTCCGCACGCCCCAAACCTCAATGGTGTTTTGACGACATAGCTTTAAACCAAGGATATCAACAAAGGCAACAAAAATCACTAAAATCAACAAACAAGGGATATCAACACATCACAAGCACATAAAGCCAAGCCAACTCTTCCGCAAAAACACCCCACACAACCACACATCACCATCTTCCGCCAGGCATAGCACCGCACCATCCTACACCTGCCACAAGTCACCTCTCTTCCACATGACCATCTGCATCACCATTTCAACCTCTATAGCGCCCATGACATACACCACAACAACCACACAACACCTCCTCATCCCATACAAATTGTCAAACCATCACTACTGCAAGCACACAAATCAAGGGGACCCACTCGGTGCATCAGGATATTGTCCGCTTTGAGCGGCCCAACTCGCTCGCGCGGTTTTAGAACGTGTCATAAAGAACACTTCCTGGGGAAGGGTTTTCCCTCTTCGTATGCTTGAAACCATAACACACATTACTAGCGTAAGCCCAATCACAACAAGCCCAAACAACAGGATATAGCAATTAATCACTTCTTTATAACAATTTCGATGTGGCTAGCAAATTCATGTTGATCAATTTCAAGATTTTCCAAATCTTTTTATTACCACTTTGGTTAGCCTTTTTATTACTCGACATTTTCCAAGTCATTTTAGGTCAATCATCAATGCCTTGCATTTAAATAATTCTAGCATGCACCCAGTAAAACAAAAACAACTAAAGGGGGAACATGCTTCCAGTAAAACAAAAACAACTACTCATTCGTAATTCCATGCATCAGGTTATTCATACTTAAATTAAGCATTCATTTTATCATGCAGGCAATATGCTTTAAGATTTATAAAATAAAACATGCTTTCAAAATCCTCAAAAATAAAACATGCTCTCGGATCACAAGAGGCCATGCTTGACATGCTCAAACCAAACCATCTTTAAACATTTCATCACTCAGGAAAACATGTTTATACAACACAATAAAGGAAACGTGATTCTACTTCTATATTTAAAGATGGCATAAGAAACACATAACATGCTTTCATATCTCAAATACAATATATTAAACATGCAACATGCTCGAGAATTACATGCACGCAATTTATGTAACAAGCCCCACGAACGTTTTCAACATTAGGTATGCTAGAATAACATGTTTCTTTTTCAATGCTCAATTATGACATGCTCCTCTGTATTTAAACACCTAACCATGGCATGGTACTCATGACTTAACATGCAAGGCATAATTAGTTAGGTACCGTAAATTTCCTTGGTCTTGGAAGAATGGGTTCAATTAGGTAATATAGTTTCAAGTCTCAAGAGGTCACCACTTAACATTTTCCAAGATTTTAAAACAAAATCCAGCCTTACAATAAGTCCGTGACACATGCAAGCTACACATCATGAGCTGAAGGTAACACATGGCATGACATTCACATTTCCGTGTTCAATAGCATAAATAATCCAGCATAACAAAGCTTTTAACCATGCTTGGAAAATGAGACAGATTTATTAATTTGAAAAAGTTTCAAATTGTTAAAGGTTGTCACTGAACATGCATCAATTTTCAAAAATTTGGAAATAAAACGCCAAAATTTCAACCTTGCTACGAATTTTTGACTAGGCATGCAACATATAATTGAATTAATACTAAAAAACTGTAGTCATGCCAAAAAGGAAGGGACAAGTCTTTCATGTCAAGTTCTCAAATTCAAATGGATTATCAACAAACATATTAATCATTTCCAGGAACTCCAGAATTTAAATCACCAAAACCAAGTTCCACAATCAATCATTATCACATGCACATAATACATCACAAATGGAAAAACAATGCATGGCATAGCAACTTGCAAGGAATGCAGAATACTCCTAAGCAGGGTTTCAAAACAATTCATTTTAGCATGCCAGTATGAAATATACTTATGGTAACATCTTTTACAAAGGTTCTCAAAATTCAGAAACAATTCGTAATAAAATACATTAAGCATGTTTGGCTAACAACTCTAAGCATTACCAAAAACAAGCCCACATGTCAGGCACTTTGGCATTGAGAACAATTTCAAGGAAAAACAGATTATAACAAGCATGGGAAAAACACATTCAATTCAACAAGGTGTTCAATTAAACAGTATATGGCGATGGCGGATGTAATCGACCTAGTAATTATCATTCCAATTTTCACATTTATGGTCATCAAATCAATTCAACACAGCAATGGGAAGTTACTAACAACTACATCAAAGAAGCAAAGCCATAGAAACACATATAGGATTCAGAATTCAAATGTGGATGCACCCTATGATCACGGTGCATGTACCTCCCTACGATTTCTACCCTGCAACGGTTTCACTTTCACTTAAACATTTTAATAGGTTGTCAAAGCCCTTGCATTAGATCACAGGGGGGCCAAAATATTTGTGTCCTAGCCTGTCACTTTGGTCTACATCACATGTTAGGATCGAGTCCCACCACTGCCCTACCAAACCCATGCAACCTCACTTGTGTCTAACTTCAATCTTCACCCCATCTCTCAAAACCTCTGATACCACTCTGTCACGACCCCCTCCCTCCAAAGATACCCCTCCTGAGCCGACAATGGAGAAAGGGAGATAATGACCCTCGAGTCCCGCCTTCAGTACGCCCCAGTTTGACAACTAGCACTGAGGATATAAAAATATCACGCATGGAAAACATTATCCTCAAAAGATTCAACGACAAAAGAATAAAAGGAGATTCACCAACGCCAAAGGGTTTCCGTTCCATAAACAATTTCCCACAACTCGAATAATTCTTACATGACAAATGTACAACATCAAGGAATGCATGCAAAGAAACTCTAAAACTCCAAGCCAACTACCAACTCCATCCAAGCTTCTCAAACAACAGCTCAAGCTCTTGCAATCTATCCTGCAAACACTAGCAAACTGTAGTGGGGTGAGCACTTGGAAGTGCTCGGTAGGATCATCCCTCTAAACAGATCAACATTCGTGTGCAATAAATATGCAGGAATGAGCAGGAGTGAAACCAACCAAAAAAACAATTAAAACATAATCATCGGAAAGGCATAGAAATAAATCAAAGGCCACAATATCAACAGTAGACAATAAAGCATCAAACAAACCACGACCACCATTATGTTTCTGTTCCCCCGCTACATCCACAACTGAATCCACCATTCACAACCAATCCAAACCACCAATCCATAATCATCACCATAACTCTTCCTTCTCTGAACCCAGAATATACACATCTCAGCTCGAACCTGTCAGCCCAAGGATTCTCCCACTCAAACTGGAAATGAGCCAATACGATTACCCGCTCGTCAAGCACAGGGACGCGAGTATGAATCAACGCCACCAACATATCATCAACCACCATGTCATATATTCGCAACTGCATCACCACGATCCCACATATCCACATCTGCAACATCACATATCTGCAACCATATTGCCATAATCACCAATATTCCATCACTACTTAACCATTCGTTGCTAGGGCAATGTAAGCACTAAGGACATCAACATCGTGTCATCCTTCTTTCGTGTACATTCCCCACCAACACCATTCCATTCTCAACAGTAGGGTATCGTTAACATGTAGAGCATCCACCTTGTGCCCTCCCCCTACCATGCACGACCCCCACAGTGAACCACCACACCCTTGGTCGTCAATCAACACCTCTAGTGCACTACAACCGCAATCCATCGCAGCCCATATATACAAACTTCAAGCCATTATAGCCCATGAAAGTTCCATGACATCAATTCCCCCTTCCACATCAAACCTTTCCATGACTTCTCCACGGTTCAAAAACAACGAACAACCACACCTCAAGCATCACAATGCACAAGGCAATAACAACGCAATCAATACTCATAAAATAGGAGCCACACAACAACAAGTTCCCACAACCATTTCATTCCATTTCCCTATTAATCAATAGTTCCTTGCCGCATTTAATTTATCGTTTATTCATTTATCCATGCCCAAACATTCACTAATCGTTACTTTACCCATGGTGACTCGTTCATTTTCCCACACCTCATTTCAAGTTAACATACCATCAATCACATCATTAAACATCAATAAATCCATCATTGCAGCAACCACAACATTAGACATTAATTTGTAAGGTACAACATATGGCAATAACACGGGAAACATAAAGCACACACAAACATCCCTTTTTCCCTTTCAATTTCTTTCTATTAATCGATTCATCATGTTCAGTAATTTCTTCATTAAAGGTGTGTATCTTGCAATCATTCCCTTTCACATAAATCAAAACACCTAATGAAATCACAACATCATACTTGGAAGGAAACACAACAAGCATATTCAAGCATATTAATTCCAAAAGATAGGAGATAAGTCTCGAGATCCTCTGCCTCAATAAACCACGCAAAGAGAACCAAAACCGAGCACCACTGAAGCCACAAGAAGCTTCCTGAAGCCTGAAACAGGACACTTTCCATCAAGACATCAAGAGGGAATCCCAAAAATCACGCACCAGGTTGTTGCTACCGACCAGAAAGGAAGAACAAGAAGAACCCAACGAAGGGAAAGAGAATGATACCTCAATATGGGAGAAAGCAATCGCCACGAATTGAGGAGGCAAGAGTCTGTAATGGAAAGCAAAACGCCCAAGAGAGGCTCTGAAATCAGCTGAAGGTTCGAGATAAGGGAAACTGGGTCGAACCCGAAAGACAGGCCGGTCTTTGCACCTAAAGATGGTCGAGCAAGCCTCTCCCTTGAATCGGAGGCATTCGAAATAGTCAAAGATCTGAGATCCTAAAATTTGAAAGAGCTAAATCCCCCTAATTTCTCATGCGTTTTGAGAACACATTAAAAACCACCTCAACCGCCACCACAGGCACCACCACAGCATAGTGCCAAATCCTTTGTCATTTTCCCTCACCACGCCCAAGACCACAATGTAGTGAGCCCCAACTCCCCGTTTCACAGCTCAACTCTGCCTCTGTTCAACCAAGCTCGCCACACTCACCAACACGCCTTAACCAAGGCGATACAGAGGTCCTCGTTTCACACAGGTGAGCTCTCAAAGCCCCAAGCCCACCACCCTAGGCGTTTCCATGATGCCAGTTTTACACAAGAGGTCCCCCAAACACCAAGCTCAGCGGCACACCCTTCACTACTGGGCGTTTACGAGTTGTTCGTTTTACAAAGAACAGGCTCCCGACCAACGCGGCCAGACAACTCATGTTGTTGGTCGTGGTACACCAAGCACAAAACGACCAGTTCAACACCTCCAGAGCTCGACCACAGCGAGCCTGAAACGACTTAATCACGCCACAGTCTTCACCACCCCCACGGCATGGTGACTCAGGAATGGCCCAAAACCCTCTTCTAGCCTCCAGAACACCCCCAAACTCCTTGACACCATCAAGCCTCAAAATATTGCAAAGGAAAAGCAGGGAAGGTTCGGTCCATTACATGAATGCATCCATGACGTTCCACAAATTTGATCTTCAATATATTCTCAATCACCAACAAGACAGTCCTCTTAATTCGGATATTCAACGAATCTCATGTTGTTGACCACTTTCCTCCTTATTGTATCTCTCTATTTTCCTCTTCTCTTCTCAATAACACTTCTCCACATTTTATTCTAGTCATCTCCCTCTATTTCCAGTTAAGAGATTTCAATTTCAAATTCAAATTCAAATTCAAATTCAAATTCAAGCAATTAACTACTTTGAACTTCCTCTCCTTGAAACTCATCTCTCAGATCATTTTCAAGTAAATCTCCACCATATAGATCTTAACTACGTTGAACTTCATCTCCATCAAACTCATCTCTCATATCATTAAAGTAAATCTCCACTAGTGAATTCCATTTAGGTTGTTGAAGTTCATTCCATAACTACCAAACAGTTCTTGAGAATGCTCATCAATTCTATTCGAAGTCACCAATTTTATCAATCACGGCATGGAAACTTTCATCACAGCGTGAAAGATTGGTTCCTTCAACCGCCAATTACATCGTGGCATGATATAGATCTCCATAACGTGATCTTGATTTATGTTGTTGAACAACCAAAAGCTTTTGGATCACAGTCATGCTGCTTTCTTCACGATTTAATTATCGCACCACAACTCCTTTAATCACAGCGTAACCATTGTATCGCGGCATGATCAAATTTGAGATATTCTTGATCTCCAAACCTATTCTGATGTAACTACTTCCACAGCGTGGACATCTTCAAATAAGCAAAACCACTGAGATTCGCCTTCCAACGTGAACATCTTTCCCACATTGTGCGCATTATCAATCATATTTTAAATTGATAATGTGTATCATGATGACCCTTACGTATATATCATTTGTACCATTAAGTATCTTCTGAGAACGGGACTTTGCATTTTTCAAAAACCAAATCCCACGGTGTGATCATGTCACGACGCAGAAATGTATTACGTATCAATCAAAAAACCATATGAAACAATCACCGCGATTTTTCTAAAACTACACAACTACAAAAACTTTACTACAGGGAGAATATATTTCTTTGCCATGTTTCTGCATCATGGAGGATATTACATATCATCCATGCCCTTGCGTAACATGCATTCACGGCATGACCCTTTTACTTTTTTCATGACTCGTCTAGATGAGCGTATTCAAGGTATGGTTCAACAACTAGTCATTTTTACTGCAATTTCACTCACGACATGATCCTTGTGCCCGCGACGTGATTTGTTCCTACAAAACTTCAAAAACTTCTTTTCCAGCAATTTCACTCATTTTTTCATGCAACTTCAAAAACTTCAGAATATACCTCCAACCATCTCAACTTATTTGAAACTTCTTCAAACCTGCTCACGCTTTCAAACCAACTTTCAGAACATCTCTGGAACTTCTTTACTTCTAGAAAAACTCATGAACAACTTTTAAGGACAAATTTACATCGAGAACTTTCAATTCTTTACTTCTGATGGACCAGAACAACTTATAACATCTAGTTCTTTCAATGAACATCAAATCCTCACAACATCCGAACTTCCAATGAACAACAAAATTCTTCTCGCAACTTTTGGGCAACTTTTGGGAAACACAAAACTTTCATAAAACATTCATCATCATCAACCTTCAGTGATTGCCAACAAATCCAACATACAATCTCCTAATCGCAACAATACCCCCCTTTGGATTTTGTTGACAATACTCTTCCATAAAATCCATGAACCATCAGGAGATGGAGATGATCTCACCCCCTTTCACTTTCAATCCAAGATCCTCCAAACATACGGATTTTATGGACTTCATTCTTCTCCCTTTTTTTATAAAATGCAAAGGGTTCAATTTTGATGGATATTCCCTCTTCCCCTTTTGTCCATAAAAGCTAATGGGATATCTTCACCGGTTTTACTTACCCTTTGTCAATAATCTTTTTGCTCCAAAGAAAGATCATCAAAATCCAAATTTAGAACCCTCCCATTTGGTAACCCATACCATCACAGCTTTCATCCACTTGCTTCAAAACAATAAGCTCTTCAAACCACTTGATGAATATTATCACAACCTTGAGTTTCTTTCAACCATCCTTCATTGTATCTTCATTTCCAACCCACTTCCAGTTTCAGCATCATTCTTCTCGAGAAATTTCAAAGAGTGAATTTACCACTTGGCAATGCCAATGAGTCATCAACAAATCATCTAACCCTACTGAGTCAGAACTCGATGTAGGTTGCAAGCATCTAAGTCAATAACTTCAATGTTGTCCATGTCACTCAGTTATTTCCATAAACACTTGCAGCAAAAAACTTTTACATTCTTCCAACACTTCTCTCTATGATCTCAATCACACACAAATCAGTGACCATATGAGCAATAAAGCACAAGGTTTGTGATCTCGATGTAGGTTACAAGAGTCAAAGTCTAACTTCGATGTTGTTCATGTCACTCACTTATTTCCATAAACACTCGCAGTAAAAAGCTTTTACATTCTTCGAACACTTCTCTCTGTCATCTCAATCACACACAAGTTCGTCATCATATGAGCAATAAAGCACAAGGTTTGTGAGTGATGTCACATGTTGAACCAATATATACCACTTGTTTAGGATACCACTTGATATGAATGATCTTTTTATTCACAGGGCGTCTCCTTTCCTGGATAAAGCTAATCTTTGAATGTTGATCACCAATTTCCCTTAAATTTCTTCAGTTTTGGACATCAAAATATTGTGACAATCTTCAGCCAGTGATTAGTCATAATACTTTCTTCTCAACGGCTTTTAGCATCATGGAAAGCAACCAAATGATACCACATTGTTCGTACATACACAAATAGAGCATTTATTTCTCCATAAACATAGTTAATTCATCAAGCACTCTGCCTTCCTCTTCGAGACCTGTCATCACTTGCTAAAGGCCTAATACCATATTTTTTAGTTAAAAAATTGGCTTCAAATCATTTGGAAAACTCATATGATTTTGACATGTACTTCACACCAAATTAGACTTGGCACCACCTATACTTCATTATCTCAGCATGGGGTAGGTTGGGAGTAATCATTCACCGCCAAGGGCAATTGAGTAATGTGTTAGATTGGTTAGTTGGCAAGGTTGTTAGGGGATGGGTGGAGCTAATAAATGAGGAGGGTCTAGTGTTAGTAAGGGTCGGGAATTGTATTTTGAGTTCGGCTTTCAACATAGCAAGAGGTTGCGGCAAGGCCTCAGGAGTAGAGTTCCCAGGGAATTGAGAGAGATTCTTGATCATTGAGAGAATTACACTGAAGGATTGAGGAGATGTTGCTGGAAACAAGAGTAGTTGAAGCTCTCAATAGACAGAATGGCAACAAGACATAAAGAATTGAGTATTGGAGGTCCAGTGGAATAAAGAAATCCCAACGAGGCATATGCGCGAGCATACGAAAATGTTCGCAGAGCAATCAACCCGACAGGACAAACCAGAACAGAAGAGGCACGAAGAGCCAGAGTCGCAAGTTTTGAGAACTATTCAGTCATAACAAGAAAAGAACGATGCAGAGCAAACTAAGACAAAACCAGATCATGTCGACAAGACAGGTACTGATCTAAACTCTGGTAAAACCAAGCAGAATATTGTAGTTGAGGAACTTAGTTTGAAATCTCATTTGGTCAGCGATATGAATGCTAGAAGAGGAGACATTGCAAACTGAGCTCAGTGCCTTAGTCAGGTGCATTGAACTGTCGACTTTTTCTGGTAATGATCTGACAGTTTGGATCGTACAAGTCGAGACATACTTCATGATTCGCAAGACTAGTCGCTATTTGCATGTGCCTATTGCGCAGTTGGGCATGGAAGGTTTGGGACAGCGATGGATGCTTTCTATGTTGATGCAACGACTGCTCCTTGATTGGGAGGAGCTGAAAGTGAAACTCCTTGGTTGTTTTGGGACTGCACTGGAAGATGATCCGCTGAAACTAGTTGTCCTGAACTGGAAAGAAATAGTGCCGAGTGGACTGTGTTGAATCCAACTCGGCCAGAAGTGTACGAACCCCGAGAGATGTTGAAGATTGCGCAGGGTCTTGCTGGTTGTTTGTATTCTAAATATCTTGCTATGGACGTTGAGCGTTCAGCTAGATGCACAGGAAAAGCAAGAAACAGAGCTGATCGTTTCTTTTTCTTTACATTGTTGAAAGAGACATTCCATTCCCAGCTCGAGAGATAGTGACAGTGGAGAAAGAATGACAAAGGCTAAGGTTTGCGGCACAAGATAGGGCAGTTCAACAGACAGACAAATGCAGCAGTTCAAGGAGAAAGTATGTTGGAGTTACCCTTCTAAGAAAGACTCAAGAATCAGAAATTCGATCACTATCATTCAATGTGCAGTGCTCTCCTCACCCAACATTTCCATTGGAGCAAAAGGAGTTTGAGGAGATTGAAGGGCGGTTTAAAAGACGCGAACCACTTATCTTCGAGAGTACTACAACCGAGAGATTACGATGGCAGCCCCCGGTGGATTTTATTAGTGACTCTTTAAATAATGTGGGTAGTGACCCTTATAATGGATCTACTGTGCAAAGAAAGTCTAGAAGCTTCTAGGATGATGATGGGTGATTGGGTTATGTTGGAGAGGCTTCTAAGCATAGCACAACAGAAAATGAGGCAGAATGGATGAGACATTTTTAAGAGAATCTCCCTCTCAAGCTCCGAGTACACGTGTAAAACTAGCACAGTTGCAGCCTTTGGTTGGTCGAGAGCTGCTTGCGGCTGGATTTGTTGGATGTTGGCCACAACTAAATAGAAATAATCAAAAACAGTCATTTCAAAGCTGAGAGAGCATTTTCATCAACAAATATTCCTCCTGAAATTCTTGTCACTCTTCTTAACTTGGGTGAGTTCATGGAACTTAATGAAAAGCCTCTTCAAACTGATATTTGTTTTCTTCGTGCTTTAGCACAGAAGTGTCATGCTAAGGCCTTGCTTTATAAAGAAAAAAAATTGAAGGATGGTGCTCTAATCAGATGGATGCAGATCTTGTTGATGGCATTGAAAATCTGATTCATAATAATAATCAACTCCATCAGCTTAAGGCCGCAGTTGGATATTGACATATGCACAACATTTTGTTCAATTAAAGGAATCATGGTATGGAAAATTGCAACGGAGGATAATGCTCTCAAGGCTTTCACTGCCAAGGCCTCTACGGTTTCTACTCTGAACCATGTTCTCCAACCAACACAAGGATGTGATGGCTCGCTACACTGGCCCAGCGGGAAAAGCTTAATAATTTATGCAAAGCATGTTGGGCCCCAACCGAGCAAGCTGCTAGATTTGATATGGCGCCAAAGACCGCAAGCACTACTTGAGCCATGGGAGAGTACAATCTTATGGCAACGTATGTCTCTCACTTGGATGGTGGTGACAGAGCCAAACCCAGAGCCTTGGGCAATACTTTGAGTGATGATGGAAGTGGAGTATTCATTGAAGTTGTGTTACTAGTTCGGCGTGGTCAGTATTTCAAGCCAAATTCATATCACCGGATAACTTCAAAAGTGAAGAACAGTGAGTTTATTATTGGGGGTTGATTGGAAGAGTTCCAAGGCACGCGTATTAGCATTTGGCTGCAATGGGGAACTTCCTTCAATGTTTGGAGGTGTCTTGTTGATGAAGTGTATCACGTGAGCATGTCCTATGCAGAGTCCACCAGATGCATTGCACACTGGCAAAGACAAGAAGCTTGGGTCCTCAACACAATCGTCCACCCAAGCGACTCTTGTGAGAAATGCAAACATGCAGAGATTGTTGTTGATGGGAATCGCATGGAAGTTGTTGAGTTTCACAAACCACCTCATCGGGAAGAGTCACATTATATTCCTCAAACCTTTGATTTGGAAGAAACGTGACTGTTGCAGCTGTTGAACTTGGACATCGGCTTCACCTTGAGGACAAGGTGTTTTTCACGAGGGGTGGAACTGATAGGAACGTTGGGGTGGAGAGCTCCTATTGGGGGGTACTAAGGTGGTGTTGTTTTAGGGGTAGGTTGGATTGGTTAGTTGGCGGGGTTGTTAGGCAGTGGGTGGGGCTAATAAATGAAGAGGGTCTGGTGAGTTACCCTTTTCTTCTGTGAATCCTATCAGGGTACCTCTGACAACCTCAAGTTGAGGAGACTAATTGGTCATTATGAACCAACCCTTGACTTTTGATTTGCTTCCAAGCCTTTCCCTGGATAAAACTACTAGTGTTCTCTTCGAATGTCTGAACCTGAATTCTTTTTAAACAACTTGTTATTCATCTCCTTTGTGAGAATCATCTCAGTGATGCAAGATTCCTCCTTCGATGCACCATTTGTGCATTCTTTGCCACACTTCCTTCTCCATGCAAGGACAAATCCACCAGTCTTCCACTCAAGCTTTGTAGTGATATGGATGAAACAAATGAGGCATGCCTCATGGTTTTCTTCTTCCATGGCCATCATTTGTTTATCCTTGATGATATTTTATTTGAACATCCATTCATATTCTATTCAACAAATGTAGTCTTCTTTAAGCATGCCTCATGGTTTTCTTCTTGGATGGCCATCAAAACCACTTCAAATTTGTTGATCCTTGATGAAATTTTCTTTGAACATCCATTCATATTCTATTCAACAAATGCAGTCTTCTTTATGTTCCATAATCGCTTCTTTTCTCTCCATGATGGTTGTTAAGCCATCAACGATACTTGAGGCATCCTCCTTTGCCTCCCCCACATAATAATTGTTCGACGCCATGAATCACTTTTTGAGTGGAACCGAATTTTCATTCTTCCTAGGAGTGAGGGATCTCATCTTGGTACCTCTGTTACTTTTGTAGTTGCAGTACCTCACCATATGACCAAAGTTAGCACAAAATATAACATCTCCCGATGAAATATTCATACCTTTCAATAAACTTCCATGAATGAAATGTATCAAGAAGTTTCCTTTGATTGCACATCTTCAATTTCACCTTGCACATCTTCAATTTCACCTTGCACATCTTCAATTTCACCTTGCACGCATCCATCATCAAGTCTCCTTTGATTGCACATCTTCAATTTCACCTTGCACGCATCCATCATCAAGTCTCCTTTGATTGCACATCTTCAATTTCACCTTGCACACATCCATCATCAAGTCTCCTTTGATTGCACATCTTCAATTTCACCTTGCACACATCCATTGTGTGTCCAATGAGGCCACAAAAATAGCACTTCTTCAACATTGTCATTCTGAGAGTTTTTCTAGCCAAATCTTGCATTCAAATTCTTATTCTCTATTAACTCTAGATTTGTGTTCTTGCTTGCTGCCTACTGAAATCTCCATGTGAGAATATTCAGTGTTTGACTTCTTCCTCACAACATGAAGCCCCCCCCACCTCAATCTACTTAATCCTCAAATCTTTCTCCTTTAGTTGGGCTTCTAAATTCTCAAAGTGAGAATTCCTTTCATTATGTACAACCTTCACTTTCTCTTCACACAGCTCTCTTAAGACAGGCATTAATGCGTCATGGAGTTTCTCCTTTTCCAGGCTTAACTTCAACTCGTGAATAGGTTCTTCAAATATAACACTTTGTTCCTTCATTTTCTTATTTATTCTTGCAATGGACTCCTTAAATCATTTCTTCCTTCATCAGCTTCCTCCAAATCTATTATGTAAGCATAGTTCTTTCCACCTTCAGCCTTCAATAATTGTACTTCACTCCTTAAGGCTTGAAGCTTCTCTTGTGTGTTGCACAACTCCATATTTACCACATGATGTGGTTGCTTTTTTTTTTCTACCATCATCCTCCAACCATTCAGGTGATGTATAATATGTATCTTCAGATTTACAAGAAACGTCTACTGCAAAGTTAGATCCAGATATACACAGGGAATCGATTTTGTTCACCTTAATGGGAACACCTAATTTCTTGGTTGCGCACCCAATTTCTTGGTTGCCTTCTTGTTCTTCTTGATTCTAGAGATGACATTCTTCTTCAAAAGAATTCATACTCAGACCTTCAACTGATCCATATTCTTCACCCGCATTGGGTTACATTCAAGGATCATACACACATCATTGTACTAGTGTACTAAAAATCCACTTATAACTAACTATTTTGAACAATTCCCGCATAGGAATTATCTTCAATGTATTCTGTCTTCCTTCAGCAAAGTTGGATGTATCCATGATGTTCCACAAATATGATTTTTGATATATCCTAAATCAACAACGCAATCCTCTTAATTAAGATATTCAACGAATCTCGTATTGTTGACCACCTTCCTATTTCCTTCTTCCTCTATCTCTCTATTTTCCTCTTCTCTTGACGAGAACACTTCACCACTTTCTATTCCAAGCATCGCCATCCATTTCCAGTTATGAGATCTGAATTGCTAATTCAGATTCAAGCAATACCTTGAACTTCCTTTCCTTCAAAATCATCTCTGATCATTTTCAAATAAATCTCCACCATTTAACTCCATTTAGGTTGCTTAACTGCAAAACAGTTATTGAGAATGCCAACTAATCAATTCTATTTGAACTCACCAAATTTCATCAATCACGGTGTGGCAATTTCCAAATCGGCGGTTCCTTTTTGAACTAACAGTTGCATCACGGTGTGATATACATCTTCACGGCGTGAACTTGATTTATTTTGCTAAACACCTCGAAGCTTAGCAATCACGGCCTTGCTTCTTTATTCAGGATCTAAGTGTCACAGCGAAGCTCCTTTAATCAAAACGCAACCTCTATATCACGGCGTGATCAAATTCCAAATATTCTTGATCTCCAAACATGTTGTGGCATGACTCACTCCCACGGTATCATTCATGAATGAGACGGTGCTATTTTTCAAAAGCCAGATCCCATTGCGTGACCGATAAGTCGCGACGCGGAAATATATTACGTATCAACCAAAAAACCTTACATACCAAACACTGCCATTTTCCCAAAACATTGTAACTCCAAAAACCTTACGTATACCGAGAGCATGTATTTCTTCCTTGTCAAGTTTATGCATCCTAGAGGATATTAGGTATGATCCATACCCTTACGTAATATGTGCGACGTGACCCTTTTACCTGCATTGTGACTCATCCAGATGACCGTATATAAGGTGTGGTTCAACGCTTTGTCATTTTTCCGGCAACTTCACTGAAGGGTGATCCTTGTGCTTGCGCCCTGATTTTTTTCTGCAACTTCAAAAACTTTAGAATATATATCTAGTCATCTCAACATATTTCAAACTTCTTCAAACCTGCTTACACTTTCAAAACAACTTTCCAAACATCTCTGAAACTTCTTTACTTCTGGAACAACTCAAACAACTTTCAGGACATATTACGTATGATCCATACCCTTACGTAATATGCATTCACGACGTGACCCTTTTACCTGCATTGTGACTCATCCAGCATCCAGATGACTGTATATAAGGTGTGGTTCAAAGCTTTGTCATTTTTCCAGCAACTTCATTGATGGGGTGATCCTTGTGCTCGCGCCCAGATTTTTTTCTGCAACTTCAAAAACTTCAGAATATATATCTAGTTATCTCAACATACTTCAGACTTCTTCAAACCTGCTTACACTTTCAAAACGACTTTCCAAACATCTCCGGAACTTCTTTACTTCGGGAACAACTCAAACAACTTCCGAGACATATTCACATCCAGAACAAATTCTATTCTTTACTTTTGATGGACCATAACAACTCATAACTACCAATTCTTTCAATGACCAAATCCTTCACACAATTTCCGAACTTTCAATGAACAAAATCCTTCTCACAACTTTTGGATAACACAAAACCTTCATCAAACATCCATCATCAACCTTCAGGGATTGTCAACAAATCTAACATGGTTGCAACAGGTTTCCATGTAAATCCGGGTGTTTTTGCTTTTAGTTTTTCTTGTTCGCGGTTGTTCATCCATTCCTTCCACAACATTTCATAAATATAAGCACTCAAGAGGCATCATCATTCCCAACACCAACATGAAGCATTAAAATAGAGCAAGTGTTCTAGTTAAACATAGTTTTGGTCAACCCAAGATGAAAGAGAAGCATGTTGCGGAAACGCCAGGAGTCACGACGACATAATAGGTTTACAGATAGACAGGAGAAAGAATCACACTAAACACAAAGATTTATATGGTTAGAGAAATGATCCCTACGTCCATGAAGATGCAAAAATATCACTAGTTTCGAAAGCACAAATTACAAAGAGTATCAGAACTTCACACACAAAACTCTATCCCGAAATGAGCTAATAAGGAGGACGAAGTACTATTCCATCAACCGCACAAAAAGTCCGTTGTGCTACAGTAAAAAGTGGTTGGAAGTCCATATCGCTACTGTGCACCAAGTCCAAGGTGCTACAATGGTCGGCGGCTGAAAGTCCGCAGATCTACAGTAGTCATGTCAAAGGTCCTTATTGCTACAACGCTTTGTCGGTGTCCACCGACCAACCCCAATAGCCCAAAAATTTGGACCGAGGACCTTCAGCCCCCGAAGTAGGGGCGCGTGCCCACTGCAACTCCCAACGAGCTCACCACAGAGCTCAACCCGTGGAGTTGCGGCCTAATGCGTGGTATGGGCCGGAAGCATTCGGCACAATCATCATCCAGAACGGATCAAGCAACACCAATCCAACAAAGCATTATCATAGGCATACCTAGATCTCAAAAGATTCATCTTCAATGCACAAGCAAAGTATTCATTTATATGTATATATATATATATAAAAATGTTTAGAAATTTAGTTATTGAAAGTGTTTTTTCTATCATTTATATAAATAAAAATGGAAACATGAGTTATTTTCAACAATTGATAAATGTTACCAACAATGTTCAATTAGTATAGTCAAACACACCATTAGCAAACCAACTCTGCTAACCAATGCAAATAACCATCACGCCAGTAAACAGCATGATCTCAACTGTGTTAACAATATTGGACACAAATGAAAATTCATATCATGCAAAATTTGCATAAATATGAAATACTAAATAAATAAAACCAGTGAGAAATATTCAAACATTTTATAATAAATTTAATACTAAAAGAAACCTGCAGAGGCTCATTCTCATCAGTAGAACCAAGCATCTCATTCACCAATATCTCTCGTTCTGAAGGACCGCCAAAAGTCAAACATTTTTCAACAACATTAGAGGCAAATTTTTGCTGGCTCATTTGAACAATCTTTCCAGCCAACTCCTCAATTATAGCAGAACGCTCGTGCAACTTTCCATGCTCTAGGACATGCTGTGCAAAATTAAAAAAGATTACCATACAAAACAATAACTGCGAAAACAGAGCACGCATCCTGGGAGAAAAAACAAAAGAATTGGCAGGAAAAGGGAGCATAAAAAGGAAATTTTCTTCTACACTTGAGCCCACATAAAAGAAATTAAACAAACCAAGGTCTAGGAAGAACAGAAAAGCCTTTTGTACAGACCGGCAAGACCTGGGTTAAATAAATTTATTTCAAAAATATTATATATAAACTTTTAAAAATAATTAAAAAATACCCAATCGAAACAGAAAACCCAAGCTCAGCCAGGCAGTTTTTACACCCACCCTCCCCATCTTAAGGCCTCTCTTCTCTAATTTTGATTTAAACTGCCATTGGTAACAGTAAGTGACATTTGTGATGCATACCAAAAAAGGATCCTTCCCATACATTTGTGATCATACATTTTTAAATTATTATTTTAATAAACAAACTTATTAATTTTAAACATATTAAATCAAAATATGGATAATTGAGTCAAAATAAGATTTATATTTCCTCCACTCCAGTCCAAGTCCAAATCCCCCTGCTTTTAATATGGGAGGCTAGGGGTGCAAAAACAACAGTTAAACCAAATTAACTGACCTAGCCGAGAGTAAATTAAATGATTTGGTTTAATTTTTTTCTGCAAGTCAGTTCTGATATCAATTAAGTTGGTAGGTTTTAAGTTTCGAGTTGGAAAAACAAATTAACCAACTAAATCGCAAAAAATATATTAATTATAAAATTAAAATGAAATTTAAACACCAAATAAATAGTTCACATGCTGGTTTGAGTAATTTTGAAAATTGAAGTTCCCAAAGCAATGTTCACACGCTTCATAAATGATTCGCCTGTTGGTTTTGTAATTTTGAAAATTTAAGCAGGTTGGTTCGTCAATTTTAAAATTTAAGTTGGCTAAGTCAGTGGGTTTTTGAAAAAATTTAACCAATAAAACAGAACTGACAGATTGCACACCCCTGTGGTAGGGAGGGAAAAAATTAAAAAAATCTCCCACACCTCACTACCATTTTCTTAAAACCAAACAAGAAAAGGTGAGTAAAATTCCTCCAAACCGCTCCAATCAAACACGCCATAAGGAATACATATTCAAAGCTTGGAGGAAAAGGGTCACAAACCTGGACAACATAGTTACCATACTGATCCTTTGCCAACATGCTAACAGATCCCAAAATCTCATACATGACTTTGCTTTGGGTTTTGGGATCCTTGCAGTGTTCCAATATCCTCTGTAAAACAATACATGAAATAATTATGGGATAATGCAAAATCTAACCATAAATACAGTAAGCAATTTTCAGACCTGTATCACCCGGCACCCATATGGATGGGTCGAAAGCGTAACAACATGATCAAAGAAAGTCATCACGATAAATTGAATTGCCTCTTCAGGAACACATTCAATACATTTCTGAATGACGTGATTCCCATTTTGATCACGCACACAGCGCATCACATGTCCGTCAAGCTCTTCAACCATACTAATCTTTTGGTCAACATCAACGACTTCTATTGCCTGAGTAGTAAATGCATTACTAGAGAAATAACATTTACTGCTAACATCAAATGATCACAATTAAATTAGTTGGAGCACTTTCATACAGCCAGAATAAAGCAATTCTCAGGTTCAGTTAAAAATAAATCTATGTAATTAATGAGAATTGGCAGCAGCTTCAACTCTCAGTTTGAAAAAATATAACATAATACCTCTGGTCCACAATATAACAAAAAATGTGAGAAGTTTTCATGGTACGAAACATGTTTTTAATAAAAATAATGCAACTATTTGTATTTTCTCACATATGGACTTCATTAATACTGGAGAAGATATAGTGCAAATGTGGATTATAATTTGCAATTGGGAACCACAGTAATCAGAACCGGACTGGTCATTGAACCAGTGGAAAGAGTTGTTTGCCGGTTCAACCAATGGTTTAATGGTAGAACCGGTTGGACCGATTTTGATTTAAATATTCAATATATATATATAATATATCTCTAATAATAATTATGATTGTTAAAAAAATAAATTAATCGTTATATTTTTTAAATAATGATTTCATAAAAATAATATCATAACAATTGAATATTAATCATAATTGATTAATAAACCATTAAATAATTAATCATAACTGTTAAACATACTTGTTAATCATAATTAATTAATATTGATTAATAAATCTAAAGTGATCTTCATTGCTAACCATAAATAATCAAAATTGACTATAATTGATTGATAAATCATTATATAAATAACCATAATTGTTAACCATGATTGATCAAAATTGTTCATAAAAATTAACAATTATATTTTTTAAATAAATATTTAAATGAAGATTATTTACAATTATTGGTTGTAAACTAATGATTGTTTAATTTAAATTTAACAAAATTTACAAATTTATTTTAACG
Organism: Viscum album; assembly: GCA_963277665.1. Taxonomy (NCBI): domain Eukaryota; kingdom Viridiplantae; phylum Streptophyta; class Magnoliopsida; order Santalales; family Viscaceae; genus Viscum; species Viscum album. The sequence goes on along the minus strand of OY728120.1, from coordinate 1,532,201,316 downwards.
TAATTTAATTTAAAACAAAATAAAAACATTATAAAATCATCTTCACCCGTAAGGTGAAGGGCAAGACTGGGGCTCTTTAACAGGTTTATCAGGGTAGGCTACACAATTGGAAGCTTAAGACTTCTAACGAGGGTTTGTGGTTGCCTTTCAAAAATAATAAAAAAAATGATATTTTGTTTATACATTATTAAATAAAAAATCCCACAATTGAAAAGAAAGAAAACCAGTCCAAAGACCCTAAATGGGCTGATCACCCGACCAATCCACCGGTTAACCGGTTCAGCTGGCCGGCCCAGTCCGGTTCTGATAACAATGATTTCAACTGTTTCTTAACTATTGTGAGTTACTTTTAGCTTATACTGTTGAGGTGAGGTAGTATAATGTAAATCATTTGAAAATTGCAGTGTTTATAATTCTATTATTCTAAATTTTGATTTCCAAAAATCAAGGTGTATGAAAGACATTGGGAACATATGTCTCGCTCTGCACATCTTGAAAGTGCATACAACACGGTACAGGGAATCGTATGGATGAGCACACAATTTTTCTTTCAAATGCCAACAAAACATGGTTTAAACATTTGAACTAAATGTCATGAAACATGGACATGAAAAGAAAACATGCAAAAACAATTGTATAAACATCAACACATAATTGAGAAAATAATAATACCTTCTGAATAACTCGACAGCCATACATCTGAAGACTAAGCGTCAGGACATGACCATTCAATTTGTTAGCCAATTCCCTTATTTGAGATGCAGATCCATGCTCAAAGAACTGTATAAGAATGCAATTATAATCCATTTAAACATTTTATCATTGCCCGTGTACTTCGATGAAACACATATACACCACTAACATGTAAAACAAAAGGATCAGAATTTTAAAGACCTTCTGAATCACATAATTCCCAAACACATCTGTCATCAGAGAAAGGGCATGGGGCATTATTTCTTGGAAAACCATGTCTTTCTCTTCCATTGTGGCTGTTTCCAGCTTCTGCTGAATGAATCGGCTCCCATACTGATCCGCACTGCTCATATAAAATTTTAGTTCCACAATTTCAGTGGCGTAGAAGAGGTGAGATTTAAACACACACACACAGAACAACAAAAAGAAGCATGAATACCTGAACTCAACAACATGACCAGCAATTTCACAAAGTTCAAAGCATTTGATCTTATTGCTCTTAAACTCTTCCAGCAGGGATGACGCAAATCCTTCGTCTAGATTACATCCACCGTCCATCTGCCAGGGTCCTATGTTTCTAATCCCAGAATGTAAACACATATTATATTCATTAGGCCGGATAGGATTGCCACCAATCCCAGCAAGTGAATTTGGAATGATGGGACTTGCCAAGGGACTTGCAGGATATGACATCCCAGCACCATAAGGACTTCCATAAAATCCACGATGATTGGATCCACCGGATTTTGAGACACTGTACTGTGAGTTCTGAGGCAACGGCAAGGATCCAAGATAAGGCTTCTGCAGCCCAAGTAAATCTACATATGAATTACCTAAGTGACTCCTTTCAGCAGAAGGATCGTGCAGAGCTCCACCCTGCTGTGTACCATACTCTGATGTCCTCGTATACTGAAGGTAAATTGGATCCACAAAAGGTGCTTGAAAAGCACACTGATTTCCCATCTTGTTGAGAGTCCATGGCTCTGATGAAGCTGAATTTATTTTTGGTGCAGCCACAGTAGATGCAGCTGCAACATTTCCAAATAAAGGGAGCAGATTGCCGGTTCCAGTGTGGCTTGCCATTATAGAAGCCAGATGCGGGTCACGATTGTACCCACTTAAACCATAATTCTGAAGTGATGGATTTGCACCATCTCCTTGTTGATAAGGAGGATGCAAATATCCTCTACCAAGCTGTCTATCAGTTAACAGGGATGGGTTGCGGGATTCTAACCTGCTATCATGGTTCACCATGAAATCAGAGCACACTTTGGTGGGATCAGTGTATGAACTATTCTTGGTATGATTCTGAGCATCTTGCAGGTTGAAAAAATAATTTTGGTGAATATCAGCATCCTCCTCTAACTGTGACGGCAATTGGGTTTCACCGTTAATCACCCCATTTGAAGATATTCCCATTCCAGAAAAAGCCACTGCCAGATCTGCAGACTTACACGTGACAGATGATACTCCATTGAATGTGTTTGGACTATTAAGCCCTCCTTTTTCTAAAGTGATGGCTCTCCCTCCACCTATGGGTGTGAGGCACGGACTAGGAGTTCCATCAACCAACTGCAGATCAGGAGTGCTGCCTCTTGACAAAGATGCACCTAAAACAGCAGCATAACTATATGAACTAGATTGGCCAGCACTTGGAGCTGCCATGGGTGAACCCTGTACATTTAGTGGAGATCGCAAAGCCACCGTGGATGGCCATTCATGATTCACACAAGGCAACTCAGCATGAGACAGACCAAAATTGTCAACAGTTTCATCAAAGGTGCAACGGCTGGCTGGACGAGGACACCCAGATATAGGAGTGGAATGCACCAAGTCATTCTGCATGAAAAGCAAAACATAAATTCCCACGACAACACAAACTTATATATATAAGCCATGTTTATCATAATGTAACCATGAAAAACAATAAAGTTAATTTCATTAACTCATTCATAATATAATTTTTTTCAATCAACTGCATTCATACTATCATGTATTTAAACCACTTAAATCAAACACCGCCATTGGTAATAAATATTCACTTACAAAGGCAATGACACAGTGAAACATTTTTAATGCAAATCTTGGCTTCATCACACTTGTAATTCAGGTGGAGATTTTCTTTTATAACCGATTCCATACAATGATTAAAATTTTAAAATTTGATGAGCATCCTACAACCAAGAAAATTAGGAAGCAGATGCCTAATCTGACTTGATTAGGCATATAAATGACACCAAGTGGTTTTTTGGAATGCTGAGAACATTTCATAACAACAGAGATAGCTTATCATACTTTGCAAGCATGCAGATTTAGTAAAAAGTGAAGCGAGATCACAAGTACATAACCGACTCTTCTAAAATTAACAATAGCTCAGTTAAGTAAATTGAGTGGACCGCCCATCTAAAAAGAAGGGAAGGTCAGAGACAAGACCTAACAAAAATCACATTAAAAAAATATTTAAGTAATAAAGTTTGAGAATGCATGAGAAACATTTTTTAAACAAAAACGCCAAAAGTGGTAAGCTTACAGAGATAAAAATAATTAAAGCAACATGTGTCACTGTGTGTGAGCACAAATATAAATACAAACATTGCATATAAACACACATTAATTACAGCATCAACAAATTTAAAATGTACTAAACTAATTCATCTCAATACTCGACATGGGCAAGTATATTTGCTTAAGGATCAGATTTGGTAAGACTGCAGTGCCAAGACATATAAATATAAACCAAATGTGACAAAATATAAATGCATGATAGCTAAGCATAAAAAAATACTTGGGGGACAGCAATACATAATATTTTATTTCCAAAAAGAAAACCTGTACTACTACGATACAGAATCTGATACCTGGTCAGAAAAACAAATGTATTTGAACATGGTACGGAAATATAAAGTCATCTACAAATTTAATAGATTGAAGGAGAACAAGAAAAAAGTCAATGGATCGTCGAAATTAAAGGCGAGCGTAAAGCAGCAGCCACCTGAAAAATTTCTGCAAGGCTCTTTTGTTTGCTACCTAACCCTAAACCTGACAGTCCGATCAGTCCACTGCTATCCCACTCAGCTGCTCCTCCGTCTGGGTGAGCTTCATTCCCGTTAAGCGAATCAAAACCTGGGGGCGTGAAGGCTCTCGATTTACAATTCTCTTGCCTGCTCGCCTTTCTTCTATCTCCAATCCCGCCCAGCACTGAACTCCCTCCATGCAGTTTGTGTGCAACTCTCCAATCTTCTCTAGGTAACAATGGAGGTGGAAGCCGAGGGTTTAAGTGTGGTTGTGAGTAGTAGTAAGACGCATAAACCGGGTCAGACCTATAGTCCTCTGAAGAAAATCCGTTTGCATTATTATTGCTGGGAAATTCTGAAAACGCTCTGACGCACCTTTGTCCAAACAAATCTCCGACAGCACTGAAGGACCCCGCGACGGTGGGAGGAGCGGACCCACTTCTGCACGGATCAAGCTCCTCCCCATCATCGGGCTCTTGCCGGCGCTGTTCCCGCAGCAAAAGCCCTATATCATTTTCAAATTCATCCCCGAATGATCCATCGTTTCCAGTGACAATCGGCCTCCTTCCCAATTCCGACACCATTCTCCAAACACCAATCGACCACGTAAAAGAGGCAGACAGCAAAAAAAACGGAACTCCAAAACTATAGAATCATGTCCAGCCCGATGCAACGCCCAAAGACGTAAGCACCGTGAACGAAACTAAAAATCGTCTCTTTAGGCTAACAAGTACCAATCGTTTTCTCACCTAAACTATAAACACAGCCCATTCCATCACTGTGATAAAACCCAAAACGGCGGAGCCCGCCGAGAAAGGAGGGAGCGAGGAATGGAACACCGCGCATTGGATCAGTCCGGCGGCTATTGGTTCTTGTAAGAACCCGCCCTAGGGTTTTTGTCCCCTCGACGGTTAAATACAACAGATCAACCGGATATTTTACCATTAAATATATATTTCTTACCAAGAAGGGCAATGGGTAGGTTTCAATTTGTTTATGCAATAAATCGCATATCGTTGTGTGAAGACAAAAATTAAAACGGGTATTGAATAAAAATAAATGAAATTGAATGATAATGTCAACAAGAGTGAAGAGGATCGGTGGGAGAGTGGGCAGGCCCTCTAATATTTAGTAAACCTTTTTCACAAAAATCCATTGATATAAAAAACAAAATAAAGAAAATAGTATGGACTCATATACTCCTTTACGTTATATAAATAAATTACAAATTTTGCAATTTACGCATATCCATATCATTACAGGTTTTATGAAGGAAGCAGTAGATAGTGCATTTGTAAATAAATTAGCAACATTATCGTTGGATCGAACACAATGCATGTTGATATCTCCTTTCTCCATTAACTTTTGTGCGAAGGGAAAAAACTCAATGGTGTGTGTTCCGTCCTGTCGTTTTTTACAAAGCTTTCATTTAATTGTGTGATGCATGCAACATTATCTTCAAATAATATTATCGAAATGTTATTTATAAGCATTTCATTCGCTGTTTTGATGTGTCGAGTCATAGACCGCAATCAAACACATTATTTGTTGGAGTTAGTGTTCTAAAACCAACCAAATTTGTGTTTTCGATCACCAATATATTCAGAGACTGTTAATAAATATCTCATCACGTGATGAATGTTATTTTGTGTAACATTGATATGATAATGTCTTTGGAGTATTTGTCGCATTGAAAAGTTATAGTAGCTCTTCGCTATAATGAGAACATTGAAGTGTTATGACGGTATTATTAAACCCGTCTCGTGGTATGGATGACATATATCTGACGAGACACAAATGATGTTTGGACTATCGGGCATTGGGTGCTCCTAAGCGGACGAGCCTTTGTCTCATGAAGCTTCACACTTGACAATCTTCAAGAGACGGGGTTACGAGGACATACTCGCCAATAAGAATTTTGCGTGTTTTATATGTCATTGGATATTCCTATACGTGGATGTGTGTATCGGTCCTTAGACTTTAGATTATTATTGATGTATATCATGAATTGCATGCTTTGTTATATTGTCGAAAACCATGACGACACATGCTCATGGCGAAGTGGGATACGTTGGATGCTTCATAAGTGAGTAGCTAACAAGTTTGGTTAGCAAGTTGACTCTAGTGCAAGTGGGAGTGTTGAAATAGTGGGTGCCTTAGACCTAACTATTCAGTGCTTTTAATTACCATATCGTGTATACAGTTAGTTATACATGAAGTCATCTTACCATTGTAGTGTAGACTTTTCTGCTTCCACTATTGAAATGGTAATGTTCAAAGATTAATTGTCGTATCGAAATGTTATAGCAGATCACATGCTATAATGAGAACCTCTAGATACTGTGACATTAATCTTAAATATATGTTTTATAGTCTAGATACATCTTACTGATTGGACACAGTAGATGTTTGACTATCAGGTGTTGGGTCATAAGCATTGAGACTTCTTCTCATGAAGTTCGCATTTGGTGATCTCTAATAGTGAGATCATGAAGACTGCCCCGCCAATAGGAACACCACATGTTTTGGGTGTCATTAGATGTTCCTATCTACGATCATGTGTAATGGTCTCCTGACTTGAGATCATTACCAATGCATGTCATTTGATTGCGTGCTTTGATGCAAGACGAAAACCATGGCAATGAAGCCGTGACAAGGTAGTTTGTGTCGGGTGCGTCGTTAGTGGCATGACATTGGTTGAATGGTCAAGAAAGGATTTGTTGCTTCCGGGTTATGAAAGTAATATATCTTAAGCCATGTTGATATGGATGACAGTGCCTTTATAAGACCATGACCATAGCAGTCAAGGGTAAATCCGTCCAGTTAAATCAACAAACTATAAAGCAAGAAAATGGCGATGACACGTGAGTGCGTCCTGCTTTATGAGATATTACAAATAAAGAGATTATATTACACAATGCATGTTCCTGGGCTAGTTGTCGCTGCTATGACAATCCTTATTTCTTCAGGAGCCATAATGAGTTGCTAGATCACGCTCTTGGTCTGTGAATACTATTCACTACTGTCGAAATAAGGGCCTAGAGGGTCACACACAATAACGTATTCAAGAATATGCCCTATTCAGTTGAATATGAGTTTTGGACATACTGGGCCCCGCCACAGGGGTCCGGGATTTGTCCAAAGTTAAACGATCACCAATGAAATAAATAAATTCACATTATTCGAGTTTAGAATAACAAGTATTGAATTTATTTATTAAATGTATTTACGAGTTTTAAGTAAGTACATGGAAAAATATCAATTAACGAATATTAAATTATTTAAGGTTCAATTAATATTTATGAGAGCGACGAGTCGAGTCAACGACTCAACTATTATCGCGTAATATGTTTTAATATATTACAAGTAAATGATAATAATATTTATGACACAGTTTGGTAGTCATAAAATGTCATTAATAGTGCGTTAAGTATTCGGGGGGGTCAGGTTGGCAATTCCGGGTAATTAATTAACCACTATAAATATTATAGGAGGGGAGATTTCTATTAACTATTCATGGATATTCTCTCTCCTCTCCTCTCCCCCACACTCTAGAGAGAGATGCTCTGGATCCAAGGAGCTCGGATGAAACTCTCTCTCAAGCATCGCTAGCGAAGCGATGCGGTGATCGTTGGAACGTCGAAGGCATCGTCGGTATTCCACGCTAGCACCCAGACTAAGACGAACGGCGCTCCCGCGGATTCCTTGAAACTCGTGTGGACAATCTAAAGGAATTCGACTTCAGATTCTTCGAGCAGTGATCGTCAACGATGAGCAGACGTCGTGCACGACTTCAGAATTAAACCAGGTATTTTTATGGTTTTTTTTGTGCTTAAAACCCTTCACGCGTGGTACTCAGCTTTGACAGAGCTACTCTTCACCGATGTCGACAAGTTCACGTCGAATATCGGTGATTTTTTTTTAAAAACCCACCTGTTTAGGGCTTTTGTTGCACGCACGGTTCCAACAAGTGGTATCAGAGGGACGCATGTCGATTTTAAGCCAAATAAATTAAATTTGCATTAATTAATGAAGAGGGCATCGTTCTGGTTCCATTACCGCAGACCGCATCTAAATTTGATATCGGATGGTCAATCTGCGGCCATCCGAAGTTTTAAATCGGAAGAGCTCCTTCACCCCGATGGAATTCCGATCGCCGGAATAGTGTTTTCCGGGACCAGATTCTTTATAAAAATCTTAATTATTATTATCATTATAATAATTTTATTATAATATAATAGTCTTATTATAATAATTTTTTTTGAAGCCAAGGGGCGGACTGACCAGCAGGTCAAGCAAAAATAAAATTAAAAAAAAACAAAAAAAAGAGAGAAGAAGAAGACTGGGGGCCGATCGCCCCCCTGTTCACCGCGCAGTGGCCACAATCGCCGCCTCTCCATATCCCGCTGATTCAGTGCGTCCCGCACCTCGACGCCACGCCACCCGACCTCTCCCATGGAGCCGCACAGAACCCAGCGGCCGTCCGTCCCGCATCAGTTGCACCGCGCCAGAGCCCCTCTCCCCAGCGGGCCTCCCTGCTCGAGCAACCTCCCGCGCGGGTCTTCCCGTGGAGCCGCGACACACCAGCTGGTCTCACCTCCAGCGGTGCACAAATAGCGCACCAGGGGCGGTCCTCCCTCCGGCCTACTCCCTTGCACAGTGCCCTGTGGCTCCCTCTGCATGGTGCTGTGCACCGCCCTCCGCATGGGCCTTCTCCTGGCTAGCCTTGCTCCCACACGATGCACCCAATCCGACGACTCCATGCAGCAGGCCGCTGCACCAAGCCCCCCCTAAGGCCCCTTGTGCCGGTTGGCCTCCCTCCCTCACGGAGAACCACTGCAACGCGCAGGACCAGGGTGTGGCTTCCTCCCTCGAGGAGACCCGCTACACCACGCCCAGCGGGCACCCCCGCTGCCTCCTCCCTCCTGCAACTGCTTTGAACCAGGCGCTGACTCCCGCTTGAGAGCTACCAGCCCCTACGTCGCACGACAGCGCCCGTACCACCCTCCGGGCATCCTCTCTCTGTTCGGCCTCCTCTCTCCAGTCTCCGCCGCGGCCCGAGACCCCGTCCGACGAACCAAGGAGCCGCGCTGTAGCCGACAGCCAGCAACACGCGTCGCCTAGCCCCGAACCGGCCCCATCCCTCTACCCCACAGCGGCACCCCACCGGCCAGCCCCGACCGATTTGTTTCGTGCGCTTCGTAGGGCGTAACTACATCCGCTGGATTGACACAATCCGGCTAGCTCGCTTCGCTACGAACCTGCCCCTTTCCGGCTGTCGCCTGGTCCTCTTAGCGGGCAGGTAACTCGCTCTGCCCCGTAATAAATTTGGACAGGTCGGCCCAGCCCGGAACGGGCTTGGGCGGACCGACCCGGCCTAGAACGCCCCTTCCTGAAGTTTAATGAGCTCAGTTATTTTAAAATAATCAAAAAATTAATTAAATTAATTAATTTAATTACAGTTGATAATTATATTAATTAAAAAATTAATTTTGGTTATTAAAATGAATGTGGTGTCATTAATTTAATTGGTGTTTAATTAAATTAATTAATTAATTTAATATTTAGTTTTAAAAAATTAAATTAATTAATGGGGACCGAACAACGTATTAATATTGAATTAAAATCAGAGTGAAATTTTAATTCAATAAAATTAATGCCCTCAAGTTTATTTTAATGCAAGTTTAATTTTTATTCTGCATTTATTTAAAATACGTGAGTTTAATGCGTATGCTGATCATGAGCTGGAGACCGACCGATGTATGTTTGGTGCGTTTATTTAATTTATTTATTTAATTATTGCATGGTTTGTAATAATTATTTTAATTAAATAAAAGACGATTTGTGTGTCGTCTCAAGGGTTATTATATGTATAAGGGCCTACGCGCCTATTCTCAGAGTTGTATTTAATACCCCGAGACCCCCTCGCATGCGTACGAGTACAGTTGTATAATGATGAGACGACCAGTGATGCACTTCACTCCAAGTGACAGCGACGCACCAGACAGGAGTTGGATGCAATGGATGAGCAGACGTTGCTGTTCAAATTGCAAGCCACGCGACTAAAAGGTACTTACCCCTAGGGTTTCGGTTGGTCCGTTATTCACTCAACGGATCAACCAATAGTACCGACTCATGATCAGGTGTTCATTTTATTTTTGCATGATTTATTATTTTTATGCATGTGTAATTTATTGCACGATCGCATAAAATAATAATAAGCAAGCATGCAAGATAAAATGAATAGGTGACGCGATGAAATTTCTATTTATTGCATGATCAGCTGTGAGTGTGATCACATAATACGTGCTTATAAAATAGAAAATGATTTCTTTCGTCACATTAAAAATAATAAAACCCTCAAAATATATATTAAGTCATAACTGCCTTCCGTCATTCAAATTTGGACAAAACCAGCTGTTTGAGGTGTCAATCATGCCATAACTGAGGGTGACTCTTACTACTAGGGAGTCCTTATAAGAATGATGAGTTGACTTAACTAAAATTGCAGCAAAGAAATAACCATAGCTAGATTGTTCTAATTTTAGAGGCAAGCATTGAGTAAATCAAGTTCTGATTTTAAGAAGTTGGGACTTCACTCAACAGATCGAGGAACCGCAAGTTAAAGCGGTCGACCAGCCAAAAGCCTATCTAGAATCCTCTAAGTAGTGGCGTAGCCATAGCTTGTAGACTATGAGGGGTGGTTCCAAGATCCTTGCCACTAGAATACTCAAGCGACAAAGTATTCCGATTCTAGCACAGAGAGTTCCTAAAATCCGATAAAATAGTGGGAGACATTAAATGATTTAAGTAATTAATAAAAAAAATGTCTAAACTGGTAATTCAGATAAAAGGCACCAATCTGCTAAAATTCATTTTTGTATAAAAATGGAAAGTTATACCACAAGATTAAAACTGCGATATTATAATGGACAAAGTAAATGTCCACATTAACATGAGTGCCCATGAATAGTACAGGCGCGTGCGCATAGTACTGTGATATAGGAAACTCAAGGTGTCAGTGTCCCCAACACTGTTAAACTACCTCATGAAGCGAGAGTGAAAATTGCTTACATGAGACTAATGTAAAAAGCATATGATAGTTATATCATTATGCTTTTATCAACGTCCGATGTCAATTGCGATCGCTACACCAGGACATGGATGATATAACATAAAGTCTCATCTCCGAGAAGTTTGCAAGGTGAAAGCGAAGCAATGATATAAATAAGGCTAAGTTTACACCGACATGTGTAAATTGAAAGATCGATCATGATATTTAAATATCATTTTCACCACATTACTCAAGTCTCATTTTAAGTTACAAAACGAACAAGTATTGAGTAAACGCTTCATTACCAATTTAGGTAAGGTTCGCCAAGTGAATAAGAATAAAAGACAATTAAGCTTTAATTCTTATGGCGGATAAATTGAAAGACAATGTAAAAAGGTCAAAGACATTTAATGCCAATTAAATATTCGCGACGTCCTTCAATTAATGAGGTATTAACAGAGGTTATTTGCATTGCATATTATAAAATAATACTATGGAAGTTTAAAAGCAAATAACCTGATTTAAAGGAGTGAGTTGCCGCTTCTACATCAGGCGTATTCATCAATGTAATGTCTCCCTTTTACTACTTGGGTATTAAATACAATATGTTGGTAACATATGTGTATTCTAATATGATAAACAAGTTAGTATAGAAACCTTACTAGAAGTCAGGTGTATTCTCCAAGTGGCTGTGAAAGTGTGATACCTAGGCCAGTGGTGAGAAGTACGCAACTTCTTTAATTGCCAAGTAAAAGATTCATGTTGAACTATTATTGAGTATAACCACAAACATTAATCTCACGTGTCCTTGGATGCAAGGAGACATTCTTTCAGTTTCTGTATTGAATGTTGTTTTTGGTAAACTCAATCGCTAGTTCTGTAATACATGAATCATAGGCAATTAATGATGAATATAAATGTAAGACTTATACCCAGTTATGACAAGATAATTCTTTGTCAAGTAATACTAAAAGTGAACGTCATCAATATACCAAGTATGGTATTTAGGCTCGACACAACTAAATACTTTTGGTATTATCGATGTCTTTAGTTTGGACAAAGGAGCCTTTAGAAATAAAGGTACGTCACAAAGCTTTTAGAAATGGTTCAACACGTAAGCGTGAACTATTACAAGTATAAGATAGAGGTATATATGCTTCATAAGATCCCTTTAAGTAATTAATGAATAATAAAATGAAGTATTTTCATGGTCAGGAGATATGAGTTGCTTCGGGTTGGGATACCAAAGAATATCTCGACCAAGCATTCATCAATCATGATAATGTAGCATGGAGTAATTCCTAAATGCACATTACCTTATCGACATCACGACATTGATGTTAACGAGGAGGATTGATGATCAAGTCTTACATATCAACATTGATCAATAAACATATAGCGTGGAGCAATTCCTAAACGCATATGTTATACATCAAAATTTTGATGCAAGCAATATCAATGTTGCAACTAGCAGAAACTTTCATTATATTTCATGAAATTATTTCAAATAACAACGATATCCCACAACCATATGCCAACTATAATGACAAATGGATATCATATGAGTCATATTATGATAGAAATCCATTATGTCATAAGGACATGTATTTGGATGCAAATAGTTTGTTCGGATACAAACAAACTTGCATCAATATAAACACATTGTGCATCTAAGGTACTTATCCTAACGATTGCTTGGGATATTACATAAATCCCTAAGATAGAAAAGTTGTAGTCAAGTAAGGGACTACATATCTATATAAGGGTGCACATCTCTATTAGAGATAGTGGGAGCTATATTGACTTGTGTTTAGTCAATGCTCAAGATGCACAAAATAGTTGACATAGGAACTAGTTCCACAAGCGCATGTAGAAGAAAGTCTGTTCCAGAGACACATACTACGTAGGGAGGATAAAACCATGGTGATGGTTTTTATATTCACCGCGGTCAGTGATCTATTATTCAATGTGAATAATATTTCCTACAATTAAGCAGTATATGACAATTAGCTAAAATTGATAAGACCAACTAAAATTCAATTAATGGATTCCATGTATCAAAGTGAAAAGGAGCTATTATTTTGAATACTGCGGTGGGTATTCAAGTGAGTTGATACATGGATGGTACAAGAGTAGTACCAACAAGGATCAATTGGTTTCACCAAGTTGTTATGCCTAAATCCATTAGAATTTTACTTATCATAGCTAATATCTATGATCAATTTATTTAGCATTGGATGTCATGATCACCAATCGTGGATGATGTCTATACGACACAACCAGAAAGGGATGACCATGTCACATAATGCTAATAAAGGTTGCAAGTTACTAAAATCCAGTTTAGGATTAAAGTAATCAACATGATCATATAAAATACATCTGCAAAAAATGTTTTCCATGTGTCTACGTGAGGTTAGTGGGAGCATTAATGTTTTCTAAACAAAATATGTTCAGAAACATATGGAAAATAGACATTGGTCTCACAGTTAGTTAAGACCAAAATGAAATTTTCTCTCCAATGATTGACTTAAAGTAGCAACCTAAGTTCTAGGGAATAGAATCTACTAAGGTAGATCTATAGGTATCTTGGTCCTAGTCAATCGTACATATAGTGACATTGTATTGAAAGATACATGTTGGAACAATTCAAGAGATGAATTGTTTCCTATGTCACAGGGCATAATCTCTCCATGTTGACCTGTCCATGACATGGGAAGAGATATATGTGGTGAGTTGAAATCCGTATGTCGGAGTGATGGATCAATCACGTATTCCATGATATGTACAAGAACCGATATTGCCAAGGTATATTTTTTAATAGGAAAATATCAGTTATATCCAGGAGCACTGCAAGAGATGTAGTTAGAACTATCTAATTGTACTTCGACAAGTAAAAAAGATATGCACCTGGTAAGTGGAGAAGAAAGGATACTAATTTTTGAGGATAAGAACTAGTCTTACATAGATCAATGTGATATAGTATTGCAGTTAGGCTAAAGGTGATGAGCGAGTCAAGCTCATATCATCCAGTGGTGGCCATACCTACAAGACCGAGTACATTGAAACTTCTAAGATATCTAAGAATCAATTAAATGCAATGATTTGTTCCAGTTCTTGGAATCACACCTGGTGAGAAAAGTATTATCATAATGTAAATTATGATATTCTTACTAGCCATGATATCAAGTTACGATAGTGGACAAAAGGGATATACTCGGGATTCTATATCTTGAGAATTTTTACTCTAAGAGATGAGGTCGCTATAGCAAAATTGCTATGTGGCAGAACTGAACCAGTAGCTAAAGCCATAACTCAGCAGAAACATGATAGTCATCATGTGAGTAGCTAACAAGTTTGGTTAACAAGTTGGCTCTAATGCAAGTGGGGGTGTTGAAATAGTGGGTGCCCTAGACCCAACTATTCAGTGATTTTGATTACCATATCGTGTATACAATTAGCCATACATGAGGTCATCTTACCATTATAGTGTAGAATTTTCTTCTTCCACTATTAAAATGGTAATTTCCAAAGATTAATTGTCGTATCGAAAGGTTATATCAGATCCTAGGCTATAATGAGAACCTCTAGATACTATGAAATTAATCTTAAATATATGTTCTATATTCTAGATACATCTTACTGATTGTAAACAGTAGATGTTTGACTATCAGGTGCTGGGGGATCATAAGCATTGAGACTTCTTCTCATGAAGTTCGTATTTGGTGATCTCTAGTAGTGAGATCATGAGGACTGGCTCGCCAATAGGAACACCACATGTTTTGGGTGTCATTGGATGTTCCTATCTACGATCATGTGTAATGGTCTCCTGACTTGAGATCATTACCAATGCATGTCATTTGATTACGTACTTTGATGTAAGATGAAAACCATGGCAATGAAGCTGTGGTGAGGTAGTTTGTGTCAGGTGCATCGTTGGTGGCATGGAATTGGTTGAATGGACAAGAAAGGATTTGTCGCTTCTAGGTTATGGAAGTAATATATCTCAGACCATGTTGATATGGATGACAATACCTTTATAAGACCATGGCCATGGCAGTCAAGGGTAAATCTGTCCAGTTAAATCAACAAACTATAAAGCAAGAAAAGGGCGATGACATGTGAGTGCGTCCTGCTTTATGAGATATTACAGACAAAGAGATTATATTACACAGTGCGTGTTCCTAGGTTGGCTGTCACTGCTATGAAAATCCTTATTTCTTTAGGGGCCATGATGGGTTGCTAGATCCCGCTCTTGGTCTGTAAATACTATTCACTACTGTTGAAATAAGGTCCTAGAGGGTCACACACAATAGCGTATTCAAGAATATGCCCTATTCAGTTGAATAAGAGTTTTGGACATAGTGGGACCCGCCACAGGGGTCTGGGATTTGTCCAAAGTTAAACGATCACCAATGAAATAAATAAATTCATATTATTTGAGTTTAGAATAATAAGTATTGAATTTATTTATTAAATGTATTTATGAGTTTTAAGTAAGTACATGGAAAAATATTAATTAATGAATATTAAATTATTCAAGGTTTAATTAATATTTATGGGAGCAATGATTCGAGTTAACAACTCAATTATTATCGCGTAATATATTTTAATATATTACAAGTAAATGATAATAATATTTATGACACGGTTTATTAGTCATAAAATGTCATTGATAGTGCGTTAAGTATTCGGGGGGGGGGGGTTGGCAATTCCAGGTAATTAATTAACCACTATAAATATTATAGGAGATGATATTTCTATTAACTATTCATGGAGCTTCTCTCTCCTCTACTCTCTCCCACACTCTAGAGAGAGATGCTCTGGATCCAAGGAGCTCGGATGGAGCTCTCTCTCGGGCATCGCTAGCGAAGCGATGCAGTGATCGTTGGAACGTCGAAGGCATCGTTGGTATTCCGCGCTAGTACCCAGACTACGATGAAAAATGCTCCCTTAGATTCCTTGAAGCACGTGTGGATGATCTAGAGGAATTTAGCTTCAGATTCTTCGAGCAGTGATCACCAATGACGAGCAGACGTCGTGCACGACTTCAGAATTAAACCAGGTATTTTTACGGTTATTTTGTGCTTAAAACCCTTCACGCATGGTCCTCGGCTTTGACCGGGCTGCTCTTCACCGATGTCGACAAGTTCACGTCGAACGTCGATGATTTTTTTTTAGAAACCCACCTATTTGGGGCTTTCGCTGCATGCCCGGTTCCAACATAACCATAGTGGTTTATCGATGAGTTAATTTCAGGTAGTCAAAGAAAGATATTAAAGCATATAGGTTGATGACATGGGTATGTAATCTTCTTGAATAGATATCAAGAAAAAATGGTTATATTACATAGTAAGTGTTATTATGAGGTTGTTGTCATTGCAACATTGACCTCTTTCCCTATAGGTGTCTTGACTTGTTACTAGATGTTAATCTTAGACTTTAGACAATATTGTATAATGCCACTGAGAAAGAGGTTTATAAGATCACCCACTAAGTGTATCTAGAATCTCAAATTAAATTCTATTTTAATTTAATATTAGAATTTATGAGTTTCGTAGGATTATCTCATGATCTTTAGCAGTGGAAACAAACCCAAAAATAGGCTGATCTAACTTCATGAAACATAAGTGCTAAAAAATATCTTAAAACGGAGCATACCTATATTGCGTATGTAGTCGTCTCCATATTCCTCTTCAATGGAGTATGGTTGATGTAGATCACATAAGAAATAAACTCATGCTCCTGGCCCTTGAGGGGATTACACTAGATTTGGATCCCATAACGTTTCTTAAGGTTCCTTGTACTCTGAAAGGGTGCTAGCGCCTTCACGGTGAGTGATAAAAAGAGCATCGAAGATGAAGAGAGATTCAACTTACTTGGCGTGTCATTCATAATACACAACATGACGAATTATATCCAATTATATAGCCATCACTGAAGCTCTCCGTTTAATGAAAACACATCAGCCATATGTAACACATCTGATGCGTTACTTATTATTGGGATAATACATTGAACCCTTACAATGCATTTGCAAGACATTTTAATCCATTCATAATGGATTATAACTCATAAAATAATGTGAGGAGTGACATGGAAAATTCATGCACTGTATGCATGCAGAGCGGTGATGTCGAGGCTATAACCACGACATCCACACACACACACACCGCTGCCAAGGCGCGACGCTTCCTATTTTAGTGCACATCGAACAATATAATTCTTTCACTAAAATCCAAATGGGTTTTATGAAAAACTTCACAATTGTTTGTGAATTCATTAAAAACTCCTTTGGATGTGGTTCCATTTAGCTCTCTTCATTTTAGAACAAACATTTTTCCAAAACATAATCCTTATCCATGGGTATAATTACATGACCCTATGGGCCTTATCAACATTGAAAACAAATATGAAATCCATGTTTCATAGTTTCAAGTAAAGAATGGCCTCTAGAAAAGCATTGGTGCCACTCAAGTTACTAAGGGACATGATGTGATCTTCATCAAACATACTCATATATTTATATAATCATGCCCATCGCAAGATGTATCATGTAAATAATATTTATACCTATATATTCCATTTTTCTATGACATTGAGTGACCAATAGACATGGAACAAGTCAATATCATATAAGCCAACTCATCTTTTCTTGATTCTCCAAAAAAAGACCGATCATGTTAATAAACACATCACATGTCATTCATCCAACTAATGAGTACATCACATGTCCCCTTTCCAAGTAGTTGAACACATCATATGTGACTCAACTAAACATGAACATAAATTTCCTCAACCTAATTTAATCAAGGGACATATGTATTTATTCATCATACAAGTGTACAAATCTCATCTTAGCTGCACTCCAACCGACGACATGATAAACAACATACCCAACCACTCCCTAATTATCTAAGTCATTTTTACTTGTGTAAGTGAGGTATCAAAGTATAAAGGCTCTCGTACTAGGTATCTATCCAACCTCAGGTGATTAGGAATGATAATAAACACATACCCTTAAGTATATTAATAACTACATGACATTCCATGAGATATACTTTGGTAGGTCAATCTAAGTAATAAGTCTATTTATCACCTCATGAATATATTCTTAATATCTCATATACAACCATTTGTAATGAGTACAAGATTATATTCATGTCAATATTAACATATCACTATAACCTATAATACTCTATAATGATTATCAATTAGGTATAACTCAAAGTCATACTTTCAGAGGATATCAATATCTGGTTGTTCATGCAAAGAAAAATGCAACACACATGAATGAATGAAAAATGTAGGTTTCCTTTATTATAAAATCATGATACATCTTATATTCATAAATTTTTTAAGAATATTTAACAAAAACCATATATAAGTTCATGTTTATCATATTATATCTAATAAACTACCAATTTAGCCACATGTTTGCTTCATTTTCCATGTTTTTGTTAACTCATTACATCTATATATAATTCCTAACACATCGCTATGTGATTTCCTAATAAAACTATCCCACCAAAATCTTTTTTGAGTGACATCCAAGAAGAAATATAGTTTGAATAATGGTGAGACTTAGGAATCATATTCACAACGTTCAACTCTTTGAACCTATTTAAACTCCTTAGCTTCACAATATCAAATTTTACGATGCTAACTTCTGATGTTTACTTATAAATTTTTCTAAGTTTAACATCATCATCCTTGGAAAACTATTAAAATCAAACCTTTTCCTTTAAATAATTGTAATTATTAACATTATTATTAACTAGCATATCCTAAACCTTTTAGGATAAAGTGACATTCACTGTGGTATGTTACCTAAATACAACTCTTTATATTTTTCTTTGCTATCACATATTATAAAACTTTTTAGATGTCAATTTAATTTTAGATCGGTATAATATTTTATTTATTAACTTTGAACTTCTCTAAGTTTAAATATACTTCCACTAGCCTCTTAGACATAATATCCTTATTATAATATCCCGCTAAGATTCAATACAAACTTCTTTATGTTAGAAAATAACATTTATTTTATTTTTTATGAATATTTAAAAAATAAACTAATATTTCCATATCACATATGGTATTCCATGTGTTTGGAAAATTTTCTTGAAAAGAAGATAATTCTTCACAATATGTCATTAATGAATGGTGGCAAGAACATCTTCCCTCATATTTTAACAAATACCTTGATAAAAAATTTATCCTGGATGAAACACTTTTATCCCTACTCTCTTCACAAAACATGTTATGGAATCTAGTGAATCATAAACTATATGTATACAATTAATCATCTCATATCATTCATAATAACTCTTTGTTTTCCAACAACACCTGTTATTATATAAGAGAAATAAAACAAAGATACACATCCCTCTAAGATCCATCCAAGCTTGTTAAATCCCATTACTTTCAAATATTTGATTTGAAGGCTATTTATTTCATCACTTGTATGAAAACTACAAGCTTTATTATAGTGAATGGGTGCATAGGTTGGATTTGAGTATTAATGAGAACTTGGATTTCTTGACTAATAGAGTGGTCAAATTTTTAGTCGACATTCAGAACCAAATTTTGAGGGTTAGACCCCCCAAGAGTCATTTTTGGATGCAGAATAGGGATTTTGGGTGATTTCATAGGTGTTTGGAGGGATTTAGAGGAGTTAGGGCCTGTATCAAGGACGTTGTAGTGCCATCGTCTAGCTGGTGGCATATCTAGTATCCTAGTAAGGGATATTGGACACAATGGCTAGCCGATGGGTGGCTAGTGGCTAGATGGTGGCCCCTGGGCTATTTTTAATAAGGGGTGGTCCCGTCATTTCACCTAGGTCCAACCCTTACTCCTCTTATGTGGAGTTTTTGCCCCAAAATGGCTAATGGTCTCCTTGTACATGCCTCCCTTTCTCCTCCCCTCCTCTGGGGTGGTTCTCCTTCATCTGGTGTCTGATTCAACTTTTGCCAAATGTATTAGATAGATTGAGGTAAGGATCAATGTCCACTACCTTTATTTATCAA
Source organism: Viscum album (assembly GCA_963277665.1). NCBI lineage: Eukaryota > Viridiplantae > Streptophyta > Magnoliopsida > Santalales > Viscaceae > Viscum > Viscum album. The sequence continues at coordinate 1,532,181,529 of OY728120.1, read as the reverse complement.
TTTCTTTCATTATTGAGTATTCTCTCACCGATTACATCTAATATTCCCTATTTTTAGGGATTTTGTATGGTTTTTTGTTTTCTTCTAATTCAGGCTGAATCGATGGTCGATATTGGATGAGTGGACTCTTCTAAGCATATAATAGGTGGTATATTAATTTAACCCATAGTATTACCTTATTTATGAGTGTATGCTTGGTGTGGTAAAGCCAACTATGTCATGCTTTGACCTCAGTTTAATTAATTGATTTAAATTGAGTTTTGCCTTATTGAAACACCCTTATCAACTTTCCTTGAACCGTAGAAATGAGAATACATAGAAAAAAACTTGGGTAATGGGTTAACCTTGGAATTGGTGAGTTAAATGGTAAGTTGTTGATGAAAGGGTAATCAAATTATGTTGGGATTCTTATGTTTGAAATGGTTAAAATGGTATTTTCGAATTAATTTGATAGTTGTGAAATGGAATTTCACAACCATTGATATTGTAAATGGAATTGGATCTTCTTATGGATAAATTTGTTGGGAAATTAATGGGACTTTAATGAAATGAGAAATGGGTTTTTAAAAATTACATGGCTTATGGCAGTGAGTCATAATTGTTTAATTGGGAAAGTGGTAAAGTATTTATGAAAGAGAATGGGGTTTGTGAAGTGGAATGTTTCTTACTGATGATTGGAAGAAAGGGTCCATAAAGGGGACCGTGGGGATGATCTTAGGGGATGGTGTTTGATTGAGATATAGAGAATTGTTAAATAAAATTCCCCATGATATGATGATGAGTTGGAATCACCACAGGGGATTCCTTGGAGTTTGTATGGACCTAGAAATGTGTGGGATGTTGTGGGTAAGCCTTGGATTCCACTAGGAGTACATATGAATGTCATGGTATGATGACACCCTTGGATTAATATCGGCACAATACTATGGAATGCCTCGAGTGAGCCATTGGATTCCACTAGATTCATTATCGGGAATGCCTTAGGGAATCTCCCCCTTGGATTCAGGTAATGTATATATTATCGAATACCGTAGATTAATGTCATATGAATTCTTGTTGTTGGTTATGGGTGCAGCGGAAGCGTTGTGTTAGATGGATATATATTAAAATTTCTTTTAATAATCGTTTCCTGAAACCAAGAGCGGTGATCTTGCACGTCAAATTTATAATTAATTTATTTAATATTTGAAGAAATAAATACCCGAGCTTAGGAAAATTTTTCATCGATGATTGTTGATCGTCCAAAAAGGCCCTTCTAGATTGCCTTTGTTGCGCTTGTGAGGATCCAATGGTAGAATACCTCTAGTGGTGATCCACATACTCTCTAATGGTCTCCAAGCAACGCCACTCATTCTCCAAGTGCTAGCTTGATGAATCGATTGTCTTGCGTTGTTTGTTCTTGATAGATCATTCTTAGATCTTGAATAAATTATCTATTGGGTTTCTTATTCTTGAGAGGGAGGGAGGAGGAGGAGTCGAGATAGAATTCATTGTGAGTAACAATTCTCTATTCCTAAACTTGAAATTGGTTTTGAAATGAATTACACAATAAACATGTCTGTCTATTTATAGAGTTGGGATTTCGGTTACAAAATTTAATTTCATAACAACCATTAAATATAATTATAACCATTAAAAAAATCTCATGCCACATAATAATAAAAATAATAATATTATTTTGTGGTGCACCAACTTGTGAAAAATGGATAAATAAGATTTACCGACCCGTAAATAATTATTTTATCACCGAACACGGTCTTGGTCCATTAAAACTCCTCTTGAATTTATTGAACACCTAAATAAATATTTTATTCTCTTAAATAAATATTTTATTTACAAACTAGTAAATAAATATTTATTAAATATTCAATAAAATAAATAAATATATTTTATTCACAATCTGATGAATAAATATTTATTTAATTTATGCGATTAATATAACTTGAATAAAATTATTCCTTAGTATTGAGAATAATATTTATTCAATTAATTAAATTCAAATATAATTTAATCAAGACCAATAGAAACACTTATTGTGTGACCCTCTAGGATTCTTTCTCGTTGGCATTAGGCGGGCTTGCCTAAAGTCCAAGATTACTGTCTAGCAATGGGTCAAGGCACCCAAGAGAAAGAACTTAAAGTTGCAATGACGACAACCACATATGAACACTCACTGTGTAATACAATACCTTTGTCATAATATCTCATCAAGCAGGTTGGATGACAGTGTCATCAACCTATATACTTGATACATTATTCTTTGACTATCATAAATAAACTCATCGTTACACCATGTCCATGAAATTTAGTGCGATAGTTCTATTTCAATCAAAGGGTCAAGATATCAACTTCCATAAAGATGGAAGAGAAAAATCCTTCCTTGACTTATCCATAAATATAATATGTCATTTGTGATGCACCCAACATACCCTACCTCCCGCCAACATATGGCATGATAATTTTCGTCAACAAATCTAAGTACATGAGTCATGACATAAATTAATGATAATCTTAAAGTATAAGGACCATTACACATACTCATAGATAGGAATATCTGATGACACCAAAACATGCGAAATTCCTACTGGTAGTTCTGTTCTCATAATCTTCCATCTTAAAGATTACCAAGTGCGAACTTCATAAGAAGAAGTCTCATATGCCTACAAGTAATCGCACATAACGATCTATATACTATGTGTCCCATCATAGTATGTTATCCAACCACAGAACTATATTAAGAATATTTTCATAGCACTTCAAGGTTCTCATCATAGTAGGGAACTACTATGACCTTATCAATGCGACAAATACTCTAGGACATTATTATATTAAAGTCATGAAAAATAATGAGAAATATGTAATAAGATGTTTAATTTAATATTTAATACATAAAATATTCATGTAATCAAAGTAAAAATAGTTGGTTCTAGGACACAAACTCTAACAAACTCTCACTTGGACTAGAGCCAACTACCTATGACTTTTAGTCTGCTAGAACTCACATGATAATCATGTTTTTTATAAGTTAAGGCTTTAATCAAGGGGTTCACCATGTTTTCTTCCATGGAAATACTTCTCACTATAACCTCACCTCTATGACAAAAATCCCTCAAAATACGATACCTCCAAAGTATGTGTTTCGTCCACTGATGTGACCTTGACTCTTTTACAAGAGCCACCGTTGTAGTATTATCACAATTGAGAGTGATGAGATCTTTAATGCTAGGTACAACATCAAGCTCTTGGAAGAAATTGCGCATCCAAACTACTTCTTTAACTTCCTCAGAAGCCAGAATATACTCAAAATCTACTGTAGAATCTATGACCACAACCTTCTTTGAGCTCTTTCAGCTCATAACACCTCCATTCAAAGTAAAAATGTATCCCTTTTGTGACTTCATGTCATCTTGATCAGTTTGGAAACTGTCATATGCATATCCTATGATGACTAGTTCCTCATATCTTCCATAAACCAGGAACATATCCTTAGTACACCTCAGATACTTAAGGATAGTATTGACTGCCACCCAATGACGATCACTTGGACCAACTTGATATCTACCTACCATACTTAATGTGTAGGCAACATCTAGACTAGTATATAGCATAACATATATGATTTCCCCAATTGCTGATGTGTATGGAATCCTTTCCATTCTATTTCTTTCCTCATGGTTCTTAGGACACATTTTCTTATAAAGATGAATGCCATGTGATGCTGTCAACAATCCCCCATTGGATTATTCCATACTGAATCTCTTTAGTATCTTCTCAATGTATGCACTTTGACTTAGGTTGAGCAACCACTTAGATCTATCATGATGGATCTTGATCCCAAGAATATATGTTTCATCACCTAAGTCTTTCATGGAAAAACATTTATTCAACCACGCCTTAACAGACTGTAAGACTGGTATTTCATTTCCAATAAGTAATATGTCATCAACATATACTATTAACCTGCCTGCAAATTACTTTTTTTTCATTTTCTCATGGCCGGTTTGAGGGTTGTCGGTACCCAATACAAAACATCACCGGTTCCAAAGACCACGTAACAACATCCAGTCAAATTCACATTTCAAATTTCACACTCAAGTAAACTAGACAGCTATCCTCGATCCGCACGCCATCAATCCGCACACCTTTCCATGCATCCTCAAGCCGCTCACGCCCTCAAGCATCGAACCCATAAATGTATCCACCATCATTCGACGATGGCGAGAAATCCTCCGGCAACACCACAAAACCAACAGATCCAGCGAGCGAGGACGCCGGAGAGAGTTCCGACCCCGCCACCGTCTTCAAAAACCATCGTTGTGGCAAGAAAACAACCACATTCACGACCAAAAAACCCATCCCTTTCCATCCGTGAAATCCAAAAATCACTCGCATAGAAGATTGCGAGAGGAAGAACATCACCAGAAACCTAGAAATCACCCAAAAAAGAAAATCAAAATGAACAAAAAGCACAGAACATCACCATATTCAAGCAAATACCAGCTTCAAACGAACACACATCGAACTCCAAGAACAAGAGTTTGTCCGACAAACCCTCTCGACGTCATCTTCATCAGCTCGAAACAAACCAAGCTCCCAACGCCACCATCCAAGAAAACCATAGAAGCAACACTTGACCTCCAAACACCCAAACCGATGGCCAAAGTGCTGATCTCGAACCGCCAGACCAAGGACTCAGGCGCAGAATCAACACCGAGTCGAGAAGACCCTGATGCGCGCAAGACGAGCCGATACAAGGCCACAACAGTATAGAAAACACCACCTCAAACCGCCGAGCCAGGGAAGAAGGAGAGCAGATCCGAGATGAGGGAGGCAGCGTGAGAGAAACCCTAGCCGAGAGCGGTGCCCCTTACGGGCTCATCCTTCACAATAACATATACTATTAACAAAATGGATACACTCCCACTAAACTATTTGCAGACACAAGGATCACATTTGTTCTTTATAAAACCAAATTCCATTATGGATTTAGTAAAATGAATGTTCCATGACATTGATGCTTTCTTTAATCCATAAATGGATTTTTGCAACTTGCATATCTTATTGGCATCCTTTGGAGTCACAAACATTTCAGGTCATGTTATGTGGACATCTTCATGAAGGTTCCCATTAATGAAGACTGTTTTGACATCCATTTACCAAAAATCATAGTCATGGTAAGTAGTATTTGTAATTAGAATTTTGATGGATTCAACATTGCAACTGGTGAAAAGGTTTCATCGTAGTCAATTCCTTGATGTTGTTTAAAGCCTTTTGTAACCAGTCACACCTTATAGGTACTGAATTGTCCTTACATGTATAGTTTCTTTTTGAATACCCATTTGAAACCAACGAGCTTTACATCCACTGGAGGATCTACCAAAATCCAAACTTTCTTTTGGTACATGGGATCCATTTTAGAATTCACGAATTCTTGCTACTTGTCAACATCTATGCTAATTACTACTTCCTTGTAGGTTATAAGATCATTATTATCAACTAATAATGAGTCACCATACTCGATAACTATAAAACCATACTGTTTTAGTTCTCTAACATCTCTTATACTCCTACACAGTACTTATGTCTCTGGAATAATTTCTTCTTCTACAGGGCTTTGTGGAATCTGATCCTATACCAACTCTTGTGTACCTTGAGCCTCAACTTCATTGAATTTTATCTCACTCCCACTATCTCTTTTAGATATGTGATCCCTCTCAAGGAATATGACATATTTTTTCACTATAATCTTTTTGTCAGAGGGGTAATACATGTAATATCCCTTTGTTTCCTTTGGATATCCTATAAAGGTACACTTTGTAACTCAAGGTGAAATTTTATTACCTGAATATACCTTAACAAATGCTTCGCTTCCCCACACATGTAAATTCAATAACCTGGTTTTTCTTCCACTCCAAAATTCGTATAGAATACCATTTATCAATTTAGTTGGTACTTGGTTTAGTATGTATGACACTTTTTGTAATTCATATCCCCAAAAGGATAATAGAAGGATCACATGACTCATCATTAATCTCACCATCTCCAAAAATGTTTGGTTCCTCCTTTCACTTACACTATTCCACTGAGGCGTGTAAGGAGGAGTGATTTGGGATAGGATCCCAAACTCCTATAAGTAATCAATGAATTCTTGATTAATATATTCTCCACTATGGTCTGAGCGAATTTTCTTAATGTTTCTACCAAGCTTGTTCTCAACTTTATTCTTATATTCCTTAAATTTATCAAAAGAATCTGACTTATACTTCATTAAGTAAATATATCCATATCTACTAAAATCATTAGTAAAAGTTATGAAATATGAGTACCCACCCCTTTCTTCAATAGGAAATGGTCCACACACATAAGTATGAACTAATTCAAGAATCTCTTTAGCCCTTTCACCTTTCCCACTAAATGGGGTACACAAAGTGGTTTTAGTTTGAAAGAATCTAAATATCCATCTTGATGTAATTTTTTCAAACATTTTTCATTTACATGACCTAGCCAGTGATGCCAAAGTTGGGTGTGGTATGAGTCATGTGAAGTAACTTCATTATCAATTTCAATTACCTGGTTCATGTAATCCAACACGTAAAGACCATTATGTAAATGTGTCTTACCATAACAAATGCTATATTTATAAAAGAAGAAACATTTATTTCCAAATTTGAAAATGAATCCATCCATATATAGTCTAGATATAAAAATAATGTTTTTGGTAACTGAAGGAACATAATAAAAACACTTTAAAACCAAGATCATTCTGGTTGGTAATGTGAGGTGGTAGTCCCTGATAGCTACAACAACAAGTTTAGCTCCGTTGGATACTTGTAGATCTACCTCCCCTCAGTCACTTTTTCTGAATCTACTTGGTTCCTATATTTTAATATATATGTGAGAACCACAAGCTGTATCTAATACCAAATTTGTAAAAATAGATAAATTACACTCGATAATAAACGCACCTGAAGCTTCCCCTTGCTTCTTTATCTGGGTACAATTTTTCTTCCAGTGGCCCTTCTCACCACATGTGAAATAGACAATATCATATTCCCTTGCTCTCCTTTTGATCTTCTTCTTCTTAGAAGGGTGTGAAAAATCTTTGGGCTTAAAGCTCTTTAATTTCCCTTTTTGTTTTTTCATCATATGGACATAAGGATTTTCATGCTTCATATCTTTATCTACTTTAAAAAGGATGATAAGAAGATCTGGCAGAAACTTCTCAATGTTGTTCATATTAAAATTCACAACAAAACTGAAGAAGCTCTGAGTTAGTGATACCAGAATGAGATCGATGCCCAGTTCTTCAGGGAGTTTAAACCCTAGAAACTCTAGGCACTCAATGTATCCAATGAGCTTGACTATGTGAGGCCTAACTAGGTTACTCTCTCTAATTTTACTCTGAAAGAGTGCCTTGGAAATCTCAAACTGTTCCCATATATCTCTCTTCTGGTAAAAACCACAGAGGTGATCAAGCATGCTATATACATCCATGTTTTTATGAGACTTCATTAGTTCAATAGACATATATGAAAGCATAAAACATAGAGAATCAACCAAATTTTTCATATGCTTTTCATAGACTAGTAACTCTTCATCACTCGCCTCTTGAGTAGGCGGATCAGGCATTGATGATTCTAGCATGTAAGATTTCCATTCATGGCGTAGAACAACCCGAAGGCGTCTAAACCACTCCCGGAAGTTACTGTCAGGGTGGATATTGTATTTATCCAATATTGATCGTAGGGATAGTGTGGATGATGATCTTGTAATTTTATTCTACAATTAAAAGATCAGATTATTAGTAATTTTTTATTACAAAATTTGTGAGAAATAATAAATTAATTGATTTTATTAAATATCCCACTATTCTATCAAGTCCCAATAGCCCTCACCATTGAACTTGGAATGTCTAGTTGTTAGGAAATTATAGTGGAAAGGATCCATATTCCCATTTGCATAACCCCAACAAGGGTTGTTCAAGCTATTTTGAAGGTATTTAGGTAGACAAGTATTTGCCAATTGTAGGCTTGAAACTCCTTGATCCATTGAGTGAACTCCCCAATCCATAAATCCTGACTTGGATTTTATCAACACTTACCTCCAAATTACACCAAGTCTATCAAGTTCTACCCCTCTTAATGTAAAATGATTAAGTTAACCTGAACCTTCATAATAACTCCCCTTATAAAAGTAAATGTCCCAACAAGGGTTGGTCAAACACATAGTTCTATTGAGTTTTGCTCCTAATCAAGTAATGAAATTCTTAGTCCGACTTAATATTAGATTGAGTGATTTTATTTTATTATGCATAAATTTTTATCTTGTTTTATCATTTACATGTCTTGTTAATATTTAAGTGTATGTTTACTTAATTAATTAACCATGTTTGGATAAAATATTTACGCATAATCAATTTTATTTAAATTCCATCTTTTTATATTAATTCATTTGTGGGATCATGGTCTTGCATCAATAAATATAATTTTAATGCATTAGATAGAAAATAAATAATTAATTAAATGACCCGATCATGAGCTTATCTAATGGTTGATTTAATGAGCAGACATTAAATCAACCTATAACCTAGGGTAAATAACTCCTTATGTCAGACTTGGCATGAGCTGCAACATTCCACATGTTCACCTATGTATCACTGAGTTGGCGCCATTATGGTTCCATATTGAACCGTCACCACACACCTTAGGATGCTCCATTAATTACAAATATTTATTACTCACACACTGGTGATGTGAACCAAAGGATTAGTTAAAGATAATTATATAAATATCCCTGGACACACAGATCCTACATAATAATGGAGGGAGGGATGACTCACATACCATCTTTTAATTTAATATTAAATAATTACAAAACCATGCAATAAATTTAATTAAATAAATGCCAACACATACATAGGTCTTGGTCAAGCTCATAATCGGTCGTATATGCAATGAATACATAAAAATTAACTGGCTAGAATTCATTTCTTTATTCGTTATTTATTATTAAGATGAACACACTTGTATTAATTAATAAATAAATAAATTAATTCCCTTTCATCTTAATGATCATCCAAAATTAATTGGATATACCCATCAATTTGGAATTCATGGAAAATAAACGGTAGAACCATTAATGACATATTTATTATATTAAATTAATTGAGCATTTAATTTTTTTTAAAACCATTATTAAATTTTCAAACACACAATGGTGTGCCAATTAATAAAATAAGGTTTTAATGCTATAATTTTTCAAATTTAATGTGATTTTAATTTTTTCCATTAATGGGAAACTACATAGCATGTACATCCAGCTACACACCATGTACCTCAATTGTCGTATATCCAAGTCACACACTTAGGGCTTCTGCGTGTTAACTTGGCCATACTACATAGTGTGTACATTCCAGATACACACCCTGTATCTGCTTGCTGCATGCCAGGTTGGCCCGGTCAATAACATGTTAATTCAAATCGAGTTAAAAAACAAATAACATGAAATGAAAATCTAACCATAATTTTTCATAGATCAACAATAAAATAAATAATTATAAATTTAAATGCGACTACTCTGATACCACTTGTTGGTTTCGGGAACAATGGAAGCATTGTGTTGGATGGAGATATATTAAAATTTCTTTTAATAATAGCTGACTGAAACCAAGAGCGAGGATCTTTCATATCAAATGTGTAATAAATTTATTTAATATTTGAGGAAATAAATACCTGATCTTAGGAACTTTCTTCATTGATGATTTTTGATCATCCTAAAAGGCCCTTCTGGATTGATTTCATTACAATTGTGAGGATACAAGGGTAGAATCCCTCTAGCGGTGATCCACACACACTCCAATGGTCTCTGAGAAACACCACTCATTCTCCGGGTTATAACACGACAAATCAAATGTCTTTCATTGTTCATTCTTGATCACTCGTTCTTTGGTCTTGAAGAAATTATCTCTTAGGTTTCTCATTCTTGAGAGGGAGAGAGGAGGAGGAGTTTAGAGAGAATTCGTTGTGCATAACAACTCTCTACTCCTAAACATGGAATTGGGTTCAAAATGCATTACACAATAGACATGACTGTCTATTTATAGAGTTGAGATTTCGGTTACAAAATTTAATTGCATAAAAACAATTAAATATAATTATAACCATTAATGAAATCTCATGCCACATAATAATAATAATAATAATAATAATAATAATAATAATAATAATATTTTGTAGTGCAATAAATTGCACAAAATGGATAAATAATATTTACCAACTCGTAAATAATCATTTTATCACCGGATATGGTCTTGGTCTGTTCGAACTCCTCTTGAATTTATTGAACACCCAAATAAATATTTTATTTTATTAAATAAATATTTTATTCACAAACTAGTAAATAAATATTTAATAAATATTCAATAAAATAAATAAATAAATTTTATTCACAATCCAACGAATAAATATTTATTTAATTTATGTGATCAATACAACCTGAATAAAATTATTCCTCAGTCTTGAGAATAATATTTATTTAACTAATTAAATTCAAATAGAATTTAATCGATACCAACATAAACACTTAGTGTGTGGCCCCATAAGATTATTTCTCATTGACATTAGGTGGGCTTTCCTAAAGTCCAAGATTATTATCTAGAAATGGGTCAAGGCACCAAAGAGAAAGAACTTAAAGTCACAACAACGACAACCATATATGAATGCTCACTGTGTAATATAATCCCTTTGTTATAATATCTCATAAAGTAGGTTGCATGATGGCGTCATCAATCTATATGCTTGATACATCATTATTTAACTATCTAAAATAAACTCATCATTACACTATGACCATGGAATTTAGGGATATGGTTCTATTTCAATCAAAGGCTAAGATATAAACTTCCATAAAGATGGAAGGGAAAAATCCTTCCTTGACTTATCCATTAATAACATGTCATTTGTGACACACCCAACATACCCTACTTCTCTCCAACATATGGCGTGATGGGTTTCATCATCAAATATAAGTGCGCGAGTCATGACATGCATTAATGACAATCTTAAAGTCTAAGGGTCATTAAACACGCTTGCAGATTGGAATATCTGTTGACACTAAAACATGCAGAATTCCTACTGGTGGGTTTGTTCTCTTAATCTCTTATCTTGGAGATTACCAAGTGCGGACTTCATGAGAAAAATTCTCATCTTCTTATGAGTACTCATACCTGAAGGTCTATATACTATGTGTCCCATCATAGTATGTTTTCCAACCACAAAACTATATTAAGAATATTTTCATATCACTTCAAAGTTTTCATAATAGCGGGGAACTACTATGACCTTATCAACGAAACAAATACTCTAGGACATTATTACATTAAAGTCATGCAGAACATTGAACATTATGTAATAAGATATTTAATTTAATATTTAATACATCAAATATTCATATAATCAAAGTAAACACATTTGGTTCTAGGACACCAACTCTAACACTTGTGAGGTACCTTGATAAATGTCACAAGACAACCTCCCCTGATTCGGCCTGGTTATGTTGAGTGGAATGCCTCAGGTCATGCTTATGAATTGCAAGGATAATTCCTTGACTTTATATTGGTAGTTTAGATTAGTGGAATGCCAAGGGTATCCCCACCCTTAGACTCCCTATGGGATTTGTTGAGATGGAATGTGTAATGAACCAACCTAATTCAACTAGACAAGCCACCCAAACTAGCCCGTCACGTAATATTGGTAAAACAAGATAACAGTTTGCAGTCTTGAATATAAGAAAAATAAGAAATACAATTAGATTATAGAGAAGAAACAAATGAGATACCACAATGATATACATTATAATCCAACACAGGCTAAACTAGAAAGTACATCAAATCTACACATGACCAAAAATCACCTCCAGACCAACCTGAATCGAAGGAAACAACAACAAGAGAATACAACATACTATAAGATTCCCCCCCTTTACCTGGATCTTAAAAAAACATCTACAAATGCCCAAAGGCATAAGTAGGTTGTGATCCAAATCCTAGTAGGATACCACCACCGTTTCTATACAAGGTCTAATATCAAGAATACAATAATTATATATTTTAAAACAAAGTAGTTTTCAAATCATTTTCAAAAATTAAATCTAGTTATAAATAATTTCCCCCTTTTCTCCTTTGGTTTTCATAAAAGCATTTCATATTCTCAAACCAAAAATATGACAAGTAGAAGTGATAAAACAGAAAATAATATCCATTCATCAAGAGGTACACATATCCATAAAATAAATTATCATATGAAGATATGCGATATAACCTCATATAAAACTTGTGAGCAACAATCCATGATAAAAACAATCATGCGATAAAGAACCATAAATGAAAAATGACAAAGCACCTCATATTGGGCTCTAGCCTATGGGATAATGTGTACTAGACACTCACAAGACTAAATAGGCATATGTTGGAACCAACAGATATCAAGTCCTTTCGGTAGATATCACAAAAGTTTAACTTCTAGTGGTGCAACACACACTAAGGTTATCCATGTCTCTTTCTCGATGCACCCAAGGTTCCCAATGTGAAATTTTCCAAATACATTTTCAAAACCATGCTCACTTTTTCATAAAATGTTTTCAAATCCAATCCAACATGATTTAGAGTTTAAAAACCTATTTCCAAATCATTCAAATCCATTTTCAAAGAAAAACCCCCTTTCGAAAACATTTTCCTTTTCAATAAATCATTTGAAACAACTTATCGCTTTAAATCAATGAACAACCTAAAATAATTTATCAAGAACAACATGTGATTCATCAAATTAACTAATTGCATAGAAACACCTACCTCAACATGGTAAAAACCCAACTACCTTTATCAACAGTGACAAAAAACCAAGAGAACGACCTTCGAAAGACAAGGCATGCTAAGAAACTAAAAATGATCGATATAAAACACTATCCGATCAAAAATCTGAACACAACCATAGCCAAAACCACACCCACAACCAAAAACAAAGAATAACCAAAAGGATTACATACCCAAAGAGGAGAAATACAACCAAAATGGTGATTAATCACTGAATAAAGTGATTCATAAGGGAAGGTGTCACCCAAAATCGCCTAGGAAGAGACTCTAGGTCAAGAGAGGTAAGGTTGTAAGAAAAATGAAATGAAAATCAGCCGTACACCACCCTAAAAACATATTAGTGACTATTACATGACATGAAATCCCTTTAAACATCGTGTATTCCATGAGTCTCATATACACTAAAAAACCCGTCTCTTTTTTTATTAAAAATGATAAATTTTACATTACATGACGTGAACCCCTTACACGACATATAAACCTATCACGATGTGTATCTAGTTCATGGATTCTACCTGATGGCCATTATGCGATGTGCAATTACCCATCAAATAGTAGAAAATCTAGGTTTAAGCTGAAAATTCCAACAAATCCCCGACCTCACCATTACAAGTATTCTCCCAATTCCTTTTCTTCATTGCACATCCAATGAAAAAGGAAACCAAAAACAAAGGTCAAAACATACCTAACAGAAAGGTAAGGGGTGTTACAATCTCCCCTCCATAAACGATTTATGCCCCTAGAAATCCATCAAGATCCTGGATCTACAAAAAGGGAAGACCACTTTTACCTCATCAACGACTCATGATCCCACGTCTCATGGTTATCCTATCTGCACTAACACAATACCTAGACCAGGGGGATCATTTTACCATGCAATACCTTATCTTGTCAATCCATAATCTAAATTGGATACTCAAACAAAGTGGTATTAGGTTCAAGATCAAAATCCTTTCATCTAATCACATGGGAAGGATATGGTATATACCTCCTCATCTGGGAAACATGAAACACATTGTGGATAGAAGTCAAGACAGACGACAAGTGCAACAGATATTCCACACTCTTTAGTCATCCAATGATCTAAAAGAGGCCTACAAACCTCATTTACAACTTTCCCTGCTTACCCAACTGATGATGTCCTAAGCGAGGTGAAACTCTGAGAAAGACCCAATAACTAACCTCAAACTCCAGTGGCCCCACTGAAGGTTCACATAAGACTTCTGAAGACTCTGTGTCATGATCAATCTCCTCTGGATCAACTGCACTATCTCCGTCGTCTCCTGAACAACACTCGACCCAACCAAGGACCACTCTCCCAACTACACCCAACATAAGGGAGATCTAAATGGACACCCATACAAAGCCTAAAAGGGTGACATCTTTATCAAATCCCGATAACTATTTTTATAGGCAAACTCATCCAAAGGAAAATTCTTTTCTTAGATCCTCCAAAATCTAGCACATAATCCTGGAGCATATACTCTAGAACCTAGATAACACTCTCTATTTATCTATATGTATGTGGATGATAAGACATGATCAATCTAATCTGGGAACCCATCACCTCTTGAAAACCCTTACAAAACCTGGATGTGAACATTATATCCCTATCATAAATAATTACAGAGGGAACCCCGTGAAGTCTCACAATCTCTCAGACACACAAGTCCCCAAGTTATTCCACTTTCATCATCTCCTAAATATGTAGGAAATGCACTGATTTTGTGAGTTAGTCAATGATCACCCAAATCACATCCTTCTCACTAAGATTGTGTGGAAAACCAATAATGAATTCCATGGAAATCTCATCCCACTTACATACCAGAATGGGCAAGGGACGCAATAACCCTACAGGTATTTAGTGTTCCACCTTAATTCTATGAGAAGTAAGACATCATGATACAAAATCCTCAATCGACCATCTCATCCCCTGCCACCAATACTGACATCTTGGACCATGATACATCTTAGTATTACTTGGATGCATAGACCAGCAAGAATAGTACCCATTGTCCAACAATTCCTGCCTTAGGGAAAATAGAACACCCAACCTACTATGGAAGCACAAAACTCCACTGGGAGATTGAGACTACTCACTCGAGGTCTCCCTACCATAAAGGTTTTCACTAAAACATTGGAACTCGGTGTCTAATGATTTCTCAAGCCGAACATGCTCGTAAAAAGATGAGTATACTTTCATTGAAGCCAAAAACACCTATCCACCAACCTCATCCACTTCCAAACTCATCTTAGTAAACAAACTCATCAGATACCACTCCTCTACTAATTCTTTCATGGCTTATGTCAGTAATTTTATGCTCAATGCACTGGAAACCACATTCCCTTTCCCAAGGGTATAAGAAATATCAAAATCAAAATCATTAAGATACTCTACCCAGATTCTTTGTCACAAATTTAGGTCCTTTTGAGTAAAAATATATTTCAGACTCTTATGATTAGAATATACTGTAAACTTCTACCCAAAGAGATAGTGACACCACATTTTGAGTGCATGCATAACTGTTGGAATTGGTGTCCTAGAACCAAATTCCATGTAATTTATGATAACCTATATTCACATTTTTGAATATTAATAAACTACTTGTCACATCATGATTTTTTTCATAGCATAGAGTAGCTATCTCACTAAAAGTTCATAGTAGTTCCCCGCTACGATGAGAACCCAGAAGTGCTATGACACTATTCTTAAATATATGTTCTATATCCGGATGATATCATTTGAGGAACACAAATGATACAAGCTATCAGGGGTGGATACTCATAGGATTTTGAGGCACCTTTTCATGGTTTACGCCCTTGGTAATATCCAGTGTAGGAATTTATGAGAATGAGACCCGCCAGTAGGAAATCCATATTTACACGTGTCATTAGATGTTCCTACTTGTAGAAGTGTGTATTGATACTTATACTTTAATATTATTATTAACGATTATTATGAGTCATGTACATTGATGTATTGACAAAAACTATGATGACATATGTTCGTAGCAAGGCAGGATATGTTAGGTGCATCACGAGTAATATTGAATTAATGAATAATGTGAGAAATGGGTTTTCCCTTCTATTCTTTAATGGAAGTTGATATCTTATTCCATTTGATGGAAATGATATAGCCTAAATAAATCCATAACCATGATATTCTATAGGCAAGTTCAATTTACAGGAAGTCGAAGAAAGAGACATCGAGCACATAAGTTGATGACACCAGCATGCAACCTACTTGATTAGAGATATAAAGTTAAAGTGATTATATTACATAGTAAGTGTTCATATGAGGTTTTATTTCATTGTGATATTAACTTCTTTCTTTATGGGTGCCTTGGTGTGTTGCTAGATTCCAACCTTGAACTTTAGGCTCGTTCTCTTAATGCCATTGATAAAAAGGTCTAGAGGGTCACACACTAAGTGTATCCAGAATCTCAGTAAAATAATATATATTATTATTTACTATTTAACAATTTGAATAAATATTATTCCCACATATGGTTTAATAATTGTTCATGTTTCTTTGATCACATATATTCCATCACCAGTTATTTGAGAGAATATAATGTGAGCAGAATATTTAATAAATATTTATTTTCTATTTAGTGAATATAATATTTATTTATTTATTGATGAATAGTGCAGTGATATTTATTTAATAAATAAATAGTCATTATTCAAGGCCTGATAAATATTATGGAGGAATGATGAACCAATTTTAATGGTCTGGTGAAAAATAATAAATATTGAATATTATTTGATTAAATAATATTTAATTTAATTCACAAGTTAAGCGCATGTCGAGAAATAATAAAAATAATAATATTATTTGACATGGGGTTCCACATAGATTAAATAAATAATAAAGGGCACTTGTACAAATATTTTATTTTAACCCTAGCAGTATATAAACTAAATTATATTATTTTCTAAGATAGCAAATTAATTTGTTTAATTGTACACAACAAATTTGGAGAATCCTCTCATGCCCTAGAGATCTCACTTCTCCAAGAACAATCCCAAGAACATAGAGCTATCTTCCCCCACCTCTCACTCACAAGTCAAGAGAGATCAAGGAGAATGCTTTGGAAGAAATTCTCATGGCGATCAAAGGTGAACAACACAAGCGATAAGATCTACTATGCTAGCACCCGACGATTCCTATGACAACATTTGGAGATTTTTAGAACACGTATGGATCACCACTAGATGGAATCTACTATTGATTCTTTCAACACAACAACAGTGCAATAAATATCTTTTGTTAGATCCATCAAAAAATAAAGAATTCCTATAAGTTAATTCTTTAATTGATTAAATTAGTTATAAATAATATGTGATGATCCTCCCACTGGCCCTGGAATTATATCTATTGTATGTCTTCTTTGATTTAATTCCATTGATCACGGTGTTTATCATCATGTAAATCTCAAATTTATCATCGATCATGATAAAAAGCAAATTTGGGCATGACTCATCGCATGATTCTGTTGCACTTGGAACCTACAAGTGGTATCAGAGTGGTCATATAATTATTTATAATTATTTAAATATCGTTGATTGATTTATGCATTTTTCATTTCGTTTTAATTCAATTTTAATCATTCTTTTAATCCGAATTGTGAGATCTGCTTCTTCATCCTTCATTTCTCTCAGATATAATCAAAATGATTAATTTTACGAATGAAATAAAATCGAAGAACTCATCCAGAGTTTCTGAGGATTCTAGATGGATAACACAGGAGTACATGCCGTTACACACCATGTACTTGTGTTCAATGCACTAGGAATTAATTCATAATTAATTCATACCATGTGCATTGATGACACATGGTACATTTATTTCTTACACCGCATGTTTACCAGGCCATGTTGGTGCATGGTCAGCCAGAGTACACACCGTGCAACCCACATACACGGTGTGCAATCCTTTAAGTCACAGACAAGCTGTGTAATTCCATACATGACCTACATGATTGGTAACCGTGCAACTCAGAGACCGCACGTAATGTAGTCCTTTATACACGTCATGTACTCCAATTTTTCAAGTCACAATTTACATGTCGAGTCCCTAGGCATGTGCCTCAGATAGATAGTGAGAGATGTATACACCGTGTAGCGTGCTTATACACACTGTGTACTTATAACAAATTAAGTAGAATTAAAATTAATTTATTATACTGAGTAAACCTTATCAACATGTGCTTGCTTTTGGTCATTAAGTTGACAAGACACACCATGTGATGGGTTTTAATATATATATATATGTTTAATTAATTTTTGCATAATGTTCATATTTTCATATTATGTGCGAGTCATATGACAAATGTTACTCTACATCCATTGAAGCATAACATGTTATAGAAAAATCATGCAATTCATGTAATCATTAAGTTGATAGTACATGTCATTAAAGTATGTGATAAGTTGTGTATGTCATATGTCACAAGATTAAACAATATATGAGTATAATACATGTTGGGTAGATTCAGACAGGTATTCACCATGTTGCCTCCAAGGTATATTTATGTAAATAATTAATTTTAAATAAATTTATTTAATTTTTTTAAAATTATGATAGATGAGAATATTAAGGAAATTCGGATGAGAATTATGATAAAATAATTGATTAATTAGAGAATATAATTAATTGATTCAAGTGAAATTTATCTTAAATAAGAAAAATTAAGAATTGAATGCTAGTTTTATTATTTGTGTAATTCATTGCATGCATATGGATGATCATGAGAATAAACCAGACCTTTGTATGTGTCTAGTTTCATTTAATTTATTATTAAATTAAATTGTTGGACTACACGCCTTCTCTCCTCTTATTATGTAAGGGCCTGCATGCCCAAGGTTTCTTTTATGTAAACCATTTCCCCCTCACTTAGATGTGAGTAAAAGCATATGTAATGCATGGAGCTCCCAAGCTAATGGAGGTCGTTCAAGTTTGGAGCTGAGGTGAAAACAACCCAAGAGAGATACATAGGTGGACAGGTGGAAAGCTGTAACACGAACCTTAATTAGTTCAAGGTGTTTCCCCCTAGGTAAATGGTTAGTTTATCAACCGTTAGATAAACTAACCATTAGTAAAATTTCATGATTGAACCACTTAATTATTTTATTTCTGTCAAGTTTCATGGTATTTAATTATAAATGTTTTGTCGCAATCACATGAATTAATGAAATTAACGAGCATGCAATATAGAACTAAAATAAATTGGCTCATGCATAAATATTATATAAGACATGTTTAATCACTTAAGTAAATACAATTAATATTAACATGCATGTAATAAAGATAATAATTGGAAATTTATGCATAAATGATAAAATCACTCAATTATATATATTAAGTCGGTATAGCCTCCCACTACTTTAGTTAAAATCGAACCATAGTTTAAAGTGATTGAACAACTAAAGTTGGGGTGCTTTCAATTATCAGGGAATTCTAACTTGAAGTTTTATGTTGTCTTATCTTAGTTCACATCAAGCATTGACTACCAAAGTAAGACTTGGTGTAAATGAGAGGCAAGAGTTTAAGGATTTTAGGATTGGGGAGTCCACTCAACAAATCAAGGAGCTGTGAGTTAATGCAGTTGGTATTTGGAATGCCTACCTAAAACCATTAGAGTTGCATGACCAACCAAAGTTAGGGTAATGAGAAGGGGAATATGGATCCTTGCCACTAGAATGTCTAAGTAACATGATATTCTGAAGCCAATAGTGAGGGATATTGGGTTTCGATAAAATAGTGGGAGACTAATAAATATAATATTTATTTATTTGTCTAAGTTTTATCGGTTAAAACACTAAAATTTTTCTCATATTATTTTGTAGAAACAATATTAAAATGAATTCAAATATATCACTGCAATCCATACTTGATAAGGATAACCTTCTCACCAGAACAAATTTTCAAGAGTGTCAAATATACTTACACATTATCCTTCACCATGAAAAGAAATTATATGTGTTGGAAGAACCTATTCCTAAAGAACCTGATAAAGAGGCTAGTGATGAAGAGTTATCTCTCTATGAGAAACATCTATATGATTCTACAAATGTTTAGTGTTTCATACTATGATCCATGACCAATGATATTTTTAAAGCAACATGAGGATATGGATGCGTATAGTATGATGTCTAACCTTCAAGATATCTATTAAGAGAAGGTGATACAAGAGAAGTATGAGATCTCTGATGCTTTTTTTACAACTAAGTTTGGAGAGTCTGCACCATCTGGGCCCTATGCAGTCAAACTTATTAGCTACATTGAACACTTAGACATATTAGGTATTAAATTCCCAGATGAGTTGCTTATGGATCTCATAATTTCATCACTACCCAAGACCTTTTCTAATTTTATTTTTAATTACAATATGAGAAATAATGAGAAGAATATTTTAGAACTTATTACTTTGATTCACCAAGTGGATAAGGAAATGGGGTGTGATAAACCCATGATCCTTTTAGTGAATAAGAAAAGGAAGAACAAGGAAAAGGGTCCCAAGACTCATAATAAGTCTAAATCTCTCAAGCACCATCTTTCCAAGAAGAAGAAGATCCAGAGGCAGGGAAAGGAAAAAGAGGTAGTATGTTTTTTATGTGGCAATCTAGGTCAATGTAAGAGTAATTAAACCCAGAAGTAAGGGGAAACTAAAGGTGCATTCGTTATCAAGTGTAATATTTCAATATCTACACATTGGGTATTAGATACAGCTTGTGGTGCTCACATATGTATCCAAATACAAGAACCAGGTAGATTCCGTAAGATCTATAGAGGAGGGGTGGATTTGAGAGCTACTAATGGTGTGAGTATGGATGCTCTAGCCATTTGTGACTACAACATTTCATTACCAATGTGAATGATTTTGGTTTTAAAATATTGTTATTATGTACCAACGATTACCAAAAAAATAATTTCTTTATCATGCCTAGATACAGATGTGTTTATTTTCATGTTTGGAAATAAATTTTTTTTCTTTTATAAATACAACATATTTTATGGTATGAAACATTTAAATAACGATCTTTATATATTAAATTATAAAAAACCAAGTATTGATAATTGATAATGAATCATGTTCAAATGAATCATATAACACCCATCTATGACATAACCATCTTGGTCATGTAAACGAGAAGAATTTGACAAAGCTCTATCAAGATGGTTATTTAAACTCATCTAAGCTAAAACCACTTGAAAGATGTCATGCTTATTTATAAGAAAAAATGACCAAACTTACATTAGGTGGGTAGGGTTAAAGGTCCATATATCCTCTAGGATTGGTACACACTATTTTTTTGTGGACCATTTCTAGTAGAAGCTATAAGTGGGTATTATTACTTTATAACTTTTTTTGATGACTTGAGTAGATATGGTTATGTCTACTTGATGAGGTATAAGTCCAAGTTATTTGAGAAATTCAAGGAATTCAATAACGAAGTAGAGAATCAACTTGGAAAGAGGATAAAGAAGATTCGATTAGATCGAGGAACTACTACAAAAACGGGCATTAACAGTGCTAAAAACGGGCTTTAACAGTACTAAACAAGCACTTCTTTAGCGCTGATAAATGATTGTTTTATCAGAGCTCCTTTAGCGCTGATAAACTTATATTTTATCAGTGCTTATTTAGCGCTGATAAAGGTGTAGTTTATCAGTGCTAAATGAGCGCTGATAAATTCCCTCTCTGCTGCTACGATAAATCTGCAGCAGCACACCCGAACACCTGCAAAAAAATAGCATCTCAATAAGCCAATTAAAGAAAGTATACCCATACAAAATTAACTCATAAATCATAAGAAAATTAGACCAAGTATACCCATACAACAATTATACCCGTACACCATTAACACATAATTTATAAGTTAATCAAGTACTTAAAGAAATCAATTCAGAATTCAGGGGGTTTGGGGGCTGTTCAAGGGTTTGGGGTGGCTGTCCAAGGGGGGGTAGGGGGTGTCCGGGGGGCTTTCCTGTTCAATCCTAAGGCTCCACATGGGTGTGTTTTATCAATACATAAATCTTTGGACTTTTGTCTATCCACTATTCATCATGTTCTCAACCTCAAAGAAGTTATAAGGTTTGTACACACACTGAGGTGCACATACTTGGGGGGGGGGATGAATCTCATTAATAAACCCCCAATATTAAACCTGCAATAGGATATTGTAAGTGCATGATCAGGCAATATGAACAACCTAGTTGAGAAAGAACTGGAATAAAACTAATAAAAAAATCATCATTGATCCTCAAATCCATGACCATGATTAAACCCAAATTAATTTTCCAAGTGCTGAACTTTTACCAAGCATTTCACAAGGATCATGTCGACATTATAAAAATATAGTTTGACCAAGTCCTACCCCATCTACATCAATACACATTGATTCTCAAGTATTAAAGCTTGATCAACCATACCTACTTCATCCAATGTTAGGGTTTCTCTGAGTACATCATAGGAACCACACAAAACATATAATATACCATGGTCTCCCCACTATATACATAATTATCATTGACCTCCAATATGTGAGTTTTATTTATTATCCATCATGGAAATCCACTTATGGGAGTTTTCTCATCCAGGGAATACCCTCAACAGTATCTCAGACCACCCATATGTGTTCTTCCAATTTCGAGGCATAAGACCTACAAGGATCTCATCCCTATACTATGGGAGTACCCTTATTTAGGGAATAATACTAAGAAGCATATATTATTTACCATATGGGAGTATTATCATCCAAATAATAATCCCTAGAAGCATATCAACCCTCCAATATGGGTGTATTCTCATTTGAGGCATAATCTATATAATCATCTCAGCCCTCCCCTATGGGATTATTTTCATTTAGTGAATATTCCCGATAAGAATATCATCCCACTCCTATAGTTGTATTCTCATTTGGGGAATAATACCTATATACATCTCATCCATCCCCTATGAGAGTATTCTCATTTAAGGAATAAGACCCATAAGCATATCCACCCTCCCAAATGGGAGTATTTTCATCCAGATATAATCCCATAAGTATCATAGACCCAAACACATGATCACCCTAGTATACCAGGCCAACCATGACTTGATATATATTATTCCCCTGATAGATCACATTCCATGACCCCCCATTTAAAATATCAATGCAATCCGAATGCATTTGGTCGGATTTCTGTAGGTCAGTTGTTGTTTTCACTTAAAATCTTGTCCATTTTAAACAAAATAGATACCCTTTGAGTGATAGTGGCCACACCGTGCCTCGGATTGAGGTGGGGTTGACTCGTAAACTCCACCAAGGACCCTTGGATCGTTCTTATAAAAGATCAATGCAATACGAATGTGTTTGTTCAGATTTCTGTAGGTCAGTTGTTGTTTTCACTTAAAATCTTGTCCATTTTAAACAAAATAGAGACCCTTTGAGTGCTAGGGGCCACACCGTGCCTCGAATTGAGGTGGGGTTGACTCGTACACGTGACCAAGGACCCTTGGATCATTCTTATAAAATATAAATTCAATCCGAATGCGTTTGGTCGGATTTACGTAGGTCAGTTGTTGTTTTCAATTAAAATCGTGTCCACTTTAAACAAAATAGAGACCCTTTGAGTGATAGAGGCCACAACTTACCTCGTATTGAGGTGGGTTTGACTCATACACGTCACCAAGGACCCTTGGATCGTTCTTATAAAATATCAATGCAATCCGAATGCGTTTGGTCGGATTTCCATAGGTCAGTTGTTGTTTTCACTTAAAATCTTGTCCATTTTAAACAAAATAGAGACCCTTTGAGTGCTAGCGGCCACACCGTGCCTCTGATTGAGGTGGGGTTTACTCTTACACATCACTAAGGACCCTTGGATCGTTCTTATAAAAGATCAATGCAATCCGAATGCGTTTGGTCAGATTTCCGTAGGTCAGTTGTTGTTTTCAATTAAAATCGTGTCCACTTTAAACAAAATAGAGACCCTTTGAGTGATAGCGGCCACACCGTGCCTCAGATTGAGGCAGGGTCGACTCGTACATGTCACCAAGGACACTTGGATCTTTTTTATAAAAGATAAATGCAATCCTAACGTGTTTGGTCGGATTTCCATAGGTCAGTTGTTGTTTTCACTTAAAATCTTGTCCATTTTAAACAAAATAGAGACCCTTTGAGTGCTAACGGCCACACCGTGCCTCATATTGAGGTGAGGTTTACTCGTACACGTCAATAAGGACCCTCAGATATTTCTTATAAAAGATCAATGCAATCCGAATGTGTTTGGTCAGATTTCCGTAGGTCAGTTGTTGTTTTCACTTAAAATCTTGTCCATTTTAAACAAAATAGAGACCCTTTGAGTGCTAGCGGCCACACCGTGCCTCATATTGAGGTGGGGTTGACTCATACAAGTCACCAAGGACCCTTTTATCGTTATTATAAAATATCAATGCAATCTGAATGCGTTTGGTCAGATTTCCGTAGGTCAGTTGTTGTTTTCAATTAAAATCGTGTCCACTTTAAACAAAATAGAGACCCTTTGAGTGATAGCGGCCACACCATGACTCGGATTGAGGCGGGGTTGACTCGTACATGTCACCAAGGAGCCTTGGATTGTTATTATAAAAGATCAATGCAATCCGAATGTGTTTGTTCAGATTTCCGTAGGTCAGTTATTGTTTTCAATTAAAATCGTGTCAACTTTAAACAAAATAGAGACCCTTTGAGTGATAGCGGCCACACCGTGCCTCGTATTGAGGCGGGGTTGACTCATACACGTCACCAAGGACTCTTGGATCGTTCTTATAAAATATCAATGCAATCCGAATGCGTTTGGTTGGATTTCCGTAGGTTAGTTGTTGTTTTCACTTAAAATCTTGTCCATTTTAAACAAAATAGAGACCCTTTGAGTGCTAGCGGCCACACCGTGCCTCGGATTGAGGCGAGGTTGACTCTTAAATGTCACCAAGGACCCTTGAATCGTTCTTATAAAAGATCAATTCAATCCGAATGCGTTTGGTCAGATTTCTGTAGGTCAGTTCTTGTTTTCACTTAAAATCTTGTCCATTTTAAACAAAATAGAGACCCTTTGAGTGCTAGCGGCCACACTGTGCCTCAGATTGAGGTGGGATTGAATCGAACACGTCACCAAGTACCCTTGGATCGTTCTTATAAAAGATTAATGCAATCCTAATGTGTTTTGTTGGATTTCCGTAGGTCAGTTGTTGTTTTCATTTAAAATCTTGTCCATTTTAAACAAAATAGAGACCCTTTGAGTGCTAGAGGCCACACCATGACTCGGATTGAGGAGGAGTTGACTCGTACACATCACCAAGGACCTTTGGATCGTTATTATAAAAGATAAATGTAATCTGAATGCGTTTGGTCAGATTTCCGTAGGTCAGTTGTTGTTTTCAATTAAAATTGTGTCCACTTTAAACAAAATAGAGACCCTTTGAGTGATAGCAGCCACACCGTGCCTCAGATTGAGGCGGGGTTGACTCATACACGTCAACAAGGACCCTTGGATCATTCTTATAAAATATCAATGAAATCCTAATGCTTTTGGTCGGATTTCCGTAGGTCAGTTGTTGTTTTCAATTAAAATCGTGTCAACTTTAAACAAAATAGAGACCTTTTGAGTGATAGCGACCACACCGTGCCTCAGATTAAGGCGGGGTTGACTTTTACACATCACCAAGGACCCTTGGATCATTCTTATAAAATATCAATGCAATCCGAATGCGTTTGGTCAGATTTCCGTAGGTCAGCTGTTTTTTTCACTTAAAATCTTGTCCATTTTAAACAAAATAGAGACCCTTTGAGTGTTAGCGGCCACACCGTGCCTTAGATTGATGTGGGGTTTACTCATAAACGTCACCAAACACCCTTGGATCGTTATTATAAAATATCAATGCAATATGAATGTGTTTGGTCTGATTTCCGTAGGTCAGTTGTTGTTTTCACTTAAAATCTTGTCCATTTTAAACAAAATAGAGACCCTTTGAGTGCTAGCGGCCACACCGTGACTCATATTGAGGCGAGGTTGACTCTTAAATGTCACCAAGGACCCTTGGACTGTTCTTATAAAATATCAATTCAATCCGAATGCGTTTGGTCGTATTTCCGTAGGTCAGTTGTTGTTTTCAATTAAAATCGTGTCCACTTTAAACAAAATAGAGACCCTTTGAGTGATAGCGGCCACACTGTGCCTCAAATTGAGGCGGGGTTGACTCGTACACATCACCAAGGACCCTTGGATCATTATTATAAAATATCAATGTGATCCGAATGCATTTGGTTGGATTTCCGTAGGTCAGTTGTTGTTTTCAGTTAAAATCTTGTCCATTTTAAACAAAATAGAGACCCTTTGAGTGGTTCAACATTATTTCATGTTGCTGGTGCATATAATATGTTAAAATGGGAAAATGACTCATTGGAGAAAGTCGGTTTTATTTAATAACAATTACAATTTTCCTACGAACATTTACATACAACAATGTTTCATCTTTTGATCCCCTTAACCCCTCTCAAAAATGACCACAAATTGTACATGTCCCCAAGTCAGATCTTCACTGTATTTGTGTACAATCTTCCATCAGGTATGCGGACCACTCATTTCTTAACACATCTATATCGTCTTGTGAGTATGAGGCTTTTCGTCAGTCATAGTAGTACTGCAAAATAAAAAAATAAAGAATTAATAAATAACTTAAACGAACTAGTAGTTGTTTTTAATAATACCTCTTTAGGGATGCTAGTTTGATGATGAAAAATGATCTCTTTCATAAATTTACAAACATAATAACTTTAATCATTATCGTTTGTTTTTTTTGACACTGCAAAAAAAATTGATCATTAGGAGAATAAGTAACTTGTGTTGAGATGTGTTTGGATAATGAAATTTTATTATATATACCCTGATATTTGTCCAGACATAGTACTTGCTTGCCTCCTTATGCTTATCCCCTGGCCTAATTCCTTTTTTAGACGATAATGATACACTGCCCTATTAGTAAAAGATAATATAAATTATATTACTTGATGTTTAGACCTAAAACGTAAGATGTATTGTCTTACAGATTCACAAACTCCATCATGTGTGGTCAGTTTGATGGATATCCTTACTTTGAATCCAGAAAATAAATCTTTGGAGTATCCAAGTTCACCGCAATTAGCAACCAATGTTTCCTAAAAACACAAAAAGGAATAAGTAATAAAAGAAGTGAAAATATAATTGATATGCTTTAATCATAGAGTATTACCCCTGCATGGTTGGTATTAGGAAAAGTTTGTCATCTGTAATCTTGCGTTCAAATGTTTTCAGCAAGCCGTTCACTATTTCATCCCTTTTTGATGGCTCTATTTTTGTTAGGTGTGTTGATGTGATATGAGGACTAACCAGTCCAAATCTTGGCTCATGGGAAAATTCCTTCAATTGTTTTTCATAAATGCCTCTGTCAACAATATAAAATGCATTTAGTCATAATTTGCACGCTAGATCAACTTTTGGAAAATCAATTCATGGGAACATACCTCATATATACATTTACAACTGTGACACCTAGCCAACCGTTTTCAAGGATTTCATTTACATTTTCAGCAGCAACGAAATCTTGAATTTCCTCTCCGTATATATTCTCTTCGAAAACCACTATATGACTATTACCATCTTTTAGCCTCGTATCCACATGAGTCTTCAATGCTAGTAAATGTGGAAAGAGAACAGGTGGTGTTATTGTGCTTTCAGTAGCTCCTTGGGATCGGTTGGTCGATCCTTTAGATGGTTTTGAGCCGACATTTGTCACCCCCTTCCCTTTCTCCATCTATAACAATAATCATTGATTCAGACCCTTTTTTCATTAATTGTTAAGGGTTTATCTTGAAAAGAAAAGGAAATAAATACCTCTTTGTCCGCATGTACTCTTACAAGTTGTGACAGCCATGCAATGAATGTCCCAATAGCCTTTTCGACCGTATGAATATCATCATCATCAAGTGGAATAGGTAGCTCTGCCTTTGGCTCATGATCTACAGTAATCGTCACTTTCAGATTATCTTTCGGAAGTGGTCTATTATGCAGTGTGGAATCTGGGATATTGAACATTGTAGTCCTCACTACAAGGTGATAGGTGGGTGTTGAAAGATATAAATCACAATCATTATCACCCTATAAGAGATGAGTACAGAAAAATTATCAGTGTTTGTCTGATTCATATTTCATGGGAACAATTATTAGAATATTGATTACCACGACTAAGAAAATTCTTTGAGGTGAATGGATCACCTCAAAGCTGGTGGGGGGTGGGGTGGGATGTTCATGCGGCGGTTGTTCTTGAGTCGTGGCTTCCTTTTTCTTCCCACCCATAAAAGTTGATAGCAACTCTCCCTGCCATTGCAATTGTTCTTCAAGGGTTGATATTTTTTCGCTCATTTGTTCCAATTTTTCATCTGTATCATCCATTTTTTTTCTTCTTCTCAAAATATACTCGGGGTGTCACCCCAAACCCTGCACCTCTGACACGACCGTATTTTTCTAGCTGCTTCAAAGCCGTCGATAATAGGTCTGTATCAGCTACAGGAGTAGCTGATTCCTATGACTGTCAGATATAGGAAAATAAATAAATATTTTTATGTAATGGAAATTTTAAACAAATTATTTTATCGTTGTGTCATACTTACACATATTTCCCACACTTTCTATGTGTTCTCATCTACTAACTTCCCATCTTTGTTCACACGTGCCTCCTTCCATAGCACATGACGTGGGATGGAAGTGCATTTGGTTTTAGACTCATCAATCTACATATAAACATAGAAAAATAATTATGATGTTGTTTATTGGCACCTAACAATATTATTGTAAATTTAAAATACGTACCATTTTCTTTTCTAATGAAGTGTACCCCATCCTTGCTTTACGATAGGGGTATGTTGGTTTTGAAGCACGTTCCTTATTTTCAGTACAGAGTTTCTGTTTCATAAATAAAATATTGACAATCAAAGTGATGAATACAGGTATCCTCAAACAACGTATTATCACTCACAATGTACCTGAAACTTCTCATCCCCACGACGGCCAATAAATGCATCCCATGCTTCTTGGGATATCAGGTGAGCGTAGACAATGGGTGGGTGCAGGTTTATTTTACCTTTAGAATCTTTGAGGTGACATCTTATTAAAATAGTGCGAAAACCTCGATGAATCTTTCCTGCAAGCCTTAGTACATAATCCTTGTGTGAATCATCTACTATAAATGTACTTTTAAAGAGATTAAGAAGAGTAATACATTGTTTCATTATTTTATTTTCTAGTAAATTAAAGAAATAAATTCATAATGTTACCGTAATTTCTTCCCAGATCACAACCTTAAGCCTGGACACAACATGGTTCCATGAATCTATGTCAATCGGCACGCGTTTCCAAGTGAAAAATCCAATGTAGCTACTAAACATAGCCTTTTTGGGATTCACATGTTGGCCTCGTGCATTCCATCTGACTTCAAATTTGATGCCTTTTCTTTTCGCCTTAATTTTTTTGGCTAACACCGTCAAACTATGATGCACCTGTGATTTCTGCGACGCTGGTCCTTCATTCCCAACCATTTAATCGATATCAACATCATCTATATTTTCATCTAGAATGGTATCAACGACATGTGTTGATGGTTGTTGGACCTCAACACTAAGAGCAGCAGGAGCCGCAGCAGCAGGAGCAGCAGGAGGAGCAACAGGAGGAGCAACAGCAGCAAGAGCCGCAGTAGGAGGAGCAGCAGGAGGAGCAGAAGGAGCAACAACAGGAGCAACAACAGAAGCAACATGAGCTGCAGGAGCAGCAGGAGCAGCAGCAGGAGCAACAACAGCAGCAGCATGAGCTACAGGAGCAGCAGGAGCAGCAGTAGGAGCAACAGCAGCAGCAGTATGAGCTGCAGGAGCAGCAGCAGCAGCAGCAGCAGCTGCTTGAGAGACTTGTTTAGCCTCAAGGTTAGGAGCATCAGAATGTGCATAAGTCATTATCTACAAAAGTGGTTGAACAGTTAATTCAGATTACATAAATTCAGTAATGATAAGATAATAACATGAGATAACAAGATCTATATTACAAATAAAATATAACTTGTTTACTGAACTCTCTTTCTTTTTTTCAAAGGTTGAAGGGATTTGACACCTCTATCGATTATCCAAATCCCTTCATTGTGGTCTCCTCTAACATACAAAACATCATCTGCATTGGGACCGCTCCGAAATGATTGCGACGTACCACTAAAAGGATCGTCCTCAACCGAATTTTCATCGGAACCTTCAGTAGTTTTGGACGATAACAGAACAGTCGACCACTTTCGGTTTGCAGGATCTGGAACATAAAAAACTTGTACCGCTTGTGATGCCATTATAAACTATTCGTCTTTGTACCCTTCTTTACTAAAATCAACTTTCACAAATCCCCATTCATCTATTTCAACACCACTATTGTTATCAATCCATTTTCATTGAAAAATCGGCAATTGGAATGTCGTATAATCTAACTCCCATATTAGTTTGATAATGACAAAGTATGACATATTTGCATAAATTGGATTTCTGTCCTTACTACCAGAAACATGCATCGCTTCATCCACTAGTGTAACTCCACTATTTTGCATGGTACTATCTTCATCATGTTCATCTGTATAGAATGTATAACCATTAATTACATAACCACTGTAAGATAATACATACACACTTGGTCCAGCGGCTAGCCATCGAAGACGTTCTGAAATTGAATTCAGATTTTCATCCAACTGCTTAAAAATATGGTCCTAAAACCATCCTATAAACTGGTGATTATGTGTATCTGATAACCATTTTTTAGACCTCGATGGATTCAACTGCCTAAGAATTTCTTTGTGAGTTTCAATATATGGAGCAACCTCCCAACTGTTATGCAAAACATAAAGACGAGCCTTCTCCCGATCTGTAATACTAATTGTCACAACTTCTATTCTAGAAATTCCCTCACCCTCAATGTGTCCAGTGTGACGAGATTTTGGGAGACCAATGCTTTCCACATCAGATAGGTATTCAGTACAAAATTCAATGGCTTCCTCAACAATATATCGCTCCACTATACAACCCTCTGCCCGACTTCGATTTTTGACATACGCTTTAAAAATCTTCATATACCGTTCAACAGGATACATCCATCTATAGTGCACATGACCACAAAGTCGAATCTCTCTCACCAAGTGAATCATCAAATGAACCATCATATCAAAGAATGTTGGCGGGAAGAAATTTCTAATTCACATAATATGATGACAATTTCTTTTTCCATAGCTGACAATTTACCCGGGTCTAAAACTTTGCTACATATAGCTTT
Organism: Viscum album; assembly: GCA_963277665.1. Taxonomy (NCBI): domain Eukaryota; kingdom Viridiplantae; phylum Streptophyta; class Magnoliopsida; order Santalales; family Viscaceae; genus Viscum; species Viscum album. Next base: position 1,532,150,309 of record OY728120.1, on the reverse strand, counting down.
GAAAAAAAAGTTTGGTTAACGTATGCCAAACATTCTTGGGAAAAATACAACGTAAAGATATAGAAATTAGATCTTGCATCAAAACATGGCAATCATGTGATTTCAAACCTTTTAACTTCAAATCATTCATTGAAACAATGTTCTTGATATTTGACGAGTACCCCTATGAAACCTTTACATCATCGAAGAATTTGCAAAACTGATATCTCTCCGCCCTAGAAAGAGTATAAGCAGTTGGAGGAAGAAACATTCAATTTTCACCCTTCACGAGAGCCAACTCTTCTCATATTCCCATGTCAACCATGTCCAACCTTGCCTTAATTCTATCTTTTGTTTTGCCAGGGGCATTTAGCAAAGTTCCGATAACACTGTCACATACAATTTTTTCCACATGCATCACATCAAGAAAATGTCTGACGTACAAACAATTCCAGTATGGTAATTCAAAAAAACTGATCTCTTTTTCCAACCGATTTTCGTAAGGTTTTTCAAAAATGGTTTATCAAAAATAGTGTTCAGATCTTTTACTTTCTCAAACAGCTGATCACCTGTTAGTGGAGACGATGTTGCGCATTTTTCTGAACTTCCATTGAATGATGTCGTCCAAGATCGATACTTATGCCGACGAGGTAGAAATCTACGATGTCCTAGAAACACAGATTTCGATGAATGTTTCAACCTAATTTATTCTGTATCTTCTTCGCACACGGGACACCCTTGAGTTCCTTTAATGCTATAGCCTGACAAATTTCCATAAGCAGGAAAATCATTTATTGTCCCATACAACATCGCTCTCAATGTGAAGTATTCACTTTTATAAGCATCATACAACATTACACCTGAGTCCCACAATAACTTCAAATCCCCGATCAAAGGATCCAGATAAACATCAATATCGTTACCTAGTTGTTTTGGTCCTAATATAAGCATAGATAACATGATGAATTTCTGCTTCATGCATAACCAGGGTGGTAAGTTATAATTTACCAACATAACAGGACATGTACTATGAGTGCTGGTTTGAAAACCAAAAGGATTTACTCCATCTGTAGATAACGCAAGACGAAGGTTTCTCGGCTCTTTTACAAATTCAGGATACTCATGATAATTTTTCTTCTATTGAGGAGAGTCGCCCGGATGACGTAATAACCCATCTTTATTTCTTTTATCTGCATGCCACGACAATTGTCTTGCAGTTTCTTCACTTTCATATAGACGCCTAAACCTTGGAATGATTGGAAAGTACCATACAACTTTCGTAGGATTGGATTTATCTTTCTTGTATCGAGAAACACCACACTTTGGGAATTCTATAAGTGATTTGTTCTCTTTGAGAAACAATATACAGTCTTTCGGGCAAACATGTATTCTTTCAGAAATCATTCCCATCGAGCGTAGCATTCGTCTAGCTTCATATGTCCAGCTTGGGAGCTCATTATCTTCTGGGAGCATGTCATTCAAGAGAGCAAGTAGTTCCATAAAACTGACATCACTCCATCCATTGCCTGCTTTCAATTTATACAACTTCAGTACAACTGACAATGTTGTATACCTAGTGCAAGTAGCATACAATGGCGTCTTTACACAACTCTTTAACTTCTCAAACAATTTTGGGCAATCACGGAATTCATCTTGAATTGTCTTTGTCATTTCCTCAATACGATCTTCATCATCATTGAAATCTGTAATCACATCCTCCATACGGTCTTCTTCATTATCCATATTTGTATTCATATCTGACGATCCATAAAATGCAGTTTTATCCCAACCAGTAGCTACATTCTCTTTTTCTCCGTGTTTATTCCAACATTTATAACTCCGATCTATTCCATGACATATCAAATGTTCTTCCAACTCCTCTGGAGTAAGTAGTCTATAATAACAACAACGTAAACACAGACAAAGGATTTGAGAAGGATCCTTTGCGCGATCCTTTGCAAACTTGATGAACTCTTTCACTCCTTTCTCGTACTCTATTGTTAAACGATTAGCATCCATCCAATCTTTATTCATCTCCATCCTATTTGAATATCAAATATTAGTATTTATGGTTCAAGTACACAAAACAAGAATTACAAATACAGTATAAGAGAACCACTTCCTTATAAAAATGGAGATTAATAAAGCCTAACCATTAGTATTTATTCATCATGCCTAAATACTCACTGCTGGTGGAAGTGAAACCGTTCATGATGATCATGCCAAGAAGAAATGGAAACCAAAAGGGGGGAGTGAATCAAAATACCCCAAAAAGATGGAAAACATGGTATTTGAGAATAGGTTAGTGGCTTTCATGTTGGCTAGACACCTATCCAATAGACTCCACAAGTGGTGATGGCCCCTACAGTTGTTGCACCAGGTGAAACTGTCACCTGAGAAGCTGAGATCAATGAGGCCCTTCCCAGCCATAAACTAAACAAACTCCATGATAGCCTTCCTCTGGAATGGGCTTCTACCTTTCCTTTCCTTTGGGTTGGAAATGACATTAAAGTCACCCCCAACAAACAATGGATGGTGTTCGGGATCAAAGGTATTTTGTTCAAAAGGACAATAAATCCCCCTCAATTTTTTAAAATACCAATACCATAAACCATTTAAAAATAAGACATTTTAATTTATTTTGGAAATCATTCCCAAAAAAATTCAATAAACAAACACATGCCAAACCATTTGGAATTTTATTTAAAGAATCAACTTATATTTATTTTAAACCATGATTTTCATTTATAATATCAAATCCACCAATGGTAGAAGGAAACCTAATTTATTTCAATGAAAAAGGTTAATTCACAACAAGATACCATCCATTCCATATATTATTTTCATTAATAGGGTTATTTTGTGCTTCAAAATGATCGAAACATGTCTAACCAACTTCAAATGGATAAAATATGAATTCATGAAACACATGAATCCCAAAAAGAAGATATAGTATAGAAACACCCACTTGGAATCTGAATGAGTCTGCTCAAATGAAGAACATCATACATCTCCAACTACATCGATGCTTTCTCATATACAACGACACCACTAGCTAGATAGTGGCCCTCACCAAGAACATCATACATCTCCAAATAAGAGACTACAAACACTAACCATGAAGAACATCATAAGATGGAAATATACTAAGAACACATCCCTTCACCCAAATAAGAGACTACAACCACTAACCATGAAGAACCACTAAGAGCATAATTTTAATAAGAGATCTTATGATCATCACTTAGGGGATTCTTAGGCATATCCCCTAATGAATATATTTATAATCTCATGAGGTATAATCAAGGGAACATTATTTGGGAAATAAAGAAGATCTCATATTCCCATAACATAGGGACTTCATATTCTCGTCACCTAAGGAAACCTAGGATTATCACCTAGAGTTGGATGTTTCCTGAATTAAGAGTGGTCATAGGTTTATATCTCGGTAAAATAAGTCACATATTTGAATTTTAGAAGAGGGAACCACCCGATACACTCATCGCGTAGGGGGTGAGCATAATTTTATAGCCACCATTTCATTTTTGTCCATGAAGTTATTCAATTCCCACCAAACCCTTTTCAATTTCATCACTAAAAACTATATTCTATGTCACTGGGAAACTAAAAGGAAAACCTATATCAACTAACGATTTCATCTCCCACAATAACCCACTCATTACATCTTTTTAACAATGGAAAGGTTGATGCTTCCCCACTACATGATTTACCACCTCAACCATATCACATTTTCCCCCAATGGAATCTATCACAACCAAACTAATAAAAAACTTCTCAAACAACCCCACCAAAAAACAATGATTATTTTCAACAATAAAAGTAAACAAGCACCATGTTCTTGAGAAATATAATGAAAATTAGTAAAAACATGTGAATCATCCCCTTTACATCATTTTCCATCAAGTATGGTCCATTTTATTCAATCGGTCAATCCATAATACTCACCCATAGAATAAAAAAGCATGTTAAAAAAAATGATATACAAATGGGAGAGGAGAATAATATTGAAAAAAGATTTGGAAAACATGCCTTAAAGGAGGTCTGGCAAACCGAAGCTTGAAAGCGTTGCAGGCGGTGGAGGTCCGGCAAACTGAAGCTCGAGGGCGGCGGATGTCCGGAAATGCGAACTCAGTGGGTGGCGGAGGTCCGACAACGAGAAGCGAGGGCGGCGGAGGTCCGGCAACATGATCTCAGTGGGTGGCAGAGGGGAGTCGTAGGGTTCCAGTACCGCGAGAGCTTTAGGTCGCGATAAAACGAGGGCACTGTATGACTGACTTTATAAAAAAGTTCACTAAGGTTTTATCAGCGCTAAAAAAGCGCTGATAAAGACTACCTTTATTAGCGCTAACATTTTAGCGCTAATAAAGGTGTATCAGTGCTTTTTTAGCGCTGATAAATCCTTACTGTATCAGCGCTATTTTAGCGCTGATAAAGGTTACCTTGTATCAGCGCTACAATTTTAGCACTGATAAAGGAGATCTTTATCAGCGCTAGAAAAGCGCTGATAAAGACTCCCTGTATCAGCACTAAAATTCTAGCACTGATACAGTAAGGATTTATCAGCGCTTTTCTAGGGCTGATAAAGAGGCCCTATATTAGCGCTAGAAAAGCGCTAATAAAGATCTCCTTTATCAGCGCTAAAATTTTAGCACTGATACAGGGTAACCTTTATCAGCGGTTTTTCTTAACGCTGATATAAGGGGGTACTTCCCTTGCCCGTTTTTGTAGTAGTGAGGTGGTGAATATCTTAACTAAGAGTTTATCAAATTTCTACGAGAGTTTGGGATTCTATCTCAACTCACTCCACCTTACACACCACAGTGGAATAGTGTTAGTGAAAGGAGCAACCGTACCTTGTTAGACATTGTAGGGTCGACGATGAGTCATGCATATCTTCTATTATTCTTTTAGGGATATGCATTAAAAACTGTGATATACACATTAAACCGAGTACCAAATAAAGAAGCAAATGGAATTTAATTCAAGTTATGTAGTGGAAAGAAACCTGTTTTGTTTCATACACATGTATGGGGTTTTGAGGAATTTGTTAAGGCCTTCTCAGGAAACAAAATATCACCTCAAGGGTATCCTAAGGAAATAATGGGATGCTATCTATACAACCCCTCATACAAGAAAGTGATTGTCTCCAGACAAGACATATTTATTGAGAGGGATAAAATCCTCAAAAAGGATAGTGGGAGAAATATCGACTTCGATGAAGTTGATACTCAAGATACACTAGAGTTGGTACAAGAATAGATTCCCCAGGTCTCCATAGAAGAAGTAGTTCCTGAAACACAAGTACCATGTATGAGTGAAAGATAGGTAAGATAACCAGAGAGATATAGTTTTATAGTCACCTAAGATGGAGACTCATTATTGGTTGACAATGATGAACCTATATCCTAAAAAGAGGTAGTAGAGAGATCAGAAGCTACAAGATGGAAAGAAGCTATGAATTATGAAATGTATTCCATGTATCAAAACCAAGTTTGGGTTCTGGTCAATGTGCCAATTAATGTAAAGATCATTGTGTGAAAATGGGTATTCAAGAGAAAACTAGACATGTGAGGTAAATTAAATACCTATAAAGCAAGGATAGTGGATAAAGGGTTTAAAAAGAATCAAGAAATTGACTATGATGAAACCTTTTCACCAATTTACATGTTTAAATCCATTAGAAGTATACTTGATATAACAACTTACCATGACTATGAGATTTGGCATATGGATGTAAAAACTGAATTCCTTAATGAGAACCTTAAGGAAGATGTCTATATGACACAACCAGAAGGGTTTGTGACTCCAAGTGATTCCAAAAGGATTTTCAATCTACAAAGATCCATTTATGGATTGAATTAGGCATCCAGGTCATCGAAAATTCAATTCGATGAAGTTATAAAAGAATTTGGTTTCATTAAGAATGAATGTGAGCCATGTGTTTACAAGAGGTTTAGTAGAAATACAGTTGTTATCCTACTGGTATATGTTGATGACATATTACTTATTAGAAACAACATACCAGTCTTATAGTCTATTATGGATTGGTTAAACAAGTGTTTCTCCATGAAGGACTTAGGTGAAACAACCTATATTCTAGGGATCAAGATCATTCGTGATAGATCCAAGTGGATGTTTGGACTAAGTCAAGGTACATATGCTGACTAGATACTAAAGATATTTAGTATGGAACAATCCAAGAGATTATGGTTCCAGTGTCACATAGTTTACATATTTCTAAGAAAATGTGCCCTCAAACACAATAGGAAAAAGAGAGAATGAGTAAGATATCATACGCTTCAGCGATAAGATCAATTATGTATGCCATGTTATATACTAGACTTGATGTTTTCTATGCATTGAGCATAGTAGGCAGATATCAAGAAAATCTAGGAGAACAACATTGTTCTGTTGTAAAGGCCATTTTTAAGTATCTAAGAAGAGATGAGGATATATTCCTGGTGTATGGAGGAGATGAGGAGCTGGTTTTTAGGCATATCAGAATGATCTAAAGTTGTAGTCAGGATGTGTTTTCTATCTCAATGGAGGAGCTGTGAGCTGAAAGAGTTCAAAGCAGACTATTATCACCGATTCTTCAGTGGAGTTTGAGTATATAGTGGCTTATGATGTAGCAAAGGAAGCTATTTGGATACAAAACTTTGTCCAAGATATTTATGTGGTACCTTGAAGTAAATACTCTATCACATTGTATTATGATAATACCGCAGCGGTGGTTCTTGGAAAAGAGACAATTTCACACCAACAGACAAAGCACATGCTTCAGAAGTATCACCTCTTAATGGATTTTTATCATAGGGGTGAAGTTATAGTAAGAAGAGTACCCATAGAAGATAACGTGGTAGACCCATTAACTAAAGGCCTATCTCAGTAGAAGGATGAGTATCATGTGAGAGCTAAAAAACTGAAGGTTTTTAGCATTTGAATCTAGTTCAAGTGGGATTTTATTGGAGTTGGTTCCCTAGAACAAACTTTTGTGTACTTTATGATAACCTGTATTTTTATTTTTGAATATTAATAAACTACCTATCACATCATGATTGTTCTTATATGTAAAATAGTATTTGATAATGTCCTAAGAGTAGTTGTCACACTAAAAGTTCATAGCAGTTCCCCACTATGATGAGAACCCAGAAGTGCTACGACACTATTCTTAAATATATGTTCTATAGCTGGATGATATCATTTGAGAGAAATAAATGATGTAGGCTATCAGGGGTGGATACTGTAACAACCCAAAGTTTTCAATGGAAATTTCCTTGTTATAATTATGTCATATAATCACATTAAATCACAACACAATGAACTACTAAGTACTATGTTACTTTTAAACATAATTTTGTCACTTCTGTGATTTGAATTTCAAAAATCTGACATACACGATTGTGATTAGTAAGTTATTTGGAGTCTAATATGACCAACTTAATTTTTGGTGAATAGTAACATACCCTTATAAATAGTAATGTCACCCTTATGAATAGTGACATACCCTAATAAATGGTAACCTTAACTATGATAGTATATAAATAAGATTCAAGTGGAAGTATGATATACTTATATCAGGGAATAAGAAAATAAATGTTTTAAAATTGTTATTTTTCGAGTAAATTGTGATTTTAGTTAAAAATTAAATTAATAATATTTAGAAAATTATTTTTGAAAAATTGAGTTCATTTTTTTATTCTACACGTCAAAAAATGGTTAGGGTAAATTTTTGGGATTTTTCTAAAATACTTGAATTTTTTGATGAATAGTAAAATATGATAATTTACGATAAATGCTAAATAATGGATTTATTGAGTCATTGATGATGATATTCTGATTTAAGACCAATTAGTTAGCACTAAAATGCACTTATTACTATTTTTGGCCATGGAATCATTACTATTTCTGGTCTTGAGGGAAAATAATAAACTAAGGAATTAAATATTATGAAAACTCTCCTCTCCTCCACTATAAATAACACCCCCTCCTTAACTCTTATATTCACACCTCTCAAGCTTTAAGACTTATCTAAAATCTTCCTAAACATCTTCCCTATCCCCTCTCATATGTCCTAGAGCTTCTGGTCTCATCAAAAGACCAATCCAAGGTGCCTTAATGAGGATTCAAGAGGTAATTCCCCCCTCTCTTTTCCTTTAATTTCCTTTCAATTTCAAGTTATTTTCTTAAATATCTCCCCATATATCCACATAAACATGGTATGATAACTCCAGTATATTAAATATAATATAATTTTATTATACTAATGGTATAATATACCATCCAACCCCCTTCTCCCCTTCTTTTTATTTTATAAAGGAAAACATTGTTCGTGAGGTGTTAATTTATCACCTTCAAGAACGACATGTTTTCATTTTCTTTTACTACCTTCAGATCTGGTCATGAAACCATTTTTATGATTTAACCAGGCTATGTTATATTTTTTATATCCTATTTAATGTTCTGGTACTAACTTATGTACATATTACTAAATGATTAAACAAAACAAGTTCATTGTGGTTGAAAAACCGCCAATTAACCCAAAAGGTTGTCACTAAAGTTTTATATAATGATTCAAATTCACTCCAAGTAACCAAATTAAATTTTCATTCATATAAAATTATGTATTTTAAATAATAAAATATAACTTCAATTTTGGACAACCACCTTCATCATACATGTTTATCCGAACATGAATCGATCATTAAAACCAAGCAAGCAAACAGGCCCAAACAATGAAATTGAACCAATTAACCCATTAAAAAGACCATTAATGAACTTAAAAAGGGTCTAATAAATCAATTAAATATATAATAGGTTATTTAATTATTAATTAATAAACCTAATTTGTTTATTCAGGTCATTAAGTTTAAGTAAAGATCACCATCAGACTTAAGGTAATAGATCCTCTCTATTTCACTTGTTTCCAAGAATGTCCTCTAGGTTATGCCCTTTTATGTGTAATTAATAATAATGGGTTATGATTTATAACCTCCCCCATACTCACCTCATGATTAAAAAGTGATGATAAACCCCTTTATCTCTCATTAATCCCTCTTATGTACACCTGATACCATGCCCATAATCGGTAAGGAATTTTACCCAAATCTCCTTTATTCCTTCGGGTTGCCTTATCTTTATCTATACCAAAATGAAGTTTTCTTATATATTTATATGAACCTTATAGATTTTTTTTACATGTAAAAAATTAATTTATTAAGACCCTTCCATCATTCTCTTTTTGGGACATACATGTTTTTAAGTGATTCCCTCCTCAATACTTCCTGATAAGCAAACCTGTTTTGAGGGAGCTTCCTGAATTCTTACCAGATTTCAAGGGCACTATATCTTCTATTTTAAGTCGAAATTTTCTTTATAAAATCAGTATTTTTATTATGAAAACCTTCTTGGTCCACTTCTGGTTTTACATAAAGTATTTTTCCCTTTTTTATTTTAAAGGATCTATAGTATTTTCCTTAAAATCGCACAAAATTTTTTTAATGCTAAAATTTATTAAATAATTTATTACATGTTTTCACTTATAATTGAAACCAATTACCATGAAAAATTACTATTTTACCTTATTAATGTCCATGTATATTTTAGTTCCTTTCTTTCATGGAAACTTTTATAATACACCCATTTGTTATGTTTTATGACATGATTGTGGTACCCAATTCTTTCCATGGGAAACCCTTATGATTATGTAATATTGATTATGTATGATTATTTATGTGGAAAACATATTCATGGAAAGTTAATATGGGTGCACCCAAATATCACTCCAATGAATTGGGTAAAGTTGAGTCTCATGAGACGTTATGTGCGACAGTCTTGGCGGTTAACCTTGGCTTGTGCTACTATGGGAAACAGTCTTGGCGGTTAGCCTTGAATCATACTAAATTCATGTTTTATGTTTCTGACACATTACTATGACTCCATTTTTATATTATTACTTGTTTATATGTTACGATTCCTTATGTTAAATTCTTTTTTATATCATTATGTCATGCCTTCTATCCCATGTGCTAATGCTTTGTTCTTATGGTTATTCCCTTACTGGGATTTTAGCTCATCCCTTTGTTCATGTTATCCCAAGGTTATCCTATGTATATGTATGAGCACAATGGGAGATAGGATCTCATTATGGAGTTTAAATAAAAAGTTGTTTTTATAATGTTTGATTATGTACCTAGTCTTTTAAGACACTAGACTTTATGATCCTTATCCTGTACTATGATGTATAATTATGATTAAAATCATATAAAGTTATATGTAAAAGGATAGGGTCACTATAGATACTCATAGGAATTTGAGGAACCTTCTCATGGTGTACACCCTTGGTAATATATAGTGTAGGATATTATAAGAACGAGACCCGCTAGTAGGAAATCCACATTTACATGTGTCATTGGATGCTCCTATATGTGGATGTGTGTATTAATACTTAGACTTTAATATTGTTATCAATGAGTATTATAAGTCACACATTTTTATGTATTGACGAAAACCATGATGAAAAATGTTTATGGTGAGGTAGGATACATTGGGTGCATCACGAGTAATATTGCATTAATGAATAATGCGAGAAAGGATTTTCCTAGAAGTCAAAGAAAGAGACATCGAGCACATAGGTTGATGAAACTGGTATGCAACTGGCTTGATTAGAAATATTGAGTTAAAGGGATTATATTACATAGTAAGCATTCTTATGAGGTTTTATGTCATTGTAACATTAACTTCTTTCTCTCTGGTTACCTTGGCATGTTGCTAGACGCTAACCTTGGAATTTAGGCTTGTTTTCCTAATGCCACTGAGAAAGAGGCCTGGAGAGTCGCACACTAAGTGTATCTAGAATCTTAGTTAAATAATATATATCATTATTTATTATTTAAAAATTTTAATAAATATTATCCTCGAATATGGTTTAATAATTATTCATGTTTTTTGATCGCATATATCCCGTCACTAGTTATTCAAGAGAATATAATGTAAGCAAAATATTTAATAATTTTTTTTTCTATTTAGTGAATATAATATTTATTTATTTATTAGTGAATAATGAAGTGATATTTATTTAATAAATAAATAGTCATTATTCAAGGATCGATAAATATTGTGGAGGAATGGAAGATCAAGTTTAATGGTCCAGTGAGAAATAATAAATATTTAATATTATTTGATTAAATAATATTTAATTTAATTTTCAAGTTAAGCGCATGTCAAGAAATATTATTATTATTATTATTTGACATGGGGTTCCTCAGGAATTAAATAAATAATAAAGGGCACTTGTAAAATTATTTTATTTTAACCCTAGTGGTATATAAACTTAATTATATTATTTTCTAAGATAACCAATTCATTTGTTAGGTTGTGCACAACAAATTTGGAGAATCCTATCAAGCCCTAGAGAGATCCCTTCTCTAAGAATGGAGAGAGATCTTCCTCCACCTCCCACTCTCAAGTTAAGAGAGATCAAAGATAATGCTTTGGAAGCGATTCTCGTGGTGATCAAAAGCGAACGACGCAAGCAATAGGATCTTCCATGCTAGCACCCGGGGATTCCTATAATGATTTTTAGAGATTTGTGGAGCACGTGTGGATCACCGCTAGAGGGAATCTTCTCTTGATTCCTATAATTCAATGATGATGCAACACAGATCTGTTTTCAAATCCATAAATGAAGAAATAATTCCAACAAGGTAATTATTTAATTGATTAAATAAATTATAAATAATATGTGATGAACCCCCTCTGGTTCGGACGTTCTATCTATTGTCTATATTTTTTTATTCAATTTTGTTGGTCATGAAATTTATCATCGTATAGATCTCAGATTGATCATCGATCATAACAAAAAGAAAAGTTGAGCATGACCCATCACACGCTTCTACTGTGCTCAAAACCTAAAATAACCATTGCCAACTCAAGACCATAGGTAGGGTAGTTCTTCTCATGAGGGCATAACTAGAATGAGCCATATGCCACAAACTGTTTCCCTTGCATTAAGAAACATCCCAAAACCATACTAGAAGCATCATAGAAAACATCATAACCTGATCCCGGTTCCATAAGAATCAAAATTGATACTGAATTCAACCTCACATTCATCTCCTCAAAAGATATCTGACACTTGTCATTCCATTCAAACTTTAAACCCTTATAGGTTAAAGTTTTCATAAAAGATGTTAGCTTAGAAAAGTCTTGAACAAACTGTCTATAGTAACCAGACAAACCTAAGAATCTCTGGATCTCAAACACATTTCTAGGATACTCCTAGGGCATAAATGCCTTTACCTTTTCAGGATCTACTAAGACAACCCTGCCAGATATCACATGCCCCATAAACTTTATTTCTTGGATCCAAAACTCACATTTTGAAAGCTTACCATATAGATGGTGTTATTTTAAGGTTTTAATAATGATATCAAAATGGTTCATATGCTCCTCCTTTGAATTAGAGTACACCAAAATATCATCTATGAACACAACCACAAAATATTCCAAGAGTCGATGAAAGATTCAGTTCATCAAATCCATAAACACCAAATGATCATTAATGAGACTGAATGGCATAACTAGACACTAGAAATTCCCACATCGACTCCTAAATGTTTTCTCAGCTATATCCTCTTCTCAGACTCTCAATTGGTGATACCCTGATTTCAATTCAATATTAGAAAACCAACTAGCCCCTCTAAGCTGATCAAAGAGATCACCAATCCTTGGTAAATGATATTTGTTCTTAAAGGTCACCCGATTCAACTTTCAATAATTGATAAAAAGTATAATTCTATTTTCCACCTTCTTAAAAAAGAGGATAGGTGAATCCCACAATGACATAATATAAAAAATAAACCCTTTAGACTCTAGGTCCTCAAATTGGACCTTAAGTTCCACCAACTCAGTAGGTGCCATATAGTATGAGGACATAAAAATGGGAATCATACCAAGGAGCATGTATATAGTAAACTTTACCTCTCTCTAGGATGGTAAACTAGAAAAATAATCCAGAAAGACCATAGGGTACTCACACACCACTTTATGAAGTTTTCCACCCAAACAAGGGTCAACTACATCAAGAAACATCTCTGACAACTGGCACGAGATTACCCAAGCATAAGGAACAACATGCCCTGCCCTTCCCGATCTAGAGTCCCACTCACCCTAGAAAACATGAGTGACCCCATCAGTAGATCAGAACTAAACCCAACAATGATAACAATATATCCAGTCCTTAAAACTAATCATCCAATCAATTCTGATAATTAATTAAAAGATGTCAAGATCAAGCAATAAAAATTCCCAATCCACCTCAAAGTTGTCTATCATCACCCAACATGGGGGACATCTAAAACCTTGTTTGGACCTCTTTCCCAAAGGCATGGAAAGATCCAACAAGAATAGCATAATCTTCGAATGCAAACCCAACTCATCAACTAACTTTGATAATATAAAAGAATGAGTATCACCTATATAAAACAAATATAGTACCATATAAGACAAGATAAACATTGTACCTCTAAAATTACATGGCCTTGCTTCAGATTCATCTAGTGCATACTCTGATACATAAATTCATCTAGTCTTAGCCACAAGAAAATGTCCCTTAGCCCAAGGATTAGACCCACCACCCTTGGTAGCATCTACATGAACCTGAAAACCCTTGGTGAGAGTGGGTCCTGCCCTGCTACCCTTAGATGTCTTTTTAAAAAAATGTTGTAGATAGATATATCATCCACAAATATGAAAATTCTTAGGAAAATACATATAGTTAGGTTTGGTATGACCTCTCCTTTCACAATGGTAGCAAACAAACTGATGTTGCCCTATCGAAGCCCCTAGAACTGGTCCAACATAAAATTGACCACTCTTACGCTTCCTCTTATGGCCAGAAGATACACCCTGGATAACCACTAAACCAAACGAAGCTCCACCCAATCCTATATTCCCAGATATGTCTATCTTAGCCAAAGATACCTTGTCAACTACCTCTACAAAGGTCAGAAGACACATGAGTATCAATATCGACTGAATATTAGGCCTCAGTCCTAAATCAAACCTCTGATTCTTCAGGTACCCATTAGTGACAAGATCCAATTCTAGATGCACCAAATTAACAAAATAGGTAGAATAATTCAAAATATTACACTTCCCTAGCTCTAAGGTCAGAAACTCTCGGGTCTTCACCGTACACAATGTATTAGGATAAAACCGTTGGTTAAAGATTTTCTTAAAATAATCCCAGGTAATATCCTCATGCAACATAGCTTGCACAATAGAGTCTCACCATCTCCTTCCCGGTCCCTCAAGCATATACATGGAAAAACCCACCTTAGAGTCTTCAGGAGTATTTAAGAATTTTAATATCCTCTATATCCTCTCAATCCACTCCTCAAATTCCTGGGGTACCTTTGTTACCATGAAAGATGATTGGATTCTACTTAGTAAATTCAGTGCCATGATCCACTACACATCCTGGGTTCCTAAAACCCACTTGACCCAGAGTTTGAATAGTGTGGATAATGACTTCTACCAAAGTGTGGTCCACTAGAGAGTTCACCTACAGAACCTATGTCACATATTCCTCTCTCATATTTGGAATATCTCTTCTTGGAGGCATTGTCTAACAAAAGAAAAAACCAATTAGTCATAAGAAAATTCCAAAATCATAGGACCAACTTTAGGTATTGATATCAAAACTTTAAAACATTAAGAATTTAAAGCAACCACAAAAATCCTTACTTAAAAATAAATAGGTCAATTTAAATAAACTTCCCATACAGTTCATTAAAATGACCTCAAAATTGAAGTCTCAAACCTGGTAAAAGTCCCTAACCACCTATGGTAACTCAGTTTCAGTCATGGAAGTGAGTTGGATAGCCCCCTTTTTTTGCAATTATTATCTAAATTCCTATAGTCCTAACTCCCATATACCCAAGACACACAACCAAACTTAGGCAGTGCTAACAAACTTTAGTCTAATCATCCTTTTGATACCAAATTGTAATGAACCAACTCGGGTCAACTAGACAAGCCACCCGGACCATCTATCATGTAATATAGGTAAAACATGATAATAGAAATCTGTATTGAATATAAGAAAAAAAAAACATGCAACCATAGTATAGATCATAAATAAAAAAGATACCACAAATACATATAATCCAAGCCAAAAATGCTAAATTAGAAAGTACATCAAATATCCACGTGACCAACAATCACCTCCAGACCAACTCAAACCGAAGGCAACAACAATAAGAGAGTCCAACATACTACAAGATTATATTCCATTTACCTAAATCCTATAAAAAACATCTATAAATTCTCAAAGGCACAAGTAGGGTGTGAGACAAATCCCAGTAGTATAGTACCACAGTTTATAAACAAGGTCTAATATCAAGGATGCAATAATTTTAGATTTTAAAGCAAAGCAGTTTTATAAATAATTTTTAGAAATTAAATACAATTGTAATTAATTTCCCCCTTTTATCCTTTGGTTTTCATAAAATCATTTCATATTCTCAAACTAGAAACATGATAAGTATAAGTGAAAAAATAAAAAATAATATCCATGCATCAAGAGGTACACATACCCATGAAACAACCTATCATGCAAAGCTATGTGATACAACCTCATATAAAACCAGTGAGCAATAATCCATGATAAAAACAATCATTCTATAAATAACCATAAATGAAAAATGAAACAGCACATAATATTAGGCTCTATCCTATCATATAATGAATAATAGACACTCAAAATCCTAAATAGGCATATGTTGAATCCAATAGATATCGAGTCCTTCCAGTCGATATCACAAAAGGTTACCTCCTAGTGATTCAACACACACTAAGACTACTCATGTATATGTACCGACACACCCAAGGTTCCCAATGTGAAATTTTACAAATAAATTTTCAAAACCATGCTCATATTTTCATATTTTTTTTTCAAATCTAAGACAATCCACTTCAGAGTTTGAAAACCCATTTCCAAATCAACTAAATACATTTTCAAAGAAAACACCCCTTTTGAAAGCATTTTCCTTTCCAATAAATCATTTTAAACTACTTATAACTTAAAATAAATGAACAAACTAAAGGAATTTATCAAGAACAACATTCAATTCATCAAATTAACCCATTGTATAGAAAAACCCATCTCAATACAGTAGAAACCTAGCTGCCTTCGACAATGGTGAACAAAAACCAAGAGAATGTCCTTCGAAAGACAAGGAACACCAAAAAACTAAAAAGGATCGATAGAAAACACTACCTTATCATAAATCTGAACACAACCATAGCCAAAACCACAAACTAAACCAAAATCAAAGAAGAACCATAAGGATTACATACCCGAAGAGGATAAATCCAACCACAATGGTGACTAATCACTAAACAAAGGGATCCATAAGGGAAGGAGTCACCCAAAATTTCCTAGGAAGAGCCTATAGGTCAAGATAGGTAAGGTTTCTAGAGGAATGAAATGAAAATCAGTCATGAACCACCCTAAAAACCACATTCATGACTATTACACGATGTGTAATCCCTTTACATGTCATGTATTCTACGAGGCTCGTATATGCCAAAAAACCTGTCACCTTTTTATTAAAAACATGAAATTTTATATTACATGATGTGAAAGCCATACATGACATGTAAACCTATCACGATATGTATCCAATTCATGGATTTTCTCGGCATCCATTACATGGAATGTACTCCCATTACACGACATGCAATTGCCCAACGAACAACATAAACTCTAGGTTTAAGATGAAAATTCCAAAAAATCCTCAAATCAACCATTAAAGGTATCCTCCCAATTAATTTTCAGAATTACACATCCAATAAAAAATGAAACAAAAAACAAAGGTCAAAACATACCTAACAGAAAGGTAACGAGGTGTTATAGAATGCCTGGTGGAGCCACATGGGTTCCCTAGAGTTTTACGACAATGGTTGATTTGGTAGTTTACCTTGGCACCGATTGAGATATGATGTGTATCATGATAAAAGACTCATTGGTGATGGTTGAAGAAGGTATATATTGATGTAGGGTGTCACCATGGATCTCAAGCATTGGTGGTTATTTTACTACCCTTTTTATTCAAAATATTAAACTTTCAAATTATTAAACTATTATGTGGTAATTGTTTATTTATAGAACTCCTACATGAAATCTTTGATAGACTAGTTATTTTAGGGACTCCATTGATAGTTTCCTACTGAGTTTTACTCACACCCTTCTTGGGCCACCATGGCACTTGGGTACTCAAGTAGAAGACTATCTGGTTGCAGTTTTAGGTTAGGGCAAGCACCTTTGATTGCTTGGGTTTTGCATGGTTCACATAGAGTGTGGATAGTATGACTAGGCAGTACTCGATACTGGTTTGGATATGGGCTTAGTTCCATTTTCATTTTTCAGTTATCCTTGTATGTGATCCACCCATGGAGGATCAAATATGGCATGTATAACATATTTCATTAATGTGGCTTTTGATACTGTAGTTATTTGTCATTTGACCTGGCTTATCTATGATGGTTATTTGATATGGATGATGTTATTATTATTATTATTTGGTTATTATAACTCTAAAAAATGGTATAGTCTCCAAAAATTATATTGATACCCTCACTTCTAGTTGACAACCTCTGACATACAAAAAGGTGTGCCTGAAGTCATGTGGTGCACCAGCCCAGGGCACTAGTTCAGGGGATACCAGGTCAGGGCATTACAAAATGGTATTAAAGATATTTTTATATAGTCTTACTATTTGGGAATGGTATATGGGATACTAGGAGTGTGTTGGAACTTGATAATAAGATCT
This sequence comes from Viscum album, assembly GCA_963277665.1. Taxonomy (NCBI): domain Eukaryota; kingdom Viridiplantae; phylum Streptophyta; class Magnoliopsida; order Santalales; family Viscaceae; genus Viscum; species Viscum album. The sequence continues at coordinate 1,532,132,472 of OY728120.1, read as the reverse complement.
TTACTAGGAGTTTTCAACCCACACATGGGGGAAAATCCATATCATTGGGGATAGGACTTGTTGTTCTTAGAATTTTTTATTATGATTGTATTTTATTTTCACATTTGGTGAGACATGTGGTTTATGATGTTATTATTTCATGATATTTATACTATTGGATTGATATGGTAGGAGTTTGTGGCTATGTTCATGCATCATTTCAGGCATTTAGGGGCTCACATAACATGCATAATGCCAGGGACATGGGTTTTAAATGTTGATTTCATGCTGCTTGTGATTTTATTTTCCTAATTATATCTATATGATTTATGTTTTTCTATAGTCTGTGATTTACTAGTAATGAGTGGGTTGGTATTTAAAATGTATACAAAATTGTATATGACATTTTCCATATACTACTATGGTGACATATTACTTGAACAATCCCTTGAGATGTTTTTTTGACACATAGGTATATATAAATGGATTTATGATGGTCTTGATTACATAAGGTTCTAGTAAGAATCCTAAAAGGTGTTTTCCTTCATAATATGTGAATGAAAATTTATTTAATCAAGCCTTATAAATTTGGAAGCTTGTTAGATCTTGGATAAAATAGAAGTGCAATTTTTGAAAAAATGTAACTGAATTGATAAATGTTGGTGTTAGGTAAATAGAGGGCCAATAAGAAACCTATAAGGCATTTTACCTCATAGAATGTGAATGGAACCCTATTTAATCAAGCCATGGGAATGTGAAAATATTATAATTTGAAGGATAGTGAACCCTGTTTAAAAGGTAAACTGTATGGATTGTGGTAATGGGAATTCCTTGGAATCATGAGTTTTTTAGAAAAGGATGGTTGGGTTAAATAAAATGCCTATAAGAAACCTATAAATAATATTCCTTTATAGTTTTTTAATGACATTCTAGTTAACCAACCTTGTTCTTTGAACCTTGAAAAATGTTAAAGACTTAATAATGTAAACTTGAAAAGGGGTGAAACATATGTGAATAAGGTGGATTAGAGGAATTATGTGTTTAGATTGACCCTAGAAAGGACAAGAGGGTCTAGAGAGAGAGAGCCCAGTTTGTTATAGCCCTGAGTTGGGTTTTTGGCATGCTAGATTCCATGTAACTTTGAAATGAGGATGAGTGTCATTCTGTGAGTTGTGGATTTAGTGAGACCTAAATTTATAGTCTAGGTGGGAGGACCTAACAACCCTTGAGAGTGACTTAGGTTAGTGATTAAATGCCTTATGAACTTTTAGGGGAACCCATGAAAGGGGTTGGATAGGTTTTGTGAGGTTCCTTTAGTGAGGTGAGCCAGGTGGATACTTTAACTTATGTGATTGGTGTATGTTTGGTGCTACCAAGTGATGGTATAGATCAAGTAGAGCCCCCATAGAGTTATGGACTTGTTTCTAGTCCAGTTTTGAAGGGAAGGATTGTTTGTATTCCTAACCTTTTTAGTTGTGGATGTGTTTCGATATATGGTGGTGGTAGAGGTATGTCACGACCCGCCCTCGGGGTCCGTGCCGTGACTACCCCAAGCCCGCCTTCCATAGGCCAGGGGATGGCGACTAGCACCAAGGCGTAAATCCCGGTAAAAAGGGAAGGCATTGCCTTTGTAAAGTAAACAAACACCACAGAGTAAGCAAGCGGAAAGTAAACACTAAGCAAAAGTAGAGTACAACTGAAAGTGCGGAAAAGTAAATGGGCCAGTATACAAACCCAAACTGAAAGTAAAGTACAACTCGAAAGGGAAAACAGCAACTGAAAAGTAAAAGCCGCTGCACCGAGCTGTCCACAGGAAATCCCACCTGAAGGGTGGGTACAAATAGCTCCACTGCTCCACGAGTCCCGCCGTCCGCTCCGAGCACGTCCCGTCCAGTGGTCCACCTCCAGGTACCGTCCTGCTCTGCAAGCCTCAGCTAAGATCAACGCTGTCCGTCGTCTGCAACCAACACAACGTAGTGCGGGCAAAGCCCGTGCATGGGTGAGTATAAGCTACTCAGTAGGAACCCCGAGACCCCAGAAGGTCTCTCAAATCCACAAAGGATAAACCACAAAGAAAGGTACAATCATAAAGTAACAATCGACACTGCTTAGGTATATGCCCATACATATACCTAAGTCATCAAATTCAAATACGCTCCAACCTCCGAGCCCAAGTACAACTCAGTCCACACAGGAAAGTAAACGTATTCCACACAGGAAAGCAAAACGTAATCCACACAGGATAGTACAACACAATCCACACAGGAAAGCAACAGGATTCAGCTCACACAGGTATACATCTTCAAAGGACGATAAAGATGATCTCTGATCCATCTAAGTCGTCGGACCCATGAAGGATCGATAGGTAACTAACCCCCGCAAAAGACCCACACAGGATCGGGCCCACGTAGGACCTGTAGGTGCTGGTTCACACAGGACCGCTGAGCGCAAAGACCCACACAGGATCAGACCCACACAGGATCGGGCCCACACAGGACCTGTAGCACTGATCCACGTAGGATCGCTGAGTGCTGAAGTCGTTGTAGTCGAATCCACACAGGATCTCTGTACTGTCGTCGTCGCAGTCACAGTTGCAGTAGTAGCAGTAGTAGTCACAGTAACAGTCGCAGCCAGCACTAGGGTTCCCGCACACAGCAAGCTCGTTCGGAGGGTCCGCTCCACGAGCCGAGAGGCTGATACATCAACTGTCACAAAGTCCAGAGTTGATGTATCCAAAAGTTCCGTATCGTCAACAGGAACTCAACGCAACAGACGGCGCGTCGATCGGACGCCCGGTCTGAGAGTTATTGGCATTTTCGTCCCCGGGGCACGGTTCGTTTTTAAGGCAAAACCAACCCGACCATACTCCACCTGTGTCAAAACCTCGGGCGGAGTATGCCAAAAGATCCGTCTCACTAATAGGAACACAACAAAGCTGACGACACGTCAATCGGACGTCCGTAGCTCAAGATATGAGCGTTTCCGCTCCGAAGGCCCGGTTGGTTTCGTGAACGAACCAACCCGGACGAACCCAAAGTATTCCGAAACTTTGAGTGCGATATACCTAAACGACCGTCTCGATCCAAGGATCGCGTTTCCGCAAACGGTTCGTCAATCGGAGGTCCGTGGCTCAAGTTATGGCCAAAAGACCGAAACCGATTCGAAACGGGGGGTCCGGGTCTGGGCCGACCCGGCCCGGCCGGCCGGCCGGCGGCGCGGCGGCGCGGCGGCCTGGAACCGCACGGAGGCAGCACGTGGGGGCTAAGCCCCCGCTTGATTGGGATGGCGGCGCGACATTATGCCGCGCCCTTTTGGAATCCGGCCCCCCTCGTGGGGGCCTGCTTGAAGAAACCGGGGGGTCGCCTGCCCCCCCAAGGAAACCGCCCCCCAATTAAATGGGGGGGGGATTTAGTGCTGGCCGGGGGATTAATTTCCCCCAGATTTTGACCATCCGTCCGGCCACCTGGCCGGCCGGTTTTTCTCCAACGGGACCGGTAAACCGGTCCCCTTTTTCCGGCTTCCGACGCCGGCGGCCCGGCCGCCGGTCTTCTCGTCCCGCCGCGGCCTGGAACCAGCCGCGGTGTTCGTCGTCCGGCACGGTGCGACGACACCGCGCCCCTCCGCCGTGCCTTCGATTCCCCTTGACGCGGCGCGACGAAGTCGCGTTCTTGATGATTCTTCCACGGCGCGGCGCGACGGCGCCGCGCAATATAATCGTACGATTATCCGCGTGGTGCGACGGCACCACGCCACCTTGTTTCCACCCGCAAGATAAATCAACAAGAACGATGGAGGGGGTTCGGCCGTGTTCATGCGGTCCGACCCCCTCACGTTAAACAATAACACAAATTTATAATCCTCACGTTAGTCATGCTAGAACCACGAACAAGGATAAATAAATAAACAATAACAACAACCCCTACCTTGAAAAATTGACGTCGCACGTCGGTTATCGCGGAGAAAGGCGTCGCGGCGTCGGACGTAGATTCCGTGGACGTCGGGGTGCGTCCGAGGAGGAAACGACGTCTCTTCACTTGTCGCTAAGACGAAGAAGAGAGGTACGTTGTCGTTGGCGATGATCACCACGGTCGGCTACTTCTCCCTTGTCGAGGAGGAAGATGAAGACGGAAGAATCCGGGACGCCGAGTCTCGAAGGTCGTGGGATCGATGTTCCTTGTCGGAGAAGAACCGTTCTTCACGTTCTTCGTCGAAGATGAAGAAGATCTTCAAATCTCTCAAAGATTCTCCCAATCCTCTCAAGTAACAAAGGAACTAACCCAAAAATAAATTAAGCTTACACTTAATTTATTAACACAACCCAACCTTTGAAATTCAAGAGTTTGAATTTCAAAAACTCAAAATTAAACTCACTTATTAATTATACATGAGTTGTATAATTAATTAAATGTTAAGTTGACAAGCCTTTAAGAGGGAGAGAGGGGAGTTAGGGAATTTGAAAAGGTGGGGCTCGGGTGGGCCCCTCCTCACCTTAATCCTCTCTTAGGTGGTTAAACCACCCAACTTCCAACAAAAGATTATAACCACTTTTAAGATATAAAATAAATATTGTATAAAAAATTTATTTTACTCTTCATTTCATCCAGAAAATTAAACATCTCCTCCTAGGCAAACGCAACTTCGGAAAAGGTCTCCTTAAGCGAATATCGGCGCTGCGAGTTCATCGGTGCCCTCAGATTTCAATTCCGAGCACCGGATCAAAAGTTAGGAATTCCCGCTCGTTCGTTCACTGAACGTACCCGAGCCAAACTTCGGAAATTGATTCCGGGCACTCCGGGCCTCGGAATCAGGTGCCGTCAGAAACCGCGCTCTTATAAAATTCCAAAGAAAATTAAGAAAAAATTTCCCTTGAATTTTACGGGTCTTTACATTACTCCCACCTCAGGGCTTTACGTCCCCGTAAAGATATATAAAAAACTAGGGAAACAAATGAGGGTACTGAGCACGCATCTAAGCCTCCCGCTCCCATGTGCTCTCCTGGAGATTCCCGTGCTGCCATATGATGCGCACAAGAGGAATCGATCGCCCACGCAGGACCCGCTCCTGTCGATCCTCTATCTCCACCGGGACCTCCGTAAAAGTCGCCCCATCGTCAACATCAATCTCCCCATGGTCAATGATGTGCTTTGGGTCGTGCACGTATCTCCTCAGCTGGGATACGTGGAAGAAGTCGTGCACCCGGTGCAACTGAGGTGGCAGAGCCAGGCGATAAGCCACCTCGCCAACCCTGCTGAGGACCTGGAAGGGTCCGATGAAGCGCGGAGATAACTTGCCGCCTCGGCCAAATCTCCGAATACCATGTCGAGGTGAGACCCGCAAGAAGACGTGGTCGCCATCCTCGAACTCTAGTGGCCTCCGCCTCCTGTCATCATATGACTTCTGCCGGCTCTGAGCTGTCCTCATCCGCTCCTAGATGACCTGGACCTTCTCTGTCGTGGCCTGGACCATCTCCGGTCCCACAAGTGCTGAATCCCCAGGGTCTGTCCAGCACAAAGGAGATCTACAAGGTCGGCTGTACAACGCCTCGTACGGTGCCATCCCGATAGTGGAGTGGTAGCTGTTGTTGTACGCAAACTCCACCAAGGGTAGGTGATCCTCCCAGCTATGACCAAAGTCGAGGACACATGCGCGGAGCATGTCCTCGAGAGTCTGAATGGTCCTCTCCGTCTGACCATCCGTCTGAGGGTGAAAGGCTGTGCTCAGACGTAGTTGCGTCCCGAACGCCTCCTGTAACCCCTTCCAAAGCCAGGAAGTAAAGCGGGCATCTCGATCGGAGACGATAGATGATGGCACGCCGTGGAGCCGCACAATCTCCTGAACGTAGAGACGTCCCAAGCTCTCCACTGAGCCCTGCTCTCTGATGGGTAAGAAGTGTGCCGACTTGGTGAGTCGGTCAACAATCACCCAGATGGAGTCGTGACCTCTGGAAGTGCGTGGAAGTCCAGTCACGAAGTCCATAGATATGCCAACCCACTTCCACTCCGGAACCTCCAAGGGCTGTACCAAGCCTGCTGGTACCTGATGCTCTGCCTTCACCTGCTGGCAGGTGAGGCATCGAGAAACGAACTCTGCTACTGCCTTCTTCATGCCCGGCCACCAGTGCTGTCGTCTGAGGTCCTGGTACATCTTTGCCACTCCAGGATGTACCGCCAAAGGAGAAGTGTGAAACTCTCTCAGCACTTCCTCTCGCAAAGCGACTGGTACCATGGTACGTCCTCTGAAAAGGATGTCGTGCTCTGCTCCAAGGGAGAAACCATCAGGTTCCTGTCCCGAGGATATCTGTGCACGCCGTGTCTCACAGTCAGCGCCCCCACGCTGTGCCTCCCTGACTCGCTGCAGTAGCAGAGGAGTGACTGTGAGAGACTGAAGGAAGGCTGCTCCATCTCTATCCACGAAGGATATCTGCAAAGAGGCTAGCTACTCCGTCGCCTCCTCAAGTAGCTGAATGCCCGTCCTCCTACTAAGGGCATCGGCTACTACGTTCCCCTTCCCAGGAGTATAGACTATCTCAAAGTCATAGTCCTGGAGGAACTCGAGCCATCGCCGTTGTCTCAGGTTCAGGTCCTTCTGCGAGAAGATATACCTGAGACTCTGATGATCGGAAAAGACTGTAAAGCGCTCGCCCATCAGGTAGTGTCACCATGTCTTCAGAGCGAAGACCACTACTGCTAACTCCAGGTCATGGGTAGCGTAGTTCTGCTCATGCGGCCTCAACTGACGTGATCCATAGGCGATCACTACCCGCTCCTGCATCAGAACACATCCGAGTCCGGTCCCTGATGCATCGCAGTAGACTACGTACCCTACTCCCTCCTCAGGCAACCTCAAGATAGGTGCGCTAGTCAATCTCTGTCTCAGCTCCTGGAAGCTCTGATGACATCTGTCTGACCACACGAAGGGTTTACCCTTCTTCGTCAAAGCTGTGAGTGATGCCGCAACTCTAGAGAAGTCTGGCGCGAATCTCCGATAGTATCCAGCTAGTCCCAAGAAACTCCGAACCTCAGTTACGCTCCTGGGTGGCTCCCATGCTAACACAGCCTCAATCTTCGCGGGATCCAATGCAACTCCCGCCTCAGAGATAACGTGTCCTAAGAAGTGGACCTCACGTATCCAGAACTGGCACTTCGAGAGCTTACCATAAAGCTGGTGCTCTCGGAGTGTGTCTAGTATAACTCGCAAGTGATAGGCGTGCTCCTCCTCAGTCGTAGAGTAAATCAGAATGTCGTCGATGAAGACCACGACAAACCGATCGAGGTATGGCTGAAAGATCCTGTTCATGAGATCCATGAACACTGCTGGAGCATTGGTTACACCGAAAGGCATAACCAAGAACTCATAGTGGCCATACCGACATCTGAAGGCTGTCTTCTGCACATCCTCGTCTCTGACTCTGAGCTGATGATAGCCTGACCTGAGGTCTATCTTCGAGAACCACCGTGCTCCCTTGAGCTGATCAAATAGGTCATCAATCCTCGGTAGCGGATACTTGTTCCTCACTGTCACCTGGTTTAGGCGACGATAGTCAACACAAAGTCGCAAGCTCCCGTCCGCCTTCTTGGCGAATAAAATCGGGGAAGCCCAGGGTGAAACACTGGGTCGGATGAACCCCTTGCCCTGCAAGTCCTCCAACTGTACCCGTAGCTCTCGAAGCTCGGCGGGGGCCTTCCGATATGCTGGAGTGGATATCGGGGCTGTCCTGGGGTACAAGTCAATATAAAAGTCTACCTCTCTGCGAGGAGGTAGCCCTGGAACGTCTTCGGGAAAAACGTCCACAAACTGATCCACCACTGCAGAAAAACCAGGACTCCGCACGTCAACTGCTCCAAGGATGAGGCTAGCTAACTGATGAGTAATGGGCTGTCCTCTCCTCCGCGGAAGTCCATCCTGTGCTGCTAAGGCTCCCTTCTCGCCGGTGAAGGTGAACCTGCTCCCGTCGGTGCGTACACATCGCACCTTGCGCCTAAAACAGTCAATCTGTGCATGGACCGTAGATAGCCAATCCATGCCCAAGATGACGTCGTAAGGCCTCGACACTGCTACAAGAAGATCCCAGCCGAATCTCTCGCCTCCTAGAGTAAGCTCACACTGCCGGCACCAGTGCGTAATCGTCGAGTCTGCTCCCGTAGGAGTCTCTAGCCGTAAGGATCGAGCCAACGGCTCTGTCGGAATCTCTGAGCTCCGAACAAGGGCAGCGGCTATGAAAGAGTGACTCGCTCCTGTGTCTATAAGAACTGCAGCAAGGGTGGAATAGACACAGATAGTACCTCGAATCATCTCGGGTGCGCCGTGGTCGTAGGCCTCTGCTGCCTGGAGCTGTGCCTGCCTCTGCCCGCCAGCTCCCTGTGGTCGGGGTGGACCTCCTGGTGGTGGTGGTGGCAGAGCCTCAAAGCGTCTCCCACCACCGGCTGCTCGTCCAGATCCTCTGCCTCGTCCGCCTCCTCCCTGCGGACCGCCACAGTCGACCCTCTGCCTCTGCCTCGGTGGTCCCTCAACCGACTGCTGCTCCTCGGCACGGCGGGTCGGGCAGTCACGAGCCATGTGGCCCTGCCCGCCGCACGAGTAGCACTGTCTGCCTCTCGAAAGACTGGCTCCTCGGTGTGTGCTTTGCACTGCTGAGCCAGTGCCCTGAGGTCGTCTGCCCGAAGGTCTGGTCTGTCTGGACCCCCGAGTCATTCGTCGACTGCCTGCTGCAGATGACTCTGCCACGTGCCGCCCTGCGGTGGGTCGCTGCGCTGGTGTAGACTCAGCAAGGAAGCTCTCGATCAGAAGGGCCCGCTCCAGTACTCCTGTCTGAGTCGGTATGCTGAGGGAGATCAGCGATGCCCTGATCTCGTGTCTCAAACCCTGCTCGAAGGTCCGAGCCCGAAAGAATGGGTCTCGTACCATGTCGGTCGAGTAGCGCGAGAGATCGGTAAATCTCGCCGAGTACTGAGCGACCGTCATGCTGCCCTACCGCAGCTGAAGAAGCTCCTGGATACGCACCGCACGAAGGGTGGCTGGGACGAACTCCGAGCGGAAGAGGCTCTCAAAGTCCGTCCAAAGTAGAGATGCCTCATCGTGCACCTGGAGAATCAAGCTCCACCATCGTCCTGCTGCTGCATGTAGTAGGCTCGCAGCGAGGATCACCATGAGGTCTGCTGGTGTCCTCACTAGCCTAAACACACGTACCACTGCCTCCAGCCAGTCCTCGGCTGCCTGGGGATCCGTCTCCCCGCGAAACCTGGGTGGTCGTTGGCGCTGAAACTCATGCAGTGCGCTGAGGTGACGTGCATCGTCAGCGGCTGGTGCTGGAAGCATCGGGGGCTCGGCGGGTAGAGCTACCGCCGGTGCCACTGCTGACAAAGGGCCCTGCACCGAAGCCTCGTCGCTCGGTGGGCTGTCGTCACGCTCGACTCTCGGAACCCTAGCTGGCTGCCGTCGTGGGGCCATCCTGAAAAGGAAACAGGTGCGCCACGGTCAGAACAGTATACCTGGTGAGATGATATAAGTAATCACAAAGAAAACTTTGAAACACACACGCAATCAATGTTTTCGTGCATTAAGTCAGAAATCAGAATTCAGGGTCCTGGTGTACGGATACGTCGGCCGCCGCACCAACACTGGACTCCCTGGACTGATAACCACACTCAATACGCTAAACATTATTGCTTCACATAGAAAAGATCAGAGTTCACGGTAGAACCGAACTGCCTCTGATACCAATTTGTCACGACCCGCCCTCGGGGTCCGTGCCGTGACTACCCCAAGCCCGCCTTCCATAGGCCAGGGGCTGGCGACTAGCACCAAGGCGTAAATCCCGGTAAAAAGGGAAGGCATTGCCTTTGTAAAGTAAACAAACACCACAGAGTAAGCAAGCGGAAAGTAAACACTAAGCAAAAGCAGAGTACAACTGAAAGTGCGGAAAAGTAAATGGGCCAGTATACAAACCCAAACTGAAAGTAAAGTACAACTCGAAAGGGAAAACAGCAACTGAAAAGTAAAAGCCGCTGCACCGAGCTGTCCACTGGAAATCCCACCTGAAGGGTGGGTACAGATAGCTCCACTGCTCCACGAGTCCCGCCGTCCGCTCCGAGCACGTCCCATCCAGTGGTCCACCTCCAGGTACTGTCCTGCTCTGCAAGCCTCAGCTAAGATCAACGCTGTCCGTCATCTGCAACCAACACAACGTAGTGCGGGCAAAGCCCGTGCAGGGGTGAGTATAAGCTACTCAGTAGGGACCCCGAGACCCCAGAAGGTCTCTCAAATCCACAAAGGATAAACCACAAAGAAAGGTACAATCACAAAGTAACAATCGACACTGCTTAGGTATATGCCCATACATATACCTAAGTCATCAAATTCAAATACGCTCCAACCTCCGAGCCCAAGTACAACTCAGTCCACACAGGAAAGTAAACGTATTCCACACAGGAAAGCAAAACGTAATCCACACAGGATAGCACAACACAATCCACACAGGAAAGCAACAGGATTCAGCTCACACAGGTATACATCTTCAAAGGACGATAAAGATGATCTCTGATCTATCTAAGTCGTCGGACCCACGAAGGATCGATAGGTAACTAACCCCCGCAAAATACCCACACAGGATCGGGCCCACGTAGGACCTGTAGGCACTGGTTCACACAGGACCGCTGAGCGCAAAGACCCACACAAGATCGGGCCCACACAGGACCTATAGCACTGATCCACGTAGGATCGCTGAGTGCTGAAGTCGTCGTAGTCGAATCCACACAGGATCTCTGTACTGTCGTCATCGCAGTCACAGTAGCAGTAGTAGCAGTAGTAGTCACAGTAACAGTCGCAGCCAGCACTAGGGTTCCCGCACACAGCAAGCTCGTTCGGAGGGTCCGCTCCACGAGCCGAGAGGCTGATACATCAACTGTCACAAAGTCCAGAGTTGATGTATCCAAAAGTTCCGTATCGTCAACAGGAACTCAACGCAACAGACGGCGCGTCGATCGGACGCCCGGTCTGAGAGTTATTGGCATTTTCGTCCCCGGGGCCCGGTTGGTTTTTAAGGCAAAACCAACCCGACCGTACTCCACCTGCGTCCAAACCTCGGGCGGAGTATTCCAAAAGATCCGTCTCACTAAGAGGAACACAACAAAGCTGACGGCACGTCAATCGGACGTCCGTAGCTCAAGATATGAGCGTTTCCGCTCCGAAGGCCCGGTTGGTTTCGTGAACGAACCAACCCGGCCGAACCCAAAGTATTCCAAAACTTTGAGTGCGATATACCTAAATGACCGTCTCGATCCAAGGATCGCGTTGCCGCAGACGGTTCGTCAATCGGAGGTCCGTGGCTCAAGTTATGGCCAAAAGACCGAAACCGATTCGAAACGGGGGGTCCGGGTCCGGGCCGACCCGGCCCGACCCCCCCTGGGTGGGCCCGAACCGGGTCGACCCGACCCGGGTCCGACCCGGCCCGGCCGGCCGGCCGGCGGCGCGGCGGCGCGGCGGCCTGGCGCCGCACGGAGGCAGCGCGCGGGGGCTAAGCCCCCGCTTGATTGGGATGGCGGCGCGGCATTATGCCGCGCCCTTTTGGAATCCGACCCCCCTCGTGGGGGCCTGCTTGAAGAAACCGGGGGGCCGCCTGCCCCCCCCAAGGAAACCGCCCCCCAATTAAATGGGGGGGGGGCTTTAGTGCTGGCCGGGGGATTAATTTTCCCCGGATTTTGACCATCCGGCCGGCCACCTGGCCGGCCAGTTTTTCTCCAACGGGACCGGTAAACCGGTCCCCTTTTTCCGGCTTCCGACGCCGGCGGCCCGGCCGCCGGTCTTCTCATCCCGCCGCGTCCCGGAACCGGCCGCGGTGTTCGTCGTCCGGCACGGTGCGACGACACCGCGCCCCTCCGCCGTGCCTTCGATTCCCCTTGACGCGGTGCGACGGCGTCGCGTTCTTGATGATTCTTCCACGGCGCGGCGCGACGGCGCCGCGTAATATAATCGTACGATTATCCGCGTGGTGCGACGGCACCACGCCACCTTGTTTCCACCCGTAAGATAAATCAACAAGAACGATGGAGGGGGTTTGGCCGTGTTCATGCGGTCCGGCCCCCTCACGTTAAACAATAACACAAATTTATAATCCTCACGTTAGTCATGCTAGAACCACGAACAAGGATAAATAAATAAACAATAACAACAACCCCTACCTTGAAAAATTGACGTCGCACGTCGGTTATCGCGGAGAAAGGCGTCGCGGCGTCGGACGTAGATTCCGTGGACGTCGGGGTGCGTCCGAGGAGGAAACGACGTCTCTTCACTTGTCGCTAAGACGAAGAAGAGAGGTACGTTGTCGTTGGCGATGATCACCACGGTCGGTTACTTCTCCCTTGTCGAGGAGGAAGATGAAGACGGAAGAATCCGGGACACCGAGTCTCGAAGGTCGTGGGATCGATGTTCCTTGTCGGAGAAGAACCGTTCTTCACGTTCTTCGTCGAAGACGAAGAAGATCTTCAAGTCTCTCAACGATTCTCCCAATCCTCTCAAGTAACAAAGGAACTAACCCAAAAATAAATTAAGCTTACACTTAATTTATTAACACAACCCAACCTTTGAAATTCAAGAGTTTGAATTTCAAAAACTCAAAATTAAACTCACTTATTAATTATACATGAGTTGTATAATTAATTAAATGTTAAGTTGACAAGCCTTTAAGAGGGAGAGAGGGGAGTTAGGGAATTTGAAAAGGTGGGGCTTGGGTGGGCCCCTCCTCACCTTAATCCTCTCTTAGGTGGTTAAACCACCCAACTTCCAACAAAAGATTATAACCACTTTTAAGATATAAAATAAATATTGTATAACAAATTTATTTTACTCTTCATTTCATCCAGAAAATTAAACATCTCCTCCTAGGCAAACGCAACTTCGGAAAAGGTCTCCTTAAGCGAATATCGGCGCTGTGAGTTCATCGGTGCCCTCAGATTTCAATTCCGAGCACCGGATCAAAAGTTAGGAATTCCCGCTCGTTCGTTCACTGAACGTACCCGAGCCAAACTTCGGAAATTGATTCCGGGCACTCCGGGCCTCGGAATCAGGTGCCGTCAGAAACCGCGCTCTTGTAAAATTCCAAAGAAAATTAAGAAAAAATTTCCCTTGAATTTTACGGGTCTTTACAAGGTATGTTTTTTTAGGGTTCTTGGAAACGAAGTCTAGGATGATGACTATTTTTTTGTAAATCCTTGACACATATGAGGTGTCATACTATTATACATTGGCATCTAGGATTCCTCTGGTTAGTGTAAGTGACATGATAGGAGCATGTTCTATTGCTTGATAAGGCACATGAGCCTAGGATCAGTGATAATTGACTCACAGGGCGATGATTTGGGTTCTAGTAACTTGTCGCAATTGAGTATGAACTACAAAATATTTCACTTTCTCCAACATGGGTATATCTATTGGTAAAAGTGCATTTTCTATTGGTAAAACTTTTTACCAACATATATGTTCTTGTCACTAAACTATCGGTAAAAACTCTATCGCTAAATGTTATTACGACAGATAAAATAGTTCTGTTGCACTTATAATAATACCAATAGATAATATATATGTTGGTTAAAGTACTTAGCAACATATTCGTACAAAAAATTTATCTGTTGGTAATATTATTATCAACAATTATATATTTCCATCTGTAATATTATTTGTCACTAAAATTCTACATTATGTATATTAATCTAATTATTTATAATATATTTATTATATAATAATTATAAAATTAACTTAAATGAAACTCAAACAAATTAAAGGTTTATTTGAAAAAACATGTTCAAACATCATTTAAAAACATGACATCAAAAGATCACAAGAAGCCTGAGTCCACTAATCACTTTTTATTAATATTTTCAATAAAACACTTTGAGGTTAAGTGGGAACCAATACAAACTGGAAACCAGACTGCACCAATCACAGAAAACCGAAAATTCAAAAAATATATAGAATTAAAAATTCAAACCCACAGACTTCCAACTGTGATGCGCCATCTGCGCCTCGAGCTTCATGGTAGGGCACGAGCAATGAGGCATGTCAAGTCGTCGTCGCCATCATGCAACATCACGGCACCGCTGTCACGCCAACAGACTGTCGCAACAGCTCCATCGCCACAACATCTTCCCCAACAATGGACCAAATAAACAACCATGTCATCATAAGAAACCCAAACCCACACAATCTGGAACAAACAAATCCAAGTGCTTGATAGCATAACCCTGAAGATGCAGTAGATCAAAACCCAGGCTGCTAGCAGTAGCACAAGGCACCACCTGTCTTACAGAGATTGTTGTAGAAGATCCCTCACCCAGCATAGAGAAATGGTCTACCTCCAAGATGATGAAACTAGAAAATCACCCCTGCATGCATCCTCCAGCAGAAAATCTGGAAAAAAGAGAATGAAACCAATAGAAAAATAGGCATCAATAACACAGAACATCAGAGGAAAGGTCCTGGTCTATGAAAGCCGTAGGTCAGATCAACCCCAAAAACGGACATCAACCCCTGTAACAGAACCAATACCTGTAAGAGCATAAAATTGGAATGTAAACCATGAAAAAACATTCAAACCATGCCATGTAGATCACTTTATCATGATAGGAGACAATAAGAACACAATCTAAAAGAAAACCAAACCCACAAATCGAGAACATATGGTCAAAAACCACAAACTGTTAAGACAAGAGTCTGGCAGAGAAGGACTAACTCAGAGTCGACCTCTTATTTAATTCAAAATTGGAGGACTTACAAGATAGCAACCTCATATAGATATATGATCACATATTAATCCAAAATGATTTGAATCAAGATAAGGGTGAGTCATTTGGTCTAACATATTTGGAAGCCATGATTTTTAGCTCCATCAATACAACAGTCATCAACTGCACACAAATCCATCAAAATTCAAATAAAAAATAATAACTCCAAAATCAAAGTACTCAATGCCCATTCAAAACTAAAAGGGAAAGACAAACAAACATATCCTCACTCATGATATGTGCTAAAAATTTCAAGACAAAGAATAGAAAAATTCAGCAAAATAAGCGAAATCAAATATTAATTCATATAATACATAACAGAGGAAAGAAATAAAAGATTTACCTGAATAAAATGGTATGGAATATCATGCAAAAAGGTAACTAATTTGAATTGAATACTTTCTATATACATTCATATCAATAATTGACCAATTTAAAGTCATATTACACACCAATACCTGAGTGATCAAGAGGACTCATAGACTTGTGAAATAATTTTGTTGATAATCCAAACCAATTCACCCTCCCACGAGATGATATGAACCTGATCATTTTAAATAAGTGCTTTTTCTTTTCCTAATAATAACATGATGAAACATATACAGGTTCAATTCATAGTCAATAAAAATTCCCAGCTTAAATTTTATAAGCATATAAAAAACCTTTATCCACATGAAATATGAGATGAACATAATAAATAAATATCATAATAATAAGTATTATACATAGTTTTCAATTACACAACATTACATAAATTGTGCTCAAGTAAATTCTAGAATTTAACTAGAATATAATACTTGAATTACCATAAAATTTCAATTAATAATAAAAAGACAACATAGTTTCAATATTTTATACAAGTATCTCAAAATGAACAAAAGAATACTATATAGAAAAATGAAAATAAGAAATAAGCACAAGTATTTTATGAGGTTTTCACAAATGGTTTCAATAAACAAGAATAAAAATCAGCAAGTATGTTGTTTGGATCCTTGAGAAAACAATCAACTCAGAAATGTTCATATTCATATTCTCTTACACACAAATACAATAATTGAAATAAAGAAAATAGAAGACAAAGGAAGAGTAAAACCTTATCATTCAAGATAGATTTTTTTTACAATACATGGGACTTCTTTTGACATCACCTAATCAAAAAAAATTACAGCTACTATATATACTGTAATATGTAAATCGATCAAGGACCTTCATTTATTGTTAGAGTTGATTATAACTTCATATAGAGTCGGTTGAGGAAAGATTAAGGAACAAAAGTTGAAGCAGCAAAGAGTTCCAAATGCACTCCAACCTCAAGGGTCACCATGGGTCTCCAATATAATAGAATATTAAGAAGCCTCATTTTATAATTAAATAATCCAACCATTGTGTGGCCAGATATCTGCATTTAAAGGTGGTCTATGGCCCATTACCTTGCAGGCTACACTTGAAGGTGCTGATAGTACTTAAATTGAGGAAATATGACAGCCACATGTAACATGAGTTGGGGTACTGAAGTTTATATGAACTATATTAAGATAAAGTATTCATTTGAATCACTAGTGCTATAATAAATTTCAAAGTGTTCTCAAACAAAAGCATCTACAGAGATATATATTATAACTAGCTATCCAATACAGGAAGTCTACTTGAATATTATATCAGTGCTAAAAGTGATAAACTAGTAATAAAACTTAAGCTTATAAAAATGTAAAGACTGAAACATTGAGGGGATAAAAAAATACAACCAAATAAATGAAACTTAATCACAATGGCCAAGTAGAGAAAAACAATAAATTTAAATCTATTATCCAAATACTATAAATTTAAAACTGTTATCTATAATAGAGATTATGGAAATGACATAAAAAAATGAGATGCAAGAAATACCATTGGGTGGCTGCCGAGGAGAAATGCTGGAGGCATGGCAGTGAACAAGTCACATCGGAGGTAACATCTCAGAGAGGCAGCGATGTTGGGGTCGACAGAGTACTAGAAATAGAGGGATTTAGGGGAGCGATAGAGATAGAGGGGTTATGGGTGAGATGATAGTGAGTTTGGGGGGAACAATGATGTTGGGGTTGGGTAGAGATGGCGGCACGACACTGCAGAGTCGAGGGGAGCAGCAGGGTCGGGGGGGGGGGGGGACGACAGGGCAAAGGCAGTGGGTCGGTCGTGGATCAGGGGAGAAGCAGTGGAAGGGTAGGGGGAGCAGCGCTATGAATCGCGCTAGGGCACAATGGTATTTGGGGGAGATGAGGGTGGGGGATTTTTTAAGCATTAATTGGTCTAATAAAAATAATATAATTTTCCATGTAATAAAAATATAATATTTCTAAAAAATAGATATAATCTCATATTTTTTATCATTTATATTAATTTTATAATATTCATCCTCATTTCATTATATCATATTAAATAATTATTATTTTAATTAAACATTTATGCATATATTTTTATTATAAAATGATTCATTAATACTAAATAATTAATTAAAATATATATTTAATTATTGATAAAAGATTTTTGAATATTGAACAATTTATTTTAATGAAATTTTTTATGGTAAAATATTTATTAGTAATAGTAATTAATAACAATAGATTTATTTATTATAAAAAATATATTTTTATAGTTATGATAAAACAACAAATTTAATTGTTAGTAAAGTATTTGTTGGTATTAAGTAATTAATATCAACAGATATATCTGATGGTAAAAATAATTGTTGCTATGTATAGTTAACACTATCAAAAGTTAATATCTGTTGGAATTACTCAATTTTACCAACAATTATGTTATCTATTATAAAATTTCTGTTGGTAAAAGTAATTTTTTTTTGTAGTGATGTGACCCTTGGGTCTCGATTATGTTGGATGGTGCGAGAGTGAGCACCCATCATCTAATATGAAATAAAAATAGTTCTTGGAGTTTGGATTAGTGTACGTGAGGTATGACTGGGTGTGTGGTATAGGTGCAATAATGCCTTGGATGGTTTTAATGTGAAAGTAACTGGGGTGTTGGTTCTTGGTATCAAGGTTGTGGGTATATGGAATGAGTGGTTTAGTGCTTAGCCCTATCGAGTTTAGAGTACGATTTTAGAAACTTGGTGTAAGAGGGGTTGGATGCCTGCAGTCTGGGAACAACTTCAGTTGGTAGGTAGTTGTGCGTCAGACCTTGTCATAAGGGGAGTTCAATTTTAAGGAGTCCTAAGGGTAACCCCGATTGAATAAAAGTGACATGAGTATGAGTGTGGTTAGTGGATTAAGTGTGAGACCCTGGTTTATATGAGATGAAACTTGTGGAAGAGTGAATCAGGATGTATGATCATATGGTGTGAGAGTGTGCACCATTTTTCTTTGAGGGGTCAAGTATATGCATGCTCGAAAGCATTATAGCCACCAAATTTTGGGCCGATGAGCAATCATGTGAGTATCGAGGGCCAATTACCTTTAGGATACGTTACAGGCTTGGATTATCAAGGTTCGGTTGGAAAGGGAACACACCCTTATCTAAGATGGGAAGTGTTATTTTGGATAGAAATATTGTGGCATATCTAATTAAATAGACTAATCTTGGTCAGGTTTGGAAGAAAGGTGAGTGTGGATCATGAGGAGTGACACACATGTGGTAAAGATATGACTTTTTTGGGGTCAGATCGTAGTGTAAGGAAAGATATATCATGGAGATCACACTATAAAATATGGAGGGAATGACTCTAACTTTTAAGGAGTTCCATATAGTATTAAGTATGGAGTTCTATGAGCTGAAAGCGGTTAGTGTGCAACAGTTGGAATAATGGTAGAGTGTGAGTGAGTTTTTCCATGTCCAACCATAATTTTCAATGATGGAAAAGACATTGGCCATGAGATCAGGGTGTTTTCCTAGTAGAATGATGATAAGGACACTCCTATGGTGGGGAGTTTCATGTCAATTTTGGGTGTGTGACCCTCGTTCTAGGAGGGTTCTTGATTTTTGGGACTAGTATTTGGATGGTAATGACAACACCAGATGTTGGTGCGTGAGTAGTTCTAATGAAATCTAGATTCCTTAGGGAATGTCATATGTGATTTTTTAGGATGTACTTGTGAATTTCAAGTTGAAGTTTTGGGCTCAGGACAAATCAGTGTGATCCAATCATGGTTTAGTGTGGTGGCATGCTGATACTTGGGTAGGAGCACATGAATTAGTGAGAATGGTCAGTGTTTGATTGGGTAATCACATTAGGGGTTAGGATAAACCTCAATGTGTCATGATGAACATAGGATGCCTCCAATGAGTAAGGTATCATGATTTTAAAATTTTAAGGCACATTGAAGATGGAATCTAGGCATTCTTGAGTTTGGCCAGATGAGGTTTAACTCAGGAAATGACAAAGAGTGTCAGGTTTGAACTATGATGTGCATGCTTGGGCAGTTTTAGGATACCTTCGGAGCTAGGCATAGAGATCATAAAGTGAGGTAGAACATTGGTGGTGTCAAATATTTTTCAGGAGGGTATACCAGAGGAGGTTCCTCTTATGATATCGCAGGAAGTTGGATGTGGTGAGTTGACAATCACATTGAGCACATCATTTTGGATATGAAAGGGGTGTTTGTGGTGTTGTCTAAGGATTTTCAAGGAAAATACAACATTTATAGATTGTTCATAGTCTATGGAGGCACATATGATTTGTATTTGAAGAGGGGGGGGGGTAAGAGTTGGGAAAGGTTCTTATTGACGCTCTCATATGTGATGAGGTAAGGTGTGTTGGGAACTGCGCTGAGCAGATTAGTGGAACACTAAGGTCAGGCTTTAGTAGTCAAATTTGGATGGTGGAAGGCACTGAGGTTTGAAATCAGCCTTATGATTAGAGTCCTATAGTGGAGAGCACCATGGGCCTACTAATCAACTAAATGATGACACATGGGTGTATTAGGTTATATGGGAGTTTTGAAGTATCATATCTATGTTTGGTGAGAAATGTGATTGTTGGAACAATATTGGGTGACCTTATGTCTTATGTTTGGAGCTCTGTCTCAGAAGCGCATTGGGTGTTATAGAAGGGAACACAACCATTTGGTAGCAAGTGAAAAAACAAAATAGGTTGGGTAACATTGTTAGATGGCCACTAGGACTTGTCATAAATGATAAGTACTATGGAAGAGAGTTTGTAGTGACCTGGAATGTGGGTGGGCTTTGAGTCTTAGTGAGAACTTTCCCTTCTTGACCAGTGGAGGGGTCATATTTTCACTCGATTTTCAGAACTTAATTATAAGGGTTAGAACCCCTCAAAAGAGCCATTTTAGATGTGGAACAGGGGTTTAAGGTGATCATGGAGGTGTTTGGAGTGACCAGAAGGAGATGAGGTCTACAAAAAGGATGATGTAGAGCCACTAGCTAGCCGGTGACAAGTTTAGTAGCTCAGTAAGGGTTGTTGGACACACCAACTAGCCAATGGGGGGCCAGTGGCAAGATAGTGGTCCCTTGGGATGTTTTTAATGAGGTAAAACCCCATAATTCCACTTGGGGTCTCCCCTTCCTCTTATTATGTGAGTTTTTTTCCACAAAATGGCAAGTGGCCTCCTTATACATGACTCTCTTTCCCATCCTCTCTTCTTGGGCGGTTCTCCATCACTTGGTGTCCAATTCAACTTCTTCTAGATGCATTGTAAAGCTTTAGGAGTGTCTATAAATTTACTGCCTTTCTTCATTAATCTCTTTCTTTGCCAGTTTTTCTCTCACTGGTTATGTTTAATGTGCCATATTTTTATGGGTTTTGTCTAGTTTTTTGTTTTCTTTTGATTCAGGCTGAACTGATGGCTGATATTTGAAGAGTATACTCTCCTAGGAATAAGGTAGGTGGTCCCTTAATTTAACCCATAATCTTAAATTATTTCTAAGTGTATTATTGGTGTGGTAAAGCTAGTTTTTTTTGTTCTTTGAACTTAGTTTAATTAATCGTTTTAAATTGAATTTTTCCTTAGTGGATCACCCTTCTTGACATGCCTTGAACCTTATAAATGATAATCCCTAGTAAATAACTTGGGTAATGGGTTAACCTTGTAATTTGTTAGTTAAATTTTAAGTTGTCTATGGAAGGGTAGTTGGATTATCTTAAAGGGTCACTTAGGTTTGAAATGGTTAAAAAGGTATTTTTGAATTAATTCAATGGTTGTGAAATGGAATTTTGTAACCATCAATGTAGTAAATGTAATTGGATCTTCTTATGGATAAATGTGTTGGGAAATGAATGGGATTTTAATGTAATGGGAAATTGGTTTTTAAAAATTAAATGACCTATGATAGTGAGTAGTAATTGTTTAAATGGGAAATTGTTAAAGTATTTATAAAATGGATGGGGTTTATGGAGCGGCTTATTCTTTTTGATGATTGGTAGAAAGGGTCTTTGAAGGGAACCATAGGGGTATTGTTAGGGGAAGGTGTTTGGTTGAGATATATAATTTTTTTAAATAAAACACCTCTTGATATGATGTTGGGTTGTAATGCTTATGGAGGATTCCTTAGAGTCTGTATAGATTTAAACATGTATGGGATGTTGTGAGTAAACCTTATATTCTACTAGGGGACTTATATGAATGCCATGGTGTGATGGTAACCCTGGATTCATAGAGGTATAATTCTATGGAATTCCTCAAGTGAGCCATTGGATTATGCTAGATTCATAATTGTAAATTCCTTGGGCTATCTACCCCTTGGATTTAGGTAATGTCTATTTTATCTAATGCCAAAAATTATTATTGTGGATTCTTATGAGGTACCTTGGTGAATGCCAGAAGATTATCTCCCCAGATTTGGCTTGGTTATGTTGAGTATAATACCTTATGTGTAAGTTGGGGATTCCCATCAGGTCATGCTTTTTAATGTCAAGGAAAATTACTTTAGTTTATATAGGTAGTTAAGATTAGTGGAATTCCAAGGGTCACCCCTCCCTTGGATTCCCTATAGGATCTGTTGATATGGAATGATTGGTCGAGCCATGTGGGTTCCCTCAAGTTGTAATACCATGGTTTCCTTGGTATTTTACCTTATAACCAGTAGATCTATGATGTGTCCCATGATTAGAGACTCATCGGCAATGGACAAAGTAGGTAAAGACCGATATTGGGTTTCATAATAGATCCTGGGAATTGATGGTTGATTTACTGTCCTTTTAATCCATAATATTAAACCATCAAATTGTTAAACTACTAAATGATAATTGTTTATTTATAGCACTCTTACATACACTCTTTGATAGACTGGTTATTTTAGAGACACCATTGGTTGTGGCCTACTGAGTTTTACTCACACCCTACTCGATCCACTATGGTGTTTGGGTACCCGAGTAGAAGACTATATGGTTACCGATTTAGGTTGGGGAAATCACTCAATATCATTTATTTCTTGGGTTTTCATGGTTCACATGGAGTGTGGATGATGGGACTAGGAATAACTTGAGATCGATTTGAAGATGGGTTTATTTTAGTTTTTATTTATCTAGTCATCCTTTTATGTGATTCACCCATGGGGGATTGGTTGTGGCATTTATAACATATTTCATTGATGTGGATTCTGATATTGTAGTTATTTTTCACTTGAACTAAATTATCTTTTATGGTTATTTGATATAGTTTATGTTATTATTATTTTCCAATATTATCATGACTCTGACCAGTGGGTATAGTCTTCCCATGGCATCTTGAGTCTCTTGTTGCTAGTTGGTAGCCTCTGACACATGAGGAGGTTTACCTGAGGTTATGTAACACATTGTCTTGAGGCATCGGTTTAGTGGCTACCAGGTCAGGGTGTTACATCTATCAACTATTCATTTTTCTTTGAAATTTTTCATATTTACAACACTTGTAAAATATAGATCTGGTAAATAATACCCTTAAAAAATGAAGAATTTATTTCTATAACATTGATACCTAAAATGAGTATTCCATAGAGTTTCACAAACTCCTTTAAACATCAAAAATAATTTCATCTCATAGAATCATTACTTCCCTTTCTTGGTAACTACATGTTTTAATAACCTTGACTATTATAAGAAACAATGTTGGAATATCCAACTTACTTCTATTATTATGGTTGTAATTTTCACCCAATTGTACTTTTATATACAACACTGTAACCTAGACATCACATGCCTAGTTCATTTATTCTCAACACCTGAACACCTCAGGTAAAATTTTCTTTAATTCATTCACATTATTGGGGAATTTACATTATAAGGGTCTATATTTTCCAAAGATCTTTGTTGTTTTGGGGTTTCCAGTGGTTCAGGAGAAATTTCATAAATTTAAAATCTATTTTAAAAATGATTTTGTTATTTATAAGGAGGTTTTAAAATGGTTTTAAAAATTATGGATGTAATTTAAAATTTTTAAATGTTTATTTGGAAGTTTTTAAAGTTATTATAAGTGTTTTTGGGATTTTGGAATTGATGATAAATCTTTTTATTAATTATTTATAAGTTTTTATAAAAGTAACATTTAATATTTTTAAGGTAATTCTTACCCTTAAGCATGACCATACTTCTGCATAAGGGTAACCCCTATTTTTAAAGAGTTTTGTAAAGGTAACCAAGATTTTTTACTTTGAATAAGGGTACAAGTTGTTTTCTATGTGTTGTGTAAGGGAAATCCCCCATTTATCCTTATTTCATAAAGGTAAATAAGAGTGTATATAGGTTATGTAAGTGTAACCTAGATCTCCCATGCACTATGTAAAGGTAGAAGTCAACCTGCGTAAGGGTCAACTGCTAATTTTAAAGGCTATGTAAAGGTAGGTTGTTCCTTGTGTAAGGGTAATATGGTTTTATTATTGGTTTTATAGGGGTATTAAATTGTTTTTTAAGCTTGTGTAAGGGTACTCCCCTACTTGCATAAAGTTCAAACTTACTCGTGTAATGGTACTAGTGAATTTCTAATGTGTAAGGGTAACCCGAGTCTCACATAAAGGTAAGCAGGTTTTTCCAATACCTAAATAAGGGTAGTAAGTTGTGTAAAGGTAAATCTATGTTACCCTCACACAGTGGTTATGTATCACGTAAGGGTAGCAGAAAATTTTCTGAAAGCCTAGTTTTCTTTCCCAAAACCTCCTATAATTCATTTTTAACATAAATGAAGGAATTTAATATTGAAATCAATGGTTTTTGACTTGGTTAAGAGTTTTTAATGTGATCTTTGAACCTCCCCAATTTTAGAATTTTTAAATGAGTCTTAAATGGAAACAATTTTAATATGATTTTAATATGAAATAAATTTCCACTTAGGGATTGTATCTGTGTATTCTAAAATAATAGATCTTCCTCATTCGTGTATTTCTTCTTTATCAAGTTTGGATAATCTCAAAGACTCATATGGAGTCTTGTAAAGCCTCATATGGAGTCTTGAAAGGCCATCCACAGTTGATTTGAGCTTCTCCCTCACGTTCCAAGCCTATGTTTATAAGATTAAGAATTTTATCTCTCTATCTCTCATCTGTTTTGGGTGTAGTGATTTGCAAGATAAAAACCCAGGTAGGGGATATGTGACTTATCTTTATTTTTATATTGTGAAATGTGAATTAACCATGTTTTAACTTCTTTATTTAAATGGATGAAATTAACCATAATCAGATAATAATCTTTAAAATAGTCATATGATGAATGTTTGTGTGAAAATTAGTAAATTCCAAAGGTTAAAGATGAAATAAATGAAGTAAAATATTGATAATGGATTATCATGTAAATATTTAAGGGAAATATTATAAAATATTTTGGAAACACTATTCTCTATTTAAAATGATCATCACATGTTGTAGACTATTATTGTGCTTCATAAAATAATTTCTAGAGTATGTTACAACATAATTTGATGATTTGTAAGATTATTGGAATATAGAGAAATAAATAATTTCTTGTTGTAGAATAATAATACCCATTCTAGAAATTATTCAAGAGAAATAAATAGAAAATTTCATACATGTGTCTAATTAATATTTAATGAAATAAATAATGATAACATGATACAATGTTTAAAATTATTAAATAATGTCAATGATAATTATTCGATAATTATGTGTATTAGAAACTGAAATAGAGATTTTTGTAGGTATTATTCTTGTTGTTCTTTTTCTAAAGAATATTATTACATGTGTAAAACTTTATTCATGCCTAGAAATATTAATTCATGTGGAAATATTAATATTCATGTTGAAATTTTGGGATGTGTGACCACATACATTTGAAATATTTTTTTTCCACTGAGATTTACTAGATAATGTGCTATCTATTATTATGGTTGTTAGACATGGTTAATATGCATGGAAAATTTATAAAAACTTAAAGATGGTAATGTTTTAATTATATTAATATGAACATTGAAATAATTATCATCGAGATTGTTGTTATATGAAAAAGCATCTAAAGGCAGAATTACAAATTAAATTAATATTATTTATCCATGGAAATTATATGGATAGTACTGTTGGGATTTATGCATTATAAATTGGTTAATTAAAGATGAAAATAAAAATTTAATGATTGGTTAAATCATTGCTTTGGGGATGAGTGAGATAAAAATTGTTGATAAAGACTGGAATTACTTGTTTGTTTTGGCCATAGTTGCCTTTGAAATTATGTGTGGAATAATACATTTAAATATGTATTTATGCTCTATGGATTTAGATCCTTAATGTGATTGAATATCAAACTTGTGAGATTGGAATAATGGGAAAGGATGCTTGAGTTTGTGATGATGGCATGAGGTATCCCTTATAGTGATGATATTGGCGGGGATAATTGAGGCTACGATGGTGGCACGAGGTGTTGGTGACGATGATGGTGGAAGAACGGGGTGCCTGTTATTATGATAATGATATTGTTATGGGATTTCAGATGTGTTATTATATGCAGTGGTGTTGGGAATGGAATCGGTACTGATAGAATGCGTTGAATATGGGATTTCCCATTGTTGTTGTGTTGAAAGTTGGGATGTTTATTGAATGTTTAATGGGCCGATGACCATGTGTTATTTATATAATCAGTTTTCAACTATAGGAAGTAGTTTGATACTATTCACTCTGAGTACATATTTTATGAGGAAGATTGGGCTGATTCCTAGAGTACCCATAAGTTTATGAAATGATAAATGAATTAATGAATGAATGAGGTTGGTTCTTGATCTTTCTTTATGACAATGACATATTTTAGAATACAAGAAAATAATTAATAGTTATTTTGGAACTTGAATTATAAGATTAAAATGTTAATCTTGGAAATGATAATGGTAATAATTAATTAATAAATAACCATTTAATTAATGTTTTTCTTGATTCTTGTATTCTGTTGATACCTAGGCCTTAGAAGTGGCAGCCACAAGTCTCGTGTAACATTAGAGGTAGGTGAGTCTAAGTCTAGGTAGTTTTCCATAGTGTGTTTGTGAGATTCATATATATCATGTTTGTTTTTGTGATTTCATATGCTACCTCACCCATGTTATTTGGGTGCACTACTGGAAATCCAGCATTTCCCAACGGTTTAGAACCGTTGGGAAAGGCTGAAGAACCGTTGATATATGTTATACCAACGGTTCTACAAACTGTGGGGAAGTAAGCCGTTGGGAAAGGCTTTTCCCAATGGTTTACACAGAACCGTTGGGATAGGTTAGAAAAAATCAACCTATCCCAACGGTTTGGCCCGTTGGGAAATCAACAGACAGTTTTCTTTCCCAACGGTTTATAAACCGTTGGGAAAGGTTTTTACCAACGGTTTCATGAACTGTTGGTAAAAACAACCATGCAACAAGGTATCCCAACGGTTTCAAACCGTTGGGATATGGTATTTTTACCAACAGTTCCTTAAACCGTTGGTAAAAACAGCTACATAGAGCCTATTCCAACGGTTTGAAAACTGTTGGCATAGGCTTTGCTGTGCAAATTGCACAGCAGCCTGCAATTTGCACAGCAGGTCTGGTTTTTGGGCATTCACCCTCGGTTTCAATTCAATTTTCAATCCAATTATGCCCTCGTTTTCAATTCATTTTTCAATCCAATTATTGTACCTGTAACACATATAATGCATACATATAGAGAACAAACCAACACATAAAAATAATGAAAACCAACCAACCAACACATATAATGCATCCTGAAAATATACACATCCATAATTAAAGTAGAATTCATAACATAATTATAAACATACATAATTCATTTAGAATTCATTTTAAAATTTATATGAAAATCATATGTGGAATCCGAAATTCAATTCATAATTTGATTGGTTTTTCATATACCATATATTTTTAATAGAAATGATATCCATTTTAAACAAAATACATACATCTGGAATGATACCGGTCACACCGTGCCTCGGATTGAGGCAAGGTTAAATCGTATACATCACAAATGACTCATTGATCGTTGTCCTAAAGTATCAACATATTCCGAAATCGTTTGGTCGGTTTTCCGTATGTCAGTTGTTGTTTTCACTTAAAATGAAGTGTTTTTTAAATAAAAGAGATACACTTTGAATGGTTTCGGCCACACCGCGCCTCGTATTGAGGTGGGGTTAACTCGTACACATCACAAATGACCCATGGATTGTTGTGCTAAAATATAAACACAATCAGAATGCGTTTGGTTGGTTTTCCGTATGAATATAAAATGATGTCCATTTTAAACAAAATACATACACCTGAAGTGATACCGGCCACAACACACCTCAGATTGAGGTGGGGTTGACTCGTACACGTCACATTTGACCCATGGATCGTTGTGCTAAAGTATCGACACAATCCGAATACATTTGTCCGGTTTTCCGTATGTCAGTTGATGTTTTTCACTTAAAATGACGTCCTTTTGAAACAAAAGACGGACACTATGAGTGGTGCCGACCACACCGCGTCTCCAATTGAGGCAGGGTTGATTCGTACACATCACATATGACCCATGGATCGTTCTCCTAAAGTTTAAATGGAAACCGAATGTGTTTGGTCGGTTTTCCGTATGTACTTAAAATGTTGTCCATTTTAAACAAAAGAGTGACACTTAGAATAATCCTGACCACACCGTGACTCAGATTCATCCCGGGTTGGCTCGTACATGTCACATATGACCCATGGATCGTTGTGATAAATTATCAAAAGATTACGAATGCGTTTGGTCGGTTTTGCGTATGCCAGTTGTTCTTTTCATTTATAATCATGTCCATTTTAAAAAAAAGAGACAGAGTTAGAGCGGTGTCGGCCACACCGCATCTCGGATTAAGACGGGGTTGACTTGTACACGTCACATATAACTCATGGATCATTGTGCTAAAGTATCGATAGAATCCGAATGCATTTGGTCATTCTTCCGTATGTCAGTTGATGCCTTTCACTTAAAATGACGTCCTTTTGAAACAAAAGACGGACACTTTGAGTGGTGTCAGCCGCACCGCATGTCGGATTGAAGCGGGGATGATTCGTACACGTCACATATGACCCATGGATCGTTCTCCTAAAGTTTCAATGGAAACCGAATCCGTTTGGTCGTTTTTCCGTATGTACTTAAAATGGTGTCCATTTTAAACAAAAGAGAGTCACTTAGACTTATCCTGGCCACACCGCGACTCAGATTCATCCCGGGTTAGCTCTTACACGTCAAATATGACCCATGGATTGTTGGCATAAATTATCAATAGATTCGGAATGCGTTTGGTCGGTTTTCCGTATGTCAGTTGATGCTTTTCACTTAAAATGACGTCCTTTTGAAACAAAAGACGGACACTTTGAGTGGTTCCGGACACACCACGTCTCCGGATTGAGCTGAAACCACCGTGCAACATTCTAATTATTATTCGTGACGTGTACACGCAGATGGCACGTCAATCGGACGTACGGTTTGCACGGTATGACTCAATATTCGTGTTTTAAGTGATGCGCGCGCTTCGTAAACGCGCGTGAGGGGGGTCCAAACGGGACGAACGAAGTCGGAATGGCCTGAAATCAGACGAAAAATACGGGAGAGTGATTTATGAAGTGGTCGAGTAGACGGAACGTCAATCGGACGTGCCGTGTGCCCGCGGTGACCGACAACGCAGTTCTGGTGTCATAAACGGCCAAAACGGGCGTCCAACGGTCAAATTCATAGAGGACGACCTCATATTGAGCTGAAACCACCGTGAAACATTCTAATTATTATTCGTGACGTGTACGCGTAGACGACACATCAATCGGACGTGCGGTTTGCGCGGTACGACTCAATATTCGTATTTTAAGTGATGCGCGCGCTTCGTAAACGCGCGTGAGGGGGGTCCAAATGGGCCGAACGAAGTCAGAATGGCCTGAAATCAGACGACAAATACGGGTGAGTGATTTCTGAATTGGTCGAGCAGACGGCACATCAATTGGACGTGCCATGTGCACGCGGTGACCGACAACGCAGTTCTGGTGTCATAAACGGCCAAAACGGGCGTCAAACGGTCAAATTCATAGCGGACGACCTCGGATTGAGCTGAAACCACCGTGAAACATTCTCATTATTATTCGTGACATGTACGCGTAGACGGAATGTCAATCGGACGTGCGGTTTGTGCGGTACGGCTCAATATTCGTGTTTTAAGTGATGCGCGCGCTTCGTAAACGCGCGTGAGGGTGGTCCAAACGGGCCGAACGATTTCGGAATGTCCTGAAATCAGAATACAAATACGAGTGAGTGATTTATGAAGTGGTCGAGCAGACGGAACGTCAATCGGACGTGCCGTGTGCCCGCGGTGACCGACAACGCAGTTCTGGTGTCATAAACGGCCAAAACGGGCGTCAAACGGTCAAATTCATAGCGGACGACCTCAGATTGACCTGAAAACACCGTGAAACATTCTAATTATTATTCGTGACGTGTACGCGTAGACGGAACGCCAATCGGATGTGCGGTTTGCGCGGTATGGCTCAATATTCGTGTTTTAAGTGATGCGCGTGCTTCGTAAACGCGCGTGAGGGGGGTCCAAACGGGCCGAACGAAGTCGGAATGGCCTGAAATCAGACGACAAATACAGGTTAGTTATTTCTGAAGTGGTCGAGCAGATGGCACGTCAATCGTACGTGCCGTGTGCCCGCGGTGACCGACAACGCAGTTCTGGTGTCATAAACGGCCAAAACGGGCGTCCAACGGTCAAATTCATAGCGGACGACCTCAGATTGAGCTGAAACCACCGTGCAACATTCTAATTATTATTCTTGATGTGTACGCGCAGACGGCACGTCAATCGGACGTGCGGTTTGCGCGGTACGACTCAATATTCGTATTTTAAGTGATGCACGCGCTTCGTAAACGCGCGTGAGGGGGGTCCAAACGGGCCGAACGAAGTCGGAATGACCTGAAATCAGACGACAAATACGGGTGAGTGATTTCTGAAGTGTTAGAGTAGACGGCACGTCAATTGGACGTGTCATGTGCCCGCGGTGACCGACAACGCAGTTATGGTGTCATAAACGGCCAAAACGGGCGTCCAACGGTCAAATTCATAGCGGACGACCTCAGATTGAGTTGAAACCACCGTGCAACATTCTAATTATTATTCGTGACTTGTACGCGCAGACAGCACGACAATCGGACGTGCGGTTTGCGCGGTACGGCTCAATATTCGTGTTTTAAGTGATGCACGCGCTTCGTAAACGCGCGTGAGGGTGGTCCAAACGGGCCGACCGATTTCGGAATGGCCTGAAATCAGAAGAAAAATACGGGTGAGTGATTTATAAAGTGTTCGAGTAGACGTCACGTCAATCGGACGTGCCGTGTGCCCGCGGTGACCGACAACGCAGTTCTGGTGTCATAAACGGCCAAAACGGGCGTCAAACGGTCAAATTCATAGAGGACGACCTTGGATTGACCTGAAACCACCGTGAAACATTCTAATTATTATTCGTGACGTGTACGCGCAGACGACACGTCAATCGGACGTGCGGTTTGCGCGGTACGGCTCAATATTCGTGTTTTAACTGATGCGCGCGCTTCGTAAACGCGCGTGAGGGGGATCCAAACGGGCCGAACGAAGTTGGAATGGCCTAAAATCAGACGAAAAATACGGGACAATGATTTCTGAAGTGGTCGAGTAGACGACACGTCAATCGGACGTGCCGTGTGCCCGCGGTGACCGACAACGCAGTTCTGGTGTCATAAACGGCCAAAACGGGCGTCCAACGGTCAAATTCATAGCGGACGACCTCAGATTGACCTGAAACCACCGTGAAACATTCTAATTATTATTCGTGACGTGTACGCGTAGACGACACGTCAATCAGACGTGCGTTTTGCGCGGTACGGCTCAATATTCGTGTTTTAAGTGATGCGCGCGCTTCGTAAACGCGCGTGAGGGGGGTCAAAACGGGCCGAATGAAGTCAAAATAGCCTGAAATCAGACGAAAAATACGGGACAGTGATTTCTGAAGTGGTCGAGCAGACGACACATCAATCGGACGTGCCGTGTGCCCGCGGTGACCGAAAACGCAGTTCTGGTGTCATAAACGGCCAAAACGGGCGTCCAACTGTCAAATTCATAGCGGACGACCTCATATTGAGCTGAAACCACCGTGAAACATTCTAATTATTATTCTTGATGTGTATGCGTAGACGTCACGTCAATCGGACATGCGGTTTGCGCGGTACGGATCAATATTCGTGTTTTAAGTGATGCGCGCGCTTCGTAAACGCGCGTGAGGGTGGTCCAAACGGGCCGAACGATTTCAGAATGGCATGAAATCAGACGAAAAATACGGGTGAGTGATTTACGAAGTGGTCGAGCAGACGGAACGTCAATCGGACATGCCGTGTGCCCGCGGTGACCGACAACGCAGTTCTGGTGTCATAAACGGCCAAAACGGGCGTCAAACGGTCAAATTCATAGCGGATGACCTCGGATTGACCTGAAACCACCGTGCAACATTCTAATTATTATTTGAGACGTGTACGCGTAGACGGCATGTCAATCGGACATGTGGTTTGCGCGGTACGGCTCAATATTCGTGTTTTAAGTGATGCACGCGCTTCGTAAACGCGCATGAGGGTGGTCTAAACGGGCCGAACGAAGTCGGAATGGCCTGAAATCAGACGACAAATACGGGACAATGATTTATGAAGTGGTCGAGTAGACGGAACATCAATCGGACATGCCTTGTGCCCGCGGTGACTGACAACGCAGTTCTGGTGTCATAAACGGCCAAAATACTGTCCATTTTAAACAAAATAGAGACACTTTGAGTGGTGTCGGCCACACCGCGCCTCAGATTGAGGTGGAGTTGACTCATACACGTCACATATGACCCATGGATCATTCTCCTAAAGTTTCAATAGAAACCGAATGCGTTTGGTTGGTTTTCCGTATGTCATTTTTTGTTTTCACTAAAAATGAAGTCCATTTTAAACAAAATAGAGACACTTTGAGTGGTGTCGGCCACACCGCGCCTCGGATTGAGGTGGCGTTGACTCTTACACATCACATATGACCCATGGATCGTTCTCCTAAAGTTTCAACAGAAACCGAATGCGTTTGGTCGGTTTTCCGTATGTCATTTTTTGTTTTCACTAAAAATGAAGTCCATTTTAAACAAAATAGAGACACTTTGAGTGGTTTCGGCCACACCGCTCCTCGGATTGAGGTGGTGTTGACTCGTACACGTCACATATGACCCATGGATTGTTCTCCTAAAGTTTCAACAGAAACCGAATGCGTTTGGTCGGTTTTCTGTATGTCATTTTTTGTTTTCACTAAAAATGAAGTCCATTTTAAACAAAATAGAGACACTTTGAGTGGTGTCGGCCACACCGCGCCTTGGATTGAGGTGGCGTTGACTCGTACACATCACATATGACCCATGGATCGTTCTCCTAAAGTTTCAACAGAAACCGAATGCGTTTGGTCGGTTTTCCCTATGTACTTAAAATACTGTCCATTTTAAACAAAAGAAAGTCACTTAGAGTGGTCCCGACCACACCGCATCTCGGATTTAGGAGGGGTTGACTCGTACACTTCTCAAATGACCCATGGATCATTGTCCTAAAGTATCAACACAATCCGAATGCGTTTGGCCGGTTTTCCGTATGCCAGTTGATGTTTTTCACTTAAAATGATGTCCTTTTGAAACAAAAGACATACACTTTGAGTTGTTCCGACCGAACCGCGCCTCGGATTGAGGCGGGGTTGATTCGTACACGTCACATATGACCCATGGATCGTTGTCCTAAAGCATAAACACATTTCGAATGCGTTTGGTCAGTTTTTCGTATGTCACTTTTTGTTTTCACTTAAAATCTTATGGAAATTCATATAGAATATTTTTATATCATATTTAGTATGGATTAGATTCTAGTTGATCATGCTATGAAACATTTCAGAGCTAATGAAATTAAGGAAGGTGGAGGGGCTGTCCAGGGGGCTGTCCGGGGGGGGGGGGCTGTCCGGTGGGTGTCCGGGGGGCTGTCCGGGGACCAAGGAGGAGGGTGGGGGGGCTGTGCGGGGTCTGTCTGGGGGGTGTTTGGGGGTTGTTCAGGGGGTTGTCCAGGGTTGTTCAGGGGGCTGTCTGAGGGTTGTTCAGGGGGTTGTCCGGGGTTGTTCAGGGGGCTGTCTGGGGGGTGTTTGGGGGGTTGTCCGGGGTCCAAGGGGGAGGGTGGGGGGTTGTCCGGGGGGCTATCCGGGGGGCTGTCCGAGGGGCTATCCGGGGTCCAGGGTGGAGGGTTGGGGGCTATACGGGGGGCTGTCCAGGGGGCTGTCCGTGGGGGCTGTCCGGGGGGGCTGTCTGGTGGGTGTCCGGGGGGCTGTCCGGGGACCAAGGAGGAGGGTGGGGGGGCTGTGCGGGGTCTGTCCGGGGGGTGTTTGGGGGGGTTGTTCAGGGGGTTGTCCGGGGTTGTTCAGGGGGCTGTCCGAGGGTTGTTCAGGGGGTTGTTCAGGGGTTGTTCAGGGGTTGTTTAGGGGGTTGTCCGGGGTTGTTCAGGGGGCTGTCCGGGGGGTGTTTGGGGGGTTGTCCGGGGTCCAATGGGGAGGGTGGGGGGGTTGTTCGAGGGGCTGTCCGGGGGGCTATCCGGGGTCCAGGGTGGAGGGTTGGGGGCTGTACGGGGGGCTGTCCAGGGGGCTGTCCGCGGGGCTGTCCGGGGGGTGTTTGGGGGGTGTTCGGGGTCCAAGGGGGGGGGGGGTTTCCAGGGTCCAAGAATGAGGGGGGTTGTCCAGGGAGTTCACAAACACACAACCACTAAAAGACAAAAACATCCATAAAAACAGAAAATATATAAAAATAACTCAACTCCAATACTATACTACGAGTCTAGATAAAACCAACAACTAGAATAGATTAAACATCAAATCTCAGTAATATAAGTCAAAAATGTAACGGATCAATATGTCCCACATCAGCATCAGCATCACCATCATCATCATCATCATCACCCTCATCATCGTCCTCCTCATCGTCCTCACCCTCCACAGCGCCTTCCTCCTCGCCTTCGCCCTCCTCCTCGCCCTCCTCATCTCCCTCCTCTTCCGCATCAGACTCCTCGCCATCATCATCTTCAAGCTGGACATCGGCCTGACCACCATTGGAACTGCCACCTGGTGCACCATATATAGAATGTATCGACGACATGTATTCATCAATCACTGGGTTGGCCTCTGCTGGAAGTGTTGGACGTAGAACTTCAATAAATTTCATAAATGCACTGTTTGCCCTAGCAGACTGTTCTGCCGTCTCTGTGACCCTTTTCTCAGCTTGTTCTGCCTGTGCCCTAACTTGCTGCAGCTCGGTGGCACTAAAACTCGTACCTGAGGCAGACCAATACCTCGTCGGGGCTATCCTAGGTCGGCAGCGTACTCTGCCAGAATGATCCTCTCCCAACACCTGATGTAAGTGATCAGATGGCCCAAAATTGTCTGCTTCTTGGGCATCGAGGGCCTCTAAAGCATCCTGTTACAAATATAAATATATTATTAAGTTACGAAATAGATATTAAAATATAAAATCAACAGATTAAAACTTACAATTTGCTGCTGAGTCGCTTCATTGACAGCACTTCCATCCTTTTTTCGTCTACTTGAGAAAAACAGTTTTGCTCGAGGCACACATCCTTCAATATTTTGTACTTGCCTCTACAATGACATTGAAAAAAAAAGTTATATAAAAACTTTAGCAAATGATTAAATAATTGAGGAAACAAAAGAAAATGTAAGTCGTAAAGAAAACTTATAAACAATTGTCATACCTGCTGCCTCTCATGATCCGACATCGTCGTGCGTCCTAGTGTATGGAGGTATTTTTTTGCATCAATGTTTTTTTTATTTTTTCCAGATGATTCCTAAATAAAATTCGATAATTCAAAGGATAATATTAATGCAAAACTTGAAAGTTATTATTTAAATACCTCAAATGTAATTCATACCTTAAAATGGGTACTCGTCCAATGAGTAATCATCTGACGATACTACTCTATAGGACAATCATCCACGACTGGTACCACCTCTAACTCAGTGCCAACTCTAGCACGCCAGCCAATATACAGCTCATGCTTGTAGGCTCTCCAAAGCTCGCCTAAATCCTTTAGACGTTCCAGTCGTGCACCCTCACCATCAGGAAAATTAAATCGAAGCTGAAATCAAAATATTAATTCATATAAATACAAAAATAATTCATGGCATTAAATACAAAAGATTTTTTTACCCATATCTCTGCCCAAGCTCTATCTTTGACCTCATGTGGCAAATGTCTCCACGACAGCGGGCTGACGGGAATGATGTCGGAGTATTTGGCAAGCGTCGCCAGAAAACTCCGACATTGCTGCCCTGTTTTCTCAACCATCTGATTGTCTTCATTATATTCCACCATAACCTGTGTGTGACGGTTCCACACCGAACGCATGCGTGTACGGCCCCGCCCCCGCCTCCTGTTAGTAGATGTATCTGTCATGAAAGAAAAACAAATATTTTATCAAAACATGTTATAATGAAAATAAATATTTCTATAAAAATTTGTTAGGGTTTTATAAATATACCTGTTCTAGTCTGATCAATGAGTGGCGCCGGATCCACAGAACCTGATGGAACACCCTCTGGTGGAACAGGAGTCGAAGATGATGGAATATAAAAGCTCGGAGAGACAGAAGTAGAAGGAAAAGAAGATGGAACAGCTGTATGACCTGATGCTGACTGGGGAGTGGGAATCATCATGGGATGTGAAAATGATGGGGCAGAAGATGCAGAAGGTAGCGAAAACATGGGAGGCCTAAATACCCCGTGTGTCCCTAACGACACACCGGGATCATAATGTGGGAAGGCTGAAATGTCAGTGGGAGGGGCAGGGTCTAGTCAGGCACGCATAGCTCTACGTCCACCTCTGGTACGAACCCTCCTCGTACCACTGTCCTGAGTACTAGGACCAGTACTAGGCTCCTCGTCGAATAACTGTCGACGTAATGGTGGATCCTACAAAAAAGTTTACAAAAAAAATTAATCACATGACATTATATATTCTGTAAATATATATATATATATATTTGAAATAAAGTACTCACTGTAGGCACTAATGGTGGAATGCCCATCTCCTCCATCCGACGATTGTTCTCCGCCATTTTTTTTCTTCGTCTCTCTTCAATTGGCTACATTTCCTGCATTTGAAAACAAATATGTAATTAATTAGAAAAAGAAAATTAATGTGTAAACCAAAAAACTAAATATATGAGGGAATGAGGGGATTCATTGGTAATTTAGCTATCAATTGTTTTAGAAGAGCTTGAATGAATTTAATAAAACATACAAGTTGTAATGTTCACCAAGTTAGAAATATTGTTTGATTTGGTTTGAATACAGTTCAATTCCAAATTAGAAAATGCAATTCAAATAAAACAGCAACCAATAAACATTGAAAATTCACATAACGGTCAAGTCAGCTAAAACATATTTGTGATCAATACTAAATAAATATGAATATTACCAACCTTAACAACCCAACTCGAGGTAAACCAAAAGAATTGAGAACATGGATGAATGATTCTATATATTTCCAACCACAACTTCAGGTTCACAATCAACTCTGACAATTGAGCTATTGGAGTCATCAAAAGAAATAAATGGATTGGTTCCAATGGAAATAGGGACAGTGTCAATTCCATCATCAGCATCATCAAAAATATGTCTTGGGATTACTTCAACTATGACACCAAATTCAGGTTGAAGTTGATCTTTGACATAAAAAACTTGTTTAGCCATTGATGCTAACACATATGGTTCTTCGGTTGCAAGAGTGCGGGTCATATTAATTACTCAAAATCCACAATCATCAATAAATGTGCCATGTCTCGTCATCAAATCAAAACAATGGCATTTCATCATTGTGACTCGTCCATGAGAGTAATAATCCAATATTATTATTTTCTCAACGACTCCATAATAACCCACATTTTCAAGTCGCGGTCTACTATCTGATGCACTGGCATAACAATCTGTTGTGGCAGTAACCATAATACCATCATGTTGTGTTCTCATGTTTTTGGCTCGTTCAGTGACAATAAATCTGTACCCATTGATAACAATTGATTTACAGTCACGAACCATGGTATTAGGACCAAAAGCCAAATCTCTTATTTCCTCAGAGACAGAGTCAGTAGAAAAACTCAATACCTGCAATATAAATGACAGTTAAACTTAAGTAAATATTGAAGTAATTAATTTAAACAGTAATATTTTTACCTTTAATTTTAACCAAGCAGAAAACTCTTTGCTATGCAAAGTCTCTCTCCTTCTCAAAGATAAAGAACGATGCTTCCTATTTATCATTGTTTTATGTTCCCTGTAGATAAAAAAATATGAATAGTTTAACAGATATATATGTAAGATATACATATTCAATTCTGTTACCTGATATAGTCATCGAACAAATCACAGTTGAACAAAACGGTGCGATGTGCCATCTCCCGCTCTTCATGGCTTAATGTCTTCAATGTATATGATCTAGGAATTCCTCCTATTTGAGGAAGTGATGGAAAACTGGGTTCAATTTTCTCATATTGTTCTTCTTCATTTCTCATTGGTCTGTTCATTCTTGTAGTAAGATCAGACAAATACATTGAACAGAAATCCATACATTTTTGAGCTAAGTAACCGTTCACGATAGAACCTTCGGGATGATTCTTGTTTCGAACATAAGAATTTAATGTGAACATATTTATTTCAGTTGGATATATCCAACGAAAAGAAACAGGTCCTCCGAGAAGTATTTCAGTTGGAATATGGACAGTCAGATGCAGCATGCATGTGAAAAATGATGGGGGAAATATTTTCTCCAACTCACACAAAATTAATGGGGCATCTGTCAACATTTTTTTCAAGAAAGACTTGGACAACTTCTTAGCACAAATATCTCTAAACAAATGGCACAACCGAATAACACGCACCCTTACATTATTGGACAAAAGATGACGGATTGCTATTGGAAGCAACTCATGCAGTAGAACGTGATAATCATGAGTCTTCAAAGATTTTAGCTTCAACTCTCTTCTGTTGACCCGTTTAGATATGTTGCTTGAATAGCCATCAGGAACTCTAATAGTCTCTAATACTTCCAAAAATTGTTTTTTCAGTAGGTGTCATCACATAAGAATCACATGGAAGTTGCCATTTATTTTCACTGATACGCAAAGGATGCAATTTTGGTCTGATGCCCCAATCCACCAAGTCACGTCGAGATCGTAAATCATCTTTTTTCTTCCCCTTGACATTTAGAAGAACTGAAAGAAAAATTTCACATATATTATTTTCAATATGCATTACGTCTAAGCAATGACGTAGCAAATTGGTTGACCAATAAGGCAAATCAAAAAAGATACTCCTCTTCCTCCAATTGTAACAGGTTTCTGTGGAAACATTCTTTCTCTTTCCAGATTTCATTTGACCCTTCCCGAACGAAAAACTGAAATCTTTCAATTCATTAAGCACATCAGTTCTAGACATATGCTGAGTTGGATCATCGGTATCTATAGTATTATCAAATCTTCGACGATTCATTCTATATGGATGATCCTTTGGCAAAAATCGTCGATGTCCCATAAAACTGAAACTACAACGATGTTTCAGTCTTCTGGATCGTGTATTCTTCATAAAAACTGGACATGACAGTTTTCCCTTCGTGCTCCATCCAGACATCATTGCATAAGCCGGAAAATCATTGATCGTCCACATAAGCACAGCACGCATCTGAAATATGTCTTTCGAACATGCATCGTATGTGCGCACACCCACATCCCAAAGAAGTTTCAACTCTTTTATTAAAGGTTGAATGTATACATCAATATCAATGCCGGGATCAGAAGGACCAGATATGAGTATACTCATGAAAGTGAAAGATTTTATCATACACAACCATGGGGGAAGATTATAAATGTGTATAAAAACTGGCCATGTGCTGTGCGAAGTAATCATCTGCCCAAACGGATTAAAACCATCGCATGAAAGACCCAGCCTCACATTACGAACGTCAGCTGCAAAATCAGGATGTCGAGCATCAAATCTCTACCATGCAAATCCATCTGCAGGATGAACCAACTCATCATTAGTCTTCTTTCTCTCGGTATCATGCCATCTCATTTTTATTGATATTTCATCAGACATAAAAAGATTCTGGAGTCTGAGGATCAATGGAAAGTGCCACATTACTTTCTGTGGAACGCGGGATGGTGTTCCATCAGATTTTGACTTCCAGCGGGATGTGCCACATTTTATACATTCATTTAGTTCAAAGGTTTCTTCCCAGAATAAACTGCAATCTTTCGGGCAAGCATGAATTTTGTTTCTGGAAAATCCAAGTTCTTCAACTAACTTCCATGCCATATAGTGGTTTGAGGGAATATCTGCATCATCTGGAAGTAAATCCTTCAAGAGGGTAAGAATGTAATCGATTGCTGTATTATAAATCCCATACATAGTTTTTCCATGAAACAATCAGATTAAAAATTCCAGCTTTTTCATTTTATCGCATTGTCGATATACTGGAGTCGTGGCAGCATCATTAAATTTTTTCACCCTATCAATATCATCATTTTCACTAGATGCATCAGTTGTCCTCATATAGACGTCTTCTTGAGTCGAAATCCTTTCTTTTTCATGATGACGAATAAACGGAAACCGATCATCTAACAAATTCTCCATTCCAGTCCTTTCATTTCGATCATCACCAATTTGAGATTTCATTTTCTCCCCATTGTGATACCACACAAAGTAGTTTGCTTG
Source organism: Viscum album (assembly GCA_963277665.1). Taxonomy (NCBI): domain Eukaryota; kingdom Viridiplantae; phylum Streptophyta; class Magnoliopsida; order Santalales; family Viscaceae; genus Viscum; species Viscum album. Next base: position 1,532,092,515 of record OY728120.1, on the reverse strand, counting down.
AAAACCATTTTTGGTTATGTGGTAGCTGACTTCTTCACGACTCAACCAAGGTCTACCAACACAATTGGAACATGGGCAGTGTATGCGACCACTATCTGAAGCATTGTGAAATGCAAAATCTATAAAGCTCTCCAAATTGTTTTGAAAATCGCTTGAGATACGATCGGTTTCATACATCCAACTTCTGTCCATTCTGTAAAAAAATTCATATAAGTCATTTTGTCATAAATAATTCAATAGGATTGAACTTTAATAGAAAATACATTTAAGTAAACGATAAAGGAAGAAAATAATCATGGTATCAACTACACATGTGAAAAAAACATACTAATGTGTTATTGAAAAAATGTAAAACCAACAAGAACTTAATGTGTTATCACATCAGAGCATGCCTCATCCCATAACCATATTAGTAGGGTACCCTAGTGGACAGCCCCGCCCACCCCCGTGGACAACCCACCCACCCCCGTGGACACCCCCTACCCCCTAAACAGCCCAACCACCCCCGTAGACAGCCCACCCACCCCCCTCGACACCCCTTCTCCCTATGGACAGCCCCCCACCCCCTTGGATAGCCCGCCCACCCCCTGGACACCCCTACCCCCTGTGGCCAGCCCACCCACCCCCCCTGGACAGCCCTCCCACCCCTCCTTGACAGCCCGCCCACCCCCGTGGACAGCCCATCCACCCTTGTGGACAACCCGCCCACCCCCGTACCCCCCTGGACACCCCGTACCCCCCCGGGATAGCCCCGCCCACCCTCCCAAACAGCCCACACCTCCCTCCCCTGGAACCCCACCAACACCACCTAGACATACCAACCCCCTTGGACACCCCACACACCCCTCCCCCACCAGGACACCCCACCCAGACCCCCAGGACAGCCCACACCCCCTGGACAGCCCCGCCCACCCCCTTGGACAGCCTTTCCCACCCCCGTGGACAGCCCCGCCCACCCCCGTGGACAACCCACCCACCCCCGTGGACGCCCCCTACCCCCTAGACAGCCCAACCACCCCTGTGGACAGCCCACCCACCCCCCTCGACACCCCTTCTCCCTATGGACAGCCCCCACCCCCTTGGATAGCCCGCCCACCCCCCTGGACACCCCTACCCCCTGTGGCCAGCCAGCCCACCCCCCCTGGCCAGCCCGCCCACCCCTCCTTGACAGCCCGACCACCCCCGTGGACAGCCCGTCCACCCTTGTGGACAACCCGCCCACCCCCGTACCCCCCTGGACACCTCGTACCCCCTGGATAGCCCCGCCCACCCTCCCAAACAGCCCACACCCCCTTCCCTGCAACCCACCACCACCACCTAGACATACCACCCCACCTGGACACCCCACACACCCCTCCCCCACCAGGACACCCCACCCAGACCCCCAGGATAGCCCACACCCCCTGGACAGCCCCACCCACCCCCGTGGACACCCCCTACCCCCTAGACAGCCCAACCACCCCCGTGGACAGCCCACCCACCCCCCTCGACACCCCTTCTCCCTATGGACAGCCCCCCACCCCCTTGGACAGCCCGCCCACCCCCCTGGACACCCCTACCCCCCGTGGCCAGCCCACCCGCCCCCCCTGGACAGCCCGCCCACCCCTCCTTGACAGCCCGACCACCCCCGTGGACAACCCGTCCACCCTTGTGGACATCCCGCCCACCCCCGTACCCCCCTGGACACCCCGTACCCCCCTGGATAGCCCCGCCCACCCTCCCAAACAGCCCACACCCCCCTCCCCTGCAACCCCACCACCACCACCTAGACATACCACCCCCCTGGAATGTGTAGAAATAACATAAAAATACATGATATATAGATAGCACAAAATACTCAACCTATGGGTTCACATTAACTACATAATCACACACTTCACTACTACCATAAAACACATAAACCACACCACCACCACACAAGACGCATAGCATTTCTCACATTCATTTATAAGCCACTTCATTCACACTTACATTGTCCATTCATTTAATGTTAAATTAATTAAATCCATTTACCACACATCCATTTCTATTCCATATCATTTATTTAATATCTTGTTTTTTTTGTTTTAACAGCATAATTTATTCCATAGATAACCAGGAAACTAATAAAACCACCACACAACAACTCACCATCTCACAATAACCATCGACACCATGTTACATCGACCAACCATCTCACCAAAACAACCACATATCACAATAAAAATATTGCACATCACAAACCACCGCACAACCAAAACCACCTCACCACATTACCACAACTTCATCACACAACACCTCCACACGACACAACACCACCACACATCATCATTATCATACAACTTCACATGACACATCCATGCCCACTAACCATCACATTACAACCCCACATATCACAAAGCCCAACTGGTCACCTCAATCCCCATAAAACAGCCTACAACATACAATGAAACACAACAAAAAACCTCTCATAGAGGAAACATACCCCAACTTACACAATTTATTTATTCAAAGTCTTTTATTACATTACCCCTTTATTTAGCATGGACATTATAACACAACTGATATTCCAGGGGAAACTAATTAATTAACAAAATATTTATTCATTTCCCTATTTTACACGGTGAAATCACATCAAAATCCAAACTTAAAACTAAAATATTAGATCAATAACAATAAAAACAAGGTACCATATGTGTATAAAGAAAAAATTACTTGATTTGAGATGATTCAAATGGGTTTTCACCTATTCAGATGGGGGATTTGGAGAGTAGCAGAGAGCTGGAGGTGGATTGATAACTTAAAACTAAAATACTAAAGCAATAACAATAAAAATAAGGAAGTATATGTGTATAAATGAAAAGATACCTGATTTCAGATGGTTTTCACCTCTTCGGATAGGGGATTTCGCGAGAGGAGAGCGGTGGAGCGGATGAAATTAGGTTTCTGTGCGAATGGGGGAGAGCAGCCCCGCGGCTGGATTTGGGGGAAATAATTCCCAATGGTTTTTAAGAACCGTTGGGAAAGAGATGATGAGGACCCCTTTACCAACAGTTTGAGGAAACCGTTGGCAAAGGGGTGACCCTTTCCCAACGGTTCAAGAGAACCATTGGCAAAAGGTGATTAACACACCCCTTTACCAACGGTTTCTTCAAACTGTTGGCAAAGGGGTGGCTTTTCCCAACGGTTTCAATGAACCGTTGGGAAAGGCTTTCTTAATCCTTCAAGCCTAACGGTTTTAGCAAACCGTTGGTAAACACCCGTTGGGAAAAATAGAATTTCCAGTAGTGGTGATTGACACCCAGTTGACTCTGGGAGAGTGGTATCGCCCAAATTTACCCAAGATTTTAGGGTTAAGCGGTCGCTTATAGTTTATCTTGGGTTGTCGAATCCTCAAAGAACTAAGAAGTAACCTAAAAACACGTACATTATATGGGTTGTTTTGGCTATGAAGTGGCCAACGTGGTTTGCTTTTAGATGAGATTAATTGAATGATAAGAGACTTAAGTGAATTCAATTTAAAAGAATTATTTGATCCTGGGTTATCACTTGGGGTGGATTAGATTCATTTTTTTCAACTATTTCAATTTCTTATATTTGAGATGATTTTATTTAAGAAGATCAAACAAAATCATCAATTACTAGTTTAATACCTACACACCTTAATACTAATCACATATACACTTGAGGGATTAAAGTTTTGAGCACTTCAATGTAACGACCCGAAATTTTGAGTAGATTTTGTTCCCTAATTGTTGTGGGTTATTTTATTTTTTTCATTTAATAAAATGAATATAATTAAAATGAGACCGTTGGATTTTGACTGTTATATGACCATTGGCCAATAAGATCGTTGGAAACTAAATGTTACAATTATTGTCTATAAATACAAGTTATCTTGATTAATTAATATAGAAAGAAGATTTGATGGCCCCATTCAGTAGTCTCGGGCCGATCGAAGCCCATCTGACGGAACTCAGGAAGGAGGTAGGACCTTTGAGCTTTTCTCTAGACCAAACCCAAGCCGAACTTCATCATGTGAAGCTGGAACAAAATCTACTTCGCGAGAAGTTCAAGCTGATAGAAATAACTATTCGGGAAATGTTGGCTAAGCCGCCCCAAGATTATATCCCCCTAGAACACCTTACTCTTAGGTCCTATGCTAGTGTTATAAGGGGTTATGTAACGAGACCGTAACTGCCTTATGTAATCCTTTCATTTAAATAAAAATTCTGATTTCTTCTTATGGTGATGTTTGTGAATTTTCAAATGTCCGGATAAATATAGTATGCATATTATTGATGAATTTTAGAAGGATATTTTTAAAAATATTTACGTAAACCTTAAATAATTAATAATGTGTAATGATTTTCAAAAAATAGTCTTCTACAGTTACGTTCAGTAAGAAATTTAGAGTCTAATAAAATCAACTTAATTTTTGATGAATAGTAAATTATGAATAGTTATTTTACGCTTATGATTACTAATGTGACCAAATTTATTAATTAACCTCACTTAAGAAAGTATTAATATAATCTAGGCACCTTGATTAAGTAATGTGATTCAATAAAATAGGTAAATAACTGTTCCAGAAAGTACTGGTTAAGTATTAGTTTTTTCAGGTGAATAGTGTTTTTTATTTTAAAATTAAATTAAAAATATTTATAAAAATATTTTTATAAAATGGAGTTCATTTTTGAATTCAGAGCATCAATATTAGGTTAAGGTGAATTTTTGGGAATTTTCTGAAACAGTCGAATTTTCAGTGAATAGTATTTTTATTTAAAAATTTAATTAAAAATATTTAGAAAATTATTTTCATAAAATGGATTTCATTTTTGAAATCAGAGCATCGATATTTGGTTAAGGTGTAATTTTGGGATTTTTCTGAAAAAGTTGAATTTTTGGTGAATAGTGAATTTTCAGTTTAGAGTTTCGGGTGTTTAATGACATCATTAAGGATGTAATAATTATGTAATAATTCTGGTCAACTTATGAATAGTAAGATAAGGTATGAGGTGTCCCAAGTGGCCAATACCATGGGCAAATACCATGGGAAGCCCATGGTTTTTCCAATACCACCAATGAGGTGTCCCTTGGCCATTAATGCCTTGTCCCCTCACTTCCCCTATAAACACCAAGCCATTCTCTCATCCTTTCCATTCCAAAATCCTCCTCAACGAAGTTATGGTCTCCTTACCTCCCAAGGAGTCCTCCCAAGGTGCCCTCAAGCCTCCCAAGGTCCCAAACTTCAAGATTTTGAAGTTACTCTTCATGGTAAGGGATCCTACCTCACTCTTTCTTTTCATGTATTCTCCTTTATGTCATTTATTTTAAGCTCAATGTTCTTATGTTGGGGATGTTATTTTATATTCATCCTACTGTAATTTTCATTTTCATATGATTAGATACCCCCTCTTGCTCTCATCAATTCATTTTAAGAATGTTTAAGTGGCACCGTTCGGCTGCCGAATTTTTGTAAGGGATTCTTTCGCTCTTCCCATTTTCAAAGTTCTACTTTCATGTCAAGTATTTCAAGTTCCTTTTTCCATGTTGGGGTATGATATCTATATCCATAATACCTTTCTTTTATGTTCATATGATTAGAGACCCTATTTGATCTCATTAATTCATTTTTTGAAGTTTTAAGTGACGCCGTTAGGCTTCCGAATTTTCATAAGAGAAATCTTATTTTTGTCTTCCTTCCATGTTTTTCATTTCATATGGTATGTCTTTAAAATTTCATTACCATGTTCTTATATCCTTTATATTCTGTCCCTATATTATTTTATGGATCATTTATCAGTGGGTGACCCATGTCTCCTCTCTTTTCAATGTTTTCTAAAACCCTGCAACATAGCTGTTATGCTACCGAATTTTCGTCTCAAAATGTCTCCCTCTTTTTCTCAAATTATTTTATATTATTAAGTGAATACTCAAAACTCTTTATTCTATAGGTTTATTCAAATATATATCAAAATGTTCTATTTTAAATTCTGGGATTTACATACATGAAACCCACTTTCCTTTTTTGTGGGTTTAAAATGACATAAAGATCATGTCTTAAAAGCAGTTTTTAAAATGTTATGATTATGAAATGAAACCCATTTCTTTTATGCTATATGGGTTATTTATGAAATGTTTGATGATGATATATGTGTCTCACATGATGATAAAGACAAATTTAAGGGTGCTCCCTGATAGCGCTCTAATGCATTGGGTAATGATGTAATCTCTAGGGATTACAATTTTAACGATACCTTGGTGAATAACCTTGGTAAATTTTTTTAATGACACCTTAGGGATGGACCTAGGTGAAACAAAAATGATTATCTAAGTTAAATTTTGTATCCACATCTTCAAGTTATGAAATACATTATTTTTATTATGATATGCCTCATGATTTCTTTCTCATGCCTTAAAGTTCTTTTTCATGACTTTATTGATGTATCTCAAGTTCACATGTAAAATGTTTCTCTTGTTTTCCTTACTGGGCCTTCTGCTCACCCTTTCCTTTGATGTATGATCCCAGTTTATGAGATGTTTTAATGAAATTAGGATGAACAAAGAAGAAGCCTTTCAAGTGTTTAAGAAGAATGTTTTATGTCGTCATGTTTTAAGTTCCTGGTTTCCAAGACACTAAAACTTAAAGATTCTCGGTTTTGTAAAATGTAATGAAAAGTTATGTTATAAAAAGGCTGGATGCTATATTCAAGTTAAATGTTCATATTATCACTTGAAGCGTGTGGCCATAAATTCAACAAGGACGAAGGAGTTTAAAGATATTCAAACAAAATTCTCAATGAAAAGAAGTTATTAGACATTAATGGAGTGAGTAATAACATCCAATCCATCCCATTGATACTCCCTTGGATAAAACTATAAGCATGTTATCCCTCCATTTATGACATGTTCTCAACGGAAGTGGAAAGTAGACTTATGAGGGTGGAATTGAAGAAGTAAAAATAACAAAATAACGATCACTCCACCATTGTGTGATAAATTTCACAAGGTATGGTGTAAATAAATTCAAAAATTGAGGCAACAATATCAACATGATACGGATAAGAACATAATAAGATGAAAGGAATAAATTTTATTAAGAAAATAAGGTTAATTGAACAACTTACATGAGAAAGAAATGCGATTACAAACACAAAGTGGCAACATAACACTACAATGAAACCAAGCGCAAAATATCATTAAATCCTATAACACCACTGACTTAAATAATAATTTTAGGAGCCTTGGGTCTATCCTCCAATATTTAAAGTCATCCCACTTGATTATGGTAGGCTTAGGGTGGTGGAAATCTTGTGGAACTTAGACTTTTCCACTCTTGACCCGAAGTAAAATCCATCTTGCTTCCACCAAATAGAGGCGTCTAAATGACCTTATAGATGGTATAATTATAGTGGTACATAGAATAAGAAAATATATCCCCATATGTCTCCTAACCTTCTATAAAATTTTAGGACAAATGGAATTTTTTTGCGAGATATTATCGAAATGGTGTGTTGTTTTTCTAGGCCGCAGAATCTGGCCTCGAATTTTATCTCCATCTTGGGCCGCCTGGAACTCCCTTAAAAAATCTGAATTATCCCTTGTAACTATTTTATTAAATGTTCAAAATGATTTCATATATCTTTTTTTAAATTTTGATAATCATTGGTCTTGGATCCTGGCCGCTATAGTCTCTTTATTGGGCTACTGTACAGTTTACTTTTCCCAGAATGTGTTTCCATGAAAGCCCATTTTGGTGGAATTACAATGTGAATATTCAAGTACTCAAAAATTATGAATTTTTACCAATTTAATTAGAAACCTGAAAATTAAATATTTAAATAAAATCAATACCATTGGGTATTTTATATGGTGTTAAAAAATGTACCATGTAATAGTGCATTTTAAGGACTTATAATCATAATGTGAAATGATGTTAAAAGTGTAAAATTCACTAAAATGGTGTTTATGAATAATAAATAACATGAATATTATATATATTAACAAAGAAAATTATCCTCATTCAGTGGCTAATCACACCCCCAACTTGAGTTTTGCTAGTCCTGAGCAAAATATATCTCAAACATATGAAATTTGAATTCTCTTTTCTAAAAACTTTTTAATACACATTGATCACCAAGAACCCTTATACCAAACAATAATGAAACCCATAAAAATATTTTAATAAAAGATAGTTTTATAAGCATATCCCAATCCTAATCCCATTCCTTTGTTCAAATTCATCGTCATATTTCATCCAATATCAATTAATCATAATGATGTGTTGTGTATCACAATAGACATGGAGATTCATCTTTATTCAAGGGGGAAATGATGGAAGCATTAGGTGTAATAACATTTCAATATTAATATTAGTATTCAAATTATATATATATACATATTTTTTTGTATTTTTTGTAATTTTTCCATTGTAATTGAAATTTCACTCAATAGAGTCGACCCATGTAGCGAGACTTTGCCGATGACTCCTAGGCTCAAAGACCTTAGGAAACCAAGTGAAGCCCACATACTTGGGCATCATCTTGAGTTAACTCAGTCAAAAACAATGTCAAATTACCACATATAGAGATAAAATTACTAACTCTGGGTCAGGAAACTTTGGAGTCACGATCCCTAAGTGCTAAAAGCCACACATTCGGTCATTTCATTGCTCTACACGCAAACTTATTATTTTCTTCTTTTTTTTTTGATTTTTTTGAATACTCATAGTAAAACTAAAATGATCACAAAACCTATGCTATTTATTTGGGGGACCCCATGAACTCAAACTAATACCCCACTATGAAAAGGATGTTTGTTGTGATTTTTTTATTTGGATGAAAATATAAACGATGAAATATCACATTAGACAACCACACTTTCCAAAATCTATGCTCATGAAATTATACATGGATTAAAATCAGAATCATGGAATGATAAATTATTTTATATTCAATTTCAAAGTGTGAAATGTGTATTTTCATGTTCAAGGTTAAAGAAAATTTTCCTTCCACAAATTTTTTTGCACACAAAATTAATTATTATTTTTTCATTCTTTTCACCCCCCAACTTAGAATAACACTGTCCCCGGTGTTTAAATAAAATAAAATTTAGAAGGGGGTAGAGGAAGATGAGAGGAGTTCTAAAAGGAATTTTAAATATGAGGATCATGGAATGAAGTCACCTGGTGGTTGAAGTTGAAGTTCTTGCTGCTCCAATTTAGTCCTTTGATATCCATGTCACTTGTAGAGTTCCCTAGTGGAAAAAGGAAAAAAAAACAAACAAAACTATATATATATATATATATTCATATAATAAAAAAAGTAAAATATAAGTATATATACAAAAATTATAGAATAAGGAAGCATTATAAGTCGTAGGTCAGTGGTAAGCGCTTGCCCCTGTCTCCCTTCGGTCCCGGGTTCGAGTCCCTACAGCTTTGCCGGTTGTGACGGGGTTTTCCCCACGACCTATGATGTGTCCTTTTATATTTTTTAATTATTATTGTATTATTTTTTTATTTTTATTTTAACCTAAAAAAACATAAAAATAAAATAAAATAAACTGCTGATACATTGTCTTATTTTTAAATTTCTGGGTAAGGTATTACTTAGGGATCACGCCACATGACACAGATGAATATGGCGCTCCCCTTTCATACCCATCCATACTCATAATAGAAGAAAATTTCAACAGTCTAAGGTACTATCATATTCAAAGTTGATTTATTAAGTTTTTTAATATCAAAATAAATCATTAATCCTATTTGAAAAATTAAGATGATTCACAACGATTGGAAACATGAAAACCACAGGTTTCCTCTCATGCAACTCTTTTGTTTAACGTCGTTAGCTCGACATGAATCCCCAACTTATCTGACAACAACTTTTAAAATTTTAAAGATTAAAATTTTCACCACTTCAATTAGATTGTTATTGAGTCTCTAATGGGGTTTACAAGAAGGTTTTGAAATTGATTCAAGAAAAACCATATAGGTCCTAATGAATGGGCTAATCCCATGAATATCGATAAGGGTCCATCCAATTGTCTTCCTAATATTTCTTAAGACATAAAGTATAATTTTATATTTATTATAATCAAGAGAGGATGAAATTATGATATAATGTTTTTGATTATCCTCAAAAAGTAATACATGAGGGAGGATCTAAGGACCTTGAATTTGAGCTTGGGTTCGCTAACATTTTGAGACACTGGTCAGGAATTTTAATCAAACTCAATTTCATTTTCAAAATTTCTCAACAAAATTGGTTCCTTTTGAATAGAAGATTCAAACACCAAATTGGAAATATCAGTGTTAGGAATGGGTATGGACTCAAATTTTTTTTATTTCTCCCAATGTTTCACTGATTGGTGTTTTTTAAAAATCATCAATGGAGATATAATAGGGACACTCAATCCACGATGTCAAATTTCCCTCTTGTGAATAAACGAAATCCATTTACTTCTGATTTAAAGACCCTTAAACAATTTCTTGATTCACTTACTCTACCCAAAATCCAAAGGTTGGTTCTTCAATAAATTCATGATAGGTTTTTGGCAAACTAGACACTCCACATAAGGTTATGGAAGGGACAATCGGTGTAGGGATGAGTTCCTCACAAGTATTAATGCATTGTAGTTCTAATCTCAAAGATGAAGCCTAAAAATTCATTATCTCTATTTTATCACACAATTTTTCAATAATTTGTTGGGTATCAGTTTGGATAGGAGTTTGGACATCATGTAAATCTCTAAGATTTATCTCTTCTACTATCCTTGAGAGGGATGAAAATTTATACTTTAAGTGTTCATCATCCAAAAGATTATATATGTTTCTAGGTGATGGGTATTTATTCAAGGGTTGATCAAATAAATTTCCTAAGTTAAGTGATTCCCAATATTTATTTTCATTTTTATTCTATATTGGGTTTATGTTGGGGTATTTTTGATTATATTACATTTGAGTAGATTTGAAAATGAGGATTTTAACTTCTTTGGACACACGGAATAGAAATGGGAAAAGATAAGAGAAATGGTGGCGAGAAAAGAGAATTTGGGTGATAATAAAAGGTGAGTGTCTAAGATAACTTACTTGGGTCCACATCAATGGCGCAAAAATTTGTTATCAACCAAATTTAACCAATATTTTAGGGTTAAGCGGTCACTTGTTGTTTAGCTTGGGTTGTCAAATCCTCAAAGACCTAAGAAATAACCTGCAAAAACATATATTTTATGGGTTGTTTTGGCTATGAAGTGGCTAACTTGGTTTGATTTTAGATGGGTTTAGGTGAATGATAAGATACTTAAGTTAATTCAATTTAAAAGAATGAGTTTATCCTAGGTTATCACTTGGGGTGGATTATATGCTTTTCTTTTTCAACTATTTCAATTTCTTATATTTGAGATGAGTTTATTTAAGAAGATCAAACAACATCATCAGTTACTAGTTTAATACATACACACCTTAATACTAATCACCTATACACTTGAAGGATCAAATTTTTGAGCACTTCAAGTTAAAGCTTCGTATTAGCACTTGAAGTGTGTGGCCTTAAATTCAATAAGGATGAAGGATTTTAAAGATCTTCAAACAAAATTCTCAATTAAAAGAAGTGATTAGACATTAATTAAGTGAGGAATAACATCCAATCCATCCCATTTCTACTCCCTTGCATCAAAAAATAATTGGGTTATCCCTCCATTGATGACATGTTCTCAACAAAAGCATAAAGTAGACTTACGAGGGTGGAATTGAAGAAATAAAAACAACAAAATAATGATCACTCCACCGTTGTGTGATAAATTTCAAAAGGTATGGTGTAAATAAATTCACACCTTGAGGAAAAGTTATCAACGTGATATTCATAAGAATATATTAAGATGAAAGTAAGAACTTTTATTAAGAAACTAAGTTTAATTGAACAACTTACATGAGACAGAAATGCGATTACAAACACAAAGCAACAACATAACTCTACAATGAAACCAAACACAAAATATCATTAAATAATCCAAAACCACTACCTTAAATAGGTATTTTGGGAGCCTTGGGTTGATCCTACAATAATTAAAGTCATCCCACTTGAGTATGGTAGGCTTAAGGTGGTGGAAAGCTTGTGAAACTTAGACTTTTCCACTCTTGACCTAAAGTGGAAGCCATCTTGCATCCACCGAACAGAGGCGTCTAAATGACCTTTTAGATGAAAAAATTAGAGTGGTCCATAGAATAGGAAAATTGATCCCCGGATGTCTCCTAACCGTATGTAAAATTTCAGGACAAATGGATTTTTTGTGAGATATTATCAAAATGGTGGTCTGTTTTTCTGGGCCGTAGAATCTGGCCCCGAATTTTATCTCCAAATTGGGCCGCCTGGAACTCCATTAAAAAATCTTAATTATCTATTTTCACTATTTTATGAAATGTTAAAAATGATGTCATATATCTTTAGTTAAATTTTTATAATCATTGGGATTGGATCCTATCTGCTACAATCTCTTTATCGGGCTGCTGTCCAGTTTACTTTTCCCAGAATGTGTTGCCTTGAAATCCCATTTTGGTGGTCTTCCAATGTGAATATTCAAGTACTAAAAAACTATGAATTGTTCCCAATTTAATTATAAACCAGAAAATTAAATATTAAAATAAAATCAAGACTATTGGGTATTTTATATGGTGTTAAAAAATGTACCATGTAATAGTGAATTTTAAGAAGGACTTACAATCATAATGTGAAATGATGTTCAAAGTGTAAAATGCACTAAAATGGTGTTTATGAATAATAAAGAACATGAATATTATATATATTAAAAATTAATATTATCCTAATTAAGTGGATAATCACACCCCCAACTTGATTTTTGCTAGTCCCGAGCAAAATATATCTCAAACATATGAAATTCCAATTCTCTTTTCCAAAAACTTTTTAATACACATTGATAACCAAGAACCCTTATACCAAAAAATCACGAAACACATAAAAATATTTCAATAAAAGATAGTTTCATAAGCATATCCCAATCCCAAGCCCATTCCTTTGTTCAAATTCATCTTCATATTTCATCCAATATCAATTAAGCATAATGATGTGTTGTGTATCACAATAGACATGGGGATTCATCTTTATTCAAGGGGGAAATGATTGAAGCGCTAGGTGGAATCACATTTCAATATTAAGATGAGTATTAAAATTATATATCTATGTATTTTTTTTTTCAATTTTTCCATGGTAATTGAAATTTCACTCAATAGAGTCAACCTAGGCAGCGATACTTTGCCAATGACTCCCAGGCTCAAAGACCTTAGGGCACCAAGTGAAGCTTACACACTCAGGCATCATCTCGAGTTAACTCAGTCAAAAACAAAGTAAAATTACCACAAATAGAGATAAAATTACTAACTATGGGCCATACAAATATGGAGTCATGATCCCCAAGTACCGAAATCCACACATTAGGTCATTTCATTGCTCTATGTTCAAATTTATTGTTTTCTTATTTTTTTATTTCTTTTTGATTTTTTTGAATACATGTATTAAAAATAAAATGATCACCAAACCTATGATATTTATTTGGGGGACCCCATGAACTCAAAATAATACCCCACGATCCAAATGATGTGCGTTGTGATTTTTTTGTTTGGATAAAAATATATAATGATGAAATATCACATTAGACAACCACACTTTCCGAAATCTATGCTCATGAAATTATACATGGATTAAAATTAGAATCAGGGCATACTAAAGTATTTGGTATTCAATTTAAAAGTTTTAAATATGTATTATATTGTTCAAGGTTAAAGAAATTTTTCCTTCCACACATTTTTTTCACCCAAAATTAATTATTATTATTTTCATTCTTTTCACCCCCAAATTAGAATAACATTGTCCCCAGTGTTTAAAGAAAATAAAATTTAGAAGGGGGTAGAGGTAGATGAGAGGAGTTCTAAAAGGAATTTGAAATATTATGATCATGTAATGAAGTCACTTGGTGGTTGAATTTGAAGTTCTTGCTAATATAATTTAGTCCTTTGATATCCATGTCACTTTCAGAGTTCCCTATTGGAAAAAGGAAAAACAAACAAACAAACAAACAAAACAATATATATATATATATATATTTATTAATATAATAAAAAAAATTAAAATATAAGTATATATACAAAAATTATAGAATAAGGAAGCACTATAATCTGTAGGTCAGTGGTAAGCACGTGCCCCTGTCTCCCTTCGGTCCCGGGTTCGAGTCCCCGCAACTTCGCCAGTTGTGATGGGGTTTTCCCCATGACCTATAGTGCGTCCTTTTATATTTTTTAATTATTATTATATTTTTTTGTATTTTTATTTTTACATAAAAACACATAAAAATAAAAGAAAATAAACTAATTATACATTGTATTTTTTTAAATTTCTGGGTAAGGTATTACTCAGGGATCGCGCCACGTGACACAGATGAATATGGTGCTCCCCTTTTATACCCATCCAAACTCATAATAGAAAAACAAGTCAATGGTACTATCATATTTAGAGTTGATTTATTAAGTTATTTTAATGTCAAAATAATTCATTAATCCTATTTGAAAAATAAATATGATTCACAAAGATTGGAAACATGAAAACCACAGGTTGCCTCTCGTGCAACTCTTTTGTTTAATGTCGTTAGCTCGACATGAATCCCCAACTTATCTAACATCAACTTTTAAAATTTTAATGATTAAAATTTCACCACTTCAATTAAATTGTTATTGAGTCTCCAATGGGGTTTACAAGAAGGTTTTGAAATTGATTCAAGAAAAACCATATAGGTCCTAATGAATGGGCTAATCCCATGAATATCGATAAGGGTCCATCCAACCATCTTCCTAATATTTCTTAAGACATAAAGTATAATTTTATATTTATTAGAATCAAGAGAGTATGAAATTATGATATTTTTTTTGATTATCCTCAAAAAGTAATACTTGAGGGAGGATCTAAGGACCTTGAATTTGAGCTTGGGTTTGATAACACTTTGAAACACTGTCAGGAATTTGAATCAAAATCAATTTCATTTTCAACATTTCTCAACAAAATTGGTTCCTTTTGAATAGAAGATTCAACCAACAAATTGGAAATATCAGTGTTAGTAATGGGTATGGACTCAAATTTTGTGATTTCTCACAATGTTTCACTGATTGGTGTTTTTGAAAAATCATCAATGGAGATATAATAGGGAAACTTAATCCATGATGTCAAATTTACCTCTTGTGAATACATAAAATCCATTTCCTTTTGATTTAAAGACCCTTCAACAATTTCTTGATTCACTTACTCTACCCAAAATACAAAGGTTGTCTCTTCAATAAATTCATGATAGGTTTTTGGAAAACTAGACACTCCACATAAGGTTATGGAAGGGACAATCAGTGTAGGGATGAGTTCCTCACAAGTATTAATGTATTTTAGTTATAATCTCAAAGATAAAGCCTCAAAATTAATTATCTTCATTTGATCACACAATTGTTCAATAAGTTGTTTGGGATAGGTTTGGATGGGAGTTTGGACATCATGGACATCTCTAAGATTGATCTCTTCTACTATCCTTGAGAGGGATAGAAATTTATCCTTTAAGTGTTTATCATCCAAAAGATTATACATGTTTCTAGGTGTGGGGTATTCATTAAAGGGTTGATCAAAAAAATTTCATAAGTTAGGGGATTCCAAATATTGATTTTCATTTTGATTCCAGCTTGGGTTTATTTGGGATATTTTTGATTATATTACATTTGATTAGATTTGAAAATGAGGATTTTAACTTCTTTGGACACATAGAACAGAAAGGGGAAAAGATAAGAGAAATGGTGGCAAGAAAAGAGAATTTGGGTGAGAATAAAAGGTGAGTATATAAGATAACTTACTTGGGTACACAAAAATGATGCCAAAATTTGGTATCACCCATAGTTACCAAAAATTTTAGGGTTAAACAGTCGCTTGTAGTTTATCTTGGGTTGTCGAATCCTCAGAGACCTTAGAAGTAACCTACAAACACGTAAATTTTATGGGTTGTTTTGGCTATGAAGTGGCCAAACTGGTTTGATTTTATATGGATTTAAGTGAACGATAATAGACTTAAGTGAATTCAGTTTAAAAGAATGAGTTGATCCTAGGTTATCACTTGTGGTGGATTAGATGCATTTCTTTTTCAACTATTTCAATTTCTTATATTTGAGATGAGTTTATTTAAGAATATCAAAAAACATCATCAATTACTGGTTTAATACCTACACACCTTAATACTAATCACCTATACACTTTAATGATCAATGTTTTGAGCACTTCAAGGTAAAGGTTCATATTAGCACTTGAAGTGTGTGACCTTAAATTCAACAAGGATGAAGGAGTTTAAAGGCCTTCAAACAAAATTCTCAATTAAAAGAAGTGATTAGGAATTGATGAAGTGATGAATAACATACAATACATCACATTTCTACTCCCTTGGACCAACCTATAAGCGGGTTAGCCCTCCATTTATGACATGTTCTCAACGGAAGCGGAAAGTAGACTTGCGAGGGTGGAATTGAAGAAGTAAAAACAACAAAATAAAAATCAATCCACCATTGTGTGATAAATTTCACAAGGTATGGTGTGAATAAATTCACACCTTGAGGAAACAGTATCAACATGATATGGTGAAGAACGGAATAAGATTAAAGGAAGAAATTTTATTAAGAAACTAAGGTGAATTTAACAACTTACATGATAAAGAAATGTGATTACAAATAAAAAGTGACAACATAACACTACAATGAAACCAAGCACAAAAGATCATTAAATACTCCAACACCACTACATTAAATAGGAATTTTGGGAGCCTTGGGTTGAGCCTTCTATAGTGAAAGTTATCTCACTTGATTATGGTAGGCTTAGGGTGGTGGAAAGATTGTGGAACTTAGACTTTTACACTCTTGATCAGAAGTGGAATCCAGCTTGCATCCAACAAAAAGAGGCATCGAAATGACCTTCTAGATGACCGAATTAGAGTGGGTCATAGAAGAAAAAAATGGATCCCCAGATGTCTACTAATTGCATGTAAAATTTAAGCCCAAATGTATTTTTTTGTGAGATATTATCGAAATGGTGGGCTGTTTTTCTAGGCCGCAGAATCTGGCCCAGAATTTTATTTCTAACTTAGGACACTTGGAAATCCCTTAAAAAATCCTAATTTTCTCTCATAACTATTGGATAAAATGTTGAAAATGATTTTCTATATCTGTAGTTAAATATTTATAATCATTGGTCTAAGATCCTGGACGCTACAATATCTTTATTGGGCTGTTGTTCAGTTTACTTTGACCAGAATGTGTTTCCATTAAAGCCCATTTTGGTGGTCTTCCATTGTGAATATTCAAGTACTCTAAAAGTATTAATTGTTCCCAATGTAATGAGAAACATGAAAATTAAATATTAAAATAAAATTAAGACCACTGGGTATTTTATATGGTGTTAAAAAATGTACCATGTAGTAGTTCATTTTAAGGACTTACAATCATAATGCGAAATGATGCTCAAAGTGTAAAATGAACTAAAATGGTGTTTATGAATAATAAATAACATGAATATTATATATATTAAAAATGAATATTAGCCTCATTCAGTGTCTAATCAGAGAGTGTTTTCCCCAACATCTAGGTTGGAAAGAAATGGATGGATGACTACCCCCTCTAGATTCACACTCTTCTCCTAATAGTATTATGTGTTAGTATTCATGGTAGTTATCTTTAATAATATATGTGTGTAGGGTGTTCTAATGGATTGTGGTTATGTAAAACTCATGTATATTTATATATAATATCCTAATGGATATTATAGGTATGTTGTGTATGGGATATGATGGATTGAGGTATAATACACAATGTATGGGATATGGTGTATCCTAGAAACTACTTGGTTACTATGTGGAGATGTGGTTTGGATGATGAGGTTATGTGATGCATGGGGTGCATGATATATTAATTTAGATCATGTGTCTTCCATCTGTCCTATATTAGCCCAGGTTTCTTCAGATTGTCTTACTTATGGAGAGATATGGCTTAGATCATGTGACATTGGGGCAGAGCAAAAAACCAATGGGGAAGTGGAACTGGGGTACCTTCATTTCATATTATATTATGTATTATATGAATATTTTTATGCGATACTTGGTGATTGAGTCATGGTGAGGATGGGAAAAGAATATTAAACTTGTTTAGGTGCCAAATTGGTTTCATTTTTTTACTCACTAGGCTTTAGTATTCTTCTTTCACATTTTTTCATGAGAGGTTGTAGGGAGGATCATACCGAGTATACATGTAATACTCTCCCTATGTATATATAATTTTTTTTCAAGACAATACAAGTTGGTTGGTGATCAAGATGGAAATTTATAGTTTGAGGAGTTTTTTGGGAGCTATTGGAGCTTCATGGTCACTACCAAGGATTTTTTTCTAGTGTTTTTAGTTGTTTTAGTTTCATGTAATTACATTCATATCATGTATTGGTATTTACTCTTATTTTGTTATGAGTAGGAGTTATTTGGTGGTTGTTCTCATATTATCTCTTACCTTTCAATCTGATATGGAAATGAATTCCATCTATGTATATGTTATACCCTCAATGCTAATCACCAACCCATGAACTATTGGAGGCAGGCTTTGAATGTCATTATCTATCTTCTTTCATTGTCGGCCTAGGAGGGGTACCTTTGGGGGGGGGGGGTGGGTCATGACATCCATATATGAAAACAAAATCAATACCTTAACCAGAATATACCTCATAGGAAATCCTCAATGTCACCAAGTCATTAAATTATCCAATCATATTGAATATATGAGTGGAGGGAAAAAAATTATTATGGACAAATTGCATCTAATGCCTTTGAAACCTTAAGAAAACCATTATATTCTTCTCATAAGAATTTAGATTCACCTATTAAAAAACTTTAATGGGTTGGTTACTCAAAAACGTGTTTCTACAACACATAGAATTTCTTTTACTTAAGAACTTTTCTTAAGTTAGTATTCTCAAGAGATGCTTACATTTATATTCTTCTCCTAACGGGTTAAATAAAAAGTCAAGTTTAATGAATATTATGCTATTTATATACAAAAAAATCTTCTATTATATGGATATCATGTTTTACATCTTTTCACTAAGGATTTTTAGTGAAATTACTCCCACTAAAAATGATGACCATGTATGTCATATCCATTTAGTGAGCTAAGATACATACTTTACTAAGTAATGATTTTTCTATGGTGTTTCTCTCACCAATTAGATATTTAGGTATGAAATTATACCAATCAAAACATTTGTGACTCTTTCATAGTTTAGTGGAAAACACTTTGTACATATATTTCATATGGATAATGATCAACTCTATTCCCCTAGTAACCTAATCCCGTTAGGGTCTCTTAGTCAATGTAACCTAAAGTAAATGCCAAGAATAGGATAACACAAGACAATCTAGGGGAACCCAACTATGGAATGACTTACCCATTGGATAATCCTAGTCACATATCTCTTACTTTCCATATATAAGATAATCCATGGGCACTCAGCTATGAAATGACCTACCTTATTGGATGATCAAGGTCAGGTCAAGTGTTTCTTTGGAAGGAATTTCACACTTAGTATTTGAAGTGTTTTTTAAAGTCTCACCAATTTAATATACATTATATTCATATTATTTTTATAAATATTTTATCTGATTCAATCTTTATCTTAACATTTTTAATTACTTTTTGTATGAATGCTTCCAAAGATTTAGTTTTGGAATCCCTATTCCATCCATAAAATTAATGTGTTCACACTACATTAATGTGAAACTCTTTACACAACCCAAAATTTTGCGTTACTCACCCAAAAACATAAGCCAAGTATATTCATACATATCTCAATGCATCTTGCACATAAGGTATATAAAATTTTCATTAAAGGTATACAGTTATATGAGATTGATAATCTCTACATGAGTAAACCTAAAGTGATAGATAGCCAACCTTCACCTTTATATAACAAGGAATAAGCCTCTAGGATGGTGGGTAGTCTGAAACCAAGCCCCTCTCCTTGGGGAGACTTTACTCAAGAGATAATTTCAATTCATGACAAATCTAACACCTAATATGTACAAAATATATTTAACAACTATTCTCAAGCTTATAACTTTTATAAAAACTAAATCTTACGATGTCACACCTAGCATGTAATGCAAGGTTCTATTTCCTAGAATCAATTTATAACATAAATAAAACACTCACAATATTCATGATATAAACAATTTATTTACATGAATAAAGTATGGAATAAAATTTAACTAAATGAACATTTCATAAATTTAAACATGATATAAACATTTATGAACTATTAATAAATAAAATATTAATCTAGAATATAAATAATTTATGTCCACATTTAATATTAACTTTTTAATATCATTCATTGTCTTTAATTTTAATTTAAATATATGATAATTTATGAATTATAAACATTTTATAATTCAATTTCTAGTATTTAATTTTTTTACATAATATAAATATCATATACTTACCACTATTTAAACATTTGATCAAATCAATCATTAAAACACTTTTTATTTGGTATAAATAATATCTTAAACATGACCTCATTTAATTTGAACAATTATGATTAATTAATTATGAATAATTCATAATTGTAAACATAAGATCTTTTTTGGATTTATTTATGTAATTTATACTCTTTATAAACTATCCTTATGATTTATAAATAAAAACATTATTCAAGATCACAAGGAATACCATATAATTTAATAAAAGTTATTTTAAACATAATCATTTGATATTTGGAATATTTTTATTGAATGTTTCATATAAATTTATATAATTAATTATAAATTAATTATAATTAATTAATTTATAAAATATTTAATTTAAAATATTCCCAAAATACCTATTACTATGATTTATAAACATTTTATAAACCATGTAATTTTGAAAAATATATTCTTAATATTAACTCACAAATATTAATTTAATGTCTAAAATAAATATTTCAAAAACATTTAACCAATTAAATACAAACATTTTATAGTTAATTGATTTATAAAACACTTTTATAAATTCTAAAATATTTTTTACATTATTTATAAAAAATTTATAAATAATATAATTTAATTCATAATTGAATATTCTTTATAAATAGACACTTTATTTATCTTTAAAAATCATGAAAAAATATGAAATTATCATATTTAATTAATTCAAGCATGAAAAAACTTATTTTAGAATGCTCAATGCTTATCATTTATTAGAATTTTATAAACTATAAACAAAATTATCAAAATATAAGTTTTTTAACTTTAAATTACCCTTAAGTAGGAATCCTTAATGTGTATGGGTAGTTTGTGATTACCTTTATGCAGGACACACAACTTCTATGTAAAGGTAGTTTGTATTGACCTTTACATCCAACACCTCTGCGTAAAGTCACACCATGATGAACTTTATAAAGAACCTTATGCATGAAGGTAAATCATAATTACCTTTACATATACCCATTTATTCAAAGGTAATCTCCCATGACCTTTATGTAGACCCCTATATGTAAAGGTAAACAAGGAGGACCTTTACATGAGTTGGGTGCGTGTCTATGTAAAGGTAACCTGTAGAACATTTTATGACACGAGTTTCTCCAAAAACTAGTAGATTAAACACAATGATTCCATTAATAACAAGGCACTGATACCACTGATGGGATTCAT
Source organism: Viscum album (assembly GCA_963277665.1). Lineage (NCBI taxonomy): Eukaryota > Viridiplantae > Streptophyta > Magnoliopsida > Santalales > Viscaceae > Viscum > Viscum album. Next base: position 1,532,070,780 of record OY728120.1, on the reverse strand, counting down.
AGGAGTATCTCATGATATTTAGAAATGGAAAAAAACCTAAAAATAGACCGATCAATCTTCAATAAATCAATGTTCTAAAAAATATTGTAAAATAGAGCATACCTGTATCGCGTATGAATTGGTCTCCACATTCGTCTTCAATGGAGCATGGTTGATGTGGATCATAGAGGTGGAAAACTTATGATTCCTTCCTACGATGGAATTACACCATCCTTAGATCCTATAACATTTCTTGATGATCCTTGTAATTCTTATTTACCTAATAATGAACCATAGTGGTACACCATAGGGTCGATCACAAGGAGGTCGCTAACACACACTATCTTCCTATTATCACTATTATAAACTAACTAATTTAAAAATATAATACTAATATGAATAGGAGGATAATTTCAAATGAATAAAATATAAATATGTTATAAATATATAAATATATGAAAATACAAAATACAAATAAAAGAAAGAAAAGTCACAAAGAAGTTAGTAGAAGAAAACCATTGTTCTTAGGGTTCCATGGTGGAATTATCATTGTTATTCCAAATATCCATCAATGAGTTATTCAATGTAGAGATCAAGACCTTTCACTCCACACCATCTCGTTTGAAATTCATTACCCTACACCGAGACCTTTGAATGTAGGAGTAAAATCTTCAACGTTAATACCCAATCCAAACTCCACTGTTTGAATGAATTAGATATCGATGAGAAGGAAAATTATTAAACGAGGAGGGAGAAGTCAATAGTAGAGAAAGTGGGGAGACCGATCACCATAACCATTTAACCACTACTTAATCCTTATAATAAATCATGATAAATAAATAAATCACATAAAACTAAAATACCACCACTTCCCCCCTTGAACAACAGTGAGGGTTAGCTCTCCACAAACATGGAGTTAGAAAGAAGCACAATGGGAGAAACACATAAAATAAAAGAAATTAAAGAAAATAAGAATTGTATAGAAGAAGAAGAAAGATACAATAATATATAATATAAAAATTAATAACATGTATAGAAACAAAACTCTACATTATCCTTATTGAAATGGATATCCTTTGTAAAGGGAGAGGAGGTACAAATTTATAGGGAAAATGGTTGATGAAATATCGATTCAATTCTTTCCTCCGGAAGTCCGTGACTTTTAGGCCAATTAAATTCCAGAATTGGTACATGGTCCCTTATTTAAAGTTGTTCCATTACTCCTCCCACGATCCTCCACAAAATTTCAGGTTGATTGGGACACGTATGAAGGAGTTATGACTCTTTTAGTGTGGAAATGTAATCTGTCCAGGTGACTCTTCGTCTTCCACAAATCCAACTTCCAATGCCATTAGGACCTTGGATACAGTGTATTCAGACGTTTACTTATTAATTAAAGACGTTCATTAATTTGTTTTAAATATCCTTGTTGAATTTTAACTCCAATGGACCAGTATACTTCGAGATACAAGCATAGATTTAAAACATTCCACATCTACGCACAGTTTATGAGGTCTAGATTGTGAGCTGATTTTGGGCCTCAAAATGATTGATTGAGCTGGGAATCCAGAAGGTTGAAGTGAGGTACATGATGTAATAAAACCTAAAAAAACGGAATTTCACAATTTGGTTCATTATAGAAAATTATATGGCTGAAATACAGAAGAAAAATAAAATAGTTAAATCCCCAAATAAAGCCATTTTTGCATTTAAGCTCAAAATACAACTAAAACCTAAAAATGTGACAATTTCCCATAAAATTACACTATGGTGGGTTTTAAAACATTGTATTATAGAATAAAATACGTGAAAATTCAAGCTTAATAACTCCCCCACACTTAAGCATTGCACTCCCGGGTAATCATCATATATTCAAATCAAAATTCATACAACAATCAAAAAAATGAGAAAACATCAATGATATCTTCCAAAATGAAATTACATCATGTCTCATATATGAAAAAAAATTACCAATAATTTTCATTCCTCACATTTTAATTTATTCAACCTCATAAATCCATCCATGGAACAATCACAATCTACCTCACCTGGAAATTTGTGTCACTCTTCACTCAAGAGAAATTGTATCTGGAGTTTTGCTAACACTTGGAAAGTGGATGTTTCACCATAGGATTGTGAAAATTCTCATATCTCCACAGTGAGAAACATGAAAATGAATTCAATCATGATGACTTTTTCAAGGTGCATTCTGTGGCTGAGGGTTGGTGGGAAAATGATAGAAAATTTAAGGCTAGAAAGAGGAGTTTCATGTCAATTGTGGGTGTGTGACCCTCATGCTAGGAGGGTTGCTGATGTTTGAGATTAGTATTTGGATGGTAATGACAACACCATATGTTGGTTCATGAGTAGTTCCAATTAAATCTAGATTCATTGGGGAATGTCATAGGTAATTTTTTAGGTTGTACTTGTGAAGTTCAAGTTGATGTTTTGGGATCGGGACAAAGTAGTGTGATCCAATCATGGTTTGGTGCGGTGGCATGCTGATACTTGGGTGGGAGCATATGAATTAGTGAGAATGGTTAGTGTTTGAATGGGGAATCACATTAGGGGTTAGGATAAACCTCAATGTGTCATGATGAACATGGGATGCCTCCAATGAGTAAGGTATCATGATTTTGAAATTTTAAAGCACATTGAAGATGGAATATAGGCATTCTTGAGTTTGGTCAGATGAGGTTTAACTCAGGAAATGACAAAGAGTGTCAGGTTTGGAATATGATGTGCATGCTTGGGCAGTTTTAGGATACCTTCGGAGCTAGGCATAAAGATCATAAAGTGAGGTAAAACAATGGTAGTGTCCAAGATTTTTCAGGAGGGTATACCAGATGAGGTTCCTCTTATGATACCACATGAAGTTGGATGTAGTGAGTTGATAATCACATTGAGCACATCATTTTTGGATATGAAAGGGGTGTTCGTGGTGTTGCCTGAGACTTTTCAAGGAAAATACAGAATTTCTAGGTTGTTAATAGTTGATGGAGGCACATATGATTTGGATTTAAAGAGGGGGGGGGGTAAGAGTTGGGAAAGGTGCTTATTGACACTCTCACATGTGATGAGGTAAGTTGTGTCGGGAACTGCACTGAGCATATCAGTGGACCACTAAGTTCAGGCTTCAGTAGTTAAATTCTGATGGTGGAAGGCACCGAGGTTTGAAATCAGCCTTATGAGTAGAGTCCTATAGTGGGGAGCACCATGGGATGACTAATCAGCTAAATGATGACACAAGTGTGTCTTGGGTTATATGAGAGTTTTGGAGTATCATATCTATGTTTGGTGAGAAATGTGATTATTGGCACAATATTGGGTGACCTTATGTCTTATGTTTGGAGCTATGTCTCAGAAGCACGTTGGGTGTTATAGAACGGAACACAACCATTTGGTAGCAAGTGGACAAACAACATAGGTTGGGTAAAATTGTTATATGGCCATTAAGACTTGTCATAGATGATAAGTACTATGGAAGAGAGTTTGTAGTGACTGGGCATGTGGGTGGGATTTGAGTCTTAGTGAGAACTTGTTCTTCTTGGCTAGTGGAGGGGTCATATTTTCACTCGATGTTCAGAACTGAATTATAAGGGTTATAACCCCTCAAAAGAGCCATTTTAGATGTGGAAAGAGGGTTTAAGGTGGTCATGGGGGTGTTTGGAGTGATCAGAAGGTGATGAGGTCTACAAAAAGGATGATGTAGAACCACCAACTAGCTGGTGACATGTTTGGTAGCTCAGTAAGGGTTGTTGGACACACTAACTAGCAAGTGGGGGGGCAGTGGCTAGATAGTGGCCCCACGGGATGTTTTTAATGAGGTAAAACCCCATAATTCTACTTGGGTCCTCCCCTTACTCTTATTATGTGAGGTTTTTGCCACAAAATGGCAAGTGGCCTCCTTATACATGCCTCCCTTTCCCCTCCTCTCTTCTTGGGAAGTTCTCCTACACCTGGTGTCCGATTCATCTTCTGCTATATGCATTCTAAAGCTTTAGTAATGTCTCTATATTTACTGTATTTATTCATTAATCTCTTTCTTTTCCAGTTATTCTCTCACTGGTTTTGTTTAATGTGCCATATTTTTATGGGTTTTTTCTGGTTTTTTTCCTTTCTTCTGATTCAAGCCGAACCGATGGCTGATATTGGATGAGTAGACTCTCCAAGGAATAAGGTAGGTGGTCCTTTAATTTAACCCATAATCTTACATTGTTTTTAAGTGTATTCTTGGTGTGGTAAATCTAGTTTTTTTGTTCTTTGAACTTAGTTTAATTAATCATTTTAAATTGAGTTTTTCCTTAGTGGATAACCCTTCTTGACATGACTTGAACCTTAGAAATGATAATCCCTAGTAAATAACTTGGGTAATGGTTTGAACTTGTAATTTGTTAGTTAAATGGTAAGTTTTCTATGGAATGGTAGTTTGATTATGTTAAAGAGGAACTTAGGTTTGAAATGGTTAAAAAGGGATTTTTGAATTAATTCAATGGTTGTGGAATGGAATTTCGTAACCATCAATGTAGTAAATGGAATTGGATCTTGTTATGGATAAATGTTTTTTAAAATGAATGGGACTTTAATGGAATGGGAAATGGGTTTTTAAAAATTACATGACCTATGATAGTGAGTAGTAATTGTTTAAATGGGAAATTGTTAAAGTATTTATAAAATGGATGGGGTTTATGGAGCGGCTTATTCTTGTTGATGATTGGTAGAAAGGGTCTTTGAAGGGGACCATATGGGTACTATTAGGGGAAGGTGTTTGGTTGGGATATATAATTTCTTTAAATAAAATACCTCTTGATATGATGTTGGGTTGTAATGCTTATGGAGGATTCCTTAGAGTCTGTATAGACCTCAACATGTATGGGATGTTTTGAGTAAACCTTAGATTCTACTAGGGGAATTATATGAATGTCGTGGTGTGATGGTACCCTTGGATTCATAGAGGTATAATTCTATGTAATTCCTCAAGTGAGCCATTGGATTCTGCTATCGAATGCCACAAATTATTATTGTGGATTCTTATGAGGTACCTTGGTGGATGCCACAAGATTATCTCCCTAGATTCAGCTTGGTTATGTTGAGTATAATACCTTAGGTGTAAGTTGGGGATTCCCATCAGGTCATGATTTTGAATGTCAAGGACAATTCCTTGAGTTTATATATGTAGTTAAGATTTGTGGAATTCCAAGGGTCACCCCTCCCTTGGATTCCCTATAGGATATGTTGAGAGGGAATGATTGGTGGATCCATGTGGGTTCCCTCTAGTTTTAATACCATGGTTTCCTTGGTAGGTTACCTTGTAACCAGTAAATCTATGATGTGTCCCATGATTAGAGACTCATCAACAATAGACGATGTAGGTAAAGAATGATATTGGGTGTCATCATAGAGCCTGAGAATTTATGGTTGATTTACTATCCTTTTAATCCATAATATTAAACTGTCAAATTGTTAAACTACTAAACGATAATTATTTATTTATAGCACTCTTACATGCACTCTTTGATAGACTGGTTATTTTAGGGACACCATTGGTTGTGGCCTACTGAGTTTTACTCACACCCTACTCATTCCACCATGGTGTTTGGGTACCCGAGTAGAAGACTACATGGTTACTGATTTAGGTTGGAGAAAACACTCAATATCATTTATTGCTTGGGTTTTCATGGTTCACATGGAGTGTGGATGATGGGACTAGGAATAAATTGAGATCTATTTGAATATGGGTTTAGTTTAGTTTTTATTTATCCAGTTATCCTTGTATGTGATCCACCCATGGGGGATTGGTTGTGGAATTTATAACATATTTCATTGATGTGGATTTTGATATTGTAGTTATTTGTCACTTGACCTAAATTATCTTTTATGGTTATTTGATATAGTTTATGTTATTATTATTTTCCAATATTATAATGACTCTTACCAGTGGGTATAGTCTTCCCATGGTATCTTGAGTCTCTTTTTGCTAGTTGGTAGCCTCTGACACATGAGGAGGTTTACCTGAGGTTATGTAGCACATTGTCTTGAGGCATCGGTTCAGTGGCTACCAGGTCAGGGTGTTACATCTATCAACTATTCATTTTTCTTTGAACTTTTTCATATTTACAACACTTGTAAAATATAGATATGGTAAATCATACCCTTAAAAAATGAAGAATTTATTTCTATAACATTGATACCTAAAATGAGTATTCCATAGAGTTTCACAAACTCCTTTAAACAACAAAAATAATTTCATCTCATAGAATCATTACTTCCCTTTCTTGGTAACTACATGTTTTAATAACCTTGACTATTATAAGAAACAATGTTGGAATATCCAACTTACTTATATTATTATGGTTTTAATTTTCACCCAATTGTACTTTTATATACAACACTGTAACCTAGACATCACATGCCCAGTTCATTTATTCTCAACACCTGAACACCTCAGGTAAAATTTTCTTGAATTCATTCACATTGTTAGGGAATTTCCATTATAAGGGTCCATATTTTCCCAATATATTTTTTGTTTTGGTGTTTCTAGTGGTTCAAGAGAAATTTCATAAATTTAAAAGCTATTTTAAAAATTATTTTGTTATTTATAAGGAGGTTTTAAAATGGTTTTATAAATTATGGATATAATTTAAAATTTTTAAATATTTATTTGGAATTTAATTTGGAAGTTTTTAAAGTGATTATAAGTGTTTTTGGGATTTTGGAATTGATGATAAATCTTTTTTTAATTATTATAAGTTTTTATAAAAGGAAAATTTAATATTTTTAAGGTTATTCTTACCCTTAAGCATGATCATACTTATGCTTAAGTGTAACACCTATTTTTAAAGGGTTTTGTAAAGGTAACCATGATTTTTTACTTTGAATAAGGGTAAAATTTGTTTTCTATGTGTTGTGTAAGGGTAATACCCCATTTCTCCTTATTTCATAAAGGTAAATAGAAGTGTATATAGGTTATGTAAGGGTAACCTAAATCTACCATGCGCTATGTAAAGGTAGAAGTCAACCTGCGTAAGGGTCAACCGCTAATTTTAAAGGCTATGTAAAGGTAGGTTGTTCCTTATGTAAGGGTAATATGGTTTTATTATTGGTTTTATAGGGGTATTAAATTGTTTTCAAAGCTTGTGTAAGGGTACTCCCCTACTTGCATAAAGGTCAACCTTACCCGCGTAAGGGTTCCAATGAATTTATAATGCGTAAGGGTAACCCGAGTCTCACATAAAGGTAAGAAGGTTTTTCCAGTACCTAAATCAGGGTAGTAATCTATGTAAAGGTAAATCTATGTTACCCTTACACACTGGGTATGTATCACATAAGGGTAGAAGAATTTTTTTTGAAAGCCTAGTTTTCTTTCCTAAAACCTCCTATAATTCATTTTTAACATAAATGAAGGAATTTAATATGGAAATAAATGGTCTTTGATTTGGTTAAGAGTTTTTAATGTGATATTTAACCTTCCCCAATTTTATAATTTTTAAATGAGTCTTAAATGGAAACAATTTTAATATGAATTTAATATGAAATGAATTTCCACTTGGGGATTGTATCTGTTTATTCTAAAATAATAAATTTTCCTCATTCAAGTATTTCTTATTTATAAAGTTTGGATAATCTCAAAGCCTCCTATGGAGTCTTGTAAAGCCTCATATGGAGTCTCTCAAAGCCATCCACAGTTGATTCGAGCTTCTCCCTCACGTTCCAAGCCTATGTTTCCAAGATGAAGTATTTCATCTCTCTATCTCTCATCTGTTTTGGTTGTAGTGATTTTCAAGATAAAAACCCAGGTAGGGGATATGTTACTTATCTTTATTTTTATATTTTGAAATGTGAATTAACTATGTTTTAACTTATTTATTTAAATGGATGAAATTAACCATAATCAGATAATAATATTTAAAATAATCACATGATTAAGCTTTGTGAGAAAATTAGTAAATTCCAAAGGTTAAAGATGAAATGAATGAAGTGAAATATTGATAATGGATTATCATGTAAATATTTAAGAAAAATATTATATCATATTTTGGAAACATTATTCTCTATTTAAAATGATCATCACATGTTGTTGACTATTATTGTTCTTTATAAAATAATTTCCAGAGTATGTTACAACATAATTTGATGATTTGTAATATTATTGGAAGATATAGAAATAAATAATTTCATGTTGGAGAATAATAATTCCCATTATAGAAATTATCCCAGAGAAATAAATAGATAATTTCATACATGTGTCTAATTAATATTTAATAAAATAAAGAATGATAACATGATGTAGTGTTTTAAATTATTAAACAATGTTGATGATAATTATTCGATAATTATGTGTATTAGAAATTGAAATAGAGATTTTCGTATGTGTTATTCTTGTTGTTCTTTTGCTAAATAATATTATTACATGCGTAAAACTTTATTCATGCCTAGAAATATTAATTCATGTGGAAATATTAATATTCATGTTGAAATATTTGGGATGTGTGATCACATACATTTGAAATATATTTTTTTCCACAGAGATTTACTAGATAATGTGCTATCTATTATTATGGTTGTTAGACATGGTTGATATGCATGGAAATTTTTTAAAAACTTAAAGATGGTAATGTTTTAATTATATTAAGAGGATCGTTGAAATAATTATCATCGAGATTGTTATTATATGGAAAAGAATCTAAAGGTGGAATTCCAAATTAAATAGATATTATTTATCCATGGAAATTATATGGATAGTACTGTTGGGATTTATGCATTATAAATTGGTTAATTAAATATGACAATAAAAATTTAATGATTGCTTAAATCATTTATTTGGGGCTGAGTGAGATCAAAATTGTTGATAAAGGCTGGAATTCCTTGTTTGTTTTGGCCATAGTTGCCTTTGAAATTATGTGTGGAATAATACATTTAAATATGTATTTATGCTTTATGGATTTAGAGCCTTAATATTATTGAATATCAACCTTGTGAGATTGGAATAATGGGTGGGGATGCTAGAGTTTGTGATGGTGGCATGAGGTATCTCTTATAGTGATGATATTGGTGGGGATAATTGAGGATATGATGGTGGCACAGGATGTCAGTGACGATGATAATGGCAGAATGGGGTGCCTGTTATTATGATAATGATATTTTCATGGGATTTCAGATGTGTTATTATATACAGCGGTGTTGGAGATGACATCGGTACTGATAGAATGGGTTGAATATTGGATTTCCCATTGTTTTTGTGTTGAAAGTTTGGATGTTTATTGAATGTTTAATGGGTTGACGACCATGTGTTATTTATATAATTAGTTTCCGACTGTAGGAAGCAGTTTCATACTATGCACTGTGAGTACATATTTTATGCGGAAACTTGGGATGATTCCTAGAGTACCCATAAGTTTATGAAATGATAAATGAATGAATGAATGAATGAGGTTGGTTCTTGATCTTTCTTTATGACAATAACATACTTTAGAATACAAGAAAATAATTAATAGTTATTTTGGAACTTGTATTATAAGATTAAAATGTTAATCTTGGAAATGATAATGGTAATAATTAATTAATAAATAATCATTTAATTAATGTTGTTCATGATTCTTGTATTATTTTTATACCTAGGCCTTAGCAGTGGCAGCCACGAGTCTCGTGTAAAATTAGCGGTAGGTGAGTCTAAGGCTAGGTATTTGTCCAAAACATGTTTGTGAGATTCATATACATCATGTTTGTTTTTGTGGTTTCATATTCTATCTCACCCATGTTAGTAGGGTGATTGACACCTAATTGACTTTGGGAGAGTGGTATCTCCCAAATTTACCCAAGATTTTAGGGTTAAGAGGTCACTTGTAGTTTAGCCTAGGTTGTTGGATCCTCAAAGACCTAAGAAGTAACCTACAAACACGTAAATTCTATGGGTTATTTTGGATTTGAAGTGGCCAACTTGGTTTGATTTTATATGAGTTTAATTTAATGATAATATACTTAAGTGAATTCAATTTAAAAGAATTAGTTGATCCCGGGTTATCACTTGGGGTGGATTAGATGCATTTATTTTTCAACTATTTCAATTTATTATATTTGAGATGAGTTTATTTAAGAAGATCAAACAAAATCATCAATTACTAGTTTAATACCTACACACCTTAATACTAATTACATATACACTTGAAGGATCAAATTTTTTATCACTTCAAGGTAAAGGTTCATATTATCACTTGAAGTGTGTGGCCTTAAATTCAATAAGGAAGAAGGAGTTTAAAGATATTCAAACAAAATTCTCAATTAAAAGAAGTGATTAGAAATTAATGGAGTGAGGAATAAAATAAAATCCATCCCCTTTATACTCACTTTTATAAACCTATAATCATTTTATCCCTCCATTGATGACATGTTCTCAACAGAAGCGGAAAGTAGACTTATGAGGGTGGAATTGAAGAAGTAAAAACAAAAAAATAACGATCACTCCACCATTGTGTGATAAATTTCACAAGGTATGGTGTGAATAAATTAATAAATTTAGGCAACGGTATCAATGTGATATGGAGATGAACATAATAAGAGGAAAGTAATAACTTTTATTAAGAAACTAAGGTTAATTAAACAACTTACATGAGAAAGAAATGCGATTACAAACACAGAGCGACATCATAACACTACAATGAAACCAAGTACAAAAGATAATTAAATAATCCAACAAAACTACCTTAAATAGGAATTTTGGGAGCCTTGGGTCTACCCTCCAATAGTGAAAGTCATCCCACTTGAGTATGGTAGGCTTAGGGTGGTGGAAAGCTTGTGGAACTTAGACTTTTCCACTCTTGACCTGAAGTGGAAGCCATCTTGCATCCACCAAACAGAGGCATCTAAATGGACTTGTAGGTGTCCGAATTAGAGTGGTACTTAGAAGAATAAAATGTATCCCTAGATGTCTCCAAACCTTCTATAAAATTTCAGGACAAATGGAATTTTTTTGCGAGATATTATCGAAATGGTGGGCTGTTTTTCTGGGCCACAGAATCTGGCCCGGAATTTTATCTCCATATTGGGCCGCTTGGAACTCCCTTAAAAAATATGAATTATCTCTTGTAACTATTTTATTAAATGTTAAAAATGATTTCATATATCTTTAGTTAAATTTTGAGAATCATTGGGTGTGAATCCTAGCCGCTACAGTCACTTTATTGGGCTACTGTACAGTTTACTTTGCACAGAATGTGTTGCCATGAAAGCCCATTTTGGTGGTCTTCCAATGTGAATATTCGAGTACTCCAAAAGTATTAATTTTTCCCAATGTAATTAGAAACATTAAAATTAAATATTAAAATAAAATCAAGACCATTGGTTATTTTATACGGTGTTCAAAAACATACCATGTAATAGTGCATTTTAAGGACTTATAATCATAATGTGAAATGATGTTCAAAGTGTAAAATGCACTAAAATGGTGTCTATAAATAATAAAGAACATGAATATTATATATATTAACAACTAATATTATCCTCATTCAATGTATAATCACACCCCCCCAACTTGAGTTTTGCTAGTCTTGAGCAAAATATATCTCAAACATATGAAATTCGAATTCTCTTTTCCAAAAACTTTTTAATACACATTGATCACCAAGAACCCTTATACCAAACAATCATGAAACCCATAAAATATTTTAATAAAATATAGTTTAATAAGTTTATCCCAATTCCAATCCCATTACTTTGTTCAAATTCATCATCATATTTCATCCAATATCAATTAAGCATAATGATGTGTTGTGTATCACAATAGACATGGGGATTCATATTTATTCAAGGGGGAAATGATGGAAGAATTAGTTTGAATAACATTTCAATATTAAGATGAGTATTCAAATTATATATATATATATATATGTATTTTTTTTCAATTTTTCCATGGTAATTGAAATTGCAGTCAATAGAGTCGACCCATGCATCGAGACTTTGCCGATGACTCCCAGGCTCAAAGACTTTAGGGCACCAAGTGAAGCCCACATAATCGGGCATCATCAAGAGTTAAATCAGTCAAAAACAAAGTCAAATTACCATAAATAGAGATAAAATTACTAACTCTGTGTCATGCAACTATGGAGTCACAATCCCCAAGTGTTGAAAGCCACACATCAGATCATTTCATTGCTCTACGCGCAAATTTATTGCTTTATTTTTTTTTTGATTTTTTTGAATACTCATATTAAAACTAAAATGATCACAAAACCTATTATATTTATTTGGGAGACCCCATGAACTCAAACTAATACCCCACTATCCAAAGGATGTGTGTTTTGATTTTTTTTATTTGGATGAAAATATAAATGATGAAATATCACATCAGACAGCCACACTTTCCAAAATCTATGCTTATGAAATTATACATGGATTTAAATCAGAATCAAGGAATGATAAATTATTTTATATTCAATTTCAAAGTGTGAAATTTGTATTATCATGTTCAAGGTTAAATAAATTTTTCCTTCCACACATTTTTTTTGCACACAAAAGTAATTATTTTTTTTCATTCTTTTCACCCCCAACTTAGAATAACACTGTTCCTAGTGTTTAAAGAAAATAAAATTTAGAAGGGGGTAGAGGTAGGTGAGAGGATTTATAAAAGGAATTTGAAATATGAAGATCATGGAATTAATTCACCTGGTGGTTGAAGTTGAAGTTCTTGCTGCTCCAATTTAGTCATTTGATATCCATGTCACTTGCAGAGTTCCCTAGTGGAAAAAGGAATATATATATATATATAATAAAAAAAGTAAAATATAAGTAGATATACAAAAATTATAGAATAAGGAAGCACTATAAGTCGTAGGTCTGTAGTAAGCGCATGCCCTTGTCTCCCTTCGGTCCCAGGTTCGAGTCCCCGCGACTTCACCAGTTGTGACGGGGTTTTCCCCACGACCTATGCCGTGTCCTTTTATATTTTTTTAATTATTATTATATTTTTTTGTATTTTTATTTTAACATAAAAACACATAAAAACAAAACAAAATAAACTAATTATAAATTTTCTTTTTTTAAATTTCCGGGTAAGGTATTACTCAGGGATCACACCACGTGACACAGATGAATATGGTGCTCCCCTTTCATACCCATCCATACTCATAATAGAAGAACAAGTCAACAGTCTAAGGTAATATCATATTCAGAGTTGATTTATTAAGTTTTTTTAATATAAAAATAATTCATTAATCCTATTTGAAATATAAAGATGATTCAAAAATATTAGAAACATGAAAACTACATGTTCCCTCCCGTGCAACTCTTTTGTTTAACGTCATTAGCTCAACATGAATCTCCAACTTATCCAACGAAAATTTTTAAAATTTTAATGATTAAAATATTCATCACTTCAATTATATTATGATTGAGTCTCCAATAGGGTTTACAAGAAGGTTTTGAAATTGATTTAAGGAAAACTATATAGGTCCCAATGAATGGGATAATCCCATGAATATCGATAGGGGTCCATCCAATTGTCTTCCTAATATTTCTTAAGACATCAAGTTTAATTTTATATTTATTATGATCAAGAGAGGATGAAATTATGATATAATGTTTTTGATTATACTTTATAAAGTAATACTTGAGGGAGGATTTAAGGACCTTGAATTTGAGCTCGGTTTCACTAACACTTTGAGACACTGGTCAGGACTTCGAATCAAACTCAATTTCATTTTCAAAATTTCTCAACAAAATTGGTTCTTTTTTAATAGAAGATTCAACCATCAAATTGGAAATATCAGTGTTAGGAATGGGTATGGACTCAAATTTTTTGATTTCTCCCAATGTTTCACTGATTTGTGTTTTTGAAAAATAATCAATAGAGCTATAATAGGGACACTCAATCTATGATGTCAAATTTCCCTCTTATGAATACATGAAATCCATTTTCTCCTGATTTAAAGACCCTTAAAAAATTTCGTGATTCAATTACTATACCAAAAATCCAAAGGTTGGTTCTTCAATAAATTCATGATAGGTTTTTGGTAAAATAGACACTCCACATAAGGTTATGGAAGGGATAGTCGGTGTAGGGATGAGTTCCTCACAAGTATTAATGAATTGTAGTTTTAATCTCAAAGATGAAACATCAGAATTCATTATTTACATTTGATCACACAATTGTTCAAGAAGATATTGGGAATCAGTTTGGATAAGAGTTTGGACATCATGGAAATATCTAAGATTGATCTCTTTTACTATCCTTGATAGGGATGGAAATTTATCCATTAAGTGTTCATCATCCAAATGATTATACATGTTTCCAGGTGAGGAGTATTCATTCAAGGGTTGATCAAATAAATTTCCTAAGTTAGGGGATTCCCAATATTTATTTTCATTTTTATTCTATCTTGGGTTTATGTTGGTCTATTTTTGATTATATTACATTTGAGTAGATTTGAAAATGAGTATTTTAACTTCTTTGGACACACAGAACAGAAAGGGGAAAAGATAAGAGAAATGGTAGTGAGAAAAGAGAATTTGGGTGAGAATAAAAGGCTAGTATCTAAGATAACTTACTTGGGTCTATGAAAATTATGGAAAAATTTGGTATCGCCCAAAGTTACTAAAAATTTTAGGGTTAAGCATTCGTTTTTAGTTTAGCTTGGGTTGTCGAATCCTCAGAGACCTAAGAAGTAACCTACAAACACGTACATTCTATGGGTTGTTTTGGATATGAAGTGGAAAAATTGGTTTAATTTTAGATGGATTTATGTTAATTATAATAGACTTAAGTGAATTAAATTTAAAATAATGATTTGATCCCAGGTTATCACTTGTGGTGGATTAGATGCATTTGTTTTTCAACTATTTCAATTTATTATATTTGAGATGGGTTTATTTAAGAAGATAAAAAAAAACATCATCACTTACTGGTTTAATACCTACACACCTTAATACTAATCACCCATACACTTTAAGGATCAAAGTTTTGAGCACTTCAAGGTAAATGTTCCTATTAGTACTTGAAGTGTGTGGCCTTAAATTCAACAAGGACGAAGAAGTTTAAAGATCTTCAAACAAAATTCCCAATTAAAAGAAGTGATTAGGAATTAATGAAGTGAGGAATAACATCCAATACAGCCCATTTCTACTCCCTTGGATAAACATATAAGCGGGTTAGCCCTCCATTTATTACATGTTCTCAACGGAAGCAGAAAGTAGACTTATGAGGGTGGAATTGAAGAAGTAAAAACAACAAAATAACAATCACTCCACCATTGTGCGATAAATTTCACAAGGTATGGTATGAATAAATTCACACCTTGAGGCAAAGATATCAACATGATATGGAGAATAAAATAATAATAGGAAAGGAAGAACTTTTATTAAGAAACTAAGGTGAATTTAACAACTTACATGAGAAAGAAATGCGATTACAAATACAAAGCGGCAACATAACACCGCAATGAAACCAAGAACAAAATATCATTAAATCCTCCAACACCACTGCCTTAAATAGGAATTTTTGGAGCCTTGGGTAGAGCCTCCAATAGTGAAAGTTATCTCACTTGAGTATGTTAGGCTTAGGGTGGTGGAAATCTTGTGGAACTTAGACTTTTCCACTCTTGACCTGAAGTGGAATCCATCTTGCATCCACCTAAAAGAGGAGTCTAAATGACTTTCTAGATGGACGAATTAGAGTGGGTCATATATGAAAAAAATGGATCCCCATATTTCTCCTAACCTCATGTAAAATTTCATCCCAAATGGATTTTTTGTGAGATATTATCTAAATGGTGGGCTGTTTTTCTAGGCCGCAGAATCTGGCCCAGAATTTTATCTCCAACTTGGGCCACCTGGAAATCCCTTAAAACATCTGAATTTTCTCTTTTAACTATTGTATGAAATATTAAAAATTATTTCCTCTATCTGTAGTTAAATTTTTAGAATCATTGGTCTTGTATCCTGGATGCTACAATATCTTTATTGGGATGGTGCCCAGTTTACTTTTCCCAGAACGTGTTTCCATGAAAGCCCATTTTAGTGGTCCTACAATGTGAATATTCAAGTACTCCAAAAGTATGAATTGTTCCCAATATAATGAGAAACCTGAAAATTAAATATTAAAATAAAATGAAGACCATTGGGTATTTTATATGGTGTTAAAAAACGTACCATGTAGTAGTACATTTTAAGAAGGACTTATAATCATAATGTGAAATGATGTTCAAAGTGTAAAATGAACTAAAATGGTGTTTATGAATAATAAAGAACATGAATATTATATATATTAACAATTAATATTATCCTCATTCAGTGGCTAATTAGATAGTGTTTCCCCCAACATATAGGTTGGAAAGAAATGGATGGATGACTACCCACTCTAGACTCACACTCTTCTCCAAATAGTACTATGTGCTTGTATGCATGATAGTTATCTTTAATAATATATGTGTGTATAGTGTTGTAATGGATTGTAGTTATGTAACACTCATGTATCTTTAGATATAGTATCCTAATGGTTATTATAGGTATGTTGTGTATGGGCTATGATGGCTTGAGGTATAATACACAACGTATGGGCTATAGTGTCTCCCATAAACTACTTGGTTACTATGTGGAGATGTGGTTGGGATGATGAGGTGATGTGATGCATGGGGTTCATGATATATTAATTTAGATCATGTGTATTCCAGTTGTACTATAATATCCCAGGTTTCTTCGGATTGTCTTACGTATGGAGAGATATGGATTAGATCATGTGACATTGGGGAAGAGCAAAAAACCAATGTGGAAGTGAAACTGGGGTACCTTCATTTGATATTATATTGGATATTATATGAATATTTGTATGAGATACTTGGTGAGTGAGTCATGGTGAGGATGGGAAAAGAATAGTAAACCTGTTTAGGTGCCAAATTGGTTTCATTTTTTTACTCACTAGGCTTTAGTATGCTTCTTTCACATTTTTCATGAGAGGTTTCCGGGAGGATCATACTGAGTATACATGTAATACTATACCTATGTATATATAAATTGTTTTTTAAGGAAAAAGAAGTTTTTTTGGGATCAAGATGGACATTTATAGTTTGAGGAGTTGTTCGGGAGATATTAGAGCTTCATGGTCATTGCCAAGGATTTTTTCTAGTGTTTTTAGTTGTTTTAGTTGCATGTAATTACATTCGTATCATGTATTGGTATTACTTATTCTTTTGTTATGAGTAGGATTTATTTGGTGGTTGTTCTCATCTTATCCATTACCTTTCAATCTCAGAGGGAAATGAATCCCATCTATGTATATGTTATACCCTCAATGCTAGTCACCAACCCATGATCTATTGGAGGGAGGCTTTGAATATCATTATCTATCTTCTTTCATTGTCAGCCCAGGAGGGGTACCTTTGGGGGGGGGGGTCATGACATCCATAGATGAAAAAAAATCAATACCTTAACCAGAATATACCTCATAGGAAATCCTCAATGTCACCAAGTCATTAAATTATCCAATCATGTTGAATATATGAGTGGAGGGAAAAAATTCTTATGGCTAAATTGCATCTAATGCCTTTTAAACCTTAATAAAACCATTAAATTCTTCTCATAATCATCTAGATTCACCTATTAAAAAACTTTAATGGGTTGGTTACTCAAAAAGGTGTTTTTAAAACACATATAATTTCTTTTACTTAAGAAATTTTCTTAATTTAGTATTCTCAAGAGATTATTACATTTATATTCTTCTTCTAAAGGGTTAAATACAAAGCCAAGTTTGATGAATAATATGCTATTTATATATAAAAAAAGCTTGTATCATATGAATATCATGTTTTACATCTTTTAACTAAGGATTTTTAGTGAAATTACTCCCACTAAAAATGATAACCATGTATGTCATATCCATTTAGTGAGCTAAGATACATACTTTACTAAGTAATGATTTTTCTATGGTGTTTCTCTCACCACATAGATATTTAGGTCTGAAATTATCCCAATAAAAACATTTGTGACTCTTTGATAGTTGAGTGGACAAAACTTTTTCCATATATATCATATGGATAATGATCAACTCTATTCCTCTAGTAACCTAATCCCGTTAGGGGCTCTTGGTCAATATAACCTAAAGGAAATGCCAAGAATAGGATAACACAAGACAATCTAGGGGAACCCAACTATGTAATGACCTACCCATTTGATAATCCTAGTCACATATCTATTACTTTTCTTATATAAGATAATCCATGAGCACTCAACTATGGCATGACCTACCTTATTGGATGATCAAGGTCAGGACAAGTGTCGCTTTGGAAGGAATTTCACACTTAGTATTTGAAGTGTTTTTAAAGTCTCACCAATTTAATATACATTATATTTATATTAAATTTATAAATATTGTATCTGATGCAATCTTTATCTTCACATTTTTAATTCACTTTTGTATAAATGATTCCAAAGATTTAGTTTTGGAATCCCTATTCCATCCATAAAATTAATGTGTTCACACTACATTAATTTGAAACTCTTTACACAACCCAAAAGTTTGCGTTACTCACCCAAAAACATAAGACAAGTATATTCATACATATCTCAGTGCATCTTACACATAAGGTATATAAAATTTTCATGAAAGGTATACAGTTATATGAGATTGATAATATCTACATGAGTATACCTAAAGTGATAGATAACCAACCTTCTCCTTTATATAACAAGGCATAAGCCTTTAGGATGGTGGGTAGTCCGACCCAAGTCCCTCTCCTTGGGGATACTTTAATCAAGATATAATTTCAATTCATGACATATCTAACACCTAATATGTACAAAATATATTTAATAACTATTCTCAAGCTTATAACTTGGATAAAAACTAAATCTTACGATGTCACACCTAGCATGTAATGCAAGAATCTATTTCCTATAATCAATTTATAACATAAATAAAACACACACAATATTCATAATATAAAAAATTTATTTACATGAATAAAGTAGGGAATAAATTTTAAATAAATTAACATTTCATAAATTTAAACATGATATAAACATTTATGAACTATTCATAAATAAAAGATTACTATAAACATTATGAATATTCTATAATCTAGAATATAAATACTCTATATCCACATTTAATATGAACTTTTTTATATCCTTCATTGTATGTAATTTTAATTCAAATATATTATAATTTATGATTTATAAACATTTTATAATTCAATTTCTAGTATGTAATTTTTTTTACATAATATAAATATCACATACTTACCACTATTTAAAAATTTGATCAAATAAATCATTAAAAAACTTTTTATGTGGTATAAATAATATCTTAAACAAGACCTCATTTAATTTGAACAATTGGGGTTAATTAATTATGAATAATTCATAATTTTAAACATAAGATCTTTTTTGGCTTTATTTATGTAATTTATACTCTATAAATTATCCTTATGATTTCTAAATAAACACATTATTTCAAGATCGTAAGGCATCCAATATAATTTAATAAAAGGTATTTTAAACATAATCATTTTATATTTGGAATATTTTTATTAAATGTTTCATATACATTTATATAATTAATTATAAATTATTTATAATTAATTAATTTATAAAATATGTAAATTAAAATATTCCCAAAATACCTATTACTATGATTTATAAACATTTTATAAACCATGTAATTTTGAAAAATATATTCTTAATATTAACTCACAAATATTAATTTAATGTCTAAAATAAATGTTTCAAAAACATTTAACCAATTAACCACAAAAAGTTTATAGTTAATTGATTTATAAAACACTTTTATAAATTCCAAAATATTTTTTCCATTATTTATAAACAATTTATAAATAATATAATTTAATTAATAATTGAATTTTCTTCATAAATAGACACTTTATTTATTTTTCAAAATCATGAAAAAATATGAAATTATCACATTTAATTAATTCAAGCATGAAAAAACCTATTTTATAATGCTCAATGCTTATCATTTAGAAGAATTTTATAAACTATAATCAAAATTATCAAAATATAAGTTTTTTAACTTTAAATTAACCTTAAGTAGGAATCCTTCATGTGTATAAGTAGTTTGTGATTACCTTTATACATGACGCAGAACCTCTATATAAAGGTAGTTTGTATTGACCTTTACATCGAACACCTCTATGTAAAGTCACACCATGATGACCTTTATGAAGAACCTTATGCGTGAAGGTAAATCATAATTACCTTTACATATACCCATTTATTCAAAGTTAATCTCCAATGACCTTTGTGTATACCCCTCTATGTAAAGGTAAACAAGGAGGACCTTTACATGAGTTGGGTGTGTGTATATGTAAAGGTAACCTGTAGAACAATTTATGACACAATTTTCTCCAAAAAACTAGTAGATTAAACAAAATGATTCCATTAATAACAAGGCACCGATACCACTAATGGGATTCATAGGAGTATCTCGTGATCTTTATAAATGGAAACAAACCTAAAAATAGACCGATCAATATTCAATAAATCAAAGTTCTAAAAATTATTGTAAAATAGAGCATACCTGTATCGCGTATGCATTGGTCTCTACATTCTTCTTCAAAGGAGCATGGTTTATATGGATCACAAAGTTGGAAAACTTATGATTCCTTCCTCTGAGGGAATTGCATCATCCTTAGGTCCTAGAACATTTCTTAAGGATCCTTGTACTCCAAAGGGTTGATAACACCTTCATGATGAGTGATAAAGAGAGCACTAAGTATTAAGAGAGATTTAACTTACTTAGCATGAAATTTATAACACATAATAGGAGAGATCACACCCCATTTAATATTCATCCTCAATAATCTTCATTTAATGAAAACACATCATCCATTTGTAATGCATCAGATGCATTATTTCATGATGGGAAAATATATTGAACTCTTTCAATGTATTTTCAATCCATTTCATAACGGGTTCTAACTAATAAAATCATGCAGGGAGGTATTGCCAAATTTATGCATCATATGATTGAAAAGTGGTGATGTCTAGGTTGTAAACCACAACATCTACACACTCACCATTGACACACGGTGGTTCCTATTTTAGTGAACATCCAATAAGAATAAATATTATTCTCAAGATCGATGAATAATAATTATTAAAATTATGTTGATTGTATAAATTCAATCACCAGTTATTTTAGTTTGAAATATATGTGATTTGAATATTAAATAAATATTTATTCACCAGTTAGTGAATATAATATTTATTTATTTATTGAAAAAATAATATAATGATATTTATTTATTCACATAAACATTTATTATTCAAGGTCTGATAAATTTCGAGGAGGATTGATGGGTTAAGTTAAGGTCCTGATTAAAATGATATATTTTATTTAATATCATTTAAATAAACATTGATTGATTTATGTAATAAATGATATTTAAATATCTGTGAGTTACCACACATCATGAAATATAATAATAATAATATTATTATTATTATTTAATGTGGGGTTTAATTAGAATAAATAAATTCGTCAAGGTTCTTTGCGCAATAATTAATTGTCTAGCCCTTGGTATATAACCCAACTTATATCATTTATAGAAAATGTGAGAATTGTTGTGCACAACAATATTCTCACAAGATAATTCTCTTGAATCCCTAGAGAGAAATTTTCAAGAACACTCTCAAGAATGGGAGAAAATGATCCTCCTACTACCCTCAAGACTAAGATAATAAGAAATAATCATTCAAGAACAAGAAGATTCTTATTGTGATCAACGATGAATGATGTAAGATGATCGATACCTCCATGCTAGAACCCAAAGTTCCATCAGTGACATCCCAATATTATAGATCACATATAGATACCACTAGAGGAATTCCTCTTTGGATTCTTCACCACAATGGCTGTAGTACCCTTGATTTTAGGTATGTTTAATTTTCTCTTGGTGTTTTAATCCCTTGTATGGGTTTTAATTAGGTTTGGGGAGATTTGGTGAGTTTCTTAGAGATATTGGGAGTGGTTAGAAAATTATAGGTTCGTCATTAGAAACAATATTCTATAGTGGTGGGTGTGGTGTGATTGGTATATTCCCATGCAACATGGGGAGGCCAAAATGGTCGACTATTAGTCACAGTCAAGGTTATGGCACCCTCAGAGGCTCGCTATGAAACATGGCCAGAAAGGACTCGCCACACCATGGTCTAGGGCATAGTGAGCCTAAAATGGATGATTATTTTGCAACAATCCATAGTGGTTATCCATTTTGCACCTCTTAGGTGTTTAGTAATCGAAGGAACCAAAACTATGGTGGCTCCACTAGGCTATGGTGATGTTCAAGATAGTTTTTGAAATAGTTGATTCACATGTCGATCTTGGGGGAGGATTTATGCTTACATATCTGATCTTCTCAGGAGAGTTTTTAATGTGGTTTTTGAACATAAATCACCTCTTATAACCTTTAAATTCCTTCCTTTATAGGTTTTTCAAATATGATGATTTAGGATGATCCTTGGATGACTCCCTTTTGGTCACTTGTGGAGTTCTTTTTGGAGGCCATTTTTTGGCATTAGGGTAGAATTCTCTCTCGATTCTGAGCGGTGAAATCAATCACAAGAGGTAGGTGGATTATCTATCACTACATTATTTATGGAATTAGAAGTCTTATATTTATAAACTTTATTTCTTTGATTTTCAATAAAAACCCTTACTATTTATCAGTTTGAAAATCTTGGGTTCCTCGTCTTTTTTATATTATGCACTACTTTTTTGACAAATGACTCATGTTTCCAAGAAATCTTGTTTACCCTTGTAGAAGACACATTTTAATGATTTGAGAATAAAATTTTTATTTTAGTGTTTTTTTTTGAAATTTAAGTTTTTTTTGATTTTGATAAAGGGAATTATGAAATATTGTCTTAGCATACATAGTAGTGTGTGTTCATATTGCATTGTATGAGGCCTTTTTGGTACATAAATGGTTCTCATTGATATAATAGAGGCACATTGAGATTTATCACCTTATGATGAATTAGTGAAAGATGAGAAACTATTCATGAGTATGGAACTATCATTAAACATGCATGTGTGTGTGTGTGTGAAACATGGGAGGGTAAAAAAAGAGGAAGGAAATAATTAAAAAGGATATTTAGTTTAACTATTTTACTTAAAACATATTTCTTATGGTAAACTGATTTGTTATTCTTATACACTTTTTTATATATACTGTGAGCTAACTCATTTTTGGTCCTAGTGGTGTGTGTTGTGAATTCTCTTAGGGAAATAATACTGGGTATGTTTACTCACCCCCTACATATTCACTTTGGTGCATATGAAAACATTGTTATTCATGACATATGTAAAGGAATGGTCTCATATATCTCTAGTAGATAATCTTGATGATACTTCCTCAGGATGGTTTTTGGATCTTGGAGTTCTCTTATAGAGTGGTTGGAGTGATTCCACATCAGTTTTTCTGTGTCAGGACACCGTTTAGTTTTCTTGAGTCACCTTGCTATGCTTTGTCACCACTACTATGATATTGTTGTTTTATTGGTTTTTCATTTGAGTTATAATGTTTATAACTCATGATTCATATATTTGATTCGGTTATTTTTATCTTTTCATAATAGATTTTATTGTTTTAAAAATGGGAAATCACCTCCTAATGTTAAGGTAATCCCTTGGTATTTATTTCCAGCCTTTAGTGTCTTGGGAATGTCATCTAAGCTCAGTATCACCTTCGACCTGACCCAAGACAATGGGTTGTGCAAGGATGTTTCAAATGGTATCAGTCTTGGTCAGTTCATTATCATGGGATGGTATTAGGAAGATAGTAAATGATGAAACTTGAAATGTGTATCATAAAAAGACATTTCTAACGTCTTTATACTAAACTTTAAGTTATTAGGGTGGCCTGGGTATAAAAAGTTTTCTAAGACCCTTATGTGTGTTGTCATCTTATAATCATTGGTTTAGCCGATGAGTGTATCATATGATGCATTAGTAATGAGACTTCCCATCAGGACTACATTTCTTATATTCAATTTTATAATTCTTGGAAATTGGTTATAATGATAATTTATTTTGATGGTTTGGTTCAGTTATGGGTGAGTGATAACTAAGGGGTATTTTGTTTTGTCTTTAGAGAAATGGCACTGGTTAGGTGACCTAGAAACCTGCCAAAGGAGGTAGTAGAGAATGTGGTTTCACCTAAAACATAAGTGGACTGACAATTTGTGCATATCATTGTTCAATCTTTTCAAGCTGTTGATAAGGGGAGTTGAAATAATGAACCACAGTAAGAGGATTATTCTATGAAATTTTAGAAAAAAAATTCACCAATATTTTAAGGGGATTTAGAACCTAAAAAGGTAGAAGTGTGGCATAATATAATGAACTAAATATTCAATTTCCATGGAACATAGGCAGATCTAAAGGTCAAGTTAATAGTATGCATGTTGAAGGATATTGCACGCTAATGGTGGGATTTAACTATCCAAGATAAAATTGACCAAATCCTTATGTGATATGGATTTGAAGAATTTTTGAACAAACAATTATATATGCACACCTTCAAGATAGACATAATGATATATTTCTTCAGTCTTAAGAAGAAAAATCTATTAGTGATGGAGTACGCAGCTAATTTTATGAACTTGGTTCATTTTTCTCTCTAAGTGGCTGCTAGTGTGTCCCTAAAGGAACATATATTCAAGTATTGACCATGACCAAAAATTTATCCTAAGATAGTTATGCTCTATATTATTGATTATAAAGAGATAATTAATAGAGAAATGGTGTTATAAAGGTACATTAATGGTAATTCTATTGGTGGAACTACATTTGTATGCATAGGAACAAGTGGGAACTCTAATGCTAGAATCAAGAGAAAGTGCGACACCTATTTCCAATGTGATGGAGAATCAAACCACTAGATCATTTAATTTTCCTCTAATACCTAGTAATAAGACTGGATATTTCCAATGTGGTTCACTTGAACATATAAAGTGAGAGTGTATGAAACAACCTAGATCATTTCATACTTGTAATAAGATAGGTCATCTTCGGTGTTATTTGCATAACAATACAAATTCAGTTGCTAGAAATACATATTATGTGTCTTAGACATCTTATGTTTCAACTAGATGATCATGTTAGAATAATTCTCATCCTCAGTACCAAGAGAACTAGGTTGATTCTGAAAACACCCCAACTCCTCCATAATAGGGAAGTAAGGAGCAATGGGGAGTGAGTAAGTAGTTGTATGGTGCTGAGTAGATGATCACAAAGAATCAATCATGTAATTTAACAGTACGAGGATCCATTATTTTTAACTTGACTCCCATAAAAGTTCTATTTTATATTAGTGCATCTCGTTCTTTTATTACTTAACATTTCATTGATCAAATTGGATTGAATATCAAGATAATACCACACATGATGATCATCCAGACACCTATCGAGTAGTGAGAGTGCAAGGGATTTAAATTTTAGCTTGTTCTATAACAATTGATGAAACCCAATTTGATTGATAATTTTATATTTTAGACATGGATGCTTTAGAATTGATCATGGGAATGGATTATTTATTTTCTTTTAAGGCCCGTATCGATTTTTATGCATGATGAGTGAAGTTTATATCTCCTGATGGGATGGTGCATTTCTTTAAAGGAGTTTTAGATGTGAAGGCTCAAAAATGAGGACCTTCATCTCCAATGTTTGGAACTATTTCTTATCAATTATTATTAGTCACTTTGGGGACTAATGACATAATTGAGACTATAAATTTTCCTACCATTGTGGATTTCTATCCCTATGTGTTTCCTGAAAATTTCATTAGTTTTCCACCTAAAAGGGAAGTGTAATTTTTGATTGATCTCATTCTGAGGAAAAATCCTATTTCACTTCCATAATATAGAATTACACTAATGAAATTTAATGAATTGAAAGTACAATTATGAGAATTGTAAAGTAAAGGGTCTATAAGACTAAGTACATTGCCTTAATATGCTTTAGTTATTTTTTTCAAGAAGGTAGATGATTTGTTACGGTTCTGTATTGATTATCATAAGATTAGTTAGGTTACAATAAAGAATATATATCCTCTACCTCATATTAATGACCTTTTTTATCAATTTAAGTGAGCCTAATGGTTATCTAAAATTGGTTTACGCTTAGGGTATCCCCAACTCCAAGTTAATAAAGAGGATATTCCAAATATATCTTTCAAGAGATGTTACATTAATTATGAATATGTAGTCATGTCCTTTGATCTTACAAATGAACTATTAGTTTTCATGGAATTGATGAATCATTTCTTTCAGTGGTACCTAGACTCTTTCATTGTGGTATTTTTGGATGACATTCTAGTGTATTCTCAAACTCAAAAATAACATGAAGAACATTTAGAGATTGTGTTGATCATTTTGTAAGGGTATTAGTTATATGAAAAATTATCTAAATGAATTTTTTATATATAAGAAGTTTTTTTCCTTGTCCATGTCATTTCTGGGAAAGGTGGATCAATATATCTTGAAAATATAAGAGTTTTTGTATCTTAGAAACTACTGAAGAATATATTTAAGATATATAACTTTTTGGGCTTAACAGGTTACTATCTATAGCGACCCGACCTTTTCTTTCATTACTATTACATCATTTCAAAGATAAACAACATAATAGTATTACACATGGAGGATCCAGAGGTTTAGTGTCTTGGGAAAACTAGGACCATACATAACAAATACAATATCAACCATAAACATTTATTTAATTTCTTCTTCTATAGCTTCTTAGTAGCACTTCTCCTCTCCTTAGTACATGTAGCCACCTGAGGATATACATAAAAAGAGGTGAGCTAAAAGCCCAGTAAGAGGATAGATAAGAACAATACATCATGGGGTGAGAATAATCATAACATAGGCAAAAGATCATGAACATGAGAGGAGCATAAGTAAAAGACTTGAAATGTGGCAATGCATAAAAATGAAACATCATGTCTTAGTGGTTAACTACCACACATACTTGTGAACAAAGATAGCATCATGTTCACACATCATTTCACATTTACTCATGAGATTCATCACTTTATCCAATGCATTGGAGCGCTGTATAATTCCGGGCGCACCTGTCACATTTAAACATTCATATTGCGCTATATAATTCCGGGCGCACCCGTCACATCATAACATTATCATTATCATGATTGCCACATAGAACACATATAAAACATGTACATAAATAACCAATGAAAAGTAATGGTTTTCATCTCATAATAACACATTCATAAGCTTTGGGTTCCCAAAAGAAGGAGGGAACAACATACTTGATACAAGAACCATCAACCTTGAATGGGAGGTAAAAGGTGAGATCTTGAAAGAAGAGTTCTTTTGGAAAACATTTTGATGGACATAAAAACCAGTGACAAACATTTATATCTCAGAAAAGTAAAGTAAATGATGAAAAAATGATCTTTGAGGAGTAACCATATAAAAAATGGAGTGAAAGAGGGAGAACCCGAAGGAAGAAAAATGGGTTCGAGATTTCCCCTTACCTTGTACTCGAATGCCTCATTCTCTTTAATGTCCTGTATAATGACATTATATTCATTAATTATAAATTCAAGAACCTTTTATACATTAATAGGGTTCATTCTGGTTTCATTATTTCATATTATGTTCCTTTGGATGACTTATAGAGTTTAAAAACATTGTTCAGGGATGTTTGTTTTTATGGTTTTCTTGAGCGGTCCACTTGTATTCTTAAATTGATGTTTGGGTAGATCATGGGTAAACATCCAGAACTGATAATACATTTTATTAATGATATTAAAGTAGCTTTAATAATTTTATAGTGAATTATATTAGATCCAAGTGGACGAATCGTTAGATAAAAATTTAATGATGGTTATTTGGGTTAATTTGGGCGGTTTTTGGATCACAACGATCTTGTTTTAACATTTAACTTAGTAATAAGGCCATAGGTTATTTCCAGAACTTAAAATAGAACATAATACATATAAAATATTCTGTTTCAACCATAAAATGGTTTCATGACCAGATTGAAGGTAGAAATGGAATAAGAGAACATGTCGTTTTTGAAGGTGATAAATTTAACACCTCATGAACAACGTTCTCTTTAATAAAATAAATGGAAGAGGGAAAGGGTGTGGGGTGATATAATATAACATTAGAATCATAATATTACATTATATATATAATACAGGATTTACAGAACAATTTGGATGAAGATAGGTAGGGAGAGATCAAGAAAGGAACTTGAACTTGAAAGGAAATTAAAGGAGAAGAGGGAGAGAAATTACCTCTAGAATTCTCCTCTTGAGATCCTCTTTAAGGAAGCTAGGCTTGGTCTTTTGATGAGACCAGAAGCTTTTGGATGTGAGGGATGAGCTAGGGAAGGTTTTTGGGCAGAGTTTAGAGAAGGATTGGAGCTTGAGAGGTGTGAGGAAAAGAGAGAGTGAAGGGTGGCTTTTATAGTGGAGGGGAGAGGGGTTTCCTTAATATAAAATTGATTAGTTTATTAATTTCACCTAAGAAAAGGAATAGTGAGTCTTGGATGACCAAGAATAGTAAAAAAGGCATGTGAGTTCGGGATTTGGGTGCTTAAATCACTTGTGATGTCAGGAATAGTGGGTTTTAATTAAAATGTATTTATATGGTAAATTAATGTATTCTACTATTCACAAAAAATTCAAGTATCTCAGAAAAATCCCAAAAATTTACCCCAACCATTTTTCAACGTGTAGAATCCAAAAATGAAGTCCATTTTTTAAAAATAATTTTCTATATTTTATTAATTTAATATTTAATTAAAATCATATTTTACTTAAAAAACAGTTTTTAAGATTAAAACTGATTTTATAGTTCTTTCAAAAATTACGTAGGGTCTTATAAAATTATCTAAAAACTATTATACATTGATTAAATAATTTATTAATACATTACAGGGAAATAAATATTCTTTTAAATTAATTAATTAATTATAATTAATTATTTATGACTTATAAAATACCAAAAACGTTTACTAAGGTCAAATTGTCACTTTCTAAGATGTCTAAATTTTATTTTATTAATCATAGGTAATGTTCCTCTTATATACTATTCATAAGGGTCATATTACTATTCATAAGGGTAGGTTACTATTCATAAGGGTAGGTTACTATTCATAAGGGTAGGTTACTATTCACCAAAAATTATTTTTGTTTCATTAGACTCCAAAAACCATCTTGAACACAACCGTGTATGTTGGATTTTCAAAATTCCAAACATAGGGGTGAAAAAATTATGTTTAAATGTCACTTATCACTTAGTAGTTCATTATTTTGTGTTTTTATGACATAAATATAAGAAGGGAATTTTCCATTGAAAAACTTTGGGTCGTTACATTCTTCCCCCCTAAAGAAATTTCACCCCCGAAATTTCACTTTACACAAACAGGTGAGGGTACTTCTCCTTCATTGCCTCTTCTGGTTCCCAAGTTGCTTCCTCAAACTTATGGTTCCTCCACAACACTTTGACAAGGCGGGTTGTCTTGTTGCGTAGAACCTTATTACTTCGATCCAGAATTTTTACCGGCTGCTCCTCATAGGAGAGATCATCTTCCAGCTGTACCACCTCTGAGTTTAGCACATGTGAGGGGTCTGGTATGTACTTCCTCAGTAGTGATACGTGAAACACATCATGAACTTGAGCCATATTCAGTGGAAGTTCCAGACGATAGGCCACAGCTCCTATACGATCAAGGATCTCAAAGGGGCCAATGTACCTTGGGATTAGCTTCCATTTCTTCCCAAATCTCATGACTCTCTTCCATGGAGATATTCGAAGGAAGAATTTATCTCCAACGTCGAACTCCAAGTCCCTTCGACGGTTGTCAGCATAGCTCTTTTGCCGACTTTGAGCAGCTTTGATGTGTTTCTGGATGACTTGAACCTTCTCGGTCATCTCCTTCACAAGATCGGGTCCAAGTAGCTTTCTTTCTCCAACTTCATCCCAACAGTTTGGAGTTCTACATCGCTTCCCATAAAGAGCTTCATACGGAGCCATCTGAATACTCGAGTGGAAGCTATTTTTGTATGAGAACTAAACCAATGGGAGGTGCTGATCCCATCCACCTTTGAATTCTAGAGAGCATGCTCTTAGCATATCTTCGAGTGTCTGAATAGTCCTTTCAGACTGGCCATCAGTTTGGGGGTGATAGGCCGTGCTGAAATTTAATTCAGTACTCAAAGCATGTTGAAGGCTCCTCCAGAATTTAGATGTGAACCTTGGATCACGGTCAGAGACAATCGAGAGTGGAACACCGTGCAATCTCACTACTTCCTTCACATATATCCTTGCAAGTTGTTCAAGTGAGAGGTCTTCCCGAATAGAGATAAAATGGGCGGTCTTGGTGAGTCGATCAACCACAACCCATATCACATTATTTCCCTTTGACGTCTTCGGGAGACCCGTGACAAAGTCCATAATAACATTTTCCCATTTCCACATGGGTATAGGCAATGGATACATCATACCTTTGGAATTTTGTCACTCAACTTTAACTTGCTGACATATCAAGCACCTTGATATATATTCCGCAATCTCCTTCTTCATGTTATCCCACCAGAAGTGTTCTTGGAGATCACAGTACATCTTGGTAGTCCCAGGATGGATAGAGAATGTTGAGCTATGTGAATTATCCAATAGCTCCTTCTTTATCTCGGGTGATGAAGGCACACAAAGCCGCGTTCCAAACCGAATCACACCATCATCGTCAACATGGAACTCTTGCAGCTTCCCTTCCTTTACTGCATTCACCCTCTTTTGTATCTCCACATCATCCCTTTGTGCTTCCTTAATCGTTTATTGGATGGATGGTTGCACAATCATTTGGGCAAGGTAGGATGTATCCCCTGCCCTTACGATTCCCAAATCCATCCTTTGCATATCCAAGAAGATAGGGTCTTTTTCAATCCTCAACATGGATAGAGTAGCAGGTTCTTTCCTTCTTAGAGCATCAACTACCTTGTTCGCCTTTCCAAGATGATAGTGAATAGAGCAATCATAATCCTTGATTATCTCTAACCATCTCCTTTGACGCATGTTGAGCTCCTTTTGTGTGAATATATACTTTAGGCTCTTGTGGTCGGTGTATATGTCACACTTCTCGCCATAAAGGTAGTGCCACCAGATTTTCAAGGCAAAAATCACGGCTGCCAGCTCTAGATCATGCGTCGGGTAGTTCTTCTCATGGATCTTCAACTGTCGTGAGGCATAGGCTATCACATTATCATTTTGCATGAGTACACAACCCAAGCCTTTCTTTGAAGCATCGCTGTATATCACAAAACTTTCTCCACTTTTCGGTAGTGTGAGTACAGGTGCAGTGATCAGCCTTCTCTTTAGCTCCTTAAAGCTTCCCTCACATTCTTCCGTCCATACATACTTTAACCCTTTCCTTGTTAACTTAGTTAGCGGGCTTTACAATCATGAGAAGTTTCTCACAAAACATCG
Source organism: Viscum album (assembly GCA_963277665.1). Taxonomy (NCBI): domain Eukaryota; kingdom Viridiplantae; phylum Streptophyta; class Magnoliopsida; order Santalales; family Viscaceae; genus Viscum; species Viscum album. The sequence goes on along the minus strand of OY728120.1, from coordinate 1,532,039,337 downwards.
ATAGTACCCAGCTAATCCAAGAAAAATACGGATTTCTGTGACACTAGAGGTCCTGGTACATTCCTCAATTGCCTTTGTCTTTGAAGGGTCCACATAAATTCCCTCTCTTGTGATCACATGTCCCAAGAACATGACTTGATTCATCCAAAAGTCACTCTTTCTGAACTTGGCGTACAAATTCTCCTTTCTCAATGTCGCCAACACAAGTCTTAGATGTTCTTCATGTTCCTCCTTGCTCTTGGAGTAGATGAGAATATCATCAATAAACACTACCACAAATTTGTCGAGGTAATGTCTAAAGACTCTATTCATCAAATCAATGAAGATTGCATGAGAATTAGTAAGTCCGAAGGGCATCACCAAAAACTCATAGTGCCCATACCTTGTACGGAAGGCAGTCTTCTGAATATCATCCTTCTTCACCTTTACTTGATGATATCCAGAATGAAGATCCACCTTTGAGAAGTATTGAGCTCCTCTTAACTGGTCGAACAAGTCGTCAATCCTTGGGAGAGGATACTTGTTCTTTATGGTGATCTTTTTGAGTTCCCGATAATTGATACACAGCCGCATGGTTCCATCCTTCTTCTTCACAAAGAGCACTAGAGCACCCCAAGGTGATGCACTAGGGTGTATGAACCCTTTTTCCAGATGCTCTTGCAGCTGCTTCTTTAACTCCTCCAGTTCGATAGGAGCCATCCTATAGGGGAAATTCGAGATAGGAGTAGCTCTAGGTATGAGTTCAATTGATAAATCTACCTCACGATCCGGGGGAATTCCGGGTAACTCTTCGGGAAATAAATCACTGTATTCCCTTACGATGGTCATTTCCTCAAGGTTGGAACTTTCCTTCGACTCAATCATTTGGGCGAGGTATGCTTCTTCATAGGGACTCAACACCCAAACCATTGAAGTATTTCTCAAAGGAGATTCATGATCTTCCTTGAATTTGTAGAGGAGCATGGGATGGTTTGGAATATGAAAATATATTTCCTTTTCCCGACAGTTGATATGTGCTCTATATAATGAGAGCCAATCCATTCCCATTATAGTGTCAAATTCCACCAAGGTAAGTATTATGAGATTTTCCGGAAGAATCTTCCCACATACGTCAACAGGAGAAGAGTCAAACACTTGGGTTTCAATGATTTCACCAATTGGTGTTTTTACAGATATCTCTACTTCAAGGTTTTGGGGCTTCGATTCTATAGTTCTAGCAAACTTTCAAGATATAAAGGAATGCATAGAACCAGAATCAAATAAGACTTTTTCCATTCTTGAGTGAATAGGAAGTGTACCTTGCACGACTTCATTATCATGTTCCACTTCCGCAGTAGTGATGGCATAAGCCTTCCCTTGTTCCTTTGGCTTTGGTGGTTGTTGGCGCTGATTACCCTCGAGAGCTCGAGGTTTAGTGCACTGGTTTGAATAGTTCCCTAGCTCCCTACAGTTGTAGCATTGAACCACGAGTGGTTCTCTCCTTTCATCGGCTAAATTATCCTTCCTTTTCATGTCTTTTTGACACTCGTGAGCTTGGTGTCCTTCCTTCCCACACTTAAAGCATTTCTCCGTACCTTTGAGGCAGTTCCCATGGTGCAACTTCCCACATTTTTGGCATGTGGGTCGATGTGTTTTCTTCCCATCTTTATCACTAGATCCACCAGCTTGAAACTCCATCTTTCTTTTCTTATCAAAATATCCATGGGACCATTCTCCAAACTCCATCTCCACTTTGAGAGCACACTGAACAACTTCTTCATAACTCCCAAAGTCTCGAATTGCAAGAGCCTTTCGAAGATGTGGTTTTAATCCACTAAAGAATCTATCAATTTTGCTATCATTGTTGATAACAAAACCCTAAGCATACCTTGTGAGCCTTGTGAAATTTTCTTCATAGGTTGTGACAGATTCTCCTTCTTTTTTCTTGAGATCTATGAATTCTCTCTCCATCTTTGTGCAAAGAGTTCTTGGGAAGTACTTATTAAGAAACATTATCTTAAAGTCTTCCCATTCCATCTCTTCAATTTCCTCCCTTGGCTTGGTGTTCTTAATAAAAGCCCACCAATGGTCAGATTCTCCATCTAGATGATAAACGGCTAGCGTCACCTTATCCGTCTCGGAACAGTGAAGAACAAAAAAGATCTTCTCCATGGAGTTGACCCACTGTTTCGCAACTAGTGGATTGGAAGATCCACAAAACGTCGGTGGTCGTTGCCGCATAAAAAATTTGATTGTCAGTTGCTCCCTCTTTGGTGAAGGAGGATGTTCCCCATTATTATGGTTATTATTCATAACCTGAGATAATTGGGTAAGCATTTCCATGAAGTTTTTAACTCCACCTCCTAAATCATTGGGGATGTTGTTTGGGCAATCGTTTCATTGGCCCTCGAAAGATTTGTTGGCCTGATTTCTCCTGGTTCCCACCATTTTCTAAAATAGAAAAGGTTAGAACAAAACATAAGTAAACAATTCATGAATAACTTATTCATTTAAACAATTATACCAAAAACATAACATATGGGATCCCGAGGTAAATATTCTTGTTTACATATTTGTACTTAGTCTCATGTTGTAGGTTTTCTCTAGGGTTCACTAATCCTAATCCCCAAATTAACTAAACCTTTCCTTTGATACCAACTATAGCAACCCGAACTTTTCTTTCATTACTATTACATCATTTCAAAGATAAACAACATAATAGTATTACACATGGAGGATACAGAGGTTTAGTGTCTTGGGAAAACTAGGACCATACATAACAAATACAACATCAACCATAAACATTTATTTAATTTCTTCTTCTATAACTTCTTAGTAGAACTTGTCCTCTCCTTAGTACATGTAGCCAAATGAGGATATACATCAAAAGGGGTGAGCTAAAAGTCCAGTAAGAGGATAAATAAGAACAATACATAATGGGGTGAGCATAATCATAACATAGGCAAAAGATCATGAACATGAGAGGAGCATAAGTAAAAGACTTGAAATGTGGCAATGCATAAAAATGAAACATCATGTCTTAGTGGTTAAATATCACAAATACTTGTGAACAAAGCTAGAATCATGTTCACACATCATTTCACATTTACTCATGATATTCATCACTTTACCCAATGCATTGGAGTGCTGTATAATTCTGGGCGTACCCGTCACATTTAAACATTCATATTGCGCTATATAATTCTGGGCGCACCTGTCACATCATAACATTATCATTATCATGATTGACACATAGAACACATATCAAACATGTACATAAATAACCAATGGAAATGATTGGCTTTAATCTCATAATAACACATTCATAAGCTTTGGGTTCCCAAAAGAAAGAGGGAATAACATACTTGATACAAGAACCATCAACCTTGAATGAGAGGTAAAAGGTGAGATCTTGAAAGAAGAGTTATTTTGGAAAACATTTTTATGGACATAAAAACCAGTGACAAACATGTATATCCCAGAAAAGTAAAGTAAATGATGAAAAAATGATCTTTGAGGAGTAACCATATCAAAAATGGAGTGAAAGAGGGAGAACCCGAAGGAAGAAAAATGGGTTTGAGATTTCCCCTTACCTTGTACTCGAATGCCTCCTTCTCTTTAATGTCCTGTATAATGACATTATATTCATTAATTAGAAATTACAGAACCTTTTATACATTAATAGGGTTCATTATGGTTTCATTATTTCATATTATGTTCTTTTGGATGACTTATAGAGTTTAAAAACATTGTTCGGGGATGTTCGTTTTTATGGTTTTCTTGAGCGGTCCACTTGTATTCTTAAATTTATGTTTGGGTAGATCATGGGTAAACATCCAGAACTGATACTACATGTTATTAATGATATTACAGTATCTTTAATAATTTTATAGTGAATTATATTAGATCCAAGTGGACTAATCTTTAGATAAAAATTTAATGATGGTTATTTGGGTTAATTTGGGCGGTTTTTGGATCACAACGATCTTGTTTTAACATTTAACTTAGTAATAAGGCCATAGGTTATTTACAGAACTTAAAATAGAAAATAATACATATAAAATATTCTGGTTCAACCATAAAATGGTTTAATGACCAGATTGAAGGTAGAAATGGAAGAAGAGAACATGTCGTTTTTGAAGGTGATAAATTTAACACCTCATGAACAACGTTCTCTTTAATAAAATAAATGGAAGAGGGAAAGGGTGTGGGGTGATATAATATAACATTAGAATCATAATATTACATTATATATATAATACTGTATTTAAAGAACAATTTGGATGAATATAGGTAGGGAGAGATCAAGAAAGGAACTTGAACTTGAAAGGAAATTAAAGGAGAAGAGGGAGAGAAATTACCTCTAGAATTCTCCTCTTGAGATCCTCTTTAAGGAAGCTAGGCTTGGTCTTTTGATGAGACCAGAAGCTTTTGGACGTGGGGGATGAGCTAGGGAAGGTTTTTGGGCAGAGTTTAGAGAAGGCTTGGAGCTTGAGAGGTGTGAGGAAAAGAGGGAGTGAAGGGTGGCTTTTATAGTGGAGGGGAGAGGGGTTTCCTTAATATAAAATTGATTAGTTTATTAATTTCACCTAAGACAAGGAATAGTGAGTCTTGGATGACCAAGAATAGTAAAAAAGGCATGTGAGTTCAGGATTTGGGTGCTTACATCACTTGTGATGTCAGGAATAGTGGGTTCTAATTAAAATGTATTTATATGGTAAATTAATGTATTCTACTATTCACAAAAAATTCAAGTATCTCAGAAAAATCCCAAAACTTTACCCCAAATTTTTTTCGATGTGTAGAATCCAAAAATGAAGTCCATTTTTCTAAAATAATTTTCTATATTTTATTAATTTAATATTTAATTAAAATCATAATTTACTTAAAAAACAGTTTTTAAGATTAAAGTTGATTTTATAGTTCTTTCAAAAATTACGTAGGGTCTTATAAAATTATCTAAAAACTATTAGAAATTGATTCAATAATTTATGAATAAATTCCATGGAAATAAATATTCTTTTAAATTAATTAATTAATTATAATTAATTATTTATGACTTATAAAATACCAAAAATGTTTACTAAGGTCAAATTATCACTTTCTAAGATGTCTAAATTTTATTTTATTAATCATAGGTAATGTTCCTCTTATATACTATTCATAAGGGTCATATTACTATTCATAAGGGTAGGTTACTATTCATAAGGGTAGGTTACTATTCATAAGGGTAGGTTACTATTCACCAAAAATTATTTTTGTTTCATTAGACTCTAAAAACCATCTTGAACACAACCGTGTATGTTGGATTTTCAAAATTCCAAACATAGGGGTGACAAAATTATGTTTAAAGGTCACTTATCACTTAGTAGTTCATTATTTTGTGTTTTTATGACATAAATATAAGAAGGGAATTTTCCATTGAAAAACTTTGGGTCGTTACACTATCATTACTTTATTCAAGACTTATCACAACCTACATATCTTATGAAAACTCTCATGAGAAAGGGAACTTCATTTAATTGGAGTGAGGATTGTCAATTATCCTTTTTGGAGTTTAATGTAAGGCTCACTTCTGAACCAATTCTTATTTTTCTAGAACCTGGGAAAGGTTATGTGGTCTACTAGGATGCATATGGATCTTAAATTATTTGTGTTCTCATGTAAGGAGATCATGTCATAGCTTATGGATCAAAACATTTGTGAATTCATGAAAATAATTATTCAACCCATGATTTGGAATTCGATGCATAGTTCATGCTTTGAAAACATGGCGTCGTTATCTCTTTGGTGAGAAATTTACTATATTCACATACCATAAAAGTTTGAAACACATATTTTTGAAAAGGGATTTAAAATTTATATAAATATAATGGATGTAATATCTCCATATGTTTGATTTTTAATTGGTTTATATGCTAAGAAAAGGTAATTCCATGGACGATGCTTTAATCTGAAAGTTGTATAATCAATTGGCTATAGAAGCTCATGATCCATGACAATTGATGGCTATGATTATTGATATGTGTTTGGATTGCACTGAGAAAAATGACATCAAAATTTTATTTATGGTGAATCGCATACCTAATTGGGTTGATAAATTTAAGGATGCTCAAAGATTAGATCTAGATTTCCTTACCAATATGTAAAAACTCAATGGTGGGTAAACTATTAATAGATGGAAATTGGATGGGAATTCAATGTTTATTTTTCAAGATCAGATAATTGTTCCATAATCTTTTCAAGAATAATATCTTTTTTTATACCACCACCAAAAATGGATTCTTATCTTGGAATTCCAAATATGTATAAGGCATTGTGAACTCATCTCTGGTGGACTAGAATAAAAAGGAAAGTGGCAGAGTATATCTTGAGATGCCTCACTTATCAGTAGGTCAAGACTAAGAACCAATGACTAGATGGTATATTGTAATATTTACCTATACCTATCTGAAAGTGGGAGCACATAATTATGGATATTTTCACAAGTCTACCAAGAACAGTTTAGAAACATGATTTCATATGGGTGATTGTGGATTGACTCACAAATTCACTCGCTTCATCCCTATTCTTGAATCTAATATAGTGGAAGACTTGGAAAAAATCTATATTCAAGAAGTCATAACGTTTCATGGAATACTAGTTTCAATCATCTCCAATCAAGATCCTTGTTTTACCTATCAAATTTGGTGATATTTATAATAATCTTTTGGTACCCAGTTGACCATGAGCATGGATTATCATCCTCAAACGGATGTATAATAGGAACAAACAGTCCAAACATTATAATACGTGATCTAATCTTGTGTTATGGATTTTAGAGGCTCTTATGAGTATTATATACTATTAATGGAGTTTTCATATACTAACAACTATCAAGAATCGATACATATGGATACCTTTAAAGCATTATATGACCATCCTTGTTGGTATCCACTTCATTGGGTAGAGACCATAAAAACTTCTCTTTTGGGACCTATACTTATTCAGGAGATGACTAAAAAAGTTCAAATGATTAGGAAAAGGATGGAGATAGCCTAGAGTTATCAAAAATATTATGTGGATCATTGTCATTGGATATTATCATTTAATGCATGAGATTATGTATTTTTGAATGCCTATCCAAGGCTAGCGAATCAACATTTGGGTAAGAAAAGTAAATTGTCTCCTTGATACATCAACCCTTTTGAGATATTGGAACAAATTAGTGATATGGATTATTGGTTGCATTTACTGCCATGGTTCAGCTCTGTACACAAGGTATTTCATGCATCTTAATTGAAGAGTTACCATACTAATACCAACCATGTGATTTGATGAGACCATGTTGATATTGTACTAGAACATACATTGTTACACATACCAATATAGATTCTGTATATATGAGTGTAAAGACCCGAAATTTCCATGTAATTTTTTTAATTAAATGGAAATTTTACGAGTCTCTGAAAATTGACGGTGCGTGATTCTAAGGCCCGGTGTGACCAAAATGAATTTCTGAACATTTTTTCAGGTACGTTCAGTAAACGTACAAGTGGGTTTTTGTAACTTTTGAACTGGTGCTTAGAATTGAAATTTGAGGTCACTGTTGAACTCGCAACACCAATATTCACTTAAGGAGACCTTCACCTCGACCATATTGGGTCGAGAGTGATAGATAGTTTTTGTGTTTTTCGTGAAAGAATAAAATAAAATAAAAATGTGTAACATTTTTATTTTCTTTTGTTGAAACCTTCCATGTGGATGTTTTAATGGTGGGTACCACCTGTACTAAAACCTCTCAATATAGGATATGGTGGTGGGAACCACCCCAGCCTAACCTCCCATGTGGGTTATGGTGGTGGGGACCACCCGAGACTTAAAACCCCTTGAACCCCTTTGAACTCCCTCTTAATGGGGAGAAACCTCTTGATCTCCCCCACTTAATTATGCCAACTCTCCCCTTTAATTAATTAAGCCAACCCATTAATTAATTAATTAAGCTATTTTGAAATTTATCCAACAAACATAATCGATAACTTGTTCTATTATGTGGGCTACCTTTCATTTTGGTGGAATTGGGGAGAGAAGAACTATTGGGAGAAAGATCTCCAACGAAGAACACCAATGAGGAACATCTCCAATGACGAACGAACCAACGATCAAGGAAATGCCGACGTCACTGAGGTCTGTCTATCCCCAATGACATTGTCTCCTTCCTCGCGGCCTCCATCAACGAACCTTTGAGGTAGAGGTTGTTATTGAATTCATGAATTTTCTCGATTAAATTCCTCGTTCTTGGAAAGCATGGAGAACGTGGATCAACCAAAATGAGTTGATCCATGATTCGTATGAAATTGTAGAATTTAACGTTCTTGATTTATGATTTTTGTTGAGCCACTTGCTACCGCCCTAACGTGGAGGGTGCGGGCCAAACAAACATGGCCCGAACCCTTCGTCGTTCTTCTTTTGGGTGTTCTTAGAGATGGTGACGGCGACCGGTGTCGGCGTTTGGCACCGGTGGAACACGAGAACGACGGCCGAAACCACCGCTGACCACGAAAAAGACAACCGCACCACCATTGGCCACCGCCGTCCGCAGCCTCCACCATCTGCGGCCTCCGCCATCCGCGATCGGTGCCGCCCCACGCCCTCGCGCCGCCTATGGCTCCCCACTGCCGTAGACTTCGCCACCCTGCAGCACCCGCGACACCCCGTTCCGCCCCGTGGTCTCGCCGCCCAAGGCCCCGCTGCGCCACCCCGCAGCTCTGCCGCCCCACGGTCCTACCGCACCGCCCGCAACCCTACCGCGCCACCCCATGGCTCCGCCGTCCACAGCCCCGCCGCGCCGCCCCATGGCTTCACCGCCCTCATGGCCCCGCGGCCTCCGCGCCGCCCGGACGGGATGCCCAACGCGGGCCAGGCCGCAACACAGGTCAGGCCGGGTCTGCCCTACTGGGTCGGACCGGACCCAGACCCACTACGACCTTTTTACGCTATTTTGACCATAACTTTGGCACCTGATGTACGTTTGATGAACCATTAGTGGCGCTGGAAACCTTGGGGAGAGATGGTACTTTTGGTATACCCCACTGGAGATTTGGATAATGTTGGGAAATGTTTGGGGTGGATCGAGCACAAATCCAACCAGGCCCTCGGGACTAAAAGGCTAATAACTTACAGACCGGGCATCCGATTGATGCACCGTATGTTGCGTTGAGACCCCTATGACGTGAAATTCCTTTGAGATACTTCTTCGTGAGACTTCGTGGCAGTTAGAGTATCAACCAGTGGTTTGAAGAGCAAACCCTCCTGAAGAAGAGCAAGCCTAGTGCGGGAACCCAATAGCTGGCTGTGACGTGAAGAATGAAGAGCGATCCTGTGTGGGTTAGCACCTAGCGATCCTGTGTGGGTCAGCATCGAGCGATCCTCTGTGGGTCAGCACCTAGCGATCCTATGTGGGTCAGCACTGAGCGATCCTGTGTGGGTTAGCACCGAGTGATCCTGTGTGGGTCAGCACCGAGCGATCCTGTGTGGGTTAGCAGTAGAGACTCTTAACAGAGTAAGATGATTTAGTATTAACATCTAATCATCTCTACTATTATACTTAAGTTATACTTGGTGTGAGCTGAGTCTGTACCTGTGTGGTATTTTCCTTCATGGTAATACCTTGGTGGTATTCTTCTGTGTGGCATGCCTGTGTGGTACTTGCCTTCGTGGTATTACTTCCTTTGTGGAACAGTTGATCTTGGGGATTTGGAGTTGGACTCTGTGTTTTCCTCATGATTGAGATGGTTTTACTTTATAACTTAGGTATATGTATAGGAATATACCTAATTAGGGTTATTAGTTGTATCATTTCTTTGCGGTTTATCCTTTGTGGATTTTGTGAGACCTTGAGGGTCTTGGGGTCCCTACTGAGTATCGTTATACTCACCCCTGCATGGGCTATGCCCACACTTCATTGTGTTTGGTGCAGATGATAGACAACGTTGAATGAGGATGAGGGTACCAGGATTGGAGGTAGCTTAGAGGCAGACGTTAGATGAGGCAAACTGTAGAGAAGACCATTCGTGAGCTGTACCTACCCTTTAGGTAGGATCCGTGGTGGATGATCCAGGAGCTGATTTTCACCTATCAGTTATCTTGTACTTTCCAGTTTTCCTTGTACTTTCCAGTTGGGCTTGTATTCTGACCCCTTTTTACTTGCTGTACTCACTTTTTTTACTATTCAGTTTACTTGAGTTCATATCTTGTTGTGTTCTTGGTTGTGTGTGTTACAGGTTATAAAGGAAATGTCTTCCTAGTTTTAGGGAATACGCCTTTGGTGCTAGTCGCCAGCCCCTGGCCTATGGAAGGTGGGCTTGGGGTAGTCATGGCATGAGCCCCGAGGAACGGGTCATGAAAAATTGGTATCAGAGGAGTCAGTTCTACCATAGAACATAAGACTCTGATCTTTTTAACAGGAATAGTGTTAAGTGTAGTGAGTTTGGTTTTTAGTTTAGGGAATATAGTGTTGGTGCGGCGGCCGACGTATCCATACACCAAAACCCTGACTTCTGATTTCTGACTTAGTGCACGAAAACACTGATTTCATGTGTGTTTTCAAGAGTTTCCTTTGTGATATCTTTGAGAAAGTTCACCAGGTATAACTTATTGACCATGGAGCACTTGTTTCTTTTCAGGATGCCTCCACATAGACAGCCAGCTAGGGTTCCGGATATAGTATGCACTGATAGCCCACCGAGTGACGAGGCCTTAGTGTAGGTCCCTCTTCCAGTAGAGGCACCAGCGGAGGCACCAGCGGTACCATTACCCATTGGGCCACCGATGCCACCATCCCCAGCAGCAGAGGGTGCATGCCGCTTGAGTGCATTGCATGAGTTCTAGTGCCAGAGGCTACCTAGTTTCAGGGGAGAGGTAAACCCACAGGTAGTTGAGGATTGGATGGAGGCCATAGTGAGAGTTTTCCAACTGGTAGGGACACCAGCTGATCTCATGGTGATACTTACCACCAGTCTTCTACAGGCAGTAATAGACAGATGGTGGAGCTTGATGCTTCAAGTTCACGATGAGGTGACACTTCTCTGGGAAGACTTCGAGAGCCTGTTTCAGGAAGAGTTTTTCCCAGTGACTCTTCGCACAATGCGCATACAGGAGATGCTTCATCTGCAGTAGGGCAACATGATTGTGGCTCAGTGCTCAGTGAGGTTCACTGACCTCTCATGTTACTTCATAGATATGGTCCGGGACCCATTCTTCAGGGCCCAGACCTTTGAGCAGGGAATCAGGTGGGAGATTAGGGCTTCGATGATCTCACTCAGCATCCTGACACAGGCGGGAGTGTTAGAGAGAGCCCTCTTAGTGGAGATTTTACTTACTGAGCAGTCGCCAGTAGTGATACCCACCACCAGTCGTCATGTAGCGGAGTCTTCTACAGCTGGAAATAGACAGATGACATAGAGGTCCAAGAGGAACAGACCTACAAGTGGATGACCGCATGATTCAGGGTCGGTTAGGGCCCAGACCTTTGAGCAGGGAATCAGGTGGGAGATTAGGGCTTCGATGATCTCACTCAGCATCCTGACACAGGCGGGAGTGTTAGAGAGAGCCCTCTTAGTGGAGATTTTACTTACTGAGCAGTCGCCAGTAGTGATACCCACCACCAGTCGTCATGTAGCGGAGTCTTCTACAGCTGGAAATAGACAGATGACATAGAGGTCCAAGAGGAACAGACCTACAAGTGGATGACCGCATGATTCAGGGTCGGTTGTGCGGGGCACCCGAGATAGATCCAGTCGTTCCTGGAGTGGGAAGTGTTACGCATGTGGCGAGCAGGGTCACATGGCTCGTAACTATCTGACCTTCCATTCGGATGATCAGTAGACAGTCAAGGGACCGCCCAGGCAGAGACACAGGTTCAATCAAGGTGGTCCGTAGGGAGCAGGAATACATGGCAGAGGAGCTGGTCGTGCACCTGGCAGTGGGCAACGATTCGAGGTGTTACTGCCACCACCACTAGGAGGTCCACCCTGACTATAGGGATCAGGTGGATAGGGGTGATCTCACCTCCAGGCAGCTGAGGCCTACAATCATGGTGCTCCGAAGATGATACGAGGTATGATCTGTGTCTACTCTACCTTAGCTGCAGCACTTATAGAGACAGGTTCCGGTCATTATTTTATTTCCATTTCCCTCGTTTAGATCTCAAAGATTATGATAGATCCGTTGGCTCGATCCTTATGGATAGAGACTCATACGGGAGCAGATTTGATGATTACGCACTGGTGCCGGTAGTGCGAGCTTACTCTAGGAGGAGAGAGCTTTGGCTGAGATCTCCTAGTAGCAGCGTCGAGGCCTTACGAAGTCATCTTGGGTATGGAATGGTTATCTACAGTCTATGCTCAGATTGAATGTATTATATGAAAAGTGCAGTGTGTCCGTATAGATGGGACCATGTTTACCTTCACCGGTGAGAAGGAAGCCTTTGCAGCACATGATGGACTTACCTGGAGGAGAGTGCAGCCGATCACTCATCAGTTGGATAGCCTTACCCTCGAAGTAGTTGATGTGGAGAGTCCAATTTATCCTGTAGTGGTGGACCTATACCCGGATGTCTTCCATGATGATGTTCCAGGTCTACCTCCTCATAGAGAGGTGGACTTTTACATTGACCTGTACCCCGGGACGACACTGATATCTATACCAGTATATCGAATGGCTCCTACGGAGCTTCATGAGTTGCAGGTATAGATGGAGGACTTACAGGGGAAGTGATTCATCTGGCCCAGTGTTTCCCCTTGGTCAGCCCCGATTTTATTCGCCAAGAAGGCAGATTGGAGCTTGAGACTTTGTGTCGACTATCGGCACCTGAACCAGGTGATTGTGAAGAATAAGTACACACTCCCAAGGATTGACGACCTCTTTGATTAGCTGAAGGGAGCATGGTGGTTCTCGAAGATAGAACTCAGATCAGGATATCACCAGCTCATAGTATGAGATGAGGATGTGCAGAAGACAACTTTCAGATGTCGGTACGACCATTACGACTTCTTGGTTATGCTATTTGGAGTAACCAACGCTCCAACAATGTTCATGGGACTCATGAACAGGATCTTCCATCCATACCTTGATCTCTTTGTGGTAGTCTTCCTAAAAGACATTCTAATCTACTCGACTACTGAGGAGGAACATGCCTATCATTTATAGATAGTTCTTGATACACACCAAGAGAACCAGATTTATGGTAAGCTCTCAAAGTGCCAGTTCTGGATCTGAGAGGTTCACTTTCTGGGACATGTCACATCGGAGGCTGGAGTTGCAGTAGATCCATTGAAGATTGAGGTTGTACTTTATTGGGAGCTACCCAGGAGTGTGATGGAGGTACGAAGTTTCCTGGGTTTGGTTGGATACTACATGAGGTTTGTGCCAGATTTCTCTAGAGTTGCAGCAACTCTATCAGTGTAGAAAAATAAGGGGAAACCCTTTGTGTGGTCGAAGAGATGCTGTAGAGACCCAAGCTTGACATACATGGACATTAAATTACTTTTGCGGAATACTTAATACATAACAAAAATAGACACCCAAGGACCATAATAGCTTAGTGTCTTTGGAAACTCGGAACACAATCTTTTAATCATGGTGAAAGATCTTCAACATCTCCCATAAAGATCTTCCCCTTTTGTTTTCTTAACTAAAACCTTTCTTTATATCCTGGGGAAAATAAAACATATAAAGGGTGAGCTCAAATGCTCAGTAAGGGTAATCATGGATAAAATAAAACCAACCATATACATTTGCACTTAAAAAAAACATGAACATAAAGTTTAAACATCAAAATCTTGAGTTGTGAAATAAATCTTGGCATTACATAAGGAATAGATCATAAATGAACATCAATCATGATAAAATAGCATGGGAATAAAACATTTAATTGTGGAAAACCATTAAAAACATGATATGATTTCCATAGTATCCAAGGCATTGCTACCAAGACCATCATAGTGGACAAATTCCATTACTGAACCGGGTTTACTTGTCGTTCCAGCCCTATATTACTGAACTAGATTTACTTTCCATTAAATCCATGTCTATCTCATGAGATATAAATCTTTACCCAATGCATTGGAGGGAGATATAGGCCCCACCCATCTCATATTGAAATCATTCTTATGTGTGCCACAAAAAAATCATAAATCATTCATCATAACCCAAAGAATAAAATGGGTTTCATAAACATCATCCCATCTTAACATAATCCATACAAAACAAATGGATATCGTTTTATTATAAGAAAAATAAAACCATGTAAATAATAGAGACATTATACTTGAAACATAATCGTACTAAATAATGTCATCTTATATGGGAAATAGTTTTGATAAAACACTTGAAATGAATTCTTAAGGAAAATATCCTTTCTTCTTCAAAATCATTTTCTTTTCACAAAATGACATGTAATTTTAAAAGAAAAGGATTTTTGTTGAAAATAATCATGAAATCTTGTAGCGTAATCATCATTAAAATAAGGTATTATGAAATTGTAAAAATCCGTTAATGTCTTATAAGTTAAAAAAACAATCTTCTCACACTTTTTCCAGAAAAGTCAAAAAGTAACTCGTATCGTAAACAAAATAAATATTCCTTCCATACCACATATTAAAAGAACAAAAGGGGTAAAAATGACTTTAAACATACATGGAAGAATAGTAAGAACTTTATGAAAACATTTTTATAAAATATGGACATGGATGATAAATATAACCCCAGTAAATACTTACGAATAAACAATCTCGGATAAGAATGAGATTGGAATAATTATCCCTTACCTTATGTCCAATTTCTTCTGTATGTGTCCGAACCTCCTGTATAATGATTTAAATAATGTCATTTACTTATTAAAGAATAATATTCATTTTTATGATATCATATATGATTCACTTACGACTTTATATTAACCATTCATTTTTCAATTCCATGTTGAAGCAACATTTTGGGTAATAATCATTTCATGTATTGTATGTGTTTGGACTTGTTGTTCTTGAAATTATTACATATATAATTATTTTATTAATTCCAGAATGTAAAAAATGATTTAAATATCATATATATTTAGTATATATACATATATAATAGATAGATAAATGAAATGAAATACACCATTCATGGAGACGGTAGACCGTACGTACACATGAATGCTGTTTTCCTTTCCTTATTTACTTGAATGGAAGTAACTAGATGACACATACATATATATACACACATAAATACAGTATCATTATTATTTCATATATTTCATTATTATTCAATATATACTTTATAATCATTCTTGAATATTTAACATGAAGAATGAATCTCATCGCGTCGTGGAGACGTTAATCCGTACGGACGCACGAGCGATGATATCATTCCCATAATTATTGAATGGTATCATAGTGGATGATATAATATCTCAGAATTAGTATCATGTTATAATAACCATATATAGTTATTATTTACACCATTATACCCATCCAAGTAAGGTGGTGGTGGAAAACAGATTACACCACGGCGTGGAGACGATATTTCGTACGTACGCACGCGTGGTGATTTCGTTTTCCGTAGGATGGATAGAAGGTGAAATGGGGTTGTTTAATATTTATAATAACATCTCAGTATATTATTGATACTTATTTTATTACTTTATAATGAAACAAATAAATAAGAGTAAGTAGAAAAAGAAATAAATTTGAAAGAATCGGTAAAGGATATTACCTCTTCTTTGAAACACATCTTATAAACCTCCTCTTAGGGAACTAAAGTTGGTCTTTGAAGAATAACAGGACCTCTAGTATGTTTCTAGGGAAGTTTAGAAGAGAAATGGATAGGTTTTTCCCTAACTTTAAGGCTAAAAATGTTGTTAATAGGAGAGGGAGGAGGTGCCTTTTTATAATGGAGGAGAGGGGCACTTTTGGAAACCTCTAAAATATTAATTTATAATAAACTCAAACCCCCCTTAAAAACTTCAAAATTGACTCAAATTTGGATATGAGGTATGATAGGGTTATAATATCATCAAAAAAAAAAAATTTAGACACGTTTTTATTTTATTTTAAACCTTATCATTTTGATTTATCCTTATTTAATCTATTTAATTTTATTTGTGGTAATAATATTTTAAATTTTAAATGGTTATAAATACTTACTTATGTGTTGTTAATTGTCCATAATTAGATACATTATTAAATTTTAGACCATATAATTTTAAATTTGTAATTTTTAAATATTTTTGTGATTTTTAAACAATTTAATAATATGTTATTTTTATAATATATCAACAATGTCAATTTTGACACTATTCAATTATTGGAATTTAAATTAAATCCATACAGAAGATATATTCGAAAAAAAATATTTAATAGATTACTAACTTGTCATATTCATCTAAAAAATTCACAGAGAACATTAATTTGTTCATATAACATTTATTTTAATATTTTTAAAACCATTTATTTGATATTTCCCTTAATAAAATAATTACCACAACATTTTTGTATAATTATTTAATATATTTATTTGTTGCATAAAAATTAAAAATAAAATACCATGATGCATATAAATATAATATATTCCATAATAATACTTTTACTAGAATTTATCATCTTAAAATCATAGAATTTAAATTGTTATATTTATTAAATTTTGAAGGTGACAACTTTGACATCATTTAAAATAAAATACTATAAGTTTACTAATCACTTTTATAAGGATAAAAATGGTCCACAATTATACCATTGGATGATTAGGGTTTATATATACAGGACCAATAAGTTTTGGTCAGGTGTTTAGGGCTTTTATGGGTATTATAATTTGAATTAAAACTATATTATTGATTTTTCACTAAATGAATAATTTCTGCATCATTAATGTATAAGAAATTTAGGTAATTAAATATTTCTTAATAAATTAGAATTAAATTTCCATGACAAAGAAAAAAATTTTAGATTTAAAATTAGTATTTATAATCTAATTTATATTCTGTATAAACTTATATTAAAAATACTTTAATTATTAAAGTTTGAGTGAGACATATTTCACTTTTTTTAAATAAATTAATTAAAGGTCTTAATCACATCCAAGCGGGTTCCAATAGATTAAATTTCGACCCAATTATGATTTAGGGAAAAATATAATCATCCAATTATATTAATACAAGTGTTAGGGTAATTTTATAATATTATATTAACCCTTAATTACCCGATTTACCTTTAACTATGGTAAATAAAATTTACCGTAGTTACTATTAATACTGCCTAAAAATAAAAAGTATCCTATTAACATAATTTGAACCTAATTATTCATAATATAGAATCTATTTTTCCAAATTCAATACACAGAAGTGGAAGTATTTAATTTAAAATTAATCTCGCTGTTGAGAAAATGAGTTTTAAAAGTTAAAACGTTGCAAAAGATTGAAATGTTTTTACCTATGAATTCAGTGTAAAATTAATGCTAATGACTTAAATTATATTAAATGGTAAAAATATATTATATTTATACTTGAAAACCATTCAATATTATAATTCAACCATATAATTTATCTCAATGAAAAAATTTGTTTTTAATTAAAATTTAGCGCATTTTTACTCTTCATCAATATATGAAGGTTATTAGAATAATGTCAAAAAAAATTCCAATCTAAATTTTTATGTACTAATTCAAAATAAAAAGTTTAATTTTTCAAATTTAACTTATAAAATTGTCAAAAATTAGATTTAAAATGGGTGCGCCATCAAAAGGCGACAAAACTGCATTTTTTGAAAAATACTTTTTTATCCAAAAATTTAATTTTGTTCTCATACCATGTTCTAGAATATGTGTAAGATGAATGATAATGTTATAAAATTCAAAATGTGGTTAATACTATTCATAACGCCTAGTTCATAATAATATTATAATAATATATCATTGTTTAGTGAAGCCCGGTATTGCGTACAACACACACTATTGAGGAAGGTTGCTCTTGCGTGCAACACAGGCCAAGAATAGTGTTGCATATACTGCAAGATAATAAAGTGTTTCATATAGCGCAATCTAATCTTGGTGTAGTGTACAACACAAGACATAAAAGAAATTAAAAAGAATATTTCTCATAAAATCTCGGGGTGTTACATTCTACCCCCCTTAAAATGAATTTCGCCCTCGAAATTCATCGGGTTATAAATGGTTTACTACTTGAAAGTTTCTTTCATAGAAACCCACATCGTAAAAAGGAATACTAAAACTTAATTTTAAAAAATAAAGTATGAAATGTAACGGTTACCCAAATTAACTCATCACTGGGTTTCTACATTGGAGAACATAGGTGAAAATATGGATATGGAAGAGAAATCTAACCATCAAGTTTTGATGGAGAGTGGTAGAGAAAATGGATATAAAAAATCCAACAATCACAAAGCCATTAATTTGTAATGATCTAAGGTACCATCTGATTCATCATATTTGAGGGTACTAGGACAACATTTTTGGTTTTCAAGATTCTTTCCTTAAATTTGAAATTTTTGAATTAGAAGAAATACTCACTTGATTTTGGTACAATATCACCATTGGTCATTCCTTGAACAATTTCCACTTCATATATTAAATAAATGAAGTTGAATTTGTCATTCATGAAGTGTTAGTAGATCATTTGATAGAATGATGGGTCATTCCATCTATCACAAACAAAAGGTATTAAATATACATAAGTCCATAAATGGTGATATTAATTGTATATGGAACCAAAAATGGACTTATACTTCATATATCAATAAAATAAAACTAATTTATACTAACCAGGGACTTCCTGTAGGCCAGTGGTAGGCGATAAAGGCATGTCGCACTTCAGTTGTGGGTTCGATTCCTGAATCCTTGTCTGACACGATGGGTTGTTGCCCTTCCTATAGGTTGTAATTTTTCTAAAACTATACTATTATAACATTTCATAAATAATATCAAAAAGTTCTAGGCTTAAACAATACTATCTGATGTCTAACTTAATCCATTCCAATCTTTAGGCTTATCTAAAATACTTATGTCCAATCTCATAGTATAAAGAAAAAGATTAATAGAGAGGTCATCTACCAAGCATGTGATTACCATCATTTATCCCCCATATATCATAAGATATATCTTGTTGGTCATATTACAAACATGTGAATACCTTAATCATGTATTCTATTGAAACATGAATTACCATATAACCTTAGTGAAAACATGAATTCTGTCAAAAGTTAAATCTTTCCACATACCAAAATCCCAAAAATTCTATATACTCAAACCATGATGTCACTTTTTCCTTATATCAATCATGAGCTCATTAATACTATCAAACATATTATTTTATCCTTTTCCCTTCATTATGCACATATAATCTTCTTTCCAAAAATATTTCAATCACTTTTCATGGTTACCAATACTATACAATTATTGAAAACCAATACATAGATATTCCAATATTCCATAATACTATAAATGAGATTCCACAACACTATTTTGGAATCCCGTTACATATAAACTTAATCATTCCACCACTTCATTGTCATATTCAAAATCACCAATAGTGATCGCATGTGACTTCCCTTTATCCTTTTCCTTAAGAGTTTATTGATATCGATCATCATTAACCCTTGGATTAGGGCATTGGTTAGCATAATGCCCCATTTCCTTGCACTTGTAGCATTGAAGTGTTGGTGGTGCATTCTCTGTAGTCTTTTCTCTATTCACATCATTAGATACCTTTTTCCCATTACTTCGACACTCAAATGCTTGATGACCTTCTTTTCCGCACTTAAAAAATTTTCTAGTCCCTTTAATACAATCTCCACCATGCTTCTTTCCACACTTTAAGCATAAAGAAACATTCAACTTCTTTCCACCATTGTTTTGAGATTTTTCCTTGAACTCCATCTTTCGTTTGTTGTCAAAACCATGAGATGGATATGTAACACCAACTTCCAGTTCTACCTTGATATCACAACACACAATTTCATCATAGATATTGAAGTCTCTTATAGCTAATTCCCTTTGAAGACTTTATTTTAAGCCACTGAAGAATCGATCCACTTTACTTTTAGGTTGGATTATAAAGCCAAATTCATAACTTGCAAGCCTTATAAAATTCGCCTCGTATATACCAACAAATTCATCATCCTTTTGATTAATCTCAAGGAACTCCTTTTCCATATTTTTTTGAATAATAAGAGGGAAGTACTTATTGAAAAACAAGTTCTTGAACTCATCCCATTCCATGGATTCAATTTCATCTTGGGGCCTTTTATTCTTAATTAGAGTCCACCACTGGTCTGCTTCACCTTCTAAATGGTAAAAAGCTAAAATGAACTTTTCATGTTCCGAACAAAGAAGTATGGAAAATATCTTTTCAATGGTACTGCTCCATTTTTCAGCAACAATTGGATCAGAATACCCACTGAAAGAAGGTGGATGTTGCCTCATGAAGGACTCGATAGAATATTGTTCTCTTCTCTACTCATTTGGAAGTCCAGAATGATTCATATCTTGTGTAAGTATAGAAATAATATTTTTAACTCCATTTCCCATAACATTTGGTTGTTCATAAGGACAATTATTGCATTTCCCAGTGCATTGATCATTAACACGGTTCCTTTGAGTTCCAAACATTATCTAAAACCCAAAAAGAATAGTGTGAGAGGAAAAAACATGCTAGGAAAACAACATAATAAAGCGGGAGTACCTTCAATATCTAACATATTAGGTTTAATTATAATATCTTTACTGTAATTTTAGGACTATAAATTATACTTTTACTTAACCTTAGGGACATCCCTAGACATACCTTAGAAATATCTCTAGAGATCTCACTAAAGTTTTCGCATCCTAGTTTCCAAAGGTTAGATAAAACTTTCCTCTGATACCAACTGTAGAGACCCAAGCTTGATGTACATGGACATTACATTACTTTTCCAAAATACTTAATACACAACAAAAACAGACACCCAAGGACCGTAATAGTTTAGTGTCTTTGGGAACTCGAAATCCAATCTTCTAATCATGGTGAAAGATCTTCAACATCTCCCATAAAGATATTACCCATTTGTTTTCTTACTTAAAAACTTTATTTATATCCTGGGGAAAATAAAACATATAAAGAGTGAGATCAAATGCTCAGTAAGGGTAAGAAAGGAGAAAATAAAACAACCCATATACATTTTCACTTAAAAAAACATGAACATAAAGTTTAAACATCAAAATCTTGAGTTGTGAAATAAATATTGGAAGTACGTAAGGCATAGATCATAAAGGAACACCCATCATGATAAAATAGCATGGGAATAAAACATGTAATTGTGGAAAACCATTAAGAACATGATATGATTTCCATAGTAGCCAAAGCATTACTTCCAAGACCATCATAGTGGACAAAGTCCATTACTGAACTGGGTTTACTTGTCGTTCCAGCCCTGTATTACTGAACCGGATTTACTTACCGTTCCATCCATGTATATCTCATAAGATATAAATCATTACCCAATAAATTAGAGAGAGATATAGGTCCCACCCATCTCATATTGAAATCATTCTTATGTGTTCCACAAAACAATCATAAATCATTCATCATAACCCAAAAAATAAAATGGGTTTCATAAAAATCACCCGATCTTAACACAATCCATATAAAACAAATGGATATCATTTCATCATAAAAAAAATCAAACCATGTAAATAATAGAGACATTATAATTTAAACATAATAATACTAAATAATTTCATCTTAGATGGGAAATAGTTTTGATAAAACACTTGAAATTAATTCTTGAGGAAAATATCCTTTCTTCTTTAAAATCATTTTATTTTCACAAAATGACATGTAATTTTAAAAAAAAGGATTTTTTTTGAAAATAATCATGAAATCTTGTAGAGTAATAATCATTAAAATAAGGTGTTATGAAACTGTAAAAATCTGTTCATGCCGTATAAGTTAAAAAAAATAATCTTCTCGTACTTTTTCCAGAAAAGTCAAAAAGTATCTCGTATGGTAAACAAAAGAAATATTCCTTCCATACCACATATTAAAAGTAAAAAAGGAATAAAAATGACTTTAAAAATACATGGAATAATAGTAAGAACTTTATGAAAACATTTTTATAAAACATGGACATGGATGATAAATATAACCCTAATAAATACTTACAAATAAACAATCTTAGATAAGAATGAGATTGGAATAATTATCCCTTACCTTATGTCCAATTTCTTCCATATGTGTCCTAACCTCCTGTATAATGATTTAAATAATGTCATTTAATTATTAAAGAATCATATTCATTTTTATGATATCATATATTATTCACTTACGACTTTATATTACCCATTCATTTGTTAATTCCATGTTGAAGCAATGTTTTGGGTAATAATCATTTCATGTATCGTACATGTTTGGACTTGTTGTTCTTGAAATTATTACTTATATCATTATTTTATGACTTAAAAAATTTAAAACATGATTTAAATATCATATATATTCAGTATATATACATATATAATATATAGATAAATGAAATGAAATACACCATTCATGGAGACGGTAGGACTTACGTACGCATGAACGCTGTTTTCATTTCCTTATTTACTTGAATGGAAGTAAGTAGATGACACAAACATATATATACATAAATATAGTAGAATTATCATTTCATATATTTCATTATTATTCAATATATAATTTATAATCATTCTTGAATAGTTAACATGAAGAATGAATCTCATCGCGTCATGAAGACGGTAATCCGTACGTACGCACGAGCAATGATATCGTTCCCATAATTATTGAATGGTATTGGAGTGGATGATATAATATCTCATAATTAGTATAATTTTATAATAACCATATATAGTTATTATTTACACCATTATACCTATCCAAGTAAGGTGGTGGTGGAAAACAGATTACACCACGGCGTGGAGACGGTATTCCGCACGTACGCACGCGCGATGATTTTGTTTTCCGTAGGATGGATAGAATTTGAAATGGGGTTGTTTAATATTTATAATAACATATCATTATATGAGTGATACTTATGTTATTACTTTATAATGAAACAAATAAATAAGAGGAAGTAGAAGAAGAAATAAATTTGAAATAATCGGTAAAGAATATTACCTCTTCTTTGACGCACCTCTTCTAAACCTCCTCTTAGGGCACTAAAGTTGGTCTTTGAAGAAAAACAGGACCTATAGAATGTTTATATGGAATTGTATAAGATAAATGGATAGGGTTTGGCCGAGCTTGAAGGCTCAAAATGTTGTGAATAGGAGAGGGAGGAGGTGCCTTTTTATAAGGGAGGAGGGGGCACTTTTGGAAACCTCTAAAATATTAATTTATAATAAACTCAAAACCCACTTAAAAACTTCCAAAGTGACTTAAATTATGATATGAGGTATTATAGGGTTTTAATATCATCAACCAATAAAATTTGGACATGTTTTTATTTTATTTTAAACCTTATCACTTATTTAATCTATTAATTTTATTTGTGGTAATAATATTCTAAATTTTAAATGGTTATAAATACTTACTTATGTGTTGTAAATTTTCCATAATTAGATAAATTATTACATTTTAGACCATATAATTTTCAATTTGTAATTTTTAAATATTTTTGTGATTTTTAAACAATTTAATAATATGTTATTTTTATAAAATATCAATAGTGTCAATTTTGACACTATTCAATTATTGGAATTTAAATTAAATCCATATAGAAGATATATTTGAAAAAAATATTTAATAGATTCCTAACTTGTCATATTAATCTAAAAAATTCATGTAGAACATTAATTTGTTCATATAACATTTATTTTAATATTTTTAAAACCATTTATTTGATATTTCCCTTAATAAAATAATTACTACAAATTTTTTTGTATAATTATTTAATATACTTATTTGTTGCATAAAAATTAAAAATAAAATACTATGATGCATATAAATATAATATATTCCATAATAATACTTTTAATCGAATTTATCATCTTAAAATCACAACATTTAAATTTTTATATTTATTAAATTTTGAAGGTGACAACTTTGACATCATTTAAAATAAAATAATATAAGTGTCCTAATCACTTTTATAAGGATCCAAATGGTCCACAATTCGACCTTTGGATGATTATGGTTTATATATACACAACAAATAAGTCATGGTCAGGTGTTTTGGGATTTTATGGGTATTATTATTTGAATTACAACTATATTATTGATTTTTCACTAAATAAATAATTTCTGCATCATTAATGTATAAGCAATATAGGTAATTAAATATTTCTTAAAAAATTACAAATAAATTACCATGAAAAAGAAAAAAAAATTGATTTCAAATGAGTATTTATAATTGAATTTATATTCTGTATAACCTCATATTAAAAATACTTTAATTATTAAAGTTTGAGTGAGACATATTTCACTTTCTTTAAATAAAATAAATTAAAGGTCTTAATCACATACAAGTGGGTTCAAATAGATTCCATTTTGACCCAAGTATTATTTAGGGAAAAATATAATCATCCAATTATATTAATACAAGTGTTAGGGTAATTTTATAATATTATATTTACCCTTAATTACCCGATTTACCTTTAACTATGGTAAATCAAATTTACCATTGTTACTATTCATAATGCCTAAAAATAAAAAGTAGCCTATTAACATAATTTGAAGTTAATGATTTCAAATATGGAATCTATTTTTTTTAAATTCAATACACAGAAGTGGCAATATTTAATTTAAAATTAATCCCGCTGTTGAGAAAATGAGTTTTAAAAGTTAAAATGTTGCAAAAGACTGAAATGTTTTTACCTATGAATTCAGTGTCAAATTAATGCTAATTACTTACATTATATTAAATGGTAAAAATATATTATATTTATACTTTAAAAGCATTCAATATTATAATTTAACAATATAATATATCTCTATGAAAAAAGTTGTTTTTAATTAAAATTTAGCGTATTTTTAATATTCATCAAAATATGAAGGTTATCAGAATAATGTAAAAAAGTTATCAAATGTAAATTTTTATGTCCTAATTCAAAATAAGAAGTTTAATTTGTAAAATTTAACTTATAAACTTGTCAAAAATTAGATTTAAAATGGGTGTGCCATCAAAAGGTGACAAAACTGCATTTTTTGAAAAATACTTTTTTATCCGAAAAATTAATTTTGTTCTTGTAGCGACTCGTATTTTGGCCCTGTCAGACTTTGGATTATTTCTACGAATAATTCCAGAGCTAGGCGTGAAAACAACGTGCGATTCCGAGGCCCGGTGTGCCCCGAATTAATTTTATAAAAATATTAAGTATTTTTATACTATGCACATGGTAGGGGTGTGATATCTCCTAAACGATAGCTCAGAACGGAAATCCGAGGGCACAGTTGCGTCCGGAACGTGCCATTTACCCTAGGCAAGGTGTAAACTTTGCGGGCGTGGGCCTGCGGTGAGAAACGCCACCAGGGGCGTTTTCGTAAATAAATGGAGAAGTTAGTTTACAAGCGTCGGCTCGAATAACTTCTGAACGGAGCCTCGAATCGCAAATCTAAGTCCACCGTTACGTCCAGAACGGCGCGTTTTACCCTAGGGGTGACCTTACCTTTGTCTGCATCGGGAACCGGAACGAGGGCGAGTTGGCGGGGAGTTTAATGAGTTGTTTTATAAAAAAAACATAAATCATTTCTCCCCCCCTTATCTCCTACGCAGTGGAATGACACCCCCTCCCTCGTCTGTTTCTTCATCAATTTGAGCTAGAATCGTCCGTTTTCTGCGCCGTTCGTCAGCGGATCTAGCTTCAGGGCGTCGCCGGTGTCGATCTGCACCCGAAGCTTCGGCGTTTCGCCCGCGAGGTAGGTGGTTTGAGTTTTAATCCCTGATCTCATTTCTGTTGTTTTTTTCTTCAAATCGAACCCGTAGCAGTGTAGTAGGGGTCCCGAGGGTCACGCAGTTGCTTCCGGATCGAAAAACAGACCACCGGGGAGCTCCCGGCGGTCCTCAGAAGTTTTCCGGTGAAGGGGGCCGATTCCGGCGGGTTTTAGGCGAGCGGCGGCAATCCGGCAAGGCGGCGCCGCACCGGTGCAGTGGTGCGGCGACTCCGGCGCGGTGGTCCGGCGAGGTGGCGCGGTGGCTCCGGCAGGGCCAACGGTGGAGGGCCGGCGAGCCAGACTTTTACGGAAACCACTGTATCTCGCAAACCAGAAGTTCGTTTCTCGTGCCGTCTGCGGAAACACGACCCTTGGATCGAGGCAGAACTTTTTGGGATTGGTTCGGGTTTTTTTCGGGCTGGGTCCGTGACCCGGGGACATGAAACGTCGAATAATAATAATATTTTAATTATTATTCGACTTTGACCGGCCGTAACTTTTGCCTGGAATGTCCATTTGACGTGCCGTCAGTGGAGTTGTGACCCTGATGGTACGATGGACTTTTTGAGATGGTTTCCGAGTGTTGGGAATGAGAACGGGGTGCGGGACCCACGAGGCCGGGTTTTGGCGTTTGCGGAGAAACACAGCTTTCGCACCAAGAGTCCGATTTTGACGGATGAATAGTCGATCCTGTGTGTTTTTCTGAGAGAATCGCAATGGTGCAATCCGTTCGATGAGTTTTGGACGAGCCTGTAGTCAATTCCTCTTGTTTTTCCAAGGGGATCGCTGTGGTATGGTCCGCTCGATGGATTTCGTGATCGTTGTGTGGGTCCCGCACGGGCTAGCTACGGTGAATAATGCTTTTTCACCGGTAGTCCATTTCGGGCGAGTAAGCAGCATATCCGGTGTGTTTTTCCGCGTAGATCACGATGGTGGCCTCGGTATTGGCCTTGGAGGTGCGCAGTGTGGCGTTGTTGTGGGTCGCTCTGGTTAGCGACGTTTTGGACCGGTAGTGGTTGAGGGTACTCCATTGGTTTGTTCCCACGAGGGTTCGTGTGGCATCACAACCTTCGTATAGGTTTGTGATCCTCTCGATGGGATGTTTAAACTGTTAGAGTTGTGGCATCCCTCCGGTGGGCTCGGAGTGGAATCCTCTAGCATCTTTTCCCTAGATCGGGTTCTTGGTATCGCTGTGATCGTTTATTCACGGGCGGCGATCCGCTATCTAGCTGGTTAACCCCGTAGGGCTTGTGGCATCATCAGGAATATGATCCCCTACACAGTGGGCCGTGCTCAGTAGGGTTGTGGTATCGTCAGGTATACGATCCCCTGCTCAGCATCAGGTTATAGTAGGGTTGCGGTATCGTTGGTTATGCGATCCCCTACTCAGCACGTGGTTTCGGTAGGGTTGCGGCATCGTCGGTTCGATCCCCTACATCGCGAGTTATACCAGATAGGGTTCCGGTATCATCGTGACCACCTTTATATGGGCGATGATCCTCTATCCGAGTGAAGTGTTTTTGTCGAGCGCCAGATCGGGTTGTGGTATCCCCCAACGGATCCTGGGAGTGATCCCCTATCTGTTAGACCTATGAATTCTAGATCGGGTTGTGGTATCCCCCAGCGGATCCTGGGAGTGATCCCCTATCTATGAGAACTACGTATGCCAGATCGGGTCGTGGTATCCCCCAGCGGACCCTGGGAGTGATCCCCTATCGGTGAGCTAAAAAATACCGGAGTGGGTTCCGGTATCCCCTAGCGGACCCTAGGAGTGATCCCCTATCTGAGGAGTTTGGTGGTTATGTTGTTTCGGTGAGTTATCCTTAGTGATGCTATCCGACGAGCGTGATCTCTAGGGTGAGCATCTGAGAGGTTTGAGAGAAACCCGATGGAGTGTATCTCTTGGATGAGTGTCATCTCGGATGACAGTGATCACGTGGTGTACTCTTTGGGTTGTGGACAGTTGCTGGTGATGAGGTCGGTACCTCTTGTGGCTTGGTGCGTGAGCTGGGTATATTTGGATTGTTCAAGGTGTATGTATGGGAATACACCTGAGTTGAGCTGACTAGTTGTGTTTAGCCGAGGATGGTCACGAGATGGAGTTTCTCTCTCATCTGGGTTCCCTATGGCTAGGTTGAGCGGACTATTGACTTTCAGTTTCTCTCTTTTGTTTTGTGTTTTTGGGGTGCCTACTGAGTATGTTGATACTCACCCCTGCACGAGCTTTGCCCGCACATGTTTGTGTCTTGTGCAGACCACATGCCTTTCGACGGAGTCCCAGGAGGACCCGGAACAGGAGGAGCTGAGTGAACGAGACTGACCGGGGTGTTTTCCGGTGCGGTGCCGAGGGAGATTTCCGGTGGGTGTTTGTGGCAGCGTTCTCCTTCTTCAGAGAAGGCTGGACACACTTTTCTAGATTTCTTTTGGTGGGCCCTGTTTTGACCTTTTTGTACTTCTGCTGTACTTTGGTTTGGGATAGATGTATGCATGCATTTTATTTTCAGTTTTATATATCTCTGCACTGTTTCATGGAGGTGTTTGTGGGTGCATGTGTACAGGTACCTTATGCTAATGCCTTCCATGTGGGTGATAGCCTACTCGGCGCTGGACGCCAGCCCCTGGCCTATTGGAGGCGGGCTTGGGGAGTCGCGGCTCGAGCCCCGTTGGGTCGGGTTGTGACAGAGTGGTATCAAAGGAGGTTCCACCTTTGAGATCTCAAAGCGTAGCTGGTCTAGTTGTGAGTTTGGTTTGGGTTGCATATTGGCGGTGTTAGGATGTTTCGATTTCGGCTTTTAGGCCAGGGACTCCAGTGTTGGTGCGGCGACCGACGTATCCATACACCATGACTCTGATAACCTGCCTTTCGACTCGGGACATTCATACACTGGTCGCAGGGACATAACGCTACATGCATCATATAAGACTGGGTTTTTGGGGTTTTCCTTGTTTTTCTTGAGTCAGCTCTCCAGATAAACTCTTTGACTGTGGTGTGTCTTGAATGTATTTCAGGATGCCTCCACGACGACAGCCAGCGAGGGTTCCGCAACAGGATTGTGCTGACGACCCGCCTCGTCTAGAGGCTGTGGAGCAGGGCGCAGGTTCTAAGGTTTCACCTCCAGGTGGTCTTCCAGTTGAGCCGCCACCTATCGAGCAGCTGGTTGTGCCGGCAGTGCAGGACGAGGTTGCGCGCAGGCTGAGTGCATTGCACGAGTTCTAGAGGCAGTGACCTCTGAGGTTTCGGGGTGATCTGGATCCCCAAGCAGCTGATGAATAGCTTGAGGTAGTCACTCGAGTTTTCCGCCTAGTGAGGACACCTCCAGATCAGATGGTGGTCTTAGCGGTGAGCCTTCTGCATGGTTCGGCCGGGCGATGGTGGAGCCTGGTGACACAGTCCCATGATGAGGAGACGCTCACGTGGGCCGAGTTTCAGCGGCTCTTCAGGGAGGAGTTCTATCCCGTGACTCTGAGGTCAGTGCAGATTCAGGAGCTTCTGTAGCTTCGACAGGAGGGCATGACCGTGTCAAAGTACTCAGCGAGGTTTACGGACCTGTCGCGCTACTCCCTGGATATGGTTCGAGACCCGTTCTTTAGGGCTCGGACCTTCGAGCAGGGTTTACGTAGGGACATCCGAGTAGGTGTGGTTTCCTTGTGCCTACCCACCTATGCTGGAGTGCTGTAGAGAGCTTTGGTGGTGGAGAGCTTTTTGGCTGAGCAGTTTCCCCCTGTTAGTGTTGGGCACGCGAGAGAGGAGACGTCGGCATCTGGTAGCTGATGGCAGACGCAGGGGACTGGGCGTGGGCGCCGTTTCAGGAGGCGACCCCAGGATGGAGGATCTGAGGCTCAGGGCTCGTAGGCCAGTTTTGGTCAACTGCAGTAGAGGCAGTGTTACGCTTGCGACGGTCAGGGACATCTTGCTAGAGATTGTCCGACCCGACGTGCTTCTGAGAGGGAGCCGATCGATGGACCGCCTTGGAAGAGGCAACGTCTCGAGCAAGGAGGTCCGCAGGGCGGCGGGCGTGGCGACGGAGCGGGTGCAGGAGGAGGAGGTGGTAGGCGGTATCAGTTGCCACCACCCCCACCCCCAGGTGGTCCACGCCAAGTTCAGGGAGCTGGTGGCCGAGGGCGAAGAAAACTGCATGCCCTGGAGGCTGTTGACCTAGAGGCACCACGAATGGATAGAGGTACGCCTTGTGTCCTTTCTACTTACTACAGTAGTTTGTTACACTGTTTCGTGGTACTCTTTCCTTTCTGTTTCTTGCTCGAGTTTTGTTATGGGCGTTGGTAAGACCCTGTGTGGATGTTGTTCGGCAAGCTTTGAATGTGTGAGGAAGAGGGATCCTTCCCCCACCGAGACGTGTTTTTGTGACGCAATTAAAACCGTGCGGGCGAGTCAGTGCCGCCCAAAGCAGATAATATCGAGGTGTGGTAGATGAGTCCCTCTGACTTATGTGTTCGGGCATGGGCATTTGTGGTCAAACTCGCTGGTGTTCGAGACCCAGTTGAGAGTCCAGTCGCTTTCCTGGTGCTGAGGGCTTTTCGGGGAAGAAAAGTTCTAAGGGGGGGGGGGGATGTAGCAACTCAGATTTTGGACCTATCAGAATTTGGATTATTTCTACGAATAATTCCAGAGCTAGACGCGAAGACGGCGTGCGATTCCGAGGCCCGGTGTGCCCGGAATTAATTTTATAAAAATATTAAGTATTTTTATACTATGCACATGGAGGGGGTGTGATATCTCCTAAAAGGTAGCTCAGAACAGAAATCCGAGGGCACGGTTGCGTCCGAAACGTGAAGTTTACCCTAGGTGAGGTGTAAACTTTGCGGGCGCAGGCCTGCGGTGAGAAACGCCACCAGGGGTGTTTTCGTAAATAAATGGAGAAGTTAGTTTACGAGCGTCGGCTTGAATAACTTCTGAACGGAGCCTCGAATCGCAAATCTGAGTCTGCCGTTGCGTCCAGAACGGCGCGTTTACCCTATGGGTGACCTTACCTTTGTCTGCATCGGGACCCGGAACGGGGGCGAGTTGGCGGGGAGTTTAATGAGTTGTTTTATAAAAAAAAAACATAAATCATTTCTCCCCCCCTTATCTCCTACGCAGCAGAACGAAACCCCCTCCCACGTCCGGTCCTTCATCAATTTGAGCTAGAATCGTCCGTTTTCTGCGTCGTTCGTCAGTGGATCTAGCTTCAGGGCGTCGCCGGCGTCGATCTGCACCCGAAGCTTCGACATTTCGCCCGTGAGGTAGGTGGTTTGAGTTTTAATCTCTGATCCCATTTTTGCTGTTTTTTATTCAAATCTAACCCGTAGCAGTGTAGTAGGGGTCCCGAGGGTCGCGCAGTTGCTTCCGGATCGAAAAACGGACCACCGGGGAGCTCCTGGCGGTCTGCGGAAGTTTTCCGGCGAAGGGAGCCGATTCCGGCGGGTTTCAGGTGAGCAGCGGCGCTCCAGCGAGGCGGCGGCGCTCCGGCGTGGTGGTGCGGCGACTCCGGCGCGGTGGTCCAGTAAGGTGGCGCGGTGGCTCTGGCAGGGCCAGCGGTGGAGGGCCGGCGATCCAGACTTTTACGGAAACCACTGTATCTCGCAAACCAGAAGTCCGTTTTGCGTGCCGTCTACGGAAACATGACCCTTGGATCGAGGCAGAACTTTTTGGGATTGGTTTGGGATTTTTTCGGGCTGGGTCTGTGACCCGGGGTCACGAAACGTCGAATAATAATAATATTTTAATTATTATTTGACTTTGACCGGCCGTAACTTTTGCCTGGAATGTCCGTTTGACGTGCCGTCAGTGGCGTTGTGACCCTAATGGTACAATGGAATTTTTGAGATGGTTTCTGGGTGTTGGTACTGAGAACGGGGTACGGGCCCCACGAGGCCGGGTTTTGGCGTTTGCGGAGAAACACAGCTTTCGCACCAGGA
Source organism: Viscum album (assembly GCA_963277665.1). Lineage (NCBI taxonomy): Eukaryota > Viridiplantae > Streptophyta > Magnoliopsida > Santalales > Viscaceae > Viscum > Viscum album. The sequence goes on along the minus strand of OY728120.1, from coordinate 1,532,007,551 downwards.
GTCTGATTTTGATGGATGAATAGTTGATCCTGTGTGTTTTCCAAGAGGATCGTAATGGTGTGATCCGTTTGATGAGTTTCGGGATCGAGATGTGGGCCCCACCCGAGCTGGCTTCAGTGAATAGTACCTTTTTACCGGGTGTCCATTTCGGACGAGCGAGTAGTCGATTCTGCTTGTTTTTCCGAGGGGATCTCCGTGGTATGGTCCGCTCGATGGGTTTCGAGATCGTTGTGTGGGACCCGCTCGGGCTAGCTATGGTGAATAGTGCCTTTTCACCGGTAGTCCGTTTCGGGCGAGTAAGCAGCCAATCTTGCGTGTTTTTCCACGTAGATCGCGATGGTGGCCTTAGTATTGGCCTTGGAGGTGCGTAGTGTGGCGTTGTTGTGGGTCTCTCAAGTTAGCGACGTTTTGGACCAGCAGTGGTTGATGGTACTCCCTTGGTTTGTTCCCACGAGGGTTCTTGTGGCATCACAACCTTCGTATAGGTTTGTGATCCTCTCGATGGGATGTTTAAACTGTTAGAGTTGTGGCATCCCTCCGGTGGGCCCGAAGTGGGATCCTCTAGCATCTTTTCCCTAGATCAGGTTCTTGGTATCGCTGTGACCGCTTATTCACAGGAGGCGATCTGCTATCTAGCAGGTTAACCCTGTAGGGTTTGTGGAATCATTGGGAATATGATCCCCTACGCAGTGGGCCATGCTCAGTAGGGTTGTGGTATCGTTAGGTATACGATCCCCTGCTCAGCATCAGGCTATAGTAGGGTTGCAGTATCGTTGGTTATGCGATCCCCTACTCAGCGCGTGGTTTCGGTAGGGTTGCGGCATCGTCGGTTCGATCCCCTACATCGCGAGTTATACTAGATAGGGTTCCGGTATCATCGTGACCACCTTTATATGGGCGATGATCCTCTATCTGAGTGAAGTGTTTTTGTTGAGCACCAGATCGGGTTGTGGTATCCCCCAGCGGATCCTGGGAGTGATCCTCTATCTGTTAGAACTATGAATGCCAGATTGGGTTGTGGTATCCCCCATCGGATCCTAGGAGTGATCCCCTATCTGTGAGAACTACGTATGCCAGATCGGGTCGTGGTATCCCCCAACGGACCCTGGGAGTGATCCCCTATCTGTGAGCTACGTATACCGGAGTGGGTTCTGGTATCCCCTAGTGGACCCTAGGAGTGATCCCCTATCCGAGGAGTTTTGTGGTTATGTTGTTTCGGTGAGTTATCCTCAGTGATGCTATCCGATGAGCGTGATCTCTCGGGTGAGCGTCTGAGAGGTTTGAGAGAAACCCGATGGAGTGTATCTCTCGGATGAGTGTCATCTGAGATGACAGTGATCGTGTGGTGTACTCTTCGGGTTGTGGACAGTTGCTGGTGATTAGGTCGGTACCTCTTGTGGCTTGGTGTGTGAGCTGGGTATATCTGGATTGTTCAAGGTGTATGTATGGGCATACACCTGAGTTGAGCTGACTAGTTGTGTTTAGCTGAGGATGGTCACAAGATGGAGTTTCTCTCTCGTCTGGGTTCCCTCTGGCTGGGATGAGCGTACTGTTGCCTTTCAGTTGCTCTATTTTGTTTTGGGTTTTTGGGGTGCCTACTGAGTATGTTTATACTCACCCCTGCACGGGCTTTTCCCGCACATGTTTGTGTTTTGTGCAGACCACAAGCCTTTCGACGGAGTCTTGGGAGGACCCGGAGCAGGCGGAGCTGAGTGAGCGAGACTGATCGGGGTGTTTGCCGGTGTGGTGATGAGGGAGCTTTCCGGCGGGTGTTTGTGGCAGCATTCCCCTTCTTCATAGCAGGTTGGACGCGCTTTTGTAGATTTCTTTTGGTGGGACCTGTTTTTCCCTTTTTGTACTTCTGCTGTACTCTGGTTTGGGATAGATGTATGCATGCATTTTCTTTTTAGTTTTATATATCTTTTCATTGTTGCGTGGAGGTGTTTGTGGGTGTGTGTGTACAGGTACCTTAGGCTAATGCCTCCCATGTGTGTGATAGCCTACTCGGCGCTGGACGCCATCCCCTGGCCTATTGGAGGCGGGCTTGGGGAGTCGCAGCTCGAGCCCCATTGGGTCGGGTCATGAAAGTTCTCATACCATGTTCTAGAATATGTGTAAGATGAATGATAATGTTTTAAAATTCAAAATTTGGTTAATACTATTCATAATGGCTAGTTCATAATATTATTATAACAATTTATTGTTGTTTAGTGAAGCTTGGTATTGCGTACAACACACGCTATTGAGGAAGGTCGCTCTTGCATGCAACACAAGACAATAATAGTGTTGTGTATAATTCAAGATAATAAAGTGTTTCATATAGCTCAAGATAATCTTGGTGTAGTGTACAACACAAGACATCAAAGAAATTAAAAATAATATTTCTCATAAAATCTCAGGGTGTTACAGATGCCAACATAGTTTTCAAGAGCTGAGGCAGAGGCTGACTAATGCCCCTGTCTCGAGGCTTCCAGAGGAGGACGTAGGGTACGTAGTCTACTGCGATGCCTTAGGGACCGGGCTTGGATGTGTCTTGATGTAGGAGCGAGCAGTGATCGCATTTGGTTCTCGACAGCTGAGATAACATGAGCAAAACTATGCTACCCATGACCTGGAGTTAGAAGCAGTGGTCTTCACCTTGAAGATGTGGCGACATTACTTGATGGGAGAGCCTTTTATAGTATACTATGATCACAAGAGTCTCAGGTATATCTTCTCTCAGAAAGACCTAAATCCGAGACAACGAAGTCGGATTGAGTTCCTCCAGGACTATGACTTCGAGATAGTCTATACTCTTGGGAAGGGAAACGTTGTAGCAGATGCACTCAGCAGGAGATCAGGTATATAGCGGCTAGGTGAGGCGACGGAGCAGTTGGCCAATTTGCAGATATCCTTTATGGATAGAGATGGAGTAGTTTTTATTTAGTCTCTTACAGTCACTCCCCCACTTCTTCAGAGAGTCAGAGAGGCGCAACATGGGGACGCTGACTGCGAGACACGACGTGCTCAAATATCCATAGGATAAGCACCTGATGGATTTTCTGAATTTGGGGAGCACGCCATCCTCTTTAGAGGACATACCGTGGTACCAGTGTTGCTTTGGTAGGAAGTGATGAGGGAGTTTCACACATCCCCTCTAGCGGTACATCCAGGAGTGGCGAAGATGTACCGGGATCTTCGACGACAACACTGGTGGTCGGGAATAAAGAAAGAAGTAGCAGAGTTTGTCTCTTGGTGCCCCACTTGTCAGCAAGTGAAGGCAGAGCATCAGGTACCAGTAGGCTTGGTTCAGCCTTTAGATGTCCCAGAGTGGATGTGGGATGGGGTATCCATGGACTTCGTGATAGGAATTCCACATACATCTAGGGGCCATGACTCTATTTGGGTGATCGTTGACCGACTCACCAAGTCGGCCCACTTCCTACCGATCAGAGAGCAGGGTTTAGTAGAGAGATTGGGACACCTCTATGTGTATGAGATTGTGCGACTACATGGAGTACCCTCGACGATTGTCTCTGATTGTGATACACGTTTTACTTCCCGGCTATGGAAGGGGTTGCAGGAGGCTTTCGGGACGCAGCTTCGTTTGAGCACCGCCTTCCATCCTCAGACGGATGACCAGACTGAGCAGACCATTCAGACCCTCGAGGAAATGCTGCGTGCTTATGTCCTCGACTTCGTTCGTAGCTAGGAGGATCACTTACCTTTGGTGGATTTTATATACAACAACAACTATCACTCCACCATTGGGATGACACCTTTTGAGGCATTGTACGGGCAACCCTGCAGATCACCTTTGTGCTGGACTGACCCAAGGGAGTCAACACTAGTGGGAACAGAGATGGTACGAGCTACCATAGAGAAAGTGCAGATCATCCAGGAGAAGATGAAGACTACATAGAGCAGGCAGAAGTCTTATGCCAATAGGAGACAGAGACCTCTGGAGTTCGAGGATGGAAACCACGTCTTTCTATGGGTCTCACCTCGACGAGGTTTGCGGAGATTTGGATGAGGTGGAAAGTTATCTCTGAGATTCATCGGGCCTTTTCAGGTCCTCAGTAGAGTTAGCGAGGCGGCATACCTCTTAGCTCTTCCACCTCAGTTGCACCGGGTGCACGACATCTTCCACGTATCCCAGCTGAGGAGATACGTGCACGACCCTTCCCACATCATCGACCACAGAGAGCTGGACATCGACGATAGGGCAACTTTTACAGAGGTTCCAGTAGAGATTGAGGATTGACAGAAGTGGGTACTTCGTGGGCGGTCGATACCTCTGGTGTGTGTTTGTTGGCAGCACGAGAATCTCCAGGAGAGTAAATGGGAGCGGGAGGCTAAGATTCGTGCTCAGTACCCCCACTTGTTTTCCTAGTTTTGAGTTGTGACTTATGGGGACGTAAAGCCCTGAGGTGGGGAGAATCTAAAGACCCAGAATTTACATGATTTTTTTTCAATTAAATGGGAATTTTACTTGTCTGCAAAAATTAACGGCATGTGATTCTGAGTCCCGGTGTGCCCGAAATGAATTTCTGAACTTTTTTTTTCGGGTACGTTCAGTAAACGTACGAGCGGGTTTTTGTAAATTTTGAACCAATGCTCGAAATTGAAATCTGAGGGCAACGTTGAACTCACAGCGCCGGTATTTTCTTAAGGATACCTTAACCTTGACTACAGTGGGTCGAGAGTTAAATATAGTTTTTGTGTTTTTCGTGAAAGAATAAAATAAAATAAAAATGTGCAACATTTTTATTTTCTTTTGTTGAAACCTTCCATGTGGATGTTTTAATGGTGGGGACCACCTGTACTAAAACCTGTCAATATAGGATATGGTGGTGGGGACCACCCAAGCCTAACATCTCATGTGGGTTATGGTGGTGGGGACCACTCGAGACTTAAAACCCCTTGAACCCCTTTGAAATCCCTCTTAATGGGGAGAAACCTCTTGAGCTCCCCCACTTAATTATGCCAACTCTCCCCTTTAATTAATTAAGCCAACCCATCAATTAATTAATTAAACTATTTTGAAATTATTCCAATAAACATAATAGATAACTTGTTCTATTATGTGGGCTACCTTTCATTTTGGTGGAATTGGGGAGAGAAGAACTATTGGGAGAAATCTCTCCAATAAAGAACGCCAACAAGGAACATCTCCATCGACGAATGAACCAACGATCGAGGAAATGCCGACGTCACCGATGCTCGTCTATCCCAAACGACATCATCTCCTTTCTCAAGGCCTCCGTCAATGAACCTTTTAGGTAGGGGTTGTTATTGAATTCATGAATTTTCTCGATTAAATTCCTCGTTCTTGTAAAGCATGTAAAATGCAGATCAACCAAAACGAGTTGATCCATGATTCATATGAAATTGTAGAGTTTGAAGTTCTTTATTTATGATTTTTGTTGAGCCGCTTGCTACCACCCTAACGCGGAGGGTGCAGGCCAAACAAACATGACCCGACCCCTCCGCCGTTCTTCTTTTGGGTGTTCTTTGCGATGGTGAAGGAAACCAGTGCCGGTGTTTGGCACCGGTGGAACACGAGAACGGCGGCCGACACCACTGCCGGCTGTGACGAAGACAACCGCGCCACCCGTGGCCCCCACCGTCTGCGGCCTCCACCGTCTATGACCAGTTCTACCCCATTCCCTCACGCCACCCGTGGCTCCGTGCCACTGCGGCGTTCGCCACCCGCGACACCCACGACATCGCGCTGCCCTCACGGCACCCGCGGCCCGGCGCCTCCCTGCGGCACCCGCGGCCCCGCGCTACCCCGCGAAACCCGTTGCCTCGCCGCCTGCGACAACCCACATCGCCCTGCGGCCTTGCCTCTTGCTGCCCCACCGCACCATCCCACCGCTTCGCCGCGCCTCCTGTGGCCCCACCGCCCCGCCCTGCATCTCCGCCGTCTGTGGCCTTGCCGCGCCGCCCCGCGGCTCCGCCATCTGTGGACCCACCGCACCGCTCCGTGGCTCTGCCATTTGGGGCCCTGCCGTGCCGCCCCGTGGTTCCGCCGTCTGCGGCCCCGCCGCACCGCCCCGCGGCTCCGCCGTCCGCGGCCCTGCCACGCTGACCCGCGGCTCCGCCTTCCATGGCCCCGCCGCTCCGCCCAATGGCTTCGATGCCCTTATAGCCCCATGGCATTTGCGTCACCAATCCGGGCCACCCAACATGGTCCGGGATGGACCCAGCAGGTTGAGCTGGGCCATACCGGACTCAGACCCACTACGACCCTTTTATGCTATTTTGGCCATAACTTTGGCACCGAACGTCCGTTTGGAGAACCGTTAGTGGCGGAGAAAACCTTGGAGCAAGGTGGTCCATTTGTTATACCCCACTGAAGATTTGAATAATGTTGGAAAATGATCGGGTTGGATTGAGCACGAATCCAACCGGACCCTCAGGACTAAAAGGATAATAACTAACAGACTGGGCGTCCGATTAATGCATCGTCTGTTGCGTTGAGACCCCTATGACATGGAGGTCCTTTGAGATACTTATTTGTGAGACTTTGTGGTAGTTAGAGTATCGAACAATGTATTAAGGAGCGGAACCTCCTAGAGATGAGCAAGCCTAGTGTGGGTACCCAGTAGGTGGCTGTGATGTGAAGAATGAAGAGCGATCCTGTGTGGGTCAGCACCTAGAGATCCTGTGTGGGTCAACATCGAGCGATCCTGTGTGGGTCAGCACCTAGGGATCTTGTGTGGGTCAGCACCGAGCGATCCTGTGTGGGTCAGCACCGAGTGATCCTGTGTGGGTTTTCACTGAGCGATCCTGTGTGGGTCAGCAGCAGAGCCTCTTAACAGAGTAAGATGATTTAATAGTTATATCTAATCATCTCTACTACTGTACTTAAGTTATACCTAGTGTGAGCTGAGTCTATACCTGTGTGGTAATTTCCTTTATGGTAATACCTTGGTGGTATTCTTCTGTGTGGAGTACTTGTGTGGTACTTGCCTTCGTGGTATTACTTCCTTTGTGGAACAGTTGAGATTGGGGCTTTGGAGTTGGACTCTATGTTTTCCTCATGATTGAGATGGGTTTACTTGATAACTTAGGTATATGTATGGGCATATACCTAAGTAGGGTTATCAGTTGTATCCTTTATTTGCGGTTTATCCTTTGTGGATTTTTTGAGACCTTGAGGGTCTTGGGGTCCCTTCTGAGTATCGTTATACTCACCCCTACATGGGCTATACCCACACTTCGTTGTGTTTGGTGTAGATGATAGACAATGCTGACTAAGGATGAGGGTACCGGGACTGGAGGTAGCTTAGAGGTGGACGTTAGATGAGGAAAACCGCAGAGATGGTCATTCGTGAGCTATACCTACCATTTAGGTAGGATCCGTGGTGGACGATCCAGGAGTTGATTTTCACCTATCAGTTGTCTTGTACTTTCTAGTTTTCCTTGTACTTTCCAGTTGGGCTTGTATTCTGGCCCCTTTTTACTTGCTGTACTCACTCTGTTTACTATTCAGTTTACTTGAGTTCATATCTTTCTGTGTGCCTGGTTGTGTGTGTTATAGGTTATAAAGGCAATGCCTTCCTAGTTTTAGGGAATACGCCTTCGGTTCTAGTCACCATCCCCTGGCCTATGGAAGGTGGGATTGAGGTAGTCACAACACGGGCCCCGAGGAATGGGTCATGACAATGAGAGAAATTGTTTTGTGTAAAGAGTATTTATTTGGCGTGAGTTTTATAATAACATGATTATATTTTTGAATAGACATGGGAACTAGAAGACTTTATACTGGAGCAATGGCTCAAGATCTTCCAAATTAAAACTAATCTCCAATTTTCTGAGGATAGAAATACTAATGGTGGGGAGAATGAAACACCCCTGGTTTGTGGTATATTCTATTTTATCTTTCTATTTTAAGATTTTTATGGGTTTTCATTGATTTCTAGGAGCATTGGTGAGTTTCCTGTAGAGTTTGGGAGCGATTACAAATCATGGGTTTACCACGAGTAACAACACACCGTGGTGGTGGGTGTGTTGTGATGGGTTTGTTCCTATGAAACATGGGGAGACCAAAAAAGTTAGCTACTAGGCATGGTTTAGGTCATGTCTCCTTGGGAGGATTGTTGTGAAACATGGATAGAAAGGCCTCACTACACTATGGTCTAGGTAGTAGTGAACCTAAAACGGTTGAGTATTTTGAAATAGGCCACAGTGGCTGTCCATGTTGTTCCTCCTAGGTGTTGAGAGATCGAAGTCACCATGGCCTTAGTGGCTCTACCAAGCCGTGTTGATAGTCAATCTAGTTTTTAAAATGGTTAATTCATGAACCAATCTTGGAGGAGGAGTTATTATTCTATATCTAATTTTTGGTATATTTTTTAATGTAGTTTGACTTGAAATATCCTCTTATAACCTTCAAATTCCACCTTTTTAGGTTATTCTAATTTGGAAATTTTGGGTGATCCTTGGATTAATCCCTAATGATTGCTTGTGGTGTTCTTTTAGGAGGTTGATTATTGGTTCTAAAGTTGAATTATATCTCAATTCTATGCAGTGAAATCAACTGTAAGAGGTATTTGGCTTATTTATCACTCATTTATTTCTAGAATTGGTAGGATTATATTTTCAAACTATCTTGTTGTGATTTTAAATAAAACCCTTATTTTTTATCATTTTGAAAATCTTGGATTCCATGGATTTTTATATTACTTACTACTTATTTGAAAAATGGATTATGCTTTCAAGAAATCTTGTTGAGTCTTGTAGAAGCCTCATTTTAATGATTTTAGAATAAAATTACTACTTCATTTTTTTTTTGAAATTTAAGAAAAGTTTTGATTTTGATAAAGAGAATTATGAAATATGGTATTGGAATCCTGGTGGAATGTGTTCATATTGCATTATATGAGGCCTTATTAGTATAAACTTGGTTGTCGATGACAAACTAGAGGCACATGGAGATTCATCACCTTGTGATGACTTGGAAAAGGATGATAAAATGCTCATGAGTATGGAACTATCATTCAACATGCATGTGTGTGTGAAACATGGGACAGGTATGCCAAGTGAAAGGAAATAATGAAAAAGGTGATTTAGTTCAATTTTTTTCTTAAACTGGATTTCTTATGGTAAAATTATTTTTTATTATCAAACATTATTTTATATAAACTATGAGATAACTTGTATCTGGTCCTAGTGGCATGTGTTGAGAAGTCTCTTTGGGAAACCCTATTGGGTATGTTTACTCACCCATACATATTCACTTTGGTGTGTATGTAGACATTTTTCTTCATCACATAGGTAAAGGAAAGATATCATATTTATCTAGTGGATCACCATGATTCTACTTCCTCAGGATGGTTTTTGGAGCTTGGAGTTCTCTTATAGATTGGTTAGAGTGATTCCAAATTAGTGTTGTTGCATCAGGACATCCTTTGGTTTTCTCAAGTCGCCTTACTATGCTTTATCACTGCTACTCTGATATTGTTGTTTTATTGGTTTTTAATTTGAGTTGTAATGTTTATACCTCATGCATCATATAGTTGATTTGGTTGTTTTTATCTTTTCATGGTAGGTTGTGTTGTTTTAAAAATGGAAAATCACCTCCCAATGTTAAAGTAAGCCTTTAGTATTTATTTCCAGCCTTGGGTGAGGATCTTACAATGACTGTATGATAAGAATTTCATCAGGATAGATTAAATGTGAAAAAATAATTATCAATACGAGGTGATTATTATTATAAATTAATTATAAATTATATGTGAAAATTTCTTCTCTATGAATGTTCTAGGGTCATTTTTGTCTAGTTATAAAGGTTTATATAAAGAAACCAACAAAAAACATTGTTGGACATAAGAATAACCACATTCATTGTGCCCTAGAACCCTCAAGTGGTATTAGAGTGGTCACATATTAATTCATAATTATTTATTATTTATTGATCAATTTCCAGTTTTTCATTATTTAATTTTAAATTCATGATAATATGATTTTTCAGTTTCATATGACCAAAAAAAATCCAAAAATAGATAAAGAAGGCTCAAATATCTCATCTAGAGGTACTGAGAATGTTGGGTGAGATACATGGTTACATGATGTGTAACTAAAACCTATAAGGCATGTACCAATGGTCAAACACACCAGGACAACCCACACAAATCATTACACATTGTGTGGGGGTTTAATCAAAGTGACATTACACACTACATATTGATCGCTAGTTGGAATGTGGTATTATAGGGTTTACATAATGTGTAGTTGGCATACACATCATGTAACCCCACATAGGTTTTCCCAGTGCAAATCATGGAATCCATGTGGTCAAAGTACATGAAATTTAATTAATACTTGTTGTGCATTGGATTCCAGTTGAGCGACACAATAATATGTGAAGTGAATGGCATGTAGTTGGGTGTACATTATATGTAACATGTAACAACACACATGATATACACACTAATTCCTGAGGCAAGTAGTGCGGGTGACCAGTAATGAATCACACACTGTGTAGGCTGTACGCAAGCATAAACGTTGTTTTCATTTTTTTGACACATGGAACGAAATAAAGGTTAAAAATAATTCACCTTTAAAGAATAATTATTATATAATATAAAATATATGTTTTAATCAAATCCATCCTTATTACCATCCATTTAAAAATAAAATAAAAAATGAATCACATTGCTTTATTGAGGCAGTAGCCCACATGTACGCATGATCGACGTTATCATTTTACAAAGGATTGAAAGGTAAGAAGTTAGATGTGATATTATAATTAAATAAGAATAAATACGTAAATAATATCATATATATACATTAAATCCATTATTATATTCATCTTTTATAGGTGGTGATGAAAAATGAATTACATCGGTTCACGAGATGGTAGTTTTCCATACACACAATCAACAATTTATTTTCCCATTTGACAGAAGATGAGATGAATATAGGTTAAGAAATCAAAATAATAACATATAAGTATATGGTATATACTGGTTTTATTATATTTTATTTATTTATACACGATTTAAGGTGGTAAGATAATAAGTAAAAAATAAAGAGCTTAGTGAATACAATTACCTTTTCTTAGAGAAACCTCCTTTAGATCACTTATTAAGGACCCTAGGATTGACCTTTTGGGAAGACCAACACCTCTAGAATATGTATAAGGATTTTGGGGAAATATTTTTTTCAGGGGTTGGTCGAGATAAATATCTTAATATGTGTGAATAAGGGAGGGGAGTAGGTTCCCTTTCATAAGTGGGGGAGGGGGACTTCTTGGAAACCACTTGGAAATTCCCCAAAAGAATACAAAATGATAAATTAATTCCCAAGATAAATACTTCCAAATGACCTTAGATTCAAATGTGAGATAAAATAAGGTTTAAATATTTCTAGAAAATTTTATTTTGACAATTTTAACTGGTAAACTTACCCTTATATTTTGGTTTAATCCCCCGGTAAACTTGTTTTACCCTTAACTGCAATAATTATTTTTTATTGTTTATACTATTCATTATGACAAAAAATGAAGTTGAACTTATTATATAAAATTAATTATTTTAATTAAAAATATTTAATACATTTTTTTCAATTTCAATTCATATAATTGGCATAATTTAATTTAAAATTTTACTCACAGATGTGATGAAAAAAATGTTTTCCAAAGAAAAAAATTTCAAAAGTATAAAAAGTTTTTATATAAAAATTACACATTAAATTGATTCCAATGACCTATATTGGATTAATAATAATATAATTAAACTTATTTTACTGTTAAATCAATTTTAAACAAAATTTTACTTTGTAAATACTTTAAACAAAAATGCAATTTTTAATAAAAATTAGTATTTTTTACTATTCATCAAAAAATTAATCTTTTTATAAAATTATAAAAAAATTACTCTAAAATAATTTTGAAATTTTGATTCAAAAAATGAAGCTAATTTTCTCAAATAAATTTTCTAAAATTGGTAAAAATTAATTTTAAAATAAGTGTAAAAAACACAACGAAACCACTTTTTAGAAAAATATGATTTTTCAGAAAAACATTTATTTTTATTTCAAATTATTTTTAGTTTCATTTATAATCAATTAGTAACTAATGAATTTATTTACACATATGTAATCCATATACTTTTCATAATTTGGTTATTACTCTTCATACCCATAAATCTAACAGCTAGGTTATACTAGTCATATTTAAATAATATATTCTGTGTGATGTTTAAGCTCAGTGTTGCATGTTGTATATGATATCAAACATAATGTTCTTATTTTTAAATATTGAGGTGTTACATTATATCCACCTTCAAAAAATTTCATACTTGTGATTTAATCTTGTGATCGCAAATCAAAGGTTTGATATTTGAAAATTCATTTTGTGGAAAAACCATAACATACAAGGGTTAATAAAATTTCCTCTTGATAAGAGGGGAACCTAAGTACAAAGGTTATCTAGAATAACACATAACTAGGTTTCCAAGTATAAAAACATTAGAGCAAAGTAAAAATATAGACATAGAATAAAAGCACAAATAATTATGGAAAGTGATAGAGATAATTGACCATAAGAAAGTTAATGATCAAGATAAAGTTAATGACCACAAAAACATAAATCTGTGATAATATAAAATACCATTGATTCATTGGATATGAAGGTAATAGGATAACATTTTTATTTCACTATAAAAATACCCTTATTTGAGGGGGTTATTTTTATGATTATATGGGGTTATAACCCCCACTAAATACATTAATTTTTGTTATGAGTAACCATCACTAATGTGGTCATCCTATCCCATTATAGATAGTTTTGATGAAGTTCTGGTAAAATGAGGGTGAGATTAGCGATGGTTAAATTATAGGGGGTTTAAAATATAGGTTTCAAGGGTAGTTGAAGCATGCAATGGGAGGTTCCCAACTTGTCTTTTTTCTAAAATCTATGATCAATATGAGATCTATATGATGATGAATTCCATGATCCATAGAAATAAATAAAATAAATAGACAATGGATAATTATGCTGGAACCAGAGAGAGAATCATCAAATATTATTTATAATTAATTTAATTAAATAAATAATTACCTTTAAGGAATTATTTCTTCATTGATGAATTTGGTGACAGATCTATGGTCCACCGTTATTTCATTCTATAAACTAATAGTATATTTCCTCTAATGGTGATCCAAAAATGTTCCAAAAATCCCTAGACATCGCTAAAGGAATATCCAGGTGCTAGTATGACAGATCCTTGCGCTTGTGTCATCTGACTTTGATTGCTTTGAGAAATGCTTCCAAATTGTTCTCGTTGATATAGTAGAGGAGGATATCTCTCCATTCTTGGGAGAGTTCTTGGATAAAGGATCTCTTTAGTCTTGAGAGGATTCTACAAATCCTTTGTGCATAACTAAGACAAATGAATTGTCTCATTGAGAAAATAACATAATTGGGTTTATATATTTCCAGGGTTGAAAGAAAATAATTGCACAAGTGACCTTAATTATTTATTTAATCCTAAAAAAAACTCATGCCAAATAATAATAATAATATCATTATTTCTCGACATGCTCTTAACTTATAAATTATAAATAAATATTATTTAATAAAATAATATTAAATATTTATTATTTCTTACCGGACCTAACATCTTGGTCAAACATTCCTCCATAATATTTATGAGACCATGAATAATGATTATTTATTTATTAAATAAATATCACTACATTATTCGCTAATAAATAAATAAATATCATATTCACTAAATAGAAAATAAATATTTATTACATATTCCACTCACATTACATTCTCTCAAATAACCGGTGACAGAATTTATATGATCAAACATACATAAATAATTATTAAACCACATTTAGGGATAAAATTTATTCAACTTGTTAAATAATAAATAATAATATATTATTTAACTGAGATTTTGGATATACTTAGTGTGTGACCCTCTAGGACTCTTTTTCATTAGTATTAGGCGAAACATCCTAAAGTCCAAGGTTAGAATCTAGAAACACACCAAGGAACCTATAAAGAAAGAAGTTAATGTTGCAATGACATGTTATCTCATACGGATGCTTACTATGCAATATAATCCCTTTATCATGATATATTAAATCAAGTAGGTTGCATGCCAATACCATCAAACCATGTGATTGATGCCTCTTTCTTCGAATTATCATAAATAGAACTTTACAATAGAACACCATGGCCATATATTTATTTATTCTATATCATTTCTATCAAAGGGACAGAGATATAAACTTCCATTAAAGAACATAAGGGAAAAATACTTTCTCACATTATTCATTAATGTAATATTAATTGTGACTCACCCAACGTATCCTAACTCTCCATGAACATTTGTTATCATCATTTTCATCAATACATCAAAGTAAAGTACTAATAATAATCATTAATAATAATCTTAAATTCTAAGGACCAATACACATTTCTGTAGATAGGAACATCCAATGACACATATAAATGTGGATTTCCTACTGGAGGATCTCATTCTCATAATATCCTATTTGATATTACCAAGGGCATACACCATGAGAAGGTGCCTCAAATTCCTATAAGTATCCACCCCTAACATCTCTTATCATTTGTGACCCTAAAATGATATCATTCAAATATAGAACATATATTTAATAATAGTGTAGTAGCACTTCTGGGTTCTCATCATAGAAGGGAACTACTATGACCTTTTAGTGCGACATCTACTATTGGAACATTATCAAATACAATGTTATGTAGAAGAATAATCATGATGTGATAACTAGTTTAATTAATATTCAAAATAATGAATACATGTTATCATAAAGTATATAAAATTTGGTTCTAGGGAACTAACTCCAACAGACTCTCACTTGCACTAGAGCCAACTACTAACAAACTTCAATCTTCTAGTTATCACATGATACTCATGCTTATGCTTATATAGGACTTTAGTCAAAGGTTCTACCATGTTCTCTTCCATGGGTACTCTTCTTACTGCAACTTCACCCCTATAATAGAAATCCCTCAAGAGGTGATACTTCCAGAGTACATGCTTTGTCCATTGGTGTGACCTTGGCTCTTTTTCAAGAGCCACTACTGTAGTATTATCACCATAAAATGTGACAGGGTATTTAATTATAGGTACCAAATCAAGTTCATAGACAAATTTATGAATATAAATGACTTTATTAGCTACATCAGAAGCTTCTATATACTTATAATCCACTATAGAATCAGCAACAACTAGTTTCTTTTAACTCTTCCAGCTCACAACTCCTCTGTTGAGACATAAAACATATCCTGATTGTGATTTCAAATCATTTTGATCTATCTGAAAACTAGAAAAATTATAACCCTTGATGAAAAAATCCTCATCTCCTCCATACACTAGGAACATATCTTTAGTTCATTTCATATACTTAAGGATAGCCTTAACAATAGTCCAATGTTGTACTCCTGGATCTGGATGATATCTTCCTACCATGCTCAATGTGTATGAAACATAAATTCTAGTACATAACATGACATACATTATTGATCCTATCACTAAAGTGTATGAGATATCACTCATTCTCTCTTTCTCATATTATATATGGGGACACATTTTCTTATAAATATGTAAACCATGTAATACTAGAACCAATCCAATCTTGTATTTTTACATACTAAATCTCATTAATATCTGGTCAATATATATACTTTGACTTAGTACAAGAAACCTCTTGTATCTATCATGAATGATCTTGATACCTAGAATATAGGTTTCTTCACCTAAATACTTCATAGAGAAGCACTTGTTTAACTAGTAATTAACTAACTGTAAGACTGGTATGTCATTTCCAATAAGTAATATGTCATCAAAATATAATACTAGGATAATGAACACATTCCCAATAAATCTATTATAAACACATGAATCATATTTTTTCTTAATGAAACCAAATTATTTTATATATTCATTGAACCGAATGTTCCATGACCTGAATGCTTTATTTAATCCATAAATGGATCTATACAACTTGAAAATCCTTCTGGAATCACCTAGAGATACAAAAAATCTAGTTGTGCCATATATACATTTTCTTGAAGGTTCCCATCAAGGAATGCCGTTTTGACATCCATATGTAAAATCTCATAGTCATGGTAAGATATTATAACTAGAAGAATTCTAATGGATTTAAACATGGAAACTGGAAAAAGTAATCATCATATTAAATTACTTGACACTATTTAAACCCTTTAGAAACTAGCCTTGATTTTTAGATATTTACTTTACCTTCCATGTCAAGTTTCCTCTTGAATACCCATTTTCACCCAATGGTATTTACATCAAATGGTGCATCAAACAGAACCCAAACTTGGTTCTGATACATGGAATCCATTTCAGAATTCATGGATTCTTTCCACATTTTAGTTTCTAAGATCTATACTGCCTTCTTATAGGAGATCGATTCATCATTTTCATCCAATAATGAGTCACCATATTCGGTGACTAGAAAACCATATCACTCTGTTTCTCTTATCTCTCTTATATTCCTACATAGTACTTATGTTTTAGGAACTACTTATTCTACAAGGACCTATGAAATCTGTTCCTATTCCAAATCTTGTGTATCTCAATCATAAACTTCTTCAAAGTCAATCTTGCTCCCACTATCCTTTTTGAGGATGTTCTACCACTCAATAAAGAAGGCTTTTCTGGCGACAAACACTTTTCTATCTGAGGTATTGTATAGGTAGTATCCACTTTTTTCCTTAGGATACCCTATAAAGATACACCTCGTGCCCCGAGGTGCTAGTTTATTTTCTATGAAGGCCTTAACAAACACCTCGCAACCCCATACACATGTATGTGACAAAATAGGTTTATTTCCACTCCATAACTTGAAGGGAATTCTATTTAACACTTTAGTTGGAACTCAGTTTAATGTGTATGATCCAATTTTTAATGCATATCCCTAAAAGGATAATGGAAGATCTGCATGAATCATCATTGAACTTACCATGCCTAACAAGGTATAATTCCTCCTTTCACTAACACCATTCCACTATGGTGTATAAGGTGGAGTGAGTTGAGATAGAATCCCAAACTCCTATAAAAAGTTGATGAACTATTGGTTAAGATATTCACTACCTTGATCCAATTGAAGCTTTATCTTCTTACCAATTTGATTCTCTACTTCATTCTTGAATTCCTTGAATTTCTCAAAGGACTCAGAATTATACCTCATTAATTAGACATAACCATATATACTTAAGTCATTAGTAAAAGTTATTATGTAAGAATATCCACCTATATCTTCTACTAGAAATGGTCCACACACATTAGTGTGTACCAATCCTAGAAGCTCTGTGACCCCTTCACCCTATCTACCAAATGGTGGTTTAGTAATTTTACCTTATAAACAAGAATGTCATCTATAAAGTAGTTTTAGCTCAGAAGATTCTAAATAACCATCTTGAGAGAGATTTTTCAAACACTTCTCATTTACATGACAAATATGGTGATGCCATAGATGTGTGTTATATGAGTCATGTGAACATGATTTTTTATCAAATTTTAATAGTTTTTTTCATAATTTAATACATAAAGACCATTATTTAAATGTTCCATACCATAAAACATGTTGTATTTGTAAAAGAAACAAATTTTATTTCCAAAATTGAAAATAAACCCATCTTTATCCAGGCATGATACAAAAATTATGTTTTTGGTAACTGTAGGTGCATAATAGCAATATTTTAAAACCAAAATCATTCTCATTGGAAATAAAATGTGGTAGTCTTCAGTAGCTAGGGAAGCCAACCTCACTCCATTACCATATCATAGATCCACCTCTCCTATAAAAATATTTAAAAATCTACTTAGTTCCTTCATTTGGATACATATGTGAGAACCACAAGCTGTATCTAATACCCAATGTGTAGATATGTAAAGATTTCACTCAATAAAGAATGAACCTTTAGCTTACCCTTTCTTATTGGTGCACTTCCTCTTCTAGTGTCCTAGTTTTCCACATGAAAAATATACAAACTCATTTTCCTTTCCCTACCTCTAGATCTTCCCCTTCTTGGAAGGATTGTGCTTGGGAGATTTAGACTGTTTATAAGTCTTGAGTAATTTTTCCTTGTTCTTATTTTTCTTATTCACCATAAGGACCACAGGTTTGTCATGCCCCATGAACTTATCCAATTGGAGAATCAAGGTCAGAAATTTCGAAAGAATCTTCTCATCAGTGCTCACACTGTAATTAATAATAAAGCTGGAGAAAGTCTTGGTTAGTGATGAAAGTATGAGATATGTATGTAACTCATCTGAGAATTTAATCCCTAATATTTCCAGGCATTCAATGTAGCCAATAAGCTTGACTACATGAGGCCCATCTGGTGAATACTCTCCAAGATCAGTTGTAAACAAATCATTGGTGATCTCATACCTCTATTGTTTCATATTCTCTTTATAGAGATCCCGAAGGCGAGACATCATTCTATAAGAATCCATATGCTCATGCTGCTTAAAAATCTCACTGGACATGTATGATAACATGAAATATTGAACATATGTAACATCATTCATAAGTTTCTCATTGAGAGACAAATCTTAATCACTTGCCTCATTACCAAGCTCAACTAGAAAAGGTTCTTCTAGCACATATAATTTCCTTTCATGGCAAAGAATGACATGTAGGAACCTTTTCCATTCTTGGAAATTTGTACCGATGAGAAGGTTGTCCTTATCAAGTATGGATCACATCAATATGCTTGAATTCATTTTTTTTTGTTTTTACAAAATAAGATGAGTATAATTTTAGTACTTTATCTAACGAATTTAGAAAAATAAATAAATAATATATTTATTAGTCTTCCACTATTTTATCAAAACTGAATATCCCTCACCATTGGCTTTAGAATATCACGTTTCTTGGATATTCAAGTGGTAAGAATCCATATTCCCTTTCTCATTACCCCAACTTGGGTTAGTTAAGCAACTTGAATGGATTTAGGTAGGTATTCCAAATTCCAACTGTATTAACTCACAGTTCCTTGATCTACTAAATAGACTCCCCAATCCTGAAATCCTTAATTGGATTTCCTCAACCTTTACCTCTCAGTTACACCAAGTCCTACTTGGGCAGTCAACCCTTAATGCAAACTAAGTTAAGTCAACTCAAAACTTCAAGTTAAAATTTCCCGATAATTGAAAGAACCCTAACTTGGGTTGGTCAAGCACTTTGAACTATGGTTCAATTTTAACTGAAGTAATGGAAGGATATACCAACTTAATATATACAATTTATAGATTTTATCTTTTATGCATAAATTTACAAATATTATCTTTATCACATGATTTTTAATATTAAGTGTATTTATTTAAGTGATTAACCATGTATTATATAATATTTACATATAAGACAACTTATTTTAGTTTTATCTCGCATGCTTGTTAATTTCATTAATTTATGTGATCGTAAAAAAACATCCATAATGAAATAAACATACAACTGATAGGAATAAAAAATAAAGTGGTATGATCATGAGATTTTACTAGTGGTTAGTTTATCCAATGGTTGATAAACTAACTTTTGACCTAGGGGAAAAACTCCTTGAACCAATTAAGTTTCGTGTTACAGTTTTCCACCTGTCCACCTGCATATCTCCTTGGATTGGTTTTGCCTTGGATCCGAACTTGAACCACCTCCACTAGCTTGGGAGCTCCATCCATTATATATGCTTTTAATCACATGCAGGTTAGGGGAAAAAGGGTTTACATAAAAGAAATCATGAGCACACATGCCCTACATAATTAAAGGATAGAAGGCACACATGCCAAAAATTTAATTTAATAATAAATTAAATGAAACCAATCACATACAAAGTTCTGTTCTAGATCATGATCATCCACATGCATGCGATGAATTTCACATTTAATAAAACTAGAATTCAATTCTTAATCATTTTTATTTAAGATAAATCGAGATCGAATTAATTAATCACCGTCTTTAATTAATCAATTATTTTATCTTAGTTCTCATCTGAATTTTCTTGAGACTCTCATCCATTATAATTTTAAAAAAATTAAATAAATTTATTTAAAATTAACTGTGTACATAAATGTGACGTAGAGGTAACATGGTGAATACCCATCCGATTATGGCCAACATGTATTATACTTGTATACTGTTTTACTATTGTGACATATGACATACATGAATTATCATGTACTTTCATAATGTGTACTTCATGAATGATTACATGAATTACATGATTTTTTCATTCATGTGTTATGCTTAAATTAAGGAAGAGTAACAATTTGTATTATGACTCATACATGATATACAGATCTAAACATTACACTGATATTAATTAAAAATTTAAATATTTAAGTATATTAAAACCTATCACATGGAGTGTATTATCCTTACAACCACATGCAAGTACATATATCAAGGTTTACATAGTAAAATAAATGAATTTTAAATCTTCATAATTTGGTATAAGTACACAGTGTGTGCATCCGAGATACACACATGTGCATATCTCTCACTGTCTATCTAAGGTTCACGCCTAAGGACCCGACGTGTAAATCATACCTTGAAAAATGAAGTACATGGTGTGTCTAATGGGATACACACCGTGTGATCTCTGAATTACACAGTCACTACTTAGGTAGGCTGTGTATGGTAATGCATGACCCATCTATGACTCAAAGGCACTAAACACCATGTACATGGGCTACACGACATGTACTCCGGTTGATCATACACTGTTATGTTCTGGTTAACACGTGGTGCATTTGAAGTGTGTAATTAATGCATAATCTTGAATTAATTTCATTGAATTGAACATGACTACATGACATATAACTCTGATTACATGGCTTGTAGTCTTGTGTTGTCTGGTTAGAAACCTTGTCACCTCAAGATGAGTTCATCAATTTTATTTTAATCATAAAACTAATCATTTCGAATAGATCTACAAGAAATGAAGGAGGAAGAAGTAGATCTCTCAATTTAGATTAAAATAATTATTAAACTTGAATTGAAAAACTAAATTAAAAATTCATAAATCACCAAATATCTTTAAATAATTATAAAGAATTATGTGACCCCTTTGATACCACTTGTAGGTTCTGGGTATAGCAAAAGCATGTGATGGGAGGTGCCCAACTTGGATTTTTTCGATAATCGATGATTAATCAGAGATCTATGCGACGATGAACATCGTGATCAATGGAATTGAATCAAAGAAATAGAAAATGGATAATTAGGCCGGAACCAAAGAGAAAATCATCACATATTATTTATAATTAATTTAATTAAATAAATAATTACCTTTAAGGAATTCTTTCTTTGTTGATGAATCCGATGACAGATTTACGGTCCACCATCATTTCGTTATAGAAACCAAGTGTAGATTTCCTCTAGTGGTGATCCAAACGCATTATATAAATCTCCAGACATCACCGAAGGAATCTCCAGGTGATAGCATGGTAGATCCTTGTGTTTGCATCATCCGCCTTTGATCGCTTCGAGAACCGCTTCCAAAGTGTTCTCCTTGATCTGATGGAGGAGGATTTCTCTCCATTATTGGGAGAGTTCTTGGAGAAGGGAGATCTCTAGGCTTGAGAGGATTCTCCAAATCCATTGTGAACAACCAAGACAAATAAATTGTCTCATTAAGAAAATAACATAATTGTGTTTATATATTGATAGCGTTAAATTAAAATAATTGCACAAGTACCCTTAATTATTTATTTAATCCTAGAGAAACCCCATGTCAAATAATAATAATAATAATATCATTATTTCTCAACATGTTCTTAACTTGAAAATTATAATAAAATATTATTTAATCAAATAATATTAAATATTTATTATTTCTCACCTGACCTAAAATATTGGTCCTCTATTCCTCCATAATATTTATCATACCTTGAATAATGACTATTTATTAATTAATTAAATACCACTACATTATTCATCAATAAATAAATAAATATTATATTCACTAAATAATAAATAAATATTTATTACATATTCCACTCACATTATATTCTCTCGAATAACTGGTGATGAAATATATGTGATCAAACATACATGAATAATTATTAAACCATGTTTAGGAATAATATTTATTCAAATTGTTAAATAATAAATATTAATATATTATTTAACTGAGATTCTGGATACACTTAGTGTGTGACCCTCTAGACCTCTTTCTCAGTGGCATTAGGAGAAGCAACCTAAATTCCAAGGTTAGCGTCTAACAACATTCCAAGGCACCCATAGATAAAGAAATTAATTCTACAACAACATGTTACCTCATATGGATGCTTGCTATGTAATATAATCCCTTTATAATGATATCTCAAATCAAGTAGGTTGCATGCCAGTGCCATCAACCCATGTGCTCTATATCTCTTTCTTTGACTTTCTGGAAATAGAACTTTCCTATATAACACTATGACCATGTGTTTATTTTGGGTATATCATTTCCATAAAAGGGATAGAGATATCAAATTCCTTTAAAGAATAGAAAGGAAAAATACTTTCTCACATTATTCATTAATGCAATATTAATCATGATGCACCCAATGTATCCTACCTCTCCATGAACATTTATCACCACAGTTTTCATCAATACATAAAGTACATGACTCATAATACTCATTAATAACATTCTTAAAAAGGACCAATACACACATCTGTATATAGGAACATCAAATGGCACATATTAATGTGGATTTCCTATTGGCAGGTCTCGCTCTCATAATATCCCACTGGATATCCCAAGGGAAAACACCATGAGAAGGGGCCTCAAAGTCCTATGAGTCTCCACCCATGATAGCTTATATAATTTGTGTCCCTAAAATTATATCATTCGGCTATAGAACATATATTTAAGAATAGCGTCAGAGCACTTTTGGGTTCTCATCATAGTAGAGAACTACTATGACCTTTTAGTGTGACAAATATTCTTGGGACATTATCACATACAACGTTACGTAGAAGATAAATTATAATGTGATAAGTAGTTTAATTAATATTAAAAATAATGAATACATGTTATCATAAAGTACATATATTTTAGTTCTAGGGCACCAAATCTAACATAAATCCCCTCTAATTCCACCCTAAATTTCCTGAAAATTGATGTATTATGAGTGATTTTAATCAACCGTAATTGAAACATCATTTTAAGGGTGGTTTTTACCACCTCTAAATTGAGTTTCAAGGATGTGTTTAGGGTCGTTTAGGGTGGTTCCCCTCCATCCGCCCATAAACTTCCACTTTATTTTTATTTTTTTTAACTCACCCGCCCTCCCTCACACAACACCCCACACCTCACCTTTGTTCACAGGACACCCCAAAAACCACCTACACCACCTAACACCCCCTTGTCTATAGGATACTCTCAGTACCACCTGACACACCCCTCTTTGTTTGCTCGGTACACCAACTAACACCCCCTGATGCGCTTGTCCCCCCACACGCACTGGCACCTGTCCCCCACACTGACACCCTTCAAAGTGCGGTAGAAAAATCCCCTCCACGGGGTTTCAAACTTGGGATCCCTAGGTTGGAATGCCATTATGGTACCACTCCTCTAAACAAGTTTTAATTATTACATAAAATAAGAATGTTTTATTTAGATACAAAAATATATGATAATATATATATATATATATTTGTGTATAGAAATATATATAATATAATATATTTTTATATAAAATATATATCTATGTATATATAATATTTATAAATAATTATATATGTATATATAAATATATATTTAAACATATATTTATAAATACATTTATATTTTCATGTTGTTCTATTTATGTATTTATATAATATTTATAGATATAATATAATTATAATATATATATACATGTAATTATTTTAATATACTTATATATATACATGTGTGTGTGGAAATAATATTAATAACTAATAATAATAATAATAATAATAATAATTACATATATTTTTTAAACTATAAAAATTATATGTTGGTTTTATAAATACTATACATTTTTTATGATTTATATTATACATATATTGTATTAAATACATTTATATTAAATATTTATGTATGTAATTATAGACATTTATATTATATCATGTATACACATACACACACACACAAAATTAAATACATTCATATAAATAGAAATATATAATATAATTAAATAATATATATATTTACTAAATTAATTTATAATTAATATTTTATACTACAATATATATAATATAATTATATAATATATATAAATTTATATATAATAAAATATCTACAATATAATATGTATAATATAATTATACAATATATATATTTATATTTATTTTTAATTTTGTCTATATTATATATATCTTTAAACATAGTATAATATAAATGTATTTATACATAAATATAGATTACAAATGTATTTAATATAATATATGTATAATATAAATCATAATATAAATATATTTAATAAATGTATAGTATTTATAGAACCATACATATTTTTTATATATTTTAATACCTATATTTATAATTACATTTATATTATGTATACCAATATTAATATTTGTATATATTTTTATTTATATGTATAAGTATTTATTTAAAGTATTTATATAAAATCTTTATATTTATATATATATGTTTATAATGTATTTAAATGAATTTATATTATGTGTTTATGTAATATATATATACACACACACACATGTACGCACACACATATATATTATAAAATTTTAATTTTTAAGAAAAATAAAAAATTACAAGGGGTTAAAACCCCCTCTAATCTAAGAGGTTTACATTAGAGGGCGTTAAAACCCCCTCTATTTTTTAAAAAAATTTCAATTAAATATCCATATAAATTAGAGGCAGTTTTCCAAAAACCATCATAATTTATATGTGATTTATTAAAAAAAATAAAAAAATAGAGGTTGTTAAATCCACCTATAATCTAAGGGATTAGCAGTAGTTCATAAACCCTCTCTAATATAAGGGATTGGCAATGGTTCATGAACCCCCTCTAATTTAAGAGAATAGATGGGGTTGTGAAATGCCATTATTCCCTTTAAAAAAATTCAGATTTTATATATATACATAGTCTCTAAAATAAAAATGAATATTATATATATATATCACCTCTAAAATCCAAATGAATATACAACACCGCTAATTATTAAATTAGCAGTGGTTTTAAAATAACTGCCTCTAAAATCTAACCGTATATTTAAAAAATAATGATAAAAAATTTAAAGGGGGTTGTGAAACCCCTCTAATTTATATAGAAAATGAATTTATAAGGGGTTGTACATATCCCCTTCTAAAAAAATACCGCAAATCTGTTGTTTTTTTGTAGTGTTCAATATCCTTTTCCTAAAGTTAAGGAATTATTTTACTATCTAAGAACATAAGTAAATATACTTACTTGATATAATTCTATTCCATTAGAAAAATTTCATCCTTTGATTTTTATTCAATCAATTTATACTTCACATATTACTCTAATGAATGAATATACAATATGATTTTTTTATACCTGAAGCACTAAAATTATCTTTTAACAGATCATAAGATCCATAAAAGAGTGACAAGTCCTTCTCCATGTCTCTAAATATTTACCAAAACTAAAATGGTTAGAACAGGTAATCAAAAATAATAAATTAATCTTTAATCCTCAATAGTAACACCCAAAGTTCAACTTAATATTTATCCATCAAATAATTTAAGTAAAAACTATGTTATATTAGCCGGAACATCACATAGTTCTATGGTAGGCGCTGCACCCTTATCATCCTTCGGTTGTGGGTTCAAGCCCTTCGACTTTTCCAGATGTGACTAGTTGTCACTCAGAATGTGCGTTGTACTTTTTATAAAACTATATTAATATAATTATTATAAAATTTTCAAAAATATGATGAATAACCTTAAAAGTAACATTATTCATCAAATCACTTTTTAACTATAAGGGTTTTCTATATGATGAATTTTCCCACTAAATCAAATAATCTTAATCGACTATTATTAACTTGAAATCAATGATCATATTAAACCTAAAGGTTATCAATACCTTTAAACTTATGAAGATATCATTATTCCTTAAATAATACTTCATATTGAACCTTAGGGTTTCATATACCTCAACCTAAAGAAACATCTCCCAAAATGCCATTAATCACATGAAACTCCCATCATTTAAAACCTCAAAAGGGGTGTATAAGAATTTGAACATATGATTAACCTTAAAATATTAAACCCATGATGTTATCTATAATTAATAATCCAATATTAGATGAATACATATATGATTATAAAAAAATAACACAATCCTTATATTTTCATGATTCTTATATCCAAAATACCATTGATAAAAATACTGCTACAATATAATTCTTAAATCCCAATACATAAATAATTCAACCCTTATACTTCAACATAGGAACTTATTTATCCTATGAGTTAACCTTTAAAACAGGGCATTTACTTGGATAATGCTTAGGTTTCCCACATTCAAGACAATGAACTATAAATAGATCTCTATGATGAAATTTATTTCTCTCCATTGAACTCCTCACTTTTCCTAAAAAATTCATTGATATATGACCTTATTTTCTACACATAATTTTTTTTACTATTCCTTTAATATATTATCCTAGTTTTCTCTTTCAAAATTTCTTACATGAAGGAAATCGAGCCTTCTTTCCTACATGGTCTCCACCACTTAAGCTCTTAGAGGACTCCATCCTTATCTTGTTTGGTGATTCTAAGTGTTGGTTAAGGTGTAGGTTGTTAATCATATATCGTGATAGCTAATTATGAATAATAACAATATATTTCACTCAATTCATCATCCCATTTGGTTGATAATAATCACCACATTGTCCATCATATTCAATGTTAACATGATTCCTTTAGGTTCCAACCATTGAATAAAACTAAAAAACATAGTGTGAGAAACAATAATCATAGTGGAAAACCATAAAATAATTTATAGGATCTCTAAATCATGACAATTTCTTTTAAATATAAGAAACCTTAGGTTTAACCTAGGTAATTCACTGTCATCATTCAAATCCTTCATAATGGTTTGTAAAAAAAAGTGAATTAACCCAATAATATCCCTCGGGAGTGTCAAACCAGGTGTGCAACAAGAACCATTGTCGTGCACCTGGTGACAATTGATTCAAATCCCATTGTTACCTTTTTAGAGTTATTAAACCAAGGTAAAAATATTCCATATCCATATCCACATATAGTATTCATACATGGATGTATTTATAGGAAAACCATATAATCTCTACCTTACCAAAACTTTAGGATATTATCCTATACTTAGACTTATCCTCATACTCAGTCATAGGGTTATATTTTATAACCTATGTTTTCCTAAATCTTGTTCCCAAGGCTTCTACTAAAATTACTCTGATACCAACTATAAATACTCTAACCCTATTAGTCTAGAGTATATAGTTACTTTATTATATTGGCACTAAATAAAAGGAATCACATCCTGAAGGACCGAATAGTTTATTAGTCTCAAAAGACCATATAAATACATGAATCTCATATTATAATTGAAAAATCAAAATAAAAAATAGAATTTTCTTCTAGAACACTATTATTAACTTTATCACATCCCTATATATCAATCATAATAAACTTAATGATATCCTAGGGAAAGGAAACATAAGAAATATGTGAGATCTAATGATTATTAAGAGTATGCATACAAAAAATATATAATAAAAAAATAAGGCATAAATAACATAGAAATGTAAATAACAGAAACACATGCTATTTATTCAATAACTTGAACATGATAAATAATATGGAAAAAATAAACAATGATCAAAATAATGCTATATAAATAATCACATGCACTTGAAACTTATCCATGAATATTAAAACTAATCAAATAATCACATGACATCAATAAATAATCTCATAATGAGGGAATGTATAATTCTAGATATCATAACCATATTGTCATGCCTTGTTCCAATACATCTTACATAAATGGGTAAGGCCTTGTCCAGAAATCCAAGGTAGTTTGTCTCATGAGATCTACTAATGCATCGAGGGGCTATAATAGGCCCCACCCATCACTTAATAAGTCCAATTAATTCCTCATATGAAAGGGATGAAACATAATCAATGTAAACATTAATATTTAAAAACTATAATAAAATTTTTTAGTAATTACTCCAATTAATAAACATAATCATAAACCATCCATAATAATAAGATGAATGGTATCAAAATAGTAAATCCCTAATAAAAATGATTATAAACCATTTAGAGAAATAATAAAAATGGTATCATTACAACATATCCCTAATGGAACACAATAAATATAAGGGTTGTTCTTGTTGATGAATATAAATACCATAAAAATTCCATTTAAAACATTCTTGAGTAAAATATCCCTTTCACTTTAAAAATCACTTCTAAAAAATAAAAAATTCCAAAAATATTAGGAAAAAAATTTACTTGAAAATAGCCTTGTAAACTTTTAAATGAAGCTTAAAATCAATGAGTGCTAATGATGGTGGGAAAGTTTTGTTCATGCTGAATAAGTTAAGATAAATATTCCTTTCACATTTTTGTAAGAAAAGTCAAAAAGTACATTGTTTGGAAAATGATTGGAATATTAATTTTTAATTATTGTTTAAAAATACATTTTTGGGTAAAAATAACTTAAAAAAATCATAGTATAATATTAAAATCATTCTTGAAAATATTTTTATAAAACATGGGTTTTGAAGAAAAAGGATTTTCGACCAATGAGGGAAATACAATCAAATTTTATTAAAAACACTTTCTCAGTTATTTTAAGAAACAAAGAGAGGAAAACGGTAATATTTATTTAAAAGTTAATTAATAATGATAGGTAAAAAAAATTAAAGATTTTATTGATATATAAATCATAAGATATCATAATCAAAAACTTAATCATAAACAATCCCAATAAACTATGAGATTGTAAAATAAACCCTTACCGCTTGGGTAACTTTTGAATCACATCCCACATAAAATCAAATGAAAAATTAAATACCATTAATGAAAAGTTATTCATGATATAAAATATCAAATGAGTATTATATATACCTCCCAAAATAAATATGTGGTGAATTTTATATATTTCTCATAGAAGTTAAAGTGAGATGATGAACCCTTACAAAGATCGTATCATTGAATTGAGAATCAATACATGAAGTAATTATGTGTGAAAAATGTAAATCCAAAAAATAAAAGTGTAAATACAACATAATAAAATAAAATTTAATTTCACACATATTCATGGCCTAACATAATCAATGAAGTAGAAGTTTAATCTAATTAATGGAAATTGAGTTATGAAATCCCTTACCACTTGGTAACTTTCAAGTTAAATCACCTTGGATGAAATATTTTAAATTTAAAATTAAAATACTATTAATTATGAAGTGTTAATGATATACCATGTTAAAGTTTCAGTATATAAACCATATAAAATAAATTATGTGTATATTAATAAAATACGACTTAATGAAAGGAAATTGAGACGAAATCCTTTACCTTAGGTCCAACTTCCTTCGTATGTGTTCGAAACTCCTATATAATAAATATATATTTATTATAAATCTATTGTATGAACATGATAATATATATCACACCTTATATGATTTAATTATAGTCTTTTATCACCCTTTTATTAAGAATTATCTATTAAAATCACTATTTCGGGTAATAAATGCTTCATTTTTCATGTATATTTTGATTTGGTTGTTCCAGTCCTTATACTTTGATAATGGTTATATAATATAAATAATTTTAAACATGATATAAATATTATATATATCCATTATATAATTATTTATAATATTCCATAAAATTTAGTGATATAAAAATGAGTTACACCGTTCATGGAGACGGTAGGTCGTATGTATACATTAATGTTGTTTTCATTTTTTTGATGGATGTAATGAAAGAAAGATAATTAATAATTCACATTCATATAATAATTAATATATCATATAAATAATATATGTTCATAAAATTGATCTTTATTACCATTCATGTCAAAATAAAATGAAAAACGAATCACATTGCTTTATAGAGGCGATAATCCACATGTACGCATGAACGACGTTATCGTTTTTCAATGGATTGAAAGGTAAGAAGTTAGATGTGGTATTATAATTAAATAATTATAATTATTTCATAAATATTATATATTTATATTAAATCCATAATTATATCCATCTGTGAGAGGTGGTGATGAAAAATGAATTACATCGGTTCGTGAGACGGTAGTTCACATTTGATGGAAGAGAAGATGAATATAGGTTAATACATTAACATAATAAAATATCATTAAATGTTATATAATTGTTTCATTATATTGGAATTATTAAGACACTATTTAAGGTGGTAAGAGAATAAGTGAATAGAAAGAGAATAGTGAATACAATAACCTTCACTTAGAGAAACCTCCTTTGAATCTCTTATTAAGGACCCTAGTATTGGATTTTTGGGAAGAATAAAACCTATAGAATGTGTATAAGTATTTTGGGGATATATTTTTTTAGGGTTTTATTGAGATAAATGGATTAATGGGTGTGAATAAGTGAGGTGAGGAGGCTCCCTTTTATAAGTGGGGGAGGGGGCCTTCTTGGAAACCACTTGGAAATTTCCCAAAAGAATACAAAATGATAAAGTCACTCCCAAGAAAAATGATTCAAAATAAACTGATATTCAAATTAAGTATAAAATAAGGTTTAAATATGTATATATAATAATATTTTGATAATTTAAATTTGTAAACTTACCCTTATTTTTTGGTTTAACCCCCAGTAAACCTGTTTTATCCGTAATCGTGTTAATTAATTTTTATAGTTTTTACTATTCATTATTAAAAAAATTAAGTTGAAATTATTATATAATATTAATTATTACTATTCAAAATATTTAATATATTTTTCTAAATTCAATTAATATAAGTGGTATAATTTAATTTAAAATTAAACCCACAAATGTGATGAAAAAATGATTTTCCAAAGAAAAAACTTTCAAAAGTATAAAAAGTTTTTATATCAAAATTCAACATGAAATTTATTCCAATGATATAAATTAGATTAATAATAATATAATTGAATTAAAATCACTTTAAAAAAAATTAAACAAAATTTAACTTTGTAAATTCTTTAAATGAAAATGCAGTTTTCAATAAAAAGCAGTATTTTTTACTATTCATTGAAAAATTAATCTTTTCATAAAATTATCAAAAATTAAATCCAGGATAATTTTTATATTTTTATTTAAAAAATTAGTTTAGTTTTTTCAAATACATTTTCTAAAATTGGTAAAAATATATTTTAAAAGAAGTGCACAAAACACGATGAAACCGCTTTTTAGAAAAATATTGTTTTTTAGAAAAACATTTATTTTTATTTCAAATGATTTTTATTTTCATTCCTAATAAATTGGAATACTATGAATTTATTTATTTATGTGTAATCCATATAATTTTTATAATTTAGTTAGTATTATTCATACCTACCAATTTAATGGCTATTTTATAATGGTCGTATTTAAATATTATATTTCACTGGATATTTAAGCTCAGTGTTGCATGTTGTATATGATATATAACATAATGTTCTTATTTTAAAAATCTTTGGGTGTTACATTCTCTCCACCTTCAATAAATTTTATCTTCACAATTTGATATTGAGCTCAGAAATCAAGGGTTCGATATTTGAAAATTCCTTTTTTGGAAAACACACTTCGTAAATGGGTTAATAAAATTTCCAATTGATAATAAGGAAAGGGAATTATGAATGTCATATATAATAACACATAAATAGGTTTTCAAGTATAAATACATTAGTGGTAATTGAAAATATGGGCATAGAAGAAAATTGTATATAATTATGGAGAGTGATAAAGATCATTGCTCATGAGAAATTGAATGATCAAGAGAAATTTAATTACCACAAAACCATAAATATATGATGAGTTAAAAGAACATTGATTCATCAGATATTAAGGCAATAGGATAATTTTTTATTTCAATATCCTTTTCCTAAAGTTGAGAAATTATTTTAGTATCTAAGTATATATGTAAATATACTTACCTGATATATTTCTATATTATAAGTACAATTTAATCCTTTAATGGATCTTCAATAAATTTCCACTTCACCTCTTTCTCCAAGGAATGAATATCCAATATGATTTTTTATTCATGAAGCACTAAAATTAACTTTTAATCGATCATAATATCCATAAAAGAGTGAAAAGTCCTTTAGTATGTCTCTAAATATTTACCAAAACTAAAATGGTTATCATGAGTTATCCAAAATAATACATTAATCTCTAAACCTAAACAGTAACACTCAAAATTTAACTTAATATTTATCCATCAGAACATTTAAGTAAAAACAATCTCATATTAATCAGAACATCATGTAGGCATGTGGTAGGCACTTCACCCTTGTCATCCTTCGGTTATGGGTTCAAGCCCCACAACCTTGCCAGATGTGACGAGTTGTCACTAGACGTGCGAGTTTTCCTTTTTACAAAACTATATTAATATAATTATTATAAAATTCACAAAAATATAATGAACATCCTAAAAAATAACATTAGTTATCAAATCACTTTTTAACCATAAGTGTTTTCTATATGAATTATTTTTTCCACAAAATCAAATAATCTTAATCAACTATTATTTACTTAACATCAATGATTATATTAACCCTAATGGTTATCAATACCTTTAAACTTATGGAGAGAGAATTATTACTCAAATAATACTTCATTTTTAATCTTAGGGTTACATATACATCAACCTAAAGAAACATCTCCCAAAATGACATTAATAACATGAAAATACCATCACTTAAAACCTCAAAAGGGGTGTCTAGACTTTGAAGTTATGGTTAACCTTAAAATCATAAACCCATAATGGTTCCAAAATTATATATTTAATATTATTTGAATATATATATTTTTAAAAAAAAATAACACAATCCTAAGATGTTTATGATTATTATAACCAAAACACCATTAATAAAAATACTTCTACAATATAATTCTTGAATATCAATACATAAATACTTCAACCCTTTTACTTAAACATAGGCCCTTCCTTGGTCTAGGAGTTAACCTTTAAAATAGGGAATTAACTGAGATAATTCCTAGGTTCCCCACATTAAAGTCAATGAAATATAAATAGATCACTATGATGAAATTTATTTCTCTCCATTGAACTCCTCACTTTTCCTCAACAATTCGTTGCTATATGACCTTCATTTACACACATAAAAAACTTTCCTTTTTTCCTTTGAGACATTATCCTGAGTGTCTCTTTCCATATTTCTAATATGAATTAAATTGATCCTTTTTTCCTCCATGGTCTCCACCACTTGAGCTCTTAGGGGAATCCATCATTCTCTTCTTTGGTGAGTTCAAGAGTTAGCTAAGGTGCAAGTTGTTAATCATATATCATGATAAATGATTAGGAATAATTATGATATCTTATAATACATCCATCATCACATTTTGTTGCTAATAATCAGAATATTTTCCATCATATTCAATACTAACATAATTCATTTTTGTTCCATCCATTTAATAAAATCAAAAAACATAGTGTGATCAACAATAATCATATCAAAAAACCATATAACCATTTATAAGATGTCTAAATCATGAAACCTTATTTTAAATCAAAGATACATTAGGTTTAACCTAGGCCATTCATTATCATAATTCAAATCCTTCAAAATGGTTTGTAAAGAAAATCTGAATTAACTTAATCATATCCACTGGGAGTGTCAAACCAAGCATATAGCAAAACCCATTGTCATGCACCAGGTGATGATCAAGTTAAAGCCCAATGCTCCCTATTCGAAGTTTTTATCCCTAGGTAAAACTGTTCTAGAGCCATATTAACTTGTATTATTCATAGAGAGATGTATTTCTAGTAAATATATATAATATATAATTTACCAAAACTTTAGGATTTTATTCTATGATTATAATTATCCTCAAAGTCAGTCATAGGGTTATGTTCTCTAACCTATGTTTTCTTAAATCTAGTTCCCAAGGTTTTTACTAAACTTCTCCTGATACCAACTATAAATACCCCAACCCATGTTTCCCAAAGGTGGTGGTTACTTTATTACATTGGTACTAGATACAAGGAATCACATCCTAGAGGACCAAATAGTTTAGTAGTCTTGGAAGACCAGATACATACTGGAATCTCATATTACAATTGAAAACTAAAAATACAACATATAATTTTCTTTGAGAACACCATTTTTACCTTTAACATATCCCAACATATCAATAATAATACACTTCCTAGAATCTCAGGGAAAAGAAACATAAGAAAAGGGTGAGCTTTAATGATCAGTAAGGGTATGCCTAAAATGAAATATATCATAAAAAAGTAATACATAGAAAACATGGTAAGGAAAATAATTGAAACACATGAAATTTAATCAACCTGAACATGAATAATAATATGGATATAATAAATGATGATCAAAATAATTCCATATAAATAATCACATGATATTGAAACTTATAAATTTATATTCTAACTAATAAAATAATCACATGGACATCAATAACTAATCTCATAATGAGTGAATTCATAATTTTAGACATCATAACCATATCGTTTTTTTAAAGGTTGGGGCTGAAGCCTCAATTTATTATTTAAAGCAAAGACCTCTTTAGACTGGGTAGAGGGTGACCTCATGCCAATAAATCTTACATAAATGGGTAAGGCCTTGGCTAAAAACCTAAGCTAGTTTGTCTCATGAGACTTACTAATGCATTGAGGGGCTATAATGGGCCCCAACCATCACTTACTAATTTCAATTCATTCATGATATAAAATGTGTGAAACATAATAAATATAAACATTCATATTGAAAAATAGCATACAAAATGTTAATAATTACCCCAATTAATAAAAATAATTATAAACTATCTAGAGTAATATGGTGAATGGTATCAAAATAGTACATCTCCAGTCAAACTGATCACAAACCATCCGAATAAATAATAGGAATGATATCATTAAAGGATATACCTAATGGATCATAATAAAGATAATATTTTTTGTCATTGATGAATGGAAATACCATAAAAATTCCATTTAAAACATTCTTGAGGAAAATATCATTTTTTTACTTTAAAAATCACTTTTAAAAACTAAAAACTACCAAAATATTAGAAAAAAAATTATTTGAAAATAACCTTATAATCTTTTAAAGGAAGCTTCAGAGTAGTGATTTTTCATGATAGTGGGAAATTTATGTTCATACCAACTATGTAAAAATAAATATTCCTTTTAAATTTTTGTAAGAAAAGTCAAAAAGTACCTTGTTTGAAAAAATACAGGAAGATAACTTTTAAATAATTTTGTAAAAAATCCAATCATGAGTAAAAGTGACTTTAAAAAATAATAAGACAAGATTAAAAACATTTTTGAAAACATTTTTAAAAAACGTCGATTTTGAAGAAAAATAATTTTCGACCGATGAAGGAAATGAGGTCAAATTTTCTTAAAATCATTTTCTTAATTATTTTAAGTAAAAAAGAGAGTAAAATGGTAGTATTACTTGAAAAGTTCATGAATATTCATAGGTGAATAAAATTAATTACTTTATTGATAGATAAATCTAATATTTTTTCATCTGAAACATAATCATAAACAATCTTGATAAACGATGAGATTGTAAAATAAACCATTACCACTTGAATAACCTTTGAATTATAGCCCCCATAACATAAAATGAAACTTTAAATATTATTAATTAAAATATATTCATGATATAACATATAAAAGGGGTAGTATATACACCACACAAAATAAATAAGTGGTGAATATGACATATGTCTCACAAAAGTAAAAGTGAGATGAGAAACCCTTACAAAGATCGTATCACTGGAGTGAGAATCAATCAATGAATTAATTTATGTGAAAATTTTAAATACAAAAAATAAAAGTTTAAATTAAATATAATACAATAAAATGTCATTTTAGACATATTAATGGCATAACATAATCAATAAAGTATAAGTTTAATCCAATGAATGGAAATTGAGTTATAAAACCCCTACCACTTGGTAACTTTCAATTCAAACCCCCTTGGATGAAATAATTAAAATTATAAATTAAAATACCATGAATTGTGAATTATTCATGATATAACATGTAAAAGGGGTAGTATATAGACCATATAACAGAAATTAGGTGTATAATAATAAAATAATCCTTAATGAAAGGAAATTGAGACAAAATACCTTACCTTAGATTTGAATTTCTTCAAATGTGTTCAAACCTCATGTATAATAAATATATATTTGTTATATATATACATTAAATAAATATAATCATATATATCACACATTATATGATTTACTTATATTATTTTATCATATTTTTATTAACAATTCTTGTTAAAATCACTGGTTTGGTTAATAACTATTTCACTTTTCATATATGTTTTGATTTGGTACTTTTGGTCATTGTACTTTTATAATGGTTCTATAATATCAAGAATGTTAAACATGATATAAATATAATATATATTCATTATATAAGTATTTATAATATAAAATAAAATTTAGAGATAGAAAAATGAGTTACACCATTCATGGAGATGATATGTCGTACGTGCGCAAGAATGCTGTTTTCATTTTTTGAAGGATAGAATTAAAGAAATATAAATAATAATTAACCTTTATAGAATAATTATAATATCATATACATTATATAAGTTCATAAAATATATCCATATTACCATCAATGTCAAAATAAAATGAAAAATTAATCACATCACTTTGTGGAGGCAGTAGTCCACACATACTGTAATGACCTGATAATTCTCATTGGCTTGAGAGTACAAGGATTCATTACTAGGCCTTAAGTGATATCTCCAAGGATCCAAAGGCTGGAAATAAATTCTTAAGGGTTTATAAGTAAGTTGGTAATGATTTACCCTTTAATGACTAAAACCAACAACCTGACAAACCATCCACAAACATCTCACTATATGATGCATGAAATAAACTAAGACATTTTGATCATTATCTTTATAACAAACAACCAAAGTATTCTATAGTGTAAGAAAATCCAACATCAAAGTAAATATAGTAAATACAAAAAATAAACTCTAATATACCAACAAGACTCCATGTTCCAAAAGATCCATGCTTCAACATCATCAAATAGTCCAAATTATGACAACATGGTGCTAAAGAAGTGTGATACTTTACCTTTCCCCAAGTCTCGGAAGGTAGCATCTGAAAAAGAACCAAAGTTCCAAATTAGGGGTGAGTATATAACTTAGTAGATTTTCCCAATGAATTCCCTACTAATTCCACTAGGATAGAATGATTAGCACATTCTATAAAATGGTTTATATAAAACAATTTACCAAAATTGTTTATAACCAAATATAAACAAGTTTGAAAACCAATTATAACCAAGTGAAAAAAAGTAAATGAAACCAATTTCCATTAAGTTATTTTCCAAAAAATAACTAATCAAGTATTAAAAACCAATTATTATTATCATTTTGGCATACCCATTCCATAGTTCACAACACACCCACACATGCATGCTTCATTTGACAGTTCCATACTCATGAGTGGTCTCTTGTAAAATTACCATGTGTCCCAATGAAACACGCCCCCAATATAGGGTCACAAAACTTGTACCCCAATGTTACATGTCCCTTATTCATGGGAAAATTTATCATGAACTCACACACCCCATGTATGCCAAAACCATTCCAAATAACCATTTCAATAAAATTGTACTTTTATTGAAAAACAAAGAATAAACCAATTTCAAAACAACCATTTTGTTTCAATAAAACATTAAATTTTTATTTAAAACATATAATCAATTACATGTGCCACAATTCCAAAAAATACTCATTTTAAAATCCATATTTTAAAACCAAGAACAAAAACACTTTATTCAAAACACCCAATTTTCCAGATTTCTACAATTTACCAAACCATCACAAAAGATGGTTTACAAAAATTCATAACCAGACAATTCATGATCAATTAATCACAAGGAAATAAATTTTAAATCCCTCCCATCAGTTTTACTAAGTGGATTCTAGAAAGAATCCACCTACCTCAAAGGTTTTGATGAAACTTGACACGGACGAAGAACACTTAAGAAAACCGGTTAGATCCTTCATGAAACCTCCTTATATCTCTTATCCTAGAAAGATAAAGACCAAAACTTAACTTATTTATAATCCACACTCATATATCCACCCATAATGATTTTAGATCTGAGAAACAAAGAATAGAGGGGAAGTATATCTAAGAAACCGATCAATAATGATGAAGAATGATCACATAACTCAAGAATCCAGGTTCTAAATGGCAAGGGAAGCCTTTTAATTGACTCCAAATAATTTGGGATAGGTTATTATACCTTAAAGGAATAGAAATCAGAAGTTATGGAAACTTAGGAGAAAAAATGATCCCCTTAGAGGCAAAAATGTGTGAGATCCACTTTTTTATGTTCTCATTTAAACCATGTACACGGTTATTTCACACGGTTAGACAAACTATGCACTAACCGTGGGTTAACTACTACATAGACAGATGCTCACATGACCTCCTCGCACAGTCTCCCTAACCATGTGCACACTGTGCAAGAGCTCTCTACCTCAAACTTTCTCTTGCCCATAGTTTCTACTAAGATTTTCGTACATTTTGGATAAACCGTGCGCAACCCGTGCGCCTCTCCTTTTGTCACAAAAATTTAGTGAAATATCACCAAACTCTCCCAAATTTTCCTATTAAACTTTATATCCATAAAAACAAAAATAAAGGGTTACGTACCAAAAACCAGGGTACTACATTCTCCCCACCATATGTCTTTCCATCCCCGAAAAGTAGAAAACCATTGCTGCTCTGAAAGATTTCTAACCATTTGTCTTTAATTTCCTTCTCACATTCCTAAGTCTCTTCTCAAATATGGAAATTCTACCATAAAATCTACACTAGAACAATGATTTTACTATGCAATACTTTCTATTTCCTATCCACAATCCATATCGGGATATGTATCAACGAAGCATCTGACTCTAGGTCAATGTGATCTCATCTGATCACATGGTCAGGATAAGGATGATACTTTTCAAATGAGATACATGGAACACATTATGAACTAAACTAAACCATGGTGGTAATGGAAAATGATATTCCACCTCTCTAACTCATTCTAGTATCTCGAAAGGGCCTATGTATAGAAGATATAACTTTCCATGCTTCCCGAAATAAAGATGTCTAAGTCTTGGAGAGATCTTAAAGAACACATAATCACTCATGGAAAATGACAAAGACATTCTACTATGATTCACATAATATTTCTGATGACTCTGAGCTATCTCCATCCTCTTTCTGATTAACTAAATCTTCTATGTTATTCCTTGGACAAGGCTCAACCCAACTAGTGAAGTTTCACATATTTACACCCTGTATAGTGGAGAATGACAAGGAAACCCATACAATACTCCAAACGGAGCCATATATATCAAGTCCTGATAGCTGTTATTATATGAGAACTCCACTAAGGGTAATTGATCCTCCCATGAGCCACAAAAATCCATTACACAAGCCCAAAACATGTCTTCCATCATTTGTACCATTAGTTCATATTTCCCATCCATTTGAGGATGATACACCATGCTCATATTCAACTGGGTGCCAAGGTATTTCTATAAGTATTTCCAGAAATGAGACACGGACCTTGGATCTCTGTCTGAGACACTTGAAATCAGTACTCTATGTCTCTTTACCACTTCTTTGATATCAATTTTGTACATATTTCTACCATATGAGTTTCACGAATTGGAATGAAATGGGCCAACTTGGTAAGATGATCCACTATCACCCATATGAAATCATGTTTACAGACCATTCTTGGAAGACCTGTAACAAAATCCATAACTTTCTACTCCCATTTCCACACTGGAATAGGTAAAGACTGCAACATACCTACAGGTCTTTGATGACCGGCTTTAACCTACTGACAAGTTAAGCATCGTAAGAAAAACTCATCC
Source organism: Viscum album (assembly GCA_963277665.1). NCBI lineage: Eukaryota > Viridiplantae > Streptophyta > Magnoliopsida > Santalales > Viscaceae > Viscum > Viscum album. Next base: position 1,531,967,468 of record OY728120.1, on the reverse strand, counting down.
ACCTTCTTTTTCATGTCGTTTCACCAAAATTGTGCCTTCAATGACTTATACATATTCTATGTACTTGGATGTACAACCCATTTTGAATGGTGGTAAGCATGAAGGACTTTTTCCTGAAAATCCATAGGTGCAACCATATGATCTCTAAAACACAAAACTAAACTCCCATCAAGTTTCCAGCCCTCAATGGTCTCCCCACCATTGAGTTTTGAACTCATAAAAAGACATTTTTATCAGATGTTTGTGCCTATTTGATTATATTTACCAAATCAGGAACAAGTATAACTGAAAAGAAAACCACAACATCACCTTGGTCTTCACATTCCACATGCATGTCGGCTAGGACTGACATCAACTACTATTCATCTGAAGCTTTTTTCTCCAACTGAGCATATAACTTTCTACTCAATGTATCCTCCATCGAATTTCCTTTTCCTAGTGTATACATCAAGTCAAAGTAAAAAATTTGGAGATACTCTATCCATATCCATTCCCTTAGATTCAAATATCACTGTGAGAAAATGTGTTTCAAGATTTTGTGGTCTGTGAACACAGTAAATTTCTCACCAAAGAGATAATGTCTCCATGTTTTCAAAGCATGGAAGAATATAACTAACTCCAAATGGTGTGTTGGGTAACTCTTCTCATGTACCCTCAAATGACTTGAACCATAAGCAACCACATGTTCTCCTTGCATGAGAACACAACCTAACACTAACCCTGAAACATAACAGTACACCACATACCTCTATCCTGATTGTGAAAAAATCAAGATAAGTGATGATGTAAGACAAAATTTTAGTTCTTGGAAATACTTATGTCATTCCTCTATCCATTGTAATGGAGCGTTCTTCTTTGTTAGAGCTTTCATTGGGGAAGATAGTCATGATAAATCACACACAAAGCATCTGTAGTATCCAGCTAGACCATGAAAACTTCGTATCTTGAAGACATTATTCGGTGGTTTCCATGAGATAAAAACTTCTATCTTTTCAGGATCAATAGAAACACCTTTCTCAGAAATGACATGTCCAATAAAATTTACTTCCTGTATCCAAAAATCACACTTTGATAATTTGGAATACAAATGGTGATATTTCAGGATTTGTAACACTATTTCCAGGTGTTCCTCATGGACAACCATTGTCTTTGAATATACCAAGATTTCATCCAAAAACACTACAAAAAAAGAGTCCAAATATATCTGAAATATCTGATTCATCAAATCCATGAATACTGCTAGTGCATTCATTGTACCGAAAGGCATGACTACATATTCGTAGTGTCCATATCTGTTTCTGAAAGCTATCTTTGGAATTTCTTTCTTCCGAACTCACAATTGGTGATATCCTAATTACAAGTCAATCTTGGAGAACCATTGGGCTCCCCTTAATTAATCAAACAGATCATCAATGTGTGGAAGTGTGTACCTGCTATTTTTCTTAACTTGGTTAAGCTTACGATAATCAACACACAACTAAGTAGTTCCATATACTTTATTCACGAACAAGACCAATGTGGCCCATAGAGACGTACTTGGATGAATGAAACCCTTTCATTCCAGCTCCTCCAACTTCACTTTCAATTCCCATAACTCTATTGGTTACATCCTATAAGATGGAAGGGAAAAAGGACTGGTCCCCGAAAGGAGATCAATCATAAACTCCACTTCCTTTATAGGTGGTAACCCTGAGAAGTTCTTGGGAAATACATCTGGAAATTGATCCACAACTACTATAAAACTATTTTCCTCGATCTCTTCCATTGACACCAAAGTCAACACTACCAACTGATAAGAGATTGTTCCCACCATCGGTGCCAAAAATTTCTTTTCACCTTTATTTATCATCCTCTCTCCTCTGAAGAGATTCTTGATGTCATCCTCAATCATGAAAATAACTATTGTCCTATAATAGTCGATGCGATCCATAGACATTTTCATCCAATCCATACCTAGGATTACATCATAAACATCCATGTCCAAGACTAAGAAGTCCCATTTCAGCTTAGCTCCATCAACATTTATAGCACATTCTCTACACACAAAGTCTTGGCATTCTCTTTCCACGAGAGGAGTTTGTAGTTTTAAAATAGAATGCATCATTTCCAAATTAAAACATAGAAAATAAACAACACAAGAATAAATGAAAGAATGCGATGCACCATTATCAAAGAGCACTTGCATAAGGGTAGAATTCAAAAGAATCGTACCTCTCACTGTAGATGGTCTAACCTGATCATCAACAATCATCTACTCATCTCTATACAATTTCTCCATCACTACACTTTCTTCTTGTTGCATTACTGATATTTCCCTAGTTGAGGAGTCATGGTATTTCTAGAATCACCATGGATAGATTTTCTCTGCTGATGAGAATGATTCGGTTGTCCTCACCCTGTCAAAGCATATGATGCTTGCGATGGTTGAGAAGTGTCTTAAGCACCTGACCATGGAGCACTATGACAATATCGATGAAGATGACCCATATTCTTGAAGTTATGACATACTCTAGGTTATGCTGTATACTCTCACTTTATGTGGTCAAATGAACCGCATTGAAAACATCCTGCTTTGCTCTTGGGTCATGGAGGAAGGTTGACTGATCTAGCCCTCAGATTCTGATTTCCGCTTACACCATGGAAATAGGTGTCCCTTTTTTTACTTGCTCCCAGCATTTGAGTTCCCACCATTCCCTGTAGGTATCATCATACCTCCTCCCATATATCCAGAGATATCACGTTCATCAAATTTCACTCCATTCACCATCTATGTATAATACATAATACAGAGCACCGCAATCTTCGATCAAATATCCTGCCTTTTCCCCAATTCGAAGATACATGCCTTCAAGGACGCACTTGCCACAACTTTTGGTGCAAAGCACACTGAATTCATGAATTTAGCAGCATATTCTGTGATAGAGAAATTATCATGTTTCAAGAAAAAGAAGTTTGTCATTTTCTAGATTTTGAACATATGAGGATAAAATTGTTTGTTGAACAATTCCACAAAATCCTCCCATGTAAGGCCTTCATCCAATTTTTCTTACACTGCTAAATCCCACCACCGACATATAAGATCCTCGAGCATATAAGTTGCCAACTTGAATGTGTGATCTGATAGTGTGCCGATTAAATCGAAGATACGATTCATCCTACTTAGCCACACCTTCGCTTTTTCAGGTTTAGAATTTCCCTAGAAGTTAGGTGAATTTTTCTTCATGAATTGGATAGTATAATACACATTCCTTGGATCATTCCTCTGGTTCCCCATATCCATAGCTTGAAAATCATGAAAAATACTCTGAACCAGATCTTGGTTCACCCGTGGTTCAGGTGTAACCACATTCTCTATAGCTTCTTTGAGTTAGTTTTGATGACGCTTACTAGGTTCCATTTTCTAAACCAACAACAAACTCCGTCAATATCACTCTTTATAAATTGATGGATTATCATTTCAAATTATATCAAACAACCCATTACAAATTTTTTTTTCAAAAAATAACCTTTTTCCCTTTCCACCATTTTTGAAAAATATTATTCCTGTTTTTTAAAATCAAACCATTTCCAAAACATATCAACCATGCTTTTTCAAAGTCTTTCATTTGAAAACTGTTTCATACTTTTTCAAAAATCAACACTTTATACACAATATGAACCATTAATCGATTTTATGTATGTACTCCTAGTGAGAATTCATTCCTTTACAATGTATGTCATGCTCGTATCATTAGATAAACCTATGAAAATGAGATTTCCAACATTCTAGAAGTGTCTCCAAAACACTCATGTACCCAACACCCTGGTAACTTGAAGTTCATCATAAAAGGGTTAGATACATCCTTTTATGATATACATTTCAAGTTCTGATAATCCTACTCCTTTTTAAGATTCAAACCCAAGGAATAGACGAGAAATAATTTTAACTCCAATACCAAGAACATTGATGAATACTTGTTAGGGAAGGACTGAACAAGCTGACACCATTTGTAATGACATGCTAATTCTCATTGGCTTGAGAGTACAATGAGTCATTACTGGGCCTTAAGCAACATCCCCAAGGCGCCAAAGGCTATAAATAAATTCCTAAGGGTTTAAAAGTATATGGGGGATGATTTACCCTTTAATGACTAAAACCAAAAACCCAACAAACCATCCAAAAACAGCTCACAATATGATGCATGAAATAAACTAAGACATTTTGATCATTCTCTTTATAAGAACCAGAAAAAGTATTCTATAACTGAAGAAAATCCAACATCAAAGTAAATAGAGGAAATACAACAAATAAAATCTAATACAACAACAAGACTCCGTGCTCTAGAAGCTCTATGATCTAACATCACCAAGTAGTCCAAAGTATCACAACATGGTGCTAAAAAAGTGTGATACTTTACCTTTTCCCATGTCCTGAAAGGTAGCATCTTCAAAAGCACCAAAGTTCCAAATTAGGAGTGAGTATATAACTTATTATATTTTCCCAATGACTTCCCTACTAATTCCACTAGGATAGAATTATTAGCACATTATATAAAATATTTTATATAATTTTTTTACCAAAATAGTATATAACAAAATATAAACAAGTTTGAAAACCAATTATAACCAAGTGAAAAAAATTAAATGAAACCAATTTCCATCAAGTTATTTTCTAGAAAATAACTAATAGAGGCTTAAAAACCAATTATTATTATCATTTTTTCATACCCATTCTATAGTTCACAACAAACCCACACATTCATTCTTTATTTGACAGTTCCATACTCATGAGCGGTCTCTTGTCCAATTACCTTATGTACCAATGACACATGCCCCCAATACAGGGTCACTCACCTTGTACCCCAATGGTACATGTCCCTTATTCAGGGGCACATTGATCATGAACTCACACACCCCATGTATGCCGAAACCATTCCAAATAACCATTTCAATAAAACTATACTTTTATTGAAAACAAAAGAATAAAACAATTTCAAAACAACCATTTTGTTTCAATAAAACATCACCTTTTTATTTAAAACGTATAATAAAATCCATTTTCCACAATTCTAGAAAATCCCCATTTTAAAATCCATATTTTAAAACCAAGAACAAAATCACTTTATTCAAGACACCCAATTTTCCAGATTTCTACAATTTACCAAACCATCATAAAAGGAGGTTTATAAAAATTTAAAACCATCCAATTCATGATCAATTCATCATAATTAAATCAATTTGAAATCCTTCCCATCAGTTCTACTAAGTGGAGTCGAGAAAGAAGCCACCTACCTCAAAGGTTTTGATGAAACTTGACACGGACGAAGAACACTTACGAAAACTGGGTCAATCCTTCATGAAACCTCCTTAGATATCTTATCCTAGAAAGATCAAGACCAAAACTCAAATTATTTGGCATACAAACTCATAGATCCACCCATAATGAGTGTAGATTTGAGAAACCAAGAATAGAGGATAAGTAGATATAAGTAGATCTAAGAAACTCATCAAGAACGATGAAGAACAATCACATACCTCAAGAATCTAGGTTCAAAATGCCAAGGGAAGCCTTTGGATTGACTCTAAATCACTTGGGAGAGGTTCTTATACCCTAAAGTAAGATAAATCCCAAGTTATGGACACTTAAGATAAAAAACGAGCCACTTAGAGGCAAAAATGTGTGAGATCCATTTTTTTAGGATCTCATTTAAACCATGCACATGGTTAGTTTGCACGGTTAGACAAACCTTGCACTAACCGTGTGTTAGCTACTACCTTGACAGACCCTCACATGACCTCATTGTATGATCTCCTTAACCTTGCGCACACCATTCTGAAGCTCTCTGCCTAAAACTTTCTCTTGCAAATGGTTTCTACCAGGATTTACGTACAGTTTGGATAAACCGTACGCAGCCCGTGCGCCTCTCCTTTTGTCCCCAAAACTTAGTAAAATATCACCAAAATCTCCCAAATTTCCCTCTTAAAATTTATATCCATAAAAAAAGAAAAGGTTACATACCAAAAACCAAGGTACTACATTCTCCCCACCATATGTCTTTCTGTCCTTGGAAATTAGAAAACCATTGCTGCTCTGAAAGAGTTCTAGACATTTCTCCTTCATTTCCTTCTCACATTCCCAAGTCTCTTCCTAAAGATGACCATGCTACCATAAAATCTGCACTATAACAATGCTTTTCCCATGAAATAATTTCTCTTTCCTATCCACAATTTGTACCGAGATATGTATCAATGAAGCATCCGCCTCTAGGTCAATGAGATCTCATCTGATCACATGGTGAGTATCTGGCTGATACTTTTTCAATTGAGATACGTAGAACACATTATGCACCAAACTGAACCATGGTGGCAATGCTAACTGATATTCCACCTCTCTGACTCATTTTAGTATCTTTAAAGGGCCTATGTATCGAGGAGATAACTTTCCTTGCTTCTTTAAATGACGATGTCCAAGTCTTGGAGAGATTCTAAAGAACACATAATCACTCATGGAAAATGAAAATGACCTTCGATTATGATCCACATAATATTTCTGATGACTCTGAGCCATTTTCATCCTCTTTTTGATTAACAGAATCTTCTCTGTTATTACTTGGACAAGGCTCGACCCAACTAGTGAAGTTTCACCTGTTTCTACCCAGCATAGTAGAGAATGACAAGGAAATCCATAAAATAATATAAACAGAGCCATATGTATTGAGGCCTGATAGATATTATTATATGAGAACTCCATTAAGGTTAAGTGATCCTCCCATGAGCCACCAAAATCCATTACACAAGACCACAACATGTCTTCCAACGTTTGTATCATCCGTTCGGATTTCCCATCTGTCTAAGGATGATACGCCATTCTCATATTCAACTGGGTGCCAAGGGATTTTTGTAAGGATTTCCAGAAATGAGACATGAAACTTGGATCTCTATCTGAGATGATTGAAACTAGTACTCTAAGTCTCTTTACCACTTCTTGGATATAAATTTTGGACATATTTTCCACCATACAAGTTTCATGAATTGGAATGAAATGGGCCAACTTGGTAAGACGATCCACTATCACCCATATAACATCACATTTACAGACTATTCTTGGAAGACTTGTAACAAAATCCCTCACTATTTTCTCCCATTTCCACACTGGAATATGTAAAGACTACAACATACCTACATGGCTCTGATGATCGGCTTTAACCTGCTGACATGTTAAGTATCGCGAGACGAACTTGGACACCTTATTTTTCATGCCACTTCACCAAAACTGTGCCTTCAATGACTTATACATATTCTTTGTACCTGGATGTACAACCCATTTTGAATGGTGGTAAGTATGAAGAATTTTTTTCTGACAAGCCATAGGTACAACCATCTGATCTCTAAAACACAAAACTAAACTCCCATCAAGTTTCCAGCCCTCAATGGTCTACCCAATATTGAGTTTTGAACTCATAACCATACATTCTTATTAGATGTTTGTGCCTCTTTGAATGTATTTACCAAACCAGGAACAATAATAACTAAAAAGAAAACCACAACATCACCTCGTTCTACACATTCCACATGCATTTCGTCTAGGACTAACATTAACTACCATTCATCTGAAGCTTCTTTCTCCAACCGAGCATATGGATTTCTACTCAATGCATTCGCCATCGAATTTCATTTTCCTAGTGTATACATCAATTCAAATTCAAACATTTAGAGATACTCCATCCATCTCCTTTCCCTTAGATTCAAATCTCACTATGAGAAAATGTGTTTCAAGATTTTTTGGTACGTGAACACAATAAATTTATCACCAAAAGAGATAATGTCTCTATGTTTTCAAAGCATGGACAACTACAACTAACTCCAAATCACATGTTGGGTAATTATTCTCATGAACCCTCAACTTACTTGAACCATAAGAAACCACATGGTCTCCTTGCATGATAACACAACCTAAAACTGACCCCGAAGCATCATAATACACCACATACCCCTATCCTAATTGTGGAAAAATCAAGATAGGTGCTGATTTAAGATGAAATTTTAGTTCCTAGAAAGACTTATGGCATTCCTCTTTCCATTGGAATGGATGGTTCTTCTTTGTCAGAGTTGTCATTGGAGAATATAGTCATGATAAATCACACAAAAATCATCAGTAGTATCCAACTAGACCATGAAAACTTTGTATCTTGAAGACATTTTTTAGTGGTTTCCATGAGATAATAACTTATATCTTTTCAGGATCAATAGAAACACCTTTATCAAAAATGACATATCCAATAAAACGCACTTCCTATATCCAAAAACCACACTTTGATAATTTGGCACACAAACAATGATATCTTAGGATTTTTAACACTATTTCCAGGTGTTCCTCATGGAAAACCATTGTCTTTGAATATATCAATATTTCATCCACAAACGGTATCAAAAAAGTGTTCATATATCTCTGAAATATCTGACTTATCAAAGCCATGAAGACTACTGGTGCATTAATTTGACCGAAAGGCATGACTAAATATTTTTAGTGGCCATATCTGTTTTTGAAAGCTGTCTTTGAAATATATTTCTTTCGAACTCGCAATTGGTGATATCCTAATTTCAATTCAATATTGGAGAACCACTGAGATCCCCTTGATTGATCGAACAGATCATCAATGCGTGGAATTGGATGCCTGTTCTTTATCGTAAGTTGGTTAAGATTACGATAATCAACAAACAAATGAATAGTTCCATATAATTTATTCACGAAAAAGAGTAGTGAGGCTTAAAAAGATGTACTTGGACAAATTAAACCCTTAAATTCCAGCTCCTCCAACTGCACTTTCAATTCCCATAACTCTATTGGTTCCATCCTATAAGACGGAAGGGAAATAAGACAAGTCCTCAGAAGGAGATCAATCGTAAACTCCAATTCCTTTATTGGTGGTAACCCTGAGAATTTATCGGGAAATACATCTATAAATTGATCCCCAAATACTAGAAAACTATTTTCCTAGATCTCTTCCATTGATTCCAAAGAAAACATTGCCTAATGATAAGATATTGTTCCTACAGTTAGTGCCAATAACCTATTTTCAACTTTATTTACCATCCTCTCTCCTCTGAAGAGATACTCGATGTTGTCCTCAATCATGAAACTAACTGTTTTCCTATAATAGTCGATGTGAGCCTTGGACATTGTCAACCAATCCATACTCAGGATTTCATTATAGACGTCCATGTCCAAGACTGAGAAGTCCTATTTCAGCTCAGCTCCATCAACATTTATAGCACATTATCTACACACAAAGGCTTGACATTCTCTTTCCATGAGAGGAGTTTGCAGTTTTAAAATAGAAGGAATCATTTACAACTTTAAACATAGAAAATAAAAAACACAAGAATAAATGAAATAATGCGATGCACCAGTATCAAAGAGCACTTTCACAAGGGTAGAATCCAAAAGAATTGTACCTCTCACCATAGATGGTCCAACCTGATCATCAACAATCATCTGCTCAACTCTATAAAATTTCTTCATCGCTACACTGTTATCATTGTTGCCTTGCTGAGATTTCCTTTGTTGAGGAGTCATGGTATTTCTAGAATCACCATGGCTAGCTCTGCTCTGATAATGATATTGATTCTGTTGTCGTCACCCTATTAAAGCATACGATACTTGCGATGGCTGAGAAGTGTCTTAAGCACCTAACCATGGAGCACAATGACAATAGCGCTGAAGATGCCCCATATACTGGTAGTTATGGCATGCTCTAGTTTGTGTTGTACACTCTCACTTTATGTGGTCAAATGAACCACATTGAAAATAACCTGCTTTTCTCTTGGATCATGGAGGAAGGTTCACTGATCTAGTCGCCTGATTTTGATTTCCACTTCCACCTTGGAAATAGGTGTCCCTTTTTCACTTGCTCCCAAAATTTGAGTTCCCACCATTCCCTGTAGGTATCATCATACCTCCTACCATATATACAGAGATATCACGTTCAGAAACTGTTGATCCATTCACCATCTCTGTATAATCTGTAATACAGAGGATCAAAATCTTCGATCAAATATCCTGCCTTTGCCCCGATTCGAAGATGCATGCCTTCAAGGACATACTTGCCACAACTTCTAGTGAAAAGTGTACTAAATTAATGAATTTAGCCGCATATTCTGTGATAGAGAAATTATACTGCTTCAAGATAAATAAGTATGTCATTTTCTGTATTTTGAACGTATGAGGATAGAATTGTTTATTGAACAATTCCTTAAAATCCTCCCATGTAGGGCCTTTACCCAATTTTTCCTGCACCGCTAAATCCCCCCATTGGATTTTAAGATCCTCAATCATATAAGTCACCAACTTGACTTTGATATCTGATAGTGTGCCGATGAGATTGAAGATACGATTCATCCTACTTAGCCACACCTCCGCTTTTTCGGGTTCAGCATTGCCCTAGAAGTTTGGTGGATTCTGCTTCATGAAATGGATGGTATGATCTACATTCCTTGGCTCATTCCTCCGGTTCCCCATATCTATAGCTTGAAAATCTTGAACAATACTTTGATCTAGCTCTTGGTTCACCCGTGGTTCAGGTGTAACCACATTCTCCATAGCTTCTTTGGGTTGGTTTCGACGTTTCTTACCAGGTGAAATTTTCTAAACCAATAACAAACTCCATCAATCTCACTCTCTATCAACTGATGGATTAGCATTTCAAATTCTATCACATAACCTATCACAATTTTTTTTTCCAAAAATAACATTTTTCCCTTTCCAACATTTTTGAAAAATCTTATTCCTATTTTTGAAAATCAAACCATTTCCAAAATATATCAACCATGATTTTTCAACGTCTTTCATTTGAAAATAATTTCATACTTTTTTAAAAAATCAACACTTTATACACAATATGAATCATTACTTGATTTGATGTATGCACTCCTAGTGGGAAGTCATTCCTCTACAATGTATGTCATGCTCGTCTCATTAGATAAACCTATGACAATGAGATTTCCAACATTCTAGAAGTGTCTCCAAAACACTCATGTACCCAACACCCTCATCTCATTGGATAACTATGACAATGATATTTCCAACATTCTTGAATTGTCTCTAAAACACTCATGTACCCAACACCTTGGTAACTTGAAGTTTAGCATAAAGGGGTTAGATACGTCCTTTTATGCTATACATTTCAAGTTATGAAAATCCTACTCCTTTATAAGATACCAAACCAAGGAATAGAAAAGAAAGAATTTCAACTCCAATACCAAGAAAATTGACGACTACTTGTTAGGAAAGGACTGAATAAGCTGATACCATTTGTAATGACCTACTAATTCTCATTATCTTGAGAGTACAACGAGTCATTACTGGGCCTTAAGAGACATACCAAATGCACCAAAGGCTGTAAATAAATGATGAAGGGTTTCAAAGTAAGCGGGGTATGATTTACCCTTTAATGAATAAAACCAATAACTTGAAAAACCATCCACAAACAGCTCACTATATGATTCATGAAATAAACTAAGACATTTTGATCATTATCTTTATAATAACCAACCAAAGTATGATACATTGGAAGACAATCCAACATCAAAGTAAACATAGGAAAAACAATGAATAAACTCTAATGTAACAAAAAGACTCCATGCTCCACAAGCTCCATGATCCATCATCACCAAGTAGTCCAAATTATCAAAACATAGTGCTAAAGAAATGTGATACTTTACCTTTTCTTGAGTCCTAGAAGGTAGCATCTTAAAAATCACCAAAGCGCCAAAGTAGGGGTGAGTATATAACTCAACAGGTTTTCCCATTGAATTCCCTACTCACGCCACTAGGATAGAACAATTATCATATTATAATTTTTTTTATATAAAACAATTTACCAAAACAGTTTATAACCAAATATAAACAAGTTTGAAAAAAAATTATAACCAAATGAAACAAAATTAAATGAAACCAATTTATAGAAATTTTTTTTCTAAAAAATAACTAAACAATGATTAAAAAACATTTCTTATTATCATTTTGGAATACCCATTCCATAGTTCAAAAAACACCCACACATGCATGCTTTGTTCGACAGTTCCATACTCATAAACAGTCTCTTGTCCAATTACCTTGTGTACCAATGACACACACCCTCGATCCAGGGTCATACACCTTATACCCTAATGACACACAACCCTTATTAAGGGGCATGTATATCATGAACTCACACACCCTATATATGCCAAAACCATTCCAAATAACCATTTCAATAAAACTGTACTTTTATTGAAAACCAAAGAATAAACCAATTTCAAAAAAACAATTTTGTTTCAATAAAACATAAAATTTTTATTGAAAAAATGTAATCAAATACATGTTCCAAAATTCTAGAAAATCCCCATTTTAAAATCCATATTTTAAAACCAAGAACCAACACACTTTATTCAAAACACCCAATTTTCCAGATTTCTACAATTCACCAAACCATCACAAAAGAAGGTTTCCGAAAATTCATAACCAGCCAATTCATGATCAATTCATCACAATGAAATCAATTTGAAAGTCTTACCATCAGTTCTACAAAGTGGAGTCAAGAAAGAAGCCACCTACCTCAAAGGTTTTAAAGAAACATGACACAGACGAAGAATACTTAAGAAAACCGGGTCGATCCTTCATGGAACCTCCTTAGATATATTATCCTAGAAAGATAAAGACCAAAACTAAAATAATTTGGAATAAAAACTCATAGATCCACCCATAACCGGTGTATATCTGAGAAACTAATAAGAGAGGATAAATAGATCTAAGTAGATCTAAGAAACCGACCAAGAACGATGAGGAATGATCACATACCTCAAGAATTCGGGTTAGAAACGCTAAGTTAATATTTAGTATTGACTCAAAATCACTTGGGAGAGGCTATTCTACCATAAAAGAAGTGAAATCCTGAGTTATGGTCATTTAGGAGAAAACATGAGCCACTTAGAGAGAAAAAAGTGTGAGATCCACTTTTTTAGGATCTCATTTAAACCGTGCGCACAATTAGTTCACACAGTTAGACAAACCGTACGCTAACCATGCATTATCTACTACTTAGAAAACCCCCCTCAAAGTCTCCTAGTATAGTCTCCCTAATTGTACGCGCACTATACGGAATCTCTCTGCCTCAAACTTTCTCTTGTGCATCGTTTCTACTAGGATTTCCGCACGGTTTGGATAAACCGTGCTCAGCTCATGAGCCTCTCCTTTTGTCCAAAAAACTTAGTTAAAGATCACCAAACTCTCCCAAATTTCCCTATTAAACTTTATATCCATAAAAAACAAATAAAAATTTATATACCAAAAACTAAGGGTACTACACATACGCATGGGTGACATTATCGTTTTCCAACAGATTGGAAGGTAAGATGGTATAAGTTATATTATAATTATAAAAGTATAATTATTTCATAAATATAACACACACACAAACACACACACACACACACATATATATATATTAAATCCATTATTATATAAACCTGTGAGAGGTGGTGATGGAAAAATAAATTACACCAGTTCGCGAGATGGTAGTCTGCCGTACACATGATCAATAGTTTCATTTACCATTTAATTAAAGAGGGGATTTATATAGGTTAATATATAAACATAATAACATATTATTATATTTTAGATACTAATGTTATTATATTGTAATTATTAAGACATGATTTAAGGTGGTAAGATAAGAAGTAAAAACAAAAGATCTTAGTGAATACAATTATCTTTGTTTAGGGAAACCTCCTTTGGATATCTTATTAAGGACCATAGGATTGTTCTTTTGGGAAGAAAAGAACCTCTAGAATGTAGATAAATATTATGGGGATATATTTTGGAAATGTGTTTTTTGAGATAAATGGATTAATAGGTGTGAATAAGTGAGTGGAGGAGGTGCCATTTTATAAGTGGGGGAGGGGACCTTCTTGGAAACAACTTGGAAATTTCCCAAAAGAATACAAAATAATAAAATAATTCCCAAAAAAAAATTATTCAAAATGGCCTTATATTATAATTTTATATAATATATGGTTTAAATATAGCTATAAAATAGTATTTTGACAAGTTTAATTGTCAAACTTACCCTTATATTTTGGTTTAACCCCTAGTAAACTCGTTTTAACCTTAACCATGATAATCCATTTTTATCATTTTTACTATTCATTAGGAACAAAAATTAAGTTGAAATTATTATATAATATTAATTATTCTAATTAAAAATATTAAATCCATTTTTTAAATTCAATTCATAGAAGTGGTATAATTTAATTTAAAATTAAACCCATAGATGCGATGAAAAAATGGTTTTCTAAAGAAAAAACTTTCAAAAGTATAAAAAGTTTTTATATAAAAATTTAACATTAAATTGATTAGAATGACCTAAATTGGATTAATAATAATATAATTTAATCTATTTTACTTTTAAAATAATTTTAAACAAAATTTACCTTTATAAAACTTTTAAACAAAAAGGCAGTTTTCAATAAAAATCAGTATTTTTTACCATTCATAAAAAGATCAATCCTTTCATAAAATTCTCCAAAATTAAATATGATAAATTTTAAATTTTTATTAAAAAAATTAATTTAATTTTTTCAAATATATTTTATGAAATTGGTAAAAATTAATTTTAAAATAAGTCCACAAAACATTATGAAATCATTTTTTAGAAAAATACAGTTTTTTTCAGAAAAACAATTTGTTTTCTTTAAAATGATTTTTATTTTCATTTATAATAAATTGGTAACCAGTGAATATTTTTTATATATGTGTAATCCATATAATTTTTATAATTTATTTAGTATTATTCATACCCACTAATTTAATATCTAAGTTATAATGGTCATATGTAAATAATATATTTTGAGGGACGTTTAAGCTTGATATTGCATGCCATATATGTTATAGAATATAATGTTCTTCTTTTAAAATATTGGTGTGTTTCAAACTTAGTCTAAGAATTATTTTATATATATCACTAATTATCTTGATTACAAGGATATATGTTGTTTCACTTAATTCCATCAAGGAGAAACACTTGTTTAACTGGTCCTTAACTGATTGTAATACTGGTATGTCATTTTTAATAAGTAACATATCATGAACATACACTGCTATGAATAAGACCTCACTCCCACTAAACTGCTTATAAAAATATTTATCACATTCATCCTTTATGAAACCAAATTATCATAGGGATTTATCGAACCAAATGTTCCATGACCTAGATTTATACTTTAACCCATAGATGGATCTCTATAACTTTTATATCTTATTAGCATTTCTTGGAGTCATAAACCCTTCAGTCTGTGTCATATAGACATATTCATGAAGGTTTTTTTAAGGAAATCTATTTTGATATCTATCTAAAAAATATCATAGTCATGGAAGGTTATGATGGTAATTATAATTTTTATGGATTTAAACATGGAAACTGGAGAAAAGGTTTCATTATAGTTAATTACTTTATGTTTTTTGAATCCTTTATCTAATATACTTACTTTATAAGTACTCAATTTACCATATATTTCTTGTTTTATATTGAATACCCATTTTCATCCAACAATCTTTGCATCAACTTGAAGATCAACCAAAACCCATACTTGGTTCCGATAAATGGAATCTATCTCAGAATTCATAGATTCTTTCCATCTTGTGGATTCTGATCCATCTACTATATCCTTGTAGGAAAAAAGATCATTATTTTCAACCAATAACGAGTCACCATCTTTGGTGACTATAAAACTATACATTTTTGTTTCTATATCCTATTTAGTTACCCTATTTAGTACTTATGTTTCATGAACAAAATCTTCTACGAGGACCTATATAATCTATTCTTATACCAAATCTTATGTATCTTGAGCATTAATTTCATAAAAGTAAATATTTCTCCTACTACCATCCTTAAGGATGTGCTCCACCTCAATAAAAATGGCTTATCTTGAGACAATCACCTTTTTTTCTAAGGGGTTGTATAGATAATATCATCTTATTTCCTTGGGATACCCTATAATGATACACTTCATGTGTCATGATGCTAGTTTGTTGCTAGAGTTGGACTTAAAAAATTCCTTGTAACCCCATGCACTAATATGTGGAAGCTTGAGTTTCTTTCCACTCCATAACTCAAAAGAAATACCATTTTCCACTTTAATTGGTACAAAGTTTAGTGTGTATGTTGAATTATGTAATTTATATCCCCAAAAGGATAATATAAGACTTGAATGGATCATCATCTACCTTAATATGTTAATAAAGGAACAATTTCTCCTTTCACTAACACCATTCCACTATGGTGTATAAGGAGGAGTGAGTTGGGATTGGACCCCACATTCCCATAGAAGGTTAATGAATTCTTGGTTAATATAATCACTGACTAGACTAGATCAAATATTCTTTATTTTCTTACCAGGTTTATTATCTAATTTATTATTGAATTCTTTTAATTCTCAAAATATTCCTACTTATGCCTCATTAAGTATACATATCCATTTCTACTTAAATCATCAGTAAAAGTAATGAAGTAAGAATACCCACCTCCAACTTATACTAGAAATGGTTCACACACATAAATGTGTACCAATTGTATAATAACTATATCATTTTCACCATGTCCATCAAATGACAGCTTGGTCATTTTGTCTTATAAATAAGTGTGACATCTGTCAAGTGGTTTTAGCTCAAAATATTCTAAGTAACCATCTTGATAAATATTTTTCAAATGCTTCTTGTTTATATAACCAAGATAGTGATTCCACTACTGGGTGTAAAACAATTCATGCAGACTTGATTTGTTATCAATTTTCAATACTTGGTTTTTATAATTTAATGCATTAATATTGTTTTTGAAATGTGTCATACCATAACATATGTTTTCTTTATAAAAGAAACAAATTTTATTTCTGAACTTGAAAATAAAACCATCTATATCTAGGTAAGATCCAAAAATTATGTTTTTTGTAACCATTAGTATATAATAACTATATTTTAAAACTGAGATCATCCTAGTTGACAATGGAAGGTGGTAGTCTCTAATGGCTAGAGTAGCCAACCTCTCATAATTTGAAACCCGTAAATCCACCTCTCCTATGAAAATCTTTCAAAATCTACTTAGTTATTGAATTTTAATATATACGTGAGAACAATAAGCTATATCTAATACCCTAAATGTGGTTATAGAAATATTTAAATCGATAATGAACACACCCATAACTTCCCCTTACTTCTTTAACTGTGTTCAGTTTTTATTCTGGTGGACCAACTTTCCACATGAAGCACACTGAATCATTTTCCTTTAATTTTATTTGGATATTCATTTTCTTGGAAGGACAATGATCATGCACCATTGACTTAGGACAAGTCTTGGGACTCTTTGACTTGTTCTTCCCTTTATTTACCATAAGGACTGCAAGATGTTCATCCCCCATGTCTTTATCAACTTGGTGAATCTGAATAATGAGTTCCAAAAGAGTCTTCTCAGTATTGATCATATTATAATTAACAATAAAATTGGATAAAATCTTAGGTATGAAGGATAAAATGGGATTTATGTGAAACTCATCAAGGATCATAAATCCCAAGATATATAAGTGCTTAATGTATCCAATCATCTTGACTACATGAGGCCCATTAGGCACCAAATCTCCAAGTTTGCATGTGAATAGAGCATTGGAGATCTCATATCTCTCTTTTCTTTCTTTATCATTATATAAATATTAAAGGTGATACATGATGATATACATATCCATATCCTCACGTTTCTTTAAAATCTCACCAGATATGGAAGATAACATGAAACATTGGATATCTATGGAATCATCCAAATGTTTTATATAGAGAGATAACTCTTCCTCACTAGACTCTTTTCCAAGAACCTCGGGAATAAGGTTTTCCATTACATATAATTTTCCTTCATGTTGTAGTATAATGCATAAATTCCTATATAATTATTAGAAATTCATGCTGATGAAAATGTTATCCTTCTCTAGAATGGATCGTAGTAATGTAGTTGAAGTTGTACAATTTTCCATTTCTATAAAAAATAAGAGAATAATTTTAGTATTTTATCTAGATTACTGATTTAGATAATAAATTTTAAATTTTATTTATTAATACTCCACTATTTAATCGAATCCCGATATCCCTTACCATCAAACTCATATTATCCAATTTTGTGAATAATCTAGTTTCAAGGACCCATATTTCCCTTATCATAACCCATATATTGGCCTAAAAAGTTATTTGAAGGGTTTTCCAACTACATTAACTTGTAGATCCATGATCCCTTGAGTAGACTCCTCAATAATGAAATCCTAAATATGGATTTACTCAAAAAATTTCCTCTTAGTTACATCAATTACTACTTGGGTAGTCAACCCTTGATGTGAACTAAGTTAAGTCAACTTAATAACTCAAGTTAAAATTCATTGATAATTTAAAAAACCCCAAATTGATTTAGTTAAGCACTCTGAACTATGGTTCAATTCTAACTGAGTTAGTGGAAGGTATACCAACTTAAACTTAATTTGAGGGATTTTTATATTTATGTGTAAAACATCCATTTTATCTTGTTTCATTATTATTAATATCAATTGAATTTTAATTAAGTCATTAACCATGTCTAGATAATGTTTACAGATATTATAATAGTAATTTTAATTCCATCTTGCATGATTTTTAATTAATGAATTAAACAACCATAAATAATTAACCATGCAATTTATATAAAATAAAATAAATAAAGTGGAATGACCATGATTTTCTCTAATTTCTGGTTTATATATTTTATAATAAACCAACCCTTGACCCAATGGAATTAACTCATGGAACCATGTCAGGTTTGAGTTATAGCATTTTGCCTATACTCCTATGTACCCCTTGGATTAGTATCCCATTGGATTTGAACTTGAATCTCCTCCACTCTATCCATTATATAATTTTACTCACAAAGGTGAGAGGAACCAAAATATTGGTTTAGGGGGTTTTCATAAAAGAAACTACGGGAATGCATGACCTTACATAATGAGTGGAGAGGAATGACTTGAACACAATTATTTAATTTAATAAATTATTACAAAAACCATGAAATAATAATTTAAACAAACCAATCATATACATAGGTTGGTCTAAGGTCAAGGTCATCCCCATAACATGCAATTAATATGAAAAAGTACACTATATTTCATTCACTTCAATCCGTTCTTTATTATTAAGATGAAAATTATTGAATCAATTCAATTAATTAATTACTTAATTATTTCCCTTTATCTTAATGAAAATATGAAGTCTCTTAGAGATACCCATCATAAATGAAACATGTAGAAGAAATGTATTGACCAATAGTTACACATAATCACATGGAATTGATTGTGAATTTTTTAATTCTGTAAACATTTATAATATAACCAACACATCAGATGTCAACAATGTAATTAGGTTTTTAATGATTCAATTAGTTATTATTTAGGAAATTTAATTCTATTCTTTACTAGGTGAATACACGATGTGTACTAATGAGATACATTTCATGTTAATCACTTTTTTTGTATCCAGTATTAACACATAGATACTCATCATGTATCTCAATTGGGTTATATAGTGTATGCTAACGAGCTACACATCATGTGTTCCATGTGATACGCATTCACATAACTCACCTATGGACTCAACATGTTCTTTAGATGCAGGAATTAATGAGTCATATGACATTTATGCCAGATACACACCATCCATATCATTAATGATCTAGGTTTTTAGTCTCATATAGCGTAATTTCGTGTATTTGAACACACAATTATTATGAATTTCACCGCTAAATAGTGTAGATTACACAATGTGAATGACATCTACATACCATGTGGCATGATATCCCATGGGCTAGGCTATCCCAGTAAATATATGATTCACATTAAATGATCCATGTTTTATTACTCCTTGATGTGTTGTGTATCCTGTGACATGTCCAAGTATAGTGAACTTAGGTACATGACGTGTACTTCGATCACACTTCATGAATCCCTATCTACCAACCAGAATCCTCTACACCCACTATGGAATCTCAAATCATTATTCACCTATTCTTAATCTACTTAAGATGATATGAAACTTGAACAAAGAGAATTAATATTTTTAAAACATTCACTATATATTAAACAATGAATAAAATATAATTGAAAACCTAACAAAAATTGCATATAATCGATAAATGAATAATAAATAATTATAAATTATTATGTGAGAACTCCGATACTAATTCAAGGTTTCAGGTCATAGCAGAAGCGGGCTGGGAAGTTCCCAACAAATGTTTTTCCATTAGTTTCTTCACATTTATCCTCAGAACTAGATAGAAATGTGTTCCTAAAATCCACAAAGAGAGTATCTTTTCACATATAATTTATAAATAATCATTTAATTAATAATTACCTTTTATCAAATTCTTTCTTCATTGATGTGTCAATAAACCATTATTATTTTACCATCACTACATTAGAGGAATCAAGGGTATATTACCTCTAGCAGTGATCCAAACATTCTCTATGAATCTCCGATCATTTCCATAAAATTATTTGGGTACTAGTGTGGATGAATATAACACTTGCGATGATCACCATTGATCATAACTAAATCCTTTAAGGGAGAAAAGATTCACACTAGTGGAGGAGGAGAATTGATCAGAGTTTTCAGAGTGTTTTATGGAGGGATCTCTCCAAGGCTTGAGAGGATTCTCTCTATAATTTATTATTCAAAATGATGGAATTAATCTTGTACATCCAAAAAATATCATAACTGGGTTTATATAGTGCTAGGGTTAGAAAATAAATAATTACACAAGAGCCCTTATTATTTTCCTAATCCTTGGAGAACCCCATGTTTAATAATAATATTATTAATTTAATTTACTTAACATGTGCTAAACTCCTTGATAAAATAAATATTATTTTCCTTGAATAAATACATTGATATTTATCCAAATAATATTTAATATTAAATTTATCACTATAAAATTAAACCCGATTTTCCAATCCTCTTCAATATTTATCAAGACTTAAATAATGACTAATTAATTAATTAATTAAATGTTATTGCATTATTCACCAATAAATATATAAATATTATTTTCATCATAATAGTGAATAAATATTTATTAAACATTCACATAAATAAATAAATAAATATTATGTTACCTTGTGAATAAACCAGAATAAATAAATATTTTATATTCACATAATTAAATAAATAATTACTTAATGAATAAATATTTATTAAATATTTAACTCACATATATATTCTCTTAAATAATCGGTGATTGAATATTTTCAATCAAACCAACATGAATAATTATTAAACCACATATGAGAATAATATTTATCCAACATGTTAAATTAATATAAAATTTTACTAAGGTTTCAAATAATTTCAGCATGTGACCCCCTAGGCCCCTTTCTTAGTGGTATTATGCTACACTTCCTAAAGTACAAGGTTGGCATCTAGCAACACACCAAGACACCAATAGAGAAATAAGTTAATCTTGAAATGAAATGTTACCTCCCATGAACCTACACTATTTAATATAATTAATTTATCTAAATATCTCTAATCAAGAAGGTTTCATGTTAGTGTCATCAACATACATGCTTTATTTCTCTTTATTTTAATTTTTGGTAATGAACTTTCCTTCAATATCACCGTGTCCATGGACTTAATCAGGTAGATCAATTACCATCAAAGGTCCTGAGATATCAACTTCAGTTAAATAACAAAAGGGATAAATCCTTTCTCATGTTATTTATTAATACAACATCACTCGTGACACACCCAAAGTATTACACTTCACCATGAGAATATGCCATCATAGTTTTTGTCAATACATCAAAGTATGAAACACATTCCATGTATTAATAATAATCTTAAAGTTTAAGGATCATTACACATGTAGAAATCCAAACTCCAATAACCCAGAGCCAGTGTTTACTTTATTACATAGGCAAAAGATACAAGGGATCTCATCCTAAAGGAATCATCATTTTAGTATTATTGAAAAACCATATACATACATGATCACCATATTAAATTGGAAATATAAAATATATAGAATAAGAAACACTCTTGCATCCTTGATATTATTTATAATATCCTTCTTCATATATCAGGGAAAGGAAAACAAATAAAGGGTGAGCTTAGATGCTCAGTAATATTTACATATAATAGAATCTATCATGAATAAATAAAGAATAATAAATATGGAAAATTAAATAAATGAAAACATGTGTCATTTAATAAAAAACTTGAGAATGAAATGCATCCATGGATAATATTAATGTAGTAATCTCATGGATAATAATAACTAAATTCTCAATGAAGGAAATTATTAATATTAGATTTCATGCTCTCAGACATCATGATATCTATACCATCAAATCCTTGTGCCAAGATAGTTTAATTGATGGTTAGGTATATACCAAAAACCCATTTAATAATTTTGGATAACTAATTTTTCTCATGATATCAGTCTATGCATCAAGGGGATATCTATAACCAATCCCCACTTATCACTACATGTCCAATGCATTCTTCATATATTTAATGATCAATTTAATTAAAAAATAACATGTCTTATCAAAAAATATCTACATTTAGTAAAGAATATAGAATATTATGATTTCCCCAGTCAATCAAATAACTTTCATAGTAAAACATCATATGTAATAATGATATACAATTTTGGAAATAATCATATTCATGATACAAAAAATATGGATATTTAAGAGAAATGTAATATCCAATTAAAAATTATCATAATAAAGGGAATGTTTCAAGACAAATTTAACAACCAAAAAATTAACAAGTGATTAAAGATTACCATAAATTTGTTGGAAATATAGGTTTGGTAAAAAAATCATGTCCTTTAGAGAAAAAAGGAAAATGAAAGAAAAACATTAACAAAATATTTAATTAATTTTTTTTATTTTTAAAACCATTGAGATCTTGTATAATAATCTAAAAGTGAATAAAATGGTTTTGGTAGTGGGAAAATCAGTTAACGTCGTACACATTAAAAACATTCCTTCTGACTTTTTGTAAATAAGGTAAAAACGAAACTTTTTGAAAAAAATTTGAATGATTACTTTCAAAAATTTAAAAAATTAAAGGATAAAATAAAATTTCCTTAAAAAATAATTTTATTAAATAAAAATGACTTTTGTAAAACAATTTAGCAAAATACAAATATGGAAGAAAAATATACCCGATAAAAAAAAGAAATAAGATTGAATTTTTCTTAAATTTATTTTATTGATTTAGGTGAAAAAGAGAGGAAAAGTTGGAAGAAAATATGTCAAATCATTAAATATCCATAGGATAAGAAAATATATGGAATTTATGAGGGGTATATAATAATATTCCTTCAATTAAAATAAAGGAAATCCCAAAAAAATGTGATTGTAAAATAAATTCTTACATATTTGGTAAATTTTAAAATTTATCCCCTTGAAAGAGTAAACTTAAATTGAAACTTGAATCATAATTAATAGATATATATTAATTTTAAATACATAAAAGGGGTATTATATACACCACATAAAAGTAAATAGGAGCATAATACCAAATATGTATCAATGGAGTTGAAATTGAGATGAAATCCCTTACCTCAAGTTCGACTTGTCTCGTAAGTGATTTTAGTCACTTGTATAATAAATTTTAATTTCTTATAGTTACATACCAGAATCATAGGTACACACACACACACATATATAATATCATATATTATCTATTTATAACATCTTATGACCCATTTGTTAATAATATTTTATTATTATCATTGTTTCAAGTGTTAACTGATTCATTTTTCATGAGGATTTTGATTTGGTAGTTCTAGTACTTGTACTTTGATTATAGTTACGTAATATACATAATGTTATTCATGATATAAATATCATATATATTCAATATATAGATATTTATATTCATCCATAAAATATAGATTTGAAAAAATGAATTACAACGTTCATAGATATGATAGCCTGTACGTATGCATGAACACTATTTTCTATTTTCAACAGATGAAACAAAATAAAGGTAAAAAATAATTCAGTTTTATAGGATAATTTTTATAACATATATACCTTATATATTTATTAAATCTATCCTTATTATTATCTATGTAAAATTTAAATGAAAAATGAATCACATCGATTTGTGGAGGTGATAGTCCACACGTACGCACAAGCGACGTTATCATTTCTCAATGGATTGAAAGCTAAGAAGGTAAATATGATATTATAGTTATAAAAGTATAATTATTTCATAAATACCATATATATTAATTATTTAAATTTTTATAACCATCCAATTAAATTGGTGATGAAAAATGAATTATACCGCTACGTGGAGACAAAAAGCCGTACACTATTAGAATTCTAGGTATTTACAATGGGTTATTTGCGATGGGATCCTATCGCAAATATGCTTTAGCAAAGGGGTTCCGTCGCAAATATCATGTTGTAAAAAATGTCGTTGTAAAAAATATTATTTTCAACGGGCCCATCGCAAATAATATTTTTTGCGATGGGCAACTTCACCGTCACAAATAAGTCTCCGATTATATACTTTATATATATAAACTTTTTTGTGACGGACCCGTCACAAATACTTTTTGCGATGGGCCTGTAATCCTGCCGCAAATACTTTTTTGAAAATATTTATTTAGACTATTTGCGATGGGCCCGTCGCAAATACTTTTTGCGACGGGCACGTAATCCCGTCGCAAATACTTTTAAAAAAAAAATTTATTTAAGCTATTTGCAACGGGAACCCGTCGTAACAGATCCCGTCGAAAATAATAAATAAATTTAATAAAATTATGATTATTGAAAAATTAATTTTAATATTATTAAAATAATAAAAAATAAAAAATATTAAAATTCTCAATATTCACAAAAAAATATAGAAAAATCATAAAATATTATTATTATTATTATTATTATTAGTAAAATAAACTAACATTAAAAAATATAACACTGAAAAAATATATTTAATAAAATTATGATTAATGAAACAATAATATTAATATTATTAAAATAATAAAAAAATAAAAATTATTAAAATTATCAATATTCACAAAAAAAATCATAAAATATTAAAAATTAAATTATATAATATTCGCACCGATATAAAAGATAAAAACTGTAAATAGTTCATATTACAACAAATGTTAAATTCAAATGTTTTTAACATAAAAAAATCACTGGGGGGTCATCTTCTTGAGGAGGTGGAGGAGATGAAGGAGATGGTGGAGGGAACTCCATCCCCACTACCACAAAAATAGTTTTTCGCAGCGCCCCCCTTTATTAGCGCTAACGAAAAAGCACTGATAAAGGGGGGTCCCTTTATCAGCGCTTATTTAGTAGCGCTGATAAAGGGGGGCCTTTATCAGCGCTTTTTTTTAGCGCTGATAAAGGGTCGGCTTCAAAAAAAAATTTAAAAATATATTAATATATTAATATATAAATATATTTATATTGTTATATAAATATAATATATAATTTTTAAATATATTTTAGATAAGTATAAATGTACATTTACACTTATTATACTTAATATATAAGATATTTAGTGAAAATGACTTCTTAAAAAATTAAAAAATATTTTTAATTAATATTTTGATAATCATTATTGAGTAATAGTCATTTAATAACAATTTGAGGACTAAAAAAATTAAAAAAATTAAAAAAAGATCCAAAATATGTTGAAAACGCAACTCAAACTTCAAACGGCCATAACTTTTGATCCGAGTGTCCGTTTGAGCTCTACCACATATCAAATCGAATCCTGCGACGAGCTCTACGTCACTGTGACCCGGGGGAACCTTGGTTGAGCATTTTTCAAGGCCAAAAGAGGCCCAAAAGGCCTTCAAAACTGAGTTTTTTGTCGGGGTACCCAGATTTTTTAATATTTTTTGGATTTTCAAACTCGTTTAAGGGGGTATTATTAGATTTTCTTGGCGGGTACTGAATTTATTCCAAGGTATTACATTCATATTGATATTATGTCTTTGAAATTTCATCCTTTTTTATAATGAACTGCTATTTATAATCAAATATATAACTATATGTACATATTTTTTATATATTCGCACCTAAAAATTAAATTTTTTAAATAAATAATTAAACATATTTACATATAAAATATATTAGCTTTATCTAAATAATAAATAATATCCATTTTATTTAAAATACCAATATATGAATATTTATATACCTATATATTAATCTAACTATATATATATATTAATCTAACTATATATATATATTAATCTAACTATATATATATTAATCTAATAACTATATATATATTAATATAACTACATATATATATATTAGTATTACTATAAATATATATATTAATATCACCATAAATATATATATTAATATCACTATATATATATTAATATAACTATATAAATATATATTCATATAACTATATATATGTTAATATAACTATATATATGTTAATATAACTATATATATGTTAATATAACTATATATATATATATTAATATAAATATATATTACTATACGAGTAAATATAACTAAATATATATATATAGATATAGATATATATTAATACCACTATATATATATATATTAATATTACTATATATATTATAATATAACTATATATATATATATTATAATTTAACTATATATATATTAATATAAATATATATTACTATACGAATAAATATAACTAAATATATAAATTTATATATATAGAGATATCATGAATTGGAAAGCAAATCAAAATAGAGTAGTGGTAAGGGCTTAGGCGCGTAGGGGGGAGGTCTTGAGTTCAAATCCTGGTAGAGGCAGGGATGAGCGTGCATGGGGAATATTGGAGCAAGCACTGTTAAAGGGTGGAGGGGGGTGCGTGGGGTGCTGTATAGGGGCCGAAAAGCGCTGTAAAAGGGGGGGTTCAAGTGCTATAAAAGCCCCCCGATTGGCAGTATTTTTAAATTTTTTTTAATTTTTTTTAACTTTTATCAGCGCTTTTTTAAAAGCGCTGATAAAATGGTACTTTATTAGCGCTATAAAAGCCGCCATCGATGCATCTCCTCCTCGTGCTACTGCTTCTGCTGTTGCTGCTGCTGATGCATCTCTTCTTGCTGCTTCTGTAAACTCTCTATAAGGTCATTCTGAGCTCGGAACTACTCCTGATACTGTGAGGTAGAAGATGATGCCTCTCCACGTGCTCCTCTCGAGCTGGACGCCGACATCACAGAAGTACCATAATAAGTACCAGGAGTCACATGAGAGCCGATACCAACTACTTGGCCCTTCTCAAAGCCATACTGAGTCACCTGCATCCATGCCGCCTCATCGAAATTGTGGGCACTGGTCCGATCAGTCGCGTCGTCCTGACCCTCAGCCTGTGTCTGAGTGGTCATAGCCTCATATGACTCCTTTAATTCCAATTTGAAATTAAAAATTTGAAAATATTATATGTAGTTAATTGTCAAACTGAAAAAATAAGACTAACCACAATCCGACGCTGGCGACCACCTCTAATCTCTCTGGTGGCTGGATCACTGTACATCCTCCGATAAACATCGTACTATGTAATATAGGGATGCTCGACTACCTATATGAATATAAAATAAACTATTTATATTTGAAGATATATAAAATATTTAAACAAATACTTACCAGATGCTCTCTATGCGTACTGAATGTACGACTACCAGCTCAATGCATCACCTCCTGTCTCCCCTGGTTCTGCCAACCCAATGAAGACCTCCTCTGAAATCCACCACCCAACCAGTGTGCACATAATCCATCCCAAAACTGGGATGAAATGTACTCTGGTAGGTGGGCTCTACATGACTCATTAAATATTGTCGCTTCTGCTTTCTTAATTTCCGTCTTTCTTAAATTGTGCAAAAACTAACGTAAACGCTCACTCATATCCACCTCCCATGATGCATGGATATCGTCACACATGATATCATCGATGAGATACCATAAACCCTAAAAAAATTTTATAATATAAATTTATTAATAAAATAAATTTCAAAATAAATATTATTTATTTACGTCCCAACCAATGATTGTAGATGCTGAGATGCACATCAATGGGAATCTATTCCCATGTGATCCATGGATGAGAAAAATAATTGTGCAAGATAGCGCTCCCCTGTCCAACAGATACATGCGTAAAACTGTGAAAAAAGAATAAATAATCAAACAATTAGTATATATGTAAATAAATTAATGAAAGTTAACTAAAATATACAGGTTACCATACCTCCGTGTGCATGGATTGAAGCTAAGATGTGGACGTCGCTCGGGGATAGGGTCATGAATCATAAGTTGCATAAGACCACGCCCCCTCCGCGTACTTCCTGAACCACTAGTAGGTTGAGGGTCAGATGATCCCACATTCCCTTCATCCAAAGGTAGCTCAACCTCCTCTAAATCATGAAATAGATCAGAGTCCATCTTCAACACAAAATTATTATTGTTAGCAGACAGTTGAAAATAACTATTATATATAGATATATATTAATTATGATCATAACCATCATTTAACTCTTTCAATGTTAACCTTCATCATCATCTTCATATCTGACGATGTCAATGTCTTTATATTCCTCCTCGGAAACATCAATATCCATATGAGTTTCACTTTCAACATCCCTTGTCATTTCAAATTCATTTGTAACATAATTAACATCTTCTTCACCATCAACCCTTAATTGTGGGGTGTCATCATCAATATTCACATTTCTTTGTGAAAAAGATGGATTTTGAGTAGTCTCTTGAAAAATTTCAATTCCTTCCACTTTATCAGAACCACATTCAGTTTGTGTAAATTAATTTTCCTGAGATTTAATTTTTATTATGCTCCACCAATAACTCAGGTCTCTTGAAGTAGCACAATACTTTGCGTAATAAATTTTATGTGCCTATTGAGCCAGTAAAAATGGTCCATTTACTACAAGAAGACTTTTATATTTAATATTGATTATTCCATGAGTTGGATGAACATGTAATCCTCTCTCAGTATCTTACCACTGACATTTAAACATCGTTATGTAATTGAGTCCAAGATAACATAGCTCAATAATTTCATTTAGAATACTGTAAAAGTCAACTTTAGTTTCTCTATGATGTGATCCTCTTAAACAAACTCCACTATTCATTGTTTTTTTTGATTCCCCATATGTACGTGTATGAAATCGAAAACCATTCACCACTTATGCATTATAATATTTAACCATTTTGGATGGTGGGTTACTCAATATACACAGTCTCTTATCAATTTTATCAGCATGTTGAGACACCTGAAAATTTGTAAAACAATTATCAATATAATAAATAGTAAATTTAATTGATATTAAACCATCAATAATTTATGTTACCAGTTTTTGAAACCATTGAGAAATTTTTTTTGTCTGTGTTCTTCAAGAGTAGCTGCTGTAATTTTTGGAAGTTGTTTCTTGATATGATTATCATATAACCTAAAAATAAAATATGTTTACATGCTATAACAGAAATTATAGAATAAGTGATAGAAGAACTCACAGTACAAATGATGTAATTTTTTTACAGTTGAGCAGAACATATGTATGAGCTCTGTGATGTTCATCGTCTGAAAGACATCATTCTTGAACTCCACCGAAGCCAAGATTTGGATAATTAAAAACTGATAATTTATTGTCCATTTAATTATTAACATTTCCCTCATTCCATCCCATGCGGTTTTGTTTTGATGTATATTCAGATTCAAAATAGTGAGAGTAGAAAAAAACAATTTCCTATTGCAAATAAGCTTCAACAATTGAGCCTTCATCTGATGCTTTGTTACGTACTTTTTTCTTCAATTTTTGCATGCATCTCTCGATTGGGTACATCCATCGAAACTGTACTGGACCTACACATTTAGCTTCATGTGGCATATGTAATATCATATATTCCATTGAGTCAAAGAAAGCAGGCGGAAATATTTTTTCCAGTTTACATATAATTACAACAACATCTTCTTCCAGTTTTCTTAGCGCATCGTAGTCTGTTGTCACTACACAAATGTCTCGAAAAAAATATGATATGTCTGATATCGAATCCCAAATCATATAATTCAACAAACCTCTAAATCAAATCAGCATAAGTCTTTCCATTATAACATGAAAATCATGAATTTTTAATCCGGTAATACGACCATTCTTAACACATCTTCCCAAATTGGAACCATAGCCATCTGGAAGTCTCAAATCTGAAATCCATTGAAAAAATAATAAGCAACTCTCTTTGGATAGTGTATAAGCTGCTTTTGGCTTCATTAACCTCTGTGATCTGATATTTTCAAATAGTTCAAGTTCTGGTCACCTGTAAATTTGGGCAAGATCTAATCGTGATTTTACATTATCTTTGGTCTTACTTGGTGTATCAAAAAATGTATGAAATAAATTATCAAAACTGTTCTTCTCAATATGCATGACATCCAACATGTGGCAGACCAACAAATCAGACCAATATGGGAGATCCCAAAAAATGATTCGTTTTATCCAATTATGTTCTTTCCCAAAGCCATGAATTTTCTGTTAGTTTACTGTTGGCCCAAATGTGATGGGAGGTAATGAAAATACAACTGATTTTAACTTTGTACTTGAGATCATTTTTGGAGGTTCATCCCTTTCAATTGTTCCTTTTCTGAAATGAGATTTTTTCCTTCGAAAAGTATGATTGGTTGGAAGAAATCTGTGATGATAGTCCAAATAGAAAGGTTTTTTCCCATTGATGAGCATAAAAGCTTTGTTGTCTTTTATACAGTAAGGACATGGTTTCAGACTATGTGTACTTTATCCAGATAACATGCCATATGCTGGAAAGTCACTAATCATCCACATCAATGCCGCTTTTAATGTGAAATTTTGTTTTGCAGCAACATCATATATACTAACACCATTAATCCACAATGCATTTAACTCATCAATCAATGGTTTCAAATAAACATCAATATTATTTTTCAGATGTCCTGGGATTAATAAGGTCAAAATGATATAGGGCTCCTTCATCAACATCCATGGAGGTAGATTGTACGGAGTTATAAAGATAGGCCAACATGAATACTGACTACCATAAGAAACAAACAGATAGAAACCGTCAGTAGAAAGACCCAATTTCACGTTTTGGGCTTCTAAAGAAAAAGACGGATGCAGACGATCAAAATGTTTCCATGAATCACCATCATATGGATTATTCAATCTTTTACCAGTTGAAATATTGGTTTTATTCCATGAAATCATTGACACTATGTTATGAGACATAAATAAATGTTGCAACCTGGGTTTAAGGGGGAAATATCTCAACTTTTTTACAGGAATCTATCCAGACTTCCCTGGTTGAGCTTCTTTATACCTTGATTGTCCACATGTGGGAAAACTATACAATGAGTCATTTTCCCCAGAATATAAGATGAAATCATTTTCATATGCATGAATCTTCCAATAACTAAGTCCTATATTACAAACCAACCTCTTTCTCTCATAGTAATTTGCAGGCAACACATTTCCTTCAAGTAACGGTGTTTTAACTAAAGAAAATATCTGATTAAAACAGTTTTCTGACATTGCATTATCTGATTTAATAGCCATAAATTTTGCAACTGCTTCTAATTTGCTTATCTTGCAACCAGGATATAATGCATCCTTAGCATACCTCAACAACTCATAAAATTCGGATGGTTCCAACTCAGGAGTTAAATCAATATCATCATGAGTTTTAGTTTGTTGAACAGATGGACCTGCAATACCATGTACTAAATTTTGGAACCGTGATGGATCCAGAATCAAGCTATTAGTATCTTCTCTAGAACCATGTTCACCGTGTTGATACCAAAAAACATAATCTGGTTGAAAACCAATCCGCAAGAGATGTACCCCAACCTTGTCAAATGTGTCAAACGTTCTCAGAGCACATTTTTTACAAGGACACTTAATTGTGCCTTCTGAAACATATTCTGGTTTTGATGATGCAAATTCTAAGAAAGTTTCAACACTCTCAATATATATAGGATTTAAACTAGAACCACTTGGATTTCTGTGCTGATTTATCCTAGCGCGATCATCTAATAATGACTGGTGTCGACTTCCTTATTCCATATTTTTCTACAAAATATAAAATCATCATTGTTTTTGAATAATTTGAAATTATAAAAATAATATCTGAAAAAAGAAGATAAATAATTACTACTACTTCTTAATAATTACCATTAATTAAGGGAGACACAATTTCCAATGGATTGACGACTACTCTTTTGTCCGATGGCTCATTTACTTACATCTTTCTCACACTGAAATCACAATAAAGAATCTGGTTGGAGGTATGAATATTCATTCACATATGCATGAGAATGAATATGTGTATCTCCAACCAGATTCTTCATTGTGATTTCAGTGTGAGAAAGATGCAAGTAAATGAGCCGTCAGACAAAAAGATCCCCCTTTTCATCGATGAATCGTCTTCTTCCAACTGTCACCACCTGAAAACATTATAAAAAATATGATCCTACGAATGCATATCCAATATCGTGCATACAAGATTGAATATGCCTATGTAGAAGCACAATTTTCATAATGTTTTGAGTCGGTGAGAGTTGAAAGGAGAAAAGTCATCGAGCAAAAGGAGTGCTGTCAATCCACTGGAAATTGTGCCAAGTTCTTAAAATTTATTAAAATTTATTAAAATTTCTTTCTAACTATTTCTAACTGTTCCTAACTAATTAATACTATTTATTGCTAATTATTACTATTTATTACCATTTATTACTAATTATTACTAATTATTCCTATTTATTACTAATTATTCCTATTTATTAATAATTATTCATATTTATTACAAATTATTCATATTTATTACTAACTATTCCTATTTATTACTAACTAATACTATTTATTACTAATTATTACTATTTATTACTAATTATTACAATTTATAACTAATTATTACTATTTATTACTAATTATTCCTATTTATTATTAATTATTCCTATTTATTACTAATTATTCATATTTATTACTAACTATTCATATTTATTACTAACTATTACTATTTATTCCTAACTATTACTATTTATTACTAACTATTACTATTTATTCCTAATTATTACTAATTATTCCTATTTATTACTATTTATTCCTATTTATTCCTATTTATTCCTACTTATTTCTAATTATTACTAATTATTACTAATTATTACTAATTATTACAAATTATTACAAATTATTACTAATTATTACTAATTATAACTAATTATTCCTATTTATTAGTAATTATTCCTAATTATTCCTAATTATTACTATTTA
Organism: Viscum album; assembly: GCA_963277665.1. NCBI lineage: Eukaryota > Viridiplantae > Streptophyta > Magnoliopsida > Santalales > Viscaceae > Viscum > Viscum album. The sequence goes on along the minus strand of OY728120.1, from coordinate 1,531,934,109 downwards.
TTGCTATTTATTACTAATTATTTCTACTTATTACTATTTATTACTAATTATTGCTATTTATTGCTAATTATTGCTAATTATTACTAATTATTACTAACTATTTCTAATTATTCCTAATTATTGCTAATTATTACTATTTATTTCTAATTTTTGCTAATTATTCCTAATTATTGCTAATTATTGCTAATTATTAGTATTTATTAGCAACTATTAGCAATTATTAGTATTTATTACTAATTATTACAATTTATTACTAATTATTATTAATTAATCCTATTTATTACTAATTATTCCTAATTATTCCTAATTATTACTAATTATTCATATTTATTACTAATTATTCCTATTTATTACTATTTATTGCTATTTATTACTAATTATTGTTATTTATTACTAATTATTGCTATTTATTGCTATTTATTACTAATTATTGCTAATTATCACTAATTATTACTAATTATTACTAATTATTGCTAATTATTTCTAATTATTGTGAATTATTGCTAATTATTGCTAATTATTGCTAATTATTGCTAATTATTAGTAATTATTCCTAATTATTAGTATTTATTACTAATTATTACAATTCATTAGTAATTATTACAATTTATTACTAATTATTACTGATTATTACTAATTATTACAATTTATTACTAATTATTACAATTTATTACTAATTATTACAATTTATTACTAATTATTACAATTTATTACAAATTCTTACAATTTATTACAAATTATTACAAATTCTTACTAATTCTTACTAATTCTTACTAATTATTACTAATTATTACTAATTATCTATATTTATTACTAATTAACTGTATTTATTACTAATTATTACAAATTATTACAAATTATTTGTATTTATTAATAAATATTACTAATTATTACTAATTATTACAATTTGTTAGTAATTATTACAGTTTATTACTAATTATTACAATTTATTACTAATTATTACAATTTATTACTAATTATTACAATTTATTACTAATTATTACAATTTATTACTAGTTATTAGTAATTATTACAATTTATTAGTAATTATTACAATTTATTACTAAATATTACAATTTATTACAATTTATTCGTAATTATTACAATTTATTACTATTTATTACAATTTATTAGTAATTATTACAATTTATTACTAATTATTACTAATTATTACTAATTATTACTAATTATTACAATTTATTACTAATTATTACAATTTATTACTAATTATTACAATTTATTACTAATTATTACAATTTATTACTAATTATTACAATTTATTACTAATTATTACAATTTATTACTGATTATTACAATTTTTTACTAATTATTACAATTTATTACTATTTATGACAATTTATTAATCATTATTACTCATTATTACTCATTATTACTATTTATTACTCATTATTACTATTTATTACTATTTATTAATAATTATTAATATTTATTACTAATTATTAGTATTTATTATTATTTATTACCAATTATTATTAATTACTACAAATTAATTTTATACATTAGTAATTATCGTTAATAATTATTAATTACTACTAATTATTGAAAATTAGTACTAAAAATTTCAATTTATTAGTACAAATAAATACTCATGACAAAACAATTTAAATTTAATTTAATTACAACTAATCAACAATAATAAAAATTAACATAAAAAAATGAAATAAATAATAAATTAAATAGAACACAAATACCTTTAAGCTTGATTTTCTATCGATGTAGACGGCTTCACTACTTCTTCGTGAACAAAAAAATTAACTTATAAAAATTTTCCCTCTAAAATCAGAGTTCAAAGAGAAACAGGATCTAAGAATTGAGAGAAATGAGAGGAAAAACGGATGAGGGTATATATAGGTTAAATCTTTTGCGATGGGACCCGTCGCAAATATCTACGCCCGCATTAATTACTGTCGGTGGTTAAAAAGTTATTTGTGACGGGTCCCGTCGCAAATAGTCCCTGCCGACACACCTTTTGCGATGGGACGACATCTCGTTGCAAAAATCTATTAACCGCCGCCGAGTATTTGCGATGGGGCCCGTCGTAAATAACCTTCACGTGGGCAATGAGAGATGAAATCCCGTCGCAAATAATTGGTTATTTGCGACGGGTCGTTACCCCCGTCACAAATAACCTCTTGGACGGACTTTTTGCGACGAGATTTATTCCCGTCGCAAAAAGTCCGTTGCAAAAAGTCCTTTTTCTCATAGTGGTACGTACACACAAGCGATGTTTTCATTTTCCGTAGGATGGAAAAGAGGTGTAAATTGGTTGTAAAATTATCACAATAATATATAAGTTTATTAATGATACTAGAGTTATTATATTAGGATGTAAAAAACAAATTTAGAATATGTATAAGAAAAAATAAATTTGAAAGAGTCGGTAAAGACGATTACCTCTTCTTCAGAAAACTTCCTCTCCTTCTTGAGGACCCTTGTAATGGTATTTTAAGAAGGTAAAAACATATAATTCATGGATAGGTAAGTGGATAAGAGAATTTTCTGGGGTTTGGTAAATCTATTTGGCTCAATGTGGTGTAAACAAAAGAGATAAGGGGTATCCTTTATAAGTGAGGGGAGGGGCATTTTTGGGAATTCATGAAATATTATAATATAATATGTGTATAACTCATGTAAAGTGGTATATATTATAATATAAGAAGTATTTGGTCTTAATATAATCATTAAATTAAATTTTGATAGGTTTAGATATCATTTTAAACCTTATTCTTTGGACTAACCCCTTGGTTAACCAATTTAAACCTTAACCATGGTAATGAATTTTTAAATACTAAAGGGTTATAATTTTAATTATAAGGTGAAAATTGAACCATAAATGGAAAATTTATGACAATTTAAACATTTTTTATTTTAAAATAATATAATTTTCATAAAATATCATTAATGACATTTTAGAAACAATTCATTTAATTTGACATTAAAGACACCAAGAAAAAAATGTAATTCAAATATGATCCTTTCACACATCCCTAATATGATATATTCATATGTAAAATTCATATAACATAATAATTCATTCAAAATTTATTACTTTTAATATTTTTAAAATCATTTATTTTATTTTTATATTAATTGAATAAATACCATATTGACATTGTGTAAGCATTTAAGGTAATTATTTAATCACTAAAAATTAAAAAAATTAACATGATAAAAAAAATTAATATTTCAAATGAAAATTAAAAACTGAACATAATTTTTTTATATTGTTATATAAAAATATTAGAGATATTAAAGTACAGAGTGTGACATTTTGTGTTTATTCCTTTCTCAAAGTAAAATAAAGGTCAATATCAAAGAAAATAGTAGTAAGTGGCCATATTTTTAGGTCTTGGATGGAAATGGAAAAAATAAATTCATTAAATAAGATAAATTCATGTTTTAGAGAACTTTTAAAGCCTTATCTCAAAGTTTTAACCCTATTTTACTCGTTTTACCCTTACCGAGGTGACAAAGATCCACCAATGTTACTATTCATAATGATAGAAAATAAAAAGGAAATATTTAACAAATTTCAACCTCTTGATTCAAAATATTGAATCAATTTTATCAAATTAAATTTATAAAAGTGGAAGAAATTAATTTAAAATAAAAAAAAACCCAATGAAAAATAGCTTTTTAGAAAAATGCATTTTTAAGTCAAAAAACGAGCTCATACCAAAATCATATATAATTTTGATTCAAATATAAATAATTATATTGTTTTTTAAAAAGGATTATTATGTTAATTTAGGATTAAATTCATATCATTATGGGGCTTTTTCAATTAAAAGAAATGTCACTTTTACAAAAAATCAGTATTTTTCACTATTCACTAAAAAATCAATTTTTTTTTTCTGAAAAATCCCCAAATTTCAACCTAAGATAATATTGACCTGATGAATTAAAAAATGGTATAATTTTAACATAATAATATCTTAATAGGTTGTCTCAGTTCATTTAAACTCTGTGTTGCGTGTGAATATAGTTATTAAATAAATTTATTTAAATAGAAATATATCATAAAATCTTGGCCTGTTACATTCTACCCCTTATAATAATTTCTCCCTAAAAATTCCTTCACTTTAATACAAAAAACTGATGATACTTATGCTTCATCACATCCTAATATTCCCACATATCTTCCTCAATTTTATGTTTTTCCACAAAACTTTGACTATATGAGTGGTCTTGCTTCATAACACTTTCTCTCTATGATCTAGAATCTCCACCGGTTGTTCCTCATAAGATAGATCTTTCTCTAATGGAATTCACTCTAAGTTCAATCCATTTTAAGGATCTGTTATGTTCTTACTTAGGAGATATACATGGAACACATTATGAACTTGATAGAGATTCTGTGAAAGTGTTAAGAGATAAGTTACCATCCTGATATGATCAATAATTTTGAAGGGATCGATATATCTAAGGATAAAATTTCCATTATTTGAAAATATCATAACCTTATTCCAAAGAGATATTAATAGGAATACATTGTCACCAACTTTTAACTTTAGATCTCATCAATGATTATCAACATAACTTTTTTTTATCTTTGAGCTTACCTTATGTGTTTTTGAATAAATATGATATTTTCTACCATTTTGTCAGCTAGATTAGGCCCCAATAACTTTATTTATCCAAATTCAACCCAAAAAATCAGATTTTTTCACTTCCTTCCATATAGGGATTCATAAGGATCCATATGAATACTCAAGTGAAAGCTATTGTTATAAGATAATTCTACTAAAGGAAGGTGTTGGTCCAAAAAACCTTTGAGATCCATAGAGAAAGATCTTAACATGTCTTGTCGTGTTTTAATGGTCCTCTCAAACTAACCATATGTCTGAGGATGATAAGTAGTACTAAAAAATCAACTTGTATCCAGAGCCTGCTAAAGGATTCTATAAAACTTCAAGGTAACCCTCAGATCTTGATTATATATGATTGAGAGTGGCACTCCATGAAATATCACAAATTTTTTAATGTATAATTGCATAAGATTATAAAGAGAGAAATATTATATAATAGCAACAAAATTAGCTAATTTTGTAAGGATATTGACTAAAACCCAAATAACATCAAGACCTTTATATGTTTTGGGGAGTCCGACAATGAAATATATGGTAATTTTTCCCATTTCCATTTGGTATGGGTAATGGTAGAAACATCCCTTTAGAATTCCATCTCTCAGCCTTAACTTGTTGACACACCAGACATTGGGATACATACTAAAAATATCCCTTTTCATGTTATCCCACCCAAAAAATTCTTCAGATACTTATACATCTTTATACCTCCATGATGAATAGAGAATGATGAACCCAACAACTATTTCTTCAACTCTAGTATTTATGGGTAAAATATTCAGTTCCTGAATCATATCATTCTTTCACTACTAAAAAACATGGCTTTAACAGTGCTAGAATCAGCCTTTATCAGCACTAGAAAAGTGCTAACTACCTTAGTGCAACTAAAAGTCCATGGATTTTATCAGTGCTTTTATTTAGTATTGATAAATATACCCTTTATCATCACTTCTATTTGTGTGGATAAAAGTACTATTTATCAGTGCTTTTTAAAGCATTGATAAAGGGAAGATTTATAAGCACCTCAAAAAGCACTGATAAATCATAATTTTATCAGTTCATTTATTAGAACTAATAAAGGTGAAAATTGCACTGCAATGCTGCAACACACTGCATCACCAGAAATAGGTGCAATGTGCAACAACACACTGCATCAGTAGAAAAAATAATTTTTTTTTACCAAAATAAGATACAAATACTGAATTTAAATGAAATAAAATTCCTACCACAAATACAAGAAAAATAAAACACTATTATAGATTATTTAAGTTATTTTTTTACTAAAATTAAAGTAAATTTTGAATAAAAAGGCACACTTGGAGTCATAACAGTCACACTGTGAGTCGAATTGAGGTGTGACTGATTCTTACATGTCAAAAATGACTTATGGATATTTTTTATAAAGTACCAAAACAATCAGAATGCATTTTCTATGTTTTGAGTATGTTAGTTTTTTTGATTAAAATTAATGTCAGTTTTGAATAAAAAGACGCACTTGGAGTCATACTGGTCACACCGTGTGTCATATTGAGGTGCGTATGATCCCTACATGTCACAAGTGATGTATGTATCTTTTTCTTAAAGTACTAAAACAATGTTAATGTGTTCTATCCGTTTTGAGTATGCCACATGTTTTTTTTTACTAAAATGTCATTTTTAACAGGAAACATGCACTTTGAGCCATACAGGTGGCATTATGTGTCAGTTTGACATGATACTAATTCATACACATCAAAAATGAATTATGAATTTTTTTCCCAAATTATTAAGACAATACAAGCGTGTTTTCTCGGTTTTCAGTGAGTGACACTTTTTGTATTAAAATGTCAGTTTTAAACTGATAACAAACATTTAGGGTCATATTGGTCACACCACGAACTGGATTGAGGTACATATGATCCTTACTTGTCAAAAATGATGTATGGATCATTTTTTTAAAGTCCCAAAAAAATATTAATGCGTTTTCTCGATTTTGTGTATGTCATGTTTGTTTTTACTAAAATTTCATTTTAAACTGGAAATATGCATAATGAATCTTATCTTAAGTGATAATTTCTATGTTCACTTATAAATTTTTTTTCTCAAAAACAATCATGGTATGATCCTTATTCTAATTAATTAACCAAAAATTTTATTATTTTCAAGCCAGGAATTCTTATCCTCCTCCGCCTCGGTCTCTACCTCGGTCTTCGCCTCTACCTCCTCCTCCACATCAGTCTCCGACTCCGAATTTGCCTCTACCTTCACCTCCACCTCCGCCTTCACTTCTTCCTCTAACTTCACCTCTACCTCCGCCTCCATGATTTCCCAATAAGTTTATTGTTTGCAGGTCAATGCTTCTAAACAAATTTATTTCCTCCGTTAATCTTCTCCTTGAGAAAGAGATAAAAAATAATATATAATAATTCTAATACTAATTATTCACACCCCCAATATATTTCAAACTTCATAAATCATACTAGTCAAAAACATAGCAGGTAATCACATAAATTTGTTTTTGACATACATTCTGACAAAAAGTATGCCACCCACTCGTACCTAAACAAATTGATTTCTTCTTTTGAGTAACTCCATTGTCACAAGTCTCAATAGTAATGAGAAAAAATATAGATAAAATTATTATGAAATATATTTAATGAAATTTTAACTACCTTAAAAAATTACCAGTTGGGGGATGCTATTATTTTCATGCTTTATGATTTCTCTCATAAATTTACAAACATAATATTCATAATCGATATCATTATCTTGTTTCAGATATTGTAGAAACATTGAACAAAATAATTAAATTATTTTGATATGTTTTTATAGTTAAATATTTATATATATACCTTAATTTGTTTCTAGTTGTAGTAATCCATAGGCTTTATCTTTCCAGACACCGACTTCATGCCATGATCTAGCCTGCATTGAGTGACCGCCCTATCATAACAAAATTCTCATTAAAATAAAAAAAACATATAATTCAAAATTTATTTATAAAACTTTCATTTTAGTTTATTACATATTCACAATACACATCATGTGTGGTATGTTGGTTGGAAATCCATGCATTGAATCCAAAAAATAAATATTTAGGGTGTCTATGTTGACTACTATCAGCATCCGGTGTTGCTTAAAAAAATAAAAACAATTAAGTAATTCAAAAATCAAAAATATATTTTATGTGATTAGATCTTAGATTTTTACCTTTGCATTGTTGGTATCAAAAAGAGTCTGTCATCTGATAATTTTTTATTAAATGCTTTGAGTAACTTTTATTTTTTTCATCTCTATTTATTCCTTATCCATAGTATTTTTTGAATTATAAATGATATAGGGATTAATGAATATAAATCATGATTTGAACGATATTTCCTTTATATAGTTGTAATATAAATGCCTTTACAAAATATGAATAGTTATTAACTTTAATAAACACATTTATCTCACTATTTGGACAAACGTATTATGAAAATGTACCCTATGTATGTATTCATAATTGAGATGCCCAACCATTCATGCTTGATAATCCGAGTTAGAGTCTTGAGAACAATTAAATCTATGATGGATTATCCATATATGTTTTCTTGATATACAATGTAAGACATAGTTTTATATTTAAATGTGGTATCTGCGTAAAATTTTAATGATAATAAATATTGAAATGGAACTAGAGGAGATAAGGTACTCTCAGAAGATTGTTTTGTTTTCTCGATCAATTCACTATATTTTCTTGATTCAAACTTTCGTTTATCCACCACTTTATTCATCTGTAATATCATACCTAACTTCAGACCTTTTATCATTAATTGTTACATGTTTTTCATATGATTTTTTTAAAGACGTACCTCATGTATCTTTATAAGATTAGACAGAAAAGCTATAAAAGGTCTAATAGAATCTTTGACCATTATAATATCTGGACCATCGAGTGGAACATGAAACTCAGTAGTTGGCTCATAAGCTACCTCTATCCACACTCTCATGTAATTTTTTGGGAGGGGTTGATTGTGTAGCTAGTCTCCTGGGATATTATGCACTGTACTCATTGCAACACGGCGGTATGTGGGTGTTGATAGATAAAAATAACATGCAACTATACCCTATATAATTTTAGTAATATAAAGTTATTGAAAGTTGTTTGATTCACATTTAGGATAAATATTAATGAAAAAATTTATTACCTTGATTAAGGTATGTAGTTGGGGGGAATGACTATCCTCAAAGCTATTAGGATCATTTCGTTCATATGTGGATCTTTGCTCCACCACCGGTTCGTTTTGATCCTTTCTTATACATTGGTCTATCAAACCAGACCGTAAAATAATATCTTACAGTGAGTCTATTTGTGCATGCATTCATATCACCATGTTATATGTATCTTCATGTGATTTTATCTTCACAAAATATGTTTGAGGAGAGACTCCAAAACCTAATCCTCTAATACGACCATATTGTTTAGGCCGATTCAAAGCTACTAAAAGTCATTTTTCTTCTGGTATGACCATTGACAATTCTTGTCTCTAAACCATATAAAAAAATATGAACATATTTATTTTTATGTTATATTGTTATAATTCATAAAAAATTACAATTATTTCATACTTACACATGATTCCCATATTTCTTTTTTATTTTCATCAACTAATATACCATCCTTATTTACAGGATTCTCCTTTCATAGAACATGACGTGAGATGGAAGTGGTTTTAGATTTTGATTCATTAATCTGCATATAAAAAAAGAACATATTTTGTTTCATATCACATAATTAACTTTTATTATTGATTTAAAATACATACCAATTTCTTCTCTAATGAAGCGTACCCCATCCTTCCTTTGCAATGTGGGTATATTGGTTTTGATGAAAGTTATTTATTTTTAACACACTTTTTTTGTTTAATAAATTAATAATTTTGAATCAAGTTGGATAAAATAAATAATTTCAAATAATATATTATCAACTGTATTGCACCTAAAATGATTTCTCATTGCGATAATTGTAGAAATTAGTCCATGTTTCCTACTTTATAATGTGTTCATAACTAAGTGGGGGGTGGAGATTTATTTTCCCCTTAGAATCCCTAAGATGTGACTTCTTCAGAAGAGTTCGGAAGCCTCTATGGGATTTTTCAGTGGCCATTAATACAAATTTATTATGATAATATTCTAAAATAAAATAAGTCTGCAAGGAATAATGAAAACTAAATCAACATTTCATTATATAAATTTTCAATAAAATAGAGAAAGTATATTGTAACATTACCGTTATATATTTCCAAAGGATTTCCATCATTACAAGTTGTATGTGGTCCCATGAGTCAATATCAATTGGAAAATTCATCCTCATTGTGACCCAAATATAAATAATGAACATTAAATCACTGGGGTTAATAGGTTGGCCATGTTGATTCCAACCAACCTCAAATTTTATACCCTGACTTCTTGCCTTGATAATTTTATTCAAAATTGTGATGCTGCATCATTCTTGTTTTTTTTAATTTTTTTCATCAATATGTTGTTGATCCCCTAATAATCCCACATTTTCATCATAAATAGTTTGTTCTTGCTCGGGATTGGTAACATCATCATGTTCAGAAGACATTTTTTGCATGAGTAGTCAAACATTTAATTTTTCTTGAATAACAACAATGAAATACACTCCATGAATAAAAGTCCACAATTGCATCAATCTTGCATGAAAATTGTTACTATCTTGAACAAAGATATAATAATTCAATACTACAGAACAATTGACCTTCACTGCCTTTATTTAATCTATCCTCATATGCTTAATTGATTTCCATATCCTGATAATGGAGGAAGGCTAGTTTGAAAGAGGGACTCCAATCCATCATCAAGAGATGGAGTAAAATCAAGCATCAAAGGATTAAAGTTTCCTAGGAACCTAAACTAATGGAATCACTCAAAAAGTCTCCTTAATTGAAGAGGAATTGGAATACCTCCACTCTAATGGTGTTGAAGAAATGAATATCACCCCACATACATTGGATATCACTTGTTTCTACTCAAGTATTCCTCACCTTCAAATTTTGGATATTTTTTAATCCACCATAAGATCCCTCTAATAACTTACATCCCTTTATAGAGTGATTTTTTCAAATTATGCTCAATATTGATCTATATTTTTTTACTCTTATAAATGAAATGAATATATTCAATGTAGTCCTAAATTTATTATTATGATATATTACCATTAAATATTAGAGGAACCATAGATACTTCCCATCATTGAAAAGTATACCACATAGCTTGAAGTAGATCTAAAATTACCACTAGGAATGTCCTACTTTACAACTGATAATGATATTATTGGTTGTAAAATATAATTTTGGAGAGAGTTATTCTTGAAACTCAATCATATTTTATGATGAAACTTTAATCATATGCCGTGAATTCTCTCACCAAATATGATAAGGGATATTATATTTCTTTTATCATATTTAAAAATTTAGGCGATATTGTATTTGTGATTTTATCCTCTATTTTCACACAACCCATGGATAAAGTCATATTTTATGATATAATAAATTGTATGATAAAACATAGTTCAAATACTTAGATTTTCTATATGTCATACCATATGATATATAATAGCCATATGCTATGGCTGAACAAATAAATACTTCATATCATAATATATGATATTGACATAATACAATATTATGTTTATTTATTCATAAAACTAATAGAGTAATACATTGTGTCCTTAAAGAAAAAGTCTATAATACCACTTATGAGTTTTAGGGTATCTTCCTATGATCACTAAAGGAGTTCTAGAACCTTAACCCAGTGATAAATAGTGATCAAAGAAGAAGAGAGGTTTGGCTATGTCATGAACCAAAGGGTTAATTACAATAGGGGGATCATATCTCTATTTTGTGCATTTTGGGAATGCATAAAAAATTACACGTCTTATAGGACATAAGGATCCAAATGATAAAAAGTATATTTTAATCAATTTTTGTTCTCTCTATGGTTATTCACCATGTTAGATGGATTTTCAAATTATTTTTTTATCCTATAAATTAATTATCTCTATATTTTGATTAGTAAATCTATTAATAAATAACATCTCACAGTTTTCTTAATCAAATATCCAACCATGGATAACTTACTTACTTTTGGGAAATACACTCTTTATAAGTTATTGTGTATTTCTAAGTCATTTTACCTAATGATTTCTCAAACCTATCCAATATAAGAAATTTAAAAAAAATTGAGCATACTTTTCTCACCAAAGAAATTCCCCATCTCTCTTTGTAACCCATGGTTAAAGTTTAATAATAATCACGAATTAATTAAAAAAACAAAACTATCACAACATGAATCACTAAAATATTTTTTGGAACATGACTAATTAATTCACTATTTTTTATGAATTCAATAAAAAATTATTCATCAAAACCATAAATCTAAATAACAGATTTCATGGTTTAACAATTTACATGAATAACCAAAATCCACAAAACATGTTTGAATGATTTTTACACTTAACTAAGTCCCTATATATTTATCACCCATAAATGAAGGCCACAACTTGGTATCCTCTAATCCTTAAAAACCCATATAATTAATCCTTTAGAATCTATAATCTCATATATAAGATAAATTAAATTTGAGAAACTACATAGATTTTGGAACCCTATATTATTCAAATGAATAGAAAATTGAGAGGGGGTGAGCGGTCTACTTGTTAATGTCAAGAGTAGAGTAAACCATCTATGTGTGTCTCTAGGAAAAAATGGGATGGAAACTCAAATACATATGAAAGGAGAATAAGAAATAGAACCACACTCATTGTACTTTAGTAACGATGAGAAGATATGTATGGTTCGTCATGTTTAAGAACAACGTAAAAACGCAAAATACGAAACCCAAAACATCAAACAACGATAGAGGAGGAGTATAAAATAACATATATTAGATTATATCCTTGATTAATCTAAGGGAGTGTAGAAAAGTCATGCCGATAACAAAAGAGTCCCGCGAGAGCCTGAGAATCGCGAGCGACTGAGTCATGGTTGGGGTTTTTATAAATAGATCGGGGACACTTTTAACAGCGCTTTCAAAAAAGCACTTATAAAGATCCCTTTTATCAACTTTTTTTAGTGCTGACAAATCTCGAGCTTTATAAGTGCTAAAAAAGCACCGATAAAAGACATATTTATCAGTGCTAGCATTTTAGCACTGATAAATATATATTTTAACATCGTTTTTTTAGTACTGATAAAAGTTTTATAATTATAATAATTTAAATAACTTTATTATAATTTTATAATTATTTAAATAAATTTATTAAAATTTTATAATTATTTAAATATTTATAATTATTTATTTATAATTATATAAATACTTATTTAAAAAGTAATAATTATTTATTTATAATAATTATAAATATAGTAAATATATATTTATAGATATATTTATTTATAAATATTTATTTAAAAATATATTTTTAACATTATTAATGGATATATAATCTTAAATACATGCATTTTAAAAATGAGTGAAATTGAATAATTCAGAAAGAGTATAGTTTAAAAATGTTCAAAAAATAGATAATTTTTATTAATTAAATATAATTTATTAAAAAAATATGGATATATATATATATTGAAGTGGATGAATACATATTGAAAATACTAAAACATAGTAAATAAATAAATATAAATAAATAATATAAAATGATGAAATTCAAAAATAAAATAAAAAATAAAAAACATTAAAAATGAAATTGTGGTATTGAAAACAAATAAATAAAATTGGACGATTAAAAACAAAATATATATTAAATGTATCAAGTTATAATGAAATTCTAAAATATAATAAAATTTGAATAAATTACATAAATATTAGGTGTATGTGTTTCTATGTATTGCATAAATATATTTTTGTGTGCATTTGTATAAAAATAAATTAACACACACACACACATATGTGAAATAAATGAAATACACGATGTTTGATATAGGTTAAATTGAAAAATCAAACAACATTAAAAATTAATAAGACATTAATATGTTTTTAATTAAAATTATATATATATTATACTTATTAATTTTATATATCTTTATTTAATATATACTATTTATTAATATTTACAATCTATATATATGTATATTAAATTTATTCATTTTTATCAATAATTATTTAATTAATAAAATGTTTCATATTTTTCTTAATTTACTCATTTTATTTTTATTTGTTTAATCTTTCATTTTATTCTAGACCTTTATCAGCGCTAAAAAACCATCAATAAAGGGAAACTTTTATCAGCACTAAAAACACATCGATAAAGGGAACTTTTTATCATCTCTAAAAATAAAGTTCTGATAAAAGTTTCCTTTATCAGTGCTAAAATAAAGTGCTGCTAAAAGTTACCATTTATCAGTGCTAACAAAAAGCACTGATAAATGATACCATTTATGACCACTTTTTTAGCACTAATTAAGTGATTATTTTATTAGTTCTTAGTTTAGCGTTGACAAAGATGGACTTTCTTAGTGAATTTTTCTAGTGCTGATAAATGTCATCACTATTAAACATGCATTTTTTAGTAGTGTTTCATGATCATGCTTGAACTCAGGAATATTCCTCACCTTTTTATATAATTAAAAATCTTACTTCCATTCCTTATTAATCCTATCATGGATGAATGGTTAAAAATTTATCTGAGAAAGATAATATCCATCCCCATTCCTCAATATTTCAAGATCCAAATTCTGAAAATCCATAAATATTGGATCTCTCAAAATCCTTATCATGGAAAAACTAGCACGATCATTCTGACTCAGAGCATCAACCACTTTTTCACCTTCTTAGGGTGGTAATGTATTGAGAAGTCATAATCTTTGATCAACTACAACCATATTTGCTAGTAAATATTGAATTCTTTCTATGTAAATATACACTTCAAGATTTATGATCAGTATATATTTCAAACATTTCACCATACAAATAATTCCTCTATATATTCAATCAAAATATTATCAATGATAGCTCCAACTCATGAGTTGGGTAATTCTTCTCATGAATTTTTAATTAGCAATAGGCATAAGCTATCACTATATCATTCTGCATGAGGATTCATCCCAATCCATTCTTTTATACATCACTATATATCAAAGATAGTTATCCACTCTAAGGTAGAATAAGTATAGGAACATTGACCAACTTTATCTTCAGTTCCTTGAAATTATCCTCACATTTATCTATCAATAATAACTTAAACCCCATTCCGAGTCAACTTAGTGAGGGATTAGATAGTCTTGAGAAATCTCTCACAAATATCCTGTAGAATCTATGCAACCCATGAAAGCAAAAAATCTCAGTTACCATGGTTGGTCTAGTCTATTGCTTAATAGCTTCTCTCTTTAAAGGATCCACTGATATAACTTCAATTGAAATCATATAACCCAATAATAATAATTTTTTAGCCAAAATTCATACTTGTTAAATTTGGCATATAACTTCTTTTTCCTCAAGGTCTTCAGCGCAATTATTAAATTTCCTCTATGATCTTCCTTGATCTTTGAATATATAAGAATATTATCTATAAAGTATATCAAAAACTGATTAAGGTGATCTATAAATACTATATTCATTAAATCCATGAAAATAAAAAGAGTATTAGTAAGCCCAAATTACATTACTATAAATTCGTAATAACCATAACTTATACGAAATGATGTCTTGGGTATATCCTCCATCTTGACCCTTAGTTGACGATATCCATATTGAAGATCAATCTTAGAAAAATATTGAGTTCTTCATAATTGATCAAACATATCATCGATATAGGTTAGATGATTCTTGTTCTTAATAGTGATTTTTTAAGTTCTCGATAATTAATGTAAAGACACATTGACCCATATTTCTTCTTAAAAAAAGAATAGGTGCACCCTATACAGAAGCACTAGGACAAATGAATACCTTATCAAGATCCTCCAGGATTCACTTACTAAATTCCAATAACCCAATTAAGGCCATTATATATATATTCTTTGAAATAGGTGCTGCTTTAAGTATGATTCTATAGAAAATTAAACTTCACGATTCGAGGTAAGACTAGGTAACTCTTTTGGAAATACATTAAAAAAATCCCTTACAATAGAAATATCTTAAATGTTGAGTTTATCCCAAAATATTTGAGATAAACGTACCTCATGAATTGGAAGTAACACCCATATTATGGAAGAAATTCCCATTGGTTGTTCAGGTTCATCCTTGCACCAAAAGACTATCATAGGTTGATTCAGAATATCAAATGTTACTTACCTTCCCCGATAATTGATATGAGATCTATAATGAGAGATACAATCCATGAAAAAAATTATATAAAATTAAACTAAAGGTATAATAACAATATTTTAAGGAAAAAATTTCTATAAAATTATATTTTAGAGGAGCTATAGACTTAAGATTAAGTCATATGACCATTATGAGTTTTACCTCCAACTCAATATATAACAACCCTTCTCTTTATTAAATATTTTTTGATGATTTATTACATAATATTACACTTAATAAAACCTGTAAGATCAATAATCCTAATGTATTTTTTAATTAGGTACATTACACAACAACTTAAAATAGGAAATACATCATCTTTATTGAAAACTTCCTTAAGATGCTTGTACTTATAACTACATAGGATAACCTGGGGACATACATAAGAAAGGGGTGAGATTTAAATTATAGTAAGGGAATAAACATGTCATAAAATTAATAAATTAATACATTTTAGACAATAGGAATATCAATGTGTCGTAAAAGGGGTGAAAATCATAAATATGAACAATAAGGTATGATATAGTATGAAAACATAAAGGAAACATGGGAAATGTGGAAAAAACTTAAAAAAATGCATCATAAACATAGGTCAAGGATAAATTCCAAGACATAATTATGGAAAAATTATCATAAAATAATTAGGTTTACTTAATGTCCCAATATGATGTCTCATGAGACTAAACATTACCCAATGCATTGGAGTTCTATATAATTCTGGGCGCACCTGCCACATTCATTTCAATCTCATGCTTAAGTGCACCAGATAGATCATAAAACATGGAATCATTTATCATCACATTTTATTCCATGATCATGTAATTTTGAATAAATACATGTAATTCCCTAAACAATATATATAAGTGCATAAAGGTGATCACCCTTGATAGGAAATGGGTACGGGTATTCACTATACAATTTCTTGACATGGAAAATTGCAGTGGAATTTCGATAGCATAATCGGGGAGTATAAATGTTCATAGAAGGGATTTATGAGAGTTAAATGAGTCTCTTAAAATTTAGGAATCATAGGTCTAGTAAGGGGGATATGGAAGAATATATCCCAACATTATGAATTATAGAAAAAGGGCATAAGATAAGGAAGATACTTGCATAAATAGGAGAAAGAAAAGAACCCTTACCTTGATAGCGTGACTTAAAATGCTTGGGAGGAGATTCTTGAGAGCTTTGGGGAATATTTGGAGGACTTTATAGAGAGAATTGTATATTAAGGATGTGATCTAAGGATTTTTAATGAAGAGATGTGGAACTTGGGTGGGTTTATATAGGAAATTAGTGGGTAATTCTTTATCATTTCTCAAACATAGGTTTTGGACTCTATATAATAAAATAACCAAAACCACAAACCTTCCCATGATTTATACCAAAGGGGACTGATTTTAATTATTTTATAAGTCCAAGGTCTAAACTTAATAAAATAATATCCTTGCTGTTGTGGAAGTGAGTCATACTCAATGAAATTATTTTAAAACCTTAAAATATAATATAGGTTTTGGAGGATTCATAAAGGCTTTATAAAATTAATAAAATAAAAATAAAATCACATTATTTTAAATTAAAACCATATATTTGTTTGTGGATACCATTTATAGTATTTATTACATCACTTTTGGGTCATTATGATGTCATAATACACAATGTATATTTATATTGTATTTAATTTTTTACCCAAAAATTTAACTATCTAAGAAAATTATTAAAAATTCACCATTGAATAATTTCAACATTATTATTCCAAAAATAATATTCATTTTATCAAAATAATTTTCTAAATATGTGTATTTTCACTTTTAAAATAAGAATCAACATTTATTGAGAAATTCTAGGTTTTTTTGACAATAACTATTTTCAAAACCTTACTGAAATTATATTTGAATTCATAAAAATTATATTATAATTTATATTTAATAAATATTATTTAATAATAATATTTTATAAAAATATCTTTTATTTCAAAAATACATTAATTTATCAAAATAAACATTTTAATTAAAATTTAATAATAAATAAAAATACAATTTGTGTTCTATAATATAAAAAACAAAATAATTTATAAAGCAACGATAAGAAGAAAATATAAAAATTATTATATTGAAAATAAAATATAAATTTTCATATTATTAAGGCCTTTATAAGTATCCCTTTAATACACCAAAAAATTCCCTAAGAGTATGGTGTGCAATGGTGATACTTTCATGGGGTTGTTTGACGTACATGGTTTGGGCCGTGATCTAAATTTGCTTGAAATCATCCTGTAAACAATTTAGATCATGATTAAGTTATTGGATCTCAGCTTGGGATTAGTCAATGAAAAATCCCAGTGATGCAATCTCCCTTGGCAGCTCCTACAAATGGGTTTCATAAGGTATGATCCTAGTGGTTGAGGTCATCACTTCCTTTGTCTGTGTCAATTGGATTTGTTAAAACCCCATGTTTATACTAATCATACGATCACTGTTCAATGACTATATTATAAATGATAATTATGCTTAATGGTATTTTAAATTTGATAGGATATAATAAAACCAAATAAGTTCATGTGTTTTCTATATCCATAATATATAATAATGCATATAATTAAATCACAAGGGGAGTTTTATTTATAACAGTTTGGGTCATTAAAATCTTCCCCCCTTCAAAAATTTTAGCCTCAAAATTTTATTTTCTCCACACTAAAAAAGGTCAGGGTAATTTTATTTCATCACTTCCTCTAGTTCCCATATCACTTCTTCAAACTTATGGTTTCTCCACATCACTTTGACTAGGTGCATTATCTTATTTCATAGAACTTTGTCTCTATGATCTAAGATCTTCATTGACTGATCCTCATATGAGAGATCACTCTCCAATGGTACCACCTCCAGATTGAGTACATGTGAGGAGTATGATATGTAATTCATCAAGATGGATACATAGAATACATCATGTACTTGAGATAGGTTAGGTGAGAGTTCTAGTTCATAGACTACCACTCCGATGTGATTAAGGATCTCAAAGGGTTAGATGTATCTTAGAATAATATATATATTCTTCCTAAATATCATGAATTTATTCCATGAATATATGTGTAGGAATAACGTGTTTCTAACATCAAACTATAGGTCTCATTTATGATTGTCATCATATCTCTTTTGTTGACTCTGAGTATCCTTGATGTGATACTGAATGGTCTTAACCTTTTCCACCATTTCCTCAACCATTTTAGGACCTAACAGTTTTCATTTCCCAACTTCATCCCAACATGAAGGTATTTCACACCTCTTCCCATAAAGGTCTTCATATGGATCCATTTATATGTTTGAGTAGAAAATATTATTGTATGAGTACTCAACCAGAGGAAGATGTTGATCCCATCCTGCTTTGAAGTCAATTGAGAATGCTCTCAACATTTCCTTGATTTTATGGATAGTCTACTTAGATTGGACATCAGTTTAAGGGTGATAAGTCATTATGAAGTTTAATTCAGTATTTATAACATGTTGGAGACTCTTCTAGATCTTAGAGGTAAATATTGGATCTTGACTAGATATAATCGATAGTGGTGTTCTGTGCAGCCCCATCACTTCTCCAATGTATATACTTGCAATTTGATCGAGCAAGAAATCATATCGAATCTCAATTAAGTGTGAAGTATTTTTAATATTATCCACTACAACCTAGATATCATTATATCCTCTTAATATATTCATAATACCAGTAACAAAATCCATGGTGATGTTTTCCCATTTCCATGTAGGTATGGGCAATAGTGGCATCACCCCCTTGGATTTTTGTTTTTATGAATTTACTTGATGACATACAATACACTATGATGTTATATTTCATGATATACTTCTTCATATTGTCCCACCAATAGTTATCACAGAGATCTCGATACATCTTTGTGCCTCCAGGATGGATAGAGAAGGTCGAACTATGTGAATCATCCAACAAACCCTTCTTTAAATCAAGATTTGATGGTAAAGATAGATGTGACTGAAATCTCACAACTACTTCTTTATTATCATTTAACTTTGATGATTTCCCTTTTCGTATAGTTTCCACTTTCTTCTAAATTCCCACATCAACTATTTGAGCATCCTTTATCTTCTATAGAAGGGACGGTTGAGCAATCATTTTTGAAAGGATTGATGATATTACTTCCTTTATGATTCCCATGTCAATCGTTTACAAATCTAAGAAGATTGGATCCCTCTCAATTCTCATAAATTATAGAATTTCTAGATCCTTTCTACTTAGAGCATTTGAGACTTTATTCTCTTTCCCAAGATGCTAGTTAATTGAGAAATTATAGTCCTTGATCAGATCTAACCATTTTTATTGGTGCATATTCATCTCTTTCTATGTGAATATATACTTGAGTATTTTTTGATATATATATATTTTATACTTCTCCCCAAATAGATAATGCCGCCATATTTTCAAAGTGAATATCACTACAACCAACTCCAGATCATGCGTTGTGTGGTTTTATTCATGAAATTACAGCTACCTTGAAGCATAGACTGTCACTTAGTCATTTTTCATCAACACACAACCCAATATATTATTCAAGCATCGATTAATACTATCAAAAACTTCTCCACTTGTGGGTAGTGTGAGTAGAAGTGAAGCGATAAACCTATTTTCTAAATCGTTGAAGCTCTCTTCACATTAATAATTCTAAGAAAAATTGACTCCATTTTGAGTTATATTGGTTAGAGGGTTTGATAATCTTGAGAAATTTATCACAAATTGGTGATAGTACCCATATAATCCAAGGAAACTACATATATCTGTCATGAATGTTTTACTAGGACATCCTTAAGTTGCTTCTATTTTTGAAGGGTCTATAGATATCCCATTGCTTATGATGATATGACCCAAGAACGAGAATTCCTTCAACCATAAATCTCATTTGTTGTACTTGGAATAAATCTACCCCTTTCATAAGGTCTTTAGCATAGGGATTAGATTGTACTAATGACCTCCTTGATTTTGGAGTATATTAGAATATCATTTATAAAGACTACCACAAATTTATCAAGGTAATCTATAAATACTCTATTCATCAAGTCCATGAAGATATCTGAAGCATTAGTGGGTTCGAATGGAATTACTATTTAATTATAGTTCCTATACCTTATAGAGAAGTAGTCCTGGGGATATCCTCCTTTTTCCCCATAACTTGGTAATACCTCGACTGAAGATCCACCTCTGAGAATTATTGTGCTCTAAATAGATGATCGAACAAGTCATCAATATGTGGGAGAGGATATTTTTTCTTTATCTTGATCTTGTTAAGATCATGATAGTTAATGAAAAGGTTAATTGACCCATCCTTATTCTTGATGAAGAGGACTGGTTCACCCCATGGTGAAGCACTTGAAAATATGAACCCTTTATCCAGATTCTCTTATAGTTGTTTCTTTAGCTCCTCAAGATAAAAAAAAAGCAATTCTATATGGAGTCTTAGATAATGGAAATGCCCTGGGTATAAGCTCGATTGAAAATTCAACCTCTAGGCTAGGAGGAAGACTAGGAAATTCCTTAGGAAACACGTTAGTGTATCACCTCACAATGAACATATCTTAAAGGATGATATTTTCCTTATTCTCAATCATTTGAGCTTGATATGATTTCTTATAGGGAAATAAAATCCATGCTTTAGATGTTGGTGAAAAATAAGATTCATCCTCATCCTTAAAATTATACAAAATTGGGGGTCGATTCATGATATGGAGAGTGATTTATTTCTCATAGAAATTTATATTGGATATATATAGGTAAATCCAATACATACCCATAATTGCATCAAATTCCACCAAAGGGAGTATGACAAGGTTTTCTGGGAAGTATACCCAACATTTATGACATAGTAGTTATATACTTGGGATGAAATAATTTCCCCATTTATTGTTTTCACTGAAAACTCTACTTGCATGTTTTTTGGTGGTGTTTGAATAGTTCAACAAAACTTTTGTGATAATAAGGAATGCATAAAACCAGAACCAAAAAGTGGATTTTTTATTTTTGAAGGAATAAATAGTGTACCTATCACCACTTTGTTGTCGGGATCCACCTTAACGGTTGCAATGGAAAAATCTCACCCTTTCTACCTTAGAGGTTGTTTAATGTCTCCAAAATACATTGTCTTAGTTCATGATTTTGAAAGGTTTCATAGTTCCTTGTAGTTTAAATAATGAACAATGTGGTGGGGTTGAATAGAGCATTCCTTTCCTCTATCGCATTGGTGGGTTTCTATTTTTGGAAATCTCTAGCTAGGTTCCATTCCTTCTCACACCTAAATCATTTTCTTGTACCCCTTAGGAAATTTCTAGGGTTCTTCTTTATGCACCTTTGACAAGAGGGATGTTGGAATTTCTTAGAACCCTTATATTTCTACAATAGACAACCAAAATTAAACTCAAATTTTTACTTATTATCCCCATGATACTCTTGAGATTTTATAATATCCATATGAACTTTGAGAGAACATAAGTTAATTTCTACATAGCTATCAAAGTCTCGTATTTCCATGTATTTTTATAGACTAGGTTTTAGCCCACCAAAGAAGCGGCCAGCCGTGCATTCAAGGGTAACGAAAAAGATGAAGGCATATTGTGCAAGTCTTGTGAAGTTTTCCTCATATGCACTGATAGATTCATTGTCTTTTTGATTTAGGGAAAGAAAATCCCTTTCCAATTTAAGTTGTATAGTGTGAGGAAAATATTTGTTGAATTTTTTTTAGAATTTCTTCCACCCCATTACTTTGATCTTTTACTCAGGATTGTATTCCTGATCAATGTCCACCACTGATTAGCTTCTCCCTCCATAAGATAAACAATAAATACAACCTTCTCTTGCTCATAAAATTGAAGTATGGAGAAGATATTTTCAATGGAGTTGATATATTATTCCATGATTAATGGATTAGATGATCTATTGAAATTTGGAGGCCTTTTTCACATAAATATCTCAATTGAATCTTGTTCTTTATTAGGGGGATTTGGGCACTCCTCCTGATCTAGTTTTCTATTCCTAACTTGAGTCAGCTGATAGATTATCATAAAAAATTTCACGATTCTCGCTCCCATCAGGTTAGGTATCTTGTTTTTACATGATTAATCCTATTTTTGATCATTTGATAGAATAAAGGGAAAATTAAGGATGAGTATTTTTAAACTATTAAACACATATAAGGGAATCCAATGACATTAAAGAGATAACTTAAAAATTATATATATTTCTTTAACTTATGAATTTATAGGCTTCAATCTATGTTATCCATGATATATTTCCTAACACATATTCTTGTGAGTATTTTTTCCATTAATAATGGTTTTTAATGAGATTATGAATTTACCAAAGAATATTCATCAAGAGTGTCAAACTAGGTTTGTAGCAAGGCCTGTTGTCGAGCACCAGTTCCTAGTCGAGTCTAGCTCAGCATGAAATTTTTGGGTTTTACCCCTATGCACATCTGTACCAAATCCACATCCACTCATAGTATCCAAATAGGGATGTATTTTCTTGATAAACCAATTACTCTATACTTACCAAAATTTAGGCCTGTTTTCTAATACTTAGTAAGGATTTCAATAGATTTTTCTAATCCTAATCCCAAAAATAACTAAACTTTTCCTTTGATACCAACTATAATAACACTTATCTTTATTACATATTAATTAATGATTTATTAAATAATATTATAATTAATACAACATGAAATATTGATTAGTCTAGTGTATTTGGGAATTAGTTACATTACATAACAACTTAAAATAGGAAATACGTCATCTTTATTGAAACCTTCCTTAACATGGTCGTACTTAAAAATGCATGGGATAACCTAGGGACATACATAAGAATGGGGTGAGCTATAAAGCCTAATAAGGGAATAAAAATGGAATACATGAATAAAGTAATAATTGTTAAACAATAGGCATATAAATGGGTCATAAAGTGGTGAAAATCATAAACATGAGCAATGAGGCATGATATAGCATGATAACATAAAGGAAACATGGGAAATGTGGAAACAACTTAAAATAATGAATCATAAACATATGTCAAGGATAAATACTAAGAAATAATGATGGAAAAAGTCCTATAAAGTAATAAGGTTTAATACCTATCCCAACACAACGTCTCATAAGACTAAACATTATCCAATTAATTGGAGTGATATATAATTCTGGATGCACCCGTCACATTTATTTCATTCTCATGATTAAGTGTGCCACATAGATCATAAAACATGGAATAATTTATCATCAAATTTTATTCCATGATCATGGATTGTGTAATATATAAATGTAAGTCTCCAATCAATAAGAATAAGTGCATAAAAGTGAACACCCTTGATAGAAAATGGGTGTGGGTATTCACTACATAATTGTTCGGCATGGAAAATCATAGTGGAATTTTGATAGCATAATGGGGGCATATAAATGCTCATGGAAGGGATTTTTTAGAGTGAAAGGGATATCTCATAATTTATGAATCATAGGATAATTAAGGGGGATATGGAATAATTTATCCCAATATTATGAATTGGATAAAAAAGGCATATGATAATGAAGATAATTGAATAAAGAGGAGAAAGAAAAGAACCCTTACCTTGATAGTGTGGATTCAAATTCTTGGTATGATCTTCTTGAGAGATTGGGGGAACATTGGGAGGTTTCTAAATATGGGAGGTCATAGTAAAAATGAACTCCAAGTATTTTTGAGTGAAGGTAAGTGGTATCTTGGGTGGCTTTATATAGGAAATGAGTGGGGGATTCTTTATCATTTATCAAACATAGGTTTTGGACTCTATATAATAAAATAATAAAAACAGAAAAACTTCCCATTATTTCTACCAAATGGGAGTGGTTTTAATTATTTTATAATTACAAGATACAAACTTAATAAAATAATACCCTTTCTGATGTGGAAGTGATTTACACTATTAAAGAAATGATTTTAAAACATTAAAATATATTATAGATTTTGGGGGATTAATAAAGGATTTATAAAATTAATCAAATAAATATAAAATTAAATTAATTTAAAGTAAAAACACATATTTTATCATGTATACCCTTTATAGTATTTATTACGTCACTTTTGGGTCATTATGATGTCATAATACACAACGTATATTTATATGGCATTTAATGTTTTAACCAAAAATTCGTCTATCTCAAAAAAATTATGAAAAATTCAACATTGGATAATTTTGATGTTTTGATTCCAAAAAAATATTCATTTTATCAAAATAATTTTCTAAATATGTGCATTTTCACTTTTAAAATAAGAACCAATATTTATTGAAAAATGCTAGGTTTTTTTGACAATAACAGTTTTCAAACCGTTATAAAAATTACATTTGGATACATAAAAAATATACAATAATTTATATTTCATAAAAATTATTTAATAATAATATTTTATTAAAATATTATTTATTTCAAAAATCCATTAATTAATAAAAATAAATGTCTTAATTGAAATTTAATATTAATTAAAAATACAATATGTGTTTTATTGTATAAAAATAAAAATCATTTATAAAGTAACAATAAGAAGAAAATATAAAAATTATTATGTTGAAAATAAAATATAAATTTTTATATTATTAAGGTATTGATACATATTTATTTAATATACCATCAAATTCCCTAAGAGTAAGGTGTACGACAGTGAGACTTTCATGGGGTGGTTCGACATACATGGTTTGGGCCGTGATCTCGATGAGATTGAACTTCTCCCATAAATGGTTTCACTTGGGATTAAGTTGTTGGATCTTAGCTTGGGATTGATCAAGGTCAAATCCTAGTGATGCTATCTCCATTGGAATCTCTAATAAATGGGCTTCATAGGGTAGGATCCTACTGGTTGAGGTCATCACTTCCTTTGTTTGTGTCAATTGGATTTGTTAAAACCCTATATTTATACAAATCATACGATCAATATTCAATGACTATATTATCAATGGTCATGATGATTAACGGTATTTTAAATCTGATAGGATATAATAAAACCAAATAATTGAATGTATTTTCTATATCCATATTATATATGAATGCATTTAATTAAATCACAAGGGGAATTTTATTTATAACAGTCCAGGTCATTACATAATATATAATCATTGAGGTGGTGATGTGATACACTTAGAAAATTATATAGATATAAAAGAGTGTAAGAACACAAATAAAATAAAATATTTTCACTTATATAGTGGATGATAAGTATACCTTTCACCATATTTCTTGGAACTTCCACCTAGGCTGTAGTAATTCCATATGTTTGGTCTTCTTCCCTTGGTTTCTTTTATGGAAAGTTCCCTAGATTTTTGGGAAACTAGTTTGAATAATACCCCATATATTTATAGTTTAATCACTAGATAATAGTGGTTTCCTTCTTTTCCTTACAATCATTAACCAAATGAACCTTATCTTTACACTTGTAAAAAACTCCCATTCCATTCAAACATTTCCCAAGATGTTTCTTTCCAAAAATATTACATAATAAAAATTACTTCATTCATTTATTCTCCTTCGATATGTTCTATTTTTTTGGTGGTCATCTAACCTATTATTCTCTTGATTTCCCTTGAATATATAGGATCTAGAGAATACCTTATCCATATTAAAAACACTTGATATTATATCATCATATGATGAAATTTTTTTAGAAACTAGTTATATTTGGAGACTCAAATTAATCCCATCAAAGTAATAGTCAATATTGATTTCTAGATTACATATTTAGTTTGAATAATTCTTGGATAATATTGTGAAGTTAGACTTATAATTCACTACATTTTTTTCTTCCTTCCACTTTAATGTGAGGAACTTACTCTCTATTTAAGTTCGTTGTTCTTAGGGGAAGTATTTATTTAATAAAATCACTTTAACAGTTCTCCATTCCATGATTTATATTTTTCCAGACTCCTTAGTGTTCTATATCAATTAACACTATTTATTGATATATCCTTTTAAAAAAAATACACTATAAGAATAAAATTTTCACTTTCATTACATCCCAAACTTAGTATATTTTTTCGGGATACTTAATCCATTGTTTAAGTACCAATGTATTAGTAGATACATTAAAATATGAAGGCTTCTATCACATGAAGTGATCCATAATAGGTGAATCACACTGTGGAACAACAGGTTTCTCCATTTAGGAAAGTTTATTCATTATAAATTAATTCATCTGCCCTAATATGGACATGATCTACTCAGTTCCAACACTAGCTATATTGGATTACTCAGCATGTAAATACCAACATTGTCTATGAGTGTTAATTCCATTTCTTCCATTAGGATTCATCACTAAATAATTACACACAAAAAGTTAGATCATAATAATCATGGATATTTATCCATAAAAAAAAATCCCTACAATGGTAGAAGTTCTAAAATACTCAGAGGGACTATCATAATTCTCATATTAAATATATTAATTTAAAATCTAGTTCCCAAGGTTTCTACCAAACTTACTTTGATAATAACTGTAGAAACCTGAAAATATAGTAACCTATAGTCGATGTCTAATTATTTACATTATCATAAGAGACAAGGGATCTCATCCTAAAGGACCGATCAGATTAATAGTCTTAAAGAACCAGATACATATATGATTCCTATATTATATTGTAAATATAAAATAAACAACATAATAAAAATGCTTTCATCTATTATATTATTCATAATATCCTTCTTCATATCTTGGGGAAAGGAAAAAAAGGGTGAGATCATATTATTAGTAAGAGTCACGTAAAATAGAATCTATCATGAGTAAATAAGTCACAATAAATATGGAAAGATAAATAATTGAAAACACATTCCATTTAATCAATAACTTGAGAGCATAATGCATCCACAGATAATATAAATGTAGTAATATCATGGATAATAATAACTGAATTCTCAATGAATTAAATAATTAATATTAGACTTCAGGATCTTAGACATCATGATATATTTACCATCAAAGCCTTGTGCTGAGACAATTTAATTGATGGGTAGGTATATACCAAAAACCCATTTAATATTTTTTTCCAACTAATTTTTCTTATAAGACCTATAAATGAATTGAAGGGATATCTATAACCAGGCCCCACCATTCACTACATTTCAAATGCATTCCACATATATTGAATGATCAATTTAATTCATAAATAATATTCTTTGTCAAAAAATATCCATTTTGAGTAAAGAATTTAGAATATTAATATTTTCCCAGTTAATCAAATAACTTTCATAGTAAACACCATATATTAGAATGGTATAAAATTTAGGAAATAATCATATCCATGATACAAATAAAATAGATATTTAAGAAAAATTTACATCCAATTAAAAATGATCATAATAAAGTGAATGTTTCAATAGAAAGTTAATGACCAAAAAATTAAAAAGATAAAATATGACCATCGATTTATAAAAAAATACATGTTTTATAATAAAATAATGTCCTTTTTAGAATAAATTAAAATAGAATAAAAACATTATTATAATATTTCATTAAATATTTTTATTTTTAAAACCATTTAAACAATGTAGAAGAATCTAAAAGATCATAAAATAGTTATGGCTTCTAGAAAATATGTTAATTCCATATAGTTAAAAAACAATCATTTAGACTTTTTGTAAAGAAAGTCAAAAACAAACCAGTCAAAGAACATTAGAAATATTCCTTTCAAACCTTTTAAAAAGTAATGGATAATATAAAGTTCCTTAATAAATCATTTGATTAAATAAAAGGAAATTTTATAAAATAATTTTGAAAAAAGAGAAATAATATTTAATTTTCTTTTAAAAATTTATTTTCTTGATTCAAGTTCCAAAGAGAGGAAAAAATTGAAGAAAATATGTAAAATTCTTAAATATACATAGGATAAGAAATTTTTTGAAGTTTATGAAGGGTTTATTATAATATTCCTTGAATGAAAATAAAGGCAATCCCAAAAAATGAGATTGTAAAATAAATTCTTACCTCTTTGATAACTTTTAAATTGTAACCCCTTAAAAGAGTTAACTTAAATTGAAAATTTTATCATAATTAATAGATATATATTCATGTTAAATACTTCAATGTGGCAGTATGTGAACCATATAAAAGTAAATAGGTGCATAATACCAAATATATCTCAATAGAGTGTAAATGATTAAATCCATTACCTCAAGTTCGATTAGGCTATTAAGTTTTTTTAACATCCTAGATAATAAATTTTGATGTATTATAATTAAATAAAAGAACCATATACATGTAACATCTTATAATTTCCATGCAATTTTTATTTATTTATATGAAATTATTTCGAGACCACGAAATTCAACGGCATGTGATTCTGAGGTCTGGAGAGCCCAGAATGGAATTTTGAACTTTTTTTAAGGTACATTCGATAAATGTGCGAGTAGGATTTTATATCTTTTGAACTATTTCTCAGATCAAAAATTTTATGGCACCGTTGAATTCAGAATGCCGAGATTCTCATAGAAATGACTTATCTTCGTCCGACAAGGGCCGAGGGGAAAAATTATTTTTCATAATTTTTGAGAAAAATAATAAAAGAATTTAAAAGAATTATTTTATTTTATTTCTCACTTTCGAGTGGTGGACGATGACGTTGCGGGGCAGCGATAGGGTAGTGATGATGGGCATTAATTATGCTCATTAATTTCTCGTTAACTCACATCATAACAATGCTTTAATGACGCATAACAACGACACTGTTTCTTAAATAAAACAGTGTAACGACGTGACATCACATCATAATTGGAACGCTGTGACATGATCCTATTTATAATTTGACACATAGGGGAAATATGGATTAAAATTTGGAGGATTCTCTAGAAAACCTCTGATGGGATTCCACCCCAATGAATAATGAAGAATGATGACAGAACTTCATCATCTTTGACGCCTTTCAAAGATCGGATCCGGGAAGCGATGTCGACGTCTAAAATCCCTCAAGGAAAAATGCCACAGTATTGGGAATCATAAGAAGTAGGGGTTGTTTGTTTTTAAAGTTTTCCCCATTCTTATTTCAAAATGAAGAATGTGAATTAACCCACAACGAGGTTAATCCGTGGACCATGCATTCTTACAGGAAGGGTGACTTATTTGGGGTTTCTTTATCCAGGATTGAATTATCATTATTGTTTGAATTAAAATCCCTAGACCTCCCTTGTGTTGTAAACTTCTAACGCGGAGGGTGGGGTCCAACACGAACAAGGCCCAAGCCCCTCTGTTGTGGGTGTTCTTCATGGCCAAACTCTCAAATCGATGACAAGATAGATTTCAGACCTTCGTGGTGGAGATAATGTTCCCCAGAGAATGAAAGCACAAGTGACATGAAGAACGGACCACTGGTGCGGACTCATTGGTCTGAAGAAGAGTCCGTCGATGTTCCGGCATCAGTGGAAGCCGTGGGTGGGAGGCAGTGTGACACGATGGCGTGCCAGAGGAAGGGCACGACTCACCGGGCCACGGAACAATGGAAGAAGCTGCCAGTTGGGCTGGAGGATGGAGGCGGAAGACATGGTCACTCGACCGCGTCAGAGGGCTGCATATGCATCACTGAACCGCATCCCGCGTTACAGGCTGCGATTGCTTGACCACGGCAGAGTAGGTGCCCCGCGACGACCCGTGGGGCGTTGGCAGCAGATGGACGCAACATCTGGCCACATCCAGCGAGGCAGACCAGTCTACCTCTTGTAGACCAGGCGGGGCGCAAACTATCCATTGGGATGGATCTGTATCGTGGGCCGGGCCCATGATAGCAGGCTGGACCTGCACCTAGTGGGCCAGAACCGCGCCCTTTGTGCCGGGCTGGACTAGACTGGGTCGTCGGGCTGGACCCTCGGCCAACCTGGCCGAGTCCAACGAGGCCTGTTGGGCCTGACCCATTGGCCAGGTCGGACCAGACTGACCATGACTCACACTAGGTTGGGTCGAGTCCATCTTAATGAACTGGGGTATGTGGGACCCCCGAGCTAGGTTTGTTGGGTCGTTCTAACCGGGTCAGACCAGGCCCCATCGCAACTAGCCCCCCCTGGTTACTAAAACACCCATATCTTTCAAACCGTACGTCCGATTGACGATATTTTTGAGGCATTGGGACCCTCTCGATGAGGAAAATATTTTGGTAATCTTTTTGGGAAATTTTGTGATAGTTGAGATGCAAATAAGGGCTTGAGGAGCGGTTATCCTAAGCGAACTATGTACATAACCTTGTGACTGGATGAGACCTGAAGACTGCTTATTTTTGACCCAATGGGAAGCACCTCTCTGTTACTTGGCAGGCCCATGGTGGGAATCACCTCTTTATGACTTTTCAGACCCATGGTACATGATTAGGATGAGTAATTATGTTGGACATAACTAGTGGAAATAACCTCTCCATGAATTTGTAGGCCCACAGTATGCGATGTGGGAGGAGTACCTAAGAAGTATAAGGTTAGTGGGAAGAACCTCTTCGTGACTTGGCAGGCCCACTATACTCCATAGAGGATGAGTTCTTCAGCAGCCAAGGTGTTCGATGATGTGACTGATGATGCTACTATTACTACCCTAGAATATACCAGGTGTGAGCTGTCTTGTGTTTCATTTTTTTACTTTGAGAATTGTTGTGCGGTATTTTCTTTTTGTTTTTGGGTCCCTACTAAGTACTATGTTACTCACCCCTACACGGGCTTCGCCCGCACGTGTTTTTTCTGGTGCAGCCAACCGACGTTTCGATAAGGGTGCTTAGGGAGACGGGGTTGACAGACACTTCAACGGTGGTCTTGATGTCCTAGTACAAGGCGAGGCCCAGTAGGACTGGGGGGACATGAAATACTACTTCATCATCTAGTAGCTTCACATCTATCATGATCAGGTGGGGTTTTTCTGCGGATGGCCATCATAGTTTCCTTTTTCACTTTCTGTTTATAGTTCTTTTTTGGGTTTGTATTTTGGCCCACTTACTTTTAGTTGTACTTGCACTCATCCTTGTTTTAGTGGCACTGGTTTCCCCCTTTCAGTGTGCTGATATGTGGTTGGGTATGTGTGTGCATACAGGTACTCAGGAAAATGCCTACCACTTGCAGGTTGATGCCTTCGGTGCTAGTTTCCAGCCCCTGACCTTTGGGAGGTGGGCTTGGGGAAGTCACACCACAGTCCCCAGGTGACGGGTCGTGACAAAGTGGTATCATAGGGCGGTTGTCCCTATGACAAAGACTGGGAGTCTGTGTTTTGTTTGAGGGCAACAGTGTTAAGTGTTGTGAGTCCTAATTTCATATTTGGGGAGTCTAGTGTTGGTGTAGAGGCCGACGTATCCATACATCAGAACCTTAAATTCCATTTTCAGCTCAATATATGAAAACACTAGATTCATAAGTGTCTTGTGTTTGAATAAGAGTCAGCTCACCAGGTATAACCTTCTATCCAT
Organism: Viscum album; assembly: GCA_963277665.1. NCBI lineage: Eukaryota > Viridiplantae > Streptophyta > Magnoliopsida > Santalales > Viscaceae > Viscum > Viscum album. Next base: position 1,531,901,769 of record OY728120.1, on the reverse strand, counting down.
GGTACATCTTGATCTATCTCAGGATTCCTCCACGTGAACGACCAGCTAAGATCTCAATACGAAGTCATGAGGATATCCCACCTAGCGATAAGGCATCCATTCAAGGACCAGTTCTAGAGATGGCCCCACTGGGTGGTGCACTAGTGCTACCACCACCCGATGGTTAGCATCTACTGCCGACGGTTCTGGCAGAGGATATTCGTAGGCTTAGTTCCCTAAATGAGTTTCAGAGAAAGAGGCCTCCTAGGTTCATGGGAGAGATCAATATTCAGGTCACTAAGGACTGGATGGAGTCTGTGACGTGGGTCTTCTGCTAAGTGAGGAAACCGCCTGGCCATATGACAATCTTGGCAACAAGCCTTCTACATGGATTACCATAAAGATGGTGGAGTTTGACCATCCAGACTCACGATGAGGTGACCCTCACTTGGGTTGACTTCGAGAGGCTTTTCTAGGAGGATTTTTTCCCCATGACCTTGCACTCTGTGTGCATCCAAGAGATGCCTCACCTACAACAGGACAACATGACAATGGATGAGTACTCGGAAAGGTTCACAGAGCTTTTCCTCTACTCCACAGATATGGTGATAGACCCTTTCTTCAAGGCTTGAGCCTTTGAGCAGGGACTCAGGCAGGAGATCAAGGCTTAGGTGGTGTCTCTCAGCATCCCTACCTAGGCCGGGGTGCTAGAGCGGTCCCTTTTGATGGAGAGATTCTTGGCAGAGTAGGAGCCCGTGACTAGAGCTACCAGCAGACCCCAGGGGGCGGAGTCTTTAGTAGGCAGCAGACAACATAAGAATGGGCCCAAGCAAGACATATCTTTCAGAGGCTGACCCCAGGACTTAGGGTCGGCAGTGTGAGGCTCCCTGGACAGAGGGAGTCAGACGGGGGATAAGATTTGCTACTCCTACGACGATCAAGGACACATGGCACATGGCTGCCTGACCCACCGTACAAATGACTAGCAGGAGATCAAGGGGCCACTGAGGCAGTGACAATAGTTCAAGTAAGGAGGTCCGCAAGGCAGTAGATGTGGAAGGGGAGCTAGCCGAGCTGCAAGTGGTGGGATACAGTTTGAGGTGTTACCGCCACCACCCCCAGGTGGTCTATCCCGACCTTATGGAGAAGGCGGACAAGGGCAAGCTCAGCTCCAAGCAGTAGAGTCTTATGACCACGACGCTTCATAGATGATCCGAGGTACGATCTATATCTTCTCCACCCTAGCCACAGTACTTATAGACATAGGTGATAGTCACTCCTTCCTTTACACAGATCTCATTTAGAGCTCGGAGATTCCAGTGGAGCCGTTGGATCGATCCTTACAACTATAGACTCCTACGAGAGGGGATTAAATGATTACACACTGGTGCCGAAAGTGTGAGATTACTCTAGAATGTGATATCTTTGGCTGGGATCTCCTAGTATCATCATCTAGGTCTTACGATGTCATCTTGGGTATAAACTTGTTATCCACAGTCCATGCTCAGATCGACTGTTTTAGGTGTAAAATGTGGTGTGTCTGTGGAGACAGAACATGGTTTTCCTTCACTAGTGAGAAGGAAACCCTTGCACTGTAGGATAGACTCTCTTAGAGGAGGGTGCATCCGATCACTCACCAGTTGGATATCCTCACCCTCGGTGCAGTGGAGGAGAGGAGTCCAAGCTTCCCTATAGTGGTGGATGAGTACGAGGATGCTTTTCCCGATGAGGTTCTAGGGATACCTCCTTGTAGAGAGGTAAACTTATGTATTGACCTGTACCTTGGGACGACACCAATATCCACACTGACATATCGAATGGCTCCTGAAGAGCCTTTCGAGTTGAGGGTATAACTGGATGACTTGCAGGATAAGGGGTTTGTAAGGCCCAACATTTCGCCATGGGAATCCCCGGTTCTTTTCCCCAAGAAGGAAGATAGGAGTTTGAGGTTGTGCGTGGACTTCTGGAGCCTGAACCAAGTGACTGTGAAGAACAAGTACCCACTTCCTAGAATTGATGACCTCTTAGACTAGCTAAAGGGAGAGAAGTGGTTCTCAAAGATATACCTCAGATCAGGCTATCACCAACATCAGGTACGAGATGAGGATGTACCGAAGGCAGCCTTTAGGTGCTAGTATGGCCACTATGAGTTCTTGGTGATGCCTTTTTCCATGACCAATGCCCCAGCAGTGTTCATGGGCCTCATGAATAAGATATTCCAGCCCTACCTTGACCGGTTCATCATGGTCTTAATCAATGACATCTTGGTGTACTCAGTGTCAAAGGAGGAGCACGTTGTACACCTACAGATAGTCCTGGATACACATCGAGAGCACCCACTTTATGGTAAGATCTTGAAGTCTCATTTTGGATCCGAGAGGTCCATTTTCTAGTACACGTCATCTCGGAGGCTGGAGTTGCAGTAGATCTAGTGAAGATAGAGGTGATGCTTTCTTGGGAGACACCTAGGAGCGTGATTGAGGTACGAAGCTTCTTGGGGTTGGCTGGTTACTATTGGAGGTTCATGAACAACTTTTCCAGGGTAGTATCACCTTTACCAGCATTGATACAGGAGAAAAAACCCTTTGTGTGTATGGATTAATGCCAGCAGAGATTTTAGGAGATGAGGAGGATAATTACTAGTACCCCAATCTTGAGACTAGCATAGGAGGGTGTTGGGTATGTAGTTTATTGCGACGCATCAAGTATCGGGATCAGTTGTTTCATGATTCATGAGTGAGCGGTGATCGCCTATAGCTCATAAATGTTGAGGCAGCAAGAGCAGAAATACGCGACCACAACCTGAAGTTAACAGCGATGGTCTTTTCCTTGAAGATGTGGTGGCACTACTTGATGGGTGAATGATTTATATTTTACTACGACCACAAGAGTCTCAGGTATATATTCTCCTAGAAGGACTTGAACTTGAGACAACAGAGATGGATAGAGTTCCTATAAGACTATGATTTTGAGATAGTATGTACTCTTGGAAAGTGGAATGTGGTGGTAGACATGCTCAACAAGAGGACCGAGTTGCAGCTACTGAGTGAGGTGATAGAGCAGTTAGCCATGATGTGGATATACTTCATGGATTATGGTGAAGCTGCTTACCTCAAGTCGATGACTGTTACTTCCCCACTCTTATAGTGAGTCAGGGAGGCACAACTGGTGGATGTTGACTATGAGGCCAGACGCACTCTCTTAAGACGGGATCCTGATGTATTTTTGATAGGTGGGGAGCATGTCATCCTTTTCAGAGGGTGCACCTTAGTACCAGTGGTGTTGTGTGAGGATTTTTTGAGGGAGTTTCATACATCTCCCTTGGTAGTACATCATGGAGTGGAGAAGATGTACCAAGACCTCCAATGTCAGTACTGGCGGCCAGGGATAAAGAAATAAGTGTATGAGTTCATTTCACAATGCCTCACTTGTCAGTAAGTGAAGATCGAGCACCGGGTTCTAGAAGGATTAACTCAGCCACTCGAGGTAGCAGAGTGGAAATGAGACAGTATCTAGATGGAATTTGTGACGGGGTTACCACATACGTCTAAAGGTCATGACTCTATTTGGGTGATTGTTGACCAACTCACCAAGTCAGCTCACTTCCTATTCATTCAAGAGTAGGGATAGGTAGAGGGATTGGGATGCCACTATGTCTAGGAGATAGTGCAGCTTCACGGGGGTGCCTTTGACAATTGTCTCAGATCGCAAATCCCACTTTACATCTCGATTGTGGAAGGGATTACAATAGGCGTTTGGGACGCATCTGCATTTGAGAAAAACTTTTCATCCCCAGATGAATGGATAGATAGAGTGGACTATACAGACCTTGGAGGACATGCTTCATGATTTCTTCCTAGAATTTGGTCGTATTTGGGAGGACCACCGTCCACTGGTTGAGTTTTCATATAACAATAGCCATCACTCCATGATTGGCATGGCACCATTTGAGGCCTTGTATAACGGCCTTGCAAATCACCCATATAATGGACAGACCTAGGGGAGTCATCACTCATGGGTCCAAAGTTGGTACAGACTACCTACAAGAAGGTTTAGATCATCTAGGAGAGGATGAGGACTGTACAAAGTAGGCATAAGTCTTATGATGATAAGATACGGAGACCCTTTCAGTTTGAGGAGGTACATCATGTGTTCCTTAGGATCTCACCTTGATGAGGATTGCTGAGATTTGGTCAGGGTGTCAAGCTATCTATGAGTTTTATCATACCTTTTCAGATCTTGAGCAGAGTTGGTGAGATGGAATACCGCCTAGCTCTTCCCCCACATATGCACCAGGTGTATGATGTTTTCCAAATGTCATAGCTGAGGAGGTACGTGCATGATCCATCGCACGCCATTGACTGGGGTGAACTGAACATTGACGATGGGGTGACGTTTGCAGAGTTCCTAGTGAATATAGATGATCGATAGGAGCGGGTCCTACATGGGCGGTCAATTCCTCTAGTGCACGTCTGATGACAACACAAGAATCTCTATGATAGAACATAGGAGCGAGAGGCTCATATTCGTGCTTAGTACTCCCCATCTTTTTGTTTATTTGTTATTTTGGATTTTGGGGAGATAAAGACCTAAGGTGGGGAGAATTTAATTTCTTATAATTTATATGTATTTTTTTTTATTTATATGGAATTATTTTAAGACTGTAAAATTTGATGGAACGTGATTCTGAGGTCTGGAGAGCCCGAAACAGAATTTTGAAATTTTTTTAAGGTACGCTTGGTAAACGTGCGAGTGAGATTTTATATAATTTGAACCATTACTCAAATAAAAAATCTAAGGGCACCATTGAATTCAGAATGTCAGGATTCACCTAGAAATGACTTAACTTCATCCAACAAGGGTTGAGAAGAAAATTTATTTTTTAGACTTTTCGAGAAAAATAATAAAATAATTTAAATGATTTTTTTATTTTATTTATCACTTTTGAGTGGTGGATGATGAAGCTATGGGGAAGTGATAGGGAAGCGATGATGCACATTCATAAGGATCATTAATGGATCATTTACTCACAACATAACAATGATTTAATGATGTGTAACAATGATGCTGTTTGTTAAATAAAACAGTGTAACAACACGACATCACATCATAATGGGAACACTGTGATGTGATCCTATTTATAGTTCTACACACTGGGGAAATATGGATTAAGATTTGAAGTATTCTCTCACAAACCTCTGATGGGATTCCACCCCGGTGAATAATGATGAACGTTGGTGAAACTTCATCATCTTCGACACCTTTTTAAGATCATAGCTAGGAAGCGACGTCGACGTCTTAAATCCCTCAATGATGAATTTGAATCATCAGGCGTCATAAGAGGTACGAGTTATTTGTTTTTAAAGTTTTCCCCATTTTTATTTCAAAACGACGAACATAAATTAACCCCCAAACATGTTAATCCATAGATCATGCATTCTTAGGGGAAGGGTGACTTATTTGGGGTTTCTTTATCTGGGATTGAATTATCATTGTTTTTCAAATTAAAATACCTAGACCTCCCTTGTGTTGTAAACTTCTAACATGGAGGGCGCAGGCTGACATGAAAAAGGCCCGAGCCCCTCCATCATGGGTGTTCTTCATGGCCAAAATCTAGAATTGATGACAAGATAGATTTGAGACCTTTGTGGTGGAGAGAACGTTCCCCAGAGAACACAAGCGTAAGTGGCACAAAGAACAGACCACTGGGGCGGATCCGGTGGTCCGCGGAATAGTCTATCGACGCATCGACACTGGCGGTGGTGAAGACGACTGCCAGTGGTGTCCCGCAATGGTGGCCATGGGTGGGAGGTGTTGTACCATGATGGTGTGCTAGAGGAAGGGCCATAACGCATCGGAAGAAGCCACCGACTGGGCCGACGGCTGGAGGCGGTGGACACGGTCGCTTGACCATGTCAACGGACCACTGACGTGACACTGAGCCGCATCTCGCGTGATAGGCCGCAGTCACTCGACCATGACAGAGGAGGCACCCCGCAACGACCCGCAGGGTGATGGTGGTAGATGGACGTGACATCCAGCCACATCCAGCAAGGTGGACCGGTCCACCTCTTGTGGACTGGGCGGGGCGCGAACCGACCAGCGGGCCAGACCCGCCCTAGTGGGATAGACCCTCACCCAGCAAGACAGACCTGCACCAGCAGGATGGACCCACATCGACAAACTAGACCCACGCCCTTTGGGCTAGCCCGAACTAGACTGGGTCACCGGGCGACTCGGCAGGCTGGACCCTCAGCCAACTGGGCCAGGTCCAGCGAGGCCTGTTGGGCATGACCCACTAGCCAGGCCAGACCAGACCGACCTCGACCCACACTATGTCAAGTCGAGTCTATCTTAATGAACCGGGGTATGTGGGACCCCCGGGCTGGGTTGGTCAGGTTGGTCTAACGGGGTCGGACTGGGCCCCATCGCAACTGGTCCCTTGTTTACTAAAATGACCGTATCAAGCAAACCGAACATTCGATTGATGATCCGTTTACAACATTTGGACCCTCTTGATGAGGCGAATATTTTGGTATGATTTATGGAGAATTTCATGATAGTTGATATGCGACAATGTTCTTGAGGAGCGGTTCTCCCAAGCACACTATGTATAGAACCCTACAATTGGATGAGACCTAAAGACTGCTGACTTTTGGCCCAGTGAGAAGCACCTCTCTGTGGCTTGGAAAACCCACAGTGGGAAGCACCTCTCTCTGACTTTGTAGGCCCATGATACATGATTAGGATGAGTAACTTAGTTGTCCATGACTAGTGGGAATCACCTCTTTGTGACTTTGCAGGCCCAGGGTATGAGATGGGGGAGGAGTACCTAAGATGTCCAAGGTTAGTGGGAAGTACCTCTTCGTGACTTGGAAGGCCCACTGTACTCCCTAGAGGAGGAGTTTTCCAGCAGCCAAGGAGTTCGATAATGTGACTAATGATGATACTGTTACTACCCTAGAATATACCTAGTTTGAGATTTCTTATGTTTCGTGCTTTACATTGAGAATTTATGTGTGGTACTTCCTTTTTTGTTTTGGGATCCCTACTGATTACTGTGTTAGTCACCCCTACATGGGCTTCTCCCGCACGTGTTGTTTCTGGTGAAGATGACTGACGTTTCGACAGGGGTGCTCAGGGAGATGGGACTGATGGATTCTTTGATGGTGGAATTGGTGGCCTACGAACAGGTGGATCCCAGTAGGAATGGGTAGACGTGACATACTACTTTAGCTTCTAGTATCTTCTCTTCTATAACGATCAGGTGGGGTTTTTCTACGGATGACCATTAAAGTTTCCTTTTGTACTTGTTGTTTACAGTTCTTTGTTGGGTTTGTATTTTGGCCCACTTAATTTCAGTTTTACTTTCACTCAGCCTTGTTTTAGTGGTACTGGTTTCCCCCTTTCAATGTGTTGGGATGTGTTTGGGTATGTGTGTGTGTACAGGTACTCAGGAAAATGCCTCCCACTTGTAGGTTGACACATTTGGTGCAAGTTGCCAACCCCTGACCTTCAGGAGGCAGGCTTGGGGTTGTCATGACACGGGCCCCATGGGATGGGTCATGAAAATAAATATCTATATTATCAAGTATGATATATTTATAACATTTAACACCTATTTTTAACAATATTTTATTGTTATAATTGTTTTGGGTGTTAACTGCTTCATTTTTCATGAGAATTTTGGTTTGGTATTTCTGATCCTTGTACTCTGATTATGGTTCCATCATATAAAAAATTTTATTCATGATATAAATATCATATATATTTAATAGATACATATATTTACAGTTACCCATAAAATATATATATAGAAAAATGAATTACATCATTCATGTAGACGGCAGGTCGTACATACGCAAGAATGCTATTTTAACTTTTCAACAGATAGAAAAAATAATTGTAAATAATAATTATCCTTTACAAGATCATTATAATAACATATATATCTTTTAAATTTATTAAATATATCCTTATTACTATCCATATAAAATAGAAATGAAAAACCTATCACATCGATTCGTGGAGGTGATAGTCTACACATACGCACGAGCGACATTATCATTTTCCAATGAATTGGAAGGTAATAAGCTTGATATTATATTATAATTACAAAAGAATAATTATTTCATAAATACCATATATATTCATTAGTTCCATATCTATAACTATCCAAGTAAATTGGTGATGAAAACAAAGTACGCTGCTACATGGAGATAGTAAGTCATACATACACTTGAGCGATGTTTTCACTTTCCATAGGATGAAAAATATGTAGAAAATGATTGTAACATAATAATAATAACATATCAGTAATTTTGTGATACTGTATTTATTATTTTATGATGGTTATAATATATTTATATAAAGTGTAAGAAGAAATAAACTCTAAATATTCGGTAAAGATGATTACCTCTTCTTTGGTAGACTTCCTTTAAATTTTTTCTTAAAGACCCTTATAATGGTATTTTAAGAAGAAAAAAACATCTAATTTATAGATAGGGTAGTGGATAAGATAATTTGGTAGGGTTTGGGTGAGATATATGAATCAATGTGGTGCAAAGAAAATAGATAAGGGGCATCCTTTTACAAGTGAGGGGAGAGACACTTTTGGAAATTCATGAAATATTATAATATAATATGTGTCTAACTCATGTAAAATGGTAGAAAATGGAATATATTCAAAGATAAGGATGATTTGTCTTAATATAATCATAAAATCAAAATTTCATAGGTTTAGATATCATTTTAAGACTTATCCATTGGATTAACCCCTTGGTTAACAAATTTTAACCTTAACCATGGTAATGAATTTTTAAACATAAAAGGGTTATAATTTTAATTTAAATGTGAAAATTAGATAATAAATGTAAAAAGGAACTTGGTACTCAGAATTCACCTTATGATAGACCAAACATAAGAAAAACTCTATAACTACACGCTTCAACCCAAGCCACTAAAATCAACCTCTCAAATATCAATACATCTTTATCACACTGGGATGTACTGCCAAATGTGATATATGGAACTCATAGATAAACATATCACACATTGATGAAGGATTGAAAATATTTCCTTGGAATAGTATCTGGTGCTGTCTATCCTCAGACCAACCATCAAGGGCATTGCTAAAAACAACTTGGTACCTCCAGACCACCACCTCAGAATCCCCCAATTGGGACTCCTCCACCTGTAGCACCAAAGATGACTACACCATCATCTAGAAAAGACAACCTATTCCACTGACCTCTCCCATATCTAGATGCATCAATGATATTTCTTCCATCACTCTTTATAAATATATAGATTAATGCATGAAATCACTACGTGAATTTCTACTCAATGCATCAACTACAACACTTCCATTACCCAGCGTATATGAAATATTGAAGTCATAATACTGTAATAATTTCATCCACTGATGCTGACACATGTTCAAGTCACACTGGGATAAGACATACCTTAGGCTCTTATGGTTAGTAAAAACCAAAAAACTCTCACTGATGAGGTAATAATACCACAACTTTAAAGAAAAAACAAAAGCTTCCAACTCAAGATCATGAGTGACATAGTTATTCTCATGAGTATATAATTAATGAGACCAATAAGAACCAATCAATCTATTCTAAATTAGAATATAGACTAGTCCAATACATGAAAAATAAAAAAAAGTCAAATTGAACTCCGTCTGTAGGAAAACAAAGGACCGGAGCACTGACCAACTTCTCCTTCAAGTATTCAAAATCTACCTAACACAGGTCAGTTCATAAGAACTCTTGATCCTTCTAGGTAAAGGATATCATAAGAGTCACAAAACAAGAGAAATCGACTATGAACCTCATATAATAGCCTATAATACCAAGGAAAATCTTCATCTATTCCACTGTCTTGGGGGCTTCCCAAGACACATCCACCTCCATCTTCAAAGGATCCAAAGTTAATCCCTACTAGGACACAACATACCCCGATAAACAGAATTTGTGATCCTAGGACTCACACTTCAAAAACTTCCTGAACAACTGCTCATGATGAAAAATTCCCAAAATGACACACAAATTTTGCACATGCTCCTCCCTAGAAACAAAGTACACAAGGATTTCATTGATAAAAACCACCATGAACTTATCTAGGAACTCTTTGAACACTAGCTTCATCAAACCCATGAACATGGTTGGAGAATTCATCACACTGAATGACATCACAATGAACTCATAATTCCCATGACGATAATGGAATGTATTATTTATGATATCCACATACTTCACTCACATATGATGATATAATAACTATAGATCGATATTCTAGAATCAACTTTCACCCTTTAGCTGATAAAATTAATCACAAATCAATGGAAGAGGATAACCGTTCTTCATTTTAACTTGGTTCAAGTGACAATAATCAATACAAAAACACAAAATATAATTGAAATTCTTCACAAACAAAACTAGTGCACCCTAAGGTGACACACTTGGCTGAACAAAAAATCACTACAACAATTCACTAAGCTGTACTCACAGATCTCATAACTCGTAAGGTTCTGTCCTATATAGAGACATTAGGACAGGAGACATGCTTGGTTGTAGATCAATCCTAAACTTGATCTCCTATAGAGGGGGTAATGCTACAACATCCTATAGAAATACATCAAGTTACTCTTACAAAACCTTGAGAAACATTAATTGATGGACCTTTTATGAGATCAACATCAACTTGGACATCAAAGAAGATAAAGAAGGAACATTCCTATGACTCATCTAAAGGTCTCACTCACCAACAAACACCACTGACTCTCCATCAACATCATAAAACACAACCTGAATCCTATAGAAAACCATGATATCTTGCACCAAATAAAACCAATAAATGTTGAGGATGATTTCATATATCTATATTCATAAACATAGGAAATCTACCCAAGAGTGTTGCTTCCCTAGCACTAGCTCAAAATCTCTACACACTTCATACAAGTCAAAATTGACCTCTAACTAGCATATTCAATGCCAAGGGATTTGGAAACTTATCTACCTCATGTACCAAAGTAAAAATGAGGGTAGGTGATATAAAGGAGTATGTATCGCCTAAATCAAACAAAAAATGCACCCATATACTCTCCACTAATCCAAAACTGTAACACTCTACTGCTGCTGCCTTGACTAAAACTACCTCAATGGAGGAACCTGAAGTGGAACACCTGACACATGCTCACTGATCATAAAGGTCGGGTAGTCTTGCCACCTATGATCTCATCCAATATAAGAAAAACATGCATACGATCCCTTGATATAAGTTTGATAGCATCCACCCTCAGAGAAATGAGATGGTGAGTGCTGAGACTTACCCATGGTTGACCAAAATCTATCTAGGAAATTAGGAACCTCGGACCACGGATCTGCTTCATGAGGAATCCTAATGAATCCCCTCTTGTGATGATCTGATTCTAGATAGAATCATGTAAATGACCTATACACTCACCAACACCTCATGATACATCTTCAACATAAATGGGGTGACCTAGTGGTGGATATATGGAAAAAAATCCTCCTCAAAATTCCTTGACCTAGCCTCCTCATCTGAAAATAGTTTATAATCATACTTTAGAAGGGTCTTGAAATGGATCCCAAACTCTTGCATGTAGGAAATACCTTGTCAAAGGGTGATTATCTTCTGATTAATTTCCACATTTTTGGTCAAAGAAAGGAACTCTTCTCAAATATGGCCTCAGAACTTATCCTATGATATTTCCAACTCCTTATGATCCCCAAGGAATACAAACCACCACCACTTATCCATGTAGCATCATCACAACAAATGAAACCCAGTTCTCATTTTGAGTATGGATCAAATTGAAAGTTATCTCAACCTCCTAAAACTAGTCTTCTATGAATGAATCTAAAATATAACCCTCATAATTTTGTGGACTCTAGCATTGAAACTCTCAGAGTGTCCCCCTCTAAGTGTTATCATCATCGACTTCTACTCTATGATGATCTTCTGGAACATCCTTTTGAACATATTTGGTGTGAACCTGATGAGGAAATTAACACGGAGCCATGCCCAAAAAAAGAACAATATATTAGAGATTGTGAACCTAGAATATGGAATATTTAACATTAATTAATTAATTAATTATTATCTTGTTAAGGTTTTAACCTATCCCAAGGTCTATCCATTTCAAACACAGGAACAAAAAAGAATGATACAAGATCCTTTCCTTGGTATCTACCCTAAAACTACTATCACTTCATTTAGAAGGCTCAGTAAAATTAAAGTTCCATGCATCGGATCAAAGGGGCCCCTAAATACTCATGTATTATCCAATATCCCATGTTTACATCGCTTACTAAAATTAGATGACACTATTTTCCTACCAACCCATGCAACCTCACCAGTGTTTAACTCTAAACTACATCCTATCCCTCAACCTAAACCATTGATACCACTCTATCATGAACTCCTCCCCCTAAAGTGTACCCCTCCTAGGACAACAATGAGAATAGGGAGATGGTGATTGTCCGATTCCTACCTATAGCAGGACCTGGGTTAGCGAATAACGATGAGGGTATAATAACATACATATGAGAGGCATTACCCTCTAAGAGAACATGTAGAAGAAATATATAAGATATATACACCAATAAAAACATACTCAGACATATATATATATATATATATACATAAATAAATCCCAAGTTCAAACATATAATTCTATAAATTACTATAACAACTGAAGGGAAAACCACAAGTACCAAAAGGTAAAGATGGAAGTAACCACAAAGCCCAAACAACTCTCAAAAAACCACAAGCTAGTAATATCTAACCTGATCTCCAACATACTCTAGATGAAATGAAAAATAGTTTATATATACATAGGGTGAGATTAATAATATACTCAATAGGATCCTCCTTAGAGCTTCTCATACAAAAGATAAAGAAAATGTGCTAAAATATAGTGAACAATAGCAAAACTATCTCATCACTAAAATAGGTATAATAAGTTCCTAGCCTCACCATGGATAACTCTCACTAAGTATCACATAAAAGAGAAAATATAATATAATAATGAAACATCAAGGGTACCTCTCTCCCACTTTCCCACTGGTTTTCCACTCTTCCCTAATGTTGTACAACCTGAGACATCTCTCTCTAAAATAATCCAGCCTGAAGACACCAGGTCAAGGCATCACAACATGCACCTAATTCATCACATCATCACATCATCCCATCCATATATCCATATATAGTAATCGAGTATTTTTTGGGAGCCACTATATCCTGTATGATGTGTATCATACATTGAGTAATATACCTCAAGACATCACTACCCATACACTGAGTAAGTACCTCAATCCATCACAACCTATATACATCATACCTATAATAATCATTTGGATAATATATCTAGAGATACATGTGTGTGAAATAAAGACAATCAATCAAAATCCTCTACACACATATATGGGGAAAATAACCACCATACATACTAGCATAGGTAACTACCAAGAGAAGAGAGTGGGGCCAGAGGGGGTTGTGAACCATCCATCCTCCCACCAGGACATTGGGGAAAACACCCTCCCAGAGTCCACTGGGATTCAGTCTCCCTAACCGAAAAGGGTAGGACAATGTATAAAATCACATAATATATAAAATATAATATATATAACAACCAAACTATGGGAATAACCTAGTCTTAAACACAATTTTAGATTATGTCACTCGAACTCTCAACTACCACTATTAAGACCATATATCCTATAATCACATAAGCATTTTAAAGAACTACATTAATTTCTTCTTTCCTTTTTATCATTTCATACTATTAATTAGTTTATTATCTATTAAATTAACCATTAAAAATATTCCACATTACATTACATTAATCATAAAGCTAAGTCCATGCCCTCCAGGTGTAATCCAAACTGAGTCCAAGGTTTCTCAAGAGTAACATATTTTCAAAATTTTCATTTTATCATTACCAACCACACAGGTTAAGAATTATTTAATCATTATTAGAATCATTCTATAATCCTGGTACTCTAGGAAAACCATACTAAGATACCACCAATAGGAAACATTAAATCAATCACATCTAGGTACCTCAAGTAGCTAGGAAAGGAATATAGATAAAACAAGAAACCCGACCATTGGATATTAAAAAGATTAATTTAAAAAAAGAATACAGATTTATCACATTAATGTGTAATACCAACTTCAACCCATTACATCATCTCCAATGTCTTCCTTAACACCCACATGCATATCATGATGCATCTCACCATTACCGGTGTCAACTACTGCTACATCATTTGGGTCTCCCTGCCCACATCACATCATCCATCCTAGGCTGATATCACATCTAGGTATCCCACCCCATATCACATCACATAGAAGATCACACATCCAAAAAAACATCAAAAAAGAAGTAGGAAACAAACAATAATAGGCAACATAGATATATTGTCCCTAAAATAAGGCATCCAACCTTCACACATAAATGATCTCTCACAAATCCAAACTCAAGGCACTTGTACTTCTTAAGAAGATGAGAAACTCAAGCCCTAAAAATTATATTTATAATAAAACTGGTTCTTATTCTATCTCAAATTAACTAATTCATTATTCATAGGCTCCAACTATGGTAAACCTAAGGCATAAAGCTATAATTGAATATTAAAAGCTAAACATTCTCTTTTCATTGAAACCAGTTTTAACAAATTGTGAGAAGAACCATTCTCAATTAATATGTATTATTATTATTATCAACATACTCAATAAGAATTATCATGATTCACATTATTTTTCAATTACATTAACACATAGAAGATAAAATTTAACTAATCATAAACATTATATTAATTTTATTACCATAAAATTACAAGAAACACTATATTCATTATAATATGCCTCTTATTTAGTTCTTAAGGCAATTAATCAATTAATTCTAGTGTTAAGTTCATTATCTATTTCAAAATGATACTCCAAGAATAATAATATGATAAAAATAATATCATATTTATCACAATATATATAAAATAAATAGGAAAAACACTATCATAGTATAAAGAACATCAACATGTGATCTCTAACAAATTCTTTATTAATGTAGTTCAATAATTGTTAGGTTAATTCCATTATCATCCAAAGGGCTAAACCATGCGAAATTTATGATTGCACATAAATAAAATAAGAGAATAAATGAATCCCCTACCTCAAAGGCATCAATGTTCTTTGTATGAGAACTAACCAACATCATAGATCACAATCACCTCTCTTATAAGAAACAACATCCCTCCATGGATGTCATGGCACAACCACACTAAAAAACAACCAAGAAAAACTCCATTAGAAACATGAAGATGAACTAACATAACATGGAAAGAAGAAGTGGGAGAATCTATATTGAAGAACCATGAGAGGATAGGTATAACGTACCTCAGATCACCACAGATCAAATATGGGAAGATAAGAATCAATCCCCATTGAAGGAATACCAAAACTCCTAGAGATATGGTCATTACCTGCCTAGATATTGATATAAGGGATGAAGGATTGAGAAAAACCCAAGACGATGAAACATTTAAAGGGGTTCTGCATAAAGGATTTACACAGCATGAAACCCTTTCACGTAGTGTAAATATTAGGTTTCATATCTCACTGAAAAACACTTCACCTCAAACCAATTAATCCCAAATATTTACACGTATGTATCACCCCATGAACCAACCTTAAAAAAGATATGAATGACTTTTAGGTCATGATCAGGATCTCACCCAAGATGTTAACTACATATTCATGACTAGAAACATTTACACATTGTAAATTTCACATGTTCCTAGCTTTTAGCATCCAAACACCTCCGGACCTACTCCAAACCTCCTCCGAGCACCGTGAGGTTTGGAAACATGCAAAGGGTTAGAATACACAGATTTGGTCCCTTAAAAAAATCATATATGGTATGATATAAATGAGTATGGTTTTGTAATATAGGTATAATAAATCTATATTTATTATATAGGAGTTTCATACACAAATGAAGGAAGTTAAAGCCATGGTAAGGGTTTCACATCTCACTTCTAATTCTGTTGGAATATTCTATATTCACCAATCATTTATTTTGTGTGGTGTATATACTTCCCCTTTAATATGTTATATCATGAATATATTTATTTACATTGTATTTAAAGTTTCATTTAAATTTATTTCTTTCATAGGGATAATGATTCAAAAGTTAACAAAGTAGTAAGAGATTATTTCACAATATATTCATTATTCAAGATTGTTTATGTTTAAGTCCCCACTAGGGGAATATTTTTCTTCCAAATATATATTTTACTTAAAATGTTTTAAATTTTATTACTATTAATCTTCAATGATTTATTAATGAAAATTTTACCCATGTATTAATTTTTTAAAAATGGTTTGAAAGGAATCTTCTTTTCATTTTCTGAACGAGGTAACTTTTAACCTTTTTTACAACAGTATAAAAGGAATGTCTTTTAACTTATACATCATGAACATATTTTACCACCATCCTCACTAATATTTGATTTTAATCTTACTTTACATATTTATATGTTTATTTTCAAGGAAAATGTTTTCCTTTATATTTGTGAAGTTTTGAAATAAGCGATTTCAAAGTGAAAAGGGTATTTCCTCAAGAATTTACCAATGATATTTTTAAGGTATTTCATCTATGTTAAAATCCTTTATTTAATCTTATGATTTATTGAGGTTATTATCTTATAATACCAACCACTATATTTTTATGGATGGTTTATGATCAATTTGATTATGGAAAGTATTGATATTTTATATTTTATTTATTCCAATACAGACAATTATTTATTTTTAAGGCATGTTGATTAAGTTATGTTATTTATTCATATGAGTAATGTATTAGAATTATTAATTGATAGGTGGGTCATGAAATTACATAGACCCTTGATGCATCGGTAGGTATCATGAAGAAAACTAGTTTGGGTTTTTGGCTAAGGCCTTGCCCATTTATGTAAGATTTTTTGGCATGAGGCCTTGATAGTATGTTTATGTTTTCTTGGTGCATGGCCTAAATTGTAAGTTTCAGATGTATGTAATTATGAATTCAATCATTATGAACTCATTTATTGATTTCTATACAATTATTATTATAGTTTTTATATCCATGGATAAGTTTTAATTAATGTGGTTATTTATATGGAATTATTTAATTATTATTTATTTTATTCCATATTATTCATGCCTTATTTAGATTTTTTTGTATACATATCCTTATTGATCATCTTATATCAACCCCTTTATTTTTTTATTTTCTCTAGGATACTAGGAATTGTTTTATTATTGATATGTAGGGATATACTAAAGGGGACTATGGTGTTCTCAATGAAAATACTATGTTATATTTTATGTTTGTAATGTGAAACTCAAGTATGTATCTAGTTTTCCAAGGATAATAAACTATTTGGTCCTTTGGGATGTGATCTCTTATATCTTGTGCGAATGTAACAAAGTAACCACCAACTCTGGGATACTGGTGTCATGGTCTTTTCAGATTTAATGTGTTAGAGAAACATATTATTGAGTAAACAAGTGTTTAAGTTGTTTGAAAAATAAATATAGATGATTATAGAGGAATATAATGATTCACTTAGGGTTTTAAAGGAATTAAATGCTAAATGACTTAAGGAATTTTAGTATATGATTATATATTCAATATGATTGAGTATGATAATGTCATAGTGATACCAGAAACAACTTTAAGGCTTATTTTTATTAAATAATTCATCCTATTATCATCTATGTAAATGTTCTGATGATATAAATGAGTTCAAGAAAAAATTACCTAACATTATTAAAGTTTTGAGTATAAATGAATTTGGAATATGATTTGTAGGTTCTAGTGTTGTATAGATAATAAAAATTTATAAAAGTTAAAACCCAAAGAATAAAATTTGGTTTTATAATCCAATGATGTTTTCTTTAAGTAGATAGTTTAGGTCATTGAAACCTAAAGGGGTAATCAATAAAGAGTAGTAATGATTATATATTATGGGATTATTTGAGATACCTAATTGAGTTTTTTAATCTTATATAATGTCCATGATAGATATTGGTGTTATAGAAATCAATTATTCATTTTTAAAGGGTATATGATAATAAATTCACACTTTAAAAGTGTTCTAAATATAAAAAACTTAAAAATAAAGGGATGAATTAATATATCTTATAATTTTCATTTAAGTGATGAAAAAAATAGTTTACACATCACTAATTTGGATATAGAGAAATATATCAAGCTCATATGTATCTTAAAATCATGTGTATATTCATTTAATTTCTCTTATGTGATAAGAGAATTTTTTCATCAATAAAGAGTTTTCATGAACAAATTGAGATGATTAATTTTATACACATGGTTTATGATTCATTGGATTCTAAAACTTTTTTTGAAAAGGATACATAGATAAAAATGTTTTATCAATGATAAAAGTGTTTATCCATATATTTGTTTGAAATATGAGGGAAAGGTGTTCCCGCCAACCATCAGTGGAATAGTTTAAAGAATGATATTATTTTCAATAAATACTATAAAAACACAAAATATCATATATAATATGGAAATAATAGTTTATTTTTTAAATATTATTACTAAAATGAAATAATTTTCATTTTGTAAACATAGATTTGTTTGTGAATCTTAGCAAGATATTCTGAAAAGAATATAGTGTCCAAGAGGCTAGTGTGAGTATGATTAAACTTATAGAAGTTAAAAGTTAATAAATGAAAGGTTATACTAGTCTAAAGTTAAAATTACTTCCATTTAATATCCTAAAGTGTTTGTGATATATAACAGTAAGGAAAAATATAAAGTGTTACATTTAATTACCATAGAAAGTGAACATAATTATTTTTTAAAGGATTATATGAACCTATTTACAAAGTGAATTTTAATTAATATCCCAACAGAGTTTTAGCATATACTGATAAAAGATAAATATAAATAGTTACATTTAGTTACTATATCAATATAAATGTCACTTTATCTTAAAGAAGTTTAGGATGTGATAGTTAATGGTATGTAAATAGTTACATCATTATTCAAGGATTTTTTTATGGAATAGGTTTGAAGGATAATGATGATTAACTTAGAAATAGTTACAAGTAGAAAATAAGATTTGAAATTATAGCATTTCATATTATGAAGTTAAAATGTTTGAATATGTTCAAATAGTTGAAAATTAGGAATATGATTCCTAAATCTCACTATTATTCAAATTGGATTACTTAAAATATGTTACTCACTAAAAGTGCTTAGTAGGAGAGTTTTATTATATGTTCACATATAGACAAGACAAGAATTACATGTAGATGTAATGAATTAACAAAAAATTAAAAATAGAAGAAAACATAAGGCTGATCGGGCATTCTATCATATAATAGATTTTGGACAGGATCTTATGTATGGTTTGTTAACTATTCTTAAAAGTTTTAAGAATATAAAATTTATCATGTAAATATGTAATCTCCACTTTATCATTCTTTAACATTGACTGTAAAAACATATATAAAAATATACATTTCATGAAGTGAAATGAAAATTGACCTCTTAAATCATGACTTTGAGTTATCATTAACTGATGTTCATCATGTGGTATTATAGGTTATGATGAAATGTTAAGGTTATCATTAGTAGTATTCTTGTATAGAGATACAAAATATGATCATATGGCACAAAAATTCATTTTTTACACTGTATATCCCACTAAGTATATCACATGGTGTGTCAAACATTATTTCTTTGTTATAATAGGGGAGTATGGATCATATTTGGGTCCCCATACCTGAGGTTGGTGAGATATATAACTTGATAAATTTCATACTTTTATAACTATTTTTATGAAAGTTAAAAGTGAATTAGATAATAATGGGGTGGTTTAGTATGTTTTTTATCATTTAATTGGTTGGAGATTAACTAATATGGGATTTTCCCTATTATATGATAAATATGACATATGGGACCCTGATTTTAATATATTAGGGAATGTACAACCACATCTAGATAATAAATTTGATTTGATTATCTACTCATATAAGGGGCATATGATGTTATCATAAACCATGTTAGTCTATACTCAATGAATCTAGAATGTTTGAGTTAACTATATGGGATTCATATACCACATTTACCATGTCCATTAAATGTCTTAGATAAAGGGAAAATATGAGAATTCATACTTGTATATTATGAAAACTGGTGGAAACAAGTATCTAAATAAACATTTTTAATAGAGATCCTAAAAAATAATTTTATAGATTTAGTGTCATTGATGATTTACTAGATACGTCTATTTGATTACATTTTTGGATATGATGATTCATATTTGTTGCCAATTCTATGAAGGTTTAAGGGGTCAAACTTTATGGTTGAATAAATAGGGATTGAGTTTTACTTAGATAGATTCTATAAAAATTTTATATAGTTAATCTAAAATAGTTTGGTATGAGTATTCACAAGGTATTACATATGATGTGAAATGAGGTGAAATTGATGACATATTTCCAAAAGTGTTTTAAAAATTTCCTAAAACAAATTTGGATATGATTTCACAAGTTATTACACATGATACAATCTAAAGTTAAATTAAATAAAGTATTTTAAGATTTAGTGTAAGTGGGTGATTGAAAGGAATATTACCTAAATATAATATTGGATGTGATGAATTTTTTTTGGTGTCTTTATTCTTGAGGTCATGTTTTTTGACATAATATGTTGGATTAACATGTGAGCATTTGAATTTCATGAGATGCATGGCTACAACACCCAATCCTCCTACATAATTTATTATCATCAAAGACACACTACAAGAGATATAATCTGAAGGGAAACTTTTAATTTTTCATTTTATTATTTGTTTAATTTTTCATTTTATTCTAGACCTTTATCAGTGCTAAAAAATCATTGATAAAGGGAAACTTTTATTAGTTCTAAAAACATTCCAATAAAGGGATCCTTTTATCAGTGCAAAAAATAAAGCACTGATAAAAGTTTCCTTTATATGTGATAAAATAAAGTGCTGATAAAAGTTACCCTTTATTAATGCTAAATAATCACTGATAAATGGTACCTTTTATTAGAAATTTTTTTAGTGATGATAAAGATGGACTTTATCAGTGAATTTTTCCAACACTGATAAATGTCAGTGCTATTAAATACGCATTTTGTAGTAGTGTTTCATGATCATGGTTAAACTCAAGAATACTCCTCACCTTCTTCTATAATCCCACATCTTCCTTCTGTGCCTTCTTAATACTCTCATGGATGAATGGTTAGAAATTCATCTGAGAAAGATAATATCCATCCCCTTTCGTAAATATTTCAATATCTAAATTTTGAAAATCCATAAATATTGGATCTCTTTCAATCCTTGTCGTGGAAAAACTGGCATGATATTTCTGAATTAGAGCATTAACCAATTTTTCACCTTCCTACTGTGGTAATGGATTAAGAAGTCATAATATTTGATCAACTCCAACCATCTTTTCTAGTGCATATTCAATTATTTCTATGTAAATATATACTTCAATATTTTATGATCAGTATATATATCATACCTGTCACGACCCATCCCCCGGGGCCCGTATCGTGACTACCCCAAGCCCGCCTTCCATAGGCCAGGGGCTAGCTACTAGCACCAAAGGCGTAAATCCCTAAACTGGGAAGGCATTGCCTTTATAACTGTAAATAAACACATAAAAGTACACAACTGGAAGCAAAACACTAAGTAAAAACTATATACAAAAGAAGTGATGGAAAGAAAAAGGGGCTGGAAATACAAGCCCAACAGGAAAGTACAAGTACAACTGAAAAACAAGTACAACTGAAGAAAAGTAAAGTAGATACTAGGTCATCCTTCGGGGTTCCTACTTGAAGGGTAGGTACAGATGGCCTCCTCATCACTCCACGTTCGTCCGTCTGCTCCGTGTATCGTCTCGCCGAGTGGTCCACCTCCGAGTACCGTCCAGTCCTGCTACTCTCTGCCTCAGTCAGCACTGTCCGTTGTCTGCAACCAACACAACGAGGTGCGGGAATATCCCATGTATGGGTGAGTATAACGATACTCAGTAGGGACCCTGAGACCCTCAAGGTATCACAAAATCTAAAAAGTATAAACCACAAAGTATGAAATCAACGGATAACCATTACTTAGGTATATGCCCATACATATACCTAAGTTATATAGTAACCCATCTCAATCATGAGGAAAACACAAAAGTCATTGAGTTAGCTCAAACTAGTATTTTCATTATCGAAACCATAGCTGCTGGAGAACTCCTCCTCTGTCGGGTACAGTGGGCCTGTCGCGACATGAAGGCGCTTCTCACTAACCTTGGACTACTGAGGTACTCCTCCTGTCGAGTACCATGGGTCTGCTGCCAACTACTTGGTGCTCCTCCACTGTGGGTCTGCGGCCAACTACCAGACGCTCCCCCTAGTAGCCTATAGAGGTACTCCTCATATCGAGTACCACGGGTCTGCCACTAACTACCAGGCGCTCCTCCATCGTGGGTATGCCCCCAATTACTAGGCGCTCCCCATTGCGCTAGTCGAATCACTCCGAGTCGAATCGGTCAAGTAATCGTTAGGTCTGCCAGCTACTAGGTCTCCGCACTCTGTCTGCTCGTCACTAGAAGGATCCGCTCAACGATATATTGGGAAATACTCCAAATATCATGAATTTCCATGAAGAAGTATCTCAAAGGTCCTCCACATCATAGGGGTCTCAACTCAATAAATGTCACGTCAATCAGACGCCTGATCTGTTAGTTATTAGCCTTTTAGTCCCGGGGGCCTGGTTGGATTTGTGTACGATCCAACCTGACCGTAACTCAAATATACCCTGAAATCCAGTGGGGTATTATCAAAGGGATGGCTTCATTCCAAGAATATCGGCACCACTAATGGTTCGTCAAACGGACATCCGGTGCTAATGATATGACCAAATAAAGTAAAGGGACAGTAATTGGTCTGGGACCGGTCTGACCCGGTCGGACCGACTCGGCCCAACCCAGACTAGGCTGACCTGGTCTGGGTCGACCCAGTCATACCCACTAGGCCTAACCCAGCCCGTTGGGCGGGTCAGCCTGTTAAGTTTGGTCCGGTCTGCGGGGCCCGACCCAGTGGACTTCGAGTGCGGTTCGGCCCGAAGGTCGCCACATAGGCGACTCAGCCCGAAGGCCAAGGCCAGTTCGGCCAAGATCATTGTGAGGGCGCGACCCAGTATGACTCGGCTCATAGGGCGTAGCTAGGCCTATTCGGCTAGGGCACCGCGAGGGGGGTCGGGATACCAGCTCGGCATGGTGGCTGCGAGGGAGCTGGGACACCGTGGGGGCGTCGGGCAGGGCGCGGGGGCCTCAGACTGGCCGCGGTAGGGGCCGAGCAGGCCATGGAAGGGTGGCTGGGACATCGGGCAGGGCACCGGGGAGCACCGGGCAGGGAACATCAGGGCGCCGGGGGCGCAGCAGGGCACTGGGGAGTGCCGGGAATGGCGTAGTAGGGTGCCGGGGGCGCCGGGTAGGGCCCTGGGGAGCACGCGGGGGCACGAGCAACGCGCAGGTGCGTCGAGCAGGGCACCGGCGGGGCCGGGCAGGCCATGAGGCAGGCCGGGGCGTGCGCCGGGCATGGAATCGAGAGGCCATGGGGCAGGCCGCGGGTTCAGTCGGGAGCACCAATGCGCCGCGGGGGCGGCATGATTCAAGGAGACCGCGAGTAGAGCGACCTTCATCATTGCCGCCTTTTTTTCCATCGCTTCATCGCCATGCCGAAGAAACATCACAAAAGGATTGGCGTAGGGATTCATGCCATGTTAGTTGGCTCGCACCCTCCATGTTTAGGGGTGATAACAATGTTTCAACAAAGTGGAAGGAAGTTGAACTTCAATCATTTATAATACTTCACATCGATTCTTTTCAATGAAGAGGAGAAAAGAAAAAAAAGCATGAACTTGCAATAACCCCATACCTTGCTCTATGTTTGTCGATGTTGGCATGAGAAGACGTTCATCGATCCGTTGACGATGTTGCGGAAGGAAGATGTCTCACGATGGTTGTGAAATACGCTCCACGTCGGTAGGATTCGATGAAGGGAGTCGAAGAAGAATCGTCGCCGGCGTTCTTCGTGTTCTTCGTTCTTCATTGGGAGGAGCGTTCTTCATTGGAAGAACTTTTCTCCCAAGCATTTATCTTCTCAAGTTACACCAAAATGCCATGTGAAAATAATATTAGATTGATTTGTCTAATATTACATTGGCACAACAATTCAAAAATGAGAAATAAATTACGTAGGCTCCCCTAATTAATCCATGAGAGGTTGTCACATTAATTAAAGGGGTTGGATCCATTTAATTAAAGGGGTTGGCTCAATTTAATTAAATGGGAAGGTGGAGAGGCTCCAAGGGTGGTGGAACCATTAAGTGGGGATTTCAAGGGTTCTCCCCACTTAATGAAGAGTTTCAAGGGGTTAAAAGTCAGGTGGTCCCCACCTCATTTATCCTCCCATGGGAGGTTGAGTTCGGGTGGGCCCCACCACCATAACCTCTCATGGGAGGTTAAGGTGTGGTGGCCCCCACCTCCAACCTCCTCTTGGAGGTTTTAACCTCCACACACCCAAAGGAGGCTCAAATAAAATAAAGTTGTTACACACTTTATTTTATTATTTTTTTTATAAAAATCCAAAAACTAACTTTTATTCTCGACCAACTGCCGTTGAGGTGAAAGTCTTCTTAAGAGAATACCAGAATTACGAGTTCAATGGTGCCCTTAGATTTTAATTTTGAGTACTAGTTCAAAAGTTATAAAAACCCGCTCGTACGTTTACTGAACGTACCCAAACAAAATTTAGAAATTGATTCCGGGCACACCGAGCCTCGGAATCAAGCGCCGTAAAATTTTGTGGACTCATAAAATTCCCATGTATTTAAGAAAAAAAATTTCCATGGAATTTCCGGGTCTTTAAATTCTCCCCACCATAGGGATTTACATCCCCATAATCTACAACTCGAACTATGGGAACAAATTGGGGTACTGAGCACACATCTGAGCCTCCCGCTCCCATGAGCTCTCCGGGAGGTTTCCATGCTATCAGCGAATGCGCACCAGTGGTATCAAACATCCATGTAGGACCTGCTCCTATTGATCCTCAATTTACACTAGAACCTCTATAAAAGTTTCCCCATCGTCAACGTACAGCTCTCCATGGTCTATGATGTGGGAAGGGTCGTGCACTTATCTCCTCAATTGAGATATGTGGAAGACGTCGTGCACCCGGTACAACTGAGGTGGAAGAGCTAAGCGGTAAGCCACCTCACCAACTCTACTGAGGACCTGAAAAGGTCCGATGAACCTTGAAGATAACTTGCCACCTTGGCCAAATCTCCATAAGACTTCATTGAGGTGAGACCCGTAAAAAGACATGGTCGCCATCTTTAAACTCCCTAGGTCTCCATCTCCTGTCAGCATATGAATTCTGTCTACTTTGTGTAGTATTAATCCACTACTATATGATCTACACCTTCTCCATGGTAGCTCGCACCATCTCTGGTCCCACTAGTGCTAAATCCCCAGGGTCAGTCCAGCATAAGGTTGATATGCAAGGTCACCCATACAATGCCTCAAAAGGTGCCATACCGATGGTGGAGTGATAACTGTTGTTTTATGAAAACTCCACCAAAGGAAAGCAATCCTCCCAGTTGCGACTGAAGTCGAGGACACATGCATGAAGCATGTCCTCAAGGGTATGAATGGTCCACTCAGTCTGACCATCTGTCTGAGGATGGAAGGTAGTGGTCAAGCGAAGCTGTGTCTCGAAAGCCTCCTAAAACCCCTTCCATAACTAGGAAGTAAACTGTGCGTCACGATCAGAGACAATATAGGAAGGTACTCCATATATTCGCACAATATTCTGCACATAGAGGCATCCCAAGATCTCTACTGAACCCTGCTCTCTAATTGGTAGGAAGTGGGCTGACTTGGTGAGTTGGTCAACGATCACCCAAATCGATTCGTGACCCCTGGATGTACGTGGAAGACCCGTCATGAAGCCCATGGATATCCCATCCAACTTCCACTGTGGGACCTCTAAGGGATGAACCGAGCCTACTGGTACCTGGTGGTCTGCCTTCACTTGCTGGAAAGTGAGTCACCGTGAGACAACCTACGCTACCGCCTTCTTTATACCTGGACACCAGTACTGTCGTTGAAGATCCTGGTACATATTCAACACTCCTAGATGTACCACTAGAGGGGATGTGTGGAACTCCCTCAATACTTCCTCATGAAGTGCCACTAGTACCAAGGTACGTCCTCTGAAGAGGATGACATGCTTCCCACCTTCAGAAAATCCATCAGGTGCTTGCCTTGTGGATATCTGAGCACGTCGTGTCTCACCGTCAACATCCCCATGCTATGCCTCCCTGACTCACTGAATAAGTGGGGGAGTGATTGTAAGAGACTGTAGATAGGCTGCTCCATCTCTATCCACAAAGGATATCTGTAAGGCAGCCAGCTACTCTGTCGCCTCTCCTAGCAGCTGTATACCAGATCTCTTACTGAGAGAATCTACTACAACATTCCCCTTCCAAGTAGTATAGAAAATCTCGAAGTCATAGTCCTGGAGGAACTCGAGCCATCGCCGCTATCTCAGGTTTAGGTCCTTATGAGGGAAGATATACCTGAGACTCTTGTGATCAGAGTACACGGTAAAACATTCAACCATCAGATAGTGTCACCACATCCTCATGGCAAAGAACACTGCTGCTAACTCTAGGTCATGGGTAGATTAGTTCTGCTCATATTGTCTCAGCTTCCAAGAACCATAAGCAATCACTACTCGCTCCTGCATTAAGACACACCCCAGTCCGGTCCCTGATGCGTCGCAGTAAACTACATACCTTATGACTTTATCTGGAAGCTTCAAGATGGGGGCACTAGTCAGCCTATGCCTCAGATCTTGAAAGCTCTACCGACATCTCTTCGACCACACGAAGGGTTTCCCCTTATTCTTCAAGGCTGATAGTGGTGCTGCAACACTGGAGAAGTCTGAACCAAATCTCTAGTAGTATCCAGCCAAACCCAGAAAACTTCATACCTCCGTCACACTCCTGGGTGGCTCCCAAGAAAGTACCACCTCAATATTCACTGGATCCACTGCAAATCCAGCCTCCGAGATGACGTTTCAAAAGAATTGAACCTCTCAAATCCAAAACTTGCTCTTCGAGAGATTACCATAAAGCTGGTGCTCTCGGAGTGTGTCCAATACTACCTGCAAATGGAAGGCATGCTCCTCCTCAGTAGTTGAGTATATCAGAATTTGATCGATGAAGACTACAACAAAGCGATCGAGGTAAGGCTAGAATATCCTGTTCATGAGGCTCATGGAAACTGCTGGAGAATTGGTTTTGCCAAAGGGCATAACTAAGAACTCGTAGTGGCCATAATGACACCTGAAGGCCGTCTTCTGCACATACTCGTATCGAACTCTAAGCTAGTGATAGCCTGATCTGAGGTATATCTTTGAGAACCACCGTTATCCCTTCAGCTGGTCAAAGTGGTCATCAATCCTCGGGAGTGGGTACTTTTTCTTTACAATCACCTGGTTCAGGCGACAGTAGTCAACACAGAGCCTCAAGCTCCCATCCGCCTTCTTAGCGAACAGAATTGGGGTTGACTAGGGAGAAACACTAGGCCAGATGAATCCCTTCCCCTGCAAGTCCTCTAGCTGTACCATCATCTCGTGAAGCTCAGTGGGCACCATTAGATATGATAGAGTAGATATCGGTGCCGTCCCAGGGTACATGTCAATGCAGAAGTCCACCTCTCTACGAGGAGGTAGTCTTGGAACATTGTCAGGGAAAACATCCGCGTACTGGTCCACCACTACAGGATAAGTCAGAATCTCCACATCAACTGCTCTGAGGGTAAGGCAAGCCAACTGGTGAGTGATCAACTACACCCTCCTCCAAGTAAGTCCGTCCTATGCTGCAAAGGTTCCCTTCTCTCTGGTGAAGGTAAACCTGGTCCCATCAGCGCGGACACACCACACTTCTCGCCTAATACAGTCAATATGATCATGGACTGTAGATATCCAGTACATACCCAAGATGATGTCATAACGCCTCGATGCCACTACTAGGAGATTCCAGCCGAAGCTCTCACCTCCTAAAGTAAGATTGTACTGCCGACACCAATGCGTAATCGTCGAATCTACTCTCGTAGGAGTATCTAGCCATAAGTATAGATCCAACGACTCCTTCGAAATCTCCAAGATCCAAACGAGGGATGTGGAAATGAAAGAGTGACTGACACCTATGTCTATAAAAACTATATCTAAGGTGGAGTAGACAAAGATCATACCACAAATCATATTTGGAGCACCGTGATCGTAAGCCTCAAGTGCCTGGAGCTGAGCTCTCCCCTATCCACCTGCTCCCTATGGTCGGGGTGGACCTCCTAGTGGTGTTAGTGGTAACACCTCATAATGTCTTCCACTTCCAGCTGTACGTTCAGCTCCTCTGCCACGTCCGCCTCCTCCCTTCGGACTGCCTCGATTGAACCTCTGCCTCTGCCTGGGAGGTCCATCAACTATATGCTGATCATCAGAATGTCGGGTCGGACAGTCAAGAGCCTTGTGACCATGCCTACCGCATGAGTAACACTGCCCGCTCCGGGAATGACTGGCTCTATCTCCACTCAGGGTGCCCCTAACCACTGATCCTGAGTCATGCGGTTGACCACTTGTAGGTCTAGTACTCTTGGACCTCTACGACATCTGTCTACTACCAGCTGTAGAAGAATCCACTGCATGTTGTCTAGTGGTGGGTCTCGCTGCTGGAGACTTCTCAGCAAGGAAACTCTCCACCAGGAGGGCTCTCTCTAGCACCCCCTCCTACGTCGGGATGTTGAGTGAGATCATCAGAGCTCTGATCTCTCGATTGATTCCTTGATCGAAGGTCTGGGCCTTGAAGAATGTGTCCTATACCATATCTGTGGAGTAGCGTGAGTGGTCAGTGAACCTCGTTGATTACTGTGCTATTGTCATGCTACCCTGCTATAGATGTAGTAGCTCCTGTATCCGCACTGCTCGAAGGGTGGCTGGGAAAAAATCTACCTGAAATAGGCTCTTGAAGTCTGTCCATAGTAGCATTACCTCGTCATACACCTGGAGCATCAGGATCCACCATTTGCCTACTACTTCCTAAAGGAGGCTAGCAATAAGGATCACTATGAAGTCTGCTAGTGTCCCTACTTGCCTAAAGACTCTCACCACAGCCTCCATCCAATACTCAACCGCCTATGGGTCCATCCCTCCCTTTAACCTGGGTGGCCTATGGCGCTGGAACTCATGCAACGAGCTCAAGTGGCATGCATCCTCTACTGCTGGGGCTGGTGGCATCAGTGTCTCAAAGGGTAGTAGTTCCACTGGTTCCTCCACTGGTAAAGGGACCTACACTAAGGCCTCGTCGCTCGGTGGGCTGTTAGTAAGTACGACTCTCGGGGCTCTAACTGGTCATCCAAAGGGAGGCATCCTGAAAGAAACAGATTTGACACGTTCAAAAGATCATACCTGGTGAGCCAACCTAGTTGATATGACTTAAAGAAAACTTTTGAAAACACACACACATTCAGTGTTTTCATGCACTGAGTTGGAAATCAGAAGTCAGGGTCCCAGTGTATGGATACGTTGGCCGCCCGCACCAACACTAGACTCCCTGAACTGAAAACCACACTTAGTACCCTTAACACTATTGCTTCACAGAAAAGAAAGATCAGATTTCTAAGTTTTGCGGTAGAACCGACTCTTATGATACCAATTTGTCACGAACCATCTCCCGGGGCCCGTATCGTGACTACCCCAAGCCCCCTTACATAGGCCAGGGGATGGAGACTAGCACCAAAGGCATAAATCCATAAACTGGGAAGTCATTGCCTTTATAAATATCAACAAACACATCATAGTACACAACTGGAAGCAAAACACTAAGTAAAAACTGTATACAAAAGAAGTGCTGGAAAGAAAAAGGGGCTGGAAATACAAGCCCAACAGGAAAGTAGAAGTACAATTGAAAAGAAATTACAACTGAAGAAAATTAAAGCAGCTACTGGGTCATCCTCTGGGGATCCTACCTGAAGGGTAGGTTTAGATGACCTTTTCAGCACTCCATGTCCGTCCATCTGCTCTGTGTACCGTCACGCCGAGTGGTCCACCTCCGGGTAACGTCCAATCCAGCTACTCTCTGCCTTAGTCAGCGCTATCCATCCTATGCAACCAACATAATGAGGTGTGGGCATATCCCATGCAGGGGTGAGTGTAACGATACTCAGTAGGGACCCTGAGGCCCTCAAGGTCTCACAAAATCCAACAAGGATAAACCACAAAGTATGAAATCAATGGATAACCATTAGTTAGGTATATGACCATACATATACCTAAGTTATCTAGTAACCCATCTCAATCATGAGGAAAACACAAAAGTCATTGAGTCAGCTCAAACCAGGATTTTCATTATCAAAATCACAGCTACTGGAGACCTCCTCCTTTGTCGAGTATATCTGGCCTTCCGCGACACCAAGGCACTTATCACTAACCTTGGACTGCTGAGGTACTCCTCCTGTCGAGTAATGTGGATATATTGTCAACTACCAGGTGCTCTTTCGCTGTGGGTCTGCTGCCAACTATCAAGTGCTCCCCCTAATAGAGTGCAGAGGTACTCCTCTTGTCAAGTACCATGGGTCTACCACAAAATACCAGACGGTCCTCCATCGTGGGTCTGCCACCAACTACCAGGCGCTCCCCACTGGGCTAGTCAAATCACTCCAAGTCGAATCAGTCAAGCAGTCGTCAGGTCTACTAGCTACTAGGTCTCTACACTCTGTCTGCTCATCACTGGAAGGATCCGCTCCATGAGCTACTGGGAAATAATCCAAATGTAATGAAGTGCCATGAAGAAGTATCTCAAAGGTCCTCAATGTCATAGGGGTCTCAACGCAACAGACGACGCGTCAATCAGATGCCCGGTCTGTTAGTTATTAGCCTTTTAGTTCCGGGGGCCCGGTTGGATTCGTGTACGATCCAACCTAATCGAAACTCAAATATACTCCAAACTCCACTGGGGTATTCTGAAAGGTATGTCTTCGTTCCAAGAATACCAGCACTGCTGACAGTTTGTCAAACAGACATTCGGTGCCAAATATATGGCTAAAGAAAGTAAAGGGGCAGTAATGGACCTGGGCCCGGTCCAACCTGGTCGGACCGACTCGGCCCAACCCAGACTAGGCCGACTCAGTTAGACCCACTGGGTCAGACCCATCTCGTTGGGCGGGTCAGCCCGTTGGGCGGGTTAACCCGTTGGGCTGGTCAGCCCGTTAAGTTCAGCCAGGTCCGCTGGGCCCGACCCAACAGATGTGAGGGCGGTTCAGCCCAGAGGTCTCCATGTAGGCGAATCAGCCCAAAGGCCGAGGTCAGTTCGTCCTGAAGCGTTGTGAGGGCACAACCCGGCATGGCTCGGGCCAGAGGGCACGACTAGGCCGTTTTGGCCAGGGCACCGCGAGGGGGGCCAAGATACCGGCTCGGCCGGGTGGCCGCGAGGGAGCCAGGACGCCGTGGGTGTGCTGGGAAGGGCACGGGGGCATCGGGAAGGGCACAACAGGGTGCTGGGGGCATCGGGCAGGGCGCCGGGGAGCACTGGGGAGCACCGGTCATGGCGCAGTAGGGAACCGGGGGCACCGGGCAGGGCGCCGGGGAGCGCGCGGGGTAGCGCGTGGGGGTGCGGCCAGCGTGCGGGGGCGCCGGGCATGGTACCAGCGGGGATAGGTAGGCCACGGGGCAGGTTGAGGCGCACACTGGGTATGGCGTCGGGAGGCTGCGGGTCAGGCCGCAGGTTCGTTCGGGAGCACCGGTGCACCGTGGGGGCCACTCGATTCGCGGAGGCCGCGGGTAGCACGACCTTCGTCGTTTCCGCCTTCATCGCCATCGCTTCATCGCCATGACGAAGGAACATCACAAAAGGATCAGTAGAGGGAGTCGGGCCATGTTAGTTGGCCCGCACCCTCCGCATTTAGGGGTGATTACAATTTTTCAACAAAGAGGAAGGAAGTTGAACTTCAATCATTTATAATACTTCACATCGATTCTTTTCAACGAAGAGGAGAAAATAAAAGGAAAGCACCAACTTGCAATAACCCCATACCTTGATTGATGTTTGTCGACGTTGGAGTCAGGAGATGTTCGTCAATCCGTTGATGGCTTTGCGGAAGGAAGACGTCTCACGATGGTTCTGGAAGACGCTCCATGTCGGTAGGATTCGATGAAGGGAGTCGAAGAAGAATCGTCGTCGGTGTTCTTCGCATTCTTCGTTCTTCGTTGGGAGGATCATTCTTCAATGGAAGAAAATTTCTCCCAATCTTTCCTCTTCTCAAGTTCCACCAAAATGCCAAGTGAAAATAATATTAGATTGAGTTGTCTAATACTATGTTGGCACAATAATTCAAAAAGGAGAAATAAATTACATAGGCTTCCCTAATTAATCCACGAGAGGTTGGCACATTAATTAAAGGGGTTGGATCCATTTAATTAAAGGGGTTTGCTCTATTTAATTAAATGGGAAGGTGGAGAGGCTCCAAGGGTGGTGGAACCATTAAGTAGGGAGTTTAAGGGTTCTCCTCACTTAATGAATAGTTTCAAGGGGTAAAAAGTTGGGTGGTCCGCACCTCATTTATCCTCCAATGGGAGGTTGAGTTCGGGTGGGCCCCACCACCATAACCTCTCATGGGAGGTTAAGGTGTGGTGGCCCCCACCTCCAACCTCCTCTTGGAGGTTTTAACCTCCACACACCCAAAGGAAGCTCAAATAAAATAAAGTTGTTGCACACTTTATTTTGTTATTTTTTTTATAAAATTTCAAAAACTAACTTTTAATCTCGACCAACTATCATCGAGGTGAAAGTCTTCTTAAGAGAATACTGGTGCTGCGAGTTCAACAGTGCCCTCAGATTTTAATTCTGAGAACCGGTTCAAAAGTTATAAAAATCCACTCATACGCTTACTGAACACCCGAACAAAACTTCAGAAATTGATTCTGGGCACACCGGGCCTCAAAATCAAGCGCCGTAAAATTTTTCGGACTCATAAAATTCCCATGTATTTAAGAAAAAAATTCCCACAGAACTTCTGGGTCTTTACAATACCTTTGACCATACAGATAAATCCTCTATATCTTTAATGCAAAAATTATGGCTTCCAACTCCAACTCATGAGTTGGATAATTCTTCTCATGAATTTTTAATTAGCAATAGGCATAAGCTATCACCATATCATTCTACATGAGGATGCATTCCAATCTATTCTTTTATGCATCACTATATATCAAAAACCTTTATCCACTGTAGGGTAGTGTAAGTACATGCACAATGACCAACTTTCTCTTTAGTTCTTTGAAATTCTCCTCACATTCATCTATCAACAAGAACTTAAACCCTCTTCCGAGTCAACTATGTGAGTGGATTAGATATTCCTGAGAAATATCTCACAAAGATCCTGTAGAATCCATCCAACCCAAGAAAAACAAAATTCTCACTTACCATGGTTGGTCTAGTCCATTTCTTAATAACTTCTGTCTTTAAAGGATCAACTGATATACCTTCACTTAAAATCATATAACCCAAGAATAATAATTTTTGAAGCCAAAATTCATACTTGGTAAATTTGGCATATAGATTCTCTTTCCTCAAGTTCTTCAACACAATTATAAAATTTCCACTATGCTCTTCCTTGATCTTTGAATATATAAGAATATTATCTATAAAGTATATCAAAAACTGATCAAGGTGATCTATAAATACTATATTAATTAAATACCTGAAAATAAAAGGAGTATTAGTAAGTCCAAATTACATTATTATAAATTCATATTGACCATAACTTATATGAAATGATGTCTTGGGTATATCCTCTTTCTTAACCCTTAGTTGATGATATCCATATTGAAGATCAATCTTGGAAAAATATTGAGCTTCTCACAATTGATCAAACATATCATCGATACGGGGTAGATGATTCTTGTTCTTAATAGTTATTTTGTTAAGTTCTTAATAATTAATGCAAAGACGCATTAACCCATATTTCTTCTTAAAAAAGAATAGGTGAAACCCATGGAGAAGCACTTGGACAAATGAATCCCTTATCAATATCCTCTTGGATTCACTTTTTTCAATTCCAATAACCTAATTAAGACTATTATATATATATTCTTTTAAATAGGTGTATCTCCAGGTATTATTTCTATTGAAAATTAAACTTCACGATTTGAGGTAAGACTAGGTAACTCTTTTGGAAATACATTAAAAACAACCCCTTACAATAGGAATATATTCAATGTTGAGTTTATAAAAAAATATTTGAAATAAATTTACCTAATGAATTGGTAGTAACACCCATATTATTGAATAAATTCCCATTGGGAGTTCAGGTTCATCCACGCACCAAAAGACTATCATAGGTTAATTCAAAATATAAAATGTTAATTCCCATCCCCAATAATTGATATGAGATCTATAATGAGAGAGAAAATATATGAATAACATTATATAAAATCGAAATAAATGTATAATAACAAGATCTTAAGGAAACAAATTTCTATAAAATTATATTTTATAGGAGTTATAGACTTAAGATGCAGTCATCCTACCATTATGAGTTTTAATGCCAACTCAATATATAACAACCCTTCTCTTTATTACATATTATTTGATGATTTATTATATAAGATTAAACTTAATAAAACCTTTAATATTGATAATTCTAATATCTTTGGGAATTAGGCACATTACATAACAACTTAAAATAGGAAATACATCATCTTTATTGAAAACTTCCTTAATATGCTCGTACTTAAAACTACATGGGATAACCTGAGGACATACATAAGAAAGGGGTGAGCTATAAATTCTAGAAAGGGAATAAACATGTCATAACATGAATAAATTATTACATTTTAGACAATAGGAATATCAATGTGTCGTAAAAGGGGTGAAAATTATAAACATGAACAATGAGGTATGATATAGTATGATAACATAAAGTAAACATGGGAAATGTGCAAAAAACTTAAAACAATGCATCATAAACATAGGTCAAGGATAAATTCCAAGACATCATGATGGAAAAATTATCATAAAGGAATTATTTTTACTTCATGTCCCAACATGATGTCTCATGAGACTAAACATTACCCAATGCATTGGGGTGCTATATAATTCTGGGCGTACCTGCCATATTCATTTCAATCTCATGCTTAAGTGCGCCACATAGATCATAAAACATGGAATAATTTATCATAAAATTTTATTTAGAGATCATGTAATGTTGAATAAATACATGTAATTACCCAAAAAATATGTATAAGTGCATAAATGTGATCACCCTTGATAGGAAATGAGTATGGTTATTCACTACACAATTGTTTGACATGGAAAATTGTGGTAGAATTTTGACAGTATAATGGGGACTTATAAATGTTCATGGAAGGGATTTATGAGAGTTAAATGAGTCTCTCATAATTTAGGAATCATAGGTCCAGTAAGGGGGATATGGAAGAATATATCCCAATATTATGAATTGGAGAAAAAGGGCATCAGATACTGAAGATACTTGAATAAAGAGGATGAATAAAAGAACCCTTACCTTGATAGCGTGACTTAAAATGATCGAGAGGATATTATTGAGAGATTTAGGGAATCTTGGGAGGAATCTAGATAGGGTAGGGTAGATTAACGATGTGATCTAATTATTTTTAGTGAAGGGAAGTGGAACTTGGGTGGATTTATATAGGAAATTAGTGGGGAATTATTTATCATTTATCAAACAAAGGTTTTGGACTCTATATAATAAAATAAACAAAACCAAAAACCATAACATGATTTCTACCAAAGGGGATTTATTTTCATTATTTTATAATTGAAAGTTTTAAACTTAATAAAATAATATCCTTGCTGATGTTGAAGTGAGTCATACTCAATGAAATTATTTTAAAACCTTAAAATATATTATAGTTTTTGGAGGATTCATAAAGGCTTTATAAAATTAATAAAATAAAAATAAAATCACATTATTTTAAATTAAAAATATATATTTGGTTTTGGATACCCTTTATAGTATTTATTACATCACTTCTAGGTCATTATGATGTCATAACACACAACACATATTAATATTGTATTTAATTTTTTTCCTGAAAATTCGACTATCTAAGAAAATTATTAAAAATTAACCATTGGATAATTTCTACATTATGATTCAAAAAATAATATTCATTTTATCAAAATAATTTTCTAAATATTTGTATTTTCACTTTTAAAATAAGAATCAACATTTATTGAGAAATGCTAGGTTTTTTTGACAATAACTATTTTCAAAACCTTACAAAAATTACATTTGACTTCATAAAAATTATATTATAATTTATATTTAATAAATATTATTTAATAATAATATTTTATTAAAATATAATTTACTTCAAAAATCCATTAGTTTATTGAAATAAATGTCTTAATTAAAATTGAATACTAATTAAAAATACAATTTGTGTTTTATAATATAAAAAAAAATAATTTAAAAATATATGATAAGAAGAAAATATAAACATTATTATATTTAAAATAAAATATAAATATTCATATTATTAAGGCCTTTATAAATATCCCTTTTATACACCAGAAAACTCCCTAAGATTAAGGTGTGCAATGGGGATACTTTCATGGGGTTATTTGGCATACATGGTTTGGGCCGTGATCTCAATGAGATTGAACTTATCCCACAAACAATTTATATCATGATTAAGTTATTGGATATCAGCTTGGGATTCATCAAGGGAAAATACTAGTGATGCTATATTCCTTGGAATCTTTGATAAATGGGCTTCATAGGGTACGATCTTAGTGGTTGAGGTCATCACTTCCTTTGTCTGTGTCAATTGGATTTGTTAAAACCCTATGTTTATGATAACCATATGATCAGTGTTCAATGACTATATTATCAATGGTAATAATGATCAATGGTATTTTAAATCTGATAGGATATAATAAAACCAAATAAGTGCATATATTTTTTATATCCATAATATATAATAATTCATATAACTAAACCACAAGGGGAATTTTATTTATAATAGTTTGGGTTATTAAAATATTTCCCCCTTCAGAAATTTCACCCTCAAAATTTTATTTTCTCCAGAATAAAAAATATGAGGTTAATTTTATTTCATCCCTCCCTCTTATTCCCATATCTCTTTTTCAAACTTATGGTTTCTCTAAAGAACTTTGACTAGGTGCATTGTCTTATTTCATATAAATTTGTCTCTATGATCTAAGATCTTTGATGATTGCTCCTCATATGAGAGATTATTCCCCAATGGTACCACCTTTGGATTGATTACTTGTGAGGGTTTTGGTAAGTAATTCATCAATATGGATACATGTAATAAATAATGTACTTGAGATAGGTTTGGTGGGAGTTCTAGTCGATAGGACACCACTCCAATGTGACTAAGGATCTCAAAGGGGTTGATGTATCTTAGAATACTATTTATATTCTTCCCAAATATCATGAATTTATTCCATGAAGATATGTGGAGGAATACCATGTTTCTAACATCAAAATCTAGGTCTCATTGACAATTTTTAGGATATCTCTTTTGTTGATTTTGAGCAGCCTTGATGTGTTACTGAATGGTATTAACCTTTTACACCATTTCCTCAACCATTTCAGGACCTAACGGTTTTTATTTCCCAACTTCATCCCAACATGTAGGTGTTTCACACCTCTTCCCATAAGGGTCTTCATTGGGATCCATTTATATGCTTGAGTAGAAACTATTAGTTTATGAGTACTCAACCAGAGGAAGATGTTGATCCCATCATGCTTTGAAGTCATTTGAGAAAGATCTCAACATGTCCTTGAGTGTCTGGATAGTCTGATCAGATTGAACATCATTTTGAGGATGATAAGCCATTCTGAATTTTAATTCAGTATTTAGAACATGTTGTAGACTCTTCTATAACTAAGAGGTAAATATTGGATCTTGACCAGATATAATCGATAGTGGTGTTCCATGAAACCTCACCACTTCTATAATGTATATTCTTACAAGTTGATTGAGAAAAAAATCCCGTCGAATCAAAATGATGTGTGAAGTTTTTTTAAGATGATCCACCACAACCTAGATATCATTATTTTATCTTAATGTATTCATAATACAAGTAACAAAGTCCATGGTGATGTTTTTCCATTTCCATGTAGGTATGGGTAATGGTGGCATCACCCCCTTGGAGTTTTTTTATACCTTGACTTGCTGATATAAAAGACATCATGATGTATATTTCATGTTATCCTTCTTCATATTTTCCCACCAATAGTGCTCATGGAGATCTTGATACATCTTGGTGCTTCCAGGATGGATAGAGAAGGTAGAACTATGTGCATCATCCAACAAACCATTTTTAACTCATGATTTGATGGTATAGATAATTGTAACCAAAATCTCACAACTCCTTCTTCATTAGCATTAAAATTTTAGGATTTCCCTTTTCTTATAGTTTCCATTTTCTTCTGAATTCCCACATAAACTATTTAAGCATCCTTTATCTTCTCCAAAAGGGACATTTCATCAATCAATTTTGAAAGGATTAATGATATTCCTTCCTTTATTATTCCCATGTCAATCCTTTATAAATCCAAGAAGATCAAATCCCTATCAATTATCATCAATGATGTAATTTCTGGATCCTTTCT
Organism: Viscum album; assembly: GCA_963277665.1. NCBI lineage: Eukaryota > Viridiplantae > Streptophyta > Magnoliopsida > Santalales > Viscaceae > Viscum > Viscum album. The sequence goes on along the minus strand of OY728120.1, from coordinate 1,531,862,958 downwards.
ACTTATATCATCTGTGACTTTATTCGCTTTCCTAGGATGGTAGTGAATTGAGAAGTCATAGTCCTTGACTAGCTCTAACCATCTCTATCAGTACATATTTAGATCTTTCTATGTGAATATGTATTTGAGGCTTTTCTGATCTATATATATTTCATACTTCTCCCAAAATAGATAATTCCACAATATTTTCAAAGTGAATATCACTACAACCAACTCCAGATCATGCGTTCAGTGGTTTTATTCATGAAATTTCAAATACCTTGAAGTATAAACTATCACTTAGTCATATTTCATCAACACACAACCCAATCCCTTCTTTGAATCATCTATTAATACTATGAAAAAGTTCTTCACTTGTGGGTAGTGTGAGTATAAGTGCAGTGATAAGCCTATTTTCTAACACCTTGAAGTTCTCTTCACATTAATCATTCTAAGAAAAATTGACTCCCTTCCAAGTTATCTTGGTTATAGGGTTTGATAATCATGAGAAATTTCTCACAAATTGGTGATAGTACCCAGCTAATCCAAAGAAACTACAAATATCTGTCATGAATATTTTCCATGGACATCCTTCAATTGATTATATTTTTGAAGTGTCTATAGATATCTCATTGCTTGTGATGATATGACCCAATAATGAGAATTACTTCTACCATAAATCGCATTTTTTTCACTTGGCATAAATCTACCCCTTTCTTAAGTTCTTTAGCATAGTGATTAGATTCAACTCATGCTTCTCCTTGATTTTAGAGAATATTAGAATATCATCTATAAAGACTACCAAAAATTTATCAGGGTAATATCTAAAGTCTCTATTCATCAAGTCCATGAAGATATCTGGAGCATTAGTGGGTTCAAATGGAATTACTATTTACTCATAGTTCCCATAACTTGTAGAAAAATTGTCTTGGGGATATCCTCATTTCCCCCATAAATTGGTAATACATCGACCGAAGATCCACCTAAGAGAATTATTGTTCTCCACATAGCTAATCAAACAAGTCATCAATCTATGGGAGAGGATACTTGTTCTTTATCGTGATCTTTTTGAGCTCATGATAATCAATGAAAATGTTAATTGACCCATACTTCTTATTGATTAAGAGTACTGGTTCACCCCATGGTGATGCACTTGGAAATATGAACCCGTTATCTAGATTCTTTTGTAGTTGTTTCTTCAGCTCCTCAAGTTCAAAAAAAATCATTCTACATAGAGTCTTAGATAATGGAAATTCCCCAGGTATAAGATCGATTAAAAATTAAACCTCTAGACTAGGGAAAAAATATCCATGCTTGAGATGTTGGTGCTAAATAATATTCATCATAATCCTTAAAATTGTACAAAATCAGGGGTTGATTTGTGATATGAAGAGTGATTTTCTTCTCACAGATATTTATGTTGGATCTATATAGGGAAATACAATACATACCCATAATTGCATCAAATTCCACTAAAGGGAGTATGAAAATGTTTTCTGGGAAGTTTATTCCATAAATTATGACAGATGAGTTAAATACTTGGGATGAAATAATTTAACCATTTGTTGTTATACCGAAAACTCTACTTTCATGATTTTTGGTGGTGTTTTAATAGTTCAACTAAACTTTTTTAATATGAAGGAATGCATAAAACCAGAATCAAAAAGTATATTTTCTATTTCTGAATGAATAACTAGTGTTCCAGTCACCACTTCGTTGTCGGGATCCACCTTAGTGGTTGTAATGGAAAAATATCACCCTTTATACCTAAGAGGTTTTTGGTTATCTCCAAAAACCCTTGGCTTAGTGCCTCAATTTTCAAAGTGTCCCAATTCCTTGTAGTTTAAATAACGAAAAATGTAGTGGGGTTGAATAGAGTATTCCTTTCCTCTATCGCATTGGTGAGTTTCTATTTTTGGAAATCTCTAGCTAGGTTCCATTACTTCTCACACCTAAATCATTTTCTCGTACCCCTTAGTCAATTTTTAGGGTTCTTCTTTATGCACCTTTGACAAGTGGGATGTTGAAATTTCTTAGAACCATTAGATTCATACAACAAACAATTAATATTAAACTCCACTTTATACTTCTTATCCCCATGATACCCTTGAGATTTTCCGATATCCATTTGGACTTTTAGGGAAAATAAAATAATTTCCTCATAGATATTAAAGTCTTTTATTGCCAATTATTTTTATAAACTAGGTTTAAGGCCACCAAAGAAGTGTCAAACCTTGAATTCTGGGGTAACGACAAAGCTGAAGGCATATCATGCAAATCTTGTGAATTTTTTCTTGTATGTCTTGATAGATTTGTTGTATTTTTGATTTAGGGATAAGAAATCCCTTTCAATTTTAAGTTGGAGAGTGTGGGGAAAATATTTATTGATTTTTTTTTCAGAATTACTTCCACCCCATTAATTTGTTCTCTTACTCAGGATTGTATTCTTGACCAATGTCCGCTACTGATTAGCTTCTCCCTCCATAAGACAAACAACAAGTACAACATCATCTTTCTTAGAACATTGAAGTATGGAGAAAATATTTTCAATGGAGTTGATCACTTATTACATGATTAAGTTATTAGATGATCCATTGAAAGTTGGAGTCCTTTTTCACATAAGGATCTTAATTGCATCTTGTTCTTTATTAGGGGGATTTTTTCACTCCTCCTGATCTAGGTTTCTATTCAAAACTTGAGTCAGCTGAGAGAGTATCATCAAAAATTTCACAATTCTCACTCCCATCAAGTTGGGCATCTTGTTTTTACCCAATTAATATTATTTATGGTCATTGGATAGAATAAAGGAAAAAATAGGGATGAATATTTTTAAACTATTAAACACATATAAGAGAATCCATTGACATTAAAGAGATAAATTATAAATTATATATATTTCCTTAACTTATGAATTTATAGGCTTCAATCTATATTATCCATGATCTATTTCTTAACATATATTCCTATGAGTATTTTTTTCATTAATAATGGTTTGTAATGAGAATATTAATTTACCAAATAATATACCCTAACAGTGTCAAACTAGGTGTGCAGTAAGGCCCGTTGTCGAGCACTAGTTCCCAGTCAAGTCTAGCTCAACCCGATGTTTTTGTGTTTTACCCCTATACACATTTGTACCAAATCCACATATACTAATAGTATCCAGATAGGGATTTATTTTCTTGATAAACCAATTACTTCATACTTACCAAAATTTGGGGATGATTTCTTATCTTTAGTATTATCCCTAAGGATTTCAGTATAGTTTTCTAATCCTAGTCCCTAAAATAACTAAACTTTTCCTTTAATACCAAGTATAACAACCCTTATATTTATTACATATTAATTCATAACTTATTACATAATATTAAAATTAATACAACCTGAAAGATTAATAATTATAATGTCTTTGGGAATTAGGTACATTTCATAACAACTTAAAATAGAAAATACATCAACATTATTTAAAACTTCCTTAAAATGATCGTACTTAAAAATGCATGGGATAACCTAGGGACATACATAAGAAAGGGGTGAGCTATAAAGCCTAGTAAGGGAATAAAAATGGAATAAAATGAATAAAGTAATACATGTTAGACAATAGTCATAGAAATGGGGCATAAAGTGGTTAAAATCATAAACATGAACAATGAGGCATGATATAACATGATAACATAAAGAAAACATGGGAAATGTGGAAACAACTTAAAATAATGAATCATAAAAATTGGTCAAGGATAAATACCAAGAAATAATGATGGAAAATGTCCAATAAAAGAATAAGGTTTAATAATTATCCCAACATGATGTCTCATAATACTAAAAATTACACAATGCATTGGAGCACTATATAATTCTGGGTGCGCCCATCACATTTATTTAATTCTCATGCTTAAGTGTGCCACATATATCATAAAACATGGAATAATTTATCATAAAATTTTATTCCATGATCACAGAGTGTGGAATACATAAATGTAAGTCCCAAATAAATAAGTATAATTGCATAAAAGTGAAAAACCTTGATAGGAAATGGGTATGGGTATTCACTACACAATTGTTTGGCATGGAAAATTGTGGTGGAATTTAGGCAGCATAATGGGGGAATATAAATGTTCATGTAAGGGATTTATGAGAGTTAAAGGGGTATCTCATAATTTAATAATCTTAGGGGAATTAAGGGGGATATGGAAGAATGTATCCCAACATTTGTAATTGGATAAAAAAGGCATAAAGCAATGAAGATACTTGAATAAAGAGGATAAAGAAAAGAACCCTTACCTTGAGAGTGTGACTTCAAATGCTTGGGAGGATATTATAGAGAGCTTGGGGGAACCTTGGGAGGTCTCTAGAGAGGGGATTTCAGAGTAAGAATATTCTCTAAGGATTTTTGAGTGATGATAAGTGGTAGCTTGGGTGGATTTGTATAGGAAATGAGTGGGGGATTCTTTATCATTTCTCAAACATATGTTTTGGACACTATAAAATAAAATAAGAAAAAAATAAAAACATCCCATAATTTCTACCAAAGGGGAGTAGTTTTCATTATTTTATAATTATGAGGGACAAACTTAATAAAATAATACCCTTTATGATGTGGAAGTGAGTTACACTCTTAAAGAAATGATTTTAAAACATTAAAATATATTATAGGTTTTGGGGGATTCATAAAGGCTTTATAAAATTAAAAAAGTAAATATAAAATCACATTATTTTAAAGAAAAAAATATATTTTCTCACAGATACCATTTATATTATTTATCACATAACTTTTGGGTCATTATGATGTCATAATACATAACATACATTTATACGGTATTTGATTTTTTACCTGAAAATTCGACTATCTCAAAAAATTATAAAAAATTCACCGTTTAATAATTTTGATGTTATGATTACAAAAAAATATTCATTTTAGAAAAATAATTTTCTAAATATGTGTATTTTCACTTTTAAAATAAGAATCGATATTTATTGAGAAATGCTAGGTTTTTTTTTGACAATAACAGTTTTTAAACACTTATAAAAAATACATTTGGATACATAAAAATTATATGATAATTTATATTTAATAAAACTTATTTAATAAAAATATTTTATTAAAATAATATTTATTTCAAAAATCCATTAATTCATCAAAATAAATGTCTTAATTTAAATTGAATATTAATTAAAAATACAATTTGTGTTTTATTGTATAAAAATCAAAATCATTTATAAAGTAATGATAAGAATAAAATATAAAAATTATTCTATTGAAAATACAATAAAAATTTTCATATTATTATTGTATTGATATATATTTCTTTTATATACCATCAAATTCCCTAAGAGTACGGTGTGCGATAGTGAGACTTTCATGGGGTGGTTCGACATACATGGTTTGGGCCGTGATCTCTATGATCTTGAACTTCTCACATAAATGGTTTATCTTGGGCCTAAGTTGTTGGATCTTATATTGGGATTGATCAAGGTGAAATCCTAGTTATTATATCTCCATTCAAATATATGATAAATGGGCTTCATACGGTATGATCATACTGGTTGAGGTCATCACTTCCTTTGTCTTTGTCAATTGGATTTGTTAAAAACCTATATTTATACTAATCATATGATCACTATTAAATTACTATATTATCAATGGTAATGATGCTTAATGGTATTTTAAATCTGATAGGATATATTGAAACGAAAAAATTGAATGTATTTTCTATATCCATGTTATATAAGAATGCATTTAATTAAATCACAAGGGGAGTTTTATTTATAACAGTTTAGGTCATTAAATAATATATAATCATTAAGGTGGTGATGTGATACACATAGAAAATTATATAGACATAAAAGTGTGGTAGAAAATGAATCAAATAAAACATTTTCACTTATAGAGTGGATGATAAGTATACCTTTCACCGTCTCTCTTGGAACTTCCACTTAGGCTATAATAATTCCATATGTTTGGTATTCTTCCCTTGGTTTCTTCTATGGTAGGTTACCTATATTCTTGGGGAACTATTTTGAATAATAACCCATATCTTTATAGTTGAATCACTAGATAATAGTGGTTTCCTTCTTTTCCTTACAATCATTAACTAAATGAACCTTATATTCACACTTGTAAAAAACTCCCATGCCCTTCAAGCATTTCCCAGGATGTTTATTTCCACAATTTTTACATAATATAAATTGATTCATTGATTTATAATTCTTTTAATATGTTCCATTTTTCTTAGTGCTCATCCAACCTATTATTCTCTTGATTTACCTTGAATATATAGAAACTAGATAATCCCTTCTCCATATTAACGACACTTGATATTATATCATCATATGATGAAAATGTTTTAGAAACTAGTTCTATTTGGAGACTCGACTTAATCCCATTAAAAAAATAGTTAATATTTATTTAAAGATTACATATTTAGTCTGAAGAATTCCTGGATAATATTGTGAAGTTATCCTTATAATTCACTACATTTGTTTCTTCCCACCACTTTAAAGTGAGGAACTTAATCTCTATTTATTCTCATTGTTCTCAGGGGAAGTATTGATTAAATAAAATTACTTTTAAAGTCCTCCATTCCATGATTTATATTTATCTAGACTATTTAGTTTTCTAGGTCAATAGACACTATTGATCAACATATATTTAAAAAAATACACTATCAGAATAACCTTTTCACTTTCATTACATCCCAAACCCAATAGATTTTTCCTATAGAATTAATCCATTGTTCAACTACCAATTTATTAGTAGAACCATTAAAATATGGAGGCTTATATTAGATGAAGCGATCTAGAATAGGTGAATCAGACTGCGGAACAACAAGTTTATCCATTTAGGCAAGGTTATTCATCATAACTTTATTCATCTGCTCTAATATGGCCATGATCTACTCAGTTCAAACACTATCTGTACTGGTTTACTCAGCATGGAAATACCTACATTATCTATGAGTGTTGATTTCCTTCATCCATTAGGATTCATCACTAAATAATGACACACAAAAAGTTTTATCATAATCATCATGGATATTTAGCCATAAAATAAAAATCTAGATAATGGTAAAAGTTCTAAAATACTCTGAGGGATTATCATAATTCTCATATTAAATATATTCATTTAAAATATAGTTCCCATGGTTTCTACCAAACTTCCTTTGATAAAAAATGTAGAAACCAGAAAATATAGTAACCTATAGTTGATGTCTAATTCTTTACATTGGCATAAGATATAAGGGATCTCATCCCGAAGGTTTGGTCAGATTAATAGTCTTGAAGAACCAGATACATACATGATTCCTATATTACATTGTAAATATAAAATAAACATTATAAGAAAAAGTCTTTCATCCATTATATTATTCATAATATCCTTCTTCATATCCTAGGGAAAGGAAAAAAATAAAGGGTGAGATCATATTATTAGTAAGAGTCATGTAAAATAGAATCTATCATGAGTAAATAAGGCACAATAAATATGGAAAGATAAATAATTGAAAACACATTCCATTTAATCAATAACTTGAGAACAAAATTTATCCATGGATAATATCAATGCAATAATATCATGGATAATAGTAACTTAATTCTCAATGAATTAAATGATTAATATTAGACTTCATGATCTAGACATCATGACATATTTACCATCAAATCCTTGTGCTGAAACAATTTAATCGATGGGTAGGTATATACCAAAAACCCATTTAATATTTTTTTCCAACTGATTTGTCTCATAAGACCTATTAATGAATTGAAGGGCTATCTATAACCAAGACCCACCCGTCACTACATGTCCAATGTATTCCTAATATAGTGAACAATTAATTTAATTTATAAATAATATTCTTTATCAAATAATATCCGTTTAGAGTAAAGAATACAGAATATTAATATTTCCCCAGCTAATCAAATAACTTTCATAGTAAACAACATTTATAAGAATGGAATACAATTTAGTAAGTACTCATATCCATGATACAAATAAAATTTATATTTAAGGTAAATGTACATCCAATTAAAAATGATCATAATAAAGTGAATGTTTCAATAGAAAGTTAATAACCAAAAAATTAAAAAGAGATAAAAGATGACCATCAATTTATAAAAAATACAGGTTTTTAATAAAATAATGTCATTTTAGAATAAGGTAAAATGGAATAAAAAATTATTATAATATTTCATTAAATATTTTTCTTTGTAAAACCATTTAAATCTTTTAGAATAAACTAAAATATCATAAAATAGTTATGGATTCTATAAAATCTGTAAATACCATATAGTTAAAAAACAATCCTTTTGACTTTTTGTAAAGAAAGTAAAAAAAAACCTTTCAAAAAAATGAAATATTCCTTTAAAACCTTTTAAAAATTAATGTATAATATAAAGTTCCTTAATAAATAATTTGATTAAATTAAAAGTAATTTTGTAAAATAATTTTGAAAAATATGGTTATGGAAGAAAAATACACCCGATCAAAAAGAGAAAAAAGATTAAATTTTGTTTTAAACATTTATGTGCTTGATTCAAGTTCCAAATAGAGGAAAAGATTTATTAAAATATGTAAAATCATTAAATATACATTGGATAAGAAAATTTATGAAGTTTATGAAGGATTTTTTATAATATTCCTTAAATGAAAATAAAGGCAATCCCAAAAAAAATGAGATTTTAAAATAAATTCTTACCAATTTGATAACTTTTAAATTGTAACCCCTTGAAAGAGTTAACTTAAATTGAAAATTTTATCACAATTAATAGATATATATTCATGTGAAATACATAAAAGTGGAAATATATGCACTTTATAAAAGTAAATAGGTGCATAATACCAAATATGTCTCAATGGAGTGGAAATTGAGATGAAATCCCTTACCTCAAGTTCGACTTGGCTATTAAGTATTTTAAACCTCCTATATAATAATTTTTGATGTATTATAATTAAATAAAAGAACCATATACATATATATAGTATCAAATATTATCTATTTATAACATTTAACACCAATTTTTTAATAATCTTTTATTATTATCATTGTTTTGGGTGTTAACTGCTTCATTTTTCATGAGAATTTTGGTTCGGTAGTTCTGGTCCTTGTACTTTTATTATGGTTCCATCATATAAAAAAATTTATTCATGATATAAATATAATATATATTCAATACATATATATTTAGAGTTATCCATAAAATATAGATATAGAAAAATGAATTACATCGTTCATGTAGACGGTTGGCCGTACATACGTAAGAATGCTGTTTTCACTTTTCAAGGGATAGAAAAAAGAATGGCAAATAATAATTCTCCTATAAAAGATCATTATAATAACATATATACCTTATAAATTTATTAAATATATCCTTAATACCATCCATATAAAAAATAAATGGAAAACACATCACATCGATTTGTGGAGGTGGTAGTCCACACGTACGCACGAGCGACGTTATCATTTTCCAATGAATTGGAAGGTAATAAGTTTGATATTATATTATAATTAAAAAATAATAATTGTGTCATAAATACCATATATATTCATTAGTTCCATATCTATAACTATCCAAGGAAATTGGTGATGAAAAACAAAGTACGCCGCTACATGGAGACAATAAGTCGTACGTACGCATGAGCGATGTTTTCACTTTCCATATGATGAAACATATGTAGAAAATGATTGTAACTTAATAATAATAACATATAAGTATTTTTATGATAATTTATTTATTATTTTATGATGTATATAATATATTTATAAAAATTTTAAGAAGAAATAAACTTTAATGATTCAGTAAAGACAATTACCACTTCTTTGGTAGACTTCCTTTTGATTCTTTCTTAAAGACCCTTATAATAGTATTTTAAGAAGAAAAAAACATCTAATTAATGGATAGGGTAGTGGATAAGATAATTTGGTAGGGTTTGGGTGAGCTATATGAATCAATGTGGTGTAAAGAAAATAGATATGGGGCATCCTTTTACAAGTGAGGGGAGAGGACCTTTTGGAAATTCATGAAATATTATAATATAATATGTGTCTAACTCATGTAAAATGGTAAACAATGGAATATATTCTAAGATAAGGATGATATGGTCTTAATATAATCATAAAATTAAATTTTTATAGGTATAGATATCATTTTAAGACTTATCCCTTGGTTAATCAATTTTAACCTTAACTATAGTAATGAATTTTTAAATATTAAAGGGTTATAATTTTAATTTAAATGAGAAAATTTGATAATAAATGTAAAAAGGATAAAATTTTAGACCATATCTTATCCCTATTGTCATATTTCAAGATTTTTTTATGTTTTTTAAATAATATATTTTTATAAAATATCATTAATTTTATTTTTGATAATATTAATTTAATTTGACATTTAAGACACCAAGAAAAAGATTTAATTTGAATATAATCCTTTTACACATCCATAATATGATATATTTGTCAATAAAATTCATGTAAAATAATAATTCATCCAAATTTTTTTACTTTTAATATTTTAAAAATCATTTATTTTATTTTTCTATCAATTGAATAAATAGCGTGTCGGCATTGAGTAAGTATTAAAGGTAATTATTCAATAACTAAAAATTAAAAATAAATTAAAATGATAAAAAAATTAATTCATATTTCAAATTAAAATTTAAAACTGAATATAACCTCTTTTTATCATTATGGAAAATTATTATAGATATTAAAGTCAAGGGTATAACATTTTGTTTTTATTCCTTTCTTGAAGTAAAATAAAGGTCAATATTATAGAAAGATGGCACCAAGTGAAAATATTTTTGATAATTGGGTGTAAATAGAAAAAATAAATTCATATAAATGGATAAATTCAAGTGTTAAATAAATTTTAAAGCCTTATCCCAATGTTTTAACCCTGTTTTACTCATTTTACCCTTACCGAGGTGACGAATATCCACCAAGGTTACTATTCACAATGAAAAAAATAAAAGGGACCTATTTAAAAAATTTGATTATATTGATTCAAAATATGGAGTTAATTTTATCAAATTCAATTCAAATAAATTTCAGAAATTAGTTTAGGATAAAAACACAAAATGCAATGAAAAATAATTTTTTTTAGAAAAATGCGTTTTTAAGTAAAAAAATAAACTTATACCAAAATAAGGTATAATGATGATTACAATATAATTATTTAGATTATTTATAACTAAAGGAGTATTATGTTAATTTATAATTATATTCAAATCATTATGTTGTTTTTAAATTAAAATAAATGACAGTGTTACAAAAATCATTATTTTTCACTATTCACTGAAAATCAATCTTTTCAGAAAAATCCCAAAATTTCAACCTCGGATAATATTGACATGATGATTTAAAAAATTATATAATTTACAAATAATAATATTTTAATAGGTCATCTTGGTTTGGTTAAACTCAATGTTATTTATAAATCAAGATATCAAGGAAATTTATTTAATGGAAAATATATCATAAAATCTTGGGATTTTACAACACACATCCATAGATAGAAATATCCAATGAAGTATATAAATGTATATTTCATATTGGTGGGTCATGTTATAATAATATATTGTAATTAATATTAACAAGGGAATACACCATGAGAAAGTGTCTTAAATTCCTGTAAGTATCCACCTCCGATAGCCTATATCATTTGTGTCATGTCGAATGATATCATTCAGATATAGAACTTATATTTAAGAATACTATCATGAAACTTATAGGTTTTCATAATAGTGGGGAAATTTTATGACCATTCAGTGAAACAAGTACACTTAGGAAATTATCATATACTATTTCACACATAATAATAATCATGATGTGATAAGTTATTTTATTAATATTCAAATACATGAATATAGGTAATCATAAAGTACTTTGAATTTGGTTTTAGGGAACAAAATCCAAAAATAGTGCCAAAATATAACTTTTTTATATTTTAATTATTAAATATTTATAATGAATTAATTAGTTTTAATTGTTCAAATTAATAGTAGGCCTTAATTAGAAAATTATTTAAACCTTATCAAAAAGGATATGATAAATTGATATGATGAGAGGTTTAAATAATATTAATATGAAATATTTAGATTATATAAATTGTTTAAATAACTAAATTAAATTATAAAATGTATATAATTAATAAAATATCATATATTTAATTTTAAATTCCATATAATATGAAATATGAAAGAGTTTATATTGAATGTGGGTATTAAGTAGTAATATTCTTGATTATGGAATGTTTATAAGATTAATTATAAAAATGTTTATAATTATATTTTATTTATGAATAGATCATAGATGGTTGTCTCATGTTTAAATATTTGAAATATTTATTTATTTAAAAGTTTATTCTATACTTCATTGATATTTATAAATGGTTTATATTATTAATATGTGTAAGGTTTAGTTTAAAATATTAAACTTCTTATAAAATTGTTAATCCTTCCATTACATGTTAGGAACACCAATATAAGATTTACTTTTCATCCACCTTTACATTTTTTTGTTTTTTGACTTATGATCTTGAAATTAGTTATCAAATATAGTTTTTTCATATTAGGTTTTAGATATATCATGAATTGAGTTCTCTCTTGATTATAGTATCCCCAAGTAGAGGGACTTTGGGTTAGACTTCTCACTGACCCAGAGGCTTATGCATTATTTTATAAAGGTGGGGGTTAATTATTTTTGGCTCCTAGACTACTCATGAGGAGATTGTAAATTTCATATATCTCTTTAAGTTTATATTAAATGTTCTTATAACTTATAAATATGTTGCATTTGGATATGGATGAGCATGTTTAGATACTATTTTTGGGTGAGTAACACAAAATTATGGGTTTTTTAAAGTTCTAAACATCAATATTTATTAAACATATTGATTTGATGGATGGAATACAATTAAAAAAAATTAAATTATTAAAATCATGCATTCATAGGGGAATAGAGATAAGACATGATAGTGGGATTAAATCCCCTTTAAATATTTAGTGTTATAATTGTTCCAAAGTTGCACTTTTCAAAACCTAGATCATTCAAATGAGTAGGTTCTAACAAATCATGATACCCATAGATTAGCTTGTGTAAGAAAATAAAGTAATGGGTGATACTGGATCATCCTTGGGTAGGTTCTTCCAAATAAGGGTGGTCTAGATTTTCTTTTGTTAGCCTATTCATGACATTTAATTTGGGGTACACTTAGATGGGAAACCCTTAGGGTGGATTCAATAGGAATAAATTTGGGTTAATCCATATGATATATTGGAAAAATATTTTTCCATTCAACTATCTGCGAGTCATATATGATATGATTGGGATAATTACCTATCTAAATAGCTAACTAGTGAGAGGAATGATGAAAAAGACTCATTTATTAGTGAAATATAGACATTGGCCTATTAATAGGTGTGATAAATTTAAAAGGGTTATCATTTTAGTGGGATCCCATCTAATAAAAGTCCTTATTAATGGTAATAAAACATGATACTCAACTGATAAAGGATTCTGTTGTAGATAAATAAAATCATCATCATCAAACTAAAATTTAAGATAAATCCTTGAAGGGAAAGTCTTAATTTAAGAAAATTATAAGGCTGGTAACTTAAAAATAATCTCAGGTTAATATTCTATAACACCTTGAGATTTTAAAAGAATAAAATTTGGTTTGATAGCATATACGACATGCAACACCGAACCGAAATGAACCTTAAAATATTATTATTTAAATATGACTGTTATAAAATAACCATTGAATTGGTGATTATGAATAGTATTAAAAAAATTATTAAATATATATAAAATACTTACTCAATAAAAATAAATTTATTAATGCTTATAAAATAAGTACTCAAATTTTAGTAAAGTTATTTTATGCTTCAGGAATGCATTTTCTTCAAAAATGATTTTTAATGATTTTTTGTGAACAAATATTATAATTAATTTCTGGAACTTCTATAAATTTTATTTTATAAAAATAATATCATTTTTAATTCATCATATCAAAATTATATTATTGTAAATTTTTTATATTTTTTTGTAAAGTTTGATTTTTCATTGAATAGTTAAAAATACCACTTTTTATTGAAAGCTATATTTTTTTTGAAGAATTTAAAAAGGTACATTTTAATTTAAAATGGTTTAAAGGTAAAATTATTTATATTATATTATTAATAATTCAATAAAATTCATTGTAATTAATTTTGTGATTTAATTTGGTATAAAAACATTTATATACATAAAAAAGTATTTTTACGAAAAACTGTTTTTCTTTGCATTTTTCATTTTTATTTTAAATTAAAATATGGAAATTATAGGTATTTAATTTAATAAAACATATTAAATATTTTTAATTTGGAGGTTATTTTTTTTTGAATAATACACTTTTATTTTTGGTCAATATGAATAATAACTGTGGTAAAATATATCACCTTGGTAAAGGGTAAATCAAGTTAATCTAGATTAAAATTAAGTTTTAAGGTCATAATTTTTCATAATAATTCATATTTGATGAAGGTAATTATACCCATATCACCTTATTATATAAATTTACGTTTTTAATGGACACTTTTTCATTAAAATGACCAATATAATATTTAAATAAAAGAAAATTACAAAATGTCACTCTCTTAGTTTTAAATATCTATTATGTGTCTACATAAGGAAAAAAGCATGTTATGAATGAATATAAATATAAATTTTATGAATAATTAAATTATATTAATTATGATAAATTATTTATAATTTTTATTTCTTATATAATTACATTAAATGCTTACACAACACTAATTAATATTTATTCAATTAATAGAAAAATAGAATAAATAATATTAAAAATATTAAATGTGATATAATTTGAGTGAATTATAGTGTTTCATGGATTTTATAGAATAATATAATATATATTAGTGATTTTTAAATGAATTTTATTTTAAATAAAATTTTTATTGACATATTTGAAGTCAAATTAAATGAATAGTGTCAAAATTGACATTAATGACAATTTATAAAAATAATATATATATATTTTAAATTATTTAAAAATAATTAAAATATTTAAAGAGGAAAAGGTGGATATTATATGGCCTAAGATGCTATCAATTGGACATTTATGAGTTATTTTCCATCTTATATGTAAAATTATATACTTTTAAGAGTGAAAAAGATATTACCATGGTTAATGTTAAAATAAGTTAACTAAGGGGTTAAACCAAAAGATAAGGTTTAAAACACCACAAAAATTTGTATGAATTTTATTGGTTGATAATATTTTAAAAATATACTACTATAGGTTACAAAACCTATCTATTTTTCTCATTTGTACTGAGAATGACTTTATTATAATTAAATCTTTTAATAAATTCCAAAAGTGTCTCTCACATCAATTATAAAAGGGAACCTCCTCCTTAACTTATTTACACCACCTTTTGCCATATAGATTAAAAAATACCTACCAATTAATATTACCAACATCCTTATTCAAGATCTAGAGGTTACGGTTATTCCAAAAGACCTACTCTAATTCCATTAAGAATAGATCTGAAGGAAGTTTGCCGAAGAAGTGGTAATCATCTTTATTGAGTCCTTCAAGTTTATTTATTCTTATAATTCATCTTAAAGTGTTTTATACATAATAATATAATATAAAAATAATTATAAATATACTAATATGTTTCTATAATTATTGTAAAACCATATTTCATCTCTTTCCTATCATACAAAAAGCGAAAATATCACTTATGCGTATGTATGGATTACCGTCTCCATATAGCGCTGTAATTAATTTTTCATCAGCAATTTACTTGGATGGTTATAAAGATATAAATAATGAGTATATATAATATTTATGAAAAAATATGGTTCTATAACTATAATATAATATATAACTTCTTAACTTCCAATTCATTGGAAAATGATAAGGCCACTCATGCGTATGTACGAACTACCATCTCTACGAAGTGATGTGATTAATTTTTCATTTATGTTGTACATATATTGTAATAATTTTAGATTTAATGAATATATATGATATATATGATATAATACTTATTTTTTAAAGGATAATTATTTTTCAACTTTCTTTCATTTCATCCATCAAAAGGTTAAAAAATGTTGATGTGTACGCACGACTTACTATATCCATGAATGGTGTAATTGATTTTTCTATATATATATTTTATGAATTACTCTAAATACACATATAATGAATGTATAAGATATTTATATCATTATTTAAATTATAGATATTATGTAATAATTATCAAATTACAAATACCCAAACTACATGTAACAACCTAGATAATTTTATAAAAAATCATTTTCATATCTTATAAATATTTATTCATTAGATATTATAGAGTTATATTCATTATAAAAATGATAAGTAATTTTTAAATCAAAAAGAAAATTGCTTTATTAGACTCTTTTCTTATAAGTATTTATCTAAAAATTATAGAATTTGAATTTGAAAAAATTAATTTAATTTTTGAATTAATCATGTAAAAATTATCTTATGATGAATTTTTGATAATTCCCGAAAAGATTGATTTTTAGTGAATATTGAAAAATTATGATTTTATTATTAAAAATAGTATTTATTTTTAAGTATTTATAAATTCAAAATAAAATTTTTATGAGTTTTAAAATGTCATTAGTTACTTTAGATTTGAAATAATCCAAATTATGGTTTTTGAAAATAAATTTTATACTTTAATTTAGTATAAAAACATTTTTACATTAAAAAGGGTATTTTTTTGAAAATCATTTTTTCATTACATTTTGCTGGTTTAATTTTAAATTAAATTCCACCACTTATGTTTTTTGAATCTTTAAAAATGGATTCCATATTTATAATCAATGAGTAAAAATTTATTAAATAGGACATATTTATTTTTTCTCAATATGAATAGTAACCTTAATAATTTTTATTACCACAGTAAAGGATAAATCAAAAAATTAAAGTGAAAAATAAAATGATATGGCTTATAAAATGACCCTAAAACTTATATTAATTTTATTTTATGAGTATATTTCATCCATAATCATCTAATATTTGGTTATATGGCCTTTTTTTCCATTTGGATGTGATTATAACCTTTATAATATTTTATTTAAAGAAAGGTAAAAAATATCACACTCTTGTTTTTAATAATTATAATATTTTTAACATAGGATTAACTAGAGGATATTTTTGATTATAAATATTATATTGGAATCTAAAAGTTTTATCTTAATCATGGTAATTTATTTTTAATTTTTAGTTAATAAATAATTACCTTAAATATTCACACAACGCTGACGCAATAATTATTTAATTAATATAAAAATAAAATTAATGATATTAAAAATATTAAAAGTAATATAATTTAATATAATTAATGTGACATACGAATTTTATAGACGAACACAACATTTTAGGGATGTATTAAAATAAAATTAGTGAATAGTTCTAAAAATTGACATTAATGATATATCATGATAAATAATATTTTTTAAATGATATAAAATAACTAAAAATCATATATTTGACCAAGTTATTAGGATATTGTTTATAATATATATATATATTTTCCATTTATTGGCCATTTATCTATTTACAATAATTATATTTGCCCCCAAAGAGTAAAAGTCCTTATTATCACAACAAGTGTGAAAGAGGTTAATGAGGGGTTAAAACAAAAAATAAAGGTAAAAACATAGTCAAAACTCATATAATTTTTATTATATGTGATTATTTAGACCCATAAATATCCTATTTTTAATCAGTTTTTGTCCATTTGGAATTGAAAATTAATTAATATTTATTTAATATTTTGAGGAATTCCAAGAGTGCCCCTCCTCACTCTTATAAAAGGGAACCACTTATTCTCATTTCTTCTCACATAAAAACCTTTTTTATGGAAAATATATTCCCAAATAAATTACTATAATCTATATAATCAATATATAGGTATTTTTTAGGCATAATACCAACCTTATAGAGCTTAAGGTGTTAATCAAAGGAGACTTTCCAAAGAAGAGGTATAGTTTTTAACCACATGTTTTAGTTTGGTTTCTTCTTACACTTATTTAAAATATTATTAAACCACGATAAAATAATAAAAACAGTATCCTTAATATAATTATATTTTATTATGTTAATTACACAACCTATATCCATCTAAAACCTCCATCAAATGGGGGAGGAATTCATCGTTCGTGTGTACACCGAACTACCGCCTCACGAACCAATGTAATTAGTTTCTATCACTCTATCTAAAGACTGATTATTATGATGGAATTAGTGTTTATATATGATATTAATTAAATATTTATCATAATTAAAAATAATATATCATTTAACTTCTTACCTTTCCATTAATTGAAAAATGATAACGTCATTCATGAGTACGTGTGGACTACCACCTCCACGAAGTGATGTGATTCATTTTTCATCACCACATCAAATGGATGATATATATAAGTATATTTAAATAATTAATATAATATTTATTGTATTATTATCATTTTTAAATATAAAATAATACTTACCTTATTTTCATAACGATCATTGAAAAATGGAAACGTTTCTCATGCACACATAAAACCTATCATCTCCATGATTCTAACATAGTTCATTTTTCATAAACATATTTAATGGATGGATTTAAAATTATAATTGATATATAAAAATAATAATTATATAATAATTATTATTCTAGATATGATGTAATAATGACATCTTTTACCATAGTCAACCTACAGAATTCATTTATGACATATGAACCAAGTATCATAAAAAAATCCGATGTGAATTTAATTATTAAGAAATTAAATATAGCATGGTAAGAGATAAAATAAAAGTAATAATAAACTAAAAAAATTCTTAAGAAATTAAATAATTAACCTAACTTTATTAAAAGTAAGATAAGGAAGATATGTGATGAGTCAGACTCAAGGTAAGAGACTTTATTTTAAAAATCATATTTTAAAGTTTCCCTTAAAAATATCTATTTCTTACATATAAATATTTTATAAAAATGTTTTAAAAAGTTTTTTAACACTATCCTACAAATTTAAAGTCATTTTTACCCATTTTTGACTTTTTAAAAAATGGTTTAAAGGAATATTTTTTTCATTTCCCAAACAACAACAAAAGTATGAAAGGAATTATTTTTATACGGTATGAACTAGTTTTTCCATTATTATGATTAATATTTTCTTTGAATCTTCCTTTAAAATTTTATAATATTATTTTCAAGGATAATTTTTTCTTTTTTAATTGTGAAATGATGAAAATGAAAGATTTCATGTTTTATGGTTATTAGGAATTGTTATAATGATGGGTGGTTCTGTTATAAAACAAGTATGGGTGGTTATCTTATTAACCAATTATGGGTGGTTCTATGATAAACCAATTACATATGGGTCTTTGATATCCCTCTAATGAATTGGGCATAAAAGTCGACTATATGGTCATTCTATTTGTAATAATTGTTGTAAGAGTGATATAAAAATGATGTTCCAAGTAAAATAATTGTTTTATCTATGATTTATATGGGGTTTTATGTGAATATTATGATTTCTAAAGGTAAGATATTGATCTTATGTTTAAATGAAATTATATGATACTTTTTAAGGGGTGAAAATTATAACTTTTTGAAAAATTTGTAATGAGTTTTTCATGTTTTCAATGAAACCTTTATGAGTTTATTTGTTTCCTTTAATATTTATTATGAAATGTTTTATGAAAATATTTAGGTAGATAAAGTGATTTCTTGGGTAAGAAAATGGTTATGTTAAACCAAAGTTTATTTTGAAAAATATTTTTTTTATAAGTATTCATGGACTAAAGATTTATTTCTTTACTTTTATATACCTTACTAAGATAATTGTGCTCATCCAAAATTTATAATTATTATTCACAGTGTTTAAGGATGAGTAGAGACAAGGATGATGTCAAGATAAAAATTGTGAAGATGTGTCATGAAAAGGAAACTTGTTATATCTTAAAAGATTTGTTTTTTGAAAAAAATGGATACTAAATAGTAGTTTCAACTTTGTAATATTTGGGTTTGTTATATAAAATTTATGAACTAACAATATAAAAAAATAAACCTAAAAGATATTTAGGAATTTAAGAAATTGAATTCTAGTTTAAAGTCACTAGAAGATGTAATGTTTAAGGCTGACTTCTTATAGTTGACATTGGAGCAAGGTTTATATAACTTTAGAGGTTAGGATAATTTTAATAGAATACCCTTAGAAGATTTTACTTTATGTTTAAGTTTAAATGTTATAGAATTTAAAGATTACCATATTGATTCATATAAACTATGTTTTTTCAGAATAGTTTTTTGTAGAGGGAAAAAGAATTCAAATTATAAAGACATCGAGAGGATGATATACTTATGAATTAGAAAACCATAATGGTTAGAATTGGAATAGAGTAGTTTTTTTAATAATTAATCAGCTGAAACAGGCTATAAATGGTGATGGTATCAATGCGAGAGAGAATCTAGATCCACTATAGAGTAACATGATGATAGTAGAGTATTTTTTATGCAATAAAATCTTCTAGTATTCAATTAATATTCTAATCCCGTGATAACTGAAGGATGGATTAAAGCTTTGGGGAAGATATTTGATGTAATGGGTTGTTCAGAGCATTAAAAGGCAAGTCTTACTATTTATCATTTTGAATGTGGAACTGATCAATGGTGTACGATGGTTAAGAATACTAAATAAAGTAAAGAGATTAATAACTTGAAATGTGATTAATTTAAGAATATTTTCTTTGAGAAATATTTTCCTAAGGATGTTTGATTTAGTATGGAAAATAAATTCTTGGAATTGAGTCAAAAATAGGAAGACTCAGTGGCTATGTATGAAGAAAACTTCACCCGTTTGGAAAGGTATGTACCAAATTTTGTTAGAGGTTATAATAGTAAAATTAATCATTTTTAATAATGATTTAAGACAAGATATCTAAGGTAAATATCTTCCAATGAGTTTAAGAGTTATGAGAAACTTTTTTGATGTGTTGAGAGGGTAGAAATGTATTTTTTTGATGATTATTTATTCCCTGATAATAAGAAAAATAAAAGGTCTATATGACAAGAAATAGGGAAGCATTCATCAAAGAAGTCTAGAGGTAATAAAATAAAGTTCCCATATTGTGACAAGTGTGGTAAAAACACCTTGGGGAATGTATTATGATAAGAGGAAAGTGATTCTGGTGTAGAAAATTTAGGCACATGGATCATGAATACAAAGAAAATGGAGATATAAATAATTAAAATCCATTTGTAAGATGCTTTAATTTCAATGAGTTAGGATTTTATGGTAGTGTGTGCCCAAAGTTAACAACACTAGTTGGAAATCATCAAGATCAAAATAAAAAAGGTGTGAAAAAATATTTTTCTATTACTACAGTTGATGCTAGGCCATATAATGAATTGGTGATAGGTATATTACTGGTTTATTTGAATTATAAAAATACCATGTTTTACTCTAGATCTTCACATTCTTTCATTTCTGAGAAATTTTCAATTGAATTTAGAATATCAACTCATAAATATATGGTAGAACTTTTGGTGAAAACTTCAAGTGGAAGTATTAATGGAACAAAGATTTATAGGAATCTTCCTATTGTTATCAGTGAAATGGTCTTTCCTATAAATCTTGTTGAACTACCCATAGTAGAGTTTGATATTATTTTGGGTATGAATTATATTTCAGTTTATCATGCTAATATAGATTAAAAATCCAATAATGTATTGTTCAATTATTTTATACCTTTAATAAGCTACCAAGAAGTATAGAAATTGATTATAAATGGTAGTAAAATTTACTTAGCACATGTTGTTTAAAAGAAAGAATCTATTAAGATTAGTGATATTCTAGTAGTGAATGAATATATGGATGTTTTTCTTTATGATTTACAAAGTGTTATACTGATCATGAAATTTAATATACTATTTAATGAGTTCCTGATGCTAATTCAATTTCAAAACCCCTTTATCTAATGTCTCAAGTAGAACTTCTATAATTGAAAAAACAATTACATGAGTTGTTATATAAATGTTTCATTCATCATATCACTTCACCATGGGGTTATTTGTTACAAATAAATATGGTTGAATGAGACTTTTCATTTATTATAGATCCTTGAATAATATAACTATTAAGAACCAGTACCCTTTTCCTCATATCAATGATTTTTTGATCATTTTTAGAGAGAACAATACTTTTTAAAATATTGATCATAGGTCAGGGTACCATCAATTGATAGTGAAGGAGGAAGATACTTTGAGGACTGTGTTTTAGACTAGATATGGGCACTATGAGTTTGTAGTTATACCCTTTGGGTTGTTTAATGCACCAACTATATTTATAGATATAATGAATGAAATTTTCCATGAGTTCTTGGATAATTTTTTTGCTATGTTTATTGATGATATATTGGTATATTCTAAAATACTTGATGACCATGAATTACATATAAGTATTTTTTTTGAAAAAATTTAAATAAAATAATCTCTATTGGAAATTTAGTAAGTGTGAATTTTCATTATAATAAATTTATTAAGGATGGAATAACTGTTGACTCTTCTAAAACAATTTTTTTTAAAGAATAGATGAGGCCTAAAAATATCATATAGATTAATAGTTTTCTTGGATGATGAGGTTACTACTGGTAGTTTTTTTGAAAACATTACTCAATTATCTATACTACTTACAAAGTTAACTTGAAAAGGAGTTAAATTCATTTGGAAAAAATAATGTGATGATTATTTTCAGGAACTAAAAAAAAGATTATTTATACTATCCTACACATGATCTAGAATTAAGTATTATTATTTTTATTTAAAAATTTGGATACGTCATTTATATGAAGCCAAGTGTGAAATATATACTAATTATAAAATTATAAAGTATATATTCACTCATAAATAGATGAAAATGAGATAGAGGATATGGATGAAATTTATAAAGGATTGTGGCTACAAAATTCATTATCATCCTAAAAAAGAAAACAAAGTAGCTGATGCCTTGAGCTAGAAAAATAATGCTACATTAACCATGTTATGTTTAAAACATAAACCTTTGGATAATGATTTGATGAATTTTTTTAGAAGTTATGGATATAGGAACTTCCACTGTTTTGTTTCAGGTGTTAGCATAATAGTATCTGTTAGAAATAATTAATCAAGTTCAAAAGGAAGACCGTGAGTTATAGGAAAAAGTTTAATTGGTTAAGAACAATTATTTTCATGAATTTAACATCAATAAAGATTGTGTTTTGATATTTGGAAAAAGATTATGTGTACCTTGTGATTCCTAGTTGAAGTGGGAATTGTTGAGTGAAGCTCATAGTTCCCCATTTTCCATTCATCCCAACAACACTAATATGTACATAGACCTTCAGGAGTATTACTGGTGGGATAGAATGAAAAGATATATTGTTTATTTTACCATGAAATGTTTGAATTTTAAATAGGTTAAAACAAAAATAAAATTACTAAAGAGATGATTCAACCATTTCCAATACTTGGGTGTAAATGTTAAAATATATCCATAGATTTCATAGTGGGATTACCAAAGGCATCTTGAGGTAATAATGAAAGTTGGGTTATAATTGATCGAGTAAATAAATATGAACATTTCCTTCCAATTCAATATATTATTTATTTAGATCAGTTTTATCAACTGTACCTCAAGGATATAGTTATGTTACATAGAGTTCCTCTCACTAGTGTATCTGATCCTGATCGTGGGTTCACTTTTAATTTTTATAAAGGAAATCAAAAGTATTTAGGTACTGGATTAAATTTCAGTATATATTTTTATCCTCAATATTATGGAAAGTCTTAATGAATAATTAAGACCTTGTAAGGCATGATTCATGCTTTTTCAATGAATTACCAAGGAATTTGGGATCATTATATTTCTTTGTTTGAGTTTTCTTATAATCGCAATTTTTATTCTAGTATACAAATGAAACATTTTGAGGCATTATATGGAAAGCAGTGTTGAACAATAGATTTTTGGGATGAAGTAGGGGAAATAAAGATCATGGGGACATATTTGGTAGAGGAAATCTCTAAGAAGGTATAGATAATTTATAAATATATGAGGACGACTCATAGTAAGCAGAAAAGTTATGCTGATAACTAGAGAAAAGATCTTTCTTTCAAGGTAGGTGACCATGTTTTTTTTAAAGTATATCCATGGAAAAGTGTAATGCATTTTTTGTAAAAAGGGTAAGATAAGTAAACGGTTCATTAGACCATATGAAATCCTAGAGAAATTTGGATCAATTTCCTATGAGTGGATTTACCTCTGAGTTTATCCCAGATACACAATGTTTTTCATGTTTCGATGTTAAGAAATTATGTTTTGGATTCATCACATGTTTTGATCCTAGAGGTAATTCAGTTGGAAGAAAATATTTCTTATTAGAAATAGACTATTTAGATTCTATAACATAGAGATAAAGTATTGTTGAACAAGGTAATTCACTCGGTTATGGTTTTGTGGAAAACCCATATGGTTGAAGTAGCAACATGAGAGTCTAAAAATGTGATGAGGGAAAGGTATCCCCACTTATTTAATGAGTGAATAAAATTATGAGGATGAAATTTAAAAAAGAGGAACATAATTTGACAAACTATTTAATGTTATAATAAATCTTTTTTTGTCATATAAATATTCACTATTCAGATATTATGGAGTAATATTCATTATAAAAGTGTTAAGTAAATTTTAAATCAAAAATGAAATAGTTTTATTAAGATATTTTCTTATAAGTTTTTATTTAAAAATTTAATTTTCAAATGATAAAAATTTAATTTTAAAAAATTAATTTTACTTTTGAATTCATCATGTCAAAATCATCTTATGATGATTTTTTGATAATTTTTGAAAGGATTGATTTTTTAGTGAATAATGAAAAAAATCTAATTTTATCATTAAAAATTGTATTTATTTTTAAGTATTTATAAAGTCAAAATCTATTTTTATGACTTTTAAAATTTAATTAGTTCCTTTTAATTTAAAATAACACAATTATTATTTTTTAAAATGAATTTTATTCTGGAATTTAATATAAAAACATTTTTACATTAAAAATGGATTTTTTTTTTCTGAAAAACTACTTTTCATTACGATTTGCTGATTTAATTTTAAATTAATTTCTTCCAATTATATGTTTTCAATCTTGAAAAATGGATTCTATATTCTTAATTATTAGGTCCAAATTTAGTAAATGTGTCCCTTTTATTTTTAGTCAATATGAATAATAACCTTAGTAATTTTTGTTACCATAGTAAAAAGTAAAGTGGGTAATTAAAGTTAAGAATAAATTAATACAGATTATAAAATGATCCCAAAAATTTACTTAATTTTATTTTATGATTCAATTTCATCAATTATTTTTTTATATAACCTTTTTTATATTTTTATGTGATTATAACCTTTATAATATTTTATTTATAGAAAAGTAAAAAATTTCACACTCATATTTTTAATAACTAAAATATTTTTAACATAGGGTTAACTAGAGGATATGTTAGATTATAAATATTATATTAAATTATAAATGGTTTATCTTATCATGGTATTTTTTAAATTTTTGTGAATAAATAATTACCTTAAATATTTACACAATGCTAACACATTAATTATTTAATTAATGGAAAAATGAAATAAACGTTATTAAAAATATTATAAGTAACATAATTTGAGATAATTAATGTTTAAAAATAATTT
Source organism: Viscum album (assembly GCA_963277665.1). Classification (NCBI taxonomy): domain Eukaryota; kingdom Viridiplantae; phylum Streptophyta; class Magnoliopsida; order Santalales; family Viscaceae; genus Viscum; species Viscum album. The sequence continues at coordinate 1,531,837,225 of OY728120.1, read as the reverse complement.
TATAGATTAAAATTACTTGATAGATATGTATTAAAATATTTTCTATAAATTTTAATTGTTTTTTTGATGTTATTAAAATCAAATGTGTGAATAGTTCTAAAAATTGACATTAATGATATATTATAATAAATAATATTTTATAAAATGATGTAAAATTATTAAAAATATTATATTATTCCAAGTGGTTATTATATTATTTATAATATCAACCATAGTTCATTTATGGGCTATTTTTCTATTTATAGTAACTATATTGATCCTCAAAGAGTAAAAATCCTTGTTGTCATGGTAAGTGTGAAAGGGGTTAAAACCAAAATATAAAGGTAAAAACATAGTCAAAAATAGTATAATTTTTATTTGATGAGATTATTTAGACCCATAATCATCCTATATTAGAAAAAAATAATTTTTTATAAATTTAAAACTAAAAATTAATTTATATTAATTTAATATTTTGAGGAATTCTAAGAGTGCCCCTTCTCTATCTTATAAAAGGGAACCAATTATTATCATTTCTTAACACTTCAAAAATTATTTAGTCTGAAAATTATCTATCAAAATAACTTCTTATAATCTATACCCTTATTCCTCACTTATTGGTTTAGAAATAATACCAACCTTATAGAGCTTAAGGTGTCAATCAAAGGAGACTTTCCAAAGAAGAGGTATAGTTTTTAACCACATGTTTTTGTTTTGTTTCTTCTTAAACCTATTTAAAATATTCCTAAACATGATAAAATAATAATAAAATTATCCTAAATATACCAAAATATTAATATTTTAATGTAATAACCTATATCCATCTCCAACCTCCATCAAATGGGAGGGGAATTCATCATTTGTTTGTACGGTGGACTACCGCCTCATGAACTGATGTAATTCATTTTCGATCATCATCTATAAAGAATGTTTATAATGATATAATTTATATTTATATATGATATGAATGAAATATTTATCATTATATAAAGATTATATATCATTTACCTTCTTACCTTTCCATTTACTAAAAAATGATAACGTCGTTCTTGCGTATGTGTGGACTACCACCTCCACGAAGCGATGAGATTCATTTTTTATCAAAACAAATCACATTGATGATATATATAAGTATATTTAAATAAATAATTTTTTTATTATATTATGATTATTTTTTAAATATAAAATAATACTTACCTTCTTTTCATAATGATTGTTAAAAAATGGAAACGTTACTCATGCGTATGTACGACCTACCGTCTCCATGACTGTAAGACAGTTCAGTTTTCAAAACCATATTTAACAGTTGAATTTAAAAGTTTAATTGATTTAAAAAATTATAGTTATTCCTTGATTATAATTATTTATTTGATATAATAATGACCTCTTTTACCCTATTCTACCTACCGAAGTCATTTCTGACATATGAACCGAATATCATTAAAAAGTCTGATGTAAATTTAATTGATTATGTAATTAAATATATAATTATAAGATATAAAATAAAAGTAATAATAAAATAAAAAATTTCTTAATCAATTAAATAATTAACCTAAGTTTATTATTTAGGAAGATAAAGAACGTACATAATGAGTCAGACTCGAGGTAAGAGTCTTTCTTTTAAAAATCACATTTTTAATTTTCCCTTAAAAATTTACTTTTATTAAATATAAATATATTATAAAAATATTTTTTACCAATATCCTATGATTATTTAACTTAATTTATAAAAAAATTCTATTTTTTACAAAATGGTTCGCAAGGAATCTTTTCATCATTTTCCAAACGAGGCACTTTGTGACTTTTTTGACAAAAGTATGAAAGGAATGTTTTTATACAACATGAAAAAAATTTATGGTCATCATGAATAAAATTTTCTTTGAATATTACTTTAAAAGTTTACAGGTTTCTTTTAAAATATAATGTTTTCCTTTCTAATTGTGTAGTTTTTATTAAAATAAGTAATTTCAAGATGGAAAGGTTATTTTCATCAAGAATATTTTATGAGTGGAATGATGAGAATGCATGATTTAATGTTTTATAGTTCTTGGTAATTATTATGATGATGGGTTGTTATATTATAAACTAATTATACATGGTTATCTTATTAACTAATGATGGGTGGTTCAGTGATAAACCAAGGATGAATTGGTCTGTGAAAACCCTCCAATACGTTGGGTATGGAAGTCGACCATATGATTATTCCATTAATAAGACTAATTATAAGAGTGATATGAAAATTATGTCCCAATTAACCTACTTGTTTTATCTATGATTTCTATGTTTTTTTATGAACCTCATGATTTATTAATACAAGATAATAATATTATGTTAAAAGTAAGGTATACACTAGTTTTTAAGGGGCGAAAAGTATAACTTTGTGAAAAATTATTATGGGTTTTTAATGTTTTCAATGAAACATTTATGAGTTTTATTATGATTTTTTATAAAAGTATTTAGGCAGTGAACGTGATTTATTAGGCAATAAAATAGTTTTTTTAGCCATGTGTTTATTTTAAAGAAGAAAAATATCTATAAGTATTCACAGATTAATGATTTATTTATTTACTTTTATGTCCCTTGAAAAAAGTTTTCACTCATCCCATGTTTAATTTTTTTATAGGGTTTATGTATGAGTAGAGTTAAGGATGAATTCAAAATAAAAATTGTGAAGATCTGTTATGAAAAGAAAACATGTTATATCTTAAAAGTTTTGTTTTGTAAAAAAAATAGATACTAAATAGAAGTGTACACTTTATAATATATGGATTTTTATGTAATATTTATGACCTAACTTTATAAAAATATAATCCTAAAAGATATTTGAGAATTTAATAAAGTTAATTATAGTTTAATATTACTGTAATATGTAATATTTAAGGCCAATTGCATATAGTTTTCATCAGATAAATGTTTAAATAATTTTAGAGGTTAGTGTAACGTTAATAGAATACACATAAACAATTTTACTTTATTGTTAATTTGAAATTTTATAGAATTTAAATATTATCATGTTTATTAATCTAAACTATGTTTTTTTAGAATGGTTTTCCATATAGGGAACATGGAAGTTGAAGTAGAAAGGCATTGAGAGGATGATATCCTTCTAAATCAGAAACCCAGAATGGTTGGAATTGGAACATAACAGTTTGTTTTAGTAATGGATTAGTTAACATAGGATATAAATCGTACTGGTATCCATGTGAGAGAGAATCTAGATATACCATAGTGAAACATGATGATAGTAGATAATTTTAGGCGATAACATCTTCTAACATTCCATGTTTCTTCTGATCCTATGATAAATGTAGGATGTATTAAAGATTTGGAGAAGATATTTAATGTCATGGGTTGTTTAGAGCATCTATAGGAAATTCTTTTTATTTACCATTTTTAAGGTGAAGCCAATCGATGGTGGGAAATGGTTAACAATACTACACAAAGTAAAAATATTGATAACTTATAATGGGATGACTTTAAGAATATTTTGTTTAAGAAATATTTTCCTAAGGCTATTCGACTTAGGATGGAAATTATTCTTGGAATTGAGGAAAAGGGAGGAATAAATAGTGGTTTCATATGAATCAAACTTTACCCATTTGGAAAGGTATATAGAAAATTTTATTTGGGATCATGATAGTAAAATTATTTAGTTTTACTTAGGATTCAAGCTAAGATATCGAAGAGAATTGGATTCCCATGAGTTTAAAAGTTATAATAAACTTGTTTGATGTACTGAGAGGGTAGGAATGGAGTTTTCAAATGATAATTTATTCCCTTTTAATAAGAAAGAGAAAAGGTCTAGATGATAGGCAATGTAGAATCATTCATCAAATAAGTTTGGAGATAGGAAAACATAGTTCACATCTTGTGATAAGCGTGGTAAAAAACACCCTGGGGAATATCTTATGAAAACTAGGAAACACATCCGATGTGGGAAGTTTGGGAACATGGCTCATGAATACAAGGAAAATAATCATACAAATAATGAAAATACAATGGAAATATGCTTTAATTTAAATTAGTTGGTACATTATAAAAATGTGTGCCTGAAGTTAGTAACTCAAGTTGGAAATCATCCAGATCAAAAGAAAAAAGGCATGAAAAATCTATTTATACTACTATGTGAATGTTTTGGGCACAACATAAGAATCATATGCATCATTATAAACTTTTCTTTTTGTCATGATCAATAATTAATCAAAGATTTACATGACTATGAATTCCATGATCAACATTGAATCAAAGAACATATACAATGGATATACATTAGAACTGAAGTGCAGGATCATCACATATTATTTATAATTAATTTAAACAATTAAATAATTACATTACATGAAATTATTTCTTCATTTATGGATATAATAATGGATCTAGATCATATTTTCATTGCATTTAAAGAATCAAGATTATATTCCCTCTAGTAGTGATCCACACGTAGTCCATGAATCTTCGAACATCGCTGTAGGAATCTCCAGGTGATAGCACGATATATAATATCACTTGATTTGTTTACCTTTGATCTCATCAAGAATCATTTCCAAAGTATTCTATCAATATCTCTATACTTGAGATTAAAAAGTGTTGGAAGATCATTCTCCTTTCTTGGGAGCATTTTTGGTGAGGAATATATTTATAATTTGATAGGATTCTCCCTAGATGTCATTGGGCACAAAAAATGAATTAGATCTATTAAAAAAATAATATAATTGGTTTTATATAACTCTATGGTTAGAGATAAATAATTTAAAAAGTACCCTTTATTATTTATTTAATCCTTGAGAAACCCCATGTCTATAATAATAATAATAATTGTATTATTTCTTGACATGTGCTAAACTCAAAAATTAAATTAAATATTATTTAATAAAATAATATTCAATATATATTATTTATCATCAGACTGTTAAACTTGGTCCACCATTCCTCCATAATATTTATGAGGCCTTTAATAATGACTATTTATTTAATAAATAAATATCAATTCATTATTTTACAATAAATAAATAAATATTATATTCACTAAATAGAAAATAAGTATTTATTAAATATTCTACTCACATAATATTCTCTTGAATAACTAGTGAAGTAATATATACAATCAATCAAAATTGAATAATTATTAAACCACATGTGGAAATAATATTCATTAAAATTGTTAAATAATAAATAATGATATATTATTTAACTGAGATTCTCGATAGACTTAGTGTGTGACCCTCTAGGCCTCTTTCTTAGTAACATTAGATAAAGTATCCAAAAGTCCAAGGTTAACATCTAGAAACAGTCTAAGGAACCCATATAGAAATAATTTAATGACACAATGACATAATACGTCACATAGATGCTTAATGTGTAATATAATCCCTTTATCACGATATCTCTAATCAAGTAGGTTGCATGCTGGTGTCATCAACCTATATGATTGATGTCTCTTTATTTGACCTTTTGAAAATAAAACTTTCCTATAGAGCACCATGTCCATGGATTTATTTAGTATAGATCATTTACACCAAAGGTCCTAAAATATTAAATTTTTATAAATATCATAATAAACAAATCATTTTTCTCATTATTCATTAATGAAATAGTACTTGTGACATACCTAATATATCCCACCTCTTCATGAACATAAATCATCATAGTTTTTGTCAATACATCAAAGTAAGTGAATTATAACAATAATTAACAATATTATTAAATTATATGGATCAATAAACATATATGTAGATATGAACATCCAATGACACATATAAATGTTGATTTCCTACTGGCATGTCTCACTCTCGTAATATACTATACTGGATATTACCAAGGGTGTAAACCATGAGAAGGTGCCTCAAAGTCCTATGAGTCTCCACCCCTGGTAGCCTGAATAATTTGTGTCCCTCAAATGAATTCATATGGCTATAGAACATATATTTAATAATACTATCGTGAAACTTATGGGTTCTCATCATTGTGGGAAATTTCTATGACCTTTCAATACGATAACTACTCTTAGGACATTATCACATACTATGTCACACAAAATAAAAATCATAATGTGATAAAGAGTTTATTAATATTAAAAATAATGAATATAGGTTATCATAAAGTACACAAAATTTGGTTCTAGGGCACTAAATTAAATAAACTCCCAGTTTCACTAGAGACAACTACTAATAAACATTAGTCTACTAGATCTTTCATGATACTCATGCTTCTGATAGAAATTTAGTAAAGGGTCCCACCATTTTTTCTTCTATGGGAAATTTGTTTACTACAAATTCACTCATTTGATAAAAATATCTCAAAATGTGATACTTCTAAAGTATGTACTTTATCTGTTGGAGTGACCTTATCTCTTTTTTAAGAGCCACCACTGTAGTATTATCACAATACACAGTGATAGGGTCTTTAGTACTAGATACCACATAAAGATCCTAGGCAAAGTTTCATATCCAAATGACTTCCTTGGATACATCAAAAGCTGAAATATACTTGGGTTCCACTGTAGAATCAATAATAACTAGATTTTTTGAACTCTTCCAGCTCACAGATCCTCTGTTGAGTTAGAAAACATATCCTGACTACGACTTCATATCATTCTGATATATTTGAACAACAAGCATCAGTGTATCCCCTAATGACTAGTTCCTCATCTCCTCCATACACTAGGAACATATCTTTAGTTATTGTCAGATAATTCAGGATAACCTCAATAGCAGACCATTGTTGTTCTCCTAGATCAACTTGATATCTATCTACAATGATCAATTTATAAGAAATATCAAGTCTAGTACATAACATGACATAAATGATTGATGATATCATTAAATCATATGAGATCTTACTCATTATCTTTTTCTACTTAAAAACATGTATACCATGTGACACTAGAACCAATCCATTCTTGGATTATTCCATACTAAATCTCTTTAGTATCTAGTTAATGTATATAATTTGACATAGTCTATGTAGCCTCTTGGATCTATCACGAATGATCTTGATACCTAGAATATATTCTACTTCACCTAATTCCTTCATGTAGAAATACTTGTTTAACTAGTCCTTAACAAACTATAAGACTGATATGTGATTTACAATAAGTAATATGTCACTAAAATATACTACTAGGATAAAGAATTCATTCCAACTAAACCTCTTATAAACACATGGATGACATTTATTCTTAATGAAACCAAATTATTTTATAGCTTCATCTAATTGAATGTTCAATGACCTAAATGATTACTTCAATCCATAAATGGATATCTGTAACTTGAAAATCCTTTTAGAATTAGCTGAAGTCATAAAACCTTCTGGCTGTGTCATATCGACATCTTCCTGAAGGTCCCCATTACGAAAATATTTTTTGACATCCATCTTTCAAATTTGATAGTCATGTCAAGCTTCTATAATAAGTATAATTCTAATGGATTTAAACATGGAAACTAGTGAAAAAGTTTCATCATAGTCAATTCCTTGATGTTGTTTAAACCTTTATCTACTAGCCTAGATTTATAGGTATTTACCTTACCTTCCATGTCCATTTTTATCTTGAATACCCATTTTAACCTTACAAGATTTACATCAACTAGCATATTGACCAGAACCCAAACTTATTTATAGAATCCATTTCAAAATTAATGGCCTCTTCCCATCTTGCAGATTCTGATCTATCTACATCCTATTTGTAGGAGATTTGTTCATTATTATCAACCAATAATGTGTTACCATATTCAGTTACTAGAAAACATATCTCTCTAGTTATATTACCTATCTAGTGCTCCTATATAGTACTTGTGTTTCAGGAGAAACTTCTTACAAAGGGACTTATAAAATATTTTCCTGTACCAATTCTTGTGTATCTTGATCATCAAATTCATCGAATTCAATATTTATCCCACCATCCTTTTTTAGGATGTGCTCCCTCTCAAGAAATTTGACTTGTCTAGTTATAATAACTTTCTTGTCTAAGGGGTTTTATATGTATTATCCATTAATTTCCGTAGGATAACCTATAAAGATATAATTTGTGCATTGGGGTTGTAGTTTGTTTATAGAGAAGGCCTTAAAAAATTCCTCACAACCCCACACACGTGTATGTGAAAAAGGTTTCTTTAAACTCTATAAATCAAATGGAATTTAGTTTTCCACTTTACTTGGTACTTAGTTTAGTGTGTATTCCATAGCTTGTAATGCATATCCCCAAAAGGATAATGAAAGATCTACATGAATCATCATCAACCTTACCATATCTAAAAAGGTACGATTCCTACTTTCACTAACACCATTCCATTATGGTGTGTAAGTTAGAGTGAGTTGAGATAGAATCCAAAAATCTCATAGAAACTCAATAAACTCTTGGATAAGATATTCACAATCTCGATCTGTTTGAATCTTCTTTATCTTCTTTCTAATTTGATTCTCTACTTCAATCTTGAATTATTTGAATTTTTCAAAGGACTCAGAATTATACCTCATCATGTAAACATATAAATATCTACTTAAGTCATAAATAAAAGTTATGAAGTAAGAATACCCACCTCTATATTCTACTGGAAATGTTCCACACACATCAGTGTGTACCAATCCTAAAATCTTCTTGTCCCTTTCACCCTAACCACCAAATGGTGGTTTGGTTATTTTTCCTTGTAAATAATAATGAAATATTTTAATTGGTTTTATCTCAAAAGAGTCTAAGTAATAATCTTGATAAATATTTTTCAAACACTTATCATTTACAAGACCAAGATGGTGATGCCATAGTTGGGTGTTATATGAGTTGTGTGAACATGATTCATTATCTATTTTAAATAACTGTTTTTTTAATTTAATACATAAAGATTGTTATTTAAATGTGTCATACCATAAAATATGTTGTATTTATAAAAGAAACAAATTTTATTTACAAAATTGAAAATAAAACCATATCCATATAGGAATGACATAAAAATTATGTTCTTGGTAACAATTGGTACATAATAACAATTCCATAAAAAAATCATTCTTGTTTGCAATGGATGGTGGTAGTCACCAATGGCTAGAGAATCTAACCAAGCACCATTGTTAGCTCGAAAATCCACCTATCCTCTAGTAATATTTCATGATCTACCTAGTTATTACATTTTGATATAAATTTAAGCACCAAAATCTATATCTAATAAACAATGTTTAGATATTGAAAGATTACATTCAATAACGAAAATACATTTAGCTTCCCCTTACTTATAGGTGTAGTTATTCTTCCAGTGGTCTTTCTTTCCACATGAAAAACATACTACCTCCTTTTCCTTTCCCTACCTCAAGATATTCCTCTTCTTGGAAGGATAGTTCTCAGGAGCTTTAGAGTTGTTATGAGTCTTGGGCCCCTTCAACTTATTCTTCATTTTTCTTATTCACCATAAGAACTATAGTATTTTCACACCCCATGTCCTTATCGACTTGGAGAATAAAATTAAGAAGCTCAAAAATACTCTTTTCATTATTGATCATGTTATAATTAATAATAATAATAGAGAAGGTATTGTATAGTGGGGAAATTGTGAGATATATGCACAACCCATCCTAGAATTTATTCCCTAAGATGTCTAAACATTCAATGTAGCTAATAAGCTTTACTCTATGATGACCAACTAGTGATAAATCTATAAGAATAGTTTCAAATAGATAATTATAGATCTCATATTTCTATTGTATCATCTTATCTTGATAGATATTCTGAAGGCGATACATCATGTTATACACATCCATGTAATCATGTTACTTCAAAAGATCATTGGTCATGGATGATATCATGAAAAAAAAAATCTATAACATCTTTGAAATGTTTCTCATAGATAGATAACTCTTCCTCACCAGCCTCATTACTGGGTGCATCAGTAATAGGTTCTTCTATCACATATAATTTCCTTTCACAGCATAAGATAATGAGTAAGTACCTTTTCCATTCTTGGAAATTTGTGCTGGTGAAAAGGTTATCCTTCTCAAGTATGGATCATAGTGATATGTTTGAAGTCATTTTTATTATTATTTCTATAAATAATATGATCATAATTTTAGTACTTTATTTGATAAAATTTATACAAATAAATAAATATTATATTCATTAATATCCCACTATTTTATCTAAACTCAATAGCCCTCACCATTGGATTTAGAATATCCTATTTCTTTTAAATTTTAGTAGAAATGGTCAATATTCCACTTATCATTACCTCAAATTTAGCTGGTTAATCCATTTGAAGGGTTTTAGGAAGATATTAAAAATTCCAAATGCATTAAATCACAATTCCTTGATTTGTTGAGTAGACTCTCCAATCCTGAAATCCTTAAATTAGATTTCCTCAACCACTGCCTATCAGTTACAACATGTCCTACTTTTTTAGTCAACCCTTGATGTGAACTAATTTAAATCAACCCAAAATTTCATGTTAGAATTCCTTGATAATTGAAAGCACCCCAACTTTGGAAAGTCAAGCGCTTTGAACTATGGTTTAATTTAACTAAATTAGTGGAATTCTATAAAAACTTAATATATATTATTGTGGTATTTTATCTTTTATTTTTAAATTTCCAATTATTGTCTTCATTACATGATTTTTAATATTAAGTGGATTTATTTAAGTGATTAACTATGTCTTAGATAATATTTACCCATAAGATAATTTATTTTATTTCTATATTGTATTCTTGTTAATTCATTAATTAATGTGACCATGAAAAAACATCCATAATGAAATAAACATGAAAGATGTCCGAAATATAATAATAAAGTGGTATGATCATGAGATTTTTCTAATGGTTAGTTTATCTAGAAAATGATAAACTAACCATCGACCTAGGGGAAAACATGTTGATCTAATTACGGTTCATGTTGCATCTTTCCACATGTCCACCTATGTATCTATATTGGATTTGTTTCACCTTGGATCCAAACTTAAACCGCCTCTACTAGCTTGGGATATCCATCCATTACATATGATTTTACTCACACGTAGGTGAGGGGAACCAAAATATTGGTTAAGGGGTTTACATAATAGAAACTATGGTCACACATGCACTTACATAATAAGATGAGAGATGACACATGGGCCAATAATTTAATTTAATAATAAATTAAATGAAGAAAATCACATATAATGGTTTTTCTAGTCTCATGATCATCCACAAGAATGCAATGAATTAAGCATTTAATAAAACTAGTATTCAATTATAATTGTTCCTATTTAAGATAAATCATGCCCAAATCAATTAATTATCTTATTTAATTAATCAATTACTTTATCTTAATTTTCATCAAAATTTACTTAAGATTATCATCCATCTTAATTTTAAACAAATTAAATAAATTTATTTAAAATTAACTGTGTATAAAAATTTATCTTGGAGACAGCATGGTGAGTACCCATCTGAACTACCCAACTTTTATTATACTCATATACAATTTTTGAATTACAAAATGTAGAATACACAAATTATCATGTAATATTGTGACACATACTATCAATTTAATGATCACATGGTATAAATGTTAATTTTTTTTATTTTTATGTAGTGTGTAATGCTTCAATGCATGTAGAGTAAAAGATATAATATGAATTATACATGATATGTCTATCTGAACATTATGCATAAATTAATTAAACATTTATATATATAAAAAACCCATCACATGGTGTTTCCTATCAACTTAATGAACACATGAAAGTACATGATGATAAGGTTTTCATAGTATAATAAATTAATATTAATTCTATATAATTTGGTAAAAGTACACAATGTGCACATTTAAGATACACGACATTTATTATTCTCATCGTCTATCCACAACACACGCCAAGGGACTCATAATGTAACTGTGCCATGGAAAATTTTGGATTACAAGACATGTTCTTGGGCTACACAACATGTGGTCTCTGAGTTACATGGATACAAGTCAAGTAGGTCGTGTAAGAAGATATATGGCTCATCTGTGACTAAAGGACTACATGCTATGTATGGAAGTTATACAGTGTGTACTCTTGATGACCGTGCACCAGGTTGGCCTGGTCAATATGCGGTGTATAATTAAATTCACTATGTGTAATAAATGAAAATGACATGAAATAATTATGAAATATTTTTTGGTGCATTAAATACTAGTATATAGTGTGTACCTCTAAGTTAAATGGCATGTACTCTTGTTCTATCTGGTCAGACTCTTTGACACCTCTAGATGAGATCTTAAAATTTATTTTGTTCATAAAGTTTATCAATTTGATTATATTTATGATAAACAAAGACAAATAAAGTATATCTCAAAATTCAGATTAATGAATGAATAAATTGGAATTGAAAAACAATAATAAATTTTTAAATAAATCGATGATATTTAAATAATTATAAATAATTATGTAACCCCTATAATACCACTTATAGGTTTCGAGCACTGAGGAAGCCTTGTATGGGTCATGCCGAACTTTTCTTTTTTGTCACTATTGATGATTAATCTGATATTTACATAACTATTAACACTATGATCAATATAATTTAATAAACGAATATATACAATGGATAAATTATAGGACTGAAGTGCAGTATCATCATATTATTTATAATTAATTTAAACAATTAAATAATTACCTTATGTGAAATTATTTCTTCATTGAGGGATCTGGAAAACGATCAATATCATACCATAATTTCATTATAGGAATCAAAATTAGATTCCCTTTAGCGGTGATCCATATGTTTTCCACGAATCCCTGAACATCGCTATAGGAATCTCTGGGTGCTATCACAATAGATCCTATCGCTTGGGTAATTCGCCATTGATTACCTTGAGAATCACTTAAAAAGGTTTCTCCTTGATCCCTCTAGACTTTATAGTGGAAGGTAGAGGAAGATCTATCTCCATTATTGGGAGTTTTCTTAGAGAGGAAGCTCTCTTGGGATTGAGGGGACTCTATTCGGATGTCATAGTGCACAAAAAAAATGAATCGTCTCTCTTGAAAAATAATATAATTGGGTTTATTTAACACTAGGGTTAGAAATAAATAATTGAAAAAGTTACCTTGATTATTTATTTAATCCCTTTAGAACCTTATGTCTATAATAACAATAATAATATTATTTCTTAACATGCACTAAACTCATGAATTTAATTTAATATTATTTAATGAAATAATATTCAATATATATTATTTTTCACTGGGCCATTAAACTCTATCCACCAATCCTCTATAATATTTACAGCGCCTTGAATAATGACACTTTATTTAATAAATAAATACCATTACATTATTCACCAATAAATAAATAAATATTATATTCACTAAATAAAAAATAAATATTTATTAAATATTATGGTCACATAATATTTTCTCAAATAATTAGTGATGGAATATATGTGATAAAAGATATGAATAATTATTAAACCATGTGTGTAAATAATATTCATTCAATTTTTTAAATAAAAAATAATAATATATTATTTAATTGAGATTCTAGATACACTTAGTGTGTGGCCCTTTAGGCCTCTTTCTTAGTGACATTAGGTGAAGCAGCTTAAAGTAAAAGTTTAACATCTAGAAACATTCCAAGGAACCCATATATAAATAATTTAATGCCAAAACAACATAATACTTCATACATACACTTACTGTGTAATATAATCCCTTTATCATGATATCTCTAATCAAGCAGGTTTCATGTTGGTGCCATCAACCCATGCGCCTGATGTCACTTTCTTTAAATTTTCTAAAATCAAACTTTCTTATAGAACATCATGGCCATGGATTTATTTTGTCTATAGAATTTCCATTAAAGGGACCAATATATCAAATTCTGTTAAAGAGAATAAGGGGCAAATCCTTTCTCACATTATTCATTAATAAATATTAATCATGAAGTACCAAATGTATCCTACCTCACCATGAACATATGTTATCATGGTTTTCATCAATAAAAAAAATTACATGACTTATAAAACTCATTAATAATAATATTAAAGTCTAAGGATCAATACACGTGTCTGTAGATAGGAACATCCAATGAAACATATAAATGTGGATTTCCTACTGGCAGGTATCATTCTCATAACATCCTAGAGTGGATATTACTAAGAGTGTACACCATGTGAAGGTGCCTCCAAGTCATATGAGTCTCCACCCCTAATATCCTGAATAATTTATGTCCCTCAAATGATTTCATCTGACTATATAACATATATTTAAGAATAATACTGTGGTACTTCTGGGTTCTCATCATAGCGGGGAACTTCTATGACCTTTCAGTTCGAGAATTACTCTTAGGACATTATTACATAATATATCTCACCAAAGAAAAACCATGATGTGATAAAGAGTTTATTAATATTAAAAAAATGAATTAAGGTTATCATAAAGTACACATAAGTTGGTTCTAGGGTGACAAATCCAATACTACAGTTGATGTTGTTCTATCTAATTAATTGGTGACATGAATATTACAGTTTTATTCAAATTATACCAATACCCTATTTGACTTTATATCTTTTCATTCCTTCATTTTTGAGAAATTTTCAAGTAAATTAGGAATATCACCTCATAAAAGTACAATATAACCTTTGGTGAAAACTTCAGGTGGAAGTATTAAAGAAACCATGATTTATAGGAATCATCCTATTGTTATCAATGAAATGGTATTTCCTGCAAATATTGTTTAACTACCCATAGTAGAGTTAAATATTATTTTGGGTAAGGATTAGTTTTTATTTTGTCATTATAATATAGATTTAATATCCAATAAATTCATGTTTAATGATTTCATACCTTTAATAACCTACCAAGAAGTAGAGAAATTGATTAGAAATGGTAGTGAAAGTTACTTAGAACATGTAGTTGAAAAGAAAGAAACTATTCAGATTAGTGATGTACTAGTAGTGAATGAGTATATAGATATTTTTACTGATGATTTATTGGGTGTTATACCTAATAGTAAAGTTGAATTTACTATAGAATTAGTTCATGATGATAAAATAATTTTAAAACCCCCTTATTAAATTGATTAAGTAGAACTTTTTAAATTTTCAAATAAAATTAAAGGAGTTTCTAGATAAAGTTTTCATTCATCCCCACACTTAACCGTGGGTTTATTTGTTAAAAATAAATATGGTCCAATGAGGCTTTGCATTGGATATAGATCCTTGAATAACATCACTATAATGAATAAGTACCCTTTTACTCATACCAATTATTTGTTTGATCAACTCCAAGGAGAACAATACTTTTTGAAGATTGATCTCGGGTTAGGATATTATCAGTTGAAAGTGAAGGAGGTAGATACTCCAATGACTGTGTTTTATAATAGATATATTCACTATGAGTTTTTAGTTATTCCCTTTAGGTTTTCTAATACACCAGCTATACTTATGGATTTAATGAACATATTTTTCCATGTTTTCATGGATAAAGTTTTGGTTATGTTTATTAATGATATATTGGTATATTCTAAAAGTCATGAGGATAATGAAATACATATAAGGATTGTTTTTAAATCCTTAAAAGAAAATAATCTATATGAAAAATTTAGTAAGTGTGAATTTTGGTTGTAATAAATTTCTTTCCTTGGGCACATTATTTCCAAGGATGGTATAACTATTGATCCTGCTAATTTTTTTTGAAGAATGGACAAGTCCAAAAATTTCATAGATATTTAGAGTTTTCTTGGATTAGTGAGTTACTACTAGATTTTTTTTAAAAATTTATCATTTATCTGTCCCACTGACTAAGTAAACATGAAAAAGTGTTAAATTCATTTAAAAAAAAGAATGTGATAACTATTTTCAGGAACTAAAAATAATATTGGTGAATACTATAGTTTTTTACTTACCGTTAAGAAATTTGGATTTTCTCAACTATAGTTATGCTTAATTGAAGGGACTTGGTTGTGTTATGATTTAGAAAAATTAGGTAATTGCTTATGATTCACTAAAATTGAGACCTCATGAGTTATATTATCTTACACATGATCTAGAATTAAATTCCATGGTTTTTGGATTTAAAAATTTAGTGACATGATTTATATGTATACAAGTGTGAAATATATACTAATCATAAAAGTTTAAAGTATATATTAACTTAGAAAGAGTTGAACATGAGGTAGAGGAGATGGATAAAATTGTTAAAGGATCATGACTGCACAATTCATTATCATCTTGTAAAAGAAAAAAAAACTATCTAAAGCCTTGAGTTAGAAAAATAATGATACATTATCCATGTTATGCTTAAAATATGACCCTTTGGTTAATTATTTGATTAATTTTGGCTAAGAAGTTTTGGATGTAGGAACTTCCTCAGTTTTGTTTCAGGTGTTAGTATAATCTTATCTGTCAAAAAGAATTAAAAAAGCTTAGAAGGAAGACTATGAGTTATAATAAAATATATAATTGAATAATAATGGTAAGTTTCCTAAATTTAACATTGATAATATTGTGTTTTGAGATCTGGAAGATGATTTTTTGTGCATTTTGGTTCCCATTTCATGAGAGAATTATTGAGTGAAGCTCATAATTCCCTGTTTTCCATTAATCTTGGTAGTACTAATATGTAATGATACCTTTGGGAGAATTAATATGGGATGGAATGAAAAGAGATATTGTTGATTTTAACATGAAATTTTTAAATTTTAAAAAGGTTAAATTAGAATGATAATTACCGAAGGGTATCATTCATCCATTTTTAATACCAGAGTGAAAATGGGAAAATATATCCATGGATTTGATAGTGGGATTACCAAAGGTATCTTGAGGTAATAATGCAATTTGGGTTATTATTGATCGATTAACTAAATATCCAAACTTCATTCCTACTTGAGACACCATGTATTTAGATCAGAGTTATCAACTATACCTCAAGGATAATGTCAAGTTACATGGAGTTCCTCTCTCTATTGTATTTGATCATGAACCCAAGTTCACTTATATTTTTTTGAAAGACTTAAAAATTATCTAGGTATTTAATTAAATTTGAACATATATTTTTATCCTCAATTAGATGAATAGTCTGAATAATTAATTCAATCCTTAGAAGACATGATTTATTCTTTTTCAATGGATTACTAGGGAAGTTGGGATTATCATATTTCTTTGGTCGATTTTTCTTATAATAGCAGTTTTTATTCTAGTATATAGATAAAACCTTTTGAGGAATTATATGGAAAGCAGTGTTAAATGCTAGTTTTTTGGGAAGAAGTAGGGGAAAGGAAGTTGATGGGACCAAATTTGGTAGATGACATCACTAAGAAGGTGAAAATAATTCTGAAATAAATGAGGACAACTCAGTGTAAGAAGAAAATTTATACAGCTAACTAGAGAAATGATGTATCTTTCAAGGTAGGTGATCATGTTTTTCTTAAATTATCTCCATGGAACAATGTTATGAATTTTTGTAAAAAGGGGAATCTAATTCCATGGTTCATTGGATTATATGAAATCCTAGAGAAAGTTGGATAAATTTCCTATGAGTTTATTTTCCTTCGAGTTTATCCCAGCCACATAATGTTTTTCATGTTTCGATGTTAAGAAAGTATGTGCCAGATTCATCTCATTTTTTTATCCCTAAGGTAGTTCATTTGAAAGATAACCTTTCTTATAAGGAATAACCTATTTAGATTGTTTACCATAAAGAGAAAGTATTTCAGAGTGTGGTAATTCAGCAGGTTAATATTTTTTGGAAAACCCACATGGTTGAAGTAGCAACATGAGAGTCTGAAAATGCCATGAGGTAAAGGTATCCCCACTTATTTGATAAGTCAATAAAATTTCAAGGATGAAATATAAAAAAGGGGGAGGAATTTAAAAACCCAGGTAATGTTATAATAAATCATTTTATTATTATATAAATATTAATTAGTTAGATATTATAGAGTTATATTCATTATAAAAATGTTAAGTAAATTTTAAATCAAAAAAGAAATAGTTTTATTAAGCTCTTTTCTTATAAGTTTTTATTTAAAAATTTTATTTTCAAATGATATAATTTTAATTTGAAAAAATTAATTTAATTTTTAAATTCATCATGTCAAAATTATCTTATGATAATTTTTTGATAATTTCTGAAAAATTGATTTTTTACTGAATAATGAAAAGTTCTAATTTTGTTTTTAAAAATGTTATTTATTTTCAAGTATTTATAAAGTAAAAATATATTTTTTTATTATTTTAAAATTTCAATATTTATTTTTTATTTAAAATAACACAATTAAGATTTTTCAAAATTAATTTTATTCTTTACTTTATTAAAAAAACTTTTTTTACATTAAAAATGTGATTTTTATGAAAAATTAATTTTTATCATGTTTTGTCTGTTTAATTTTATAATAAATTCCACCACTTATGTGTTTAAAATCTTGAAATATGGATTATATATTTTTAATCAATGGGTATAAATTTATTAAATTATTATTTTTTATTTTTAGTCAACATGAATAGAAATAGTATTTTTTGTTACCATGATAAAAGGTATTTGGGTAACTAAAGTTAAAAATAAAATGATATGGATTATAAAATGACCCTAAAATTTAACTAAATTTTTTTATATGATTTTATTTCATTAATAATTGTCCATTATTTGGTTATATGGCTTTTTTGTTTCTATTTTTTTGTGATTATAACCTTTATAATATTTTATTTAAAGAAATGTAAAAAATATCACACTTGTTTTTAATAACTATAATATTTTTAATATAGGGTTAAATAGAGGATATTTTATATTATAAATATTATATCAAAATATAAATGTTTTATCTTCATCATGATAATTTATTTTTAATTTTAAGTGAATAAATAATTACCTTAAATATTTACCCAACATTGACGCAATAATTATATATTTAATAGAAAAATAAAATAAATGTTATTAAAAATATTAAAAGTAACATAATTTGAGATAATTAACGTTACAAAAAAAATTTATAGATTAAAATGAAATTTTAGGGATGTATTAAAGTATTTTTTTTTGAATTTTAACTATTTTCTTGATGTTATTAAAATCAAAGTAGCAAATAATTCTAAAAAATGACATTAATGATATATAATAATAAATAATATTTTATAAAATGATTTAATATTACAAAAAAATATTATATTAGTCCAATTTATTAGTATATTATTTATAATATCAACCATGGTTCATTTATGGGTTTTTTTGTTCATTTATAATAACTATATTGACCCTCAAAGAGTAAAAAACCTTGTTGTCACGACAAGTGTGAAAGGGGATAATGAGGGGTTAAAACCAAAAGATAAGGGTAAAACCATAGTAAAAACTAGAATAATTTTTATTTTATGAGATTATTTAGACCCATAATCAATATATATTCTAAATAAGTCAGTTCTGATCCATTTGGAACTGAAAATCAACTTATATTAATTTAATATTTTGAGGAATTCCAAGAGTACCCTTCATTTTCCTTATAAAAGGGCACCACTTATTCTCATTTCGTCACAATTTAAAAATTATTTTTTGGCTAATATATATAAAAATAAATTTCTATAATACCTACCATCATTCAATTTTTCTTGTTTAAGGTATAATACCAACCTTATAGAACTTATATAATTAATCAAAGGAGACTTTCCAAAGAAGTGGTATAGTTTTTAACCACATGTTTTAGTTTTGTTTCTTCTTCGGCCTCTTTAAAATATTCTTCAACCATTCTAAAATAATAACAATAATATCAAAAATATAACAATATGGTATTATGTTAATGTAATAACCTATATCCATCTCCAACCTCCATCAAATGGGAGATGAATTCATCGTTTGTATGATGGACTACTGCCTCGCAGACCAATATAATTAATTTTCCATCACCATCTCTCACGACTGGTAATAATTATGGAATTAATGTTTATATATGTTATTCATGAAATATTTATAATTCTAAAAATATAACATATAATTTACCATTTTACATTTACATTCACTGAAAAATGATAATGTCGTTCGGGCGTATATGTGGACTACCAACTCCACGAAGCGATGCGATTAATTTTTCATCACCAAATCACATGGATGATATATACAATTATATTTAAAGAATTAATATTATATTTATTATATTATGATTATTCAATAAATATAAAATAACACTTATATTCTTCCTATAATGATCATTGAAAAATGGAAATTTTAATCATGCATACGTATGACCTACCGTCTCTATGATTGTAACACATTTCATTTTTCAAAACCATATTTAATGGTTGGATTTAAAAGTATAATTTAAGTATAAAAATGATAATTATGTCATTATTATTATTCTGGATATGATTTAATAATGACCTATTTGACCGTAGTCAACCTACCAAAGTCATTACTCACATACGAACCAAATATTATCAAAATGTATGATATGAATTTAATTTATTAAGTAATTAAATATAGAATTGTAAGAGATAAAATTAAAGGAATTATAAACTCAAAAAAGTTATTAAGTACTTAAATAATTTTCCTAAGTTTATTTTTTAGGATGATAAAGAACGTATGTGAAGAGTAGGACTTAAGGTAAGAGACTTTCTTTTAAAAATCATCTTTTAATGTTTCTGTTAAAACCCTCCTTTTATTTTATATCCATATTTTATAAAATGTTTTAAAAACGTTTTTACTATTATACTATATAATAAACTTAATTATAGTTTAAATTCACTAGAATATGTAATGTTCAAGGCCAGATCCTTATACTACTGAATAAAAACATGCAAGAAAAATGAAGCAATTATTACCTAGAATCGAGATTTTAACAAAGAATTATTAATAAACAGATAAATAAAATTTATAAGTAAATTATCACAACCCTCCCCCAAAGTTTACTCTTCATATTCTAGTAATGAGAAAAGGGAGATGGTGACTGACCAAGTCCCTCCTCCAGTAGGCCCCGATTTGGCGACTAGAATCGAGGGTATAATAACATACATATGGGAGGAATTACCCTTTAGGAGAATATGTAAAAGAGTGAGATAAGATACATAAACCAATAAAAACCTAATAATATATATATATAAATACCAAGTGAAAAAATTCAGTGCCATATAGTACTATAATAATTTAAAGGAAAACTATAAGTACCAGAAGGTAAAGACGGTAGTGACCACAAAGCCCAAAAAACTATTACAAAACCACATGCTAGTAATATCTAGCCTGATATCAAACCTACTCCAAATGACCTAAAATACAGTTCATATATACATAGGGTGATTATAATAATATACTCAATTGGATCCTTTATGGGGCCTCTCATTCAAAAGATAATGAAAGAATGCTAAATAATAGTGAAAAATAGTGAAACTAACTTATCCCCTAAACAAGTATACTAAGTTCCCAAATTCAACATGAAAAACTCACACCAAGTATCACATATAAGAAAGAATATAATATACTAATGAAACATAAAGGGCACCCCACTCCTACTTCTCCATTATTTTTCCACTCTGCCCCAACGTTGCACATACTGAGCTATCTCTCTCCAAAATAAGCTAGCCCAAAGACACTTGGGAAAGGCATCACAACATGCACCTCACACATCACATCATCACATCATCCCATACACATATCTATATATAGTAACTGAGTATTTTTTGAGATCCAACACAACCTGTATGATGTGCATCATACATTGGGTATTATACCCCAATCCACCATAACCCATACACTAAGTAAGTACCTCAATCCATCACATCCTATACACATCATAACTATAATAATCCTTTGGATACTATATATGATGATACATGTGTGTAAAATAAAAACAAGAAATCACAATCTTCTACACAAATATATAGGGAAACTAACTGCCACGCATACAAGAACAAGTAACTACCAAGAGAAGAGAGTGGGGCCAAAGGCTGTAGTCAGCCATCTATCATCCCACTGGGATGCTGGGGAAAACACCCTCCCAGAGTCCACAGGGTGTCAGTCTCCCCAACCAAAAAGGGTGGGGCATCATATGAAATCACATAATATATGAAATATAATATATCTCACAACAAAATTATGGGCATAACCTAGTATTAGAATTAACTACAAAAAATGTTTCTCGTCTCCAAATTTCCACTATTAAGACCAGATATCCTATAAGTACACAATAATTTTAAAGAGATAGATTAATTTCTTCTTTAATTTTTATCATTTAATTTGATTAATTAATTTATTATCCATTAAATTAACCATTAAAATTATTCCACATTACATTATATTAATCATCAAGCCAAGTCCATGCCCTCTAGGCATAATCCAAACAGAGTCCACAATTTCTCAAGAGTAACACCTTTTCAGTATTTGAATTCCATCATTACCAACTGCATGGGTTAAGAATTATTTAATCATTATTAGCATCATTCCATAATCTATGACTCTAGGAAAACCATCCTAAGCTACTATCAAGAGAAAATATGTAACCAAGCACATCCAACTACCTTAAGAAGTGGGGGAAGGAATGGAAATAAAACAAGAAACCCAATCATCGACCATTAAAATGATTCATTTCAAGAAAGAATATAGATTTACCAGATCAATTGGTAAGCCCAAATTCAACCTGTTACATTATCTCTAGTGTCACCCATGACAACCACATGCATATCATTAATCATCTCTCCATCACAACTATTAACTACTGTCACATCATCTAAGCATCGCCACCCATATCACATTATCCAACCCTAGATCATATCATATTTGGGACTCCCTGCCCCATATCACATTGCATAGTGAAGATCATATCCATATCACACCACAAAAGTAGTAGGAAACAAACAAGCATATCCAACAGGGCAATCTAGTACCTAAAACAAGGCATCTTACCTTGACATATAAATGAGCTCTCACAGCTCCAAACTCAAGGCACTCAAACTTCTCAAGAAGATGATAAAATCAGGCCCTAGAAATTATCTTTATCACATAATCAGTTCTTATTATATCTTGAATTAATCGATTCATTATTCATAGGTTCCAACTATGGGAAACCTAAGGCATCAAGCTATAATAATCTACTTAAAGATAAAATTATATTTGAATTAAAACCAGTTTTAACAAACTGTGAGAAGAACCATTCTCAATTAGCATTCCTTTTTATTATTATCAACACACCCAACAAGTATTACCATGATTAAAATTGTTTATCAACTCCATTATCACATGGAAGATCACATTTAGTTAAGCATTTACATTACATCAATTTTATTACCATCAAATTAAAATAAAAACCAGATTCACTACAACATGACTCTTCTTTAATTATTAATCCAATTAATCAATTAATTTTATATTTATGTAATTTATCATTTACAACATGATACTCTAAGCATAAGAACATGCTAACAAACATAGCATTGATATCACACTATCCAAAAAATCAAGAGGAAAATCGCTATCACAGTATAAATCATATCAACATGTGATTGATAACCAATTATTTATTAATATGGTTTAATAATCATTTGTTAAATTCCATTGACATATAAAGGGATAAACCATGTAAACTTTACGATTTCATGTAAATAAAGTTACAGAAGTAAAAAATCCCCTACCTCAAAGGCGTCAATGTTCTTCACAAGAGAATGGACCAACATCGTAGATCCTGATCACCTCTATCATAAGAAACTACATACCTACAAGGAAACCATGGCACCAACTCACAAAAAAACAACCAATAAAAACTCCATTAGAAATATAGAGGTGAATTTCCATTTCATTAAAAGAAGAAATGGGAGAATCTAGATCGAAGAACCATTAGGGAAGAGGTAGAACTTACCTCATATCACTATAGATTGAAGGCAAGAATACAAGAATTGATCCCCATCAAAGGAATCCCAAAAAAATAGATAAAGGGTCATTGGAAACCTGGAAATCAAGATAAGGTCTATAGTTTTGAGAAAAACTTCAAGGCACACTACCCAAAGGATTTACACGAAATGAAACCCTTTCATGTTGTATAAATACCAGGTTTCATATATCACAAAAAAAACATATTTCCTCAAACCAATTAATCCTGAATATTTACACATCATGTATCACATCATGAAGTGTCCTAAAAAAATCCGTGAATGGATTTTAGGCCATGAAAAGGATCCCACCCAATCTGTGAACTATGAATTCATGATGTAAAAATTTTACACATTGTGAATTCCCCCTATTCCTAGTTTTTAGGATCCAAACACCTCCAAACCCACTTCGGGCCTCCTCTAAGAACCATGATCTTTGGAAACACACAAAGGGTTGACTACATGTACCTAGGAAATTATATTAGATACCTCTCAAAATATTCTCATCCTTGAGAATCCAACACCTAACCAAGAGATAAAATGAAAAGGGGTCATCCGAATAGCCACCCCATGAGGTACCTCTCAAGGATCTCACCATCATAGGAGCTCAACCACCTCATTAGAGGAACATTTAGAAACAAAAAAATAACAAAAAAATAGCTCCTAAACACTCTCCCAAGCTATATACCTATCAAACAAGAGTAAATACACAATAAGAAACAAGCAGAAACTATCTCATAAACTAGAAATGTCAACATCCATGAGTGGACAAAATTTCCAGAGAAGAGTTAAAACTAAATCATCTTAGGGTAATTAGTGTGCATATGTGAATCACATTCCAAGGTACTCTCCTCTATACCACCATTCCCCTATAAATCATAAACCATGAAAATAATATGCATGCAAAACACCTTCTCCCAGTGGTCCTGGATCTCTAAAGGTCTCTCCTCAAAGGTCGCATCATCGTCAACATTGATATATCCCTAATCGATGACATGTGTGTCATCATGAATATAAGGATAATGATAAAACATGTGAAATTTTTTTTGTATCTAGATAATCTATGGGGTAAGTGATATCTGATACACCACAACTCCAACATGATCCAACAACTCAAAAGGCACAACAAACCAGGAGAAAGCTTACTCCCATGAACAAACCTTCATTGCCAATGATGAGGATTCACCTTTAAGAACACATGATATCCAATGTCAAACTACAGAGGTCTCATCCTATGATTGACATAAGATTCTTGAAGATACTTTGTTGCCTTCATAGTCTTGTTAATTACTTGAAACATCTCTATCGTATTCTGTACTAGTTCCAGCCTGAGAATTATTGCCTCTATGACCCTGATTCAGCACAACGGATAAAAAAAAGGTTGGAAATATAAATCTTCAAATTAATCCATACTAATGAAGGAGTAAAAACTATTATTGTAAGAAAACTCAACAAAGGGAAGGTTCCTCATCCACAAACCTCCAAAATCCAAGACACAAGAGTGAAATATATCTTCAAGATTCTGGATGGTTCGGTCTGTCTGTCTATCCATCTATAGATGAAAAGAAGGGATAAGGAATTATTGAGACCCAAAAGCATACTGGAGACCTCTCTATACCCTGGAGGTAAAATGAGGGTCTCAATCATAGATTATTATCCTATATAATCTGTGGAGTTGAACCACCTCCTCCAGATACTGCCTCAACAAAACCTCCCCTCAGCTTGACTCCATGAGAACTATAAAGTGGGATGATTTTGAAAAATTATCCACTATCACCCATATAGAATCACAGTCTCCCTGATATCAAGGTAAAATTATAATGAAGTCCATCATGGTGCCCTACCTCTTCCACTGGGGAAAACCTAACAACTGGATAAAACCACTAGGAACCCAGTTCTCATACTTCACATTATAATAGACCAAACATTAAGAAAAAAACTATGTAACCATATGTTTCAACCCAAGCCACCAAAATCAAACTCTCAAATCTCAATACATCTTTATCACACCGGGATGTACTGTAAAAGGTGAGATATGGAACTCATAGAGAACCATCTCACACATTTATGAAGGAATGGAAATATTTCCTTGGAATATTATTTGGTGTTTTCTATCCTCAGCCAAAACATCAAGGGCATTTCTAAAAACAACTCGGTCCCTCCAGACCTCCACCTCAGAATCCCCCAATTTGGACTCCTCCACCTGCAACACTAAAGATGACTACACCATCATCTTGAAAAGGAAACCTCTACCACCTACCTCTCCCATATCTATATGCATCATTGATATTTCTTCAATCACTCTCTAGAAATCTAAAGATTAATTCATGAAATCACTATGTGATTTCCTACTCAATGAATCAGCTACAAAATTTCCATTACCCAACATATATGAAATTTAAAAGTCATAATACTATAATAATTTCATCCATATATACTGACACAAGTTCAAGTCACACTAGGTGAAGACAAACCTTAGGCTCTTATGGTCAGTAAAAACAAAAAAAT
This sequence comes from Viscum album, assembly GCA_963277665.1. Classification (NCBI taxonomy): domain Eukaryota; kingdom Viridiplantae; phylum Streptophyta; class Magnoliopsida; order Santalales; family Viscaceae; genus Viscum; species Viscum album. The sequence goes on along the minus strand of OY728120.1, from coordinate 1,531,810,971 downwards.
TCTCACCGATGAGGTAATATTACCACAACTTTAAAGAAAACACAAAAGCATCCAAATCAAGATCATGGGTGACATAGTTATTCTCATGATTATGTAACTGATGAGAATAATAAAAAACAATAAATATCTTCTACATTATAATATAGCCTAAACCAATACACAAATCATCACAAAAAACCACAAATTGATCTCCCTCTGCTGGAAAAAAAGGACTGGAGCACTGAAAAACTTCTCCTTCAAGTACTCAAAATCTACCTAACACTAGTCAGTTCATAATAAATCTTGATCCTTCCAGGTAAAGGATATAATAATAGTCACAAACCAAGATAAATCGACTATGAAACTCATATAATAGCCTATGACACCAAGGAAACTCTTTACCTCTTTCAATGTCTTGGGGGGTTTCAAAGTCACATCCACCTCTAACTTCAAAGGATCCAAAGCTAATCCCTACTAGGACAAAAATACCCTAATAAAAAAACTTTTCGATCCTAAAAATCACATTTCAATAACTTCCTAAACAACTACCCATGATGAAAAATTCCCAAAATGAAACACAGATTTTATGCATGCTCCTCCCCAGACACAGAGTACACAAGGATTTCATTGATGAAAACCACCTTGAACTTATCTAGGAACTCTATAAACACCACCTTCATCAAACCCATGAACATGGATGGAGAATTAATCACACCAAAAAATATCACAATGAAATTATAATTCCCATGACGACAATGGAAAGTAGTATTTAGGATATCCACATCCTTCACCCACATATGATGATATCCTAACCGTAGATTGATAATCTAGAATAAACTTTCACTCTTTAGCTGATAAAATTAATCATCAATCCATGGAAGAGGATAGTATTTCTTCATTTTAACTCACTTCAGGTGATGATAATTAATACAAAGACACAAACTATAATCAGTCTTCTTCACAAACAAAACTATTTCACTCCAAGTTGACACACTTGGCTGAAAAAAACTCACTGCAACAATTCCCTGTGTTGTACTCACATATCTCATAACTTGCAAGGTTATATCCTATATAGAGACATTGGGATAAGATACATGCTTGGTTGTAGATCAATCCCAAACTTGATATCTTGTTGATGGGGTAATGCTATAACATCTTCTGGAAAGACTTCAAGTTACTCTTCCATAACCTTGGGAAACACTGACTGATGGACCTATGATGATCTCAATATCAACTTGGAAATAAAATAAGATAAATAAGAAACATACCTCTGACTCATCTACAGGTCTCACTCACCAAAAAACACTGCTGGCTTTCAATCAGCATGATAAAACACAACCTGAATCCTATAGAAATCCATGATAGATTACAACAAATACAACCAATCCATGTTGAGGATAATGTCATATATCTATATCCACAAACATAGGAAATATCCCTAAGAGTGGTTCTTCTCTAGAACTAGCTCAAAATCTCTACACACTTCATACAAGTCAACTTGAACTCTAACTGGCATATTCAATGCCAAGGGAGATGAAAGCTTATCTACCTCAAGTCCCAAAGTATGGATGAGGGTAGGTGATATAAAGGAGTTTTTCACTCCTAAATAAAACAAAAAATGCACCCATATACTCTCTACTAATTCAAAACTATAACAATTTACTGCTACTGCCTGGAATAAAAGTGCCTCAATGGAGGAACCTAAAGTGGAATGCCTAGCACACACTGACTATTCATAATGGATTGGTAGTCTCACCACCGATGACCTCATCCTGCATAATAAAAACATGCATATAATCCCTTGACATTAGTTTTATAGCCTCCACTCCCAGAGAAATGAGATGGTGAGGTCTGAGACTTACCCATGGTTGACCAAAATATATCTAGGAAACTAGGAAGCTCAGAACATAGCTCTACTTCATGAGGAATCTTGAAAAATCCCCTCTTGTGATAATCTAATTCTAGATAGAATCCTATCAATAAACTATAATCCCACCCACACCTCAAGATACATATTCAAAATAAATGGGGTGACCTATTGGTGGATATCTGAAAAAAATCCTCCTCAAAATGCCTTGACCTGGCCTCCTCATATGGACATAGGTTAGAAGCATATCATAGAAGGGTCTTGAAATGGATCCCAAACACTTGCATGTTTGAACTCTCATGTCAAAGGGTGAGTATCTACTAGTGAATGTCCACCTTTGTAGTAAAATAAAGGAACTATTCTCAAATATGGTCTCAGAACTTCTCCCATGAGATTTCCGACTCCTTATGATCCCCGAGGAATAAGAACCACCACCACTGCTCCATGTAGCATCATCACAAAAAATGAAACCCAGTTCTTATTTCGAGTATGGATCAAACTAAAATTTATCTAAACCTCCTCAAACTAGTTTTCTATGAATGAATCTAAAATAGATACCTCATAATTATATGGAATCTATTGTTTAAACTCTTAGAGTGTCCTTCTCTAAGTGTTATCATCATCAACCTTTACTCTATGATGATCTTCTAGAACATCCTTTTGAACATCTTTAGTGTGAACCTGATGAGGACATCGACTTGGAGCCATTTCTAAAAAAAGAGAACAATATATTAGAGATCTTGAACATTGAATATGGAATATTTAACATTAATTAATTAATTTTTTATTATCTTGTTAAGGTTTTAACTTATCCCAAGGTCTACTCATTTCAAACACAAGAACAAAGAAGAATGATGAAAGATCCTTTCCTTGGTATCTACCCTGAAACTAGTATCACTTCATTTAGAAGGCTTGGTAACCTTAAATTTCCATGTATTAGATAAAATGGGGCCCTAAATTCTCATGTCTCAACCAGTCTCCTATGTTTACATCACTTACTAAACTTAGCTGACACCATTTCCCTACCAACCCATGCAACCTCACCAGTGTCTAACTCCAAACTCCATCCTATCCCTCAACCTAAACCTTTGATACCACTCTACCATGAACCCCTTCCCCTAAAGTGTACCCCTCTTAGTCCAATAATGAGAAAAGGGAGATGGTGATTTTCTGATTCCAACCTATAGCAGACCACGGGTTGGTGAATAACACTGAGGTTATAATAACATACATATGGGAGGCATTACCCTATAAGAGAACATATAGAAGAGATAGATAAAATAGATATAGAAATAAACATATACTCAGACATATATATATATATATATATAAATAAATACCATGTACAAACATATAATTCTATACAGTACTATAACAACTAAAAGGAAAACCACAAGTACCAAAAGGTAAAGCTGATAGTGACCACAAAGCCCAAACAACTCTAAAAAAGCCACAAGCTAGTAATATCCAACCTGATCTCCAACCTAATCGAGATTACGTGAAAAATAGTTTATATATACATAGGGTGAGTGTAATAATATACTTAATAGGATCCTCCCTGGATCTTCTCATACAAAATATAAAGAAAATGTGCTAAAATATAGTGAACCATAGTGAAACTATCTCATCACTAGAATAGGTATAGTAAGTTCCTAGCCTCACCCTGGACAACTCTCACTAAGTATAACATAAAATAGAGAATATAATATAATAATGAAACATCAAGGGTACCTCTCTCCCACTTCCCCACTGGTTTTTCACTCTACCCCAATGTCACATGTCTTGAGCCATCTCTCTCTAAAATAAGACAGCCTGAAGACACCAGGTCAAGGCATCACAACATGCACCTAATTCATCACATCATTACATCATACCATCCACATATCCATATATAATAATTGAGTATTTTTCAGGAGCCACTATAGCCTGTATGGCGCATATCATACATTGAGTAATATACCTCAATACATCACTGGCCATACACTAATTAAGTACCTAAATCCATCACAACCTATATACATCATACCTATAATAATCCTTTTGATACTATATCTGGAGATACATGTGTGTCGAATAACCACAAGCCATCAAAATCCTATACACACATATATGGGGAAACTAAATACCATGCATACTAGAATAGGTAACTACTAAGAGAAGAGAGTGGGGCCAGAGGGGGTTTTCAACCATCCATCCTTCCACCAGGATGTTGGGGAAAACAACCTCCTAGAGTCCACTGGGTGTCAGTCTCCCTAACTAACATGGGTAGGGAGGAATATAAAATCACATAATATAAAAAATATAATATATCTCACCACCACACTATGGGCATAACCTATTCATAAACAAAATTTCATATTATGTCGCTTGAACTCCCAACTGAAAATATTAAGACCAGATATCCTATAACCAAATAAGCATTTTATAGAGCTACATTAATTTATTCTTTAAGTTTTTTCATTTCATTCTATTAATTAATTTATTACCTATTATATTAACCATTAAAATTATTTTTCATTACATTAAATTAATCATAAAGCTAATTCCATGCCCTCTAGGTGTAATCTAAACCGAGTCCACGGTTTCTCAAGAGTAATATATTTTCAGCATTTTCATTCAATCATTACCAACTCCATGGGTTAAGAATTATTTAATCACTATTATCATCATTCTATAATCCAGGTCCTCTAGGAAAACCATCCTAAGCTACCACCAAGAAGAAAAATTCAACCAACCCCATCCAGGTACCTCAAGTGTAGGGAAAGGAATGTAGATAAAATAAGCAACCTGACCATTGGATATTAAAAAGATTCATTTAAAAAAATAATCCATCTTTATCACATCAATGGGTAAGCCCAACTTCAACCCATTCCATTATCTATAGTGTCTTCCTTAACAACCACATGCATATAACTATGCATCTCACTATCACATTTGTCAATTGCTGCTACATCATCTAGGAACCCCTGCCCACATCACATCAGCCATACTAGGATCATATCACATCTGGGCCTCCCACCCCATATCACATCACATAGAAAATCACACATCCAAAAAACATCACAAAAGAAGCAGGAGAAAAATAATCATAACCAACATAGAAATATAGGCCCTAAAACAAGGCATCCAACCTTCACACATAAATGATCTCTCATGAATCCAAACTCAAGGCACTTGTACTTCTTAAGAAGATGAGAAACTCAAGCCCTAGAAATTATCTTTATCATAAAACTAGTTATTATTATATCTTGAATTAACTGATTCATTATTCATAGTATCCAACTATGGGAAACCTAAGGAATCAAGCTATAATTGGATATTAAAATCTAAGCATTCACTTTTCATTGAAATCAGTTTTAAAAAATTGTGGGAAGAACCATTCTCAATTAATATGCCATATTATTATCATCAACAAACTCAATAAGAATTAACATGATTCGAATAATTTATCAATTCCATTAACACATGGAAGATCAAATTTAATTAAGTATTAAAATTAAATTAATTTTATTAGCATCAAATTACAAGAAACACCATATTCATTACAATATGCATATTATTTAATTCTTAAGCCAATTAATCAATTAATTACAGCTTTACATTCTTTATCAATTTCAATACGCTACTCTAAGAATAATAATATAATAAAAATCATATCATAGTTATCAAACTATCTATAAAATAAATAGTCAAACCACTATCATAGTATAAAGCACATCAACATGCGATATTTAAAAAATTATTTATTAATATGGTTCAATAATTATTAGGTTAATTCCATTATCATCCAAAGGGATAAACCATGTGAAATTTATGATTTCACATAAATAAAATGAGATAATTAATGAATCCCCTACCTCAAAGTCATCAATTTTCTTTTCATGAGAACTGATCAACATAATATATCAAAATGACCTCTCTTATAAGAAACAAAATCCCTCCAAGGATGTCATGGCACAACCACACTAAAAAACAACCAATTAATCCCAAATATTAGGTTCCAGATCTCACCAAAAAACAAGTCACCTCAAACCAATTAATCCCAAATATTTACATGTCTCTAGTACCCCAAGAACCAGCCTCAAACAAGCTATGAAAAACTTTCATGGCATGATCATGATCTCACCCAAGCTGTTAAATACAAATTAATGACTTGAAATATTTAAACATTGTAAATTTCCCATGTTACTAGATTTTAGCATCCGAACACCTCTAGACCCACTCTAGACCTCCTTCGAGCACTGTAAGCTTTGGAAACATGAAAAGGGTTAGAATACATAGATCCGATCCCTTAAAATAAATAAATTATGGTATGATATATATGATTATGGGTTTTTAATATATTTATAATAAATCTATATTTATTATATAATAGTTTCAGACACATACAAAGGAAGCTAAATCTAAGGTAAGGGTTTCTCATCTCACTTCTACTTCTGTTGGAATATTCTATATTCAACAATCATTTCTTTTGTATGGTGTATATAATACCCCTTTAATATGTTATATCATGAATTTATTCATTTACATTGTATTTAAACTTTCATTTAAAGTTATTTCTTTCATGGGTATAATAATTCAAAAGTTAACAAAGTGATAAGAGTTTATTTCACAATATCATCATTATTCAGGATTGTTTATGTCTAATTCCCCACTAGGGTAATATTTTTCTTCTATATCTATATTTTCCTTAAAATGTTTTAAATTTTATTTCTATTACTCTTTAATGATTTATTAAAGAAAATTTTACCCATGTTTGACTTTTTAAAAAATAGTTTGAAAGGAATCTTCTTGTCATTTTTTGAACGAGGTACCTTTTAATATTTTTTACAATAGTATAAAAGGAATGTTTTTTAAATTATACATCATGAACAAATTTTACCACCATCCTGAATAATATTTTATTTGAAGCTTAATTTACATTTTTATATGTTACATTTCAATGAAATTTTTTTCCTTCATATTTGTGATGTTTTAAAATAAGTGATTTCAAATTGAAAAGGGTATTTTCCTCAAGAATTTCCCAATGATATTTTTAAGGTATTTTCATCTATGTTAATATTATTTATTGAATATTATGATTTATTGAGGTCTTTATATTATAATACCATCCACTATATTTTTATAGATGGTTTATGATCAATTTTATTATGGAAATTATTGATATTATGTATTTTATTTCTTCCAATACAGACAATTATTGATTTTTAAGGCATGTTGATTGAGTTGTGTTATTTATTCATATGAGGAATGTATTATAATTATTAAGTGATAGGTGGGGTATGAAATTACATAGAACCATGATGCATCGTTAGGTATCATGAGACAAACTAGTTTGGGTTTTTGACCAAGGCCTTACCCATTTATGTAAGATGTCTTAGCAGGAGGCCTTGATAGTATGTTTAAGTTGTCTTGGTATATGACCTCAATGGTCAGTTTTAGATGTATGTAATTATGAATTCCACCATTATAAATTCATTTATTGATTTCTATATTATTATTTGAATAGTTTTTATATCCATGGATAGGTTTTAGTTAATTTGATTATTTATATGGAGTTATTTAATTATTATTTATTTTCTTACATATTATTCATGCCTTATTTAGATTTTTTATATACATACCCTTATTGATCATCGGATCTAAACCCATTTCATATGTTTATTTTCTCTAGGATACTAGGAATTGTTTTATGATTGATATGCACAGATATACTAAAGGGGACTACGGAGTTATCAATGAAAATAATATGTTATATTTTATGTTTGTAATGTGAAACTCAAGTATGTAACTGGATTTTAAAGGATAATAAACTATTTGGTCCTTTGGGATGTGATCTCTTATATATTGTGCGAATGTAAAAAAGTAAATACCAGGTCTGGGATACTGGGGTCATGGTCTTTTCATATTTAATGTGTTAGAGCAACATATTCTCAAGTAACTAAGTGTTGAAGTTGTTTGAAAAATGAATATATATTCTTATAGAAGCATGTAACGATTCACCTTGGGTTTCAAAGGCATTAAATGCTAAATGAATTAAGGAATTTTAGTATATGATTATATATTCAATATGATCGAGTATGATAATGTCATAGTGAGACTAGAAACAACTTTAAGGCTTATTTTTATTAAATAATTCATCCTATTGTCATCTAAGGAAATGTTCTGATGATATAAATGAGTTCAAGAAAAAATTACCTAACATTATTAAAGTGTTGAGAATAAATGTACTTGGAATATTATTTCTAGTTTCTAGTGTTTTATAGATAATACAAATGTGTAAAAGTTATAATCTAAAGAAGAAAATTTGGTTTTATAATCCAATGATGTTTTATTTAAGTATCTAGTCGAGGTCATTGAAACCTAAAGGGGTTATCAAGAAAGTGTATTAATGCTTCTATATGATGGGATTATTTGAGATACCTGATGGAGTTTTTGAATCTTATATAATATTCATTCTAGATATTGGTGTTATCGAAATAAATTATTCAGTTTTAAAGGGTATACGATAATGAATGCACACTTTAAAAGTGTTACAAAAACAAAAAACTTAAAAATCAAGGTAATAATTAATAGATCTTATAATTATCATTTAAGTGATGAAACAAATAGTTTCTATATCACTTATTTGGATATAGATAAATATATCAAGCTCATATATATCTTAAAAATATGTGTATATTCATTTTATTTCTATTATGTGATAAGAGAAGTTGTTCATCAATAAAGAGTTTTCATGAATAAATTGAGATGATTAATTTTATAAACATGGTTTATGATTCCTTGGAATATAAAACATTTTAAAAAAAGGAGAGATAGATAAAAATGTTTTAACCATGATAAAAGTGTTTATCCATATATTTATTTGAAATATAAAGGAAATGTGTTCCCACCAACCATAAGTGTAATAGTTTAAAGAATAATATTCTTTTCAAGAAATACTATAAAAACAAAAAATATCATATATAATATCTAAATAATAGTTTATTTTTTAAATATTATTACTAAAATGAAATATTTTTTATTTCGTAAACATAGAGTTGTTTGTGAATCTTAGCAAGATATCGTGAAAAGAATATAGTTTCCAAGAGGCTAGTGAGAGTATGTTTAAACCTAGAGAAATTAAAAGTTAATAAATAAAAGGTTATACTAGTATAATGTTATTTCCACTTAATATCCTAAAGTGTTTGTGATATATAACAGTAAATAAAAATGCAAAGAGTTACATTTAGTTATCGTAGAAAGTGAACATCACTGATTTTTTAAGGATTATACCAACCTATTTAAAAAGTGAATTTTAATTAATATCCTAAAATAGTTTTAGGGTATACTAATAAAAGATAAATATAAATAGTTACATTTAGTTACTGTATCAATATAAATTTCACTTTATATTAAAGAAGTTTAGTATGTGATAGTTAATGGTATGTAAATAGTTACATCATTATTCAAGTAATTTTTTATGTAATAGGTTCGAAGGATAATGATGATTAACTTAGAAATATTTCCAAGTAGAAAATAATATTTTAAATTATAACATTTAATATTGTAAAGTTAAAATACTTGAATATGTTCAAATAGTTAAAAATTAGGTATATGATTCCTAAATCTCACTATTATTCAAATTGTATTACTTAACAGATGTTAATCACTAAAAGTGTTTAGTATGAGTGTTTTATTAGATGGTCACATATATACAAAACAAGAATTACATGTAGATGTAATGAATTAACAAAAAATAAAAAAGAGAAGAAAACATAAGGATGATCAGGAATTCACTCATATAAGAGATTTTGGATAGGATCTTATGTATAGTTTGTTAACTATTATTAAAAGGTTTAAGAATATAAAATGTATCATGTCAATATGTAATCTACACTTTATCATTCTTTCACATTGACTGTAAAAACTTATATAAAAATATACATTTCATGAAGTGAAATGAAAATTGACCTCTTATAGCATAACTTTGAATTATCCTTAACTGATGTTCATCATGGAGTATTATAGGTTGTGATGAAGTGTTAAGGTTATCCTTAGTAGTATTCTTGTATATAGATACAATATGTGATCATATGGCACAGAAATTCATTTTTATACACTGTATATCCCACTAATTATATCACATGGAGTGTCAAACATTATTTCTTTGATATAATAGGGGCGTATGAATCATATTTGGGTCCCCATACCCGAGGTTAGTGAGATATATTACATGAAGACTTTTATACTTTGATAACTATTTTTATGAAAGTTAAAAGTGAATTAGATAATTAGAGGGTGGTTTAGTATAATTTTTTATCATTTTTCGATTAGAGATTAACTAAGATGGGATTTTTCCTATTATATGATGAATATGAAATATGGGAACTTGATTTTAATATATTAGGGAATGTACTACCACATATATATAGTACATTTGATGTGATTATCTACTCATAAAGGGCATATGATGTTCTCATAAACCATGTTAGTCTATACTCAATGAATCTAGAATGTTTGATTTAACTTTATGGGATTGATATACTATATGTCCCTTTTCTATTTGATGTCTTAGAAAAAGGAAAAATATGAGAATGCATGCTTGGATATGATGAGAACTGATGGACACAAGTATATAAATATACATTTTTAATAGAGATCATGAAAAATCATTTTATAGATTGAGTGTCATTGATTATTTTCTAGATACTTCTATTTGATTACATTTTTAGATTTGATGATTCAAATTTGTTGCCAATTCTATAAAGTCTTAATGGGTCACACATTATGTTTGAATAAATGAGGATTGATTTAGAATTAGAGAGATTCTATAAAAATGTTATACAATCAATCTAGAAGAGTTTGGGATGAGTATTCACAATGTATTACATATAATGTGAAATGAAGTAAAATGGATGAAACAAAGCGGTTTGGGATAAGTTTCCAACAGTGTTTTAAGAATTTATTAAATAGGTTTTGGATATGATTTCACAAGTTATTACACATGATAAAATCTAATGTTAAATGAAACAAAGTCTTTTAAGCTTTAGTGTAAGTGGGTGATTGAAAAGAATATTACCTAAATCTAATATTGTATGTGATGAAATTTTTTTGGTGACTATGTTCTTGAGGTCATGTTGTTGTTGACATAATATGTTGGCTTAATGTGTGAACATTTGACTTGCATGAGATTCATGGCTAGAACACCTAATCCTACTACATAATTTATTATCATGAAAGACACTCTACAAGAGATGTAATGTGAAGGGAGTAATTATTATTATATATTAATTGAATAAGGTATTAAATCACGTGTTATAACATATGAGTGAATGCACATAAATGATCAAGGAGCATCCTCAAGGGCTCTATAAAGATCCCTCAGTCATGAAATAGTGCACACACACACACACATGATGTTCTGTATTCTTAGTTGAATATCCATGAACTAGAATCTATCTTTATCTTCCTCTTTATCCTTGTGAGGTGTTATCATTCCATAGAGGTTAGTGGATCTCATTTGTATGGAGAATGATTTAGGTGTAACCTGTAGATGCCTCAAGAGGTGGGAGGCCTTTGTTTACCACTTTGTTGATCTTTATAAAACTTATAAGATGGTAATGAAGAATGCTATATAAGATATTCAACATAAGGTACACCTGATTTACATTTTTCTTCATTTCTAGTTTTACATAGTTTTCATATTTTTATACATGAGGATCTTGAGAATGGAATTTTGATTACTTCCACTTGATATAATAATAGTTATTAGAACCCTAAAAATCCCTACAAACACCACAACCTAGAATCTATAAAACCATAAATTTTTTCTAAGGTCTTCTATTATGGTAAATTTACCATTTTAACCTTTCCTAGGTCTCGAGACTCCAAAACTCAACATTGAGCTAAGTCTCATTCAGGAAAAACCAAAGTCACTACATAGCTCCAAAAGCTGCATAGATAGATGGATGCATACACCATGTTGTCCCATATCCATGATCTTTATCCAAATAAGGAAATATAATAGAGGTACAAGATATCCAAGGTACTCTTTTTTCTCAAGATTGAAGAAGGTGCACTATTTGGACCTCAAATAATAAAGATGATTGACTATATTAAGTGTCTGGAATTTTTGGGTTTCAAGATACTTAAGGAATTGTACCCAAACCACATGTTCTCCTCACTTCCTTAGAGATTATCTAGTTTTATTGTGAATTATAATATAAAAAATATTGAGAAGTCACTCTCAGGTATCCTAAATTTTATTCTCCATGAAAATAAGGACATAAAGCATGAAAAAAAACCACTCCTTATGGTGAAAAAGATGAAGTAAAAGGAGAAAGGCCCTAAAACTAACTCCATATCAAAGATGCCTTCACACCACCTGACCAAGAGGAGGAGGATCAAGGGGTAGGCTATGGAATAATATGTGGTGTGTTTTCATGTGGCAAGAAGGTCCATTGGAAGAAGAATTGAACCTCAGTGAAGAGGAAAGGGGGATATTTAGGTGAATTCATTATCAGATGTAATATTTCTATTTCTAAAAATTGGGTATTATATATAACTTATGGAACTCCCATTTTTATCCAAATATAGAACCCAATTAGATCTAGAGAGTTTTCTATAGGTGTGGTGAATATTCAAACTGCCAATAGAGAAAGACTAACTACACTGACTATTGGATACTACCATATTTATTTGCTGATGGGTTTAATTATATTTTTAAATAATCATTATTATGAAACCAGTGTAACCAAAAAAATTAAATCTGTAAAAAATTTAGATATGGATGAATTTATTTTCATGTTTATAAATAAGAGTTGTTAATTTTATAAAGAGAAAACATTTTATGGGGTGAAACATATTAATAATTTACTTTTTATACTATAATATGAAAACCAAGTGTTATAAATAGATAACAAATCAAGTTCACATGAATTATATCACACTTGATTTTGGCATCACTAAATTGGTCATAAAAATGTGAATTAATTGACATAAATATATAAAGAAGGGTATTTATATTATTTTTGACTAAAACCTTCAGATATATGTCATGTTTATTTGCAAGGTAAAATGAATAAATATCAATTTAGTGGAAATGGTCAAAGAGTCACATGGATTCTTGAATTAGTTTATATAGACATGTGTGGAAATTTTCTAGTTTAATCTAGGAGTGAATCCTCATATTTTATAACCTTTACCTATGAATTTAATATATTTGGATTTATTTACTTAATTATAAACATGTTTTATTACTTTGATAAATTTAAATAATTCATGAATGATGTAGAGAATCATCCTAGTAAGAAGATAAAGAAACTATACTCAGATCATGGTATAAAATATCTTAACTATGAGTTCACCAATTATCTAAGGGAGTTTGGGACACTATCTTAAATCAATCCTCCTTATAAAACATAATATAATGGTATTTGTGAATGGTGGAACCACAACTTGTTGGACAGGATGAGATCGATGATAATTGATGGGATTATTCCATTATCCTTTTGGGGATACACATTAAAAACTATAGTATACACACTAAACCAAGTTACAACTAAAGTGGAAAATGATATTCTATATGAGATATAGTGTGATAGGAAATACATGTTGGAAAAATTATGTGTGTGGGGATGTGAAGTGTTTGTTAATACCACTTCATGTAATAAACTTACAAATTGATGCACAAGGTTTATATTTATATGATACCTATCACACCCAATTTTTTTACTTTTCATGTATTGATTTTGATCCGGTTCATTGGAAATACTGATCCTTTTCTTCGGTTTTTAGGTGAGATTAATTTTGAGTTTTAAAATTCCATATATTCCTAACCATCCTACCATTGGTTCCCCATATCTTTTTTGGGAGTTTTGGTGAAAAGGGTGGTTACTTCATGATTTGGGCCAACCGTGAGCCCATTTCCAGATTAAAAAAACCAAATTTGTTTCTTTTATAACTTCTTTATTTTCAACATTTTTCACTCATTACACTTCCCACTTTGCATAAACTGACATAGTAAAACTAAAATATCATTTTTGGCCCCTTAGAAATTCATAAACATGGTTAATTTGGGTTATTTATTCAGGTATTAGGCCAGCCCGAGGGTCTATTTCCAGTTTTTTTAAAAATAATTTGTTTCTTTTATATAATATTCATTTTTTTATAATTTTTTGTGGTTAAACCTCCCACTTGAGGTCAAGAACCCTAGTCGCACCTCCATGTTCCATTTTATCAATTTTGTGCTCATATTAGTCATGGATTAGGTCAAATAGTCTCAATGGTTCTCAAATCGTCCATATTTTCCAAAGGTATTTTGTCTCATTCATAAATCAGTAAATTCGTTATATTTTTGTCAAAAATGTTTTTACCATGGTTATTCCAGACCATAGGATCCTCTCCAAGTATATTCAAACCATTGCCTTTCTTCTAAGGGTGAATATCTAAGGGAAGACAAAGAGTTTTCTGGTTTCTACGGTGAGATTCCATCTCATTTCTCCTCCCTCTTCTTCTTCCTTTCATTATTTCTTGGTTTTATATTCTTCTCTAGTCATTATAGACCTATGGTTTTGTTATCAAATTATTTTTCATGGGGTTATATTTGTTTTGGTCTGGTAACAATAGGTTTAGGGTTTATAAACCCCCAGATAGTGATATCAGGTGTGCGTTTCCATTACGCTAAGGATTTGAGGTATGATATCCCTTGCACATGAATTTATCATTTAAGTTTCATCATTTTATTATTTTTAACACCTGATATATATTTTTATTATTTTTTTAATCCTTTGGATAATTTTTTTGGTGTGAAAAATGGTTTTTAAGCATTGTTTTGTGAAAGGTAGCGTTGTTTTGTCATAAAAGTGCACAACAAGTGTTTGTTTAAATGTTCCATTATCTTTCGCACCTAGTTTGTGATATTTAGAACCCATTTTATGATATTTTTAACATGTTACAGTAGATTCAATAAAATATGGCATGCAATGGGTGTTTTATTTCTTGTCAACTTCTTAAAATAAATTGTTTTTTTTTAAAATTGCATGTCATGTGTTTGGTAAATTGCTTGGTTGGATTTTATGTGTTAATTGTGATTTAAAAATTATTTTTTTTGAATTTATAAATTATTTGTCCAAATGATTTTTTTTTATTTTTGGGTCCTTATATGGCTTTCCAATGTGTATTTGGTTTTACAAACAAATGGGTTTTGGTTTACAACATGTTTTGGCTTGAGTTGCTGGAAAATGGCCCGATTCACATCCTTATGAAAATGGTTGTGTTTTGAATATGTAACAAGAGTGTTTTAAGGGATTTATGAAAGTTTTTTCTGATGAAAATTATGTGTATACACTTACTTAATAAAATTTAAATGCATACCTTTTTCAAATGTTATTTTTGAGAAAGGATTAAAGGCCCGTTTGACATTTTTATCTTGTAAAAATAGTTTCCATGTGTATATCATGTTCTATCTTTTGGGGCCATTTTATTGTCCATTAAATTCATTTATTAATTGGTTTTGGGGATACCAAATTTATTTTGATATTGTATTGATGGGTTTTATTCTTTAAATAATCATTTTAATGGATTTTATGTGCAAGGCCTCATTATACTTCTTGAAATTGTTTTATAAAAATTTAGGTGGTTTATTGATCCGTGAAAGAAATGTAAGACATGTGTGTAACCTTTTTGATGTGTTTATTATTTTTAATTGGAATCTTCATGATAAAATGGTATTTTATAGATGTGTAAATTGTTTTATCACAAAAAGGGAAAACCCGACTATCTAAGTGGGCAGACATGTACTAGTATGCTAGTGATCCAGAGGGGTTTTGTCCCTATTTCACGTAGCAAGTTTGACAATGACAACACTAACTAAACTATGATGATGATGATTTTGGGTACCACTAGGTTATGGATTATTCTCCTACTAGTGTTCTATGTTCTTGAGAATGGATATTTGTTATGGTTACTTTTACACCAAGATACAAGGTACCTGGGGCCCACAACAAACTAGTGCCTAGGGGTGTTCCAAAGACTTGTGCTCATTGGCTATTTTGTACTCAACATCAGTATACGGTGTGATTAGTTGGTAAATTAAGAAGAATTTGTGTTTCATTTAAAATTTTACCTTCTTTAAATCATCCCTCTTGAAAACTATTTTCATTTTGAAGTTTCAACTCTTCGAAAGATTATTACTTGCATTCTTGTTTATAAAACATGTAAGTTTTTGTCTGATAATTATTATAGCATGGAACCTCATTTGAAAAACATAAATTTATATATTTTATTTAAAACTTGAAATTGATGTTTCTTTTATTTTAATGGATGTGCATTGGGAGTAGAATATCAGACTAACCTACTAAGTTTTAATACTCACGCCTATAGTCTTCTTCTATTTTTAGCCCTTGTGAAAGTTTCATCTTGAGTTTGATCACCTAGGGAGAGGTGTGATAATTGTGTTGGAGAGTTACTAGAGGGGTCACATGGAGTTATTTGGTTTTCAAGTTTTCTCGGTTGAGTTGTTGGTTTAGTTTTTTTTAGTTTCTTGTACAAATAATGTTCAGTTCAATTTTTTTATGTAAATGTATTTTGGGCTGTCTGTTTCTTTCTGCTATTTGATTGATTGTTTATATTTGTGAAAAATCATTCCCTTGTGTACTCTATTTATTCCCTCTATTCTTGTATCCATCCCAAGAGGATCGGGAACGCCTCTCAGGACTTGTCGCGGGCTAGCCTGGGTGACCAGTTCAGGGTCGACTCGGGCAGGTTCATGAGAATATGGTATCAAAGGATGTCGGATCTTAGCAGACCTTTATTTTTAGAGTGCCCTTATTATTTGGGGGATTTTAAGGTAGATTTATTAGTATTTTTTGTACTTTAGGGGTAAGTTTGGGAAGATCATCGTGAACTCTTGCTCATTCTGATCCCCATGTTTCTATGGGAAGTTCGGTTTTATTAGCGTCCTTTGTTCTTGTAGATTGTTTGGTGTTGGGATATGACAAGGGGAGTCGAACTAATGGCCTCCGTGAGATCACAGGGCCTGGAAATCCACGTGGAGCTGAGGCATGGTCCTAATGAGTCCCTTAATGTTGGTGTTGTGTTTGAAATATGTCCACCAACAATATGGTCAAGTCACCCACTAAAACTAGTTCCTTTTTGTGGGTCTTTTGGACCTTTCTTAAATTCTGATTTCTTTTTGAAAATCCTTGTGTGAGAATTGTGGAAATGGGTTTTAAAGGAGGATTGGATTTTGAAAAGTAGAAAAAGGGGTTTTCAAAAATTAAATATAAGAATGGGTTTTGAAGGTTTTGTTTTTGTGAAACAATTTTTTTAGGAGGAAGTGGAAATGATTTAACAGGATTGGATTATCCCTAATCTAAACTTGTGGTTTGTTGTAATAAAATGTTTTGAAAGTGTGAATCATTTTAAGGTGATTCTGAATATTTTTTTTAAATGGGGTGCTTTGGGATGTTGAAAAATGTTTTAATCTGATAAATTGGTTTTGGAAATTGGTTTTGAGTGGTTGGTGTTTTCCTAGAAAGGGTATTGGTCTTAATGGCCATCAGATTATGAAAAGAAACCTTGATGAATTTTATAAAATGGGAAGGGGGTTTTTTGGAGTAGCTTGGTTGTTTTTAAAGTTTTAAAAATGAAAAGGGGTAGGTTTTTAAGAAAATGGTTCTTGATGAAGTGTGTTTTTTTTTGTGAAACCGAAAATGGGTTTTGACTTGGTGGTTAGTGTCCCTTTGGAAGGTACACGATTTTTGGAATGATGCTATTTTGTTTTAGCCATTGGTGTTTTCATGGGTGCTCACATGCATGGTTTTATTGATATCTGGAAGGATGGACTATATGGTGTGGTGGTTGGGTCCCTAGGGTGGCATGGAATTTTTCATGTGAGTGAGACTTTATGAAACACTATTGGTGAATATGTAAATCCACAAAGTTATATTGTTTTTTTAAATTGTTTTGAGTAGAAACATTGTGGAATTTTTTTATAAACTGATGGTTATGTGGCTAGTTTTTTCTATGTCTTAGAAGAGTTGTTTATTTAGTACGATTCATTATGATCTAGAAGTCATACTATTTTTGTGTCATGAGATGGGATCATGTTGGTGTATCAGTTTTGGAGTAATGTTTAGTGGGTTTCTAAAGATGTGTTGGATGTTGTGATGTGGCCATGTATAGTTCTCCCTTGAAAAACCTTCCTATTGATCAACCTAAGGATTCATTTAAAATTTAAAATACACATATTTGGATGATGCCTAAGCCAGTTTTTTGGAATATAGAGCTGTTTGGGATTGATTTAAAGTGCTTATAGGTCACGATAATTCTTTCAGACATAGGATTTGTGTTCGGTGATGTTGATGTGTTTCACTGTATTCCTTGTCCATTCTGCTCCTCATTTGGAGTGAGAGGGAATTGTGATATGTATCTTTGAGTTCCTATTTTTTTGAAGGTGTTTTGTTGAGAAAGTGATTTTTTAAGTGGTTTTATCCTTAGCACCTGACTGTGGTGCAGTGGATGCTTCAAGAATCAGGGCTCCGGCCATAGGCCTCAGAGTGCAGCTTTTCATGAAGTTAGGAAATCGTCGGAGGTGTGGAGTGCTAGACTAGGATCAGGCATCCACAATTTTAGTAAGGTAGTTTCTAATCTATCTTGGTTCCTCATCATTATGAATTTACTCTTGTCATAATGATTGTGGTGGACTTACCCCTCACACAATGTCTATGGTTTTGCCTTCATGGATGTGGGTTTCTGATTAATGTCCCTGTGTGGACCGCCTGTGTAAATCAGGTGCGGTCTTGGTTTTACCTACTCATAGGTGGAGAGTTTTGGGTAGTTACTTTTTTTCTTTTATGGTTTCAATTGCCTAATTATTGGGTCCACTTACCTCCCCTCCTCAAGTGGTGGAGGTCTGGATCTGTGCAGAAAGTGTTGGCCCAGTTCTTGTCCCCTCCGTTTGGGAGTGGGTGGTTTAAATGTTCATGTTGTAACACTCTTAATATGGGTTTTTATGTTGTTGTGGGAGAGTTTTGGTGGGTATGTGTGGGTTATCTCAAATTATAGTTCATTTGGAATTATTTTTTGTTCATTTCTAGTTGGTATTTATTGGTGGGGAGACCTATACGGGTCTCAAAGATCTTTCCTTTAAGGATTTGTCGGATGCTTGTTGTGATTTAATGGTGGGGGACCCCTTTCATACTTCACCCAAACTAATTGGATTTCATGATTTAACTTTGTATTGGGTGATAGTTGGGTTCATTGGGAGAAGGCCCAATAATCTGGTTCTTGGCTTGGTTGTGGAGGTGGTGGCTTGATCTTTCCGTTGATTCGTAGGAAGTGGTTGTGAGTTGGTGTTTTTCTCAGGGAATAAGAATAAGTTCCATTGATGGTAAATGATATTTCCTTGGATTGAGAGGTTTTATAATGTAGATAAGTAATCCTTAGGTGTTTTTATGTCATCTGTAAAGTGTTATGGCTTTCCAGGGGTGAAAAGTTTTAATGGTGAAGAGAATTGTCACACCTATTTTTTTTATTTTCATGTATTGGTTTTGATCTGGTTCATTGGAAATACTGATCCTTTTATTGGGTTTTGGGTGAGATTATTTTTTATTTTTTAACTACCATATATTTCTAATAATCCTACCATTGGTTCCCCATATCTTGTTTGGGAGTTTTGGAGAAAAGGGTGTTTACTTTATGATTTGGGCCAACCGTGAGCCCATTTCCATATTTAAAAACCAAATTGTTTTATTTTTTAACTCCTTAATTTTTCAACATTTTTCACTCATTCAACTTCTAAATTTTCCTCCACTCACATATTAAAACTACCATATCCTTTTTCCCCTTATAAATTCATAATCATGGTGAATTTGAGTTATTTATTCAGGTATTGGGCCATCCCAAGGGCCCATTTCCAGTTTTAAAAAAATAATTTGTTTCTTTTATATATTATTCATTATTTATAATTTTCGGTTATTCCACCTCGCATGTGAGGCCAAGAAAACTAGGAGAACCTCCATGTTCCATTTTATCTCTTTGGATCTCATCTTAGTCACGGATTAGGGAAAATTGTCTCAATGGTTCTCAAATCGCCTAGATTTTAAAAAGGTATTTTGTCTCATTCATAAATCATTCAATTAGTTCTCTTTTTGTAAAAACTATATTTCCCCTGATTCTTCTAGAACTTATGATTCTCTATAAGGAGTTTTACGCCATTCCCTTTCCTCTAAGGGTGCATATCTAAGGGGAGACGAAAATTTTTCTAGTTTCAAAGGTGAGATTCATTCTCATTTCTCCCCCCTCTTCTCCCTCCTTTCATTATTTCATGGTTTTATATTCTTTTATAGTCATGATCGACCTAGGGTTATGTTATACCATGATTTTTTATGGGGTTTATGTTTTTTGGGGCTGATCGTCATAGGTTTAGGGTTTATAAACCCTCATATAGTAATATCGGGTGTGCGTTTCCGTTACACCATGGATTTGAGGTAGGATATCCCTTACACATGCATTTATCATTTAAGTTTCATAATTTTATTATTTTTATCACCTGATGTATATTTTTCTTATTTTTTTCATCCTTTTGATAATTTTCTTGGTGTACAAAATGGGTTTTAAGCTTTTTTTTGTGAAAGGTATTGTTGTTTTTTCATAAAAGTGCACACCAAGTGTTTTCTTAAATGTTACGTTATCTTTAAAACCTGATTTTTGAGGTTTAGAACCTGTTTTATGGTATTTTGAAAATGTTACAGTATATTGAATAAAATATGGCATGCAATTGGTGTTTTATTCCATGTTAAGTTCTTAAAATAAATTATTTTTTAAAAGTGCATGTCATGTGTTCGGTAAATTACCCAGTTGGCTTTTATGTGTTAAGTGTGATTTAAAAATTATTTGTTTGTATTTACAAATTAATTGGAAGAATGAAAAATGGTATTTTTTGGTCCTTATATGGCTTTCCAATGTGTATTTGGTTTTACAAACAAATGGGTTTTTGTTTACAACATTTTTTGGCCCGAGTTTCCAGAAAATGACCCATTTCACATCCTTATGAAAATGGTTGTGTTTTAAATATGTAACCTGAGTGTTTAAGGGATTTATAAAAGTGTTTTTATGATCTAAATGGTGTTTATACACCTCCTTAATAAAATTGAAATGCATACCTTTTTCAAATGTTAGTTTTGATAAAGTCTTAAAGGCCTGTTTGGAATTTGTTTCTTGTAAAAATGGTTTCCTTGTGTATATCATGTTATATATTTTGGGGCCATTTTATGGTCCATGAAATTGATTTATTAATTGGTTTTGGGGATTACAAATTTGGGTTGATATGGTATTTATTGGTTTCTTGCCTTAAAAAATAATTTTTAATGGATTTTATGTGCAAGGCCTCGTTATACTTCTTGAAATTGTTTTATGAAAATTTATGTGGTTTATTGATCCTGAAAGAAATGCGATACATGTTTGTGTCCTGTTTGATGTATGTATGATTTTTAAATATAATCTTCATGATAAAATAGTATTTTATAGATGTGTAACTTTTTTTAGCACAAAAATGGAAAACTCGGGTATTTATGTGGGTGGACATTTACTAGTATTCTAGTGATCCGGAGGGGATTTGTCCCTATTACATGTAGAAAGTTTGATGCTAAAAACACTAACTAAACTATGATTATGATGATGTTGGGGACCACTAGGTTATGAATGATTCTACTACTAGTGGCTCGTGTGCAGGATAATGGATATTCATTATGGTTACTTTTACACTGAGATACGTGGTACTAGGGGCCCACAACGAACTAGTGCCTAGGGGTGTTCCCAAGACTTGTGCCCATTGGCTATTTTGTACTCACCATCAGCATACAATGTGCTTAGTTGGTAAATTCATCAATGCGTGTGTTTTATTTAAAATTTTACATTCTTTAAAGTATCCCTCTTGAAAAATATTTTCATTTTGAAGTTGCACCTCTTTGAAAAATTATCACTAGCATTATTGTTTATAAAACATGCAAGTTTTTGTCTTATAATTATTATAGCATGGAACCTCATTTGAAAAGAATACTTTTATATCTTGTATTTAAAACTTGAAATTGATGTTTCTTTTATTTTAATAGAATTTCATTGGGAATAGAATATCGGGCTAACCTACTAAGTTTTAATACTCACGCCTATAGTATTCTTCTGTTTTTAACCCTTGTGCAGGTTTCATCTTGAGTTCGATCACCTTGCGAGACGTGTGATAATTGTGTTGTAGAGTGACCAGTGGGGTCACATAGAGTTATTTGGTTGTCATATTTTCTCGGTTGAGTTTTTGGTTTAATTGTATTTTCGGTTTCTTGTACATATAATGTTCTGTTCATTTTTTTATGTAAATGTATTTTGGGCTGTCCGTTTCTTTCCTCTGTTTTATTGATTGTTTATATTTGGGAAAAATTGTTCCCTTGTGTACTCTATTGATTCCCTCAGTGCTTTTCGCCATCCCGGGAGGATTAGGAACACCTATCGGGACTTGTCACGGGCTGGCATGGGTGACCGGTTCTGGGTTTACTCAGGTTGGTTCGTGACAATATCCCAAGGAAATAAGGAGATATTAACTATAAAATAAATTATAAAAAAAGGTAATAGTTTAAAGACACACCATTTTCCTTGATATGGAGTACATATCTAAAATGGATAATGGGATAATGATCAATTTCAATGAATTAAAGGCTCAAGATACACATGAGTTTTCATATAAACAAATTCCATAAAGCCCCATGTAAGAGGCTGTTCTAGAGACACAAGTACTACATAGGAGAATGAAATAGGTTAGAGAACCAGTGAGATATAGGTTTCTAGTCACAAAGGACAGTGACTCATTATTAGTTGATAATAATGAACCACTACCCTAAAAGGTATCTGTAAGAAGCTTAGAAGATACAATGTAGTAAGAATCCATGAATTCTAAAATAGTTACCAAGTACCAGAACCAAGTATGGGTTTTGGTAGATACTCTAGTGGATGAAAATCATGTTGGGTGAAAATGTGTATTTTATAATAAACAATCTATTTATGGTAAAATTAATACTTATAAAGAATGACTGGTTACTGAAGTGTTTAAACAATGCCAAATAATAGACTATGATGTAACCTTTTTCACTAGTTTCTATACTAAAATAAATCATAATTTTTCTTTCCATAGTAGATTACCATGATTATGAAATTTTGAAAATGTATTTCAAAATATACTTCCTTAATGGGATCATTTTGGAAGATATCTATGTGACACAACCAGAAGGGTTTGTGAATCCAATGAATGTTAATAAGGTATATAAGTTACAAAGATCCATTTATGGATTGACATAAGATTCTAGATCACAGAATATTAATTTTTATGAATACATATGATAGTTGATAAGTATCATCAAATATTATCAAATTATTTATTTATTTCCTTTATAAAACTAGTATAATAATGAGTAGGGTTGAACCCACAAGGAATGTGTGTGTGAAATTACCAAAAAAACTCAAAATAAGAAATGAAAACATAAATCAATGTGATAATTTAATATTGTGATGATTATAATGTTTAAATATAAATGTAATTGAGAACCAAATTAAAAAGATGAAATATATATCTTCAATATATAAAACATAAATCAGTAGAAAAAATGCAACCAATGATTAAGGGGTTAGGGAAAACAAAAATTTATTATAATTAAAATGGTATTATTTCACTTTGATGATTTAAAATAATTTGAGAAAATAATTTCAAAAAATGATGCATGAAATTATTTTCAAAGTAATTAGATCCTATTTGGATGATCTTAGTTTCTTTCAACTGTAGAGTTCAAAGAGTATAAAAATGATGAAATAGATTCCACCAAAATCAAAGTATCATTCGATTTTGGCATGCAACTCAAAGGATTAAAATTAATATTATAAAAATATTTGGATAAATGAAATTCCTTAGTAGTTTGAAAACTGCAGATAGGATAAAAAACCATTGATACTTGAAGGTTTGAGAGATTTATTTATTTTAGGTGAAATGAAATGAGAAACAACCTTGTTAAAATGATGAAACAAGAATGAAGAGTGTAATGAATGACAAGCAATATTATTTACCCTAAGAGATATTTAGCCTAAAACCATAATTATTTCAAATAGATACAAGAAATTAATTGAAACAACAAAAAATATGAAGATGAGGAAGATAGGTATTCTTATTTAATGAATATGCCTTCTCTAATATTTTATTTCTCCACTACTACAATATCCTGCTCTATTCCTCTACTCCCTACTTGATTAATGATTAAATATTTGATCCCCAAGAATGTATAGGTTGTCCCTCTTTATAATGTAGTCACATTAAAAATCCCTATTACACAAATCATAGCTATCTACGATACTCAAATAGATGGTCTCCATGGGTCACAAGATACTGTAGATCATTTTCTACCTCATGAATTGATAAAAAATCCTCTAATAAATTGTGCTCCTCCCACATAAGCTTCTTGATTCAATTTATTCTTTCTATCTTCCTTAGTATGATTCAATTTATTATATCAAACTATAAATTTTAAACTTTATATCCCATTTATTTGTTTTGATTTAGGAATTAGAATTTGGGATCCATGATTTAACTCCCTTATTTCTACCTTGATGTAGCCAAATGAATCCTAGGACACCATTATGCAAGTCGTGATACCTTGAAGTAGTGCCTGAAATTTACCCTTACACAATTAGGAATTAAATTTTACCATTTTG
The DNA here is from genome assembly GCA_963277665.1 of Viscum album. NCBI lineage: Eukaryota > Viridiplantae > Streptophyta > Magnoliopsida > Santalales > Viscaceae > Viscum > Viscum album. Next base: position 1,531,786,397 of record OY728120.1, on the reverse strand, counting down.
AAAGTGCTGTATCACCTTTATGTATCATTTAAAAATTCGTAGTACCTTTACCCAGGCATCTCAGTGACATAATAAATCTTAAATAGCTTTCACAAGTGTAAAGTTACCTTTATAAAGTAATCTCTATGAAATTTGTCCCTTGTTAGAATGAAACCTATTAAATCGTATCCTTATTCAAGAATTAGATTTATAATCTTAATAGAAACAAACCACCAATTTATTTTAGTGAATTCATCAATCATGTTGGGTTAATTCATCATACAAACTCAAAATGAAACATTATAGAACTAAAGGCCCCATTATCTACAATCTAATAGAAAACTTAAAATAATCACTAGCCATAGAAAATGAATACCTATCCCATTTATTTGAATAATCATCTCAAATTACATAAACATAAGCACCATATTCAATTGGTTTGTTTCTTTAGAAATATTTTCTTTAGCCTCAATTTGGTTCGTCCCCGTAAGTCAATCTTTGGCATGATTGTTTTCTTCCTTTGGGATTTTTTGAATCAATATCAACGTCGGTAAATGAAACTCGATTTTCTTCAAAAATATCAATGGTGAACAAAAACTTTGGCCTTTACTGATCTATTGAAGATTTATAAAAGTGAGAATGAATTCTCATGGGCTATAAAAATTCATAAAATAATACTAAAAGTCATACATAACAGAAAGGCTTACAAAATTTAGATTAAGTCATACAATAATTGGATCACCAAGCTATATATAAAAGTTTTAAAAGTATTATAATAAAATTCATATGAATATTAATGAAAGGAATATGAAGTGAAAGTCATATGAGAAATGGAAAAGTATCACTAAGTGAAAATGATTATGAAATAGAAGTCATATGGGGCTGAAAAAAGTCATAAGAAAATGAATCCTTACAAAAAACATGATTTAGAAAAATTAATGGTCTTCAAAAAATCCAAAATTTCACAGAAGTAAAGCAGAATATTTTATTCCATAAGATATATTATATGATAAAATCAAGTAACCTTGAAAATTAAAATTCCAAACTCCATATTCATAGAAATTGTTTAAAAATTACATTTTATTTACTAGTCCATTACAAATAAAGAAAATGTATAATCTTAATATATAATAAAATTGACCCAATAATTATTTAATTGATTTGGAACTAAAAAAACACAATTTAATCAAAAAAATAATAATAATAATTTCCTCATATATTAGGAAAAAATTATAAATTATCTATTTTAATCATAATTTAACATTAGCAACTAATTTTAAGAGCGAAATGTAAATAATGTTACATGATTTAATCCATGGGGAAATAGAAATGATTAATAACTCAAGGTGAGAATTTTCATAAAATTAAATAACATTTTATATTTATTGAAAATAAAAATTAAAACTTGAAAAAAAATCAATTTTAAATAATTTTAGGGGATTTTTTTGCATGATATATTGAAAAATAGTTTAAAACAAGGAGAAAACCCCACAATTAAAACCCAAAATTATACCCAATGTTGAATCTTAATTTTAGAGAACAAATTAAATAGTTTGTTTTAATTATTTTTCAATTCAGTTGTTCCAAAATCATGAAAAACTGACATAATAACATTCAAACAACATAATACCATAACTTCAACTTTTTTCTAAAAAATATTTTAGTATGGACATGCATTTTCACAATGGATATATATTTTCTCAATTAATATTAGAAAGTATAATGTATAGAATCAATTTTTATAATATAATCATCTACATGAATTTCTAAAAAATATAAATAAGTTTTTGTGTGTCAAGATACTATCTTAAAATATGATTCACAAATATTTTCTTAAACAAGCTTGATAACCATTCAATTTCCACTTAGAAAAAAAATTAATTTAGTTTTAAATAGATAAGAAACCCCCACACTTAATTTCATATAGTAGATAGATTTTAATAATATCAAACACTCATTATTAACTTCAAATTACTAATAAGTTTTTGTGTGTCAAGATAATCCTATTGGATGAGATATACACGACCATGGTCATCCTTGGGTCTATTTTAGGACCCCATGGAGTCAATTGTGTGTGAAAATGACATTTAATTACTTTAAATTTAAAGTTAATGAAAATATAACCTAAACATGTATCTTTTACTAAAAAAACTTTTATATGGGGTTATATAAGTGATATTTTCGACTATAAATAATAATTATAAATATAAAAAGATTTACTACATCATGGTATTTTATTTATAAATTTTAGACATCGAATAAATAAATTTATTTACAACACAATGATGATGTTGTGATTTCATTATTAATAAATTATTTAAATAAATGAGATAATAAATATTAAAATAAATTTATTTTAAAACTTTTTATGACATAAATTAATTTTAGGGATGATTAATACTTTTTATCTTCTAATTAATGAATTTTTTTTCGAAATAATCAAGTAGTTATGTATTTTTTAAAAGTCATGATATGAATAGTATATAAATTGACATAAATGAGTTTTTTAAACAAATACTTTTTTTATAAAATGATTTAATAGACCTAAAAAACTAAGATTCAGAAAAATGAATTATATAAGGTTTAAAATGTCAATAATTAACCACTTGAGGTTATATTTTCATTTTATATTAACTATATTACCCATATATTATGAATATGCAAGAAGACATGGTAAGAGTCAAATTAGTTAACTAAGGGTTAAAGCTAAAAGATAAGGTTAAATTTGTGATCTAGAATTGTCTAAAACCTATTGTATGAGAGTTGTTTGACCCAAAATCATATTACATTTGAAATAAATGAATTTTTGACCATTTGAAACTGAAAATTATTTTATAATAAAATAATTATTTAAAACTTTTCTAAAGTGCCCCTACTTCCTCTTATAAAAGGGCTTAACCTCTACCCATTTAATCACACCTCTCAAGACCCTTGGATCATTCAAAATCTACCCAAATTATATCCCAACATCTCTACCTTCCTTATATAATCCTTACCTTAGGAATAAGGCAATTCAAGAAATCCTTTTGGCTCAAATCAAAGGGAGTTACCTGATTTAGAGGTAACGTCTTCTCTCAAATTCTTTTCTTTTATTTTCCTTCTCCAACCCCATAAAATCTATTTATTACATTATTTTATAACAAAAATAGTATCTTAAATATACTAGGATGTTTTTATGAGAAGTATTAGAACTAAACATCCACACACCTCCATCCAATGGATACAAACATACTGTTTCTGTGTATTGAGAACTACTGCCTCACGAAACGATGATTCTTCGATTTTTCCCAACCACCTTTCATGGTGGACATTATGATAGAAATATATTTATATTTTATATATATTATATTTATATTATCTATATGATTCTTTATTTTTCATTTAGAACATATCTCTATGATTTCCATAATGGGTAAATATGATAATTTCATTTGAGGAAGTGTAGACTACCTCCCCCTCAAAGTGATATGACTCATTGAAGACATAGATGGAACATAAAAATGATGAATTTGATTAACTTATATAATTTATATAAAATATTATATCATAATGGAATTATAATATACCAATTAATCATTTTTTTCGTTCATTTAAATATGATAAAATGAAAATATCGTTCATGCGTACGTACGACTTACCGTCTCCATGAATGGTGCATTTCATTTATTATATCCAAATGTTATGTAATATTATAAATAAATATATATACTGGATATATATGATATATATGATATCTAATTCATTAATATCATTCTGTAGATAATGAACTTTTGTCCACATGGACAATTTGTAATTATAACAGGTTCATTTTTGACTCAAGTACCAAATATCAACAAAACGACTGATATTAACTTAAATAATTATTTAATTTTTATAACATGTTAATAAGTGATATAAAAGGAATAATAAAATTGAAAAAGGTTATGAAGTAAGTAGAAATTAAATTAAATTTATTATCTAGGAAATTAAAGATTGAACGAGCCAATTCAGACATGAGGTAAGGGACATCATCTCAATCTCCTTTCATTGAGATATATTTTGATTTATACATGAAATTAATTTATATGGTGTATAAACCCCTTTTAATTTTCATTTCATTTAAAAGGAATATTTTTTCTATGAGGAGTTTTAATAAATGACAAAAGGAATGTTTCTTTTTAACGTACGCGGTGACAACGACCTTTCTACTGCCATGAGTATTATTTGATATTTGGATTCCTTAATGAACCATAGTGTTTTTACAAGGAAAATAAAAACCATATACCCTTTTTACATATTTTGGTATTGAAAATGTTTTTCAGAAAGTATTGATTATGTCAATATTCTTGAAATGTTATATTGTGATTGGGATATTTCCTATATTCTTGTTTTATGTGTTATGAATATGTTATTGTTCTTGGACATTGCTTACGTATACGGGTGGTTCCATAATAAACCAAGGGAGGATTATCCCAAGATATATCTCCAATGAATTGGGTAATGTGATAGAGGTAAATGTTAATGTTTCTTCTAAGAGATTTAGGGAATATACCGTGATGGGTATTCCAAACGTAACTCCCTATATAGCTGTGAAATCTATAATGTAAGTATGAAAAGGATGCCACAAGTTACCATTATGATTTATGATATCTATGTGTTATTCATAAATCTTATGATTTCATGAGTTATGTTAATGAGTACATGTTTTATGATTGATAAGTATGTTCTCATTGATTTTTATGTATTGATGGGATAATGTTTTCTTTCCTTATTTTATAAACCTTACTGAGATTTTTATGCTCATCCCATGTTTTTGAAATGTTTTTCATAGGGTATAAGGAAGGGTAAGAGAAAATAATATTTAAAAAATATTTATATCAATAAAATAATTCTTGTTTTATTTTAAGAGTTTTTTTGTGAAAAAATTTGATAGATAAGAAGTGTCTACTTTATAATTTTTGAGATGTAATGTAATAATTATGGACTAATTCTCTAAAACTCGAAGCTTGAAAATATCCTCAATGTTGTATTCTTGTTTTAACTTAATATTATGTAATGTTTAAGGATTGGGGACTTATAGTTGGTATCATAGGTCGATTTAGACAACTTGAGGAGTTAGGATATTGTTAAATAAATGTCGATAAATTATTTTTACTTTATGGTAAGATTGAAATGATATAGAATTTTAAGATTACCATGTTGCTTCACCTAAGATATTTTTTTGTTCATAATGGTTTTCCAAAGAGGAAACAAGGAAACTATTATGGGATGAAATCAAGAGGAAAACAACCTTCCAAATCAGTAACCTTAGATGGTGAGAATTGAAACTGAACAGTCTGTTGCAGTGATGGAACAATTCAATTAGGCTATAAATGGTGGTGGTGTCCTTGCATGAGATCATGTAGATCAACCACATAGGAACATGTTATTAGTTGATCATTTCATGAGGCAACATCCCCCATCATTCAGAGTATTATCTGACCCTATGCTAGCTGAAGGGTGTATTAAAGCACTGGAAAAGTTTTTTGATGTCATGGGGTGTTCAGAACATCAAAAGGTTAGTCTTTCTATTTACCATTTTGAAGGTGAATCCGGTCAGTGGTGGCCAATGGTTAAAAATATTAGGGATAGTGAGGATATTGATTATACTAATTAGGATGAATTTAAAGGCATGTTTCTTGAGAAATATTTTTCCTAAGGTGGTTAGACTTAGGATAGAAAAACAATTATTGGAATTGAGGTAGGAGGATGACTCAGTGGTTGCTTATGAAGAAAAATTCACTTGACTGGAAAGGTATGATCCAAATTTCATACGAGATATTGATAGTAAAATCAATCATTTTTACTAAGGGTTAAATACAAAGTATTTAAGGGATTTAGCTTCTTGTGAGTTTAAAAGTTATGAAAAACTTGTTTGATGTGTGGATAAGGTGGATATGGAGTTTTCCGATGACCAGGTGGTCTTTTAAAAACAATAGAATAAGAGGTCGAAGTGGCAGACTAAAGGTAAGAACTCTTCAAAAAAGTCCAATGGTAAGAAACTTAAGTTTACAGTTTGTAAAAATTGTGGTAAAAATCACACTGGGGAATGACTTTTGAATTCTTGTAAGTGCTAACGATGTGGTAAAATGGGGAATAAGGCTAATAATTTCACAGAAAATGATCATGGTAATGGTAAGACAAAATCTTATTTAAAGTCAGTAAAATGTCTTAAGTGAAATGAAATGGGTCATTATTCAAATGAGTGTCCAACGTATAACTAAACTGAGGGGAAATAATTGAAATACAAGAAGAAAGGAGTGGTGAAATATTTTGCAACTACTTCATCATATGTTGGGCCATCCAATGAAGTAGTGTTAGGTACATTGTTTGTTTATTCAGATTATGCCAATGTGTTGTTTGATTCAGGGTCTACACATTCTTTCATTTCTGATAAGTTTTCCAGTAAATTGGAAATTCTTTGTCAAGATATAAAACTTGAACTTTTGGTAAAAATAATTGCATGAAATTTTGAGACAAAAAGATATTATAAGAACCTTTCTATACTTGTGTGCGGAAATAATATACCTACAAAACTTATTGTTTTTCCTCTAGTATAGTTTGATGTTATTTTGTGTATGGATTGACTCTCCATTTATCATGCTAAGATTGAATATAGAGATAAAGAGGTTTTTTTTAGAAAGAATTTCAGTTTGTGTATCAGAATGAACCCTTACTTTTGATAACATATCAGGAAGCTAAGAAACTAGTAAAATATGAAATGAATGTTACCTTGAACATATTGTTGAAAACAAAGGAACTGATTAGATTAATGATGTTCTAGTGGTAAATGAGTATCTTGATGTTTTTCTGGATGAGTTTCCTGGTATAATACCTAACCAGGAAGTTTAATTTACCGTCGACTTAGTTATTTGTGCTAATTCAATTTCAAAACCACCTTATTGAATTGCTCAAATTGAACTTTTATGGTTAAATAAAAAATGAAGGATTTATTAGATAAAAGTTTCATTCAACCTAGAACATCACCATGGGGTCATTCTACCTTGTTTGTTAAAAATAAATGTGGTTCAATGAGACTTTTCATTGATTATATATCCTTGAATAACATAACTATTAAGAACAAGTATCCTTTACCACATATTGATGATTTGTTTGATCAGCTCCAGGGAGCTTAGTATTTTTCGAAGATTGACTTGAGATTAGGGTACCATCAGTTGAAAGTAAAGGAAGCAGGAATTCTGAAGATTACGTTTTGTACTAGATATGGCCATTATGAATTTTTAGTTATGCCTTTTGGGTTAACCAATGCACCTGCTGTATTCCTGGATCTTATGAATAGAATTTTCTGTGAGTTTTTGGATAAGATTGTGGTTGTGTTTATTGATTATATTTTGTTATATTTTAAAAGTAAAGTGGAGCACGAAATTTATCTATGGGTTGTCTTGAAAGCCTTAAAATAAAAGAAACTATATGGTAAATTTAGCAAGTGTGAGTTTTGGTTACAAACAATTTCATTCCTTGGTCACATTGTTTCTAAAGATGATATAATTATTGATCCTGCTAAAACAAATGTTGTTAAAGAATCTCCAAGACCCATAAATATAACCGAGATTCATAGTTTTCTAGGTTTATCAGGTTATTACCGCAGGTTTGTTGAAATTTTTTCACAGTTATCTAGCCCACTAAATAAGTTAAATCGAAAGGGTGTTAAGTTAACCTAGACAAAATAATTTGATGAATATTTTCAGGAATTGAAAATAAGATTGGTGAATGCTACAATTTTGGCACTACCTTCCAGAAATTGTGAGTTTGTTATCTAAAATGATGCTTCATTTAAAGGACTTGGTTTTGTACCAATGCAGAATAATCTGGCAATTTCTTATGCTTCACACGAGTTGAAACCTCATAAGTTAAATTACCCTACACATGATTTGGAATTAGCTATTGTCGTTTTTGCATTAAAAATTTGGAGGCATCATTTGTATGGAGTAAAGTGTGAAATACATACTAATCAAAAAAAGTTGAAGTATATATTCACTCAGAAGGAATTAAACATGAGACATAAGAGATGACTAGAATTACTCAAGGATTGTGATTTCATGATCCATTACCATCCAGGAAAGGAAAATAAATTAAATGATGCTTTGAGTCTAAAGAGTAATTCTACAATAACCATGCTACGTTTTGACCGAGATCCTTTAGTTTTTGATTTGATGAATTTTGGATTGGAAGTTGTTGGTGCAGGGAATTCCTTTGTTTTATTTCATGTGGCTGTGAAATAATCTCTGAAAAACAGAATTAAGCAAGTGTAAAAAGAATACAGTGAGTTGGAGAAAAAGGTAGAATTGGTTTATAAGGGTTAGTTACCTAAATTTAACATTGATAAAGATTGTGTTTTGAGATTTAGAAAGAGGTTATATGGGACTTGTGATTCACATTTGAAGAAAGAGTTGCTATGTAAAGCTCATAGTTCTCCATTTTTAGTTCATCTTGGCTGTACTAAGACGTATAGAGATCTTTGTGAGTATTATTGGTGGGATGGAATGAAAAGAGATATTGCTAACATTACTGTGAAGTGTTTAACTTGTCAACATGTTAAAGCATAATAAAAGTTACCAAAAGAGATCCTTCAGCCTTTTCCAATGCTAGAGTGGAAATGGGAAAATGTGTCCATGAATTTTGTAGTGGGATTACCCAAGACTTCCCGAGGTGACAATTAAATCTGGGTTATTGTTGATTGATTGACTAAATCTACTCATTTTCTTCCTATTCGAGATAATCTATCTCTAGATCTAATTTCTCGATTTTATATTAAAGATACAGTTAGGTTACATGGATTTCCCCTCTCAATTGTTTCTGATTGTGATCCTAGGTTCACTTATAACTTTTGGAAGGGCCTTCAGAAGTCTTTGGGAAATGAATTAATTTTCAATACAACTTTTCATCATTAATCAGATGGATTGTAAAAACGAACAATTCAGACCTTGGAAGATATGCTCCGTGCTTGTTCAATGGATTACCAGGGAATTTGGGACCAACATCTTTCTTTTTTTATTTTTCTTATAATAATAGTTTTCATTCCAATATATAGATGACACCATTTGAGGCATTATATGGAAAGAAGTGTCGAACTTTAGATTTTTGGGCTAAAGTAGGTGAATGGAAGTTGATGGGACTAGAATTGGTAGAAGAGATGACAGAAAAAGTTTAGTTGATTAAAAAGCACATGAAAACTGCTCAGAGTAGGAAGAAAACTTATGCGGATAACCATAGGAAGGATCTTTCTTTTGAGGTAGGTGATCATTATTTCTCAAAGTTTCTCAATAGAAAAGTGTGATGTGTTTTGGTAAAAAGGTAAAGCTGCATATAAGGTCCATTGGACCCTATGAGATCCTAGAGAAAGTTGGACCAGTTACCTACATAGTGACTTTACCTCCAATTTTATCTCAGGTACACAATATTTTTCATGTTTCAATGTTGAGAAAGTATATGTAGGATCTATCTCATGTTTTGATTCCAGAGTTAGTTCAGTTGGAAGAGAATCTCTCTTTTGAGGAACAACCAGTCCAAATTCTTGACTGAAGAGAGAAAGTGTTACAGAATAAGGTATTTCATCAGGTAAAGGTTTTGTGAAAAAACCATATGGTTGAATATGCAACATGGGAATCTAATAAAGCTATGAGGGACAAATAACCACACTTAATTGATAAGCTAATAAAATTGTGAGGACATAATTTCAAAAATGGGTGAAGGATGTAACATCACAGATAAGTAAAGAATATGAAATTTTCATATTTATTAATATTTTTGAATTAAATATTAATTTTATTTTCAGGTGATGCCATGTTCAATGGCGTACCTGACATGCCATAATGGGTTTCTCTTAAATCTTATGTTGCACACAAGGTTGAGTCATACTAAATAATAATAATAATAATATAATATTATTATTTTAAATGGTAGTTAATGCCTAGTCATTATATTGGCAGTAATGAAAATAACTAACCGTATTATGATTAAACATGTTTGTTAATTTTTTTTACATTTAAAATTTAGAGGCCTAAAATGATAATGAATCCAATTTTAAGAATAAATACCCTAATATTTTTAAAAGGTAGTTTTACCGCCATTTGGTGGAGAACCCTTTTTAAATCTAGTTTTTGTCACTTTTATATATTCCATTTGACAAAATAAACATATTCTTTAAAAAAGGGGCATCAAAATTTACTTTGGATAATTTTTTGGTATTTTTTGATAAAGTTCATTTTTTAATGAATAGTGAAAAATACTGCATTTTAAGTCAAATATGCCTTTTCATCTAATTTATTTATATAGTTAGATAGTTCTTTTAACTGATTTTAAAGTGTAATTGGATTATATTTTTATCATTTAATATAATTTTGGTAATTTTAAATAATTTCACTTTGAAGTTGTACATAAACACATATCAATCTTTTGGTAGTTTTTACTTCTTAAAAACACGCTTTTGTTTTTGACAACAGGAATTAATTTTAATTTTTTTTTTCAATTTCTATGTTTTGAATTTTCAAAAATGGATTCCATATTTGGAATCAGGAGGTCCAAATTTTGTGAATATTTTTCTTTTATTTTTAGATATTATGAATAGTAACTTCAGAAAATACTTTATTTACCATGGTTAAAGTGTAAATATGGTAAATAAGGGTAAAAAATAATATTATAATAATATTAAATTACCCTAACACATGTACTAATACGATTGGATTAGATATTTCCAACCATATTCAACCTTGGATCAATTTTAGGACCCCATGGTGCCACTTGTGTGTGAAAATGACATTTAATTACTTTAAATTTAAAGTTAAGAAACACATAACCTAAACATGTATCTTTTACTAAAACAATTTTTATATGAGGTTATATTAGTGATATGTTAGACTATAAATAGTAATTATAAATCTAGAAAGATTTACTAAATAATGGTATTTTATTTATAAATTTTAGGCATCAAATAAATAAATTTATTTATGACACAATGATGATGTAGTGATTTCTTTATTAATGAATGATTTAAATAAATGAGATTATAAATATTAAAATAAATTTATTTTAAAACTTTTTAGGCCATCCACTAATTTTAGGGATGATTATGAATTTTTATCTTCGAATTAATGAACGTTGCTTTAAATAATCATGTTTTTATGTATTTTTTAAAAGTCATGATATGAATAGTATATAAATTGGCATAAATGAGTTTTTAAACAAATATTTTTTTTATTAAATGATTTAATAGTCCTAAAAATCTAAGATTCAGCCAAATGACTTATATAAGGTTTAAAATTTCATTAATGAACCACTTTAGGTTCTATTGTCATTTTATAGTAAATATATTAACCATATAGTATGAATATGCAAGAAGACATGGTAAGAGTCAAATTAGTTAACTAATGGTTAAAGTTAAACGTTAAGGTTAAATTTTTGACCTAGACTTGTATAAAACCTATTGTATGAGGTTTTTTCGACCCAAAATCATCTTATAACTTGAATAAATTACTTTGGGACCATTTGAAACCGAAAATCATTTTATAATAAAATAATACTTTCAAACTTTCCTAAAGTTCCCCTCCTCCCTCTTATAAAATGGAATCACATGTACCCATTTAATCACACCACTAAAGCCCCTTGGATCATCCAAACTCGGACCAAATAAGCTCCCAACATCCCTATATTCCTCCTATAGTCCTTACTTTAGGCAGAAGGAAATTCAAGAAAGCCTTTTGGCTCAAATCAAAGGGAGTTACCCAATTTAGAAGTAACATCTTCTCTCAAGTTATTTTATTTTATTTTTCTTATCCAACCACTTAAAATCTATTTATTCCCTTATTTTATAACAAAAATAGTATCTTAAATATACTAGGATGGTTTTATGAGAAGTATTATAACTAAACTTCCACACACCTCCATCTAATGGATACGAACATACTGTTTCTGTGTACGACGAACTACTGCCTCATGAAACAATGGTTGTTTGATTTTTATTTACCACCTCTCATGGTGGACATTATGATGACACTATATTTATATGTGATATATATTATATTTATATTTTCTCTATGATTCAGTATTTTTCTTTTATATCATACTTTTATGGTTTCTGTAATGGTTAAATACAATAATTCCATTTGAGGAAGTGCGGACTACCTCCCCCTCAAAGTGATATGACTCATTCATGCAATACATGTAATATATAAAGGATGGAGTTAATGAAATTATGTATCATATATAAAATATTATATCATACTGGAATTATAATATACCTATTTATAATTTTTTTCATTCATTTAAATATGAAAAAGAAATGAAAGTAGCGTTCATGCGTACGTACGACTTACCATCTCCATGAATGGTGCATTTCATTTCTTATATATAAATGTTATGTAATATTATAAATAAATATATATTGAATATATACGATATATATGATATCTAAATCATGAATATCATTCTGTAGATAATGATCTTTTGACCACATGGACAATTTGTAATTATAACAAGTTCATTTTTGACTCAAGTACCAAATATTGACAAAACGACCGATATTAACTTAAATAATTATGTAATTTTTATGACATGGTAAGAAGTGATATAAAAGGAATAATAATCTTGAAAAAGGTTTTGAATCAAGTAGAAATTAACTTAATTTTATTATCTAGGAAATTAAAGAATGAACGCGTTAAGTCAGACATGAGGTAAGGGACTTCATCTCAATCTCTTTTTATTGAGGCATATTTTTATTTATACATAACTTTATTTTATACTGTGTATAAACCCCTTTTAATTTTCATTTAATTCAAAAGAAATATTTTTTCTATGAAGCATTTTACTAAATGAAAAAATAAATGTTTCTTTTTAACGTACGCAGTGACAACGACCTTTCCTCCACCATGAGTATTATTTGATATTTGGATTCCTTAACAAGACATAGTGTTTTTACAAGTAAAATAAATACCATGTACCCTTTTTTACATATTTTGGTATTTAAAATGGTTTTTAGAAATCATTGATTATGTCATTATTCTTTAAATGTTATGTTGTGATTGGAATATTTACTATATGCTTGTTTTATGTGTTATGAATATGTTAGGGTTATTGTGCATTGCTTACGTATATGGGTGGTTCCATGATAAACCAAGGGAGGGTAAGCCTGAGAAATCTCTCCAATGAATTCGGTAACATGATAGAGGTAAACCTTAATGTTTCTCTAAAGATATTTAATGAATATACCATGATGGGTATTCCAAACGTAACTCCATTTGTATCTATGAAATATACAATGTAAGTATGTAATGGATGCCACAATTTACCATTATGATTTATGATTTCTATGTATTATTCATAAATCCTATGATTTCATGAGGTATGTTAAAGAGAATATGTTTTATGATTGAAAAGTATGATCTTATTGATTTGTATGTATTAATGGGATAATATTTTATTTCCTTATTTTATAACCCTTACTGAGCTTTTTATGCTCATCACATGTTTTTGAAATGATTTTCATAGGGTATAAGGAAGGGTAAGAGAAAGGAAGAATTCAAGAAGATTTAAATTAAGAAAATAATTCTTATTTTTTTAAGAGTTTTATTTTTGGGAAAAAATTGGATAGAGAATAATTGTATACTTTATAATTTTTGAGATGTAATGTAATAGTTATGACCTAATTATCTAAAAATATAAACCTAAAAAGACCCTCAATGTAAAATTATTATTTTAACTCAATATTATGTAATGTTTAAGGCTTGGGGACTTATAGTTGGTATTATAGGTTGGTTTAGACAACTTTAGGAGTTAGGATATTGTTAAATAAATATCCATTAATTATTTTTAACTTATGGGAATATTGAAATGATATTGAATTTGAATATTACCATGTTGATTATCCTATGATATTTATGTGTTCAGAATGGTTTTCCATAGAGGAAAAAAGGAAAATATGATGGGACGACATTAGAGGAAAACAACCTTCCAAACCAGCAACCTGAGATTGTCAAAATCGGAACTGAACAGTTTGTTGCAGTGATGGAACAATTAACTCAGGCTGTAAATGGTGGTGGCGTATATTCACGAGATCGACCAGATCAACCACAGAGGAACATTTCAATAGTGGAGCATTTCATGAGGAAACATCCCCCATCATTCAGAGTATCATCTGACCCTGTGCTAGATAAAAGGTATATTAAATCATTGAAAAAGATTTTTGATGTCATGGGGTGTTCAGAACATCAAAAGGATAGTCTTTCTATTTACAATTTTGAAGGTTAAGCTGATCAATGGTTGTAGATGGTTAAAAATATCTGGGATAGTGATGAGATTTATACTCTTAATTGGGATGAATTCAAATGTACGTTTCATGAGAAATATTTTCATAAGGTGGTTTGAATTAGGATTGAAAAAAAATTCTTAGAATTGAGGTAGGAGGATGAATCAGTGGTTGATTATGAAGAAAAACTCACTCGACAAAAAAGGTATGATCCAAATTTCATATGAGATCTTGATAGTAAAATCAACCATTTTTACTCAGGATTAAATCCAATGTATCGAAGGGATTTATCTTCTCATGAGTTTAAAAGTTATGAAAAACTTGTTCGATGTGTGGTGGTGGAAATGGAGTTTGCCTATGATCAGGTGTTCTTTGAAAAACAACAGAATAAGTGGTCGAGGTGGAAGAAGAAAGGAAAATACACTTCAAAAAAGTCTGATGGTAAGATACTTAAGTTTACAATTTGTGAAAATTCTGGTAAAAAGCACACTAGGGAATGCCTTTTGAATTCTAGTAAGTGTTACTGATGTGGTAAAATGTATCATAAGGCTTGTAATTGCATTGAAAAAGATCTGGGTAATGGTAAGACAAAATCTGATTTACAGTCAGTAAAATGTATTAAGTCCAATGAAATTGGTTATTATGTAAATGGGTGTCCAATGAAGAACTCAACTGAGGGAAAGCAGCTAAACTGCAAGTAGAAAGGGGTGGTGAAATCCTTTGCAACTACTTCAGAAAATGTTGGGCCATCAAATGAAGTAGTATCAGGTATACTTTTTATTTATTCAGATTATGCCAATGTGTTTTTTGATTCAAGGTCTACACATTCTTTCATTTATGAGAAATTTTCTAGTAAATTGGGAATTCTATCTCAAGATATGAAACCTAAACTTTTGGTAAAAACACTTGGAGGAAATGTTGAGGAAAAAAGATATTATAAGAACATTCCAGTACTTGTGTGTGGAAAGAATCTACCTGAAAAACTTATTGTTTTGCCTCCAATAGAGTTTGATTTTATTTTTGGTATGGACTGGATCTCCATTTCTCATTCTAAGATTGACTGTAGATCTAAAGAGGTTTCTTTTAAGAAATAATTTCAGTTTGTGTACAAGAATAAAACCTTACTTTTGATAACATATCAGGAATATGAGAAACTAGTAAAAGATAGAAATGAATGTTACCTTGCACATATTGTTGAAAACAAAGTAACTGTTCATATTAATGATATGCCAGTTGTAAATGAGTATCTTTTTGTTTTTCCTGATGAGTTTCATGGTATAATACAAGATCAAGAAGTTGAATTTATTATTGACATAGTTCCTGATGCTAAGCCAATTTCAAACCCCCCTTATATAATGGCTCAAATTAAACTTTTAGAGTTAAAGAAGAAATTGCAAGAGTTATTAGATAAAAGTTTCAATTGACCTAGAACAACACCATGGGGTGATCCTATCATGTTTGTTAAAAAGAAATATGGTTCAATGATATTTTTCATTGATTATAGAGCCCTAAATAACATAATTTTTAAGATCAAGTATCATTTTCCTTATATCGATGATTTGTTTGATCAGATCTAGGGAGCTCAGTATTTTTAGAAGATTGACTTGATATCAAGGTACCATCAGTTGAAAGTAAAGGAAGTAGACATTCTAAAGACCGTGTTTTGTACTACATTTTTCCACTATGAATTTGTAGTTATGCCTTTTGGGTTAACCAATTCACTTACTGTATTCATGGATCTTATGAATAGAAGTTTCAGTGAGTTCTTGGATAAGTTTGTGGTTGTGTTTATTAATTATATTTTGGTATATTATAAAAGTAAAGAGGAGCATGAAAGTCATTTAAGTGTTGTCTTGAAAACCTTAAAAGAAAAGAAATTGTATGAGAAATTCAGTAAGTGTGAGTTTTGGTTACAAAAAATTTCATTCCTTGGTCACATTGTTTCTAAAGATGGTATAACTATTGATCCAACTAAAACAAAATTTGTTAAATAATTGATAATAAGCACAAATATAATAGAGATTCGTAGTTTTCTTAGTCTAGAAGGCTATTACAGGAGGTTTGTTGAAAATTTTTCACAGTTATCTAGCCCACTGACTAAGTTAACTCGAATGGGTGTTAAGTTCATCTAGAAAAAAGAATGTGATGAATGTTTTTAGGAATTGAAAAGAGGATTGGTGAATTCTACAATTTTGACACTACATTCCAGAAATGGTGAGTTTTTTATCTACAATGATGCTTCATTGAAAGGACTTGGTTGTGTCCTAATGAAGAATGATAAGATAATTGCTTATGCTTCACGTCAGTTGAAACCTCATGAGTTAAATTACCCTACATATGATTTGGAATTAGATGTTATTTTTTTTAATTAAAAATTTAGAGGCATCATTTGTATGGCATAAAGTGTAAAATGTATACTGATCACAAAAGTTTGAAGTATATATTCACTTAGAAGGAATAAAACACGAGATAGAGGATATGGCTTGAATTACTCAAGGATTATTATTTCACGATCCATTACTATCTAGGAAAGGAAAATAAAGAGACTGATTCTTTGAGTTGATAGAGTAATGCTACATTAACCATGCTACGTTTGGAACAAGATCTTTTGGTTTTTGAATTTATGAGCTTTGGAATGAATGTTGTTGGTGCAGGTAATTCCTTTATTTTGTTTCAGGTGGTAGTGAAATCATCTTTATCAGACATAATTAAGCAAGCATAGAAAGAAGATAGGGAGTTTCATAAAAAAGGTAGAATTGGTTTAGAAGGGTAAGTTACCTAAATTTAACATTGGTAAAAATGTTGTTTTGAGGTTTGTAAATATGTTTTGTGTGCGTTTTGATTCACAGTTGAAGAAAGAGTTGTTATGTGAAGCTCATAGTTCTCTATTTTCATTTCATCATAGTAGTACTAATATGTACATAGATCTTCGAGAGTATTACTGGTGTGATGGAATGAAAAGATAAATTGCTGACTTTACTGTGAAGTGTTTAACTTGTCAATAGGTTAAATCAGAATGATAGTTAACAAAAGGATGCTTCAGCCATTTCCAATGCCAGAGTGGAAATGGGAAAAATGTTTCCATGTATTTTGTAGTGGGATTACCAAATAATTCTCAAGTTAATAATGAAATCTGGGTTATTGTTGATCGATTGACTAAATCTACTAATTTTTCTTCTATTTGAGATACTCTATCTCTATATCAACTTTCTCAATTGTATATTAAAGAGATAGTCAGGTTACATGGATTTACACTCTCTATTGTATCTGATCATGATCCTAGGTTCAGTTCTAACTTTTGGAAGGGCCTTCAGAAGTCATTAGGAGATGAATTAAATTTTAGTAAAATTTTTGATCCTAAATTAGATGGAAAAACAAAACGAACAATTCAGACCTTGGAAGATATGCTACGCACTTTTTCAATGGATTACCAAAGAATTTGGGACGAACATCTTTCCTTGGTTGAGTTTTCTTATAATAACAGTTTTAATTCTAGTATACATATGGCACCATTTGAGTAATTATATGGAAAGTGGTGTTGAACTCCATATTTTTGGGATAAATTAGGTGAAAGGAAGTTAATGGGACCAGAATTAGTAGAAGAGATGGCATAAAAAGTTTATTTGATTCAGAAGCACATGAGAACAGCTCAGAGAAAGTAAAAAAGTTATGCAGATAACTGAAGGAAGGAAATTTATTTTGAGGTAGGTGATCATGTCTTTCTCAAAGTTTCTCCATGAAAAAATGTGATGTGTTTTGGTAAATAGGTAAAGCTGAGTCTGAGGTTTATTGGACCCTATAAAATCATAGATAAAGTTGGACCATTTTACTACAGAGTGGATTTACATCCAAATTTATCCTAGGTACACAATGTTTTTCATGTTTCAATGTTGATAAAGTATATACTGGATCCATATCATGTTTTTAGTCCAGAGGTAGTTTAGTTGGAAGAGACTCTATACCATAAGGAACAACAAGTCCAGATTTTTGAACAAAGAGAGCAATTGTTGTGGAATAAGATAATTCACCAGTTAAATATTTTGTGGAAAAACCATATGGTTGAAGAGGAAACATGGGAATATAAGAATTATTTAAGGGATAAATATCCCCACTTACTTTATAAGTGAATAAAATTACGAGGATACAATTTCCAAAAGGGGGAAGAATGTAACAACCCAGGTAAGTAAAGAATATGAAATTTTCATATTTATTAATATTTTTGAATTAAAGGGGAATACTCATGCATTGAAGAAATCTTTGAGAGGGGATGAGGCTATAAATATTTAGATATAATAGTATGTACTAGAGGAATATAAAGTGGGGATAACTTTAGTGTGAGGTATGGTGTTTATTTCATCCTCTATAGTTTTGGATTAGTTTGATATCGGTGCATCCTATTCATTTATATCTTCTAAGTTAATTGATGTGTTGGGATTATGCACAAAGCTTATTCCATTCATGGTATATCTTTCCACACCCTTGGTAATAAGGAAGGAATAGGGTTTTAAATGTTTTAAGTTCTAGGTTATGATCACAGACCATGATGTAGTATGGGATTTCCTAGTACTTGATCATGATATCTTCAACCTCATCATTGGAATGCATTGGATGGTTTATTTTAAGGCCTAGATCGATTTTTATTGTCATCATGTTTAGTTTATATCTTCTAATGGGGTTAATAACATATTTCTGGGTGAGTGGGATCCTAGATCTGGGAGAGAAGAGCCTATTGTTCTTAACACTAGAATGATACCATGAATATTATTGGAGACGTTTCTTGATGTATTTGACCAGTATTTAAACAGTCAACTTCCTACTATTGTGGATGAGTACCCTGGGGTCTTTCCTTAAGAATTTTTTGGGTTATTTTCCTAGAGTGAGGTCAAGTTTACTGTTGATATACTTTTGAGGATGAGTCCCATATATTTGTAATCTTATTGTATAACACCCACTATGTTGAAATAAATTAACGTTAATCTTGGGTATATTGAGGATAAGGTATTTATTTATCTATTCATGTCACCTTGGGATTCTCTAGTTCCCTTTTCAAAGAAGGATGATATAGGACTTCAAATTTTTATTGATTATCGAAATATTAATCAGGTGAATGTTAAGAATAAGTATCCTTTACCTAATATTGGTGATATATTTTATTAAATCAGGAGATCCTGATGATTTTCTAATAATGATCTGAGATCGGGGTACCATCAACTAAGATTCCAAGATGAGGATATTCCTAAGATAGAATTTTGGGATTAGGTATATACATTATCAATATTATGTTATGTCATACAGTCTTACAAATTCTCCTATGGTGTTTTTGGTTTTGATGAATCATATATTTCATTGGTTCATGGTCTCTTTTGTGGTTGTTTTTATAGATGAAATTTTAGTGTTTTCTAAAATAAAGGAAAAACACATGGATAATATAGATGTGGTTATCATAACTCTAAAAGAATATCATTTGTATGGAAATATTTATAAATGTTAGTTTTGGATCCGTGAAGTAAAGTTTTTGGGATACTTTATTTATGAGAGTGGAATCTCAGTGGATCTTGAAAATATTCAGGTGGTGATGTCATAGGAGAAATCCAGAAATTAGTTTTAAACTTGGAACTTCTTAGGTTTGGTTGGTTACTATAGGTTTTTTATTCAATATTTCTCAAATATTAGATCTCTTACGACAAATTTGACCCATAAGGGTTTGAGTTTAAATATAATTATAATTTTAAAAGATAATTTGAAGAAATTAAGGTGATATTGACTTTGAATCCAGTTCCGATTCTTCAAAAACCAAGTTTGGGTTGTGATATTTTCTATGATTCTTTAGGAATGTGGTTAGGATGTATTCTAATGTAAGGGAAATAAGTGATGGCTTATGGATCTCACAAACTATTCCCTCATGAGAAGAATTATCCTAACCATGATATTGAGTTTATTATAGTGATTCATGCTCTCAAGACATAGTGCCACTATCTCTTCGAGGAATGGTTTATTGTATATTCTGATCATAAGATCCTAAAGTATATTTTCACTTAGAGGGATATAGACCTCTGATAGAGATACTGGGATGAGTATATTCATATATTTGATCTCAAGATTTCATATTCACCTAGAAAAGTAAAATTTCTCATCAATGAATTGAGTAGGAAATTACCAACTCAAGCATTGAAGGAATTAGTGGAGTGGTATTTGATGATTAATTTTGCTGAGATTCACTTGGATATGAAAGAAGATGATGGAAATGTGTTCCTATATTGTGTGAAAGTTGATTCTCATGGTTCCCATGACAAACTCGACCCTAATACCCTATCAAACAGGTATCTGAACTGAATTTACACATACCTAAAGGGAATTCCTGATCCCCATGGGCTAGTGACTAGAATCCGAGTATCAAAAAACAACAATATGGAAAAATAATTTCAACATGAAGCAAAAACATGGAATACATTTATAAAAAATAGAGCTAAAAATCATAGGAAATACATATATTTCATAAATTAAAGAAGACAATGAGAATGGTACAACTCAAAATTAGTAAAAAATACCAAAGTATATGTCCAAATATCAAAGGAAAACTAAAATTTGAAACCAAATACTCCATGTGATAGTGTGGGAAAACTCCCACCATCTCACCACCAGCTACCCAGAAATAGATGATAAAAAACCTCATCGCCTAACTATGGTACCTTTCCGTTCCCTTAAAAAAAGACATAAAAAGGTATACATACCACTAAAGGGGTGCACAAGGTGTGGTCTAATAGTATTAGTAGGATAATGCCTAGATGTTCCATAACAAGTCTTTATAAAATAATCGGAACAATGCTCAACTTTAATGAAAACAAGGCATGATAAACAGTTTTATGTTTTTATATCAAAATCATGGGAAAAAAAATGAAATTTTACATTTTTTTACATTTCCAAATAAATCTAGGTAATCTTTTTTCAATGAATTTTATATTCATATATCAAAATAGATATATCAAATAAAACCAAATAGAGTATGTATCATATATCTTATCAAATCCATGACAGTACAACTAAAATAGTACAATCCAAAAGAATAGGTAATATCACACTAATGATAACAATAGGTCAATATATCTAGGACACTCATACCCCCAACATATATAATCAAATGAATTAATCTCATAGATATATACACCAAATCTAGGTAGTAGAGAAACACCCCAGAAAGTGAACCTCCCAAAAATTCTATCCAGTCCCTTGAATAATAGGCCTAGGGAGAATAAAAACACCCCATGAGTGAATCCACTAATAGTATCAATGGACAATACCTATTACTAAACCTTCCAACTATGTACCTAAGGCTTCCCATGTTCTAAAGTTTCTAAACGAATTCATCAAAATCATTCTTTGAAAACAATTTCAGAAATCTATTTCAAAATGCTTTGAAAATACCTTTTCTTTTACCAAAAAGGGAAAAACCATATTTTATCAAAAAACCATTTCCACACACAAAAATACATCAATAAATCATGCCATTTAATTTATAAAACAATTTATCAAAACCAGATAAATATAGTTCATCAACATTAGCTAGAGTCAGAACCACCAACCTCAAAATTAGGGTTGCACACACCTGCAAAAGGATCCACCAATAAAGAAGAACACACAGATGATGATGGAGGTCCTAGAATCAAACTACACATCTCATAATTGATTCAATTTTGAAAAAGGGCCGGTGAAGAGGAATAAACAACCCATACCTCAAGAAACATGCACATCACACCACAACCAACACAAAGGTTATCTCCTGGAGGAAGATCTCATAGAGGATCTAAAAGGAATCAAGAAGAATCATCATCATAGATCAAAAAATCCAATAATACAATGAAATGGTGCTACCATGATCAAATGAGGATATGGATTAATGAAATAATAAATCACTCTCACGGTTCCCTAAAATCAAAAACTGTTTTGATTACATGTAATATAATCCATTTTCACATTGTGCAATCCATGAATAACAAGAACACCAAAAAACCTATCCCATTTTTAAAAAAAACCCAAATTTTATCAATACATGATGTGAACAAGATGTGTGGTGTGTAATAATTTAACACTAAGTAATATAATCACAGATTCTTCCCAATTATGAATAAATTTCATGTAAAAACATTACACGACATGTATTTATCCTTTATATAGTGAAAAGGAAAAAACAATCTGGTGTTCTCCAAACTTGAGGTTAACCCCATAAAGCCTTTACAAATTCATACTTGGACTCTATTAATTCATAAAAACATAAATCTATAAAATTTAGGTCATTTTCCCTAGATATTTCTCTCTGTCCTAGGGAGTCCCAAGATGCACCCAAATAAAGAGGAAAATGAATAAAGATAAGGAAAATACCAGAAATCAGGTAATTATAAGTTATAAACTCCCCACCAAAAGACTTTCCATCCTCAAGAAGTCATGTAGAAGAATGAAGTCCAGAAAATAGGTGAGTCCGCTGCTCCCTCATCAATGAGTCATGCTCTTAAGTTTTTTTTAGAATTTGATCTATGCGTCTATAACACTCTAACCAATATAATTGAATTCCCACAAAATAAGTTTACTTGAGATTCAATGATATCCACTAGTTTCTCCACAATAGAAACATCCAGCTCTAATTTGATCTCTCCCCAACCAAGAATGTGAAAGTGATTAGGATTATATTTCTTGAGTTGTGAAATGTTGAAAACATCATGAAGGCATGTCAACTGAACTAGTAATTACAACTAATAATAAACCCAACCAATCCATTTTGTGACCTCAAACAGTCAAACATATATTGGAGTCAACTTTACCTACTTTCCAAGCTTATAATGAAACAAATGTGGAGAAAATTCCAAGAAAACCCCATCACATATGGAAAAATCCAAAGGATGAAACTACTGATCCACATCAGATTTCTGTCAATGATGAATTGTATCCATATGATGATGTATATCTTGAATCCTTTTAGATGTCTCCTAAACTGGACTTGGTCCCACTAGAGAGGCTTATCCTACCTCCTCCCAACAAAGATGTGTCCTACATGGGTGACTATACAAAGCCTTGAAAGAATCCATTTAGATCGATGATTGATAACTGTTGTTATAAGAAAAATCAATCAATCCCAGCTAGCTATCCCAAGATCCACCAAAATCCAAGACACATGTATGAAGCACATCCTTCAAGATCTGAATAGCATGATCCTTTTGACCGCATGTATATGGATGGTAAGCTATACTCAACCTAACTTGAGTACCCATAACATCTTGGAGACTCCTTCAGAGCCTCAAAGTAAACATAGTATCCATTTATAAAATAATAGTAGAATTAACCCAATTAGCCTCATAATCTCCTGCGCATATAGCTTACCCATATCTTCAACTTTAGTAGTGTCCCTGATTAGAATTAAATGAGTCAAATTTATCATGTGATTAGTAAACAACCATATTGAATCCCTTATTTATCGATTCCATGGTAATATAATAAAAAAAATCCATGGATACCTAATACCATTTCCAAAATGACACCAGAAGAGGCTAGAGTGAACCAGAAGGTTTCAAATGATCTATCTTTATCTGTTGGCAGGTGTAACAACATGAAACATAATCCAGAATGTTACAATTCATACCCATCCACAAAAATCACTGTTTCATTTCATAATAAATCATTTTACTAACCAAATGAACAAACCATGAATAAATATGAAAATAAAACAAAACTAAGTTCCTCACAGATACTGGGAAGACATATCGATCCCCAAAAACAATACCATCTGAAGGGAGAGACCAACCAAAAATGGTCTCCCCACCATAAAGGGATTCTCTAATTCCTATCAAATCACTATCCTATTGATGAATATATATAATATACTCTAGGAGAGATTAATATAATTGAAAACTGGTAATAACCATACCTGAAACATCCTCTTGTGCATCCAGGATCAACTAAGAAAAAAATCCCTATAAGGTTCCACTATTACTTCAACTATAGAAAATCTTGTGATGGTATTTTCATGCTAAGAGAATATTTAACAACATTACACTTCCTCAGGGTATAGGAGATGTTAATGTTAAACATCTGAAGGTATTCTACCCACCACCTATGTATGAGATTCAAGTATTTATGATAATATATATATATAATCAAACTCTTATGGTTATAAAATAAAATGAACTACTCCCCAAAAAGATAGTGTATCCAACACTTAAGAACATTAATAAATATAGAAATCTCCAAATCATGAGTGGAATAATTATTTTCATGTTGTTGAAGTTGACGAGATCCATAATCCACCACATGATCAACTTGAATAAGAACACAACCCAAACCAGCACCATAAGCATCATAGAAAACCACATACCCCTTATCGGTCTTAGTTAGGATAAGAATAGGATCTATTGTTAGAATTTATTTATGATCATCAAAAAAAGACTGAATTTTTTCATCCCATATGAATTTTACCCCTTTCTTAGTAAGAGTAGTCAAAGGTGATACTAACTTTGAGAAATCTTTGAAGAACCGTTGATAATATACATCAAGACAAAGGAATCTATGAAATTCAAAAACATTCCATGGATCTTCTTAAGAAAAAAAAATAATTTACCTTATTAGGATAAAATGATAATAAATTATCAGATATAACATGCCCCAAGAACTTCACTTCATGAATCTAGAAATTTAATTTTGAAATATATCCATACAAACAGTGAATTATTAGGATTTCCAGAACCAAACTCAAATAGTGTTTATGCACATGATCTTATCTTTAATAAACCAAAATATCATCCATGAACTCCAACAAAAAGTTTCATGATTCTCATTGAATATCCAATTCATCAAATCAATAAAACTCTAGATTTTGTATTTAGACAAAACAACATCACTGGATATTCATAATGTACATACCTAATCCTAAAAGTCGTCTTCGGTATATCGGACCCCAGAACTCTAATATGATGATAACCCAACCAAAGATCAATCTTTGAAAACCACTTTAACCTTTCAAATGATTTAAAAAATCGTACATATGAGGTAAAAGATACTTATTATTAACCATCACTCAGTTCAACTTTCAATAATACACACACAATTGGAGTGAACAATATTCCTTCTTGGAAAAGAGTATAGGGTATTCCCAAGGTGAAACACTAGGGAAGAAAACAAAAACTTAACTATTAGTTCATCCAATTAAATATTGAGCTCTTTCATATATGTTGGTTCCATATTATAGGAAGGTATCGAAATTGGATGTGTACTTTTACCAGGTCAATTGAAACTCTACCTCACTCTCTAGAGGAAGCATGGAGAAATAATCTAGGAAAATATCCATAATGTTCCGAACAATATTGTGAATATAAATAATATAAGAAACATCATAAATATTAATTTCTAAATCATAAAAAAACTCTTAATCTATGGGTGGGAAGGTCCTGCACAACCAGACCTCGAATCCCACTCTCCATGAAACACCCATAAACTTCCATAAATTGTAAAAAATGAGACATGACAATGATAGAAATAAACCCCATAATGATGAGAAATAAGACAATCCATCCTGATGATGATGTTAACTAGATCTAGATCAAGAATAGAACAATACTAGACTAACTCTGCATCAACTATCGATAGTGCACAAGAAGGACACCGAATCCCTTATTCTTTCCTATTCCTAAGAGGTGTCACTAAATCCATAAAAAAGGAAATGAGCTCTGTTAGAATTTTAATAATATCAACAAAATAATAGAAATAAATTGGTGGGAAGAAATAGTATCAAATAAAACCATCACTATGGAATATTTAATAAAGATAGTGAATCTCACTATTTTTGGACCCATATACACCTCCATAGCTTGATAAAAATGTTTCAGATGACCATAATATCTACAATTTTTGCACATCTTTTAAGGTGAAGAACAACAATTTTAGGTGTGTCCAACCTTTCCATATTAATATAAAGTCATGGGTACACTTCTATCTATAACTAAATGTGCATAGGAGGCTTGCCACTGAGAACCACATCCACTACTCCTGCAATGATCTTTCCAATTTATCTTCTTCCCTTGCATGACAATGAAGCTAGCACTGGGTGGAAGAGAAGGGTCAGGATAAGCAACCCAACCTACCATATTCATCTCATCCATTATAGCACTATCTACCATCTCTGCATAGGTTAGAAGATTTATCATAAATAACTATGATATGATATCCATTCAAAATATCTACAACTACATATGAAGTTTTAGCTGATTATTATTTACCACCTCTAGATAAAAATGAATTATCTTAGTAAATTGATGGGTGTATACTGACACCGAAAACTTTCCATAATGTAAATATAGTAACTCTAGAGACTTCACCAACATTATAGACTCTAAAGAAAAATGTTGGAAGAAGAGAGTCTTAAAACCCATCAAGTTCAATCCCACATGCATATCTTCATGTACCATGCAATCCTACCATTGTTTTCTGGGAACCTTGAGTCTAAACATCAAACACTTCACCATAATAATCTAAGGTTTATCCATGAAATCTATGATCTAATAAATCTTATAAAGTCAATAATATTCTTATTTAGGTTCATTATTACCCTTAAAGGATTGTATATTCTCATGTAATAACTCCCATAAGCAATCCTTGTCTCCTGAAATTCCAAGTAGTACCTCAATGACTGTGTTTTGGACCTACGATACATTCTGGTCGACAACATGAACTGCCCTCATGATATCCTTGAAAAGATTTTAATCTATAGGAGGATTCCCTTGAGGAGCATCAGTTGTACCTTCCTATGGAACATGCAGAACATATATTAGAGGCACAATTCAGAACACAAAAACAAAATAAATGATCAAAGAACAAAAAAATATCAGTTTAAACCAGAAATGAATAAGTAAAAACTAAGATTAAGATAAATAACTCTAAATAGGAGACACACATCCCAACATCCCATGGTAACTTGAGTCTCTTCATAAAAAGAGCTGGCTAGGAACTCACTACAACCTACCTCTCAAGTTCCGATAGTCCTATCTCCACTATACCAAATGTCCAAAGGAAATGACTCTTTTGAAAAACCTTCTTTGATACCAAATTGTGATGAACCCAACCTAGATACCCTCTCAAACTAGTAACTTACCTAAATTGAAACTTACCCAAAAGGATTTACTAATCCCCATGATCTGGAGACTAACACTTGGGTATCAAAAAAACCAGAGGGAATGATTTTCCCAACCTGAAGCAACAAAATGTTATAAATATATACAAAAAAGAGCGAAACAGTAGAAGAAATACATATGTGTCATAACAGAAAGAAGATAGCTGAAATGATACAACTCAAAAGTTGTCAAAAAATACCAAAGTACAGGTCCAAACATCAAAGGAAAAATAAAATAGTAAACCAATTACTCTATATAATAGCATGGTAAAACTCCCTCTATCTCACCACCAACTACCCAAACACAGATGATATAAAACCTCACTGCCTTAATGGGGAACCTTTCCTTTCCCTATACCAAAATACATACAATGGTATATGCACCACTGAAGGGGTTCACATAGTGCGAGTTAACATGCTTAGTAGGATCCTAAAAAGGTGTTCTATAATATGTATCTATATAATAATATGAATAATGCTCAACTTTAAAGAAAACAAGGCATGATAAATGGTTTTCAATTTTTATATCAAAAGCATGTAACAAAATTTAATAATAATTTTTTTCACATTTCCAAATAAATAAAAGTAAAATATATTAAAATCATTTCATATAAATTTGTCAAACTAAATATATCAAATACAACCAAACAGAGTATGTATCACATATCATATAAAATCTATAAAAGTATAACTAAAATAGTTCAAGCCAAAAGAATATGCAACATCACGCTAAGGATCACATTATGTCAAGGTAGCTTGGATACACACACCCCCAATGTGGACAATAAAGTGCATCAAGCTCATAGATATATGCATAGAATCTAGGTATATGTGGAACACCCAAAAAGTGAACCTCTAAACAAGTCTATCTATTCCCTAGAACAACATGACTATAGAGCAGAGGAACACCCCATGAGTGAACCCCTAAACAGTATCAACAGATGAGGCCTATTAATTCACCTTCCACCTGAGTCCCCAAGGATTCCCATGTGATATTTTTTCCAAATAAATTCATCAAAACAATTATTTTAAAACCAATTTATAAATAAATTTCATAGTGATTTGAAAATACCTTTTCTTTTACCAAAAAAGGGAAAAAATATTTTATCAAAAACTCATTTTCACACACACAAATCCATCAATCAACCATTATATTTCATTTATAAAATAATTTATCAAAATTGTATCAACACAGTTCACCAATATAGACTAGAGACGAAATCACTTACCTCGAAATTAGGGTCACACACACCCGCAATAAGATCCACCAACAAGGAAGAACATAATGATGAAAATAGAGGCCCTAGAATAAATCCACACATCTCAAAATTAATTCAATTTATAAAAAGGGTCTACAAAGAAAAAGAAACAACCCATACCTCAATAAAACCACATGCCACACCAAAACTAACACAAAATTAGCCCCCAAAGAAATATCACATAAATGATTTAGAAGGAATCAATAATAACAATCATCAAAGATCATTGAATCAAAAAATACCATGAAATAGTGATACCATGATCAAGGTATAT
The DNA here is from genome assembly GCA_963277665.1 of Viscum album. Lineage (NCBI taxonomy): Eukaryota > Viridiplantae > Streptophyta > Magnoliopsida > Santalales > Viscaceae > Viscum > Viscum album. The sequence goes on along the minus strand of OY728120.1, from coordinate 1,531,757,460 downwards.
GAAGAATCCAAAGTAATTCTTACCTAGAGAGATGTAACCTAACCACAACGGAGAACAATCATTGAACGAAGCAATTCAAATGGGGCATAGATCCTCAAAGTCACATGGGAGTGCTCCTAGGTTAAGTGAAAGGCGGATATGGATGAATGAAATATTAATTCACTTGTATGAAACCCTAAAATCACAACCTAAAATTATTACATTAGGTTAAATCCATTTACATGTCATGTAATCCATGAATCTAACGCACATCGAAAAAACCATCAACTTTTTACAAAAAACCTGACTTTTATTTGTATATGATGTGAACCAAATTCTCAACATTCAATACTTTAACGTTGTATACTAGGTTCATATATTCTACCCAGCGATGAATACATGATGTGTATTTCCCCTACTGATAGCTAAAAGTCTATAAAAAACTCTGATGTCCTCTAAGATCAGGGATAAACCCACAAATCCTTTACATATTTATAATCAGAATCTTTTAATTCAATCAAAAATACATCCCTAAACATTAATTCATTTTCCCCAGTAATTGACCTCCATCCTCGGGAGTCCTAAGATACACCCAACTAAATATGAAAATGAATTAAGAGGGAAATTCCAAAAAGTGGGCAATGGGAGGTTTCTGTTCTAGACATGGTAGAAGTTCTTATTGGGGATGATCTTGACTCAAAAAATGTCATATCTGATGAATAATTTTCATATTTTACAATACCTAAATGTCATAAACAACAATTTGTTTTTCAAATAATATTGATAATGAAATACACAAAAACAAAGAGGTGATATTTTCAAATTAAATTTTGAATTAAATTTTATATATTATAAGAAATAATACCTTGGTCCTTGGATCTCTCTTTGACGATGTTATTGATCATTCAAAACCTTTTTTTATTACTGTCATTGTGTTTATAGTATCCAAGTATAGAATACATCTAGATGTGATCCAAACATGATCCTTTGATCTTCTAATAACACCAATGGATTTATAGGTTCTAGTGTGGCTGAACGATGATATTACAGTGTTATTTTGGATCGCTATCATCATCATCATCATTATATTTTTTTATTAATAACAAGAAAAAACAAAGAATCAAACACAAAAGAAGTGAGAGAGACCCATCCCCTCCCCCCAATTATCACCAACCTTATCTAGGGAGGCCTAAAATGATGTAGACCGAGTGCATCCCCTTAATATATCTGATCCCCTCTACCGTGATGCTGGATACATTGTGAAGGAATAACTCCATTCTGCTGGAAACATCTACTGAAGACAAGTTGTCTGCAAATTTGTTCCCCTCCCTCTAGGTATGAAGCACCTGAGCATTTCTATTTAGTAACTTTCTGCATTTTCTTATAATGTAACAAATCGACCAAGGAACAACTTTGTATCCTTTAAAGGCATTGTGTACAATCATAGAGTCCATATCCACTTCAGAAAGTTATAACCCTTTTTTCCTACATAACTCAAGACCAACATGCATCGCTACTACCTCCGCTTGAAGGGAGGTCCCCAGACCAAATCTGGCTGAGAACACCTAGTAGACCGATCCACTACTATATCTCACCACCCCTCCTACTCGTTCATACACCAACACACAAAAACAATATATGTTCATATTTAAACCCACAACAGGTACCCTCCAACATACCCATTCACCCCTCCAATTACTGGATGTAGATACCACTCCACCACCTGCCTGAAATCTTTTCATAGAAGGAACATTCTTCCAAGCTCCAAAAGCGTTATTAAAATCAATCAATAAATTCCTATCACATGTGATGATAGATCAGGTTGTCACTGGAACTCACTCATGCTTCCACCTGTTACGTGCCTTCCAAAGACACCAGCCCCCTACATGAATCACCACCAATCGCGCCGTCCACTCATGACCCCCATCCCATGTGCCTCAGAACCATCTGTCAATAAAGGGATGGCTATCCCTAGCCATGGTGAGGAACGCAATGAATTCACCAAGAACCTTCCATACCTCACTAGACCATTCAATTACAAAAAACAAATGTGAAATGGATTCCTCACTATGAAAAATATAGTACACACACCTGGAAGCTAGATTAATACCACACCTATGAATATTTTCATTAGTCGGGAGTGTGTTGGTCCTTATCCTCCATGTGAGGAAGTTATACATGGTGGGAATATTTTTCACCCAAATGATATCTTCCCACTCACTGTTCTTCACCTGGCCTTGTACAATGTGGTGAAAATATTTGGATGAGAAAAGACTCGAGGAATAAGCAGTGAAGGAGCATTGGTCCTCCTCATCATTAAGCTCGATGAGACAGAAAATATTCTACTGCTCCTTATCCAACACCATGTCAATAAACACAGGGAAATGGGTCGCTTCCCTGAAGGTTATCTCGAGGTCTAGACACCCTAGGAACCCAAGAAATGATCTACACCAGTTCTGGTTTCAGAAGGAGACTTCTCCTTACCCCACAATCCAATGGAAAAAATGCTGGAGAACAAAAATAATGGGGCCAACAATCGACCATATCAGGGAGCGATGACCCTGATCAGGTTCTTGAAGGCAATATGCATACCTGTGCATGGTAATCCCCCAAAATGTACGATGTTCTAGAACACTCCAAGATAGCCTCATGAGCATGTAGTATAGGTTATCTTTTAGGTTCTGCACATTAATGCCTCCCTCACACACAATCTTCACTATTTTACCCCAAGCAACCCAGTTCCTCTTTCCCTCCACACATGGATCCCACATAAAATTTTCCAGCATCCTGTCAATAGACCTAATCACTTCTTTCGAAACCCTGATGGATGAAAGATTATGAATAGAAGAGGCCACTAGGATGCTGTTAACAAGGGTGATCCTTTCACTAAAAGATAAAAATTTGTTCTTTCGGTTCAGCACCCTATCAGTGATCCTGGAGAGAAGGTCAAAAAAGTCTCTGATCCTAAGCCACTTGTACGATATAGGTGCACCAAGATAAGACATTGGGAATTAAACCCTATACATACCCAGAATCCTACTGATAGTCTCCACCCTCACCAAGGAATACTTGTTAGAAATGAAGAATTCACTCTTGAACTTGTTAATAATCTGGCCACTCCATCGAGAATACTCACCCAGAACTCTATTTAGACAGTGTATTGATCTACTTCCAGCATTAATGAATAGAATGGAGTCATCAGCAAACATGAGGTGAGAGATGGAAGGAGCCTTCATCCGACGACAGTACTAAATAATTCCCCTTCATTAATTCTCCTCTGAATTTTCCTACTCAAAACATCCTACATAATAATGAATAGAGAATGTGATATGGGATCCCCTTGTCGTAGGCCTCTGGTCGCCTTGAAGAAACCATAAGATTTTCCCATGAATGTGATAGACAAACACAAGGATCTGAAGTAGAGAAAAATGATATCTACGTTCCAGGGAGAGAACCCCATGCCTAATAAGACTCTAATAAGGAATCTCCATTTGACCCTATCATATTCCTTGTTTATATCAAGCTTAACGACCAAGTTCGATCCACGTGTTTTGAAGCCGATATCGCTGATCATTTCCTGAGCTAGGGAAATTGCTTCCTATATCAAGTGACCCTTAATAAACCCATGTTGTTATGAGGAGACCCACATGGGGATATGCATCAAAAGACTGGAGTTAATGATACTAGCCAAGACTTTGTATGGGACATTGCACATACTCACTGGGCAGTAATTTGAGATTGAATCTGGGCTCTTGGTCTTAGGAAGTAAAACTATGGTGGTGGAAAAATCTACCTGAGGTAATATTCCACCCTGAAAGAAGTCCTAGACAGCTGCGATCAGATACTTCTTCACAATATCCTAGGATTTCCTACGAAAGGAGGTAGGGAATCCATCAGGCCCTGCACTGCTATCCGGGTTCAACTTCATGAGGTTCTGCTGAATCACAAGTTCATTGGGAACATTTCCTAGGCTAGTATTAATCCGATCCGTCACTACTTTAGGAACCACCTCTAAGAATTCCAGGTATCCTGAAGTATAATAATTATGAAAACTCTCTGAAGTACTGGAGAAAAGATCCTTAAAGAATGTGTTGGCTAAGCCTCCCACTGAATCCCTTTCATTCGTGTACGAACCATCCTCCAACTGAATATTCGGCTTCGCCAGTATCGACCTCTCTTTAATGCATGCATGAAATTAGGCTGTATTTCTGTCTCCCTCTCTAATCCACTTGATTGAAGCCCCTTCTCTGGCTAGCTGTTCTTTATTTAGTATCAATTCCGCAATGATACCTTTCTTCTCTGAAAGCTCCTCATACAACTGATCCTCCCATGCCTCTTCTAAACTATTCTCCAGGTGCTCAACCTCCTTCATGAAGTCATTGAGCACTGAGTCTAGAGGGAAAAGGTACTTAGAACATTGAATGATTAATTTTTAGCCTCTGTAGTTTACAGTGCAAGATGGTCCACTTGTTTCCTTGATTAGGAGCTTCCCATTCTGTACTAACCAATTCCTAATATCTTGGGATATCCACCTAGTACCGCCTATACCTGTACCACTTTGGAGGGACTTGGGAAGCCTTCAACATCACAAGGAGAGGGGAGTCATATGATATTCCCCTAATAAGATGTTCTTACTTGGTGATGAAAAAGGCATATATGGCATGAATATTGGCCAAGAAGCGGTCCAATATCCCCCACGACCTATAGTGGTCCCACTAATTATTACACCACATAAATTTATTGCCCAAAAAACCCAGATCTGAGATCCCCTTAGAATCCATGAATTGGTAAAAGGCACGACTTTCCTTCCAAAGAAACTGTCCCCTACCCTTCCTTTCAATTGGGCCCGTCACCATGTTAAAATCCCCCTAACTATCCATGGGTCAGAGCCTGGGTCGAAGGTATTGAGGTCCCTCCACAAGGTCTCACGAGCATTAAAGTCATAGATCCCATATAAAAAATAAGCATAAAAGGAAGTGAGACCATGGGTTACTTTGAAAGTGATGCACTTTTCCCCAACTTGAAATAAATCCACCACGCACCGCCTATTCTAGAAAATCCAAATGTACTTGTTAATAGTGTCCACCTGCATCTACCCATGCATTTTCAGATTCCTGAAGAACTCCCCAATTCTATAGGGTTGCTATTTATGCTCAATAATGGCCACCAGAGCAGCTTTGTGACTGGATATTTCCAAGGCCAAGAAGTCAGATTTAACCTGGTCACCAATCCCTTGGGAATTCTAGATGATCAGGGGAATTATTTAAAAACTAGGCGCCCTGGGATGGGCTCTAGAGCATGTAGCCTTTCTGAAATGAGAGGTTTTCCTCCCTTGATGTAGCCTGACCTTGGACCTAGTACACACACCCGACTCCTGGAGCACCACCCTACTAGGAGTAGCTGAGTTTCCCTTCAATCAAGAGCCATGATTCCTCTTGTAACTAGGCATGAAATAAGATCCCCCTTTCTTAGTACCCACTAAACATATGGAGAAAGAGGCAGTGGATGACTGAGGGAAAGCGACCGCTGGAGGGGAATATCCTCTATAGACCACTCCTGAATCCTGAGAAAGCACCACCAAGGCCCACTCCTTGTTCTCTGGACTAACGATTACGTCCTCATTGTGGTGGACTAGAGCCAACACCTTTGGATACTGAGACACTAAAACCTTCCATCTCGGTAGACTTGTTTCCTGATAGAACTGCAAAAAGCTACCAAGGATCAAGGTAGACATCAATACCTGGGAAGAAGGAGGAAACCTCATAATAAAAGGGAAAATAGTTGTTTTGACCTCTGCTTTATCCGATACCTCATGAACAGAAACTTCCTTTGAGGTGTCCTCTGGGAGATTAATAACAGTTACTGGGACCTCCACTTCCACCCCCACTACTCTCCGAATTGGATCCGACGAGGAGGAAATATCCCTACCTCTGACACCAACCACTACCCCTACCAACCTGCTACTCCCTTTAAGGAGACACTGATGAAATACTTAGAGAGAGTAACCCTGCAAGAGGCAATGCAAATAGTACCTGAGAAAAACCAGGTAGACCAGATCTTGAGACCAGGTAAAGTCCCCCTCGTCCTAAAATTAAAGATTCTCCGGTAGAGACCAGGTGATGTCAAGATCCACAAAAATTTGAGCCTCCGTATCCCTCCACGTACCATAATCTAAGAACAAATAGCCCCTAATGGAATCCTCGATCAACTCACCTTCATTCTGAAAGGGAAACAACAACCTAGGAAAGCGGATCCAGACCGCTGCCGTCACAATTTCTTTGCCTCTGTGAGCTTCCAAGTACCACCTAGTCATGATGAAACTCCAAAGACCCATGGATCTAGGAACTGAGCACTAGGCATGAAGTAATTCCACCTTTGAGGAAAGGACAATGCAGAACGAACACCTATGGAGCATCGAAACCTACGCTAACTGGTTGAGACCCCAGGATGAGACATAGTGTTGGAAGACGGTGAGAGGAAGTTAGGTGGCCCCAAACTGAGCCACTAGGGTCAATTTTAGATAGGATTTTGCCTCCTAAAAAGTGCTCTCCATCACTGAAACCCTAACCTGATTTCCCTCACGAAACGACTACGCCGCCGCCACCGAGATCGCCACAAAGTAAGGGGAAGGCCGATCGACACTGCAAAGGGCATCCCGAAAGTAAACCCCACCCCCAACTGGATGAGGAAGGCTGAGAGGATGTGAGGATAGGATGTTTTTGAAGCTTCACATCTCCGAATGGGAACCCCCTCCCAGAAATGACAAGGACCCGAGGTCAAACACAGCCAGAGGTAGCGGCAAAGACTGAGCTGAGTGGGCCGCAACAGGGGGAAAATTTGAAACAGAGGGAGGCAGGTGGAGCACATTCTTACCTCGAACCTCCATCCTCTTTTTCCATTTTCTGGATCACTATGAAAATTTCTTTGTGTTTGTTTTTGGTGTAGTGAAAGTGCTTATCGGGGTCAGTCTTGAATCATAAAATGTCATACTTGATGGATCATTCACATATTTTACAAGAAACAGACATCATTACTAATAAATGTTTTTCAAAATAATATAGACAATGAAATATACCTAAACTAAGAGGATATATTTTCAAATTAAATTTAAAAATAATTTAAATAGATTGGAAAAAGGATACCTCGGTCATGGGATCTTTCTTTGATGATGTTGTTGATCATCCGAAACCCTTTTAATTTTACTATTTCTAATTTTAAGTATCTAATTGAATAATACCTCTAGTAGAGATTCACACATTCTACTTCGATCTTTGAATAATGTTGATGGATTTCTAGGTGCTAGCACGTCAGATCGACCGCCTTGTAGTGATCATCTGGAACATTTTTACAATTCCTTATGGAATGAAGATTAAGTCTTTCACTATCATTCATGATATTTTGGATGAGGGAGTAGAATCTCTAGATCACTCTTCGGTCTTGAGAGAGATATCTAGATTTAATTATGCACAACTATTCTCAATATTGATCAATCTCGATAAACCTATACACAATAGACATAATCCTTTATTTATAGAGATAGGGTTAGGGTTAAAATACTATATAATTGCACAAAACCGTTAAATATTATATTAAACCAAATATAATCCCATTCAATATAATAATAATATTATTTTTGTGGTGTGTGAGAATTGGTGAAATGATAAATATTATACTGAATTGAAAATTAATATTTATCACTTAATACAATCTTGGTCCACTTTTTGTAAGATCTAAAACTTTTTTGGAGATGTATCATGATCCTTTTCAGGTACTATTTTTCCTTTCTTTGAGGATATCTTGCTTGGTTTTTTCCTAGGGGAGTGTTTGGGAGAAATTGGGGAATTTTGGAAGGAAGTGGGGTTGTGCACAATTGGTGCACTGTTTTCCCAAACTGTGTAGCCCACCCAAAAAACCATGAAATCCCAAATAATGAGGATTTTCATAGATAGAACACAATTTTTCAAAACCTACACCCTCTTAGTAGTAACCATGTGACACCCCTTGGTGAGGTGCATGGTTAGGCACACAGTTAGGGGAAACCGTGCACCCTGAGCAGGAAACTGTGTGTGCATATTTTTAATCCCCCTAAAATTATTAAAAAAATTCCCAAACCCCCATATTATACTCCCAAATACCCTATCTCGACCCTAAAATATTTTTTTATCACTTTTTTATGCTCCTAGAGAGATTCAAAGTCCCTATGAACTATATTCTTGGTGAATCGAAGCCCAGATTGAATATGTGAACCTATCCTAGTAAGAGAATATCAATCCACGTGGTTTCCTCTACCTCTCCCATATTTATATCATCCTTTGAAGGAATTTTATCCTTTTTTTGTGATGGATCTAGATCTAGGGTTGTTGGATATTTATTTTTTGATCATTGATATAGGTTTTAGATCTAGACCTTATTCTTTGTTGTGATCTTAGTTGTTCCACATCAAATTGGGGTTTTCCATTGGCAAAAATTCATCATCAATCTTGATGTGGGTGGTCTAAATTCAATTCCTATAGTATTGATTCCAATTGTGTGAACGCATTGTTTGATTTAAATTGTCACATTTGAAAATTGAATCTTGGATTGAATAAATTAATTGGTTAATTAATATATAGAAACATGGGATTGGATTAATTAATTAGTGAATTAATTAATGAAATGTTGTGATCATGAAATTTTTGTTATTAAATTAATTAATTGTTGAATTAATTAATGGGATATTTGGATTTGTGGTATTTGATTAATTAATTGATGAATTAATTATTGGGATATTTGGATTGTGGTATTGGATTAATTAATTGGTGAATTAATTAATAGGATATTGGGATTGTGGAATTGGATTAACTAATTGGTGAATAAATTAAAGGGATATTGGAATTGTGAAATTTGATTAATTAATTAATTAATTAATTAATGGAATATTGTGGTTATGGAATTGATGGATAACTGGAATGGTGTAATTGGTCAATTAACGTAAGTGTGAATTAACTAAAAATGAGGATTATGATATGTTTTAATTAACCATAAATGGTTAATGGGTTGATGATTTAAATGATGTAACATATTTAATGGTTAATTTTTCATATTATTTCATGTGATTAAATTGAGTAACCATGTTTGTTGTGATAAATTTTAATTGTATATCATGATGTGGAAAGTGATAAAAGGGTTAATGTTGATTAACCATGATTGATGTGATATATGTGATATTTGTGATATATGTGTGATTTATTGATATACAAGTGTGGGACATGGTCTGAGGCTCCAAATTCCCATATATGATAAATGGGTTTGGGGAAGGGACTAAGACTCCAAATTCCCATGTGATACTGAGGTGTGGGACATGGGTTGAGGCTCCAAATAGCCATATGTGATAGCGAGTGTGGGATAGGGACTAAGGATCTAAATACCCATATGAGATAGAGAGTGTGGGATAGGGACTGAGGCTCTAAATACCCATGTGATATTGTGGTGTGGGCTAAGGAAAAAGGTTCCAAAGACCCATGGGGTGTTAGACATGACGTTCTACACCCATAAGTTTTCATTTGAACATGGTTGCAATTTTCCATGATATTATTTTAAATGGAATGATAAATTTTGAACATGGTATTGTGATATGTTTTAGACTCTGGAACATGCCAAAGAAAGTATTGATAGTTTGGATGTCCTTAAGAACCCGGGGGTTTATGTGGTTAATTAAATAATAATTGAGAATGTGATAATTATTTACTTATGCATTTTACTTTATTATTTATACAATGATATAGACTATTATTGACTGGATATTGTTTTAGAAATCATTGGTGGTGGCCTACTGATTTGTATTCACACCCTATTTGGGCTACTTGATTTGTACCCGAATAGACTACATGTTTATAGGATATGATAATGAGAATATCTCTATGTTAGATGGATGATTTGTGATAGAGAATGAATGAGGGAACTGGATATGGTGTCAGGGCCCTCTTGGGAGTTTCAATTTGTCTTTATTTTGGTATTACTTTTGACACTTGACACATATTTGGCATAACATATCTACTGTTTAGTTTTGATTACTATATTCCTGTTTTGGTCATCATATGATACTGGTTTAGTTGAGTTATTGTTTATATCTTTTGGTTATTATTATTTATTTCCACTATTGTGATAATTTGATAAAGAGGGTATAGTCTCCCCATGATTGATATTAGACCATCTCTATTAGTCAGAAACCTCTACCATATGAGGAGGCACACCTGAGTTCATGTGACCAACTGGCTTAGGGAACCTGTGTGTAATAGCTGGGTCAGGACATTACAAAGTGGTATCAGATGAGTTTTATTTTATTTTATTTTTTATTACTATTTGAGAAAGGTCGAAAAAATAATATAATTAGTTGGGCCTTGGTTAAGAGCTCATGCATGGGAGTAACTAACCCATGTATGTGGGTAAAAGCCAAGTACTAAGGATGAGATTATTGTTATTGATGTGTGTTGTTACAGTTGGATGTTATTTCACCTCGAGTGATTCACTTTTTTTGTGATTTGATTATTAATTCTGAGATTTTAGGAGATTTCACTCATGACTTGGAATGGCATGAGAGTTGAGTATGAATGTATCATTATAGGCACTATGGGTTTATTATGATAGGATTTTTTTTTGGCACGCATGGAAAAGTAGGTTTTGGGTACATTGTTGAAATTAAATTGTTTTTCCTTGCTTGTGGAATTGAACTAGAAATAGTGCCCGATGTGAACTTGAAAGTTGTAAAATGATGAAAAAATGTGTAAATGGATGTATAATGAGAAACTTGAATAATGAGAATGAGTTTTCCCTTTATTAACCATGAACTATATGTAAGATGGTTAAGGGCAGTGATTATGCCTTATATTTGATCATATGGCGGGATTTGGGGGATGGCTTGTTATGGATTTTTTTGAATCCCAGTAACTATGTTAACTTTGTGTTTTATGTCTTGAGATGTGCATTTGACATTATATAGATATTAATCCATGACAACATTTTCTGATAAGATGACTGGAGGTTATGAATAGAAATGATCCACCTATAGTGGAACTTGAGGAACTGATAGTGTCGGGTGAAGGAGTTAGAGATAATTTCCCTGTGAACTTTTCTCGCTTCATGTAGATTTTGTAGAGAGACCTGGAGAAGGTAGTGAAGAGTACGCATGACCTAAAACATGAGTTTTAGTTACAACACCCTCCAAATTTTATTGGAGAGGGTGGACCTGATGTAACTAATTTTTGGATTGAGTCCATATAGACTATACTTGATCATTTAGAGACTCCTGCTAAGAATAGGGATAAGTTGGATGCATACATGGTATGATGATTATATAAGAGATGGTGGGAAATTTAGGCTTGGACTAGGTAGGCTGAGGGAATGGTGTGGAATAAATTTTTAAAGAACATTCAGGAGCACTTTTATCCAAAGACCCTGAGACAGGAGAGGGAAGCTGAGTTCATGTGGTTTACTCAGGGGAGTATCTTCATGATAGACTTTGCTGGTTGCTTCAATGACTTCCATCAATTTTCTACAGTGCTAGAAGGGGATGATAAAACTACAAAAAGGCATTTCTAGGATGAACATAAATGTGGGATTATGTCTCAAGTTAATATATTTCATCTGAAAAAGTTTTCAAAAGTGGTGGATAAGCCTCTCAAATATGAGGGGAACCTGAAGGAGGTTTTGAGTGGAGGACAAGTGGTTTTCTCTAGATGATCAGGGGGTATGTCTTCTGAGGGTAGGAAGTTTCATTATGAAAATGTTTACCAGATCTTGGGAAAGAATAGTGGTTAGGGGGAAGGATAAGTTACTCATTATCTTACTCAAGTTCTTTTCCACCCATACTGAAGGCCGGACCACTTTCATAGGCATTTTCCCCGACCATAGGTAGAATTCCAAGATTGAGGGAGGATTGTACATATACAAAGGTTTTATATGAACCCACAATAAATAGGTAATGATGGAGAAGCTAGGAATAATTAGAGTGTGGGAAGGGTAACTTATACACCATATCAGTCAAGAAGTTGGAGTTCTATTGGCCGTGGTGGTAGAGGTAGTGGATGCGGTGCTTCTAGGAAAGACCACCCATATCAGTAGAGTGGTGCAACATTGGGGAATTAGACAGTATTATAGGGAAGAAGGGTAGGATAGTTTCATATAGTTAATCCTACACTAGTGGATAATGATTTTATACCATTGATAATTATAGGTACTATTATTTTAGATTATATACTTTATAGTGACTTATTTGATACTAGAACCTCTCATTATTTTATATCTTCACAAATTGTGAATGGTTTGATCCTGATGGTGGAGTTTGTGAGTTGGGTAATGATGATCGATACTCCATTGAGAGTACAATTGAGAGACATCTATTTATGCAAGGGGTGTTCTCTCAAGGTTGGGGAGCATCCTTTCCTTTGAGATATCTACATTTTGGATATGTTATGATTTGACCTAATTATGGGTATGGACTAGTTAGTATCATACTGAGACTACATATATTGTTACGTAAGGAGAGTGACTTTTATGTATCTTGAGGGTGGAAATTATATTGACCATAGTGAATGAGATATCATGGCAGGACATGTGGGGCCAATTTATCAGAAACTATAGGAGATCACCACCCAGATTTCAAGTTTATTACTGGATGATGGTGGTTTAAAGAATGATATCTTTCCACCTGTAGTGGATAGGTTTTAGGATGTTTTTATTTAGGACTTATCAGGGATTACACCTAAGAGATATGTGGGGTTTATAATTGAGATCATGCTTGGAGATGAGCTAGTTTCTATTCCACCATAAAGAATGCCACCAACAAAGCTTCAAGAGCTTAAGAATCAATTGGAAGAGTTGATGGATAAGGGATTTATCCATTCGAGTAAGTCACCTTGGTGTTCTCTAATCTTTTTTGTAAATAAGGGTTATGGGACATTGCGCTTGTGTGTTGATTACCACAAGTTAAACCATATGATAGTTAAGAACTGATATCCTCTTCCACATATCGATGATCTATTTGATCAGCTGCGGGGATCTTGTCTTTTCAACAATATTGAATTGAGATCAAGGAATCATTATTTGAGAGTTTAACCATCTGATATATCGAGTATTGCTTTTTGAATTAGGTATAACCTATATGATTTTGTCATGATTCTGTTTGGGTTTATGAACACACCAACAATGTTTGTAGCCTTGATGAACATAATCTTCCACCCATACCTAGATCAGTTTGTTGTAGTGTTTGTGGATGACATCTTGGTGTACTCTAAGACCCATGATGATTATTCCCAATATCTTGACACCATACTGAGTATACATAGATATCATCAACTATACACCAAGATATATAAGTGTTAATTTTTGATTGACTAGATAAAATTTTTGGGTCACATCATCTTTGAGGAATGTGTATTAGTAGAACTAGAGAAAGTTTAGGCAGTGGTTTCTTGAGAGTATCCCAAGAATTTTTTCAATATCTGTAACTTTATGGGGTTGTAAGTCTATTTTTAAGGTTCATCTAGGACTTTTACTGCTCGGTAGTGCTTCTTTATATCTTGATCAAGATGGGAGTAAAGTTTTAATAGTCAAGAGAATGTGATAATGATTTCCAGGAGTTGAATAATCTCTTGAAAATGAAACCAATCTTGATCCTACCTGAGCCAGATGAGGAGTATACAGTGTTTTGTGATGCTTCTGGGATAGTTCTTGGAGAAGTGTTGATGTGAGTATATTGAGTTATGGAATATGGGTCTTGATAGTTGATTCCACATTGATGGAACTAACCTATACAAAACTTATAATTAGATGCATTAGTTAATGATTTGAAGTGTTGGAAACATTATTTATTGGGAGAAAATTTCACTATTTATACTGATCACAAGAGATTAAATTACATATTTTTGTAATGATATTTGAATCTTTGGTAGTAGAGGTGGGTTGGTTATATGAATTATTTTTATATTGATCTAGCATATAAACATGAAAAGGGGAATATTGTTTCTGATGCTTTGAGTAGGAAAATCATACTTAGGTAGTTCAAGATTATGGTGTTGAGTGGAAAATGAATACTTTGATGGCTGATAAGTATGTTTTGGTTTAGTAGGTTCAAGATAATATGACTATTTTATCAGTTTCAGTGGATTATACACTTTTGAGTCGGACCAAGGGAATGAAGTATCAAGATCCAAAATGTATAGACTTGAGGGAAAGACTTGATGGTGGGGAGTCACCTTCTGATTAGAGCATATATGAGGATGAGAGCATTTATTCTAGGAATCATATTGTTGTGCCTACGAGCATGCACGAGGAGGTGATACATGAATTTCATGCCTCAAAGTGGATGGTGAATCTAGGTTTGACCAAAATGCACCATGACCTACGTCGACAGTTTTGGGGTCTGGGCATGAAAAAGTGGATTTTAGGGTTTGGGACATGATGATACACCTATCAATAGGTGAAGAATGAGCATCAATGACCTGGTGGTTTACTAAAACTATTTCTTATTCCATAATGTAAGTGGGATGATGTTACCATGGACTTTGTGGTGGGTCTCCCAAGGATGCCTCAGAATAATGACACTATTTGGGTTATAGTGGACCAATTAGCTAAGGTAGATCATTTATTGCCTATATGAGAGACCTTCTTATTGTACTATTTGGGATATTTTTATGTTCGTCAGATAGTCCATTTTCATGGGGTTTCACATAGTATAGTTCTAGATTGGGACTCACATTTTACTTTGCGCTTCTAGAAGGGCTTGTAGAAGGTGCTTGGTACATAGGTTTTACTGAGTTTAAAATTACACACATAGATAGTTGGTAAGTCAAAATGTACTATATAGGTTCTTAAGGATATGATTCTGGCATGTTTCCTAGACTTTTGTGGGACTTGGGAGGATCAACCAACTTTTTTGGAGTTCTAATATAACAAAAACTATTAGGAAACTATTTAGATGACACCATATGAGGAACTTTATAGTAGGTCTTACATATCACCTCTATGTTGGATGGAGGTAGGTGAGTTAGAGTAGGTTCAATTAATTCATAAGAGGATGAATATGGCTCAGGGTAGATATAATTTTTATGATGATAGACATCAATTAACCCTAGATTTTATAGAGGGTGATTGTGTATTCCTTTGGGTTTCACCTAGATTGGTCCACAATAGGATACAAAGGTAGGGAAACATGGACCCAAGTTTGTTATACTATTTGAGGTTGTGTAGAGAATCAATCCAGCGGTATACCAATTGTCTCTTCCACATAGGTATAGTGCTATTCATAATGTCTTTCATGTGTCAAAACGTTAGAGGTATCACCCTGAGACTTCTCATACGATCGATGTGGATGATGTTGAGCTTGAGACCGATGTGTCTTATGAGGAGAATATGATATGTGTGTTGGATTGTAGTGAGAATGTGCTTTGGAGAAATACCATGTTGATAGTTTGTATTTTGAGGAAACATTGGTGAGTTAAAGAGGAAACATAAGAGAGGGAGTCAGATATACAAGCTTAGTTTTCCAATATTTTTGACTCAGATCTTAGAGATGATTGGGAGTACAACTCAAGGATGAGATGTTATATGGTTATCAGATTGTAAGATCCCAACCTTTTATGGGGATGTATCAAGCTCATTTTCAGGTACTATTTTTTTCCTTTCTTTGAAGATATGTTTCTTGAGTTTTTCCTTGGGGAGTTTTTTGGGTGAAATTAGGGAATTTTGGAAGGAAGTGGGTATGTGCAAAGTTTGCACACTCTTTTACCAAACTATGCTCCTATCCCAGCAAAACGTGTGAATCCAAATAATGGGGATTCAAACAGATAGTCCATATTTTTTCAAAACGTGATCCCTCTAAGTAGTAACCACATCACACCTCTCAGTGAGGTGTAAGTTTTGGTGAACAGTTAGGGGAAACCATGCGTCATGAGTAGGAAACCACACATGTGGTTTTTAATCCCCTAAGAATTATAAAAAAAATTCAGAACCCCTATCTTATACCCTATAATTCCCTAGATCAACCCTAAAATATTTTATCTAATTTTTTGAGGCTCCCAGATGGATTCCAAGGCCCTTATATCTCCGTTCTTGGTGACTCGAAGCCTAGATTGAAGATCTACACCACTCCCGGTAATATAATCTCACCTTGTGTAGTTTTATCTATCTCTCCTATCTTTTCTCTCATATTTTAAGGGATGTTCCCCTCTTTCTGTGATGGATCTAGATCTATGTTTATTGGATCTTGATTCATTTGATCCTCGATATGGGATTTGAATATAGACCTCATTCTTCAACATGATATTGGTTGTTCCACATAAAATTGGGGTTTTCCATTGGAAATCATTCATCTTCAATCTTGAGGTGGGTGGTCTAAATTCAATTCCCATAGTATTGATTCCAATTATGTGTATGCATTTTTATATTTAAATTGGAATGTTTATCAATTGAATCTTGGATTGAATAAATCAATTGGTTATTTAATCTATAGAAACATGGAATTAGATTTATTAATTGGTTAATTAATTAATGGAATGTTGTGATCATGAAATTGGTGGTATTGGATTAATTAATTGGTGAATTAATTAATGGGATATTGGGATTCGTATAATTTGATTAATTAATCTGGGAATTAATTATTGTAATATTGGGACTCTGGCATTGGATTAATTAATTAGTGAATTAATCAATGGGATATTGATATTGTGGAATTGGATTAATTAATGGCATATTAGGAATGTGGAATTGTATTAATTAATTAATGAATTAATTTATGGGATATCGGGATTGTGGAATTTGATTAATTAATTAGTTAATTAATTAATGGAACGTCATGGTTATGGAATGGATGGGAAATTAGAATTGTGTAATTGGTCAGATAATGTGATTGTGAATTAATTGAAAATTTGAATTTTTAGATGTTTGACTTAACCTTAAATGGTCAATGGATTGATTATTTAAATTATGTAAATGATTTAATGGCGAATTGTTCATATTATTTAATGTGATTAAATTGATGAACCAGGTTTGTTGTGATAAATTCTAATGGTATATCATGATGTGGAATTTGATAAGAGGTTTAATGTCGATTAACCTTGATTGATGTGATATATGCATGATTTATTGATATATAAGTGTTGGATTTGATCTAAGGCTCCAAATACCCATATGTGATAAATGAGTTAGGTACAGGGACTGAGGCTCAAAATACCCATGTGATACTGAGGTGCGGTATAGGGAATGAGGCTCTAAATACCTATATGAAATTGAATGTATGGGATAGGGTATGAGGCTCCAAATACCCATATGAGATAGCGAGTGTGGGGTTGGAATTGAGGCTCCAAGTACCCATGTGATTTTTTGGTGTGAGATATGGACAAAGGCTCCAAATACCCATGGGGTGTTAGTCATGATGTTCTATGCCCATGAGTTGGCATTGGACTATGATTTCAATTGGCTATGATATGATTTTAAATGGAATGATAAATGTTGAATATGGTATTGTGATATGGTTCAGACTCTGGAATGTGATGAAGAAGGTATCAAGAGTTTGGGTGTCCTTGGGAACCCATGGGTTTATGTGGTTAATTAAAGAATAATTGAGAATATGATAACTATTTACTTATGCATTGTAATTTATTATTTATACAACTACATACACTGTTATTGACTGTATATTGTTTTAAATTCTATTGGTGGTGGACTACTGAGGTGTACTCACACCCTTTTCAGGACGCATAATCGGTGCCCAAATATACTTCATGTTTGCAGGACAGGATAAGGGAAATATCCCTATGTTAGATGGTAGATTTGGGATGGAGAATGGATGAGAAAACTATACATGGTGTCGAAAAATTCTTGAGAGTGTAAGTGTTTCTTTATTTTGTGTTTTCATTTGGCACTTGACATGTATTTGGCATAAAATATCTATTATTTAGATTTGATTATTGTATTCCTATTTCGGCCATCACGTGATACTGGTTTGGTTAAGTTATTAGTTATAACTTTTGGTTATTCTTATTTATTTCCATTATTGTGCTACTTTGATAAAGAGGGTATTGTCTCCCAAAGATCGATATTAGAACCTCACTGTTAGTCAGTAGACTCTGGTGTACAAGGAGGCGTGCTTGAGGTCATGTGACCAACTTTGTTAGGGCACCAGTGTGTGGAACTCAATTTGGGACATTACACTTTTCCTCCTCAATATTTATCGAATACTCAAATAAATATTTATTCATAAAATAAATATTATATTCACAGACTAAAGAATAAATATTAATAAAATATTAATAAATAAAATAAATATTTTATTCATAGTATGGTGAATAAATATTTATTAAACCTTCATGTAATTAAATATATTATTTATTAATGAATAAATATTTATTTAATTCCTTTCAAATAACAAGAAATAAATAAATATTATATATTCTCCAAATTAAACAATAACCTTATGAATAAATGTTTATTTAATATTAGAAATCAATAAATCATGAAAAAAATTATTCCTTGATCTTGAGAATAATATTTATTTCAATAATTAATTTCAAATAGAAGTTAATTGAGATAAATGGAAATAGTCAGCGTATAACCCTCTAGGATTCTTTCTTGTTAGAGTTAGGTGGGAATGCCTAAAGTCCAAGATTATTATCTAGAAATGAGTCATGAAACCCAATAGAAAGAAGTTGAAGTATCAATGTTGAAAACCACAAATGAGCACTTACTCTGTAATATAATCACTTTGTCACAATATCTCATCAAGCATGTTTCACACTCATGTCATCAACCAATATGCTTGATACTTATTTCTTTGACTATATGAAATAAATATCATTACATGGTGTAAATGTTATTTAATGTGAAAATTATATTTTAATAAAATGGTTGAGATATAAAATTCCATAAATATGAAAGGGTAAAATACTTCCCCAAATTATTCATTTATAACATATCATTAATTATGCACCCAACATACCCAACTTCTCTATGAACCATTATCATCATTATTTAGGATAATACATATAAGTACACGAGTAATGATATGCATTAATAATAATCTTAAAGTATAAGGACCATTACATATGCTCACAGATGGAAATATGCAATGATGACATAACATGTATAATTCCTATAAGTGGGAATATTCTAATAATCTCTAATATTGGATATTACCAAGTGAAAAATTCATGAGAAGAATTCTCATGTACTTATGAGTACTTTAAATTGAAAATCAATATACTATGTACCCCATTATATAATTTTATCAGAATATAGAACAATGTTTAAGAATATCATTATAATGTCCTAGACATGGTTCACTCATAAGTAACTGAACCTGGTCTGTCACGTATCCTCAAGCATGCATCCCTATATGCTAGAGGCTTCCAACTACTTACAAGAGTCTATGGAGGTACAATGGGGAGAATATAACCTCATGATCAAAGTGGGACATAACTGTTGAATAATAGGTGAAGAGTAGAAATTGATAATAAGATGTAATATAAGACAGAACATCCCAGTAAGAGTAAATAGATATAATCAATAATAACCAATGTCATATACAAAATGATGTCATGTCTTTATGCTATATGAAATGGGAATACAAGGGAAACAAAGCAATATGAAGACACAACATGATATAAAAAATGAATAAAAGAAAAAAAAATCTATCCCCAATAGCATCAAAATCATAAGCTTGGTCCTATACTCATGTGCTCAATCTTATTATAGAGAATCAGGTGCCTATAGGTTGGTGCTTCCCTTTGTCCCTAACTACATCCATGATGTCTGTTTGGGTACCAATCGGTGGTCTGAATAGGATTTGAGTAAAACATAGTAAGCCACCCCCAATGATGTATAATATAATCTATCCAGTTTACATAAAATGAAAAATTTGTAGGTATAAAAAATGAAAAATAGTAATGTGAGTTGGAACCAAGTCAGATCAAGTTCCTAAAGGACACCCGTCTAGCAGTACTTGCTTCGGCCTAAGACATGATATCTCTGAGCAAGTGTCACCGTGTATATATATATATATATGTACAATTAAGTAAATATATATATATTTGTGGGTATATATATATATATATATATATTACTATCCCTAACTTGAGGTGAAACCAAGGTGTCCATGTATAATCATTAGAGTTTCATGTTATTGATAAGGAAATTAACCCAAGAAATCGATCAAGGATACAAATGTCATCATATCTTTCAATACAATTAATGATGTGAAGTTCCATGTCCACTATCCTTCAGGGTAATGTGAACCATCATGTCCAATGTCCAAATAAATGATGTAAGATGTCATGTCCAACATCACACATTAAGGGAGCATGAAGCGTCATGTCCAACACTATCCTTAAATGTGTCTCAAAAATATTTATAAGGTCATTAAATAGTAATAATAAATCATTCATGTAATGTTTTAACAAAATAAAAGGAATGGTTTCCAACCATTAAATATTTTATTAGTGAAGGTGTAATGAACCAGGTTGGGCATCCATCCAACCCGAAACCTGACTCGACCCACGACAAGGCCTGAGAGGCATTATCGATCCTCTTGGGCTGGAAAATAGTTCCATGCATCAAAGATAAACTAAGTGATAAAGATTTATCCCAGTATTAATAGATATAAATAACCAAAATAGATTATGCAACATAGTCCAATAATAATTGAACAACACTAAATACATATACAGAACCAGATCTAGATACATCTTATGAAAAGGAAAAGAAACTAAAATCAAAACTAAATCCGAACCAAATTGGGACCAACATAATATTTATATGACCTCTTGGTCACCTCCTTCCATAAGAACCAGACCAATCCACAAGAAATATTGAACCAAAACTGAACCTGAAAAATAACCTGGGTCTACTGATACTGAGTGACATAAGTAGGGTGTGATCATAAAGAAGATCAACAGGTAAGAACCATAGAATCCATACATGTCATTTCCCAAAACAGTCCATAAATTCTAGTTTGAAATAAATTTAAGAAAATAGGGGTTTTTACATTAAATAACCAAACGCATTTTCTCCTTTTTAAAACCTAGTTTGAAAACCAAATGATAAGAAGGAAACAGAACCCAATAGTGCATAAAAGGAAGGAAAAAGAAGGGTATATCAATCAAAACCCCAAATAAAAGAACCAAAATAGGTGAAAGTAGAAAAATAATAAATAGATAAATAACCAAAGTGATGTAAACTAAATCAGGAACATACAGATAATAATAATAGGCATTTCCAAAACATCCCAAGAAGAAATCCCTGAATGTACTCGGTTTAGACTCACTTGCTGACATATGGTGAAACTCTATAGTTAGTAACCGATTCTTTAAATGAGCCTCACCATTGGAAAATACCACATAGCCTGTCCTCTATCTATGGGGTATCAGTCTGTCTAATCGGGACCAAAAATAATCTATCACTCGACCCATAGACGCATCTATGAAACCCATGATAATAGTACAAGGGAGAATGAGGAGCCCATCACATGGTTATAATTAACCATAACCCACAGATACCACCATAAATGCCTTTACCAAACCCTGAAACCAACTATGAGAAGTCCCTCTCATTGGGAGGATGAACATTGGGGTATCCATCACACATGGAACCATTCAAAGTGCCAACCAGGCCAACACGACATATGAGTTTTAAAACCAATTTAAAAAATATCTCAAAAATAGCAACCAAACCTTAACATTTAAAAACCCAATTCAATTTCCAAAACTATCTCCCAAACCCAAGGTGAAAACACCATTTTGATCTAAAGGTTATAAATGGGCCTTTTGAGTCATTTAACTTCCAAATTACACTTCAAGGATCCAAATGGGTTGAAATTTAAGAAACACATTTTGAAACAAAATTTGAGATCATTTGGGATCCAAGGAGTCATTTAGAAAACATTGTGGTTTTAGAAGAACCTCTTAAAAGAAAAATAAATAAGGAATAGAATAAAGAAGATGGAAATGTGTTTTGTAATTTGGGGTTAAATGTGAAAATTTATATGGAAAGACATTATAATTTGTGTGTCTATCCATATGTAAACCCCTTGCACATAAGGATATTACCACATTCAATGGAACAAACATTTAAATCCATAAAATTACAAAAGTTTTTAATTAAAGTGAAATGATTAACATAATGAACTATCAAAATAACCCACACTGAAACACCAAGCTGTAAAAAGACACCAGAATATACTCACAAGACCATTTTCCAAACAAAATAAGTTATCAAAACATAACCAAATCCAAACACAATCCAAAGTGATCAATTTCATTTTAAAAGTCCAATAAACATTTTATCAAACACCTTACATGCATATATATATATACACACACACACACACACATAATTAGAGAAATCCTTTAAAACCCATTTTTATCAAATTTACAACAAGAACACACAACAAAAATTCATAAAACCACATAATCATCATGAAAAAAATATAAAAATTAATTTGGAGAGATCACACATCAAATAGAATGTTTAGGAAAGGAAATTGATAGAGATTGTAACACCCCCAAATGATAAAGGGTTAAATGACTAAATGATATGACTCGTGTAAACAAGGTGCACCTTACTTTTCAGGAGCCTACCTGATTAGAACTCCACACTTAAGTATGCTTGGACTGGAGTAGTGACCAGGATGAGTGACCTTCTGGGATGTTTCCTAGGGTGTGTGTGAGTGAGGAAAAAGCATACTGGAAAGGAAAAGTGTTGGCTTTTGGGGACTATCATTAGTCAGATGACCCGTTTAGGCATGTGGGTGGACCCTTGGGTGGGGACCACATGTCAGCGGGGCAACTGGTGGTACCTGGCAGGCTTGGACCCGACAACCATGTTAAGTCGGGGTGGCTGTGCTATCACTAGGACCCAGTTGTTACATTTAGTATTAGAGTTGGTACCCAGCCTTTAGTGTGGTGCATGGCTTGGGTTGAGATGTAGGGCCCGCAACGAAGACGTTGTGCTCTAAGGGGGGGGGGGGGTGATTGTAACACCCCCAAATGATAGAGGGTTAAATGACTAAATGATATGACTCATGTCAAGAAGGTGAACCTTCCTTTTCAGGAGCCTACCTGATTAGAACTCCACAGTTAAGAATGCTTGGTCTAAAGTAGTGATTAGGACGAGTGACCATCTGGGATGTTTCCTAGGGTGTGTGTGAGTGAGGAAAAAGCACACAGGAAATGACAAGTGTTGGCCTGTGGGGATTGTCATTAGTCAGATGACCCGTTCAGGCATGTAGGTGGACCCTTGGGTGGGGACCACATGTCTGTGGGACAACTGGTGGTACCTGGCGGGCTAGGACCCGACGACCATGTTAAGGTGGGGTGGCTGTGCTATCACCAGGACCCAGTTGTTACAGAGATACCTACCTCAATGATGTGTGAATGTGAAAAAACTATGGGAGAAGAAAGATCTAGGTCCAAGAGACAAAATGCCAACCCTAACATCAAAGAAAAACAAGAAAAACATCAAACCTAACCCCTAGGGTTTTTCCAAGAGAGAACTCACCTAAGAGAAACCAAGAAACCCAGATAAAAAGAGGAAAATAGGAGAATAATACTTACCCAATGAGGAATCAACCCAATAATTGAAGGAGAAACACGCTATATCCAAGGAGGAGGAGAGTAGGAAGCCACCGATGGCTCCCAAGGGGATGTACAAATGAGAGGGGGAGGAGAGGAGTGGATTTGGAGTAAAAAGGGGGGAAGAGTTGAATTTAAACTTTTTAGGAAAATAGTTAAGTCGCATGGTTTGGATGCATGGTTTTCCAAACTGTGTGCCAATCGTGCACACCCTACTTGAAGAGGAGGACAACCACAAGGTCTGGACACATGGTTTGGGAAACTGTGCACCAACCATGAAAAATGATTCTTTCAAAAATTGTAGAACCCCTCACATGCTTACCCCACATTTTCCTTTAACCGTTTGCAAGCCCTGTTCCTTATCCTAAACACCACCCAAGAACTATACAGTTTCTACTTTTCCTCACATGGTTTGGCACAAATCGTATGAAGGACATTCAAGACAAAACATATTAGAATAAACTGAACTAAAAACACCCTCAACCTTTACTAGCCCCATGTTTTCTCCCAAAATTAGGCCCACCAACTATGCATAGGGGAAAAAACAAGATGAAACCTCCAAAACTCAAAAAGTTTCACTGGGAACTCAACCTGAACCTCAAAAAATACAAAAAACAAGAAATAAATAAAAATAAAATAAAATTGGTGGTGGGGTGTGATAATTCTCCCTACTATAAAAAATTTTTCCCCATAAAGTCACCAAGACAAATAAATAACAAGGAGAGAGCCCGAAACCAAATGAATCCAAATAGAACCATGATACCCTATGTGAAATTTCAACTCCACAAGTCACACCCAACCAAAAATATAGAAAACTGGATTCATGTTGGGTCTCCCCACCATTTAAAAATGAACCAGTATAATGACACCAACACGGGAACTCCCAATGAATGAAACCCAAAAAAAAACACTGAACCAACCCACAATTCTTCATTTCCACAAGACACAAAACATTATCCAAAAAAGAACTTCCAAAACCAAAAATTATCCACAAGGTTAACCAAATAGGCTTATCAAAATAGATAGAAACCATGAAACTATAAAAAAAGAGGCCAATAATCCCTTTACAACCAAAAAATGAACTTTCTAAGGAAAAAATATTACAATGGGGTAAATTTAAACCTTCTTAACTCCAACAATGAATATAAAAGTTGGGATAAATACCCCCACCACACCAATTAATTTCTAACCACATTAAAAGATTCAATTTGGGGCCTATGGCAAGAGCCCTAGTGCCTTGAAGAATCTGCTTCTCTGTAGTTAGGAGATAATGACCTATGAATGAAACATATTCTTATAGAAACACTACTTGAAGAACTTCTATAGGTGACCCAGATGGAAACATCATCAATAATCCTTTTGAAGATTATGAAAAGATGACTTCGAATTTCTGAACCCATCACACTGGAAGCACATGAGTGAATGGTCCGTTGAACAAGTAGGAACCATCAAATGTGTCATCTCAGGAATAGGTTTCTATGGACCATTATTATAATAAGATGGGGAAATTTAACAAGCATAAAAAGAAACCAAAATACCAACTATTATAGACTGTGCACTGGGAACCAATTAAGCTAGAAATTCCTCATCCACCAGCTTCTTGAATAGAACTTCCTCATATGAGAGGACTCATTCCTTTATCTTTGTACGAAGACCCCAGACAAAGAGAAAAAATTCCATCTAATCTTGTGAGGTTACCACCAGAGAAAAAGGAACCAACTCTTTAAAGTGATCAACATAGGCCTTCACCACCCATTGACCTCGCTAAATTCCCAAGATCACTACAAATTTTTTCACCTTCACCTCCTCAGGTACAAAACATCAGATAAAAGTGGTCTTAAAAACTGCCCAAGAAATACCAACTTGCAACGAAAATAGGATGATCACCTTCCACCGATCCAAACCCAGACCTTCAAATTAATTATGAAAAACATGTACTCCCATGAATTTGGGAGTTTCTAACAACTCAAATATTATCTCAGCCTTCCCAAGACACTTCATAGCCTCTAACGAACCTTGATCACCATGGAAAACCAGAAATAAATGAGAAGATCTCAACTCTGCCACCCCACTGGGAGTTTGGTTAGGGATGACAATTAGAGGAGACCCACTATAAACCTTTGGGACTTTATAGGATACATAACCAATATAACATAAAACATAAAACCAAATCAACATCAAATCATAAATCATCCCGAAAGAAACATCCCACATCGAAACATTAACATATAAATCAAAACATTATAATAAGAACCAAATACCATCTAAAACATTAACCATTTTATTCCAAATTCAAAACCATTTTACTCTAAGGTAACTTTTAAAATACCAAAACTCATTTAAAAATTCATATCTAACACCAAATTATGTTTTTTAAACTAAAACCATGTTTGAAAATAATTTTTCTTTTAACCCCCCCATTTTTTTTTTCAGAAACCATTTTTTCATTCCAAAATACACCCATGTCGATCAAAGTAAAACCCAAAACATAACTCACACTAAAAATCATGAAATAGAGAACTAGTTTCCATGCATAACCCAACCACATGGTTTAGAATACCATGCCCCAATCAAGCACCAACTACTAGAAGTATCTTGAAATATGAATTCAAGATCCACATGGGTCACTACTCCCTACAAGCTCACTATGTAATGTCGATTCACATACATTAACATTCCCTAAACCACACAAACCAACCAAGAGCCAATAAAATAAACCCAAGACTCAAAATAAAAGTCTCAAGTCCCTGACTATCCCTGGTAACTTGAGGATCATAACGAGAAAGTGTTCATGAAGCTCTCCATACACATACCTCCCGAGTCCTGATAGTCATATCTCCAATATACCTGACACCCCAAAATAACAAAGGGATACTATGATACCATTTTTTTACAAACCAGGATGGGATGACATCTAACTCGACACCCGACCTGACCTGTGACAAGGCTTGATAGGTATTACATATCCTCCCGGGCTAAAAAACTAGTTCTAGGAATAAAAGATAAAACAAGTGGGAATGATTTAGACTAATAATAACATATATAAATAACCAAAATAGAGTACACAACATAATCCAAAAATAAATGAAAAACACTAAATACAAAAATAGAACCAAATCTAGATACAATAGATGGAAAAAACTAAAAACAAAACTTAAACCAAACCAAAACAGGACCAACATGATCTCCATGTGACATCTTGGTCACCATAATCCATAAGAACCATCCCACTCCATAAGAAAACCTAAACAAAACATAAACCTAGAAAATAGCTTGGGTCTACTGATAGAGAGTGGCACAGGTAGGGTGTGGTCATAAAGTTTCTCGATTGGTAAGAACCACATAATCTATACATGTATGTTACCAAAAAGGTACATAAATTCTAGTTTGAAATGAATTTAATAAAATAGGTTTTTTACTTTAAAGAACCATACACATTTTCCCATTTTTAAAACCCAGTTTGAAAACCAAACAAAAAGAAGGAACCACAACTTGAATAGTGCATAAAAGGAAGGAAAATCAAACTCAAGATGAGCAATAGGGTATATCAAGAAAAACCAAAAATAAAGGAAACAAAATATCTAGTACTAGACAAATACTAAATAAATAAATAACCAAAAATTTTTAAACTAAAGAAGGAACATATAAATAATAATCATAGGAATTTCTTAAACATTCCTAGAAGAAATCTATGGATGTACTCAGTTTGGACTCACCTGCCAGAGCATTGTGTAACTCTATAGTCAATAATTAACCTGACTGATCAAAACTATCCTCACTAATGAAAAATCCGACCTAGCCTATCCTATATCCAGGGGGTACCAGTCCATCTAATAGGGACCAGAAAGAAACCATTACTTAACCCTTTAAATGACGTCTAGAAAACCCATGATAATAGTACAGGGGATAATGAGGAGGTTATCACATGCTTGACATTAAATAACCCATATATTCCACCGTTCATTCCTTTCCCAAACCCATACACCAACTATAAAAGGCCCTCTCATCAGGAGGATGACCATAGGGGTGCCCATCATACTTGAAACCATTCAAAGTGTCAACTTTGACAACATGTCACATGATTTTTAAAAACAATTTCCAAAATATCAAAAAATACCAACTGGTCCTTGACATTTAAAAATAAAATTTCATTTCCAAAAAGATTTCCCAAACCTAATGTGAAAATACCATTTAGGATTGAAAGGTTCTAAATGGGATTTTTGAGTCATTGAACTACCAAATTACACTTTAAGGTTCCAAACCAGTGGAACATTAAGAAACACATTTGAAAATCACATTAGAGATCATTTGGGAACCAAGGAGACTTTTAGGAAACATTGGGGGTTTTAGAAGAACCATTTGAAATAAGTAGGGATGAGGAAGAGAAGAAGGGAGAGGGAAAGTTGTTTTGAAATGTAGGGTTTAAGGTGGAAATTTATATAGAAATCCATTATCATTTGTGTGCCTATCCATATATGCACCCATAAATATACTGATATGACCACATCCAATAAAACACTTATTGAAAGCCATAACAGTACCGAAGGTTTTAATTTAATAAACATGAGTAGCACAATGACCTATCATAATGAACCCATTGAAACATAAAACCATAAAAGACAGCAAAATATACTCACAAGAAAAATTCCCAAACACACCAAGTTATCAAAACATAACCAAATACAAACACAATCCCAAGTTCTAAATTTCATTTTAAAAGGCCAATTGACATTTTTTCAAACACCTTTCATGATATATAAAGGCATAATAAGATAAATAATTTAAAAACCCATTTTTATCAAATTGACAACATGAAAAAACAACAAAAATTCATACAACCATATCACCATCATGATAAAAAAATTTATAAATTATTTTGGAAAGCTCAAGCATCAATTAGAGTGTTCTATAAAGGAAATGGACTGAGTAACCTACCACAACAATGTGTGAATGTGAAGAAAATCTGGGAGAAGAAAGTTCTAGGACCAAGAGACAAACTGCACACTCTAAAATTAAAAAAACACAATCCAAGAATGAAATATAACCACTACGGTTCATACAAGAGAGAACTAATCCAAGAAAAACTAAGAAACTAAGACAAAAAGAGAATAAGGGGATAATAAGACTTAAACAAGGAGGAATCCACCGAAACATTGAAGGAGAAACACCCAAGATTCAAGGAGGAGGAGAGGAAGAATCCACCCAAGGATCCCAAGGAGCCACATGAATGATAGGAGAGGGGAGGAGTGGATTTGGGGTTAAAAAATGAGGGGAAAATAGGAATTTAATTTTTTTAAGAAACTAGGTAAGTTGCATGGTTTGAAAAACGGTGTGCCAACCATGTGCACCCAACTAGAAGAGGAGGAAACCACACAAGCTAACCACATGGTTTGGGAAACTATGAACCAACTATAAAAAAATGGTTCAATCAAAAATTGAAGAACCCCTCATGCAGTTGCCACATGATTTCCTCTAACCGTTCCCAAGCTGTGTGCCTTGTCCCAAACACCTCCCAAGATCTGCACAATTTCTCCTTTGACTCACACAGTTTTTTCCAATCCGTGTACAGGTTGTGCAATAAAAACCATGGAAGAATAAAATGAACCGAAAACAACCTCATCTTTCACCAACTGCAGATTTTCTCCCCAAACCACGCACAACAACTGCGAACAGGGCCAAAAATAAGTCGAAACCTCCAAAAATAAAAAACTTTAACCAAGAACTCAACTCGAACCTCAAACAAAATATCCAAAATTAATAAATAAATGAATTTAAAATACAACAAAGGATAGAGTGTGATAGAAGTTAATAATACAAAAATTTATATATAGGTCACGAAATAAGGTCATACCATTAAATTTATTTAATTTATATAAAAAAACCCACTTAGACAGTGGTTTGGTCCAAATAAGAATTTTTAATGTCATGGTCATAAGTTAGCACACACAAAGGGGTACCACTAGTTAGGAAGACAACCTCTGATAATGGAAAGGTTACAAGGGAGTATTTATAACACTACTAATAATTAAATTAAGGAAAAGAATATTTTTAAGGCAACATGTGGAAGGTCTGGCATGCAGTATCATGAAATATGATATAAAAAAATATACTTTTAAAGAAAAGTAATATACCACCTACCTTATGGTGGAAGATGACTCCTCATCTAGTATTGTCCTCTTATCTGGGTTAGAATATGATAAATCAAAAGAATAAATGAATACCTTGAAAACATGGAATATTAGCTTACATGGATTTATCATTCCATATAGTGTGATAAATTAATAAAGGAAGGAAGTGTAATTAATAAATTTTAGATATAGATAGAACATGATGAACAAAGAATGAAATAGACTTTAGATGGAGGTGGTTTCTCAAATTATAGCTCGGAGGAGATGGAGGAGTTCTCATCGGAGGGGGAGAGGCGTTGTATGAATAAAGGAGGGAAAAAGGACAAAGGAGTTTAAAATAAAGGGTGGGTAAAATATGAAACCTTTAGTTTTTAGAATATATTTTTTTATTGAATAAATTTAATTTTTTTGATATCTTGTACTATACACAACACCGAGTTTTAATGTACCACAATATGTTATTTATATTTCCATTTAACATGTTTGTTATGAACTAGCCATTAAAATTGGTGCTATAAATAGGAATAAAAACATTTAAAATATTAAGTATAATATTTTTATATAAGTAAAACATATTGATAAAAATTACTTAACTTTTGGTAAAGTCTTTAAATGTTTCAAAAATACCATTTTCTTAAAAAATATTTTTATTTACTTTTTTGAACAAATAATAAAATTAATTTTTGAAAATTTTATAAACTTTATTTGAAAAATAAAATTTATTTTTTAAATCATAATGTCAAAAATTATATTGGAGTTCATTTTTGAGAATTTTCTGAAAAGATAATTTTTTAGTGAATAGTGAAAAATATTGGTTTTTATTAAAAGCCGTCATTTCATCCAAAGAATTTACAAGATAAATTATATTTTTTATGGTTTGAAAAGTAATATTAGTTCAAATATATATTGAATAATATAATTTATTTAATTCGAATCAATTTCATATTTAATTTGGATATACAAACATTTTAATCTTTTGAAAAATTTCTCTTTGGAAACCTCCTCTTTTGTCACATCCATGGGTTTAATTTTAAATTAAATCCCACCACTTATGTGAATATAATTTTGAAAATTGGATAAATATTTATAATGATAAAAATTTATATTATATAATAAGTCTAATATATATTTTTTCAAAATGAATAGAAAAAATAGTAAAAATTAATTACCACAATTAAGGTTAAAACGAGTTTATCGGGGATTAAAATAAAACGATAAAGGGTAAAATGAACTAGAAACCTATGAAAAACAAATTTTATGGATATATTTAGACCTTATCACCTATATGTTTTTATTATGACCCATTTTGGATCTGTTTTTCATGTAAAAAACATGGGTACACTTTATTCTTTTCAAAAAATCAATGTGCATCCTCTCCCCCACTTATAAAAGGCCACCCCTCTCCTCTCTTATTCACACTTCAAAAACTCTTTGGTTCCTAAATTAACTACCAAAATATATTCCTTAATTCAATCCCCATATCCTAGAGTATTTTTCTTTTATTTATAATCCCTCCTAATAAGTATTTAGATGTAAACCTAAAGAGGTTCTCTGAAGAAGAGGTACAGTCCTTAAACTTGTATTTTCATTTTATTTTTCCCTATAACTACTTAAAATGTTCTTTTATTATTTATATATAATAAAAAATTATCTAAAATATACTGATATGTAATTATTTTAATTTCATATCTATTCTATCCCCTCTTCCATCAAATGGGAAATGAAACCATCGATCCTGTGTACGACGGACTACTACCTCACGAACCGATGTTATTCATTTTCTATTACCACCTCACACATATTTATATAATTATGTATTAAATATTTATATAATATAATTATGATATTATTATAATTATGGAAATATAATATCACACATATTTTTTTACCTTCTAACCTATTGGAAAACAATAACGTCTCTCTTGTGTATGGTGGGCTATTTCCTTGTGAACCTATGTGATGTGCTTTTCATTTATGTTTTACTTGGATGGTAATTGGGATATATTAAATTATTATATATGATATTTTTAACATAATTATACTTCTATAATTATAATATCATACATATCTTCTTAATTTCCATTTTTTGGGTTTACGATAACGCTGCTCGTGTGTAAGGCGGATACCACCTCACAAAATGATGTGATTGTTTTTTCACAAACACTTTGAATGAAAATTAATAATGATAAAGTTAATAAATATATGTGATATATATTAATTAATAATTATTACATGTTTAATTATTATTTTCCATTCTTTTTTTCCATCCATTTAAAAAATTGGAACAACATTCATGCGTATGTACGTCCCACTGTCTCCATGAATGGTGTATTTCATTTTATATCTCTAACTTTTATGGATTAATATAAATTAAAATATAATTAATATATAATATATTTGTATCATATTTAATATTATATATATGA
Organism: Viscum album; assembly: GCA_963277665.1. Classification (NCBI taxonomy): domain Eukaryota; kingdom Viridiplantae; phylum Streptophyta; class Magnoliopsida; order Santalales; family Viscaceae; genus Viscum; species Viscum album. The sequence goes on along the minus strand of OY728120.1, from coordinate 1,531,725,330 downwards.
TATAACCATGATCAATGTAAAAGGATTGAAAATACCAAATCAAAACATACATGAAAAAACAAAGTACTTATTACCTAAAACATGATTTTAACAAGGAATTGTTAATAAATGGGTAATAAAAATTAATAAGTAAATAATATATGGTATGATATATATAAGTATTTTTATATAATAGTTATATAATAAAACTATATTTATTATATAGGAGTTTCGAACATGTATGAAGGAATTCGAGACTTAAGGTAAGAGATTTTTCGCTCAATTTATCTTCTTTGGGACATGTGTTATGTTATTGAACTATATTTTTTTATGAGGTGTATATAAAGACCATTTGACATGTAATATTATGAATTTATTTATTCTGATGATATTATAAGTTTAATTTAATGCTATTCTTTCATGGGGATTATGATTCAAAGTTTTCAAAGTGGTGAGGGTTTTATGTTACAATCTCTTTGTTTATCAGTTTTTTATGATTATACTCACAATGATAAAATATTGCGATCTATCTCTAAATAAAATCATGTATTTTATTATCCTCTAGTTATTTATGTATAATACATGTTTTTATTTCATTTTCCTCTCTTAAATTATTAAATATACCAAAATTTTTCTTTTATGAAAAATCATATTTATTTATCTCTTCAGTTGAAAACCCCTTTTCTTCCTTATCCATGTTTTTCAAAAAAATGTTTTAATTTTTTTTAGAATTATCTAAAGTATTTATTAATGATATTTTACCCATGTTTTACTTTTTACACAGTGTTTTATAATGATTATTCAAGTCTCTTTCTAAATAAGGTCCATTTGTCTTTGATCAAAAAATTTAAAGGAGTATTTATTTTAACATGTATGACAAAAACATAATTTCCCACCATCATTACCACCCAATGTTTTAAATGTTCATTTATATGTTTCCAATTTTATTTTAAATAAAAATTAATTTGAAAATGTTTTATGTTTTAAAAAGTATTTTTCAAAGTAGAAAGGATATTTTCTTCAAGAAATGTTTTAAATGATCTCTAAATATTCCATTATAAGTTTTCATTGTTATTTTCAAAGAAAAGGATTTTGAAATTTCTCTATGGTTTAATTTTTTTTTTCAAATTTTAAAGGATATTTTCCCCAATAAATTTTCCAAGTTATATTTCAAAATCATTTTCCATCTAATATAACATCCTTTGATGTAACTTAATATTTTTTGGTGATATGGTCTAATGATACCATATTTATTCATTTTCTGGATAGATTATATTTATGATGAAAAAACTTTTATAAAACCTCTTTCTTTTACAAGGGTTATTCTATGATGAAATGTTTCATGAAACTCAATTATTTTCATGGGCTCTGATATGATTAATGTTTTATGATGCCCACTTCTTTTCATGGGTTTTGATATGATGAATGTTTTATAATCTTATGGTACAAATATATATGATTTTCATTATATGATGGGTGGGACCTATTTCTCCTTCTAATGCATTAGGTAAATATAGATATCTCATGAGTTAAACATGACTGGAATAGGGATTAAACCCTATTTTTCAAGGGACTATTTCCATTATGATAGTCTTGGGAGCGAAACTTTACTACTATTATGTTTTGTGGAGTGAACTCATTACACTATGATAGCCATGGAAATGAGCCTTGACTACTATGGAAATGTTTTTCTATGATTATTTATATGCCAAAATTCCATGTCTTATTCAAATGTTATGATCTTATGGATCATGTTCTTTGATTCCCTTATGATTCATGTATTATGAACTTCCAATATTTATGCCATGAATCCAGATTATGATCTTTGATGTAACGAACCTAAATTTTGAATAATATTTATTTCTTAAATTTGTGTGTTATTTAATTTTATACTCCACAAAACTATATCCTTTAATTAATGAAGTGATACTGTTAGGTTTCGACTGTTATATGACCATTGGTCAATATGACCGTTGGAAAATAAAATCTTAACATTACAATTGTTGTTTATAAATACAAGTGATCTTGGTTAACTAATACAGAAAGAAGAGTCGATGGCCTCATCCAGTAGACTCGGGCCATACAAAACCCATTTGTCAGAGCTTGAGAAGAAGGTTGCATCTTTGGGCTTTTCTCAGGACCAAGCCCAAGATGAGCTTCAAGATGTGAAGCTTGAACAGAATCACCTAACAGAGAAGTTCAAGTTGATAGAAATCACCACTCGGGCAATGTTTTCCGATCCACCCCAATATTCTATCACCATAGCACACCTTACACTTAGGTCATATGCAGGTGTTATAAGGGGCTATGTAACGAGGCCTTAGATACTTTTTAAAATCCATTGGTATAAATAAAATTTTTATTTCTTATTATGGTAAAATTTATGATTTTCAAATGTCTGGATAAATATAGGATGAATATTATTGATGAATTTTGTAAAAAGGGTATTTCAAAATATTCATGTAAACTTTAAATAATTAATAATGTGAAATGATTTTCAAAAAATGGTCTTTTATAGTTGTGATCAATAAGAAATTTAGAGTTTAATAATATCAACTTTATTTTTAGTAAATAGTAAAGTATGAATAGTAACATACCCTTATGAATATTAATGAATAGTAAATTGGACAAAAAATAGAAACTTCACCCATGAATGTATAAATACAATTTAGACATATTAAAAGTGAAAAACTGATCATATTATAAGTTTTGTTATTTTTTTATGTCATTAATAATTTATTTTCAATTTTATAATTAATTTAATAATTTAAAATGGAAATTTATTTTCATAAAATATAATCATAAATTTTTACTTTATTGTCTTATGGTTATACAATAATTTTATTGGACCATGATTACTTTTTCAAGGGATTACAAAATAAGTTATAGTTTTAGAGTTTTTTTTGAATAAATAATGATTTTATTTAAAAATTAAAATAAAAATGTTTATAAAATTATTCTCATAAAATAGAGTTCATTTTTAAATTTATATCATCGACATTAGGTTAGGGTGAATTTTTGAGATTTTCATAAAATGTTTTGTTTTTCAGTGAATAGTGAAAATACAGTTTTGAGTTCCGGGTGTTTAATGACATCAATAATGATGTAATAATGATGTAATCATTATATTATACCTTTTAATATTAATATATTCTATGAGGTTTCCCAAGTGTCCAATACCATGGGTAAATACCACCGATGAGGTGTCCCTTGGAAATTAAATAAATATTCCCTCACTTTTCCTATAAATACCAAGACATTACCTCATTCATTTCATTCAAAAATCCTCCTCAACGAAGTTCTAGTATTTTTACCTCCCAAGGTGTCCTCCCAAGGATCCCTTAATCCCCCAAGGTCCCAACCTTCATTATTTCTAAGTTACTCTTCAAGGTAAGGGAACCTTTCACCCTCCTCTTTTAAGTCATGACTTCCTTTATGTTATATCTTTTAGTTTCTATTTCATTATGTGGGGGTATATTCTTATATATATTTATCACTATCCATTTCATTTCCAATTGATGAGAGAAAATTTCCTCTCTCATCAAATTATTTTTCTGAATTATAAGCGTTGCCGTTAGGCTGCCGAATTTTTGTAAAAGAAATCACATTTTAACTTTTCTTTCAAATTTCCTTTTCATGTCATGTGTCATTCCAAACCATTATATTAATTCTTTTTATTTTGAAACTTTACAATAAATTATTCATTTATTGATGTGAGATCCTTTCCCCTCTCTTTTTATTATTTTCTAAAACCATTTTATATAGCCGTTATGCTGCAGATACTTTGTCTCAAAATATCTCTCTATTTTTCTCAAGAAAGTCTCTTGTTTTATTTATCTGAATACCAAAATATATTTTCATTTTCAGAGGTATTCATCAAGAAATAAAATTTATCTATTTTATTATGGAATCGACATACATGAATCCCTCTTTCCTTTTCCAAGGGTTACAAAATACATAAAGATCATGTTTCTAAGCACTTTTAAGACGTCACGATTTTGAAGTGAAACCCATTACTTTTACTCTCTATGGGTTATTTATGAAATGTTTGATTATGATCTATGTGGCTCACATGAATATAAAGACATATTAAGGGTGATCCCTGATAGCACACCAATTCGTTGGGTAAATAATTTAATCTCTAGAGATGACAAGTTTCACAATACCTTGGTGAATAACCTTGGTAATTTTTATAACACCTTGGGGATGAACCTTGGTGATATGTTCATGAATGTATAAATTAAATGTTATAGCCACATATTAATTTTATATTTAATATTATTTTCATTATTAAATGCATCCACTTCCATTTCTCATGTCTTTATGTTTTTCATCAAGTTCTTATTGATATCATAAGTAAACTAATTCCCTTTCTTTCCTTACTGGGATTTCTGCTCAACCTTTCCTTTGATGTATGTCTCTAGGTTATGAGACTTAGTAGTTGTACATAGGATGAACTTTTCAAGAGGATTTTCAGGGGGATTTAAAAGAGTGTTTTAAGTTTTCATATATTTTGTACCTGATTTCAAAGACACTAGACTTTAAAGGTCCTCTATTTGTAAAATGTAATGAAAAGTTATGTTAAAACGGTGGGATGATATATTTGATATAAAGGGTATGGTTTTAAAATTTTATTCTCAATTTATCATACACTTATTCTCAAGTTATTTTTACATATCTACCTTTTATACCCTTACTGAGCATATAACTTCATCATTTATTATGTTTCCTTTCCCTGTGTTATGAAGAAAGGTTTTATGTATGATATTTCTATGTTTTGTGATAATTATGAATAACTTAGTGGGAGATGAAGTAGCAAACTTATGAACTAATTTTTTATGTGTCCAAGTTTCCAAGGTCAATACACCTTTATGATCCCCAAGTGTGTATTTATGTAATGAAATGAATATTCATATAAAAAGATATAATATCTATGTATGAAAATCCTGGGTCACTATAGTTGGTATCAGATTATAGGTTTAGTTAATATTTGGAAACTAGGGCAAGAGAAATTCAGTGATATCTCTAAGGATATGTCTAATGAAAAGTCTAAGGATATATCAAAGTATATTAAAATGTCCTGGAATTTTAGTGAAGGATAGAGTGAGTTGTTTCCAAGAAATTACATTCCTATATTGATATTAAAATTGGACGTGGCTCTAGAACATATGTACCATTGTCACGACCCGTCCTCGGGGCCCGTGTCGTGACTACCCCAAGCCCACCTTCCATAGGCCAAGGGCTGGAGACTAGCACCAAGGCGTAAATCCCGGTAAAAAGGGAAGGCATTGCCTTTGTAAAGTAATCCAAAAACACCACAGAGCAAGCAGGCAGAAGTAAACACTAAGTAAAAACTGGTACAACAGTAAGTGCGGAAAAGTAAGTGGGCCAGTATACAAACCCAAACTGAAAGTAAAGTACAACTGGAAAGGGAAAACAACAACTGAAAAGTAAAGCCGCATCGTCGAGCTGTCCACTAGAAATACCTCCTAAAGGGTGGGTACAGATAGCCTCCACTGCTCCTCGGGTCCAGCCGACCGCTCCGAGTACATCCCATCTAGTGGTCCACCTCCAGGTACCGTCTTTCTCCGCAAGCCTCAACCACGATCAGCGCTGTCCGTTGTCTGCAACCAACATAACGTAGTGTGGGCATAGCCCGTGCAGGGGTGAGTATAAGCTACTCAGTAGGGACTCCGAGACCCCCGAAGGTCTCCCAGAATCCACAAAGGATAATCCAAAAAGGAAATATACAATCACGAAGTAACATTCGACACTGCTTAGGTATATTCCCATACATATACCTAATTCATCAATTCTCGTTCGGCTCCAACATCCGAGCCCAAGTACAACCCAATCCACACCGGAAAGCAAAATGAAAATCCACACAGGATAGCACAACACAATACACAAAGGAAAGAAAAATAAGATTAAGCTCACACAGGTATACTTCTTCGTATGACGATAGAGATGATCAGATATTTCCACTGATTCATCTAAGCCGTCGGACCCACAATGGATCGATAGGTACTAACCCCTGCAATGACCCACATAGGATCTGACCCACAAAGGATCGATAGGTAACTAACCCCCGCAATGACCCACACAGGATCGGACCCACACATGATCTGTAGGCGCTGACTCACACAGAACCGCTGAGTGATGACCCACACAGGATTGGACCCACACAGGATCGGTAGAACTGATCCACATAGGATCACTGAGTGTTGTATTCATCGCCGTCGAATCCACTGAGGTTCTCTGTACAGTCGTCGTAGTAGTAGCAGTCGCAGCCATCTCTAGGGTTCCCGCACACAGCAAGCTCGTTCGGGAGGGTCCGCTCCATGAGCCGAGAGGCTGATACATCAACTGACACATAGTCTAGATTTGATGTATCAAAAAGTTCCGTATCGTCAACAGGAACTCAACGTCGCAGACGGCGCGTCAATCAGACACCCGGTCTGAGAGTTATTGGCTTTTTCGTCCCAGGGGCCCGGTTGGTTTTTAAGGCAAAACCAACCCGACCGTACTCCACCTGCGTCCAAACCTCGGGCGGAGTAAGCCAAAAGATCCTTCTCACTAAGAGGAAACCAACAAAGTTGACGGCACGTCAATCAGACGTCCGAAGCTTAAGATATGAGTGTTTCCGCTCCGAGGGCCCGATTGGTTTCATGTACAAACCAACACGGCTAAACTCAAAGTACTCCGAAACCTTGAGTGAGATATACCGAAACAACTGTCTCGATCCAAGGATCGCATTGCCGCTGACGGCACGTCGATCGGAGGCTCGTAGCTCAAGATACGTGCAAAAGACCAAAAAGGTCCGAAGACGGGGGGTCTGGGCCCGGACCGACCCGGCCGAGACCCCCTGGGTCGGCCCGGATGGGCGCGGCCCGACTGCTGGCCTGGCGGTCCGGTGCACGGCGCCAGCGGGCTCGGCCGAACGGCCAAGCCGTTCAGTTTAGCGGGGGGGGGGGGGGGGGCGCTGCCCCCCACGATTTGTAACCGCGGCCCCCCTTAATGGGGTCCGTTTGCTTGCCGGCCGGGGGTTTGAACCCCTAGCTGTTCTCCTGTCAAGCTGACCCGCCCCGGCCGGCCGGTTTCTACCACCACGGGACCAGCGTCGGCCAGTCCCCTCCCTGCTCCGACACCGGTGGCCCGGAACCGGCCGCCGGTCTCCTTGCTCTGCCGCGGCCCGGAACCGGCCGCAGACTTGATTCATCCGATGAGGCGCGACGGCGCCGCACCCCTCCGCCGCGGCCCCGCTCCTGCCGCGGTGCTTTTTCGGTTCTTCGGCGCGGCGCGACGACACCGCGACTTGGTCCAATTTCATGGCACGACGCGACGGCGCTGCGCATTACTTGCCTCACGATCCCGCGCGGTGCGACGACACCACGCCATTCCTTTCCAATCCACAATTGAACTAACAAGGATAAAGGAGGTGGGTCGCCTGTGTTTCTACTGTCCGGCCCCCCTCTCGTTAATCGATAGCATTTGGTCATATTACATGAAGAACGTCAATGTAATATTCATGAACAAAATAAAAATAAACAAACCCCTACCTCGTGCGATCTTGAACGGAGGTTCATCGAACGAGGATTCGTCATGGAAAAACCGCCGCGGAAGGAGGAAGTCGCATTGGCGTCGCGATACACGACGTTGCGTAATCGGTTTCTGAGAACTCGGTGTTCTTCGTCAGAGACCGATGTGTTCTTCGCGTTCTTCGTCGAAGATGAAGAAGTTCCTCAAGTCCTTAGTCTTTTCTCCCAAAAACTCCACCACAAGGTTCCAACCCCAAATAAAATAAGCTCACCTCTTATTTTATTAACATAACATAAATTTTGAATTTCATGAGTTTGAAATTCAAACATCCACACTTAACTCGCATAATTAATAACATAAGTTATTAATATTTAAGTTATCAAAAGTTAATGGTGAGTTGAGGGGGGTTGAAGAATATGAAGGGGTGGGGTTCGTGTGGGCCCCACAACCCTCATAACCTCCCTTGGGAAGTTGGGTAGTTACCCAACTTCCACCCAAATCCTTAAACCACTTAAAGAAAATAAAAATTGTAGTTAAATTATAAATTAAACTTCCACAATTTTTATCATCTTCTCTCGAGGAAACGCAACTCCGAAAATGGCGTTCCTAAGCAATTATCGGCGCTGTGGTTCCATCAGAGCCCTCAGAATTCGATTCCGAGCACCGGTTCAAAAGTTATAAATTCTCGCTCGTTCGTTCATTGAACGTACTCGAGCTAAACTTCGGATAGAAATTCTGGGCACACCGGGCTTTAGAATCATGTGCCGTCAGAAACTGCGTTCTTGTAAAATCCCAAAGAAAATTAAGAAAAAAAATTCCTTTAATTTTACGGGTCTTTACATCACTCCCTCCTCAGGGCTTTACGTCCTCATAAAGATACATCATAAACTAGGGAAACAAAAGTGGGTACTGAGCATGCATCTAAGCCTCCCGCTCCCAAGTGCCCTCCTAGAGGTTCCCGTGCTGCCATCTGATGCGCACTAGAGGAATCGACCGTCCACATAGGACCCGCTCCTGTCGATTCTCGATCTCCACTGGGACCTCCAAAAATGTCACCCCATCATCAACGTCTAGCTCCCCATGGTCAATGATGTGCATTGGGTCATGCACGTATCTCCTCAGTTGAGATACGTGGAAGACGTCGTGCACCCGGTGCAACTGAGGTGGTAGAGCCAGGCGATAAGCCACCTCGCCAATCCTGCTGAGGACCTGGAACGGTCTGATGAAGCATGGAGACAACTTTCCGCCTCGGCCAAATCTCCGTAATCCACGTCGAGGTGAGACACGCAAGAAGATGTTTTCGCCATCCTCGAACTCTAGTGGCCTCCGCCTCCTGTCAGTATAAGACTTCTGCTGGCTCTGAGCTGTCCTCATCCGCTCCTGGATGACCTGGACCTTCTCTGTCATGGCCTGGACCATCTCCGGTCCCACAAGTGCTGACTCCCCAGGGTCTTTCCAGCACAAAGGAGATATGCAAGGTCGGACGTACAAAGCCTCGTACGGTGCCATCCCGATGGTGGAGTGGTAGCTTTTGTTGTACGCAAACTCCACCAAGTGTAGGTGGTCCTCCCAGCTGCGACCAAAGTCGAGGACACATGCACAGAGCATGTCCTCGAGAGTTTGAATGGTTCTCTCTGTCTGACCATCCGTCTGAGGGTGAAAGGTGGTGCTCAGACGTAGCTGCATCCCAAATGCCTCCTACAACCCCTTCCAATGCCGGAAAGTAAAGAGAGAATCTCGATCGGAGACGATAGATGATGGCACACCGTGAAGCCGTACAATGTCCTGAACGTAGAGACATCCCAAGCTCTCCACTGAGCCCTGCTCTCTGACGGGTAAGAAGTGAGCCGACTTGGTGAGTCCGTCGACAATCACCCAAATGGAGTCGTGACCTCTGGAAGTGCGTGGAAGTACAGCCACGAAGTCCATAGATATCCCATCCCACTTCCACTCTAGGACCTCCAAGGGCTGTACCAAGCCTTTTGGTACCTGATGCTCTACCTTCACCTGCTGGCAGGTGAGGCATCGAGAAATGAACTCTGCCACAACCTTCTTCATGCCCGACCACCAGTGCTGTCGTCTGAGATCCTGGTACATCTTCTCCACTCCAGGATGTACCGCCAAAGGGGAAATGTGAAACTCTCTCAGCACCTCCTCTCGTAAAGTGACTGGTACCATGGTACGTCCTCTGAAAAGGATGTCGTGCTCTGCTCCAAAGGAGAAACCATCAGGTGCCTGTCCTGAGGATATCTGTGCACGCTGCGTCTCACAGTCAGCGTCCCCACACTGTGCCTCTCTGACCTGTTGTATTAGTGGAGGAGAGACTGTGAGAGATTGAAAGAAGGCTGCGCCATCTCTATCCACAAAGGATATCTTCAAGGCGGCTAGCTGCTCTATCGCCTCCTCAAGTAGCTGAATGCCCGTCCTCCTACTGAGGGCATCGGCTACCACGTTCCCCTTCCCAGGAGTATAGACTATCTCAAAGTCATAGTCCTGGAGGAACTCGAGCCATCACCGCTGTCTCAGGTTCAGTTCCTTTTGAGAAAAGATGTACCTGAGACTCTGATGGTCATAAAAGACTGTAAAGCACTCTCCCATCAGATAGTGTTGCCATGTCTTCAGAGCGAAGACCACTGCTGCTAACTCCAGGTCATGGGTAGCGTAGTTCTTCTCATGCGGCCTCAACTGACATGATCCATAGGCGATCACTGCCCGCTCTTGTATCAGGACACATCCGAGCCCAGTCCCTGGTGCATCACAGTAGACTACGTACCCTACTCCCTCCTCAGGCAACCTCAAGATAGGGGCACTGGTCAATCTCTGTCTTAGCTCCTAAAAGCTCTGCTGACATCTTTCTGACCACACAAAGGGTTTCCCCTTCTTCGTCAAAGCTGAGAGTGGTGCCGCAGCTTTGGAGAAGTCTGGCACAAATCTCTGATAGTATCCAGCTAGTCCCAAGAAACTCCGCACCTCCGTCATGCTCTTGGGTGGATCCCAAGCTAGGAATTCCTCGATCTTCGTAGGATCCACTGAAACTCCCGCCTTATAGATGACGTGTCCCAAGAAGTGGACCTCGCGTATCCAGAACTGACACTTCTAGAGCTTTCCATAAAGCTGGTGCTCTTGGAGTGTGTCTAGCACAACCCGCAAGTGGTATGCGTGCTCCTCCTCAGTCGTCGAGTAAATCAAAATGTCGTCGATGAAGACCAAGACAAATCAATCGAGGTATGGCTGAAAGATCCTGTTCATGAGGTCCATGAACACTGCTGGAGCATTGGCTATGCCAAATGGCATAACCAAGAACTCATAGTTTCCATACCGACACCTGAAGGCCGTCTTCTGCACATCCTCGTCCTGAACTCTGAGCTGATGATAGCCTGACCTGAGGTCTATCTTCGAGAACCACCGTGCTCCCTTGAGCTGATCGAAGAGGTCATCAATCCTCGGTAGCGGATACTTGTTCCTCACTATCACCTAGTTCAGGCGACGATAGTCTACACAAAGTCGCAAGCTCCCGTCCGCCTTCTGGGCGAACAAAACGGGGAAGCCCAGGGTGAAACACTGGGTTGGATGAATCCCTTTCCCTATAAGTCCTCCAACTGTACCCATAGCTCTCGAAGCTCAGAAGGGGCCATTCGATACACTGGAGTCGATATCAGGGTTTTCCCGTATAGCATCATGCCTTTTTATCACATAAAATTTCAATACATTTTACAAAACCGAGGATCTTTAAGGTTTAGTGTCTTGGAAACCAGGAACTTAAAACATGAAAACATAAAAAATTATTATTAAACACTTGAAAGAATTCTCCTCATGTTCATCCTAGGTTCATTACTGCATCTCATAACCTGGGGACATACATCAAAAGAAAGGGTGAGCAGAAGTCCCAGTAAGGGAAACAAGAGAAACATTTTACATGTGAACTTGAGATACTTCAATAAGGTCATGAAAATAACTTTAAGTAATGAGAAAAAAATCATTAGATATATCATAATAAAAATAACATTTTTAATAACTTGAATATGTGGCTACAACATTTAATATTGACAATCATTTCGTTTCACCAAGGTCCATCCCCAAGGTGCCATTAAAAAATACCAAGGTTATTCACCAAGGTATTAGTCTAAAAATTCATCTCTAGAGATTAAGTCTTTACCCAATGCATTGAAGCGCTATCTGGGCGCACCCTTGAAATTTCTTTATTATCATGTGATCCACATATATCATCATCAATAATTTAATAAACAACCCATATAGCATAAAATAAATGGGTTTCATTTCATTATCATAACGTTTTAAAAACTGCTTTAAAGACATGATCTTTATGTCACTTTAAACCCACGGAAAAGGGAAAGAGGGTTTCATGTATGTAAATCCCAGAATTTAAAATATAACATTAGGATATATATGTGAATACCCCTATATAAATAAGAGATTTGAGTATTCAATTAATAGCATAAAATAATTTTGAGATAAAGAGGGAGGCATTTTGAGATGAAAACTATGCAGCATAACGTCTATGATAAATGGATTTAGAAAACATTGAAAAGAGAGGGGACATGGGTCACCCACTAAAAAATGATACATAAAACAGTAGGGTAACAGAATATAAAGTATTTAAGAACATGGTAATGAAATTTTAATGATATACCATATGAAACGAAGAACTTGAAAGGAAGACAAAAATAAGATTTCTCTTATGAGAATTCGGCAGCCTAACAGCGTCACTTAAAACTTCAAAAAATGGATTAACAAGATCAAATAGGGTCTCTCATCATATGAAAATAAATGATCATTATGATGGATATAGAGATAATACCCCAACATAATAAAAGGGAACTTGAAAGACTTTACATGAAAGTAGATCTTGAAAACGAGAAGGGTGAAGGAACCCCTTAGAAATTCGGCAGCCTAACGACGCCACTTAATCTTCCACAAAAATGAATTGATGAGATCAAATAGGGTCTCTAGTCATATGAACATAAAATTTCAGTATGATAGATATAGAGATCATAACCCAACATAATAAAAAGTAACTTGATATACTTGACATGAAAGTAGATTTTGAAAACGAGAAGGGTGAAAGAATCCCTTAAAAATTCGGCAGCCTAACGGCGCCACTTAAACTTCAGCAAAAATGAATTGACAAGATCAAATAGGGTATCTCATCATATGAACATAAAAGATAAGTATTATAGATTTAGAGATCATACCCCAAAATAATAAAAATGAACATGAAAGACTTGACATGAAAATAGATCTTGAAAACGAGAAGGGTGAAAGAATCCCTTAAAAATTCGGTAGCCTAACGACGCCACTTTAACATTGTTAAAATGAAATGATGAGAGCAAGAGGGGGTATCTCATAATATTAACATGAAAAGTACAGTAATATTAATATAAAATAACATCCTTCAACATAATATCATGGATCACAAAAGAAGTGACATAAAAGAGATTACTTGAAAAGAAAGAGAGAGATCAGATCCCTTACCATAAAACGTAACTCTTAAAACTCAAAGGTTGGGACCTTGAGGGCTTGGGGGAACCTTGGGAGGAATCCTTGGGAGGTAATGAGACTAGAAATTATTTGGGGGAGAGTGGGGAGTCGAAATGAATGAGAGGATGGCTTGGTATTTATTCGGAAAGTGAGGGGACAAGGCATTAATGGCCAAGGGACACCTCATAAGTGGGTTTCTCAAAACCATGTGCTCTCCCAAGATATTTCCCATGGAGTTAGGCCACATGGCCCCACCATAAAATTATTAATCACCTTTGGTCGACCATCCCTTAAAATATCTCATGGAATCATCATGACACAGTTATGATGTCATTAAACATACCGAAACCCTAAAACTGTATTTTTATTATTCACTGAAAATTCAACTTTCTCAGAAAAATCCCAAAATTCCACCTTAACCAAGTATCAATGATCTGATTTAAAAAATGTACTCCATTTTATAAAAATAATTTTCTATATATTTTTAATTTATTTTTTAAATAAATACACTATTCACCGAAAATTCATTTTTTTCAGAAAAATCCCCAAAAATTAACTTAACATAATATCAATGCTCTGAGTTCAAAAATGAAATCCATTTTATAAAAATAATTTTCTAAATATTTTTAATTTAATTTTTAATTAAAAAACACTATTCACGTGAAAAAAACTAATACTTGAATAATAATTTATGAAACTGTTATTTAACCATTTTATTGAATCACATTACTTAATCAAGGTACCTAGATTATATTAATACTTTCTTTAAGTGATATTACTAATCCATTTGGACACATTACTAATCCTAATCATAAATTCCCTATTCATAATTTACTATTCATCAAAAATCAAGTTGATCTTATTAGACTCTAAATTTCGTACTGGACATAATTGTAGAAGACCATTTTTTGAAAATCATTACACATTTTTAATTATTTAAGGTTTACATAAACATTTTTTTAAAATATCCTTTCTCTAAAATTCACCAAAAATATGCATACTATATTTATCCAGACATTTGAAAAGTCATAAACATCATCATAAGAAGAAATCCCAATTTTTATTTAAAACAAAGGATTACACGAGGCAGTTACGGTCTCCTTACATAGCCCCTTATCACGCCAGCATAAGACCTATGTGTAAGGTGTGCTAAGGTGAGAGAATCCGAGGGAGGCTCGGCCAAAATCGCACGAGTAGTAATTTCTATCAGTTTGAACTTCTCGCGAAGGCAATTCCGTTCTAGCTTCACACGATGAAGTTCGGCTTGGGTTTGGTCCAGATAAAGGCCCAGTGGTGCTACCTCCTTCCCACGTTCTGTTATATGGGCTTCGATCGGTCCAAGACTACTGGGTGAGGCCATCTAATCTTCTTTCTATAATAATTAACCATGATTACTTTTATTTAGAGACATTAATCGAAACTTTTAGTTTACAGCGGTCATATTGACCAATGGTCATATAACAGTCAAAACCCAACGGTCTCATTTTAATTATACTCATGTTATCCAATGAAACAGTTTTGTTGAGTATAAAAATAACACACAAAATTAGGAAACGAGATTTATTCAAAATTTTGGGTCGTTACAATCACCCCCCCTTAAGAAATTGCATCCTCACAATTTTTTAAAATTGGGTTTTGAAATTTCATTGAATGTCCCACATCGGAAAAAGAGTCAGTAACACTATTACTTTAAAAGAAAGAAAAGGAAGTACAAAGGCCACCCGAGTTTACCCATACTAGGATTCCATTTAGGAAAACATGGACATGGAGGAGAAAACAAAGGGTCAAGTTCTGAGGGAGAGCGATAGAAAACATGATTAGGAGAAAGTTAACCATAAGAAAATCCCAAACTTATGATGTGTGTAAACGGTCTTTGATTACCTAGTAGGAAACGTAAACCAACAACATTTTTGTTTTATGTTCCTTTTCATGATTTTGAGGAATTCATTTACTACATAGAATAAAAACATAAGAAAATATACCTACCTTCATGTAGAGTTTCATCCTTTAATAAGTCTCTACCAAAAATAATCTTTTCTCCAAACGATGAGAATTAAAAAACACTTGGTCTCATCAAAAGAACAAGAATCATCTTCTAGAGAGTCACATAATCCACAAAATATTAACTATATATTTCTTCTATCTTTAAACATTATCCCAAAAATAGAAAGGGTAAGGTAAAACAACTCTTCAAAAATAAAGAATCCCATATGAATGGAAACTACTTTTAAATCTTCAAAGTTCTATGGTACTACCCAAAGTTCATCATAGACCATTCTATAAATAACGGTCCTTAAAATTCCTTAAAATAAACCAAACTAAGATTGAAACCCAAATACAAGAATGATTTGATAACATAGTCTTCCAAAATAAACTTCATTGTTCATATCCAAACAACACCAACCACTCCTAACATATTATAAAAAAAGTAGCTAACCTAAACATATTTTACCCAAGATAGGTTAATCATTTCCATAAGTGACCTAAATTACTATAAGTCCACCTTAAATTCATCGATTCTTCAAAATATAAGCCAACCTTACTCCTCAATGAAAATACCGTAGTAATCTATTTACCTCGATCATATAGGGTCCCCAAAATAGTGAACGTCTTCCACAATAATAATCATCTTTTAAATCCCCTAATAATCTCTTTCATATTAATATGGAAATCATCGCATTTCCAATCACATTGGTTGTTGGGACATGTTCTTCCATTTCCCACCATTAACTAAGAAGAGAAATTATAATTAGGGGCTTAAATACTTAGCCAATAATCATGAAAAGGAACTTAAAGCATATAAGGATAACTTGTAGAAGAAAAGTATACCCTAACTTGTGATCCCATAGGTTTCCATCTAGGTTATCCA
The DNA here is from genome assembly GCA_963277665.1 of Viscum album. Lineage (NCBI taxonomy): Eukaryota > Viridiplantae > Streptophyta > Magnoliopsida > Santalales > Viscaceae > Viscum > Viscum album. The sequence goes on along the minus strand of OY728120.1, from coordinate 1,531,709,444 downwards.
TGATCATATATTCTTATGTGAATCTTTATTTTATTTTATCTTTGTTCCTTTAACAATGGTTCATACTAAGCTTATAAATTTACCAAAGCATATCCCCCAGGAGTGTCGTAACCAAGAGTGCAGCAAGGCCCGTTGTCGTGTACCAGTTCCTGTTTGAGTCTAGCTCAAAGCGGTGTTTTCGGGATTTACCCCTATGTACATCTGTGCCAGAGCCACCTCTACCTGGTCGTATCCAGACAAGGATGTATTTTCTTGGCAACCCATTACTCAAAACTCACCAAAATACCAGGAAGATTTCCTATATATAAACTTTTCTATAGGCTTCTTCCTAAAGTTTTCATATCCTAATTTCTACAAATAACTAAACCATCCTTTGATACCAACTATATCATCCCGCCTTTTTATCACATAAAATTTCAATACATTTTACAAAACCGAGGATCTTCAAGGTTTAGTGTCTTGGAAATCAGGAACTTAAAACATGAAAACATAAAACATTATTCTTAAACACTTGAAAGTATTCTCCTCATGTTCATCCTAGGTTCATTACTGCATCTCATAACCTCAGGACATACATCAAAAGAAAGGGTGAGCAGAAGGCCCAGTAAGGGAAACAAGAGAAACATTTTACATGTGAACTTGAGATAATTCAATAAGGTCATGAAAAGAACTTTAAGGCATGAGAAAGAAATCATGATATATATCATAACAAAAATAACATTTTTCATAACTTGAAGATGTGGCTACAACATTTAATATTGACAATCATTTCGTTTCACCAAGGTCCATCCCCAAGGTGTCATTAAAAATTACCAAGGTTATTCACCATGGTATCAGTCTAAAAAGTCATCTCTAGAGATTAAGTCTTTACCCAATGCATTGGAGCGCTATCTGGGCGCACCTTTGATATGTCTTTATTATCATGTGAGCCACATATATCATCACCAATCATTTAATAAACAACCCATATAGCATAAAATAAATGGGTTTCATTTCATAATCATAACGTTTTAAAAACTGCTTTAAAGACATGATCTTTATGTCACTTTAAACCCACGGAAAAGGGAAAGCGGGTTTCATGTATGTAAATCCCAGAATTTAAAATAGAACATTTGGATATATATGTTAATACCCATATAGAAATAATAGATTTGAGTATTCAATTAATAGCATAAAATAATTTTGAGATAAAGAGGGAGGCATTTTGAGATGAAAACTATGCAGCATAACGTCTATGATAAATGGTTTTAGAAAACATTGAAAAGAGAGGGGACATGGGTCACCCACTCAAAAATGATCCATAAAACAGTAGGGGGACATAATATAAGGGATTTAAAAGCATGGTAATGAAATTTGAAGGACATACCATTTGAAATGAAAAACATGGAAGGAAGACAAAAATTAGATTTCTCTTATGAGAATTCGGAAGCCTAGCGGCGTCACTTAAAAGTTCCAAAAATGGATTGAAAAGATCAAATAGGGAATCTCATAATATGAACATAAATGATAATTATGATAGATATAGAGTTCATACACCAACATAGTAAAAAGGAACTTGAAAGACTTTACACGAAAGTAGATCTTGAAAACGAGAAGGGTGAAAGAACCCCTTAGAAATTCGGCAGCCTAACGGCGCCACTTAATCTTCCACAAAAATGAATTGATGAGATCAAATAGGGTCTCTCGTCATATGAAAATAAAATGTCTGTATGATAGATATAGAGATCATACCCCAACATAATAAAAAGGAACTTGAAAGACTTGACATGAAAGTAGATCTTGAAAACGAGAAGGGTGAAAGAATCCCTTAAAAATTCGGCAGCCTAACGGCGCCACTTAAACTTCAGCAAAAATGAATTGAAAAGATCAAATAGGGTATCTCATCATATGAACATAAAATATCAGTATGATAGATTTAGAGATCATACCCCAACATAATAAAAAGTAACATGAAAGACTTGACATGAAAATAGATCTTGAAAACGAGAAGGGTGAAAGAATCCCTTAAAAATTCGGCAGCCTAATGGCGCCACTTTAACATTATTAAAATGAAATGATGAGAGAAAGAGGGGGTCTATCATCATATGAACATGAAAAGGACAGTAATATGAATATAAAAGAACATCCTTCAACATAAGATCATGGAGCACAAAAGAAATGACATAAAAGAGATTACTTGAAAAGAAAGAGAGAGATCGGATCCCTTACCTTAAAACGTAACTCTTAAAACTCAAAGGTTGGGACCTTGAAGGCTTGGGGGCACCTTGGGAGGAATCCTTGGGAGGTAATGAGACTAGAACTTCGTTGGGGGAGATTGGGGAGTCGAAATGGATGAGAGTATGTCTTGGTATTTATAGGGAAAGTGAGGGGACTGGGCATTAATGGCCAAGGGACACCTCATAAGTGGGTTTCTCAAAACCATGTGCTCTCTCATGATATTTCCCAGGGAGTTAGGACACATGGACCCCCATACAATAATTCATCACCTTTGGTCGACCATCCCTTAAAATATCTCATGGAATCATCATGACACAGTTATGATGTCATTAAACATATAGAAACCCTAAAACTGTATTTTTATTATTCACTGAAAATTCAAATTTCTTAGAAAAATCCCAAAATTCCACCTTGACCAAATATCAATGCTCTGATTTCAAAAATGAACTCCATTTTATAAAAATAATTTTCTAAATATTTATAATTTATTTTTTAAATAAATACACTATTCACCGAAAATTCATTTTTTTCAGAAAAATCGCCAAAAATTACCTTAACACAATATCGATGCTCTGAGTTCAAAAATGAAATCCATTTTATAAAAATAATTTTTTAAATAATTTTAATTTAATTTTTAATTAAAAAACACTATTCACCTGAAAAAACTAATACTTGAATAATAATTTATGAAACCATTATTTAACCATTTTATTGAATCACATTACTTAATCAAGGTGCCTAGATTATATTAATACTTTCTTTAAGTGAGATTACTAATCCATTTGGACACATTACTAATCTTAATCATAAAATCACTATTCATAATTTACTATTCATCAAAAATCAAGTTGATCTTATTAGACTCTAAATTTCGTACTGGACATAATTATAGAAGACCATTTTTTGAAAGTCATTACACATTTTTAATTATTTAAGGTTTACATAAACATTTTTTTAAAATATCCTTTCTCTAAAATTCACCAAAAATATGCATACTATATTTATCCGGACATTTGAAAAGTCATAAACATCATCATAAGAATAAATCCCAATTTTTATTTAAAACAAAGGATTACACGAGGCAGTTACGGTCTCCTTACATAGCCCCTTATCACGCCAGCATAGGACCTAAGTGTAAGGTGTGCTAAGGTGAGAGAATCCGAGGGAGGCTCGACCAACATCGCACGAGTAGTAATTTCTATCAGTTTGAACTTCTCGCGAAGGCGATTCCGTTCTAGCTTCACACGATGAAGTTTGGCTTGGGTTTGGTCCAGAACAAAGCCCAGTGGTGCTACCTCCTTCCAAATTTCTGTTAGATGGGCTTCGATCGGTCCAAGACTACTGGGTGAGGCCATCGAATCTTCATTCTATAATAACTAACCATGATTACTTGTATTTAGAGACATTAATCGAAACTTTTAGTTTACAGCGGTCATATTGACCAATGGTCATATAACAGTCAAAACCCAACGGTATCATTTTAATTATACTCATGTTATCAAATGAAACAGTTTTGTTGTGTATTAAAATAACACACAAAATTAGGAAACAAGATTTATTCAAAATTTCAGGTCGTTACATCCCGGGGTACAGGTCAATATAAAAGTCTACCTCTCTGCGAGGAGGTAGCCCTGGAACGTCGTCGGGAAAAACGTCCGCATACTGATTCACCACTATAGGAAAACTAGGACTCCACATGTCAACTGCTCCTAGGATGAGGCTAGCCAACTGATGAGTGATGGGATGTCCTCTCCTCTGCGAGAGTCCATCCTGTGCTGCAAAGGCTCCCTTCTCACCGGTTAAGGTGAACCTGCTCCCATCGGTGTGTACACATCGCACCTTGCGCCTAATACAGTCAATCTGTGCATGGAATGTGGACAACCAATCCATGCCCAAGATGACGTCATAATGCCTCGACGCCGCTACAAGAAGATCCCAGCCGAAGCTCTCGCCTCCTAGTGTAAGCTCACACTGCCGGCACCAGTGCGTAATAGTCGAGTCTGCTCCCATAGGAGTCTCTAGCCATAAGGATCGAGCCAACGACTCTGTCAGAATCTCCGAGCTCTGAGCAAGGGAATTGACTATGAAAGAATGACTCGCTCCTGTGTCTATAAGTACTGCAGCAAGGGTGGAATAGACACAGATAGTACCTCAAATCATCTCGGGCGCGCCGTGGTCATAGGCCTCTGCTGCCTGGAGCTGTGCCTGTCTCTTCCCGCCAGCTCCCTGTGGCCGGGGTGGACCTCATGGTGGTGGTGGTGGTGGAGCCTCAAAGCGTCGCCCACCACCTGCTGCTCGGCCTGCTCCTATGCCTCGTCTGCCTGCTCCCTGCAGACCGCCACGGTCGACCCTCTGCCTCTGCCTCGGTGGTCCCACAACTGTCTGCTTCTCCTCGGCACGATGGGTCGGGCAGTCACGAGCCATGTGGCCCCCACGGTCACTGGCACTGGAACTCATGCAGTGTACTAAGGCGACATGCATCGTCAGTGGCTGGGGCTGGAAGCATTGGTGGCTCAGCGGGTAAAGGTACCGCCAGTCCCTCAGCAGTCAAAGGGCCCTGCACCGAGGCCTCGTCGCTCGATGGGCTGTCGTCACGCTCAACTCTCAGAACCCTAGCTGGCTGCCGTCGTGGGGCCATCCTGAAAAGGAAACAGGTGCACCACGGTCAGAACAATATACCTGGTGAGCTGACACAAAGTAATCACAAAGAAAACATGAAACACACATGCAATCAATGTTTTCATGCATTAAGTCAGAAATCAGAAGTCTGGGTCCTGGTGTACGGATACGTTAGCCACCGCACCAACACTGGACTCCCTGGACTGATAACCACACCCAATATTCTAAACACTATTGCTTCACATAGAAAAAGATCAGAGTCCCAAGTTCCGTGGTAGAACCGAACTCCTCTAATACCAATTTGTCACGACCCGTCCTCAGGGCCCGTGTCGTGACTACCCCAAGCCCGCCTTCCATAGGCCAGGGGATGGCGACTAGCACCAAGGCGTAAATCCCGGTAAAAAGGGAAGACATTGACTTTGTAAAGTAATCCACAAACACCACAGAGCAAGAAGACAGAAGTAAACACTAAGTAAAAACTGGTACAACAGTAAGTGCGGAAAAGTAAGTGGCCCAGTATACAAACCCAAACTGAAAGTAAAGTACAACTCGAAAGGGAAAACAACAACTGAAAAGTAAAGCCGCATCGTCGAGCTGTCCACTGGAAATCCCACCTTAGGGGTGGGTACAAATAGCCTCCACTGCTCCTCGGGTCCAGTCGACCGCTCCGAGTACGTCCCGCCCAGTGGTCCACCTCCAAGTACCGTCTTGCTCCGCAAGCCTCAACCACGATCAGCGATGTCCGTCGTCTGCAACCAACACAACGTAGTGCGGGCATAGCTCGTGCAGGGGTGTGTATAAGCTACTCAGTAGGGACCCCGAGACCCCCGAAGGTCTCCCAGAATCCACAAAGGATAATCCACAAAGGAAAGATACAATCACGAAGTAACATTCAACACTGCTTAGGTAAATGCCCATACATATACCTAAGTCAACAATTCTCGTTCGGCTCCAACATCCGAGCCCAAGTACAACCCAGTCCACACAGGAAAGCAAAACGAAAATCCACACAGGATAGCACAACACAATCCACAAAGGAAAGAAAAACAGGATTCAGCTCACACAGGTATACTTCTTCATATGACGATAGAGTTGATCAGATATTTCCACTGATTCATCTAAGTCGTCGGACCCACAAAGGATCGATAGGTACTAACCCCCGCAATGACCCACATAGGATCTGACCCACAAAGGATCGATAGGTAACTAACCCCCGTAATGACCCACATAGGATTGGACCCACACAGGATCTGTAGGCACTGGCTCACACAAAACCGCTGAGCGCTGACCCACACAGGATCAGACCCACACATGATCGGTAACACTGATCCACATAGGATCGCTGAGTGCTGTATTCGTCACCGTCGAATCCACTGAGGTTCTCTGTACAGTCATCATAGTAGTAGCAGTCGCAGCCACCTCTAGGGTTCCCGCACACAGAAGCTCGTTCAGGAGGGTCCGCTCCACGAGACGAGAGGCTGATACATCAACTGACACATAGTCTAGAGTCGATGTATCCAAAAGTTCCATATCGTCAACATGAACTCAACGTCGCAGACGGCGCGTCAATCAGACGCCCAGTCTGAGAGTTATTGGCTTTTTCGTCCCAGGGGCCCGGTTGGTTTTTAAGGAAAAACCAACCCGACTGTACTCCACCTGTGTCCAAACCTCGGGCGGAGTAAGCCAAAAGATCCATCTTACTAAGAGGAAACCAACAAAGTTGACGACACGTCAATCAGATGTCCGAAGCTTAAGATATGAGCGTTTCCGCTCCGAGGGCCCGGTTGGTTTCGTGTACGAACCAACCCGGACAAACTCAAAGTACTCCAAAACCTTGAGTGCGATATACCTAAATGACCACCTCGATCCAAGGATCGCATTTCCGCTAACGGCAGGTCGATCGGAGGCCTGTAGCTCAAGATACGGGCAAAAGACCGAAAAGGTCTGAAAACGGGGGGTCTGGGGCCGGACCGACACTACCAAGACCCCCTGGGTCGGCCCGGCTGGGCGCGGCCCGACCCGGTCCGGCTGCCGGCCTGGCGGTCCGGCGCGCTGGCGCGTGGTGCCAGCTGGATCAGCCAAATGGTCGAGCCGTTCGGTTTAGCGGGGGGGGGGGGGGGGGGTGCGCTGCCCCCCACGATTTGTAACCGCGGCCCCCCTTAATGGGGGCCGCTTGCTGGCCGGCCGGGGGTTTGAACCCCCGGATGTTCTCCTGTCCGGCCGGCCCACCCCGTCCAGCCGATTTCTGCCACCACGGGACCGGCGTCGGCCGGTCCCCTCCCTGCTCCGACACCAGCGGCCCGGAACCGGCCGCCGGTCTCCTTGCTCCGCCGCGGCCCGGAACTGGCCGCGACCTTGATTCGTCCGGTGCGGCGCGATGACGCCGCACCCCTCCGCCGCGGCCCCGCTTCGGCCATGATGTTTTTGCGGTTCTCCGGCGTGGCGCGACGGCGCCGCGACTTGGTCCAATTTCACGGCGCGGCGCGACGACGCCGCACATTACTTGCCGCACGATCCCGCGCGGTGCGACAACACCATGCCATTCCGTTCCAATCCACAATTGAACCAACAAGGATAAAGGAGGTGGGTCGGCCATGTTTGTGCTTTCCGACCCCCTCTCATTAATCGATAGCATTTGGTCATATTACACGAAGAACATCAAAGTAATATTCACGAACAAAATAAAAATAAACAAAACCCTACCTCGTGAAAGCTTGAACGGAGGTTCGTCGAACGAGGATTCGTCGTGGAAAAAACGTCGTGGAAAGAGACGTCGTGGAAGGAGGAAGTCGTGTCGGCATCGCGGTACATGGCTTCGCGTAATCGGTTTCCGAGAACTCGGCGTTCTTCGTCGGAGACCGATGTGTTCTTCGCGTTCTTCATCGAAGACGAATAAGTTCCTCAAGTCCTTAGTCTTTTCTCCCAAAAACTCCACCACAAGGTTCTAACCCCAAATAAAATAAGCTCACCTCTTATTTTATTAACATAACATAACTTTTGAATTTCAAGAGTTTGAAATTCAAACATCCACACTTAACTCACTTAATTAATAACATAAGTTATTAATATTTATGTTATCAAAAGTTAATGGTGAGTTGAGGGGGGTTGAAGAATATGAAGGGGTGGGGTTCGTGTGGGCCCCACCACCCTTATAACCTCCCTTGGGAAGTTGGGTAGTTACCCAACTTCCACCCAAAGCCTTAAACCACTTAAATAAAATAAAAATTGTAGTTAAATTTTAAATTAAACATCCACAATTTTTATCATCTTCTCTCGAGGAATCGCAACTCCGAAAATGGCGTTCCTAAGCAATTACCGGTGCTGCGGTTCCATCGGTGCCCTCAGAATTCAATTCCGAGCACCGGTTCAAAAGTTAGAAATTCCCGCTCATTCGTTCACTGAACGTACCCGAGCTAAACTTCGGATAGAAATTCCGGGCACACCGAGCCTCGGAATCATGTGCCGTCAGAAACTGCGTTCTTGTAAAATCCCAACGAAAATTAAGAAAAAAATTTCCTTGAATTTTACGGGTCTTTACAACCATGGAGTAGTAACTCTAAAAGGGTGCATTGATATAGAATTTATCGTCACCTTATGCATGATAATGGGCCTTACTGCACACCTGGTTTGATATTCCTATAAGATATGCCTTTTAAATTCTTAAACTCTTTATAAACCATTATGAAGGATTTGAATAATGACCATGAATAAACTAAGTTAAGCCTATGTTTTCATATATTTGAAATAAGGTTTCATGATTTAGACATCCTATAAGTGATTCTTCATGATTATGTGGTTCCCCACTACGATTATTGTTGCTTACACAATTATTTTTGCTTTTAGTAAATGGATGGAACCTGAAGGAATCATGTTAACGATGAGTGTGATAGAAAATTAAATTTCCCTCTTGAGAAACCAAAAATTATGGGAGGTAAAATGAAAAATATCTTTTCTATGCCCACATAACATTCTCAAGCTATGAATCAAGCTGAACTTCCAAATGATAAAAGGAGGTAACAATGTTTTATTGATTACTTCGTGAGGAAATTCCCACCTTATTTTAGTGGTTCTAATAATCTACTAGTTGCTGAGAAATGGATCAGAACCATTAAAATGATATTTTCCATTCTCCAGTATTTGGAGTATAAAATGGTTATTTTGACTATCTATCATTTAGAAGGTGAACCAGATCAATAGTGGAATATTATCAAGAATATGAGGCAATAGGAAGAAACTAAATCCATGAATTGGGATGAGTTTAAGATATTATTTTCAATAAGTAATTTCCTCGTATTTTTTATATGAAAATAGAGAAGTAATTATTTGAGCTAAAATAGAAGTATGATGAATCTATTTGTACCTATGAAGAATATTTTACAATACTTTAAAGGTACATTTTTGGTATTATCATCTGACATGAAAGTAAGTTCGATTGATTATTCAGTTTCTTAAAACCAAGTCTCCAAAGGGAGTTATCCATAAGAGTACTTGATAACTATGAAGAAATCATTTATTGTGGTATCAAGGTGAAAATAGATATTGGAGTTACACATAAATCACATGGGTTTGATAAGAATAGAAATATGGAATTCGAGGTTCAATATAAAAACCACAGAGAAAATAATATGATATTTTCTCTATGCTTGAAGCATGGAAGGAAACATGGATGAAAGTTTCTTAAAGGGACTAAAAAATGTTTTAAGTGTGGAAAGGAATTTCATCGAGTGGCTGAATTCTGAACTTATGGGAAGAAGTTATCCAATGGTGAAAATAGATAGAAATCTATTTAGAATGAACCACCCACACTCTAGTACTTCAAGTGAAAAGAGTTTATGTTTTATGTGAATCAATACCCCAATACAAGGGCTAATAAGGATGAAAAACCACAACAACATATGAAGAAAAAGGATAAAGGTAAATCTCATGAAATCAAAATGGATAGAGTAAATCATGATAATTAGGGAACACTTATCCTCCGATCCTTAGTTGGTAATTTCATCTTGGATTTTTTATGAAGTAGACCTATGAAAATATTATTATTCATCCTTTAGTGGAACTTCATTTGATTTTAAGTATTGATTATCTCCCTCTATATGGATTCTGGAATAATGATATCACATTTTATATTCTATAGGTGAAGGATGAACCTAATATTATAATAGAAATGTTTTTGTATAAGATAAGATATTATTTAAGGAATAAAGGGATAATTATATTTTGGGAGTGTATATGTCTCCATGTAATATTAACTTAAGATTTATGGATACCATCATGTGTTTATGAGTTTAAGTTTGATCATATGTTAAATGTCTTAAACACCATTTTTATGTTTTATGAGATAGGTTTTTATCAAGATTAAGGATATTTTGGGTGACATTTATAGAAATAAAACCCTTTTGTTTTGTTTATGTTTTAGTGGAAATTTTATTTGAGGAATGCCTTTACATTTTATAGAAATAATATTAAAGGTATTGGTAACCTTTAGTTTTTATCTTATATTTAATGTTAAGAAAATTATAGGTTATTGTAATTTGGGAAAATTGTAGGAATTATAATAATATTTTTTTCGAAAAATATAACTCGTATGTTAGGAAAAAACCCATCACATTTAGCAAGGCCATGGGGCTTAAAACCAAAATCGAATGATGATAAGGGTATATTTATTATCATTGGACCATGTGAAAAGTATTTATAATGGGAAAACATAAGGAGATACATTTATAAATAAGTATATCAGTGTTTGGTATGTTAATAAGTTAAGTATGTGAGATAAACATTTAAGGGGATACTCCAGCCATTATCCACACCAGAATGGAAATGGGAAAACATCACCATGGATTTTTTCATCATAATCCCCAAAATTTCTAAAGGGAACAATTTTATAGGGGTTGTATTTGATATCCTTACAATGTTAGTATAGTTTATTTCTATCATATAATATGACTGTCTGGATTAGATTTCCAGGATATACATTGTTTCTTGGAGTACCAATTTTTTTTATTGGGATATTAGGTTTACCTTGAAGTTATAGTGAATTTTACATTAAAATATTGATATAGAGATGATATTAAAAGGTAGTGGGGATAAATAGATTCCTCTATTTGAGTTTTATTACAATAATAACTTTCTCTAGAAGCATTAAAATGTCCTATTATAAATCCATATATATAAATAAGTTAAGATATATATCATTATAGAATGATTTTGGAGAAACAAATATATTGGGACCTAAGATTGCTAAAGAAATGGAAGAGAAGTTTAGAGCCACTAAACAACACATAAGGGGGCACAAAGTCGAGAGAAAAGTTTTACTGATTATTGTTGGCATGATCTAGAATTTCAAATAGGTGAGAATGTGTTTCTATGAATTTATAACTATAATAAATAATGGAAAACTAATCCCTAAGTATATTTCCCCCTTTGAAATTCTTGATCGTATCGAGATGCTATCTTATCGTTTGGTATCCCCACCAAACCTCTCTTAGGTTCACGATGTATTCATATATCTCTCTTGAGGAAGTACATACATAATCAATCACATGTATTGAACTCATAGGTAATACATATGGAGAAAGTTAACTATTATGAGGAACAATAGATAAAGATTATAGATCATAGAGAGAAATTTATATGAAATAAGACCACTCACCTGGTCAATGTTTTTTGAAAAAACCCCTAGCTTGAGGAAGATACATGGGAACCTAAGGATGCTAGGAGGTAGAGGTATCCTAATTTATTTCTACCAAAGTAATGGAATTTCTAGGTAGAAATAAATTTTAAGAGTGGGTATAATTCAACACCCTGTGTTTTTTATGAAATATTTTTTTCTAGAATAAATTTAATTTCTTCGATAGCTTACGCCACACACAACACCAAGTTTTAAAAAACTAAAATATACTATTTATGTTACTATTTATCATGGAAGTTATGACATTTCCATTATACTTGGTGGTATCAATAGGAATAATCACATTTTAAATATCAATTATAATGGTTTTATATAAATAAAACATATTAATAAAAAGAACTTAACTTTTTGTAGTCTTTATATGTTTAAAAAAAATACTATTTTCTCAAAAAATGTTTTTATTGAGTTTTTTAAAATAATAATAAAAGTAATTTTTGAAAATTTTCGAAAATTTATTTTGAAAAAATAAAATTAAATATTTAAATAAAAATTTTGAAATTATCTTGGAGTGATTTTTTTAGAATTTTTTTACAGGATATTTTTTCAGTGAATAGTGAAAAATACTATTTTTTTAAAAAATAACCTTTCTATTCAAAGAATTTACTAGATAAATTTTATTTTGATATTATTTTAAAGGTAATATTAGTTCAATTTTATATTTATTAATCTAATATAGTCCATTTTAATCAATTTAATATTGAATATATATATATATATATATTAATCTTTTGAAAAGTTTCTCTTTGTAAAACCACCTTTTCATCATATACATGGGTTTACTTTTTTATTAGACTATTCCAATTTTTTGAATAGAATTTTATAAAATGGACCCCATACTTGGAATCATAATAATTTATATTAAATAATAATTACAACTTAATTTTTGGGAAAAATGAGTTGTAAAAACAGTAAAAATTAATTATCACTGTTAAGTTTAAAAAATATTTAATGGGGGTTAAATTAAAAATATAAGAGGTAAAATGAACTGGAAACTTTTAAAAAACCTATTGTATGTAAATATTTAGAGCTTATCATCTATAATGTTTTATAATTACCCATTTTTATCCTTGTGGAATGTGAAAAATATGGGTACACTTTATTATTTTGAAAAATTCCATGTGTGTCCGCACCCCCACTTATAAATGGTCACCCCCTCTTAGCTTCTATTCACAATTCAAAAACCATTTAGTTATATAAATACGTAACCAAATATATTTATTAATTCAATATAAACATCATAGATTCCTTATTTATATTAATAATCCCTCTTAATAAGGATTTAGGTGTAAATATAAAGAGGTTTTCCAAAGAAGATGTATAATCATTAAACATGAATTTTCATTTTATTTATTCCTCTAAGTACTTAAAATATTCTTCAATTTTTTTATATAATAAAATAATTATCTAAAATATACTTAGGCTTTTTTTATTTTAATGTAATAATCCATATCTATACCCTCTTCTATCAAATGGGAAACAAAATCATCAATTGTGTGTGTGGTGGACTACCGCCTGACGAACCGATGTTATTCGTTTTCCATCACCACCCCTCACCACTAGATATACATATGGATTTAATATTTATATTAGATATATATGATATTATTATACATCTGTAATTAGAATATCACACCTACCTTCTAACCTTCTAACCTGTTGGAAAACAATAACGTCGCTCGTGTATACAGTGAACTATCACCTTGCGAACCGATGTGACATGCTTTTCATTTTTTTACTTGGATGGTAATATGGATATATTATATGAATATATATGTTATTTTTGACATAATAATACTTATTTAAATATAATATCACATATAACCTCTTACTTTCCAATCCGCGAGGGATGCGTAATGTCGCTTGTGTGCGCGACGGACTACCGCCTCACGAAGTGATGTGATTCATTTTTCACTAATGATTTACATAGAAGGTAATACAGATAAAATTAATAAATATATGTTATATATATGAAATAAAATGATTATATAAATTTTAATTATTATTTTACTTTCTATTGTTCCATCCACTAAAAAAATTGAAACAACATTCATGCGTATGTACAACCTACCATCTCTATAAACGGTGTATTTCATTTTATATCTCTAAATTTTATGGATTAATATGAATACATATATACTGAATATATATATATATATATATGATATTTATATCATGTTTAAAATAATTTATATTATGGAATCATGATCAAATTATAAGGATCAAAAATACCAAATCAAAACATACATGAAAAAACAACGTAGTTATTACCCAAAACATGATTTTAACAAGGAATTGTTAATAAATTGGTAATAAAAGGTCACAAGTAAATCATATATGGTACAATATATATAATTATTATTCTGGAATATTTTTATAATAAACCTATATTTATTATAAAGGAGTATCAAACATATATGAAGGAATTTGATACTTAAGGTAAAGGATTTTTGTCTCAATTTGTCTTCTTTGGGACATACGTTATGTTATGAACCTATATTATTTTATGATGTGTATATACAACCACTTTCACATGTAATATTATTATTTTATTTATTCTAATGATATTATGATTTTAATTTATTATTATTATTTCTTATGGCTTGCAATTCAAAGCTACCAAATTGGTAAGGGGTTTATGTTACAATCTCATCATTTATCGGGATTGTTTACAATTATGATTCCAATGATGAAATATTATGATCTATATCTCAAGAAACACATGTATTTTATTTTAATCTCATAATTTATAGATAATATATGTTTTTATTTCAGTTTCATCTCTTAATGATTAAAGATACCAAAGGATTGTTTTTAATAAAAAACATCTTTATTTCTCTCTTCGATCGAAAATCCTTTTTCTTACATATCTATGTTTTTTAAAAATGTTTTAAAAAATGTTTTAAAATTACAAAAACGATTTATTAAATACATTTTTTACTTGTTTAAAACGTTTTACAAAGTGATTGAAAAAAAATCTTCATGTCATTTTCTAAACAAGCCCCATTTTACTTTTATAGAAAATGTGAAAGGAATATTTATTTTAACATGTAAATAATGAACATAATTTTCTACCATTATAACCCCAATTGTTTTAAATACTACTTTATAACTTTACAGGGTTGTTTTTAAGGAAAAGTATTTTGAAAATGTTTTATGTTTTAAAAAGTTTTTTTCAATGTGGAAATACTATTTTACTCAATAAATGTTTTAAATGATCTTTAAAGATTCCTTTATTACTTTCCAAGGTTATTTTTAAAGAAAAGGATTTTGAAAATGTTTTATGTTCTAAAAAGAGTTTTTAAAATTGGAAAGGCTATTTTTCTCAAGAATTGTTCGTAGTGATATTTCAATGTCATTTTCTATCTAAGGTGAAAACCTTTGATGTAACTTAAGATTTTATAGGTATATAATCACATGATACCATATTTATTCTTTATTTTGACGATTTATATTTATGATGAAAAAATATTTATGAAACCTAATTCATTTCTATGGGTTATGTTATGACGAAATATTTAATGAAACCTATTTTTTTCATGGATTCTGATATGATGAATGATTTATTATGACCATTAATGTTCATGGATTTTGATATGATTATTTTTTTATGATATTTTGGAACAAATATGTATGATTTAATTATGTGACAGGTGGGAACTATATCCCCCTCCAATGAATTGGGTAAAGTATGATATCTCATTACATAAAAAAGTGGAATATAGAGAGAAACCAGTTTAGAAAGGGAATTTTTCCTCTATTATAATCTTGGGAATGAACCTTAACTATTAAAATGGTTTAGGGAGTGAACCCATTCAACTATTATAGCCTTGAAAATGAGCCTTGACTATTATGGAAATTATTTTCAACACTTATGTGCATGCAACAATTCCATGACTTAGGAAAATTTTATTCTCATATAGATCATGTTCTTTGATTCCCTTATAATTTATGTCTTATTAATTGCCAATATTTATTTCATGACTTGTAACGTTTCACCCCTTATAATTAGTTTGATAGGGAGGATGGGTGTTACTTGGACTTAAGAAACATCCCCAACATGCCAAAGGATGAAAATAAATGTCGAAGGGTTTCAATACATGTCGGGGATGATTTAACCTTTAATAATAAAACCAATAAAAAATAATACATCACCAAACAACCACTATATGATTCATGATAACATTGAAATACAACACAACATTTAATTTATCAAAATCAAACTAAAACAAGTGTAATAGTGGAAGACTAAAAAATCAAAGTAAACACCATAATTAAAACTAAAAACACTCCAAGATAACCATAAGAATCCAAGATCCACAACATCCATGATCCAACATTAGCAAATAGCACAATAATCACAAAGTGGTGATAAAATCATGCGATACTTTACCTTTTCCCATGTCTCGATAAATGAAATCTACAAAATCACCAAAGTTCCCAAGCAGGGGTGAGTACTAAAACTCAGTTGGTTTTACCCAATGACTTCCTTACTCAAACTACTAGGATAAAAAATGTTAAAAAATTTATATAAAAAAACTCATATAAAAAAATTTATAAAATAGTTTATAAAAAATATAAACTAATTCCATTGTGAATAGTTTTCCAAGGAAATCACATAACAATTCATTAAATCATTTAACATACCATTTCGGAATAACCCCTTCCTTTCCACACAACCATACATACAATCATGTATGAATCCATATACCTCCCTATAATCATGAGTGGTGAGTTATACTTCCTCTAATACATCACTTAGTGGACCACTTTGACGGGGGTACTTCACACCCATATCCAGCCCAACCTTTTGATGGAGGTACTTCATGCCCTTATCCATCTCATCGCATATGAACACATGCCACATAACTATTCCAACTCAAACCAAATACATGTGTGTTCAATCAATTCAATAAAACACCATTATTTTTATTTAAAACCATTTTTCTTCCATGTATAAAAACAAACAAATATGTTAAAATAAATATTTTAAAATAATGTTATAAAAAACTTTCCAATAACACACTAATTTCCATAATTTCCACAAATTGTCACTCTAGATGGTTTTAACAATTATTCCACAAAAAATAAACAATAAATTTTAATCAAAGAAATCAATTTGAAACTAAGATTCCAAGTTATAAGATAGAGGATTTGAGAGTGAATCCACCTAACTTGATATTTTCAGTGAAAATGATAAACGTCACAAAAAATGTCACAAAAAATGGGTTAAATCTCCATGAAAACACCTTAGATATAGTCCCATACCATAAAAAAACCCCAAAATAAAAATATTTGGCATCCAATACATTATATATACCAACAATGGGCTTAAATCTAAGAAAACTAGAGGAAGGGTGAAGTAGATCTAAGAAAATGCATCAAGAATGATGAAGAAGGTAGTATTACCACAACAATTGGGCTTCAACACACTAATGAATGAATATATATTGCTTCCAAATCACTTGGGAGAGGTTATAAAACCTTTTAGAGACCAAAATCCCAAGTTGGGGACACATAGGAGGAAAAATGAGCACGTTAAAGGGCAAAACAAGTGAGATCCACTTTTTAAGGATCTAAATTTGACCATGTGCATGGTTTAGTCACACAATTAGGAAAACAGGGTGCTAACCATGTTCATTATGTCTTAACAAAGATCTCGCATGGTTGGATCACAGAGCTTCCAAACCATGAACCAACCATGCTGAAGCTCTATGTATAACATTTTCACCACACTGTACAGTTTCTCCTAGGCTTCCACATTGTTTAGAAAAACCTTTCATAGATTGTGATCCACTCCTTTATCCCCTACCTTACTGTTCACAATTTTTTGAAAGTGTTGAATGGTTTTCAAAAACCATGAACCACCTGTGAAACCGTAGGAAATCCCAAAAATCTCTAAAAACTTTCTCCAAACTCTCCCAACTTTCACCCTTATACTTTATATACATAAAAAAAAGAAAGGGTTACATATTGGAAACTAGGGGTGCTACATTCTCCCAACCATTTGTCTTTCCATCCCCAGAAGGTAGAAAAATAGTGCTTCCCTGAAAGAGTTCCGACCATTTCTCTTTTGTTTCCTTCTTGTGTTCTCATGTCTCTTCTAAAATATGACCATGTTTCCACAAAACAAGCGCTAGGCCAATGATTTTCCCATGAAATGATTTCTCTTACATATCTACAATACGCATTGGGATATGACCAATGAATCATCTGAATCTTGGTCAATGTGATCCCATCTGATCACATGGTTAGGATCAGGCTGATACTTTTTCAACTAAGATACGTGGAACACATTTTTCACCACACTAAACCATGGTGGTAATTCCAACTAATAGGCCACCTCTCCCACCCATTCTAGTATCTCAAAAGGGCCTATTTATCTAGGAGATAACTTTCCCTACTACCGAAAACATCAATGTCCAAGCCTTGGAGAAATTATAAATAAGACATGATCACTCAATTTGAATGACAATAGTTGTTGATGATGATCCACATACGATTTTTGATGACTACGAGCCATCTCATTCCATTTTCCGATCAACTGAATATTCTCCATTGTTTCATGGACAAGTCTAGGTCTGACTATTGAAGTGTCACCTTTTTACACCCAAAAAAGTTGAAAATGGAAAAGATTCCCATAAAATGCCTCAAATGGATCCATATGTATCAAGGCCTGATACCAGTTATTATAAGAGAACTCCACCAATGACATGTTCTCTTCCCAAGATCCACCAAAATACATTACAAAAGCCTACAAAATGTACTCAAACATCCGTATCATCCATTTAGATTGGTTGTATGTCTAAGGATGATACGTTGTACTCATAGTTAACTAATTACTAAGGGATTTCTGTAAGGATTTCTAGAAACAATATGTGAACGTCAGATCTCTTTCTGATACGATCAAAATTAGTATGTCATGTATCTTTACCACTTCTCAGATAAAGATTTTGGATAGAGCCTCCACCATATGAGTTTCATGATTATGGATTAAACGAGACGAATTCGTGAGCTGATCCACAATCACCCATATAGAATCATGTTTTCGAACCATTATTGGGAGACCTATTATAAAATCCATAGCTATCTACTCCCTTTTCCACACCGAGATAGGTAAAGGTTGTAACATACCTACTAGTTTTTTATTCTCTACATTAACTTGCTGACAAGTTAAGCATCTAAAAAAAACTCATCCACCTTTATTTTCATGTCGATCCACAAAAACTACACCTTAAAAACCTTATAAATCTTTTTTTTATTTCAGGATGTAAAACACATCTCGAATGGTGGTAAGCATGAATAATTTTCTCATGATAAGTCATAGGTACAACCATCCGATCTCAAAACCAAAAAACTGAACTCTCATCCAGCCTCCAGCCCTCAATGGTCTCCCCACCATTGAGTTTGGAACTCACTATAACACATTCTACATTGGAATTCTATACCTCTTTAACCATATTTACCAAATCTTGTACAAGAAAAACTTGAAATTAAAACAAATATCGCCTCGGTCTTCACATTGCACGTGCATGTCATCGAGGACCAACATCAGCTGCCACTCATATGAAGTTTCTTTTTCCAGCTGAGTATACAAATTTTTTCTTAATGAATCAGCCACCAATTTTCCTTTACCCGATGTTTACATTATTTCAAATTCAAACATTTGAAGATATTCCATCCATCTTCATTGTCTTAGATTCAAATCCAATTGTGAGAAAATATGATTCAAGCTCCTATGATCCATGAACACAGTAAATTTCTCACCAAAGAGATAGTGATGCCAAGTATTAAAAGCATGAACCAAATAATCTAATTCCAAATTGTGTGTTGGGTAATTATTCTCATGCACCCTAAACTTACAAGATCAATAAGAAACTATATGGTCTTATTTCATGGGAACACATCCCAACCCAGATCCCAAAGGATCACAATACACCACATACCCTTGTACTAGATCTAGAAGTATCAAGATAGGTGTTTATGCAAGGTTTACTTTCAAATCTTTAAAATATTTATAGAATACCTCAGTACATTGGAATGGAACATTATTATTTTTCAAAGTTTTCATTGGTGAGGATAGCCATGAAATTTCACGAACAAAGTGTCGGTAATAACCAAATAGACAAAGAAATCTCCATATCTCAAAGACATTCTTCATCAGTTGCTAAGAGATAACAACTTATATCTTTTATGGATAAAA
Source organism: Viscum album (assembly GCA_963277665.1). Classification (NCBI taxonomy): domain Eukaryota; kingdom Viridiplantae; phylum Streptophyta; class Magnoliopsida; order Santalales; family Viscaceae; genus Viscum; species Viscum album. The sequence goes on along the minus strand of OY728120.1, from coordinate 1,531,689,720 downwards.
AATACCTTTTTTAGAAATTAAATGGATAATAAAGAATACTTCTAATATCCAAAAATCACACTTTGATAATTTGAAATACAAAATATGATCTATCAAGATTCCCAACACTATCTCCATGTGTTTTTCATGCTCAACCCTAGTCCTTGAATACATCAATATGTTATCCATAAACACAAAAAAAATCTATATATCTCAGAAATATAAGATTCATCAATTCATAAATACTGATGGTGAATTCGTAAGACCAAAAGGAATTATGACATATTCATAACGGTCGTATCTACTTCTGAAAACTATTTTTGGAATATCCTCCTTATGAACTTGCAATTGGTGATATCCTGATCACAAATCAATTTTATAGAACCACTGAGCTCCCCTAAATTGATTGAATAGATCATCGATGTGTGGAAGTGGGTACCTATTCTTTATCATAACTTGGTTAAGCTTATGATAATCCACACAAAAACTTAGATTTCTGTTAATTTTCATCATGAACAAGACATGTGCTTTCCACAGAGACAAGCTTGGATAAATAAAACCCTTTATTTATGGTTCTTTCAATTGAATTTTCAGATCCCTTAATTCTATTGGTACCATTAAATAATATGGAAGTGATATAAGACAATTCCCTAGGAAAATATGAATCGTATACTCCACTTCCCTTACCGGTGGTAACCCAAAGAAATTTTCGGGAAACACATCTGGAAACAGATCCACCACTACTGGAAAACTACTATTCTTAATCTCTTCTATTGATTCTAAATCCAAATCCACCATTTTATAGGAGTTCATTCCAACTTATGGTTCCAATAAGATCGTTTCACCAGTCTTTACATCTCTTTCTTATTTAAAGAGATTCTCAACACCGTCCCCAGTCTTGAAACTAAATATTTTTCTATTATAGTCGATGTGAGACTTGAACATTGTCAACCAATCCATACCTAGGATTAAATCATATACATTAATAAATAGTAATTATGAGTCTCATTTCAACTCATCTCCATCAATAGTTATATAACATGATCTATATAGAAAGGCTCGAGATTATATTTCCCCAAGAGGAGTTTTAAGTTTTATCATAGAGTATATCATCTCAAGTTTTAAAATTTGAAAATCAATAGCATGATAAGAAATGAAGGAATGATTTGCAACAGTATCAAACAACACTTTCATAATGGTAGAATTAAAAAGAATCATTCCACTCACTATATATGGTCCTACCTGATTATCCACAACCCCATACTCAACTTTGTATAATTTCTTCATTACTACACACAGCTCCTTGTTTCCTTGCAGAGATTTCCCTTGTTGAGGAGTCGTGGTATGCCTAGAATCACCATGTCTAGATATTCTATGATTATGATACTGATTCTTCTTTCCCCACCCCATTGAAGCATACAATGTCTGAATCACCTGAGAAGTGTCCCGATAACCTAACCTTATAGCACTATGATAATAGTACTTAATATTACCCATTTGGTTATAGTTGTGACATTATCTAGGTTGTGTCATACACTCTCTCTTTATGTGGTCAAGCGAACCACATTGGAAAAAACATGCTTTTCTCTTGGGTCATGGGAGAAGGATTACTGATCCAACTATCTGATTTTGATTCACACTCCCACCTTATAAGTAGCTATCCCTCTTCCTCTTTCTCCCAACATTAGATTTCCCACCATTTCTCATGGGCATCAATATAATTAATCCACCCATATCTCACGAGCTGTCTCTTTCAGCCACCATCTCTCCATTCACCATATTTCTATAGTTAATAATACAGAGTACAACTATCTTTGAGTGAATCTCCTGCCTTATCCCTGATTCAAAGATGCATTCCTTCAAGGATTCACTAGCCAAAAACTTTGGGGTAAAGTGTACTAAATTCATGAATTTAGATGCATACTCAGTTATAGATAGATTTTCCTTCTTTAAGCTAAAAAAATACCATTCTCTGAATCTTGAATGTATGAGGATAGAATTGTTTATTGAATAATTTCTCAAAATCCTCCCAACTAAGGCCCTGATTTTCTTTATCTTACACCGCTATATCCCACCACTGGTATGAAATATTCTCAATCATATACATTTCTAAATTTTCTTTCATATTCATGAGTGTGATGATGAAATATAAGATATGATTCATCCTATTTAGCCACACTTATAACTTTTCTATTTCAGAATCACCCTGGAAGATGGGTGGATTCTGTTTCTAGAACTAGATGGCATGGTCCACTTGTCTTGGCTCATCCCTTCAGTTCCCTGTGTCCACAACTTTAAATTCTTGGACGATACTCGGAACCAACTATTGGTTCACCTATGGTTCAGGTGCAACCACATTCTCCATAGCTTATTCAGGTTGGTTTTGATGAAACCAACTAGGTACTATTTTCTAAACCAGCCAAAAACCTCATAAATCTCATTCTTTATCAACTAAAGGCTTAATAACTTCAAATTCTACCACATAAAATATCATAAAATTTATTTCCAAAATCAACCATATTCACCCATTTTTAAAAAATTTAACATGTTTTTTGTAAATCAAACCATTTCCAAAAATACCTCAACCCTGCTCTTTCTCAAAAATTTTCATTTTAAAACACTTCCAAAATTTTCAAAAATCAACACTTTTTCCCAAGATCAAAAATCATTAGTCAAAATGATGTATGTAATCCTAGTGGGAAGTCATTCCTCTAATGCGTGTCATGATATTCTCATTGGATAAAATCATGATAATGAGATTTCAAAATCTTATAAGTGCCTCCAAAACACTTATGTACCCAACTCACTGGTAACTTGAATTTCAATATAAAAAGGTTAGCTACATATTTTTATGCTCTACATTTCAGGTCTCAACACTCCCACTCCTTTCTACTATCCCTACATAATTAATAGACCTGAATGACTATTAACTCCAAGAATGAGAAACTGAAGACCAATTGTTACACAAATGAAGGAACAAGATGATACCACTTGTCTAAACAAAATTTTGGACTGAATAAAACTGATACCATTTGTCAATTCCCACCCCTTCTCATTGGCTTGAGAGGGTAGAAGGGATTTACTTGGCCTTAAAAGACATCCCTAAGATGCCAAAGGATGGAAGTAAATATCGAAGGGTTTCAATACATATGTAGGATGATTTACCCTTTAAGAATAAAACCACTAACCAAATAATCCCTAACCAAACAACCAATGATGCATGATATCATACTAAAAAAAGTTTCATAGTGGAAGACTAAAAAGCCAAAGTAAACAATAGAAGAAAAACTAAAAACACTCTAAGATAACCATAAGACTCAAAAATCCACAAGATTCCGGCTCCAACATCACCAAATATCCCATGTATGATCAAGTGGTGATAAAGACTTGTGATACTTTACCCTTTACCATGTCTTGGTAAATGAAATCTATAAAAGTACCACAGTTCCCAATCAGGGGTGAGTAATAGAACTTAGTTGGTTTTCCCCAATGACTTCCCTACTCAAGTCATTAGGATAAAACAAGTTAGAAACATTTATATAAAAAAATTTATATAGAAAAATTTATAAAAAAGTTTATAAAAATATATAAACTAAATCCATTGTGAATAGTTTTCCAAGGAAATCACTTAAACATTCATTAAATCATTTAAAATACCATATTGGAATAACCCCTTCCTTCCCACACAACCATACATCCAATAATGTATGCAACCATGGACCTCTTTATACTCAAGAGTGGTGAGTTATCCTTCCACTAAGCCATCACTTAGTAGACCACTTTGATGGGGGTACTTCACACCCATATTTTTTCCAACCTTTTTATGGGGGTACTTCATGACCTTATCCATCCAAATGAATACGAACACACGCTACACAAGCATGCCAACTCATAAAAAATCAAAGGGTTTTCAAACCATTAAATAAAACATAATTATTTTTATTGAAAACCAATTTTCTTCCATGTATCAAAACCAGAAAATATTTTAAAATCAACATTTTAAAATCATGTTATCAAATACTTTCCAATAACACACCAATTTCCCAAATTTCAAAAAACTGTCACTCAAGGGGGTTTTAAAAATTATTTCACAAAAAGTAAAAAATAAATTTCAATAAAAGCAATAAATTTGAAACTAATCCTTTAATTTATAATATAGATTAGTTGAGAGTGAATCCAGCTACCTCGAGAGTTTTGGAAAAAAATATAAACGGTGAAAAAAACATCACAAAAACGGGTTGAATCTCCATGAACCCACCTTAGATCTATTCCCCTATCATAAAAAACTCAAAACTAAACTTATTTGGAATCCAAAACCTTATATCTACCCATAGTGGGATTATATATAAGAAAAATAGAGTAAAGGTGAAGTAAATATAATAAAATTCACCAAGAATGATGAATAATGAATCCTTACAACAAGAATCGGGCTTCAACGCACCAAGGAATGGCTTCGAATCCCTTCCAAATCACATGGTAGAGGTTATACAACCTTTGAGAGACAAAAATACCACGTTATGGCCATATAAGAATAAAAAAAGTGGGTTAAAGGCTAAAAATAATGAGATCCACTTTTTAAGGATTTAACTTTGACCTAACGCACATTTTAGTCGCATGTTTAGGCAAACTATGTGATAACTATTCTACTACTTATTTATTATGAAATATATCACATGGTTGGATCATAAAATTTCAAAACGATGTTATGAACTTTCCAAATATCTCTATAGAACAATTACATGACACCAACCAGTTTCTCCTAGGCTTCTCCATGGTTTAGAAAAATAATGCACAACCTGAGCACCTCTCCATTAGCCAATGTTTTACTGTGCATGGTTTCCTGTAAGTGTTTCATGGTTTTCAAAAATTGTACACCACCCATGCAGATATAGAAAATCCCCAAAAACTCTAAAAACTTTCTCCAAACTCTCCCAAATTTCAACCTTATACTTTATATACATAAGAAGCATAAATAAAAGGGTTACATACTTGAAAATGGGGGTTCTACATGACTCAAGATTATGATATTTTATATGAAGGGTATGGTTTTAAAATTTTATGCTCATGTTATCATACCCTTATTCTCATGTTATTTTTAAATATCTCTTGAGTTTACCCTTACTTAGATTATGATCTCACCCTTTCTTATGTTTCCTTTACCTAGGTTATGAAGAAAGGTATTATGTATGATATGTCTATGAAGGGTTCTAATTATAAATAACTTAGTGGGAGATGATGTAGTTCACTTATGAACCAGTTTTATGTGTCCAAGTTTATAGAGAATATATACCTTTATGATCCTCAGGTTTGTATTTGTGTAATGAAATGAATGTTCATATAAAAAGATGTAATATCTATGTTAAAAAAGGCTAGGTCACTATATAAAAACATCATGTTTCATATTTTAAAATGGTTTATAGTTTGGACATATGGTTAGTAAAAATGTGCAAAAGCCATGTTCCAACACTTTCCAGGGCTCCAACCATTTGTACAATTAGGAAAAAAATTGGACAAATCATGCATATCTCATGTGTGATTACAATCCAATTTATCCACTTCCTCACATGTTTAGGCTCATACATGGAAAAACTATGTATTTATTATCTATAACACACCTGAACCATTTCAAATGGCCATTCATCCTCCCTAACTGGGTTGTTTAGTCATGATCCTCTATATAGGGACCACATTGTTGCGTCCTACGGTTACCAATAACTGTGTGCCTCATACCATTTCTCCCAAAACTGGTGCTTTGGGCTTCAAAAAATTCCCCATATTCTTCCTAACCATTCCTTAAACCTTTAATAACATTTATTAGATTAAAAAAAGGTTTAAATGACAACTTAATGTATCTTCACCTTCATAAAAATCTTGGACATTACAAGATCCTATACTTAAAACAACTCCTCCCCAATTTTCCCTTCTTGGGGTGATGGAAAATCATCTAAGTATAGTTCCGGCCATTGATGTTGCTTGTTGGCCTCTCATTCCTAGGTCTCATCTTACATAAGACTGTTCTTCCATAACAACCAAACTAAAGGAAATGGCCTACCTTAGAGATCCTCCATGCTCTATTCAACAATGAAAATAGGATGCTCGTTGAATGAAGTGTAATTTTTCAACTCAACCTCATAAATCTAAATAACATGAAATAGGTCTGAATAATAATAGAAAAACTAAGATACATGGAAGATTTTGTGCATGGATGAGTACATCTGAGGTAACATTAACTGAAAAACTACTAGCCTGACTCTCTCCAAAATCTCAAAGGGTCTAATTAACCTATGTTCCATAATCCCTTGTTTTTAAATCCATAAATTCACCAATATAGGTGAAACATGAAATGAAACTTGATCTCCCACCTCAAACTCCATAGGCCAGTAGAAATGATTGACATAAGACTTCTACATTGAATGATATTTTGCCATATGATTTTTGATAAATTGTACCTACTATGAAGTCTCTTAGATGAGATGATTTCCCAGTAGTGCTGCCTCTCCTACCTCTAACTAGAACCAGGGTGAATGACATGGCCTATCATATAGGGCCTCATAAGGATCCATATGTGTTGTATCTTGAAATATATAATTATAATCAAACTAAATAAGATGTAAGTTTTTATCAAAAAAACCTCAAAAAATCATTGAATCATGCTCATAGAATGTCTTCTAACACCCATATCATTGGTTCAAAATTTCTATCTATTAGAGGGTGATATGTTGTACTTAGAAGAATGTGTGAACGTAAATCCTTCTACAACCCTTTCTAGAAAATCAATTTAAGCTGAGAATCCCTTTCTGATATGATGGTACATGGAACTCTATAAAGGTCTATGATTTCCCTAACATATAGCCTCCATATCTTATCCACTGAAAAGGTCTTCTGAATAGGTAGGAAGTGGGATTGTTTTAACTTTTCCACAATAACCCATACTATGTCACTTCCTTCAGTTGACCTAGGTAAACTCATCAAAAAATCTGTTGTGACGTCTTCCCATTTCTACTATGGGATAGGTAATGACTAGAAAATCCCCACTGGTTACTGGTGTCCTACCTTCACATGCTGAAAGGTTGAACACTGAGTAATGAAACCATCAATATCCCTTTTCATCCTTGAATACCAATAATAGTGGTGTAAATCATAGTAAATATTGGTAAGGTTAATATGTACTACCCAAGAAGAGGCATGAGAATCTTTCATCAAATCCTTTTGGATGTATGTAGATAACCAGACACTCCCATGGATGCACAAGGTCTCAATATTGTAAACTACCCAACCAGGTGGTGGGTCCTAACCTAAAGCACTCTCCCTTAGGACTAAGCCCTCATGATTAGAAAGCTCTCTCTTATTCCCTCTATCCAGACATGAAGAGGTCATTGATAACTATGTGACTACATGTAGCCCAAAATAGTCCTACACCTCAAAATGAATCTCTAAAAACAAGTCCATAAACTTTTATTCCCCACTAAACTCTCAAACTAATTGCATCCAAGTCTTTCAGATCAGAGTATCAGCTACTACACTACCTTTCCTAGGAATATATTCCAGCTAAAATTCAAAATACTATAGGTACTCAAACCAAATTCATTATCTAAAATTAAAATCATGCCGCATGAAGATATATTTTTTTTTTGTTTTTATATATCATAAAACACTCTCCAAAAAAATAATTCCATCAACAATGAAAGGCATGAACCACTGCTTCCAACTAGTGGTTGTGCATTAGGTAATTCTGGTTATGAGACCTCAAATGATGAGACCCATATGCCATGAATTTATCTCCCTACATCACAATGGCTCCTAGAATGATTCCAAATTCATTAAAATAAACTATATTTCTTCTTCCCAACATTAAAATAATTAGGATAAATGTTGAATTCAATCTTCCTTTCAAATATTGAAAGGATTCCTCACATGATTTACACCATATAAAATTGAATACCTTATTGGAAAATCCCATAAGTGGTGCTACAAGGCATGTAGAATCTTGAATAAAATGAATGTAATAGCCATATAGCCCCAAAAAAAACACCATATATCAATATAATTCTTGGGATAATCTTAGTAAACCAAGGCTCACAACCTCTCTGGGTCAATATATACTCTAACCTCTAAGATAATGTGCACCAGGTTGTGAACTTTATCGATCAAAAAGTGGCATTGGTGAGATTAGTATATATCTGATTCTATATTAGTGTACTCAAAATGATATTAATATTTTTGGATTGCTCATGTCGAGTAAGTGATTATACTAAGATGTCATCCATGAAGAATACCACAAATAAATCTAAATATGGGTTGAAAACCTGATTAATTAAGGTCATGAAAATAGAGGGCACATTTGTGTGACTTAACAATATTACCAAATACTCAAACAATCTATATCGAATAAGAAATGAAATACATGGTATATCTGAAGGCATGATGTATACCTAATTATATCTTGACCTCAAATAAATCTTCAATAAAACCTAATCTCTTAAGAGCTATAAAAATGGTATTTTATATAAGGAAGTGGATATAAGTTTTTAATTGTAAGCTGATTCAAATGATGGTAATCCATGAAAAGCTTAAGGGTGCCATCCACATTTTATAAGAAAATCAAGGGAAAACCCCATGGGAAGGTATTGGGTTATATAAGGCCCCTAGAATCCAAATCCTTTAACTACCTCTTATGCTATTACAACTCTATAGTAGATATTCTATAAGGAGGAATTGAAAATTGTGCTACTGTGAGAAGTAACTCAATAGTAAACTCTACCGCTCTCTTAGGAGGTATCCTAGAAAATTCCTCATGGAATAAATCCTTGAAATGACCCACTACATGAGGTAAATCAGTATGTTATGTTCACTAATCATCTAGATAAATACTGGAAATCTAGTATGCCACTCCACCTAGGCCATGGTGCTCAGCTCTAGCTTGACTCGCCTAGAAATCCCACTCACCATTGTGAATATAGTTTTTTCCCTCATGTGATATCACCCATCCATGATAACAGTCAACATTGGCCTGATAGGGTACTAGAAAATCCATCCAAATAACTACATCAAATCCAATCATATAAAGAAACAAAAAACCTCTATACATAATGATAACTGTCTATTTCAAGGAGGAATTACTTACATCGGTGTACACTTTCCATTTGAATCCCCAATGTAGTATTGAGATTCATCACTATATAGATGTACTATATCTGAAGGCCCATAATTTCCATAATTTATCCAAATATAATGAAATGTGAAATGCCTGTGTCAAAAAATGTAGACACTAAAGTAGAGGCCACTAAAATTATACCTCATATAGTAGAATGCCTAATTATCTCCTCTTCAGGTGTCACCTGCACAACATGTAACTAGACTAGACTATGACCCTGAGATGCAACCTGAAGACCTATATTAGGTCTTCTCTACTAACACTATATATGAAAAGTCTTTCTTCCTTGGATACAACCACCAACTCAGCCTAAATGACCTATAGTATTCTATATACCCACCCAGAGAGGAGCTACTAATCCCACTCTTGAGGGAGAAGCTATAGTATATTCTCTCCCACTAGGTAAAAATGAGATGGCCTTTAAAAAATACTAAAATTTCCCCATCTTTCTATAGTCTCCACACTCAACTATGAATTTATTTCTCTAGGGTTTCATGTGTCCAAGCTTCCCACACCGATAACATATCACATAACTATCAGTGTGTGTCGTATGAATACCGATACCCCTATAAGAATACTCCATGCATCATTTACTACCACCAGATGAGCTTCTTCTCTATCTATGTGATGAATTACCCTAGCCCACACCTTATACTTCCCTAAAATTCTGCTATGTGATAAGGTTTTGATTCACATTCTCTAAAACGATAGTTAACTGGAATATATTTACTTTATATTGGATGGCATATAAGAGACCATTCTAAAAATGTCTCACTGTTTTCAGCTTATCACTATCAATAGTTATTTCAAAATTTTTGAGATCAGTGAAAAGAGCTTAATAATCCATCATACACATAGAAACCTGGTGTAGGTTCATAAATTTTATATCCCATTTATTTCTCAGTCTTTATGGAAATAAGTAGTTATAAAAGACCATCTGGAAATACCTCTAGACCATCTACTAATACTGACCAGCTTGTGTGAATTTTTTTGACCATCACTAAGTAAAATCTTGTAGCATGTACGTTGTGAGCTTGAATACCCCTTTTAGAGGTTTCTCTAGGTGAAAAAATATAGATAACATGGATTTAATCCATGAACCAATAGTTTGGGGGTCACCATCCCTAAGAAGAAAGGTGGATACTACTTCTGAAACTCTCATGTCAACATTTACTTAGTAGGGTTAGGTTGTAGAGCTCCCTTCATAGACTGCATCAATCATAGGAAGTTATCTTATAATTGAGAATCAAGGCACAAATCAGGGAAAATAGGAGGTTCCACAAGTATTACTACATAAGGTAATACCGGTGGCCCATGGCTCAATTCTTAGTGTACAACTTGAGGATATCATGGTGGAATATTTATAAAATTACAAACACATATGTAATGTCTTGAATTTACCTTGTATTATTTTTAAATATTATATGGATTAAATTTGAGACCATATTCTGAGACAATGTGCGATTCTGAGGCTCAGGGTTCTCAGAACAATTTTTTGAAAAATGTTAAAATATTAAATGGAACATGAATATAGTTTTCCAAAAAAGTAGAATAACTTCTAAATGGTTACCCAAATCAAAAAGCAAAGGGAACCATTGAATTTATAATAAAGACTTTACCCTAGGCATGACCTAACATTGGTCAGTGTAGATTGGTTGTAGAAAGTCATCATGGGCATTTTAAATGAATAAAACAAATTAATAAAAGAAATTATTTAATTTTTATTTCATTCAAACAATGATTCAACGATGGTTTTATTTTAAATAAACCTTTTTTCATAGATTCATGGTTAGGATCATAACCTTGTAATCCTACAGAGGTCCTAGAGAGAGAGAGATCTAGATAACCCTCTCAGCAGGCGAAGAGAGAACTTTAGATCCGAGATCTATGAACACCATTCTTGGTAGATCATGCCAACAACGATGATATGATGACCAATATTCATCAATGAGTGATCCAAAATATAGTTATTATGTTTTATTTCAATTTTTCTTTCCCATTCTTGATTCCTATAATTAACTCGGACTAGTCCATGGAAAAATTAACCCACAGGTCGATCATACATGCATGATGGGATGATATTTGCAGGATTTATTGAGTTTTTGATTCTAGAGATTTATTCTTGATCATTTTATCATTATTATAGGAATGAAATGAGGCTAGAAAAAACAATGGATGAGGTTTATTCATAGCATTTTTTCCTTATGCATTTATCTTCCCCGATTTCTTTCATTCTTCATGTATATTCTTCATTCTTCCACCAAATTTGAACAATCGATCATTGCACCTTCGATTCCCGGAGTACTGCTAAAAAATTAGAGATCCAGCATTGAGAAAACATGATGAAGGTGTGACAGTGGGTATGGTGATAGATTGAATGACGGTGGGTGCCGAATTGTCATTCTTCATAAAGAATGAATAATTCCTAAGATCCCATTTTTCAATCCATTCAAAGGACTAAATCCCATCAATTTGGTGATAGAGGGACTAGAATACCATAGATCTAGTGTTTTGAGGTGAAATGAGCACCAGAGTGAGATCTGGAGATTGATCAGGGCCATAAAAGGAAGAACTTGGTTTTTTGGAAAAAATATTATACACACAAAATGTAGTCTCGGCTACACAGCATGTGTTCATTGCTAGGAGACTTAGTGTGTACATTGGAAGTACACAGAGATGGGGTGGAGTAAATGGGTTTCTATATTGTGTATACTCCCACACATGGCATGGATTAGACTAATTACTTGGGATAGCCCATGTACTGGTACACAGGAAGGTGTACATAGGATGATGTCGTGTATTGGAAAATGACTAGAGCACATGGGAGGACCCTGGATAGACAGACATGGCATGTGACTCCTTCTACATTCCATGTACCCATTTTTTACATGAAATGTTCTAAATATGTGGTCCATTGTACATGGGAAATACCTAGGGTCACGTAACACAACGTGTGACCCTAATACATGATGTTTACCCCTTGCATCATGGATTGATTCTATTATACTTCGTATCTTGGACATGTTTCATTAGGGTTCATTCCCTTTATCATTTCCCTAAAGGTAGGTATGAATTGTTTCATACTCATAGGACTATGATATCTTCAGTAGGACTTATGGTATTGAGTTATTGGAATCCCCTAACAGTACTAGAGAAGGATCCTTTATTCATTATTCGTTCCCTAGGTAAAGTTCTCTGTATCGACGTGACCAACTCTATGTTGGCACCGATTCTCTACTTGGCGGGTTAATCCAGATTGAGTTTTTGGTATCACCCCATGTCCCTAGCTACGATCCTCATATATTTTATATAGTATCTCTCTTCATATCTATATATGTATCTCTCTCATGGTGAGGCCCGACGAGAAATACCTCTCAAACATACATCATCAGTGCTATCGTACTCAGGAATGTGTTCTCCCATATGAGTGATTCGTGGGATATTTGAGATGAATTATTAGTGTTGGTATGCAGTGGTTGTGTCCTACTTATAGACTATGTGTCTTGGTTGAGTATATCTAGATATTATTATTATATGTGATGTAGACATATACATGTGTAGAGATGACTGTATCTTTCCTTTGTTGTATTACTTTGTAGTTTCAGGGTGTCCTATTGAGTATTGTTATACTCACCACTGCACATGCTTTGCCTGAATGTGTCACATAATGTGAATATGATCATCCTTTTTATAGATTCCTAGGTGGACCAGGACCAGATAGTGCTTTGTGAGACCAGATAGACCAAGGTGTGTTCCTGTAACTATATACTAAAGTATCAGTACCTTTTCTTATGGGTTGGACTTGTGGGTACATAATATTTTTGGTGGGATTATATCCTGGAACTACTTACTTTACTTTACTTTAGATCATACTCTAGTTGTGGGATATAGTGGTATATATGCATTTTTCACTTAGTGGTTTTTATATTTCAGTATTTTGTGGGCGTGTAGATGTGTGTGTGTCTACAGATATGTAGACAGAGCCTCCCATGTTTGTGATATGCCTAATCGCTATTAGTCACCATCCCCTGGCATATTTTAGGTGATTTTGGGGAGTCGCGACATGGTCCCCACTAGGATGAGTTGTGAAAGAGTGGTATTAGAGAAGGTTAGTTCAATATTAAGATCGAGAGTCTGTGAGATTGGTTTGGGGAGACAGTGTTAAGTGTTTCAAGTTTGGATTTAAGGATAGAGACTCCAGTGTTTGTGTAGCGGCTGATGTATCCATACACCAAGACTCTAATAACCTACTTTTTGACTTGGTACATTAAAACACTAGTTTCATGGAAAATAATGATACATAAATCATATAGTAATGGGTTGTGATTTCCATGTCCTTCTTGAACTAGCTCTCCTGATATACTCATTAACTGTGACACATCTTGTTTTATTACAAGATGCCTCTATGATACATACTAGCTAGGATTTTATTATCTCGATAATGAGGATGTCCCCCTTAGTGACATGGATTTGATACGGGGATAAGTTCACTAGATGTCACCTCCTGGTGGTGCACCATCCATACTTCCACCTGTAGAGTAACATGTGTTACCCGTAGTACTAGCGGATGAAGAGTGTAGGCTGAGAGCGCTTCACAAGTTTTAGAGATAGAGACCCTCAAGGTTACAATGTGAGCCCGACCCACAAGTATATGAGGATTTAATTGAGATAGTGACTTGAGTTTTCCATCTAGTTAGGACACCGGCAGATCAAATGGTGGTCCTGGCGGTGAGCCTTCGGTACGGCTCAGTAGGGAAATGGTGGATTTTGGCCATCTGGAATCATGATGAGGTGACTCTTTCATGGACAGAGTTCGAGTGCCTATTCAAAGAGGATTTATCACCCGTAACGCTGAGATATGTGCATATACAGTAGCTTCTTAGGCTCCAATAGGTAAACAAAATAGTGGATGATTATTCATCAAGGTTTACTAACCATTTTAGGTACTCGATGGATATGGTTAGAGATAAATACATTTAGGCTCATACTTTTGAGAGAGGTTTGCATAGATACAACTGATCCAATGTTATCCTTATATTAATTCTAACATATATTGGGGTTCTTGTGCAGGATTTTGTAGTTGAAAGGTTATTGGATGAGCAGATACAACCAGTGATAGTTAGCAATTGATTAGTATGAGAAGAAACCTTATAAGTAGGGAGCCGATTTCAGTACCAGCGACCTGGAAGTGGGTGAAATTTCAATAGGAGTTACTATGATAAAGGATCCAAAGTTCAGGGCTCATAAAGTGGGTCCAGTCATCCTAGAGAGAGGCTATTCTATTCATGTGATGGTAGGGGACATCTTGCACGAGATTTTCCAACCCAACATACTATTGATAGGGAGACTATGGATGGACCACCGAGGTAGATACATCGATAGGAGTAGGTATATCTATAGGGTGGAATATGTGGAATAGGATTTGGGAGAGAAGTAAGAGGTGGTATATGTTTCGACTTTTTACCACCACCACCCCCATGTGTTCCACACCGGGCTCAGGGAGCTAGAGGATAGGGGAGGGGAAAACTGCATGTGGTTGAGGCTTATTACCTAGGGGTTCCAGGAATTATTCAAGGTACAATCTATATCTTTTATACTTTAGATGTAGTACTGATAGACATAGGTTCTAGTCATTCCATTATTACCACATATCTTGTTCGAGACGTATAGATTTTGGCTGAAGCATTGACTCAAACCTTACACTTGGAGACACCTACTGGAGAAGACTTAATGATCACAAACTAGTTCCAACAGTGTGACCTGACCTTTGGAGGTGAGAGTTTCAGTTGGAACCTCTTGTTGGCATCGTTGAGGCCTTAAAACATCATTCTTGGTATGAATTGGTTATCTACAGTCCATACCCAGATTGACTATTTTAGGATAAGGGTGAGGTGTTTCTATAGGGATGGAATGAGGATTACCTTTGTTGTTGAAAAGAAAAACCTGGAATCACATGATGAACTCATACATAGGATGGTGTGTCCTATTACTCATCAGTTGGCTAGAATGACCCTTGGTGTAGTGGATGTTATGAGATTCCAGTTTCCAGTAGTGGTGGTGGAGTACAAGGACGTATTTACTAAAGATGTTCTATGTTTACCTCCCCTTCAGGAGATATAATTCTACATTGATTTAAAATATGATATGACACTGATATCTACACCAGCATATCATATGGATCCTGTAGAGATTAATGAGTTGAATGTGCAGTTAGAGGACTTATAGAGGAATGGATTCAAGAGACCTAGTGTTTCACCCTGGTAGCCCTAGTTTTGTTTTCCAAAAAGGTAGATGGAATCTTGAGGCTCTGTGTGGACTACCGTCACTTGAACTAGGTGACTACGAATAAAAAGTATCCAATCTCAAGGATTGATGAAATCTTCGATCAGTTAAAAGGGGAACACTGGTTCTAAATGGTTAAACTCAGATTAGGCTATCACCAGCTGCAAGTATGTGATGAGGATATATCGAATATGACCGTCAAATGTCGTTATGTTTATTATGAGTACTTAGTGATTCCATTTGGCATGAAAAAATCCCCAATAGTGTCCATGTGAATCATGAACCATATATTTCATCCTTACTTAGACCGGTTCATGGTGGTTTTCAACGATGATATCCTTATGTAATCAATGTATGAGGAGGGAAATGCGAGACACTTAAGAATAGTTCTGGACTTACTATGAGAGAACTAGATTTATGGGAAACTCTCAAAGTTATAGTTCTTTATTCAGGAGATCCACTTTTTGGGACACGTTATGTCCGTGGATGGAGTGTTAGTGGACCCATTCAAGGTTGAGGTTGTGTTATCATGGGAGCTACCTAAGAACATGATGGAGGGGAGGAGCTTCCTTGGTCTAGAAGACTATTATTAGAGATTCATGCATGATTTCTCTAGGATATAAACACCTATGAAAAATTTGACTCTAAAGGGGAATCCTTTCATGTGGAAAGAGAAGTTCCATCATGATTTTCAGTAGTTGAGGTAGAGTTTTATGAGCTCTCTGATCTTGATATTTCTAGAGGAGGGTGTCGAGTAAATAGTTTTTTTAGGCATCAGGAACAAGGCTTGGTTGTGTCCTAATGTATGGGAAAGTGGTGATTTCCGATGGTTCACATTAGTTGATACCACATTAGAAGAACTAAATGACCCATGATATTGAGTTAGTAGATGTAGTCTTTGCATTGAAGATGTGGCGATACTACCTGATGAGTCATCGGTTTATCATCTACTCTGATCACAAGAGTCTCAAGTATATATTATCTTAGAAGGATATGAACCTAAGATAGAGGCAATTTCTATAGTTTCTCCATGAATATGACTTTGATATTTTCTATACTCATGGGAATGGGAACGTGGTGGAAGATGCTCTCAGCAGGAGATCTAGTTTGTAGTTGCTAAATGAGGTGTCACAATAGTTCAACTCATTATAGTTATCCTTTGTGGATGAAGATGGAGAATATTACCTACAATTGATGGTTTTCACCCCTCTAATATTATAGAGATTCAGGGTGGAACAACTTGGGGATACTGACTGCAAGACCCCATATGCTCAGATGTCCATAGGCCATACTTCTTAGGGATATTAAAAAGGTGGGGAGTAGGTTGTTCCTTTTAGAGGACGTATGGTAGTACTAGTGAAGTTGCAGGAGGAGGTTTTGAAGGAGTTTCATACACCCCCTTTGGTGGTACATCCAGGTGTGGTGAAGATGTACCAGGACTTTTGACATCAGTTTTGGAGTCTAGGGATGAATAAGAGAGTGTAAGAGTTTGTTTCTTTATGCCTTAATTGTCAGCAAGTGAAGCCTAAGCACTAGGTTCCAACAGGTTTAGCTCAACCCCTTGAGGTGAAAGAATTTAAGTGGTAAGGGACATTGATGGAATTAATTATGGGTTTACCACATATTCCTAGGGGACATGATTATATCTGGATGATCTTTGACCAACTCACCAGGTTATCCCACTTACTATCTATCCAAGAGAGGAGTTCAAGAGAGATCTTGGGATGTCTCTATGTGTAGGAGATAGTTCAACTCCATGGATTTACATCAATGATTTTTTCAGATCATGATGATCACTTTACATCCCAGTTGTGGAAGGGATTACAGGAGGCATTTGGGACCTAGTTATGCTTGAGTTTGGAGTTTCACCCACAAATGGATAACCAATTGGAGTGGACCATTCAGGTTCTGGAGGACATTTTGTAGGCTTGAATGTCATACTTCGACCATATTTGTTAGGATCACTTACCACTGGTGGAGTTTGTGTACAACAACAACTAACATTCCACCATTGGTATGGCACCATTTAAGTCATTGTATGGGAAACCCTGTAGGTCACCACTTTGTTTGACTGGCCCAGGAGTTTCAATACTCATGGTCCCAATGTTATTGTGAGCTACTACTGAGAAGGTGCACATCATCGAGGAGCGGATTATGATTACACAAATCCATGATAATTCTTATGTAGATAGGTGATGGAGGCCCTTGGAGTTCGAGGAAAGAGACCATGTGTTCCTACTAGTTTCACCTCGACATGGATTATAGATATTTGTCTAGGATAAAAAGTTATCTCTGAGGTTTATTGTCCCTTTTTAGATACTACGTAGAGTTGGAAAGGTGGTGTACCACTTAGCTATATATTTGTATTTATAACAGGTACATGACGTCTTCTAAGTGTCATAGCTGAGGTGGTATGTGAATGACCCATGAAACGTCATCGACTGGGGTGATATGGACAACGAGGATGGGGTGAATTTTTCTAATTACCCAGTAGAGATTGAGGATAAACAAGAGAAGATCCTTAAGGGGTTATCGATTCCTTTAGTGCGTGTTTGGTGGCAGCAAGAGAATCCCCAAGAGAGAACTTGGGAGCGAGAGGCTCAGATTCATAATCAGTACCCAAATATTTTTTTGAGTAGACCTTGTTTTGGATTTTTGGGGATGTAAATCCCCAATGTGGGGAGAATATAATGTCTTTGATTTCTATGTATTATTTTGAAATATTATATGGATTAAATTTGAGATGAGGTACTGAGACAATGTGCGATTTTGAGGCCCGGTGTGCTCATAACAATTTTTAAAAAAACATAAAAATATTAAATAGCACACACACTTTGTTTTCCTGAAAAATATATAATAACATCTAAAAAATTACAGAATTCATATATCTGAGGGAACCATTGCATTCAAAATAATGGATTCACCCTAAGCATGAACTAAAATTAGTAGGTGTGGATCGTTTGTAGAAAGTCATCATGGGCGTTTTAAATAAATAAAATAAATTGATAATTTTTTTATATTTATTTCACCGATGCAATGAAACAACGACAAGTTTATTTTAAATAAATTATTTGTAAGAGATCCAAAGTTAGGCTCATAACCCAAGAATCCTTTGGAGTCCCTAGAGAGAGAGATATGGAGAATCCTCTCTGTAGGTGATGATAAAACTTTAGATCAGAGTTTGAAGAACACCATTATTGGTAGATATCACTGATGGTGAAGACATAATAACCAATATTCACCACCGAGTGATCCAAAATCCAGGCAGGATATGTAATTTAAATTATTATTTAATGTTCTTGATTCCTACAATGAATGTGGACAAATCCATGAATAGATTAGCCCACAGATCGATCATTCTTGTGGGACTGAATGATATTTGAATGGTTTATTGGGATTTTGATTCTAGAGACTTGTTCTTGATTTTTTTCCATTCTTACATGTAAAAATTGCGGCTATAATGAGCAATGAATGAGGTTTTTTCCTCGGGTTTGTTCCTTGTGCCTTTGTCTCCCCTGATTTCTTGTGTTCTTCATGCGTATTCTTAGTTCTTCCACCAAATATGAACAATCGATCATTGAACCTTTTATTCTTGGCAAAAAGATCCAAAACTGGAGATTCAGTATCAAGAAGATTCAATGGAGGTGTGATGGTGGGTGTGGAGGCAGATCTAACTATGGTGGGTGCCAAATCCATGTTCTTCAGAAATGACGAAGAACTCCTACAAGAATTTTTATGAGCTGTATGAAGGCCCAAATCCCATAAATTTGGGGTTTGAGGGAACATGTGACCCTTGATATATTATTTCATGGTGAACTGAGCACTATATAAAGATTCTGAGATCAATTGGTGTGAGCGGAAGAAGAAATCATATTTATGGAAAAATATGAAACATACTGCATGTAGTCTCGGTTAAAAGGTGTGTGTTCATCATTGGGTGACTTGGTGTGTATATGGGAAGTACATAGACACAAGGTAAAGTAAACGGGGTGCCTACACAACTTGTATTATCACACAAGACATGTCCTGGATGAAGTACACTGGCTACCCTATGTACTGGTACACAGGGAGGCATACATGGGATGAAACTATGTACTGGTACACAACCAGAGCATATGGGTGGACCCCAGATGGATGGGAACTTTATGTGAATCCTTCTACATTACATGTACCCATCTTCTACATGACATGTTCTAAAGACACAATCTGTTGTACATGTACATTACCCGGGGTTAAGGGACACACTGTGTGACCCTACTACACGCAATGTACCACTTCCTATATGTCTTAATTCTCTTGTCCTCAGTATCTTGGAGATGTTTTTTAGGTTTCGTTCCCTTTATAAGTTCCCATAAGGTAGGTACGAATCATTTCCTACTCATAGTAATACGATCCCTTTAATATGAATTCTTGGATAGAGTTGTTGGAATCCCACAAGAGGGCCATAGTAGGATCCTCTATTCATTTCCCTAGGTGGAGTTATCAGAATCAACGTGACCAACACTATGTGGGATCCAATCCTCTACTTGGCAGGTTAATCCAGATTGAGTTGTTGGTATTAACCCATTACCCTAGTTATGACCCTCATATATTGTATATCATATCTCTCTTCATATCTATTAGTGAATCTCTCTCATAGAAAGACCTGATGAGGAGTACCTCTTAGATGGACGTCATCAGTGCTATCTGACTCAGGACTGTGTTCTCTCAGATGAGTGCTTCCTAGAACCTTTGATCTAAATTCTTATTATTGGTATGCAGCAGTTGTAACTTTCCTATAGACTATGTGTCTTGGTTGAGTATATCTGTATATTATTGTTATATGTTCTATAGACATATAATTGTTTAGATATGACTGTATCTTTCCTTTGTTGTATTTCTTTATGGTTTTGGGGTATCCTTTTGCATATTGATATACTCACCCCTGCACGGGCTTTGCCCGCATGTATTGTGTCTTGTGCAGAAGTTCTACCTTTTTACGGAGTCTGAAGAATATTAGGACCAGATGGTGCTTTGTGAGACATGATAGACTGAGGTGTGTTCCTATGACTGTAGAAAACAGTCCCAATACCTTTTATTACAGGTTGGACTTGTGGTTACAAACTCTTTTTGGTGGGATTTTATTCTGGACCTAGTTTCTTTACTTTATTTTCTATTGTACTTTAGTTGTGGGATATAGTGGTATGCATGCATTGTTTACTTAGTGGTTTTTATATTTCAGAATTTTTTGGGTTTGGATATGTGTGTATGCGTATAGGTACATAGAAAATGCCTCCCATGTTAGTGATATACCTACTCAGTGTTATTCACTAGCCCCTGGCCTATTGGAGGCGAGCTTGGGGAGTTACGTCACAAACCCCACATGGATGGGTCATGAAAACATGCCTAAAAACATAAGTTGATAAAAGAACAAATATCAAAAATAAAGAAAAAGGGCTGACACATAGCCTTACTATATAAGAGACAACACTATCTTTCTACTCCTAAAGCTTGTTATAGGTGTAATCAAAGATCAAAAGGGATCATAAGAGACACTCACTTCTTCCCACCACTAAGGTTAGATCAGGGTCAAGGTCTCACAACACATAACATAGTTCTTAGTATATGGAGTGTCAATTGTGAGGTATAGAGGAAAACACCATTTATGTTGCAATTGATAGCTTCTTTTAATAGAAACCGTTTTATTTAAGAATTTAAATTTATCGAAGTTCATAGTAATTTATATTTATATATTCCATGGTCTATTTAGATGAGTCAACATTCCAAAGTTATAAAGGCATAAGATTAATAAGTTGTAATTGGCATGTCATGTAACTACAACCTGAACCTTACATCTAGTATCAAGATGTAACAAGTCATATAAAATTAGTTGGTTAAACAATTCACCACTACAAATTTTTAGAATTATAAGATTTATAAGTTACAATTGGAATTAATTTATTCTGAATCAAATAACATTTCATCTCTTGTAACCACGATTACATAGATCAAACATGTAATAATTGATTAATTGAGGTGGCACTATCAAGATATGTAAGAAAAAACCATTTAGGTTGATGCATTGACTTTAATTAACCAATTATTTATCTTATTTACCCTTTAGAAACATAATTTAGATAATATATATATCAATAATGGCACTAAAATATGACACAGACAATGAAAATAATAAAATAAACATGGCATGGGATATACATGACATGAGAATTCCTATATGATTATAATGATGCATGATCAATACCCCCTTTCCATACCAGGCCTTAGGTAAAAAAGAATCGATATAAATAATAAATTCTAAAAATCATGTGCATCACCTAATGGTAAAATTAGTATAATTGTAATAGTCATAATCCCAAACAATGCACCCCATCCCATGTAATTTGGCCTTTTCCCTATACGTGGATGCGCTACCCCTTGGCATAGGCTCCTTACCAAACTCTGAAACTTCATATTATCCTTTCTAGAAACCCATAATAGTAAAATAAAAGAGAAAACACCTCTGATAACACTTGTAACATCCTGAACCTGGTTCACTCATAAGTAACTGAACACGGTTGGTCATGTGGCCTCAAGCATGCCTCCCCATATACTAGAAGTTACCGACTAACAGTGAGGGTTTATGGTGGTATAGTGGAGAAATTATTCCCGAATTATTAGAGTGGAATACATAAGTTGAATAATATATTAACCTTGAAAATATATAATAAGGAGTAATGGAATACAAACCATCCTTGTAATAGTAAATAGATTGAAGAAAAAATAACCAATGTCATATACAAAATAATGTCATCTGTGTATTATATATAAAATGGGAATATAATGGATACATAGCATCAAGAAGATAAAACATGATATAAAAAAATTATTAAAAGACCAAAAGATATCTCCAATAACCTCAAAAGAATAATATTAGTCCTCTACTCCCATACTCTATCCTAGTACATAGAATCACATCCGTATCTGGGCACTTCCCAATGTCCCTAGTTGCATCCATGATGTATGTTCAGATACTAATCGGTGGCCCAAATAGGATGTGAGTAAAACTCAGTATACCACCACCAATGATATCTAGTATAATTTAATCAGTGTACATGAAATGAGTAGTGTGAAGGTATAAAAAATGTACAACATTAATATAATATGTAATCTAGTTGTCTTGGGTTTCTAAAGGACAC
Source organism: Viscum album (assembly GCA_963277665.1). Lineage (NCBI taxonomy): Eukaryota > Viridiplantae > Streptophyta > Magnoliopsida > Santalales > Viscaceae > Viscum > Viscum album. The sequence goes on along the minus strand of OY728120.1, from coordinate 1,531,667,130 downwards.
CCATATGATTATACTTACTTTAGCCTATGTTGTGATATCCTTGAGCAACACCATTTATATATATATATAGATTTATAATTATGTATATATATATATGTGTGTGTGTGTATAAATAAATATATATATATGTAGATATTTAATACTATCAATAGATATGGTGTAACCAAGGTGTCCATGCATAATCACAAGAGTCACATATTGTAGATAAGGGCATCAACATAAGAATTTGATCTAGGATATTGATGTCATCATATTTTTAAACCCAAAGAGTGATGTGAAATTCCATGTATAACATCCTCTATGGTAGTATGAAGCATCATGTCCAACATCTAAATAAACAATGGGAAACATCATGTCCAACATCACACATCAAGGGAGTGTAAAACGTCTTGTCCAACTCTAGCCTTAACCATGTATCAAAAAACCATCACATGGTCATGTAATAATAATAATCAATCATGAATGTAATGTTTTAACATAATACAAGGGATGGTTTTCAACCTTTCAAATTTTTATTATCAAAGGAAATAATACAAAAATTTATATAATGGTCATGTGACATGGTCATACCATTCACTTTCATTTAATTTATATCAATCCAAACCCACTTAAATGTTGGTTTGATCTGAATGAGCATTTGAAAAATCATGGGAATAGGTGATAACCCCTAAAGGGGGGGGGGACTAGTTGAGTTAGATAAACTATGATAATGGAAAGGGAATATTAGAGCAATTCTAACATGGATAACAATTAAATTAAGGAAAACCATATGTTAAGGAAATGCACAGAAGGTCTAGCATGCTTCATCACAACACGTGATATAAAATAACTATAATTTTAGGTAAAAGTACTATTCCACTTAACTTATGGTGGTAAATGAATCCTCATCTTCTATTAGCCTCCAATATAGGTTAGAATGAGAGAAATTGTTAGAATAAATGAATACCCTTTAAATAGGGAATATCAACTTGCATGGATTTAACATTCCATATGGTGAGATAAATGAATAAAGGAAGGAAAAGGAATGAAGAGGTTACTAATATAAACCTAATGCAATTAACGATGAATGAAACAAACACTGAATAAAGGTGGTATCTCAAATTATAGATTTGAGGAGATGGATGAGATATTAATGTAGAGGGAGAGGTGATGCGAGAATAGAGGAGGGAAAAGGGAGGAATAATATTAAAATAAATGATAGGTAAAAATGAAATTTCACCTCTTTTAAAAGGGTGAAATATTTGGCCACACAGTTGGACAAAGAGTGTACCAAAAATTTTCTAGTACTATCTGGGGTGCCACCCCTTTGTACAAATAGGCACATAATTAGACAAACTATGCACTGTCCGTGTGTGCTTACTATCTAAGTTTTCCACCCCTTCAAACTCTTAGGCACATGGTTATAAAAACCATGCACTAACCATGAATTTAAACTCTACGAAACACCTATACTATTTCATATGTCCATGAGGCCTACCTCATATGGTTTATCAAAATATACTCCTATATATATGAGCCACACATTTGAGTTTCACATTTATTACTAAACATGTGCTAACCATGTGACTCATATTGTTTCTCTAAATATCAGAGCTTCGGGCTCCGAATAATCCCCATATGCTCCTGGAACCTTATTTAAAACTTTAATTAAATTTATTAAAGTAAAACATAAGGTTTGAATGGTAAATTAAAGGACTTGTACCTCTATGAAATGTCAAAATGTTACAATAATCATGGTATTTCTAGGTTCTCATCATAGTAGGGAACTCCTATGAACTTTTCAATATGAAATATAATCTAAGACATTATCATATTAATTTTATGTAGAAGAAAAATAAATATGTGATAAGGTATATAAATTATTATTAACTTATTTGTATATACATGTAATCTAATGTACAAAGTAGTGGGTTTTAGGGCACCAACTCCAATATACTCCTACTTACAAAAGAGTCAACTGGAAATAGCTGGTTTGTTCTCACATGTTAAACATGATTCTATTGAGTATGATGACAAATAATAGGCCTACCACTTTTTTGTGAATAGGTTTGGTAAATACACATTTTTTATGTGGATAATATTCTTACTAAAACATTACTACCTTGAGAAAATCCATCAAGTAGTGATATAAATGAATTTCCTCATATTATTCTCAAGTAAGAATCCTGACATCCTAAATATGTCCATAGTCAAAGATAATAATTATAACTATAAAACTTTTTCTTTTGGTATAACCCAAAATTAGAATAGGATGTTGCTAAACTACTCCTTAAGCTTCATCAGAAGCCACAACATACTTGGATATTGTAGAAATAGGAACCACTGGATGTAATAAGTTTTTATTGAATATTACCTTAACCTTTTATATGATACCATATCAAACTAAATTAAGTGAATAAAAGTGTTAAATTACATTGATCACAATTATTACTACTTCTCCTAAAACTATGAATTCATCTAATTCTACCTTTGAAAGTACTGTTAGATAGTTCTAACTGCAAGTTGATCCATATATATTTTATTTGTTTGATATTGACATATTATGCATGATGAATCAAAAATATTAAACATCAGTATATATCATGTCATATGATAAAAAATCCTATCACTTAAACTATTTTAATTATTTTAATCTCATTAATCTCTCCATAAAACCATGCATGTTTTACTGGAAGGATTATATGAAAAAAAAATTCAGTCTTGAATTTTTTTAACCTTTAGTTTAAATAAATTGTAAATATATGTACGATGAATAGATTTATTAAACCCATGGATATATTTTAAAGATATTTTTTCCAAGAAAACAGTTTTTACTTTTTGTTACACTTAGAGAAATTCATTCCTTATTCTTAACAAACTTGTAAGACATGAAATTTATTTTCCATATATTATCAACATATATATCTTGGAAACTAATAGCCATCCCAATAACCAATTAGAGACACATTTCACTCATTAATTTCCAAAAGAATATTTTATGATCACTATACATGATTAATTTATAAATTAATTTATTTAATATTCACATCTTATTGGAATTTATTGATTTCAATGATTCTTTCTTGTTATGCCTTGTAGACATATACCAGAGGGTATCCTTTTTGTTTGCTTCATATAGACATATTCCATAAGGATTCCTCTAAATAATGTGTCCTTGATTATCAGTAACTCAATATGATGATCATTGAAGTATGCATTGACAATTATAATTCAAAAGGGTTATATTCATGATGATTGGTGTATAGGTTTTGTAATAAAACTTTAAATAATAAATCATAATTTACTGGTACCATGTTGTACCATCCATATGTAGTTTCTCTTGAATACCCACCAACAGTATCAAGTCATCGAAACATTCAAAATTTGAAGTCCTAGAATCTTGATACATGGTGTCCATTAATTGAATTGACACATACTTTTCATCCTGTACAAGTTTCCATTTATTTATTATTTTTAGGAATCATTATTATGAATGAATAATTTATGTATCACCCACCATTGTGAGTATAAAAAATCTATTTGGTTATGAATTCCTACACAGTATGTGTTTCTGGAACTACTCATTCCACTAAGCTCCATAGAGTCCAACATTTTTATGCCAACTCATGTTCCTCCAGAGCCTTAACCAATAATTTTTTTTCTCACTACATTTAAAGAGATATGATTTCTTTATGGAAATATAATCGATCTCGACAAGAAATTAATATCCTTAGTGGCTATATGATTATTAACTCAGATTCACCTTAGTGTTTGATTATCATTTGTAACTAAAGACAACTTTTAACAAACAATTTTCAACAAAAACTTGTGGTAGTGTCTTAATATATTCTCACCACGGTGTGTGTAAGACAGCCACATGGCACGTACTTCTCTTCATTAGATATCTGCAGTACATGCCTAGGGACTCAGTACATTCTTCTCACATATATTTATGAAGTACATGACAAGTATGAAGAAAAAGAAGTGTATAATTCAAGTTATATGGCTACTTGTCTGCATGTGTCATGTATGAAATACACACAGTGTATTAATTACATGACATGGTTTTAACACATGTTTTCCTCCTTGAAAAAACGTGGACTACACAACATATAGTCGATCTACATATTTGTTACTCTAAAAAACCCATGTGCCACCCTATCTGGTCAACATGTGGTGCTTTTATTTCACACAATGTGTACTAATTACATGATTACCTAAGATGCACATGGGTATCCTTGTGCAATGAACAAGGATACAAATTGTGTAACAAAGGATTACACATAGTGTAGAATTTTATTATCCAACCATCATTCTTGGAACCTCTTTATGGGTTTTTTAAATGTGATATTTGTTAATTATTAGCCAACCATAGTAATATGAGCAATAAATAAAGAAGAGAAAGAATATATTTCAATGATGGATCAAGAAAAAATTAAAATAAGAAATTAATTTTAACTTTTAAATAATTAATAATCATCAATAAAATAAATAATTATAAATTTGAACGTAATAGATATGATACCACTTATTGGTTCAGAGTGCAACAAAAGTTCTTATTAGACATGATATTAACTTAGAAAATTTCATATTTAATGGATCATTCACATATTGTACAAGACATGAATGTCATGACCAGTGAAATTTTTCCAAAGAGTATTGACAATGAAATATTCCAGAACCATGGGTAGATATTTTCATGTAAATTTTCAAATTAATTTGAATAGAATGAAGAAAGAATACCCTGATATTGGGATATTTCAATGATGATGTTATTGATTATATTAAATATTTTTCATTTTACAATCATTGTGCTTGTATTATGTAAGTGTATAATACCTCTAACAGTGATCCCCATGTTCTCCTTGGATATTGGAACAATGTTGATGGATTTCCAGGTGCTGTCATGGTTGACCAATACTCTTACAATTTTTGTTTGGATCGCTGAGAAAATTACTTCAGGATTGAATAATCTTACTTGAACTTTCATTATTTAGAGGAAAGAGATGGGGGAGAATCTCTAGATCATTATTCAGTCTTGAGAGGGAGCTCTAGATTTCATTGTGCACATCGATTCTCAATATCAATCAATCTCAATAAACCTCTACACAGTATACATAATTGACTATTTATAAATATAGAGTCAGGGTTACTATATTATTTAATTTCACAATGACCCTTAAATAATATATCAAACCTCATCTGATCCCATTCCATGTAAGAATTTTATTTTTATTTTTCTGGTGTTTGAAAATTAGTGGAATGATAAATATTATACCGAATTTCAAATTAATATTTTTCACTAGACACAATCTTGGTCAGATCGTCTTCTTTGGAATTTATTGAATACTCAAATAAATATTTTATTCACAATGAGGTGAATAAATCGAAGGATCTCGGAACACCCTGAGAGGGGAGGGGTGAATCGGGGTGTAAAATTTTTCTTTTTAAAGTTGTGGATCTTTTCCCACATTTGTAGGAACTTGTTAAATCTGTCAAAGAAATGAAAGCAGAGAGATGACACACCACTTTTACTTGGTTCACCAAAAAGGGATACATCCAAGAAGAATATGCTGACAGTGTGTCGGTCGTACCAAAATCCACTAATCTTTACTAGTTTTAGGATTACAAGATTTGGTCATAGTAACTATATGCCAAGAACATTGCCTTTACAATGGTTTAGGTATAGCTCACTATGTCCCTCATATCACTTCCCTCGACTCCCCCTAGCTCACAGTATTGAGAGAAGTCAAACTCAGTTTATCGACTTGAAGGTCACATCAATATTTGAATTAAAGTCTTTGTCTCTGTTCAGCATGAGACACTGCTTGCATTGAAGTCCTGAATTGATGCACTTGAAATCATTGAACCACTGAACAAAATATTTAGAACATGTATTCAGCCTACACTAACTATTTCACGCAACACCTACCCTATGCATGCAAGATCTAACTTTTGTGCACAATATTTTCTTTTCACGCGGAAAATATTTTCATAACTAAACCATGTATGTACAACATTATCTTTTTCGTGATACCTGAACTTTTGCGTGTGACTTTAACTTTTGTGCGCAACTTAAAATTTTTCACGCATCTTTAAATTTTCTGCGCAACTTCAACTTTTCCATGAAACTCCCTTTTTTTGTAACTTTTATGTGCATTAGAACTCAGATATTATCTAATTCTTTAGCTATAATGAATGAGGGGGGGGTCACATTTTATGTTTAGGTGTCAATGAACCCCTCACGCAAAACCTACCATGTCATAAAAAACTTTTCATTTTTCATGCAAATGATTTTTTCGCAGGAACCGTTTTCCATGAAAAACTCTAGATTTTTCACGCAACTCATGCCTTTTACATTTTTTGATGTTCTGATTGCAAAACATGCCTTGTGCGTAAGTTTCCACAATACCTACAATTTTCACATAACATACTTTTCCAGACACACTTTTTTCCATTTTACGATTTTTAGGCCCAAAAAATTGGCAAACTCTAGAAAATGATGCCACCTTCAGTACTCTTGTCCACTTGAACTGTATGATCCCTTTCCTTGGAAACATTCTAAAATTCTAATGAGTATTGACAATAAACACAAAAAAACTCCATTTCCTTCATAGAACGGCCATGGATCCAACATAAATATTTATGAATTTTTTAATAAATAAAATAAATATTCTATTTCCAGAATGGAGAATTAATATTTATTAAATATTCATATAATTAAATAAATTATTTATTAATGAATAAATGAATAATTAATACATTGTGAATAATAATAAATAAATAGATATTATATATTCACATAATTAAACAAATACCTTGTGAATAAATATTTATTTAATATTCTTGATCAATAAATCTTGAACAAAATTATTCATCGGTCTTGAGAATAATATTTATTCTGGTAATTAAATTCAAATACAATTTAATTAATATAAATGAAAAAACTTAGTGTGTGATGCTCTAGGATTCATTCTCATTTGCATTAGGCAATCTTACCTAGAGTCCAAGATTATTGTCTAGTAAAGAGATAAGGCACCCAAGAAAAACAAGTTAATGTCACAAAATCAAAAACCACACATGAATTCTTACTGTGTAATATAAGACATTTTTCACAGTATCTCATAAAGTAGGTTTTAAACTTGTAACATCAACATATATGCTTGATACGTCATTCTTTGACTATCTAAAATAAATTTCATTACACCATGGACAAGAAATTTAAAGTGATAGTTATATTTCAATCAAATGGTTGAGATATAAAATTCTATAAATATAGAAGGGACAAATACTTCCTCAACTTATTCATTAATAACATATCTTTCATGACACACCCAATGTACCCAACTCCACCATAAACTATTATAGTCAAGGTCTAAGACAATACATCTAAGTGAACGATTCATGATATTCATTTATAATAATATTAAACTATAAGTACCATTACACATGCTCACATATGAGAATATTTGATAGAATATAAACATGCAGAATTCCAACAAGTGGGTCTATTATCATAATCTCTAGTCTTGGAGTTTACCAAGTGTGAAATTCCTGATAATAAGTCTCATATTCTTATGATTACTAGAACCTTATATTTAACATACTATATGCTCATCATAGAATGTTATCTGTCCATATAAATAGGTTCAAGAATATCATAATGGTATTTTATGGTTCTTATCACAGTAGGGAACTTCTATGATGTTTTTAATGTGATATATACTCTATATCATAATCAAATTAATATTATACAGTAGAACACTCAATATGTGATAAGGCGGTTAAATTAATATTCACTTATTTGAATATATATATAATATAAAGTACAAAGTAGTTGGTTATAGTAAATCAAATACAACAATTCGGGCCTGAAAAATCATCCTTACACTCTCGTTCTTAAGTGGATGGAGGAGGGAGGAGAATCTCTAAAGTTTTCCTTTCTCTTGAGAGATAGATCAAGATTTCATTGGGAGAGACAATTCTAAATTTTGATTAATCTCAATCAACCTATTCACAATAGTCATATTTATCTATTTATAGAGATATAATTAAGGTTAAAAATATTATTTAAATGAAAAATTACCCTTAAATAATATATTAAACTTCATTTGATCCTATGCCATGTAAGAATTATAATAATATTAAATTCATAGATTGTGAAAACTAGCATAATCATAAATATTATTTTACAGGCTTGAAAATTAATATTTATCACCAAACATGATCTTGATCCACCCATCCTCAATATTTATTGAATAATAGAATAAATATTTAATTAAATAAATATTTATAAAATAAAATAAATATTTTATTCAAAATACGGTGAATAAATATTTATTAAATATTCTATAAATAAAATAAATATTTTATTCATAGTTTGGATAATAAATATTTATTATATATCCATACAATTAAATAAATTATTTATTAATGAATAAATAATTATTTATTACTTTGTGAATAAAAATTTGAAATCAGTAAATCCTTAATAAAATTATTCCTCAGTCTTGAGAATAATATTTGTTCTAATAATTAAATTCAAATAGAATTTAATTAAGATCAATGAAAACACATAGTGTGTGAACCTTTATCATTATTTCTCATTGAAATTAGGTGGACTTTCCTAAAGTCCAATATTAAAAAATAGAAAAAGTTTAAGGCGCTGAAGATAAAGAAGTTAATGTCATAATGTTGAAAACCACATATGATCAATCACTATTTAATACAATCCCCTGTTCACAATATCTCATCAATAATGTTTCTGTAACACCCCAAGCTTCTACGGTACACTTCTCTTTGGAATAATGCAATAGCGTGTGTTGTACGCAACATCGAGTTCTAACACACCACAACCAATCAAACAAGCCGTTATGAATAGTAATAGCCAATTTTTGAAATTTATAAATTTTATTTTTCAAAATGGACTTCATTTTTGGATTTGGAATATCAAAATTAGCCTAGGGTGAATTTTTGGTATTTTTCTGAAAAACTTCATTTTTTGATGAATAGTGAAACCACTAAGTGGTAGTTAAAAAACTAAATTTTTCATAAAACATAATTTTACTACTTCTGTGAGTGGAATTTCGAAAATCCGAGAGACACGGTTAATATCAAGGACAAAAATGTGGTTCATTGAGATGAAAATAATTTTTGGTGAATAGTAACTTTTTACTTTTATTTACCATGGTTAAAAGTAAATAGGGTAATTATGGGTAAAAATGATATTAATATTACCCTAACACATGTTCTAATTCTATTGGAAAAGCTTAATTCGACCAAAAACAACCTTAGTAATAAAATATTATCATTTAGGTCCACTTGGATTAGATTAGCACATGTATTATTATTTAATTCAAAGAAGAGTTAAAAGAGTTAAAATCAAAATTTATTTAATAAATCATTTCTAATATAGAATTATACATAAGATAAATTCTATTGTAAATATTCATTAGAAATATAAAAAGTTTTCCTACATAATGGTATTTTATTTATAATTTTTAGACATTAAATAATTAAATTTATTTTTGACCCAATGATGATGCAGTAATTACCATAATAGTGAAAACTTAAAATAATTTATATAATAATACCCAAATAAATATAATTTGAGACTTTTTATGAATTTAACTAATTTTCTAGGTTAATATGAAATGTTAGGAATGATTTAATTAACTTTTTTCTAAGTAATCATTCTGTTATTATTTTCACAAAAATCAATTTTCCAAATAGTGTCAAAATTGACATAAAAGTGTTTTTAAAACAAATATTATATTATTAATTGATATTCAATTTCTAAAAATCTAAGTTTCGGCCAAGAGACTTATATCATGATATTTGTATCATTAATGGACAACTTGGGGGTCTCTTGGAGGTATATATTAAGTTTATTAACTAGATATTATAAAAATACAAAGTGACATGGTAAGTGTCAAAATAATTAACTAAGAGTTAAAACTAAAAGATAAGGTTAATATAATGAAACAAACCTGTCGAAATTAGATTGGTTGAGTGGTTTTCGACCCATCCCCACCTTAAACTTTAAATAATTCACTTTGGAGCCATTAGAAACCGAATATGAATTTATTATAAAATAATATTTCTAGCTTTTCCAAAGGTGCCCCTCACCCCTCTTATAAAAGGGAACTCCCCCTTCTCATTAATTCACACCGTCAAAGCCAATTGGCTCGGCCAAAATCTGCCCAAATACTCTCTCAACTTCCATAAATTCATCCTATAGGCCTTACTTTAGTCAGAAAGACAACCTAAGGATCCATTTTGATCAAATCAAAAGGAAGAACCCGAAGAAGAGGTAATGATTTCACCACCCCTTTTCAAGTTCCTTTCTTCTTCCACTTCTTCTTTCATTGTTATTACCATTATAAAATAATAACTCCAGTATCTTATATATACTGTGATGTTATTATAAATCTGGTAAAATCATATTCAGTATTCTATCCATCCTTTGAATAACATTTCACCATAAGTGCGTACGTACGACTTACCATCTCCACGTCGTGGTGTAATTGTTATTCAATAAATTATTATTTGGATGGGTATAATAATGATGTGTAATTCATGTAAATAATAAATATAACATGATAATTATTATTTATATATGATATAACATCCAATTATATATTATTTTAATATCAAAAGAATGATATTGTCGCTCGTGCGTACGTACGGACTACCATCTCCATGAACGCGATGAGATTCATTCTCCATCGTATCCATTCAAGTGTAATTCTCATTTGATGATTAATAATAGTATCTAAGGACTTGATATAATTATGGATATGATTAAGATACAACCTATCCATGACAAACACTACTTACATAACAGAACATATAAAAGAAAACGAGTTAGTTAACACCCGAAACAACGATAATACTAAGATATTATTAACAAATCAATGTTAAAAGATCATATATGATATCATATTAATGTATATGATTCTTGTATAATTTAATAACAATTATTTCACCATTATATAGGAGGTTAACCTACCCTCAACCAAGTAAAAGTAAAAGGTAAGGGTTTATTTCCCAATCTCTTCATTATCCGAGGTTGTTTATACGTAATAATCAACTCGGATCTCTTTATCATCCACATCCATGTTTATTAAAAATGTATTTCAATTTTTTTTTACTATTTACAAGAATATGGGTTAAATTCATTTATACCCTTGTTTTACTTTTTATAAGAGGTTTATAAAGGAATCTTTCCATCGTTTTCCAAACAAGGTGCTTTTTAACCTTTTCGACAGAATTAAGGTAAGAATGTTTTTTTAACTTAAACGACGGGTGTGGCTATTTTCCAACGTTATAAAATCGTTGAAGCCTCCCTTACAAGCTTATAATAATATTTTCAAATAAAATTTTTTATTTTATAGATATATGACTCTTAAATGATTTCAAAATAGAAAGAGATATTTCTCTAAAAAGAGTTTTGATTTCATCTATGTCAACATCCTTTGATGGATTTTACGCTTATTTGAAGTTGATTTATTATGATACAAAACTTCTATATTTTATTGATGGTTTTGTGATATGTTTTACTATGGATGTGTTATTTTTATACCATTCATGGTTTATGTATGAAGTATTTACATTTCGTATGCTAGTTTTAATACGAATGTTTATGTTATGTTTAAACCTTTTCATATGGGAATGCATTGGACTTAATATGTAACGGGTGGAGCCCGCTATAGCTCCTCGATGAATCGGTAGGTCTCATGAGACAACCTAGTGTCTTGGCACAAGGCCTTGGAAAAATCTTATTTTTAGTCTTGGCACTAGGCCTTGGCTATGTGGTTATGATAGTCTGGCATTATGCATTCAATCATTATGAAAGTGGTTATTGATATTGCATGTGATTATTCGATTAGTAGAATATCCATGTGAATAAGTGAATGTCATTATTTAATTTTATTTTTTCCATACTATGTTGAAGTTCAAGTTTAAAAGGATTTTGTTTTAGTTATACATTTCCTTAAATCTTTATTCTTATTTATGAAAGTTTTCACTATATTGTTAACCTTACTGGGCATTTGAGCTCACCCCTTTTCTATGTTTTATTTTTTCCAGGATGTGAAGAAGTAAATTATGAATGACCTGCATGGATAGTATGAGGGGATAAGAGTGTAGACTATGGAGACTATGTTGTTGTAGTTTTCATTTGTATGATGTAATGTAAAACTTTATGAATGTATCTAGTGTTTCCAAGGCTACTAAACTAATCGGTCTTTCGAGATTTGATCTTTATTGTGATCATGCCAATGTTATGTAATAATTCACCGACTCTAGGTAACTGGGGTCAGGGCGTTACAGTTTCACACCCATGTCATCAACTTATATGGCTAATACGTCTTCCTTTGAATATATAAAATAAACTCATCATTACACTATGACAATGAAATTTAATGTTATAGTTCCATTTCAATCAAAGGGACATGATATCAACCACTATAAATATGGAAGGGAAAAATCATTCCCCGACTTATCAGTGAATAAAATGTAATTCTTGACACTCCTAACACACCCTACTTCATGTGAACATATAGAATCACTATTTTGGTCAGTAAATCTAAGTACACAACTCGTGAAATGAATTAATAATAATAATAATAATAATAATGTATAAGGAACATCATACAAACTCGTAGATAGTAATATCTGATGACACATAAACATATTAAATTCCTATTAGCGGGTTTATTATCATAATCTCCCATCTTGGAGATTACCAAGTGGAAACTTCATGAGATGAAGTCTCATCCACTTATGAGTACTCACAATTTACAGTCAGCACACTATATTCACTATCATTGAATTTTATCTGACTATAGAATTGGGTTTAAGAACATCATCATGACATTTCAAGGATCTCAACATTGTGGAGAACTACTATGTCTTTTTCAATGCAATAGATACTTTAGAACATTGTCAAATTAATATTATGAAGAAGAATAATCAATATGTGATAATTAATTTAAATTAGCATTCACTTATTTTAATATAAATCTAATATTAAATACAAAGTAGTTTTTTCTAGGTTACCAAATCCAATAGAATCCCACTTGCACTAGAGATAATTATTAATGACCAGTCAATTCTCAAATTTTAAACATGCTTCTATAGAGTATATCTACATATGATGGTTCTACCATGTTTCCATGACCATGGTTGGTAAATACATGTTTCTTTGTTACAAATCTGATTATTGTAATATTAATACCTTGAGAAAATCCCTCATATAGTGATATAATTGAGTATACACCTCTTGTTCCCATCTCAAAATCCTAAAATCCCGACTAAGTCCATAGTCAAATATTATCATAATAATAATAATAAAACTCTTTCTTTTGGTACAACCCAAAATTAGAATAGGATGTTTCTAAACTACTTTTTAAACTACATCAAAAGCCACAAATAACTTGGATACTGTAGATATGTAAAACACTGGAAAAAATAATTGTTTATTTCATATTAACTTAGCCTTATCTATAATAATAGATCAATCTAAACTAAGTGAAGACAAGTGTTCAATTCTATTGATCATTAGTATTATCACTTATCAAAACACTCGGAACTCATCCAGTTCTAATTTTCTAACTACTATAGGATAGACTGAAAGTCAATTCATTTATGTTGTATCTATTTGATATATAGTAATATAAAAATTTAGTATATATCATGGAATATGATATAAATTCCTTGAACATAATCATGTGAAATTATTTTAATCTCAACAATACCTTCCAATTCCCATGAATGTTATACTAGAAGGATTACATGCTAACAACAATGCAATCATGAATTATTTTAACATGTATTTTTTAATACCTTAATAAATGTATTATGAATAGATTTATCAAACCCATAGATCTATATTATAGATATTTTTTATAACATGGTTTCCACTTTAAGTCATACTTAGATAAATTTCATTCATTAGTCTTAAAAAATTGGAAAGACATAACATTTATTCTCTATATGTTGATATTGAAAACTTATATCACTCTTATTAACTTATTAGAGACACATGTCACTTCATTTGTTTTCAAAAGAATATTATATGATCACTATGCATGATTTATTAATAAATTAATTTATGTAATCAACATATCTCATTGGAATTTATTAATATAAATTACTCTTTATAATTATATCTTGTAGACATATACCACATGGTATCCTTTTGGTTACATTATATCGACATCTTTCATAATGAATCCTATAAATGATGGGGCCTTGACCATCATAACCCAATATTATTATCATAGAATTATATTTTTACAGGTATAATTAAAAAATACTCTAGTCATGATGATTAGTGCATATGTTTTTTCATTGAACTTAAACTTAAATTATCAATCATGCTTTACTGGTACTGTCTTGTAGCATCCATGTCCAGTTTCACTTGAATACTCACAAAAAATATCAAGTCTTAGAAACATTCAAAATATGGAGACCCTGAATCCTGATACTCAGTGTCTATTACTTGAATTTATTCATACTTTTTAGACTTATCATGTTTCCATTTACTTCTTATTTATAGGAATCATTATTCTGGAACAATAATATATGCATCAACCACCAAAATGAACATAAACCACCACTTTGGTTATAAATTTCTACACAATATGTGTCTTAAGAACTACTCCTCCCACTGAGCTCATTTGAGTCCATAATTCCTATGCTAACCCATGTGCATCTAGATCCTTAAACCATATAAGTTAAGTCTACTCCCACTATCTTTAAGGAGATACTGTTATTTTTTTAAATCTAATCATTCTTGACTACATGTTAATATCCTTAGTGGATATAGGATGATTAACTTAGATGCACCTTAGTGTTTAATTTTTTTTGTAGATAAAACAATCTTTTAAAAAATGGTTTAAATCTTTTTATGGTAGTATCCTAATATATTCTTATCATATCAGAATTGATATGATATAAATTAAACAATATAGTTTTCATATGTCTATTTGTTGGACTTCTATTAGAAAAAAATGTCTAGGAACAAATTATAGAAGATTTACAATATATATATATATATACAAGACTCATAATTGATATTACTTTTAATTCAATCATGATATTGATGTATATAAGGAAATTTGAGTTTTGGAATACCTTTAGTCCATATGTATGATCTATTATTACTTGTGTAAGACGTTCTTCGACAAGATAGACCAGGGATTCCTCAATATTTACAAAGTGCACTCATTTAATTAATTGAAAATTTCTAAAATTTATTAAAGGAATCTCATGAATAATATAAAGTTAACTTTAGATTTAAAGTATTTCACATGGCCATATTTAACCAAATCTAAAAGATTTATGTAATACCTTTATTTGAAAGGTTTCTTTATATAAAACATGATAAGATGTTTTTTGGTATATCCAATATCTTAGCTTGATTGAGAGAAAAAGTTTTTATGGGTATAGACAATTAAACTAATTTTTGTTATATTTGAAAACGAATTATCTTCCCAAAATCAGGTAAGAGTCTTATATTTTATATTCATCATTCATTGCGATGGATATTTGTGATTCAAGAGTTACTGAACCAATAGGTTAGTATTTAAGTATTATAACAACATTTATTCCAAATGTAAAATAATGTCTCATTGTGTCTAGATGGACACTAAGATAAATGTTTTGATTACACTCAAACTTGAATCAATCCATTTTGGTAATGAGAAGTAGTGATCTCCCATGGATTATGTAAGAATATTTCTTTCTCATCTCCTTTTGAGTTTACTCTATAAAATTTCTATTATTTCTCATTTTATATTTAAATATATGTATGTTGTAAGAAAGTTGTATTTTATTACATAAGTAGTAAATAGAAACTTGATGAATATACTAGAAGTGGATGAAACTTATTACTTATTTAATTAATTTCAATTTCATTTCCAATGTCATTTATTTCTACATATAAACCAAATATCTTCATGTTTCTTCTTCTAACTCTGGATATTTTCTCTTTTTGAAGGAATACATAATGGATATTTTGAATTCATATTATCCATGGGATCCTTATCCTTTTATTTAAAATTTTTCACCATAAGGAGTGGAGAAACATGTTTCAACCAACCCTTATCTACTTGGTTAAGTATGATTCCTGAGTGACTTATCCATTTCATTTATCTGGGATTGGATGAATAAGGATAACCTTGGTGGTAAGGATAAAAGATTAATATTAATGGATAATTTATTCTCTATGTAGAATCCCAATTTAGTAACTGATCAATATACCCCATCATTTTGGAAGCATGATCAATAGGTAAATTACCTTATTCCAGTTTATATTGATATAGTTTATTTCCAATCTTATTTATTTCAAGGATTTCCTTATCTTTATGGAGAAAAAAAGATGATATATTATGGTTCAAGATTCCATGTACTTATGTTATATCATAAAATATTCAAACATAATTGATAATATAATATAATGAAAATAGGAAGCATCCTATACATATCTTTATAGTTATCATTTTCACATTTTCTTGCATGATTGGGGGTGGAAGAATAGGAATATGGGATTTCAATACATAATAAAAAATTTATAATAATAATGCATCACATAAATGAATATACCATATGTATAAAGTTGTATTTTCAAAGACATGCCCTAATTTAAGAAATTATCTTAGTGGTTTTGTGGTTTCACATTCCATTTTTATATAATAATTAAAATAGATGATTATTAATTTACTTGATTACAAATTATATGAGACATAATAATTTTAATTTTATTAATTCTCCCACTATTTTATAATGTCCAAAAATACCTCACCATTGGACATGGAATGTATAATTACTTGTAAATTCTAGTGGAAAGGATCCATATTCCCCTTCTCATAACCCAAGAGAGGGCTCGATCAATTACTCGGTATTTTTGTGGGAAGGTATTCGCCAAATCTAGGCCTACAACTCATTGATCTGTTGATTAGACTCCCAAATATAGAAATCCTAAATCTTATTTCCTCAACACTCTCCTCTAAGTTACATAAATTCTAGAATGTTCTACTTATCATGATGTAAATTATTTAATTCAACCAAAAAAATTCAAGATCTCCATGAAAAAAGTATGTTTCCCAACATAGGTTGGTCAAAAACTTAGTTTTATGGTTTTAATTCCGAGTCATGTAATGAAATTATTAGTCTGACTTAATATTAACTGGTGGATTTTTATTTATTTTGAGAAAATTTTTCTTATTTTGTATTTAAAATATCTTTTTAATATAATGTGTATTTTACTTTAGGGATTAACCATGTTATGATTAAACATTTACACATATCCCATTTATTTTAATACTATATTTTCATATTAGAGCATTTATTTATGTGATTGTGGTCCTGTATCCATAAAGTAATTTATGCATAATACATAAAATAAAATAAATAAATAAATGACATGATCTTGAGCTTTATCTAATGGTCGATTTATTGAGAAGAAAATAAAATCAACCTATAAACCTAAGGATTAAATCCTTGTACTAGTATTAGTATGTGGTGAAACATCCCACATATGCACCTATTTATCTCATGTGTTGGTTTAGTCTTGGTTCCAACTTGAACTGCCTCTCCCTCATCTCCATCTTGAACTGACTCCATATGAATTAGAAAAATTATTTTAATTCGTATATTTTATAACTCCCACTCAGGTGAGGGTAACCAAAGGATTGGTTAAGGGGATTACATAAAGAAACCTTCAAAGAACAAGTCCTACATAATAAAATGGGGATGGATGAATCACATGCCATCAGATTTAATTTAATAATAATTAATCTATAAACCATGAAATAAAATAAAATTAAATATAACCAACGCATATATAGGTTGGTCAAGCTCATGATCAGTCATACACATGGAAAAATTACGCATTTAAAACAACTATCTAGAATTAATTTATATCCTTTATTTAATAATATAAAACACATATGAATTAATACAATTAATTATAAAATTAATCAATTAATTAATTTTGTCTTATTTCATCCAATCATCATGAAATTTCCATCTGTTGGGATTCTGAAAAAAATAATATTTTATTTTATTTTAAAACTCATTAAAATAGTACTTAGATATTTTACTTGGAAGTAACTCGGTGATTACCTATTCAAACTACTCAGTATGGTTATAATTATAAACAATGAACTTATACGACATATTGTGTACATAGAATGTGTCATAATTTCATGGTGTGTACTACCAATTTAATGTCACACGGAACATAGAAAAATTATGTAGCCAATACAATTTAATTCATTGATTCTTTAGTATATAATAACCATACATGATTCATAGTTTCAAATTTTACCTAGAATTTATTAAATAATTAATATAATATAAAACCAAACAGCTAGTGTGTACTATTGTTTCAACCCGATTCGCATCATACCAGGGAATAAAAAATGGCTTGATGGATAATAACTACAGTTGAGTGGTTCCCACAGGTGATTGTAGGGGAGTTGAATATGTGTGAAATCGGCCCATGTTGGGTACGAGGTTCTCATATGGTCTCCAATGTGTTTATTCATGGAGGTAGAAACAACCAACGACCCTTTTATCCATGATTTGTAGACCTTATTTCCAAATCCAGGTGATCGTTGGATGATGGTTTGGCCAGTGAAACTTGAGGACTCCATTAGTCGAGAGGATGGGAGGTCAGGCCCATCACACCCTTTTTGGGGGGAAATTATTTCATACTCTAGTAATATCTTATAGATTTAAGCAACATTCATATATTCATTAATCCTTGGTTCTTTACCAAGCACGTGTCCACAGATTTCCCATGACTTGAAAAAAAAATCGTGGATACACATGTATTAGTAATTACTAAGACACCTCTAGTTTAGGCCCTATGATGAGGAACTCTAGAGTTTATCATCATCCAGGGAGGAAGAAAGTTTCTTCGATATCTGGATCGAACCCATGATATGGGATTCCTATGTATCCTCAGAAGAGGAATCAGAACCCACATAGTTCGGTGCCACTTAACTAGAAACAACACCTTTTAAGGAAGTGTAACGGGGACCCATCAATGTAGTTTAGCGTCGTACGGTAAGGACGTCTAGGCATAGGATGCATAGTCAAGATTTCATGTGGGACTTACACCAAAGCGACCCATGATGATCAGGAGAGACATGTTCTTCTAGGTGGATATGACCCTACAGAGGATATGCCCTGATGAATAATATGGTGATTTGGATGCTAGATTTGGACCTCAGAGAGGATTCCTACATATCATAGTTAGTTGGGAATCAAAGCCCTCATAGTTAGGTTTATGTTAGGAATTATACTGTAAAGGAGGCCCTATTTTTAGGGGGAATTATTGGAGATTATCCTTTGAAAAGGATCTCCTTTGAGATCGGGCCTTTAGAAATGCATCCTACGTATCTTGGTTAGAGCAGGAATCAGAGTTATCGTATTTCATTTGGGAGGGGATCACATGTGGAAGTTTCCCACTTGAGCCCGGGCCTTTAGACAAGCATCCTATATATCCTGGTAAGAGCAGGAATCATAGTTCTTGTAGTTAATTTGAAGATGGTGTGGATGTTACAATCATCATTAACCTCTAAGCCCACATGAATCATGATCTATGTGAGAAACATGAGGAAGCTGTAGATCCGATAAAACACACACTTTCCATTATCCTCTAATGGAAAAGGAGGATGGTGACAAAAGTGGTCATGATTTATAGCCCAAAGGGAGAGAGAGAGAGGGGATTTGAATGTACCAACTCTCACCTGTGTTGGTACCCAGGATAGTCATGTATGGTGATATATCTGGACACATCTTCGGATAAGGTGAATAGGAGAAAGAGTGCCCCCCACACAAGAAGTTTTGGGACTTACCTTAGTGGGAATTCCCTAAAACTAGTTCTGGGAAAGTGGAGAAGAATCACACCTCTTTAAAAGGAAAGACAGATATGATTCCTTTGACTTATCACTATCCCTAATTTAATGAAAAAGCTAGTGATTACCCTTGATACCTAGAATAGGGAGGTACATGTGAGCATCCCTAGGTTTTGAGCCTAGTGTACCATGGGAATGTAGACCTAGAAATACTCCAGGGGCACATATCATTGGGGATATTACCCACATGACTCCGCTTACCATGTGTATGTCGAATCAGAAGGAAACATTGATGCACCCAATGGTTTGTTCATATGATTCCGATGGATTTGGAGGATCCTTTTTCCAGATTACTTTTGACTAGTTTGTGAAGGATCCATGAAGGGTGTGACGGGTATGGAAGGACATGATCAGAACCAGAAGGTGGAATGCCCAAAGGAACCCCATTCCACCCACTCTTTCTTAATGCAGGTTGTGAATCCCACTGCATAATGCACTACTATGTGGGTAGAGGAGCTATCCACGTACCAAAGTGGTACACAGACTTGGGTGTGGTCCACATACTATAGTGGTATGTGGAATTAGGTTCCATCTCCATACCGTGGTGGTATGCGGTGCTGGAGTACATGCAAGTAGTGAAACGCTACACAGGGCAGGGTTTTGTCTGCATAGCGATGTGCTATGTGTTAAGCCGGATTGAAAAAGGGTCTTTGGTCCTACAGTTCTTGAGAAGTTCATCTGTTAAGGGAGTATGGTTCGTGGTTTTCCCATATTATTATGTTTCCTTCTTTTTATGGTTCACGGCGGGTTTATACATGCTGGAAACCATTAACGGTTCTGTACTTCATCGATCCTTTGTCTTCCAAGTCTTCTATCCGTGAATTCTGAGATCACCCTAAAAATAAAATCCCTTTCTCATCTCCATTTTGTGTCCTTTTATATAAGTCCAAGGAAGCTGTATCTATGGTTCAAACAACACCTTTTGCGGAATCCCATGAAAAAATTTCTCAACCCACTGAGGACTCGGTCACCCGAGGTTTACGGGGTTGTGGTTCGTGGTAGTGGAAATCACCACCTCAATCCTGCAAATGACGTAGTTTGTAGGATTCATAAGCCATGACTTTTCTGTGAACTATGTTTTTAGGGATGGTGTGTAGGGGCATACCTCTACGTCACATTTTTTCCAATGACATGGTTCGCAGGGCTGTAGTTCATGGGTGGAATTTCTCCACCACCATCCTGCCAACAACGTGGTTTGTGGGGCATCAATTCCATTCTTCATTTATTCTGCAAACTTATTGGTTCACTGGACAATGTATCATGGGCCAAAATTTCATGGTCAATCCGCGTACCATTTAGTTCGTGAGCAATACCTTACACATACCATTCCCTGAAATCAATATGTGGACCACTTTAGTCCTTTTCTAAATTTGATTTCTTCAATATTATTCTCAAATTTTCAAGAAACCCTATATATTATTAATTAATTTAATTTTTGGGAGTATATTACTTCCCTTTGAAGAGTTTTTAAGACCCAAAAAATTCCCCCCCAACAGAATGAGTTCTAATCAAGGTGAATAGGAGGATATTCTATAATAGAAATTTGTCCTAAACTGAACAGGTTTATAGTATAAATGTGGACCTATTAGGGGGACCATGCATATATATAGATGACCCATGGAATTTTTCATTTACTGAACTTTTCAGTGAAAAGTGATCTTCAAAGTGATCTTGGATTTCCCTGATTCTGCATACCAGTTCCTTCGCAAAATATATAATCCACGAACTGTGCTACATATTTCATGAACTGCAAACTCTTCAAGGTCGTTCTCACCCATGAACCGAGCTTTGAATCCATGAACTGAACCGTAAAACTTAAAACATAAGTTTGAACTACAACATAGTAATATACTACATGGTTCGCCTGCTCCACGGACTAAACCTCAAATCGGAAGACTAAAATTTAAATTTCCAAATTGAACATTAAATATTCAAATTGTAAACTTTTGTACAAACACATAGTGAAGATCTACTTGCGAATCTCCCATTCTGTGAATATGTCTTGATTCTATGGCCAACGATTCGTGAGCCAACATCTTGTGAGGCGTTCTCTGAACTTTCGGTTCACTGGGAATGCCATCCTTGAACCGTTTCTAGGGTTCTTTATGCAGATCCTTTCTATGCATACTTCTTCTAGTCCTCTTCCATTTTTGGTATTTTCCCCAAATATATTTTTTGGATTTACCCTTTTGTATGGTCCTTTTTATGTAGGATAATGGCCCCTCCTCTTATCTCAATAGAAGATATGGGGAGGAGGGAAGCTATGGTTGAGAATTTTCAAGACAACCTTCATTCCTAGATTGTTCCTTAAGAGGGTATTCTCAGTGTCCTCCTTTCACTAGATCTCATGGCCTACCCACTACCTGTTTAGTTTTTCATTATAACTTCATCCTCCTAGATGACATTCCCTTGGAATTGGCCAATCACAGTACTCCTATTATTCACCTCAAGGCATCCTAAGGGTGTGACCAGGACAATATTTCTTTAACAGTGGAACTTGTAACTATTTTTACTCAAGATAACATGTTCACAATGAAAGGATCTATGTGGAATTAGAGTAATCATTGTCATCATAACACCTCTTTGAGGTCAGTCATCTGGGAGTACCCTTCAAATGTCAATGTTTCTCGAGAGAATCCCAATGGCGGGTGGAGCACCAAATGGGATTTTTGATCTAAATGATGCTTCTATGATGAGTGGTATTGGGTATTATGGGTGCATCTAATTTTTTTGGAATCCCCTGGATATTTGGAAGTAATAAACTTATATCAGGCAGCATGGGTTTCCCAATTTTCAATCTATTCACTAGGTGAGATGTTTCCCGAACTTCTTATCTATTAGTGTTCAAGCACCAAAACCTTCCACCTATTGCACAGGGAGGTGGGGATTAGTTTACGAGACATCCTTAAACTCATAGGGATTCCCATTATAGGAAACATGTATGATTATTTTCTTCCACTGGCCAATTCCTGGGGGAATTTTGAACAAGTATCTCTGTTGGAAAGTATTTTATTGGTCATGGGAGAGGGATTACTAAATCAAAGCCTCCATGCTCATTCTCTTATTTCATTAAAATATTGGATCATGCTGTTCTTGTAGGTGAAATGTCCTAGGCTGAGGGTTCACCATAACTATACTCACCCGACTCAACAATCACAAAAAATTAATGGCTTATACTATACCACCCTTTAGGCAGGTCGATACACCACCAGGGGTATGAAATTTCATCATACGTACCTCCCGAGATTAGATTGGAAGGTTTATTTGCTATTTTTTTAGTAGATGGATCTTCCCCTATCATGATGTTTATATTGGTGTTAGGGATTACACTTTGATGATGGTAGACACATTGGAATAGGGAAAACCCATTAACATGGTTGTTCCTACCCTTGCCTGAATCTATGAACTATTAGGGAAGATATAGGAAGGGAAACCCCCACATTATCTTAGCAGTCCATTTTAATTTTTGTATAGTTGGATGGTAGATAATTTCCTTTACTATGAGTATTGCCATACTAAGAGGGTTCCCAATTCTTACTTTCACCCATATCTTCTCAAAATTACCCCCTTTCATCCCCAATCATTGAGTATTGATGATTCAATCAAACAGTTGAGTGATGTTTCACATTTTTTTGCACCTTACATTGCACCCCATGGATCCGTTATGGATAATGGAAGGGGATGTTCAGAAGAGAGTTCTTATATCATTATTCTCCAGTATGGATTTTTATCTTCTAATATAGACAGGGTAACCATCTGTGAACCCTATACTCTTTATACGTATTCTAGGAAATTTTGATGCCTTCAATAGGTCAAACCTCTCCCTATTATTCTGATTAAGATGGAGACTCATCCCATGAGTATTTTCCAATTGTGTATGGAAATGACATGGGAGGATTCTAATGTGGAAGTCCTCATTCCTATCACAATATCCTCAAATTACCTATCATTAGAGTATAACCAAATGTGGGTAGCTTGCTACCCTGATAGGGCATTGGGAAGGCCAGTTAGTTGGGTTCGGAGACGGTTGGCAATTTATGATCCTATCCCAACCGTGCTAGTTGCACTATTTTTTCCCCTCCCTATGATGAGAAGGTGTTCTTACCATTGTTACATGTGTCAGGAAGGGGATTCACCCACACAACCCATCTACGTGGAAAAAGACTCAGATCCCATATCTTTGGCTGATATGGTACGTGGTCTGACTGAAGTTGGTCTCAGTGGGACATCACGAGGTGTTCCTGAAGTTTCTACCATACCACCTCATTTAGTCCCTAAGGTTGAACCATCTATTGGGAGGGAAAAACCCCCTTCTTGGGTGACTCAACTCAGGGATTTTCCATCTACTGTATTACTACTTCCAATTATATACCAGTAGCGGTAGAGGAGGACCAAAATTCCGGTTCCATTAGGAGGCATCATGCTGTGTGAAAATGGGCATGGAATCAAATTCATACTCTTGACATATAAAATTCCTCGAGAGACTTTTCCAATGAGGATGATAACTTTTGATGACTATTTGTTGATCTAGGTTTTGGTGGATTTGATTACTGATTCTAGCATCTCTTTATGTACCAAATTGTTATAGATCATGAGGATCACACTGCTTGTGAAGGCGTCCTCACTTAGTTCAACACTTCTCACCACTAAGATTATAATTTCTGGGATATTACTGAAGAGTTGCAGCATTTAGAGGCTAAGGAAGATAGTTATCATGACCAGGTGATTTCCCAGATGGAGGAATTGCAGGAGTGTGAGGATCACACTACCATACTAAAAGTGAAAGTAACATCATCAAGTGCTAATTATGAGGCCTTCAAACAGAATGTGCATGACATGTGAACTATTATGAAGCGATTATGCCCAATGGTTGAAGATGAAGCTAAATGGAGGGATGATTTGTAACAGTCCCTTGATGGCCCTTTTTAGGAAGTTATCAACCTACTGGAAAGAGAAATTTTGGCCTCATTATAATCTTTTGGGCAGCCCTAGAACACCTTTTTTTGATAGTGGGGAGAGACTCTAGATTTTGGATTTCCCCCCACTCTCAATTATTTTGATAAAATGGAAACATTTCTCTTTATAGTGTTCCTCTATTACCTTTTCCTACAATATCAATCATTTATGATCAATTTAATTTTAAAGAATAATCTCAACCAGATATCAATTTGAGTCATAATCCGGGTTAAAGGAAATAATCAAATCATGCCCTAATTTTTTCCTGAGCACAGGGTCTCATCAATCATAGTTCGACTCTTGCTAGGGTCACATGGAAAACCCTAAAAACATTGTACCTTTTTCGTTATCACCCTTATTTTTTCCTAAGCCTATTATGGTGTGGTCTCACCGGGTATAACTTGACTTTTTCTTAATCCACCCTTTTTGGGTTTTTGACCTAACAATATTTGTATCTATTGATGTTTTTTTGATGGATTGATGTTTTTCCTAAACATTATGTAGTATAGAATTAGATTGCAGGTACTCAATGCTCATCCATGTTTCCCTTTTCAAATTTTTATCCATGAGAGTATTGTGTCTCTTTTCATGTTTAGTTTAATGTCTTGAAATCTAGACTATATTCACCGATGTTTTAGGTTGAATAAATTTAACAATGACTTGTGGGTAAAGGGCCCCAATTTAGGCCTCATTAACTGAGAATGTCCTGAAAACATTCAGACATGGATGATGGATTTTTATTCACCCTAACATGTGATTTCTTGATATAGGGTATGATATGGTTCATGGAATCCTTTGGGAATACAGAAGTGGGAAATAACTGTCCTTAAGATGAATTTTACTTTGGTTTAAAAACCATTTTTGCGGGAAACATATAAAGAACCATTGGGGAATTATATGCATAATCAAACAAAGGTGTCTGTAGGACACTGAACTTATATTCCCAATGTCCAGGAAATTTTTATAGAAGTTTGGATTTTTTTCTATTGAGGTCCAAAATGGGTGGTCTATTGAGGGAACAATGTTTGAAAGTATTGGGGAATTTATATAGGTTCTAGTTTAGAAACCTCTCCTGTACAAATTTGACTTGTGAAAATTATGGATAGTGCATGGTGTGGTTTAACATCGTACAACCATGAATTTTTAGACTTATGTTTTAATGTATTTTTTTAATCTAACCATAGGTGGGAAACAATTTTCCTTTTCCACAATAGTTTGGCTAGCAATTTTCTATCACCTTCATGAATAAGGGGGGGGGGGGGAAGATATAAACTATAATCTGGGGGTCCCCTAAACCGGGGAATGAGGTGAGATGTTGACATCATAGGGGCGTATAGAGATAGGAAAATCCTCTCTTGAGGATGAATTTGACTTTGGTTGACAAACCGTTTTTTGTGGGAAACATATGAAGAGCCTCTAGGGAATTGTGTTCATAATTAGAAAAAGGTGTGGAAAAGACACTAGGAATCAATTTATGATGGCTAGAGATGGTTATGGGGATTCATACCTATTTGGATGAAGAGTATGGGGTGTAAAAAGGGGTGTCTGATTTGGAGAAGGGTACATTTCTGGTTGAACTTTACTGGGAATACTGGGAATTGGTTGAGGCATTTTTATCCTATCAATGTGAGTCGTTTCCTTGTGTAGTTTTGACCCTTGCGTGGATGGGGATGGGACAGTACTATTTCATGGATAGATCTAGCTTATGAGATTTTGATGTTACTACATATCCTATGATGTAGGAATCAAGAGATATGTTTTTATTTTAGGGATCATTCCTATGTGGATCTAATTCATGCATATGAATGAGGCATTTTTGTTTTGGATATGGATTCAACAATGATGCAGAGCATATGTCAAACTTTCCTCCATAGATTAATTTCTTACGTAGGGTCATAAGGGGAAATATCCTTTTGACATGACCTAGCCTAAGGGTGAATACTGGGTATCGTGTATCGTGTAGTTTAAACATCATGCGATTATGACGTTGATATAGAAGCCCTGAGTAATTGGAGTATAATTGAGCCAGGATGTTTTGACATGTCAATGACGTGGGTAGGGAGGAGAGTGTAAACCATGGTTTCGATGGATCTTGGATTAGGTGAAATGACATAGGGATTGGATGCCATTAAGAATAAAAAAATAATAAAGGAGTCTCTTGGGGATTAATTTGCCTTTGGTTGATAGACCATTTTTGTGCGAAATGTATGTAGATCCACTGGAGAATTGTGTGCATAATTAGTTGACGGTGTGAAAAGGAAACTGACCTTCCATTCCCAATGGCCAACAAGGATTATAATGATCCAAGATCACTCAAAGAAAAGAGTTTGAAGAATGTAGAGAGTTTTTTTGTACTTATCAAAAGCACTCAAGAAATGAATATTCACATAATTGGGAGTCTCTCCACAAAGATTTGACCTGTATGTGAGGTGGGATATTTGGAATCCCTTATCAGATCAGGCCCTAATGTTTAGGATCTATGTGTCCCAAGATGAAATTCTCTAAAAATTTTAGTCTTTGTGAAAGGAGTTGGGGGATTTTAGATATATTTGGGGTACCTTGTAGTTTAATGTCATACAGATAGGTATTTAGGTTTCTCAATGTGAATGGTAAAACACTAATATTCCTTTTAAAATAATTCCAATAGGGTCCGTCATTATTGATTAATTCATTATGGCTCAATAGGGAATCCCATTTAGATATTCCTAATCCCGCATGAGCAATTCTTGGAATGAGAAATAAAGAGAGACAAGGGATCCACTCAACCACCTAGGGATGGTAGGATCAATGAAAAGATAATTATTGGGCCATGTAGTTTAATTTCATGTGGTGAGGACATGGTTGACTAGATGTTAATGAGCTAGATATTATGGGTCCATGAAATTTTAAGTCTCGCAGAAAGGACATTGATAGAACCGTTTAATTTCACGTTTTAGGGAAGAAATATCAAAGGTATCATGTGTAAATATGAGATAATTAGGCCAAGATATTCCTATTACACCTCATAAATGAGTGGGGGAATGTGTAAACCATGATTCTGGGATCCATTGAGTCAGGAGGGATGATTCGAGGCTTAGCAGCCAATGGGCATATAGAAGTTGGAATGACCGCTCATGAGGATGAAATTTACTTTGGTTGACTGACCATTTTTGTAGGAAACATATGTTGATCCACCATGGAATTGTATTTATAGTCAAAAAAGGTTTTCAAAAGACACTAGACATCCATTTATAATAGTAGTGGGATATTATGGTGATCTGTGATTTCCCAGGGCATTGAGTTTGATGGATGAAAAGGGGATGTCTGGGTACGTGAGAAACATATAGACCATGACTAGTTCTTAGGTACGAGATCGTTTACATAAATATGATTTTTATGTAAAGGGAATCATGGTATTTTGACACTTTTTGGATGTAAGAGTCCAAATTTGAAATCCCTTGCATCTATTTTCATTTCACACATAGGAGATTAGGGGCATTTTTTCGTTGTTTTATTATGCATGGTTGGACTTATGATTTCTAGCCTGAGTGTTTCTATATATCTCGTTATACCAAGAATCAAACCACACATAGTTCTTGAGATACCTTATAGTTTAATTTCATGTGGTTAGGACTTCTTTGTCCACGCAGTTTAACATAATGCAGTTAGGAATCATGAATTTCCCTTTTCAAGTCTGGCTTATATGTAGGGGGAGGCATTTGTTTCATGTGGTGGCTAGACTTGGGAAGGACCAGGTGTAACTACTTGTCCCATTGATGGATGGTAATCAAGCCAGACTTAGTTATGGTATCCTATGTATTTTAAAGTCATATGGTAAGGACGACAGTAAACTGGCTTGAAAAGGATGAGGTGAGTGAAGTGTCTGGTTTGAACCACATGGAGGTTCTAACGTATCCCAGTTAGTTTGGAATCAAAGTCCACATAGTTCTAAAAACATGTTCCCTATGATATCTAGACCCATGCATAAGAAATGAGTAGTTTTTTTGAATGGCAGATGGACCAGGATGAAGGATCCGAGCATCACTATGTATCCTATGAGGGCATGAATCAAGCCACGCATAGTTCTTGAAAACTTTCTATGCTAGTATGAATTTTTCACATAGAGGGGAAATTTTATCATGCGTTGGATGGACCAAGACATAGGTTCATGTTTTCTCTACGTATAATGTGAGGTCATGAATCAAACTGCACATAGTTCTTGAGGTACCCTACAGATTAACGTCATACAATTAGCACATTGCATGGATTCCCCAATGAAAGTATGACCTATATGTAGGGAGAGGTAAATTTTTGACTTTGATTACTGGATGAACTAGGATGCAGTATCCAGGTGTCACTATGTATCCCATTGAAGAATAGTAATCAAGCCATATGTATTTCTAAGATACACTCTTTGTTCCAGTTTGACCCATATACATAGAGGGGGGGGGGGTAATTTTTACCTTTCCCTCTCACAAATATTATTTATGCACAAAAATTCATTATACTAGACAGAATGATCACCATGAAGTTTAATGTATTGTTGTAAGGACAAAGAAGCTAAAAAATTTAACTTCGTACAGTGTGGATGCATATGTCACTATGTAGTTTAACGTCTTGAAGATAAGATGAGCTCATCATGTAATTTAATTTCATGCGGTCATGACCATTTCTGTAAAATTTAATGTCGTGTAAAATAAACATAGGTGGTTCTATGAAGTTTAACACCATGCAACTAAGACGAGTTTGATATGATTACACAAAGTACTTCTTCAGGAACCTCACATTAGGGGGAGTAGTGGTGAGCTATCCATCCATTGAAATTAAGGAATATACTCTATTGGAGTAGACATTGTGTATAATATATGGTACTTCCCATTTTGGCTCCAACTTTGGTGTTTTATTTCCAAGTATCATCAAGGTTCTGAGGACCAACACCATTTCTCCTTCATGGGAATATCAGAGGTGAACCTTCTTAATGATGGATCATGAAATTCGGTTCTGGTAAACTTCCAAATGGTGAAGAGTGTGCAATATTTTTTCATACAACTACTCCAGCTCATCGAACCATTTCTAGAACTGCTCATCTATAGATAGTTGATCACATATGTCTACAAGAAGTGATGGTAATTGAACTTAAATGGGAAGAACCTTATATGTCTCGTATAGTAATGAGTATGGGGTTGCTTGAGTGGTGGTGCGGGTCATGGTTTGTTAATCCCATAGAGTATGGATGAGACTATTTAGACATTATTTATTATCTTGGTCTACCATCTTCTAGAGTATATTGGATAGGGTCTTGTTAAAGGCTTCTATCTTCCCATTGGCTGATATATGATAGCGGGATGAATGGTTGTCCTTGATTCCATGCTCTTGATATAGCTTGTCTAATTAAACAGAGCAGAAATTGGTGTCGTTGTCCATCAGTATTTTATGAGGGACACCAAAACTGGTAATGATGTTGGATTTCACAAATATGATAATGCTTCTTGCACTAACCTCTTTGAGAGGTACATCTTCTTCCCATTTGGAAAATAAGTTAGTTTTTTTGAGAATATATTTGACTTTTCTGGCTGTGGTTGGAGGGTATGGTCCCAATATGTCCACTCCCCATATGGAAAATGGCTGGGAGTAATTAGTTGTGTGAAGTAAGTTTGGGGGATGGTGGATGAAATTTTAATGAACATGGAAATAATGACACTTCCTAGGGAATGTGGCATAATACTACATCCCAGTAGACTAATAATACCCAAGCCTTCGAATCTTCTGTTAGAGATTGGATGTTGATTGATGTGCTCTGAAAGTTCTGACATGCAATTCTTTTATGAAAGAAATGGTCTATTATCCATCAGTGCACCTAATAAGGACTCCATCAAGGCCTCTCTTAGAAAGGAACTTCTACTGGTTTGTGCCATCATAAACCATGATGTTGATTTCCTGTATTCAAATTTTATCCCTTCCTTCCCTATCTGGTGGGAGCTCTCCCCCTTTTAAGGTAATCATCAATGGGAGTCATCTAGTCAATGGTAGGACTGTACAACTTATATATGGGACTGATTTCATTAATTACTTTTTTTTGGCCTAAATGGATGGTAATACCTTCTGTTAGTGGAAAAAAATGATAATTTTTTCATTCTGATCTAGATCGGCCAGAGCTGTGGATGAATTTTCCAATGCATCAACTTGCACATTTTGTAACTGAGGGATATAATTCAATGTTGGATATGATGGCAATTCTACATTAAGTTATCATACATGGTTCATCAGAGGGATAAACTCTTCTTTCTTGATAGCATAGTCCCCATTGACTTGCTTGATGACTAGTTCTGAATCGACTTTAATCATAAGGTGTTTGGATTATGCTTGAAGTTCCAAATCTAGGCCTACAATGAGGGCCTAATACTCAGCTTCATTGTTCATACATCCTTCTAATAGTTGGAACGAATATTATAGAAATACCTTTTCTGAAGATATGATTATGATTCCTAGATCCACTTTGTTAAGTCTGGGGTCTTCCATTCTTTTTATTATTGGGCTTCTGGATGCGCCATTGAAGTGAATTTCCCACATTTGGGAGTTCTATTGAATAGAAAACACTTCTTCAAGAGGTAGGTAAACATCCAATAGAGTCACTTCTATCTAGGGATTTTCTTATAGGAAGTCTACTAATGCCAAAAATTTTATATCCTTCTAGGGTATGGACCATATATTGAACAGCTACAGGATGACCTCCCACCGTGACAAGCGTCTAGTTTACATTGTACATCTAAGAATATTCTTGATTGGGTT
Source organism: Viscum album (assembly GCA_963277665.1). NCBI lineage: Eukaryota > Viridiplantae > Streptophyta > Magnoliopsida > Santalales > Viscaceae > Viscum > Viscum album. Next base: position 1,531,635,493 of record OY728120.1, on the reverse strand, counting down.
GCTACAACAGACCAAGTGGGCTTTGTGGTGCTACGAGTAATGACTTAGCTTCTATAATTCAAATATTAATTAAAGGAAGCTCTTATCAATATTTTAATAACGAGTCTCATCATTGATCATGGTTCAACCGAGGTTATAAAGACTTATCAATGCCGAAATCATTCTGGTATGTGAGGAAGGCACCTTGGGACCGTCTAAAGTCGGTTACATACAGAATGAGTGGTCTTCCTTCAATAGGTTTCATTCAAACCATTGGACTTAAGAGATATTTCTTGAGATTTTCAAACGCTTCCTGAGAGACTTTAGTCCATTGATATTCTACCCCTTTCTTCATAAACCTGGTGAAGGGTAAGAATTTATATGCAAGGTTGGATATGAAATTCCAAATGTATTCCAGGTGTCCTTGGAGTCCTCTCAACTCACTGAGGTTTCTATGAGGTGACATGATAAAGAAGACATTTTTATTCTCAGGTTCGACTTCGATGCCCCGGTGGTGTATAACGAAGCTGAGGAATTTCCCTAAGGTAACACCAAAAGCACATTTCAAGGGGTTCATTTTCAGACTGTGCTATTGTATTTTATTAAAGATGGTTTCATGATCAACTAGATGGTCTGAGTGTTGTCATGATTTAACCACTAGATGATCGATATAGAATTAAACTAACTTTCCTAGGAAGGGTTTGAAAATATGGTTCATAGCACACTGATATATGGCACTGAAATTTTTCAAATCGAAAGGAATAACCTTGTAGTAAAATAGTCTCTAGGGAGCCCTGAAGCCAGTGGATTTTTCATCTTCTTGGGATATTCATATTTGGTTATATCCTAAATATCCATCCATGAAAGATAGAGACTCATATCAAAATATTGAATCAATTAGAAATTATGTGACTGGGACTAGAAAATCATCTTTCAGTCAGTGCCGGTTGAGGTCCCTGAAATCAATGCAGACCCTGATCTTCCCTTTTTTCGTCTTGATAGGGAAAATTTTTCCATCCAAATATGGCATTATACCTACCAAATGAGGTTAGTTGTGATGATCTTATCTACTTAATACTCTATTTGGGAAGTATGTGTCGGGTGCGTCCTTCTGATGACTTCCTTATAACCACAGTGGTCCTTTGGCAGGCCCACGTGGTGAGTGGACACCTTTGGATCAAGACCTCTAATTTTTGTATAATTATAGGTGAAAATATATCGATTCTGATTCAAGAAATATGTGTATAGCTATTTCACTCCAGAATTCATGGCTGCACTGACCAGAGTGGGTCACGGGTCTTTTTCCATACCCAATTTGATTTCCTTGAGTTCATCAATGGGGTTAGTAATGCCTTCATCAAATGCTGGAGGAGTATCCCTTAGGTATTCTTCTTTATCCTCTGCATCCTATTTATATTCCTCTTCATCTTCTGATGAGGAAAAATCCTTGAAATTATTTCTACATATTTGAGGGAAGAATTTCAATTTTGGTCTCTATGAGGTGAAGAAGTCTCCTTTGTCTCATCCATCGGCAGTGGATTCTCTAGATAAGATGCAGTGATGGGTAAAATTGATTGGTAATATATATTCCTCCCCGAACTGCTTGAGGGGATCAGTGGGAAACATTTCCAAACCATTTGGGACAACGAACCAATAAATTCTGTCAGCTGAGGGTTGTTTCCCCTTTGGTTCATAGAACCCCAAATCAATGTAGTGTGATTCATAGTGGTCAAATGGGGCTTATCAACATGTAGTGTACCACTATGTCCATTAATTCTATATTTCAAGCACTGATGGTATGAATAGGGGATTTATGCATGTTTATATAGCCAGGGCCTCCCTAGAAGGGCATTGAAGGCTTTATTATTTCAGACCACTAGAAATTCTAGTTGAGCTATGAGTTCACCAAACCGGGTTTTTAGCTAGATTTTCCCTAAGAGCTTCTTCTCACTTTTTTCATAACCCAATAGGGTCATTGTAACACCCCGACCCTAGAAGGTCAGAGCCGAAACATTACTTATTACATTGGAATGATTAAAATGAATGAAATCCCGTAGGAAAGTTCAGTTTCGTAGTCTTGAAGAAACTATATACATACATGAAACTCACTTTACATTGGGAAGGTAACAAAATACAGTACATAAAAAACAAATAAACTACATCCAAGAGAACTCAATAAATGGTCTTATCTTCATAACCTCTTGAAGGTAAAAAAATGAAATTGGTGAGAAAAAATGCTCAGTAAGGGTTACAAATAAATGAATCATGAATCAATAATAAATTATTCACAATAAAATTGGCATAGTCAATATGGCATGGTGAATAAATGAAAAACACATGCCATTAGTAAACTGATAACAAAACTGCATCCATATATTTTTTTTCATTATAAAAACCTCATGGATTTTAATAACTAAAAATGAATAAATATAATGCTTATTAATTTGAATTCATATATTTGGAACATGATACCACTATACTATCGAAACAGTTTTAGCCTGTGTGTATAAAACAATCTTTTTTTTGGAAACTAAGTCGAAGGGTTTGTCACCAACTGATTTGTCTCATGAGACCTATCGATGCATCAAGGAGATACAGTGGGCCCCACCCATCACAGAAAGTCCAAATCATTATTTATACATAGATTTAATACAAGTAAAATATGACTTCTCAATATCCATATAGAGTAGAGTATACATATTAATCAATATTTCCATAGTTAAACCAATATTACAAATAAACACCGTATGTAAAAGGGTATACAACTTAAGACAATAATCATATCTATTAAACCAGATTATGGACACATAATAGAAATAAAATTTCAAATGAAAAGTGATCTAAAATTGGTTGTAGGTACACTACATATGAATTATTAGGTGCACAATACAAATTAAGTCACAACGAAATGGAAATTGAGACAAAGATCATTACCACCTTGTAATCCATCGTATCATGTGACAAAAAATTAATATCCATCAAATGAAAAATTGAATACCATGAATATAAAGGTAATCATGATATTATATATGAAATGGAATCACAAATATACCATATACAATAAATAAGTGGTGAACAATGGAAATATCATGGAATAAAAAGTGATATAAGAAACCCCTTACAACATTTTGTGATTTTAACGAGTGTTATTGTGAGATCTTAATGAGAGTTAAAGGTGTATCCCATCATTTATATATCATAAGAGAAGTATGGGGCAGGTGAAAAAATACCCCACACTACTGGAAAATGGACCTATCCCCACGGTTTTCTCCAAAACAGTGGCGATAGACCCCCCCTATACCCACGGTTTTGGAAAACCATGGGTATAGGTGACTTTTCATGACCTATACCCACAGTTTTCCAAAACCGTGGGTATAGGGGGGGTCTATCCCCACGGTTTTCCAAAACCGTGGGGATAGGTCCTGAAAAGTGACCTATATCCACGGTTTCCCAAAACCGTGGGTATAAGGGTACATATCCCCACGGTTTTGGGGAAAACCATGGGGATAGGTCTGGGCTAAAATACCTATACCCACGGTTATGAAAAACCGTGGGTATAGGTCAATTTTGTGTGCGCGGGAATTTTTTTTTCCGCAGGAAGGAAATATTTTTTGGCGGGAACCCTATACCCAAGGTTCTTCCCTCTATACCCACAGTTTTTAAAACTATATTTAACTATATATATATATATAGGTGATGTTAGGGTAGTGGTTAGACATGGTGTTTGCAGCGAAGAGGTTGCGAGATCGAAACTCGGCGGCTGTATTATTTTAGGACCTATACCCACGGTTTTGAAACCGTGGGTAAAAGCCATTGACACAGTGGCAAATGGCTATGTTTCAATGACACGGTGGCAGGACACCTATACCCACGGTTTTGGAAAACCGTGGGTATAGGCTGGGGACCTATACCGGCGCCGTTCCAACCCACGGTTCCCAAAACCATGGGTATAGGCTATACCCACGGTTTTGTGGGCTATACCCACAGTTTTGAACTGTGGGTATATGTCGTTTTTCCAGTAGTGCCATCATTAGGAATTAAAAATAGAAGGACATAACATAGGGGTAATTCTTGAATAAACTGAGAGAGAGGATCCCTTATCTTATGCCCGAATGTGTTCTTCATTTTATCTTAAATACCTGAATAATCAAATTTAGCTTCATTAATTAATAATTATAGAACAAAAATTACATGTAATTTAGTTATTATAATCTTATTAGGTTCATTCATTTCCTTTTTTATGAGTTTAAGAGGTTTAATTTCATTGTTTTGGAAGCATTTTCTTCCTTGGTTTACATGATCGGTTTAATTGTATTTATGCATGGAAGTTCGTTTGAAATGTGGTTAAACATATAGAATTGTTAATATATATTATTATTGAAATTACAAAGATATAAATTATCTTATAATTATTTTGGGTTATATATCATGAGGATGAATAATTAGTTAAATGTTAATTATAAACTCTTGGATTAACTTAGCGGTTTTTTTCATAATGGATTTGTTTTGTTTTATTATTTTATATTATGAGTGTGTAAGGATTACAGAATATCACATAAGGTAAAATACATATATTATGATCTTTTTCAACCATTAAAAAGGTTTCATGTCCAGTATTGAAGATAATAATAGAAATTGAAAACCAGTTGTCCTTGAATGTGATAAATTAACACATCTCAGATGGTATTTTAATTTTTAGGGTAATAGGTGGGTGAAAAGAGAGATGGTGATAAAATATTTCACTATTAGAATAAAATTCTAGTACATGTAAGGTAGTGTAATTATCATATAATTTTTATGCGGGGATGTGAGGAGAGACTAAAAAAATAATGGAACTTGCAAAATAATTTGAAAGAAAAGGGAAGTAATGTTCACCTCTTGAGTACTCCTCCTTGAGATTCTCCTTAAGGCCTTTTTTTGGAATTTTGGTGAGACCAGTAAGTCTTATACATGGGGGAGAATCTTAGGGAGATATTTGAGTAGACTTTAGGCAAGTCTTGAAGCATGAGAGGTGTGGGAGGAAGAGGGGGTGAGGGGTGGTTTATATAGTGGGGGGGGGAGAGTTTTCTGAATATTATATTGATTAATTTATTATTTCTCCAAAAGACAATAAATAGTGAGGATTACATGAACTATAATAGTAATAAGTGATTGTGAGTTCTATATTTGTATGCTTACATCACTCATGATTCTAGGAATAGTTCATTTAAATTATAATTCATTTATACGGTAAATTAATGTATTTTACTATTAACCAAAAATTCATGTATTTCAAAAAAATTCAAAAAATTTAGCCTGACCATTTTTTGATGTGTAGAATCTCAAAATGAAGTCCTTTTTTCAAAAATAATTTTTTTAAATATTAGAAATTTAATTTTTAATTAAAATCATTATTTAATCGAAAAATACCAACACCTAAAATATTCATCTTCATTTTTAAGGTGCCTAAATTTACTTATACTTTCGTGGGTAAGGTTACCACTCATAAGGGTCAATTTACTATTCAATAGGTTACATTACTACTCATAAGGGTTAAGTTACTATTCATAAGGGTACATTACTATTCACCAAAAAAATAATTTGATCCCATCCAACTCTAAATATCATATTGAATGCAACCATGTATGTCCATTTTTTGAAATTAAAAAGACAATAGCTATAAAATTATGTTTTATGGATAGGTTATAACTATATTCTATAAAAAATTTTTGTTTCACAGAGACTCCTTATTGTGTGAATAATAAGATATCTAATGAATTGAAATTATTCACACCTTAAAATATTATAGTGTTATATTCTTCCAATCTTTGGAAATATCAACCTCAAATTTTTTCATGTATAATGCCCTCAAAACATATTTGGGTGGTTTTTCTATTATTTTCCTCAAATTATATCTTTAGGATATGTTCCCTAAACTATGTTTTCAAAATCTAGTTCCCAAGGTTTCTACTAAACTTCCTATGATACCAACTGTAACACCCCGACCCTATAATCTTTGAGCCAATGCATTACTTATTACATTGGTATGATTAAAAGGAATGAAATTATGAAGGAACATTCAATTTAGTAGTATTTAAGAAACTAGATACATACATGAAACTCACATTACATTGAGAAGGTAGCAAAATACAATATATAACAAAAACTAATAAACTGAATCCATGAGAACTCAATAAATGGTCTCCTCTTCATAACCTGTTTAAGGTAAAAAATGAAAGGGTGAGATAAATTATAAGTAAGGGTTAAAAATAGTGGAATAATGAATAAAAAATAATTAAATAACAATTAAATTGGCAATGTCAATATGGCATGGTGAATGCATGAAAAACACACGCCATTAGTAAAATGATAATAAAAATGCATCCATAGATTTTGTAATAGGGAAAACCTCATGGATTTTAATAACTGAAAATGAATAAAGAGAATTCTTGTTAATTGGATGTCATGTATATGGAACTTGATACCACTATACTATCAAAACAGTTTAAGTCTGTGCATATAAACCCATCTAATTTTTGGAAACAAACATGAAGGGTTTTTCGTTGACTAATTTGTCTCATGAGACCTGACGATGCATCAAGGGGATATAGAAGGCCCCACCCATCACTTCAAGTAAAAATCATTCTTTATAAAAATATTTAATACAAGTAAAATATTCCTTCTCAATATCCGTATAGAGTAGAGGATACAGATTAATCAATATTTCCATAGTTAAAACAAAAATCTAAATAAACACCCAATGTAAAAGGGTATATGACTTAAGACAATAATTATATCCATGAAACCAGAATATGGATACATAATAGAAATATAATTTCAAATGAAAATTGATCTAAAATAGGCAGTAGGTACACCACATAATAATTTTAATGTGCACAATACAAAGTAAGTCACAACGAAATAGAAATTGATACAAAGCCCATTACCACATTGTAATCCATCGTATCGTGTGAAAAAATTAATATCCATCAAATTAATAATTTAATACCATTAATATAAATGGAATAATTATATTATATATCAAATTCCAGCACACATACACCACATACAATAAATAAGTGGTGAACAATGGAAATCTGACGGAATAAAAAGTGAGTTAAGATACCCCTTACAACATTTTGGCATGGTAACAGGTGTTCTTGTGAGAGCTTAATGAGAGGTAAAGGGGTATAGCATCATTTATATATCCTAAGGGAAGTATTTTGGAGGTGAGGAAACATACCCCATCATTATTAATTAAAAATAGGACACAACATAGGGGGAATTCATGAATAAAAGTGAGAGAGAGAGGATCCCTTACCTTTTGCCAGTATGTTTTTTTTCGTTTGATATTAAAGACATGAATAATAAAATTCAGATTAATTAATTAATAATTACATAACCTCCTATAAATTTAATTGATTTATTATAATCATATTTGGTTCATTCAATTCCTTTTTTATTAGTTTAAGAGGTTCAATTTCATTTTTTTGGAAGCATTTTCTTTTTTGGTTTTCATGATCGGTTTACTTGTATTTATGAATGGAAGTTCATTTGAAATGAAGTTAAACATTCAGAATTGTTAATATATATTATTAGTAACATTACAGAGATATAAATGATCTTATAATGATTTTGGGTTATATACCATGAGGATGACTCATTAGTTAAAAGTTAATTGTAACCGCTTGGATTGACTTAGCGGTTTTGTGCATAAGAAACTTGTTTTGTATTATTATTTTATATTATGAGTGTGTAATGATTAAAGAACCATAAATAAGGTAAAATAAATATATTATGATCTGGTTTAACCATTAAAAAGGGTTCATGACCAGTATTGAAAATAATAACACAAATTGAAAACTTGTCATCCTTGAATGTGATAAATTAACGCATCTCGGACAGTATTTTCATTTTCAGTGTAAGTGGTGGGTGAAAAGAGAGATGATGATGAAATATTACATTAGCATAATAAAATTAAAACACATGTAAGGTAATATAATTATCATAGAATTTGGATGTGGGGAGGTGAGGAGATAGAAACAAAAGAATGGAACTTTTAAAAGAATTTGAAAGAAAAGGGAATATTGGTTCACCTCTTGAGTACTCCTTGTGAATCTCCTTAAGGCCTTTGTTTCTTGACCTTTTAGTGAGACCAGAAGGTCTTCAACATGGGGGGGGGGGGATCTTAGGGATATAATTGAGCATAATTTAGGAAACTATCTAAGCTTGAGAGGTGTGGGAGGAAGAGGGTATGAGGGGTGGTTTATATAGTGGAGGGGAGGAGGGTTTTCTTAATATTATATTCATTAATTTATTATTTCTCCACAAGAAAAGAAATAGTGAAGATTACATGACCTAGAATAGAAATAAGTGAATCTGAGTTTTAGATTTGGGTGCATACATCACTCATGATGATTGTAAAAGTGAATTTAAATTATAACGTATTTATACGGTAAATTAATGTATTTTACTATTCACCAAAATTCATGTATTTTAGAAAAATCAAAAAAATTCAACCTAACCATTTTTAGACATGTAGAATCAAAAAATGAACCCCATTTTTCAAAAATAATTTTCTAAATATGATAAATTTAATTTTAAATTAAAATCTTTATTTAATAAAAAAATACGAACACTTAAAATATTCATCTTCATTTTCAAGGTGCCTAAATTTATTTATACTTTCATGGGTAAGGTTACCATTCATAAGGGTCATGTTACTATTCAATAAGGTACATTAAGATTCATAAGAGTTAATTAACTATTCATAAGGTTACATTACTATTCACAAAAAAAAAAATTTGATCCTATCCGACTCTAAATATCAACCTGAATGCAACCATGTCTGTCTATTTTTTGAATTTGGAAACATAGTAGATGAAAAATTATATTTAATGGATAGGTTATAACTATCTCCTATAAAAATGTTTTATTTCATAGAGACTCATTATTTTATTCATAATATGTTATCTAATGAATTGAAATTATTCACATCATAAAATATTGGGGTGTTATATTCTTCCCACCATTGGAAATTTCGTCCTCAAAATTTTTCAGGTATAATTCCCTCAAAATAGTTGTGGTTGGTTATTATATTATTTTACTCAAACTCTATCTTAGGGATATGTTCCCTAAACTATGTATTCCAAATCTAGTTCCTAAGGTATCTACTAAACTTCCTCTGATACTAACTGTAACACCCTGACACCAAAAGCTCAGAGCCAATGAATTACTTATTACATTTGCATGATTAAAAGGAATGAAATCTTGAAGAAAAATTCAGTTTAGTATTCTTTAAGAAACTCAATACATACATGAAACTCACATTACACTGAGAAGGTAACAAAATACAATAAATAACAAAAACTAATAAACCACATCAACAAGAAATCAATAAATGGTCTCCTCTTCATAAGCTGTTGAAGGTAAAAAAATGAAAGGGGTGAGATAAAATTCTTAGTAAGGTCTAAAAATAGTAGAATCATGAATCAAAAATAATTTAATCACAATAAAATTGGTATAGTCAACATGGCCTGGTGAATAAATGAAAAACACACGCCATTAGTAAACTGATAATAAAATTACATCCATTATTTTTTTCATAGTGAAAACATCATAAATATTAATAAATGAAAATGAATAAAGGGAATTATTATTAATTGGAAGTCCTATATGTAGAACAAGATACCACTCTACTATCGAAACGGTTTAAGTCTGTGGGTAGAAACCCGTCAGATTTTTGAAATAAACTTGAAGGGTTTGTCGCCAACTGATTTTTCTCATGAGACCTATTGATGCATTGAGGGACTATAGAGGGACCCAACCATAACTGCAATTAAAAATCATTATTTATACATATATTTAATGAAATTAAAATATGCCTTCTCAATATCCATATAGAGTAGAGGATACAGATTAATCAATATTTTAATAGTTAAAACAACATTCCAAATAAACACCATTTGTAAAAGGGTATACAACTTAAGAAAATAATCATATACATGAAGACATAATATGGATACATAATTGAAATAAAATTTCAAATGAAAATTTATCTCAAATGGGTATTAATTACACCACATAATAATTATTAGGTGCTTAATATAAATAATGTCACAACGAAATGGAAATTGAGACAAAGACTGTTACCACTTTGTAATCCATCGTATAGTGTGACCAAAAATTAACATCCATCAAATGAATCATTGAATTACATGAATATAAATGGAATAATGATATTATATGTCAAATTTCATCACACATACACCACATACAAGAATTAAGTGGTGATCAATATAAATCTCATGGAATAAAAAGTGAGATAAGAAACCCCTTACAACATTTTGGCATGATAACACGTGTTCTTGTGAGGTATTAATGAGAGGTAAAGGGGTATCTTGTCATTTATATATCATAAGTGAAGTACTGGGGAGGTGTGAAAACATATCCCATAATTAGGAATTAAAAATAGAAGGAATCAACAAAGGGGGAATTCTTGAATAAAAGCGAGAGAGAGGATCACTTACCTTATGCTCGAATGTGTTCTTCATTTGATCTTAAAGACCTGAATAATATAATTTATATTCATTAATTAATAACTAAATAATCTCCTCTAAATTTAATTTATTTATTATAATATTATTAGTTTTATTCATTTCATTTTTTATGGGTTTAAGAGGTTCAATTTCATTGTTTTGAAGCATTTTCATCCTTTGTTTTCATGATCGGTTTACTTGTATTTATGAATGGAAGTTCATTTGAAATGCGGTTAAACATTATAAATTTTTAATATATATTATTAGTGACATTAAATATATATAAATGATATTATAATGATTTTGGGTTATCTACCATGAGGATGAATCATCAGTTAAAAGTTAATTACAAATTCTTGGATTAACTTAGCAGTTTTGTGCATAATGAACTTGTTTTGTATTATTGTTTTATATTATGGGTGTGTAAGTATTACAGAACACTAAATAAGGTAAAATAAATATATTAAGATCTATTTAAACCATTAAAAAGGTTTCATGACCAGTATTGAATATAATAATAGAAATTGAAAACCCGTCGTCCTTGAATGTGATAAATTAACACATCTCAGATGGTATTCTCATTTTTATTGTAAGAGGTGGGTGAAAAGAGAGATGATGATGAAATATTACATTAGAATAATAAAATTCCATTACATTTAAGGTAATAAAATTGTCATATCATTTGGATGTGGGGACTGAGAAGAGAGAAAAAAATGAAACTCGTAAATGAATTTGAAAGAAAAGGGAAGAGAGCTTCACCTCTTGAGTACTCCTCCTTAGGAATCTCATCAAGGCATTTGTTTTTGGCCTTTTGGTGAGAATAAAAGGTCTTGGACATAGGGGACGAGAATAGGGAGATGTTTTTGAATAATTTAGGCATGTATCTAAGCTTGAGAGGTGTGAGAGAAAGAGGGGGTGAGGGGTGGTTTATATAGTGGAGGGGAGGAGAGTTTTCTTAAGATTATATTAATTAATTTATTATTTCTCCACAAGACAAGAAATAGTGAATATTACATGAACTAGAATACTAATAAGTGCATGTAGGTTCTATATTTGGGGTGCTTACATCACCTATGATTCTAGGAATAGTGAATTTAAATTATAACGTATTTATAAAATAAATTAATGTATTTTTCTATTCACAAAAAATCCAAGTATTTCAGAAAAATCCCAAAAAATCACCCTAACCATTTTTCAATGTTTAGAATCAAAAAATGAACTCCATTTTTCAAAAATAATTTCATAAATTTGAGTAATTTAATTTTTAATTAAAATCATTATTTAATTGAAAAATACCGACACTTAAAATATTTATCTTCATTTTTAAGGTGCCTAAATTTATTTATACTTTCATGGGTAAGGTTAGAATTCATAAGGGTCAAGTTAATATTTAATAGGGTACATTACTATTCATAAAGGTTTCGTTACTATTCATAAGGGTACATTACTATTCACCAAAAAAATAATTTTATCCATCCGAATCTAAATATCATAATGAATGCAACCACATATGTCCATTATTTGATATTAAAAACACAATAGATAAAAAATTATGTTTAATGGATATGTTATAACTATCTACAATAACAATGTTGCGTTTCACAGAGACTCATTATTGTGTGCATAATAAGTTATCTAATGAATTGAAATTATTCACACCATAAAATATTGGGGTGTTATAGTCATGGTGTAGGGTGTCAGATCATCCTAATTATAGCCCAATAAAAAATGTGTCCAAAGTTGGAGGAGATTAAATCTAGAGGCATTTTCGATGATGACTTTTTTGATATCGATGCCATTTATTAGGCTAGAAACATATAAGGGTTTTATGTGTCCTTTCATGATGGCATCATCATATTGATCCGTAAAGGAGATAAATGCATTGAATTATACTTGATTGGTATCAGTAAAGTATAATTCAGTGGATAATAAGTCGAATTAAAACTCATGGTGCTTAGAAATTCTTTGATGAGTGCTTCCCTGAGATCTATTGATAGATTAAATACATCCATGATTGAGAGCTTAACTGGTACTGAATCCAACTATTTAAAAATTTCATATGTCTAATATAAAGGACAGTGCTTCCCAACTTGGGGATGATCCTTCAAAAGCTCTTTAGGGGATTGAGAATTTGATGAAGATGGTTTGGACCTTGGCGTTGGATTCGGAGGTGCATCTGCCCTTTGTGGATTCAGCCAAGAAGGTCCGCTCGCCTATCGAGGGAAATTGGTTTTCTATTCTTTCTCTGATGTATATTTTAGAAGGATTGGACCAGTGATAAAACACTATTTTGTTGAATATTTTATTGATAATAAATGATATAATTTCCTCACATTGTGTTAAATATGTTTATTTATAAAATATTTGGGATTTGATCATTCATTTGAAAATTTGGTGAAAATTCCAGTTTTACCCTTTATAGTTCACTGTAGTATTTCGAAGATAAATATTGTTATATTTATTATTTGAATTTGAACGTTTGTAACAGTGTTCCTGACTTAATTCTCTACAACTTTTATTCAGGAACCTAGAGCTAAAGAGTGCATTTGTATATAGTAAATGGGTCATTAATCCAATGGTGGGCTGGAATCGGCAGAATGGACATGGGTTCAATATTTGGGCCATATCGTCTTCATCTGGGCTTGGATTAAGCCCAAAATTTGAAAAAAGCTCGGGGACATGATTTGGCACAGATAATAATTCTGGAAGGCCAGACAATTCACGCGTTTGGCGGTAGAATCAGCGGTGCAAGTTGGAATAAAATATTTGGCCGAATTTCCACATTCATACTTGAAACCACTTTTAACCTCTCCTCCCATCCCCTCTATAAATTGGAGTTTTTCTCATTTGTAGGGGTTGGGACGTGAATTGGGAAGTTGAGGGTAGAGGAGAAGTGGATCCACTCCAATTCTCCAGCCATTTCAATAAGGGTTGCTCTTGAAGCAAGGATCCCTTCGACGAAGCCTTCTTCTTCTCCTTCATGTTGTAATGATTTTGTTTATGTAATAAACTTTGTTGTTATTATTTTATTTCTTCACTTTTATTATGTTTTGTTTAAATTTATTCTTCTCTTAATCTTCCTCTTTGGTCTGTAATTCTTGAGTAGAAGCGTTATTGGGTTATACCCATTATAAACCTTTTCACATGTAAAACGCTTCTCCGATGATTACACCACCCATGGAAGAGTAGTCTTTTAGTAATCGATCTATCTTATACCCTCTTCATTTAATTATTTTGAATCAATGAGATAATTTAATTCACATAATATGATCCATGAATTGTGTTTTTAAATTACAAGAAACTAAGAATGCAATTGAAAAATTAACACAAAAGCACGCAAGGTTGGGATTTTGTGTAAATTGTGAGAGCGTAATCTTAATCGGTAATACAAGACCACACAGGATAAATTTGTAGAGTTAAAATATAATCCCTAAACACAATTCATCCTCATTTCCAGAATGGATATGTGCTCTAATTAACCACTGACAATAAGCTAACCTTAGAACAACAATCAATGCAGGGTGCTGCGATTGCGTGTTCCGAAGCTAGCCTAGGGTTTAAGTAATTTCATATTTGTGGTTAAGTTAACTCTTGTAGGGTTCAAGGGATAAAAAATTAGGGGATCATAATTTAGTGGATATTGATTTAAATGATAATGATTAATAAGTGAATGAAGAGGTAGAGTTAGATCGATTACACCTTTGAAAATATATTTCTAAAAAAACCTCTTCTGGTTGTGTCATTTTAATCGAAATTCATTTCAAAACAAAAAACAAAAAAATATAAAATATTATTCCAGCAAACTTCTTCTAGATTAATAAACTATAAAAAAAAAACCAATCCTTTAAAGTAGTGTTTTTATTTTATTCTCTTTTATTTTATTTTTAGAATACCTTTAATAAGTTGTTAAATTCACTTCCTCCTTTGAGAGACGACCTTGGTCAGCCACTCTGCTGCACCTAAGTACCCCAAAATCACATTAATCATTTGAGGGAGCCCACGACAGCGCTCTATCAAATTTGCGCCGTTTCCGGGGAGGCAAGTAATTTATTCAACCATTTAGAGGTATTTTTTTTATTTTTTATTTTATTATTTTCTTCCCCTCTCTCTTTCATCTTTCCACTTTCTCAAGTTTTCCTTTTTTCATCCTCTTCTTTTATTTTTGGACCATCAAATCAACTTCATATTTTTATTTTACTATGGTCCACTCACTTTAATTTAATTTTTATTTGATTTACGACACGAAATAATCCTGAATATATCTTAAATCTTGACCCTGAGATTGAACGTAGCCTTAGGGATTTAATCAGACATTCTCAGTCTATGGGAAGTTTCAATATTCAACCAGTTGGTGAATTCCTATCTTCTGGAAACATTGAAATTGGAAGCAATTAAAATTCAAACATAAAAGAGGAACCAATGGCTTGAAATAATGGAAGTGAACTTAATAGAACCATTCGAGAATTGGCTGCACCAGATATTAACTATCAACCAAATTGTATTGCATACCCAAATCTCGAATCAGACTTTGAACTAAAATCTAGGTTAATTCACTTACTTCCAAATTTTCATGGCCTCTCTGGTGAGGATCCCAATAAACATTTGAAAGAATTTAATGTGGTTTTATCAACCTTGAAACCAAGAAATGTATCTGATGACCAAATAAAATTAAGAGAATTCCCATTCTCACTTGATAGAGCTGCAAATGATTGTATGTACTATTTACAACCTGAAGATGTAACATGTTGGAACGATTTGAAATGTCTTTTCTTGCAAAGATTTTTTCCATCATCAAGGACCACTTCTATTCATTAAGGAGATATCGGGGATCAAGAAAGAATAAGGGGAGTCAATGTATGAGTATTGAGAGCGATTCAAGAAGTTGTGTGCAAGCTGCCCACATCACCAAATCAGTGAGCAATTACTCATTCAGTACTTTTATGAAGGACTCACACCTATGGAGAGAAGCATGGTGGATTCTGTAGCTAGAGGAGCATTGGTGGACAAGACACCAGTAGCTGCACGAGCATTGATAGACAAAATGGCCCAAAACTTCCAACAATTTGGTGATATAGGTACACCACATGTCAAGGGAGTACATCAGGTAAGTCCTTCTTCTCTTGAAAGTCATTTGATTGATACAAAGTTGGAAGAATTGACCACTATGGTGAGGCAGATTGCTTTGGCTCAAAAAAAATCCCTACCCATTCCTTCAAGGCCTTGTGGCATTTTCACTGAGACAAGCCATCCAACTAATTGTTTCCCACAACTACAAGAGACAGAGGACTGTGCATCAGTATTCCCTGGGAGACCATTTCAGCAGAAACAACAACCATATCCCCAAAAGAAGTTTGATTCATTTTCTCCAACATACAACCAAGGGTGGAAAGATCAGTCGGACATGAGGTATGGCTCTGGACAACAACAAAGTCCCCCTTTTCAACCAAACTTCCAGCAGTCTCCACCTTACCAACAGGGTTTCCAACAACCCCAAAGGAGATTCGAAGCTCAAACATCAACGAGTCAGCAACAAGGGAATCTCCAACACAAGGTAGACTCTAACACTGATGATATTTTGAAACAAATTTTTCTTAATCAACAGAATGAGCTAAAGAGTCAAAGTTCAGAGATGAGGGAGTTAAAGACTCAAATGAGCCAGATTGCCACCGCCCTCCATGAACTTGTATGTAAGAATTCCGGAAATCTACCTTCCCAACCCACTCCAAATACAAAGGGGAATGTTAGTTCCCTCACATTGAGAAGTGGGAAGCAAATGAACGATACATCTGTACCTACCATTCCACTGGGATTCACCTCAACTCTGGAGTAGCCACATTCCAAACCAACTGATGAGCAATCCAAGGAGAAAGATAAAGGTAAGAAAAAGATTGATGATGTTACTCCTAAACCCCTTCCTTTTCCCAAGAAAGTTGTTAAAACCAAGAAGATGGATATAGAAGCAATGCAAAAGGAGGTTTTGGATACATTCAAGCGTGTGGAGATCAACATTCCTCTACTTGAATCCATTAAGAAAATCCCAAGGTATGCCAAATTCTTAAAAGAACTCTGCACCAATCAAATAGGGCTCAAGGGAAATGAGAGGATCAACCTTGGAAGGAATGTCTTAGCACTCATTTAACCAACTCTAGAAATGCCAAAAAAGTGCAAGGATCCAGGGACATTCACCATCCCATTCACTATAGGGGAGTTGCACTTTTCTGATGCACTTTGTGATTTAGGTGCTTCCATAAATGTGATGCCTCAATCTGTATTCTCTTCCTTGCAGGTTGGTGAGTTGAATCCAACAAGAGTAGTGGTGCAATTGTAGAATAGAGCTACGGCATATCCAGTGGGATTCCTTGAGGATGTACTTGTCCAGGTAAGAGACATGATCTTCCCAGCAAATTTCTACACGCTTAACATGGAGGACGATCAGGTAAGTTCTCATGCCCCCATTATCTTAGGTAGACCCTTCCTCAAAACTGCAAAAACTATCATAAATGTCAATGAGGGTACACTTTCCATGGAATTTGGAGATAAAGTAGTGATATTTAATGTTATGGATTCCATGAAGTACCCCTCATAGGACCATTCTGCTTTTGTTATCTCCCATTTTGAACCACCAAGTAAAAACTCCAGGGATTTTGATTGTCCTATGCTTAGGGAGATTATGAGTATTGGTTCTGGTTTAATGACTAAGAGAACTTCCACACCTATTTCTAATGAACAAGACTATCTAAGATTTGATTTTGAAATGGATTCATATTCGGATCTTGATCATGTGAACTCTGATTATGACATGGCTATTGAGTATGCTGATGGATTTGGTGCTTTATTCTCTGATTATGATGATTTCTATTCTGATACTGATTTTTATTGTGTAGATATGTCTGTTGCATCAATTTCTCCATCCATACATCACCCCCCTACATTGGAACTCAAGACATTGCCCCCAAATCTTAAATATGCATACTTGATGAGCGGTGATATATTACCTATTATCATTGCTAAAAATCTTTCTTTTGAACATGATGAATTTTTTTTTGAATCTATTGAGAGATAACATTAGGGAAATTGGTTGGACATTGGAAGACATATCAGGTATTAGCCCCTCCATTTGCATGCATAGGATTCTCTTGGAGGATGGGGATAAACCGGTGAGATAGACACAAATGAGACTCAATCCCACCCTCCTTGAAGTTGTTAAAAAAGAAGTTGAGAAATTTCTCAAGGCAGGTATAATCATTCCCATTACAGATTCTCAGTGGGTAAGTCCAATTCCGGTTGTTCCTAAGAAGAGTGGTGTTACTATTGTTAAAAATGAGAAAGATGAGTTAGTTCCAATGAGGGTGCAAAACAGTTGGCGTGTGTAGAGACCCGAAGCCTGACGTACATGGACATTACATTACTTTTGCGGAATACTTAGTACATAACAAAAACACACACACAAGGATCATAATAGTTTAGTGTCTTTTGAAACTCGGAATATAATATTCTAATCGTGGTGAAAGATCTTCAACATCTCCCATAAAGATCTTGTTTTTTTACCTAAAACCTTTCTTTATATCCTGGGGAAAAGAAAACACAAAAGGGTGAGCTCAAATGCTGAGTAAGGGTAAACAAAATAAATATCAATCACATCATAATAATAAGAACATATCTTTTGGAAATCTTAACCTGTAAAAGAGATCATAATTTCATAACATGGGATAAATAATAGTAGTGAAATGTAATCCCAATAATCATAACTTAAAAACCTGAAACTTTGTGGCATACACACATAATCATAGAGAATCATTTCTTATTAGTCAAGACTCATTGACAAGACTATCTTAGTGGACAAAGTCCCTTTCTTAATAGAGTCACCCTCGTTTCAGTCCTGTTTCACTGAACCGGTATAACCTACCATTCCAGCCATGTCTATCTAATGAGATATAAAATCTTTACCCAATGCATTGGAGGGAGATATAGGTCACACCCATCTCATAATGATACCATTCTTATGTGTTCCACAAAATCATAAATCATACATCATTGCATAACCCATGTAATACAAATGGGAATCTTAAACATCATGACATCATAAAACAATTCATATAAGATAAAATAATTCCATCACAACATAATCAAATCAATGTAATAGTAGGTATAAAAACATAACCCTTTATTATCTTAGATGGAAAATAATTTTGATAAAACACTTGAACTCCATTCTTGAGGAAAATATCCTTTCTTCTTCAAAAACATTTTTCCTTTCTTAACAAGTCATACAACTTTAAACTAAAAGAATTTGATTAAAAATAAACTTGAAAACTTTTAAAGGATGGTTCTTGGAAATAATGTTTTAAAAATCCATTCATGTCGTATAAGTTAAAAAAAACATTCTTCATACTTTTGTCGGAAAAGTCAAAAAGTACCTCGTATGAAAAATGACAAAAGATTCCTTTCATATCCTTTACTAAAAACTCACCGACGGGTAAAATTGGTCTTACAAAATTGTAGGTGGATGTAAATAATATTACATATTGAGGAAACATGGATTTTAATGATAAAAATACACCCCAGTAAATACCAACGTATAAGCAATCTCGGATAAAAATGAGATTTGCAAAATTATCCCTTACCTTAGGTCGGATTTTCTTCGTAAGTGTCCGAACCTCCTATATAATGATTTAAATAATGTTATTGACTTATTAAAGAATCATATTCATTGTTATGATGTCATATATGGTTCACTTATGACTTTATATTACCCGCTCTTTTGTAAATTACATGTTAAAGAGCGTTTTGGGTAAAATCGTTTCATTTGTCGTCCGTGTTTTGACTTGTAATTATTCATGTGATTACTTAGATCATGATTACATAATTCCAGAATATAAAACATGATTTATATAGAATATATATTCAGAATATATATATATATAATATATTGATAAATGGAAATAAATACACCGTTCATGGAGATGGTAGGCCGTACGTACGCATGAACATTGTTTTCGTTTCCTCATTGAATTGAATGGAATTAATTAGATGACATACATATATATATATATATATACATAAATCCAGTATCATTATTATTTCATATATTTAATTATTAATTATTATATATACTTTATAATCATTTATTAATGGTTAATCATTGAGAATGAATCTCATCGCGTCGTGGAGACGGTATTCCGTACGTACGCACGAGTGATGATATTGTTCCCATGATCGTGGAATTTTATTGGAGTGTATGTATACTATTACAGAATCAATATCACTTTAAAATAATCATATATAGTTATTATTTACACCATTATACCCATCCAAGTAAGGTGGTGGTGGAAAATAGATTACACCACGGTGTGGAGACGATATTCCGTACGTACGCACGCGTGGTGATTTCGTTTTCCGTAGGATGGATAGATGGTGAAATAGGGTTATTTCATACTTATAATAACATATCAGTATATGAGTGATACAGATGTTATTACTTCATAATGAAACAACCTAAGAAGAAGAAGTGGAAGAAGAAATAAAGTTGAAAGAATCGGTAACGGACATTACCTCTTCTTTGAAGCGCCTCTTTGAGACCTCCTCTTAGGGCACTAAAATTTGTCTTTGAAGAAGACCAGGACCTCTAAGATGTTTCTAGGGAAGTGGAGAAGTGAATTTTTCAGGGTCTGGCCAAGCTTGAAGGCTCAAAGTGGTGTGAGGAAGAGAGGGAGGAGGTGCCCTTTTATAAGGGAGGAGAGCGGCACCTTTAGAAATCTTAAAAATATTAATTTATAATAAATCTAACCCCACTTGAAAACCTCCAAAAATGACTCATATTAGAATAATAGATGAGATAGTGTTGTAATATCATCAACCAATAAAATCTATGCATGTTAGGAAATTATTTTAAACATTATCAACATGATTTATTCTTACTTAATCAATTTAATTTTATTTGTGGTAATAACATTCTTAATTTTAAATTATAACAAATAATTACTTATTTGTTGCGAATTATCCATAATTGGATACATTATAACATTTTATACCATATAAATTTAAATTTATAATTTTTATATATTTTTGTGATTTTTAAACAATTTTATAATATGTTATTTTTATAAAATAACAATAGTGTCAATTTTGACACTATTCATTTATATGAATTTAAATAAAATATATACAGAAAATATGTTCTAAATAGAAGCTTTAATATATTCATAAAATATCATATGCATCTAGAAAATTAGTGGATCACATTAAATAGTTCATATAATATTTATTTTATTATTTGTAAAACCATTTATTTGGTTTATCTCTTAATAAATTAATTACTACAACATTTTTGTATAATTATTTAATATACTGATTTGTTGCATAAAAATTAAAAATAAAATCCTATGATGAATATAAATCTACTACCTTTCACAATAATACTTTTACTCGAATTTATCATCTTAAAATCCCAATATGTAAATTTTTATATTTATTAAATTATGAAGGTGACAACTTTGGCATCATTGAAAATAATATAATATAAGTGTCATAATCACTTTTATAAGGCTCCAAATGGTTATATATTAGGTTATTGTATTATTAGGGGTGTATATATACACTAACAATAAGTTTTGGTCAGGTTTGTGGGCCTTTTAATGGGAATTATTATTTCAATAAAAACTATATTACTTATTTTTCACTTAATAAATAATTTCTGTATCATTAATGTATCACCATTAATGACAATTATTTAATCCCTAAAAATTATAAATAAATTATCATGATGTATATAATTTTATTAGATTTCTGAAGACTATTTATGTTCGAAGTTTTATGATGTTTATCACTCAATTAAAATTATTATACTTATAAGATTTAAGAGAGTGACATGTTGTCACTTTCTTTGGTTTTAATAATAATTAAATTATTTTCATGGTAAAAAGTCCATTAAATGAATCTAATCCGACCCTTAGGTGATATGGGTCGACTTTTAGTCATTCAATAGTATTTTGGAATGTGTTAGGGTAATTTTATAATATTATATTTACCCTTAATTACCTGATTTACCTTTAACTATGGTAAATAAAATTTACCGTAGTTACTATTCATAATTCCCAAAAATAAAAAGTAGCTTATTAACATAGTTTGGACCCAATGATTCCAAATATGGAATCCATTTTTACAAATTCAATACACAAAAGTTGCAGAAATTAAATTAAAATTAATCCCGTTGTCGAAAGAAAACGGGTTTTTCTTTAAAACATTGCAAAAGATTGAATTGATTAATCTACGAATTTAATGTAAAATCAATGCTAATGAAATAAATTATATTAAATGGTAAAAATATATTCTATTTATACTTTAAAACCATTCAATATTATAATTTAACCATATAAATTATTGTGATGAAAAAAGTTGTTTTTAATTAAAATATAGCGTGTTTTTACTATTCATCAAAATATGAAAGTTACCAGAATAATATGAAAAATTTATCCAAAGTAAATTTTTATTTCTTTATTCCAAAGAAGAATTTTATTTTGTCAAACTGAAGTTATAAACATTTCAAAAAATAGATTTAAAGTGGGTGCGCCATCAAAAGGCGGCAAAACTGCATTTTTTGAAAAATACTTATTTTACCCGAAAAATTTATTTTGTTCTTATACCATGTTCTAGAAAATGTGTAAGATGAATAATAATGTTATAAAATTAAAAATTTAGTTAATACTATTCATAACGGCTAGTTCATAATAATATTATAATAATATATCATTTTTTATAAAAACCCGGTATTTCGTACAACACACGCTATCGAGGAAGGTCGCGATTGCGTGTAATGCAAGCCAAGTCAGGGTTGCGTGTTGTGCAAGAATCCTTCGTTGTTTTGTATAACATAATCCAACCATATTTCATTTATACATTGAATATAAATATATATATACTCAATGTTGCGTAGGATAACTATTATCAAAATTGTGTGTAACATGATCCAAGAATAGTGTTGCGTATACTGCAAGCTAATACGGTGTTGCGTATAGCGCAAGGTAATCTTGGTGTAGCATAAAAAACAAGACATTAATGAAATTAAAAGAATATTTTTCATAAAATCTCGGGGTGTTAAATTCTACCCCCCTTAAAATGAATTTCACCCTCGAAATTCGTCGAGGTTATAAATGGTTTACTACTAGAAAGTTTGTTTAATAGAAACCCATATCGTAAAAAGGAATACCAAAACATGGATTTAAAAAATAAAGTATGAAATGTAACGGTTACCCAAATTAACCCATCACTGGGTTTCCATATAGGAGAAAATATGGACATGGAAGAGAAATCTAACCGTCATGTTCTGATGGAGAGTGGTAGAGAACATGGCTATGAAAAAGCCAACAATCACAAAGCTATTGATTTGTGATGATCTAAGGTACCATATGATTAATCAGATATAAGGGAAATAGGACAACATTTTTGGTTTTCAAGATCATTTCCTAAAGTTGGTGAATTAAAAGAAATACTTGCATGATTTTGGTACAATCTCACTGTTGTTCGTGAATTGAACAATTTCCACTTCATCCCTTAAAGAAATGAAGTTGAATTTGTTATTCGTGATGTGTTAGCAGATCATGTGATAGAATGATGGGTCATTCCATATCTTTCAAACAAAAGGTTAGCAAAAGTTATAAGTCCATCTTATGGTTAGATTAATCATATATGGTTCCAAAAATGAACTTATACTTCATATATCATACCGCTTAATAAAATAAAACTAGTTTATACTAACCAGGGACTTCCTGTAGGCCAGTGGTAGGCGATAAAGGCCAGTCGCACTTCAGTTGTGGGTTCGATTCCCACAGCCTTGTCCGACGCGATGGGCTGTCGCCCGTCCTGCATGTTGTCCTTTTTCTAAAACTACATTACTATAACATCCCATAAATAATATCGAAAAAAAACTTCTATCCTTAAAAAATACTAACTTATGTCTAACATAATCCATTCCAATCTTTAGGCTTATCTATAATACTACAATCCACTCTCATAATATAGTGAAAACGATTACCAGCGATTTAATACCATCGTTGATCCCCATATATCATAAGATATGTCTTGTTGGTCACATTCCAAACATTCGAAGGCCTTAATCATGTATTCTCTTGAAAAATGAATACCCATTGAACCTTAGTGAAAACATGAATGCTATCAAAAGTTAACTCTTTCCACATACCAAAATCCCAAAAAAAAATCTATATAATCAAACCATTATATCACTTAGTCCTTATATCAGTTATGAGCTCATGAATACAATGAAACATCTCATTATCTTCTTATCCCTTCATTATGAGCATATCATCTACTTTCCAAAAATATCTGAATAACCTTTCATGGGTACTGGTACCATTCATCATACACTTTCAAAACTTAAGGATAGACAACAGTGTAACAATCCTTAGATGTCTCTTTATTCCATAGTACCATGAGATTACTTATACAACATTACACTTGATAAACATGTAATCATTCCACTACCTTCTTAAACCATTGACCGAGCTTCAACAATTCTTTCATATCATATATCATTTGTAGTCTCTTCATCATCATCAACATAAATATTACCCATACAACCATACTGATTCTCTTCATGAGACTTTCCCTTAGGGAATTCATTTGCATAATGCCCGCACATTCCACATTTAAAACATTTAACCATTGTTGATGTCATAGAAATACCATTATCCTTGTCCATGGTGTTAACTGAACCTTTTCCTTTGCACTTACTGGCTTTGTGTCTTTCTTTTCCACACCCAAAGCATCTTCCAGTTCCTTTGAAACATTCTCCTTGATGCCTCTTCCCACATGATTTACATAGGAGAAATTGAACTTTCTTTCCTCTATGATCATCATGAAACTCAATCATTCTCTTATTAGTCGATTTAGGAAACTTACCAAATTTGAGTTTATTGATCATATTATGAGATTGCTGATTTGGAATAATAATGATGTTTGGACTTACAAATCCCATTTCATTTGGTTTCTCATGAAAAATATCATTCCAATGTCCATCATATCCTCCATTATCATGAATCATCATGTTTCCAGCCATTTTCTAAAACCCAAAAAGAATAGTGTGAGAGACAAAAATCATGCTAGGGAAAACAACATAGTAAAGGGGAGCACCCTCAATATCTAACATCTTAGATTAAATTATAAGATCGTTACTATAGTTCTAGGACTATATCCTATACATATACTTATCCTTAGGTACATCCCTAGATATACCTTATAAATATCTCTAGGGATCTCACTAACATTTTCACATCCTAGTTTCCAAAGGTTAACTAAACCTTTCCTCTAATACCAACTGTAGAGACCCTAAGCTTGACATACATGGACATTACATTACTTTTTCGGAATACTTAAAACATAACAAAAATCAAAACTCAAGGACCGTAAAAGTTTATTGTCTTTGGAAACTCGGAATATAATCTTCTAATCGTGGTGAAAGATCTTCAACATCTCCCATAAAGATCTTCTTTTTTTTTACCTAAAACCTTTGTTTATATCCTGGGGAAAAGAAAACATAAAAGGGTGAGCTCAAATGCTCAGTAAGGGTAAACAAAAGAAATATCAATCACATCATATTCATAAGAACATATCTTTTGGAAATCTTAACCTGCAAAAGAGATCATAATTTCATAACATGGGATAAATCATAGTAGTGAAATGTAATCCCAATAATCATAACTTAAAAACCTAAAAATTTGTGGCATACACACATAATCATAGAGAATCATTTCTTTTTAGTCAAGACTCATTGCCAAGACTATCTTAGTGGACAAAGTCCCTTTCTGAATAGAGTCACCCTCATTTCAGTCCTGTTTCACTGAACCGGTATAACCTACCGTTCCAGCCATTTCTATCTCATGAAATATAAAACCTTTACCCAATGCATTGGAGGGAGATATAGGTCCCACCCATCTCATAATTATACCATTCTTATGTGTGCCACAAAATCATAAATCATACATCATTGCATAACCCATGTAATACAAATGGGAATCTTAAACATCATGACATCATAAAACAATTAATATAAGATAAAATAATTCCATCACAACATAATCAAATCAATGTAATAATAGGGATAAAAATAGAACCCTTTATTATCTTAGATGGAAAATAATTTTGATAAAACACTTGAACTCCATTCTTGAGGAAAATATCCTTTCTTCTTCAAAAACATTTTTCCTTTCTTAACATGTCATAAAACTTTAAACTAAAAGAATTTGATTAAAAATAAACATTAAAACTTTTAAAGTATTCTTCTTGGAAATAATGTTTTAAAAATCCATTCATTTCGTATAAGTTAAAAAAACATTCTTCGTACTTTTGTCGGAAAAGTCAAAAAGTACCTCGTACGAAAAATGACAAAATATTCCTTTCATATCCTTTACTAAAAACTCACCGAAGGGTAAAATTGGACTTAAAAAATTGTATATGGATGGAAATAATATTACATATTGAGTAAACATGGATTTGGATGATAAAAATACACCCCAGTAAATACCAACGTATAAGCAATCTCGGATAAAAATGAGATTTGCAAAATTATCCCTTACCTTAGGTCCGATTTTCTTCGTAAGTGTCCGAACCTCCTGTATAATGATTTAAATAATGTTATTGACTTATTACAGAATCATATTCATTGTTATGATGTCATATATGGTTCACTTATGACTTTATATTACCTGCTCTTTTGTAAATTCCATGTTAAAGAGCGTTTTGGGTAAAATCGTTTCATTTGTCATCCGTGTTTTGACTTGTAATTATTCATGTGATTACTTAGATCATGATTACATAATTCCAGAATATAGAACATGATTTATATATAATATATATTCAGAATATACATATATATAATAGATCGATAAATGGAAAGAAAGACACCGTTCATGGAGACGGTAGGCCGTACGTACGCATGAACGTTGTTTTCATTTCCTCATTGAATTGAATGGAATTAATTGGATGAAATATATATATATATATATATACATAAATCCAGTATCATTATTATTTCATATATTTCATTATTAATTATTATATATACTTTATAATCATTTATGAATGGTTAATCATTGAGAATGAATCTCATCGCGTCGTGGAGACGATATTCCGTACGTACGCACGAGCAATGATACCGTTCCCATGATCGTGGAATTTTATTGGAGTGTATGTATAATATTACAGAATCAATATCACTTTAAAATAATCATATATAGTTATTATTTACACCATTATACCCATCCAAGTAAGGTGGTGGTGGAAAATAGATTACACCACGGCGTGGAGACAGTATTTCGTACGTACGCACGCGTGGTGATTTCATTTTCCGTAGGATGGATAGATGGTGAAATAGGGTTATTTCATAATTATAATGACATATCCTTATATGAGTGATACTGACTTTATTACTTCATAATGAAACAACCTAAGAAGAAGAAGTGGAAGAAGAAATAAAGTTGAAAGAATCGGTAACAGACATTACCTGTTCTTTGAAGCGCCTCTTTGAGACCTCCTCTTAGGGCACCTAAATTGGTCTTTGAAGAATACCAGGACCTCTAAGATGTTTCGAGGGATGTGGAGAATTGAATTTGGCAGGGTTTGGCCGATCTTGAAGGCTCAAAGTGGTGTGAGGAAGAGAGGGAGGAGGTGCCCTTTTATAAGGGAGGAGAGGGGCACCTTTGGAAATCTTAAAAATATTAATTTATAATAAATATAACCCCACTTGAAAACGTCCAAAAATGACTCATATTAGAATAATAGATGAGATAGGGTTTTAATATCATCAACCAATAAAATATAGACATGTTAGGAAATTATTTTAAACATTATCAACATGATTTATTCTTACTTAATCAATTTAATTTTATTTGTGGTAATAACATTCTTAATTTTAAATTATAACAAATAATTACTTATTTGTTGTGAATTATCCATAATTGGATACTTTATAACATTTTAGACCATATAAATATAAATTTATAATTTTTATATATTTTTGTGATTTTTAAACAATTTTATAATATGTTATTTTTATAAAATAACAATAGTGTCAATTTTGACACTATTCATTTATATGAATTTAAATAAAATATATACAGAAAATATGTTCGAAATAGAAGCTTTAATATATTCATAAAAGGTCATATGCATCTAGAAAATTAGTGGATCACATTAAGTAGTTCATATAATATTTATTTTATTATTTTTAAAACCATTTATTTGGTTTATCTCTTAATAAAATAATTACTACAACATTTTTGTATAATTATTTAATATACTGATTTGTTGCATAAAAATTAAAAATAAAATCCTATGATGAATATAAATATATTAAATTTCACAATAATACTTTTACTCGAATTTATCATCTTAAAATCACAATATTTAAATTGTTATATTTATTAAATTATGAAGGTGACAACTTTGGCATCATTTAAAATAAAATAATATAAGTGTCATAATCACTTTTATAAGGCTCCAAACGGTTATATATTAGGTTATTGTATGATTAAGGTGTATATATACACTACCAATAAGTTTTGGTCAGGTTTGTGGGCCTCTTAATGGGAATTATTATTTCAATAAAAACTATATTACTTATTTTTCACTTAATAAATAATTTATGTATCATTAATGTATCACCATTAATGACAATTATTTAATCCCTAAAAATTCTAAATAAATTATCATGATGTAGATAATTTTATTAGATTTCTGAATACTATTCATGTTCTAAGTTTTATGATGTTTATCACTCAATTAAAATTATTATACTTATAAGATTTAAGAGAGTGACATGTTGTCACTTTCTTTGGTTTTAATAATAATTAAATTATTTTCATGGTCAAAAGTACATTAAATGAATCTAATCCAACCCTTAGGTGATATGGGTCGAATTTTAGTCATCCAATAGTATTTTGGCGTGTGTTAGGGTAATTTTATAATATTATATTTACCCTTAATTACCCGATTTACCTTTAACTATGGTAAATAAAATTTACCGTAGTTACTATTCATAATTCCCAAAAATAAAAAGTAGCTTATTAAGATAGTTTGGACCCACTGATTCCAAATATGGAATCCATTTTTCCAAATTCAATACACAAAAGTTGCAGAAATTAAGTTAAAATTAATCCCGTTGTCGAAAGAAAATGGGTTTTTCTTTAAAACATTGCAAAAGATTGAATTGATTTAACCTACGAATTTAATGTAAAATGAATGATAATGACATAAATTATATTAAATGGTAAAAATATATTCTATTTATACTTTAAAACCATTAAATATTATAATTTAACCATATAAATTATTGCGATGAAAAAAGTTGTTTTTAATTAAAATATAGCGTGTTTTTACTATTCATCAAAATATGAAAGTTACCAGAATAATATGAAAAATTTATCCAAAGTAAATTTTTATTTCTTTATTCCAAATAAGAATTTTATTTTGTCAAATTGAAGTTATAAAAATTTCAAAAACTAGATTTAAAGTGGGTGCGCCATCAAAAGGCGGAAAAACTGCATTTTTTGAAAAATACTTATTTTACCCGAAAAATTTATTTTGTTCTTATACCATGTTCTAGAAAATGTGTAAGATGAATAATAATGTTATAAAATTCAAAATTTAGTAAATACTATTCATAATGGCTAGTTCATAATAATATTATAATAATATATCGTTGTTTAGAAAAACCCGATATTGCGTACAACACACGCTATCGAGGAAGGTCGCGATTGCGTGTAATGCAAGCAAAGTCAAGGTTGTGTGTTGTGCAAGAATCATTCATTGTTTTGTATAACATAATCCAACCATATTTCATTTATACATTGAATATATATATATATACTCAATGTTGCATAGAATAACTGTTATCAAAATTGTGTGTAACATGATCCAAGAATAGTGTTGTGTATACTGCAAGCTAATACGGTGTTGCGTATAGCGCAAGGTAATCTTGGTGTAGAATAAAACACAAGACATTAATGAAATTAAAAGAATATTTTTCATAAAATCTCGGGGTGTTACAGCGTGTGTGTATTGATTATAGGAAACTAAATCAGTCCACTCGCAAGGACCATTTCCCCCTCCCATTTATTGATCAAATGCTCGAGAGACTAGCTGGGAAAACACACTATTGTTTCTTGGATGTATTTTATGGATATTTTCAGGTTACTATAGCTCTAGAGGATCATGATAAGACTACATTCACCTATCCCTTTGGCACATTTGCCTACCGGAGGATGCCATTTGGACTTTACAATCCCCCAGGTACCTTCCAGAGATGCATGGTGAGTATTTTTTCTGATTTTATTGAGACCTACATGGAGGTATTTATGGATGATTTTATATTTTATGGGTCCTCATTTGATGAATGTCTCTCTAGTTTGGGTGATGTGTTGCATCGTTGTATTGAGAATAATCTGGTCTTAAATTTTGAAAAATGTCATTTCATGGTCGAAAAGGGAATTGTCTTAGGTCATATAGTCTCACAACATGGCATTGAAGTTGATAAATCTAAGGTAGAAATTATTTCATCCATCCCATATCCTACATGTGTGTGTGATGTTCGATCATTCCTTGGACATGCTGGATTTTATCGACGCTTCATCAGAGATTTTAGTAAGATCGATCTACCCTTATCTCGATTGCTTCAAAAAGATATTGACTTCAATTTTGATGATTCATGTAGGGAATCATTTGATGAGCTGAAGAAGTGTCTGACCACTCCACCAATCATACAACCCCCACGGTGGGAGATTTCTTTTGTGCTTATGTGTGACGCCTCCAACTTTGCGATTGGAGTTGTCTTATCTCAGAGGGTGGAGGGACGTTCACATGTGATCGCCTATGCATCGAGGATACTGGATTCAGCCCTATCAAACTACACTACCACAGAAAAGGAGTTTCCTGTAGTCATATTTTCTTTAGATAAATTCTGTTCATATTTATTGGGCTTTAAAGTAGTTGTTTATTCTGACCATGCAGCTTTGAGGTACCTCCTAAAGAAGCCAGATGCAAAGCCCAGGCTGATTCGATGGATGCTCCTTCTTCAGGAATTTGATATTGAGATTAAGGACAAGAAGGGTTCAGAGAATTTGGTGGCAGACCACATGAGTAGGCTAACTCACACACTAGAGGATGACACCTTGGACCAGGTACCACTTCGAGACACTTTCCCCAATGAGCATCTTTATTCCATCTCAGGTATGCATCCTTGGTATGCAGATTTAGTAAACTACATTTTTGCCTCTGAAATCCCTGCAAATTTAAATAAACATCATGTCCAAAAATTAAAAAGTGAGTCTAGGTTTTATGTGTCGGATGATCCTTACCTCTGGCGCATGTGTAGTGACCAAGTTATTAGGAGGTGTGTTCCTGATCATGAGTTTGAGTCTGTTTTTCAATTCTGTCATACACTTGCATGTGGTGGACACTTTGGACCCCAACGGACAGCTAGGAAGGTTTTGGACTCTGGATTATATTGACCTAGCTTATTACATTATGCCCATGTGTTTTGTAAGTCATGCTCTCGTTCCCAACACACTGGGAACATTTCTAGGAGACATGAGATTCCCCAACAACCCATACTATTCTATGAGATTTTTGATGTATGGGGCATTGATTTCATGGGTCCTTTTCCTAGTTCCTTTGGTGTTTTGTACATTTTGGTTTCTGTTGATTATGTGAGTAAATGGGTGGAGGCTAAGGCCACTAGGACTGATGATTCTAATGTTGTTGTGGACTTGTCAAAGCACATATTTTTTGAAGGTTTGAAGTACCAAAGACCATCATCAGTGACCAAGGGACACACTTTTGCAATAGGAATTTTTCTTCCCTCCTTCTAAAGTATGGGGTGACACACAAAACATCAACACCATACCACCCCCAAACAAATGGCCAGGCTGAGGTTTCAAATCGTGAGTTGAAACAAATTTTGGAGAAAACTGTGCAGCCAAATAGGAAGGATTGGAGCAAGTTCTTGGATGATGAATTGTGGGATTATAGGATAGCATACAAGACCCCCATTGGTATGTCCATATTTAGGATTGTTTTTGGGAAAGCATGTCATCTCTCAGTGGAAGTCGAGCATCGGGCATATTGGGCTATAAAGAAATGCAACATGGATTTGGCCCAAGATGGAAATCAAAGGAAGTTGCAAATTCAAGAGCTTGAGGAGATTCGACTGTCATCATATGAGAACTCAAGGCTCTACAAGGAATGATCAAAAGCATCTCATGACAAAATGATCCAATAAAGGGAGTTTCATGTTAGAGAGAAAGTCCTTCTCTACAGTTCACGACTGAAGTTGATGCCTAGTAAGTTGCGTTCCAGATGGTTAGGTCCTTATATTGTATCTAATGTTTTTCCTTATGGTGCAGTGGAAATCACACAAGAGGACACTGGAAGGAGCTTTACAGTCAATGGGAAACATTTTAAGAGATACATTGAGGGACTTCCTACTGATGCAGTTTATTTTGTCACACTACATGACCCCATCATCACTTGATCACATCAGGCTGTTCCTAACCCTTTCACTTTTATATTATTTTTCCTATTTAAAAATTCGGCATTTCATGTACATATATTATCTCATGGGTTCACATTGAGGACAATGCAATAATTTAAGTGTGTGGGAGGGAACCTTTTAGTTTAGTAATTTCAGTTGTTTTCCTGTTTAAAAAAAATTGTGTGTTTTTCAAATTTTGTGTGTTTATTTTTCAATTTTCTTTGTGTTTTTGAAATTTTTGAGCTGAAATGATTCTCATCACATTTTTTAAATGCATATCAATGAGTGAAACAATTTATCCCAATAAACTGAGCTTAAATGAATGCTGAAATGACTTTGTTTCAAGTTCAAATATTTAGTAATTTCATGAAAAGTACAGTGAATTTTGAATCCCATGCCACATCTCACTGTCTTTATATTGGAAATCACTTTCCTGTGAGGCTCCTGAACCATTATTTTCATATTCTTTACATTCACCTCACTTCTTGAGAGAACCAAACCATGCTTGATTTAACTTGAATTTGATATATTTCTGTCAAAACTTGAGGGTTTGAGGTACTTATGTTTAAATGATTGAGGCATTTGTTTGGTATTAAAGCCCCTATTTCAAAGAATCCTTTTTTATAATGGCCTACCTTGAAAATTTAAACCTTGTAGCCCTTAGAATCCATGCACAGCCTGTTAGGTTAGCCACATTACAAGCCAATTTTCCCTATCCAACCAACTCTTGAAGTGAAATTGCATAATATAGTTGAGCTTAAGTGTGGGGGAATCTATCTTATGTTGTGACACCACATTCTGTGATACTTTGGGTGGAACATTAAATTCTGAAGAGATGTGTTTTCTACTAAAGAAATTCATTATATTGAAATTTGTGCCTTTTCTGGAGCTTTCATGACAAGTGAAGTTGTGCCTTTTCTGGAGCTTCTAATTGAGGTGGAAAGCTATGCCCATCTAGAGCTTTCAAGAAAATCATGTTTGAGAAGATTGAAATTTTTGATGCTTAAATGATGAATGGTGTAAACCATTCATGAATTTTCATGATGATGGAGATGAATTGATACTATGGGGATTTAGGAGAAGACCATATTTAAGTGAAAATTAGATTAATGCAATTTTTCTTCAAAAAGAGTCAAGCCCTCCTCATTCAGCCTCAGAATTTTTCACATCTAAATCCTACTAACCGAAAGCCACAGAACAACCCTGAAAAGTCCTCATGATAAACATATGTCCTTGACTCACACCGGGTAGCGATGTAGGAATCTATCAAGCCTATGTTGACCCTTTTATGAGTTTGGATGAGAAAGACATTGCAAAAAAAATTGATATTTGAGTGATGAGAGAAAATTCAAGCGAGGTAAGTGTTTTGTGCATGGGAGGATAAATGAAGTGGAAATATATTGAATGATATAAATGAAGAAATTTAAATAATGGTTTTTTATGAGGCATGATATCTTTTGTTTCTTGGTGTGTAATTGTTTGATCTCAAAGATATGTGTTTTAAAATTGGTTTTGATTTGATATTGATGTTTACTTGACATGAGATTTTTCCCAGGAGTGCAAAAGGGTAAGTGTGGGGGAGCTGATAAAACACTATTTTGTTGAATATTTTATTGATAATAAATGATATAATTTCCTCACATTGTGTTAAATATGTTTATTTATAAAATATTTGGGATTTGATCATTCATTTGAAAATTTGGTGAAAATTCCAGTTTTACCCTTTATAGTTCACTATAGTATTTCGAAAATAAATATTTTTAAATCTATTATTTGAATTTGAAAGTTTGTAACAGTGTTCCTAACTTAATTTTATATAACTTTTATTCAGGACACTAGAGACAAAGAGTGCATTTGGATATAGTAAATGGTCCATTAATCCAATGGTGGTCTGGACTCAGTAGAATGGACATGGGTTCTGTATTTGGGCCATATCGTCTTCATCAGGGATTAGATTAAGCCCAAACTTTTATAAAAGCTCGGGGACATGATTTCGAACAAATAATCCTTCTGGAAGGCCGGCCAATTAACGCGTTATGGATGTCGAATGGGCGGTTCAAGTTGGAATAAAATATTTGGCCGAATTTCCGCATTCACACTTGAAACCACTTGTAACCTCTCCTCCCCTCCCCTATATAAATTGGAGTTTTTCTAATTTGGAGGGGTTGGGACGTGCATTGGGAAGTTGAGGACATAGGAGAAGTGGATCCACTCCAATTATCCAACCATTTCAATAAGGGTAGCTCTTGAATCAAGGATCCCTTTGACGGAGCCTTCTTGTTCTCCTTCATGTTGTAATGATTTTGTTTATGTAATAAACTTCATTGTTCTTCTTTTATTTCTTATCTTTTCTTCTGTTTTGTTTAAATTTATTATTCTCTTAATCTTCCTCTTTGGGATGTAATTCTTGAGTAGAAGCGTTATTTGGTTATACCCATTATAAACCTTTGCACATGCAAAACGCTTCTACGATGATTACGCCACCCATGGAAGAGTAGTCTTTTAGTAATCGATCTATCTTCTACCCTCTTAATTTAATTATTTTGAATAAATGAGCTACTGTAATTCACATAATATGATACATGATTTTTTTTTAAATTACAAGAAACTAAGCAAGAAATTGAACAATTAACACAAAAACACGCGAGGTCTGGATTTTGTGTAAATTGTGAGAGCGTAATCTTAATCGGTAATACAAGACCACAAGAAATAAATACGTAGAGTTAAAATAGAATCCCTAAAAACAATTCATCCTAATTTCCAGAATGGATATGTGATCTAATTAACCACTGACCATAAGCTATCATTAGAACAACAATCAAAGCAGGGTGCTGCGATTTCGTGTTCCGAAGCTAGCCTAGGGTTTAAGTAATTTCATCTTTGTGGTTAAGTTAACTCTCGTAGGGTTTGAGGGATAAAAAATTAGGGGATCATAATTAAGTAGATATTGATTTAAATGATAATGATTAATAAGTGAATGAAGAGGTAGAGTTAGATCGATTACTCCTTTTAATATAGATTTCTAAAAAAACATCTTCTTGTTGTGTCATTTTAATCGAAATTCATTTCAAAACTAAAAACAAAAAAAATATATAATATTCTTCCAAAAAACTTCTTCTATATTCATAAACTATAAAAAACCCAATCTTTTAAAGTAGTGTTTTTATTTTATTATCTTTTATTTTATTTTTAGAATACCTTTAATGAGTTGTTAAATTCACTTCCTCCATTGAGAGACGACCTTGGTCAGCCACTCTGCTGCACCTAAGTACCCCAAAATCACATTAATCATTTGAGGGCGCCCACGACAGCGCTCTATCAACCAGGGTGTATTCTTGTGGGGGAAGGAGAATTTTCATATCCATATTGGATCCACTAGAGGGTCCTTCTGCGGGTTTCTGAAATACTGACAATTTGAGTGGTGGTGCGGCCATAAGCTTGATTTCTTCCATGACTGCGTCTCCCATGATATCCCTGACCTCTGTGGCATATTCCTCTGGACACCCACTTGGGTTTGGGTAATTGTGGTTGATAATAATATTCATTATCATAGAAGATACCTATCAAATATATGACATTGATAGATTAAAAAATAAGCTCCTCTGTTGAGGATGATATTGCCTTATCATCTACCCCTAGTGGTGCTGTTTTGATGGATGGTGACCATGTCCTCGGATTCGATGGCATGAAATCTAATAGTGTCAAATCCAACATTATATTTAGTGAAATTTCATCTCCCTACACTTACTTTCAACCCTTTTTATTGGAATTCTTTTTGGGTGGTCGACCTTTGGAAGATTGTGTTGCCGAGGAGGTTGGCTATGTTGCATTATGAGTTATTAGAGGCACAATCAGTTTCTTTAACTATTCCTAGAGGATACCATGGCATGGTTGATTTTTTTTTTCATGTCAACCAACTATCCAACTTTTTATCATTTTTGTTAACAACTTTTCTCCACTCCCCCACTTCATCCAGATCAGTGGTGGAAACACACGTCATTTGTGATGGAAATGGTCCCAACTTGACTTGTTTTAAATCTATCATATTTTGCATGAGGTCCATGAAAACAAACCATACTTGGATGTTGTTCCCAAATATCTAGTGGAAGGTTTTTTAATATGGCCACTCATCACGAACTAATTCATTATCCTTCTTTGGCTTTGAAATCCAAGGCAATTTTCAATTCATGGTAGCTAAAAAGTAGCCACAGGCTTGATCCAACATGAATGAATACAATTTATTTATATATTCCTATAATTTATTTATTTTTCCCCCTCCAATAATCTTGATGGGGTTGGGGTAGCTGCTTACATCTAGAGGGACCTGCATGCTTTGGTAGGGGCCTTGGAGCTAGAGCTGGTGCTGGGGGTGGCTTAAGTGTGACAGAAGTTGTTTCATCTCTCTCTACTCTTTTTACTAGGGCTGATGGGTCTTCCCAGGACTTGATATTAGTTCATTTCAAGGAATATTCTATCCTTTGAGTGATGGAGGAGAAGTCCCAGAACCCACTTGTATATTTCACCAGAATAAGTGGTGTTCACAACTCATCTCAGTGTTTATCGATGCACGTATCCATCATCTCATATTGGGGGAGTGTTCGGTTCAACGAGTTAGTCAGACCCTTCCATTTGGAAATTAAGTATGAAAATGTCTCATTTTCACGTTGTTTTTAGTTCATGAGGTCACTAATTGTTGTTTTTGGAAACATCAAGCTGAACTAGAACAAGAACTAGCATCGAAAATCCTCTCATCCTGTTATTGTATTAGCTGGAAAGCTGTTATACCACAAAAATGGTGAACCTTGTAGAGTTTATACAAATTATCTAAGCTTAACAACTTCATTTTGATATGCGGTTCCCATCATGGGATCACAATAAGATGATTAGTGCATCATGTGTTTCTCCAGGTCACCCAATCCATTAAACATCCGGAACCCGAGGTTCCCAAAATTTGGCAGTGGCAGAATGTTTCCCACCCAATCGAGGTAGGACTTCCTTTCCGGTTGTATTAGAGTGCTTCTTACTTCCATTGATTCCATTAAAGTGTTCCATAACTTGATGGTATTCAAGAGACCTTGATTCATATTGGACCTGAGTATGAGTGGGTGCAGCATGGGGAAAGATTGGATGTGTTGGCGCTGATAGAACTTTAGGTGGATACCCAGCTGAGGGAATCCTTTGTGGATTTCCATGAATCTATTCCAGTTTCTTCCCAAATATATGGAAATATTGATATCCTACTAGTATTGGATTCAGGTTGACTGATGGTCCCAACACTGCCTTGAATGAGTTTTCCAGCATTGCATCATCTATTAGGACGATCCTGTGAGGCAGAGGTACATCTGATGGAAGTGTGTGTTGATGCTCCACCTAAGGAACATACCTATTAAGATGGATTGCTCTTAGAAACTCAGCGTTGATTCACCTTAGATATTTAATTTATTCCTCCTGTCGACCAAATTTCTCCTCAAGCGTGGGGGAATCATTTTCCCAAGGAGGAGGATGTGGGTCGTAAACCTTATTCTTATTCTTCTCCTTGTTAAGGATTCATGTGGGAGGTGGTAGTAGATTGACTAAGGTGGAACCCAAATTTAAGAAAAACATATGGTTTCTTGTGTGCACACCTCTGGGCTCATTGTGGACCATCTCTGAGAGGTAACCCTCTTCTCCTATTTCCATATTATTTGTATCATTTTCAATGAGTTTTGTGGGGCTAATTTCCAAAATGTTCACCGATGCATACCACATTGGGGGTTGTGTACTAGGTGCTGAATGGTAGGAGAGATTCTTGGATCATTTTTCGGATCTTCTCTGGCCATTCTATGATAATATTCAGGTTCCTTGGAGATGAGTGACTCAAATAGGGACCTGATATGACCTTGTAGTATGCCTCCATTCCAGGGGATGTGAGTCACGGGATGTGATGGAATGGGTGACTCATCTATCCATTGTTCTCCTCAGATGAGAGAAGATAGACGTTAGCTGGGGGGAATTTGAGGTAAAAATCCCCCCATACCTATAGGATGGATTGCTCCTATTATTCTATTGACTTTCCTTAGCCTGGATTTTAGGTTTTTACTAAGGAATTTTGTGTTAAAAATACCCCCATCCATGCTGTCTAGAGTTGATCTTGTGTTGCGGCGGCCTCTACTGCTATTTCCGCCTTCTTGATCTCACACATTCCCATTTAGGTGTGAGATGGATATGGTGTATGGTCTGCATGTGAATTTTTTTCTTCTAAGGACATGAGAAATGCTCATAGATTGGATTAACTTAGATGGGAGGCCTACTGGATGTTTTTAATGGTCTGGTTTAGGATCTTCTTGATGTATTCCTCTCGTCAGGCCTGGCGCTTCTGAGACTTACTTAAGGCCGATTCATGTCAAGAATTCCACATTTCCTGAGTAGGGACTTCATTTAGCTACTGTCTGGGGATGATGAAATTGCATGATGTCACTTTCAGTGGTTTATGCTGGATGGGAAGTGTGGTGAAGTATAGAGATCTGTGTTCTCCCCATCCCCATATATGAACACAAGATGGGGAATTTCCAATAAGGCATCACAACTTTTGTAGTGTATGGAGGCAGGCAAGCTCAATTTCTTTCTTTCACCTTTCTTATTGTTTCCACCATGTAGATGGAAGTAATTCTAGGTCAATTTGAAAAAGAATATCTCCCAGGACATTTACATGGTCTGTAATCCCATTGTAGGAAAAAACAAGGATTTTAAATGGCGGAGAATTTCCCAGATATTGAGGTGAATGTTTTTTGGACATTATTCAGATAACTCTCTTGGTATGTTGAACTGAGAAGTGGTCGTGGGCTAATACATCACTAGAATTTCATCCATACCTGGTTTTCCTCCCAAAAGAAGCACATCTTTTTGTTGTTCCCCCAGGGATTCTACTGCTTAATCCGCTCAGTTTCTAATCTCCTTAATGATTTCATTCCAAGAAGTGGGGTTAGCGGGAGTCTCATTGACATGTGAACGGTATGAGGGTGCCTCTAAAGATGAGCATGGACTTAGACCATCCTCTATTTTAGAAAGGACATATCTTATCATGGAGAGAGTATCCAAAATTTCTTACTCCATTCTTCCAAGTGCCTTAGAATATAAGGACTTTCTGGCATTTGACTTGATGAGGGGAGGACCTTCTCATCGACATAAATGTTGACTATAGGGAGGACCTTTAGAGTCAGTTCCATGATGGAGAGGACTACCATTGTGGCTTAGTGTTTGGATATAGAGAGGAATTATATATTGTATACCCTAGGGATTAACTTTATGGTGGACCGTCGTAGGGGGAGGACCTTTTTGTTACTTAACATCATTGAGGGGAGAGCCTTCACAATGCCTTCTATCATGGTGAGGACTACCATCAAATCTGTAGCTGCAGGGAGATTAACTGTAGTGTACATTATAGGGAGGGACATTAAGATGTACTGTAATGAGGGGAGGACCTTCTCATTGCTTGATGTCACTGCAGGGAGGGCCTTCCTAGTGTCTGTCGTCATGGAGAGGACTAACATCATAACTTACAGTCTGACTATAGGGGAAAAATATCTGTAGCGTATACCCTTGGGAGGACCATCAGGGTGGATGATATAAAGGAAATGACGTTATTTCTATTCGATATTCTAGTCAAGGGGAGGGCTGCCCCGACATAGATAAGGAGACATGATCTCGTGATCTATCATTTCTGACCCACAGAGTAATCCCAAATGGGTTCTATGGGGAGGACCTTCAGAGCTACTGGTAGAGACATTTCAGGGAGGACCTTTGAAAATTATACTAAAACTTCCATAATTTGGTAATGTAATAACAAGATATTGATCCTTTATTGATATATGTTTGATGGCATCAAGAACTCTAGCTTCCAGTAGAGAAAAATCAAGAATGTGCTCTTCATTTTTCAGTTACCTTTAGTGCCTATCATGTTTGGGTGATATCTTGTGGGAAACAGGGGCCTCCTGATATTGGTAGCGACCTTCATATATGGGACCCTGTTTGGTTATTTCTCACGATGTTTTTGGGATATGACGATAACCATCTTGAGTTATAGATAGGGTATATTCTTGCCCTAGAGTGGCCACCACATTAGATCGATATCCCCTAGTTGGAATATTTTTTTGTTCCCAGTCTAACTATCCTTGTATAATAGAATATGGCTGTTGAACCTCTTGGAATAGAGTAGGGATGTGGGTTTTCTTTGGTGTGACTATCTAATTTTTTGGATGAGTCACCCTGCCTGAGGAGAAGGGATCATGGACCCTACTCCTTACTTTTACCGCTGACGCAATGATGTCTTGAAACGTCTGGAGGATATAGTCTAGGATCAACCTATAACCCTCCATCATGGAAAATATGTGTTGAGATACGTCTTTGGCTACAATGTGTATGAATTCTCATTCTGATGTTGGAGTAAGAGTTTGTGCCTACTCAAGTCCTTCATGGGTTGCTAGTGGGCACTGGTAGTTCTCCTGTGTTGGGATAGGGGGAGGAGTTTTCTGCCAGCTATCTTCTCTGGTTACCACTATATTTAGCTTGTGGGAATTGTGTGCATCTGCTGGAATTTAAATCTGCTCATATTTTCATTCCATTGTATTTGATTGGTTGGATTTTCTGTGGTAGGTAGCAATTTTTATCAACTTGTGGATTGACACCATATTTGACTGGTGGGATTCATAAGCATCAGTAGTGTTATATAACTTCCCATGGTTTTCCACCCTATTTGAATGACTGGCTTCATGTACATTGGTAGATATTTGTATCTCTATATAATTTTCCGCTCTGTCTACATGGAAGGACTAGCAAGCACTGGCAAGAATGTGCATTTTATCATATTGTGCCACACTATTTATATTGTGGTCTTCATAAGATATAGTGGGGATACACATATGCTCAGAAATTCCCAATATATTTTCATGGAAGGCTTCAACAATAGGGGAAGAATTGTATGCCTGTCTGTTATATGTCATCGTGTTTTTGTGGAGGACATCCTCCTTAGGAACCAAGGTGATAACCAGCTCCTAATTATGCATTTTCTTCCCTTACTGGGCATCCCGAGGGGCCCATATCCATTTTAATTCAATAGGTTCCCTCAGAATGGGATCATATTTAGAGTGATGATATTGGGTTGTACGCCGCTGGTGGCGAAGTCCTCCAGCCGGATCCCTTGAGTGGGGTTCCTGTGTAGCTGGGATGAAGTCATTTATGAGTTTTCACCGATTGGAGGACATTCCTTATAGACTCCACTCTAGGGAGAGTACCATTTTTGTGGTATTATTTGATCAATGAATTTGAAACCTAGTGTTGAAGATGCTCGGTAGGTGAGGTAGTCATGTTCTTTGTCAGGGACCCGACTGCCTATGTGGTCGCTCACATGCGTGTCTGAGAAAATTTTTGAGATTCTATTTGGATATAAGATAGATCCACAAAATAGTTTCAATATATATATATATATATGACATATACAGACAACAAAAATATGTCAATGTAGTATCTCATGATCACATGAATAATTGATGATCTTGCTTCGCCCTCTTTGTTTTTGGATTAAAGGGGCTTGTGGTGGGATAATACCTCCACCTTGGTTAAGTATTCATACTGGAATCACCATTTTTGTTTCAACCCAATTCACTTAATACTAGGGGAATACAAAATGGGCCAATGTATAGTAACCAACTATCCATTATTATAAATGGTCCTACATCAATTTTACCATTTTTTTGACTTGATACGCATCACACCCAGGGTGAATGGAGATTTTTGGGTATGTTCTTATAGGGAATGGGTAGTGTATTTTTCTCATATTGTGAAGGAGGTGACATAGTGGATTGGTCCCCACATGTCATTTCATGGTGGTTGAGTATGTGTGAAATAGGCCCATGTTAGGTATGGGTCCTCGGATGGTCTCCAACGGGTTTATTCATGGAGCTAAAAACACCCAACAACCCTTTTATTCGTGATTCATAGACCATATTTCCTAAGGCAGACACTCATTGGATGATGATTTGGCCAACAACACTTAATGACTCCATTGGTCAAGAGTATCAGAGTTCTGGCTCATCAGAACATTTTGGTGGGAAATTATTTCCTACTCTGAGACTCTCTTATTGTTTTAAGAAATGTTCATATGTTTGTGAATCCTTGGTTATTTCCCTAGAATGTGTCCAAAGATTACCCCTAACTTGAAAAATCAGTAATGGATACACATTGACTAGGAATTACTGAGACTACACTAGTTTAGGCCCTATGATGAGGTACTCTGAAGTTTGTCATCATCCAGGGAGGAAGGAAGATGCTTTAATATCGGGATCGAACCCATGATATGGGATTCCTACATATCATTGTGAGAGGAATCATAACCCACATAGTTTGATGCCACTTAACCGGACACATCACCATTTATGGTTATGAGATGGGTACCCATCCATTCAATTTAGCATCATGCGGCAAGGACGTCTAGGAGGCTGTTGGACTCACCTATTTTGATAATCCCAAATCATGTTTCATTTGTGTGATAATCATGTTTTTATCATGTTTCATTATGATTCTTAGTTTC
Organism: Viscum album; assembly: GCA_963277665.1. Classification (NCBI taxonomy): domain Eukaryota; kingdom Viridiplantae; phylum Streptophyta; class Magnoliopsida; order Santalales; family Viscaceae; genus Viscum; species Viscum album. The sequence goes on along the minus strand of OY728120.1, from coordinate 1,531,592,895 downwards.
TATCAAGTGATAACCATGTATCTTTAATCTCACTACTCTATTGTTTAAGCTTAAAGTGAAAAATTTCTCTAAGTATGAAAGGTCACCGATGAAGGTCATTGATGAAGGTCACCGATAAAGGTCACTAATGAAAGTTCATCGATAAAGGTCACCCATGAAAGGACACCCATGAAAGGTCACCAATGAAGGTCACCAATGAAGGTCACCGATGAAAGGTCACCAATGAAAGGTCACAGATGAAAGGTCACCGATGAAAGGTCACCGATGAAGGTCACCGATGAAAGGTCACCGATGAAGGTCACAGATGAAAGGTCACCGATGAAGGTCACCGATGAAAGGTCACCGATGAAGGTCACTGATTAAAGGGAACCTATAGATGGTTACCACTGAAGGCTACTATTGAGAAGGTTACCACTGAAGTCTACCATTGAGAAGGCTACCGTTGAGAAGGCTACCGCTACTTGTCTACAGATGCTCACTCTTCTACTCCATACTTTGCCAAATTCTTAAGATTATTCTAACGTTCATATTTGGTAAATATAATGCTTCTCACAATAATTAATTCTGATTTTAGAATATCAAGAGACAGTATCTGGAGACAATATGAGGTACAAGGAGGACCGCACATGGTTTACTTGTTCCTATTGTTAGACCTCAAATATAAAAGAGAAGACCAAGTAAGAAAAGAAGAGGAGTGCATGTGATAGAAGTATGTGTGTGGTGAGAAGTGTTTGTGATGAGAGGTGAAGCAAGAGGAATACATGTAAAAGAACTTACTCGCTAGATCAAAGAGAACAAGGAAGAACCATCCAACACTTACATTGTAAAACTAAGAGCATCCCGAAGATCATTTTTGAGAGCAAAAACACACGTATGACTTTTGTGATTCTTCAAATCTTTTTCCAACCAAGATGAAGAAGATATAAGTACATGGAAGCTAGAACCAGGACTTGCGACACTCTGTTTTGAGGAAAAATTCTAGACAAAGACTCGAACTATAATTTCTTTACTCCAAGGAGTCAAGAGCTAAACTGCCAACACATAGAGCTATGTAAACTCAATCTTATACTATTTTCTCTAATGTGTTCTTTTATTTTTACATTTATGAGAAGTGTGTGTTTTTCTGTTACACACACTATCTCCTATGCTTGAAATGGTGGATACTGAAAATCCTCACACCAAACTTCATTTACACCTTCTTTCCCAGGTATAACTATGGAAGAGACTGTATTTGGTCTATATTTTTTGTTTTTACCATGAAGAAATGTGGTAGAGGGTGTAATCCCTGGATAGTTTGTGAGAACTATTGTAAATCCCAATATAGGATGTGTATCATGTTTATTACTTATATAAAATTCTTAGTGTTAGGTGATCACTAAGTAGAGAGGATTAAGTCTTATCTTGAGATTGAAGCGCTTGTTTAACTCTATTGTGTTCTAATTTTTTGTAATACTCTATTTTTCTATTTTCCACTACTCATAATTTTAAAAATAGAAAGCTGTATTTTAAATTAACTCTGATAGTTAGTTCTGGTTAGTGTGTGTTTGTGTTTAATTTAGTAAACTTGTTTAAAAATTTGAATATGTGTTTTACACTAATTCAACTGAGGACTAATAACCTTTGAGAAACCAGTTGACAAAATAAACATTTATATCTCTACTAACTTAATTAAGATGGACATTTCAAAATTGTGGGATCTTGAACATAATGTTTTGAACAAAAATTTTAAGTAGGAACTAAATTCACCCCCTCTTGAGTTTCCACTCTGACCAACATTTGGTATCAGAGGAAATTTTTATTTCTACCATCTAAACTATTGTGAAAGTTTTCCAATTATTTTCAATTGTGATTTTAGTTGTATCTTAATGATCATAAAATTTCTATCATATCTAAAATTTTAGTTCTTTAAAATTTCAATTAACAATGGAGAACATAGTTGAGGGTTCTTCTACGAACATGCCACCTTTCTTTAATGGTAATAACTATTCTTAGTGGAAATTAAAAATGAAAATGTATATAGAGAGTATAGGTCCTGAAATCTAGGACACAATAGAAGAACAACATGCATTTTCTGTTATTACTAGGGAAACATGGTCTTAGTTGACTAAAGCTACATATAATAATAACTATAAAGAAATGAATGCATTGTACTATTCTCTAGATGATGATGAATTCAATAGAATATCTTCCTGTAAAACTACTTATAAAATTTGGGATACTTTGGCTGTTTCTCATGAGGGAACAACCAATGTTAATGAAATGAGATTAAATACTTATACTATTAAATATGATAATTTTAAAATGAATCCTGATGAACTTATATCTGAAATGTATCTCATGTTCAATGAAATAGTAAAAACCATGAGTCTTCTTGGGAAACCAGTAGACAGTAAGGATAAGATTATGAGGTTGATTCAATGCCTACCTGACAAATGGAGAGGAACTTTTGTTTCTATCTGAGAATCTTGTGACATAGGCAAGCTACCAGTGAAAGAACTAATTGGAAAACTTATGATGTAAGAAGAAGAGATAAAGGAAAATCAAGAAGCAGATGAAGAACCAAGAAAGAAATCTATACCATTTAAGACCGCTACCTCAAAGAGCAAAGATAAATAAAAAGTTCAATCTCCTATAGACACTTCCACCAGTGAAGACTCAGACTCTGATAGTGATGATGAGATGACTCACCTTTCTATGAGATTCAAAATGTTCTACCATAAGAATAAATTATATATAAAATCAAACTATAAAGGATGGTATTATAGTAATGGAAAATGGAAAAAGGTCAGAAAATGGAATGAAAACACAAATGAGATATTCTGTTATGACTATAAATAAAAAGTCCATGTTAAGGACGATTTCCCCAAGATGAAATTTAAGAAGAAATATGAAGACAAGGGAAAGGGATATAAAAATGATATGAAAGATACTTTTAGTGATTCATAAGATTGATACTGTGGATATGGCATTTCTGATATTGAAAAGAAAAAACATGCAAACATGTGTTTCATGATAGAAACATCTAGGGTAATACCCAATTATCCTATACATAATGCTTATTCTTCTAGGAATGAAAGTGAATCATAAAATGATGACAATATGACTAAGGATGAACTATTTGAGTATTGTGGAATGCTTGAGGATACCTTTAATGAACTCCATGATAAATATAAATTATTAAAAAGACAACATGCTTTAATTTCTAATTATAAGCCTGATCAAGATATTGAGAAAGAAAAATGTGCTCAACTATTAAAAGAAAATAATGAACATAAATTATCAAATGAGAAATTAAAAGGAGATCTTGAGAAGTTTAATATAGGTAGAGAAAACATGACTCAGTTTCAAGGGAAACAATTTTCTCCAAAATACACAATTGGTATAGGATATCAACTAGGATAAAGAAGGATTATTAAAAATAAATTTGTTCCAAAATCTAGATAGTTCACTACTAGTTCATGTTCTGGACCATCTTTTGAAAAAAAATTCTCTAAAGGACCTAACAAACTATTCATGTCTCAAAACATATCTGTTGATTATAGGAAACCTGTGAGACAAGTATGGGTTCCCAAATCTTTACTTGCTAACCTCTTTGGACCCCAGAAAATATGGGTACCAAAGTTACCCTACACTTATTCTGTTTTGCAGGGAAATTGTTTGAAGAGATCCTATAATACCCTATGTGTAACACCCCAAGATTTCATAGTGTGTTATTTTTTCAAAATAATTAAATAACTTGCACTACACGCAACACCGAGTTCAATCACACCATGACTTACAAAAATAAGCCATTCAAAAGCAGTTATGAATAGTATTATCTAAATTTTAAACTTTATATAATCCTTATAATTTTAGAATCCATATTATGAGTTTCTTTGATATAATGCAAGAACAAATTCATTTTCAGTATTGCACTTTTATCAACTTTTAATAGTGAACCCTTTTTAAATACAATATTTTAAACATATTGACTAAATGGGGACATCAAAAAAATTTAAAATGAAACATCCCAAGCTTCCACGGTACGCTTTCCTTTGAATAATACAGTAGCGTGTGTTATACGCAACTTCGAGTTTTAACACACACCACAACCGATTAAACTAGCCGTTGTGAATAGTAATACCTAATTTTTGAAATCATATATATTTTATATTTCAAAATGGACTTCATTTTTGGATTCATAATATCGAAATTAGCCTAGGGTGAAATTTTGGTACATTTCGGATAACTTTCATATTTTGATGAATAGTGAAAATTTCTAAATTTTAATTAAAAACAACTTTTTTTAATCAAAATAATTAATAGTGATAAATTATGAATTTTAGTGGTTTTAAAGTATATTTAGAATATATTTTTACCATTTAATATAATGTTGGTCATTGGACATAATTTTACAATTAAACCGAACATAAACACGTGTCAATCTTTTGATAGTTATTATCTCTTAAAAACACGCTTTTTGTTTTGACAGCGGGAATTAATTTTAAATTAATTTCTGCCACTTCTGTGTTTTGAATTTAGGAAAATGGATTCCATATTTGGAATCAGGATTTTCAAATTGTGTAAATAGGTAACTTTTATTTTTAGACATTTTGAAAAGTTACTGTGGTAAATATTTTATTTACCATGGTTAAAGGGTAAATCCGGTAAATAAGGGTTAAAAAAATAATATTATAATAATACTAAATTACCCTAAAACGTGTCTTAACCCTATTGGTTGATACATGGTCGACCATGGGCATCTTTGGGTCTATTTTGGGACCCCATGGATCCACTTGTAAGTGATAATGACACATTATATTAATAAAGTTAAAATAAAAATAAAAATGGCATAAGCTTACATCTTTTAGAAGAACAATTTTTACATAGGGTTATACATGTTGGATTTTCGATTATAAATATTCATTAGAAAGATAAAAAGATTTCCTACATAATGATATTTTATTTATAATTTTTAGACATTAAATAATTTATTTTATTTATGACACAATGATGATGCAGTAATTACTAAAATAGTGAAAAATTAAAATAATTGATCTTATAAATACCCAAATAATTATAATATGAAACTTTTAATGAATTAAACTAATTTTCTATGATAATATGATATATTAGGATTGATTTAATTTACTTTTTTCGAAGTAATCAATCTGTTAGGAGTTTCACAAAAATCAACTATTGAATAGTGTCAAAATTGACATAAAAGAGTTCTTAAAACAAATATTATATTATTAATTGATATTAAATTCCTAAAAATCTAAGGTTCGGCCAAGAGACTTATATTATGATAGGTTCCTCATTAATGGACCACTTGGGGGTCTCTTGGATGTATATAGTAAGTTTATTAACCATATTATATAAAAATACAAAGAGACATTGTAAAAGTGAAACTAATTAACTTAGAGTTAATACTTAAAGATAAGGTTAATATAAGTACCCAAACCTGTCTAAATTCTATTGGTTGAGTGGTTTGCGACCTATCCCCACCTTAACCTTTGAATAGTCAACTTTGTAGCCATTAGAAACCGAATATGAATTTATTATAAATTAATATTTCTAGCTTTTCCAAAGGTGCCCCTCACCCCTCTTATAAAAGGGCACTCCTCCTTCTCATTTCTTCACACCTCTCAAGCCACTTGGCTCGTCCAAACTCTGCCCAACTAAGCTCCCCACATCCCTCTCCTCCTCCTTGAAGCTTCCCCTTAGGAAGAAATCATTTCAAGAAGTCCTTTGGTTCCAACCAAAGTGAGTTACCTAAATTAAAGGTAACGATTTCTCTTAAATTATTTTCATTTATTTTGCTTCTCCAACCCCATAAATCTTTTTATTTCCTTTATTTTGTAACAACACCAGTATCCTCAATATACTAGGATGTTGTTATAAGAAGGATTCAAAATACACATACACACAACTCCATCTAATGGATGATGAACATAATGTTTCTGTGGATGGCAAACTAACGCCTCACGAAATGATGATTGTTCAAATACATCTTACCACCTCTCATGGTGGCCATTATGATGGAACTGTAATTAAATATGATATTAATGATATATATTTTATATATAATCTTCTGTAATTCCATTTTATTTCATACCATTATTCGTTTCATGTTGTATATACATACGATAATTTCATTTGAGGAAGTGCGGACTACCGCCCCCTTAAAATGATATGACTCGTTCATACCACACTTGGAACGTATAAAGGATGGTGTTAATGAACTTAAGTAACATATATAAAATATTATATTATACTGTAATATTAATATACCTATGTATCATTTGGATTCGATTCTTTTAAAATAAAAATTAAATGGAAGTAGCGTTCGTGCGTACGTACGGACTACCGTCTCCACGAACGCGATGAGATTCATTCTCCATCGTATCCATTCAAGTATAATTATCATTTAATGATTTAAAAATGATGTTTAAGGACTTGATATCATTCTGGATATGAATAAGATACAACAAACATGACTTATGTAACAAAACATATAAAAGAAAATGAGTAAGTTAACACCCGAAACGACGATAATTCTAAGATATTATTAACAAATCAATGTTAAAAGATCATATATGATATCATATTAATATATATGATTCTTGTATAATTTAATAACAATTATTTCACCATTATACAGGAGGTTAACCTACCCCAACCAAGGAAAAGTACAAGGTAAGGGTTATTTCACAATCTCTTCATTATCCGAGGTTGTATTATACGTAATAATCTACTGGGATCTCTTTATCATCCACATCCATGTTTCTTCGAAATGTATTTCAAAACATTTTTACTATTTACAAGAATATGGGTTAAAGTCATTTATACCCTTGTTTGACTTTTTATAAGAGGTTTATAAAGGAATCTTTCCGTCGTTTTCAAAACAAGGTCCTTTTTAACCTTTTCGACAGAATTGAGGTAAGAATGTTTTTTTTAACTTATACGGCGGGTGCGGTTATTTTCCGCCGTTATAAAATCGTCGAAGCTTTCCTTACAAGCTTATAAGAATATTTTCAAAGAAAATGTTTTATTTTATATGGATCTAAAATGATTTCAAAATAAAAGGAGATACTTCTTTTAAAAGAATTTTGATTTCATCTATGTCAACATCCTTTGATGGATTTTAAGATTATTTGAAGTTGATTTATTATAATACAAAACTTCTATATTGTATTGAAGGTTTTGTGATATGTTTGAATGTGGATGTGCTATTTTATACCATTCATATTTTATGGTGAAACTATTGACATTTCGTATGCTAGTTTTAACCCGAATGTTTATGTTATATTTCAAACTTTTCTTCAGATGAATGTGCTAAACAAGTATGTTCCGGGTTGGGGACCGGTAAAAGTAAGCCCTCCAGGTTGGGGACTGGTTAAAGTAAGCCCTCCAGGTTAGGGACTGGTTAAAGTAAGCCCTCCAGGTTAGGGACTGGTAAAAGTATGCCCTCCGGGTTGGTGTCCGGTTATTAGAGGCACTCCGGGTTGGTGTCCGGTTATTAGAGGCACTCCGGGTTGGTGTCCGGTTATTAGAGGCACTCCGGGTTGGTTTCCGGTTAGAAGTAACCCCTAGGTCTTGGGATGAGGCCTAGACAATGAAATTAACGTTTGGCATTATGCATTCCAACATTATGAAAGTGGTTATTGATATTGCATGTGATTATTCGATTAGTAGAATATCCATGTGAACAAGTAAATGGCATTATTTCATTTTACTTTTGCCATACTATGTTGAAGTTCAATTTTTAAAAGGCTTTTGTTTTAGTAATTCATTGCCTTAAATGTTTATGCTTATTTTGAATGTTCCGCTATATTGTTATCCTTACTGGGCATTTGAGCTCACCCCTTTTTTATGTTTTATTTTTCCCAGGTAGTGAAGAAGTAAATTATGATTGACTTGCAGGGATATTATGGGTTTATAGTGTGGACGTTGGAAACATTATGTTGTTGTAGTAGTTTTTCATTTTATTATGTAATGTAAAACTTATGAATATATCTAGTGTTTCCAAGGCTACTAAACTAATCGGTCTTTCGGGATTTGATCTTTCTTGTGATCATGCCAATGTTACGTAATTAATGCACCGACTCTGGGCAGCTGGGGTCGGGGCGTTACACTATGGTACTTGGAATGTGGATGTTTAAGACATATGATAGGAGAATATTCATTCTTCAAGAGCATAATTAAAGTTAATGGTGGACATGTCACATTTTTTGATAATTCCAAAGGGAAGATCATTGGCTTAGGCCAAATTGGTAACCCTAATACTATATTAATATCAAAATTACTTTTTGTTGATGGGTTAAAATACAATCTACTTAGTATCTATCAGTTGTGTGATGATGTTTTTAATGTTATGTTTGAAAATGATGCATGCAATGTTTTTAATTCTAAAAATGATTTAATAATTTCTTCTCTAAGAAATGAAAATGTTTATGTTGTTGATTTAAACTCTTTAGCTGAGAAATTTTTTTCTTGTTTAAATGAGTTTTATAATGAATCCTAGTTATGGAAATGAAGATTAGGAAACTACAATGTGCACTCACATAGGAAACTAACTAGGAAAGGTTTAGTTAGAGACTTAACTAAATTGGAATTCTCACTTAACAAAGTTTGTAATCCTTGTCAAAAAGAAAAACAACACAAAGTTTCTTTCAAACCAAAGAAATAAATTTCCACATCTCAACCACTTGATTTGATTCACATGGATTTGTTTGAACCATATAGAGTTTCAAGTTTAAATGGGAAGAACTATGTTTATGTTCTTGTAGATGATTTTTCTAGATACACTTGGGTATAATTTCTAGCTCACAAAAGTGAAGCAAGTTCTTATTTCATTAAATATTCAAAGTCCGTATAAAATCTTAGTGGACTTAGAATTAAGAAATTGAGAAGTGATCTTGGCCGTGAGTTTAAAACTCAAGAATTTGAATCTTTTTTCTCACAAAATGGCTATAATCAGGATTTCTATGCTCCTAGAACACCTCAAAAAAATGGAGTGAATAAAGAAGAAATATAACACTACAAGATATTTCTTAGACTATGCTAAATGAGTATAATTTACCTATCCATTTTTGGTCTGAAGCTATTAATACAGCTTGTTACATCATTAATAGAGTCTTAATTAGATCTGTTCTTAAGAAAATCCTTTATGAGCTATGGAATAATTGGAATCCAAAGGTTAATTACTTTAGAGTTTTTGGTTGAAAAGTCTTTATCCTTAACACTAAGGATAATCTTGAAAAATTTTCTTCCAAGAGTGATGAATGAATTTTCTTAGGTTATCCAATCTCCATTAAAGCTTATAAAGTATTAAATAAGAGAAACAAATGTGTGGAAGAATCAGTTCATATCAAATTTGATGAGACTAATCCACATTAACCCAAAACCTATGTTGAACATCTTGAGGAAGATATGTCAATTATGGACTATAATGATAAAGACAGTGAACCCTTAGTGAAAACAACTTGTTTTGGAAATTTTCCAGAATCTGAGCATGATGAATCTAATCTTATAGATAACCATGAAGAGTCTAGTTCAACTCTTTATAGAGGTATTATAACACTTAAGAATCATCCTTTTGATACTGTAGTAGGTGATCTAAATAGAGGAACACAAACTAGATCTTCTCTATGAAACCAGGTTGAACATCAAGCATTTTTTTCATAGAATGATCCCAAAAAAATTAATGATGCAATCGATAATGAATTTTGGGGGATATCCATGCAAAAAGAATTAAATCAGTTTTAAAAAAAAAGTTTGGGAATTAGTATAAAGACCTAAAGACACTTTGACCATAGAAAAAAAGGGTGTTTAGAAATAAAGTTGATGAATCTAGTAACAAAGTTAGAAACAAGGATAGACTAGTTGCTAAAGGATATAGTCAAGAAAATGGAATAGACTATGAGTAAATCTTTTCACCTATAGCTAGACTTGAATCCATTAGGATACTACTTTCTTATGTAGGTCATATGAATTTCAATATTTATCGAATGGATGTCAAAAGTGCATTTCTAAATGGGTACATAGTTGAGAATTTACTTTTTGAAGAACCCCCTGGTTTTAAAAATTCCCATATTTTAAATCATGTCTTTAAACTTTCTAAAGCTCTATATGTTCTAAAACAAGATCCAAGAGCTTGGTATGATAGACTTAGTTCTTTTCTTATTTCAAAAGGTTTTACTAAAGGAATAGCTGATCCTAGTCTTTTTATTAAAAGTATTTACAAAGACGTTTTAATAGTACAGATTTATGTAGATGGAATTATTTTTGGATCCTATAAAAATCCATTATGTACTGATTTCTCAAAAATGATGCAAGATGAATTTGAAATGAGTTTAATGGGGGAACTTAAATTTTTCCATGGATTTCAAAATTTTTCAATAAAATGGTATTATTTTAAATGAAAGTAGATATACGAAGGATATTTTGAAACATTTTGTTTTGGATAGTAATAAACATAGTGATACACCTATGAGTACCACTTTTATGTTGGATGCTAATGAAACTAGTAAATAAATGGATCAAACCAATTACAGAGGTATGATTGGGAGTCTGCTCTACCTCACTTCTAGCTGACCTGATATTATATTCAGTGTATGCATGTGTGCTCGTTTTCAAGACAATCCCAAAGAGTCTCATTTAACTACTATTAAAAGTATTTTTAAATATTTCAAGTATACTATAACATTATGAATATTTTACCCAATAGGACAATCATTTGATTTAATAAGTTATTTGGATACTGATTTTTCTATTTGAAAGTTAGATAGAAAGAGATCCTCTGGAACATGTCACATTTTAGGCAAGTCATTAGTATCTTGGTGTTGTAAGAAACAGAATTCTATTGCATTATCTACTACCTAAGATAAATATATAGTTGTCGGTAGTTGTTGTTCTCAAATTCTGTGGATGAAGAACACTTTACTAGACTATGGATATCAATTCAAACATTTTTATATAAACTGTGATAATACAAGTGCTATTAACATCCCTAAAAATATAGTATCTCATTCTAGGACAAATCACATTGATGTGAGACATCACTTCTTGATATATCATTATCAAATATGTGATATCACTCTTGAATTCATTGGCACTGAACACCAATTAGATGATATATTCACAAATAATTTGAGTTATGAGAGGTTAAGTTACATAAAACATGAGTTAGGTATGATAAACTGTTATGGTTTGGGACCTCACCATTGGACCTCACTATTGGGCCTCACCAATGGGACCTCACCATTTGGACCTCACCATTGGACCTCACTATTGGAACTCACCGTTGGACCTCATTATTGAGACCTCACCGTTGGACCTCACCATTGGGACCTCACTGTTGGGACCTCGCCGTTAGCACCTTACCGATTCTCTACTTTTCCAGGACTTTGCGTTTTCCTTTCGGAATCTGAAACATTTTTAGAATTACTTATTTCTTTCACATGATTTGTTTTTTGATCACAAAATGTTAAAAATAAAGAAAAAACCAAAATTTGATCCAATTCAATCCTCTCCCAAACCTCTTTCTCCATATCCTCAGAACCTAAACTTCTACCAAAACCCTTGAACCGCCTTAGATCGCATAGAATGATTGAAGAGACCGATATTTGATGATGAAGGAGATGCACTGAATCCTATGAGACCTCGATCTGGGTCTATTAGTGGACGCAAGGTAGTGGAAAAGATAATCAATCCACATTTTTTGAAGAGGGAAATCATGGTTGAGAAGGGATTAAGTTCCTAATGGTTGCTGTCGAGTAGGTCTCTAGTGCTGAAGGCACTTGAAGATCATAAATGGGTTGAATGATTTGAAAATAAAAATGGACCACATTACCCGAAGCTAGTGAAGGAATTTTATGAATCTAAAATGTTAGAGCTGTTTGAGAATGAGAAAAAAATGTCTTCAAAGGTAAATGAAGTAAGTGTGAGCTTATCCTATATTGAATGGGCTGAATGTTTGAGAGTCCCACATGAAGGGATTCATTATTACTACTCAGGAGTGGTACCTCCCACTAGTGAGTTCTTCTATTATGAAGAATCCTTGGCTGAACAGACAGAGAATGGGATCCCTAGGAAAGTTATTGCTACTGAAATATAAGGACAAGAAAAATTAATATTTAAATTTTTTCAGCATGTTTTGAGTCCTAGGAGAGGGGGATTTTCTACCCTGAAGTATCAAGACATATTTCTTTTGTATCTATTGAAGCATGGAAAGAAGATAAATTTTTATAGGTTGCGGATGATCCAATTAGAGGATATGATAAATCCTAGTTCCAAGTTCAGATCTTTGTTTCATGCTAGATTGACATCCTTAATGATGAAAGCGAAAGGATTTGCTGGAAATAAGGAGGGAAAAATAGTTGTAAGGGATAACTTCTACACTAACAATATTATTTTCAAGATGATGAAGATAAAATGGAATCCTTGGAAATGAAAATGGGTGAATGTTGAGGCTAAGATATTTGAGGAATTCAACCCTGTTACTCATCGTACTAGGCCTAAGAATAAAAGGGACCCTGTTCTAAAGGCTGATGAAGTGGAGCCAGTATACCCAGATGAAGAAGAAGAAACTACTATTGTGCAAGAAAGAGAGGATTCTCCTATAGATGACATGAGTGATCCTGACCATCCCTCAAATCATCATGCCAATACTATATCCTTTGTTGATCCTAGACCACCAAAATGATTTCATAGAAGGGAGACTATCCTAAGGGACAATTATGAAGAGGAAACTAATGAAGAAGAAGGGTAAGAAAATGTATTAATAGAAATTATAGAGACCTCATAGGAGGAAGATGAAACTAAATATATTCATGATGATTTTGAGGCAGCTGCTGATGAAATTGAAGAGGATTGTCTAAGTCTCAGTCTTCTGATAGGACATACATAAATGGTAGAAAATGTAGATGAAGAGGTTGCTGATATGGTTGATGCTAGAAATTACATGGTAGTAGTTTAAGATTCTATAGAGGAAGTAGAAATGGACTCTCCTATTGATGAATTTGATCAAAGAGGTATACTAGAGATGGATGTAATTGATCAAGAGAATGCTCCAAGTGAGGGGGAGTAAACAATTGCCACATGTTCAGTTCTTATTTCTCATGGATTAGAAGACTAGTCAGAAGACCCTGAATTCATGGGATTGTGCTTAGACTATGGTGACACTGATGATGACAATCCTAACAGAAGCTGCCCAATTCCTTCTATTTCAGAAACCACCATTATCTAGCCAGTAGTGCTTTTACATCAGGATTATGTGAAGAAGGATGATTTAGAATACCAGAAATCAGATTTGAATATGCACTTTGACAAGAGATATGTTGGGATAGAAATAATATTGTCTCTTAATCAAAAAATTATAGCATATTCCTTGAAAAGAGTTACTTCCACCTCTCACTCAAATCTCCTACATGATGTGAAGGAATGTCAGAATTAGGTCAGAACCTTGGCAGAGTCTATGGAATATGTGAAATAGTCAATTTCCAGTTTAGACTCTTATATGTCTTCAAGGGTTCAAGTGGATAGATACCTTAAGTATTTTAAGAGTGTAGTTCAGAATATGGTCATTGTGTTTGAGGACTTTAAGAAGTCTATGGAGACACATGTGGGTGGATAGGATGGTGATGTGAAAATATTGATCAGTGGTCTGATCAAATCTTTTAAGGAGACAATGGATTTTACTATGGCACCTTTATTTGCATCTGCTTCCTCTTCAGGAGCTCCTCCTGTTGATCTAGAAACTTTTAGATTGGTTTTCAAAGAAGAAGTAGAAAAGTTCTCTGGTGTGAGTACCTTAGACCCTCAGTCTATGAATCCGGTCATTTCCACTACCAGAGAAATTTATAAACTTGTGGTTGGTTATCTAAGTGAATATTCTCAAGATCAGAAGTCCATCAAAGAGAAAGTTTATTTCTATTAAAAAAGGGTGTACACTAAGCATCAAATGGATGGTCACTTCATGCTGCTATTGGAAAACTTAAGGATCCCAGCTGTCACCCAGGAATTTAAGGATCAAGTTAGCAGGCTCAGAGAGTTGACTCCTTCCTTAGGGAAATTTATGGAGAATAAGAATTATTTTATCTCATCTATGGAAATATGAGGAAGCATTATTATGGATTTTAGAAATCTTATTTTACCCTTCCTCCATGTGGACTGCACTCCCATCATTTTTCCTCCAGCATTACCTTCTTCCTCAGCTGCCTCAGGATCTACCAGTGCTACACCATTGATGACTCATACACAGGCCATTAGAAACATGAACCCTATGATTCCTCAAATATCTACTCACTATAGGTCTACTAATGCCTCTGTATAAGCTCCTCCTACCCTGCTCACTGGCATACCTCGGCCTATCCCTCCATCTTGTAGAACTAACTCCTCAGCTTCCAAAGAAAAAGATCCCTTGGACATATCTGATGTGGATTGAATATGGGATTTCATAGTTGATAGGGATATTTGTACTCTATTTGAATATTTTACTCTTGCTTCATTAATAATGAAATCCACTTTTGTATTCCTTTATTTTTGTTAATCATAAAGGGGGATAAGTTTTAAGTTGATTGTTGACTGGATTCCTTGAATATATACACTATATATATTCTCCACAATAACCATGACTCAATTTTTACTTATACACACCTTTGAAGATATTAGCAAATGTTCTTAACCCTGATTCAATAATACTTAAATCAAAATTTTCACTGGCATAATTTGTGATTATTAAAAAGGGGAGATTGTTGGACTCACCTATTTTGATAATCCCAAATCATGTTTCACTTGTGTGATAATCTTGTTTTTATCGTGTTTCATTATGATTCTTAGTTTCTATCAAGTGATAACCATGTATCTTTAATCTCACTACTCTCTTGTTTAAGCTTACAGTAAAAAATTTCTCTAAGTATGAAAGGTCACCGATGAAGGTCACAAATGAAGGACACTGATAAAGGTCACCGATGAAAGGTCACCTATAAAGGTCACCAATGAAAGGTCACTGATGAAGGTCACCGATGAAGGTAACCGATGAAAGGTCGCTGATGAAAGGTCACTGATGAAGGTCACCGATGAAAGTTCACCGATGAAGGTCACCGATGAAAGTTCATCGATGAAGGTCACCGATGAAAGGTCACTGATATAAGGTTACCACTAAAGGCTACCGTTGATAAGGTTACCGTCGAAGTCTATCGTTGAGAAGGCTAATGCTACTTGTATACCGATGATCACTCTTCTACTCCATACTTTTTCAAATTCTTAAGATTATTCTAACAATCATATTTGGTAAATTTAATGCTTCTGACATTAATTAATGTTGGTTGTAGAAATATCAAGAGTCTGTATCTGGAGACAGTACAAGGTATGAGAAGGAACTCATGTGGTTTACTTATTCCTATTGTTGGACCTCAAATATAAAAGAGAAGACAAAGGAAGAAAAGATGAGGAGCGTGTGTGATAGAAGTATGTGTGTGGTGAGAAGCGTGTGTGATGAGAGGTGAAGCAAGAGGAATTCATGTAAAACAAATTACTTGATAGATCAAATAGAACAAGGAAGAACAATCTAGAACTTACATTGTGAACCTAAGACCATCACAGAGATCATTTTTTAGAGAACAAACTCACATCTGCCTTTTGTGCTTCTTCAAATCTCTGTCCAACCAAGAAGAAGAATATCTCAGTACTTTGAAGCTAGAACCTGGACTTGCGACACTCTATTTTGAGGAAAACTTCCAGAGAAAGACTCGAAGTGAAATTTATTCACTCCAAGGAGTCAAGAGTTGAACTGAAAACAAAAAGAGCTTTCTAAACACAATATTATAATATTTTATCTATTGTGTTCTTTTATTTTTACATTTTTGAGAAATGTGTGTTTTTCTATTACACACATTGTCTCTTGTGCTTGAACTGGAGAATACTGAAAATCCTCACATCAAACTTCATTTACAACTTGTTTCCCATGTATAACTATGGAAGAGACCGTGTGTGGTCTGTATTGTTTGTTTTTCCCATGAAGAACTGTGGTAGAGGGTGTGATCCCTAGACAGTTTTTTAAAACTATTATAAATCCCAATACAGGTTGTGTATCATGTTTATTACTTATATAAACTGCTTGATGTAAGTTGATCACCAAGTGGAGAGGATTAAGTCTTGGATTGAGACTGAACCTCTTGTTTAACTCTACTATGTTCTATGTTTTTGTATTACTCTATTTTTCTATTTTCTATTGATCATAATTTTAGAAATAGAATGAAATTGTTTAAATTAACTCTAATAGTTAGTTCTGGTTAG
Organism: Viscum album; assembly: GCA_963277665.1. NCBI lineage: Eukaryota > Viridiplantae > Streptophyta > Magnoliopsida > Santalales > Viscaceae > Viscum > Viscum album. The sequence continues at coordinate 1,531,576,614 of OY728120.1, read as the reverse complement.
TGTGTGTATGTTTTTAATTCAATAAACTTGTTTCAAAAGTTTAAGAAGTGTTTTACACTGATTCAACTAAGGACTAATCACCCTTTGAGAAACCTATTCACCAACTAAACAATTATATCTATACTACCTTAATTAACCGGGCCGTTTCAAAATTGTGGGATCATTATCATAAAGTTTTTTAATTTTTTTAAGTAGGAACTCAATTTACCCCCCTCTTGAGTTTCCCCTACGACCAACATGGATTCATTGTCAATATTTTTTGGGGGACTTACACTGAAGTGGCCTTGGATGCTCAAGAGAGGCATAGTCTCTAGGGTGGATATGGCCCTAATGTGGATATGGCCTGGTGAACACTAGATTTATTTGGATGATTTTTTTGGACTGCAGGGAGGATTACTACATATAGCAGTTAGTTAGGAATCAAATACCTCATAGTTTGGTTTATATTGGGGCTTATACTGTAAAGGAGGCCCTGTTTGTGGGGGGAATGATTGGGGATTAACCTTTGAAAATGATCCCCTTTAAGATCGATCCTTTAGACAATCATCCTATATATCCTGGTTAGAGAAATAATCAGATTTCTTGTAGTTTATTTGGGTGGGGATTATGTGTGGAAGCTTCCCACTTAAGATCAGTCCTTCAGACTTACATCCTACATATCCTGGTTAGAGCAAGAATCTGAGTTCTCGTAGGTTATTTGGAGATGGTGTGGATTTTTCAATCATTATTAAACCTTAAGTCCACATGAGTCATGCCCGATTTGAGAAACAAGAGGAATCCATAGATCCAAAAACCACACACTTTACCTTCTCCTCTGATAGAAAAGAAGGAAGATGAAGGAAGAGGCCATGAATGCTAGCTCAAGGGGAGAGAGAGAGGCATTGAATGTGCCATCTCTCACCCATGTTGATACCCAGGATAGTCACGTATAGTGATCTATCTGGAAACATCCTGGGAATAGGTGAAGAGGAGCAAGAGATAACCCCCAAAAGAAGGTTTGTGACTTACCTTAGTGGGAGTTCCCTAAAACTGGTTTTGGGAAAGGGGAGAAGCATCACTCCTCTTCAAAATGAAATGTAGGCATGATTCCTTTGACTTATCACTATCCCTCATTGAATGGAAAATCCACTGATTACCCTTGATCCCTAGAATAGGGAGGTACGTGTGAGCATCCCAAGGTTTGGGCCCTGGTTTACCATGAGAATGTAGAATTACAAACACTCCAGGGGCCATTACCATTGTGGGGATTACCCACATGCCCCCACTTACCATGGGTATGTAGACTCAGAAGGGCAAGTTGATGTGCCCAATGGTTTGTTCATAGGAGTCCAGTGGCTTTGAAGGTGGCTTTTTCTTGATTCATTTAAGGTTTATGGAGGATCTATGAAGGGAGTGATGGTTATGGAAGGACATGATTATAATAAAAATGTGGAACTCTAGAAGGAACCCCATTCCACATATTTTTTTTTCATGCGGGATGAGGATACTTCTATAGAGAAAACTACTGTGCGGGTAGAGGGGCCGTCTGCATACCAAAGTGGTACGCAGACCTAGGTGTGGTCCATGTACTATAGTGGTACACTACTAAAGGTTATGTCCACATACCATGGTGGTATGAGGCATTGGAGTCCATCCGAGTAGCGGAACTCTACACAGGGCAGGGTTTCATCTGCATAGAAATGTGCAATGTGGTATGCTAGTTTGAAAAGGGGAATTGATACTGTCATTCATGAGAAGTTAAAATGCAAAGGGATTATGGTTTGTAGTTTTCCAATTAGGTTTTTGGTTTTACCATATTACCATTATTCCTTATTTTTATGGTTCACAATGAGTTTATACCTGCTGGAAATCATTTGCAGTTCCATACTTTGTCAATCGTTTGTCTTCGAAATCTTTCATATATGAATTCCAAGATCACCCCAAAAATACGATCCCCTTATCAACTCCCTTAGGGGTCCTTTTATAGAGTGATGATAAATATATATCTATGGGTAACATGTCACCTTTTTCGGAAGCTCATGAAGAGATTTCTTGGCCCACCGATGACTCGTTCAACTGAGGTATACGGGGCTGCAGTTTGTGGTGGTGGAAATGACCGCCTCAATCCAACGAATGATGCAGTTCAAGGGATTCCTCTGGCTTCATCATTTCTATGAACTAAGTTTGCAGGCATAATGTGTGGGGGCATACCTTTCCATCACGTTTTCTAAAATGATGTGGTTCACGAGGCCATGGTTCCTGGGTGGAATTTCTCTGCCTCTATTCTACCGATGACGTGGTTCGCAGGGGATCGACAACATTCCTCATTTATTTTGTGAACTGCCTAGTTCGCTAGCCAATGCCTCATGGACCAATGTTTCACGATCTATCCACGTACCGTTCGGTTTTTGGGTAGTACCATCCATGTACCATTCCTAGAAATCAGTACATGGACCACTTTGGTCCTTTTCTAAATTCTATTTCTTTAATATTCTTCTCAAATGTTCAATCAAGTATACATCTTATTCCTTCATCAAATTTATGGGAGTATTTTACTTCTATTTGAGGAGTTTTCAAGACCCTACAATTGTTAACTTAATAACCCATTGAACTCATATGCTTCTCACAATAATTTATGAAGTACACATCACGCAGAAATAAAAAATGACATGTACTTCAAGAGACATGACTTCCATTCTGTATACATCATGTACTAAACACACACTATGTATTAATTACACAATGTGTATTGAACCCATGTTTTCCACCTTGAAAACACATGTAACACATGATGTGAAGTCAATATATTCATTTTTTACTCTGTAAAAGCCATATATTACCCTGTTTGGTCAACATATGATGAATTTATTACAAGAAGCATATACGAATTACATGATAACTTGAAATCCATGCGGGCATCCCTGTAAAATGTAAAAGCACACACATTGTGTAAAAAAGATTATACACCATGTAGTATTGTATTATCTAGACATAATTATTGGAACATATGGATGGGTACTTCAAATGTGATCTTTATTGATTATTAATCGATCATGGTAATATGAGTGAGAATCGAAGAAGTGGAAGAGGTGATTTATATTACATATCAAGAATGAATTGAAACATAAAATGAATTTTATCTTTTAAATTTACAATGATCAATTATTAAATAAATAGTTATAAATTTTAATGTGACTGCTCGCATACCAATAGATAGTTCTGGGCATAGAAGAAGTTCTTATTGGGGACCACATAAACTCATTAAATATCTAATTCGATAGAACATTCTTATATTGTACAACATGTGAACATCATGACTAAGGAAAACTTTCCAAAGATTATTTCCAATTAAATGAACCAAAAAAAGTAGGATATATTTGAAAATTAAATTTATAATTAATTTAAATATATTGAAAGAAATAAATCCCAGATATTTAGATCTTTGTTTGATGATTTTTCTGATTATCTAAAATATTTTTTAGTTCACCGTCTTTGCACTTATAGGATCCAATTATAGAATCCCTCTAGCAGTAATCCACACATGCTTCTTTGATCTCCAAACAACATTGATAGTTTTCTAGGTGATTGAATGATAGATTGGTCATCTTGTAGTTTTCATCTGGATCATTATGAAAATTCCTTTTGGATTGAAGTATCATTCTTTCACTCTAATTCTTATGAGGATGGGGGAGAGTGGAGAATATCAAGAGTTCCATTTTATCTTGACAGATATCTCTATACTTCATTGTTCACAAAAATTCTTAATTGTGGTGAATCTTGGCCAAACTATACACAATAGACACAATTTTCTATTTATAGAGATAGAAATAGTGTTATAAAATATTATTTAATTGTATAACATCCCTTAAATAATATATTAAACATCATTTGACCCCATTCCATGTAAAAATAATATTATTATTTTAATACCATCCATAAAATGGTTCAATGATAAATATTATTTTATCAGATTGAAAATTAATACTTATCACTAGACATAAGCTTGGTATACTCATCATGCAATTCCCCAACCCAAGATTCCTAGAGCTGGTGAATTATTTTAATTCATTGATATGATTACAAGGAATCAAATCCTGAAGGACCAATCCATTTAGCAATCTTGGAAAATATATTACATACATGAATTATACATTACAATTCAAAACATAAAATACAACACAGATAATCCTTTGAGAACTGCATTATTCTCCTAGATTAATCCTACATAAAAATCATAATACACTTCTTGGAATCTTGGGAAAATAAGACATAAGAAATGGGTGATCTCAGATACTCAGTAAGGTTAAACAATACAACATAATCTTTCATAAATAACCATAAACATTAAGAAAAGGTATAAAACTGAAACAAAAACCTTTTAAACATAATATTCTGAATAATATGAAAAGAATAAATCAAATAATTCCATTTAAAGATTCACATCGATATTTTAATAATCAAACATTCACATTTAATTTCAATAAATAATCTCAAAATGAGGGAAAGCATAATGTCGGACATCATAACAACACAGTCAAGGCCTCATGCTTAGACTACGTGTAACCATATTATCAAGGCCTCATTCTAAGACACTAGTTTGTATCATGAGACCTACCAATGCATTGAGGGGATATAGGGGTCCCACCCATCACTTACTAAGTCTAATACATTCCTCATTTGAAAATGGTTAAACATAAAAAAATAATCATTCATATTAAAAACTAGTATATTAAATATTAACACCTTAACCATAAACCAGGAATGGTATCCAAATAGCACATCCATAATCAAACTGATCATAAACCATTCGATAAAATATAGTAAATGATATATTAAGAGATCAAAATCAATTAATCGTAATATCCAACAATGGATTTTGACAGATATGAAAATAATTTTTTAAAATCATTAAAATATCTTGAGACAAATACCCCTTTTTCTTTGAAATCATTTATTCAAAATCCACTCACTTATAAAAGAAGACATTTAAAAAGAGATTTTTGAATCAAAATTTCCCATACCTCTTTGAAACTTTTGAAAGGAATTATCATTTTAAAACATTCATGTACATATAAATAAATACCTAAAACCATTTGAAAAATCTGGATATTAATGAGAAAGATTTAATAAGAATAAGTCTTTAAAACATTTAAAATATTGGTTTAGTTAAAGAGGCCCTTAAATAAAACCTTAAAAATATTCCTTTTGAATAAATTTAATTGAAATTAAAAATAAACATCAAACCTTCTGTACAATATATTATATAAATATAAATAAATATGTATGATAATATCAAAAATATTGAAATGGAGAAAGGATGAAATCTTTAAACATTCAAAACATCTCATACCACTTTGAACATTTAAATAATAATCCCAATATCTTCAAATGAAGATTTAAATACCATTAAGATAATTTTATTCATGATATCAAATATAATAGGGGTAATAAATACCGCACACACATGAAATAAGTGGTGGACATGACTTATATCTCAAAAAAAATTAAAAGTGAGATGAAATTACGTTACATTATGTCTGATACTCTCCGTACGTGTCCGAAAGTCCTGTATAATGTATTTAAACATATTATTAACTTATAAAAGAATCATAATAATATTTATTATATCATATATTATTTTCTCATGGCTTTATATTACTTGTTTATTAACAGTTCCATGTTAAATCAATGTTTCGGGTAATAACAGCTTTGTTTATCATACGTGTTTTGAGTTTTTATTCTTGATCATATTACTTAGATCATTATTTACATAGTTCCAAAATTTAAAATATGATATATATATAAATATAAATATAAATATAAATATATAAATATATATATAAATATATAAATATATATATCATATATATTCAATATATATATATATATATATATATGAAATGTAATACATCGTTCATGGAGACAGTAGACCGTACGTACACATGAATGTTATTTCTATTTTCTTATCATATTGAAAGGATTCAAGTAAATGATATATATATATATAATTACAGTAAAATTATTATGTAATATATGTCATATTTATTCAGTATATTCATTTTTATAATAATTCTGAAGTGGTTGTAATGTAGGATGAATCTCATCGCATTACGGAGATGGTAAGTCGTACGTACACACGAGCGACGATATCATTTTTTAGTGGTTAAATAGTATGGAATTATATGGGATATAAATTATAAAGAAACTATATAATAACATATTTATTATTTAAATCCTTTATATTTATCATTACACCCATTGAAATAAATTATAGATGAAAAATATTTTACACCACGGTGTGAAGGCGATAAGCTGTACACACGTATGCATGGTGATATTGTTTTTCATAGGATGGTTAAAAGGATGAATATGGATGTCGCATAATCATAAAAAAATAATATAACATAGTATATTATGTTTTTATTAATTTATTAAGGAAAAAAATAGGAAAATGAATTATAATAAGAAAAAATTGAAATAATTGGTAATACAATTATCTCTTATTCGTGTTTTTTTTATTTTCACAAAAGGACTCCTTAGGTTGGATTTATGTCCAAATCGTGGACTCTATGATGAAGTGAAGGGAAGTTTGGAAGTGAAATGAGCATATTTTGGACAAACTAAATGGATTTAGAGTTTTGAATAAAAGAGAAAGAGAGGTTCCCTTTTATAGGAGAGGTGAGGGTCACTTTTGGAAACTCCAAAACTATTAATTTACTATATATATATTTTTAAATTTAAAATAGATCAAAATTGATTTATTTAGAGGCTAATATGGAGATGGTTATAAATCCTCTCAACTAAAGATTTTTAGGCAAGTTTAGGTCACAAAATTAACCTTATCTTTTAGATTTAATCCTTAGTTTTATAATTTAACTTTTATCGTGTCTACTTGTATTTTTATACTACAGGGTTAATATAGTTATTATAAAATACCAAACGAATCCTAATTGGGTAATTTATGAAATATTTCACACTATACTATTTATTTGGACTAAGGATATAGTTTTAGTAATTTTATTACATTTAATAAAATATTATTTATTTTAATGTATTGTCTATAAATGTTTTGGATATAATTAATTAAGTAAAATATATTTATTTTAATATTTGTAATATAATTTATTTGATATTTCTATTAATAAAATAATTCATGCTTCACTATTGTGTCATCCTTAATGGAAATTATTTAATCTCTAAAAATTATAAATAAATTACTTTGATGTAGATAATTATTTTATATTTCAAAATACTATTTATAGTCGACTATATCAGTTATATAACCTTATTTTAAAAAATTATATAGTTATTAAAATTTGAATATGACATTTTTAACTCTTCTTAAAATAAAAAATAAGTATATTTACATCCTTTAACTAATGATGAAATAAACAAACCATTAATCAGTTTCAAGGTAGTCAAAGATATCAAATATAATTTATCCAAATCAATCATCTATTTATTCCAACATAATTATCTCAGTATCAAAAACATATTAAGGGTTATATCATCATCATCATTATTAAATATTTATTACTGTAGTAAAATCATTATATAATCCATAATTATTATAAATAGTACATTTATAAATAGAATACTGAATATACTCCTTAAATCCCAAAATGTTGCAAACTCCAATAATGATGAAATAAACAAACCATTAATCAGTTTCATGGTATTCAAAGATATCCAATATAATTTATCCAAATCAATCATCTATTTATTCCAACATAATTATCTCAGTATCAAAAACATATTAAGGGTTATATCATCATCATCATTAGTAAATATTTATTACTATAGTAAAATCATTATATAATCCATAATTCTTATAAATAGTACATTTATAAATAGAATACTGAATATACTCCTTAAATCCCAAAATGTTGCAAACTCCAATAATGATGAAATAAACAAACCATTAATCAGTTTCAAGGTAGTCAAATATATCCAATATAATTTATCCAAATCAATCATCTATTTATTCCAACATAATTATCTCAGTATCAAAAACATATTAAGGGTTATATCATCATCATCATTATTAAATATTTATTACTGTAGTAAAATCATTATATAATCCATAATTATTATAAATAGTTCATTTATAATAAAATATTGTGATAAAATAATTATTTAATAGGCACATTAGTCATTCATCTTCATCCACAGTAGTATCATAACTTCATCATTATCCAATAGCATCATCAAGGGTATATTCATTTGATGATGGAGACATTGATTTGCATAGTGTCCCATCTACTTGTAGTTGAAGCATTGTACATTGGAAACCTTTTTATTAACCTTACAATCATGAACCTGGGGTCCTTTTTCCCCACACTTATAACAAACTCACACTCCATTCAATCATTTACCAGGGTGATTCTTTAAACAGTTATCACATGTGGGAAAATCCATCTTTCCCTTCTTCCCTTTATCCGTATTTTTTTCCAACTGCTATGTTATTCTCATACTTACCTTTAAATCCATAATTTTTATATTAATATTTACCAATACTGTTATCACTTGATATTATGTCCTCATATGATGAGAATGCTTCAGTGATTATTTTCCTTTGAAATATTTTCTTAAAACCATGAAAGATATGATCCTTATTACTCTTTGGATCATGTGCATTGATGGATTTCTCATTCCATCTACCAAGAGAAATTTATATACGATTATATATACTAGATTAAATTATAATGTTATATACTTTTTATAACTCTAAATATGGTATAAATCATAACATAAATTTATGCATCGTAAATCCTTGAATCATAACCATTATTTAATTTGGGGGCATCTTTACTTTTAAATCCTTCATAATGGTTGGTAAATAAAATTTGAATTATCCTAGGAATATCCCCCAGGGGTGTCAAAGCAGGTGCATAGTAAGGCTCATTGTCATGTACCAAGTTACCCCGAGTTAAGCCCGAAACACCTTGTCAAAGTTATTACTTCTAGGTACGTCTTTTCCAGAACCACGTCCACTTGTAGTATCCAGACATGGATGTGTTTTCTAGGAATACCCACAAAATATCTACATTACCAAAAATATTGGAAGTTATTCTATGTTTATTCTCCAATATTTATCTTAGGGCCATGTTCTCTAATATTTGTTTTCTAAATCTAATTTCCAAGGTTATTGTTAATCTTCATTTGATACTAACTATAACACCCCAACCATAGATTCCTAGAGTTGGTGCATTATTTTAATACATTATTATCATTTCATGGATTTAATCTCGAAGGACTGATCAAATTATAAGTCCTAGAAAATAGATTACATACATTATCTTTACATTAAAATTCAAAACATAAAATACAACATTGATAATCTTTTGAGAATACCGTTATTCTCTTAGTTTAACCCAGTATATAAATCATAATGCACATCTTGGAATCCTGGGAAAATAAAACATAAGAAAGGGGTAAGATCAGATACACAGTAAGGTTAAACAATAGACCAAAAGATTTCATAAATAACCATAAGCTTTAAGGTATGGTATAAAACTAAAAAATGAGACTTTCAACAAAAATATTCAGCATAATATGGTAAGAATAAATCAAATAATTCCATTTAAACGTTCACAAGGATATTATACTAGTATAATATTCAAATTTAATATTAATAAATAATATCATATGAGGCAATTCATAATTCTGGACATCATAACCACACCGTTAAGGCCTCTTTCCAAGATAGTACATAACCATATCGTTAAGGCCTCATTCTTATCAATTCATTGTTAAAATCATTTTTTGGGGTGATAACTGCTTCGTTTTTCTTGTATGTTTTGATTTGGTTGTTTTTATCTTTATAATTTTATCATAGTTAAATCATTTAAAAATATTATTTATGGTTTAAATATCATATATATTAAATATATGGATATTTAGATTCATTCTTAATAATGGATATAGAAAATTAATTACACCGTTCATGGAGACGGTAGGTCGTACATACGCATGAACGTTCTTTTCATTTTTTGATAGAAGGAAAAAAAGAATGGTAAAGAATACTTAAACTTTAAAAAATAATGACTAGGTAATATATATGTTATATATTCATTATTTCCATAATTATAACCATCCAAATAATGTGGTTATGAAGAACTAATTGCATCGCTACGTGCAAAGGTCATGCCATACATACGCCCACAAAGTGCTTTTATTTTTCATAGGATGGATTAAGGGGGAAATATGGTTTAATCATAAACAGAATAACATATCAGTATCTAGATGATATTTTATTTATTAATTTAGTATGTAAATGACACATGAATAGGATGTATAATATGAAATAAACTTGAAAGAGTTGGAAAAGTCGATTACCCATTTTTATACTGAATTCCTTTAAATATATTTTTAATGGGTCTAGGGCTTGTATTTTGGAAGGAAAAGAACATATATAAAAATTACTAGAATTTTTATAAGAGAAAAAAGAAGATTTTGGTGAATATATATGGCTTAATGTGATGAAATATGTGAAGAAATGGTTTTCTCTTTTATAATTGATTTGAGGAGAACTTTTGTAATTTCTCAAAAAAGTAAAATACAATGTGACTATTATAGAGAAAAATGATACCAAATAGAATATAAATTCATTGTTAAATAGATTTTAGAAAATATATTAGCCTTTTTTTAATTTAATATTTATTATTTTTAAATTTTTTAATACAATATTATATGCATGAAATGTCATTATTGTCAACTTTTACACTATTCATTACATAGAATTGAATAATACCAATAAAATAAATTAACTTCAAAAATAATATTTTAATACTTATTTCATATTTAATATTAATATTTAATTTTTTTAGCACTTTAATTTATTGAAATTTTATTAATTGTGATATTTTCAATATTATTTATATGATTTTTCATTTAATTGAGTAATTACCACAACAATGTTGTGTAAGAATTTATGTTAATTATTTATTTACTAATAATTAATAATAAATTAATGTGATATAGATAAATATTTTATATATAAAAATATAGTTTATAGTGAAAAATATAATCTAGATAACCCCACATTAAAAATGTTTTAGTTATTAAAGAAATGAATGTGACATCTTTGAATTTTTTGTAATGAGATTATTATAAACATCATAATATAATCCAAATGGCCATAAACTGTAATATAACAAAAAAATTAAATATTTTGGAATCAAATTACTCATAAAATAAAATGTAGTCAATTTTTAGGGTCGTTTTATAGTCCATATCATTTTATTTTTAACTCTAATTACACAATTTAACCTTTGTTATGGTAACAAAAATTACTAAGTCCAATATTCATATTGACCAAAGACAAAATGGAAATATCAAATAAACCTACACCTTATGAATCCATATATTAGTTCCATTTTTAAAAATTCAAAAACAATAAGAGGAAAAATTTAATTTAATATTAAACTAGTAAAATACAATGAAAACAACTTTTTCATAAAAATGTCATGTTTATGTATAAAAAAGATATTTTTTGAAATTAATCGATGATATTTATCCCAGTGAAAATAATTGGGTTTTTTATAATATAATAGAACTAATTTTATTATTTAACTATTTTAAAACCAAAAATAACCTTTTAAATTCTCGAAATAAAAATTCATTTTTTCAATAAAAATATTATTTTCTACTATTCATAGGATTTATAATCATTATAGAAAAATAAAAAAAATCACAACAAGATAATTTTTATATGACTTTTTTTTAAAAAAAAGTTAATTTTTTCAAATAAATTATCTGAAAGAGTCAAAAATTAATTATATTTACTCTTCCTAGAGAGAAATAAAGATATATTTTTGATAAAAACTTATATTTGAAGAAAAAAGTAACATTAATAAAAATTGTGTGTTTATTTCAGAACAATTTATAAATAAATTTGTGTTGAATATGAAACATATGTATATATTTCATAATATAGTTAATCATAATCAAACTGTCCAATTTAATGGCTAGGTTATTACAGTCGTGTTAAAATAATAATATTTAATAATATATCACTGTTTGTTTAAGTTCAATGTTGTGTGCACACGATTTTATCAACTAATTATTATATATTTTAATATATCAATATGTTACATCCTCATTACTATCTGGAAACCTCTAGAATATAGGTCGGTGCACTTGATGTCTCTTGTTGACACTTTTTATCCACGTGATGAAGAACTCGACAGGGAATGTTACAAACATGAGCTATCAGACAATTACATTGGATTAAGATCATTTTCTAAAAGAGTGACATAAATTGTATGATAATAATAATAGAAATGTTATCTTAAGGTTACGCAACAAGTAATTCTTCAATTTTTAGGCTTGGTATAACCACCAATGTACCTACTTTGGACATTGGATAAACACTTTTGGAACTCTTTGGGGATAGGGATAAACATCAATACACCCTATTTTGAGATATTGATAATCTCATATGTTCCCTCTTTTAGTATTGGGATGACCTCCTATATACCCTTTTATTTCATAAATCATTATCCATCAACCAATTCATTTGAGAGATATAATGGACCCACCCATAACATAACTGAAATACATTCATATATATGCCACAAGATCCTTGAATATTCATAATATCATCATATCATAACCCATGGAAAAAAATAGGTTTCATAAAAATCTCATAATTATAATAAAAAAATAATTTACCATGGCTTAACTGACCTATGGTAATAAAACATGCTTCATGATAATTATGAAATCATCATAAACCATCCATAAAGAATAAAGATGTTATTATAAGAACATTACCCCGGTGGAGAATAAAAATATCAAAGGATATTAACTTTGAGGAAAAATTACTTTAAAATAATATTTAAAACATTTATCTGAAAAAATGTAAAATATCATTTTCTTTAGATATATTTAAAACTAAAAATTAACAAAATATTAAAAAAATTATTTTCCTCAAAAATAATCATATATGATTAATGTAATCATAAAAGAAAATAATTCTCATGGAGTGGATAAAATCCACTCATGCTATGTATGTTAAAAATATTCTTTTCACTCTAATAAAAAGTTAAAAAAGTACCTCATTTCGAATATTATAACATTATTAATTTAAAAACATTTTCTAAAAAATGTAAAAAATTGATTAAAATTACCTAAATCAATAATTTTAGTATAAAAAGTAAATTTCAAATATTTTTTAAAATATGTTCATTAAAGAAGGAGATTCCCAACCACAAAGCTAAATAATATTAGTTTTCCTAAATAATATTATTTTGATTCTAGTTGAGTATCATATAATGGAAAATTTGAATAACACATGAAAAAATAAATATTAACTAGATTAAAAAAATATATGGTCTTTTATAATAGATAAAGAATAAAATTCCCCAAAATTAAATTTAAAATAAAAGATCCAAATTAAAAGAGATATTAAAACATTTACCCCTATTACATTTGTAATTTTTGAATCGTAAGACCCATGAATGAAAAAAACAAATTAAATATTAAATATTAGAAAAATAAGGATATTCATGATATAAAATTTCAAATGGGTAGTTTATACAACTCATATACATTAATATTCACATAACATCAAACACGTCTCAACAAAAAAATATTGAGATGAAGAACCATTAAAACTTTGATAATCTATGGATTAAAACCTTATAAAAGAGGGAACCATAAATAGATTGGTAAATATAAATAATTATTATTCAAATTATCATAAAATAAATTGATGGGAAGTATATAAACCACACAAAGTAAACAAGAGGTAAATATGGTATACGTGTCATGGAGATAAATGTGAGACAGAAACCCTTACCTCATTGTTGATTTTTTTATAAGCAATATAAATTATTTTATAATAAATTTAAATTTATTATAATTATATAATATAAATATAAATAATATTTTAATATCTTATTTAATCCTATTGTAACATTTTCACACCCGCTTATTAATAATTATTTATTAAAATCATCATTTCTAGGTGTTTAATGTTTCATTTTTCCTATAAGATTTAGTTAGACAGCTCTGGTCCCTATAATTTGAAGATTATTACATAAAATATATGAAATTAATAATTTAATTTGAAACATATTTAATCTTTATATATAATTTTACAATGATTTATATAAATCACTATTGGAAAACGAATTACATCACTTCATAGAGATGATAGTCTATACGTATGCGTGGGTGATGTTTCTATTTTTGATGGATGGATCAAAATAAAGGTAACTATTAAATAAACTTTAAATTACCATAAAAATAGGATAAATATCAGATATATTTATTAAATCAATAATTATAAAAACCAATGTGTGGTTGTGATGGAAAATGAATCATAATGCATCATGGAGGTGGTAGTCCGTATGTACTCATGAGCAAAAATTTCATTTATCATTTCTTGAAAAAATGAGATGAATATAGTTATTCAATAAAAATAAAAACATATAAGTATATTGGATATATTGATGTTATTATATTGGTTTGGTTAGGTTAAAATTTATTGAGTTATTAGAAGAAGTAAAATGAAAATTCTCAGTTAACATAATTACCTTCTATTTGAAGAAACTCATTTAGATATCCCCTTTAGAACCCTAAAGATTGTATTATTAGGAAATAATAACATATAGAATGTATATAAGAAAGAAAATAAGAGTTTTTTGTTGTGTTTTTATGAAATACGTGACTCAAGAAACATGATAAAGAGAAGAGAAATGGTGTCCTTATATAAGAGAGGAGAGGGTCACCCTTGGATTTATTTAAAGTGTTAAATCAATATAAATTATTTTTCATGTTAATTTGTCTAAAATTGATATATTTGAAATATATGATGAAAATAAGTCTAGATAATGTCGTTGAATAATATCTATACATGTTTCTATGATTTTTAACACCTATCTCTTAGTTTTAACCCCCATCCATTTGACACTTACTAATATCAAAGTTTTATACTATTTAAGAGTCAAGAATGTTGCTATAAAAGGACATGTGACCAATAAGTGGATATTTTTTTGTATTATAGACCATATAAAAGTAAATTATAGAAATAATTTTTTATGAGTTTTAATACATTTAATAAAATATTATATAACATATTATACCATTAAAGTCATTTTCAAGACTATTTGTATAATTGACTTAAAAAAATCAATAGATATATTTAAATAAAATATACACTTTTTAATAATATTTTAAAAAAATTATATTTGTGAAGAAAATTCATGTAACACCATAAATCATATATAAAATATTACTTTTTAATTTTTTGAAATCATTTATGTGATTTTTATACCGCTAGCATAAACACTATGTTGGTGGTGCATAAACATTTAAAATAATTATCAAATCACTAAATATTAAAAATAGATTAATATGATATAAAAATTCATTATTATTTAAATTAAACATTTATAATTAAACATAAAAACTTCTTATCACTATGAGAAAATATTGGAGATTTTAAAATAAGGTGACATTTTGTATTTATTCTTTACAAAAAATATTATATCCATTATCAAAGAAAAATGGAACCAATTTTCTATATATTAAGATATTATAGGAGAATATTGTAATTAAACTAAACCCATTGAAATATGTAATGTCTTAAATAGTTTTTAAATCCTTATCACATTTTTTTTATCCTTAATTACTTGATATACCATTACTAATGTGATGAATATTTACCACGGTTACATCTCATTATGACAAAAAATAAAGTCGAAAAAAATTCTAAATCTGAAAATTATTATTCTTAAAATGGAATCTATTTTATCAAATTACATCCCTATAATTGGAAGACATTATTTTTAAAATAATCTCTTAAAACATGAAGAAAAATATTTTTACTCAAAAGTGCATTTTCAAGTAGAAAATGATTTTATACCAAAAATAAGAATAATATAGATTATAGTGAAATTAATTGGATTATGTTCAAAAAAAATAAAATAATAAAATATTGTAACCAATTCAAAAAAATTGTGCCTCTGTAATTAAAGGAAATTAAACGATAGTTTTCAATAAAATCAGTCTTCTTCACTATTCACTAAAAAATCAATGTTTTTAGAAAAATAAAAAATTCCATCCTATGATAACTTTCATATGATTATTTAAAAAATTATATCTCTTTTATAAAATACAATTTCAAAAATTGGTAGAAATTAATAATAATATTTTCTAAAAAAATTAATAAAAACAATTTTTATGAATGAGTATTTTTAAAGAAAAAGATTAATTACCCAAAAATTGAGTTCTTACTTCCAAAAAACAGATAAATTTTTTTATTGAGAAATAAAATTTTAAATAAATTTTTCTTAATGAAGTTACTTCTATTCATACCTATCAATTAAAATACTATGTTATAAAAGTTTCATTTAAATAATAAAATTTTTATATTATTTAATAATTCTCATAAAGATCTATGTTTCAAGTTAATTATGCTATAAATCTTATTGATATTTAAATGTAAATATTTGTCGTGTTAAAAAATGTTATTCAATATGTTTTTATAACTAATCTTTCCATGAAGGATTAAAAATTATCTCATGAAATCTTTTAGCTTCCCAGTTTAAAATTGCCTCAAAAATATTTTTTAATGGTTACATATAGTGGATGTTTATATACAAACACATTTTAAAAAAAACATTGTTTGATTGTGAACAATGGTTTGCAGGTCACTTACTAAGGCACATGAAGTTCAAAACCTTTTAAATTTATGTGTTTTGAGGAGCCCTCTCACTAGATGAGCAATATACATTCTAATGGGGTTGGTTTCTGACAATATAGAAACATTTCAAAAATAATAAGAAGTATTTATATAAATAATCTAAAATGGTATAAGAGACCCATAAAATTGATTCTCTGAATATCAAATATTTTATAGAATATTATGATCTTTTGGGGCATCCCATTTCTTTTAGAGATTATGGTAAAATTTGGCATTTGGGATAGGATTGACATTACTCATATGAGTCCTTAAGGTGTGTTGGATAAACTAATCTAGAGACTAAGAACATTATAGAGTTATAGTGTGGTAAAAAATGTACCTTTGGGAATTGAGTGATATAATCCCAAAATGTAGAAATATTCCTCTTCATCAACACATCTCCGAATATCCATATCACATCTAATTTTCCAAAGCTTATTTCCTACCCAAAAATAACATTTTGAATCATTTTTAATTTCAATTTTTATTCTTTTGAAAAATTATAGTTATAAATTATAGTAACTATGTAATTTATAGTTGGATTATACAATAGTAATTTTAGAGCGAGAGATGACAAGTGTTCAATTGATAATTATTGACCAATAATTTTAGAATGAGAGAAATTGGGAATTATACTCAGGTGATTGAAACTAATATTTTATATTTATGGTATATACCTTATTTGAGGGTAAAATTATTAAAGAACTGTAACTCATCTTATTATCCTCATTTTGGAAGTGATATTTGTGAGTAATAACTTTAATGAGGAATGTTCTATGAAGATGATAGCGTTGGCACCTAAGAGACAAGGCCTAAATTTATCTAAAGAAAAAACCACCAAAAAAAGATATTTTTTAGTCATATTGTAATGAATAAATTTTATATTTTTGAAATAATTATGATTTTTAAAAGGTAAATGAAAATCTAACTTCATTCCCTCCAATTATATAAAAAACGAAAATGTCATTTGTTCGTACGTGTGAACAATAACCTCCATTAACGATGTGTTTTGTTTTCATCACTACCTTATATTTATAGTTACACAAATATATTATATGATTATATTTTATATTAATGAGTAATATTTTTAATTGATATGGTTATACAGGGATGAAATAATAATCAATTATCCTTATAAATTAATCAGTTGATATTTGTAAATTACCTGAAAGAAGTTCATAATTAGTTTTATCTTCATAAATCATATCTAAAACTCTCATGGAATTATAATTGAAAATTATAAATAATTAAGGAATATATATTAAAATGCCTTGAATAATTTATTTTAATGTTAGGTAAAATACATTAAATAATCTATTAATGATGATGTTTTTACTAAAGAGTGAGGATCGATATCGCCATTATGATACCCATATGAAATGAATAATATAATTATCATCCAATGATTAAAATAAACTATAAATAACTAATATATGTGTGAAGAATGATTATAAATGTATTATAGTAAAGTTATTATATATTAATATCATTCTAAAATAATTTATTAATATGTTTATTCTTCTTATATTGGAAGTTAAAGTGATTTTTTGGTAGTCGAGAGTTGAGGTAATGATTTTCCCATCTCAATTTTTATTAATTGTGATATGTTCTATATTTTCCTCCAATTTTTTTGTGTATTTTCTATAATACACCTAGATGATTGTTTCATACTTATCATGAATTTAAAGGGTTTTAGAAATCCATATATGGTTCTCTCTTTAAACAGGTTTTTATTCAAATGTAACCAAATCCGTAAAGGGTTTTCTTGACTCAACATATTCTATTAAGTCCTAATTATTCCTCTTTTAATATCATTTTAAAAGGTTATTTTATTTTATAAGATAATGATATTATATTTTTTTCACGTTTATTTTTTTTGGATTTACATTTTCACATCAAATAAATATTCTTTGATGGATTTTATTCTTTATAAAATTTGGGGAAGTTAAGAATAATTATCATCCACATCAAATGATATATTTCTCTTCCATATCCATATTCAAAATCTTCCAAAATGTTATAATTTATTATTTTGAAATATATATAGGTATTATTTCTAATGATCTGAAAGTTTTTATTAAAAACTTTTCAAATGTAATATTTATCACCCATTTCTGTGACATGGATTTTGAAAAAGGTTTTTTAAAATGTAGAAATGGGTTTCCATTTCTTGATCATATATTTTTCCTTACACTCCAAATTTCATTTGGATAAATTAAATTAATTTTTAAGGATCAATTATTGGAATTTCATTATAATAATTTTTAAAAAGTAATTATTTTAACTCCTCAAAAATTAAATTCTCCAAAATTAACCTATTCTATTAATGAAAAAAATAAAATATTTTTTATAAAAAATAATTTTTAAATGACATAAATTTACCCTTAAAATATAAAGTATCAAAATCTTATAATTTTTTTTATGAATAACCTTTAAATTTATTTGTAAAATAGTAATTTTTTGGTGACTGAATATTTGGTATCAAACAATATATTTTTAATATCATGTTATGTGATAATATTTAGAAATAATAAAGAACCCATTTTATTTAATGAACCACTTATTCTCATTGGCATGAGAGTACAATGAGTCATTACGGGGCCTTAATAAAAATCCCCAAGATGCTAAATGATCGCAATAAATGTCCATGAGTTTTAAAGTGAGTGGGGGAAAATTTACCTTTTAATCACTAAACCGAGTAAACCAAAAAACCAACAACAAACAACTCACTATATCATAAATGAATTAAACTATGTCATTTTAATCATTATCTTTATAACAACCAAAAAAGGTATGCAATAGTGGAAGATAAACCAATATCAAAGTAAACAATGGAAATATGAAAAATAAACTCCAAGATATAAACATGACTCTATGCTCCACAATATCCATTCTCCACATCACTATATTGTCAATTTTATCACGATGTGGTACTAAAATGTGTGATAAGTTTTCTTTTCCCATGTATTATAAGTTAGAATCTACACAAGAACCAAAGTACCAATATAGGGGTGAGTATAAAACAAAATATTTTTTCCCCAATGAATTCCCTACTCCCACCACTAGGACAGAACAGTTAGCACATTATATAAAACGGTTTATATAAGATAATTTCCCAAAATAGTTTATAACCATATATAACATGTTCGAAAACCAATTATAACCAAGTGAAAACAAAAGTAAATGAATACAATTTTCAGTTAGTTATTTTCTAGAAAATATCTAATCAAGGCTTATAAACCAATTCTTATTTCCATTTTTGCATACCCATGTTGAGTCAATAAGGTTTTCCTTATGAGTTTTTCATTCCTTCTTGTTTTGAAAATCACAAACACCTTTCTTAAGGAAAAATTATTTCTTAAGGAAAAATTGCTTTTTTAAGGAAAATTGCTTTTATAAGGAAATTTATCCTTATCATATTTTCATCCATATTTTTCCTAAGTATAAAATTCGGATTCATTTCTGTTTTCTCGGATTTTTTTAAAACTTTGATATAAAGTATTCTGTTTGAGGATCCGAATTCTAGATAAGAACTGTAAGGAAGTTTCACTCCGAATTCCAGATGAGAACTGTAATAAAGTATCATTACGAATTCCGGATATGAACTCTGACTAAGTTCTATTCCAAATTCAGAATAAAAATTCTTATGAAGTTCGACATTGAATTTTCATTAAGAATTCTAATGACGAAATTCTCATTACGAATTCTGATAATGAATTTTCATTAAAAACTACGATGATGAAATCTCATTACGAATTCTAATGACGAATTAGCATTCCAAATTCTCATTCCGAATTCACCTATTAAACATAATCTGATCATCTTTGTTTTATACACTCTGAATTAATTCAGACTCCGAAAAATATTTTGGCTAGACTCCGAACTTTTATTCTTCTTACATTTCTATAATTTTCCTACTCTTTATTATTTCCATTACACTCCGAATCTTCACTCTAAAGCTTTCATTCTGAACTTTTGAGTTAGAATTAAAACGATGTCGTACATTCAGTTACACTTGTTTTGTTATAAAAACAATGTCGTATATTTTGTTATAAACTAACCGTTGTCTAAGTGACACGTGTATAGGTCCCTCCGATCTTTAAGGAAAATATGCCCGTTGGAGAAGGAGCCGACCTTACCTATAAATAGGAGATCATTTGAAAGAGCTCGCTGCTGAAAAGATGACTGACCATCGACTCATTTGATTACATACTTGAAGTGATTTCTAGAGATAGAGTCTCTTATTAACTCTCAATGCTTCGTACGACTCCGAATGTTGGTGATTACATTCGAGGGCTTCCGGGGATAGGAAGACAGAGGTGCTGACTACCTTGAAGTTTGAGGGCTTCCTTACTGAGGAAGACAGAGGTTGCCAACTACCTTGAAGTTGAGGGCTTGCGGGGATAGCAAGACAGAGAATCCGATCTTTGTATCGAGGGCTTACCCTGGTGTGGGTAAGACAGACTTTCGTGAAAGTATAAATCAAGGGACCTTTATCCAAGGTTGTTGGATACCCTTCTCGTTGGGTTAAAAGACTTATATCTTGTTACTTGTAGTTTAACTACTTGTTTTATTTCCGCTGCATTTTGTATTGTAAGGAAAGTATAACTTTCTTATACTTCCTTACCTGTACTCTGTTTCATTTAGATTCTATATTCTTTAAGGTAGAATCTCATAATGTAATCTTTTGTTAAGTTTAAATTTCCGGAACCATATTTCCGGAACCTACTTTCGGAATCTCTTTCAAAGTTTATGTTCGGTTTTAGAGGTGTTGTGAATTTTCTTAGTTTAACTTTGTTAAACTTAGATCTTTCCTTTGCTTAAGGAAAACATAGTTATTCGTAACTAACTTTAAAGGTTCCAAAGGAATTTTTAAAGTATACAATTCACCCACCCCCCCTCTTGTATATTGAGCATCTACATCACTATTTCGATCCTACAATTGGTATCAGAGCAGGTTTCTGAAATACTTATACTTACGAATAAGTTTTTCTTGCTCACTTTGTCATTCCGAACTTTTCCATTCCGAACTTTTCCATTCCGAACTTTACCATTCCGAACTTTTCCAGTCTGAACTTTGTTATTACGAATCTTTTTTACTAACAAGTTTGTGTGCCGAAGGTTATTTTTATTATGGTAGGAATTAATGTTGGTTCGATTGATAATCTAAATCCTACAAGACCACCTATATTTGATGGTAATGACTATGAGTACTGGAGAGATCAAATGAAGACTTTTGTTATCAACACTGGAGTAGACAACTTTTTTATGCTTACTGGTGATTATAAAATTCCTGACAAGGAAGTTAGAACTTTCACTAACCCGGAAAAGAAAGAATATAATCTTAACTATAAGGTACGCAATACTCTACTATGTTCAATGACTAGAAATATATATAGACAAATTTCTTCTTGTGAAGCAGCTAACTGTATCTGGAAGATGTTAGAGGTTACACACTTTGAGACTTCTAAAGTGATTAAGACTAGAAGAGCTATGCTTAGAGCTGAATATCATGGCTTCAATTTTCCTTATGGAGAACCTATCTGTAAAGTTCAACAGAGATTTATGACTATAGTCAACAGTCTACAATCTATGGGAGATAAAGGTCTAGATGATGAAGCTCTTGTGGATAAAATAATTGATATTATGCCCAATGAGTGGGAATCCAAAAGAACAGCTATAGATGAAAACATGAAGGTCACTCAGATCTCTCTTGATGAGATTTTTGGAACTCTTCTACAACATGAAACCAGAATGAAGAGAGATACAGACATCATCAAGAAGAAGAATGGAAATGGTACTGTTACTTTTACTACAACTTCAAATCAGATGAAAGCTAAGACTCCTGAGAGAGTAACCATATCCAAGTCTAAGAAAGTTATTTTCCAATCCGAATCTAGTGAGAGTGAAGTCTAGGAAAACGAACTAGCAAATCTTGCTCGAAGGATTAACAAGATAGCTGGCCAGAGAAATTTTCAATCTAAGTGTAAGAAAAAGGAAAATAAAGATAAGAAAGATGGATAAGTTACTTGTTATGAATGTAAGAGAGTTGGACATATTAGACCAGATTGCCCTTTGCACAAAAAGAAAGAAAGGAAAGAAAGGCATTCAGATAGGAATAGAAAGAAATATTATAAAGCCAAAGCTAAGAATGTTTTGAAAGCCAATGACACCTGGAGTTCCAGTGGTGGTGACTCTTCAGATGAATCTTCTGATTATAAATCTTCAGGACAGAAGAATCTTGGTCTTTTAGCTAGATTACCTACTGATAATCATTGTTTTATGGCTAAGGTACAAAATGCTGAATCACTGACCAATGTTTATTTAAATTCTAATGATAATAAGTATTATAATTCTTCTGATGAAGAATCATCTTCTGATGAAGAAAATACTTTACCTACTTATGAAGAAGTCTCTAGGTTTGCTGGACTTCTTGAAATTGAGAATTCCAAACTCAACAAAAAACCTGATAAGGAAAACTATAGGAATTCTATTCTTACAAAAGAGAT
Organism: Viscum album; assembly: GCA_963277665.1. Classification (NCBI taxonomy): domain Eukaryota; kingdom Viridiplantae; phylum Streptophyta; class Magnoliopsida; order Santalales; family Viscaceae; genus Viscum; species Viscum album. The sequence continues at coordinate 1,531,553,433 of OY728120.1, read as the reverse complement.
ATCAGATCTTTCTAAAGATCTTTATAGGAAAAATGCTGATTTTGAAAGTATTTCAAAAAATCTTCAGGAAGTAAGTTATGAGAAGAACAAACTCTCTAAAGAATTAGAAAAAGTAATTTCTAATAAAAATGTTTTTGAGCCTAGCTCTAGTTCTAAAACTAATGATTTTGAGGATAAAAACTTGGTTGTAAAACTCAAGTCCGAAATTTTTTCCTTAAAGAAGTGTTTATCAAACATTACCCATGTTAAGGAAAATTTTGATAAAATGTATTCAAAAATACGACCTTTAAGAAATAAATCCGGATTTGGTTATACCCATGCAAAACCAATTTTCAGTAAAATTTATTTTGTTCCTCAAAGTGCCCCATTTTGTACCAAGTGTCAATGTGGTGGTCACTGGGCAAAGAATTGTTCCTTAAACAAAACCCAATCTTTAGGATTTCACAAAGCTTACTTTTCTAAGATGATGTGGGTTCCTAAAATTTTATTATCTGGAAATCTCGGATCCAAACAAGTTTGGATTCCGAAAGTCTAATTTTCTTCTTGATTTCAGGAAAATAAAGAGAGTACCATCAACAATACATGGTACATGGATAGTGGATGTTCCCGGCACATGACTGGTAACAATAGTTTTTTTGAAAATATTATCAAAACGAAAGGAGGAAAGGTAACTTTCGTAGATAATGCTAAGGGAGAGATTGTTGGTATTGGTAATATTGTTCTTGTTGGTAAAACCTTGATTTCAAATGTTCTTTTTGTTAAAGGTCTTAAGCACAACCTCATTAGCATAATTCAGTTATGTGATGAAGGTTACCTTGTGAATTTTAGGAATGATAAGTGCTTAGTTCACAATTCCAAGGAAGAATTTATTCTCTCAGCCAATAGGCAAGAGAATGTTTACACTCTGAACTTAGAAGACCTCAGAAGCCAAGATTTACCTTGCCTAAGTGCAATGGAAGATCATTCTTGGTTATGTCATAGAAGACTAGGTCACTGTAACCTTAGGAACCTATGTAAACTCTCTTAGAAGAAACTAGTTAAGGTTCTACCGGAGCTTAGATGTTATTCTTCTAAAGTTTTTGATCCTTTTCAATATGGAAAGAAACATAAATCTAGTTTTAAATCAATCGGTGAAGTCTCAACAACCAATGAATTACAGTTAGTGCACATGGATCTTTTTGGTCCAACACAAACTGGATGTATTGGAGGAAAATACTATGTGTTTGTTCTAGTTGTTGATTACACTAGATTTACTTGGGTTTATTTTCTAGCAAAGAAATATGAAGATTTTTAATATTTAAAAAGTTTTAGAGCTCAAGTTAAAAATTAGAAAAACCTTCCAGTGAAAACTATTCATAGTGATCATGGAGGAGAATTTCAAAATTCTGATTTTGAAACTTTTTGTAGTAAGAAAGGTATTACTCACAATTTTCAGCACCTAGAACTCCTCAACAGAATGGTGTAGTTGAAATAAGAAATAGAATTCTTCAAGAAATAACTAGAACCATGTTGAGTGAATATTCTATAGCTAGACATTTCTGGGCTGAAGCTGTAGGTACTGCTTTCTATACTATAAATCGAGTTTTGATTAGACCTTTTCTTAATAAAACTCCTTATGAGTTGTGGAATGGTAGAAAACCAAGACTATCCTACTTCAAGGTTTTTGGTTGCAAAGTATTCATTTTGAATACTAAAGATAACTTACATAAATTCGCACCAAAATCTGATGAAGGATTTTTCTTAGGATATTCCACAACCTCTAAGGCTTATAGAGTTTTTAATAAAAATACTTGTACTGTTGAAGAAACAGTACATGTGAAATTTGATGAGTCAGATCCTTTTGTTTTAAAACCATCCCAGCCTACATCTTCAGATGTGTTTTCAAAAACTGATTATGAACCTTTGATAGAAGAACCTTATGATAAGGACGATGTTCTAGAAGATACTTCTGAAACATTTACCCCAGAATATTTTCTACCCTATGTTGATGAACAGGTTTTACAAAACCCAAATCAGGTGTTTCTTAAGAATCATCCCAGTGATAGTATCATTGGTGATGTAAATCAACCTGTAAGGACTAGAAGTTCCTTATGAAATGAAGTAGAACATCTAGCATTTCTTTCCCAATTAGAACCTAAAAGCACTGATGAAGCTCTAGGTGATGTTGATTGGATCAAAGCAATGCAAGATGAACTAAATGAATTCGAAAGGAATAAAGTCTGGACCTTGGTTGAAAGTCCTAAGAAAACATTTGTTATTAGAGTAAAATGGGTATTCAGATATAAATGTGATGAAAATGGAGTCATTGTTAGGAATAAAGCTAGACTTGTTACGAAAGGATATAATCAGCAAGAGGGAATAGACTATGAAGAAACCTATGCTCCAATAGCTAGACTTGAATCTATCCGTATTCTACTTGCTTTTGCAGCATTCTTTAATTTCAAACTTTTTCAAATGGATGTGAAATGTGCTTTTCTTAACGGTTATGTTCAAGAGGAAGTTTTTGTTGAACAACCTCCTGGCTTTGAAGATACAAAACATCCGGATCATGTTTTTAGACTTACCAAAGCTTTGTATGGTCTTAAACAAGCCCCACGAGCATGGTATGATAGACTCACTGGATTTTTACTTCAAAATAACTATGTTAAGGGAAATGAAGATCCCAACCTTTTTATAAAGAAAGATAAGAAAAATGTTTTGATTGTTCAAATTTATGTTGATGACATTATATTTGGTTCAACTCAGCAATCTTTGACTGACTCTTTTTCTAGTCTAATGAAATCTGAGTTTGAAATGAGTATTATGGGTGAGTTAACATTTTTCCTTGGATTTCAAATTTCTTAAAAACCAGAAGGAACCTACATATATCAACATAAGTATATTAAAGATCTTCTTAAAAAGTATGGTTATGACAACACTAAGAGTATATGTACTCCCATTGGTACCTCAAACTCCTTAGATCTTGATGAAGCTGGGAAACCAGTAGATCAAACATCTTTTAGATGTATGATAGGAATTTTAATTTACTTAATAGATTGTCGACCAGACTTAATGTTTTCAGTATGCTTATGTGCAAGATATCAATCCAATCCTAAGGAATCTCACTTAAAGGCGGTAAAAATAATTTTTCGCTACCTTAAGGGAACCATGGATCTAGGATTATTTTATACTTCTGGAAATGATTTTGTTCTAAAAAGCTTTTCTGATTCTGACTTTGGTGGATGTAGAATGTATAGAAAAAGTACATCCGGAACTTGTAATTTCTTAGGAGATTCATTACTTTCTTGGTCCTGCAAGAAGAAACATTCTGTAGCACTTTCCACTGCTGAAGATGAATATGTAGCAGCAGGAAGTTGTTGTGCTCAAGTGTTGTGGATGCAATACACACTCATAGACTATGGCTTGAGTTTTACTAAAACTCAAATTTTGTGTGATAACAAAAGTGCCATTTCCCTCAGTAAGAACCCTTCACATCACTCCCGTGCAAAACACATAGATATTAGGCATCACTTTCTTAGGGATCACACACTCAAAGGAGATATTATTCTTCAGTTTATCGGAATGGAAGATCAACTTGCTGATATTTTCACAAAATCTTTTCCTTCTGATAGATTTGAATATATTAAACAGAAGTTAGGAATGATAACTGTAAGGTAATCTTTCTTAATTAACTTTCTGTTTAAAAAGTCTCCATACAGCAATAAACTCCTTTTCATAGGGGGAGTACATTTGTTTGATAGAATAACAATGTTTTTTTTTCAAAGTTTGTTTTCAAACTTTTCGGAACAAAGATTTCCGGAATGGAACTTCTGGAACTACAATTTTTCCAGAATGGACATTTTCGTACAGAATACTTCTGGAATGGAAGTGTTCGTATTGAAAACATCCGGAATGGAAATTTTTGTACTGGTATTTTCAAAACGGAACTTTCGTACTGAATCTTCCATAATAAGTTTTTTCGTTTTCAAAATTTTGTAATGAATTTTTCGTACTAAGTTTTTCCCTTACTAAGTTTGTTTTTCATACTGAGTTTTCCGAAATTTGTTTTCCGTAATGAGTTTTCCGTAATATGTTTTTTTTAGTTTGTTTTTCGTAGTAATGTTTTTTTTGCAAACTTTGTCTTTTCATAATAAAGATCTTTTTCCGTGGTCATCTTTATATTACCCATTACGAATAATCCTCCTAAGCTAATCCGAAAGGTATGATTACCTTACTCAAGTTTTCGTAGTCATATTTTACTTTCTGGAATTTTCTTCTATTTTGTTTTCGGATTATAGTTTTTCTTAATTCTTTGTTTTAATAAAAACCTCAAAAAGATCGGATTCAAGTTTTCAACCGTTAGATCTGATCTCAGCTTATCACAACCGTTAGATCAACCGAGGAAGTTGAATCGTCGCTCCATTGCCTATATAAAGGGGACCCAAATACTTGTCCCACATCGGTTCTCAAGCTCTCACGTCCCGAATCTCTGCCTCTCTATTTTAAAGTCGTTCCGAACTTCAGATTTCTCCGTTCCGAACTTCTCAGAGGACTTCAGATCCGAATGTCTGTGGAGTTAGCGTCTCAAGAAATGTCATCCACCAATCCTATTTCACAATGGTTAGTTTACAGAGAAAGGTTAGTCCATCCGGATTTCTTCAACAACTATGATTCTCTTATTTCGAAGAACATTAAGTTGAATGGGTTGGAAGATATTGTTGTATCCAAACCGGGGAATCAAGACGATGTTTTTTCAGAGTTACTTGTTGAGTTCTATGAAACAGTTTCCTTCTTTCAGGAAGATAATAGGGAGAAATTTTCTTTTAAGTCTTATGGTAAGACTTACAAGCTTTCTTATACCAAGGCAGCAAGCTTGGTAGGGTTGTCCTATGAATGTGAAGCTGAGTTTATATCTCATGTTTTGCCGGATTCTAAGGGTAGCTTCGACAAAGAAAAAGCCTTGAAAAATCTCGGACTCTCAGATGACAAAGCTCCGAAGATTTCTAGTTTGCCTACAAATTTCCGAATTCTAGAGTTGTGGGTACAAGGGCTTATCGTACCAAGGAAAGGTGATAAAGACAGTTTGAAGAAAAGTGAGATCTATATCCTAGATTTCTTGATAAATCTAAGGAATTTTAACTTCATGAGGCACATTCTTATAACCATTGAGAATCTTAAGAAAGGAAATCTCAGAGCCAAGATCGTAATGTACCCAGCAATTTTATCGAGGATGATAGTTCGGTGCCTTGAGTCTTTCAAGGAAGCTCGAAGATCTAAGCCAAGGGTTTGCAAAATTTTGTTGGTCAGTAATGATACCCTTAAGAGGATGGATGTGGCTTTTAACAAGGAGACTGGTGAGTTCTTCGATCTGCCTAATCAAGAAGAAGCGGCTCCGAAGGCTGCTGAACCGGAATCATCTAAGCCAGTAAAGAAAAGAAAGTTGAAAGAAGTTACATCTGAAGTTGAGGATCCAAAATCTAAGGAATCTCAAACCGCACCTCCCAAACCAAAGAAGAAGAAAGCCTATCCTGATGAAGTTGTTGCGAAGTGGAGAGCAGATAAAGAGAAAAGGAAAGAAGGGGATCCGAAGTTCGGATTGGACCCTGCGGAGGCTAAGGCCATGAAGGGGAGAACTACTGATGAGCTTGAAAAACAAGTAAAGGAAAAGAAGCTCAAGAAGAAGATGTCAGAAGCTGAGGCAGTCCAAGCTTTGTTAAAATTTAATGAAATAGTATCCGGAAGCATTCCAGTTCCGAGATCTTTCTCCTTGGAATCTCTACCTAAGACTCCAGGAAGAAACCTTGATTTTACTGAAGAGATTACAACTGAACATGATGAGAAACTCGAGCATATTCAACAAGTGGAAGAGGAAGAAGTATTTTCTGAAGGAAGTGGTGAAACAAGAGACTTATTGAAAGAAGTAGATGATTATAAGGGGTCACCTTCGGAACACCTATCACTCTGAACATCAGAGGCTGAATCATCTAAGTTAGTAACTCCAGAGAAGGATAAGAATGAGGAATATGTTGTTCAAAAAGTTGTTGATGATATTGTTCAAGTGTCTACTGGCGAGCAGAAAACCCCTGATCAAGAATCGATTCCGAAAAAAGACAATGGAAATCAACTCCTTGTTGAGACTCCGAAATCAGTGGCTAGCAAGAAAATAGAATATGGTGATTCATCTAAAAGGAAGTTGGAGCTTATTGAGGAAGAAAATTCTCCTAGAAAAGTTTCAGATTCGGATTCATCCTCGTTGGGGCATGATTTTGTTGTTCAGTCCTTAAAGAAGTTGGTGGGAACCATTCCGACCTTCTCAAGTATTGACTCAAGATGCCAGATGCTCCAACATGCTTTAAATCACAAAACAGACTCTGTATCTATGGTTATGGACAAGTGCGTTGAGATTGAGGCTCAGTTCAAAACGTTTTTTGTTGGCTATGAAGCTCATAGAAGATCTTGCAAGAGGATGACAAACTGTTCGAAAAGACTGTTGAAGAGATGAGGTTATTCGAAGAATTTCAAGACAATGTTAAAGATGCCTTTGAGACTGAGGACAAGAAGATAAATGAGCTGACTTCCTCCTTTGAAGAGAAGCTGACAGATGAAAAGAACTTCCGGATCCAAGAAGTCAGAGATCTGAATGGGAAACTGAATTCCGTTTCTCAAAACTGGAAGTTTGAAAGGGATCATCAGATTGAGTTTGAACAGAAGATGAAGTCTTAGGAAAAAAGATCAAGGCTTAGGAAGAAAATCTCAAAGCCCAGGAAGAAAAGATTGAAGCTCAATCTGTAAGAATAGTTGTCTTAGAGAAGAAAGCTGAAGAAGATCATAAAGACCTGAAGAAGATCAAGACTATTCATAAGGGGCTCATTTTGAAGGAAAAAGATCTGAAATAACTAAATCCGATCTTTTTGTTGTATCTAATTTTCTTTGTTGCCGAGATTTCAAATCTAATGAAAATTGTTCCTCTCGTTTATTTTGTTGTTATTACTATTTTTTTTCAGGTACTTTGTTATTTTTTTTCCATTCCCTCGATCTCTTTTTGAAAATCACAATGGGGGAGAAGGAAAATATCCTTAAGAAAAAGAAGAACTCTAATAAGAGTTTATCAAAAGGGGGAGAAGGAAAAGATCCCTAAGGAAAAGAACTCTAATAAGAGTTTGTTTAAGGGGGAGTTTTTCATTTAAGAAGACTTTCTTATTCATAATGAAATGCCACTCCGGAAATCTAGAATACGATCCTTAGAGTTTCAAAGCCTAAGGGGGAGTTAGTCGTTTTCATCAATATCCTCAAATAAAAGGGAGATAAGCCTTAATGTTTTTCTTTCTTCGTAGAATTTCTTTTTCGTAAGGATGTTTGTGCTTTCCAAAAAGGGGGAGATTGTTGAGTCAATAAGGTTTTCCTTATGACTTTTTCATTCCTTATTGTTTTGAAAATCACAAACACCTTTCTTAAGGAAAAATGCTTTCTTAAGGAAAAATTGATTTTTTTAAGGAAAATTGCTTATATAAGGAAATTTATCCTTATCATATTTTCATCCATATTTTTCCTAAGTATAAAATTCGGATTCATTTATGTTTTCTCGGATTTGTTTAAAACTTTGATATAAAGTATTCTGTTTGAGGATCCGAATTCTAGATAAGAACTGTAAGGAAGTTTCACTACGAATTCTATATGAGAACAGTAATAAAGTATCATTCCGAATTCCGGATTTGAACTCTGACAAAGTTCTATTCCAGATTTAGGATACGAATTCTTATGAAGTTCGACATTGAATTTTCATTAGGAATTCTAATGACGAAATTCTAATTACGAATTCTGATAATGAATTTACATTAAAAACTACGATGATGAAATCTCATTACGAATTCTGATGACGAATTAGCATTCCAAATTCTCATTCCGAATTCACCTATTAAACAGAATCTGATCATATTTGTTTTATACACTCTGAATTAATTCAGACTCCGAAAAATATTTTGGTTAGACTCCGAACTTTTATTCTGCTTACATTTCTATAATTTTTCTACTCTTTATTATTTCCATTACACTCCGAATCTTCACTCCGAAGCTTTCATTCCGAACTTTTGAGTTAGAATTAAAATGATGTCGTACATTCAGTTACACTTGTTTTGTTATAAAAACGATGTCATCTATTTTGTTATAAACTAACCGTTGTCTAAGTGACACGTGTACAGGTCCCTTTGTTCCTTAAGGAAAACATGACCGTTGGAGAAGGAGCCGACCTTACCTATAAATAGGAGCTCATTTGAAAGAGCTCGCTGCTGAAAAGCTGACTGATCTTCGACTCATGTGATTACATACTTGAAGTGATTTCTAGAGAGAGAGGCTCTTATTAACTCTCAAAGCTTCATGCGACTCCGAATGTTGGTGATTACATTCGAGGGCTTCCGGGGATAGGAAGACAGAGGTGCCGACTACCTTGAAGTTCGAGGGCTTCCTTGCTGAGGTAGACAGAGGTTGCCAACTACCTTGAAGTTGAGGGCTTGCGGGGATAGCAAGAAAGAGACTCCGATCTTTGTATCGAGGGCTTAACCTGGTGTGGGTAAGACAGACTTGCTTGAAAGTATAAATCAAGGGACCTTTATCCAAAGTTGTTGGATACCCTTCTCTTTGGGATAAAAGACTTATATCTTGTTACTTGTAGTTTAACTACTTGTTTTATTTCTTCTGCATTTTGTATTGTAAGGAAAGTATAACTTTCTTATACTTCCATACTTGTACTCTATTTCATTTAGATTCTATACGCTTTAAGGTAGAATCTCATATTGTAATCTTTTGTTAAGTTTAAATTTCCGGAACCATATTTCCGGAACCTACTTTCGGAATCTCTTTCCAAGTTTGCATTCGGTGTTAGAGGTGTTGTGAATTTTATTAGTTTAACTTTGTTAAAATTAGATATTTCCTTTTCCTAAGGAAAACATAGTTATTCGTAACTAACTTTAAAGGTTCCAAAGGAATTTTCAAAGTATAAAATTCACCCCCCCTCTTGTATATTGAGAATCTACATCACTATTTCGATCCTACAACCCATTCCATAGTTCCCCACACACGCACACATGCATGCTTCGTTCGACAGTTCCATACTCATGAACATTCTATTTTCTAATCACTTTGTCTCACACTAACACTCACCCCTAATCCAGTGTCACGTACCTTGTACCCCAATGGTACTCTTCCATTATTCTGGGCCTATTAAGCCTGAACTCACACAAACACTATGTATGCCAAATATTTCTATTTCCCAAATAGACCACTTTAATAAAATCGAACTTTTTTTGAAAATAAAAGCACAAGAAATTTGAAATCATCCATTTCTTTTCAATAAAACATTAAATTTTATTGAAAACATCTAATCCAATTCATGTTCCAACATTCCAGAAAAATCACCCTTTTAAAATCCAAATTTTAAAGCCAAGAACCAAAGAACTCTTTAAAAATACCCAATCTTCTATATTTCACAAACCATTACTCAAGAAGGTTTCCAAAAAATGTTCAACAAAAAAATCACAATAAAATTAGTACAATACATTCAATTTTAATTAATTCCCATCAGTTCTACTAATAGGATTCTAGAGTGAAGCCTCCAACCATGAAGGTTTTGAAAAAGCCCAACAAAGGACGAAGAACGCTAAAAAAACCGGGATGATTCTTCAACGAAATGGCCTTAGATCGATTATCATATCAACAAAAATCCAAATATCAGTTTAATTGGAAAACAAAAACCTAGATCTACCAATAAGGATCATAGATCATAGAACTAGGAGGAGAGGAAAAGTAGATCTAATAGAACACTTACTTGGAGAGACGTACTGCAGACACAACAAAGATCCAAAGCCGATCAGATCGATTCAGAAGGAGTGCCTATAAAAACTTCCTGGGGATCAAGTAGGTTAGATTTCAAGGAGGTCTAGAAATAATAGACTGAGTGGAACAACCAAATTCATGACTATAAGTTTGGTGCTGGCTCGTTAACAATGTGTACCCCCTAGTCCCGACATAAAGACCATGCTGGATAATTACGCTGAAAACCCCATCTTCTGGGGTTAAAAAAGAAATATTTAAACACTACATGACATGTTCCTCAGTTAAATGATGTGTACCGTCTCACGACGAGACCCACACTTCATATATAGAATCTGTTCCCAAGTACACAGTGTATACTTCATGTACATAGTGTGTACTTCAGGTACATAACCTGATAATGAAAACAAACCACAAAAAACATTTTTTAAGGATTCTTAATCAAAATGGGACTTAGAAAAGGTGTATAACCTAATCGATCAAGGTAACAGGATGTCACAACCTAGAAACCAGGGGAACTATACTCTCCCCACCATTGTTCCTTCCGTCCTCTGAATGTAGAAAACCTCAGTGCCCTGAAAGAGTTCCGACCATTGATCTTTAATTTCTTTCTCACGATCCCAAGCCTCTTACAGAATCCAACCATGCTGCCCTAAAACCTTCACCAGAATGATGATTTTTCCATGCAAGAATTTCTCTTGGCTATACAAAATATACATCGGGATATGTATCGATGAAGCATCCAGCTCTAGGTCGACGTGATCCCATCTGATCACATGGTCAAGATCATGCTGATACTTTTTAAACTATGATACATAGAACACATTATGCACTGAAATGAAATGTGGTGGTAATTCTAGGTGATATTCCACCTCTCCAACCCATTCCAGTATCTCAAAAGGGCCTATGTATCGAGGATATAACTTCCCCTGCTTCCCAAAATGCTGATGTTCAAGACTTGTAGATATCCTGAAGAACACATGGTCACCCACGGTGAATGACAATGGTCTTCAGTGGTGTTTGAAATATGATTTATGTCAACTCTGAGCTATCTCCATCCTCCTTCTAATTAACTAGATCTTCTTCATTGTTTCTTAGAAAAGGCTCAGCCCAAATAGTGATGTGTCACCAGTTTCCACCTAACACAGTGGAGATAGATAAGGATGACCATACAGTTCTTGAAACCAAGCCATATGTATCGAGGCATGATAGATGTTATAGTTTGAGAACTCCACCAAGGGTATATGCTCTTCTCAAAAGCCACCAAAATCTATTACACAATCCCAACACATTTCTTCCAATGTCTGTATGAAACTATCAGATCGGCCATCTGTCTGAGGTTGATATGCCATTCTCATAGTCAACTAATTCCTAAGGGAGTTTTGTAAGGATTTATGAAAATGAGATCTGAACCTTGGATATATCTCCTCCACGATTGAAAGTGGTATTCCATGCCTCTCCACCACTTCTTTGATATAAATTTTTGATAGATCCTCCACCATATGAGTTTCACAAATAGGGATGAAATGGGCCGACATGATATGATGATCCACTATCAACCAAACAAAATCTTGTTTCTGAACCATTCTTGCAAGGCGTATAATAAAATTCATCGCTATCTACTACCATTTCTACACTGGAATATGTAATGGATGCAACATACATGTAGGTCTCTGTTGCTCTACATTAACCTGCTGAAAATTTATGCACCCCAGGATGAATTTGGCCACATTTCATTTCATTATGCTCCACCTAAACTGCTCTTTAATGCCTTATACATCTTCTATGAGCCTGTATTTACATCCCATGTCGAATGGTGGTAATCATGTAGGAGTTTTTCCTAACATCCCATAGGTACAACCATCTGATCTATAAAACAAAAAACTGAACTTCCATCATGTTTCCATCCCTCAACGGTCTCCCCAACATTGAGTTTTGAACTCATAACTAGAAATTATTCATTTGATGTTTGTTCCTCTTTGACCATATTTACTAAATCCAGAAAAAGCATAGATGAAAAAAACTGAAACATCACCTCAGTCTTCACATTCCGCAAGCATGTCACCTCGGACTGACATCAACTTCCATTAATATGATGATTCTTTTTTCAAATAATCATACAAATTTCTATTAAATTCATCCACCATTTAATTTATTTTTCCTGGTGTATACATCAAATCAAATTCAAACATCTATAGATACTCCATCCCTCTCCGTTTCCCCAGATTCAAATCTTGTTGTGTGAAAATATGTTTCAAGATTTTATGATCCATAAAAATAGTTAATTTATCACCAAAAAGACTGTGTCTCCATGCTTTTAAAGCATGAACGACTTCATGTAACTCCAAATCATGTGTTGGGTAATTATTCTCATGAACCCTCAACTGCCCTGAACCATATGAAACCATAAGGTCCCCTTGCATGAGAACGCATCCCAACCCTAATGTTGAAGCATCACAGTACACCACATAACCATGTCTGAATTCTAGAAATATCCAAATAGGTGCCAATGAAATAGAAACATTCATCTCTTGGAAAGACTTCTTCCATTATTATGTATATTAAAAAGAAGTATTATTATTTGTCAAAGCTTTCTTTGGCGAAGACATTCATGATAAGTCACACAAAAATCATCATTAGTAGCCAGCTAGACAAAGAAAACATAGTATCTTGAAGACATTATTTGGTGGTGTCCACGAGATAATAACTTATTTCTTTTCATGATCAATTGAAATTCCTTTTCAAAAATAAAATTCCCAAGAATACGTACTCCCTGTATCAAAAAATCACACTTTGATAGTATGGCATACAAACAGTGATCTCACAAAAATTTTAAAACTATTTCTCGGTGTTTCTCATGGGTATCCCTGTCTTTGAATACACCAAGATGTCTTCCACAAACACTACAAAAAAATAATTCAGATATCGCTGAAATATCCAATTTATCAAAACCATGAAGGTATCTGGTGAATTATTTTGACCGAAAGGCATTACTACATATTTCTTGTGACAATATATACTTCTGAAAGATTTCTTTGGAATATCTTCCTTCTGAACTCACAATTGGTGATATCCTCATCACAAGTCAATATTGAAGAACCATTGATCTTCCATTAATTGATTGAACATATCATCAATGCATGGATGTTGGTACCTGTTCTTTATCATAACTTGGTTTATCTTACTATTATCAATGAACAGCTGAAGAGTTCCATGTTATTTCTTCATGAACAAGATCGGTGCTACCCATAGAGACATACTTGGATGAATGAAACCCTTTCATTCCAACTCCTCAAACAACACATTCTATTCCCTTAACTCTATTGGTTCCATACTATAATACGGAAGGGAAATTGGACTAGATCCTGGAAAGAGATCAATTGTAAACTCCACTTCCCTTAGAGGTGGTATCCATGAGATGTTTTTGGGAAAGACATATTGAAATTGATCCAAAACATATAGAAAACTCCTTCCCTCAATCCCTTTCGTCGATGCATAAGTCAATGCTACCAAATGATAAGAGATCGTTATCACCGTTGGTTCTAACCATCTCTTTTAATCTTTTGTTAACATCCACATTTCTTCGAATAGATGCCCACTACCGTATTCAGTGACTAAACTAACAGTACATTCATAGAAGTCAATGTGAGCCTTGAACTTTGTCAACCAATCCATACCCAAGAATACATCATAGAAATCCATGTCCAACAATGAGAAGTCCCATTTCATCTTATCTCCATTAATAGTTATCGCACATGCTCCATACAGAATGTCTTGACATTCTATTTCCTTGAGAGTAGTTTTTAGTTTTAGAACTGAAGGAATCATTTCAAACCTTAAACATAGAACATCAATAGCACGAGAAGAAATGAAAGAATTAAATGATCCAACATCGAAAAGTTCTTGCACAACTGAAGAATTCAAAATAATTGTACCTCTCACCGTAGATGGTCTAGCCTTATCATCAACAATATTCTACTCAGCTCCATAAAATTTATTTTTCACTACATTTTTCTACATTTTCCCTTTATGATATTACTCCAGTTGAGGAGTCATTGTCTTTATAGAATCACCATGGCTAGATCTTCTCCACTGATGAGACTAATTCTACTATCCTCACCTAGTCAAAACATACAATAATTGCAACTCCTAAGAAGTTTCTTGAGCACCTAACCTTAGAGTACTACAAAAATAACACTAAATATGCCCCATTTTATTGCAGTTTTGTAATTATCTTGGTTTTTCTGCACACTCTTGCATTATGGGGTCAATTGAACCACATTGAAAATAACCTTCTTTGCTCTTGGGTCATGGAGGAAGGTTTACAAATCCTTTCAGCTGATTCTGATTTCAACTTCCACCTCAGAAATAGGTGTCCCTTTTCTTCTTGGTCCAAGAATCTGAGTTCCCACCATTCCTTGTAGGTATCATCATACCTCCTCCAATAGATCTTGAGATATCAATTTCATCCACTGTCACTCTGTTTACTATCTCTGTATAATCTATAATAGATAGCACCAAAATATTTGATCGAATCTCCTACCTTTGCCCCGATTTTAAGATGTGTTTCTTTAAGGATGCACTTTCTACCACTTCTGGTGCACTACACACTAAATTCATGAATTTAGCCACATATTTCTTGACATAGAAATTATCATGTTTTATACTGGAGAATTTTGTCATTTTCTGGATCATGAACGTGTGAGGATAGAATTATTTGCAGAAAAATTCCTCAAAATAATCCCATGTAAGGAATTCATACAATTTTTCATGAACCTATAAATTCCACAATTGGCATACAAGATCATAGAGAATAAAATTCAGCAGCTTGACTTTGAACTCTGATAGTCTACTGATGAAGTCAATGTTATGATTGATCCTACTAAGCCACACCTCCACCTTTTTGGGTTCAACATAACCCTAGAAGTTAGGTGGATTGTGATTTATGAATTGGATGATATGATCCACATACCTTGTTTCATTTCACCAGTTCCAAGTATCCATAGCTTGAAAATACTAGAAAATAATCTGAACTAGCTCTTGGTTCACCTGTGGTTCAGGTGTAACCACATTATCCATAGCTTCCTCTAGTTGGCTTCAATGACACCTATTGTCTATCATTTTCTAAACCAAAAACAAACTCCATCAATATCAATCTCTAGAAACTGATGGCTTATAATTTTAAATTCTACCACATAAACTATCACAACGTTGTATTACAAAAACAACCTTTTTCCAGGTTCAACCATTTTTCTAGACATTCACTTGATTTTTGATAATTAATCCATTTTCCAAATACCATAATCATTTCCTTTTTCAATACCTTTAATTTGTAAAAAAAATTCATGATTTTTCAAAAATAAGGACTTTTTCACAACATGAATCATTATTCGAAATGATTTATCCACTCATAGTGGGAGGTCATTCCTCTACAATGAATGTCATGCTCGTCTAATTGGATAAACCCATGACGAAGAGTTTTCAAAATCCTAAATGTGTTTCCAAACACTTACTTACCCAAATCCATTGTAACTTGATGTTTAGTATAAAATGGTTTGTTAGGTCCTTTTATGCTGTAAATTTCATTTTATGACTATCCCACTCCTTTCTATGATTCCAACCCAAGGAATAGACAAGAAAGAATTCCAAATCCAAGACCAAGAACATTGATGACTACTTGTTAGGCCATTGACCAAGCAAACTAATACCATTTGTAATGACCCACTCATTCTCATTGGTTTCAGAGTACAAGGAGTCATTACTGGGCCTGAAGAGACATTCACAAGATTCCAAAGGCTGAAAATAAATTCAAAAGGGTTCAGAGAATGTGGGGCATGATTTACCCTTTATTGAATAAAACCAATAACCCAACAAACCTAAAATAAATAGCTCACTATGTGATGCGTGAAAAAAACTCAGTCATTTTAATAATTATCTTTATAATAACCAAACAAAGTTTGAAACAATGGATGAAAAACCAATGTCGAAGTAAATAGTTGAAATTTGAAAAATAAACTCCAAGATGACAAAAAGACACTATTCTACAAAAAATCCATGCTCCACATCACCAACCAGTCCAATGTATCATGACATGGTGCTAAAGAAGTGTGATACATTACCATTTCCCACGTTTCAGAAGGTAGCATCTAAAAAAGCACCAAAGTGATAAAGAAGGGGTGAGTATAAAACTCAGTAGTTTTTCCCCAATAAATTCCCTACTCACAGCACTTGGATAAAATTGTTTTCACATTATATAAAATGGTTCATATAAAACAATTTCCCATTATAGTTTATAACCAAATATATGAAGTTTGAAAACCAATTATAACCAAGTGAAAACAAAAGTAAATGAAGAAATGTTTTAGCAAGTTATTTTCTAGAAAATAACTAATCAAGGCTTATAAACCAATTCTTATTATCATTATGGTATACGCATTCTATAGTTCACAAAAAAACCACACATGCTTTGTTCATTTGATAGTTTCATACTCATTAGCAGTCTCTTTTCCAATAACCTCGTGTCCCAATGAAATCCATCCTCGATCCAAGGACATGTACCTTGTACCCCAATGGTACTCATCCCTTATTGTGGTCTCGTTAATCATGAAATAACACCAACACTAAGTATTCCAAATATTTCCATTTCTAAAATAAACCACTACAATAAAACTGAAATTTTATTTTAAAAAAGCACAACCAATTTCAATGTATTCATTTCATTTCAAAAAAGCATTCACATTTATTAAAAATATATAATTCAATTCAAGTTCCAACATTCTAGTAAAATATCATTGTTTAAAATCCATATTTTAACACCATGAACCAGAGCACTCATTCAAAATCCCCAATTTTCTAGATTTCACAAACCATCACTCTATGAAGTTTTTGACAAGTTTTCAACAAAAAAATATCAATCAATTCCGCACAATAAATTCAATATAAAATCATTACAATCAGTTCTAGTAAGAGGAGTTGGGAGTGAAGCCTCCTACCTCAAAGGATTTTATGAAAACCAACAAAGGGTGAAGAATGCTAACAAAAACTGGGTTGATTCTTTAAAGAAACAGTTATAGATCCCTTCTCCTATCAACAAAAAAGATGACTCTCAGCTTATTTGAAAAAAACCCTAGATCTACCCATACCAAGAATATATCGTAGATATAAGAGGAGAGGAGAAGTATATCTAATAGAAAAATTACTCGGAGAGATGTAACACTGACACAAAGTAGATCTAATCCGATCATATCGATCCAGAAGATGGAGTACCTCTGAAAATAACATAGGGAGAGTCTAGCATCAAAATCAAGGACGTTTGGAAAGATTATACTAAGAGGAACTACCAAATGCATGACGTTAAGCTGGGAGCGAGCCAACTAATGAAGTGAACCCCCTATTCATGACGTGAAGGCCATGCTGGATATATATGCTGAAAAACCGGTCACCTCAGGTTAAAAAAATATTTAAACAATAAATGATGTGTACCTCAGTTACATGATGTGTGCTAGCTCAAGAAGTTACACCTGCTTCTGGGATTGAATCCGTCCCCAAGTACACGACATGTACTTCAGTTACACGATGTGTACATTAGGTACATGGCATGTATTTCAGGTACACAGATTGGAACATGAAGTAATACCTATAAATCTTCTTTTAAGGATAGTTAATCAAAATTAGACTTGGAAAAGGTGGAAAATATACTCGATCAAGGTAACTGGATGTCACAACCCAGAAACTGAGGGTACTAATTTTATTTCAATGAGTTTTCATGATATGAGTAATGATTAATATGTTTTGTTACACTAATGTATGGATGTTAATGTGTGGAGTCCTATATCACCCGATAATTTATTGGATAAAATTTTATATCTCATGAGATATTGAAATTATTTTCTGGAAATGGTTTTTGATAAATTTTTTAAGAATTCTATTGTGTAGAAATGATTAAACAAACTATGTTCATGATTTTTATATGTAGACATGATTTTGGAGAGTTTTTTTCACAATTAATTGTATAAAATTGATTTCAGTTAGGTTTTTTATGGGATTATATATGGGTATAATTACTAATTATATTAATAACAATATTATGATTTCCTATACTTATTCTATTTCCGTATTAGTTTATTATATTCCTTTTCTAGGATCTGTGACTCATGTTTCTTATATTATGTTTCCATACTATTATGACATGTAATATGTTTAAGTATTTGAGATTACATAAAAAATATTATCGGTCCATTTCATTTTTAATCATATATTTCTCTTATGCTGATGTTTTCTCACATTCTTATGATATAACCCTTAATGAAATGTTGATAAGTTATTCCCTTACTGAGAATTTGAGCTCATCCCTTTTTTTTCCTTTTACCTAGGTTATTAAGATGGGTATAACATTTTAGATGTATAGAAGGATGTCTATTATGGTGATATTATAGAGAATTGTTCAAAAATTTGTGATATTAAGAATTTTATATAAGTAATATCTAAAGACAAAAAATTTTGGGTTATGGTATTGTACGATTATTGTGAGATGTAATTTATGAATAATGGAAATATATGTATGTTGGAATTGATTCAAGTCATTTGGTATCAAATATAGTAATTAAAGAGTTTATTTTTTTACTAGATCTATGAGTTTGGGTCTAGGGTACCTCAGTTGGTGTCAGAGTAATGTTTAGTTGTAGTCGAGGATTAGTTTATTAATTTTGGGGGATTATGACTTGATGACATTCGTTAAAACCCTAAGGATAAGCCCAAATGTTGGGAAAATCATAAAATTTTGGTAATGTGGAGATTGTTTGGTTCTTATGTTAATGAAATCCACTATTGGAAATAAATAAGATAATGCAGACTCTAACACATATGGACCTTGGGGTAATAAAATTAAAAAAAATTAGTTTGGTATTAAATAATTCATTACTCAGTGCATGAAAAGTGGGCCTAACTTCAATCCTAGTTTTACACACTTGAGGGATATGATTTGGTTTACCCACATGCTCATTACAAACCATTATGATGGATTTAAATGAAATTTTATGAAGTAATATATAACTAGTTAAGTTAGATGGACTAATAGGCACATGAAAATTTATAAACTATATTGAAATCTAGAAATTCATAAGTTAGAATTAGTTTCCTATGATATGAACTGATATTGTCAAAACAATCCAGTTTTATTATTTGGATGGAAATCATGATCATGAAATTTAAACTGAGAAAGGTATGTCTTTAGAGACCCTATGTCTTATAATCCAACCAAGAATCTTATTTGTAACTAATGGTTTGAAAAAATGAAAATATTTACATATTTTTATTAAGAGGTAAAATATGAATTTCTTAATATTACTTAAGATAATAAGATAGATATGTCATAAAAAATTGTATCTAGAGTCATTTCTATCCTTTAGAAACCCTTATTTATTTTTATTGGTATGTGAATATTAAATTCTTAGGACACGCATTATTTAAAGGGGAGAATTTGAAACCCCGATATTTTTTTTATGATTTTCCTTGAAATAATTACTATGATTGATGGATTTATTTTCATGAGACATCAAACTAAAACTGATTCGGATACCCTAAGATCAAATTATAATTTTTAAATATAACCGTTATAATTTCAATATTGAATTATAAATTATAATTATATTTAAACATATAATTAAATCTATTTGTAATGAAAAATAAATTTATGTTTCAAAACTAACATGTCACTAAAATTCAAATAGAATAGCTACATAAATAATAAGAAAATTTTATACATAAAATTTATTTTTCTAGAAATTATTTTTTTAATTACAAGAAATAAAAAATTTATGGTTAGGTGATGATAACATGTATTTTTATAAGAATAATAGTTTTACAATAATTTAATTTTAAATTAAAAAGAAATTAAAATAATAACTCTAAATATTTGAAAATTTAATTTATATAAAAACAGTTTTAATTATATATTATGTTTCCATTTAAAAGTTCAATTCAATAAATTTTAGAATTTAATATTGAAAAAACGAAATTTATTTTTGGATTGAGCATAATAATATTATCTTATGGTGATTTTTTGGGATTTTTTTTAAAATATTGAATTTCTTATAAATAGTGAAAATATCATTTTTTACAAATGTGATGCCTTTTACGACATCATTAGGATATAAGAATAACATAAAATTTATGAAAAATATTTCTTAAAAAAATATTTATTTTATAAGTAAAATTATAAATTTAAAAATATTATGTTTAAATTACAACCCTTCATTATAAATTTTTGAGCTTAAGTTATATTTTTCTCTTAAACTGTTTTTAATGTGTCATATATTTATTATGTTATAATAATTTTTAAATATTTTAGAAATTTTATCTAATAAAATGGGTTTTATATTTGTAATTTGTAAGAACCTAGATCTTCTCATTATGTATGTCTTTCAATTCTCATTGTTTTTCAAGAAAAAATGAAATTCTGGAAATTTCAAGAGTACACGCCATGTATTTATAAGTACACGTTGTGTACCCAGTTTCCACAGGTAGCTATTTTCTGGCAGGGTAATGGCCGAGAAAATGGCTATGTGTAGGTGACCAGATGACTGCCTAAAGCGGGGGCCAGTTAAGGCAATTACACGCCATGTATCCCTAGGGAACAT
Organism: Viscum album; assembly: GCA_963277665.1. Taxonomy (NCBI): domain Eukaryota; kingdom Viridiplantae; phylum Streptophyta; class Magnoliopsida; order Santalales; family Viscaceae; genus Viscum; species Viscum album. The sequence goes on along the minus strand of OY728120.1, from coordinate 1,531,532,992 downwards.
GCGGTCTACTTCTATTTTTATTTCATTGAACAGACCAGGGTCATGTATTGTTCACAAATTTATCTTATTCTCTGCTCATCTCATCTAGGAGCATCGAGAGCTGGCGATTATTCTCTGAGCCCCCAACTCGCGATCTGTTCTCTGAATCAACTACTATCGATTGCATTGGAATCTCTATGTTAATCTCTTCCTTCTTCTAGAGCCTCATTTTCTAATTTATCCACTTTAATGAGATATTATTGGTTGAATGTTTTAGATTTTTTTATAGATCAATGACATTATAGGTCATATAAAAGGTTGGGAGTCATCAATATCGATTTTTCAATGTCGAGGTAAGTGGTTTATACCTTTCTGTATTTAGTCTTTGAATTATATGTGCAAAATTTCCCAATACCCGAGTTTGGGTAATTGCACATTTAGGGATTTTAACCCTCATAATTCCTTCTAGGATTTGTTTGCTTGAGTAGGGATATTGGTTTGTGAGTAGTTTTCAATTTCCCTGATATGGATGTGTTTTCCCTTGCTTGTTTGATTTTGACCGTTTGGTATAGCTTTTCCAGTTAGGTTATTTTTTTCCATTCCTATTGTTGTTTGGATGGAGAGATTATTTATCTTATATGTTGTTCCCTTCCTCGAAGATAATTATCCAAGTAGTAATTTGAAGCTTACTTTGGCTGCTAATTATTGTTTGTGTTCGATTACTTCACATGGGGCTGAGGTAACCTGGTGTAGTGAGACCATAGGGGAAGTAGATGTTGAGGGCTTTCCCAGAGTGTCAATTCTACTTTATCACGCTACAATACCATATAGGGGATTGATGTTTAGTGATCCCTCAGAGGGTCTATATATACATTATGAGACCACATGAGGAATTGACACTAAGTTCCTCCTCAGAGTGTTTATAGTTTATCGTTAAAAGGATATAGTGGGAATTGACGCTGATTTATTCTTCAGAGAGTCTTTGATTACATGAGACCACAAGAGGAATTAACGGTGAGTGCTTCCCCATAGAGTCTTCATCATATCATTATTTTAAATTGAACCTGAGGGGTTAGGCTGTGGGAACTACCTAGAGGGTTACATGAGATTTTTGGATGAACCATATGGGATAGGCTGTGAGAACTTTCCCATATGGTTGCTTGTATTCGTGTTTGGTTGATTAAAATGTTAAATGTAAATGATGTAATTGAAACTATAGGACTATTTACATTTGAGTAATTCATTATTTATTTCTTCATTTTACTTATTTCCTTCCATATATATATATATATTCACTAACTATTAGGAACAAATATTTGGGTGGTTGCCTACTGGGATTCATCTCACACCCTATTTGGGTCATTCTTTTGGGCCCAAACAGATTATATTATTATAGTTATAGATAAGGGAAAGAACCCTTTTACTTTTGGTACTTGATAGTTGTGGAGTTGGAGAGCATGCGACCAAGATAAGGCTTGTGATGCTGCTAGGGTTTATTTATTTTATTTTTTTTACTTTGGTTTAGCACTGTAATCCAGCAATGTAACTTGTTTGGATTCTTTCGTAGACATATGTGACAAGCATCATTTTTATATGTGCTCCAATTTTTTATTAGTTTTAGTCATATTCAGTTTGCCTGTAACATGTTATTACTGCTTCCATAATTGTATATTATTGTTATCTGTTTATTTCAACAACAATACTCTACCGATGAGGGCATAATTTCCCGACAATCACACCAAAGGCCCTAGCTTCTAGTTGGCCAAATATGGAATTTGGGGAAAGACAATTGAGGCTATGTGACCAACTGGGTACGAGGCACGTCTGGGCAACACCCAAAGCTAGGACATTACAAAGTGGTATCTAAGGAATTCATATCTTCTTGAATTACCATTTGGACTCTATAGTTAGAGATAGGATGGAATAGGTAGTTGGTAATAAGCTGTACCTGGGAGTAGCTTACCCATGTACAGGGAAAATCCAATTTACCTTGTATATTGCAATTTATATAGGTTTTCCATTATTACAGTTGATTTGATATCACAATTGGATGATTCAGATGTTCTGGGCTATTATTGTTGATATTATTTAGGTTCTATTTATGTTTCAACCGGATGATATGAGGGTATGCCATCACATGCATCGTATAGTCACTTGATAGAGATCACATGTCATGGATTCTTGCAATTCCATTAAGGGTGCATTACTGATTGCATGTTGTTATGATAGATGTTCTGCTAGATATTCATGCTATTGTGATAGATGCCTTGATAGAATACCTTCTTTTTGATTGGGTATTGCTACTGTTTAAGGTTTCGTTTGAAAAAATTCCAAACTTTGGTCCATGAGGTGTTATGAGCCCTCAAGGATCGAAATTTGGTGGATCATTGCACTGAAATTCTTGAATATGACATGTATAAGATGCTAAGCATTGATTCACGGGATGTATGTGCCCCCACAGATCATAATTTGGCACAATAATGTTCCTTATAGTGATTTTCATGGGTTGCGTAGTAGTTTTTGAGGCGCACTATCCGAAAAAACCAAGAATGCACGACGTGTAATAATAAATACACACCATGTATCCTTCTATTTAGGAAGGATCTATTTTTCTTATGTACATGCCGTGTACTATCTGTACACTCCGTGTAGTCTCTAACCATGTCACATGGCTATGTGGGAAGAGACACAGGGTTTGGAAATTGTAGGTGGGACATGCCGTGTATAGTATGTACATGCCCTATTGTAGAGAATATATATTCGGCCATGTGACTAAAGACACAGGTGGATGATGGGTAGTTAGTACACACCATGTCCGAAACAAATATGTCATGTAGAGTCATCCGAGTAACCGGATGTGTGGCTAATAACATTGGTTGGTGAAGTTATTCTAGTACATGCCATGTTCATCACAAACACACCATTTAGTATTTTGTTAGGAGAACCATGTGGGTTAAGTCGTGTCAAAGAACATGGGTAGAGGAAGAGGATTTAAGTACATGCCATGTCTTAGGACAACACGCTGTGTGTATGGGGTGTTAAATGACCAGGGTTGGCAAGAGTAAACACCCATGTGAAGGCGTAAAGGAACATATCGTGTAGGGTATATACATGTCATGTATCCATGTTTTGAATAACATGAAATCATTATTTCTCTTATTCCCTTCTTACATTTTTACATTACAGTCTAGGATAATCTTGATCTAAGGTGCGTGCTTGACCTTAAAGAGTCACGCCATCAAGATGTCCTCGAGTTTTACGCCACTTATAGGGCAGTGATCAGACACCAGATATGGTAGATCAGGGATGACCAGTAGATCCTACAGTCCTTCCGATCTTGGAACCAACCGTCATTCAAGACATAGGTGCTGATGCATAGTTTCGAGAAGGCTTCTTGAGGTTTAGAAGACCTTTTAGAGGGCACTACCTCCTACCCTTTCTATGGAAGAATTGATGTGGGTCTCTTTTTAGAAACATCCTCCCACTTTCTCAGGGGATAGAGGACCCCAGGCTATAGAGTCAGGGCTTGAATCCATGGTGATGATATTTAAGCATCTGGAGAATCCTCTGGAGAGGACGGCCATGATCTCTACATATTTGTTTCGATATTCATCCATGATATGGTTGAATTTTATCTCACAGGAGGGACTCCAACAAGGTATGGATTTGGAGGAGTTGTTTTATACCTTCTATGATTACTTCTACCCAGATACATTGAGGGCTGATCAAGCCCGAGAGATCATGTGTTTGAATTAGTGTACTCTTTTAGTCATGGAGTATTTTTCTCGCTTCACAGAGCTGCAATGCTTTACATATATTCTAGGGGTATATGAGTTATTCCTAGTGAGTAAGATTGAGGATGGTATCAGGAAAGACATTCGGTCTCATGTGAAAAACTTCATATTGACTTCTATATCATCTAACATTACTCAGGCAATGATTACAGATTACAACCTGAGGGATTCTAGAGTTGTGGTCCAGGGTGGTTCCGCATCCAGAGTTGGTACTTCTCCAGCTGATAGTAGGATTCACCTCAAAGAGTCTACATGTAGAGATCCGAGTAGGCAGGATGCACCTTCAAGTAGCAAGGTTGTATGCTACCATTATGGAAAGGTCAAGCATACAAGGCCAATTTTCCCAAGAGACCTAGTGGAGTGCTGATCTTATGGAAATATGGGTCATAATCAGTGCTTTTGTCAGTTCTTCTCACTGGTATCTAGTGATAAGAGTTCTTATATGACTCCAAGTTCAGGAGTAGCACCACCAGTTCCTCATCAGTATAGGAACTGGAGTTATTTCGGCCGTCCAGGATGAGGTGGAGGTCGCAACTGTGGTAGTAAGTCGGCATGATTTCAGCGACAACAAGGTGGATCAACTTAGGGTGTCCAAGATGGGTCATAGGGTAGCGGTACATGCCAAACTTATGCTGCGGAGTAGACCCAACAGAAGCAGGATCCTGGACACTCTACAGTTCGAGGTATGATCCCAGTTTCCTCAGTTTTAGATTATGCACCTTTTAATATAGGGTCTTCCCATAGTTTCATATCTGTTGCTGTTGTGGAGAGCCTTGGGCTCTGTATCTTTTCTTCTACTGATGTATTGATGTTGGAAACTCTGTTGGTGACAAGAACGACAATTTTATTATAGTGCAAGTAGTTCCCTCTAGAGGTTGGTGGGTGACACTTCTTATGGGACCTCTATTTCATAGAGATGACGGGTTGTGATGTCATTCTTGGAATGGGATCGATTGTTCCCATATAAGAAGTTGTTGACATCTATAATCATTGGGTGAGTTTCACATCACAAGGGGGTGGATCGTTTCTTTATAAGGGAGAATGTGATGTCTAGGAAAGAAGAGCACGACCCAAGCATCATGGGTTGAGAGGAGTTACAACCCAAATTTTTATTCTATATCTAGATAACCAGGGGACTTCATAGTTGGACTTTCCTCTAGTGGTGGATTGTTTTAGAGATATCTTTCCAGATGAATTTTCATGTTTTCCTATGGAGTGATAGGTATAATTTTCTATTGAGCTCATGCCCGGACCAGCACTGGTGTCCATTCCTCCATATATGATGTCTACACCAGAGTTACAGGAGCTCAATAAGTATTTAGAGGAGTTACAAGAGAAGGGTTTCATCCAACCCAGTACATCTCTTTGGGGTTTTCCTATCCTGTTTTTGAATATGTTCGATAGTATCCTAAGAATTTGTGTGGATTATCCGATGTTGAACTAGTTGGTGGTCCAAAACTGATATCCCTTTCCAAGGATGGATGATCTCTTTGATCAGCTTTGAGGAGCCCGGGTGTTCTCAAAGATTGACTTGATATCCAGTTATCATCTGGTGTGTGTTAGACCATGTGATATACCTTTTATAACATTTTGGAGTAGGTATGGTCATTAAGAGTATGGGTTCATGTCATTTGGTCTCACTAATGTGCATGCAGTTTTCATGGCACTAATGAACCGAGTGTTCCATCTATACTTGGATTCATTCATTGTAGTCTTCATAGAAGATATCTTGGTGTACTATCATTATATAAACGACCATGCCATAGATCCTAAGATCATTTTTATTACACTGAGAGAGCATCGGTTATATGCTATGCTCTAAACATTCCACTATTGGATGGACCAAATTTGCTTCTGGGGTTATGTTATCTCAGAGATAGGAGTGCCAGTAGACCTAGAGAGAGTGATATCAGTAGTTTCCAGGGAGAAGCCAAAGAACTTCATTGAGGTAAGAAGTTTTCTAGGGTCGTCTAGATACTATAGATGTATCATGTATAACTTTTCACACTTAGTGGCACCACTGACGGGCCTGACTAAGAAGGGTGCATTGTTTTTGTGGACAGATTTTTGTGAGTTAGCCTTCCGAGATCTAAAAGGGAGGTTAACTTCAGCACCAATATTAGTCTTTCCAGAGCCAAGAAAGATCTATAATGTAAACTGTGATGCATTAGGTATCATACTAGGGGTATTTTTTATACAGGAGGAAGGAGTGGTTGCATATGGGTCTCGACAGTTGAGGCCACATGAAAGAAATTACCTAACGCATGATCTCATGTTGTCTACAGTTGTTCATGCCCTACGTTGTTGGATAAATTATTTTTTGGGAGAAAATTTTGTGGTTTTGACCAATCAAAAATGTCTTAAATATATCCATTCTCAATGCAATCTGAATTTGAGACAGCGATGTTGGGTTGAGTACCGTCAGTTCTTTGACATTGAGCTTGCCTACACACCTGGGAAAGGCAACGTAGTAGCTGATACATTGAGTAGGCGGACTCAGATAAAGAAAGTTTAGGAGGCTAGAAATGAGTGAATGCTTATGGATCTTTTCTCTGAGATGCATTTGGAGGTGCATGATATATAGGGTATGACATTTCTTTCTTATGTGGAAGTTTCCTCTATTCTACCTGATCGAGTGAGATTGAGGCATCTATCAGATTCTAAAGGCCTAGTCCTATGGTAGAGTGTGTTAGGGGAGGACACTATTCCTGGATGAACCATAGGAGAGGGTGAGATATTGTGTTTTCATGGATGCATATGGGAGTCAGGAGGCATATGCGAGGATCTGAAGCATGATTTCCATTTCTCAGTTTGGACAGTTCATCCTGGTGTCACCAAGATGTATCGAGATATGCACAGTCAATATTGGTGGCCATGTATGAAGAGAGATGTTGCTAGGTTTTTCATGATGTGTTCTAGCTGTCTATAGGTGAAGTCAGATCATCAACGACCACTAGGTATTTTTCATCAGTTATCCATTCCCGAGTGGAAGTGGAATGATGTCTTAATGGACTTCGTGACAGGCTTGCTGAGGTCTCCTCGGGGGAATTATGATGTTTTGGTTATCATTTTTAGACTCACAAAGAATTATCAATTATTAACGATCAAGGATACCTTCGATGTTGATGAGTTAGAAAGTATTTACATCTATGAGATTTTACATTTATATTGAGTTCCACACTCCATCATTTCAGACAGGGATCCACGTTTTACCTCTCAGGTCTAGTAGGGATTATAGATGGGTTTGGGTACACAGGTTCTTCTGAGTATGAAATACCACTGCCAGGTAGATGGCCAGTCTGAGTGTATGATTCTGGTTCTAGAGCACATGTTATGATCATGTATCCTAGATTTTGGTGGTTCTAGGGAGATGAACATACCTTTTATGGTGTTTTCCAAAAATAATAGTTTTTATTCAACCATTCAGATGGCACATTATGAGGCATTTACGGTTGGCCTTGATGATCACCCTTATACTAGATAGAGGTAGGAGAGGTAGCTATTCTAGGACCTCATCTTTTTAAGGAGACCACAAAACATATAAAGTTGATTTGGAAGAGGATTGCTATTGAACAGTCTTGACAGAAGTCTTATGCTGATTAACGGAGAAAACCTCTGGAGTTCGAGGTTGGAGGTCAGGATTTCCTTTGTGCCACACCGAGGTTGGGACATAGGAGAATTATCATATAGAGAAAGATTTCTCAAGGATACATTAGGACATTTGAGGTACTTGAGAGAGTCGGGGTGGTTTCCAATCGGTTGCAGTTACCTCATAGGTATTGGTCTATGCACAACATTTTTCAGGTATCTCAGTTGTGACATTAATTCTCAGACCCATCTCATGTCCTTCAACCCAAAGAGGTTGATTTGGTGGTGGATTAATAATTATAGGAGCTTCTTATCTGGATTATTGATTAAATAAAAAGGGTTCTCTATGGCTGTTCTGTTCTTCTAGTACGCGTGCTATGGTAGCACGAGTGAGTACCAGATGATACTTGGGAAAGGGAGACCGATATACGATCACAGTGGCTGAGGATGTTCAAGTTTTCTTCTTCTATGCCACATTACTTGGGAAATTCGGGGACAAATTTCATTAAGTGGAGAAGTTTGTAAGCACCCAGATCTTCTCATCCGAAATGTATTTCATTTCTAGTTGTTTTTGAGGAAAACATGGAATTTTGGAAATTTCTGGAGTACATGCCGTATACTTATATGTACATTCCATGTACCCAGTTTCCCTAGGTAGTCGTGAGCTTACTGGGTAACGACGGAGAAAATTTATGTGTGTAGGTAACTTGGGGACCGCCAAATGCGAGGGTCGGTTAAGGAAAGTACACACCGTGTATCCCTAGGGAACACGCCATATAATTTTATTATTACTTCATTAAACGGACCGGGGTCACATCTCGTTCAAAAATTTATGTTCTTCACTGCTCGTCTCATCTAGGATCATTCGTATTCGGTGATTATTCTACAAGCCCCTCACTCACCATCCTTTCTCCGAATCGACCACCATTGATTGCGTTGAAATTGCTATGATAAGATCTTCCTTCTACTAAAGCCTCATTTTCTGATTTCTCCTCTTTCGTGAGATATTCTTGGTTGAATTTTTTAGACTTTTTTGCAGATCTACCGCATTCTAGGTTAGATAAAAGGCTAGGATTCATCTATTTAGATCATAAAATGCTGAGGAAGATGGTTTGTGCATTTCTGTAGTTAGTGTTTGAATTACTTGTGCGAAATTTCCCAATACCCTAGTTCGGGGTATTGCGCATTTATGGATTTTAACCATGTTAATTCCTACTATGTTTTATTTGATCGAGCAGGGATATTTGGTTCTGAATAGGGTTTAATTTCCATGAAATTGATGTGTTTTCCCATACTTGTTTGATTTTGTCCGTTTGGTCTAACTTTACCAGTTAGGATATTTGTTTTCCATTCCTAGTGTTGTTAGGATGGAGTGATTATTTATCTAATATGTTGTGAGATGCCTTGTAGCTAATTTGCTCTATAGTACTTTGAGGTTTACATTGGCTCCTAATTATCATTTGTGTTTGATTTCTTTACATGGAGCTACAGAAACCTGGAGTAGTGAGACTATAGGGGGAATAGACATTAAGGGCTTTCCCAGTGTGTCTTTTCTAATTTATCACGCAACAAGAACATAGGGGGGATTGAAGTTGAGTGCTCCATCAGAGTTTATATAGACACATTATGAGGCCACAGGAGGAATTTACATTGAGTACTTCATCAGAGTGTCTATAGTTTACCATTACAATTCTATAGGGGGTATTGACGGTGAGTGCTTCCTCAAAGAGTCTTTGATCACACGAGAACACATGATGAATTGACAGTGAGTGTTTCTCCAGAGAGTCTTCGTCATATCCTTTTTATAAATTGAACCTGAGGGGTTAGGCTGTAAGAACTACCCCAAGGGTTATGTGAGATTGTTGGCAGAACAACAGGGGATAGGCTGTGCGAACGTTCCCAGAGGGTTGCTTGTATTTGTGTTTGGTTGATTAAATTGTTAATTGTAAATGAAGTAATTGAAACTGTAAGACTATATACTTTTGAGTAATTTCTTGTCTATTGCTTCATTTTACATATTTCTGGACATATATATGTATATTCACTGACTATTAGGCACAGATATTTGGTTGGTTGCCTACTGGGATTCGTCTCACACCTTTTGGGTCATGCTTTTGGGCCCAAAAAGATTATATTGTTGTAGGTATAGATAACGGAAAGCACTCTTCTACATCAGTACATGATTGCTGTGGATCTAGAGATCATGGGACCAAGATGAGGCATGAAATGTTGTTGGGGTTTATTTTTTTCTTTTGTACATTGGTTTAGTATTGTATTCCAGCATTGTGACTTATTTGGCTGATTTTCTAGACATATGTGACATGCATCATTTATGTATGTTCTCCAGTTGTTTATTACTTTTAGTATCCCATTGTTTTCATGTATCATGTTATCACTGCTTCCATGATTTTATATTATTGTTATCTATTAATTTCTACTGCATTACACTTCCAATGAGGGCAAAGTTTCTCCACAATCAAACCCAATTCCCTCACTGCTAATCGGCAGCCTCTGCAATTTTGGGGAAATGCGCTTGAGGTCATGTGAACAAACGAGTATGGGACACCTCTGGGCTGCACCCAGAGTTAAGAAATTAAAGAATTATAGGGCCCAAAATATTTAATCAGTTCCATTTTATTTTTAAGCATAGAAAAAAAGTAATTGGGTAAAAATTAGTTATCAAAGTAAAAGTGAAAATAGTTAAATGGTTAAATATAAGGGGTAAAATTCAAAATAAAAGTTCAAAATATGTATTTAATTGATTTAACAATGAATTTATAGAAATTAACTCATAATATATATATTATTTTATACTTTTGGAGCCACATTCATTGAATCATACACCTCTTATTATAGAAAATTCAATTCCTATCACTTATAAATAGATCCCTTCCCCACCCCACTTATCTTTACACACAAATCCCATTAGTTCGACTAAAATCTACCCAAATATGTACCTAAAACTCATAGAAACATTATATAGGTTTTTTATCAACAAAATAACACCCATCAAATATTAATCCAATTTGAAAAGGAGTTGTCCAAAGTAGTAAGGTAAAAATTCATAATCACTCATTTTTCATTTCAATTCATTTCATTCTTCCCATTAATTTTCAAAATCTATTACAAACATTCTAAAATAATTACATAAGTTTCATAAGTATACTAAAATTTTAATAATATAACAAAATAATCATTTTCTTTCTTCCTCCCAACTATTAGAAAATTTTAAAACAACATTCAAGTGTATGTGTGGAATACAGCCTCCCTGAACTACATATTTCATTTTTTCATTAATTCCTCACATGGATGGATATAAGAATTTATTTACTGAATAGTTATGAAATTAATAAAAAAATTGATATTTTGGAATGTTAAATCATTATCTTCCATTTTTCCCTTCCATTAATTAGAAAATGAAAACATTGTATCTGTATGTTTGTACACCCACCTCCATAGATGACATGTTCCATTTCCATCACCATATTACAGGTTTGGGTCTAATTTTTTTGTTATTAGTACACAAAAACCAATGATATTTATATTTTAATCCATTGGTATTGAAATGTTACCCAAAAAAACTCATCACTGTTTCCATCATCATAAATCACAACTAAAAATATCATGGAATGATACTGGACATTAATAATTCAATAGTTAACTTATATTATAGTACCATTAATATTATATGAATGATTAATTTCTTTTCCAAAGAATTATGATTGATATTGCAATTACAAAACCCATAATAAACGAACCAAATTATTAAAATCTGATGATAAAAATAAACTATAATTAAGTAATATATGTGTGTAATAACTATAAATTAAGTATATAAAAGGTATTAAAAATGAATAATATTACTAAATAAGTTATTAAGATGTTTATTTTTATTATACATTAGATTAAACTTCTTTTTTGGATGTTGGGAGTTATACTAAGGGTTTTCCCCTCTCCATTTTCATTTACTAATAAATGTTCCATATTTTCAACTAGTTTTATTTTTTTGAAGTGTATATACTTTACATGGATATATTTTTATCATACTCATCATAAATTTAAATGTATATAAAAATTCAACAAAAATTCGATCTTTTATGGGATTTTGATTTAAAAGTTTCTAAAACCATACGAGGGTTCATTAACTCAACTTCATATATTGATTCAAAATTATACCTCTTTGACTATGGTTTTAAAAGATTATTTTCTTCTAGAATATTATGATATTATATCAACCATACTTCTTATTTTTTGGGTTATTAAGATTTCATCACAAATTCATAATTTTTAATGAATGAGTTTCTTTATAATTTTTTATGATGTTCAGAATAATTCTTATCCTCTCCAAATGATGTCTTTCTCTTCCATATCCATATTAATTTTTCCCACCAATGGTATACTTTATTATGTTGAAATATATATATGTATTATTTATAGAGATCTTAAAATTTATCTTCACTACTTTTAAAATAGAATATTTTCCCCTGTTTTATGATTCAGGTTCCAGTAATGGTTTTTTAAAATTTTATTTTTTTACTTTATTGAACATAGATTTTATATTCTAATTTACATTTTAATTCGATAAAATTTTTGAAATTCAAAGGATCTATTGTTGAAATTTATTTAAAAATAATTTTTTAAATAGTAATAATTTTAAGTCCTCAAAAATAATACTTTAATATATGAATCCTAACCTGTTCTGTTTTTGACAATATATTAAGAAATTTTATCTAAGGAGTCTTCTATATTTTTATTTAATTTTTTCATTTAACTAAAAATGATCTAAGTCCTATTGATTTATGTTTTATGAATCACATTCTAAATTTCTCTATGAAATAATCATTTTGGGATATTGAATTTTTGGAATCAACATACTTAATTTTTATATCAAGTTATATGATACAATTGTGAAAAAATAAGATACCAATTTTCTTTTCATGGGGCTTCTTGATATGATGGATTAGTGATGTCATATTTATTTAGCATGTATATATTTTAATGATGGGTTTTGATATCACCCTCCAATGCATTGGTTAAATTTTTATATCTCATGAGATAATGCTATTTTTTGGACATAATTATAGATAGAAATGATCACAAGTTTATTATATGAACATTATTTCAGAAAGATTTTTTTACAATACTGTAATATGGACATAATTATAGATATCTTTTTTCATGAGTTTTTTTGTTTAGAAATGATTTTGTGTTTCTTTTTTCAAATGTTTTTAAATGGATATAGTTACTAATAGTCTTGGTTAAAATGTTATTATTTCCTTTTCGTATGATTATACAACATTTCTTATTTATGTTCTTATCTTATAATCCATGACTCATGTTTAATATATCATATTTCTTCAATCTAATTCCATAGTATATGATTGAGCATTTAAAATTACATTGTATTTTTTGGTCCATTTATTTTTAATCAAAAATTTCTACCCTGATTATGTTTTATCACATGATTATTATTGAAACCATGATTTTATGTTTAATGGTTTTTTCCTTATGAAACATTTGAGCTCCATATTATTTTTTTTCTCATTCTCCACATTATGAATATGAGTATAAAATATGAGATATCTAAAAGGTATAATTTTTTAAATTTTAATAAACCTTTGGGTTTTGGGATTTTAAAATTATTATGTGATTGAATGTAGGAATTATTGAAATATGTTTGATTTTTATTTGAGTAATATCACTTAGTATTAAAGCTAGTAATTAATGTATGAATTTTAATAGTAGATCTGAGAGTGTGGGTATAGAGAGCCTCATTGGAAAACGTTTTATATTTATATAATTCCCTAAATATCTTTATATACATAGGAACTTGTTTTATGGTATCGAAGAGAAGGATTTTCAGAATCCCCTCACCCTAAAGGTACCCTTTATATGTTGGCAATGCTAAAAGGGAGATAATGACCGCCCATTTCATGCATTCAATATGCCCTAGGTTGGTGACTGGAACTAGGGGTTTACAAATATCCCATTTAGAATTAATCTCCTTTAGAGAAATAAGAAAAAATGATAAAGAGAGATTGACCAATCAAACCCATATGGGTTCCATTCCGTAACATACTTTAGAAAACCCGAATACTTCTTACATGTAAAAATTACAACAACAATGAAATCATTTAAATGAAATTATAAAATCCAATCCAAGAAACCAATCTATTTTGACTACCCAAATAGTGGATCTAGATCTGTCGATCTATCATGAAAACAGTAGAAAATTTAGGTGAGTTGAGAACATGGGAGCACTCTATAGAAACATCCCTCTAAAAAATCAACATCCATGTGTAAAAAATATGAAAGAATAATCATAAGTGGAACCAATAAAAAAATATTTAAATATAAACATTTGTAATAAATATAATGGGAAATACAAATAAAAAGGTCCAAATTTCAAGAATATACTAATAAATAATTAATAAAACCATAACAACCATTAAATTACCATTCTACCCCACTAAATCAACAACCAAATCCAAAATTCATGACCAAACAAATCACCAATCCATAACATCACCAAATAAATTCCTCCTTTATACATAGAATGAACTCTTGTCAGCTTTAACTTATCAACCTAGGGGTTCTCCCACTCAAACTGGTAGTTATCCAGTAGGATCACCCAATTTTCAAGTGTATAGACACAAGTATTAATCAACACTAGAAATCTATCATCAAACATCATTCCATACATTCGAAACTACATCACCTCAATCACATATATCCGAATCTACAACCAAATTGCTAAAAGCACTATAATTCAATCACTTCCAAACCATCTATCGGTAGGAAAATGTAAACATGAAGGAACACAATTTCATTCCCTCCCTTTTTTCATATAAAATTCCCTTGACACCATCCCATTCTTAGTAGTAGGGACTTTTAATATAACTAAATGGGGATGTGATCATAAATAGATTCTCTACAGCGCTATGGTTTTCCCATCACCACTATCCTATCTCAGTCAGTTGTGGCTCTGCTCCTTAGTTCTCAGCATGTTTGTGGAATTCTCCTCTTATTGTGGTGATGTTGAGGTTCGGGATCAATATTTTAGTACCGTCGAAGGTTAGGGTCCCTTGGTTTTGAGGGTTCATGGGTTCTCTGGTGGTGTCATGGGTTTTAACCAATAAAGGGTTTCTACAGTGAAAAAGGATTTCAAATTTATGTGGTATTATATTTACCATGGTAGCATGGTGAGTCTGTGGTCTAGATCTGTTCTTCTACGATCTAAGGATGTAGCTACGTGTTTTGACTATGTTCTTTTGGTGGATCTACGATCTCCCAGAATGATAATGGTGGCGGTTTTTGGCTCGGTTCATTTGTAGTGAATATTCTTCTGTAATTTCTCTGCTTTGGGGTTGATGGCTTCTAGTATTTGGTTTTGTACTTGGTATTGGGATATTCTACTCCTAGTTGTGACTCTGCTCATTGAAATTTGTTTAAAATGGGTTAACCCATATGATTTTTTTCAAATCACACCACCAGCTATGGATCCACTCCGAATGTGTGGTTTTTTATGAATATAGATGATTCAAGATTGTACCTAAGGATCGGGGGGAAGCATTGGATTAAAATTAAGTATGATTAAGGTATATTATGGTTTTTTCTTTCTTTAGTATTGTTTGATATCGAGGAGGAGAAGAAGTAGGCGGTGGAGTTTCAATCTAATCGATTCTCTGAATTGATGATGGTTTAATTTGGTTGATGGATTGTTCTAGACATTCTTTAAGGATGTACTCCAGATAAGGATTTAGAGCAGTTATCTTTCCCCATGCATGGATTTTCGGATATAGAAGATTGAGAGGGTATGGCACAACCATTGGTACCAGGCCTGTTCTATTCTACAAGGGATATCTTGTTGAGAATCTATGCATTGTAAGTAGTTTTCCCTAATGATTTTAATGTTGTGGTATGGTATTTCAATGTAGTCTTGTTATGGGTAGATTTGTCTCTATGCCTTTGATGGCATGTGAGGTTTCACCTTTTATCCAAAAAGGGCGTTTATCCAAAAATAAATATAAATTTAGGCCTTCATGCCATTCAATATTAGTAGTAGGGTATGAGGAACATGTATAGCATCCACTCTGCTCCCTCCTCCTATCCTGTACAACCTCCACTATGAACCACCACTTCCTCTTATTAGGATCACAACTGGTGAAATTATAAATTCTTTCAATCATAACTCATGTGTATATACAATCCATGACACCTTAGAGCCCATAGAAAATAAATTATAATTGTGAGCCATCAAAACACATTCAATTTACACGAAATCATCCCGTATTTTATATCACTTATATAATTTACATCCACAACATAATACTCAAACATCAAACAACACAAATTCATAGTAGGGAAATAACAACAATAACATCACCAATATCCATAAACTGGAAGCTAAATAAATAATCAATTATGAAAAACCATATAATTACATATCTCATTAAACATTGTTTCCTGACCACATTTAATCTTCAATTCATTAATTTATCCATTATAAACTATTCATCATTCTATATCCCATTTAAAGTCATTTATTCACAATTCATCACATTCACTCCATGCATAACCATTCCTTAATTTAATTAACCATTCATATACAAACCAATTCCCTTTAATATATCATGTAAATTACCAATTCTATTTTACAAAATTATTTTATAAAATTCAGGTAAGTGATAATAAAGATCAAGATGACCACACCCCCACTTTCACAACAAAGTAACCATCAACATAGACAACATAAATCACAAAAAAGTTAGAAAAACAGTTCATATTGTGCATTTTTCAATTTTACAATCTTGTTGTCTTCTTTATGTGACAATTAAATTTGGGTTGGGGGCTACAAGGTCCATAAAAAATAATAAAACATAGCAAAGAATAAAAAATACATTATTGTACCAATGAAAACATTAAACATAAAATACTTTAGTCTAATGAAGAAATATAACCTAGAAAAAATAAATAACACACAAAAATCCCTTTTTTAAATTAAAATTTATTTTTAACAACTTTATCCCCATTATTAATTTCATAATTCTTTTATGGTGTTTCTTTTATTCCTTACCTTTCCCATAATCCAAAATAGCTAAGGAAATTATAAAAAATATATTTGGAAGGAAACAAAATAAGCATATTAAATCATATTAAAATGCATAAGATTGGAGATATGTCTATTTATCCACTACCTCAAAAAGTGAAGATACTTCATGTAAAGATAAATAAAACCAAAAACCACCAACATAACAAGGGTCATCCTCAAGATAGAAACATGACCTTGTCCGTCATGTCACAAAGAGGGATTCACAGAAGTTATGCACCAAGGATGTTTCTGATGGATAAAGAGTGAGAACGAGAATAACCCAATACATTGAAGTGAAAGTTAAATCAATGTATAATAATGAAAGAACCATGAATCTGGAAGGAAATAATCCATAAGGTAATGAAAATCTCATAATAGGGGCTCTAAAATCTGCCAAAGGATTGAGAGAAGGGAAATGATCTTGAATCCTCAAAAGGTTGATCTGTACTCTTTGAGTGGGTTGATCAAGACTCTCCATAAAATATATAGTACTAAAAAAGATCCATGTAGATCCTAGATCCATATATTTTAAATATCCACCTCCCACTTATTTTTTGTATCTTTTGAAAACACATTAAAAACAACCTGGACCATCACCACAACACCATCATGGTGTATCACCAGATCTATTTCCATTTTCCTTTTCTATGAACACCAACATACCTTATCCATGGTGTTTTACGAATCCAAATTTAACATAGGTGACCACCCGAACTAAAAAATCCCACCAAAATAGCTACCATGTCCATTTCACTATAGATTTTTTCCTATAAAAAAGCTCTTAACCCAATATGCCCTCTAACATGGGAATTTCACTACCCATGGATCACTGAGTACATTCCCAAGGCCATGTCTCCCATAAAATTCCACCAAGACCACCACAACACCCTTATCCATTTATTAGTGGACCCTAGGGAGGCTAAAACACCTAAAAATCCCCCTAAAACACTGCCAATATTCCTCCCAAGCCCTTCTTCTCTAAAAACACATAATGTAATAGACCAGGAAGTTTCGTACCATTATAGAAGATACCTCTCAAAAATTTATCATACCCATGAATATAAAAAAATACCATGAAAGAAAATGAAAAGTTTGAAAAAATATACCATGAAATTTCTGTTAGAAATACCATGACCCTTGAAGGAAAACTGCCACTAGAACACACTATTAGGAGATATCTCCTAAACAATACACCACTTTCAGATGAATACAAAGTGGAACTATCCTTAATACTTATGAAAAAAAATATTCCCAAATACTCCATCAACATTAATCATGTTTTCATGATATCCATATCATGATAAAATATTTACATAGCCTAATTTAAAAAAAATATTTGATTTTTTAAAGGGATATTATACAAATTTTCCTAAAAATAATTATACATCATTTTTATAAAAAAATGAAATAAAACATCAAAATAAATTTGAAGAATCCACTAATAGGTTTTAATGAAAGGAGTAGAATTCATCCAAGACATATCCATTCTACTAACTCTCCAAAAATATAGTTTTAGATTCTAAACCTTAGAATAATCATAATAATGGTTTCCTACAACATCACATTTGAAATATATTAGATTTGTTGACACAGAAAACCATGATCCACTCAAACCCAAAGAACTAAGAGGTGCCCTAACATTAGTATAATTCCTCACTCTCTACATCGATGAAATATTAGACACAAAAATTATAGTATTTAATTTCTCTATCACCACCACTTGATAGAGATTTTTACTCAACCCCTCCTTTATAGACAACAATTTAATTAAATCCTCCCCAAAATCTCACCCAGCTTCCTAAGATGTAAAATAGATTTATTAATGAATATATTGCCTCAAATAGGATTCAAAAAGCAACAACAACCCTATATCCTTTGGCAAAAATATAAGAACTGGATAATCAAGTCCATATTGTGGACCCAATATCTACAAAAATCATTTATCTTTATTTATGTTCCTTAAGTTCCTTGAAATTATTACACGTTTATTGTTTGGAAAGGAAACTTTTCATTAATAACTCAATTAATTCCCCCCAATACATATCTCCTGGATCACTAAACATCATATATCACCACAATTGATCCACTTTATGAAAACATATAAGGTCTAGGAAAATATATAATTTATTCGGGGCCTCCACCAACCAAAAATCAACCTCATACTTTTTCATACAATCATCACAATTAGGGATGGGGGACCCACTAAAGAACATCAAAACATATATCCTCTAGAACATCAATAAGGCTATACCCCAAAAACAATCTTCCACCATTTCATGCACCAATCCTTGATGTAGTTTCAATGATATAGATTTATTCCAGGACTCAAAAAATATAGAATAAACAATAAAAGTAAAAAATTAAAAAAAGGGACATGAACACATCATAAGATGCACATAAAACTGAAAGAAAATATCCTGAAAAATACCCCACACAACCATATCACCATCCTCTATCAGCCAAAATCCACCTATATTCCACACAACTATCCTCACCAGCATTTCAATCTCTATAAGTTCCATGCCAACAAACAAAAAAATACCACACTAACTCATCCCAAACAAACAACAAAAAAATCACATCTAGAGGCATAAAAATTAAAGGAACCCACTTTCCCCATCGGGATATTTTCTTCTTTGGGTGTTCCTAACTCACCCGCATGATTTTAGAACATGCCATAAAGAATGAGTCCAGATGGGGAAGGGGTATCCCAATATTGACATAATTTAATCCATAACACACATTACCAATATAATCTCAAACAACATAATATATCAATTAATCACTTCTTTATAATAATATCTATTTCGCTAGTAAATTTAAATTGATCAACTTCATGATTCTATAAAAAGCCTTTTTTATTTTCTACTTTCTGTGCTTAATTTTTTATGAGAGTGAAGTGATTCCATTAATACAACCACAACACAACACATAATCACAACATGGATACATGTTCACACCATCAAGAAACATTACATCAAAGATAACCTGATTTCTATTTTTAACAAATATAAATGTTTCTTTGATCATGATTCACTACAAAACATATTAGTCTTACGTATCCTTTAAAACATAATTTCTTTATATTAAAATAGGTTATTATCAAGGAATATCAATTCCTAAATGTAGAAAATCAATAAAGTGGGAATTCATAAAGAAAATCAATAATTTACAAGTCACTTTAGGTGAGCCATCATACAATTCAATTAAATAATTTTTGCATACTTTTAATATAATGAAAAAATATGTATACATTTTATAATATAAATTATGTTCAGAAACACAAGCTAATTAGTTGATTTTAATGGGTATATTCTTCTAAAAAAATATCATACTCAATTTCATTAATTATGTTGTTTAATAAAATTAAACATTTTCAAGACATTTTATTATGGATGAAATATATGTTTAAAAAAGACATTATTTCTTAATTATCAAAACACAATTATCTTAGGTCTGGATATTTAAACTAAAAAAGTTTTGTCACTATGTTTTATGCATGAAATTATTAAACCAAACAATAATTAAACATTTCATCACCAACAAAATATTGCTTATAAACATCAATAAATAAAACCTAATTGTACTCCCATATCAAAAAAATTATGAAAAAATAACATGATTTTATAATCTAAATAGAAGACATTAAACATGACACATGATCCAGAATTACACGCTCACCATTTTTATAAATATCCCTAAAAATGTTATCAGGATTATTCATTCATTCCATACTATATTCAAGGACATGTTTCTTTTTTAATGCTTGATTATGACATAATCCCCTATATTTTAACACCAAATAATGGAATGGTACTCATGAATTAATATTAATGGAATTATTATTTATGTATAATAAATTTTTTCAATCTTGGAAGAAAAGGTTCAATTATGTAAGATAGTCTCATGCCTCAATTGGTTAATAAAGAGAATTCATATAATTTTCCAATATTTTAAAATAAAAAATGCATGGACTTATAATAAGTCTCTAACACATGAGAGATACACATCATGAGTATAATTTAACACATTACCTGAAATTAAAATTTCATTGTTCAATATCATACAAATTTTAGCGTAAAAAATATTTTAAACATGTTTGGAAAATGATTCAAATATATTAATCATAAATTTTTTTAAATTGATTACTATTACCACTGAGCATGTTTATATATTTTCCTAAATTAAAAAAATGAGAGATACTTATATTTTATCCATGCCATGAATATTTATTATTGTAATGCACCATATAATTAAATTAGTAAAAAAACCTACAATCATTATAATATTTAGGGGAATGTAATTCATGTTAAGCTCTCAAATTAAAACCAATTATCAAAACACATGCTAGTTATTCATTGGAATTCTTTAATTCTAGTCATTAAAACCATATTTCACAATAAATTTAGATACATGATCATAATAAATCATTGATTAAAAGAAACACATGTCCTAGAAACATTAATTAAATTTAGAATATTCCTAAGATTGGTTTCAAAATAATTAATTTTAACACGCCATCATGAAATATGCATAATGTAACATGTTTCTACAATTTTATTGGAATTTATAAACTATTCATAAAAAATAAATTAATAATAATTGGATAAAAACTATAAGAACTAAAAAAATTGATCCAATACGCCAGACACTTAATTAATGAAATCAATTTCAAGGAAAATAGATTATAAAAATCTTGGAAAAAACATATTAGATTTTCATCAAGAGGTTCAATTAAATAGTATATACCTATTAATTATCTTTTAAATATTCCTATTTATGGTCATGAAACCAATTAAATAGTAATGTAAAGGTAATGTGAGTTATATAATAAAATAAAGGTTATAGAATCACATATATGATTCAAGATTTAAAAGTCAATACAGCTAATCATCACAATGCATGGACATACCTATGATTTCTACCTTCCAGGGGTTTCACTTTCACAGAAAATTATAGTTGGTTCTCAAAATCATCATATCAAATCATTGATCCCATAAAATATATGTTTCCTAACAATTATACTTGGTTTAAAACACATGTTAGGATTAATTTCTACTACTCGCCAACCAAACCCATACAACATCACCTATGAATAACTCAAATCTTTATGCTATCTCTCAACCATAATTTTTGATTAAAATATTTAATGATCAAATCCCCCTAATGATATTAATCCTAGGTTGAAAATGAAGAAAGAGAGATAATGACCCCCACGAGTTCAACCTTCAGTAGGCCCTAAATGTGATACTATATTCAAGGGTATAAAAATCTCACACATGGAAGGAATTAACATCAAATATATATGAATAATAGATAAAGGGAAATTCACCAATAAACACTAATGGGTTTACATTCCATAAAAATTTTCCGAAAACAAGAATAATTCTTATATATAAAAAGTAAAATATCAAGGAAATAATGAAAAAGAAACTCTAAACTCGAATACAACAATAAAATCCATCTATGATGGCCAAAAAGCAGCTCAATCTTTGGTGATCTATTATATTAAAAGAAGAAAACTATGGTAGGGTTATAACAAGGGAGTACTCGGTAGGATCACCCCTATAAATAGATCAATAGCCTAGTTTTATAACTATTAAATAATAAATAAGAGTGAAAATAATTAAAGAAAACAATTAAAAATCAACATTAGTAACACATAAAATGGAAAATAGAAATAAAACAGAGGCCATAATCTAAGAAGTATACTAATAATGAGTTAATAAAACTACCACCACCATTTTATTTCTATTTTCCCCCACTATATCGACAATAAAATACACTATTCACAACCAAATAAAATTTCTAATCCATAATATTTATAACAACACTCCCTCCTCTAGGCTCAGAATGTACCCATCTCAGATCAAACCTATACACTCAGGGGTTCTCCCACTCAAACCAGTTTCGAGCTTGTAGGATCACTAGCTTACCATGTGTAGGTACATAAGTATAAATAAAAACCATTGATATATCATCAAAATTCATTACATACATATGAAATTTCAACTCCCTGATTCTACATATCCACATCAAAAACCAAATTTACAAAATAACCACAATTATATCACTTTATAACCATCCATTAGTAAGATAATGTAAACATGAAGGACATAAACAAAATTCCACCTCCCTTTTGTATACTTTCCCATAAATACCATCCCATTATTAGCATCAATATATCATGAACATTCAGTGTGTTCTTCCCCTACCACACATGAACCTCACTATGAACCACCAATTCATCTTTTCAACATCACTACTTGTTCATTTCTGACTTATGTCTATCAAAAACCATGCATAACAATATTGAGTTTTTATATCCCATAGAAATTATTTTACCACTGTGATCAATTAAACCCATGAATGTTCCCTCTCATCCTATAATATTCAACAATGCTTCCAAAAATGAAACCCAGAATATAATACTCATAAATCAAACTAGACAAATTCATAATAAGGAAATAAAAAAAACAAAACCAATACCCAAAAAATAGGAGGCTATACAATAATCAATTCTACCCAGTCATATCATTACAATTCATATTAAACACTTGTTTGTTTACACATTTAATTTTTTGTTTTTTCATTTATCTATTCTCAACCATTGATCATTCCATGTCCTATTATAGATTAATCTATTCAACATTCCACACATTTATTCAAGATATGACAATTCATCACTTTAATTTACCATTAACCTAAAACACACATACCATTAATTTATCCTCAGAGCTTACATTTACATTTAAAAAATTAGTTTTATCTAATTCAAGGATATCATAATAAACTTCAACTTTAGAACACCACCCTTTCAAATTAAAGAAGAAAAAAAATTCAATAAAAAGCGCTATCAAGTTCATCAACATAGTTTATATTTTATATTATAAAATGTCCATTCTTATTTCATTCCTTAAGTGATTTTTTAGTGGGTGGATGGGGGGGTGATTCCATGGTCCTTTTAAAATAACTAAAAATTCATTACTAAGAATCAAAAAATAAATCATTTTAGAAATCACTGCATTAATCCTCAATTACTAAGGTCTAACAAATGGAAATACCAAGGGAAACATAAAGTACTAAAAAATATTTTTTTTAACATCCATTTTTAAATGGTTTTAAACAATTAATTAATTTTTTTACTTTTTTATGATTTTTATTGTAATCCTTCCCTTTCCTTGAAGTCAAAACATCCAATAAATTAGAAAAACATATTTGGAAGGAAGCACACTAAGCCCATTAAAGCATATAAAATTATAGAATATATGATAAAATCCTCATTATTCCCTATCTTGTGAAGCCAAGATACTCCACATTGATAAAACAAACACGAATAACCCTTTAAACAACAAGAATAATCCTCGATCAATAAACATGATAGAAACTGTCAAAAGTTCATTAGAGATTCATAGAAGATAGACACCAAGGATTTTTACTGTCGATCAGAGAAGGGGAAAATGAAGAACCCAAAGTTGGAATGGAAAGATACCTAAATGTTAAATAAAGATAACCCCCTGAATCAAGAATGAAATAATTTTCAAGGGATGGAAAAATTTCAAAGAGAGGCTATGAAGTCCAATAATGGTTCAAGAGAAGGGAAACCAAGTTGAATCCCGAAGGAGGGTCAATATCTACTCTGAGAGAGGTTTGAGAAATCTGTTACCTTAAATATGATGTATTTATAAATAATATTGGACATCTAGTATCCTTATAATTTAAATACATAGCTCCCCCAATTTTCCCATTCATTTTGATAATGCATTAAAAACCACTTTGACTACTACTAAAAGAACCAACATGGTGCATTTCCAGATCTTTGTCTTTTTTCCATCACCATACACACTGACACACCATATACAAGGTGTTTTATGAATCCCCATTTCACATAGTTTCTTGAGCACCTTTCCACGACTGTGTCTCCCATGTAACTCCACCACGACCACCACACCACTCATACACACTACTTGGTTGACCATAAGTTGTCTAGAACACCTCAATATATTCTAAAAACACCTCCAAGATTCCTTCTATTTCCCAATTCTCAAAAAACACACAATTTAATAGTCCATGAAGGTCTAAACCATTAACAATAAGTTTTATTTAACAGGTTTGAACATGTTAGGAATTTTAGGATCATATATGAAGGATTTATTAATATTTTATATATCTTATGGAAAAGGGATTAAGTTGATATTGACAATTGAATGGGGTGATGACTTTTTTTTAGATTTATTCTGGTGTTTCATGGCCACTTTTTTTTATGTTAAATAGATTTATTTGGTTTAGGGATTCAACATTAAGTTACTGTTGTTGACTTGAATTTCATGTAAGCTATTTAATTTTATTTTCAATGTTTTATAGATTAGAGTGGGAAAATGACACAGTTTATTCATATACCTTTACTATTGTTTGTTATAATATTAGGAATTTCCAATGTTTTGTTTGAAATTATTATTGTTTTTGGTAATTGAATATACTTTTTTAGGAATTGGGGAGAATCACTAGGGTGCAAGAAACTAGGAGTGGGAAGAAGTTACACTTTTGATAAGTTTGTGTTGATGGATGTAGTTTTTTTAGGCAGATCTCACCTTGACCATACTAAAATTGATTTACTATTTTAGGGGGTTGTTGAGGCACCAGATAACCATAACTCAATATTAGACAGTTCTTCCATCATGGGTTATAGAAAAGAGAGGAGGGATCATAGGGGGTCTGGTTAATTTTTTTAGAAAGTATCATAGAGGTTGAGGATTAGTGTTCCAGTAAGATAATTTTGTATTGAATTTCATAATCCTAGAATAATTTGATAAATCATCCTAGAATTTCATAAATGAATCAGGTAGATAACTTGGTGATCTGCTAAAACCATGATTTGTCATAGGTCTATGGAATTGATATTTTAGTTAAGAAGCGTTTCGAGCTTCATTATCCACTTCTAGTTTTCTTAAAAGACTATTTATCTCCCTCATACACCCCATCATCAAATTTTTCTCTATTGTTTAACTCTCTTGGAAATTCTAATATTTGAGTAAGTTCTCAAGTACTGATTTTTGTGTGATTATCTCTATGTTTATTTTGATATCCCAAGGAACTGTATGATTTTTATCTACAACTGCACCACCACTTGCAAAATCAAGGAGTGTTCACTATATTTACAAAAAACCATTATAAAAGTATTAAATAAGGAGTTGGTTATTGATTTGGTGGTTTAGATATTTATTTAAAATATTTCATAATGTCTCCTAGTATTCAAGGGGTGATTCATTTTAGATTTTTCAAAATGACACTAATTTCCTTTAGGATGGACGAATTTCCTGGAGATGTGATGAATTTGACAAGTAATAGTCACTCCATATCATTCCCTGAGTTTAGTATACCACTAGGGATGTAGTAGAGACTAGATATTGTAGATTCAGTAAAGGGGAATGTGATTGATTTATGTTTTATTTTTTCCTCAAAACCTCTTAAGGATTCATATCATATAATATAACATGAAAATATTTATGGTGAATATTAGGTTCCCATTGGTAGCCCATGGAAATAAGGTGTAAGATTAATCAAACCTGTTTTGTGTTAAAAATCTATGTCAATGATAGGGTGTTGAATACCTTGAAGTTAATAATTTCTATATATGGAAATGACCCTAGTATTATATATTTCAAGATTTAGATATGGGTTATATAAAGGAATGGTTTTTTATTTTACCTAATTCATACTCTTCATTTTATAAATAGTACACTCTACTTTAGGATCAAACAAGTTCGAGTGATTTCTTGGTAGAATACAGAACATTTAAACTCAAGTGATCAATATTTTTTTTAAAAAAAATATGTATAAATTTGTTTTGTTAGAATTTTATTTGGTTTTATCTTTTTTTATTTGTTTTTAAAAAAATAATTTGATTATTCTAGTTTGTTTTATAAGAAAATCAATAATAATTGGTTCCTTATAGAACCATTCTTTGAAATAACTCCATTTAATGTTTGAGGGATCATTGCCTATTGATCAACAATGTTTTGAATGTATACAATAATGTTAATAGTTAAACAAAGATCTATTCCTTAGTGATGGTAATATTAGTATGAATCAATTGTTTTACTTCATATAATGAATATAGGGGGTTTATATATTTGTAGCGATTTATATGGCTTATTTATGAATTAAAATTTATTAAAAAATACTATGATTATTTGGTGTGAGTATGAAGGATTCATACATAATATACATAAATTATTGATCAAATAAAAATGTTCATGTTTAATTAACATTCACAACATTATAAAAAAATGGTTATATTTCTAAATGTTTGGGCTATAATCCTGGATTCGACCTAAGATTCCATACCCACACATATATATTTGATAAATGGTTCAAAAGTATATGAAAAATTTTGTTTTTAGGGATTAATTAATCCCTAAAACAATTAAAATATATCAAATATATCAATAATAATTGACACACTTTATAGAGGTGTATAATATTAATTTAAAAATCATGAAATGTTTTTCTCTAAATAAATCTATCATCCGTAATCTAAAACACACC
The DNA here is from genome assembly GCA_963277665.1 of Viscum album. Classification (NCBI taxonomy): domain Eukaryota; kingdom Viridiplantae; phylum Streptophyta; class Magnoliopsida; order Santalales; family Viscaceae; genus Viscum; species Viscum album. The sequence goes on along the minus strand of OY728120.1, from coordinate 1,531,505,992 downwards.
CCAAAGTAATACTTAATCTGCCATGGATTTGGTGAATAAAATGGTTGTAAATTTTTATGATAGATAATTAAATAACGGAAAAAGGTTTAAAAATTGATTTACATAAACACTACCCAGACACATAAACATAATTTAAATGACATATTGTTGTGATAATATTTAAAAAGCGCTTAAAAAATATATTGTGAAATAATTTAATATAGTATAATAGAATAAAATTATACTTTATAAAGGGTATTAAGGCAAGAGGATAAAATTAAAATTAAATTATCATATGAACAAAATTTCATGAAAACATATAATGTAAAAGAAATCAATGAGTATGAAAATATTGATAATGAAGAGAAGAAGAGAGAAATCTAAAGTTAAAAATTGAGTTTTTTAGATCCTTCTATTCCTTTTATCAAGGCATGTTCACAAAAATTTTCCTTCCTTGGTATTGAAAGTTACAAACTCTTTTAGTTAGAGGAGGGACAGGCATTTATATCTAAAGGGTGTCAAATTTACCTCTAAATATGTCAAACCAGTTTGCTGAAAAATATCACTAGAAAGACTACACTGTCTCAAAAAAATTATTTTAAAATGTTTTATATATAGATATTTAATTCCCCTTATTCAATTTTAATATGCATTGACCATTTCTATAAAATTATTTGGATAAAATACTAATCAAATTTCTGTACTATTACATATTCATATTTCTTCCATGGTCTAAATGTGAATGTGTTTTTCACTAAGGAAAAACATTAAACCAAATAAAAAACATCTAAAAAGTTATTCCCAAATAACAATCATTTCTTCATATAAAATTATATATGAATTATACAAGTTTATTGGAAGAAAAGTTATGGATTTTGGTCTTTTGTTTAAATCTGTGTAGAATTATAGGGTTTAATATTGAGATAATTTTGGGAAAAAAATATAATGATGTTGGAATTGAAATTATAACCCATATTGGCATGTAATATCTGTAGAATTCCTGTGGTTTTCCTTTATGTTTGGACTTTTAAACATATACATGAAAAAAAAAACAATACTACCGATCCATATCATAAGAAAAATTCATTTGGTCATCCTGTGTGATCTATATAGAGCTTCAAATACCCAATATAACAAAGTATCAAGTTGAATTAATTAAAGGAATATGAATTTGAAATCCTAGAAAATAATAATGAAACAATTTGGAAGAGTAACATAAAATTTATACATTAAATTCCAAATTATGGTTCAAAAATTATGAAAATAAACAATGATTTCAAATTATCTACTATTAAAAAACAGGAACATTACATCATAAATGTCTATTTTTTCTTGAAATATTAGTGGAAAAAGTTATTTATACACTATGAATAAATATATAAATTCAATGATTTAATGTAATTTCTTATAAATAACTAATATAAACTTACGTATAATAGTGACCCACCAACTATAACAATTTTATTTAAAATATATAAGACATTACTTATCATGAAAACATGCTAGAAACACAATCATAAATGATAAATAGAGAAGAATAAATTTTCTAACATGGATTTATGTAAATATAATTCAATATCTTAAAGTCTTAAAACCTTTCATATCCTTTATACATCAAATAAAAGATTCTACAAGGGTTCATCATGGGTTAAGAATTTCAAAAATTCCCTCTAGTGAATAATAATAGGATAAAAATTTTATTACAAAAATTGTTTGATTTTTTCATTTATCTAATTGATTATTTACATTTCATAAGTTAATATAATATATTATAACTCATTTTTAACATCATAATATGATGTATTAATGGATATAAATAAAATATGTTATATGAAATAAGAATGAAAATTAAGGAAGTGGTACGATATCTTATATCACGTGATTTTAACCAAGTAATTATTATGGAGTTAAGTAAAAAATACCATGAAATAAAATTTGATATTAAATGAACCTATCTTTCACTTCATACAAGCATCCTGAAAATGAATCTCTATATGAAATAACCCTATAGTTTTTGTAACTTATTAATATTGTTTCCCCTTCTATGTTAATGTTTTTATAATTTTATATGAGGGGATATTTTGAGGTTGAAATTGAAATTTTTGGGGACGATAGTAGGGGTTGTTCGTTATGTAAAATAAAAAACACACGCAAGTACAAGGTACGATCTCACTAGGTACCCAGTGAGGCTGGGAAAGGATAACCAATCTACTTCTTCAACTATAAGGTTACTGGTGGTTTTCCACCAAGCACCTAATCGTCTTTTAGTTGAAAGTATCTTTCTAAAATTTTGTAATTTGTGATAAAAAATTTATAAATTTTCCCTTCTTTTTGAGAATATATATATTGAACCCTACACAAATTTTCTCACTTCTCCTATTCGAACATCATAGTGATCCATACTTCTAATAAAATGAAGTACTTAAGATTAATTCATGGAATTGGTCTTATAACAATGAAAGTATGGTATTTTTATCCCCCACCATTATTTTTCATCATTATTTGGTTGATATATCTCTAAAAACTGTTTATTACATTTTTTTATTATTTTTTGAAATAAAAAATTCAAATTGGAATCATATGGTCATTTATTGAAATAATATTTTTCAAGGATCTTTGTAGGTGGTTGTTAGTATCTTCCATACGCATTCATTTTTTCACAAGTTAAGGTGTAATTGGATACGGGTAAACAAATACAAGGGTTCTAAATAGATTCCATATTGTTCAAAAATTGTGGAATTAATTATTGGTGATTAATGTATTTATTAGATAATCATCCAAGGTCATATTTAATTTCATATCACTTGGTAACCATGTTTCCCTTTTAGTTAGTTAGTTATTTTATATATGGAACCCTTAATGGATATAAGGTTATGTGAATATTTAAATTGACCTATGTGGTCTTGTATGACCATGATTAGAAATATTTCAAGGATAGAGTAAATTACAAAGTGTACAATAATATTATTATATTTAGGGTGAATAGATAGGATTGTAAATTAATATTTTGATGGCCTTTTATGTATCTATCTATTTACTGGTTCAAATAATAGGTCAAATATGGAATGTTTATGATTCTATTAGGACATAGGAAAACAATATTTATGCGGATAGTGTATGTTTCATCCAAGTGGATTTGGGAATGCATTAAACTATGTAGTTCCATACTAAGTATTATTTATCATCAAATTAATGTTATATTTGTATTATGGATTCATGTTAATATACTAAGATAGGGATATGTTATGTCATGATCCATGATTTGACAGGATGGTGACTCGATTCCATGGGAAGAATATGTTATGTCACATCCTCTATTTCTATGTTGAGACCAATATAAGTTATTTCAAAACTTATTATTTAATGTGATACTATGTTATGACCATTTACAATATTCTCATTTCACATTTAATAATAAAAGTATTTAGTTTTAGTCCATCAATTAAGATGGTTGGGGGTTACATAATCTCTCGAAAATAGTCTAGTATCACATTTGAGACTCTATTATTTATTTAAATAATATTTATGAAATCATTCTCAAAGCTATCCTTGTGGTCATTGGTTAATTATATCTCATTCCAATTGAGTTGGGTGAATACCATTTATTGAGGGACAAAATAATATTTATACACATGAATGGATACTAAAAATGAAACTTTCATTAACTTTTAACATAGGAAATCATATGATCATCACATAAGAAGGATTGGGTAATATGTAGTTTATAACCATATAGAAAAGTGATATATAATTTAAATTCATAAATTGAGATAATCCATAATTTTATGTAATAAGGAAGAACAAATATAATTTAAATATACATTGGAAGAGTCACATGTCATTTAAATATATGTAGAGGGCATTTTTCAATTTAAAAACACACATGAAGATATTAGTGGTATCTTTAAAGATTAAAACCACTCAAGAATGTGATAATATTTGTTAAAGTGATTGAAGTCATATAGGTAGACTATATAAGGTCACATTGGTGTTTAAAGATACAAAATTATATAATAAGATATAATATAAAAATTAAAAATGAATAGGAGTTTAAAAATGTAACACCCAACACTGGTTGATGTTGGTAGAACTCGAGAAAACTGGGTTCCAATGAGTTTGGAATTGAGGATGATGTGGATTTTTGGTTTTGGATTGTGAATAATCTATTTTCCACATGTTATAAATGAAAAATATGATCTTTATGAGGAGATAGATTTTATAGTGTAGGATTATAGTGAGTTTTAGGAGTTTGACATGGGTTTATGTTGTTATTTTCTACATGTGGATCATTTTGATGCAACACATGGGGATTACAATGAGGTGAGGTGTTTTATATGATAATTGTTTTCTAAAAATTTAGAATTACATTATATTCTAGGAAAGCCTAATTTAGGGAGTGGACTATATAAGATTGATATATCACATATGTGTTTTTTACCCTGGAATTAGTGAATTGTGCAATGGGGAGGCATGTGTGAGTTTATTTTTATTTCTAGAGTTTGGAGAAGCTATGTCGTGGAAAAAGGATTTGTGGTGTGTAAAAGGATACATAGGAGTACCCTTAAATCATATACATTATTTAATTTTATCTACAGTTATTTTTTTATAATGTGGCTCATGTGTTGTGTTTTTATGTGATGTTTTTTTATGGTGTAGGTGGTGCATCACGGTAGAATAGGGATGCACTTTAAATCTATTCCATTATGAAAAAACTATATCATAATAGAGGAAGGATATGTTGTGAACCCATTATTTATGGGTGGTATTTTATCCATTAGAAGTATCATAATATTTTAACATGATCTGTGTAAGGGAGGTTAGTTTTTTGTTTTCTTTGGAGTAGAGTGTTGCGTCATTTCTAGAGGGACTACGCCAAAAGGGTGAACATGGTGGTGTCACTGCACCGTGACATTTATTCTCACACCATGAAACATGCTCTTGATATTTTTTTATGAATTAAATTAATATTTCTTAGTATTAAAATCATCTGAAATTTGTTTACCCTCATTTTTCGGAGTACCCACACACGTAGTCCCTTTCTCCAATTACGTATCCTCTTCTATGTTGAAATATTCTTTATTTTTATCAAAAATAATGTCCCATATTTTGTACAAGGATTCCATGGGTATGGGAACAAATAATCATCAGTGTATTATTGATTTCATATACTTTTTCAATGTATTACATAATCTATTCCCTGATTTAATTATTTTATATGGGTTTTCAATTACTATCGATTAGGGCTCATTCACCCAATGATACTCAATGGGTGGGAATCCAGTGGATCCGGGTAGGTGGTACTCCAATAATAATTATGGTTTATTCTAGTTTCATTTAATGTGTGATTCATGGAATCACTTACCATATATTATTTAATAAAAATTAATTGAAATAGTATCCCATAACCAATAAGAGTTTGGTAAGTAAATATAAGTCCATGGGTGCCCTTTGAATGGTATGATTCATTTCCATAGACAACAATGAAAACAATATTGAATTTTAGTGTATTAGAATTTATACTTGTGACCCAATGAGACTTTATTTCAGTTATTTTATAACACTAAGGGACTATTATGTTCCTTATCCTCCCAATACATTTGAGATTCGTTTAAACAAGGTAGGAAAGTGTGAGACACTACTTGTAATGTTATTTTCACTACCTGAATGATATTATTTTCTATGAGGGATATATTTAGAATTCTATTTTTACACAGATTAATTCCATGAATACCAAGGACCATGGGGTGGAAATTAAACTATTTGAAGTATATAATTAGAATCAAGGAAGATGTATCATGGTATACTGTGATATAATAATCCTAGAACATGTACCCATATACTCTTCTAAGTTTATTATGTGTGTGAATTAAAAATATTCAAATTAGGGATTGACCTCAATGGACCATTAGGGTTTCCTCAATAGATTTTTAGACTAGATCACTAATATTTGGGGCATGTGTTCCTCCCCATTCTAATATTTAGTAACTAAGTGGGATCTACCTCAGTTTTAAAATTGGATATAGCATTAGGGTGAGAGAACCAATTAAAATCATAATTAATGTGAGTTGGACAATATAAAAATTTCATTACACGTTTCCTATATAGATTTTCTAAATATAATAATTATCCCCTTTATGTTTTGGGGTTATATTGTGTGATGATATACCCAGTTTTATTGTTATTTCCATAATGTGAATGATATTAACCTTTCTTGAAATGTTTTTTGGGTATGGGATGGATTTACCAGTCACATTGGTATTTCCTATGGACTGGAATGACATGCCACTTGGTTTTCTGATTCCTAATATGTGGGAAGATATACCTGATGTGATATTGTGACATGTTTCATAGGAAACTTTCATACATACTATATGATAATGTGACCAGGGTTGTTATTCCTAACCATAAATTCATTTTTATCATATTTTATTATAGAAATTAATGGGTTAATATGAGGGGTTGGGAAACATGAGGGTTGAAACCAATATAGTTCAAGGACACCTCTCCCATATTCAAATATATGTTGTGAACTAAATCAATCCACATTAAACTGAGATCATTATTGTTTCGGGTTTTTATTCCCCATTGTCATTTTTTTAATATGAGTTACGATCATGAAAACCATGGGTTGAGATCATTCTAGACTTTGGTTGTTTTCCCATTGTCCATAATTTCATAGATTAGAGTCCACTTATTCCCATTATCATATGCTACCATTCCATGGTCATGAAGCCCATGGGGTGAGAACATATATATAGGGTCCACCTATCCCTTTTTTCGGATGTTGCTATTCCATGGATGAGATGACCCCATGGTGAGAACTTATATATAGGTGTCTCCTCTCCCATTCATCTGGTGTTGTTATTCCATATTTGAGATTCCCATAGGATGAGACCATGTAGACATGGGTTTCTTCTTCCCTTTATTGTTATTTTTATATAGATATCGAGATATAATTGGGTTGATATTCTTATTTCCAAACACTTCCTTTATATTGAGTTTATATTTATTTGAGTTGTAATCGAGATGTTATAAGACTGAGATCATATAGGCAGGGGATTTATTTACCAACTTAATGTTGTAATATTATACTATGATCAATATTATTTGATTTATGGCCTTATAGAAATGGGAATAATCTTCCCAATTGAACTCCTTATTTATTGTGATATGTTCAGAGACCTTGACATCGACTAAAGAAGTTATGGTCACACCCTAGTGGTTTTATAATACCTATAACTATGACATATTTATTTTTACTGTTATATCATATTTATCATTACTTATAAGAATATCCTAGTATACATGCACCTGTATATACTTGAAATATTTAGGTACACCATTTATGGAGGATTAAAATGTTATACTCATATCCTTATCAAGTTACATGGTATATGAGTGGACCTTATTATTCATGTTCCATGTATAGTCAAGGACTATATTTTTGATGAATGAGCCATAGAACTTCTTAGGAGTTGGGAGTCGGGACCAAGAATTAACTTGGTACTAGTTTTTCTATCATCTATAGCCATTTTATTACTTTGGAAGATTTTATTATATGATCCTCCCATAGAAGATCATTTTTTATTTGTATGAATGCATGAAAATTTAACTGGTCATTGTTTATAAAAAATTTTCTGCTACTATTGTGTTTTTCATTTATCTATGATGCATTAATTTTCTTCTTTTATTTTTTGTGATTTTAGCTAACTATTTTTCTTCTATTGTGAATTATGGATAATTTTACCAAGATGGTATAGTATTCCAACTTCATATATAGACCCACATTTTCATTCAATAGCCTTTGGTGAATGGGGAGGTCCACTTGAGGTATGTGGAACAAAATTTGGTTACAGTGGAGGTGAACCAGATTTGGGATACAATAAAGTGGTTTTATAGTCCTGTTTTTATATTTTCACTATTTGGGATGTAATGTATGGAGATAAAACATGTCATAACATGGGATAGATGCTATGTATTAGTAATGGACATCATTTTCATGAGAAAAAATAAAAGTTTCTAAGTAGTTGGGATTGTTGTTTCCCCTTATCTATTAAAATTAAGATATTTTCATTATTTCAAAATGATGTTTTGGGATTATTGATTTACTATTTTTACTCTTATACTTGTCTAGAAATAGGTGTGAATTAATTCATTATATTAGAATATAGGATTCACATAACATTCATGTTCATTTTTTGGATTGATCACAATGATGATAACATGGGGTCCAATTATTTAATGTTTTGGTAATATCTTATATGAATTTTCTTATATAACTCTAGGATGGAATTATACTTAACATGTATTTTATTTTGATTATGTTATTACTATTTATAATTTATGGGGGTTACCCGTTGTATATTTGATACCTATCCTAGGAGTGGGTAGGTTGACTAGGGTTATTTTTAGTTATGTGATGCCCATATGGTTTTTCAACTCGGTGAGGGTACAATGGGACCCATTTCTTGGGGTAACAATATTGATGTGACTATATATGTGATATCGATCATTAAGTGGAGTAACTTTTTATGTGGGTACCTAGTTAGGATTGGAACCCTAGGATGAGTGTCTTCATTTGAGGATAGAGATTCCAATATTGATAAAGTCTTGAAATGGAGTGATGAAACATTAGTTTCCTTATATATTTAAGAATAATGAATAAAATATTCTTATAGGGGTTTCAAGTACGTGGGATAAAGTCTATAGATTGGATCCGAGAGAGATATGGTGAGGATTTAAGAACAAATATTCTAGTGATTTTAGCTCTATCCATGTGATAGGGTGATTTTCCTTCTTATACATTATACTGGTTGTGATAATGCGAGGGTATCCTAAGAGAGGCATGAAAACCAGAAACATGGTTTCCATTTAGATAATAACCATGGGTAGATGCTTGTATGATATTTAAAATACATGAGTTATGTGTGATCAGCTTTTTATAGACAAAATAAATTCCTTGAGGTATATTAATAAGGAAACATAGGTGGAGTCCCACATGATAACATGACCAATATTCGTGAGAGGAAAGACGAATTATCTAGTAGGAAATTGAGCCTAAGTTTATTGGGGTTTGACTCTCAATGATGTGATTTAGATTATCGATAGGGTTGTTATAAGGTGTGTTCCTACTTGGTTTTTCTATATAATTAGATACAATATCCATTTTGACTATCATAAGTATGGATTTATGACTACATAATTTCTTTTTATTTGTATGATGATCTTCAAGACTCTGAGTATGATTTTTTTGATGTATTCTAATATTTGAATATAAAAGGAGATATTTGTATTTTTTATAGGAATATAAAACCATGTATAATTTGTGAGATATGTTGAGATGTTGATCTTTAGAAACACTCTATGTTTGGGAGAGTGTGTATGCTGGTTTCATTATACTTAATGTTACATAATGGTGATCTAGTTAATGAATAGTTTTTTATTGTGAAATCTATTCGGGATAAGGTTAGGTTGGTAGGAATGTGTGTTTGACACCTTAATACCTTCATGGTATAAGACCTTATGAGGTTCCTTCCTATTGTTTTTAGGTAAAACATTCCATAGAGTTTTTTTTGAATTGTAGGAGTAAGGTTAATGTGTGTTGATGGATTTTTGGATGATCACCCTAGGAATTTGATTGAGTAAAAGATGAATATGGAATGTCTGAGACACCATTTTTCATCTATGGGTATTGAACTTTGATTTTTTATAATTAATTGAGAAACACATGGGATTTAATTATTTCCACAAGTATGATGTATGAACTAGTGAGTTAACTGATTGATTTAGTGTGATGATAAGGTTTCTAGTAGATCAAACTGATCAGCGGTGCTTTGTCAGGTGTCCCAACTATATTCTAGAAAAGTTGGGAACATGAAAAATTACTAGAATGCTAACAGAGATGGATGAGAATAATAGTGGGTTAAGATGTGGAATATATATTTTATTGAGATGGGTTTCTAGTTTTGGGGATATGTCCACCAAGATAGAGTTTGTGATGGTTGTTCTTTAGTAAATATTTATATTGACTTTGTTTAGTATTGCATCGTCATAGGTAGGGAATCTTGGTTAATGGAGTAGTTTGGTTAGAGTATGACGAGAACGGTCTAGTAAGTTTCAGTGCTTGGATAATTATGTGATATGTAACATTTGTATATATGAATGATAAGGTGAAAAATTATATATTAGAGAGACACCATTGATAATGTTTAATTCCAACCCTTGATCGAGTGGAGTATAGAATGAATTATCTATGAAATGTTTGGATTGGTGATAGCAAGGGTTCTGTATGGAACTAAGAAATAATAATACTTTCTGTGCTATGTGTATATATACCTAGTTGGTGAGAGGGAACAAGATTTTGGTATTATATTATGGAAATAGAGAAGGTCAGTGCATTTTATGATTGAATGGTGCAAATATAGAAATCTAACTAGTTGGAGGACTAGGTTTGTGAACGTTAGTACTCATGGAAAGTATAACTCCTTATACATAGGGGAAAGGTAGTTGTTTTGGTCAAGTCTCAAGACTGAGATTGTTGGTTAGAGACCTATATGTTTGGGAGTCACTCGGGTGTGATGATTAGTGTGTAGAGGTTTGATTTATACTAGTAACGTAAATTGTGGGAGTATTAAGATGTTTAATTGTAAATTAACGAGTTACACTATGGGTGGGACATTATTGTGCAGTTGGTAGAAATTAAATGATTCCATGATTCTTAGGCTCTAAGGTTTTTAGTGTTAGTTGGTGTAGTGAGGCATCAAATAACTCTGTCATGCATGATCGGGATCTTTAACTCCTATATATATTTTTTGTACATCATTTAGATGATGAAAATGTGAGAAATATATTGAAACATGATGAATCCAAGGTATTGTGTAGTTTAATTAGATTGGGAATGGTATCAGCATTATGATATTCAATAAGAGATTTAAATTCAGATTATGCATCAAGATTCCGAGACCAATTAGGTTTGAAAGAGATGAATATTGAAATTTCTCAAGGACTAGATATAGTGACCCTCTTTTTTCATACATTTACATTAAATAAGTTTTGTGTAGTACTTAAAAAAATTATACAAACAGTCTCTCAACGACCGTACTAGTCTAGTACCTTTGGAAACATGGATGTATAAACACCAGTTTATAAGTGAGATACATTATCTCACACTAGGTTCTTCATGAATTGCACGCCTTTTAGACACATCAAACACAATACATATCATCCTACCATGAGTAAGGAAACCTACAAAGGGGTGAGCTCAGATGCTGAGTAAGGGTAATCAAGAGAGACATGCAAACATAAACTTGAGAATAGGGTTATGTCAACATGATCATGACATTATAAGATCTTACCCTGAATTTCATAAGATCATAAAAATGAATCACAACATAATGGTTGGAAATTCATAACACAATAATCGTAATGAAATAATGAAAAACATCAATGAAATCATATCATAGGATTACGATAAAGAATATTTTCATACATAAACATGTGATATCATTACCTATAATTCAAGACACATTACTAGAACTTATCAAGGAACATCATGGGAACCACACCTACTGGGCAGGACACACCACCATCCCTAGTGGTATTTCTTTCCTTTTAAAGGATTGACTTTCCCCATCTTCTCCTAGTTGATTGAGTTTCCCCATATTAAAACTTCATGGTTACTACACCTTATAGAAAATACACACCACCATCCCCAGTCACAGTTTAGTCCATTTAAGGGATCATGTTTCCCCATATTCCCACAGTGGATCAGGCTCATCAACTTGATTCAAATAATTATAAAATGAAATATAAAAATTTACCCAATTAATTGGAGGGATATATATGTCCCTCCCATCTATTATTAAAATCATTCATACATGTTCCACAAGATAATAAAAATTTCATCATATAATGACCCATAAAAAGAGACGAGTTTTATAAACATCCTATCATAATCCAATGAAATGAAATGCGTAAAAATAAATTTTCAGCACATCAAAATCTATGGATAATAGATAGTTTTCATAATCATTTCATCAAATCATAACCCATGAAAAGAATCAGGTTTCAATAGAATATAACCAATGGAAGAGAAAGGGGTGTCATAAGCATCGTTATTTAACAACATAAAACATTCAAGAAATAATATGAATTGATCCATTGGATTATTTCATATTAGGGAATTAGTAACATCAAGGGATGTCATATTAGATTAAAAATTACATGGAAAGTTATTTTGGAAACTTTTCTTGAGGAAAATATCATTTATTATTTTAAAATTTCTCTTTAAAACATAAAACCTTTAAAAAAAAATTCTTGATAATAAAATTGAAAACATATAAAGAAATATTTGTAAAAAAATTGGAAATATTTTTATTTGAAAACATATAAATAGTGCATGAAAATGTTTTGAAAAAAGTTTCCTTGAAAAAATATAAAATAAGCTTGAAAACATTTTGAAAAACATTTCCTTGAAAATAATTTTAAAACATTTAAAGGAATATTGAAAAAACTAAAAAAAATAAAATGCATTTTCCTTGAAAACGAGCTTAAGATACCAAATTTGAAAACATTTTTGAAATCACGGTTCTTGATGTTCATGACATGTGTCTCAAAGAAGGAAAATTGAGACAAAACTACTTTTAAGATTTGGTACCTCAAGAAACATAAACACCATGAAAGAAAGATAATTAAATGGATATGTAAATACCCATAAAAATACGGATAACAATAATAGAATATATTCATGTGTAGTATAATCACCAAAAAAATAGATGAGTGGGGAATAAGGCATAAATCTCACTACAATAAAAGTGAGTCTTGAAATCCAATTACCTCGTGTCTTGATCCACTCCATAATCATTAAAATATACATTATAATAAATATATGTTTATTATATAGAATCCTATTATTATTTAAAATACCACATATAGTTTTATTATGACTTATATTTTCATCTTGTTAACAATTTTATGTTAAGTTGTCACTTTGGGTAATATCTTCTTTATTCTTGGCATGTGTCTTAATTTGTTATATCTTTTGTCCATATAATTATATAATGATTCATATAATTTAAAAAACTATATAAATATAATTTATATTCATTATATGTTAATTATAGTAATCACTATAATATAAACTTATGAATTGAATACACCGTTCATGGAGATGGTATGTCGTATGTACGCATAAACGCTGTTTCCATTTAATTGTCTTATTGAAAGGAAGAAATAAAAATACATATATGTATATATATTTAAATTTATAATTATTAATTTTGAATTATTATATCATATATATCATATATGTACACTAAAATCATCCTTAATACATTCCATGTAGTGTGTGAACGAATCACATCGCTTTGAGGGGCAGTAGTCCCCACTTCCTCAAAAAAAATTATCATATTTACACAAAAAGGAAAGTATAATGATATGTGTTATAAATTAATTATAGTAGTTTAAAGAAATAATATATATCATATATAAATGTATTTTAGATCATAATTCACACCATGATAGTTGGTAAAGGAAATCAAACAATCTTCATTTAATGAGGTGGATGTTCACTGTACACATAAATAATATGTTCGTTACCCATTTGATGGAAGTTTGTATAAATATGGGTAAAAAATAGTATAAAGGAATATAATTATATTTATGATACTAGTGTTATTAAATAATTATGGAATAAGGATAACTGAATTAGTAGGGAATGAAAATAAAAGAAAAGAGTTTGAGGAAGGGTGTTACCTCTTAATCAGGTAACTCCTTTAGGGTTTCAGGAAATGGAATCCTTGGAAGGTTTTATTCCAAAATAATGGATTCAAGTATTAAGGGGGTATTTATGGAATTTTATTGCTTAGATATTTTATAAACCTAATAGGTTTTAATGGTTTGTTGAATATGTAGATGTGGTGTCCTTTTATAGGGAAGGGATGGGACAAGATTGGCATTTTAAAAAAATTGTTTTCATGTGCCCGTGTTTTTACATAACAAATGTCATAAAAACTAAAACAACTCAATAATGGAAGGTAAATGGATGAATAATGGGCATAAAATATGTTTTAGACAAAATTAATGGTCATTTGGGCCTATATTTGTATGATTTATTCCAATGTTAAGCTTAATTTTACCTTAATCATTGTAATAAATTTTAATTACTTCCACAAATAGTTTTGGTCAAAAATGTAGCATAAATTATTTGAAATAATATAATATTCTAATCCAAAAAATTTAATCTCTTTTTCCAATGTATAATAAAAAATGTGGGAGACATTAATTTATATTTAATCACACTGACGGGGCAACACTTCAGTGTTTAAAATTAAAAATGATCAAAAACATTCTCTGTTTTTATATCAAATTTAAATGTGAAATTATTTCCAATGGCCTATATTGGGTTAATTGATAAAAAATCAATGTAATTTAAATTAAATAAAATTTAAAAATACAATTTATCATTTAAAATAAATTATATGAAAAATTAGTTTTGAATTAAAATTTAGTATTTTCACTATTCACCAAAAAATGAGGTTTCCCAAAAAAATCCCAACAATTAACCCTAAGATTATTTTGATATTATAATTTCAAAAATTAATCTTATTTTATCAAATTCAAATTATAAAATTAATATAAAATTAATTTTATTATTTTTTTCAGAAGGACATAAAAAGAGTTAATTTGAGAAAATAATATTTTTAAACATTTAATGACTTTAGAAAAAATAATATATTTCATTATCAATATGTTTTATTTATATAAAACCATTATAAGAAATATTTGAAACGTTTTTATAACTATTCATATTACTATGTTTAACCTGTAGGTTATAATATCTCATTTAAATAATTATATCAAAAAATATGTTTCGTAGAAAGTCATTTTTGCATGTAACATACACCAAGATGTTGTTACATGTGACATACTCTGAGTGAATTCCTTGTGATAGGAATTCATTGATTTAGTGACAATCAATGAAAATTTAATTTATTGGAGAAAAAAAGGTCTATAAAAACTCAGTTTGTTACATTCTACCCTCCTTAAATTGAATTTCTTTATTTAAATTCATCATTTGGGTAAAAAATGTGGATAATTCAAGTTTATCATGTCCTCAAGTTCCCATGTAGCTTACTATAACTATTTATTTCTCTATAAATCTTTTACCATGTGAGTGGTCTTATTTTTTAGAACTTTGTATAATCCATAATTTCAACTAGTTGATCCTCAAAAGAACGATATTTTACAAGTATTATGAACTATAAGTTCAGTACATGTGAAGGGTTAGGTCTGTACTTCCTTATAAGGGACATATGGAACACATCATGGACCTGAGAGAGATTTGGAGGAAGTACCAAGTGATAGGCTACCATATCGATAAGATAAAGGATCTCAAAGGGATCGATATAGCTATGGATTAGTTTCTATTTGTTAAAAATCCCATAACATTAATCCAGTGAGATATTCATAGAAACACCTTCTCACCAAATTCAAATTATTGATCACTCCATCGTTTATCGACATAACTTTTCTTCCAACCATGAATTTCCATGATATGATTTTGAATCTCTCTCACATTATCTACAATTTCTTCAGTAATATCAGTTCAGAATAGCTTTCTTTCTCCAACCTCATCCCAACACATTGGAGTTATAAATTTCATCCAATATAGGGATTCATAAGGTTCCATATGAATTATTTAGTGCAAGATATTGTTGTAAGAAAACTCAACTAGAGGATAGTGTTGATCCCATCCACATATGAAATCTAGAGAACAAGATATCAATATATGATTTAGGGTTTGAAAAATTCATTCAAACTAACCATAGGTATAAGGATGATAATAAATGATGAAAATCAATTCGGTTCATGTTCTTGTTGTATAATTCTCCATAACTTAGAGGTAAACCTCAGATTATAATCAGATATAATAGAATGTTTTACTCCATGAATCCATAGTACATTCGTAACATATATCCTGGTATGATGATCCAAAGATAAGTCTTATATAATAGTTATGAAGTGTGTTGAAATTTTAAGGTGATTTAATACCACCCATAGAGAATTAAACCCTTTAGAGGTTTTATGTAGTCCAACAAAAAAATCAATAGTTATCTTCTCCCATTTTCATTCTGGTATGGGTAATAGATGCAACAACCCCTTTGAATTTTTTCATTTATCTATAACTTATTTTCATACCAAGCACTAAGATACAAACTCTATGATATCACTCCTTATTCCATCCCACTATAAGTATTCATTCAAATCCAAATACATCTATGTACTTCCAGGATGAAAAGAGAATGAATAACTATTAGCTTCCTCTAACATCTCTTCCATCAAATCTAGTATGGAAGGATCAAATACATGGTTCATGAACCTCATCATTCCATACATATCAAGGTCAAACATAATAATATTTAAAACTTCCTTTTTAGATCTACAACTTTCTTATGCCCCTATTTAATCTTCACTTGGACAGAGGGTTGACAATTCATTTTAGAAAGATAATCTTTTTCGCATTCCTTTATGATTTCCAGCTCCATACTTTTCAAATATAGAAATATGGTAACTTTTTTGACCCTCATCATGGATAATATAACATGATCCTTTCGACTCAAAGAATCATCTACCTTGTTCACTTTCCCATAGTGGAAATTTATTGAGAAGTTATAATCCTTTAACATCTCTAACCATATATTTTGGAACATGTTAAAATATATCTGTGTGAATATATATTTAATACATTTATTATTAGTATATATATCACACTTTTATCTATAAAGATAATACCTCCATATATTTAATGTAAAAAATACCACTTCTAACTCCAAATCAAGAGTTGAAATTTTTTTCTCATTAATCATTAACTGCAATGAGGCATGAGGAATGACCTTGTTATTCTACATAATAAAATATCTGAATCACTTATTGGATGAATCAATAAATATTAAAAACCCTTGTCCATAACAAGTTAATGTAAGCATAGGTGGACTGAACAACCTTCTCTCCAGTTCTCGGAAATTTTACTCACATTCATATATCCTGAGGAACTTGACACCGTTTCGAGAAAAAATGGTCATAGGATTAGATAGTCATGTAAAATACTCCACAAACCATTGATAATATCCAACTAAAATATGAAATGTATGTATATTAAACACTTTGGTTATTCTATGAAAACATTTAAAAGCTTCTATCATTGATAGATCTTCTGCTAGACAATCTCTTAAGATTATGTGACCCAAAATGGAACCTTTTTCCAGAAAAATTCACACTTTGAAATTTTTTGATATCATTTCTCCTTCCATAGGGTCTTTAGTAGAATTCCCAAGTGTTCTTCATGTTCAATATTTTTCTTTTAATAGATAAGAATATAATTTATAAAGACTACCACAAACTAATCTAGGTAATCCTTAAAGACTATATTCATTAAATCCATGAAGATAGTAGTGGAATTAGTAAGACCAAAAGGCAATAATATATATTCATAGTGTCCCTACCATCAAAGAAATGTCGTCCTGGGTTTTTCATTGTTATTGACCCTCAATTGATGATATCCAGAGTGAAGGTCAATCTTGTAAAACTATTAATCTCAATGCAATTGATCAAACACATCGCCAATATGGGAGATATGATACTTTTTCATGATTTTGATATTTTTCAGCTCCAAATAATCAATGTAGTGTCACATTGATCCATCTTTATTTTTCACAAAAAAAAATAGGTGCACCCTATGGTGACATACTTGGTCAAATTAATCCCTTATCATGGTTTTCTTAGAGTTTCTTTGTCAATTACTTCAACTCAATTAGGTCCACCATATATAGAGTCATTGAAATTAGTGTGGAACTAGTATGAGTTCTATTAATAACTCAACTTCACATTTTGGTAGAAGGGTGGGTAACTCTTCTTGAAAGACATTAAAAAATTCCCAGATAAAAGGCATATCATCGATGTCGATTTTATCCCCATCCAAGGGAGATAAATAAAACTTTTGAATGGAAATTAAAACCCATACACTGGATGTAATCTCCATCGTATTTTCATAATTATCATCACATTTATGTGTAATCATTGGAGGGTTTTTAATGTCAACTATAAATTATTTTCCATGAAATTTGATGTGGGATTTATGTAGAAAATCCAAGTCTTTCGTATGATGACATAAAATTAAAAAAAGGAAGAATGATAAGATTTACAAGAATCACATTCCCCCAAACTTCAACGAGAGAGGAATCATAGTGTTGAGAATAAATAATCATTCCATTAGAAATTTTCACTACGAATTCCACATCTATTTGTTTCAGTGGAATATAAATACCCTTATAAAATTCCATATATATGAAGGAGTGGGTAATTGAAAATAAAATAAGACTTTATCTACTCTATAGTGGATGGTAAGTGTACCATTCACCACGTCATTATTACACCCCTTATTAGAAACAACGATTGAAATATAATTACACTAGTTACTTGGTTTAAGAGGTTTCTAACATTGATCATCCTGATTAGCCTTTGGTTTGGGGCACTTGTTACCATAATTCCCATTCCCCTTACTCTTTTATCACTGAATCATGGGAGTTTCATTATGCATTGCTTTTTATTCATTCACACTATTAGTTAACTTATTCCTATCACATTGGTAATAAAATTCTTAATGGGCATCCCTTATACCCTTAAAACATTTATTATACCCCTTAAGGAAATTTTCAACATGCTTATTCCCACACTTATAGCATAAATTAAATCTAATAATCTTCTCTTTATGATTTGAAGTTTTTTCTTTAAACAACATATTCCTTTACTTGTTAAAACAATGAGATTGATATGAATGTATAACCCCCATATAAACTTTTAATTAACAATTCAAAATATCTTTATAGCTACTAATGTCTCTTATAACCTACACCCTTCTAAGACTTGGATTTATGCCACTAAAGAACCTATCAACATTAATTTTTGGTTGGATGATACTTCTAGAAGCATACCTCACATGCCTTGTGAAATTAGTCATGTAGGTACCAATAGATTCATCATCCTTTTTCTTCAACTTGAGGAACTCCTTTTACATCATCATATGATGAACATAAGGAAATTACTTATTAAAGAATAAGTTATTGAACTCATTCTAATTCATGGATTCAATTTCATCTTGATTCTTGATATTCTTTATTAGTGTCCACCACTAGACTTCTTCACCTTCTTATCGATAAACATCTTGAATGAATTTATGAAGATCTAAACACTAGAGAATAGAGAATATATTTTCAGTGGTACTGATCCAGTGTTCAGCAACAAGTGGATTAGAAGACCCATTGATAGAAAGTGTAAGTTTCCTCATGAAGGACTCAAGAAAATGTTGTTCCCTCCTTTTATAATTTGTATGTACACCATGATTCATAGTTTGAGAGATTATGGTGAGCATAACAATGAGGTTTTTAATTTTTTTCCTCCAATATCATTTTGTTTCATAGGAGGATAATTTTTTCATTGTAGGTTTCAATAACCATTAACGTGGTTACTTCGGGTTCCATCCATTAAATGAAATGAAAATCATAAAGGAAGAAACAATTATCATAATGAAGAAACACATAATCATGAAATGTCACTTATAGGATGTCTAAATTAGGAAACATTATTTAATACCTGACACATTAGGTTTATCCTTGGTTTTTCATAGCCAAATTCTATATAAATTTGGTCATGATGGTTCATGGAGAGTTCATAAATTCCCAAATAATATCCCCTAGGAGAGAGAAACAAGGTGTACAACAAGGCACATTGTCATGTACTAGGTTATTCCAAGTCTCACCTGACACACCTTATTGGAGTAATTTTCCTTGGTACATTTTTTCTAAATCCACAACCACTTTTAGTATCTATAAGCGGATTTATTTTAGGGAAACCACTTACAATATCCTTTACCAAAATTCAAGGACACTTTTTGATACGTTTTCCTTATCCTTTGACTTAACCTTAGGCATGTCCTTAGAGTTCTCCCTAAGGTTTTTTGATAGTATCTTTAAAATGTTAACTAAACTATTTTTCTAGTACCAACTATATCAACCCCCTCTTTTTAAACATTTACATTACATAGGTTTTGTGGAATACATAAAACAATATACAAATAGAGTCCAAAAGATTGTACTATTGTTGTTCCTTTTGAAAACATGGAAACATTAACATCAGTATGTAAATTAGATACCTTATATCTCAATAAGTTTTTCATGACTCACACCTTTCTTTGAAACACCAAACTTAATACATATATTCAAACCTTGGGGAAGGAAACATAGAATGGGGTGACCTCAGATGCTCATTAAGTGTAAACAAGGGAGGCATGTAAGAATAAACATGAGAATAGTGGTATGTGAATGTGATCATAACATTAGAAAATTATACCATACAAGTCATAAGATCATATACATGAATCATGACTTAATTATTGGTATTTCAAAATACCTGAAATGTATTTAAATAGAGAACATAATCCATGAAATCATATCATAGGAATAAGACTTGGAATTAGGGCATATATAAACACGTGATATCATTCCCTATATGTCCAGATTCCTTTATAGAACTTATCAGGGAACTTCATGGGAACCACTCCTACTAGGTGGGTTACACCATCATCCCTAGTTTCAATCCTTTTATTATAAGGGATTAGGTTTCCCCATATTCCCATAGTGAATTGGGGTTCCCCATCTTCCAACATCATGGTGACTACACCTACTGGGTGGGACACACTACCATACCCATTAAAAATACTTTACATATAAGGGATCAGGTTTCTCTATCATACCATAGTTGATCATTCCTGATTTACATCACTATTTTGTGAGATATAAATATTTTCCCAATGAATTGGACGGAGATATGGGTCCCAATATTCTCATAATAAAATCATTCATATGTGTGCCACAAGATAATAATTATTTCTTCATATGATGACCCAAAAATAGAGAAGGATTTTATAAAAATTCTATCATAATACCATGAATTAAAATGGGTAACCATTAATTTTCATCGCATCATAACCTATAGATTACAGACTGGTTTTAGAATCATTTCATCAAGGATTAACTGGTGAGAAGAAGAAGGTCAAAAAAGCTTATAACCTATAAAATAGAATTGGGTGACATAATAATAATTCCACCAAAACATAAACCATTAAAGAAAGAGTATGAATGGAACATTTGGTTCTTTTACTAGAAAGACATGAAAAACAAAAAAAGATGTCATTTGGATGGAAAATAACTGGTGAATATATTTTGAAAACATTTCATGAGGGAAATTTCATTTCTTATCTGAAAAGGATCTTTAAAACATAAAACCATTTGATATTTGTTGTCTTGAAAATATACATGAAAACTTATAAAGAAATATTTGAAAACATTTTAGTACCCTTTTTCAATGAAAACATATTAAGATAGATTGAAATTATTTTGAAAATAATTTTCCTTGAATACTTATAAAATAATTTGGAAAACATTTTGAAAAATATTTCATTGAAAAATACTTCGAAAACATTTAAAGTAATCTTGGAAACCATAAAAAAATTTAAAATCTTTTTTTCATGAAAATGAGGTTAATAGATCATCTTTAATTTTTTTGAGTACATGGTTCTATATTTTCATGGAATGTGTATCAAAGAAAGAAAATTGAGACAAAATTACCTTTCCAATTTTGTAACTCTTGAAAAATAAACCCCATAAAAGTGAGATTATAAAATGGATATGTAAATACCCATAAAATAATTTATGACAAGGATATAATATAATCATGTGAAGTATATTCACTAAACCAAAGAGATGAGTGGGGAATAAAGCCTAAATCTCACAAAAATAAAAGTGTGACTAGAAATCCCCTTACCCCATGTCTTGACTCTCATCGTACTCATTAAAACATCCTATATAATAAATATAAATTTCTTATACAAAACCATATTCTTATATCTAATATTATATACTTTTTATTGTTTCTTTATATTACCCGCTTGTAAACAATTCTATTTCAAGGTTTCACTTCGGCTAATATGTGATTTGTTATTTATATGTTTGTTAATTTGTTATATTTCTAGTCCTTATTCATATATCATTATTTAAATAATATAAACCATGATATAAATATTATTTATGTTAATTATATGTTTATTATAACAATATATATAATATATACTTATGAAATGGAATAAACCATTCATGGATATGGTTGGTTGTATGTACGCATGAATGTTGTTTCCGTTTTATTGTCGTATTTAAGGAAATAAATTAAATGAAAAATATTTATATATTTTTATATATTTAATTTTTATATTATAATTATTATATCATATATATCATATATGTTAATTAAACCCATCCTTTATACATTCCATGTAGTTTTTTAATGAATCACATCACTTTGAGGGGCGGTTGTCCACACTTCCTCAAACAAAATTATCATATTTACACAAATTTGAAAGTATAAAGATAAATGTGGTAAAATAATTGAAGAATATAAAATAAATAATATATATATCAAATAAATATTATATAAAAAAAGTTTCCATAAAAATTACCACCGTGAGAGGTGGTAATGGAAAACGAACAATCATCGTTTTGGGAGATGGTAGTTTGATGTACACATAAACAGTATGTTTGTAAACAATTAGATAGATGTGTGTGTAATTTTTGGTTGAGAGCATATTATAAAAAAGTATTAGTATATTTAGTATAATTTTGTGGTTAAAAAATCATGGAATATGTATAATTGATTGAGATTATAATGGAAATAATAGAAATGAGTTTGAGGGAGGGTGTTACCTCATTATCCGGTAACATCTTTTGGTTTTCACCAAAGGGATTCATTGGAAGGTTTTATTCCAAAATTTAGGATTCAAGGAGGAGGAGAGGAATTTTTTTAAGAGTATTGGGTAGATCGTTTCTGAACATAATAGGTTTTATAGGTGAGAATAATGGGTATTGGTTTTGACCTTTTATAGGAAAGGGAGGGGACGTAACTAGCATTTTTGAAAAAACAAATAGGTGGAACCTTGTTTTAACAAATAAAAATCATAAAAAAACTAAAAAAACTCAACAATATATGTTTCATTTAAAATTAAATTCCATGAAATTTGTGTGTGAAATGTTTCTAGTTCATTTAGGACCTTAAGTTTAAGGTTTATTCCCTTGTTAATCTTAATTTTACATTAATCATTGGAATTAAATTTAATTATATTCACTGATATTTTTTACTCAAAAAATTATTTTAATTTAGTATAATTTATTACTTATAATTATTCCAAACATTCAATCCATTTTAAAAAATTATAGTCAGATTAGTGGTAGAAATTAATTTAAATTTAATCTCGCTGACGGGACAACACTGCAGGTTTTTAAAGTAAGATTGATCAAATGCTTTGTATGTTTTTATATCCATTTTCAATTTCGAATTGGTTATAATGAAATATATTGGATTAATATATAAAAATATAATTTAATTAAACTTAAAAAATTTTAAAATATAATTCAACCTTATAAATAAAGTAGATGAAAAATCAGTTTGGAATAAAAATTCAATATTTTACCCTATTCACCCAAAAATGACGCTTCTCAGAAAAATACCAAAATTCACTCTACAATTATTATGGAATTATAAATTAAAAAATTAAGTTTATTTTATCAATTTAAATTTCTAAATTTTTCTAAAATTAATTTCATTTTTTGATAGAAGGATATGAAAATATATTCGTTTGAAAAATAATATTTTTAAATTTATTAAGACTTTACAAAAAATTATATCTGTAGTTATTAATATGTTTTATTTATAAAAAACTTTATAAATAAATTTTAAAATTAGTTATTAATATTAATACTAATAATTTTAATGGATAGGCTAGAATTATCTATTTTAAATAATTATTTCCAAAAAAGATGTTACATAGAAACATAGTGTTGTGTGCGGAATACGCCAATTCGGTGTTGCATTTAATGTATATAGAGTCAATTCCATGCGAAAGGAATGTTTTAATTAGTAAAATAAATTAAAAATAAATTTAGTCAATTGAAAAAGGTCCATAAAAACTCAAGGTGTTACCTGAGAATTGTTATGGTGGGGAGGTTGAAATGCGCCACAATGGTACATATCAGTAGAAATAGAGAAAACTAGGTTCCATTGAGTTTGAGACTGGGGACGATATGAATTTTAATATTCTGATTGATAATTGGTTATTTTAGGTTGATAATAAAGGACTTAAAGGATGTTTTTTGAGGTGGTAGATTGGGTGGAGGAGGCCTTGAAAGAGTTTCAAAATTTAGTACTAGGTTTGGGTTTTGATTCTACTGTACATTGTTCATCACACCACAACACATCAAGATTGCATAAGTATGAAGTTTTGTGTTGGATTAAAAATTTCATTATAGGTTGATGAAAATTATGAAACCTAGTGTGTTGTTGTCTGGAGAGTGGTCTAAATAAACATAATATATCAAATAGATGGTCAGTATCATTGAGTACTTAGGGCAGTGTGTTGTGGGGAGGCCTACATGATATTTTTTAGAGTTGGTAGAAACCATGTTGTAACATAAGGATTTGAAAATTTTTGAATTATACATTGGATAAATATTTGGTATTTTGTTAGATTAAATATCCACATCATGTGGCTAGTCATGTCCTAGCCCTTGTGTTACACCATAAAGCCCTACTCGGGGTAGAGGTTCCACACAACGTATAAGGAATCAGCCTTAAACCTTAAATAATCTTGAATTAAATGAATAATTCACATTGAGGATCTTTTCTGGTTTAGAGTTTTAGAGAATTAGGACATAACAATTACATAAAAACATAAAGATTACAAGTACACACTACTACTCGTTATCTATTTTTTTCATAAAATGAAAACTCTTAAAATGAAATATGTCTAGTTCCATGTTTTAGACTGCTTGACTTTTCTTTGATCCCATCCATGACCCTATTCATCTTTATGTACTATGGACCATATTTCAAAAAAACATGGGATGAGCATAAAAATCTCAGTAAGGGATACACAAAGAAGGGAACTGTTAGTTTTGAAAAACAACAAGTAAACCATTAATATCAAGAGTAATACTTTTAACCTTTATGATGTAGTAAATACTCTTAACTGAATAAAAGATCATTGCTTACCCTTTTGTAACCAAAAGATTACCATAAAACCCATATAAATAACACATAACATATAAAGGTAACTTGGGACATAAACATACTTAAATGGAATAACCATACTTTCAACTTCCACACATATCACTAAATGGAATATCCATACAGCCGACTTCCATACGCAATGCATTGGAGGTTATAATGTAACCACCCGTCCTGGTATTCACGGCACCAACCGTCATATGGTTTATCATGTAACCACCCTTCAAATGCCCAAGTACCATCATAACACATAAAATATTGAAAATATAGTCATTTCACTAATAACATTTCATTTGCAATCATAAGAAGTAATTTCAAGATATTGAAATAAACAATCCATTTTCAAAAACCATTTAAAAAAAGATTTTTCAATCAAAGTGTCCCATACCACATTGAAGAATTTAATGTAATTATAATTTTAAAACATTAATGTACATATAAATAAATTCTCAAAACCATTTTTAAAACATGGACATTAAAGATAAAGATTTATAATAATAAATCTTTTAAAAATTTAAAAATGATATTTTTAATGATTTTTTAACAAAATAGGAGACTCTTGAATACAAATAATTGAAGAATAACATTTAATAATAACTTTATAATATAATTAGAATAAATTTATTCATGATATAATATGAAAAATGACATTATATACACCATATAAATGTGAAATGGTGCATAACAACAATGAATTCTCAATGGCAATGCAAATTGAGATGATATCCCTTATAAATATGGTATCCTTTGATTAAGGATGAATCAATTACATAATTATGTGTGAAAAATAATAATACACCCAATATAAGAGGATATTAAGTGTAAAACAATCAGAGGTAATTCACACATATTCATATGACAACATATCCAAGAAGTACAAGTTGAACCCAAAGAATTGAAATTGGGTTAAGAAGTTCCCTTGCAAAAATTCGACAGCCTAACGACATCACTTTAAAATTCAGAAAATGAGTTGATGAGAGAGTAAATGGAATCTCATCACTTGAACATAAAATTTACATCAATAAGGATATTGAAGAACACATCCCAACATAATAATATGTAAATTAAAAGACATAACAAAAAGAAGCCTTTTAAAAAGAGGAGGGTGATAGATTCCCTTACCGATTTGGTAAAATGCAAAACATATGACACATGAAAGAAGGATCATAAAATGAAGATGTAAATACTCATAAATGAAATTATATTACACAAATATTATGATCATGGGAAGTACATACACCACAAAAAAAGAAATAGTGTCAAATATATCATGAATCTCACGGAAATAAAAAGTGAGATGAAACCCTTTACCACTTTGTAATCAACTGATTCGTATGACCAAAAGTTAATAACAACCAAATGAATAATAGAATACCATGAATATAATGAGAATAATTATAATATATATCAAATTACAGTACACAATACACCACATTCAATGAATAAGAGGCGAACGATGGAAATCTCACGGAATTAAAATTGAGATAAGAAAATAACTTACAAAAATTCGGCAGCCTAAAGACGCCACATAAAAATTCTTAAAAATATTTTATGAGAGTAAGAGGGGGTCTCTCATCATATAAAAATAAAAATTACAGTAAGGTGAATATAAAATAACATCCTCCAAAAAAATAACATAGAGCATCAAATAAATGACATAAAAGAGAGTACTTGAAAAGAAAGAGAGTGGTCAGATCCCTTACCTCATGTCCGACTTGACTCGATCGTTCATTAATCTCTTGAATAATAAACTACAGTTACTTTATACATTATTAAGAACCTTTTTCAAGTTTATTATTCCTTTTATATCACTTATTACCGTGTTATAAACATTATGTCATCATTTAAGTTAACATCGTTCATTTTGTCGATATTTGGTACTTGAGTCAAACATAAACACCTTATATTTACATGTTTTCCATGTGGTCAATAGTCCATTATATCCAGAATGGTGTTCATGATTTAGATATCATATATATCATATATATCCAGTATATACATGAATTTATAATATTACATAACATTTGGAGGTGAGAAATGAAATGCATCGTTCATGGAGATGGTAAGTCGTACGTACGCTTGAACGCTAATTTCATTTTCATTTATTGATTTAATGGAATTAAAACATAATGATACATTGGTATATTAT
The DNA here is from genome assembly GCA_963277665.1 of Viscum album. NCBI lineage: Eukaryota > Viridiplantae > Streptophyta > Magnoliopsida > Santalales > Viscaceae > Viscum > Viscum album. The sequence goes on along the minus strand of OY728120.1, from coordinate 1,531,478,700 downwards.
AATTATATTATAATATTATATATAATATCATCAACTCTATCCTTTATAAATCCCACATAAGGCATTAATGAGTCACATCACTTTCAGGGGGCGGTAGTCCGCACATCCTCAAATAAGATTATCGTATTTACCCACTATGGAAACCATAAAGGGGTGCTATAAATGGAAAATATAGAAGCATGAAGAAAAAATAAACATAATATATATCATATATATATACTGTGCCATCATAATGGCCACCATGAGAGGCGGTTGGAGATATTTGAACAATCATCGTTTCGTGAGGCGTTAGTTTTCCATCCATAGAAACATTATGTTCTTCATCCATTAAATGGAGGCGTGTGTAAGTGTAGTGCTAATATTTCTCATAAAAACATCATAGTATATTTAGGATACTGTTTTTGTTATAAAGGAAAGGAATAAAAATATTTTAAGGGTTGGATAAGTAAAATAAAAGAAAACAAATTAAGAGAAACTGTTACCTTTAATTTGGGTAACTCCCTTTGGTTTGAACAACAGGACTTCTTGAAATGCATTCTGCCTAAGGTAAGGCTTATAGGAGGAGGAGAGGGATGTAGGTAGATTAATTAGGTATAGGTTTGACGATCCAAAAGTCTTGAGTGATGTGTGGAATTGCATAGAAGTGGTCTCCTTTTATAAGGGGGAGGAGGGGCTCTTTGGAAAAGTGTGAAAACATTATTTTATTATAAACTTATCTTCAGTTTAAAAAGGTCCAAAAAACATTAATGTAGAAGATACAATGACTCATATTCTAAATAAAATAATCCAATAGGAATTGGACAGGTTTTGAAAATTATTTTTTTCTTTATAATCTTATTTATTTAAATCATTTATTAATGAGGTAAACACTGCATCATTATTGTGTCATAAATAATTTAATTTATGTGATCTCTAAAAATTATAAAAAAATAGTATTATATAGGAAATAATTTTATATTTCCTTGTAATATTTATATTCGAAAAGATAATTTATATAACCCCTTGTAAAAATTAATTTACTAAATGATATTTTCTTTTGTCATTTTTTCCTTTACTTTAAGTTAATTATTCTAAATTGTCATTATCACTCCCATGTGGCTCAATGGGGTCCCAAAATCTACCCAAAGATGGCCATTGTCGTTAATGACTCAACCAATAAGGTTTGGACAAGTGTTAAGGTAATTTAGAATTATTATAATATTCTTTTTACCTTAAATTACCTTATTTATCTTTAACCGCAGTAAATAAAAGTCAAAAGTTACTATTCACCAAAAATTATTTTCATCTTATTGAACCACATTTTACTTATTGATAACAACCATGTATGTCGGATTTTTGAAATTAAATTCACAGAAGTGGTAAAATTTTATTTAAATGAAAAATTCAGTTTTTTTAACTACCACTAAGCAGTTTCACTATTCATTAAGAATTGATGTTTTTCGGAAAAAATACCAAAAATTCAGCCTAAGATATATTTGATATTACAAATTCAAAAATGATGTATATTTTTTCAAATTCAAAACATAGAAGTGGAATTAATTAATATAAAATTAATTCCCATTATAAAAACAAATATCGTGATTTTAAGAAACTTTAACTATTAAAAGATTGATACTTGTTTATGTCCAATTTCAAAGTAAAATTAATTCCAATGAAAAAAATTGTATTAAATGGTAAAAATATATTTTAGTTTCAATTTAAAACCAATTAAAATGGTAATATATCCATATAAATAAATTATATTAAAAGACACTTTTGAATTAAAATATAATATTTTTCACTATTCATTAAAAATTGAACTTTATCGGAAAAATTCCACAAATTTACACAAAGTAAATTTTTATGTCCCCATTTTAAAAGAAGGATTTTATTTGGTCATATAGAATGTATTAAAGTGACCAAAACTAAATTTAAAAAGGGTTCTTCATTAAAAGGCGATAAATCAGCCCTTTAATGTAAATTATACTTAAAATTAGATTCATTCACATTTTAAGCCTCTAACTTTTATTGGATAAATGTAAATACATTTAAAAAACATGTATTATCATATTTTAGTTAGTTTTTTTCATTCCTTCCAATACAACGGCTAGGAGTTAACTACCATTTAAAACAACAATATTATATTACTAGTGTGCAACATAAGATTTCAAAGACACCTGTTGTTGCGTATCGTGTACGCCCTCGAAAATAGAAACCCTTTTAAAATTAATATTTAACTCAAAAATTAATAAATATTAAAAAATTAATATTCATTATTTAGGTGGGATGTTTCATCCTTCTCCCCTCTTTGGAATTGCGTCCTAACAATTTTAAAATATGGGCTTTGAAACATTATTGAAAGTCCCATATCGGAAAAAGATTCAGTAAAACTGTCACTTTCAAAGAATGAAAGAGAAGTACAATGGTCACCCGAGTTACCCATACTAAGATTCCATGAAAACATGGAATGTTAGTAAAAAACACGGGGTCATGTTCTGATGGAGAGTGATAGGAAACATGATTAGTAGAAAGTTAACCACAATAAAATTAAAAACTTATGTTGTGTGTAAACGGTATTTGATTACCCAGTAGGAAACGTAAACCAACAACATTTTTGTTCTACGTTCCTTTTCATAATTTTGTGAAATTCATCATCTAAATAGAATAAAAACATAAGGAAATATACTTACCTTTAAGTCGAGTTTCATCTTTTAATAAGTTTCTACCAAAACTAATCATTACTCTAAACGATTAGCATTCAAAAAGACATGGTCACATAAAATGCACAAGAATAATATTCTAGAGAATAAAATAATTAACAATAGGAGAACTATATATTTCCCTTGTATTTAGTCATCAACTAAAACCAAAATTGTTAGTACAAGATCAGATAATCACCAAAAGGATAATCCTTTATAAAAAGAAATACTACTCTTAATCTCTAAAATTCAATAAAAAGTACCCAAGGTTCAAGAAAGACCATTAAATAAATAGTTATCCTTAAAATTATTCAAAGTAATCCAAACTAATATTGAAACCCAAATCTCTAAAGGATTTAATCACATAGTCTTCTAAGGTAAATCTTAACATTTACCTCCAAATAACATCAGTTACTCTTAATGTCTCATACTGAAAAGTAATTAATCTAATCACATATCCTCAATGATAGGTTAATAATTTGCATAGATCACCCAAAATAAACTTATTCCTGATTCATAAGATCATCTTACTAAAAATAATTAGTCATACTAACCAGGAACTTCATGTAGTCCAGTGGTAGGTGATAAATACTGGTTACACTTTGGTTTTGGGTTTGATTCCCATACCTTCGTCCAAACCAAAGGGTTGTCACACGGTTTTTGTGTTGTCCCTTTTCAAAAGCTACATAATTTTATAACATTTACAAAAAGAGATAATTTTATAAAAAATAACCATAACATATTTTAACCACATAGGTTATCTAAAAACTTTCATTTTTCATCCCAAAATGTATTAACCTATAATTTCATCAAATTCAAGGATCATATAAACCCAAATGGTTTTTTATAACTATATCCACAAAAGAGAAGATAATTATTCATTGAATAAAATTTTCATATATCAAACATCAGGGTTACACATACTATAAAAAGTCTTCTAATGTAATTCCCATCATCAAAAGAGCCTTATACTTTTTATGAATTTCACCATCCTAAATTCTATCATAACTCTTGAATCCCTTATATGTTGAATTCTTACTCATTCAGCAATTTTCTTGATCCATTAACCATTCCTTTCCAACATATTCCGAAATAATTCTTTCCTATAAACAAAATAATGAATCATATACTAATATTTCAATATAGGAAAATATATGTTAAGAAATAATCCATACCTTTCATTGTTCATTGTCAGTTTCTTCATCCTCAATCAGAATGGCATTAGGTATTGGTAAACTAATATTTGTACAATCCTGGTGATCCCATTCCCAAATCTTCTTCGTAGGTCATGTGTTTACATAATGACCATGATCACCACATTTAAAACATTCAATTGATCCCTCATAATGAACTTCTTTCCCTTTCCTGGAGTCAACTAGATGCTTCCTTTTTTCTATGGTAGGTTCTTTCTTTATGACCTTCATTTCCAAATCTATAGCATATTTCTTTCCCTTTGAAACATTTTCTTATGTGTTTTGTTCCACATATTTGACACATAGGTTTTTTAACATACTAACCTTTATGATTATTACCTGAACATCCGTAGGGATTTGTTTCTCGCATATATGAGGTCTTATAAAAATCACCAAGGTTAAAGTGGTCAATCATGAATCTAGATAGTTGGTTGAGAATAACCACAAGAGTTATCATTGCAGCTTCAATATCATTCAATTGTTCATTTATAAAACCATCATAGTATTCTTCGCATCCACTGTTACATTGTTTCCTGCTAGATCCAGCCATTTACTAAAACCAAAACGGTCAGCGTGAGTATATCAGTAAAATCATCACCTAATATCTTATGATGCAGTTAAACACTATGATATACTTATTCATGTTATCTTAAACTCACTCACTTTATAAAAATAACTATGACTCTTTCTATAATCCTAACCATTATGGTAAGGTAACTTATGCTTAAATTGTACCCTAACCTCTAAAGTTATCTAAACCGACCTATGATACCAACTATAAGGAACCAGAATTAAACCATACATAATCTTGAATTAAATGAATAATTCACATTGAGGATCTTTTCAGGTTTATAGTTTTAGATAATTATTCCATAACTATTACATAACAACTTAAATATTACAAGTAGACACTACTACTAAGTATCTATTTTTTCATAAAATAAAAACTCTTAAAAAGAAAAATGTCTAGTTCCATGTTTTATACAGCTAGACTTTTCCTTGATCCCATCCATGACCCAATTCATCTTTAAGTCTAGTGGAAAACATTTCAAAAAAACTTGGGATGTGCATAAAAGGCTTAGTAAGGGATACAAAAATAAGGAAACTGTTATTTTTTTAAAACAACAAGTAAACCATGAATATCATGAGTAATACTTTTAAACTTTATGAAGTAGTAAACACTCTTAACTGAATAAAAGATCATTACTTACCCTTTTATAACCAAAATTTTATCATAAAACTCATATAAATAACACATAACATATAATGGTAACTTGGGACATAAACATACTTAAATATAATAACCATACAGTCAACTTCCAAACATATCACTAAATGGAATAGCCATACGGCTGACATCCATACCAAATGCATTGGAGGTTATAACGTAACCACCCGTCCTGGTATTCACGGCACCACCCATCAAATGGTTTATCACGTAACCACCCGTCAAATGTCCAAGTACCATCATAACACATAAAATATTGAAAATATAATCATTTCACTAATAACATTTCATTTTCAATCAGAAGAAGTAATTTCAAGATATTGAAATAATCAATCCATTTTCAAAAACCATTTAAAGAAATTATTTTTGAATCAAAGTGTCCCATACCACTTTGAATATTTTAGTGGAATTATAATTTTAAAACATTAATGTCCATATAAATAAATACTCAAAACCATTTTTAAAACATGGAAATTAAAGATAAATATTTATGATAATAAATATTTAAAACATTTAAAAATGATATTTTTGTAAAAGAGTTTTTAACAAAATGAGAGACTCTTGAATACAAATAATTACAGAATAACATTTAATCAGAACATTAAAATATCATGAGAATAAATGGATTCATGATATAATTTGAAAAAGGACAATATATACACCATATAAGAGTTAATTGGTTCATAACAATAATGAATTCTCAATGGCAATGTAAATTGAGATGAAATCCCTAATAAAGACGGTATCCATTGATTAAGGATAAATCAATTACATAATTATGTGTGACAAATAATAATACACCCAATATAAGAGGATATTATGTGTAAAATAATCAGAGGTCATTCACACATATTCATATGACAACATATTCAAGAAGTACAAGTTGAACCCAATGAATTGAAATTGGTTTAAGAAGTTCCCTTGTAAAAATTTGACAGCCTAACGACGTCAATTTCAAATTTATAAAATGATTTGATGAGAGAGAAAATTGTATCTCATCACTTTAACATAAAATTTACATAAATAAGGATATAGAAGAACACATCCCAATATTATAATATGTAAATTAAAATACATAACAAAAAGAAGTCTTTTAAAAAGAGGAGGGTGAAAGGTTCCCTAACCGATTTGGTAACTTACAAAACATACGCCACATGAAAGAATGATCATAAAATGAAGATGTAAATACTCATAAATAAATGTATATTACACAATGAGTACAATCATGGGATGTAAATACACCACAAAAAAATGAAATAGTGTCAAATATAGCATGAATCTCACAGAAATAAAAAGGGAGATAAAACCCTTTACCAGGTTGTAATCAACTGAGTCGTATGACTAAAAGTTAATAAACACCAAATGAATCATAGAATACCATGAATATAATGATAATAATGATAATATATATCAAATGGTAGTACACAATACACCACATTCAATTAATAAGATGGGAACAATGGAATTATCACAGAATTAAAAGTGAGATAATAAAATCCCTTAGAAAAATTCAGCAGCCTAACGACGCCAGATAAAAATTCTTAAAAAGAATTGATGAGAGTAAGAGGGGGTATCTAATCATATGAAAATAAAAATTACAGTATGGTGAATATAAAATAACATCCTCCAACAAAAGAACATGGAGAAAAAAAGAAATGAAATAAAAGAGAGTACTTGAAAAGAAAGAGAGAGGTCAGATCCCTTACCTCGTGTCCGACTTGACTCGATCGTTCTTTAATATCCTGAATAATAGACTACAGTTAATTTATACTTTATTAAGAACCTTTTTCTAGTTTATAATTTTATTTATATCACTTATTACCTTGTTATAAACATTATGTCACCATTTAAGTTAATATCGTTCATTTTGCCGATATTTGGCACTTGAGTCAAAAATGAACACCTTATATTTACAAGTTGTCCATGTGGTCAATAGTCCATTATATCCATAATGGTGTTCATTATTTAGATATCATATATATCATATATATACAGTACATACAGGTATTTATAATATTACATAACATTTGGAGGTACGAAATGAAATGCGTCGTTCATGGAGACAGTAAGCTGTACGTACGCATGAACACTACTTTCATTTCTATTTCATATTTTAATGGAATTAAAACATAATGATAAATAGGTATATTATAATTCCAGTATAATATCATATATAATATCATTAACTCTATCCTTTATAAATCCCACATAAAGAATTAATGAGTCACATCACTTTTAGGGGGCGGTAGTCCGTACTTCCTCAAATGAGAATATCGTATTTACCCACAATTGAAACCATAAAGGCATGCCATAAATGGAAAATAAAAGAAGCATAAAGAAAAAATAAACATAATATATATCATATATAAATACAGTTCCATCATATTGGCCACCATGAGAGTCTGTTGGAGATATTTGAACAATCATCATTTCGTGAGGCGTTAGTTTTCCATCCACAGAAACATTATGTTCCTCATCTGTTAGATGGAGGTGTGTTTAAGTGTAGTTCAAATACTTCTAAAAAAAATCCTAGTATATTTAGGATACTGGTTTTGTTACAAAATAAAGGAATAAAAAGAGTTTAAGGGTTGGAGAAGTAAAATAAAAGAAAACAAATTAAGAGAAGTTGTTACCTTTAATATGGGTAACTCCCTTTGGTTTGAACCAAAGGACTTTTTGAAGTGCCTTATGCCTAAGGTAAGGCTTCTAGGAGAAGGATAGGGATGTAGGGATCTTAATTGGGTAGAGTTTGGATGAGCCAAAAGGCTTTAGAGATGTGTGTAATTTCATAGAAGTGGTCTCCTTTTATAAGAGGGAGGAGGGGCTCTTTAGAAAAGTGTGAAAAAATTATTTTATTATAAACTAATCTTAGGTTTCCAAAGGTCCAAAACACCTTAATGTAGAAGATAATATGAATAATATTAGAAATAAAATCATCCAATAGGAATTGGATAGGTTTTGAATATTATTTTAGTCTTTATAATCTTATTTATTTAAATCATTTATTAATGAGGTAAACACTACATCATTATTGTGTCATAAATAATTTAATTTATTTGATCTCTAAAAATTATAAAAAAATATACTATGATGTAGGAAATAATTTTATATTTTCAATGAATATTTATAGTCGAAATTATAATTTATATAACCCCATGTAAAAAAATAATTTACTAAAAGATATTTGCTTTTGTCAATTTTGCCTTTACATTAAGTTAATTATTCTAAATTGTCATTATCACTCTCAAGTGGCTCAATGGGGTCCCAAAATCGACTCAAAGATGAAAATAGTCATTAATGACTAATCTAATAAGGTTTGGAAAAGTTTTAAGGTAAATTTGAATTATTATAATATTCTTTTTATCTAGAATTACCTTATTTACCTTTAACCACGGCAAATAAAAGTCAAAAGTTACTATTCACCAAAAATTATTTTCGTCATATTGAACCACATTTTACATCTTGATAACAACCATGTATGTCGGATTTTTGAAATTCAATTCACAGAAGTGGAAAATTTTCATTTAAATGAAAAAATTATTTTTTTTAACTACCACTAAGTGGTTTCCCTATTAATCAAAAATTGAAGTTTTTCAGAAAAATACCAAAAATTCCGCCCATTCTATATTTGATATTCTAATTACCAAAATGATGTCTATTTTTTCAAATTGAAAACATATAATTAGCATTAATTAATTTTAAAATTAATTCCCATTATCAAAACAAATAGCGTGTTTTTAAGAAACAATAACTATCAAAAGATTGATACTTGTTTATGTCCAATTTCAAGATGAAATTAATTCCAATGACCAAAATTGAATTAAATGGTAAAAATATATTTTAATTTTACTTTAAAACCAATTAAAAATATAATCTAACCATATAAATAAATTAGATTAAAAGGCACTTTTGAATTAAAATACAATATTTTTCACTATTCAATAAAAATGAATGTTATCGGAAAAATTCCAACAATTTACACAAAGTAAATTTTGATGTCCCCATTCGAATAAAGGATTTTATTTGGTCATATATAATGTATTAAAGTGACCAAAACTATATTTAAAAAGGGTTCGCCATTAAAAGGTGTTAAATTAGCTTTTAATGTAAATTATGCTTAAAATTAGATTCATTCACATTTTAAGCCTCTAACTTTTATTGGATAAATATAAATAAATTTAACAAAAATGTATTATCATATTGTAGTTAGCTTTTTTCATTCCATCCAATATAACGGCTATGAGTTAACTACCATTTAAAATAACAATATTATATTATTAGTGTGCAACATAAGATTTCAAAGAAACCCATAGTTGCTTATCGGGTACGCCCTCGAACATAAGAACCCTTTTAAAACTAATATTTAATTCATAAATTAATAAATATGAAAAATTCATATTCTTTATTTACATGGGATTTTACATCCTTCCCCCCTTTTGGGAATTGCGTCCTTGCAATTTTAAAATATGGGCTCTGAAACTTTATTGAAAGTACTATATCGAAAAAAAATCAGTAAAACTATCACTTTAAAAGAAAGAAAGAGAAGTAAAATGGTCACCCGAGTTAACCCATAATAAGATTCCATGAAAACATGGATATGGAGGAGAAAAAAAGGGGTCAGGTTCTGATGGAGAGTGATAGGAAACATGATTAGTAGAAAGTTAACCACAAGAAAATCACAAACTTTTGATGTGTGTAAACAGACTTTGATTACCCAGTAGGAAATGTAAACCAACAATGTTTTTGTTTTACATTCCTTTTCATAATTTTGAGGAATTTATCATCTATATAGAATAAAAACATAAGGAAATATACTTGCCTTCAAGTAGAGTTTCATCTTTCAATAAGTTGCTACCAAAAATAATCATTTCTCTAAACGATGAGCATTCAAAAAGACTTGGTCACATCAAAAGCACAAGAATAATCTTATAGAGTATAACATAATCCACAAAAGGAGAACTATCTATTTCCCTTGTATTTAGACATCAACTAAAACCAATATTGTTAGTACAAGATCAGATAATCACCAAAAGGATAATCCTTCATAAAAAGAAATACTACTCTTAATCTATAAAATTCAACAAAAAGAACCCAAGGTTCAAGAAAGACCATTAAATAAATAGTTATCATTAAAATTCTTCAAATTAATCCAAACTAAGATTTAAACCCAAATCTCTAAAGGATTTAATCACATAGTCTTCCAAGTTAAATCTTAACATTTATCTCCAAATAACATCAGTTACTCTTAAAGTCTCATACTGAAAAGTAATTAACCTAATCACATATCCCCAATGATAGGTTAATAATTTCCATATATGACCCAAAATCAAATTATTCTTGATTCATAAGATCATCTAACTAAAAATAATTAGTAAAACTAACAAGGGACTTCATGTAGTGCTATGGTAGGTGATAAATACCAGTCGCACTTTTGTTGTGGGTTCGATTCCTACAGCTTTGTCCGACGCGATGGGTTTTCACACGGTTTGTGTGTTGTCCCTTTTCAAAAACTACATAATTTTATAACATTTCCAAAAAGAGATAAATTCATCAAAAATAACCATAACATATTTTAACCACAAAGGTTATCTAATATATTTCATTTTCATCCCAAAATTTATTAACTGGTAATTGACTCAAATTCAAGGATTATATAAACCCAAATGGTTCTTTATAACTATATATAAAAAAGAGAAGATAATTATTCCTTGAATTAAATTTTCATATATCAAATATCTGGGTTACACATACTATAAAAATTCTTCTAATGTAATCCCCATCATCAAAAGAGCCTTAATAATTTTAAGCATTTCACCATCTTAAATTCTACTATAACACTTGAATCCCTTATATGTTGAATTCTTACTCACTCAACATTCTTCTTGATCCATTAACCATTTCTTTCCAACTTATTCTAAAATATTTATTTCCAAAAAACAAAATAATGTATCATATACTACGATTTCAATAATAGGAAAACATATGTTAAAATATAATCCATACCTTTGATTGGTCATTGTCAGTTTCTTCATCCTCAATCAGAATGGAATTAGGTATTGGTAAATGAATATTTTTACAATCTTGGTGATCCCATTCCCGAAACTTCTTTATAGGACATGTGTTTGAAAATTGACCTTTCTCACCACATTTAAAACATTCAATTGATCTTTCAGAAAGAACATCATTCCCTTTCCTAGAGTCAACTAGATGCTTCCTTTTTCCATGGTAGGTTCTTGCTTTATGAACTTAATTTCCAAATCTATAGCATATTTTTGTCCCTTTGAAACATTTTTTTATGTGTTTCATTCCACATCTTTGACACATAGGTTTTTGAACATACTTACCTTTATGGTTATTACCTGAATATCCATAGAGATTTGTTTCTAACATATATGATGTCTTATAAAAATCACCAAGGTTCAAGTGGTAAATCATGACTCTAGATAGTTGGTTGAGAATAACCACAAGAGTTCTCATTGCAGCTCCCATATCATTCAGTTTTTCATTCAGAAAACCATCATAGAATTTTTAACATCCACTGTTACTTTGGTTCCTACTAGATCCATCCATTTACTAAAACCAAAAAGGTCAGTGTGAGTATATCAGTAAAATCATCATATAATATCTTATGAGGAGGTTAAACAATAATATATACTTATTCATGTTATATTAAAATCATTCAGTTTATAAAATTAACTATGAATCGTTTTAAAATCCTAACCATTATGGTAAGGTCGCCTATGCTTAAATTGTATCCTAACCTCTAAAGTTATCTAAACTGACCTCTGATACCAACTATAAAGACCCGACCTTAAACCTTACATAATCTTGAATTAAATGATTAATTCACATTGAGTATCTTTTCAAGGTTAGAGTTTTAGATAATTAGGCTATAAGTATTACATAACAACTTAATGATTATAAGTAGACACCACTACTCTGTATCTATTTTTTTCCTAAAATAAAAAATCTTAAAAAAACATGTATTGTTCCATGTTTTAGACAGCTTGACTTTTCCTTCATCCCTTCCATGACCCTATTTATCTTTATGTCCTCTGGAAAACATTTCAAAAAAACTTGGGATGGGCATAAAAAGCTCAGTAAGGGATACACAAAGAAGGAAACTGTTAGTTCTTCAACCCAAGTAAACCATTAATATCATGAGTAATACTTTTAACCTTTATGAAGTAGTAAAAACTCTTAACTAAATAAAAGATCATTGCTTACACTTTTGTGACCAAAATATTACCATAAAACCCATATAAATGACACATAACATATAAAGGTAACTTGGGACATAAACATACTTAAATGGAATAACCATACGGTCGACTTCCACACATGTCACTAAATGGAATAGTCATACGGCCGACTTCCATACCCAATGTATTGGAGGTTATAACGTAACCACCCGTCCTGGTATTCACGGCACCACCCGTCATATGGTTTATCACGTATCCACCCATAAAATGTTCAAGTACCATCATAACACATAAAATATTTCAAATATAATCATTTCACTAATAACAGTTCATTTGCAATCACAGAAGTAATTTCAAGATATTGAAATAATCAATCCATTTTCAAAAACCATTTAAAAAAACATTTTTGAATCAAAGTGTCCCATACCACTTTGAAGCATTTAATGGAATTATAATTTTAAAACATTAATGTCCATATAAATAAATAATCACAACAATTTAAAAAACATGGACATTAAAGATAATGATTTAGAATAATAAATCTTTAAAACATTTAAAAATGATATCTTTTTAATGAGTTTTTAACAAAATTAGAGACCCTTGAATATAAATAATTGCAGAATAAAATTTAATCTTAACATTATAATATCAAGAGAATAAATGGATTCATGATGTAATATGAAAAATGACACTATATACACCCTATAAGAGTGAATTGGTGCATAACAACAATTAATTCTCAATGGCAATGTAAATTGAGATAAAATACCTTATAATGAAGGTATCCTTTGATTAAGGATAAATCAATTACATAATTATGTGTGAAAAATAATAATACACCTAATATAAGAGGATATTAAGTATAAAACAATCAGAGATTATTCACACATATTCAAATGACAACATATTCAAGAAGTACATGTTGAACCCAATGAATTGAAATTGGGTTAAGAAGTTCCCTTGTAAAAATTCGATAGCTTAACGACGTCACTTTAAAATTCAGAAAATGGGTTGATGAGATAAAAAATGGTATCTCATCACTTGAACATAAAATTTAAGTCAATAAGGATATATAAGAACACATCCCAACATAATAATATGTAAATTAAAAGACATAACAAAAATAAGTCTTTTAAAAAGTGGAGGGTGCAAGTTTCCCTTACCGATTTGGTAACTTACAAAACATATGCCACATGAAAGAAGGATCGTAAAATGAAGATATAAATACTCATAAATGAAATTATATTACACAAAGATTACAATCATGTTTAGTACATACACCACACAAAAATAAATAGTGTCAAATATAGCATGAATCTCACAGAAATAAAAAGTGAGATGAAACCCTTTACGACGTTGTAATCAACTGAGTCGTATAACAAAAAGTTAATAACCACAAAATGAATCAAAGAATACCATTAATATAATGAGAATAATGAAAATATATATCAAATGGAAGTACACAATACACCACATTCAATGAATAAGAGGCGAACGATGTAAATCTCACGAAATTAAAAGTCAGATAAGAAAAACCCTTACAAAACTTCTCCAGCCTAACGGTGCCACATAAAAGTTCTTAAAAATAATTGATGAGAGTAAGAGGTGGTATATAATCATATGAAAATAAAAATTAGATTATGGTGAATATTAAAGAACATCCTCCAATATAATAACATGGAGCATAAAAGAAATGACATAAAAGAGAGTACTTGAAAAGAAAGAGAGGGGTTGGATCCCTTACCTCATATCTGACTTGACTCAATCATTATTTTAATATCATAAATAATAAACTAAAGTTAATTTCTACTTGATAAGAACCTTTTTAAAGTTTATTATTTCTTTTGTATCATTTATTACCATGTTATAAACATTATGTCATCATTTAAGTTAATATCATTCATTTTGTCGATATTTGGTACTTGACTCAAAAATAAACACCTTATATTTACAAGTTGTCCATGTGGTCAATAGTAAATTATATCTAGAATTATTTTCATGATTTAGATATCATATATATCATATATGTATCCATTATATAGATGTATTTATAATATTACATAACATTTGGAGGTAAGAAATTAAATGCACCATTCATGGAGACGGTAAGTCGTACGTACGCATGAACGCTACTTTCATTTCTATTTAATATTTTAATGGAATTAAAACATAATGATACCTAGGGATATTATAATTCCAGTATAATATCATATATAATATCATTAAATCTATCCTTTATAAGTCCCACATAAGTCATTAATGAGTCACATCACTTTGAGGGGGCGGTAGTCCGCACTTCCTCAAATGAGATTATCGTATGTACACACTATGGAAACCATAAAGGCATTCTGTAAATGGAAAATACAGAAGAATAAAAAAAACAAAAACATAATATATATCATATATAAATACAGTTCCATCATAATGGCCACCATGTGAGGCGGTTGGAGATACTTGAACAATCATCGTTTCGTGATGTGTTAGTTTTCCATCCACAGAAACATTATGTTCTTCATCCATTAGATGGAGGTGTGTGTAAGTTTAGTTCGAATAATTCACAGAAAAACATCCTAGTATATATAGGATACTGTTTTTGTTACTAAAGAAAGGAATAAAAAGAGTTTATGGGTTGGAGAAATAAAATAAATGAAAACAAATTAAGAGAAACAGTTACCTTTAATTTGGGTAACTCCCTTTGGTTTGAACCAAAGGACTTCTTGAAGTGACTTATACCTAAGGTAAGGATTCTAGGAGGAGGGTATGGATGTAGGGAGATTAATTTGGAAGAGTTTTGACGAGCCAAAAGTCTTGATAGATGTGTGTAATTGCTTAGAATTGGTCTCCTTTTATAAGGGGGAGGAGGGGCTCTTTAGGAAAGTGGGAAAACATTATTTTATTATAAAATTACCTTCGGTTTCAAAAGGTCCAAAACACATTAATGTAGATTATAAGATGACTCATATTCGAAATAAAATCATCCAATATAAATTGTATAGGTTTTGAGTATTATTTTAGTGTTTATAATCTTATTTATTTAAATCGTTTATTAAGGAGGTAAACACTGCATCACTATTGTGTCATAAATAATTTAATTTATATGATCTCTAAAAATTATAAAAAAATACTATAATGTAGGAAATAATTTTATATTTCTAATGAATATTTATAGTCGAAAAGATTATTTATATAACCCCTTGTAAAAATTAATTTACAAAAAGATATTTTCTTTTGTCATTTTTGCCTTTACTTTAAGTTAATTAATCTAAATTGTCATTATCACTCCCAAGTAGCTCAATGAGGTCCCAAAATCGACCCAAATATACCCATGGTCGTTAATTACTCAACAAATAATGTTTGTACAAGTGTTAAGGTAATTTTGAATTATTATATTATTCTTTTTACCTTGAATTACCTTATTTACCTTTAACTACGGTAAATAAAAGTCAAAAGTTACAATTCACCAAAAATTATTTTCATATTATTGAACCAAATTTTACTTCTTGATAAAAACCATGTATGTATGATTTTCGAAATTCAATTCACAGAAGTGGTAAATTTTCATTCAAATGAAAAAGTTAATTTTTTTAACTACCACTAAGTTGTTTCACTATTCATCAAAAATTGATGTTTTTCTGAAAAATACCAAAAATTCAGCCTAATCTATATTTGATATTCTGAATTCAAAAATGATGTCTATTTTTACAAATTCAAAATATAAAAGTGAAATTAATTAATTTTAAAATTAGTTTCCATTATCAAAACAAATAGCGTGTTTTTAAGAAACAATATCTATCAAAAGATTGATAATTGTTTATGTCCAATTTCTAAGTGAAATTAATTCTAATGAACAAAATTGTATTAAATGGTTAAAATATATTTTAATTTAACTTTAAATCTGATTAAAAAGATAACCTAACCATATAAATGAATAATATTAAATGGCACATTGGAATTAAAATACAATATTTTTCACTATTCATTAAAAAATGAACTTTATTGGAAAAATTCAAAAAAAAATACAAAATGTAAAATTTGATATCCCCATTATAATGAAGGATTTTATTTGGTCATATTGAATGTATTAATTTGACCAAAACTAGATTTGAAAATCGTTCGCCATTAAAAGGCGATAAATCGGCGTTTTAATGTAAATTATGCTTAAAATTAGATTCATTCACATTTTAAGCCTATAACTTCTATTGGATAATTGTAAATACATTTAACAAACATGTATTATCATATTGTAGTTTTTTTTCATTCCATCCAATACAGCGGCTAGGAGTTAACTACCATTTAAAATAAAAATATTATATTATTAGTGTGCAACGTAAGATTTCAAAGAAACCCGTTGTTGCGTATCAGGTACGCCCTCGAACATATAAACCATTTTAAAATTAGTATTTAATTCAAAAATTAATTAATATGAAAATGTCATATTATTTATTTACCTGGGATGTGACACAACATCCGGGGAGGGCTTCATCAAGAATATCAACCAGTGGGGAAACACTACATTGAAGTACGTAAAGGATGATGAGTGAATCCCTAATTGAATACAAGTATATTTTTTAATGGAAAGGATCACACCATAGTGTGAAATAGGTTAGTGAGGCCAGGTTTTTGTTTTTACTGGGAGTATGGTTCTATTCCATGGTTAGAGGGACAACAAATTATGGGATATATTGGTAGGGCCATTGTGTCATGAAAGTTGTGGACATTCTATGACACATGTTATCAAATTTTTTATAAATTAAATTAAATTATATAAATATAAAAAGATTATAAAATGAGTTTCCCCATAGTTTTTCTATTATCCACACTTGTAGCCCCATTCTACATTACGTATCCTTTTCTAAGTTGATATCAACTCCATTATTATATGGAATTAATTGTCGTATATTATCCAAGATTTCATCAGCTATGTCTACAAATACCCTTCAATATATTCAATGTTTCATTTATTATTTTACTATATTCCATTTTTTATGATCTACCTTATGGATTATTTATGGTTATTTGATTCTTAATGACTGTGGTTGATTATTATGATGACATTTGATGACTGTACTTCCATTGGATTGATGTAGGTGGTCCCCAAGCAATCCATATTGATTATACATTCTTAATGAAATGTTTGATTTACAATATTTTAACCCTTGTTGGATTTCATTAAATATAATTTAAATTATTTCCATTAATTCGTATGAGTTGGATATGTATATTAATGGTCTTTAGGGACTATACCAATTATATTGTTGGATTCTATTTCCATTGATGACCAATAAATTGAATAAAACTGTATAGTAATTCATATCTAGGACCCAATAATTCTTACTTTGAGTTATGTTATAATGGGTAGAACCTTTTCTATGTGCGCTATAATTATTGGACATAGGAGAGGTGTGTAAATGAGGGTGGCTATCATGGACCACTACTTAGAATATTATTTTCACCATTTAAGATCAAATATAACATGAGGGATATCTTTGCAATTGTATTTTGATATTTCATGATTATATGATCATTAAGGCAGATTGGGTAGAAATTAAGGAATTGGGAAGTATAACATTAAAACCATGGAATATATATACATTTAGTCTATGATATATTGGACCTTGAATAAGTTCCTAAATCCTATTTTCTATAGGTGATGTGTGTGAGTTATAAGGTTAGATATGTCCTTTACCAAAGTAGACTATTATTATTTCAATTTTATCCTTTGGGAATATATTATTGATCAATTAGGTGAGTGTCCCCCCCCCCTTTTTGATAGAAATAATATATGGGTTATATAGTGGTTTTAAATGTGGATATAGTTTTGGAATGAGATAATCAACTAAGATTGTAATTAAAGTGAGCTGGATTTTATGTCAATCTCATTGGGCATTTATTATACACCATTAATTAGGATTTTAATAATTCAATTCACGTGTTGTGGTTATTTTGTGAGATGATATGCCCAATTATATTTCTATTTCCATATAGTGTAAAAGATTCTCGTCACTCAATGTGTTGTTTTTGTGGGGCACAACTGCCACAGTCACTTCGTTGATTCATATGGATGGGAATGAAATTTCACTTATGTTGACAATGTGTAAGGCATGGGATGATTTGACTAATTTGATATTGTGGGATTTGGTGTGGGATTTTTTTCCCCCATTCCATATCATAATGTGATCAAGGATATTTTTCCCAACCATAAATGATTTATTAAATCATGATGTTTTGTAAACCTTATAATGTTAATATACGGGGTTGAGAAACCTTAGGGATGAGGCTGATATAAACACATGGAAACTCTATCA
Source organism: Viscum album (assembly GCA_963277665.1). Classification (NCBI taxonomy): domain Eukaryota; kingdom Viridiplantae; phylum Streptophyta; class Magnoliopsida; order Santalales; family Viscaceae; genus Viscum; species Viscum album. Next base: position 1,531,460,094 of record OY728120.1, on the reverse strand, counting down.
TGGTATTCTGTCTCTTATACACTATATTGAGATTCTTTAAGCTGATATCACTATGATTCATGCCAACTATTCACTTTTTTTCTTTTGTTGATAAGGGTTGGGATCATGATTCTTGTGGGATAGGATCATTATCGAATTGGGTCATTTTCCCATTGGTCATCATTATAGATAGTGACCACCTCTCCCCTTAATTTTATGTTCCTATGGAACATTCTTGATTCTCAAGGGATGAGACCATATTGAAAGGGGATGATTCACCCCATTTTTAGTTTTTGTGATGAATATTCTTTTTGGATTAGAATCCTATACCCACAAAATGTCATTATGTTGGGATTACATTGAATTTATCTTTAATTGAGAATCCATAGGTTATAGATCATATAGGTATGGTCTATCATTCCCCCTCACAATTTTAATATTATAATGTGATCAAGATAATTTGAGTCAAGGAAATATAGGCATGAGAATGTACTTCCCCATTAACCCCATGATATTTTAAGATATGTTTAAAGACTCCCTAACACTAGCCTAAGTAGGTATGGTTTCACATAGGTCATTGTGTAGTACCTGTGGATGTGAAATGTTTATTTATAGTTCCATTTCTAATTTATCTTCTATTATGATGATATCTCACTATAAATGAAATTGTATATAATGAATATGTTTAGTGGAACTATTGTTTGTGGCCTACCGAGTGGTAAACATAGCCTGATTGGCTTTCTTCATACCTGAGAAGACCTTATGGTTTGTGTTATAGGTAGGTGTTGAGATGATGTTATTAATGGATGAGCTATAGAGCTTCGTAGGAGTAAAGATATGGAATCCTATATGGACTTTACAAATATTTTTCTATCAAATCTAGTATTTTTCATACTTTGGAGAATTTTTTGGTATGATCCTACCACAATATATTATATATATATCTATATGATTTTCTAAAAGTAAAACATATTTTTTTATAGCATGAGTGATGTTATTTTTTGGTTTGGAATTTATTTGTGATGAATTTATTTCTTTTTTCTTTTATTGATGTGATAATAGTTGAGAAATTTTATTCCTATATTATTTTTTACCATCTATACTAGAGAGGTTATAGTATTCTTAATTCACACATACACCAACATCAGTAGTCAACATCCTCTAGAATGGGGGGAGGAATGTTTTTTTAATGTGTCACCAAGTTTGGGCACCTTGATGGTGAACAAGATTGGGGAAGCTGTAAAATATTTCTATTAATAAAACAAGATTTACTGTGAACTTAAAGATTCTAAATAGATATTATGAAGGAAAATTTATTGCTTAAATTCATCCATGAAGATGATGAGGTTTACACTATAGTCTAAATATATATAACATCACTACACGTGGATTTTAAATCCATCAAATAATATAATAATATTTTGTATACATTTTTAATATGTATAGGAAAACTATGGAGGTCAATATAGAATTTAAATCCATTCAATAAGGTAATAATTCCGTCCTTTGGTGTAAATACCTGTAAAATTCAAGGGAAATTTTTTCTTAATTTTCTTTGAAATTCTACAAGAACGCGGTTTTAGACGGCACTTGATTCCGATGCCCGGAGTGCCCGGAATTTCAATCTGAAGTTTAGCTCGAGTACATTCAGTGAACGAATGAGCGGGATTTTTCTAACTTTTGAACCGGTGCTCGGAATCGAATTCTGAGGGCACCGATGGAACCACAGCGCCGGTAATTTCTTAGGAACTCATGTTCCGGAGTTGCGTTATCACGAGTGTGGATGATAAAAATTGTGGAAGTTATTTTATAATTACTCTACAAATTTTTATCTTTTTATAAGTGTTTAGTTCTTGATGGAAGTTGGGTAACCACCCAAACTCCCTTGGGAGGTTATGAGGGTGGTGGGGCCCACAAGAACCACACCCCTTCATATCCTCTAACCCCTCTCAACTCCCATTAAATGTTGATAACTTAAGTTTACTTAACTTATGAAATTAATATGGTGAGTTACATGTAAGTTTTTGAAATTCAAACAATTGAATTTCAAAAGCCTTGTTGTGTTAATAAAATAAGTTGAGAACTTATCTTATTTGGGGTTGGGTTGGGTTGTTTGAGAGATTTTTGGAGAAAAAGCTAAGGAACATCTTGTTCTTCGACAAAGAACGCGAAGAACGAACGATCTCCGATGTGGAGCGCCGAGCCCTCGGAGACCGTCTTCCGCGACACCGACCCGCGACGCGACATTCTTCTTCTGCATCGTCTCTTCTGTGATGGTTTTCCGCGAAGAAATCTCCATCAATGTCTTCGAATCCTCGCTTCGCGACGTCGACGTTCGTTTTCCGCGACGCCCGACTTCTACGACGCTCGTCTTCCTCGGCTCGTTGACGTACACCGTTCTTGAAACCGAGGTAGTGGTTTTATTTATTTATTTTGTTCGTGAATACCAATTTGATGATCTTCATGGATTAAAAAAAATTGTTATCGAATAACACTAGGGGGTTGGACCACACAAACACGGCCGACCCTCCTCCTTATTTCATGTTGGTTCCTTTGTGGTTTGGTACGGAAAGGTGTGGTGCGGGCGCACCCCGCGGAATCATGCGAAAGGAAATGTGTGGCATCATCGCACCGCGCCGTGTAAAGAAGATCAAGGACGAGACGCGGTCGCGCCGCATCAGAGACACCCGAAAATACCGTGGCCGGTTCTGGGCCGCGGAGGAGCAAGGTGACCGGCGGCCGGACCGTGCCGCCGGCGTCGGAGCTGGAAGGGGACCAACCATCGCCAGTCCCGTTGACCAGGAACCGGCCGGCCAGGTCGGGCCAGCCGGACAGGGAGGAGCCGGGGGAAATAATTCCCCCGTCCGGGCATCAAACGGACCCCATAAATGGGGGGCCGCGGTTACATAAGGGGGGCAGCCCCCCCCCCCCTTTGCCTAAGGCTCGGCCTTCGGCAGCGCTGGCAGCGCGCTGGGCGCGCTGTGCCCAGCCGGGCCGGACCGCCATGTCGGGCCGCGCCCAGCCGGGCTGGGCCGCACTGGGCCGGGCCGCACTGGGCCGGGCCGCACCTAGCCGGGGCGGGCCACGCTAGGGCGGTCCGACCCGGACCGGGGCGGGTCGACCCGGTTCGGGCTGACTGGGAGGTCTCGGGCCGGGTCGGTCCGGGCCCGAAACCCCCATTTTCGGACCGTTTGGGTTCAATTGCTCATAACTCGGGCTACGGACCTCCGATCGACGTGCCGTCAGCGGCGACACGGTCCTTAGAACGAGACAGTCGTTTCGGTATTTCTCACTCAACGTTTCGGAATACTTTGTGTTTGGCCGGGTTGGTTCGTACACGAAACCAACCGGGCCCTCGGAGCGGAAACGCTCATATCTTAAACTCCGAACGTCCGAATGATGTGCCTTCGACTTTGTTGGTTTCCTCTTAGTGAGACGGATCTTTTGGCTTACTCCGCCAGAGGTTTGGACGCAGGTGGAGTATGTTCGGGTTGGTTTTTCCTTCAAAACCAACCGGGCCTCTAGAACGAAAAAGCCAATAACTCTCAGACCGGGCGTCCGATTGACGCGCCGTCTGCGACGTTGAGTTCCTGTTGGCGATACGGAAATTTTGGATACATCAACTCTGGACTATGTGTCAGTTGATGTATCAGCCTCTCGGCTCGTGGAGCGGACCCTCCCGAACGAGCTTGCTGTGTGCGGGAGCCCTAGTGGTGGTTGCGACTGCTACTGTGACTGCGACGACGACTATACAGAGATCCTCAGTGGATTCAATGCTGATGACTACAACACTCAGCGATCCTATGTGGATCAGTGCTACCGATCCTGTGTGGGTCCGATCATGTGCGGGTCAGCGCTCAGCAGTTCTGTGTGAGCCAGTGCCTACAGATCCTGTGTGGGTCCGATCCTGTATGGGTCTTTGTGGGGGTTAGTTTCCTACCGATCGTGTGTGGGTCATTGCGGGGGTTAGTACCTATCGATCCTTTGTGGGTCCGACGACTTAGATGGATCAGTGATCATCTCTATCGTCTTTCGAAGATGTATACCTGTGTGAGCTGAATCCTGTTTTCTTTCCTGTGTGTATTGTGTTGTGCTATCCTGTGTGGATTACGTTTTACTTTCCTGTGTGGACTGGGTTGTACTTGGGCTCGGAGGTTGGAGCGTACTGGAATTGATGACTTAGGTATATGTATGGGCATATACCTAAGTAATGTCGGTTGTTACTTCGTGATTGTATCTTTCCTTTTTGGTTTATCCTTTGTGGATTTTGGGATACCTTCGGGGGTCTCGGGGTCCCTACTGAGTAGCTTATACTCACCCCTGCACGGGATATGCCCGCACTACATTGTGTTGGTTGCAGAGGAAGAACAGCGTTGATCGTGGTTGAGGCTTGCAGAGCAGGACGGTACCTGGAGGTGGACCACTGGGCGGGACATACTCGGAGCGGACGGTGGGACCTGAGGTGCAGTGGAGCTCTCTGTACCCACCCTTCAGGTGGGATTTCCAGTGGACAGCTCGGCGTAGCGGCTTTTACTTTTCAGTTTCAGTTTTCCCTTTCGAGTTGTACTTTACTTTCAGTTTGGGTTTGTATACTGGCCCACTTACATTCCGCACTTACAGTTGTACTCTATTTTTACTTGGTGTTTACTTTTTCTGCTTGCTTACTATGTGGTGCTTTTTTACTTTACAAAGGCAATGCCTTCCCTTTTTACCGGGATTTACGCCTTGGTGCTAGTCGTCAGCCCCTGGCATATGGAAGGCGGGCTTGGGGTAGTCACGGCACGGGCCCCGAGGATGGGTCATGAGAAAATGGTATCATAGGAGTTCGGTTCTACCGCAGACTCTGATCTTTCTTCTATGTGAAGCAATAGTGTTAAGCTTATTGGGTGTAGTTATCAATCCAGGGAATCCAGTGTTGGTGCGGCGGCTGACGTATCCATACACTAGGACCCTGACGTCTGATTTCCAACTTAATGCACGAAAACATTGATTACATGTGTGTTTCATGTTTTCTTTGTGATTACTTGTATCAGCTCACCAGGTATATTGTTCTGACTGTGGCGCACCTGTTTCCTTTTTAGGATGGCCCCACGACGGCAGCCAGCTAGGGTTCCGAGAGTCGAGCGTGACGACATCCCACCGAGCGACGAGGCCTCGGTGTAGGGCCCTTTGTCAGCAATGGCACCGGCGGTAGCTCTACCCGTCGAGCCACCGATGCTTCCAGCACCAGCCGCTGACGATGCACGTCGCCTCAGTGCACTGCATGAGTTCCAGCGCCAGCGACCGCCCAGGTTCTGCGGGGAGACGGACCCCCAGGCAGCCGAGGACTGGCTGGAGGCAGTCGTACAAGTTTTCAGGCTAGTGAGGACACCAGCAGACCTCATGGTGATCCTCGCTGTGAGCCTACTACACGCAGCAGCGGGCCGATGGTGGAGCTTGATGCTCTAGGTGCACGATGAGGCATCTCTACTTTGGACGGACTTTGAGAGCCTCTTCCGCTCAGAGTTTGTCACAGTCACCCTCCGTGCGGTGCGCATTCAGGAGCTCCTTCAGCTCCGGCAGGGCAGCATGACGGTCGCCCAGTACTCGGCGAGATTTACCAATCTCTCGCGCTACTCGACCGACATGGTACGAGACCCATTCTTCCGGGCCCAGACCTTTGAGCAGGGATTGAGACACGAGATTAGGGCATCGCTGATCTCCCTCAGCATCCCGACTCAGACATGAGTACTGGATCGGGTCCTTTTGATCGAGAGCTTTCTTGCTGAGTCTATACCAGCGTCGAGACCCACTGCAGGAAGACACGTAGCAGAGTCTTCTGCAGCAGGCAGTCGACGGATGACTCTTGGGTCCAGGAAGACCAGACCCTCAGGCAGACAACCTCTGGACACTGGCCCAGCAGTCCGGGGCACACAGCGTAGAGCCAGTCTTTCGAGAGGCAGACAGTGCTACTCGTGCGGCGGGCAGGGCCACATGGCTCGTGATTGCCCGACCCGTCGTGCGGAGGAGCAGCAGATGGTTGAGGTACCACCGAGGCAGAGGCAGAGGGTCGACCGTGGCGGTCCGCAGGGAGGTGGCAGACGAGGCAGAGGAGCTGGCCGAGCTGTAGGAAGTGGGCAACGCTTTGAGGCTCTACCAGCACCACCACCAGGAGGTCCACCCCGACCACAGGGAGCTGGCGGGCAGAGACAGACACAGCTCCAGGCAGCGGAGGCCTATGACCACGGTGCGCCCGAGATGATTCTAGGTACTATCTGTGTCTATTCCACCCTTGCTGCAGTTCTTATAGACACAGGAGCGAGTCACTCTTTCATAGTCGCTTCCCTTGTTCGGAGCTCGGAGATTCCGACAGAGCCGTTGGATCGATCCTTACGGCTAGAGACTCCTACGGGAGCAGACTCGACGATTACACACTGGTGCCGATAGTGTGAGCTTACTCTAGGAGGCGAGATCTTTGGCTGGGATCTTCCTGTAGCGGCGTCAAGGCCTTACGACGTCATCTTGGGAATGAATTGGTTGCCTACGGTCCATGCACAAATTGACTGTTTTAGGCGCAAGGTGCGATGTGTACGCACCGACGGGAGCAGGTTCACCTTCACCGGCGAGAAGGGAGCCTTTGCAGCACAGGATGAACTCTCACAGAGGAGAGGACATCTCATCACTCATCAGTTGGCTAGCCTCATCCTAGGAGCTGTTGACGTGCGGAGTCCTGGTTTTCCTACAGTGGTGGATCAGTTTGCGGACGTTTTCCCCGACGACGTTCCAGGGCTACCTCCTCACAGAGAGGTAGACTTTTATATTGACCTGTACCCCGGGACAACCCCGATATTGAATCCAGCATATCGGATGGCCCCCGCCGAGCTTCAAGAGTCACAGGTACAGTTGGAGGACTTGCAGGGCAAGGGGTTTATCCGACCCAGTGTTTCACCCTGGGCTTCCCCGATATTGTTCGCCAAGAAGGCGGACAGGAGCTTGCGACTGTTTGTTGACTATTGTCGCCTGAACCAGGTGACAGTGATAAACAAGTATTCTCTACCGAGGATTGATGACCTCTTTTATCAGCTCAAGGGAGCACGGTGGTTCTCGAAGATAGACCTCAGGTCAGGCTATCACCAACTCAGAGTTTGAGACGAAGACGTGCAGAAGACGGACTTCAGATGTCGGTATGACCACTATGAGTTCTTGGTTATGCCCTTCGGCGTAACCAATGCACCAGCAGTGTTCATGGCCCTCATGAACAGGATCTTTCAGTCATACCTCGATCGATTTGTCGTGGTCTTCATCGACGACATTTTGATTTTCTCGATGACTGAGGAGGAGCACGCCTACCAATTACGGGTTGTACTAGACACACTCCGAGAGCACCAGCTTCATGGAAAGCTTTCGAAGTGTCAGTTCTGGATACGTGAGGTCCACTTCTTAGGGCACGTCATCTATGAGGCGGGAGTTGTAGTGGATCCTGCGAAGATCTAGGCAGTGCTAGCTTGGGAGCCACCCAAGAGCATGACAGAGGTGAGGAGTTTCTTGGGACTAGATGGATACTACCGGAGATTTGTGCCAGACTTCTCCAGAGTTGTGGCACCACTCTCAGCTTTGACAAAGAAGGGGAAACCCTTCGTGTGGTTAGATAGATGTCAGCAGAGATTCCAGGAGCTGAGATAGAGATTGACCAGTGCACCTATCTTGAGGTTTCCTGAGGAGGGAGTAGGGTACGTAGTCTACTGCGATGCATCAGGGACCAGACTCGAATGTGTCCTGATACAGGAGTGGGAAGTGATCGCCTATGGATCACGTCAGTTGAGACCGCATGAGCAGAAATACACTACCCATGACCTGGAGTTAGCAGCAGTGGTCTTCGCCCTGAAGACGTGGCGACACTATTTGATGGGCGAGCGCTTTAAAGTCTTTTCTGACCACCAGAGTCTCAGATACATCTTCTCTCAGAAGGATCTGAATCTGAGATAGCGGTGATGGCTCGATTTCCTCCAGGACTATGACTTTGAGATAGTCTATACTCCTAGGAAGGGAAACGTGGTAGCTGATTCTCTCAGTAGGAGGACAGGCATTCAGCTACTTGAGGAGGCGACAGAGCAGCTAGCCTCTCTGCAGATATCCTTCCTGGATAGAGATGGAGCAGCCTTCCTTCAGTCTCTCATAGTCACTCCTCCACTAATGCAGCAGGTCAGAGAGGCACAGCGTGGGGACGCTGACTGTGAGACACGGCATACACAGATATCCTCAGGATAGGCACCTGATGATTTCTCCTTTGGAGCAGAGCACGAAATCCTTTTCAGAGGACGTACCTTGGTACTAGTTGCTTTACGGGAGGAGGTGCTGAGAGAGTTTCACACTTATCACTTAAGCGGTACATCCCGGAGTGGCGAAGATGTACCCGAATCTCAGACGACAGCACTGGTGGCCAGGCATGAAGAAGGTTGTGGCAGAGTTCTTTTCTCGATGCCTCACCTGCCAGTAGGTAAAGGCTGAGCACCAGGTACCTGTAGGCTTGGTACAACCCTTGGAGGTTCCGGAGTGGAAGTGGGACGGGATATCTATGGACTTCGTGACTGGACTTCCACGCACTTCCAGAGGTCACGACTCCATCTGGGTGATTGTCGACCGACTCACCAAGTCGGCTCACTTCTTACCCATCAGAGAGCAGGGCTCAGTGGAGAGCTTGTGACGTCTTTATGTTCAGGAGATTTTTCGGCTTCACGGTGTGCCATCATCTATCGTCTCCGATCGAGATACTCGTTTTACTTCCCGGCTATGGAAGGAATTGCAGGAGGCGTTCGGGATGCAGCTACGTCTTAGCACAGCCTTTCACCCTCAGATGGATGGTCAGACGGAGAGGACCATTCAGACTCTCGAGGAAATGCTCCGCGCATGCGTCCTCGACTTTGGTCGCAGCTGGGAGGACCACCTACCCTTGGTGGAGTTCGTGTACAACAACAGCTACCACTCCACCATCGGGATGGCACCATACGAGGCGTTGTACGGCCAACCTTGTAGATCTCCTTTGTGCTGGATAGACCCTGGGGAGTCAGCACTTGTGGGACCAGAGATGGTCCAGGCCACGACAGAGAAGGTCCAGGTCATCCAGGAGGGGATGAGGATAGCTCAGAGCCGGCAGAAGTCTTATGCTGACAGGAGGCGGAGGCCACTAGAGTTCGAGGATGGCAACCACGTCTTCTTGCGGGTCTCGCCTCAACCTGGTATACAAAGATTTGGATGAGGCGGCAAGTTATCTCCACGCTTCATCGGACCCTTCCAGGTCCTCAGCAGGATTGGAGAGGTGTCTTATCGCCTGGCTCTACCACCTCAGTTGCACCGGGTGCACGACGTCTTCCACGTATCTCAACTGAGGAGATACATGCACGACTCGACGCACATCATTGACCATGGGGAGCTAGACGTTGATGATGGGGTGACTTTTGAGGAGGTCCTGTTGGAGATCGAGGATCGACAGGAGCGGGTCCTACGTGGATGGTCGATTCCTCTAGTGCGCATCAGATGGCAGCATGGGAACCTCCAGGAGAGCACTTGGGAGCGGGAGGCTCAAATGCGTTCTCAGTACCCTCATTTGTTTCCCTAGTTATGATGTATCTTCACGGGGACGTAAATCCCTGAGGTGGGAGTAATGTAATGACCCGTAAAATTCAAGGGAAGTTTTTTTCTTAATTTTCTTTGGAATTTTACAAGAACTCGGTTTCAGACGGCACTTGATTCTGAGGCCCGGAGTGCCCGGAATTTCAATCCGAAGTTTAGCTCGGGTACGTTCAGTGAGCGAACGAGCAGGATTTTTCTAACTTTTGAACCGGTGCCCGGAATCGAATTTCGAGGGCACCGATGGAACCACATTTCCAGTAATTGCTTAGGAACTCCTATTCCGGAGTTGTGTTATCACGAGTGTGGATGATAAAAATTATGGAAGTTATTTTATAATTATTCTACAAATTTTTATCTTTTTCTAAGTGTTTAGTTCTTGATGGAAGTTGGGTAACCACCCAACCTCCCTTGGGAGGTTATGAGGGTGGTGGGGACCACATGAACCCCACCCCTTCATATCCTCTAACCCCTATCAACTCCCATTAAATGTTGATAACTTAAGATTACTTAACTTATGAAATTAATATGGTGAGTTACATGTAAGTTTTTGAAATTCAAACAATTGAATTACAAAAGCCTTGTTGTGTTAATAAAATAAGTTGAGAACTTATCTTATTTGGGGTTGGGTTGGGTTGTTTGAGAGATTTTTGGAGAAAAATCTAAGTAACATCTTGTTCTTCGACAAAGAATGCGAAGAACGAACGATCTCCGACGTGGAGCGTCGAGCCCTCGGAGACCGTCTTCCGTGACACCGACCCGCGACGCGACGTTCTTCTTCCGCGTCGACTCTTCCGCGACGGTTTTCTGCGACGAAATCTCCGTCAACATCATTGAATCCTCGCTTCGTGACGTCGACGTTCGTTTTCCGCGACGCCCGACTTCCGCGACGCTCGTCTTCCGCGGCTCGTTGACATACACCGTTCTTGAAACCGAGGTAGGGGTTTTATTTATTTATTTTGTTCGTGAATACCAAGTTGATGATCTTCGTGTATTAAAACCAATTGTTATCGAATAACGCGAGGGGGCCGGACCACACAAACACGGCCGACCCTACTCCTTATTTCATGTTGGTTCATTTGTGGTTTGGTACGGAAAGGCGTGGTGCCGGCGCACCATGCGGAATCATGCGAAATGAAATGCGCGGCGCCGTCGTGCCGCGCCGTGGAAAGAAGATCAAGGACGTGACGCCGTCGCGACGCGTCGGAGACACCCGAAAATACCGCGGCCGGTACCGGGGCCGCGGTGGAAGGTCGCGGTGTCGTCGCATCGTGTTGGATGACAAGGGTCACGGCCGGATCCGGGCCGCGGTGGAGTAAGGTGACCGGCGGCCTGACCGGGCCATCGGTGTCGAAGCTGGAAGGGGACCGGCCATCGCCGGCGCCGTTGAGCAGGAACCGGCCGGCCAGGTCGGGCCAGCCGGACAGGGAGGAGTCGGGGGAATTAATTCCCCCAGCCGGGCTTCAGATGGCCCCCATAAATGGGGGGCCGCAGTTACACAAGGGGGGCAGGCGCCCCCCCTTTGGCAACGGCTCGGCCTTCGGCCGAGCTGGCAGCGCGCTGGGCCCAGCCGGGCCGGCCTCCTGGCCGGACCGACCTAGAACGGGGCAGGTCGACCCGGACGGAGGCGGGTCGACCCGGTGCGAGGCGGGTCGACCCGGTTCGGGCCGACCGGGGGGTCTCGGGCCGGGTCGGTCCGGGCCCGAAACCCCCATTTTCAGACCGTTTGTGTTCAATTGCCCATAACTCGGGCTACGGACCTCTGATCGACGCGCCGTTAGCGGCGACACGATCCTTAGAACGAGACGGTCGTTTCGGTATTTCACACTCAAAGTTTCGGAATACTTTGAGTTCGGACGGGTTGGTTCGTACACGAAACCAACCGGGCCCTCGAAGCGGAAACGCTCATATCTTAAGCTCTGGATGTCCGAATGACGTGCCATCGACTTTGTTGGTTTCCTCTTAGTGAGACGGATCTTTTGTCTTACTCCGCCCGAGGTTTGGACGCAGGTGGAGTATGGTCGGGTTGGTTTTGCCTTAAAAACCAACTGGGCCCCTGGGACGAAAAGACCAATAACTCTCAGATCCGGCGTCCGATTGACGCGCCGTATGCGACGTTGAGTTCCTGTTGGGGATACAGAACTTTTGGATACATAAACTATAGACTATGTTTCAGTTGATGTATCAGCCTCTCGACTCGTGGAGCAGACCCTCCCGAACGAGCTTGCTGTGTGCGGGAACCCTAGTGCTGGCTGCGACTGCTACTGTGACTGCGACGACGACTGTACAGAGATCCTCAGTGGATTCGACGGCGAAGACTACAACACTCAATGATCCTATGTGGATCAGTGCTACCAGTCCGGTGTGGGTCTAATCATGTGTGGGTCAGCGTTTAGCAGTTCTGTGTGAGCCAGCGCCTACAGATCCTGTGTGGGTCCGATCCTATGTGGGTCTTTGCGGGGGTTAGTTTCCTACCAATCCTGTGTGGGTCATTGCGGGGGTTAGTACCTATCGATCCTTTGTTGGTCCGATGACTTAGATGGATCAGTGATCATCTCTATCGTCTTTCGAAGATGTATACCTGTGTGAGCTAAATCCTGTTTTCTTTCCTGTGTGGATTGTGTTGTGCTATCCTGTGTGGATTACGTTTTACTTTCCTGTGTGGACTGGGTTGTACTTGGGCTCGGAGGTTGGAGCGTACTGGAATTGATGACTTAGGTATATGTATGGGCATATACCTAAGCAGTCTCGGTTGTTACTTCAGGATTGTATCTTTCCTTTGTGGTTTATCCTTTGTGGATTTTGGGAGACCTTCAGGGGTCTCGAGGTCCCTACTGAGTAGCTTATACTCACCCCTACACAGGCTATGCCCACACTACGTTGTGTTGGTTGCAGAGGATAGACAGAGTTGATATTGGTTGAGGCTTGCAGAGCAGGACGATACCTGGAGGTGGACCACTGGGTGGGACATACTCGGAGTGGACGGCAGGACCCGAGGTGCAGTGGAGCTATCTGTACCCACCCTTCAGGTGGGATTTCCAGTGGACAGCTCGGTGTAGCGGCTTTTATTTTCAGTTGTTGTTTTCCCTTTCGAGTTGTACTTTACTTTCAGTTTGGGTTTGTATACTGGCCCACTTACTTTCCGCACTTACATTTGTACTCTGTTTTTACTTGGTGTTTACTTTTTCTGCTTTCTTACTCTGTGGTGCTTGTTTACTTTACAAAGGCAATGCCTTCCCATTTTACCGGGATTTACGCCTTGGTGCTAGTCGCCAGCCCCTGGCCTATGGAAGGCGGGCTTGGGGTAGTCACGGCACGGGCCCTGAGGACGGGTTGTGACATTTGGGTAGTAACTAGGAAGAAAATTTTCCTTTTTGGATTGCCATGAATGTGATAGGGTGTCATTAAAACACCACCTTAGGATAATGTTGGAAGAGAAATAGGGGGGATGTATTGTTGTTGTGATTAAAACTTAGAGAGGCTTCCAATATATCCCAGTTAACAAAAATAAAAAAAATACATAGATTTAAGAGGTGTTCTTATAGTATAAAACCATTTATAAATGTTGTGATACTCACCATTGGTCAGTGGTTCATGTAGTTTTAAAATATGTAGAAAGTCATAACATGTTGTCAAAATCTATAAAAGAAAGGCATAATACTCATCCAATATAATATGTTATGTTAGTTGAAATCCATACAAGAATTTAATACAATATAGTTTTATATCATGTAGGGTGGAAAATTACAATATATTTTTTGAAAATATGTCAAAAACTTATACAATAACACTTTAGTTTATACGAAGGATAACACATTATGAATTTAAATTTGTGCTGGGAGAAAATGATACCGTAATGTTTAAGGTTGTGTGGAAAATCCCCTTTGTTTGCGATAATTATTAAGATGGAATGGATCGGTTCTTACATATTAGTAGACTATAATGAACCTAAAACCATTATAAAGAACAAATTTAGATATATGTAGGAATATGAATAAAAAATAGAGGACTAAGAGTTATGTGAATTTATCTCAGAATGCACCTGGTTCTATGAAAGACTGAACATTTGGATATATCATAGGATAATGAACCCATGTAATATGATCTCATGTAAGAGGAAATATATTAATGATAGGGAGACATTATGATTGTATAGGTGGTGCGTGTGTGCTATGTGGGACCTCTACAAAGGTGGATAAGGTTTATTGAACCCTATATAAAGAGACACCATCATGATAAATTAAGTATTTTCATGAGAATTTAAATCATTTTTTAAGGATGAGAGTTTGAATAATGATAAGGGTTTTATAAATTTTAAATGACCGGTAAAATGAAGCTAAATTAAGGTCAAGGGGTGTGATGAATATCATCTTGTAAGTTCCATTACAAAATAATTCCTTAAAAACACCTTCACAAAGGTCTATAATTTTTTAACTATGTGATGTTTACTACAAAAAAATTACATATTTAAAAACATGCTCAAAAATAATTATTTTCATGCATTTATTCCTTTTATATTTGTGATATTATTTTTTATATAGTTTGAATTTATTTAAAATTCATTACGGCGTCCTCAATTTTCATTCAAACTCGTTTATTTATAGAAAAAGTGTGATAATGTAAGATATATGTAAATTTAATGACATCATTGACAATTAATTTAAGGTTGGTAAATGTGATTATATTGTTTATGGGTTGTGTGTAATCACTCAAGTTGAAATTCCATGAATATTTCACTATAAAGTGAAATTTAGCTAAACTTCTTCTAAATCCTTAAATCATCTAATGTAAAGTTAGTTTCAACATATTACACAAAGGAATCATTATAGGTATTTGAATATGTATAATCAAATGAAATGTAAAGGTAACTTCAATATGTCATGTAAGGGTAGATCCATTCACTATGTGAAGATAGAATAGGTGATCCTTATTTTGATCTACTTGAGTAAAGAACATTCAATTCTTGCATAATTGTTCATTTCAACCTCACGTTTGGGTAGATCATCTAAAGGTCCTTATGTAAGGGTCCCCATAATATTTCAATGTTAATATATAGGTCACATCCATCTTTATTGAGGGTTAGATTGTGTGAGGATATCCTTTGTAAATGCCATGGCCCGACCACTAGGGCCTTCCTGGTTGATAATAAGCTGAGAGTGACACCCCAAGACCACCTCCAATTAGTCTACGGTTGGTGACTATCTTTGAGTAGACATATCACACGCATGGGGGGCCTTATCCAGAAGCACCTGTACACACGCACACACCTTTATACACCATTATAATGTGGAAAGGTAAATAACATATTTAATAAATGTATTAATAACATCTAATATCAAAAAAAATTATAAAAACTAGTATGAAAATGAAAAAGGCTCCAAATAAAAACACACCAATACTATAAAGGAGACTGACCTTCTAAAAAAGGGGGTTGCTACTAAAAATCAACTCTTGGATCTATCTATGGTCCAATAAGCACCACTATGTTTCACCTACCCCTAGTCTACCTAGGACTCCATCGGGGACATATCATCTACATAAGACATGACACCTATGAGTAGATTCCATGCAGTGGTGAGTATATATAAACATAAAATGTCTCCCATAAATAATTAAAAACAAAGGATAAAAGTTGAAAGAATCTATAAATTTCAAAATAAATGGGAATAAGGTAACAAAAATATGCTCATCGATGTTACTCAAGACTCAAAGTATGATCTTTTTCAACCAGCCACACGTATACTTTCCTCCTAACTCTATATTTTGTTATGTCTCAATCATTCTTTAGTCCCTACCCGTTGATAACATTAATGGATACATGATTTGTAAAAGTGGGTGAAATACAAGGCTCCAGTAGAGAATCCATCTCATATCTATTCCCTATAGTTGGTAAAAATATTACTACATCAATAATTCACCCGACCCTGATAATCTTGGTGAAATAACTAACACTATATGAATACAATAGGTCAAGGATCTCAATATTTATGATAATCACATGGGAGATTTCTACACTATCAGAGGACCCCTTTCCCAATAGGGGAGATATATGAATATCCCTAGGAATTATGAGGGGAACCGATTCTGATATGAAATTTTATAAGTTATCTAAATGTATAAGACATTTCCGAAAGGATATATGTCATGTGTCACTATTTCTAGTTATAAATATGTAATTCTATCTCAAAAAACATGTCCTACATTATATACATGATGTGTTGGTGTCATACACAGTGTGTAGAGGTCATGCCAAGTGCTTGGCCATGTGTCTCGGCCCATATCCATGCACACTACATGTGTTTTTGTACTATTCCCATATCCAGGTACTTTGGATGGTACAAGACTATTTGTGGGCCTAGGGGGTCACACATAATGTGGATACAAAACATAACATTTGATACTTAACTTCACCCAAAACCCTAGTCACTGAACTTATCATGATACATTATGCGTGTTTATTTCAACAACACACAATGGATATCATAATTTCTCCAGATTTTCAGATATATGTTTAATCTCCAAACCCTTCAATGAAATCGCCACATCTACTATAATACACAAAAATGTTCAAAACCTATGTTTATATAGATTTTAACATCACTTGTGGCTATATTTGAGACATCCTTTACTCATAAATTGACTATCATTGCACCAGGAACCATCCACATACAATAACCCCTGAAAAAAACTCTCTTTATTTTCTATTGTAATTCCACAATTTTCTTAAATCCTATATAATTCCATAATATAGGGTGTTTATTTTACAATAAAAATCCACTAAAACTAGGGAAAAAACATAAAATTAATGGGTTCCTAGATAAAGTCAAACTATGAACTAATAAAAATACCAATAATAAACATTCAAAGGACAGAGGGAGAAGGGCAAGAAAAAAGTGTGCATCAAACATGGGATGTGTTCGATTTCATGTTATTGATAGAATAAAAATAATTAAGAGTGTAATAAAATTATCAAATTCGAAATAATATCAAATTCCTAATTCTAGGAAAATGAAATAATCAATGGGATAACAAAAAAATAACAATTGATGAACTAATTTGTAATTAAATTAAATTGTGTTCATCCCAAAATTTATGAATGGAATTAGAACAAGAAAAAATATATCCCTACATAATATTGGATCAATCATTGGAGATGAGTTTGTTTTCAAGTTTTGAAGCTTAATAATTCATTGTGTTCATCACTGGCTCTGAGAATTCTAACAAATCATCACCATTGTTCAAAAATCTCAAAGTCATCTACCAATGGTCTCCCCCAAAAAACCTCTAGGGTTATGTTACCAACCCTTGGATATGGTCACAAAATTTATTAAATTGAGGAGGATTAGGTTTGAAGAAATAAATATAAAATAAATAATCTAATTAATTTATTCTTCAATTATTTCAATCATGACTACAATTAAACGAAACATTCAATGTCCAAAAATGTTATGTCGTTCCTAGCATGTAAAATACATTCCAGTGTTTTTGGTGATCTTTATTTTTCCATATGGGACACCATTATGGTAATATTAAATTATTATTGAAAAAAAATTCTTCCATGATATATTGTATTTAATATTATGGATATATCAATATTGATCCTCCAAATTGAACAAAATTATATGGTGACCACGTTCATCACTCAGAAAATATCATTCAAAATTTTCCAAAGTATCAAAATAAAATTTCAATGTTGTTACAGTATCCCCAAATTCATGGATTTCGATCATAAAATTTAAAAGCCTATTCAAATAGGTGAGTGTACTGAGCTCACATCTATTTCTCTTTGATCCTACGAGCACTCATAGAGGTTCTTGTTCTACTAATGAATGCACATCAAGGGAGGAACTAGCCCATAAAATATATTAAACTATTAATCCATGATCACCACTAGATACTCTAAAAAAGTAGATCCACCCTTAATTTCTATATCACCCCAATAAATACTTTTTGATGAGTCATGAACATATCTCCACAGCTATAATACATGGAAGATATCATGCACCCAGTCTAAATATGGCAGTAAGGCTAAGTGGTACACCACTTTTCTAACCCTACACAACATCTGGAAAAGGGTTGATGATCCTCAGTGATTACTTTTCTCCCCATGAAATATCAATATTCTTTATTGAGGAAAGATCATCAACAACACATGGAATCCCTCTTTAAAATAAAAATACCTCCATCTTCAGTCAAAAAAGGACTTCTGAAGGCTATGGGAAGTCTTTAACTTCTCCTAGATGATTTAGACCTATTCTATCATCTCTTTCCCCAATTTTGTGCCAAAAATCATTGTCTTTCCTTGCACCATCTAATACATCATTAACATCTATTCTCTCTCATATAATTCATAAAATGGTGTTGTACCAATAGTGTATTGTAATTTGTTGTTATATATATACTCCACCAAGTTTTTTTGATCCTCCCAACCTTGGGAAAAATATAACATGAATTCTCATAGCATGTATTCCATGACATGAATGGTATGCTCAGTTTGGATATCCATATAGGGGTGGAACACCGTTCTCATTGAAAACTAAGCCCAAAAAGACTATTGTAATCCTCTCTATTACAAGGACATAAAGTGAGTGTTTAAATATAAACTTTTTTGAGGGAACTCCATGAATATGGACTATCTTCTACACATACAAGCATCCCAAGGTCTTTATTAAACTATGCTCTCAAATAGATAGAAGGTGGTATGGCTTGGTGATTCAGTCTAAAGTCACCCAAATATAGTATTTACCACTCAATTATCATGTAATTACCATAAAAATATAGTGAGATACCCTCCCACATCCACTCTAGAACCATAAGGGGTTGGGAAAAACCCGCTAGAACTTGGTGATCAACCTTCTCTTATTGGAAAGTGTGGATTTGAAATAAAAAATTATCAACAATCTTATTCATACCATGACACCAAAATTTTTATGAGGGTCCTTGTACCTATTCTACACTCCTAGATGTACACCTAAAGGGGATGAATTAAAATCAATTAAAACTACCTCCTTCAGTGTGAATGGTACCGTCATCCAGCCTGGGAAATAGACGATGTTCTCTCCACCTAAAAATGATCAATCAAATGTATTTCTTGTGAATATTTGTTCATGAAATCCCTTTCGATCGATATCTCCAAGTTGTACCTCTTTTACATTCTATTGACAAAGAGGGGGTAACAACCATTAAATTTAGATATACTACTCCACCATTTTCCACAAATGAAAATTTCATTGAGGTGTATTAATCTAATGTATTTATAAAAATCAATGTATGAAATTTCCTAATGAGATAATATACAACCACATTCCCTTCCAGGGAGTATAGAATATCTCAAAATCATTGTCATGTGTGCACTCCATCCATTGCCTCTACCTTAGGTTACTATAGTTCTATAAAAAATATACTTGATATTATTATC
Organism: Viscum album; assembly: GCA_963277665.1. NCBI lineage: Eukaryota > Viridiplantae > Streptophyta > Magnoliopsida > Santalales > Viscaceae > Viscum > Viscum album. The sequence goes on along the minus strand of OY728120.1, from coordinate 1,531,441,091 downwards.
ATCAAAATAAATAATGAATCACTTTCCCATAAGATAGTGTCACCAAGACATTTGGGTAAACACCACTTCTTTCATCTCTATGTCACATTTCACATAATTATTTTCATTGTGTATCAGCTATTAGGACCAATAATAAATCACCACCTACCTATACATCGAACACATGAAATCCGTGATTTAGTGGAATCATAGAACAAGACGTTCTCAACATCCTAATATGGAATTCTCAAGATGGAGTTTCTCATCCACATCTACTATAGTTCCAGAAAATCCTGTTGGAAATTTTCAATCCATGCAAAGGATATCTATTTTTGGGTGAATTATGTTAAGGGTTACATGACTAAAGAGAAATAAAGCATGAATATCTCATAATATCCCTCTAATCCAAGGAATCTATGTACCCGAGTAAAGATATTTGGTCAACCCCAAGCTAGTACTACCTTAGCATTTTTGGGATCCATGGATACTCCCTCATCTAAGATGAAATCTACAAGGAAGTGGACCTCTATAATATAAAAATAACACTTTGAGATCACCCCATAAATATTTTTCTTATTGTGTATGACTAAATTCAACCTCAAATGTATCACATGATCCTCCTATATTGGTTAGTACATGATGGTTTCATATAGGAAGACTACCATGAACCCATATAATAAAAGTTGGAATATCAGGTTTGTGAGTCCCATGAAAAATCTTAAGGAATTCATCAAACCTAAGGGCATAACCACATACTCATAGAGATCATAAACTCTTCAAAAATCCATTTTCGTTTTATCTTACTCTCAAACTCAGAGATTGTGATGTCATGATCTGTGGTCAAACTTCTAGAACAACTTATCCCATTTTATCTAGTTAAAGAGGTCATTGATTCTTAGCAGTGGATACTTATTTTTAATATAAACATAATTTAGGAGAGAATCATTTATGAAAATCCTAAAACTTCCATATGAATTATTAGAAAAAAACAATGGGGATTCCCTGTGGGACTCACAAGGTAAAATGATACACAACAATTGCAGATCCTCAAACTGTACCATTATCTCTCACAGACAAAAATGGGAAATACGATATGTTGTCATAGATATCAATATAGTCCATAGGGGTCATTTCATAAATAATTCAACCACTCTGTTAGGAGTTAATAATGAATCATCATCAAGAAATATTCTCATGTACTTCTCCACCACTATAGGGAACTGAAATTCAATAGAATCGACTGATCCAATAGAAATGTTATCCAACTGATGAGAAATAGGATATATCATCCTTAATATGATTTCATATTTCATTTAATAGGATTAATTCTTATAGATGATGGAAAATTTCATGACATCTATCAGAATAAGATGCATCCTCTACTTATAATAGCCAATCTATAAATAGATTACAGAGATCTAATACATACATATAATGACAGAGTATGAACTCATCAATGATATTATGAGATTTGATGAAAATATATCTCATCTAAGAGTCAAGTCACACTCTCATAAGAAGTGTGTAATCTCTAAATATCTCCATGTAGATGCCTCTATTCATAAATATCGATCTAAAGGCCCCCCGAAATCTCTATGTATCGAATATGGCATGTGGTAAGGAACGAGTGTCATATGGATATGTATATGAAAACTATAAATATTTTTATAAGACAAAAATAATACCACAGATCACACCGAAATCATTCAAGTCATTAAAATCAATTTCTTGTAGCTATCCATTACCTTTCCAACATATTACCTACAACAAGAGTTTTCTGCAACACCTTTGTACATCCAAAATAGCCACAAATGATCATATCAAAGGAAATAATCCACAAAAACTTGATAGTATCAACCTTTTGTGACCCTGAACCACAGACATGGATTTTAAAAGAATCATAAGAGACTATGTGTTGGTGGGGGAAGTGTAGAGGCCCGAAGATTAACGTACATGGACATTACATTACTTTTGCGGAATACTTAGTACATTACAAAAACACGCACACAAGGACCGTAATAGTTTAGTGTCTTTGGAAACTCAGAATATAATCTTCTAATCGTGGTGAAAGATCTTCAACATCTCCCATAAAGATCTTCCCATTTTTTTCTTACCTAAAACCTTTCTTTATATCCTGGGGAAAAGAAAACATAAAAGGGTGAGCTCAAATGCTCAGTAAGGGTAAACAAAATAAATATCAATCACATCATATTCATAAGAACATATCTTTTGGAAATGTTAACCTGCAAAAGAGATCATAATTTCATAACATGGGATAAATCATAGTAGTGAAATGTAATCCCAATAATCATAACTTAAAACATGAAACTTTGTGGCATACACATATAATCATAGAGAATCATTTCTTATTAGTCAAGACTCATTTCCAATACTATCTTAGTGGACAAAGTCCCTTTCTGAACCGAGTTCACTCCTCGTTTCAGTCCTGTCTCACTGAACCGGTATAACCTACCGTTCCAGCCATGTCTATCTCATGAGATATAAAATATTTACCCAATGCATTGGAGGGAGATATAGGTCCCACCCATCTCATAATGATACCATTCTTATGTGTGCCACAAAATCATAAACCATACAGCGTAGCATAACCCATGTAATAAAAATGGGATTCTTAAACAACATGACATCATAAAACAATTCATATAAGATAAATTAATTCATAAAAATACTTCCATCACAACATCATAAAATCAATGTAATAATAGGGATAAAAACAGAACCCTATATTATCTTATATGGAACAAAATTTTGATAAAACACTTGAACTCCGTTCTTGAGGAAAATATCCTTTCTACTTCAAAAACAATTTTCCTTTATTAACATGTCACACAATTTTAAACTAAAAGAAGTTTATTAAAAATAAACTTGAAAACTTTAAAAGGAAGATTCTTTTAAATAATGTTTTAAAAATATATTCACACCGTATAAGTTAAAAAAACATTCTTCTCGTACTTTTGTCGGAAAAGTCAAAAAAGTACCTCGTACGAAAAACGACAAAAGATTCCTTTCATATCTTATACAAAAAACTCACCGAAGGGTAAAATTGGATATAAAATATTTTAGAAGGATATAAATATTACATATTGAGGAAACATGGATGTGGATGATAAAATACACCCCAGTAAATACTAAAGTATAAACAATCTCGGATAAAAATGAGATTGTGATATTTCCCTTACCTTAGGTCTGATTTGCTTCGTAAGTGTCTGAACCTCCTGTATAATGATTTAAATAATGTCATTGACTTATTACAGAATCATATTCATTGTTATGATATCATATATGGTTCACTTATGACTTTATATTACCCGTTCTTTTGTAAATTCCATGTTAAAGAGCGTTTTGGGTAAAATTGTTTCATTTGTCGTCCGTGTTTTGACTTGTAATTATTCATATGATTACTTAGATCATGATTACATAATTCCAGAATATAAAACATTATTTATATATATATATATTCATAATATACATATATATAATAAATCAGTAAATGGAAAGAAATACACCGTTCATGGAGACGGTAGGCCGTACGTACGCATGAACGCTGTTTTCGTTTCCTTATTGAGTTGAACGGAATTAAGTAGATGACATACATATACATAAAAATAAATACCGTATCATTATTATGTCATATATTTCATGATTACTTATTATATATAATTTATAATCATTCATGAATGGTTAAAGTGGAGAATGAATCTCATCGCGTCGTGGAGACGGTAGTCCGTACGTACGCACGAGCGATGACATCCTTCTCATGATCGTGGGACTGTATTGGAGTGTATGTTTACTATTTCAGAATCAATATCACTTTAATATAATAATATATAGTTATTATTTACACCATTATACCCATCCAAGTAAGGTGGTGGTGGAAAATATATTTCACCACGGCGTGGAGACGGTATTCCGTACGTACGCACGCGCGGTGAGTTCATTTTCCGTAGGATGGATATATGTTGAAATAGGTTTGTTTCATACTTATAATAACATATCAGTATATTAGTGATACTGATGTTATTACTTCATAATGAAACAACCTATGAAGAATAAGTGGAATAAGAAATAAAGGTGAAAGAATCGGTAACGGAAATTACCTCTTCTTTGAAGCGCCTCTTTGAGACCTCCTCTTAGGACACTAAAATTGGTCTTTGAGGAAGACCAGAACCTATAGGATGTTTCTAGGGAAGTGGAGAAGAGAATTTGGCAGGGGTTGGCCGAGCTTGAAGGCTCAAAGTTGTGTGAGGAAGAGAGAGAGGAGGTTCCCTTTTATAAGGGAGGAGAGGGGCTCCTTTGGAAAAACTAAAAATATTATTTATTATAAAGTCATGTTCGGTTTTAAATAGCTCCAAATTGATTTATTTTGAGGCTAAGGTAGGGATGGGTCGAAATACTCTCATACAATAGAATTTAGACAAGTTTAGGTTCCTATTTTAACCTTATCATTTAGATTTAACATTAAGTTAAATAATATTACTTTTACCGTGTCTTCTTGTGTTCTTACACTATAAGGTTAATAAACTTACTATAAGAAGCCAAACGAACCCCAAGTTATTTATTATTAATATATATAACATTAGCTATGTCATTTTGCTGAACCTTAGATTTTTAGGAATAAAATAACAATTAATAATATAATATTTGTTTTAAAGACTATTTTATGTCAATTTTGACACTATTTAGTAATTGATTTTTGTGAAAATCATAACAGAATGATAAGTTCTAAAAAAGTTAATTAAATCAATACTAACATGTCATATTAACCTATAAAATTAGTGTAATTCATAAAAAGTCTCAAATTATATTTATTTGGGTATTTATAACATTAATTATGTCAATATGTTATTAATAAGATAATTACTGCATCATCATTGTGTCATAAATAAATTAAATTATTTAATGTCTAAAAATTACAAATAAAATACAATTATGTAGGAAATCTCTTTATATTTCTAATTAATTTTTATAGTCGAATTTATCTTATGTATAACCCCATAGTAAAAATGTTTTAGTAAATAAACTTTGATTTTAACTCTTTTAACCCTTCTTTAAATAAATTAATAATAAAAGTCCTAATCTAATCCAAGTGGGCCTAAATGGTCATATTTTATTCCTAAGTTTGTTTTTGGTCGAATTAAACTTGTCCAATAGAATTAGGACATGTGTTAGGGTAATAATAATATCATTTCTACCCATAATTACCCTATTTACTTTTAACCGTGGTAAATAAAAGTAAAAAGTTACTATTCACCAAAAATTATTTTCACCTCATTGAACCACATTTTACTTACTGAAATCAACCGTATCTCTCGGATTTTTGAAATTCCACTCACAGAAGCGGTAAAATTAAGTTTTATGAAAAATTCAGTTTTTTTTACTACCACTTAGTGGTTTCACTATTCATCAAAAATTGAAAGTTTTCAGAAAAATACCAAAAATTAGGCCAAAGATATATTTGATATTATGAACTCAAAAATGATTTCTATTTTACCAAATTCAAAACATATCAGTTTCATTAATTAATTTAAAAATTAATTCCCGTCGTCAAAACAAAAAGCGTGTTTTTAAGAGATAATAACTATCAAAAGATTGACACTTGTTTATAACTGGTTTAAATGTGAAATTACATCCAATGACCCACATTGTATTAAATTGTAAAAATATATTCTAAATATACTTTAAAACCACTAAAATTAATAATTTATCACTATTAATTATTTCGATTGAAAAAGTTGTTTTTAATTAAAATTTAGTAATTTTCATTATTCATCAGAATATGAAAGTTATCCGAAAAGTACCAAAATTTTACCTTAGGCTAAATTCGATACTCCAAATCCAAAAATTAAGTCCATTTTGAGAGATATAATTTCTAAAATTTTAAAATGTGGTTATTACTATTCATAACGGCTAGTTTTAATAATATTTTAATAGCATATCGTTGTTTAGTGAAACTCGGTATTGCGTACTACACACGCTATTGAGGAAGGTCGAGATTGCGTGTAATGCAAAGAAAGTCAAGGATGTGTGTTGGGAAAGCTACTTTTGGTGTAGCGTACAACACAAGACATTAATGAAAGAATAATTTTCATAAAATCTTGGGGTGTTACATTCTACCCCCCTTAAAATGAATTTCGCCCTCGAAATTTGTCGGGGTTATAAATGGTTTACTATTCAAAATTTTCTTTAATAGAAACCCACATCGTAAAAAGGAATACCAAAACCAATCTTTAAAAACAAAAGTATGAAACGTAACGGTTACCCAAATAAACTAATCACTGGTTTTCCACATAGGTGAAAATATGGATATGGAAGAGAAATCTAACCATCATGTTCTGATGGAGAGTGGTAGAGAACATGGCTATGGAAAAGCTAGCAATCACAAAGCCATAAATTTGTGACGATCTAAGGTAACATCTGATTCATCAGATATAAGAGCACTAAGACAATATTTTTGGTTTTCAAGATCATTTCCCTAAAGTTGAAGAATTTGAATTAGAATAAATACTTACTTTATTTTGTTACAATCTCACTGTTGTTTGTTCCTTGAACAATTTCCACTTCATCTCTTAAATAAATGAACTTGAATTTGTTATTCGTGAGGTGTTAGCAGATCATGTGATAGAATGACAGGTCATTCCATCTGTCTCAAACAAAAGGTTAGCAAAAGTTATTAAATATACATAAGTCATTCTATAGTGAGATTAATCATATATGGTTCCTAAAATGGACTTATACTTCATATATCATACTTCTTAATATAATAAAACTAGTTTCTACTAACTAGGGACTTCCTGTAGGTCAGTGGTAGGCGATAAAGGACAGTCGCACTTCGGTTGTGGGTTCGATTCCCACAGCCTTTTCCGACGCGATGGGCTGTCGCCCATCCTGCAGGTTGTCCTTTTTTCTAAAACTATATTACTATAACATCCCATCAATAATATCGAAAAAACTTATATCCTTAAACAATACTAACTTATGTCCAATATAATCCATTCCAATCTTTAGGCTTATCCATAATACTGTAGTCCACTCTCATAATATAGTGAAAACGATTACCAGAGATTTAATACCATCGTTGATCCCCATATATCATAAGATAGGTTTTTTTGGTCACATTACAAACATTCAAAGGCCTTTATCATGTATTCTCTTGAATACCCATGGAACCTTAGTGAAAAAATGAATGCAGTTAAAAGTTAACACTTTCCATAAACCGAAATCCTCAAAATTATTTATACTCAAACCATTATATCACTTAGTCCTTATATCAATCATGAGCTCCTGAATACAATCAAACATCTCATTATCGTCTTTCATATCATCTACATTCCAAAAATATCTAAATAACCTTTCATGGATACTGGTACCATTAATCATACACTTTCAAAACTCAAGGAAAGACAACAGTGTAACAATCCTTAGATGTATCTTTATTCCATAGTACCATGAGATTACTTATACAACATTACACATGATAAACATGTAATCATTCCACTACATTCTTAAACCATTGACCGAGCTTCAACAATTATTTCATCTCACATATCATTTGTAGTCTCTTCATCATCATCAACATAAATACTACCCATACGACCATACTGATTCTCTTCATGAGACTTTACCTTAGGGCATTGGTTTTCATAATGCCCGTACATTCCACATTTAAAACATTTAACCATTGTTGATGTCATAGAAATACCATTATCATCATCCCTGGTGTTAACTGAACCTTTTCTTTTGCACTTACTGGCTTTGTGTCCTTCTTTTCCACAGCCAAAGCATCTTCCAGTTCCTTTGAAACATTCTCCTTGTTGCCTCTTCCCACATGATTTACATAGGGGAAATTGAACTTTCTTTCCTCTATGCTCATCATGAAACTCCATCTTTCTCTTATTAGCCGAGTCAGGAAACTTACCAAATTTTACTTTATTGATCATATTATGAGATTGCTGATTCGGCATAATAATGATGGCTGGACTTCCAAATCCCATTTCATTTGGTTTCTCATGAAGAATATCATTCCATTGTCCATAATATCCTCCATTATCGTGAATCATCTTGTTTCCAGCCATTTTCTAAAACCCAAAAAGAATAGTGTGAGAGGCAAAAATCATTCTAGGGAAAACAACATAATAAAGGGGGAGTACCCTCAACATCTAACATCTTAGGTTAAATTCTAAGATAGTTAGCGCAATTCTAGGACTATAACCTATACGTATAGTTAACCTTAGAGACATCCCAATACATACCTTATAAATATCTCTAGGGATCTCACTAAAGTTCTCGCATCCTAGTTTCCAAAGGTTGACTAAACCTTTCGTCTGATACCAACTGTAGAGGCCCGAAGCTTAACGTACATGGACATTACATTACTTTTGAGGAATACTTAGTACATTACAAAAACACACACACAAGGACCTTAATAGTTTAGTGTCTTTGGAAACTCGGAATATAATCATATAATCGTGGTGAAATATCTTCAACATCTCCCATAAAGATCTTCCCTTTTTTTTCTTACCTAAAACCTTTCTTTATATCCTGGGGAAAATAAAACATAAAAGGGTGAGCTCAAATTCTCAGTAAGGGTAAACAAAATAAATATCAATCACATCATATTCATAAGAACATATCTTTTGGAAATCTTAACCTGCAAAAGAGATCATAATTTCATAACATTGGATAAATAATAGTAGTGAAATGTAATCCCAATAATCATAACCTAAAACATGAAACATTGTGTCATACACACATAATCATAGAGAATCATTTCTTATTAGTCAAGACTCATTTCCAAGACTATCTTAGTGGAAAAAGTCCCTTTCTGGACCGAGTTCACTCCTCGTTTCAGTCCTGTTTCACTGAACCGGTATAACCTACCGTTCCGGCCATGTCTATCTCATGAGATATAAAATATTTACCCAATGCATTGGAGGGAGATATAGGTCCCACCCATCTCATAATGATACTATTCTTATGTGTGCCACAAAATCATAAACCATACATCGTAGTATAACCCATGTAATAAAAATGGGATTCTTAAACAACATGACATCATAAAACAATTCATATAAGATAAATTAATTCATAAAAATAATTCCATCACAACATAATCAAATCAATGTAATAATAGGGATAAAAACATAACCCTATATTATCTTATATGGAACATAATTTTGATAAAACACTTGAACTCCGTTCTTGAGGAAAATATCCTTTCTACTTCAAAAACAATTTTCCTTTATTAACATGTCACACAATTTTAAACTAAAAGAAGTTGATTAAAAATAAAATTGAAAACTTGAAAAGAAATATTCTTTTAAATAATGTTTTAAAAATCTATTCACGCCGTATAAGTTAAAAAAACATTATTCTCGTACTTTTGTCGGAAAAGTAAAAAAAGTACCTCGTATGAAAAACGACAAAAGATTCCTTTCATATCTTTTACAAAAAACTAACTGAAGGGTAAAATTGGATATAAAATATTGTAGAAGGATATAAATATTACATATTGAGGAAACATGGATGTGGATGATAAAATACACCCCAGTAAATACTAAAGTATAAACAATCTCGGATAAAAATGAGATTGTGATATTTCCCTTACATTAGGTCCGATTTGCTTCGTAAGTGTCCGAACCTCCTGTATAATGATTTAAATAATGTCATTGACTTATTACAGAATCATATTCATTGTTATGATATCATATATGGTTCACTTATGACTTTATATTACCCGTTCTTTTGTAAATTCCATGTTAAAGAGCGTTTTGGGTAAAATTGTTTCATTTGTCGTCTGTGTTTTGACATGTAATTATTCATATGATTACTTAGATCATGATTACATAATTCCAGAATATAAAACATGATATATATATATATATATATATATATTCAGAATATACATATATATAATAAATCAGTAAATGGAAAGAAATACACTGTTCATGGAGATGGTAGGTCGTACGTATGCATGAACGATGTTTTCATTTCCTTATTGAGTTGAACGGAATTAAGTAGATGACATACATATATATACACATAAATACAGTATCATTATTATGTCATATATTTAATTATTACTTATTATATATACTTTATAATCATTCATGAATGGTAAAAGTGGAGAATGAATCTCATCGCGTCGTGGAGACGGTAGTCCGTACGTACGCACGAGCGATGATACCATTCTCATGATCGTGGGACTGTATTGGAGTGTATGTATACTATTTCAGAATCAATATCACTTTAAAATAATAATTTATAGTTATTATTTACACCATTATACCCATCCATGTAAGGTGGTGGTGGAAAATAGATTTCACCACGGCGTGGAGACGGTATTCCGTACATACACACGCGCGGTGATTTCATTTTCCGTAGGATGGATATATGTTGAAATAGGTTTGTTTCATACTTATAATAACATATCAGTATATTAGTGATACTGATGTTATTACTTCATAAGGAAACAACCTAATAAGAAGAAGTGGAAGAAGAAATAAAGGTGAAAGAATCGGTAACGGAAATTACCTCTTCTTTGAAGCGCCTCTTTGAGACCTCCTCTTAGGACACTAAAATTGGTCTTTGAGGAAGAGAAGAACCTCTAGGATGTTTATAGGGAAGTGGAGAAGAGGATTTGGTAGGGGTTGGCAGAGCTTGAAGGCTTAAAGTTGTGTGAGGAAGAGAGAGAGGAGGTTCCCTTTTATAAGGGAGGAGAGGGGCTCCTTTGGAAAAACTAAAAATATTATTTATTATAAAGTCATGTTCGGTATTAAATTGCTCCAAATTGATTTATTTCGAGTCTAAGGTGGGGATGGGTCGAAATACTATCATCCAATAGAATTTAGACAAGTTTAGGTTCCTATTTTAACCTTATCATTTAGATTTAACATTAAGTTAAATAATTTTACTTTTACCGTGTCTTCTTGTGTTCTTACACTATAAGGTTAATAAACTTACTATAAGAAGCCAAACAAACCCCAGGTTGTTTATTATTAATATATATAACCTTATCTAGGTCATTTGGCCCAACCTTAGATTTTTAGGAATAAAATAACAATTAATAATATAATATTTGTTTTAAAAACTATTTTATGTCAATTTTGACACTATTTAGTAATTGATTTTTGTGAAAATCATAACAGAATGATAAGTTAGAAAAACTTTAATTAAATCAATACTAACATGTCATATTAACCTATAAAATTAGTGGAATTCATAAAAAGTTTCAAATTATATTTATTTGGGTATTTATAACATTAATTATGTCAATATTTTATTAATAAGATAATTACTGTATCATCGTTGTTTCATATATAAATTAAATTATTTAATGTCTAAAAATTACAAATAAAATACAATTATGTAGGAAATCTCTTTATATTTCTAATGAATTTTTATAGTCGAATTTATCTTATGTATAACCCCATAGTAAAAATGTTTTAGTAAATAAACTTTGATTTTAACTCTTTTAACCCTTCTTTAAATAAATTAATAATAAAAGTCCTAATCTAATCCAAGTGGGCCTAAATGGTCATATTTTATTCCTAAGTTTGTTTTTGGTCGAATTACACTTTTTCAATAGAATTAGGACATGTGTTAGGGTAATAATAATATCATTTCTACCCATAATTACCCTATTTACTTTTAACCGTGGTAAATAAAAGTAAAAAGTTACTATTCACCAAAAATTATTTTCATCTCATTGAACCACATTTTACTTACTAACATCAACCATGTCTCTTAGATTTTTGAAATTCCACTTATAGAAGCGGTTAAATTAAGTTTTATGAAAAAATCAGTTTTTTTTAACTACCACTTAGTGGTTTCACTATTCATCAAAAATTGAAAGTTTTCAGAAAAATACCAAAAATTAGGCCTAAGCTATATTTGATATTATGAACTCAAAAATGATTTCTATTTTACCAAATTCAAAACATATCAGTTGCATTAATTAATTTAAAAATTAATTTCCGTCGTCAAAACAAAAGGCGTGTTTTTAAGAGATAATAACTATCAAAAGATTGACACTTGTTTATAACTGGTTTAAATGTGAAATTACATCCAATGACCAACATTGTATTAAATTGTAAAAATATATTCTAAATATACTTTAAAACCACTAAAATTAATAATTTATCACTATTAATTATTTCGATTGAAAAAGTTGTTTTTAATTAAAATTTAGTAATTTTCACTATTCATCAGAATATGAAAGTTATCCGAAAAGTACCAAAATTTTACCTTAGGCTAAATTTGATACTCCGAATCCAAAAATGAAGTCCATTTTGAGAGATAAAATTTCTAAAATTTTAAAAGGTGGTTATTACTATTCATAACGGCTAGTTTTAATAATATTTTAATAGCATATCGTTGTTTAGTGAAACTCGGTTTTGCGTACTACACATGCTATTGAGGAAGGTCGCGATTGCGTGTAATGCAAAGCAAGTCAAGGATGCGTGTTGGGCAAGCTCTTTTTGGTGTAGCGTACAACACAAGACATTAATGAAAGAATATTTTTCATAAAATCTCGGGGTGTTACAGGAAGTGTCCCTCCTCTTTTCTTGATCAAAGTTGTATCATAAATCTGCAGCATACATCTCAACCAATTTCCTACATTACCCCAAAAAACACTATATATGTGAACCACCATAAAACTAAGAGTTATCCCAACCATGTGGAGGAATCGCACTATAGAATCTAGCTAGTCTTCCAAAAAATGGGGTATTTCTTACCCCAAAACCTGGGTAGTCACTACCTCAGAAATTCTAGAAGAGTACTCAACCTACATGAACCATATTCTGATATTACTGGGACCAAAAAACAATAAAATTAATGGAGATAACCCACTTGAAACATCATAAGTGGTCCAATATACTGCTAAATTAATAGAGGCTCCAACATTAGGGGACATCTCATGATCTGGTCCCTACATTGTGCCCTCATTTCTAGGAAGCTCATATTTATGATCCTTCCATAGTATCCTCACCAGCTATCATAACAAAGGAATATTATAGAATTTATGATTCACCATTACCAATTATCATATCTAGTTACTTTCATAATTAAGTTAATGGAAACCAAAACAAATTCCTATATGATTTATGTACCAGTTTTTTCCCTGCAACTGCTGTCCCCATGAGCCTATTAGAAAAACGTGTTATCAGTGACCTAATGAATGGATACATCAGCCAAAACACCATCATCAGATTCCCTAGCCTAAAAGGAAAACTCAAGAAAATATTAAATTTTTTACACTAATCCCAAATTATTCCTCATGGATACACTATCTCCAAACACCAATCCTATGCCAATATAGGCTCTGATACTACATTATCATGACCTGAACTACTAGGACCTCTTGGATTGAAGTAATCTAAGAGTGACACCCCAAGACAACCTATATCATTACAGGGGTGGGAAACTAGTTCTTTATAGGCATATTATACACATGGAACCCCTTATCATAAAACCCCTACACACACATATTCATATACCAGTATAATGTTGATATTTAAATAACATATACTATAAATGAATATTCAATATCTAATCCCATAATTGTGTATGAAAATATTGCATTAAATTGTAATATGAATAAAAATACCCCATTACTATAAAAAAAGTATAACTTACTAAAAAGGGTACTTCTACTAAAAAGAAATTCCTAGATTCATCCATGGTTCATATATCCCCACTAAGATCCACCTTCTCCTAGTCTACCTAGGACTCCATCAAAGGGACAAACATTTTCATAAGACAAAACATGTGAGGTAAGAGGCCATCCAAGGGTATGTATAAATATAACTAGAAGGAAACAATAAAATAAAAAAAATAAAAATCCTCAAATAGGGAGTCAGATTTAAATTCTAGGAGAAAGAAGAACAAGATAACCCAGATATGCTCATCATAGGTACTTAAGAAACACATTGCAATCTATCTAACCAAAAATATGTATAATATAATAATTGATTTATCTTTTTTAAGTCACAATAATTTAATGTTATACCTTCCATATGATAACCCTAGAAAATCTATGCCCTGTAAAATGGGGTGAAATACTAGAATCCATTAGCATATCCCTCTCTTATTTGAGCTTTATAGATTGGTGAAATTCTACACCATAGGTAGAGTATCCATGCTCTGATAATATAGGTTAAATACACAACTCTCTCTGAATAACATGATTAGAGGATCCCTTCCCTTCTCATACTCACATGGGGTATATTCTAATCTTTAGGAGGTTCCCTATCCCATCATATGAGAAACCTCTCTCTCCTTAGGGAATAAGTGGGAAAACCCATGTCTAGACGAACTTTTCCACATTCTCTGAAATGAATGGTGCATACTATATGATACATGATGAATTTCATGAAATACAATTATTAGCATGTTCTAACTTCACACATGACATATTATTCTCCTTATACATGGAATGTTGGTTTCATACCTGACATGTATTGGTTAGGCCAAGTACATGTGTTTGTGTCTCTACCCGTATCCATGTACTTTATCCATGTCAATGATCTATGCCTATGTACATACCCATTTCTGTGTACTATAAGTGGCACATGATGATCTATTATAATATGGGTTCACACATCATGTGGTTATGAAACATGAAATGTGACAATTAACTTCACTTAAAACATTGTCGAACACATTTAGCATGATACATGACGTGTTTTCATTTGAACTAAACGTTGTGTATATCTGAATTTCACAAAATTTCTATAAACCCATAAACTATCCAGATCCTTTAACAAAAACACCTTATATACTACATAAATCAGTTAAAATCCTTACATTGAATATTTATTAAGCTTGTAACATCACCAGTGTCTGAATTCCGGGCTCCATTTTCTCAACAATCAACTCCCATCAAACAATTCACCACCAGCATGCGAAAACCTATGAAACCAAAACCCCTTGATCAATCATGATACAATCATAATTTATTTAAATCCTTCATTATTTCATAATATATAGTTTTGGTACTGCAATAATAATCCACAAAACATGAAAAAACCAACAAAATGAATTGATTATGGATAATATCGAATAATTGACAAATCAAAATACCAATTAAGAACATTTGAAGAACAAAGGGAGAAAGGAAAAAAAATTTGAACATAGAAAGATGTAAGTTTTTGGTTGTCCATATTTTATGGAATTAGAATAATTGGGAATATAATAATGTCATCACAACAAAAATAAAATTAGTTTTCTAATCAAAGGAAAATTAAATAACTAATGGTCTAATCAAAAAAGAAAAATGCAAGAGCTAATTTATATTTAAAATAATTTGTGTACACCACAAAGATAAAGAATAAGGATTAAACCCACAAAAATCCATTCCTTATATTGGAACAACTATTTTATTATAAATCATTCACAAGCATTGATATTGAAGAATCCATTCTGTTCTTTATTGACACCAAGTATTATCACATTTGGTCAATATGTATGAACAATCCCATAGTCATCCACAAATATTAAACTCCCCAAAAGTAATATTATTATATGTCAAACCCTAGGATATAGACATAACATTTATTATAGAGAGTAATATTTAATTTAAAAAATCAATATACAATAACTTATTTATTAAATTTATGCTTCTATTATTTTTCTTATGACTACACTAAAATAAAATGTCTAACGCACAAAAAAATTAAATTACACCTATGGTATATCCCAATTTCCATTTTAAATATTGTTCTCTATTTTTTCATAAAATACACCATTCTGTATATATTCCATTTTTTCTAAACAATATATATACCTATGATATGTTATATATAAGGCTCTCATGGCCTTGTTCTCTCCTGGGGGCACCCACTATCTAGGAGCTTCACCTCGGGTTCCTTCTTTCAATGGTGACCCATTTCCCATTTTCCTAAAGGGATTATATTCCTCATATTTTTATCGTTATTCTTGATGTGTGGCTATTAGAATTGTTGTACTAATACAGCCTTCACCACTACCCTTGATGTTAAACCTTTCGTGTGAGACCCTATCTATGGTTAGACATAAAGACACTTAGATGGTTTGGGATGGTATAGATGGAGAGCTCATCCATTGACCCCTTCCTATTATCTCATTATATATTATTTATAGGGTTTCCTTATTTCTCAAAATATAGTGGATAATATTATTGTATTTCTATTGGCTCATTTCATTATCATCCATCCTTGTCTTACCTTCCTTCCCAAACCATCGTACGAGACCCAATTTTATCCTGACATGATGGTGTCCTGCGGTGGCTTGAGATTATGATGGGGAAGCATGTTTTGATGATAATTCTATAGTTTTGGATTATTTTTTTCTACTTCTATCATGAATCGACTGATTAAAATGTTTCATTGTGTTCAATATCTAGTGATAGAGTTTTTTTTTCTTCATTTGGGGTGGATTAGAGTTTACCAAGTGGGGATGACATGTCTTCAGCTATGCTTGGGATGAGAAGCTTCAAATTTTCATTGCTAATGGTTGTAGAGTCTTCTTGATTCATTTAGTGTTTTCCATTTTTGTGAATTATTGCATGAACAAATATTTCTTGGAATATCGTGGATCATTATCGATGACTTACCCACATCAAACTCAGATCTTGCTTCCTCTTATTCTCTCCCACAACAAGTCAGTCGGGTGGACTAATTTTCTTAGAGGTTTTGAGATGTGTGGTTTTGAGCGGTTGACAGTGTTCTATGAGGTGTAGCTGATGCATGCTTCATCCCAAGCTAAAGGATTCTAGGGAGTCAGTTCTGGTATTCTTCAGTAGTGTCATAGATTATATTCTGGTGGGCTATTTTCAGAAAGTTGGTGATGTTGATAGGACATGGGGCGTGGCTCGAGGTTTATAGAAGAATGGGTATTTCAGTGGATTTCATGGTGTTGTGTTCCATGAGTGGATTGGTTTGTTTTTTGAATTTTGAATGTTCGATGATGATAGGGTGGATAAATTTCTATTGATGGTGATTCTGAATTTTATAATGTGTCTTTGCATGACCTTTTGAATTTGAATTGTTTTTTCATTAATGTGAAATATGCTTCTAGTTTTGAATTTGAAATCCAGTTTGAAATTTGAAATTCTATTTTGAAATATGGGTTTAGCTGTATCGTTACCGCTAAACCATAAAGTGGATTTTATAAAATTGAACAATGGATTTGGAGGATATTTTATATTACATATTTTTTATATATCAATATTGTTCCTCCATAGGGCCTGGAAGTCAACACTCACTCCATGCCTAACTCCAAAAACATTATTTAAGATTTTAAAATGTGTAAAAATAATTTTTTGATTTTTTAAAAAAATTTAGACCCATGTTCTGATATGTGTAAATCTAGAGATAGGTAATTATAACTATATTATACAAAAAAAATCCCAAAAAATCATAATTTCATCCAAATTTATACTTCATCATTTTTTAGGAATAATTTGAAATAAAAAATAAAATAAATGAATTATAAATGAATTATAAAAAATATGAATAAGATCTTTTACCTCCTTAATTCAATTTTTTATCTTTAGATAAAAAATGATACAATTAGGGAATAAAATAGAAGCAATATTAATATGAATTAAATAATGGATTTTTGGAATAATTTTATGGAAATACCTAGGAAAATTTGTTATGCTATATATATTTTCTAAAGTAGAGATTCTCTCCATATTCAAGATTTATTATTTTCTCTCAAGCTTATATGATAAAGACTATCTTGTCTAGTATAGTAAATCCCGGTGTTCGACTCAATCACTATTCTTTTCTATCCCATGCAATTATCATTCTCTCTCACTCTGTTTTTTCAATTGTGTGTGAGAAGATTCTTCTAGGTAGGGCATTTTTTACCACTCTTATTATTTAGTGTAAGTCTTATTTAATCATAATTTTTCATCCCTAAGTATATCCATAAAATTTACATTTACAATATAAAATCTAGGAATTATATGAATGAAGATTTGAATATCATCGCATGAAGAAGATAAATAATATTTGATAAAATATAAATTATAAAAAATTGAAGTTAATATTGTATACTATGTAAATATATATTTATTTAATTACTTGGTGATGAAGGGAAGAATAAAAAAGTGTTATTGCATATAGATTAATATTATTGATAATATGGAGGTAAAATAAAAAATATGGGATCACTATAGCATGAAGTTCTTATAGTTATTTACTTGATATTTCCATGTTAGTGCATAATTATATATATTATACTTCTAGTTTATCATATGCATCAAGGGAAAAAATGAAAATTTTAAATAATAATATATAGAGTTCCATAATTATAAAATCACATGAAATGATATACGTGGGGTTTTTACATAATTATTATTGAATAATAATTTATTGGTATATGTGATCACATCGTATTTTCATTTTGTTAATATTTCCTCTGTATTTCTGAAAGAGTGTGCAATATATTTTTCTATGGTAGTTGTTTCTTAACATGATTAATATGATAGAAATTTGATAAAAAATGTAAATATATATTTATTTAATGGTAATAAAATAATCATGGAAATTTATAAATGTTATTCATTGAAATTTTTGAAATATATATGTAATGATAAATCATGTATATGGTTAATTTATAGCTATGGATAATTGTTGACTATATGTAGCTTATTTTTCTAAAATCTATAAATAATAGACTAGATACTTCAATATGGTAATAAAATGATTGTTTTATAAAGATAATTATTTAGGTTTGATTATTACCTTCCACTCTTGATAATTACATGTAAGCATTCGTGATATGACCTTAGTTTCTCTTTGGAATTGTGTACAAAAAACACTTATTTTCAATTAATATATGTTGTAGTATGTTAGAACCTATATGAAATTATTGTGGAAATGGAATAGTTAATGTTTTAATAAGTATTGGGCCATTTTTATAAGGTCTATTTTTGGTGATCGATGTTAATGATGGTGATCTAAAACATATTATGGGAAATAGTGTCAAAAATAATATTAAGGCGGTCAAGATGAGTTCAGAGATGGGATTTATTATTTCTTATAAGATTCATGTCACCTTTAATGGACATAATATCAGATGATTGATTGTTAAGATTCTCAAATACATGATGTGGTTGGTTCTATAAACAAAAAGTGACTCTTTACTAGTAGTATTTTAAGATGAGTTGTAGAGTACCCAAAAAAATAATATAATAAATGTATAAATGAATAAACACATGGTATTTGGTTTTATTGATAATAATGATAAATGAGTTATACATTAATAAAAACCATAGAATGGTTAGAAATAATGTTTAAAGAGAATGGGAATGTAATTGTGACATAGGAAAGTGTGTCCCCTCCATCATAATTTAGTGACCAGCCAATACTATATGGGAAAGGGTGATTAATTTGATATTTATTAAAATGGTTGAGATGCACAGAACATTCTAATAGTTTATAAAACTCCATAAAATTTCACTTAACTCACTTTCATGATAAAGAAGACATTAAAATCAAGAAGTTTCATTGATACCAGAAAATAATTAAATTATAAATAATAGGTTGAAATCAACTCATAGTTAGTGTGTAAAACTCGTGAATTAGCATGTCACTCACTTACATGAGAAAAGATATCTTAGATGTTTGGAATTTAACACCCACTTTAGTAGGACCAAGACAACAAAGAGCCAATATCACATGCAATGTTGTGACCCACATGCGAAGTTGTATGTATTAGTGAAATTTCATGTAACAAAGACTCTATTATGAGAACATTCCAATAAATATGTCATTACCCATCATTTTTAGGGATGAACATGTGGAATTTTAAGATGTTCACTCTCATCTCATTTATGTCGTTCTTTCATGAATTCATGTACGTAAAGATTCCCATGTATTCCTATAGGTTAGGAATTTGTGGGAAGAACATCACCTAGGTTATAAATCCCCTTAGATTATATTATATCTGATTTCATGCAACCTTCCTTGATTAATGCATGAGTACACATAAGATACCAATCATTATCACTAATCCACACTTCTCACAACACCAAAAGTTTCACGAAACTATATCTTGAAAATCCATGTTCCACTATTGTACTAGAGCCTGTTGTTCACACAACTCTATTGCTTCATGAAACCTAAATTTATTGTGGTACAAATGTCATGCTTATTATTTGATTCCACATTTGAGAAAATATAGTTTTCTTCATGTTAAGTGGTCATAGGACCAGTACCCATTCTAACCTGGTTCACTCATGAAAATCCTACATACATGATCAATATAATAGACCCTCATATCCATTACCTTATCTCTAGGAAAGGGCTGTTCAAAATCCTTTTATTATTCTACAAATAATCAGTTCTCCCGTGTTCATAATCCTAAGTGCTTCCTAAAACTCATACTTCCCATTGCTATTTAACCCTAAAAGAACTTGGAAAACCAATACATAATCCTCGGCCATCGAATCATTGATTAAAAAACAACCCTCACCCCCTCATAGATCACATGCAAGATTCATGGATTCTTCTCTCCATCCACATTATCATGAAATGAGAATATTTACACATACAATCCAACCATGTTCATGTTGTAAGAGTTTAGACAGAGCAATGTAGATTCCTCGTCACACAATGTTAAACATTATGACAACATCCTCAGTATAAGATATTAAACTCAATCCTTACACTATGTCATGAGAATGGCATTCCTTGTGTGATGAACACAACATGACTCATGTGACTATGTGAGATACGTCATGTGGTGAGCATGAGACAACCCCATACTTTGATAAATTTATAAGAATAATCCCCTCACTATACCATTTTTTCATTCCTTTCATGATAAAATATTCCTTAACATATTATTTTATACCGGTGGTATGGTCCCATAACATGTACTTTAACTTTGAAATCAAAAAATATGGGTGTTGATCCCCATCACCTAACAAGGTACATAGGATTCCTCTATGAGGTTAAGTCACAATGTTTCCAAAATCATGACTCTAATTTGTAGGTGAAGAGATAGATATGACTTCACTATATCCAAAATAATAATGTCTATTCCACATCACCTCCTCCAAGGGAGTCATAAATTTAAATTCATGATAATATTCATACTGTATAACAAACCTCCCTCCATAAATCCATAGTCCTCTATAAATTAGGCATCAACACGGGACACTATCCTATTCCCTAACTAGTATGGGATGGGCATATATGGTTTGTTTCCCTCTACATGACTTTAAGCCTAGAAGAATCCCCTAATAGAACTTAAATTGTGAGCACCCTCACTTGGGATTAAATTTTTTCTTAGCACATTACATGATGAGTGTACATGGGAGAATCCATCCACTAGAGTTTAAATCTATTAGAACCATCACTCAGCTTTAACCCCAGGATACCTTATGATGTATGAAAAATAAATCCTTAGTTTGTGAGCCTAGGGATCTTAATGGGATGAACCTATGAACAATATTTTATGAGAATATGATATTTTCTCCCCCATCTATGGTGATCAATCAATGGTTCTACCTCATGTGGTCAAAAATATATTTCTTATGTGATAATAATAATAAGAATATGAAATGAGAATATGATAAATTCTCACTCTACTTAGGTGATATGACTGGGATTCTGCTCCATGTGAGGAGGAAAAAATTCCTTATGTGGTACGAATAATAGTCCTATTTGATGATTCTATGATATCTTCACCCATTCTTAAGGTGATAAGACTATGTTTTTACACTGAATGATGAAAACGTGGTTCCTTAGGTGATGAGAATAGGAAGACTAAGGTGATGATCATACATTTACTAGAATGATGAGCTATATATGCCTTACATAGAGAATGTGATCCATATTTTTTGATGAGTACATGATGCTTAAGGTAACAAGCCTTGGATACCTTACACACTAAACATATTTTTCCACACAGTGATCACATAATACCTTGTTTTCACTTGAGATTCCTTAGATTATGAGAATATGATTCCCTAAAAACCTTAAATAAGGATGACTTTAATATATTCACAATAAACCAAATTTCATCATCAACTCCAAGCATAGATAGACGCCCTATATGGGAGGAAAGTGGCATAATTAACTAGTTCCTATGAGAGATGGTTCCAAGAAAAATATTCATGGAAATTTATTAGATATGTAATGGATATCCATTCTAGAAACCGAACTCTAAAGGGGGATATATTTAAGGAAGTGTCGATATCCAATTTTATCATTCAGATCATGGATCCCAAATCATTAACCATGGTGTGAAAGGATTCCTACCTTAGGAAATAGGGAATGAGTGGAATTGAGGATCAAGACCAGTCTAGGAATGAAAATTCTAGTTAAATATTATTCCCCAGTTTATGTATGAGAGAATAAAATGGGTAATCCGATATAAACCTCATCTCTTGTTACTTGGTGAAGATAAGGAGAATATGGTATCTTCAGATCTAGACACCAGTGACACGAATACATTATCCATTAAATGGAAGAGGACGAGTAAATATGGATATGTTGGGAATCATATTCACTAGAAATTTACAAATAGATGGACTCACCTGTCAAATAAGAAACTAGCAACCAGATATTCTTGACAAACTACTACTATGAGGAATATGGGTAGATGGTCAGATCATGTGACATTCTTGTACAATTATACCACAGTCATGATGTCCACATATACTATTTCTCATAAGCATCACCTTACCATTTATCTATTTAAGATCATCTGGTATATTTTTATCACTGCCCCAATCCACTCGTATGTGGTGGATGTAGATAGACCCACTCCAGAGATGGTTTGTGAACCACTGGAGGCTATATTTCCATGTCACCACTACCAAATACATGGAACACATAAGGTAAATATACCATCATTAACAACAATGTTTTAGGATCTTCACCCCATTACACTATGAAAACTCTCTCCCCTATGTTATGGAGGTAGGATACTTTTTAGTTTCACCTACTATAGTCACCAGTTGAGTGGTTTCTTGGAGGGATCCCAACACCTAACATAGACGAAAAAAAATGATGAAAACAAAAATAGTTGAATTTGTTTATTTCATCCCTAATCTATCTATCCTAATCCAAAATTCATGGTTGTTGAGTGAGGTGTTGGATGAAAACCCTTTCAAATTGGTAGCCACTTCAACAACTCATATGGATTAGGCCAACAACGATTCATACCCTACCATAATAACCAGTTCATATGGTTGAATCTTTTCTAGGAGGGGATGAAGACATAAAATTCCCATTGGGTAGGGTTTTTTTACCCTCTTTGCCTTAGGATCCACTGGAAAACATCATAAGGATCCACCCCAGGATGCCAAATCCTACTAAAGATTCCATTCCCACAATTCTATCAACTAACTAAGAGGTCCTCCATAAGCCTAAAACCTCCAAAACATAGAATTTCTTTCCAAAGGATGAATATAAATTATCGTCAATTGATTCCCTACTCACGGTTCCAACCATAAGGTTCCTAGAAGAATTCCCCATGACCCACAAAATATCATACTCAGGGAGCTATTTCATCATCGTTAGAGGTGGGGTCAGGTGTATCAATTCAATGTTACCATTGAACTCTTAAGGTCCAAGGTACTCAATGATTTAAGGTAAATACCATTGAATCCACCACCAGAGTTTGGGGAAGGTGTCCACTAGTTGAGGTTGACCATTCTTGATTCTTAGGTCCATAGGGTCCCCAATTTTATCTAGAAGTACCTGAATATAAAGAATCCTTTGGATACATTTTTTGGGATTCTCTTTATAAGAATCCCTTCTACCATGAGTCACCATTCTATCTGTCTCAAATTTGAAGAATAGTGGAAACTTTATGATTTAAGTTTTCACCATACAATGAATAAGAATAGCCCATCAAAAAATAGGTTCTCATTGGCCTTCCCAGCCAGAAAGAGGGTTTGGATTCCCATCCCACATAGATATGGTCCTGATTTATCCACTTCCATTGGAAGGGACACCTTTATTTAAGGGATTATTGACTTGTAGGATGCCACTTATGATTAAAAATTAGCAGAAGAGAAGATCTTCATTACTTCCTCCCCTGACATTGAGGCCATTTATGATGGAATATTAGGGTTACCTAGAGGACTACCTTATGAACATTAAAAAAAGGAAGAAATTTTGTGTGATATCTTATCCACTGACTGGTTACTGATCTTGTTCTGGCCAAATATGAATCCAAATTTTAATTTCCCAGCCACTATAAAAAATGACTTATACAAAAAGAAATTTATTGATAGATAATATATTTGTTGGTAAAAATTATCAATTCAGAAAGATATTAGGTTTTATTGGTATTGATTTTAAATACCAACACTTGTTTTCATCAGTAGATATATCCACTAATATTGATAGTTTAACACACAAAAATATTTTACTAACAGTTAAATATATTGTTTTATCATACTAATACCTACATTTTATTAATAACACATGATTTTTTTATTAGTAATAAATTTTAATAAAAAAATATTTTATCATCAATAATAAAATGATACAATTAACCACATAATATGAGTAATTATTTTATCTATAACCAATTAAAATAAACCAAGTGTGTATATATATATATATATTATTTTTATGATAAATTTCAATATCACTTTCATTGTGTCCAAAGGCCATTTAATTTGCTATTCTAAGCACCCAGCCCAGCCAGCCTAGCCTACCTAATGTTGGCCTAGCCCATATCCGGCCAACCTGTTCTGATCTTCCTTGCCCCACCATTCTTTACATGGGCCATCACCCTATATAAATATCCCTTGGATTGACCTAATTCACGTCCACGATTACTGACACCTATTTTGTAGCTGCCTGAGTTCAGATCCCCCATTTTCAATAGAAACTATATGTTACCAATTCCCACATCACAATTGAGAATCACCCTCTCCCACATAGGCTGACTATCTTCAAACCTTTCATTATGCATGGTTCCATCTATATCACCACTTATTATTTTCAAAATGGTCCATTCTTCTCTATGTTATCCCCTATCCCAAAATATCCTCATCACCCACCCCCGAACTAGAGTCGTACTACCCACATTAAAATGTACAATTCATCATCATGGATACCAGCCACTATTTTTATTATACAAAATTATTTATTCCCCAACATCCATTGGTTTTGGATCATTTATTCCCCTTTCAACTCTAAACAATAGGTTATAGGAGGAGAATCAACATAAACTCACTGCACATTAAATATGTTAATGTTTTACCATCTGATTTGTTATATAACTCCTCTATTAATGTTTTAAGAGCATAGAATCATGTTTTTACATTGCTTGAATTTAATTGATGTTTTTTTTCTTTTAAATTCAGATGAAATGTGTTTTCTTGAATTTTTCCTAGATATTTAATGATACCAATGAAAAACTTATCAAGGTCCATTTTTATTTTTTTGAGTCAGGTATCTGTGTTTGTTGTTGTATTTCTAAAAATATCATTCCCATTGTGTATGTTATTGAATGGTAGCTAACTACACATAACTATATTGTGAAAAGAAGAACAGATACAATTTTTCTATTTTTATGTTGGTTCGAAAAAATTTGAATTGTGAAATTTTTAGTTGGTACTATCCCATGGGAATTTTATTTGGGATGCATTATCATGGTTTATTATTATATTCTTCTCTATAATAATGTTACTTTAGAGGGTTTCTTAGAATCCAAATGATGATAAGTAATCGAAAATGATCAAAAGCTAATAAGGATCAAGATTTATAAAGGAATGATGGTTGTTTGTAAACATTCACTGATATTAAAACCATTGTTGTACTTTTAAAACTAGGAATGGTGAAATATATATTATATCTGAATTTAGATATTCATAGTTTAAAAAGATCATGTAATAAATATTTTTGTCAACAAGTATAGGTTAATAGTTTTATATTAGATATACCACTCAAAAATATTATTTGATATCATATTTATCTTAATAATTATTTTTTATTATGAAACCATTATTAAAATATTTAGAAATTTGGATTTTTATTTTCTTATAATCTGTTCAATTAAATAAAAATAATTAAATTTTGTATTAATTAATCGATTTTTTTTAATTTATATGTGTATTTCAGTTTAGTTTAATTTTTATAAACATTTTACAAATAATTTTATCCAAATATTTAATCAATATTAACAATATTTTTTTTCTAGTTTTATCATTTGGATATATATTTTGTAAAATAATTTTTTCTTTTAAATACAAACTAAATATTTATAAATGATGGTCATGGTGTGGTTTTATCTCCAATCCTTCTAGTAGGTGATTCCTACCACTTCAGGAGGTTTGAAAATTATTAAACCTCATATTTTTTATAAGAATAGTTCATTATTTTTTTACAATATGAAAGGATCATATTGGAATTTATTATTGAAATTTGAAACTGATATAAATGGAAATTATAATATATGAAAATAAAATATCTATTTATAAATTATTTGTTGGTATTCTAGTATTTAGTAAATTATTGTATAGATTTTTTTGTTTTTGTGTAACCTAGGAAAAATTTAAATGTTTGTAGGTTTTAGTTTATTAAATTTGTATGTTCGAGGTTTGTAGGATCCATTAATTTTTTTATATTTTTATAGGTAAGAATATTTTCTGTTAGTGGTATAAAATTATATAGGTTTTATAGTTTCAATTACACATGTTTACAGATTTAAAGGTTTCTAAATTATGGTTTTCATATTTTCTGGATTATATGTTACATGTTTTCATCTTGAATTATACAGGTTCACTTGTGAACTGAAAACCATGAAACACACAGGTTCAGAGGTTAAAGGATTTTAGTTGTGAACCATGATAAACATATATATTCACTTTTGTATTCATTTATATTTCTAACGTTGATTTACATATTATAGATCTAATTTATGGTTAGATCAGGTATGCCCATTTCATAGATCCAGGATTCCACAAAGTGTTTCTATGATTAAAATTTTCCAAAACCAACACAGCCTTATTTTCACTCCTTTGGAGAGATAGGGTGATTGTCATTTTTTTGTTACATGTGTTGCCAAGTGGACATGATATCAGAGATAGACCGAATTCTATGGTCAGATGGAACTGTGGTTATCTGGGGCTCTCCTGAAGTCATTATCATAGTTGGACACATTTCACAATATGTGTGGTTGATCATTACGACACATGAAAAATAATCCAGATCACATGGATGGGTGATTGTTCTGGTCACAGAAAAAAATAATCTCCCATGAGAAACTCACTAATAAAATGTAGGTATTTGTTTCTTCCACCCATGATTCCTTCTTCACCATGCAGTAAAAACAAAATTTTTAAATTTACATAAACCAGTAAACTATATTGGACTAAACAACACCATTATTTAAATCTTGTTAAGATTTTAGTGATTTATAACTAATCCAATTATATTTTTATAAACCTATTTCAAATTTATGTATTAATTCCTTAAAATGATCTCAAATTAATATACTTCATGATTTATACAATTCTTCTTTTTGGTTCTGGTGTGAGATAGGGAAAAAACATATTATAAAAACGAATTATAACAAAATAAATTTATTTACTATAATTACATATTTTTTGGTAAAAACGAAAAATTCCAAAAGATTTAATGTTTTAATGTTTTTGATATTAAATAATAACTATTGTTTTTATCCAGAGATATATCTATCGTCATTGATCATCAAACACCAAAAATTTTTTAACTAAAAATTAAATCTATTGGTTTATCAAACTAATAGAAACATTTTTTACTGATAAATGAATCAATGATTAACTATAAATTTTACTAGAAAAATATTTTTTCATCAATAAATAAATGTTACAATAAACCATTTAATGATAAAAATTATTTTAGCAGTAACGAATTCATAGAAACCAATTACATACATACATATATATATATATATATATTATTTTTATGATCAATTTATATATCTATTTACTAGGGTCTAAAGGATCTTTGATTTGGTATTCCAAATTCCCAACCGAGCCAGCCTGAGTCTAGTGTAGCCCACCTACACCAGACTAAACAATATGTTTGAATCCGCATCGACCCTCTATTCTTCACCTGGGATATCACCAGACCGACATCATCCTTGGCTCAACCTAATTCACCTATGTGATCTCATGTTTTTATCATATCACCATTTGGGATCATAGTCTCCCTTTTCCATAGTCTTCATATGTCTATAATTCCTGCCTCAAAATGGACAATCACCTACCACCGCATCAGTCATCCAACCTCATCCCTACCATCGAGAACGGTCCCATTAGTATCATTGCTCCTTCTGGGATTCTTGGTTCGTTCTTCTCTCTGTTCCCGCCTCTAAAAAAATACCTTCAATACCCACTACCACACTAGAATTCTACCACATTACTTGACATGTTTTGTTCATCATAATGGTTTCCACCCAATAGTTTGGTAAAAAAAATATTTATTCCACAACATCCACTAATTTTGGATCATTTAATCCCCTTTCAACTAAAAAAATGAGGTTCTAGGAATAGAATCAACATAAACTCACTTATCATTCAATTGGTTCTCATTTCTCCCTATTCTCAACTATCCAATTCTCCTCTTAATGGTTTAAGATAAGAAAATTATGGTTATGAATTGTTTGAATTTAATTTTAGTTAGGGTTTATTTTAATTTCATATGAAATGTATTTTCTTTTTTTATTGGATATTTTATGATAAAAATTAAAAACATCCTAGAATCTGCTTCAATTTTCTGAACTAGGACACCATGTGTTTTTACTGAATTTATCAAAATATAATTATTATTGTGTATGTTATTGAACAGAATCTAACCCAATATATCTATATTGAATTTTATTTTTTTTATTTTAATAGACACCTATTATAAACGAACACTTTATAATGGTCATATGTTATGGATTTTTTAATATTTGAATAAAACATGATAAAAACTCTGTGAATATTTCCATAAACATAAAGTCAAAGGCTCTATGACCAGATATATTACTCTAATAATAATTTAATATTTTGTAATGAAGGTGTTTTATCTATTTGGATGTTTTATAAGTGTATTTATATACATAAATTA
This sequence comes from Viscum album, assembly GCA_963277665.1. Lineage (NCBI taxonomy): Eukaryota > Viridiplantae > Streptophyta > Magnoliopsida > Santalales > Viscaceae > Viscum > Viscum album. The sequence goes on along the minus strand of OY728120.1, from coordinate 1,531,412,034 downwards.
TATATATATAATATGTTTCATGTTGCTTACAAGTCAATGGTTTATTGTCATACATTTTCCTCTACCCAAATCTTTCTACATATATCACCCTCCCTTATCCCATATGTATCATTTATTTTACTGTTTATTTCACTTATTTATCTTGAATATTATAAAATTAATTAGCTGTAAGGACTTTGATCCATCATATCCCATGATTTCAAAATTTAAATATTGGAATAAAATACTCTTCTAACAAGGGATTAATCCAAAATTACCAATTTTTTTAGAATAATTGGATATAGTTTCTGATTACCTAATGCAAAATATTCTCTCTATTTGTTAATAAATTTGAATTTCTCTATTTTTAATGGGAATTAGTTAATTCATTCATTATATAATTACCAATTTTTTTAAACTATGAAATTTTTTCTATCGAACATATGATTATGTATTTATTTAAAATACTTATGTCTTTATGATTAAAAACTCCAATTTTTCTATTTGTATCTTGACAACTATCATAATAGGTATGATGACTATCTGCAAATATTCACTAATGTTATAACGGTTAATACACATTGAAATCATGGTATGATGAAATAAATATTCTCTCTCTATTTTGGAAATTTATATATAGAAAAATTAATATAATAATTATATATTTCGACAAGTATTGGTCAATAGATTTCTTATAGACATACCATAATGAAATAGTTTGTGATATCCTATTTATCTTGATGAATATTTTTTCTTATGACATAATTAATAAAAATATGGAAATATAGAGTTTTATTTTGATATATTCTGTTCAATTAAATAAATATCGGTCAATTTTGGATTCATTAATTTAATTTTTTTCATTATTTTTTTATTTCATTTTATCTTAATTTTTATAAACTTTGTTGAAATTATTCCATCCATATAAATAATCAATATTAACAACCATTATTTTGAATTTTTTTTAATTTGGAAATGTATTTTTTATATAATTATTGTTTTCTTAAATACAAATTAAATATTTATAAAAGATATTAGTGGGGTTGTGTCATATCATGTTCATCTAGTCAGAAATTCCAACCACTTAATAATGTTTGAAAATTATTCAATGTCATATTTTTTTCTTTATGAATATAATCATTAACTTAGTACACTGTGATAGGTTTAGTTTGGAATTTCATATTGAAATTTGAAATTGAAATAAATGTAGATTATAAAATACAAGAATGAAATATATGTTTATAAATTATTTTTAGGTATTTAAATATTGAGTAAATTATAGTAAAATTTTTATTGTTTCTATGTCATATAGTTAAAATTTAAAATTTTTTATGTTTTAGTTTTTTAAGTTTTCATGTTAGGGGATTGAATGTTCGTTGATTATTTATTTATATTTTAATAGGTAAGAATATTATTGATTAGTTTTTTTATATTTTTATATTTTTTTTCATGTATACATGTTTAGTTTTTTACATGTTTTCCAATTAAGGTTTTCAAATTTTTAGGATAATAATATACATGTTTTTAGCATGAAATATGAAGGTTAAATAATGAACTGAAAACCTTGCAATACAGATGTTCATAGGTTCGTGGTTTGTATTTGTGAAACATTATCAAAATATCCATGCACTTGTGACTTCATGTATGTTTAAAAAATCAATTCACTGAATAAATGTCAAGTTTTTAGTAAGTGTAGGTATACCCATTGCCTAATTCTTGGATTCTTCAAAGTGTTTCTCAAATATTTTTTTAAACTAATAAAATCCTTAACTAAACTCATTTATATGGTGAATTTTTCCAATGTATCCTCGTGAACTTGATGCCAAATATGGATCAAATGATATGGATGGAGGGGAGTGTGGTTGCCCGTCGCTCTCTAGAATTGATTATAATAGCTGGATATATCGCTCATGTTGTATGGTGCATTTATACCACACATGAAAAATAATATAGATTTCATGGATAAGAGATGATTCTCATCACATCAAAAAAATTGGGAATCTCTGATGAGCCTTTAACAGAAAAATGCAGGTTTTTGTTTCTTCTTCCCATGAAACTTTTTTATCATGGTATAAAAACACAATTTCAAAATGTACCTAAACTAGTAAACTATATTAGACTTGTAAACACCTTTATTATGGTCATTTTAAGATTTTAGTGATTCCTAATGGACCTTGGTGTAATTTTATAGAACCTATTTGAATTTTTTGTAATAATTAATTTAAATGAACTCAGATTTGACAATTTAATAAATTTTTACACATATTATTTTCTCTAATGGTTTGGGATAAGGAACAAAATTCTTCCATAAATAATTTTATGACATGGTACTTTCCTAAATGATTGGTGAACGATGATTATGACACCCATCTCACAGACATCTTCTTATATCCCCAAGTTCAAGTCCTAGAAAGGGGTCTTATAAAATACCTAATGAAAGGGACCTTCTTGGTGAACCAAAGTAATGAAAAAATCTCACAGATGTCTACTTCCACCTAGATGTACATGCATAAGAAAAGAGAACTTTATGAATGGTTAATTTCATACATTCATGGATACAATAACATATGTGAACTAGGATAGTGATAGTCAAGTTATGAGAGAAACAATGTAAGTGTGAGCATTTATTTAAATTATGTATGACATTTTTTTAAATAAATCCTATGTTTTTTGAAGTTTTAGTTAATCACATTTTCTAATTATTTTATAATAAATATAATATATATACACTATTAATAGTTATATTAAAAAATATCATATAAAATTTAAGAAATAAATATTAGAATATCCATGCATATTAGAAATTTTAAAAATAATTTTAAAATAAATATTAATTGATGGTATTGTGTATAATATTATTAACAATATTACCTATAAATAGATAAATACCGGTGACAATATTATTAAAAGAATTTTTTTCATATAAATATTTAACGTAAAATTTTAAATAACATATATATAATTTTTTGGTGTTATTATAATTGAAACATAACTATTTTATATGTTCCAATAACATTTAGTGATGGGGTTTCTATAATAAATATAGTGAAAAAATATTTATTTAGTAATATTATTTTCCAATAGAAAAAGAAGTTTTACCAAAAGATATACCCCTATTAGGAGAAATAATTCTTTTTAGTATGATTCAATCCATATTTGTTTGAATGCAGACTTTCTTCCAAGAGTAGTTAACCATGCCAGTGACATCTATATCATGGATGTATGTTTCTATCCACAAGTACAAGTATAATAAAGGGGACCTGCAACAAATGTAATGAATGAGACCAACATGTTGAACCATGATAGCGATCACCATATCATAGAATTATAATTATACAAACAAGTACTTGTGAAAGAAAATAGATTTGAATGAAATGGGACTTGTTTACAATCCTGGATATATTTACCAATCTATACAAGGACAATAACACTTGATGTATGAGAGAAAAAAAATATGGATGAACAATTTTTTAAATTATTTTTTTAACATTAATCTCCAAAAATATCATCAATTTTTTAGTTCTTATACAAGATAATTTTTTAATTATGACATAATAAGTATAATATATAATATATATAGTCATATTAATAAATATAATAAAAAAAATTAGTAATAAATATTGGTATACCCACAAATAATAATTTTTTTAAAAATAATTTACAAAAATATATTTATCGTTGCTGTTATTTATAATATTATTAAAAATATTACTAATAAAAAGATAAATATTGGTAATAAGATTATCAACTCATAATTATTTCATATGACTCTATTGAATTTTTTTAAAAAACATATATATTAACTTTTGGTATTATTATAATTTCAATAGAAAAATTTTATCTATTTAAATAACATTCAGTGAAAGAGTTTTTACAAAAAAAATTGTGAAAGGATATTTTTTGTTAAATTTTTTTAACAACATAAAATGATCTTTTACAAATAGATATACCTCTATTAGAAAAAATATAATTATTTCAAGTGATACATTCTTTTTTAGGATCATATTGTAGGCATCTATCAAAACGTATGGGTTATATTAAACCACCATCAAGAGAATCATCAAACATATCGAGGGATTCATGAACAACTTTAGGATCTCTATCACCAATTCCTAATAGTATAGATCAAAACACTCCGAGTGGATCAGTTACCTAATTTATATGGATTCCACCAGAGTTTTCCACATGCCTATATTAGGAGCCTCTTTTTGATTTTTCAGATATTGAAATATGGACATCATTATATATAAATTAGGTAATGGGGTTAATATGATTACATTTAATTCATCCCACTCTCACATATACCAAAATAACCTCAAGACAATATTTACATCAGTGGTGGAAATTCTTCTCTACCCACAACTTCAATAGCGAATGTCATCACAGTCAATCCCCTAGATGACCATGGATGATAGAATTATGATAGAGAACATGAGGAAGAAGACCCAACCCAATTGGAACCACAACATTAGGTTAACATTAAGATACATGCTCACACTCACCATCAGAGATATAATTTGGTCTATAGGGTTCCCACTAAGATTCTTCCACCTATTCATCAAAATATCAAAAAGGGAAAAGTATTCACCGAACCTGTTGGTCCATCTAAGACCATATAAAAAACTAAAGCATATTCCAGAATGATTTATTTACAATATGAGATTGAAAACATTACTATGATCACTTCCAAACACATAAATCAATAGTTTCTAGAGTGAGAGGATGGCCGAGATGATAACATCATACCCCAAGGGGGTCCCAATAACTGATTGACCTTGGTCAATCATCCAGGATTTAGGTGGGTGGTCCCTTTGATTTTGTTTGGATGGAGGCTGGCGGTCTAACCAAACAAGAAAAACCCAATCTTCCCCTAGTCTTTGTCCCTAATCAATAAACATGAATTATATCCTCTAGAACTTATTCATTCTTCCTCTCAATATAAGAGGATAGTAGGTAGTAGATGTATAAAAACCCTCTCACTAATGAGCTAATAAATGATATCACTACTCATTTGGAATATAAAGAGACCCAAATAAATTTTTTAGCCCTAAAGGAATCCATATATGGTGTGGGTAAAACATATTCCTCCACCGCCTAGATTTTGTAAATAAATTTTCACACCATTCAACTGTACATGCGATCCAGAGAAGCATATAACCCATTTACCCTCTCGGTGTGGTCTGATGCTGTGAAATACATAACCAAAGGAAGCCACTAAGATTTAGTATTTTTCTCAAGACCATGGAAGGACTCATATTTGACTGGTATAGTCAGTTAGCATAGATATTCAGCAATATATGGGAGGATATCTTTCTTAGTCCCTCTTCCGATTCAGCTCCACCTTAGAAGGATCAAGAATAATTAACCTATTTAAGTTTAGTAAACAAGATAATTAGCATGTGATTGACTTAATTTCTCAATTTAAGAGGATGAAATATTCCCACAATGGGCATCTTTTTCAGTAAAAACTATTTGGGGTGTTTGTGGATAATGTTCATGTTAATATGGTCCCTACCCTCATTTCACTGAAGTATCCATGAATATTTTGATAATTATATAAGATAGAATAGTGGTGGAAAGAGTATATACTATATACCAATAAGTAGTCCCACAAATCACCTCCATTGGTTCTAGTCAAAGAACTCATGAGAGAATAGATGACTATCATTGTACAAACTCATACCACATAGCCTGTTCAATTTCAAGCACCCCCACAAAATAGGTCTCACTAAGGGTTTCATCACTACAAGAACACTACCCACAGTCAAAAATAGGTACATGAACCTAAGGTTGGACTCACATAATTATAGAAAAATGAACACTCCTTCAAATATGAACAAGTAATATCTTTATTTCAATATGACATGGATAATATTCTTTTGAAGCTTCTATAAATCAATAGGATATAACAGGCCATGTTAAGGAAATATTCTAACTTATATCCTAACCATAGGATCCTTGGGAACAATATTGAAAATTGTTTTATCTTCATCGAATGGCTCCATAACTAGGGGGATAATGGCATGGCTGAGTTGGTTGATTCCCCAAGCATGTAACATTTGTTAGTGCCACTCCAATTTGAAATGATAATGATTCTAGTTAATGACAGTAGGTATCTGGTCATGATGTATAGAATTTACGTGATTTGATATCCCACAAGTTAGTCACCCTTTACTATAGAGTTATCCATGCCTGGTTAAATATCACAGTACCTCTTATGTTTTCAACATCCTCTCTAGTTACCCCATTGAAATCATAGCCTTCAAGTTCACTGAAGAGATTATTACAACAGAGTAAAGTCAATAAAAATCTACCACCAGTGTCAAAACCATTTTGAATTCTAAGTGAATTTATGTCCCTTCACCATATTTAGAGAAATTTCTAGAATCCATCCAATCATGGAACTCTCTAGAAACAAATGTATGATTATCATATTTTCAACTTCATTCGGCTGCTATACCATGGTGTGGAACTTAGTAATAAAGTATTTCACATGGATCCCTTAGGCACATCTCGTCGATAAAATAATGTTTAGTGTAGGTGGAACACCAAAAGGATAAATGATCAAGATTATATGCCAGAAATTATGGTTCATACTACTAAGACTAGATAGTTGGTATAATTCTGGGATAAATAAGAACAACCCTCACAGGCTGCATCATCGATAATAATCCCACAACATATCATGTTTGTAGATTCCATCACTCAACCAAAATAAACCTAGGGCCCAAATAATTCTAGTTATTTCTTGAAAATAACCTCCCAATTCTCAAACTGAACCATTTAACAAACAGAAGAATACATAAAGCACAAGTTAGGCCCCAACACCTCAGTCAGCCAAACCCACCAAGCTTCCATTCAAGGAGTGGTCTTTAGAAAGAAATAAAATTCCCCCAGATTGTAAATATGATGTAATAATTCACATAATAGATATAATAAAATTATTATATATATTTATTCAATTTAGATAATAAAAGAAATACATGAAGCACTCATAATGGACCTGAAGAGTTTTATATAGTTTTTTACTAATGTAGCTACTATTGAAACTTATTACATAGAGGAAACCAAAACAAAAGAGTCCCAAGTCATAATCTCCTTCTCTCGGTAGGATGAGGGTTCAATGATTCAGGGTCAAATACACATATCCTATGTCTTATTGTAGTTTAATGACATTAAAATCCATCTTTTATTGGTGGACACGGGCTCCTGGATCAATCTCATCCCAACTCAGACACTCTATAATATGGGGATCCCTAAGGCTAATTTAAATTCATTAAATTTAAAAATACAAGGGTTTGGAATTAGTGAAAAAATTAACATGGTAACATTCATTTAGGGGACATGTTTGATGAATTGGAATAAAACACTAATTTCATGGTGCTATTATAGGACTCTTCCAACAACACCTTACTGAGAAGGTCTTATATTCACAATCATGGAGTGGTCTTATCTTTGTACAATTAGTGTTTTAAATACTCTATCAATGGTTGACTAGGTACACTACATGGTGACGCCACCCTCTTTGACTCTTTTGAAGCTCACTACCAGGATGAAGGATTTCATGATAGGGAAGGAAAGCATCCTTGGGTTGATGAATATGTGTGTGTGAATTCTCCTAATGAAATTACTACCATCCTTGAAAATCCATAGGGATATATGAAAGAAAATATAATTTCCAATCCATAATTTATATGAAATTAATCCATATCCTATGAATAATTTCATTATCCCCATGAAAATTTAATACTCTCTGACTATAACACCTCGATATTTTAGAATATAATTCTCTTTAAATAAATCACAACTTTTCGATATATTTCTTAACATGAAAAATGATCCTTAAAACAAATCATATTATATTTTAACCTAGATGTTAAATTGATAGATTTTGATATGACTTACCAAATTATAAAATATATATTAAAATATTTTAATAAAATCAATTATATATATTAATGTATAATAAATAAGTAAACAATATTTTGTAATGTATTTTTATTCATCAAATGTTTTTTTAAAATGGATTTATTTTATTTTCTGAACATACATTATAATCAATTTCTAGAAAATTTAGAAATTGAATTTGAGGAAGTTAATATATTTTTTGAAATTATCATTTCAATATTATCTTAGTGTGATTTTTTAGATTTTTTTTGAGAATATTTATTTTTACGTAAATACAGATCAATCACATTTTATATAAAATAAATTTTTTTAATTATATAATGAAATTTTATGGTAGAATTATATTTTTAATTTTATATTAATGTAAAATAATTATCCATTATTTATTAGTAATCTAAATAATTACTCAATAATCAACATTACACTTTATTTTTGTATAAGTTCATTTTTAGGCTTAAAAACATATTTTTTCCTAAAATTGTTTTTCATTGAGTTATAAACATTAGTGTTAAAATTGATTTTCAACACTTATAGATATTTAATAAAGAAAAATATATTACATATTCATAATCATTGGGTTCAAATTTGATAAATTTTTACCATTTTTGTCCTTATGAATAGGGACAGTGGTGAATATTTGTCACATAAATAAGAGTAAAACAGGTATAATAGGTATAAAACTGTGACATATGACCTATAAAACTCCAGAAAGATTCCTTTATTTCAATTTATAGGTTAATATTGACCTTAATAACTGAAAATATAATTTTAAGAAATTTATTTTCACTTTACTTTGATAATGAACATAATATTATTTTATGTAAATAATAAATACAAAATATCACTCTCTTTTTGTTTTATTATCTCATGTATTTTTAAATAAGTATAAAAAGATTTCATTATTATTTATAAATTTTTATTTTAAATATTAATATTTTTTATCATGATATTTTATTTTTATTTTTTAGTGATGGGATAAATAACTTTAATACTTACGTGACACCAATACAGTGCTTGTTTAAGTAATAAAAAAACAAATAATTGATATTAAAAATAATAAAAGTTATATAATTGAGATTAATTGATATGTTCCATGAATTTTTTAGATAAATTTAACATCATAGTGATGTTTTAAATGTTTAAATTTGAATTCCATTTTTTAATTATATCTTTATAGTCAAACTATGTGAATAGATCTAAAAATGACTTTAATAGTTTCTTAAGTAAAATAATAAGTAATTGAATGATTAAAAATTCATAAAAAACTTATCATTGTACCCATTAATTATATATGTTTTAATATATCATGAATTATCTACTTATGGGTCAATTTTCCATTTACGGTATCTTTTTGACCCCCTTCGGAGTAAAAAACATATATATAATGGTAACCATCAAACGAGTTAACGGGGGGTTAAAACTAAGAGATAATGGTTAAAAAATTACCAAAATTAATGTAAATTATGTTGTATAAGATTATTTTGACTCATAATCATCCTATCATAGAAATATATCAACATGTTTCAACATTCACTGGAAAAACATTATTATGTTTATAAATTTTATGTAATTTATAATGTGTCCCTTCCTTCTCTATTAAAGGACACAACCCCTACTGTCTTCATTACACCACCTTAACCCTCTTATCTAGATAAAACCCTACCAAAATATCTTCTAAAAATAATTATTTATTTTATAGAGGTTATATTATCTTCAAAATATCATCCCTAGGTCCTTAAAATATAAATCCAAAAGAGGTCTATCAAAGAGTAGGTAATCATTTTAACCGATCTCTTTCATTTTACATGTTATTTTACCTCCATTATTTCGTTCATAAAAATTAAAATATAATAAAATCAATAAATAACATTTAATAATATGTTATTATTTTTGAATCATAACCTTTACCATCTCCCTTTCATCAAATGATAAATGAAAATATCACTCGTTTATTTGTGTGGACTACTGCCTCCGCGTAGTTATAAAATTAATTTTCCATAACAAAGTTTTATGGTTGGCTATTATTAAGGATTTAATATTTATGCATGATATTTATTAAATAATTATTCTTATTTAATTATGTTATATTATCTACCTTCTTACCTTCTTATCCGTTTGAAATTGATAACGTCGCTTGTGCATACATGTGGACCACCACCACTATGAATTGATGTGAGTCAGTTTTCATTTCCAATTTACATGGACATTAATAAGGATAAAATTAATTAATATAAATGAAGTTTATGATATAATAAATATTATGTAAATGCGAATTATTATTCATTTTTCTTTCTTTTTATCCATGGAAAAGGGGAAATCTCAGTCATGCTACCCATGAACTACCTTCTCTATGATGTGATGTAATTAATTTTTCATCACCACTTTATATGAATGATTATAAAATTATATATGATTAATAAATATTATTCTTATTTCATGATTAATATTCATTATATTATTAAACCATGACCAAAGTGAAAGTATCTAAACTATCAAATCAAAACAACCATGGAAAACATATAAGTTTTTAGCTGAATGTTTATTATAATGATGAAATTATTAATAAAAGGATAATTAATCATTATATAAGAATGATATGTAGTATTTTATGTAGGAATATGGTTTATAAATATATTTATAATAAATATACCATTCTTATAAAGATATTTCAACGTGTAGGAAGTAAGATAGGACTTGAGGCAATAGTTTCTCACCTCACTAAGGTATTTATTATTACATTTGATGTTATATATTTCATGGGATTTATGATTCAAAAATTACCAAAGCGGTAAGGGTTTGTGTTATAATCTCATTTATTTTCTGGATTATTTATACAAAATCTACATTGCTATAAATTTTATTGATCTTATCCATTAAAACCCTTTATTTTATTATAATTTTTTATTTTTAAAATTTTATGTATTAGTACAATTTCAATATTTTATGTAATTAAAATTATTAAAAAATGTTTTTATATAAAATACAAACTTATTTCCCTTTTAGTAAATTATTTTTTTCTTAAATTTCCTTGTTCTTAACTTAATTTTATTAATTTTATTACTATTTTTGACACTTTCATTGGGGCCATTACAGTGCGTCAGCATATGATGCACACACTGGCGTTCTTTTTACCCAATATTCCAACTTTCCAAACTCAAGAAACTTTAATCAAATTAAATGGAAATGTATTATCCTTGATATAAATAGGATGATTGGATGTTGGTTGCTTATTCTATGCATTCATCCATGGAGATAATTTCCTCGTCCGGGTATCCCTCATATATACAATTCATGTTCGTTGAACTAATTCCTAGTGCCATCTCATTGTGGATTCTAGTTAATTACACTTCTTTTATCTGGAAATTATTTTTTCATCTTGATAGGGAATCAACCTTTGGTTAGGAGAGTAATAACATTGAGAATCACTATGAATTATTGGATGGGGGGATCATTTTTCACATGCATTCATCCTCTTAGAAGGGAATATCATATTAGGAATATTAAGGAGTAGAATCCAAGGAATCCCATGTTGATCAGGAGGTAACGACACAAGATGTGTAAGTATACCAATGATTTTATACCTCAGGTATCCCACACGTATGCATGGGGTATGTATTTGGGTCAGGTAAGAAATTCTATGTCATATGGAGAAGGGTCATGACGTCCTATTGAGATAGACCAGGTAATGATTTTATTGTTTTGTAGAGATGGGTTTAGTTGACCAGAACACCACATAGAGGTGGATCAAGGAGGTGTTTCCTTTGGGGGGAACACCTGGATAATTTACCAATGGATCCGAATGACTCTTGGAAGCAAATCCACAGTTTTGGATTAGAATGCCTTTTGTAGGTGGATATGAGAGGTGCGTATTTTGAGGGAGCAACTGAATAGTTTACCAATAGATCCGATTTCCCCAAGGAGGTGAATCTGGAGTTTTGGATTTGAAGACCCCATGGAGAAAGATCTGGGTGGTTCATACCTAGGATGGAGCACCTGGATAGTTTTTTAATGGATCGGAACTCCATGTGGAGGTCGATCCAGAGTTGGGGATCAGAACAGCCCATAGAGGCAGATCTCGGAGGTGCACCCCAAGGAGGGAGAACCTAAAGATTTTATAGATGGATTTGAACACCATATGGAGGTATATCCTGAGTTGTGTACCAAAACACACTATAGATGTGTATCCAAGAGGTTATTCCCATGTAGGGATAGTCTGGATAGATTATATATATATCTTAATGACCTGTGGAGGAAGATCTGATGGTTTGAATTTGAACTACCTGTGAAGGCCAATTCAAGAGGTTCATCCTTATGGGGGAGCACATGGATAGTTTACCAATTCATATGAACATCATGTGGTGGTGGATCTAGATTTAGGGATCATAATTCCCTAGATAGGTTGATCTGGGAGTTGTATCCATAGGAGGGAGTACTTGGATAGTTTATCGATTGATCTGAATACCCTGTAGAGGAGGATCTAGATTTTTGGATCAGACTGCTAGGTGGATTTTGATCCAGGAGGTGAATCCCTAGAAGGGAAAACCTAATTTTACTTTTGTTCATGATTGAACCTTTTGGTGGAATCCTACTTACACTATTTATAATACATGGATGAAAATCGACATAGTTTAATTTTAGAGTTTACGGCCATCTGAGTGGTTCAATCCTTGCAATTTAACATCATGCAAAAATGAAGAATGTGTCATGAAAGGATCATCAACTAGGGTTGGACTGGGTCTTACACATTAATTATTCCTTTCACAAGAGTCTTAAAATGGGATGGAATGGTATAGGGAATTTTTATTGAGCTACCAGGAGGTTTATTTTTCATGTGGTTGGTAGTGGTTTGAGAATCATCCCATGCCACTTATGCTCTAAGAATCTAATTCTTTTCACATAGGGTAAGACTATAGTTTTTCATCTGATGATGTATAATTTTTAATGAAGTTTAAAATCATATAACTATTACATGGAATGTGGAATCTTTACATTATTCAACTTAGATGTGGTTAGGCTCACACTCCAAGGGGACAATGTCAAGACAATTTGAAGACTTGTCCTAAGATGACTATTCCAAAACTAGTGGTTAGTTTCCATCAACTATTACACTCATATGTATTACATGACAATCACCCATTCTCCTCTAAGAGGTATGGAATTAGAACTATCATGGAGGAGTGGTCAATCATGGGTTTTACATGGGGGGAGCCACATACCCAAAATTAGAATCCCTATGCTTAGGAGAAAAAGGCATTAAAATACATTTTCTTAGGAGTGGTAGGTAATGAAATGGCTAAAATAGGAGCATAATAAGAATCTTTTGGGGAACCTGGAGGATATTTACACATAATTTTGAAGGGTTTTACACAAGAGTTGTGTGAGAAGGGTACTTTATCAGAAGGTGGTCCATGGAGTCTTTATGGTTAGGTGCATGGAAGATTGGAGTTTCATGAAGATCAGGTTTGTGTACATACAAATAATTTTAAACCTACGATACAATGAGAGGTGTTGCATGAGAATTAATAAATTATGAACCCATTCAAATTTGGGTCCCCATGCGGTATATCACACAAGATTCTCTACCTTGAGTGGACTATGTTGCATGCTGTCGTAGAAGAGAATTAAATGTGCACATGGGAGAAGAATTTTTCCTTCTAAATATCCTTTATAAGGGAGGATATGAGATACAATTTATAGCCAAAATCCAAGAAGGTGGGTGCACCAGGCCTTGGGTGTGGAATGGGCTTCCACATTCCCTCTTTCTCATCCATAGGATCACGGCTGTACAACATACCCAGTTTGACATTACCTTTGGCTTGGAAAGAGTTATGTTGTGTGAAACATTATTTTCTAGCACAAAATCCTTCTTTATTACACGTCCCTACTTTGGAAATCTGGGTAGTCTTTGTGGAATATATGAAAAATAACATCATCTTTAGTCTGTAATATCTTTTCACACAAAATGTGGTTCTTGAGTGCAATGATTGAATCCTTTGCATTATAATAACATAAATCCCAAAATTGTATTTTTGGGTGGGGTGTATTCTCGGTTCATCCAAAATTTTCCATTTGAGGTTTCAGATGAAATTTCAACACAAAAAAATTCTCCCTCATAATATGAGTTGAAAAGGGGATGAGAAGGTTGGGTTTTAAGGGAAACACCAAAGATAGGGGTACATTCCTTTGGGTCCATGAAACTTTTTCCATTGTTCACACAAGTGGATTACGTACACATACAATCTAGTGGTCCATATCTATAAATAGGAGGAGGGCCCTCTATATGGTACCTATAATTTTTGAATGATTAGATGTCTATATCATGTGTGTAAGTTTTATTTTGCATGAAAAATCTAGCTTCTTCTATATCATTAATGGAAACTCTTTCTTCACATATACTTCCAAAAATAGGGAATCATTTTTCAAACACTCTGAAAACATGTTCTTTATATTTATTTTTTTCAAAACCTTATACTTATGGTAACCTTACTTGAACACTCCAACCCTATCTGTAATATCCCACCAATATAGTCAAGATGAGTGTAGTGAAAAAACTTCTGCTCAAAGAGTTGAAATGGTAGTATGTCCTAGGATCCCTTGATTTATGAGGATTATTTAAAATAATTAGGTACTTGAGGTCGTGATAAATGAGGATAAAAGTATCTATCCATTGATAAACCATCTTCCACTATGGAATTTTGGGATGGAGGATGAGGTGAATATCCCTATCTAGTAAGTCGAAAAGCCATGATCATGGTTCCCATTCAAGGATAAGATCAACTATTGAAACATCACTATTCATAGACACCCATCAAAGGAGAAAATATCCATGAACAACTACTATATGAATGGGAAGACCGTGATGGTCACAGTGTAGGAACAAAAAGTTGAAGAATTTCCCACCCTCTAAACCAAAATTCTTCAGAGAAGTATACATGACAATACTAGGGTATAAAAAAAGGACTAGGATCCATGGTCCTGTAGAAATTTTACAATTGAATGGACTTTGACGTACTAGGTACAATATAATTTCTTAGATTATGGATAAGATCTAATCCATATCAAAATATATGAGGTAGTGTGGACATCATTGTTCCATTTCTTCCATTAGTAGATAGTGTTGGAGCTCTTTAGTCGATGGTCTCTAGATACCAACACCTTGCATCATTATCTTGGTGATGTGAACATCAGTTTGTGGGATTTCCATTACATTGGAGGTATCCCATAGGAAGGGTTCTAGAAAAATGAGTTTTCTCCATCACAGAACACGTGGGATTAAAAGAATCGGACTCCAACCATAGTACTACACCTTTTGGATGGGTTGAAGAAAAATTGGTATCATTCACCCATGTTTCACACAAATATCCTTTTTAAAGTACGTTTTTACATGTTTTTGTTGAATAATATGTTCATGAGGATGTTGGGGTAAGGAAATAAATGTCCTAAAACACTATATAAACGGAGGCCAGAATCATATTAGATTATCCTGGGATAGGGGAAGTTTGAGAAGTGGAGGTACAACATGGTGGAAGGATCAGAGCCACTAGTCATATATATGACATTTTTTCACTTCATTTAGTGGATAGATTCTTCCAGTTAGGTAAACCTGGATGGGCCTTAACATGAAGGTGTTGGTGAGGGTAAAAATCATAGTAGTTGGCAACAATGTAAACCTAGGGGTACCCGTTGTAGCCTAGCTCTATACCCTTCTACGCCATGTGGAAAGGGTAAGAACACCAAAGAAGATATGATTCCTATTATAGTTCATTAATAGATAGATCATGACAAACATTGGGGTTTATGAGTCCCTAAATTCCATAACCCTACCAAATACCAGTCTCTGACTATCTCTACTCAATATAATTTGGGTCAGGAGAGTGACACTCTACAAGACCTAGGTTATTATCAGGATAAAAAACCCTAAAAACATTAACATCCAAACCATATCTACCCCATTTGTCCTGATGGAGGATAAATCATTGGGGATATGGGATCATAAGGAGTATCTGTAGAGAT
This sequence comes from Viscum album, assembly GCA_963277665.1. NCBI lineage: Eukaryota > Viridiplantae > Streptophyta > Magnoliopsida > Santalales > Viscaceae > Viscum > Viscum album. Next base: position 1,531,396,134 of record OY728120.1, on the reverse strand, counting down.
TCAAGGGTAGAGTAATGGTATCCATAATCAATTGACACATCTATTGTGAACCATAAATGCCATCTCTATTTTCTAGGTATATTGGGATCATACAATGGGTGATGAAGAGAGTCTACATGGGGGTCCATGGGGAGGGACATCCCAGTATCCTTCATCAAAATTGTTGGGTGCTGGTGCATGTGGTCTCAGTGGAGACTATTGTTCTTTCGATGACCAAAGTCGTTGTTTTCCTATCGATGGATTATTATACCAACTAGGTTGAAGCATACCCAGGTGTAATCTGACATCTAAACATATGGTTGATCAAGCCAGAAAGTGTGGTGATGGATAAGTAGTGTGGTCAACGAGCTACCATTCAGGGAGTGAACCAAGAAATGGGGAAATCTCAAGCTCGAGCAGTAGTGGGGTGTAATGTGGTGTTGTTATACCCCATCCTCGTTGACGAGAGGGATACTAAAAATGATATTTGGGGAAATAAGGTGGATCCTGAGATGAGATGAGCCGAGATAGGGAGGCTCTGGGGAAAGAATATCAGATACTGGATACAAAAATCTTTTTCTTTTGTCTTCCCTTCTCTCTGGATGGATTTTAGGATGTTGTAAAAATCATGGTCGATAGAGGACCTGTGGAAAATTAAAATATGAGATGGAATGGTGCTTCCAGAGGTTGGGCCTATATAGATCGTGGTCAAGGTTATCTTCCATGGGAGGCAACTATACCTAATGACCATGGATACCTTAACATGATATAAGGGGAGTATGATCCTCCATCCGCACTTGTGTGGGTGATGTTTGGTGGTGAGACAATGTGGGAGGAGACACCACATGTTGATGACTCATCTAAGGAGAAATTAGCGGATGAGGCTGTGCAGGGATTCAATAAAGATGAATCTTGGGGATCATCCACCGAGTAGTATATTTCTAGAGAATATGGTGAATTTATGATCTCTGTGGATGACTTGGTTACACTTCTTGATGTAAGGCTCATCCTATATTCCCACATCGATCCTTCATATATTTTTTTCTAGAAGATATAACTAGGTTTTCATTGTAGAGGATAACATCAGAAATGGAAATGGGGATCCCACATGAGCGAGGGGGGAGGTGAACCAATGGGTGCTTGGGAACAAGTTCCAAGGCTTGGGTTATAGGCCAATGTTGTTAGTGGGATACTTGAGGTATTTATAGTGGCGAGGTCCTCCCTGTCATATATGGGGGGACATGCCCTGGTGTTCCCACGACGACATCCAAAGATGGAGAAGTGGAATGATTGGGGAAACTCATCATTGGAACCCCATTCCTCAAGGTAAACTTGGATCATAATTTTTTTGTTTCTTTTAGATATTTCATGGAGATTTTTCATCAATGTGTTTTTTCATCATACATGTTCTCAAATAGCTCATGCTCTACCACTATTGGGAGGTCAAGTATAGGCTTCCATGGTGGCAACTGCAGTCGAGGGGTATCCTATAGTAGATCTCTCTACAGATACATTGTGACACAATTTTCTATTTATAAACATCTATAATATTTTATCTCTTACATAAGATCAATTGGTCATTTTCTGATCAAATTGACTGACATGTTCTTATTCTAGGTAGTGCACTAAAGGGTACGTTCACAGTAGGAAGATGAAGATGGGATATTTAGGGGCCATTATATATTGGTTACTTAGGTCCTTGAAGAGATAGTTGTTCAAGATGGAGAAAACATGGTCTTGGTAAAATAATATTCTGCATTCATAGGTGATTCCACTAGTGGGGTGGAGCTTGAGGCTAGATGAGATGGTTCAACTGAGGAAGGGTGTGGTTAATACAACTAACCTCTTGATCTAGATCTAGACCAGACCGAGAGGATCCTAGAAGAGGACCATTCAACTATAATACATACATATGTTATTGAATATGAGTCTACACACCCTAAAGGGAAACAATACTGAGATACCAAAACCCCTAAAGAAAACCACATTGTAAATCAAATGGCAAGAAGAAAGAAACAACGTTTAATCAACTAAAATCTGAAACCACATCGAGTAAGCTGGATAGAGTCCCTCTGCTACTATCTATAGAACTTGGGAACCAAAGGGGTGGATGATGATTGTATCCATGCACTAGTTTTAGACTTTTTTTCTGAGTGGGTGCATGAAGAAAGCCAACATATTGGTGTGGCCTGAAATCATCCGAAGTTGGGAAGTACTCAAAATCTTTAGGATGTCCACCATGAAATCTAGAATCTATAGGAGAAAATAAGAAAGTGTTCTTCCATTCCCAATGCTCAATTTATGTGATCAGTCGATCAAATTCTTATCAGGATGAGACTAAGAATCAAATGAAGCAGGTGATTTCTCAAATATTCGTGCTCCAATATGATTGGGGTAGAGAGTAGATTAAGTATGATGAGATTATTAAAGTTGGTGACAATGAGTAATTAGTGCTCAGGAGGTGGATCTGGTCCTTTAGGCCACACTCTAGTGGATGGAGGAGCTAAATTTCACTATTTTTAGCGATGAACCATAAGGAAAACATTTCTTTGACTAAGAGAGGTGCATGTCTGTGGATGAACCTCAACAATTTAAGAGTCATAATTTATTGTTTTTAATAAATTTCATGAATGGAAATATATTTTCTATTACTCTTTCATATTTTACTTCAGTTATATTTTTGAGATAATCAACAACTGATCCCTAATCTCACGTGAGTCTTGTTTGATGTGAGAAACATGAGATGACCATGATATCATTCATTAATTTGAGAGTTTCTGAACTGAGAGATGATTTGGTAGGAGAAAGGGGTTCTTGAAGAATCCATATTCCCTTTCCAATGTGATCTATTGCAAGAATGGGGTAACATCAGGGGTATTGTATTCTACCCAAACAAAGGGTAATGGGGAATGTGAATCACAACGCCCAAAATCCTGAACACAAGGGGAGTGGAATAACAATATATAATAACTAATGACCAATTTAAATATAAATTATCCGTACCTTTGGTTATTAATGAGGAATAAAATGAGGGTTGACCACTGATTGTGTTCAAAACATGGAACCAGGATCAGAATATTGTCCAAATTCCTTCAGGACGTTGGCCCAGGATGGGAGGTGAGCTATTTTTTTCAGGAACATTTCTCTTATGGGTTCTATTAAAATGTGATGTAGGATGGGGATCCAAATAAATGGAATTCAAAGCATGGAAATAATTTTAGGGAATGTTTTAATGAATTACAATAATCCAATAGTTACACAAACGTGTCTAAGAGCACATTGGTGTGGGTGTATTGGTCTAAACAAATGTAAAACTCATTTTACCGAGGAAGAATCATCTCAGATAACAAGTGAAGGTCAAATGGTCAACGTAGTAGAAGATCCACACAAAAGGAAATGGAATCTTAGATGAGTCCATATGATTCATTGCAGTTTTACATCATGAGATGAGGATGATACATACACAATTTTAAATCATATGTTGACAAAGTTGGACACACAGTTTAACATCATACATTGAGGATGGGAAATTGTACATTTTAATTTCACGTGATCATGACACATCCCATAGTTTAAATTAATGTGATTAGGATGTGGAGTGTGTTGGGATTATGTGTTTATCATCACACCATTTATTCCTCATGTCCAGTTAAGAGGGAATATATTGTTCATTGCATGGGGTAGAGTCACAGTTTAATATCATGAGATAATGGATGTTATGAACTGATGCGAATGACAACTATGGGAACCATGATCATTCTATGTAGTAAATGGAGTATGGTTTGTGTTTGTTGTCAATTCTCATTTAAATTTCAGGTTGTTTCCAGGAAGCAGATCATACATTTCAAGTAGAAAATAGTATTGAAGGTGGTATCATTTCCCAGTGTGCCATATTTTTTGGAACCAAAATTGGAATATGTAGAAAAGTTTTTTTGGAAAAGGGATTCGCATGCAATATTAAAGGGTGTTTAGAAACATGAGTGCAAGGAATATTTTTGGATGAGTGCATCGAAATATTTCAAAGGAAGAAAGTGTGTGCAAGTCTTAAATGCACGCGAAAGATGAGGTTGTGCGGAATAATCTTACATTCCCAATGCGATGTCCAAAGGGGTTTTGCATGCACCGAAAGGAACTTATGATCACTAAAAAACCCCTCATAAACTTGTGCGCATGGTCATCAAGGCCTATAAAAAGGAGGATAGCCCTATTGAAGACTTAATATTTTTCCAACGAAACTCTGGTCACTCTTCCACATGAAATATTTTCACACAAAATAATTTAGGAATGTTTATATTGCATATAAGGTGTTTCTTTAGTCTAAAATGTCCAAGTGAACCCGTCGGTTTAGTTTTGAAAAAAATAAGTGATGTGCAGAATGTAGGGTATGAGTGAAATTCATCTTTCTTGAAAATTACTTAATTTTTCATGCAAGTTGAGGTATTGTGTGAAAGTGTGGTGTTATGATGCTGAAGGGCTATTAAATATCTGGTTGGTGTGATCATTTCTTTCAAGTGTATCAATTTTGGAATTTTATGCAAGTAGTGTCTCATGATGGTTTGAGACAAAGACTTCAATGCAAATATTTTGAAGAGAGCCTCATGTCAATAATCTCAGTAAGACTTTTCCCAGGTAAGTGAGAAATGGAGAGTTGATATAAGTGTTCTGAGGGTCGTAGGGAGCTATCCTAGAAATATTTTAAAGGTAGTGTTCCTGGCATAGATTTACTATGACCAAACTCTTATACACCGCAACTAGTTATGATTGGTAGATTTTTGTAAGACTGACACACTGTCAGTGTATCATCCTAGGATGTAGCCCTTTTGGTTAACCAAGTAAAATTGTTGGGTGGTCTCTTGGAATTTGATTGTTTATTTGTTGTTCATATACATCATACAGGTTTAACACATTCCTACCAACATGGGAACAAGATCCACCACTTTAAAAGAAAAAGTTGACACCCTAATTCACCCCTCCCCTCTCAGGGTGTCCCAAGGTTCTACAATAACTGCTTTTCCCTGAAGGTGGGATAAAAGGAAGGTATCATAAAAGGGAAACACTATAACTAAAAATAGAATCTAGGAAATATTTCATATATTTTGGTGTGATATTTCATAGACCTTGTCTCCTAGTTTTTGGTAATAATGTTCAGACCCATAATAGTTTATGATGGTAATGATTGGACCAATGGGGGGTGTCTTAAAGGATTGTTCATGTCATTGAGGACACCTAAAGCCGCATTAGACACTCTCATGACAATGTAAACATAGTTTAATGTCATGAGTATTGGAAAAAACACATTGATTTGGGTTATATAGTTTAGACCATAGGGGTGGACTAAGGTGTTGAGAATGGTACAAAAGGGTATTATTTTGTTGGCAATAGGGTCTGGGAATTTCAGTGTGCCTTTAGAAACACATGAGGTAGGTGAAAAAAGGTTTAATACCTTGCTAATTAATTCAAATGTGGGCATGTGTGTCTAGAAAACGACTTTTGGGAAATAAATGGAGAATTCCCCATGTGAATGAGTGGATGAGAAGGACACTCTTCCACACAAATCATGAAAAAAAGATCCCTGGATGGTACCATGAAATTAGGGAGGAAAAGGTCCCATTGTGAGTCGACAGAGGTATGGTCCCATGATAAAATATTTAGGCATCACTTCATAACCCATGGGGATAGGAATAAACCCAAACGTAGTTTTAAAATGTGAATTGCAGGATACCCCCTAGAACGAGAGTACCGAATATTCCATACTTGGATATGAGGAATCCAAAAGTTTTATGGGGTAATTATATAGTTTAACATCATGTGAGGAGGATTTAAATATTTTTATCTCTTATTTTCTATATGGGGAATCCTGGTTTAACACAGGGTAAAATCATCCCTTGTTTACTGGCATCCCGAACTTGTCTAGGGTGAGACTATAGTATAACATCATATGATGAGGATGTTCCTAACTCATATTAGGATATGATGTAATCCCAACCCACTGATGGGTCAAGGGAATTTAATGGGGATTATACCTTGATGAAGTCCAATGGGACATTTTGGGGTGATGTTTCTAGGAGTAACAGACGGTCTCGTGGTGATTCTATAGCTAGGCCTAGAGATGGAAATTCTAGGTTATACTTGTATCCCATAAGGATGGGAATAAATACTAATGATTTTTTACAAGGTGATACACATATATTTCGTTTATATGGTATAGACCATGGTTTGAAGGGTTTTTCATGGTGTTTTGTGTGGTGTAACAATTAAAACCTGATGTGAATGGACCAAGGAGGCCCTGCACTACATGAAGTGGTCATGAAATAGGTTACACAAAATTTATGTTCCTATGGTCTCGAAAATGGAAAAAACATTACAACCACATTTCTTGGACTTTGGAGAGGAAGTTTTTTCTAAGGGTATATTTGTGGAACAGAAAAGGTAAAACCCAAAATAAATGTTAAAAGGAGGCTTGTGTACCACAGAAACACCATGAAACAAATAGAATATTGGTTTTAATACATAGATCATGGATTATAGTTTAATTTCATTTTTTTAGAGTGGATCAATGTTGATCTAGAGGTTATTTATGTGGCATGAAAGAGGTAAGACCTTACGTGAATGGAGCAAAAGAGGCATGTGTGCGACATGTGCACCTTAAGATAAAATTCACAACATTTATGGTCACAATACTTGGACCCTAATTGGGGCCATGGGGCCGAAGGGTTGATAAATTTGTGGCATTCCAGAGTTACGGTGGGGCATACCATGTTCAGGGAGTTAGGTATGTTTTTTTGACCATCTCATACATACCACATGAGTAATCACGATCTCAAGAGGGTCAAAGATCATATATTAATTAAAGGAAACCCGGTATTAGGTGAGGTAACATTAAAGTTTCACATCATGGATTGATTATGTTAGGATTTTTATTTTCAAGTTATACAACTCAAACTTGGGGATGAAAAAGGGTTAAGGTCATAATTATTGGACCTACTGCATATAGTTTAAGGTCTTATTGCGTGGTCTGTAAGGTGTTTGTTAGTTTAAGGTCTTAAATCTCAGACCATGGACTCTTACTATAAGTTCATAGAGTTTAGACCATGAGTGGAATCTCAACCAGAGATATGTTGCATATATAAGTGAAAAAACCCCAATTTGAATTAGTTCCAAGTAGGGCCAGAGCCATAGTACAAATTCTTGAGGAGGCTTGAATATAGTTTAAATTCCAGATTCATGGACTTGGGCTCCTAGTTTATGGTCATTAAGTTCGGAACAAAGGGGTAAGATAGTGAAAAATGGGGTATGTGTAATGTTGAAAATGATAAACCATAATGAATGAAGGCCTAGGATGCCCAACAATAATAGAACACATTCATAGGGACGTTTTCACATTATTTAGAGTCATGAGGATGAGACTAGAACTCATAGTTTATAGTCAAATAGTTCAGACTATATGTATGAGAATCCCAAATGTATATGCACAGTATGGCAGAGTGAAAAACACAATTTCAATGAGGTCCTATGACTCCCATGTCCACACCACACATTTTGAAGTATACTCTTATATATTTTAATGTTGTGATGCTTGGACTTGAGCTCCTTGTTTATGGTCCTAGTGTGTGGACCTACGTCTTTTGATATTCGATTACATTGGTAGACATTATACCAAAACTACTAATCCCATGCGAGTCATGATCAGTGTGGGAAACAATAATTCATAATGGGGGTTTTCCCAACATGTGGTATCCCATAGTAGGGGAAAGGATATAATGTGTTGGGAATTTCCTAGTGACACTATCTATCATATATGGCCTGTGAAAATGAATCGAGGGGTGACACCAAGGGTATTATAATTACACTAAGACACCTGGAGGTGGAAAGTGGGTATGTCAAGACTTACAAGATCTAGATAAAGGGAAAACTGATCTGTAAGAATTGACTATATTCTAGGTTCAAAACATAGGGACCATAATCACACCCATCAAGAATGGGGTGAGAAAATATAGAATTAACAACTGACCATGTTCTGTACATAGGATCCACATATTTTTTCAAGAGATCCATTTGGGCATGGGCCTAAGATGGGATGTTAGCCATTTTGGATTTGCACCATATCTGTTAGGGGGAACATTTGGACGTGATGTGTGATGGATATCCAAACTAAGAAAGTATAAAAGTGTGAAAAAGGAATGAGGGAAATTCCATGTGGTATTCAACACTCAAGGCTCCACACTACATCACATTCTGGAAATCCAATGGGGCGTATCGGGGTGTAGGATTCAATCCTAAGTGTTGAAAATAGTTTTATGTCATATTTTATGGACCATAATGTGCCTATTTGTTTATGTTCTTAAATATTAGACCATGTGTTCTTAGTTTAATGTAATAGGGTTTGGACATATCTTGATCATCTCAAATGGATATGTGTAGCATTGAATAGTGACAACCCTATTGTTAATGAGGACCAATATAACTACCCTACTCTTTATTTCAAACATAAAAATAATTTATTACATAAAATATTCACTTGATAGGACATAGAATATTGATAGGTTCAGTGACTTCTAGTCTTAGTAACATTACATAACAAATTAAAAAAATTAAATACACGTTTTTATTTAAAACTTCTTTTACATGACCACACACATTCCTTCATACATAGCATTGCATGGGATAACCTAAGGACACACATGGGAAAAGGGTTTACTATAAAGATGATTAAGGGAGTAAACAAGGAATCACATGAAGAATACAGTACATGTTTGGGAATAATCCTATCAATGGAACATAAGAGAAACACGAATATAAAGTAATGATAAAACAAGATTATCATAACATGGAAATGTGGCATCAACATTTAACATGATATTAGCATGATCTAATTCTCATTGCACATGGAGCATGAGTAAAACCTCATTTAACTTGAATTAAAGTGATTATAACCTCATTTAACTTGACATATCATGATAATAATCTTTACCTAATGCATTGGAGCGCTATCAGGGTGAACCCTTCTCAATCATTTCATGTAATCCATAAGTGTGCCACATAGATCATACAACATGGATTCATTAAACATCATCATTTTTTAAATGATTAAGGAATGTGGAATTAATAAATGAAACTCTACCATATATAATTAAATGTTCGTAATGTTTAATACCCTTGATAGAAAAACGGGAATCCTATTCACTGCACAATGACTTTGGCTTGGAAAATCGCCATGCAATTTCGGCAGCATAACGTCGTGACATAAGAATTAATAAAAATGGTTGATGAGGGAGAAATTCATGTCTCATAATATGTACATGAAATGGATTATAAGGGGGAATTTTTATACATGTCCCAACCATGTAATGTAATTTATATTCATAATACAAAATAATTTCTTGAATGTAAATGAGAAGAGATAGATATTCATTATAGAATTTCAGCATGGTAATAGGTGTACATGGGAGGCATTAATTAGAGATAAAAGGGTATCTCATAATTAAATCATAAGGAGGGAAGTATAGGGGATATTAGAAATCATACCCCAACATTTTTAATTGAAAATAAAAGGTTATAGAAACATAAAGAAACATGGGAAAATATGAGAGAGGAAGAAATACCTTACGTGGAAGTGTGATCTGAAAGTCTTAAGTGGGGCTTCAGAGAGGCCTATTAAGAGATTGGGGCACTATGGGAGGAATTTAGAGAGAGGATGGAAGTGTTTGGTCAAGATCCAAAGGCGTTGAGTGATGATTAAGTGAGATATTGGGTGGGTTTATATAGGAAAAGAGAGGGAATTCTTTATTATTTAGGTTTTGGACAACACACATTAATCTAATCAAAACCAAAAACCATCCCATGGGTTGGCCCATGTTTTTGTGAATAATTTTAGTGGAATTTTTTTATAAGTCCAATGTCCAAAAATATTAAAATATTAGTCTTGTTTTGTGGAGGTGAGTCACACTCTTAGGGTAATCATTTTAAAAGGTAAAGTCTTTTATACATCTTAGAGGGTCCAATAAGGCACCATAAAAATTAATCAAAAAACTAAAATCATAGTATTTTAAAGATAAAACTGATATTGGCTGAACATACAATTTATATTATTTAATTACATCACTTTTGGGACATTATGAGGTCATGAAACACTTAATATAATTAAACGGTATTTAATTTTTACCCAAAAATTTGATTGTCTCAAAAAGTTATGAAAAAGTCACCATTGGATAACTTAGACTTCCTGATTTCAAAAATTATATTCATTTTATCAAAATAATTCTCTAATTATTTTAATTTTAACATTTAAATTACAAACCAACATTTATGGAAAATTCCTTGGTTTTGACAAAAACGGATTTCAAACCCTAATAAAAATTAGAATTAGGTTCATAAAAATTATAATATCACATATATTAAATAACAAGTAATTTAATAATAATATTTTATTAAAATATTATGTAATTCAAAAATCCATTAATTCCTCAAAATAAGTTTCTTAATTGAATATTATCTAAAAATACTATTTGTTCTATAAAAAATATTTACAGTGAAACAAAATAAAATGAATGTATATTATTTATTATATACAAAAATAAAGCACATAATCATAGTTCAATGGTCTTGTTACATAAACCCTTATAACACCCGCATAAGACGGAAGAGTAAGGTGTGTGATGGTGAAAAACTCTTGGGGACACTCAGATAACATTTCTCGGGTGGTAATCTCTATTAACATTCACCTCTCTCGTAGGCGGTTCTGCTCAAGCTTAACATGTTGAAGCATGTCCTAGGCTTGGACAAGAGTGATGACCAATGAAACCACCTTCCCTCTAAGCTCTAAAAAATGGGCTTCGTATGGATAATGTCTACTAGATGAGGTCATCACTTCCTTTGTTAGAGTAAATTGTATTTGTTAAAGCCCTATATTTATACTAATCAATTGATCAATGTTTAACAACTATATAAGAAATAGTAACTATTATTAATGGTATTCTCAAATCCACAAAACAGAAGAAGTGCACATATTATATATCCATTTAATTATATCAAGAGTAATTTTTATTAATAAAAGTTTGTTTCATTACAACCACGGATGCCCACTACAATACAACACATTCCCAAGAAGGATGAAACATAGTTTAAAGTAATGGTTCTTGGACTGATCGTAGATATTAGTTTCTAGTATTAATGGTTTGACCATGATGGATCCAAGGACATGAGATATTTGATGAATTCAGGGATAGGCCCAAAAATGAAAAGTTCTAGAATCCCGACATATCCCATGAGGATGGGAACCAATCCACACGTAGTTATGGATCATAGTGTGGTTAGAGACCAATAAAAATATGGGTGATACTATCTGGAAAGGAAATTGAGGTATCCTATGGTTTTCATGGGGAATACCATATCATGTAATTAAGTAATATTCACTTATTGTATCATGGCATCTCGGTTTAGAAGGAGGTCAAATAGTAGTATAACATTGTGCACTAAGGATGTTTTTTCATCCCATGTTTATCATAAAAGGAAAAACAAATTTTTTTTGGATAAGGATACTATTTAGTGTCATGCACTATGGATGTTGTTTCATCCCAAGAGGATAGGTGTAGTGCAACATAGTGAAAAACCTGATGTGGATGAGTTCCTTGGAGGCCCAACACTACACTACATATTCCTTAAAGTACATGAATATAGTTTAATGTCGTGAAGGACAAATACAATCTCCTATTTTAAGGTCGTAGAGTTTGGACCCTGTCTTCTTAGTTTAAGTTCATAATGTTCAGACCAATAAATCCATTTAATGTTGTGTGATCGGGATGTAGAAACACATTTTAACATCATATGGTATGAATGAGGGATCATACAATTTAACTTCATGTAATTAGGATACTGCCCACAGTTTATTATCACGTGGTCAAGACAATGATTATTGTTTTTTTTGGACATCATAAATCTTGGATATTGAACTAGGATGTTTTATTTCATGAATCATGGAAATTGGATACCTTAATCACCTTATGTGAAATACTGCTTGAGAATCTTGGAAAAGGTGGGGGTATCTTCTTGAGAAACATGGCATTGGTGGGAGGTGTAATAAACTCTCTATACATATTGGTAAAAGTGTATTCACCCTAGGAATATACCTTGTGGATGAGTTAATATCCTTCACACTTGGGATCCAACATTAGTGACTTATTTTTGGGTATCATTGTCATTCTGAGATCCAGAACCATATCATCCTCGAGTAAGGAGAAAAGGTGAACCAACTTGTTGAACACTATTGATATTATGTTCTAGTGCCTCTCTAGATTGTGAAGGGCCTAGATCTTATTCCCTTTTAGGGAGTCCATCTTAGCTTGATAGAATTATGCTATTCTGTTTGGTGTCTTCTAATCACATAAAACTATTTAGAGTGGTGAAAAATTAACATCAAGGGGAAGGAATGCCTTTGTTATGTATAACAAGAAGTATGGAGTCACCTCAATGTAATTTTATGTTGTTTTCTAATAGAACATGAGGGAATTGGGGGGAATATCTGACCAACTTTTCTTGTTTTGGCCCACCATATTCTTCTAAATCTTAGATAGGGTCTTGAAAAATTCCCTAGTCTATCCAATTTCCTACACATGATAATGGGATATATGGATCGAATAGATGTTGTACTTGGATTATAATCTCTTCATCTTGGCATCCCATAAGTTTCTGTTGGTGTTAGATGTCACTATTGGAAATGAAGCCTTTACCAATGGTTCAAAACCTTCGGTAAAGGCTGTAAAACCATTGGTATAATATATACCAACAGTTATCCAAACTGTAGGGAAGCATGCCATAGGGAAACACATATGCCAACGGTTTTTGGAAAACCATTGGTATATGTTAAGAAATATCTATTATACCAATGGTTATGTAAAACTGTTGGTATAAATTTTCACCAATGGTTTAAAAGCATTGGTAAAATTTCTATTCCAACGGTTTCAAACCATTTGAATATAGTTATGTATAACCTTTTACCAATGGTTTCTGTAAACTGTTTGTAAAGGATATACATTTCACTATATCCCAATAGTTTTTAAACCGATGGGAATGTGTTTTTACCAATGGTTCTCTACAAAAGTTTGTATAAAACACATTCACAGCCCTATGCCAATGGTTTACAACCATTGGCATAGGCTTTGCAGTGCAATTCAGGAAGCAACCTGCTGTAGGGTGCCCTTTATGCATTTCTAGGTTCCGCCTTTCTGTATTTCCAGGTTCCCAACTCCAATTATCTTCAATAACCAACTATAACACATACATATACACAATTAATCCATAAAGATTTAACACATAATGCACCCTGAAACTATACACATATAGAATTAAAACATAATTCATAAGGTAATTATAAACATACATAATTGATTTATAATTCAATTCAGAATTGAGATGACAATAACATGTGCAATCCAGAATTCAATTCATAATTGAATAATGAATTGAATACATACAAAATTTAATTATCAATTATGAATATAATACATAAAAAATTGAATACCTAATTATATGTGTTATACAGAATTATGAATACATACAAAATTTCATTTTTTATAACACATACACGACTGAATTCTGAAATTAGAAGCTAACAACCCCAAATAATGAAATGGATAATTGAATTAAACCAAAAACAAATATAATATTCCATGGTTTGGGGCCGGTGTCTTTGAACCTAGTGATGATGATAAAGAGTGTGTATCAATTAGATTGGTGACTTAGGTAATATAGTTGTCCTTGGCGTATTAAATTCCATGTGGTTTATAATAGGTGTAGGAGTTCCTCACATGAGAAGAGGACAGTGTGAGCCTGGACTATGGATCCTTGTGTCAAAGTATTAACACAATCCGAATATGTTTGTTCGGTTTTATGAATTCCAGTTGTTTTCAAGTAAATGTTGTCCATTTTAAAAAAAAAATATAATTTCGAGTGATACCGGCCACATCAGGCCTCATATTGAGGCGAAGTTGACTCGTACACGTCACATATAACCCATGGATCATTTTCCTAAAGTATCAAGACAATCTGAATGAGTTTGGTCTGTTTTCCGTATGTCAGTTTAGTTTTCACTTAAAATGTTGTCCATTTCAAATAAAATTGAAACAAATTCTGTGGTACTAGCCACACCATGCCTCAGATTGAGGTGGGGTTGACACTTACACATCCCAAATGACCCATGGATCGTTGTGCTAAAGTATCAACACAATCTGAATAGGTTTGGTCGGTTTTCCGTATGCCAGTTTTTTTACATAAAAGAGTATCCATTTAAAAAAAAGAAACTTCAAGTGATACCGGCAACACCATGCCTCATATTGAGGTTGGGTTGACTCATACACATCAAAAATGAACCATGGATAATTTTCCTAAAGTATTAAAAGAATCTGAATTCTTTTGGTCATTTTTCCATATGACAGTTGTTGTTTTCACTTAAAATGTTTTCCATTTCAAATAAAAGTGAGACACTTTGAGTGGTACCGGCCACACCGTGCCTCATATTGAGGTGATGTTGACCAGTAAATGTCAAAAATTACCCATGGATCTTTGTGATAAATTATCTACACAATCCAAATACGTTTCTTCGGGTTTCCATAGACAAGTTGTTGTTTTCATTTAAATTTTTGTCCATTTCAAATAAAAGTGAGACAATTTGAGTGGTACCAGCCACACTTTGCCTCAGATTGAGGATGGGTTTACTCGTACGTGTAAATAATAACCCATGGATCCTTTTACTAATGTTTCAACACAATCCAAACATGTTTGGTCAGTTTTCTGCATGCCATTTGTTTTTACATAAAGGGTGTCCAGTTTAAACAAAAGAAAGACACTACGAGTGATACTGCCCACACCATGCCTAGTATTGAGGCATGTTTGACTCTTAAAAGTCACAAATGACCCATGGATCCTTGTGGTAAAGTATCAACAAAATCCGAATGCATTAGGTCAGTTTTTTGTATGCCAGTTGTTGTTTTTACTTAAAATGTTGTCCATTTCAAATAATGGTGAGACACTTTGAGTGGTACCGGCCACATCGTGCCTCGGATTGAGTATGTATTGACTTTTACACATAAAAAATGTCCCATGTATTCTTTTTCTAATGTATCAACACAATCCAAATGCGTTAAGTTGGTTTTCTGTATGCCAGTTGTTGTTTTCACTTAAAATGTTGTCCATTTCAAACAAAAGAAAGACACTTTGAGTGATACCAGCCTCACAATGACTCATATTGAGGCATGTTTGACTTCTACACATCACACATAACCCATGGATTTTTTTCCCTAAAGTATTAATAGAATCCGAAAGCATTTGGTTGGTTTTCTGTATGCCAGTTGTTGTTTTCACTTAAAATTTTGTCAATTTCAAATAAAAGTGAGACACTTTGAGTGGTACTGGCCACATCGTGCCACGAATAGAGGTGGGGTTGAATCATAAACATCAAAAATTACCCATGGATTGTTGTTCTAAAGTATCAATACAATCATAATATGTTAGGTTGGTTTTCCATATGCCAGTAGTTGTTTTCAATTAAAATCTTGTCCATTTCAAATAAAAGTGAGACCCTTTGAGTGTTACCGGCCACACCATGCCTCGAATTGAGGTAGGGTTGACTAATACACGTCACAAATGACCCATGGCTCCTTGTGATAAAGTATAAACACAATACAGATGCATTAGGTTGGTTTTCCATATGCCAGTGGTAGTTTTACATAAAATGTTGTCCATTTCAAACAAAAGAAAGAAACTTCGAGTTATACCGGCCACACCATGCCTCTGATTGAGGCGGTGTTGACTCATACACATCACATATGACCCATGAATAATTTTCCTATAGTATCAATAGAATCCAAAAGCATTTGGTATGTTTTCTATTTGCCAGTTTTTTTTTCACTTAAAATTTTTCCCATTTCAAATAAAAGTGAGAGACTTTGAGTGGTAACGGCCACATCGTGCCTTATATTGTGGCGGGGTATACTCGTTCACGTCAAAAATGACCCATGGATCGTTTTTCTAAAGTATAAACATAATCCAAATAAGTTTGGTCATTTTTCCATATTCCATTTTTTGTTTTCACTTAAAATGTTGTCCATTTCAAATAAAAGTGAGATACTTTGAGTGGTACTGGCCACACCGTGCCCCGTACTGAGGCGGGGTTGACTCAAATATGTCAAAAATGTCCCATAGAGCCTTTTTATAGAGTATCAACACAATCCAAATATGTTTGGTTAGTTTTCCATATTCCATTTATTTTTACTTTAAAGGGCGTCCATTTTAAACCAAAGAAAGACACTATGAGTGATATTGGCCACAACATGTGTCGGATTGGGGCAGGGTTTACTAGTAAATGTCACATATGATCCATGTATTGTTTTTATAAAGTATCAACAAAATCCTAAAGCTTTTCGTTGGTTTTCCGTATTCTAGTTGTTGTTTTCACTTAAAATGTTGTCAATTTCAAATAAAAGTGAGACACCTTGAGTGGTACCGGCCACACCGTGCCTCTAATTGAGGAAGGTTTGAATCATAAACGTTTAAAATGACCCATGGATCGTTTTTATAAAGTATAAACACAATCAGAATATGTTTGGCCAGTTTTCTGTATGCCAGTTGTTGTTTTCACATAAAATGTTTTCCATTTCCTATAAAAGTGAGACACTTTGAGTGGCACCGACCACACCATGCCTCAGATTGAGGCATGGTTGACTCTTACATGTCATAAATTACCCATGGATCCTTGTGATAATGTATCAACACAATCTGAATGTGTTAGATCAGTTTTTTTATGTCAGTTGTTGTTTTTTACTTAAAATGTTGTCCATTTCAAACAAAAGAAATAATCTTCGAGTGATACCGGCCACAACGTGTCTCCAATTTAGGTGGGGGTGACTCGTACACATCACATATGACCCATGGATCGTTGTACTATAGTATCAACAGAATCCGAAAGCGTTTTGTCGGTTTTCTGTTTGTCGGTTGTTGTTTTCACTTAAAATGTTGTCCATTTCAAATAAAAGTGAGACACTTTGAGTAGTACTGGCCACAAAATGCCTTTTATTGAGGTAAATTTGACTCTTAAATGTCAAAAATTACCCATGTATTCTTTTTCTAAAGTATCAAAACAATCCCAATACGTTTGGTCGGTTTTCTGTATGCTAGTGGTTTTTACTTAAAAGGGTGTACATTTTAAACAAAAGAAAGACACTATGAGTGATACCAGCCACACTGTGCCTCAGATTGAGTCGAAGTAGACTCATACACATAAACAATGACCCATGGATCATTTTTCTAAAGTATCAACACAATACAAATATGTTTGGTTGGTTTTCCATATGCCATTTTCTGTTTTCACTTAAAATGTTGTCCATTTCAAATAAAAGTGAGACACATTGAGTGGTACCAGACACATCGTGCCTTAGATTGAGGCATTTTTGACTCATACACGTCAAAAATAACCCATGGATCCTTGTGCTAAAGTATCAATACAATATGAATACATTTGGTCAGTTTTCTGTATGTCGGTTGTTGTTTTCACTTAAAATGTTGTCCATTTCAAATAAGGGTGAGACACATTGAGTGGTACTGGCCACACCATGCCTCGGATTGAGGTGGGGTTGACTTTTACATGTAAAAAATGACCCATATATCCTTGTTCTAAAGTATCAACACAATCCAAATCTCCAAAGATCTCATAAGGGAAGATATCCTTCGGTCCTTGGGCATTTTGAGTGTTGTTAAGTGTGGATTAAAGATCTAGGTGAGTCTAATCTTCTCCTTGATTCCTTTTTTCGATTAGGGTTTTCAACCTTCTCTAATCTTATTCTAAATCTCTAAAACCCTCTTTTCCATTGGTATTTTCGGTGATTCTTAAAGAAAGCGTAAGTTGGGATCTGAGATGCTGAATTAAGAGTTCAATTGTCTCCCGAATCAAGGTAGGTGGTCGGTGCTTTGTAATGAAGTAATATTAATGGAATGTTAATTATATTTGGATTTAGGGTGAATCTTTAAGAGAGTATATATTAGGCTTAGTGACCTTATAATGTAGTGATTGGTGTGATGATGTCGGTGATACACAGTTGTGTGAGGTACCCAGTGGAGGATGAAGATATTGTAGGTTCCGGGCACAACGGAAGCACGTTAGTGGGTTTGCCCAACTTTAATTTTAACGTTAAACAACGTTCAATCCGACATCTTTCACGATATAAAATTCCGAATCTTCGGAATATAATGAAGAACGAAAAGAAAAGAAGAGTCCCGGAACCCTTCAGGAGGATCATCATATGTTGATTATAATTAATTTAATTAATGCATAAGAATTACCTCGTTGGAATTATTTCTTCATTGATGTGTCCGGTCACGATTCGGTGATCCGTCGTTGCGTCGTAGAATCCAAGTGTAGTATTCCTCTAGCAGTAATCCACACATGTGTCACATATCTCCGGACGTCGCCGAAGGGATCTCCGAGTGCTAGCGCGGAAGAACCTTCGCTTGCGATATCCGCCTTTGACCGCCTTGATCCGGTGGAGGATCTTGCTCTCGTAACTTGAGGGCGTTCTTGGTGGAAAGAGAATTATCTCTTGGCTTGAGAGTATTTCCAAATCCGTTGTGCATAACCAATGGATATTCAATATTTTGGGGTTGTGAGGATATTTATAATCATGTTTGAGGTTAATAGAGTTGTGACAATAAAAAAACGCGTTACGCGTTTTATTTATTTCATTAACTCTTATTGAAACCCCCCCCCATGTCGAATTATTAATTCCTTTACATTCTCCCATGCTGATTATAATAAATATCATTTAATAAAATAATATTAAATCCTCAAAATCCCAACTGGAAAAACTACACAGCGTGTAATAATTAATACACGGCGTGTACTTGTTTTCCATAAAACTACACGGCGTGTATATTTAATATACACGGTGTGTACTTTTATTTTCCATTTTTCTCCACCACGTTTATTAGACCTTGAGTAATGACTATTTATTTCTTAAATAAATTTAACTGCATTACTCGCTAATAAATATATTATTTCGTCCACAATATATTCTCTCGAATAACTAGTGTCAAGATAAATGCGATCAGACATCCTTAAATAATTATTAAACCACAGTCGGGAATAATATTTATTTAACTTGTTAAATTAATATTTAACTGAGATACATGGACACACTTAGTGTGTGACCCTCTAGGCCTCTTTCTGAGTGGCATTAGGTTGAGCCTGCCTAAAGTCCAAGGTTAGCGTCTAGCAACACGCCAAGGAACCCATAGAGAAAGAAGTTAACGCCGCAATGACGTGTTACCTCCTACGAACTCTTATCGTGTAATATAATCCCTTTGTCTCGATATCTCCAATCAAGCGGGTTGCATGCTAGTTCCATCAACCCATGTGCTTGATTATTCTTTCTTTGACTTCCCGGAATTGAACTTGCCCATACCTTACCATGGCCATGGATTTATTTAGGCTATATCAATTCCATCAAAGGGCCTGAGATATCTACTTCCGTTATGGAACGGAAGGGACAAATCCTTTCTCGCATTATCTATTAATGCAGTATTACTCGTGACGCACCCAACGTATCCTACCTCACTGCGAACAGTGTGTCGTCACAGTTTTCATCAATACATCTAAGTGCGCGAGTTGTAATATCCATTAATAATAATCTTAAATTCTAAGGATCAATACACACATTCGTAGATAGGAACATCCAATGACACTATGAAATGTGGATTTCCTACTGGCGGGTCTCGTTCTCATAATATCCTCCTGGATATTACCAAGGGCGCACACCATGAGAAGGTGCCTCAAAGTTTTATGAGTCCTCACCCCTAATGACCTGTATTATTTGTGTCCCTCAAATAATATCATCCGGCCATAGAACATACATTCAAGAACAGTGTTATGGCACATTCGGGTTCTCATCATAGCAGGGATCCGCTACGACCCTTTAATGCAACAGTTGTCCTTAGGACATTATCACATGACATGTCACGCAGAAAAACAATCAAGATGTGATAAGGCTTTTATTTAATGAATAAAGTACAAAGTAGTTGGTTCTAGACCACCAACTCCAACAGACTCCCACTTGGACTAGAGCCAACTGCTAACAACCTTTAACCCGCTAGCTCTCACATGATATTCATGCTTCTGCTGAGATAGGACTTTAGTCATGGGGTCCACCACGTTCTCTTCCGTGGATACTATGCTCACTGAAACATCACCCCTTTGATAGAAATCCTTCAAGAGGTGATACTTCTGGAGTATGTGCTTTGTCCGTTGATGTGACCTTGGTTCTTTTGAAAGAGACACCGCTGCAGTATTATCACAATACAATGTAATGGGATCTTTACTGCTAGGCACCACATCAAGCTCCTGGACAAAGTTCTGAATCCAAACGGCTTCTTTGGCTGTATCAGAAGCCGCTATATACTCGGACTCCGCTGTAGAATCGTTGACAACTGGATGCTTTGAACTCTTCCAGCTCACAACTCCTCCATTGAGACAGAAAACATATCTAGATTGTGACTTCAGATCATTCTGATCGGTTTGAAAACTAGCATCAGCATACCCTCTGATGACAAGATCCTCGTCTCCTCCATATACCAGGAACATATCCTTAGTTCTTCTCAGATACTTAAGGATAGTCTTAACACCAGTCCAATGTTGTTCTCCTGGATCAGCTTGATATCTGCCTACCATGCTCAGTGCATAGGCAACATCAAGCCTGGTACATAACATGGCATACATGATGGATCCTATAGCCGAAGAATATGGGATCTTGCTCATCCTATCTTTCTCCTGTTGTGTCTGGGGACACATTTTCCTAGAAAGATGTAAGCCATGGGACACTGGAACCAATCCCCTCTTGGATTTTTCCATACTAAATCTCTTTAGTATCTGGTCAATGTATGTACCCTAACTTAGTCGAAGCATCCTCTTGGATCTATCACGAATGATCTTGATCCCTAGAATGTTGGCTGCTTCTCCTAAGTCCTTCATGGAGAAACACTTGTTCAACCAGTCCTTAACTGACTGTAAGGCTGGTACTTCATTTCCAATAAGTAATATGTCATCAACATATACCACTAGGATTACGACCGCATTCCCATTAAACCTCTTATAAACACATGGCTCACATTCATTCTTAATGAAACCAAATTCCTTTATGGCTTCATCAAATCGAATGTTCCATGACCTGGATGCTTGCTTCAATCCATAAATAGATTTCTTCAACTTGAAAACCTGTTTGGCTTCACCTAGTGTCACAAACCCTTCTGGTTGTGTCATATAGACATCTTCCTGAAGGTTCCCGTTAAGGAATGTTGTTTTGACATCCATCTGCCAAATCTCGTAGTCATAGTAAGCTGCTATGGAAAGTATAATTCTTATGGATTTAAACATGGAAACTAGCGAGAAGGTTTCATCATAGTCAATTCCATGACGTTGTCTAAATCCTTTAGCCACTATCCTTGCTTTATAGGTGCTAACTTGACCTTCCATGTCCATCTTTCTTTGGAATACACATTTGCATCCAATAGGCTTTACATCAACTGGATCATCGACCAGAACCCAAACTTGGTTCTGATATGGAATCCATCTCAGAATCCATAGCTTCTAGCCATCTTGCAGCTTCTGAGCTTTCTACTTCTTCCTTGTAGGAGAGAGTTTCATCATTTTCCAACAATAATTATTCACCATCATCGGTGACTAGGAAACCAAATCTCTTTAGTTCCCTTACCTCTCTTGAGCTCCTACGCAGTACTTGTGTTTCTGGAACCTCTTCCATGGGGACCTGTGGAACTTGTTCCTGTACCAACTCCTGTGTATCTTGAGCATCAACTTTGTCGAAGTCAATCTTGCTCCCACTATCCTTCTTGAGGATGTGCTCCCTCTCAAGAAAGACGACTTGTCTGGCGATAGTCACTTTCTTGTCTTTGGGGTTATATAAGTAATATCCTTTCGTTTCCTTGGGATATCCTATAAAGATACACATGGTGCCCTAGGGTGCTAGTTTGTTGCCTGAGAAGGCCTTAACAAACGCCTCGCATACCCATACACGTGTGTGCGACAAAGTGGGTTTCCTTCCATTCCATAACTCGGATGGAATTCCATTTGCCGCCTTAGTTGGTACTCGGTTTAATGTGTATGCTACAGTTTGTAATGCATATCCCCAAAAGGATAATGGATGATCTGCATGACTCATCATCGAACTCACCATGTCCAACAAGGTGCGGTTCCTCCTTTCACTAACACCATTCCACTGTGGTGTATAAGGAGGAGTGATCTGAGATAGAATCCCAGACTCCCGTAGAAGATCGATGAACTCTTGGTTCAGATATTCTCCACCTCGATCCGATCGAAGCTTCTTTATCTTCTTACCAAGTTGATTCTCTACTTCATTCTTGAATTCCTTAAATTTCTCTAAGGACTCTGACTTATACCTCATTAAGTAGACATAGCCATATCTACTCAAATCATCAGTAAAAGTAATAAAGTAAGAATATCCACCTCTATCTTCTACTGGAAATGGTTCACACACATCTGTGTGTACCAATCCTAGAAGCCCTGTGGCCCTTTCACCTTGTCCACCAAAAGGCGGCTTAGTCATTTTTCCTTGTAAACAAGTGTGACATCTATCAAGTGGTTTTAGCTCAGTAGAGTCTAAATAGCCATCTTGGTAGAGCTTTGTCAAGCGCTTCTCATTCACATGACCAAGGCGGTGATGCCATAACTGGGTGATGTATGATTCATGTGAGTTTGTTTCGTTATCGATTGCCAACACTTGGTTTTCGTAATTTAATACATACAAACCATTATTCAAATGTTCCATACCATAACATACGTTGTTCTTATAAAAGAGACAACCCTTATTTCCAAACTTGAAAATAAATCCATCCATATCCAAACAAGACACAAATATTATGTTCTTGGTAACACTAGGCACAAAATAACAGTTTTGTAAAACCAAAATCATGCCAGTTGGCAATGAGAGGTGATAGTCGCCAATAGCCAACGCAGCCAGCCTTGCGCCATTGGTAGCTCGAAGATCCACCTCTCCTCTGAAGATTTTTCTAAATCTACTTGGTTCCTGCATTTGAATACAGATGTGAGCCCCACAAGCTGTATCTAATACCCAATGTGTAGAAATAGAAAGATTGCACTCGATAACAAACACACCTTTAGCGTCCCCACGCTTCTGGGTGAAATTCCTCTTCCAATGGCCCTGCTTGCCACATGCAAAACACAGTGCCTCCCGTTCCTTGCCCTGCCTTTGGATCTTCCCCTTCTTTGAGGGACGGTGCTCGGGGGCTTCATACCGTTTATAAGTCTTTGTCCCCTTTTCCTTGTCCTTCCTTTTATTGTTCACCATAAGGACCGCGGGTTTGTCACGCCCCATGTCCTTATCTACCCGGAGAATCAAGGTCAGAAGCTCTGATAGACTCTTCTCGTTGCCGCTCATGTTATAGATAACAATGAAGCTATAGAAGGTCTTGGGAAGTGATTATAGGATGAGATCTGTACGCAACTCATCCGGGAATTTAATCCCTAAGATGTCCAAGAGTTCAATGTAGCCAATAAGCTTGACTACATGAGGCCCAGCTGGCGCAGACTCTCCAAGCTTGGTGGTAAACAAAGCATTGGAGATCTCATACCTCTCATGTCTCGCCTTCTCTTGGTAGAGATCTTTAAGGTGAGACATCATGCTATACGCATCCATGTTTTCATGTTGCTTCAAGAGCTCATTAGACATGTCCGATAGAATGAAACACTGGACATTTGTGGCATCATCCATGTGTTTCATGTAGAGAGATAATTCCTCATCACTAGCCTCTTTCCCAGGAGCAACTGGAATAGGCTCTTCCAGCACATATAATTTCCTTTCGTGGCGAAGGACGACGCATAAACGCCTCTGCCACTCTTGGAAATTGGTGCTAGTGAGAAGGTTTTCTTTCTCGAGTATGGTGCACAATGATATGTTTGAAGTCATTTTCTTTCCGTTTCTACAAATTGAGATGAGAAAAGGTTTAGTAATTTATTATAAAAATTGAGACAAATAAATTAATACTTATTAGTCTCCCACTATTTTATCGAAATCCAATAGCCCTCACCATTGACTTCGGAATATTCTGTTGCATGAATATTCTAGTGGCAAGGATCCATATTGCCCTTCGCATTACCCCAACTAGGGTTGGTCAAGCAACTTGAAGGGTTTTAGGTAGGAATTCCAAATTCCAACTACATTAACTCGCAGTTCCTTTATCCGCTGAGTGGACTCCCCAATCCTGAAATCCTTTCTTGGATTTCCTCAACCTTTGCCTCTTGGTCATACCAAGTCCTGCTGTGGCAGTCAACCCTTGATGCGAACCAAGTCAAGTCAACCCAAAACCTTCAATTAGAATTCCCCGATAATTGAAAGCACCCCAACTAGGGTTGGTCAAGCACTTTGAACTATGGTTCGATTCTAACCAAGATTATGGAAGGCTATGCCGACTTAATATTTATCTTGAGGGATTTTATCCTTATATGTAAATTTCCATTTTATTATCTTTGATTACATGCTTGTTAATATTAAGTGGGATATACTTAAGTGATTAACCATGTCTAAGATAATATTTACGTATAAGCCAATTTTATTTTAGTTCCATCTTGCATGCTCGTTTAATTCATTAATTGTGTGATCGTGACAACACACCCACAATAAATAAACCATGCAACTGATAGAAATAAAATAAATGGTATGATCATGAGATTTTATATTGGTTATATTATCTAGCGGTTGATAAACTAACCCAAGAACTAGGGGAGAAACACCTTGAACCTTTCGGGTTTGTGTCTACAGCTTTCCACCTGTCCACCTTTGTATCTCCATGGATTGGTTTCACCTTGGCTCCTGACTTGAGCCGCCTCCACTAGCTTGGGAGCTCCATCCATTACATATTCATTTATCTCACACGCAGGTGAGGGGTAAAAAGGGGTTTTTACAAAAAATAATCCTTGGGCACGCAGGCCCTACATATTAATGAGGAGATGGGTCGTAGGCCAACAAATTTAATTTAAATAAATAAATTAAAAGAAACCATTCTCATACAAAGGTCTCGGTCTAGCTCATGATCATCCATACATGAAACGATATTTACGCATAAATAAAACTAGGATTCAATTCTTTAATCATTCTTGTTTAAGATAAATCACGCTCGAATCAATTAATTATCTTTAATTAATCAATCCTTTTATCTTAAATCAATTTTCTGAATTTCCTTGAGATTCTCATCCATCATAATTTTAAACAAATAAATTCATTTAAAATTATCCTTGTACGTAACTTTTACCTTGGAGGCAACCCGGTGAATTCCCATTTATTACGCAGATGTTAAATTAAACACATATATATAAAACACCTATCACGTGTTGTGCCTCAGCTTTACGCCTGCGCCATGGTACACGTCTCAAGGGTTTGTATAATATAATAATAAATTTTAATAAATCTGCGTAATTTGAGTGAGTACACGACGTGTAGTTCCGACTACACGGCGTGTACTTTTCTTCACCGTCCATCCGAAGTACACGCCCAGGGATAAGGCGTGTTAATGTACTTCGGAAATTTTCGGAGTACACGGCGTGTACAGTGGGACACACGCCGTGTAGTTTCCGCGTTACACGGTTTCCAGCCGGGTAGGCCGTGTACGGAGTACATGACCCAACCCTAACCCGAAGGGACTACACGTCGTGTTCATTGGACCACACGACGTGTATTCCGGAAACTATGTGCCACCTGTTTCTGGTCAACACACGGTGTCTGAAATTCTTAGAAAGAATCCAATACACGGCCTGATTTGGCGGATCAGTCAATGCATTGAACCTAGACTACACAGCGTGTACTTCTGAATACATTCCATGTATTCTGGTGTTATACGGCCAGAAACGTTTGTCTCCTCCGGATGAGTTCCTCTATTTTATTTTAATCAAAATTAAAAGAAAAATCTGTTTCTGTGAGGCGAACGAGAAACGAGGGAGGAAGAACAGATCTCGAGATTCATATTTTCAGAATGATTAAACATGAATTGAAATAACAAAATTATTAAATGCGTAAATCACCAAAGAAAAACTAAATAATTATAACCAATGATATGATCCCTCTGATACCACTTGTAGGTTCCGGGCACAGCGGAAGCACGTTAGTGGGTTTTCCCAACTTTAATTTTAACGTTAAACAATGTTCAATCCGAGATCTATCACGATATAAAACGCCGAATCTTTGGAATAGAACGAAGAACGAAAAGAAAAGAAGAGTCCCGGAACCCTTGAGGAGGACCATCATATGTTGATTATAATTAATTTAATTAATGCATACGAATTACCTCGTTGTAATTCTTTCTTCGTTGATGTGTCCGGTCACGATTCGGTGATCCGTCGTTGCGTCGTAGAGTCCAAGTGTAGGATTCCTCTAGCGGTGATCCACACGTGTGTCATGTATCTCTGGACGTCGCCGAAGGGATCTCCGAGTGCTAGCGCAGAAGAACCATCGCTTGCGATATCCTCCTTTGACCGCCTTGATCCGGTGGAGGATCTTGCTCTCGTAACTTGAGGGTGTTCTTGGTCGAAATAGAATTCTCTCTTGGCTTGAGAGTATTTCCAAATCCGTTGTGCACAACCAATGGCTCTTCAAAATGTTGGGGTTGTGAGGATATTTATAATCATGTTTGTGGTTAATAGAGTTGTGACAATAAATAAACGTGTTACACGTTTTATTTATTTCATTAACTCTTATTGAAAACCCCCCATGTCGAATTATTAATTCCTTGACATGCGCCCACGCTGATTATAATAAATATCATTTAATAAAATAATATTAAATCCTCAAAATCCCAACTGGAAAAACTACACGGCGTGTACTTGTTTTCCATAAAACTACACGGCGTGTATATTTAATATACACGGTGTGTACTTTTATTTTCCATTTTTCTCCACAACATTTATTAGACCTTGAGTAATGACTATTTATTTCTTAAATAAATTTAACTGCATTACTCGCTAATAAATATATTATTTCATCCACAATATATTCTCTCGAAAAACTAGTGTCAAAATAAATGCGATCAGACATCCTTAAATAATTATTAAACCACAGTCGGTAATAATATTTATTTAACTTGTTAAATTAATATTTAACTGAGATACATGGAAACACTTAGTGTGTGACCCTCTAGGCCTCTTTCTAAGTGGCATTAGGCTGAGCCTGCCTAAAGTCCAAGGTTAGCGTCTAGCAATACGCCAAGGCACCCATAGAGAAAGAAGTTAACGCCGCAATGACGTGTTACCTCCTACGAACGCTTACCGTGTAATATAATCCCTTTGTCTCGATATCTCCAATCAAGCGGGTTGCATGCTAGTGCCATCAACCCATGTTCTTGATTATTCTTTCTTTGACTTCCCAGAATTGAACTTGCCCATACCTTACCATGGCCATGGATTTATTTAGGCTATATCAATTCCATCAAAGGGCCTAAGATATCTACTTCCGTTATGGAACGGAAGGGAAAAATCCTTTCTCGCAATATCTATTAATGCAGTATTACTCGTGACGCACCCAACGTATCCTACCTCGCTGCGAACAGTGTGTCATCATAGTTTTCGTCAATACATATAAGTGCGCGAGTTGTAATACCCATTAATAATAATCTTAAATTCTAAGGATCAATACACACGTTCGTAGATAGGAACATCCAATGACACTATGAAATGTGGATTTCCTACTGGCGGGTCTCGTTCTCATAATATCCTCTTGGATATTACCAAGGGCGCACACCATGAGAAGGTGCCTCAAAGTTTTATGAGTCCTCACCCCGAATGACCTGTATTATTTGTGTCCCTTAAATAATATCATCTGGCCATAGAACATACATTCAAGAATAGTGTTATGGAACTTCCAGGTTCTCATCATAGCAGGGATCCGCTACGACCCTTTAATGAAACAGCTATCCTTAGGACATTATCACATGACATGTCACACAGAAGAACAATCAAGATGTGATAAGGCTTTTATTTAATGAATAAATTACAAAGTAGTTGGTTCTAGACCACCAACTCCAACAGATATATGTGGAGGGGTTACGCATGGTAGGAGGAGGGTGGGGGGGGGGCTGTCTAGGGTGCAGGAAGGAGGGGGGTTTTCCAGGGTCCCGGGAAGACGGAGGGGGGATCTCCAGGGGACTGTCCAGGGTCTAGGGAGGAGGGTGGGGGGCTGTTTGGGGGGTTTTCTGGGGTCCAGGGAAGAGGGTGGGGGGCTGTCTTGGTGGTTGTCTGGGGTCCAGGAAATAGGGTGGGGGTGGGGGGGGGGGGGGCTACCCGGGGTCCAGGGAGGAGGATCGGGGGCTATCTGGGGGGATGTTCAGGGTCCAAGAAAGAGGGGTGGGGGGGTGTCAGGGGTCTAGGGTGGAGGGTGGGTGGGGGGATGTCCGGGGTATAGCGAGGAGAGTTGGTGGGGGGGGGGGTGTCCGAGGGGCTATCAGAGGTCTAGGGAGGTGGGTGGGGGGGACTTTCTGGGGTCTAGGGAGGAGGGTGGGGGGGCTGCTGGGGGGTTGTCTGTGGTCCGGGGAGGAGGGTGGGGGGAGGGGGTTGTTCGGGGTCAAGGAAGGAGGGTGGGGAGGCTGTCTGTGGGGATGTATGGGGTCCAAGGAGGATGTTGGGGGGGGGGGGGGGGGGGGGTTGTCCGGGGACCATTTGGGAGGGTGGGGCTGTCTAGGGTCTACGAAGGATGGGTGGGGGTTGTTCGGGGTCCAGGGAGGAGGTGGGTGCTATCAGGGGGCTATCCAGGGTCCTGGAGGACGGTGGGGGGGGGGGGGGGGGCTGTCTAGGGGCTGTCCTGGGTATATGGGATGGTATTTACCTATTTTCTACGAAAATTATTTCAAGGTTAAAAAAATAATTTCATTATATCAACTTCTAATAGGACCACAAATTTTCTAATTTCCACTAAAAAATAAAATTTCATTAAAATAGTTTGATTTCACAGCAAATAATCAAATCATGTTATATTATTTATAGATACAAAAATAATGGTAATGTGACCTACCTAATCACACATATATTCTGGAACAAAAAATCAATAAACATCAATTGTCAGTAATATCAGTCAAAATGTAATGGATCAATCTGTCCCTTATCACCATCACTATCATGACCATCATATTCACCCTCACCCTCATCCTCATCATCATTCACATCATCATCCATGCCCTCCTTCACACCCTCGTACTCAGCCTCGGCCACCTCATCACCCTCCTTCTCCACCTCGACCTACTCCTCACCATCCTCCTCTGCCTCGACCTCCTCCTTGCCCCCCTCCTCCTCCGCCTTGGCCTCCTCCTCACCATCGTCTCGACCAACACTAGAACTACCAGCTAGTGCACCATATATAGAACGAATCAATGACATATATTCATCACAAGCAGTGTTGGCCTCTGGTGGAAGTGTTGGACGTAAAGCTTCCATTAGTTTCATAAATGCAGTGTTTTCCAAAACAGACTGTTCTGCCATCTCTATGGCCATTTTATCAGCCTATTCAGCTTGTGCCATAACCTGCTCCAACTCGGTGGCACTGCAACTCATACCTGAGGAGGTCCAATACCTTGTCGAAATTATACTCTTCCTAGGTCGGCAGCGTACTCTATCAGGGTGCTCTTCTCACAACACCGGATGTAAGTGATCATTTGGCCAAAAATTGTCATGTTCCTGGGAATCAAGATCCCTTAAAGAATCCTGTTACAAATATAAATATATTATTAAGTTAAAAATAGGGATTATAATTTTAAATCTACAAATAAAAACATAAAATCTGCTGCTGAGTTGGTTCATTAACCGAACTTCCATCTTTCTTCTTTCTACTCGAGCAAAATAGTTTGGCTCAAGGAACACATCCTTATATATTCAATTTATGCCTCTACAATGACATTGATTGTAGGAAACCATTATTAAAAATAGGATACCAAAAAAATAGTAATTCCATAACTAAAATTATATAACAACTTTAGCAATCGAATAAATTATGGTGGATGAAATTGAAAGTGAAAGTCGTAAATAATGAATATAAATTTTCATACCTACTGTCTCTCATGATCTAGCATCATAATACATCCCAATGCTTGGAAGTATTTCTTAGCATCATTTTTTTTATTTCCTATAGATGCGTCCAAAATAAAAATCAATAATTTGTATTAACAAAAAATATAAAAGTTTTCATTTAAATACCTCTAATTTGATTAATACCGTAAATTGTCTAGTCATCCAATGAGTAATCATCTTTCGGTACTATTGTAATGAAAAATCATCCTTGACAGGGACATCCTCTAACACTGTGCCCACTATAGCACACCAGCTAATGTACAACTCATGCTTATAAGCTCTAAAAAGCTTGCCTAAATCCTTGAGACATGTAGGCCATGCATCCTCACCATCGGGGAAATTAAACCAGAGATGGAACCAAAATATTAATTCATAAAATTAAAAAATTAATATATTTCATTAAATACAATATATTTTTGTACCCATATATCTTCCTAGGCTTTATCCTTGACTTCATTTGGCAGCTGTCTCTTTTAGAGCGGGATGATAGGAATGATGTCGAAGTATTTGGCAAGCATCACCAAAAACACTAACATTGCATCCTTGATTTTTCAATTCTCTGACTATCTTGATTATAGTCCCCCATCAACTACATGCAGAGGTTCCACACCACTCACATGTGTGCATGCCCCCGCCCCTGCCTTCTATCAGTAGATGTATCTATTATGAATGAAAAAAAATATTGTATCAATACATGTTATAAAAAAAAATTAATGGTGTAACAATTTTTTAGGGTTGTATAATTATACATATGGTAGTCTAATCAATAGGTTCCGCTGGATCCACAGAAACTGAAGGAAGACCCTGTACTGATGGAGTGAGTCCAAATGTATGCTCCATAGGGGCAGACTCTGGCAGAGTAGGAGTCGAAGAAGATGGAATATAAAAGCCCGGAGATATTGGTGTAGTAGTAAAATAAGATTATAGGGATGGATATCCAAATTTCGGATGGGGAGCGGGAATCATCATTGGATATGGTATAGATGGGTGAGGAGGGTCAGATGTAAAGGGTGGTAAAAACATGGGAGGCCTAAATATCCTATGTGTCCCTAAATGCACACCAGCATCAGAATATGGGATGGATGGTATGTTAGTGAGAGTGGTAGGGTTTAATTGAGTACACGACCAGATCGTCTACCTCCCGTACTACCCCCTCGTACAAACACCCCAAATATTTGGACCACTAATAGGCTACACATCAAATAACTGTCGCCTGATAGATGGTTCCTGAAAAAATTGTTAAAAAAATTATTCACATGACATTATATATAATTTAAATATATATATTTGAAATAAAATACACACTGCGGGCACTAGTGGTGGAATACCCAGCTCAGTCATGCGACGGTTGTTTTCCATAATCTATTTTCATCGCCTCGCTTCAATTGGTTTCATTTCCTACATTTGAAAACAAATATGGAAGTAAATAGTAAAGGATAACAAATGTGTAACCCAAAAAACAAAATAAATGAGAGGGAATAGGGGGATTCATAGATAATTTAACAAACCATTGTTTTAGGTGAGCTTGAACAAATATATAATGAATTCAATAAATCATACAAGATATAATAAATTAATTTAATTTTTAGTAGGATGATTATTTACTACATGTAATCAATCTATTAATATCATGGAACATTGATTTTACCAGATTCATAAGTGGAATATAAATTTTCAAAATTAAGGAAAATTTTAATTTCTTTAGATCAGGTAGATGATGCAGGTTTCATTACATGTTTTATAGAAGAATACAAACCATCATGTTCATTACCTGGTAAAATTTTAAAGAGAGGTCTTAGAGTCAAAACAATTTTATACAAAACACAGTTGAATCATTGAAATGTTCACCAAGTTATAAATGTTGGTTTCATAGGTTTAAATACAGTTCAATTTCAAGTTAAAAAATGCAATTCAAATAAAAATTTCAACCAATAAACAATGAAAATTCAAATAACCATCATGTCAGATACAACATATTTTTCATCAATATTAAATCAATTTGAATAGAACCAACCATAACATCCCAACTCGAGGTAAAATAGAAGAATTGAAAATATGAATGGATGATTTTATATAATTCCCACCATAACATCAGGTTCACAGTCAACTCTAACAATTAAGCTATTGTAGCCATCAAAAGAAATAAATGGATTGGTTCTAAGGGCAGTAGGGATGGTGTCAATTCCAGAATCACCATCAACAAAAAATATGTCTTGGAATTACTTCAACTATGACGCGAAATTCATGTCGAAGTTGGTCATTGACAAAAAATACTTGTTTATCCATTGATTCCAATACATATGATTCTTCAGTAGAAAGATTGCGAGTCTTATTAATTACAAGAAATCAACAGTCATCAATAAATGTTACTTGTCTCGTCATCGAATCAAACCAATGTAATTTCATCATCATGACTCATCCATGAAAGTAATAATCCAACATTTTTTTCAATGACTCCATAATAACCCCCATTTTTAAATAGCGGTATACTATCTGATGTACTGGCATAACAATCTGTTGTGGCAATAACCATAACACCATTATGTTGTGTTCTCATGTTCTTTGCTCATTCAGTGACAATAGATTTTTACCCATTGATAACATTTGATATACAGTCATGAACCACGATATTAGGACTAAATTCCAAAGCTCTTATTTCATCAAAGATAGAGTTAGCAGGAAAACTCAATACCTGTAATATAAATGAATATTAAACTTAAATAAATATTAAATTAATTATTTTAAACACTAATATTTTTACTTTCAAATTTAACCAAGAAGCAAATTCTTTTCTATGAAAAGTATCCCTCCTTCTCAAAGATAAAGAATGATGATTTCTATTTATCATTGTTTTATGTTCCCTGT
This sequence comes from Viscum album, assembly GCA_963277665.1. Taxonomy (NCBI): domain Eukaryota; kingdom Viridiplantae; phylum Streptophyta; class Magnoliopsida; order Santalales; family Viscaceae; genus Viscum; species Viscum album. Next base: position 1,531,363,160 of record OY728120.1, on the reverse strand, counting down.
AGATAAAAAAATATTAATAGTTTACCAAATATATATGTAAGATATAAATATTCAATTTAGTTACCTGGTGTAGTCATTGAACAAATCACAGTTGAACAAAACCATCCAATGTGCCCTCTTCCGCTCTTCAAGGATTAATGTCTTCAATGTATATGATCCATGAATTCCTCTTATTTGGGGAAGTGATGGAAAACTGAGTTCAATTGTCTCATACTATTCTTATTCATTTCTCATTGGTCTGTTCATTCATGTAGTAAGATCAGACAAATACATAGAGCAGGAATCCATACATTCTTTAACCAAGTAACTGTTCACGATAGAACCTTCTGGATGATTCATGTTTCAGACACAAGACTTTAATGTGTACATATTTATTTCAGTTGGATACATCCTACGAAAAGAAACAGGTCCTCCAAGAAGTATTTTAGTTGTAATATGGATAGTCAGATGCAACATGCATGTGAAAAATGAATGAGGAAATATTTTCTCCAACTCACACAAAATTAATGGGGCATCTGTCAATATTTTTTTTTCAAGAATGACTTGGACAACTTCTTAGCACAAATATATCAAAACAAATCAAACAACAGAATAATAGTCACCCATATATTATTGGAAAAAATATGACAGTTTGATATTGGAATCAACTCATGCAGAAGAATGTGATAATCATGAGTCCTCAAATATTTTATCTTCAACTCTCTTCTGTAGTCCCGTTTTGATATGTTGCTTGAATAGCCATCAGGAACCCTAATATTCTCTAATACTTCTAGAAATTGTTCTTTTTTAGGTGTCATCACATAAGAATCACATGGAACTTGCCATTTATTTTCACTGATAGGCACAGGATTCAATTATGGTTTGATGCCCCAATCCACCAAGTCACACCGAGACTATAAATCTTCTTTTTTATTTCCCATAACAATTAGAAGTATCGAAAGGAGCATTCCACATATATTATTTTAAATGTTAATTACATCTACAAAATGGGATAACAAATTTTTTAACCAATAAGGAATATCAAAAAAGATACTCCTCTTCCTCCAATTGTAACATGTTTCAGTGGAAACATTATTTTTCTTTGAAGATTTCATTTGACCCTTCCTGAATGAAAAACTGAAATATTTCAATTCATTGAACACATCAGTTCCAGTCATACACTGAGTTAGATCATCAGTATCTATGGTATTATCAAATCATCGACAGTTATTTATATATGGATGGTTCATTGGCCAAAATCATCGATGTCCCATAAAACTGAAACTATATCAATGTTTCAGTAATCTGGATCATGCATTCTTCATAAAAAATGGGCATGATAGTTTTCCCTTAGTGCTCCACCCAGACATCATTGCATAATCCAGAAAATCATTGATCGTCTACATAAGTGCAGAATGCATCTAAAATATGTCTTTCTAATATGCATTGTATATGGGCTCACCCACATCCCAAAGAAGTTTTATCTCTTTTATTAAAGGTTTCATGTATACTTCAATATCAATATCAGGATCAAAAGGTCGAGATATGGGTATAATCATGAAAGTGAATGGTTTTTTCATACACAACCATGGGGGATGATTATAAATATGTATGAAAACTGGCCATGTGTTGTGTGAAGTAAGCATCCACCCAAATAGATTAAAACCATCACATGAAAGACCCAGCCTCACATTACGCACATCAGCTGCAAAATCAGGATATTGAGCATCAAATATCTACCATGAAAATCCATATGCAGGGTGAACCAACTCATCATTAGTCTTATTTCTCTCGGTATCATTCCATCTCATTTTTATTGATATTTCATCAGGCATAAAAATATTATTGTATTTGGGGATCAATGGAAAGTGAAACATTTCTTTTTGTGGCATGCGAGATGGTGTTCCATCAGATTTTGTCTTCCAGTTGGATGTGCCACATTTTATAAAATCATTTCATTCAATGGTTTCCACCCAAAATAAACTGCAATATTTCGAGAAAGGATGAATTTTGTTTCTTGAAATTAAAAGTTCCTCAAATAACTTCCATTCCATATAGTGGTTTGAGGGAATATCTGTATCATCTGGAAGTGATTCCTTCAAGAAGGTAATAATGTAATCAATTGTTGTATTATAAATCCCATACATAGCTTTCCCATGAAATAATTAGAATAAAAATACCATATTTTTCATTTTATCACACTATCATTATACTGGTGTCGTGGCATCATCATTCAATTTTTTTCACCCTGAAAATTTCATCATTTTCATTAGATGCATCATCTGTCCTCATATCGAAGTCTTCTTGAGTATAAATCCTTTCTTTTTCATGATGACGAATAAACAAAAACTAGTCACCTAACAAATTCTCCAGCCTGGTCCTTTCATTTCGGTCAATAGTAATTTGAGATTTCATGTTATCCATATTGTGATTCAACACATAGTAGTTTTCTTGAAAACCATATTTGGTTTTTTGGTAGCTGAATTCATCACAGCTCAACCATGGTATACCAACACAATTGGATCATGGGTAGTGTATGCGACCACTATCTGAAGCATTGTGAAATGAAAAATCTAAAAATCTCTCGAAATTGTTTTGAAAATCACTTGATATCCGATCGGTTTCATACATCCATTTTAAATCCATTATGTTAAAGGAATTTTTATAAGTCATCTGGTCATAAGCAGTTATATAAGATTGAATTTTAATCGAAAATATATTTAATTAAATGATATAGGAAGGAGTTTCTAGTTGATGTTGTGAACTATTAAAACAATGTAAAGATATACTAATTCAGTTATGTGTGCCTAAATTTGAGGAGAGATGTGTTTAGTAATTTTTCATTTATCACATACAAGAAGACACCATAGACCTAATAAAACATTGTTCAAGATATTACAAAGTGAAGGCTTTTCATGAAACATACAGAATGTGTAAAGAGTGTTTTTAAAATAATTTATGGATTTTAAAAAATGGAAATATTGTGAAAAGTTAGTACATTTCAGAACACCTAAACTAAATTCCACAGAAAGTACCATATCACCCCACTAAAAAAAGAAAAAACACCTACCCAACTACCCCAACCATCCCCAATCCCTTCATATGGATCATCCATATATCCATTACCCACCTCTAGAAAATAAAAATAAACAAACCATTTACCATCTTTGAGTGGGGATTGATCCCACCAGAACCTCCATTAGTCGATATGATTCACTAACTACGTAAAAGGAGTGGCTATGAGGACTTCAAATCGAGTTTATTCATATAATCATGACACTTGATTTGTAAAATGAAAATAGAAAACCAATAAAACTATACTTATAGGTTATATCATTCCACACAAGTCACCACCTGCATTAGGTAAAATCAAAATAGAAACAAAGAATAATAGATTCAAAACATTAAAACTATGTTAAACCTTACAGATTTGGAGTGTAGAACTAAAAAATTGATTGACTTACGATGGATTTATAGGGTGGGAGAAGTTCCCAGCCTATGTAAAGAGAGAGGCCTCTAGTTTAGAATCTATGGGGGACTTCCCCAAGGATTCCTAAATAATAATCACTTTGAATCCATGGAAGATTTCCCCAAGGTGTTCTAAACCAAATAATCATGAATCCAAGGGGGTTTCAAATGGAATTAAAATCTATGTTTTTAACATGAATCCTAGGTTGGTTTATTCATGGAATCCCAAATCGTTAATCAAATAACAAGTACTCAAAAATTAAATTAAAATTTAGTTATATTCATTTTCAATAGGTCTCACATAAGAGGCATATGCCTCAGGTCCCATTATGAGTTATAGGAATCTCAAATAATTCACTCATGTTCAATAACTCATTCGTGGAACCCCTATGGTCTTACCTTTCATTACCCAATTAATTCCCCAAGTCAAGCGCACCCCTCAAGTTAGAGTTCACCAGCGTGGGGGATTCTGAAAATAAGGGGAAATGCAGAATTATCTGCTTCTGTGAAATCGGGGCGGGCTTTCCACGAGGGTGGCAGGGCTGTCCAGGGGGTACGGGGTGTCCAGGGGGTGGGCCGACTATCCACGAGAGTGTAAGTGTTGTCCAAGGGGGGAGAGGAGTCTAGGGGGTCTGCAGGCTATCCAAGGGGGTGGGGGATGTCTAGGGGTTATGAGGTGTCCAGGGGGGTGGGGGTGTCCGGGGGTGGGGGAGTGTCCAGGGGGTGGGCAGGCTGTCCATAGGGTTGGGGGCTATCTAGGGGGTAGGGGGTGTCCAGGGGGTAGGTGGGCTGTCCACGGGGGGTGGCGGGGTTGTCCATGGGGTACATGGTGTCCAAGGGGTGGGCGTACTTTCCATGAGGGTGGTAGGGATATCCAGGGGTGGGGTGTCCAGGGGGTGGGAGAGTTTTCCACGGGGGTCTGACAGAGATCTATGAGTTTTAATTTGGTTTCCATTCATGTTATGAAAAAAAAGATGGGTGTTAAGGATTAGAATAGTATTTTTTAGTCAAAATCCAATTAGGTAGGATTAGTGACTTGATACATGATGGTATCAAGTTTTCAATTGGGAAAATGTAGGGGCATTGGATTCTAAAAGGCTCCCAAAACCATCCAAGGATATATTATTTATAGAAAAATGTGTTGTGGGAGAAGGAATTAATCCTATATAGTTGATATCACTTTTAGATCATGTGATTCCTTACTCATCAAGATGACTAGAAAATAAAAAAACCAAAGATGCCTTAAAACTCTCTAAATCTCTAGAAGTGATGGCTTCCCAGTGCTTATTGGTGAACTATGGAAGTGATGACTTCCCACCTACACCCCCTCCCCCTCACCCCCAGCAGCCTCCCCCTGCAAAACCCCCCTCCCATCCACTGACTGCACAACCCCCCCCCCCTCACCGCACAAGCACCCCCACATGCATATCCCCCTCCCCCACCCCACCCCAACCTGTATACCCCCCAATATACTCTCACCTGCCTAGCCCACCCCCAAACCTACACACTACCCTCCCACACCCACTTGCATAGCCACCCCCACCTACACCCCCCCACTTGCACAACCCCCTCCTCCCACTGCCACCAGTACACCCCACCCCCACCTCACCCCCAACAGACTCCCACCGGCCCAGCCCACCCCCCCCAACCTGCACACTCCCCTCCCCCCAAAAACATGCACAACACCTCCCCTCAACATACACCCCCCTCTTGAACAGCCCTCCTCCCCCCACCCCACCTGCACAACCCTCCCCCACCCCCACCTGTACAACCCCCCACCTCACCCCCAACATACTCCCCCACCTACACATCCCCCTTCACACATTACACCCCCCACCTAAACACCCCCACCGGCACACCCCCTCCCCACCACCCACTACACCCCCACCCACTGCACCTCCCACCACCTGCACCACCTCACTTCAAATAAATTGATTCACACATGACAACAGAACAAAAATATAAAACAAATCAAATTGAAATTTTTGGGTAGCATACTGCATGATCCTTTGGTTTCAGCAAAAACAAAATAGGAAACCAAAAACTATATATATGAAAAACATTAAACATAAGGTACTACTTACAGATTTGAATTGTAGAACAAAACAACTATGTGATTTAAGATGGATCTGGTGGAAATTTTCCGAGTGAGAGAGGTATTAGGTCTCATCTTTAGAACTTCAATTGTGTGGATGGGAGATCGGGTTCAGTGGATATTTAGGGGAAAACTTTCCAAACGGTTTTAAAAAACCATTGGGAAAGGTGAGCTTTTCCAACAGTTTAGAAAAACCGTTGGTAAAACCTTCCTATGTCATGGGATTTACCATTGGTTTTTCTAAACCATTGGTAAAGGGAGAATAATTTGTATATTTCCAAATGGTTTCTTCAAACCGTTGGGAAATACTTCACTAGCTCAACCATTACCAATGGTTTGAATAAACAGTTTATAAAGGACCCTGATACCAATGGTTCTATTGAACTATTGGTATAAAAGTGTTGTGAAACCCAGCTTCCCAGTAGTGTATAATATCACAATAGACTCTGAATTGGTGGTTGATTTGGGTGATCAAAAAATCAATCATGAATTAGACCTTTAATTCCTCAAGGGGAATTACTTCTTCCCACTTGGAGAAGAAATCTGTTGGGGTTATAATGAACCTACATAAGATAACTGTCACTGATGGATATGTGCCTACAACATCAATTCCCCGTAATGAAAAAGTAGAACAATACATGGTGGTGTGGAGGAGATCTGATGACCAATGCACAAAGTGGGCTTGGATTTGAGATGCACGACACATATTGGTATACACGATGTACTCATGAACCATGGTGGGCCATATGTAGCCTAACCAATAAATATAGTGGGAGAGCATCAATCCTTATTGATGGGAACCATAGAAACCAACATGAACTTCATAAATAACTTAAGGAATCTCATCTCCTTGGATTTAATTGCGGATATATCCATCAATCCCATGTCTTTTGAGAGACTACTCAATGTTAGGCCTGCACTGGGGTGTGAAATATTTTGAATGCCGATGGATTCTCTAACACTTGGCTTGATCCATAGGGATAATTCCTCCTTGGATATACTCAATGAAATGAGCCATACAATCATGTATTTCATCTATTGTATGGATACCAAGGGTCCTTATGTGGAATAACCAATAACCAATTGATTCAACTTCTTCTTTTCATCATCATCTGAAAGGATATGCATGTTGACTCTCTGATGCACTACGTGAATGAAAAAATCATCATGATTTGCCTCTATAAGTAAAAACTTGAAAATATAAGGCATCAGTTCAACCATTCCATGAAAAACGGAAATGAATTAGTTTTGGTTGAGAAGGGAATTGGTCCATTTGACGAGAAGTGCATTCTAGAAGGGGTGAGAGCTCTGGATTTGTTTGTATGTAGTAACCATTGATCTGTTTTATGACTAGTTTCGAACCCCATTTCACATATAGGTGGGGAAAATCAATATAGAGGGATGACATGAAACCAGTAATGAGAGCCTAATTCTATTCCTTGTTGTTGGTGAATGCTTCTAACAATAGGAATGAGTATGGTGGGACAACCTACGTCTTGGTGATGGAGACAATCCCCAAGACCACTATATTATGCTTGATATCATTGAGATCTCAACCAATATGTCTTGGAGAGGCACCATAAAAGTGAATATGATAATAAGGAATATCCTCTTCTACAGAGAGGATGACCTTATCAAGGAAGTAAAATCCAAGGGTAACTCGTCAGGGTCCTAGTAGGCGACCCTGAAGCCTTCCCAGGATTGACCATTAATGTACATCTTTAGAATTAATATAATGTAGAAGTTTTGAAGGATCACTACCCATAGTTTCTATTATCCCATTGACATGGGGAAATTTATAATATAATTTAGATGATATATTCAGGAAACTAGTTGAATCTCATGAGGCTGCATATAATGCCACAACTTCTGTAGTCCAAAATCTAGGTCAAGAAAGCTCTTCTCGATTGGAGTCTATCTGGTCTCTTTGTCGAGGAGCTCAAAACTGAGATTGTAAAAAATGATCCCTCTACCATAATTATTTTGATGGGTGATTAAGGATCTAAGGGACCATTCCTTGGTAGTCACATAGGTGACCAAAGGATTCCCTAATATGAGAGGCATAAAAATGTGGAGTCTATAGAAGATACTTATTAATTTATTCAAAGGCATTTTGGAACTCCTCATTTCACTAGTTGGAGGTGTCTTTATTCATGTGCCTCGAAAAGGGAATACACTTTCCAGAAAAATTCATGATAAATTTTCATATATAGTAATGAATTGTTCCAGTCCATACAACTCCAAGAGGTTGCTTGAGGGAGGAATCTAGCTGATGGAAACGATCTTCATTAGATCGATCTTGATGCCTCTATATCTAACAATGATGCTGATAAAAATATTAGAGGTATCCCTGACCACAAACAAAAATGGATTCATCATAAAATTTTGGTAGGGAAGTAAGAAACACGCTTTATCAAGGCCTTTGAAATTGTGTTGATGTTGGTTGGGTTTGACCACCAAGTCATCCACGTATAATTCCACCAACATCCCGAGGATTGGTTTTAAGATGTAGTTCATGAACTGCTAAAAAGTGTCTCAGGCATTCTTTATACTGAAAAAACCACAGGATATAAGAAGATCTATTGTGGTTACCTAAATGTTGTAGACTCCTCATACATAGGTTCTTTTTGGATATAGTTTTACCTATAGTATCCATCCATGAAGGATAGATCCTGGAACCCAGTTGTAGAATCTAAAAACGGCAATGTCATTAGAAGGATAAATCATCATTTGTAAATGGAATATGAGATAATTGAAGACTATATAGACTATGATCTTTCCATTCTTCTTTCGTACCGGAATGATGTTGTATTTCCACTTAGGGTACATTGCTTCCCTGACGAAGTTGTCAGACAATCTTATCAACATTGGCCTCGACTATGGCTTTGTGAGAGGGGTTAATTATACTAGGAGTTTGAATGAAACCATAGAGTCTACATAGGAGGATGATATGGTTAATGATGACCACATGGTATAGTCCTAGAATATCATCATAGCTCTAGACAAATACATCAAGGTTCTGCATCAAGAAGTCCATGTACTGCTACTACTCCTCTGGGGGAATAAATGCACTGATCAACATTGGACTCATATATTACTTGGTATCTAATTTCACCTATATCAACTCAAGGATTGTGGTAGAGAAAACATATTAAAATGTAGGAGTATAATATTATAACTCCACTTTATCATATGAGAAAGGATAATCAGTAGGAGGAGGTTCTTACAGTCTAGCTAACTCAGGTGGGTCACTGGTGCCTGCTTCAGTGGATATGGAACCCTCCATGAGGGGACTGATTAGCCACTAAAAGTGGATAATACTTATTTTTTATATTTTAATATTAATTCATTTCAAATTAAAAAAAACACCAATTTTAACACATTTTATAAATTGAACTTCATTTCTCATCACATGTGGAACTCATGTTGGAAGAGACAATTTGGTCCCAATCAATCATCTGATTGTGGAATTTTTTTTTCATTATTTTAATTTTATATTTTTGGATATTATTTATCACTTTTATTGAAATATTATATATTTGAGGAGTAGTGGATGAATAAAAATGGAAGATGGACAATTGTGGCCATGAATGAATAAATTTCTAGAAAAATCATAATGGGCCTTAAGCACGTAAAATTAATGTGGAACCCACACTAAAAGATCATTGAAGATAAAATTTTAAATATAGATATATAAACATATTTGGATAATATCATCAAAATATTTCTGGAGCTAACTCTAATGTTTTAAAGGAGATCCCTGGAGCCTAAGTTGACATTTAATTTGTGGGACATATTTGAAGGCCCATAAAATCATCCCAACATTCAAATTATAACATCAAAAGGATTATCCAATTATGATTAAAGTTTTTCAACTATAAGAGGATACATAAATGAAGATATTTCTCTTCAATGACCATTCCATATTCAACAATCTTTAATGACATATTCTAATACCACAGGGGGGGAATATGATTGGATTTTTGCAGTCAACATTGAAAACTAAAATTTCCATTGACTTCCTTCACCCATTTTGAATTTCTTAATTAATGGAGGAATGAATTTATTTATAGGGGATTGAACCTAGGACATAAAATTACCTATTATAGGTTCTTTTAGTGATGATATTATTGGATCCGTATTTTTTTTCAATTGTAGTTTCTTGCTTTAATTTTTTAATCACACCTTCATTTTTTCAAGTATGTTTCTTCAATAATATTAGTTTCTTAATAAATGTTTTTATTATTCTATTTTTGGTTATTTTTTCTAATAAATTGATACTTTGGAATAACATTTTGAATTTATTCACACCGAAAATTGTGAAATTCATCACACAATGGTGGAGTGTTCATTTCATCATTGTTTTAACTTCTTCAACCCTGCTTATTTAAGTAAACTCTCTCCTTCTATTGAGAGGTTCGTCTTGAAGGAAGGATAAACAATTTGTGGTTTTATTCTAGGGTGTTTCTTGGGGCTCAAATGGATTTTATTTTATGTTCTTAAATTCTTAAATTTGTTATATGTTTTGAGATTTCTGTTCTTTGAATTAATTTCTTCTTCTTCTTTATCAACTTTAATTAACGCACATTTTGAATGATAGTATTTCACAATTACATGGATTGATCATCAATGTGATATTCTATGTTCCCTGATTATTAGAATTTTAATTGTGTTAGTATTAAATCATATAATTATATTGGGTACTTATCTCATTAATTGGATACTTATTGAACTATTGAATGGAAAATTCATAGAAAATCAATTACATCCAATCTAGCCCTAAAAAAACCTTGGATCAAACCATATTCTTTAATTATTTCAATTAAAAATTTAATTTTTTAATAATTAAATTAAATCATTTATTTTAGTTATTTTAGTATTCTATTTACATGAAACACCATAGTTTGATGCTCTATAGGCAAACCTCTATCGAATATGAGTGTATGAAGGTTACATCAATAGTCCCTATGGATTCAATCCCTAAATATACTAAAACAACTACTAATACATATTGGGTAAATTTTGGCATTACAAAAATTCACACATGAATTTACTAAATAACAGACCTTGGTAACTAGTATAGTATAAGAAGATAAAGGAATTTTTTAATAGACTTTAAATCAAGAAGAGATTGATTTTATGAATTCAAAAGAGGTAAATTTGGCAATATGGATTGAGTGTCCAAAGTATTGATCCATTATAGATATTCAAGAACCAAAAAAAATTAACGATTTGTTATCATAATAAATTATGATTATGAACCAACCTCTAACCCAGAAATGGAAAATTTTAAAATATAGTCAGATTTTCATAAGGAACAAATTATTTAAAATGTTTTTGGGTAGGAAACTAATTTTGATTCAAATTTATAATATTATTTAGGAAATTAAAATCAATACAAAATAAAAATTATTTTCATTAATTCCCCACTCAATTATACATCCATAGGTGTTAACTAATACCTTGTGGTAGTTATTAATTCTTCTCTTAAGACCTATAATGTAAGAAGGATCATGAAGGTATTTTGGAAGAAAACACAACCAACTGGATCGACCATTTCTAATACTACATGTATTTTACACTCTTTTTAGAACAAAGGATTGTACCTGAAACAAATTATAAAAAAAAGAATAAATCTTAATATAGTTTAATTATAATAAAAACGGGGTCTTTAATATGTTAAAATTTTCAATTGGGTTTATTCGGGGGTCAAATATGAGCTAATGAATTTAAAATAAGATCTTTATGGGAGGCAACCTAACTTTTCATTATGTTTATTTTACTATATTTTGTGGGTTATTTTTCTTATATAGGGAACCCCCTTGGGGTTTCCAATGTGATTAAATGTTTTTTTTGTGAAAGATATTTTGCAGCTAAATCATTTTTATATTCTTAAATGAAACACATGCCATCCAGAATTCAAACCGGCATTCAACCATCCTTGGGTAGTCCACTTGTGACATGAAGAAAAAGTGATAATTTTTTTAAGGATGGATCATAAAATTTAAACCAGGTGATTGTGTTCCATGAATTCATTTAAAATCACGTTACCTCCCTCTTTATTCCCAATTATAAACTCTCTCTTCTCTTCTCTTTTAACATATACGACAGTGCTATTCTAAATTGGGGTGAGTGAAAATTTGAGATTTTATGAGAAAAATACATTTATTATCCTTTAATGTGTTGATTTACATTGGGAATCATGAAAAATGAATGTTACATAATTTTTCATTCCTTGATTATGATTTTAATGCATGTTTATGTTCAAGATCATTGTTTTTGGAATGTGCAATTTTCTAATGTGATTTTAAAATTTTACATTTTCAACATATTAATTAAAATGCCACAATGTAAATTTCTTGGAATTAGGGTTTATGTTTGAATTTTTGGGTCCCTTTCATAATATAATGGGGTTTAATGTCACTATTTTTTTAAAATTAGAATCCAAAAAATGAAAATAATGACCGCATAAAGTAATGTTTTATCCAAATGCGTTGTGTTTGTAAATTTGGGATCATGATTCCATAGTTTTCATTCCTAGATCTATGACTTACATATATATTTTAGAGAATTTAATTTACAATATGTGTGGCATTAAACAATTGGGTATGATGACTCCATAGTTTTCTTACCTAGAATTAGTTTTTCATCTATATTGTGGTTAAAAAAACAAAAAAAAATATAAATAAAATAAATAAAATAAAAAATAATAATAATTTGGATACTTATATTTTGGTTTAATTTGATCCCTACCTAGAACATCCATTTTGTTCCCCTCGAACCATAAAATGGGCCGCATTTATTTTTAGATATACAGCACATCATCATGATTAATTGAAATTAGATGAAATGTAGAAATAAATTTGAACAAATAAATTGACTTTTGATTGAGATATTATTGTGAAGCTAGCTTATGTGATATTATTTTGATAGGTTTTATGATTGTTTGGGATGATTTTTTTTGGTGATAATTGTATGTTAAATTTTTTTTGAAAAGGGGAATTTAATTTCATATTTCTGAGATAATTATATCTCCAGACTAGCAAAACTCAAGTTTTGGGGCCTGATTACACAAAAAAAGAGGATAATATTAATTGTTAATATTTTAATATTTATGAATTTAAAATTACATTAACCCAAATTTTAGTGAATTTTATAAATTTAAATTCATTTATCATCACATGTGAAATTCATGGTAGAAGTGAAAATTTGGGACCAATAAATCATCTATTTGGGGAAAAAATTATTTTGATTATTTTCATTTGATATTTTGGGATATTTTTTTCATGTTTATTGTAATATTTTTTCTCTTACGATGAAATGAAGAATCATAATGGAATATTGACATTTGTGTTCTTGAATGAAGAAATTTATGAACAAATACTAATGTGTCTTGGGCCCATCAAATAAAACATGATCCCACATTTCATGCCCAATAAAACTATATTTTTAACTATATATAGATAAAAATATGGGGATGATTTCATTAATCTATTTCCAGAGTTAATTATGATGATTCAAGGTGATCCAAGGATCCAAAGTTGACATTTAATTTGTGGTCCAGATTTGATGGCCCATAAAATTAAGCCACCATTTTGAGGATAAAATCCTAATGGATGATCCTTTTGGAAATAAATTTTTATATATATTTTAGGACAGCTATATAAATATATTTATATTTTAATAATATTCTATATTCGACCATCTTCAATGAAATATTCAAATTCCAAAAAAGGGGATTAATTATCCAAAGTATTATTGCCAACATTGAAAATTCAAATTTTATTGGATTTAATTCCATCCTTTTGACTCTCTTAATTAATGAGGAAAGAATTTATTGATAAGGGATAAACCCTAGTACCAAAAATTCCCTATTTATGGATCTGGTGGTTAACTAATTTTCAGATCCATGTTTTTCATTCAATTGTAATTTTACACTTTCATTTTTTAATCACACCATCATTTTTTCCCTGTATGTTTTTTAAATCAAATTAGTTTCTTAATAAAAGGTCCTCATATTCTCTTTTTTGGTCCTTTTTCTTAACATTCTGATACCCTTGAATCATTTTGTGGTTTTTTCAACAATATGTTTTTTGAAATTCCTAAAATAAATTGTGGAGTGTTCATTTTTTCTGGGTTTTCACTTCTCCAATCCGACTCCATTAACTCAAATCTCACCTTCCATTGAGATATTTACATTTATGGAAGGATAAAAAATTTTGTTTTGAACATATGGAGTTTATTAGGGATTTATTGGATTTTATTTTCTATTATTAAATTATTTAATTAGTTTTGTGGTTTGAGGGTTACTTTCTTCAACTTATTCTCTACACCATCTTCACTGAATTTAATGACTACACATTTTGAGTTCTAATATCATCCAATTCCTTGGATTGATGATGAAAGTGATCATCTATGTTCAAGGTTTATTAGCATTGGAATTGTGTATGGATTAAATCATAGAATGATATTTGGGACTTATCCCATTAATTAGATACCTCTTGAATTGGGGACATGAACTTTTCCGATAAAATAAATTAATCCAATCCACCCCAAGAGATAACATAGGATCAACTCATTATATTATATTGAATTAAATTATGTATTTTAAACTCTTTCATTATCCACTCAATACAAACCCATGTTGTCCACATCAATTTCCTCTAATTTGTTTTTAATTTGATTAGTTTTTTTGACAACAATAGAGATGAACAAAGAAACTCTAGGAAAAGAAACTATGGACTCACGATTCCTAGGAACCAAACTACACAAATATTTTTAATTCCATTATCTTTAATAAGGATTTATATTCAATCTATGGTCACAGAATATATGGATAAATGATCCCTAAGTGTATAACACCACACATTCTGGAAAAACATTTCTCTATGACGTCATTATTGTTAATTTCATGGATACTCAAAATAAAATTAATGTTATCCCAAACCCCATTTTATGATTAAAGGGAACCAAGAACTATGAATTAAATCACATATCCAAATAAAATTCATTGTTGAATTTTTATTAAAAGGATGAAAATGTTTGTAGTGAAAAATCACACAGGGCAATCAAAATTTCCAAAGAACTATGCTCATGAACATAAACATGGATTAAAATCATTATCAAGGATTTAAAATAATTTAAAACTAAGTGTTAATGATCACAATTAACATTAAAACCTGAAAGGATAATTAATTTATTTTTGTTTCTTCATAAAATATCAGATTTTGACTCCCCCAACATAGAATTACACTGCCCCAAGATGTTGAAAGGGAAGAGAAGAGAGACTTCAGAATTGGGAAGAAAGATGGGCAGAATGGGATTTAAAATGAATTCATGTGACGAAATCACTTGGTTTAACATTTATGAACCATAAAAATGTAGTTTCTCACTTTTTATTCATGTCATAAGTGGGTTCCTCAGGGTTGGATGAAGGTTGGTTTAAATTATAGAAGGCATGCGTTTCATTTATAACTTCAAAAATTATTAATGTACCAAATATCACACACAAGAAACCTTATACCACATCCAAAACCCCAAAATTATTCCCTTAACTAAAAAATAATAATGAAATTATAAATAAAATTTTGTATTTTTTTAAAATTCCAAAACCTCAGACAGTTTTTAAGTAAAATTCATCTTACATTTGGAACATGGGTATCATGAATCCACAGTTTTATTTCCCATAGTTAGGATTTAAATGTCTATTGTACATAATGCAATTTACAATATGTGTGGTGTTCCTCACTTGTGAATGATGAATCCATATTATTCTTGCCCATAGTTAGTATTTTCATCTCTATTATGATTGAAAAAAAAAACAAACCAGGAAAAAAGAAAAAAATAAATTTAAAAAGATAAAATTGGATACCCATGTTATGGAATATTGTGATTTCCACCTAGCGCTTCCATTTGTTTCCCCTTGAATAAGAAAATGGGACCTATGTTTTTTTATGCAAAAAACATCATCATGGCTAATTGAAATTTTATGAAATGTGTATATTAATTTGAAAAGGGAATGGGATTAGGCTTGGGATATACTTGTGAATGAAACATGTGTGAAATTTTTTATAGGTTTTATTATTTTTTTCCCTGATTCTTTTTTAGCATTGAATGTTAAATTATATTCATAAAAGGTAATTAAATTTCATATTTTGAGAAGCTTTTTTCTCAGGACAATAAAAACTCAAGTATGGGGTGTAATTATCTACTAAAAGAAGCTAATATTCATTGATTATATTTTAGTAAAAAATTGTTTCAATTTCCAAAAACAATTTTTTTTGAATTTCATAAATTGAACTTCATTTCACATAATTGTGAAATTCAGGATTAAAGTGTCAATATAGCATGAATTAATCATCTTCTTGTGGAATTAATTATTTTGATTATCTGAATTTAATATTTAGGAATATAATTGATGACTTTTTTGGAAATTTATATATTTGGGTATAAATGGATGAATCATAAGGGAAGATGGATATTTTTTTAAATTAATTTATAAATTTATAGACAAATCATAATGGGCCTTAGGACTATAAAATAAATGTGATTCCCATAATTAAAGAAAAATAAACCTAAATTTTTAGCTTTATAAATAGAAAATTGTGGGGATCATTTTATTCAACTATGGAAAGTGGTAATTCGGATATTTTTGTTGGTATTCCGGGATTCCAAGTTAATATTTAATTTGTGGGCCATATTTGATGGTTGATATTACTAGCACACTATTTGATGCATAAATTGTGAATGGATGAACCAATTGGAATGATATTTTTACATATATTAGAGGAAACATGGAAAAATATATTTCTATTATAATAAACCTTCATATTATCCAATTATCCCTGTCAAATTAACATGTAAAAAGGGGGATGAATATGGAAAAAAATACTTGTCAACTTTGAAAAGTAAAAATTCATTTTATTTCCCACCATTATTTTTAATCCCCAAATTAATGGGAAATGAATTGATTGATAGGGTGAAAACCCATTGGCCCCTAAATCCCTTCACTGCCAGCACCTTAATAGGAATTTTTGGGTCTGAGCATTAATCCCCTATCAATGTTGATTTCCAAAAATAGCCATATTCCCTTGTGATTCATCCATTTATCCTAAAAGATAAAATGGTCCAAAACATTGATCATTCATATTAAATAATATAAAATTCAGATAATCAGAACATTGAATTAAATAGAAATATGATCAATTAGGCCCAAATTTAAACATTAACGATTAATTTCACAAGGATGTGAAGTGAATTTAAATATATGGAATTCATTAAAACAAGTGTTTCTAGACATTGAAAAACATGAATAATAAAATATAATCAATAAATATGAGAAACTCTTAGTGTATAATCAATGAATATTTTCCCTCTATTAATTTTTCATTTTCTTTTTTGATGCCCCATGTATTTTGGTTAATTAGTAAATTCCTAAGATGTTTTTGGGAGAAAAGATTCTTATATTACTGATGCAAAAGGGAAAACATGAGTGGGAAAGGGTTCTATAATCATTTCAATGATTTTTACTTCTAATTTCAATTGATCACCGTATTTTAGAATTATTTATTTTATTTATTTAAATTTGATATTTGGTATTTGTTGATAAATTTGTGTGGAAAAGTATTTTTTAGGATTAATGGACGAATCATAAGGGATGATGAAATTTCTTGGCCCTGAATGAATATATTTTTGGAAGATTAAGAATGGGATTTAAGTCCATAAAATAAAATTAGATCCCATATTTAAAGCCAAATAAATCTCTAATTGTAGCTATAAATTGGGAAAATTATGGGGATAATTTCATTAAAAAGTGGAGAGAGATAATTATGATTTTTTTAAGAATATCAATGGATGAAAATTTGAAATTTAATTTGTGGCACAAATTTGAAGGCCCATAAAAATAACCCACCATTTTGAGAATAAAATATAAATGGATGATCCAAATGGAATTAAAGTTTTAGAAATATTATAGAAAACATATAATAAGAGATTTATTTTCTATTAAAACCAATGATTATTCCATATTCAATGTCATATTTTGATATAAAAAGGGGAAATCTTGATGAATTTTCTGGTCAACATTGAAAGACTCCAATTCCTATTTTTTTCTCAATCCATTTGACTCCCCTAATTAATGGGGAAACAATTTAATTTTGGGGGCATGAAAATAGGCTCCTAATATTCATATTTTTATATCTGGTGGTAAATAGATTTGGGGATCCTTTTATTTATATCAATTATTATTACTCTATCATTTTTTAATCGAATGATATTTTTCTCAAGTATGTTGTTTGATTCACACATGATTATTAAAATAATTTATTCTTATTCTTCTATTATTTTTATTTTTTTCAAAGTAAAATTGATACCACTGAACCAAGGTAAGAACTTATTCATATAAAAACTTGTAAATTTCATCACATAATGATGGAGTGATCATTATTTTATTTTTTTTCTTCATCAAATCCATCCTCATGAGTCTACTACATCCTTACATTGATATAATAACATACATGGAGGGATAAAAATCTAATAGATTGATCTAATGGAGTATCAAGTGGATGTATTGGATTTTATTTCTCATTTTTGTTGTTATTAACCACTTATTATATGGAGTTTTTCAACAAATTGTGTTCCTTCTCCATTGATCTCTCTATTTTCATGGCTACACATCATAAGTTATATAATGACCCACTACCTTGTAGTGCTCATAAATATGATCCTAGAAGTGTATATATGGTTATAATAAGGATAATGAAAACAAATAATCTTTCAGTGATTTGGGAGTTCAAATTTCCAAGAAATAAACACTCTAGAAATTAAGACATTGAAACCATTAAAATAAATTAATTCAACCAACCCCTTTTAATAAAGAATGGTCAACTAATTATCTTAAATAAAATTAACTTACGTCATTAAAAATATTTAATTTTTCATTATATTCAAACCCTAGTTGGCCATAATATTTCCAAATAACTTCTATTAAATATATGTTTCCTTATGATTTTTCATAAATCTATGATGATTCAATAACCTAATGTATTACACAAGTGACTGCTTACATGATAAAACATGGTTAAATTTGAGCATCACCAAATTTTGGCATCATTGTCGGGGATCATGACTCAATTGTTGTCTTTCCAAAATTTGGGATTTTATTTTCATTTTGGTTCAATAAAATATAAAGATAAAATTGCAATAACATCTTAAGGTTTATTGGGATTCATACCTGGTGTTTCAATTTTTCCCATTGAACTA
Organism: Viscum album; assembly: GCA_963277665.1. Taxonomy (NCBI): domain Eukaryota; kingdom Viridiplantae; phylum Streptophyta; class Magnoliopsida; order Santalales; family Viscaceae; genus Viscum; species Viscum album. The sequence continues at coordinate 1,531,344,358 of OY728120.1, read as the reverse complement.
GAAAATGGACCCCATGTCTTTTGTGATGGACAACACAAAATCATGATTAATTCAAATTGGGTGAAATTTGATGATGAATTTTAAAAAAAAATATGCTTTTTCATAGGATATTCTGGTGAACATAACTTGTTTAAAATTATTTTGATATTCTTAATGGTTGTTTCGTGTGATTTATTTTTATGATAATTTTAAGTAAAAATATTTTTGAAAAATGTATTCAATTTCATATTTTTGAGATAATTTTTGTTCAATAATAGAAAAACTAAATATATGGGGTTTGATTATCCACTAAAAGGGAATAATATTCACTAATTTTAGTTTAATATTCCTCTGGTCCAATGAAAATAAACACCAATTTTAATGAATTTCATAAACTGAACTTATTTATCATCCCTTATAAAATTCGTGTTTATAGTGAAAATTTGGGCCCAATAATTCATCTATTTGTGTCAAAAATAATATTCATTAGTTTAATATGATACTTTTGGGTATGATGTATCACTTCTTTTAGAACATATTTTATTTTAATATCAATGTGTGAATCACAATGGAAGATAAATATTTTTTGGAAATGAATGCATAAATTTATAGACAAAGCATAATGGGCCTTAGTCCCATAAAATAAAAATGGACCCCGCAATTTAATCCCAATGAAAATTAAATTGAAACTGTAGAAACAAAAAAAATCATATGGATAATTTAATTCAAATATGGATAAGCTAATTCTGAATTTTTCTAGGAGATATAGGGAACCCAAGATAACATTTAAATTATGGTCCAGATTTGAAGGCCTATAAAATCAATCCTTTATTAAGATCATAAAATTAGAATGGATAATCTAATTGGAATTTAAATTTTACAGATATTAGGGGAAAACTTCTAGAATATGTTTCTCTTCTAAATCCCCATCATATTTTTCCATATTGAATCTCTAATTAAAACATAAAAATTATGGATGAATTTAGTCCTATTTTTTGTGGGAAACATTTAAAAGTCAAATCACCTTTGACGTAATTAAGTTTTATCTCTTAAAAAATCCTTTATAAAGATCTTAATTTTTCTATTAAGCATTCATAATCCCATTTATTATACATTTATCCAATTGTGGGGTAATAATTAATGTATTTATTAGAGAAATTTCCCATTATAGGGTCCTCCAAATATTGGTTTCCCATTTGATTCCAACTATAGATTATGATTAGATAATTCTGAAGAAACTATAGTGTAGTAGGTGTAAATGAGGATTTTATATTATTTGAACTCATGTTAATAGAAAAGGGAAAAGATAAGAGATAGTGGGTTAGAAAAGGTAATTTATGTTGGGAAAAGGATGAAATTTTCTAAGATAACTTACATGGTTCCCCAACAAGGGATCCAAAATTTGATGATTCCCAAATTTACCCAATAGGTTAAAGAAGTGTTTGATGTGAAACTAGGGATAAAATACATTGGTTCTGAATAAGTAACCTTGAAATATATAGATTTTAGGGGAGTATTGGCTATGAAGTATCCAACATGGGTTGATTTCAACTGTGAAAAAATAGTAAATTATCTAAGAGAGTGGATTTAATTAAACAATGAATCCCAGAAATAAATTAATGGGAACAATTTATGAAGATGAGTAGATCCTAGGTTTTTTCTAGGGATAGATTGGATGTATTTGTTTTTTGAAAAATTTCAGATCAATAATTCACAATGTATCTATATAATGAGATATTTTCACAATATTATTCACCAATTTAATCTGAACACAATTCTAAGGATAATCACTAATACAATATGATGATCAATTTAATGATATCTATAGGTAATTTTATTGCACTAGAACTAAAAATGTGTATTCGTTAAAGTTTGTGGAGGTGGGAATGGAAAAAACTCATAGAATGGAAATATTAAAATAATGAACTCACTAAAGAATTTTATTTCATAAAAAATACAATATATCACCTTGCTACTCCCATGGATCAACCCATAAGAGGGTTAAACCTCCATTTATGCTATTATAATAATGGTAGTTGTATGTAGACTTATGCGTCAATAATTGATGAAGAAAATAATTGAAATAATGACCACTCAACTATTATGTAACAAATTTTACAAAATATGGTGTGAATAGAATCACACCCTAAGGAAAAAGTATCAATGTGATATGAAGAAGAATAAATATTTTGAATAAGAATATATTTTATTAATAAATTAAAGTTATTTGAAAAAAATACATGAGATAAATTGAAGATGTGATTAAAAATTTATAGTTCAACATTAAAATTGAAATAAAAAACATCAATCCCAAAATCACATCACCCAAATGTCCTTAAGTAGGAAAATTAGGAGGCTATAGTTTATCCCCCATTAATAAATTCCTTCACCATTAATTATTAGAGTCAATGGTTGGTGATAAAATAAAGGGAAAGAGGACATGTTATCATTGTCCCGAAAAATTGACCAGATTCATCCCTCTTTTGGATGTGTGAATTGGAAAAATAATAATGCTTAATCATGGATGGTTAGAGAAGATAAATATCATCCTACGTGAGTCCTATAATATCTTTAAAAATTTCATGCCAATTGTAACAAAAAAATTTATGTTATGATGTAATTGGTGGTTTAACTTTATGGACTATCAAATCTGCCCACAAAATAAATTTCAACATAGACTCCCAAGACCTTCTTTAAAAAATCCGAATTAGCTCTAAAAATAGTTTAATTAAATGATCCCTATAATTTTATGTTTATACGGTTGAAATTTGAACTTTATTAGGCATGATTGTTGATCTCCACTTTTACTTGATGGTTCTAAGGTCAATTATTATTTTTTGAGAAATTTCCTCATTCATTGGAAAACAAATTCTATGTTCCCTTATGATTCATCTATTTATTTTAAAAAATAAAATGTTCTAAAAATGTGATCAATTATATTCCAAAATATCAAATTCAGATAATCAAAATAATTAATTCCATAAATAGATGATTAATTATGCCCAAATTGACACTTTAAACATCAATCATAAAATGATGTGAAATGAAGTTCAATCTTTGATATGAACAGAAATTGGTGTTCATGGACATTGAAACAAATGAATATTAAAATATAATCAATCAATATTAGCTGATTTTAGGGTCTAATCACACTCCAACATGAGATTTTCTAGTCTCAAGAAATTTTTTTTCAAAAATATGAAATTGAATCACATTTTATCAAAAATATTTTAACAAAAATTCTCTCAAAAAACATAATGAAAAATAATAATTAAACCTATGAAAATAATTTCACACAAGTTATTTTCACAATCATTTCCCAATCCCAATCCAATTCCATTATTTTCATTTATCATCACATTTCATCCAATTTAACTTAAGCACAATGATGTGTTGTTCATCACAATATATATGATGAATTTTTCCATGTTCAATGGAAAAATATAAGAAATATGTGGGAATCACATTAAAACTTGAGATGTGTATCCAATTTTTTCCTTTTTTTTGTTTGTTTGTTTCTTTTGTTTTTTAAAACAAAATATAGATAAAAATAATAAATCTGGGTAGAAAAACTATGGAATCACATACCCAAGTTCCAGGCACCACACATATTTTCCATTTCATGCTCTGTAATATATATTTAAATTCTACCTTGGGGAAATACAAGTATGGAGTCATGATCCCCAGGTTTTAGATGCCACACATTTGGAAAAAACATTTCTCAACATGGTCATTATTTTTATTTTTATGATGGATACTCAAATTAATCAAAAAGTGGCCTCAAATCCTATGACATGATTAAAGGTCCCCCAAAAATAAAATATATACCCAAAATGAAAAGGATGTGAATCTTAGAATTTTGAAAATAGAATGAAAATATAAACATTGAAATGTCATATCAGACAACTAAAATATCCCAAAACAATTCCCATGAACGTAAATGTGTATTAAAATCATAATTAAGACATTCAAAATGATTTGAAATTAAGTTTTCATGTTTTACAATGAACGTTAATGCTTAAAACGATAATTAATTGGATTTTTTTCATTGAATTTAATTTTTATCATAAAATCCCATTTTTGTTTCAAAATATTAGATTTTCACTCCACCAACATAGAGTGAAACTACCCTCTGTTTTGATAGATAAGATAAGATAGTGATTATAATTATAATAAATAAGAGGTATTTGATATTATTTTAAACCATGAAACAAAAAAATGTGGTTTAAAGTTGATGAACCATCAATAATAAGTTGATCCCTTTGACTTCACGTCACGTCAAGTGTTCATGGGGTGATTGAAGGTTGAGTTTGAAAATTTGAATGCATGGGTCTAATTTGGAAATACTAAAATGATTTGACTGTGAATCACACAAAAGACACATTAGATCACATTTGAAACCCCAATGGGGTTTGATTAGAAAAAATAACACAAAAAAGACACAAAAATAAGAAAATAATTAAAATAATATAGAAGCCGAATATCCCCCTAAAATATCTTAGTTTAAATTCATTATCTCTTTGTGGACCCCCCAAATTTACCCAAGTTATATGGTTATAGTTGTTGCCTGTAGAATAACATGGGTTATCAAATCATCCAGGACCTAATAAGAAACCTAAAAACATACATTATATGGGGGTGATTTGGATAAGAAGCGGCGAAATTGGGTGTAATTTGAGTGGATAATTAAGGAATTTAAAATAATTAAATGATTTCAATTTAATATAATTATATTACCCTTGGTTATTTCTTGGGGAGGATATTATGGATTTACTTTTTTAGAAAAATTCATGCCCTTAAATCAAGATGTATAAAATAAATGAGATAATTCTCCAAAATAATTCTCCAATTTAATCCCTACACGATTCCAATTCTAATCACCAATTAACTTAGGGGATCACTTTAATTATAACTTGCTGGAAATGGTTCATACAATATCTCAAAACATGTCATCATTGATGTCGGTCAAGACGAAGAAGAACATAACTCATAGAATAGAAATCGTTATGTAATGAACATATTTAAATATTTAATTACATGAAATAACATTGAATTCATCCTCTTTATACTCTCTTTTATCAACCCATTATAATTTTATCCCTCCATTGATGTTATTCTATTAATGGAAGTAGAAAGTAGACTCAAGACGATAGATTTGAAGAAGAAAAACATTGAAAACAATGATCACTCCACCGTTGTGTGAATAATTTCATAAATTATTATGTGAATGGATTTGATCCCTAAGGTAATGGTATCAACATGATATGAAAAATAATATAATAATATAATAAGAAGAAATTTTACTTAGAATCTAAATTTAATGAAAAACGTACATGAGAAAATATTTATACGTTATTACAAAATGGAAGCGTAATAATACAATTGGAAGAAAAATATATATCCTAATTAAATTAAAAAAAATCACCTTAAATATGAAATTTTGGATTCAAGGATTGATCCCATACGAGTCAATTCCTTCCCCATTGATTAGTAGAGTCAAAAGGAGGGTGAGAATTTAAAGGAATTATAATATTTCAATGTTGACCAGAAAATTTTTCAAGAATCATCCCACTTTTTTATGTGTGAATTTGACACTTATTATGGATGAATATAAATTTTTTGTAGTATATAAATATCTTATTTTAGTTTTTCTCAAATATATTTAAAATTTTCATGGCAATTGGTTCAGTAATAATGAATTTATTCTCGAAATAGTGGGCTGGTTTTATGGGCCTTCAAATCAAGTCTACAAATTAAATGTCAATTATGGATCCTTATATCTCCATTAAAAATTAAAAAAATTATCTTCAAATAGTTTAATGAATTTATCCCTATAATTTTATATTTCTAAAATTAAAATTGAGCTCCATTGTGATTGAATTCTGGTCTCCACATTTATTTGATGGGCCTAAAGCACATTATGCTTTGTGCATAAATTTCAACATTCATTGTAAAAAATTTCCATATTCCATTATGATTTGTCCATTTATCCTCAAATAGAAAATAATTCAATTTATATCATAAATAAAATATTAAAATATAAAATTCATATAATAAAAATAATGTTTTCCACAAATAGATGATTTCTTGGACTTAAATTTTCACTTATAAAATGAATTTCACATGTGACGAAAAACAAAGATCAATTTATAAAATTCACTAAACATGGTGTTTATAGACATTGAAAAACTTGAATATTAAAATATAAATAATTAATATTCTCCTATTTTAGTGGCTAATCACACCCCTAACATGAGTTTTTCTATTTTCAAGAAATAAGTATCTAAAAATTTGAAATTGAATTCCCCTTTTCAAATAAAATCATTACATAGAATGATCAATAAAAAACATCATTCCAAAAAATCATTAAACATATAAAAATAATATCATAAAACTAGGTTCACAAGAATATCCCAATCCCAAAACCATCAATTTTTCATATTCATCTCCAAATTTCATCTACTTTCAATTAATTATGACGATGTGTTGTGTATCTCAAAAGATATGGGGCCCATTTTATTGTTCAATGTGATACAAATGTAAGTGATTAGTGGGAATCAAATTATAATTTAATATGAGAATCATTTTTTTTATTAACCACAATAGAGAAGAAAAAAATAACTCTGGGAAATTCAATTATGCAGTTATGATCTGCAAGAGTTAAGCACCACAAATATTGACCTCTGATTAATCTGGTAGAGGTATGTTTTTAGGGAGCCAATGGATTATAAGATAGCTAAAAATATTATTTGTAACTAATGTTTTCAAAAAATGAAAATATTGATATATTTTTATTAAGAAGTAAAATATGAATTTCTTAATCTTACTTATGATAATATGGTATATATATCATAAAAAAATTGTTTCTTGAGTCATGTCTATCATTTAGATTCCCTTATTTATTATTTTTAGTAAGAGATAATTAAATTATTAGGACATGCATAAGGGGGGGGGGATTTGAAATCCGGTTATTTTTTATGATATTACATTAAATAATCACTATCTTTGATTAATTTATTTGGTTGAATCATTGAACTAAAATGGACCGGGATATCCAATGATAAAATTATAAGTATTAATTCTAACTGTTATAACATATCTATTGAATTATAAATTGTAAATATAGTTAACCACATAATTAATAATATTTATATTGAAAAATAACGGTATGTTTTAATACTAACATGTCAATAAAATTCAATTGGAATAGCTAAATAATTAATAAGACAATTTTATACCTAAAAATTTATTTTTCTAAAAATTACTTGTTAATTTGAAGAAAAACTAATTTATGGTTATGTTTTCAAAACGCATATTTTTTATATGAATAACATTTTAACAGTAATTGAATTAGAAATTAAAAGCAAATAGAAATAAGTACTCTTAATATTTGAAAAAATCATTTTGTATAAAAAAAATAATTATTTTTTATGTTTCCATTTACAAGATAGATTCTGAAATTTTAGAATATAAATTTGAAAAAATAAAATGATTTTTTTGAATTTATCATAATAATATTATAACATGATATTTTTTTGGATTGTTTTGAAAATATAGAATTTTAAATGAATAATGAAAAATATCGTTTTGAAAAATGTGATGACTTTTATGACATCATTAGGATTTTGGAATAACCTAAAATTTATGAGAAATATTTCTAAATAAGATATTTATTTTATAAGTAAGATTATACATTTTAAAATATTATTTATTAATTAAAAACCATTAATATACATTTTTGAACATAAGTTATATTTTTTCTCAAAAAAGTTTTTAAATGTGTTATACATTTACTATGTTATAATAATTTTTAAATATTTTATAATTTATTTTAAATAAAATGGGTTTTGTATTTGGAATTATAGGTCCCCAAATATTTAATATGTTCCATTTTATTTTTATGTACATCAAATAAATTAATTGGGTAATAATTAGTTACCAATGTAAAAGTAAAAATTGTAGAAGAGTAAAATCTAAGGTGTAAAATACAGTAAAAGTAAAAAATATGTCTATAAATGATTTTTCAAGGGAATTATAGATATTAACTCAAAATATATCCATTATTTTACACTTCTGGAGCCACATTCCTTGAATAGTACACGTCTTATTTTTAAAAAATCCATTCCTCTCTCTTATAAATGGCGCCCTTCACCACCCCACTTATCCTTACACAAAAATACCATTATTTAGACTAAAATATACCCAAATACGTACCTAAAACTCATAAAAAGAGTTATATAGGTTTTTTATCTTCAAAATACCACCTGTCAAATATTAATCCAATTTGAAAAGTAGTTGTTTGAATGAGAAAGGTAAATATTAATAATCACTCATTTTTCATTTCAATTAATTTATTTCTTCCCAAAAATCCTCAAAATCTGTTACAAACATCCTAAAATAATTACATAAGTATAATAAAATTTTATTAATATAACAAAATATTCATTTTTTCCTCCAAATGTTTTGAAAAAATGAAAGCATCATTCATGTGTATGTGTGGACTACCGCCTCTGTGAACAACATATTTCATTATGTCAATAACACCTCAAAAGGGTGTATATATGAATTTATTTATTGAATAATTATGATATTCATTAAAAAATTATATTTTGGAATAATAAATTATTATCTTCATTTCTCCCTTCCATTCATTGGAAAATGAAAATATTGCATGTGCACCTATGTACTACCACCTCTATAGATGACATATTCTATTTCCATCACCAGATTATAGGTGTGGTTCTAAAATTTTGTGTTATTAATATATATTATATTAATGAGTAATATTTTTCATGAATTCAGTTCTAAAAGGATGACACAAAAACCAATGATCCTCATTATGTAATCAGTTGGTATTGAAAAATTACCCAAAACAAACTCATCACCGATTCCATATTCATAAATCATAACTAAAAATATCATGGAATGATATTAGAAATTTTTAATTCATTAGTTAACTTCTATTATAGTACCATTAATATTATATGAATTATTAATTTATTTTTCCAAAGAATGATGATTGACATTTTCGTTACAAACCCCGTAATAAACAGACAAAATAATTAACCTGTGCTGATGAAAATAAACTATAACTAACTAATATATGTGTGTAATAACTATAAATTAAGTATATAAAAGGTAATAAAAATTAATAATCTTATTAAGTATGTTATTAAGATGTTTACATTTATTATACATTAGGTTGAACTTCTTTTTTGGATATTGGGATTTATGATAACAGTTTTCCCTCTCCATTTTCATTTTTTAGAAATGTTCCATATTTACCTCTAGTTCTATTTTTTAAAAAGTATATAAAAACCATGCATATATTTTTACCATAATCATCATAAAATTATCTAGATATTAAAATCCATCAAAATTTCTATCTTTTAAGGTATTTTGATACAAAAGTTTCCAAAACCATAAGCAGTTTTCTTAACTCAACTTCTTATCTTGATTCAAAATTATTCATATTTAACTATGGTTTTAAATGATTATATTATTCTAGACTATGATGATATTATATCAACTTTACAACTTATTTTTAGTGTTATTACATTTTCATATCAAATATATATTTTTAATGAATGAGTTTCTTTATAATGTTTGATGATGTTAAGAATAATTCCCATCCTCTCCAAATGATCTCATTCTCTTCCATGTCCATATTAATTATTACCACCAATTTCTAAATTGTTATATTGAAATAAAAATATGTATTATTTCTAGTGATCATAAAATTTACCTTTACTACGATTTAAAATAGAATACTTTCCCCTTTTTATGATTCAGGATTCGGTAACGGTTTTTTAAAATTTTAATTTTTCTACTTTCCTAAACATGTATTTTATATTATATTTTACATTTCACCAAGATAAAATTTTTTATATTCCAAGGATATATTGTTGAAATTTATTTCCAAATAATTTTATAAATAATTTTCATTTTAAATCCTCAAAAATAATATTTTTTATATATGGATCATAACCTCTTATATTTTTGACAATATATGACGAAATGGTTTTGAATGAATTTTTTAAGTTTTTATTTAATATTCCCCTTAACTCAAAATGATCCAAGTCCTATGGATTTATGTTTTATGAATAACATTTAGAATTCCTCATTGAAATAATAATTTTGGGAGATTGAATTTTTGGTATCAACATACCTACTTTTTTAATGATGTTATATGATACCATTGTGAAATAATAACATAAAAATTTTATTTTCATGGGGTTTCATGATATGATGGATTTGTGACATCATATCGAATAAGTATGTATATATGCTAATGGTGGGTTTTGATATCACCCTCCAATGAATTGGTTAATTTTTTATATCACATGAGATAATGATATTTTTGTGTGTACATAATTATAGATAGCTATGTTTACATTTTTATTTTATGAACATGATTTTTGAAAGATTTTTTTACATGATTTTAGTGTGGACCTAATTTCACATAGCTTTTTTCATGAGTTTTTTGTATAAAAATGATTTTGGGTAGCTTTTTTTCCATGTTTCTAAATGGAAATAATTACTAATAGTCTTGATCAAAATGTTATTATTTAATTTTCATAAGATTATAATACATTTCGTCATTATGTTGTTATGTTATAATCCATGACTCAAGTTTATTATCTCATATTTCATCACTCTTATTCAAATGAAATATTTTTCAGAATTTTTGATTACATGGGATTTTTTTGGGCCATGTATTTTTAATAAAATATTTCTACCATGATTTTGTTTTCTGAGATGATTATGATTTAACCCTTGATTTCATGTTGAATGGTTTTTCCATTAACGAACCTTTTATCTCCCTCTTATTATATTTTTTTTTTCTCAAAATTAGTAGGATTATTATAAAATAAGAGATAACTAAAAGAATGAATTTTTAATAATTTAATAAAAATTGGGCTCTGGGATTGTACAATTATTTTGAGAAGTAAGGTATGAATTATTGGAATATATGTGAGTTTTATTTGAGTCATATCACATGGTTTAAAATATAGTAATTAAATTATGAATTTTAACACTAGACCTAAGTGTCCAGTTATAGGGAGCCTCATTGTAATACTATTTATATTTATAAAATTCCTTAAGTAACTTTCCGTACATAGGAACATGTTTGATGGTATCCAAGAGAAGGATTTTCTTGATCCCCTCCCACTAAATGTACCCATCCTTGCTTGGGAAATGTTAAAAGGGTGATAATGACCACCAATTCCCTACATTTAGTATTCCCTAGGATGGTGAATAAAATACCTTGTATAAAAATCTCCAACATGATATTCATATCCATCAATGAAATAAGAAAAAATAACAATGGGATATTCACCAATCAAACTCAAAGGTGTTCCATTCCATAAAATTTTTTGGACAACCCGAATAATTCTTACATTTAAAAATTACAACATCAAGGAAATCATATAAATGAAATTATAAAATCTAATTCAAGTAAAATGTCTATCCAGACTACCCAAATGGTGGCTCTAGCTCTATCAATCTATCATGAAAACACTAGAAAATTTAGGTGGGGTGAGAACATGGGAGCACTCTATAGGATCATCCCTATAAAAAAATTCATCCATGTGTAAAAAATATGAATGAATAATAATAAGTGGAACCAATCAAGAAAATATTAAAATATCAACATTAGCAATAAATATAAAGGGAAATACAAATAAAAAATGTCTATATATCAATATTATACTAATAAATAATTAATCAAACCATAACCACCATTATTATTGCATTCTCCCCCACTACATCCACAACCAAACCAAATCACCAATACAAAACATCACCAAATCAATTCCTACTTTGTACATAAAATGTAATCTAATCAGCTTTAATTTATCAACCTGGGGGTTTTACCACTCCAATAGGTAGTTATCCAATAGGAACACCCAATTTCCAAGTGCAGAGACACAAGTATGAATCAAAACTAGAAATATATCATTAACCTTCATTCTATACATAGTAAACATCATCACCTAAATCCTGTATATCCAAATGTACAATCATATTTCAACAAGCACCATAATTACATCACATACAAACCATCTAACGATAGGATAATGTAAACAAGAAGTAACTAAACATCATTACCTCCCCATTTCATGTACATTTCCCAATGACACCATCCAATTCTTAGTAGTAGGGGATTTTAAGAAAATAAAATGAGGATGTTCCCATAAGGGGCTTCTCCATGGAGTTATGGTTTTCCCATCACCGCCATCTTGTCTTGGATGGCTATGGTTGCGCTCATCAGTTCTCGGGGAGTTTTTTGAACTCTAATCTTTATGTGGTGACATCGCGGTTCAAGATCTATATTTCAGTGTCGTAAATGGTTTGGGTCCCTCGGTATCGACGGTTCATGGGTTCTATGGAGGCATCATAGGATGTAGCAAACAACAGGATTCTACGATGTCGAAGGCATTAAATATTTAGTGGGCCCATCATTTCCATGGAATCCTGGTGATTCTATGATCTAGATCTGGTATAATACGGTATGAGGTTGTAGTTGTGTGTTTCACCTATGTGATTTTCATGGATCTACAGTCTCTCCAAGTGATAATGGTGATGGGTTTTGGATTGTTTCATTTTCATCGATTCTTCTTCTAGTGTTTCTCTACTTTGGTGTTGATGTCTTCGAATTATTGGTTTTGTGATTGGTTTTGGGAGATTATACTCCTCACTATGACTGTGATCATGGGAATTTGTTTAAAATGGGTTAACAGACATGAGTTTTATCAAATATCTCCACTATAATTCGATTCGAGCTGAATGTGTGGTTTTTCTAACAAAGGATGTTTCAAGGTAGTCCCTCAGGATCAGGGGTAGTGTTGGATTAAAATTATTTATGATGAAGGTAGATTGTAGATTGTTGTTTTTTTTGTTGTTTGATTTTGAGGAAGAGAAGAAGAAGGTGGTGGAGATGCAATCTGATTAGTTATATGGCTTTGTTTTGTTGGAATTTGGGGGATGGATTGTTCGAGACATTCTAAAAGGAAGTTCAAAAGATGAGGATTTAGAGTAGGTAGCTTTCACCGTGCATGGATTTTAGGATTTGGAATATTGAGAGGGTATGTCACAACAATCGATACCAGGACCATGATTTTCTACACAGTACAACTTGCTAAGTAGATATACATTAGAGGAGATTTTCTATAAATATTTTGATTTGGGGGGGGGGGGTATTTCTACGTAGTCTTGTTATGGGTTGATTGGTATCTATGCCTTTGATTTCATGTGAGGTTTCCCCCATTATACATAAAAGGGTTTCTATCTAAAAATAAATAATAATTTATGCCTTCGGACCATTCAGTATTAATAGTACGGTATTAGGAACATGTATAGAATTCACTATGTGCCCTCCCCCTACCTAAAAAAAACTCCACTACAAACAACCACATCCTCTTATCAAGATCACCACGTATGAAATTTTAAATTATTTCAATCACAACCCATGTGTATATACAAACCATGAGACCTTAGATCCCATAGAAAATACATTACTTCTGTGATCCATTACAACTCATGAAAGTTACACCACATCCTCCCTTATTTCACATAACTTATATAATTTCCATCCACAACATAACAATCACATATCAAAATACCCAAATTCGGAATAGGAAAATAACAACAATAACAAGACCAATATCTATAAATTGGAATCTAAATAAATAATCAATTATGCACAACCATATAATTTCATATCCCATTAAACACTGGTTCCTAACCACTTTAAATTTTCAATTCACTCATTTATCCATTATAAACTATTCATCATTCTATATCCCATTGAAATTAATTTTTTCACTATTCATCGCATTCACTGAAGCCATAACCATTCATTAATTTAATTAACCATTCATAAAAATACCACTTAACATTAATATCTCATTAAAATTACCATTTATATTTTACAAAATAGGTTTATAAATTTCAAAGAAGTGATAATAAATATCAAGATAACCACACCCCCCTTTCACATCAAAGTAACAATCAACAAAGACAACATAAATCACAAAAAAAATGTCATAAATACATCTCATATTGTACATTATATAATTTTACATTCTTGTTGTCTTCTTTATGTGAATATTAAAGGGGGGTATAAGGTCCATAAAAAATAAAAAATACATAATTAAGAATCAAAAAATACATTATTGTACTAATGAAAACATTAAACATAAAATACTCTAGTATAATGAATAAAAATTACTTAGAATAAATAAATAACACACAAAGATAACTATTTTACATTATAATTTATTTTTAACAAGTTTATTACCTTTATTAATTTCACAATTCCTTTAATGTGTTTCTTTTATTCATTACCTTTCCTATAATCCAAAACACCAATGTAAATATAAAAAACAATATTTGGAAGGAAACACAACAAGCACATTCAATCTTATTAAATTAAAAAAGATTAGAGATAAGTGTCTTGATCTCATAACTCAAGAAGCCATGATAATCCATGTGACGAGAACATAAACCAAGAACCCCCAAAAACAAAAGAATCATCCTCCTAAAAGAAACATGATCATGTCCATCAAGTCACCAAGAAGGATTCATAGAAGTCTTACCACAAGGATGTTACTTCTAACCGAAGAGGGAGAACAATAATAACCCAATACATGGAAGTGAGAGTTAATTAATCATATAATAATGAAAAAACAATGAACTTGGAGGTAAATAATCTACAAGGGAAGAAAAATATCTAAAGAAAGGCTATGAAATCAACCAATGTCTTGAGAGATGGGAAATGATCTTTAATTCAGAATGTGGGTTGATCTCTACTCTTAGAGTGGGATTATAAAGACTATAAATCAAATATAAGGTATTCAAAAAGATCAATGGAGATCCTAGATCCTCATATTTTAAAAATCTACCTCCCACTTATTTCTTTCATGTTTGGAAAATACATTAGAAACAACCTGGACTCTCACCACAACACCATCATGGAGTATTACCAGATCTCCTTCCATTTTCCTTTTCTATGACCACCAAAATACCTTATCCATGGTGTTTTATGAACCAAAATTTTACATAGGTGACCAAAAAAACTAAAAATTCCACCGAAAAAGCCTCCTTGGCCATTTCACTACCAACCTTTTCCCATAGAGAAACACTTGACCCAAATTGCCCTCCACCATGGGCATTTAACAACCAATGGATCACCAAGTTCCTTTTAAAGGCCATGTCTCCCATAAAATTCCACCACAACCACCAAAACACCCTTATAGATGGATTAATTTACCCTAAAAAGGATAAAACACCACACAATCCCCCTAAAACACTGCCAATCTTCCTCCCAAATCCTTATTCTTTGAAAAAACAAAATGTAATAGACAAGGATGTTCCATACCATTACATAAGATACCCCTTAAAAATTATCATCCCCAAGAATTTAAACAAATCCCATAAAGGAAAATAAAAAATCTGGCCAACTAAACCATAAGATACCTGTTAAAAATACAATTACCCCTGAAGGGAAACTGCCACTTGAACAAACACATAGAAGATACCTCTCAAACAATATACCTCCTTTAGATGAAGTCAAATTTGAACTATCCTCCACACTTATGAAAAAATCTTCCCAAATACTCCTTCCACATTAATCAGTTTTTCATGATATCCAAAGCATGATAAACTATTTACATAACCTAATTTAAAAAAATAATTTGATTTAGAAAATGTATGTTCTAGAAATTTCCATAAAAATCATTTTACATAATTTTTCCAAAAAATTCAATAAAACATAAAACTAAAATTCAGTAATATATTAATAGATTTTAGTGAAAGTAATAGAATTCTTGAAGACATATACCTTCTAAAAAATCTATAAAAATATAGGTATTCATTATGAACCTTAGGAAAATCATAATAATGGTTCCCCGCAACAACACATTTGATATATATCTGATTTATAGACACAGAAAACCAAGTTCCACTCAAACCCAAAGCACAAAATTGTGCCTTAGCCTTAGTAGGATGCCTCACTTTCTTCATCTATGAAATATTATACACAAAAATTAGAGTATTTAATTCCTCCACCACCACCACTTGATAGAGATATTCTCCCAAAGCCAGACAATAATTTAATCAAATCCTCTTCAAAATATCTCATAGTTCCTAAGATGTCAAATGGACATTTTAATGAATATATAGCCACAAAGAGAATTAAAAAATATACACACTCCCTCTATCATTAGGTATAAAATATAGGAACTCTCTAATCAAGTACATAACGTGGATCCATCTTCTACAGAAACACTAATCTATTTATTTATGCTAACAATGTTCCATTAAATTATTATTCATTTATTCTTTGGAAAGGAAAATTTTATTTAATAACTCAATCAATTTCCACCAATACAAATCTCTCGGATCACTAAACATCATATATCACCACATTTGAGCTTCTTTATTAAACAAGATAATGGCCAGGAAAACATAGAATTTATCTGGGGCCTCCACCAACCCAAAATTATCCTTATCCTTTTTCAAACAATCCTAAATGTTAAGGATAGAAGACCCACCAAAGAACATCAGAACATACATCCTATGGAAAATCAATAAGGCTCTATCCCAACATATATCTTCCACCATTGCGTGACCTAAGGATTCATGGAGTTTCATTGATTTAGATTTAGTCTCGATATTAAAAAAAGTTATAAAAAACCCTAATAGTACAAAAAACAACAAAAAAGGGAAATAAAAACATCAAAAGATGCACATAAAACAGAAAAAAAATCTCCTGCAAAATAACCCGCACAACCCTATCACCATCCTCTATCGACCACAACCACCTCTTTTCCACACAAACATCCTCTCCCACATTTCAATATCTATATGTACCATGCCAGCAAACCCAAAAAAAACCCAACACCTACTCATCCAAATTAAAAAAATAAACCATCAGTTCTATAGGAATACAAATCAAAGGAACCTAATTTCCCTATCGGGATATTTTCTTCTTTGGGTGGACTTAACTCACCCACTTGATTTTAGAACATTCCATAAATAATTAGTCTTGATGGGGAAGGGGTCTCCCAATATTTACATAATTGAATCCATAACACACATTACAAATATAATCTCAAACAATATAATATATAAATTAATAAATCCTTTATAAAAATATCCATTTGGATAGAAAATTCAAATTCATCAACTTCATGATTCTATAAAAAAAACCTATTTATTTTCAACTTTATGTTCTTAATTTTTTATTAGAGTGTGGTGATTCCTTTAATACAACCACACCACAACCCACTATAACGACATGGATAGATGTTCACATCATCAAGAAACATCACCTCAAAGATCACATGATTTCAATGTTTAATAAATATAAATGGTTCTTGGATAATGCTTCACTATAGAACATATTATTCTTATGTATCCGTTAAACATAAATTTTTAATATTAAAATATATTTTTATCCTGGAATGTCAATTCCTAAAGTTATCCAATTAATTTTATGAGAATTCAAAAACAATACTCAATAATTTACAAGTAACTTTTCGTGATCCATCATACCATGCACTTAAATGATTTTATCATACATCAATGATAATGAAAAAATATGTATATATTTTATAATATAAATCAGGTATAGAAACATAATCTTAGTAGTTTATTTTAATGGGGACATTCTTCCAAAACAATTCTGACACTTAATTTCATTAATTATGTTACTTACTCAAATTAATCATTTTTTAGACATTTTATTATGGAAAACATATATTTTTAAATCATAAAATAAGACATTATTTCAGAATTATAAAAATTAAACATTATCTTAGGTCATAATATTTAAACTACACATGTTTTTAACTGTGTTTCATGCCTGAAATTCTTAAACAAAACAATAATTAAACATTTTATCACCTAAAAAAACATGCTTATAAACTAGAACAAATAAATCCTAATTCTAGTCCCATATATAAATACAACTTATTAAAAATAACAATATTTTATAATCTAAATAAAGAATATTAAACATGAAAAAATATCTAGAATTACATGCTCACCATTTTTATAAATATCCCTATAAATGTTCTCAAATTTAGGCATTCTTTACAAACTATATTCTATGACATGTTTTTTCTTCAATACTCGATTATGACATGATACCCTTTATTTTAACACCTAATAATATAATGGTACTTTTGAATTAATATGAATGGAATAATTATTTATGTATAATAAAATTTTTCAAGCATGGAAGAAAAGTTTCAATTGTGTAAGATAGTTTCAAGCCTCAATTGGTTACAAAAGAGAATGCTTATAATTTTCTAATATTTTAAAATAAACAAAGTCTAGATACATAATATCACCCTAACACATGAAAGCTACACATCCTGAGTAAAATGTAACACATGAAATGACATTTAAATTTTATTTTTTAATATCATAAAAAATTTACCATAAAAATTATTTTATCCATGTTTGGAAAATGAGACAGATTTATTAATCTTTAAAACATTCTAATTGTTTACGATTAACACTGATCATGTTTATAAATTTTCATAAATTTAGAAATAAGAGATAATTATATTTTATCCATTCCAGGAATCTCAATCATGGTAATGCACCATATAATTTAATTAATAATAAAAACCTACAGTCATTCCAAATTTAAGGGGAAATTCATTCATGTTAAGCTCTCAAATTCAAATAGATTATCAAAAAACATGCTAGTAATTCATAAGTATTATTTAATTTTAGTCAATAAAAACATATTTCACAATAAATCCCCATACATAATCATAATAAATCATTATTAAAATAAAAAAAGTCCCTAGACTCTTTAATGAAATAAAGAATATTTCTACGATCGGTTTCAAAACAATTAATTTTAACATGCCATCATGAAATCTACTTAATGTAACATGTTTCTACAGTGTTCTTAGAATTCTGAAACTGTTCACAAAAAATATATTAATAATAATTGGATAAATACTCTATGAATTAAAAATATTAATCGAACATTACAGACACATAATTAATGATATCAATTCCATGGAAAAATAGATTCTAAAAATATTGGGAAAGACACATTCAATTTTCATCAAGGGGTTCAATTAAACAGTATATACCTAGTTATTATATTTTAAATTTTCCTATTTATGATAATGAAACCAATTAAATATTAATGGAATGTTACCAAAACTATAGAATAAAATAAATTTCATAGAGTTACATATATTATTCAAGAGTCAAAATTCAATACAGCTAATGAGGAGGATGCATGTACATGGCTATGATTTCTATCATCCAATGGTTTCACTTTCAACAAAAAATTTAGTTGGTTTTCAAAATACTCATATTGAATCATTGAGCCCCTAAAATATATGTTTCATAACCAATATACTTGGTCTAAACCACATGTTATGATTATGTTCTACCAATCCCCTACCAAACCCATACAGCATAAACTATGGAAAACTCAAATATTAACCCTATCTCTCAAACAAACATTTTGATAAAAGTCTTTCATGATGACCTCCCCCAAATGATATCCCTCCTAGGATGCCAATAGATAAATAGAGATAAATACCCCATGAGTTTAACCTCCGATATGACCTATATTCGAAACTATCATCAAGGGTATAAAAATGTCCCACATGGAAGGAATTAACATCAATGATACAAGAATAAGAGATAATGATAAATTCACCTATCAACACCAACAGGTTTAAATTCCATAAAAAATTTCCCAAAACATGAATAATTATTATATATAAAAAGTAATATATAAAAAAAATCAAGAAAAAGAAACTCTAAGCACCATGATAACTACCAAATCCATCCATGATGACCAAAAAATAGCTCAACTCTAGTGATCTATCCTATAACCACTAGAAAACTATAGTAGGGTGAGAACATGGGAGTACATAGTATGATCACCGCTCTAAATAGATCAATATACACATGTAATAAATAAAAAATAACAAATAGGAGTGAATCTAATTAAGGAAACAATAAAACATCAACATTAGTAATAAATAAAAGGGAAAATAGAAATAAAACAAGGTCCATAATCTAAGAAATAGACTAATAATGAATTAATAAATCTACAATAACCATTCTATTTCTATTCTCCCCTAATACATCCACAATAGAATCCACTATTAACAACCAAATAGAATCACTAGTCCCTAATATTTACAACAGTGCTTCCTCCACTAGGCCCAGAATGTACCCATATTAGATCCAACCTACATACTCAGTGGTTCTCCCACTCAAACCAGTAGCGAGCTCATAGGATCACCAACCCATCATGTGTAGGGACATAAGTATAAATAAAAACCATCTATAAATCATCAAAATTCGTTCCATACATATGAAATTTCATCTCCATGATTCTACATATCCACATCCATGACCAAATTTACAAAATAATCGTAATTATATCCCTTACTAACCATCCATTTGTATAATAATGTAAAAATTAAGGACATAAAACTTGTGCCACCTCACTTTTGAATACTTTCCTATAAATAATATCCCATTATTAGAAGAAATCTATCATTAAAATATAGAGAATCCACCACGTGTTCTCCCCTACCACACATGACCCTCACTATGAACCACCAATTCATCTTTTCAGCATCACCACTTGTTTATTTTTGACTTATGTCTATCACAACCCATGCATTGTCACGGCTCATCCTCAAGGCCCGTGCCGTGACTACCCCAAGCCCGCCTTCCATAGGCCAGGGGCTGTCGACTAGCACCAAAGGCGTCAATCCCAATAAAAAGGGAAGGCATTGCCTTTATAGAAACGAAAACACACACAAACAGAGTACAAGAAGAAGCTACACAAAGTAAAGCATTAAAACAAACGTGCTGAAGGTACAAGGGGCTGAAAATACAAGCCCAAAAGAAAGGTACAACTACACCTGAAAGTAATGTACAACTCAAAGGACAACAGCTGAAAGGTGACAAGCAGCTCCTGGAACGTCCTCCGGTTTCCTACCTGAAGGGTAGGTACAGATGCCCTCCTCAGTACTCCACGTCCGTCTGTCTCCTCCGGGTACCGACTCGTCGTGTGATCCAACTCTGGGTACCGACTCATCGTGAGATCCACCTTTGGTACCGTCCAGCTATACAAGCCTCAACCACGATCACTGATGACCATCGTCTACAACCAACACAACGAGGTGCGGGCATAGCCCGTGCAGGGGTGAGTATACGATACTCAGTAGGGACCCCAAGACCCTCAAGGTCTCACTAAATCCAACAAGGATAAACACAAAGAAAGTTCCCAACAGATAACCCTTATGTAGGTATAATTCCATACATAAACCTAAGTTATCATGTTACCTATCTCAGCTACAAGGTTTCACATAGATATGAAGTCGAAGGATAACCACTACTTAGGTATATTCCCATACATATATGTAAGTTATCTAGTTACCCATCTCAATCATGAGGAAAACACAAAGGTCATTGACTCAGCTCAAACCAAAATTTTTATTATCGAAACCGAAAATGCTGAAGAGCTCCAACTCTGACGAGTACAGTGAGCCTGTCACGACTCCGAGGTACAACTCACTAACCTAAGACTGCTAAGGTACACCTCCCGTCGAGTACCGCGGGTCAGCCACCCAAACACATTAGTGCTCCCCGACGGGGTCTGAAACCCAAACACAGTAGTGCACCCCCCCTAATAGCCTGTAGAGGTACTCCTTCTGTTGAGTACCACGGGTCTACCACCCAAACATAGTAGTGATCCCCATCGTGGGTCTGCCACCCAAACATATTAGTGCTCCCCACTGGGCTATACAAGTCACTCCGACTCGAATCAGACAAGCAGTCTTCAGGTCTCAGCCAGCTACACGGTCTCCATACTCCGTAAGATCGTCTCCGGGAGGGTCCTCTCCACGATCTAATACTTGATACTCCACGTATCACAAAGTCTCATGAAGATGTATCTCAAAGCACCGCCTCATTATAGGTGTCTCAACGCAACAGAAGACACGTCAAACGGATGCACGGTCTGTGAGTCATTAGCCTTTTAGTCCCGGGGGCCCGGTTGGTTTTGTGTACGAACAAACCCGGTCGTATCTCAACTGTACCCTTAACTCACATAGGGTATACTCAATGGAACCGTTTCTCAATGTGATCCCCAATGCTGCTGACGGTTCGTCAATCAGACATCCGGTCTGAAATTTATCGGCTTTTCCATTCCGGGGGCCCGGTTGGATTTCGGGTACAATCCAACCCGACAATATTCCAATAGCGTCCAAACCTCAGGTGAAGTACTCCAAAAGATCCGTCTCACCGAAATGAATCCAACAAGTCAATGGCATGTCTATCGGACGTCCGGAACACAAGTTATAATCGTTTCCGCTCCGAGGGCCCGGTTGGTTTCGGGTTCGAACCAATGCGGCCGTACCCAAATTTCTCTGAAACCTTTAGTGTAATATGCAGAAATAAACATCTCGATCCAAGGATCCCAACACAACTGACAGTGCATCGATCGGAGGTTTGTATCCCATGTTATTGGCATTTGAATGGATATGTCAGGAAACAGGGGTTATGGGCCCGGTCTGACCCATCCCAGTACCCCCTAGGTCGACCCGTTAGGGCGTGGCATGACCTGGCTGGCGCGATCCGGCCCAGCCGGCACGTCCCGGTCCAGCGCGGGCCGCGGCTCGGCTCGTGGCCGAGCTGGACGCAAAGTGGGGGCGTTGTTCTCCCCAGTTGACCGTGAAATGACACAACTTTAATGTCGCGCCCCCCTAAACCCGGAACGACTTTGCCGTTCTGGTCCGCCGCGACAGTCTTCTCCGGCGACGTGCCGCCGCCGCCGGTCTTCGGCGCCGCTGGTGCTCTCCGCGGACCACCAGACGCGCACCGGTGGTCCGTTTCGGCCACAGTCTGCGCCTATGGTCATTACGGGACCCAAGATTCACTACGAAGTCTTCAAAACGCCATTGCGGCCTGTTTCTTCATTGCCCGTCGATCCACACATTATCAAAAAATCTGCGGAGGGTTTTCAGGCCATGTTTGTTTGGCCCGCGCCCTCCGCATTAGGTGTTATCAATTTTCAGTCATTAAAACACATGCTTTTAATATCGACAAGGGTATAATTTATTCAAGTATAAATTATACTAACATCATACTAATAAACGCTTTAGCATGTGAGTTTAAAAAACTAAAAAGAGTATTAAACAAAATTTCCCTACGTTTTTCCCCGCAATCAAATATTCCCAACCCGCAAACATATTCTTTCGCAGATCAACTTAATATTGAGTTAATCTGCGTTCTTTGTTTTAGAAGGAAACAAACATGGGTTTATTAACATTCACAAATTAATCCCCTATACCTTGAGTCGTTCTTTGTTCGTTGACGATAACGTGGAAGGGAAAGAATGTCGGTTCGTTGACATCGTCGTATGGTAAGAGGTGATGATGACGATGGTCGTTGGTGCTCGTCGCTTCCGTCATCGTAGGAGTGCACCCAAAGAAGAATTGATGTCTACTCTCTAGTCGTGCTATGAAGAGGATATAGGGTGCGTCATTGTTCCTCTTCGGACATTTGGTGTTCTTCAACGAAGGAGGAAAACCCCTCTTCCTTCACAAAGTTCTCTCTCAAGGGGTTTCTCCCAACAAAATATTTTCTAAGGAAAATATTTAGAGAAGATCTCTCCATCTTAAAGAAAATCCATGCAAAACTAATTATTTCAAAACTCAAAATAAATTAATTAAGTGAATCACCTAATTAATTTATCATGGGTTGGATAAATTAATTAGAGAGAGAAGAAGGTGAAGAGTTAATTTAAAATTCAAAAGTGAGGGGAGATTAAAGGGGAGTTGGCACATTAAGTGCAAGGGATTTTAAGGGGTGTTATAAGAAGTTCAAGGGGTTATGGTCTCATGTGGGCCCCACCACGCTAAAAAGACCATGGAAGATTAGGTGGGTGGGGGTCCCACCTCCCACATATTCACACATGGGAATTTGGGTGGTTGTAGGCCCCACCAACAACTTTGCATGGTAGAATTTAACTTCCTTGAATATCAAAAATTAAATTGTACACAATTTTATTTATTTCTTCCTTAAACCCCAAAATTTATCTTCTTCCCCCAAAAAAATGCACCTATGGTAAAAGTCCTCTTAAGAAAAAACTGGCACTGTGAGTTCATCAGTGCCCTCAGATTTCAATTCTGAGCACCAGTTCAAAATATAAAAAAACCCACTCGTTCGTTCACTGAATGTACCCGAGCTAAACTTCGGAAATTGATTCCTGGCACACCGGGCCTCGGAATCAGGTGACTTCAGAAACCACAGACTCGTAAAATTACAAAGAAATTAAGAAAAAAAAATTCCTTGAAATTTCCAGGTCTTTACATTACTCCCACCTTAGGGATTTACATCCCCGTAAAGCTATAACACAAACTAAGGAAAACAAATTGGTACTGAGCACATATCTGAGCCCTTTACTCCCATGTTCTCTCCTAGAGGTTCTTGAGCTACCAGTGAAAGCGCCCCTAAAGAATCGACCATCCATGTAGGACCTGCTCCTGTCGATCCTCAATCTCCACTGAAACCTTCATGCATGTCGCCCTGTCATTGACGTCCAACTCCTGGGGGTCGGTGATGTGTGAAGGGTCATTCATGTATCTCCTAAGTTGAGTTACGTGGATGATATCATGCACCTAGTGCAACTGATGTGGAAAGGTCACGCGGTAAACCACCTCACCTACCTTATTGAGGACCTAGAGAGGTTCGTTGAACCTCGGAGATAACTTGCCACCTCGGCCACATCTCTGTAAACCTCGTCGAGGTGAGGCCCGTATAAGGATGTGATCGCCATCCTCGAACTCTAGAGGCCCCCACTCCCTGATTAGAACTGAAACTCAAAACCCTTGCTGCCATGTGGGTAAGGTTGACCGACTCAAAAGTGATCGACCGCACCCTCCGGTTTATGATTTTATCCTATGCTGCCCTGGGTTTCATTTTGACCGACCATGGAAAACCCTATCCCAACATTGTAGATAAACCACAACCTTTTTGCCTAATACAGTCAATCTGTGAATGAAATGTGGATCCAATCCATACTCAGACCAACGTCGTAAGGCCTCGACGCTGCCACCGAGAGATTCCAACCGAAACTGTCGCCTTGAGGGTCAGATCACACTGTCAGCGTAAGTGTGATTATCAAGTATCCTTCCAAAGGTATCTCATGATGTGAGGGTCAAGTCTACAGCTTATCAGAAACTCTAGGTTCGGGACAAGATTTGTGGAAGAAAGAAATGATCCATATCAACATATATTACTACGACAGCTAGTAGTGGACACAGACTATCCCTCGAATCATTCTTAGAGCCATTGGGTCACACTCCTTGACTGCATGCATCTACTCTTTTTCCCTACCCTCTAGATCCCTAAAACTGGTGGGGATAACAAAGGCGGGTGGTTGTAACATGTTGAAATGTAAACCACCTCATTGTGCTCTCCTAGCTCTGCCTCCAAGTCTGCTACTCCGCAGACTCATCTGTCCTTAACATTTCTTCATCTTTAAACATTATACATGCCCGAGTCTCTAATACTGGCGCCAGTTTCCTGTTTTTTACTGCACTGTGCAGTCTTCATCCACTCCTGGATGATCTGCACCTTCTCCGCCTATGATCCGCAAGAGTTTATAAGATTATCTTTTGCCAAAAAGAGAAACTGGATCTCATCCCCTAGATGAACCACACCCATTTCCTAATACAGTCAATCTAGAAATGAATGATACATTCATACTATGGACGACGTCGTAAGGCCTCGACGTTACTACCAAGAGATCCAACTGTCACTCTCACCTCCAAGGGTCGAGTCACACTGTCGGCATCAGTGTGAGGTCACTGGGTCTCCTCCAGTAGAAATCTCGAAAGTGAGGGTGTAGACGCCGAAAAAAGTCCATAACTCCTAGAAGAAGTTTCGAAATGGCAAAGCGAAGTCATATTCGGAATCAGAGGCCTAGTCCAGAGGCCTGGGAAGTGGTGCGCAAAATAAAGGAGGGATTTGGAGAAATAAAGATGTGTGTGCGAAGCATTCCCAGGATTTGTGTAATCGAGCCGCTGGTGTGCGCAATTTTGCGCACCCTAGTTCCGCGTGGTGATGCTTTGTGCGCTGACGGTTCCCGTCGCGGAAAATTTCGCGCGCCGCCTGGATTCTACGCCGGCTGATGCCTATAAATAGAAGGCGACCCCAGACGGTTTGGGGTGAGGAATTCGGATCGGCTCCAGTGCACGCAATTCAACTCCCCCCGCGCGCAATATGACTTCCAGGTAATCCCCCTTTTTGCGCAACCTTGCACCGTGGTTCACCTTTGCGCGCAACTCCACTAGTTTAAGTGAATTTTCATCCTCCTCCGGGTAATTCCCTTGCACGTGATCGTTATCCCTTGCATTCATTCCCCTTATACATGCGCAATACCTTGCACACAATCACTAATCTGTGCAATTCTCTGGCCCTATTGCGCGCCATCCCGGTGTTTTGCGTGCAAACCTTCCTTTTGCGCGCAACACCCAGGACCCCTTTACCTTGATGCCCCTTGGCTGCCTTTCCGTGCTGGCACCTGATGTCTTCCCTGCCAGGCATGCACGCCATGCATTGTTTTCCCGTACGGCTTTCCAGGCTCGTACGAAGTAACCTCAAGGTCCCTTGGGCGGTGTTTCCCATTGCGTTGCTTTGCCTTATGCTTCTCCGCATATGCACGCTAAGGGATATTGCTTCTTCGCATAGCCACGCTAACGTGGACCCCTCAAGGGTTCGTCCTGCGGCCCCCCTTCACTACGGCCTTGCCGATACCTTCCCTCCCACAAGGGGTAGAGGTCATTGTGCATGTAAGCCCTAGGGGTGTGGAGTAAACCCACCTTGTCCAAGCTGCCGGACGTTAAACTGTTAAGAACCTCGTCCTTAACACATGATGATAAACTGTGGTCCGACCCCATGATTCGCACGCAAGGTCCCCCCCCCCCCCCCATCTCAGACATTATTTACACCTCTCGTCTCCACAGGAATGGAATCTTCCTCGCATGGAATGAGATCCTCCTTGCCGGAGTGGAGTTTGTCCACCGGGGAAGGGCTGCCTCAGAGCATAATTCCCTAGCCTCTCTTACGGAAGGTTGCACCCATGCACCTCCGTACTTCCCCATGCCAAGGCTAGTGGAGTCCCTTCCCCACTGTGCTTTGTCACACCAAGGGCCTCCACTCTAGAGTAAGCCCCAGCACCCTGGGCCGCTAACCACGCATAAGCCCCTTTTTCCTCTTCGGGCCGCTCAACGCGTAAGCCCCTTTCCGCTTCTCACGGACGCACCATTCGCGGCGTGATCGTCTGGTCCCTGCTGCCTCTTGTTTTTTCACACCAAGCATGACTCACGTGGTCTTAGAGTGTGCATCGACCATGAAATCCTCCTATGGGCCACCTCAGAGCATAAGCCCCATGCCAGCGAACTTCATGGACTTTGATCTATGCTAACGTATGGTACTTAGGAAGCCTCCACAAGGTTCAATCCCACCACCCGGTCATTCAGACCTCTCCACGTTGGATCCCCATATCCCTCTTGGTCCGCCTCAGAGCGTAAGCCCCATATCCACCATGGGCCGCCTAGGAGCATAAGCCCAAAATCCACTATGGGCCGCCTCAGAGTGTATGCCCCAGATCACTCGTCCCGCATGACGTAAAACTGTATGCCCTTGTCCCACATGACGTTAAACTGTATCTCGTCCCGCATGACGTTAAACTGTATTCCCCCTCTTGGGACGTCTCAGAGCATAATCCCCATGCCTCATATTCACGTCTCATCCTGACTTCCCCCCTCAATCCCACGTGCCTTGGGAAGCTCAAGCCCTAGCCTGGAGATCTTACTTCCTCCAGGATCCATTCCATGCATCCATTCTCACAGGTCGCCTTTTTAGGTGTCCCGCCGTATCACCGAACTATGCGGACTTTGATTCCCTACCATGGGGATACGTAGGAAGCCTCCACGAGGTTCAAGCCCATCACTCCAATATCCATCCTGATTCATATCTGGGTCGTCACATCCCGGTGAGATAATTCCACTCCATCCCACTCCATTGTATCTGGGAAGTCGCCCACATGTTGGCCCCATCATCGGTGTTCCCCCTAGGGGGTCCTTCAATCTGATCCACTCTCAGTGTTTCGATCAGTCTGATCCGTCTCCGCAAGATGTTAAACTCGCGGTATACCACATGTTAAACATGGGAAGCTGAGGAAAACCTCAGATGGTACACAATTCCCCGCGTTCGATGTGGGATGCATCAGGCTTCCGTGCCCTTGAGAAGCCCTGTGATAAGGGACAGAAGACAGACATGTCGATCCCCAGCGTCAAGACATGCCAATGACACCCCAACGTGACCATTCTCCTCACCGAAGGTTGCTGCCCCGACATGACCCCTTGGAGCGTCTCGATGGAAGCAGTGTAATTAACTGGCGTCCATGCAGATATGGCGCCGGGAATGAGCTTCACGAACCCGTATTAAATCTATGAGGGAGACCCGGATTAGGTGATGAGCTCCGAGGAGGAATCCATGGAAGGAAGAACCAAAATCCCATCATCCCGGTTTCGATCAAGGAGAAGACATCCCTGAATAAGTAGGGGATGCCGCCCGCCTTTGGAAAGAGGGAATGTGGGGACGTGAGCCGCGTGTCCTCCCATGCGTGACGGACGCGTGCGCGCCCCAGCATAAAAGCGTCGGAAACAGAAAATGGTGAACCCAACGTGAAGATATTCTCCTCAACATGGGGACATGTAGCGTTCGGGATGTCGAAAGATCAGCATGTCACCAGGTCCGGGTACCTATCACTGGGACATGACACCCGCCAGGGGTTGAGGAAATCGGGATTTTTTGCACTCCGTTCTGCGACGTCGTCAGCGTGGATCCCTCTCGCTAACGACGGAAGAAGGAATGACGCTGGGCTATTGGTTGCCGATTTCTGTTCTTGTTAGTACTAGTGGGTTCATCTCCCTACTTCCAGGAATCAGATCACTACATCCGGAGCTCGATCCCCACCTGCCCACCAGCGCAGGGGCGGGGGCAGTACCGACGCGGCTACCCCGCGCGGTCTCGCCTTTTCTACATTCACTCCGGCTCCGATTTCCATGACTGTCGGGCACTCACACCCCCTATCCCCGTTAGAAATCATCCAGCGAAGGGTGATCCAAGACTTTGTTCGTAGGTATGACGAGGAAGGGATCATCCCCACCAAGGGCCTGGCCCATTTGGATCTTGAGCCGGTTGCGCCTCACTATCACTGCCGCCCCCAAGGTCCGCGCAGAGAGCCGCCGCTCCCCACTCCAATGTTCAACCGCTTCGGGAGCCTATCCTCGGAGCGCCTTGACACATCCTTCCCCTACGCCAATGAGGTGGGGGATGTCCGGGTCTGCCTGATCAGAGACCCGTCCCAGGGGTTAACGGCAAGAACCCCCCCCCCCCAGGCTGTGTCGACATCATCGCCCGGCTCCCCGGGCTGAGGACCAGGCAATCGTTGTGCCCGCACCAACGGCTCCAACCTATCTGACCTGACGCCAGTGTCGGGCATGAGCGGAAGAGAAATCCCATCCTGGGGCAGCAACCTCAGCAGCCACTGTGGCCCGAGCCACTGCTGAATCCTGCTTCCAGACCCCCGCACACATTGAGCAGAAGAAGTCACATGCCCGACTGGGATCAAGGCCCTGAACTCCCTACAAGCAGGTTTGGTCGACTCTTTCGGTCGCGGGCACAGACAATGGCCATCGTGGACCAATCCGCGGTAGTGCCACCCATCTTGAAGACTCATTCTGTGCCACTGATCTGGAAAGCCAAAGGCTTCTTCGCGACAGCCATGCTCCGGGTATGACTCCTTCCAGTGCCCACTACACTGGGTATGAGGTCACTCCCACTACCGTTGGCCGCGAGTATGGTGTCGTTGCGTATCTAGTCACTCACTCACATGGAGGTCCTCTGTATGTCCCTTTCGACATCTGTCCCTGTGCTTCCCACACCCCGGCCTTCAGTCCCCTCTACCCCAGCACTATAGCGGCCAGGGGACTCCTTGACGGAAATCATCCTTACCCTGAGGAGCCACCCAGGGGCAGGAAGGTGGGGCGTCGTCACCGTAGGAGGAATTTCAGGGGAGTCCGGATGGAAATTAGACTGGTTCGTTTCTCAGACTCTGAGGCAGAGTACGACTCTACGGTGGAACCTTCCCCCCGACCCTCTGAGTCGAGGGTAGGGACGGGGACGCGACGCGTCAGTCTCGTACTCCCCAAATGAGAGATCTGTATGATTCCCTCCTCCCTCCGAAGGTATATCCAGGAGGACGAGGACTTGGAGTACCCCCATGGGTCAAACCCGTAGTTATCACTGGCCTCCCCAGAAGCCCCTTCCACCTCAGTCAAGGAGGGTGGGGAACTTTTTTGGGGAGCAACGGAAGATTCGCAAGGCGACACACCCTCGGCGAGAACTGAAGCTGTGACAGGAGGCCCATTTGCTGGCCCATCCTATCACGACATGGCAGCCAGGGAACTGAAGCCCTTGGAGGATGACTCAGGGATCAGCGGCCAATTGGCATGTTCGCCGTATTCCCCGCCGGCCAGCCCACCAGCCCGACGACCTGCCTCGGCGCCATTTCTAGCTCCCCGACCATTCTCGGTTGATGAGATGGGGCATAATGGTCTGGACCCCGAACCAGAGTCATGAAGCATCTGGACTATCCTCACAGCAAGCCACTTCCCCGAGAAGTTTTGGCCGGTCGCAGGATCAGATTTTGATATACTAGAGGCGCTCACCCCGGGAGAGTTTGAATGTTTCCGCTAGACTCTTCGGTTGACTCACTCCAGTATTCTCCATCAGCTAGCGCCTTATCCCGGGAGTCAAGCACATCTCACGGATATCTGTGAGCAGTGTCGTCGGGTCGACCTGGCAGTGCTCCCTACGGTTCGGTACCTCAAGTCGCCTGGCCACCGTAGGGCCCTCCAGCAACAATGTGTTTAGAGTTTTCAAGTACTCCACAAGGTTATCGAGGAAGCCACCCCCCACACGCACATCCGCGGAAGGGGGTAGTACGCTGCCCTCTTTTCTGTGCGATCCGCTGACAGCCCGATTCATCGGGCAGCCCTGAGGGAATGTCGCCAAAGGCAGTGGCGGTCAACATGGATGACCTTTCAGATGAGGGAAACTATGTGGAGCTCCTCGATGGGGACTCACCCCCTGAGGAAAAGCCGCCACTGGACCCGTCTGGGAGGATTACTCACCACCAGAGGAGCCTCTTAGGTCTCCCCACACCCACTGAGGCACTGACACTGAGCCGAAACATCGCCAAGGGTAAAGAGCATGTAGGGGCTGTCAAGCTCGCCGGCACATCTTCCTCGGTGCAGAAGGCAGAGGAAGACTCTGAGAAGGCCATTCTATACCAGTAACTTGCTGAGAAAAAGAGGCTGGTTGATGAGCTCTTGGTCGAACGCATTGCAGAGCGGCGGCCTGACTACGGTAATCCCAGTTCAGGACAGTAGGGGCAGGAGCACCTACCCCTTGCCGAGATTTCCCCGGGAAACCGCAACCATGTCGTGTTCGCCAACAGTGGAGAGGCTGGAACCCATGGAAAGAGGGCGCGATACATCTTGCCAAACCCTCCCGAGAGGCGGGGTCACCTGGGGGACCATGCTCGGTTTCCTCCCGCTGCCCCGAGAGTCGCTCCGCCAGCCGCCCCGCGAGCCGCTGAGCTTGACCAACAGATTGGAGAGCCCGACAATGCACTTGTGGTTAGAGATCCCCGCCAGGATAGGAATCCATGTCTGGACGATTTGATGGAATTACTCATCGCCCGCCTGGAGGCCCTGGAAACTCGGCAAGTGGCAATCCCACCGGACGGCAAGACATACCCAGTATGGGTGGATGATATTCCGGCCCCGCCGGGATTTGGGAACCCCACCTTCGCCCCCTTTAACGGGACCGGAGACCCACCAAAACACCTGTCCCAATTCAACTCGAGGTGCGGGCCTATGTTAGCGACTCTGGCGCAGCAGGAGGCTACCAAGATCCGTTGCTTCGTTCAGACACTAGAAGGACCGGCCTTCGTCTGGTACAACCAGCTCCCTGTTGGATCTATGACTAACTGGGAGGACCTTCGCCAGCAATTCCTCTACCAGTTCAGTTCCACAACCAGGAAGACGAACATTGTAGACCTCTTCACTTGAAAACAGAGGCCCGATGAGTGTGTCGCGGACTTCGTCGCCCGGTGGAAGGGGCTCACGTACTCCCTTGACATGCCACTAACTCAGGAGAAATTACTGAAAATGTGTGTAGGGAATGTCAAGGCAGAGCTGGTTCCTTCTATGATTACTCAGAATTACCCAGGAGGGTTCCGGGATTTCTCAGACAAGGCTCAACGCCTCGAAGAAGCCCTGCAACAGGCCAGTCAGGCACGCCCACTTCCTCCTGTAATCCTTGCAAGGAGAGCCACCAGAGCCGAGCCCACTACTGTAGCCCAGATAGAGGATCCCAGATATCTAGATTTGCTACCAGTAAGGCTAGATCAACATCCCCATAGGGGTCCACCCCCATGGGCACAGCCTCCGGCCCAGCAGCGACCGCCTCAAAATCGGCTGGTGCCTTCGCATGACGCACTGCCACCACCCAGGTGAGATAATTAGGCTTCGCCTCCTCGGAATGCTCCTCCGGCCCCTGGTCATGGTTAGCCTCCAAGATCCCCCTTTCCAGACAGAAGTAATCAGACTTACTCGTTTGATGAGGCCCAGGCCCCCGACTATTTCCGTAGCACCTTGGAGTAGTGGATCGTGTGGTTGCCTGAGTGCCGGAAGCCAGAAGTGGCGCGTCCCACTGATCACCCTAACTACTGACCTTATCACCGGATCCTGGGGAACACCATCCAGCGATTCTATGTGTTCAAGGACTGGCTCCAAGACCAGATTGACAACAACATACTCAAGTTGGTCCCAGCCCCGGCGCAGGTGGCATGTGTCTTCGTGAGATCAGATGGCATCAGCGGCAACGAGGATGAGTGGTAGAAAGCTTCTGATCGTGGGTCCCGAAAGTATAATGACTGGATGGCCCGCAGGACGGTTCCCGTGCCCATGGCATCATCTGTTCCCACCTAAGTCAGACAGAGCCCTCAGAATCTACGAGTGCCTCTTTGGCATCGTCGTCCCAGCCTACCTCTTCCCAGAAGAGCAAGCGGTGATGCGAGAAGAAAGAACGTGCCCTGCCAGTGCAGTAATCTTCCCGTACGCTTGGTGATTTTATGCCCCCAGAGATGGGGATCCCCCGAGACTCCGTCCGGTAGTGGATGACTCCTCGATTGAAAACCTGGGGTACGCTTCGGTTAACACCGTAGAGTTGGTAAATCCCTTTTTGGCTCCTGAAGATGAGGAATGCCAGGTGGACTTCCCTAATGTCCCCAGCCATCGCCAACATCGGCGGAGCCGTGGCTACGTGAATCGCCGGGGCATGGTAGCCGTCACCTCTAGCCATGCCGTGCACGCTACTGAGACCAGGCAGCAGACCCGATACAGAGATCAGCGCACGTGGTCCCCTAACCCGGTGTCTACAGGTTCGCCTCCACCTCCGTTTGTGTTGCTGGATCAGGCAGGACCACCTCGTCCGTGTCGCAACCAGCCCTACCCGGCCACCGGCCGACTACAGCATTCCGGTCCTAAAGCGGAAGCCACCTCCCGGGCTTCGACTAGTGAACAGCGAGACGTGCCTAGTACCAGTCAGTCACTGGTCCCGCCGGCAGGGCCCGCTATGCCTCTAATCGCAGAGCGACCTCCCTTAAGCAGAAGCTCACATTTGTCTTGAAATTATGATGTTCTGAAGCACCTGGACGGAATTACGGCAATGATTTCTATCCTTGAGGCCCTTCTCCTATCGTCTGAAATGCGAGAGGTTCTCGCCGATGCTCTAAGGAGCCCCCTCCAATTCGAGACGGAGGTGGCAGCTGCATAAGACTTCCAGACCGAAGCGATTGAGGACGCCGAATTTCAGGCGGTTATCTCATTTTCTGGTGAAGATGATGACCCTCCCATACAGGGGCACATTTTCCCACTGTACGTCACCGG
Source organism: Viscum album (assembly GCA_963277665.1). Classification (NCBI taxonomy): domain Eukaryota; kingdom Viridiplantae; phylum Streptophyta; class Magnoliopsida; order Santalales; family Viscaceae; genus Viscum; species Viscum album. The sequence continues at coordinate 1,531,310,276 of OY728120.1, read as the reverse complement.
CCAGTTCAATGGCGTGGAAGTTCGCCGCTGTCTTGTTGACACGGGTTCCGGGATTAACCTCATCCCAACTCGGACAGTGCGGAAACTAGGGTTGTATGAGGATGATTTAACCCCCTCCAACCTCAGGATCCAGGGGTATGACAGGACCGAGAAAACTCCACTTGGCATGATTCGACTGAAGACCCAGTTCGGCGGCCTAATTGCCAATACCGAATTCATGGTTGTCTCTCAGGACACTGCCTATAACGCATTGTTGGGTAGGCCATGGCTCCACCTTCACGCAGCGATCCCCTCCTCGTACCACTAGTGCCTCAAATACTCCCTTAAGGGTCGAGTGGCCGTGGTCCAAGGAGATGCGTCTCCATTTGCCTCTTGTGAAGCCCGTTATCTGGACACTGACTACTACAATAGCAAGGACAAGAAGATTTTGGCAGGTGAGGTCGAGCCCTCCACTGTTGCGAGTGGTCCCTGGGCAGGTTTGGATGACGCATATGTCTTCCCAATCCATCGGTTGGAGGCCATGACCCCCAACATGGGGCAGTGCTCTGTTGTTTTGGGTACCAGAGGAAGGCATATTTCCGGGTCCAAGTGACGTCAGGAAATCACCTCGTACTCTTACACCATCCAGGCTCAGGTAATCCCTGATCCTCCTACCCCTGTACGATATCGGGATGTTGGTCTCATGGAAACGGCAGTACGTCATACGTGTCTGTTTCGTCGGGCCGGAATCGATCGGCTCAATTCAACGCGCCACTACTACTTTGATGTCATAAAGTGTGGCCCCTTGGGCCGAAGGCCATATAGGATTGGATCAACTGCCTTTGTCTCCATGGTCTCCGTAGTGCATGGGTCCCCTGACATAGCAACCTCTGCCGTCCAGGCCGGTACCAGCTTCCCATCAGGGTCTGGCAGCCCTAAAACAGCTCCCTCCGTGGATGATCCTTCCACAAGCAGAGAGGAGAACATGGAAGATGCTCCTCCTGCCTTTGAGGAGGGCGTCCCCACCATGGTTGATGATTTAGTGCAGGTGAAACTCGATAGCGAGGAGGACCCGAGACCCACATTGGTTAGCGCCGCTATACCCCCCGAGGAACAACAACATTACATAGACTTCCTCAGATAGCACTATGATGTGTCCTACTGGAGTTATGACGAGATGCCAGGACTAGATCCCCAGGTAGCCATCCACCGCCCTGGCCTTCCAGCAAACCATCGCGGGTTCAAGCAGCCTCCCAGAAAGATTCACCCCTCTCACGATGCCATGGTTGAGGCTGCGGTTGATAAGCTCATCAAGGCCAACTTCGTTAAAGAAGTCTAGAACCCCAGGTGGAAATCCAACATTTTTTCAGTCAGGAAGAAGAATGGGCAGATCATAGTCTATATCGACTTCCGCGATCTCAATCTCCACTATCCGAAGGATGATTTTCTCCTTCCCGTGACAGAGTTGTTGATCGATGCAACGGCCTGGTTCCAAGCCCTTTCCTTCATGGATGGGTACTCCGGGTATAACCAGATCCAGATGGCCCCCGAGGATGAACAGTTCACTGCCTTCAGGTCCCCCAGGGTACTTTCTGCTACCAGGTTATGCCCTTCGGCCTAAAGAATGTAGGTGCCACCTATCAACGGGCCATGCACTGCATATTCAAGCTGATTCTCGAGATGTTGGTGGAGTGTTACGTGGATGTTCTGGTGGTTAAATATCGTCAGTGCCAGGACCATCTCAAAGACCTCTATAAAGGGTTTTTCTTCCTCCGTTCTCGCCACTTGAAGATGAACCCGTTGAAGTGTGCCTTCAGGGTCACCTCCGGAAAGTTTCATGGCTTCATTTTTAGGTATACAGGCTTCGAGATCGACCAAGACAAGATCAAGGCCATCAGTCAGATTCCACCCCTGAGTAATATTCGGAGGATAAGAGGCCTTCAAGGCCACTTAGCCTATATACACCAATTCATCGCGAATCTGGACGGCAAGTGTAATCCCTTTTCCCGGCTCATGAAGAAGGGAGCCGCCTACGAATGGGATGAAGAGTGTCAGATCGCTTTTTAGGAAATCAATCAGTATCTGCTTCAACCTCCGGTCTTGATGCCACCCATTTCCGGAAAGCTGCTGGTCCTTTACGTGACCGCCCTGGAGCAATCCCTTGGCACACTTCTCTCCCAGAAGAAGAACGTGGGAACAGAGAATAGCCTCTACTACATCAAAAAAAATGTATCTCCTCCTGATATGACCCCATATTTTATTTTACTTTTAAATATTGTTTTTCCCTTATGTGTTAATTTTTTTATAATTTAATATGCGGGGATATTTTGAGGTTGGAAGTGAAATTTTTGGGGAAGATATAAGGATTTGTTTCTAGTGTAAAAAAACATTGCAAGTAAAAGTTGGGAGCTCATTGGGTAACCAGTGAGGTTAGGAGAGGCTAACCAAACTACCCCTTCAACCATGGGGTTATTGGTTGTTTTCCACCAGGAACCCAATAGTCTTTTGGTATAAAATATCATTATAATTGTTTTTAAATATTTAATAAAAAATTTATAAATTCCCCCTTGTTTTTTATGAATATGTATAGTGGACCCCACACACATTTTCTCACTTCCCCACTTCAATGATCAGAGTGATCTTGACATCCTGTAAAATGACATATTTTAGATTCATTCATGGAATTGGTCTTCTTAGAATGAAAATAATTATTTTATCCCCCACTATTAGTTTCCATCATTTTTTGGTTGATATATCTCTAACATAACTTCTTTGTTACATTTTATTATTAATTTTTGAAATATACCATTCAAATTGGAATCAGATGGTAATTGATTGAAATAATATTTGTTAAGGATCATTGTAGGTGGTAATTAGTATCTTTAATAAATATTCATGTGTTTCATGAGTGAATGTGTAAGTGGATATGGTTCACAAATACAAGGGTTTGAAATATGATTCCAAAGTGTTAAAAATCATGGAATTAATTCATTGTGATTAAAGAAATTAGTAGATAATCAACCAAGGGTATATTTAATTTCATATCACTTGGAAACCAAGTTTCTCTTTTAGTTGTTAATTTATTTTATATATGGATCCCTTAATGGATATAATGTTATGTGAATATTAAAATGGACCAATGTGGTCTCTTATGACCATGATTAGAAACATTTCAAGGACATATTATATTACAATGTGTACAATAATATTATTCTATATTGGGTGATTAGATAAAATTGGAATTTAATATTATGATGACCTTTTATGTATCTATTTATTTACTGGTGGGAATGATAGGTCAAACATGGAATGTTTATAATTTTATTAGTACATATGAATACTAGATTTAAGCTGATATGGTATGTGTGAACCAAGTGGATTTGGGAAAGTATTAAACTATGTAGTTCCATACTGAGTATTATTTATCATCAAGTTAATGTTATATTTGGATTATGGATTGATGTTACTATTCTTACATATGCCTATGATATGTCATGATCCATGATTTTATATGATGGTGACTTGATTCCATGGGATGAATATGTTATGTCACATCCTCTATTGCTATGTTGAGACCAAGATATGTTATTTTTCAACTTATTATTTAATGGGACACTATGTTATAACTATTTACAAAATTCTCATGCTGCCTTTTTAATAAAATATTTGGTTTTAGTCCTTAAATTTATAGGATTTATGGTTAATTAATAACAAAACACATTCTATTATAATGTTTGATACTCTCTTATAGATTTATATTATATTTATAGAATCATTCTCAAAGATATCCTTATGGTCATTTTTTAATTATATCTCATTATAATTGAGTAGAGTGAATACCATTTATTGAGGTACAAAATAATATTTATACACATGAATGCATATTAAAAATGAAACTCGTTTTCAATTTTAACATATGGAATCATATGATAATCACATAAGGATTGGTTAATATGTAGTTTATAACCATATAGGAATGTGATATAGGTTTTAAAAACCAAATTAGAGATATTCCATAATTTTAAGTAATTGTGAAGACATAATATAATTTAATTATCTATAGGATGTAACGAATGTAATTTAAATATATATTGAGAGAACGGTTCAATTTTAAACCCCACATGATGATCTTAAAGTTCACTTTAATGTTTAAACCTATACAATAAGGTGATAATATTTTTTTTATGTTTTTGAAGTCATAAAGGTAGACTATATGTGGTCATATTAGAGTTTAATGATACAAAATAGGGTAATAACATATACTCTATAAATTAAAATTGAATGGGAGTTTAAAAATGTAACACCCTACAGTAGTTCATGTTAGTAGAACTAGTGAAAACTGGGTTCCAATGAGTTTGGAACTGAGGATAATGTAGATTTATGGTTTTGGATTGAGAATTAGCTATTTTACTAATATTATAAATGATAAATATGATCTTTATGAGTATGTATATTTGGTATAGGATGCCTATAGTGAGTTTCATGAGTCTGGAATGGGTTTAGGAAGTGATTTTCTACAAGTTTCTCATCATGACACAACAAAAGGGGATTACGATAAGATCAGGTGTTTCGTATGATATTTTTTTTCTAAACATATTGTATTAAATTGTATAATAGGGAACACTAATTTAGGGGGAGGACTACATAAGATTAATATCTCACATATGTTTTTTTTTCACCATGGAATTAGGGATCTGTGCAGCAGGGAGGCCTCTATGATATTAGTTTTCTTCCTAGAGTTGAGAGAAACTATGTCATAACATATGGATTTGCAGTGTTGAAAAGGCTATATTGGAGTATCCTTAAAGCCTATGTAAGATTTAATTTTATCTATAGGCAGTTGTTAACAATGTGGCCAATGTGTTGTGTTTTTATGGGAATGTTTTCTTTCAGTTTAGGTAGTGCATCATAGTAGATAAGGGATTTACTTTGAATCTGTTCTAATAGGGAAAAAATGCACCATAATAGGGGAAGGATATGTTGTGAAGTCATTCTCAATGAGTTTTATTTTATCAATTAGTGGGATCATCATGTTGTAAAATTAAATAGACAATGGAGGTTGTTTTTTTTTGTTTTAATACGAGTAAGGTGTTATGTCATTACTATAGGGACTACGTCAAAAGGTGAACCTGGCAGTGGAATTGCTCCGTGAAATTTGTTCTCAAACCATTACACCTGCTTTGGATATTTTTTTAAAAATTAAGTTATATTTTTTTAGTAATAAAATCATATTAAATTTGTCTTCCCTCATTTTTCTAAGAACCCACAAACATAGACCACTTCTCTCTAAGGTATCCACTTCTAAGTTGAGATATTATTCATTTGTATCAAGAATAATGTCCTATCTTTTGAACAAGTTTTTCATGGGTAAGGGAAAAATACTCTTCAATATATTATTTATTTTATATACATTTTCAAGAAATTAAATAATCTGTTCTCTAATTTAATTAATTGGTATGGGTTGTCAATTTCTATCAATAAGTGTTGATTCACTCAATGATACTCGATGGGTGGGATTCTAGTGGATCATAGTAGGTGGTCCTACCCTAATCACTTTTATTTATTTTGGATCAATTTAATGTGTGATTCATGGCTTTAATTCCAATATATGATTTAAAAAAATAATTGAAATAGTTTTCCATAACCCATATGAGTTTGGTAAGTATATATAAGTCCATGGGAGACCCTTTGAATGGTATTATTCAATTCCATGGACAATAGTGGACACAAGATCAAATTTAAGTGTGTTAGAATTTATACATTGGACACAAAGAGAGTTTCATTTATTTATTTTATAACACTTAAGAACTTTTTATTTTCCTTATCCTCTCAAGACATTTGAAATGTATTTAAATAAGGGTGGATTGTGTGAGCCACTACTTGTAATGTTATTTTCACTACATGAGTGAGAGTATTTTCTATGAGGGATATGTTTGGACTTCCATTTGGACATATATTAATTCCATGGATAACAAGGTCCATGGGGTAGAAATTAAACTATTGGAAGTATATCCTTAGAACCAATGCAGATGTATCCTTGGTATACTGTGATATAATAAACCTATAAAAGGTCCCCATATACTCCTCTAAGTATATTATTTGTATGAAATATGTGAGTAAAAATTGGGGATTGACCCAAATGGACCATTAGTATTTCCTCATAAGCATTTTAGACGATATCACTAATATATTGGGTGGGTGTTCCTACCCATTCTAATATATAGTAACTAAGTGGGTTCTATCTCAGTTTAAAAAAGGGATATTATTTGAGTGCGTGTGAACCAATTGAAATCAAAATTAATGTGAGTTTCAAATTATAAAAATCGCATTAATCCTTTCCCATATAGATTTTCGTAAGCTGTTAATTAGTCCCTTTATGTTTTGTGGTTATATTGTGTGACGATATACCCTGTTTTATTGTTATTTCCATAATGTGGATGAGATTCACCTTGCTTGAAATGTTGTTTGGGTGTGGGATGACTTTCCCTATTACATTGATATTTCTTATGGCTTGGAATGAAATCCCACTTGTGTTTTTGATTCCTATGATGTGGGAAGATATACCTGATGTGATAATGTGACATGTTTCATGGGACACTTTCCTACTTACTATATGATAATGTAACCAGGGATGTTATTCCCAACCATAAATGCTTTATTTAATAATATTGTATTGTAGACTTTAATAGATTAATATGAGGGGTCTGAAAACATGAGGGTGGAAACCAATATAGTCTTTGGAAACCTCTCCCATATTCATATATATGTTTTACACTAAATCAATATATATTGAACTAAGATCATTATAGTTTGGGTTCGTTTTCCCCATTTTTCTTTTTTTAATATGAGTTACGTTCAAGAAAATCAAGGGTGTGGATTATTATATTCTTGAGTTGTTTTCTCATTGGCCATCATTTTATAGATTAGAGTCAATTTCTTCCCATTATCTTATAATACCATTCCATGGTCAAGATGCTCATGGGGTGAGACCATAGATATAGGGTCCAAATTTCCCCTTATTCTGATGTTTCTATGCCATGGATGAGATGGCCATGTGGCGAGACCATATATATAGGTGTCTCCTCTCTCCTTCATCTAGAGTTATTATTCCATAGTTCAGATTCCCATACGGTGTGACCATATAGACCTAGGTTTCTTCTTCCATTTATTATTATTTTTATATAGTGGTAGAGATATAATGAGGTTGATATTCCTAAATCCAAAAACAACCTTTATGTCGAGTTTATATTTATTTGAGTTGTAATTGAGATGGTATAGGACCAATATCATATAGGTAGGGGATTTCATTAACCACTTAATCTTGTAATATTATAATATGGTAAATATTATTTGAGTTGAGGCCTTATAGAAATGGGAATACACTTCCCAATCGAAATCCCTATTTATTGTGATATGTTAGGAGGCACCGTGACACCGACTAAAGAAGTTATAGTCACACCCTAGTGGTTCTGTAATACCTAAAGTTGTGAAATATTTATTTGTACTATTATGTCTTATTTATCATTACTTATGAGAATATCATAATATACATGCACCTGTAAATATTGAAAATAGTTAGGGACACCATTTATCATGGCTTACTATATTATACTCATATCCTTCTCTAGTTCCATGGTATATGAGTGGACCTTCTGATTCATGTTCTAATTATAGGCAACGACTCTACTTTTGATGAATAGGACATAGAACATGTTTGGAGTTGAGATATGGGACCAAGCATTGAATTGGGACTAGTTTTTCTATCATCTATAGTCATTTTCTTACTTTAGAGGATTATATTATACAATCCTCACATATAAGATCATTTTTATTTACATGAATTCCTGACATTACAACTGGTCATTTTAAATGACAAATGTGTTTCAATTATTGTGTCATTCATTTATCTTTGATTCATTTATTTTCTTATTTTATTTAGGTGATTTTACGTTACAATTTTCCTTCTATTGTGATTTATGGCTAATTTTCCAAATATGGTCTAGCCTTCCCACTTCATATATAAACACGCAATGTTAATCGATAGCCTTTGGTGTATGGGTTGGTCCACTTGAGGTATGTGGAACACAATTTGGTTGTAGTGGATGTGAACTAGATTGGGGACACTATAAAGTCATTTCACAGTCTTGTTTATTATTTTTATTTTACTATTTGGGAGATTATGTAGGGAGATAAAATAGGTCAGAAAATGTGATATATTTTATGTCTTAGGCATGGAGATCATTTTCTTGAAAAAAAAAATATGTTACTAAGGATCTGTGATTGTTTTTCCCCTTATCTATTAAAATTATGATATTTTTATTATTTCAAGTATTATGTTTTCAGATTATTGATTTTCTATTTTTACTCTTATACTTGGGTGGAAATAGAAGTGGCTTAATTCATTATAGTACACTAGTACAAAAAACATTTTTTACGTCAGTTATTTATAAGCGACGTGAAAAGCCGTATAATTGATTTAAAACGTCGGTTATAATATAACCGACGTTAAAAATGCATTATGTTGATTTATCACGTCGGTTATTTTATAACTGACGTGATAAATCCATTATCTTGATTTATCACGTCGGTTATAAAATAACCGACGTGATAAAGTCGATTTTTTTACACTGGTTATTTAATAACTGACATAATAAATTAGTTTATCTCATCGGTTTTAAAAAAACCGACATGAAAGTTAAAATTTTTAATCACGCCAATCATGAGATCGATTTTTTTACAACGCGGCATTGAAATTTTCAATTGCCGCCTAATATTTCATATGTTGTGAATTTATTTTTAAGTGATTTTCACTGATTTTTCACGTCAGTTATTATATAACCGATGTGAAAAAATAAATTTTTATGACCTTTTCACGTCGGTTATATAAGAACCGACCTGAAAAATACATTTTTATGACTTTTTCACATCGGTTATTGAATAACCGACATGAAAAATTGATAAAAAACATGTATTTAATTTCCTATTCTTCTATTTGACATGTCCCGGATCTCAAATGGTGTTACGGATCAAATTTTATAGCCATCAAAATTTGATCTCCTCTAAAAGAAGTCTTAAAAAATGTCAACTTATGATGGCCATAACTTCTGATCCGTAAATCCGTTTGAGCTCTGTGACCTGTAAAAACAAAGCATGGAGAATTATATACATGTGTTTTAACATTTTTCATGTCGTTTGTTTAAAAACCGACGTGAAAAATGACTTTGAACGTCGGTTCTTTAATAACCGACGTGAAAAATCAGCTTTCATTCGCTTTTTCACATCGGTTATTAAATAACCGACGTTAAAAGTCATTTTTCACGTCGGTTATTAAATAAACGACGTGAATTTTTTTTCAAAACATGTAGATAATTTTTGAAGCTTCGTTTTGACAGGTCACAGAGCTCAAACGGATTTACGGATCAGAAGTTATGGCAATCAGAAGTTTACATTTTTTAAGACTTCGTTTAGAGGAGATCAAATTTTGATGGCTATAACTTTTGATCCGTAACACCATTTAAGCTCCGGGACATGTCAAAAAGAAGAATGGGAAATTAACTACATGTTTTTTTATCTATTTTTCATGTCGGTTATTTAATAACCGATGTGAAGAAGTAATAAAAATGTATTTTTCATGTCGGTTCTTATATAACCAACGTGAAAAGGTCGTAAACATTTATCTTTCACGTCGGTTATCTAATAACCGTCGTGAAAAATCAGCGAAAATCGCTTAAAAATAAATTCGCAGCATACAAAATATTAGGCAGCAATTGAAAATTTCAATGCTGTATTGTAAAAAAATACAAAATATTAGGCGGTAATTGAAAATTTCAATGACGCTTTGTAAAAAAAATTGATCTCATTATTGTCGTGATTCGAAATTTTAACATTCACATTGGTTTTTTTATAACCGATGTGATTGATAAGTTTTTTATCCCGCCAAAGCAGAATTTCAATTTTTTACAGCGCGAAATCAAAATTTTTGATTGCCGCCTAAAACATTTAATACCACGTTTTCTTTTATCATAACATTTATATATTTTCATTATGCGCATATGGTTAAAATTTTTTGTGATCATTTCTTTCAACCATCACCATCCAACCGAGTCGACTCATTTGATCTTCATGATGAATCCATTATTTCTTCTTTTTGCGATCTTATAAATGTATTGGTTATTATTTTTCCATGATTTATGTTTTTTATGATTAGTTTTCTTAATTATTATACCATTTAATGATTTTTATTTTATTATAATGAATAATAATTTTCCGTATCATGGTAAAACTAAAATTAATCCTTCAGATTCAATTTTTTTAAAGACGAAGTTCTTCACTTCGTGATCTCATCAAGGCATTTGTTATTATATTCCCATGATTTATGTTTTTTATGATTAGTTTTCTTAATTCTTATACAATTTAATTATTATTATTTTATTATAATGAATAAAAATGTTTCTTATCAAGTTAAAACTACAAATCCTCCTTCAGATTCAAAAAATACTTTTAAGACGAAGCTTTCGTTGGCTCATTCGATGTTTCCTCGTAAAAAAATATGAATCCTCTGATAGTCATAACTTTTGAACCGTAACTCCGTTTTAGCTCTACGACCTATCAAATCAAATATTGCGAAATTATCTACAATATGGTTAAAATTTTTCATGTCCTTTATTAAATAAATGACGTAAAAAATGCCTTTTAAGGATTCTTGTTTAAAAACCGACGTGAAAAATTCATCAGTTTTTTAAAACGAATGGTCTCTCACGTCGGTTTTTAAATATCGGACGTGAAAAATCCAAAAAAAAACATTTTTCAAGTCGGTTATTAGATAACCGACGTGAAAATGTTTTTTTCATGATTTTCACGTCGGTTATTTAAAAACCGATGTGAAATATAGAGTTTCAACGTCATTTATTATGAAAAATAGACGGTCTTTCACGTCGGTTTTTAAATAACCGACGTGAAAATCATGATTTTTTTTATAACGTCGGTTAATAAATAACCGACGTTAAAAATAATATTTTTAACGTCGCTCGCAAACATGTCGGTTCAAAACTGACGTGAAAAAGAAAAAATAACCGACGTAAAAACTGTTTTTGTACTAGTGGTATCATATATTATTCACATAAAATTCATGTTAATTTTTATGATTGATCACCTAGATGATGACATGGGGTCAAGTTATTTAATGTTTTAGTAACATCTTATAAGAATTTTCTAATATAACTCAACGGTGTAATTCTAATTAACTGGTAATTTTTTATTATGTTATTACTATTTATAATTGTTGGGGGTTATCCTTCGTATATTTGATACCTATACTTGGAATGGGTAGGTAGACTAGGGATATTTTTAGTGATGTGACACCCAATAGTTTTTTCAACTCAGTGAGGGTATAATGGGAAACATTTCTTGGGGGTAAAACCATTGATATGCCTATGGATATGATAGAGTTCCTTTAGGGGAGTACCTTGTTATGCAGGTACCTAGTTAGGATTGACAAACAAGGATCAATGTCTTAATTTTACGATATAGATTCCATTATTGATAAATCCTATAAATGGAGTGATGTAACATTAGTTTCCTTATATATTTAAGACTAATGAATAAAATATTATTTTTAGGGTTTCAAGTAATTAGGATAAAGACCATTGATTGGATACGAGAGGGATGTGGTGAGGTTTTCAGCTCAAGATTCTAGTGAGTTTATCTTTTTCCATGTGATAGGGTGATTTTCCTTCTTATACCTAGTATTGGTTTCTGATAATGTGAGGGTATCCTAAGAGAGTCTTGAAAACCAAGCACACTATTTCAATTTAGATAATAACCATGGGTAAATGCCTGTATGATATTAAAAAACTTGAGTTATGTGTGGTCAGGTTTTTTATAGAAAAAATAAATTTCTTGAGGTATATTAATATGGAAACATTGTGGAGTTCCATAAGATAACATGACCAATATTCATGTGAGGCAAGTCGGATTATCAAGTTGTTCATTGATCCTAGGATTTTAGGGATATGACTCTTAATGATGTGATTTAGGTTATAGATAAGGTTATAATAAGGTGCATGCTTTCTTGGTTTTTCATTTTAATTATCTAAAATATCTATTTTCACCATCGTAATTAGGTATTTATTAGTAATTCATTTTTTATTAGTTGGATGATCTTATAGACTCTGAGTATGGTTGTTTATGGATGTAGTCTAATATTTTAATGTTAAATGAGATATTAGTATTTTTGATAGGCATAACCAACCTTGTATAAATTGTTAGATATTTTGATAGGTTGATCTTTAGAAACTCTATATTTTATGGAGAGTGTGTATGCAGGTTTCCTGATGCTTAATGTTATATAATGGTGACATAGTCAATGAGTAGTTTTTTCTTTTGAATCATTTTTGGAATATGGTTAGGTTGATAGGAATGTGTGTTTGAGACCTTGATACCTTCTTGGTATAAGACCTTATGAGGTGCCTTCTTATTGTTGTGGTGTAACACCATAATATTTAATAGTAAGTTATTTTCTTTAAATAAATTCAAAAGATTATGCTACACGCAACAATGAGTTCAAGCACACCATAACTTACCGAACTAGCTATTCAAAAAGTGTTCATGAATCGTATTAATTGAATTTTTTTATTTTTTATACTCCATATAATTTCAACATCCATATTATGTGTTTCTTAGACATAATATAAGAACAAATTCAATTTTTTAGATAAGAGAATTATTTTACAAAAATTGCAATTTTACAGCCTATTAATGGAGAACCCTTTTTAAATCCAATATTTGAAACTTTTATATATAAAATTTGAGAAAATAAACTTCTTCTTTAGAGTCGGGACATAAAAATTTTGTTTGTATAATTTTTCGGTGTTTTTTTGTAACTTTAAATTTTTTTATGAAAAGTGAAAAATACTATATTTTAATTGATAACAACTATTTTAATCAATATAATTTATAGTGTTAAATTATAAATTTGAATTATTCTGAAGTATAATTAGATTATATTTTTATCATTTAATCCAATTTTGGTAGTTGAATGTAATTTTGCATCTAAATTGGACATAAACACATATCAATCTTTTGATAGTTTTTACTTCTCAAAAACCCGCATTATGGTTTTGACAACGTGAATATTTTTAAAAATAAATTAATTAATACAAAATCATTACTTTTAATTTTAAAAAATAGACTTCATTTTTAAATTTTGAATATAAAAATTAGCTTCGGGTGGATTTTTGGATTTTTTCTAAAAACATTCAATTTTTGATGAATAGTGAATAACATTGTGTTTTTGTTTAAAGCCGGCTATTAATTTAAATAATTATTTTAATTTAAATTTATTTTAATGTCAAAATAGATACATAATACCTATATTATTCAAATGTAATTCAATGATCTCATTTTATAATAAGAATTTATATATTAAATTTTATTGATCTTTTTATCGTCTTTTACTCACCTTCTAGGAACAATTGAAAATTAGCATCAAACATAATTTTACCGCTTCTATGAATTGAATTTAAAAAATAATAGGGACACAATTGAAATTAGTAAGTAAAATGTGGTTCAATAGGATGAAAATAATTTTTGGTGAATAGTAACTTTTGAATTTTATTTACCACTATTAAAAATAAATTGGGTAATTAACGATAAGAATGATATTATAACTACAATATTACCTATCTTAATTATATTGGATAATTTTATTTCGACCAAAATAAACCTCGGGACAAAAATATGATCCTTTTTGATCCACTTGGATTAGATTAGGACATTTAATAAATTTAAGTTAAAGTAGAGTTAAAAGTGTTAAATTCAAATTTTGATAAACAAACCATGTTTAATATAAGTTTATATATAAGTTACGTTTTACTATAAATATACATTAGAAATATAAAAATATATCATACATCATGGTATTTTATTTATAATTTCCAGACATTAAATAATTAAATTTGTCTTATGACACAATGATGATGAAGTAACTATCTTATTAATGAATGACTAAAATAAATTATGTTATAAATATTAAAATGAATTTAAATTGAAACTTTTGATGACATAAACGAATTTTATAGGTAAATATGACATTTTAGAGTTTATTAAATGTATTTTTTATAAGAAATATAATTTTTCAACATTCAAAAAAAACAAATACTTAATAGTGTAAAAATTGACATAAATAAGTTTTTAAAAAAAATACTATTTTATTAAATTATGTATTAGTCCTAAAAATCAATGGTTTGGAAAAAGGACATATATAATGATAGATATGTCATTAATGAACAACTTGGGGTTCTCTTTCAATTTTATAGTATGTTTATTAACCATGTATTATAATAATGCAAGAATACATGGTAAAAGTTAAACCTTTTAACAAAGAGTTAAATCTCAATGATAAGGATAATATGGTGACATAAACATGTATAAAACATATTGTTTTAAAGGGTTTTGACCCAAACCCACCATAGAATCTATATAACTCCATTTATATCCATTAGATAATGAAAATGATTTTAAAATAAAATAATATTTCAAACTTTTCCTAAAGTGACCCTCACCTATCTTATAAAAGAGTACTTGACCTTATCTTAATTTCACTCCTCCAAAGTCGTTTGGCTTGTCCTAACCCATATCAAATATCCTCCAAAATAACCTCACTTCAACCTAGAGTCCTTACTTTGATCAGAAAGAAAATCTAAGGAGCCTTTTTGTTCAAATAAAAAGGAACAACCAAAAAAAGAGGTTATTATATCATCACCTCTTTCAAAGTTCATTTCTTCTTCCTCATATCATTCGTTGTTGTTTATATACTAAAATAATAACTCCAGTACCTTCTACTGACTGAGAAGTTTTTATAAATATTTTACAACCACATTCATTGTTCTTTCCATCCTATGATTGACAAAGTCACCAAACGTGCATACATACGGCTTACCGTCTCCACGTCGAGGTGTAGTTTTTTATTCAACACTTCATTATTAGGATGAGTTTAATAATGAGTATAACTAATATAAATAATAAATATAACATATTAATTATTCTTTATATATAATATATAATCCAATTACATACGATTTAACAACTAATAGAATGATATTGTCGCTCGTGCATACGTATGGCTTACCAACTTCACGACATGATGAGATTTCGTTAGCCATCATAACCATTCAAGAATAATTCTCATTTTGTTATTAAAAATATCTTTTAAGAACATAATATCATTCTAGATATGGATCAAATACATCTTATCCCTAACAAATATGACTTACATAACAAAACATATAAAGGAAAATGAATCAATTAACACCCAAAATAATGATACTACTAAAATATCATTAACAAAGCTATATTAGAAGATCATATATGATATCATATTTATGTATCTGGTTCTCATATAATATAATAAAAATTATTTCACCATTTTACATTAGGTAAATGTACCCTCTACTATGTAAAAGTACAAGGTAATGGGTTTTCATCTCACTTTTTATTCCCATCATATTCATGCTATATTTTCCACTATTTCCTTTTGTGTGGCGTATGTAGTTCCCATGATTGTATTCATTGTGTAATATACATTAATTTATGGGAATTTAAATATTCATTTTATGATCCTTCTATAATGGGATATATGTTTTGTAAGTTACCAAATCAGTAAGGGAATATCATATTTCAATTTCCACTCATTGGGTTTTACGTATACTTCATATATTATTTTACCACAACATTATGTGTGGAAAAAATATTTATTTATATATGTAGTAATTTCCACTCCCCTTTATGTTTATATAATTTTGATACACATAATCGCACTAATAATAAATTCTCAAGTCATTGATATGAACTTGGTAAGGGTAATCTTTACTCAATTTCCTTCCATAGAGTTAAATATCCAAGTCATTGGTTTTGTTTTTACAAGAATATGAGTAAATGTCCTATGATTGATTTACACGGTCTATCAAATCATATGTAGTGTATTTATATTTTTCACACATAATTATGTCATTGAATTATCCTTAATTGAAGGATACGGTCTCTATAAGAGATTTCGTCTCAATTTACTTTATATTGATTATTTTTTGTTGTTATGAACCGATTCAATTTTATATAGTGTATATACTATCCTTGTAATAGCCCGAGATTTTATAAAAAAATATTCTTTTTAATTTCATTAATGTCTTGTGTTGTACGCTACACTAAAAGGAGCTTGCTCAACACGCATCCTTGACTTTCCTTGCATTACACGCAATCACGACCTTCCTCGATAGCGTGTGTAGTACGCAATACCGAGTTTCATTAAACAACGATATGCTATTAAAATATTATTAAAACTAACTGTTATGAATAGTAATAACCACCTTTTAAAATTTTAGAAATTTTATCTGTCAAAATGGACTTCATTTTTGGATTCGGAGTATCGATTTTAGCCTATGGTGAAATTTTGGTACTTTTCGGATAACTTTCATATTCTGATGAATAGTGAAAATTACTAAATTATAATTAAAAACAACTTTTTTAATCGAAATAACTAATAGTGATAAATTATTAATTTGACTGGTTTTAAATTATATTTAGAATATATTTTTACAATTTAATACAATTTTGGTCATTGGATGTAACTTCACATTTAAACCAGTCATAAACAAGTGTCAATCTTTTGATAGTTATTATCTCTTAAGAACACGCTATTTGTTTTGATGATGGGAATTAATTTTTAAATTAATTAATGCAACTGATATGTTTTGAATTTGATAAAATATACATAATTTTTGAATTCATAATATCAAATATAGCTTAGATCTAATTTTTGGTATTTTTCTGAAAACTTTCATTTTTTTGATGAATAGTGAAACCACTAAGTGGTAGTTAAAAAAACTGAATTTTTCATAAAACTTAATTTTACCGCTTATGTGAGTGGAATTTCAAAAATCCGAGAGACACGGTTGATGTCAGTAAGTAAAATGTTTTTCAATGAGATGAAAATAATTTTTGGTGAATAGTAACTTTTTACTTTTTTTACCATGGTTAAAAGTAAATAGGGTAATTAAGGGTAAAAATGATATTATTATTACCCTAACACATGTCCTAATTCTATTGGATAAGTGTAATTCCACCAAAAACAACCTTAGGAATAAAATATGACCATTTAGGCCCACTTGGATTAGATTAGGACATTTATTATTATTTAATTCATAGAAGAGTTAAAAGAGTTAAAATCAAAGTTTAATAAGTAAATCATTTTTAATATGGAGTTATACATAAGATAAATTAGACTATAAATATCCATTAGAAATCTAAAAGGATTTCCTACATAATGGTATTTTATTTGTAATTTTTAGACATTAAATAATGTAATGTATTTATGACACAAAGATGATGCAGTAATTATCTTATTAATGAAATATTGACATAATTAATGTTATAAACACCAAAATAAATGTAATTTTAGAATTTTTA
Source organism: Viscum album (assembly GCA_963277665.1). NCBI lineage: Eukaryota > Viridiplantae > Streptophyta > Magnoliopsida > Santalales > Viscaceae > Viscum > Viscum album. The sequence goes on along the minus strand of OY728120.1, from coordinate 1,531,292,837 downwards.
TGAATTCCACTAATTTTATAGGTTAATATGACATGTTATTATTGATTTAATTAATTTTTTTAGAACTAATCATTCTTTTATGATTTTCACAAAAATCAATTACTAAATAGTGTCAAAATTGACATAAAATAGTTTTTTAAAAAAAATATTATATTAGTAATTGTTATTTTTCTCCTAAAATTCTAAGATTCGGCCAAATGACTTAGATAAGGTTATATATATTAGTAATAAACAACTTGGGGTTCTTTTGGCTTCTTATAGTAAGTTTATTAACCTTATAGTATAAGAACACAAGAAGACACGGTAAAAGTAAACTTATTTAACTTAATGTTAAATCTAAATGATAAGGTTAAAATAGGAACCTAAACTTGTATAAATTCTATTGGATGAGAGGATTTAGACCCATCCCCACATTATCTTAGAAATATATCAATTTGGAGCTATTTAAAACCGAATTTTACTTTATAATAAAATAATAGTTTTAGTTATTCCAAAGGTGCCCCTCTCCTCCCTTATAAAAGGACACCTCCTCCCCCTCTTCCTCACACCACTTTGAGCCTTCAAGCTCGGACAAACCCTGCCAATTCCTCCTATCAACTTCCCTAGAGACATCCTAGAGGTCCTGGTCTTCTTCAAAAACCAATTTCAGTGCCCTAAAATAAGGTCTCAAAGAAGCACTTCAAAGAAGAGGAGGTTCGGACACTTACAAAGCAATCAGACCAAAGGTAAGGGAAAATATCACAATCTCATTTTTATCCGAGATTGTTTATACTTTGGTATTTACTGAGGTGTATTTTATCATCCACATCCTTGTTTTCTCAATATGTAATTTTATTTCCATACACCTACAATTTTTTAAATCCAATTTTACCCTTCGGTGAGTTTTTAGTAAAAGATATGATAGGAATCTTTTGTCGTTTTTTCTACAAGGTACTTTTTGACTTTTCCGAAAAAAGTACGAGAAGAATGTTTTTTTAACTTATACAGAATGAATGGATTTTTAAAACATTATTCCCAAGAATCTTCCTTTACAAGTTTTCAAGTTTATTTTTAATCATCTTCTTTTAGTTTAAAATTGTATGACATGTTAAGAAAGGAAAATGTTTTTGAATTTGAAAGGATATTTTCCTCAAGAGTGGAGTTCAAGTGTTTTACCAAAACTATTTTCCATCTAAGATAATATAGGGTTCGGTTTATATCCCTATTATTAAATTGATTTGATTATGTTGTGATGGAATTATTTTTATGAATTCCTTTATCTTATATTAATTGTTTTATGATGTCATGATGTTTAAGATTCCCATTTGTATTACATGGGTTATGCAATGATGTATGATTTATGATTTTTTGGCACACATAAGAATGGTATCATTATGAGATGGGTGGGACCTATATCTCCCTCCAATTCATTGGGTAAAGATTTTATATCTCATGAGATAGACATGGCTGGAACGGTAGGTTATACCGGTTCAGTGAAACAGGACTGAAATGATGGTGACTCGGTTCAGAAATGGACTTTGTCCACTAAGATAGTCTTGGAAATGAGTCCTGACTAATAAGAAATGATTCTCTATGATTTTGTGTGTATGCCACAATGTTTCATGTTTTAAGTTATGATTATTGGGATTTCATTTCACTACTATGATTTATCCCATGTTATGATATTATGATCTCTTTTGCAGGTTAATATTTCAAAAATGTTATCTTCTTAGGAATATGATGTGACTGATTTTTCTTTTGTTTACACTTACTGAGCATTTTAGCTCACCCTTTTTTGTTTTCATTTCCCCAGGATATAATTAAAGGATTTAGGTTTTTATAAAAAATAAGATCTTTATGGGAGATGTTGAAGATATTTCACCACGATTAGAAGATTATATTCCGAGTATCCAAAGACACTAAACTATCACGGTCCTTGTGTGTGTGTTTTTGTTATGTACTAAGTATTCCGAAAAAGTAATGTAATGTCTATGTACGTCAATCTTTGGGTCTCTATAGTTGGTATCAGAGGAAAGGTTTAGTCAACCTTTGGAAACTAGGATGCGAGAACGTTAGTGAGATCCCTAGAGATATTTCTAAGGTATGTCTAGGGATGTCCCTAAGGATAAGTATACGTATAGGATATAGTCCTAGAACAATGGTAACGATCTTAGAATTTAACCTAAGATGTTAGATATTGAAGTTACTCCCCCTTTATTATGATTTCTTCCTCTAACACTATACTTTTTGGGTTTTAGAAAATGGCTGGAAACAAGTTGATTCACGATAATGGAGGATATTATGGACAATGGAATGATATTATTCATGAGAAACCAAATAAAATGTGATTTGGAAGTCCAACCATCATTATTATGCCGAATCAGCAATCTCATAATATGATCAATAAACTCAAATTTGGTAAGTTTCCTGACTCGGCTAATAAGAGAAAGATGGAGTTTCATGATGATCATAGAGGAAAGAAAGTTCAATTTCCCCTATGTAAATCATGTGGGAAGAGGCATCGAGGAGAATGTTTCAAGGGAACTAGAAGATGCTTTGGGTGTGGAAAAGAAGGACACAAAGCCAGTAAGTGCAAAGGAAAAGGTCCAGTTAACACTATGGATGAGGATAATGGTATTGCTACGACATCAACAATGGTTAAATGTTTTAAATGTGGAATGTACGAGCATTATGCAAACCAAAGCCCTAAGGGAATGTCTCATGAAGAGAATCAGTATGGCCGTATGAGTAGTATTTATGTTGATGATGATGAAGAGACTACAAATGATATGTGAGTTGAAAGAATTGTTACATGTTTATCAAGTTTAATGTTGTATAAGTAATCTCATGGTACTATGGAATAAAGAGACATCTAAGGATTGTTACACTGTTGTCTTTCCTTGAGTTTTGAAAGTGTATGATTAATGGTACCAGTATCGATTAAAGGATATTTAGATATTTTTGGAATATATAAGGGATAAGGAGAAAATTAAATGTTTGATAGTATTCATGAGCTCATGACTGATATAAGGAAATAGTTATATCATGGTTTGAGTATATAGAATTTTGTGTTTTTGGTATGTGGAATGCGTTAACTTTTGACAGCACTCATGTTTTTACTAAGATTCAATGGGTATTCAAGAGAATACACGATTAAGGCCTTTGAATGTTTGGAATGTGAAGAACAAGACATATCTTATGATATATGGGAATCAACGATGGTATTAAATCTATGGTAATCGTTTTCACAATATTATGAGAGTGGACTACAGTATTATGGATAAGCCTAAAGAATGGAATGGATTATGTTGGACATAAGTTAGTATTGTTTAAGGATAGAAGTTTTTTAGATATTATTGATGGGAAGTTATAGTAATATAGTTTTAGAAAAAGGACAACCTGTAGGACGGGCGATAGCCCATCGTGTCGGACAAGGCCGCGGGAATCGAACCCACAACTGAAGTGCGACTGGCCTTTATCGCCTACCACCGGCCTACAGGAAGTCCCTGTTTAGTAGAAACTAGTTTTATTATATTAATCAGTATGATATATGAGGTATAAGTCCATTTTAGGAACCATATATCATTAATCTCACTATAGATGGACTTATGTATTTTTTGATAACTTTTCTAACCTTTTGTTTGAGACAGATGGAATGACCCATCATTCTATCACATGATCTACTAACACATCATGAATGACAAATTCAACTTCATTTCTTTAAGAGATGAAGTGGAAATTGTCCAAAGAATGACCAACGGTGAGACTATACTGAAATCAGGAAAGTATTTCTTCTAATTCCAATTTCATCAACTTTAGGGAAAGGATCTTGAAAACCAAAAAATGTTGTCCTAGTTCCCTTATATCCGATGAATCAGATGGTACCTTATATCATCACAAATCTATGGATTTGTGATTTCTGGCTTTTCCATAGCCATGTTCTCTACCACTCTCCATCAGAACTTGATGGTTAGAGTTTTCTTCCATATCCGTATTTTCACCTATGTTCTCCTACGTGGAAACCCCGTGATGAGTTAATTTGGGTAACCTTTACATTTTTTAGTTTTTAAAAGCCATGTTTTGGTATTCCTTTTTATGATTTGGGTTTATATTAAATAAACTTTCGAGTAGTAAACCATTTATAACCCTGATGAATTTCGAGGGCGAAATTCATTTTAAGGGGGGTAGAATGTAACAGCCCGAGATTTTATAAAAAAATATTCTTTTTAATTTCATTAATGTCTTGTGTTATACGCTACACTAAAAGGATCTTGCTCAACACGCATCCTTGACTTGCCTTGCATTACACACAATCATGACCTTCCTCGATAGCGTGTGTAGTACGCAATACCGAGTTTCATTAAACAACAATATGCTATTAAAATATTATTAAAACTAACCGTTATGAATAGTAATAACCACCTTTTAAAATTTTAGAAATTTTATCTCTCAAAATGGACTTCATTTTTGGATTCGAAGTATCGAATTTAGCCTAAGGTTAAATTTTGGTACTTTTCGGATAACTTTCATATTCTGATGAATAGTGAAAATTACTAAATTATAATTAAAAACAACTTTTTTAATTGAAATAATTAATAGTGATAAATTATTAATTTGAGTGGTTTTAAATTATATTTAGAATATATTTTTATAATTTAATACAATGTTGGTCATTGGATGTAATTTCACATTTAAACCAGTCATAAACAAGTGTCAATCTTTTGATAGTTATTATCTCTTAAGAACACGCTATTTGTTTTGACGATGGGAATTAATTTTTAAATTAATTAATGCAGCTGATATGTTTTGAATTTGATAAAATAGACATCATTTTTGAATTCATAATATCAAATATAGCTTAGATCTAATTTTTGGTATTTTTCTGGAAACTTTCATTTTTTTGATTAATAGTGAAACCACTAAGTGGTAGTTAAAAAAACTGAATTTTTCATAAAACTTAATTTTACCGCTTCTGTGAGTGGAATTTAAAAAATATGGGAGACACGGTTGATGTCAGTAAGTAAAATGTGGTTCAATGAGATGAAAATAATTTTTGGTGAATAGTAAATTTTTACTTTTTTTACCACGGTTAAAAGTAAATAGGGTAATTAAGGGTAAAAATGATATTATTATTACCCTAACACATGTACTAATTCTATTGGATAAGTGTAATTAGACCAAAAACAACCTTAGGAATAAAATATGACCATTTAGGCCCACTTGGATTAGATTAGGACATTTATTATTATTTAATTCAAAGAAGAGTTAAAAGAGTTAAAATCAAAGTTTATAAGTAAATCATTTTTAATATGGGGTTATACATAAGCTAAATTCAACTATAAATATTCATTATAAAGCTAAAAAGATTTATTACATAATGATATTTTATTTGTAATTTTTAGACATTAAATAATTTAATTTATTTATGACACAAAGATGATGGAGTAATTATCTTATTAATGAAATATTGACATAATTAATGTTATAAGCACCAAAATAAATGTAATTTGAGACTTTTTATGAATTCCACTAATTTTCTAGGTTAATATAACATGTTAGTATTGATTTAATTAACTTTTTTCGAACTAATCATTCTGTTATGAGTTTCACAAAAATCAATTACTAAATAGTGTCAAAATTGACATAAAATAGTTTTTAAAACAAATATTATATTAGTAATTGTTATTTTATTCCTAAAAATCTAAGGTTCGGCCAAATGACTTAGATAAGGTTATATATATTAATAATAAAAAACTTGGGGTTCTTTTGGCTGCTTATAGTATGTTTATTAACCTTATAGTATAAGAACACAAGAAGACACGGTAAAAGTAAACTTATTTAACTTAATGTTAAATCTAAATGATAAGGTTAAAATAGGAACCTAAACTTGTCTAAATTATATTGGATGAGAGGATTTAGACCCATCCCCAACTTATCTTAGAAATATATCAATTTGGAGCTATTTAAAACCTAATTTGACTTTATAATAAAATAATAGTTTTAGTTATTCCAAAGGTGCCCCTCTCCTCCCTTATAAAAGGACACCTCCTCCCCCTCTTCCTCAAACCACTTTGAGCCTTCATGATCAGCCAACCCCTACCAATTCCTCCTCTCCACTTCCATAGAGACATCCTAGAGATCCTGGTCTTCTTCAAAGACCAATTTTAGTTCCCTAAAATAAGGTCTCAAAGAAGCACTTTAAAGAAGAGGAGGTTCATACACTTACGAAGCAATCGGACCAAAGGTAAGGGAAAATATCACAATCTCATTTTTATCCGAGATTGTTTATACTTTGTTATTTACTAAGGTGTATTTTATCATCCACATCCATGTTTTCTCAATATGTAATTTTATTTCCATACACCTACAATTGTTTAAATCCAATTTTTCCCTTCGGTGAGTTTTTTGTAAAAGATATGAAAGGAATCTTTTGTCATTTTTCGTACGAGGTACTTTTTGACTTTTCCAACAAAAGTACGACAAGAATGATTTTTTAACTTATACGGCATGAATTTATTTTTAAAAAATTATTCCCAAGAATATTCCTTTACAAGTTTTCAAGTTTATTTTTAATCAACTTCTTTTAGTTTAAAATTGTATGACCTGTTAAGAAAGGAAAATGATTTTGAATTTGAAAGGATATTTTCCTCAAGAATGGAGTTCAAGTGTTTTATCAAAATTATTTTCCATCTATGATAATATAGGGTTATGTTTATATCCCTATTATTACATTGATTTGATTATGTTGTTATGGAATTATTTTTATGAATTCCTTTATCTTATATGAATTGTTTTATGATGTCATGATTTTTAAGATTCCCATTTGTATTACATGGGTTATGCAATGATGTATGATTTATGATTTTGTGGCACACATAATAATGGTATCATTATGAGATGGGTGGGACCTATATCTCCCTCTAATGCATTGGGTAAAGATTTTATATCTCATGAGATAGACATGGATGGAACGGTAGGTTATACCGGTTCAGTGAAACAGGACTGAAATGAGGGTGACTCGGTTCAGAAATGGACTTTGTCCACTAAGATAGTCTTGGAAATGAGTCCCGACTAATAATAAATGATTCTCTATGATTTTGTGTGTATGCCACAAAGTTTCATGTTTTAAGTTATGATTATTGGGATTTCATTTCACTACTATGATTTATCCCATGTTATGATATTATGATCTCTTTTGCAGGTTAAGATTTCCAAAATGTTATGTTCTTATGAATATGATGTGATTAATTTTTTTTTGTTTACCCTTACTGAGCATTTGAGCTCACCCTTTTATGTTTTCTTTTCCCCAGGATATAAAGAAAGGATTTAGGTTTTAAGAAAAAGAAGATCTTTATGGGAGATGTTGAAGATCTTTCACCACGATTAGAAGATTATATTCCATGTTTGCAAAGACACTAAACTATTACGGTCCTTGTGTGTGTGTTTTTGTTATGTACTAAGTATTCCACAAAATTAATGTAATTTCTATGTACGTCAAGCTTCGGGTCTCTACAGTTGGTATCAGAGGAAAGGTTTAGTCAACCTTTGGAAACTAGGATGTGAGAACGTTAGTGAGATCCCTAGAGATATTTCTAAGGTATGTCTAGGGATGTCCCTAAGGATAAGTATACGTACAGAATATAGTCCTAGAACTATGGTAACGATATTAGAATTTAACCTAAGATGTTAGATATTGAAGTTACTCCCCCTTTATTATGATTTTTTCCTCTAACACTATTCTTTTTGGGTTTTAGAAAATGGCTGGAAACAAGATGATTCACGATAATGGAGGATATTATGGATAATTGAATGATATTCTTCATGAGAAACCAAATGAAATGGGATTTGGAAGTCCAACCATCATTATTATGCCGAATCAGCAATATCATAATATGATCAATAAACTCAAATTTGGTAAGTTTCCTAACTCGGCTAATAAGAGAAAGATGGAGTTTCATGATGATCATAGAGGAAAGAGAGTTCAATTTCCCCTATGTAAATCATGTGGGAAGAGGTATCGAGGAGAATGTTTCAAGGGAACTGGAAGATGCTTTGGGTGTGGAAAAGAAGGACACAAAGCCAGTAAGTGCAAAAGAAAAGGTTTAGTTAACACTATGGATGAGGATAATGGTATTTCTACGACATCAACAATGCTTAAATGTCTTAAATGTGGAATGTACGGGCATTATGCAAACCAATTCTCTAATTGAAAGTCTCATGAAGAGAATCATTACGGCCGTATTAGTAGTATTTATGTTGATGATGATGAAGAGACTACAAATGATATGTGATTTGAAAGAATTGTTACATGTTTATCAAGTGTAATGTTGTATAAGTAATCTCATGGTACTATGGAATAAAGAGACATCTAAGGATTGTTACACTGTTGTCTTTCCTTGAGTTCTAAAAGTGTATGATTAATGGAACCAGTATCTATTAAAGGATATTCAAATATTTTTGGAATATAGAAGGGATAAGGAGAAAATTAAATGTTTGATAGTATTCATGAGCTCATGACTAATATAAGGAAATAGTTATATCATGGTTTGAGTATATAGAATTTTGGGTTTTTGGTATGTGGAATGCATTAACTTTTGATAGCACTCATGTTTTTACTAATATTCAATGGGTATTCAAGAGAATACATGATTAAGGCCTTTGAATGTTTGGAATGAGACCAACAAGACATATCTTATGATATATGGGAATCAACGATGGTATTAAATCTCTGGTAATCGTTTTCACTATATTATGAGAGTGGACAGCAGTATTATGGATAAGCCTAAAGATTGGAATGGATTATGTTGGAAATAAGTTAGTATTGTTTAAGGATAGAAGTTTTTTCAATATTATTGATGGGATGTTATAGTAATATAGTTTTAGAAAAAGGAAAACCTGCAGGACGGGTGACAGCCCATCGCGTCGGACAAGGCCGTGGGAATAGAACCCACAACCGAAGTGCGACTGGCCTTTATCGCCTACCAATGGCCTATAGGAAGTCCCTATTTAGTAGAAACTAGTTTTATTATATTAATCAGTATGATATATGAAGTATAAGTCCATTTTAGGAACCATATATCATTAATCTCACTATAGATGGACTTATGTATTTTTTGATAACTTTTCTAACCTTTTGTTTGAGACAGATGGAATGACCCATCATTCTATCACATGATCTACTAACACATCACGAATGAAAAATTCAACTTTATTTCTTTAATAGATGAAGTGGAAATTGTCCAAAGAACGACCAACGGTGAGACTATACCGAAATCACGAAAGTATTTCTTCTAATTCCAATTTCATCAACTTTAGGGAAACGATCTTGAAAACCAAAAAATGTTGTCCTGGTGCCCTTATATCCGATGAATCAGATGGTACCTTATATAATCACAAATATATGGATTTGTGATTTCTGTCTTTTCCATAGCCATGTTCTCTACCACTCTCCATCAGAACTTGATGGTTATATTTTTCTTCCATATCCATATTTTCACCTATGTTCTCCTACGTGGAAACCCCGTGATGAGTTAATTTGGGTTACCGTTACATTTTTTAGTTTTAAAAAGCCATGTTTTGGTATTCCTTTTTACGATGTGGGTTTCTATTAAATAAACTTTCGAGTAGTAAACCATTTATAACCCCGACGAATTTCAAGGGCGAAATTCATTTTAAGGGGGGTAGAATGTAACAGCCCGAGATTTTATAAAAAAATATTCTTTTTAATTTTATTAATGTCTTGTGTTGTACGCTACACTAAAAGGAGCTTGCTCAACACGCATCCTTGACTTGCATTGCATTACACGCAATCACGACCTTCCTCGATAGCGTGTGTAGTACGCAATACCGAGTTTCATTAAACAACAATATGCTATTAAAATATTATTAAAACTAACCGTTATGAATAGTAATAACCACCTTTCAAAATTTTAAAAATTTTATCTCTTAAAATGGACTTCATTTTTGGATTCGGAGTAACGAATTTAGCCTAAGGTGAAATTTTGGTACTTTTCGGATAACTTTCATATTCTGATGAATAGTGAAAATTACTAAATTATAATTAAAAACAACTTTTTTAATCAAAATAATTAATAGTGGTAAATTATTAATTTGAGTGATTTTAAATTATATTTAGAATATATTTTTACAATTTAATACAATTTTGGTCATTGGATGTAATTTCACATTTAAACCAGTCATAAACAAGTGTCATTCTTTTGATAGTTATTATCTCTTAAGAACACGCTATTTGTTTTGACGATGGGAATTAATTTTTAAATTAATTAATGCAACAGATATTTTTTGAATTTGATAAAATAGACATAATTTTTGAATTCATAATATCAAATATAGCTTAGATCTAATTTTTTGGTATTTTTCTGGAAACTTTCATTTTTTTGATGAATAGTGAAACCACTAAGTGGTAGTTAAAAAAACTGAATTTTTCATAAAACTTAATTTTACCGCTTCTGTGAGTGGAATTTCAAAAATCCGAGAGACACGGTTGATGTCAGTAAGTAAAATGTGGTTCAATGAGATGAAAATAATTTTTGGTGAATATTAACTTTTTACTTTTTTTTACCACGGTTAAAAGTAAATAGGGTAATTAAGGGTACAAATGATATTATTATTACACTAACACATGTCCTAATTCTATTGGATAAGTGTAATTCGACCAAAAACAACCTTAGGAATAAAATATGACCATTTAGGCCCACTTGGATTAGATTAGGACATTTATTATTATTTAATTCAAAGAAGAGTTAAAAGAGTTAAAATCAAAGTTTAATAAGTAACTCATTTTTAATATGGGGTTATACATAAGATAAATTCGACTATAAATATTAATTAGAAAGATAAAAATATTTCCTACATAATGGTATTTTATTTTTAATTTTTAGACATTAAATAATTTAATTTATTTATGACACAAAGATGATGCAGTAATTATCTTATTAATGAAATATTGACATACTTAATGTTATAAACACCAAAATAAATGTAATTTGAGACTTTTTATGAATTAAACTAATTTTCTAGGTTAATATGACATGTTAGTATTGATTTAATTAACTTTTTTCGAACTAATCATTCTGTTATGATTTTCACAAAAATCAATTACTAAATAGTGTCAAAATTGACATAAAATAGTTTTTAAAACAAATATTATATTAGTAATTGTTATTTTATTTTTAAAAATCTAAGGTTAGGCCAAATGACTTAGATAAGGTTATATATATTAATAATAGACAACTTGGTGTTCGTTTTTCTGCTTATAGTAAGTTTATTAACCTTATAGTATAAGAACACAAGAAGACACGGTAAAAGTAAACTTATTTAACTTAATGCTAAATCTAAATGATAAGGTTAAAATAGGAACCTAAACTTGTCTTAATTCTATTGGATGAGAGGATTTAGACCCATACCTACCTTAGCTTCGACATATATCAATTTGGAGCTATTTAAAACCGAATTTGACTTTATAATAAAATAATAGTTTTAGTTATTCCAAAGGTGCCCCTCTTCTCCCTTATAAAAGGACACCTCCTCCCCCTCTTCCTCACACCACTTTGAGCCTTCAAGCTCGGCCAAGAGTGCCCCTCCTCTCCACTTATAAAAGGCCCCCACCCTCCCACTTTATTCACACATTCAAGCCATTTGGCTCGGCCAAACTCTGCCGAAATACTCTCCCAACTTCCCTCCCTTACTCCTAGAATCCTCAATTTGGGCAGAATTCTTCCCAAGGAAGCCTTTGGCTCAAATCAAAAAGAGTTACCCGATTTTTAGGTAATGTCTTCTCTAATGTTGTTTTGTTTTATTTAGCTTCTCCAACCCCTTAAACTCTTTTTATTCCTTTCTTTTGTAAAAACACCAGTATCTAAAATATACTAGGATGTTGTTATGATAAGGATTTGGTTTAAACTTACACACACCTACATCTAATGGTTAAAGAACATACTGTTTCTGTGGATGGCGAATTTTTGCCTCACGAAACTATGATTGTTCAACACTCATATAACACCTCTAATGGTGGCCATTATTATGAAACTATTTTTATATATGGTATATATTATGTTTTTGTTTTCCTTATTATTTTTTATTTTTCATTTATGTCATACCTTTATGGTTTCCATTATGGGTAAACGTGATATTTTCATTTTAGGAAGTGCGGACTACCGCCCCCTCAAAGTGATTTGAATCGTTAATACCATATGTGGGATGTATAAAGGATGGAGTAAATGGTATTATACACTATATTATACTGGAATTATATTATACATTTATATCATTATGATTTCATTCCATTAAATATGAAATAGAAATGAAAGTAGCATTCATGCGTACGTACGGCTTACCGTCTCCATGAACGGTGCATTTCATTTCTTACCTCTAAATGTTATGTAATATTATGAATGAATGTATATAATGGATATATATGATATATATGATATCTAAATAATGAATATAATTCTGGATATAATGGATATTTCACCACATGAACAACTTGTAATTATAAGAAGTTTATTTTTGACTCAAGTATCTAAGATCGACAAAACAACCGTTATAAACTTAAATAATTACATAATGTTCATGACATGGTAATAAGTGATATAAGAGGAACAATGAACTTGAAAAATGTTCTTAAGAAGGTAGAGATTAACTCTAGTTTATTATTCGGGAGGTTAAAGAGCGGTCGAGTCAAGTCGGATACGAGGTAAGGGAATTTCTTAACCCAACTTCCATTCTTTGGGTTAATCTCCTACTTTCAAATTATGTCATGATATTGTTATGTCCTATTTTGTATTTTTACTTTATTTATCTGTACCTATAGTGAATACACATAATAGATCTATCTTATTTTAAAAATTATCTTTTTAAGAACTTCGTCTCAGTCTCCTTTCATTGAGGCATATTTGGTTTTATACACAACTTTCTTTTATACGGTGTATAAACCCCTTTGACTTTTACGCTTATTCAAAAGGAATCTTTTTTATACGAAGTGTTTTACTAAACGAAAAAAGGGAATGTTTTTCTTTCCGTACATATGCGGCGACAACGACTTCTCCTCCGCCGTGACCATTATTTGAGTTTCGGCTTCCTCTACAAGCCATCACTTTTTATTAATGAAAAATAAATACAAAGTTTTAACATTCTTTTATTTTGGTATTGAAAATGGTTTTGAAAGCGTCTTTATTATATCAATGTGTTGTATTGATATCTTGTGATTGAAATGTGGAAATGTTATGTTTCCTTTATGCATGTTTTATGTGATACGATTATGTTATGGTTTATGATATGTTTAAACCTATTCATATGAGGAATGCATTAGACTTAATAAGTGACGGGAGGAGCCTGCTATAGCTCCTCGATGCATCGGCAGGTCTCATGAGCAAACTAGTGTCTTGGCATGAGGCCTTGACAAAATCTTATTTGTGGTCTTGGCACGAGGCCTTGGCTACGTGGTTATGATAGTCTGGCATTATGCATTCCATCATTATGAAAGTGGTTATTGATATTTCATGTGATTATTCGACTAGTAGAATATCCATGTGAGTAAGTAAATGGCATTATTTCAGTTTACCTTTGCCATATTATGCTAAAGTTCAAGTTTAAAAGGCTTTTGTTTTAGTTATACATTGCCTTAAATGTTTATGTTTATTTGTGAAAGCTTCCGCAATATTGTTATCCTTACTGATCATCTGAGCTCACCCCTTTCAATGTTTTAATATTTTCCAGGATATGAAGAAGTATTTTATGAATGACCTGCAGGGATTGTCAGAAGAGGATATGAGTGTGGACTATGGAGACTTTGTTGTTGTAGTTTTTCACTTTATGATGTAATGTAACGTTTACGAATGTATCTAGTGTTTCCAATGCTACTAAACTAATCAGTCTTTCGAGACTTGATCTTTTGTGATCATGCCAGTGTTACGAAGTAATGCACTGACTCTAGGTAGCTGGGTTCGGGGCGTTACAGTTGGTATCAGAGGCAGTTTAGTACTAACCTTGGAATCTAGATTTAGATAAACTCTTATTAGAGCACATAGCACGAAGATTAACTTTGAGGATTAGTATAGAAGAACTTCCTAGAATTTTGGTATTGTAGAGATGTTGCGAGTTTTCCGAGCAATACATCCCTGTCTGGATACGAGCAGGTAGAGGCGGCTCTGGCACAGATGTACCTAGGGGTAAAACCCGAAAACACCGCTTTGAGATAGACTCGAACGGGAACTGGTGCACGACAATGGGTCTTGCTGCACTCTTGGTTACGACACTCCCGGGGGATATGCTTTGGATAATTCTCATTTTCTTTATAAACCACTACTAAGGGTTATGAGTATATAATTCCTCAAAGAAAACATTTTTATGGATTATATCCATAAATAGTTAAATTCATGTTAAGTATCTTACAAGTATGGAATTATGTATTTTGATTCATAAACTAATATAGTTTATGCCATTGTTTAGAAATGGCGCCTAGTGGAAGGAATGGAAACTGTATCAATGCACACACTCCATGTAGGGATTTCCCTCCTGCTCAAGATAATTATTGTGGATCTGGAGATACAACTGGTGCTGATCAACTTATTACCATACTGGGACAACTCACTCAGGTTATGAATAATAACCTTACTCGTATGGAGCACCCTGATCCGCAAAGTGGAGGATCAATGTTAGACCGCTTCATGAGGAAACAACCACCAACATTTAATGGGGGTACAAATCCGTTAGTAGATGAGCAATGGATAAACTCCTTAGAGAAAATATTCCATGCCTTGGGGAGTAGCGAAAGGGAGAAGGTTTTCATGGAAGTTTACCGCCTCACTGGAGATGCTGATCAGTGGTGGTCGCTGATCCAAAACACAAAGGAAGATGATGACGTTATGAATATGGAATGGAGGCAGTTCAAAGAGCTTTTCTTAGAAAAATACTTTCCTCGTGACCATCGAGAAGATATGGAAAGGCAATTTCTAAGTCTGAGGGAGAAGGAGGATGAGAATGTCGCAAAGTATGAGGCTAACTTTACAAGGTTAGCGAGGCATGCTTCAGATTATATACGTAACCCAAGGAGTAAGATTGATCGTTTCTTTGATGGGTTAAAACCATTTCTCCATCGAGCTTTAGTATCACAAACCTTCTCATCATACGAAGATATTGTCTCGTGTTCTATCAAGACAGAAAAGGAATTATCTAAGTCTTATGACAACAAAGTAAAGCAAGAGAAGAAGAGAACGGTGGAACAAGAGATAGATAAATGGAAAAAGGGAAAGAAGGATTTTCCATTATGTGATAATTGTGGGAAGAATCACCCTAGTACTTGCCTAAAAGGAATGGGAGTTTGTTATAAATGTGGGGAAAAAGGTCACCAGGCGCGTGATTGCAAGGGAATGAAAGACGCTATCAATGTTGAATGCTACAATTGTAGGGAAATGGGGCATTATGCAAATGAATGTCCTAAGAGTCAGGTAAACTTACCTCAGAAAAGGCCAAGGGATCAAGGACAATCTTATGCTGTTACTACAGTTGAAGAAGAATAACTAATGTATTGGTGCTTTTGGACTCATGGATTATATTCTGGTTATTAGAATAATGTGATATATATATAAGTATTGTACTGCAGTACTTGTTGTTTCAGTAAGGTTTTAATATGATGAAGGTAATCATATTTTTATTATGTGACAATAAGAGAATCCTTACTTTGTTTGGGGAATCTGATAAATTGATTTTGGAATTAAGAGACCTTTTAGAGAAAGTCTGGATAGAGGTATTTTGGATAACTATAAAGGTTGGAGTGGATTAAGTTTATCTTTGGATAGTATTGTTTAAGGTTAAAAAATTTATGAAGATTATTTTTGGAATATTATACTACTATAGTTTTAGGAGAAGGACAACCTGCAGGGTGGGGCATAACCCGTCACGTCGGACAAAGCTGCAGGAATCGAACCCACAACCATAGTGCGACAGGCCTTTATTTCCTACCACTAGCCTACAGGAAGTCCCTAGTTATTACAAAATAATTTTACTAATCTAAATGGTATGTGTTAACATTTGGAACCTTATACAATTAGGATAAGTATAATATTTTTGAGTTCTATTATCTTTTTGAGTGAAAGATGAGTTGAAGGTTGAAACACTAATTGTCAAGCATAAATATATATATACCTATCTCTTATTCAATGAATAAATTAATTCTTAAACTTTATTAAAGGGATATTAAAACAAAAAATGTGTTATCCTAATACCTTATGTCATGTTGAACTGATGCTATTTAAAACCAACATAGATTGAAGGCTTTGAGGCCCTCAATTTGACAGTTGATTGTGATTGATGACCTCAATCACTCCCTACAAATATTTATGTTTTTCCTCCAATAATATCTCTCTAATTCCCACCAATGTTCTCCTAATCGAGATCATAATTGGGTGGTGACTTTTTCATTTCCCTTTCCCTCTTATTAAGGCTAAATTTTATCAATCTTATTTCCGATGTGGGTTTTCCACAAAGGTATTTTCTCTTTTCAACCTTTTATTTTCAAAGAAAAATTTCAAATTGCGAGAACGCAATTTGTTGAAGGAGGGGAGAATGTAACACCCCAAGCTTCCACGATACGCTTCTCATTCAATAATGGAATAGCTTGCATTGTACGCAACTTCGAGTTCTAAAACACCACGACTAATCAAAGTAGCCGTTATGAATAGTAATAACCACTTTTTAAAATTATAGAAATTTTATATTTCAAAATGGACTTCATTTTTGGATTCGGAATATCAAAATTAGCCTATGTTGACTTTTTGGTATTTTTCTGAGAACTTCCATTTTTTATGAATAGTAAAAAATACTTAAAAACAACTTTTTTAATCAAAATAATTTATAGTGATAAATTATACTATTTTTTGGTTTTAGAGTATAATTAGAATATATTTTTACCATTTTATCCAATGGTGGTCATTAGAATTAACTTAACATTGAAATTGGGCATGAACAATTGTCAATCTTTTGATATAAATTGTTTCTTAAAAACACGCTATTTGTTGTGATAACGGGAATTAATTATAAAATTAATTAATGAAACTTATATGTTTGGAATTTTTTAAAATAGACATCATTTTTGAATTCGGAATATCAATTATAGCTTAGGGTGAAATTTTGGCATTGTTCTAAAAAACTTCATTTTTTGATGAATAGTGAAACCACTAAGTGATAGTTAAATAACTGATTTTTCGTTTAAATGAAATATTACCACTTCTGTGATTTGATTTTCAAAAATCCGACATAAATGGTTGTCATTAAGAAGTAAAATGTGGTTCAATGATATTAAAATAATTTTTGGTGAATAGTAACTTTTAAGTTCTTAATCGCGATTAGAGGTAATTAGTGTAATTTAAGGTAAAAATAATGTTTTAATAATATGAGATAATCTTGACACATGCCCTAACCTCATTGGATGTGTCATGGCAGACCAATACAATCCATGGGTCAACTTGGGGACCCCATGGATCCACTTTAGTTAGAAAATGACATAAATAACTTTTATTTAATGTTAAAGTAAAAAATGACACAAACATGAAATGTTTTACTAAAATAATTCTTACATGGGGTTATACAAGTCATATATTTCACTATAAATATTAATTGGAAAGCTAAAAAGATTTCCTACATCATAGTATTTTTTTTATAATTTTTAGACATTACATAAAGTAAATTATTTATGACATCATTATGATGCAGTGATGACCTCATTATTTAACGATTTTAATAAAATTAAAAGATAATGTACAATACAAGGCTTACACTTGTCCAAAGACTATTGGATGGGTATATTTAGAACCCTTTATCACCTTATCCTAGAATTATATAAGTTTGGGACCTCCAAAATCCGAAAATCATTTTATAATAATGTGACTTTTCTTTACTTTCCAAGAGTGCCCCTCCTCTCCACTTATAAAAGGCCCCCACCACTCCCACTTTATTCACACATTCAAGCCATTTGGCTCGGCCAAACTCTGCCGAAATACTCTCCCAACTTCCCTCCCTTACTCCTAGAATCCTCAATTTGGGCAGAATTCTTCCCAAGGAAGCCTTTGGCTCAAATCAAAAAGAGTTACCCGATTTTTAGGTAATGTCTTCTCTAATGTAGTTTTGTTTTATTTAGCTTCTCCAACCCCTTAAACTCTTTTTATTCCTTTCTTTTGTAACAACACCAGTATCTACAATATACTAGGATGTTGTTATGATAAGTATTTGGTTTACACTTACACACACCTACATCTAATGGTTAAAGAACATACTGTTTCTGTGGATGGAGAATTTTTGCCTCACGAAACGATGATTGTTCAACACTCATATAACACCTCTAATGGTGGCCATTATTATGACACTATTTTTATATATGGTATATATTATGTTTTTTTTTTCTTATGATTTTGTATTTTTCATTTATGGAATACCTTTATGGTTTCCATTATGGGTAAACGCGATATTTTCATTTTAGGAAGTGCGGACTACCGCCCCCTCAAAGTGATTTGAATCGTTAATACCATATGTGGGATGTATAAAGGATGGAGTAAATGGTATTATACACTATATTATACTGGAATTATATTATACATTTATATCATTATGATTTCATTCCATTAAATATGAAATATAAATTAAAGTAGCGTTCATGCGTACGTACGGCTTACCGTCTCCATGAACAGTGCATTTCATTTCTTACCTCTAAATGTTATGTAATATTATGAATGAATGTATATAATGGATATATATGATATATATGATATCTAAATAATTAATATAATTCTGGATATAATGGATATTTTACCACATGAACAACTTTTAATTATAAGAAGTTTATTTTTGACTCAAGTATCTAAGATCGACAAAACGACCATTATAAACTTAAATAATTACATAATGTTCATGACATGGTAATAATTGATATAAGAGGAATAATGAACTTGAAAAATGTTCTTAAGAAGGTATATATTAACTCTAGTTTATTATTCCTGAGGTTAATGAGCGGTCGAGTCAAGTCGGATACGAGGTAAGGGAATTTCTTAACCCAACTTCCATTCTTTGTGTTAATCTCCTACTTTCAAATTATGTCATGATATTATTATGTCCTATTTTGTATTTTTACTTTCTTTATGTGTACCTATAGTGAATACACATAATAGATCTATATTATTTTAAAAATTATCTTTTTAAGAACTTCGTCTCAGTCTCCTTTCATTGAGGCATATTTGGTTTTATACACAACTTTCTTTTATACGGTGTATAAACCCCTTTGACTTTTACGCTTATTCAAAAGGAATCTTTTTTATACGAAGCGTTTTACTAAACGACAAAAGGGTAATGTTTTTCTTTCCGTACATATGCGGCGACAACGACTTCTCCACCGCCGTGACCATTATTTGAGTTTCGGCTTCCTCTACAAGCCATCACTTTTTATTAATGAAAAATAAATACAAAGTTTTAACATTATTTTATTTTGGTATTGAAAATGGTTTTGAAAGCGTCTTTATTATATCAATGTGTTGTATTGATATCTTGTGATTTAAATGGGGAAATTTTATGTTTCCTTTATGCATGTTTTATGTGATACGATTATGTTATGGTTTATGATATGTTTAAACCTATTCATATGAGGAATGCATTGGACTTAATAAGTGACGGGTGGAGCCCGCTATAGCTCCTTGATGCATCGGCAGGTCTCATGAGACAAACTAGTGTCTTGGCACGAGGCCTTGACAAAATCTTATTTTTGGTCTTGGCACGAGGCCTTGGCTACGTGGTTATGATAGTCTGGCATTATGCATTCCATCATTATGAAAGTGGTTATTGATATTTCATGTGATTATTCGACTAGTAGAATATCCATGTGAGTAAGTAAATGGAATTATTTCAGTTTACTTTTTCCATATTATGCTAAAGTTCAAGTTTAAAAGGCTTTTGTTTTAGTTATACATTGCCTTAAATGTTTATGTTTATTTATGAAAGCTTCTACAATATTGTTATCCTTACTGAGCATCTGAGCTCACCCCTTTCAATGTTTTAATATTTTCCAGGATATGAAGAACTATTTTATGAATGACCTGCAGGGATTGTCAGAAGAGGATATGAGTGTGGACTATGGAGACTTTGTTATTGTAGTTTTTCACTTTATGATGTAATGTAAAGTTTACGAATGTATCTAGTGTTTCCAAGGATACTAAACTAATCAGTCTTTCGAGACTTGATCTTTTGTGATCATGCCAATGTTACGAAGTAATGCACCGACTCTGGGTAGCTGGGGTCGGGGCGTTACAGCCAAACCCTACCAATTCCTCCTCTCAACTTCCCTAGAGACATCCTAGAGGTCCTGGTCTTCTTCAAAGACCAATTTTAGTTCCCTAAAAGAAGGTCTCAAAGAAGCACTTCAAAGAAGAGGAGGTTCAGACACTTACGAAGCAATTGGACCAAATGTAAGGGAAAATATCACAATCTCATTTTTATCTGAGATTGTTTATACTTTGGTATTTACTGGGGTGTATTTTATCATCCACATCCATGTTTTCTCAATATGTAATTTTATTTCCATACACCTACAATTGTTTAAATCCAATTTTACCCTTCGGTGAGTTTTTAGTAAAAGATATGAAAGGAATCTTTTGTCGTTTTTCATACGAGGTACTTTTTGACTTTTCTGACAAAAGTATGAGAAGAATGTTTTTTTAACTTATACGGCATGAATGTATTTTTAAAACATTATTCCCAAGAAGATTCCTTTACAAGTTTTCAAGTTTATTTTTAATCAACTTTATTTAGTTTAAAATTGTATGACATGTTAAGAAAGGAAAATGTTTTTGAATTTGAAAGGATATTTTCCTCAAGAATGGAGTTCAAGTGTTTTATCAAAATTATTTTCCATCTAAGATAATATAGGGTTCTATTTATATCCCTATTATTACATTGATTTGATTATGTTGTGATGGAATTATTTTTATGAATTCCTTTATCTTATATGAATTGTTTTATGATGTGATGATTTTTAAGATTCCCATTTGTATTACATGGGTTATGCAATGATGTATGATTTATGATTTTGTGGCACACATAAGAATGGTATCATTTTGAGATGGTTGGGACCTATATCTCCCTCCAATTCATTGGGTAAAGATTTTATATCTCATGAGATAGACATGTCTGGAATGGTAGGTTATACCAGTTCAGTGAACAGGACTGAAACGAGGGTGACTCGGTTCAGAAATGGACTTTGTCCACTAAGATAGTCTTGGTAATGAGTTCTGACTAATAAGAAATGATTCTGTATGATTTTGTGTGTATGCCACAAAGTTTCATGTTTTAAGTTATGATTATTGGGATTTCATTTCACTACTATGATTTATCCCATGTTATGATATTATGATCTCTTTTGCAGGTTAAGATTTCCAAAATGTTATGTTCTTATGAATATGATGTGATTGATTTTTCTTTTTTTTACCCTTACTGAGCATTTGAGCTCACCCTTTTATGTTTTCTTTTCCCCGGGATATAAAGAAAGGATTTAGGTTTTTAAAAAAAAGAAGATCTTTATGGGAGATGTTGAAGATCTTTCACCACGATTAGAAGATTATATTCTGAGTTTCCAAAGGCACTAAACTATTACGGTCTGTGTGTGTGTGTTTTTGTTATGTACTAAGTATTCCGAAAAAGTAATGTAATATCTATGTACGTGAAGCTTCGGGTCTCTACAGTCCTTTCACAAATTATATCCTGAATCCATTTATTCTCATTTTTTTATAATATTTTTATTAATTTTAATCCTTGATTATTTTTATTCAATAATCATTCATTTTGTTAGGAACTCTTTAACTAATATATCATTTTAAATGTTTTAAAAAATATTCTTTTAAATCATTCTCATTAATTTCTATGTTGTAAAAATGTTTTTAAGGATTTAATTATATTGACATGGATTTTCTAAAATTAAAATTCCTTTCAGAAGTCTCAATGTGGTATGGTAGACAATGATTCAAAAATATGTTTTAAATGACTTCTTGGATAAATTGGGTGACTTTAAAAATGTTTTAAAGAAAAAGGGAATATTTCTATCAAATTGTTTTACTGATTATTTTCATCTATGTAAATATCCTTAATTTTATTTTATTCTTGATTGAGGTTGATTTATTATAATAAAATCCTCCATAATGTATTGAATGAGTTATGTTTGACTATGGATGTGCTATTTGGATACCATTAATGGTTTGTGGTTAATGTATTGACATTTCGTAGGGTATTTTTAATAAAAATGTCAAGATTTTGTTTTACCCATTTCATATATGGATTGCATTAGATTTAGTAAGTGCTAGGTGGGGCCCACTATATCCACTTGATGCATTAGTAGGTCTCATGAGACAAACTACTTTCTTGGCACAAGGCCTTGAAAAATTATTATTTTAAGATATGGAATGAGGCCTTGATTATGTTGTTATGATGTCCAAAATTATGTATTCCATAATTATGAAATTAAAAATTGATATTACATGTGATTATTAGACTTTTAGAATATCCATGTGAATATTTAAATGGTATTATTTGAATTATCTCTTTTATATTATGCTGAAATTTGTGTTTAAAAGTATGGTGTTTTAGTGTTTTACATTTCTTTAAATGTTTATGTTTTCTTATGATAGTTTGTGCTCTATTGTTATCCTTACTAAGAATCTGAGCTCACCCCTTTCTTATGTTTTATTTTTCCCAAGACATGAATAATTATATTATGGTTGAACTGCAGGAATATGATATGGGATATGAGTGTGTTCAAAGGAGACACAATGTTGTACTTTTTCCATTTCACAATGTAATGTAAAATGTATGTATGTATCTAGTACCTCTATGGCTACAAAACTAATTATTATTTCAAGACTTCATCTCTTGTGATCATGATGTTATGTAATAATTCACTGAATCCAAGTAACTAGGGTCGGGGAGTTATTGTTGGTATCATAGGAAGTTTGGTAAAAACCTTGGAAACTAAAATAATAACAACTCTAATTAGAGAACTACACCCTAAGAAGAACTTTAAGGATTAGTATATAGGAATTTCCTAGAATGTTAGTAATATAGATATTTTGTCAATTTTCCATGAAATATATCCCTATCTGGATACGAGCTCATAGAGGTGGATCTTTCATAGATGTATCTAGGGGTAAAATCCAAAAACACCTCATTGAGCAAGACTCTAACGAGAACTGGTGCACGAAAATGAGCCTTGCTTCACTCTTCATTATGACACTCCTGGGGGATATGCTTAGGACAATTCACATTATCTTTACAAACCGATTTAAATTATTTTAATATAAGATGAGAATAAATAACCTTGGTTAATCCTAAGGTGTTTTAGACTGAAAATAAGGCAACATGATTTTCTTTAAATGACTTTATGACTATTTTTACCCACACTATGCTTTATGGTTTTAGTCAATGGATGGATTCCAAGTAATTCATAGTAACATTGAACATGATGTAATAGGTGGGTACGATAGTGGAAATTAGAAATTAATAGAATATTGATAGATGTAAAATATCTCGTTTTCATGCCGAAGCAGGTTTCCAAAAATATGATAGTCAAAAAATACATTAACTATCTCCCAAACTCAACAAAGAAGAGAATAACAGAGAATGATAAGAGATCTAGTAGTGGATATCACGGAGAAAAGAAATATCAATTTCCATCATGAAGAAAATGTGGAAGGAGACACCTAGGAAAGTGTCTCAATGGATCAAATAAATTAATTATCTGTGGGAAAGGACATAAAGTAAAGAATTGACGAGGAAAAATGAAGAGTACTATGGAAGAAAATTAATATGATCCTAAGAATCCATTTACAGATATTTTACATGAATTTATGGGACCGGGGTATTACCCGATGCAATACCATAACCTATAGGATAACCACTAGTTCATGGAAGAACCTATGTGGTAATAAATGGATGAAAAAATATTTAAAAGTATTAAAGATCATTGTTGATGGGATTATTTTGGAAGACTTTTCTCTAGTCTGTGTAACCATACTATTTGTAATGTGAAAATTCTATTTCAGGAAGAATTATATTTTCTTTTGTGGATATAGTTATAAAGAACCATTTGGGTTTATATGATCCTTGAATTTTAGGAAATTAAAGGTTAATAATTATTGTAATGAAAATGCGAGGTACATGATAACATTTGTGGTTAAATTTTGTTATGGTTATTTTGGGGAATTTTTCTTATTTTTTAATATTATTAAATATAGATTTTTAAAAAGGACAACATGCAGACCATGTGACAACCTATCGTGTCGTACAATACACTAGGAATCGAACACACAACCAAAGTGCGACTGGGATTTATCGCCTACCACTGGACTACGTGAAGTCTCTAATTAGTGTGACTAATTATTTCTAGTTAGACGAATTTATTTATCAATAATAAGTTGATTTAGAATCTTGTGTTTTATCAAATGGATATCCTTAGTATAGGAAAATGATTTGGTGATTAAGTGATAAATGTTATTTTAGAAGACACTTTCTAGGTTGGGAACTCTATATGCCAAAGGAAAATAGTATTATTTGGTATTTAATTTGAGGAGAAATGGTGGATTTTTATTTTGAAAGAATCTATGTTCTTTATAGAGACTCATGTTATTAATGGAAATGATTAACCTATCATAGTGAATATGTGATTTGGTTAATTACACTTCAGTATGAGACTTTAAGAATAGTTTATGTTATTTGGATATAAATGTAAATATTTACTATGAAAGACTATGTGATTAAATTCTTCTGAGTTTTGGGTTTCAATCTTAGTTTTCATTATATTGAATATTTTTAAGGATAATTTTTTATTGAATGGTCTTTATTGAACATTGGGTATTTTTTTATTTATTTTGGAAATTAAGATAAGTATTTTTTTCTAAAAAGGATTATTCATTTTGGTAATCCTCTGATCTTGTAGTAACCATTGTGTTTTTTGTTAATCCCCAATGACTATGGTAATATATAGTTCATCCTTTTTGGATTATGTGATTCTCTAAAAGTTGATTCTAGCACATCAGGTGTGACCATGTCATCCTGAATACTCATCGTTCAGAGAAAAGATGAGTTAGTTGTAGAAATTTATTAAAGGATGAAACTCTACATGAAGAACAAGTATATCTCTTTATATTCTTAGTATATATCATAAATAATTTCCTCAACTTTACGAATTGGAACTTAAAAAAAATGTTGCCCGTTTACTTTTCCTATTGGGAAACTAATTACCATTTAGCCCATAACAAGTTTGTGGTTTTCTTGTTGTCAAATTTCTATTGATCATTTTTTCTATCACAGTCCATTAGAACTTGACACTTATTTTATCCTCCATTTCAATGTATTCCTACATGGAATCTATGTATGGGTTATCTTGGGTGACCTTTGTACTTATCTTTCTATCTTTTAAATTGATTGTTTTATTGACTCTTATTCTGATTTGGGACATTCAATGAAGTTCCCAAGACCAATTTTAGAATTGCGAGGACACAATTTCAAAAGTGGGAGAAAATTTAACAACCCAATATTTCTTAGTAAGTTATTCTCATTAATGTAATTCAACAGCTTGCGTTACATGCAACACTGAGTTCGAGCTCACCATGACATACCAAACTAGCTGTTTAAAAAGAAGTTATGAATTGTATTAACTACATTATGAGTTTTATATACTATATATAATTTTAACATCCTTATTATGTGTTTCTTTGACTTAATATAAAAAAAATCAATTTTCAGGTAAAAGAATTATTTTTTTTAAAAAATGCAATATTACCACCTTTTAATGGAAAACCATTTTTAAATATAATATTTGAAACATTTATTTATTAAAGTTGAAAAATAAAATTCTTCATTATAATTGGTAAACAAACATTTAGTTTGGATAAATTTTTTGTGCTTTTCTGATAACTTTCATATTTTTGATGAATAATGAAAATTCTAAATTTTAATTGAAAACAACGTCATTAATAAAAATAATTTATAGTGTTAAATTATACATTTGAATGAATTTAAAGTATAATTAGATTATATTTTTATCATTTAATCCAATTTTGGTCATTAGAAGTAATTTTACAACTAAATTGGACATAAACACATATCAATCTTTTGATAGTTTTTACTTCTCAAAAAACAATTTTCTAGTTCTCATAATGGGAATATTTTTTTAAAATTAATAAATTCAGATTTTATATTTTTAATTTGGTAAAATAGACATAATTATTGAATTTATAATATGAAAATTATATTTGGGTGAATTTTTGGGTTTTTTCTAAAACCATTCATTTTTTGATGAATACTGACAAACACTATGTTATTGTTTAAATCCAAATTTTTATTTAAATAATTATTTTTAGTTTAAATTTATTCAAATTTCAAAATAGATACATAATACCTATATTAGTCAAATTTAATTCATTTATTTCGTTTTATAATATGATTAGATATATAAAATTTTATTGAACTTTTTACCATCTTTTACTCACCTTCTCGACACAATTGAAAATTTGCATAAAACATAATTTTACCGCTTATGAGAATTGAATTTAAAAATTCTGAGAGATAGAGTTGACATCATTATGTAAAATTTGGTTCAATAGGATGAAAATAATTTTTGGTGAATAGTAACTTTTGAATTTTAATTACCACGATTAAAAGTAAATTAGGTTATTAATGGTTTAAATGATATTATAATTACCCAAACACATGTAATAATTCTATTGGATATGTGTATTTTGACCAAAATAAACCATAGGACAGAAATATAATCATTTTTGATGCACTTGGATTAGATTAGAACATTTATTATATTTTATTTAAAGAAGAGTTAAAACTGTTAAATTCAAATTTTGATAACTAATTTTTTTAATATATTTTTATAAATAAGATAAATTAAACTATAAATATTCATTATAAATATAAAAATATTTCCTACACCATGGTATTTTATTTATAATTTTTATACATTAAATAATTAAATTTATTTATGACACAATGATTATGCAGTAACTACCATATTAATGAAAGACTAAAATAATTGATGTTATAAATATTAAAATAATTTTAAATTGAATCTTTTGATTCCATACACAAATTTAATAGGTTAATATGACATTTTATAGCTGATTCAGTGTATTTTTTCTAAGATATCAGATTTTTATGACTTTCACCAAAACCAAATACTTACGAGTGTCAAAATTGACATAAATGGGTTTTTAAAATAAATACTATTTTATTAAATTATATAATAGTTCTAAAAATATATGGTTCGTCCAAAGGACATATATAATTATAGATATCTCATTAATAAACCACTTTGGGTTTTATTTTCATTTTATTGTATTTTTATTAACCATGTATTATAATAATACAAGAAGACATGTTAAAAGTTAAACTATTTTTCTAAGTGTTAAATCTAAAAGATAAAGTTAATATTTTGACCTAAACTTGTATAAAACCAATTGGTTGAGAGGTTTTCGACCCATACCCACAATATCCAAGAAATAATTCCATTTTGAGCCAGAATAAACAAAAAATAATTTTATAACAAAATAATATTTCAAGCTTTTCCTAAAGTGACCCTCACCTCTCTTACAAAAGGGTACATCCCCTGCTCTTAATTTCACACCTCCAAAGACTTTTGTCTCAGAAAACCCCAGATCAAATATCCTCCCAACTACCCACACATAATCCTAGAGGCCATAAATTGATCATAAAGATATCCTAAAGAGCCCTTTTGTTCAAATCAAAAGAAAGATCTCGAAGAAGTGGTAATTACATCATCACCTCTTTCGAAGTTATTTTCTTCTTCCAATTCCTATTTCTTTGTAGTTTCCATACTAAAATAATAACTCCAGTACATTATACATACTGAGATATTATTATAAATATGGTACAACCATATTTATTCTTCTATCCATCCTACGAATGACAATGTCACTATATGTGCGTTTGTACGGCTTACCGTCTCCACATCGTGGTATAGTTTGTTATTCAAAACATAATTATTTGGATGGGTATAATAATGATTATAACTGATGTATATATTAAATATAAGAAGTTAACAGTTTTTTATATAATATACCATCCAATTACATATGATTTCACAACTAATAGAATGATGTTGTCGCTCGTGCATATGTACGGCTTACCATCTCCACGACACGATGAGATCTCGTTCCCCATTGTAACCATTCTAGAATAATTTTCATTTTATGAGTAAAAATAATGTTTAATAACTTAATATTATTTTTTATATGAATCAAATACATCCTATCCATTAGAAACATTACTTATGTAACAAAACATATAAACAAAAATGAATCAGTTAACACCCAAAACAATGATACTAATGAAATTTCATTAACAAAGCAATATTAAAAGATAATATATGATATCATATTTATGTATTAGGTTCTTTTAAAATTTAATAACAGTTATTTCACCATTATACAGGGGGTCAAGGTATTCTCAACTAAGGAAAAGTACAAGGTAACGCGGTTTCATTTCACTTTTTATTCCTGTGATATTCATGCTATATTTGCCACTATTTTCTTTTGTGTGGTGTATTTACTGGCCATGATTGTGTCATTTTTGTAATATAATTTAATTTATGGGTATTTAAATTTTTATTTTATGATCATTCTTTAATAGTCTATATGTTTCATACGTTACCAAATCTATAAGGAAATTTCATATTTCAATTTCCACTCATTGGGGTTTACACATACTTCATTGATTATTATACCCCATGATTATGTGTGGAATCCCTATTTATATATTTATGTAGTAATTTTAACTCCTCTTTGTGTGGATATACTTTTGATACACATATTCACTCCACTGACAAATTCTCAAGTAATTTATATGAACTTGATAAGGGTAATCTAAACTCAATTTCTATTCATTGAGTTAAACATCCATGTCATTGGTTTTGTTTCTAAAAGACCATGTGTGAATGTCATCAGATTTATTTAAACTGAATATACGATAATATGTAGTGGATTTATATTTTTAAAACATAATTATGTCCCTGATTTGTCCTTAATATAAGGATACAATCTTTATAAGTGACTTCGTCTTAATTTACATTCTATTGATAATTCATGGTTGTTATGCAACAATTCACTTTTATATGGTGCATATATGGTTCTTTGACATATTATATCATGAATCCATTTATTCTCAAGATATTATATTGGTTTTTTTAATTTTATTCATTAATTATTTTTATTCTAGTGTCTTCCATTTTCTTAGGAACTCTTTAACTAAAATATCATTTTAAATGTTTTAAAAATTTATTCTTATAAATATTTTTCATTAATGTCCCTGTTTTAAAAATGTTTTTAAGGATTTATTTTTATTGAAATTTATGTTTTAAAAGAAAAATTTCTTTCAAAATTTTGAAAGTGGTATGGGAAACGTTTATTCCAAAATCCCTTTTAAACAACTTCTTTGATAAATAGTGCAAATTTAAAAATGTTTTCAAGAAAAGGGGGATATTTCTCTCAAGTACTTTTATTGATTATTTTCAACTATTAAAATATACATCATTTTATTTTATTATAGATTGAGGTTTATTTATTATAATACAAACTTCAATATGGTATTGAATGAGTTATGTTTGACTGTAGATGTGCTATTTTTAATACATAAATGTTTTGTGGTTAATGTATTGATATTCGGTATGCTAGATTTAATTAAAATGTTTAGATTATGTTTCTCCATTTTCATATGAGGAATACACTGGACTTAGTAAGTAAAGGGCTGGGACTGCTATAGCCCCTTGATACATTTATAGGTCTCATGAGACAAACTAGTGTCTTGGCACAAGGACTTGACAAAATTATTATTTTTAGTATTGGCATGAGGCCTTGACTATATGGTTATGATGTCCGATATTATTCATTCCATCATTAAGATGTTTTCTATTGATATTATATGTGATTATCCGACTTGTAGAATATCAATGAGAATAATTATATGGCATTATTTGATTTTTATTTTCCATATTATGCTAATATTTATATTTATGTCTTATAAATTTCCATAAATGTGTATGTTTTCTTATTATAGTTTCCGCTATATTTTAATCTTTACTGAGTATATGATCTCACCCCATTCTTATGTTAAATATTTCCCTCGATGTGAAGAATTATATTATGATTGACCCACAAGAATAGGCTAAGCGATATGAGGGTGTTTAAAGGAGACACAATGTTTTATTTTTTCCATTTCATAATGTAATGTAATATTAATATATATGTATCCATTACCTCCATGGATAGAAAACTAATTGGTGTTTCGAGACATGATCTCTTGTGATCATTCCAATGTTATGTAATAATGCATCGACTCTAGGTAACTAGGGTCAGGGCGTTATAGTTTTCATCAGAGGTAGTTTAGTAAAAACATTGGAAAATAGATTTAGAAAAACACTGATTAGAGACCATTACCCTAAGATAGACATTGAGGATTAGTATAGAAGAACTTCCTAGAATTTTAGTATTGTATATATTTTGTGAATTTTCTAAGCAGTACATCCCTGTCTAGATACAAACTGGTAGAGGCATCTCTGGAACAAATTTATATAGGGGTAAAACCCGAAAACACCACTTTGAGCTAGACTCGAACAAGAACTGGTGCACGAAAACGGGCCTTGCTTCACTCTTGGTTATGACACTCCCGTAGGATATGATTAGTATAATTCAAATTTTATTTAAAAACAGATTTGAAATATTTTAATATAAGATTCAAATAAATAACCTTGGTTAATCCTAAGGTGTTTTAGATTGAAAATAAGGTCTCATTATATTCTCTAAATGATCTTATTACTATTGTTTCTCACAGCATGATTTTTTGTTTTAGTAAATGGCTGGATTACAAGGAAGTCATAGTAAAATTGATCATGATGTACTAAGTGGGCACAATGTTGGAAATGAGTAACTAATGGAATGTTGATAGGTGTAAAAGATATCGTGTTCATGGCGAAGCAGGTTTCAAAAAATATGATCAATAACATATACATTAACCAACTCCCAAATTAAATAATGAACTGAAATAAAGTGATTGATAAGAGATCCAGCAGTGGAGTCCATGTCGAAAA
Source organism: Viscum album (assembly GCA_963277665.1). Lineage (NCBI taxonomy): Eukaryota > Viridiplantae > Streptophyta > Magnoliopsida > Santalales > Viscaceae > Viscum > Viscum album. The sequence goes on along the minus strand of OY728120.1, from coordinate 1,531,261,705 downwards.
GAAAGCTCAATATCCATCATGCAAGAAATGTGGAAGGAGACACCCAGGAAATTGTCTTAATGAGACAAAGAAATTCTTTATGTGTAGAAAAGAAATACATAATGTAAATAATTGAAAATAAAAATGAAGAGTGCTATGGGAGAAAATAAAATTGATCCCAAGAATCCATATATAGTAATTTTCCCTAAATTTAGGGGACCAGGGCATTACCTGAGTCAATGACCTATTCTATCATATAACCACTGGGTCATGGAAAAAACTATGTTGAAATAAAAAGATGGAGAAATGTTTAAAAGTATTAACGATCATTGTTGATGGGATTATTTTGGAAGACTTATATATTATGTGTGTAACCATGCTTCTTTTTATGTGAAAATGATATTTGAGGAAGAATTATCTTTTCTTTTGTGGATATAGTTATAAAGAACAATTTGGGTTTATCTAATCCTTGAATTAGAGGCAATTACAGGTTATTAATTTTTGGGGTGAAAGTGCGAGGTATGAGATAAAATTTGTGGTTAAATTAGGTTATTGTTATTTTGAGAAATTTATATCATCTTTGGAATATTATAAACTATAGTTTTTGAAGAAGGAGAACATGCAGACCATGTGACAACCCGTCATGTCAGACAAAGTTGTGGGAATCAAACCCACAACCAAAGTGCGACTGGGATTTATAACCTACCACTAGACTACATGAAGTCCTTGGTTAGTGTGACTAATTATTTTACGTTAAATGGTCTTATTTATCATTAATAATTTAATTTTGGATCTTTTGTTTTATGAAATGGTTATCCTTAGTATAGGAAAATGATTTCATGATTATGTGATAAATGTTATTTTGGAAGACATTCCCTCTATTGGGAACACTATATGCTTAAGGAAAATAGAATACTATGGGATTTCATTTGAGGAGTAATGGTGGATTTATATTTTTGAAGAATCTATTTTTTTAAATATATTCAGGTTATTAATATAAATTATTAACCTATAAAAGAGAATATGTGATTTGGTTAATTATATTTCAGTATGAGAATTTATGAGTAGTTTATGTTATTGGGAGATAAATGTTATGATTTACTATAAAGACTATGTGATTAAATTCTTATGAGGTTTGGGTTTCAATCTTAGTTTTTATTATATTGAAGGATTCTAAAATCAATTTTTTATTGAATGGTATTTATTGAATAGTGGGGTATTGTTTGTTTAATTTTGGAAATTATGATTAGTATTTATTTCTATAAAGGATTTTCCTATTTTGGGATCATCAGATCTTGAACTAACAATTTGGTTTTTGGTTAATCTATTAAGGAAAAGGGAAATATATATTTCATCCTTTATTGATTATGTGATACTCTAGAAGATGATTCTAGCGCTTCAGGTGTGACCATGTCATCTTGAATACTCATTATTTAGAGAAAACATAAGTAAGTGATATAAAATTATTAAAGGATGAAACTCTAATTGAAAAGTAAGTATATATATTTATTTTCATATTAAATCTCATAAAAAATTCCTCAAATTTATAAAATGGATCATAAAACAAAAAATGTTGTCCATTTAACTTTATGATTGGGAAACTAATGACCAATTAACCCATCACATGTTTGTTGTATTCTTGTTGTTATCTTTCTCCTAATAATGTTTTCTATCAATCTCCATTAGAATGTGAAACTTTTTTTATCTTCCATATCCTTGTTTTCCTACATGGAATCCTAGTATGGGTTATCTAGGGTAAACAATGTACTTCCCCTTCTTTCTTTTAAAGTGATTATTTTTTTTGAATCTTTTTTTGAGGTGGGACATTCAATGATGTTCCACAACATAGTTTTTAAAATTTTCAGAATGCAATTTCCAAAAGGGGGTAAGAATGGAACACTCCATAACTTCATAGTAATTTATTTTATTTAAAATAATTCAATAGCTTGCGCAACACACAACACCAAGTTCAAGCACACCACGACTTATCAAACTAGCCGTTCAAAAAGCCGTTATGAATAGTATTAACTAAAATTTGAATTTTATATACTTTAAATAATTTTAACATCCCTATTATGTGTTTCTAAGACATATTATGAGAACAAATTAAATTTTTAAATAAAAGAAGTATATTTTAATAAAAGTAAATTTACCACCATTTAATGGAGAACCCAATTTAAATCCAAAATTTGATACTTTTATATATTCAATTTGGAAAAATAAACTTCTTCTTTAGAATAGGGACATAAAAATTTAGTTTGGAAAAAATTTTGGTACTTTTCTGATGACTTATATTTTTGATGAATACTAAAAATACTAAATTTTAATTGAAAACCACTTTTTTAATCAAAATATTTGATAGTGTTAAATTATAAATTTGAATGGTTTTGAAGTATTATTATATTATATTTTTTTCATTTAATCCAATTTTGGTCATTGTATGTAATTTTACATTTAAATTGGATATAATCACATATCAATCTTTTGATAGTTTATACTTCTCTAGAACCTGCTTTATGGTTCTGAAAATGGGAATATTTTTTTAAATAATTTAATACAACTTCAATTTTTTGAATTTTGTAAAATAGAAATCTTTTTTTAATTTGGAATATTAAAATTATATTTGGGGGAATTTTTTGTTTTTTTCTAAAAACATTCAATTTTTGATGAATAGTGAAAAACATTGTGTTATTGTTTAAAGATGAAATTATATTTAAATATTTATTATTAATTAAAATTTATTTTAAAGTAAAAATAGATACAGAATACCTATATTTGTCCAATGTAATTTATTGATGTTACTTTATAATACGGTTAGATATATAAAATTTTATTGAGCTTTTAACCGTCTTTAACTCACCTTCTAGACATATTAGCAAATTTGCATAAAACATAATTTCATCACTTCTGCGAATTGAATTTCAATAATCCAAGAGACACAGTTGACATCGGTAAGTAAAATTTAGTTCAAGATGATGAAAATAATTTTTGGTGAATAGTATCTTTGGAATTTTATTTACCATGGTTAAAAGTAAATAGGGTAATTAATGGTAAATATGATATTATTGTTACCCAAACACATGTCCTAATTTTATTGGATAAAGTATTTCAACCAAAATAAACCTTATAACAAATATAGGATCCTTTTTGATACACTTTGATTATATTAGGACATTTATTATATTTTATTTAAAGAATAGTTAAAAGTGTTAAATTCAAATTTTAATAACTAAAACATTTTTAATATTGGGTTACCCATATGATAAATTTGACTATAAATATTAATTAGAAAGATAAAATTATTTCCTACATCATGGTATTTTATTTAATATTTTAATAAATTAAATAATTAAATTTAATTATGACACAATGATGATGTAGTAACTACCTTATTAATGAAAGACAAAAATAATTGAGGTTATAAATATTAAAATAAATGTAAATTTAAACTTTTGATGCCATAAATGAATTTTTTGGGTTAATGTGACATGTTATAGTTAATTCAGTGTATATTTTTCTAAAAAATAAGATTGTTATGACTTTCACAGAAACCAAATACTTAATAGTGTCTAAATTGATATAAATGAGTTTTTAAAACAAATACTATTTTATTAAATTATATTATATTCTAAAAAATATATGGTTTGTCCAGAGGATGTTTATAATGATATATATTTCTCTAATGAACCACTTGAGGTTCTCTATAAATTTTATAGTAAGTTTATTTACCATGTATTATAGTAATACAAGAACACAAGGTAAAAGTTAATGTATTTAACAATGAGTTAAATTTAAAAGATACGGTAAATTTGGTGAGCTAAACTTGTCTAAAACCAATTTTTTAGAGGTTTTCGACCAATCCTCACCCTATCCTATAAAGAAATTCATTTTTATCCATTATAAACCGAATATTATTTTATAATAAAATAATATTTCATGATTTTTCTAAGTGACCCTCACCTCTCTTATAAATGGGTATTTCCCCATCTCTTAATTTCACACCTCCAAAGCCTTTTGGATTGGAAAAACCCATCCCAAATATCCTCCCAACTACCCTCAAATCATCTTAGAGACCTTAATTTTATGAAAAATCAATCCTAAGGATCCATTTTGTTCAAATCAAAAAGAAGAACCCGAAGAAGAGGTAATTACTTCATCACATCTTTCAAAGTTCTTTTCTTCTTCCACTTACCTTTTCATTGTTGTTTCCATACTAAAATAATAACTACAGTAACTTATACATACTGAGATGTTATTATAATTATGGTACAACCATATTCATTATTCTATCCTTCCTAAGAATGAAAAAGTCATCATATGTGCATATGTAAGGCTTACCGTCACCATGTTGTGGTGTAGTTTGTTATTCAACACATCGTTATCTGTATGGGTATAATAATGAGTGTAACTGATTTAAATAATAAATATAACATGTTAATTATTCTGTATATATAATATACCATCCAATTACATAATATTTCATAACTAATAGAATTATATTGTCGCTCATGCGTACATACGGCTTACCGTCTCCACGACGTGATGAGATTTCATTCACCATCGTAAAAAATCAACAATAATTTTCATTTGATGATTAAGAATAATGTTTATGAACTTTATATCATTCTGGATATGAATTAAATACATCATATACATTAGAAACATGACATACGTAACAAAACATATAATAAAAAATGAATCAGTTAACACCCAAAACAATGATAATACAAAAATATCATTAACAAAGCAATATTAAAAGATCATATATGATATCATATTTACATATGTGGATCTTGTATAATTTAAAAACAATTATTTCACCATTATAGGCGAAGTTAATGTACCCTTGACTAAGTAAAAGTACAAGGTAATTGGTTTTCATCTCACTTTTTATTCCCGTGATATTCATGCTATATTTTCCACTATTTCCCTTTGTGTGGCTTATATACTGCACATTATTGTTTTATTTTTGTTATATGCATTAATTTATGGGTATTTAAAACTTAATTTTATGATCCATATTTCATGTGTTGTATGATTCTAAAGTTACCAAATCGGTAAGGGAATTTCATATTTCAATTTCCAATAATTGGGTTTTATGCATACTTCATTGGTTATTTTATCCCAAGATTATGTATGGAATCACTATTTATTTATTTATGCAGTAATTTCAACTCCCCTTTGCATGGAAATACAATTTATACACATAATCACTCCACTGATAAATTTTCAAGCCATTGATATGAACTTGATAAGGGTAATCTTAACTCAATTTTCATTAATTGAGTTAAACATCCAAATCATTGGTTTAGTTTTTACAATAATATGTGTTAATGTACTGTGCTTTATTTACTCTGAATATCCAATAATATGTAGTGTATTTATATATTTCACACGTAATTATGTCATTTATTTATCCTTAATCTAAGGATATGGTCTTTATAAGGGATTTCGTCTCTATTTACATTCTATTGTTACTTCTTTGTTGTTATGCACCAATTCACTTTTATGTGGTGTATATATTGTCCATTGACTTATTATATAATGAACCAAATTATTCTCATGATATTGTAATGTTTTTATTAATTTTATTCATCAATTATTTTTATTCAAGCGTCTTTCATTTGGTTAGGAACTCTTTAACTTAAATATCATTTTAAATGTCTTAAAACATTATTCTTCTAAATCATTCTCATTAATGTCAATGTTTTAAAAATGGGTTTAAGGATTTATTTATATGGAAATGGATGTTTTAAAATTCAAATTCCTTTCAAAAATTTCAATGTGATATGGGACACTTTGATTCAAAAATCACTTTTGAATGACTTCTTTGATAAATAGTGCAACTTTAAAAATGTTTTCAAGAAAAGGGGAATATTTCTCCCAAAGAGTTTTACTAATTATTTTCATCTATGTCAATATCCTTCTTTTTATTTTATTCTTGATTGAGGTTGATTTATTATAATACATTCTTTAATTTTGAATTGAATGAGTTATGTTTGATGGTGGATGTGCTATTTTTATACCATTCATGGTTTGTAGTTAAGGTATTGACATTTCATATGATAGTTTTAATATGAATGTTTAGATTATGTTTCAACCTTTTAATATGAGGAATGTATTGGACTCAGTAAGTGATGGGCAGGGCCCGCTATATCCCTCGATGCATTGGTAGGTCTCATGAGAAAAACTAGTGCCTTGCACACGGCCTTGACAAAATTATTATTCGTAGTCTTGGCACAAGGCCTTGACTATGTGGTTATGATGTATATCATTATGAATTCCATCATTATGAAATTATCTATTGATATTACATGTGATTATTCGACTAGTAGAATATCAATGTGAATAATTAAATGTAATTATTTGATTTATGTTTTCCATATTATGTTGATGTTTAAGTTTAAAAGGCTTGTGTTTTAGTCTTATACAATTCCTTAAATCTTTATGTTTTATTATGATAGTTTTCACTATATTGTTATCCTTACTGAGCATCTTAGCTCACCCCTTTCTTATGTTTTATTTTTCCCAAGATGTGATGAAGTATATTATGATTGAACTCTAGAGATAGGATAAGGGATATGAGTGTGGTCCAAGGAGACACAGTGTTTTAGGTTTTCCATTTCGTAATGTAATGTAACACGTATGTATATATCTAGTACCTCCAAGGCTACTAAGATAATTAGTATTTTGAGACTTGATCTCTTGTGATCATGCCAATTTTATGTAATAATGCACCTACTCTAGGTAACTAGAGTGTGTGTGTTACATGTGGGGTACAACATTCCTTAGATTTGTTGAATTCTAGGAATTAGGTTAATGTGTGTTGATGGATTTTTGGATGATCACCCTAGGAATTTGACTGTGTAAAAGATGAATATGGAATGTGCAAGAAAAAAAATTTCATCAATGGGTATTGAACCTTGTTATAATATCATTAATTGAGAAACACATGTGATTCAATTATTTAAACTATTATAATGTAAGAACTAGTGTCATAATTTATGGATTTAGTGTGATGATATGGTTTTTAGTAGATCAAACAGATTAGCGGTGATTTGTGTAGTGTCCCAACAAGGTTCTAGAAAAGTTGGGAACATGTAAAATTACAAGAATGATAAAAGAGATGGATGAGAATCATAGTGGGTTAAGATGTGTCATATATATTGTATTGAGATGGGTTTCTAGTTTTGGGGAATTTTCCTCTAAGAGAGATTTAGTTATGGTTGTTATTTTGTAATTTTTATATTGATTGAGTTGGGAACTACAATGTCAAATGTAGGGGATCTTGGTTCATGGATTAGGTTTGTCAGAATATGATGATCCCAACCTTGCAAGTATCAGTGTTTGGATAGTTATATCATATGTGACATTGGTATATAGGAATTATAAGGTGAAATTTTATTTATTATAGATACACCATTGAAAATTTTTAACTCCAACCCTTGTTTGAGTTGGTATGGAATGAATTAGTAGTGAAATATTTGGATAACCTATAATGGGGATGGTAAGGGTTCTGTATGGAACATATATACCAACATACTTTTTTTGTTGTGTGTATATATACCTAGTTGGTGGGAGGGAACCATATTTTGGTATAGGATTATGGAAACAGAGAATTTCAGTGCATTTTATGATTGACGGGTGGAAATATAGAAATTTAACTAGTTAGAGGATAAGTTTTTTAAATGTTAGTACTCTTGAAGAGTAAAACTACATATATAATTGTGAAAGGATTCTATTTTGGTCAATTCTCAAGAAAGAGATTGTTTTTCATAGACCTATATGTTTTGGAGTCACTCAGGTGTGATACTTTGTGTGTAGAGGTTATGTTTGTGCTAGTAACATAAATTGTGGGTTAATTAAGATGTTGAATTGTAAATTAATGAATTCCACTAAGGGTGGGACATCATTGTGGAGTTGGTGGAAATTAAATGATTCAATGATGCTTAGGATCTATGGTTTCTATAGTTAGTTGGTGTAGTGAGGTATCAACTAACTTTTTCAGGCATGATCGAGAGCTATTTCTCTTACATGTATTTTTTTACATCTTTAAGATGATCTAAATGTGATAAATACATTAAAACTTGATGAATCTAGGGTATTGTGTACTTTCATTCTTTGGTGAATGGTATATGCATTATCATATCCAGTAAGAGATTTAAATTTATAATAAGCATTAAGATTTAGAGACAAATTAGTTTCAAAATAGAAGAATATGTAAATTTCTCAAGGATGAGATATAATGACCCTCTCTTTTAAAAAATTTACATTACATAAAAAAAATTTAATACCTAAATTTTTTTACAAACAGTCACTCCAAGACCATACTCTTCTAGTGCCTTTGAATACATGGAAACATAGACACCTGTATATAAGTGAGTTAAATTATCTCACAGTAGGTTCTTCATGACTAGCAACCTTTTTAGACACATCAAACATAATACATATCTTCATACCACTAGGAAGGAAACATAGAAATGGGGGATCTAAGATGCTCAGTATGGGTAATAAAGGGATACATGTAAGCATAAACATGAGAAAATGGGTATGTGAACATTATTATAACATTATATCATCATACCCTGCATAACATAAGATCATAAAAATGAATCACGACATAGTGATTAGAAGTTCATAAGCCAAAAATCAAAGGAAATATTGAAAAAATCCATGAAATAATATCATTGGAATTATAGAAGGAATTTTGGCATACCTAAACATGTGATATCATTCCCTATAAGCCAACACTCATTGCTAGAACTTATCAAGGAACATAAGAGGAACCATACCTACTGGGTGGGACACACCATCTTTCCCACTAGAAGTCCATTCTTTTTAAGGTATTGAGTTTCCCCATCTTCCCATAGTGGATTGAGTTTCCCCATCTTCCATCTATATGGTTATTGCACCTTCTATGAAAGACACACCACCATCCCTAGTCACAGTTGCTTCTATGTAAGGGATCATGTTTCTAAATCTTCCCTTAGAGGATCAGGCTCATTTACATGATTCACATCTTTATCTAAGGAGATATAAACCTTTACCCAATGAATTGGAGTGAGTAATATGTCCCACACATCTCATATTAAAAACATTCATACATGTTACACAAGACAATAAAAATTTATCATATCATGACCCATAAAAAGAGAGGTGTTTTATAAACATCATATTATAATCCCATGAAAAGAATTGGGAAAAAATAAATTTTCATCACATCATATCATGTTGATAACAAATAGTTTTCATAATCATTTCATCAAATCATAACCCATAAAATGAATCTGGTTTCAAAAGCATATATCCAATAGAATATAAAGTGGTGTCATAAGAATCGTTCTTTAAAAATATAAACCATTATGAAAATATTATACATTTATCCTTTGGATAATTTCCAATTAGGGAATTAGTAACATCAAGGGATGTCATCTTATACTGAAAATAACATGGAATGATATTTTGAAAACATTTTTGAGGAAAATATCCTTTATTCTATAAAAATATATCTTTAAAACCAAAAACCTTTTTAATTTTTTTATTGATAATAAATAGGAAAACTTGTAAATAAATATTTTAAAACATTTTGGAAATATTTTTATTTTAAAACATATAATTAAATCTTGAAAATGTATGAAAACAATTTCCTTCAAAACTTATAAAAAAAGCATGCAATCGTTTTGAAACCCATTTCTTTGAAAATATTTTGAAACCATTTAATGGAATCTTAAAAACCCTAAAAAAACTAAAATAATATTTTCCTTAAAAACGATATTAAGATATCATATTTGAAAACATTTTTGAAAACATGGTTCTTGATGTTCCTGGCATGCATCTCAAAGAATTAAAATTGAGACAAAAATACTTTTCTGATTTGGTAACTCAAGAAACATAAACACCATGAAACAGAGAGAGTTAAATGGGTATGTAAATACCCATAAAATTATTGATAACAATAATATAATATATTCATGTGTAATATAATCACTAATAAAAAGATATGTGTGCTGGATAAGGCATAAATCTCACAGAAATAAAAGTGAGGCTTGAAATCCACTTACCTCGTGTCTTAGCTCCCTCGATACTCATTAAAACATCAAGTATAATAAATAAAAGTTAATTATAAAGAATCATATTCTTATATATTAAACCACATATGGTTTTATTATGACTCTATATTACCCTCTTGTTAACAATTTTATGTTAAGCTTTCACTTTAGCTGATATATTCTTTGTTCTTCACATGTGTCTTAATTTGTTATATCTTTGGTCCTTATAGTTATATAATGATTAATATAATGTAATAAATGATATAAATATGATTTATATTCAATATATGTGAATTATAATAATCCTTATTATATAAATGTATGAATGGAATACACCGTCCATAGAGATGGTATGTCGTACGTACACATGAACATTGTTTCAAATGAATTATCTTATTGAAAGGAACAAAGAAATTGACATATATATATATATATAATTATTAAAGTATAATAATTATATCATATATATCATATATGTTTAATAAACTCATCTTTAATACATTCCATGTAGTGTTTGAATGAATCACATCGCTTAGAGGGGTAAGTAGTCCACATTTCCTAAAACAAAATTACCGTGTTTACACAAAAATAGAATATATAAATATATGTGTTGTAAAAGAGTTATATTATTTTAAAGACATAATATATATCTCATATATAATATATAAATTTATTTTATATCTTAATTCCCACCATGAGAGGTGGTATAGGAAAACTAACAATCATCGTTTCTTGAGGCGGTAGTTCACCGTACAAGTAAATAATATGTTTGTTACCGATTAGATGGAAGTATGTGTAAGTATTGGTCAAAAAAATAGTTTAAAAGAATTTAATTATATTTATTATACTACTATTGTTAAATAATAATGGATTCAATAGAACATAAATGGTGGAAAAATAAAATAAAAAAATGGAACTTGAGGGATGGTGTTACCTCTTAATCGGGTAACTCATTTTGGTTTTCATAGAAGGGATTCCTTGGATGGTTTTCATAGAATAGGTAGGATTAAAGTATTAAGGGGTTATTTTGGTAATATTATTGGTTAGATATTTTCTAAACATAATAGGTTTGGTAGGTGTGAAGAATGGGTAGATGTGGTGGCCATTTATAGGGAAGAGAGGGGACAGACAAGGCATTTTAGAAAAACAATGTTTTCCGTGCCCAAGGTTTTATATAAAAAAATTCATACCAAACTATCCAAAATAATGAATTTAAGATTAATAGATGAATAGTTTTCATAAAATTGGTGTCGTACTAGTATAATGGTCATTTTTCCACATTATGTTTATGTTTTATTCCCATGTTAAGCTTAATTTTACCTTAATCGTTGTAATAAATTTTAATTACATCCAGTAATATTTTTGGTCAAAACAAATTTGAACTTGTTATAAATTATATATTGTTATAATTACAAATAATTAGACCTTTTTCAAATTCTAGTCACAAAATTTGAAGAAATTAATTTAAATTTAATCCTGCGGACGGGACAACACTTCAGGGTTTTAAAGTAAAAGTAAACAAAAGTTTGTTATGTTTTTATATCCAATTTAAATGTGAAATTATTTCCCATGATATATATTAGGTTAGTTAATAAAAAATTATTATAATTAAACTTTAAAAAAATTTAAAAACATAATTCATCTTTAAAAATAAATTATATTAAAAATCATATTTGAATTAAAATTTATTATTTTTAATATTCACCAAAAAAAGAATTTTCTCAAAATAATCCCAAAAATGTACACTAATATAATTTTGACCTTATAATTTCAAAAATTAATATTATTTTATCATATTAAATTTATAAATGTGTCAAAAATTAATTTTATTATTTTTCACAGGACATGAAATGGCGTTCATTTGAAAAAAATAGTATTTTTGTACATATAAGGACATTACCCAAAAATTATATCTTTCATTAAAAATTAGATTTATTTATATAAAAAAATTAAAAAATATATTAAATGTTTTTATTACTATTTATATTAATATTTTTGACCTCTAGGTTATAATTATTTCATTTAAATAATTATATCAAAAAATATGTTTTGTAGAAACTTAGTTTTGTGTGCAACATACGCCTAGTTGGTGTTACATGTGACATATGATGAGTAGATTCCCTATGAATGGAATGATTTATTTATTAAAATCAATGAAAATTTAGTTAATTCAAGAAAAAAATGTCTATAAAAACTTGGGGTGTTACATTTTTCCCACCTAAAATTGAATTTCTACACTAAAATTCATCATTCAGGTAAAAAGAAATGGAGATACTTCTGGTTCATCATATCCTCAAGTACCATGTAGCTTCCTCTAAATATTTATTTCTCCTTAATTATTTAACCAGGTGAGTGGTATTATTTTCTAGAACTCTTTCTGTATGATCTATAATTTCAACTAGTTGATCCTCTTAAGATTGAACCTTCTCTAGTAGTATGACCTTTGAGTTCAGTACATAGGAAGGATTTGGTATGTACTTCATTAAGATGTATACATGGAACACATCATGTACTTGAGATTGATTTGGAGGAAGTCCAATGTGATAATCTACCTTCCTGATATGATCAAGAATCTCAAAGTGATCAATATACCTAGGGATTGGTTTCTATTTGTTACAAAATATCATAACTTTACTCGAGGGATATATTCAAAGAAAAACCTTCCCACCAACATCAAATTATACATCAGTCCATCAGTTATCAACATTAATTTTTTTCCGACCATGAATTCCCTTGATATTCTGTTGAATGGCTCTCACCTTATCTACCATTTCTTCAGCGATCTCAGGTCAGAATAGCTTTCTTTTCCCAACCACATATCAGAACATTAGGTCTCTAATTTTATTCCCATTGAGGTCTTAATAGGGTACGAAATGAATTATTTAGTGAAATATATTGATGTAAGAAAACTCAACTACAGGAAGGTGTTGACCCCAAACTCCTTTAAAATCCCAAGAACAAGATCTCAATATATCCTATAGGGTTTTAACTATTCATTCAGACCGAACATTTGTATGAGGATGATAAGAAATGATGAAAATCAATTCCGTATCATGTTATTATTGTATACATAACCATAACATAGAGATAAACCATATATCATGATCTGATAAAATTTAACATGTTACCCTATGAAACATTACCACTTCCTTAACATATATCATATAAAGCTGATCCATAGAGAATTCTTCTCTTTTAGTGATGAAGTTTGATGAATTCTTATGGAGATTGAGTACCACCAGTATTGCATTAATCTCTTTAGAGTTTTTAGGTTATACAACAAAAAAAATCCAAAGTATGTTCTCCCATTTCCATTTTGGTATGGGTAATGGATGCAACATACCATTTGACTTTTATCATTCCTCTTTAACTTACTAGCATACCAAGCCCCAGAATACAGACTCTATGATATCACCCCTCATTCCATCCCACCAGAAATATTATTTCAAATCGAAATACATCTCCGTACATATAGGATTTATAGAGATTGTAGATCTATTAAATTCCTTTAATACCTCCTTCATAAAATCTAGTATGGAAGGAACACATACAAGGTTCTTGAACCTCATCATTCCATACTGATCAAGGTTAAAGTTAGGAACATTTCTATCTTTAATTTGTAGCTCTACATCTTCCTTCGGCCCCTCCATAATCTTCACATGGATAGAGGGTTGAACATTCACTTTAAAGAGATATTATTTTCCCCATTCCTTTAGTATTTCTAGCTCCATAATTTTCAAATCCAGAAATATTGGATCTTTTGTGATCCTAATCATTGATAAGAAAACTTGATCCTTTTGACTCAAAGCATTAGCCACCTTGTTCTATTCTCCATAGTTGTAATGTATTAAGAAGTCATAATCCTTTATCATATCTATCCATCATCCATGAAACATTTTCAAATTCATCTATGTGAATATATATTTTATACTTTTATGATTGGTTAATATATCACACTTTCCTCCATAAAGATATAACATCTATATATTTAATTTAAAAAGTACCACTACTAACTCCAAATCATGATTTGATTAATTTTTATCATTAATCATTAACTACAATGAGGAATGAGGAATATCCATGTTATTATGCATAATAAAACATACCAATCCCTTATTGTATGAATCAATAAATACTAAAAACCCTCCTCCATGACAAGGTTAAGTAATAATAGGTGCACTGACCAACCTTCTCTTCAATTCCCTAAAATTTTACTCACATTCATCTGTCCTGAGGAACTTGACACCATTTAGAGTTAGCTTGGTCATAAGATTATATAGTAATGTAAAATAATCTACAAACCACTGATAATATCCAGATAAAATATGAAATATATAGATCTTAAACATTGTGGTTGTTCTAGGCCAACATTTAATAGCTTATGTCTTCATTGGATCTACTGTTATACAATCTCTTAAGATTATGTGACCCAAAAATAAAAACCAATTGATCCAAAATGCACAACTTTTAAATTTCTAATATCATTTATTGTACCTTAGGGTCTTTAGTAAAATTCCCAAGTGGTATTCAAGTTCTTCCTTTCTCATTGAATAGATAATAATATCATCAATAAATACTACCAATAACTGATCGAGGTAAACTCTAAAGAAGTTTTTCATTAAATCCATGAAGATGTCATTGAAATAAGTAAGACCAAAAGGAAATACTAAATATCCATAGTGTCCCTACCTTGTACGAAATGTTTTCTTGGGTATATCCTCCTTATGGACTATCAATTGATGATATCTAGAATGAATGTCAATCTTGGAAAATTATTGATCTCTATGTAGTTGATCAAACAAGTCATAGATATGGGGAAGATGATACTTTTTCTTGGTTTTGATCTAGTTTGACTCCCAATAATCAATGTAGAGTCGCATTGATCCATGTTCCTTTTCATAAAAGAACAGGTGCATCCCAAGGTGACACATTAGGTCGAATTAATCCCTTATAAAGGATTTCCTAGAGTTTCTTTATCAATTCCTTCAACTCAAATTGGTCCAATAAAAAGAGAGTCTTTGAAATTGGTGTGGAACTAGATTTGAGTTCTATTAGGTACTCAACCTCACATTTTGGTAGAATTTAAGAAAACACTTCCTAAATGACATCCAAAAGTTCCCATATAAAAGGTACTTCATCGATGCCAATTCTATCCCCAACCATTTGAGATAAATAAATTTGTTTATTAGGAATTATGACCCATACAGTGGATGTAACCTCAATTTTAATGTCATAATTAGCATCACATTGATGGATGATCATAAGAAGGTTTAAAATATCAAACATAAATTCCCTTCTGTGACAATTGATGTGGTATTTATGCAGAGAAATCCAATACATGTCTAAGATGACATAAAATTCATAAAAAATGAAGAATGATAAAACTTGTAGGAAGAACATTCACACAAATGTCAACGAGAGAGGAATCATAGATTTGAGAAGCAATAATTATACCATTAAAGGTTTTCAGTTTTAATTCAACATCTAATTATTTCTGGGAAATATGAATACCCTTAGAAGATTCCTTAGATTTAAAATTGTGGGTAAATCTAGAATCAAAAAAGAAGTTAGCAGTTCTTGAGTGGATGGTAGGTGTACCTTTCACCAAATCATTATTACACACCTTGTTAGAAATAGTGATCAAAAGATATTTCCCCTTATCTCTTGGTTTAAGAGTTTTTTGACATTGATCATCCTCATTAGCCCTTGGTTTTGGGAACTGGCTACTATAATTACCATTCTCCTTACACTTTTAGCACTGAATCATTGGAGCTTCATTATGTGTTTCTTTTTATTTATCTGTACCATTAGCTAACTGGTTCCCATAAAATTAGAAATCAAATGCCTGATGGCCTTCCCTTCCACCCATAAAACATTTATTATACCCCTTAAGAAAATTTTCTCCATGATTATTCCCACACTTATAGAATAATGGAAAGCTCATTATCTTCTCATTATGATTTTTTTATTTTACTTAGAACTCCATATTCTCTTTCTTGTTAAAATAATGAGATTGATATGTAACATTAACCTCCATTTAAACATTTATCTCATAATTCAAAATATCTTCATAGATACTGAACTCTCTTATGACGAATTCCCCTATGAGTCTTGGATTTAATCCACTAATGAACCTATCAACATTTATTTTGTGTTGGATGATAATTATAGAAGCGTACCTCGCAAGTATTGTGAAATTACCCTTGTAGGTACCAATAGATTCATCATCCTTTTACATATTAATATGATGAACATAAGTAAAGTACTTATTGAAGAATAAGTTCTTGAACTCATCCTAATCCATGGATTCAATTTCATCTTGATTCCATGTATTCTTTAGTAGTGTCCACCATGAGACTGCTTCACCTTCTAACTAATAAACAACTAGAATGATTTCTCATGATATGTACACTAGATAACAGAGAATATGTTTCCATTGGTACTAGTCTAGTGTTCAGAAACAAGTGGATTAGAAGACCCACTGATAGAAGGGGTATGTTTCATCATGATGGACTCAGAAAAATGGTGTTCCCTCCTTTGCTCATTTAGAAGTCCAGTATGATTAACATACTAAGAGATTCAAGTGAGCCTAACCAAGAGATTTTTTATTTTTTACTTCCATTTCATTTCATTTCATAGGAGGATAATTGTGGCATTGTTAGTTTCAATCACCATTAATGTGGTTCCTTCAAATTCCATTTGTTAACTAAAATAAAAACCATAAAGGAATAAAGAGTTATCATTATTAGGAACTACATAATCATGAAATGTCACTTATAGGATGTCTAAATTTGGACACATTCCTTAATCAATGACACATTATCTTTATCATAGGTTATTCTTATGCAAATGCTTTTTAAATCCTTCATAATGGTTCATGAAGAGTTTTTGAATTCCCAATGCATATTCCCTAGGAGAATCAAACCAAGTGTTTAGCACTTTATCATGTACTAGGTTATTCATGTCATCCCTAACAACATTTCCATAGTTGTTACTCATATGTAAAAATTTTATAGAACCACAACAACTTGTACTATCCATAAGGGGATTTATTTTTAGGAAACTAGTTATTATATCCTTTACCAAAATTCTAGAACATTTTTTGATATTTTTCCTCATCCTTAGACTTATCCTACGACATGAACATAGGGTTCTCACAAAGGTTTTCTCAAAGTATCCTCCAAAATTTGACTAAAACATTTCTCTATTACTAAATATATCAACCCTCTATTTTCAAATATTTATATTACTCAAATTTTTCGGAATATATAAAACAATATACAAATAGATTCCCAAAGACCGTACTACTCTAGTTCCATTGAAAGCCTGAAAACATAAACACTGGTACCAAAATTAGCTACATTATCTCCCAATAAGTTCTATATGACTCACAAACTTCTTAGACACACCAAACATAATAAATATCTTCATACCTTGGGGAAGGAAGCATAGAAATGGGTGAGCTCATATGTTCAGTAAGGGTAAAAAATCAATACATGTAAGCATAAACATCAGCATAGTGGTATGTGATGGTGATAATATCATTAGAGGATTATACCCTACATGTCATAAGATCAGAAACATGTATCATTACATAAGTATTGGTAATTGATAAGGCATTAAACATAAGTATATAAAGAACATAATCCATGAAAACATATAATAGGAATACGGCATGAAATTTTGGCATACATGAACATGTGATATCATTCTCTATAAGTCATGATTATTTTATAGAAATTATAAAGGCACTTCCTGGGAACCCATATTACTAGTATGGACACATCATCATCCCTAGTATCCATCCTTTCTTTTTAAGGGATCTGGTTTCCCTAGACTCTCATAGTGGATTGGGGTTCCCCATCTTCCAATTTCATGGTGACTACACCTATTGGGTGGGACACACTACCATCCATAGTCACAATCCTTTAATTATAAGGGATCATATTTCTCCATCTTACCATAGTGGATAAAACCCAAAAATATGATTTACATCATTATCTTAGGAGATATAAATCTTTAACCAATTAATTAGATGGAGATATAGGTCTCAACCATCTCATAATAAAATCATTCAAATGTGTGCCACAAGATAATAAAATTTTCATCATATCAGGACCCAAAAAAAGAGATGGATTTTATAAACATCCTATGATAATACCATGAATTAAAATGGGTAACAAATACATTTCATCACATCATAACCTATATAAAATAGATAGGTTTCATAATCATTTCATTAAGGCATACCTCGTGAAAAGAAGATTGTCTCCAAAGCATACAACCTGTAGAATATAAATGGGTTTCATAAGAATCATTCCACCAAAACCTAAACCTTTAAATAATAATTATGAATGGAACCCTTGTATAATTTCCTATAAAGTCATGTGAATGATAAAAGGATTTCATCTTAAATGGAATTTATTTTAGGATGGGGTTGAAGCTTCATTAATTGATAAAGCAAAGAAAAGACCTCTTTAACTAGGTAGAGGGAGACCCATTACATAGACCGAAGGTCCAGTTGAAATTTATCCCATTACATGGCCTCTAAGCCCAAATGTTTTCCCCAAGGCCCATTTTGTAATTGTACAATAGCAGTAACCACCTACTATAATACCACACAGTACCCACCACTGCTATAGTGACCTGCAGCCACTACAGTGAATTGGTGCTACTACAGTGGCCTACTGTTGCTATAATTCCACTACTACAGTACCCTACAGTACTTCTACAGTACCTTCACCCAATGGTAAAGATATTTTGAAAATATTTCTTCAGTAAAATATCATTTCTTATCTAAAAAAGTCTCTTTAAAACATAAAATTTTTTAAACTTTTTTATCTTGAAAATGGACATGAAAATTTATAAATAAATATTTGAAAACATTTTGGAACCCTTTTTCTTTCAAAACGTATAAAGAGAGCTTGAAAACATTTTGAAAATAATTTTCCTTGATTACTTATAAAATAATAAATAATTTTCTTTAAATAATTTCATTGAAAATACTTTGAAATATTTTAAATGAATCATAGAAACCATGAAAAATTTTAAAATCAATTTTCCATGAAAATGCAGTTAAGAGAACATCTATAAATAAATTTTTTAAAACATGGTTCTTGAAGTTCATGGCTTGTGTCTCAAAGAAGGAACATTGAGACAAAACTACGTTTAGAATTTAGTAACTCTTGAAAATTAAACCCCATGAAAGAGCGATCATAAAATATATATTCAAATACCCATAAAATAATGTATAATAATGATATAATATAATCATGTGATGTATAATAGCAAAAAAATAGATGAGAGGTGAACACGACATAAATTTCACATAAATAAAAGTGATACTAGAAATCCCCTTACCCCATGTCTTGACTCTCATCGTACTCATGAAAGCCTCCTGTATAATGAAAATAATTTTCTTCTACAAAACCAAATTATTATTTCTAATAGATTATATAGTTTTATTCTGACTTTATATTACCCACTTGTTGACAATTCTATGTTACAGTTTCACTTTAGGAAATATCCGCTTTGTTCTTTACATGTGTGTTAATTTGTTGTATTTCTAATCATTATACATATATTAAGATTTAAATAATGTAAAACATGATATAAATTTTATTTATATTCAGTATATGATTATTAAAAAAATATATAACACATAAGTTTGAAATGGAATACACCATTTATGGAGATGGTTGGTTGTATGTACAAAGGAACATTGTTTATGTTTAATTATCATATTGAAGGGAATAAAGTAAATGAAACATATATATAAATGTATATATTTCATTGTTATAGTATCATTAATATATGAAATATATCATATATGTTCACTAAACCCATCCTTTATACATTCCATGTAGTGTGTTAATGAATCAAATTGCTTTGAGGGCATGGTAGTCCACACTTCCTCAAACAAAATTATCGTATTTACAAAAAACAAAATGTTTAAAGATATGTGTGGAAAAACAATTAAAGAATACTAAAGAAATAATATATATATATATATATATCATATATATCATATATAAACAGATTTACCATCGTAATTCCCACCATCGGAGGTGGTAAAGGAAAATAAACAATCATCATTTTGGGTGGCCGTAGTTTGTCGAACACATAAATAGTATGTTTGTTAACCATTAATTGGAAGTGGGTGTAAGTGTAGGTTGAAACCACATTATAACAAAATATATGTCTATAGAGAATTTTTTTTTAAATAATCATGGAATTATTGTAATTGAAAGAGATTATAATGAAAATAAATGAAAGGAGCTTGAGGGAGGTTGTTAGCTCTTAATCGGGTAACTTCTTTTAGTTTTCACCAAAGGGATTCATTGGAAGTCTTTATTCCCAAATGGAGGATTCAATGAGGAAGAGAAAATTTTGTGTATGTGAATTAGGTAGATCTTGTTCAAACCTAATATTTTTTATAGGAGTAAGGATTGGGTATATGTTTTAACCTTTTATAGGGAAGGGAGGGGACAAACATGGAATTTTTGAAAAAACGATAGGTGTACCTTTGTTTTTCCTTAAAAATCACAAAAAATTCAATAATGTAAGGTTAATAGAAAATTAACTTTCTAAAAATTTTTGTTGGAATAATTTATAGGTCATTTGGTCCCCTATGATGAAGGTCAATTCCCATGATAATCTTAATTTTACATTAATCATTGTAAATAATTTTAATTATCTTTACTAATATTTTTTTCAAAAACTAATTTTAATTTATTAGAAATTTGAAATTATTATGTTTCCAAATATAGAATCCATTTTTGAAAATTCCATTTAGGGAAGTGGTAAAATTTAATTTCAATTTAATTCTTCTAATGGGACAATACTGCGAGTTTTTAAAGTAAAAATGATCCAATGTTTGGTATGTTTTTAGATCAATTTTCAATGTAAAGTCAGATTTAATGAAATATATAGGATTAGTTTATAAAAAATTATTCTATATAAACTTATAAAAATTAAAAATATAATTTATCTATATAAATAAATTAGATGAAAAATTATTTTTAAATAAAAATTCAGTATTTTTCACTATTCAACCAAAAATGAAGCTTCTTAGAAAAATCCCAAAAATTAACCCAAAAATAATTTTGGAATTATAAATAAAAATTGAAGTTTATTTTATCATTTTAAATGTCTAATTTTTTTTAAAATTATTTTTCTATTTTTGTACAAATGGATATGAATTATAGTTCATTTGAATAAATAGTGTTTTTAAACATATAAGTACTTTACCAAAAATTATATCTTTAGTTGAAAATTTGTTTTATTTATATAAAACCATTGTAAAAATATTTTAAAATTAGTTATTAATATTTATATTAATATGTTTAATGGATAAGTTATAATTTTCTCATTTAAATAATTATAAAAAAATTGTTTCGTAGAAACGTAATGTTGTTTGTAACATACAACAATTCAGTGTTGTGTTTAACATATATGTAGTCAATTACATGTTAAAGTAATGATTGAATTTGTGAAATAAATAAAAATTTAATCTATTTGAGATAAAAAGGTCCATAAAAACTCAGGGTGTTACACAGGAAGTGTTATAGTGCGGAGGTTGTAACACACCACACTAGTTCATATTGGTAGAAATATAGAAAACAGGGTTCCAATGAATTTGATACTAGGGATGATGTGAATTTTTATATTCTGATAAATAATTGGTTATTTTCGGCTGATAATAAATGGCTTAGAGGATTTTTTTGAGGTGGTAGATTGGTTGGAGGAGGCCAATAGAGAGTTTCAAAATTCAACACTAGGTTTGGGTTGTGATTCTCTTGTATGTTGTTCATCATGCCACAACACATCAGGATTCTATATGTATGGGGTGTTGTGTTGGATAAAAATTTCCATTACAGGTTGATGAAAATGATGAAACATAGTTTTTTTGTGGAGAGTGGTCTAAATAACCTTAGCATATCAAACAGATGGCCACTAGCATTGATGAAATAGGGTAGTCTATTTTGGGGAGGCCTTCATGAGATTTTTTAGAGTTGGTAGAAAAATTGTGGTAACATAAGGATTTTCAAAATGAGGAATTATATATTTGAAAACTCTTCTGTATTTTTTTAGATTATATTTTAACTTTAGTTTCTAGTTATGTTTTAGCCCTTTTGTTTCACCATAAAGTCATATTTGGGGTAGAGGGGCCACACAACATCAGGGGAGGGCATCATCAAGAATATCAACTAGTGGGAAAAAACTACATTGAAGTACAGGAAGGATGATTTGTGAATCCCTAATTCAATACAGTAACATTTTCATAATAGTGAGGATCACACCGTAGTGTGAAACTGGTTGGTGAGGTCAGGTTTTTGTTTTTACTGGGATTATAGTTCTTTTACATGGTTAGAAGGATAAAACTTCAAGGGAGATATTGGTTGGGTCATTGTGTCCTGAAAATTATGGTCATTCTATGAGACATGTTATCAAATTTTTTATTAATTAAATTTAATAGTTTAAATATTAATTGAATATAAAATGAGGTTCCTCTTAGTTTTATTATAAGATACACCTGTAGCCCCAATCTACCTTACATATTCTCTTCCAAGTTGATATATTCTTCATTTTTATATGGAAGTAAGTGTTTTATATTTTCTAATATTTCATCAAATAATTCTACAGAACCCCTTAAATATATACTTAGTTTCATTAATTATTTTATTGTGGTCCATTTTTTATGATCTACTTTATTTTTTTTATTATTAATGATTGGGTTTTATTCTTAAGATGATATTTGATGTGTGTAATTCCATTTAATTTAGTTAGGTAGCCCCTAAGAAATCCATATTGTTAATACAGTCTTCGAGAAATGTGTGATTTACTATCTTTTCACCCATGTTGGATTGCATTAAATATAATTTAAATTTATTCCATTAATTCATATGAGTTGGGTAAGTATGTTCATGTTCATGAGGGACCTTCATAATTATATTGTTGGATTTTAGGTCCATTGATGACAATGATATTGAATAAAACTATATTGGAATTTGTATCTAGGACCCAATAATTCTTACATTGAGTTATGTTGTAATGGTTTGAATCTTTTTTATGCGCCATATCCTTATTGTAAATAGGAGAGGTGTGTAAATTAGGATGACCATCATGGGTCACTACATAGAATATTATTTCCACCAATTAAGAGTGAGTATACCCTGAGGGGTATGATTGTATTTATATTTTTACATAGCATGATTATAAGATCATTAAGGGAGATGGGGTGGAAATTAGGGAATTGGGAAGTATAGAATTAAAACCACTGAATATATATTCTTCTCAGTATATGATATAGTAGACCTTGAATAAGTTACTATATCCTCCTTTCAGTAGGAGATGTTTTTTAATTATAAGGTTAGATTTGTTCTTTACCGAAATGGATTATTAGTATTTCCTTGTTATGATTTTGGAATATATTACCGATGTATGGGGTTAGTGTTCCTCCCCTTATAGATAGTAATAATATATTGGGTTATATATCAGTTTTAAATTTAGATATTGTTTGGGAATGAGAGAATAAACTAATATTATAATTAAAGTGATTTGGATTTTTTTTCAATCTCATTGGGCCTTTTTTATACACCATTACTTATGATTTTAATTAATTCCTTCATGTGTTTGGTTATGTTGTGAAATGATATACCCAATTATATTTCTATTTCCATATAGTGTATAAGATTATCATTGTTCAATGTGTTGTTCGGGTTGGGCACAACTGCCCCAGTCACATCGATGTTTCATATGGATGGGAATGACATTCCAGTTATGTTGACAATGTGCATGGAATGGGATGATTTGACTAATGTGATATTGTAGAATATGGTGTGGAATTGTTTTCACACTCTCCATATCATAATGTGATCATGGTTGTATTTTCCAACAACAAATGCTTTATTTAATCTTGATGTATTGTAAACCTTAACATGTTAATATATGGGGTTAATAAACCTTACGGTTGAGGCTGATATAAACACATGACAACTCTATCTTGGTCTTTTATCTATTATACACAAGATCGAGATTCTTTAAGCTTATATCACTATGATCCATGCCAACTATTCCATTTTTTATTTTTTTGACAAGGTTTGGGATCATGATTCTTTTGGGAAACAATCATTATGGAACTGGGTCATTTTCCCATTGGTCATCATTATCATAGTCATTGGACACTTATTCCCATTATTTGATGGTACCATTCCATGGTAGAGATTCATGTGGGGTGAGACATTATAGACAAGGGCCACCTCCCCCCTTCATTTTATGTTCCTATTGCATAGTATATATACACATGGGATTAGACCATATAGAAAGGGGATTCTTTAGCCCATTAATAGATTTTTTTTATGAAGATACATTTTGGGTGTGATACCTATAGACCCACACTAACTCTATGTTGGGACTACAATGAATTTATCTAGAATCAAGAATCCATATAATATAGATCATATTTTGAGGTTCAATGATGCCCCCTCAAAATTTTATTATTCTAATGTGGTCAAGATAATTTGAGTTGAGACCATATAGGCTTGAGAATGTACTTCCCCATTAACCCCATGATTTATTATGATATGTTTAAAGGCTTGTTAATGCTAGTCGAATTAGGTATGTTCACACCTAGGTGAGTGTGTAGTACATGTGGATGTGACATGTTTATTTATACAACTATTTCTAATTTATCTTCTATTTTGATGATATCACACTATACATGAAATTTTATAAAATGAATAAGTTTAGGGGCACTATTGGTTGTGGACTACTGATTTGTACACACACACTATTTGGGTTGTTTCATAACTGAGAAGACCTTATGGTTTGTGGTCTAGTTAGGGGTTAGAATCATGTTATTAGTGGATAAGCTATAGAGCTTACTAAGAGTAATGATATAGAATCCTATATAGTATTCAGAAATATTTTTCAATCATCTCTAGTTCTTTGCATACTTTGGAGGCTTTTTTGGTATGATCTTTCCACAATATATCCTATATATATCTATATATCTTTCCAAAAGTACAAATTATTATTTTTTATAGCATGAGAGATGTTATTATTTCGTTTGGAATTTATTTGTGATGAATTAGTTTTCTTCATTTATTTATGTAATTCAAGTTGAAAACTTTTCTTCCTCTATGATTTTGGACCATCTATACTACAGAGGTTATAGTATTTCCATTTCACACAAAGACCCACATCATTATTCAACATCCTATGGAATATGGGGAGGCATGTTTGTGGTATGTGTCACCCAGTTTGGACATAGTGAAGGTGAACCAGATTGAGGAAGCTGTAGAATATTTCTATTAATACAATGAGATTTACTATACACTTGAAGATTCTAAATAGATATTGTGAAGGAAACTTTATTTTAAACATTAATCCAAGAATGTGATTAGGATTTCTCCATAGTTTAAATATAAATAACATCACTACAGTTGAAGTATAAATCCATCCGAGAATCTAATAAAAGTTTATATTCATTTGAAATTTTTATAATAAAACTATGGAGGTCCATCCAGAATTTAAATTCATTCAATAAGGTAATATTTTCATCCTTTCGGGAGCACCTTGGAATAAAAATGTGCTTTGGGGAGTGCTAGGATTGTGGTAGAGTGTCTTTCAAACTCCACCTTTGGATAATGTTGGAACAAAAAGAGGGGGGAGTATTGATGTTGGGATTGAAACTCTGAGAGGATTCCTATATATTCCAATTAAAAATAATAAAAACATACATAGTTTTAAGAGGTGTTATTATAGTATAAAACCATTTAGAAATATTGTGATACTCACCCTTGAAAAAACGGGTCTTATAGAATTAATATATGTAGAGAGTCTTAACATGTTGTATAAATCTAGAGAAGAATGGAATATTACTCATCTTTTAAAAAATATTATGTTACTTTAAATCCACTCAATAATTTAATACAATATAGTTTTATATCATGTATGGAGGAAAATAACAATATATTTATAGGACATGGGGGAAAACATATTCCATGTAGTTTTAGTTCTTAAGAATGAGAAAACATTATGATTTTAAATTTTGTGCTGTGAGAAAATGATACCATAATGATTAATGTTATATTGAAAAACCCCTATATTTAGGATAATTATTAAGGTTTAATGGATTTCTAATTACCTATGACTGGACTAGAATTAACCTAAACCCATTCTAAAGATAAAAAATATAGATATTGGTGGGAAGAGGGAAAACATTAGAGGAATAGAAGTTATATGAATATATCTTATAATGCACCTTGTTCCACGAAAGATGGAACATTTGGATATATGTTAGAAAGATGAATTAGTGTAATATGATCTAATGTAAGGGGAAATATATTCATGATAGGGAACTTGTGAGATTGTATAGGTGGTATACGAGTACTGTGTGGGACCAGTACAAAGGCGGATCCGGGTCATTGAAACCCATATAAAGAGACACCATCAAAACTAATTTATTATTTTAAAGAGATTATTAAACCTTTTTTAAGGATGAGGTTTTGAACAATGATAAGGGTTTCATAAATTTTAAATGACTTGTAAAATGAATCTAAATTAGGGGGTGGGTGATGATTATTATCTTGTAAGTCCCAATACAAAATAATTCCTTAAAACCCCTTCAAAAATTTCTAATGATTTTATACCAATGTTATTATAACAATAACATAATCCTATATTTAAAAACATGCACAGAAGTCATTATTTTCATGCATTTATTCATATTCGATTTGTGATATTACTGATTATATAGTTGGAATTTACTTAAAATTTTTCACGATCTCCTCAATATTTATTCCAACTAGTTTATTTGTAGAAAAATTTTCATAATGTGAGATATTTGGATATTTAACAGCATCATTGAAAATGAATGTGTAGTTTCAAAATGTGATTATAATATTTATGTGTTGTGTGTAATCACTCATGTTGGAATTCCAATAATGTTTCACTATGAAGAGAAATTTAGCTAAACATCTTCTAAATCCATAAATCATCTCATGTAAAGATAGTTTTAACATAGTACACAATGGTAGAATTAATGGTCTATGTAAATTTACATTCAAATTCAATGTAAAGGTAACATTAATAAATCATTTAAGGTTAGATCCATTCACTATGTAAATATAGCACATGTCATCCTTGTTTTTCTCTACTTGAGTATAGAACATTCGATTCTTGCATAAGTGTTCATTCCAACCTCACATTTGAGTAGATCATGTAAAGGTCCTTATTTAAGGGTCCTTATAAGATATTAATGTTCATATACAGGTCACATACATCTTTAATGAGGGTTATATTGATTAAGGCAAACCTTTGTAAATGCCATGACCCGACCCACCAGGGGATTCTTGGATGACAGTAAGCTGAGAGTGACACCGTAAGAACACCTCAAATTGGTCTACAACTAGTGACTAACATAGAGCAGACATATCACACACATGGGGGTCCTTATCCAAAAGAACATGTACACATGAACACACCTTTATACACTATTATAATATGAAAAGGTAAATAACAAATACAATAAATGCATGTATAACATATAATACCAAAAAATATTAAAAAAATATTATGAAAATAAAAAAGGATACCAATAAAAACCCACCAATACTATAAAGGATACTGACCTTCTAACAAAAGGGGACTGGAACTAAAAATAAACTCTTTGATCTACCTATGGTACAACAAGCACAATGATTTTTCACCAACCCCTGGTCCACCTAGGACTCCATTGAGAGGATTATCATCTACATAATATTTGACACTTACGAGTATATACCATACAGTGGTGAGTAAATATAAACATAGTATGACACCATTAAATCATACAACGGATATAATTTGGCCTCAGCTCTGTGTTACAAAAACAAAAGGAATATGGAATCCTAAATATGCTCATCGAAGGAACTCAAGACTCAATGTATGATCTTTCTCAACCAGCCACACAAATACTATCATCCCATCTATCTCTTTCATTTAGTCTCAATCATTCTTTAGTCCCTTCTCTTTGATAACAATGGAGGATACCATATTTTCAAATTTGGGTGAAATAAAAGTATCCTGTAGAGAATCCATCTAATATCCATTCTCTATAGATGGTAACAATTTTACTACATCGATTATGGACCCAACCCTAATAATGTGGGAGAAATATCTCACATTGTATGAATACCATAGGTCAACGATCTCTATCATACTGATACTCACATGAGGGATTTATACACTTTTGGAGTATCTATTTATTATAGGATATATTAATGACTCTCCCTAGTAATTATAAGGCAAAACCAATTATTAGATGGAATTTCCTAAGTTCTCTAAAATTATAAGACATATCCCAATTGATATATGTCATGTATCACTATGTCTAGTTCAACCTATGTACTTAAATCTCAGAAAACATGACCTTATCTATATAGATGACGTGTTGGTTTCAAACACAGTGTGTAGAGGTCATTCTATGTAAAGACCCGTAAAATTCAACGAAATTTTTTTTCTTAATTTTCTTGGGAATTTTACAAGAACACAGTTTCTGACGACACCTGATTCCGAGGCCCGGTTTGCCCGAAATCATTTTTTGAAGTTTGGCTCAGGTACGTTCAGTGAACGAATGAGCGGGTTTTTCTAACTTTTGAACTGGTGCTCGGAATTGAATTCTGAGGGCACTGATGGAATCGCAGCACCGGTATTTGTTTAGAAACTCCTTTTCCAAAGTTGTGTTTGCTCGGGTTTGGTTTTTAATTTTTGGGGTTAAGTTAAGAAATATAATAAAGTGGTGCGACAACTTTATTTTATTTCACTTAAAGCCACTTAAAGCCACTTAAGCTAAGTTAAGCGGATAGGGTGGAACCCAAAAATATCCTTCCCACTTGGTAGGATATTTGTGATGTGGGGCACGCACGAGCCCCACCATTTCTTCCCCACTAAGTAACGCACCCGTAAAAACCTCCTTTATAATGAAAGTCAACTGGTGTGTTTTTCTTAAATTATAAACGCCCCTTTTTAATTGGGAATTTAATTCGTGACAATTAATTCATCAAATTAATGGTTTGTTTCTTAACTTTGAATTTTAAATCGTTGGCATGGGAATAAAATATGACCAACACGTGTTTACTTGAGGGTTGCTTGTTGAGAAGAATTGGAGGAAGCTCTAAGTCTTGGAGATCTTCATCCTTCTTCGTGAAGAACGCGAAGAACGCGAAGAACGCGAAAAACGCGAAGAACGCAAAAATGCCGGCCTCCGACAAAGGGCGACGAAGAACGCCGAACCCTCGGAGATCGACGGTGCGACGCCATGTACTGCGATGCCGACAATCCTCCTTCAGGACGCTTCTTCCGCGGCGTTCATTCCCCGCAACAATCTTCGATCAACAACTGATTGAGGTAGGGGGTTGTGGTTCTTTAATTATTTGTGGATTTTTTTATCCTCAGCATGGGTTTAATTGATGAAATTAAATCTGTGTGTCTTTAATCCTCGGAGTTTGACCGCGCGATTCCGTCTAATGCGACGACAGCGACGCCCCTTCCGCGACGCGACGATCCTCTTCTCCGCGACGGTAAATTCCACGATGAACTCACGTTCGACGACAACATTGAGGTAGGGATTTTGATTCTTTTAAATCCTTTTGATTTATACACGCAGAGTATGATTAAATATTTTGTTGTGATACATTTTAAAACCACTAATGCGGTGGGTGCGGACTAACGAACAAGTCTGAACCCACCGCCCTTTTCGTTCTTGGTGTGCGGAACGGCGGACGACAACAAAACAAGCCGCACATGCGATGTGAGGTCCTCGCAGTGAAGGATGGGCCCCGGGAGGGCCATTGGCGAAGACGGCACATTTTTCTGACCACCAGAACTCGTCCAGTGGTCCGCAGAGCAGCCCGCCAGCGCGCCTTGCCGGCACAGCGGTGCCGGCGGCAGGGGCGGCTGCGCCCGGCGCTCCTCCGGAAGGAGCCTTCGCGGCTTCAGCCGCAGCGGAAGGGCGCGGTCCCGTGACTGCGTGGTACCGGAGGGGGATGGGACGCGGCAGTCGGTTGAGTCCACTGGCAGGGGCGGACCCACGCGGGGCCGTGACTCCTTCCCTCGGGGGCAGCGCGCCCCCCGCTCCGCTCGGCTGTAACCGGCCGAGCCGACCCGCTGGCCAACCAGCCAGCGCCAGCCGGGTCGCGCCCAGGCCGAGCCGGGTCACGCCCAGCCGGGTCGGGTCGAACCGGTTTGGGCCGACCCAGGGGGGTTGGGCCAGGTTGGTCCGGGACCAGACCCCCCGTTTTCGGACCTTTTCGGTCTTTTCCCCATATCTTGGGCTACAGACTTCCGTTCGATGCACCGTCAGCGGAGATGTGATCCTTGGATCGAGACGGCCGTTTTGACATATTACACTCATGGTTTTGGACAACTTTGGGTTCAGCCGGGTTGTTTCGTACACGAAACCAACCGGGCCCTCGGAGCGGAAACACTTATAACTTGAGCTCCGGACGTCCGAATGACGTGCTGTCAACTTTGTTGGATTCCTCTAAGTGAGACGGATCTTTTTTCTTACTCTGCCTGAGGTTTGGATGCAGGTGGAGTACAGTCGGGTTGGTTTTGACTTAAAAACCAACCGGGCCCCTAGGACGAAAAAGCCAATAACTCTCAGACCGGGCGTCTGATTGACGCACCGTCTGCGACCTTGAGTTCTTGTTGACGATACAGAACTTTTGGATACATCAACTATGGACTATGTGTCAGTTGATGTATCAGCCTCTCGGCTCGTTGAGCGGACCCGCCCGAACGAGCTTGCTGTGTGCGGGAACCCTAGAGCTGGTTGCGACTGCGACTACGACGACGAATGTACAGGGATCCTCAGTGGATTCGACAGCGACGACTACAACACTCAGTGATCCTACATGGATCAGTGCTATAGATCCTGTGTTGGTCTGATCCTATGTGGTTCAGCGCTCAGCGGTCCTGTGGGGGCCAGCGCCTACAGATCTTGTGTGGGTCCGATCCTGTGTGGGTCTTTATGGGGGTTAGTTACCTATCGATCTTGTGTGGGTCAGATCCTTTGTGGGTCATTGCGGGGGTTAGTTACCTATCAATCCTGTGTGGGTGAGATCCTTTGTGGGTCATTGTGGGGGTTAGTACCTTTCGATCCTTTGTGGGTCCGACGGCTTTGATGAATCAGTGGATATATCTGATCATCTCTATCGTCTTACGAAGAAGTATACCTGTGTGAGATGAAATCCTATTTTCCTTTCCTATGTGGATTGTGTTGTGCTATCCTATGTGGATTTACGTTTTGATTTCCTGTGTGGACTAGGTTGTACTTGAGCTCGGATATTGGAGCCGAACTGGAATTGATGACTTAGGTATATGTATGGGCATATACCTAAGCAGTGTCGATTGTTACTTCATGATTGTATCTTTCCTTTGTGGATTACCCTTTTTGGATTCTGGGATATATTAGGGGGTATCAGGGTCCCTACTGAGTATCTTATACTCACACCTACACGGGCTATGCCCGCACTATGTTGTGTTGGTTGCAGATGATGCACATCACTGATTTTTGTTGAGGCTTGTGGAGCAGGACGGTACCTGGAGGTGGACCACTGGGCGGAACATTCTCGGAGCAGACGGATGGACCCGAGGAGCTGTGGAGGATATCTGTACTCACCCTTCAGGTGGGATTTTTAGTGGATAGCTCGACATTGCGGATTTACTTTCAGTTGTTGTTTTCCCTTTCCAGTTTTACTTTACTTCAGTTTGGGTTTGTATTCTGGCCCACTTACTTTTTCCACACTTACTGTTGTACTCAGTTTTTACTTAGTGTTTACTTCTGCTTGCTTTCTCTATGGTGTTTGTTTACTTTACAAAGGAAATTCCTTCCCTTTTACCAAGATTTACGCCTTGGTGCTAGTCGCCAGCCCCTGGCCTATGGAAGGTGGGCTTGGGGTAGTCACGGCACGAGCCCCGAGGACGGGTCGTGACAAATTGGTATCAGAGGAGTTCGGTTCTACCGCAGAACTTTGGGACGCTGATCTTTTTCTATGTGAAGAAATATTGTTATGCGTATTGGGTGTGGTTATCAGTCCAGGGAGTATAGTGTTGGTGCGGCGGCCGACGTATCCGTACCCCAGGACCTTGACTTCTGGTTTCTGACTTAATGCATGAAAACATTGATTGCATGTGTGTTTCAAGTTCTCTTTGTGATTACTTTATGTCAGCTCACCAGGTATACTGTTTGACCAGGGAGCACCTGTTTCTTTTCAGGATGGCCCCATGACAGCAGCCATCTAGGGTTACGAGAGTTGTACGTGGCGACAGCCCACCGAGCGAAGGGGCCTCGGTACAGGGCCCTTTGACAGCTAAGGCACCGGCGGTACCTCTACCCGCCGAGCCACCGATGCTTCCAGCCCTATCCGCTGATGATGCACGTCGCCTTAGTAAACTGCACGAGTTCCAGCACCAGCGACCGCCTAGGTTCCGCAGGGAGACGGACCCCCAGGCAGATGAGGACTGGCTGGAGGCCGTTGTATGAGTTTTCAGGTTATTGAGGACACCAGCAGACCTCATGGTTATCCTCGCAGCGAGCCTACTGCACGCGGAAGCGGGCCGATGGTGGAGTTTGATGCTCTAGGTGCACTACGAGGCATCTCTACTCTGGATGGAATTTGAGAGCCTCTTTCGCTCGGAGTTCGTCCCAGCAACCCTTCGTGCGGTGCGCATCTAAGAGCTTCTTCAGCAGCGGCAGGGCAGCTTGACAGTCGCCCAGTACTCGACGAGATTTACCGATCTCTCATGCTACTCGACAGACATGGTACGAGACCCATTCTTCCAGGCTCGGACCTTTGAGCAGGGATAGAGGCATGAGATCAGGGCATCGCTGATCTCCCTCAGCATTCCGACTTAGGAAGGAGTATTGGAGCGAGCCCTTTTGATCGAGAGCTTTCTTGCTGAGCCTTCTTCAGCAGCGAGACCTACCACGGGGTGGCACGTAGCAGAGTCTTCTGCAGTAGGCAGTCGACAGATGATTCATGGGTCCAGGCAGACCAGACTCTTAGGCAGACGTCCTCAGGACACTGGCTCAGCAGTGCGGGGCACATAGTGCGGAGCCAGTCTTTCGAGAGGCAGGCAGTGCTACACATGTGGTGGGGAGGGCCACATGGCTCGTGACTGCCCGACCCACCGTGCCGAGGAGTAGCAGACGGTTGAGGGGCCACCCAGGCAGAGGCAGAGGGTCAAACGTGGCGGTCCGCAGGGAGCAAGTGGATGAGGCAGAGGAGTTGGCCGAGCAGCAGGTGGTGGGCGACGTTTTGAGGCTGTACCACCATCAACACCAGGAGGTCCACCCCGACCACTGGGAGCAGGCGGGCAGAGACAGGCACAACTTCAGGCAGCATAGGCCTATGACCACGGCACGCCCGAGATGATTCGAGGTACTATCTGGGTCTATTCCACCCTTGCTGTAGTTCTTATAGACACAAGAGCGAGTCGCTCTTTCATAGCCGCTTCCCTTGTTCGGAGCTCGGAGATTCCGACAGAGCCGTTGGCTTGATCCTTGCGGCTAGAGACTCCTACGGGAGTAGACTTGACAATTACGCACTGGTGCTGGCAGTGTGAGCTTACTCTAGGAGGCGAGAGCTTCGGCTGGGATCTTCTTATAGCGGCGTCGAGGCCTTACGACATCATCTTGGGCATGGATTGGTTATCTACAGTCCATGCACAGATTGACTGTATTAGGCGCAAGGTGCGATGTGTACGCACCGACAGGAGTAGTTTCACCTTCACCGGCGAGAAGGGAGCCTTAGTAGCACAGGATGGACTTCCGCAGAGGAGAGGACAACCCATCACTCATCAGTTGGCTAGCCTCATCCTAGAAGCAGTTGACGTGCGGAGTCCTAGTTTTCCTGTAGTGGTGGATCAGTATGCGAACGTCTTTCCCGATGACGTTCCAGGACTACCTCCTCACAGAGAGGAATACTTTTATATTGATATGTACCCCAGGACAGCCCCAATATCCACTCCATCATATCGGATGGCCCCTGTTGGGCTTCGAGAGCTACAGGTATAGTTGGAGGACTTGCAGGGAAAGGGTTTCATCAGTCCCAGTGTTTCACCCTGGGATTCCCCGATATTGTTCGCCAAGAAGGAGGACAGGAGCTTGCGACTTTATGTCAACTATTGTCGCCTGAACCAGGTGACATTGAGGAACAAGTATCCTCTACCGAGGATTGATGGCCTCTTCGATCAGCTCAAGGGAGAACGGTGGTTCTCCAAGATAGACCTCAGGTTAGGCTATCATCAGCTCAGAGTTCGGGACGAGGACGTGCAGAAGACAGCCTTCCGATGTCGGTATGGCCACTATGAGTTCTTAGTTATGCCTTTTGGCGTAACCAACGCTCCAGCAGTGTTCATGGGCCTCATGAATAGGATATTTCAGCCATACCTCGATCGATTTGTCGTGGTCTTCATCGACGACATTTTGATATACTCGACGACTGAGGAGGAGCATGCCTACCACTTGTGGGTTGTACTAGACACACTCCGAGAGCACTAAATTTATGGAAAGCTCTCGAAGTGTCAGTTCTAGATACGTGAGGTCCACTTCTTGGGACACTTCATCTCTGAGGCGGGAGTTGCAGTGGATCCTGCGAAGATCGAAGCAGTGCTAGCTTGGGAGCCACCCCGGAGTGTGACTGAGGTGCGGAGTTTCTTGGGACTAGCTGGACACTATCAGAGATTTGTGCCAGACTTCTCTAGAGTTACAGAACCACTCTCAGCTTTGACGAAGAAGGGGAAACCCTTTCTTTGGTCAGACAGAGTTCAGAAGAGCTTCCAGGAGCTGAGACCGAGATTGAACAGTGCCCCTATGTTGAGGCTTCTGGAAAAGGGAGTTGGGTAAATAGTCTACTGCGAAGCATCAGGGACCGGACTCGGATGTGTCCTGATGCAGGAGCGGGTGGTGATCGCCTATAGATCACGTCAGTTGAGGCCACATGGGAAGAACTACGCTACCCATGAATTGGAGTTAGCAGGAGTGGTCTTCGCTCTAAAGACATGGCGGCACTACCTGATGGGCAAGTGCTTTACAGTCTTTTCTGACCATCAGAATCTCAAGTACATATTCTCTCAGAAGGACTTGAACCTGAGACAGCGGTGATGGCTCGAGTTCCTACAGTACTATGACTTTGAGATAGTCTATACTCCTGGGAAGGGGAACGTAGTAGCCAATGCTCTCAGTAGGGGGGCGGGCATACAACTACTTGAGGAGGCGATAGAGAAGCTATCCACTTTGCAGATATCCTTCGTGGATAGAGATGGAGCATCCTTCCTTCAGTCTCTCACAGTCACCCCTCCACTACTGCAACGGGTCAGGGAGGCACAGTGTGGGGACGCCGACTGTGAGACGCGCCGTGCACCGATATCCTCAGGACAGGCACCTGATGGATTCTCCATGGTAGGAGAACACCATGTCCTTTTTAGAGGACGTACCTTGGTACCAGTTGTTTTACGGGAGGAGGTTTTGAGAGAGTTTCACACTTCTCCCGTGGCAGTACATCCTAGAGTGGCGAAGATGTACCAGGACCTCAGACGATAGCACTGGTGGCCGGGCATGAAGAAGGTTGTGGTAGAGTTCGTTTCTCGATGCCTCACCGACCAGCAGGTGAAGGTAGAGCATCAGGTACCAGTAGGCTTGGTACAGCCCTTGGAGGTCCCGGAGTGGAAGTGGGACGGGATATCTATGGACTTTGTGAATGGGCTTCCACACACTTCCAGAGGTCACGACTCCATTTGGGTGTTTGTCGACCGACTCACCAAGTCGGTTCACTTCTTACCCATCAGAGAGCAGGGCTGAGTGGAGGGCTTCGGACGTCTCTACGTTCAGGAGATTGTACTGCTTCACGGTGTGCCATCATCTATCGTCTCCGATCGAGATTCTCACTTTACTTCCCGGATTTGGAAGGGGTTGCAGGAGGCGTTCGGGACGCAGCTACGTCTGAGCACCGCCTTTCACCCTCAGACAGATGGTCAGACGGAGAGGACCATACAGACTCTCGAGGACATGCTCCGCACATGTGTCCTCGACTTTGGTCGCAGCTGGGAGGACCACCTACCCTTGGTGGAGTTTGCGTACAACAATAGCTACCACTCCACCTTCGGGATGACACCATACGAGGGGTTGTACGGCCGACCTTTCAGATCTCCTTTGTGCTGGACAGACCCTGGGGAGTCAGCACTTGTGGGACCTGAGATGGTCTAGGCCACAACAGAGAAGGTCCAGATCATCTAGGAGTAGATGAGGACTGCTCAGATCCAACAGAAGTCTTATGCTGACAGGAGGAGGAGGCCACTAGAGTTCGAGGATGGCGACCACATCTTCTTGTGTGTCTCACCTCAACGTGGATTACGGAGATTTGGCCGAGGCGGCAAGTTGTCTCCACGGTTCATCGGACCATTCCAGGTCCTCAGCATGATTGGCGAGGTGGCTTATCACTTGGCTCTACCACCTCAGTTGAATCGGGTGCACGACGTCTTCCACGCATCTCAGCTGAGAAGATACGTGCATGACCCGATGCATGTCATTGACCATGGGGAGTTGGACATTGATGATGGGGTGACTTTTGTGGAGGTCCCGGTGGAGATTGAGGATTGACAGGAGTGGGTCCAATGTGGACGGTCGATTCCTCTAGTTCGCATCAGATGGCAGCATGGGAACCTCCAGGAGAGCACTTGGGAGCGAGAGGCTCAGATGCGTGCTCAGTACCCACATTTTCCCCTAGTTTATGATGTATCTTTACGGGGACATAAATCCCTGAGGTGGGAGTGATGTAAAGACCCATAAAATTCAAGGAAATTTTTTTTCCTAATTTTCATGGGAATTTTACAAGAATTCAGTTTCTGACAGCACCTGATTCTGAGGCCCAGTGTGCCCGGAATCATTTTCCGAAGTTTGGCTCGGGTAGGTTCAGTGAACGAACGAGCGGGTTTTTCTAACTTTTGAACCGGTGCTCAGAATCGAATTCTGAGGGCACCTATCGAATCGCAGCGCCGGTATTTGTTTAGAAACTCCTTTTCCAGAGTTGCGTTTGCTCGGGTGTCGTTTTTAATTTTTGGGGTTAAGTTAAGAAATAAAATAAAGTGGTGTGAAAACTTTATTTTACTTCACATAAAGCCACATAAAGCCACTTAAGCTAAGTTAAGCAGATAGGTTGGAACCCAAAAATATCCTTCCCACTTGGTAGGATATTTGTGAGGTGGGGCCCGCATGAGCCCCACCATTTCTTCGTCCCTAAGTAACGCACCCGCGAAAACCTCCTTTTTAATGAAAGTCAACTGGTGCGTTTTCTTAAATTCTAAACGCCCCTTTTTAATTGGGCAGTTGTGTCGTGAAAATTAATTCATTGAATTAATGGTTCGTTTATTAACATTGAATTTCAAATCGTTGGCATGGGAATAAAATAAGACCAACATGTGTTTACTTGAGGGTTGCTTGTTGAGAGGAATTGGAGGAAGCTCTAAGTCTTGGAGATCATTATCCTTCTTCACGAAGAACGTGAAGAACGCGAAGAACGTGAAGAACGCGAAAACGCCAGCCTCCAACGAAGGGCGACGAAGAATGATGAACCCTCAGAGATCGACGGCGCAATGCCGTGTACCGCGGCGCCGACGATCCTCCTTCACAACGCTTCTTCTGCGACGTTCATTCCCCGAAACAATCTTCGATCAACAACTGATTGAGGCAGGGGTTTGCGGTTCTTTAATTCTTGGTGATTTTTTTTTATCCTCAACATGGGTTTAATTGATGCAATTAAATCTGTGTGTTTTTAATCATTAGAATTTGATGGCGCGACGCCGTGTAACACGACGACAGCGACGCCCCTTCCGCGACGCGACGATCCTCTTCTCCGCGACGGTCAATTCCGTGACGAAATCACGTTCGACGACAATGTTGAGGTAGGGGTTTTGATTATTTTAAATCCTTTTGATTTATACCCATGGCGTATGATTAAATATTTTGTTGTGAGACATTTTAAAACCACTAACGCGGTGGGTGCGGACCAACGAACAAGTCCAAACCCACCGCCTTTTTCATTCTTGTTGTGCGGAATGGCGGACGACGACAAAACAAGCTGTACGGGCGATGTGAGGTCCTCGCAGTGAAGGATGGGCCCCGGGAGGGCCATTGGCGAAGACAGCACATTTTTCCGACCACCAGAACTCGTCCGGTGGTCCGCGGAGCAGCCCGCAGGCGAGCCTCTCCGGCACGGCGGCGCCGGTGGCAGGTGACGGTGGCGCCCGGCGCGCCGCCGGAAGGAGCCGTCGTGGCGGAAGGGCGCGGTCCCGCGACCGCACGGGACTGTAGGGGGAAGGAACACGGCAGCCGGCCTCGTCCGCTGGCAAGGGCGGCCCCATGCGGGGCCACAACTCCTTCACGCGGTGGCAGCACGCCCCCCGCTCCGCGCGGCCGTAATCAGCCAGCGCCAGCCGGGTCGCGCCCAGGCCGGTCCGGGCTGGGTCGCGCCCAGCCGGGTTGGACCCGGACCCGGGTCGGGTCGACCCTGTTCGGGCCGACCCAGGGGGGTTGGGCCGGGTCGGTCCGGGCCCAGACCCCCCGTTTTCGGACTTTTTCGGTCTTTTACCTATATCTTTGGCTACGGACCTCCGATCGATGCACCGTCAGTGGTGATGTGATCCTTGGATCGAGATGGTCGTTTTGACATATTACACTCATGGTTTCGGAGAACTTTGGGTTCGGCTGGGTTGGTTCGTACCCGAAACCAACCGGGCCCTCGGAGCGGAAACACTTATAACTTGAGTTCCAGACGTCCGAATGACGTGTCGTAGACTTTGTTAGATTACTCTAAGTGAGACGGATCTTTTGGATTACTCCGGCCGAGGTTTCGACGCAGGTGGAGTATGGTCGGGTTGGTTTTGACTTAAAACCCAACCAGGCCCCTGGGACGAAAAAGCCAATAACTCTCAGACCGGGCGTCCGATTGACGCGCCGTCTGCGACGTTGAGTTCCTGTTGACGATACGGAACTTTTGGATACATCAACTCTGGACTATGTGTCAGTTGATGTATCAGCCTCTCGGCTCGTGGAGTGGACCCTCCCGAACGAGCTTTCTGTGTGCGGGAACCCTAGAGCTGGCTGCGACTGCAACTACGACGACGACTGTACAGAGATCCTCAATGGATTCGATGGCGACGACTACAACACTCATCGATCCTACATGGATCAATTCTACAGATCCTGTGTGGGTCCGATCCTGTGTGGGTCAAAACTCAGTGGTCCTGTGTGGGTCAGCACCTACAGACCCTGTGTGGGTCCGATCCTGTGTGGGACTTTGTGGGGGTTAGTTACCTATCGATCCTGTGTGGGTCAGATCCTTTGTGGGTCATTGCGGGGGTTAGTTACCTATCGATCCTTTGTGGGTCAGATCCTATGTGGGTCATTGCGGGGGTTAGTACCTTTCGGTCCTTTGTGGGTCCAACGGCTTAGATGAATCAGTGGAAATATCTGATCATCTCTATCGTCTTACGAAGAAGTATACCTGTGTGAGCTGAAATCTTGTTTTCCTTTCCTATGTGGATTGTGTTGTGCTATCCTGTGTGGATTTATGTTTTGCTTTTTTGTGTGGACTGGGTTGTACTTGAGCTCGGATGTTGGATCCGAACTGGAATTGATGACTTAGGTATATGTATGGGAATATACCTTAGAAGTGTCGATTGTTACTTCGTGATTGTATCTTTCCTTTGTGGATCACCCTTTGTGGATTCTGGGAGACATTTGGGGGTCTCGGGGTCCCTACTGAGTAGCTTATACTCACCCCATCACGGGCTATGCCCGCACTACGTTGTGTTGGTTGCAGACGACGGACAACTTTGATCATGGTTGAGGCTTGAGGAGCAGGACGATACCTGGAGGTGGACCACTGAGCGGAACGTTATTGGAGCGGACGGATGGACCTAAGGAGATATGGAGGCTATCTGTACTCACCCTTCCGGTGGGATTTCTAAAGGACAGCTCGACGTTGCGGCTTTACTTTCAGTTGTTGTTTTCCCTTTCTAGTTGTACTTTACTTCAGTTTGGGTTTGTATTCTGGCCCACTTACTTTTTCCTCACTTACTATTGTACTCAGTTTTTACTTAGTGTTTACTTCTGCTTGATTTCTCTGTGGTGTTTGTTTACTTTACAAAGTAAATTCCTTCCCTTTTACCGGGATTTACACCATGGTGCTAGTCGCCAGCCCCTGGCCTATGGAAGGCGGGCTTGGGGTAGTCACGGCACGAGCCCCAAGGACGGGTCGTGACATTCCAGGTAGTTAGCCATGTGTATCCACCATATTCATGCATACTGCATGTGTTTGTGTACTATTTCGATATCTTCGTACTCTGGATGGTAACATAATATCTGTGGACCCGCGGAGTCACACATAATGTGGATAAAAAACATAACATTTGATACTTAACTTCACCCAAAACCCTAGTCCCTGAACATATAATGATACATGATGTGGTTTTATTTTAACTACACATAATGTCTATCAGAATTTCACTAGATTTTCAAAAATACGTTTAATATCCAAATCCATAAGTGAAATCACCATATTAACTCTAAAACTCAATAAAATGATCAAAAAACCTATATAAAAAACTTTTAACATCATTGGTGGATATATTCAATACCACCTTTAGTCATAAATCGACTATCATCACACCATGCACCATCCACATGCAATAACCCATGGAACCATAATCTCTCAATTTTATTTTGGAATTACACCATTTTATTCAATCCTCTCTCTTTCCATAATCCATGTTGTTTATTTTACCATAACAATCCATTGAAACTGGGTAAAAAATTGTAAAATGAATGGGTTCTTAGATAAAGTTGGATTATCAACTAATCAAAATACGAATGACAAACATTCAAAGGATAGTGGGACAAAGGCATGAAACAAAAAATGTGAATCAAACATGGGATATCTTTTATTTTCCATTATTGATGGAATCAAAATAATGAGGAGTGTAATCAATTTATAAAATTTAAAATAATATCAAATTCCTAATTCTCAGAAAATTAAATAATCTATGGGATAGTAAAAAAATAAAAATTGATGAATTAATTTCTAATTAAATTAATTTATATTCCACCCAAAAATTATGAAGGGGAATTAAAATAAGAAAAAATTAAATCCCTGCATAAAATTGGATTGATCATTGGAGAAGAGTTTTTTTCATATTTGGAAGTTGAAGAATTCATTGTGTTCATCACTGGCTCTAAGAATTCCTACATATGATCACAATTGTTCAAAAATCTCAAAGTTACCTACCAATGGTCTCCCCCAGCTAATCTCTGGGGTTATGTGACCGACCGTTGGATATGGCTACAACATTTATTAAATTTCGAAGGATTAGGATTTAGGACATTAATAGGAAATAAAAAATTTAATTTATTTATTTACATATTATTTCAATCGTGACTACACTTAAATGAAACATTCAATCTGCAAAAAAATTATGTTATTACTGGGGTGTAATGTACATTCCATATTTTTTGGTGATTACTATTTTTCAATATGGGACACCGTAATAGAAATATTATATTATTTCTGAAAACATTTCATGCATGATATATTGTATTTAATATTTATGATATATCAATGTTGATCCTCCAAATGGAACAAAAGTCTATGATGACTCCATTACTGACTCTAAAAATATCATTGAAAATTTTCCAAAGTATCAAACAATAATTTCAATGATGTTACATTATCCCCAACTTCAAGGATTGTTATCATAAAATGTAATAGACTATTCAAATAAATGTGTGTTCTCAGCTCACAGCTTTTTCTATTTGATCCCATGAGCACTCCTAGCGGTTTCTATTCGACAAATGAATGTGCATAAAAGGAGGAACATTCCCATAATGGATATTAACATACTAATCACTGATCAACACTAGATACTCTAAAAGAGTAGATCCATCTTCAATGTCTATATCACCCAAATAAATACATTGTGTTATATATTGCACATATCTTTTCAGTTATGATAAATGGAAGATATCATGCACCTAGTGTAAATATGGTTGTGTGGATAAGTGGTACACCACATTGCAACCCCTGTAAAATATCTAGAAAAGGGTTTGTGATCCTTAGAGATAACATTTTTCCCCACAAAACTATAAATTCTTTATGGAGGAAATATCATCATTAATATATAGTCTCCGTCTTTGACCTTAAACTACCTCCATCATTGGTCCACATAGGACTTCTGAAGGATATGGGCAGTCCTTATCTTCTCCTTGATTATTTAGACCTATTTTATCAACTCTTGCATCAACATTGTGCCCATAATCACTATCTTTCCCTGCTCCATCATGTACAATGGTAACTTGTATGCTCTCCCATAAAATTCATCAAATGGTGTTGTACCAATAGTGGAATGGTATTTGTTGTTATATATAAACTCCATTGAGTTTTTTTGATCCACCCAACATTAGGAAAAATCTAACACAATTTCTTATAGCATTTCTTCCATGACTTGATGGGTATGCTCAGTTTGGCTATCCATGTAGGGGTGGAACACCATGATCATCTACAACTATGTCTCAGAAGAATATTTTAATCCTCTCTATAACTAGGACATAATATTGTGTCGTAATATAAAATAATCTTTGAGTAAAATCCATTAATTTTGATTGTCTTCTACACATACAAGAATCCCATGCTCTTTATTAAACTATTCTCTCAAATGGATAGAATGTGGGATGACTTGGTGATTTGGTCTAAAATCACCCAAATGGAGTGTTGACCTATCAATGACCATGTAATTTCCATAAATATACAGGGAAATACCATCCCACATCCACTCATGAACCTTAAAAGGTTGGAAAAAA
The DNA here is from genome assembly GCA_963277665.1 of Viscum album. Taxonomy (NCBI): domain Eukaryota; kingdom Viridiplantae; phylum Streptophyta; class Magnoliopsida; order Santalales; family Viscaceae; genus Viscum; species Viscum album. The sequence continues at coordinate 1,531,218,778 of OY728120.1, read as the reverse complement.
CCTTCTGAAACATGGTGATCCATGTTCAATTGTTGGAAATTGTATCTTCGAATGATTAACTTAACAATAATCCTATTTTTTCCTGGAATCAACGATTATTTTGAGGGTCCTAGTACATCTTCTACACTCCTAGATGTACCCTAAAGGGGGTGAATTTAAATCCCTGAAAACTACCTCCTGTAGTGTGAATGGTATAATCATCTAGCATTGGAAATAGATGATGTTCTCTCCAAATTAAAATAATCCATAAAAAGTATTTTGTGTGAATATCTATTCATGAAATCCCTTGAAATTGATATCTCCATGTAGTACCTCTGTTACATGCTATTGATACTGAGGTGTAACAACCATTAAATAAGGATATACTACTCCACCCTTTCCCAAAATTGACAATTTCATTGAGGTCAACTAATCTAATGTCTCACTCAATAACTATTTATGATATTTCCTATTGAGATAATATACTACCACATTCTCTTCCTTGGAGTATAGACTATATCTAAATCATATTCATGTATGCACTCCAACTATCACCTCTACCTTAGGATAATTTAGTTCTATAAAAACTATACTTTATATTGTTATAATCAAAAGAAATAATGAATCACTTTCCAATAAGATAGCATCCCCAAGACATTAGGGTAAATACCACTTCTTGCAGCTCTATGTCACATGTCACATGATTCTTCTCATTGGGTATCAGCTGTAAGGAAACATAATAAATCTCCACCTTCATCTACATTAAACACATCCAATCCATGATTTGGAGGAATCACAAAACCACATGATCTCAACTTCCTAATATGGAATTCTCAAGATGGAGTTTCTCATCAACATGTACCATTATTCCAGCAAATTCTAGTAAAAATCTACCATCCAAAAAAAAGGCTATCCATTTTTGGGTGAATTATGTTAAGGGTTACATTACCCTAGAGAAATAAAGAATTAATATATGATAATATTAATCTAACCCAAGGAATCTATATATCATGGTAAAGCTCCTTGGTTGATCCCAAGCTAGTACTGCACCAGTCTTTTTTGGTCCCGGTATACTCCATCCTCTTAGATTAAATTTCCATGGAAGTGGACCTATATAATATAGAAATAACACTTTGAGAACTCCCCCTAATTCTTATTCCCTTGGAGTATGTCTAGATTAATCCTCAAATATATCACTTGCTCATTCTCTAATAGCGAGTACATGAAAGATTCATATATGAAGTCTACCATGAACCCATCTAGTAAAAGTTGGAAGATTCGGTTCATGAGACCCATGAACACTCTTAAGGAAATCATCGCACCAAAGGCATATCCACATACTCATAGTTATCATAGACTCTTCAAAAATATATTTTTGGTTCATCTTACACTCTAACTTAGAGATTGTGATGTCCTGATCTGAGTTCAAACATCTAGAAAAACTTACCCCATTTTATCTTATCAAAGAGGTCATTGATTCGTAGCATTGGTTACTTATTTTTAATATTCCCATGATTTATTAGAGAATAATCTATGGAAAACCTCAAACTACCATATTCATTATTGGAAAAAACAATTGGGACTTCCCTGTGGGACTCACTATGTAAAATTATGCAATTACATTGTAGATACCCCAACTATACCCTTATATATCATAGACCAAATGGGATATACGATATGATGTCATAGATATTAGGATAATCCCTAGTGTTTGTTTCATAAATAATTCAACCTCTCTGTTGGGAGGTAATAATGAAACATCATCAAGAAAGCTGATCAAGTACTTCTCCACCACTATAGGGAATTGAAATCCCATATAATTGACTACTCCAACAAAAATATTATCCAAATGATGAGAAATAGGCTATATCATCCTACATATGATTTCATATTTATTTGAAAAATATTCATTCTTACAAATGATGAAAGAATTCATCACATCTATCCGAATGGGATGCATCCACTACATATAATAGTCAATCAACAGATTCATTACAGAGATCCAATACATACATATAATGACATCATATGAACTCGTCAAATCTATGAAGATATTCGATAAAAATATATATCATCTGAGAGTAAGGTTACACTCTTAGAAGAAGTGTGTATTCTCTAAATCTCCCCATGTAGTATTCACTAATCATAAGGATCGATCTAAAGGCCCCTTTGAATCTCTATGTCTCGAATAAGGGATGTGGCAAGGAAAGAGTGTCATATTCCCATGTATATGAAAACTATAATTTTTTTATAAGACACATACCATACCTTGGATCACACCGATATCTTTGAAGTCATAATAATCCATTTCTTTTATCTACTCATTACCTTTCAAACCCATTCCCTGCAACAATAGTTTTCTCTTGCACCTTAGTACATTCAAAATAGCCACAAATGATCAAATAAAAGGAAAAAATAGACCACACGTGGATACTATACACTTTTTGTGACCCTGAACCATCCACATGGATGTTAAAATCATCATAAGTGACAATGTGTTGGGGGGGGAAGTGTCCTTATTATTTTCATGCTCAATGTTGTATTATAAATCATCAGCATACAGTTCCACCAATTTCCTACTTTACCCTAAATAAAACTATATATGTGATCCATAGTTAAACTAGAAGGTATCCTAACCAAGTGGAAGACTCACACCATAGACACTAGCGAGTCCTCCACCCCTAGGTGTCTGGATTACCTCGAAACATGGGTAGTCTCTACCTTGGAAATTCAAGAAAATTACTCAACCTACATGAATCAACTTTTGATACTACTAGGAAAAAAACAAATTAAAGTAATGGGGGGAACCCACTTGAAAAATAATAGGTGGTCTAATGCACTAGTCAATTAATATAGGCTCCACCTGGAGGGGACATCTCATGATTTGGTTCCATCATTTATCCCTCATTTCATGGATGTTCATCTTCATGATCCTCCTATAGTATCCTTTCAAGATATCATTACAAAGGAATCTAATCTTAGTAATGATTGACCATTACCAATGATCATATATAGATATTTGAATAAATAAGTTAATGGAAACCAAATCCCATTCCAATATGATTCATGTACCACTCTTTTCCCTGCAACTGATGTCCCCATGTCACTATTATAAAAACAAGTTATTAGTGTATAGTTGTATGGATATGTCGGCCACAACACCATCACCAGTTTACCTAGCCTAAAAGGAAAACTCAAATAACATTAACAATTTTCCACTAGTCCCAAATTAGTTATCATGCATAAACTATCTCTAAACACCAATCCTAAGGCAATATAAGATCTCATACCACTTTTTCATGACCTGAACCACTGGTCCCTCCAGGATGTCAGTAAGCTAAGAGTGACACACCAAGCCCACCTCTATCATTCCAAGGTTGGGAATCTATTCCATATAGGCATATTACAAACATGTAATCCCTTATCCTAAAACATCAATGCACACAAACATCTTTATATACTAGTATAATGTTGAAATTTTAATAAAATATACTATAAATGAATATGAAATATGTAATCTGATAATCTAGTATGCTAAAAGAGTATTAAAATATAAAAGGGTGTGAATAAAAATCCACTATTACTATAATAAAATTCTGACTTAGTAAAAAGGGTTATTCTACTAAGAATAAACTCCTAGATTCATCCATCGTTCATATATCATCACTAAGATCCACCTACTCCTAGTCTTCCTAGGGCTCCATCGAAGGGCCTATCATTTTAATAAGACACTACTTGTTAGGTAAGATCCCATTGAAGGGATAGTATAAATATACCTAGAAAGAAACCATAAAATCAAATAACAAAAATCAACAAATAGGGAGTCAACTTTAAATTATAAGAGTAAGAGGAACAAGATAACCCAGATATGATCATCAAAGGTACTTAGTACTTAGATTACAGTCCATACCAACCAACAATATGTATAATATAATCATAGATTTAGCCTTCTAAAGTCATAAGAATTCAATGTTGTACCTTCTATATGATAACATTATAGAATCTACACCCATTAAAATTGGGTGAAATACTAGACTCCATTAGAGGATCCCTCTCCCATTCGAGCTTTATAGGTGGGTGAAATTCTACCCCATTGATAGAGTATCCATGCTCTGATAATATAGGTTAGATACAAAACTCTTTATGAATCCCATTATAAGAGGATCCCTACCATTTTCATACACATATGGGTGGTATTCTAATATTTATGAGGATCCATATCCCATCATATGAGAAACCTGACTAACCTTAGGGAATAAGTGGGGAAACCACATGTCAAGACAAACTTTTCCATGTTCTATGAATGTACATGGTGTGTACCATATGGCTCATGATATGTTTCACTAAATCTAATTATTACTATGTTATAACTTCTCCATGACATGTGATTCTCCATATTCATGTAATGTCGGTTTTATACAGATCATCTAGAGGTTAGGACAAGTACTTGGTCACGTGTCTCTGCCCGTCTCCATATACTTTACCCATGTCAATGAAATATACCTATGTACATTCCAATGTATGTGTACTATAATTGGAACATTATTATCTATTGGAATAGGGGGACACACATCATGTTGGAAAGAAACATGACATGTGATGATTAAATTCACTTAAAAAAATTCTACCACATTTTTCATGATTCATGACGTGTTTTCATCAGAACTACACATTGTGTATATCTGAATTTCTAAAAAAATTGTAAACAAATAAAATATATAAATACATTAAAAAACTACCTTATATACTACATAAATTAGTAAAAATCCTCACAATGAATATTTATGGAGCTTGTAACATCACTAGGGGCTGAATTACAAGCTCCATTTTCTGGAAAATCAACTCCCATTACACAATGCACCACCCACATGTGAAAACATATGAAACCCAAATCCATTGATCCATCATCATTCCACCATAATTGAAATAAATATATCATTATTTCATAATATATTATGTTGATACCATAATGTATTATGATTACATCCACTGTCCCTCCACTTCGGCTGGCATGGCCTCATCCAGTGTAGAGACCCTAAGCTTAACGTACATGGACATTACATTACTTTTGCATAATACTTAGTACATAACAAAAAATACACACACAAGGATCTTAATAGTTTAGTGTCTTTGGAAACTCGGAACGTAATCTTCTAATCGTGGTGAAAGATCTCCAATATCTCCCATAAAGATCTTCCCTTTGTTTTTACCTAAAACCTTTCTTTATATCCTGGGGAAAATAAAACATAAAAGGGTGAGCTCAAATGCTCAGTAAGGTTAAACAAAAGAAATATAAATCTTATCGTATACACAAGCACATAACTTTTGGAAATCTTAACCTGCAAAAGAGATCAAAATTTTAATAACATGGGATAAATCATGGCAGTGAAATGTAATCACAATAATCATAACTTAAAACATGAAACTTTGTGGCATACACACATAATCATAGGGAATCTTTTCTTGTTAGTCAAGACTCATTGCCAAGACTATCTTAGTGGACAAATTCCCTTTCTGAACCGAGTCACCCTCGTTCCAGTCCTGTTTCACTGAACCAGTATAACCTACCGTTCCAACCCTGTCTATCTAATGAGATATAAAATCTTTACCCAATGAATTGGAGGAAGATATAGGTCCCACCCATCTCATAATGATACCATTCTTATGTGTTCCACAAAATCATAAATCATACATCATTGCATAACCCATGTAATACAAATGGGAATCTTAAACATCATGACATCATAAAACAATTCATATAAGATAAAGGAATTCAAAAAAATATTTCCATCACAAAATAATCAAATCAATGTAATAATAGGGATAAAAACAGAACCCTTTATTATCTTAGATGGAAAATAATTTTGATAAAACACTTGAACTCCATTCTTGAGGAAAATATCCTTTCTACTTCAAAAACATTTTCCTTTCTTAACATGTCTTACAATTTGAAACTAAAAGAAGTTGATTAAAAATAAACTTGAAAACTTGTAAAGGAAGCTTCTTGGAAATAATGTTTTAAAAATCCATTCATGCCGTATAATTTAAAAAAACATTCTTCGTACTTTTGTCGGAAAAGTCAAAAAGCACCTCGTACGAAAAACGACAAAAGATTCCTTTCATATCTTTTACTATAAACTCACCAAAGGGTAAAAATGGATTTAAACAATTGTAGGTGGATTGAAATAATATTACATATTGAGGAAACATGGATTTGGATGATAAAATACACCCCAGTAAATACCAAAGTACAAACAATCTCGGATAAAAATGAGATTGTGATATTTCCCTTACCTTAGGTCCGACTTGCTTTGTAAGTGTCCGAACCTCCTCTTCTTTGAAACGCCTCTTTGAATCCTCCACTTAGGGAACTAAGATTGGTCTTTGAAGAAGACCAGGACCTCTAGGATTATTCTAGGGAAGTGGAGAAGGGATTTTGGCAGGGGTTGGCCGAGCTTGAGTTCTCAAATTGGTGTGAGGAGGAGGGGGAGGAGGTGTCCTTTTATAAGGGAGGAGAGGGGCACCTTAGGAATATCTCAAAATATTATTTTATATTAAAGTCAAAATCGGTTTATAATGGTTACAAAGGGTCTTATTTCAAAGATAAAGTGGGGATGGGTCAAAATCCTATCAACCAATAGGATTTAGACAAGTTTAGGTTATTATTTTAACCTTATCAATTAGATTTAACTCTAAGTTAAATAATTTAACTTTTACTGTGTCTTTTTGTTTTCTTACACTATATGGTTAATACACTTACTATAACATGCCAAACGAACCCCAAATTGTTTATTATTAATATATATATCCGTATCTAAGTCATTTGGCTGAACCTTATATTTTTAGGAATAAAATAACAATTAATAATATAATATTTGATTTAAAAACTATTTTGTGTCAATTTTGACACTATTTGATATATGATTTTTTTGAAAGTCATAACAGAATTATATGTTCGAACCAAGTTTATTAAATCAACACTAATATATCATAGTAACCTAGAAAATTAGTGGAATTCATAAAAAGTCTCAAATTACATTTATTTTGGTGTTTATAACATCAATTATGTCAATATTTCATTAATAAGATAATTGATGCATCATCATTGTGTCATAAATAAATTAAATTATTTAATGTCTAAAAATTACAAATAAAATACCATTATATCTTAAATCTTTTTAGCTTTCTAATAAATATTTATAGTCGAATTTATCCTATGTATAACCCCATATTAAAAATGATTTACTTATTAAACTTTGATTTTAACTATTTTAACTATTCATTAAATAAAATAATATTAAATGTCATAATCTAATCCAAGTGGACCTAAATGGTCATATTATATTCATAAGGTTGTTTTTGGTCGAATTACACTTATCCAATAGAATTAGGACATGTGTTAGGGTAATAGTAATATCATATTTACCCTTAGTTACCCTATTTACTATTAACCGCGGTAAAAAAGTAAAAAGTTACTATTCACCAAAAAATTATTTTTATCTCATTGAACCACATTTTACTTACTGATATCAACCGTGTCTGTCGGATTTTCGAAATTCCATTCACAGAAGTGGTAAAATTAAGTTTTATGCAAAATTCAGTTTTTAACCTACCACTTAGTGGTTTCACTATTCATCAAAAATTGAAGTTTTTTAGAAAAATGCCAAAATTTCACCCTAAGCTATAATTGATATTCCGAATTCAAAAATAATTTCTATTTTACAAAATTCCCAACATATAAGTTGCATTAATTAATTTTATAATTAATTTCCGATGTCACAACAAATAGCGTGTTTTCAAGAGATAATAACTATCAAAAGATTGACACTTGTTTATAACTGGTTTAAATGTGAAATTACATCCAATGACCAACATTTTATTAAATTGTAAAAATATATTCTAAATATACTTTAAAACCACACAAATTAATAATTTATCACTATTAATTATTTCGATTAAAAAATTTGTTTTTAATTAAAATTTAGTAATTTTCACTATTCATCAAAATATGAAAGTTATCCAAAAATCACCAAAATTTCACCTTAGGCTAAATTCGATACTCCGAATCCATAAATGAAGTCCATTTTGAAAAATAAAATTTACAAAATTTCAAAAAGTGGTTATTACTATTCATAACGGCTAGTTTTAATAATATTTTAATAGCATATCGTTGTTTAGTGAAACTTGGTGTTGCGTACAACACACGCTATCGTGGAAGGTCGCGATTTCGTGTAATTCAAGCCAGGTCAGAGATGTGTGTTGTGAAAGCTCCTTTTGGTGTAGCGTATAACAGAAGACATTAATGAAATTAAAAAGAATATTTTTCATAAAATCTCAGGGTGTTACATTCTACCCCCCTTAAAATGAATTTCGCCCTCGAAATTCATCGGGGTTATAAATGGTTTACTATTTGAAAGTTTCTTTGATAGAAACCCACACCGTAAAAAAGAAATACCAAAACTTATCTTTAAAAACTAAAGTATAAAACGTAATGGTTACCCAAGTTAACTAATCACTGGGTATCCACATAGGAGAACATAGGTGAAAATATGGACATGGAAGAGAAATCTAACCGTCATTTTCTGATGGAGAGTGGTAGAGGACATGGCTATGAAAAACCCAACAATCACAAAGCCATAAATTTGTGATGATCTATGGTACCATATGATTCATCGGATATAAGATCACTAGGACAACATTTTTTGGTTTTCAATATCATTTCCCTAAAGTTGAAAATTTTGAATTAGAAGAAATACTTACTTGATTTTGGTACAATCTCACAGTTGTTCCACTTCATCTCTTAAAGAAATGAAGTGTTAAAAGATCATGTGATAGAATGATGGGTCATTCCATATGTTTCAAACAAAAGGTTAGAAATAGTTATCAAATATTCATAAGTCTGTCTTTTGTGAGGTTGAACTTATACTTCATATATCATACCTCTTAATAAAATAAAACTAGTTTCTACTAACCAGGGACTTCCTGTAGGCCAGTGGTAGGCGATAAAGGCAAGTCGCACTTCGGTCGTGGGTTCGATTCCCACAGCCTTGTCTGACGTGGTGGGCTGTCGCCCATCCTGCAGGTTGTCCTTTTTCTAAAACTACATTACTATAACATTCCATCAATAATATCAAAAAAAAGTTCTATCCTTAAACAACACTAACTTATGTCCAACATAATCCATTCCAATCTTTAGGCTTATCTAAAATATTTCGGTCCACTCTCATAACATAGTGAAAACGATTACCAGATATTTAATACCATCGTTGATCACCATATATCGTAATACTGCATTCCTATCTTGTTGGTCACATTCCAATCATTCTAAGTCCTTAATCATGTATTCTCTTGAAAACCCATTGAACCTTAGTGAAAACAAGAATGCAGTTAAAAGTTAACACCTTCCACATACCAAAATCCTCAAAATTCTATATACTAAAACCATGATATCACTTAGTCCTTATATCAATCATGAGCTCATGAATACTGTCAAATATTTCATTTTCTCGTTTCCCTTCATTATGCGCATATCATTCTTTTTCCAAAAATAACTCAATCACTTTCCATGGTTACTGGTACCATAAAATTATTGAAAACCACAATAGACCAAAACATAAATATTCCAATATTCCACGATACTATATAAAACATTATTTTGGAATAAACACTTAATCATTCCACCACATAGTTGTCATATTCAACATCGCCAATAGTGATCGCATGTGACTTCCCTTTGTCCTTTCCCTTAAGTGGTTTCTCATGTTGATCATCACTAACCCTTGGATTAGGGCTTTTATTAGAATAATGCCCCATTTCCTTGCACTTGAAGCATTGAAGTGTTGGTGGTGCGTTCTCTGCAGTGTTTTCTTTGTTCACATCATTAGAAACCCTTTTTCCATTACTTCGACACTCAGCTGCTCGATGACCTTCTTTTCCACACTTAAAACATTTTCTAGTCCCTTTAAGACAATCTCCACCATGCTTCTTTCCACACTTTGTGCATAAGGAAACATTCATCTTCTTTTCACCATTATTCTGAGATTTCTCCTTGAACTCCATCTTTCGTTTTTTGTCAAAACCATGAGATGGATATGTAACACCAACTTCCATTTCTACCTTGATAGCACAACGCACAATTTCGTCATAGCTACTGAAGTCTCTTATAGCTAATGCCCTTCTAAGACTTGGTTTTAAGCCACTGAAAAATCGATCAACTTTACTTTCAGGTTGGATGATAATGCCAGATTCATACCTTGCAAGTCTTGTAAAATTCGCTTCGTATATACCAACAGATTCATCATCCTTCTGCTTCAGCTCAAGAAACTCCTTTTCCATCTTTTTTCGAAGAATACGAGGGAAGTACTTTCTGAAAAACAAGTTCTTGAATTCGTCCCATTCCATGGACTCAATTTCATCTCTTGGCCTCGTATTATTGATAAGATTCCACCATTGATCAGCTTCACCTTCCAAACAATATACGGCTAAGATGACTTTATCATGTTCAGAACATTGAAGGAATGAAAATATCTTTTCAGTGGTACTGATCCATTTTTCAGCAACAAGTGGATCGGAAGTCCCACTGAAAGAAGGTGGACGTTGCTTCATGAAGGACTCAATAGAATATTGTTCCCTTCTCTGCTCATTTGGAAGTCCAGAATGATTCATAGCTTGTGTAAGTATAGCAATAAGATTTTGCACTCCATCTCCCATAATATTTGTTTGTTCAGGAGGGAAATCATTGCATTTTCCATTGCATTGATCAACACGGTTCCTTTGGGTTCCAGCCATCGTCTAACACCCAAAAAGAATAGTGTGAGAGGAAAAAATCATGCTAGGGAAAACAACATAATAAAGGGGGATTACCTTAAATATCTAACATCTTAGGTTTAATTCTATGATCGTTAGCGTAATTCTAGTACTATAACCTATATTTATACTTAACCTTAGGGACATCCCTAGACATACCTTAGAAATATCTCTAGGGATCTCACTAACTTTTTCGTGTCCTAGTTTCCAAAGGTTGACTAAACCATTCCTCTGATACCAACTGTAGAGACCCTAAGCTTAACGTACTTGGACATTACATTAATTTTGCGGAATACTTAGTACATAACAAAAAATATACACACAAGGATCGTAATAGTTTAGTGTCTTTGGAAACTCGGAACGTAATCTTCTAATCGTGGTGAAAGATCTCCAATATATCCCATAAAGATCTTCCCTTTTTTTTACCTAAAACCTTTCTTTATATCTTGGGGAAAAGAAAACATAAAAGGGTGAGCTCAAATGCTCATTAAGGGTAAAAAAAAGAAATATAAATCTTATCGTATACACAAGCACATAACTTTTGGAAATCTTAACCTGCAAAAGAGATCAAAATTTCATAACATGGGATAAATCATGGCAGTGAAATGTAATCACAATAATCATAACTTAAAACATGAAACTTTGTGGAATACACACATAATCATAGAGAATCTTTTCTTGTTAGTCAAGCCTCATTTCCAAGATTATCTTTGTGGACAAAGTCCCTTTCTGAACCGAGTCACCCTCGTTCCAGTCCTGTTTCACTGAACCGGTATAACCTACCGTTCCAGCCCTGTCTATCTCATGAGATATAAAATCCTTACACAATGCATTGGAGGGAGATATAGGTCCCACCCGTCTCATAATGATACCATTATTATGTGTGCCACAAAATCATAAATCATACATCATTGCATAACCCCTGTAATACAAATGGGAATCTTAAACATCATGACATCATAAAACAATTCATATAAGATAAAGGAATTGATAAAAATATTTCCATCACAACATAATCAAATCAATGTAATAATAGGGATAAAAACAGAACCCTTTAATATCTTAGATGGAAAATAATTTTGATAAAACACTTGAACTCCATTCTTGAGGAAAATATCCTTTCTACTTCAAAAACATTTTCCTTTCTTAACATGTCTTACAATTTGAAACTAAAAGAAGTTGATTAAAAATAAAGTTGAAAACTTTTAAAGGAAGATTCTTGGAAATAATGTTTTAAAAATCCATTCATGCCGTATAAGTTAGAAAAAACATTCTTCGTACTTTTGTCGGAAATGTCAAAAAGTACCTCGTAAGAAAAACGACAAACGATTCCTTTCATATCTTTTACTATAAACTCACCAAAGGGTAAAAATGGATTTAAACAATTGTAGGTGGATTGAAATAATATTACATATTGAGGAAACATGTATTTGGATGATAAAATACACCCCAGTAAATACCAAAGTACAAACAATCTCGGATAAAAATGAGATTGTGATATTTCCCTTACCATAGGTCCGACTTGCTTTGTACGTGTCTGAACCTCCTCTTCTTTGAAACGCCTCTTTGAATCCTCCACTTAGGGAACTAAGATTGGTCTTTGAAGAAAACCAGGACCTCTAGGATTATTCTAGGGAAGTGTAGAAGGGATTTTGGCAGGGTTTGACCGAGCTTGAGTTCTCAAATTGGTGTGAGGAGGAGGGGGAGGAGGTGTCCTTTTATAAGGGAGGAGAGGGGCACCTTAGGAATATCTCAAAATATTATTTTATATTAAAGTCAAAATCGGTTTATAATGGTTCCAAAGGGTCTTATTTCGAAGATAAAGTGGGTATGGGTCGAAATCATATCAACCAATAGGATTTAGACAAGTTTAGTTTATTATTTTAACCTTATCAATTAGATTTAACTCTAAGTTAAATAATTTAACTTTTACCGTGTCTTTTTGTTTTCTTACACTATATGGTTAATACACTTACTATAACATGCCAAACGAACCCCAAATTATTTATTATTAATATATATATCCCTATCTAAGTCATTTGGCCGAACCATAGATTTTTAGGAATAAAATAACAATTAATAATATAATATTTGATTTAAAAACTATTTTGTGTCAATTTTGACACTATTTGATATATGATTTTTTTGAAAGTCATAACAGAATTATATGTTCGAACCAAGTTGATTAAATCAACACTAATATATCCTAGTAACCTAGAAAATTAGTGGAATTCATAAAAAGTCTCAAATTACATTTATTTTGGTGTTTATAACATCAATTATGTCAATATTTCATTAATAAGATAATTACTGCATCATCATTGTGTCATAAATAAATTAAATTATTTAATGTCTAAAAATTACAAATAAAATACCATTATATAGGAAATATTTTTAGCTTTCTAATAAATATTTATAGTCGAATTTATCCTATGTATAACCCCATATTAAAAATTATTTACTTATTAAACTTTGATTTTAACTATTTTAACTATTCATTAAATAAAATAATATTAAATGTCATAATCTAATCCAAGTGGACCTAAATGGTCATATTATATTCATAAGGTTTTCTTTGGTCGAATTACACTTATCCAATAGAATTAGGACATGTGTTAGGGTAATAGTAATATCATATTTACCCTTAGTTACCCTATTTACTATTAACCGCGTTAAAAAAGTAAAAAGTTACTATTCACCAAAAAATTATTTTTATCTCATTGAACCACATTTTACTTATTGATATCAACCTTGTCTGTCGGATTTTCGAAATTCCATTCACAGAAGCGGTAAAATTAAGTTTTATGCAAAATTCAGTTTTTAACCTACCACTTAGTGGTTTCACTATTCATCAAAATTGAAGTTTTTCAGAAAAATGCCAAAATTTAACCCTAAGCTATAATTGATATTCCAAATTCAAAAATAATTTCTATTTTACAAAATTCCCAACATATAAGTTGCATTAATTAATTTTCTAATTAATTTCCGCTGTCACAACAAATAGCGTGTTTTTAAGAGATAATAACTATCAAAAGATTGAAACTTGTTTATAACTGGTTTAAATGTGAAATTACATCCAATGACCAACATTGTATTAAATTGTAAAAATATATTCTAAATATTCTTTAAAACCACTCAAATTAATAATTTATCACTATTAATTATTTCGATTAAAAAAGTTGTTTTTAATTAAAATTTAGTAATTTTCACTATTCATCAAAATATGAAAGTTATCCGAAAATCACCAAAATTTCACCTTAGGCTAAATTCGATACTCCGAATCCATAAATGAAGTCCATTTTGAAAAATAAAATTTACAAAATTTCAAAAAGTGGTTATTACTATTCATAACGGCTAGTTTTAATAATATTTTAATAGCATATCGTTGTTTTGTGAAACTTGGTGTTGCGTACAACACACGCTATCGTGGAAGGTCGCGATTTCGTGTAATTCAATCCAGGTTAGAGATGTTTGTTGTGAAATCTCCTTTTGTTGTAGTGTATAACACAAGACATTAATGAAATTAAAAAGAATATTTTTCATAAAATCTCGGGGTGTTACATCCAGTGTGGTCCTGGTTTCTCATCCTCAAAGAGATTCCCCTACATGGTTGGTAGAGTTAGCTGGGTGGATCTTTTGTCCTCTCCAGCTTCACTCAACAGGTATCCTTCTGGAATCCGTTATGCGGGATCCTGATGGCAAGATGGATCTTATGAAACTTCTCTTTATAGTCTAAGAGGTAGCTACCAAAGCTGCAGGGGTTCATGCAAGCGGCTCCAACCAACCAACATATTTGGATCTTCTAGAAATGAGACGTTGCGGTGGATATGATTCGGGAGGGGAAAAGTTTATTATGATGAAGGTGAAGATATTATTGTATTCATTATTTTTTTCCCTTTTCTTATGGAAGTTATGACAATATGAGGAGAGAAATTTGGTGGTAAGATCTAGGTGCTTTCGACCTAGGTGATGATCCTTGGATAGTGGGGTGATTTCAATAACATCAACGAAGTAGCTGAGAAAACGGTACATGTGGAATTTCCATGCCAAGCTAGCACAGACTTTGTCTAGTTCATGGAAAGCAAGGGCCTTATGGATATGGGGTACTCCGGGGATCTATACACATGGTGCTATAACCAAAGAGGAAATAGACAATGCAAGAGCTATCTTGACCGATACATTGCGAACTTACAAGATATTAGTACATTCCCGGATGACAAGGTGAACCACTTGGTCTGTGGGATATCTGATCACTCACCGATACTATTATCTTTGGTACCTAAGAAGTCCTACCTAGAAAAGTTTAGATTCTATGATAACAGGACACACCATTATGAGTTTCCTCATTTGTTAAGGAATTAATAGGGGGAACCAGTGAAAGCGCACCACTATGTGGCTATTCACAACAAACTCTAGAGGCTCAAATAGGGGCTTCAAGCATGGGAAGGAGACCTTCCCCCTATCGACCAAGACATGGTTGATCCCGAATGAGTGATCGAGCACCTAGAAGGTGAACTGGAGGAAGCTTGGGATGACTTGATTTTTGGAGATCTTTTATTCAAAAAGAACTGTCTGGAGGAGTTTCCCCTAAAACATGAACATATGGACTGAGAAAGATCGATCATAAAGTAGTTTCATGAGGGAGACAAGAAGAAAACCTTATTCCATTCATGCATAAGGGAGAAAATCTGGTCAAAAAATCCCAATATTAGGCTAAAAGATGGTACGTATACGAATGACATTGATCTTGTGGGTGGTATGGATTCCTCATTCTTTGAAGATCTTCTTGTTGGCCATAACATGAGGATGGTTGGCGGGTAACCAAGCGGTAGTGCTGATATGTGGGATGTGATTCCCATATTTCTTTCTACGGAGAACAAATCATACTTAGAAGGGATCCCAGATGAGCCTGAGATCCATGTGTCAATGTTAAGTCTCGATCTGGATAGTGCTTCGAGACCGGATAGCTTCCCTGGATATTTTTATAGAGCTTTGTGAGATGTTTTCAAGGAGGATACCATTTATTCTCTTTAGTCATTTTTTTTGTATAGGAGCTCTCCCATGTGTTTTTAGCACCACGACTCTAGTTCTCATCCGGAATGCGATGGCTCCCTCCTCCCTACTCTAGTATCTTCTCATGAGTATGTGCAATTTTCCATATAATGTTCTTTCAAGAATCATCAACATAAGATGACCATATTTCTACCCTGGTGGATCTCCGTTGGGAAACATAGTTTCAAGAGGTGATGCGCAATTTAGAGGATGATCACTCTAGCATAGGATATGTTTAGGGACCTGAATAACAAGACCCATAGAAATAATATTGTCCTTAAACTGGTCATGATAATGGCGTATGAATGATTGGAATAGGGTGTCATCCATAGAGTCTTTACTTGAATAGGAATATCTACCAAGGCATCAGACATTATTTTTAGATGCATTAGCTTTCTGTGGATGGTTGTATCATTCATGGTGAAGATCCGCAGATTCTTTAAGGCCACCCGAGTCTTACGGTAAGGTGGTTTGACTTCCCCAATTATTTTCTTTCTTATGCAGGACACTCTTAGAAGGCTTCTCAAAAAAGGAATTTCCAATGGTATTATAATTCATTTTCAAAGGGAAAGGAACCAGCCTTACATTTCTCATCTGATGTTTGCGGATGACATGATTATCTTCTCGAATGTAGGGAGGATGTATGTGCATGTCATCAAGATGATTCTGGAAGAGTATTTCTATTGGACTGGGAATTTGATCAACCATTCCAAAAGTACCATGTACATTTTCAAAAAATGTGTGGTGAGCCGAGCGGCTGTCATGTGTAGTTTCATGGACATGCAACTGGTATCTCTTCCTTTGGAGTACTTGGGATCTCCAATCTCTTTAGGGAGACTGGACGTTAGAGACTATGATCAGGTGGTGAGTAGGATCACTATCCGGTCACTCAACTGGAAAACCTATTTTTTAACCATTGGGGGGTGTATCGCTTTCATCAACAACGTTCTAGTTTCCATACCATTACATGCAATGGCTTCTACTTCAGTTCCAGAAAATTTTGTTCAAATCCATCGAAATGATCTTGGCAGGGTTTCTCTGAGATGTGCAAGATGATGGGGAGAGGCATTGGGTATCTTGTGAAATAATGACATGACCTATCCATGATGGGGGTATTAATTTTAGGAGCGTTAAGGGTACGAAGCAGTGCATGCATGCAAAGCTAGCTTGGGTGGTCGTGGGGAAACAAAATCTATGGGGGAAGATCATGCAACATAGCTACACTAGTTTTACTGAAACCAAAATCATCCAGGGATCCCCCTTATATAATCTTATATGTCCACTAGTTTCAAGATTTCATCAGTATTCCCACTGGCTCTTGGGATTTGAATGTATCCTCTTTAGGAAAAACTACTGGGTGGGTCCCGTGCTTGGTTTCTCGGGGTGTCCGGCCACTACGATTACTTTCAATGAGGCGATCATGTATCTTTATTATGTTATAGTGATCATGGAAAAGACACATAAATAAATTTTCGACTCTATCCTCATCATATCTATGCCATACATGTGCATGTTTACCACGTATCAATTTGGGAAGTTCACCTCAAAGGACATTCACAAGATTTATTTACCCCAGGCATAGAAGGATACCAGGTATGAGCTAATATGGTGTAGAAAATTACCATCCAAATACAAATTTCTTGTCTGGACAGTAAGGAACATGGTGATCCCTTCCAAAGAGAGAATCCAGAAAATGGAAATCTATCTCACCTCATGGTGCTAGTGTTGTTGTAACAAAACCGCAGAGACCAAAAATCATATATTCTTCGAAGGAAAGTGGGTTAAGGTCATGTGGTAGTTCTTTGATTACACTATAATAGTATCCTCTAAAGAGATGTGAGGGTCAGAATTATTTGAGAGATGGTTCAAGGGAATACTGGATAAAGGCCTGAAGAGGATGGAACAAGCAGTGGTACTCAGTGGAGGGTGCTGGTGTCTCTAGAAGGCATAGAATAATGCTAGATTCAAAGGGCTAAAATCTACAGGGAGGTCCATCATTGTTTGAAACAATTATCTACTCATTGATATGGTCACTCTTCTTAAATATTGGATGGAATCCCCCTACATCTCGATGTTGTAGGCTGGTCATATCCAGGATTCTCCCTTGGCTAGTATGCGTGGGAAGTGGGTAAGATGGAATCCCCCAGCAGATGGTTTAAATTTAAATACTGATGGATCAGGAACCTTATTTATCATGCTAGGAGTATGAGAGGATCTTAACTCAGGAGGGTGTGAGATCCTTGCTTCACGACCCATTTTGGCAATGCAAACACAATTTAGGCAGTGGGCAAGGCACTTCTTACATTGGTTAATCTATGTAATTAGAAAAATATGGACATATTCCATGTGGAAATAGAATTTAAGATCATCCATGACTCCCTTTTGGACAGTGGATCCATCCCATGGTCTGTCACGTACACCATCAGGAGATGTAAGCAACTCTTGAAGATAAATATTCAGGATACACACACATGGAAAGATGGGAATAAAGAAGTATATTACCTAGCTTCCATTTCCATATTTGGATCCGATATTACCTGTCTTTCTAATTGCACCCACTTGATGCATGAGGGGGTGAATTTAATATGTGGGGATGCCCTTGGTCTCCATTACTTTAGACCACCCTAGGCCTGTTGGTGATTTGTTCCCAGGTCCTATGATCTCTTGTGTTCTCTTTATTGAATAAATATGTAATAATGATGATGATTATGATGTAATCACAACCAAAATAATATTATTTTCCAAGTACATGTAAAATTAATTAATTAATGGGACAATAAAAAAAGAACAATGCATGAGTTAATTTATATTTTAATTAATTTGTGTACACCACAAAGATAATGAATAAAGAAGAAACCCAAAAAAACAAAATCCATCTCTAATATTGGACCGACTACTGTATTAGAAATCATTCACAAGATTTTAAATTGAAAAGTCCATTACGTACTTTATTAACTCCAAGAATTATCACATTTGATTAATATCTATCAAGAATCCCAAAGTCATCCACAAATTGTATCCTCCCATAAAGTTATATTATTATATGTCTAACACTAGGTTATGGACATAAAATTTCTTATATAGAGTAAGATTTTGTATCAAAAAAGTATATACAAAAAATTATTTAATAAATTTATTCTTATATTATTTTTCTTACAACTACACTTAAATAAAATGTCAGATGCACAAAGAAAATTATGTCACACCTAGGGTATAACCCACATTCCATTTTTAATGGTGGTCTCTATATTTCAACATAAGACGCCATTATAGATATATTCCATTATTTATAAAAAACAATATACCGATGATATTTTATATTTAAGGCTCTCATGGCCTCGTTCCCTCTTGAGGGAACCCACTATCTAGGGGATTTTCCTAGGGTACCTTCTTGCAATGGTAACCCATTTCCCATTTTCCCAAAGGGATTATATTCATCATTCTTTTATATTTATTCTTGATGTGCGACTATTTGAATATTGGTCCTCATACAGCTTCACCACTACCCTTGTTTTCAAACCTTTCATGAAATACCCTTTATATGTTTAGACTAGGAGAATCTTAGATGGGTTGGGATGGTTTCTATGGAGAGTTCAACAATTAAACCCTTCCAATAGTCACCTTTTATTTTATTTATAGGGTATCCTTATTTATCAGGAGATAGTGGATAGACTTGTGGTATTTCTATTGGTTCATATCCTCATCACCCCTCCTTGTCTGCCCTTCCTTCCCAACCAATCGCATGAGACCCAATATTAGTCTTCCATGATGGTGTCCTACAGTGGCTTGGGACTGTGATGGGGAATCAAGTGTCGATTATTATTATATATTTTTGTATTCTTTTTTCACCATCTATCACGACTCGAAAATTCAAATGCTTCGTTGTGTTTGATATCTAGTGATGAAGTTTTGTTTTTATTCATTTGGGTTGGAGCAGAGTTTAGCGAGTGTGGAAGACATGTCGTTGTCTATGCTTGTGATTAGGGGCATAAACTTTTCATTTCTGATGGTTGTGGAGTCTTGTTTATTCTTTTAGTGTTTCCCAATTTTGTGAAGGCTTGCAGACACAAATATTTCATGGAATATCAGGGCTCATTGTTGATGACTTGGCCACTTCTAAACTTGATAATGCTTCCTATTCTTTTATCCCACACCAAGTCAGTATGGTGTAGTTTTTTTCTCAAAGGTTTTGAGATGGGTTGTTTTGAGCTATTGTTAGTGATCTCTGAGGTGTAGTCGATGAACACATCATCGCATTGTTAAGGCTTATAGGGAGTCTGTTCAAGGATCATTTAGTAGAGTCATAGGTTATATTATGGTGGGTTCTGGTCGGCAAGCTGTTGATGTTGATAGGTCTTGGGGCAGGGCTCAAGGATGATATAAGATCGGGTATTTTAGTGGATTTTATGGTGTTTTGATTGAGGCATGAATTGATTTTTTTTTGAATTTTGAATATTCGATGACAATAGAGTGGCTGACTTTCTATTGATGGTGATTTTGAATTTAATAATGTGTCTTTTCTGGAACTTTTGAATTTTGAATTGTTTTTTCTTTAATGTGGAATATTCATCCAATTTTGTATCAAAAAACTAGTTTGAATTTTGAACTTCTATTTTGAAATATGGGTTCTACTATACAATTACCATTAAACCTTAAAGTGGATTTTATAAAATTGAAAATATGGATTTGGATGATATGTTATGTTATATATTTTTTATATATCAATACTGAGCCTCCATAGGGCCTAGAATTCCACACTCACTCCATGCCTAACTCCAAAAATAATATTTTTTATTTTAAAATGTGTAAAAAAATTGGATTTATTATAATAATTTTCACCCAACTTCTAATATGTGTAAGTCTATAGATATGTAATTTTAACTATATTGTGTACAAAAAGTCCTAAAAATTCATAATATCATCCAAATTCAAACATTACTATTTTTTTTAAATGAAATGAAATAAAAAATAAAATAAATGAATTATAAACGACTTATGAAAAATATGAATAAGATTATTGAACGCTTTAATTAATGTCTTGAACTATGGATATTGAAATGATACATTTAGGGAATAAAATAAAAAAAAATATGAATTAAATAAAATATTTTTAGTTCATGTTTCTAGAAATATCTGGGTAAATTGTATATTCTATATATATTTTTGCATGTAGAAAGTCTCTCCCTATTCAAGATTTATTCATTTCTCTCAAGCTTATATGGTCAAGCATATCTTTTCGAGTCTAGTAAATCCTGTTTTTAGACTCAATGTCTATGCATTTATAGCCCATGTAATTATCATCCTCTCTCCCTTTTTTGTGTAGTGTGTGATATGATTCATTAACTTAGGGTATTTTTTACCAATATTCTTATATTGTGTAGGTTTGATTTAATCATACTTTTTCATCTCATAGTATATCAATAAAATTAATATTAAAAATGTAAAATCTAGGAATTATATGAATTAAGAGTTGAATATCATTGCATGAAGATGATAAATAATATTAGTTAATCTATAAATTATTAAATGGTGAAGTTAATATTGTATACTATGGAAAAATATAATTATTAAATTATCTGGTGATTAAGGGAATAATAAAAAATTTCATTGTGTATAGATTAAAATTATTGATAAGATGGAGATAAAATAAATTATATGGGATCAATATGGCATGAAGTTGTTATTGTTATTTACTTGATATTTCCCAGTTAGTGCAGGATTATATATATTATATTTCTTGTTTATCATACGCATAAGGGGAAAAAATGAAAATTTGAAATAATAATATGTTGAGTTTTATCATCATAAAATCACATGAAATGATATGCATGAGTTTTTACATAATTATTATTTAATAATAATATATTAGAATGTGTTATCACATGTGATTTGGATTTTGTTAATATTGAATTTTTATTTTTGAAAGAGTGTGCACTCTATTTTTCTATGGTTGTTATTTCTTAACATGATTAATATGATGGAAATTTGATAAAAAAATATGAAAATATGTATTTATGTCATTATAATAAAATAGGCATGGAAATTTATAAATGTTTTTCATTGAAATTTAAAAAATATAGAATTAATGATAAATCATGTTTATGGTTAATTTATAGCTATAGATAACTATAGATTATATATATCTTATTTATATTAAATCTATTCTTAATGGACCAGATACTTCAAGATGGTAACAAAATGATTGTTTTCTAAAGATAAATATTTTGGTCTAAGTGAGACTGTCCATTTTTGATAATGACTTGTAAGCCTTCGTGATATGATCTTAGTTTCTCCTTGAAATTTTTTTCTAAAAACACTTCTTTTCTATGTATATACGATGCAGTTTGTTAGATCCTAAATTTGATTACTATGAACATGGAATAGTTGATGTTTTTAATAAGTAGTGAGCCAATTTTCATAGGATTATATTGGTGATCGATGTTAATGATGGTGATATGAAACATATTATGTGAATGGTGTCATGAATAATATTATGGTGGTTAGGATGAGTTCAATGTCGGGATTTATTATTTTATATAAGATTCATATCACTTTTAATGGATAGAATAACAGATGATTGATTGTTAATATTCTCAACTACATGACACGGTTGGTTCTATACAGAAAAACTTACTCTTTATATGTAGTATTTCTGGATGAGTCGTAGAGTACCCAAAAAAACAAAATAATAAATGTATAAATGAAGAAACACATGGTATTGGATGTTTTTTATGATAATAATGATAAATGAGTTATATATTAATAAAAACCATAGAATGGTTATAATGAATATTTAAAGAGAATTGGAATGTAATGGTGAAACAGAAATGTGTGTCCCCTCCGGTAAAATTTAGACACTATCCAATACAATTTGGTAAAAAGAGATTCACTTGATATTTATTAAAATGGTTGAGATTTTCATAAGATTCCCCCAGTTTGTGAAACTCTATAAAATTTCACATAACACAATTTCATGATAATGAATATGTTAAATGATTAAAGGTTCATGGATACCAAGCCATAATTCAATTATAAATTATAGGTTTCAAGAAACTTATTGTTAGTGTGTGAAACTCATGAATTTTCATTTGACTCACTAACATGAGAACATAAATGTCAAATGGATGGACTTCTACACCCTCATGATCTGGACCAGGATAACAAAAATCCACGATCACATGAAATGTTGCCACCCACTTTTGAAATTATATTTATTCGATAAATTTCATGTCACAAAGACTCTAGTATGATAGAATTCAAATAAATAGAACATTACCAATCATTTTTAGGGATGAACATATATAATTTGAAGAGATTCACTCTCATCTAATGTTAATCATTCTTTGATGAATTCATGTAACTACAGATTACCATGTATTCCTATAGGTTAGGAACTTGTTGGAAAAACATCACCTAGGTTATCAATCCCCTTTTATTATGTTATAAATGATTTCATAAAACTTTCCTTGATGAAAACATGAGTACACACAAGATACCAATCATTCTCACTACTCCACGCTTCCCACAACACTAAATGTTTCACAAAACATTACCTTGAAAATCCTTGTTCCACTATTGTACTAGAGAACATTGTTCACACAACTCTATAGCTTCCTAAAACCCAAATGTTTTGTGATAAAAACTTTAGGCTTCTTATTTGATGCCTCCATTGACCAAATATAATTTTCTACTTGTTAAGTGGTCATAAGACCAGCACCCATTCCAACCAGGTTCAGTCATGAAAATAGTATATAAATTCTCAATATAATGGACCCTCCTATCCATTACCTTATATCTAGGAATGGGTTGTTCATAATACTTGTCTTATTCTCCAAATCATAGGTTCTCTCATGTCTAGAATGTTATGTTATTCTAGAAAATCCGAGTGCCAATTCCTATTTCACCCAAAAAGAACCTACAATACTGATACATAATCCTAGACCATGGAATCATTGAGGAAAAACAATTCTCACCCCCTCATATATCAAATGTTGGATTCATATATTCTTCTCTCCAACCACTTTATCATGAAATGGGAATCTTTACACATACACACCATCTATGTTCTAATTGTAAATGTTTAAACCAAACAACATATAATCCTCATCACACGACATTAAACCATTTGAAAACATCCTCATTATATGATATTACACTCTCTCCTAACAATATTTTATGATAATGGTATTCCTTTTGGGATGAACACAATATTACTCAAGTGACTATGTAAGATACCTCATGTGATGAGCATGAGACAACCCCACATTCTTTGAGAAACGTCTATGCATAATCCCCATAGTATACCATTTTTTCATTCATTTCATGATGAATGATTCCTTAACACATGATTTTATATTGTATGGTATGGTCCAATAAGATGTAAATTAACCATGAAACCAAACAATATGGGTTTTGATCCCCATCACCTAACATGGTACTTTAGATTCCTCTATGAGGATAAATCCTAATGTTGCAAAGTTCATGTTCCCATTTGTAGGTGAAGAGCTTTATATGACATCACTATATCCAAAATATGAATTTCTATTCCATATCACCACCTAAAAGGGAATAAAAAATTTCAAATCTTGATCAAATTTATATTGTATACCAAACCTCCCGCTAAAAATCCATAGTCCCCTAAAACTTTGGCATTGCCACATGACACTGACCAATTCCCTAACTAGTATGGGATGAGTATATATGGTGTGTTTCCCTCCATTAGATGTCAAATATATTATATTCCCCCTAGAATTTAAATTGTGAGCACCCCCACATGGTTTTAAATTTTTGCTTATACCATTACATGATTAGTGTACATGGGATAATCCCTCCACTAGAGTTTAAATCTTTTAGCACCATCACTCGACTTTAACCCTATTATCCCTCATGATTTACAAAAAAACATATGGAGATGAGCCTAGGGATCATTATAGGATGAACCTAAGAAGAATATATGACGAGAATATGATTTTTCTCCCATTTATCAGGTGATAAAAGTATGGTGCTACCTCATATGGTTATCGAGATATTTCTAATGTGATGACCATAAGAAGCATATGTAACAAGAATATGATGAATTATCCTTATAATTAGGTGATGAAATTGGGATGATTCTCTATGTGAGGTGGAAAAAATGCCTAATGTGATAAGAGTAATAGTATTATTTGATGATTAAAAGATATCTTCACCCATTCCTTAGGTGATAGGACTATGTTCTTACCCAGAATGATGATAACATGGTGCCTTAGGTGAATATTATAAGAAAAATTATGTAACGATCATATGTTTACAGGCATGTTGAGTGCTGGATGCCTCACATAGAGATTGTGTTCCATATTGTGTGATGTGTTTGGATTTCTAAGGTGACAATACTTGGATTATTTACACACTAAAAAAATTCCCGTTACGGAGATCACATAATAACTTAGTTTTTCACTTGAGAGACCTTTGATCATGACTATATGATTCCCTTAAAACCTAAAATAAGGATGAATTTTATATATTCATAAAAAACCCAATGTCATCATCAGATCCAAGTATAGATAGAAACCCTATATATGAAAAAAGTGGCATAATTAACTTATTCACATGAGATATGGTGCCAATAACAATATTCATGGACATTTATTAGATATGTAAGGGATAACCATTCTTGGAAACAAACTCTAATGGGGAACTATTTAAGGAAGATTTGATATCTAATTTTATCATTCAGATCAAGGAGCCCAAATCCTCAACTATAGTGGAGAAGGATGCCTATCTTTAGAAATAGGGAATAAGTGGCATTGAGGATCAATACTAGTCTAGGGATAAATATTCTACTGAAAAGAATTCCCTGATTTTTGTATGAGAGAATAAAATGGGTAAATAGAAGTAATCCACATCTCTTGAAACTTAGAGAAGATTTGGAGAATTGGGTATCTCCATATCTAAAAATCAGTGAGATGAACACATTATCCATTACATGGAAGAGTATGGGTAATGATGAATATGTTAGGAATCATATTCACTAGAAATTTACAGATGGATGTATTTTCATGTCAAATAGAACACAAGATGCTCGATATTCTTGACAACCTACTACTAAGAGGCATAGTGATAGATGGTCAGATCATGTGAAATTATAGTAAAATTATACCCCTTTCATGATGACCACCTATCCTATATCTCTTAATAATATCCTTACCATTTATACATTTGTGCTCATCCAATATATTTTTGGCACTACCCCCATCCACTCATATGAGGTGGATGTCGACAACCCCACTCAAGAGATGGTTTGTGAACAATTTGAGGCTATATGTCCATGTTACCACTTCCATATACATGGAACACATAAAGTAAATATACTATCATTACCATCAATTGTTTTAGGAGAATCACTATAGTAATCTATAAAAACTCTCTCCTCTATGTTAGGGATGTAGGATACTTTTTGGATATACCTACTATAGTCACCACTTGAGAGTTTCCTAGGAGAGATCCCCCCACCTAACACTGATGATAAAGAATTGTGAAAACACAAACATATGAATAGGTTTATATCATCTCTAATATATCTATCCTAATCCAAAATTCATGGTAGCTGAGTGAGGGGTTAGTAGAAAACCCTGCCTGATAGGTATCCACTTCAACAACTCATATGGATTAGGCCACCAATGATTTCTCCCCTAAAATCTATATCATTGTATAGGGTTGAATCCTTACTAGGATGGGATAAAGACACCAAATTCAAATTGGGTAGGCTGTGTTGACTATCTTGAACTTATGATCCATTGAAAAACATCATAAGGATCCTCCATATGATGCCAAATACCACTTAAGATCTCCATCCATTGATTATATAACCTAAATAAGAAGTCCTACACATGTAGAAAACCTCCAAAACACAAAATATCATTCCCATAGTTGAATATAAATTATCATCCATTGAGCCCCTACTCACAGTTTCAACCATCAATTGCATGGAATAATTCCCCATGAACCATAAAATCTCGTACTTTGGGAGCTACCACATCATCGCTAGAGGTAAGGTTGGGTGCATCAATTCTAGGTTACACTTGAACTCTTAGGGTCCAAGGTAATCAATGATTTGAGTTAAATACCCTTGAATCCTCTACTAGATTTTGGGGAAGGCATCCACCAGTTGAGGTAGACCATCCTTGATTTGGAGGTCCATAAAGTCCCCAAATCTCACTAAATGTACCTATATATGGTGAATCTATTGGCTACCTTTTTGGGATTCTCTTTATAAACGTCCCTTATACCATTAGCCACCATCTTATCTATCTAATTTGGAATTAAAGGAGACTATATGATCAATTTTAGTACCCTACAATGAATAAGAACACCCCATTAAACAAAAGGTTCTCGTTGGCCTTCCCAACCAAGAAGAGGTTTTGGTTTCCCCATCCCACATGGATATGGTCATGATGATTGCACTTCAACTAGATAATAATCCCTTATTTGAGGGTATATTAGCTTGTATGTAGCATTTTATGCCTGAAAATTAGAATAAGAACATATCTTTATTACGTCCTCTTATGACATCGAGGCCATTTATGATGGAAGCTTAGGGTTTCCAAGAGGACTACCTTATGAACAATAAATAGATGGAAGAAAGTTTGTGGGATAACAATTCCACTGACCAGTTATTAATCATGATATATCCACCTATGACCCCAAAGTTTAATTTCCCAACAACTACAAAAAATGACTTATACCAATAGAAATTTGTTGATAGTTATTATATTTGTTGGAAAAAATTAGAAATTCAGACAAAAATTATGTTTTATTGGTGTTTCTTTTAAATACCAACACTTGTTTTTATCAATAGATATATCCATTAGTATTTATTGTTTAACACAAACAAATATTTTACTAATAGTTAAATCTATTTTTTATTATACAAATACCAACATGTTTTATAATAACACATTCATATGTTATTAATAATAAATTTTACCAAAAAAATATTTGGTCATCAATAAAAAATTGTTATAATTAACCATTTAATAAGAATAATTATTTTATCTAAAATAAATTAATAGAAAACAAGTGTGTTTATATATATATAATATTTTTAGGATAAATTGAAATATATATTTCATAGGGTCCAATGGCCCTTTGATTTGGTATTATAAGCATCGAGATTGACTGGCCTAGCCTACCTTTGTTTGGCCCAGCCCACATCTGACCTACCTGTTCTCATCTTCTTCACCCCACCATTCTATACATGGGCAATTTTTGTACCAAAATATACCTTGTATTGACCTAATTCACCTCCAAGATCACTCACACCTATTTTTTTGTTTTCTGAGTTCACATACCCCCTTTTTGACAGCCGCTATATGTCACTGATTCCCACCTCACAATTGAGAATCACCCTCTTCTACATAGGCCGACTATCGTCACACCAGTCATTACACGTGCTTCTATATATATCACCAATTATGATTTACAAAATTTCCATACTTCTATCTGTTATTCCCTATTCAAAAATATCCTCATCATCTGCCCCCCGCACTAGAGTTCTACCTCCCACCTTAAAATGCTAAATTTGTCGTCATGGCTTCCAGAAACAGCTTAAATTAGACAAAATTATTTATTCCTAAACATCCACTAGTTTTGAACCATTTATCCCCCTTTAAACTATATACAAGAGGTTCATGGAGGAGAATCAACATAAACCCACTGCCCATTCAATATGTTAATGTTTTACCCTATATATAGTTATCTGACACTCTTCATTATTTTTTAAGAGAATGGAATCATGTTTTTACTTGTTTGAATTTAATTTCAGTTTTTGTTTCTTTGAAATTCAGATAAAATGTGTTTTCCTTTTTTTTCTTGGATATTTAATGATAACAATGAAATACTTATCAGGGGCCACTTTGATTTTTTGAGTCAAGCCTCTATGTTTGTTGTTTTATATCTCAAAATATCATTCCTATTTTGTATGTTATTGAATGGTATCTAACTACACATAAATATACTGTGAACACTATAACATATAAAATTTGTCCATTTTTTCTATTGGTTCAACAATGTTTGAATTTTGAAATTTTTAATTGGTCCTATCCCATGGGAAATTTGTTTAGGATGAATTGTCTTGGTTGTTTATTATATTATTATATGGAAGTAGGTTACTTTAGAGGGTTTATTTGAAGCCAAATGACGTTAAGTTATCGATAGTGATCAAAAGTTATGAAGGTTCTCTATTTATAATGGAATGATGGATGTTCGTAAATATTCACTGATATTAAAACCATTGTTGTACACTGAAAACATGGTATGGTAAAATATATATTCTATCTCAATTTTGTATACTAATACTTTAAAAAGTTCATGTAATAAATATTTTTTTCAACATGTATAGATAAATTGGTTTATTACAGATTTACTACACTAAATTTATTTTTTATATCATATTTATCATAATAATTGTTTTTTCTTGTGAATACATTATAAAAACATTTAGAAATTCATATATTTATATTGATATAGTACTTTAAATTAAATACAAATAAGTAAATTTTGGATTCATTAATTGATTTTTATTTAAAAAATATGTGTATTTAATATTTGTTTAATTTTTATAATCATTCTATAATGAAATTCATCCAAATATTTAACCAATATTGACAATAATTTATTTCTATTTTTATCATTTGAATATATATTTTGTAAAATAATGTTTTTATTTTTAAATAAAAAATAAATATTTATAAATGATGATCTTGTTGTTGTTTCATGTCTAATTAATCTAGGAGGTGATTCCTACCACTTTATGAGGTTTGGAAATTATTGAACATCATATTTTTTACTATAAGCATATTTAATTCGTTTTTACACTATGAAAGGATCAACATGAGATTTTTTATTCAAATTTGAATCTAATATAAATTAAAATTATAAAATCTATGAATAAAAGATCTATTTATAAATTATTTAATGGTATTCCAATATTTATTAAATTCGTGTAAATAGTTTCTAGTTTGTATGTTATCTACTTAAAATTTAAATGTTCGAAGGCTATAGTTTTTTACATTTCTATGTTAGAGTTTTGTAGGATACATGATTATTTTTTTATATGTTTGTAGGTAAGGATTTTTTTTTACTGGTTTAAAAATTTATAGTTTTTATTGTTTTAATTATACATGTTTGTGGTTTTAAAGGTTTTCTAATTTTGGTTTTAATATTTTCAGAATTATAGGTTATAAGTTTTCATCTTGCAATATACAAGTTCACTTGTGAACTAAAAAACTTGAAACAGACAGGTTCAGAGGTTCAAGGTATGCAGTTGTGAAGAATTATAAACCTATTTATGAAATTATGTATTCATCTATATTTCTATCATCGATTCAATCATTATAGATCTATTTTCTTCAATCATTAGGTATTCCCATTTCCTATTTAATGGATTGCTAAAAGTGTTTCGATGTTAAACATTTTCCAAAACCCAACACATCATTATTTTAACTAATTTGGAGAGGTGGAGTAATTGTGATTTTTTGTTACATGTGTAGCCTAGTGGATCTAATGTCAGATATGGACTGAATTCCATGGTCAAAGGGGGATATGGTTGTAAAGGACTCTCCTAAAGTCATTATTAGAGTTTTCCAAATCGCACAAGTTATATGGTTGATAATTGCGACACATGAAAAGGAATCCATATCAGATGGATGGGATATAATAATGGTCACTTAAAAAAAGAAGTTCCCATGAGAATATCCCTAAAAAATGCAGGTATTTGTTTATTCCACACATGCATCATTTTTTACAAGATATAAAAATAAAATTTTGAAATTTATATGTACCAATAATCATGATTGAACTAATCAACACCATTATTGAAATCCTGTTAATATTTTAGTGATTCGTAAAAAACCCAATTGTAATTTTATAGAACCTATTTAAAATTTATGTATGAATTATTTAAAATGAACTTGAATTTGTTTATTTGATCATTTATACACAACTTATTTTTGGTGATAGTGTTATATAGGAAAAAAATATCTTATAAAAAATTATAAAAAAAGAAACTTATTGACTATATTAAAATATTTTTTGATAATAATGAAAAATTACAACATATATTATGTTTTAATATTATTGATATGAAATATAAACTTCTGTTTTTATTAATAGACATATATATCATCACTGATCATCTAACACCAAAAAATATATTACCAAAAATTAAATATATTGGTTTACCATACTTATAGAAACTTTTTTTTATTACAAAATGGATATATTAATAATTATAACTTCTTATAAAAAAATATTTTTTCAGCAATAAAAAAATATTACAATAAACCAATTAGTAATGAAAATTATTTTATCAGTAATCAATTAATAGTATCCTAGTATAGATATATATAAATATTATTTATGATAAATGTAAGTATCTATTTCGTATGGTCTAAAGGATCTTTTATTGGGTATTCCAACTGCTCATCCCAGCTAGCCTAATTCTAGTGTAGCCCGCCTTCACACAGTTGGCCTGCATGTTCCCAATAGCCTTGACCCCCCATTCTTCACCTAGGATAGCACCCTACTGACATCACCCTTGGCTCAACCTAATTGACCTATTTTCTCTCCCGTTTCTATATTATCACCATCTGATACCATAGTCCCCCTTTTACACAGCCTCCACATGTCTCTAATTCTTACCTCACAATGGAGTATCACCTACCACCATATCTGTCATCTGTTCACATCCCTACCATCGAGTAGGGTCCCATCAGTATTATTGCACATTACAAACTTCATGGGCCCTACTTCTCTCCATTCTCCCCTCTCAAAAAATATCCTCAACATCCACCCCCTCACAAGAGTTCTACGACATGCCTTCACATGTTTAGTTCATCATTGTGGCTTCCTCCCAATGTTTTTTGTACAAAAAATCTTTATTCCACAACATCCACTAATGTTGGATAATTTATTCCCCTTTCAAATAAAACTAGGAGGTGTTGGGAGTATAAATGACAAAAACTCACTTATCATTCATTTTTTTCACTTTTCTTCCTGTTCTCAAGTATCTAATTCTCCTCTTAATGTTTTAAGATAATAAAATCATGGTTATGAATTGTTTGAATTTAATTTCTATCAGGGTTTCATTGAAATTCATATGAAATGTGTTTTCTTGTTTTTTTGGATATTTTATGATACAAATTAAAAACATCCCAGCATATTCTTCAATTTTTTGAGTTAGGCCTTCATGTTATTTTACTGAATTTCTCAAAATATCATTATTAATGTGTACATTATTGAACGGTATATAACTCAACATAGATATATTGAATTATATTTTTGTCATTGGTATAGATACCTCGTGCGAATGAACACTTTATAATGGTTATAGGTTATTGATATTTTTATATTTGAATATAACATGTTAAAAAACTCCAAGTACACTTACATAAACATGAAATCAAAGGCTCTGTGACATCAGATATTACCCTAATTATAATTTAATATTTCTTAATGATGGTGTTTTATCTATTTGGAAGTTTTATAAGTGTATTTATGTACATACATTATTTATATATATATATAATGGGTTTCATGTTTCTTACCTGTCCATGGTTTATTTCCAAAAAATTTCCACTACCCAAATCCTTCTACATATATGACCCTCCCATCTCCCCTATTTATCATTTATTTCCCTATTTATCTCACTTGTTTATCATGAATATTATAAAATTAATTAGCTAGAAGAATTTGGATACACAATTTCCCACGATTTCAAAATTAAAATTTTGGAATAAAATAATCCTCTAACAATGAAATATCCACAAATAAACAATTTTTTTAGAACAATTGGGTATGATTTTTGATTCCCAAATGCACAATATTCAATCTATTTATTATGAAATTTCAGTTTTTTTTATTTTTAATGTACATTTTTTCATTATTTCATCATATAACTTCCTATGTTTTTATACTAATATTTTTTCCAGCAACCATATGATTATGAATTAATAAAAAATAATTTTTTCTTTATGATAAAAAATTTCAATTTTATAATTGTATCTTGACAACTAGACTAAGAGGTATGATGTAACAATGGTAAATTAAAATGGGTGTTCAAATACCTATCATATTCCCATGGTTCATAGTGATTGTTTTTTATTCTGGAATGACATTCCCATTCTCGAATCATTATTAATCATGTTAAATTATAACTATATAAAAAAGATAAAATTTAAAATTATTCGTAGAGATTGTTCAATATCTGATTAAATAATATATATGTATATATATATATATATTAAATTTTTATTGGGAATAAAACCTTAATTATTTATTTAATGTTACTATATAATTTCTACCTTTTTCAGTATATTTTTGTTTGTTGAATTACCAAACATGGAAATATTTGCGTAGAGTCAATTTTTTCACATTGCAATATGTTGTTGATATATAATCGGAAAAAACATTTTCCCCCTTGATTTAAATATGATTTAGGATTGAATATCATCTTTTATTTCATATCATAATAGGCGTTTCAATAGGATTCTATTTGAAGTAAATATATCTTGGTGCATGAACTCATATAACCAGCTGTTATATTGTTAGTTCAGTCACAGAGATAACGTAACTCATCATAAAAATTTGTATATGAATTGAGAAAAAAATTAGTTGTAGTTGAACACATCCATGTTTTAGTCTTTACTACTATCCATTCAAACTAAAATAATGTATCAAATTTTTATGTACTAAATTTACCAAGGAATTCATTACCAATTGGAACTATATGGAAAAACAATATTACTTTCTTTTCCCTGGGTAAGCATAATGGACTTATATAAAAGTGTTGATTGGTATATTAAGAAATTAAAATAATTTTAAGTTGTTTAGGTTTACATATTCTGGAAAAATTATTCAATGAAATCAAACATTTTTATTCTTGCATCAAAATATAGTATTTCGTGACCATACTTGTTAGAACATTTTATGGAAACTAAACTAACTTTATTTGGATAAATCAAAAAACCTATAAAAAGATAGAATATATGATTTTTTAAAAGATAAATATGAATCAAATTTCTTTTATGGTAGTATTATAGGGGGAATTTCATATTTGGAAGGTTATTTGGCCTATTTTTAAGTTGGTTCAACAGAGTTTGAATTTAGAAATATTTAGATTTTCATATTCAATGGAATTCTTGTTTGGGATTCATTGTCTTTGTTTTTTCTTATATATTTCTATGTAAGAAGGTTACATTAAAAGGTTACACGGAATCCAAATAATGTTCAATTGTAGAAAATGATCAAAATTTAATAAGGGTATGTATTTCCATAGGACTGATGGCTATTTATAAATATTCACTAATTCTATAACCGTTATTGCACTTTGAAATCAAGATATTATGAAATACATATTCTCTCTCAGATTTATATATTTATATTTGAAAAAATTCCTATAATAAATATATATGTCGACAAGTATTCGTTAATAATATTATTATATATTTTTCATTATGAAATAGATTGTGATATCCTATTTATCTTAATGAATATTATTTCTTGTGACACCATTATAAAAATATTTAGAAATTGAGAGACTTATTTTGATATATTCTATTCAATTAAATAAATATCTCTCAGTTTTGGATTCATTACATTATTTTTTCATTTATTTTTTTTATTTCAGTTTACCTTAATATTTATAAAAATTCTTGAAATTATATCATCCAAATACATAATCAATATTAACAACCATTATTTTATAGGTTTTTTTAATTTGGACATGTATTTCGTGAAATTTTTTTTTTCAATATGATGTAAATATTTATAAATGATGATAGTGGTGTTGTGTCATATCCTTTTCATCTAGAAACATATTTCTACCACTTCATGATGTTTCAAAATTATTCAACATCATAGTTTTTTTTCTTTAATAATATTATCATTATTTGTTTTACACTATACAAGGATTAGTATAGAATTTCTTATTGAAATTTGAAATTTAAATAAATGTAAAATATAAAATATATGAATGAAATATATTTTTATAAGTTATTTCAAGGTATTTTAATATTTAGTAAATTATAATGAATTTTTTATGGTTTTCATGTCGTATAGATAAAATTTAAATTTTTGTATGTTTCATTTTCTTAGGTTAGTACGTTAGGGGTTTGTAAGTTCCATGATTATTTGTTTACATTTTAATAGGTATGAATATTATGTATTAGTGGTTTATATTTTTATAGGTTTTATATTTTCATGTATACATTTTTAGGTTTTTACATGTTTTTCAAAAATGGTTTTCAGATTTTTTGGGTTATAGATTTCAGGTTTTCATCTTGCAATATGCAGCTCAAATTATGAATTACAGACCTTACAATACAAATGTTCATAGGTTATAGGTTTATATTTTTGAACAATTCTCAACATATCCATTCACTTATGACCTAATATATGTTTACAACATCAATTCACTCAATAATTATCCAATTTTTGGTAAGTGTAGGTATCCCCATTGCCTAGTTCATGGATTCTTCAATTTGTTTCTCAACTAAACATTTTTAAAAACCAATAAAATCCTTTTTTCATATCATTCAGATGGGTGGAGTGATTGGTAAATATTTCCGATGTATCCTAGTGAACTTGATGTCAAATATGGACCGAATGATTTGTTTGGAGTGGATTGTGGTTTCCTGTCACTCTATGGAAGTCGTTATCATAGTTTTCCCCATCACTCATATTTTATAGTGGATTTAAAAAACACACGAAAAAGAATATAGATTTCATGGATTGTAGATTATTATCACCACAAAAAAAATAAATTGGGAATCTCCTATGATCCTTTATCAAAACAATGTAGGTATTTGTTTCTACCTTCCATGCATTATTTTTCAACATGTAGTAAAAACCCAATTTTAATATTCACATAAACTAGTAAACTATATTGGACTAGTAAATCCATTTGTTATGATCGTTTTATGATTTTAGGGATTCCTAATTGACCTTGTTGTAATTTTATTGAACCTATTTGAAATTTATGTACTAATTATGTTAAATGAACTAAAATTTGACTATTTAATGATTTTGTACAATTCTTCTTTTTGGTGATGGTGAGTGATATGGGACAAAATTCTTCCAAAGACAAGTGTATGACATGGCAGTTTCCTACATGAGTAGTGAACGATGATCAAAAAAACCATCCACAAAAAACTTCTTATATCCACAGGTACAAGTGAACGAATGGGGACAAATAAAAAACATATATAAAGGGACCATGTTGGTGATCCATGACAGTGAAAAACATCTCACAGATGTCTACTTCCACCCACAAGTACATGGATAATAAATGAGAACTTTATAAAAGGGTACTTTCTTACATGCATGGATACTGTCTCCTATTTGAATTAGGATATTGATAGTCGATGTATGAGAGAAACAAATTATGGGTGGGCATGTTTTTAAATTACGTCTGAACATTTATTTCAAAAAAACACAATATTTTTTTGGAGTTTTAGTTAATCACATTTTAATATTTATTTTATAATAAATATAATATATATAAACTATTAATAGTTACATTAACAAATATCATAGAAAATTATAGAAATAAATATTAGAATAACCCTGCATACTAATTTTTTTTATAAATAATGTACAAATAGATATTAATTGACGGTATTTTTTCTAATATAATTATCAATATTACAGATTAAAATATAAATAATCATAATATT
The DNA here is from genome assembly GCA_963277665.1 of Viscum album. Classification (NCBI taxonomy): domain Eukaryota; kingdom Viridiplantae; phylum Streptophyta; class Magnoliopsida; order Santalales; family Viscaceae; genus Viscum; species Viscum album. The sequence goes on along the minus strand of OY728120.1, from coordinate 1,531,182,230 downwards.
ATGATTAAAAGAATATTTTTCATATGAATATTTTACAAAAAAATTTAAATAACAAATATATATTTTTTCTATATTGTTATTATTGAAACATAGGAATTTTATTTGTTGCAATAACATATAGTGATAGAGTTTTTACAATAAATTTAGTGACATAATATTTTTTTAATAAAATTATTTACCAATAGAATATTTAGTTTTACCAAAATAAATTCCCCTATTGGGAAAAAATAATTTTCTTATTGTGTTTCCATGCACATTTGTATGAAAGAGGACTTTCTTAAATGAGTGGTGAACCATGAAAGTGACATCTATATCACAGAAGTACGCTTCTATCCACAAATAAAAGTATAAGAAAGGGTACCTTCAACAAATGTAATGAATCGGAACAACATGGTGAACCATGATAGTGATGACCATCTCATAGAATTATAATTCCACCCACAAGTACATTTGAATGAAAATATATTTGAATGAAAGGGGGCTTTTTTACATGCATGGATCCAGTTACCTATGTAAACTAGGACAATGAAGTCAATGTATGAGAGAAAAAAAATTATGGATGAACCTTTTTTTTAAATTATGTATCAAAATGATTTGTCAAATAAAGCATCAGTTTTTAGAATTTTGTATAAGATAATTTTTTAAATATTACATAATAAATATAATATATAATAGATATAGTTATATTAATAATTATAAGATAAAATTTTAGCAATAAATATTCAAATACCAACACATAATTCATTTTATAAAAATAAATTACAAAGAGAGATTAATTATTTGTGTTCATTATAATATTATTAAAAATATTACTGATGAAAGGATAAATATTGTTAATAAAATTATCAATAGATAATTATTTCCTATGAATCTGTTGCATATTTTATTTAAAAAACATATATATATTCTTTTTGTTTTATTATAATTTCAATAGAATGATTTTATCTATCTAAAATAAAATATTGAACGAGTTTTTACCCAAAATTTAGTGAAAGGATAGTTTTTGTTATTAAAAAAATTTACCAACATAAAATAAAATTTTACAAATAAATATAACCCTGTTGAAAAAAATATATAATTATTTCTTAGGAGAATTTCTTGTTGAGGATCATGTTGCGTGAATCTTCCAAAACATATGGGTTACATTTGACCACTATCAAGAGAATCATCTGAAATATTTTGGGATTCATGAACACCTTCCGGATCTCTGTCACCAATTCCTAATAGTATTCTTCAAAACACTCCTAGTGGATATGTTCCTTCATTCATATGGGTGCCACTATATTTTCCACATACCTGTAATAAGAGACTCATTTAGATTCATCAGATCATGGAATATAGATCTCATCATGTATTAATTAGGGAATGGGGGGAATATTCTTCAATCTAATTCATCCCACTCTCAGATATACAAAAAATACCCTCAATCCAATCTTCACAACATTAGGGGACATTCTCCTCTTCCCACCAATTCCATATTGAATGTCATCATATTCAATCGCTTAGAATACCATGGATTTTATATTGATGATAGAGAACATGAGGAAGAGGACCCAACCCAATTAGGGCCACAACATTATGTTAACATCATGATACATTGTCACACTCACCATTAGAGGTATACTTTGTGTCTTAGAAGTCCCACTAAAATGCTTCCACCTATTCAACAAAATCTCAACAAGGGAAAAGCATTCGCTAAACCTTTTGATCCATCTTAGACCATTTCAAAAACTAAAGAAGAGTCTAGAAAGCCTTATTTACTCTAGGAGATTGAAAAAATTAAGAGGATTAATTCTAAACACATCAATGAATGGTATCCTGAGTGGGAGGATGACTGAGATGATCCCATCGTACCCTAAGGGGATCCCAATAACTGATCCTCTTGGTTAATCATCCAAGATCGAAGTGGGTTTTCCCTCCCGTATAATTTGGATGGAGGTTGGTGGTTTACTGAAAAATGAAAAAAAACCAATCTTCCCTAATTCTCCTTCCATAGTAAATAAACAAGAATTCTATCCTCTAGATCTTTTCCATTCTACCTCCCAATATAATAGGCTAATAGGTAGTAAATGTATACAAACCCTTTACCTAATGAGTTGATAAATGATGTCACTACTCATTTGGGGGATATAGAGACACAAAGAGATTTTTTTCTAGCACTAAATGAATCCATATATTGTGTGGGTAGATCATATTCCTCCACCCCATATTTTTTTAATCAATGTTTAACATCAATCAATGGTACATTAAATCCATAGAATCATATAACCCATTAATCCTCTTGGTGTGGTCTAATGCAATGAAATATAAAACAGAAGGATGCCACTAAGAATTAGTGTCTTTTTTCAAGATCATGGAAGGACCCATATTTTTGGGTACATTAAGTTTGCACTGATATTCATCATTAGTTTGGAGGATATCATTCATTAGTCTCTCTTCCAATCAAGCTACCCCTTACAATTATCATGCATCATTAACCTATCTATGTGTAGAAAATAAGATAATGAGCATGTGATTGACATCATTTCTAAATTTAAGGGGATGGAATATTCCCTCAATGTAAATCTTCTTCAATAAAAACTATTGGGGATGTTTATGGGGAATTATCTAGATGACTTGGTCCCTAACCTCATATCTTTGAAGTATCCAACCATATCGTGATAATTCACTAAGGGAGAATAGTGGTTGCAAGAGTGTATTCAGAAAACCAAGAAGTAGTTTCACCAATAACCTCAATTTGTTCCAGCGAAAAATTTCATGAGAGAAGAGATGACTTTCATTGTACAAACACATACCACTTATCCAGTTCTATTTCAATAACCCCCACAAAATAGGTCTCATTAAGGTATCCTCACTATGGGAACACTACCTAAGGATGGAATTAGGGAAATGAACCTATGGTTTGATTTACATAATTATTGACCAATGTCCACTCCTTAAAATATGAACAAGTAATTTCTTTCTTCCTTTATGACATGGATAAGATCCTTTTGATGTTTCTATAAATCAAGAGGATATAAGAGGCCAGGTTAATGAACTATTCCAACTACTTTCCCCAACACATGATCATTGGGAACAAAATTAAAGATTGTTTTATCTTCAAGGAATGGATCCATGACTTGGTAGATCATGTCGTGGTTGAGTTGGCTGATTCCCTAACATAAGTAACATATTTTAGTGCCACTCCTGTTTGAAATGATAATGATTCTAGTTAATGATAGTAGGTATCTAGTCAAGATGTATAGAACATTAGTGATTTTATATCCCACATGTTAGTCACTCTTTCCCATAGAATTATCCATTCTTGGTTAAATAACACATCACCTCCAATGTTTTCCACACCCTCTAGTTACCCATTGAAATCAAGGCCTTCTAGGTATTTGATGATATTATTACAGCCGCGTAATTGCAATAAAGATCTATAACCAGTGTCAAAACCATTTTTCATTTTTAGTGATTTTATGTCCCTTCCCCATATTTAGAGAAAGTGCTAGAATCTACCCAATCATGGAACTCTCCAATATAAAATGTATGTTTATAGTCTTTTCAACTTCATTAGGCGGGTGGACCATTGTGTGGAACATAGTAATGATGTATTTCACCTATATCCCTTAGGAACATATAGTTATAAAATCAATTAAAGGGTAGGTGGAACACCAAAAGGAAGAATGTTCAAGATTCTACGCCAGAAATTATGGTTCATACTACATAGACTAGATAGTAGGTATTATTCTATGGTAAATAAGAACAAACCTCATAGGATTTATCATCGTGAATACACACACAACATATCAAGGTGGTAGATTTTATCACACAACCACAAAACCTAGGGCTCAACTGAATCAAGTGAAGTCCTAAAAACACCCTCCCAGTTCATAAACTCAACCATTTAACAAACAAAAGAATACATAAAGCACTAGTAAGTCCTCAATGCCTCCGTCAACCACACCCACTAAGCTTCCTTTCAAGGAGTGTACTTTATAAAGGACGAAAATCCCCAAAGATTGTAAATTTGAAGTGATAATTCATATCAATAATATAATGTAATGAATATCTATCCTTTATTTAATTTAGTTAAAAAATAAAATATATGACGCTCTCATAAAGGACTTGAAGAGTTTTAAATAGTTTGAAACTAAAGTAGCTATGGTGGAAACTTTTTACATAGAGGAAACCAACCATGAAGTGTTCTAATCCATCATCTCCTTCTCCTAGTAGGAGGTAGGTGTAATAATTCGGGGTCAAATACAAATATGTTTTGACTTATTCTAGTTTAATAGCATTGAAATCCATCATTTCCAGGTGGACACAGGCTCCTGGATCAGTCTCATCCCAACTCATACACCCCCTAATATGGGGCTCCCTAACGCTAATTTGACTTCATTTAATCTAAAAATACAGCGGTATGGATAGAGTGAAAAAATTAACTTGTTTACATTAATTTAAGGGACATGTTTATGACAATTTATAAAACACTAATTTCATGGTGGTGTTATAGGATCCTTCCTACAACACCTTACAGAGAAGGTCCTCGATTCACAAGCATGGAGTGGTCTGCTCCTCGTAGCATTAGTGTGTCAAATACTCCATCAAGGTTTAGTAGGGAAAATAACTGGTTTCACCACCCCTTTAACTCATTTGAAGCTCACTGCCTAGATGATGGGTTTTATGAAAGGGATAGAATGGATCCTCGGGTTGATGAAGGTGGGGGTCTGAATTCTCTTAATGGCATTACACCCATCCCGAAAAATCCAAAGGGATATTTGAAAGAAAACATAATTTCTAATCCTTAATTTATATGAAATGAATCCATAACATTGTACTGAAAATTCATTTATTTTATTTTTAATAGTGAAGTGAGAATAGAACAACCGAAACAAACTAAAACAACATGTCCAAGGGGATCCACCATTGCAGACACATGCCATACCAACACAAAAAAACCAGATAATGCAGCATGTCCAAGGGAAAACACCATCGCATACATGATTGTGGTTAAGAGAGAAGAAAACTCAAGATCCTCCAAGATCCAAAATTTCATCATCAGATCTGCCAAGACTGTCCAAATATTTCAAAGAAACCTTCGAACCATCCAAAAATGGAGGCGTGTGTGAAGAGAAAGAATAAAAGAGAATATGATAATTGTAAAACGACGTTATAAAACCCTAGAAAAAAACCACAAAACGAAAAATGTTGAAACAAGAGACACCAGGTAAGAAAATTTCTCAATCACTGAGCATTCTTGGGGTCGCCCTATGAGACATTGTAATGACCCGAGATAAGACATTGACCCTACCTATTCCAACCCTAATGAAAATTAGAAATTAACGGATGGGGAGAGGACATCATCAATACCAATAATTCCGGCATCTTCCATCATCATATGTATACTATCACCAGAAAACAAACAATGTCCCTTCTGTTGGGGGAGAATCCCGAATCCGGGCCGAAAATTGCTTGCCAAAAAATGTCGTGAGATACCCGTCGAAATATGGAATCGATATAAGCAGAATAAATAAATCAACACGCAGGATTTTTTAACGTGGAAAAACCCTCCCATGCGGAGGATTAAAAAACCACAGGGCAATTCCCAAAATATCCACTATGAATCATAGAATACAATAATCCAAGTAATGCCCGAACTTGAATTACAAATGAGAGAGCGTATAAAACATGTGTGAAAACCACACCCTGATACGCCTCTTCCATCTCTCTGATAAACATCCCGCTGACGCTATGTAACGGAAGATCAATCTGTGACAAAATGTCACCCTTCTGTCGACGAAACGTCACTACCTCGGAGATCTTCACCCGAACATGCGTCAGCCTCACATCAGCTTGCGACACCCGAATGATCTCGCCATCATGATGTACCGCCGATCTCCAATCGGGACACGCCACCTGATCACCGCTATCAGGCAGACTTTCGATACGCGGCCCCGATCATCAATTTCGTAGCCGCTGCTCTGCACCTGTCAAACGCCGACGCGCCATCGTCGTCGTGCCACACGGGCCACCGCAAACGCGGCAACCCCTTCTCGGGTCTCCCTTGCCGGCTACATCTTGCTGGCACACCCTCTCCTCAAATATGTTTCTGCATCCTCCTTATATAGACACCAAGTCCATAATAATCAATTAATGCAGTCAACATCCATTATTCCATCCATTAATATTGAGAATTAAATATCCATTAATGTTGGGAGAAAATCTTCAATTAATGGTGATATAAATCTCCCCATTAATAATTTTCATCTCTCATCAATAAATGTGATGAATCCCTCCATTAATGATTTTCCTCTCATCAATTAATGTGATGAATCTCAACAATCTCCCCCTTCATCACATTAATGAATGGAACCATCCAACAAACCCAGTTGGAAAGAAAATATGCCGGTATCACACCAACCATCATCAACTGCAGAAAATATGACGACGTCCTTTTGCACTTCTGATAAAAAAATATCAGCTCCCCCTGCAAAAAGAAAATCAAACGCCGAAATCTTCATCACATATGTATCTGCACCATCCTGCTGAACAAGACCAGAACCAGAAACACCTGGCTCCCCCATAATCGTGATCACCACATAATCTGGAGCATCTTTCTCAACCTGCTTTTCAAAGAATATTCTGCCTGATGCACGCGACATCTATCCTCTCGAAGCTTCCAAAATCTTCACGTTAAACTGCAAGCACAAACCAACCTCCTCTGATACCACTTGTTGGGGGAGAATCCCGAATCCAGGCCGAAAATTTCTTGCCAAAAAATGTCGTGAGATACCCGTCGAAATATGGAAGCGATATAAGCAGAATAAATAAATCAACACGCAGGATTTTTTAACGTGGAAAAACCCTCCCATGCGGAGGATTAAAAAACCACGGGGCAATTCCCAAAATATCCACTATGAATCAGAGAATACAATAATCCAAGTAATGCCCGAACTTGAATTACCAATGAGAGAGCGTAGAAAACATGTGTGAAAACCACACCCTGATACGCCTCTTCCATCTCTCTGATGAACATCCCGCTGACGCTATGTATCGGAAGATCAATCTGTGACAAAATGTCACCCTTCTGTCGACGAAACGTCACTACCTCGGAGATCTTCACCCGAACATGCGTCAGCCTCGCATCAGCTTGCGACACCCGAATGATCTCGCCATCATGATGTACCGCCGATCTCCAATCGGGACACGCCACCTGATCACCGCTATCAGGCAGACTTTCGATACGCGGCCCCGATCATCAATTTCGTAGCCGCTGCTCTGCACCTGTCAAACACCGACGCGCCATCGTCGTCGTGCCACACGGGCCACCGCAAACGCGGCAACCCCTTCCCGGGTCTCCCTTGCCGGCTACATCTTGCTGGCACACCCTCTCCTCAAATATGTTTCTGCATCCTCCTTATATAGACACCAAGTCCATAATAATCAATTAATGCAATCAACATCCATTATTCCATCCATTAATATTGAGAATTCAATATCCATTAATGTTGGGAGAAAATATTCAATTAATGGTGATATAAATCTCCCCATTAATAATTTTCATCTCTCATCAATAAATGTGATGAATCCCTCCATTAATGATTTTCCTCTCATCAATTAATGTGATGAATCTCAACACCTTCCTCCAAGAAACCAGCAAATTGAGTGTTCCTACAATGTTCATCTATGTCTGTGTAAAGGAACAAATTTTCAATGATGCCCTTTTCATAATACGAATACAAGGGGACCTACTAACAAACAACATAGGAGAGTGCTGCTGGAACAAGAGATTTGTATTCAACATGCCTTGGAAGGATGAACGGTGGAGGAGTCTTCGATGATAGAGAAATCGAGATGTCCCTAGGGATACATATGCAAGAGACTTGAGACCACACCACACTAGGTCGAAAACATATATATGGACCCAATGACCCCCGAGAACCAATTGGAACCTTATCTGTGGAATGATTCAGAATGAAGCCACCACCACATCTTGGAGGCCAAAAGACGGCAGCAGTTGCGCGACAGTAGATCCGGGAGTCCCGCAGATAGAGGCACTCAACGACAGGGATGATAGATGACACACCGTTTCCAGATAGAGATGTGGTACTGCGCTAGGGGAATCCGAATGGTCGTTAGTTACATTGCCTGAGGGGAATCCATATGAAATAACGATGTTGTGGTGCACAAGGGGATCCAATGGAGGCGGGATGAAGTAGGGAGGATAATGCAGGGGAAGGGCGGAAGAAACCCTAAACCAAGAGCGCTACGTAGGCTACATCGTGACTCAATTTTTGAATCCATAACCTTGTAACAATTTAATTAGCCGCAATAAAAATTTATACTCACAGAATAAAACACCTCAAATTTTTTTAATATAGTTCTCTTTAAATAAATCGTATGTCTTTGAGATATTTCTTAACATGCAACACCATCCTTAAAACATATCATTCTATATTTCATCATAGATGATAAATTGATGGATTTGGATATGATTAACCAAATTATAAAATATATATAGAAATATTATACTAAAATCAGTTATATTTATTAATTTATAAAAAATAAGTTCACAATATTTCGTAATGTACATTATTCATTTGATTTTTTTTTGTTAAAAAATGGTTTTCATTAATTTTGTCAACATAAATTATAAATAATTTCTACCATGACAAAGAGCCTGTACCCAAGTGGTACATGCTCTTGCTTGGCAACTAGAAGACCCAGGATCAAATCTGGGTATGGACGAATTTACAGCTACTGTAGCAGTACTGTAGCAGCGGGTGGAACTGTTGTAGCGGTGGCACTATAGTGGCAGAAGAATGGTAGCAAGTATTGTAGTGGTGGATGTACTGTAGCAGCGTGGGTACTGTAGAATTACTATTCACTGAGGGGTCCATTGGGCCAAAAAATGGGATTTCAAGCCTTGTATTTGGGCCACATGGCCTTGGGCCTTCGGGCTATGTAATTGGTCTCCATCTACCCACACTAAAGAGGTCTTTTCATTTATAATAAATTGATGCTTCAGCCCCAACCTTTAAAAAAATTCTACCATGTTTCAAAATTGAATTTGGGGAAGTTAATATAATCTTTTAAATTATCATTTCAATATTATCATATTGTGAATTTCTGGGATTTTTTATGGGAAGATTTATTTTTACGTAAATAGTGATCAATACCATTTTTTATAAAAAATATTTTTTTATTATATCAAGTAATTTTAAGATAAAATTATTTTATAAATTTAATCTTAAAGTAAAATAATTATCCATTATTTATTAATAATCAAATTTATTACACAATAATCAACATTATATTTTATTTTGGTATAAGTTCATTTTTAGGATTAAAAAAATATTTTTTTTAAAAATTCCATTGAGCATGAAACATTAGTATTTAAATTTATTTTTAACACTGGTAGAAATTGAATCAGGAAAATATATTCCATATAATGGATTATGTGGTTCAAATTTGATAAATATGTCCCATTTTTTATCATTATTAATAGTAACTATGTTGAATATTTTTCACATCAATAAGTGAAAAATAGGTACAATAGGTTTAATACTATGAGATAACACATATAAAACTCCAAAAAATTCCTTTATTGCATTTTATAGGTTAATTTTGTCCTTAATCACTTAAAATTTATTTTTTTAATTGTCTTTGTACATTCCATTGATATTGAACATAATATTATGTTATGTAAAGAATAAATTGAAAATGTCACTCTTGTTGTTTTATTATCTCAAATATTTTGTAAGAGGGATAAAAAGATTTCGTCATTAGTTATAAATGTTTACTTTAAATATTAATTATTTTTTATCATGGTAATTTATTTTCATTTTTTAGGGATGGAATAATTAACATAAATACTTACATGACACCGATACAGTTTATATTCAAGTAATAAAAAAATATTTGAAAATTATTAAAAGAAATATAATATTGATTAATTGATATGTTCCATGAATTTTAAGATAAATATAACATATTAGTGATGTTTTAAATTTTTAAATTTTAATTCATTTTTTATGATATATTTATAGTCAAACAATGTGAATAGTTATGAAAATGACTTTATTAGTATCTTATGTTAAATATCAATTAATTAAATTATTTAATATTCATAAAAGACTTATCTTTGGCCAAATTAATTATATATGGTTGATTATATCAAACATTATCTACTTATGGGTCAATTGTTAATTTATAGAAACTTCCATGGCCCCTCAGGAGTAAAAAACTTTTATATAATTCTAATCATCAAATGGGTTAACGAGGGGTTAAAACTAAGAGATAAGGGTTAAAACATCGCCAAAAAATTTATAAATGTTATTGTATGAGATAAATTTGACTCATAAGCATACTATCTTAGAAATATATCAACATATTTCCACTTTAACATGAAAAAAATATTTTTATTAAGAAATTTTATGTAATTTCATGTGTGTCATTTACTTATCTATAAAAGGACACCACCCCTAAGATCTTTATCACACCACATTGAGCCTCTAATATAGAAAATACCATACCAAAATATCTCATAGAAATAACTATTTATGTTATCGAGGTTATAGTATCTTCCAAATATCATCTTTATCTCCCTTAAATAGAAATCCAAAGTAGGTCCATCAAGGCGGAGGTAATCATTTTAACCCATCTCTTTCATTTTACATGTTATTTTACTCCTTTATTTCATTCTTAAAAATTAAAATATAATAAAATCATTAAGTAACATATAATAATATGTTATTATTTTGGAATCATAACATTTATCCATCTCCCTTTACATCAAATAACAAATGAAAATATATTTCGTGTATAAGTGCGGACAACCGCCTCCACATAGTGATAGAATTAATTTTCCATCACCAAATTTTATGGTTGGTTATTATGATGTATTTAATATTTTTTTATGATATTTATGAAATAATTACTCTTATTTAATTATAATGTATGATCTACCTTCTTACATTCCCATTCATTTGAAATTGATAATGTCGCTTGTGCATACATGTGGACTACCACCACTATGAAGTGATGTGATCCGGTTTTCATTTCCAATTTACATCGATGGTAAAAAAAGGATAAATTTAATTAATATAAATTATATTTATGATATAATAAATATTATTTAATGGTGAATTATTATTTAGTTTTCTTGAATTTTATCCTTTCAAAAGTGGAAACCTCAATCGTGCTACGTTTAAACTACCTCATCAATGTATTGATGTAATTAATTTGTCATCACTACTTCATACGAATGATTATAAAATTATATATGATTAATAAATAATATTATTATTTCATGATTAATATTATTTACATTATTAAACCATTCCCAAGGTGAGAGTATCTAAATTATCGAATCCAAACATTCATGAAGAACAGACCAATTTTTAGCCGAATGTTCATTTTAATGATGAAATTATTAATAAAATGATAATTGAAAATTATAAAGGAATGACATGAAGTATTTTATGTATGAATATTGTTTATAAATATATTTATAATAAATATATACTTACTATAAAGTATATTTCAATGTGTATGAAGCTAGATAGGACTTGAGGTAATGGTTTCTCACCTCACTAAGGTATTTATTATTTCATTTGGTGTAATTTCTTTCATGGAGTTTAGAATTCAAAAATTACCAAATAGGTAAGATTTTATGACATAATCTAATTTCTTTTCAGGATTTTTTATACTAAATTTACATTGTTACAAATTTGATAGATCTTATTAAATTAAACCCTTTATTTTTTAGAATTTGGTTATTACTAAAATATTATGTCTTAGTACCATTTCAATATTTTAGGTAAATAAAATTGTTAATAAATGTATTTAATGAAAATACAATCTTATATCCCTTTTATTGAATGATATTTCCTTCAATTTACATGTTCTTAACCTTTTTTTATTAGTGTTATTACTATTTTGGCACTTTCTTTGGGACCATTATAGTGTATCAGGATACGATGCACACACTGGAATTATTGTTACCCCATATTCTCACTTTCCAAAGTCAATCATCTTTCCTCACTTTTAATGATGATGTATTATCCTTGATCGAAATAGGATTATTGGATGTTGGTTCCTCCATCCATGTATTTATCCTTGGATATAATTTCCTATTCTGGGACTCCCTCACAGATCTAATTTAGGTTTGTGGAACTCATTCATGGTGACATATCTTTGTGGATGATGGTCAATTAGACATATTTTATTTGTAAAATATTTTTTCATCTTGATAGGGAAGAAACCTTTGGTTATGAGAGTTGTCACATTGGGAATCTTTTGGAATGTTTGGATAATGGGAGCATGGGTTACATGCATTCTTCCTCTTAGAAGGGAATCACATATGAGGAATATTAATGAATAGAACCCAAGAAATCCCATGTCGATCACTAGGTAATGAAACCTGATTTGTAAGTATAAAAATTATTTTCTACCTTAGGTATCCCAAACATATGCATGGGTTATGTTTTTGGTTTAGGTAAAATGGTCTATATCCTATGGAGATGGATTAGGATATTTGGTTGAGATAAAATAGGGAATGATTTTATCTTTTTTTGGAGATGTGTTTAGTTGATCAAAACACAACAAATAGATGTATCAAGGATGTGTTTCCATATTAGGGATCACCTGGATAGTTTACCAATGGATCTAAATGAATCATAGGGGATGATCCATAGTTTTGTATTAGAACGCCCTACGGAGGAGGATCCGAGAGGTGCATACTTAATATGGAGCATCGGAATAGTTTATCAAATAGTTATTAATTCCTCGTGGAGGTGGATCCAGAGTTTTGGATTAGAACACACCATGTAGATAGATCTGAGAGGTTAATCCATCATTTGAAGCACCTTGATAGTTTTTCAATGGTTATGAACTCCATGCGGAGGTTGATCTAGAGTTAGGAATCAGAAAACCCCTTGGAGGAATATCTGAGAGGTGCATCCCTAGGAGGGAGAACCTAGATAGTTTATCGATGGATTTGAACACATTATGGAGGTAGATCCTATTTTTTGTAAAATAACACATCATATAGGTGAATTCAAGAGGTGTGTACCTTGTAGGGATAATATTGATATCTTGCGTATTAATCTGAATGCCCCATGGTGGTAGATCTAAAGTTGTGCATCAGAAGTCCCTGTGGAAGCTGATTCAAGAGGTGGATACATAGGAGGGAGAAAATGGATAGTTTACCAATGTATATAAACACAATGTGGCGGAGGATCTATATTTTTGGATCATAATTCCCTGTAGAGGTAGATATGGGAGTTGTATCCAAAGGATGGAGTACTTGGATAGTTTATCAATGGATGTGAACACCTCGTGGAGGTAGATCTACTATTGTGGATTAGGCCACCTGGTGGAGGTGGATCTATGAGGTGAATCCCTAGGAGGGAGAACCTAATTTTACCATTTGTTAGGATTCATACTTAGGGAGGAATCCTACTTACACTATTTATATGATAGGGATCAAAATCCAAGTAGTTCAATTTCATAGTTTACAATCATGTGACATGATCGATCCATGTAGTTTAAAGTCATGGGGAAAGGAAGATTGTGTCATGAAAAGATCATCAATGAGGGTTGGTGTGGGTATTACACATTGATTCTTCCCTTCTCAAGAGTGTTATAATTGGCTAGAATGGTGTGGGGAATAGGCATTGAGCTACCTAGAAAATTGTTATCCATGTGATTGGTAGAGTTGTGATGATCATACCATGCCACTAATGCACTGATCATGCAATTATTTTTACCTAGCGTAAGAGTAATTTTTTTCATCTTATGCTATGAAAATTTTCATGCAGTTTAACATCATATAACTATGAATAGGAACCGATAAGTTTTACATCATTCAACAAGGATGTGGTTAGGCTCACACTCCAAGGGGTAATATGCCATGTCGATTTAAAGAATTGTCCTAAGATGACTATTCCAAAACTAGTGGTTAGTTTCCCTCAAATATTATACTCTTAGGGATAACGTGACCACCACACTTGCTCAGATAGAAGGCATAGAATTAGAACTATCTTATAGGAGTGGTCAATCATGGGGTTGATGTGGAGGGAGCCACATACCCAAAATTAGAATCCCTATGCTTAGTAGAAATGATCATTAGAATACATATACATAGGAGAGGTAGGTAATGAAATGTATCAAATAGGAGCATAAGAAGCATCCTTTGGGGAACCTAGAGGATTTTTACACATATGTTTGTTGGGTTGTGCACAATAGTTGTGTGAGAAGGAGACTCTATCATAGGGGTAGTCTATGGAGTCTTTTATATTAGGTGCGTAGAAGAATGGAGTTTCATATAGACCATGTTTGTTCTCTTATAGGGCCTTTTTTAACCTAATCTACAATGTGAGGTGTTGTGTGAGAATTAATATATTGTTACCCCAGACATGTTTGGGTCCCCATGAGGTCTATCGTGCAAGATTATCTACCCTGAGTGGTCTATGTTTCATGCTATCATAGAAGAGAAGTAAATGTGAACATAAGAGAAGAATTTTACCTTTTAGAGAGCCCCCCCTAAGGGAGGGGACGAGATACTATTTATATCCAAAATCCTTGAAGATGGGTGTACAAGGCCTTGGGTGTGGAATAGGATTTCCATGTGCCTTATTTTTTCAAAGGATCACGGTCGCACAACATGCCCAGTTTGATGTTACCTTTGTCTTGAAAAGGGGTCTCTAGTGTGAATCATTATTTTCTTTCACAAATTCAATCTTTATTACACATCCCTACCATGGAAATCTAGGTAGTATTGGAGGAATAAATGAAAAATACCATCATCTTTGTTGTGTAATATATTTTCACACAAAATTTACTTCTTGCGTGTAGAATTTAAAACATGTGCATTCTATTCTCATCAATCCGAAAATTTTATTTTGGGGTGGGGTGTATGCTCAGCTCATCAATAATCTTCCATTTGAGGTTTCCTGTGAAATTTCAGCACCAAAAAATTCCCCCTTGGAATTTGAGCTCAAAAGGGGATGAGATGGCCAGGTTTTAGGGGAAACACCGATGATAGGGGTGAATTCCTATGGGTTCATGAAACTTTTTCAATTGGTCACACAAGTGGATTACATAAACATGAAAGCTAGAAGCCCAAAAATTTAAAAATGTGTAGGGGGGCCTCTATACAGTACCTAGATTTTGAGAATGATTAGATGTTTCTCTCTTGTGTGTGTGTATTATTTTGCATGAAAACTCATGTTTATTCTCTATCTTTCATGCAAACTCCTTCTGCATATATACTTCACAACCATGGAATAATAATTCAATCACACTGGAAAACTTTTTCCATGCATTTCCTTTTTCTTTAAAAACCCTTATGCTTATGGGAACCTTCCTTAAACTCTCTAAACCCATTGGAAATGGACCACAAATACAATCAAGCTGAGAGTAATGCAACAACTATTGATCAGATAGTGGAAATGGTAGTATGTCCAATGATCCCTTGATTTAGTAGGGTTATTTAAAATAATCAGTTACTTGAGTTCATGATAATTGAGGATAAAAGGATCTATCCCCTGATATACCATATTCCACTATAGAATTTTGGGATGGAGGATGAGGTGAAATGTCACTATCTTGGAAGTCAACAAGTTTCTATCATGGTTTACAAGTGAGGATGAGATAAACTAACTGAACATCACTATTTTAGACACCCTTCCGAGGAGAAAAGATTCATGACCATCTACAAGATGAATGGGAATACCAGGATGGTCCCAGGGTAGGAACCAAAAGTTGAAGAATTTCCCACCCACTACACCATCATTATTTAGAGAAGCATACATGATAATACTAGGATATAGAATAAGGAATGGGACCTATGGTCTACTTAAAATTTTACAAGTGAATGAACTTTGACAAACTAGGCACACTATACTTTATTGGATTATGTAGAATAGAAATTCCATATTAAAATGTAGGAGGTACTATAGACATCACAGTTTCATTTCTACCATTAGGAGTTGGTGTCAGAGCTCTTAACCCAATGGTCTCTAGATACAAACATCTTGCATATTTATCATGGGTAAGTGAGAATTAGTTTGTGGGATTTCCACTAAATTATAGGTATCCCATAGGAAGGGTTCTAGAATAATGAGATTATTCTAACACATAACATGTGGGAAGACAAGCATTAGACTCCTCTCCCAGTACTACACCTTCTAGAGGGGTTAAAGAAAAATATGGATCATGCACCCATGTTTCACAAGGATATTCTATTCAAAGTAAGATATTACATGTTTTTGTAGAATAATATGGTCATGAGGATATTGTGGAAGGAAAATAAATTCCATAAATCAACATATAGGAGGAGGCCATGATCATATTAGCTTATCATAAAAGTGGGGAAGTTTGAGAAGTGGAGGAACAAGATGGTGGAAGTATCAGAGCCACTGGCCTTCTACATGACATTTTTGGACACTTTCCTTAGTGGATATCTTCTTCCAGTTATGTACACTAGGATGGGACTACACTCAAAGGTGCTAGTGATGGTCGAAATCAAAGCATCTTGCAACAATGTAAGGGGTACCTGTGCTAGCTTGTCTCTATTCCCATATAGTTCACATGGAAAGGGTAATCACACTAGGGAGGATATGTTTCATGTTCTAGTTCATTCATAGATAGATCAAAACACACATTGGGTTTTATTAGTTCCTAAATTCCACCACCATACCAAATACCAATCTGTGACCATCTCTACTAATGATCTTTCAGGCTAGGCTAGAGACGCTCGATGAGACCTAGGTTACGATCGAGATCAAAAACCATGGAAACTTCAACTTCCACCCATTATCTACCCCATTTTTACCAATGGTGGATAAACTACAGGGGACATGGGAACATAAGGAGTACATCAAGTGCTTCAATGCTAGAGTGCTGGTGTCCAGGAACAATGGACACATCTATTGTGAACCATATATTCCATCTCAGTTTTATATGTAGTTTGGGATCCTACAATGGCTGATTAAGAGAGTCTAAATGGTGGTCGATGAGGAGTGACATCCTTGTATCCTTAACCAACATTGTTGGATGCTGGTGCATGTGGTATCAGGGAGGCCATTGCGCTTTCGATGACTAATTTCAATGTTTTACTATCAATGGATTATTCCACCAACTAGGTGGGAGCATACCCAGGTGTAGTCCCCTATCAAAAAATATGGTTGATCGAGCCAGCAGTTGTGGTAATGGAGTAGTAGGGTGGTCGACGGGATTCTATTTAGGGGTGAACTAAGAAATTGGGAAATCTCAAGATGGATCAGTAGTGGGGTGGCATGTGGCATTGTTATACCCCATCCTCATAGAGGAGAGGGATCCTGAAATGGTATTGGTGGAAATATGGTGGCTCACAAGATGATATGATCCATGGTAGAGAGGCTCTTTGGAAGAATATTTTATACGTGATAAAACCAGCTTCTTATTTAGTGTTACCTTCCATCTGGATGGATTGGAGGACATTGAAAACATCATGGTTAATAGAGGACCTAAGAAAAAAGGATAATGTAATATGGAATCTAGATACCAGAGGATGGTCCCATCTAGATCATGGTTAAGGTTATATTTCATGAGAGGCATGTGTACCTAATGACCATGGATACATTGACATGCTAGAAGGGGAAGTATGATCTTATATCCACCCTCATGTGGGGGATGTTTGGTGGTGAGACAATGTGGGGGGAGACACCACATGTTGATGACTCATCCAAGGAGGAATTGGAGGATGAGGCTATGCAGGGATTCGACAATGAAGAATCATGGGGATGATCCACCGAGTAGAATATTTCTTGGGAATGTGCTGAATTTATGATCTACAGGGATGACTTGGTTACACTTCTTGATGTAAGCCTCAACATACCTACAAATATCGGTCCTTTATATTTTTATCTGGAATTTATTACTATGTTTTTTTGTAGAGGATAACCTCAAAAAATGGACATGGGGCCCCCATTGGAGAGGGAAGAGGTGCCCCACTAGGTGATTGGGAACAAGCTCTAAGGCTTGTGTCAGAGTCCAGTGTAGTTGGTTGGATACTTGAGGAATCCAGAGTGGGGACCTTGAAGCCTCGGGTCCTCCCTGTCAGATATGGGGGGACATGCCCTAGTGTTCCCATAGTGGCATACACATCTAGAAAATCATAATGACTAGGGATGCTCATCATTGGAATCCCCCTTTCTCAGTGTAACCTTCTATATCAATTTATTTTTCTCTTTTAGATATTTCGTGGTGCTTTTTCTTCAATGTGTTTTTCCTCATACATGTCCTTAAATATCTCATGCTCCACCACTATTGGGAGGTAAAGTATCAGCTACCAAGGTGACAACTAGAGTAGAGGGGTATCCTATATTGGAACTCTCAACTGAGACATAGGGACAAAATTTATTATTGCTCAACCTTTATAATTGTTTCTCTATTACATAAGATTAATATGTCATTTAATGATCGAATTTACAGAAATGTTTTTATTCCATGTAGTGATATAAAGGTTACATTCCTAGTATGAGAATGAGGCTGGGATATTTAGGGGCCATTCGATATTAGTAACTTAGGTCCTTGAAGAGATGGTGGTTCAATCTGGTGAAACCTTGTTCTTGGGAGAATAGTATTCTGTGGCCATAGTTGATTCTACTGGTGGGGTGGAGCTTGATGATGGATAATATGGTGAAACTGAGGATGATTTGCGTGAAGACATCTGGCCTCTTGATCTAGATCCTGACCTAACTAAGAGGATCCTAAAAGTGGACCATATAGCTATCATCCTTACATATTTTCATGAGTACGACTCTACACCCCCTATAGTGAAATAAGACAGAGATCCCAAAATCCCTAAAGAAAGCCACATTATACAGAACATGGAAAGGAGAAACAAACTATGTTTAATCAACTAGACTCTAGATCCACATTTTTTAAACTAGATAGAGTCTCTCCGCTACTAGTTGTAGAACCGGGGCACCAGAGGGGTTCATGATGACAGTCTCCATACACTGGTTTGCGACATCCTCACAGAGTGGGTGCACGAAGAAATCTAACATATAGTCATGGCCAGAAATCAGCCAAAGTCTGGTGTCACTCAGAAGCATTAGGTAGTCCACCAAGAAATCCCTCATCTAGAGGAGTAAACAAGTGGTTGTTCTTACTTTCTCAATGTTCAATTATAGGTGATAAGTCAATTGAATTCTTAGCCATAGGAGACTAAGAATCAAATTAAACAGTTGATTTCTCAAATTTCGAGCTCTAATATGATTCAGATAGAAATCAAATCAGTTCTGATGAGATTATTAATGTAGCTGAAAAGGAGGAATTAGAGATCTGGAGGGGCAGCTGGTCCTTTAGGCGATAGGTTAGTGGAAGAAAGAGATAAATTTTACAATTTTTAGGGAAGAACCATAAGGAAAACATTGCTTGTAATAAGAGAGGAGAAAATTGCGGATGACCCTCAACCACTTCCAATTCCCAATTTATTGTTTTTTTGATACTTTTTTATGCATGGAAATATATTTTCTACCACTATTACTTATTTTACTTCAATAATATTTCTGAGATAATCAAAAACTTATCCCAAAGATCACGCACGTCCTATTTGGTGTGAGAAATAAGGGATTTCCATGTGATTGATCATTAATATGAGACTTTATGGACTGATAGAGGATGTGGTAGGAGAATGGGGTTCTTGAAGCATGAAAATTTCCTTTCCAATTTGATCTAGTGTAGGAATGGGGTAACACCGAGGGTATTGAATTTTACCCAGAGAAAGGGGAATAGATTTTGTAAATCACAATGCCCAAAATCTAGAACACAAGGGGAGTTGAATAAAAATATGTAATAACTAAAGACCATTTTCAAAATACATTATCCATACCATTGTCCATGAATGTGGAACAAATGATAGTTGACCATTGACCGTGTTCGAAACATGGAACTCGGCTTAGAATATGGCTAAAATTCCTTCAAAATGATTACCCAGGATGGTAGGTGAGCCATTTTGGTGAGGAACCTTTCTCTTAGGGGGTCCATTCAGATGTGAAGTAGTACGAGGATCCAAAAAAGTGGCAAGTGAAGCATGGAAATAATGTCAATGACTTTCACAATTAATTACATCAATCCTAGAGTTACACCAATGTGACTTAGATCACATTGGTGTGGGTGTATTGGTCTAAACAAATGTAAAATTAATTTTCCATGGGAATCATAATCTCATATAACAGGTGAAGGTCAAATGGACATTGTAGTAGAAGACCCACACATGAGGAAATGGATTCTTGGATGAGTTCATAATATTCCTTGTTATTTTACATTACGATATGAGGATGCTAAATACACTATTTTACATCATACATTGTGGACGTTAGACACATAGGTTAACATCAAACAGTGAGGATGGGAAATTATAAATTTTAATTTCATGTAATTCGGACACATCCAATAGTTTAAATTCATTTTACTAGGATGTGGAGTGTGTGGGGATTATGTGTTGAGACTCCCACAATTTATTTATCATGTCAGGTCAAGAGGGAACCCGTGTTCATTGCATGGGGTAGAGTCATAGTTTAATGTCATGTGAAAATGGATGTTATGAACCAATGTGAATGATAGACCTCTTTCCATGAATGTGATAGAAAAGGAAGGTAACATAATAAGGAAACAATATAACTTGAAATGGAATCTAAGGAAAGTTTCATATAGTTTAATGTCATATTTCATGGACCCAGTATCCTAGTTTAGGATCATAGAGTTTCGACCCATAATAGTTTGTAATGGTAATGCTTGGTCCAAGGAGGTGTGTCCTAAGGGATTGTGCATGGAATTGGGGACACCTAACACCACATAGAACACTCTCTAAAATACATTCACATAGTTTATGGTCATGAGGATTGTACCTAAAACTCATTTAATAGGGTTATATAATTTAGGCCATAGGGGTGGGCTAAGGTGTTCAACGTTGCACAAATAGTTATTATTTTTATGTGAATAAGGTATGGTAAAATCCATGTTCCACGAGAAACAGATGAGGCAGGTGGGAAATTCTTAATTCCTTGCAAATTTTACCAAAGGGGGAACATGTGTGTTTACAAAGATACTTTTTTGAAATAAAGGGAAATATCCCCATGCGAATGAGGAGATGATAAGGAGACAGTTCCACACAAAGCATGAAAAAACACACCCCTGGATGGTACCATGAAATTTTGGAGGGAAAGGCCCCATAGTGAGTCCAAAGAGGGATGGTCCCAAGATAAAATATCTAAGCATTACTACATATCCCATGGGGAAGGGAATAAACCCACACACAGTTCTGGAATGTGAATAAAAGGCTACCCTCTAGAATGATATTATCGAATCTCCTCATACTCTGATATGAGGCATCCAAAATTTACATGGGGTAATTATACAGTTCAACATCATGTGAGGAGGATTTTTTTATTTTTTATCTGCTATTTTCTATATGGGGAATCCTGGTTTAACAGAGGGTAAAACCATCCCTTGTTTAGAGGCATCCCGAACTTGTCCAGGTTAAGACTATATATTAACATCATACGATGAGGATATTCCACCCTCTTATCAGGATATGATGTAATCCCAGTCCACTGATGGGTCAAGGTAATTTAATTGGGATTATACCTGGAAGGATTCCTATAAGAAATTTTGGGGTGATTGTGTTGTGAGTAACAAATGGTCTCCTGGTGATTCAACAGCTGGGCCTAGAGATGGAAAGTCTCTGTGTGACTACATAACCCATAAAGATGGGAATCAGTACTGATGTTGTTCTATTGGGTGATACACATAGTTTGAGTTCATATGGTCTAGATTAAGGGAAGAAGGATTTTTCATGGATGTTTGTGTGGTGTAAGAGTCAAAACCTGATGTGAATGGACCAAAGAGGCGCTATAACATATGAAGTGATCTTGAAATCAATTACAAGAAATTTATGTTCATATATTATCGATCATGGAAAAATATTTAGTGAAAAATTTCATTGAATATGGTGGGGATGTTTTTCATAAGGTTATATATATGGAATAGAAAAGGTAAAACCCAACATAAATGAGAAAAGGTGGCTCCTGTACCACACAATATCTATGAAACAAATATCATATAGGTTTCAATACAAGGATCATGTCTTATTGTTTAAATTAAAGATTTTTATAATGGGTTAATGTTGGTTTAAAGGTCAATTATGTGTCATGGAAGAGGTAAGACCTTACCAGAATGGATCCAAAGAGGCTTATGTGCGACAGGTGAACCTAAAGATAAACTGCACAACTTTTAAGGTCAAAATACTTATACCATGATTGAGGCCCTAAGGCATAAGGGTTGATAAATTTGTGGCATCCCATTATTATGGGGGGCATCCCATGTTAAGGGAGTAAGGTAAGGTTTTCTGACCATCACATACTTATCACATGAGTAATCACGGTCTCAAGAGGGGTAAATATAATCTATTATTTAAAGGAATCCTGGTATTATATGGGGTAACATCAAAGATTCACATCATGCATTGATAATGTAGGGTTTTTTAGTTTCAAGTCATACAACTCAAACTGGGGGATGAAAAAAGTTTAAGTCCATAATGATAGGACCTACTGCATAGTGTTTAAAGCATTATTGCATGGGGCATAAGGTGGTTGTTTTTCAAGACCCAAATTTTTTCAGGTAAATTTTTTTAATTATATGGGAATATTACAAGTTTGAAAAAATTGACGGTGCGTGATGTTGAGGCTCGGTGTGCCTAGAATGAATTTCTGAAATTTTTTCGAGTACGTTCAGTAAACACGTGTGCAGGGATTTGTAACTTTTGAACCATTGCTTGGAATTGAAATCTGAGGGCACCGTTGAACTCGAAGCGCTGATATTCGCTTAAGCAAACCTTCACCATGACCGCAGTAGGTCGAGGGTGGAAATTATTTTTCAGAATTTTCATGGGAAAAAATAAAATAATCATGTTTTATTATTTTTTTGAAATTGAAACCTCCCATTTAGAATCTTGATGGTGGTGACCACATGAGTGTGGTCAGGCATTTAATGATGGGAATTAAATTCCCAGTTACACAAAATGTGTAACCACACTCCTCTTTAATTAATAGGATTCATTAACTCTGAATCAACTTGTTAATAAGAGTTATTTTTTTTATTAACTCTTGGAATCCCCCGTTTATGTGCCAACATAAAATATTTACATATTAATTTAGCACCACAACTCTCACGGGGAATATGATTGGAAAAGATAGCCTTTGTAGAAACATCCTCCAAATGAAGAACCTCTCCAATGAAGAACATTCTCCAGATCAAGAAGGAGGAACCGACTTTGGATCTTGTTGCGGGAGCGACAGACGTCAGTGACATCATCATATTCATCTCCTTCCTCACGCCGTCTCCAATGAGCAACAAGTTATGAGATTTATTTTTGAATTATGTATGAATTTATTTGAAAATTCTTCATATTATGGTTTCACAATGATGATGGACAAACTAACACGGCCATCGTCCTGCACCTATACTTTTCCCATTTATCTTTTTTTCTTCACACATTATTCATGAATTCATCAATGCCAAAATATTTAATGATGATGGAAACAGAATATTTTGATGAGTACAACGTATGTAAATGGATCCCTCGACCTGAGGATCATGTATATGACTTCGTCATATTTGTTTGGCTAGGAACGAAGCTGCAATGGCCTGCGGAAGAGGGCGGCAGCCGGAATCTAGCTGGCCGCATGGGAGGAGGGTGGCATGCGTCCATGCCTTCGGAAGAGGAGGTTGTGGCCCATTGGCCACAGTGGAGTAGGGTGGCAGCCAACATCCAGCTGGTAGTGTCGCGGAGCGGTGGCGCGCGTCTGCGCCGCCGGAGTAGGAGGTCACAGTGGAGGCATGCGGGAGGCTGGCATTCGACCGACCACAGGTGGATAGCGGCGCGCGTCCATTCCACTAGGAGGAGAAATAGTTGGCCGCTCTAGAAGGCCACATCATGCCAACTGGGAAATCCCCAGGGGTCCCGTGTGGCAGCTGGGCGAACGAACGACCATCAGGCTGTTTGGAATACCGGAGGGGGGGCACCTCCCCCCAGGGTTATAGCTATGGAGAACCCTTCCACGGTGGGCCACCTGAACGCAGGCTACACCCATCGGGATTGGTCGACTAGGTCGGACCAAACCTAGGTCCATATTGATAGAGTTTCACCTTTGTGGCCATATCTTGAGAACTGAGCATCCCTTTGATAAACCGTCTGTGGTACATGAATCCTGGGATTGAGACAGTCCTTTTAGTATACTCCACTTCAGTTTTGGATAAAATTGGAGTATTTACAGGTTGGATCGAACCCCGAATCCAACCGGTCCCTTGGAGCGGAAACACTAATAACTTATAGACGACGTCAGATTGACATGGTGTCTATTGAATTGGGTCCCTTATGAGGTGATGGAACTTTGGGATAATTCTCTATGGGAAATCGTGGCAGCCAAAGTACGATCAATATAATGAGGGAAAAATTATACAGAACTTGAGCACACCGAGTGCAAGGAATTCAGTGGTGGGTAGTGAGGCAGAGGTTGGAGACGGATAATATGGAGGATAGTTAACTATCGACTCTGGGTGGGTCAGATATTATGTGGGTCATTGCGGGGGTTAGTACCTATCGATCCTATGTGGGACAGTGCTCAGAAATCCTATGTGGGTCAGCGCATACTGATCATGTGTTGGTCAGATCCTGTGTGGGTCAGCGCTCAGCGATCCTATGTGGGCCAGCCCATACCGATACTGTGTGGGTCAGATCATATGTGGGTTAATGCTCAGAAATCTGGTGTGGGTCAGTGCATACCAATCTTGTGTTGGTCAGATCCTATGTGGGTAATTGCGGGGGTTAGTACCTATCGATTCAGTGTGGGTTAGACTCTGTATAATCAGTAGTAGTGCCTCTTGACAGAATAAGATGATCTATCTTCACGACTAATCATCTGTACATATGTACTTCACTAATACTTGTGTCAGCTGTGTCTTATATCTTTATGGTGTACCTGTGTGGTACTATATCTTCATAGTTTACCTGTGTGGTACTATATCTTTGTGGTGTTAGCAGTGTGATACTCCAACCTTCATTGTGTTACCTATGTGGTACTTCTACATTCGTGGTGTTACCATTGTGGTATTCTTCCCTATTGTGTGAGATGAATATATCTTGATAACATAGGTATATGTATGGGAATATACCTAAGTAGGGCTGACTATATTTTCCATGTTCTTGGGTTTATCATTTGTGGATTTGAGTGACCTTTGGGGGTCTCGGGGTCCCCACTGAGTATTGTTATACTCACCCCTGCACGGGCTTCACCCGCACCATGTTATTTCTTATGCAGACGATGGACAACGTTGACTAAGGACGAGGGTACCAGGACTAGATACTTCTTATAGGTGGACCTTAGATGAGGTGTACGGAAAAGATGAATGTTTTGATAGGTGTACCTACCCTTCAGGTAGGATCCTTGGTGGGTGTTCATAGAAGCAGTTTTCAGTTTTACTTTACTTTCTAGTTTACTTGAACTATTTAGCTAAGATTGTATTTTGGTCCCTTTACATTCTGTACACACAAGGTTTACTATATAGTTTACTTTGTGCTAGTATCTTGTTGTGTTCTTGGTTTGTGTGAGTCTATAGTTTATAAAGGCAATGCCTTCCCATTTTAGGGAATATGCCTTTCGGTGTTGGTCGCCATCCCCTGGCCTATGGAAGGTGGGCTTGGGGTAGTCATGACAGGGGCCTGAGGGACGGTTTGTGACATTGTTAATTTAAGGTCTTAAATCTTGGACCATGATCTCTTATTATAAGGCCATAGAGTTTAGACCATGAGTGGGAATATCAAACAGAGATTTGTATCTTGGAGAAGTGACAAAACCCAATGTAAATTAGTTCCAAGGAGGGTTGGAGCCACACTACATATTCCTGATAGGACATTAATATAGTTTAATTTCAAGATTCTTGGACTTTGGATCCAAGTTCAAGGTCTTGGAGTTCAGAACAAAGGGGGAAGAGAGTTCCAAATGGGGTATGCGTAATGTGGAAAAATGATAACCCACCATGAATGAGGGCCTAGGAGGCCCAAAAATCATAGAAGACATTCTCAGTGAAGTTTTCACAATATTTAGTGTCGTGATGATGATAAATAAACTCTTTGTTTATGGTCATAGAGTTTGGACCTTACATACGAGCATCTCAAATTTATATGTATAGTATGGAAAAGTGAAAAACACAATGTGAATGAGGTTCTAGGTGTCCCTACTCCAAACTACACATTCCTAAGTATACTCTTATATATTTTAAAGTTGTGATTCTTGGACTTGAAATCCTTATTTAAAATCATAGTTTTTGGTTCCGAGTCATGTGAAATTTGACTCCGTCGGTAGAACCTATACCAAAACTACTAATCCCATGTGTGTCATGATCAGTTTGAGAAACAAAGAGTTTTAATGTGGGGTTTCCCAACATGTTGAATCCCACGATAGGGGAATGGATATAGTGTGTTGGGAATTTCTCTGTGACACTATCAATCTTACTCGACATGGGAAAATGAATAGTGGGGTGACACTAAGGGTGTTAGAATTTCACTAAGACACCAGGTGGTGGAATGTGGGTAAGTCTAGACTTCCAAGATCTAGATAAAGTTGAAACTGATGGGTAGGTATTCACTATATTCCATGTTCAAAACATAGGGATCACAATCACACCAGTCAAGAATGGGGTGATAAAATATTGGATTGACTGCTGCCCAAGTTCTATATTCAAGATCCGCTTATTTTTTCTAGATATCCATCAGGGCATGAGCCCTAGATTGGAGGTTATCCATTTTGAATTGGAACCATCACTGTTAGGGTGGCCGTTTGGGTATGACGTTTGATGGAAATCGTAGATGAGAAAGTCTAAATGTGTGGAAATGTAATGAGGTAATTTCCATGTGGTATTCAACACTCATGGAACTACACGACAAAACATCCTGGCATTCCAATGGGGAGTAGTAGGGAGTAAGATTCCATCCTAGGTGTTGAAAATAGGTTACGATCATATTTCATGGACCATAGTGTGTCTATTAATTGAAGGCCTTAAATTTTAGACAATGGGATCTTTTTTTAATGTCATAGGGTTTGGACATATCATGATCAACTCAAAGGGATATGTGTAGCATGGAAGAGTGACAATCCAATTGTTAATGAGGACCATGGAGGCCCACTACCATACAACACATTTATGAGAAGGCTGAAACATAGATTAAAGAAATGATTCTTGGACTGAAGGTAGATATTATATTATATTATTAAATCTTTTAACATTATGGGGATAAGGATATGAGATATTTTAAGAATTCATAGATAGGCTCGAATATGAGAAATTATGGCATCACTACCATTCCCACGAGGATGGGAATAAATCCACACATAGTTATGGATCCCAGTGTGGTTATGGACCAACACTAATAGGGGGGATCCTCTCGAGAAATAAAATTAAGCAATCCTATGGTTTTTATGGGGAATACCTTATCATGGAATAAGGAAATACTCATCTATTATTTCGAGGCATCACTATTTAGAATGAGGTAAAATAATAGTGTAACATTGTATGATGAGGAGGTTTGTTCATCCTATGTTTATCATACTAGGAATACTGAACTTTTCAAGGTTAAGACTGCTATTTAGCATCATGCACTAAGGATGTTTGTTCATCCCATGAGGATATGCGTAGTACGACAGAGTAAAAAAGTACATGGGATTGAATTCTTAGGAGGCCCAACACCATAATTCACATTCCTAAAAGTAATTGCATGCAGTTTAATGTCATGAAGCCCAAACATGATCTCCTATTTTATGGTCATAGATTTTGAACCTAGGATCTTAGTTTAAGGTCATCGAGTTTATACCAATAGAACAATTTATTTTTTTGTGATCAGAATGTAGAAACACATTTTTACGTCACACAATTTGGATGAGGCATCATAAAGATTATCTTCATATAATTAGGATGTATCCCACGGTTTATTTTCATGTGATCGGGAAAATGATGGTTGTTTCATTTAACACCCTAAAACTAGGATTCTGAACTAGGAAGTTTTACTTAATGAATCTCAGACATCAGATTCTTTAATCTCCTTGTGTGAAATACTGCTTAAGAAACATAGAATTTGGGGGGTATGTTCTTGAGAAACATGGAATTGTTGGTAGGTATAATAAACTCTATTTCCATAGTGATCATAGTGTATTCACCCTAGGAATGGACCTTGTGGAAGATTTATGGTCCTTCACACTTGTGATCCAACTTTAGTGGCTTCTTTCTAGGTATCATTGGCGTTCTGAGAGCAAACACTATATCACCATGAAGGAAGGAGAAGAGGAAACCCAACTTGTTGAAAAATATTGATATTATGTTTTGGTGGCTCTATAGATTTTGATAGGCCTATATCCTATTCCCTTCAATGGATTCAAGAATTTCTTGATAAACTTATGTTATTCTGTCTGGGGTCTTCTAGTGATAAACAATTGTTCAGAGTGATAAAAACATAACATCAATGTGAAGGACTGCCTCTGTTCTATACAACAGGGAGTATGGATTCACCATAGTGGAATTATTGGTTGTTTTCTGATAGGACCTGAGGGCATCGGGGGGCATATATGACCAAATTTTATTGTTCTATCCCATCATCTTCTTCAACATGTAAGAAAGGGTCCTGCTGAGTGTTGTGATCTTCCCCTTTGCCTACAAATGAAAATTGGAAGTATGGTTTGAGTAGATATTGTACTTGAATTATAATCTCTTCATCTCAGCATCCCATATGTTTGTGTTGGTGTTAGTTATAATATCATTAGGGACTCTAAATTAGTGTATCCTTTGGGGGATCAAAAAATCAATCATGAATTAGATCTTGAATTCCTTGAGGGGAATCACTTCTTCCCACTTATAGAAAAAAACACCTTTGTTGTATGAATGAACATGAACCAGAGAAATGTCACTGTTTAACATGTTCCTAATACATCAATTCCCCATAATGAAAAAGTAGAATAATACATGGAGTTGTGGGGGAGATCAGGTGACCAATGCACAATGTGGGTATGGATTGGACATGCATGAAACATATTGGCATGCTCAATGAAGTCGTGAACCATGGTGGGCCATATGTAGCCTAACCTATGAATATAGTGGGAGAGCTTCAATATTGTTTAATGGGAACCATAGGAACTGACATGAACTTCATAAATAACCTGATGAATCTCATATCTTTGATGTAATAGAGGATAATTCCCTAAAACCCATGTCTATAGTGAGACTGCTCAATGTTAGGCCCACACTAGGGTGTGAAATGTGTTGCACACCGATGTATTATCTAAAGCTTGGCACGATCAGGTGGGAGAATTCCACCATAAATATACTCAATGAAACTATTCATCCAATCAAGTATTTCATATACTATAGGGGTACCATGGGGTCTTGACCTGGAAGCACTGATAACCAATTGATTCAACTTCTTCTTGTCACTTTCATCTGAAGTGATCCGTGCAATGACTCTCTGATGTGCTGTGTGAATGAAAAAATCATCATGATCAGCCTCTGTAAGGGGGAATACTATAAAATATAAATCATCGGTTCAACCATTATTTGATATTGGAAAATGCATCAGTTTTGTATGAGAAGGGAACTGGGCCATTAGCAGATGACTGCACTCTAGTAGGGGTGAGAGATTTTTATTTCTAAGGATGTAGTCTATGTTGATCTATTTTATGACTAGTTTTTAACTCCCTTCACATATAGGTTGGGACCAACAATATATAAGGCCAAATAATGACCAGTAACGAGATCCTGATGCTCTCCCTTATTGTTAGTGTGACATTCTGACAATAGAAACAAATATAGAGGAACAACCTATGTCTTGGTGATGTAGAAAATCCCCATGACCACTCTATTGTTCTTGATATCATTGATCTCTCTACCAATTGGTCTTGGAAAGGAACTATAAAAGTGAATATGGAAAAAAAGAATTGCATAGTCCTCTGAGAGGATGACCTCATCAAGGAAGTCAAAATCCCGGGGAAACACTTCAGGGACCTAATGGGTGACCACGAAGCCTTCCAATTCTTGACACATGCTGGACATATTCTGAATTAACCTAATATAGATGTTTTGAAGGATCACTGCCCAATGTTCTAGTCATACCATAGACATGGAGAAATTTATAATATACTTCAGTAGGTATAATCAGGGAACTAGTTTTATCTCCTGAATCTGTAGATAATTCCAAAAATTATATACTACAAAAACCAGTTCATGGAATCTCTTATCGATAGGAGAGTTGCTGGTCTCTGTGTCGAGGAGCATTAAACTAAGACAGTATAAAATGTTCCAATTACCGACAATATTATATTGGGTGATTAGGGAATGGAGAGACCATTCCAGTGTAGTCACATAGAGGACCAATGGATTCCCTAATGCAAGTGGCATTATGAAAATAGAGGCTATAGAAGATACTTATTGATTTCATCAAAGGTAGTTTGGAACTCCCCATCCCACTAGTTGGCAATGCCTTTACTCATGAGCCTCAAAAAGGGATTACAATTTACAGATAGATTAATGATAAATTGGAGTATATAGGATAAGTATCCTTGAAGGCCCTACATCTCTCATAGGTTTCTTTGGGGAGTCATCTGGATGATGGAAATAATCTTCTTTTGGTAGATCTGGATTCCTCTATATCTGACAATGATGTTGAGAAAAATCTTAGAGGTAACCTTGAACACACAAAGAAGGGGATTCATCATAATATTTAGGGAGTGAAGTGAGAAACACAGTTTTTCAAGGTCTTTTAAATAGTCTTGACGTTGGTTGGATCGGACCACAATGTCTCCCATGTATAATTCCACCAAAATCCCATCGATCACTATCAAGATGTAGTTCATGAACCACTAAAAAGTGTCTCCTACATTATTCATAATAAAATAAACCACATGATATTAAAAGTCCCATTGTGGTACCCTAATGGTGGTAAACTCCTCATCCTTATGTGTTATCAAGATCTAGTTGTACCCATTGTATCCATCCATGAAAGAGATATCTCAGAACCCGGTTGTAGAATCTGTCAACTGATATGTCATTGGAAGGGGAAATAATCCATTAGAAACGGAATATGAGATAATAGAAGATGATATAGACTATGATCTTCCCATTCTTCTTTTGGACCAGGATGATGTTTTCTAACCACTTGGGGTACATGGCTTCACTAAGAAATCTTTCTTTGACAATCTTATCAACTTCAGCCTTGACTAAGGCACCATGAGAGGGGTGAATTTTATTAAGAGGTTGAATGAACCCACGGTGACTCACTTGTAGGATAAAATGGTGAACAATAAAAATAGGGTCTAGTTCTAGGATCTCATCATAGCTCAAGATGAATACTTCATGGTTCTACATCAAGAAAGCCACATACTACTACTCCTCTTCTAGGGGAATTACTGCACTGATCAGCATTGACCTTATATATTCCTCAGTTTTGAAGTTCACATGAATAAACTCATAGATGGTGGTGTATAAACCATATTAGAATGTTGGAGTAACATCTTATGATATACAATTTATCATCTAAGAAAGGATAATTAGTAAGAGAATGTTCATACAGACTAGCTAACTCGGGGGGGGGGCACTAGTTCCTAAACAGGGGGATATGGAACCCTCCCTAAAGGGATTTATTATCCACTGAATGAGGCTAACATTAATTTTTTTTATATTTTAATATTCATTCATTTCAAATTACATACACACCAATTTTAGATCATTTTATAAATTTAACTTCATTTCTCATCACATGTGAAAATCATGTTTAAAGTGAAAATTTGGTCCCAATCAATCATCTGATTATGGAAAAAATTATTTTCATCATTTTAATTTTATATTTTGGGAAATTAATTATAATTGTTTTGAAATATTTGGTCATTGAGGATCAATGGAGGAATAAAAATGGATGATTATAATTTGTGGCCATGAATGCATAAATTTCTAGAAAATCATCATGGGCCTTAGGCCCATAAAATGAAAGTGGAGAAACATTAAAAGAACATTGAAGATAAAATTTTAAATATAGATAGATACAATTACTGGGATAATTTCATTAAACTATGTTTGGAGATAATAATGATGTTTTCAAGGAGATCCCTGGAGCCTAAGTTGGAAATTAATTTGTGGGACATATTTGAAGGCCCATGAAATCATCCAACCATTTAAAGTATATAATATGAATGTATGATCCAATTAGGATTAATGATTTACAAAAATTAGAGAAAACATTGAAGAAGAAATTTATCTTCTATTACCATTCCATATTCATCCATATTTAATGACAAATTCTAATGCCAAAATGAGGTGTATCAGAATGAATTTTTCTGTTCAACATTGAAAATTAAAATTTCCATTGATTTCTATCCTTCATTTTGAATCTCCTAATTAACAGAGGAATGAATTTATTTAAAGGGGATCAACCCTAGGATCGTAAATTCCTTATGTAAGGATATTTTGGTGAAGGTATTTTGGGATCCCTATTTTTCTTACAATTGTAATTTTATGCTTTCATTTTTTAATCACACCATATATTCCATGTATGTTTATTAAATCATATTAGTTTCCTAATAAATTTTCTTCTTATTCTCTTTTTGGTTATTTTTCTTAATAAATTGATACCATTGAATAACGGTGTAAATTTATTCACACAAAAAATTTTAAAATTCCTCACATAATGGCGTAGTGTTCATTTATCAATATTTTCACTTCTTCAACCCTATTTTATTAAGTCAAATGACTCCTTCAATTGAAAATATTGCATCGATGGAAGAATAACAGTTCTTTGGTTTGATTCTAGGGAGTTTCTTAGGGATCAATTGGATTTTTATTTTAGGTTCTTAAATTCATAAATTGGTTCTATGGTTTTATATTTCCTTTCATTGACTTATTTTATTCTTCGTCTTTATAAACATTAATGACCATACATTTTGAATGATTGTACAATCCAATTACTTGGAGTGATCCTGAATTTGATCTTCTAATTTCCTTGATTATTAGACTTTTAACTGTGTAAGGATTAAATCATATAATGATATTGGGTTCTTATCTCATTAATTATATACATATTGAACTATTGATTGTAAAATTCATTGAAAATCAATTACATTCTTTCCTTGCCTAAAAAAACAACCAATATTCTTTAATTATTTCCATTAAAATATTTTAGTGTTTAATAAATAAATTAAATCGTTTATATTAGGTATTTTAGTATTCTTTTTATGGGAAACACAATAGTTGGCCACTCTATAGCCAAACCTCCATCGAATATGAGTGTATCTCGGTTACATCATCAGTACCTATGGATTCAATACCTACCTATACTAAAACAACTACTTATACATATTGGGGTAATTTCTACATCACCATAGTTCTCTCGTGATTTTACTAAATATGTGACCTTTGGATTCAGGATAGTATAATAAGATCAAGAAATTTTTTATGGGACTTTAAATCAGGAATAAATTGATTTTATGCATTCACAAGAGGTAAATTTGACAACCTAGATTGAGTGTACCCAATATTGATCCACTATAGATCCTCAAAAACCAAACAAAATATAACCATTTATTATCATCATCAAATATGAGTTTTTACCAAATCCAGACCCTAAAATTTAAAATTTTAGTGTTAAGTCATATTTTCATAAGGAACCAATTCTTTCTAAATTTTTTTTGAGAAGAAAATAATTTTGATTAAAATTTATAATATTCATTAGGAAATTTCCATCAATAAAAACTCAAAATTATTTTGATTCCTTCCCCACTCAATTATATATCCATATGTGATTTCTAGTACATTTCGATAGTCATTCATTCTTCTCTTGAGACAAATAATGTAAGAAGGATCCTTGATTTATTAGGGAAGGAAATAAAACCAAATGGAACGAACATTTCAGATACTAAATGGATTTCACACTCATTTTAGAACAAAGGATTTTACATGAAACAAATTATTAACAAATAATCAATCTCAATATTTTTTAATTAGAGAAAATGGGGTCTTTAAATAGTAAAAAATTACTATTGGGTAAGTTTATGGGCCCATGTTGAGTTAACAACTTTAAAATAATCTCTTTATGGGAGGCAACCATACTTGTTAATTATGTTTATATTACTTTATTTTGTGTTTTTTTGTTTTTATCTTATCAATAGAACCCTCTTGGGGTTTCCAATGTGATCTAATGATTATTGTCCGTGAAATTTTGTAGTTAAAACATTTTTGTATTTCCAAATGAAACACATGCAATCTAAAATTCTAACCTGCATTCAACCATCCTTGGCGAGTCCACTTGTGACATGAAGTAAAAGTGAAAAATTTCTTATTCATGGATCATCAAATTTAAGTTAGGAATGAATTCATTTAAAATCACATTATCACCCTCTTTCTTCCCAATTATAAACTATCTATTCTATTCACTTTTAACAAAAATGGTACTATCGTTCTAAATTGGGGGGAGTGAAAATTTGATATTTTATGAAATAAATCAATTATTTATCCTTTAATGTGTTATTGTACATTGGGAACGAATAAAAATTAATGTCAAATATTATTTCATTCCTTGATTATCATTTTAATGCAAGTATATGTTCACGAGCATTGTTTTTGGAATGTGGGATTGTCCAATGTGATTTTCAAATTTTACATTTTCATCATCTTAATAAAAATTAAAAGATGTAAATTCAATGCATTTTGGGTTTATATTTGAAATATTGGGTCCCTTTTATCACTTAATGGGTTTTAGGGTCACTATTAGTTTACAATGAGTATCCAAAAACTGAAAATAAAGATCGCATAAAGTAATGTTTTATCCAAAGGCATGGTGTAAAAAAATTGTGGATTGTGACTCCATAGTTATCCTACCCAGATCTAGGATTTACATATTTATTATAGAGAATTTAATTTACAATATGTGTGGCATTCCACACTTGAGGATCATGACTCTATAGTTCTCCTGCCCAAAGTTAGTTTTTTTCATCTATATTGTGGTCAAAAAATGAAAAATATGAAAAAATGAAAAAATGAAAAAAAATGAAAGGAATATGTAGTTAGATAATCATATTATGGTTTAATGTTATTCCCACATAGCTCTTAGACTTTTTTCCCCTCAAACAGTAAAATAAGCCCCGCGTCTTTTCAGATATACAACATTTCATTATGATTAATTGAAATTGGATGAAATGTGGCAAATATTTAAAAAACAATGAGATTGGGATTAAGATATTCATGTGAACCTAGATTTTGTTAAAATATTTAGATGGATTTTATGAGAGTTTGGCATGATTTCATTTGGTGAGAACTGTATGTTTTAATTTTTTGGATAAGGGTAATTCAATTTCATATTTTTGAGATAATTTTTTCTCACGACTAGAAAAACTATAGTTGGGGGTGTGATTACACACTAAATGAGGAAAATATTAATTATTTATATTTTAATATTTATGAAATTAAAAGTCCATTAACACACATTTTAGTGCATTTTATAAACTGATCTTCATTTATCATCACATGTTCAATACATTTTTGAATTGAAAATTTGGGACCAATCAATCATATGTTTGTGGAAAAAATTATTTTTATTATTAAAATTTGATATTTTTTATATTATTGAACACTTTTATTGGAATATTTCTTCTTTTAGGTTGAATGGATGAATTATAAGTTAATATTTACATTTTTGTCCATGAATGAAAAAATTTATGAACAAGGAAGAATGGTTCTTGGGACCATCAATTAAAAGTAGAGCCATCATTTAATTCCCAATGAATCTCAATTTTTATCTACAAATAGATAAAACTATGGGGATCATTTCCTTAAACAGTTTCCAAAGCTAATTCAAATGTTTTCAAGGAGATCTAGGGATCCCATTTTGACATTTAATTTGTGGTCTTGATTTGATGGCCCATAAAATTAGGCCACTATTTTGAAGACAACATCCTAATGGATTATCATATTTGAATGAAATTTTTATAGATATTATTGCAAACCTATAAAAAATATTTATCTTTTACTACCATCATAGATTTTTCCATATTAAATGACATATTGAAATTCCAAAAAAGGGGATGAATCTAGCAAAATATTTTTGGCCAATATTGAAAAGTCAAATTTCATTTGATTTCATTACATCATTTTGAATCTCCTAATTAACGAGGAAGGAATTTATTTATAAGGGATCTACCCTAGTACCCAAAATTCACTATTTATAGAGCTGGTTGTTATGGGATTTTGGGATCCATGTTTTTCATCCAATTAATATTTTACCCATTCATTTTCTAATCACAAATTCATTTTTTCCATGTAATTTTTTTTAAATATCATTATTTTCATAATAAAATTTCCTCTTATTATATATGTTATCCTTTTTCTTATCTTGTTGATACCTTTGAATCATGGTGTGAATTTGTTCACAAAAATAATTATGAAATTACTCAAAAAATGGGGGCATGTATATTTTTTTTGGTTCTCACTTCATCAATCCAACTTCTTTAAGTCTAATCTCACCATCCATTGAGAAATTTATATTGATGGAAGGATAAAAATTTTGTGATTTGATTCTTTGGGGTTTGATGGGGATGTATTAGTTGTTATTTTTTGTTCTTAAATTTTTGAATTAGTTCAATGGTTTGCTGGTTCTTTTAATTGACTTATTCTCTACTTCATCTTCCCCAAATTTAATGACTACAACTGACCTGAAAGTTGAGTTTTTATTATAAGACACTTTTATGGAAAAAGTGTGAAACCGGCAAGTACAACCGAGAGCATAAAACATCACAACAGATGAAAAAGTTTTTAAATTCAAAATTAAAGCGAGGAGATACGTCCTTCCTATATAATTTCTAGGAATGAGATTATATATGTTTAACA
The DNA here is from genome assembly GCA_963277665.1 of Viscum album. Taxonomy (NCBI): domain Eukaryota; kingdom Viridiplantae; phylum Streptophyta; class Magnoliopsida; order Santalales; family Viscaceae; genus Viscum; species Viscum album. The sequence continues at coordinate 1,531,145,282 of OY728120.1, read as the reverse complement.
GGATCTTCCTTGATGTCATCTTCAAATTGATCATCCACCTTGTCCCATGCCTTCAAAAATTATTCCACTATTAACTTTTTGGCATTGAAGCCTCTATTCAGGATTAAATTTTTCATGATGATCCAATCATCTTAAAATGTGGTTAAATCCATTTGAAACAGTATCCCATTTATCCTCTTTACATCCTCCTTAGACACTTGAATGATAATTCTCTTATCTAACGTCTCTTCCTCGGAGTTCATGAGAAGATCCCATGGGTTTTAAATAATATTTTTCTCAACTGCCCAATACAATCCATCTGTATTAATTAATGAAAATTTCTCAATGTCAAAATCACTTCTGGATGACCCCTGAGCCCCAGTTAGAGGTGAATCATGATCCATACCATCTTCCAAAAGACGAGAACCCTTCGCCATATAAGCCTCCTTCCCTTGTGCTTGTTCTTTGGAGGAGCAGCTTTTAATTGTGCCACTCCCACTCACATTTTTCGAATCTACCTCTTTAATTTGATCCATTTTGGAAGATCCATCATCCATAATTTTGGGCCCTCCATTTTTATCTTACCTTGTCTCTATAGGCCTTGGAAGATATGAATAATCCTTGCGACCATTGGACTTCCCTCTCTTGCTCACAATACAACTACTCAGATCCCTATTTTCTTTCTGTCCCTTCTTATTTCTTGGCATGTGGATCCTTCTTCCTCCCTTTGAGCTGTCCTAAAAAAGTGTTCCATCACACCCCCTGACTCTGGCCCTGAGAACCACCCTGATCCCTTTGACTCGTGATCAGGAGTATCAGAATCCAACCCATAAAAGTGATTATTAATGTCAAACAAAGAAAGGGTCAACCTTTGGCTTTAATGAAAACACATTTTGAGTTCTAGTATGATCCAATTCCTTAGAGTAATAAAAATGTGATCCTATAAATTATTGGGTTTTTAGCCTTGGAATTTTGTAAGGATTATATCATAGAATGATATTGGAGACTTTTCTCACTGATTGGATACCTCTTAAATTAATGACATCAAATTTTCCTAGAAAGTAAATTCATCCAATCCATCCTAAGATATAACATAGGATAAAAAAATTCTATTAAATTTATTTAAATTGTTTATTTTAAACTCTTTCAATATCAACTAAATACAAACCCATGTTTGCCACATCAATTTACTCTATATTTTTTTTAATTTGATTAGATTTTTTAGCCACAATAGAGATGAAAAAACTAACTCTAGGAAAGGAAAATATAGAGTCATGATTCCCAGGAACCAAACATCAATAATATTTTTAATTACATTATCTATAATTGAGATGTATATTCAATCTATGGTCACAGAATATATGGATTCACAATCTCGATGTGTCGAACACCTTGCATTAAAAAAATCTCAATGATGTCATTATTTTTAATTTATTGGATACTCAAATTAAACTAAATGTTATAAAAAAACCCATTTTATGATTAAAGGGACCCAAGAACTAAAATATTATACCAAATATTGAATAGAAACGCATTCTGTAATTTTAATTAAATATATGATAATATTTTCAGTGAAAATCACACCAGGAAATCAGATTTTCCAAAAAACTATGCTCATGAACTTAATTATGCATTAAAATCATAATTGAGGAATTGAAATAATTTAAAATTCAGTATTTATGATCCCAATTAACATTAAAACAAGAAAATATAATGAATTGTTTTTTGTTTTTTCATAAAATCTCAGATTTGGACTCCCTAAACATAGAATTATACTGCCCTCAATTTTAAAAGAGAGGAGAATGTAGAGTTCATAATTGGGAAGAAAGAGGGGAAGAATGATATTTGAAATGAATTCTTATAAAAAATCACCTATTTTAATATTAATGAACCATCAAAAAGTAGTTTATAACTTTGTCTTCATGTCACAGGTGGGATACTTGGGGTTGGATGAAGGTTGGTTTTAATTCTAGAAGGCATGTGTTTCATTTATAAGTTATCAAATTATTAATGTACCAAATATCACATAAAAAGACCTTATATCCCATTAGAAACCCAAAAATCATTCCCTTAACAAAAAAATAATGAAATGATAAAAAACATTCAAGTTTTTTTTGAAATTACAATCCCTGAGAAAATGTATATATAAAATTATGTTTACATTTAGAACTTGGGTATCACGAATCCATGTTTTTATTTCCCATAGTTATTATTTACATCTCTATTGTACATAATAGAATTGAAAATATGTGTGGTTTTCATCACTTGGGTATTTTCACTCCATATTTTTCTTGCCAAGAGTTAGTTTTTTCATGTCTATTATGATTAACAAAACAAACAATAAAAAAAAGAAAAAAAATAAAAAGGTAAAATTGGATACTCATTTTAAGGTTTAATGTGGTTTCCACCTAGTGGTTCCATTTGTTTCCCCTTGAACGAGAAAATGGTCCCCATGTTTTTTTGATGCACTACACATCATAATTGTTAATTGAAATTGGATGAAATGTGGAGATTAATTTGGAAAAACTTATTGGATTGGGTTTGGGATATTCTTATGAACTAAACATTTTTGAAAATATTTTTAATGGTTTTAATATATATTCCCCTATGTGTTTCGGTGAGCATTGAATGTTAAAAAAAATTCATATAAGGGAATTAAATTTCATATTTTTTAGATAATTTTTACTCAAGACTATAAAAAATAGAGTAGGGGGTGTGATTATCCACTAAAAGAGACTAATATTAATTTATTATATTTTAATACCCATTTGTTTCAATGTCTATAAACACCAATTTTTGTGCATTTCATAAATTGATCATCATTTGACAGCATTGTGCAATTCATGTTCAATGTGTCAATATGTGCCCAATAAATAATCTTCTTGTGGAATTCGTTATTTTGATTATCATAATTTGTCATTTTCAAATATAATTAATGGAATTTTTGGGATGATTTTATATTTGAGTATCAATGGATGAATCATAAGGGAAGATGAATATTTTTGGATATGGATGTAGAAATTTATAGACAAATCATAATGGGCCTTAGGTCCATCTAATAAATATGGATCCCACAATTAAATACCAAAGAAGCTTATATTTTAACTGTATAAATAGAAAATTATGGGGATCATTTTATTTAAGTAAGGACAGAGTTAATTCTGAAATTTTTATGTATATTCAGGGAGTCCAATTTGACATTTAATTTGTGGGCCATATTTGACGGTTGATATTACTATCCCACTATTTGATGCATAAATTGTGGATGGATGATCCAATTGGCATGATATTTTTACTGATATTAGTGGAAAATTGGATGAATATATTTCTATTCTAATACCCTTTCATATTTTGGCAATAATCCAATTCTAATTTACATGACAAACGAGAGATGAATATGGCGGAATTTTCTTGTCCGCATTGAAAAGTCAAAATTAATTTTATTTATCAAAATTATTTTTAATCCCCAAATTAATTGGAAATTAATTTATTGATTGGGGAAAAACAAAGGGATCCCTAAATCCCTTCACCTCCATCTCCTTAAATAAGAAATTTTGGGTCCTTGTATTGATCCCCCATCAATGTTGATTTCCAAAAATATCCATCTTCCATTATGATTCATCCATTGACCGTAAAAAATAAAATGTTCCAAACAAAGTGATCAATCATATTCCAAAATATAAAATTAAGATAATCAAAACAATGAATTCACCATACTGATGATTAATTAGGCCCAAATTTACACTTCAATGATGTATTACACAATGATGTGAAGTGAATTTAAATTAATGGAATGAAATAAAATTAGTTTTTCTAGACATTGAAATACATGAATATTAAAATATAATGAAAAAATATTATACACTTTCTGTGGCTAATAAATGAATATTTCCCCTCCATTAATTATTTTATTTATTTTTTGATTCCCCAGGTATTTTGGTTCATTAGAAAATTTATCAGAGGTTTTTGGGATAAAATATTCTTATATTAGTTATGAGAAAGGGACAAAATGAGTGGGAATGGGTTATATAACCCTTTTAATGCTTTGTACTTATAATCTCAATTGATCATCATATTGTGGATTTATTTATTTTAATTATTTGAATTTTATATTTGGGATGTTAATGATAATTTTTTTGTGAAGTAATTTTTCTTTTAGGATCAAAGTATGAATCATAAGGGATGATGAAATTTTTTTTCCATGAAAGAATAAATTTTTGGATAAATAAGAATGGGCGTTAGGCCCATAAAATAAAATTAAAGCCCAAATTTTGAGCCAAATAAAGCTCAAATTGTAACTGTAAATAGGGAAAATTATAGGGATCATTTCATTCAACTATGGAGAAAGTTAATTTTCTATTATTCAAGGAGATCCATGGATCCCAATTTGAAATTTAATTTGGGGTCCAAATTTTAAGGACAATAAAAATAACCCACCATTTGGAGAATAAAATCCAAATGGATGATCAAAATGCAATTGAAATTTCATAAATAATATAGGACACATATAATAATACATTTACATTCTATTAACATCATTGATTATCCAATATTAAATTTTATATTTGGATGCTAGAAAAGGGGATGAATCTAGATGAATTTCCTGGTCCACATTAAAAGACTCCAATTCCAATTTTTTTCTCTACCTCCTTTTGACACCATTAATTAATGGGGAAGAAATTTAATTTTGTGGGCTTAAACATAGGTTCATAATATAAATATGTATATATTTAGTGGTAAAGGTATTTGGGGATCCATGTATTTATTTCAATTATATTATTACTCTGTCATTTTTTAATGAAAAGTCATTTTTATTAAGTATATTGTTTTATTCACAAAAGATTATTAATAAAATTTATTCTTAATATTCTATTATTTTTATTATTTTCCAAATAAAATCGATACAATTGAACCAATTTATGAACTTATTTACACCAAAACATGTGAATTTTATCACACAATGATGGTGTGATCATTATTTTATTATTTTTCTTCTTCAATTACTAACTCATGAGTCTACTACATCCTTCCATAGATACAATGTCATCAATAGAGGATAAAAATAAAATTGGTTGATCTATGGGACTATAAAGGGGATGGAATGTGTGTTATTTATCATTTTAGTAACTATTAATCAATTTTGTTGTTGTTGTTTTCATCAAATGTTTTGTCTTCTCTATTTATCTAATTAATTTTAAGGGTAAACATCCTGAGTGCTAGAATAATGTACTACCTTGGAGTGATCATAAAAATGTCCCTACATGTATATATATGGTAATACATAGGATAATGTTAACAAAAAAACTATTCATGATTTGGGAAGTTCCCATTTCGTTGAAATAAACACTCTCGAATTTAAGACATTGAAACCATTAAAAGAAATTAACTCAATCTACACCTTGTAATAATGAAGGTTCAATTAATTATATTAAATATAATTCTCTCTAATCATTAAAACTCTTCAAGTATCCAATCAATTCAATCCCAATTTCGAACATTATATCCAAATCACTGATATTAAATGTATGTTTCGTTAGGTTTCTTCTTAAGTCAACGATGATTCAATAACTAATGGTATTCTATAAGTGACCGCTTACACGATAAAACGTGGGTAAATTTGGGCATCACCAAATTTTAGAACTATTTTCGGGGAACATGAATCAATTGTTGTCTTTCCCAGAGTTTTTCATTTCAAGAATTTTTTGGTTTAAAAAAATATAATGATAAAATTGGATTCATATATTATAGTTTAATGTGATTCATACATGGTGTTTCCATTTTTCCAACTAAACAAGAAAATGGGACCCATTACTTTTGTGATGCACACCACAACATCATGATTAATTTAAATTGGATGAAATGTGATGATGAATTTTAAAAAAATAATGGGATTGGTCTTGGGATATTCTTGTGAACATAAATTGTGTGAAATTATTTGGATATGGTTAATCATTGTTTAATATGATGTATTTTTATGAGCATTTTATGTAAAAATATTTTTGAAAATGGGAATTCAGTTTCTTATTTTTGAGATACTTTTTTCTTTAATAGTATCCAAAATAAATCTAGGGGTGTGATTATCCACGGAAGGAGAATAATATTCATTTTCTATATTTTAATATTCATCCAGTTAAATGCAAATAAACACCAATTTTAATGTATTTTATAAATTGAACTTTATTTCTCATCACATGTACAATTCATGTTCAAATTGAAAATTTGGGCCCAATCTACAATCTATTTTTGGAAAACATTATTTTAATTATTTGAATATGATATTTTTGGATATGATTTATCTCTTTGTTTGAAACATTTTTTATTTTAATATCAATGCATGAATCACAATGGATGGTCGAGAATTTTTGGAAATGAATGTAGAAATTTAAAGATAAAGCACAATGGGCCTTAGTCCCATCAAATAAAATTGGTGCCCAAAATTCAATCCAAATGAATATCGAATTGTAATAGTAGAAATAAAAAATTATGGTGATCATTTCATTCAACAATGGATAAAATAATTCTGAATTTTTCATGGAGATATAGGGAGCTGTAGTTGACATTTAAATTGTGGGCCAGATTTGAATGTCTATAAAATCAAACCAATATTTCAATCATAACATTAGAATGGATGAAAAAATTAGAATATAATTTTTATAGTAATTATAGGAAACCTTCTAGAATATATTTCTCTTTTACATAACCAATCTTATTTGGCCATATTGAATCTCTAATTAACACAAAAGAAATTAGATGAATCTCATCCTATATTTATGGGAATCATTGAAAAGAAAAATCACCTTTGACTATCTCCAATCCTTCGATATTCATCTTTGATCAATGTGTCATTTATGAAATCAACATAGGGAAGACATTAATCATCATTTTCTTTCATGTACCAATGCCTTTGCTCTTTGGAATTACATGTCCGACATTTTTAATTACAGATGGACTTTTACTGACTCTATCATCTATCAAATTAAAATATGTGACTATCACGATGCCTCTCAGCAAATTAAGAATGTGGTATCTACTGTAGTTGCAGAAATGATGCACATGATCTGGTATGATAGAAATAATTTTATTCACAACAAAGGATCACTAACTCTAAATACAGGTAAAGCTATAATTCTAATTGTGGTGCAAGAAGCAGCTTCAATCTAGAAAGTGCACTGCAAAAACTCTGTTAATGACTTCAAGATTTTTTGTAAACTTCTAATTATTGGCATTTTAAGCAACCAAAACATACCCTTGCTGTTTTCTGGAAAGTCCTTCTCCCTGAATGTATTAAAGTGAACATTGATGGCATCTTGAAAGGAAATCCAGGCCCTGTGGGATGTGGAGCTATTTTCAATGATTACCTAGATCAATTCCATGGATGATTTTATGGTACTTGTGGCACGACCTCCTCCCTAGAAGCAGAAATGTTGGCTGTAATACATGCTATCAAGTTTTCTATTCAACAAGGATGGAGGAAGATCTAGATTGAGAGTTATTCGACCACAATCATCCAGGCTACCTAGAATGGGTTGATTCATCTCGCTTGGCTGCTTACCACCTACTAGATGAGATGTCTTGATATGATTCTGGATATCAACTACATTGGCATGCATGTGTATCGGGAGGCAAACATGATTGCAGTGACTCTTGACAATAAAGGTATCAACCATGAATTAAAATGGTTTGATACCCTGCCTCCTCAATTTCATCATTTGTATGAAAACGATTATAAGAAACTCCCATCTTTCAGACTCATGTAACTCCTTTCTTTAATATTCAATAAATTGTGCCCTGGTCTCTTGACTGAGGCACCACCTTCTTCAAAAAAAACCAAATCACCTTTGACGTTATTATGATTGATATCTTAAACCATATTTTATAGGGGTGTTAATTTGTCTATTAATAATTCATAATCCCATTTATTATATATTTTTTCATTTTTGGGGGAATCATTCAGGGATTGATCAGAGAAATTCCCCATGTTAGGGTCATCCAAATATTGGATTCCCATTTTATTCCTTCATTGGTTTATGATTGGATAATTCTAAAGATACTACAGTGTAGTAAGAGGAATTAAGGATTTGATATTCTTTGGACACATGAAAATAGAAATTGGAAAATATAAGAGAAAGGGGGTGAGAAATGGGAATTTATATTAGGAAACATATGAAGGTGTCTAAGATAACTTACATTGGTCCCCAACAACATAACCAAAATGGGATGATGCCCAAATTTACCGAACTAGTTAAATAAGTCTTTGAAGTAAAAGTAGGTATAAAATTCATAGGGTCTAAAGGAAGAACCTTGAAATACGTATATTTGAGAGGAGGATTGGATATGATATAGCCCATATGGGTTGATTTCAATTTCCAAAATAAAAAATTAAATTATTCAAGAGAGTGTATTGAATTAAATAATGAAATACATAAATATTTTAATGTAAACAATTAATGATGATGATCCAATCATAGGTTTTTTCGAGGGTTGGATTGGATGTATATTTCTTCATAGAAAATTTCATATCACTAATTCAAGATTTATCCACACAATGAGTTATTTTCCCAACATTATTCACCTATTTAATATGAACAAAAATCCAAGGATAATAACCAATACACATATAGGATCAATTTAATGATCACTCTATTGAACTGGATTACACTAACACTCAAATTTTTTTGCCTTTATAGTTGGTGGAGAAAAGAATGAAAATAACTCATTGAATAGAAATATTAAAATAATTAACTAACTAAATAATTTTATATCATAAAATAACATCAAATATTTCACCTTTTTACTCCCTTGGATCATCCCGTAAGAGGCTTAAACCTCCATTTATGCTATTCTATTAATGGAACATGTAAGTAGACTTATGAGGGAATAATTGAAGAAGGTATTCATTTAAATAATAACCACTCCACTATAGTGAGAATAATTTCACAATATATGATTTGAATAGATTTATAACCTAAGGAAAGATTATCAATGTGATATGAAAAAAACAAAAATTTTGAATAAGAATATCTTTTATTAATGAATTTATGTGATTCGAAATACATACATGAGATAAATTGAACATGTGATTAAAAATGAAAGTTTAACATTTCAATTGAAATAAAAAACATCAATCTTGAAATCCCTTCACCAAAATATCTATAAACAGAAAAATTAGGAGCCTAGAGTCAATACCCATAAATAAATTACTTCATCATTAATTATGATAGTCAATAGTGAGTGATAAAATAATGGGAACATGGACTTTTCATCTTTCTCCTAAAAAATTGACCCAATTCATCCCAGTATTGAATTTGAGAATTTGAAAATTAAGATGGTAGAGTCATTGATGTTCATAGAATATAAATATATTTAAACATGATTCCAATAATGTCTTTCAAAATTTGATACATATTGGATAAAAAATTATGATGTTATGATGATATTGGTGGTCTGCCTTTATGGGCTATCAAATCTATCCCACAAAATAAATGTTAACATGGACTCTAAGGATAACAATTAAAAATAATAATTAGATCTATAAATAGTCTAATGAAATTATCCCCATAATTTTCTATTTTTACAATTAAAATTTGAGCATCATTGGGCTTGATTTTTGAGCTCCACTTTTACATAATGGTCTTAAGGCCCATTTTTAGTTGTCCATAAGTTTTCTCATTCATTGGAAAAAATATCCATGTTCCCTTATGATTCATCTATTTATCCAATAAGATAAAATGTTTCAAAAATGTGATCATTCATATTCCCAAACATAATATTTAGATAATTAGAACAATTAATTCCACAAGTAGATGATTAACTAGGACCAAATTGACCCTTTAAACATGAATCACAAAATTATGTGAAATAAATATTAATTTATGATATTAACTGATATTGGAGTTCATGGAAATTGAAATATTTGAATATTAAAATATAATCAATCAATATTAGCCTATTTTACTATCAAATCACACCCCCAACTGGTTATTTTCTAGCCTTGAGCAATAATTTTCTCAAAAATATGAAATTGAATTCCCTTTTATCAAAATATTTTACCATAAAATTATCACCAAAAGAAATCTTTAAAAACAATAATTAAACCTATAAAAATAATTTCACACATTTTATTTTCACAATAAATTCCCAAGCCCAATCCTATTCCATTATTTAAATTCATTACCACATTTCAGCCAATTTCAATTAAGTAAGATGATGTGTTTTTCATCTCAATAGATATGAGGCCTTTTTTCTTGTTCAATGGGAAAAAACAGAAGTAATAGGTGGGAATCATATTAAACGATGAGATGTGTATCCATTTTTTTAAATTTTCTTGTTTGTGTGTTTCTTTTGTTTTTCGACCATAATATAGATAAAAATTCTAACTCTCTATAGGACAAATGTAGAGTCACATCCCTAAGTGTCGAATGCCACAATTATTTTCCATTCCATGATTTATAATACATATTTAATGCGTACCTATGGGAAATAAAATTATGGAGTCACGATGCCCAAGTGTTTTACATGACACATTTGAAAAAAAAAATCTCTACTTGGTTATTATTTTATTTTTTAGTCTGATACTCTAGTTAATCATAAAGTGGCCCAAAACTATCTTCTAGGATTAAAGGGGACCAAAAGCTCAAACATATACCCAAAATCTAATGGATGAGAATTTCAAAAATTTTGAAAGAGGAAGAAAATAAAAACATTGAAAATCACATTAGACAACTGTACTTCCCAAAAACTATGCCCATGAATGTAAATGTGCATTGAAATAATAATTAAGGCATTCAAAATCATTAGAAATTAATTTTTCATGTTTCACAACGTACATTAATTCTTGATAGAATAATTAATTTTATTTTTTACATTGAAATTAATTTTATCCAAAAAATGCCATTTTCTTTCCAAATCCCATATTTTCACTCCCCAAAATAGAGTGAAACATCCCTCAGTTTTGAAAGATAAGAGAGAAGAGAGATTATAATTAGAATAAATAGGTGGTATTTTATTTGAAATGAAATCATGAAATTAAACCACCTGGTTTTCATTTGATGACCCATTAATAATAAATCAATCACTTTTTCTTCAATCACATATTGAGTTATTGGGGTGATTAAAGGCTAGGTTTTCAAATTACAATTCAAGGGATTCATTTGGAAATATTAAAATGAGTTGATTTTGAATCACACAAAAGTAACATTGGATCACATTGGAAACCCCAAGGGGGTTCCATTAAAAAGATAACACAAAAATGTTAGAGAATAATACAATAACTAGAAAAATAAAGAATCCATGTTTCCTCCCTGAAATTTCTTATTTTAAATTCATCAACTCGATGTGGACCCCAAAATTTACCCAAGTTATATGGTTAAAGCAGTTTCTTGTATAACAACATGGGTTATAGAATCATCAGGGTCCAAATAAGAAATGTAAAAAACAAACATTCTCTAGCGGTGATTTGGATAAGAAGTGGCCAACTTGGGTCTGATTTGACTTGATAATTAAAGAGTACAAAAGAATTAAATTAATTCAATTTAAGATAACGAGGTGAACCTTGGTCATTTCATGGGGTGGATTTAATGAATTTATTTTCGTTGAACCTTTCATGTCATTAATTCAAAATGTGTCCAAATAATGAGATAATTCTCCAAAACCATTCTTCAATTTATTCCCTACATGATTCCGAGTATATTCACCAATTCACTGAGAGGATCAGATTTATGAGCCCTCAAAGTTAATGGATCACACTAGATCTCAAAATGTGTCATCATTGAAGTTGGAAAAGACATAGAAGAATGTATCTCATAGAATTAAAATCATTAAATAATGAACAAAATTAAATATTTAATTACATGAAATAACATTGAATTCATCCATTCTCCACTCACTTGGGTCAAACCATTATATTTTTATACATACATTGATTTTATTCTATTAATATAAGTAAGATGTAGATTCATGATGGTAGAATTGAAGAAGTAAAACATTGAAGACACTGATCACTCCATCATTTTGTGAATAATATAACAAAATAATATGTGAATGGATTAACTCTATAAGGAAATGGTATCAACATGATATGAAGAAGAATATTGTAGGGTCCTGAAAAATCTTCAAAGGAAATTTTACCCAAATTCCCCAAAGAATTTTGGAAAATAATCAAAGAGGAGACACAAAGGACTGGTCCATGAACCGGTCCATGGAAGCACAACGTGGCCAGGCACCGCGAGGCACCCCCCGCCGCAAACCATTGTCGTTCTTGAAATAGAGGCAGAGAGCCTCTGTAGTCGTGATGCAGTATGGGCGCCAGTCCGGTTCACCATCACGAACTGCCCCAACCGCGGACTGCGTCGACCGGCTCAATCCACGCCCGTTGTCGTTCACGGAGTGGAGGCAGAACCCACCGCAGCCGCGGAGCACTCCCAGAGTTCGCCTTGCAGAAGGGGGGAGCGTCCAATACCCAACTTGAATTGCAGATTGACCAAGTCAGCTGTGAACCGGGTATTTGGTCATGGGCCTCCGCAAAAGGTGTCGTGTGGCCACAGATACATTCCTTTCCCACTCTATAAAAGGTGACCAAGGGGGAAAGATGAAAGGATCAGTATGACAACCCTGCTTTCTATTACAACTTAAACATGCTTTATTACATAAAAAAATCACTTGATACAACAAATAAGATTGATAGGTTTAGTGTCTTTGGGGCTTAGTATCATTACATAAAAACTTTAAACATAAAATACAACATCTTTATTGAAAACTTCCTTTACATGACCACTACATTCCTTCGTACTTAGCATTGCATGGGATAACCTGAGGACATGCATAAGAAAAGGGTGAGCTATAAAGCCCAGTAAGGGAGTACACAATGAATAACCTGAGGATTAAAATAAATGTTAGGCAATAGGAATATCAATAGATCATAATAGAAACATGAACATAAAGGCATGATAAAGCATGGTAATCATAACATGGAAATGTGGCAACAACACTTAACATTGAATTAGCATGAGCCAAGGCTCATTGCACGTGGAGCATGAGTAAACCCTCATTGCACTTGAAGCACGAGTAAACCCTCATTGCACTTGAATTAGCATGAGTCAACACTCATTGCACATGACGTATCATGATATTATACTTTACCCAATACATTGGAGCGCTATAAGGGCGCACCCTTCTTAAACATTTCATTTCATGCATAAGTGTGCCACATGGATCATAAAACACGGATTCATAAAACATAATCATTTATTACACGATAAAGGAATGTGGAATTCATACACGAAACTTTATAATCAATAAGTAAATGTGCATAAAGGTGAATACCCTTGATGGAGAAATGGTCATGGTATTCACTACACAATGATATTGGCTTAGAAAATCGGTGTGATTTCGGCAGCGTAACGACGTGACATAAGAATTCATAAAAATGGTTGATGCGAGAGAGAGGGGTTACTCATCATATTTACATGTAATGGACAGTAAGTAGGTCATATAGATACATGTCCCAACAATTTAAAAGGAATTTAGATTCATGATACACAAGTATTTCTTGAATATAAAAGAGGAGAAAAAAGTTCCTTTCGGAATTTCGGCATAGTAACGGGTGTACATGGGAGGCATTTAATGAGAGAGAAAGGGGTCTCCCATCATTCAAAAATAATAGGGCAGTATGGGGGAGGTGAGAAACCATACCCCAACATTCATAATTGAAATTAAAAGGGAAATACAACTTAAAAAAATTGACAAAAATGAGAAAGGAAGAAAAAACCCTTATTTGGAAGTGTGCTTCCAAAGGCTAGAGAGAGGCTTGTGAGAGGATTCTTGGGAGCTTGGGGCACCTTGAGAGGATTCTAGAGAGAGTAGGACAGAGGTTGGACTAACTACAAGGGCTTTGAGTGAGGAGGAAGTGGGAGCTTGTGTGGGTTTATATAGGAAAGGTGAGGGAATTCTTTATTATTTAGGTTTGGGACCCCTTATATTAAAATAATCCAAACCACAAACCATCCCATGGTATTTGCCCATGGTTTCTGGAAAAGGAAATAGGAAAAAAATATTTTACAAGGCCAAGGTCCGAACGTATTAAAAAATTAGGGTTGCTTATGTGGAGGTGAGTCACACTCCCACGGAAATTAATTTAAAAAGGCAAAGTGTTGAATAAGTCTTGAGGGCTCCATTAATGCTTTGAAAAGTAAGTCAAACAAACCCAAAACCTCATTATTTTAATGATAAAACACATATTGGCCGAACATAAGGATTATGGTATTTTATAACATCACCATTGGGTCATTATGATGTCATAAAACACATTATATATTTAAATGGTATTTAATTTTTACCCAAAAATTTGACTGTCTCAGAAAATTATGAAAAATTCACCGTTGGATAATTTCAACATCCTGATTCCAAAAATAATATTTATTTTAACAAAATAATATTTATTTTAACAAAATAATTTTCTAAATATGTGAATTTTCACTTTTAAAATAAAAACCGACATTTATAAAAAATTCATGAGTTTTGACAGAAATGGCTTTCAAACCTTAATAAAAATTTTAATTGCATTCATAAAATTATAAGATCATTTATATTTAATAAAAATTAATTTAATATTAATAATATTATTTTATTAAAATATTATTTTATTAAAAAATCCTTTAATTTAATAAAATATAATTCTTAATTAAATAATAACTAAAAACACCATTTCTACTTTAAAAACTAATTACAATGTATCAAAAATGACTAGAAATTATATTCATTATTATATAAAAAATAATGTACATGAACATGGTGCTACTTATTTGTTACATAACCCCTTAAAATAGCTGCATAAGACCTAAGGGTAAGGTGTGCGATGGTGACAGACTCTTGGAGAGACTTAGATAACATCGCTCGAGTGGTAATCTCTATCAACTTCCACTTTTCCCGTAGACGGTCCCATTCAAGCTTGACATAATGAATCTCAGCTTGGGCTTTGTCAAGGGAGAAGCCCAAAGACGCCACCACGTTTCTGAGCTCTGACAAATGGGCTTCGTAAGGGGCAATTCTACTGGATGAGGCCATCGCTTCCTTTGTCTGAGTAGAAATGGGTTCGTTAAAGCCTTATATTTATACTACTCAGATGATCACTGTTCAATAGCTATAAAAGTAATGGTCATAAATCTTAACGTAAAACTAAAGAAGTTGACATCTTATAAAAACATTTTTCATAAAGAAACATTTAACTGGATCAAGAGGGATTTTCTATTAATGAAACTTTGGGTCGTTACAATATTCCCCCCTTAAGAAATTTCGCCCTCGAAATTTTCCTTTTCCCACACTAAAACAAATGTGGGTAACTCAGCTTCATCATATCCTCCGACTCCCAAGTTGCTTCTTCAAACTTGTGGTTTCTCTACAACACGTTGACGAGGGGCATTGTCTTATTTCGCATAACTTTTTCTCTACGATCTAAGATCTTCATTGGTTGCTCCTCATAAGAAAGATCATCTTCCAATTGTACCACCTCGGAAGAGAGTACATGTGAAGGGTTCGGTATGTACTTCCTTAAGATGGATACATGAAATACATCATGCACCTTGGCCATAGTAGGTGGAAGTGCTAGTTGATAGGCCACAACCCCAACACGATCAAGAATCTCGAAGGGGCCGATGTACCTTGGACTTAACTTCCCTTTCTTTCCAAACCTCATGAACTTCTTCCACGGAGATATGCGTAAAAACACCATGTATCCGACCATAAACTCAAGGTCTCATCGATGATTATCTGTATAACTCTTCTGTCAACTTTGGGCTACCTTGATATGATGCTGAATGGTTTTCACCTTCTCCACCATTTCTTCGACCATTTCTAGTCCAAGCAGCTTACGTTCACTGACCTCATCCCAACATGCCGGTGTTCTACACCTTTTCCCATACAGGGCTTCACATGGTGCCATTTTGATGCTCGAGTGGAAACTATTATTATAAGAGAACTCAACCAGAGGAAGATGTTGATCCCATCCTCCTTTAAAGTCCATTGAGCATGCTCTCAACATATCCTCAAGTGTTTGGATAGTCTGCTCGGATTGGCCATCATTTTGAGGATGATAGGTCGTACTGAAGATCAGTTCAGTATTCAGAGCTTGTTGAAGACTCTTCCAAAACTTATAGGTGAATCTTGGATCTCGGTCAGAAACAATAGATAGTGGTACTCCATGCAACCATACTACATCCCTGATATATATCCGTGCCAGTTGATCCAAAGAGAAATCCTCTCGAATAGCAATGAAGTGTGCAGTCTTTGTAAGACGATCCACAACAACCCGGATTGTATTGTTGCCCTTGGATGTCCTTGGAAGTCCAGTGACAAAGTCCATGGTGATGTTCTCCCATTTCCATTCTGGTATGGGAAATGGTTGCATCATCCCCTTAGACTTCTGCCTCTCTTCCTTCACTTGCGGACACACCAGGCACTTTGATGTATATTCAGCGATCTCCTTCTTCATATTATCCCATCAAACGTTTTCTCAGAGATCTCGATACATCTTTGTGCTCCCTGGGTGAATAGAGAAATTTGAACTATGTGCATCATATAAAAGTTCCTTCTTCAGATCTGAACTTGATGGAACACATAGTCTTTTCCCAAACCGCACAATTCCTTCTTCATTAACATTAAACTCTGAGGATTTTCCCTTTTTTATAGCTTCCACTTTTTCTTGGATTCCCGCATCATCCTTTTGAGCATCCTTTAACCTTTCCAAAAGAGATGGTTGAGAAATAATTTGTGAAAGGATTGATGATGTTTCCTTCTTTATGATTCCCACGTCCATCTTCATTAAGTCTAAGAAGATTGGATCCTTCTCAATTCTCATCATTGATAGAATCGCTGGATCCTTTCTACTTAGGGAATCTGCCACCTTGTTCGCTTTCCCAGGGTGGTAATGTATTGAACATTCATAATCCTTGATGAGATCTATCCATCTTCTCTGGCGCATATTAAGCTCTTTCTATGTGAATATATATTTAAGACTCTTGTGGTCAGTATATATCTCACATTTCTCTCCATAGAGATAATGCCGCCATATTTTCAAGGCAAAGATCACCGCCGCCAACTCCAGATCATGCGTTGGATAGTTTCACTCATGGATTTTCAACTTCCTTGAGGCATAGGATATCACATTATCATTCTGTATCAGCACACATCCTAATCCCTTCTTCGAAGCATCACTGAATACCACAAAAGCTCCCCACTTGTGGGTAAAGTGATCACAGGTGCAGTGATAAGCCTCCTTTTCAACTCCTTGAATCTTTCTTCACATTCATCACTCCAAGCAAACTTTAATCCCTTTCGAGTTAGCTTGGTAAGAGGGTTGGACAATCGTGAGAAATTTCTCACAAATCATCGATAATATCCATCTAACCCCAAGAAGCTACGGATATCAGTTACCGATATTGGCCTCGACCATCCCTCAATTGCATCTGTTTTGGAGGGGTCCACAGATATCTCATTTCTTGTGATGATATGGCCCAAGAATGAGACCTCCTTCAACCATAACTCACACTTTCTGTACTTGTCATAGAGCTTCTCCTTGTGCAAAGTCTCCAGTATAGTTCTTAAATGCTCCTCATGGTCCTCCTTGGTTTTGGAGTATATTAGAATATCATCTATAAAGACTACCACAAATTTGTCTAGGTAATCTCTAAAGACTCTATTCATCAAGTCCATGAATATTGTTGGAGCATTGGTGAGTCCGAAAGGCATTACTATGAATTCATAGTGCTCGTACCTTGTACGAAAAGCAGTCTTGGGGATATCTTCCTTCTTCACCCTTACTTGATAATATCCCAATCGCAAGTCCACCTTGGAGAAGTATTGTGCTCCACGCAGCTGATCAAACAAGTCATCAATTCTTGGGAGAGGATACTTGTTCTTTATCGTGATTTTGTAAAGTTCACGATAATCGATGCAAAGCCGCATTGACCCATCCTTCTTCTTGACGAAGAGGACTGGTGCACCCCATGGTGATGCACTTGGGCATATAAACCCTTTATCCAGATTCTCCTGTAGTTGTTTCTTCAGCTCTTCAAGATCAACAACATCCATTCTATATGGAGTATTGGATATTGGTAGCGCCCCAGGTATAAGTTCATTTGAGAACTCAACATCTCTTCTTGGAGGAAGACCAGGAAGTTCCTCGGGAAATACTTCAGCGAATTCCCTCACAATAGGCATTTCTTCAAGGGTGGTTTCTTCCTTGGACTCAATCATCTGAGCTAGATATGCATGCTCATAAGGCAGTAATATCCATTCTTGAGATGATCGAGCTAAAGGAGATTCATCTTCCTCCTGACACTTGTAAGGAATCGGGGGTCGATTCTCCATATGGAGTGTGATTTCCCTCTCCCGAAAATTTATGTTGGCTCTATATAAGGAAAGCCAATCCATGCCAAGAATTGCATCAAATTCCACCAAAGGGAGTATGATGAGGTTCGCCGGGAAATTCAATCCACAGATTATAACAGGGGAGGACTTATACTCATGGGATGCAATGATTGCCCCATTTTCCGTACACACCGACATCTTTACTTCCATGATTTGTGGTGGTGCATGGATTGTTATACTAAACTTTTGAGATATAAAATAATGCGTAGAACCTGAATCAAAAAGTACGTTCGCTATTCTTGAATGAATAACTAGCGTACCTGTCACCACTTTGTTGTCGGGGTTCACTTCGGCAGAAGTGATGGAAAAAGTTCTTCCTTGCTGTCTTGGAGGTTGCTGGTTGCCTCCGATAACCCTTGAATTAGGGCACTGATTTGCAAAATGTCCCGGTTGTTTGCATTTGTAGCATTGAACAACGCGTTGAGGTTCGAACGGAGCGTTCCTCTCCACTGTTGCAGCCGCGGGTCCTTCTTGCTGACAGTTAACAGCTAGGTGCCCTTCTCTTCCACACCTGAAGCATTTTCTTGTCCCCCTAAGGAAATTTCCAGGGTGCTTCTTTCCACACTTTTGGCAAGTGGGGTGCTGGAACTTCTTAGCGTCGTTGGATTTATCCATCGGACCACCAGAATTGAAGTCCACCTTACGCTTCTTGTCCCCATGATACCCCTGTGATTCTCCGATCTCCATTTCAACCTTGAGGGCACATCGGACAATTTCCTCATATCTGTCGAAGTCACGGATCGCTAATGCTTTCCGCAAGCTAGGCTTCAACCCACCAAAGAAGCGGTCAACCTTGAATTCAGGGGTAACGACAAAGCCGGAAGCATATCGTGCAAGCCTTGTGAAGTTTACCTCGTACGCTCCCATATATTCTTCATCTTTATGATTGAGGGAATGAAATTCCATTTCCATCTTAAGATGGAGGGTGTGTGGAAAATATTTATCGAAAAACATCTTCTGGAATTCCTTACATTCCAAAGCCTCGATCTCCTCCTCAGGCTTCGTATTTTTTATCAACGTCCACCATTGATCAGCTTCACCCTCCATAAGATAAGTCGCCAGGAGAACCTTCTCTTGTTCATAACATTGAAGGATAGAGAAGATCTTTTCAATGGAGTTGATCCATTGCTCAGCGATCATGGGATCAGATGATCCACTAAAATTATGAGGCCTTTGTCTCATAAAGCTCTCGATAGCGACCTGTTCATTCTTAGGGGGGGGGGTTGAACGTTCCTCTTGACCCGTGTTTCTATTAAAAATTTGAGTTAGCTGAGAGAGAAGCGTGACAAAGTTCACGATTCCCGCTCCCATTGGATTGGGCATCTCATTAGTACAATCATCACACTGATCTTCACAACGGTTGTTAGCCCGAGTTCTCCTATTACCGGCCATTGGCTGGAATAAAAGGAAAGTTAGGGGTAACACATAAAGGGTAATCCAAAGACAAAAGTTGATGACTTATAAATAAACTTTAATCTCTTTAACTCATGAGTCTATAGGATTCAATCCAGGCTTTTCATGATCTTCTTTCTAACATATATTCTTAGGGGAATTTTTCCCTTAATAAGGGTTCATACTAAGATTATGAATTTATCAAAACATATCCCCTGGGAGTGTCGTAACCAAGAGTGCAGCAAGGCCCGTTGTCGTGCACCAGTTCCCGTTCGATTCTAGCTCAAAGCGGTGTTTTCGGGTTTTACACCTAGGATACATCTGTGCCAGAGCCGCCTCTACCTGCTCGTATCCAGACAGGGATGTATTTGTTTGATAAACCACTTACATAGTATTTACCAAAACTTAGGGATGTTTTTATTATACTTATTCTTGTATATAAGGTTTTACTAGGGTTTCCTAATCCCAAAAATAACTAAACCTATCCTCTGATACCAACTATGACAACCCTACTTTCTATTACAACTTAAACAAGCTTTATTACATAAAACTTCACTTGATAAAACAAAGAAGATCGAGAGGTTTAGTGTCTTTGGGGATTAGGATCATTACATAAAAACTTTAAACTTGAAATACAACATCTTTATTGAAAACTTCCTTTACATGACCACTACATTCCTTCGTACTTAGCATTTCATGGGATAACCTGAGGACATGCATAAGAAAAGGGTGAGCTATAAAGCCCAGTAAAGGAGTACACAATGAATAACATGAGGAGTAAAATACATGTTAGGCAATAGGCATATCAATAGAGCATAAGAGAAACATGAACATAAAGGCATGATAAAGCATGGTAATCATAACATGGAAATGTGGCAACAACACTTAACATTGAATTAGCATGAGCCAAGGCTCATATCACATGGAGCATGAGTAAACCCTCATTTCACTTAAAGCATGAGTAAACCCTTGTTGCACTTGAATTAGCATGAGTCAACACTCATTGCACACGAAGTATCATGATACTATACTTTACCCAATGCATTGGAGCTCTATAAGGGAGCACCCTTCTTAAACATTTCATTTCATGCATAAGTGTGCCACATGGATTATAAAACATGGATTCATAAAACATAATAATTTATTCCACGATAAAGGAATGTGGAATTCATATATGAAACATTATAATCAATAAGTAAATGTGCATAAAGGTGAATACCCTTGATGGATAAATGGGAATGGTATTCACTACACAATGATATTGGCTTAGAAAATCGGTGTGATTTCGGCAGCGTAACGGCGTGACATAAGAATTCATAAAAATGGTTGATGAGAGAGAAAGGGGTTCCTCATCATATTTACATGTAATGGACAGTAATGAGGTCATATAGATACGTGTCCCAACATTTGAAAAAGAATTTAGATTCATGATACAAAAGTATTTCTTGAATATATAAAAGAGGAGAAAAAAGTTCCTTTCGGAATTTCGGCATAGTAACGGGTGTACATGGGAGGAATTTAATGAGAGAGAAAGGGGTCTCCCATCATTCAAACAATAAGAGGGAAGTATGGGGGAGGAGCGAAACCATACCCCAACATTCATAATTGAAATTAAAAGGGAAATACAACTTAATTTTTTTTTGACAAAAATGAGAAAGGAAGAAAAAACCCTTTCTTGGAAGTGTGCTTCCAAGGGCTAGAGAGAGGCTTGTGAGATGTAACACCCGAGAATTTTATGTGAAATATTTTTTTTTTCTTTATGTTATATAAATCAACAAAAAAAATCTTTCACTACACACAACACTAGCTTGGCTTGCTTTACACGCAACCACGGCCTTCCTCGATAGCTTGTGTCGTACGCAATACCGAGTTTCAGTAAACAATGATATGCTATTAAAATATTATTAAAACTAGCTGTTATGAATAGTAATAACCACTTTTTGAAATTTTATTTTTCAAAATGGACTTCATTTTTGGATTCTGAATATCGAAATTAGCCTAGGGTGAAATTTTGGTATTTTTCTAAAAACTTTCTATTTTTGATGAATAGTGAAACCACTAAGTGGTAGTTAAAAAAACTGAATTTTTCATAAAACTTAATTTTTCCGCTTTTGTGAGTGGAATTTCAAAAATCAAAGAGACATGGTTAATATCCAGGACTAAAATGTTGTTCAATGAGATGGAAATAATTTTTGGTGAATAGTAACTTTTTACTTTTATTTACCACGGTTAAAAGTAAATAGGGTAATTAAGGGTAAAAATGATATTATTATTACCCTAACACATGTCCTCATTCTATTGGACAAGTGTAATTCGACCAAAAACAACCTTAGGAATAACATATGACCATTTAGGCCCACTTGGATTAGATTAGGACATTTATTATTAATTTATTTAAAGAAGGGTTAAAATAGTAAAAATCAAAGTTTAATAAGTAAATCATTTTTAATATGGGGTTATACATAAGATAAATTCGACTATAAATATTCATTAGAAAGATAAAATTATTTCCTACATAATGGTATTTTATTTGTAATTTTTAGACATTAAATAATTTAATTTATTTATGACACAAAGATGATGCAGTAATTATCTTATTAATGAAATATTGACATAACTGATGTTATAAACACCAAAATAAATGTAATTTGAGCCTTTTAATGAATTACACTAATTTTATAGATTACTATGACATGTTATTATTGATTTAATTTACTTTTTTAGAACTAATCATTCTGTTATTATTTTCACAAAAATTAATTACTAAATAGTGTCAAAATTGACATAAAATAGTTTTTAAAACAAATATTATATTAGTAATTGTTATTTTATTCCTAAAAATCTAAGGTTCGGCCAAATGACTTAGATGATGTTATATATATTAATAATAAACAACTTGGGTTTCGTTTGGCTGCTTATTGTAAGTTTATTAACCTTAGAGTATAAGAACACAAGAAGACACGGTAAAAGTAAAATTATTTAACTTAATGTTAAATCTAAATGATAAGGTTAAAATAGAAACTTAAACTTGTCTAAATTCTATTGGATAAGAGGGTTTCGACCCATCCCCACCATAGATTAGAAATAAATAAATTTGGAGCTATTTAAAACCAAACTTGACTTTATAATAAAATAATATTTTTAGTTTTTCCAAAGGAGCCCCTCTCCTCTCTTATAAAAGTGCACCTCCTCCCCCTCTTCCTCACACCACATTGAGCCTTTAATCTCGGCAAAACCCTGCCAATTTCTCCTCTCCACTTCCCTAGAAACATCCTAGAGGTTCTGGTCTTCCTCAAAGACCAATTTTAGTGCCCTAAGAGGAGGTCTCAAAGAGGCGCTTCAAAGAAGAGGTAATTTCCGTTACCGATTCTTTCACTTTATTTATTCTTCCACTTCTTCTTCTTTAGTTGTTTCATTATGAAGTAATAACATCAGTATAACTCATATACAGATATGTTATTATAAGTATGAAACAACCCTATTTCACCATCTATCCATCCTACGGAAAAAGAAATCACCGCGCGTGCGTACGTACGGAATACCGTCTCCACGCCGTGGTGTAATCTATTTTCCACCACCACCTTACTTGGATGGGTATAATGGTGTAAATAATGACTATATATGACTATTATAAAGTGATACTGATTCTAAAATAGTATACATACACTCCAATACAATTCCACGATCATAGGAACGATATCATCACTCGTGCGTACGTACGGAATACCGTCTCCATGATGTGATGCGACTCGTTCTACATGATCTTCATTTCATAATGATTATATAAAAGAATTTAATGAATTAATATGATATATATTAAACTAATAACATTCTGGTAATGAGGTATCTATGACCTAAAGATATGAATAATAATTTATTCGACAAAACATGCATAAGAACAAAAAGTTATAAACACCCGAATAATAAGTAGCAATGAAATATTACTACTAAGAAGCTAAGAATATGACCATATATGATATCATAAAAAAAGTATGATTCTGTAATAAGTCAATAACATTATTTAAATCATTATACAGGAGGTTCGGACACGTACAAAGCATATCGGACCTAAGGTAAGGGAAAATATCACAATCTCATTTTTATCCGAGATTGTTTATACTTTGGTATTTACTGGGGTGTATTTTATCATCCACATCCATGTTTCCTCAAAATGTAATATTATTTCCATCCATAAAATTTTTTTTTAAATCCATTTTACCCTTTGGTGAGTTTTAGTAAAAGATATGAAAGGAATCTTTTGTCGTTTTTCGTACAAGGTACTTTTTACTTTTCCGACAAAAGTACAAGAAGAATGTTTTTTTAACTTATACAGCATGAATATATTTTTAAAACATTATTTCCAAGAATCTTCCTTTACAATTTTTCAAGTTTATTTTTAATCAACTTCTTTTAGTTTAAAATTTTATGACATATTACGAAAGGAAATTTTTTTTGAAGAAGAAAGGATATTTTCCTCAAGAATGGAGTTCAAGAGTTTTATCAAAATTATTTCCCGTCTAAGATAATATAGGGTTCTGTTTATATCCCTATTATTACATGGATTTGATTATTTTGTGATGGTAATATTTTTTTGAATTCCTTTATCTTATATGAATTTTTTTATGATGTCATGATGTTTAAGATTCCCATTTTTATTACATGGGTTATGCAATGATGTATGATTTATGATTTTGTGGCACAAATAAGAATGGTATCATTATGAGATGGGTGGGACCTATATCTCCCTCCAATGCATTGGGTAAAGATTTTATATCTCATGAGATAGACATGGCTGGAACGGTAGGTTATACCGGTTTAGTGAAACAGGACTGAAACGAGGAATGAACTCGGTTCAGAAAGGGACTTTGTACACTAAGATAGTCTTGGAAATGAGTCATGACTAATAAGAAATGATTCTCTATGATTATGTGTGTATGCCACAAAGTTTCATGTTTTAAGTTAGGATTATTGGGATTACATTTCACTACTATGATTTATCCCCTGTTATGAAATTATGATCTCTTTTGCAGGTTAATATTTCCAAAAGATATGTTCTTATGAATATGACGTGATTGATATTTATTTTGTTTACCCTTACTGAGCATTTGAGCTCACCCTTTTATGTTTTATTTTCCCTAGGACATAAAGAAAGTATTTAGGTTAAAAAATAAGATCTTTATGGGAGATGTTGAAGATCTTTCACCACGATTAGAACATTATATTCCGAGTTTCCAAAGACACTAAACTATTACGGTCCTTGTGTGTGTGTTTTTGTTATGTTCTAAGTATTCCGAAAAAGTAATGTACTATCCTTGTACGCCAGGCATAGGGTCTCTACAGTTGGTATCAGAGGAAAGGTTTAGTCAACCTTTGGAAATTATGATGCGAAAACATTAGTGAGATCCCTAGAGATATTTCTAAGGTATGTCTAGGGATATCTCTAAGGTTAAGTATTCGTATAGGTTATAGTCCTAGAATTGCGCTAATGATCTTAGAATTTAACCTAAGATGTTAGATATTGAGGATACTCCCCCTTTATTATGTTTTTTTCCCTAGAATAATTTTTTCCTCTCACACTATTCTTTTTGGGTTTTAGACAATGGCAGGAACCCGAAGGAACCGTGTTGATTAATGCAATGGATGATGTAATGATTGTCCTCCTGAACAAACAAATGTTATGGGAGATGGAGTGAAAAATCTTTTTGCTATACTTACACAAGCTATGAATCATTCTGGACTTCCAAATGAGCAGAGAAGGGAACAATATTCTATTGAGTCCCTCATGAGGCAACGTCCACTTTTTTTCAGTGGGTCTTCTGATCCACTTGTTGCTGAACAATGGATCAGTACAACTGAAAAGATATTTTCAGTTCTTCAATGTTATGAAAATGATAAAGTAATCTTAGCAGTATATCGTTTGGAAGGTGATGCTGATCAATGGTGGAATCTTATCAAGAATACGAGGCAAAGAGATGAAATTGAGTCCATGGAATGGGATGAGTTCAAGAACTTATTTTTCAATAAGTACTTCCCTCGTATTCTTCGAACAAATATGGAGAAGGAGTTTCTTGAACTAAAGAAAAAGGATGATGAATCTGCTGGTATATATGAAGTGAATTTTACAAGGCTTGCAAGGTATGCATCTGGATTTATCATCCAACCTGAATGTAATGTTGATCGATTCTTCAGTGGCTTAAAAAAAATCTTCTAAGGGAATTAACTATAAGAGACTTCAGTAGCTATGAAGAAATTGTGCGTTGTGCTTTCAAGGTATAAATAGAAGTTGGTGTTACTTATCCATCTCATAGTTTTGACAAGAAACGAAAGATGGAGTTCAAGGAGAAATCTCAGAATAATGGTGAAAAGAAGATGAATGTTTCCTTTTTCTCAAAGTGTGGAAAGTAGCATGGTGGAGATTGTATTAAAGGGACAAGTAAATGTTTCAAATATGGAAAGGAAGGTCATCGGGCATTTGAATGCCACGATGATGGGAAGAAGATGTCTAATGATGCAAACAAAGGAAGGGATACACAGAATGAACCTACTACATTTCAATGTTTCAAGTGCAAGGAGATGGGACATTATGCCAATAAATGCCCTAATCCAAGGGTTGATGATGATGGTCGACGTCAACAAACTCTTAAGGCTAAAGACAAAGGAAAGTCACATGCAATTTCTATCAGCGATGTTGAGTACGATAACGATGTGGTGAAAGGTACACTTACCATCCACCCTAAAGTAGCAAATGTTTTATTTGATTCTGGATCCACCCACTCTTTTATTTATGAATAATTTTCTAAGGGTATCACCATATTACCTCAACAATTAGATGTTGAGTTAGCTGTGACAACACCTAATGGCACAACAGTCGCATCAAAAGTTTATAATTCTTCTCCGATCGAAGTTTGTGGGAAAGTGCTTCCTTCAAATATTGTGATCCTTCCTATAGTGTAATTTGATGTGATTCTTGGCATGGATTGGCTTTATTTATATGGATCTCATATCAATTTCCAAATAAGGGAAGTCACATTTCATATTCCAGATCAATCTATGATCGTCTATCGATGCAAGGATGAACAAAAACATCCAGTGGAAATTTCTTCCATCTTATGGGTCTTGATTCCACTAAATGAAGGTTATTTATCTCAAATGGTTGGTGAGAAACTCACGATTAATAATATGCCCATTGTATGGGAGTTTGATGATGTCTTTCCGGAGGAATTACCGGGTCTTCCACCAAATCGTGAAGTTGAATTCTCAATAGAACTCGTACCGGGTGCTTTTCCTATTTCCAAGACACCTTATAGAATTGCCCCAATTGAGTTGCAGGAATTGAAGAAGCAACTCCAAGAGAATATTGATAAGGGATTCATATGCCTTAGTGCGTCACCTTGGGGCGCACCTGTTCTATTTGTTAAGAAGAAAGATGGATCAATGAGAATCTGCATTGATTATCGAGAACTTAACAAGATCACTATCAAGAAGAAATATCCTCTCCCACACATTGATGACTTATTTGACCAACTACGCGGAGCTCAATACTTTTCCAAGATTGATATTCATTCAGGGTATCATCAATTAAGGGTCAAAAGGGAGGATATACCAAAGACGGATTTTCGTACAAGGTATGGACACTATGAATTTATAGTGATGCCATTTGGTCTTACTAATGCCCCTGCTATCTTCATGGATCTGATGAATAGAGTATTTAGAGACTATCTTGATCAATTTGTGGTAGTCTTTATAGACGATATTCTTGTCTATTCAAAGAACAAGGAAGAACATGAAGATCACTTGAGAATTATATTGAAGACCCTGAGAAAGGAGAAGCTTTATTCCAAATTTACCAAGTGTGAATTTTGGCTTCAAAAAGTTTCATTTTTGGGTCACATAATCTCAAAAGAGGGGATATCTGTGGATCCAGCAAAAACAGAGGTTATTGAAAGATGGTCAAGACCAACAACAGTAACTGAGATCCGAAGTTTTCTTGGTTTGGCTGGATATTATCGACGTTTTGTGAATGATTTTTCACGATTATCTAATCCACTCACCATGTTGACTCGGAAAGGAGTTAAGTTTGTCTAGACGGAAGAATGTGAAGATAATTTCAAGGAGTTGAAAAGAAGGTTATCTAGTGCACCTGTGCTCACACTGCCTTGTAGTGGAGAAAGGTTTGTGATTTACAGTGATGCATCCAAGAAGGTATTGGGTTGTGTTCTTATGCAAAATGATATGGTGATAGGTTATGCCTCACGACAGTTGAAAATCCATGAGCAAAATTACCCAACACATGATTTGGAGTTAGCTGCGGTAATCTTTGCATTAAAGATTTGGAGGCATTACCTTTATGGTGAAAGGTGTGATATTTATACTGATCATAAAAGTTTAAAGTATATTTTCACACAAAAGGAGATGAATATGCGCCAAAGAAGATGGTTGGAGATGATTAAGTATTATGACTGCTCAATCCATTACCACCCTGGGAAAGCAAACAAGGTGGCAGATGCATTAAGTCGACAAGACCATGGTAGTTTATCCATGATGAGGATAAAAAAAGATCCAATATTTATGGATTTACAAAGGATGGATCTTGGAATTATAATGGAAGGGGAAAAATCTTATCTTTCTCAAATGAATATTCAACCATCTATACATGTGAAGATTAAATAGGCACAGAAATAAGATGTCGAGTTACAAAAGAAGGTGAGAATGGTTCTTGAATTCAACCTTGATTGTGATGGGATAATAAAGTTCAGGAATTGGGTCAGTGTTCCTCCCATCCTGGAATTAATGAAGGAGCTGCTGGATGAGGCTCATAGTTCTTCATTCTCTATTCATCCTGGAAGCACAAAGATGTATAGGGACCTGAAAGAGTACTTCTGGTGGGATGGCATGAAAAGAGATGTTGTTGAATATGTCTCTCGATGCTTGGTTTGTCAACAAGTTAAAGCTTAGAGACAGAAGTCTAAGGGGATGTTACAACCATTACCCATACCCAAATGGAAATGGGAAAACATCACTATGGACTTTTTCACAGGACTTCCTAAAACATCCAAAGGCAATAATGTTATCTGGGTCATAGTTGATCGTCTTACAAAGTCTTCACAATTCATTGCTATTAGAGAGGATTTATCTCTGGATCAGCTTGCCGGGATATATGTAAAGGAAGTGGTAAGATTGCATGGAGTACCAATTTCTATTATATCTGATCGGGATCCGAGATTTACCTCGAAGTTCTGGCGAAGTCTTCAGTATACTCTGGATACAGAGTTGAGTTTCAGCACTGCTTATCATCCTCAGACAGACGGCCAGTCTGAGAGAACAATTCAAACTCTAGAAGATATGTTGAGATCTTGCTCTATGGATTTCAAAGGTGGTTGGGATCAACACCTACCTTTGATGGAATTTTCTTATAATAATAGCTTTCACTCCAGTATTCAGATGGCTCCTTATGAAGCTCTCTATGGAAAGAAATGCAG
The DNA here is from genome assembly GCA_963277665.1 of Viscum album. Lineage (NCBI taxonomy): Eukaryota > Viridiplantae > Streptophyta > Magnoliopsida > Santalales > Viscaceae > Viscum > Viscum album. The sequence continues at coordinate 1,531,116,012 of OY728120.1, read as the reverse complement.
GACTCCAACTTTCTGGGATGATGTTGGGGAAAGAAAGCTATTAGGAACCGATCTCGTTGAAGAAATGGAAGAAAAGGTCAGATCTATTCAACAACACATAAGAGCAGCTCAGAGTCGATAGAAAAGTTATGCCGACAACCGAAGAAAAGACCTAGAGTTTGAAGTGGGTGATAAATTGTTCTTACGAATATCTCCCTGGAAGAGAGTCATGAGATTTGGAAAGAAGGGGAAGTTGAGCACTAGATATATCGGTCCTTTCGAAATACTGGATCGTGTCAGGAAGGTAGCTTACCGATTGGCGCTTCCACTGAACCTCTCTCAAGTACACGATGTGTTCCATGTATCTCTCCTGAGAAAGTACATACCTGATCCTTCACATGTACTTAGCTCAGAAGTTGTACCGCTGGAGCAAGATCTTTCTTATGAAGAATAACCGATAGAGATTCTGGATCGTAGCGAAAAAGTCCTAAGAAACAAGACCACTCGCTTGGTGAAAGTTTTATGGAGGAACCACCAATTAGAAGAAGATACATGGGATCTTGAGTATATGATGAGGGAGAGGTATCCTCATCTGTTTGTTACAAAGTGACGAATTTCGAGGGCGAAATTCATTTTAAGGGGGGTAGAATGTAACACCCGAGAATTTTATGTGAAATATTTTGTTTTTTTTATGTTATATAAATCATCAAAAAACATCTTTCACTACACAAAACACTATCTTGGCTTGATTTACAGGTAACCGCGGCCTTCCTTGATAGCTTGTGTCGTACGCAATACCGAGTTTCAGTAAACAGTGATATGCTATTAAAATATTATTAAAACTAGCCATTATGAATAGTAATAACCACTTTTTGAAATTTTATTTTTCAAAATGGGATTCATTTTTGGATTCGGAATATCTAAATTAGCCTAGGGTGAAATTTTGGTATTTTTCTGAAAACTTTCAATTTTTGATGAATAGTGAAACCACTAAGTGGTAGTTAAAAAAACTGAATTTTTCATAAAACTTAATTTTACCGCTTCTGTGAGTGGAATTTCGAAAATCCGAGAGACACGGTTAATATCAAGGACTAAAATTTGGTTCAATGAGATGAAAATAATTTTTGGTGAATAGTAACTTTTTACTTTTATTTACCACGGTTAAAAGTAAATAGGGAAATTAAGGATAAAAATGATATTATTATTACCCTAACACATGTCCTCATTCTATTGGAAAAGTGTAATTCGACCAAAAACAACCTTAGGAATAAAATATGACCATTTAGGCCCACTTGTATTAGATTAGGACATTTATTATTAATTTATTTAAAGAAGGGTTAAAATAGTTAAAATCAAAGTTTAATAAGTAAATCATTTTTAATATGGGGTCATACATAAGATAAATTCTACTATAAATATTAATTAGAAAGATAAAACTATTTCCTACATAATGGTATTTTATTTGTAATTTTTAGACATTAAATAATTTAATTTATTTATGACACAAAGATGATGCAGTAATTATCTTATTAATGAAATATTGACATAATTGATGTTGTAAACACCTAAAAAAATGTAATTTGAGACTTTTTATGAATTACACTAATTTTATAGATTAATATGACATGTTAGTATTTATTTAATTAACTTTTTTCGAACTAATCCTTCTGTTATTATTTTCACAAAAATTAATTACTAAATAGTGTCAAAATTGACATAAAATAGTTTTTAAAACGAATATTATATTAGTAATTGTTATTTTATTCCTAAAAATCTAAGGTTCGGCAAAATGACTTAGATAAGGTTATATATATTAATAATAAACAACTTGGGGTTAGTTTGGCTGCTTATAGTAAGTTTATTAACCTTATAGTATAAGAACACAAGAAGACACAGTAAAAGTAAAATTATTTAACTTAATGTTAAATCTAAATGATAAGGTTAAAATAGGAACTTAAACTTGTCTAAATTCTATTGGATGAGAGTATTTCTACCCATCCCCACCTTAGAATCTAAATAAATCAATTTGGATCTATTTAAAACCGAACTTTACTTTATAATAAAATAATATTTTTAGTTTTTCCAAAGGATCCCCTCTCCTCCCTTATAAAAGGGAACCTCCTCCCCCTCTTCCTCACACCACTTTGAGCCTTCAATCTCGGACAACCCCTGACATGTTCTCCTCTCCACTTCCCTAGAAAGATCATAGAGGTTCTTTTATTCCTCAAAGACCAATTTTAGTGCCCTAAGAGGAGGTCTCAAAGAGGCGCTTCAAAGAAGAGGTAATTTCCGTTACCGATTCTTTCATCTTTATTTCTTCTTCCACCTCTTCTTCTTTAGTTGTTTCATTATGAAGTAATAACATAAGTATCACTAATATACTGATATGTTATTATAAGTATTAAACAATCCTATTTAACCATCTATCCATCCTACGGAAAAAGAAATCACCGCGCGTGCGTACGTACGGAATACCGTCTCCACGCCGTGGTGTAATCTATTTTCCACCACCACATTAATTGGATGGGTATAATGGTGTAAATAATGACTATATATGACTATTATAAAGTGATACTGATTCTGAAATAGTATACATACACTGCAATACAATTCCACGATCATAGGAACAATATCATCACTCGTGCGTACGTACGGAATACCATCTCCACGATGTGATGCGACTCGTTCTACATGATCTTCATTTCATAATGATTATATAAATGAATTTAATGAATGAATATGATATATATTACACTAATAACATTCTGGTAATGAGGTATCTATAACCTAAATAGATGAATAATAATTTATTCGACAAAACATGCATAAGAACAAAAAGTTATAAACACCCGAATAACAAGTAGCAATGAAATATTACTACTAAGAAGCTATGAATATGACCATATATGATATCATAAAAATAAGTATGATTCTGTAATAAGTCAATAACATTATTTAAACAATTATACAGGAGGTTCGGAAACGTACAAAGCATATCGGACCTAAGGTAAGGGAAAATATCACAATCTCATTTTTATTTGAGATTGTTTATACTTTGGTATTTACTGGGGTGTATTTTATCATCCACATCCATGTTTCCTCAATATGTAATATTATTTCCATCCACCTACAATTTTTTTAAATCCATTTTTACCCTTTGGTGAGTTTTAGTAAAAGATATGAAAGGAATCTTTTGTCGTTTTTCGTACGAGGTACTTTTGGACTTTTCCGACAAAAGTACAAGAAGAATGTCTTTTTTGACTTATACGACATGAATGGATTTTTAAAACATTATTTCCAAAAAGATTCCTTTACAAGTTTTCACGTTTATTTTTAATCAACTTCTTTTAGTTTAAAATTTTATAACATGTTAAGAAAGGAAAATGTTTTTGAAGAAGAAAGGATATTTTCTTCAAGAATGGAGTTCAAGAGTTTTATCAAAATTATTTCCCGTCTAAGATAATATAGGGTTCTGTTTCTATCCCTATTATTACATGGATTTGATTATGTTTTGATGGAAATATTTTTTTGAATTCCATTATCTTATATGAATTGTTTTATGATGTCATGATGTTTAAGATTCCCATTTTTATTACATGGGTTATGCAATGATGTATGATTTATGATTTTGTGGCACAAATAAGAATGGTATAATTATGATATGGGTGGAACCTATATCTCCCTCCAATGCATTGGGTATAGATTTTATATCTCATGAGATAGACATTGCTAGAACGGTAGGTTATACCGGTTCAGTGAAACAGGACTGAAACGAGGAATGATCTCGGTTCAGAAAGGGATTTTGACCACTAAGATAGTCTTGGCAATGAGTCATGACTAATAAGAAATTATTCTCTATGATTATGTTTGTATGCCACAAAGTTTCATGTTTTAAGTTATGATTATTGTGATTACATTTCACTACTATGATTTATCCCATGTTATGAAATTACGATCTCTTTTGTAGGTTAATATTTCCAAAAGATATGTTCTTATGAATATGACGTGATTGATATTTCTTTTGTTTACCCTTACTGAGAATTTGAGCTCACCCTTTTATGTTTTCTTTTCCCCAGGACATAAAGAAATGATTTAGGTTAAAAAAGAAGATCTTTTTGGGAGATTTTGAAGATCTTTCACCACGATTAGAAGATTATATTCCGAGTTTCCAAATACACTAAACTATTACGGTCCTTGTGTGTGTGTTTTTGTTATGTACTAAGTATTCCGCAAAAGTAATGTAATGTCCTTGTACGTCAGGCTTAGGGTCTATACATGAGAGGCTTGTTGGGAGCTTGGGGCACCTTGAGAGGATTCTAGAGAGAGTAGGGCAGAGGTTGGACGAACTCCAAGTGCTTTGAGTGAGGAGGAAGTGGGAGCTTGGGTGGGTTTATATAGGAAAGGTGAGGGAATTCTTTATTATTTAGGTTTGGGACCCCTTATATTAAAATAATCCAAACCAAAAACCATCCCATGTTATTTACCCATGGTTTCTGGAAAAAGAAAGAGGAAAACAATATTTTACAAGGCCAAGGTCCGAACTTATTAAAAAATTAGGGTTGCTTATGTGGAGGTGAGTCACACTCCCATGGAAATTAATTTAAAAAGGCAAAGTGTTGAATAAGTCTTGAGGGCTCCATTAATGCTTTGAAAAGTAAGTCAAACAAACCCAAAAACTCATTATTTTAATGATAAAACACATATTGTCCGAACATAATTATTACATCATCATTGGGTTATTATGATGTCATAAAACACATTATATATTTAAATGGTATTTAATTTTTACCCAAAAATTTGACTGTCTCAGAAAATTATGAAAAATTCACCGTTGGATAATTTCGACATCCTGATTCCAAAAATAATATTTATTTTATCTAAATAATTTTATAAATATATAAATTTTCACTTTTAAAATAAAAACTGACATTTATAAGAAATTCACGGGTTTTGACAGAAATGGCTTTCAAACCTTAATAAAAATTTTAATTGCATTCATAAAATTATAAGATAATTTATATTTAATAAAAATTAATTTAATATTAATAATATTATTTTATTAAAATATTATTTAATTTAAAAATCCTTTAATTTAATAAAATATAATTCTTAATTAAATAATAACTAAAAACACCATTTTTACTTTAAAAACTAATTACAATGTATCAAAAATGACTAGAAATTATATTCATTATTATATACAAAAATAATGTACATGAACATGGTGCTACTTATTTGTTACATAACCCCTTAAAATAGCCGCATAAGACCTAAGGGTAAGGTGTGCGATGGTGACAGACTCTTGGGGCGGCTCGTATAACATCGCTCGAGTGGTAATCTCTATCAACTTCCACTTTTCCCGTAGACGGTCCCGTTCAAGCTTGACATAATGAAGTTCATCTTGGGCTTGGTCAAGGGAGAAGCCCAAAGATGCAAACTCTTTTCCAAGCTCCAACAAATGGGCTTCGTAAGGGGCAATTCAACCGGATGAGGCCATCGCTTCCTTTGTCTGAGTAGAAATGGGTTCGTTAAAGTCTTATATTTATACTACTCAGATGATCACTGTTAAACAGCTATAAAAGTAACAGTCACAAATCTTAACGTAAAACTAAAGAAGTTGAAATCTTATAAAAACATTTTTCATAAAGAAAAATTTAACTAGATCAAGAGGGATTTTACATTAATGAAACTTTGGGTCGTTACAATCAGAGAACTGGAATCAGATTCGGAGGGATTGGTGATTCGGAAGGAGAAGGAGGGCTTCAGATTTCGCAAATAGAGAAATTCCCATCCGAAAACCATAGTAGGTATATGAATTTAGAATGAATTGGAAAACTCATAATAATTTGGTGAACCGCGAACCTAAAATAACAAGGAAAGGAGAACCGCGAACCATACCCCCTCCTTGGATGACTTCCTCATAGATCAGGGCGTTTATGCCTCTTTTCCAATCCGGTGTACCGCATAACACCCTCCTCTGTGGGCGAAGCCCTGACCGACGAGCCTCTGATCGGCACCGCCCTTGACCGCCGCTACTCGCCTGGAACCCTCCACGAATCACCCTGGATTGGGGATTGATCCCGAAGCTGTGAACCACCCTGGTTCGCGAATTGATCCTGATGCCGCGAACCACCCTGGTTCGCGGATTGAACCTGAAGCCACAAACCACACTGGTTCGCGGGATGCCAATCAGTCCGCGAACCACCCTGGTTCACATATGGCTTCTCCAGCTGCGTGGCACATCCCCACCTGAAGGGCACCACCACCCATACCTCTCGGTGGCTCGCCAAATACTTCGGTGTTCTCATCTCTTGAGCCAGGTAAAATCCTTCCAATCCAGCCAGGTCTTCCGCGACTCCCTCATTGGCCTATTCATTGGCCCCGAGCCGAGGCCTCCGCTAGAGCCACCGGATCCACGTGGTATAACATTCAGGCACATCAACGCGCCATTTTGAGTTCATATACCCACGGTAAACAGGGGCAAATGGGTGCCCCAACCCTTGGGTGGATTCCCGAAGCATGCATGGGTTCACATTCCCACGGTAATGCGGGGTCTGAGCCCGAGAGCCCCCTTCCTGCCTCTACTCTCCAGGATGGGGGACTGCATGCTTTGGCGGTCAGGAACTTCTCCCCCCCCAGATAGGGGGCGGCATACCCATCTGAAGTCAGCCGTCCCCATGCACCTCGGTACTTCCTCAGGTATCTCCCCGGGGAATAAGAGAGGAGATGGGGACAAGAGAACCCCCATTTCCCTCTCCCACTGGGCTCTATCGCTCTGTACGTCAATCTCAGAGTAATCCCTAACCTTCTAGCCCTCCTCATAGTGTAATCCCCAATCCATCACCCTGGGCCGCCTTCATGCGTAAGCCCCACTCTGCTTCTCATGGACGCACCATTCGCGACGTGATCCTCTGGTCCCTGCTGCCTCTTGTTTCTCACACCGAGCATGACTCACATGGGCTTAGAGTAAGCATAGACCATGAAATCCTCTTATGGGATACCCTAGAGCGTAATCCACAAGCTAAGAGAACTACGGGGTCTTTGATCCATGCCAAAGCATGGTACATAGGAAGCCTCCACGAGGTTCAAGTCCACCACTCGGTCATTTCTTCGAGTCGAGTTCTACCCTCGTCCAGCATGACGTTAAAATGTATATCCGAAATACGTGGACTTTGATCCCTACTTCTTATGCAGGGTATGTAGGAAGCCTCCCTGAGGTTCATGCCCAACATCTGGTTGATCCGATCATCTCCACATCGGTTCACCATGCCACTCCTAGTGCTTCCTTAATTGAGTTCCAACCCTTCGGTTTCATTAATCCAATGAGGGATGGTAAACCATGGGCATAAATGATTCTGAACCCCTATGTCCAGTTGATCGTTTCCCACTAGGGTTGAATCCGTGGATACTATGTTTGGGTATAAACCAAAGATTCGCGAACATATGAATACATCTTAAATCTATAAGAGAGTCCTAGAAGAGGCAATAATTTCCCCCAAAAAGGGTGTGATGAGCCCGACTTCCAATCCTCTTGACCAATGTGAGTTATTAAGAGTCGCTGGTCAGACCATCCAGCGAACGCCAGCCTTTGGAAAGCAGGTCCATCAATCATTAGATACGGAGCTGTTGGGCATTTCGTAGCCGAAAACCAGAACAGAACAAAAAATGGTGAACCCGACGTGAATCTTTAACCAAACATGAAGTATTTAACCTAATCTCACCCAGTTCCCCCTTATGCTCCAAAGGAGGGTCAATCTAGGTCATTAATTATGCATGGGATTATGAGATGCTGCTTTGACGGGTTTGCTGCTTGTATTTTCTAAAATGTTTCGCATGCACTACTTTCAGAACTCCCTTCAATGCAATGGCATCACAAAGGATCTCACAAGTGCACACATCCAACGACGCAAGGACGAGACTTCCTCAACAACAGAGGACCCCGTCACCCACCCAACATCTTCAACGCTGGGTTTAGGACGTGATGATCTGAGAGTACCACGTGAATGGTACTCTCCCAACAGTGGAGGCGGCGATGCACGTCCTCCAATCCGTCAAGACTCGTCGGTCGCCTGCCCAGCAGCGACCGCAAAGGCAGACTCAGAAAACCCCTGTCGCTATCTTCAACCGTTTCAGAAGCCTATCCCCGGAATGGGACAATGCGTACCTCCCTTATCTTAGGGAGGTGGATGAGGTTGGAATTGAGGACTTCATCCCTATCGAACGGGGGTTCTGCTCTAAGGACCCCGCTGGAAGGCGTCATCGCGGTCACTCCACGACTCAACATCCTCGCGCCGAGGAGGATGTTTCCCTGAGGATTTAGGCCCACGCTCTCGAGCTTCGGCCCCTCGGACCGCCCAACGAGGGCGGTAGATGTACAATCGGGGACCGGTTATCACCCTGGTCCCCCTGAGGAGGAGCTCCGCTGCTTAGCCACAGAGACGTACCACGAACATGCACCTACACCTGTTCGATCCTCCCGAGCCCGCCATCCAGACATGGAGGCATCATACGAGCCGGCGTGCATCCCCGCCGAGCTCCATCAAGCCCGTCGCTCAAGGAGGACGACACTTACCAGGAAGGCATATCTCCCTGCCCAGGGTCGTGAATCCCACCAGCTTGACATGGTAGTGACCCGGCACTTGCAGGACCAGCTTCTGGCAGTTGCTTCAGACGCCCACCATCCTGATATGGTGGCGATCAACAAAGCCTTCCACCCAGATGTGGTAGAAAATCATAGGTGGGCACGTCTTCCTGCCAACAAAGGCCACCGACTCGATACGGTGGGAAATCAATATATGCAGTGCCAGCCCCCTGCGGATGCAAGTAATATCTACCACCCCGATGTGGCGGAAAACGGAGAGAGAAACCAGCATATCCTGGTACAGGGGCAGATTCGTTCACCTGCCCCGACGTAGGAGAATTTTCTGTACCCACTAACCACTGGAGGACTGGAGCAGGATATTCCTACTCCGATACCGGAATGGGCCTTCATACCCGTTCCAGCCAAATATGTCTCTCTACATATCCTGGAAATGATGTAGGAGTAGGTATCAATCCCAGATCATATCTTGTAGACTTTCCATCATGTGATTGCATCGATGGCAATAGCAAGGACTCGGGCCCATGAGCCCATCTCCCCAATTGAGGCGACTCATTAAAGAGACAAGATAGCCGCCTCGGAGTAGATCTGTATCCCTGCTTCAGCCCAGGAGGGTCCCCGGCTATATTCCGCGACGCAAGGGAAACCGGATTGAGAAGATTCACTCGTTCCAACTGGGGGATATCCGTCCATCGTGGTGGATGCTCCAGAGAAGGCATATATCCCTTCTAAAAGTCATGATGTTCGTCGGCGTATCCTGGAAACATCATGGGACATAATTAGACAGGAACCCAAAGGTTAAGGTCGTTTTCAACAGCATACGTTCCCCACTGCCCGCAAAAGAGCACCTCAAACACGCCGAAGGTAGCTGGAAAATAAATAGTGGGTTCATGACTCCGCTCTACTGGAAGATGGGGTCTCTGATGCCTCTAATCATGCCACAAAGGCGCAAAAACCTACCCACACATTACAATATTATGGGAGTGGTAGTAGCAGTTGCGAAGGTCCTCCCCGGAATGTCGCTACCAGCAGCTCTAAAGGTCCTCCCCAGAGCACCCGTGGGGGCCTCCCCCGTGGGCATATAACGATCGATCACGAGATGTTCTCTCTTGATGCGAGTCACGGAAACCCTTTACATGACCAGAATATCGAGCAAAAAAAATTTCCTCCACTTGTTGCGGTCCACCCTGAAGGTCCTCCCTGGGGTATACGCTGCAATCACTCTCCATGTAGTGGGACCACAGATTGTGATGGTAGTCCTCGCTATCATAGTCTCAACTATGAAGGCCCTCTCCATAGTGACGTCTCATTACGACAAGAAGGTCATCCCCTTGTCGTAGCCTACCCTGAAGGTCCTCCCCATGGGTTACGCTACAACGGAACTCCATGCAGCCAGGCCTCAGGTCACGGTGGTAGTCCTCACCACCCTGATAACGGAGGTCCTCCCCATAGAGACGTCGAGCAATGAGAAGGCCCTACCCTCATTGTGGTACATTCTGGAGGCCCTCCCCAGGATGTATCCCGCAGATATTCTCCCTGCGGCAACAGTAATTGTAGTCCTCGCCATTGTCGCAGCTGTGATGGTAGTCCTCGCCACCATGACTGCTATTGCGAAGGTCCTCCCCGCAGTGGCCCCAAGCAACAAGAAGGTCCTCCCCTTGTCACGGCATGTCCTGATGGTCCTCCCTAGGATGCACGTCGAACGCCAAGCCATGATGGTCATCCACACCATGATGGCAGTTGTAGTGAAGGTCCTCCCTGTAATGACGCTACACAGCCAGAAGGTCCTCCCCTTGCTGCAACATGCCTTGGAGGTCCTCCCCAGGGTGTGCACTATAAAAGTCCTCTGTGTAGTAAAGCATCAAGCAGTAATGGTAGTCCTCGCCATTACGGCTTTCATTGCGAAGGTCCTCCTCGCGATGACATATTATATCGACAGGAAGGTCCTCCTCCTGCCGAGTCAAGCACCGAAAATCCCCCGTATGTCGAAGCACTCAAACGGATGGGATCAAGCATGTCAGTTTTCTAGCTTGTCGCTAACGATGCCCTTATTCGATCAAGAGCCATTCTAGGGCCGTGTTCATCTTCTGAACCACCTCAGAATCACCCACAATACAATTTGATACCTACCCGTCCGACTGCCTCCGAAAACAGTGAGAGCCTTAACTGGGCTGAACAGGTAGAGGAATCACTGGTGGAGGAATATGCCGATATGTTGCACCTGAGGAAACAACAGGCCATGAATGATATACCAGTCATGTTTTGGCCCACGACCACCTCTCTATTCAACATACCAAGAGAATTGTCGGAAGAATTCATGCACGACATCTGCCATAATATATGAATGACCCTCCACCAGTTGAATTCAAGCTTCCTACCCTATGATGGGTATGTAGACCACGTCAAGACGATAGGAGACCTCCTATGTCACATCCACCTGGAGGCCCTTTCCTCGACGTGACAACAACGCCCCGAGAGGTGCAAAGAGAATATGGAGGCATCTTGCCTCCGTGCACTGCATGAACTGCGCCGCCTCATCGGTGATGCTCTGACGGGAGTCCATATTAGGGGATGTGGGGAACACGGAACTCCGCATTTCACTCTGCTCCCCACCGAGAAAAACCCGTTTGGCATGGTATCGTGTCACATCGTCACATCGAGACGACAATCAGGTGGACCCCCTATTTAGGAAGGGCAACACACCCAACAGAGTCGGGCCTCGAGTAAGTCCCAGAAGCCTCAGGCCCAGCGGGAACGAGCCATTCAAAAACTCCAGAATCAGGTCACCGAGAGAATACAACAGACCTCTCGCCTAAGAGAGGCCAATCGGTGCTCTCTGCCTGCCTCCCCAAAAAGGGACTGATCCACAGGTGAATTCGGCACCAGATCTGGTTCACCTCCGGATGGGGGCACGGGAGATCAGGCAGGTCGTGATAGCCGCAGCTACTGCCGCAATCCAGGGTCAACCCCAGCCTGTAGGTATGGGGGCATTTTTAACAACAAATTCCCCCGTAAGACCAATAAAACTGGGAAGAGACTCAATTTATAGGGAACGGAGCCAGCCCTAGCCCTCAGGGCTGGGGGCATTATTACCCCCTCAACAACAACCTCCCCCACAAGAGTCTGTATTCTCTCATCTAGGGAGGACAGTCAAAAGAGGAGGTTCTCGTCCTATCCCTTCATTTGAATCATCATCCCCTCTGAGATGAAGGCGCACCGTAAGGTCGCATCAGGAAACTCTCTGCGTCACCCTTCGTCAAGAAGTTCGAGGGAAATCCCAGGTCATGAAAGGGAAGGAAAACCGAAGAAGCGGGAGATCCTCTTCCTATTTGGAAGATGACATCCCCTCCACCCCGCAATATGCGTTCATCAACGCCTTAGAGGCTAACCCTGTGGGTTACACCGGAGAAAATGAAAATCCAGACGGATCGGGAGACGATGGTTCTTGCCAGGCTGTGGCTCACCATGAACCCCCAGGTGTGCACACCCGGAACCAAAGGGCCACATTAAATATGGTCGCCCCTTCAGCTAACCTCCCTCCACCTACCCTGCGAGCTTCCAAAAAGGATAATAATAAAGGAACGGTTACCCTTAACCCGTCCCCCTCTCTTGATAAAAATGAGCCACTCACACTCGAAGAGAGGTTTGCTCAACAGGAAGAAGAGATGAAAGAGTTGAGGCGGCTTAACGCCGATCTGCTCCAAAGGAACCTCCTTATTGAAGGAGATTCCCAAGAAGAGCCATGTCATGCACTCCTGGTGAGTGCACTTCAAAGGCTAAGGCTTGCACCGACAAACATATCATGATCAGGGCTCCTGCCCAATGAGGCACCTGGTTCATCCAACTACCTAAATGTGGATGATGAATACCAGGATTTCCCTCCACTTAGGAGGAAACTGGAGAAAGTACGACCGAACCGTCTAAGGGTACCCCAAACAGAATACGAACCCCTTGTGTCGTCCAATCCAGATCCTCAGGAAATTCCCCGAGCTACTCCTGCCCAGGACTGGGCCCAAAAGGATGTAAACCAGGGACTAACCAATACCATCGAGTCATTAACAGCTCGATTGGAAGTGATGGAAGGGCGACGCACTCTGATACCGCCGGAGCGGAAACCCCACCTAGATTGGGTGACCAACACACCACCTCCACCGAATTTTGGGAGCCCTTTATTCCCCATCATCAATGGATCAGGCGATCCGGAGCAGCATTTGATGCACTACGCGTCCTATTGAGACCCTATGATGGGGACTCCAGAACAACAAGAAGTAGTTGTAGACGCCGGAAAAGTCCGTTGTTCCCAAACGAAGATCCGGATGCGGAAAGCGAGGTCATATTTGGAGTCGGAAGAATGTTTCGGAGGGCCCGGAGGCCTTGCGCGGAATTTCAGAGGTCTGCGCGCAAAGATGATGATCCGCGCGCAAAACCCCCGGGATGCGCGCAACTCCCTTGCGCGCGGTGCCCGATTCCGCGCCCGCGAGGAGAATTCCGCGCTCGCGCCTTGGATTCCGCGCCCGGGGTTGCCTATAAATACTAGGCGACCCCCAACGTTTCAAAGGTTGCTGGAAGTCGAACGGTCTCCCGCGCGCGCAATTCAACCCCTTCCGCGTGCAATGCCGATCTTCAGGTAACCTCCTTTCTTTCACGCAATAGAGACTTGGGGTCCGCCTTCGCGCGCAATCCCCTTGGCTCATTTCCTTTGAATAAATTTCAACCCGAAGGCCTTTGCGCGCAAAAGAAGCCTCTTGCGCGCAATTGCCCCCGGGTGCGCGCAATCCAACCCGATTGCGCGCACCCCCCATCTTCAAAGTGGCCATTCGTTAGAGAATGAGCCGTTGCCCCCGCGTGCTACCCGAAGCCCGGTGCGCGCAATCCCCATCATCCGCGCGCGAAGCGCTGGCCCAATTGCGCGCCAGCCCGCCATTTTGCGCGCCGATCCGCGGTTTTGCGCGCAAAGCTCCTCTTTTGCGCGCAATCCGCCAGGGTCGCCTCCCTTGACCCCCTGCGGGTACCCGCCTGCGTGGCGCCCGATGGTCTTCATCGCAGGTGCCTGCACCGTGCGCTGTCTTCCCGTGCAGCCTTCCAGGCTCGTGCGAAGTGACACGGACCCGTCGGCGGCAATCATTCGTCCAGCATGACGTTAAACTGCATATTCGTCCAGCATGACGTTAAACTGCATATTCGTCCAGCATGACGTTAAACTGCATATTCGTCCAGCATGACGTTAAACTGCATATTTGTCCAGCATGACGTTAAACTGCATATTCGTCCAGCATGACGTTAAACTGCATATTCGTCCTGCATGACGTTAAACTGCACATATGTCCAGCATGACGCTAAACTGCACTACGTCCCGCATGACGTTAAACTGCGCATTCGTCCAGCATGACGTTAAACTGCCCATACGTCCAGCATGACGTTAAACTGCACATTCGTCCAAGATGCACGACGCTAAACTGCCTAGCCCCCCATCGTCCGCGCTGCAAGACGTTAAACTGCCAAGTGTTTCGTCCTCAACACACGACGTTAAACTGTACTTCGTCCGGCAAGACGTTAAACCGTCCGCTTCATCCTCAACACACGACGTTAAACTGTACTTCGTCCGGCAAGATGTTAAACCGTCCGCATCGTTCGATCCCGTGCCTCGCACGCAGGGTCTCCCCCGGTTTGGATGTGGCCCCCACCCGCTCGTCTCTGCAGGGATGTCGGGATTGTCCCGCTTTTGGGACGATTTAATGGGAGTGGCTTTTCCCTACGGGGGTAGGGTATTACAAACCCCTAGTTTCTTGTGGGGGGCTGCACATGTGTATCTCCATTGCGCTCCCCCACTGCCGAAGCCAGTAGAGGGTGTGACTGGGATCGAGGTGTCTCCTACTTTCGGTCCAAGTCCCTTCCAACTGAGTTTTGCCGCATCCGGGCTGCCTCAAGTGCGTAAGTCCTGACAGAATGAACTACATGGACTTTGATCCCTGTATTCTAAACAGGGTACGTAGGAAGCCTTCTTGAGGTCCAAGCCCGCCACCTGGTCGTCCCGGTCGTATTTACGTCGGTTCGTCCATCAGTGGACCCCTCCAGGGTTCACGCTTGCGTCGATTCACCTATGAATCCGCCCCTGTGGGAGACTGCCCGTGTGTATCTCCACTGTGCCTCCCCATAGCCCCTTTTCTCATTTCTCCTTTTATCGTCCAGCATGACGTGAAACTGTGATCCACCCGGCCGTTCCACCCCCCTCTGTGCGAGGTGGTCCGGTTCAATCCTCCGCCCGGCGGCCTAGACCTCTTCGTGAGTCGGCTTGCCGACGTCCAGCATGACGTTAAACTGTATACCCGAACTACGTCGACTTTGATCCGTGCTAACGCGCGGTACGTAGGAAGCCCCTACGGGGTCCAAGCTCTTCACTCCATCATCCATCCTGATCCTTACCCGGGCCGCCACATCCCGGTGGGGTCATGCCACTTCACTCCACTCCACGTTACTTGGGAAGCCGCCCATGTGCTGGCCCCAGCGTCGGAGGTTCCCCGCAAGGGGTTCTGTCATCTGATCCACTTTTCGTGTTGATCGGTCCGATGCCGTCCCCGCTGGACGTTAAACTCGCGGCATACCCCGTGTTAAACATGGGAAGCTGAGGAAAACCTCAGGTGACACAGTTCCCCGCACCTAGTACGGGATGCCTCAGGCCATCATGCCTTCGAGAAGCCCTATTAGGGACGGAAGACAGACGTGCAGAGCCGCAGTGCTACGACACGCCCCCAGCACCCAGAGCCACCCGGCCTTCTCACTGCAGGTTGCTGCCCCGCCCAGACCCCTTGGAGCGTCCGGGCGGAAGCAGCGTAATTAACCGGTGTCCATGAAGATATGGCGCCGGGAACGAGATTCACGAACATTCTTAAGTCTATGAGGGAGACCCGGATTAGGCGACGAGTTTCGAGGAGACGTCCAAGGAAGGAGGAGCCGACATCCCATCATCCCGGTTTCGATCAAGGAGCAGACGCCCCTGAATAAGGGACGAATGCCGCCCGCCCTTGGAAAGCGGGACTGCGGGACCACAAGTCGTGCGCCCATCCCCTCGGGTTGACGGGTGCACGCGCGAACGCGTCCTGGCGGAACAGCGTAACCCGACGCACATCCGCACCGAAACAGAAAAATGGTGAACCCGACGTGAATCTCTTCTCCTCGATACGAAGACCGATGGCTTTCAGAGGTGTTGGAAGACCGGTGTGTTGCCCGACCAAGCATTCAGTCTTACCCGCCAGGGGCTGGGGAAGTGAAATCGGGCACTCCGTCTCGCAACGTCGAGGGCCTGGGTTCCCCCCACGAAAGGCGTCGTGGCACTAATGGTTGGTTGTCGATTCCTTTTTCCTGTCAGTGTTAATGGGTCATTCTCCCTGCTTTCAGAAATCAGGTCGCCCGATCCAGTGCCCGATCACCACCCGCCCACTGGCGCAGGGGCAGGGGAAACACCGACGCGGCTACTCCGCGCGGTCCCGCTCGTTCCACAGCCGTCCCAGCAGCCGCAATTGCGGGACGACCACGCCCTCTCTCCCCCTCGAAGGTCATCCAGAGAAGGGTGATCAACACCCTGGTGCGGAGATACGAGGAAGAGGGAGTCATCCCCACTAGGGAAATGGCTCGCCTAGACCTTGAGGAGGCTGCGCCTCGCCACCACCGCCGCCCCCGAGGGCCGCGCAGGGAGGCACTGCTGCCTACCTCAACGTCCAACCGCTTCAGGAGCTTATCCCCGGAGCGCTCTGACAGTTCCCTTCCCTACGCGGATGAGGTGGAAGAGGCCCGGGATCACCCTATCCGGGATTCGCTCCAGGGATCTACGGTAAGGACTCCCACCAGGCCACGGCGACACCGCCGCCAGGCCTCTCCAGTCGAAGAGCGGGCTCTCCACCTGCCCGCGCCGCTCATCCCGACTCGTCTGTCTCGACGCCAACGTCGGGCACGAGCGGAAGAGGATGCCCACCTTGGGGCTCTAGCAACAGCGGCCGCATTGGCCCAAGCCACTGCTGGCTCCAGTCGCCAGGCCTCTGCGCATCCTAAGCAGGGGAACTCCTATGCCCGACCTGGATCGAGGCCCCGACCGCCCCAAAGGCAGGTTGGGTCGACTCTCCCGGTTGCTGGCACTGGCAGTAGCCACCGCGGACCACCTCGCGGTAGCGCTATTCACCGGCAGGATCTACTCTGTGTGGCCGATCCAGGAGGCATGGGTCATCCCACCTTCCGATCCCGGCCCGGAGTCCTGCCCGGAATCATCTCTCCCCGCGTCCCCTTTGATATCTGTCCCGGTGCCCCTCGCACCTTGGTTCCCAGTCCTCTTGGCCCTAGCACCAGTGCGGCCGGAGGACGCCAGGACAGAGATCAGCCCTGCCCCGGAGAACCACCCAGGGGCAGGAAGGCAAGGCGTCGACGCCGAGGGAAGAATGTTACGGAATTCCGGACAGAGATCCGACCGGTTTGCTTCTCTGACTCAGAGGCGGAGTACGATTCGGCGACAGAGCCCCTTCCCCAATCCCGCCAGTCAAGGGCAGGGGTAGGAATGCGGCACGTCAGCCTCGTGCTCCCCGAGAGCGAGATCGATGTGATCCCCGCTTCTCTCCGAAGGTATATCCGGAGTAACGAGGGCCTGGTAGACCCCCAAGGATCAAGCATGCGGTTGGTACCGGCCCCTCCGGAAGTGCCTTCCGCCTCGATCGGAGAAGCCGGAGACTTTTTCTGGGGATCGACGGTCGAACCACGATCTGGTGCACCCTCGGCGAGCACCGATGCTACGGCAGGATGTTCGCTCGTCGGCCCGTCCTATCGTGATGTGGTAGCCAGGGCACCGCCACCCTCAGAGGGCGGCCCGGGATATGGAGGCCAATCAGCCTGTTCGCCGTATTCACCGTCGGCCAGCCCGTCGGCCCGGCGGCCCGCCTCGGCACCACTACCAGTTCCCCGTCCGTTCCCAGCCATGGAAGAGGACCAAGGAGATCTGGGTCCCGAGTTTGAGTCGTGGAGCTTCTGGACCGTCCTTGCAGAGGGCCACTTCCCTGATAAGTTTTGGCCAGTCGCAGGACCGGGCTTTGATGCACCCGAATCGCTCACCCCGGATGAGTTCGAATGCTTCCGCCGAACTCTCCGGGAGACTCGCTCCTGTCTTCACCGCCTACAAATGCCATACCCCGGGAGTCAAGCGCACCTGGAGGATATTGGTGAGCAGTGCCGTCAAATTGACCTGGCCATACTCCCCGCGGTTCGGCACCCCGGGTCATTTGAGCACCACGAGGCCCTCCAACAACGATGCGTTGAGTGTTTTCAAGTACTCCGCAAAGTTATCGAGGAAGCCACTCCCCACGTGTATATCCGTGGATGGGGGCAGTACGCTGCCCTACGCTTCAGTGTGATTTGCCGACAGCCCGATTCGCTGGGTGGCCCTAAGGGTATATCCCCAGGGACAGAAACAGTCAATATGGCTGACCTGTCGGGAGAGGGGAACGACTTGGAACTTCTCGACGGGGGCTTCCCCCCGAAGACAAGCCGTCATCAGATCCATCAGTGAGAGTTACTCGTCATCAGAGAAACCTCATGGGGCTCCCCGCACCCACTGAAGCACTGACGTTGAGCCGAAACGTCAGCAAAGGAAAAGAGCACAGCGAGGCTATAAGGCCCGCCGACCCATCTGCCTCCATGCAGAGGGCAGAGGAGGATCCCGAGAAGGCTACGCTACGTCAGCAGCCCGCCGAACAGAAGAAGCTGGTTGACCAGCTCCTCGCCGAGCGCGCTGCAGAACGGCGGCCTGACTACGGTGATCCCAGGCCAGGACAGCAGGGACCGGAACAACCGCTCCTCGACGAGACTCTCCCGGGCAACCGTGATTACGCCGTGTTCGCCGACAGGAGAGAGGCCATTGCCTATGGCAAGAGGGCGCGGTATGTTTCGCCACACCCTCCCGAGCGGCGTGACTACCTGAGAGATCCCTCTCGGATTCCTCCCGCTGCCCCAAGGGCCGCTCCGCCCGCCATCCCACGAGCTGCCGAGTTCGACGACCCGGTCGACGACCCGATTGAAGGGCCATGCAATGCGCTCGTGGTTAGAGATCCTCGCCAGGACGGGAACCCATGTCCGGACGATCCGATGGCGGCACTCATTGCCCGCTTGGAAGCCTTGGAGACTCGGCAGGTGGCGATCCCACCGGATGGCAAGCCCTACCCAGCATGGGTGGATGACATGCCGGCGCCTCCGGGATTCGGGAATCCCACTTTTGCCCCCTTCAACGGGACTGGAGATCCGCCACAGCATTTAGCCCACTTCAACTCGAGGTGCGGGCCTATGTTGGGGACTCCGGCGCAGCAAGAGGCCGCTAAGCTTCGCTGCTTTGTTCAGACACTGGAAGGGCCAGCATTTGTCTGGTACAGCCAGCTCCCCGTCGGGTCGGTAACCAGCTGGGAGGACCTCCGTAGACAGTTCCTCTACCAGTTCAGTTCCACGACCCGGAAGACAAGTATCGCAGACCTCTTCAAGTGCAAGCAGAGTCCTGATGAGCGAGTCGCGGACTTCGTCGCCCGATGGAAGGGTCTCACGTATTCCCTTGACATGCCATTGACTCAAGAGCAGTTGCTGACAATGTGCGTCGGGAACGTCAAGACCGAGCTGGTCCCTTCCCTGATCACTCAGAATTACCCCGGAGGGTTCAGGGACTTCTCAGACAAAGCTCAACGTCTTGAGGAAGCCCTGCAACAGGCCAGCCAGGCACACCCGCTGCCTCCTATGATTCCTGCAAGGAGAGTCAGCAGGGCTGAGCCCGCTGCTGTTGCCCAGATAGAGGCCCCCAGGCCGTTGGAGCTGCTGCCGGCGAGGCCAGCTCCACAGCCTCACAGGAATCCGCCTCCACGGGCTCAGTTCCCGGCCCAGCAGCGGCAGCCTCAGAACCGGCCGGCCCCTCCGCGTAATGTACCGCCGCAACCCAGGCGAGATAATCAGGGTCCACCTCCTCGGCAGGCCCCTCCAGCCCCTCGTCAAGACCATGCTCCCAGGGGCCCGCGACACCTGACTTACTCATTCCATGAGGATCAGGTCCCCGGTTATTTCCGGAGCGCCCTGGAGCAGAGGATTGTGCGACTTCCTGAGTGTTGGAAGCCCGAGGAGGCACATCTTACGAATAACCCCCGCTACTGCCCCTACCATCGGGCCCTGGGGCACACCATCCAGCGGTGCTATGTGTTTAAGGATTGGCTCCAAGACCAGATTAACAACAATGTAATCAGGTTGGGCCCAGCTCCAGCACAAGTGGCGGGCGTGTTCGTGGGATCAGATGACGATAGTGGCAACAAGGACGAATGGCAGCTGGTCTCCGACCGCGGATCCCAGAAGTATAATAACTGGATGGCCCGAAAGACGACCATTCGCACCCATGGAATCATCCGTGCGCGCTTGAATCAGCCTGAGCCCCCAGAACCTGCGGGTGCTGCTTCGGCATCGTCGTCCCAGCCTGCCTCTTCCAAGAGGAGCAAACGGCGGCAGCGCAAGAAGGAAGAGTGCGCCCCGCCGGTTCCGCCACTATCCCGCACTCTCGGCGATTTCATGCCCCCGGAGATGGGGGTCCCTCCTCGGATCCGCCCGGTGATGGATGATTCGTCCGATGACGGTATTGGGTACGCTTCGGTTAACACCGTCGAGCTGGTAAATCCCTTTTCGGATCCCGACGTTGAAGAACACCAGGTGGACCCCCCTAGTGTCCCCGGTCGTCGCTACCGTCGGAAGAACCGCAGCAACCGGAGTCGCCGGGGCACAGCCGTTGGTACCTCCAGCCAGGCCGTGCACGCCACCGAGACTAGGCAGCAGGCTCAAAACCGAGCTCAGCGCGCGCAGCCCCCCCATCCGGGGATGACGGATTCGCCTCCGCCACTGTTTGTGGTGTGGGACCAGGCAGAACCGCCTCAGCCGCGTCGCGACCAGCTCCGCCCTGCCACAAGTCCATCCCGGCCTCCTGACTCCAGTACGGTGACCATTTCCCGGACTGCGACCAGTGAACAGCGAGATGCGCCAAGTATCAGTCGGCCGCCGATCCAACCGGCAAAGCCCGTCATGCCACCAACCGCAGAGCAACCTCTTGCAACCAGGGGCTCGCGCTTGGCCAAAAAGTATGATGTCCTGAAGCACTTGGCCGACATCCCAGCAAGGCTCTCCATCCTTGAGGCTCTGCGCATGTCATCTGAGATGCGCGAGGCACTCGCTGAAGCCCTGAAAAGCCCCCTCCAGTTTGAGACAGAGGTTGCGGCTGCAGAGGCCTTTCACGCCGAAACGATCGAGGACGCCGAATGTCAGGCAGTTATCTCGTTCTCTGGTAAGGATGAAGACCCTCCTATACAGGGACACATTCGTCCGCTGTATGTCACTGGCCAGTTCAATGGCCTTGAAGTCCGGCGCTGTCTTGTCGACACGGGGTCCGGGATTAACCTGATTCCAACTCGGACGCTCCGGAGATTGGGGTTGTCTGAGGATGACTTGATTCCCTCCGACCTCAGGATCCAGGGGTACGACCGCACCGAGCAAACCCCGGTCGGCAAGATACGTTTGAAGACCCAGTTCGGTGACTTGGTTGCCAACACCGAATTCATGGTAGTCTCTCAGGACACCGCGTACAACGCATTGATGGGCAGGCCATGGCTCCATCTTCACGCGGCGGTTCCCTCGTCATACCACCAATGCCTCAAATACTCCCTTAATGGTCGAGTAGGCGTGCTTCAAGGAGATGCCTCTCCTTTTGCCTCATGTGAAGCCCGCTATCTGGACGCGGACTATTACAAGAGCAAGGATAAGCAGATCCTGGCAGGTGAGGTTGAGCCTGTCGCTGTTGCAAGTGATCCCTGGGCAAGTCTGGATGACGCTTACGTCCTCCCGATTCAACGGTTGGACGTCGCCATGGTCTTGACGGTCCGCGAGTCTCCTGATGAGATGGCCGCGACCGCCCGCGCCAGCACCAGTGGCCCAGCAGGATCTGGTATCCCCAATGCAGTTGCCAACGCAGTCTCTCCCGTGGATGATCCCTCCCCGAGTGGAGAGGATATGGAAGATGCACCCCCAGCCTTTGAGGAGGGCGTCCCCGCCACGGTCGATGAGTTAATACAGGTGAACCTTGGAACCGAGGCCGATCCAAGACCCACATTGGTTAGTGCCGCCATGCCCTCTGAGGAGCGGCAGCAGTACGTGGACTTTCTCAGGCAGCACCGTGATGTGTTCGCTTGGGGCTATGACGAGATGCCGGGGCTAGATCCTCAGGTAGCCGTCCACCGCCTTGGTCTCCCGGCGAACCATCGCGGGTTCAAGCAGCCTCCCAGGAAGATGCACCCGTCCCACGGTGCCATGGTTGAGGCCGAAGTTGACAAGCTTATCAAAGCCAACTTCGTGAGGGAAGTTCAGTACCCCAAATGGCTAGCCAACACTGTGCCGGTCAGGAAGAAGAACGGGCAGATCAGAGTCTGCATCGACTTCCGCGATCTCAACCGCCACTGTCCGAAGGATGATTTTCCCCTTCCAGTGACAGAGCTGTTGATTGATGCCACGGCAGGGTTCCAAGCCCTCTCCTTCATGGATGGATACTCCGGATACAACCAAATTCGGATGGCCCCTGAGGATGAGGAGTTCACTGCCTTCAGGGCCCCCCAAGGTACCTTTTGCTACCGGGTCATGCCCTTCGGCCTGAAGAATGCAGGTGCCACCTATCAACGGGCGATGCACCGCATATTCAAGCCAATCCTCGGCACACTGGTGGAATGCTACGTCGACGACTTGGTTGTCAAATCGTGCCAGCGTCAGGACCATCTCAAAGATCTTGAGAAAGTGTTCAGCTTCCTCCGGTCTCGATGCCTGAAGATGAACCCGTTGAAGTGTGCCTTTGGGGTCACCTCCGGAAAGTTCCTTGGATTTGTGGTAAGATACCGGGGTATTGAGATCGACCCAGAGAAAATCAGGGCGATTAGCCAGATGCCTCCCCCAGGTACCATCCGGGAACTGCAAGGGTTCCAAGGCCACTTAGCCTATATACGCCGATTCATCGCGAATCTGGCCGGCAAGTGTAAGCCCTTTTCTCGGCTCATGAAGAAAGGTGCCACCTATGTATGGGATAAAGAGTGTCAGACCGCTTTCGAGGAAATCAAGCAGTACCTGCTTCAACCTCCGGTTCGGATGCCGCCTGTATCCGGGAAGCCGCTGGTCCTCTATGTGACCGCCCTGGAACGGTCCCTAGGTGCCCTTCTCGCCCAGAAGAACAACGAGGGAACAGAGAATACCCTCTATTACCTCAGTCGCATGCTCCTCAATGCGGAAGTTAGGTATTCCCCCATCGAGAAGAGATGCCTGGCGCTCGTATTTGCCGTACAGAAATTACGGCACTACTTGCAGCACCATGAGGTACAGTTGGTTTCTCGGGTAGACCCGTTGAAATATATCCTGAGCCGGCCTATGTTGACTGGCCGTCTAGCGCGGTGGGCTGTGATTCTCCAGCAGTTCGACATCAGGTATGTGTCTCAGAAGGCCATCAAAGGGCAAGCATTGGCAGACTTTCTGGCAGCTCACCCGACCTCCGCGGATCAGCCGCTGGATCTAGGCTTTCCTGATGAGACCATTCTCTCGGTTGATCGAGCCGATCCATGCTGGCAGATGCACTTTGACGGTGCCTCCCGGAGCCCCACCGGTAGAAGACTCGATAATCCTAAGCTCAACAGAGTGGGATTGGGCATCGTCTTCATCACCCCGGAGCGAGCCGTGCTGCCATACTCTTTCCTGTTGTCAGAGGGCTGTACCAACAATGAGGCGGAATACCATGCCCTCATCACCGGCCTCGAGTTGGCTCTCGAGATCGACGTGCCCCGTCTGTGCGTGAAAGGGGACTCCGAGCTGGTCGTTAAGCAGATCAATGGCGACTACGTTGTCAGGAAGCCAGAACTTGTGCCATTGTTGGAGTGCACCCTCCTTCTGATGGCCCGGTTCCCTTCTCGGCCGGAAATTGTCCATGTTCCCCGGTCGCAGAACGGTCGAGCAGATGCTTTGGCCAGCCTCGCTGCGTCACTGGCGGAGCCTGAACAGGACAACCTGATCCTCCGCGTGACGCGCCGCAGGCTCATCGCTCCCGTTATCCCGGAAGAAGATCGCGGCCCGTTGGTAAGTAACCTCACCACGGTTGCCCCTATGCCCGGAGCCCCGAGTACCCCAGATATGACAGTCGGATCAGCCCCTGATTGGAGGACGCCTTTGGTTGAGTACCTCCAACATGGCATTCTTCCATCGGAGCGGGCCGAGCGCGAGCGAGTTCGACGCCGCGCATCGCAGTTCGTCCTCCAGAGCAGTCTCGGCCTGGAGCAGATCCTCTACCAACGCGGATTTGATGGTGTTCTCCTCCGTTGCCTTCAGGGAGTTGAGATCCCACGAGTCATGCAAGAGGTCCATGCTGGTTCATGCGGCGCCCACCAGACTGGGCCGAAGCTGTCCCACCAGATTCGGAGGTTGGGATACTTCTGGCCCTCTATGATCCATGACTGCATCGAGTATGCCAGGAGGTGCCATGCGTGCCAGGTTCATGCGAACTTTGTGCATCGGCCGCCGGAGCCTCTCCATACCACTAGGTATTCCTGGCCCTTTGCAGTCTGGGGTCTGGACGTTGTGGGACCTTACCCACCGGCGACAGCTCGCCAGTGCCGGTTCATTCTGACCGCTACGGACTTCTTCTCCAAATGGGTAGAGGCGATTCCGCTCAGAGAGGTCAAATCCTGTTCGATCGCTGACTTCGTGACCTCCAACATCGTCCATCGATTTGGAGTGCCTCACGCTATCCTCACGGATAACGGAACCAATTTCCGAGCAGCCGAGATGAAGAAGTTGTACGCCAAGTATAACATTCGCTCGAACCATACATCTCGCTATCATGCGCAGGCGAATGGACAGATCGAGGCGTTCAACAAAACCCTCTCTAACATTCTGCAAAAGATGGTTGGTCAGAACAAGAAGAGTTGGCCGGACAAGCTCCCCAACGCCCTCTGGGCTTATCGGACGACGACTCGCAATTCCACCCAGATGACCCCTTATTCCCTGGTGTATGGAGCTGAGGCCGTCCTGCCCATCGAGATCCAGTTACCGTCCTTGCGCACTGCGGTCTACGACCAGCAAGCGCCGGACAGAGTTGCTGAAGCCCGTCTAGTCGAGTTGGAAGCACTGGATGAGAATAGACTTCGCGCTTTGCACAACTTGGAGAGGCATCAAAGCAGGATGGCTCGAGCTTTCAATAAGAAGGTTCGCCTCCGCTCCTTCCTGCAGGGTGATCTAGTGCTAGCCCTAAGAGCGCCGATGATCCCCGGCAGGAAGCCACCCAAGTTGGAGCCCAAGTGGGAGGGACCTTTTGTTGTCCACAAGGTCTATCCCAATGGCGCGTACTCCCTAGCGACTATGGATGGTGAGCGTGTCACTCCTCCCACCAACGCTAGGTTCCTCAAGCAGTACTTTGTCTGACTGCACATACGTCCAGCATGACGTTAAACTGCACATTCGTCCCGCATGACGCTAAACTGCACTTCGTCCCGCATGACGCTAAACTGCACTTCGTCCCGCATGACGCTAAACTGCACTTCGTCCCGCATGACGCTAAACTGCACTTCGTCCTGCATGACGTTAAACTGCACCACGTCCTGCACGACGTTAAACTGCATTTGTCCAAGCTACAAGACGTTAAACTGTTCAGCATTCGTCCAACATGACGTTAAACTGTACCTCGTCCAGGCTACAAGACGTTAAACTGTTCAGCATTCGTCCGCGCTGCAAGACGTTAAACTGCCAAGTGCTTCGTCCTGCATGACGCTAAACTGCACTACGTCCGAGCTACAAGACGTTAAACTGTTCAGCATTCGTCCTGCATGACGTAAAACTGCCCCTCAAGAACTACGTGCGGCTTGATTCCCATCCTTATGGGATATGTAGGACCGCCTGAACATTCATGTTTCAGGCCTAGCCCCATCCTTCGGGAATTTCCATCCCATCTCGGGCCCTTGGCCCAGTTGCCCCCGGGTGTGCGGCGTATGGTGTGAGCGCGAGGCTATGCCCTCATTCACGTCGGTTTGCTCGTCACGCTGTACGCCCCCCCATGTTTGGGGATGCCTTCTGCTCCCCCCTTCTTTTTCCCTCATCGTCCTGCATGACGTTAAACTGCCTTTCAAGAACTACGTATGGCTTGATTCCCATCCTTATGGGATACGTAGGACCGCCTGGACATTCATGTTTCAGGCCCAGCCCCATTTCCCGGGAATCTCTATCCCGCGTTGGGCCTCTGGCCCCAGTTCCCCTCCTTTTTGTGCAAGGCGTATCGCGTGAGCGGGGGATTATGTCCTCATTCGCGTTGGTCTACTGGCCACGCCGTACGCCTCCCCCGTGTGTGGGACTACCTCACACCCCTCATCGTCCTGCATGACGTTAAACTGCCTCTCAAGAACTACGTGCGGCTTGATTCCCATCCTTATGGGATACGTAGGACCGCCTGGACGCTTGTGTTTCAGGTCCAGCCCCGTCTCTCGGTTGATCATGGGGATCTGCCCTCTTTTGGTTGCTCTCAGGGTGAGTCCTCCGACCCTTTCCGGAGATCTGTTAACATGTTTTGGGTACTTCGGTCTATGACTCGTAGTGTCAGATTCAACCCCGACAAGTCCTGTGTTGCTTGTCAGGCCTCGCGCTTCCTCTTGTTCGAGCCTTCACTCAAAGGGATCCTCGTTAGCGGTTTGGGTACGATGCCTCAGTGCTCTCCTACCGCTCCGGGTCGATTTACCGTCGGGTTTTGGGCCGCAAATCGATATGAATCCTGCGATTGAGCGGTTGATGCTCGTTTGCTTGCCCCGTCTTAGGCTGACGCGATTGGATGTTGTGTTGCGAATGCGTCAGCAACATCCTTGATCGCCATGTCATCTCTTTCAGGCTCTGAACATTGGATTGCGCAGTCCTCATCACACTCCGCCTTTATGCGTTGTAGTGGAATCTTGACACTCTTTTCATACTGACCTTCAGTACACCTCTGCACGTTAGGCAGACCAACCAAGGTAATGATGTCGTTCGAGGCTCCCATGATCTGAGCACCAAGGATATATGCGGATATCCTCCCTAAGGGCCATGCGTAGCTGGACCCTCGTCCCCATAAGGAGGAAGGAGTCGCCCGAACAATTGCGTTCTGGGCCCAGTATATCTGGAGGCTAGCATCTCTGCCCCTCGGGTGATGGACATACGCAGGCCCCTATCCCAAGACTCTTCTCCTGGAATCGTGCGTGACCGCAGGGCTGGGTATGCTCCCACCTTCGCCGTGTCCGCCGTACCGCGATAAGCGGATTCCTCCATGGTCCGAACCACACGACCTTAAACTGTGTTGTCTGGTCCTACCACACGACCGTAAACTGTGATCGTCTTGGCCGCCCGACGAGAAAACGGCACTGCATCGTGATGTTCCCCTCAGGGGGCACTCATGTTGGGCGCTGGTTAATAACCACGCCATTCATCAATGCCTTCCGTGGCTTGATTATTGTGGCGACGCCAGAGATCTCTCAATCACAGGCATGTCGCCGCACAAAGAAAAACCATTCATCTTTAAGGACAAACAAGAAATATCAAATGCCGCTCCTTCTGTGTGCGAGGGTCAGACCCGCACTCTTCCCCGCGCTGGTGCCCGATTGTGTTGCGCCGCGCTTCGAGAACTACGTGCGGCTTGATTCCCATTCTTATGGGATACGTAGGAACGCCCGGATGTGTGAAACTTCGGGTCTAGCCCCCCACCTCTTAGAGATTCCCCCTTCTCTGGGGAATCCTCCGCCTTCAGGTCACCCTCAAGGCGTGGTCCCCGACCCCTTGCAGTGGTCCACCGGTGTCAAGAGTACTCTGGTTTATTGCCAGGAGGGTCAGGATCCGCTTGGTCAGGTTTCCTCCGCTTTTCAGGCTTCGTTCTCCCTTTCATTCGGACCCATCGTCTACGCCCTGGGTGGAGCCCCCGTGAACGGTTCGGACACAATGCCTCAGTGCTCTCCCACCAACTCGGGCCGGTACGCCCAATGGCCTCGGGCAGCAAATCGATATGAATCCTGCGATTGAGCGGTCGATGCTCGTTTGCTGCCTCATTCCACCAACGGTTAGTGCGATGTTGATGCTTCTTTTCCGCCACGGTCGGCAGTACTCTCATATCGTCACGCCGGTGCTCCCGGTCCTCGAGTGAATGGCCGCATGATTCACATTTCCCACCTCCCATTCTGACCAGGCGAAACCTCGACACTCTCGACACTATCCCTCAGTGCATCTTTGCATACCCGGGGGATGGGACCACGATGCGGCGTACTTTGAGGTCTTTATGGTCCGAGCTCTAAGACCTTAAACTAAGATCTCTCCTTATGGTCCGAGCTCTAAGACCTTAAACTCAGATCTCTCCTTATGGTCCGAGCTCTAAGACCTTAAACTCAGATCTCTCCTTATGGTCCGAGCTCTAAGACCTTAAACTCAGATCTCTCTTTATGGTCCGAGCTCTAAGACCTTAAACTAAGATCTCTCTTTATGGTCCGAGCTCTAAGACCTTAAACTAAGATCTCTCCTTATGGTCCGAGCTCTAAGACCTTAAACTAAGATCTAGCCCTTATGGTCCGAGCTCTAAGACCTTAAACTAATATCTACCCTTATGGTCCGAGCTCTACGACCTTAAACTAAGATCTCCCCTAAACGGGATTCTACGTCCTGCATGACGTTAAACTGCACTCTCAGAACTACGTGTGGCTTGATCTCCAGCCTGATGGAGTACGTAGGAACGCCCGGGCATTCCGACTCGGGTCCAGCCTCAGGGATCGTTAAGTCCCGCCCCTCCTCGTCGCCGGCCGTCTGGCCTGACTTCGGGTAGAGTGGTGCAGTTGTGATATTCTCCCCGATTCAGCTCGGGATGCCCCATCGCAAGAATGGGAAGTGACGGTTTCCTCGTCAGAGAGGTGCTGTCTGAGAATTGAGGTGACTCACGGCCAGATTAGTGCATCCGCCTAATACGTTTTCCCCACGGTGGCGCAATTTTGAGAGCGTTGGATTCTGTCCGAACAAATCGTCACTTCGCCCCACGCTTCGCATGCCCTGTTGATCTGGATTTTCCACCCTTGTGTCTGAAGGAACCCCAAAGCGGTATTCATGATGACATGTGGTCCGCCTCCTGCAATATGAGTGAAGGCCTTTTTCGGTCCGTCTATTGCAGTTGTTATGGTCGATCCACTGTCCGCCTACCGTCTTGGGCATTTCCTGGAAGGCCGACCGTTGTGGATGTCCGGATTCGGGACACGCGATTCACCCTTTCTCATTTCCCTATGTTCGGATAAAATCTCAACGCCACTAGCATTGTCCCGCTCGTGTGTTGGAACAGGTTGGGGGAATGGTACATTGATTAGGTCTGAGGTCTCCTTTCCTAGGAATGACCTCCCTCTTTTCTCCAGAAATCCAGGCCCAATTATGGATGCCTGATGCTTGGTTAACACTCCCGCAAGACAGTGAATTGTGGTTGAGCATATTAAACCAAAAGATGCAGATAAATATATTGATTCATACAGATGGATCAAAGTAGCGGAAGCAAATGTTTTGGGAATGGAAAAACAAAGCCCTTAGGGATTAGCGTGCTGAATGAGTCTTTCTAATGCCGCTACCCTTTGGCTGGTGGCCTCCAGAGCTGCTTCTCGCTCTCTGCGTGCCCTCTCTTCGTCGGCGGTCGCAGCACGCAGTTCGTCGATTCTGGCCTGTGCACGCTCCCGCTCGACCTGAATTGTGACCATCTGTTGGCCCGCCTCCGTCAGCTGTACCTGGGCGTCAACCAGCTGGGCTGCTAGTTGCTCCACAAGCTCGGTACACGTTGCGACGAAGGCCTCCTTCTCTGCCGCCTGCCCTTCGAGGCGCCGGACTTCCTGCTCCGCCGCGAGGAGCGCCCGCGTGCTCTCCGACATGTCCCGACTTTGTGTGACGTCGGCACGCCGGCAGCTCTCGCGCATCTTTTCGGCCATGAAATCACGGACCGTTAGATGGAGGTGTTGAGCATCAGCTCCCCCGGCACACAAAAAGCGCAGCCAGGTTTGAAGTGATCCCATGCGCCCCAGCCACTCCGACGGGTCTCGCTTGAGGAAGCGCTGGATGCACTTCCACCCCCTGCGGCGCGTTATCCGGCTCTCCTCGACCGACTCCGTGTCTGAGTCGTCCATCTCCTCAGGATCGGCGGGCCGGTAGGCAGGGAAGGCAGCCAGCAGGTCTGCTGCAGGGTCCGCCCCTGGGAGGTCCTCACGAGGGATAGGTTCCCCAACATCCGGGCGACCTTCTTCTCTCTCCCCAGCGGCGCTGACACCCTCGTCAGCCCCCAACCTCTCTCCGATGTCAGCACCGCCGGCGTCCGCAGCCCCCTGATCAGCAGTTGGTGGGGCCGGCTCGGTTTGGGAAGTCTGTTCCGGAGCAGGCGGCATGTCCACCACTGGTCCACTCGTAGATGGCCCGGGTTCGGCAACCCGATGAGCCTCCAGTGTTGAGATCACTGCGCAGGGCATGCCATGGTTAGTCACGGATCGTCAACGGCAAGCACCAGCAGTAAAGTAAGGAGACTTACGGGAGTTCGGAGCGTCATCTTCCGCTACCCCGGTCGCCGCAGGAACAGTTGCAGCAGGGGACCCTTCCACGCTTGTCAGTTCGATGATGGGTGTCTGCCCCCCGCCTTGTCCTGCTGGCGCCCCTCCTACTCCCGCTGAGGACGCCTGACCAACATCCGTGCGCTCCTGAGAAAGATGGAGAAATGGGTTAGAAGCTGCATAAGAGAGTGGATGAAGCAGATTGAGTAGGGATAGAAGCGGACCTCGAGGAGCTCAGTGACATCAACGTTGTCAGAGCCGGCCACCTCGCCGCTCTCCCGTGGGCTCCCCTGATGGGATCTTCCCTCGGAGCCTTCATCCTCCCCCATTTCCTCCTCTTCTTCGGAGTCGTTGCTACTGTCGTCTTCTTCCGGCGGCATCTGTTCCGGAGCGGGCTCGAGACCGAGCATCACCTTCACCAGAAGGGATGGCTCCGCGCGCTGACCACGTTGGCGCGCGTACTCGTCCATGGCCGTCAGATACGCATACTGCCGGTTGAAGTCCACCCTGTCGGCAATGTGGAGGCGCCCGACCTCTGGCAGATGGATTCCTTCTCTGAGAATCTTTCGCCAGATGGCGTCGGTTCCCAGTGACTGCCGCAGGGTCATCCAGGCCGACCACAGCGCCGGGAAGACTGCATCATGGGAGGGTTCGAGTAGACGTCTCACCTGCTTCCCGGGCCGCTCTTCGACCACCACGCGTGCCCCCTCTCTGGGCGCCGAGGTCGTAGCGGCAGCTCGCGATGTGCCCGCCGCCGAAGTCCCTGCCCGCGCCGGCTCCGCTGCTTGGCGCGCCTCCGTTCTCCCCCGTGTGGCGGCGCCTCGCCTCCTCCCTTGACGCCCGGTCTCCGCACGGGTAACCTCGAGCCGCCGAACTAGCTTCCGAAAAAGCCCCTCAGGGTATGCGATGGCCCAGTGTTCGGCGTACTCGGTTGCCAAGCCTGTGTCAACTCCGGTAGGAGGGAGAGTGATGACGTCGCCAGAGCCGAAAGCGGCAAACATCAGCCACATCTGGCGAAGGACGCCAGGGTTCGTCTCCTCCCGGACAGCAGTGAATACCCTCTTCGGCATCCGTTGAAGGCACCCGAACTGCCTGGAGAACCGGGTCGGCACGTAAGGCTCGCAGATCACCTTCCCGTCGATCCGAGCCACGAGCACCCCGCCCCGCATGTTCAGGAAGTATTCATGCTGCTCCAGCGGACCCTGCCCGTTGTCGATCATCTGGCCGACGGGAGTGGGGAACGGACTGAAGTTGAAGTTGGCATGATTTCCAATCCGGATCCGCATGCCCTCCTCACTTAGGGTCATCGGAGCGACCCCCGCGATGTTCAGCAGGGAGGGTCGCAGGCCGTTGCCCGGAGGAATGATGGCGTTCGGAAACGTGTACCCACCGAGGTGAGCAGCCACCCAGCCGTGGAAGAACTGAAAGGGCCCACAGATCCTTCGTGGCGACCCCCCTCGTGAGATGCGTCCCAGGATGGCATACAGCCTCGCCAGCACTGGGACCCCGAGGTTGTATCTCTTGTTGGCGGCCATAGCGCCCGCCATCGCCAGTGTCGCCGGGCGAACGCCCATTCTCGCGTCCCGCACTGGCAGGAGCCACCCACTCAGAAAGGCGGCCAGGAACGCCGCGTACCGGACATTTGGGTCCCGGGCCTCGATGACGCGGTACCCCTATGAGCGGTAATCGCCCGTCTCCAGGACCCGCCAGTACGACCCGTTCCGGCTCCTCTGAGCTGCGGTCGGGCACCGCTTCCCCCTGCCTGGCATCTTGACCGCCGGGTCATGCTCCAAGAACTGGTCGAACCATTCCTTGTAGGCTATGTCCTTCTGGAAGTCTTTGATCCCGAGCCGCTGCGTAGCCAGGTCAAGCAGATGCCAGGTCAGGATGGGAGTCCATGACCTGTCCTCCCAGATGTTCTTCGGTGGCAGGAACTCATCGTATTGGTAGCCCTCCAGCGGGATACCTCCGATGCAGTGGATGTCCCAGAGACCGATGCCGACCTCCCCATGGTGAAGATGGAAGGTGTTGGTATCCGGAGACCATCGGGTGAACAGCTCCGGCCCGAGCTCGGACTGCTGGTAGAAGTGGAACTGCGACGTCCACACCGCCTCGAACAGGCCGATGTACCGCAGCTCCTCTGCGAAGTGATCGCAAGTGTGGCGTACCCAGAACGCCCAGGCCCACTCACTGGTGAAGTTGCCCCCAGACCGCAAGTCCCAGTCCTTCAGCCAGCCCTTGGTGTCGTCCATGACGCTCTGGCGATATATGCTCGAGTAGAGGGCTGGAGAATTCTCCGCAGTAGGCTCACCCCCATCAATGGTTCGCGTCCTCGGGTTCAGGACATAGACATCCAAGTGTCTGGTCTCCCTGGCAGGATGCCCATTGTTGGTGATGTTATAGCGGAAAAGCTCGTCCTCCCGGGTCACCCAGGTCCGCGGCGCATCAATCTCGAACCCTGGCACCAGAACCTCATCTAGGATGCCGAAGTTCCAGAGCGGCAGGTTGTCCGACAGTGGATATGTCTTCTGGGCCGGCGTCAGTAAGTCGAACAAGGATTGATTGTTGGAAACAATCTCCTTGGCTCCGTAAACCTCCTCGTTCGTCGCCATCTCAGCCCTGCGAGTGGCGGCATCCCCCTCATTTCCTCTGTGCGCGGCCATCTCAGAAGTTTCGGGAGTCGTGCGGGTTAAGGGATGAAGCGTGCGGGATCGGACGAGGCTGGTAGAGAAGTTTGAAGGTTGGCGCGCAATCCAAGTGGGCGGCGCGCAATTGGGAAGACTGTCGCGCAAAGTTCCGGGTTTTCGCGCAAAGACAGGCGGAATCCGGACGGTTTTGCGCGACGAGCGGGCGAATTCCGCGCCGGAAAAGGCAATTTCGCGCACGAGAGCAAAGATGCTTATCGCGCGGAAGGCCAATGTACGGCACGGAGGGACCCAGTGCCCCTATTTATAGGCGAGGCCGGGGTCCGCGCTGCGCGGAAAGCGCTTTGCGCGACCGCAGCGGCGAATTTCGCGACCGGCGCCCCTTTTTGCGCGCCTAAGTCCCGCGCCGCCCAGGACTTCGGCATTCCGGCGTCTCCCTCGGAACCCGATCGTTGCGACCTCTCGCCGATCAGATTCCGAGGGGGGGCTTTTGTAGACGCCGGAAAAGTCCGTTGTTCCCAAAAGAAGCTCCGGATGCGGAAAGCGAGGTCATATTTGGAGTCGGAAGAATGTTTCGGAGGGCCCGGAGGCCTTGCGCGGAATTTCAGAGGTCTGCGCGCAAAGATGATGATCCGCGCGCAAAACCCCCGGGATGCGCGCAACTCCCTTGCGCGCGGTGCCCGATTCCGCACCCGCGAGGAGAATTCCGCGCTCGCGCCTTGGATTCCGCGCCCGGGGTTGCCTATAAATACTAGGCGACCCCCAACGTTTCAAAGGTTGCTGGAAGTCGAACGGTCTCCCGCGCGCGCAATTCAACCCCTTCCGCGCGCAATGCCGATCTTCAGGTAACCTCCTTTCTTTCGCGCAATAGAGCCTTGGGGTCCGCCTTCGCGCGCAATCCCCTTGGCTCATTTCCTTTGAATAAATTTCAACCCGAAGGCCTTTGCGCGCAAAAGAAGCCTCTTGCGCGCAATTGCCCCCGGGTGCGCGCAATCCAACCCGATTGCGCGCACCCCCCATCTTCAAAGTGGCCATTCGTTAGAGAATGAGCCGTTGCCCCCGCGTGCTACCCGAAGCCCGGTGCGCGCAATCCCCATCATCCGCGCGCGAAGCGCTGGCCCAATTGCGCGCCAGCCCGCCATTTTGCGCGCCGATCCGCGGTTTTGCGCGCAAAGCTCCTCTTTTGCGCGCAATCCGCCAGGGTCGCCTCCCTTGACCCCCTGCGGGTACCCGCCTGCGTGGCGCCCGATGGTCTTCATCGCAGGTGCCCGCACCGTGCGCTGTCTTCCCGTGCAGCCTTCCAGGCTCGTGCGAAGTGACACGGACCCGTCGGCGGCAATCATTCGTCCAGCATGACGTTAAACTGCATATTCGTCCAGCATGACGTTAAACTGCATATTCGTCCAGCATGACGTTAAACTGCATATTCGTCCAGCATGACGTTAAACTGCATATTCGTCCAGCATGACGTTAAACTGCATATTCATCCAGCATGACGTTAAACTGCATATTCGTCCTGCATGACGTTAAACTGCACATATGTCCAGCATGACGCTAAACTGCACTACGTCCCGCATGACGTTAAACTGCGCATTCGTCCAGCATGACGTTAAACTGCCCATACGTCCAACATGACGTTAAACTGCACATTCTTCCAAGCTGCACGACGCTAAACTGCCTAGCCCCCCATCGTCCGCGCTGCAAGACGTTAAACTGCCAAGTGTTTCGTCCTCAACACACGACGTTAAACTGTACTTCGTCCGGCAAGACGTTAAACCGTCTGCTTCGTCCTCAACACACGACGTTAAACTGTACTTCTTCCGGCAAGACGTTAAACCGTCCGCATCGTTCGATCCCGTGCCTCGCACGCAGGGTCTCCCCCGGTTTGGATGTGGCCCCCACCCGCTCGTCTCTGCAGGGATGTCGGGATTGTCCCGCTTTTGGGACGATTTAATGGGAGTGGCTTTTCCCTACGGGGGCAGGGTATTACAAACCCCTAGTTTCTTGTGGGGGGCTGCACATGTGTATCTCCATTGCGCTCCCCCACTGCCGAAGCCAGTAGAGGGTGTGACTGGGATCGAGGTGTCTCCTACTTTCGGTCCAAGTCCCTTCCAACTGAGTTTTGCCGCATCCGGGCTGCCTCAAGTGCGTAAGTCCTGACAGAATGAACTACGTGGACTTTGATCCCTGTCTTCTAAACAGGGTACGTAGGAAGCCTTCTTGAGGTCCAAGCCCGCCACCTGGTCGTCCCGGTCGTATTTACGTCAGTTCGTCCATCAGTGGACCCCTCCAGGGTTCACGCTTGCGTCGATTCACCTATGAATCCGCCCCTGTGGGAGACTGCCCGTGTGTATCTCCACTGTGCCTCCCCACAGCCCCTTTTCCCATTTCTCCTTTTATCGTCCAGCATGACGTGAAACTGTGATCCACCCGGCCGTTCCACCCCCCTCTGTGCGAGGTGGTCCAGTTCAATCCTCCGCCCGGCGGCCTAGACCTCTTCGTGAGTCGGCTTGCCGACGTCCAGCATGACGTTAAACTGTATACCCGAACTACGTCGACTTTGATCCGTGCTAACGCGCGGTACGTAGGAAGCCCCTACGGGGTCCAAGCTCTTCACTCCATCATCCATCCTGATCCTTACCCGGGCCGCCACATCCCGGTGGGGTCATGCCACTTCACTCCACTCCACGTTACTTGGGAAGCCGCCCATGTGCTGGCCCCAGCGTCGGAGGTTCCCCGCAAGGGGTTCTGTCATCTGATCCACTTTTCGTGTTGATCGGTCCGATGCCGTCCCCGCTGGACGTTAAACTCGCGGCATACCCCGTGTTAAACATGGGAAGCTGAGGAAAACCTCAGGTGACACAGTTCCCCGCACCTAGTACGGGATGCCTCAGGCCATCATGCCTTCGAGAAGCCCTATTAGGGACGGAAGACAGACGTGCAGAGCCGCAGTGCTACGACACGCCCCCAGCACCCAGAGCCACCCGGCCTTCTCACTGCAGGTTGCTGCCCCGCCCAGACCCCTTGGAGCGTCCGGGCGGAAGCAGCGTAATTAACCGGTGTCCATGAAGATATGGCGCCGGGAATGAGATTCACGAACATTCTTAAGTCTATGAGGGAGACCCGGATTAGGCGACGAGTTCCGAGGAGACGTCCAAGGAAGGAGGAGCCGACATCCCATCATCCCGGTTTCGATCAAGGAGCAGACGCCCCTGAATAAGGGACGAATGCCGCCCGCCCTTGGAAAGCGGGACTGCGGGACCACAAGCCGCGCGCCCATCCCCTCGGGTTGACGGGTGCACGCGCGAACGCGTCCTGGCAGAACAGCGTAACCCGACGCACATCCGCACCGAAACAGTAGTGAAACTCATATGCTTCGTGCAGACCATGCAAGGATCCGCCTTCATCTGGTATACGAGTCAGCCAGCCTAGTCGATAAAGAGCTGGGAGGACCTCTGGTAGCAGTTCCTGTTCCACTTCAACTCAACACTGCCTAAAACAACAGTCAGCGATCTCATGAACAGTAAGAAGAGGGAGAACGAGAGGGTCTTAGATTTCATCGCCAGATGGAAAGGTATGACCTATTCTCTGAACAGGCCAATGCCTCAAGATGAGATGCTATCCATATGCATAGATAATCTTAGAGATGAGATGCGAACATCCCTCATATCGGTGGAGTGCACCACTGGCTTCCGCAATCTCTCGGCCATTGCCTAGAGAATTGAGGACTCCCTATAGCGGACAAATTCAATGTCCCGAATAGCCTCGCAGGCTCCGGTGAAGAGAGATCCTAAAGCTGAATCGTCCGCTATCACACTCAAACCTACCCCTGTGCCCGCTCCGCCGCTCAGGCCTCCACCAAATCGTCAAGGGCCCCTGCATATCAGCGGCCACCCCCAACTAAACGAGATGATCAGTGAAGACCGAAGAAGAACCAGTTTGAGGAGTAAAGAAAAAAAGTATACTCGTTCTGATATGATCATGTTCATGGTTACTTAGTTGCCGCCATGAACTGCAACTTGCTCCGCCTCCCGGAGCCGAGGAGGCTTGAAGAAGTCAGCCGCAATGACAGGCCAGATTGCTGCCCCTACCATCGGATGTTGGCGCATAGTATCTGAGAGTGCTCCATCTTCAAAGACCTCCTACAGAGGATGGTAGATTCCGAACAAGTCTAGTTGGGACCACCCCCAGCACATGTGGCATGTATCTCTACCACCGACTCCGACAAAGAGGAGGGGTGGCAGAAAATCACCAGCAAGAACAGGCAGAAATTTGACAACTGGATGACTTAGAAGACTATCAACCGAGCCCAAGGCGTACTCCGAGCTCAACTATAGCAGCCGGCATTTCCAACAGCAGCCCCTGGAGCCGCAAATCCGACCACATCGACCTCGCAACCCTCCACAAGCCGGTCATCCAGATGGAGTCAAAGAAGGAAACAATCACAAGAAGAACAGTCCACAACGAGGCCAAAGTTAGTCCCGACCATGGAGGATTTCATGCCCTCGAATCTGGCACAACGGGCACTGAACCACCAAACGACACCATCAGGGACAACTGACTAGGTTGACCTGTCAGTGGATGAAGACCCAATCTTTGGTTTTATTAACGCCATCCATCTCATGGAATCATTCCCTGACGAAGGGTATGATTACGAACCCGAGTTTTCTACACAAGGAGTCGGGAGGAAGAATCACAGAGGAAAGGGATACCAGGGGAGGCACAGCTATGGCTGAAACCAACCCTACAGTTGGACCCCGGCCCAGACTGTCAATACTGCAGAAAACCGTGGGAGGGCCCTTTAGTGGACTCAGTAGGAGTGGGAATGCCCCTCCCCCTCCACAAGCAGCCACTCTGGCCCTGTTGTTCTGTGATACCCACCAGAAGAGGAGCAAGTGTCTGGTCGCCTAGGGTGCACAAACAAACTGTCCATGCCAAGTACTCAAAATGCGGGAACACCATCGACATCTGTCTCCACAGCAGGTCCCTCCTCGTCAAATTCTCCAGGTCCCAAAGCACCCACTAAGACTCTCCCCCCAACAGAGAAGCGTCGACCGCTGGAGAAAAAATACGACATCCTTAAGCAGCTGGCGTCAGTACCAGCCAAGTTGTCAATCCTGGATGCCCTGAGTTTGTCAGCCGAACTTAGGGAGGCGCTTATCAAATATTTGATCAGCCCCCAAGAATTACAAGCCAAGGTAGCTTCCGCCGAGATTTACAGAACGGAGACTGGCCAGGCCGAATGAAATGCAGTGATTTCCTTCATCGATTAGGGTGAAGAAGCCATCATGTAGGGACACATCAGACTACTATTTGTGTCCGACACACTGAATGGAATTGAGATCCGGAAAGTCATTATAGAAAATGGCTTTGGAGTTAACCTCCTTCCCCTACGGACACACCGTAAGTTGGGATACACTGAGGACGATCTAATTCCCTTAGCCAAAACTCTGTTAGGTTACGACAAGAGTGAGTAGAAACCAATGGGACATATTAAGCTAAAGACCCATTTTGGTGACCTGGTAGCCTACACAGAATTCCTGGTGGTCCGGAAGAGCACAACATTCAATGCCTTTCTGGGAAGTCCATGGCTCCATAAGCACAAGCTCGTTCCTTCATCCTACCACCAGTGTATCAAGTACTGCATCACTGGACAAAGCGGGACATTGCACGCTAACAAGTCCCCTTTCGAGCTCTCCGAGTCACATTACATCGACGCCGGGTTCTATGAGGAAAAGAAGAAGAAGCCTTTGGTCGATGGCGTTGATTGGATCCTCACTCCAAATGGCCTAGAAATGGTCCCCGATGACTCCCTCAGGCTGCTTGGAAGAGATTATGTCCTACCCCTCAACCATGTTGAGAGTAGGAGTTTAAGTCCGGACATGCATGCAGATGTCCTCATGACTTCAGCCATGATGGCCGAGCACAAGAATGCGGGAATGTCTACCAACCCTCAATTTGGGGATGAATACTCAAGTAGGGATTCCCACGCTGCCTCTCCCTCAAACCCTAGAAGGATCAGACCGTAAACTCTCTCCTAGTCAGATCAAGAAGATGAGGACTTGGGAGAAGAAGAGGGGAAAGATCTCAGAGATGCACCTCTCGCATTTGAGGAGGGTATCTCCACCGCTGTGGATGAGCTCAGGGAAATAATCATGGGTACCGAAGAAGACCCGAGGCCCACTCTCATTAGCGCGGCCAAGTTTCCTGAGGAAAATGAGGTATACACCTCCTTCCTAAGGAAACATCGGGATGTCTTTGCATGGAATTACACGGAGATTCCAGGACTCGATCTCAAGGTAGCAACGCATCACCTGGGTCTTCCAGAAGACCACCGAGGCTACAAACAGGCTTCCAGAAGGACCCACCCCTCACACGCTTTCAAGATAGAGGCTAAATTTGATAAGCT
Organism: Viscum album; assembly: GCA_963277665.1. Taxonomy (NCBI): domain Eukaryota; kingdom Viridiplantae; phylum Streptophyta; class Magnoliopsida; order Santalales; family Viscaceae; genus Viscum; species Viscum album. Next base: position 1,531,076,757 of record OY728120.1, on the reverse strand, counting down.
CATTAAAGCAGGATTCATCAGGGAGGTCCAGTACCACATTTGGTTGGCCAAAATCATCCCTGTTAAGAAAAGGAATGGGAAAATCTGCGTCTGCATTGACTTCAGAGACCCTAATCGGCATTGTTTGAAAGATGACTTCCTGGTTCCAATCACCGAGTTTTTAATTGATGCGATGGCTGGGTATGAGGCCCTATCCTTCATGGACGGATATTCCAGATATAATAAAATCAGGATGGCCCGAGAGGGCGAAGAATTCACTACCTTCAGGGCCCCTCAAGTGGTATTCTGTTACAGGGTCATACCATTTGGTCTAAAGAATGTTGGAGCCACATATCAGTGTGCCATGCATCGGATATTTAAGCCATTCCTGGGGAAATTCATTGAATGTTATGTGGATGACCTAGTAGTCAAGTCCAGACAGCACTCGGATCACCTGTCAGACCTTGAGACCGTCTTCAACAAGCTCCGACAGCATAGCTTGAAGGTTAACCCCTTGAAATGCGCCTTTGGGGTTACCTCATGGAAATTCCTTGGCTTTGTTTTACGCCATCACGGCATCGAATTAGACCCTGAGAAAATGAAGGCTATCATGAGCCTTCCACCCCCTCGAAATTTCACTGAGATGTGGGGATTCCAAGGGCACCTAGCCTATATTAGGTAGTTCATAGCCAACATGGAAGACCAATGTTTTCCCTTCACCAGGTTGATGAAGAAGGTGGTCACGTACCAGTGGATGAATGACTGCCAAGAGGCATTCGACAACTTGAAGAAGTACCTCTAAAGCCCACAGGTTATCATGCCCCTAGTCGATGGAAGGCCTCTCATTCTATATTTGAAGGCCCTAGAACGGTCATTGGGAGCCTTCCTCACACAGAAGAACAACGCCGGCAGCGAAAACAGTATTTATTACCTCAGTCAAACCATGATTGATGCTGAGACTCGATACTCAAATATTGAGAAGAGCTTTCTGGCCTTGGTCTTCACGATTCAAAAGCTTTGACATTATCTGCAGCATCATCAGGTCCATTTGATCTCACGGAGTAACCCGCTCAAGTACATCCTCAGTTTCCCAATGCTAACCGGACGCCTATCCCGATGGGCGGTCATCTTGCAACAGTTCAACATCCAGTTCGTGCCTCAAAAAGCCATCAAGGTCCAGGCATTAACAGACTTTCTAGCAGAGCACCCTTCAATAGGGAGCACTACACTAGACGCGGAACTACCTGATGAAGATATCTTCTCGAATCAAGAGGAGGTCCCAGCATGGGAAATGTACTTTGACGGCGCGTCTCGAAGCCCGATTGGGAAGAGGATGGAGGATCCTAGATTCAACAACGTGTGTTTGGGGATAATACTCGTGTCCCCAGAAAGAGAAGTTTTGTCATATTCTTTCCTCCTGTCCGAGGGATGTATGAACAATGAAGTGGAATATCAAGACCTCATTGCAGGCCTGGAGCTCGCACTCAAGGCACAAGTACAACACCTTAAGGTAAAAGGTGACTCAGATCTAGTCATCAAGAAAGTCAACGGTGACTATGCTATTAAAAAAGAGGATCTGATCCCCTTGTTTGACCATGTCTGAGGGCTAATGGACGATTTCTCCATAGAACCAACATTGACTTATATTCCCCAGTACCAGAACGCTCAGGCTGATGCATTAGCCAACGCGGCCACAACCCTAGCCAACCCAGACCAGGATGAAATAGTTATCAGTATTGCTCACCATCGAATGGTATTGCCCTTTGTTCAGGATAAGACGGAAGAGATCCACAAAGTCAGTCCTGTCCTCGAGCCATATGCTCCTGCTACCGGCTGGATGACCCCCATCACGAACTACCTTCAACGGGGAGAGCTTCCATCAGACATGGTTGAATGATAGAAAATATAGAGAAGGGCAATCAATTTTGTCCTATATGGTGGCATAGGTCAGTAAGAGGTCCTCTACAAACGAGGCCTCGATGGAGTGCTCCTCAGATGCATTGATGGAGAAGAAACTACTGCCGTCATGACTAAAGTACATGAAAGAGCATGTGGAGCACATCAACCAAGGACCAAGCTCTCCCATCATGTTCGAAGGCTTGGGTACTACTGGCCCATAGTGGCACGAGACTGTGAGCGTTTTACCACAAAATTCCACTTATACTAGATTCATTCCAAATTCATACACCATCCCCCAGAGTTACTTCATCAAGCTAAGTACTCCTGGTCGTTTTCCATCTGGGGGATGGACTTCATGACACCATATCCTCCCGCCACGTCCAAAAAGCTGAAGTATATCCTCACGGTGACCGACTTCTTTTCCAAATGGGTAGAATCCATACACCTAAAAGAAGTCGGGGAAATAAATATTTTCAGCTTCATGAAGATCAATATCATCACCAGATTTGGTGTCCCTCATACCATACTGACGGACAACGACACCAATTTCTGCTCTGCTGAGTTGGAAAATCTACACCACGAGTATGGTATCAAGGCTAACCACTCATCCCGCTACCATGCAGCGGCCAATAGATAGATAGAAGCTTTCAACAAGACCCTATCCAACATCCTCCGGAAAATGGTGTAAAAAGAAAAGAATTCATGGCCGGATAAACTCCTCCATGCATTGTGGCCGTATCGAACCACAATCCTCACCGCTACTCGGTCTACCCCGTACTCATTCGTGTACAGCACGGAGGCAGTCCTGCCCATTGAACTCCAACTTCCCTCACTCCGTATTTCCATCTGTGATCGATTATCCGATGATGAGTAGTCAAAAAAGCGGTTAGGTGAATTAGAACAGCTAGACGAGAAGTAGCTGCACACTCTGCACAACCTGGAAGTGTACCAGAACCGGATCGCACGAGCCTTCAACAAAAAGTTCTACCTCCGGTCTTTCTAGGAAGGAGAATTCGTGCTGGTCCTCTGGACCCCAATGATACCCGGCAAGAAGCCTCCAAAGCTGGAACCCAAGTGGGAGGGACCATATGCTATACACAAGGTCTACTCCAATGGAGCATACGCCCTGATCTCCATGGACGGGAAACTCACTACAGCTCATACCAATGCGAGATTCCTGAAAAAGTATTTCGCATAGAGACCAAGAAGTATTCAAGTCCTCACTTCATGACATTAAACTGCATGGAATTCTTCCTTACCACATGACGATAAACTACACGGATGAAGAAAAAAAATGAGATGTACACATCGTCTGAGCTATATGACACTAAACTGCCAAGCACCTCGTCCTGACCACATGGCTTTAAACTGTATGGAAATTGTCTGAGTTGTATGAGACTAAACTGGCAAGAACCTTGTCATGATCACATGACGTTAAACTATATGGACATCGTCCGAGCTGTATGAAATCAACCTTCCAAGAACCTCGTCCTCACTGCATGATGTCAAACTGCACAGAATCTAATAATTCCACCTCGTCCTAACCACAATATGTTAAACTGTATGGACCTCGTCCTCACCGCATGACATTAAACTGCACGGATTTCATAGAACTATGTACGGACTGATTCCTGCCCTTGAAAGATATGTATCGACGCCAAGATTTCCTATCCTGGCCCAGCCACTTCAAAAAAAGTTCCTTCATTCCCCCATGTATAGACCAGACCGGCACGGGGTGTACTTCTCATCCTTACCGCAAGACGTTAAATTGCACGGACGATGATGTTAAAAATGCCCCTTCCCCCATGTACGGACCAGACCTGCACGGGGTGTATATCTTCATCCATACCACATGCCAATAAAATGTCCTGAATTCTTCCTCACCGCATGATGTTGAACTGCACAGATTTCAAAGAACTACGTATGGCTTGATTCCTGCCCTTGCAGGATACGTAGTGACGCCGGGATTCCCTATCCTGGCCCAGCCACATAAAACAAATGTCCCCTTTCCCCCGTGTACGGACCAGACCTACACAGGGTGTATTATCTTTTAACAGAACTACGTATGGCTTGATTCATGCCCTTGCAGGACACGTAGCGATGCCGGGATTCCTTATCTTGGCCCATCCACTTCAAAAAAAAAATGCCCTCTTCCTCTGTGTGCGGACCTGACCTGCATAGGGTGTATCGTCTTTCAGAGAACTATGTGAGGCTTGATTCCTGACATCACAGGATATGTAGTGACACCATAATTCCACACCCTGGCCCAGCCTCCTCAAAAAGAAAAAGAAAAGTGCCCATTCCCCCGTGTATGGAACAGACTTGGACAGGGTGTATTCACGTCCTCACCGCATGACGTTAAAACTGCATGGATTTCGTCCTTACTTCATGATGATAAACTGCACAGATGAAGAAGAATTAAGAATGCCCCTCCCCCCGTGTATGCACCAGACCTATATGGGGTGTAAGGATTACATATAACTACATACGGCTTGATTCCTTCCCTCATAGGATACGTAGTGACGCCAGGATCCCCAGTCTTGGCCCAACCACTTCAAAAAAAAGTGCCTTCTTTCCCCCGTGTATGGACCAGACCTGCACGGGGTGTACTTTTCGTCCTTACCACACGACGCTAAAATGCACAGACGATGATGTTAAAAATGCCCCTTCCCCCGTGTATGGACCAGACCTGCACGGGGTGTATAACTTCATCCTTACCGCATGACATTAAACTGCACGGAAGTTTTCCCCACCGCACGATGTTAAACTACGCAGACCCCTCTTTTTCTTTCACATTGGTACAACTTCGTCCTTACCACATGACGATAAACTGCATAGAGTTTGTCCTCACTGCATAATGTTGAACTTCACGGACTTCGTCGCGAACCTCCCAGGACACATGGCGATACGATATGGAGATACTCCCTGCACATTTGGATACATCCTTTCCATACATCAGGATCCATGACCTAGATAATTATGGATCTTCATAACCATTCATGGCCATCGGAGGTGGAAAGTTATCAACCCGTGGACACCTTTGTACGACTATGCATACCATGCCCTCAGCAGCTCTATATATTGATAGCCCCTGGCCTGTCTACCAAAGGCAATATTTCCATAGGCGACACTCTTCCTAGCTCCGTACGCTTACCGGCCTCAGAGCCCCCATACCATACCTCTTGATCCAGAAGTTTATGACGAAGTGGTTTACATGTTCATTCCCCTTTTCACATCCAGATGTTTCCAGGGTATCCTTATCTGGCTAGCCTATGTGTCTTTCAGTGGTTCACATAGCGACCTACATCAACAAACATCAAGCCAGGACTAGGCTACTTTGACTCAACATACAATTAGAGTGAAGATGTTTTCTGTATACCTGGAAATCATTATCACCACATGCCGAACTCTGCACTGGGAGCAATCACGGATTCTCATAATCATTCATGGCCATCGGAAGTGGAAATTTATTGACCCGGGGACACCTTTTTACGACTATGCATACCATGCCCTCAGCGGCTCTACATAATTATATCCCCTGGCTCGTCCATCAAAGGCAAGATTTCCTCGGGCGGTACTTCTCCTAGCTCTGTATGCTTACCGGCCTCAGAGCCCCCACACCATACCTCCTGATCCGAGAAATCTCAAAGTTTTAGTTTACGACCTTCATCCCCCGCCCAATTTTATGTATATCAGAATATGTTGACACAGTTATCCTTCGAGTGACTAAAACAATAGTCACCCAATGGTCCGAGCTCTATGACCGATAAACTTGGAGTACTTCATCCTTACCACATGACGTTAAACTGCATGGGATTAAGGAACACCCCCGCGAGTAAGATAAATTAGCACAGGGGGGCTCTTTAAGCTTTAATAGAAGCCAGGGACGAATATCCCCGACATGTCCATGCATTCCTCGCCAGATGACAGACTTCATGACCCGGACAATCGAGGATCCCCAGGACCACTCACGGCCATCGGAAGTGGAATGTTATCGACCCGTGGACACCTTTGTATGACTATGCATACCATGCCCCCAGCGGCACTACATAATGATAGCCCCTGGCTCGTCCACCAAAGGCAAGATTTCCACAGGCGATGCTCTTCCTAGCTCCGAATGCTTACCGGCCTCAGAGCCTCCATATCACCTCCCCTAATCCAAGAAGCCCCGGAACCATGATTTACACTAATCAACCCCCTTCCACACCTAGGGAATGTTGAGGTATTCAAGACCAGTTATATTCTGATGAAGAGAAGCCTTCTCATTAACGCCCCCATCCTCGCCGCATGACGTTAAACTGCATGGAAACCTTTATATATATCCATGTCTTTATTGCATGACGCTAAACTGCACGAAAGCCATCCTTACTACATGACATTAAACTACAAATCAAACTTCAATAATGCTCCTCTTCCTTACTGCATGACATTAAACTGCATGGTCAAACCCATCACGAGTTCAGTAAGAAACATAGGATTTTCTCTGTCTTGCAGTGCACGGGTCAGACCTGCATGAACCACCGCCTCACACCAGCGTGAGAAAGAATTACTTCACCCATTCTTAGGAGGTTTAGTCTAGATATTTCCCCCATATTCACGCACCCTCCAATCATAAACCATACTCTGTACTCAGAAAAATCCAAACACTCATAAGCTAACCCCGGTGGTTCCAAATCTCAACTTCCCTGAAGTTGCTCGGCTATCGGAAGTGGATATCCTTTGACCTAAGGACACCTTTGTATGACTATGCATACCATGCCATCAACGACTCTGTATATTGATCACCCCTGGCCCGTCTACCAAAGGAATGTTTTCCTTGGGAAATGCTTCTCTCTATACGCCTCTTGGCCTCTGAGCCACCATTTCTATCCCGGGATTCGAAAACCCTCTAAGTTACAGATTACCAACCTCTTCCACAATCCTACCTGAATGTGGCAGAACGTTTTTGACAAGATTACCGAGAACCAGGAGAAGTCGTTCGATTTCAGATGATGTCCCAGCTGCATGACTTTAAACTACGTTAAGCCTCAACCATCCCTTAAACTAACTAAATGCATAGGGAGGTGGTCTCCGGACCACGCTCTTGATTAGTATAGATGTTCCCAAAACCCTTTCAGATGTCACACTCCCCTTCTAATCCACCCCTGGTGGTTTTCATTTCTTCCCATGACACCCATCATAGTCTCCATAAGCAGGACTTCCATGAATCCCCTGACCATCAGAAATGGATATGTCTTTGACTTAAGGACACCTTTGTATGAATATGCATACCATACCCTCAGCGGCTCTTCATATTCGTTGCCCCTGGCCCGTCTACCGAAGGCATGTTTTCCTTAGGCAATGCTCTTCCTACCTCTATACGCTGACATGGTTCCCATGCCTTGAAACATGCCCAGTATGCCGCTCAGATTCAAACATGTTTCCCCACACGTGCGTCTAAAGGGTATTAAGACATCTTTTATTCAGTTGATCCTCATTGGGGCCCTCACCCCACCATATTTGGTCAAAGCTGTTCGACCTAAAACCATAGTAATGATAGTCTTGATGGTGGGACTTTAAACCGCTCACAGAAGAAAGAGGCACAAATCCTGTTAGGCTGAAAACCTGAAAAGGGCGACCTAAGAAAAAGCCGGGTTATACCCGCTGGGCTCACACCAAATGGGCCTAGGCAAAATTAGGGCATTAAAAGAAAAGACAAAATGTTTGTGGTGTTTTCCTATAAAACCCTAGAAAAATTTGAACTGTGCTCACTGAGTCCCTTGGCTCAGAAAAAATTTAGAGCATTGTCCAATCACTCATTGATTTTCAGGACCACTCTACATCGGAATGGCCTCCTCTTCATTCTGATCGGACCACATTCCGATGGGGGGAATTTGTAGTGTCTTGAAAAATCCGCAAAGGAAATTTTACCCAAATTCCCCAAAGAATTGGGGAAAATAATCAAAGATGAGACACAAAGGGCCGGTCCGTGAACCGGTCCACGGAAGCACAACGTGGCTAGGCACCGCGAGGAACCCCCCTCCGTGAACCGTTTTCCTTCGCGAAATGGAGGCGGAGAGCCTCCGCGGTCGTGAGGCAGGATGGGTTCCAGTCCAGTTCACCATCACGAACCGCCTAAACCGCCGACTGCGTCGATCGGCTCAAGCCGCACTCGCTGTCGTTTGCAGAGTGGAGGCGGAACCCTACGCAGCCGCAGAGCACTCCCAGAGTTCGCCTTACAGAAGGGGGGAGCGTTCAATACCCACCACGAATTGCGTATTGACCAAGTCAGCTGTGAACCAGGTATTTAGTCCTGGGCTCCACAAAATGTTCCGCGTGGCCACAGATACATCCCTTTCCCCCCTCTATAAAAAGACACCAAGGGGAAAAGAATAAAGGATCGGAGAACTGGAATCGGATTCGGAGGTATTAGAGATTCGTAAGGAGAAGGAAGGATTCGGATTTCACAAACAGCGAAATTCCATTCCCCGAACCACAACAGGTATATGAATTTAGAAGGAATTGGAAAATGCATAATAATTTGGTGAACCGCGAACCTAAAATAACAAAAAAGGAGAATCGTGAACCATACCCCCTCCATGGATGACTTCCCTGCGGACCAGGGAGTTTATACCTCTTTTCCCATCCGTCGTACCGCGTAGCACCCTCCTCCGTGGGCGAAGCCCCGACTGATGAGCCTCCGATCAGCACCGCCCTTGGCCACCGCTGCCCACCTGGAACCCTCCGCAAGCCACCCTGGTTCGCGGATTGAGCCCGAAGCCACGAACCACCCTAGTTCACGGATTGAACCTGAATCCGCGAACCACCCTGGTTCGCGGATTGAACCTGAAGCCACGAACCGACCTGGTTCGCGGGACGCCAATCAGTCCGCGGACCACCCTGGTTTGCGGATGGCTTCTTAAGCTGCGTGGAAGTTCCCCATGTGAAGGGAACCACCACCCATACCTCTCGGTGGCTCGCCAAATACTTCAGTGTTCTAATCTCCAGAGCCAGGTAAACTCCTTCCAATCCAGCCAGGTCTTCCGCGACTCCCTCATTGGCCTATTCATCGGCCCCGAGCCAAGGCCTCCACCAGAGCCACCGGATCCGTGTGGTATAACTTTCAGGTGCATCAGCAAACCATTTTTAGTTCACATACCCACTATAAATAGGGAAAAGGGGTTGCCCCAACCCTTGGGCGGATTCCTGAAGCATGCCTGGGTTCACATTCCCACGGTAATGCGGGGTCTGAGCCCGAGAGCCCCATTCCTGCCTCTACTCGCCAAGATGGGGGACTGTACGATTCGGTGGTTGGGAACTTCTCCCCCCCCCCAGAGAGGGGGTGGCATACCCATCTGAAGGTATACGTCCCCATGCACCTCGGTACTTCCTCAGGTATCTCCACGGGGAATAAGAGAGGAGATGAGGACAAGAGCACCCCCATTTCCCTCTCCTGCTGGGCTTTGTCGCTCCGGGCATCCATCTCGGAGTAAGCCCCGACCTTATGGGCCTCCTTAGAGTGTAATCCCCAATCCATCACCCTAGGCCGCCTTCATGCGTAAGTCCCACTCTGCTTCTCACGAATTCACCTTTCACGACGTGATCCTCTGGTCCCTGCTGCCTCTTGTTTCCCACACCGAGCATGACTCACCTAGGATTAGAGTAAGCATCGACCATGAAATCCTCCTATGGGCTTCCCTAGTGCGTAATCCCCAAGCTAAGCGAACTACGTGGACTTTGATCCATGCCAAAGCATGGTACGTAGGAAGCCTCCACGAGGTTCAAGCCCACCACTCGGTCGTTTCTTCGTGTCAAGTTCTACGCTCATCCAGCATGATGTTAAACTGTATATCCAAACTATGTGAACTTTGATCCTTGCTACCTAAGTAGGGTATGTAGGAAGCCTCCCTAAGGTTCAAGCCCAACGGCCAGTCGATCCGATCATCTCCACATATGTTCACCACGCCACTCTTAGTGCTGCCTCAATTGAGTTCCAACCCTTCAGGGTCATTAATCCAACGAGGGATGGTAATCCTCGGGCATAAATGATTCCGAACCCCTGCATCCAGTTGACCATTTCCCACCAGGGGTAAATCCGTGGATACTATGTTTGGGTATAAACCAAATATTCACAAACATATGAATACATCTTAAATCTATAAGAGAGTCCTAGAACATGCAATAATTTCACCCCAAAAAGGGTGCGAAGAGCCCGACATCCCATCCTCTTGACCAATGTGAGTTCTTAAGAGTCGATGGTCAGACCATCCGGGGAACACCTTCCTTTGGAAAGTAGATCCATCAATCCTTGGATACGGAGCCGTTGGGCGTTTCGTGGCCGAAAACCAGAACGAAACAAATATAATAATATAAGAAGAAGAAATTTTACATGGAATAAAATGATAATGAAAGATTTACATGAGATAAAAATAAACGTGTGATTAAAATAGAATGTGTAAAAATAAATTTGGAAGAAAAATATAGATACTAAGCCACTTCACCAAAATCTCCCTAAATAGAAATTTTTTGTTCGTAGTATCACACCTATATCATTAAATTCCTTCCACATTAATTAGAAGAGTCAAAAAGAGGGTGATAAATTAAAGATATTTTGACATTTCAAATTTGACAAGAAAATAATTCAAGATTCATCCCCCTTTTTGATATGTGAATTTGACACTTCTGATGGAAGAATGTTAAGGAGTTTTATTATGGAAATATATTTTTCTAGGTTTCCATTAATATTTGTAAAAATTTCAAGGCAATTGGTTTAGATATTATGAATTTATTCTTGAAATAGTGGAATGGTTTTATGGGCCTTCAAATCTAGCCCACAAATTAAATGCCAATTTGGGATCCATATATCTCCTTCAAAAATTGAGAATTTTATCTGGAAATATATGAGATAAATGATACAAATAATTTTATCTTTCTAAATATAAAAATTTGAGATTTAATGGTAATGAATTGTGGGCTCCACATTTAATTGATGGGCCTAATTCCCATTAGTCCTTGTCCATAAATTTCTACATTCATTTTAAAAAAATTCCATATTCCCTTATGATTAATCCATTGATACTAAAAGAGAAAATATTCCTATTAATGTGATAAATCAAATACAAGAAATTAAAATTCATATAATCAAAATATTTTTTTTGGAAAATAGATGATGGGTTGGACTTAATTTTTCACTTTAAACGTGAATTTGACTTGTGATGAAGAAAAATAAGATCAAATTATAAAATTCACTAAAATTGGTATTTATAGGCATTTAAACACTTGTATATTAAAATGTAAACAATGAATATTATCATCTTTTAGTGGATAAATACACCCCCAACATGAGTTTTTCTACTCTTGAGTAATAAGTAGCTCAAAAATATGAAATTGAATTCCCATTTTTAAAAACATATTATCATATAATGATCACCAAAAACATCATTCTAAACAATCATGAAACCTATAAAATTAATTTCCAATAAGCAGGGTTCACAATAATATTCCAAGCCCAAGACCATTCCTTTGTCAACATTAATCTCCACATTTCATCCAATTTCAATTAATTGTGATGATGTGTTGGGTATCTCAAAAGATATGTGGCCCAGTTTATTGTTCATACGGACATAAAGGGATGTTCTATGTGGGAATCACATTAAACATAATATGAGTATCAATTTTTATTAACCACAATCGAGATGAAAAAACATACTATGGTAATATCAACTATGGAGTCATGATCATAAAGTGTTAAATGCCACAAATATATTGAATTCCATACTCATAAATAGACATGTAAAGCCTAAATCTGGTAATGAAAACTATGTACTCATGATACCCAAGTTGCGAACACCATGCATTTAGAGAAAACATTATTCTATACAGTAATTATTTTCATTTTTTGGATACTAAAATTAAACTAAATGTAATACCAAACACCATGCTGTGAAGAAATTGATCCAATAACTCAAACTTACACCCAAAACACAATATTCATTCATTGTATATTTTTGAATAAATGGATGAAAACTTTAGATGTGAAAAATCACATCGAATAACTTCACTTTCCAAAAACAATGCTCATGGACCTAGACATTCATTAAATTCATAATCAAGGAATTCAAATTCAATTTACATTCTATTTTCATGGCTCCCAATGTAAATTAACAAATTAAAGGATAATAAAATTATTTTATTTAGAAAATATAGGATTTTTACTCCCACCAACTTATAATGACACTGCCCTCGGAGTTTAAATGAACGAGAAGAGGGAGTTTAGAGTTGGGAAGAAAGACGGGAATAATGTGATTTGAAATGAATTCAAAGAATAAAATCAAATGGTCTGAAGTTGATGATGCACCAATAATCAATTGATCACTTTGGATTCATGTCACAAGTGGACTCCTCAGGGATGGTTGAAGGAAATTTTGAATTATAGAAGCCATGTATTTCATTTGGAAACACTAAAATGATTCAACTACTAAATCCCCTGCACAAGAAATGATTGATGACACTGGGAACCCAAAGGGGGATACCATACTAAAAAAAGGATATATAATATACCTATTTATTTTGAAATTCCAAACATTTAGTCAATGTAATGGAAACAACCGAGTTACCTCTTGGAAAGTGATTTGTTTAATTTTGTTATCTCGAGATAGATAATAAATATATATTTTTTCTGGTTCATATTTTTGCTCGATTAGAATTTCCTCTATTTATGTTTTTTATTGAATGATTGAATGAACTGTTTTAACCTATGATCATTTACTTTGATGATCTGAACACTAGAGGGGTCCTAAATATATACTTCCCGATGGTGGTACATATGATGAACTATGTAAGGCCATGACCATCTCAACCCTAACATTACTAGGTGAAAATGATGTTTGGACAATACAAGAGAAAAAATATCACTGGTACAAAATTTTTGAATTTGAGATTCGAAGATTGGAAGGAATTTACTCTTGCTTTTTTTATCCTTGATTTTTCATAAGCCTCTTTCATAAATTCCTCGAGTTCGTTAATGTCTAATTTTCACTTTTTTAGGCCAAAGAAATGTCAAAGTTCACTTTTTTACTTAAAAAAGGCGTTATGTTCAATTTCAACAGGTAAATGGTAGACCATTCCATTTACCATTAATATTGTTACATGAGTATGATGGTTTTTAATGTAGTACGATATGTCCAAAGGTAATACAAGAGTTTCTTGGACTAATTTTCCTTGATGGATTGACAGTTTATTTATAAATTTTCTTAATTTCCCAATTTTCCAACTCATATTGATGATTATATTGAGGATGGTAGGTAGTGTAAACATTGTGAGATATACTATACATAGACATGAGTGATGGGAAGGGAGGATTTTATAAATTTGTTCCACAATCACTAATGACAGCCTTTGGAATTCCGAATCCTGAAAAGATATTTTCTTTTATGAATCAAATCAAAACATGATGGTAATATTATTTTTCGGGATTGGAATCAACCAATTTAGTGAAATAATTGATATCTAAAAGGATGTAGGGATACCCCCTAGAGATTCGTAATGGTCCCATGAAATCAATTCCCTAACAGTCAAATATTTCAACAACTAGAACGAGTGTTAGGGGAATTTGAATTATTTTGGTTCTGAATCCTAATTTTTGACATTGAGGACAACATTGGTAGATTTTTAAGGAATCCTTAGTGAGTTTTGGATAAAATAATCCAATTTTTATGAAATTTTATATTGTTTTTTTATGGAAAAGAAGACAATACATGCCTCTTCATGATAAAATTTAAAAATGGAATCTCGATCAGACTTAGGAACACATCTCATAATGAGTAGATTAGGAAATAACATGAATAATTATGGATAATAAAACACATAGTGTTTGATATCATAAATAAAATCACTCTAAACTTTGGTCCCATTGAATTATGGAATGACACCCGAAACCAAGTAGTTTCCTATGTCATCATTCCATGGGAAGTCACTCATAGAATATAGGTCATCATCAAGAAATAAATCATACATGGAATGGTGATGTGAGTTGGCTTGGAAATCCATCATAGATATGTTATCAGCTATAACATTTTTTACACCATTTTTATTCATATTGGTTATATCAAAATCATATAGAAGAAAAATACCCCTAATCAATCTATCTTTGGAATATTTCATTCAAAAAATGTATTTTAGATATTAATGATCCGTGAATACAATGATTGTGGATCCTAAGAGATACGATGTGAGTTTTTATAAGTAATTGAATTCTGAAAGAAACTCTATCTTGGTGGTGGTGCAGTTGATTTGTGCATCTTTTAATTATTTACTTTAATAAGTATTGTCACGTGGTGTTTTATAACAACATTGTCCTTAAAGAGCTCCTACAGTGATGTCACTCACATCACACATCAGTTTGAAATTATGTTTTATGTTGGGATATTACATTATGGGTTGAGAGATAATATATGACTTGAGTGTTGATAATTATTCCACACATATTTCTTTCCATAAAAAATGTATCTTCTTTCACTAGTATAAAAAAAGTTGTAGGGAAATTGAGAAGAGATTAATAATGAACCTTCTATAAAAACCAACATACATTAAGAAAGACATTACTTCCTTGACATATTTCAGAGATAGAAGGTGATGAATGATGTCAAAATTAGATTTTTCAACATAAATCCTTTTACCAGACACTAGATGACCTCAAAAAAAATTTCTTTTACCATGAAATGTATTTTTTCACAATATTAGATGATATTATTATCCTCACATGTAGATATAACCTTTAAAATTTTATTTTGAATCCCTAAAATGTATCCCTGAATATGGAGAAGTCATCCAAAATGACATCTAACCCCCCCCCCACTATGTTAGGAAAGGTTCCCATCATGAACTAGTGGATGGTATCAAAAGAATTACATATACCAAAGAGAATTCACTTGAAATAAAAAGAGCCAAATGGATCGGTGAAATTTGTTTTTTCTAGTACTTATAAGGGGTAATAAATATGATTATACCCCAAGAATAAGTACAGGAAGTAGTATAACTAATGACCTTCCACTCTCTTGATGACTTGATCAATGAAGGGAAAGGGGAAATGGTATTTCTTAGTGCATTAGTTTAACTTCCTGTAGTCACTGCACACTATCCATAAACTACTGACCATTGCAGGGAGAAGATCACCATCCTCATTTGTAATCAAAGTGATTCCAAACTTCTTAGGAACACCTATAATTGGGATTACCTACTCACTCAATGTAATAGGGTATGATACTCACTTTTAAAAACATAAGAAGTTATTTTCTTACCACATCCATAATATTATGATTAGGTATTTTGAAAGGTTGATGAAATTGTTTAGAGTCATGTTACAGAACAATACTTTGAGTTCTAATGAGTGATATAATCCCAGGAATATCAAAAAGGATCCATCTATTACTTTTATAAGCTTTATTAGGATATCCACAAACATACTCTCTTGATTGGACTCAAGAGAGGAAGAAATGAAAAATTAATGGATTAATTTCCCGCTAAGAATAAATACTCGACTGATAAAGGTAGGTCATTAAATTTGAAATGATATTGGATTTAAAGTTCAAATAATTACGGGGAAATTCATCAAACAATGATTTTATCCTAGATTTTTTTTACATAATTGGTTCCTTTTGAAATGAAGTTTCAACTTACAAATTGGATAGATTAATTTTTATATTGGGTATGACTCGATGTTATTGATTTCACTAATGTTATCATTGATTAATGATCTAGAAAAATTATCAAAGGAGTTTCCTAAAATATATTCAAATTAAGAAGTCATATTTACATCATATATACAAAGGAAATAAATCTCATATGGACTTAGACATCCTTAAATGATTCCTTGATGTTCCTCTGGTTCACAGTCAACACTAATTATCAAATTGAATTCATGGATCTCTTCATCAACCCAAATTTTAGAGTTTTCATTTTAGATGTTTAGATATAAGATCATGTTTCCAATTTTTATTTTAATGTTCCCATTACTAACTCAGATAAGTGAGTTGATTGTTTCTAAGAAAGGATGACCATGGATGATGGTTGTTTGATCCCTGGGACCTAAGCTTGGGTGATTATCAAAGATAATGAAGTCAACAAGGTATATGAAATTTTCAACATTCAGAAAAATGTATTTGATGATCTCCTTAGGAACTCAAACAATACAATCTACAATTTAGCGTGTGAGTGACGTTGCTTATATATCTTCCACCCATAATTAAAAATATGTGGTACATGGAATGCAGATCACACTATCTCCTAGATCACAAAGGTCTTTGATAACTTTTTTCTCTCATAACTCAACATTGATGTATATAAATCCAGGATGTTTCATCATAGGAGGAATGTTCACTTGAATGGGGGTATAAACATTAATATCCAAAAGGACATGGTTTTTATGTGACAATTTTCTTTTAATAGTTCATAATTACTTAAGGTACTTTTGAGTAGGCATGAATAGTTTGGATTACATCAAGAAATAAAATGTTCATTTTAACTTAAGATAATATTTACCTTAATGTTTCATTTAGTTTAGGTTTATTTTTTCCTATATTACATTGAGAAATTGGAGAAAATTGTTTGATTTTTTTTTTTTGGTTGTAGTTATTTCACATTACCATTGGAAATTTCAGAAGTTGAGGGTGTTTGTTCAAAATTTTCATGTGATATTTAATCATTTAATGGTTCTATAATTGTTTGTTTGTGTTTTTCAATAGATATCCAACCTCATAAGATAGTTAAAGCTTTTAGTTTTTCATGAGAGGTTTGTGTGTAAAAGGGTTCTACCCTTATTTTTGGGGAAGTTAAAGCAGGAGTAGGCATGGGTGCCATTCAATTTATTATTATTATTTTAATTATTTTTCAATTGATAAAACTTTTGAGTTCATTTTCTCCATATATTTTCACAACTGTTTGAGGACTGGGAGAGGGATAGATTAAGAATCGGTTTGTACTGGTTAGTTTATCCAAGTAGGATACTTTGGTTGTTGGATTGGATGTTAAATGGGTTGTTGGTACTAAAAAGAAGGATTTTGGTATTGGAATGGTTATGGTAGAAACTTATTATGGGTTTTAATTTTTTTTGAGGGTATGGTTTGAGACATTTTTATTGTGTTGGTTATTGATTATCCTTCCAAAAAAAGCCTGTAAGGTCATTATACCTTGTATTGAAAGTGTTTTGGTGCAGTGTATTTTGATAGATCAATGAATTGGCCTCTTATAGTGGTACTTCTAAATGAGAATCCTTTATAGAAGGAATGGTTGGGAAATTATCAGTCTTCTGGTCATATCTGTCAAAAATTGTGAAAAAATTATAAACACTTTGGATTAAGTGGAACTTCTTTTGAAAGATATCCTTGATATTCCTAGTGAGTACATCATATTTTTCTCTAAGGTATTCTTCTTCTCTAAGATTTTGAATTCCACCATATTTGGGTGGATTTTCATAGAAAGGTTATGTTCTCCAAGTATGATTATGTTCAACAAGAATTTTTATACACTTATAGCATCATTTTGGGATTTGTTTTTGAATGTTCTATTACACATCATGTCAATAAACTATTTGTTATTTGACCCTAACCCTTGATGGAAAATTCTCACTTGTTTGGTATTGAGAATCCTTGGATTGGTACCATGTTTGAAGTGTCATTGAACCATTCCCATGTTTTATATAATTTTTATCCCACTTTTTCAAAAAAAATCATTCTATTTTTATGTTATTTATTTGTGATGGGGGAAGTATGTTTTTGTAGAATTCTCATTTCATTTGGTCCTAAGAGTGAATAGGTGATGGTATAAAATTATTTGACCAATTATTCTCTCAATCCATTAGAGAAAAAGGAAAGACTCTCATTTTCTCGGATTCAATTTTATTTTTAGGGCACATGTTTTCGGTAATGTAATTGAATTATTTAACATGAAAGAAAGGGATCTAAGACTCCATTCCATGAATGGTTTGAAGTTGGTACATTCCATGGGGTTTAAGAAAATATTAAACATGTCATATGGTATCATTCCTAATGAAATAGGGTGCATTGGTCAGGGTTGGTGGTCTGATCAAAAACATTCCCCACATTTAGGGATGCCTCATATGGATTTATATTTTTGTTCCCACCAATGATTAGGATATGGTTTCTTGGAATAACCTCTATTGGATTAGGATTAATGTTTCAATCATGATTTTTATGTATATTAGGATCTAATGTAATGATACCCCTAGGTGTACTTGACTCCCCAACCCTAGGACTATCCACACTAACTATATGATTTGAATGGTCATGGGTATAGGTGGATAAGCACCAAGAATATAGGGGGAAAAAGGGGAATGGATAAGAGAAATGGGATGAAAAAAGAGAGGCGGGGGAGAATATAATGAGTGTTTAATTTTCCTTACATGGGTGCCCAACAATAATGCCAAAATTTGTTTGAAAAGGTGGGAGAAATATTCTATAAAATGTGGGAAAGGTTCAAAGGAACTTTATAAATAGAACAACACCATGTTTTCTCAATGCTAGAACGAGTGAGAATTTTCTATGAAGGGTTGGGGATAGCTAAGAAATAGTTTATTGACACGATTTCTAAGATAACATAACAAAAATCCCTAAATTATGCTTATGGGTATTTGTAAAATCATGCTGAAAAGAGAAAAACATGGGGAACATCAACTTAGTAAGAGAAGCTACCCAAATCTGGTGGAATGCACAATATTATATAAGAGGAAAACCATAGAGAAAAACTAGCTGCACTCAGTATGAATGTCGAGGATATCGATGTTATTAAGTTATATGAAATCCAAACTATTGATCTTGTTTGCCAAATTTTATAAAAAACATGATCAAAAGAATGATAATTTCTCAACCATTCCTTATATACAGGATGTTCTTTTTGGAGAACCACTAGAAGAGGTGAAATATTTTATCTTTCAAATCCCACAATACCAAAACACATTCAATCCAAGGTATAATTACCATTGAGGCCCCTATTATAAGGATAGTCAACAACCAACACAACAAAAATGTCTCCACCCTTACCATTAACAAAATTTTAAAACCCATAATCAGTTTCAACCAAAACCGTATCAAAACCAACATCCTCATGTTTTGTACCAAAATCTAATTCATTATCTAATCCAACATCCAATGTATCCTCCTAGGATGGACCAACTAGTATATTCCCCTTCCCAATTTTCCCTCTCCCATTCTATGAATAGTTGTGTTAATAAAAGGTGAAAATGAACTCCAGATGTTGTTCTATTAAATAAGAATTATGAATACTAAAAACTTTAAAGGAACCCAAACCTACACAGGCTATCCCATCCCCAAACATAATGGGATAGCCCTGTTACACACAAACCTCTCATAAAAAACAAAAAGTAGTGACTCTCTTATAAGGCAGTAGATATATTGAAAAAACATAACAAACCATTTTGAAACCATTAAAAGATTCAATGTCACATGAAAATTTTGAATAAACAAACATATATTTTGTATATTTAAATGAAAATGGGAATATACCATAACCTCTACAAATAATAAAAAAATCCACTCCCTTCCCTCAATGTATGAGATGAAAAAAAACCAGAATTTAATGAAAAATTAAGGGAAATATAATCTCACATTATAATGAACATTCCGATTCTCGATGTAATCCAAACCATTCCATCCCACTCAAATTACCTTATGTACTTATACACAATGAAAAGTAAATTATCACATCAAAACAAAGTAAATTTGGATGTTAACATGAGTACAACCATTCTATGAACCATTCCTCATAAGTTGAATGATCCAGGATTTCCATACATTAATTTTGAGTGAGTAGAGAAAAAAATTTCAATTCCCTTTTTGATCATGGAGCTAGTGTAAACCTCATTCAATAATCCATGTATTCTCAATTAGGTCTTGATGATATCCAACTAATATCTGTCAGACTCGAACATGGAAATCATAGTGTTCAGGTTTCTAAGGCGATATTAAAAATCATTTTGGTGAAAGTTGAAATTATCATTTACCATGATAACTTCATTGTCCTAGAAAATCTCCCAACATTACGTTCCTGGAAGAAAACCTCCATCACAATTTTTCATCCCTTGTTATAAACAATTGACCTAGTTATCCAATATAAGAATTGGAATATAAAAATAACCATGGGAAAGATGATCCTTGATCTAAAAATCAATAATGAAAACTCTAAAATAGGGGGTGATGAAGATATGAATGAGGTAAATTGGATTGGTAGAGTTTATTTCTAACCGGAGGAACATCACAAAATCATTAAAGGACATATATGTCAAGATGATACTGATTTCCATTGATCATATGAAGGAAATTTGATTCCTTGTATTGAATCTCTTCTAGACATCTCCTTTGATTATTTTTCAAGGTTAACAAAAAATGATACCATTTGTGAAATAAGTAACATATAATAAATAACCATTCATGAAATCGATCTAACCAATGTTGATGATGAAAATTATGTAAAAAAATAAAAAAAATTGTAAAGAAGACCGAAAAAATTATATATGAGGAAAATTCCAATACTTCTTTTGAAATTTTAAACCAATCTAATCTCAAATTTAAGGTCAAACCTTCCTCAATCAAGTATTAATTATTAGGGTACAATTATTCATTTCAATTATTCATTTCTTCCTCTATTAGGGAAAATTAAGAGAGGATGCTTCTAGATTTCCTAGGAAAGAATAGGAATGAAATTTGATGGACCCTTTCTGATATTATTAGAATTAGACCACTCATTGGAACCCATAGGATTGTTCTAAAATCTGACTCCAAACCATGTCATCAACCACAATGGATGCCATATCCCAATTTTATGGATGTGGTAAGGAAATAAATTCTTATGTTTTTGAAACATGGAACCATTTGCCCAATTGATGACAGTGAGTAGGTAATCCCAATACAAGTTTCTCCAAAGAAGGATTTGATCAATGTTATTACCATTGAGGCTGGTGAACATCTCTCAAAAATGGTCATGATATGATGGAGAGTGTGCATTGATAATAGGATTTTCAAATCATGCACTAATAAAGACTATTTACTATTTCCCTACATTGATCTAGTCCATGAGAGGGTGGAGGTTCATCAAATTCTATCCCCCTTGGTGGGGATCCTACTCTACTGAAACCATGAAAATTGTGGTAGTTGATACAATTATATCATAGATTTGACTACAGGGACCATACATTATGAAAAATCAATGGGGGAGGGTCAACATCATGTTCAATCCTGTCCTGTAGAATAGGTTGGCATGTTCTTATATGGTAAACATGAAGAGAAAATCCCAATAACTTACAAAATTTTGGGCTCTTGGAATCATAGATGCTTTCCATGTGTAAGAGTATGAGATAATCAATAGATGTTGTTTCCTTTTAGGAATACCAGGACCCTTTTATTTTAATAGAAAAAAACCTCCCAGATCTGGAATTGTGGGTTCCATATAATGAATCATGAGAATGAAAGAATTATCCAATTCCTCCCTTAGATTGGATACAATTGTTTTGTAGTCAACCTCATTATTTTGAAATTTCTTCCCTTATCAGTTTTTATAGTTGGAATATAGGCAGTGATCTTCACAAGGTTCAATGGGGGACACATTACATTGGAGTACCCCAACTTGAAAATTGAGGGAGTACAATAGGAATAGATGATATGAGGGGGGAACTTCCACATGAAGATGAAGACATGAAATATACATCAGTGCATTTTAGGCTTTATCTTGGGAGATAACCATGAGTCCATCACTTTCTATCAAGCCAAAAAACTAGATCTTCAACAAAATCTGGCCACACGGTCTCTAACATGTCTTATCATAACCCTAAATAATCATGTCAGAAGAAGTTATATCTTCTTAGATTAGTCCAAACATGTGGAGAATTTAGGTTGAGATGATTTTAATCCTAAAACCTATGATGACTAGGAAATGAAATATCTCCAAGCCATTGAACTATTTTATGATTTACACTAGGTGAATTTTACCCATCATGAGGGCTCCCTCATCCTCTTTGGAGAATTAGATGATGGCTTGGTATTCCTCTCTCTTTTCCTACTCTTCATAGTATGAATTTTCAATACCAAACACTTATTTGAGATTTATGTGTCCTTACAAGGATTCTACGATGGCCTCACACATTTATTTCAATAGGTGGAGGACATAGAGGATCGAGATCCTTGCAGGTATGCAACTAAGGTGCTTCAACATGTCATAATACGACATCAATATTTTTCCTTAATAGGGAGGTCACTTGTCTGAGGAAACAATGAATATTATTAGATATACCACTAAGTTCTAGATTATACTAGAAATATTCTTTAATAACCAACTATATCACTCAGATCCATTGTGAGCTAACTTAGGTAGTTCTTTGTTTGGACACAACCAATTGTGGCGAGGTCATAGATGCTCTACTTGTTCAGCTAACATGGTTGGTTCTAGTGGTGTGTTCGACAGAGTGACTATAGAGAACTGTGCCATATGAGCTCTATAAATGAACCTACTATATAGTATCCATATCTTACAAAGCACATATTGAAGAACTAACCTGGATATTTGGTATGTTTTCATTTCCACATCCCCTTCTTTGATGGCATCAGTTGGGGGAACCCGATGGGTTTTCTTGACATTCCTCATCACCATGAAGTGTGATGTGGTACACCAACTTGACGACATTCCAAGAGGAATACTCATTCTCATCTTTGGAGGGGTCCTTAATACTTGTAGGACATTCGGGTGATTCCCAACCAAGGAGGCCTAAAATAACCAATAGTGCATGAATGCATTGACACTAGCAATGAACTCTAATATCCCTTTTGTAGTCGATTCCTTCTAGTTTGAGATTTTTATGGATGTGATGTGGAAATAGAGGAAGAATTTTGAAAAAGAAAGAGGACTACATGAGTCTCTGACTTTTCTAGGTGGGAAAAAATGACACTATGGTCATGAGCAATGAATTTTCAATCCAAACTATCATCATTCTTCAAGGTTCTATGTCTGAAATATTTCATTCATTCACCTAAACCCTCACTATAACTAATGGTGTTGGGGGAGATATGTGTTACCTTTTCAAGGAGGCTTCCCAAATTGACCCAAAAATTATACACTTGGTCCTGAATCCAATGATTCAACACATGTCATTCCTTTATTGTATGTCAAAGGATCATTTGGTAAGGGAAATGGTCTGGGGGGTCTATGTGTCTGGACTCCTGGGGCTTCTTGTACTATGGAAACATTATTATTCCTTTCACTAGGGTATAGAAGAGATAGATAGGGACATATTTATCCCTGAATGAATAGGTTCAGTTATTTATTATTGGGAAGGGAGATCATAGAACCTTGACCTAATGAGGGGTTGGAGCCTGAGGAGGGGATAGATTTACATTCTCCCATCTGGGATGTTGCTCCTAGTGAGGCCTTTCTTGACTGTTCTATATTGGGAGAGGCTGATCTTGGTAGGGATATTATAATCATAATGTCCCTCAAAGAAGATATCCCAAACACTCTAGTATCTTCGGTGCCTTTACCAATATGACAGTACAAGTCTCTGCTTTTGTAGGGCTCCTCAAAGGTGCTAGGAGAGGCAATGGGTGTGCTTTTCTTAGCCTGCTGTTAGTCTTCCTCTAGATGAGGGGACCTATTACAAAAACCCTAGAACCTAGTTGAGAAGTTATGAGTGATGAGGGTAGGGACTATATCAGTCTTCAAATTCCCCCCACAAAATTTTAGCGGCTGCTATTGATTCAGTGACATGAGGAGTGAATACATGAGGCCTTTCCACCAGGAAAAAAACTAGGTGACCCGCTCATCAGGTTTTTTTATTTCACAAGAATAAGTAAAAAAAATTTCTTTCAAGTTTTGAATATGAAAAGCTAATGGAATTTTTTATGAAGGTCTTCCCAACAAGCAATTAACCCTATGAGTAATTTTTTATACCAAATAAATGTAGGTCCTTCCAATGTATGGAAGAAACATCGATGATTGGTGACCTCCTTCTTCTTTGGGTTCCTAACATAGGTATGCACATCGAGATGAAGTGGGACAAGTGATGTATCAGATCAACCATCATATTTATGGGGTTCCCAAAATCTAGTGGTGCTCACATTTCATTCACACTAACTGGGTATGATTTTCCATAAGGTGGGATCACCACCTGTCACATCCCTAAAGCCTTAAGAAGTTTTCTAAGAGAGGCTATTAAATCATCCTAATGAGTAACTATGTATTGAAGAGGATTATAACCACCAATTCATTGAAAGGAACATCAATATATTAAGATAGATCAATAGCTCATTGAGAAATATAACCAAGATCTTGAGGATGATAGCCACCATACTCAAGAGGGTTAAACGCCTCATAGATCTATCTCTTACTATAAACACAAACCCCCACTCTACCTAGATATGTAGGATTTCTGAGATCTAACGTGGGAAACTTTACAAGGGGGACATTCTTCCCCACTTGAGGGGAAATGAGATCATATTGGTCAGTGTCGTAGTCCGGTCACTGGTCATCCATGATCCTAGAAATGATCCTTTTCTTCTCTTTGACCTTCTAGAGTAGGGAGGAAACTGTGGGATCCACCTCTCTTTTTGGCACAATCTCAAATGGATTTGATTGACCAACATTCTTCTTAACCTTATCGATTTTCTGATAGGAATACAATGTTGGGTCATTAGTAGTATCCCTGAGGTTGAGTATCTGTCTTTACTGATAAATGCAAACCCTTGTATGAGGGTTTATTGTAGAGACCCGAAGCCTGACGTACATGGACCTTACATTACTTTTGTAGAATACTTATTACATAACAAAAACACACACACAAGGACCGTAATAGTTTAGTGTCTTTGGAAACTCGGAACGTAATCTTCTAATCATGGTGAAAGATATTCAACATATCCCATAAAGATCTCCCTTTTTTTACCTAAAACCTTTCTTTATATCCTGGGGAAAAGAAAACATAAAAGGGTGAGCTCAAATGCCCAGTAAGGGTAAACAAAATAAATACCAATCATATCATATTCATAAGAACATATCTTTTGGAAATCTTAACCTGCAAAAGAGATCATAATTTCATAAAATGGGATAAATCATAGTAGTGAAATGTAATCCCAATAATCATAACTTAAAACATGAAACTTTGTGGCATACACACATAATCATATAGAATCATATATTATTAGTCAAGACTCATTGCCAAGACTATCTTAGTGGACAAAGTCCATTTCTGAACCGAGTCACCCTCGTTTCAGTCCTGTTTCACTGAACCGGTATAACCTACCGTTCCAGCCATGTCTATCTCATGAGATATAAAATCTTTACCCAATTCATTGGAGGGAGATATAGGTCCCACCCATCTCATAATGATACCATTCTTATGTGTGCCACAAAATCATAAATCATACATCATTGCATAACCCATGTAATAAAAATGGGAATCTTAAACATCGTGACATCATAAAACAATTCATATAAGATACAGGAATTCATAAAAATAATTCCATCACAATATAATCAAATCAATGTAATAATAGGGATAGAAACAGAACCCTTTATTATCTTAGATGAAAAATAATTTTGATAAAACACTTGAACTCCATTCTTGAGGAAAATATCCTTTCTTCTTCAAAAACACTTTTCCTTTCATAACATGTCATACAATTCTAAACTAAAAGAAGTTGATTAAAAATAAACTTGAAAACTTGTAAAGGAAGCTTCTTGGAAATAATGTT
This sequence comes from Viscum album, assembly GCA_963277665.1. Classification (NCBI taxonomy): domain Eukaryota; kingdom Viridiplantae; phylum Streptophyta; class Magnoliopsida; order Santalales; family Viscaceae; genus Viscum; species Viscum album. The sequence goes on along the minus strand of OY728120.1, from coordinate 1,531,051,138 downwards.
TTAAAAATCCATTCATGCCGTATAAGTTAAAAAAAACATTGTTCTCGTACTTTTGTCGGAAAAGTTAAAAAGTACCTCGTACGAAAAATGACAAAAGATTCCTTTCATATCATTTACTAAAAACTCACCGAAGGGTAAAATTGGATTTAAACAATTGTATATGGATGGAAATAATATTAAATATTTAGGAAACATGGTTGTGGATGATAAAATACACCCCAGTAAATACCAAAGTATAAACAATCTCAGATAAAAATGAGATTGTGATATTTCCCTTACCTTAGGTCCGATTTGATTCGGAAGTGTCTGAACCTCCTGTATAATGATTTAAATAATGTCATTGAATTATTAAATAATCATATTCATTGTTATGATATCATATATGGTTCACTTATGACTTTATATTACCCATTCTTTTGTAAATTCCATGTTAAAGAGCGTTTTGGGTAAAATTGTTTCATTTGTCGTCCGTGTTTTGACTTGTAATTATTCATATGATTACTTAGATCATGATTACTTAATTCCAGAATATAAAACATGATTTATATATAATATATATTCAGAATATACATATATATAATAAATCAGTAAATGGAAAGAAATACACCGTTGATGGAGACGGTAGGCCGTACGTACGCATGAACGCTGTTTTCGTTTCCTTATTGAGTTGAATGGAATTAAGTAAACGACATACATATATATACACATAAATCCAGTATCATTATTATGTCATATATTTCATGATTACTTATTATATATACTTTATAATCATTCATGAATGGTTAAAGTGGAGAATGAATCTCATCGCGTCGTGGAGACGGTAGTCCGTACGTACGCACGAGCGATGATATCATTCTCATGATCGTGGGACTGTATTGGAGTGTATGTATACTATTTCAGAATCAATATCACTTTAAAATAATCATATATAGTTATTATTTACACCATTATACCCATCCAATTAAGTTGGTGGTGGAAAATAGATTTCACCACGGCGTGGAGACGGTATTCCGTACGTACGCACGCGCGGTGATTTCGTTTTCCGTAGGATGGATAGATAGTTAAATAGGGTTGTTTCATAATTATAATAACATATCAGTATATGAGTGATACTTATGTTATTACTTCATAATGAAACAACCTAAGAAGAAGAAGTGGAAGAAGAAATAAAGGTGAAAGAATCGGTAACGGAAATTACCTCTTCTTTGAAGCGCCTCTTTGAAACCTCCTCTTAGGGCACTAAGATTGGTCTTTAAAGTATTACAGAACCTCTAAGAAGTTTCTAGGGAAGTGTAGAAGATAATTCTTTAGGGGTTGGCCGAGCTTTAAGGCTCAAATTGGTGTGAGTAGGAGAGGGAGGAGGTTCCCTTTTATAAGGGAGGAGAGGGGCACCTTTGGAATTCTTAAAAATATTAATTTATAATAAATCACACCCCACTTAAAAACCTTCAAAAATGACTCATATTAGAATATTAGATGATATAGGGTTTTAATATCATAAAAAAAATCAAATTTATACATGTTGGGATCTTATTTTAAACCTTATCATTTTGATTTATCCTTATTTAATCTATTTAAGTTTATTTGTGGTAATAAAATTCTAAATTTTAAATTATAACAAATAATTACTTATTTGTTGTGAATTTTCCATAATTGTTTACTTTATAACATTATAGACCATATAAAGTTAAATTTATAATTTTTTAATTTTTTTTTGTGATTTTTAAACAATTTTATAATATGTTTTTTATAAAATAACAATAGTGTCAATTTTGACACTATTCATTTATTTGAATTTAAATAAAATATATAAAGAAGATTTGTTCGAACTAAAAGCTTTAATAGATTAATAAAATGTCATATGTATATATAAAATTTTTTGATCACATTAAATTGTTCATATAATATTTATTTTATTATTTTTAAAACCATTTATTTGGTTTATCTCTTAATAAAATAACTACCACAACATTTTTGTATAATTATTTAATATACTGATTTGTTGCATAAAAATTTAAAATAAAATCCTATGATGAATATACATCTATTAAATTTCACAATAATACTTTTACTATAATTTATCATCTTAAAATCACAATATTTAAATTGTTATATTTATTAAATTATGAAGGTGACAACTTTGGCATCATTTAAAATAAAATAATATAAGTGTCATAATTGCTTGTATAAGACTCCAAATGGTCAAATATTCGACCATTGGATGATTATAGTTTAAATTTACATGACCAATAAGTTTTGGTCAGGGTTTTGTGCCTTTTATGGTCACTATTAGTTTAATAAAAACTTTATTCTTGATTTTTTACTAGATAAATAATTTCTGCATCACTATTATGTCACAATTAATGATAATTATTTAATCCCAAAAAATTCTAAATAAATTCTCATGATGTAGATAATTCTGTTATCTTTCTGTAGACTATTAATTTTCGAATTTTCATTAATTTTATCACTAACTTAAAATTATTATACTTATAGTATTTAAGAGAGTGACATGTTGTCACTTTCTTTGGTTTTAATAATAACTAAATTATTTTCATGACAAAAAGTCCATTAAATTAATCTAATCCGACCCTTAGGTGATATGGGTCTACTTTTAGTCATCGAATAGGATTTTTCCAAATGTTAGGGTAATTTTATAATCTTATATTTACCCTTAATTACCCGATTTACCTTTAACTATAGTAAATAAAATTTACCGTAGTTACTATTCACAATGCCCAAAAATAAAAAGTAGCTTATTAACATAATTTGGACCCACTGATTCCAAATATGGAATCCATTTTCCAAAATTCAATACACAAAAGTTGCAGAAATTAAATTAAAATTAATCCCATTGTCCAAAGAAAACAGGTTTTTCTTTAAAACATTGCAAAAGATTGAATTGATTTAACCTATGAATTCAAGGTAAAATCAATGCTAATGACATACATTATATTAAATGGTAAAAATATATTATATTTATACTTTAAAACCATTAAATATTATAATTTGACCACATAAAATATTACGATGAAAAAAGTTGTTTTTAATTAAAATATAGCATGTTTTTACTATTCATTAAAATATGAAAGTCGTCGGAATAAAATGAAAAATTTATCCAAAATAAATTTTTATTTCTTTATTCCAAATAATAATTTTATTTTGTCAAATGGAACTTATAAACATGTCAAAAACTATATTTAAAGTGGGTGCACCATCAAAAGGAGGCAAAACTGCATTTTTTGAAAAATACTAATTTTACCGGAAAAATTTATTTTGTTATTATACCATGTTATAGAAAATGTGTAAGATGAATAATAATGTTATAAAATTAAAAATTTAGTTAATACAATTCATAACGGCTAGTTCATGACAATATTATAATAATATATCGTTGTTTATTAAAACCTGGTATTGCATACAACACACGCTATCGAGGAAGGTCACGATTGCATGTAATGCAAGCCAAGTCAGGGTTGCGTGTTGTGAAAGAATCCTTCATTTTTTCGTATAACGGAATCCAACCATATTTTATTTATACATTGAATATATATATATATATATATACACTCAATGTTGCGTAAAATAACTTCTATCAAACGAACTTGAAATTGTGTGTAACAAGAGCCACAAAAAGTGTTGCGTATACTGCAAGCTAATACGGTGTTGCGTATAGCGCAAGATAATCTTGGTGTGTCGTACAATAGAAGATATGAATGAAATTAAAAAGAATGTATCTTATAAAATATCGGGTTGTTACATTCTACCCCCCTTAAAATGAATTTCTCCCTCGAAATTCGTCGGGGTTATAAATGGTTTACTATTTGAATGTTTCTTTAATAGAAATCCACATCGTAAAAAGGAATACCAAAACCAATCTTTAAAAACAAAAGTATGAAACGTAAAGGTTACCCAAATAAACTAATCACTGGGTTTCCACATAGGTGAAAATATGGATATGGAAGAGAATCTAACCATCATGTTCTGATGGAGAGTGGTAGAGAACATGGCTATGAAAAAGCCAACAATCGCAATGCCATAAATTTGTGATGATCTAGGGTACCATCTGATTCATCAGATATAAAATCACTTAGGACAACATTATTGGTTTTCAAGATCATTTCCCTAAAGTTGATGAATTAAAATAAATACTTGCATGATTTTGGTACAATCTCACTGTTGTTCGTGAATTGAACAATTTCCACTTCATCCCTTAAAGAAATGAAGTTGAATTTGTTATTCATGATGTGTTAGCAGATCATGTGATAGAATGATGGTTCATTCCATCTCTTTCAAACAAAAGGTTATCAAAAGTTATAAGTCCATATTATGGTTATATTAATCGTATATGGTTCCAAAAATGAACTTATACTTCATATATCATACCTCTTAATAAAATAAAACTAGTTTCTACTAACCAGGGACTTCTTGTAGGCCAGTGGTAGGCGAAAAAGGCCAGTCGCACTTCAGTTGTGGGTTCGATTTCCATAGCCTTGTCTGACGCGATGGGCTGTCGCTCGTCCTATAGGTTGTCCTTTTTCTAAAACTACATTACTATATCATCCCATCAATAATATCGAAACAAAGGTTTTATCCTTAAACAATACTAACTTATGTCCAACATAATCCATTCCAATCTTTAGGCTTATCCAAAATACTTCGGTCCAAGCTCATAGTATAGAGAAAATGATCACATGAATGCCATCATTTATCCCTCAAATATCTTGTTCGTCACATTCAAGTCATGTGAATACCATATTCTTGTAATCTCTTGAAAAAAATTAATACCCATTGAACCATAGTGAAAACATGAATGCAGTTAAAAGTTAACACTTTCCACATACCAAAATCCTCAAAATTCTATATACTCAACCATGATATCACTTAGTCCTTATATCAATCATGAGCTCATGAATGCTGTCAAACATTTCATTTTCTCCTTATCCCTTTATTATGCGAATATCATCTGCTTTTAAAAATATTTGAATCACTTTTCATGGTTACCGGTACCTTAAAATTATTGAAAACCACAATAGAATAATACAACAATATTGTAATACACAATAAAAGTACCTCAACAACATTATTCTTGAATACCAATACATAAACACTTCAATCCATCCTTTTCAATTATTGTCCTCGAATAAGTCCTTCCTTGATTTAGAAGTAACTTTTTAGGTCAGGGCATTGAGTTGGGTAATGCCCATGTTCTCCACAAATAATACATTAAACTCCATAACAGTCTGTCACTCTATGACCCTTTTCTCCACACAGATAACATCGGTCCATCCATTTGAGGTATTCCTCAAGGTTCTTCTTCCCTTCTTTAGAAATCTCAATCTTCCTTTCTTTATGCTCCTCAACATCCGAACATGCATAATAGTCTATCTTCATCTTCTTTGATGAATTAGGCATACCACTAAATTTCACCTTGTTAATCATATATCGCGATGACTGATTCGGCATAATCACAATATCTTTATCTCTAGGCATTACACAATTTTGTTTCTTATAGTCACCAATTATTCCATTGGATTCAATGTTAACCGAATTCCTTTTGGTTCCCTCCATTAACTAAAACACAAAAATAATTCTGTGAGAGGCAAAAATCATGCTAGAGAAAACAACATAGTAAAGGGGAAGTACCCTCAATATCTAACATCTTAGGTTAAATTCTATGATCGTTAGAGTAATTATAAGACTATAACCTATACATATACTTAACCTTAGAGGCATCCCTAGACATACCTTAGAAATATCTCTAGGGATCTCACTAAAGTTCTCGCATTCTAGTTTCCAAAGGTTGACTAAACCTTTCCTCTGATACCAACTGTAGAGACCCAAATCCTGACGTACATGGACATTACATTACTTTTGCGGAATACTTATTACATAACCAAAACACACACATAAGGACCGTAATAGTTTAGTGTCTTTGGAAACTCAGAACGTAATCTTCTAATCATGGTGAAAGATCTTCAACATATCCCATAAAGATCTCCCTTTTTTTTACCTAAAACCTTTCTTTATTTCCTGGGGAAAAGAAAACATAAAAGGGTGAGCTCAAATGCTCAGTAATGGTAAACAAAATAAATATCAATCACATCATATTCATAAGAACATATCTTTTGGAAATCTTAACCTGCAAAAGAGATCATAATTTCATAACATGGGATAAATCATAGTAGTGAAATGTAATCCCAATAATCATAACTTCAAACATGAAACTTTGTGGCATACACACATAATCATAGAGAATCATATCTTATTAGTCAAGAATCATTGCCAAGACTATCTTAGTGGACAAAGTCCATTTCTGAACCGAGTCACCCTCGTTTCAGTCCTGTTTCACTGAACCAGTATAACCTACCATTCCATCCATGACTATCTCATTAGATATAAAATCTTTACCCAATGAATTGGAGGGAGATATAGGTCCCACCCATCTTATAATGATACCATTCTTATGTGTGCCACAAAATCATAAATCATACATCATTGCATAACCCATGTAATAAAAATGGGAATCTTAAACATCGTGACATCATAAAACAATTCATATAAGATAAAGGAATTCATAAAAATAATTCCATCACAATATAATCAAATCAATGTAATAATAGGGATAGAAACAGAACCCTTTATTATCTTAGATGAAAAATACTTTTGATAAAACACTTGAACTCCATTCTTGAGGAAAATATCCTTTCTTCTTCAAAAACACTTTTCCTTTCATAACATGTCATACAATTCTAAACTAAAATAAGTTGATTAAAAATAAACATGAAAACTTGTAAAGGAATCTTCTTGGAAATAATGTTTTAAAAATCCATTCATGCCGTATAGGTTAAAAAAACATTGTTCTCGTACTTTTGTCGGAAAAGTTAAAAAGTTCCTCGTACAAAAAACGACAAAAGATTCCTTTCATATCATTTACTAAAAACTCACCGAAGGGTAAAATTGGATTTAAACAATTCTAGATGGATGGAAATAAAATTACATATTGAGGAAACATGGTTGTCGATGATAAAATACACCCCAGTAAATACCAAAGTATAAACAATCTCGGATAAAAATGAGATTATGATATTTCCCTTACCTTAGGTCCGATTTGCTTCGTAAGTGTCCGAACCTCCTGTATAATGATTTAAATAATGTCATTGACTTATTACAGAATTATATTCATTGTTATGATATCATATATGGTTCACTTATGACTTTATATTACCCATTATTTTGTAAATTCCATGTTAAAGAGCGTTTTGGGTAAAATTGTTTCATTTGTCATCCGTGTTTTGACTTGTAATTATTCATATGATTACTTAGATCATGATTACTTAATTCCAGAATATAAAACATGATTTATATATAATATATATTCAGAATATACATATATATAATAAATCAGTAAATGGAAAGAAATACACCGTTCATGGAGACGGTAGGCCGTACGTACGCATGAACGCTGTTTTAGTTTCCTTATTGAGTTGAATGGAATTAAGTAAACGACATACATATATATACACATAAATCCAGTGTCATTATTATGTCATATATTTCATGATTAATTATTATATATACTTTATAATCATCCATGAATGGTTAAAGTGGAGAATGAATCTCATCGCGTCGTGGAGACGGTAGTCCGTACGTACGCACGAGCGATGATATCATTCTCATGATCGTGGGACTGTATTGGAGTGTATGTATACTATTTCAGAATCAATATCACTTTAAAATAATAATATATGGTTATTATTTACACCATTATACCCATCCAAGTAAGGTGGTGGTGGAAAATAGATTTCACCACGGCGTGGAGACGGTATTCCGTACGTACGCACGCGCGGTGATTTCGTTTTCTGTAGGATGGATAGATGGTGAAATAGGTTTGTTTCATAATTATAATAACATATCAGTATATGAGTGATACTGATGTGATTACTTCATAATGAAACAACCTGAGAAGAAGAAGTGGAAGAAGAAATAAAGGTGAAATAATCAGTAACGGAAATTACCTCTTCTTTGAAGCGCCTCTTTGAAACCTCCTCTTAGGGCACTAAGATTGGTCTTTAAAGTAGACCAGAACCTCTAGGATGTTTCTAGGGGAGTGTAGAAGATAATTTTTCGGGGTTTTGCCGAGCTTTAAGGATCAAATTGGTGTGAGGAGGAGAGGGAGGAGGTTCCCTTTTATAAGGGAGGAGAGGGGCACCTTTGGAATTCTTAAAAATATTAATTTATAATAAATCTAACCCCACTTAAAAACCTTAAAAAATGACTCATATTAGAATATTAGATGAGATAGGGTTGTAATATCATCAACCAATCAAATTTAGACATGTTTGGATCTTATTTTAAACCTTATCATTTTGATTTATCCTTATTTAATCTATTTAAGTTTATTTGTGGTAATAAAATTCTAAATTTTAAATTATAACAAATAATTACTTATTTGTTGTGAATTTTCCATAATTGTTTACTTTATAACATTATAGACCATATAAATTTAAATTTATAATTTTTTAAATTTTTTTGTGATTTTTAAACAATTTTATAATATGTTATTTTTATAAAATAACAATAGTGTCAATTTTGACACTATTCATTTATTTGAATTTAAATAAAATATATACAGAAGATTTGTTCAAACTAAAAGCTTTAATAGATTTATAAAATTTCATATGTATCTATAAAATTTGTGTATCACATTAAATAGTTCATATAATATTTATTTTATTATTTTTAAAAACATTTATTTGATTTATCTCTTAATAAAATAATTACCACAACATTTTTGTATAATTATTTAATATAATGATTTGTTGCATAAAAATTTAAAATAAAATCCTATGATGAAGATAAATCTATTACCTTTCACAATAATACTTTTACTCGAATTTATCATCTTAAAATGACAATATTTAAATCGTTATATTTATTAAATTATGAAGGTGACAACTTTGGCATCATTTAAAATAAAATAATATAAGTGTCATAATTGCTTGTATAAGACTCCAAATGGTCAAATATTCGACCATTGGATGATTATAGTTTAAATTTACATGACCATTAAGTTTTGGTCAGGGTTTTGTGCCTTTTATGGTCACTATTTGTTTAATAAAAACTTTATTCTTGATTTTTCACTAGATAAATAATTTATGCATCACTATTGTGTAACAATTAATGATAATTATTTAATCCCAAAAAATTATAAATAAATTCTCATGATGTAGATAATTTTGTTAGATTTCTGTAGACTATTAATGTTCGAAGTTTCATTAATTTTATCACTAACTTAAAATTATTATACTTATAGTATTTAAGAGAGTGACATGTTGTCACTTTCTTTGGTTTTAATAATAATTAAATTATTTTCATGAAAAAAAGTCCATTAAATTAATACAATACGACCCTTAGGTGATATGGGTCTACTTTTAGTCATCCAATAGGATTTTTCCAAGTGTTAGGGTAATTTTATAATCTTATATTTATCCTTAATTACCCGATTTACCTTTAACTATAGTAAATAAAATTTAACGTAGTTACTATTCACAATGCCCAAAAATAAAAATTAGCTTATTAACATAATTTGGACCCACTGATTCCAGATATGGAATACATTTTCCCAAATTAAATACACAAAAGTTGAAGAAATTAAATTAAAATTAATCCCGTTGTTGAAAGAAAACAGGTTTTTCTTTAAAACATTGCAAAAGATTGAATTGATTTAACCTACGAATTCAAGGTAAAATCAATGCTAATGACATACATTATATTAAATGGTAAAAATATATTCTATTTATACTTTAAAACCATTAAATATTATAATTTAACCACATAAGATATTACGATGAAAAAAGTTGTTTTTAATTAAAATATAGCGTGTTTTTACTATTCATTGAAATATGAAAGTCGTCAGAATAAAATGAAAAATTTATCCAAAGTAAATTTTAATTTATTTATTCCAAAGAATAATTTTATTTTTCCAAATGGAGCTTATAAACATGTCAAAAACTATATTTAAAGTGGGTGCGCCATCAAAAGGCGGCAAAACTGCATTTTTTGAAAAATACTAATTTTACTCGAAAAATTTATTTTGTTCTTATACCATGTTCTAGAAAATGTGTAAGATGAATAATACTGATATAAAATTAAAAATTTAGTTAATACTATTCATAACGGCTAGTTAATGATAATATTATAATAATATATCGTTGTTTATTAAAACCCGGTATTGCGTACAACACACGCTATGGAGGAAGGTCGCGATTGCATTTAATGCAAGCCAAGTAAGGGTTGCGTGTTGTGAATGAATCCTTCGTTGTTTCGTATAACAGAATCCAACCATATTTTATTTATACATTAAATATATATATATATATACACTCAATGTTGCGTAGAATAACTTCTATCAAACGAACTTGAAATTGTGTGTAACAAGAGCCAAGAAAAGTGTTGCGTATACTGCAAGCTAATACGGTGTTGCGTATAGCGCAAGATAATCTTGGTGTGTCGTACAATAGAAGATATGAATGAAATTAAAAAGAATGTATCTTATAAAATCTCGGGTTGTTACATTTATCTTGTATTGGGATAACTCTTTGGGTGGGATTTCACTGTTAATACATATTTTGGAATCCCTATCCTTCTGTATCTCACAAGAAACCATGTTTTCTATAACTATTCATGGAGGATAATTTTCATCATCAACAAGTATGTTAGGTTGTAGCAGGATAAGGATGAAGTGGTGAGAAATTTAATATCCCCAGCCTCCGATCTACACACATGGTTACATATCATCAAATATATGGAGGATCACAATGAGGATCTTGATGAAATGTTGTTGGAGGTTCTGATTGTAGCCAGATAACAATGGGTGATGATCAATTGGGAGTATGCCAACTCAAACCTTTGGAACTATTGATCAACATCCTCATGGTGACCCCAACATCCTAGATAGGTCAACTGAAGATCATAGAGATGGTGAAGCATCACCTAGACGGTTTGGTGAAAACACATGGCCTAACCCTTAGTGATGGAATCTGGGATATTGATTTTCTAAGTTGCAGATGGCTAGAATATTACTAATAGCTGATCAATGGAATGAGTATCTTATATGACCTCTTTCTTAGAATATGGTCCATGTTCCTGGTTATACAATACATAGATCATCACTGGATGAGAGATTGGTGGTAGAAATGATATGGACCAGTTTGATGGATGGTTGGTAGAGAAGCCATGTAGAGACCCGAAGCTTGATGTACATTGACATTACATTACATTTGCGGAATAATTAGTACATAACAAAAACTCACACACAAGGATCGTAATAGTTTAGTGTCTTTGGAAACTCGGAATATAATCTTCTAATCCTTGTGAAAGATCTTCAACATCTCCCATAAAGATCTTCCTTTTTTTAATACCTAAAACCTTTATTTATATCCTGGGGAAAAGAAAACATAGAAGGGTGATCTCAAATGCTCAGTAAGGGTAAAAAAAAGAAATACCAATCACATCATATACATAAGCACATAACTTTTGGAAATATTAACCTGCAAAAGAGATCATAATTTCATAACATGGGATAAATCATGGCAGTGAAATATAATCACAATAATCATAACATAAAACATGAAAATTTGTGGCATATACACATAATCATAGAGAATCATTTCTTATTAGTCACAACTCATTGCCAAGACTATCTTAGTGGACAAAGTCCTTTTCTGAACCGAGTCACCCTCGTTTCAGTCCTATTTCACTGAACCAGTATAACCTACCGTTCCAGCCATGTCTATCTCATGAGATATAAAATCTTTACCCAAGGCATTGGAGGGAGATATAGGTCCCACTCATCTCATAATGATACCCTTCTTATGTGTGCCACAAAACCATAAACCATACATCAAAGCATAACCCATGTAATAAAAATGGGAATCTTAAACATCGTGACATCATAAAACAATTCATATAAGATAAAGGAATTCATAAAAATATTTCCATTACAACATAATCAAATCCATGTAATAATAGGGATAGAAACAAAACCCTATATTATCTTAGATGGAAAATAATTTTGATAAAACACTTGAACTTCATTCTTGAGGAAAATATCCTTTCTACTTCAAAAACACTTTTCCTTTCTTAACATGTCATACAAATTTAAACTAAAAGAAGTTGATTAATAATAAACTTGAAAACTTGTAAAGGAATCTTTATGGAAAAAATGTTTTAAAAATACATTCATGCTGTATAAGTTAAAAAAAACATTCTTCGTACTTTTGTCGGAAAAGTCAAAAAAGTACCTCGTACGAAAAAACGACAAAAGATTCCTTTCATATTCTTTACTAAAAACTAAGTGAAGGGTAAAATTTGATTTAAAAATTTTTAGGTGGATGGAAATAATATTACATATTCAAGAAACATGTATGTGGATAATAAAATACACCCCCAGAAAATACTAAAGTATAAACAATCTCGGATAAAAATGAGATTGTGATATTTCCCTTACCTTAGGTCCGATTTGCTTCGTAAGTGTCCGAACCTCCTGTATAATGATTTAAATCATGTTATTGACTTATTCTAGAATCATATTCATTGTTATTATATCATATATGGTCCACTTATGACTTTATATTACCCATTCTTTTGTAAATTCATGTTAAAGTAGCGTTTTGGGTAAAATCGTCTCATTTGTCATTCGTGTTTCTAACTTGTAATTATTAATATGATTACTTGTATCATGATTACTTATATCCAGAATGTAAAACATGATTTATATATAATATATTTTCAGAATATATATATATATATATATAATATATCGATAAATGGAAAGAAATACACCGTTCATGAAGACGGTAGGCCGTACGTACGCATGAACGCTGTTTTCGTTTCCTTATTGAGTTGAATGGAATTAAGTAGATGAAATACATAAATCCAGTAGCTTTATAATGTCATATATTTCATTATTATTTCTTATATATACTTTATAATCACTCTTAAATGGTTAACATGGAGAATGAATCTCATCGCGTCGTGGAGACGGTAGTCCATACGTACGCACGAGCGATGATATCATTTCCATAATTATTGAATTGAATTGGAGTGGATGATACAATATATCAGAATCATTATTATGTTATAATAACTATGTATAGTTATTTTTTACACCATAATACCCATCCATGTAAGGTGTTGGTGGAAAAGAAGATTACACCACGGCGTGGAGACGGTATTCCGTACGTACGCACGCGCGGTGATTTCCTTTTTCCGTAGGATGGATAGAAGGTTAATTAGAGTTGTTTCATATTTATAATAACATATCAGTATATGAGTGATACTGATGTTATTACTTCATAATGAAACAACCTTAGAAGAAGAAGTGGAAGAATAAATAAAGGTGAAAGAATTGGTAACGGAAATTACCTCTTCTTTGAAGAGCCTCTTTGAGACCTCCTCTTAGGGTACCAAAATTGGTCTTTGAGGAAGACCAGAACCTCTAGGATGTTTCTAGGGAAGTGTAGAGGAGAATTTTACAGGGGTTGTCCGATCTTGAAGGCTCAAAGTTGTGTGAGGAAGAGAGGGAGGAGGTGCCCTTTTATAAGGGAGGAGAGGGGCACCTTTGGAATAACTAAAAATATTATTTTATTATATAGTCAGGTTCGGTTTTAAATAGCTTCAAATTGATTTATTTCGATACTAAGATGGGGATGGGTCGAAATACTCTCATCCAATATAATTTAGACAAGTTTAGGTTCCTATTTTAACCTTATCATTTAGATTTAACATTAAGTTAAATAATTTTACTTTTACCGTGTCTTCTTGTGTTCTTATACTATATGGTTAATAAACTCACTATAAGAAGCCAAAAGAACCCCAAATTTTTTTTTATTAATATATATAACCTTATCTAAGTCATTTGGCCGAACCGTAGATTTTTAGGAATAAAATAACGATTAATAATATAATATTTGTTTTAAAAACTATTTTATGTCAATTCTGACACTATTTAGTAACTTATTTTTGTGAAAGTCATAAAAGAATGATAAGTTCTAAAAAAGTTAATTAAATCAATAATAACATGTCATATTAACCTAAAAAATTAGTGTAATTCATAAAAAGTCTTAAATTGCATTTATTTTGGTATTTATAACATCAATTATGTCAATATTTCATTAATAAGATAATTACTGCATCATCTTTGTGTCATAAATAAATTAAATTATTTGATGTCTAAAAATTACAAATAAAATACCATTATGTAGGAAATCTTTTTATCTCTCTAATGAATATTTAAAATCGAATTTATCTTATGTATAACCCTATATTAAAAATGTTTTAGTAAATAAACATTGATTTTAACTCTTTTAACCCTTCTTTAAATAAATTAATAATAAATGTCCTAATCTAATCCAAGTGGGCCTAAATGGTCATATTTTATTCCTAAGATTTTTTTGGTCGAATTACACTTGTAAAATAGAATTAGGAAATGTGTTAGGGTAATAATAATATCATTTCTACCCTTAATTACCCTATTTACTTTTAAAAGTAAAAAGTTACTATTCACCAAAAATTATTTTCATCTCATTGAACGAAATTTTACTTACTGACATCAACCGTGTCTCTCGGATTTTTGAAATTCCACTCACAGAAGTGGTAAAATTAAGTTTTATGAAAAATTCAGTTTTTTTAACTACCACTTAGTGGTTTCACTATTCATCAAAAATTGAAAGTTTTCAGAAAAATACAAAAAATTAGGCCTAAGCTATATTTGATATTATGAACTCAAAAATGATTTCTATTTTACCAAATTCAAAACATATCAGTTGAATTAATTAATTTAAAAATTAATTCTCGTCGTCAAAACAAATAGCGTGTTCTTAAGAGATAATAACTATCAAAAGATTGACATTTTTTTATGTCTGGTTTAAATGTGAAATTACATCCAATGACCAACATTGTATTAAATTGTAAAAATATATTCTAAATATACTTTAAAACCACTCAAATTAATAATTTATCACTATTAATTATTTCGGTTGAAAAAGTTGTTTTTAATTAAAATTTAGTAATTTTCACTATTCATCAAAATATGAAAGTTATCTAAAAATTACCAAAATTTCACCCTAAGCTAATTTCGATATTCCGAATCCAAAAATGAAGTCCATTTTGAAAAATAAAATTTACAAAATTTCAAAAAGTGGTTATTACTATTCATAACGGCTAGTTTTAATAATATTTTAATAGCATATCGTTGTTTAATGAAACTCGGTATTGCGTACTACACACGCTATCGTGGAAGGTCGCGATTGCGTGTAATTCAATCCAGGTCAGAGATGTGTGTTGTGAAAACTCCTTTTGGTGTAGCGTATAACACAAGACATTAATGAAATTAAAAAGAATATTTTTCATAAAATCTCGGGGTGTTACATTCTACCCCCCTTGAAATGAATTTCGCCCTCGAAATTCGTCGGGGTTATAAATGGTTTACTACTCAAAAGTTTATTTAATAGAAACCCACATCGTAAAAAGGAATATCAAAACCAATCTTTAAAAACAAAAGTATGAAATGTAATGGTTACCCAAATAAACTAATCACTGGGTTTCCACATAGGTGAAAATATGGATATGGAAGAAAAATCTAACCATCATGTTCTGATGGAGAGTGGTAGAGAACATGGCTATGGAAAAGCCAACAATCACAAATCCATAAATTTGTGACGATATAAGGTACCATCTGATCAATCATATATAAGAGCACTAGGACAAAATTTTTGGTTTTCAAGATCGTTTCCCTAAAGTTGAAGAATTTGAATTAGAATAAATACTTACTTTATTTTGGTACAATCTCACTGTTGTTCATGCCTTGAACAATTTCCACTTCATCTCTTAAATAAATGAAGTTGAATTTGTTATTCGTGAAGTGTTAGCAGATCATGTGATAGAATGACGGGTCATTCCATCTGTCTCAAACAAAAGGTTAGCAAAAGTTATTAAATATACACAAGTCATTCTATAGTGAGATTAATCATATATGGTTCCTAAAATGGACTTATACTTCATATATCATACTTATTAATATAATAAAACTAGTTTCTACTAAACAGGGACTTCCTGTAGGCCAGTGGTAGGCAATAAAGGCCAGTCGCACTTCGGTTGTGGGTTTGATTCCCACAGCCTTGTCCGGCGCGATGGGTTGTCGCCCGTCCTGCAGGTTGTCCTTTTTCTAAAGCTATATTACTATAACATCCCATCAATAATATCGAAAAACGTTTTATCCTAACTTATGTCCAAGATAATCCATTCTAATCTTTAGGATTATCAAAAATACTTCGGTCCAAGCTCATAGTATAAAGAAAATGGTTACTTGAAATGTCACAGAACAATCACGTGAATGACATCATTTATCCCCCATATATCATTAGATATATCTTGCTGGTCAAATTACAAACATGTGAATACCTTAATCATGTATTCTCTTGAATAATGAATACCCATTGAAGCTTAGTGAAAACATGAATGCAGTTAAAAGTTAACACTTTCCACATACCAAAATCCTCAAAATTCTATACACTCAAACCATGATATCACTTAGTCCTTATATTAATCATGAGCTCATGAATACTGTTAAACATTTCATTTTCTCGTTTTCCCTTCATTATGCGCATATCATCTTATTTCCAAAAATATCTCAATCACATTGAATACCACATTAGACCTATACATAAATATTCCAATACTCCATGATACAACATTATTTTGGAATCCCATTACATAAACACTTAATCATTCCACCACATCGTTGTCATATTCAACACCGCCAATAGTGATCGTATGTGACTGCCCTTTGTCCTTTGCCTTAAGAGGTTTCTCATGTCGATCATCACTAACCCTTGGATTAGGGCATTTATTAGCATAATGACCCATTTCCTTGCACTTGAAGCATTGAAGTGTTGGTGGTGCGTTCTCTGCAGTGTTTGCTTTGTTCACATCATTAGAAACCCTTTTTTCATTACTTCGACACTCAGCTGCTCGATGACCTTCTTTTCCACATTTAAAACATTTTCTAGTCCCTTTAAGACAATCTTCACCACGCTTCTTTCCACACTTTGTGCATAAGGAAACATTCATCTTCTTTTCACCATTATTCTGAGATTTCTCCTTGAACTCCATCTTTCGTTTCTTGTCAAAACCATGAGATGGATATGTAACACCAACTTCCATTTCTACCTTGATAGCACAATGCACAATTTCTTCATAGCTACTGAAGTCTCTTATAGCTAATGCCCTTCGAAGACTTGGTTTTAAGCCACTGAATAATCGATCAACTTTACTTTCAGGTTGGATGATAATGCCAGATGCATACCTTGCAAGTCTTGTAAAATTCGCTTCGTATATACCAACAGATTCCTCATCCTTCTGCTTCAACTCAAGAAACTCCTTTTCTTTTTTTCGAAGAATACAAGGGAAGTACTTACTGAAAAACAAGTTCTTGAACTTGTCCCATTCCATGGAATCAATTTCATCTCTTGGCCTCGTATTCTTGATAAGATTCCACCATTGATTAGCTTCACCTTCCAAACGATATACTACTAAGATGACTTTATCATGCTCAGAACATTGAAGAAC
Source organism: Viscum album (assembly GCA_963277665.1). NCBI lineage: Eukaryota > Viridiplantae > Streptophyta > Magnoliopsida > Santalales > Viscaceae > Viscum > Viscum album. The sequence goes on along the minus strand of OY728120.1, from coordinate 1,531,033,507 downwards.
TGAAAATATATTTTCAGTGGTACTGATCCATTGTTCAGCAACAAGTGGATCGGAAGACCCACTGAAAGAAGGTGGACGTTGCCTCATGAAGGACTCAATAGAATATTGTTCCCTTCTCTGCTCATTTGTAAGTCCAGAATGATTCATAGCTTGTGTAAGTATAGCAATAAGATTTTGCACTCCATCTCCCATAACATTTGTTTGTTCAGGAGGGCAATCATTGCATTGTCCATTGCATTGATCAACACGGTTCCTTCGGGTTCCAACCATCGTCTAAAACCCAAAAAGAATAGTGTGAGAGGCAAAAATCATGCTAGGGAAAACAACATAATAAAGGGGGAGTACCCTTAATATCTAACATCATAGGTTAAATTCTAAGATCGTTACCGTAGTTCTAGGACTGTATCTTATATGTATACTTATCCTTAGGGACATCCCTAGACATACCTTAGAAATATCTCTAGGGATATCACTAACGCTTTTGCATCCTAGTTTCCAAAGGTTGACTAAAGATTTCCTCTGATACCAACTGTAGAGACCCGAAGCTTGATGTACATTGAAATTACATTACATTTGGGGAATACTTAGTACATAAAAAAAACGCACACACAAGGATTGTAATAGTTTAGTGTCTTTGGAAACTCGGAATATAATCTCCTAATCCTGGTGAAAGATCTTCAACATCTCCCATAAAGGTCTTCCTTTTTTTTTAATACGTAAAACCTTTCTTTATATCCTGGGGAAAAGAAAACATAAAATGGTGAGCTCAAATGCTCAGTAAGGGTAAAAAAAAGAAATATCAATCACATCATATACATAAGCACATAAATTTTGGAAATCTTAACCTGCAAAAGAGATCATAATTTCATAACATGGGATAAATCATGGCAGTGAAATGTAATCACAATAATCATAACTTAAAACATGAAACTTTGTGGCATACACACATAATCATAGAGAATCATTTCTTATTAGTCAAGACTCGTTGTCAAGACTGTCTTAGTGGACAAAGTCCCTTTCTGAACCGAGTCACCCTCGTTTCAGTCCTGATTCACTGAACCGGTATAACCTACCGTTCCAGCCATGTCTATCTCATGAGATATAAAATCTTTACCCAATGAATTGAAGGGAGATATAGGTCCCACCCATCTCATAATGATACCATTCTTATGTTTGCCACAAAACCATAAACCATACATCAAAGCATAACCCATGTAACAAAAATGGGAATCTTAAACATCGTGACATCATAAAACAATTCATATAAGATAAAGGAATTCATAAAAATATTTCCATCACAACATAATCAAATCCATGTAATAATAGGTATAGAAACAAAACCCTATATTATCATAGATGGAAAATAATTTTGATAAAACACTTGAACTTCATTCTTGAGGAAAATATCCTTTCTACTTCAAAAACACTTTTCCTTTCTTAACATGTCATACAAATTTAAACTAAAAGAAGTTGATTAAAAATAAACTTAAAAACTTGTAAAGGAAGCTTCTTGGAAATAATGTTTTAAAAATCCATTCATTCCGTATAAGTTAAAAAAAACATTCTTCGTACTTTTGTCGGAAAAGTCAAAAAAGTACCTCGTACGAAAAAACGACAAAAGATTACTTTCATATTCTTTACTAAAAACTCACTGAAGGGTAAAATTGGATTTAAACATTTGTAGGTGGATGGAAATAATATTACATATTCAGGAAACATGGATGTGGATGATAAAATACACCCCAGTAAATACTAAAGTATAAACAATCTCGGATAAAAATGAGATTGTGATATTTCCCTTACCTTAGGTCCGATTTGCTTCGTAAGTGTCCAAAACTCATGTATAATGATTTAAATCATGTTATTTACTTATTCCAGAATCATATTCATTGTTATTATATCATATATGGTCCACTTATGACTTTATATTACCCGTTCTTTTGTAAATTCATGTTAAAGTAGCGTTTTGGGTAAAATCGTCTCATTTGTCATTCGTGTTTTTATCTTGTAATTATTAATATGATTACTTGGATCATGATTACTTATATCCAGAATGTAAAACATGATTTATATATAATATATTTTCAGAATATATATATATATAATATATCGATAAATGGAAAGAAATACACCGTTCATGAAGACGGTAGGCCGTACGTACGCATGAACGCTGTTTTCGTTTCCTTATTGAGTTGAATGGAATTAAGTAGAAGACATACATAAATCCAGTAGCTTTATAATGTAATATATTTCATTATTATTTCTTATATATACTTTATAATCACTCTTAAATGGTTAACATGGAGAATGAATCTCATCCCGTCGTGGAGACGGTAGTCCGTACGTACGCACGAGCGATAATATCATTTCCATAATTATTGAATTGAATTGGAGTGGATGATACAATATATCAGAATCATTATTATGTTATAATAACTATGTATAGTTATTTTTTACACCATAATACCCATCCATGTAAGGTGTTGGTGGAAAAGCAGATTACACCACGGCGTGGAGACGGTATTCCGTACGTACGCCCGCGCGGTGATTTCCTTTTTCCGTAGGATGGATAGAAGGTTAATTAGAGTTGTTTCATATTTATAATAACATATCAGTATATTAGTGATACTGATGTTATTACTTCATAATGAAACAACCTTAGAAGAAGAAGTGGAAGAAGAAATAAAGGTGAAAGAATTGGTAACGGAAATTACCTCTTCTTTGAAGCTCCTCTTTGAGACCTCCTCTTAGGGTACAAAAATTGGTCTTTGAGGAAGAACAGAACCTCTAGGATGTTTCTAGGGAAGTGGAGAGAAGAATTTTACAGGGGTTGGCCGAGCTTGAAGGCTCAAAGTTGTGTGAGGAAGAGAGGGAGGAGGTGCCCTTTTATAAGGGAGGAGAGGGGCACCTTTGAAATAACTAAAAATATTATTTTATTATAAAGTCATGTTCGGTTTTAAATAGCTCCAAATTGATTTATTTCAATGCTAAGGTGGGTATGGGGCTAAATACTCTCTTCCAATATAATTTAGACAAGTTTAGGTTCCTATTTTAACCTTATCATTTAGATTTAACATTAGGTTAAATAATTTTACTTTTACCGTGTCTTCTTGTGTTCTTATTCTATAAGGTTAATAAACTTACTATAAGAAGCCAAACGAACCCCAAATTGTTTATTATTAATATATATAACCTTATATAAGTCATTTGGCCGAACCTAAGATTTTTAGGAATAAAATAACAATTAATAATATAATATTTGTTTTAAAAACTATTTTATGTCAATTTTGACACTATTTAGTAATTGATTTTTGTGAAAATCATAACAGAATTATAAGTTCGAAAAAAGTTACTTAAATCAATACTAAAATGTCATACTAACCTAGAAAATTAGTGTAATTCATAAAAAGTCTTAAATTACATTTATTTTGGTATTTATAACATCAATTATGTCAATATTTCATTAATAAGATAATTACTGAATCATCTTTGTGTCATAAATAAATTAAATTATTTGATGTCTAAAAATTACAAATAAAATTCCATTATGTAGGAAATATTTTTATCTTTCTAATGAATATTTAAAATCGAATTTATCTTATGTATAACCCTATATTAAAAATCTTTTAGTAAATAAACTTTGATTTTAACTCTTTTAACCCTTCCTTAAATAAATTAATAATAAATGTCTTAATCTAATCCAAGTTGTCCTAAATGGTCATATTTTATTCCTAAGTTTGTTTTTCATCGAATTACACTTGTCCAATAGAATTAGGACATGTGTTAGGGTAATAATAATATCATTTCTACCCTTAATTACCCTATTTACTTTTAAATGTAAAAAGTTACTATTCACCAAAAATTATTTTCATCTCATTGAACCACATTTTACTTACTGACATCAACCGTGCCTCTCGGATTTTTGAAATTCTACTCACAGAAGCGGTAAAATTAAGTTTTATGAAAAATTCAGTTTTTTAACTACCACTTAGTGGTTTCACTATTCATCAAAAATTGAAAGTTTTCAGAAAAATACCAAAAATTAGGCCTAAGCTATATTTGATATTATGAAATCAAAAATGATTTCTATTTTACCAAATTAAAAACATATCAGTTGCATTAATTAATTTAAAAATTAATTCCCGTCGTCAAAACAAATAGCGTGTTCTTAAGAGATAATAACTATCAAAAGATTGACATTTGTTTATGTCTGGTTTAAATGTGAAATTACATCCAATGACCAACATTGTATTAAATTGTAAAAATATATTCTAAATATACTTTATAACCACTCAAATTAATAATTTATCACTATTAATTATTTCGATTGAAAAAGTTGTTTTCAATTAAAATTTAGTAATTTTCACTATTCATCAAAATATGAAAGTTATCCGAAAATTACCAAAATTTCACCCTAAGCTAATTTCGATATTCCGAATCCAAAAATGAAGTCCATTTTGAAAAATAAAATTTAAAAAATTTCAAAAAGTGGTTATTACTATTCATAACAGCTAGTTTTAATAATATTTTAATAGCATATCGTTGTTTAGTGATACTCGGTATTGCGTACTACACACGCTATCGTGGAAGGTCGTGATTGCGTGTAATTCAAGCCAGGTCAGAGATGTGTGTTGTGAAAACTCCTTTTGGTGTAGCGTATAACACAATACATTAATGAAATTAAAAAGAATATTTTTCATAAAATCTCGGGGTGTTACAAGCCACTTCTCTAGTCAACTATTTTCTCCTCACTTGGACATATCTCAGGGGTGGCTGCAACCACATCATTACTTCCATATATGATAGAGTATTCACCAATACCTCATGTTCAAGGGAATTGATGCCCATATATGGCTTAGATGTCTATTGATCAATGAGGTGCTCACAATATAAAGAGTTAGACCAAAATAGAACAACTCTCCATTATCATGGGAGAGGTATTGAGGGTGACTAAATATTATGGAAATGTCTACACAATAAGACTCTGGAAGGGTCCTAGTGTATCCTCCACCTATATATACTAATGGAGGGCTCTGATAATCATGTAGATTTCACCTTAAGTTATGAAAAACATCATAAATTGAGATAATAACCCAAATTATAGAAATAATGGTGGTGGTGCCACTACTGAGTCATATGTGTCTCAAGATACAGATATATTGATGATGTTGACAATGCATTTACATTTTTGAGGATTTTTCCTTCGATGACAATTATTTTCCCTTATACCCTAGGAGGAATCATCAGGAAAGGGTACCTCTTCGGCATGGGGAGGACCTCCATGATGGTGGGTAGTAGGGTGGATAGGACCTTTGTTCTAATTGGATTGTGCATGAGGAGGGTCCTACTGGATGAAATAGAAAAGAGAACGAACACCATGTTGAGAAGATGGAGTGTAGAGAACACCTCTGTATTGGGTGTTGATGGAGAAAGGATGACCATTTATTTGGTTGGAGATGGTGGGAAGAGGACCACCACACTACATATCGTAGTCAAAGGTTGGCACATAGTGGCTATCAATGGTTACAGTTATTAATAGATTCAACCAACCCTGCGTATGAGATTGTTAGGGTCTCAATACCAATTAGGAAAAAGAAGATACCCATTCTCCTATTATATGGATATGGAGGAATCTAACAGTAGTGAAAGTAGCCACAAGCGGCATAGAAAACGATTCCCCTTATCAGGCATTCTATTGATCATTCCCATGATGTTGGCATAAGGTTCTTTAGAATAGATATTGGGGAGTAAGGATAAAATACACCATTTATTAATCATGAAGGGCCTATCATTACTATCATTGAAAAGGCCTACTGGGGGGGTCCTCCATGGTGGAAACAGATCATTATTCAGGACTGGGGTGACTCAGGCATCCCACAACTCCTTAGTGTAGAGGATAGAATCATAGGATCACTCTAGGGAGAGGATCCCAAAGAGGTTGTCTGTGGGATCTTGGAGTGTTTGTTCTCTATGTGTCAATTGGGGTCGGTGGTGTTAGAGAGGTGTTGTTTCATTCAGGTCCTTATGGGCCTTGTACCTTATGGGAAGAACTCCATCACACTCGACTATCGTTCTAGGGTGTCGATAATCATCTATAGTATAATATTCGAGGCTGAGACAAGGTATGTGCACCCAGTAACCAATGTTTTGGATGAACTCATGGTAGGGTTGGTGTCAGGAGGGATTGCTAAATCCATGTTTCTCCTACCCCAACACATGCAGGTGCTAGGTTGATAATTTTTTTATGTGAATCTTGTAAGACATGTGAATTGAGATGTTTTTACAATTACAGGAAAATCAATGCCAAATTTCCCAAATTCATTTAATATTCAAAAGACAGATAGAGATCCATGCTGAAAATTTCATAGATTGAGGGTGCCAAATTACTAACATCCCCAATTTATGGTGAGTTCCATGCTGGGAAAGCCATTTTTTAATGTGACCAAGAACCGAATATCTGGATCCAAGGAAATGATAATATTCTAATTCCCCAATGAAACTTGTCCGCATGTTCAGTATAATACTTTCACATCAGGTTCACAATTTCTATTTCTAATAATTTCATCAAAGTCCCACCAATTCATTAACATATAATACATGCACTAGTGTTTTTGTTACCCTAATGCACCACTATCAAATGTTGGGTTACTTTTATTACTTTCAATGGATATGTCTTTGCTTTGATAAAAAAAATGAAGGGATGTCAATTTATCCTTCAATTGATTCCTCCACAAGGATCGTCTGCAAGTCTGAGTCTCCCATGTAGATTTAATTCATGCTTGTGAAATTAAATCCTAGTTCAATATATTTATTGATTACTATTAGTTACACTAGTTCTGTCTAGAAAATCTATTTTCATCTTGATAGAGTAGTAAACTTCCATTAAAAGAGTAGTAACTTTTGGTATCACTTGGCATGTCTGGACACATAGAGAATTAGTCACACATATTATTCCTCTTAGGGGGACATTTATTTTAAGGAATATTAAAACATGAAACCCAATGCTTATTCTATTGATCATGAGGTAACTATGCTAGATGTGTATGTCTTCCAAGGATTTTCACCTTAGAAATCCCACAATTATGCATGATGTATGTGTTTGTGTCAGGTAACAAGTTCTACAACCTATGGAGATGGATGAAGACGTCTGGTGGAGATGGATTAGGGAATGATTTTAATGTGTTTTGGAGATTTTTTTGGCCTATTATAACAACTCATAATGGTAGATCAATAAGATGCATCCCAAGGAGGGGGAACCTGGATATTTTACTGATGTATTTGAACTCCCTATGGTGGCAGATCAAGATTTGTGGATCATAACCCCCTGTGGAGGTGGATCCGGGAGGTTCCCCATTAGGAGGGAGTAACTGGATAGTTCACCAATGGATTAGAATTACCCAAGGAGGTAGATATTTATTTTTGGATCATAATTACCTATGTAGGGAGATCAAGGAGTTGTATCCCTAGGACAAAGAACATGGATAGTTTACCCCTAGATCTAAAATCCATAAGAGGAATATCTAGAGTTTTTTATTAGAATGCCTAGTGGAGGAAGATACAGGAGGTGCATAACTGGGAGGGAGAACCTAGATAGTTTAATTATGGATATGAACACCCTTTGGAGGCATATCTATAGCTTAGATAATAATTCTTTATAGAAGAAGATTCAGGTGCTACGTACCTATGAGGGGGCACTTGGATAGTTTACTGATGGATTTAAATACTATTTTGAGGTGGATCTAGAGTTCTGGATCCGAATACATTGAGGAGGAGGATTTGAGAAGTATGTCCTTAGGAGGGATCTCTTGGATAGTTTTTCAATTGATATGAATTCCCCATGGAGGGAGATCTAGAGTTGTGTATCAAAACACCCCATAGAGGAGGATCTGGGGGTGAATCCCTTGGAGTGAGCCCCTAGATATATTACCAATGGATCTTAATTATTTAAGGATTTTGATATAGAGTTTTGGATAAAAAATCCTCATGTAGGTATATTCAGGAGGTAAATTCCTAGGATGGAGCACCTATGTTTACCATTGGTCGGGATTGAACCTCAGGGAGGCGTCCTACATACCCTTTTAAGAAGATAGGGATCAGAACTCACGTAGTTCGATACTGAAATTTATGGTTTTCTTGATAGGATCGATCCATGTAGTCTAACATAATTAAGTAAATATTCTTGTGTCATGAATAGATCAATGATGAGGGGTGGTGTGGGTATTACCCATTGAAACTGCACTTCACAAGAAGATTTATCTTAGTTTGATGGTGTGGGGCTTACACAATGAGATGCATGGAGGATCTCATTCCATGTGAGTGGTAGAGGTGTCGGGATCCTCCCATTCAACTCATTCATGGATCATACTAGGATTTTTATGTAGGGTAAGACTATTGTTTTTAATTATGTGCTGAGAATGTTGTACTCTATTTTAACGTCTGTTTCTTCTAGAAATGGGGATGACCTTGTTTGTTTAAGGTTCAAACATTCCAATCGGTTTCTAACATGTTTATTAGTAGAACCGGAAACATCCAATGATTCTACATCCACTTGGGCCTTCATTCCAAAGGTAGGTGCTCATTATTTGTGGCCTGATGAGGCTTAAGAATTTACATTGGTCGAGAGGATGGGAGGTCAGACTCATCACACCTTTTGGGGGGGAATTATTGTCTACTCTGTGACTCTCTTATTGTTTTATGTTATGTTCATGAATCCTTATTAATTTACCAAGCATAAAAATGAGTCTTTCTTTTAGACTAGGCAATTAATGATTGACATGTATGAGATTTAGAGAAACTTTTATATGTATTTCAGGTTCTTCATCGATGGAGAATCATCTGTATGTATTAGAGATTCTTAGTCAATGGTATCCTTAAATACAGTATATAGAAATCTCTTGGTCATTCTGATGACCATACTAGTTTTGAAGCCACTCATTGGGGAACTTTATGTTTATTGTCATTTAGAAAGATAGGGATTATTTTAGAGTTGGAATCTTACCCGCAGATGGGCTACCTACGTATCCTTGTTAAAGAGGAATCAGAACCCACGTAGTTTGGGAATTAAGATATAGTTTAACGTCATATGGGATGGATGAGAATTAATGGGTGACGGGCTTGAACCATAGAAATGTATCCTATGTACTCAAATTTTAAGGCAGAGATCAAAGTCCACGTTGTTCGATTAAGAAATGTGGGGCATACATATGATTAACGGCCCAAAGATATGTGTCGTGGTTACTTTTACACTCTAAGATCATGTGAGTCATGCTCGGTGTGAGAAACAAGAGGTATCAGTAAACATGAAAATTTCTTCCATGAAAGATGCAGTCATAAGGAATGATATGGGGTTTATGTATATATGTCTACCCAAGTAGGTGAAGACTATGATTTACTTCTGAAAAGAATCCTATGAACAAATTCCATAAAGATATTCATGATTTATAGATATTTTAATACTCTAAATTGGGGATTACTCGTGAGGAGGATGCCAAAATTAGGAGGGACTTGGGGCTTATTCCTAAGAAGGATTGCAAGATTAAGGGGATCTTTAACTTATAACATGGGGCTTAATCCTAAGGAGGAGGCCCAAAGATAAAGGTAATTATGATTGGGAATTACTCCTGAGGAGGAGGCACAAAGTTAAAGGGACTTCTGATTGGGAATTACTCCTAAGAAGGAGGCCCAATGTTAAAAGAATTTATGATTGGGACATACTCCTGAGAAGGAGGCCCACAGTTAAAAGATTCTCTCATCTTAAGGAATGAGGTTGAATGATGGGCACCTCTAACCGTAGTGATATAAAGTTATATAAATCACATGTTTTTAGGAGATATTCCCCAGAACTCCTTTCAGATAAAGAATCCAACAAAGAAACCACGCCATAAGTGGATTTGATGAAGGTTTTGAAGGCTATATCTTTAAAAGGAAAGGTATATTGTAAGAAAAGGGGTGAATAGGTAGGAGGGGCATCCAAAAAGAAGTAGGCGCGAAATTCCTGTTCGGGCACACAAGTCTTGGTCGCGCAAGTACACTTGCGTGACATGAGTTCACTTGGTCGACAGACAACCTGTAGGGTAATACTACAGCGAGACTTGGCTCAAGCCCTTAGTATTATCCCTAGATGCTTTCAGAAGGGCGGCACATATGTTTCCATGAAACGGAAAGGCGGCATGCAAGTAACATCACTTCCCTTAAAGGTCTGGATACATAGGCGTGAAAGTATTGATGAATTCTAATACTTAGTCCTTATTCTTCCTCTTTAGAGCTTCTATTCTAGGTAAATAATTACTTTAGAATAGTTCGGAAGACTTCAGATGGAGACTTGGGCAACCAGAGCTTGAATCTGAGTATTGGATCTTTCGTTCTCGAAATGGGTGGCCCACAGGGGTATTTATATTCCACCCAATGCTTGGGAAAAATTTTACTTAGGGCGCGCAAGTCACTTGCACGCCTCAAGTCTGGCGCGCAAGTGACCTGCATGCCCAAGACTGGCACACTGGTATACATGCATGCCTTAATGCCTTTGCAATTTTTTGAAGAATCTTCCTTATTCTTTGCTTGAGGTACTCTCTTTAGTCAATCATTGGACTCTATAATGGAAGGAAGAATCAACAAAATTCCCCCCTCAAAGTTGGATCCGAAGAAAGGAAAGAGGGTTTAACTCTGAGGTAAAGGAGAAAACCAAGGTTTTTTTTGGGCACGCAGGTAGCGGCGCGCAGGTGCGAGCTGTGCAGGGTACGACGTGCAGGGTACGTCTTCGCCAATAAATATGCAGCACCACATCGCGCAAAGCACCTGGCTTCAAATGCTTCTGATCTCTCAGTGCACAAGTAGTTCTCATCACACAGGTGTCTTGGTTTTTCACTTGTTCGCACTTCTGCAGTGAGTTTCTGACTTGCGTGCTAGCACAAGCATGGTAAAACTTGCGCGACTGACATGGACTTGCACACCAATATTATACTTGCACGCCTTAATGCCTTGGCCATTGTTTCGAATTTTTTTCACAAATTTTTTGAAAAATAAACTTAATTAAAATTTAATTATTCGATATTTGTATAGATTCAATGGCTCCCAAAAGAATTGGAACGACTAATGAGCTGGCCAGCAAGCGGATTGATGACATGATTAATGTCGTTGGCCATGATTACTATGATATCTGCGACAACACTCTCCCAGATTTAGCCAAGTACTAGAAGAAGTATCATATTAATTTCCCATAGAGCATCTACCTGCCTCTGTATGGCCATGGTCATCTGCAAGGAGTCAAAATTCTAGAGCCAATTAACTATCTCCCAGATTCTTGGTTTCAGACTTACACCAATTTTGCTTCAGCAAATGTCTCAGTTTGAGGATCATTCATAAATTATGGAACAGTGGAGAAGGCATTTATAATGCATCATATCCCATGTGCTCCATATCTGAAACCTCACAAGCCTGAGCTGCAACCACATTGTTATCCCTCAATCTTCCGAGATTCTCAGATAGATCAATCCAGGGGATGGAAAAAGAGATGGGATTTCCATCCCGAAGGAGGTGTGAAGCCGACTTGGATTTGGGAATATTGTGTGTGACAAACCTTTGAAGAGTTTGTCGAGGATCTTAAAGGAGCTACAATATATGAAGTTGTCTGGGTTGGGAAGACATATGCCTATAGGAATGATAACTTTGTGTTGGAGCTAATCACCTTCTGGAGCCCAGAAACTAATTCTTTCCATCCGAATCATGGAGAAGTAGGCATCAGTTTGTGGGATGTCTACATGATCTCAGGGGCTCCAATTTTGGGCAATATGTATGATGAATTCATCCCCCTCAAGGTGACCTATAATGATTCGGAGAAGACTCCGACTTTGACTCGAGAATTATTGAAAATTTTCCACAAGATCAAGAATTCATAGTCCTCTAAAACTTATTCTAGAAATGATATTCATTCATAAGAGTGGATTTATATGTTTCTTACCAAGAAGATGGAGAAGGGGACCACCTATACATGTCCTACCAGCTGCCCCACAATAGAGAAGAGGCATGCTTGTGGCACATTATGTCCAACCCTGGAAGTGGGAGAGTTTGAAAAGTGGGGATACAAAGTGGATCAGAGAATCCCAGAAAAGACCCATCTGGCGGGATTCTTATCCTTATGGATCAGTGCTAATATTCTTCCAGTTAGGGATTCGAAGGGAGGCGTCCAGCCAGGGACCTTCGTTGTTGTAGCCAAGTTGGATGAGAGGAAAATGGATGGGTTGACCACCCCAATTTTGGAAAATATTCACAGGATCTTTCTCCATGTCTATATGGGTAAGCCTCCTTTGAAAATAGTGGAACCATTCCAAGTTTTGTGGGGATGGATCACCACCCACTTATTGACATACACTGTACAGAGTGGAGTACAGGTTCCTGGAAGTTCTTTCAGGACATAAGTGTCAGTATATTCTAGAATTTTTCCGTTGTCCCTCAACCCCTATGATATGAAGGTGAGGATGATCACGTTCAAGGAATTCCATTTCATTCCTTATAGGAACCCTCCAACTGGGTGGTTTGTTGATGATGGAAGAACCATCCTAGAATTGAGGTCATACATGTTGGCTTGCAGAGACGGTGTATTGGCCACCAGAATTGATAGAGAGATTATATGAGGGGCCTATGCTTCATACAGATTTTCACACTAATTCATGTGTCTGCAGCAGATTGTTGTAACCCCTCCATTGCATGATAGTTTATAGCAGTATCCAATGGTTTCCCGACAACATTGGTTGCTGACAGCTATGGAAAATACTGGGGCATTGTTTGATCTACCAGTTGATGGAGAGGCGAGTGACTTGACTACATGGTCTGCTGATAACTGGGTAGCATCATACCCTGAAGGGGTACTGAATCATCCGGTTCCTCGGGTGGGAAAAAAAGAAGAGAACTATTGAGAAAGAAACCCTTCATCTGGAAGGTGACTCTTCCACACCCGAAGCTGATTCACCGGGTTCCTCACCGAGGGATGATTTGTCAGATTCCCAGGATGGGGATGATGAGGCGTGACATGCATCAAATCAGCCTCGTGCCGTAAATAATCCTCCTGCCAGAATCAAGAGACCCAGTCCATCGACTCCTAGGGATATAATTTATTGAGGAAATTTAATCATCATTATTTTATAATGTAACAAGCTTAATTTTATTATCCTTTATCTGTGATTGCAGGAGCTGGGAATAAGTTGATGTCCAACATTGTAGGACCGTCCTCAGAGCCTTCTAGTGCACATGTTGTATATCTATGACCAGAGGCTGTCCAGACATGGTGGAGTTTAAATTGAAATGTTGAAACCACCTGGATGGACTTATGCTAAGGGCTACACATCCTTGGAGTAGGGAATCTTCAGGCTTATACTGAGATTTTTTTCGAGAATAACCCCGATGTAGTGCAGGCATACATCAGAGAGTTGGAGATGCTCATATATTCCACTGATAATTCCATTCCTATCACCAAGAAGGTGAAGGAAATGATGGATCATGGCACCACTAAGGGGATTGGTTCTTCCGGAGATGGGGAGTGGCACGATTAAATGGCTCCTGAAGATGTAAGTCTTTTTCCTTATTTTCTGTGAAACTTGACTTCAGTTAAAGATTTTTTACTCAAGGAAATTACTTTCATCATCCTACATCTTGTAAAGAAAGGAACTTTTGACGTTCCATCACCATATTATGGCCCTGGTGGCAATACCATCGGAGCTACTGAATCTCCTTGAGAGCTGGGTGAGTTATCACAAGGCAGGTAAGCAATGGAGGATAAGTTAGAAAGAGATTTTCATTTTCCAATTCCTGTATTTTGGGGTGAAGATGTCAACACACCCAAAAAACCAAAGAATAAATGGCATTGAAGAAAGAAGTCCATAACTAAATGTTTCATTAGTAGTGGTAAGCCCTTCATATAGTCATGAATCCTAACTCATGAAAAGATTTCTCATATTTCTTGGGATTGCAGGGGGCTTCTTCAAATTATCCTCTAAGGGAGAGGGTTGACCCACCTCTGAGGACAACGGAGGGTGCTGGTGAATGGTTGCCAACACATGCTGACCTGGGTGCTCTTGAAGAAGAGCCAACACCTATTCCCAATATTTCTCATACTTCTGCTGCAAGGAGAGAAGAGCCTGAATCTGGTAATTTTACAATACATCATAAAATTGAATGAAAACATCAACTGGCTTCCATTCTATGATACTTTAGGTTCAACACCTGAACTAGATCATTTGGTGGCCACAACAACTGATGTCGTAATTTTCTCTGAAGAAACTATCCAGGGTCAGAGGCCGCAGGATGAGGGTCATTAAGAAGACATATCAAATGCTCCCACTAGTGATACTAACCAGGAATCTGAGATATCACTGGATGAAATGATGAACCTTGGCGCATCTTTTGAAGAATTTTAGATCATATTAAATTACCATGTAATTTTGATGATTTTGGACGTGAGTGTTATCCTTCGCCCTTTTAAAAATTTCTTATTACATCTCTGGCCATGATTGGTTGAAATGTGCAGTTCCATCTGAGCAAGCTGATGAAGCGAATAGAGAAAACCCTATTAATGGAGTGATGCTAGCTCAAGTGGAGCTTAACCTGTCATAGCTTTGTGAAACCCATCCTAAAAATTCTATTGAAGCTAGGAAAGACGTGGAGGATCCTTCTCATGCTGTTGACCTACCGTGGGGTAATAGTAATAATATTTGTGGCTGCACTTAGTTTTCAAGACAACTTAATCAAATTTTTTATCCTTTGAAACTAACCAAAACTTTCAATTGAATATGAAAGGCTGTCAATTTCAGTGGCTAGATCTGGAGGTGAAGCCTCAGCCTCCACCCCAAAGGGATTAGAAAGTGGAGTAACAAGGGTCAGTGGGGAAGGAGAAGAATAGGGAACTTATTTAAGTGCATTAATCCTGGACTATATTCCACACTGTGATAGTGATGCTGAATCAGAACCAGAGGTATAAAAGGTGCTCCAATTTTCACGTCACAAGGCATGACAGAACATATGAAAGATCATATCTGAAGTGCCTCTTGAAGAGTTGTCTTTTAAGGTCCTGCGACTGTCGTCCCTATTCATAATGTTGGGACATGGTGGTTTTGGATATCAAGAGATCCATGATGTGGTGAAACAAGTAATTTTAAGGGGGGAGTAGGAGCAAAGGTACCGTCAAGACTTGACCAGAGTGAGGCTGTTGACCAATATCAGCGAATTTGAGGCTGTGGTGTCTCGAGATGAGGCTGTTTATCCTACCAAGTTGATGGATATGAAGCATAAGATCAAGGAGAAAGTTGTCCAGCAGATGCACCTTCAGCAACAGTTAGATGTTGTTACTGGGGAGCATGACCATCTTAACAATTCACTGGAATGAGTTCAAACAAATGGCATGAAATCCATCGTAGATGCCAAGAAATCACTCCATCAAGCTGAAAAGAGTGAAGCTAGTTGAGTGCATGAACTTCATGTGGCTGCTGATGAAGCTCAGGATGACATATATCAAATGAAGATTTATATTGAAAGACTCTTGTAATTATTCGAAAAGTTAAGAGACTCCAGTCTATGGATGTCCTTATAACTCTTGTGCATCATTAAAAAACACTTTCATCTTCAATCATTTATGCCTGCATTCTTTTACTACATGCTTTAAATTTTTACCCGATCCAATGGGCCTAGTAAGCATAGTTTTATTTTTTTCTAAGGATTATAAAAATAATCCTACAATCTTTGAATTTTTTAATTTCTCAATATTACCTAAACCATAAGAAATGTATGTTTAGTGAGCTGGGACTTGACTTTTCTTTAGAGTTACCTTGTCTTTTGTGGGAAGTTTAAAGTCATGAACGTTGGACATAAAAAAGGATAATGTTTAAGGTCTAATAGCTTTGACCGAATGGATTAAAATTGATTCAATTCCTTGATAATTTATCTGAAAACATATTACCATATTCAAGTATGGGGGAAAACATGTAAACTATGACTTAATAAATTTTGAATCTGAGGAATGACATGAAAAAAATGGCTAAAAGGCATTAGAGGAAGTATTTACAAAGAATGAAGTTACCTTTATTTAACAAACCTGTTAGGAGGTTGAATTATACAGGGCCACTTAAGGGAATTGGCCACATAGTCAAATAATAGCATCTTTTGGCCGACATGTCCATTTTGTAGACTACTTATGCAAGGCCACCTAGGGGAACGTGCTGCATAGTCAGGAAAAAGAACTCTGAGAAATTTTACCTTCCTATTGCTAAAATTCAATGAATGTTTATGGAGATTCAAATTTTCCAAAGCATAGAGTCTGTTGTATGGAGAGAGGTACTTGAATATGGAGAGGATATTTCCAATCAAGATTGTCAAAGAATTGGATGAATTTCACTCCTGTGAAGGTCTAACCCAAACGTAGGGAAGGGAAATATAATCCATAGACTTAACTTCTTTTATATCATGAAAAAGAGTATGGGAAAAATATGTCAAGGATGGATATTTTTGCGGATCCTTACATATTTTTGTTAGGAAAAATAAGGACAAAATAGGTTTTTCTCCCAAGAATGAAGTTAACCCTATTTTAAAACCCCATTAGGGGGTTGAATTATACAGGGCCATTTAAGGGAAATGGCTGCATAGTCAAATAATAGTATCTTTCGGCTGACAGTTCCGTTATGTAGACTACTTATGCAAGGCTACCTAAGGGAACGTTCTGCATAGTCAGGCAAAACGAATTCTCAGATATCAGACATTTTGTGACCATAAGTCAAGAAAAGGTTTATGAAGATCTGAAATTATTTATGGTTAGGAGTATCACACATCAAAATGGGCATTGTCCAATTCAGGAAGGAGATACACAGACCAATGCTAACCATGATCATGTTGGGGTTGGGTCCTCAATTGAGGTGCTGGACTTCACTATGTATCCCATAAGGATGGGAATCAAGCCATACGCAGTTCTTGAAATACAATTTAACATCATGTGGGATGAGGGTGTAGGAGATATTAGTTTAGGGTGATAGAGCTCAGAACATAATGAGGAATAAACATATAAACATGATGTGAACGAACACCAGGTTTTTAATACCACATTCATGTTTTCATAGGGAGACTTTTTTGCCAAGGGACTGAAAGTGTAATTTGGGGTTAGGCCCAAATACTTGGGGTCAGATTTGAGGGATTCTTGGATGTTCCTACGTATCCCATAAGGATAGGAATCAAGCCATACATAGTTCTTGAAATACCCTCTGTATATATTTGGTTTGTACAAGTGCAGGGTGAAAGGGGACTTTAGTACAATGATGGTTTGACCCATGATTAAAGGTTCGGGCATTACCATGTATGCATGAATCCTTTAAAATATAACATGATTGGAGGACAATGTCAATGATGATTCCCACTCAGGTGAGGGACAATGGGGGACTGTATATTTTAGCATCATATAGCGAGGACGATGGTGTTGTACAGTTTAGTGTCATGTAACATGGAAAAAAGGGATGTACACAGTTTAACATCATGTGGGACAAAGGTGAACCAATGTAAAGAGATTGGTTTTGGGCTTGAACCTCGGGAGGTTGCCTACGTACCCATCCTAGAAGGCAAGGATCAAAGTCCACATAATTCAATTGAAGAATGAATTGGGGATCAAGTTGTACTTGAGGAAGAACCAAAGATGGTGTTGGGACCTATGCGTGGTTAGCGGCCCAGAGAGGGTGTTTTGGTTGAAGTTTACTCTATGATCATGTGAGTAACACTCATTATGAGAAACAAGAGGTAGCAATAACCTTAATGATGCACAATTTAATGTCATGCTGGACAATGGAGGTACTGTGCAGTTTAATGTCTTGCAGTAAGGACTAAAATAGTTTCAGGTCATATGCCTGGACCGGTGCTACACAATTTAGCATCATGTAGCTAAGATAAAAAGTTTAGCGTCATGTTGGATGATGGAGGGACTGTGTAGTTTAAAGTCTTTCAGTAAGGACTAAAATAGTTTAAGGTCATATTCCGGGACAAGTGCTACACAATTTAGCGTCATGTAGCTAGGAAACACAGTTTAACGTCATGTTGGATGATGGAGGGACTGTGCAGTTTAAAGTCTTAGAGTAAGGACTAAAATAGTTTAACTTCATATGCATAGACCATTGCTACACATTTTAGCATCATGTAGCTAGAAAAAACAGTTTAACATCATGTTGGACGATGGAGGGACTATATCTGTGTTCCAAAAAATATCTCTTCAATAATCTTGCATTGGTTGGAGTCATAATGAGTTCTACATCCATTGAGATTAAATAATAAGATCCATTTGAGTAGACCTTATGTATTGAATAAGGTCCTTCCCACTTTGGATCAATCTTTGGAGGCTTCTTCCCTGGTATCATTGGAGTTCTGGGGACAAATACCAATTCTCCTTGAATTAGTGAATGAAGATGAACTTTTTTGTTGAACGCCTCTGCTATTCGATTCTGATAGACTTCCAAATAGTGTAGGGTGCACAATATTTTTTAATCTAATCAATAAAATTCATAAAATTGCTTCTAGGATTGCTCATCTATGGATGACTGATCACAAATGGCTACTCTGAGTGAATTTAGTTGAACCTCAATGGGCAAGATAGCTTCTGTTCCATATACCAATGGATATGGAGTTGACCGCATAGCAGTACGGGTGGTGGTCTGATAATCCCAAAAAGCATGAAAACGTTTATCAGGCCATGATTTCTTCTCTCTATACACTATCTTTTGTAGTATGTTTGAAAGAGTCTTATTGAAGGATTCAATTTATCCATTGGCCACTACATGATACAGAGATGAATGGTTGGATTTGATGTTGTATTCTTGATACAACTTCCTTACCTCAGATGAAAAAAAGTTAGTGCCATTATCCGTCAATATGGTATGAGGGACACCAAATCTGGTAATGATGTTAGACTTGATGAAGCTAACAATAATTTTATAACTAACATCTTTGAGATGTATTGCCTCTTCCCATTTGGAAAAGAAGTTATTAGCAGTAAGAATATACCTAAACTACATGGATGTAGTAGAAGGGTAAGGCCCTACTACATCCATTCCCCACATGAAAAATGGCAATGAGTATTTAGCTGTATGATGAAACTCCAGGGGTTGATGAATGAAATTGGAATATACATGGAAAGAATGATATTTTTTAGTGAAATCAAGATAATCTTGTATCATTGAAGGAAAAAATTATCCAAGCCTTCAAATTTGATCAGATAGTCTATGTCCAGACTGGTGGGCACCAAAGACTCCTACATGTACTTTTTTCATGACAACCATTGTCTTTTCACCATCAATACATCTGAAGAGAATTATATCAAAACCTCACATGTAGCGAATTTTCTCTAGGTGATCTAGGCTATCATAAAGAGTAAAAATGACCTCACATAGCCAGACTTATTCTATCCCGAATCTATCAGGTGGGAGTGTTCCATTATGAAGGTATTCCCTGATATGTGTCATCCATCATGTAGTATGACCATATGGTTAAGAAATGGGACTAATTTCTTTTATTTCCTTAGTTATGATTTGATATTAAGGTGAAACTGTATGACGGTGGGAAATATTGATGATTGTCTCGTCTCGATTTGGATCTTCCAGAGCTATAGCAACATTATCCAGTGCAACAGCATGAGGATATTGTGATCGTGGGACATAAAAAAATGTCTGTTCCAAAGGAAATTCTTCCATTAACTCTCTGGCGTAATCATACAAAGTGATTAACTTTTCTTTTTTGATGGCATATCCCCATTGACTTGTTTGATTACAAAGTCTGAATCAACTTTAACCTTTAAGTGACTCACCTGTTCCTAAAGCACCAACTCCAATCCTGCGATGAGAGCTTGATATTCTACTTCATTTTTTGTACCTCCTTCCAATAATAATAAGGAATAGGATAGAAATGCCTTTTCTAGGTAAATAAGAACAATTCCTAACCCAACTTTGTTGAATTCAGGTTCTTCCAATTTCTTCCCTATTGGACTTCTAGAAGAACCATCAAAGTACATTTCCCATGTTTGAGGATTATCTAGAATAGAGAACACTTTCTCATCATGAAGTTTAATATCTAAAGATGTATCTTCTACTAAAGGGTGTTCATCAAGGAAATCAGCCATAGCTTGGCCCTTTATTGCCTTTTGAGACACATAATGGATATCAAACTACTGCAAAATAACTGCCCACCTTTCCAGACGTCCTGTAAGCATTGGACGATTAAGGATAAATTTGAGCGAGTTATTGCAAGATACCAGTTAGACCTCATGATGTTGCAGGTAGTGTCTCAATTTCTGAACTGCAAAGATTAATGCTAGGTAGAACTTTTCAATACTTGAATATCGAGTTTCTGCTTCAAGCATAGTCCGACTGAGATAGTAATGGTTGTTTGAATTCCCACCATCCTTATTTTGGGCATGGAAGGCACCCAATGATCACTCTAAAGCTGTCACATAAAGAATAAGTGGTCTTCCTTCAACAGGTGCCATTAATACCGGTGGAATCAAGGGATTTTTCTTGAGAATATTGAATTCTTCTTCACATTATTCAGTCCATAGGTAAGTGACTCCCTTCTTCATCAATTTGGTGAAGGGTAAACATTTTCCTGCCTGATTGGCGATGAAACACCGAATATAGGCCAAGTGTCCTTGAAGTCCTCTCAATTCCTTCAAATTTTGAGGGGATGACATACCAAGGATTGAATTTTTCTTCTCAGGATCAACTTCGATACCACGATGGCATACAACAAAGATGAGAAATTTTCCTAAGGTTACCCAGAAAGCGCATTTCAAGGGGTTCATCTTCAAATTGTGTTGTTGAAGTTTGTGGAAAATGATTTCTAAATCTACCAATTGAGTAGAACATTGTCTGGATTTACCCACCAAATCGTCCACATAACATTCAACAAATTTCCCTTAAAAGGGTTTGAAGATATGGTTCATGGCACATTGTTACGTTGCACCTACATTCTTTAGTACAAAGGGCATTACCCAATAGCAAAAGACACCTTGAGGGGCTCTAAAATATGTAGAATCCTCATCCTCTAGGGCCTTTCGTATTTGACTGTACATAGAATAACCATCCATGAAGGAAAGTGCTTCATATAAAGATGTTGCATCAATTAAGAGTTCTGTGATCAGAACTGGAAAATCATCCTTGGGAAAATGACAATTAAGATCTCTGAAATCAATGAAAAATCTAATTTTTCGATTCTTCTTTTTCATAGGGACAATATTATACAGCCATATATGATATTTAACTTCTCTAACGAAGTTAGCTTTGATAATCTTATCCACTTCAACTTCAATTTTGGAGGCATAAGTTGGGTGTGTTCTTCTTGTGGCATGCCTGAATCCTCGATGTTCTTCTAGAAAATCCAAATGATGAGTGGAAACATCGAGATCATGACCTGGAATTTCTATATAATTCCAAGAAAATAAATCTCAATTTTTCTTTAGAAAAGAAATATAAATTTCTTTCTCTTCAAGAGTCATGGTCACACTAATTAAAGTGGGGAGTGGATCTACTTGTGTATCCAGATTTATTTCTCTGAGTTCATCAACAATGGTAGAGATATATTCTTCAAATGATGGAGGAGAATCTCTGAGATCTACCTCTTCTTCTTCAATATGTGTTACTTATTTTGTTTCTACTTTCATAGTAGACGATGAAGCAGAACTTCCATGATTTGGAGAGAAGTTGAAATTTAAACATCTTAGACAAGAGGCTACCATTTCTGACCCTATTGATGATGAAGGGTACTTCTGTGGTGATAGAGAGGAGATGATGGATTGATAATCGACATCATTATTCCCCTTTGACATTGCTGTAACTTCTTCTGACCTGGTTTATGAAGTATAAAATTTCTGAATTTCAGCAAACGAAATGAGGACATATCCATTTGAGCTTTCATCACTGCCTGGTGAATCAACAACTTCTACCATACTGTCTGGCTTGGTTTCCATAATTGACATTAAGGAAGTTTCCATAAGAGTATTTGGATTTGGGTCTATCCTGTCAATTTGACTGATAGGAAACACATAATCTATACTCACATTTATTAATGGGTTTATTGGAATCTTTTCCAAACCATATGGAGCATTAATTTTGGTAACCTCCTTTATTGTGGACATCTCCTTTCTCTCCATGTGATAGAATTCTGCCTCAATGTATTGAGATTCACATGTTATGGGGCTTTATCACCATAAAATGTCCCAATTTTACCATTAAAACAATATTTGAGACACTAATGATATGATGAGGGTACGGCCGCATATTGATGTAGCCAAGGTCTTCTAAGAAAATTGTTAAAGGCTGTGTCATGATGAACAACCATGAAATCTAAATTAGATAGAAGGTCTCCAAACTGAGTTCTGAGTGTAGTCTTGCCCAGAGACTCTTGTTCATTTTTATCATATCTTTTCGACATCAAAGTAGAAGGAGATAAATCAGATTCGGTGAGTCCCAATCGACGAAGTGTACGAATATGGATGAGGTTGACTCCTGAACCATTATCAATGAAAGCTCATCAGATGTCTACATCATTGACCTTTCTAGATAAATACAAAGGTCTAATATGTCCATTCATAACATCATCTTCATATTCATCTGTAAAAGATATCATTGCATGGAATTCTGCAGGATCATTCTCTATATTGTAAACTTCAGCTGCAACAATTTCAGTTTCAAATTCTTGAGGACTTGATAGAGCCTCAATGAGTGCCTCCCGAAGATCCTTTGATAGATTCAAGGCATCCAGAATTGTTAACATGGCCGGTACATGGTCCAAATGTTTCAATAAATCATACTTTTGGTCCAAAGGTCTGTGTTTACCAATAGGAACCTGTGATTTCGCAGGTGCCTTAGAAGTTGATGCTTTGGAAGTAGATGCATCTAGTGTCGGGGTAGGAGTTGGAAATACTCCTGGATTTGGCAGATTAGACTGACTAGGTCTATTTACTTGTTGAGAGGAAGAAGGTTTAACCTCCAACCGATCCTCCAAAATAACTATGTCATGACTGAATCTTCCATGTGTGGAAGAACTTTCTTGTTCCTGTTAAGCTCGCTAAAGGGCTCTACCATGAGTTTCTACTGCATATATAGTTCTAACAGGGGTAGAATTTGAATAGTGGCTCCAAAAATATCCACGTCTTCCCATGTATCCTAAAACTCTAGAACTCCCTCTAATTCCTCTGTTTGATACAGGGAACTCAAGCTCATCAAGATCAAAATTTTGATTGGCATATGGATCTGTTAAGTGAATCATATTGTCAGAACCAAAGATCAAATCTTCATCTGATGATGATTCTGCCTAATTAGCCCGTTTAGGTTATGCCGTTCGGTGGGGCGGTGCCCGTGGATTTGAAGTAGATGGAATAAAATCTTCTAAGGTCAAAGAAAAATTAGGATTTGACACGAGCTCATCTTCTTCTGACTGGTCTCCTTTCTTTGAATTATTCCGCTTCTTTGAGGATTTTCCTTCTGATGAAGTGGATTTTGCTGTGGCATTCATAGTAGAAGACACAATTGGTTTCTTCAATTGTGTTCGTAGAATGGCATGAGTTCGGTTGGTCATTTTCCTGACCATCCAATCATCAGATTTCTGTGCATTTTTTCTTTTGAATTCATTCCACTCGCTTTCTTCCTCTGGATCAATAGAAGTAACACATGCAACCTGAGCTAAAGAATCAATCAATTTTACTTTTCTAGTGTCCACCATCTTTTTCAAGAGGTCTTTGAAGACAAAACACTCTTGAATGGGATTCCCCAACATTTGATGAAATGGGAAATAGTTAGGAAGGTATTCTTATCCTTCCTTGTTCGGCCTTTTGGGCCTTGGAAACTTAACCAGATTATTTTCCAGAGCCGAGATGAAGTAACCAGGAAATTTTTCATTTCGGAAAGAATAAACTTTGTCCTTCAAATCTTCAAACTGTTTGCGCCTTTGATATCTTTGATCATCTTGATGAGGCGGCCATTGTTTTTGATGCTCAGGGGGTGGAGCCCTTTGGTAAGATGAAGGTATTGAAGTAGAAGTAGTTACAAGTTCTTGTTTAAGTGTAACTATAGAAGTCTCTGCTCTACCCATTCTCCTTCCTGGAGCTGATGGAATTACATGAGTTTTATCAATAGTCTTTGTAAGAGAGTCTTAATTTTGCTGAGCGATTGATGTAAGGTCTCGAAACCCTCGGGTATATTTCACAGGGATCAATGGTGTGCGTAATTCATCATACAAATTTTCCAAACAGACTGGAAACAACTCTTCTTTTGGGAGTGCTAAGCTTAAAGAATATGTTAATCCCTTCCAATGAGCAATGAAATATGAAACTATTTCATTTTACCTCTGTTTACAATTTTTAAGATAAAAAACTGTCATCTTTGGAAATATTGAGCTGAATTGAAGAAGGAATATTTGACAGAGATCCTCCCTCCCAGTAATTGACTGGGATTGCAAGCTTGTATACCAAACAAAAAAAGGTCCTTGTAATGACTGTACAAAACACCTGAGATTAACTGATTCTTTTTATTGAGGACTTCCCATCATAGGATCACAAAGAGAAAAAAATTGTGTTAAGTGTTGTTCTGGGTCTCCCGAACCATTAAAAATTGGAAATGTGGTATTTGAAAAATTCTATGGGGGAGGAATTGCATCTACCCATTCAGGGAAAGATTTATTTTCCGATAAAACTTGTGCAGTCTTTCCTTCTATAGCTTCCAATTGAGCTGTTAGTGACTCAATAGTAGTCATTAATTTTTGAGAAACATCTGGTTGAGATTGGACTTTTTCAGGTTCAATAACTGAAGTTTGAACATGTGTGGTGACCAGTACTGTCACTGATGGTAATACTGTTGGCTGCTGTCATGTACAACCCATAGGATTGGACCTGTGAGGGTGTACATGTAAAGGAGGATATTCTTGATCCATCCTTGTAACTTCAACGAATTCCCTTGACTGACTAACTCTGGCATGCTTAGGAGGAAGACTTCCTTAAAGTAGTTCTACATTAAATCTCCTTAACTCCATTTATTCCTCTTATTGTGCGAACCTTTCCTCTAATGAGAGTGATTGGCCTTCTCCGGATTTAGGGGTAATCTGACTTGTTTCCTTTCCCCTTGTTGGATACCTTTCGGAGAGGGAGAAGTTGGCTATTTGAAGGACTACCTAAATTCTGGGTAAGCCTTTGATTTTTGGTATGCACACCTTATTAATTGTCCTCCATGTGTACAGCCTCTTGAATTGGAACTTCCTCATCTGATTCCTCTGAGTGAGACTCATGTTCTGGGGGATCAGAGGCAACGAAATTGATGACATTTATCGATGCATAACGCATTGCATCACTTCTATCGGAATTTCTGCGATACTTTCTTCTTCCATGTCCTTGATGATACATTGCCTTTAGTTTAGTTTATCCCTCAGGAACTTCTTGATGAACCATAATTTGGAGGGAATCTCCGGATAATTCGGCTCTTTGTTCCTCTTGTGGCTTCTTCACTAATTGAGAGAAGACTAACTTTCACTGAGGAAGAGATTGAGGATTTGAAAAAGAACCTAGTCCAGTAGACTGCGGCTGTTCCTGATATTTCTCCTCAACTCCTCGAATCCTATTTGTTGATTCCGAGGGTTGGATTAAAAGAGTCCCCAGTCTGGAAAGATGAGGTGGTTCTTGAGATGCTATATCTGAGGCTTTCTTAAAATCTCTCCTGATCTTGCGGACATTAGTCCAAAAATTGGCTGGATTCATCAACCTACATCCACTCAATTCACCTGGCTCAAATGACCATTGGATGATTTCTGACACTTCTTTCACCAGATTATGTGCATGCCCTAAACGAGATGCCTTTTTGGTATTCTCATTTTCTTGATGCAAGATTAATTCAAAAAGTTGTTATTTATATGCCTGGATTTGGGAAGGACTAGTTGAGGCTTGTTCATGAGAAAGCCTTTGATTACACACAAGACCAATTGGTTGTGGTCGACCATTGGAAATAACATTTCATGAGACCAACTTTGGCGGTCTTTGTTGAGCAGAGAGTACAGTGAAATGTAGTTCTCCATGAACACCCCATCCCCTGATATGAATTCCAGATGGGGCATTGGTAATTAACTGGCACAACCTTTTTAATGCGCCATGGAATGAACACTGAAGGGCTCTCTACTGTATTTCAGCCTTTCGATATCGGGAAACTGAGAGAGATTCCAAATCAATTTGTCATTGTAACCCTTCTATTATCTTGACATGATTTTCATATTAATAATAAGATAATATTTTCTATTTTAAATGACCAAGAGTTTTCCACATGTTGAGATTAATATCATGAATACAATCTTCTGTCAAAAATTTTAGAATATCATACTGAGAGTCAGGCAAACGCCAAAACATGACTGGTACTTCACCTTTTTCCAGGTGTTTTCTCATATTCAGCACTTCCTCCTTATCATTAGATGACGATTCTTCTACCTGACTAGACCAAAGATGGTGCTTCTTTGTTGATTCATCAGATTTAACAATATTGGTAGAGAATTCATTTGTCAAATTAGAAGTTGCATGACCCAAGGGTGGTTCGGAGAATAACCTACACCACAGGCTATCTTCTGATTGAGAAAGTATTTCACCTACTAGAAGTAATGAATTAGACATGACTATCTTCACATTTGCAAGTGCCTCAAGATAATAGGGCTTTCTCATTACTGCATTGTCCTTTGAATAATTTTCCAGGCAATGCGAATTACTACTGCGGAGAGGTATTTCTTAGCTAAATTCATCATCATGGGGAGGACCACCATGGTGGGTTACAACAAAAGATGAAACCTCTTTCCCCTTAGTCTTTTTTCCATGAAGAGGGTTATCGTGGCTCTCAACTGAAGATGATACTTCTAGATCGACTGAACTGTCATGAAGCAAGCCTTCATGAGGAAATGTCTGATGAAGACCTTCAGAATTGTTGTTATTTCTTCCTGAATATGGAAATGAGAGATTAGAATCTTGAGTTGCATCAGACAATTGTTTGAGTGCATCATGAACTCCAGCATCGAGCAAGGCCTTATTACAGATTGGCTCTTGATTTCTTGACTGTGCTGGATGGGTCTTTTTTATAGACACCTTCTTACTCACTTTAGGAACCAGTTGTTGATGAAAGTGGTCATTATGGGTTTGTGTATGTTCCTTATCATGATAAATAGTTAGGTAAGGCTGATTATCTTCATTCAAATTGGTTGTATGTGCCTGAATTGATTGTCTATATGACATGGGGGAGTATGCAACACAACCTTCTTAGTCTGGAATAGAGGTGTTTATCTGTTCTGGAGTGACTTGTTTATGAGTCACTCCATTGATAGGGATAGATTCATGATTCCTTCCCTATGATGCTGCTGAAGTTGTTATAATATTCTAACAGGCCTCCAGAATATGGGCATGGATTTTCTTATACTCTTTCACCATTGTCATAATGTGCTTGGTGACCTCAGCTGCCGGAACAGGAATATACATCCATTCCGTGTCTGGAGTAGGTGTCTGTGCCTGCTCTTGTCCTCCTTTTCCCGTCAGTGAATTCTAACAGTACTCATGTGTAGGGACAATGAATTGTGTCTACCACCTACTTTTCATTGGAGCTTTCCAATTTAAATCTCTAGGTGCTACCAAATGAGACTATTGGTTAGCATGATGAATCACAGGTGTATGTGCCTGCTGATTGTTCCCCACCACATTTTATTGGTGAGTTTATTTGGTTGTAGTCAGACGAGCCTGCTGACTAGATGATGGATTATAAAAACGAGTATATGCCTACCTATAATACTCCACGGGAATTGCCTAGAGGGATTGGCGTGTTACTGCCAGATGAGTCTGCTGGGCAGTAACATCAGGACAGATGGGTGTATATGCCTGATCGTTGTTTGCCATCAAGTTGGCTTGATTGAATTCTCTGAAGGGGGTATAAGTAAGAACCTGCTCCCTGTTGACCAGATTTCACCTTTTATGGTTCGTCTTGAGGACTCGGGTTTGAGGGACCTGAGTCGAACCCCTAAATTTGATAGCCTCATCATGTTGAGGGTGCACTACTGCATGAGTCTGGTGGCGATTGTTTATGGGAACCCTCGGGAAGGAGTCTTGTATCCTTGAATTAAGGCCTTGAGTGACCTTCTCATTCACCTCCCCATAATATGGGAGGGACTGGTGATTGCATTTTGGGGATAACAACTGGAAATGGTTGGATACGGTGGTTGGCACCACCTGCTTCATGATCACTGGTCATTGCTGTCCAGACAACCAGGGTGAATTGTTAACTTGGAGGACTTGTAAAGAAGCCTCTAGAGCCAGAATGGTACCGTGTTGATGGTATTCCTTAACCAGTGCATTTGAGACCCAGCGTTGATGATGCTAAGTAGGTGATGTCTTCCTCAGAGTGAAAGAGGGTCCAGTAGGAGTAGCGGCCAAGGCATTCACAGGTGTAAACTTTAGAGAAGCCATTTCTGTAATGTAGAGAGATCTTGGAAAAGGGTGCATGTTTGATATAACATACATAATCAAGTTAAGTTCTGCCACAACATATTTTTGATGAGCACATATGTTATTGATTTCTTTTTTGGCCCCCACATTGATTTAAATAGGGGTCTAAAAATTAAGTAAAACATCATTTAACTTGGTTAAGGATTCACATCGGGTTCACCATTTTTTGTTTCTTCTGGAAATGGGGATGACCATGTTTGTTTAAGGTTCAAACTTTCCAATCAGTTTCTGATGGGTTTATTCATAGAATCAGAAACATCCAATGATTCTATATCCATTTAGACCTACTTTCCAATGGTAGGTGCTCATAAGTTGTGGACTGATGAGGCTTAACAATTTTCAATGTTTGAGAGGATGGGAGGTCAGACTCAACACTCCTTTTTGGGGGAAGTATTGTATACTCCAGGACTCTATTATAGATTTAATTTATGTTCAAGAATCTTTATTAATTTATCAAGAATAAAAAATGAGTTTTTCTCTTAGACATTGCAATCAATGATTGATATGTATGGGATTTAGAGAATATTTTATATGTATTTGAGGTTCTTCATCGATGGAGAATCTTCTGTATATATTGGAGATTCTTAGTCAATGGTATACTTCAGTACATTATATAGAAATCTCTTGGTCATTATGATGACCATACTAGTTT
Source organism: Viscum album (assembly GCA_963277665.1). Classification (NCBI taxonomy): domain Eukaryota; kingdom Viridiplantae; phylum Streptophyta; class Magnoliopsida; order Santalales; family Viscaceae; genus Viscum; species Viscum album. The sequence continues at coordinate 1,531,004,348 of OY728120.1, read as the reverse complement.
TAAAGCCACTCAGTGGGGCACTTGATGTTTATTGTCATTCAGAAGGATGGGGATTACTTTAGAGTTGGGATCATACCCGCGGATGGGCTACCTACGTATCCTTGTTAAAGAGGAATCAAAACCCACGTAGTTCGGGAATTAAGATATAGTTTAACTTCATATGGGACGGATGAGAATTAATGGGTGATGGGCTTGAAGCATAGAAAGGTTTCCTATGTACTCAAATTTTATGGCAGATATCAAAGTCTATATAGTTCGATTAAGAAATGTGGGGCTTATGTATGATAAATGGCCCAAAGAGATGTGTCATTGTAGAGACCCGAAGCCTGACGTACATGGACATTACATTACTTTTGCGGAATACTTATTACATAACAAAAACACACACACAAGGACCATAATAGTTTAGTGTCTTTGGAAACTTGGAACGTAATCTTCTAATCATGGTGAAAGATCTTCAACATCTCCCATAAAGATCTCCCTTTTTTACCTAGAACCTTTCTTTATATCCTGGGGAAAAGAAAACATAAAAGGGTGAGCTCAAATTCTCAGTAAGGGTAAACAAAATAAATATCAATCACATAATATTCATAAGAACATATCTTTTAGAAATCTTAACCTGCAAAAGAGATCATAATTTCATAACATGGGATAAATCATAGTAGTGAAATGTAATCCCAATAATAATAACTTAAAACATGAAACTTTGTGGCATACACACATAATCATAGAGAATCATTTCTTATTAGTCAAGACTCATTTCCAAGACTATCTTAGTGGACAAAGTCCATTTCTAAACCGAGTCACCCTCATTTCAGTCCTGTTTCACTGAACCGGTATAACCTACCGTTCCACCCATGTCTATCTCATGAGATATAAAATCTTTACCCAATTCATTGGAGGGAGATATAGGTCCCACCCATCTCATAATGATACCATTTTTATGTGTGCCACAAAATCATAAACCATACATCATTGCATAACCCATGTAATAAAAATGGGATTCTTAAACATCATGACATCATAAAACAAGTCATATAAGATAAAGGAATTCATAAAAATATTTCCATCACAACATAATAATATCAATGTAATAATAGGGATAGAAACAGAACCTTATATTATCCTAGATGGAAAATAATTTTTATAAAACACTTGAACTCCATTCTTGAGGAAAATATCCTTTCTACTTCAAAAACACTTTTCCTTTCTTAACATGTCATACAATTCTAAACTAAAAGAAGTTGATTAAAAATAAACTTGAAAACTTGTAAGTAAATACTCTTGGAAATAATGTTTTAAAAATCCATTCATGCCGTATAAGTTTAAAAAAAACATTCTTCGTACTTTTTTCGGAAAAGTCAAAAAAGTACCTCGTACGAAAAACGACAAAAGATTCCTTTCATATATTTTACTAAAAAACTCACCGAAGGGTAAAATAGGATTTAAAAAATTGTAGGTGTATGGAAATAATATTATATATTGAGGATACATGGATGTGGATGATAAAATACACCCCAGTAAATACTAAAGTATAAACAATCTCGGATAAAAATGAGATTGTGATATTTCCTTTACCTTAGGTCCGATTTGCTTCGTAAGTGTACGAACCTCCTGTATAATGATTTAAATAATGTCATTGACTTATTAAAGAATCATATTCATTGTTATGATATCATATATGGTTCACTTATGACTTTATATTACCCGTTCTTTTGTAAATTCCATGTTAAAGAGCGTTTTGGGTAAAATTGTTTCATTTTTCGTCCATGTTTTGACTTGTAATTATTCATATGATTACATAGATAATGATTAATTAATTCCAAAATATAAAACATGGTTTATATATAATATATATTCATAATATACATATATATATAATAAATCAGTAAATGGAAAGAAATACACCGTTCATGGAGACGGTAGGCCGTACGTACGCATGAACGCTGTTTTCGTTTCCTTATTGAGATGAATGGAATTAAGTAGATGACATACATATATATACACATAAATTCAGTATCATTATTATGTCATATATTTCATGATTAATTATTATATATAATTTATAATCATTTATGAAAGGTTAAAGTGGAGAATGAATCTCATCGCGCCGTGGAGACGGTAGTCCGTACGTACGCACGAGCGATGATATCGTTCTCATGATCGTGGGACTGTATTGGAGTGTATGTATACTATTTCAGAATCAATATCACTTTAAAATAATTATATATAGTTATTATTTACACCATTATACCCATCCAAGTAAGGTGGTGGTGGAAAATAGATTTCACCACGGCGTGGAGACGGTATTTCGTACGTATGCACGCGCGGTGATTTCGTTTTCCATAGGATGGATAGATGGTGAAATAGGGTTGTTTCATACTTATAATAACAAATCAGTATATTAGTGATACTGATGTTATTACTTAATAATGAAACAACTAAATAAGAAGAAGCGGAAGAAGAAATAAAGATGAAAGAATCGGTAACGGAAATTACATCTTCTTTGAAGCGCCTCTTTGAGACCTCCTCTTAGGGCAATAAAATTGGACTTTGAGGAAGACCAGAACCTCTAGGATGTTTCTAGAGAAGTGGAGAAGAGAATTTGGCAGAGTTTGGACTATCTTTAATGATCAAAGTGTTGTGAGGAAGAGAGGGAGGGGGTTCCCTTTTATAAGGGAGGAGAGGGGCACCTTTGGAATAATAAAAAATATTATTTTATTATAAAGCCAAATTCGGTTTTAAATAGATCCAAATTGATTTCTTTCGAAGATAAGGTTGGGATGGGTCGAAATACTATAATCCAATATAATTTGGACAAGTTTAGTTTACTATTTTAACCTTATCATTTAGTTTTAACATTAAGTTAAATAATTTTACTTTTACCGTGTCTTCTTGTGTTCTTACACTATAAGGTTAATAAACTTACTATATCAAGACAAAAGAACCCCAAGTTGTTTATTATTAATATATATAACCTTATCTAAGTCATTTGGCCGAACATTAGATTTTTAGGAATATAATAACAATTAATAATATAATATTTGTTTTAAAAACTATTTTATGTCAATTTTGACACTATTTGGTAATTGATTTTTGTAAAAATCATAACAGAATTATTAGTTCTAAAAAAGTTATTAAAATAAATAATAACATGTCATATTAACCTATAAAATTAGTTTAATTCATAAAAAGTCTCAAATTACATTTATTTCGGTATTTATAACATCAATTATGTCAATATTTCATTAATAAGATAATTGCTGCATCATCGTTGTGTCACAAATAAATTAAATTATTTAATGTCTAAAAATTAAAAATAAAATATCATTATGTAGGAAATCTTTTTATCTTTCTAATGAATATTTATAGTAGAATTTATCTTATGTATAACCCTATATAAAAAATTATTTACTTATTAAACTTTGATTTTAACTATTTTAACCCTTCTTTAAATAAATTAATAATAAATGTCCTAATCTAATCCAAGTGGGCTTAAATGGTCATATTTTATTCATAAGGTTGTTTTTGGTCGAATGAAACTTATCCAATAGAATTAGGACATGTGTTAGGGTAATAATAATATCATTTTTACCCTTAATTACACTATTTACTTTTAACCGTGGTAAAAAAAAGTCAAAAGTTACTATTCACCAAAAATTATTTTCATCTCATTGAACCAAATTTTAGTCCTTGATATTAACCGTGTCTCTCGGATTTTCGAAATTCCACTCACAGAAGCGGTAAAATTAAGTTTTATGAAAAATTCAGTTTTTTTACTACCACTTAGTGGTTTCACTATTCATCAAAAAATGAAAGTTTCCAGAAAAATACCAAAAAATAGGCCTAAGCTATATTTGATATTATGAATTCAAAAATGATGTCTATTTTATCAAATTAATAACATATCAGTTACATTTACTAATTTAAAAAAATATTTTCCATCGTCAAAACAAATAGCGTGTTTTTAAGAGATAATAACTATCAAAAGATTGGCACTTGTTTATAACTGGTTTAAATGTGAAATTACATCCAATGACCAACATTGTATTAAATTGTAAAAATATATTCTAAATATACTTTAAAACCACTCAAATTAATAATTTATCACTATTAATTATTTCTATTAAAAAAGTTGTTTTTTTAAAATTTAGTAATTTTCACTATTCATCAGAATATGAAAGTTATCCGAAAAGTACCAAAATTTCACCCTAAGCGAATTTCTATATTCCTAATCCAAAAATGAAGTCCATTTTGAAAAATAAAATTTACAAAAATTCAAAAAGTGGTTATTACTATTCATAACGGATAGTTTAAATAATCACTAGTGCAGAAAACGTTTTTTACGTCACCATTTTTACGTCGGTTATATAAAACCGACGTCATAATATGTAAAACGAGGTTTTTTACGTCGGTTATTTAATAACCGACGTCAAAACCTGTGTTCAGTACACCTTTAACGTCGGTTATTTTTATAACCGACGTTATTAATCGCGCGGCTTCGTTTTTTACGTCGGTTATACATTAACCGCCGTAAAAAACAGAAGCGGGGGGTGTTTGTTATGTCGGTTATTTAATAACCGACGTAAAAAACGCGGTTTTTGAAGGCCTTTTTACGTCGGTTATTATATAACTGACGTAAAAAAAGAATCCGCAGATGTTTTTGACGTCGGTTATGGAATAACCGACGTAAAAAAACGCGGATTTTGAGCCCTGTATAACGTCGGTTATAAAATAACCGACGTAAAAAAAGAATCGGAGGAAGGTTTTTACGTCGGTTATTGAATAACCGACGTTATAAATGTTTTTAAAACAATTATAACGTCGGTTATTGAATAACCGACGTGATAACTCATTTAAAAATTTACCCAGACCCGTGGATTGTCATTCGCGAGTTTACCTTCGACAGTCGCGACTCGTCTCTCTCGCGCGTAAACCCGAATCGGCTCGTCCATTTCGTTGGTTTAGATTCGTTTTGTGATCATCGTTTCTCATATTTAATCTCCTCGGATCAATCATCTAAACTCGCAGCACTCAGGTAATCCTCCCACTCGTTCGTTTTTTTTCGCGGATAGTATATATATATATGTGTTGTGATTTTTTTGTTGAAACTAGCTAAGATTCTTCGATTGCGAACCCTTTTAACTCGTTTTGGCACCATAATCTTATTTATCATCCCTAGATCTATTAGTTCGAATTGCAATATTGACTAATTTTTTGATTTCACTAATTTTTCTTCGTTTTCTATAAATCCCCGAGAGGGTTGGGGCGTGCCATTTGGGGGGTGTCCAGGGGGGTGTCCAAGGGGGTAGGGTGTGGGGGGTGGTGTCCAGGAGGGGTGGGGGGCTGTCCAGAGGGGTCGGGGGGTGTCCAGGGGGGTTTACAAGGGGGTGGGTGGGTGTGGGGGCTGTCCAAGGGTGTGGGTGGGTGTTGGGGGGTGTCCAGGGGGGTGTCCAAGGGGGTAGGGGGTGGGGGTGGTGTTTAGGAGGGGTGGGGGGGTTGTCCAGAGGGTTGGGGGGTGTCCAGGGGGGTGTCCAAGCAGGTCGGGGGTGGGGGGTTGTGTCCAGGAGGGGTGGGGGTGCTTTCTAGAGGGGTCGGGGGCTTTCCAGAGGGGTAGGGGGGTGTCCAGGGTGGTGTCCAAGGGGATGGGTGGGTGTGGGGGGCTGTCCAAGGGGGTGGCGGCCTGTCCAGAGGGGTCGGTGGGGTGTCCAGGGGGGTGTCCAAGGGGTTGGATGGGTGTGGGGGGCTGTCCAAGTGGGTGGCGGCCTCTCCAGAGGGTATTTGGGGTTGTCCGGGTGGGTGGGGGGGCTGTCCAGAGGGTTGGGGGATGTCCAGGGGGGTGTCCAAGGGGGTAGGGGGTGGGGGGTGGTGTCCAGGAGGGGCGGGGGGCTGTCCAGAGGGGTCGGGGGGTGTCCAGGGGGGTTTACAAGGGGGTGGGTGGGTGTGGGGGGATGTCCAAGGGTGTGGGTGGGTGTTGGGGGGGTGTCCAGGGGGGTGTCCAAGGGGGTAGGGGGTGGGGGTGGTGTTTAGGAGGGGTGGGGGGCTGTCCAGAGGGTTGGGGGGTGTCCAGGGGGGTGTCCAAGCAGGTCGGGGGTGGGGGGTTGTGTCCAGGAGGGGTGGGGGTGCTTTCTAGAGGGGTCGGGGGCTGTTCAGAGGGGTCGGGGGGTGTCCAGGGTGGTGTCCAAGGGGATGGGTGGGTGTGGGGGGCTGTCCAAGGGGGTGGCGGCCTGTCCAGAGTGGTCGGTGGGGTGTCTAGGGGGGTGTCCAAGGGGGTGGATGGGTGCGGGGGGCTGTCCAAGTGGGTGGCGGCCTCTCCAGAGGGTTTTTGGGGTTGTCCGGGTGGGTGGGGGGCTGTCCAGAGGGTTGGGGGATGTCCAGGGGGTGTCCAAGGGGGTAGGGGGTGGGGGGTGGTGTCCAGGAGGGGCGGGGGGCTGTCCAGAGGGGTCGGGGGGTGTCCAGGGGGGTTTACAAGGGGGTGGGTGGGTGTGGGGGGCTGTCCAAGGGTGTGGTTGGGTGTTGGGGGTGTCCAGGGGGGTGTCCAAGGGGGTTGGGGGTTGGGGGTGGTGTTTAGGAGGGGTGGGGGGGCTGTCCAGAGGGTTGGGGGTGTCCAGGGGGGTGTCCAAGCAGGTCGGGGGTGGGGGGTTGTGTCCAGGATGGGTGGGGGTGCTTTCTAGAGGGGTCGGGGGCTGTCCAGAGGGGTCGGGGGATGTCCAGGGTGGTGTCCAAGGGGATGGGTGGGTGTGGGGGGCTGTCCAAGGGGGTGGCGGCCTGTCCAGAGGGGTCGGTGGGGTGTCCAGGGGGGTGTCCAAGGGGGTGGATGGGTGCGGGGGGCTGTCCAAGTGGGTGGAGGCCTCTCCAGAGGGTATTTGGGGTTGTCCGGGTGGGTGGGGGGGGGGGGGGGGCTTCCCAGAGGGTTGGGGGATGTCCAGGGGGTGTCCAAGGGGGTAAGGGGTGGGGGGTAGTGTCCAGGAGGGGTGGGGGGCTGTCCAGAGGGGTCGGGGGGTGTCCGGGGGGGTTTACAAGGGGGTGGGTGGGTGTGGGGGGCTGTCCAAGGGTGTGGGTGGGTGTTGGGGGGTGTCCAGGGGGGTAGGGGGTGGGGGGTGGTGTTTAGGAGGGGTGGGGGAGCTGTCCAGAGGGTTGGGGGGTGTCCAGGGGGGTTTACACATCGATTTGTTTTATATTTCAAAATTGTTTACATTCAAATTATGATTTTTTTCATATAAACATATATTTGTCTTATCTAAAAAATATATATATTTTTGCTATTTGTTATAGGTAATAATGAGTCAAAGTTGGATTACGGCACATCGAATGAGCAATGAATATGAGGAAGGTGTTGATGCCTTTTTGGAATTTGCTAAACGAAATGTTCCAAGTAGTGACATTTTTTTCTGCCCATGCCTGAAATGTCTGAATATGAAGAAGTTGAAAAGTAGAGAGATAAAAGATCATCTGATTTGTCATGGTTTCAATCCGAGTTACAACCCTTGGATTTGGCATGGCGAAACTGGATAGAATGTCACTGATGATAATGAATCGCAAGATGGTAACTCCGATGGAATTGAAGAAATGATTCGCGATATTGTAGCAGAACAAATTGAGATAGAACCGATAGTTGCACGTCTATATGGTGATGCCGAAAAACCATTATATCCTGGTTGTACAGATTTTACGGTTTTGTCGGCGGTGTTAAGATTGATTAACCTGAAGGAGAAACATGGATGGAGTGATAGAAGTTTTACAGAGCTGCTACAATTGATGAAAGACATTCTTCCAAAAGATAACGATCTTCCAGATTCACATTATAAGGCCAAAAAAATATTATGCCCGATGGGATTGGGATACAGGAAAATACATGCCTGTCCGAATGACTGCATTATATATAGGAAGGAATATGAATTTCTGAAAGAGTGTCCTAAATGTGGGACATCACGGTATAAGGTGAAAGAAAAATCACAAGCTGATGTAGAGATTACAAATCTCCCTTCAAAGGTATTTTGGTATCTTTCTATAATTCCTCGTTTCAAACGTTTATTTGCTAATTCACATGATGCAAAAAGGTTAAGATGGCATGCTGATGAGTGGGTATGTGATGGAAAAATACGTCATCCAGCTGATTGTCCACAATGGAAGAAAATTGATGCCCAGTACCCTACATTTGGAAATGAAATTAGAAATCTGAGACTAGGCTTGTGCACAGATGGAATGAATCCATACCGAACCCTCAATAGCACACATAGTTCATGGCCTGTTTTATTGGTAATTTACAACCTCTCTCATGAAGTTTGTATAAAGCGCAAATATGTCATGTTGAGTATCATGATCTCTGGTCCAAAGCAACCCGGCAATGATATTGATGTATACTTGTCACCGCTGATTGATGATTTGAAACTGTTATGGGCTGATGGTATTAGGGTGTATGATTCTTATAAAATGGAATATTTTCAACTGCATACAGTGCTTCTATTCACTATAAATGACTTCCCAGCATATGGAAATTTGTCTGGATACAGTGTTAAAGGGCATAAAGCATGTCCAATTTGCGAACAAAAGACGTCATATTGTCAATTGCATCATGGGAGGAAAACAATGTACATGGGTCATCGAAAGTTTTTGCCTATGGATCACCCTTATAGAAGACTAAAAAAGGCATTCAATGGCTCACAAGAATTTGATACTACTCCAAAACCTTTATCCCCAGATTTGTATTTTGAGAGGGTGAAAAACCTTGATGTGACATTGGGAAAGACACAGAAATCTGGTAATGATAGACATATTTGGAAGAAAAGGTCAATATTTTTTTGAGCTACCATATTGGAGGTATCATGAAGTCAAACATAATATTGATGTCATGCACGTGGAGAAGAATATCTGTGATTCTTTGATCGTAACATTGCTAGATATTAAAGGAAAGACAAAAGATGGGTTGAATGCAAGGTTAGACCTACTATCAATGGGAATACGTTTGGAGTTAGCTCCCACTCCTAAAGGAAGACGAACATTTCTTCCCCCGGCTTGTCATACATTATCGAAGAGGGAGAAAAGTAGTTTCTGTCAGTGTCTTCATGATATCAAAGTGCCTCAAGGTTATTCTTCAAATGTAAAAAATTTTGTCTCATTGAAAGACTTGAAGTTGATAGGTATGAAATCACATGATTGTCACGTCATGATGCAACAAATTCTACCAGTTGCACTGCGTGGAATATTGCCCATCCGTGTCAGAAAGACTATAATGAGGTTGTGTTATTTTTTCAATTCAATTTGTAACAAGGCGATTGATGTGAATGCTTTGAACATTTTGGAAAAGGATGCGATTTTTATACTTTGTCATTTGGAAATGTATTTTCCTCCAACTTTTTTTGATATGATGGTGCATTTAATGATTCATCTGGTTCGAGAAATAAAGCTTTGTGGACCTGTATATCTTCGTTGGATGTATCCTTTTGAAAGGTATATGAAAATATTAAAGGGATATGTTAAAAATCCATATCGACCTGAAGCCTCCATTATTGAAAAGTATATTTCTGAGGAGGTAGCAGAGTTTTGTACGAGCTACTTGGCTACGGCGCAACACATAGGTTTGCCTCCATCTCGCCATGAACGGGTTAATAATGAGGGAAAGGGGATTCGTGGCTTGAAAGTCAAATCACTGTCAGCTGAACATATGAAGAAGTTAGAATCATACATCTTGAATAACATAGCTAATGTTCAACCGTATATCACATTGCATATTAATGAGTTGAAACAATGTCATCCAAAGAAGAAAGAAATGTGGATTTTGAATGAGCACAACAAAACTTTTTTTCCATGGTTTAAAAAGACCTTGCTTGGTAGATCAGATGTATCAGAGACATTAAAATGGATAGTGGGTGGTCCATCTTTAAATGTGATAACATGGTCCGCTTATGACATTAATGGCTATACATTTCATACGAAAGCTCAGGACAACAGAAGTGCAGTTCAGAATAGTGGTGTATTGGTGTTTGCAGAAGCAATGCATTTTTCGAGTGCTAAGGACAGAAACCCAATTTCGGCATCAAGTGCATATTATGGAGTGATTGAAGACATATGGGAGGCTGATTACTTTAAAATTAACGTTCCTGTTTTTAACTGTAAATGTTTTATCGGTAACAACAGTGTCAGACACGATGAATTTGGAATGACACTTGTTAATCTAAATAGATTGGAAGACACAGCTGATTCTTTTATAATGGCAACACATGCCAAACAAATTTTCTATGTAGTAGATCAATCAGATATGCAGTGGGCTGTTGTTTTACAAGGGAAAAAATAATATGTTGGTGAGGATGAATTTGATGAAGATGCTGATTTATGTGAGATCCCTACTTCCATGGAAATATTAACAGAACATAATGATGAGTATGTTGAAGACATGGTTTGTGCCATAAGGAACGATCACGACGAAGGAATTTGGGAAAACAATCCAACTGTACATTCCTAAAATTACAGGTAACACATGTTTATTTCTTTTTTACATTTAGTTTTTTCATATAATGTTAGATATTGTAAATTTTTTACTTATTAAAACATGTATCAAACCAAAACGATAAAACAATAAAAACCGTAAAGAGGAGAAGTCCTGGGTGCACCGGCTGGCCGGTGATGGATCACCGGTTGGCCGGTGGTCCAGAGCAAAGCTCTGTCTGGTCCACCGGCCGGCCGGTGATGAGCCAGCGGCCGGCCGGTGGTGATCCAGCGGCCGGACGGTGGTCCAGACAGAGAGGAAGGCTCTCTGTCTGGTCCATCGGCCGGCCGGTGGTGATCCAGCGGCCGACCGGTGGTCGAGACAGGAAGGCTCTGTCTGGTCCACCGACCGGCCGGTGGTGAGCCAGCGGCCGTCCGGTGGCACCAGGCAGTGGGCAAGTCTACTGCCTGGGTCCTCCGGCTGGCCGGTGAGCGCACACCGGCTGACCGGTGGACTTAGTGAGTCCACTTTTCAGCTTTCTTGGGCCAACTCCTTGGCAACCTTTTGCATGTGTTTACCATGTTTATCATTGTTTAACATGCTTACCATATTACCAATGTTTACTATTATGTAATTTAGTACACTTTTCTATTTTCTGATTAAGTAGTACTACAATATTTGAATTTGTATATTTGTGAACTAATGTTTGTTTTTTTGATTTGAAGGAAAATGACAGATCAATCAGTTGATCAGCTACATGATTCTGGAGATGAGCATATTGGTCATACATCTAGGGAGGAACATTCACATGCTCCTATTACGAAAAAGAGTTCAAAGGTTGGTAAGCGTGGGTGCACACGTTTACCAAAATTATCACTTGACCGTACGAAGGAGGAGAGGATAGTCATGGAGTTTGATGATGATGATCTTCCTAGAGGTCCAAATGCTAAAGATTTTAAGGGTTTTGTAGCAACTCAGGCTAAGAGAAAAGTAAGCATTCTCTATGATGATTGGAGAAGTGTGGATAAGGCGATAATTTCTCAGCTGTGGGAGACCATTTTGGTAAGATCTTTTTCTATTGTTTGACTGTTCTATAAATGTTTCTAGTATATATAATATTTTTAACCTCTTTTTTATCAGATGACATTTGATATTCCTGACACTGGAGGAGTCAGGAAGAAATGCTTATCGTTGGCTGCTAGGAGATGGAGGGATTTCAAATCAACCCTCTCATCTGATTTCATTTATGGTCATAGGAGTCGTGAGAATCCATGTCGTATATATCCTTTTATAGATGAAGACACATGGAGACAATTTTTTGAAAGTAGAAGAAAAGAATCATTTTTGGTAAGGGCAATGTAAACTTTTATAAGCTTTCTTATATAAATGATCTTATTATTGTTTTGTTAATGATTAATTATTCTTAATTTACAGCAAACAAGGAAAGCTCATCAAGAGATCCAATCTAAAAATGTATACCCTCATAGTTTATCTCGGGGAGGGTATGCATTATTGGAAGAACAAATGATGGCAGAAAAATTTCAACAACTAAGAGCTGAGTCTTCAAGATCTGGAGAGGTGGCCCCTCCATCCCCTCCATCTAGACATGAGAAATGGAAAAGAGCTCGAAAGGGAAAAAAAGGACAATATCTTTCGGAAGAATCGAGACTCGTAGTTGAGAGGATTGTAAGATATCTATTTTATTTATTTAAGTTTACTATTTTCGTCATATATTTCCAATCATTATAGAAATGTTCAATTAATTATTACAGGACTCTCTTGAGGAGCAGAGTTCACAGGGGACATTTACACCATCTGGGAGGGAAGATATTTTATCTGTGGCATTGGGAAAGCCCGAACATCCTGGCCGTGTAAGAGGATATCCGGCAGGTGTATCGGTAAGAAAAGTGTTGCCACGTTCCTCAACTTCTAACGTTGAGGGAGTTTATAAAAAAAAATAGAATCCGTGGAGGCTGAAGTCCATAATATTAATGCGACAATGGAGGACAAGATTAGAGCATCGGTGCAGTTTATGTTTGCCGACTTACAAAGACAATTTCAGGGTGCAGCTCCCACTCCACCTCTCCCAGTAGCTCCCACTCCCCCACCTCAGCCTGCGGACCCCATTTTTGATCCTCCTCCTCCGCCGCAGCTACCTACTTATTGTGAGTTGTATGTTGATGATCCTCAACATCATATAGTTGCATATGGGATGGTATATTGTATAGGAGATACAGTTCATCATCAACAGTTAGATGTAGAGAATCAGAGGGTCACTGTACAGGATATTATAGATAGATCAGCTCGGATACCATTACCTACAGATGAGGTGACGACAGTTGGACATAGTATCAGCCATTTTTTACTTTGGCCATCCAGACTTCTTCGACTCATTACCATAGAGGTATGGATGTTATATCTTTTATTTTATATTTTTATTAATGTTTTATCATTTGAAAACTAATATATTTTTCAATTTATTTTTACAGGAATACTTCAAAGGTAAAGAAATACTGTATAGACAACAACAAAGACAGATAGCTATGACATCAGATGCAGATACTAGCAGTCTTGACAAATTGTCAAGATATTCAAATTTGTTGGTGGATCATTATGACTTTACAATGGAAGCTCATGTCTGTGGACGTGAACTAAGTGTGGGGATTATGAAAACTGATATCATGGAGTTTGTCACTGGAGATAAGTTGGGCATCAACGTGGTGCAAATTTTTATCATGTAAGTCTTAACACATTTTCCTTGCGTTATATTTATTAAAAATATATACTTATGTCTGCTTTGTATTAGGTATCTGTATAAAATTTGTGAGAGGAATGAGCTGACAGATGTATATGGATTCGTGGACCCACAATTGATTTCCCCTGAAGCATGTGCATTGGATGAGGAACAAAGAATGCTTTATATTGCTGATAGATTTGAAAAGAATGTAATCACACAGTGTTGGATGATGCCTTTTTTTGAGAGGTATGAAACACATCCCTCTCAAAGAGTTAATTATCTTTTAACATAAAAAACCACTAACGTTAAATTTCCTTTTATCAGGGATCATTAGATGTTAGGGGTTTTTTTCCCTTGGGAGAAAACACTTTATTGGATATGCTCTCTCCATGATGATGTGCGAGAAAGTTTTAAGAATATATTGGAAATGTAAGTTTCAATTTCACAATAGTTTTATATATTATAATGAATTTTAAATTTACCCCATTCGTATTATTTTCTAACAGGGCATGGGTCCACTTTCGAAAAAGCGCAAAGAAAAGGAATTTCAAGATCAAATATGTACATGCGAAGGTAAATATCCATTTATAATTTTTACATTTTGATTTATTACATAAAAATAATATATTGAATTTACACTCATTCAAACAGAAATGTCATGAGCAACAAGGCATCATCGAATGCGGATATTACATGTTAAGATTTATGTATGAAATAATAACAACTGGGACAGTTCTGAGTTTTGACCTGGTAAGATTTCCTCTTTCTCATAATATTTCAATTTGATTTATTCATTATACACGTTGACTACTATCCTTTTCCTTTGTAGCTTTTTGATGACCCTCAACCCTTTACTACTGAAGATATCAAACACTTACAAGTGGAGTGGTCAAATTATTTTACAGGTTTGATTGACTTTTAGTTGTTTGTAATGTAAAATGTAATTTTGAATATTGTCAATGTAATTGTGTATTTCGTAGTCGTTTAGGTTGGATTTAGTTTTTTTTTTGAAGTTGACAGTGTAAGTTTTGAATGTTATATAAGTGAATGTTTAATTTTTCTCTACTTCTTGTTTTGGTCTACTATTGATGGTTTTTCTGGTCTGGATTTTGGTATGGGGGGAGAGGTTCCAAGGGGGTGGGTGGGTGTTTGGGGGGTGTCCAAGGGATATGGGAGGGGTGTCCAAGGTGTGTTTGGGGCTGTCCTAGGGGTCGGGGGGGGGGGGGGGGGTGTAAATGAGGGTGGGGGGGGGGGGGTCCAAGGGGTGGGGGGTGTCCAAGGGATATGGGAGGGGTGTCCAAGGGGTGTTTGGGGCTGTCCAAGGGGATGGGGGGGGGGGTTCCAAGGGGTAGGGGGGTTTCCAAGGGGTCGGGGGGGTGTCCAGGGGGTGGGGGGGGGGGGGGGGGGCTGTCCAAGGGGTGGGGGGTGTCCAAGGGGTGGGGGGGTGTCCAAGGGATATGGGAGGGGTGTCCAAGGGGTGTTTGGGGCTGTCCTAGTGTTCGGGGGGTGTAAATGAGGGTGGGGGGGCTGTCGAAGGGGTGGGGGGGTGTCCAAGGGGTGGGGGGTGTCCAAGGGATATGGGAGTGGTGTCCAAGGTGTCTGGGAGTTCTGTCCAAGGGGCCGGTTGCGTGTAAATGGGGGTGGGGGGGCTGTCCAAGGGGTGGGGGGTGTCCAAGGGGTGGGGGGGTGTCCAAGGGATATGGGAGGGGTGTCCAAGGTGTGTTTGGGGCTGTCCTAGGGGTCGAGGGGGGGTGTAAATGAGGGTGGGGGGGGGGTGTCCAAGGGGTGTTTGGGGCTGTCCTAGTGTTCGGGGGGTGTAAATGAGGGTGGGGGGGCTGTCGAAGGGGTGGGGGGGTGTCCAAGGGGTGGGGGGTGTCCAAGGGATATGGGAGTGGTGTCCAAGGTGTCTGGGAGTTCTGTCCAAGGGGCCGGTTGGGTGTAAATGAGGGTGGGGGGCTGTCCAAGGGGTGGGGGGGTGTCCAAGGGGTGGGGGTGTCCAAGGGATATGGGAGGGGTGTCCAAGGGGTGTTTGGGGCTATCCAAGGGCTCGGGGGGGTGTCCAGGGGTCGGGGGGTGTCCAAGGGGTCTGGGAGGGCTGTCAAGGTGTGTGGGGGTGTCCAATGGGTGTTTGAGGTTGTACTAGGGGTCTTGGGGGTGTAAATGAGGGTGGGGGGGCTGTCCAAGGGGTGGGGGGTGTCCAAGGGGTGGGGGGTGTCCAAGGGATATGGGAGGGGTGTCCAATGGGTGTTTGAGGCTGTACTAGGGGTCGTGGGGGTGTAAATGAGGGCGGGGGAGCTGTCCAAGGGGTGGGGGGTGTCCAAGGGTTGTGGTGGGGCTCCAATGTGGTGGGGGAGGGCTGGCCATGTTGTTAGGTGGGTATAGATGAGGGTGGGGTTCAGTTGGGGCTTGGGGGAGGGCTGGCATGGTTATTTTTGTTTGGTTTTTGGTTGCTTTTTGGTGAGAGCAGTGCAATTATTTTAAAAAAAAATATCGCTTTCACGTCGGTTATTTTATAACCGACGTGGTAAATAAATCGGTAGGGGTTTATCACGTCGGTTTTTTCGAGAACCGACGTGATAAACCGTTCCCGGTCCTTTTATCACGTCAGTTCTTAATATAACCGACGTGCTAAAAGGCCTGGGAATCGATTTACCACGTCGGTTATTGGATAACCGACGTGGTAAAACGTTTCCCAGGCCTTTTTATCAAGTCGGTTATTTAAGAAACCGATGTTATAATAGGCCTGGGGAAGGGTTAATCACGTCGGTTATGTCATAACCGACGTGATAAACGATATCCCAGGCGTTTTATCAAGTCGGTTTAGAAAATAACCGACGCGATAAACCCCCCCGCACATATTTAGCACGTCGGTTATTAATGAACCGACGTGATAAACACCGTGATGTTAGGGATGTTACGTCGGGTTTTAAATAACCGACGTAAAAAACGTTATTTATAACGTCGTTCGTATTAACGTCGCCTAAAAACCGACGTAAATAATGAAAAATAACCGACGTAAAAAATGTTTTCTGCACTAGTGAATATTTTAATAGCATATCGTTGTTTAGTGAAAACTCGGTATTGCGTACTACACACGCTATCGAGGAAGGTCGCGATTGCGTGTAATGCAAGGAAATTCAAGGATGTGTGTTGTGCAAGATCCTTTTGGTGTAGCGTACAACACAAGACATTAATGAAATTAAAAATAATATTTTTCATAAAATCTCGGGGTGTTACATTCTACCCCCCTTAAAATGAATTTCACCCTCGAAATTCGTCGGGGTTATAAATGGGTTACTACTCGAAAGTTTGTTTAATAGAAACCCACATCATAAAAAAAATACCAAAACATTTCTTTAAAAACTAAAGTATGAAGTGTAACGGTTACCCAAATTAACTCGTCATTGGGTTTCCACGTAGGAGAACATAGGTGAAAATATGGATATAGAAGAAAAATCTAACCATCATGTTCTGATGGGGAGTGGTAGAGAACATGGCTATGGAAAAGCCAGCAATCACAAAGCCATAAATTTGTGATGATCTAAGGTACCATCTGATTCATCAGATATAATAGCACTAGGACTACATTTTTTTTCGAGATCATTTCCCTAAAGTTGATAAAATTGGAATTATAAGAAACACTTTCGTGATTTTGGTATAGTCTCACCGTTGGTCATTCTTTGGACAATTTCCACATCATCTCTTAAAGAAATGAAGTTGAATTTATCATTCGTGATGTGTTAGCAGATCATGTGATAGAATGATGGGTCATTCCATCTGTCTCAAACAAAAGGTTAGAAAAGTTATCAAAAAATACATAAGTCCATCTATAGTGAGATAATCATATACGGTTCCTAAAATGGACTTATACTTCATATATAATACTACTTAATATAATAAAACTAGTTCTACTAACCAGGGACTTCCTGTAGGCCAGTGGTAGGCGATAAAGGCCAGTCACACTTCTGTTGTGGGTTCGATTCCCACGGCCTTGTCCGACGCGATGGGTTGTCGCCCGTCCTGCAGGTTGTCCTTTTTCTAAAGCTATATTTCTATAACATCCCATCAATAATATTGAAAAAGTTTTATCCGAACTTATTTCCAACATAATCCATTCAAATCTTTAGGCTTATCTAAAATACTTCGGTCCAAGCTCATAGTATAAAGAAAACGATTACTTGACATGTCGTCAACCAAGCATGTGAATACCATAATTTATCCCCCATATATCTTGTCGGTCACATTCCAATCATGTGAAAACCTTAATCATGTATTCTCTTGAAAAATGAATACCCATTAAACCTTAGTGAAAACATTAATGATGTCAAAAGTTAACTCATTCAAAAATCCAAAAATTCTATATACTCAAACCATGATATAACCTTCTCCTTATATCAGTCATGAGCTCATGAATACTATCAAACATTTAATTTTCTCCTTATCCCTTCATTATGCGCATATCATCTACATTCCAAAAATATCTGAATAACCTTTCATGGAAACCGGTACCATTAATCATACACTTTCAAAACTCAAGGAAAGACAACAGTGTAACAATCCTTTGATGTCTCTTTATTCCATAGTACCATGAGATTACTTATACAACATTACACATGATAAATATGTAATCATTCCACTACATTCTTAAACCATTGACTGAGCTTCAACAATTCTTTCTTCTCACATATCATTTGTAGTTTCTTCTTCATAATCAACATAAATACTACCCATACGACCATACTGATTCTCTTCATGAGACTTTCCCTTAGGGAATTGGTTTGCATAATGCCCGTACATTCCACATTTAAAACATTTAACCATTGTTGATGTCGTAGCAATACCATTATCCTCATCCCTGGTGTTAACTGAACCTTTTCCTTTGCACTTACTGGGTTTTTGTCCTTCTTTTCCACACCCAAAGAATCTTCCAGTTCCTTTGAAACATTCTCCTTGATGCCTCTTCCCACATGATTTACATAGGGTAAATTGAACTTTCTTCCCTCTATGATCATCATGAAACTCCATCTTTCTCTTATTAGCTGAGTCAGGAAACTTACCAAATTTTACTTTATTGATCATATTATGAGATTGCTGATTTGGCATAATAATGATGTTTGGACTTCCAAATCCCATTTCATTTGGTTGCTCATGAAGAATATCATTCCATTGTCCATCATATCCTCCATTATCGTGAATCATCTTGTTTCCAGCCATTTTCTAAAACCCAAAAAGAATAGTGTGAGAGGAAAAAATCATAATAAATGGGGAGTAACATCAATATCTAACATCTTTGGTTTAATCTAATATTGTTACCATAGTTCTAGGACTATATCCTACACGTATACTTATCCTTAGGTACATCCCTAGACATACATTAGAAATATCTCTAGGGATCTCACTAACGTTTTCGCATCATAGTTTCCAAAGGTTGACTAAAACTTTCCTCAGATACCAACTGTAGAGACCCGAAGCCTGACGTACATGGACATTACATTACTTTTTCGGAATACTTATTACATAACAAAAACACACACAAAAGGACCGTAGTAGTTTAGTGTCTTTGGAAACTCGGAATGTAATCTTCTAATCATGGTGAAAGATCTTCAACATCTCCCATAAATATCTCCCTTTTTTTACCTAAAACCTTTCTTTATATCATGGGGAAAAGAAAACATAAAAGGGTGAGCTCAAGTGCTCAGTAAGGGTAAACAAAATAAATATCAATCACATCATATTCATAAGAACATATCTTTTGGAAATCTTAACCTGCAAAAGAGATAATAATTTCATAACATGGGATAAATCATAGTAGTGAAATGTAATCCCAATAATCATAACTTTAAACATGAAACTTTGTGGAATACACACATAATCATAGAGAATCATTTCTTATTAGTCAAGACTCATTTCCAAGACTATCTTAGTGGACAAAGTCCATTTCTGAAGCGAGTCACCCTCATTTCAGTCCTGTTTCACTGAACCGGTATAACGTACCGTTCAAGCCATGTCTATCTCATGAGATATAAAATCTTTACCCAATGCATTTGATGGAGATATAGGTCCCACCCATCTCATAATGATACCATTCTTATGTGTGCCACAAAATCATAAACCATACATCATTGCATAACCCTTGTAATAAAAATGGGATTCTTAAACATCATGACATCATAAAAAAAGTCATATAAGATAAAGGAATTCAAAAAAATATTTCCATCACAACATAATCATATCAATGTAATAATAGGGATAGAAACAGAACCTTATATTATCTTAGATGGAAAATAATTTTTATAAAACACTTGAACTCCATTCTTGAGGAAAATATCCTTTCTACTTCAAAAACACTTTTCCTTTCTTAACATGTCATAGAATTATAAACTAAAATAAGTTGATTAAAAATAAAATTTAAAACTTGTAAGGAAATCCTCTTGTAAATAATGTTTTAAAAATCCATTCATGTCGTATAAGTTAAAAAAACATTCTTCGTACTTTTTTCGGAAAAGTCAAAAAAGTACCTCGTACGAAAAACGACAAAAGATTCCTTTCATATATTTTACTAAAAAACTCACCGAAGGGTAAAATAGGATTTAAAAAATTGTAGGTGGATGGAAATAATATTACATATTGAGGAAACATGGATGTGGATGATAAAATACACCCCAGTAAATACTAAAGTATAAACAATCTCGGATAAAAATGAGATTGTGATATTTCCCTTACCTTAGGTCCGATTTGCTTCGTAAGTGTCCGAAACTCCTGTATAATGATTTACATAATGTCATTGACTTATTACAGAATCATATTCATTGTTATGATTTCATATATGGTTCACTTATGACTTTATATTACCCGTTCTTTTGTAAATTCCATGTTAAAGAGCGTTTTGGGTAAAATTGTTTCATTTGTCGTCCGTGTTTTGACTTGTAATTATTCACATGACTACTTAGATCATGATTACTTAATTCCAGAATATAAAACATGGTTTATGTATAATATATATTCAGAATATACATATATATAATAAATCAGTAAATGGAATGAAATACACCGTTCATGGAGACGGTAGGCCGTACGTACGCATGAACGTTGTTTTCGTTTCCTTATTGAGTTGAATGGAATTAAGTAGATGACATACATATATATACACATAAATCTAGTATCATTATTATGTCATATATTTCATGATTACTTATTATATATACTTTATAATAATTTATGGACGGTTAAAGTGGAGAATGAATCTCATCGCATCATGGAGACGGTAGTCCGTACGTACGCACGAGCGATGATATCGTTCTCATGATCGTGGGACTGTATTGGAGTGTATGTATACTATTTCAGAATCAATATCACTTTAAAATAATCATATATTGTTATTATTTACACCATTATACCCATCCAAGTAAGGTGGTGGTGGAAAATAGATTTCACCACGGCGTGGAGACGGTATTCCGTACGTACGCACGCACGGTGATTTCGTTTTCCGTAGGATGGATAGATGGTGAAATAGGGTTGTTTCATACTTATAATAACATATCAGTATATTAGTGATACTGATGTTATTACTTCATAATGAAACAACTAAATAAGAAGAAGCAGAAGAAGAAATAAAGATGAAAGAATCGGTAACGGAAATTACCTCTTCTTTGAAGAGCCTCTTTGAGACCTCCTCTTAGGGCACTAAAATTGGTCTTTGAGGAAGACCAGAACCTCTAGGATGTTTCTAGAGAAGTGGAGAAGATAATTTGGCAGAGTTTGACCGATATTGAAAGCTCAAAGTGTTGTGAGGAAGAGAGGGAGGGGGTTCCCTTTTATAAGGGGGGAGAGGGGCACCTTTAGAATAACTAAAAATATTATTTTATTATAAAGCCAAATTCGGTTTTAAATAGATCCAAATTGATTTATTTCGAAGCTAAGTTGGGGATGGGTCGAAATCCTATAATAAAATAAAATTTGGACAAGTTTAGTTTACTATTTTAACCTTATCATTTAGTTTTAACATTAAGTTAAATAATTTTACTTTTACCGTGTCTTCTTGTGTTCTTACACTATAAGGTTAATAAACTTACTATATCAAGCCAAACGAACCCCAAGTTGTTTATTATTAATATATATAACCTTATATAAGTCATTTGGATGAACCTTAGATTTTTAAGAATATAATAACAATTAATAATATAATATTTGTTTTAAAAACTATTTTATGTCAATTTTGACACTATTTGGTAATTGATTTTTGTAAAAATCATAACTGAATGATTAGTTCAAAAAAAGTTAATAAAATCAATAATAACATGTCATATTAACCTATAAAATTAGTTTAATTCATAAAAAGTCTCAAATTACATTTATTTGGGTATTTATAACATCAATTATGTCAATATTTCATTAATAAGATAATTACTGCATGATCGTTGTGTCACAAATAAATTAAATTATTTAATGTCTAAAAATTACAAATAAAATATCATTATGTAGGAAATATTTTTATCTTTCTAATTAATATTTATAGTCGAATTTATCTTATGTATAACCCTATATTAAAAATGATTTACTTATTAAACTTTGATTTTAACTATTTTAACCCTTCTTTAAATAAATTAATAATAAATGTCCTAATCTAATCCAAGTGGGCTTAAATGGTCATATGTTATTCCTAAGGTTGTTTTCGGTCGAATTAAACTTATCCAATTGAATTAGGACATGTGTTAGGGTAATAATAATATCATTTTTACCCTTAATTACCCTATTTACTTTTAACCGTGGTAAAAAAAGGTCAACAATTACTATTCACCAAAAATTATTTTCATCTCATTGAACCACATTTTAGTCCTTGATATTAACCGTGTCTCTCGGATTTTCGAAATTCCACTCACAGAAGCGGTAAAATTAAGTTTTATGAAAAATTCAGTTTTTTTTACTACCACTTAGTGGTTTCACTATTCATCAAAAAATGAAAGTTTCCAGAAAAATACCAAAAATTAGGCCTAAGCTATATTTGATATTATGAATTCAAAAATGATGTCTATTTTATAAAATTCAAAACATATCAGTTACATTTAATAATTTAAAAAAATAATTCCCGTCGTCAAAACAAAATAGCGTGTTTTTAAGAGATAATAACTATCAAAAGATTGACACTTGTTTAAAACTGGTTTAAATGTGAAATTACATCCAATGACCAACATTGTATTAAATTGTAAAAATATATTCTAAATATACTTTAAAACCACTCAAATTAATAATTTATCACTATTAATTATTTCTATTAAAAAAGTTGTTTTTTTTAAATTTAGTAATTTTCACTATTCATCAGAATATGAAAGTTATCCGAAAAGTACCAAAATTTCACCCTGAGATAATTTCGATATTCTGAATCCAAAAATGAAGTCCATTTTGAAAAATAAAATTTACAAAATTTCAAAAAGTGGTTATTACTATTCATAACGGCTAGTTTTAATAATATTTTAATAGCATATCGTTGTTTAGTGAAAACTCGGTATTGCGTACTACACACGCTATCGAGGAAGGTCGCGATTGCGTGTAATGCAAGGAAATTCAAGGATGTGTGTTGTGAAAGCTCCTTTTGGTGTAGCGTACAACACAAGACATTAATGAAATTAAAAAGAATATTTTTCATAAAATCTCGAGGTGTTACATTCTACCCCCCTTAAAATGAATTTCACCCTCGAAATTCGTCGGGGTTATAAATGGGTTACTACTTGAAAGTTTGTTTAATAGAAACCCACATCGTAAAAATGAATACCAAAACATGGCTTTGAAAACTAAAGTATGAAGTGTAACGGTTACCCAAATTAACTCGTCATTGGGTTTCCACGTAGGAGAACATAGGTGAAAATATGGATATGGAAGAGAAATCTAACCATCATGTTCTGATGGGGAGTGGTAGAGAACATGGCTATGGAAAAGCCAGCAATCACAAAGCCATAAATTTGTGACGATCTAAGGTACCATCTGATTCATCAGATATAATAGCACTAGGACTACATTTTTTGGTTTTCGAGATCATTTCCCTAAAGTTGATAAAATTGGAATTATAAGAAACACTTTCGTGATTTTGGTATAGTCTCACCGTTGGTGATTCTTTGGACAATTTCCACCTCATCTCTTAAATAAATGAAGTTGAATTTATCATTCGTGATGTGTTAGCAAATCATGTGATAGAATGATGGGTCATTCCATCTGTCTCAAACAAAAGGTTAGAAAAGTTATCAAAAAATACATAAGTCCATCTATAGTGAGATTAATCATATATGGTTCCTAAAATGGACTTATACTTCATATATCATACTACTTAATATAATAAAACTAGTTTCTACTAATCAGGGACTTCCTGTAGGCCAGTGCTAGGTGATAAAGGCCAGTCTCACTTCGGTTGTGGGTTCGATTCCCACGGCCTTCTCCGACGCGATGGGCTGTCGCCCGTCCTCAAGGTTGTCCTTTTTCTAAAGCTATATTACTATAACATCCCATCAATAATATTGAAAAAAGTTTTATCCTAACTTATGTCTAACATAATCCATTCCAATCTTTAGGCTTATCTAAAATACTTCGGTCCAAGCTCATAGTATAAAGAAAACGATTACATGAAATGTCATCAACCAAGCATGTGAATACCATCATTTATCCCCCATATATCTTGTTGGTCACATTCCAATCATGTGAATACCTTAATCATGTATTCTCTTGAAAAATGAATACCCATTAAACCTTAGTGAAAACATGAATTCTATCAAAATTTAACTCATTCCAAAATCCAATAATTCTATATACTCAAAACATGATATAACCTTCTCCTTATATCAGTAATGAGCTCGTGAATACTATCAAACATTTAATTTTCTCCTTATCCCTTCATTATGCGCATATCATCTACATTCCAAAAATATCTGAATAACCTTTCGTTGATACTGGTACCATTAATCATACACTTTCAAATCTCAAGGAAAGACAACAGTGTAACAATCCTTTGATGTCTCTTTATTCCATAGTACCATGAGATTACTTATACAACATTACACATGATAAACATGTAATCATTCCACTACATTCTTAAACCATTGACTGAGCTTCAACAATTCTTTCATCTCATATATCATTTTTAGTTTGTTCATCGTCATCAACATAAATACTACCTATACGACCATACTAATTCTCTTCATGAGTCTTTCCCTCAGGGAATTGGTTTGCATAATGCCCATAAATTCTACATTTAAAACATTTAACCATTGTTGATGTCGTAGCAATACCATTATCCTCATCCCTGGTATTAACTGAACCTTTTCCTTTGCACTTACTGGCTTTGTGTCCTTCTTTTCCACACCCAAAGCATCTTCCAGTTCCTTTGAAACATTCTCCTTGATTCCTCTTCCCACATGATTTACATAGGGTAAATTGAACTTTCTTTCCACTATGATCATCATGAAACTCCATCTTTCTCTTATTAGTCGAGTCTGGAAACTTACCAAATTTTAATTTATTGATCATATTATGAGATTGCTGATTCGGCATAATAATGATGTTTGGACTTCCAAATCCTATTTCATTTGGTTTCTCATGAAGAATATCATTCCATTGTCTATCATATCCTCCATTATCGTGAATCATCTTGTTTCCAGCCATTTTCTAAAACCCAAAAAGAATAGTGTGAGAGGAAAAAATCATAATAAAGGGGGAGTAACTTCAATATCTAACATCTTTGGTTTAATCTAATATTGTTACCATAGTTCTAGGACTATATCTTATACGTATACTTATCCTTAGGTACATCCCTAGACATACCTTAGAAATATCTCTAGGGATCTCACTAACGTTTTCGCATCCTAGTTTCCAAAGGTTGACTAAACCTTTCCTCGGATACCAACTGTAGAGACCCGAAGCCTGACGTACATGGAAATTACATTACTTTTGCAGAATACTTATTACATAACAAAAAGACACACTCAAGGACCATAATAGTTTAGTGTCTTTGGAAACTCGGAACGTAATATTCTAATCATGGTGAAAGATCTTCAACATCTTCCATAAAGATCTCCCTTTTTTTACCTAAAACCTTTCTTTATATCCTGGGGAAAAGAAAACATAAAAGGGTGAGCTCAAATGCTCAGTAAGGGTAAACAAAATAAATATCAATCACATCATATTGATAAGATCATATCTTTTGGAAATCTTAACCTGAAAAAGTGATCATAATTTCATAACATGGGATAAATCATAGTAGTGAAATGTAATCCCAATAATCATAACTTAAAACATGAAAATTTGTGGCATACACACATAATCATAGAGAATAATTTCTTATTAGTCAAGACTCATTGCCAAGACTATCTTAGTGGACAAAGTCCATTTCTGAACCGAGTCACCCTCATTTCAGTCCTATTTCACTGAACCGGTATAACCTACCGTTCCAACCATGTCTATCTCATGAGATATAAAATCTTTACTCAATGTATTGGAGGGAGATATAGGTCCCACCCATCTCATAATGATACCATTCTTATGCGTGCCACAAAATCATAAACCATACATCATTGCATAACCCATGTAATAAAAATGGGATTCTTAAACATCATGACATCATAAAACAAGTCATATAAGATAAAGGAATTCATAAAAATATTTCCATCACAACATAATCATATCAATGTAATAATAGGGATAGAAACAGAACCTTATATTATCTTAGATGGAAAATAATTTTGATAAAACACTTGAACTCTATTCTTGAGGAAAATATCCTTTCTACTTCAAAAACACTTTTCCTTTCTTAACATGTCATACAATTCTAAACTAAAAGAAGTTGATTAAAAATAAACTTGAAAACTTGTAAGGAAATCCTCTTGGAAATAATGTTTTAAAAATCCATTCATGCCATATAAGTTAAAAAAACATTCTTCGTACTTTTGTCAGAAAAGTCAAAAAAGTACTTCGTACGAAAAACGACAAAAGACTCCTTTCAAATATTTTACTAAAAAACTCACCGAAGGGTAAAATAGGATTTAAAAAATTGTAGGTGGATGGAAATAATATTACATATTGAGGAAACATGGATGTGGATGATAAAATACACCCCAGTAAATACTAAAGTATAAACAATCTCGGATAAAAATGATATTGTGATATTTCCCTTACCTTAGGTCCGATTTGCTTTGTAAGTGTCCTAAATACCTTTATAATGATTTAAATAATTTCATTGACTTATTAAAGAATCATATTAATTGTTATGATATCATATATGGTTCACTTATGACTTTATATTACCTGTTCTTTTGTAAATTCCATGTTAAAGAGCGTTTTTGGTAAAATTGTTTCATTTGTCGTCCGTGTTTTGACTTGTAATTATTCATATGATTACATAGATCATGATTACTTAATTCCAGTATATAAAACATGGTTTATATATAATATATATTCAGAATATACATATATATAACAAATCCGTAAATGGAAAGAAATACACCGTTCATGGAGACGATAGGCCGTACGTACGCATGAACGCTGTTTTCGTTTCCTTATTGAGTTGAATAGAATTAAGTAGATGACATACATATATATACACATAAATCCAGTATCATTATTATGTCATATATTTCATGATTACTTATTATATATACTTTATAATCATTTATGAATGGTTAAAGTGGAGAATGAATCTCATCGCGTTGTGGAGACGGTAGTCCGTACGTACGCACGAGCGATGATATCGTTCTCCTGATCGTGGGACTGTATTGGAGTGTATGTATACTATTTCAGAATCAATATCACTTTAAAATAATCATATATAGTTATTATTTACACCATTATACCAATCCAAGTAAGGTGGTGGTGGAAAATAGATTTCACCACAGCGTGGAGACGGTATTCCGTACATACGCACGCGCGGTGATTTCGTTTTCCGTAGGATGGATAGATGGTGAAATAGGGTTGTTTCATAATTATAATAACATATCAGTATATTAGTGATACTTATGTTATTACTTCATAATTAAACAACTAAATAAGAAGAAGCGGAAGAAGAAATAAAGATGAAAGAATCGGTAACGGAAATTACCTCTTCTTTGAAGCGCCTCTTTGAGACCTCCTCTTAGGGCACTAAAATTGGGCTTTGAGGAAGACCAGAACCTCTAGGATGTTTCTAGATAAGTGGAGAAGATAATTTGGCAGAGGTTGGCCGAGATTTAATGATCAAAGTGTAGTGAGGAAGAGAGGGAGTGGGTTCCCTTTTATAAGGGAGGAGAGGGGCACCTTTGGAATAATAAAAAGTATTATTTTATAATAAAGACAAATTCGGTTTTAAATAGATCAAAATTGATTCATTTCGATGATAAGGTGGGGATGAGTCTAAATCATATAATCCAATAGAATTTGGACAAGTTTAGCTTACTATTTTAACCTTATCATTTAGTTTTAACATTAAGTTAAATACTTTTACTTTTACCGTGTCTTCTTGTGTTCTTACACTATAAGGTTAATAAACTTACTATATCAAGCCAAACGAACCCCAAGTTGTTTATTATTAATATATATAACCTTATCTAAGTCATTTGGCCGAACATTAGATTTTTAGGAATATAATAACAATTAGTAATATAATATTTGTTTTAAAAACTATTTTATGTCAATTTTGACACTATTTGGTAATTGATTTTTGTAAAAATCATAACAGAATTATTAGTTCAAAAAAAGTTAATAAAATCAATAATAACATGTCATATTAACCTATAAAATTAGTTTCATTCATAAAAAGTCTCAAATTACATTTATTTGGGTATTTATAACATCAATTATGTCAATATTTCATTAATAAGATAATTACTGCATCATCGTTGTGTCACAAATAAATTAAATTATTTAATGTCTAAAAATTACAAATAAAATATCATTATGTAGGAAAGATTTTTATCTTTCTAACTAATATTTATAGTCGAATTTATCTTATGTATAACCCTATATTAAAAATGATTTACTTATTAAACTTTGATTTTAACTATTTTAACCCTTCTTTAAATAAATTAATAATAAATGTCCTAATCTAATCCAAGTGGGCTTAAATGGTCATATTTTATTCCTAAGGTTGTTTTTGGTCGAATTAAACTTATCCAATAGAATTAGGACATGTGTTAGGGTAATAATAATATCATTTTTACCCTTAATTACCCTATTTACTTTTAACTGTGGTAAAAAAAGTCAAAAGTTACTATTCACCAAAAATTATTTTCATCTCATTGAACCACATTTTAGTCCTTGATATTAAACGTGTCTCTCGGATTTTCGAAATTCCACTCACAGAAGCGGTAAAATTAAGTTTTATGAAAAATTCAGTTTTTTTTACTACCACTTAGTGGTTTCACTATTCATCAAAAAATGAAAGTTTCCAGAAAAATACCAAAAATTAGGCCTAAGATATATTTGATATTATGAATTCAAAAATGATGTCTATTTTATCAAATTCAAAACATATCAGTTACATTTACTAATTTAAAAAAATAATTCCCGTCGTCAAAACAAATAGCGTGTTTTTAAGAGATAAAAACTATCAAAAGATTGACACTTGTTTATAACTGGTTTAAATCTGAAATTACATCCAATGACCAAAATTGTATTAAATTGTAAAAATATATTCTAAATATACTTTAAAACCACTCAAATTAATAATTTATCACTATTAATTATTTCTATTAAAAAAGTTATTTTTTTTAAAAATTTAGTAATTTTCACTATTA
The DNA here is from genome assembly GCA_963277665.1 of Viscum album. NCBI lineage: Eukaryota > Viridiplantae > Streptophyta > Magnoliopsida > Santalales > Viscaceae > Viscum > Viscum album. The sequence goes on along the minus strand of OY728120.1, from coordinate 1,530,975,439 downwards.
ATCAGAATATGAAAGTTATCCGAAAAGTACCAAAATTTCACCCTAAGATAATTTCGATATTTAGAATCAAAAAATGAAGTCCATTTTGAAAAATAAAATTTACAAAAATTTCAAAAAGTGGTTATTACTATTCATAACAGCTAGTTTTAATAATATTTTAATAGCATATCGTTGTTTAGTGAAAACTCGGTATTGCGTACTACACACGCTATCGAGGAAGGTCGCGATTGCGTGTAATGAAAGTCAATTCAATGATGTGTGTTGTGCAAGCTCCTTTTGGTGTAGCGTACAACACAAGACATTAATGAAATTAAAAAGAATATTTTTCATAAAATCTCGGGGTGATACAGTCGTGGTTACTTTTACACTCTAAGCTCACATGATTAATGCTCGGTGTGAGAAAAAAGAGGTATCAGTAAACCAGACAATTTGTACCATGAAAGATGCAGTCAAAAGGAACGATATGGGGCTTATGTATATGTGACTACCCAAGTAGGTGAAGACTATGATTTATTTCTAAATAGAAGCCTAGGAACAAAGTCCATAAAGATATTCATGATTAGTGGAGATTTGAATACTCTTACTTGGGGATTACTCTCGAGGAGGATTCCCAAATTTGGGGGAATTGGGGCTTATTCCTAAGAAGGATGCCTAGATTAAGGGTAACATTAACTTATAACCTGGGGCTTAATCATGAGGAGGAGGGCCAAAGTTAAAGGGACTTATGATTGAGACTTACTCCGGAGGAGGAGGCCCAAAGTTAAAGGGAATTATGATTGGGACTTACTCCTGAGAAGGAGGCCCAAATTTAGAAGAATTTATGATTGGGACTTACTCCTGAGAAGGAGGCCCATAGTTAAAATATTCTCTCATCTTATGGGATGAGGTTGAATGAAGGTAACCTCTAACCGTAGTGATATAAAGTAATATAAATCACAAGATTTTAGGAGATATTCCACAGAACTCCTTTTAGATAAGGATTCCAACAAAGAAACCATCCCATAAATGGATTTAACGAAGGTTTTGAAGGCTAGATCTAAAAAAGGAATGGTATATTTGAAGAAAATGAGTGAATAGGTAGGAGGGGTATCCAAAAAGAAGCAGGCGTGCAGGTCCTGTTTGCACTTGCAAGTATTGGTCGCGCATGTATACTTGCACGACATGAGTTCACTTGGGCGACAGACAACCTGTTGGGTAATACTTGGGAGAGACTTTGATCAAGACCTTAGTATTATCCCTCTATGCTTCCAGAAGGGTGGCGTGCAAGTTTCCATGAGAGCGAAAGGCAGCGCACAAATATCATCACCTCCCTTAAAGGGCTGGATACATAGGCGCGCAAGTATTGATGAAAGCTAATACTTAGGCCTTATTCTTCCTCTTTAGAGATTCCATTCCAGGTAAATAATTACCTTATAAGTGTTCAGAAGACTTCAGATGGAGACTTGGGTGACCAGAGCTTGAATCTGAGTTTTGGATTTTTAGTTCTCGAAATAGGGGCCCCACAGGGGGTATTTATAGGCCACCCGATTCTTGGGAGAAATTTTACTTAGGGGGTGTGCAATTCACATGCGCGCCTCATGTCTAGCACGCAAGTGACTTGCATGCCCAAGACTGGAGAGAAGGTATAAGTGTGTGCCTTAATGCACTTGCAATTTTTTTATGAATCTTCCTTCTTCTTTTCTTGAGGTACTCTATTTAGTCTATCCTTGGACTGTGACGTAAGGGAGCGTCAACAACAACATATGACTAGGGCATGGAACTAGGTAGTTTTACAACATGAATCTAAGATGTAACAGGGCTCACTCTCCATGGTTGACCGTATCAAGGTATAAAGTCTTTTCTTAAGACATATTTTAGAAAATATTTTCATAGTTTCCCTCAAATATGAAACTCCTAGGGCTTACATCACCATCACTCATGATCATTTGAGCGACATTAAATTGGCACAATCATGGAGGGGTGGTCATTCGTGGGGTCGATGTGGAGGGAGCCACATAACTGAAGTTGTAATACCTATGTTTAGGAGTAATGGGAATTATAATACCTATAATTTTGACAAGCAGGTCATTTAATGGATCAAATAGTGAAATAGAGATTGTTATGTTAGCAAGTGTGTGGTTTTTGTGCTCTATCATTAAGGGTTTCATGAAAGATATGCACAAGAAGGGTTACCTAGATCATGGGTAGTCCATGGAGTGATTAAGGGTCAGTGAAAAGAAGATTGGAGTTTCACGTACATAATAGTTTCAAAAACGGAGTTCCATTACACACTCACAGGATAAAATGAGAGGTATTGATCAAGAACCACTTGACTATGGTCCAGTCATGATTGGGACCCCAATAGGGTTGTCATGCAAGATTTTCTACATTTAGTGGTTAGTGTTGCATACTATCACAGAAGAGAAGTACCAATACACATGATACCGTCCTTTCGTCTTCTAGAGATCCCCCCTATGGATGGGTGTGAGCTATTATTTATATCAAAAATCCTCAATGGTTGGTACGAATGGCCTTGGGAGTGGAAGGGTATTTTCATGAATCTTCTTATTTTAATGTGAGATCACTATCACAACCTATCCCAGAGGGGCCCTTTCCATGACTACCCCAAGAACACCTTCTATAGGTCAGGGGCTGGTGACTAGCATCGATTAGGGATTTCCAAAAAACAGGAGGCATTTTCCAAAGTACCTATACACACGCACACATCTCCAAGCCACCAAATGCTCAAATGCAAAACAAGTGATAGAATACATGCATAAAACTAAGATATCATTACCAGTGTACACTAAGAAGTAATGGAAAAGTAATTTGGAAAAAATACAATCCCACCACAGAGAGTCTATACAAAAGTCCATCTCAAACTATAAAGAGTCCAGCCAACTCCAATGGTGAGGACTACATCAGTGCTATCCTATATGTAAAAACCTTGGTTAGCCCATCTCCAGCTATGCCCCACCCACTCCAGGTCCTCGTAGGACACCGTGAAAAGGGCCACCATCTTCCCAATACATGATAAATTTTGGAAAATCCTATGTTGGGGTGAGTATAATAATACTTAGTAGGACACCCTGACAACACTAAAGACAACGCACCATGTATAGTCATATCAATACAAGAGGTAACACTATAAAACAGATAAAGGGAAGTAAAGAATCCCAGATATACTCAGGAGATACATCACACCATCAGGAGGACATAACCAACTTCCAACTATAGGATTCTTCTAAAAAATGCTCATTTTGGGAGAACTCACTTTTCAAGCCATGATATCATTAGAGACACTCGATGAAGAGGTATATCTCATTTGGGAACCGTCCAAAGAGAACATATTGATCTGAAAATAGTATGATAGACAGATAGGGGGTAATTCTAAGAACCATTGGGGGAAACCAAAAGCCCAATATGGATCATCCTGCTATGTAGAGGATCATATGTAAATAATTCCACAAACCCAAATGATGCAGCCCACTAGATGAAGGATCAATGTCCTACTCAAGGAGGTCATGATTATTCTATAAACTCCACTTGGGATGATTGAGGATCACAGTCCAATATCACAAAGGGATTCCATGACTCTATCTAAGTCTCAGCCTCTAGAGGGGATTTCAATCTAGTTCTACGGATTTAATGCTGAAATGTACCCTAGAGGAATTGTACAAGGTAACACACTCTACAAATACTAGTCCAAAATAGAAAATATAAGACCCTCAGATCTAAAGAAGGTACGCAACATTTGTCCTGAATCAAATTTCTTAAAATAAGGCTCATAATTCCACTGTTGAAATTTCATTTGGTCACTCCATTTCAGATTTATGACAATTTTAATGAAGCGGTACTAGACCTACCAGGGCCTTTATACATACCACTATGGTTTCTACTCCTACCATATTGAATAGCCACCCATGGACCAATCATCATTGTCAATCCACCTACTATGCTGAATGACAACTGCGGCCAACCACCACAGTCGATCACCCGCAGATTGGTCACATGGTCACTATGCTCATGAAAACTCGAGATGTCGCAACACCAAGGTCGACCAAAGTGGTTGATCATCACAATAAATCATCGTGGTCAATCAGCGCAGTCGATCACCATGGTCGACCACAATGGGGCTCCACCCCAGTTTCCCTAGATCTAACCCGTGTCTTAACCAGATCCACCATGTCTGACCTAACCCACCAGCCCGACCTAGCCCACCAGCCTAGCCCAACCAACCATCCTGCTCTACATCCACCTCCACTCCCATGTCCACCTCCATCGGCCCTGCCGGCTCTACCACATATATCGCCTCATGTGGCCGCCATTGTGCGACAACGATGACCACCGGCCCCACATCCACACACCAGTGGTCCCTTAGGCATAAAAACACACCTCCTTCGATGCCAAAAAATCATAACGATCATAGACCTAAGATACTTGGGTCCTGATCTAGATGTATCCAGACTCTTTTGTCGATTTTCCTCAAATCTGGGGGTCAGATCATGTTCGAGACCACACAGGAATATTGATTTGGGACCAGAGGGATCCATATATTGATGAACATGATAAAGGATTTAAAAATTCACAATTTTTTTATAATCATTGTCCAATAATTTTTTGCCAACATTCAATAATGGTGGATTTAGGTTATAAAAAAGATCAAATAAATCCCATGGAAAAAAAACCATCACGGAAATTGATTGATCTCAAAATAAATATGTTTTTTGACTGATTTTTTTTCATCATAGATATTATAAATAGGGACTATATATATTAAATAACACAAGCTACCTTGATTTGGATCAATTTCTAATGAATAATAATGCTACATTGTTTTCGATGCCGAGATCTTTCATAATTGTTGTGCGTCGATCGTCGATCGTCGATCCTTGATCTATTTTTATCTGTAGGAAATGATTCTCATATGTCTCTCTATAGGATCATCTAGATGATCCAATTTTATGTGGATAACCCTAAAATATTGAAATAAGCATACACAAAAATAACAAGTCGATGGGTCACTGCATCAACCAAAAAAGTCAATTATTTTATTCATTTTACGCCTGAAAAAATGGTTTACAAACGACTCACAATAACTAATGTTAGGTCACGCCTAGTGTAAAAAACTCTTATAAAATCAATGTTGAACTTTTATTTATTATATGGGCACCCATTTAGTTTTTATTACATTTTTTTAAGAAAATTATTCATGTTTTCTAATAAATAATTAAATATTTTTCAAATATTTGTTCTGGGCACACCATGACTCAGAATTACATGCCGTCTTAGCATATAGTCTTAAAAATAATACACATAATATCTAAAAATAATACATGTAAAATCTGAGTTCTTACATTCTCCCAACCTTGGGGATTTACCAACCTGAAATGCCAAAAATGGCTACTCAAACAGAGGGGGATACTAAGCACAAATTTGAGCCTCCTGCTCTCATGTTTTCTCCGATAGATTCTCATGCTTCCACCATACATGAAATAAAGGAATCAATCACCACCATAGGATCCAATACTATATATTCTCAATCTCTATTGCATACTAAGAAAAGGTCGCTACATCTTCGATGTCCAGCCCACTCCAATTGATAACATGCGACGAGTCATGCACATACCTCCTCAACTGCAACACATGGAAGACATCGTGTACCTAATATAACTATATAGTTAGAGATAAGTGGTACACCACCTATAAAACTCTAAGAAGTATCTAGAAAGGGATAATGAACCTCATAGATAGATTTTTTCCCCAGTCAAATCTTCATAATCCCCATCGAGGTGAAAACTGAAGGAACACATGGTCTCCATCATTGAACTCCATGCCCACAACATGTCCTCTAGGACCTAAATTGTGTACTATATTTGGTCATCCATTTCTGGGTCAAACATAGTGGTCAAGCATAACTGGGTCCCAAACCCCTCTTATAATCCTTTCCACAACTGAGATGTAAAGGGACTATCATGATTAGAAACAATAATCGAAGGAAATCTATGGAGTCGAACTATATTCTGAAAGTAGAGGCGTCCCATGCTCTCAACTAAATTTTACTATTATATATCTTGGAATTGGGATGGCTTGGTGATTTGTTTAATGATCACCCAAATGGAATAATGTCCCTAGGACATACATGGTAAATTAATCCCAAATTCACTCGATATCCCATACAATATCCATTCTAGTACATCAAGGGGTTGAGATAAACCCAATGAGACCTGATGCTCATCCTTCACTTGATAAAAAGTATGGCATCGAGGAAAAAACACTGAAACTCTTTTCTTTATCCGAGGTCAGAAAAATTGATGTTGAATGTCCTGATATATCTATTCCACACCTAGATGTACCGCCAAAGGGGATGTTTTAAAATCCCTCAAACACATCCTCCCAAAATTTCACTGGTACCATCATGCATCCTCTGAAGAGAAAAACATGTTCCAACCCTTTTTAATATCAATCTGAATCATGTCTTGTAGACATCTGTGCACGTAAGGTCTCACAATCACTATCCACAAAATGTGACTCCCTGAAACACTATAAGAGTGTAGTGGTAATAACCACCAACTGGTGGTAAAATACTCCATATCCTTCCAAAAAGGATATCCAAAATGAGGCCAACTACTCCAACACCTTGTTCAACAGCTACAAACTACATCGCCAACTAAGAGAATCTTCCACCATGTACCCCTCCCTATGATTATAGTCAATATTAAAGTCATAGTCCTAGAGGAACTCTACAAATCGCCTCTACCTGAAGTTAAATTTTTTTTAAGAAAATATATACTTGAGACACTTGAGATCAAAGTAGACAAAAAAACACTCATCAATTAGGTAGTGTCACCACATCATCAAAAATAATACTATCACTACTAAATCAAGTTCATGGGTCATGTAGTTCTACTCGTGTGGTTGTAACTACTGTAAACCACATGCAATCAATTCTTGGATCTTAATTAGGAAAAAACCACGCTCAGTCTGGGATGAATCACAGTAAACTACATACTCAATGCCTTCCTTTGGTAACATCAATAAGGAAGTGGTCATAAAAATCTACCACATCTCCTAAAATTATTAATGGCTCTTTTTTATCCATAAGAATGGATTCCCCTTTTGTGTCAAAGTGATCAATGGTTCCTCAACTCTAGATAATTTGGGTTAAAATATTCGACAATACCCTTCCAATCCAACGAATCTCCATGCCATAGTAACACACCTAGGAAGCTCCCAATGAATGACTACATCAACCCTCACTGGATCTAATGCAACTCCATATTCTGAGATGACGTGTCCAGGGAATTGGACCTCTCGAATCTAGAACTGGAACCTCGAGAGTTTCTCATAATGTTGGTGCTCTTATAGTGTTTCAAAGACTATCATTATGTATTTCACAAGCTCCACCTATGTTTTCAAATACATTAGGATAACATTGATGAAGACCACCACAAAAAAGTCTACGTAAGGCTGAAAAATCTGGTTCATGATTCCCATGAACAATGTTGAGAAGTTCGTCGTTCCAAATGGTATCACCAAATACTCATAGTGACAATAATGACATCTGAATGATGTATTGGATATATCCTCATCTCATACTCATAGCTGGTTATATCCTGAATTGTGGTCAATCTTTGAGAACCATCACACCCCTTTCAACTGATCGAACAGGTCATCGATCCTTTATAGTGGACACTTGTTCTTCATGTTCACCTAGTTTAAGTGCTGGTAATGAACATATAACCTCGAGCTCCAATGTTTCTTCCTGGTGAACAAATCGTGGACTACCCAAGGTGAAACATTAGGTTTCATTAATTCCTTCCTCACAAAGACCTCTAACAATACCCTCAGAATATGAAGAATTGTGGGAGCGATGAGATATGAAATTATTGACATCAGTTATATCCCAGGGTGTAGATCAAAAAATATTTCAATCTTTCTATGTGGAGGTAAACCTGGTACATCTTTAGGAAATCTGTCCTCCTACTATGACACCACTACAGGAAACTAAAGACTCCTAACATCATCTATACTGAGTGTCAGTCTAAGAAACTGATGAGTAATCATCTGCACCCTCATATGCGTGTATTTATCATATTATTCCTAGAATTTCATTTCACCAAAATATGGAAAAAAAATTCCCCATCACTACAGACCCACAACACTCTTGACTTAAAACAAAAAATATAAGAATGAACTATGTAAAAAAAAGTGCATACAATGACTGAAGTCATAAGGCATCAACACTGCAACCAATAGATCTGATCTGAAACTCTTTCCTCCAAGAGTCAGGTCACAATGTCGGCACTAGGGTGTGACCATCGACTCTCCTCTAAAAGAAGTACCTATATGTAAGGTCCAAGTCAATGGTTCAACTAGAATCTCTTAGTTTCAAAGGATATTCATGGTAAGAAAATAATGAATAGAACCTATTTTTATCAATATTGAGACTAAGGTAGAAAATTCATATATTGTTCCTCTTGTCATCCATAGACCCACAAGGACAAAATCCAATGTAACCTATAGCTAGTATCATCCCTATCCATCAGCTCACTAAACCTCGAGTGGACCACCTGGGGCAGTGGTGGTAATAGGTCGAACCTATTACCAACTCATGCTGCCCTGCCGACCCCTCTAAACCATAATACCCCCTACAGACCAACCTGATCTTGTCTCTATCTCATTCTAGAAGGTCCCTCGACCATCTTTCAATCAACTGTATGACGGGTCAGTAAGTCTCGTGCTACATTTCCCCAATCATCACATAAGAAACACCTCATGTCCCAAGTTTGATTCTAGCCACCCTGGGATCCATGTACTACTGAGTCGAAGTCCTGGGATCACCTCCTAATGTGCCAAACATACTTTTTATCTCTGTGAATGTTGTTGGATACCTTCAACTGAGGTCTCATATATAGGGTTCCCACAGCTGGCTCCCACTACCTATGTATTCTATGTTAGAAACCATTCTACTAACAGGGCTCCCTAAAGCACCCCCACATCAGTAAAAATACTAAGGGAGACCACTAATGGCCTAGGGTCCTAGTGTAAGCCCAGATCGAAGATCCCATCCCTGAAGAATAGGTCTCGTACCATATTCATAGCATAGATAGAAATATTATTAAACTTTATTGAATACTATTCCATAATCATGCTTCCCTACTGCAGATATAGAAGCTCATGTAGGCATACTAATCAAAACATGGATGGATAGAACTCCTCTATGAAGAGACCCTGAATGTCTATCTAGGAGGGAGATTTATCTTCATGTGACTGAGTCACTAAGATCCACCATCTCCCCATAGATCATTGAAGATGACTCGCAACAAGGAATTCAATCTGATCGGAAGATGTCCTCACAAGGCGGAAAATATAGGTGAATGCCTGTAGCCAATCCTCATCTATATAGGGGTCTATCTCTCTACAAAACATGGGAGGTCACTGCCTCTGAAACTCATGCAATGCACCCATCCTGTATGAATCCTTATATGATAGTCCTGGTATTAGCTATTGCTCAACAGGTTGTGTTATTTCTGGTAAACTACGCTGAGGTTCTATCTCTGGTAAAGGACCTTGTACCAATGCCTCATCACTGGGCAGATCATCTACCTGATCATGAGGTGGAATCCTATATTTTTATTTTCATAGAGGAATCCTAAAATAAAACAAGATGTACTATGGTCAAAAAGTATATCTTGGTGTCTAACTATATAAGTACATGTAAGACACAACCATTATTATATGATGAAAATACTATTTTTTCCTTCAACTAGTGATTTCTTATACCGAGTTGAAATGAAGGTGATCAGAGTCCTGGTGTAAGGGTAAATCAGCCACCTCACCCATGCTAGGGCCCTTGGCCTGAAATCTGAACTCAAAACACATACCACTGTTTCCACAAACCAACCTCATAAACTCAAGCCCAAAAGTAGAATGGACCACCTCTGATACCACTTTATCTTGACCCAACCTAGAGAGGATCATGCCATGACTAACCCAATCCCGCCTCCGATAGTCCAGGGGGATCAATACATGCAATGAGTAGGAATTTCCCATAAATGGGTGGAATTTTTCAATGTACCTATGCACACACACAAACATCTCCAAGCCTTATGCTGAAATGTAAAGTACCTAAAAGAATGAATTCATACAACTAAGACCTCACAACCAGTTGAAAATAGTAATTAAAGGAAAAGTAAATAGGGACAAATACAAGAAAACCACAAAGATACTGTACACAAGTCCAACTAAACTATAAAGAGTCCATCCTGCTCCAAGTTCAAGGTCTATGTCTACATTATGCTCCCAGTTAACAACTCTGTCCACCCAGCTCTACCTATACTCCACCCTCTCTGGGTCCTCCTAGGACATTGTGAAAGGGGCCACCATATACACAAGACATGATACATGTGGGAAAAGCCCGTGCAAGGGTGAATAAATCAATACATAGTAGGACACCCTAAAAACAAAAAACATGAAGCACCAATTATATTCATCTCAATACAAGAGGTAATAATATATAATAGATACAATATTTAGTGGAAACCCAGATATACTCATGATCGACACCATGCGATCAGGAGGTCATAACCAACTGTCATCTAAATGATTCTGCAAAAAGCAATGCTCATTCAGGGAAAAATCAATTCTCATGCCATTATATCATTGGAGACACTTTACGAATAGGTAAAGCCTATTTGGGCCCCGCCCAAAGAGAACCCACTGGCCTGAGAAAACTATGATTCAAAGAGAGTGTGTCAAACATAGAACCACTGGGGGACACCCTGAACCAAATATAGATAAACCTGATATGCTGGGGATCATATTCCAATTATTCAAAAAACCTTAACAATGATTCCTACTAGATGGATGATCAATTTCCTGATCAGGGAGGTCATTATGATTGCACAAAATTCACTAGGGAAGATAGAGGATCTCAATCCAGTCTCACAGAGGGATGCCAAAAATCCATATGAGCCTTTACCTCAAGAGGGGGCTATAATCCAGTGATGTGGATATAATGAAACAATGTACCCTCGAGGAAATGACAATGGTAACACACTAAAACTATACTTGTCCAATCTAGGAAACAGAAGAGACTCAAATCCAAGAAGGTACCCAGCATTGGTCTTGAGTCAACTATCTTAAAATCAAGGTCATACATCCACTGAAGAAGAATTGTTTGGATGCTCGGTTTAGGAGTTATGAACATTTAAATGAAGTTATCCACAGAACAATTGGGTCCTTCAGACTTACCAACCTGGTAGGTCCACATATAGTAGTAGTCGATCCCCCTACTGCCTTGGTCGTTCCACCTACTATGCAGATCATCCACCTATGGACCGACCATTGCGGTCGATCCAACTACCAAGCCAACTCACCATTGTGGTCAAACACCATAGTCAACAACTCATGGACCACCCACATGGTCCCTACACATGCCACAGATTGAGATTCTATGATAAAATGGCTGAGATCTGTGGTTGATATCCATAGTCAATCGCTTTGGGGCTCCACCCCAGTTTACCTGGATCAGAACTGGGTTTGACCCGGGCACACCTTTTTTTTCTTGTCCAAAATATCTGACCCGACCCACCAGCCTAGCCCGGGCCACTGGCCTGCTCAAAGTCTTTTCCCATATCACATCCACCACCACACTCCTGCATCTGTTGCTGCCTCATGAAGTCACCGCCACAGGATGTAGGCTATACTCTTGTATGTCGGTGGTCCATTCCGCAAACCACCACACAACTAAATTTTCAAAATAATTGAAATGATCCAAGATCTAAGATACTTCGGTCCTGATCTGCACTAATCAATTCACAGTTGTTGATTTTCCTCATATCTGTGGCTCTGATCAAGTTCAAAACCACCTAAAAACATAGTTCAGACACCAAGGGGATCCAACCAATGAGGAATTCAAGGAAGGGGGGATAATGGAAAAAGATTAAAGGGTTATCATCATTATTCAAGAATTATTTGTGAATGATCAAGAAAAGGAAATTTGGGTTAAAAAACTAGATCAAATAAATCCAATAGAATAAATACTTTCCCACAAAGTTATCAATTTAAAAATCTATATGTTCATCGATTGAATTGAATTCATCGTAGATATTATGAATAGGAAATAAACCAATTAAATCAAATTCCTTTCCTTGATTTATATTGATCACTGATGAATAAAAAAGATACATTGTGTTTGTTGGTGAGATCCTTCAAAATAGATGTGCATTGATCATCAATCCTCGATCCATTATCATTCATCATTAGAATGGATTCACAGAGCTCACTCTCCATGATCATTGTAAAGTTCTAGGGTTATGTGGATAACCCTAGAATATTCTAATAAGAATAAACTTATTGAACAAGTCACCACATCAGTACTTCAATAAAATAAATTTGTTATTTTATTCGTTTTATGTCCATAGAAATGTTTTCACACACTACTTATTCTGACCAATGGCAGGTCATGCCTATGGTGAAACTGCTATTCTAAACACAACAGTCACCTCGGATTTATGATCTAAGCACCGATTTTTTATTTATTACACTTTATTTTTGGAAAACTATTCGAGCATGCTATTAAATATTTTTTTATTTTTCAAACATTTGTTCTGGGAATAGTAGATCTTAGAATGACATGTCGTATCAGCACCGAGTCACAAAAATAATACATATACTATCTAAGAATAATAAATGGAAAATATGATATGTTAAATCATAGTCACACAACATGTCCTATTTGGAATTTCCTTTGGAGGGAAAAGTGTTCTACTAAATGTATTATTTTTCTTATGTGTTATCCTTCTTTCTTTCCCACCCTCACCTCGACAATCCATAGATATTTCCAGAAGATATGAAAAATTACATCATCTTTGGAATTTATGTTTTTTCACATGAAATTTGGTTCTTGTGATCAATGACTAAATATTTCACACACCATGCTCATAAATCAAGGAATAGTCTTTCGTGGTGGGGTGTTTTCATGATTTGTCCAAAATTATTAGTTTGAGGATTCAGATGAAATTTTGATACTAAAAATTACGTATCATTGAAATGTTTTGAAAATGAAACATTCATTATATTTTACTTCATTTAAAAATGATTAGAAGGAATCTTTTAATGTAATTTTTTATGGAGTATTCATTTTTTACTGTATGCATAAGTGTTAAATTTTTTCTCTTTTAATGTATATAGTATGAATAGATTTTATCACTTGTTGAACTATTATTTTCATTGAAGATTACATTAAATGTTTCTTATTTTATTCTAAAATAAAAATAATTATCAATATTCGATGAATATTAAGTTAAAATGTTATCAACTGAAAATTATATTTTTCCCATGTTTTCAAGGAATTGTTTGATTACTACTTTAATGGTATTTTTCCTCATCATTTTTTGTCCCTCCTTATTTTAATTGTCAAAAATCATGATTATTATGTTTCTAAAAAGAATAACTTTTCATGATTGTATATCATTTTATTATGAAAATATGGATAAGTACATGTGCTATCATTAGTTCACATGAGCTATCGCCAGACATGCTAACGCCAGACATGCTACCTCTAAACATGCTACATCCATACATACTTCTACCATTCATGATATTACCAGAAATGATACCAATATACATGCTACCACCAGTCATGAATTTTCTAGACATGCGACCTCTAGTCATTCCACCACCATATGTGCTATCGTCAGTCATGCAATCAAAAGACAAACCATGTGTGGCTTGTGCTACCACTAGACCATACTAAAATTGGTTCATTCTACAAAAATATATGAAACATCATTAGTAATGATGATATTTTCATTCTACTAAATTTAAATTAAATGATTTCAATTGATAGTTTATGGGAGATAATGTAAATAGAATTACATGTCTTTTATTAATGATTATTACTAAACCACTCAATAGATGAATTGAATACTAAGTTGTAGGTTTCATAATTTGGTGCTTAATATGAGGATTTAGAATATCTATATTATTATTATCCAATATATAATTGAACATATAGAGCTATATATTTTCAATGATATCCATCGTGAATGATTAATGACCAGAGATATCATAATTGCATATTTTTGTATTTTTTCATGCAAGATATATGTTATTTTATAATGGTGGAATTTATAGATGATTAGGAAACATTCATAAAATAAATCCAGATATGTTTTTAATGTATTTAATGATATAAAATATAACCTTATGATACTCTGTTTTACTTTAATTTCAAATAATCATATTCAATCTCCTCACCCATCCAAATACGATGACCCTCGAGCACCTAAAGATATCCGGATTGAGAAGCACCATATTATATCATTTATGATTATTATATATCTATTTTTTATGACTAAATTTTAGCATTGAGTTATTCTAAACTATTTTAGCTTTACAAAGTTCATCCTTCACATTAACAAGAGTGTGTTAGACATACTCTCACAATTTTCTTTATCTGTATGCCAATGAAAACTACAGAAGATATCTTATGAGGCCTATCTTGTTTTTCTTCCCACAAATAAATATGGAAGAGGCCTTGATCCTGAAAATAGTATGAGATATTGTTTTCGAAAACCCTATCTATGTTTTGGATAATCTTATTTTTATAACAATATTCTTGGAAACACATGATTTCCATGTGAAGAGGATTAAGTCACTACATGACAAAGAACAACTTGTTTACTCTATGGTGTGTTTAAATTTTTTTATTATATTAAGTATAAAACCCCATTTTGTTAATCAATAAAAAAATATACTTTGATATTTAATTTTATCCCATTCTTAAATAAAGGATTTGATTACGTAAATTGGATTCAAATGTTAAAGTTATTTTAAATATCATTTTAACTGATCCCTGATCCAACTTTGAGAAATCATTTGAAAGGTCAAACTACTATTATTATACAATTTTTATTAATTGGTAATAGTTACTATACTTGGTGGATATTTTTTTGAATTGTTTTTAAAAAGAATATTTATTCTACACTCACATCACCCCTCTTGAGTTACTTACTATGACCATCATTTTTTTGAAAAGGATTTCGAAATATCTTCTCCAGTGTGCTTTAGTTACATTTTAACGATATTAATTTTATACTATTTCTAAATTTATTTCCCTGTGGATAATATAAAAGAGGTATCTTATAAAAATATGCCCCATTATTTTAATGTTATTTACTATACTCAGTGGATAATTAAAATAAAAATGCATATTGAAAGCATGGGTTTTTGAAATATGGTCTATTATAGAAGATATATATGAATTACCTAAAACAACTAGATTTACATGGAGAGATCCTTAAAAAGTAACAAAAAATAATAATTTTAAATCCATTAATTCTCTATATCATACTTCATTTGATGAGGAATTTAAAAGGATTTCTACCGATACAACTAGTATTGAAACTTGGGACCCTTTTGGTGTTTCTCATGGGGGAACATCTAATGTTAATGAAATTCATTTAAATACTTATACTATTAAATATGATACTTTAAAGATGATTATTGTTGAGAAAATTTCCAATGTGTATCTCAATTTCCATGACATAATGAATACAATTCATTCATTGGGGGATTATATTTCTGAAGCAAGATCATGTGATGCACCAATTTAGGTTTTAATATGGAACTCATGTGATGTTATCAAGTTATCCATTATGGAGACGATAGGGAAACTTATGATGTATGTGGAGGAACATAAAGTAAAAAGAGAAGAGGATGATGAACCAAAGATAAAATATGTTTCCTTCCAATCCACTACTTTAAATAAAAATGTGAATATCCAAGATGATAGCTCAAGTATTAGGGATTCACCATCTGATAGTGATGAAGAGATGACCCATTTGGAAGGAAGACTTAAAAAATTATACATAAATTATAATTTCATTATGATACCAAGTAATAAATAAAATAGAAAAATTGAGTAAACTATAGAATGTATTGGATGAATGATGGTACTATGAATGAAATAGCTTTCGATGAGTGAAAAAGGAAAGGTCATGTCAAAGATTACTTCCCTAAGATAAAATTAAAAAGAAATATGATGATATAGATAATATATTTATGTAATATATGAGAGAACCTTGGATTTATTAGGATGAATTTTGAGCAATTCAGACTTAGATCAAGAGGATAAGCATTACAGGGCAAATATGTGTTGTCTAACAAATACATATGAGGTATCTAATGTTTTCCCTATTTATCTGGTTAATATTTTTAATCAGTCCAGAGATTAAAAAACCTATGAAATCAAGTATAATGAAGATATTTTCGAGTACTTTAATGATTTGGATTATGCTTTTATTCAACTCAAATAAAAATATAATATTTTAAAGAATCAGCATGCCTTTACTTCAAGTTTTAAAACTAACCTTAGTATTGAGAAGAATAAAAATACTAAACTAATAAAAGAGGAAAATGATTTAATTTTGAATTATGATAAACCAAATAAATATCTGAAAATGTTTAAAAATGGTAGAAATACTCTTATAAGAATTCTTAAAATTAAAAATACTCCAAAAGAATCTAATTGAATTGGCTATCAGCCTAGATAGGGGAGTGTCATAGAAAATAGATTTATTCATAGTTCCATTTACTTTAGATCTACTACAAATTAATACCCATATGGAAAAAAAGGTTTTTATCCCTAAATTTTTACAATCATCTTATAAGAATCCTATTATGAAATTATGGATTCCTAAATCATTGATTACTTACATTTCTAGGCCCCATATAATATTGGTGACAAAATAATTTTTGGTTTAAAATTTCTTTTGTAGAAAACTAGTAAGAAAAGATACAATATGGATTTATGGTACCTGGAGAGGTGTTATCCAAAAAACATGACTAGATATTATTCATATTTTAAGAACGTGATCAATGTTGATGGAGAACATGTCACTTTTGGTGATAATTCCAAAATTAGAATTATTGTACTTGTCCAAATTGGTAGCACTGCCTGTGTTTTAATTTCAATAGTTATATTTGTATATGGTTTAAAGTATAATATTTTTTTTATATCATATCTATGTGATGATGATTTTCATGTAATGTTTGATAATAATTCCTACAATTTTTTAGAATCTATAAAATATTTAGTTTTTAATGATTTTAGAAATGATAATGTATATGATCTAAATTTAGATACATTGATTTCTCAAAAAATTTCATATCTAAGTTTCTTTCGCAATTAATCTTGGATTTGGCCTAATAGAATAGGCCATTTCAATATTCATTCTATTATAAATCTATGTAATACTGGGTTTTTCAATGATCTACCTAATGTAGAATTCACAAATGACAAAGTCTGCAACCCATGTCAAATAGGATAAAAAACAAAATATTTTCCAAATCAATGAAATAAGTTTCATCTTATCAACACCAAGAGTTGGTTTACGTGGAATTGTTTATAAATTATAGAGTTTCTATGGGGATACTAATAGAGATGATGATCACAACAACACAAAATGGAATTTTTTATCATGAGTCCTATGGGGATACTAATAGAGATGATGATCACAACAACACAACATAGAATGGTGGGCCTGATATATTGATCTCTATTAGAAAATATCTAAAGGTATATATTATGGAGATGATTGATGATGATTATTAGCTTTAAGAATTTCCTTATGATGTAGCAGTTATTAGATCATAGGACAAAGAGGTTGTTTCTTCCAGTGCTAAGATAATCCCTTTAGCACTACCTACTGCTTCCTATATTACTTTAGAGTATCTTAACATATATTATTTAGAATCATTCTAATAGAGGATGGTATTTGATTTTAGTGGAGTTATAATATCCAAGAAACCTCCAGTTAGTCATCTTTGTAATGAATATACAAGAAGCATTTTAAATTGGTTATCAACCATATCCAGAACAAGTTGATTTTGAATATTCAACAAGGTGATATTGAGAAGAAAATATTTGACAGTGATATTGAATACATTATGTCAGTTATGGAAGATATGAGTTCATGTGTTTCTACTAGATATGATAATCTATATGAGAGGTAGGATTCTTTACCAATATGTGTTTCTTCTATATCTTTTTCTCTACATCCCGAATCCTTAGTTGATGGTGAGATGATCATATCCATAGTATGAGAGTAGTTTCATTCCATTATGGGTGATGTTCATAAATCTCATCAAGATGATCTTCAGGAAATTACATATCATGTTGAGAATATATATAAACTAATAAGGGAGTGTTTGAATAAGGCCTGAAGTGATAGGGAAACCACCACCAAGGATATGAAATTATACCTTTCAATAATATATACAAATCATGTGTTGAATTATCATTTTTATTTTATATCTGAGAACATGAGATTTCTTCCTATCCTTAGGGAATTTGTGGAACTGGTAGCCCATATAAATGTATTATATTCTCTAATCAAGTTTTTTATGGAAGAGAAGAAATAATTTTCAATTCTATAAAGAGAATAGGAAACATCATATGGACTTTGTGAACCTCAGAAGCCATTTTTATATGTATTTGGTATGAATATTGTAAAATCATAGATCATTCCTATGTCTTCCATCACTGTAGAGACCCGAATCTTGATGTACATGGACATTACATTACTTTTGCGGAATACTTAATACATAACAAAAACATAAACACAAGGACTGTAGTAGTTTAGTGTCTTTGGAAACTCGAAACGTAATCTTCTAATCGTGGTGAAAGATCTTCAACATCTCCCATAAAGATATTCCCCTTTTGGATTTCTTACCTAAAACCATTATTTAAATCCTGGGGAAAAGAAAGAATATAACGGGTGAGCTCAAATGATCAGTAAGGGTATGTATGGATAAAATAAAACAAATCATATACATTTGAACTTAAAAACATGAACATAATGTTTAAACATCAAAATCATGGGAAATGACATAAAACATGGAATTACATAAGGCATCGATCATAAAGAAACATTAATCCTGATAAACTAGCATGGGAATAAAACATGTGATTGTGGAAACCATTAAGCACATGATATGATTTCCATAGTAGCCAAGACATTTCTACCAAGACCATCTTAGTGGACAGAGTCCCTTTCTGAATCGAGTTCACTCCTCATTCCAGTCCTGTATTACTTAACCAGATTAACTTACCATTCCAGCCATGTCTATCTCATGATATATAAATCTTTACCCAATGCATTGGAGGGAGATATAGGTCCCACCCATCTCATAATGAAATCATTATTATGTGTGCCACAACATAAACATAAATCATTCATCATTATCCAAAGTATAAAATGGGTTTCATAAACATCATCCCATCATGAAATAATCAATATAAAACAAATGGATATAATTTCATCATAAGAAAAGTAAAACCATGTAAATCATAGACACATTATACTTGAAACATAATCATACTAAATAATGTCATCTTAGATGTAAAATAGTTTTGACAAAACACTTGAAATGATTTCTTGAGGAAAATATCATTTCTTCTTCAAAATCATTTTCTTTTCACAAAATTCCATGAAATTTTAAAAGAAAATGATTTTTTTTGAAAATAATCATGAAATCTTGTAGAGTAAAATTCTTTAAAATAAGGCATTATGAAACCGTAAAAATCCGTTCATGCCGTATCAGTTAAAAAAAATCTTCTCGTGCTTTTGTCGGAAAATTCAAAAAGTTCCTTGTATGGTAAACCAAAAAATATTCCTTCCATAACATGTGGTAAAAGGAAAAAATGGGTAAAAAGGAATTTAAACATAGATGAAACCATTATTTGAAAATAGGGACGTGAATGATAAATATAACCCCAGTAAATACTTATGAATAAACAATCTCGGATAAAAATGAGATTGGAAAAGTTATCCCTTACCTTACGTCCGATATGCTCCGTATGTATCCGACCCTCCTATATAATGATTTAAATAATGTCATTGACTTATTAAAGAGTCATATTAATTGTTATGATATAATATATGGTTCACTTATGACTCTATATTACCCGTTCTTTTGTAAATTCCATGTTAAAGCAACGTTTTGGGTAAAATCGTTTCATTTATCGTTCGTGTTTTGACTTGTTGTTCTTGATATTATTACATATATCCGGATCTAATTAATAATAGAATGTAAAATATGATTTCTATATATAATATATATTCATCATATACATATATATATGATAGATCGATAAATGGAATTAAATACACCATTCATGGAGACGGTAGGCTGTACGTACGCATGAACGTTGTTTTCATTTCCTTATTTAATTGAATGGAATTAAGTAGATGACATACATACATATATATATACATAAATCCAGTATCATTATTATGTCATATATTTTATTATTATTCATTATATATAATTAATAATCATTCATGAATGGTTAACATGGAGAATGAATCTCATCGCGTCGTGGAGACGGTAGTCCGTACGTACACACGAGCGATGATATCATTCCCATGATCGTGGAATTGTATTTATGTGTATGTATAATATTTCAGAATCAATATAACTTTACAATAATCATATATAGATATTTATTTACACCATTATACCCATCCAAGTAAGGTGGTGGTTGAAAACAGATTACACCACGGCGTGGAGATGGTATTCCGTACGTACGCAGGCGCGGTGATTTCATTTTCCGTAGGATGGATAGAATGTGAAATAAGGTTGTTTCATATTTATAATAACATATAATTATATTATTAATACTGATGTTATTACTTTATAATGATACAACTAAAGAAGAAGAATTAGAAGAAGAAAGAAATTTGAGAGAATCGGAAGAAGAGAGTACCTCTTCTTCGACGCACCTCCTTTAAGATTCCTCTTAAGGAAGTAGAGCTGGTCTTTTGAGAAGACCAGAACCTCCAGAATGTTTATCGGGAAGTGTATAATAGAAATGGGTAGGGTTTTCCCGAGCTTCAAGGCTCAAAAGGGTGTGAAGAGAAGAGGTAAGGGGTTCCCTTTTTATAAGGGAGGAGAGGGGCACCTTTGGAAAAACATAAAATATTATTTTATAATAAAGTCATATTCGGTTTTTTATAGCTCCAAAATGATTTATTTCGATGATAAGGTGGGGATGGGTAGAAAGTCTCTCAACCAATAGATTTTATATAGGTTTAGGGCATTATATTAACCTTATCATTTAGTTTTAACTCTTAGTTAATTAGATTGACATTTACTATGTAACTTTATATTTTTATATTATATAGTTAATAAAAATACCATATACATCCAAGATACCCCCAAGTGGTCCCCTAATGATACAAATATCATGATATAAGTATCTTGGACGAAACATAGATTTTTAGGAATATAATAACAATTAATAATATACTATTTGTTTTAAAAACTATTTTATGTCAATTTTGACACTATTTGGTACATGATTTTTGTGAAAATCATAACAGCATGATTAGTTCTAAAATATTTAAATAAATCAATAATAACATGTCATATTAACCTATAAAATTAGTTGAATTCATAAAAAGACTAAAATTACATTTATTTGGGTATTTATAACATCAATTATGTTAATATTTAATTAATAAGGTAATTACTTCATCATCATTGTGTCATAAATAAATTAAATTTTTTAATGTATAAAAATTATAAATAAAATACCATTATGTATGAAAAATCTTTAGATTTATAATTAATATTTATAGTCAAATTTGTCTTATGTATAAACCTATATTAAAAATTATTTAGTTATTAATCATTGATTTTAACTTTTTAACCCTTCTTTAAATAAATTAATAATAAATGTCCTAATCTAATCCAAGTGGACCAAAATGGTCATATTTTATTCCTAAGGATGTTTTTGGTCAAATTATACTTATCCAATAGAATTAGGACATGTTTTAGGGTAATAATAATATCATTTGTACCCTTAATTACCCTATTAAATTTTAACCGTGGTAAATAAAAGTAAAAAGTTACTATTCACCAAAAATTATTTTCATCTCATTGAACCACATTTTAGTCCTTGATATTAACTGTGTCTCTCAGATTTTCGAAATTCCACTCACAGAAGCGGTAAAATTATGTTTTATGTGAATTTTCAAATTCTCCAAGGAGGTGGGAAAAAAACGGTGAAAAGTTCAATAAAATTTTTAAATATTTAAAATTATTATAGAATGACTCCAATTAATTACATTGAACTTATATAGGTATTATGTATCAATTTTTACCTAAAATAAATTTAAATAAAATAAATAATTATTTAAATAAAAAGTTGGGTTTTAAATAGTAACCCAGTGTTTTCACTATTCATCAAAAATTGAAATTTGTCAGAAAAATACCAAAAATTCACCCTAGGCTAATTTCGATATTCAAAATCCAAAAATGAAGTCCATTTTGAAAGATAAAATTTATAAAATTTCAAAAAGTGGGTATTACTATTCATAACGGCTAGTTTATATAATATTTTAATAACATATCGTTGTTTAGTGAAACATGATATTGTGTACAACACACGCTATCGTGGAAGGTCGTGATTTATTGTAAAGAAATCCAAGTCAGGGATGCATGTAGTGAAAGCTCCTTTTGGTGTAGCATACAACACAAGACATCAATGAAATTTAAAAAAATATTTTTCATAAAATCTCAAGTTGTTACATTCTACCGCCTTAAAATGAATTTCACCCTCGGAATTCGTCGGGGTTATAAATGGTTTACTACTTGAAAGTTTATTTCATAGAAACCCACATCGTAAAAAGTAATACCAAAACTTGACATTAAAAACTAAAGTATGAACCGTAACAGTTACCCAAATTAACAAATCACTGGGTTTCCACATAGGAGAACATAAGTGAAAATGTGGATATATAAGAGAAATATTACCATCAACTTCTGATGAAGAGTGGTAGAGGACATGGCTATGAAAAAGAAAACAATCACAAATCCATAAATTTGTGATGATCTATGGTGCCTTATAATTCATCCGATATGAGAGCACTAGGACAACATTTTGGGTTTTCATGATCATATCCCTAATGTTGATGAATTAAAATAAATACTTAATGATTTTGGCACAATCTCACTGTTGTTCTTTCCTGGAACAATTTCCACTTCATCTCTTAAATAAATAATGTTGAATTTTTTATTCATGAAGTGTTAGCAGATCATGCGATAGAATGATAGGTCATTCCATCTGTCTCAAACATAATGTTAGAAAAATTTATATACATAAGTCCATCTTATGGTGAGATTAATCTTATATGGTTCCAGAAATGGCCTTATAATTTATATATAATACCGCTTAATAAAATAAAACTAGTTTCTACTAACCAGGGACTTCCTGTAGGCCGGTGGTAGGTGATAAAGGCATGTCGCACTTCGGTTGTGGGTTCGATTCCCACAGCCTTGTCCGATGTGATGGGTTGTCGCTTATCCTATGGGTTTTCCTGTTTCTAAAACTATACTATCATAACATTTCAGAAATAAAAAGTTATATCCTTAACCTATACTATATGATGTCCATTCGAACCTTTAGGTTTATCGAAAATACTTCTGTGCGATTACTAATAATTTCATCTACCGAGCATGTGAATTCCTTCATTTGTCCCCCATATATCATAAGATATATCTTGTTGGTCACATTCCAAAAATGTGAATACCTTAATCATGTATTCTCTTGAAAAATCAATACCCATTGAACCTTAGTGAAAACATGAATTCCGTCAAAAGTTATTTCTTTCCACATACCAAAATCCCAAAAATCTATATACTCAAACCATGATATCACTTAGTCCTTATATCAATCATGAGCTCAGTTCATTTTTTTCATTATCCATTCATTATGCTCATATCATATTCTTTCCAAAAATATTTCAATCACTTTTTCATGGTTACCAGTACCATATAATTATTGAAAACCAATACATAGATATTCCAAAATTCCACAATACCATAAATGAGATTCCATGATACTATTTTGAAATCCCATTACATAAACACTCAATCATTAAACAACATCATTTTCATAGTCAATATCACAAATAGTGATCGCATGAGACTTCCCTTTATCCTTTACCTTAAGAGGTTGCTCACATTGATCATCATTAACCCATGGATTAGGGCATTTATCAGCATAATTCCTCATTTCCTTGCACTTGAAGCATTGAAGTGTTGGTGGAGCGTTCTTTGTAGTCATTTCTATATTCACATCATTAGCAAACTTTTTCCCATTAATTTGACAATCAATTGCTCGATGAACTTCTTTTCCACACATAAAACATTTTCTATCACCTTTTAGGAAATCTCCACCATGCTTCTTTCCACACTTTGAACATAAAGATATATTCATATTCTTTTCACCATTGTTCTGAGATTTCTCCTTAAAATCCATCATTCGTTTCTTGTCGAAACCATGAGATGGATATGTAACACCAAATTCCAGTTCTACCTTGATAGCACAACGCACAATTTCTCCATAGCTACTGATGTCTCTTATAGCTAATGCCCTTCGAAGACTTGGTTTTAAGCCACTGACGAATCGATCAATTTTACTTTCAGGTTGGATGATAAATCCAGATGCATACCTTGCAAGCCTTGTAAAATTTTCTTCATATATACCAAAGGATTCATCATCCTTTTGATTAAGCTCAATGAACTCTATTTCCAAGATTGTTCGAAGAATACGAGGGAAGTACTTATTGAAAAATATGTTCTTGAACTCTTCCCATTCCATGGATTCAATTTCACCTTGGGACCTTGTGTTCTTAATTAGAGTCCACCACTGGTCTGCTTCACCTTCTAAACGGTAAATAGACAGAATGACTTTTTCATGTTCTGAACTACGAAGTATGGGAAAATATCTTTTCAATGGTACTGTTCCATTGTTCAGCAACAAGTGGATCAGAAGACCCACTGAAAGAAGGTGGACGTTTCCTCGTGAAGGACTCAATAGAATATTGTTCACTTCTCTTCTAATTTGGAAGTACAAAATGATTCATATCTTGTGTAAGTACAAAAATATGATTTTGTACTCTATCTCCCATAACATTGGTTTGTTTAGGAGGACAATCATTGCATTGTCCATTACATTGATCAACATGGTTCCTTCGGGTTCCAGCCATCATCTAAAACCCAAAAAGAATACTGTGAGAGGGAAAAATCATGCTTGGGAAAACAATATAATAAAGGGGGAGTACCTTTGATATCTAACATCTTAGGTTTAATTATAATATCATTACCGTAATTCTAGTACTATAACCTATACTTATACTTAACCTTAGGGACATCCCTAGACATACCTTAGAAATATCTCTTGGGATATCACTAAAGTTTTCACATCCTAGTTTCCAAAGGATAACTAAACCTTTCCTTGGATACCAACTGTAAATACCCGAATCATGACGTACATGGACATTACATTACATTGGCAGAATACTTAATACATAACAAAAACAGACACAAAAGGACTGTAATAGTTTAGTGTCTTTGGAAACTCGGAACACAATCTTCTAATCGTGGTGAAAGATATTCAACATCTCCCATAAAGATCTTACCCTTTTGGTTTTCTTACCCAAAACCTTTATTTAAATCCTGGGGAAAGGAAAACATAAAAAGGGTGAGCTCAAATGCTCAGTACGGGTAAGCATAGATAAAATAAAACAAATCATATACATTCGAACTTAAAAACATGAACATAATGTCTGAACATCAAAATCATGGGCAATGACATAAAACATGGCAGTACATAAGGCATAGATCATAAAGAAACATTAATCATGATAAAATATCATGGTAATAAAACATGTGATTGTGGAAACCAATAAGCACATGATATGATTTCCATAGTAACCAAGGCATTGCTGCCAAGACCATCTTAGTGGACAAAGTCCCTTTCTGAATCGAGTTCACTCCTTGTTCCAGTCCTATATTACTGAACCAGATTAACTTACCGTTCCAGCCATGTCTATCTAATGAGATATAAATCTTTACCCAATGCATTGGAGGGAGATATAGGTCCCACCAATCTCATAATGAAATCATTCTTACGTGTGCCACAACATAAACATAAATCATTTATCATTACCCAAAGTATAAAATGGATTCCATAAACATCATCCCATCAAAACATAATCCATATAAAACAAATGGATATCATTTCATCATAAGAAGAGTGAAACCATGTAAATCATAGAGACATTACACTTGAAACATAATCATACAAAATAATTTCATCTTAGATGGAAAATAGTTTTGACAAAACACTTGATATTAATTCTTGAGGAAAATATCCTTTCTTCTTCAAAATCATTTTCTTTTCAAAAAATGCCATGAAATTTTAAAATAAAATTATTTTTTTGAAAATAATCGTGAAATATTATAGAGTAATATTCTTGAAAATAAGGCATTGTGAAACTGTAAAAATCTGTTCATGCCATATAAGTTAAAAAAAATCTCCTCGAACTTTTGTCGGAAAAGTCAAAAAGTTCCTTGTATGGTAAACCAAAAAGGATTCCTTCCATAACATGTGGTAAAAGAAAAAAATGGGTAAAAAGGAATTGAAAAATAGTTTAAACCATTCTTTGAAAACAGGGACAAGAATGATAAATATAACCCCAGTAAATACTTACGAATAAACAATCTCGGATAAAAACGAGATTGGAAAATTTATCCCTTACCTTACATCTGATATGCTTCATATGTATCTGAACCTCTTGTATAATGATTTAAATAATGTAATTTACTTATTACAGAATCATATTCATTGTTATGATATCATATATGGTTCACTTATGACTTTATATTACCCGTTCTTTTGTAAATTCCATATTAAAGTAGCGTTTTTGGTAAAATCGTTTCATTTATCGTACGTGTTTCGACTTTTTGTTCTTGATATTATTACTTATATACTGATTTACTTAATTACAGAATGTAAAACATGATTTACATATATAATATATATTCATAATATACATATATATAAGATATATCGATAAATGGAATGAAATACACCGTTCATGGAGACGGTAGGCCGTACGTACGCATGAACACTGTTTTCGTTTCCTTATTGAATTGAATGGAATTAAGTAGATGACATACATATATATATATACATAAATCCAGTATCATTATTATGTCATATATTTCATTATTATTCATTATATATACTTTATAATCATTCATGAATGGTTAACATGGAGAATGAATCTCATCACGTCGTGGAGACGGTAGTCTGTACGTATGCACGAGCGATGATATCATTACCATGATCGTGGAATTGTATTTAAGTGTATGTATAATATTTCAGAATCAATATAACTTTACAATAATCATATATAGTTATTTATTTACACAATTATACCCATCCAAGTAAGGTGGTGGTTGAAAACAGATTACACCACGACGTGGAGACGGTATTCCGTACGTACGCACGCGCAGTGATTTCATGTTCCGTAGGATGGATAGAAGGTGAAAGAAGGTTGTTTAATATTTATAATAAAATATAATTATATAATTAATACTTATGTTATTACTTTATAATGACACAACTAAAGAATAAGAAGTAGAAGAAGAAAGAAACTTGAGAGAATCGGAAGAAGATATTACCTCTTCTTCGACGCACCTCCTTTATGATTCCTCTTAAAGAAGTAGAGTTTGTCTTTTTAGAAGACCAGAACATCCAGAATGTTTCTAGGGAAGTGGAGAATAGAAATAGTCTGGTTTTGGCCGAGCATCAAGGCTCAAAAGGTTGTGAATGGAAGAGGGAAGGGGTTCCATTTTTATAAGGGAGGAGAGGGGCACCTTTGGAAAAACATAAAATATTATTTTATAATAAAGTCATATTCGGTTTTTAATAGCTTGAATTTGATTTATTTAGAATCTAACGTGGTGATGGGTCGAAATACTCTATTCCAATAGATTTTAGACAGGTTTGGCTCATTATATTAACCTTATCTTTTAGTTTTAACTCTTAGTTAATTAGATTGACATTTACCATGTCACTTTCTATTTTTATATTATATTGTTAATAAACATACCATATACATCCAAGAGACCCCCAAGTGGTCAATAAATGATGAAAATATCATGATATAAGTATCTTGGCCGAACCATAGATTTTTAGGAATATAATAACAATTAATAATATACTATTTGTTTTAAAAACTATTTTATGTCAATTTTGACACTATTTGGTACTTGATTTTTTTGAAAATCATAACAGTGTGATTAGTTCGAAAAAAGTTAATTAAATCAATACTAACATGTGATGTTAACCTATAAAATTAGTTGAATTCATAAAAAGTCTAAAAGTACATTTATTTGGGTGTTTATAACACCAATTATGTTAATATTTCATTAATAAGGTAATTACTGCATCATCATTATGTCATAAATAAATTAACTTTTTTAATGTCTAAAAATTATAAATAAAATACCATCATGTATGAAATTGTTTTATCTTTATAATGAATATTTATAGTCCAATTTACCTTATTTATAACACTATATTAAAAATGATTTAGTTATTAAACATTGATTTTTACTATTTTAACCCTTCTTTAAATAAATTAATAATTAATGTCCTAATCTAATCCAAGTGGACCTAAATGGTCATATTTTATTCCTAAGGATGTTTTTGGTCGAATTAAACATATCCAATAGAATTATGACATGTTTTAGGGTAATAATAATATCATTTTTACCCTTAATTACCCTATTAAATTTTAAACGTGGTAAAGAAAAGTAAAAAGTTACTTTTCACCAAAAAATATTTTCATCTCATTGAACCACATTTTAGTCCTTGATATTAACCGTGTCTCTTGGATTTTTGAAATTCCACTCACAGAAGCGGTAAAGTTGTGTTTTATGTGAATTTTCAAATTCTCCAAGGAGGTGGGTAAAAAACGGTGAAAAGTTCAATAAAATTTTTATATATGTAAAATTATTATAAAATGACTCCAATTAATTACCTTGAACTTATATAGATATTATGTATCAATTTTTACCTAAAATAAATTTAAATAAAATAAATAATTATTTAAATAAAAAGTCGGTTTTTAAATAGTAACCTAGTGTTTTCACTATTAATCAAAAATTGAATGTTTTCAGAAAAATACCAAAAATTCACCCTAGGCTAATTTCGATATTCCAAATCCAAAAAAGAAGTCCATTTTGAAAGATAAAATTTATAAAATTTCAAAAAGTGGGTATTACTATTCATAACGGCTAGTTTATATAATATTTTAATAACATATCGTTGTTTAGTGAAAATCGATATTGCGTACAACACCCGCTATCGTGGAAGGTCGGGATTGCATTTAAAGCAATCCAAGTCATGGATGAGTGTAGTGAAAGCTCATTTTGGTGTAGCGTACAACACAAGACATCAATGAAATTAAAAGGAATATTTTTCATAAAATCTCAGGGTTTTACAATCACCTCTCCACCTTCTACTACATGCCATCCTTCATAATATCAACCATTGAATATGTCTCCAAATGAGGCAGTAAAAAATCGTAGACTAGTTGTGATTTGGGAGTTACCGACCTCTGCCTCAGCCCCCTGAGCTTCTACCTAAGTGACTCATTCCTCTACAAATTGAAAATCCCTACTAATCTTACATCCCATAGAGTTGAGACTGACTCAAATTACGATTATTCTTTTATAGGTGATATGATTTATTCTCTCTGCATTTATTTTTGGGGACATACTATTTTGACTAAACTATTTATTCTAGTTCATATTTTATTATTTTACTTTTTTAATTTCATTTATTATTATTTTTGAAAATCCCAAAAGGGGGAGAATTTTTTTATGAAATCTATAGTTTATGTTTTAACATTCTATGTTTACAAAGTTACCTTTATATTTTTACTTATGTTTCAAGTGCATCAATTTTAAAATATATCATAGTATAAATTTGATCTATTAATAAGATATAATTACTTATAATTCACTTATTTATTCATATCATTTTATATACTTTGTTTCTAAAATACCATTATTTATGATCATCAAAATGGTGAGATTGTAAGAACCTCTTTATTTTATTGATAAAAATTCATGATTACTATAATTGTAATTAGATTAATTTTTTTATGTTAATATATCCTTTATAAACAAAATTTGGCTATGTACATGTTCTAACATGAGTTCACATGTGTTATCATTAGTTTAAATGTTCTACCATTAGTTCAAATTTGTTATAATTAGTTCGAATGTGTTACAATTAGTTAAAAATTTCAAAAATTAGATCACGTATACTATAATTCATTTAAATATGATACCACTAGACATGCTACCACTAGAAATCTGCCACCAGATGTGCTACCGCTATTTATGATACCACTGAACACACTACCACCAGATGTGACACCACTAGTGATGAAATCTCTATACATTCTATCACTAGTCATTCCACCATACGATGTGATTCCACCAGTCATGCTATAAACAAAACTTTTATCACTAGATTGTGCTGTCATTAGACCATGAAACCAGTTGTTCTCGATATAGATATTGACTAACCACCATCAGTCATGCTACCTTGTTTGTTCTGCTACATTTAAATTTAATGCTTTCAAAAGATAGTTTTTGGGAGTTAATGTAGAAAACCTTAGGTGTTTTATATTATTGATTAATCTAAAACAATTACACATTTTCATTGAAGACAAATTCATAGGTTTCCTAATTTTGTTCTCAATATAAGGATTCAGAATATCTTTGTTATTAATATTCAATGGATAATAGAACATAAAGAGCTCTATATTTTACTATATCTCCCTCATTATAAAATGATGACCTGAGAGATCTTACACATGGATTGATGTGTTTTTTATTGCTAGATATAAGAGAGTGTGAAACTTTTTAATTGGTAGAAGATGATGAACCGTTAATATACTAAATCTGGAGAATTTATTTAGAGCATCTACAAACAGAAATGTGAACCTTACGATATTCTATTTTATGGAAATTTCTATTAATATTGGTCAAGCTCCTCACCAAGACAAATATAAGGACACTCATGATTCTGAAACTATTTAAACTATGTAGAAAAATCTTTTCTCATTTCTACTCATTTTATCTCATTGTTTTATGCTTAAATATGAGTAGCGTGTTAATGTAATATATTTTATCTATATGAAATGACTACTATACTTTTATTGGTGTGTTCTAGAAACATTATCACAACTTTATTTATATTTATACCCAAGGAAACTATGGATGAGGTCATTCATGGAATTTTTTATTTTTCTTCACATGAATAATTATAGAAGGGGCATTGATCCCATATAGAATATGAGATGTTTTTTTGTGAAAATATGATCCAATACATGGATTAAATTATTGATATACTAATTTTCATGGAAACATTTGATTCCCATGTAGAGTAAATTAAGTCTCATCTTAAGGCTGAACCCATTATTTACTCAATTGTGTGTTTTAGTATTTTTCATTATTTCAAAGCATAAACTGAATTTCTTTTCAAATATATTATTAACGTCTATTTATATAATTTTTTTGATTTAGTAAATTGGTTTCAAAAGATAATGGTATTCCTTATAAAATTTTAACTAAGCCATAATATCGATTGGAGAACTCTTTTGAAATTTTAATCTTATATTATTTTACTATTTTGATTATCTAAGAGATTTTAATTAACTTGACATATTTTTTGAGTGTTTTTAACAAAAACGTTTATTAAGTACTCAATTCACACCCCCACTTTTGTCACTCACTCTGACCAACATACATCAATACCTTTGATGATTATTTTTCTTCAATTGGGATAAGATATTTTGATACCATCCACTTTCTATCTCATTATGTCTTATGATGATTATGATTTAAGGATGATTATATGAAACATATTTCTTTACCATAGATTAATTATGTTATGATGAGTAATTTATGAATCTAGTTTCTTTTACATGGTTTATACTAAGATAAAATAATGAAATATTTGTGAAACCCTTTTCCTTTTCAGGAGTTATTATGTAATGATATGATGCATGTTTTATTATCTTTTGTCACATATATGTATCATTTTAATCATGTGATGGGAGGGCCTAGAATTATATAACCCTCCAATTAATTGGATAAATATGTATATCTCATGAGATAATAATGAATTGAATGTGGGGTGAATACACATTACTAAAGGAATTTATCCACTATGATAGTCTGTGAAGTGAAACTCAACTAAGGAAATGATGGAATGGTGAGTGAACCAAATACATATTTATAGTCTTGGAACAAGTCCTAGACTAATTAAATTATTTTTTTACATTTTTATCTCATAAACATATGTATTATGCTTATGATATTCTATCAGGTCTTAAGATTGATTATTTATTATCCCACACTCATATGTATTATGTATTTTTATTTGAAAAAGATATTCCATTATTAATGGATAAATGTCTTTGACTTATTTGGAAAGAATTTATTTAGTTATGACCATGTTTTCATACCCTTATTCTCATTCTCACTTATGATCATTGAATGATACCTCGTATGATTGTAATTATTGAGAATCTAATATCACCCTTTATTATGTTTCCCTTTATACTAGATATAAAGAATGGTTTTATGTGTGATATGTATCAGAAGGGTTCTATTTTTGAAGAACCTAGTGGGATATGATATAAATATTTTATGTATCAGTTTTTTATATATCCATGTTTCCAAAAAAAATGACCATTATAGTTCTCATGTAGATATTAATGACTTATAATGGATATTTGTCTAATAATATGTAATATTTATGTATAAAATGATTGGGGAGCCTCAGCATGTATCAGATTAAGGTTTAATTATTTGTGGAGATTAATTTTTAAAATATTTTCTGAAAACAACTAGGATATGTCCATGTTTATTATAATATCCTAATGTTTTGGTAAATAAAATACCATGTGGTTTTCCTATAAATTATATTCGAGTATAGATATTGGTAAATGTGAACATATTTGATACAAATGAACCCAATGATAAAAATATGAAAGGTGGAATTGGATATTAACTCGAGCATCACAGATGCATGATTTGTGATCCCAACAACGGATACTGGGCTAGATTGTCTTGGGGGATATTCTTGTGTTAATTCAAATATTATTTGTGAACCATTATAATGGATTTGAATAAATAATTGAAATGAAATCCCAAGGTAAATCATAAGGTGGTATATATTTAAAATAAGGGGTCATTATTTATATATCCTATGAATTATTTCTCTTGAATATATGATTTCTCACTATGATTATGTTTAATAACACAATACACTTTGATTTTAGTGAATGGATTGAATAAAGAGGAATCATGTTAATATTGACTCTGATAGAAAACAGAATGATTTTTCTCATGATAAAAAAATTAAATAAGATCAAGAGTGTAAAATCTTATGATTATGCCAAATCAACCATCTTATTAGATTATTAATAACCACAACTTGATTGAGTTTAGTAACACACATAATAAGTGGAAAATAATGTTTAATAGGATTTATATTTATGAAGTCCCTAAAGGGAAAAATATTTATCTTTATACATATCAAGTATGTGAGGAGAATCACTTAGGGAATTGTCTCACAGTAATTAAAAGCCATATTATTTTTGGAAAATAAAGGCATAGAGAATGTAATTTCGGTGAAAAAATGAAGTGTTCAATAGAAGAAAATTATGTTCATCCAAAGGAATAATTTATAGATCAATGTATAATGTGTGAGGAAACTAAGAATAATTTATCAGATTGATTATGAAATACAAAAATGGTGAAAAAGTACTCAAATCACAATCAAATTTTGAAATTATGCTTCGGATATAGAAAGAATGTATATTATATAGAATTCTTTATGTTGATGGTAAATGATTTCCTCAACTCAAGTAAAGGAAGAAAAATTTATTGAGCCTCATATGGAATATATACATAAACTATCAAGGAATGTTTTTGGAAACTCTTGAGTCTGATAAATTATATTTTCCTTTATTTATAAATACTTTATTTGAAAATTTAATGTTTCCTAATAGTGACATAGAAATTGGTTATCATTATAGAATCTAAATCATATTTCATTACACTGTTAGGATACCCTAATTCTGTAAATGATAATTAAAATTGTGAGGTAATAATTAATTGGGGGGGGGTTAATGAAATTTTCCATGATTATTGAATATATTTGTCTTTAATGAAATGGTCTATGTTTGATAGCTTTCTTGAAAAGAAACACCGAGCTTCAAACGAACCAGATATATTATAACCCATTTGTGAATTTAATATGCATAAATTGTATTAAATAATTTAGAAAATGTATATATATATATATATATATATAGATTTTTTAGTCAAATAAAATTTGTTGATGAATTCATACTAATTATGCACTCAACTTTTAGAAAAGTAATTTTATTTTTAAAAAAGGTTTTTTTTAAATGGTGTTTTATTGAATTTATCACAAATATTATATTTAATCAATACCATTTTTAGAAATTTTATATGAATAAGGGAATATAATTTTTGAAATGATCATTCTAATATTAATTTAGAGTGCGTTTTTTTCAGTCTTTTGGAAATGATATTTTTCAGTGAATCATGAAAATACTGATTTTTATAAAGCCATCATTTCTTTTCATTAAAAAATGTAATTTAAATGTACCATTATTTTCTAAATTTTATATTAATGTAATAATTGTATTATTTAATAAAAATAAATTAATTAATTACATGATAATCATCAATATACTTGATAGTAGTATAAGTTCATTTTAGTGTTAAAAAAGAATGTGTCCAAAAGTAGTTTTATATTTTATTTTACATATATATAATTAAATTTATTTTTAAAACACATAGAAATTGAATATTGAAAAATAAGTTCAATATTTTCAATTAGGAGGTTCAAATTCAGTAAATTAGTTGATTTATTTTTTTTATCATTATGATAATTAACCATGATAAATATTTTTCACCTCGGTTAGGGTAAAATAGGTAAAACAAGATAAAAACAATGACGTAAGGCCTTTAAATTTCCATAAAAAACATTCTTTTTTTCATTTTATCGGTTTTTTTACATTAATAAAATTACCTTCTATGGTTTGGAAATCTATTTCCATTTTCCTTTGATAATAACATTAATATTATTTTAGATGAATTATAAATACAAAATTGTAATCCCTTTGTTTTAATATCTCTAATATTTTTTATAGGATTAAGAAGATTCATGTTCATTTATAAATAGTTATTTGAAATAGGAATTATTATTTATCATAGTAATTTATTTTTAATTTTTAGTGATGGAATAAAAATCTTAAATTCTTTTCCAACACCAACACAGTGCTTGTTCAAGATATATAAAAATAAAACAAATAAATTTAAAAATATAAAAAGTAACAAAATTGGGATGAATTATTGTAATAAAATAATTTTGAAGATAAATATAACATATTATTACTATTTTAAAAGGTTATATTAAAATGAAATATTATTATAAGGCCATTAATGTAACACTATTAGAAATCATGAAAAATTACATTAATGGTTTCTTATGTGAAAAAATAATTTATTAAATTATTTAAAATTCATGAAAATATTATATATTTCTAATATAATTATTTATGGTTGATAATATCAACCATAGTACAATTATGGGTCATTTTTACATTTATAGTAAATTTATGTGACCCTAAAGAGTTATATTTTTTTATATCACGGTAATCATCAAACGGTTTAATGGTGGGTGGGGGTGGGGTTAAAACAAATAGGTACATGTTAAAGAAAAATATAAACATTTTTTTATTTTAATGTATTTGCATATTTGGGTTAATACTCATCCTAGAGTCAAAATATATCAACATTGTTCCACTATCATATGAAAAATAATTTATTATATTTAAACATTTTATATAATTCCCAGTGTGTCCTTTCACTCACTATAAAAGGAAAACACCCATATTTTCTCTTAAAAGTTCCATCCTAAGTGATTTAAGAATAAATTCATTTGAGGTCTCTCAAAGAGGTTATAATCATTTTTGTCAATCACTTTCAGTTTACTTCTTATTTTACCCGCCTCAGTTACATCATAATAAAATAAGTATCAACTGTGTACTAATATATTTTTATGTTGATAGAATAACCTTTTTCCATC
Source organism: Viscum album (assembly GCA_963277665.1). Taxonomy (NCBI): domain Eukaryota; kingdom Viridiplantae; phylum Streptophyta; class Magnoliopsida; order Santalales; family Viscaceae; genus Viscum; species Viscum album. Next base: position 1,530,939,381 of record OY728120.1, on the reverse strand, counting down.
TTACTTTTTAGAAAATGGGGAATGTTAATACTGATCATGCTTTTGTGTGAACTACCTCCTCGACATAGAGATATGATTCATTTTCAATCACAATATTCCATGATTGGTTATTATGGTGGGTTTAAAGTTTATATATTATATTTACAACATAATTATTATTATAAAATTATAATATTTTATCTAACTTCGTACCTTCCCAACTGTTAGAAAATGATAATATTTCATGTGTGTGCATGTGGACTTCCACCTCCATAAAGTGATGTAATTAATTTTTCATTTCCAATTTTCATGGATGGAAATGAGGTGAGTTTTAATGAGTATATATTATAAAATAATTATTTTGTAAAGGTAAATTTTTATTTACCTTTCTTTTATTTAATATATAAAAAATCGGAAACATTACACATGCGTACATATTCACTACCTTATCCAAGAAGTGATTTAATTTATTTTTCATCATTGATTTATAAGAATGATTATGAAAGTGTGTGTAATGAATAAATATGATAACTATGTCATTATTAATATTCCAGAGATGATTTATCCATTACCAAAGTGCATGTATGGAAACCATTGGAATAAAACATGCATGGAAATAAGACCATTTTCATCTGAATGTTCATTTAAAAGATGAAATTATTAATAAAAAAGAAAATTTAAAATTTTAATGGAATGATACATAGAAATTTATGGATGAATATTTTTTTATAAAATATTTATAACAAATATCAAATTATTAGACATGATATTTGACTATAATGAAGCATGACATGACATAAGGTATTGGTTTCTCATCTCACTTTTTTCCCTAATACATGTGCAATATTCACCACTTGGTTCTATCATGTGGTATTTATACTACCAGTTTTATATGATATTTAACAAATAATTTTATATTCATTTTAGTTAATCTTTCATTTGATGATATTTCATTCATTGGGGTTTTTGATTTTAATGCTACCAAATATGTAAGGTTTTATGTTACAATCCCATTTTCTTGGGGTTGTATATGAAAAATTCCCATTGCTGGGAATTTTCTGGATCATATAATTAAAACACCATATATTTTATTCTAATATTATTTTTACTAAAAATTTCATTTATTATTACAAAATACATCTCTTTGGAACTAAAACTCATAGAGAATATGTTTTTTAAAACAAATCAACCATATTTTAGTTTGGGTCATCCAAATATTACTTCCTTATCTATGCTCTTAGAAATTATCTTATAGAAGTATTTCTATATCATGGAATGTCTTATGATGGGAATTTTTATTTCCTTTTGACTTATTTAAAAATTATTTTATTGAACCATTTTTTTAAAAAATTCCAGACAAGTAGTTTTTTACTTTCTACAAAAGTGCGAAAAGAGTATTCTCTTTTAACATATATGATATGATAGTACTTTTTCATTTTTGTTATTTTTATTTTTGATAAATAATACATAAAAAGTTTTTAGGGTTATTTTAAAATAAAATCATTTTTTTATTATTCATACAATTTTCAATTGAAATTTCATCAAAAGAAGAGTATATTTTTCTCATGTTTTCAAAGAAATGTTAAACTATTCTTTTATATGCACATTTAATCTATTTAAACATCCATTAAGGACTATTTTTATTTGCTGGGTATTTGGTCTTATGATCCCATCCACTTTCTTTCTCAATGTGGCTTATGAGAATGTCGATTTAAGGATGATTATATGGGAACCCATTTTTTCCCAGGCGTTGATTATGTTATGTAAAAACCATTCTGAATGCCGTTTATATTACATGGGTTATGGAATAATGAAATTTTGAAATTTTTTGGAAACTCATTTCCTTTACATAGATCATAAGGCGAAGATATGGTGAATGATTTAGATATTTGGGAGGAAATCTGTATAGTTTTAATTATGTGATGGGGGCTTGGGATTATAAATACCTCTAATTCATTATATAATGTTTAATATCTCATTAGATAATAATGACTGGAATATGGAGTGAACCTAGTACAGTAAGGGTATGTGTCTACTGTTATAGTCATGGGAGTGAAACTGGACAATTGAAATGATGCAATGAGGAGTGAACCCAATCCACTATCATTGTCTCAATAGTGATCAATGAGTATGGTAATAATTTTATATTCTTACGTGTATTTACAAAAATTATATCTTATCCAAATTATATGATCACATAGATCATGATTGATTATTTATGTTCCCAAAACATATTTTATATGTCTTTATATTGAAAAACCCATATCCCATGATTCATTATTTATGATATTTGGATGATTGGGTATGACTTAAGATATGATCATGTTCTCATACCCTTATGATTGTGATCAGTTATGATATTGAATGATTTCTCCTTTGTTAACCCTTACTGAGCATCTATGCACATCCATTATTATGATTACATATTCCATTGGTTATGGAGAAATGTATTTTGTAAGAAATACAAAATAAGGGTACTGTGAGGGAAGAACCATGTGGGATATGTCAGAGATATTTTATGAAATTAGTTAATTATGTATCTAGTATTCAATGCCCCAAAAACTATTCATCACTCAGACATGTAGTATAGTAAAATGTATTGAATATTCATATAAAATGATGCAATATTTATGTATTCTATTATCGAGACACTTCATATATCACTGTATAATATTATAAAGTGACTCAATTGCTAAATCTAGAAATACCCACTCCCGTTTTATACTAGGAGGAGGATCCTTAAGTCACAAACCCACCCCATCATATCGTCTTTAGGAGGGTATGAATATCCCAATTGAATTTCACAGATCATCATTCTTTTAACATTTAAGTAATACCTTGATGTTGGAAACCACATGGGACTATATTGTTGGAGTATATTTCCTTGGTCTCCGCAAGGCTCAAAAGAGAGGAATCAACTTCTAGATATTCTTCTAAATAAAAGTGAGAGATGGTGCCACCTCATGGTATCATATTCCTACAGGTTCACATACTTTATATCATCATCATGATTTCCAGGATTAATTTAAATTGGATAAATCCCCTCCTACATTTTAGGAAGGGGTATCCACCACTTTCTATGAATTGAAATTGGGTAATCTCAGCACCGACGAAGATTTGAGGCCAATGTTGATTAGTGTTATCATGTATCTTGAAGAGTATTAGTAATATATAGAATTAGTGATACAAGACCATGATACATTCGCATGGAACTATGAATAAATTATAAGTCTTAATCCCAATGTTCTATCATCTACTTGTCCCTCATATTGGTCATTGTGGGTTCAAACATGCACTAATGATGTTGTATACTTCCCACGGTACCATGGTTGAGGCTAAATTTGATTAGTTTATCGAATCCAAATTCATTAGGGAAGTATTATACCCCAAATGGTTGGAGAACAACATCCCAATTAAATATGAGAATATATATATTTGACTCTACATAGAATTCATGAACCTTAATAGCCCCTTCCCAACATATTACTTCCTTGTCCTAGAGATATAAATATAGCATGATGTAACTACTAGAATCTAGAACCCATCCTTCCAGGATTTTTAGGGTACAAAAATATCCTGATGGCCACATAAAATAAAAAATCCACCACATTTATGTCCACTTAGAGAAATTTATACTACAGGGTGAAAACCTTTGTTTTAAATAATTTTAGATCCACATATCATCATTTCATGATTTACATATTAATTCCACTTCTTAGAAAACTAATACAATGCCATGTTAATGATTTGGTGGTTAAATCATACCAACATCATGTCTATTTCAATGTTATTTAGAAATTTCTTGACATTCTCAATGCCAAACACATAAAGATGAACCCTTTAAAGAGTTAATTTGGGTTTATCATTGGGAATTTTCATAGATTTTTGGGAATGTAAAAAATCAATGAGATATGTCTAGATAAGATTATTCAAATTAGAATAATTCCTCAATTATGAAATATTTGAGGCTTTTAAGGCATTCAGGTCTATCTATCCTACATTCATAATTTGTTTGAAAACTTGGTTGGAGAACATGAGCCTCATCCCCGTTGGTGAGGATTCAAAAAGTGAATTCAAGATACCTGAGATCTAATTTGGGTGGGGAAATATTTCTAGATTATTGTAGCAGTACTGCAGTATGCACTGTAGCATGCACTATAGAAGGTATTGTTCGGTACTATAGAAACCATAATTATTAATTTATCTGGCCCTACAGGCAATTGGTTTTTCCCTTGGGTCCTACAAGTCTTTTGGACCACCCAAGGCCTTGGGCCAATTGTGTCTCAAGGCCTCCAAGCCACCTCAAGGCATTCAGGCCACCCAAGGCCTTTGGGTCACATGCAATATACAGATGTACCAGTCACATTACAAGGGACAAGGCGCTTGATGAGGATTCAGAGTAGGCACACTCAATAGAGTAGAACTAACCAAAATTGGAATATTGAGATAGACTGACATTAACAATAGTACTAGGCTTGTGCAACTCTGTATAGGACAACTATCCAAGTAGCCTTGTGAAGGTGGATTGTCGATATCATGAAATTCTCTAGGGAGGAGAAATTCTAAGATATATTGTCTGGGATATTCCCTTAAGATTGACAGGTCATGTTATTGTATCATAAGCCTTTAGGACTTGTATAGTTTCCACCTCACCCCTTGAAAGGTGTATGAGGAAAATAATAATAAAATGAAGGCCTTTGGACCATTCAGATAGACAACTTGGTTGGAAATTGAAATCCCCTCTCCAATATCATGATAAAGGGTATCACTTATCAATGTGATGAGGAATGTCAGAATGAATATTATGACATCAAGAGATATTTGTAAAATACTATAGTTTTGATTCCACTCATCCTAGGGAATCCTATTTTCCTTTTTGTGAATTCCCTAGAATGGTTTGTTAGATCCATATTTTCTAGAAGAATAATGAAGGTAAAGAGAATAATATTTATTATCTGAGTTACATACATCTGGACACCAAGAATAGATATCATCCTATTGAGAATAGTTTCTTTGAATTAGTAATCATGGTTTAGAAGATACGACATTACCTACGACATAATGAGATACAATAAGTAACTTTTTTTGACCCACTAAAGTGCATTCTCAACAATAGCATATTGACTAGATGATTGGCAGGGTGGGTGGCCATCCTATAGTTGTCATATGCTGGGTATATCCTCCAGATGGTTGAAAAATTACCAGAAATGGTTAACATCTAGGATTCAAATATAACATTTGAAGATTTATCCTCAGATATAAAGATCCCATATTAATTTATCCTCTATACCGATCACTACATGATGTTTTAGAAGGTACAATTCGATGGTTCCTCCCAGGGCCAGATCTAGAGACGACTGAGAACCCCTAAAATCAACAAAGTCAACCTTGGGATGTTTTCATCACCCCTTATAGGCCTTAATTCCATACTAATTCAAATTTTTGGAAGAATTTATGAATAATGAAGTTGAGTACCAAGCCATTTCCACCATTCTCCATATGTTCCTCGAGATAAATGGTCTATGGTTTCATGTGATGTGTGAATCAGATATCATCAACAAGTAGCTCCATGGAGGATCCATCATCATGAAACAAGATATCATCCCCTTACTGGATCACACATGTGATTTGATGGCCCTATTTCCTTTCAAGATAATGGTTACTCATGTCCCACACTCTCAGAATGATATTTTCGAAGATTTGGAGCTCTTTTTTCATCCATCGTATAACTGGATCTAGATAATTTTTTCATTCATATGTAACATTGAAATCTCATTTCCCCCATATCTTCTAAAGAGAAACATTTTTAGGTGAACCATCTTGTCACCAACACTTCACTTGAAAGACCTTCATATTTCTATGTGACATAATAATTACATGAATAAATGACTCCTCTCACTGAGTACCTTCAACATTGGAATAATTAATCAAACCTATCTAGGAGTGAGAAAATCTATTAGTGTATAGTGAGTTTTATCCATTATAATGGGCCCAACAGAGAACAGTTCATCTACATTAAATTCATTAACAAAATACATTTCTATTACATCCATGGGAATGAGAATCCCCATGTTTTATATGATATTCATGTTGGGTCATTTGGGTATCATCAAACATGGTGGAAGCTCTGCCACCAAATCTCATGGATGGGGTAATCTTGTCCCACCATGGTTAATGATTTCATGGAATTAACTAATAAGTGTCTTTAATATCTTATTTATGATATCTTTTTTCACCCACCCCCAGTTCTCGAACATACTAAAAATTAGTTTGGAACCTTTTTTGTATGGGGACATTATATTGTGGGTCCTTATCCACCAGTGACAACATAATTGTGCATGTTCATTCTTATCACTCCTGAATTATTCTTAATGTGGGAAGAATATACCCCTCTCAAAGTGGTGAAGACCTAATATCTTATCATGTTTATTAAATCCTATATCATCTATTGATTTTGGATTCCAAATTCTATTATCATAGAAAATGCTATGAAATTTTAGGTTGCTGATATGAAGAAGATATATGACAAGTAAAAAATTTAATACAATCATACTTCCTACTACATGAATTAGAGAATATTCATATTGAGGTGTTTAATTAAAACATATCTAGAATTTTATAGATGATACTGGGTTAATATAAAATTATTTGGACTAAAAATATCTCTAAAACCCTACAATAATATAGGATAACGACCCATAATTCCACCTAAGAGACCCCGTACTCCCTGGTTTTATAGTGACCCTCGTTTTTTAGATATTTACATTACATAAATTATTTGTAATACATAAAAAATTATACAAAAAGACACCCAAAGACCACACTAGTCTAGTTCCTTTGGAAAGATACAAAAATAAACACTGGTACATAAGTGAGCTACATTATCTCCCAATTGGTTCTTCATGAGTAGATCCCTTCTTAGACTCATCAAACATAATATATTTCTTCATAACATAGTGAAGGAAAAATATAAATGGGTTATTTTAGATGTTGAGAAATGTAAACAAGGGAGACATTTTTGTATGAACATGAACATAGGGGTAATCTAACATGATCATAAAACTATATGATCAAACAATGTATATCATAAGATTAGAAACATGAATAATCGAATAAATCTTAGTAGTTAATAATACATGAATCATAAGGAAATAAATATCATGATCCCAGAAATATTATCATACGAATAAAACATGGAATTAAAGAACATGTGAACATGTGATATATTTCCCTATAAGTAAAGATTCCTTACTAGAACTTATCAATGAACTTAATGGGAACCACACCTACTGGGATAAACACACCAACATCCCTAGTTATAGTCCTTCACTTATAGGGGATCAGGTTTCCCCATCTTCCCATAGTGTATTGGTATTCGCCATCTTCTAACATCATGGTTACTACACCTATTGCACAAGACACAGCAATATCCCTAATCATAGTCTTTTCCTTGTATGGGATCGAGTTTCCCCATATTCCCATTATATATCAATACCATAGAAATGATTCAAATCATTATCTCATTAGATATAAATATTTACCCAATGAATTGGAGGGTGATATATGTCCCACCCATATAAAAATAAAATCCTTCATACATGTCCCATAAGATAATAATAATTTTAACATATCATGAAACATAAAAAAGAGATTAGTTTTATAACTATATTATCATAATCCCATGAAATGAAATGTGTGAAAAGAAATTTTCATCACATAATAACCCATGTAAAATAGATATATTTCATAATTTTTTTATGAAAGTAGAACCCAAGAAAAAGAAGGGAGTTTCAAAAGCATATAAACCATAAAAAGGAAATAGGTATCATAAGAATAATTCCATAAAAACATAAACCATTAAAGAATGAATATGAATGGAAAATTTTTATCCTTTCCTATAATATCATTAGTAATAGAATATAAATTCATCTTATAAGGCAAATAACATAGAAATATATTTTCAAAATATTTCTTGAGGAAAATATCATTTAATCTATAAAAAAGGCTCTTTAAGGGTTACAACCAATATAATTTTTTTAATGAACATAAACATGAATAATTATAAATAAATATTTTATTATTTTGAAACGTTTTTATTTTAAAACATATTAAAAAAGTTTGAAAAAAAATTAAAACCATTTTCCTTGAAAAGTTATAAATGAATCATGGAAACATTTTGAAAATCATTTCATTGAAAACACTTTGAAAATTTTTAAAGGAATATTGAAAAACATATAAAAAAATTAAAATCCATTTTACATGAGTATTATTTTAAAATATCATATTTAAAAACATTTTTTAAAACATGGTTCTTGATGTTCATGGCATGTGTCTCAAATATGGCATATTGAGACAAAACTACTTTTCCTATTTAGTAGATCTTGAAACATAGACCCCTTGAAAGAGATATCATAAAAAGGATATGTAAATAACCATAAAATTAATTATAAACATCATAAGATATATTCATGTATTGTTTAATCCCCACAAAAAAAAGAGATGTGTGGTGAATAAAGTGTAAATATCATATAAATAAAAGTGAGACTAGAAATCCCCTTACCTTGTGTCTTGAATCTCATCGTACTAATTCAAAACTCATGTATAAAAAATATATGTTTATTATTAAAAAACCATCTTTTCATATCTAATACCATATATGGTTTTATTATGACTTTATATTACTCTCTTGTTAACAATTATTTGTTATGGTTTCACTTCGGGTAATATCTACTTTGTTCTTCACATGTGTCTTGATTTATTATATCTTTGGTCCATATACTTTTATCATGATTTATATAATGTAATAAATTATATAAATAACATGAATATTCATTATATGTGAATTATAATAATCCATATAATATATAAATATGAAATGTAATACACTATTCTTGGAGATAGTATGTCATACATACGCTTGAATGTAGTTTTCGTTTAGTTTTCTAATTAAAACAAATAAAGTAAATGAAATATATATATATAATTATTAAAATATAATTATTATATCTTATATATTATATAATTTCACTAAAATCATCCTCAATACATTCAATGTAGTATGTGGACGAATCACATCACTTTTAGGGGGAAGTAGTCCACACTTCATCAAACGAAATTATCATATTTACACAAAATATAAAGTATAATGTTGGTGTTGTAAAATAATTAAATAATATTAAAGGGAAAATATATATCATATATCTAATATATAAATAGAGTGTAAATCATAATTTATACCATGATAGGTGGTAATGGAAAACAAATAATCATCGTTTTGTGAGGTGGTAGTTCACCGTACACATAAATAGTTTATCACCAATTAGATTGAAGTGTGTGAAAGGGTAGGTAGAAATATTATTATAAAAATAGATTAGTATATTTAGTATACATTTTTGTTAAATAATAATGGAATAATGTGAATATAATGAGTGTAAAATGAAAATAAATGAAAGGATCTTGAGGCAGGGCGTTACCTCTTAATCGTGTAACTCCTTTTTCTCACTAAAGGGATTCCATGGATTGTTTTATGCCAAAAGGGAGGCTTCAAGTAGGAAGGGTTAGATGATCGGATATGGATTCCACATATATTGGCTGATCCCAATTTTTTTAGAGGCATGAATAATGGGTAGATGTGGTGGCCTTTTATAGGTAAGGGAGGGGATATACTTGACATATTTGAAAACAAGTTAGGTGTAACCTTTTTTTTACCTAAAAAGGACATAAAAAACATAAAAATTCAATAATTGAAGGATCCTAGATGATGAATTTCTAGAAAATTACTGTTCGAAATGTGGAAAGGTAATTTAGGACCTTATGTTTAAGGTTTAATCCCTTATTAAGCTTAATTATATGTTAATAATTATAATAAAGTTTTATTAATTTTAGTAAAATTATTCATCAAAAACTGATTTGAACTTATTTGAAATTATAAATTATTAAAATTTCAAATATGGAATCCATTTTTCCAAATAGTAATCACATAACTAGAAGAAAATAATTTAAATTTAATTCTGCTGATGGGACAACACATTATGTTTTTAAAGAAAAAATGATCAAAATTTGCTATGTTTTTGTATCCAATTTGAATGTGAAATTGGTTCCAATGGCCTCTATTGGATTAATTTATAAAAAAATAATCTAGTTAAATTTTAAAACAAATTAAAACTATAATTTAACCTTATTAATAAATTAGATTAAAAATAATTTTTGAATTTAAATTCAGTATTTTTTACTATTCATAAAAACTGAAGTTAATGAACAAAATAATAAAAATACACATTACACTAATTTTGAAATTATAAATTAAAAAAATTATTTTATAAAATTAAATTTACAAATTATAATAAAATTAATTTTACAGATTTTCATAAAAGGAAAAGAGAAGTAGTTCATTTGAGAAAATAATATTTGTATACATATAAGGTCTTTACCAAAAATTTAATATTTCCTTATAAATATATATTTTTTACATTATTTTTTTAATAATATGGGAAATGTAGTTATTACTATACATATTACTATGTTTAATGCCTACTTTATAATTATCTCAATAAAATAATTATAACAAAATGGACATTTCGTACAAACTCAGTGTTGCGTGTAATGTACGCCAAGTCAGTGTTGCATGTAAGGAACACTTTGTCAATGTTGTGTGAAAGGAATATTTGAATTATTGAAGTAAAATATATAAATGAAAATTTAATTTATTTGAGAAAACCAAAGGTCCAAAAAAAATTGGGGCGTCACATTCTACCATCCTTAAAATTAATATTACCCTTGAAATTTATTATTTAGTTAAAAAAACGATGATACTTATGCTTCATCATATCCTAGAGTTACAACATAGATTATTTTAACTGGTTATCTCTCTAAAAAACAATTATTGGGTGTGTGGTCTTGTTTCATAGAAAATTATCTATACAATCCATAATTTGAACTGGTTGTTCCTCACGAGAAATATCTTTCTCCAGTTGTCTGACCTCTAAGTTCAGTAAATACGAAGGGTCAAGAATTTACTTCATTAGAAGAGATACATTGAACACATCATGGACTTAAGAGATATTTGTAGGAAGTTCAATGTGATAGGCTACCATCCTGATAAGATCATGAATCTTAAATGGACCGATATAACTAGGGATTAGATTTCATTTCTTCCAAAATATCACAACATTCCTCCAGGTAGAGAAATGTTGAAACACCTTCTCACCAAAATCAAATTCCAGATCACACCATTAGTTATCGATGTAATATTTATACCATCTTTGTGATACATTGATATGTTGTTTAATGGATATAACATTCTCAATCATTTCTTTAGTGATATCATGACCCAATAACTTTCTTTTTCCATCCTTATCCTAATACCGTGGAGCACTACATTTCTTCCTATAGAGTTATTAATGAGAGGCCATATAAATTATTAAGTAACAGATATTTTTTTAGGAAAAAAAACTAGAGGAATTTATTAATCCTAGACACCTTTGAAATCCAAATAACAATATCTCAACATATCCTCTAGTGTTAGAATTTTTCTTTTAGACTGGCCACATGTCTATGGATGATAAACCATGCTGAAACTCAATTTCATATGAAGTTCCTGTTGAATACTTCTATTGAACATAGTGGTAAACCACAAATCATGATATAATACAATATAATGGGTTACTCCATGAAATCTCACCTCTTCCTTTATTAGTATCCTACCAAGATGACATAGAGAGATGATTTCTATGATAGTGATGATCTATTCTGACTTGGCAAGGCAATCAACTACCACCCACATAGCATTAATCCCATTAGAGATTTTTGGTAGTCCAATGAAAAAATAAATAGAGAAGTTTATCAATTTCCAATTTTTATGGGTAATGGATGCAACATCCCCTTTGAACATTGTATTTTAGCCTTAACATTATGGTATAAATAGCACTGAGATACAAACTCAACAACATCTCTCTTCATACCATCACAACAAAACTATTATTTCCAATACTTATACATCTTCGTACTTCCATAATGAGTAGATAATGAATAACTATGTGATTTCTCTAATAACTACTTCTTCAAATATAGAATGTATGGAACACATACCTTGTTCTTAAACATCGTCATTCTATCTTGATCAAGGTTGAAATCACAAACATTTATAACATTGTTTTATTTCTACATATAATCCTTCTACACCTTCTAAATATTCACTTGGATAGAGGGTCAATGATTCATTTGAGAAAGATAATATTTTCCCCTTACTTATGGGTTTCCTACTCCATCATTTTTAAATCTATAAATATTGGATCTTTTTTTATCCTCATAATGTATAAGCTATAATTATCCTTTTAACTCAAAGCGTCGACCACCTTGTTTGCTTTCCCAGGGTGGTAATGTATTGATAAGTTGCAACCCTTTATCAACTATAAACATATTATCTAACATATATTAAACTTCTTCTGTATGAATATATATATTAGAGATTTATTATTAGTATATATATACATATATCGTAATTTATCTTTAAATACAGTTCCTATATATATGTAATGAAAAAATTACCACTACTAACTCCAATTCAAATTTTTTTGTAAAATTTTCACATGAATTTTCAACTACCATTAGGCCTAATTGAAAACCACATTATTTTTCATAATAAAACATCCAAATCCCATATTGTTTGCATCACTAAAAATTAAAAACCCTTATCCAATACTGGGTAATGTAAGAACACGTGTTCTTAACAACCATCACTTTAGTTACCTAAAATTTTCCTAAAATTCAGTTTTCCAGAGGAACTTGACTCCCTTCCGATTTAAGTTGGTTAGAGGTTTATATATTTATGGAAAAATATCCACAAACCTTTGATAATATCCAGATTAACTTGAAAACTATGGATATTAGTCATTTTGGTTGGTCTAAGTATACATTTATTTTCCTGATTCCATTGAATGATCTACTGCTATACCATTTATTGAGATTTTGTGACAAAAAAATGAAACCTTTTGCCACCAAAATTCACACTTTGTAAAATTTCATATATTCTCACCTTCTTAAGGGTATTTAGTAAAATTATCAAGTTGTATTCATGTTGTTACAAGCTATTTTAAATGATAAAAAATATCATCTATAATGACTACCACAAACTGATTGAGTTAATCAATAAAGAATCTATTCATTAAATCCATGAAGATAACATGGGTATCAGTAAGACAAAAAAGAATTACTAAATAATCACTATTTCCATAAATTTTATGGAATGTCGTCTTGGATATATCCTCATTCATGACCATCAATTGATGATATCTAGAATGAAGCTCCTTCTTGGAAAATTATTGAGTTGCACACATTTGACCACACAAGTCATCAATATAGGGAACATGATACTTGTTATAGGTTTTGATCTTCTTCAACTCCTGATAATCAATTAAGTATCATCATAATAATTATTTATTTTTCATAAAAGGAATAGGTTCATCCCATGGTGACACAATTGGTTGAATTAATCCCCTCTCATGGTATATATAGAATTTCTTCTTCAATTATTGCAACTCAATTAGGGAAATTATATACGAAGCCTTTGAAATTTCTATGGAACCAAGTATGAGTTCTATTGAGAACTCAAAATCACAATTTTCTAAATGGATACGAAACTATTCTTGAAAGAAATACCAAAATTCATAGAAAATAGGAATATCATCAATGTTTTTTTTTCTCCCCAACCATTTTAGATAAACACCCCATCCAAATGGGAATTAAGAACCATACACTAGATGTAATCTCCACATGATGCTCATATTTCTCATCACATTGATTGATGATTATAGGATAGTTTGAAATGCCAAACATAACTTCCATTCGATGAAAATTGATATGGTATTTATGAATAGAAAGACAATCCATGCATAAGACGAAATCAAATTTAACGAAAGGAATAATGACAAGATTTGTAGGAAACACATTCCAACAAACATCAAATGGAGAGGAATCATATACTAGAATTGAAATCATCATACCATTAGGGTATTACACTGATAATTCCATATATAATAATTTCAGTGGAATCATAAAACCCTTAGAAAATTCATTATATATGAAAGAGTGGGTAGATCCCAAATCAAATAAGACATTAGAAGTTCCAGAGTGGATAGTAAGTTCACCATTCTCCACATCGTTATTGTACCCCTCATAATAAATAGTAATCACATGATATTTATCCTTATACCTTGGTTTAAGATATTTCTGACTTAGATAATCATAATTAGACATTGGGTTTTGTAATTTGTTAGCATAATTCCCATTCTTTTTATAGTTTTACCACTAAATCATGGGAGGTTTATTATTTGGTTCTTTTTCTTTATTCACACCACTAGTTATCTTTATCCCCTCGGCTCAGAAATCAAATGCCTGATGGCCTCCCCTTACTCTCATAAAAGATTTATTAGACACCTTAAGGAAATTTCTTTCAGGATTTTTCCCACACTTAGATCATAAATGAAATATCATCTTCTTCTCTTCATGGTTTTTATATTTTCATTTAAATTAAATCTTCATTTTATTGTCAAAACAATTAGATTGATACATGAATCCAACAACCATTTCAACCTAGATTTCATAACGCACAGTCTGTTCAAAGATATGAAATTATATTATATCCAATGCCTTTATAAAACATGGATTTAATCAACTTATGAACCTTTCAAATTTACTTTCGTGTTGGATGATAATTCTAGACATGTACATCGCAAGTCTTGTGAAATTATCCTCATAGGTACAAACATATTTCTCATCATTTTACTTTAAATCGAGGAACTCCTTTTCCATCTTCATATGAAGAACAGAAGGAAAATACTTATTGAAGAAGAAGTTATTGAACTCGTCACAACACATAAATTCAATTTTATCCATATTATTTGTATTCATAATTAGAATCCAACACTAGTTCTCTTCACCTTCAAACATATAAACAATTAGAATGGATTTCTCATGATCTAAACACTGGAGAATGAGAATATATTTCTAGTGGTACTGATGCTTTGTTTCGTAAAAAGTGGATCAAAAGACCTGTTGAAAGAAGGTAAATGTTTCCTTCTAAAGGAATCAAAAACATTTTTCTCCATACTTTTCTCAATTGGAAGTCCACCATGATTCATATCTTGATATATTTGAGTGGGAATATAAATGACCTTTTTTCCGACTCCGATAGATTTTGGTTTCATAGGAGGACAATTATTTTATTTTCTGTTGCAATCAACATTAATGTGATTCCTTCAAGTTCCAGCAATTGGCTAAAACCAAATTCATTAGGTAAGAAAAAATTATCAAAATGAGTAACAACATAATCAGGAAAGTCACTTATAGGATGTCTAAATAATTAAACCATCTTTAATTTATGAAACCTTAGGTTTTACCTAGGTCATTGATATCCAACTTATATTTAAATCCTTCAAGACTATTAATGAAATTTTTTTGAATTACAAAAGCATACCCCTTGGGTGTGTCAAACTAGGTGTGAAATAAGTCCGATTGTCGTGTAATGGGTTTTTTGGAGTCATTTCAGACAAACACTGATAGAGTTGTTACTCATAGGCCCATATATGCTAGAGACACATCCCATCAAAGTATCTAGATTGACATGTATTTCTAGGAAACCACTTACATAATCCTTTAACAAAATTCTTGTTACAACCCCCTCCCCACATGGTGTACCCCTCTAGGGCCGACAATGTGAGATGGGAGATAGTGACCCCCAATTCCTTCCTCCAATAGGCCCTGGGTTGGTGACTAGCACCGAGGTTATAGTAAACACACAAATGAGAGGAATTCCCCTCTAAGAGAACACATGTGGAAGAGAGAGATAAGATAGACACCAACCAACTCAAACTAATACTAAAATATAAAATAAATATCAAGTACAAATAAGTAATTTTATATAAGAACTACTACAAATAAAAGGGAAAATTGTATGTTCCAATATAAAGTAAAAACGGTAGTAACCACGAAGCCCGAACATATCTTGCAACCCAAAGGTAGTAGAAACCATTCTGATCTACATCCTACTCCAAGTGACCTAAAATTTTGTTTATATATACATAGGGTGATAATACCAGTATAATCAGTAGGATCCTCCCTAGATCCTCTCATGAAAAAGTAAAGAAAGCATACTAAAGTACAGTTAATAGCAAGTGAAACTAACCTGTCACATAAACAAGTATACTAAGTTCCCAGCATCACCATGGCTACTTTCACCAAGTATCACATACGAGATACATAATATAATAAATAATATCATGGGTAGCCTACTACCACTTCCCCACTGCTTTTCTGATTTTCCCTAACATCGCACATCCTAAGAATCTCTTTCTAAAAAGGATTATCCACAAACACTTGGGAAAAGAACCACAATATGCACATTAAACAACACAAACACTATTTCCATGTAACCAAAGTATCCAGGTAGTTTCCTGTATCCACCACAGACTGAATAATGTGAATCATATGTCGCGTAATATACCTCAGACCATTATAGCCCATACACCGGGTAAGGCTCCTCAAGCTATCACAGCCCAAACACGTTACCCATATAGTAGTCCCTAGAAAACTATATCCAGAACTGATTTTAGTGAATAACCACAAGCCACTAAATCCCTCAACACACATATATAGGGAAAACTAACCTTTTTTCCTAACAACAAAAGTTACTACCAAGAGAAGAGAGTGATGCCAAAGGGGGTAGTCAGCCATCCATCGTCCCACGTGATTGTTGGGGAAACACCCCCCAGGGATCAGAATCCCTTGGGTGTAAATTTCCCTAACTGATAGGGTAGAGTAGCATATAGAAAAACAAAAAGTATAGAATATAATATAGTTCACAATGACACAATGGGAAGAACCTAGTCTTAGACTCAAATGAATCTATCCTATCTCAAACTCCCAGCTTCCACTGCTTAGACAAGGTATCATGTAAGAACAAAACCATTTAAAGAGATATATAATATCACTTCATTCCATTTGTATCATTTTCACTATATGTTAATTTATTATGTAAATATTAATTAACCGTTATCAATTACAAATTACATTTCAACAGCTTTCCATCCAAGATCTACAGTTACTTTAAATTTTAACCTCATCATTTCCTTACTCCAAGTTCCAACCCCATTGGTTTACATCATTTATGCAATCATTTATTAATAGTGTTATTACTTTCCCTTATTTTAAGGGATTCTAGAAAAAAATTCTATGTTACAAAACACAAGAGGCTCAACATAGTGTGTATTTGAAATACATGTCAAGTCTTTGTTACCTATAGGAAGAGCGTAGTCCCATCCATCCTCTAAAAGCTAAACACAGAAACCACATGGCATACACTGTGCATCTTCGTTACTTTTGGATAGAGGGTAATAAAGACCAGATGAATTTAGCAGTGGGGAATGTAAAGAGGATAAACAATCAAAATGCTTCAGCTAGCATAAAACATTCACATCCAACTAGTTTTATCATCTCCTATGTCCTCCCCGACACCCACATGAATAAACAGATGCATCTCGCCACTCTAGGTGCCAAATACTTCCAAAAACACTGGGCCTCAATACCCTCTCTTCTCACAACATCCAATAGGTTCATAGAACATCACAAGAAGTAGGAAATAAAAATTAAACTGGGCTCTTGGCCCTAAACAAGGCATTCTTCCTTCACACGCAACGAGCTATCATAACTCCAAGGCAGAGGTACTCGGCCTTACAAGAAAGAGGGTAACTCAGAGCCCTACTAGGAATTATCTTTTATCAAAGAGATGGTCCTTTAATCCATATGGAATTAACCAATTCATTATTAGTAGCTTCCAACTGTGGGAAACATAAAAAACAATCTATCATAGAAATCAAAAATTAATTAATCATGCTTACTAGATCAATTTGATTATCATTAATTTACAACTACAACAACCGGATTCATTTATATGCCTCTTTATCATTGATAAATAATTTACAATTAATCCAAGTTTACATTCTTTACCAATTTCCATCATGAATGACATTCTAAAAAATGTAAGCATGGGTATCAAAATATATAGCAAAATAAGAGGCAATAACATACGATTGATAGAAATTTATTTATCTGGTCAAAATATTTATTATATCAATTCCATTATGATCTAGTGGGATAAAACATGTTAAATCTTCATTTTCACATAAAATATTAGAGAGTCCAGAAACACCCTGCCTCAAAAGGATCTTAACACTAGTTACGAACATGCCAATACAACGGATCATGATCTCCTCTACCCATAACAACTACATCCACCCAAGAATACTACGACATGACCTCACATACTAAAACCCAAGAAAAATCCTTTATAAAAATGGAGAATACATAACATAACATGGAAAGGAGAAAAAAGATAAGAAGGATTAAAGAAAACGCAAGAGCGGAGGTATATCATACCTTCTATGGATGACTATTCGACATAAGATGCTTGGACCAAAATAGGGGGCACATGAAGCATGATGAAACTTCAAGGGGAAACGATCCAATGATTAAGGATTGATCACACCACTCCATTGGAAAGAATGTCTAGGGGAACCACACACTGAGAGAAAGGATAATGAATAAAATAAGTTCTGTTGACTGACAATGAAGGATTATATTTGAGACTAATGGGATTTGAAACGGTTTAGAATTTACATTAATTCGGATCACATTAATCTACATGGTTTGAAAAAGTAAACACATCCCAACCCTTAGTAAAATTAAGATACGAGTTATGGGATTTGAATCAGTCTTAATTCCCTTAAAAAATCCATTGAATGCAATTTTTGTCAAAGAAAATGTTAAATGGGAAAACAGTAGGAAGCTAGAAATATTGTACACCTACGATAGATGGAAACTCGTTATACCTACTGATGGCTAGAAACATTGTACACCTATCAATGAATGGAGAAAATATACACCTACTGACATCGTCATTACAAATGAATCAATGACATTGACAATTAAAATGACTCACTGACACCGAATGAAAAAATGAATCACTGATTCCAACAGTACATACAACTCACCGACGCTGATAGTACAAATGACTCACAGACAACGACGGTAAAAATGACTCAAAAATTACACTATTCAAATCTGTCTCATTGATGAAAATGTTCACATATCTCCCACTGATGAATGTGTTCACATATGTCTCACCGATGACACTTTTCACATCTTCCTCGCCGATGAAACTGTTCACATCTATCTCACCAATGACTTTGTTCACATCTGTCTCCCCGATGACACTATTCACATTTTTCTCATCGATGACAATGTTCACATTTGCCTCATCGATGACACTGTTCAAAAAACTTCAACCACTAATCATAGAACTAGAACCTTAGAAAAGTGTTGGGGATATGTCACCTTGAACTCTCAGAACACCTCATATAATCGATTTCAGTAACGGAATAGACAGAAGAGGTATGAGATATTACATCCGACACCTCTCAAACAATATCATCCTCGTGAATTCAAAAATGACCTAAAAGGAAACTTAAAAGTTTTCAAAAAACAATCCATCAAGATACCTCTCAAAAGAGATAATTTCAAAAAATAAACAAAATAAGGTCATCTCATAATAAATAAAGCTTTCCAATCACAAATGAACTTCGTTGCATGAAAATAGTTAATCATCAAACAACTCTGGGTAATGAGAACATATTTGCATCCCACTTTCTAATGTACTCTCCTCTACGCCACTATGTTTCTACAAGACAAGAACCAAGGGTATAGAATGACCACTCAACACCTTATCCCTGCAGTTCGGTATCTCCACAGACTTCTCCTCAAAGGTCACATTATTGTCAACGTCAATCTCTCCCCAATCGATGATGTGAGAGTCCTCGTGAACATAACAACGGATCTATGATACATGAAAAACATAATGTACCCTACTCAACTGAGGGGTAAGGGATACCCAATACTCTATGTCTCCAACATGAGCCAATGCCTCTAAAGGCCCAAAATCTTGGGAGAAATCTAACTCCAATAACCAAACCTTCACTGCCCATAATGGGGAGTCAGATTTGGAAACATGTGATCCCCATCATCATACTCCAAAGGTATCCTCCTTTGATAAAAATATTATTTTTATGATCCTGTGCTGATTTTATCTTCTCATGAATCATTTGAAACATAATTATCATGTTCTGTACTAGTTCTGGCCCAAGAGGTTCTGACTCGCTGAACCTAGTCCACTACAGTAGAGAACGGCTAGGTCGGCCACAAAAGGCCTCAAACGGATCCATACCAATGGTGGAGAGAAAACTATTGTTGTAATATAAATACAC
This sequence comes from Viscum album, assembly GCA_963277665.1. Taxonomy (NCBI): domain Eukaryota; kingdom Viridiplantae; phylum Streptophyta; class Magnoliopsida; order Santalales; family Viscaceae; genus Viscum; species Viscum album. Next base: position 1,530,919,090 of record OY728120.1, on the reverse strand, counting down.
CAAGGGTAAGTGGCTCATCCAAGAACCTCCAAAAGTTAGGACACGAGAGTGAAACATGTCATCAAGAGTCTGGATGGTCCACTTTTTCTGATTGTCTTTCTGTGGATGAAAAGTAATGCTAAGGGATGACTGAGAACCGAAATTATACTGGAGACCTCTCCACACAATATAGGTAAAATGAAGATCTCGACCAGAAATGATCATTCTTGGGACTCTGTGGAGTCTCACCACCACCTTCAGATACTTCCACAATAAAACCACCATTCATCTCGACTCATTGATCTCTATGAAGTTGATTGATTTCCTTAAACGACCCACTAACACCCATATAGCATCATGGCCTCCGTATGATCTTGGAAAACCCAAAAAAAATTCCATTAATATTTTTTCATTCATCTACTAAGGAAAATAAAATGGATGGAAAAAACCACCAGGGACACAGTGATTGACCATCATGTTCTGGAAGACCAAACATTGAGACAAAAATTCTACAACTACACACTTCAACCTAGGCCACCAAATATTACTCCTCAAATCACGGTACATCATTGTTTTGACAATATGTACTGCTAATGGAGAACTATGGAACTCCCTGGGAACCATCTCATGCATCACTAATGGAATTAAAATCCTTCACTCAAACGACACCTATTATTGTTCATCCTCAGACGTGCCATCGGGGCCTCGCCACAACCAACTATTTCTTTACATCCCTGCACCTATAGATCCCCCAACTAAGACTCTTCCACATGCTTCACCAGATATGAATGCCCCATAATCTGAAAAATACAACCACCTACCCCAAATTATCACAAATTGAGATGTCATGGTGAAAGTTATTCCTAAAATCTCTAGGAATCACCAAATTCACACACAGCATCACTACGTGACTTACTGCTCTGTGAATAAGCTACAACATTCCCCTATCCAGGTGTATATGGGATTTCAAAGTCATATTCCTGACAGTACTCTATCCACTAAAGCTACTACATGTTCATGGAATGATGGAAGAAAACATACCTCAGGCTCTTATAATTGGTGAAAACTAAAAAACCCTCGCCAATGAGGTAATGTCTCCACAACATCAAAGGAAACATGAGAGTTTCCAACCCAAGATCATTGGTGTAATAGCTACGTTCATGGGGAAAAACTGCAGAGAACCATAAGAAACGTCTGATCTCTACGGCATTAGAATGTATCCTAACCCTAGATGCGAAACATCACCGAAAACATCAAACTAAAATCCCTCTACTAGTAGAAAAAGAACCAGAGCACTGAACCACAGCTCGTTCAGATACTCGAAAGATTCCTGACAATGATTAGTCCAAAAAACGGCTAATTCTTCCTATTCAATGTTTTCAAAGCAGTCACAACCTGAGAGAAATTATCTACTAACCTCCTATAGTAGCCTAAGAGACCAAAGAAACTTCACACCTCTACAACTTTCTTGGGGGATTCCCAAGACACAATTGATTCTATATTAGATTTATCAACAACAAATCCTTGATGGGACACAGCATTACCAAGAAAAGAACTTATTGTGACCAAAATCGCACATTGATGACTTCTCAAACAACTTCTGCCGACTAAGAACTCCCAAAATGGAACACAGATGCTCTACATGATCCTCCTCAGACATAGCGTACACAAGGATGTAGTTGATGAAAACCACCAAAAACTTATCCAAGAACTCACAAAACACAATGTTCATCAACCCCATGTACACTGCTAGTGTATTCTTTATAAAGAAAAACATTATAACAAACTTGTAATGCCCATGATGACAATAGAAAGTAGTATTTTGGATATCCACATCCTTTACATGCATCTGAGGATATCTTCATCGCAAGTCAATATTCTAGAACCAACATCACCCTTCAGTTGATAGAATAGATCATCAATCCACATAATTGGTTAGTGATTCATTACTGTCACCTTGTTTAAGTATTGATAATCGATAAACAACCAGAAACTACTGAAATCCTTATTCACGAAAAAAACCAGTGCACCCCACGGTCACACACTGGACCAAACCAATATATACTACAATAGACTATAGAGATATATATGAACCACCTGTAACTCAGAAGGTTCATCCTATATATAGACATAGAGATAGGAGACACTATTGGATGTTTCTTGATCCAAAAATTGATCTCTCATCTAGGGGGTAATTCTAAAACATCTTCTGGAAAGACCTCAGGGTACTGTTCTATGACACTGGGAAATTCCAACTTCTAAACCTCTATATAACATAACATTAGCCCATCCATCATGGATGACAAGGATGGAACACACCTATAACCCATATGACGGTCTCGATCACCAAAAAACACTTCTTTCTCTACATCATCATTGAAAAACATCACCAGCCTCCGGAAGAAATCTTCGATAGCCTTAACTAAATACAACCAATACATGCTGAGTATGACATCGTATGGTTGTATCTGTAAACATTGGAAATATCCCCAAGAGAGTTTCAACCCTAGTACTAGATTAGAGTCTATAAATACGTATAACTAGTCAGCTCAACCTCCAAGAGGTATAGTCAATTTCAAGGGCACTAGAAGCCTCTCTACCTAAATTCCCAATGAATGGAAAAGGGAAGGTGATATGAAGGAGTGTGTTTATTCTAAATCAAAAAAGTCATACAACCATTTAGAAAACAAGAAATAGGTACTACGGACGATGTCAATCTCATTTGGTGATAACAAAACTAAATCATGAAGCTAACAACGACATGTTCCACGAACTCTATAACATTTTTGATGACCACCACTGTAGCCTCACTATACTCTCTGAGGATGGGGAGTATCCTAGGGCTATCCTCTGACTTCCCAATCTGCTATATGCTAATTCAATGTTGGTGCAACTTGCTACTGTTTCTTCGGCTGGAAGTGCCTCAACAGAAGAACATGAAGTGGAACACCTAATGCACACTAACTTCATTTAATGGTTGGGAACTTCTTCTACTTATTACCTTCGCCTCCAAAATAAAAACAAGTACTTGATCCCTTCATATAGGCCTAAGTGATTCCACCCTCAGGGAAATGAGATACTGAGGGCTGGGACCTACCCCAGACCTAACAAAAACTCTTCTGCCCTGAAAACCAGGAATCCCAAACAATTACTCACTTCATGAGTAATCCTGAAGACTCTTCTCTTATGAAGATTTAGTTCCAGATAATGTCCTCTCATTGACATTTTTTCCTTTCCAGCACCTCATGACATGTGTTTATCATAAACAGAGTGACCTGGCACTAGATCTCTAGATGAAAAGACTCCTCAAAATGCCTCGCCCTGGCCTCCTCATCCAGTAAGGGGTCTGAATCATATTGTAAGAAGTTCCTGAAATGGATTCCAAACTCTCTCACACTGGAGCTCCCTTGTCAAAGGGAAATAAAATCTTGTTGACTGGACAACTTTTTGGTCAAAGAATGAAACCCAAATATGAACATGTCTCAAAACTCCTCCCACGAGATCTCCAACTCCTCACGACCCCAAAGGAACAAGAACCACCACATCCTCAGTGCCTCACACCGCATCATCACAACCAAATACACCCAGTTCCCCTTATAAGAATTGATAAAACTTAAGTCTATCTAAAAATACTCCAACCATTCCTCTATGAATGCATCTGAAATAGATCCCTCATACTTCTATAGACTCTGGCGCTACAACTCTTGGATTTCCCTCCTCTATGTGTCATCTTTTTCAACCTCAACCTTGTAGCGATCTTCAGGAATAGCCTTCTATACATCTTCTACACAAACATAATGAGGACGTCGAACTAGAGCCATACTAGAAAAATAACAAACAATTAGAGATTATAAGCCTAGAATATTGACGACTAAAAAATAATTAATTAATTTTTTTCTAGTATTCATTTTATGTTAAACTATCCCAAGGTCTACTCATTCAAACATAGTCATAATGATGAATGATGCATGATCTATTCCTAGGTCTCTACCCTACAACTAAAATCACCTAGTTTAGTAGCCACTATAAACTTAATGGTATGTGCATCAGATCATAGGGTTCCCTAAATGCCTATTTCTCAGCCAATCTCTAGTGTTTACATCACATTTTAAAAATAATAGACACCATATCCCTACTAACGTATGCATCCTCACCAATGCCTAATACCAAACTTCTCAAATCCCTAAACTTTCCTCTGATAACACATTGTCACTTCCCCCTCTTAAAAGGCATACCCCTCCTATTCCAACAATGGGAGAAGGGATATAGTGACCCAAAGCCTCGCCTCTCGTAGTCCTTGGGTTGTAGACTAGCTACGAGGGTATAATAAACATAAAATGGGAATCATTTCCCTCAAAGATAACACATTTGGAAGAGAGAAATAAGATAGACACCAACCTACACCAAATCACACAATAATATAATAAAAATATCTTGTACACATTTGTAATATCATGTTAGAACTACTACAACTAAAAGGGAAAACATCAAGTACTAAATAAAAGTAAAAAAATGAAAGTGGACACAAAGGCTAAACAACTCCTACAACCCCAAGCTACTAGCAACATTTCTGATCTCCAAACTGCTCCATGTGACCTAAAAAATTGTTTATATATATGTAGGGAGAGTATAACATTATACTCAGTAGGATCTTTCATAGAGACTCTTGTGAAAATGTAAATAAAGCATTCTAAAGAACAATGAACAAAAGGTGAAACTTACTCGTAACCTAAATAGGTATACTATGTTCCCAACCTCACCATGTATACTCTCACCAAGTATCTCATACAAGAGTGTATAATATAATAACTAATATAAAGGATACCTCCATACCACTTCCCCACTAGTTTGTTGCTTTACCCCAACATCACACATCCTAAGAATTTCTCTCCCAAAAGGCTTTCCCGGTGATAGCTAGTCCAAGCACCACAATATGAACCTCATGAAACACAACCACTACATCCAAATAACCAAAGTAACCTGGTAGTTTTTGGGAGCCACCATATCTCGAATAACATGTATCATACATCTGGTAGTATAGATTAAGCCATTACAACCCATACACACATTATAGATCCTCAAGCCATCATAGTCTATACTCGTAACACCTATATTAGTCCATAGGAAACTATATTCAAAATATATGTGTGTGAATATCCACAAGACATTATATCCCTCTACACACATATATGGGGAAAACTAATCATTATGCATACCAGTACAAGTTACTACCAAAAGAAGATAGTGGGGCCAAAGGGGTTAGTCATCTATCCATCCTCCCACAGGAATTTTAGGGAAAACACCCCCATGGCTCCAAATCCATAGGGTATTCATGCTGCTTACTGAAGGTGTGGAGTAGCATATATAAACACATAATGTATAGAATGAACTATATCTCACAACCACACTATGGGAATAACATACTATTAGACTCAAATATAGCTAACATCTCTCAGACTCCTGGATTACACTGCTAAGACTAAGTATCCTATATGCACACCAACATATAATATACTCTATTATATTACTTCAAAACTACTTTATCATTTTCACTTCATGTTAATTAATTCCTTAAACCTTAATTAATCATTTTAAATTCCACATTACATTTCATTAGTATTCCAACCAGGTTGCACAGTTCTTATAAATTGTAACCTCATCATTTCCTTACACCAAGTTCCAACCCCATGGTTTAACATTATTTATTCAATCATTTAATCAAAGAGTTATTAAATTACAATATTTCAAGGTGTTATAGAAAAAAAATATAATCTTCCGAACATAAGGGACTCAACACGATGAGTATCTGAACTACCCGTCAAGTCTTTTCCACCTATGGTAGGAGCATAGACCCATACTTCCCCTAGAAGATAAAATCTGAAAGAATGTGACATACCCATCACTTCTTCACCCATTTTGGAAAGAGGGAAAGAATTAATAGCTACCTTAAGATGTGGGGAATGAAAATTAGATAAAAACCAAAAATATTCAGAAAGCATCCAACATTCACATACATCCCGTTTCATCATCACCAGTGTCCTCCTTGACACTCACATGCATAAACTAATGCATCTCACCTCTCTAGGTTTTAACTACTTCCATAACAATTGGGCCTCCATTTAGTAACATATCAAAACATCCATCTTGTCTCATTTCGCATCACAAGTAGCCAGAAATTACAAAGAAATTGGTCTCTTCTCCCAAAACAAGGCATTATTCCTTCACATGCAACGAACACTCATGGATCCAAAGATGAAGGTACACATCATTACTAGAAAGAGGGTTACTAAGAACCCTACCAAACCTTATCTTTTATCAAATAGACAATTATTTAATCCATCTAGAATTAAATGATTCTTTATTAGTAGGTTCCAACTACGGGCATCCTATACTATAGGCCATCATAGATATCAAAAATTAATTAAACATTCCAACTGCATCAATTCTATTATCATTGATAATTACACTTTCTCTAATTCTGGGGACTTCCTTGTTTGGGAACCTTCTCCTAATGGCATCCTTGACTCGAAAAACTTCTACATGCACAATTTATCTGGAAATGAACCTAATTATCAATGGGTGAGAACCTTCAATAAGACTTGGATCAGACCCTCTAGGTTCACCCTTATTTGGCGCATTTCTCACAATAGATTACCCACTGAAACTCACCTTCAAGCCTTAGGTATTAAACTATGCTCTAAATGGCATTTCTGTAATCAGCACAGGGAGGATTCTGATCATCTCTTTTTGTCTTGTGCTACGACCTCGGCTTTATGGAACTACATTTTTGAGTTATTTAATTACTCATGGTCCTTATCTGACCTGATTTGTTTTCTTTTGATGAAAATTACTAAACATGAAGCCTCTCACCAAGTTAAAAATATTTTTCTTGCGGCAGTGGCAGAACTCCTGCATGAAACCAGGTACATAAGAAATGATCTTATCCATAATAATCACCCATTCTTCCTCAATGCAGGAAAATCTCAAATTCTCATTGCGATACATGAAGCTGCCTCAATTCAAAAATACTGTTCCATCAATTATATTGGATACTTCGAGATCATCAGACATATCTGTGTCCCGGGTATTTTCCTGAAGACCAGGCACCCCTTTGAAGCTTTTTGGCAACCTCCGATGCCAGGTTGGATTAAAGTGAATGTCGACGGTGCCTCAAAAGGAAATCCTGGACCTACCAGCTGTGGGGCCATTTTTAGAGATTCTGATAACCAGTGCCAGGGTTGCTTTTACAGTGGGTGTGAGATTGCCTCATCCCTTGAAGCGGAGATTCTAGGAGTCATCCATGCTGTTGATTTTTATCTGCAAAGAGGATGGAAAAAACATTGTATTGGAAGTGATTCTACCACCACTGTTAATGCCATTTGGAATGGAGTCATTCATCTTGCCTGGCCGCTCACTACGCTTTGGATGAATTGCCTGAATTCGCAACAGGAAATTGAATACATTGCCACACATGTCTTCCATAAAGCGAATGCTATTGCTGATGCCCTTGCCAACAAAGGTGTTCACTAGAGCATGAATTGGATGGATGCACTGCCAGCTGATTTATTTAACCACTTTGAAAGAGATTGTAATAAGATCCCATCCTTCCGACTCATGTAAACTTTTTCTTCTTTAATTAATAAATGGTTCTTCAGTCCTTGACTGAGGCATTACCAAAAAATAAAACTGATAATGCTTGGATAGTCCCACCATGAGTCTTGACTGATAACTCTACTTTTAGAAAATTGGGATTTGATTCTAAATTATTAGAAAACATGGAGGAAATAAAGGAATGCATAGAACTAGAATCAAACAAAGTAGTTGCTAGCCATGATAGGACAACAAGAATACATAATAATACATCATTTGAAGCTTCAACATCAACTGTTGTGAGAGAAAATTCACGGAATTGATCCCTTGGCCTTTGCTGAGGCTGATGGTGGTTCCCATTCACTGCCCTCGGATTTGGACAGTGATTGGAAATGTTCCCACTTTTTCCACACTTAAATCACTGGACATGAGGTAGGGAATGCACCATAATCCCCTAGTCGTTAGTGTTTGGAAGCTAAGGTCTCACCTCACCATGGAAATTCCTCACAATGTGGCCATCTCTACCACACCTTTAGCACTTCCCACTCCCAATCAGGCAGTTCCTCAAATGCTTCTTCCCACATTTATTACACGTGGGAAGTTTTACTTGCTTTCCTCCTCTTCCTTGATCTGATATCCTCCCTAATATTAGCTCCAATAATATCTTCTTGTCGTTTTATTTATGAGACCACTGCATCTCACCAAACTCCAGCTCGACTTTCATTAAACTCTGTATGATATCCTCATAGCTATCATAGGCTCAGTTGGCTAGATTCTTGCGCAAATGAGGTCTCAGTCCAGTGAAGAATCTATCAACCTTCCCATTTGGATCCATGAAAAAGCTATAGGTATATCGTGAATGTTGGGTGAAGTTCATATCATAGCTTCTGACATATTCATTCTCCTTATACTTCAGCTTTACAAACTCGTTCTCCATTCTTGTTCTCAAGGAACAAGGGAAATACTTACTGAAAAAGATCCCTCTGAAACTTACAACTCCATAGCTTAAACTTCCACTCTTTGTCTCATGTTTTTTATCAGTTACCACCACTAATCAACTTCTCCCTCTAAGCGATAGACAGCCAGGGTGGCCTTTTCTTGCTCTAAACAATGTAGAATAGAAAAGATCTTATCTATAGAGCTGATCCATTGTTCAGAAATCAATGGGTTGGTTGATCCACTAAAGTTTGGTGGTCATTGTCGTATAAAGGACTCAACAGAATATTGTTCCCTTCGTGGTGAGATCGGCCTCTCATCTTGATTCAAGCTATTACTCATAACTTGATTCAGTTGGTTCCTCATTCACATGACCGTTTCCATTCCAGCTTCCATTGGAGGGTCGCCAGCACATGGTCCATTGTGGTCACCATTTTCACTGTTCCTCCTATTTCCTTCCATTTTATAAAAGAATAAATCCTCCATGAGAAACTTATTTAATTTACGAATATTTTAACTATAAAGGATTTTATGTCTTCAAACATCATGCTTAAACTATTATATTTCTCTATAATTCCTTCATAATGATTCATTAAAAGTTTTCAATTAACCAAACATATCCCCTTGGAGTATTGTAACCAATAGTGCATCAAGGCCCATTTTCGTGCACCAATTCCCATTAGAGTCTATCTCAAAGCAGTGTTTTCAGTTTTTACCCTAATGTACATCTGTGCCAGATCCGTCTCTACCTGCTCGTATCCAGACATGGATGTATTTGTTTGATAAACCACTAACTTTATACTCAACAAAATACCTGTAAGTTTTCAGATATTTAAATGTTTTTATAGAGTTCTTCCCAATGTTTTCATATCCTAATTTCCATAAATAACTAAACTATCCTTTCATACTAACTATGGAATCCCGCCTTTTTAATACATAACTTTTTATTACATTTTACATACAGAGGATCTTTAAAGTCTAGTGTCTTGGAAATCAGGAACATAACACATGAAAACAACATAAATTTTTTTCTAAACCATTTGTAAGTATTTATAATAGGTTCATCCTATGTAAAATTACTACATCTAATATTCTGGAGACATACAACAAAGGAAAGGGTGAGAAAAATGCCCAGTAAGGGTAAATAAGGTAATCAATGTACTTGTGATATCAATAAGAACTTGAATGAAAACATTAAGACATAAGAAATAGAAGTATAGGAATATAATAATGAAAAGGACATGGAACATAACTTGAATATGTGGCTACAAAATTTCATTTAGACATTCATGAACATATCACCAAGGTCCATCCCCAAGGTGTCAAAAAAATTACCAAGGTTATTCACCAAGGTCTCGTAAAACTTGTCATCTCTGAAGATTAATTCATTACCCAATACATTGGAGTGCTATCAGGGTGAACCATTAATATATATTTAAAATCATGTGATCCACATGTATCATAATCAAAAATTTCATAAAAAACCCATGGAAAATAAAATAAATGGGTTTCATTTCAAGATCCTGACGTTTTAAAAGTTCTTAAAAATATGATCATTATGTCATTTATAACCCATGGGAAGGGAGTGTGGGTTATATGTATGTAAATTTTAGAATCAAATACATCATATTTATATATTTATGTACACCCAAAGAAACGAAATAGGAATGGATATTCACATAAATAAAACAAGAGAATTTTTGGAGAGAAAGAGATAGAAATTTTGAAGCGAAATTTCTACAGCATAACGACTATATAACATGGTTTTGGAAAATATTGAAAAGAAAGGGTACAAGAGAAACACACTCATAAATAAGTTATAATAAAGTATAAATACAGAATAAAATTGAGATAAGAACATGATATGGAAATTTTAATGACATACCACATGAATAGGAAACGTGAATGAACAGAGAAGACGCGATTCCTTTTTTGAAAAATTCGGCAGCCTAACGGCGTCACATAAAAATTCAGTAAAAAAATTGATAAGAGTGGAAAGGGTCTATCAAAAATTAAATATAAAATGGATAGTAATGAGAACATATATGAACATACCCTAAAAAAATATGGAAACTAGAAGATAGAACATAAAGGAAGTCATGGCATAAATGAGGAGGGTGAAAGATTCCCTTACCTTGAAAAGTAACTTTAAAAGCATGATGTTCGGGACCTTGGGAGGCATGAGGGAACCTTATAAGTACTACATGGAAGGTAAAGAGACCATAACTTCGTTTTTGATGATTTAGAAATGAAATTAAAGAGGGAAAGTCTTGTTATTTATAGGAGACATGACGGAACAAAGCATTAATTGCCAAGGGACACCTCATCGGTGGTGTTGGCAAAACCATGGGCTTGCTTGTGGTATTTTCCCATGGTATTGGACAATTGGGAAACCTCATTCCTTATATTACTATTCATAATTCTACCAGAATTATTGAATAATTATCACATCCTTAATGATGTCATTAAACATGTGAAACTCAAAACTATATTTTCACTATTCACAGAAAATTCAACTGTCTCAGAAAAATCCCCAAAAATAACCTTAACCTAATATCGATTCTATGAATTCAGAAATGAACCTATTTTTATTAAAATAATTTTTTAAATATATTTATTTTAATTTCTAAATAGAAACACTATTCACTAAAAATTCAATTGTTTCATAAAAATCCCAAAAATTCACCTTAACCAAATATCGATGCTCTGATTTCAAAAATGAACTCGATTTTATGAAAGTAATTTTCTAAATATTTTTACTTTCATATTTAAATAAAAAACACTATTCACCCAAAAAAACTAATACTTATCCAATAATTTCTGAAACAGTTATTTACCTTTTTATTGAATCACATTACATAATCAGGGTGCCTAAATTATATTAATACTTTCTTAAGTGATGTTACTTAATCCATTTGGTCACAATACTAATCATAAGCATAATATCACTATTCATAATTTATTATTCACCAAAAATTATGTTTATCTTATTATAATCTAAATTTTATACTGAACACAACTGTAGAAGACCATTTTTTAAAAATCATTACACATTTTTAATTAGTTAATGTTTAGATCAATATTTTGAAATATCATTTTTCCAAAATTCATCAATAATATACATCCTATATTTATCCAGACATTTGAAAATTCACAAACATCACCATAAGAAGAAATCACAATTTTATTAATCTCAATGGATTACACAAGGCAGTTACGGTCTTGTTAAATATCCCCTTATAACATCAGCATAGGACCTAAGTGTAAGGGGTGCTAAGGTGATAGAATCTTGGGGCGGCTCGACCAACATTACATGAGTGATGATTTCTATCAGCTTGAACTTATCCCAAAGGATATTCCATTCCAACTTCACACGATGAAGTTTGGCTTGTGTTTGGTCTAGAGAAAAGCCCATTGGTGCTACCTATTTCCCATGTTCTGTCAGATGGGCTTCGATTGGCCCAAGTCTACTAGATGAGGCCATTAAATCTTCTTTCCCTATTAACCAAGATCACTTGTATGTATAAAAAATAATCGCAACATTTAGTTTCCAATAATCATATTGACCAATGGTCATATAACAGTCCAAACCCAACGGTCTCATTTTAATTATACACATTTCATTAAATGAAATAGTTTTGTTGAGTATAAAATATAATAACACACAAAATTAGGAAACAAAAATTTATTAAAAATTTCTTGGTCATTACATTAACAATATGATGTGCCAAAAGATTTTCTTCTCCAAGCTCTAACTATAATAGGGTTAAATGATGCAATATACCATATAAAACCTCATATGGAGAACTATGTATAGTAACTTGGATGATATTATTGTAGTTGAACCTAGGGATAGATACGTTTTTCCACCATGAAACTCTAATATCCGGGATGAATTATTAATTAATTTCCTCTAACAGCTATATCATAGGCTTAGTTATCCCTTTAGTATTTTGGTGATATGATATACTCAAAAGTACCTATGAACTTAGTGCCTTTTTCAACACCTTTCAGGATGGGGATGTAAAATGAGATAATCTTTCTGATATGATATTACAAGGAACTCAGTAACAGCATATTATATCTATGACATATATCCTTCCAAGATCATCTAAAAATATGGTCTCTTTGATAGGTATAAGTGAGAAACCTTTTTAAATATGTCCATGGTAACAAATATTATGTCATGGAATCAAGGTGACTTATGTAACCCCATAGAAATCTATATTGACACCATACCATTTCAACTCAGGGATGGGAAGTGAATGTAAAATCCATATTAGCCACCATCATTTTCCATTCACCTACTGATAGGTCGGACATTGAGTAATGAAACTAGCTATCTCATGTTTCATACCAGACCAAAAATATTAGAATCATATATCCTGGTACATCTTCATAAGGCCAGGATGAACATCCCAAATAGTATAATTAGACTTTCACATAAAATCATCTCATATGACTATAGTAACCCATGTATGTCCATGAATTTTCAAGAACCCATCCACTTTAATGATCCAACTACGTAGTGAACTCTTTCCTGAAACACTCTTCTGTAGGAACCAATCCTTGGAATTAGGATGCTGCTTCATCTTCACTTTATGAAGAAGAAAAGAGGACATAGATTAATATTTAATTAAAAGATATAAATGATGGTCGTGGACCTCAATGTTATTATTAGAAAAGTGGTTCATCAACTTCCAATCTCAATTAGGTTCTTGAGCTTTCTTTGCCTGTGCCATCCAGATCAGAGCATCTGCAACAAAAATTCCATTAATAAGAATTTAATTAAGCTCAAAGTAAAATGAATCTAGGTATTTTACCCATATACTCTTCAAGATATTCAATTCATGGTGTGTTAATATATACTTGAGGTTTTTTGTTCCTACAACTCAAAGAAAACTTTTATAGTATGTATTATTTCAAACAATGTAAGGCATGGACAACAACTTCTAGCTCAAGATCATAGTTCAGGGACATCAACTCATGTGACATCAACAAAAAAGACACATAAACCATGAACCTATCTCCATATATAAAAAAAACCTAACACGATGCTTGATGTATCATATTAACCAATTTAGCCACTACCGAGGTTAGGTTAAATTAGGATGTATGCTAAGATAATCTTTCATTAAACTTCTGTAATTCTTTTTAACACACATTAAACCACAATAATTTCATATTTTTTTAGCCAATACCATATGAGGTGCTTCTAGGTGTGAAAAATCATGAATTAACTACTTATAATAACTCACATTCCATATGAAACTACAGATATAAATGGTGTTCTTGGGATGATAATATGAAATAATGATTCCCTCTTTCCGAAGGTCAAGTGATATTTTTATCTATGAAATGATGTTACTGGGGAATTGGACCTAATCGGTCAAAAAAGATGAATTTCTTCATCTTATCTTTGATTTGGTGCTCTCTTAGTATGATCAAAAATTATATCATGATGTTGTGAATGTTTTTGTTGAGTATGTTGGTACACTAAGATGTCTTCCATGAAGACTAACACAAAATAATCTCAACATTGGTGTAAAACCCATTTCATGATATCCATGAATACTATTAGAACTTTATTTATACTGAATAACATGACCAAATAACAATAACATGCATATCTACTATGGAATTTTGTTCGTGGTATATCTAATTTTCACAATCACAGATGATGGTAGCCTGAAATCAAATCAATCTTTGAAAAAACAGTTTCTCCTCAAGACCAATCCAACAGGTTGTCAATACATGATACTGGATACTGGTTCCTAACTATATGTTAGTTCAACTGATGGAATTCCATGAAAAACATGAGGTTACTATCCACCATCTTGGAGTGAAGGATAGGTGAACCCCATATGGAAGCACTGGAACATATAAAACCCTTATCTTCTATGTCCTATATCTACATCTTGAGATCTTGAAAATCAGTAGTAGACATCTTTTAAGGAGTAATGGATACCGGTGCTTCTCATACACTAGATCAATATAAAAATATACCCCTATTAAGAGGTATTCTAGTAATAAAACAGGGGAATAAAACCCTAAAACAATCAAATACATGAGGGATGTCTTCCAGAAATATTCCATAGTCATCTATATAATGTCTACTAATCTTGGTTATCACTCCACCCAACCCATGGTGCTTTGATATAACTCTAGTTTTTTGGATATTCTATTAACCCTTGTTAATATAACTATCACCCTCTGGTGATGTGCATGACACAATTGAATGATAAAATTTACAAAATATTGACAGTGAACCAACCATTATACCCTAAAAATTATGTCAAAAACTATCATCTTGATGAAAAAATGGACGATAAGAAATAATAACGACCTATCACACGGTGTAACTCATTGAACATGAATACACTCTTTGGTCGAATACCGAATGGAGTATAGAGTTTCATGATGAAACATAAATACTATATATTAGGACCAATACATTATATAGTCTATACAAATATATAAGATTGAAATCAACCTAAATTAAATGGAGTATAGACTTGGGTAGTGGCTACTAAAATCAGTAATCTAATCATACATGGACTAGAACTCCACACCTTAGGGATCATATGCACTATATATATATATTGATATATGGCCTTAAGATAAACCCTATCTACCCTGGGTATGGCCATTATTATAGAACAATAAATCTAGTGTTCTTTCCATTTGTCATGAGAACTACGACATCCTGGACAATGATTAATGCTCCATCTCAATGACTCTCGCAAGGATGTGAATCTTAATACCACAAGATAATATAATGTAGAACCTATTCCACTATGAATAGGTGGAAAGTTCCTCTATAATCTTTGATGATGTAGAATCTTGAGGCAATGAACATAATCTACTAGGGCTCTATTGAATTGTGGTTTTATATGGACCTACTTACCACACTGATGACCGACCAAGTGGTTACTCTGGAACACACTCTGACTAATGTTTCCTCCATAGAAAAGGTAGAAGTGATGCTTCCTTCTTATGGTAAAAGTTGTTCTATGTCTATAAGACAAACGACAATAGATCAAACCAATATCCTCCCTCATGTTATTCTCATTAGTCAAGGCCTGGTTTAATATCTCAAGGGTGTTAGAAAAATGAAACACATTCTCTTAAAATTATATTTTTTGCTTGAGAACATCCTTGAATCATGAAACCTTGGGAAAATCATCACCCATAATGATCGAGGAATATTTTGGGAGCTCCTTGAAAGTAATGGTGTATTAAATAATAGATAAAGTTTCCTTCTCTAGTGGTATAAACTCTCTGGCTCTATCATCCCTTAATGTATAAAGATATAAATAATAAAAGGGGGACTTTTAAAAAAATATTCCAAATCACATCCTTTTGATGATTGGACTGTGTAAAAATGCCCCACCATCACATGGTATAATCTCATATCATATAAATTGAGATATTCACTTTGTTCTCATGATGTTACCCAAGATTATAAAAGATAGATATCATTTTCATCATCCATTACACCAAAGTATGTGGACCAAAATCCAAAAAAAACATTGGGTTGATGTTGCTACTGATGTTCCAACATCAACTCTGCCATAGTAGGGGATGGTCACTAGGCTCCCTATATAGTCATCATGAGAAATATAAATCCCTCTTGAAACAGGGCATCGAGTACTAGATAAAATATATTATGAGGTTAAATAAGTTTCACTATAGGAGGTAATACTTGTGGCTTGTGGGACACCACCTACAGTGCATGGTTGTATCCACCCTCCATGCACATGAATCTTAGACATCATGGTGGAATATCTCAAAAAATTCCCAAAATAGACCTTATAATGTATTTTGTGAAATTTTAAATCAGAGGAATAATAATGAAATATGTACAAGACTTTATATATAAATTCCACACCCCTCTACTATCTCCTACAACCAATTATGTTTGGTATGTAATATCATAATGAAACACAAGTGCAATTTCCTACTACCCACTACTAAGTTCATTTTGGGGTCATCTTCACTATTTCATGTAAGGGGTTCTAGTATATAGTGTGGAAATTATATTTTATAGAGGAAAACACCAATTAAGTTGTAATTTTAATCAACTTTTAATAAAAATAATTTCATTTAAGAATTAAGGATCACAATTAATAATCATTTATGAATAAAATTATCATGTTAGTTGAGTTACCACTCCAAATATATAAATTACTATGGTTTATAAGTTTCAATTTTCAGGTCATGTAATTACAACCAGGAATTTACATTCTATATCAAAATGAAATAAGTCTATAAACAATGGTTTGGTTATATTGGTTACCCTTCCTGATTTATAAAGTCCACCACATTTTATAAACCATTATTACACCCATTAAATGAAAAATTTAAATGGTCATCCCATACAAATACTGGTGTAATTCCCCATGTTCTTATCCAAAAAAAGTCCAAGGGATTTGAATTTTTTTATTTATTGGAAGGGTTATTATTAAAACATGGATTTATAATTTAATTACGGGAGTCGGAATACTATGATGTGTTTTATTTAAATAAATTAATTTAATTTAATTATTAAATAAATGAGACTAAATGGAAAAATGATATATATAAAGACATGTTTTAATAATAATAATATTTTTATAGTGAGGAAGATGATGATTATTATTATTATTATTAACATAAGTTAGGTTTTAAGACAACCCAAATGGTGTCCCATCTTCTCTACTCACACGAAACCCTAGATGAACCCCCTAGGAGTGTGGTCCCCCTTCAGCCCTTCCTCTCTGGAGTGCATGATGCACCCCCATAGCCTCATCCTTCAGTTTCCATTTTTCAATTTTCTTTTCATCATGAATCTCTTAGATCCTTTAAGTTACGCTATCTTCTCTTTCTCCTCTATGATTTTTTTGCAGATATTTGGTCTCCTAGTCTCCCAACATAGTTTGACCAAAACTGAAGGTCGAGGGTTGATCCTGATTTTGATTTTCTTTCATTGTTATGTTGTGTGAAAGGATTCTTGAGACTCTTTTGGTCATATTCTGACATATTCCTCTGAAGGCGAAGCATATTTGGTCAATTATGTCTACTATTGACATTAGAGGTGAGGTTCTTTTTCCACTACATAGTTTCACAACTTTTATTTGAGGGTATTTATGTATTTTGAGTCTCACATATATTTTGTAGTGTGGTTTAAACATCTTTGAAGGCACACACACCTAAATTGGTATATATATATACATATATCTTCCTCATACATATTCCCTCATGGTGGGGGGGGATGTGTTTTGGATTAAAGTATATATATGTGAGTGTGTGTGTGTGTAGGAATGTTTGTGCGTGCAAGTTTGGGGTGGTTTTGAGTGGTCACCTCCAAATCTGACAAGTGAAAAGTGTCATATTGGTCTAATGATTTAGGTAGGATCCCTTTACTTTCCCTTATATATTAAGACCTCGTTAATTTATTACTCATGAAACTGTTCCTAGATTTTAATTAATGCAGTTTTTTTATTAAATTCTCATTCAAAAAATTGAATGAGATGTTATATATGATAAATGAATTGTTTGAAGATAAATATATTTTTTTTATAATAAAACACCTCCAATGAAGGTTCACTACCTTATAAACCAATATTTAGTGATTTTTTTTATATCATGCTTAGAATTGGTTTGAGTTTTCCATATACCTCTTGTTGATTCTTTTTTTTTGGAATGTTATATTTCCACCTATGAATAATATTAATGGAATTGTCATGTTTGATTAGTTTAAATGATGTTTCTCAAGTAGTCTTATCCCAGATTATTTTCAATGATTTTTCCAAGTAGGTTTATTCATTTACCATGAAACATTCGATTTGACCCTTTGTGTCTTGAAAATGAATTTATCTTGTTGAGGAAAAGAAAATGAACTGGTAAATGATTTGTGTAGGGTGGATTATGATGGATTATAACATACTCATTAATGTATTGACCATGAAACCATCCAATGTAAATTTTGACCCATATGATCTTGTTTCAATGTTTTAATGAAATGAAATTCCTTAATGGATTTGGATTTCCTTATAAATGGAAATTGACCATGTAGGAAATTAACCTTTTTCCAATGACGCTTTCAAAGTGCTCATTGAAACTTATATATGTGTTTTCATGTCTTAATGAATCTGAAAAGGTATAATTGAATGAGATTCATTTGACATGAAGGATTTTTCTTTTAAATGGATGAATCAAAAGGTATTGACACATATAAGATGGTTAAACAATTCCCTCTACTTCTTCTTTATAAAATTCCTTATTTGAATTTTAATGATTAAAAAAGGAGTTGAGTATGACCATACCATTTATTTAATGTTATTCATGGATGAGATTTTTATAATGTCTTATTTAATTTCATTGATGACATATGGTTGTGGAAAACATTATTCCATGTGTTTGCGTATATATTACATTTCCTAAGAAAGTTCCTAGTGGTAATGCCTTGTTTTAGTGGGATGATCTATATTATAAGCTTATTATCTTGAGATATTAAAATGATAATAATTTCATGTTATTTTTACATGCATACTTTTGTGTAAAATTACTTAATCCATTTTGATGTCTTGAATTGTGTCCTTTGGATATCTTGGTATCTTGGGATCTTTACATTCCCTTTATGGAATGTGATGTTTATTTAGTAGTATGAAATATTATAAATGAATTTACTTGGGATATATGCCATGATTTATATGGATATTTTGAAACAGGCTATGAGAAAACATATGTTCGGTATTAAGGATTCATGTATGGAGTCATGTACTTGGGTGATTATACCAAAACGAACCATGGAAGATGTATTAGAATTATAAGAAAGGGATTTCTGGGAATTTTATTATAATCTTGAGTTATATAGGTTCCATAGGGTTGTAATTGTGGATGAATGTTTTGAAAATATGGTTATTACTTTTCTAGGGGGATACATGACCCCCTATGTTAGATACATGGGATAAACTCAGAAGTTACCATGCCTTGTAGTGATACAATGGAATTTGTTTGGATTGACTTGGACTGACTCAGTTGTATTGGATTATCGGATGGTACTATTTCAATACTTTGGATTCTTTTAGATCGGCTTAGCCGAGCAGAAGACACCACCCCTGGTTGGACGAATTGGAATGATTTATTGTTTGATCTTATGAGATGTATATTTTATTATTGTTATGAATACATTGGGATGTTTTTTGATACATCATACTTATACATTTTATTGCTCAGGTGTTGAGCAAGATATGAAACCCCAATCCTGGGAACAAGATTGGGGGAAGGATTTTGTTAGGTTCCTTGTTTACATTGGTGAATGTTATATGTATTATGAATTTAACATGTACCACCTTAATCATATCTATATTAGGCTGAAGAAGGTGTTATGTGAGGGGGTACATTTTGGAACCCAAACCATTATGTTGTCATTTTATTTGTTATTTCTCTATGCTCACTGTAAATGGAACATTGTCTTAACTTATATTTCAATTTTTGGATTGGGATAGACACTGGTGGTACTGACATATTGATATTTATGTATCACAACCTTATAAAGATGCAATTTAACTGGGGTACCCAATAATTACATCCTTTTGTAGGTGTGCAGTTGATTTCTTATGCTATTTTCATGTTCTTGGGTGTTTAGAGGATAAGACCAATCTAGAGATCGAGTAATTTTTGGTGCTATTCATTAGGATATTTTTCCTTTATTACATTATACTGAATATAGTAATTGTTATTTATTATACTAATAGCTTAATCTTTCATACATTCTTAATTTAATTGGGAATTGGCCATTTTTATTAAAATATTATATTATTCTTATGTTCTTGTATGTTCTTGTTTATGCTTCTATTATTTAGTATATATTTTTTATCATACTGAATAATATGATATATGAGGTCATATTCTCCCCGTAGAAAATCAATAGGTCCTCACTGCTAGTTAGCAGCCTCAAGAAATCTTGGAGATGTGCTTGAGGTTATGCAGCAACCAGTCTGGCTACCTGTTTGGTGGTAATCTAGGTTGGTATGTGAAAAATTGGTTTCAAAGCTATTTTTTATTTTGTCTAACTATTTTGGGAGTGTAGATAGAATATTGGGCATTTGTTTTCCCTAGGTAAATAGATGTGTGTAGTACTGATCACCCCACGTATGGAAAATGACCGAGTGAAAATGGTTACAATTGATGCTCGTGTTGTTTTCTATTACAGTTGTATTTTATTTCACCAAGATTGATTGGTGTATTTTTTTCACTTCTTATTTATTTATGACTTTTATGTTATTCTTACCCTTTTTTGAGTTTTAAAAGGATAAAGCATTTCATTCATCCTATTAGGAACACATGAATTTAACATTTCTTGAATATTCAATTCCATGTAGTTTAATTTTAATTCATTGTGGTGATTTAATTTTTTGAGTTGAGAAATATCATATGTTTGATTGTATAACAGTCTATGTTATTTATTTTTCCATGATTATGTGATTACAGCATGTTTCTTTATGTTACTACTTTTAATAACATGTTTTGTTTGTTAATGTAAAATTGGTTTCACAGATTAATTTTAATGGTTTCAATTATGACTGGAGATAGTTTTCATTTCTAAGGTGTATGGGTGACTTATAGTGTGTAAAAGGTAAATAATTTCATTGAACCATTATAAAAGGATTCTATCATTAAATTTCATAAGAATTTTTTTAATTAAATGGGATCCACCCGAAAAAACTGTAAAGTTTATGGGCTTTTTAGGGACTGGTAGATGGCCATCCATGTCATTGAATTATGATACATGACTATTTTATATTAATAAATGGTTATAAATAAAAAATCTATTTTTTTAATTTGAAATGAATAATTTAAATTCCTAAAGTCACAAATATACCCATGTAGGTTAGTTAGAGGCATGTTTCATATGAGATGACCAGGTATTGGTGTTTGGAATTTCAAAAAAAAAGTAATTACTAATTGGTTTCATTTTGATGAGTCAATATTAGAAAAAATGGGACCCTTATAGGTTGAACTATCTATTAAAAATGAATTTATAATGATAAATATTCTAGTAAGGACATAATGGCAATAAATTAATGCTTAATGGTTTAAAAATGAAGTGTGTTATAAATTTCCTGGTTTTCAATGACTTGTTCATCAAAAATCATGTGCCCAGTACTTTCTTTTTAAAATAGGCACTTGATGTTTTGTTTTAAATATTTAAATGTTTAATGGTTAAATGTAATTAAATATATATGGCTCGAAAATATAATCATAGGTTGTTCCCTCTTTTTAAAAACCTCATGTAAGTGTAGTTTGAGCTTCTCATTGATTTTCCTTGGAACCGAAGCTTAAGAATTCTCCACATGGATTATTTTCTTTCCAAATGGATTGGTAATTGACTTTTGAGCCTAGGGACTACTATTTGGCATATGCTGGGGATATGTTGGATTCTCTCTGCTTCTTATGGGGTTTTATGTGACTGGTGGAACCCTTGAGTTTAAAATCCTTGTTAGTACTATGATATTTCTAATGCATGGTGCCAATTAGGTTCCATTATCCCTCATAAAAAACCTATCTTATAAATGAAACCCCTGTTAATATAGGTTTTCATTGTATATTTGTATTTTTTACATGATTGAGCATCTATTAATTCTCTATTTCAATATTTTAGACATGCCTTATGCATGTTCAACTTCTTCGTAGGTCTCGTGACCCTGTTTCTTTTCTTTGGGTGACACGTGAGGTCATTGACCTATTTTATCATCATATAGAGAAATTAGACAATAAGTTAAATCTATTTCACAGGAAATATAATATTTGAATTCATAGGGAATAAATCCTATGGGAATTATTTTGTACATGTCATCTTATATATAAATCTCTGGGTAGAATTCGTTAATGTATGCACTGCCATCGAGTGTTAAATGTTTTAACAAAAGAGTTCAATTCGGTGTAATCATTGAGCCTTGTGAAATTGTGTATGGTCGCAGGTAATATCTAGAGTAGTGTGACCTAATAATTAAATAAAAAAGTTCATCTCAATGCTTGGTAGGAATTTCTCAAGACTCGGGTGTTTTGATATGATGGTCGGTTCGGTTTTGGTTTCCTTGTCTAAATCATTAATGTTTGTAAGTTTAACTCATAGGAGTGTCACTTGTTCATTTAAGGTGAATTCATCCTGGGGTTCTTGTGAGAGGTAGGTATATCCCTCTTTATTTGACTAGTACACTCCAAATGTGGGGAGTTTCTTGTCAGATCTAGTACATGTGCACTTTCAGGTATAATTAACTTAACCAACAAGGACCATTGGAAATGGTCGATTTTTCATAATTTCATTTCAGGAATGTTTGTTTGTAATCATGTCGGTGCTCTCTTGAAAACATGATTTTGAAATGGTTGGATATGTATGCAAATAATTGGAAACATCACTATTCTTATATGGACTTCAATTGTTAATTTCGAATGATAATGGAGTGCCTTGGGTGGTGAAGGAATCATGGTTTGGTTTTTGGTGATGAGTCGGTCAGTGAAGCAAAGTTTCTTCTTTGAAGTCGGCAAGCTATTGGTTGACTATTCTTATTTCTAGTAGTTGTGTAATATTAACAAGAAACCTATATAATCATCTTAGTTTATTAAACTATTAAACAAGCATGTCCCCTATCCTGACATCATCCTAGATGCAATAAGAGATTGTTGGTCTAATGTCGGGATAAATCTTTAATACATGTTGGGCTTGGTAGGTACTCATCTATTGTTTTAGGCTTGATGTTTGGTTCATATCAAGGAATTCTGGTTTGAGGTGACCCTTGGGTTCCCATGTAGGAATTCCTTTGATATACTCTCAAACACCAACTATTTTTTTTACTCGACCTCTAGGTGGATGTCACTCTAGGTTCAATCAATGATCTGATGTGAACGTCACAGATTTTTACTAACATATCACTCATAACAGGGAGTATGGACTACCCTAGATCATTCTATAGACCCCTATTTCAATGAATATGATGTTAAATCAATCTTTTTTCAATCTTGGGAGTTCTTTTAAAAGGTGTGATGATTATAGAAGACTGGATAGGGATTACACCCTTGTTCATAATGTGGCATGATAGATGATTGTCCATGTGGTGGTTTAATTAGAAATCATCATCGCAATCATTATATTGACTCCTTTTAATATTCTTATTATAAACACAATATTTACATTGATAAAGGCATTGCATTTCTCTTTTTAATGTTCCAACCCTCTAAGTCAGGTGTTTTAGATTAAGTCAGTCGATGTGACTCAACCTATATCTTTCTTGTTAAATGTATATGGTTGGTGAAGGAATATTTTTGGGAAGTTCATTAGGTGGAGGTGAGTGTGGTATGTGTTATATTGGGTATTCCATTAAATGTTGGATTAAAATGTCTGAGTGAGGTGAGTGGTGGAATCAGCCATCTAACTGTTTTAAAACCACACCCGAGAATCCCTAAAAAATTTTATGTATGATTCTTTGGAAATTCTAATGGTAGATGCGTTATAGCGTGGAATTTTCCCTCTTTAATGGTTGAGAACTATGGTAGGGAGCACCATCAATTATTTATTTCAAGATATGATTACATAGTCATGTCTCTAGATAAATGTGATGTAGTAAGAATCATTTCAATGTTTTGGTTGGGAAATAAGCATTGGCTCAGTACTTAATGGATTAAGTGCCGCTTTCATAATCAATTCTCAAAGGTGTGTTTGGAATTTGGAAATTAAATTAGACAATTTGAGTGAGACATCAAAATAAATAATTGTTAGGAGATGTTTTTATTGTTCCTAAAGGCTTTTCATGGATGAGAAGTTTGAAGGTGGGGAGTTGAAACATCCCATGTTTTGACCTTGATGAAAATCCAAGAGATTTTGAATTTTTCATGTTTATTGGATGGATCATTATTAAAAAAAATATTCAGAACACAATTACATGAGTTGGAACACTGTGATTTGTTTTATTTAAAAAAATTAAATTTAGTTAACCAATAATTAAATGATATTGACATCGATAAATGAAAAATATTAAGAGATGTTTTAATAATAGTAACAATAAAATCATTATGATGATTATTACTACTACTATTATTATTATTATTATATAATTATTAGTATTATTATGAATTTATGTTATGTTTTAAGACACCCCAAATGGGGTATCCTTTTCCCTTGATCATGAAACACCTTGAACGAACCCCCTTGGGTGCGCGACCCCCTTCTCGCCCTTTGTCTCTGGCATGCTCGACACGCCCCTGTGGACTCCCCATTATGTAACCATTTTCCATGGATTTTCTTCATGAATATCTTCGATGATTCAAGGTACTCTATATTCTCCCTTCTCCTCTACATTTCTTATCAAGATTTCGTATCCCTATCTCCATACATATTTCGGTTGAAACCCCAGGTCAAGGGCCAACCCTAGTTTTGGTTTTCTTCTAGTTTTAGTTAGTTTGAAAAGATTATCAGGACTCTATTGGTTGTATTCTGACATATTAAACTAATGTAAAATATTATTTGGTTGATTTGGTTGGCCACTGCCATCTGCAGAAAGGTTCTTTTTCCACTGATTGGTTATGCACCTTTTATTTTTGGGTCTTTATGTTTTGTGAGTCCTGTGAATATTTTGTAGTGGGTTTTGAATATCATTGATTGTTCACACACACATACATAGGTATATATATATATATATTTATATATTCCTCATACATATTCCCTTAGGTTGAGGGGAATATGTATTTTTGTATAAAGGATATATACATTTTTATAAGAATATACAATCTTGTGGGTGTTGGAAGGTTTTGAGTGGCCACCACAAAATATGAAAAGTTGTGACTATTGGATTGGTCTAATCCATGAGGGTCAATCCCTTTCCTTTCTCTTTTATTTTATTGACAGATTAATTAATTTCTTATCTAACCATTCTTAGGTTTTAATTTCTATAGTTTTATTTTAGATTAAATGCTTCCATTAATAATTCGAATGAAATTATAAATATGATAAATTAATTTTTGGAAGATAAATATGATGTTTTTATAACACCCCCCCGGGATGGAGGTGTAGTGCCTTATAAACCAAAAATGATTTATGACTATATATATCTTGCTGATCTTTTGTTTTATTTTTCCATATGACTCTTTTTTTTTCTTTTTTTTGTTGGAAGTTACCATTTTCCACCTTTGAATAATATGAATGAAATTGTCATGTTTGATTATATTAAAGTAAATTTCCTAGATATTCCAATGCCCAATTCACTTAAATGACATTTCCCATGTAGCTGTATTCTTGGACCATGAATCTTTCTATTTTACCCTTTCTTTCTTACAAATGATTTTCCAGGTTTAATAAAAGAGAATGAATTGGTAAATGGGTTATGTAGGGTGGACGAAGCTTGATTATTGCATCCTTTTTAATTTATTTACCATGAAACATTCCAATTGACGTGTCGATCCTTATGATATTTTTTCCATGTTTTAATGAATTTTCATTCCTCAATGGAATTGGATTTACTTATAAATGTGAATACACAGTGTTGAAATTTCGGTTTTTCCAATGACATCTTCTTTGTGATCATTTAACCTTATAAATGGATTTCCACGTATTAATAAAATTTAAAAGGTTGAATTAAATGAAATGGATTGCACATCATGGTTTCCACTTTTAAATGGATGAATCAATTGGTTATCAAACATATAGAATGGTTAAACTAGGCCTTCCGCTTCAATTCCACTGTTTCAAAAAGTATTTGAATATGAGTATCTCATTTATTTAATGTTATGCATGAAAAACCTTGTTAGCTTGTTTTGTTTAATTTCATTGATATCATATGGTTTGAGGCATGTTGAGTCCATGTGTTTTTTATATTCCATTGCTTATGCACGGTTTTAGTGGCTTGATCTATATTCTAATATTTTTATCTTGAGATATTTAACTATTAATAATTTCATGTAATCATTACATGCATTATTTTTTCCTAAATGTCTCATCCCATTTTGATTGCTTAAAATGTGCCCTTTGGGTATATTGGAAGCTTGGGATCTTTAAAAGACCTTGATGGCCTGAAATGTTTAATTAGAGGTATGAAATATTATAAATTCATTTCCTTGTGATATTTTAATTGCTTTATATGGATCTTTTGAAATGGGTCTATATAAAATACGGGTTCATTATTAAGGACTCAGGGATGGACACATGTGCTCAAGTGTTTATACCACGACACACTAGGGGTGATGCTTTGGCATGCCAAACATGGGATTATATAGAGGTTAATTTTACTCCGTAGTGATACTAGTTCCCTAGGGGATCAAATGTGGATTGAATGTTTAGAAAGATGGATACTCCATGCCTTGAGTGATACACAGTACCCTATGTGAGATACCCAAGATACAATCAGATGTTACCATGACTCGTAGTGATAAAAAGGACTCCATTGGGATTAACTTGCATGAACACGGTGGTGATGGATTATAATATTTTACCATTGCTATAAATGTGATTCTTTTTAATCTCCATGAACAAAAACTGGACTCCACCATTAGTTTGGAGAATTTAAATGATTGATTGTTTTTGCCTATTATATGAATATTTTATTAACTTTATGAGACCATTGTGTTATTTCTTGATACTC
Organism: Viscum album; assembly: GCA_963277665.1. Taxonomy (NCBI): domain Eukaryota; kingdom Viridiplantae; phylum Streptophyta; class Magnoliopsida; order Santalales; family Viscaceae; genus Viscum; species Viscum album. Next base: position 1,530,891,968 of record OY728120.1, on the reverse strand, counting down.
ATTGCTTCTAATTATTTTTTCCCATGTGCTGAACTGGATATGAGTTCCCATTCAATATAACAATATTTGGGTAATTCTTTTGTTGGTTTCCTTGGTTACATTGGAACAATTTATATGTATTATGACTTTCACAATTACCTCCTTTATAATATCTAGAATAGGGAAAATTAAGAGGTAGGGTATGGGGGTACATTTAGGAACCCGATCCATGGTCTAGTCATTTTAACTGTTATTACTCTGCACTTAGTCTAAATTCAAAATTGTCTAAATTTATATTAAGTAGTTTGTATTGGGATGGACACTTATGGAGCCGACCTACTAAGATTAATGTCTCATACCCTACTCAGGTGACCATTGCACTAGGGTACCAAAGAATTCCATATTATTATATGACCTAAGTTTATTTCTTGGGATATTTTATGGTGCATGGGAGTTAGGATCCTAAGATCAATCATGAGCTCAGGATGCTCGTAGAGCTAGTTGTTTGGCTGTTTTCCATTTGTTAAATTAAACAACTTAAAATAATTTTTACTGATTAAAATTATAGCATCATATTTCATAAAAGCCTACTGTAATTTGGATTTGGACATATTTTCTTAGAATATTATATTATTATTCAATTGAAATATATTCCTATTTATGCTTTCACTATCTATTATCTATTATCGGGGTACATACTCTGATCTATGATGGAATAGTATCCCTATACACAAACTGTAGGCCTACACTTCTAGTCAATGACCTCTGCCATTCTGGGAGATGCACTTGATGTAATGTACTAACTGGTTCGGATAACTGTTTGGTGGTCATCCGGGTCAGGACTTTACGAATGGCCCATGGATCAAACATTTTATAATTGGTTGATTAAGGTCCAACCATCATGATATGCCTGAAAATCCCATTTTGGGTGATAAAACAATTTAAAAACCAAAATTTTATCCTAACCACATAAATGCAATCCATCACAGATAATTAATACCAATAAAGAAGAAACTAATTCCCAAAGTGTGGTCTATAAGTAATAATTTGGAATCTATACCTAAATATATTTTATAGATAAACATTTCACATAATCAGGCTACAAATCAATGAAATCCACATGGCATAGAATATACATGAAATATGAATCCATATGATTAAATAATGATGCATGAGTGTAATACCATCTTGTCATACAAGACCAAGGTTAAATGAAAATACATATCAATAATAATAAATTACACATATCATGTTCATCACTTAATTATGAAATTAATAAAACGGTAATAGGAAAAATCTATAACATAAATTACCTTTATGGGTAATTTATATTTTACCTCTACATGTGTTAGACACTTCTAGAGACTGGCTCATTTCCAAATTCCAACACATTCCTACAATACTGTATAATAACAGAAATAGTAACACAAATGGGATAATAGGCTCTAATTCTACTTTTTTGTGTCCCTGCCCAGCTGGCTTTGAAAAAATAGTCGAACTGGTGGCCATAGAGCCTCAGGATTTCCTCTCCATATGGAAAATTCTTTCAACTAGTAGTGAGAGTCATTAAGTGGATGGTGAGGAGACTACACCATCATGGTTATAGTGTGGAATAAAAAAATAAAAATAGAAACAAATAGTGGAATAATATTAAATAAATAAAAAATAGTGGAATAAGTAAAACATCCAAACCGTTTGAATAAAATGGTAGAAACCATATCAGAAAGTAATATTTAAATGATGTTTATCATTTGAGGCCATAAAAAAGGGAATACATTGGATAAAAACTAGTTGAAATATACAACACAATATAAAAAAATGAGAAAAATATAAAGATCTACTGCAAATTCCACCACATGAATAATCTCATACCTCTACTACGATAACCTATCCACGTATAAGAAACCCAACATCTAACAAAATAACTTTCCCTTTTTCACTACTAAAAAAAATTGTGTCTATGCATGTACCAATTGACAACTTGAACGAGGTGTGATATATACTCATTATGCCACCAGTAATGGTGTGTTTAAAAAATCATGTCCACACATATAATCTGAAGTAGGGTGAAATTATATCAGTAATAATGTCATTAAATGATAAGTGATGTAATCTTGTCTGAAATAACTTGCTATAAAAATATGTATATAAATGAAGAATAACTTTATAATAGATAAAAGTATCATAGATGGCCTATATCGACATATCAAGTATCATGAAGCTATGACATATACTGAGCAATCCTTCATCAAACATTCATGGGTGAGGAGCTAAGGCTAATGACCATAGTGCCTTCTTCATTTACAAAGATCTCATTGATAGGAAAATTCAGGTAATGTATAACTACGTGGGCTAGAAAACTAGGGACCATGGTAATAGAATTCTCTTTGAGCCCATGGAGCTCATCCATAGAAAACTCAGATAATACTTGGGTGGATCCAATGGAGAAGGTATGTGGAATTCTATAAAAACAAGATCTTGGGTAATAGTTCAATGAATCCAAGATATAATATGTAAATTTTTCAACAAATCCATACCAGTAATCCTTTATCAATGTGATATATATAAATAAAAATTCTAGTGTCCATGTTAGTGTCCATGTCATTTTGTCAATATCATTAAATAATAAATGGAAGATGTCAAGGGGGAATTTTAGTGTCCATTCCCTTATAAATTTAATTTATCATAATCATTTACCTTATTATTTCACATACTAGTGATAATGGATAAGGTCATATTTGTTTCCATTACCTTATCAATTTCATTTAACATAATAATGAATAAGAAAAGGAATTATATATTTTATACCACAACTACCATTTTAATCCATTTCATTACATATTATATCAACAAATGAAATGTATCTTCTAACTGGTGATCTCTCTAAAAACGTTGATTGGGTGAGTGGTCTTATTTAATAGAAAATTCTCTATAAAATCCATATTTTGAAGTAGTTGTTCCTTGAAAGAATGATCTTTCTCCAGTTGTATGACCTCTGAGTTTAGTAAATGTTAAGGGTCAAGTATTTACTTCATTAAAAGAGATACATTGAACACATCATGGACTTGAGAGATATTTTGGGGAAGTTCTATGTGATAGGATACCATCCTGATAAGATCATAAATCTCAAAGGAACCGATATACATAGGGATTAGATTTCGTTTCTTCCTCAATCTCACAACATTCATCCAGGGAGAAAAATGTTGAAACACCTTCTCACCAAATTCAAATTCCATATCACACCATTAGTTATCGATGTAATATTTCTACCAACTTTGTGATACCTTGATATGTTGTTGAATGGATCTAACATTCTCATTCATTTCTTCAGTGTTCTTAGGTCCCAATAAATTTCTTTTTCCAACCTTATCCCAAAACCATGAAGCACTACATTTCTTCCTATAGAGTGATTAATGTGGGGCCATAAGAATTCTTAAGTGAAAGATATTTTTGTATGAAAAGAAAAATATAGGAATGTGTTATTACTAGACACCTTTGAAATCCAAATAACAATATTTCAACATATCCTCTAGTGTTAGAATTGTTATTTTAGACTGGCCATCTGCCTATGGATGATAAACCATGCTGAAACTAAATTTCATATGAAGTGGCTGCTAAATACTTCTATAGAACATAGAGGTAAATCTTAGATCATTATATGATACAATATAATGTGTTACCCCAGGAAATATTACCTCTTCCATAATTAATATCCTACCAATCTAACATAGAGAGATGTTTTCTGTGATAGTGATGACTTTTTTTGACTTGGTAAGGCAATAGACTACCACCCATAAAGCATTAATTTGGTTAGAGGTTTTTGGTATTCCAATGAAAAATACATAGAGATGTTTATCAATTTCCAATTTTTATGGGTAATTGATGAAACATCCCCTTTAAACATTGTATTTCATCCATAACATTATGTTATAACTATCATTGAGATACAAACTCGGTGACATCTCTCTTTATACCATCACACCAAAAGTATTATTTCCAATACTTATACTTCTTTGTACTTCCATAATGAGTAGAGAATTAATAACTATGTGATTTATCTAATAGACACTTCTTAAAATATAGTATGGAAGGAAAACATACCTTATTCTTGAACCTAATCATTCTATCTTGATCAAGGTTGAACTCACAAACATTTATAACATTCTTTCATTACAACATATCTTCTTTCAACACATTCTAAATATTCACTTGGATAGAGGGCCAATGATTCATTTGAGAAAGATAATATTTTCCCCTTACTTCTGGGTTTCCAGCTCCATCCTTTTTAAATCTAGAAATATTGGATCTTTTGTGATCCTTATCTGGGATAAGCTATAATTGTCCTTTTAACTCAAAGCATCAACCACCTTGTTTGATTTCCCAGGGTGGTAATGTATTGATAAGTCGCAGCCCTTTATCAACTCTAACCATATTATCTGACACATATTAAACTCTTTCGGTGTAAATATATATTTGATACTTTTATTATCAGTATATATATATATATATAATAATTTCTCTTTAAATGTAGTTCCTATATATATTTAATGAAAAAATCACCACTCCAAACTCCAATTCCAAATTTTGGTAATTATTCCCATGAATCTTCAACAACAATGAGGCCTAATTGAAAAACACATTATTTTTCATAACAAACATCACAATATCATATTGTATGCATCACTAAAAATTAAAAACCTTTATCCACTACTAGGTAATGTATGAACACATGATCTGAACAACCATCTCTTTAGTTACCTAAAATTTTCCTAACATTAATTTTTCCAAAGGAACTTGACTCCCTTCTGATTTAACTTGGTCAGAGGTTTAGATATTCATGAAAAAAGCTCCACAAACCATTGATAATATCCAACATAATAAGGAAAACTATGGATCTTAGTCATTTTTCTTGGTCTAAGCTGACATTTATTTTCCTGATTCCGTTGAATGATCTACTATTATACCATCTATTGAAATTTTGTGACCCGAAAATGAAACCTTTTGCCGCCAAAATTTAGACATTGAAAAATTTCATATATTCTCAACTTCTTAAGGGTATTTAGTAAAATTATCAAGTGGTATTAGTTCTATTCCATGCTATTTTAAATGATAGAAAATACCATCCATAATGACTACCACAAACTGATTGAGTTAATCAATAAAGACTCTATTCATTAAATCCATGAAGATATCATGGGTGTCAATAAGACCAAATGAAATTTCTATATACTCACAGTTTCCATAACTTTTATGGAATTTCTTCTTGGATATATCCTCATTGTTGACCATCAATTGATAATATATAGAATGAAGGTCCTTCTAGGAAAATTACTAAGCTGCACTCATTTGACCACAGAAGTCATCAATATAGGGAACATGATACTTGTTATTGATTGTGATCTTCTTCATCTCCTAATAATAAATGAAGTATCACAATAATCCGTCTTTAATTTTCATAAAAGGAATAGGTTCAACCCAAGGTGACACACTCGGTTGAATGAATCCCCTCTCATGGTTTACATAGAGTTTCTTTTTCAATTATTACAACTCAATTAGGGAAATTCTATAGGGAGCCTTTGAAATTGGTGTGGAACCAAGTATGAGTTCTATTGAGAAATCAAAATCAAATTTTTTTGAAAGGCTAGGAAACTATTCTGGAAATAAATCCCAAAATTCATAGAAAATAGGCATACCATCAATGTTGATTTTCTCCCCAACCATTTGAGATAAACACCCCTTCCAAATGGGAATTAAGACCCATGCACTGGATGTAATCTCCACATGAAGTTCATACTTATCATCACATTGATTGATGATTATCAGATAGTGTGAAATGAAAAACATAACTTCCATTCCATGATAATTGATATGGGATTTATGAAGAGAAAGACAATCTAAGCATAAGACAAAATCAAATTTAACCAAATGAATAATGACAAGATTTGCAGGAAACACATTCCCAAAAACATAAAATGGAGAGGAATCATATAGTAGACTTGAAATAATCATACCATTAGGGAATTACACTGCTAATTCCATATATAATAATTTCAGTGGAATCATAATTCCCTTAGAAAATTCATTAGATATGGAAGAGTGGGTAGATCCAAAATAAAATAATACATTAGAAGTTCTAGAGTGAATGTTAAGTTCACCTTTCTCCACATAGTTATTGTACCCCTCATAAGAAATAGTAATCACATGATATTTATACTTATACCTTGGTTTAAGATATTACAGACTTCGATCATCATAATCAGACATTGGGTTTGGTCATTTGTTAGCATAATTCCCATTATTTTTATAGTTGTAGCACTGAATCATGGGAGGTTTTTTATTTGGTTCTTTTCCTTTATTTGCACCATTAGCTATCTTTATCCCCTCATATCATAAATCAAATGTATGATGGCTTCCCCTTACTCAAATTAAACATTTATTAGTCCCCTTAACGAAATTTCATTCATGCTTTTTCCCACACTTAGAGCATAAATGAAATATCATCTTATTCTCTTCATGATTTTAATATTTTCATTTAAATTCACTCTTTATTTTATTGTCAAAACAATTAGATTGATACATGAATCCAGCAACCATTTCAACCAATATTTGATAACACACAATCTGTTCATAGATAAAAAATTATGTAATATCCAATTCCTTTATAATACATGGATTTAATCAACTTATAAAACTTTCAAATTTACTTTCATGTTGGATGATAATTATAGACATGTACATCACAAGTCCTGTGAAATTAGCCTCATAGGTACAAACATATTCCTCATCCATTTGTTTCAAATTGTGGAACTCCATTTCTATCTTCGTATGAATAAAACAAGGAAAATACTTATTAAAGAAGAAGTTATTGAACTCGTCACAATACATAAATTAAATTTTATCCTTATTACATGTATTCTAAATTAGAATCCAACACTAGTTATCTTCATCGGAAAACATATAAACAACTAGAAGGGATTTATCATGATCTAAACACTGGATAATTAGAATAAATTTCCAATGGTACTAATCCATTGTTTAGTAAAAAGTGGATCAAAAGACCTATTGAAAGAATGTAAATGTTGCCTTCTGAAGGAATCAAAAACATTTTTCTCCATACTTTTCTCAATTGTAAGTCCACCATGATTCATATCTTGAGATATTTGTGTGGGAATATAAATGATATTTTTTATTCCGGCTCCGATATATTTTGGTTACATAGGAGGACAATCATTTCATTGTCTGTTGTAATCACCATTAATGTGATTCCTTTAGCTTCCAGCCATTGACTAAAACCAAAATCATCAAGTAAGAAAAAATTATCAAACTGAGTAACAACATAATCAGGAAATTCAATTATAGGATGTCTAAATAATGAAACCATATTTAATTTATGAAACCTTAGGTTTTACCTAGGCCATTGATATCCAACATATATTTAAATCCTTCATGAATGTTCATGAGAATTTTGTGAATTACCAAACCATACCCCTTGGGTGTGTCAAACAAGGTGTGAAGTAAGGCCCATTGTCGTGTACTAGGTTTTTTGGAGTCATGCTAGACACACATTGCCAGAGTTGTTACTCATAGGCACATATATGCCAGAGACACGTCCCATCATAGTATCCAGATTGAGACGTATTTCTAGGATACCACTTATTCTATCCTCTTCCAAAATTCCTGTTACAACCCCCTCCCCACATGGTGTACCCCTCCTGGTCTGACAATGTGAGATGGGAGATAGTGACCCCCAGTTCCTTCCTCCAATAGGCCCTGGGTTGGTGACTAGCACCGAGGGTATAATAAGCACCCAAATGAGAGGAATTCCCATCTAAAAGAACACATGCGGAAGAGAGAGATAATATAGACACCAACCAACTCCAACTAATACTAAAATATAAAATAAATCTCTTGTACAAATATGTAATGTTATAAAAGAACTACTACAACTAAACGGGAAAATTGTATGTTCCAAAAGAAAGTAAAAACGACAGTGACCACGAAGCCCGAACATATCTTCCAACCCCAAGCTAGTAGAAACCATTCTGATCTCCATCATAATCCAAGTAACCTATAAATTAGTTTTTATATACATAGGGTGAGTATACCAGTATAATATGTAGGATCCTCCAGGGATCCTCTCATGAAAAAGTAATGAAATCACGCTAAAGTATAGTAAATAACATGTGAAACTAACTCGTCACATAAACATGTATACTAAGTTCTAAGAATCACCATGGCTCCTTCACCAAGTATCACATACAAGATACATAATATAATAAATAATATCATGGGTAGCCGGCTACCACTTCCCCACTGCTTTGCTGATTTTCCCTAACATCACACATCCTAAGAATATCTCTCTGAAAATTCTTATCCACAAACACATGGGAAAAGAACCACAATATGAACCTCGTGAAACAGAAACACAATTTCCATGTAACCAAAGTATCTGGGTAGTTTCCAGTATCCACCACAGACCGAATAATGTGTATCATACGTCGCATATTATATCTTAGACCATTATAGCCCATACACCATGTTAGGTTCATCAAGCTATCATAGCCCAAACACGTTACCCCTATAGTAGTCCCTAGTAAACTATACACAGAACATATTTGTGTGAATAACCACAAGCCACTAAATCCCTCTACACACAATTATAGGGAAAACTAACCATTGTTCCTAACAACACAAGTTACTACCAAGAGAAGATAATGAGGCCAAAGGGGTAGTCAGCCATCCATCGTACCACAAGATTGTTGGGGAAACACCCCCTCCCAGGGATCAGAATCCTTGGGGTGTCAATTTCCCTAAATAACAGGGTGGATTATCATATAGAAAAACAGAATTTACAGAATATACTACATCTCACAATGACACAATGGGAATAAACTAGTCTTAGAATCAAATGAAGCTAACCTATCTCAGACTCCTGGCTGCACTACTTAGTCAAGGTATCCTATAAGCACCAAACCATTTAAAGACATATATAATATTACATCATTCCATTTGTATCAGTTTCACTATACGTTAATTAATTTTATAAATATTAATTAACTGTTATCAACTACAAATTACATTTCAATAGCTTTCCATCCAAGATATACAATTCCTTTAAATTGTAACCTCATCATTTCCTTAAACCAATTTCCAACCCCATTGGGTTAAATCAATTATTCCATCATTTATTAATAGTTTTATTACATTCCCATATTTTAAGGGATTCTAGAAAAACATTATAAGCTACAAAACACAAGGGGATCAACACAATGTCTAGTTAAAATACATGTCAAGTATTTTCTACCTATAGGAGGAGCGTAGTCCCATCCTTCCTCTAATAGCTAAACATAGAAATCATATGGTATACCCCATGCATCTTCGCTAATTTTGCATGGAGGGTAAGAAAGACCAGATGCCTTTAGTAGTGGGGAAGGTAAAGAAGATAAACAACCAACTTGCTTCAGCAAGCATACAAAATTCACATCCAACCAGTTTTATCATCTCTTGTGTTCTCCCTGCCACCCACATGCATAAACCAATGCATCTCGCCACTCTAGGCGTCAACTGCTTCCACAAAAATGGGCGTCACTACTCTCCCTTCTCACAACATCCATTAGGCTCATAGCACATAAAAGGTAGTAGGAAATAAAAATGAAACTAGGATCTTAGCCCTAAACAAGTCATTCTTCTTTCACACACAACAAGCTATCATGACTCAAAAGCAGAGGCACTCAGCCTTACAAGAAAGAGGGTGACTCAGAACCCTACCATTTATTATCTTCTATCAAAGAGCTGGAAATTTAATCCATATAGAATTAACCAATTCATTATTAGTAGGTTCCAACTATGGGAAACATAAACAAAAATCTATCATAGAAATCAAAAATTAATTAATCATGTTTACTAGATCAATTTGATTATCATCAATTTACAGCTACAACAACTAGATTCGTTTATATGCCTATTTATCATTGATAAATAATTTAAAATTAATCCATGTTTTCATTCAATACCAATTTCCATCATGAATGACATGCTAAAAAAGGTAAGAATAGGTATCAAAATATATAGCAAAATAAGAGGCAATAACATACGATTGATAGCAATTTATTTATCTGGTTAAAATATGTATTACATCAATTACATTGTGATCCAGTGGGCTAAAACATGATAAATCTATAGTTGCACATAAAATATTAGAGAATACACAAATACCCTACCTCAAAAGGTTCTTAACGCTATTTCCGAACATTCCAATACAACGGATAATGATCTCCTATACCCATTACAACTGAATCCACCCAAGAAAACTAAGACAGGACCTCATGTACTAAAACCCACGAAAAATCCATTATAAGCATGGAGGTTACATAACATAACATGGAAAGGAGAAAAAAGAGAAGAAGTATTGAAGAAAACACAAGAGTGGAGGTAGATCATACCTTCTATGGATGACTGTTCGACACATGCTGCTTGCACCAAAATAGGGGGCACATACAACAAGATGAAAAATCAAGGGGAAACGATCCAAGGATTAAGGATCGATCACACCACTCCATTGGAAAGAATGTATGGGAAAACAACACACCGAGAGACAGGATAATGAATAAAATATGGTATGTTGACTGAATATGGAGGAATAGATTCGAGACTAATGGGATTTGAAATGGTTTAGAACTTACATTAATGTGGATCACATTAATCTACATGGTTTGAAAAAGTATACACATCCAAAGACTTGGTAAAATTAAGATACGAGTTATGGGATTTGAATCAGTCTTAAATACCTTTAAAAGGACATTGAATTCAATTTTTGCCAAAGAAAACGTTAAATGGGAAAACTGTAGGAAGCTAGAAATATTGTACACCTACGATAGATGGAAACCCGTTATACCAACTGATGGCTTGAACCACTATACACCTATAAATGAATGGAAAAAATAAACACCTACCAACATCGTCATTACAAATGAATCAATGAAATCTTCATTTCAAATGACTCACTGACACCGACAGTAAAAAATGAATCACCAATGACAACAGTACATATGACTCACCGACACTGATAGTACAAATGACTCATAGACAATGACGGTACAAATGACTCAAAAATCACACTATTCAAATCTATCTCATTCATGAAAATGTTCACATATATCTCACTGATGAATGTCTTCATATATGTCTCACCGATGACACTTTTCACATCTTCCTCTCCGATGAAAGTGTTCACATCTATCTCACTGATGACATTGTTCACATCTGTCTCCCCGATGACACTATTCACATTTGTCTCATCGATGACAATGTACACATTTGTCTCATCGTTGAAACTATTCAAAAAACAATAACAAATATTCACAAAACTAGAACATCAGAAAATTGTTGGGGATAAGTCACCTTGAACTCCAAAAACACCCCAGACAATCGATTTCAGCAAAGGAATGGACAAAAGAGGTCTGAGACGTTACATTAGATACCTCTCAAACATTCTCATCCTAGTGAATTCAAAAGTGGCCTAAAAAAACATAAAAGCTTTCAAAAAACCATCCATCAATATACCTATCAAAATATAGAATTCCACAAAATAAACAAAATAAGGTGATATCATAAGAAAAAATCTCTCCAATCACAAATGAGCATCGTTTCATGAGAATAGTTAAACATCAAACAACTCTGGGCAATGAGCACATATCGGAGTCCCGTGTTCTAATGTATTCCCCTCTACGCCATGGTGTTTCCACAAGACATGAACCAAGGGTATAGAATGACTGCTCAATACCTTATCCTTGTAGTCCTGGATCTCCACAGGCTCCTCCTCAAAGGTCACATTATTGTCAACGTCGATCTCTCCCCAATCGATGACGTGAGAGTCATCATGAACATAACAACGGAGCTACGACACATGAAAAATATTGTGTACCATACTCATTTTAGGGGTAAGTAATACCCAATACTCCATGTCTCCAACAAGATCCAATGCCTCGAAAGGCCCAAAATCTAGGGGGCAAGCTAACTCCCATAATCAAACCTTTGTTTCCCCTAACGGGGAGTCAACTTTGGAAACACATGATCCCTATCATCAATCTTTAAAGGTATCCTCATTTGATCAACATATAATTTTTTATGATCATGTGCTGAATTAATCATCTCATGAATCATTTGAACCATCCTTTTCATGTTTTGTACTAGTTCCAGCCCAAGAGTTTCTCACTTGCTAAACCCAGTCCACTACAGCAGAGAACGGCGAGGTCGGCCATAAAAAGCCTCAAATGGATCCATACCAATGGTGGAGAGAAAACTATTTTTGTAAGATAACTCCACCAAGGGTAAGTGGCTCATCCAAGAACCTCCAAAAGTTAGGACACAAGAGTTAAACATGTATTCAAGAGTCTGGATGGTCCACTTTTTCTGACTGTCTTTCTGTAGATGAAAAGAAGTGTTGAGGGATAACTGAGAACTGAAAGTATACTGTAGACCACTCTACACACTATAGGTAAAATGAGGATCTCGATCAGAAATGATCGTTATTGGGAATCCATGGAGTCTCTCCACCTCCCCCAGATACTTCCATGAAAACCCACCATTTATCTCGGCTCATTGATCTCTATGAAGTTGGTTGATTTCCTTAAACGACCTACTACAACCCAAATAGAGTCATGGAGTCCCTAAGATCTAGGTAAACCCGAAACAAATTCCATTAATATTTCCTCACACTTCCACTAAGGAACATCAAATGGATGGAAAAAACCACTAGAGACACGGTGCTTGGCCATCATCTTCTGGAAGACCAAACATTGAGACAAAAAGTCTACAACTCCACGCTTCAACCTAGGCCACCGAAAATTACTCCTCAAATCTCAGTACATCATTGTTGCAACATGATGTACTGCTAAGGGAGAACTATGGAACTCTTTTAGAACCATATCATGCATTACTAATTGAATTAAAATCCTTCCCTATAATGACACCAATTGTTGTTCATCCTCAAATGAGCCATCAGGGCCTCGCCGCAAAGAACCATTTCATTGCAGACCTCCACCTATAGATCCCCCAACTAGGAATCTTCCACATTCTTCACCAAAGATGAATTCACCATTATCTAAAAAATAGAACCTATTCCCCAAACTTATCCCAAATTGATATTTCATGATTAATGTTATTCCAAAACTCTCTAGGAATCACTAGATTCACACATAGCATCACTACGTGACATACTGCTCCGCTAATCAGCTACAACATCCCCCTATCCTGGTTTATATGGGATTTAAAATTCATATTACAGTTAGTACTCTATCCACTAATGCTACAACATGTTCAAGGAAAGCTAGAATAAAACATACCTCAGGCTCTTATAGTTGGTGAAAACTACAATACACTCACCAATGAGGTAATGTCTCCACAACATCAAAGGAAACATCACAGACGCCAACTCAAGATCATGGGTGGAATAGTTACATTCATGGGGAAACAACTACCAAGAACCATAAGAAATGACTGATATTTGCAGCATTAGAATGTATCCTAACCCTAGATATGAAACATCCCCAAAAACATCAAACTAAAACCCCTCTACTGGTAGAAAAAGAACAAGAGCACTGAACATCAGCTCCTTCAGATACTCGAAAGCTACCTGATAATGATTAGTCCAAACAAACAGCTGATTCTTCCTATTCAATGTTGTCAAAGCAGTCACAACCTGATGGAAATTAGCTACTAACCTCCTGTAGTAGCCTGCAAGACTAAGGAAACTTCACACCTCTACAACTATCTTGGGGGATTCCCAAGACACAAACGCTTCTATCATTGATGGATCAAGAAAAAATACTTTGTGGGACACAAAATTCCCAAGAAAAGAACTTATTGTGACCAAAATCGCACATTGATGACTTCCCAAACAACTTCTTCCGACTAAGAACTCCCAAAATGGAATTCAGATGCTCTGCATGCTCCTCCTCAGACATAGCATACACAAGAATGTCATTGATTAAAACCACCAACAACTAATCCAAGAACTCACAAAACATAATGTTCATTAATCCCATGAACCCTACTGGTTAATTTTTCACAAAGAAAAACATTACAACGAACTCGTAATGCCCTTGATGACAGTGGAAAGCAGTATTTTGGATATCCACATCCTTCACACGCATATGAGGATATACTGATCACAAGTCAATCTTCTAGAACCAACTTCACCCTTCCTTTAATTGAATAAATCATCAATCCACATAATTGGTTAGTGATTCATTACTGTCAATTTTTTTAAGTAATGATAATCGATAAACAACCACAAACTACTGAAATCCTTATTCACAAAAAAAACCAGTGCACCCCATGATGACACACCAGATCGAACCAATATATAATATAACAGAATACATAGATATATATGAACCACCCGTAACTCAGAAGGGTCATACTATATGGAGACATAGAGATATCAGACGCTCATGGATGTATCTTGATCAAAAAATCAATCTCTCATTGAGGGGGTAATGCTAAAACCTCTTCTGGAAAGACATCAGGGTAATCTTCTATGACACTGAGAAATGCCAACTTCTAGACCTTTGAAGAACATAACATTAGCCTATCCATCTTGGATGAAAAGTATGGACAACACCACTAACCCATATGAGGGTCTCGATCACCAAAAAACACTGCTTTCTCTACATCAGCATTGAACAACAACACCAGCCTCTAGAAGCAATCTACGATAGGCTTTACTAAATACAACCAATCCATGATGAGTATGACATCGTACGGTTTTATCCTTAAACATAGGAAATATACCCAAGAGAGGTGCTACCTTAGTACTAGATTAGAGTTTATAAATACGTAAAACTAGTCAGCTCAACCTTCAACTGGCATAGTCAATTCCAAGGGCACTGGAAGCCTCTCTACATAAATTCCCAATAAATGGAAAAGGGAAGATGATATGAAGGAGTGTGTTTAATCGGAATCAAACAAGTCATACACCTAATTAGAAAATAAGAAATAGGTACTGCGGACGATGTCGATCTCATTTGGTGATAACAACGCTAAATCATGAAGCTAACGATGACATGTTCCACGAACTCTCTAACCTTGTTGATGACCACCACTGCAGCCTCGCTCTTCTCTATGAGGATGGGGAGTATCCTAGGGCTATCCTATGTCTACCCAATCTACTATATGATAATCCAATGTAGGTGCAACCTGCTACTATTGAATCAGCTAGAAGTGCCTCAACAGACGAACCTGAAGTGGAACACATAATGCACACTAACTTCATTTAATGGTTGGGAACTTCTGCAGCTGATAACCTTGGACTCCATAAGAAAAACAAGTTCTTGATTCATTTGCATAGGCCTGAGTGATTCCACCCACGGAGAAATGAGATACTTAGGGTAGGGACCTACCCTAGACCTAACAAAAACTCTTCTACCCTAATAATAGGAACCCCAAACCATTACTCTGCTTCATGAGTAATCCTGACGACTCTTCTCTTGTGAAATCCAGTTCCAGCTAATGTCCTCTCATTGACCTTTTCCCTTTCCAGCACCTCATGACATCTATTTATCATAAACGGGGTGACCTAGCACTAGATCTCTGGATGAAAAGACTCTTCAATATGCCTCACCCTGGCCTCATCATCCGGTAAGAGGTCTGGATCATATTTTAAAAAGTTCATGAAATGGATTCCAAACTATCTCACGTAGGATCTCCCTTATCAAAGGGAAATAAACTCTTGTTTACTGGACACCTTTGTGGTCGAAGAATGAAACTCAAATATGAACAATTCTACAAACTCCTCCCACGAGATCTCCAACTCCTCACAACCCCCGAGGAACAAGAACTACCACAGCCTCGGTGCCTCACACTGCATCATCACAACCAAATACACCAAGTGGTCCTTATGAGCATTGATAAAATGGAAGGATATCTAAAACTACTCTAACTAGTCTTCCATGAATTCAACTAAAATGGATCCCTCATACTTCAGAAGACTCTGGCGCTACATCTCTTGGAGTTCTATCCTCTATGTGTCATCTTTTTCAACCTCAACCATGCAGCGATATCCGGGAACATCCTTCTAGAAATCTTCTACACAATCCTAAAGAGGACGTCGAACTAGATCCATACTAGAAAAATAAAAAACAATTAGAGATTATAAACCTAGACTATTGAAGACTAAACATTAATTAATTATTTTTTTCTTGTATTCATTTTATGTTAAACTATCCCAAGGTCTACTCATACAAACCCAATCATAAGGATGAATGATGAATGATCTATTCCTAGGTATCTACCCTACAACTAGTATCACCTAGTTTAGTAGCCACTATAAACTTAATGGTATGTCCATCAGATCACAGGGGGGCCTAAGTGCCTATTTTCGTACCGGTCTCTAGTGTTTACCTCACATTCTAAAAATAATTGACACCATACCCCTACCAACCTATGCAACCTCACTAATGCCTAACACCAAACTCAATAATATCCCTCAACTATCCATTGATAACACATTGTCACTACCCCTTCCTAAAAGGTGTACCCCTCCTGGGCCAGTAATGGGAGAAGTGATATAGTGACCCAAAACCTCGCCTCCAGTAGGCCCTGGGTTGGATACTAGCAATGAGGGTATTGTAAACATACAAATGGGAAGCATTTCCCTCTAAGAGAACACATGTGGAAGGGAGAAATAAGACAGACACAGACCCACTCCAACTCATACTATAATATAAAATAAATTCCATGTACATATTTGTAATTTCTTGTTATAACTACTACAACTGAAAGGGAAAAATTCAAGTACTAAATAAAAGTAAAAAAATGATAGTGGACACAAAGCCTAATCAACTCCTACAACCCAAAGCTACTAGTAACATTTATGATCACCACACTGCTCTAAGTGACCTAAAAATTTGTTTATATATATGTAGGGTGAGTATAACTCAGTATGATCCTTCATAGATCCTCTTGTGAAAAAGTAAAGAAATAATTCTAAAGCATAGTGAACAGAAAGTGAAACTTACTCATAACCTAAATAGGTATACTATGTTCCCAACCTCACCATGTATACTCTCACCAAGGATCTCATAAAAGAGTGTATAATATAATGACTAATATAAAGGGTACCTCCATACCACTTCCCTACCGGTTTGCTGCATTACCCCAAAATCACACATCCTATGAATTTGTCTCCCAAAAGGATTTCCTGAAGACAGCTAGGCGAAGCACCACAATATGAACCTTGTGAAACACAACCCCTACATCCACATAAATAAAGTAACCTAGTAGTTTCTGGGAGCCACCATAGCTCGAATAATGTGTATCATACATCAGGTAGTACACCTCAAGCCATTTCAACCCATACACACATTATAGATCCACAATCCATCATATTCTATACACGTAAGACATATATTAGTCTATAGGAAACTATATTCAAAATATATGTGTGTGAATAACCACAATACATTATAGCCCAATACACATATATATGGGGAAAACTAGCCATTTTACTTACCATTACAAGTTACTACCAATAGAAGATAGTGGGGCCAAAGGGGGTAGTCAACCATCCATCATTCCTCTGGAATTTTAGGGAAAACACCCCCATGGCTCTGAATCCATAGGGTATTCGTGCCACTAACTGAAGGTGTGGAGTAGCGTATATAAACACATAAAGTATATAATGCACTATATCTCACAACCACACTATGGGAATAACCTACTATTAGGCTCAAATGTAGCTAACGTCTCTCAAACTCTTGGATGCCACTACTAAAACTAAGTATCCTATAAGCACACCACCATTTAATGTACTTTATTATATTACTTCATTACCTCTTTATCAATTTCACTTCATGTTATTTAATTATTTAAACGTTAATTTACCATTTTAAATTCCACATTACATTTCATTAGTATTCCAACCAGGATCCACATTTCTTATAAATTGTAACCTCATCATTTCCTTACACCAAGTTCCAACCCCATGGTTTAACATCATTTATTCAATCACTTATTAAAAGCATTATTAAATTACCATATTTCAAGGTATTCTAGAAAATAAATATAAGCTTACAAACATAAGGGACTCAACAGGGTGAGTAGCTGAACTACCCGTCAAGTCTTTTCCACCTATGGTAGGAGCGTAGACCCATACTTCCTCTAGAAGCTAAAAACTGAAAGAACGTGACATACCCATCACGTCATCACCCATTTTGAAAGGAGGGAAAGAAATAATAGCTACCTTAAGATGTTGGGAATGAAAAGTAGATAAAAAACAAAAATATACAGCAAGCATCCAACATTCACATCCAACCCATTTCATCACCACCAATGTCCTCCTTAAGAGCCACATGCATAAACTAATTCATCTCACCTCTCTAGGTTTCAAATGTTGCCATAAGAACTGGTTATCCCTTTTTTAACATCTCAAAACATCCATCTAGGGTCATTTCACATCACAAGAAGCAAGAAATAACAATGAAATTTTTCTCTTGTCCCAAAACAAGGCATTCTTCCTTCACATGTAATGAACTCTCATGGCTCCAAAGAAGAAGGTACACATCATTACTAGAAAGAGGGTAACTCAAAACCCTACCAAACCTTAACTTTTATCAAATAGCCAATTATTTAATCCATCTAGAATTAATCGATTCTTTATTAGTAGGTTCCAACTATGGGAAAACTATACTACAGGATATCATAGATATCAAAAATTATTTAAACATGCATACTGCATCAATTTTATAATTAGAAATTTACAACATGAAAAACCAAATTTGTTTAGGTGCCTCTTTGTCATTGGAATGTAATCTAAAATTAATCCCATTTTATGTTATTTACCAACATCCATAAATAATGACATGATAAACAAGGAAATCATAGATATAACACTATCTATCAAAATAAGATGCAATAACATATGATCGATACCAATTTATTTATCCAGTTATAATATTTATTATGTCCATTCAATTATGATCTAGTGGGCTAAAACGTGATAACTCTAAAGTTTCACATAAAAGATTAGAGGATCCACGAATCCCCTACCTCAAAAGGTTATTAATGTTCTTTAAGAATAGGATGACACAACAGATCATGATCACCTCTCCCCATGAAAACTACATCCACTTGAGGATGCAGCAGCGTGACTGTACCAACTAAAATCCAAGAAAACTCCATTAAAAACATGGAGAGGACATACCATAACATAGAAAGTAGAAACTTGAGAAGAAGGATTGATGAAAAAAGGAATAGAGGTATATCATACCTTCAATCGATTACAAATCTACACTTGCGGCTTGAACCAAAAAAGGGGGTACACATATAGAAATAAGAAACATCAATGGGAAATGATCCAAGGGTTAAGGTTCGATCACACCACTCTTATGGGAAGAATCTATCAGGGCACCACACACAAGGATAATGGGTGTGGAATGAAAGAAGGGAAGGCGTCTGATTATAAAGGATTAGATCTGAGACCAACAAGAATTGAGATGGTTTTGAATTTATGTTAATGAAGATCACATTAATCCATGAGGTTTGACCATGTAATGTAATCCCGAGCATTATGAAAATTATGATAGGAGTTTTGGGATTTCAATCGGACTTAAATCCCTTAAAACAAGACTGTGAATGTGTTTTTGGTCAAAGAAAACTTCAAATGGGGGAACTGTAGGAAGCATGAAACATTGTACACCTACTTACAACTGGAAACATTGTACACCTACTGATGGCTGGAAACACTGTACATCAACTGATGGCTAGAAACATTGTACACCTACAGATTCCGATAATACAAATGACTCACCAGCACTGACAATACAAATGAATCACTGACACCTAGAGTACAAATGAATCATTTATGTTGATAGTACAAATGACTGATTGATGACAATAGTACAGATGACACACCTATTCCAATAAGTAAAAATGAATTACCAATGTCGATAATACAAATGACTCACTGACACCGACATTAGAAACAACTCACTATGACCAAAAACACAAATGACTCATCGATTAAACTGTTCATATATGTCTCACAGATGAAACTATCTACAACTGTCTCACTGATTAAACTGTTCACATCTATCTCAATAATGACACTATTCACAGATGTTTTACTGTTGAAACTATTCACATCTGTCTGACTGATGAAATTTTTCACATATGTCTCACCGATTAATATGTTCACATCTATCTCACCAATGACTTTGTTCACACAATGGGAAACAATATTCACAGAATTGGAAATTTGGAAACGTTTTTGGGATAAGTAACCTTGACCTACCAAAAAACCGTAGACACTAGATTTCAGTAATGGAATGAACCATAGTGGTCTAGGCCATTACAATTCCAGTATATTTTTCTGTATTATTACTTATCCTTATCTTTATCCTTAGACATTCCATTAGGTTTATCACTAATGAAATATCATTCTAGATTCCAAAAGATAACTACAACTTTTCTATGATACCAACTATAACCACCCAAACTATTCATACATTAACACTACAAAAATTTTGTGGAATTCTTAAAACATTATTCAAATAGACACCAAAAGGCCATACTAGTCTACCGCCTTAGCAAACATGGATGAAAAAACACTGGTACATAAGTGAGCTACATTATCTCCCACTAGGTTATTCCTAACAGCACACATTCTATAAAAATAAAACATAATACACATCATCATACCCTATAGAAGGAAACATTGAATTGGGTGAGCTCATATGCTTAGTAATGGTAATAAAGGGTGACATGTTAGCATTAAAATGAGTATAGGGTATGATAATGTGATCAAAAAATAAGACGATCTTACCCGAGATATCATAAGATCGTAAACACAAATCATGTAATAAATCATGGTAGTTCATAAGACATGAATCAAAATAAAATAAATAATATAATCCATCAAATCATATTATATATATACAACATGGAATTGTGTCACACATAAACATGTAATATAATTCCCTATAAGTCAATATGAATTACAGAACCTATTATTCAACATCAAGGGAATCAAACCTATTGGGTAGGACACACCACCATACTTTTTTACAATCCATTCTTGATAATGGATCATCTTTCCCCACCATACAAATTCATGGTGACTACACATATTGCATAGGATACACCACCATCCCTAGTCATAGTCATTTCCTAATATGGGACTGAGTTTCCCCATCTTCCCATAGTGTATCAAGATATTAATATTTATTCATGTAAATATATCATGAGATATAAATCATAACCCAATAAATTGGAAATATATATAGGTCTCACCCATATCATAATAAAATCATTCATACATGTTCCACAAGATAATAAAAATTTCTTCATATCGTGACCCAAAAAAAGGGATGGGTTATATAAACATCCTAAAATAATCCCATGAAATGAAATGGGTAATGATAAATTTTCATCAGATTATAGACTATGGAAAATTGATTGGTTTCAAAATCATTTCATCAAATCATAACCCATGAAAATAAGTAGGTTTCAAAATACTATAACATGTAGAAGATCAAAAGGTGTAATAAGTATAATTCCATAAAAACATAAAATATTAAAGAAAGAATATGAATGGAAAATTTGGATCATTTCCTTGAAGTGAATGAGTAACATCAACGGATGTCATCATGTATTGAAAAAAACATGGAATGTTTTTTTGACAACATTTCTTTAGGAAAATATCCTTTATTCTTTGAAAATGTATGTTTAAAACCTAAACCCTTTCGAAAACCATTTTTTTAAAATAAAAATGAAAACTTATTAAAAAATAATTGATTTTTTCTAATCCTTTTTCTATAAAAATATATAAAGATATATTCAAAACATTTAAAATCAATTTTGATTAAAACATATAAAAGTGGATTAAAAACATATTGATAACCATTTTATTGAAATTATTTTGAAATAATTTAATGGATGGTTGAAAAAATTAATTATTTTTAAAATAATTTATACATAAAAATGATATTAATAGATTATATTTGAAAAGATTTTATAAAACATGGTTCTTTTATGTTCATGGCATGTGTGTCAAAGAATGATAATTAAGAAAAAACTACTTTTTATATTTGGTAACTCTTGGAACATAAACTCCATGAAAGAGATATAATTAAAAGGATATTTATATAACCATAAAATTAAGGATAAAAATCATATAATATATTTATGGGAAGTATAATTACCACATAATAATAGATGAGTGGTGAATAAGGCGTAAATCTCACAGAAATAAAAATGAGACTAAAAATACCATTAACTCACGTCCTGGAACACATCGTGATCATTAAAACCTCATATATAATAAACATATGATTATTATTTAAAACTATATTCTTATATATAATAAAAACAGTTTTATTATTACTTTATATTAACCATTTTCTATCAATTCTATGTCAAGGTTTCACTACGGGTAATATCCAATTTGTTCTTCACACGTGTCTCAATTGGATATATCTCTTTTCCTTATACTTATAAAAATATTTAAAAAATTTAATCCATGATATCAATATCATGGATTTTTATTATATTATTATTATAATAATTCATATTATTTAAATTTATGAAATGGAATAAACCATTCATGGACATGGTAGGCCATACGTGCGCGTAAATGCTCTTTCCGTTTAGTTTTCCCATTGAAAGAAATAATGTAAATGATATATATTCATATATATGTATATGTATCATTATTCTATTAGAATTAATATAAAATATATATATATTATATATTATATATTCTCACTAAACCCATCCTTAATACATTCAATGTGGTGTGTGAATGAAACACATCTTTTTGAGGTGGCAGTAGTCCAAACTTCTCAATCAAAATTACCATATTTACAAAAAATAGAAAGTATAACGATATGTGTTGTAGTATAATTAAATAATATCAAATAAATTATATATAGCATATATATAGTATGTCAATTCTTTCCATCATAATTCCCATCATGAGAGGTGGTAATGGAAAATGAGCAATCATCATTTCGTGAGGTGATAGTTCACCATACACATTAACAGTATGTTAGTTACCCATTAGATGGAAGTGTGTGTAAGAGTAAGTTAAAACATTAGAATAAAAAAATATCAATATATTCATGAAAATGGTTTTATTAATTAATAGTGTAATAAGTACAATTGAAATAGTGGATAATGAAAACAAAATAAAGGAGCTTGAGGGAGGGTTTTACCTCTTAACCAATTAACTCTTATTGGTTTTCACCAAAGTGCTTTCTTGTATGTTTTGATTACCAAATAGAGGATTTTAAGAGGAATGGTTGTATGTTAGGAAGTGTATTTTTCATAGATTTTATGAACCTATGTGTATTGAGAGGTATGAATAATGGGTTGATGTGGTGACCTCTTATAGAGAAGGGAGGGAACATACTTTGAATTTTGAAAACATGTTATTTGTACCCACATTTTTATCAACAAAATTCATAAAAACCTTAAAAACTAAATAAGGGAAGGTTTATAGCCTAATAATGGCCATCAAATGTGTCTTTTACAAGGGTCTAGGTCATTTGGGCCCTTAAATTTAAGGGAATAATTAATCCCTTGTTTAGCTTCAATTTTCCATAATCATTTTAATTAATTTTAATTACTTTCACAAATATTTTTTGTCAAAAACTAAGTTAAAATATTTTACATTATAAATTATTCTGATTCCAATTATGGAAACTATTTTTCCAAATTCTAATAACATAGGTATCATAAATTATTTTAAATTTAACCCCATTTATAGGACATCACTGAGGGTTTTTAAAGTAAAAATGATAAAATGTTTGCTATGTTTTTATATAAAATCTCAATGTGAAACTTGTTAAAATTTCCTATATTGGATTAATTTATAAAAAATTATTCTTATTAATCAAAAAAAATTTAAAAAATATAATTTTACTTCATAAATAAATTAGATGAAAAAAAGTTTTGAATTTAAATTTAGTATTTTTCACTATTCATCCAAAAACAATGTTTCCTTAAAAAATCCCAGAAATTAACCCTAATATAATGTCTAAAGTCTAAATAAAAATGAATTTTATTATATCAAATTTAAATTCCAAATTTTTTTAACTGTAATTTTATTTTTTATAGAGGAATATAAAAGTAGTTCTTTTGAGAAAATAGTATTTTCAAACATATAAGGACTTTACCGAAAATTATATATTTCAATATAAATATGTTTAATTTATATAAAACCATTATAAAAAAATATTCGAAAGTTATTTTTTACTATTAATATTATGAATATTAAAGGATAGGTTATAACTATCTAATTTAATTAATAAAAAAGATGTCTCAATGAAACATAGTGTTGCGTGTAACGTATTCCATGTTGGTGTTGCGTGTAATGTATACCAATTTAGTTCCATGTGGAATGAATTTTTTAATTATTTCAGTGAAAGATAAAAATAAAAATTTAATTTATTCAAGAATAAAATGTCCATAAAAACCCACTGTGTTACAGGTTTATGGGGAAGAGGTAGTATTACCTGTAAGTTTCCGGTTTCCATCACTCTATATGAACATTTAAAATTAGTTATCACTAAAATAAATACTTAAGGAACTAATATATTAATTTCAATACCTATATGAGGGAAATTTCCATGAATTTAAAAACCTCTAATTCCATCAAATTTGGGTAGATAGAGCATTCAACATAAAGGTTCACCTCTACACTTTTCTTTACAGTGACCTGGTTTTGGAATTGAGAGAACCTGTGATGCCTGAAAGGAGGCCACCAATGTTGGATCCTAATTTTTAGGTTTGTTTCATCATCCATAAGGTTTAATCCAATGGTTCATAGTCATTAATCACTATGGATAGTAAGAGAACCACACTTCCCACAAATGCAAGGTTCCTCAAAAAACACATTGCACTAACTCTATGGAGCATTAAATTTTCTAAACTGTAAGACCTTAGAATGAATATCTCCCAAATTCTGGTCAAATGGAATTAAACTATATAATAAATAATCCTCATCATATTATGTTAAAATTAATGAATAATGAAACATCTCGTTTCTCGAATCCACCCATAGGCGCCCCGTACCTGTTTGGTCACATGGACTCAAGCGCATTTCCCCGAACGCCAGAGGCTTTTTACTAGAAGTGAGGGCCTTGGGTGTGATAATGGGGAAAATTTTCCCTCATTGGTAGAGTACACAGCGGAAGTACACAATACATACAATAGCGGAAAAAGTAAATATCCAACAACAATAAAGAGCATAAAACTGATAAATAAACAACTGGAGAAAAATATATAATGATGCATGATGCATATGCATCTAGGGAATCATCCAAAAACATCACAATGCTAAATATAGTACTAAACCCAAGTACAAAAGGAAAACAGATAAACAACTGCTCAGCATAGCAAGCCTCATCTTGGTACCATGCTCTCCATCTCCAATGAAATAAAGAACCTGAAGTAGAAGGGCACTTTCCCTTATCTATACCTGCTACAATATAATCTGTTTGGACCTAAAAGCATGACCCAAACAGGGTGTGAGACAAAATCCCAATAGGAAACCACCTAAAGATCTGTGCCTAACAGTTAGTGAATATATGGCAGGTAAAAGTACAGAAAGTAGTAAACATGAAATTACTCAGTAGAAAACAATCCACAGTTTCTAACATATAATTTACAAACAAGAAATATGACACTCAAGAAAGTAAAACAAACAGGAAACACTCTGGGTCGTTCTCATAGCCTTACCCCAATGGTTTAACCAAGAAGTACTAGAAACCCTCTATAAGGCACACACAATCTCACCCCTCTAGTTCAGATAATGAATAGACTCTCTAGGGAATCACTATCCATGAATTCCCCATATAGTCTCATATTGTAATAAAGGTGCTCTAAGGAATTACTCAACATCTCATTCCCCCTGTGGTACGCATTGAGGAACTACAGACACTCTGAGGAAGCACTCATTGTCAATTCCCCCTGTGGTCTCGCATCGTATTATAAAGACACTCTGGAGAAGCCCTTATGTCCATTCTCCCTATGGTCTACTGCAATAGTTTCTCACAGTCCCGTGTAACGTGAGTAAGTATCGCATCGCGTAATGGACAAAGTAACCTCATGAACTACTTGGCTAGAATTCTACAGCATCTCAGCATGGAATAACAACAGTCAGACCATTCTAGAAACTAGGCATGGAACTAGAAAATAGCCTTACGGACAAAACAAGACCAAACGTTCATAAACAGGAAAAACATGCATGGGTAAAACATCCAAATCCCAGTAAATTACCCTATTCCCAAACAATAACCTCTATACAGGCATATAAGCAAATCAGGAAAACAAAAAGGGAAAAACAGGAAACACGCAATACCATGTTCAAGGGTATTGGTGAAATTTGCACATAAATACTCCAAGACTTCCTACAGAAAGGCACAAACAACCTTCCTTGATCTTAGGAGATCAATATACATGAACCACGAGGCTTGAATCACCTTAGAACGTCGAATACCAAAAAAACATCTAAAACATTCAACCCATTATAACTTGGAAAAGAGAATAAATTGGAAAATGATGGTCTGGAATAAGTTAGAGAATTTTGCAGCGATTCCAATGCAATGAACGGTGCTCGAATCGGAGAGCGGACGAAGGATCGGGGGCTTGTCAAAGATCTGCAGATGGTAGGCACTCTCAGATGAACAAAACCTAGAAAGAGTGGTTTCTCTCCATCAGACGTGACCCCGGTGTGTTTAACTAAAAAAAAAGAAAGTACACGGTGTGTAATTTTTTAGTACATGGCATGTACTCATCTTTTCTGTACTCCTCTTTAAGAGGAATCCAAACACCCTTACACGGTCGTGTGTGTGGCCCCTACACGGCCAGCACACGGCCTTCAGCGGCAAGGAAGTACATGGCGTGTACTTCAAAAATTTCCATGAACTCCTATTTTCTCAAAAAACATAAAAAAAATGTAAAAACATACCTAAAAAAAGATCTGAGTTCATAAAAACTTGCCCCCTTAAAGAAATATGTCCCCGAATTTCCCTAGAGCAGCGTAGAAGATGAAACCCTGAACAACTCCGGCCAGTGTGCTCGCACATCGGCCCCCCTCTTCCAAGTCTTGTCATGTACCCGCTCGTGCTTCCATAGCACTCATACCATAGGAACAGACAGTTCATAGAGAACCTTTGTACTGTGATCAACAATCTAGATCAGATTCTCCTTGAACGACGCATCCACATCAGGCTCAACCTCCTTGGGTTGAAGGACATGAGATGGGTCTGAAAAGTAACGTCAGAGCTGAGAAACGTGAAAAACATCATTCATAGCCTGGTACCTCTGAGGTAACTACAACCTATAGGCAACCAGCCCAACTCTCTCCATCACCAAAAATGGCCCGACGTATCTCGGTGAAAGCTTAACCTGCCTTCTAATCGTCCTATGCCCCAACCTTAGTGTGACATGCAGGAAAATCTGATATTCGACCTCGAACTCCAGAGGTCATCTCTGCTGATCAGCATAAGACTTCTGAAAGGACTGTGCAGTATCCATCCTCTTCCAAATCAACTCTCTTTGCTCTGTGGTCTCCAAAATAAGATGAGGTCCCAGCAAGGCTACCTCTCCTGACACCAACCAATATAAGGGTGATCGGTATTTCCTACCATACAAAGCCTCATATAGTGCCATCTGAATAGCCTCTTGAAAACAATTATTATAGGAAAACTCCACAAGAGGTATATGCTTCTCCCAAAAACCTCCAATGTTCAGAATGCATGCTCGGAGAATATTCTCAAGCACCTGAATTGTACGCTCAGACTAACCATCTGTCTAAGGATGGTAGGTTGTACTCAGAAATTATGGAGTGCATAAATCCATGCAGACACACAATCTCACAGATGTACAACCGCACCAGATCATCAATGCTAAAGGTCTCCTTGATTGGAAAGAAGTGAGAACCCTTCATAAGTCTGTCAACGATGACCCATTCAACATCATTCCCACGAGGTGACCTCGGAAAACCTGTAACGAAGTCTATCGTGACATCGTTCCACTTCCACTCCGGAATGGGTAATAGCTGCAAAAGACCTATTGGTCACTGATGCTCCACTTTCAATGGCTGATAAGTGGAACACCTCATGAAAAAACTAGCAACATCTCTCTTCATACCTGCCACTAATACAGGCAGTGAAGATCACAATACATTTTGGTGATAATAGGATTAATATCCCAAACTGAGGAATGAAAATCCCACATCAGCTGCTCGTGTATGTCTGCTGAAACCCATACGTGTCCCTGGAAACACAAGATCTCATCCTCACCTATGGTCCATACAAGAATAGGGTCCTCTCCTGACACACTTTCCCACAGTACTAGGCCTTCAGAATTTGATATATGCTTCATTCATACATGATTAAGAAGTGTAGAGGTAGCAGCTACATAAGATAGAAAATTCATCCCCCATCTGTCATGCACCTACAAATGCATCTTAGAGAATAGTGGCATAAGTTGCCACTCACTACTGGCCTCCGGAACTGCTTGTATCTGAGTCCTCCTGCTCAACGCATCAGCCACTGCATTGCCTTTCCTAGGTTTATAGGAAATATCATAGTCAAAGGACTAAAGATACTCAACCCACCAGTACTATCTCAAATTCAGATCATGCTGAGGGAATATGTACTTGAGACTTTTGTGGTCAGTGAAAACCACAAAATTCACTCCCAGAAGATAATGTCTCCAGTATCGTAGGGAATGAACAATAGCTTCAAACTCCAGATCGTGAATCAGATAGTTCCTCTCATGTGGCCTCAACTAATAAGAGTCGTATGCAATGACTCTGTCTCCATGCATAAGCACAGATCCTAGCTTGATATGTAAAGCATCATAGTAGAAATTGTAGCTCTTTCTTGGCTCTGTCTAGACTAGTATCGGTGCAGAAGTCAACCTCCCTTTCAGCTCCTGAAAGGCTGACTCACAAGAATCTAACCATAAGAACATCACACCCTTCTTGGTCACACCCATCAACAGTGCTGATAAGTGTGAAAAGTCATGTATGAAGCGTCTATAGTATCCATACATCCCTAGAAAACTCTACACCTCAAAGATGTTCTTTAGCTTCTCCCAGGAAAAAACAGCTCTCACTTTCTCGGGGCCTACTGATACTCCTGCCTCGGAGATAACATGGCCCAAGTAGTGAATCTGATCCATCAAAAAGTGACATTTAGAGAGCTTATCATATATATGATGCTCCCTCAA
Organism: Viscum album; assembly: GCA_963277665.1. Lineage (NCBI taxonomy): Eukaryota > Viridiplantae > Streptophyta > Magnoliopsida > Santalales > Viscaceae > Viscum > Viscum album. Next base: position 1,530,862,751 of record OY728120.1, on the reverse strand, counting down.
CGTACTCAAAATGATCTCAATATGGGTAGAATGGTTGTGTTGAATATGATAGTACACCAAGATATCGTCCATGAAGACCACAACGAAAGAGTCTGAGTATGGATGGAACACTCAGTTCATCAGTTCCATGAAGAATAGAGGTGCGTTCGTGAGACAAAACGACATAACCATATACTTGTATAGATCATACCTAATCTATAACGTTGTAAGAGGTATATCTAATGGTCTAACACGCAACTAATGATAACCGGATCTCATGTAAATCATCGAGAACACTCAAGCTCCTCGAAACTGGTCAAAGATATCATCAATTCTAGGCACGGGATATTGGTTCTTGACTGTAAATTGGTTCAACATCAGATAATACACACAAAGCCTGAGTGTACCATCTGCATTCTTCACAAAAAGAACAGGAGAACCCCATGGAGATGTACTGGGTCGGATGAAACGCTTTGCCTGCAACTCCTTCAACTACTTATTAAGCTCTTGTATCTCAGGTGTAGCCATACAATAAAGAGGAATGGACACTGGTGCCACTCTTTCCATGAGCTCAATAGAAAAGTATACATCATGATCTGGAGGAAAACCTGAAATTTACTCTGGAAAGACATCTCTGAAATGATCCACCACTGGAGGAAAGTATAACTATGAAGTCCCCTGGTCATCCAGATAAAGACTAGAAATCTGGGATGTAACTGCCCCCAACCCATGATGCTCTGGACCCAATCTTCTCGCCCAGACGTCCCACTCTCCCTTATGAAGAAAAGATCCACCCTATGGTGATATGAAACTCACCCTGTGGCAATAACAGTCGATGAATTCCTGGAAGTGATCTAGCTAGTCTATTCCGAGAATGACATCATATCTTGTCATCTCTAGTACATAGAGATCCCATATAATGTGATACCTAGCAACCTCTAGAGTTCACTCCTTGCACTGACGTACACTAGCTGTCCCAGACCCCAATGGTGTGTCTAGTGTCAAAGTATCGATAGAAGAAAAGATGCAGAGCCCAAGTCTTTCCACAACACCAATAGAAATAATGCTATGGGAAGCCCCTGTATTGAAAAGAGCAGAAGATAAAACTGAGGCTACTAAGATCATACCTCGAACTGTAGGGGGTCTGGGATCCTACTCTTGCTGGGGCTTCTCCACTGCAAAAGTATTACCTGTACCACGACCTTGTGACCCTGCCCAACCACTCTGAGTTGATCCACCCAGCTGTTGCTGAATGACCTGTGACTAACGACCAGGGACTCGACCTCCACCTCGGCCTGAACTGCCGGAATAACTCTATTTCCCATACTGGTGAAAAAATGGTGGCCCTACTCTAGAATGAGGAGTCATGGATGAACCCCTGTCACCAGCTGCTTGTGAGAAAACCTGACAGAATCACTGAAGGTGTTTCATATTGCCGCAAGATCAGAAATCCACTAGGTCTCTCTAACACTGCAACCTCGTATGCCCAGCCCGTCCACACTAATATCATACCACCTGGCTACCTGAAGATGTGTCTCACTGCCTAAGATCACCGCGAGTAGACTCCCTACAGTGCTTCCTGCTGTCTGCTAGTGGAGCACTAACTCTGGATGTGGAACTGCCCTAGCTCTCACTTTCAGAATCTCTCATATTACACTCTAAAATTAGTGCCTGGTTTACGATAGAAGTGATGGAATTCAACCGGAAGAAATTAACATGTGAGCGGATCTCCGGTCTGAGACCATCCTCAAACTTCCTTGCCAAGAACAACCCATCTCCGATCTGGAGGGGAGTGAAATGTTGAATCTCGATGAAACGAGAGGAATACTCCATGAAATAAAGGGTACCCTAATCTAAGCTCATGAAATCTTGGGCTCAGTTGGCCCTGAGGGTCTCTGGATAAAAGTAGTCACAAAAGACGCACTAAAACTCCTCACACACCATAACCTGCTGATGACCTGCCTGTAAGATTACGTCCCACCACCTCTTGGAAGAGTCTCATAGCATGAATGTAGTGAGATTTACCTTCATTTTTAGAGGCATCTCCAGATTCTTGACGAACATTATCATGGCTTCCATCCATGCCTCGGCAGCCTGTAGTCCTCATTCTTGTGAGATGGTGGGAGGATGTTTCTGCTAGAAAACTCGCGTCAAGTCTTCCATAGACATGGCAGAAGGCGGAGCTCCCTGGAAGATCTGCATCATCCTCAGAATTCCCTCCCTAAACTGTGAATTAGTTCTTGAGTCAGGTATAACGGCTGGTGCCAAAACTAGCATGACAGGAGGATTTGATGGAAGCCCTTGATCAGCCATGTCCGGTGTCTGATCACCGCTTGGAAACTGGCATACAACCAGAGGACATCTCGGTGACATGGCTCTTCATGGTCAAACAAACACTTTATATCACATTATCAAATAATGAAAACTAGGATTTTAAGAAGGTATCAGGGGTAGAAAGCATTCAAATTTTACAAAACATGACTACACAGCATGTGTAAAGACTACACGGTGTGTTCCCTTAGGTCATTTACATGGGTGTGTACCTTTTCCAAAATAGGTCGTGTAACACCCTAAACACAGGGCGTGTTATCCTAATACATGGTATGTACCTGGATCCTCTTCCCCTACCTGATTCCTTCTACACGGTTAAGCCACACGGCTCTCCTAAAACAAAACTACATGTAATGTTCAATGTAGAAATGGCGTGTACTCAACAAGCCTCACCTAGCCCATGTTGTTTGTGACACGGCCTGACACATGGCTCGAACAACACGGCGCGTTCTAGACGGACACTGAATGTATGAGAGAAAGGATAACACCAGCTTGTGTTGCTCGTGACATGGTCGGGTACCTAGGTCAGACAACATGACGTGTTCAAGGGTGACACGGCGTGTATAAGAAGAGACTCCATCGACCAGTGTTATTAGATATAGGGTCGGTTTCCTAGTATTATACTACATGGCATGCACAACCAGTACATGACATGTTCCCACGAGATTTTCCCTATCCCGTGTCTCTGCCTACACGGCCTATGACATTGTTAGGGAATACACAACATGTACATAAAAGACACAACTTGTACTTAAGAAGAACATTATCTTCTTGAATAGAAGAACACATGGCGTGTAGTCAAAACTACACGGTGTGTATTCTGGGTTTTTCTGGATAGTATGCCTCAGAAACTACTTTGGAGCCCAGAAAACACTAAAACGAACACTGTAAGTGCCAAATTCCGATCCGTGAGGGCCCATACTCCCCGCGGATCAATGTTTGGAATCTTTAACAAGTTACAAACAAGGTAAACAAGTCAATGATCCACCAAATTCCGTTCCATGAGGGACTATAACACCTCACAACCCAAAATTTGGCATTCATTTAGGTAAAACCTTACAAAATCAATGCTCCAACAAGAAGAAGATATCTTTATCAAGGCATCTATCACAACAGTATGTATATTCAACACAACATCTATCACAACAACATGAAATTACAAATGCATCCTCAATGACATGGAAAGAATGTGTGACATGTGATTTCTAGCATGTGTCTATATGATGCATGAGATGACACACCCACATCTCATCAGGTTGTGATAGAAATAGAACTGCAATAACAACAACAATTACAACCGAAATCATGTGAATCACCCAATGGTGAAATCAAAGAAACTATAAAATTTCAAACTAGAAAAATTATAATAAATGAGGTAATATGTATTTTCCATGTACACGAGTCAGATACTCCCGGGCATGACTCATTACCAAGTACTTATTCCGTCCTATCCCAAGATATAGGCTACAAATAGTATGTCAGGAGAAAAGAAACACTCTGATACAACTTTGTAACAACCCTGGAAAAGTGAGACTTAAAAGGAAAAATGTTACTACCCATGTCAACCAGGTGCACCTTTCTTTTTGGGAGCCTTCCAGATTAGTCCTCTACAGTTATGAATGCTAGGCTTGGAGTGGTGATCAGGATGGGTGACCTTCTGGGAAGGTTCCCAGGGTGTGTGTGAGTGAGGATAAAGCACACTGGAAAGGACATGTGTTGGCTTGTGGGGAAAATCATTAGTCAGATGACCCATTCAAGCATGTGGGTGGGCCCCAAGGTGGGTACCAGATGTCTGGGGGGCAACTGGTGGTACTTGGTGGGTCGGGACATGACGGCCATGTTAAGGCAGGGTAGTTGTGCTGTCATTGGGACCCAGTTGTTACATTAATGTAACAACCCTGGAAATGTGAGACTTAAAAAGGATAAATTTTACTACCCATGTCAACAAGGTGCACCATTTTTTCTAGAGCCTACCTTATTATAACTCCATAGTTAAGTGTGCTTGGCCTGGAGTAGTAATCAGGATGGGTGACCTTCTCGGAAGTTTTCCATGGTGTGTGTGAGTGAGGATAAAACACACTGAAAGAACATGTGTTGGCCTGTAGGGACAATCCTTAGTCTGATAAGAGACCAAAGTGAGTAATAGCCTATGGTGTGTTGGGATGGAAACCAAGGTATTATAGGAGACCGATGGGGTTATATGACATGGTTCATGGCCCGGGAAGGCGGGTCGTGAAAAATGGTATCAGAGCCAATACCCAGCCGGAAGTGCTTAGGAAGTGCTTGGGTTTGACACTTGGGGTCCACAACGAGGGCGTTGTGCTTTAAAGGGGTGGATAATGTAACAACCCTGGAAAAGTGAGACATAAAAAGGCTAAATGTTACTACCCATGTCAACAAGGTTCACCTTTCTTTTCGAGAGCCTACTTGATTAGAAATATATAGTTAAGCGTTCTAGGCCTGGAGTAGTAATCAGGATGGGTGACCTTTTGGGATATTAGTCTGATAAGAGACCCTAGTGAGTAATAGCCTATGGTGTGTTGGGAAGGCAACCAAGCTATTATAGGAGACCGATGGGAGAAATCATTAGTCAGATTACCCATTCAGGCACGTGGGTGGGCCCCAGGGTGGGGACCACATGTCTGTGGGGCAACTGGTGGTACTTGGTGGGTCGGGACCCGACGACCATGTTAAGGTGGGGTAGCTATGCTGTCACTGGGACCCAGTTGTTACATTAATGTAACAACCATGGAAAAGTTAGACTTAAAAAAGGATAAATGTTACTACCCATGTCAACAAGGTGCACCTTTCTTTTCAGGAGCCTACCTGATTAGAACTCCATTGTTAAGCGTGCTGGGCCTGGAGTAGTAATCAGGACGGGTGACCTTTTGGGAAGTTTTCCAGGGTGGGTGTGTGTGAGTGAGGATAAAACACACTGAAAGAACATGTGTTGGCCTATAGGGACAATCATTAGTCTGATAAGCAACCCAATTGAGTAATAGCCTATGGTGTGATGGGATAGAAACCTAGGTATTATAGGAGACCGATGGGGTAAGATGAAAAGGATCATGGCCCAGGGAGGTAGTTCGTGACAAATGGTATCAGAGCCAATACCCATCGAGACATGCTTAGACAGTGCCTGGGTTTGACACTCGGGGTCTACAACGAGGGCATTGTGCTTTAAAGGGGTGGATAATGTAACAACCTTGGAAAAATGAGACTTAAAAGGGATAAATGTTACTACCCATGTCAACAAGGTGCACCTTTCTTTTCAGGAGCCTACCTAATTAGAACTCTACATTTAAGTGTTCTAGGCCTGTAGTAGTAATCATGATGGGTGACCTTCTGGGACAATAGTCTGATAAGAGACCCTAGTGAGTAATAGTCTATGGTGTGTTGGGAAGGAAACCATGCTATTATAGGAGACCGATGGGGTTATATGACAAGGTTCACGGCCCAGAGAGGTGGGTCATGACAAATGGTATCAGAGCCAATACCCAGCCGGAAGTGCTTAGGTAGTGCCTGGGTTTGAGGCTCGGGGTCCACAACGAGGGCGTTGTGCTTTAAAGGTGTGGATAATGTAAAACCCTAGAAAAGTGAGACTTAAAAAGGCTAAATGTTACAACCCATTTCAACAAGGTGCACCTTTTTTTTGGGGAGACTACCTGATTAGAACTCTACATTTATGTGTGCTTGGCCTGGAGTAGTAATTAGGATGGGTGACCTTCTGGGAAGTTTCCCAGGGTGTGTGTGAGTGAGGACCAAACACACAGATGGAACATGTGTTGGCCTGTGGGGAAAGTCATTCGTCTGATATGTGACCCTAGTGAGTAATAGCCTATGGATTGTTGGGAAGGAAACTAAGGTTTTACAGGATACTGAGGGGGTCAGATGACAAGGTTCATGGTCCGGGGAGGCGGGTCGTGTTGTAACGTCCTGATCCCAGAAGCCACCTAGAGGTTCCCCGTACCCAGTTTGTCACATGGCCTCAAGTGAATTTCCCCGAACGCCAGAGGCTTCCAACTAGCAGTGAGGGCCTTGGGAGTGATAATGGGGAAACAATGCCCTCATTGGAAGAGTACATAGCGGAAGTACACAATATATACAATAGAAAAAATAGTAAATATCCAACAATAGTAAATAGTGGAAGACTAATAAATAAACAACTGGAGAAAAATATATAATCATGAATGATGCATATGCATTTATGGAAGCATCCAAATATGTCACAATGCTAAATACAGTACTAAACCAATGTACAAAATGAAAACAGATGAAAAACCCATCAACATCGCAAGCCTCAGCTTGGTCTCATGCTCTCAATCTTTAATGCAATCAAGAACCTGAAGTAGAAGGGCGCTTGTCCTTATATATTCCTACAAAAATATAATCTGTTTGGGCCCAAAAGCATGACCCAAACAGGGAGTGAGACAAAATCCCAGTAGGAAACCACTTGAAGACCTTAGCCTAACAGTCAGTGAATATATGGCAGGTAAAAGTACAGAAAGCGTTAAACATGAAAGTACTCAGTAGAGAACGATCCACTGTTTCTAGCATACAGAAACAAGAAAGTAGACATTCAAGCAAGTTGAACAAACAGGAAACCCTCTGGGTATTTCTCACATCCTAACCCCTATGGTTCAACCAACAAGTACTAGAAACCCTCTGGGAGGCACACATAGTATCACCCCTCTAGATCATCTAAATAATTGACACTCTAGGGAAGCACTCACAATCAATTCCCCCTATAGTATTGTATCATACTAAAGGCGCTCTGGGGAAGCACTCAATGTCGCATTCTCCCTATGGCATGATCCGAGTAACTACAGACACTTTGAGGAAGAACTCAACATCAATTCCACATGTGGTCTCACATCATATTATAAAGACACTATGGAGAAGCCCTTATGTCCATTCTACCTATGGTCTACTACACTAGGTTATCACAACCTTCTATAAAGTTAGCAAGTATCGCATCGCGTAACGGCCGACGTAACCTCATGAACTACTTGGCTAGCATTCTACAACATCTCAGCATGGAATAAAAATACTCACACCATACTAAAAACTAGTCATAGAACTAGAAAATACCCTAATAGGTAAAACTAGACCAAACAGTCATAAATAGTCAAAACATGCATGGTAAAAACATAAAAAGCACAGTAAATTACCTTATTCAAAAACAATAACCTCTACTCAGGAATATAAGAATAGCAGAAAAACAACAATGGGAAAACAGGAAACACGCAATACCTCTTTCAACAGTATTGGTGGAATTTGCACATAAATACTCAATGAATTACTACAGAAAGGAATAAACCACCTACCTTGATGTTAGGAGATCGATATACATAAACCACGGGGCTTGAATCAACTTATAACATTGAAGATCTACAAAAACATCTAAAAATTTGAACCCACAAAAACATGAAAAAGAGAATATATTGGAAAACGATTCTATGGAAGAAGGGAGAGCTTACACCTATGATTCCAACACAATCAACGATGATCTAATCGGAGAGTGGATGGAGGATCGGGGGCATGTCGAAGATCCATGGATGCTCGAAACTCTCGGATAAATGAAACCTGGACAGAGTGGTTTCTGTTTTTCAGACATGACCCTGGTGCGTTGAATGAAAAAAAGTACTGGGTGTTTACTTTTGGAGTACACGGCGTATACTCGCCTTTTCCATACTCCTCTTTAAGAGGCCTCTAAACACCCTTACACGACCATGTGTGTGGCCCCTATACAGACATCACACGACCTTCAGTAGTAAGGAAGTACACGGTGTGTACTCATAAAGTACAAGGCGTGTACTTCAAAAATTTCAAGAAACTCCTCTTTTCTCAAAAACTCTAGAAAATGTAAAAACATACCTAAAAATAAGATCCGGGTTCTTACAATTAACAACTTGTTCAGATGTTTCTAAACTATAAGATGCATCATCTTCACTGTATTACATTAGACTATGTTACTAACATCATGATCAGAGGACATTAAACTGCATGACACATCATCCTCACCATATGATGTTATAATATGTGATTAATATCATAATAACATAATGTTAAATGGTATGAAACATAATCATTGATTTATAACATTAAAATTTTTAGTTAACAACCTCTCTACCTGACATTAAACTACCTGGAAAAGCCCTATTTCATGAAATAAAGCTCCACGATAGATTGTCCCTCACCATAGAGGATATCCTCTTTTGGTGTCTCTCATATATTGTACCTCCTTTAAGAACTAAATTTTAATTGTTTAAAATTTCATAGGATACATGGATACACTAGGTTGTCTCAACTCTTGCCTAGTAGATGACATATTTGGTGGTTTTCCCTTGAGAATGGGTTGGACTCTAATTTACCAATATGACCAATTAGTATACTTGAGAAAGTGTAGGTGTGAGACCAAGATCATTCAAGTATCCTTGAATATTACTTCATATCCACCTTCACACATTCAGTCTCCCTCAATTTTGATCCTCATCATCTTCCACACACAAAATGATTTATTGGTAGTAACATGATGGGTCTTGTGTCTCAAACATAGTCAAAGGTTGACCCTAGTTTCCCTTCCCCACCCCTAACGATAAGGTGGTGGAAAATTCATTTCTAATACATGGTTACAAATCACCCATCACCCCTTTTTAAATGCATTTTTGATTTAGATCCTATGATTCATGAGTTACATTCTCTCCACCCTCCTTTATTCTGGTAGAGTTTTAAATCTACCAGTGTTCCCCCTCAGAACATTATTGAATGTGGACTAAGAAAGTATGTGTCATGGAAACCTTACTAAGATAGATTCTATTTTCCTCTATCATACACTCTAATGTTACAAGATATTCCACCCAATACTTCTTATTTACCTCATCAAGAATAACCCACATGGGTTATGAATCTTGGTGTATTGTCCCAAATAAAATTAAAGAACAAAAACTCCCCAAAAAAATTATATTATGGTCTAAGTATGATGGCCTTAAAATATGTGAATCATATTCAAGAGATATATTTTAGGAGAGAACATTTATTACCTCCAATAATGATGGGATCATACTATCATTTATGCCATGTGAACATCATTTTAACACCCCTTGATCCAACATGCGTGATCTTAAACTGAAATTTACCCCTTGATCTAAGCATGATGGATTTAATCTATATGTATCCCATCCTAGAGACTTTTATGTCGAATAATTCCTCTCCTACCCTCTGTTCATACCGGGTTCCTCTAACCCTTCATGCCACATGATCCCCCTTGTTCTGGTCTTGGCCTTTATCATACAACCATAAATGGTACACCCTCCTTGGTCGAGACTATATAACCTTAATCTACATGTGGTATTCCCTACCCCATGAATTTAAACTAATGGAACTATCTTTGTTCAAGTATTCATGAACCTAAACTCTGACCCCCCAAATGATTTATTTTCATGACCCGTAACTACCCTAGAGAAGAGGAACAAACACTCTTCAAGTTTAAAACCCCCAAAAGTCGGGCTAAGAAAAAGTAAAATCTTTACTCACTAAGTTACTCTTCCATGGATTGAGTAAAAATTAGAGAATAAAGGGAAAAATAAAAAAGACAATATGGTTCATTTCTGAACCATAGAAAAATCATTACTATGCTCCCTAAACTAATTGGTTAAGAAAAGCGTTATATTGGGTCTTTCAATCTTTTTCCCCGTCGTTATATCCTCTAAGAGGAACTATCTTCAATGTTCCAAATTAATGTATTATTGCACTTCTGGGAGTGTAAATAATTCTTTGGGATCACAACCACTGGTTTCCCCACCTCCACAGGTTCTCCTTGATGGATTATGTGACGTTTTAGTTTGAAACTGTCAGTTTCAATCATGCACTCTCATTGAATATGAAAACTATTGTAGAGCCCCTTGTTTCTCACATAATTTTTTAACTCATCTTGGTTAAATATATTGGATTTGTCTATTCCTTGATATAATTATGATTAATCACACCTACAACCAATTTGAGTTTCCTTAATCATTATCTTTCACTGCATTTATATCGGGTCAACATCATGGTTATAGGACATAATACTACACTATGAGGTCTGTATTGTAGGAATATAAACATCATATATTTTATGACTTGGTCACATAAAATTAATCTATATGTAAATTTTTTTTTCCAAATTATGTTAAATTTTATATCCCATCATCCCCGCCATATGATATTAAACTAATTTTTCAACATCTCAGTCATATGATGTAAAACCATGACAAAACATCCTTGCTCCAAGAATTTAAACAACATTGCTAATGTCTTTATTTATAATGTTAGAAACTATATAATTTGATCATAATCTTAGCTAGAGTGGATAACCCCCTCCATTACGTTGACATTATCCACCTACACCACCTATAGGAACTATTTGTGACTTTATTACCATTTTGTGGGACATGTTGTGATGAACAAACCTCATGTTATGGGTCCAACCATCACTAATACCATTTCATGGGAATTACATCATCCATACCCAAACTTAATGACCAATATCCTTATTTTTGGTTCCAATATCTCATAGGGAACCACATAATCTCTTACCTTTATCGAAAATCTTATCCCTCATCTATACTGATAAGCCTCACCACTATACCCAAACACACAGTTGTTGTATAATTAAAATGTTTTAATATAAATAAACATCTACTGATATTCACCCATAAAATTCAAGTATTTCCCTATTTGGATCATGATCATCCTCCATTTATGAGTGTGATCCCTTTTGGTGATGGATCATTGACTAAATTGTACCATTTTCAATCCATGTTAAACATAATGAGTTTTAATTACGTTTGATAGTTCCTGTGTTTTGAATATGGTCACTAGTCGGTCCATATTTTCCACCCATACAAGATGTTGTGGGACCTAGATTTCAAAGGAATGGTTAGTATGCATCCTTCTACCATCAATCATTACCATATTTTTTTCAAGATATTGGAAGTCATGAATTATTTCAATCAATTCCCTTTCATTCTCCCTTTCATTCTGGTAAAATTCAACATCCTCAATGTCACCTCGCACATGTACCTAAACACATCTATGAAAAAATTCATTCCTTGGGAGAATTCCCCAACCAACAATATCCTTTAATGGTATGTTCCCAATGGTCAAGGTATCATTCTGACCCCAACCCTTATTCCCCTATTTCACACTCTCATGTGGATTTATTTATGCTACACAATTACTTTTTTCCACACTAATCATAGATCATGTTGTCTTAGGAGTTAGACAAGATTACATTCTAATTAGACTAAGTCATTCCTCTTATGGATAAGGAGTCCTTATGGTCCATAAATTATGACCATAGACAATGTTCATCTCTTATATTTGGGAAGAACCATCCTAGAAACAAGAATGTCCTTTTTCCTAATATTCACATTTGGATTTCTATGATCTAGCTAGATGGACCACGTAAAACCCCCTCAGTACAAGACCCACAACCTTAAACTGAAAATATTGATAATATTTATTAATCTATACTATTAAAAATACTTCTCACCCTCTTTCATTTTTTCATAGTATAATTAATTACACTATAAATATTACTCTCTGTTACATGAATTGAATCTATTAGATACCCCGAATCATTTCCCGAGAGGATGTCCCCCTATATATTATGGTATTAGTATCATAATTTATGCACTATCAAAAATACATGTGTATTTATTACCACATTATGGGATACATAATTATTCCCACACTACCTAATTTCTAGATAAAATTTTATAATTTCTCCCCATCAAAGAATTTAAGACTCTTTGAAAAACATAGGATGATACCTTTACTCACATAGATCTCGGGTAATTCCCCTTTTTCTCATATATATGTTATACCTATAGAGTGTAGTTCATGATCCAAGAATCCTAACCATAAACTACATGCCACTTGTATGGGTATGATGGTATATCATGGCATTGAACCCTATAGGACATACTATTCACATTGTGTTTGTTTCACATTAACCATTAAAATTATCTTCTTCCCATCATATCCAAAGCTCCACGAGCTCAAACCTAGAGTAACCACCCTTTTCAAATCTAAAAAACCACAAAGTCTGGCATTCAATTTTCTAACTTTTGAGACAATAAAAAATAAATCTTAAGAGGAAAAAATTCTTGTTATGTTAAAAAATGTCAAAGGGAAGCCATAGTAAAAGTTATACCTCCATTTTCCAAGTCACCCCTCTGACTTGGGAAGAAGTGAAAGTGAAAATGGAAAAGGTATAAATCCCATGAGACCTGTTATTGTGCCCACAAAAATACTACATATACTTTCAAAACCTATATGTTTAGGTAAATGTTAAAGGAAACTGTTCCCCCCTTCCATATTTCGATCCTAGATGTATGAATTTAAACTGTACAACATTTCATCATTACCACTTGATGTTAATTCCACAGTTCACATACTCACCAAATTATGATAAACTATGTGATCAATGATTTCTATATAATATGTAAAATTCCATGGAAATGTACTAGAAACTTGACAGTAAACATTATGATATATTATTCCTTACTCAATAAGTTATCTCTAGTATAATATTGGCTGCCATCCACATGCCGATTTTGGTGTTGGTCACCTTCCACACCTCATCTTGAAATATTAGTGGCTTGATTCCCCTTCCACATGATACATTGTGTTCGATATACCACTATATCTGTTCCACCCATAAATTATTCCATATAAATGAATCTTTCATCACTAGAATTGGGCTTTTAGGCCCTCTATTTACATTAGTTTTATTATTTCTATCCTAAAGAATCTACTCACCCTCTACATGTTCCTTATCTTATAACCCTAAAATTCAAAAACCTATGATATTAGTTGTATAACATTAAAAGTAATTCTATATGGTCAAATCCATATGACAATTAATTAAGTAACCTTTTATACGACTAGTCTCATCTTTGTAGCATGATTGAGTCACAAAATCATTTATTTCATAGGGTTGTAATTTCCATTTTCCTCATTGCCCACATGGCTCCATTTTTATTAGTATTTTTTGTAGATATGATGAGTAAAATGAGGAATTTCCATATGAGTTCTCAAAATTTTCCTGGTAAATTGATTCATCCGCCGACAAGATTATTTAACTATGATGTGAATCAATATTCATCAATAAAATCCAAACAGGCTCCCCTACAGTGATGATTAAATGCTCAAAATTTATTCTACCCATATTATGTACACACCCTTGAAAAAACATCCTCATATTTAAATGGAATCCCCTATGGTGATGGAACAGGTCTAAAATAGTATTTCCTCTTGTCTAGGGTACACATATTGAATGATACATTTTACAAAATATAGAAATGGAACCCATGTTTCTAATGTCTTCCACAATTATCCTCATACTATATTTACTCCACCAATTGATTCCAACTCATGTATTCATAATTTACCACTTCTTATATTCACATTTCCCATATGTAATTGTCGCACCGTCAGTGTTATGCCCTCATGTAACCTACATATAAACGGGGAAATCAAAATTATAAAATCATACCAACCATATTCCCTACCCTTATGTGTTTTAATGGTGATCAATATAGAATTACAATACGGAACCTTCTCCCCCCTTTCTAACACTATCATGTGAATGAATAATCTTTTGTTATAATATTGTTTCTAACATTGGGAATGACTCACGTGACCTTAGAGATTCATAGTTGGATATTATATTGGTGTGATATAGAGGAAAATATTAATATAGTGATCTAAGAAAATTGGTTATTTTTTTCTTAATAAAAAATAGGATGGATCATCTATATATCATAGTCTCTACCTCATTAAAAAACAACCTATGGATTTTCATGGGTAATGTACCCCTCTAACTAATCCAATATTGATCAGGTTTCCTCAATGACCTAATGCAATTTTTACAACATCAATTTATGTTCCTCAACAACATGATGGACATAATTTAACAACATTTCACTTATCCTTTCTCATTTTTCAATCTTCTATGGAAATCTCCTTGGACACTTCAGCCATAGCCACCATCAATTTTACATTTATTTGGCTGATGGTTTATTTATTTGTAGTGATAGTGATATAGTACAGTCACACTTCATCCTCCACTATGTTGAGATCTCATTCATCCTCTTGAAATACATTAAAACCATCAAATGTGAGATCATATCAGGAATTATTAAACTATTGAAAAAATATGGGCACCTACTTGGACATAATATACAAAGGCAGTGCCTAGAGGGTGAATTAGTCCACTCCATCAGTTACTATGTCCACTGAACAATGGTTAATGTATCTCAAGAAGCCTACAAGATCACTCAATGGAGTATATGTGATGAATTTCTATGATACCCTTGAACAGTGCAACAACACTTAGTTATCCTTGGTGATATATGACCCAAATTCTTAAATATATTGTAATAGGGTAGGTTGGTATTTTTAGAAAACCATGAGAACCTATGTGGAAGGATGCTCCTATGAAATCATTTGTGAAGATGTAGGATTCATGTAAAGAGGAAATATTGACTCAATAAAACCCTCACCATGCTCTAGTTATTTGTTTTCCAAAGAAACTGGTGTCCCATTAGTTTCCTCACCTAATGAAATATATCACTTCCCCTAGACTGAGGTTCCCCCATCTTGAGAATAAAATTCCAAAAAACCTCACCCTTCCTCAAAAATGAAAGAAGGTTCTCCACTTCTAGGGATATACACCACTGGTCTAGATTCCCAAACTCCAGTTACTGGGTTAGTAGTCAGATCTCTAAGATCTTGTGGTGCTTTTTTTCTTTGGGGTGACACATCTCAATTCACTATTACAAATATTTTAAGGTTTAGTATAACTCATGACAATGTTAATATTCGAAAAACATCTTAGAAGTCACGTATTACATTAATTGAAGTGTCTAATGATTTCTATTTCAGTAAAACAATAGATCAAAACATTAGGGTATGCATATAACCCAACCAATATCTCCAATACTAATGTATAGAAGTTAAGGTATATCAAAAAATATCCCTCGGTAGTTCTAGGAACACCAGTGGTCAACATAGGTTCTTTCAAGATTTTGTAACATGATTTTTTTTAAATGTAAAATAGAAAGGTCCATGCATAATTCAAAATAAAAGTCCCAATAAAATTGAAACTATCCAATATAAATAAGTATTTACCTTAGGGATTCATAGGTACACTAATTATCTTCCACCTTTTATGATGAATATCACTCGTAGATAGTTTCTTCTCAAAGACCATAGGGCGTAGCTCCCTACCCATGACCCAAAGGGCGGGGATGGGGGAAGAGTTTCCCAAATATTTTCTACAATATACCCATTAAATTACTCACAAATAGACATAAAGTAACCCTCTTAGTTAATATGAGAAGATCTCTACCAATATTATATTAGGGACACATTTTCATTATTATACAGTCACTTCACAGTTTGGTAAACATGCGTTTATAATACTTAAATAGTGATCATGAAATTATACACATAAGATAGTGAATTAATTCATCAGGGAGTATTTGAGTCATTTCATACTCATGAGAGACTTCTCTACTACATTGAAAAATATATCTCCCCAAAATATTACCCAAAGAGCCCTCACTATCAGAATCGTGTGAAATAGAACCATGCACCAACTCCTCCTAAGTTGTCACTTCAGTAGCTATTAAATGAAATAGTTTTTACATTGAAAATTTATTGAATCTATTTTGTGTAAGGATAATCCATTACACACCAAAATTCCAACCATATATCATTGAGAGTCATTTGAACATATTTTTGTAGTCAACTCAGGTGGAAAGACTGGTGAACTTGACCACTAGTATCATGATAATATCTCTTTTGAGACTCCACTAAAACTGCTTCTTCATGTTGAGTAATCAAAACATGACCCACAATATCTAGTGTTTAGGGTGGATAACATCCTCTACTACCGATACAAAATATGGAAAATTATTCCTCAAAGCCTCACCATAAAATCATTCTACAACTCAAAAAACTCTCTACCTGCTCATGGGGTCACATCCTCATGGGATCCATACATATTGGGGAATACATTCCAGAATAACCAATTTCATAATGACGGGAAAGAGACCACAAGGTTACCTAATCTATATTATTTTTCCTATCATGACCCATTATTAAAACATGGAAATCTCCCTTGATATAATATGTCATATTTCCCAGATTCCATGAGCCACCTCTAATAGAGTGACCCAACATACCCATCCTTGTAGCGTTGTGATGGGATATGCTACCATCCAGTTGTGAGCTTTGTCATATATAAGGTCAATTTTTTCAAAGTATAGTGGTAACTCAATTGTCCTTCGGAAACCATCCCAGATGTTCATCCCCCATAATTAGTGTTTGATATAAGGATTCCTCTCCAAATGCACCATGATTTATAATTATGTCTTGAGTAATGAATATTGATGATTTTGAAGTAAAATATAACAATTACGTATAGAACACAATAGATTTGTTTTTCCCAATATTTTCAAATATCAATACACCTAAGAAGGATTGAAAATATAACATGTGGTTGATATTCACATCCATGTTGTCGAAAAAATTCTCGATATAAGCAAGGAAAGGCTTTGAGTTGAAGTCATTTATATTTTTAATGTGACCCATCACCCATATTTCTCTATTCAATTTCATTCATACACTATTTTTATTTAGGGGTCTTCCAGTTATAGGAATTGAGGGGGGAGGGTGATGTGATTTAAAACTCGTACCCCTTAAAGTTCATTGAAGTCCATCAAAAAATATATTGGAAAGGGTCCAAGATACACTTGGTAATATCCTTTATTCTATCATGATGTAGTTTGTTTTAGATCCTATCTGGAAATTGGATGCTATATTTGATCCAGATTCCTGAGGATTGGATCACCATCATGACCCAGGTGACATTCCAATTACCTATGAACATTTCCCTCATATACAACAACCTTACAATCAGAAAAGATGACACCAATGGTAAAATCTGAACCTATAAGTCCCATTATTTGACAATAAACCCCACTAGTTGTATTCACCACCCAAAAAGTTGATCCAATTCGACCCTGAATTCTTATGATGAAGTACACCTAATCAATGCTTTAGTTGTCCTATAATGAAACCTCTAGACACATTTTGAAAAATTCAAAACTAATTATTGAACTAGATATCTGGGTGGTTGGAAAAATGTTTTAGAATCAATGTCAGTTTACTGATTAGAATCTTTATTCCAACCTGTGTATATTCTATATCTCCCTAATAACTTATGACTCGGAGAAACTAATCATATTGAAATCCTATGACATGAATCCATCCAATCTCAAAAATCTCCCATAGGATGATTCATAACTCTACTTAGTGGAGGTGGAATGTATTGGTGTTTAGTGAAAACCTACTCAAGTGGTTTAGAAATAGGTTTGGATGATGTTAGAAATGAAACTATTAAATCGATACCTCCTCAAATAATCCTATGATGAACATTTGTTATCCATAGTCAATATATGTTTACCATGCCTAATATGTCCATTTACTTCCATCCCTGATCCATCCCCCTAAATATAGAACTTTATAATTGTACCAAAATCAAATTTTTTCTGAGAATATTATCTAAATGTTGATATAAAAATGGTTTAGAAATTATTGAGTCATTGTTAGTTATTATATAACTATATTTCTTCTGGTTTATGAGGGTTTAAATTATTGTCAGATTGTAGTTAATCACAATATAACAAGAGGTGGACACACTCCATCTATGAATCTCACTGTGGATTGAGAACCAGTGCCTTGGTGGGTTTAAGTATCTACCCAGAATGATGACACCTTACAACAAGTGAATTTTGTTGAGATAAAACTTGTTTCATAGAAAATAATATTTTTTCATATCTATTGAGTAATTTTATTGTACTTGGTTCCCATTATATACCATCCTTGATCAATAGAATTATGTGTTTTAAAAAATATACCTCCTTCTCCTAGTAAGAATAGTAGAAACACTCTGTTAAACCATTTATGTGGTGTTTTAAGTATTTTCTAATTATGGATCAGGAAACATTAAGTTATGATTCACAGGTGTGAATGATTTACACAACTGATTCCAATTTCATGAATGATCCTATTTTTGAATGAATATTTTGGATTCACACATGAAGAATCATTGAAATATATTATAAAGGAAATGAGTTGTGAAAATGAAATGGTGTTGACCATAGAGTATTTATAAAACACTTGAGTTATATGAAAAGAGAGTTCTTCTATATTTTGGAGAAGTCCATGAAACAAACCAAGTTCCACCTTATTTATTACTGGTATGGTTCAAACAGGTGGCATGATGTTTTCGACACAACTGTGTGACCCAGTCCACATTTTTGTAACATGGGTGCAAGTTTCATATCCTAGGATGATAATTAGAAGACTTTAGTGTTTTCATCAGAATTTATTCCTCTCCTTCCCTCCTATTTCCCATTCAAAATGGGTGATTTTTTTATTATGAAACATTCTTCCCCACATATAAGAGTCATACCCATTCCATGAAACATTGAAAAATGATCATGGGTTAATACAGAAGAAAAGGACTGAGTAGCATGCAACCCCCAAAAATGTAGTTTAAGTCACTTGTGCGTGAAATGAGACACCTAATGACCAAATATACATATATACTGGGAATGAATTCATCTTAAATGGGGAGTTATTGATGAAAATTTCTATATGTTCATGAAACACACATATTTTCATGCAACCCACTTTCAAGAGAAAGGAAACATCAAATGGAAGGACTTTTATGCCCACTCAAGCAGTCCCATGATAGTAAATGGTCAAGATTATTTTTAATTATTCACACCATAGGTGAAATTGAACATCAATATGATTTTTCATGACACAATACCTCTTGTAGTCTATATTTCCTATAAATATAGGATCACCTCCACCATTGGGGATGAACCTCTAGAAGTCGATAAGGCATTCTCTCAACTCGTGATACTTATTATTTCAATAATTCCAGAAACTAGTGACTTCCATGGATTACCAAACTCTATGAACATCCATGATAAACATAACATAGGTAACAAATCTCTTTTTTATATCTTATATAGGTTTCTATTTAAATTTCCCAAATAAACATAGATGTTTTTTCATTATTCCATTTTCTCGCGCTACTAATGAATTTTTGTAGAACCAAATTTATGTTCAATTATTCCCTTAAAATCTACCAAAGACCCTTGGCATAGATCACATGGTTCATGAATTTATCAATAATTTCATAACCCAAACATTATGTGACATAGCCTCATATTACCCTATTCAATTCATTATTTTTCCAAACATAGTTACACCCAATTTGAGTGCTCATTGGACCTACACCAATTCAAACTAGTTTCACTCATTTAAATAATGTATAAATGACCATTATCTTAAACCACCATTACCAAGAACATCACTATACTCATGGTATGTGAAGCCTTCTTACATTCTTCTCCAAAGCAGAAGTTTGGTCATGTGAAGACTTCTTTGAAATTTTTAAAATGGGAAGTTTCCATGACTCTCACTTTCAAAATTAACATGTGTATAAGATACATAATCATCGACCAAGACATAATCAAGTCAAACTGACCATCATTCCCCTCGTTGATTCTAGGAAGGATCCCCATACCCTTATCTCTTCCCACCCTTACTGAAAATGGGAATATTTATATATAATCTCAAACTACATCATAAATTTAGGACATTAAACTACACATCATAGAATCCTCATCACACAATGTTAAACTACATGAAAATGTCCTCATCAAAATAAACTAAACAATAGAATTACCCCATGTGGTGATCATGGTATTCCCTGCGAGATTATCACTAGATGACCCATCTAACAAGTGAGATATTCTTGATGTGATGCCAATGAGATAATACCCCATACTTTGGGATTCTTATATGCATAATCCCCTCAACATCCCTTATTTCCATCCATTTAATGATTTATTCATTATTAAAGCATGAATATAAACTACATGGTATGGTCCCATCAGATGGAATTAGTCTATGTAATCAATCTAAGTGAGTTTTGATGACCACCTCCTAAAAGGGTATATAGGACACCTCATCGAGGTTTTATAATAATGTACCAATAATATTTTATCTCATTTGTTAGTGGAGAGCCTAATATTACTTCAATATATCTAAAATAAGAATCCAAAATTCCATCTCACCTCCACTTTGGGAGTGAAAAATTCTAAATCTGAATCATCTTTTTGGATTATATTGAACATCCCACTATAAAACCAATGTCCCTAAGGATTTTGTAAGCAACACATGAGGCTAAAATTTTTCCAAACTAGAATTTAATGAGTTTATATACAAATTTTACCAATATTATACATTAAATCTATTATAATTTATTATTAGGATTTAAAATTTAAGCACCCTCATTCAGATATAAAATTTCTCTTATCCCATTACATGGTGAGTCTACATGGGAGAATCCCCCAATAGGAATTTAAATTTATGATTTACTTGACATATAATTAAACATTTGATCCCACCTAGTAAATCAAAAATACAGTCTCAGGATGAGTCTAGAGAACCTCAGTTGACAATTCTAAGAATAATATGTTTTATGGTTATGATATCTTCTCAGCCTACACAAGTGAAGAGACTGAGATCCTACCTCATGTGATTTTCATGATATGCATTATGTGATGAGATTAAAATGCATATGTGATGTGGATATGACCTACCATCACATTACTAAGGTTAAGTGCCCAGGATTCTAGCTCATTTGAGGAGAATGGGATTCCTTATGTGATTATAAAAATAATCCTATGAGATGAGAATATGATCTATCATTATTTTGCATAGGTGATGTGATGAAGTTATTACATGATGTGATGACCACATGTTACCAATTGTGACAATGTTAGTAAGCCTTATGTGATGAGATTATGTTTCTTATCCTGATTAGTGTTTGATTCCACCCATGTTGAATGTGTTACACATTGTGTGATGAGCATAGGCTGTCTGAGGTGACAAGACATGGTTACTTTCTGCCGTAAACATAAGTTTCTTGATGGATATAATGATATTCAATGGGGTTTTCAGATGATATGCCTTATTTCATGAGAATATGATATCCCCTCAACCTTAAATGAAGATTACTTTTATAGATACCTAACATGACCATGTCTTTATCAGCTCCTACTGTTGGTAGAAACCATGTCAGAATAACAACTGACAAAATTAACTGGTGTCCATGTGAAGATGCCAAAGGGAAAGATATTCATTAACATGTATTAGATATACATGGAAGAGTCAAATTTTATGCAAAAATCCAAATAGGAATCCATTGAAGGAGGATTTGATAACCCATTATCCCATTATGATCATGGATATGACATTATCATCAATGGTGGTGAAGACCACCATCCTTTAGAAAATGGGAATGAGGGGAAATGATAATCATGAACAATCATAGGATATAGATTATAGGGTTAAGGCATTCCTCGATTTGAGTAACCGAAAACATAGAATTGGTGAATTAGATCATAATTATGGAATCATGTTGGTTTTAATATGAAATAAAATAGTTGAAATATGATTTATAATGGATCAATGTAATATTAGAAACAAATATATTACTAAATTTAATTGGTTGATGATGATTAATAAATAATTATTGTGTTCTTAAATGATCTATAGTCTGATAGGCCATAATGGTGGTATTTTTGTACCCTAAGAGGCAATTACTGTAGTTGAGTCTGGGGTTAGGTTGCATCCCTTACTGTGGTTGTGTGCGATATATATTTGTATTTTATGATTTTAAATTTCTTAGAACTTGTTTTAGTTGGGAATCTAACACACAATTGTTTTGGAGGGTGGTTTACCGTAATATCTAGGTTGGAAATAGAAAATATGATTGACTACTCCCTCCCCCCCACTCCCCATAAGACTTTCATTTTATTATGTAGGCATATCCAAGTTGTAATAGAATAAGGTATAGTGTATGGTCTCACATAGGTTGTGATGACTCTTAGTGTTACAATATATTTATGTCAACCCAGTAATGAATTATGGTTACATAAAATAATTATATAAAGTTGTGGTAGATACGACATCACATAGGTGTACATGCAGGATAGTTATGGCTTTGGGTATAATGCCTAATACATGAGGTAATGTGGCTTCTAGAGTTATTCTTGGTTATGGGTGAGATAATGATAATGAGGTTTTGTTAGTTTACATAGGATGAATAATGAATTGGATAGGGTTTCCTTGGATTTGGTAGGTTGATTCATGGGAGGGGTCAGCACATGACTTGTGTTTTTGGGGTGTGAGAGTGAAAAACCTGTGGGGTAGTAGATGTGAGGTACCTTTATTGATACATATGATTTTATACAGATATTATTGTCTTTTATATGATTGTTTGGTGATTGATACATGGTTATTATGATAAATAGTTTTACAATGTTATGGGATAAGTTAGTTCCATTTTTTTATTCACTGGGCTTTTGTATGATTATTTCACATTTTTCATGAGAGGTTTGTAGGAGAATCCTACTCAAAGAAAATTATATTCCCACACTATATATATAAACTCTCTTTTAGTCAATTAATATATGATTAGTGATCGAAATGATAATTTCTATCTCATGGAGTTATTCATGAGATGTTGGAGTTTCTAGTTAATACACAGGTATTGGTTACAACATTTTTTATGACACATAAACCTCTTGCATGAATTTTTGATAATTGAATACATTAAAATTATGATTTAAATGGTTAATTCTATCCCAGATGTCTAATGATTATTTAAAATATGAAATGATACACTGATCGTTGTAAAAAGTTAAAAATGAGACAAATAGATTGACATTTTCATTGGGATAAGTCTATCCATAACGTTGTATGTCCGTGGGATTCTTATAGGGACAAGAACTGAAGAAACATGTTGAAATGAAGGTTAACCTAATACAAAATAGAAACTAAAATCATGAATTATATTCATGATGTGAAAAATAATCCTGACATGAAGCTCGACATTGAAAATAACATTTTAAATACAACCCATAACATTCACCACATGGCACTTGTGTTTTTCTATGAATAATTTCCATCATACACATAAAGATTCATTGACTATTGGAATTTAAAGGAATCAAATATTTTTGACATGGGAGACACCATTTTTTGGTGGGATTATTTTTTTTGGCCAAATTAATGATGAATTAAATCAACTAAATTACTTCTATGTCTATAAATAATGATCCATAGTTTGGTTGAAATCAGTCAAGTTGCATATCAAAGACCTGGGTGAGACATTGCGATGGTGATTCCTCCACCAATTCCACTTATCCATACATTAAATTATGAATCTATTTTATATCATCCTTCCCCACTAATCAAAAATTACTAGGATGCGGGGGTAATTACCACTTAGTGATAAGGGATTTATCAAAATGGGGATGGTTTTGTGGATTTTATTTTCTTTATTTATTTAATTTTTGGGGTTTCCATAATAGTAAACTAGTTTAAATTTATTTTTTCTTTCCATTTCAGGACCATTGAATGGAATCTGGGAGGTTAATTTTTAAATTACATAACTAATTACATAGAAATATCTGATGACCTTTGAATAGTCTTTATTAATTATGTTCAAAAATTATATGAAGATAAACATGTTTCTGTTCGTCTCTAAAGTACCTGACCATTGGAAAAGTGGGATTGCTACATCCTGAAGGGGGTATAAAGACCAATAATCTCCCTCATCTTGACTAAAAGACAAATATTATGTAATAAAATTAATTTCTATATCTATTTTCACATAAAAACTTATTATAAAAAATCCAAACACATTTTCTCAAATGATTTAAAAAACACCGTTAGGATTTCTATATTTATTCCCAAAATAAATTGATCAATTATTTATAAATTCTTAATATATACTTACACTACATCTGTGGGTTCTACCTCAAACTCACAACTTTCTATATTATTTTAGTTAGTCATAATGATTGAGTTTAATATAAATATTTATATTTTTCATCTTTAGTAAACTATCAACTCCCTATGAGTGATAAAATTCTTGGAACCATTTCCATGGATATTTTCAAGTTAGTTTTTTTGGATTCTAATTTTTAATTGTTTTATTTTAATTTCCCTTTTTTACACTGGTTAACTTTCTGGGGGTAATTTCAGGTTTAAATAATAAATTGAACAAGTCAAACACTCATGAAAAAGGGAAAAACATTATTTATCTCAATCCCAATATGGAAAAAACATTAATGAAGAGTAACGAATAAGTGACCATGGACGGTGTAGATAAGTATCTAGCTAGTGGAAGAGTTTGACAGTGAGATCCAAACCAGAAAACCCTCACTGATTATCTATGTCCATTGAATAGAGTATTTCAACCAAGTGTAATGGTTCCACCCATCAAAGATATTCTATTTGGGATTGAAATCATCATTATAATCGCAAACAACATGTAGTTCACTTGACTAGAACCCTAAGATACAACATCTCACTTGGGAAGATTTCACAGAGTACATGAAACATTTCTATTTAAAATGTTTCAAATGACATGGTACAACTTTTAATTTTAATATTATCATTTAAGTAATGGTAATGAAAATGGCTAGAAATTATTCCATCTCATTCCATCAATACGTGGGCTGATTTCGCAAGGAACATCTAAAACCGATTCTTCCTTCATTACAAACATCGGTTTCAATATGAAAAAAATAATCTGTTTGATGATGAGTTTATATATAGTATATATGAGTTCTTTAAATATTTAATTAGGAAATGATCCCTTATTGGAGTAGATATTTAGCTAATAATACAAACGTTTTTGAATGGTATTGTGAAAAGTGATTGGTTGATAGTGGATGTTCCAGTGAGAGGATCATTGAGGATGAAGTCCCATTAGGGGAGCTAAAATACACTTTTTGAAATGGGATGTAATATATTAAAATGAAATATATGAGGTAAGAAATGAGGAGGAGTGCACATGGTTGAAAGAAATTTCTATATGGGGGAATAGATGGAATACCTAACCAAAAAATGGATATTATTATGGGAAAAACCCCATGCCTTGTATATAAAATAAGTAAATTGTATTGAGTAAAATGGAGGAAATAATTTCTAGGTTTGGAATCTGAAATAATATAAAGGTTAAAGGTATTAATTGAGGGAGCCATGATTCAAAACATAGTAAGGGAAATCACTATAGAGCCATGAACTTATATTGGAGGAAACCATAGACGCATTCATGATTGCAACCAGATATTTCATAAAGTAAAATACTACCAAATCAATGTAATAATAGGTTATGATTAAAGAGATTATGGAAGACATAATAAACCAAAATACCACCCTGTGAAATCCAAAATTTCAAATTGGCCAAATTTATAATCATCTTAGAGAGAAGTAGATAGTAATTTTACATAGAATCCTAGAAGTGAGCATCTATGAAGAGTTTATATTCACCACCCATAAAAGCAGAAAGCAATGAAAGAAAACCCTGATCCATGTAAGGTGCAAGAAAAAAATTTAAAAGTAAAATAATATGAAACTAAAAAATATAAATGAGAGAAAGTAATATCTAAAAAATTACAATAGGTACCACCACATTACTATTCAAGGCTAATTTTTCTAAAGTGGCTAATATAAGGTAAAATGGATACATAGAATATTAAATTTCATGGACATTTTAAAAAATTACCTATTAATATTAATATTATAGAGGATATTTCAAAAATTCTATCATATTACAAACATATAAAAGGGATTGTGACTGAAATACGAAATCTAGAGAAAACTAAAACTTCTCAACTCACATGAGAGTGCTTCATTATATTGTTGAAGGAAATTACTAAAAATAAGTAGGATAAAAGTAGGATTTCAATTAAAATTAACATCAGGTATAACACAATTAGAAAATAATTGTGTGATCTATGTTATAGTGTGAACATCATTTCATATAATAAATTCAAAATATTGGGTTTAGAGAGGATAAATAAAACCTTTTTTTGTATTCCATATAGAATATTCAACAGTGAAATACCCCAGAGGGGTCATTGAATATATCATATTGAAATTCAAGAAATTATAATTCCTAGTGGATTTATTAGTAATAGACATGGATGAAGAGGGGTTCATTCATATTTGGGGAAGACCATTATTAGATACCAATAAAGCATTGAGAGACATACAATGTAGAGAACGCTTCCCAGAGTTTGTAGGGAACATGCATGTTTCAACAATCACCAAGTGATGAAGAGTTATAATGTTAAACATATAGGTGATCTAGTGGAGGAAAAAATAGAATTTGAGGATGTTGCTGACATTAAAGAAGTATATGAGGTGGATTCTATTATATATGAAAATATCAAAAGTAAAGGTGATGAAAACAAATAAAAGGGAATATGAGGGATCAGACCACTCACGCCAACAGATCAAATAATAAAAACATGTTTAATAAGGACCAATAGGTATGGATGGTACATAACCATACAATTAAATTTTTCGTATTAAAAAACAGTTGTGGTTCAGAACGACGGATATAGACTCAGTGCCACCCATGGGAATAGTTAAGCAACATTTAGAAGAAGGATATGAGAAATAATACATGAATAGGAAAAAATAGGGGTCAATTTTGGATTTAAAAAATCTAATAATCCCAGTCATCTATCACCTGATCTAAAAATTCTATTTTTGATCAGAATAAATTAAAAAAATAACTTTTGAAAGGAAAACTAATTTTTTTAAGAATATATATTTTTTGGAATTGTAAATCCTTATAAAATGATTTAAAATTTCATTGATAAAGAAATTTACTTTCATTTTTTTATCTTTGTTTTCAAGGTCCATAATAAAACTATAATGCAACATGATAAGAAAATGTAATAACTTTTCTGGAAGTGAGATGATGATTAATGTCTCAAAATTAGCTAAATAGAACATTAACAGCCTAATCATGAAGCATCACTAAATAATGGGAATAATGATTTCAATTTTATTTCATTTGTAATATCCTAATATTTATATATTTATTATTTAAAATATAATTTATTATCATGAATTTAATATTTTCTTTAATGAACTAATCCTGTTGAAAAAAATACTTTTAATAATTACCTTGCCATGTTTTTAAATTTCCTTATTAAGAATGTTGAAGGAAAAAAATGGCGGAATGAATAAGTGGGGATGAACATGGGGATTGGGATTTGATAAATAATGAATTAATATGATTGGTTAATTTTTTTAAATGAATTTTTTTGGGATCTAGTATGCCTTGAATGTTTTATATTTGTATTAATTGATTTTATTATTCATCTGAATTACCATGAGTGATTGTACCTATAAATTATTATCACTCTTTAGACCCCCTATAAGCTTAATATTTATCATTGTTTTTATATTATATTTCTTGATAGACTCTAGAATAATTTATTCTAGACCATATATGGAATCTTATCAAATTTATGAATAAATAGAAAAACATTTACAATGACTAATACATGTTATTATTTAAAACCTTTATCCTTATACAAAAATTCACATTGAATCCTAATTTTTCCCAAAGAATATATTAGTTACCTTTATATTAAAAGGGAAATGTTTCAAGCCTATTATTTCATTTCATACTACACTATAAGTGTGTAACATTATATTGAACTAAATATGTGCGGGGGAGTTGGTCATCCATGGTGTATGGGGAATATTTCATTGAGGAAAGTCTTCTGTGTTTTTTTGGTTTTAGGGTTGGCCATATTTTTATTATACGAAATCATTAACCTCTTTTTTAATAATAATATTGAAAAAGGTTTTTTTCTTGGGAGGATCACAAATCAGTATTTTTAGATCAATGCTATTTTGATCGTATGTGGGTATGTGGTGAATGTGTGATTTTTATTAAATAAAAAATTTATAAAAAGAAGAAAAAATTAAAAAAAGAGAGTTTTATTCAATAATTATGATTACTTTAATCATATTTCCACTTTAGGCATTGGGGGTGGGGAGATGAAATATTCATTATTATTGGACTATTTCATTAGGATTATATTTTGAAATAATTCAATATGATTTTGAGTAAAACAACCTTTGAAGCCTTATTTCATTCATTACCCACAGACCCTAAATCCTCATAAACATTCCATCCTTAATTTAAAGTCCCCATCAATTACTATCATATCCATATTTATGTGCTGGAGATGATATTTTTCCTGAGAGACTTTGCAAAGTGACATGTACTTGTGATTTGAGTAAAATTCCAGTAACATTGTTTACCTTGATGATGAGAAGAAAAATAAAAGTTAGGTGAATTAAAAATTAAATTCTTATTGATAATTAATTGAAAAATATAAATGGAAATTTAAAATAGAAATTTTAAAAAGAAATGGGAAAATTAAAATACTTGGTTCACTTATTTCTATGAAAATTTATGTGTTAATGAAATTTTAATTTCTGATGGAGAAAATTTATTTTCCTGCTTAATCATTAGAGTTTATTGACATTGAATTTAAATCATGGTAATGTGAGAATAACTTGTTGTATGTTGATATTTTATCATTTTGGGCATTCCTAGATTCATGTGTTGGGTGATTTTATACTTATATTACATAAATGAATTTTTATATTTATGTATATTATATTTGTGATTTAAATTGTTAATTATTTATCATATTTCAAATTATTTTTTACATAGGAAAGGATACTCCAATAAATGGTAAATGAGAAAAATGATCCAAACATATTGGAATTTTATTTCTGATAATGTTTTCCATGATGTAGTATGTCCATGGGATTCTTTTGGGCCTCATAACAAATGAAATAAGCTAAAATATAGTTTAACCTAATAAAAAATAGTTATTCATATCATGAATGGTTTATAAGACATGAAAAATAATGAAAGCATGATCCCTGGCATGAAATAGTAAATTTATAGGAAAACCCCTAAATTTACTGGTGTGACACAGGTTTTCATGTCTTGGATCATAGAAATCACACCCATAAAGTGTTTTGATGCATGGAATTCAATGGATGCATAAATTTTTGACCTTAGAGCCACTGTTTACTATAAAGAAAATTTTTTATGACTAAATTAATGATAAAAATAATGAAACGTGGTAACTTCAATTCCATTAAATAAAAATCCATGGATCTTTTAAAATGAATCTATTTTGAGATCAGTGTCTTCGTAAAGGTTCAATGCTACAGATTCCCCCCAAAATTCTTATTCTCAATATTTTGAATTATAAAATTATTTCTATTCACTACACCCCATTACTCCCACATTACTACAATGATGGGTTAATTCTTCCTTTTTACTGGGTGGTGTTGATAAAGGGGGAATGTACTATGGATTTCATTTTCTAATTGTGTTCATGTAATTGTGTTTTTACATATAATAAACAAATTTTTATTTTATTCCTCATTCTGTTTCATACCACTAAATTGAATCTAGTAGTTACATTTATAAATTGTGAAACTTATTACGATAAACTATATCAAGACCATTGAATAGAATAACATTATTTTTATTTAGAATGGCCCTGATACATACTCAACTTAGTAATTCCCTAAAGCAACTAACCATGGAAAAGGGGGATTGTTGTGTCTAGGGGTATTCACAGACTGAGGATGTCCCTTTTATTGAATCCTAGACCAATCATGAACAAAAAAATTATTTTCTAAAACCATTTTCACCCAAACCATGAATCTATAAAACCTTGAAATGTTTTCTACACTGAATTCAAATATCCAAATATCCATTATTTCCCTCTTTCCAAAATAAATCAGTATATTGTTATTAAATAAACAAAATATACTTTTTTTGACTTTTTTGGTTCAAACTCAAACGTTAAACTTTCTATATTTTATTAGTTATTGACAATTTTTGAGTATAATATATATAATTATAATTGGTTAGCCACATAGAAAACTAACGATACCCTATTAAAAGTCATTTTCAATTTAGTTTGATTGTATTATTTTTGAAATTATATTCATGAATAGGGATTAATTATTCAATTATTGGAGAGATTTTTTGTTTATTTAATTTTATCTCATGTATTTATTTATATATTGTGTGTAATGTTTCAATTTCATGTTAGTATACCCTTGGTTCTTATCACAAACCCATGGAATATAAGGGGTCGGTTTCAAGGGTTATCACCTTATCATTTTTGTTTTTCCTAGATCGGTATTAGAGGAGGGGTGATACTGATAGTGTGTTATAAATGATTGTGTATATTGGATAAAATAGATATTGAGGAATGACAGTGGCGAGGATACATGTTCTGGTAGGGAAACAATGTCAACAATACATGGTATTCTATATTAATAAGGGATATAGACTAGGGAATGAAATTTTATCCAACTATGATTTGATGTAGGGAACTTAAAATTTATTGACCATACTAAAATAAGTGATACTGCTTGTGGGCTAGAGACCATGCATAAGGTTTATGCATCATGATTGTCTATGCATGTGTTTAAATTGGGTAGATAATTGGAATTATGTTAAACTAAAGTAATTATTTCATGAACCATAAATATTTGATAACCCCATTTTATGGAGCACCTAATGTTTTATCTTTAATAAGAATAGGTATATATTGATTTCCCCATCAATTTGATGCTGAATATGTTCTATAATATTTTCAATCTGAGCATAAAAATTCAGAGGTTGATTACAGATACTCTTGGTAGGGGAACTCAAAAAGTTTCATCACAACTGTCTAAGAAATTATAAGGTATCCATTTCATATTGAGAGTAATATTTTTGGTTAGTGGAGGTGGATATTTTTTCATTTTAATTTCTTATCTGAAGGAGCATTGAGATTCATTGGTGGTGATGGTGTTACATCGGTTAGATCAATAATGGTGGATCATATTACTCAAGGATTTACATGAATTTTTGTATTTTATGGTAAATGTTTTGTGATTAGTATTATAGTGGGTTTAATCATTTAAAGGTGAAGGTGGTTAGTCATTTGAAGATTATTTCCCTTCTTTAGAGATGTTCTTATTTGTGGGAGGTTACACTAGTACAAAAAATGTTGTTTATGGCGGTTATTTTTTTTATGTCAGATTTTAGCTGATGTTATTACATGAGATGTTATTAATATTTTTTTTACATAGATTATTTTAATACCGATGTAAAAACCAAAAATCCAAGTTGTTTCTCACGCAGGTTCCTAAAAAACCAATGTGGAAAACACTTTGGAGTTGTGATTTATTACCTCAGTTTTTAAAAAACCGATGCGGTATATACTTTATTACATCAGTTATTATATAACCAATGTAATAAACTGCACCACTGAAACATTTATCACCTCGGTTATTTTCATAACCGATGTGATAAACCAATCTTCCAAGCATTCTTTTCATGTTGGTTAAATAATAACCTACATGAAAATATATATACAATGTCAGTTATAAAATATACGACGTAAAAAAATATTCCATTCTATTTATTTTGTCAGTTATTTCATTACTAACACAAAAACCCATTCTGACGAATTTTTTGAGTCAATTTTCAAAAAACTGATGATAAAAACCATTCCCAAGCATTTTTTACGTCGGTTATAAAGTAACTGATGTAAAAACAATTTTTGTTAAAAAACTGTTCAACCACAACTATGCCCATCCAAAGAAGACCTGAAACAGACAAAAAATAGACCAAAACAAAACCAGAACAAGACCACCCCCACCCCACTGGATAGACCTCCCACACCCCTGGAAACACCCCCCACAACCCAGAAAACCCCCTGGACAGCCCCCCCCCCCCCAATCTTTCGGACAGCCCCAACCCCTCTGGAAAGCCCACCCACCCGCCTGGACACCCTCCCACCCCTATGGACACCATGGACACCCCCACCCCACTGTACACCCCTCCCACAACCCTATAACCCCACATAAAACCACGGATTCCCCCTTGACACTCCTAGACATCCCCACACCCTCCTGGACAACCCCTCACTCCCATAGATAGCCCTCCCACCCTCCAGGACACCCTCCCACCCCCATGGACACCATGGACACCCCCACCCCATCGGACAGCCTTCCCACAACCCTAGAAACCCCCTCCCCATTGGACACTCCCCACACCACCGGACACCACTAGATACCCCCCCCCCCCGTACATCCCCCCCCCCCATGAGACATCCCTCCCCCCTCTTGGACACCCTCACTCCCCCATGGACACACTGGACACCCCATACCCCACTAGATAGCCCTCCCACACCCATGAACCCCCTAGCCCACCCCCTAGACACCCCCACCCCTGGACACCCCCTGGATAGCCCCCCACCCTCTTGGATAGCACCCAACTCCCCTAGACAGCCATCCCACCCTCCCGGACACCCTCCCACCCACATGGAAACCCTGGACATTCTTCCACCCCACTTGATAGCCCTCCCACACCCCTATAAATCCCAACCCCACGGGACACCCCCCTCCACCACCCCTAGACACCCCCCTGGACACCCCCACCCTCCTAAACAGCCCCCCCCCCCCCCCCCCCCCCGAGACAGGCCTCCCACCCTCCTAGACACCCTCCCACCCCATGGAACTGCCCCCCCCCCCCACCCCCACTAGACACCCTCTAGATAGCCCCCACCCTCCAGGACAGCCCCACCCCCTGGACAGCCTCCCAACCTCCATGACACCCTCCCACCCCCATGGACACCCTAGACACCCCCACCCCAATGGACATCACCCCAACACCCCCTGGAACCCCCCTAGACACCCCCACACCCCTAGAAAGCCTCCACCCTTCTGGACACCACCCACTCCCCTGGACAACCTACCCACCCTCTTGGACACCCTCCCACCCCCATTGAAAACTTGAACAGCCCCACTCCACTGGACATCCCTCCCACACCTTTGGAAACCTCCACCCCACTGGGCACTCCCACACCAAAAGATACCCCCTACACAACCCCCACCCTCCTGGACACCCTCCCATCCTTCATGGACACCCTGGACACCCCCACCCCCATGGACATCCCTCCCACACCATTGCAAACCCCCACCCCACTAGACACCCCCACCCCTGGACACCCCCTAGATAGCCCCCCACCCTCCTGGATATCCCCCACCCCCTGGATAGCCCTCCCACCCTCATTGACACCCTCCCACCCCCATGGACACCCTGAAACCCCCCCCCCCCCACACACACACACTGGACAACCCAGCCACGCCCTTGGAACCCCCCCCCCCCCCCCACTAGAGACCCCCACCCCTGGACAACCCCTAGACACCCCCACCCTCCTGGAGAGCCCCCACCCCATGGAAAACCCTACTAGCCTTCTCGACACCCTCCCACCCCCATGGACACCCAGGACACCCCCTCCCCATGACAGCCCTCCAACCTTCATGGACACCCTCCCACCCCCATGGACACCCTGGACACCCCCACCCCACTGGACACCCCCACACCCATGGATACCCCCTAGATAGCCCCCACCCTCGAGGACACCGTCCCACCCCTGGAAACCTTAGACACCACTACCCACCCCACTGGAAAACACTCCCACAACCTTGGAAATCCCCCACCCCACTGGAACCCCCCCCCCCCACACACACGCGCACACACCACTGGACACCCCCTAGACAGCCCCCCCCCCCCTCATACACCTTTCTGGACAACCCCCAACCCCATGGACAACCCTCCCACCCTCATCGGAACCCTCCCACCCCCATGGACACCCTATACACCCCCACCCCACCGAACAACCCTCCCACACATTAGACCCACCACACCCACCCCATAGGACACCCCCATCACACACACACACCCCTGGATACCCCCTAGACCGACCCACCCTCTTGTATAGCCCCCACTCTCCTAGATAGCCCTCCTGCCCTCTTAGACACCCTCCCACCACCATGGACACCCTAGACACCCCCGGCCCACTGGACTATCGTCCCACACCCTGGTAACCCCCCTCCCACACCCCACTGGACACCCCCACACCCCTGAATAGCCCCACCCTCCTGGACAAACCCAACCCCCTAGATAGCCCTCCCATCCTCCTAGACACCCTCCCACCCCCATGGAAACCCTGGACACCCCCACCCCACTAGAAAACCCTCCCACACCCCTAAAAACGCCACCACCCCACTGGATGCCCCCACCCTCTTGGACAAACCCCCTCCACTAAAGAGGCATCCCACCCTCCTAGACACCCTCCCACCCCCATGAACACCCTGGACACCACCCGACCTAACTGGACCTTCCTCACATACCCCTGGACCCCCACCCCACCCCACCCCACTAGAGACCCCCTACCCCTGGATACCCCCTAGACAACCCCACCATCCTGGACAACCCCCTCTCCCCTAGACAATCCTCCCACCCTTCTAGACACCCTCCCACTCCCATAGACACCCTGTACACCCCCACCCCACTGGACAGCCTTCCCACACCCCTAGACCCCCCACCCTCCTAGATAGCTCCCACTCCCTGGACAACTCTACCACCCTCCTGAACACCCTCCCACCCCCATGGACACCTTGGACACCCCCCCAACCCACTAGATATCCCCCACACCCCTGGAACCCCCCCCCCCCCCAACTAGACACCCCTAGAACCCTCCCTCCCCCCCAAGACCAGAATCCGTAATAGAAAAACCATCATAAATAGACCAAAACAAGAAGCCTAGAAAAATTAAACATTCACATCTGTAACATTAAAAACATTCAATGTCAAATAAAAAACCTAAATCCATCCTAAAGGACTACCAAATACACAATTATAATTACAATATTCAAAATTACATTTTACACTACAATCAATCTAAAATCCAATCAACCCTATAAAATAATTTGACCATTCCACTTGTTAGTGTTTGACCTCTTGATCACTATAGGGTTTGGGGTCATAAAATAGCTACAAATTAAAATGATAGTAGTTAACATGTATAATGAATAAATCAAATGAAATATATGGCAATGTTTAAAAGGAAATATTACCAGGTCAAAGTTCACAAGTGTTCCAGTTGTAATTATTTTATACATAAATCTTAACATATAATATCCAAATTCTATGACGCCTTGTTGTTCATGAAAATTATATTTAAATGATTGTAAAATCAAAATATTATTTTTATGTAATACATCAAAAAGTACATATTATAAATGGATATTTACATTTACTTTTACATATTTGACCATGAAACTCCTTTTCTTTTTGTTTTTTTGAAAGTAGATCCATCCCCTGTAAGAAAATAATACGAATGTGGTAAATTTAAAATTAATTATAATATATAAAACTATTAATAAAATGAAACTTAATTTTCAAACATATTCATAAAACATTCCCACACATCTCCATAGACAGAGCATATCCAATAAAGTGTTTTCTCCCTTGGAAAAAAACACATATCATCCAATGTTAACTGATATAAGAAAATTTATGGTTAGTGGGTTTTTATGTTAAAAGATAATTAACTCTTTTCCAGATATATCTTTCATACCTCTCAAAAAAATACATCATCCAACAATGGATGATTATATTATATTCAAATCTTTGAGCAATATGAAGCATTCTTTGTTCCTCATCCAATGCATGTGCTTCTGGGAAAATCAAATGTGGGTCCATGGATCGATATACATTTGTTCGCTCATTATTCTCACACATGTTATAAAGATACCTAATAAAAAATACACATACGTATAAATTTTTAATAAATATAATGTAAGGAAAAGGTGTTATGACTTATATGGAAAAAAATTTCCCCACATTGATGCCAAACTTATCTCCTACAATTAGCTCCTTGATATCATTTTTCATAATCGCCACATATATTACACATTCAAAAACATGATCTTTCATTGGAAACTCATAATGATCCACCAAAAAATTTGAATGTCATGAAAATATATCAAGACTACTTGAATTTGTATCTAATTTCATATCCATTTGTCTTTGTTGATGTTTATACAGTATTTCTTTACCTTTGAAGTATTCCTGTAAAAATAAATAGGAAAATATATTAGTTTTCAAATGTTAAAACAACTTTAATAAAAAAATAAAATAGAATACATAACATAAAAACCTATATGTTAATGAGTCACAAAAGTCTAGAAGGCCAAATTTAAAAATGGCTGATACTATGTACAACTATCATCACCTCATATGTAGGTAATGGTACTTGAGTTGATCTATCTATTATATCATGTATACTAACCCTGTGATGCTCTACCTCTATCTATTGATAATGAACTTTATCTCTTATACAATATACCAGCCCATATTCAACTATATGATATTGAGGATCATCAATATACAAATCACAATAAGTAGGATGTTGCGGAAGAGGAGTGGGGGCTACTAGAAGAGTTGGAGGAGTGTGAGCTAATGGCGAAGGATGATGATAAATATGGGGTATATAGGAGGAGGAGGAGGAGTGGGAGATGTAGTCCGAAATTTTCTTTGCATGTCTGCAAACATAGACTGTACCAATGCTATAATATTTTCTACCATTTTCGAATTAATATTATGATCTTCAGCCTCCAAATATTATTTTTTTAAAACACCCTCAATGGAAGAATTTGAAGAAAGTGGCAACACTTTTCTTACCAACACACCCGTCGGATATCCTCGTACATGACGAGGATATTCGGGCTTTCCCAATGTTGTAGATAAAATATCTTGCCTCCCAGTAGCTGTAAATACCCCCTCATGAGCTATGCTCCTTAAGAGAATTCTATATTGATTAAATTGAACATTTCTGTAATGATTCAAATTATATAAAGAATATATTTAAATTAAATAAATAAAATAAATATCTTACAATCCTCCCAGCTAAAATTCTTGATTCTTCCAAAAGATATTTCCCCCTTTTTTTCCATCTGTGTTCTCTTCCATCATTCATGTCTAGATGGAGGGGATGGAGGGGAAACCTCTCTAGAACTTGAAGACTCATCTCTCCATTTTTTGTAATTTTTATACCATCATTTGTTCCGCCAATAATGTATAACCTCCCTAAGATAAGCTATGAGGGTATACATTTTTAGATTGGATCTCCTGATGATAATTCCTTTTTTTAGTAAATTAAGAATAGGAAATAATTAACAAAATATTAATAAGATCATTTATATTAGAAAGCTTATAAAAGTTTTCATTGCCCTTATCAAAAATGAAGTTATTCTTCTACATTCAAAAACATTTTTCCATGTGTCTTCCTCTGTGA
This sequence comes from Viscum album, assembly GCA_963277665.1. Taxonomy (NCBI): domain Eukaryota; kingdom Viridiplantae; phylum Streptophyta; class Magnoliopsida; order Santalales; family Viscaceae; genus Viscum; species Viscum album. The sequence continues at coordinate 1,530,825,237 of OY728120.1, read as the reverse complement.
AAGGATATATATGACATGGATTGTAATGGCTCCTATGACCAAAAATATATATGACATGGATTGTAATGGCTCCTATGACCAAAAATGAAATCATATGTGAGGGTTGATTTGAAATCCCTACACTCTTAGCACCTATTGAAAAGAATTTATTCCTGACTTCTCTAGTGTCAGGAATATCAAATGTCATCTGATAAAGAAGAAGTTAAACATATTATACAAGAAACATTTAAATAATAGGCCAACAATTGAAAAAGATCATACCAAAATCATCTCCCACAACTGATATATTATCACTTTGTCCACACATATCCAATCATCATAAAAAATGATTACTTTTCTCTTACCCTGAGTTGATACGAAAATCTCAAAATCTATTGCATTTTGACCTCCAAGAATATCATTCTAATCAAACTCAACAAGTATCCTCTTTTCCTGCGTATGGGAAAGTGATAATTTTGGTAAACATGTGCAACTACATTTATCAACTCTTGAACTCTTCTTTGTCGTTATGGGAGCACATGAGGAATATTAGGGAACATCAAGAAGAGGATCTGAAAGCTCCTCCCTAGAGGTATGATTATTATGATCATCTCCAGAAGCATGTGGTTGATCAACTGATTGATCTTTCATTATCCTTCAAATCATAAAAAACAAGAATTAGTTTAAAAATATAAAAATTAAAATATTACAACACTACTGTAAATAAAAAATGGAAAATTGAACTAAGATACGAAATAGTAAACATGGATAATATGGTAAGCATGTTAAAAAATGTTAAAGATGGTAAACATGGTAAACATGGTGGTGTAATTGTCATTCAACATAATCAATAAATATATAAGTTATGTAAAGGTAAACAATGGTAAACAATGGTAAATTATAGTAACCATGGTATACATGGTAAACATGGTAAACAAGTTAAACATGGTAAACATGGTAAACTATGGTAAACATGGTAAACATGGTAAACACGGTAATCAATGTAAACATGGTAAACATGATAGACATGGTAAATGTAAAGACCCGTAAAATTCAAGGGAAATTTTTTTCTTAATTTTCTTTGGAATTTTACAAGAGCGCGGTTTCTGACGGCACCTGATTCCGAGGCCCGGAGTGCCTGGAATCAATTTCTGAAGTTTGGCTCGGGTACGTTCAGTGAACAAACGAGCCAGAATTTCTATCTTTTGATCCGGTGCTCGGAATTGAAATCCGAGGGCACCGATGAACTCGCAGCGCCGATATTCGCTTAAGGGGACCTTTTCCGAAGTTGCGTTTTCCTAGGAAGAGATGTTTAATTTTCTGGATGAAATGAAGAGTAAAATAAATTTGTTATACAATATTTATTTTATATCTTAAAAGTGGTTATAATATTTTGTTGGAAGTTGGGTGGTTTAACTACCTAAGAGAGGATTAAGGTGAGGAGGGGCCCACACGAGCCCCACCTTTTCAAATACCCTAACTCCCCTCTCTCCCTCTTAAAGGCTTGTCAACTTAACATTTATTTAATTATACAACTCATGTATAATAAATAAGTGAGTTTAATTTTGAGTTTTTGAAATTCAAACTCTTGAATTTCAAAGGTTGGGTTGTGTTAATAAATTAAGAGTAAGCTTAATTTATTTTTGGGTTAGTTACTTTGTTACTTGAGAGGATTGGGAGAATCTTTGAGAGACTTGAAGATCTTCTTCGTCTTCGACGAAGAACGTGAAGAACGGTTCTTCTCCGTCAAGGAACATCGATCCCACGACCTTCGAGACTCGACGTCCCGGATTCTTCCGTCTTCATCTCCCTCCTCGACAAGGGAGAAGTCGCCGACCGTGGTGAACATCGCCGACGACAACGTACCTCTCTTCTTCATCTTAGCGACAAGTGAAGAGACGTTGTTTCCTCCTCGGACGCACCCCGACGTCCACGGAATCTACGTCCGACGCCGCGACGCCTTTCTCCGCGATAACCGACGTGCGACGTCAATTTTCAAGGTAGGGGTTGTTGTTATTTGTTTATTTATTTATCCTTGTTCGTGGTTCTTTCATGACTAACGTAAGGATTTTAAATAAGTGTTATTGTTTAACGTGAGGGTGCCGGACCGCATGAACACGGCCGAACCCCCTCCTTCGTTCTTGATGTTTTATATTGCGGATGAATCAAGGTGGCGTGGTGTCGTCGCACCACGCGGATATTCGCCCGATTTTTATTGCGCGACGTCGTCGCGCCGCGCCATGGAAGAATCATCAAGAACGCGACGCCGTAGCGCCGCGTTGAAGGAAATCAAAGGCGCGGAGGAGGGGCGCGGTGCCGTCGCACCGCGCCGGACGACGAACGCCGCGGCCGGTTCCGGGCCGCGGCGGGACGAGAAGACCGGCGGCCGGGCCGCCGGCGTCAGAAGCCGGAAACGGGACCGGTTTGCCGGTCCCGTTGGATAAAACCGGCCGGCAGATGACCGGCTGGAAGGTCAAAGGCCGGGGGAAATAAATTCCCCCGGCCAGCTCTAAAACCCCCCTCATTTAAGAGGGGTGCGGTTTCCTTTGGGGGGGCAGGCGGCCCCCCGGTTTATTCAAGCAGGACCCCACGAGGGGGGCCGATTTCCAAAAGGGCGCGGCACTTATGCCGCGCCGCCACTCCAAGAAGCGGTGGGATTTGCCCCCCCACCCCCCCCCCCCCCCCCCCCCGCGCGCTGCCTCCATGCGGCGCCAGGCCGCCGCGCCGCCAGGTTTCCCCACCGCCGCCGCCGGGTCGCCGCGCCGCCGGCCGGCCGGGCCGGGTCGGCCCGGACCCGGACCCCCCCCGTTTCGAATCAGTTTCGGTCTTTTGGCCATAACTTGATCCAAGGACCTCCGATCGACGAACCTTCTGTGGCAACGCGATCCTTGGATCGAGACGGTCGTTTCGGTATATCGCACTCAAGGTTTCGGAACACTTTGAGTTCGGCCGGGTAGGTTCGTTCACGAAACCAACCTGGCCTTCGGAGCGGAAACGCTCATATCTTGAGCTACGGACGTCCGATTGGCGTACCGTCAGCTTTGTTGTGTTACTCTTAGTGAGACGGTTCTTTTGGAATGCTCCGCCTGAGGTTTGGACGCAGGTGGAGTACGGTCGGGTTGGTTTTTCCTAAAAAACCAACGGGGGTCCGGGGACGAAAATGCCAATAACTCTCAGACCGGGCGTCCGATCGACGTGCCGTCTGTTGCGTTGAGTTCCTGTTGACGATACGGAACTTTTGGATACATCAACTCTGGAATTTGTGACGGTTGATGTATCAGCCTCTCGGCTCGTGGAGCGGACCCTCCGAACGAGCTTGCTATGTGCGGGAACCCTAGTGCTGGCAGCGACTGCTTCTCCGACAGCGACGATTGTGCAGAGATCCTCCGTGGACTCCGACGACGACCATGCAGAGATCCTCAGTGGACTGCGGAGACGAATGTGCAGAGATCCGCAGCGGACTGCGACGACTACTGCACTCAGCGATCCTACATGGATCAGTGCTACAGGTCCTGCGTGGGCCGATCCTGTGTGGGTCCGATCCTGTGTAGGTCACTGCGGGGGTTAGTACCTATCGATCCTTCATGGGTCCGACGACTTAGATGGTTCAGTGATCATCGGTATCATCATCCGAAGAAGTATACCTGTGTGAGCTGAATCTTCTGTTTTACTCGATAGAGGTGGTGCGCTTGGTTGTAGCGGCAGACCCGCGATACTGGAGACGAGCGTACGGAGTACGGAGACCGTGTAGCCGGCTGAGACCTGAAGACTGCTCGACCGACTCGACTTGGAGTGAGTCGACTAGCCCAGTGGACGGAGCGCCCGGTATTTGGCGGCAGACCCACGGCGGACGGAGCGCCTGGTAGTTGGCAGCAGACCCGCGGTACTCGACTGGAGGAGTACCTCTGTAGGCTATTTGGGTGAGCGCCCGGTATTTGGTAGCAAACCCTCAGCGGACGGAGCGCCCGGTAGTTGGCGGCAGACCCGCGGTACTCGACAGGAGGAGTACCTCAGCAGTCTTAGGTTAGTGAGCAGTATCTCAGAGTCGTGACAGGACACTGTACACTTCAGAGATGGGGCTCTTCAGTAGTTATGTTTTGATAATGAAAATCCCGTGTGAGCTGAATCCTGTTGCTTTCCTGTGTGGATTGTGTTGTGCTATCCTGTGTGGATTACGTTTTGCTTTCCTGTGTGGAATACGTTTACTTTCCTGTGTGGACTGAGTTGTACTTGGGCTCGGAGGTTGGAGCGTATTTGAAATTGATGACTTAGGTATATGTATGGGCATATACCTAAGCAGTGTCGGTTGTTACTTCGTGATTGTACCTTTCTTCGTGGTTTATCCTTTGTTGATTTTGAGAGACCTTCAGGGGTCTCGGGGTCCCTACTGAGTAGCTTATACTCACCCCTACACGGGCTTTGCCCGCACTACGTTGTGTTGGTTTCAGACGACGGACAACGTTGATCTTAGCTGAGGCTTGCAGAGCAGGACAGTACCTGGAGGTGGACCACTGGGCGGGACGTGCTCGGAGCGGACGGCGGGACCCATGGAGTAGTGGAGCTATCTGTACCCACCCTTCAGGTGGGATTTCCAGTGGACAGCTCGGTGTAGCGGCTTTTACTTTTCAGTTGCTGTTTTCCCTTTCGAGTTTTACTTTACTTTCAGTTTGGGTTTTTATACTGGCCCATTTACTTTTTCGCACTTTCAGTTGTACTCTGCTTTTACTTAGTGTTTACTTTCCGCTTGCTTACTCTGTGGTGTTTGTTTACTTACAAAGGCAATGCCTTCCCTTTTTACCAGGATTTACGCCTTGGTGCTAGTCGCCAGCCCCTGGCCTATGGAAGGCGGGCTTGGGGTAGTCACGGCACAGACCCCGAGGGCGGGTCGTGACAAATTGGTATCAAAGGAATTCGGTTCTACCGCGAACTCTGATCTTTTCTATGTGAAGCAATAATGTTTAGCGTATTGAGTGTGGTTATCAGTCCAGGGAGTCCAGTGTTGGTGCGGCGACCGACGTATCCGTACACCAGGACCCTGACTTCTGATTTCCGACTTAATGCACGAAAACATTGATTGCGTGTGTGTTTCAAAGTTTTCTTTGTGATTACTTAAATCAGCTCACCAGGTATACTGTTCTGACCGTGGCGCACCTGTTTCCTTTTCAGGATGGCCCCACGACGGCAGCCATCTAGGGTTCTGAGAGTCGAGCGTGACGACAGACCACCGAGCGATGAGGCTTCGGTGCAGGGCCCTTTGTCAGCAGTGGCACTGGTGGTAGTACTACCCGCCGAGCCCCCGATGCTTCCAGCGCCAGCCGCTGACGATGCACGTCGCCTCAGCGCACTGCATGAGTTTCAGCGCCAGCGACCACCCAGGTTTCGCGGGGAGACGGATCCCCAGGCAGCAGAGGACTGGCTGGAGGCAGTGGTACGAGTGTTTAGGCTAGTGAGGACACCAGCAGACCTCATGGTGATCCTCACTGCGAGCCTACTACACGCAGCAGCAGGACGATGGTGGAGCTTGATGCTCCAGGTGCACGATGAGGCATCTCTACTTTGGACGGACTTTGAGAGCCTCTTCCGCTCGGAGTTCTTCCCAGCCACCCTTCGTGTGGTGCGTATCCAGGAGCTTCTTTAGCTGCGGCAGGGCAGCATGACGGTCGCTCAGTACTCGGCGAGATTTACTGATCTCTCGCGTTACTCGACCGACATGGTACGGGACCCATTCTTTCGGGCCCGGACCTTCGAGTAGGGTTTGAGACACGAGATCAGGGCATCGCTGATCTCCCTCAGCATACCGACTCAGACAGGAGTACTGGAGCGGGCCCTTCTGATTGAGATCTTCCTTGCTGAGTCTACACCAGCGCAGCGACCCACCACAGGGCGGCATATAGCGGAGTCTTCGGCAACAGGTAGCTGACGGATGACTCAGGGTTCCAGGCAGACCAGACCTACCAGTGGCCGACTGCACGACTCAGGCTCAGTTGTGCGGGGAAGCCGGGGTGGAGTCAGAGCCAGGCGTGCCGAGAGTGGGCAGTGTTACTCCTGTGGCGGGATTGGTCACATGGCTCGTGACTGTCCGACCCGCCATCTTGATGATCAGCAGTTAAGTGAAGAACCTCCCAGGAAGAGGCAGAGGTTCGACCGTGGCGGTCCGCAGGGAGGAGGCGGACGAGGCAGAGGAGCTGGACGAGCAGCCGGTGGTGGGAGACGCTTTGAGGCTCTGCCACCACCACCACCAGGAGGTCCACCCCGACCACAGGGATTAGGTGAACATGCGAGAGTTCAGCTTCAGGCAGCCGAGGCCTTCGATCATGGAGCTCTGGGAGCCGATGGATAGGATCAGAACTAGTGGATACGTCCTTTGTACTTCTGGTTCCTTGTTGCTTTTGTGTAGCGTCTTGTATTATGAGATGCAATAATAAAAAAACACATACCTTTGTGGTATTTTCGTTCCTGTCCTCTTTTGTGATGTTACTAAGAGGTTCCAGTTTTGGCTGTTGACTTGACCCTCACTTGTGATACATCTACTGGAGGAGACCCAGTTACCACACACTGATGCCGACAGTGTGACTCAACCCTTTGAGGCGAGAGTAACGGTTGAATCTCTTAGTAGTAGCGTCGAGGCCTTACGACGTCATCCTTGGTATGGATTAGTATCATCCATGTTAGGATTGACTGTATTAGGCAAAGAATGTGGTTCATCCAGGGGATGGGACCAGATTTCTCTTATCGGCAAAGAAGAAATCTTGCAGCTCTGGTGGGACCGGAGATGGTTCAGGCCACGACAGAGAAGGTCCAGGTCATCTAGGAGCGGATGAGGACAGCACAGAGCCGGCAGAAGTCATACGCTGACAGGAGGCGGAGGCCACTAGAGTTCGAGGATGGCGACCACGTCTTCTTGTGGGTCTCACCTCGACGTGGTATTCAGAGATTTGGTCGAGGCGACAAGTTATCTCCGCGCTTCATCGGACCCTTCCAGGTCCTCAGCAGGGTTGGCGAGGTGGCTTATCGCCTGGCTCTGCCACCCCAGTTGCACCGGGTGCACGACGTCTTCCACGTATCCCAGCTGAGGAGATACGTGCACGACCCGACTCACATCATTGACCATGGGGAGCTTGACGTTGACGATGTGGTGACTTTTACGGAGGTCCCGGTGGAGATAGAGGATCGACAAGAGCGGGTCCTGCGTGGGCGATCGATTCCTCTTGTGCGCATCAGATGGCAGCACGGGAATCTCCAGGAGAGCACATGGGAGCGGGAGGCTCAGATGCGTGCTCAGTACCCTCATTTGTTTCCCTAGTTGTTGATGTATCTTTACGGGGACGTAAAGCCCTGAGGTGGGAGTAATGTAAAGACCCGTAAAATTCAAGGGAAATTTTTTTCTTAATTTTCTTTGGAATTTTACAAGAGCGCGGTTTCTGACGGCACCTGATTCCGAGGCCCGGAGTGCCCGGAATCAATTTCAGAAGTTTGGCTCGGGTACGTTCAGTGAACGAACGAGCCGGAATTTCTATCTTTTGATCCGGTGATCGGAATTGAAATCCGAGGGCACCGATGAACTCGCAGCACCGATATTCGCTTAAGGGGACCTTTTCCGAAGTTGCGTTTTCCTAGGAAGAGATGTTTAATTTTCTGGATGAAATGAAGAGTAAAATAAATTTGTTACACAATATTTATTTTATATCTTAAAAGTGGTTATAATCTTTTGTTGGAAGTTGGGTGGTTTAACAACCTAAGAGAGGATTAAGGTGAGGAGGGGCCCACACGAGCCCCACCTTTTCAAATTCCCTAACTCCCCTCTCTCCCTCTTAAAGGCTTGTCAACTTAACATTTATTTAATTATACAACTCATGTATAATAAATAAGTGAGTTTAATTTTGAGTTTTTGAAATTCAAACTCTTGAATTTCAAAGGTTGGGTTGTGTTAATAAATTAAGAGTAAGCTTAATTTATTTTTGGGTTAGTTCCTTTGTTAATTGAGAGGATTGGGAGAATCGTTGAGAGACTTGAAGATCTTCTTCGTCTTCGACGAAGAACGTGAAGAACGGTTCTTCTCCGTCAAGGAACATCGATCCCACGACCTTCGAGACTCGACGTCCCAGATTCTTCCGTCTTCATCTTCCTCCTCGACAAGGGAGAAGTCGCCGACCATGGTGAACATCGCCGACGACAACATACCTCTCTTCTTCGTCTTAGCGGCAAGTGAAGAGACGTCGTTTCCTCCTCGGACGCACCCCGACGTCCACGGAATCTACGTCCGACGCCGCGACGCCTTTCTCCGCGATAACCGACGTGCGACGTCAATTTTCAAGATAGGGGTTGTTGTTATTTGTTTATTTATTTATCCTTGTTCGTGGTTCTTGCATGACTAACGTAAGGATTTTAAATAAGTGTTATTGTTTAACGTGAGGGGGCCGGACCGCATGAACACGGCCGAACCCCCTCCTTCGTTCTTGATGTTTTATATTGCGGATGAATCAAGGTGGCGTTGTGCCGTCGCACCACGCGGATATTCGCCCGATTTTGATTGCGCGACGCCGTCGCCCCGCGCCATGGAAGAATCATCAAGAACGCGACGCCGTCGCGCCGCGTTGAAGGAAATCAAAGGCGCGGCGGAGGGGCGCGGTGCCGTCGCACCGCGCCGGACGACGAACACCGCGGCCGGTTCCGGGCCGCGGCGGGACGAGAAGACCGGCGGCCGGACCGCCGGCGTCAGAAGCTGGAAACGGGACCGGTTTGCCGGTCCCGTTGGAGAAAACCGGCCGGCAGATGACCGGCCGGAAGGTCAAAGGCTGGGGGAAATAAATTCCCCCGGCCAGCTCTAAAACCCCCCTCATTTAAGAGGGGGGCGGTTTCCTTTGGGGGGGCAGGCAGCCCCCCGATTTATTCAAGCAGGCCCCCACGAGGGGGCCGATTTCCAAAAGGGTGCGGCACTTATGCCGCGCCGCCACTCCAAGAAGCGGGGGGCTTTGCCCCCCCCCCCCCCCCCCCCCGCGCGTGCTGCCTCCGTGCGGCGCCAGGCCGCCGCGCCGCCGCGCCGCCGGCCGGCCGGGCCGTGTCGGACCCGGTTCGGGCCGACCCAGGGGGGGTCGGGCCGGGTCGGCCCGGACCCGGACCCCCCCCGTTTCGAATCAGTTTCGGTCTTTTGAACATAACGTGAGCCACGAACCTCTGATCGAAGAACCTTCTACGGCAACGCGATCCTTGGATCGAGACGGTCGTTTCGGTATATCGCACTCAAGGTTTCGGAACACTTTGAGTTCGGCCGGGTTGGTTCGTTCACGAAACCAACCGGGCCTTCGGAGCGGAAACGCTCATATCTTGAGCTACGGACGTCCAATTGACGTATCGTCAGCTTTGTTGTGTTCATCTTAGTGAGACGGTTCTTTTGGCATGCTCCTCCCGAGGTTTGGACGCAGGTGGAGTACGGTCGGGTTGGTTTTGCCTTAAAAATCAACCGGGGCCCGGGGACGAAAATGCCAATAACTCTCAGACCGGGCGTCCGATCGACGCGCTGTCTGTTGCGTTGAGTTCCTGTTGATGATACGGATCTTTTGGATACATCAACTCTGGACTTTGTGACGGTTGATGTATCAGCCTCTCGCCTCATGGAGCGGACCCTCCGAACGAGCATGCTGTGTGCGGGAACCCTAGTGCTGGCTGCTACTGCTTCTTCGACAGCGACGATTGTGCAGAGATCCTCCGTGGACTCCGACGACGACCATGCAGAGATCCTTAGTGGACTGCGGCGACGACTGTGCAGAGATCCGCAGTGGACTGCGACGACTACTGCACTCAGCGATACTACATGGATTAGTGCTACAGATCCTGCGTGGGCCGATCCTGTGTGTGTCTGATCCTGTGTAGGTCACTGCGGGGGTTAGTACCTATCGATCCTTCGTGGGTCCGACAACTTAGATGGTCCAGTGATCATCTTTATCATCATCTGAAGAAGTATACCTGTGTGAGCTGAATCTTCTGTTTTACTCGATAGAGGTGGTGTGCTTGGTTGTAGCGGCAGACCCGCGATACTGGAGATGAGCGTACGGAGTACAGAGACCGTGTAGCCGGCTGAGACCTGAAGACTGCTCGACCGACTCGACTTGGAGTGAGTCGACTAGCCCAGTGGACGAAGCGCCCGGTATTTGGCGGCAGACCAACGGCAGACGGAGCGCCTGTTAGTTGGCAGCAGACCCTCGGTACTCGACTGGAGGAGTACCTCTGTAGGCTATTTGGGTGAGCGCCCGGTATTTGGCAGCAAACCCTCAGCGGACGGAGCGCCCGGTAGTTGTCGGCAGACCCGCGGTACTCGACAGGAGGAGTACCTCAGCAGTCTTAGGTTAGTGAGCAGTATCTCATAGTCGTGACAGGACACTGTACACTTCAGAGATGGGGCTCTTCAGTAGTTACGTTTTGATAATGAAAATCCCGTGTGAGCTGAATCCTGTTGCTTTCCTGTGTGGATTGTGTTGTGATATCCTGTGTGGATTACGTTTTGCTTTCCTGTGTGGAATACGTTTACTTTCCTGTGTGGACTGAGTTGTACTTGGGCTCGGAGGTTGGAGCGTATTTGAAATTGATGACTTAGGTATATGTATGGGAATATACCTAAGCAGTGTCAGTTGTTACTTCGTGATTGTACCTTTCTTCGTGGTTTATCCTTTGTGGATTTTGAGAGACCTTCAGGGGTCTCGGGGTCCCTACTGAGTAGCTTATACTCACCCTTGCACGGGCTTTGCCCGCACTACGTTGTGTTGGTTGCAGACGACGGACAACGTTGATCTTAGCTGAGGCTTGCAGAGCAGGACGGTACCAGGAGGTGGAACACTGGGCGGGACGTGCTCGGAGCGGACGGCGGGACCCGTGGAGTAGTGGAGCTATCTGTACCCACCCTTCTGGTGGGATTTCCAGTGGACAGCTCGGTGTAGCGGCTTTTACTTTTCAGTTGCTGTTTTCCCTTTCGAGTTGTACTTTACTTTCAGTTTGGGTTTGTATACTGGCCCATTTACTTTTTCGCACTTTCAGTTGTACTCTGCTTTTACTTAGTGTTTACTTTCCGCTTGCTTACTCTGTGGTGTTTGTTTACTTACAAAGGCAATGCCTTCCCTTTTTACCGGGATTTACGTCTTGGTGCTAGTCGCCAGCCCCTGGCCTATGGAAGGCGGGCTTGGGGTAGTCACGGCACGGACCCCGAGGGCGGGTCATGACAATAAACATGGTAGATATGGTAAACATGGTAAAAATCACAAAGTAATTGTCATTCAATAAAAATAATAGATATATAATTTACGTAATGGTAAATATGATAAACAAAACTACAAAAAAATTAAAATAAACAAAAACTTCTACTTATTTTTTTTAATATGCATTTTAATAAAGCAAAAATTACAATATATAACATTTTATGAAAATAATAATTGTAAACAAGATATAATCCTATGTTGCCTATACTATTAGGAATGTATAAATGGATTGTTTTCCCAAATTCCTTCATCATGATCATTTCTTTTGGAACAAACCATGTCTTCAACATGCTCTTCATTATGTTCTTATATTCTTTCCATGGAAGTAGTGATCTCACATAAATCAGAATCTACATCATGTTGATCCTCACCAACATATTTTTCCCCTTGTAAACAACAGATCACTCTATATCTGATTGATCAACTACATAAGAAATCTATTTTTCATGTGTTTCTATTATAAAAGAATCTGTTATGTCCTCTAATCTATTATGATTAACAACTGTCATTCAAAATTCATCATGTATGACATTGTTGTTACCGATAAAACATTTTCACTTAAAAACATGGCCTTTAATTTTAACTTAATAAACCTACCATATTTCATCAAAGACTCCATAATATGCACTTGATGTAGAAATTGGGTTTTAGTCTTTAGAATTCGAAAAGTGCATTACTTCTGCATACACCAATACACCACTATTCAGAACTGCACTTCTGTTGTCTTGAGATTTTGTAAGAAATCTATAGCCATTAATGTCATACCCAGACAATGTTATCACATTTAAACATGGACCACACACTAACCATATTAATGACTCTAATACATCTGATCTACCAAGATAGGTCTTTTTAAACCATGACAAAAAATTCTTTGTTGTGGTCATTCAAAATCCACATTTCTTTCTTCTTTGGATGACATCGTTTCAACTCATTAATATGCAATGTGATATATGGTGGAGAATTAGATAAGTTATTCAAGATATATAATTCTAACTTCTTCATTTGTTCAGCTGACAACAATTTTACTTTCATGCTACGAATCCTCTTTTCCTCATTATTAACTCGTTCATGGTAATATGGAGGCAAACCTATGTGCTTTATTGTAGCCAAGTGTCTCATAAAAAACTATCAAACACCCTTAGAAATATACTTTTTGATAATGGAGGCTTCAGGTTGATATGGATTCTTAACACACCCCTTCAATATTTTCATATACATTTCAAGAGGATACATCCATCAAATATATATAGGTCCAAAAAGCATTATTTATCGAACCAGATGAATCATTAAATGCACTATTATATCAAAAAACGACGGAGGAATATACATTTACAATTGAAAAAGTATAGAAATTTCATAATTTTCCAAAATGTTTGAAGCATTCACATCAATAACCTTATTAAAAATTTAATTGAAAAAATAACACAACTTCATTATAGACTTTCTAACATGGATGGGAAATATTCCACACAATACAACTGGTAAAAGTTGTTGCATCATGATGTGACAATCTTGAGATTTTATACTTATCAACTTCAAATACTTTAAAGAGTCAAAATTTATTACATTTGAATAATAACCTTGAGGCACTTTGATATCATGACGACACTGACAAAAGATAATTTATCCCTCTTGGATAATGTATGAAAATTTGGGGGAAGAAATGTTTGTCTTTCATTGGGAGTGGGAGCTAAATCGAAACATATTCCCATTTATAGTAAGTATAATCTTCCATTCAACCCATCTTTTTTCATTACTTTATTATCTATCAATGTTCCGATCAAACTGTCATAGATATTATTCTCCATGTGCATGAAATCAATATTATGTTTTACTACATAATACCTCCAATATTATAGCTCAAAAAATATTGATATTTTCTTCCAAATATGTCTATCATTACCATATTTTTGTGTCTTTCCCAGTGCAACAACAAGGATTTCCACCCTCTCAAAAAAAAAAATAGGGGATAAAGGTGTTGGAGAAATATCAAATTATTTTGATCTATTGAATGACTTTTTTTGTCTTCTATAAGGGTGATCGATAGGAAAAATCATTCAATGACCCATGTATATAGCTTTCCTCCCATGATGCAATTGATAATATGAAGTTTGTTGTTCACAAATTGGACAAGCTGTATGCCCCTTAACACTATATCCAGACAAATTTCCATATTATGGGAAGTAATTTATAGTGAACATAATCACTACATGCAGTTGAAAATATTCTATTTTATAAGAATCATACACCCTAATACCATCCTCCCATAAAAGTTTCAAATCATCAATCAATGGGGAAAAGAAAACATCAATATCATTTCCAGGTTGCATCGGACTAGAGATCATTATAATCAACATGAATTGTTTTTTATTCATACAAAAATCAGGAGAGTGGTTGTAAATTTCCAATAAAACAGGCCATGAACTATGTGTATTATTGAGGGTTCGGTATGGATTCATTCCAACTGTGCACAACCCTAGTCTAAGATTTCAAGTTTCATTTCCAAATGTAGGATACTACTCCTCAATTTTCATCAATTGTGAACAATGAGATAGATAAGATATTTTTCCATCACATATCCACTCATCAGCATGCTATATTAACATTTTTTCATCATGTGAATTAGAAAATAGAGGTTTCAAATGATGAATTATATAAAGATACCAAAATACCATAGAACGGATCTTTGTATTCTCTACACCAGCGAGTGATTTTTCTTTCAACTTATACCATGATGTCCCACATATAAGAAACTCTGATAGAAATTCATATTCCTTCTTATGTATCATATAGCCATTCGGACAGGCATGTATTTTCTAGTATCCCAATCCCATTGGAATAATTATTTTCATGGCCTTTTAATGTGAATCAAGATGATCGTTATCTTTTAGAATAATGTCTTTCAACAATTGTATCAGCTCTGTAAAACTCATGTCACTCCATCCATGTTTCACCTTTATGTTAATCAATCTTTACAAAACCGACAAAATCATAAAATTATTACAACCAAGAGATAATGGGTTTTCATCATCACCATATAGACATTCAACTTTCGGTTCTATCCCAATTTGTTCTATAGAAATATCACGAATCATTTCTTCAATTCCATCAGAGTTACCATCTTTCCAATAATTATCCATAGTTGATCTGACATTCTTCCAAGTTTCACCATGCCAAATTCAATTTCTACAACTCATATTGAAACATGAAAAAATAGATGATCTTTGATCTCTCTACTTTTCAACTTCTTCATATTCAAACACTCTAGGCATGGATAGAAAAAAAAATTATCACTACTTGGAACATTTCATTTAGAAAATTCCAAAAAGGAATCAACACCTTACTCATATTCATTACTCATTCAATGTGTCGTAATCCAACATTGACTCATTATTTCCTATAAAAAATATCAAAATTAAACATCTTGTTAATATTAGAAAAATATATATTTATATGAAAAATATAATAATTTGAATGTAATTTTTTTTCAAATATAATAGAAATATATTCATATTTGAAAAATATATTAAAGAAAATTATTTTAAAAAGAAAATATAGTTAGATATAATAGTTTTAAATTCATTTTGGATCCTTTCTTATTAAGTTACACAAAGAATAAATCCTAGTGCAACTTGATAACAAATTAACCCTTCCGTAAAAATGAAATATGAAGTATAAATATTAAAATATGTATACATTCACTATTGAAAATTACACATATCCCAACTATTTTAAACCATTGGGATACCCCTAGAAACCATTGGGATAGAATACCCCCCAATAGTTCCACACACCGTTGGGATGATGGTCATTGCAATAGCCCTATACCAACAATTCTACAGGAACAGTTGGTATAGACTACATAAAGTTAAAATATTCCAATGGTTTCAATGAAACCGTTGGGATATATATATATTTCAAGGGGGTGTATGAGGTGGTAGGTGAAGTTCCCAGTCAGGATCCAAGTACCCCTGAGAGGGGGAGGGGTTGAATCATTGATATCTTTTTCTTTTTATGTTTCTTTTTAATTTCAACAACCTTCGCCTCCTGTTAAAGAGTTTCTTCTATGTTGAACTCACACAACCACAAGAACACAAGATTTACAGGGTTCACTACTCAACAAGAGTAGCTACTTCCTTGGTATGGTATGGAAATAATCCAATACCACACAATCCACTAGAAAAAAATCCTTTTATGTGGAATACAATGAGTAGGATATACCCTTACACTCATGTAGCACTTGGAAAACAATCCGCAAGAGAGTGTGCACCCACTTATCACAAATAGGGAATTACAATATTTCAGTGCTTCTTTACAATTGAATAGTTTTATTCTCTAAAGTACAGATCTTTACATTCCTACCTAGAAGCTGGTAAGAACTCCAATACGCACAACTGAATATATGCGCATACCCCAAATTTTTCATGCAGCCTTTAGGATACCTTGCACGAAATTCAAGTGTCTTTCATGTAAATATTCCTTTTTGGTGTGAAAAACATTTTCACGCAACTTCCTTTTTCGTGCAAATTTTTCTCTTTTCCGCGCAGTTGTCCTCTTTCTGTGCAAACTCCTTTCTTTTCGCACAACTCACTTAGCGTAAAATTTTACGCGCACCAGAGCTCGGGATTTCTTCTAAGTGTCGAGCAACCAAAAATGAGAGGGTTTCACCTCATATTTATAGGCATTTTTGACACCGAGTGAAAAACACTAATACGCACGTAAAACCGCCATCAGGCGCATAAAAACTCATTCACGCAACTTCATATTTCGCGCAATGCTCCTATATTTCGCGCAACTCATTCCTTTCCAAATTTTCTGGCTTCTGATCTTAAAACACCTTTTGCGTGAAAAACTTATTTCCTAAATTTTGCGCACCACACCAATATTTCGTGCAACCATTATTTTTTTCGTGCATCTCCATGATATTTCGCGCATGCAGTTACTATTTCGCGCACCACTTTATAATTTTCACGCAACCTGCCTAAATTTCTGCACACTCCATGAATTTTCCATTATTCGATGTTTTGAACTTAAATCGTGCCTTGCACGCAACATTCTAATCCATCTTCCATCTTTTTCGCATCATCCATTGCCAAAAACACATCTTCATCTCCAGATTTTCAAGCCCTAAAATTTGGAAAACACTAAAAAATAGCGCCACCTTAAACTTTTCTTTTGTGCCTCCCCCAGATAGTCCATTGCTTTGTCATTTTTCTCTTCACTTATTCCCATAACCATTATTAAGATTTCATTACGAACTCCACTATCGTGATATATATCCTTTGAGAGATCAGCTTTAGCATCGTCAGAGTTACAATGGAAAGTACTGAACCTTCTATATCTTCTAGTAGCATCAATCATTTCCAATCAAAACTGTATATGATTGTCATCATAATTTCTCCCCCTTTCCTTTATAAGGCTTGCATCAAAAGCTCTTCTAACTTATTATATTTGTAAAATACAAATCAACAAATAATCTTCTGATTTCTGGTCCTTTTACAAAGTTAATTGATTTATCTTCTTTTACAACAAAATACAACACTCTGCAAAGGCTAACTATTCAAACGTCCTTCTACATTCAACTTGGTCCCAATAGTAGGGGTTGTCCAGGGGGTGGCGGGGGCTGTCCAAGGGTGTAGGGTTTGTCCATGGGGGTAGGGTCTATTTAGGGTGCCCAAGAAGGTAGGGGGTGTCCAGGGGGCGAGGGCCTATCCAGTGGGTGGGGGTGTCCAGGGGGTGGGGGAGTGTTGTCCAAGGGGGAGAGGGTGTTTTCCAACCCCTACCCCATTGGAACCCCCCCTGGACACCCCCACACCATAAATAGCTCCCCCACCACTCTAGACACCCCCACCCCCTGGACACCCCCACCGCCTTGGATAGCCCACTCACCCCCATGGAAACCACCCCCACCCCCTAGACACCCCCACCCCCCTAGCCACCACCCCCTCCCCTACCCCCTTGGACACCCCCATGGACACCCCCACCCCCTGGATAGCCCCCTCACCCCCTAAATACCACCCCCACCCCCTGCACACCCCAGCCCCCTTGTAAATCCCCTTCACCCCTAGGACACAACCCCACCCCCTACCCCATTGGAAAACCCTGAGACACCACCCCCACATTTGGACACCCCCACCCCAATTATACCCCCACCCCCTGGACAACACCCTCACCATCCTAGACACCCCCACCCCCTTAGAAATCCCCCCTCTCCCCTAGACACCCCAACCCCATTGGACACCCCCTGGACACCACAACCCCCTTAGAAAGACCTCCCACCCCTAGCCTGACCCCTACCCCTCTGGACATCCCCCCACCCCATGGACACCCCCACCCCCCTAGACACTACCGCCCACCCATACCCCCTTGGACACCCCCACCCCTGGACTGCCCCCTCACCCCCCTCTACACCACCCCTCCCCCTGGATAGCCCTACCCCTTTGGAAATCCACCTCACCCCCCTGGACACCACCACCACTTTGAAAATCCCTCCCCCCTCTAGACAACCCCCCCCCCCCACCCCCACCACCTGGATAACCCCCACCCCCCGGACAACCCCCCCCCCCCCCTCTGGACACCCCCACCCCCTAGACACCCCACCCTCCTGGACACCCCATACCCCCTTGGATAGCCCATTCACCCCACTGGACACCCCCTCCCCCACCCCCATAAACACCCCTACCCCCTTGGACATCCCCCTCACCCCCGGACACCCCTACCACCTTGGAAACCCCAACCCCCTTGGATAGCCAGTGCACCCCATGGATACCACCCCTTCCCCTTTGACACCTCCTGGACACCCCACCCCTGTACACCCCCCTGGACACCCCCACCCACTTGGACAGCCCCCTCTTGGACACCCCCTGTACGCGCACACATACATGATAGAACACAATAAAATTGTAAAGTTGCATGATATCACTTCCATGGTTTATTTTACCAGAAAAGAATATAGCATGGTATAAATGAACACTATGAAACTTACCATGATATGAAGAACAATGATAGATAAGTAACATCTCCAAAAAAATAGTTTAGGGCATCGTAAAAAATAAAAAATGAAATCGATCCATGCAAGGCTTACATGAGTGTTGCTAGTCAACCTGATAGATATGGTGATAAGAAATATGATGGATGAAGTTTGAAAAACGAGGCTGGATGGAATGAATTAAAAAAATCTTTTCTAGGTTTTCCATTCGAGACAGACGAGTCGTAGGTCACCAGATTGAAGAAAATAGAATGACATAATACGGGGCGAGATAAATCATTTAAAAGCTTTATCACGTCGGTTATTTAACAACCAACATGATAAACTATTTTTTTACATTTATAATGTCAGTTATTTAATAACCAACATAAAAAAATATTTATAATGTTGGTTATTTTATAATAGACATTAGAAATGTCGATTTATCCCATCGGTTCTTTTATAATAGACATGATAAATTAGTGAGATTTTCTTTATCACGTCGGTTACAAAATAACAGATGTGGTAAAGCGCCTAGATTCGATATGCCAAGTCGGTTATAAAATAACCGGCATGATAAAGCTAATCATAGTTTTTATTATGTTGGTTATAAAATAACTGACGTAAAAAATTATTCTCATTGATTCATCACATTGTTTATAAAATAATCGACATGAAGAATCAATTTTTACACCTTTTCACGTTAGTTATATAGAACCAATGTGAAAAATGCTGATGTGTTAAACGTTAATTCAACTAGTTTTTGTATATTATATAAGAACCACTAGTAATATGATTTTTCCCTTTTTCTAGATGATGAGACTAGGGTGAGTGATTTTGAGTAGGATCTGAAACTAGATATTTTTGGTGATTTTACCCCATTTATGTTGGTGCCAAATCATGAGGTGATAATGAAGTAAAATTTTATTAAGAGAATGATGACTAAAATCAGATCATCATGAGATGGGAGTAATCAAGATTCATAAAAGAGAAGTCCTATGACTGATGTTACACAGTTTCAAAGCTAGAGGAAAAGGTTATAAATAGTAGAGATAAAGTTTCAACCCTCACCAAAATGTTTCACTTGGGATGGTAGTTCTCAAATCCCTAATAATGGATCTTGTTTTTTTATGTAAGTGGTCGTCATCCAGTCCAATGAGGTTGGGTAGTAGGTCTTGGTCTAATATATACCTTATAGTTTTTGATTCCAAGAGAGTAAAAAGATAGTTCGATGATTTATCTACAAGAATTATAATTTGGTTTATTTCTTATTTGATTTAGGATTTAAACACTCCATCATTACACCCACCATTTCCCTTTCATTGGGTATCGAGGTAGAGGGAATTATAGGGTACTTGGTGTTCGCTATTCTAGTAGGAGATTGATCAAGATTTTATTAAATTTTTAGAGATTGTGGAATGATGGTAGGGAACTAATGCACTTGATGATTATTCCAATGTTTGCATATAAAACTTTATTAAATTAACCTCAGTATAGATTTGTTGTGTTTGATATAGGCTATTTTGAATTGTTACAATAGTAGTGTCATATTCTATGAATTTAATAGAGACATGGTAATGTTTTTTGGATTTGAAAGACCCTCATAGAGGTGAGATGAATGTTCAGTATTTATCTTCCTTGATGGTTAGGTTGATGTCAACATTAGTAGAGGATCATCTGGTGTTGTTTACTGGGGTTGTAGACGAATTCCAAAATCCATTTCCAAATGTGGTTGAGATTTACCTCATAATTGAGAGATCCATATTTGGATATATTTTCAATTAGATATTTATATAATGTTAATTTAGGCATATAGGATTAACCCTTTTGATTTTTTTTTAATTTTATATTGGATTGGTGAGCTTCTATAGTGAGATTTTATTGAACCTAGTGTGTCACCTTAATATTCTCTAGATCTATTTACAAAGAAGAAAAAAAAATTATGTTGTGGTGTAATGATTATTTCTATTTGAATTAGGTTATAATTATGAGACTTCATCATATCACATATAT
Source organism: Viscum album (assembly GCA_963277665.1). Classification (NCBI taxonomy): domain Eukaryota; kingdom Viridiplantae; phylum Streptophyta; class Magnoliopsida; order Santalales; family Viscaceae; genus Viscum; species Viscum album. The sequence continues at coordinate 1,530,805,029 of OY728120.1, read as the reverse complement.
TCATTATTTACATGATCAATTTAATGGATATGGTTGGTTCATGAAGATTTATTTACAATCAGGATGTCATCAGATGATATTTGAGGATTAGTATAACCTAAATAATACTTTATAATATCATTATAAGCATTATGTGTTTGTCATGATTTTGGTGTGCTGAATTCTGTAACAAAATTCATAGGATAAATGAATATTTTGTTCCCTGAGTTTGAGGATTGGTCTTTGGAAGTCTTTACTAAGTACATCCTTACATATTCATTTCTTGAAAAGAATCATGTAGAGCATTTTTTAGTTGTTTTGGGAGTTCTTCATCCCCTGAAACTGTTAATGATGATATAAAAGTGTGATTTTTGGGCCCCAGAGGTCCATGTCATTGATTTTTCTTATAATATTAGTTATCACTAGACATTATGTATGGATAATGTTAGTCCATGTTTGGCTGACCTTGTCAATATACGTTCTTTTGTAACGAGGTTGGAGAGTCGTCTGTTGTTGGACTATAGTGGGTTAAAACAACACCGTAGAAAGAACATATGATCTATGATTAAATTAATACAACAAAGTTTCATCATAACTCTTATAATAATCATTAGAAAAACCATGTAGATTGTTATGTAAGATAAAACATGTTATTAACAGTGCCTCATCACCATGGTCAATGTGGTTTAATTTTCATGAGTAAGCCCACTCCATGATTTATGGGAATATTGAAGTTGATGGAACATGTTGGAGTTTTGGCACATATTTTTGTCACTTTACTCTATAGATGAGAATGATGCATGAGATTTTCATTATGTCACTTATTTTCCAATAACTTTACAATGATTCAAATTTCATTATTATTGGAGAATTAGATGTTACAAATGATGTGACCTTTGAATAATGGCTTGTTGAGATTCACGACTTTGGGGATAAAGTGTTATGTGGGGGTGTTATTCAATTTGTTCATGTCTTGTGGTGACTTGGTGGTGTGTAGCTGAGAATTTGAGAGTGAGAGATGTAGATTTGTGCTCAACATCCCAAGTTATTTAGTTTTTTATCCTAATTGTGTTACTTTGTATGATCTTGTAGAGATTCCTTTTTTTGTTTATTTGTGGGAACACATCTCTTCCTTAACGTGGTACATGTGGAAGGAATTAAATTTTTTTAGAGGAATCTCCCACAGGAGTGTGTCTTGAGATTTATTGATGTTGTTTCATGTTATTTCACTTTTATCATCGTAGGTGATGGATATATTATGGATATAGTTGGATCATGGTGAGGTATGTCATTGGGTGGTTGTTCAAAAAACCTTCTCTTTATTTTTTATGGTTGGATTCAATTTCCATGGATGTGAATTATTAGAGATGTATTGAATATAAAATCATGGATTTTACCAAGTCTTTACATTATCTTATGGGGTGTTTTATGGCTTCAGAGTAATTTTTTAATTTTTTCTAAAAAAATGGATTTATAAATTCCCAAGTTAATTTTAAAGAGGATAAATTAATTTAGATGTAAATTGGGAATTTTGGAGAAAATATTAAATTAAATTTGAAAATATTTTTAGGATCATTTAAATAATATTGAAGTTTTTTTTTATTTTTCATTTACCATTTCATATGAAACCATCACCATGAAAAGGTAAAGTTGGTCTAACCCTTGTTTATAATTTCTTACATCCTATGTAGAGGTATTAAAATATGATAACAAAAATGTATTTTTAAAATGCTTTGTAAAGTTATATTTCAAGGATATGTAATGGTAAATTAAATGTTTCACCTAATGATAGATTCACTCATTACATGAAGGAAGTTCAAGTCATCTTGGTTTTTATACAGATTATATAAAGGTTATTCAATTCTAATATAACAGTGGATTTCATCCTTGTGTTTGGGAAGTTGAAATAAATGGTAAACCAGATAAAATTCACTTGGGTTCTGATCTGGGTATGGGTAGAGTTGTGTAAAGGTAACTCTATAATGTACATAAAATTCTATAAAATTCAAAATTTCATCCAGATTCATTGTTTAATGTATTATGATGAATAAAAATAAATAAACATTGAATTAATTTTATTTTAAACTGGTTTCAAAGGAGATGAACATGATCTTGGAATTCCATAATTCATAATTTTTTTGAGATTAATACGTTTCATTCAAGAAATAAAACCAAAAATATATATGAATTACATAAATGAATTTTTTTAGAGTCCATTTGAAATATATATGGAAATTCATATCTCATATTTTAATTTTCTAAAATAAATATTATCTCCCCATTCAAATTTTCTTGTTTTAACTCAATTATAGATGATAAATCATAGCTTATAGAGTCCAGTAAATGAATATGATTGAATCATGCCCCTTCTGTTTCTATCCAATGTGATCATCATTCACCATCACCCACTTTTTAGTATAGTGTGTGAGAATATTCTTCAGAGTAGGGAATCAATTAACTGCCTTCTTATTTTGAAAAATACTGATGTAATAATAATTTATATTCTCTTGGTATATCAAGGGAAGTTACATTAGGAATATAAAATCTCGGAATTGTTGAATGAAAGTGGAGAATATGATTACGTGTAGAAGATAAATAATATTTATTAGTATTGAAATTAATTAAATAAGTATTTAATACTTAATTTTGTGGATTAATAATATTATTATATTATCTGGATATGACGCCCTGATATTTAAAGATAAAATCCCCCCTTTAAATAATATTATTTTTGATAGCTTACATTAAACACAACAATGAACTAAAATGATCCATGATATATTATAATAATCCATTAGTAAATATAAAAATACAAATTAGTTATGATACTAAAATTATATTATATTTTTGATGGATGTAATTTAATGATTAGAAAATAAATATTTAATGTGATATGACTAAAATTAATCTTTGCTAAAGGGGTATTTTTCAAAGAATTATATTCAAGTGTTATTTATTTTAGTAACTTGATAAATTTTATATGAATTCAATGAATGAACACAAAAATTAAAATAAAATTAATTATAAATTGATAGTAAATAAAATTATCAGAATAAGATGTTTAAAAAGGACACTTTTTTAATTAAATAATTTTTTCATTGTATACTATATTTTCATGTAAAAGATAAATTTAAGAATGTTAGAAATTTAATTTAATAATTTTTGTATTCATCATATTGAAACTAGATTACCATGAATTTTTTTGGATTCTTATAAAAAGGTATTTTTTTAGTTGAATAATAAAAAACATTAATTGTAAAAATAATTTCACTTTTATAAAATTACTAGGATAAAGAAATTAACAAAAAATTTATGAAACCATTCAGATAGAAAAAAATACTTTTAATTATTAATTTATTTTATTCATTTAAAAATATATTACTAAACTCATAAATTATTATTTTTCATTTTGTAAATCTATAAAATATTTTCATTCAGATAAAACTATATTGATCCTTATATTTTATTCAATTACTAACAAGGTTGATTAATGTTTTGAATAGGTTATATATCTAAATAAGTTATATTATATTATAACTAATATGATTAATTTCATTGGAATAAACACTATACATGATTTTTGTATGGAATATTTTTTATACTTAAAAGGAATTTATCTAAAAATTGTTAGTAAAATATTGAGAAATATTAGAAATTTAATTTTTACCAACTCTTTAAATTTAATCATAGAAAATAGATTATATATTTGGTATCCAAAATTTATAACTTTTTAATGAGATCATTTTTATTTATTATTCATAATGAATAGAAAGCATGGTGAAATTTTCTCACCATAGTAGAGGCTTAAAGGGTTAACACGAGGGTTAAACTATGAAATGACGATTAAAATATCTATAAAACTTTTACAAATATGATTCATTGAGTTTATTTCAAACATAAATTATCTATCATATAAATTGGACTAAATTTGAGCCACTTTCCCTAAAAATTCATTTCTAATATTATAATGTTATTAATATTCATAAGGGTGTCACTCCCCACACTTATAAAAGGGAACTTCATATACTCACATATAAAAATACCAAATTATCAATTTTATCAAATAAGATATAAAAAATACCCCCCCAACGCACTTATACAAAAACTATTTTTAATTTTTCCCCAATAAACGCATCCTAGATGTCTTAAGTTGTCATCTAAAAGTAAGTATCCACTGAGGAGGTACAATTTTTAATCAAATTCATTCAAGTTTATTTCTTCATAAACATCCATAAAATATATTAAATCCATCCTAATATTATAAAATAAATATATTTAATATTATTATGTTTTATTATGTTATTTTTATAACAATTTTCTATCTTATTTTCTTCTTATGAAAAATGAAAATGATACTCATGCATACGTGCGGACAACCACCCCCATGAATCGATGAATTTAATTTTTCATTACCACCAATCATATATGGTTATATATATGAGATTAATGAATATATATATATATATAATTTTAGAAATAATGATGATTATATAAAGATAAAATATTATCAAATTTACTGCATTCCAATACTTTGGAAAATGGAAAAGTCACACCTGTATATGTGCGGTGTACTATCTCATGAACTGGTGTAGTTCATTTTTCATCAAAAAATCACATAGAGAGTTATATATATGGTATTATTGAATTAATATGATATTTATGTGTTGGATTGGGTTATACCAAATATACACAAGAGGGGGGTGAATTCTTTGTATTACAATTTCGTTGCGAGATCGTGATTTGTCCTTTTATCTTTATCAGAATGATTAAGAAACAGAAAATAAATAGAAAATGATGCACGATGTATAGTGGTTCGAGGAATAGAAATCTCCTAGTCCACTCCACTAATGATCTACTTCATTATCTTGGTGATTCTCATTATATGCTTATCTTATCAACATACCATTCCACAATTGAGTGCAAGGAGTTGACACTTTTACATCTTTAAGGGAAAAAAGAGAATTCTAGTTCATGTAGAAAACCTAACACAAAGCTTAGTATGGGAAGGCAGTCACTCAAAGTAAAAGAGTATTTGTTCTTTGAAATAATTTCCAGTTGTTATTGAAAATTTCAATTGCATTCAATTGGCAGTTGATGGATCGTCGTCATTATAAAGAGTGATCTTTCGGTAGAAGAGTTATAATTCAATCCGGTTGTATTAGATCATGAAATATAATTTACAACTTTAAAAAAAATCGATTCAAAAAAGTTATTTGGTGTAGAATTGTTAAATCTTCAATCATTTTTCTTCTTCTTCAGGAAAAAGGGTTTGATAGATCATGGTATTAGAGGATCTGTAAATCTCGAATATCTCCATAAACTAGAGGAGTGAAAAACTCAAAAATATGTTCTCCTAATCTCTTTCATAATGATCTATAAAGTATCCATTTTAATTAAAAATAACACAAATATATGTAATAAAGGAAATCATTTTCCTTTCAAATTTAGATCCACAAAAGTTGCCTATAGAATCACGATATTCAAATATTTGAATAACATAGCAGTTGTAACTCCCCTTAAAATTCTCCATGAAAATCACCCCTTAAATCGATCCTTTGAATCATAAATAAATAGCTTTGAATCATTAAAAGATGTGCTGTAGATTGGGGCTTTTAAACTGGATTGAAATCATCCTGATAATCCACATGAATACCATTACTTGATAAAGCCATGTTTGAATCTCTGATTCCAAACATAGGGTTGAATTGCATAGCATACACTCTCTGAAAGAAAGCTTCAAAATGTAAGGTTCAAAATGTATGGTTCAAAACGTATGGATGATAAAGCATACTTTCCTCTTCATCATTTAAATGTATGGTATATAATCCAAACATTTATCAGCTTCTAATCATAAGGTGCATGATCCATACTTTTTGATAAAACATAAGGTTGTTCACAAAAGTAAGGTGGATGAACCATACTTTTGAGAAACAAAAAAAACATTCCATAATTTTTTGATATCCCAAATGTAAGATTCCTTCCAAATGTAGGCTTCTTCTTCAATACTTTTCTGATAACATATGGTTGATAAAAAATACTTTTCTGATAACCTGTAAGTGATAGTTTTCATCCATATGATACACTCCTCAACATATTGTATGAACAGTGTTTCTAGAACATGCTAAAGTGATTTTCAGACATGTAGATTATGAACAGTGTCTCTAGAACATGCTAAATGTGATTTATGAACACATTATCAAATATTCCACATATATTAAAATTCTTAATTATTATTTCAAAAATAGGGAAATAAATAATATTCATCTGAAATATACTCAATGTAAAATCAATATAATTACAAATAAGGGTATTTGTGAACATCAAAATCATCACAAAGATATGGAGTGTTGTTCTCAACAATCTCCCCCTTAATAAAATAGAGTGTTGTTGAAGACCACACTAGCTGAAAAATATCCCCCTTTTGATGATCTTAAAACCCATTAAATAACTGATAAAATTATCTTAAAAAATTAATTACATATAATTTAGAATTTTTCAAAGATAAAAACAATATTATATTTTAACAAAATTATTTCCTAATTTTTACATTTTCTCCACCTTTATAAAGTAAAATAATATCTTCTCCATTATAAATATAGAATTTTGTGTTTATCCCAAAAAATTTCCCCAAAAAAATGTTGTGTTTGCCCATATTTCTCCCCCTTTTGTGATATCAGAAAGAAAGATAGAATAAGGGATATCACACAATTTAATGTAGCACAGAACTTATGTAAATGCTATGATAAACTAGTTATCAATATTTGAATCTAGATTACTAACATTCTAACATAGATAGTACAGTAAAAATATTAAGCACACATAAACATGTGATTCAAATATAAGTTGTTAAAAATATAATTTCAAGTACCCTAATGACAATGAGAATCAAGGTTAGGATAAAAAGGTTTGTAAAATTTGTTTCGGTGCTTCTGAATTATTTTCTTGAGATTTTTCATCTGTAGTCTCAACCTTTTAATCTGTCCATCGCCAAACTGAACAATGAGATCTCTTCCTTCCTGAATAAGATGGATTTATTCAATCATATTGACTCTAAAAAATCATGTAACCTCTCTTCATTTTCCATAAAAAGAGTTAAATTATCAGTGAACTGATTCAGCAACACTCTAATTCTAGGTTTATTCGAAGTCAACTAATCAATAATAAAGTTTTAATTGTCTAAAAACATTGATAAAGGAGATCTATTGCATTTAAGGTCCTACAGTCTGTCATTCATATTTCTCAAAGCTGTTGAAATAGCCTCAAATCATTTAATCAGATCAGTTGAAGTACCTGACTTACAGGCATCACTATGTCTGATAGCTGCGAATTTTAGCCCCATGAAATATTTAAACTCTAGTAAATATAACTTTTTCACCATTTTAGATTTTAGATTTGCAACTTCAGCCAACATTTCCTTCTTGAAATTTTCAACATCTTTCTTAGAAACAGAACCAGCTTTCAGTCTTGGAAATTTCAGATGTTCCTTTTCAAATTCTCTTTTTAAAGAAACATTTTCAGCTTGAACTTTATTAAATTTTCAGATTAACTCCTCAACATAATTATTATCATAATCAGAGGCACCTTGTGCTTGATTCTCAATCTGATATTCCACTGGATTTATCAGTGCCTGAGGTAGGGATTTAGTATCTGACTTCTCTTCATCATTCCTCTGTACTGGATTCTCCACTGATTTTTCCTTCGTGTCCTTTCCTAACTCATACACATAAAAATATTCACCAATAATTTCATTTTGAATTTCAGAAAGGTTATCTACTTGATTCATATTCACAAGTTCTTACTCTCCCTGGTCATCCTCTTCATTGAGTTCTTCTAAGGCTGGATCCTCTAAAATAGGTTCTTCTTTGGATAATTCCTCTGGAAAAATCTCAGTAGGCTATACAGTTTCAGATCTAGCCACTTAAACTTCTCCATGATTTTCATCTGTTTGATGCATAATTTCTTTTTCTACTTGATGAGTCACTTAAATCTGAGAAATTATTGGTTGGTCTACTTGATGTACTATATATTCTCTAATAAATCCATATCTTATAAGAGTATTAGTTGTTCCAACATTTTCTTGAACAGGTTCCCCTTCAAATTGATCTACTCTTTTCCTTCTCCTCTGAATTCATTCTTGTCTTTCTTTATTAGCAAGTGTATCAACTATCGCAAACCGTATCCTCCTTGATACTAAACTAGTTCTAGATTCAGCTACTCCTTCCCTTGATTTTACAGGTTGCTCCTGAGAACTCTCTTGTTCTTCTTCGGCTCTAACATTCATGAGTTTTCCTTTTATTATGCTCCAAAAGAAACCAATATTCCTTGTTGTTCCTACATTAGTGATGTTGATATAGTGGCATCTCACTCTGGCATCCACCAGCCTTATCATATCTGTCTTAAATAAAATCTTTGAAATGATCCTTCAAAAGGGATATAAGTTTATCCACACTTCTAGTTGGTAGAGTAATTGATATATCTCACCATATATCTTGGAAAATTCAACATAATATCACTCATAAACAGAAACATTATGTACATATCATGGTAAAAAAAATTCTTCCATATCTAACATTATGTGTGCTATACCTGTTTTCACAAATTGAACTAAAATCTTCTGGTTAGGCTCTAGATCTTTCACTAACATCTTCCTTATGTTTTTAGATCCAAACAGAAAATACATAATGTCCTCAGACTTATGGAAATTATCACTAATATTCATTTTATCAAAATAGAAAACTCCCTCATGAGGGAAGTTAAGAATTTTGGCTATCTCCATAGACGAAATCGAAAAATCTATGTCCTCGATCTTAGCTATTATTGAAACTTCATCTTCTCCCAGAATAAAATGAACCGATTGAAAAAAAGTGACAATGTATTACCTCATATAGAAACTTTGTATAGTCTCTATTGAAGTATTGCTCGAGATTTTGAAATGTTAGGGCTTGCCTCATCATCAGATCCTTCTAGTACAACCATTCCAGATGAATCAATTTTCCTTGTAAAATCATTCCTCCTGCCGAGTGTTGTCGCTTGGTATTGTTGGTTTCTAGCTCATCAGTCCTTTTGGTTTTGGCCATTGTTGTCACATATTTTTGAAGGTTCAAAAATCTAGGGTTTTAAAGGTTCAGGTGTGGGTAGAAAAGAGTGGTAGAAGTTCTCAGGGTTTCGAATGATTTTGAGAAAATGGATGGTTTTGTAATGGGAAACAGTTTCTGACATCCTTGATTCCTGTGTCATTAGACATGTAGTAATTATTACATTATTTAAAAGTAAAAACTTATGCAAAAATTTTTTAAAGCAGAACTGACGAAAATTTTAAATTAATATGGACAATAAATAAGAAAATAGATAAAATAAGAATTAAATAAATATTTTAAAATAAAAAAACATTTATAAATAAATAAAACTACATCCCTTTAATAAAATAAAAACATTTATTGGGACATGGTTTACTAAAAATATCATCTAATTGAATTTCAGTGCTTACAAATTCTATAAATATATCCTATTTAAGAACATGATCTCTTATAATATTATGTCTGATATTAATATGCTTAGTTCTAGAATGATTAATATGGTTTTTTTAAATATTTATAGCACTATTAATATCACATAAAATAGTTTTATTATAAAAATTTAGTCCAAAATCCATAAGAGTTATTTGTCTCCACAAAACATGTGCACAACAACTGCCAGCAGATACATATTCAGCTTCAACTGTTGACAAGGAAACTTAGTTTTATTTTTTACTAGGCCATGTCACTAAGGATTTTCCTAAAATGTGACAATTCCCTGAGGTGATTTTTCTAATATAATCTAAAACTTCCAAATTATGTATCTAAATAATAAATAAAATTAAAATCAAAAGTTTTTTGATAGAGAATAGATTGAAAAAAAATTTCTTTTAAATATCCGAAAATTCTTTTAAGAGCATTATTTTAGATCAGATTGAAATTTAGCACAAAGACATGTTGTATACATTATATCTGTCCTGCTAGCAGTAAGATATAATAAACTACCAATCATACCACTATATAACTTTTTGTCAATTGACTTTCCAGTTTTATCCAAATCATGTTTTATATTAGTGCACATAGGGGTTGAATATGTTCTTTTGTTTTCATGTAAAAATTTATTTATTAATTCATCAATATATTTTCTTTAATTAATACATTTACAAAATCTTTTTGTTAAATTTGATGTCCTAGAAAGAAATTTAATTCTCCCATCACACTCATTTCAATTTTTTTTTTGCATTAAATTTGAATACTCATGAACAATTTATTTGTTTGCAGAACCAAAAATTACATCATCAACATAAATTTAAACTAATAAATTATTAGTTTTGATAGTTTTCACAAACAATGTTGGATCTTCCTTCCCAACAGAAAAATAATTTTTAAAATAAAATAAAATAATCTTTTATACCAAGCTTAGGTGCTATATTAAGTCCATAAAAAGCAATAGTATGTTTAAAAATAGAATCTGGTTTTTGTGAATTTTTCAAACTAGGAGGTTGCTCAACATAGACTTCCTCCAATAAGTAACCATTTAAAAAAGCAGACATAACATCCATCTAAAATAATTTAAATTTCATATAAGATATATAGGATAAAAGGAGCCTAATGGATTCTAATCTAGCTACAGGTGCAAAGGTCTCATCATGATCTATATCTTCTTCCTGATTATAACCTTTTTCTACTAGTTTTTCTTTGTTTCTAGTTTTTATTCCTTGATCATCTTGTTTATTTCAAAAGACAAAATTGGTTCATATAACTTGATAGTTATGAGGTCTTTCATCTAAATTCCAAACAGTATTTCACTAGAATTTGTTTCGTTATTATTGCATTGATATCATCCAAATTTCATCAACTAAGGCTTCTTCAAATGTCTTATGTTCTATTTGGGATAGACAGATAGAGAATTCAAAAAGATTTCCTACAATTCTTCCGGTTGTTATTATAGTGTCTAGGTCTCTTATAACAGTGTCTAAAGGGCGATTACTTAGGGTTCTAGATTGTCTAAGTAGTACACTATTAGGTTCATCAATGTCATGTTCTTCTAAATTGGACTGAATTTCATTTAAAACTTTTTCAATGTCATCTTTTAAGTTCTCAAGTCTCATGTTATCATTGGAGTCAGATTCATCAATTTCATCTTTCCTTTTCTCAAAGGTATACGATTCATCAAATTTCACATGAATTGATTCTTCAACAATCCTTGACTTTTTATAAAAAACTTTATAAGTTTTGGGAATAGTAGAATATCCTAAGAAAATTCCTTCATCGAATTTTGGATCAAACTTAGCAAGATTGTCCTTTGTGTTTAAGGTGTAAAACAAGCATCAAAAAACATTAAAATAATTCGATTTAGGATTTCTATTATTCCATAGTTCATAGGGTGTATTTTTAAAAAAAATTCTGATTAAAAATCTATTCATTATATAACAAGCTGTGCTTGAAGCTTCTACCTAGAAATTGGTAGGAATACTATATTTATTTAGCATTGTCCTATCCATTTCTTGAGAAGTCCTATTTCTTCTTTAAATAATTACATTCTGTTGAGGTGTTCTTGGTTCAGAAAACGTGTGTATAATACCCATATTTGAGTATAAGGAATTAAATTATAGATTCTCAAATTCTCCTCCATGATCAATTTTTAATTAAATTATTTTAGAATCTTGTTTATTTTGAACATCTTTACAAAAAAATCAAATATAGTAAAATCTTCATCTTTATATTTTAGAAAATAAATCCAAGTAAATACAGAATAGTCATCATCTAAAACATATATATACAATTTACCAGCCAAGCTTTCTATTCTTCCAAGTCCAAACAAATCCATATGGATATGTTTTAGAGGTTTAGATGAAGCAATTTTGTTAACATATTTGAAGTATGATTTGTGCTGCTTTCTAAGTTGAAATGCATCACAGAATATACCACATTCAAATTTGAGACTAGGAAAATCAAGAACTGATTGTTTCATAGATAACTTTTGTAAAAAACATATATGGAAATGTCCAAGTCCACTATTCCATATCCAATATTCATTTATCTTAGCAGTTATGAAATTTACCTTTTGTTTACACAAGGAATTTAAGTCTAGGGTGTAAACATTATCAGTTCTAGGTGTTCCAAATTTAAGCAGTTTATCTTTAAAAATAGAACAACAGTTATTAGAAAAGGCAACAAAGTAACCATCATTATAGAGTTGAGAGATACTTATCAGGTTGTGTTTCAATCCTTATATATAGAGTAAATTATTAATTGAGTCTACTTATGGATCTCTAACAGTTCTAATGCCAATAGTCTTACCTTTTGTATTATAACAAAATGTGACTAGACCACCATCCTTTTGAGTTAGTGTTATGATATTTTATGAGTTTCCACTCATATTCCTAGACCAGCCGCTTTCCATATACCATATTTCAATTTTCTGCTTCTATGACCTGCTTCCTGTAATGGAATTTAATGAATGGTTTGTTTTGGTACCCATATTATATTGGGTCCAGTAGTGATAGCTAGCAAAGACCTGGGAATCCAGACATGCTCTGTTTTTGAATAATCAATAGAATCATATACACTGCTTGCAACAAAGGCTCTCTTAATCCAACTTATTTGTGGTTTTCTTAAATATAAATTTTTAGATATGTGACCTTTTGTTCCACAATAGTTACTAATTTTACCTTTTGTACTTGGGAATGAATGGTTTTTATATTTTTTAGGTTTGTCACCTTTATTTCCTATTCCATATCATTCCTTTTTAATCACATTCTTTCCAAGTACTTAATTTAGTGAATTTTCTCCTTTTGTAAAAATAAAAGCTACACTTTTGTATGTTTTAACTTATGTTTGTAGTGTTTTTAATTTAGTTTCATTATCTATATAGTTTGTGTTTGATGAGTTATATTTTTCAAGGAGGCGAGCCTGTATCCAGATTTAATCAAAGAGGTGCTAGAAAATAATCAGAAATAAATATTCGACTCTATCCTGATCAATTCGGAATTAGAAATGTGTGTGTTTTCCCTGTGACACTCAAGGAAGTTCAACACAAAGGACTTCTGTAGGATCTCTAACCCTCAGGTGCAGCAGGTTACCTAGAATGATTTAGCATGGTGCAATAAAATCCCATTGAAATACAACTTTAACATATGGAGAATAAGGAACTTGGTAATTCCACCTGATGAGAGCATCAAGAAGATGGGAATCAGTTTAGCCTCCTGGTGCCAATGCTGCAGCAATAAAAGTGAAGAGAGCTCGAACCATATTTTCTTTGAAGGGGAATGGGCTCATGTCACGTGGCAGTGCTTCAGTGTCTTCACAGTGATCTCCTATAATGAGCTATATGGGTAGTCTTTCTTTGAGAGGTGGTTTCAAGGAACATCGGAGAAAGGTACCAAGAGGATGGCGCGATCAGTGGTCCTTAATGTTGGATGTTGGTGTCTCGTGCATGCCCGCAACAAGGATAGATTCGAGGGGATAATTTCAACAGGGAGATCTATCATTCTCAATGACATGGTAACCTTCCTTAAGAACTGGCGGGATGCTGCCTCACTGCGCATGCTACAGGCATGCCCCGACCCGGATCCTTCTATCTTGGATAGAACGCAGGGGCAGTGGATAAGGTGTAATCATCCAGCATAAGGTTTAAAGCTTAACACAGACGGATCTTGTATCTCAGGTATCATGTGAGGTGGAGGCTTGGTTCATAACTTAGGCGGGAGCGTGCTCCTTGCCTTCACCACTCATTTTGGTAATGGAAATGCTCTTGAGGTGGAGTCCAAGGCAGTTCTCACAGGCCTTAATCTGTGTAAACAGAAAAATATAGAAATATTTCAAGTAGAAGTGGACTCGAGGATTATCCATGACTCCCTACTAGGTAGAGGTTCCATCCCATGGTCTGTCGCATACATAATATAGAGATGTAAAGTGGTACTTAGTAGAAACATTAAGGTTACACAAACCTAGAGACATGGGAATAAAGTGGAAGATTTTCTTGCTTCTCTAGCTGCTCCTGGTTCCGATGTCACCTTCCTCCCCAATTCCACCTCCTTGAAGCCTGATGGTGTGAATTTAATTCATGGGGATGCCCTTGGTCTCCATTATTTTAGACCCCCCTAAGCCCAATGATGCTTTGTTCTCTTACTCTTTTGTGTCCTATATTCTCTCCTTTGAATAAATATATATTTGATGATGATGATGAGTAGTAAGATTGTACCTCATCAGCTTCTGCCATAAAGAACATGTTTGATTTCATGTTTTATTCTTTTTTTTAAGTAAGACTTTGATGAGCTGCTATAGTCTTTAGAAACACTCCAGGTGGCTTTCATTTCTCTTTTTTCTTTCTGTTCATAATCATTGTTTTTTTTAAATTTCTTCTTATTTTATCCTTTTAATTGAAGATACAAAATTCTGATGTGACCCATATTTTTTCATTCATATCATCTAACTCCCGTTTGTTCATTTTAATCCTTTTTGAAGTATTTTCTGAATCCCATATTCTTTTTATAGAATTCTCTAAACCTTATGGATAGCTGAGCCAGTTCCACATCTGAATTTGATGAGTCAGAATTTTCTGATTTCAATTTGATTTCATTCTTCATTTTTCTATTCTTCCTTTGGGATGTTACTTTCACGGTAGTATTTTCTATCTTGATCAATACGTTATGATCATTTTATTAATCTTCTATCTCAGCTTCATATATCATAAGATTTCCAATTAACTCTCTTGTTGTAAGATTTTTGTCTTGTGATGAATGGATAATGGCAGCTGAAATTCCATTCCATATTGGTGGTAGTACTCTTAGAACTTTCTAGGCCTGATCTAATTGTTTGACAGGCTCTCCAAAGGTAGTGATTTTATTAAAAATTTCTATAATCTTTTCATTCATCTGGGTGACACTTTCTCCATCAAAATTTTTTAATGTGTCAAATTTCAATTTTGCAGTGGAATACCTCATCTGTCTAACATTTTTAGTTCCTTAATAGGAAACTACAATTTTCTGCCACATTTCATAATCTATTGGGCACTGAGATACTCTATTGAATTCATTTGGTCCATGACCTTAAATTATAGCATTCATAGATTTCACTTTTAAATTGTACTCTGCTTCTATATTAGTAATCCATGTTTCAGGTTTCTCTGTAATCACATAGGGAGTTAGAATTTTCGAGTAGACTCTATATCCAATGTTATCTATGTAAATGATCATCCATAACTTATAGTATCCATAATTTTCACGATTAAAGTAGGGATCTCAAACTGTTGACATACCCTCTCGTGTATCATGAATTGTGCTTTGTATAATCCAAAATATTTCAAATTGTTATAGCTTTATCAAAAGAACCACCTATGATACCAATTATAGGATCAGGTTATACCAAATATACTCAAGAGGGTGGTGAATTGTGTGTATTACAATTTCTTCTTGAGATCATGATTTGTCCTTTTAAATTTATCATAATTATTTATCAGTGTAAAATAAATAGAAATGGGTGCATGATGTATAGTGGTTTTGGGAATATAATGCCCCTAGTCCACACCACCAATGCTCTACTCCACGAGCTTAGTGATTTTCACTATATGGTCCTCTTATCAACAGACCATTCCACAACTAAGTGCCGACAACTGACACCTTTACAAATTTAAGGGTAAATAGAGCCTTCTAGATCATACATAGAACCTAACACATAAATTAGTATGAGATTCCAGTCACTCAAAGTAAAAGATTATTGGTTATTTGATATACTCTCCAATTTTTCTTCATAATTACAACAAAACACAATTGGCAGTCGATGGATCATCGTCTTCAGAAAGAATGATCTTTAGGTAGAAGAGTTCTGAGTCGATCTAGTTATAGTATATCATGAAATATAATTCGCAACATTATCAACAGTCTATTCACAAAATATATTTGATGTAGAATCGGTTAATCGTCAATCATGTTTCTTCTTATTCTTCTAAAAATAGAGTTTGATTGATCATGGTAGAAGTAGATCTGTAAATCTCGAATGTCTTTTAAACTATTGTACTGAAAAACTCAAGAATCTATTCCTATCATCTCTTTCATAGTGATCTATATCATATCCACTATAATTAAAAATAACATAGATATATATAATAAAGACAATCATTTTACATCCAAATTTAAATCCACAAAATTCACCTATAGAATCGTGATATTCAAATATTTGAATAACAGAGAATTCGTAACTCCCCTTAAAATTCGCCATGAAAAGAAACTCTTAAATCGATCATTTGAATCATAAATAAACAACTTTAAATCAGAAAAAGACACGTTTTAGATTCAGTCTTTTAATCTGGTTTAAAATCATCCTGATAATCAGCATAAATACCGCTACTCTATAATGTCGTGCTTGAATCTCTAATGCCAAACATAGGGTTGAACTGCATAGCATACCTCCTCCAATGACCCAAATGCCTTCATTTTTTATTGATTTTTGATAATCAACCTTTCAAGGGGTGAGGTTGAACCCTTAGAAGGCATGTATTTATAAGTATTACATGGCCCGTAGGACTTAGAGGAATTCATTTCCTATAGGATTAAAACATTACGTATAACCCAGACTAACTACATGGAACTACTCCACACTAGCATCTTCATCATGAAATCAGCTCTTCACCTTCTCTTGGTTGTTTGGCCCGACTTTCTCATGCATTCATAGGATTATCCTAATGGAAGGTTCTATACCCTCTCATTATTGAAATCCATTTAACTTCTGCTATGGTGAAAGCTCCTTCCTCCACCTCCTTCTGAAGTTTTTTCTTTTTAGGTTTTCTAGTTTTCATCTGCACTTAAGGTGGACCGAAGGCCTTGAGGTGGCCCGAAGGCCTTACTGACCTGAAGGACTAGGTATCCCAAAGGCCTTAAGGGACTTGGGGACCAAATCGATGGCCCAAAGGCCCAAGAGGGGGAATATTCCCGGCTGCTACAGTGTCAAATAGTTCCTGCTACAGTTCTCTCTATAGTACCTACTACAACACTACTATAGTGCAACTACACTTCCTACAACAATATCCTTGAAATTTTCCTTCACCTGGATTTGATCTCAGGTCTCTTGGATGCACTTAAGGAGACCTTACAAAATTTTCTGAGGCTCATTTGCAACTATATAACATACACTCTCCGAAATTTAGGTTCACAATGTATGGTTCACAACGTAAGGATCACAACATAAGTTTCACAATGTATGGTTGATAAATCATACATTTATCTTCAACTTTCAAACGTATGGTATATAATAAATACATTTATCAGCTTTTAAATGTAAGGTACATGATCCACACTTTTTTATAAAACTTAATTTTGTTCACAAAATTAAGTTTTATGAACAGTACTTTTAAGAAACAAACATAATATTCCATACTTTTCTGATATCCCAAATGTAAGGTTCATTATAAACATTGGGTTCTCCTTACATAATTTTCTAATAATGTATGGTTGTGTAACCATACATTTCTGATAAATCGTAAGAAACATTTTTCATCCTTACGCTATACTTTTCAACATAGGGTATGAATAGTGTTTCCAGAACCCGCTACTGTGATTTTCGAACACATAGAGTATGAACAGTGTTTCTGGAACACGCTAAAATTGATTTCCAAACACATTTTCAAATATTCCCCATAGATTAAAACACTTAAATATTATTTCAAAAATAAAGAAATAAATAATACTAATTTCCAAAAATATATTCAATGTGAAATCATTATAATAACAACTAAGGGTATTTGTGAATTTCAAAATCATCACAAAGATTTGGAGTGTTATTCTCAAGAATCTCCCCCTTAATAAAATAGAGTGTTGTTGAAGACCACACTAGCTCAACATTATGATCTAATTATTTCTCCATAATAATATACCATTATCAAAATTCTTTTTCTTTCGCTCAGTTGAAAAAAAAACACATCTCCTATGCATACATGTATTCTACCACCTCCATGAAGGATGTTTTTTATTTTTAATAAACTCCTTACATGTATGGTTATAAAACTAAAAATAATTTTTAAAATGATATATATTAAATGATTAAAAAAATTTGGAGAGGAAACCATGACCATGGTTCAAGGACATGAACCACCAAATCTAAACATGAATTAGAAAATGAACACCTCACACCTAAATAATGCATTTAAACATATCATTATGAGTAAATTGGTCCAAAAACGTTAATAATTAATGTTATATATTAATATATATATATTTATATATATGGATCTCATATAATTTAATAACAAATATTAATTCATTATATTGGATTTTGGAAGACATATGATCAAGAACAAATCTTAGGTGAAAGTTTCTCTTCTAAAACATCATCAATTGGGACATACTTTTAATTACACTCATATTTCCATTGTATGGTGTATATGTAGAATCATTGAAATATTATATAATTATTTTCTACTTAATAACTTTAATTTATATTATATTTAATATTGTATATTTTGTTTGGTTTTTTTCATGTGTTATAAAATCCATAGGGGTTCTTCATATCAATATCTATTACTTGAGACATGTTTCATCACGTGCATAATGACTTAATTTATATGGTTTAATTAATAACTGCATAATATTTTTTGACATAATATTATTTTAAAATAGTATTTACAATACCATATCATATTACAACTTCTTATGTCATTTGATTCAAAATTTAGCAATGTCGCAAGAGTTTATATTACAGTATCACTTTTTTATCAATATTATTTATGTTTCAATAATAATAAAGGAAAATTATATGTCATTTATCTTCATAAACCAATATATTTTATTCTCCTATGGTTATTTAAATGTTTAAATTGTAATATTTTATTTTATTCCTCCATTGGAACTCAAATCAACTAAAATAAGGTTTATAAGAAAACGCGACTATATTTCTACTTTTAGGACGAGAAATTTTTTATTATATGTCCATATTCCTTATTTTAATAGAGATTTTTTTATATACCTAAATTATTTATTAATGCAAATTTATGTTATGTTTTTTTATAATATAATGTTTTAGAAGGATTATTTTCATCATTTTTCATATAGATTAATTTCAACATTCATTACAAAAGTGTGAACAGAACATATTTTATCATTTATCACATGGAAAATAATTATATATCTGTATTAAAGAAATTAATTATAAATATTCCTTTATAATTTTTTGTGTATTTTAATAAAATAACCTAATCCCATTTTTTTTAGAATTTTCATAAATTTTACCATTATGAACAGAATATTATATTATCAAAAGTTGGAAGAAATGTTTTCAATATATTTATTTGTGTTTTTATATTTCTCTTTATAATTTATAACCTAATTTTAGTATATGTTAATAATTCTATTAATATAATATATTTTAAATTTTTTTTTTTCAAAATTCTCTTTTACACTTTTGGAAAAGTGTTTTAGGAAGAATTTCCATCTCCTTTTTTACAACACTGTTATAATTTTTTTATAAATTTCTTCTCATAGTGGTTCGGAATTTAATCTCTTAAATTTAAAAAATATTTGTCTTTACTACAACACATTAATTTATGATGGATTTATGGTCTCTTTTATGTCCATGCTCATTATTATCTGGTATGTAGTATATATAATTTCTCTTGTTGACTTAACATTATACACATTGATATATACAGTGTAAACACAATCATTAATATAAATCAAATTATGGTTGTTTTATAGGAATGATAAATCATTTATTAAATGATGGAATATTAGAAATATACATAATTTTTATTTTTATATAGATGATAACTAACTTATAGGGTTTGTTTATTATTAATTTGGGAGTATTTACATTCCATATAATTTATTCTGTATAAATATTTGTTGATTTTTAAGTAATGTGTAGTATGTATTGAATTTTTAATCATAAATTTCTTATGATAAATGCATGAAATTTATTATGTGATGGGAATGGCCTATAGTATCTCCCCAATGCATCATTCTGTCTCATGAGACAGAATAGAAAGTGTATTTTGTGTATTTTAAACAATTATTAATTATGTCATGGAATGAGGCATTGATGATATGTTTATGATCTATTGGCATTAGGTCTTGATGGTATGTATAATATTTTTTATCAAGAGGCCTTGATGGTAAGATTATGGTTTTTAAAATTATACAATCCATCATTATGAAATTAGTTATTTTTGTTCACGTGATTATTTACACAATTAACCTTCGATATATTTTACAATAGAATTTATTATAAAATGACATATTTATTTATTATTCACCCAGATATATTTCATATGCCTTATATATTCATATTACATTCCATTATTTTCTTTCCCATTCTATGTGTTCGGGATCTTCCTTTATTATGTTTTCATTTACCTCAGTTATGAAGTAGATTAATGAATATGATATATAAAAAAGGTTATAATTTATGTAGTGTTTTAAGGTAAATTTTGAAGTATTTTTTCATTTTATAAAATATTAGTATAATGTGACAAATTTCCATTGAATGGGAAAATTCATGTGAATTAAGTTGATTATTTATTAATTCCCAAAATCCCTAAATATGAATGTTTCATTGGCTTGTATGTGTGTTAATCATTTATTTGGTGTTATAATTATGGAAGTTTTAGATTGGTTTTCTTTGGTTGATATAAGTGGTAGCCAGAAAAGAGTATGTTTTTAACACCAGATCAGGGTGTGCGGGTCAGGACTACTATAGTTTGTACGAGGTTATTGTTTAGATACCTTCTGTGATCAGGTTATTATTAATTATATATAATTTATGGGTTATAAGTTTTTAGTTGATTATATGTTTAATGGTATAAATTGAGTTTTGAAGCCTTATGATACTTTATTTTAAAGGGATAAAATATATTTTTTGGATACATTTATTTAAATACATGCTTATGGTAAATATAACCCCTATGTGTAGTTTTTGATTTAACATGGCACTTATTTGAGAATAATTTTATTTTTTCGATAAATTTATGGTTTAAATAAAAATTAGGTTATTGTTACACCCCATGTTAATATAGTGGTATTTATTTTATATTATTTAAATTTTTTATGATTTATAGATTTAATTTTTAATTTTTTTTCCAATTGTATTTTTTTGGTTTGTTCATGTAATTCACATGATCACCAAAAAAAAGTAGAGACCATAAGGATAACCTCTTTGTGGATTCTCTGTAGTGCACTGTAGGAGCACACCATTTAGTAAAAATCATGAAACTACCCTTATATGGACCTTCATATCCCTTATATTCAATTAATTTTGAACATGTATGGCTTATCATGTTTTTATAATGCCTCGGTTGTGCGATTCATAGGATATCCATTCAGTTTCCCCTTCCATAAGAGTTAGCTGGTGAATAGTATTCCCATAGTTAGAAGAGAAAATTACCAAAATTATATGATGTTATTTTGTCTATCTAGTTGATTTTGTATTATTTTCCAAACATTTTTCCCAAATAAGGAATATTTACCAAAAAAACATAAAATTAATTTTCTAATTTTCCCATTAGATTTAAAAATCTATGAGGGATTCCCTTTCTCTCCCACTCATTCTTCCAATCTTGTAGAATGATAAAGTGGTTTACCCATCCCTATGATTCGATTCACAAGCCACACCACCATCATTTATAGTGGACCTTCCCAGGTCATGAAATCATTTTTTTTCTTCTTTATTCACAACTGCATCCCCCATTTCTCTTCTCTATTTATTTTACAATCTCTAATAATCCCCAAGGAATGATAAGATCAATTTTAGGGTTCTGGGTGTTTCATTCCTAGGGTTTTTTATTTTTAGTGCTTTCTTGGTGCACATTGAGGATTAATTGAGTATCCAACATCATAAAAGACTACTTATGGCATGATTTATATTGAAACATGGAAGTAAATATTGCATAATTTCTTAATATGACAAGTTAATTGATTATATATGTCTTTAAATATTTTATTTTATTAATTATTCATATGAATTATTGTTAAAAATCAATTTCACAAATGCTTGATTGAGTTTTTATGCAATTGGTGTAAGTGTTTTACATGGAATTTGAATTGGATCTTGAAATCATAACTATTGATAAAAAATTGAATTATTTTTTAAGTAAATATATATTTTTTAAATTATTTGACCCCATTTGAGATATGTATTAAATTGGAAATTGGAATATTTATCATTTTAGGTATTGGGGGAAAGAAGGGATAAATTGTTTTTTAATTTTAATTCCAAATGGCCTTGATGAATTGATTTAGAAAATAATTAGATAATGAATTTTAATGGATTTATTTTAGAAAATTATTTTAAATGGAAATTTCAAACCTTTGAGATTGGAGATTTGTATCCCAAGATGTGTTTTTAGAGAAGTCTTATTTGTCACCATGAATGGTTTTCAAATTGTGTGTGTTTTTGTGAGACCCTATTGATCCCATTATTTATTTACGATCCCTAATAGAGATGATTATTGTTGATGTGATATGAATTTTGGCCCTAAGGTTCATTCTTATTATTATATTTTTATATGTCTGATATATGATCAGGCTTATTTCTCATGAGGGTTTAATAGTTAAGATGAGACATAATACATTTATATTTTTTATTCCTTGTTGTTTGGTCAGATCTAATTTGTTAACATGGATGGGTATCCAAGATGCCTTAGTGAGGGTTGATATATGTTTCAATAAAATTACAACGAGATAGAATAGATCCCCTATAGTGTCGAAGACCCAGTGGGGGGCGAGGGTCCCAACAGTGAGTTTAGTTGAGAGTATATGGCATGTTGTAGACTTATTAATGAATAAAAATGTTTATAGATGGTTCTGACCCATGTACATCTTGAATCATCTTATTATATGGTTAATAATTTCCAATTTCTACTAGATTACTATCATTAGGGAAATTATTTATACCCACACTATCAATTCACCCTCATGGAACTATGTCTTCAATTTTATTTCAATTTTCTATTGTTGTATTGTTCCATGGTTCTTAATGATGTAATTCCATTAATTTTATTTCCTTTATTAAAATGTATCAATATTTCAATATAAATGGTATTTTCATAGTGATCGTGAAAAGTGGATTAATGTGGAAATTTTTATTTAAAAGGGATTAGGATGAAAAACAGGTTCTATTTTATTGTTTTTATTTAAGATGAATGATAAATTGGATTTTTCCTAATGTTTAAGGATTTTCTACTCGGATGACATGTCTATTCCCATCTAACATTATTTTATAACTCTATTTTAAACTAGTATAAAGTGAAATGTTATTTTTAAGGAATTTCTCAAACTCTTTGGTGCTTATAAATTGGTTTTGATTTTTCTCAAAACCTATATATTAAATTTGGTTTATCAATATCCTATAGAATTTATTTTAGGTTTCTTGTATTTTTACTTTTGTATAAGGAATTTAGTGGGGTCTTAGTGGCTATCTTAGGATATAAAGCATGGTCATAGGTCAAATGGATTTGGTATCACATTGGATAGGGTTATTATTTTGTTTTCCATTTAATACATATCTTTATAATATTTGGTGTCCTAGATCTCTTTTGTTATGTATCACAATGAATGATTAACCATTATTTTGTTTATGGATGTCCTCCATATTTTTACTACTCACACAAATTTGATGTATTATTATTGAAATTATTATTGTTAAATAAGGGTGAAATTTTTACCAATGAACATGTTATGAAGGAATATCACTAGTTTTCGACCTAGTGTAACTTGGAATGTGCCTCGAGTATTCCATAAGTAATTTTGGGTTTTTGGTGGATGAATATACCATTTTTTATTACTATAAAATTTTATAATATCATTCCATATTGTTGTTTTGGTTGTTTTCTGGTAGATATGAGACTAGGGTTTTCATCCGGACTCGAGTGGAGGATTCAATAATATGGATGGCCTTTTTGCACTAAAAATTGAGTTTCCATGGGTGTTAAGTAATTTAGCCTTCAATTTGAGTTTAATTTTTGATATCCTTGTGGGGCTTTTCTATGTCATTATGGCATCTTGGTCCTCAACAGGTACACTGTCGTGTTTTTGGGTTACATTACATTTTAGAGGTTAAAATGCTGAATGAACTCTGGATTCATGGTAATCCTACATGGTATGTTAATCCACTAGGTTACCTTTAGTATAGATCTATGACCATGATAGTGAATTTTGAAAGGATGGAACACGATTTAGCAATCCATGTGACCAAACCATGTATAGGGATGTTTCCTCTCCATAAATATTGTTTTCCTCCATTTAAATATAGATTTATTCTAATATAGTTTTCCATTAGAGTTATATTAATCAATTTAATTATTGATGATATTTAATGTGATTTTATTGAATATTATTCAATTATAGTTGTTTATCTCCATTATGGAGTTTTGGAAAAGTGTTTATCAAATGGTTTCAATGATATATAAATGAATTTTTACGAGGAATTTAGTTTTTTAAACTTGTTTTCTAATATCTATAGAAAAATTTTAAATTATGATTTTAAAATTTTAGTACATATATTAAATTTAATATTTTAAAATTTAATTTCATTAAATGATTGTATTTTTAAATAAAAGGGATATGAGATTTATTTTGAATGGGAAATATGTTTAATTTAAAAAATAGGACTTGTAAATGATTAAATTTAAAAATTAGATTATTTGAAATTAATTAACTAGATTATATTTAAAGATAATAAATTTAAAAATATAAATTTGAAATAAAATTAAAATAAAAAGGGGTTGATGATTATGAATTGTGTCAAAAGAGTTTTTAAAAAAATAAAGATGTTATTTTAGTATTTGTGAATGTTTTATGAAAATATCATGTTTTGGATTTAATAGATATTTTAACTAGTATGATTATGGGAATTTAAGGGGGAATAAATGTTTTAAAGTATTTTTTTCAAGGAATGTGGATTTTAGGAAATGGAAAATTTTGAGATCTATTGATTTTAGTGAGTGGTTTTTTTTGGTTTGTCCCTTTGGTTATGGGACCATTGATGTGGATTTAGAGCCTAAAAAGATTAAATCATGTTCCATGTTAGTTTTTATATTCCTTAAAAGAAGTTCATAATGAAATATGTGTTTCTCTATTTATTATTAGGTGTATTCTTACAAATTGGTGGCTCATCCCATACTCTAAGTAGAGTAGGGGACCCATGATATTATTATCTCTAAGAATTTAGAGATTATAATCCTTATCCTATTTGATGTGTTTTGGTTGGAATGTATTAAGAATTAATCATGGTTAGTTTTGTTTCATTTAGAGAATTGGTGGTAGTCCTTTCTAGTTTTTTATTGGGGGATCATGCATTTTATTTATCTAGTGGTTTGTTTTGGGGATGATCCTTTGGTTAATGTTGATGAGTTTTCTTGTGTATGTCCTTTTATGGATGGTAATGAATTATATATCATCATATTTTCCTTATTTAATTTTTTTAATTGAATTGGGTTATAGGATATTGGTCATGAATTACTATTTTAATTTTCTCTTATTAGGGACACTTTGGTTTTTTTGAGCTGATTCCATTTTGAGGTCAGTTACATGATGGATTGATCATGGGTTGCATTTGGATAATTTATTGGGAAACTAATATTGATGTTTCATTTATTAATATTACCAATATGTTATTATGAATTTATTGGATCTCTTTGGAAATGTGTTTCAAGATTAATTACATAGTTTAGACATTGAATATGGTGACCTAGGCCGAGGTCCCATATTGTTCTTTATTCAGGGAATACTCATGATAATTTCTTATTGTATTTTTTTTTAGGAATAATTTTTATGATTTGATATTATTTTTATGGCTTATCAATTTCTTTATACTTTGGTGTCCCTTGATGAGTTGATAATAAATTTCATGGATGATTTTTAAAAAGTTTTTTGATATGAATTCTCATGGTTGTGATACGATTTTATAGTGTGATTTCCTCCTATCATACTATTTAAATAATTCATAAATGTATAAGAGACATATGTTTAGTATTAATTACATTATTTACATCATGATTGTGTAGATTTTCCATTAGATAAGTATTTTGGTTTTGTGTTTTTAGGTTCTTTGGTTTATAATAATTATATGTTCTTGGTGGTTTTTCCCTTAGTTTCTCTCTAGATTTATGAACACAAAACTCACCTTATTACAAGTGGTGTGGTTGTGATATTTTTTGAATATTTGTGATATTTCTATGAAACATCTTGAAGAAGAAAATTTGGGGTGTTTTTCACATCCCTTTTCAATAGAAAAGTATTTTTTTATTATATTGATGAATTTGGAGGAAATATAATTTGTTATGAGTTTTGGATTTGAATTTTAGTTTTTTTTCATTTAATTTTGGTTTATGAACCACTTTCATATGGCCACTGCATGAGTAGTATAGATAATGTAGAAGACCATTATGTATCTTCTCTATGGTGAATAGTTAGATCATATAGTTTAGTGAAAACCTTGTGATGAGCTTTATATGATCCTTTCTTTCCATTATTTGTATTAAATTTTGAACGTGAATGGTTTTTCATTCATGAATAGAACGTTAATATGTCACATCCAAGGGGAAACCTTGTAATTTTGGTTTTATAAGGAGTTTTTTGTAATATAGTTAGTGAACGACTAGGATTAACTATGGGAAAAATCATGGGAAGGTATTTTTTATATATAGTGGTGGTTGCGCCCAAATTTACCCTACTGGTAAAAGAGGTCGTTGAAGTACAAGTAGTGATCGAATCCACAGGGACTGAAGAAGAAAACTTGAGACACTATGATTTCTTGATGGATTGGATATGAAGTGGACAACTTTGAGGTAAATTTTAATTGGAGAACTAATGATAGAATTTAAATAACAGACAAGAAAAATGATGTGAGCAAAACAATTATTGATGATGGGTTGATCTTTGGGTTTCGCTTGAGGTGGATTGGATAAATTTCTTTTCTTAAAAATTTCATGTCATTAATTGAAGACGTGTCCAAAAAAACTAGATAATTCTCCCAATTCATTCACCAATTTAATCCCTACACAATTACAAGTACAATCGCTAATTAACATTGAGGATCACTTTACTGATCACTCAAAGGAAATATATCGTACTAGCACTCAAAATGTGTCGTCATTAAACTTAGCAATGATGAAGAAGAACATAACTCATCGAATGGAAATCTAAAAATAACAAAATGATTTAAAAATTAAAGTATATGAAATAACATCCAATCCCTGACCTTGCTACTCCCTTTGATCAAACCTTAAGTGTTTATCCCTCCATTGATGATATTCTACCAATTGAAGCGGGATGTAGACTTATGGGGGAATAATTGAAGAAGAAGAAAATTATTAAAAGAACGAACACTCCACCATTGGGTGATTTAATTCACAAGTGATGGTGTGAATAAATTAACACCTTGATTAAACGGTATCAACATGTCATGAAAATGAAAAGAATAAGTGAAGAATAAGAATATATTTTATTAACATACTCAATGTGAAAGAAAAACTTACATGGGAAAAATTGACGATACGATTACAAAATGAAAGAAGAAAATTACAATTGAAAGGAAAAATATAAGATGCCTATTTCCGTCACCAAAATATCCTTATATAGGAATATTAGTAGCCTTAGGTCCACACCCCCACAATCAATTCACCCCCCAACAATTAATAGAGTCAAAAGGAGGGTGAATAATCAAAAAGAAATTGACGTTTTGAATTTGACCCAGAAAACTGTCCAGATTCATCCACCATTTTGAAAGATGAATTTGGAATTGAAGGATGATGAATCATGAGGGGCCGCAGGAGTGAAATATTCCCTTCCTTATGTCTTCTATGAGCTGAAAAAATTTCAGGAATTTTGGCGTAGGCTTTTGTATGATATGGTCGAAATGTTTGGACAAATTTATGTGCATTAATGTCGGGCCCATCATTTAAATCTCAACTTCAGATCATTTTATCATTATGAAAACTTCGGAATTAGCTCCGGACACAGTTGAATAAAATGATTATAATATTTTTCTATTCCTACTGTAAAAATTTCAGCTTCATTGGGATTGGTTTGTGGGCCCCACATTTGATTGGTTGGACTTAGGCCCATTATGCTTTCTCCCGAAAATTTCTGCATTCAGGCGCAAAAATATCCATCTTCCCTTGGGATTAATCCATCGGACCTAAAAGATAAAATGTTCCAAAAAACTGATCAATAATATACCAAAATATAAAATTAATAAAATGAATATAATGTTTTCCAAAAACATATGAATGATTGGGACCAAATTTTCATTTTAAACATGAATTGCATTTAAGATCAGAAATGAAGTTCTATTTATGTAATGCACTAAAAAATGTTTATAGACTTTGTAACAATGAATATAAAGATATTAACAATGGATATTAGCCACTTTTAGTGACTAATCACACCCCCAAATTTATTTTTGCTAGTCCCGAGCAAAATAAATTACAAATATGAAATTCAAATCCCCTTTTCCAAAAACATTTTAATACACATTGCTCACCCAAAGAACTCATACCAATTTTTTTTTTGAAACCAATCAAAATAATTTAAAACAAGCTAGGTCCATAAGTATATCCCAATTCCAATCCCATTTCTTTCTTCAAATTCATCGCCACATTTCATCCAATTCCAATTAAGCATGATATAGTGTTGTGCATCATAAAAGATATGGGGCCTATTTTATTGTTCAAGGTGAAAAATGGAAGCACAAGGTGGGAATCACATTAAACCTTAACATGAGTATCCGATTTTTTTTTGATTTTTTTATTTTTATTTTTTAACCACAATAGATATGAAAAGACTAAATCTGGGCAAGACAACTATGGAGTCACGATCCTAAAGTGCCGGACGCCACACATATTGTCAATTCCATGCTCTAAAACAGAGATATAAAGCCTAACTATGGCCAAGACAACTATGGAGTCATGATCCCCAAGTTCCAGAAGCCACACATTTGGACAAAACATTGCTCTATGCGGTACTTATTTTTTTTCAAATTTTTTTGTTTTATGTTTTGGATACTCAAATTAAACTAAAAGTGACCCAGAACCCTATTCTATAATGAAAGGGACCCAAGAACTCAAATTTACACCCAAGATCTAGTAGACATGCATTGTGGCATTTTTATTAAGAGGATGAAAATGTAAATATTGAAAAATCACATCGGACAACCTCACATTCCAAAAACTATGTTCATGAACTTAAACTTGCATTAAAATCAAAATCAAAGCATGAAACATTATTTGATATCCAATTTCAGAGTTTGCAATGTGTGTTATAATGTTCAATGTTAATGGAATTTTTTCTTTCCATGCATGTTCTTATTGAAAAAAAACATTTTTTATTTCATCTCCCCCCAAAATAGAATTAAACTATCCCCAGTGTTTAAAGAAAACATAGAAGGGGGTATGGGGGAGTTGTTCGAAGAAGAAATTTAAAATGATAATCATGGAATAAAGTCACCTGGTGGTTGATGATGATAGTGCATTCCATAGTCTCCCTTCAATCCTGGATTTGAGTCTTAGCAGCTTGGATGGTGGTGAATGGATTTTCCTTATGACTTAAGACATGTCCTTTTATTTTTTTTAACCTATAAAAACATAAAAATAAACAAAACAAAATAAACTGATGATACATTGTCTTCTTTATATTTTCTGGGTAAGGTATTACTCAGAGATCACACCACATGACACAGATGAATATGGAGCTCCCCTTTCATACCCATCCTTACTTATAAAATAATAACAGGTCAACAGGTTATGGTAAGTTTTTTAATGATAAAAAATTATTGAAAATGATTGAAAACATAAAAACCATGGATTGCCTCCCACGCAGCGCTTTTGTTTAACGTCGTTAGCTCGACTTGAACCCCCAAAATTATCCAATTCCCACTTTCAACATTTTTAGGACCCCATTTTTATCCACCTCAACAATATTTAGATTAAGTCATTTTTTAGAATTTTTTCCATGTGACATCCCATTCTTAACAATGTGTGTGAAAGTACAAGGAATTTCAGTAATGGTTGATTGAGTTTCATTTGGAGTATTTCCAAAGATTTCAAGGTTAATTACTACTTTGTGAGATTCTTGATGAAAATGGATGATAATTCAATGTTATATGTTTTCATAAATATAGGGATTCTTGAGTGGTGAAGGAAGTATTATAATGTTGAGTTTAGTTTCATTGAATTTTCCCAATGATAAATGGAAATTTGAATCCAAATTTGTTTCTTCTACAAAACCTTTTGAAAGATTTTTTCCTTTTGAAAATATGATTCATCCCCAGAATTTTCCATTTGAATTTCATGAGTGGGTATGAACTCACTATTCTTTATATCTCCCAATGGTTCAACGATCGGTGATTCTAAAACAAAATTATTAGAGCAATATTTTGAACACTCAATACATGAAGACAAATTTTCCCCTTGTGAATCCAAAAAATTAATTTCCTCTTGATTTAAATACCCTTCAACATTTCCTTGATCTTGTTCAGTTATCCCATATCCAAAGATTAGTTCTTTTTTCAATTCATGGGAGGTTTTTGGGATAAAAGATTCACTTATCAATGATGAGGAAAGAACATCTTGAGTGGGAATGAGTTCCTCAAAATTCTTAAAGCTTTGTAATTCTAATCAGAAAGATGAAACTTCTGAATTCATTTTATCCATTTGTTCACACAATTGTTCAATAATGTTTTTTGGATTAGGGTTGACATATGTTTGTACATCATGGACTTCCTCATTATTTATCTTTTCAATCATTCTTGATAGGTATGAAAATTGATCTTTTAAACATTCAACATCCCATTGATTGTACATCTCATCTGGTGTGGTGTATTCAATTAAGGTTTGGTCAATGAAATTCCCTATGTGAGGTGTTTCACAATATTTATTTCTGACTTGATTACAACATTGGTTTATGAAGGGGTATTTTGGGGGATAATCCTTTGGAATTGATTGAAAATTGGTTTTGGGATTTTTTTGGACACATAGAAATGGAAAGGGGAAAAGAGAAGAGAAATATAGGTGAGAAAAGAGAAGTTAGGTGAGAATAGAAGGTGGGTGTCTAAGAAAACTTACTTGGGTCCCTGGAAATGGCGCCAGAATTTGGTTGCGCCCAAATTTACCCTACTGGTAAAAGCGGTCATTGAAGTACAAGTAGGGATCGAATCCACAGGGACCGAAGAGAAACCCTTGAGACACTATGATTTGTTGATGGATTGGATATGAAGTGTCCAACTTTGAGGTAGATTTAAATTTGAGAACTAATGATATAATTTAAATAACCGACAAGAACAATGATGTGAAAAAAACAATTATTGATGATGGGTTGATCTTTGGGTTTCGCTTCAGGTGGATTGGATAAATTTCTTTTCTTAAAAATTTCACGTCATTAATTGAAGACGTATCCAAACAACAAGATAATTCTCCCAAATAATTCACCAGTTTAATCCCTACACAATTCCAAGTCCAATCACTAATTCACTTTGAGGATCAATTTACTAAGCCCTCAAAGGAAATAGATCTTACTAGCACTCAAAATGTGTCGTCGTTAAAGTTGGAAAAGATGAAGAAGAACATAACTCATCAAATGGAAATATAAAAATAACAAAATGACTTAAAAATTAAATTACAAGAAATAACATCCAATCCATGACCTTGATACTCCCTTAGATCAAACATTAAGTGGTTATCCCTCCATTGATGCTATTCTACCAATGGAAGCGGGATGTAGAATTATTGGGGCAGAATTGAAGAAGAAGAAAATTATTAAAAGATCGAACAGTCCACCATTGTGTAATTGAATTCACAAGTGCTGGTGTGAATAAATTCACAAATTTATTCAACAGTATTAGCATGTGATGAAAAGGAAAATAATAAGTGAATAAGAATAATAAATTTTATTAAAATACTCAACGTGAATGAAAAACTTACATGGGAAAAATTGACGATAAGATTACAAAATGAAAGCAGAAAATTACAATTGAAAGGAAAAATATAAGATGCCTATTTCCTTCACCACAATATCCTTATATAGGAATATTAGGAGCCTTAGGTCCACCCCCCGCAATCAATTCACCCCCCAATAATTAATAGAGTCAAAAGGATGGTGAATAATCAAAAGGAAATTGACGTTTAAAATTTGACCAGGAAAACTGTTCAGATTCGTCCACCATTTTGACATGTGAATTTGGAATTGAAGGAATCCGAATCCTGAGGGGTCATAGAATCTAAATATTCCCTTCCTTATATCCTCTATGATATGTAAAAATTTCAGGAATTTTGGGGCAGCCGTTTGGAATATATGGTCGAAATGGTGGGACAAATATATCTATATTAATGTCGGGCCCACCATTTAAATCTCAACATCAGATCCCTTTATCATTATGAGAACTTCAGAATTAGCTTCGGACACAGTTGAATAAAATTATTCTCATATTTTTATCTTTCTAATGTAAAAAATTTGTGTTCATTGGGATTGGTTTTCAGGCCCCACATTTGTGTGATGGGCCTTAGGCCCATTATGCATTCTCCAGAAAATTTCTGCATTCAGGTGAAAAAATATCCATCTTCCCTTGGGATTCATCCATCGGACCTAAAAGATAAAATTTTCCAAACAAATTGATCAATAATACCCCAAAATATCAAATTCATAAAATGAATATAATGTTTTCCACCAACATATGAATGATTGTGCCCAAATTTTCATTTTAAACTTGAATTGCATTTAAGATCAGAAATGAAGTTCTATTTATGTAATGCACTAAAAAAATGTTTATGGACTTTGGAACAATGAAAATAAAGATATTAAAAATGTATATTAGCCACTTTTAGTGACTAATCATGTGGATTCCACATGGTTGAAACATGTTTCTCCAAACCATGTATCCAAACTATGAAAGGTGCCTATTGTCATTTAAAGGTGATTTTATGGTTTTCCCTTTTATTTTAAAATTCCCAAGGTATTACATTTCTCCTCCTCTAATTTTAAATTTATAGGAATGTACAAATGAGGTTTCTCTATCCTTATTATTCAATTTACAAACCATTATACCTATATTTTGAGTGGATATCTCTAATTTAAGCCCTCTATTTTTATTACATCCTCTTATACCCCCAAAGTTTCCCTTATCCATTTTTTTCTCTCTATTGTAAACCCTTTTGGATAATGGGATTATCATAGGGTTTATGGGGTTTGATTTAGAGGGTTTTGGTTTTTAGGGATTTCTTGATACTCCATGGGAATTATTTAAGCATATGTTACAATATAATATGAAATTCGGATTGATTTCCATGAAATGAAGGAATCTTTTTAAAAAAAATCTTAAATAGACTAGTTATTTTACGTTTTTAAATGATTTATTTGATTAAATATGTCTATATATAATATAAAAAAATTGATTTCAAAAAACTTTGGTTGAATATTCAAATGGTATAAGGGTTTTATTTGATATTTCAAGTGATAATTGAAAATCTAGGTATTAATAATGTAATGAAATAATTGTTTAATATTAAATGTGATGTTTAAAATTCCTTTAATTCCAACTAAGTTATGAATTAAATTGTAATTTATAATTTTTTGAATTTTTTTGGACAATGATTAATAAAAAGGTGTAAAATTTGTTCTTCAATGGCCATAATTATTTATTTTAGAAAATAATTTCGAATTGAATTTAAATGGTTTTATTTTTAAGACTGGATTGAAATGGATATTTGAAATCATTGGGAACGGTTTTTTTATCCCAAGATGAGATTTTAGTGAAGGCACATTTGGATCCTTGAATGATTTTTAAATTATGGGTGTGTGTGATTGATCATCTTGATCCTCTAATTGAATTACAACCCATAACAGAGATTTATTTATTGATTTGTTGTAAATTATTTCTATAAATTCATGATTATTGTTATATTTTGATACGGATGACATGTTATGGGAGTGATTTCATAAGGTTCTATTATAAGTGAGATGAGATTTTTAAATTTCCTATGTTTATTGCTTACAGTTATCTCATACTTTATTGATTGATATGCATAGGGATCCTAGGTTTCTTAGTGAGGGATTAGATTCAATTATATATATATCTGATGAAAATTATGGGATCCCCTATAGTGTTAGAGACTATAGAGGTGTGACACTAGTGAGGATGGTTGAGAGTATTCGGGTGGTTATAGAATTAGGAATGCACCAATGGCCACGTATATGGTTCCAAACCGAGTCTATCTAAGATCACCTCATGATATGTATTGTAATTACATTTTCTTCTATATTATAATCAATAAGGAACTTCTTTATTTTTTGATCCATTCATTGATTGAAACTCATGGAACTATGTCTCCCCCTTGCTTATAATCTTCAATTATATCTTGTTTTCAAGGTGTTTTATGATGTTTTTCTTACACTTCAGATGGAATTTTAAAATGTATGAATTTTATTTTAATAATATGAATTTAAAAGTGAATTTAAAAAGTGGTTTAAAAATGTTGTTTTTATTTATAAAGGTATTAGGAAAAATAAATTTCTTATAATTGAATTTTTTTCATTTATGAAGAAATAAAAAATGTTTGTTTTAAAATATTATATATGCGGTACATAACTATCTAGTTCTTATCCATATACTACTATTTTATAATTTTATTCAAAACTAAAATAACATAAAATGTTATTAGTATGTAATTAAAAAAACTCTACGGTGCTTATCTACTAGGCTACATCTCACT
The DNA here is from genome assembly GCA_963277665.1 of Viscum album. NCBI lineage: Eukaryota > Viridiplantae > Streptophyta > Magnoliopsida > Santalales > Viscaceae > Viscum > Viscum album. The sequence goes on along the minus strand of OY728120.1, from coordinate 1,530,770,349 downwards.
CACATCCTCCCCAATACTAATATCATTTATTTTATATTCCTTGTATTTGGTCTTCTTGTTCATAAATTTAATGTGGTTATAGAGTTTTTTTTTCTATATAGAGTGTGACTATGGGTTACATGGAGGTGGTAGTGGTTTTCTTCAAGATCATTTTATATTCCTTTTTTATGTGTCTATATGATATTTGCATGCTTGGATCTCTTTGTTTATATATCACGATGATTTATTATTTGTTATTTAGATTCATTAATGAATCAATATTTTTGGTAAATGTTATAATTTTATGTTTTTAATGATATTATTATTGTTACATGGGGTTTAAATCATTTCCAATGGTTATTCTATGATACATTGGTAATAATTTACTGCTTATGGTGATTGGGAATACTCATTGGGTATGTCACAAAACAGTTTGGGTGCCCACAGTATAGATGAATCGGGTTGGTTTTTGATAATATTTATGTGATGTTATAAAAAGTTAATTATTTTTATTTGGGTAGAAATAAGGTTTTAATATTTTTGGTATTGTATTGATAAACTTATTTATTGAAATATAATTTCATGAAAAATTAATTTAGGGAGGTGCCTAATATAATTTAGGATATTGGAAATGTTCTTATGTGTGTATGTGGATGATATTATTTGATGAATAAATATTTATTAAACATTTCAGAGTATCTATAATATTTTTGAGTTTTACATCACGGTGAGTGAGTTTATTTTGGGAAAAGATTAGTATATTTTGGAGAGTACATGACAAGGTATTATACATTTTTAGTATGTGACTATGAGTGATTAATATTATTTGGAGATAAATGTTAATTTTCTTTAGATGAATATGTGATAAAATGTTTATAATTTCCATGATTCAATTCGATAAAGAATATTTTTAGGGGTTTTGAGGATATTTATGTTGTAACATCCCGGTTCTAGGAGCCGCCCAGAGGCGCCTCGTGCTTGGTTGGTCACATGGCCTCAAGAACATTTCCTCATACGCCAGAGGCGGTCAGCTAGCAGAGAGGGTCATGGGTGTGATAGGGGGAAACTATACCCTCATTGTCAGAGTAACACAGTGAAATTAAAAAGATCGAAATAACGAAAGTAGTATAATACCATACAATAGTAAGTAGCTGAAGAATAAGGTAATAAAAAACTGGAGCATGTATATATAAATGATGCATGATACAATTGTCTAGGAAAGAAGCCAAAAAATTGACAGTGATAAAATATAGAAATAACCCAAGTAAAAAAAATATAGATAAACTGCAACAGCATCGCAAGCTTCAGCTTGGTCCCATGCTCTGCAGCTCCTCATCAATCATGTACCTGAAGAAGAAGGGAACCTTACCTTGTCTATACCTGCAGAAATATAATCTATTTAGGCCCAAAATAATGATCCAAATAGGGTGAAAGACTAATCCCTATAGGCAACCACTTAAAGATCTATGCCTAATAGTCAGTGAATATATATGGAATACAATAAGAAAAGAGATTCAGCAAACAAGGAAGTGCTCCAAAGTATACAATCCTACAATTTCAATGTATTCAATTTTATATATGAAGTAAGAAGAGAATAAAAAATAGGTAATCTTATAGGATGTACTCACAGCCTAACTCCTCTAGTTCAACAAAACATGTACATGAAACCCTCTGGGAAGTGCACACAGTCTAACCCCTCGATTTCATCTTAGTACAGACTCTCTGAGGAAGCATTCACCATCAATTCCCTCTATAGTCTCGTATCGAAAAATTAAAGGTTATTTAGGGAAGAAATCAACGTCCAATTCCCCCTATGTCCTACATAAAGGAACTATATACACTCTAAAGAAGCACTTACATACATTCCCCCTATGGTCTCACATCAGAATATTAAAATAGACACTCTTGGGAAGCCATTTGCATCCATTCCCCCCATGGTCTACTACACCATGTTCCCACAGCCATGTGTAAGCCTATCAAGAAAAGAGATATATAACATCCAAATTATACCACAAGAACTTCTTGGATAAACAGTCTACATCATAACAGCATGTCAAATAAAAAGATCACTCCATCCTATCAGCACTAGGAATGGAATGCGCAATAGCCTAACAGACTAAGTGAGACCAAACGGTCATAAACAAAACATGCATGGGAAAATTCCCCCAAATCATAGAAATTAACCCTATTCACATTCAAATAACCTCAACTCAATCATACATGCATAACATACAATTAATAAGGCTAAAACTTTAAACACGCCATACCCTGAACAAGGGTATTTGGAACATTTCCATATATAACTCAAAGACTATCTACAGAAAGGCACAAACCACCTACCTCGACATTGTGAGATCGCTATACGTGAATCTCATTCCTTGAATCTCTTTATAATGTTGTAGATCTACAAAAATGTCTAATATGTTTAACTAAAGATAAATCTTGATAGAGAAATAATCGGGAAACGAAACTCTATAAGAAGGAAGAGCTTACTGTGGAGATCCCAACGCAATCGACGACGGTCGAATCTGAGAACGAATGCTTGATCTGGGGCCCGGGAAATGATTGGCGATGTAAGGATACTCTCGGTCGAAGAAGTTGAAGAAGAAGATACTTATAGCAATTAAATGTGACCCTGATCCATTTAATGAAAGAAAAATAAAGTACACTATGTGTACTTGCCTTAACTGGCCCCTACATTAGTCGGTCTCCAGGTCACCACACACGACCATGTGCATGACCATTACACGACCAGTACATGGCTACTTGTGGTAACTGAGTACACAATGTGTAATTATAAAGTACATGAAGTGTACTTAAGAAATTTCCAAAAAAACTCCGTTTGTCCAAAAAACACTAGAAAGGAGAAAACATACCGAAAAAGAAGATATGGGTTCAAACTAAATTCCCCCCTTAAATAAATTCATCTCCAAATTTCCCTAGAAAGGCGGCTTGGAAGAGGAATCCTCAAACAGATTCGGCCATTATGATCATACATCGGCCTCCCTCTCCCAGGTCTCATCCTATACTCACCCATGCTGCCATAGCACTCATACCAAAGGAATAGACCAGCCATGGAGAACCTTCGTACTTCGGTCAACAATCCTGATAGGATGCTCTTCGAATGAGGATTCCACCTCTAACTCCACTTCCTCGGGTGGAAAACATGAGATGGGTCTAAGAAGTAATACCGAAGATGAGAAATGTGGAAGACATCGTGCATTTCACAGTACCTCTTAAGTAACTGCAACTAATAGGAAACTGTCCCAACTCTCTCCAACACCACAAATGGACCGATGTACCTCAGTGAAAGAATACCCTATCTCCTAACCCTCCTGTGTCCCAACCTCGCTTTGACACATTGGAAATCCAGATCTTCAACCTCAAACTCCATAGGTCATCTCCGTCGATCAGCATAAGACTTCTGTCGAGACTGTGTTGTAGCCATCCTCTTCCGAATCAACTCTATCTGCTATGTGGTCTCTTGGACAAGATGAGGTCTCAGCACAGTTTCCTATCCTACCTCTAGCCAACATAAGGGTGATCGGCATGGCCTCCCATACAAAGCCTCCAAAGGTTCCATCTGAATAGTTTCTTGAAAACTACTATTGTAGGAAAATTCCACAAGAGGTATGTTCTTCTCCCACGAACCTCCAAAATCTAGGATGCATGCCCAAAGCATGTACTCCATCACTTGAATCATATGCTCAGACTGGCCATCTATGTAGGGATGTTAAGCTATACTTAATGTACATGTGTACCCATGGATTTCTGTAGCCCCTACCATACCCAATAATTAAACGTTCATCCCTGTCTAAAACAATGGAGTGTGGAACCCCATGTTGATGTACAATCTTCCAAATGTACAACATCCCAACTCATCGACACTGAAGGTCTCCTTGATTGGAAAGAAGTGGAAATCCTTCATGAGTCTATCAATGACAACCCAAACTACATCATTCCCTCAAGGTGACCTTGGCAAACCTGCCACGAAATCCATCGCAACACCATTCCACTTTCACTCGGGAATGGGTAACTGCTTCAAAATCCATGTTGGTCGCTAATGCTCCACATTAATGTGATGATAGGTGTAACACCTCATGACAAACCCTTCAACATCTCTCTTTATACCTAGACACTATTTCTGATGGTGTAGATCATGATACATCTTGGTGACACCAGGATTAACTACCCAAACTGTGGAATGAATGTACCACATGCATTTGTCCAGTATGTCTGATGAAACCCATAAGCACACATGAAAATTCATGATTTTATCCTTTCCTATGGACATCCAGGAATAGGGTTACCCCCCCCCCCCCTACACACTTTCCCATAGGACTAGGCCTTCAGAATCTGATAGTTGACTCAATCACACTCGATCAAATAGAGTAGAGGTAACAGCTACATAAGAAAGAAATGTTTGTCTTTGACTGTCATGCACCTATAAGTGAACCTTAGAGAATAGATCCATAAGCTTCCACTCACTACTTATTCATGATCTACCTATATCTATGTCCTCCTGCTCAACGCATCATCCAAAGCATTGCCTTTCCAATGTGTGTTGGAAAGCTCAAAGTTAAAGGAATAAAGGTACTCAACCCACCTTCGTTGTCTCAAATTTAGGTCACGCTGTGTGAAGATATACATGAGACTTTTTTGGTCGGTGAAAAACACAAAATGATCCACCAAAAGATATTGTCTCCAATAATGTAAATCATGAACAACTACAGCCAGCTTGAGATCGTGTGTCAGGTAATTCATCTTAGGTGGCCTCAACTATCGAGAACCGTACACAATAACTCCTTGCCCCAGCTTAATCATAGCTCCTATCCTGATACCTAATGCATCACAATACACAGTAAATCTATTTCCCAGCTCTTGAATTATAGTATGGGTGCTAATGTCAACCTCCCTTTCAGTTCATGAAAGGATGGCTCGCAAGAAATTGACCACAAGAACTTTTCACGCTTCTTAGTCAGGCCTGTCAGTGGCGCTCCTAAGCGTGAAAAGTCCTGTATGAAATTTTTTTAGTAACAAGACAACCCTAGAAAACTATGTAACTCAAATATTTTATTCAGATGCTCCCAGGAAACTATTAAACTCACTTTCTTAGGGTCCTCTGATACCACTTGGTAACATCCCGGTTCCGGGAGACGTCCAGAGGTGCCCCATGCCCTGCTGGTCTTATGGCCTCAAGCACATTTACCTAATATCTAGAGGCTACCTACTAGACATGAGGGCCTTGGGTGGGATAGTGGGGAAACTATGTATTCATTGACAGATTAACACAGTAGAAGTAAAAAAGATAGAAATTGCGGAAGCAGTATAATACGATACAACAGTAAACAATGTAAGACTAAGTTAGCAAACAACTGGAGCACATATATATAAATGATGCATGATTCAAATTTCTAGGAAAGTAACCAAACAAGTCACAATTCTGGAATACATAAATAAACCAAGTACACAAGAAAATAGATAAACTCCAACAACATCGCACACCTCGGCTTGGTCCCATGATCTCGAGCTCCTTAGCAATCAAGTACCTAATGTAGAAGGGTGATTTCCCTTGTCTATACCTGCAGAAATATAATCTATTTGGGCCCAAAATCGGGACCCAGATAGGGTGTGATAATAATCCTAGTAGGAAAAGACCCAAGGAAATCTTTCTAACAGTCTGTGAATATATATGGCAGGCAATAAGAAAAGATATGCAGTAAACAAGGAAGTACTCAAAAGTAAACAGTCCTAAAATTTCAAAGCATTCAATTTAATATATCAAGTAAGAAAATAATCACAAATAAGTAACCCTCGGGGAATTACTCATAGCCTAACCCCTCTAGTTCAACCAAACAAGTACAATCAACCCTCTAGGAAGTACACACAATCTAACCCCTCTGGTTTATCTTAGCAAAGACTCTCTAAGGAAACACTCACCCACAATTCCACCTATATTCACGTATAGGTAACTAAAAGCCACTCTAGGGAAGAAATCAACGTATAATTCCCATTATGTATTGAATTAAGGAACTATAAACGCTCTGAGGAAGCACTTATGTCAATTCCCACTATCTTATCACATCTTAATAGTAAAACAGACACTCTGGGGAAGCCCTCAGTGTCCATTCCCCCTATGGTGTACTACACAATGTTCCCACAGCCCTGTGTATGTCAATCGAGCACCGAAATATATAACAGCCAAAGTATACCTCTATAAATAATTAGCTAAACATTCTACAACATAACAGCATGTCAGAAAAAAATATCACTTCATCCTATCGGCATTAGGATAGGAAAGCATAGCAGCCTAACAGGTTAAGTGAGACCAAACAGTCATAAAAAAAACTTGCATGGGAAAACACTTCCAAAGAATATCAATTAACCCTATTTACATTCAATTAACCTATACTCAAGCATAAATGCATAACAGGAAACTAACAAAGATAAAACAGTAAACACACCATACCCCGAACAAGGGTATTGGGCACTTTTTCAAATATAACTAAAAGAACATCTACGGAAAGGCACGAACCACTTACCTCAACATTGTGAGATCGCTACACGTGAATCTCATGTCATGATTCTTCTTAGAATGTCATAGATCTACAAAAACATCTATAACATTTAACAAAATATAACTCTTGAAAGAGAAGGAATCAGGAAACAAAGCTCTAGAAGAAGGAAGAGCTTACTGTGGCGATCCTAACACAATCAAAGGCATTCAAATCGTAGAACGGATGCTCGATTAGGGGCTCGAGAAAATATCGGCGCCGTACAAATGCTCTCAGTCGATAAAGGTGAAGAAGATGATACTTCTTCCAATTATATGTGACCTCGGTCAGTTTAATGAAATAAAAAGAAAGTACACGGTGTGTACTTTATAAGTACCAGTCATGTATTGCCTTAAATGGCCCCCACATTAAGCGGTCTCTAGGTCACCACACACAGCCGTATGCACAGCCGTTACATGGACAGCACACGGTTATCCGTGGTAACCATGTACACATTGTGTACTTATAATGTACATGCAGTGTACTTAAGAAATTTATAGAAAACACATCATTTCATCCAAAACATCATAAAAAGGAAAACATACCTGAGAAGAACATCTAGGTTCTTACATTTTTATAGAATGAATAAAGTTTATCTATGGGTGTTATAATTGAGTTCTTGCAAATTTATGTATTATTTCTCTATATGAAGGTTTATTTATATTAGGTATTATGTTAACTTATGCTAACTATTTATGTTTTTGTTTCTATCTAGATATTGGTGGAATAACATTCAACCCCTTTTATGGATCTTATAATCCTTTAAAAGTTAATTTTATTGATAAAATCATGAAAATTTCATCATAGAAATTTAGAATATGGGATGAATAAAATGTGTAAATAATCCCAAAAACACAACAATGGGATGAAATTTTTCTTACGAAATAGATTGAAATGAATTATTTATTCTTTGTCATATTATCTATATTTATGGTAAAATAATTCCTCAAATAAAGAAAGATGAAGATAAATCTATCAACTATTATGTGTAAAATAATGATTAACTATCAAGGTATGCTTTTGGAAACTCATTCAAAAATATGATTCTTATTTTGATAGATACAAGGTTTTTAAAATATTTAAATAAAAAAAATAAAAATTTTCATAATAGTGAACGAAAATTAAATTATGATTAAATTTATATTATATTTTATTAATATGTCTTGAAACACTAATTTTTATAAGAAAAAGATTTAAAATTGTGGGGATATAATTTATTTAATGGGGGATGTAACACCCTAAGATTCTAATATGTTATTTTACTTTAAATTATAATATGTTTGAAAACATTCATTACATAGAACACCTAAATCGAGTGAGTCATGAAATATTACAATAAACCCTTAGTAAATGGAAATATATCAAGAAATTATTATAACTAAATTGTAATATTTTGTTTTTACAGATGGAATATAATTCATAGAAATTAAGTAATTAATGGGATATGATTGAAATCATTCATTGTTAAAAAGGTGAATTATTAAAAGAATTTATTTTCATTAGTTTTTTATTATATTAAATTGACAAATTTTAAATTAATTTAATTTATATAAAAATAATTTAACTCCATTTTAGTATTAATTGATATGTAACATAATTATGAGCACTTTGTGTATAAATAAATTATTTTTCTATAAAAAATGTTTATCTTTATATTTTTTATTTTAATTTAAAATATTAATTTAAGAATTTCATGAAATTAATTTGATGAAATTAAGTTTACTTTTTTATCATATAAAAATTAACTTAAGGTGAAATTTTTTGATTCTTCTAAAATAGTTGATTTTTTGATGAATAGTGAGAAATACAAGTTTTACCAATACTGTAACTTTTATAACAATATCATGAAAAAATAATTACATAAAATTTAATTATAAATTTGTTATCGAATAATATATATTAATTAATTAATATAAATCATTTATAAATTTAATTTCGAACTTAGATATCTTTTTATGAGAGTTTGAAAATCAATGCAACAATTCGATTTTAGTAAAAACTATTTTTATTTACCACTTTTAATAAAGTTCTGAAAAGATTAATTTATGTTTGTTTTAGTTTTAATGTCAAATAAGATAAAATTTATTAAAATTGTCCAATTATTTCCATTAGAATAAAAAGTGGAAATAATTTTTTTATAAAATCATTTTTATTCATAAAAAGAAGTTTTTTCCCATAATCAGTTTTCATTTAATTTCAACAACCTATATAAAATGAAATTTATACCAATTATAGAAATTGAAAATTATAAAATAGATATATATTTGGGATAATAATTTTATATCTTGGTAATGAGGCCAATTTCATTTTGAGTCATAATGAATATTTACCATTGTTAATGTTTGTCACCATAGTAATGGTTAAATGGGATAACAGTGGTGTTAAACTAAGAGATAATGCCTAAAATATATCTAATATTTTTCAAAATAATAATTCATGTGTGTATTTATACATTTAAGTATCTATTATTAAAAATTTTACAAAATTGTTGTCTCTTTACATGAGAAATATATTTGTTACAATTTATAGTTCATAATATTTACAAGGGTACTACTCCCTATATTTATAAAAAGGATCTTTCTCTCCTCATTTCTACACACACAAAAAACTCCATTATATCATCTAAAATATTCCCAAATATCCTCCAAAACCCTTACACCTTACCTTGAGGTTCATTTCTTCCCAAAAGACCCATCCTATAAGGTGTAATGTGTAATCTGTAAGAAAATATCAATGGAGGATGTTTATGTTGTAACCAAACTCTTTAAGGTTTTTTAATGTAACACTTAAAAATATATTATAACAACACTAATATAATTATATTAGTATCTTTAATATACAAAAACTTTTCTTATGTTAATGGTATATTCATTTTCTATCTCATTTTCATCTAATGAAAAATTAAATCATTGTGCGTGCATATGTGCAGACTACCACCTCAATGAAGCGTTATATTTCATTTTTCATCACCACCTCTAATGGTTGATTATATTGATTTATTTAATAAATATATATTATATTTATGAAATTATTTTTTTATAAAGATTAAATATTATCTAATTCATTCCTTCCATTGTAAAATTGAAATGGCACTCATGCGTACATGACGAATATCGCCTCCAAGAAGTGATATAATTCAATTTTCTCAACATCCACACATGGATAGTTATAAAGATGAAAATATTGAATAAAAATTATATTTATGACAAAATTATATATTTATTAAAATTTAAATGATTTTATAACTTTATTTTTCTCTATATATTGAAAAAAACATCACCCATGTGTACATGAAGATTAAAACCTCCATGAACAATGCATTTAATTTTTCATAACCTCATTAAATGTATTGTTCTAAAATTATTATTGATATATAAATATGATATATATGAAATTATTAAAATTATTTACATGAGGATACCATGACCAAAGTGGAATTATTAGAACATCATATTCAAAACATGGATGAGAAGCATAACAACGAACACATAAATAATTGATTTTAACATTAAATATGGTCCAATGGTTAGAATTAATTTATATTTAAATGATATATAGAAGGAATTTTAAAAATAAAGATATTATATATATGAATAATAAATATAAATTTATTATATATGATTTTTAACACATTCGATAAAGAGGGAAACCAAGGGATGGTTTTCTCATCTTAAACATCCTCCTATGAGACATATTTTGAATTACACACCTATTTCCATGATGTAGTATATAATTTTAAAATTAGAAATATTATTTAATTATCCACAATTTAATCATTTTAAAAAAATTCACTTTTTATTCTTTTTTTTTCAATAGGCCATGATTCACATGTTATAAAATCTATAAGCGTTATTGGTCTTAATTTTGATTACATGATACATTTTTTAGGTCAAGGCCCATGATTTAATTTATATAGTTTAATAATTTACCCATGAATATATTTTGAAATTATATTTGATTAAATTAATATTATTTTCAAAAACATATCATAATTTATCTTTTTATATCTTTTTTTTGAAAATTTACAATATCAATAAGGGTTTATATTACAATCTCACTTTCTTTTGGGATTGTTTATGTTTCAATTGAAATTTGGGGAATTTTTTTGTAATCTATCTATTAAAAACATATATTTTTTTCTATTATGGTTATTTTTTGGTTTCTGAATCATTATTTCAAATTATCATCTAATTGTTACTCAGGTCCACTTAAAGTATGTTTATAAGAATATCCAACCATATTTCTTTTTCTTTTACGAGGAATATGTTTCTTCAATGTTAATATTGTTGGCACCATATTGGAAAGACGTTTTTTTGGATGATGAAAGAAGTTTTTTTTATTATAAAAAATAATTTAACTATTTAAGTTATATTAATCTGGTTATATGAATGAATGGGGGCATCTTAATAATAATATTAGGAAAATGATTGATAAGAAAGATCATCAGTCTCAATTTTAATTTTTTTTTTTGAAGAAGGTTTATGAAATAAGTTGTTTTTCAGACTCACCTTAGTATTGGAATGAATGTTTCAATCATTATGATAAAATTTAAATCAAATGATTCTGTAGAGATATGTATGTTTTTGACATCATGTGTTACTAAAAACATGTCGTCTAAACATTTTGAATGAAAGGGGGAAAAGGTGTTTGAGTCATTCTATGTTGTTTTAATTTAATTGAGGTTTGGATATAAATATATAATATACTAGAAGTATAGGAAGTCATATAACATTACAATTTATGTCAAATGTTGTTATACTGATTCATAATTTCTCAAAGTCGTGATAAATTTAGTAGTTTTTGGAATAAGTAAGGATGGGGTTTTTGAAGTGTTTCTGAAGTGATTCTCAACCAATCCATCAGATTTTTAAATCCATAGGACTATCCTATTCAGTAGATTATATTTTCATAAGGATAAATAGACAATTCTAGAGAAATTGGAAGAATGAAGTTACTACTGACATGAGTCCATTAGACACGGGGTGTCTCCAATCCAAAAGAAGTATCTCTAGACTAATTTGGTGGCACGTATTTGTATGAGGTGCTTTTTGGGGATGATGATTGTGAATGGGATGAGATACTGATCAAATAGATGATGTTTAATAATATATTTAACCATTTTCATTAGGTTAAATATACTTTAATTGGGTTATGTGAAAATAAATATCTTTTTTAGTGGTTCAAGAATCATCAGTCTAGATTTGACACCGAATTAGTAGATAGAGATATGGTTAAATCCATCACTGTTAGGCTGACACTAATATTTCATTGAATTATATACTTTATCATTTGGTGCCTGAGGAAGTTGTGGAAAAGTTAAAATGGAATGAATATGTTATTAATTTTTTTAAATCCAGTTCTATAGTATTGAAAAAGGTTACTAACATCATTAGAAGTTTAAACTATGTTTATGGAAAACCAAATAATTTAATGTATAATTATGTTGTAATAATGGTTAATTAAAAATAGTTTCAATGGTTTATATATCTCATTTGATATAGAGCATCAAAATGAGTTTTTTTTTCATTCTGATGGAGTAGAGAATCAAAATGGGAAATCATTAGTTTCTTATTTTTTTCATCATAATGTCATCGTAATCAGACTGAAGAATGTTTAGAAAGTCTAAATTGAACTTAATTCAGAATAAGATTCAAGAATGTTCAGGAAGAATTGAGAATATACATGATGATATGAAATAGTCAAAGATGATGTTGGAATTAAATAAAATTCAAGTCTCGTGAAATTTGGTTAAGAGAGAAAATATTTTCATATACCTTCCCAAATTACCTTTGGATCTCCTATAAATAACTTGAAGTACATTTTACATTATCAAAGTGGAGTACTATTCACATGTAAAAACAGAGAAAAAAGTTTTGAAAGTTTAGGAATAGATATAAAGTTTCTAGATAGAGAATTCATAGGGAGGTTTATCAGCCAAATAAAGCACAAAAAAGAATAGTGTCCAAACATACTTGATCAGACTGAGATATTAGATATATATTTCTAGGGAAAGAAGATGTAGTTTATAATTTTTTCTTGGGAATTATTTCCTTATGTGTTTTTATGACTGGATAATAGGACTAGTGAAACTGACTAAGCCATCAGACTAAGTTTTATACAATGTCTATAAAGTTATTTTCTACCTTATATTGGGTAGGAAAGTGAATATTTGTGTTTTAAGTATCATTCAAGTGGATATTGATAATGAATCAAAGTAACTCATTTGGATCTAACTATTTAATGTTTCTAAATATAGTACACAAACTAGTTTTACATCATTTGTGACGGTAGAAGAAAATACACTATTGTATTGATCATAGTTTTATACAAGTGTAAGGGTATATCATACTTGGTTTATCCATATAAATGGAATTTTTTAAAGTAGATTATGGGGTATGGGATCATTTCAAAACCCTTATAAGGATGTAGATACTCTTATTTAGTAGTAAACCATGTAAAAACTTGTGTTTTTGCATATGTGTGATTGTTTTGAATTCTACAAGTGATAAATATTTACCAGGAGGTGAAGGTTGTTTCAAAAGAAAGGATACATAAAATAAATGGATTGAACTAATTCCCCCTCCCCCACTTAATGATACACCAATCATGGTTGTTCTTTTTCAATTGGTATTATACCCAAGGATCTCTTTTTTTATTTTTTGTTGATGGTTTTTTGAATAGAAGTTGTTATGGAAAATTTTAATTGTTTGTACATTAATGGGATTAAAGTCTATTATGAGATGAACTATCATATATAGAAATATAAATTGTTACCTTATCATATGTAACTTGGGTATGATGTCTTGGAAGAAGATACAGATGGATTTCCTACAACTAAATAAAATTTTCCACAACCATTTTATATAGGAAGAATATGGAGAATGATGGAAGAGCTCTTTATTATTTATTGTTATCACTTTCTAAAAGTTATTCTCTAAGAGTGAAAAGAGTTTCTACCACTAAATGTATCTAGGAAAATTTTATGATCATATATAAAGGTAATAAAAATTGGATAAAGATAAGTAATAGATCCAGAGACTAATGTATGAAGATCATAAAATGGGTGAGTTTGAATCTATTGGTGACTTCTTCAAAAGCATGGGTTGTATTTTCATCAATATAACATGTCTTGGTGAGAATTTGTAATACTCAACTATTGTTGAAAATACCTTTAGAATTACTCCTAATATGTTTGGTTCCAATATCTAATCAATAGATGATATAGATCTTTAAAATCTATCTATGTAGTATCGTTATAAAACTATCATTAAATATGAAATTAAAAGGGATAATGTTATGAAATGAGAAAATAATTTGATCTAGAAATGGATTTCAAGGCTACCAACAAGTAAAGACCTAGAAGATTCTTGACATAGAAGATATTTCTAACCCTAAATCTAAAAATGAGATATGTAAAAATCATAATGAATTGTTGTCTTTATTTTCTCAAAATGTGAAAATGGGTATAAGTATGTATAAAGGGAAACATCCATTGAAATTATTTTAATGGGGATCCATTGGAAACCTTAATTCTAATTGACCTCATATAAATAATGAAGAATATTGTGATGAAGATAAAAGAAGATAAGGAAGACACATGAAAGAATAGTGTGATAAGTCAAACAATTTTTCTTAAGGAAAGGAAAAAAAGTTATTGAAATACAAAATAAGATGATTTTTTTCAATATATAATGAAGATAAATATAGTGAAGTGGAGTCTAAAATATTTACTAAAGTTTTTTGAGAAAATAATTTCATTTAAATAGTTAATGATTAAGAGATTGGAAGTAGTTTTTTAGAATATGAAAAGAGTAACCTTGAATTTAATTTCATGAGATAATTGAACGAATGTTTCTAAAATTTGGTATGACTTGAAAGATATTTCATGAAGTATAAGAAAAAAGTTCTAAAAAACAATAATGAATGCATTCCTAAAGAGAAAGCTATATTTCTTGATGAGGAAAATTGTCTGAAAAAGTGTTTTTAGAATTAAAATAATTAGAATAAACATCTTGAAGTAAATTTATTGGAAAATGAGTAAGAGTTGGACCGTCTTTAAAAAATTATATCTAAAGATCAGCAGTGAGTTACCAATTTCACAATATATATCTTTGATGTTGGTGAAATTTTTGGAAAGTGTGTACCTGAGAAATATCAAAATTTACCTTCAAAAGTTGGAAACTAAGTTGAAAGTGTTCTTAAAAATAATAAACTTGAGAAAATCATGTATTTTCATAAAAAAAATAGTATGTTTATAAAAATTATGAGTCCAAAACAAAAAATTCTACCACGTCTGATTCCGATAAGCTTGGAAAGAAATATGAATTAATGAAGAATATTTTAAGTGATAATGGAATTTTTTGGTCCCCACAATGTTTATATGTGAAACATAAGATTGTTCTGAAGTAACATGTTTAGAATTCTAGAAAATATGGAAGTTATAGAGGAATTTATTATTTCTATGGGTACTGTATCTATTATGATGGATTGGGTCATACAAAAAATATATCTTGGTATAATAAATAGTACTATTATTGTTCCATGAGTTTTATAAGGAAATTTTGATGGGGGGTTCAATCCATTCAAAATATGAAATCTAAGAAGTATGTTTTGATGAAATAAAAAAAATGTTTTAAAAGTGGAGAATAGATTCCAACCTTTTGAAACTATTACAGAACTATGAGAACAACTTGGACATCAAGAAAAGTGGTGTAATGTTTTTTTACCTTCTCAACCACATGTTTATCACAATTCTTATTATCCAAAACTGTAGAATATCAAAGGGAAAGAAAAATAAATTATTGTAGAAGCCAATCTCAAAGCTATAAATGGATAAAGAATCTAGACCTTGAATAATGGGAATTATTCTCACATGATTTCATATTTTAAACTATTAGATAATGTCAATGGTTTCACTAATCTAATAATGAAATTTTTCCATGATTAATCCCTCATAATCAATGGATTTAGATCCTCTATTATTGGGGAAGAAAAATTGAAATCATAGAATGATTTTTTCATTAATTATTTGAAACAAAACATTTTGAGTGTTTCACAAATATTTTTAAAAAGGAAATGTTTTTTAGAAAAAAAAATTGTGAAAATAGAGGAAGATGGAAAAGTTGTAACAAAAGGCATGCATAAAAATGGAAACTTGTTTCATGTTTTTAGATTTTATAATTCATGTTTCTTATGTATGACGGAATAGAATTATTTATTTGCATAATATGTTGGGATATAAGTGTTTGAGAAAAAAAATAAGGTTACCAAAGAGAAGTGGTGTATGTGTAATTACTGATATGTGAAGAAGAGATTGGTGTTCCACAATTTTCCACAAAGAGAACATAAAAAATCAGTGCATAATAATGTTGATCTTCATTTAACACAACCCTCAGAACATATTCATTATATTATCTTTGGTCCTATAAGAAAACAATGAACATTTGGTGATAATTACATTATTTCATTCATTGATGATTTTAATCACAATACTTTTTTTATAAATTTGAAACATATTTCAAATACAAGGAAGATGTTAAAAAAAATTGGAGAAGAGATGGGATGGAATGAAAGTATTATGTGAAGAATTTCTGAACTGATAATGGAAGTGAGTATAATAATGAAGATTTTAGAAGTTAATATGAAAAAATTGGTATTCAGTATGAGTTCTGTATACCATACACACCACAAAAATTTCAGGTTACTGAATGGATGAGTAATGTTCTATTGAAATATTTCTTACTATTTTCCTTGAACATAGAAATTCTCATTACTTTTAGTGGAAATTTATGTGAATAACTATTTATATCCAAAAACTATGTTTCTATATGAAATGTTCCAATATGACTCCATATGAAATTATTTATGAAAATAATCCAAGTTTGAAACACTGATGAATTTCTAGGAGTCTATAAATCATAATGACATATGGTAGAAACCTTGGGAATTTTGATCAGATAGGTAGATATGAAATATTTAAAGGAAATGCTCTGTATGGAGGAGGATATTGATGTTAGAAAAAGGTGATAGGTTAGTTGATTCCATTTATGTAAAACTTCTTGAAAATATGATGAAGATACTTTACAAACATGTATAAATGCAGATGATTTAGGGGATGAAAGAATTGTTTTGATGAACTATGAAAAGGATGTAATCAATTGTGATGACACATAGTTGGAATAACCAAACTCATCTATTTCTAGTGATGATGGATAATTTTTAATATCTCATACTAGGATGAGAATGCATGTGTAAACTTAAAACATAATTTGTGATTAACCTAAAAAGGATTACAAAAGAAGAACAACATAATTCAATACACATACTTATTTATATTCAAATGTAGAGATGAAAAATTTTAATAATGTTTTTGAGAATCAGTAATAGATTAATTCTATGAATAAAGAGTTGGATCAAATTGAGAAAAATGATATTTGGGAACTCATACCTAATCTAAAAGAAAAAAAATTAATTAGAACAAATTTGGTGTTCCAGAACTAGTTGTGTGCAGATGGTGAAGTGATAATAAACAAATTAATTTTTTTGTGTAAAGGTTACTCATAGATTGAAGGTATTTAATTTGATGAAACTTTTCCACTAGTTGAATTGTTATAAACAATTATAATATTTAAATCTATTAATGAAAAATAATTTTATGAAATATTTAAGATAGATTTGAAGTTTTCCATTCAGAATGGATAATTTTTTTAGGATTTGTGTGTTGAAAAATTGTGTGGTTTTTTATTGGGAAGGATGAAAGTAATGTGTGAAAGTTGAATAAATCCTTGAATGTCATGAAGAAAGATCCAAGGAAATAATATTCCTAATTGGAAACTAGTTTAAGGAATTCGAAATTCTAGAAAAGAAGGGTTTATATTTATTTACACATCAAATAATTTATGTAGGTTTCCATCAATTTAATTGTATATATTAATGATATTATCTTTTTTGGGAATGATAAAAACGTTTGAAATGTTTTTTCATGAAATTTATTGTTTTATATTTCCAGGATTGGTGAAGTGGAGTAACTTCTTTGTTTAAAACTGTCATAAAATAAGAAAGAAATGTTTATTTCTCAAGGAAATAATGATAATGAACATTATCATGGAAAATTCAAAACAATTTTTCACTAAAAAATTAGTGGGAACCAAGATGATTAATTATGGATAAGGAAAGGAAGTTGACACTGAATAGTTTCATATGATGAATGGATGTTTTTTGTTTTTGATTTCCTCAAGACCGTACATTTTTTATTCAATTTCCTTATTTGAAATATTCTAAATTTCACCAAAATAATCACATATATTGATGGGAAAAATAATTTATAGATATATAAGAGGAATGGAAAATTTTAGAATCAGTTTTAATAACTCGTAATGAATTCATTTGTTTGGATACACAAATGAATATTGATAAAGTAGTGTTGATGATAAAAGATCCACCGAATACAGACCTTTCATTCCAGAATTTTTTTTGTTATTTGGAATAATAAGAAACAAAATACTATAAATCTTAGCACAGTTGCAGCAAAGTATGTTGTTTCTACTCATGCTGTTAGAGAATACATAAGGATAAAGACTTAGTTGGAAGACATACTTGTTGAAGTCGTGCTAAATTTTATATTAGGTTGTGATAATTATAGTTCCATAAAAAATAATTAATATAGTAAAAAATTCTCATTTAAAAAATCTTAATATCAAATATCATTTCATCAAAGATCATGTGGTGAATAATGATATCAATCTGGTATATGTTCCTACATCCAAACTAGTTGCTCACATATTCAAAAAAAATATAACTGAAGGAATATTTTTTCAAATAATTATTGTACAAGTGTGTCCATCAACCATATATATAAGGTTGAGTTTTGTATTTTCGTTCCCTCTATCATATAATCTTTTGATAGTTTTTTCAAAGGGAGAGAATTGTTTCATAAATATATCCCTTGATATGTTTTAAAAACCTAAAAGATTCATGTATGTAGGCGGATTTGTGGGTAAGATATGAACTGTTAATGTATGTGTATGGACTAATTTAATAGTTTTTTGATATTTTTATATGAAAATTTTTAAAATAAGAAAGAATATGTGAAGTGATGGAAAATTTAAATGGATTTTAAATTTGAAGATGTAATGTAAGTCGCTAATTTTGGACAGCATGGTTTTTCTGACAGTGAAAATTGTTTCCTATAATGAGTAATCTAATGTAGGATTATAATTTTTGAAACTTTATCCATATCTTGATATTACAATGTTTAGTGATTTATAAACCTTGGAAGAAAAGAAAATACAACAAGGGATATTTCTGGGACCAAGTTTGCAGAATGTCTTTTGGATACTGAAAGAAGTTTATGTTGATTATATTGTATTTTATTTTCATTAAAAAAAATATCTTTGTATGTTTTATTAATCAGATTATGGGAATGTAAGGGGTTATCATAATCAGAAGATTAGAAAAATGTCTGATTAGAATGTTCATTAGCCTCAGTTTTCTACCTAGAAGAAGGTTTGTGGACGAAGTTTTTTTTCAGAATCACCTTGTATGTGGAATGAATGTTTTGATTGGTATAAGAAAATGTAAATATGAAGTTGTTTTTCATTGTTTTATGTTTTCAAAATCATTCTTTAATCATAAATTTTGATCCAAAATATATGAAATAAAGAGGGAATATATTTCCAAGTCATTCCTTGTGGTTCCAATTGAATTGGGATTTGGATATAATGATTGTAGTTACTAGAAGGATGGGGATTAATATAAAATCCGAATTTATTTTATAAAATTATATGTCGATATTTATGCTCTCAATATCATCAATATGTAAGGATACAAGTAGGTTTTTGTGGAAGAAGAATGACTGATAAGTTTGAAGTGTTGTTGAAGTGCTGCTCGACTAATCCATTAGATTGTTCAATCCATCAGACTATTTATTTCACTGGATGAACTAATCATAAGGATCAATTTATAGTTCTAGAGATACTGGATTATGGAAGTCACTAATGACCCCAATGTACTGTATGTGGAATTCTATTGATACATCGAAGGTTGTTCATAATAGATCTATTAACGTTGATTAGTATGAGTAGTTAGTTGGGACTGATGGTTAAGAATGAGATCAGATACCTATCAAACAAATGATGTTTAAAAATATTTCCAACCATTCTATTTGGGTTTCATTGTTTTAATTATTTTATGAGAAAATAAATATATTTTTTCATGTTGGTCAAGAATCATTACATTCGAGTTGACAAAAAATCCCCTGGACATAGACAGAGACAGATCCATCATACACAGGATGAAACCAATAAGTCATCGGAGCCTTACTTCATCGAACGAAGTCTAAAGAAGTTAGGGAAATGATTAAATGGTACAAAGTTATTGTGAAATTGTTTTAATTTATTGTTTAAGTGTTTCCAAAGGGTGTATAAATTTTTATAATCTAAAACCATTTTTATTGGATAAAGGAAATTTAATTTTAACAAATTTTCAACAATTTTTAAAGGGGAGTGGTTTCAATGTTTTATGTTTCTCACTTAATACAGAGAATAAGAATGAGATGTTTTATTTTAGATGGTTCCAATAATTTTATAGAGAACTATTTAGCTCCTATTTCTTTTCATCATAATGACCTTCATATCAGGCTATAGTGTGGTTAGAATATATGAAGAGATATAAAGTCGTAATAAGTTTCAAGAAGGTTTGAGAAGAATTGAGATAAGATAACAATCATTGAAAGATTCAAATATAATGTTCAAATGAAATGAAATTCATGTTTTAGGAAATTTATGTATGTTTGAAATAATTTTTAGGCTCTTAGACAAACCAATTTTGGATCTACTATAAATAGATTGAATGAAATTGTAGTTTTTGATAATGGATTACTATTCATGTGAGATGTTAGATAGAAAACATAGAATTTTTTTAAAGAGAGAACTTGTTTCTGAATAGAGATTTCATATATAGTTTTATCATATAGTATAAGAACATGATATACTTGTTTCTGGAGTTACTTGATCAGACCGATACATTGGATGCTGATTTCTAGGGATAGAAGAGGTAGTTTAGAAATTTTCTAGAGAATTATTTCCTTATCTATTTTCCAGACTAGGCAATTGTAATGTGGATTCAGACTAATCTATCATAATATGTTTTATTATAATGGTCAGAATGTTTGTTTATACCTACTTTTGGGTAGGAATGTGATGATTTTTGTTTTAATTATCATTCAAGTTGAAGTTGATAAGGAAACATAGTAACATGTTTGGAAAAAACTTGTTGAATGTTTAGAAACATATTTAAAAAAAAGTATTTTACATTATTCATGCTGGATAAAACACATGAACTATTATATAGGATATAGTGCTATACAAGTGTAAGGTTATATCCTACTTGGTGAATCTACACAACAGGTTTTTCTTCAAGCGGATAGTGTGGTATTGGATTTTTTCCAAACCATGTCATAGACATTTCTAATCTTATTGAGTAGTGAACCTTGAAAATAATTTTGTTCTGATGGAAGTTATTATTTTTTATTCAGAAAAGTGATAAATATTTAATAGGTGCATAATGTTGTTTCAATGTTTTTTTAACTTAAAATAACTAGACTTTAGTGATTCACCACTCCACCTCTCAATGATACATTTAACCTAACTGGTCCTTTTCACTTTTTCCATATTTTTATTCATGAATGTTTTTTTATATACCTCAATGATTTATTAAGGTAAATTTATATTAATTTTTAAAATATATTCAAGAGTATTTCATGGATTATATTGTTGATTTTCTATATCTGACATTTTTAATTCACTTTATAAATGTGTTAATTGAATTTTTTTAATGCATACTACATGACCATAATTTTCTACCATCATAAATGTTATTCAATATCAATATTCAATCGAATTAATGTTTGGGTTTTCAATTAAAATACAAATCCCATTAATCTAGTAATTTGTTTTTAAAATTTACTAAAAATAAAGTGATATTATATTCTAAACACATTTGGAAAATGGGATTTTATTTTATTTTATTTATGTATATTTTTATCTTCCACTCTAGATTTTATTAAAAAAATATATTTTTTTCAAGATTAAATTATTATAAATTATTTTAAAATTAGTATTTTAAATGTGTCCTTGACACATCATGAAAATATTTTTTATAAATTTTTGTCATATTTCTTAAAAAAGTTACACATTATTGAAGAAATTTATTTTCAAATTCATGCTTATATTATCCTATATTGTTTCCAAAATACCCTAATTTTACTACATTACTTTAATTTCCATTGAATTGATGATCTCCTTTATCCTCATGTTATTTATTATCATATATGAAATATTTATCATTTCTAATATTGAAATAATGATATATCCATTACTGTATATAGTGTAAACACACTATTTTACAAAAAATATATTGTGGGAGTTTACAAAGAATGAAAAATCCTTTATTAATTTAGGAAGTATACAAAATAGTCATACTTGTTATTTTTATACAGATAATTATTGGCTATTATGGTAAGGTGATTATGTACTACGGGGTATTTAAATTTAGTATACGTGATGTAATTTTTATACTTATCGATTACTAAAGAATATTAATTATATATTATATAATTATTCATTTATTTAATATGATTAATTAATTAGACTTATTATGTGACGGTAGGGGCCGACAACATCCCCTCGATGCATCGATTATTATTATGAGGCAACATTTTGTATGCCTTCCCATATATTTGTAATTTCTAGAAATGAGGAAATGAAAGTATATTTATGATTTATTATGTATTCGTCACAGTAAAATGGAAATATGGAAAAGGGAGTAAATCCCTTTTAAAAAATTAAAAAAATTGAAATGGAAAATTCAAATATAATGGATATCAATACGATAATGTGATAAAGAATTAATTTTAATAAAATTATAAATTGATATATCTAATACATATTATAAAGTTAATTTCAAAATACATTATATGAGTAAACATAATTGAAATTTTAATTTAAAATTTACAAAATAATGTGTATTGATATTGAATGATGCAATGTTTAAAATAAAATAAAGACCAAACATATTTTGGTTAAGGAGTTCAATAAGAGCCTAGTTTTCCCTTTAAATATTATTCCCCTAGGTTGAGTGATTTACATTATTATTCTCTTAATCATGGGGGTGATCAAGAATCCCATCACTTTTGATTGTGGTTTTATTCACCCTCTTGAGCTTCATCGATATCCAAGGAACCCATCCCTCACTTTTGAGGTAGTGATAACCCATTATACAAGGAGATGAGAATAAGAAAGTTTTTTTTGAAAAAAAATTTACAATAACAATCTATTATATCTCAAAATGATGAGTAAAATTTCTGATCATAGACTGATATATGATAGAAGAAGAGACCCATTGAGACTGATGGAGAATTAGAGAACATTGATATTTCTAGTGATTCAACATCATTGACATAAGAAATGAGTTTATTCACATGTTTCTTATGAGAACCAAGAACCCCGGGGTCTTTGTTTATAATATTATTGGGAAACAGAGGTCCATTGGGTTTAGAAATTTCTCTAATGTCCTAAGTAACATTTTTTAATATCATTATTAAATTCAATTTTAATTTTATTTATCGATGCCTCCAGCTACCCAATGAACTTTATCGACTAGATGGTACATCACATTTAAAATGGTAGATCTAGAAAATACCCATTGGATGGATTCTACTAGCCATCATAAAGTTGGCGGTCTTTTAGAAGAATTATAGACATATATCTCTAATACAATCATGTTAATGCTCATCCACTAGCTAGTTATAAGAAATACTAGAGCTGGAACCTTCTGTCTATATGGAACTAACTGGTTGGGGAAGCCTATATCACACCATAATTAATCATGATCTCTTGATCAACCTTCTATAACAGTATAATGATCATCTAAATTAATTACAATATCTTCAAATATGATAAGATTCTAGTACAAGACATCAAAAATATTATCACATTACCTTTGAATAAACTTTAGTAACTTCATTAATTCTATTAATGAAATCACTTAAAGACCAAAAGGTGTGAATGAAATTCACTCAAATGAAAACATTAGATACACACTTGAGTGTTTTTTATACTCAAGCATCATGATAGAGAGAGGTATAATAATGGAATGAGGCCTCGATTTTATGTTTATGAAGTCCTAGAATGAGGCATTGATGGTATGTTTATGATGTCTTAGTAAGAGGCCCTAACAGTAGTATTTGGATGAATGTAATTATCCCTTACATCATTATAAAATAAGTTTTTATTTTAAAAATGATTATTTCCATTTTTATATTTTAGTATATTTAAAAATGTACTTATTGATTATGTGGAATATTTTATTATTCTTCACCCTTATATATTATTTATGCCTTATAAATTCATAAATTTTTCATCTGTAGGTTTTCCCTTACTAATAATTTGAGCTCACCATTTTTTATGTTTCCATTTACCTAGGTTCTGAAGAATAGTAATGAAAATATATATATATATATAACAGTATCATCGGTGGATAATTTTTTGTGAAATATTGAAGGATATTTATGGAATAAGAAAATCTAGGCATAAAGGGGGAAATGTATATTGAATGAGAAATGGCATGAATCTTTTTAGGTAGAAGATTTTAATTATCCTATAAACCATTAAACTAAAAATGGTCTTATGTATGTCTGTAAATCGTGATGTAATTACATAATGTTAAAATTGGGTCACATTAGCTGGTATCAAAGCCAGTATGTAAAGATTATGGTCTTAACACCACATCATTGTGTATGTGTCTGGGATAATACAGAATACTTTTAGGTGAGAATAATAGAGTTTTATTTTATTAATATTAATATTATTGATAATATGATGATAAAATAAATTATATGTGAGAAATATTTTATTCTAGTGTTATTGTTATTTCCATAATATTTATATTTCTGGAGAAATTCTATATAGTATAATTATTATTTACCATATGAATATAGGAAAAACAATATCCATAATAATAATAAATTTAGTTTCATTATCATAAAACCAAATGTAATGATATGAGTGGTGTTCATATAATTATTATTGGACAATAAGAGAATGAGATCTGTGATCGCAAGTGATTTAAATTCTATTAATATTGCCTCTTAATTTTCTAGATAGTATGCTATATCTATTTCTGGATTTTTAAATATGATTAATATTCATGAAATTTTATATATAATATAAATTAATATTTATGTAATGAGAATAAAATATTCATGTAAAATTATTATTGTTTTCAATTGAAATTGATAAAATATGAAAGTAATGATAAAATCATGTTTATAGTTCATTTATAATAATGGATATATTTTTTATTATAGTTATCTTATTTATGTTGAACCCAGGTATAATGTTATAGATAAATCATGATGT
This sequence comes from Viscum album, assembly GCA_963277665.1. Taxonomy (NCBI): domain Eukaryota; kingdom Viridiplantae; phylum Streptophyta; class Magnoliopsida; order Santalales; family Viscaceae; genus Viscum; species Viscum album. The sequence goes on along the minus strand of OY728120.1, from coordinate 1,530,745,400 downwards.
TAAGGGAATTATTATTGAAAAATATAATTATTTGGGGATGGGTGAGCCCATCTGTGATTGATTAAGGATGGTATGCCTTAGTGATATAGACATAGTTCACCCTTGTAATTGTGTGAAGAAAATACATTATTACCTTGTATTTATTATTTGTGATTTTAGTTTCTTGATATAATTATTATGAACCAATAATGGTTGATGTATTTAACAAGAAATGGGGTGGTTTTTTCAGGGCAATATATAGTGGTGATTAATTCCTATGATGGAGGGATGTAATTTATTATGTGAAATGGTGTTGGGGATGATACTAGGATGGTTATGGTGAGTTTAGATTTGGTATTTTCATTGATTTTATGTTTGATATTACTTATTATAGCTATAATACCATATTATTGACTACTAAAATTCTCAATTGCTTACTATAGTTGGATTTGTGCGTAATAAGAACACTCATTATATGGGTAGTCTAAGATAATCCCAAAAGTAGCTATAAAGTATGGAATGATAAATGGATAAAAAATGAACCCATAGTATGGGGTGTTATAGATGAAAATAATGATAAATGATATATATTTTTATAAAAAATTGAATGGTTAGAATGAATGCTTGAAGAAACAGAGTACTTAATCGTGGAATTCAATGATAATCATTTATATATGTTGACTTTTAAAGGAAATGTAAAAGTTAAACATGGATATACGATGGTTTAGGGAAACATTTTTAATTTATAAATTACTAAAGTCAATTGTTTAATGATGATTATAACATAGTGCTTATATCCTTTAATTAGATTTAGTCTCATAAGTCTTAATGATGTAATTTTGGTGTCTTTAGTGATGTTAAATATAATTGAGTGTGTGGATAGGTAGGTTCACTAAGTTTGTTTGTGTTTTATATATAATTATATTTTCTATATTCATATGCTTCACCACCCGATTCTGTAGAGGATGTTGCACCCAAATGTTTTGGGGGATGTGTTCCCCAATATTTATGTTGTAGAGGGAAAGGATGGTTAAATATTCTATGCCCCAGTATACCTTTGGATATATTATTTGTATGTGGGGATGGAAGGGTTTTAAAGTCTTAAGGAACGTAATATGGTCTCACTCAGGTTGTGATGGATATCAATATTACTATACATTTATGTGAAAGTTGTAATGGACTGTAGTAGTAGAACACACTTATATCTAATCATGGTTGCTAATGATATCCATGGGGTAACATGAATGGTCAATGATGTGTTGATATATAATACATATTACATGGGTTGTAGTGGATTCTAGAATTCTAGTTTGTTATAATTGATTTTATGATGAGGTTATTCAAGAATAAAAGGGAGACATAATAGCTATGATGTGGTTTCCCAGGATTGTGGGGAATGATTTATGGGATAGATAAGAAAGATACACGGGCTTTAGTGTGTGAGAGTAAAAAAAATGGGGAAGAGGAAGTGGGGAACTATCTTATATATATATATATATATATGTTTCATATGTGTTTAATTCACATGTATTAAATATTTTATAAATGATCTCTAATTTAGATGAGAAATATCTTTAACTACTTAGGTGGTGAGATGGATCAATTTTTCTCACCGATCCTTAGAATACTTAATTTAAATTTTACTACAGATGTTTCATGGTGGGCCATTATATCACCCAGGTATTTTATGATATATTTATATTATAATAAATCTGATTTCTTTGGTAGATTTGTTTACTTAAATTACATAGATTAAATGTCCCATAATATAGATATTTTTATTTTCACTTGACCATTATAACCTACATATTAAAATAGTCATTTTAAATACGAATAACCACAATATGAAAACTATGTATATAGGTTTTATATAAAAAAATTATTTATTAATTCATAATAAATAATTACTCAATTTTCTAAAAATTCATTTTATGTTATAGGTAAAAATTTTATTTGAAAATGGTATTTGTTGCACTCTGGGAGAAAATAATATAATTAATTTCTCCAAATATTGGTGATGGGGTGGTGTGGTTTTAGGGGAATAAGGGGAATGTAATAGGGTAAATTCTCTAGACCTTTGTGATTACTAGAGTTTTTTTAATTGTGTTGTGTTCTAATGTCACATATGTAACACACCTTATATATATATATATTAAATTAATGATAATTAATAAAATGTTCTTGTGGTTGGAATTAGTGGTAAGGACCATGTAATACTACATTAAATATGGGTGTTCAAAAACCATTGGGTGTATATTATTGTAGATTCGATTATTTGATATTGTAGTAGTGGTAAAAATGTATCCCTAGTGACACTATAGTGGTGGTGGGAACTATAACAGATACTTTAGTGGTAGTGGTACTATTGACGGGATTGTAGCAGCCCAAGTACTGTAGTAATCGAAATAACAAGAGGATACTTTGGGACAAAATATGGTCCTTAGGGCCACATATTAATATTTATTTCCCTTTGGTCTTATAGGAAATGTAATGGGTCTCCTCTACCAAAAATTATATGTCCTTTATCTCAATAAAATTAGGCTTCGACTCGATCATAATAAATGGGTGTGATCACTATAGTACTAAGGCATTGGTTCCCATTAGAACACTATTGTTAAATTGGCCATTTATACCCCCTAAATATTGGATAAAAATGCTAACATTTTTTAAATTAGAGTATCATAATTATCTAGAGGTGATATTTTTGTTTTTTCTGAAAATATTTTTTTAATACTTAAAATGATTAGTTTCGTAAAATTAACATTTATTTTCACTGAAAAATTACCCTACTTATTTTAATCTGATCACAAAAAAAATTTAATCCTCAATTATTTATAAATAATATTATTACTTACATAGTAATTAGCTATATACTTGCGATTTGAGTTTGTAGATTTCTGGGTATAAAAAAATATTTTTTTAAATCATTTTTCATTGCATTTTATGCATTTCTATTAAAATTAATTTCTACCACATATAGATATTAAATATTTTAAAATTTATTCCATATTATTAATCTCTTTAATTAATATAATTTAATTGTTTTAACATAATTTTTAGTCATTATGAATAGTAAGCATTGAAAAGATTTTCCACATCTGTAAAAGAGGAATAACTTGGTTAAAACTATTAGTTAAGGATATAAAATCTCCCTAACACTTTCATTTAACCTATTAATGAGTTTTTATTTACTATATATGTTTTTAATGAGTAAAATAATTTATTTTAAAATATTAGTTTGAAAATGGTAACCAAATATTGACATTTGGGATGATAAGTTATATTTTATTAAAATTTAAAACTATTTTGGGTGTTTCAATTTAATTGAAAATTTGGAAGACGAAAATAGATTTTTGATTTCTATAAAAGTCTATAAACCTTCATTTGTTTCTTATTTAAATTTTTTTTTTCAAAAAACATATTAGTTGATTTGAAGTTGAAATGATTTTTACTCTTAAATTAGATATTCTCCTAAAAACAGTTTTCCACATGATTTGTTTTCTTATATTAAAATTAGTTTTAGCAAACTATAGAAAATTAATATAATAAATTTTTAATCAGAATGTAAATTTTTTTGTTATTCCCCATTATTTTTCATCATATAATTATGTTATCATGGTAAAAAATTATGTTATCATAGTTAAGGTTAAAATGGATTTACATGGGTTTAACTAGAAGAAAAGTCATAAAATATGTTTAAACATTTTTTAATAATGATTTTTTGAGTTTATTACGGCCCTATAAAATCTTATCTTTTAATTTGTTGTTCCTTGGAACAAATTTATGTGATTATGACATATATATTATTTAATCAGCTATATTATTCAACGCGTGTCATTTCTCTCCCTTATAAATTTATTCCACCCATCATATCTTCTACACACATCATGATCCATCTATATTAGCCAATCCCTATAATAATATCTTCTTATATTCCTTACCAATTTTCTAAAGATTTTTTCAAAAGTGAATCCTTTCAAGTATTAAGGTGTAATCCAAAAGAGGTTTCTCAACAAAGAGGAATATCACTTAACCAAGTACATTCCAATTTATTAATTCTTAATCCTCCTTTAAATATATGGTAGATATTATAAAATAATTTCTTCAATATCACCAATAGAACAAAATACTATTATGACTATGAAATTATCATTATTCATGTTCTTTATATCCCATGGGATAAGAAAACATCACTTGTGCAAACATAAGGACTGCCACCTCAATGAAGGGATGAATGTTTTTCATAAAAATTCACATTGATGGTTATAATGATTGATTTAATGAATATATATGATATATATGACATCATTATATTTTTTAATTATTAATTATTATTTAATTTTATATCTTTATATCCAATGAAATGTGGAAACATCATGCTTGTGTATGTATAATCTATTATCTCCATAAAGTAGTGTAATTCATTTTTCATAACCACTATACATGGAGAGTTGTAAAAGAGTATATAATGGTTAAATATGATAATCATTACATGATTAACATTATTAATATCCATAATCAATGTACAAGGATTGGGACTAATGAATAGAAACATGCATGAAAAAAAAGAAATTATCACAAAGAACAATGATTTTAATAAATAACTATTAATAAAATAATGATAATATACCAAAAGTAAATAATATATGTTTTGATATAAATTATTTTGCTTCCATAATAAATTTATAAAAAATTAAGTATTATTATATTGAAGGTTCGGACACAAATGGTGCTGGATGAGACATGAAGTAGGGGATTTATGTTTCAATCCTATTTTAATCAGGATTTTTTTGCTTGAATTTCTAGTGAGTAAATTATATATTCATTGTTATATAATACAATTTTTTTAGAATAAGTTATTTATATAATATTTATTCTTAATACCATTTTTCTCTCTTGGGTACTCAAATTATTTTATAAAATTTATTTATGAACTACTGAACATTTTTAACCACTTTCGGTTGGATAACTATTTTCCTCCATATCCATGTTTTCTAAAATATTTTCAACAATGATTTTGAAAATTATTCAATGATTATATAAATTTAAATTATTCATTTTTAAATTTTTTAAAAAAGGTTAAAAAATAATTTTCTTATCATTTTTTGAATAATGTACATTCCTAGAAGTGTGAACAAAATTGATGCTTTAACGATTATGGAGGGAAGGGAATTTCCCACCATCATGACCGCTCAATTATTTGAAGATTAATTTATAAGTTTCAATGGTTATTTTCAATGAAAATTCTCACATTAATGTTTTTTAAATATCTGGAATTTAAATAACTGATTTTAAAATAAAAAGTGTATTTTCTTCATAAAATATTCGTATGATCTTTTAAAAAATCTCATCTATGATAAAATCCTCTAATGTTACTTATTATCTATTAGAGATGTGAACTAATTATATCTTCCATATTATTTATTTTAATTTTCTATGATTATTATTATGATATATTTAAAAATTCAATTTATTTTCCTTGGATTATTCTATGATGAAGTGATGAAATGTTTAAGATACCCATTTTTGTTAACGGGTTATGACTTAATGACATGATAAATGTTTTATGATCATATAGAACACATATATATGATTTTCATAATTTTATTTTTGGGATTTGAATTATCTATCGCCCAATGAATTGGGTAATGATGGATATATCATGGGATAATATGTTATGGAATGGTGAGTGAACCTAGTTCAATAAGGGAATTTTCCAAAAAGATATTGTTTGGAGTGATCTCTTAGTTAGGAAATGATAGAATAGGGAGTGAACCAAATACAATATGATATTATTAAATGTGACCATTGATTAATGAAATTATTTTATAGATTTATGTGTATTCAACAAACATAAATCTTATTCCTTTTTCATGTTCTCATAGCATATGATTGATTATAGATGAACCTAAATTATTATGACTTATGTCTTCTTTTACTGTAATTTCTTATTCTATGGAATATGATTAAATATCATTAACTAATTTGGTACAAAAATTATATTATTATCATTTTATCATACCGATATTATTTCCATTAAATCATTTATGTCATCGATTGATATCTCCTATGATTTCTCTTTTTACGAATCTTGGTTAAAACCTTATTATGTTCACACATCTAAGAAGGGTGATAGTTGTGAAGAGACAAGTAAGTGAAGGTGAATACCATTTAGGTTCTAGTTTTTTATGTATCTATGTTTCTGAAGACACTAAACCATTATGGTTCCATCATAGATTGTAGTGTTTTGTAATGGATATTTATAAGATAAGATATAATTTTTATGTAAAAAATTTCAGGGATGTTATAATACCAATAAATATTTATGTTATTATCACCTTATAAATATAAATTGTTTTTCAGGTATATAAGAGTAGATTGGTGATTGATCTGGGCTTTTATTTCTCTTGAATTTTTCCATGACCATTAGAAGTTCGTGGATACTACTAAGATTTTGGTGGTAGTACTTTTTAATTTTAGTTATATCTATTTATGTATAAAATTATATTCATGTATTGGGATTATTTTATTTCCTTATGATATAGAGTTTATTACTGTAATTCAGGTTATATCTTATCTGTATTTATATATTGGGGGTAATTCCTATCATTTAATGTTGTTATACCCATAGTGATATTCACCCACATGTAGCCTATTAGAAAAATTATTTTGAGGTTATCTATTTCTCTTTACTGGTGGCCCTGGAGGGGCAACAATGGAGTGGGGATCATTAATCCCTAATACACTCCATCATTATCCATGGATCCTACACCATCCAGGTTATCACACTACTTATAATCGAACTATATAAATATAAGAAAAGATAGAAATATAGATATGATAAAGAAATCAACGAATCTAATGATTATAGAGAAGTAATTTTTTAAGTGGTTTTGTCAGTTCCCTTTATAATTTTATAATGCATTTAAATTTGAACTCATACTCTTTTTACTATATTCTATAGAGGTTAGTGGATATATACACTCTTTCATGATTGTCTCGGTGTACTCTAGATTGAGAGATGGCATAGGTAACAACTGATTGTTTTCATAGTGATGGTGATTGTTCCTCCCGAGACCACATGATATAGATGGAAACCCTAAAGTCTAATCCCCATGGGACATTTTTAGTATAAACCACGATATTAAAGTATTTGTAACCCATATTGATCATCATTTATCACCAGAAATGGGTTATGTAGATGGTCCTTTATTTACAAATCATATTTTTCAAATTTGTTGTGATGTTGACACATTACATATAGTTTCTTATAAATACTCACACTAACATGATTAATCCATTGATAATGTAGTAAGAAATTCATTATGGATATTTATTCACTAGATATGAGGAAACCCCTCTACTACCCAAGAGAGTATCCCATTATTGAAACTAAAGTTATACAAGAGAGAACCATGAAATCTATGTTTTCAAAAATCCTTGACAGATGTGGTCCTTAATCTAAAATTATATCAAAATGATATCTTATTTAAAAAAATCATAGATTGGATATCATAACTAAAATAAATGGCCATGTTACCTATGAAAATCCCTCCATCATTCCATAGTTGACTTACTTTTGGTTAGGAATGAGGATTCCAAACAAGGTAGTTTATTGAAGTGTTTAATATTATATCACATATAATTCCAAATATACTTTCAATATGGTTATCTTTATCATTACAATGTAATTGTAGAAATAAAAGGATTCAGATAAAAGATGAATTAACATATTTTAATACTTATTTAAATGAGATTATGTTCTTTTATATAGTTATTTAAATTTTCTATCATGGAAATATCTAAAACTGACATCTTTTGTGATGAAATGAGTGTTTTATAAAAACTAGGGAACAACCAAATAAAATAAGGAATTATCAATACCTATGTAATCATGGGTAGATCTAGTAGTGGAAATAGGCCCAAAAGAGTGATAAATATTCACTTCCCTTAATGTTCTATGAGAGTCTTCAGATAAATTTGGATGTGGTAGAAAATGTGGATAATGTTAAGGAAAATGGTAAATCTCAATGTATTTTCTTCTTATGAATAGTTTTTTAGCTTACAGGAAAACTTTTTTATGGTAATTTTATAATGAAAATGTCAACCATATTAATAGAATAATATTTCTTCACTATATTACCTATGAATATAGTTAAAGACATGTAATTGATGATAGTTGATAAAACAACCTAAGTGAAATTTTTGACAAAGAATCCACTTTATTTAAGTGAAAGTATTATAGAGTACATGATATTTTTTGAATATAAAGTATTCTCAAACAAGGAATCTACCATTGATAAATAGGTAATAAGGAAAAGGATATGACATAATAATCATGGTTACATCACATTAACCTCTCTGTGTGAGATGGAAAACTATATGGGCCACCATTTTTAGTTGTTCAAGTCTTGGGGAGTTATATGGTTCACCAATTATGCCATTTATTTCACAATAAAGGACACAATTTTTTCCAATATTATATGGAGGAAAAAATTTCAGCCCATAAAATTGTGGATTCTAAATATCACTAGGTTGAAAAATTGTTGCAGACTATAAAAAAATATGGAGGAGGATTTTTAACTGTAGGTTCTGATCATTGATAAACTAGACATCCATGAACAAATCTGAAAAAAATTTGTTTTCTTATGAAGTGGTAGAAGATGTATCTTCATGGATGACTGAAATAATAAAAATTCAGAATAACTTGGATAAAAATGTTAGAAAATAATACCTAGGATTAGAATAACAAACTAAATTTTTGGTATAGCTATGATGGGTGATCGACTATTATCATCACTTATTGACCAGTGTTGAAAATTTAGTGGGAAGAATTAACTCAGATTCATGTAGAAAAAAAATTATTACTTATTATACACTGAATGAATACTAAATAGAGGCTCTAAATTATAAAGTACTCTAACTCTTATGAATAAAAAAATGAATAATGTTTTCCCTATCTCTTGTGTCATATCACCATGACACAACCCAAATAATAGATGATATGAAGGAAGACATCACTTGATGGGGTTAATCAGGTGATGTGAATAAAGTGGAAACCATTGATGTAATTGATCATAATGAACCATTATGAAATGAGAAAAAAATAATACATGAATTGGTAATTCTTAACAAGATGAAAAATTGTGTTATTCCAAAAAGGGTGTATTAAAAATATAGGCTAAGGGGAAAAAACAAAAAACAAAAATGGATCTTCACTATAATTTTTTCCCAAATCATAGGACATTGTGAGTGTATCGTGATTTTTTCTCACAAGATTTGTAGCTCTTCCCTTTATACTCTAAATTCTTCTAGGGCCTTCGTAATGAATCTTTACAAGTATTAACTTGATTTTCACACATATTATCCTTTTGATGTTTTGAATCAAACACGTATTGCATCAATTTAAATATAGTTTATCAACTTAATGTTTGTAATATATATTTTTTCATAGTTTAATGTCATTGTTCTCAATAAAAATAGTGTTTTATAGTTTAAATTCATATATCTCATTCCAAATAATGCTTTATATTTAAACTTTGTATAGATTAAACTATTAGTCCATTAATTTTATGATCATATTAAATATATAATGGGATTAATGGGAATTTTTTTGTCCAAAATGGTATATTTCATTTGATGTGAGATAAATAAAACATTATGAGAATGGAAATGGTATAACACTATTGTTAAAAAATAATATAAATACAAATAATCAAAATTATATTAATAATTTATGAATAAATACACCATGATAAGATGTGAAATAAATGAAATAATAACTCTATAAGTTCTTAAATTAAATTAAATATAATAATGTAGATAAAATTAAATCTCCATTTATGATTCTTGAATAAGTAATAATGGGATGGTGATAGATAGGATTTGTTGAGGATTGGACATCTTCAACAGAATAGTGATTCACTGTATAATTGGATAGAAAAATTGTGGATGATTTTTTCAACATAAAACACCATGAAGGGGGATGGGGGTGTTATGAATCAGGGTGTGAAATTTTTCTCACATTATGTAGGATGTTTTTTACACAATGGTAGGAACCAATAAAACCTATCATAGTAACATTAAAATCGACCACAAACACAAATGTATAAATTAAAACAAGTGACATCAATTTTTACATGGGTCGCTACTAATGGATAGTACATGGAGCATACATATGTTAGTATAATGGTACACCAGAGTCTACTAATTTTATCTTGTTTGATGGATACAACTTATTAGTCACATTAAATATGTAATAGTATTAAGTACATTAAAATAGGTTTTAGGGAATAACACACTTCCACCATGGGATTAAGATCTAATTCATCCTCTACTCACTACTTCAGAGATATGTATCCATTGATTATTGATGGAGGTAACATAAAAATCATCAATAATATATCAGACACTTTAAATCATGTTTTCTATAAAATTATGCTCCAATGAAATTCATAATTTTATAAAATAATATATTTCATGAAAATCCTCTATGGTATTTTCCCAGATAAATTAACATAGGTTTTTTCACTATGAAAATTTCACCCAGTTACCTTATCCCAGGTATGGATCACTCATATTTGTTACCTTATTTCTTTTCATAAGGCCACCCTTTTGAAATCATGATTACTAATTTACATTTCACATAACTTCCATCAAATTGTTTCTTTCTCCCAGATATGTTGAAAAATGAATATTATACTCAAGTATGTTTTGTAAAACTATTTTCACATAATATTTTTATCCAATTTTGTGTATGAAAAAATATTTACATTGATACATTATCTCAATCTCTATTAATAAAATAATCCCCATTTTAAACTCTTCAGTCATCAATATTTGTAAAACTATTTACACTACAATATTCTTTCCTATGATTGATTCACCAACGTCTTACATGATTCCAACATCACTCTTCTATGCTCAAATATATTTGATAATGTAACTAAATTGGGTGTATATAAGGAATCTTGTATTTATAAACTTTTTCATTTATTGATGATATTATCCAATATTTATAGTAGAATACTGAAACTTCTGTTAGAGCTTCATGATTATAACTTCTAGGGTGATTCATTAACATTTATCCACATTAATAGTACGTTTAAAAGATGAACCTACTATATTATTCAATTATAGACCAGTGAAATGCTTGAAAATCATGTTGCCAAACCAATTTGACGCAAACTTCACTAGTATAAAACCCCCTTAAATATAATGAAACACCTTAATTTTCATTGAAGCCAAATTTGAACTTTTTACAACTGATTTCCAGACTTCTAAACATTCAGTAATATTTCCCCTTTTTCTTTAAACTCATTTATCAATCAAAAAATTGATTGACGTGATGAATAAAAAATTATCAATCTCTAACAGACATCACCTTTGGTCCAAAATTCACCCCTTTGGGTTTTTTGAAATTTAAAGTGAAATATGTGCATTAATGCCCAATGTAAAAAATAAAAATAGAAAAATAATAACCCTTCCATCACTCTAAATATATATAAGAGATTATTAGTCTAGAAAAATTATGTTCAATAGATTATTCCCATTGATCATATCCCCCTATAAATTTCTGACATGAAATCCCCCTTTTGTGATTAACACAACTTTGAAACCAATTACTAGGAAACATATTTATTATAAACTATTATTTACTGAGTTTTATATCCATTACCCCCCTTTAAAAATATATCCAAAAAGAGTGAGAACCCACCAAACACCAAAAACACCCCAAAAACATTAGACTTAATTGGGAGAGGACACTAACCTAATATCCTATGTTGTGGGAGGTTGTTGAACATTGAGGTTCAATGGGTGTTTCTCAAATTATTGAGCGTCTACTACTTTTTTCATGATTTTTTACATATTCTCATTCATTAGAACATACTCAATTTTTATCACTCCTGGTTCCACCTTTTTTTGATAATGTGATAATTTATCTCAGAATGCTTTCTAAAAGAGTGTTGTACTGGATTTTTCATGAGATTAATTGCACATTTTTTATTAAAAAATATCAAAATATTCTTATTAACTTATTCAATTAGATCATATAATTATTACATATCTCACATTAGATGAGTTCATTATTAGGTTATTAATATGTATTTTAAATCTACCATTATTAGGGTTGTGATTTATTAATTTTATCTCAACTAATATACACACTTAATACCAATGAAGAATGCACTACTACTTGTAAATTATTTTCCCATGACATTGCCAGTAGATTCCATATGTTGATAGTTCATAATCCTTTCTTGAATCAAACTGAAATCCAAAATTGAAATTATAAAAAATATACCTCATTATTCATTTAACTATTCTTATATTCTCCCCAATCGATTATATTGTAAATGGTATAGAAACCACATTTAAGAAAATATCTCACTGTGTTTCCATCTAATATATCATGCATCTAATTATCCACATTTAAAAAGTGGGGTCCATATATTTATAGTCCTCATACTTCCCAATCTTGGTTCAAGATACAAGAAGAGTTGATATTGTTTTGGAATCATGTATATATATTTTTCAACAGATCTCTCAAATAATTAGATCAAGAAATAAAGGTGTACCTGCCTTAAAAACAACATATAGACCTATAAAAAATTATTCTCTCCAATAATGTAAAATTGAAATTATAAACTTGTTATATTATCAAACACATCCTTATACTTCTACTTTATTAAAAAAATATTATATTCCCCGCATAAATAGACACCATTGATATATTCTCCTTCGGTGGAATCATATTGAGATCTTGATCAAAATATCCTATTTTGAATTCAATATTCTTTAAGTATGAGTCTAGCCAATCATACCATTATCATGGTTCCCCATATTAGTATACAAATTCTTATTTAATATTGATTTTCTTTGAAAATCCTATCATGAATCCCACTATAAATCCAATATAAACTTCATCTTAGTATAAAAAATTCAGGAACACCATTTTTTCATCCATATGATAAATCTTAGAACCTCATTTTATCTATATCTCTAAAAAAAAGATGGATAAACTCAATTTAAGTATTATTTAACATTAATAGTTTATATTTGTACATCGCCTCTTAAAATAAACATTATTTATTTCCAAAAACATGTCCTTTTTTCTCAAACTTTTTCTTGAAAACATACTTTTTTAATCACGTTGTGATATTAAGTCTTATTTTAAGTTTCCATGTTTGGTTCTTGTCAATATGATCTAATTCTATATTCATGGATCTAGCCCATGTTGCATTTTTTCACTTCTTTAAATAATTATGTCTCCAATATTGGAAATAGAAGAAAATGATCTAAATTTCTCATTATGTTTGTTTTTATTTCCATAGATCTATATCCAATTATATTAGATAGATCGAATTCTACTTTTAGTTTTATATTATATGGTTAAAGCTAACATTTAGAAACATTGAAATCATCCCATGATTCAAAAAAATAATCTTATTTATTTTAGTAATTTTTTAAAAGATTATATTTTATACTAACTTCATCACCATCTTCATGAACTTCATAAAATTTGACTTTTTGGTACAATTTCCAACATTATCCTCAGTGGATTTGACATATTTAATTTTAAAAAATTTAGTTAGCCATTGTTTTTATAATATATACCTCTTATGATTTTTTTAGTAGCCTAAAAATACTCAACCATGTAAAAAATTTCTATATTTTACATTAGTTTCGTATTTATTACAAATATAACATATGATTATAAAGTGTCAAAAATGATTCAGAGAAGGTTTTCTTCCATGTATAATTTCATAATTTGGCCTCTCCAACCTAGGTTTAAGAGCCACCTCATTTTGAGTATAAACAACAGCATTTACTACCTCTTTCCAAGAGTTTCAAGATACACCACGATCACTTAGGAATATTTTGGCTACATTTTTCCCCAATTTATTTATTCATTCAAAAAATCCATTCTATTGTGGTTTTATTAATCAGGATTCCTCATTATTAATTCTATGTTTCTTGAGGATGTTTAACACTTCATTGGAAGTTTATTATATTCAATTATCATTTCATTGGAATTTTATTTTACATATAATATCATTTTTTACTCTTATTAAACATCTATTAATATATTCAATTAATTATAGCTTTGTTTTAATTAATATAACATGGTACATTCTACTATAGTCATCAATATAAAAGATCTAGTGCATCTATCCACATGTTCCTGAACAATTTATTGGACCACAAATGTGTGTGAAAATGATCAATGAGATTAGATGCCCATTTCTTATTTTTTAAATATATATTTTAGACCATATTTTCCTAAAAACCTGAATTACATGTCTTTTTATGAGATAGATAGGCATTTCTAATATCCACAATAGATTTTTTCAATGATAAATTAGCTATTATATATTGCTGAATGTGGGCAGGAATCCAATTCCAATGGTTGGTAAAGTCACATATCTAACTTTATTTTTTACTTTTGTTTTTGTTCATCATGTGTTATTTGGATTTTCCATAGATTATTGGGTGTTTTGGATTGATGTTTTCAGTTTTGGGCTCTTTTTTCTCCATTGAATTGTTTGTGCATGCAGTTAAGGGGAAATAATGTGACTAACCAAGGAAGAAAAAATTTTCATTTCATATTTTCCTTTCATGGTTAATGTGTTAGGGGTATAATATGGTTAGATTCAAACCATGCATCTCCTAAGTGTAACCGTGTAGGTCTTGGGGTGTCCCTGAATGAGAGAGAATGACATGATCATGATTAGTACAAACCATGAGAGAAGTATGCACATGGTTATGAAATTTTTGACAGAAGCAAACCCCCTGGTTTGTGCATTGTTTTCAAAAACATTTGTACAAACCATATGGGTGTCCCATGAGTCCAATAAAGGATTCACAATTTTTCCACAATTTCCTAAACTGTGTGACCAAACCATTAATAGTGCCAAGATCCATTAAAATTTTCATTTTACCTTTACACCCCTATTAATGTTTAACCCAAAGAACCCATTACCCCCCCATAGTTTGGATCATGCGACTCATTGGAGGATCTTCTATTCTTCACCATTCCTCCCCTACTCATGTCATCGTGAATTAAAGTGATTCCATTAGGTTTTGGAGAAAAATATTCAAGTAAATCTTCTCCCTTCTTCTTCCCCTTCCTTCTTCCTTCATTGTATTCTTGGTTCCTATTTTCCCCTAGTTTTATTGATATATGGTTGAGTTTTATTTAGTTAAAATTGCCTTTTTTTCATTGTTATGATTATTATTAGAGGTTCTTTCCTCTTTTAATCATTTTATAGTTGTTTTGGATTGATGTCATTCAAGCTCTTTGAGTTTCAAGTAGATTTACCATTTCATTTGGCCTTTCAATTGAAGAAACATTATTTAATTATTTTCTAACCTTTGTTATATCAATTTGTGATATTTAATTTTTAGAATTATTATATTAAGTGAAATCAATTTTTCTTCCCCCTTGAAATTATCTTGCATGTAATTTTTCTTTATGGCGTTTCATACCAAATGTTCAAAAAAATGTTTGGATGGCCATTATAACTGGTTTGTGGTTTCTAGATAGTTTTTTGGTTATTTAGATGTATTTTTAATATTTATAAAATTTATAAGTGGTGCATTTGGATATAATTGAAATATTTATTCGTATAATTTATACCAGATGCATAGTTGTACTCTTATGAAAAATCATTATAGGATATAAATATTTTATTTATTTATGTTAATGGAAATGAGAGGTCGTTGGTATGATAATTCTATTATGAATTGATGATTGGAAGGAGTGAGATTATTCCTTGGATTTGTGTTTGGGGTGAGGCTTCTATGTTTTCCCTATGTATAACCTTTATATATTTTAGGTTGTTTTGAATTAATTGTCTCACCCCACTTTAGACATGACATAATAGTCTAATATCTCTAGTGCAATATCGAAGAATGTTTTCTACAGTAGTTGGGAATTATGCTCTAGCTGGTGGCCCCTTAGTATGAACATTCTCTTCATTAGGGGTGATTCCATTCGGTTAGGATAGGTAGTGAAGGACCGACTGTTAGGGGTGTATTTTTATATTGGGATCCCAAAAAAGATGGATTAGGTAAAAATATTTTCTAGACATTCACTTGAGCTCCTAAGAATTCCCATTCTCTCAAGAAATTATTAATCAATAGTGAATGACTTAAGTGTCTCAGATCATTTGGTTACTTGTGTACCATATTCCCATTTCCCTCGCTATTCTGTCATTTCTACTTCATCTAGTTTACGGTGTATAACTTGGGAGAAATTTTAAAATTTTGTTTTAAATGATTCATGGATTTTTTTTAAATGTTTCATACACTTTTCACCCTTTTCAAATTAAAATGAACCTCTTCTTACTCTCCCTTCCATTCTTAAAAATGATCAAGAATCCTTCTTTTGGGAATTAATCTATATTAAATAATGAGGGAAACGAACCATGATTTGTTTTAAAAGGAATTGTATGATAAATTTATTCTTATATGTTGTATTTCAAACATGGAAAAAAATGAATCATTTGTTTAATGTAAATTCAATTGGAATAGATTAAATGGGAATTCATAATTAATTTTAATAACGTCACCAATAGTATCATTCTTGTTTTTATCAAAAAATTTTGTGTAATACAAAATATTTATCACCATGGTGTGATTTTGAGTATTAGGTTCCACGAGTGACCCATGAGGTCACACAGAGATCTGTTGGGTGGTTAGGTTTGATCTGGATTTTATTTTAGTTTATGATTATTTTTTTTACTTGGTAATTTTATTTTATATTATGATTCCGTTTTATTTTCTTTTGATTTTTTTTATTTATGTCATTAAATCATTCACAAAATATCTTGTTAATTCCCATGGTTATTGTTTCCACTATAGGGTGATCGGGAATGCGCCTCGGGGATATTGCATGCTGGCTCAAGAGACTAGTTCAAGGTCAACTCAGGTTGGTTTGTGAAAAAATGGTATCAGATCCAATACCTAGTTGTAATTTCAGCGTAACTTCCTTAGATTAAGGGGTGGGGTTCACAATGAGGTGTTTTATATTTAATGTGGTAGAGAGTGTGAGAGTCTTTGAAATGTGCGACTTGAAAGGCTAAATTTTAATACACATGAAAATCATGTGAACCATTCATTTCTATATAATACATGATTAGAACTCCATGATTAAACATTATTGTGCTTGAGGAGTGATTAGGATTGGTTAATTTGTTTATGTTTCCCATGGCATATTTGAGTGAGGAAAAAACACCCAGAAAGAACTCATTTTGGCCTCTAGGGCATTCATTAGTATGACAAGTGAACCTAGTGGGTAATAGCCTATGGTGTGTTGGGATGGAAACCATGGTATTACCGAAGACCCATGGTGTCATTTGACTAGGTTCATGGCATGAGGTAGATTAAGTTGTGAAAAATGGAATCATATCCTATGTTTATTGGATGACATGCCTTTCAGACCACCATTTTTTATTTGGTATGTCATGGTAGATGGAGTTTGATTTTCAGAACAACGGGTGTAGTTAACAGAAAGTTTCTATATAGTAATTTATCTGTCGATCCTTCGGTAAGCATAGGATGTTTGGTTTGGAGTGTTTTCTTTTGAAATTAGATATCAGTTGATAATGAAATGGGATTTTCATGATTGGATTCTGGTGAGTTTGTATGGCCTAGAAACCCAGGTGGAACCTAAGGATGTGGTCCTGAATGACACTCTCTATATGTTTTGTAATTTTCATATGGTTTCCAACCATGATCCCAAGTCATCTATTGAAACAAACCCTGTATAAATTTATATTATATAATTATTAATTCCAAAAGTTATTTGAAAACCATGTTTTGGATTGTAAAATTGAATTTCAAATGGTGATGATAAATTATTTTTTATATAAAGAATTCATGGTAAATAGGTATTTATAAAATGTAACTTTTGATAAACTAGGTTTTAAAAATTGATTTGATGGAAATATTGTTATATTTATTTTTGATTAAATGACCTTATGTAAGATGATGTTTATTTTAAAATGAGAAGGAGTTTTAATGGTAAAGGATTGGATTTTTTAATAGGATTCAAGGGATTTTTATTGGATGAAGATGATTGGATGGTGAGTCTAAAATAGGTTTTGTATGTGGTGATTAGAAATTGTTTTGAATTTTTTTTGTGGAATTGGTGGGTCTGTTTATTTTTATGTTTTTTGATTAATTTCAATGAGTTCTTGAATTTTGGGTTTGAATTTTATTGATTATTTATTTCATGTTATTTTGAGTAAACTCTAACTAAAGTCTTGATGGATCTTCATATTTTAGCTATGGGTAGTTCAGTATTACTATACCCTCCAGTTGATCAACCTAAAGAAATTCTATTGGGGTTTTAGAAGTTAAACCCACCTCTTTAATGTGGCCTTGTGAATCCTTTTGAAGAAAACAGTGAATGAGAAATATCAAAAGGATCTTCAGTTTTCATGAGTTTCCTAAATATTTAGAGGTGAATGTTTCAACCTTTATATTTGAAGGTACGATTTGGATGTGGGGGAATTCAGTCATTCAGAACAAGCCTTGGGAAGACATGTCATGGGAATTCACTAAATCCCCATTCATCTGACAATATGTCTCTAAAGTTGTGAAGGTAGAGGAGGTGGTGGTGATGTATTGTCATTAATGAGGTGATGGATCGATATTGGAATTGTTACATAAATATATGGATATATTCTCATATCTATTAGAGTAGTATGCAGATAATTCTATAAATTCAGTATATTTTGAGAATGGGATTCATTATAATCTTAAGTCGTGGGTGTCATAATTCAGTTTAATATCCTTTCTCGACATGGTGAGATAAGATTTTTGGGTTGAGGATAAGTAAGTAGGAGTTCTTGAAGTATTTAATCATACTTTAGTCTCTAGAATAATTGAAGGGAATTATGGTAATGTGGTGGGGAACAGTCATAAAGATCAATATAATAGTTGTGGAATTAATAATATTTTGGATCATTCATCAGTTTCTTATGAGAATATGACTACGGTGTGTCCTCAATATGGAAAGAAGGTTCATAATAAACCTTCGTGACTATGTAATCTAAATATCTGTCATTATTGTGGTTGTTTGTCCCATATCCATATGTTCTATTAGGGTGTATCCTAATAGAATCACGTATCCAAATAAAATCCCTCAAAGAAGTGGATGGCTTAGCTAGATTAGTATGGAATTGGTGAGAGTTCTGTTTATTGTTTTTGATATAAATGACTCTTTCATTATAATAGTTCTATTGGGAGGTGACAACTTTTTTAGAATGAAAGTGTATTTTTTGAATCTCTTATGATGTTCTTTTTTAATGGTAACATATTTTGGGAAATTTCCACATTTAATCATAATGGGGTGAAATCATATTCCAGTATTTGTCTTGTTCATGTCACTTAGTTCCTTATGGGGTTCTATGTGGATTTTTCAATTTGTAGGTTTAGTGTTTGATGAGTAGTGTAGTTTGTGCAACAAAAAAATTATAAAATGGTTGGGTATCCACAATGACCCCCTGTGTTTATTTAATTAATCCCTAGTTTGTACCATTCCCTTTTTCCTAGTTTTCACTTGAGAAGTTGTAAGACGGTTACCTCTTGAATATTGTATCATTGGGATCCTCTTCTCCTCTAGAAAATGTTAGACTATTATAGTAGGCTCGATGGTTGTGGTGATTGAAGGAGTTGGTCTTGTGAATTAGGATTTTTATCATTCATTGAGAAGTGTGTTTAGTTCAATGGTTTTTCTCAACTGGAGATGCACATTTTTCTAGATGGTGTGAAAGGTGTTATTGGGTTAGATAAGTTGAATTGTGTGAGTGTGTGAACCATTTTTTTACCTGATCAAATAGAACGATTTAGGATTTTGGGGGGGGGGGGGAAAGGTATTATATTTGGGAGACTTTCACATTAAATATTTTATTTTTCTCTATTATTTGGGTTTGTAATTTTGTCTTTTGATTTTCCCATGATCCTTGGGTATTTTGGGATGATGTTTTTAGTTTCAAAATATTTTTACACAATTATAGGGTTTGTTCACACAGTTATTGGAAAATCTTGTGACCTCCTGAGGTAAAAACCTATTTTTTATCATTTTCTTCTTGAAATGTTTGTTTTTATAGGTAGAGAATGGTTAGATTCAAACCATGTGGCTTTGAGGAGTAACTTTTTGGGTCTTTGGGTATCCCTGGATGAGGGAAAACATCTTGATAATGGTTAGTCCAACCTGTGAAATAAGTATGCACATTTTTCTACAATTCATTATAGAACCAAACCACATGGTTATTTCATGGTTTACTAAACATTAAGTCTAAATTGTATGGGTGTACTGTGAGTCTAGTAAGTGATGTATGGTTGGTACACTATTTCCCAAACCATGCGTAATGCCTATATCAAAAAATGTCACATTACCTTTTAAACAAGTTTATTTTTAACCCTAAATTAAACGTTTCCCCCTAATTTGGATACTTTGACTTAAGGTATGATCCTCTATTCTTCCTCATGGATCCATTCATCATTGGTAATTTCAAGTGATTCCTTCATGTTTTGAGGCTAAATCTTCATGGGAATCATCTTAATTATTCTTTATCTTCATTATTGCTTTATTTTATTCATGGTTCCTCTTCGCCCTTGGTTTCATTGATATATGGTTCATGTATATTTCTTTTTAAATTATTGTTTTTACTTGTTATTGTTTTTCTTGGTCATTCTTTCATCTTTGGAGCGTTTTGTAGTTTTTTTGGGTTATCATCCTTCAAGATCCATGAGTTTGATGTAAGTTACCATTTTCATTAGGCCTCTAAATTGAAGGGACATTAAATGATTTTTACTGACACCATTTTATAATTTTAGTTAGTGATATGTGAGGTTTAGAATAATTATTTGAAATTAAATCAAGTCATTTTCCCCTTGGGATTATCTTTTGTAGAATTATTTTATGTGGACTTAAACATTGGTTGAATGAAAAAATTCTGAGTAGGCCTTTATCAGTGGGGTTTTATTTATGAATGGTTTTTTGGTTTTCTAAACTAATTTTAAGTATTTTTCAATGTTTTAGGTGGGGTGTTGGTCTAACATTGAGAATGTTTTTTATTTAAAGGATATATGATACTTGGTTGTCACCATTGGAAAACTCCCCTTAGGATATTTTATTCTTTCCGAATTCATGTTAAAAGTAATGGGATTTCCCTAGTATGGCACTTAACATGTGAATAAACGGATGGATGGAAATGGATTATTCATTACAGTGGTGTTCTAGGGTGAGGCTTGTTTGTGTTTCTTATGACCATCATTTATCTATTGTTGGTTTTTTAGAATTATTTAGATCACCAAAAATTTAGAAATGACATGGGAAGCCATCATCACTAGGGAATTTCCAAGAACGTATGATGAAAAAGTTTAGGATTATTCCTTACCTAGTATGATATTTGTATGGAAACACTCTTCATTGAGGATGATGACACTCAGTATAGTGAGGTAGTGTATGAATGAGATTTTGGTCTATTTTATTTCATGAGGTGACCTAATAGGACAGATCTGGTTATATTATGTTCTTGAATTCCCCATTATTTCTTTTAAATTTCTATCTTCCTAGGAACATATATAAATACAGCAGATTACTTAGGTTCCTTAACTTATTTGGTTACATGTGTACCATTCTCCCATATCCATCATTGTGTTTTTATTTTTCCTTCCTCCAGTTAATTTAGAATCTACTAGGAAAATATATAAAATTTTTATTTAAATTATTCATGTGTAATTTTTTTGAATATTTTTCATAATGTTTTCCTGTTTCAACAAAACACATCGTTCTTATCACTATCCATCCCTTTATATGAAATGATCAAATCTCATACTTTTGGAAAAGAATGTATTTTAAATAAAGAGGGAAATATACCAAAATTTATTTTTAAAAAAATTGTATGAAAATCCTATGTTTATATATTTTATTTTAAACTATAAATAAATTAATATTTTATTTAAATTAAATTCATTGGGAATTTATTACATGGGCATGCCTACCGAGTTTTAATAATCACACAAATACTTTTATTATTTTCTTAGCCTCAGGTTCATGTTCCATCTTAGTTTCGATCATCATGATGTGATGTTTGGTATTTATTTTTGTTAGTTAACCCCGAGGTCTTAGAGAAATCTATAGGGTGGTTTGGTTCAGTTCAGTTTCAATTTGAGTTTATGTTTAGTATCTCTATTTGGTCCTTTTATTTTGTATTGGGATGCTCTTTTATTTTTTACAGATTTTTTTATGTATTGGGATAAATCATTCCCATTATCTCCCATTGGTGCCCTTGGTTCTTTTCACCACCCAAGGGTAGTCAGGAATGTGCCTCGGGGATGTCGTGGGCTAACATAAGTGATTTCGTTGGGGTTGACTCAATTTGGATTGTGACATTTCCTCTACTAAATATAATAGAGATAAGTGTTTTTTACTATCCACATGATATATATTTCTATTGATTAACATTCCATTCATGAGAGAGTAACATATTGTCCCTTTAAATAGGTATCCCTTTTGGTCAAAAGTAACCACATGTAAAGAATCAAAAAGTTCACTTACACTCACAAGGTTATGTGACAATCCGTAAAAAATAAAATTTGTATTCAATATTACGTCACCTACTAATCAGTTATTTCCAAATCCTTTGATTTTATAATCTCCTTCATTTTTTAATGAAAAAATTCAATCAACATTACCTTTCCTATTTTTCAAGAGGTTTATATTGTCATTCACGTGGGATTAACACCCACTATTGAGGATCTATGTGCTATTATTACTTTAAACATTGAGAGAGATTTATATGATGATAGATTTCTAAATATTATTATTTTCCTTCTAGGAGTTTCTTTTTGGAGTTGAGGAATAGGATGACCTATCCTCTTTCTATTGAAAAAATATAATTTAATTATAACCATATTCCATATCTAGTAGAGTGTACCTATTTTCCAATAGAATCAAGTTGGGATTCTTTATATTTGTCCACCTTTATCTTCTCTGGTGGTTATTTTCACTTTTTATTCATCTAAAATCAATAATTTCTTCCCAAAATTAAATCAATGAGAGTAATATCCATAGAAATATCTTCTTATATGGGTTTAAGTATACAATCTCATTCTTTTATAAAAAATTTTGGGTGCTTCTCAATTCAAATGACTCCTTGAATGTTCGTAGTAAGACATTGTGTTGATAATAAATAAATAGAATTGAAACATCATAAGAGAAAATATATTTTCCCTTTTATTCCTCCACAGGTCCTCAACCATCATACAACTCATTAGTTTTTAATTATTCATTATTTATTGTGTATTATTTCCAACCGTAAGTTTTCTATAATTTAGATCTATTATTTAATATGTCCCCACTTTTTTACTTGACAATATATATTTTTTGATTATATATTTTCACAAATAATTAAAAGCCTCATTTTAACATATCTAATAGTATCCATTTGATAACATTTCAAATTGAAAATTGTTTTCTGAATATATTTATTTAATTAAATATTCGAATTTATTTCTCAACGTAACGAATTATTCTTCAATTAATTCCACATTCTTTCAACTCCTTTAGATTGGAATTAAGGTCAATAAAAATCTTAGTTTGTTTTTAAATATTTATCATAGTGATATATATATATATATTGAGTTTCAAGTTATGTTTATTTATTTCCTAACTACCGTTCATGTTGTTCAATTTCTATTTAATCTAGTCTTCATAAATTGAATATTATTTTAGTAATGAACTAGTATTTATATTTTTTTGTTTAGCATCATGATACTACCCCCCCCCCACCCCCACCTCAAGATCCACTGTGAGGTCAATAAAACCATCTTCTTGAACTAATATATTGAATTTAGTTTTTTAATGTTAAATATTATCCTTCATGACATCTTTTATACCTAATTTATACTCTATTTACATTTCCTCAAGATAATCTTCATTATCATCATCTTATTTTGTGACCAAAATCTTCCTCTAAAATTTATTTCATGATTTTTTTCTAGTTTTCAGTCTATTTTAGGAGGAAATATTGTTTATGGTATCTATATAGTTTCTTCTTACCCTATAGTTTCATTAAATATCCATGGAAAATTAATAATAACATTCCAATATTTTCCACACTAGAAACAATCCATGTGTATATTGCCTTCAAATTCAAACTTTACCCTCTAGAATTTTATTTCCATAAGGGATGTGAATTAAAAAATTTATTCAATTTACTCATCTATATCATCAATGATATCATGATTCTTCAAATCATTTAAATATATCTCTTTTTTGGGTGACTTGGTGTTTCTTTGAATTTAACATGTATTTCATAAGAAACCAACTTTCGTTATAGATCATCCAACTAAAGTATGAGTGAATTTGTCTATTTATGGGATGATACCATAGGAATATAGAGAGGTGGTTACAATTATATGATCATATTAAAAATATTAAACTATTTTTTCTATTTACTAAGCATCTAAATTGTTCCAAAAACCTAAATATTGCAGTTAAAGAATCTATCAATATTTTCATAAGGGAAAATTTTCACATTATGATACTTATTATGAATCAACTGAAACATGGACTCTTTTGATTTAATATCACCTTCATAGATGTTTTTTGGTTTATCCCACATGCCCTCAAAGCTATTACATCTCATAAAATTCATATAGATCTTATTTTATAATATAACGAATAATGAATTTTGAGTTTTGACATTAAAATCATATAGAATTTTTCCACTTCAATCATGAAGAGTTATAATAATTCAATAAAATTTATCTGAGGTATTGTACTAGATAAAAAATCATTCATATGTGATAATAAGTGTGATATCATATTTTATTCTATATATTTTAAATAATTTAATCAAATAGAGTAACTCATTTTGATTGACAATTTTTTCCATTCTGAAATGATTCCGATGAAATATTCAATGTCAATAACCTATTGTTATGATACCACTTGTCATAATCTAAGAACTCCTAAAAGGGGAACTGGGGGGTATTATGGTGTGACCATAATCAACATTTTATATGTGATCATGTTCCTATATTGGAAGGAACCCATCAAACTAGTCATAATTACATGAAAATCCTCCATGAACACAAATGATGAATCCAAAATCAAGAGACCATAATTTATTACTCGGTTCACCACTAAGGTCTAGTCCAAGGATCTTATATGTTGTTGTTTTATGGGGTACCAGAATATACTATGATTCCCTAACATTATGGATGTAATTTTTTGGTCAAAGTCACTCCATGATAGACTACTACCTTTATAATAATGTTCAAGGAATAAACCACTATATGTCATTGATCACTTCCACTATATTCTCTTATTCTCAATAGATTAAATATATGTCTCCACATTTTATTGATATATAGGTTTCTAAAACATCGTAATGAATATATAGGGTGATTTACATTATTAGTGGTAGAATATGATTCTATAATGTAATCTCTGATCCCATGAATAAATGCTAAAAACAAATTATAGAAATTATACCTTCCACACAACGCATCCTTGAAATTTTCTTAGGCACCTTCACGTATATATGTTCACTAACCCAAACTTAATTTAGTTATATTATCCCATGTATAGTTCAATTACATGTGTTTAATTAAGTATATTCATATAGCATCCTCTTCTTATGTATGCTTGATTTTATTCTATTCATTAAAATTCATGAATCTATCTTCACCCAGATATGTTTGATAAAGCATATTCCACTCATGTATGGTCCATAAAAATATATTTACAAAAGTATGTCCATTAAACTATATCAATGAAATAATATTCATGTAGATACCTTCGCCCAGATGTTATTCATAGAACAACCCCCATTTTAACCCATTTACTCGACTCTATTTTTTGAACTATCCTTGATCAAGTTGTTTTCTAAGGTATGTTTCACAAAACATCATTTATGAAGATACCTTATATCTACCCAATTTTTACATGTTTCTTCCTAATTATGAATTTTATAAAGACTAATAATTTATACCTTAAAGAAATTTTTTATTTTTTCTAATGAAAGGATTAACTTGTATTTTATGTAAATTTGGAACCATCATTCAACCAATCATGATTCTAAATTTTTGATTACTTCATATATGAAATGTAATTTTTATAGCTCCTGAAATGTGTAAACCATAAGAATTTATTGATTCTATAAATAATTTGATTACAAATAATGATGAGTCTCCTAATAAGAATTATTCTAAATAATGTCTACAAGAATCAAACAAACATAAAAAATGACTTCAGTGAACCAACATATACTAGGAAAAACTCCTTACTTTATATTGAATTCAAATTTTAACAATTTCAAAATGAATTTTTGACATCCAAACATTCTATAAAATATTCTATATTACTTAAAACTCAAGGATGAAATGATAAATGTTTTATTAACAAGAATAAAAAATGTCAATCTCTAGCTCAGATCACCCTAGTTCCAAAAATGATCATTGATCAAATTTTAATACAAGATTCCACATATATATTTATAAAGGTGAATGTAGTTAGAGGTTATTTTACTTGGGATATATATATAATATTTGGGCTTTCGTAGGATACATAATGGGTGAATGTAAAATCACTATATTTAAGGGATTCTATTTTAATAATATGATGTACTTGTTACCAAAATTCATGTGATGGTAGATTTTAAATCAAGTATTTTATGACATAGAAAGGGTTAAATAGAAAAAGTGACATTCAATAAGGGTTTTAGTACCCTTGATCCATACCAAAATTCATTGATAATATTACCATGAAACATTTCTATCTCAACATTAAACTTTGAGGCTCATGGAATAGACCAAAATAGTGCACTTAAAGTGATTTTATCACACAAACATATACAACCATGAATGCAGATAAGTAATTTTCCTTGAAAAGAATGAGGGGAGGTAAATTAAATGGGTTGAATAAATGAACAAAATAGAATACCTTATTTGTTACAATGTATCCTATAATGACATGAATCAAATAATGTGTTATTCTAGATGATGTTTCATCATAATTAATGGAAATGAATGTTATTTTAAGATGAAAAATGTATAAACTAGCATATCATTGCAATAAATATAACATTAATTGTTGATTAATTGAATAATAGGGTGATATAAGAGGTAGAGGAGATGATTAATAAGGCCAGGATCAAAATATGTTTTTTAGACACTGCTACATATTAATAAGAATAAAAATAAATCCATATATAATCCTAAAAGGGTATGTATTTTATCATAGGTTTGGTAAATATTAATATGAATAAGGGAAGTATCAAATGCATGTGTATCAAGATAAATGTGGTTCATAACAGGAAAAAACATGACATAAATGAAAATAAGAAAATATAAACATGAATTGGATGGAGTCAAGTACCCCGATTTAAATTATGAATTAAAGAGTCCCAAAGTGGGTATGGTGGTTTCCAAGAGGATGATATAAATAGTTTGGATCATGTATATAAATGGATATGGTGTAATGTAGTTTAATTTCATAAATTTATGAAAATAAACTACATTATAGTTTAAATTTTAGTGGTTGGGTACGAATATACACCACATAGTTTAAGGTAATATAAAAGGGACTTATATACAATGAAATTTATGTTAATATTGAAAGGAAAAGTAAAAAATATAGTTTAATTTTTTTATGAGGATTTGATTTCATGAAATTAAAGTCATGTGGTAAATACCAATATACTATATAGTTTAACAATTATGATAAAAACATGATTCAATGTAGTTTAACGACATTAATGAAGGACCCATGTACAATTTATTTAAAGTTCATACTATGAGGACTCAATTTTATATAGTTTTAGATCTTACGGTAAGGACCCATAAAATAACATCAACAGTCATTCATGGTATAAAATATTAGTGTGAATGATTACAAATTAAATTTCTTGAGAAATTATATATTTTTAATTGAAGATATGTGTCCTCTTTATGAGGTTATTAAAGAGTAAAGAACATTGGAACGTTTTGTATAATGACGGGAATTTTACTTGTGAGGCCCATATTAAAGTCATTATTCCCTAATATTTGTTATGATATCAAGGATCACACTAGTTCTCTATAAATTAATGTAAAAATTTAGACCTTCCTATGGAATACCTAGGTTATATGGTCTTGATTAACCTTCAAACTATGTAACACCCATAATCGTCTCTCATAATGGGTTTCCAATTCAGACAACAAAAAATAAAACAACACACCACTAATCATTTGTTCAATGGGAAAAATTAATTTAGTCATGTACACATAATAATATAGGGTCACTTGGGTAGCATTCCAGTTTTTTAGTATAATAACATAAAAATGTGTTTAAGTACTTGTTAGACTCATTCTTCTTATTTTTTATACTCTGTTTTTAGGATACCTAATATGGTATTGTTGAAGGCCTCTATATATCATTTTTTTGAAGCATGTTAACAATAATAGTAGCTATATTGTATCTTGTACTTAATGTATGAGTTAAAAAATTCATATGTATAGATGTTAGTACCACTATATATGAGGCTAAAATGAGTAAATATAAACCTTTTGATGATATAGGATTTAAAATACTAAATAAGAGTTATTGTATTATCTTCCTTCTTAGGTATACCTTCAACTAATTTTTCAAAGTACTCTACGATAGTAATGATGAATTTAAACTCCACAAGGTTCCCAGATGGAATGTTCCTATAACATATTTTCCCAATACATAAAAGGTATAAGAGTACATTGTGACATGAAATAAATTTGATGGTTGATAAATAAATTTAGTGTGGATATGACATATATATAGATTTTTTTGAAACTTTATATAATCCTATATTAGGGTGGATAAATAGTAACAATTCCATATTATTTGGTGAGAATATTTGTTATTGGTTGACATGAACCACATTGGTCGATATAGACTTCCTTTATCACAGTTTGAAATTTATCCCCTTCGAATGATCTAGTGAGAATGTCGTCGAATATATAATAATAAAGGATATTCTCATATGATCCATCATATATGAAAAATTATATTATGTATCTCTAAATTTTCTGCATTATTTGATCACGAGGAAACATCACATTCATGATGTAACATTTAATTAGGGTTGTATAATCAACTATTTCCTTTTCTTTGGATGAATAATATTACACCCATGTTGATGTAACACCAATTTGGTCCACCTTTTCTATGTAATTCATTTTAAAAGAGTTTATCAATCTATGATTTGATTCAAAAAGGGAAATATCATCATATTATGGGTCAATGATCGATTTAAATGAATTATAAAAATCATCTTATAAAGAATTGTGAAACCTTTAAATATTGGAAACCATTGACATGGTAGGAAAATGAACTATACATTCTCAAGTATGATAAAAAAATAGAAATATTTATTCCTTT
The DNA here is from genome assembly GCA_963277665.1 of Viscum album. Classification (NCBI taxonomy): domain Eukaryota; kingdom Viridiplantae; phylum Streptophyta; class Magnoliopsida; order Santalales; family Viscaceae; genus Viscum; species Viscum album. Next base: position 1,530,716,002 of record OY728120.1, on the reverse strand, counting down.
TTAATACCATAATCCCCATTGAATTTATTGATAACCATATTTAAATCACCTTTTATCTATAACTGGAATATTGAGAGCTCTATGGAATGCTCATTACCTATTATAAGGTATTTTTATTCTACCTAATTATTGGTTTATTCCACTTCAGGAGTGGATATGGTATGAGTGTTTATTTTATTGGGATAAATATAACTATAAGAATAAATATATCATGCATAGGGATATTCATATACTTATTATCTTGGTTATGGGATGAACCATTAAATAAAATTTCTATATATTTTGGTTTTTATATATAGTCAATACTTATTTCTCCAATCCATTATTTTATTTTATAAGAAACCACTTTTGTTAAGTGGGAACCATACGAAAACCTCCACATATCACCGGCCCATAACCCAAAATTCAAAATTCAAAAAACACTGCAGGCAAACCCTACTGCCACTATCGACTTCCAAAGATCCAGAAAAATAAAAATTCAAAAAACAAGACATCATCACCCATCGATAAACGAGTCATCTCGATCCTATCACCTTGACACTTGCATCCTGCCTCGAGTCACACACCTAACTCGACAGCCTGTCCACATCCACGTCGGCGAGCTCCACCAGTGGCTTCCATCGCCATTGAAGGAATCAAAATTACCGTATTCACATCAACACAACACTAGGGTCTTCAACCTCCACGCCTCATCACCACAGGCCACTCTGAGCCAAACACCTACAATGATGAAAGAATCACCATCACCATCTTCACTGTCTTGTAGATACCATCGTCAGAGTCATCATGAACGCCATCCTCACTGTCCGAGAAGAAACCATCGACACCGTCTAGCGCCATCATCATTGCCATTCCAACATCACACCGGTCGCCGGAAAATACAGGAGACCTTCGTAAACACCTAAAGACCCACCAAAATGTCATGAAACTAAAACCACAACCATCATCATCATCTTCTCGATCCAACATTGTTGACGTTGGCAGAAGCAGCTCATCCCTGTCAAAATCACCATCGTCCACCACTAGCACCCATATACACCAGTCATCCGAACCATAAAGAAGAGCCTCCTGGAGAAGATCACCCGCAAGATCGGAATCCAGAAAGCCAGAAACGCCAGAAGATGCATTCCCCAATTCAAACCGACCCAACACTAGATCCTGTCGCCACCAACAAAACAACCAAAGAAGACCCATTCAAACCTTCAAAGCGCTGAAGCCGCTGCAGAATAACCCTCGAATGTCAAAACAAACCACCGGAGGACTCCACGCCGCCCAGAATCACGAACCAACAAATGCTCCGAAGAGAATGTCGGTGAACAAAGTGACCATCGTAAGCCGGTCTTATGGACGTAGATCACGAACCGACAGCGCCGCAAATCCCATAACATCGTTGTCACAGCAAGAGGGGTGATCCACAAATAGGAAAGGATAATGATGGAAGAATCCACAGAGATCCACCATGGGGGATAGATCGATGGAGATGGGGGAAAACCTAGTGCATCAATCCCCTTATGGGCTCATCCGGTATTTCATATGGTAATAGGAGAGTTTCTAGGAATTTTTTGGGTACCTTCCACTTTATTTAATTATTGAGGGACATATTTTATGTCAAATCATTGATGTATTATAACATATTTTCATATTAGTTAAGAAAACATAGTGAAATTATGGATGTATTTAGTGTATTGATATTGCAGATCAATTGAACATTATTTTTACAATAGTAATGATGCATTTTATGAAATAATAAATAATGTTCAGATAGTTCTACTTAATAGAGTTATACTTAGAATAAACCTCCAAAATTGTATAACTGAGGTAATATATTCTCTTCCCCTAGAATTTATCATTTTATAGGTTAGAAGAGTGATGAGGGATTATTCTAGGGTTACTATATAGATGAAAATATGTTTTCCTTTTATAGGTGACATCCTGATTCATGGATGCCATAAATATTTATTAATTATTATAAGAACATTTTCGAATTGTTCATACAACATATAAGTGACAACCTTCATTATCAATTTAGGGATTGTTTTAAATTGAATATCAATATTAATAATGAATCACTTGATGTAGGTGATTTTTCCCTAAATAAATATACAATACCATAGGTTCTATAGTGGGGGTATTTCAATGTTTTCATTGGTTTTACCACATTAGACTTCAATGCCAGTTTTTTGTTCCAAAAATCATATTAATGTTTCTTTGGTAACCTTAAATGAAAATTTCATGGGTTTTATAATCATGTTATATAGTCACAGTTTAGTAAATACTTTGCTAATATTGTGGATGTTATTAGTATAATCGAACGATTTGACCACCCAATAGTATATATAGGATCACAAAGTTTTCATATAAGAATGACATGAAGATATCTTAACATCTGACTACCTTGGACCACTAACCGGTACTATACTGGTGGTATCCACATCACCTCAGGTACACTACCTCATATTCTGAATGTTACTGACTAATAAGGATTTTCTATGTGGATATTTGGGTAGACTATACCATTTGATCAAAGTATAAATAATAGTAAAAATAATTATATCATATAAAATGTAAAATAAATCACATAGATAAGACATGAAAAATTCAAATAAAAAATAAAAACATTACAATGATTTTAAAAAATGGACTATTCCAAACATGCTGTAATGGATCCCCCAAGGAATAACATATTTGGAGGATAATAAATGAAATTAAAAAAATATCCCAAACTCATATAAAAATAGTCATGAGTCTTACTTTATCCCCACATCAACAATATATATTAATATTTCATTAATCACTTCATATAATGTCATACTTTCGTAAACATTTAACATTTGGCCAAATAAGGGAATCTTCTCGAGTACCCATATTGAATGGAAGCCCGAGTATGGTGTGAGTATAACTCTATAGGCCACCACCAATGAAGTATAAAAAATAACCAGTATGGTATAAAAGTACATAAATATTTTTATAAATAGTCAATATAACTCTTTAAAACCATTTTAAAAAAACTGAGAAAACAATAAATTCTTGGTTTATGGTGAAACTTGGGAAGACTATATACCATTGTCAATCCTTAGGTCTATGACCTGGATCGAAAATACTTACTTTGGCTAGTGCTAATGTGTCTTTTACCATTTCACAATGATTATTCCTAAAAATATAATAGGCTTCGGTTTCCTAGGTAAGCATAATAAGTAACACATATCTCTCATATAAGAGTTTATCCAGCCAATGGAATAAGATAATAAGAAACACATACCTCTCCTATGAGTGTTCTCTCAGCAGATATAATAATCCATATAGTAAATTGAACCTACCTTGTGAGAGTTTAATTATGTATTAAAAAATAAAAATTGTAACATGGACATTCCCTTTGGATGTTTCCTCAGCCAAATTACATTTCCATCCAAAAAGGGGTTTTCCACAAGAGCCATAACCACCCCCAACATTATTTTTTTATCCCTTAAAAAACCACCCCAATTAATTTTCATTATCATTTAAACCAAGACAATAACTAAGTGTTTTTTTAATTTCCTTTAAAACATTTCAAATAAAAAAGACATCATTTTTATAAAAAACAACCCTTTTTTATTCCGATACACAACTAATTCACAAATTTAAATCCCACTTCCAACCATTTTAATTTCTAAAAAAATCTTTTAATGAGGTTCATTTTTTATATGAAACTGAATTTAAAAAAAATACCATGTCCATTAGGAAACAATAATTCATGATAATTCATAAGGTTCATACAATTTACCATTAAAAACATTTACCAACTCACCTATTGGGTATCTATTTCAGTAAAATTCACCATTTTACAAAATTATGATTTCAAATTACTTAGTCCCAATACAAGATAAATCCAACTAATATAAACCCATGATTTTGAAATTCTCTTTTGAATAACTTGAGCCAAATAATAACCCCAATTTTGAACAATTATAACATATATTAACCATTTAATGACATCTTGGTAAGAAAAGTAATGATATATAAATTAGGTAACATTAAACAAGAAAAAACCCAAATTTAAAACATTAAATTAAGAACAATATCAATTAATGGTAAACCGAAATGACCACCCAACACATGAATCCAAAATTTAAGTAATATTATGTGTTAAATTGAGGCACCACCTTCCACATACATTGAAAATCCTACATAATGATAGTCAGTTTTTGATTTAGTCTAAATTGAATCAAATTGAGAAACCAAATAAACAAACTAAAAATAAGAATTATTAAATTAAAATAACAAGAATAAAATATACACTAAATTTAATTAAGATGGGGTGATAAAGGACTCATAGACTAACCTTATACTTTTAATCACATCCAAATCCTAATAAAATAGACAACGATCAAGGAAGATTCAAAAATACTTCAAAGAGAAAGGAAGGGTATGAGATAAGGGTCATTCAGAATGTGAGGGATAAAATTAATAAGTAGAATAAAATAGGGGTGGACATGGTAAAATTATGGGGATACCACTTATTTAAAAATAACATATGAGTCCACTGGTTGGATTATGATCCTAGGAACCATGCAAGGCTAATACCATTTCCACTGGATAGCTAGTGGCATTATAATAGCTACCCAGTGGAGTTGAAACAACATGCAGTAGTCCCAACTCATCATCCATCGATTCCCACTACTCCTAACAAACTTATGACCCAAAATACTTGTAAAAATTTCTTTCTGATATGTTTTATCTTTTATAATACTCTTTTAAACCATAGGTCTTAAAAACCTCATCCACTAAATGAATGCTCAAAACTCCCCTTGAAATTTAAACCCATCCATATAAATGTGATATTAGAAGATCCCCACCATAACACTTATTATATATGATATTTATTGGATGTTTTCCTCTTATTAACCCTAAACTATCATGCCCATAAATTTTCTACCCATGACTATGTTCCAATGTTCAGCTTCAAAAACAACACCCAAATCCACACAATCCCAAACCAATACTCACATTTCACTTCAAAACACCAAGACAATTCTCCATGCAATCGGTCCATCCTGAGACACCCATTTGATTCAATTTAATTTATTATAGTTCCCATGGTTCTCCCCACCATAAAAATTTCGTCATGAGGAAAAATCCAAACCTCAATACCCCCACCATCTCTATTTACCTACGAATACCCATTCTTAATGGACTAACGACCCACTCAAAGTAGTTCTAGATAAAAAATTATCAAAATAAATAAAATTTCTAGTGAAAATATAGTACCAATTCTCTTTTCCAATTTTTAAATCCAAAATGGACTTCTATTGAACCTCGAATCACAACATAAGCTTGATTATCCATTCTCAAAAATCCCCAAAAAACCTATGCATGCCCGTCATATCCAAAAGTGTGTTACACATGTCATTTTAAACCTACCAAATTGAATTAAAATTAATATATCCAGTAAGACCTCCTCCAGATGAACCATCACCAATTTTTAGTCTTTCAAAACTGATACACCATTAACCATCGAAACATAATGCTTTGACCACTAGAGGAATTCCAATAATCATATAATGACCATGATAAGGACTATCCCTAATCACTTATTGAAATTGAATGGTAGAATCAACAAAAACATAAACTACTCACCATTACATTGCCCAATCAATAATGTGCCACTAAACTGAAACAATCATGGATCTCAAAAATTATCCTGAGGTTGAAATAATTTCACGGAATCTATCCATTACCACATTGAAATTATCATATATAATTCCCCAAGGAATAAAAATTAATATGAAACCACTACCTCACTAGCATCTAGTTCCATCATAACCATCTAATGTCGAGTAAAATGAACCAATGACATTTAATTAATAAGGGTCATATTTCCATAATTGGTATAACACTCTCCACCATATGATTTTCCTTGTTTCTATTTGATGAAAACCAAAACATGACCAACACATCCCATAATCCTACCATCATTAAACATGATGTGTAGACTTGGATATTCCACTCACTCCCAGGATCTGGGTATTAAAAAGATAAAGTCACCCATTTATGGATTATAAGAATGTCATCATCAATATTCACTAATAACTAATACATAATTGGGGTCATGACCCCACTTGACCAATATTCCTCACCCCACAACATGGAATAACCTATACAAATCATGGAGAATTTCTCGAATAGATTCCACCACTATTGAATGTGTTTTACTCCCTTACATGTATCACACATTAATTAAATCTCCAACACATTAATCTAGTTTGAGAACAGATTTACCAATATGTAGATTTTTTATCCATTTATGAACAACATCTATTAACACATAGAGATAAAAACATTAACCAAAATCTTTTACCCATTAACCTATAACAATCCCCCATTTTTGGGTCTTATCACCCAAAGAGGGACTTTACAAAAAACCACCAAGGATCCCCATGCATCTTCCAACATAATAATAAATCTTGTAGATGTTCTGAATGATTATAAATTGAATAAGACATAGCATATTCCAACAGTCCAAGATCCAGAATCGCAGTGCATACCATATTGACTCAATTTTAAACCAATGGGTTCTCACTCACATATGCGTGATCTTTTCAAAACCAAGCGATGACATGTTTTAATGTGAGTGATTATTAAACAAATTTGCATTATCCCATTATTTGATCATCACTAATAGTAGGATAAAACACATAAATAGGAAAAAAACCATGATCTTCAAATATTTCTTTAACTAATAGGAAGATTCCTAGATATCATATCAGAAAAATAAAAACACACAACATGTATCAAGGTAATGATAAAAAATACCCCTCATCCTCAGAATAATTTCAAGGGTCTAAATACTTTACGCATTCTTCCACTACATACCAAATGTGTGTCCATAACCTATAAGTTTTGAAATAAAAATGATCAATCCCATTAATACTAGACTAAAAAAAGGCACCAGAAATATATGTTCTCAACCACAACAATATAAAACATAGGTAGAATAAAAAAAATTTCTATCACATAATCAAAATCATTTACCAATGGATTATATATCCAAAGGGATTTACAAGATTTATATGAACCTATTATGGGTTGCACTCAGATATCTATATGTAAGTACTCACTAAAACTATGAGTTAATTCAAAAAGGTCACTAGGTGCTCCCAAATATTAAATCAACGAAGGTCTAACTAAAGAAAAAACTCATAGAATGACAATAATTCATGTATCAGTGTATCATGGAAACTAGCATGCAAAGACACCGACTATTAGGTAAGATATAAACCATAAGGATCATAATCATCCACTATTCACCAATTATTATCAAAAATGTAAATTTTTGTAACATGTATAACATCTACTATAAAGTACACCAACCATCAGCAAAGGATCCACAAAACAAGAACTCTCTATATCCCTAATCACCCTTACAAGCGTCTATACTATATAAACCCAATGTCAACCACACCTAGAGGGTTTACCTCAAAAAATATCCTAGGAAACCCGTAATTTAGGTTCTCTTTGTAACTCCCAAAAAACTATATATAATGTTAATGTATGGAAAAATCCTTAGAAATAAAATGTTAAAGTTAATTTAATTAGAATTCACTTATTTACTTTCCCAAATATATTTTTGGTTGTTAATTTTAGAATGTTTGGTAATAAATTTTACATAACCTACCCATATATTTCAAATTGTAATCGTCTATTTAGTATCCATTTTTTTCACCAAAAGAAATTTCAAAAAACGAAACAAGTCTTATTTTTATGACACATCTTCATAATTTTATTATTTAACTAGTCCTTATCCCTACTAATCCTGTGAAATATATTTTAAAAATGTTAGATGAGAAATAAATTCTTAGTAATGTATATAAAAAGAAAAAAAATATTCTATTAAAAAACATTAAAATACTAATAATGCATACCTTTATAACATTATTCTTTGATATTATGAAATAAATCATTACTAAATTAAAAACAAAATTTTTCACATTGTAAAATTTTAAATCCCTTAGAAAGTACATATATAAAGTGAATGAAACTTGGGAATCATATTAATTTCACTATTATACCATCACAGTGATATATAGAAAACCCATCATGGTTATACAAGGAATAACCATCAATGTTTATTCCCATAATCTCTTAGGAGTAACATAATCAGTTAACTCCTTCCCATATTTGGAATAAACATCATATTAAAATCTCATATTCGTCATTGAAAAACTATTTTATTATCTACATACCATATTTGGAGTAACGAACATAGTATATTCCCATATTATCATAGGTGAATCATAATTAGATAACTCCATACCTTTAAAAAATTCATTGGACATATATAATAGATCACTCATAATAGTTCTATAACAAAACCATAAATCTATATAAAAATTTCACAAGTACCAGTGCACAATTATAACACATAAAAGCATGTGTCAATTTTGTTTTCTTTACACCCATAAGAAAACATTTATGGATATTGAGATATCGATCCAATTTTAAAACCCCATTTTCAAAGTAAATAAAACATAGGTAAATATGAGTTTTCTTGAAGAAAAAATGAAATATTTTAAAGGATAAAGAAATAAAATAACTATTATGACAGTGAGAAAATTCATTATCACTATAAATGTTAAAATAGAACATTCCTTTTTTCTTTTATAAAGAATGTCAAAAGAAATATATATATTGATTATTTTGGAAGAAACACTTAATGAATGTCAAAAACAATTAAAATTTCAATTATAATTCACTTATGTCTATATAAATACATCCATATAATAATTTTAGAAACATGGACATGGTCGAAAATGAGGTTGATAAGAAAATTTAAATGATGGCTGTTTTAAAATAATATCGGGTACCTTGAGTCTGAATTATCACACACATTATTTATCTTATTGAATAAAAATATTTTGTTAATTATATAATTTATCAATAATTTTTATTATTCCTTTTATCTTACTAAATACCATGGTATTTTTGTAACTTAATAATTTTTTCATGTTAGATATTTTGATGATATTTGGTGCATAAGTACAAAATGGCTTCTGTAGGTTGACAATGGTCAAGTTGTTCATTATTAAATCATTTATAATATAATAATAATTAAGTAATTTTAATTCATATATATATATAATATAATTTTAAAACATGTATTTAATGATTTATATAAAAAATGAACTATGTTACATTCATAGAGATGTTAGGTCATACGTATGCATGAGTAACGTTTCCATTTTTTAACCGTCATTATGGAGAAAAGGAAAGTATTATTTTATCATTGTAAATTATCATAATCTCATAAATACAATATTATATGTTTAATTATACTTCTATATATCATCTATGTGATGTGGTGATGAAAAATGAATCACTTCACTTTGGGGAGGTGGTAGTCCACACATACACACGAATGACATTATCGTTTTCAAGTATATGGAAAGATAAGAAAATATTTTCCATATTATTATTATATAATTATAAATTTTTTATTAATATAATGTATATAACATATAAAATCATTATAACCATCTATGAGATATAGTAATGGAAAATTAATAACATCAGTTTGTGAGGCGATAGTCTCACGTACACATAGACAATGAATTCCTTTTCCATTTATAGAGTTTGGAGATGGATATAGATTACTAAAATAACATAATGAAGTATTAGAATATGGATGATATTTTTTTAATATTTTTTATGGTTGAATAATATTTTATGGAAGCAGAATAAGAAATAAATCTAAGACATGTGGTTAAAAACTATACCTCATCTTGTGGGAAACCCAATTGATTAACACTTTAAGACCTATAATATTAGTATTATACGCAAAACAGACCTATATAAAAGTGATATAAACGAATATTTGATGATCATTTATGAAATTGACTCATAAAATAAAATTATGAAAAGTTTTAGGGTCATTTTATAGTTCTTATCATATTATTTTTAACCCTTTATTACTTGATTTACCCTTACTATGGAAAAAATATTTTAATGTTATTATACATAAATTACAAAATTAAAATGGACATATTGAATAATTTTAGAAGAAGTAATTAAAAAATGAAAAAAAAATTAAATTCAAAATACATAATTGGCAATTTTTAATTTAATATCAAACCTGAAAAACATGATGAAAAATAGTTTTTTCCGAAAAATGTCACTTTTAAATATAAATTTTTTTAGAAACATTTCAACTATAAAATTCATTTAGAATCCAAAAATTGAATTATTTTAAATCAAAATTAACTAATTAAATTTCAAATACAATAAAAAATATTATTTTACTTTGTAAATAATTTTCAGAAATATACACTTTTCAATAAAAATTTGTATTTTCACTATTCATTGAAAATCAAACTTTTCAGAAAAATATAAAAAACTCACCATCAAGTATTTCTAATTTTATTATTTAAAAAATTAAACTAATTTTATCAAATAAAATTTTTATTTTCCTTATAAATTAATTATATTATTCACGCACCAAAATCAATGAACCCCATTTGTGAATAAAATATATATTTATAGAATAAAATGGATTCACTATAAATTGATTTCTTATTTACTAATAATTTATCAAAAAATTTTCAGTTATTAAAAAAATTATATATATATACATATATATCTAAAATTAATTAATCATATTAAAATAATCCAATTTAACACCTAGGTTATAAGAGTTAAATTTCAATAATCATATTTTGTAGTTCATTTAATCTTGGTGCTACATGTTATTCAAGTTATTGAGAATATTATCCTTCTTTTAGAATCAGGTTATATTACATTCTACCCCATTTACTAAATTTCATCCTCAAAATTTGTACTTGGGTTTGGAAACCAACTCGTTGATTTTTCAAAATACCCTTGTTGAAATCCCAAATTTTTAAAATTGTCACTAAAACAAACACTAAAAAATAGAGAAGAGAAGTATACAGGTATTCTGGAATAATAAATAACTCAATTTCCATGTAAAATTCATTTGTTAGAAGTGAAAACAAGATCATGGAAGAAAAAAATAAATACTAAGCACTGATAGAGAGTAATAGAGAACACAGTTAGGAGAAAGTTAACCATCACAAAACCATAAATCTGTGATGGGTTAAAATACCATTGATTTATCGGTAAGAAAAGTAAATTGATATCATATTGATTTCACGATCCTTTTCCTAGATTTAATAAATATATTTCTAATGTATAATTAAATCATAAAAAAATATTCTAACATTATAAGTTAAATTTCTTACATAGATCAATTTCTACAACAATATCATATCTTTCTCTAAATGGGGAGTATTCAAGAAGAATTTTCATTCATAAAGAACTAAAATCAACTTATAATGGATTAGTTAATTCCATAAAATGATAAGATTTTATTAATCCTATATTAGGACATTATCAAAAACTAAAATGGTTAATAGATGATAAGATAATTCTAAAAATAAATAAACAATCATGTGATGAAAGAAAACATTAATCACCAATGACTTAGCAATAACACCAAAATAAGAACTGGAATAATTAGAAAAATCACTAAATTTAAAATACATACAAATATTTTAGACTAATATTGAAAAATAATTATTATAAATTTTTCATCACAAATTCTTCAATGATAAATTTAATATTTATATCCAAATAATATCAATCTCTCTTAACATCTCATACCAAAATGTGTATTCTCTAATCATATAATCTGAAAGATATCATAGTCATTCCCATAAATAAACTATATCACCAAAAATATATATTTAGATTTTATATACTTGAAAATATAATTCAATATTGATTCCTCAAATAAAATCCCAAAATATCACATAAGGTTCACAAAAATTATATTGATCTACTTCCAAACTAAATTAAGTATAAAAAAGTCTTCAATACCATAGTTATGACAAAATTTTTGTTCTAAAAATTAACAAAATCATTATCTATCATCCCATTTAAAAAAATGTTCTCATACTAACTTGGAAATCACATATGATATTAGTAGTTATTGCACCCCTAAATCCCTTTGGTAATGAGTTCAAGACCTTCCACCTTTCTAGACACCACATTTTTTCCCCAAACATGTTAGTTTTCCTTTACGTAAAGCAACATTAATATAATTGTTATAACAATCCCAAAAATATGAGGAACTTGATAAAAACCCATAATCACCGAAGTTCATGTAACACATAAATGTTTGCAATACATTCAAAATAATTTCCTTAAAATTGAATTAGAATTATTCCTTAAAAGGTATTTTCCCATGTTTAACATAAGGGTTAAATATAACATAAACTTATACCAAAACACAATAAATGTATTCCAAAGTATTACAATCACATAAACCCTCAAAATGGGTGTTTAATTTGTTTAAAACTGTGATCAACCTCATAATATAAAACTACACCATAAATCATGAATATGTAGATACCTTAACAATCATTTTCCATCTTATTCTTTAATACTTATTTCATACAATGAAATATGAATCGAGTCCTAATATTTTTTTTAAATAGGTTAAGATATAATCCATTCCTTTTATATTTCAATTTCATTTATTTTAAGATCAACAATAATATCATTAGTTATCACTAAAAATTCATCTATATGGTCTGGATGATCATGTTTATAGTATTTACACCCTATAAATTGATTTGGATAGCTCCTATACTCACAACATTTAATATATTAAAAGGTTTCTTTGGATATAAAATTATTCCTCTTCATGGTGTTAACTAACTTCTTCCTTTTTCCATGGAATATTATTCATTTATTCCATATATTACCACATTAAAAACATATTAACATTATTTCAATGAATTTTCTTAGGAATCACTTCACACATTCATGACACATAATTCATTAAATCCATTTTACCTTTATGATCATTATTACCCAGACTTCCACTGATCTTCACTTTTCTAATAGTTAATGAGTATGTAAGCTCCCCTAGGATCATATTGTTAATCATAACTTGTTATATCAGGTTACGAATAACCACAATATTTTTCACTACAACTCCAATTTCAATGGGTTTTTTATTCAATTAACAGCCACATTTTCTTTCACCTTTGTTGTTAATTTGGTTCATACGAGATACATCATTTTATTAAACCAAAAATATTACTGTGATCATGTAAAAAATCAAAATAAACTATATTATAAGGAGTATAAATACTATGATATAATTTTCTAGCTAATCCTCATCTCCATTATATTTATCCCAACAACTATAATTCTTCCTAAACGACTATCCTTTTTAGTGATATCAGAATTTTAACTTACATTCATATAAAATCATAATCAAAAAAGTTATCTAAAACTTATTATGATGCCAAAAGTAAGGGGCTTTATTTAAACATTATATATTCAAGTACCTTTTACTAGACTTAACATTCCTATATTCCCAAAGATCAATTAGTTTTAGAGTTATGCATAGTTTTTTCATAACTTATACATAATAAAACCATGTATTTACAAGTAGAAAATTATTTTCAGTATCCATTATTCCCACAAAAAAAGAATTTAAAAAAGAAACATGTTTTATCTTTATTAAAATTATTCACAATTTTTATCTTGACCTCATCCTAGACCCTAATCATCTTATGAAAAACATTATAAAAATGTGGAATGAACAAAAAAAATATTATTTAGGTACATAAAAAGAAATAAATCTATTCGTCCAGTGGAAAAACATGAAAAGACCTAAAATACTAACATATATTACATTATTCATTGATATTATTTAATAAATCATTTCCACATGAAGAAACACACTTTTTCCAAAAGGGAACCTTTACAACCCTTATCAAGCATAAATAAAACATGTAGGAAACTTGGGAATAATTTTCATATAAATATAACATATAGTGTGACCCTTTTGATTACACATGGAATAACCATCATAGTTATACTTATTAGAAATATCATTTTTTGTTCCTATAATATATTAGGAGAAACCTAAATAGTGAAATCATTCACAGATTTGGTATAACCCCTCACATTACATCCCATATTTTCTTAAGAGGATCATAATCAGCTAACATCATCCCATATTTGGAATAACCATCATAGTATATACCCATATTCTCTCAAGAGAAACTTAAAAATTTATCTCCATCACATTACCCAATTCATTTTTGATATATAATAGTCTAATAAAACCATAGCTTTTAATAGAACCACACATCCATATAAAAAATTCCCTAGGACCATAACATTATCATAACAGATAAATTATATCATCATAAAAATGTTCTTTTCATCCATAATAAAATAATTTTGTATATTTAAATATTCATACCATTTTGAAAACACTCTTATTAAAATAAATAGAATATAGTGAAATATGTTTTTTTTATGAAAATAAGAAATATTTTAATGGAATCTATAAATAAAATAATGTTTATGGTTGTTTGAAAAGTTGTTGTCCCCGTATAATATAAAATATGAAAACTATTTATTCTTATGTAAAGAAAGTAAAAAAATTATATAAAAATATTAGATTTGAAAAACCGTTGAAATAAATCCAAAATAAACATAAATTTTAATTTAGAATTCACTTATGTCCATATAAATACATAAAAAAATTATTTTATAAATGTGTTCTGGAAAGAAATAGAGTTGGATGAGAAACATCAAAAGGGGATTGTTTTTATATAAATTCCCTTACATTGAGTCTGACTCAACACATACATTATTCATCTTTCATAATAATAAACTTATGTTAATAATTAATTTTGTGAGAATATGTTTTATGGTTTTTATTCATTTTTTCTCACTTATTACCATGTTATAGACATTTCATCATCACTTAATTTCACATATGATTTTTTGATGATATTTGGATCATAAGTCCAAAATTACTTCGGTCGATAGGCTTTGGTCAAAGATTTCATTATTACATCATCTCTAGAATAATAATCATGAAATTATTATTATTTTTTATAGAAATATCACTTTTATAACCTATCAAGATATATTTCTATGAAAAATTAAATACGTTACAATCATTGAGATGGTAGGTCATACGTATGCGTGACTAACATTTCAATTTTTCTATGATAATTGCATAAATAAGGTAAGTCTCGTATTATATTTCTATAATAACCATCATATCATAAATATCATATTATATTTTTAATTATACTTATATATATCATCTATTATTGTGGAGGTGGTAGTCCACACGTACTCACAAACAATGTTATCAATTTATAGTAAATGAAACGGTAAAAACATATGTGTTATATTATATTTAAATAATTATAAATATGTAATGAATATAATATATAAAAATTAAATATATCATTACAACCATACATGAGACACAGTGATGGAAAATTAATTACATTGGTCCACAAGGCCTTAGTCCACAGTACACACGAATGATGAATTACATTCCCATTTGGTGGAGGATGTAGATGGATATAGTACATTTAATTAACATAATAAAATATCAGTATAAACAGCATAAGAGTGTTATTATTTTATTAGGGTTGAAAAATATTTATTGCAAGAGGAAGAGGAATAAAAAATGGAACTATAACATGTGGTTAAAAATGATACCTCCCTGTTGGAAAATATCCTTTTCATAACACATTAAGACATATAAGATAGGATTTATTCCTAAAAAATTACATATATAATAATTTTAGGGATTCTAGGGAGGTATTTGGGAAGGTATTGGCCTAAAATATTATGTTTCAAGGTGTGAATAAATGAGAAAAAGTGCTTACCTTTTATAATAGAGGGGAGGGGAACTCTTGGAATTTATAAAAATATTAAATAAATTTAAATTTAAATTTAATTAAAAATGGATATAATGTGGTTTATTTTTATAATGTATGAGTATGGGTGAAAATAAACTCATCAAATATAGACTACATACTTTTTTGAAATTTTTTACCCTTATTTATAGATTTAACCCCATGTTGTCCCCATTCACACTTGTCATGGAAACAATGATTTTTACTCTTTGAGTGTCAGGATTGATAATATAAATTGGAAATGGAACATAATAAACAATTTTTTATATTAGAAACTTTATAATAATAAACATACAAAATCTATTATTTTTAGGAATTTTAAATAATTTAACTGATAATTATTTATTATAAAAATAATTAATGAAGTTTTTTTAGAATTATTCATTAGATTGACATTAATAATATTAATACAAGAAATGAAATTTAAAAAATATTTTATTATATCCCAAAACTATTATATTAATTTATCATGTTCTTGGATCATCTTAATTATGTCTAATTACATTACTTCTATTATTTTTTATTTCATTAATTTTGTTTCTTCCATTAATTGAATAAATACCACACCAACATTGTATAAAAATTTGAGGATGTTATTTAATCTCTAAAAATTAAAAAAATTACCATGCTTAAGATAAATATCTTTTCTTTATAAATAATAATTATAACAGAACATATATTTTTTTATCCTTATATTAAATATGTTATAGTTATTAAGAACAATAGTTTGATATTTATGAGATTTATTTACATAAAATATTATAAAGGTCACAATCATATAAAAAGTGTATAAAAAAGTACATATAACCAAGTATTTTATAATTATGGATGAAATAAACTCATAAAATAAAATTTATTAAAATTTTAGGGTACATTTCTAGTCCTTATCATAGTATTTTTAACCCCTAATTAACCAATTTATCCTTACCGTGGTAACCAAATTTTTTAGTTTTATTTTACATAATTCCCAAAAACAATAGGCAATAACATATTAAATTTGTAACTAATTATTCAAAATAAAGATACTATGTTTTTAAATTCAAAACATATAATTTTAATAATTAATTTAATATCAAAATATAAAATGTGATGAAAAATAAATTTTCAAAAAAATAGCCTTTTAAATATAAAATGTGTATACTAAATTTAGGTATAAAATTAATTTAAATAACAATAATTTTATTATTTTAAATAAAAATGATCTTATAATGCATAAAAACAATCCAAAATATAATTTATTTTTAAATTTCTTTAAAATAAAATAATGATTTGAATATAATTAAGCATTTTTAATATTTATTGAAAAATAATACGTTTCAAAATCCTTTCAAAAGTTTACCATAGTATAATTTTGATAAGATGATTTAAAAATGATATTTAATTTATCAAATGAAATTTCAAAATATTCTAGAAATTAATAAAAAAAATTCTCACATGAAGTATTGAAAACAATTTTTTAAGAAAACATATCTTTGATGAATAAAATGGATGCTCTAAAAAATGAGTGTGTATTTAAATATATTAATCAATAAATTTATAAGGATCAAAACCATTAATTATTTATATATTTCAAAAAATATAATTTTATTCATACTAGCCAATTTAATGCAATGATTATAATAGTTATTATCAAATTTTAATTATTTATGGTTTGTTTAATCTTGATGTTTATCTTTATACATGATTTCAAATATAACGTCCTTATTTTAAAATATATAGATATTATTGTTAATAAAATTATAAAAAAATTCCAATTCGATAACCATGGGGTTCACACACTCCTTTTAATGGATTACTGATTACCGCAAATGTATGAAATTCACTTTTCAACCAGATTTAAATTTCTTTTTCTCTAGAAACTAATCCTTTTAGAAAATATAATATCAAAATGTCTTAAAAACAAAAAAATTATAAGACGCATATTTTTAAATTCTAAAATATCATAGAATCTATTTTTCAAAAATTCTATAATTACTAAGATATGAAATTCCCTAATTTTTGGGTAAATAGAATTTCATTCACAATCTATAAAGGAAAACACCATATATATTTCATATTTGTGTGATATTTAACCAATTACCTCATTCAAAAGTACATTTATATATTAATTTATGTCATGATATAATCCAGGAAATTTTTAAGTAATATTACATAGATTCCTTATATGGTGAAATTCCATATAAGTCACTCTTAACTGGTAAAATGACCTCCCACCTTTAAATAATCGACACTGCTAATAAAAGGGAGATTTAAATCTGAAAAATATAATCAAAATTAGAAGGTAATTGAAATATAAATCCAATGTACTGATCTTGATTAATTTCATGTGTAACCCAGTGTGACTAAAAAGATCATGAACATGCTCCCTTTCTCACCTTACCAGGCCAAGGGTATAAATCTCATGAAAATGTAAAATCACAAAGATTGTGTCTTAAAAAATTTGGAAATAAATCATAATTGTAACAGGAAAATTTCCTCGAAAAAAAGTACCTTCACTAGAAACTTCGAGTTTCCTCTATTTGTGGTTTGATCAGTCCCAAGAAAAATCTCACTATTAAACTCTGAAACATTATATCCTCATATCTACTATGTCTAAATAGTAATAAATGGAATACCATATATGATACAAATTTCTAATGTATCTCTTCCACAAACTACTAAATAGTGATAGACTAGTAGTCAGAAAATCACCTTATGGATGGATCCCTATAAACCAGAGGCATTAGACTAGCAGTGAGGATCAATGAAGATAATATGGAAAGACAATAACCTTTGAACAAAGTTACAATAATAGTACAAATAATGTAAACATATAACTAAAAAAATAACTATAATAGATATGATAGGAACAATTTTAATAAATAAAAAAAAATTACAATTCCAAAATAAATGAATAATTTTATAAAAACAATAATGAGTCCCCCAAGGATGCATTATATAACCTGGAAAAGAAAATAATAAAAACAAAATGAAACCAAAAATCCTCATGGATTTCTCTCTAGTTCTGTTTAGTCCCACCATCCATAATCTAAACTAAAATTTAATAAAAATCATAAAAAAAATATTGTTTAACAAAACATATATCCTATGATAATGTAATGACATATCCTCTCATACCCTAGTTTCATGATGATCTAAAAATGGTGGGAGTACAACTCAATAATCCACCACCAATGAGATACCTAAAATAAGAAATATTATATACAAGTGAATTAAGCGTTATAAAAATAAAAATATAATAATTTGAAACATTTTTAATAAAAGGAAAGAATAACAACTGATTTTTGAGATTATGGTGACACTTTAGGATGGCTATACCCTTCAATATCCTTAGGTCTATAGCCTAAGATGACCATAAATAAATTAGCTAGCCATTGGGTGTCTCTAATCATGGCGTGATGATTATGCCTCCCAATATTACAGTACCGGGTTTCCTTTGTAAATATGATATGTAACATAGAGATCTCATACTAGAGTTATCTAAGGCTTCTTTGTAAGTAAATAAGTAACACATACCTCCCCATCGAGTGTTTTATCATCTAAGGACATAATTCATATAGTAACATGGACCACCCCTGTTGGAGTTGTCTCGCCCAATTAAATGAGGTAAATAGTAACATAGAGCACTCTTATAGATGTTTTCTTAGAAAATAACACGACCACCCATAATGGTTGTATTCTATAAGAACCATAACAGCCCCAATACCATTTTACAATCCATAAAAAACTACACAATTGGTAATTTTTATATTCCTTTACACCAATACTACCCCCAAGGTTTTTTTTATTTTCATTAAAACAATTCAAATAAAAAGTATCATCTTTATAAAAAACAAGCCATGTGACTTCCATTCCTATGCACAACCAACTTAAATTTTCAAAACCCACTTCTAAATATTTCAATATCTGACAAAACCATTTTATGGTGTTAGTTCTTTTTTTATAACACACATGCCAAAGCACAATTATGATTTCTATAAAGAAACCAAAAGTAATGAAAATTCATATTGAATATACAATTTACTATTAAAAAACATTTACTAAATAAACACAGGATTATATATTTCAAAAAAAAATCCCCATTTTACAGAATTAAGCTTTATTATTCGTTAGAACCAACCCAAGATCAATCAATTTTATATCAACTAATGATTTTTATATTCCATTTCATATTAATCAGTGTATAACATAAATAAACCTGGATTTATAAGTGATGTTTTTTTCATAAATAAATCTGTGTTATATTATATTATATAGTGTTATACACATACAACAGATAGATAAACAAAAAAATTATTTCATTAATGGAAATAATTAAATTATTCTTCAAAAAAACTTAGAAATATTTCAAACATTATAATGGGTAAAATATAAAATTATAAAAGAAGAATATAAAATTTTACATCCTTCCAATCTAATAGAATCATCACCACCATGAAAAAAATAGAAAAGAAATAGAATGTTAGTAAACCAACTAACATATGAGTAATGCCAAATAAGAACCTTTGAAAAAAATTAAGTGAATAATATTTGAATGAATAAATAGATATTTATAAGAAATAATATGACCGTTGTAATTGTAATGTGACCGTTGGAATTGTCATGTAACCATTATAATAGTAACATGAACAATTTTAATAGGAACCTAACCACAGGAATAATAATTTCACTTAAAAATAATATAAATTAATGTAAATAATATTTTTCAAGAGTAATTTTGGAAAATATAAATATGATAAATCTATAAAATAAATATCATGATTAAAAACTCAATGAAAATATATTCACATTTTTAATAGACTATATTTTAATGTATTTCATAAAAGTCGAAAGATTTTTTATTAAAAACTAAAATTTTGTTGGTTCGAAAATTATTTGGATAAAATTAATTCTATTTTTAGAATCATCAAATTTAAATTGTATAAGAATGGGTTATTTATAATTTTATATAATACATCAACTTTCAAGGTAAATAAAAATACAGTTTTTTCATAACCCATGTATTTGAAATTACTTATTTCGTAATGTAATAATGATCTTATCAATTAAATAAATTTTGGATTGACCAAAAACAAATTTAATTTGATAAATGATTCAATTAAAATAAATAAATATTCTTTCCATACCTAAAAACTATATTCCAATGTCTAAAGTCTAAAGTATTCCATTTAAATAATATTTTCTCATTTTCCACCATTCTTTATTATTAAAAAATAAATTTGTATTATAAGGTATTTTAAAATATGAAAATCATGTTATTTAATTAAAATATATTTCATAATGTAAAAAATAATACTATTTATTGGGTTTTCTTGGATACAAAATTTTATTCAATATTATTGCTCAAAATATCCCTCTTCCAAATTATAAATAACCTCTCACCCCTCCCATAGAACACCACTCCTCCCCCACTTAACAGTGCAAAAACTCTTCCCAAATCCCCTATATCAAGCCCCTTATCATCCTTATAGATATTTTATAGTAAAAAAAATCTATTATTTAATAAATTTAAGGGTCGTAGAAGTTGAGAAACTTCATGAAACATGCATTTTCCTTTTCATTCGTTTATTTAATTTTTATTTTGTAATTTCATATAATAATTTTATTTTATATTATAATACTTATCAAAAAAATTAAAAAGTATTTTATCATGATCTTTATAATGTTAATATACTATTAAAAGGTTATTTTTTTATATAATCACATAATATATACCAAAAACCTCCTCTTTGGACAATGGCCCATTAGTCATGGTTTGAATTTTAAGGAGGATTTTTCCAATTATTTTATTATCACTACCCCAATAGTAGTTTATATTAATTTATATGTAACATAAAAATCTATAATTAAATAAATATTCTCTTGGAATTCATTTAACTTATGTATAATTGACATTTAATAAAAATAGAAAAATTAAAACGAAACTAGATATTTTTAAGTAAAATATTATATCAAAACGTTTCATTATAAAAAAGTTAATTAAGTAGAAGAATTAAATTATTATAATTGAAAAAGAGTAAAAAAAAAGATCATAATTCAATTCTAGTTCCATGTTTTAATAATCATTAGATTATTAGATAGGATGTAGAAAAGGGACAGAATAGAGTGAGATTTAACGTAAGGGGATCCTCGAACTCAAACTCAATATTCTTGGGTTATCTTGTCATTCAAATTATTTTATATGTGGATTTTCTCCTAATTTTATTAAAATTTTCATACACTATTATTTTCAATTTCTATTTTGGGGAATGAATTTTTCAACCACATCAAAATGCTTTATGTGCTAGTTACAATGTTTTATCAGAAATTCATTAATTTCCAAAACATTGCATTGACTCATCTTGAGTTTTTTCCTATCCAATATAAAAAATGTGTATTTTAAATAAATATGATTCCAATAATTCATTTAGGAACCCTAGAGTTTATTAATGAAATAATTATTTAATAGTACATAATGTAACGCATTCCTTTACATAGGATTATTTCATGACTATGATTTTTTTCATTTTATGTGGAATGAAATATTATGAGAATTTTATGATGTGAAGGGTGGGACTATATGTATATATAACTCTAAAGAAATGGTTAATGTGATATATCTCATGATTTAATGTGTATTATTCATGAACATGATTCCATATTTTTTAATAATTAAGATGCAATGAGTTATGTACATATATTAATCATGACCACGATACTTTCTTTTATAATGATTATGTGTGGTGTTTTAAAAATATGTTATGATGCTTAAATATAATTCATATGAAGCATTTCATACCTTTTTCAAAATTATCCATCATGATGATGATTATTATTATCCAATTATTATGATATTATGATGTTGATTTTTGAAACCCATGTATTATTGATTCATTTCCCCTATTCCTCCTATGATATTCCTCCCTTTACAAGTATTTTAGCCCCAACCCCCCATTTTATTGATGCATATACTTAGGTGATTACATATAACAAAGATAAATCCAGGGATTCTAGGATAATAAAGAAGAATTATTTAAATAATATTTATGTTTTACTATGTACAGATGATATATGAGAATTATTTTCCCACAATACATGAACTTTGGATCATTGATTTTATCACTATTATGTAATTTATATTTAAAATAACATAACATAAATATAAGAGAATGATTTGTTTCTAGGGATTGTATCAGATCAAGGATAAGGTAATTTGGGAATTTGGAAAATAATATTATAATGAAGACCATATGAATATATATATATATATATATAAGTGTGTAAACATACAATGTATTGGTAATATATAAGATCCTGTGGTTTTTCTTCAATTAAATCCATGTATAAATATTGTAAGTTGATGTGGCTATGTAATATATTTAACCTATGGTAATATCCTCCAAGAGGGTGTATGGGGAATTGGTTTTATTGTCACCTAGTTCATGACAAAGAGTACATGTTGTGCATATAGTTTGACACTCCTGGGAGATATTAATTGGGTAATCACTAACTATAGATAAACTATAATGAAATATAAATAACATAGGTAATTATTCCTCTTAATGTTAGAGAAGGATTAATGTATATAATCCTATAATCATTATTTGAGAAAATTTTTAAACATGGGGATCCCATACAACATGAATTTTTAATTATTTTTCTCATAAGGATAAATTATTTATTCATTATTTTATCACATAGGATTGTTCAAAACTATTAAATTTTGAAAAATGGTGGGAATTAGGTGAAACTAGACCAACAATCCATGTAATGAACAATGCATGGATTGTCTAAACAACATCTCCAATAACATGGGAGGGGGATTTAAAATATTTATGGTGATTCTTAACCATATGTTGCAATCTATGAAGGATAACTTGAACCATGAGGAATCTAAAAAGTTTCCCAATAAGGAGATACTAACAATCGAGTATTTTATAAAGAATCAATGACAGATATTTAGTGAGACTTTATGTCCACTAGTCATCGAATTGTAGTTATACTCAATGGAAAGGATCTCTTCGATGCACCAATATTCAATGAAGGGTTAACTCTATCCATCTATCATTTTTATGGATAGGCTAATCAATGGTGGGAGTTGATAATGAATACCAAAATGAAGGATGAAATTGGAGAAATGGAGTGGTGAGACTCTAAGATGTTTATTCATCACAAGTATTTCCCTCAAAAAAATTTACTCAAATATGGTGAGAGAATTACTAGAGCTTAAAAAAATTGAGGGTGAATATATCATAAATTATGAGACAAATTTCAAATGTTTTCAAGATATTCCTCATATTTTTTATCAAATATTATAAAAAATAGATATATTCTTTAGTGAATTAAAATCATACATTCAAAAGAATCTATCAATTTGAGATATTGGGAGTTATGATGAAGTAGTTCAATTTCCTCTCAATATAGAGATGGAGTTTGGAGAGTGGTCTCATGGATATAAATATATTAAACTAATGTTTCAGTTTCAAGATAGGTGATCTAATGATAGAGTAGTAATGAAGACCCAACCACCCACATATCAAAAATGCGAGAAGAAGAATCATTGGAATTTATGCAATGTTATAGAAATCTACTTCAATTAAAGGGGGAAAAGACACCATGCTGATAAATTTAAAATAGATATGAAGGAATTATCGAACTCAATATAGGAATTAAATGATTCAATCATAGATATATTATCAAACAACATGGAAAAAGGGAACTATGCAGGTCTGATCACTAAACCACAAGTCATTAAGTGTAATCATTTTCAGTAACATCTAATGTCAAAGGAGAAAAAGAAATATTTTTCAATCACTACTGTTGATGTGGAAAATGAAGATGAAGCCACAAAAGGTACATTTCCTAGTCACTAAAAATTGATAATATTTTATTTGATTCTAGTTATATGAATTATATTATATCATGCATGTTTTCTAGTACTGTTGGAAAAACCCCAATACATTGAAGTAGATATATCCATAAAAACACATACTGGTGTGATAAATGCAACCAATGTGTTGGAATCTTATCATATTATCATATGTTAGAATATTCCTCTATTGAATCTCATAATCCATACATTGGTGGAATTTTTTTCTATAATTGGAATGGATTGACTCTCATTATATAGAGATAACATCAACATATAGGAAAAATAAATATATTTTTTATATTATGAACCTTTCCATGATCCTATAAAAATTCATGAATGATAATTAATATCTATTATAAAATACCTTGATGGTGAGTGTGATGATTACTTAAAAAGATGGACACATTGTCATAAAGGTTGATTCAGTTGAAAGTATGAAACTGGAGGAATTTTCCATTATAAGTGAATATAATAATGTATATCCCAAAGAGTTACCCAACCTTCCCCCAGATCATGAGATATATTTCTCAACCAAAAACATATCTGGAGGAACTTCCATCTCAAAATTACCCTATATGATATCCCAGATTGAACATGAGGAGTTAAAGATGGAGTTGAAAGATTATTAAGGAAAAGTGTTTTTACATACTAGTACATTGTATTGGGGTGTACCAATGTGATTTTCCTATAAAAATTATGTATCAATGAGGAAGTGTATCAATTATTAAGATCTCAACGAGCTCACCATGAGGAACATGTATACGCTAAAAAGGAGTTATTATTTATTTTATCAACTATGAGGTGTTCGATACTTCTCAAAGGTTCTTCTTGATTTGGGATATCATCAACTGATGGTTAAGAAAGAGGATATTTATTCTATGTCCTTACATACAAGGTATTGACAATATGAGTTCATTGTGATTCCATTTAAACATACAAATTCCCCTTAAATCATAGGGTATTTTATGGATAAAGTCTTTAGATACTACCTCAACAAATTTTTGATAGTTTATATCATTGATATTCTCATTTAATAAAAGAGAAAGTAGGAATATGAAGAAAAACTAAGGATTGTTCTAGTGAAATTACAAAATGGGAAATTGTATGCAAAATCCCAAATTTGGGACTTTTCTATATATCAAGTCACATTTTTGGGCCATGTGATCATAAGTGATAGAATTGTTTTGGTAACATCAAATAAAAAGGCAATTGAAGAATGGAACTTCTCCTCAAGTGTCCCAAAAATCTGAATATTTCTAAGCATAGATTGGTACTAGTGGTCTTTTATGAGAAATTTCTCATTAATATCTAGTTTTAGAACAATGTTAACAAAGAAATGGTTAAAGTATTTCAGGATGTTGGAATATAGGGGAAGCTTTATAGAGGTCATTATAAGGCTTAAAAATTCACTTATCCTTATACTACCATCAATTAGAGATGGTTTTGTGAAATAAAGTGACGATTAAAAGAAATTATTGGGTTGTTTACTAATTTATAATGATAAAGTTGAAACCTATGTCTCAAGATAGTTAAATATTAATGAGATGAACTACCCGACACATGATCTAGATTTCATAACTCTGATATTCACCATGAGGATTTAATGGAAATACCTCTATAGTGATATGTGTGACATATAAAAAAATAAGCAGAGTAAAATGTATATATTCACAAAGAAAGAGTTAAAAAAAATCAATGATGTTGTTTATAGTTGACCAAGGACCATGATTTCTCTATTCACAACTATATTGGAAAGGTGAACATGGTTACTGATTCTCTTAGCAGAAAAAAACCTGCAACTATATCCTGAATGTAGAATGTGAAATAGATTATATTTAATGATATTAAGAATATTAATTTTGAAACCATAGATGCAGGGAATACATTATACCTTTCCAAAATTATTTCCCAAACATCTATCAAATAGAAGATCAAGGAGGAACAAAAGGATGATCTAGAGCTTCAAAATAATGTGGAATCAATAAAGCTGGGAAAGCATTATGAAATATACATCAATGAAAATATTTTACATTAGTTTAGAATTATAAATTTTGTTTCTAAATCACCTAATTTAAATAATGAGTTGTTGGATAATGTACATAGCTTGAA
This sequence comes from Viscum album, assembly GCA_963277665.1. Classification (NCBI taxonomy): domain Eukaryota; kingdom Viridiplantae; phylum Streptophyta; class Magnoliopsida; order Santalales; family Viscaceae; genus Viscum; species Viscum album. Next base: position 1,530,689,305 of record OY728120.1, on the reverse strand, counting down.
TTTATCCATCCAACCAGGAAGTTCCACGATGTTCTGGGATCGTTGGGTTAACTTGTGGTGGGGAAACATGATGAAGAATATCATTGAGTAAACTTCAATGTTATTTGTATGTAATCAAGTTAATTTAGAGTAAAATAAGCAAAGGGGAAAATTAAAAAAATTCCTATACCCATATGGAAATAGGAGAACTTCACTATAGACTTTTTCACTGGTATCTTGAAGGCATTCAGAGGATGAAATTTGATATGGGTTTTAGTCGACTGACTCACTCTATATGATATCTTAATCACTATTATAAAATATTTATCTCTTGTTAAACATGTTATTATATACAATAATGAAGTGGTGATACTTCCTAGGGTACAAATTTCGATAATCATTGATCATTATCGAAGATTCACTTATAAATTATGGAAAATTATTTAATATACCATGCATAATGAATTGAATATCTGTACGAACTGTCACCCCCAAGTTAATGGACAATCTAAAAAACCCATTTATCCACTCGAGGTCCTAGTTATAGCCTTCTAAATTTAATTTAAATGTGGTTGTGAACAAAATCCCCCATTAGTTTTTTTGTTGTACAACAACCAATACTACTCAAGCATTAAAACATCTCTATATAGAAATATATATGGGATGCTATATAGAACTCAAAATAGTTAGGATAAAGTTGGTGAATGAAATCTAATGGTATTTAGTCTTGTGAAATAGATGATAGAGGAGGTTAAATGAGTCCAAAAACCTATAAATTTTTTCACAATCTACAGAAGATTTAAACTAAAAATATTTGAAGGGACACAGTGATTGATGTTAGAGAAAATGTTTTCTTTTTAATATCGTTGTGCAATAGATTCATGTGGTTTGGAAATAAGGGGAATCTAATCCATAATTACATTTTCCTATTTGAGATCCTTGATCATATATGAGGTGTGGTATATGGGCTATAAATTCCACCAAACATGCACCATGTTCATGATGTGTTCCACGTATCTCTCCCAAGGAAATGCATGTCTGATCCCTCACATATACTAGTTGAGACAGTGGTACAACTAGAGAATTTTATAACATATGAGGAGAAATTGGTAATGTTCGTAGAAAATAAATACGAAGTTTGACACAAAAATACTAATCACATTGTTAATATGTTATGAAAAAAACCATTAATATGAAGAGGTGACATGGGAATAAGAGGAATCAATGAAATAGATGTACCCACATTTATTCTCAACCTAGAATATGATTTTCAATTTTGGGGATGAAATTTCTAAAGGTGGAAAGAATATAATGACCCAATGTTTATAAGTGATATATGCTTCCTTCATAAATGTGTGTTACATTATATTATATAGTATTATTAATATATAAATGATAAAGAAACTAACAAAACATGATTACATTAAAAGAGATCATTACATTAGTCATCAACTAAACCCATGAAAATTTTAAATGTTACATTGGGAGAAAAAAAATGATAAAAGAATAATGGGAATATTTAAATCCTTAAAATCTTCTCGAATCATCACCTCCACAAACAACACTATTGAAAAGAAACAAAATATTAGTAAACCAATACACATATTAGAAAAGGAAAATATAGATCCTGGGGAGAAGTTTTAGTGTATAATTTATGACTTAATTAATAGGTATTTATAGGAATTCAAATTATTATGGGAATAGTAATGTGACCATTGGAATTGTAGTGTTACCATTTAAATAGTAACCAGATAGCTCAAAATAGTAACCTGATAGTTGGAATAATAATTTAAAATAAATAAAAAAAATTAATATAAATAATATTGATCATCTATAATTTAAGTAAAAATAAATATTATAATTCCATAAAATAAATGTTAGCATTTAAAACGCAAAGAAAATATAAGAACATTTTTTAATAATCATTATTTAATGAATTTCATAAAAACCATAATTTATTATATTAAAAAACTAAAATGAGATATTTTAGAAAATTATTTTGATAATATTAATTTCATTTTTCTAAACAACTTTTTGAAATTATATATGGGTGTTTTTTAGTAATTTTTTGAAATACATTTATTTTTAGGTGGAAGTAAAAATAAGGTTTTTTCTTAACTATTGTAATTTAAATTACATCATTCAGGATGTAATAATGATCCAGAAAAAATAAAAATATTGTATTGATGAAAAAATTATTAATTTGATAAATGATTCATTTAAATAAAATTAAAATGTTTTCCAAACATAAAAATTATTTTCCAAATTCTATAGTCTAGTATATTCTAGTAAAATAATATATGTTTCATTTTTCATCCATTTATTTGGTATAAAATAATAAATTTTGTTTATAAAGTTTATGGTATTAAAAAAATTCTTTAATTCAAATGTATTTCATAATTTATAAAAAACATTTATTGAATTTTTTTTCTTTGGTTATAATATTTTATTCAATATTATAACTCAAAATACACCTCTCTTCATGTATAAATAACCCCTCACCCATTTGCTGGAAAACCACTCCTCCCCCACTTTACAAAGATGAAAATATATATAAATACTCACCCTTAATACCTATATAATATTTAGGGATTCTATAGAGTAATCAAGCTCAAATTTTTTAAGATGTTACAGGCTATAGAAAAGGAACAACATTAAGAATGGGTAATGTCCTTTCTTCCTTTTATTTTTTTCCCTTTTCTAATTTCATATTATCTTCTTTTCAAATATAAACCATGTAAAAATAATTAAATGGTATATCATCATATTATTGATAATTTTAATTTAAAATAAAAATCTTATTATTTTATATATGAACATAATATATATCTCACACCTCCTCTTAGGAAAATTTTCCATTAATAGTTTCATAACCGCTAATAATGATGTTCACTATTATTTTATTAATACCACAATTATTAATGATTATAATAAATTATATATAATATATATATTTGTAAATATATTTAATATAATCCCCTGGAACTATTTTTTACTAATTTTTAAATTACCCTGAAAAAAATAGTGAAATTAAAAAATGATATTTTTAAGAAAAATATAATATCAAAATGTTTCATATTTTAAAAAGGAAATATTGGAATAGAATAAAATTATTATATTTATCAAAATTTTAAAAAAATAACATAATTAAATTATTGATTCCTATTTTAATAAATAATATTTTTATCTTTAGGAGGTGGAAAATTGATGAAACAATGTTGGATTTAAGGTGAGGGGAATCTCAAATCCAAACTCCTTATTTGTTTGGCTATATCCTCCTTCACATTATTTTATTCATTTATGTTATTATAATGTCCATAAAACAACCAGTCAAAATCCATTCCCTTTTATTATTAGGTATATATAATTATATACCATTTAAAATTGTTTTTTATGGTTATTATTAAACTTTTCTAAAAAAAGGCTTTAATTTCCAAAACGTCACACTGAATCCTCTTGAGTTGTTTCTTATCCACTCAAGAATGATAAATTTTAATTAAAAATTAGGATCTCCCAAATTAATTTGGTATCCAAAAAGGATATTAATGAAATTATTATTTCCAAAACCTTTAGGAAGCCAATTTCTTTCCAAGGGTGTCATTCATGACTATGATTATTTTATATACTATGCAGTATGCATGATTATAAGAATTTTAGGTTGCGACAGCTATGATTGTAATTATATACCCATTTAATTTATTGGTTAATGTAATATATCTTTCTATATTATGTATTATTCATGAACACGATGCTATATTTTTTCACAATTATCTTGTTGTGATTTATGAACATATGTTATGTGTGAACATGATAGTCGCTTTGATCACAACAATGTGTTGTATTTGACCACTATATTATGATTTTATTTTTAATAATATGCCATATTCCATGGATTTATCAAATTTCTGCCTCATGATTATGATTAAGATCTCATTATTATGATATAATGAAGTTGATTATGCTCACCCATGCATTATTGATTAATGTCCCTTATTCATCCTATGATGTTCCTCCCCTTTTTGGGTTTTTAGATCACCCCATTCATTAATGTTTATACTCAGGTGATTACATATAATATGTTTAATGTGACATATTCAAATATAATAAAGAATATGTTTTAAATATTGATTATGTGTTATTATGTAATAGTGATGCATAAGATTTGTTTTCCCAAGATACTGAAACTTTGGATCCTGCATTGTATCTATATTATATTTTTTTATCTTAGAAATGATATAAGAAACTTGTAATAAAAATCTGATTCACTATAAAAACATAACCCACATTGAAAAAAGTTTCACATGGATTAACTACATAATAACATCTAGGTTAGACAAGGAATGTTATCTAAAATATGATATTCTAACTATAGAAAACCCCTAATATAAAAAAATTAATTAATCTTAGAATCATTGAATGATAAATCATAGAGGACACCAAATATGTAAACCCAAAAATTAATTAATAATATGGCTTAAATTAAGGGACCACTCAACTCATTCTCAGACATACACACATATCGAGTATCAACCACGAGTTCATTCGAAATCAAAAGAAACGTGTAAACTAGATAAAATCTATAAAAATAGGGCATATTAGAATAAAGATTCATAGATAAATAGATAATAAAATAAATGAATAATAGTAAAAAGGTATATATAGACTTGACTTATTCTCTTGATCACACCCTATACTGTTATAAATGGATAAGGATCGAGAGAGATCCATTAAATCCTTCAATGTGGAATAAAGGATGCAAGGGAGGGGATACGAGCCTAGTGAGGGAAGAAAAACCTAATTAAATGTAAATAAGTGTGGAACATATAAAAATATAGGGATATTAATCATATAAATAACATACTAGAGGCCATCAGCTAGCCAGGAAGACTAGACCCCATTCATGGCTACTTCCCTTACAATCAGTTAGTCGATGACCCTATATTGGAATTTCAGTGGAGCTATAGCATCATGATACAACCCATGATCTCCCTCTAGTACTAAACACTTCTATAGGCCACCAGATGACCCATATTCTTTATCCAAAAAAGTATTTTGAAGTGCCCTATATTTTATTATACTCTTCCAAATCCTGATTTTTAAAAATAAACATCCACTTAATTAAAGTTCAAAATAACACTTGAAATTCAAACCCATCCATTCTAATGAGATATTAGGTATATAGTATATCTAATATTACTATGCTACACAGACATTATTTAGATTTATTATGTAAGAACCCGGATCTTCTTTTCAGGTATATCTTTCCTTTTTCTGATGTTTTTGAGAAAAGAGGAGTTTCTGGAAATTTTTGAAGTACACGCCGTGTAATCTTCTCCTGCGCGAGGTCGTGTGCTGGTCATGTCCAGGCCACACACACACGAGGTGTAGTGATGAGGTGGAGGCTGCTTAATGTGGTGTACGGAAGGGGCGAGTAGATGTCGTGTACTCATGAAGTACACGCTGTTTACTTTTCTATTTATTTCATTAATCAGACCGAGGACGTGACTAATCCATGTTTCCATCTTCTTCTACACCTAATTCCATCAAGAGCGTCCGAGGAGGCTGATTCTTCTCCGAACCACCGATCCTTCACCAGTTACCCGAATCGAATGTCATCGATTGCGTTGGAATCGCAGTGGTGATTTTTCCCTTCTGCTTGAGTTTAATTCCATAATTTTTTCTATTTCTCAAGATATCGTGGGATGATAATTTTGGACGTTTTCTTAGATCTTCATCGTTCTAAGGAGAATCAATCTTTGTGGCTCATGTATATTGATCTCCTAGGATCGAGGTAGGTGTTTTGTTTCCCTACGTTGAATTTTTTTGAGTTTTTGTGAAAAATGTGATGGATACCCATGTATCAGGTATCCCGGGTCAGGAATTTTGATCCCGTTGTATAGTTTCCTTAGATTTCTTGTTTTCTTGAGGTTAATTTATAGTAATATATTATTGGTTTCATGTTCGAGGATCACCCATGGGTTATTTCCCTTGCTTTGCTTGTTTATCACCGCTTGGATTAGGTTTCCTGTGAGGCAAACCTTGTAGCATTGTTTGTCTTCCTTGTTATAGCTGATTGCATGTATTTCCTACTGTTTATATGCTTTTGATTAATTGTAGCTATTAACCAAGTAGTTTTTGAAATTACTTAGGACTGTTGATAGTCAATTACACACGACTAGACTGCTAAGGGCTGTGTGAAACTAGTGCAGTAGACTAAAGAGGAAATTGACGATTAAGGGCTTTCCTAGAGAGGATGTTATAAATTAGTTTCTTACGTAGGACCTACAAGAATTGGAAATTTTTCTTCCCAAGAGTATCCTTAGTTTTAACACGTATTGAGACCACAGGAGGAATTAGATGTAAGTGCTTCCTCAGAGAGTCTGTAGTTATCGTTGCAAGACCATAGGGGAATTGACGGTGAGAGCTTTCTAGAGTGTTTATGCCTTGTATGATTATTTGACTAGAGGGGTCTTCTGTAGGATCCACCCAGAGAGTCAGTATTATTATTTGTTTGGTTTGTTGTGACGAGTCCACCAAGAAAAAGAACAAGCTTGGGTCTGTACTACTTGTTGTCTAGGTAGTCTGTTGAGATACATGTTGTGTTACATGCTGTGCCTTGAGAATATAGAGCTGTCTGCTAGACTCCGTGGTTGATAATTAAATGATTGTATTAAATTAATAAAAAAATTTGAATGGATATTTGTAGGATTGTTTCTTTCGTGTACCGCTGTTTATCTGTTGAATTTATTTCCTTTACTTTAGTTATATTTCTCACTAATAGTAGGGCATAGATCTTTTGGTGATTGCCTACTGGGATTAGTCTCACACCCTATTTGGGTCCTTCTTTTCGGCCTAAATATGTTATATGGTTGCAGGTGTGGATAGGGATTGTGGACCTTCTACTTTAGGTACATGATTGCTTGTTGGAGCTGGAGAGCATAGGACCGAGCTTAGGATTGCGATGCTGCTGGAGTTGCTGTTACTTTTATTACTTTATTTTCAGTTGTATTTCAGCATGTTGTTGTGTTTTCTACTTTCCTTAGATACTTATACCTTCTGCATCATTATCATCATTACTATATATATTCATTGCTTCCGATGTTTGGTTTCAGTTGTTGTATGTCGTTTACTACTTCTGCTATTGATTGTTATTTCTTTTCCCTTGTATAAATTACCAAATGAGGGCATAGTTTCCCCAATAACTTACCAAGGCCCTCACTACTAGTCGGTAGCCTCTGGAATTTGGGGAAATGCACTTGAGGTCATGTGGAGAACCGGTCACGGGGCACCAGTTGAGTGGCTCCGGATTCGGGACGTTACAAAGTGGTATCAGAGGGGTTTCTTCCTTTTCTATTTGACTAACTGTTTGGTGACATTAGACAGGGATAGGATGGAATAGGTAAATGGTAAATAGCTATGATCGGGCATTCTAGAACCCTTGTACAGGGAATAAGCTAGATTACGTCAAATGTTTTAATTTTCGAGTTCTGCAAATGTTACAGTTTAATATATTTCACCATTGGGTGATTCACTTGTTTTCTGTTGTTATTGTTTATATGATTGCAGTTCCATTTTATTACAATACAATTTGATGAGGGTATGCCATCTCATGAATCATATAGGCACATGTCAGAAAATCACATGCCATGCATTTTTCCGTGCCAACTAGGTTGCATTAGAGATTGCATGTTGTTGTGATAGAATTTGTGATAGACAATGCATGCTCTTGTGATAGATGTTGTCATAAAATACATGCTATGTGGATAGGGTATCGGTTGTTTAGAACTTCTTTATCACGAATGCCAAACTTTGGTCTTAGAGGTGTTATGGTCCCTTGAGGATTGGAATTTTGTGGGTCGTGAGTTTGTTATACTGTTTCTTGTTATATGCATTGTTATGATGCCAAGCTTTGATTTGAGGGGAGTATGGGACCCCATGGATCAGAATTTGGCACCTTAACCACTGTTTTCTGTTTTTTCTGGGCTCCGGTGCAATTCTGAGGCTACTGTCTGGAAAAACCCAGAAAACACGACGTGTACTTTATAAATACACGCCGTGTAGATTTTGGTCGTGTCACTGACCGTGTGGAAAAGGACACGGGGCTGTAAAAGGGTCTTTAGGAAGATGTCGTGTACGATATGTACACGTCGTGTAGTGGTAAACTATGTAGTCGCCCATGTCACTAACAACACGGGTCGGGAAAACTCTGGTAGTACACGTCGTGTTTGGTATGAACACACCGCGTAGTCTGGTTCTAGGTACCCGACCATGTCACGAACAACACGAGTAGGTGTTATCTTCTCCTATACACACCGTGTTTGTTTAGAACACGCCGTGTAATGGTCATCTGTGTAGATGGCCAAGTTACGAACCACACGGGCCTTGGTTTTCCTTCAAGTGCAAACCGTGTCCCTTGGGAACACGTCGTGTAGTGTTGACTATGTGTCAGGCCATGTCGCTAACAACATGGGCTAGGTAAGTCATGTCTAGGGCACACCGTGTCTTCTTCAACATGCCATGTAGTATTCGGCTGTGACAGTCCATGTAACCTAGTCGTGTAGGAGTAACCAGGAAGGGAGAAAAGGTTCAGTACACGCTGTGTAGTTTGAGAACATGCTATGTAGTTGGGTTGTTTACACAGCCATGTATGGCCAAGGTACACGCCCAGGGTAAAATTTCTTGAAACATGCCGTGTAGCCATAATACACGCCGTGTAGTCATGTTTCTTCCAATTTTTTTAATGGTTTTTCCCCCTGTTCCGTTTTACTCTCTTATGTTGCAAATGTGTTCATCGTTAATGAAGTTGTGTTTTGATATTTCAGAGCTATGTCACCAAGACATCCTCCCGTTGTACGACAGGAACCAGGCAGTGATCGTACGCCTGATGAGACTGATCAGGGACTACCAGTAGTTCCTCCTATCCTTCCGGACATGGAACCTGTAGTGATTCCGGACACTGGTGTTGATTCTTAGTTCAGAAAGGGTTTCATGAGATTCATTCAGACCTTCCAGGGAGTTCAGCATCATGCCCCGACTATGGCAGAGCTGACGTGGGTTTTTCAGCAGCAGCATCCTCCCACGTTCATAGGGGATGGAGGACCGCAGGATGTGGAGTCATGACTAGAATCCATGTTATCCATCTTCAACCATCTCGAGACACCTCCAGACAGGAGGATGAATCTGGCGACTTAAATGCTGCGAGACTCCGCCAAAAGATGGTGGGATGTAGTTTCTCATGCAGGGCGCCAACAGACTATGGCTTGGGATGAGTTCCAGCATACATTCTATGAATACTTCTACCCAGCGATGTTGAGGGATGATAGAGATAGGGAGTTCGTGAACCTGCAGTAGGTTAATCTTTAAGTTATGGATTATTCCTCCCATTTCACAGAGTTACAGCGTTTCGCTCCCGTTCTAGGGAATGACGAGCTGTTCATGGAAAGGAAGTTTGAGGATGGACTCAAATGAGAGATCAGATCACAGGTGAATGTATTTCAGTTGAATCATATTACTCTGATATTCAACCAGGATCTGATCACGAAAAGAAACCTGAGGGATACTGGAGCTGTGGACCAGGGCAGTTCAGCATCCAGGGCTGATTCTTTTCAGACAGACAGCAGGAAGCGCCACCGAGAGTCTAACCGAGGCGACCCGAGGAAGCGAGGTATTCCTTCTATTGGACGAGATCTCATTTATAGTACCCAAGTAGGGTGTTATCAGTGTGTTGGTAGTGGGAATAAGAATATCCAGTGCCCGAGAGACCCAGTGGAATGCCAATATTTCAGAAATATGGGTCATCTGTAGCGTTTCTGCAAGGTTCCCCTTCTAGCAGCTAGTGAAGGAGGACCAGTTTCGACCCCGTGTACAGGACCAGGGTTACCAGTTTCACAATAGACTGGGGGATGGAGTTCTCCAGGTCTTCCATATCATGGTAGAGGCCTTGGATGTAGTGGTCAGGCTCAGGGAGGAGCAGGTCATGGTTTTCAGGCTGCTACACAGGGCCACGGTACAGGCCATACTTTTGCTGTAGAGCAGATTCATCAGGAGCAGGATCCCGGACCCTCTACAGTTTGAGGTATGATCTTAGTAGCCACATTTTTATCTTCATCTCTTTTTGATATTGGTGCTACGCATATCTTTATCTCTATTTCTGTCATGGAGAGCCTTGGGCTCTGTTTCATTTTGTCTTCTGACATGTTGACTCTCGACACGCCCTTGGGAATGAGGACATCTAGCGTACGTCAGTGTAAAGAATTCACTCTAGAGGTTGTAGGTTTTCACTTAAAATGGGACCTCTATGTCCAAGAGATGACATGCTATGATTTCATTCTCAGGATGGACTAGTTGGTTCCCTTCCAGGCAGTTGTCGATTACTATCGTCGCAGGGTGAGTTTCGTATCACCATACGGTGGGTCCTTTCTTCATAGAGGCGAGTGGGATGTCCAGGTGGGTAGAGATGGACCATAGCATCATGGTCTAGGAGGGGTTATGACCCAGTTTTATAGTCATTATCTGGAAGACCAGGGGACTTCACTGTTAGACTTTCCTCCAGTGGTGGATCATTTTAGAGATGTCTTTCCAGAGGAATTTTCAAGTTTACCTCTGAAGCGTTAGGTAGACTTCTCGTTTGAGCTCGTTCCAGGAGCAGCACTGGTGTCCATTCCTCCTTATAGGATGGCTACACCTGAGTTTCAGGAGCTCAAGAAGTAGTTGGAGGAGTTTCAGGAAAAGGTTTTCATCTGACCCAGTACTTCTCCTTGGGGTTTGCCTGTCCTTTTTGTGAAGAAGGCAGATGTTACCCTTAGGATTTGATTGGATTATTGGAAGTTGAACCAGTTGACATTCAAGAACCAATATCCCTTGTCGAGGATCAATGATCTCTTCAATCATCTTCGAGGAGCCAAAGTATTCTCGAAGATCTAATTGAGATCCGGCTATCATGAGTTGTGTGTCAGACCATCTGATATACCCCTTACAGCCTTCCAGAGTAGATATGGTCTGTATGAGTACTTGGTTATGCAATTCGGTCTCATGAATGCGATAGATGTCTTCATGGCGCTGATGAATAGAGTGTTCCCTCCTTACTTGAATTCCTTCATGGTGGTGTTTGTGGATGAAATCTTGGTGTACTCTCACACTCGACATGACCATGAAACCCATTTTGAGATTGTTTTGAGTACACTGAGGGAGCATTAGTTATATGTTAATATCTCAAAGTGCCACTTTTGGATGGAGTAGATCCACTTCCTGGGTCATGTCATCTCAAAGACAGGGGTATCTGTAGACCCAGAGAAGGTGAGAGCAGTAGTTACATGGGAGAACCTGAATAATTTCTTCGAGGTGCGGAGTTTCTTGGGGTTGGATGGTTACTACAGGCGGTTTATATAGGACTTCTCACACTTAGCAGCACCTTTGATAGGATTGACTAAGAAGGGAGTAATGTTTTTTGGTCAGAAGCCTATGATTCAGCCTTTCAGGAGCTGAAGTGGAGGTTGACTTCAGCAATGATTCTCATTTTTTCAGAGCCGGGCTGGAGTTATATTGTTTTCTTGTGATGCATCCGGCATCAGGCTAGGAGTAGTGCTTATGAAGGAGGATCGTGTTGTTGCGTATGGATATTGGAATTTGAGGCCACATGAGAGGAATTATCTTACGCATGACATAGAGTTGGCTACAGTTGATCATTCTTTGCGTTGTTAGAGGCATTACCATCTGGGAGAACATTTTGTGGTATATACTGACCAAAAGAGTCTGAAGTACATATTCACGCAGCATGACCTGAATCTGAGACAGTGGATGTGGGTCGAGTATCTCCAGTCCTTCGACATTTTGCTTAACTATATGCCTGGAAAGTGTAACGTAGTGGCTGATGTACTGAACAAAAGAACTCAGATTTAGGCGGTTCAGGAGGCCAACCGTCAGTGGCAGCTTATGGCTCTGTTCTCTGAAATGCATTTGGAGGTGCATGACAGGAAAAGGAATACATTCCTATCTTCTATAGCTATTACATATGCGCCTCTTGACCAAGTTTGAATGAGGCAGCTAGCAGATTCTGAAGGCCTAATCCTACGAGAAAGCATGTCAGGAGAGGACCCTCTTCCCGGATGGACCGTTGGAGAAGATGAGATCTTGCGTCTCCAGGGACGCGTATGGGTGCCAGCAGATATACACGAGGAACTGATGCGATACTTTCACTCCTCTGTCTGGGAAGTTCATACTGGAATCACCAAGATGTATCATGATCTAAACCACCAGTACTGGTGGCCAGGTATGAAGAGAGATGTGGATTATTTTGTCATGAGATGTTCCACTTGTTAGCAGGTGAAGGCAGAACACCAACGGCCAGCAGGGCTTCTGCAGCAGTTACCCATTCCGGATTGGAAGTGGAATGATGTCGCGATGGACTTCATGACTGGGTTACCGAGACCGTCGAGAGGGAACGACACGGTATGGGTTGTCATTGATAGGCTCACAAAGGTTGCTCACTTCTTGCCGTTAAAGGAAACCTTCTGTGTTGATGATCTTGGGCGGTTTTACGTCCGTGAGATTGTGCGCTTGCACAGGGTTCCGAGTACTTTCATTTTGGATAGGGATGCTCTCTTTACATCGCATTTATGGCAGGGGATATAGAAATATTTATGTATACTGGTACTACTGAGTACAGCTTACCATCCCCAGACAGATGACCAGTCAGAGCGCACAATTCAGGTTCTTGAGGATATGCTCTGATCTTGCATTCTGAACTTTGGCGGTTCTTGGGAAAATCATATTACTCTTGTGGAGTTTTCCTATAACAACAGTTTTCGGGCGACTATTCAGATGGAACCTTAAGAGGATTTGTATTGTAGGCCATTATAATCACCTTTGTGCTGGCTGGAGGCATGAGAGGCAGCTTTGCTGGGTCCTCATCTTGTTCAGAAGACCTCAGAGAAGATATAGCTGATTCAGAAGTGGGTGGTTTCTGCACAGTCTCATCAGAAATCTTATGCTGATCAGCGAAGACGACCTCTGCAGTTCGAGTTCGGAGATCATGTTTTCCTACGTGTTACCCCGGGGTTGGGACACAAGAGGATCAGGAGATAGGGTAAGCTTTCGCCGAGATACGTCGGGTCGTTTGTGGTTCTGGAGAGAGTCGGGCCGGTTGCTTATAGGTTGCAGTTACCTCAGAGATATTAGTCTATGCACGATGTCTTTTATGTTTCTCAGATTTGATGCTATTTCTTAGACCCGTCTCATGTTTTTCGACCCGAGGAGGTTGAGCTGGAGTAGGATGCATCATTAAAGGAGCATCCTATCAGGATTGTTGATCGTAGCACAAAGGTACTACGTGGTCGGTCTGTTCCTCTGGTATGGGTGTTATATCAGCATGGTCGTGTATAGGACGAGACTTGGGAGAGGGGGGATGATATGCGATCACAGTGGCCAGAGTTGTTTGAGTTTTCTTCTTCTCCACCTTGCTATGGATATTCATGGAAAAATTTCTTTAAGGAGGGAAGTTTGTAAGATCCCAGATCTTTTTTTCAGGTATATCTTTCCTTTTTCTGAAGTTTTTGAGAAAAGAGGAGTTTCTGGAAATTTTTTAAGTACACGCCGTGTACTCTTCTCCCATGCGAGGTCGTGTGCTGGACGTGTCTAGGCCACACACACGGGGTGTAGCGATGAGGTGGAGGCCGCTTAATGCGGTGCACGGAAGGGGTAAGTACACACCGTGTACTCATGAAGTACACGCCGTGTACTTTTATTTTTACTTCATTAATCGGACTGGGGTTGCGACTAATCCCTGTTTCCATCTACTTCTACACCTAATTCCATCTAGAGCATCTGAGGAGGCCGATTCTTCTCCAAACTACCGATCCTTAACCAGTTACCCGAATCGAACGTCATCGATAGCATTGGAATCGCAGCGGTGAGTTCTCCCTTCTGCTTGAGTTTCATTCCATGAATTTCCCTCTTTCTCAAGATATCATGGGTTGAGAGTTTTGGGTGTTTTCTCATATCTTCATCATTCTAAGGAGAATAAATCTTCATGGCTCAAGTATATAAATCTCTTAGGATCGAAGTAGGTGTTTTGTTTCCCTACTTTGACTGTCTTTGAGTTTTTGTGCAAAAAGTGATGGATACCCATGTATCAGGTATCCCGGGTTAGGGATTTTGATCCCATTTTATAGTTGCCTTATATTTATTGTTTTCTTGAGTTTAATTGATAGTAATATATGATTGGTTTCATGTTCGATGATCACCCATGGGTGATTTCCCTTTCTTTGTCTATTTATCGTCGTTTGGCTTAGGTTTCCCGTAAGGCAAACCTTATACCATTGTTTTTCTGCCTTGTTATAGCTGATTGCATGTATTGCCTAGTTTTTATATGCTTTTTATGCATTTTATCTAGTATCCAAGTAGTTTTTGAACTTACTTAGGACCGCTGACAGTCGATTATGCACGACTAGACTGCTCAGGGCTGTGTGAACCTGGTGCGGCAGACTAAAGAGGAAATTGACAATTAAGGGCTTTCCTAGAAAGTCTGTTATAAATCAGGTTCGTATGCAGGACCTAAAGGAATTGGACTTTCTGATTCCTAAGAGTGTCCTTAGTTTTCGCACGTATCGAGACCACAGGGGGAATTAGACGTAAGTGCTTCCTCAGAGAGTCTGTAGTTATGGTTGCAAGACCATAAGGGAATTGATGGTGAGAGATTCCCTGAGTGATTGTGCCTTTTTTGATTATTTGACTATAGGGGTCTGCCATAGGAGCCACCTAGAGAATCAGTATTATTATTTGTTTGGTTGGTTGTGACGATTCCACCAAGCCAAAGATCAAGATTGTGTTTGTACTACTTGTTGTCTAGGTAGTCTGTTGAGATACATGTTGGGTTACTTGTTGTGCCTTGAGAATATAGAGATATTTCCTAGACTCCTTGGTTGATAATTAAATGATTGTATTAAATTAATAAATAAATGTGAATGGAGATTTTTAGGATTGTTACTTTGGTGTACCTCTGTTTCTCTACTGCATTTACTTCCTTTACTTTAGCTATATTTTTCACTGAGAGTAGGACACAGATCGTTCAGTGATTTCCTACTAGGATTAGTCTCACACCCTGTTTGGGTCCTGCTTTTCGGCCCAAATAGGTTATATGGTTGTAGGTGTGGATAGGGATTGTGTCCCTTCTACTTCAGGTACATGATTACTAGTTGGAGCTGGAGAGCATAGGACCGAGCTTAGTCTTGTGATGCTGCTGGAGTTGCTGTTACTTTTAGTAATTTGTTTTCAGTTCTATTTCAGAACGTTGTTGTGTTTGCTTCTTTCCTTAGATACTTGTACCTGCTACATCATTATCATCATTACTATATATATTCTTTACTTTCGCTATTTGGTTTCTGTTTTTGTATGTCGTTTACTGATTCATCTATTTACTGTTATTTCTTTTCCCTTGTATACCTTACCAAATGAGGGTATAGTTTCCCCAATAACATACCAAGGCCCTCGTTGCTAGTCGGCAGCCTTTGGCGTTTGGGGAAATTCTCTTGAGGTCATGTGGCGAACCGGGCACGGGGAACCAGTTGAGTGGCTCCGGATTCGGGTCATTACATATGACTCTTACTCATTAATAGAAAATCCATGGGGTATCATAAATTCTATAGGATCAACATATTTTGGGCTTATCGTGATTTTCTTGTACCCTGAATAACTATAAATTAAAGAGAGTTCTTAATATGTTAATCTCACATGAATAAATAGTTTTATGATTAGATTAGGGAAATCATCCTTTGGTAATTGGTGGTTGATGTCCCAAAGATGAAATATATCGTGATGTTCTTATTCTTCTACAATACTTGGATGATATTGTTTCACCATTTTAGACATTTGACTTTATATTTGATGATTTCCTTAACCAACATTTTCATTTTAATAACCTCAATGGAATATTGATTTTTTTTCAACTTCATCCTTACTTTTTTATTACACAATATTATAACTAGTAAAACAATGTGGTTAATATCCATATTGGATTCTAATATAGATTTTTATGTATAGTTCCATGTGAATATGTTATATTTATTCTTAAAGAATATAATGGATAATTATTTTTCATTTGGATGCATGGCTATTTCGATTAGTGTGGAATATGGATCTTCATGTGTCCCAAAATTTACATCATTTAGGTCATGTATCATGGTAATGATACCTTTTTCCATTGTATAATGAAGATCACAGATATCATCATTATAAAAATCCTAGAGTTTAAAGGGTTTACATTCCTTCTTAACCATGAATGGTTGTTCAATAAGTATTTTATTATGTTTCATTGATCCATGATCACTTGTATAGAGTTGATGACCCACTGATTTTTTATAGTCTATATTTTGGGTTATATAAGACCCTAATATCTATAAATAATGGTTACGATGATTATTTTTGAGGTCAAAATTATTCTTTTTCAATGGAAACATCTCAACCAACCCATCTCTTTGATAGACATTTTCTATGAATATGTTTTAATGTATGGGGAGAAACTCCCTTTGTTCCATAAGTGGATGTTATTTACAGATCGTGTCCACTTATTCATCATAAAATAATAAGGTATTAAGGGGTTTCCTCTTCATTTATATAAATGAAATGTTCTCCTAGATTAAGGGTAGTTTGTTCAATAAAATATATAAATTATATATAACTTCCATTAATATAATCCTAAGGGTTAACCAGAGATACCTCGAAAACATTTAGGTCTTGAACTTATATATTATCCCAAATCCATGGTTTATTTACCTAAATTTTTAATACCCAATGAAAATTATTTAGTCTCATAATAATTTAAGAATTAAATATTAAAATGGAGTACTCCCTCTTTTCCATCAATTTAGTACTTTAAACACAAATGGTATGAAGATGATATAAGAATATATAAATGTCACGTGGATTTTATAGAATAGTTTCAAATGTTGTTTCATGATTGACCACCATGAACTGAGTGCATCACACTAGATACAAAAATTCATTCATTAATAAAATATCTCCTAAGGACCTCTACATAATATTAACATAACCTTGGATTTCCAAATTGGAGAGGGACAAGGTTTTATATATATATTAGGTGATAAATTATTCAGATGAAAAAAAATTAATTCTGAAATAATTAATCTCCATAATCTATCATATTATAACATTATTTATCTTTTAAATTATGCTAAGGGTATGGATATATCTTTATATGAATTATCCTTTATCTCTCTTTGGAAATATGGTTATTTTTCTAGACATTCTATTAGTATACAATCTTCAACATGATTTTCCTCAGTGCCATACACTTTAATTTGAAACTCCTGAGGTTTATTTAGACGTTTAACTAGATCCCCATTAAGTTCCTTATAAAATTAATGATTTTACTATATTAAAAGTAATAATGGTATGACAATGATAATATTTAGTATATAATATTCATCTTATAAGGTTGAATATATCCCATAATAAAAAATTCCTATGGATTAATGTGAAAAGAATTTATGTGAATAAGAAGATCATCTACCTAGAACATTTTATAGGGATTTTCCATCAATTAATAGATTAGGATGGTAAAATCTCATAGAATATTGGGGGTTTACATAAATTCATGGTTAAACCAATTTATTAAATAATCATATAGGGGAAAGGGATTCATTTGAGGTCCCTATAACATTCATTCTTTCCCATTATATAATCCATATATTCATCCTAATTAGTTTACTATAACAGATGATGTGATGGGGGGTGACCCATTGACAATGATCCACTCCTTGAGTACGGACTTATTTACCTCAAGAGCTATCCCATGAAATTTTAAATGGAATTGATTCAAATTATTGGTCATGTGGTTTTTTATAACTATCAATTTGTTATATGAAATTGAGGTAGAATATCTTAGTTCATCATGCGGAGAATAATCTAGTTCCTAGTTAGGTGCTTCGTGTTTCCTAATAATCAAGGCCATGATGTTTTGAAAATTAAGATATAGGTTAATTACTTATGAGAGTCCCTCATCATTAATCTTATACCAATGATATTATTAGCATAACTTTTTAAATTGTCAAGGAATTGAGGGTGTTGTGGAAGGTACCAATTATGGTATAAGGGATATGGCTAGATGGTTGAGTTATTAAAGACATATCCCATGTTCTTTATTCACTAACTTCATAGTGATGAAATTTCATATTTCATGTATGTTCTATCATCCTTGATCTATTTTACCCCCACTGCGACTGAACTGGGTTCCACATACCTCACACACACCTCTCTATATGTCAGAGGAAGCCAACCAATGACATGTGTTATTGTATAAAGTCTCGAGACTATACCATAAATTTAATATAGTTATAAATAAAAAATATTAAATATTTACAAAAAAATTCATCTCGGTATATTAAAAATTAAAGGGATCGATAGATAAATTCCAAATAATGTAAATAATATAACCCTCTTCGTAATAAAATGGACAATTGTAATGTCACATGACATAAATCAAATGCATGTTCACATATAGAATGAAAATGTATATGCTATCAAAATTAAAAAAATAAGGTAGACAAATCGAATTTGACTCCCAGTTATTCAATTGATACTATCTATAAGCTCTAGCAGACCACCCCAAATCAATCATCCAATACCCGACCATTTCCCTTACCTATCATTATAATCAAAAACCTTACATGGCTACTCAGGGATATAGAGAAGGGTTTTAGTATTCCTCAGTATCCCACCACTAATAGTGTCCCAAAAAATATACAATACTTTGGTACACATATGGTGTGAAATACTCATAAAAAAGGTAAATAATAATAAAAATCAATATCACATAAATTATAGATATAGTTTCTACACTTCCAACAAGATGTTATCATACATAAAATGAAAAGTGTTAGGTTGTCTTTGAATATATATCAAATAATAATCAACTGATCATGAAATCATAAGTCTCAATAAATTAGAATAATATCCCAAAGTTGAATAATTACAAAAAACTAGGTATTTAATATCAAAGAACACTCAAATTCAATGGAATATCATCCAGGTGATAACATGATCCCCAATAGGAGGAAGAAACACCTTTATATCATAGTCATATCCATGAGCATAACATCTCCGTCTTATTTTAAAAAAAACATGCATCCCTTCCTAATCCCATCATTATGACATGGAATATCATACCCTGATAAAATAATAATCTAACGTAGGAATTTCATACCTATATTTTGGGCTACATCACATGGGAATGATCATCACATTTCACTAATGCTCTTCACAAATTATCATGTCATCACATCCCTTGGTAGTGTCTCATGATGGGAAGTATTGGCCATGTCCATGGGTAATAAATAAAATATGGGCATTATTTCCCCTCTCATTTTTCATTAATGAAACATGGTAAATACATTAAATAACATTTTTTAACATATATCCCACTACCATAGGAAAATTATCCATGTGACAACAATCCAAAGTTTTATAACTTTCTAGAGTAGTCACATATGAGAGAGAATTATTTCATGACCACCTCATTAGATAAAAGAATAACATACCTAGTCATAAAATCTCATATGTTGGAAAGACATCCCTAATATGTACCCTAACAAAAGTGGTAGGACATCATTTCCCATAAGCATCAACATCCATATGTTCATCATGTCACATTCCATGTAAGCATCCCAACAGAGGATGTCAATCCCACTTCCATGGGTAATGAAAAATCTCATGGAAAAATATTGCATCTCAAATTTCATGAGGTTAATGGGTCATTAACCTACCACAATGTAGAGTATAAACACATTGGGTAGGCCATACAATGTTATAGGCGTCATTGACATATGTGGGAAATTCATATCATTCCCTAGGCCTATCATATAATGTATATTTATCCGTCATTAGACAATATTTCATAAATGGGAATTTCATCCCAATAATAATAAAAAAATGAAAAAGGAAATACTATCACGCATACTTATATTAAAAAATGGTATGAAAAAATATTAATAACATATTATAAGTATATCTTCTAAATTTTGGAAGCTGGTCCAATCTGGACTATGAAATTAGTTGGTCCACCCTCACACACTCTACCTATACACAGGTCTTCACCCACGGGAAGATATTTCCTTCGATTCTTAAGATAATAGATAAGAACACTAACCCATTTTAACTCCATAATCTAGAAATGGATTTATAATGAGAATGTATTTATTTTATAGTGTATAAGAATAGATTTGACTATTCATAATTGCATGCCTCTCTTATATACATGGAGGCAATAGGAACAAAAAATGGTGTAAAATTTAGTCACATAACCCATAGAAACCACTATTGGTGTTTCAATTATAATGTACCCCACACATTAAGTTATTATTATTACTGTTGACAACCAATAAGACAAGTTATAATAATTGAAGGTTCTATTATGTTCAAAAATGACCTTACGCAACCAAAATGATGTTATGATAACCCCTTTAAATGAAATTAAGATCAATTAAATGTGGTTTCTAAGAACAGATCTCACATATTTCATGAAATGTTCACAAATTATATATTTTATATAGTCACTACAAACCTTGGTCTTATGGATTCCCACTCATTGATTATTTCCAAAAAAAATAGATCCAACCTCTTGAAATTTCAAGACCAAAAATGAAACATAAATTCAGGAATAACGAAGAATGATTCTAAAATTACATTAGAATAAACAAATATATGAAAGAGGATTATTATAATTGCTTAATTATATCTCCCCCAATAGATGAATCTTTATCTGATATTGAATGTATATGATCTCAACATAGACAATAAGACAAAAGTGAGGAAAGGGATATTGAAAATATTGCTAAAAAATGAGGAAAACCTCACTTCAAGATTTTAATATTAAATTTATTATAATTATTTAAAACAAACATCCCATTATATGAATTTGACCATGACCCCTCATGTGATTGTGTAATTATCTACAATATGGAAGAATCAAGAACCCAAACCTCCAGTCTTCATGGAACAACACCTTACCTCATGATGCAATTCTCCACTATTGGGGAGGAGTTATAGTGCCTTCATGGATCATCATGACGTGACCCATCCCCCATAAGAATGTCTTAATTGAATAACTCAGTGGTTTGAAACAAAAAATCCCTCCATAGAAAAAATATTTTGCCACATAGGCCAAATGGTACTCCTACATATCCTCCACCATGTTAAAAATCCTTACACTATAGAATGGTAACTTCCAACTCCAAAGGAAAACAATATCACATTGGCCATTCCATAATGGAACTCCCTAAGGTTGTTGTTCAAATAACCATTGAAATTAGATATTAATCTAACACAACAACTCTATATGGAATATTTCACTATGGTTATGGAGCAGTCTCTTGTCTACTATAAAACTTATTCTTATGAAACAAAAAATATTTCCTATGTATGCATCAGCTGTAGTCAATTCCCTACATTATGGCTGGTAGCTTAAGACTCGATAAAAATATTAATTCAATGCTTCCCCTCATCATGGTGCAACCCCATATTATTGAAACATGACCCTTGACCTACAAGAATATTCCAATCTAAAAACTTGTTCAACATACAAAATACTAACTCCCAGCATCCACTGAATCCTCCAATATCTAAAAACTATCAAATCAAATAGGGTTCACAAAAAATTTAAACAATTACATACTTTGGAATATATGGATTGGTACCACCTCCCCAGAATCACACTTCTCATCCTTGAGAATTCTCCTGACGTATTGCTTATAGTCCACAGTGGTCATTGAGGCATGATTCATAGTTTTATATCAAAACATTGAGTAGTATGGTTTTACACACAATGAACCAACACCACTGAAATATCCAAATTCATAGATGCAATTACTTACACTAGGGTAGAAAAATAAATGGTTCATACTCATCCCCACTCCCAAGAAATCTACAAGAATTCATCATAGTGGATTAGAACTACAATTACACACACACAAGATATAATCAAATGAATAACATGTATTTATATGACATATAAGATAATCAGTAACTAAAAATGCTACCTGAAATGATATAAAAACAACCTAGCATACCAGGGGTCTCACAAATCCTTGGGAATATTCATTATCCCCTATATCCCACTCTCAATAAAGGGTAGAATAAGATATAAGTAGGGTTTACTTAATCAATTTAATAACGGTAAAACATAATAATGGTTTAGAATTGTTGAATTCCATCATGAAATTATATAGAAAAAACTTTATATATTGTGGATTAACCTTTAAATAACTGAACATTATAAGAAAATCAGGGTTCTCCAAAATAGGTAAGCATAAAATGTTCATGAGAATTTAATATCCCAATAATTATGTGTGAACACACACCTATTTCCATCCCGGTCTAATAGTAAAAATTAATGACCCATACATAAATAAAAAAACATTATCCCTAAAAACATTAACCTAAATATCTAAGAAAAAACATAAAAAAAATCCATATCCCTAGTTATATAAACATTCCCTATACTCCACTTATTTACTCTATAGAATACGGTTGTTCTTAAATTTTGATCAATTTCTATATCTTGTCTACCATATCCTAAATAGTAACAAAAAACCTGTATTTGATGTATAATTATAGTATCTTTGCTTCAGTTCACCCACTACTTGACTGTTATAAAGTTTTGACCATACCTACTCTATCTAGTGCCACAATTTCTCTAAACAAATCACATAATCATTAACTAGTAATCATGTCCCACATCAAATTCAATGTGTGTAACATCATTTTATTGGTAGTATATCCTAAAAACACATCCAAATACAAGGTTATATCATCTATATGATAACATGGTCACCATTGAGAGGGAAATACATCTTGATAGATCAGTCATAACCATTGAAATAATTTCCTTGAATTATCATAAAAAATATAATTACATCCAAATCACATCATTAATATATGGTATAACACCACTAGTTGGGGGGTTTAATATTTAGTGGGAATCATTTCCTAGATCACATACCACATCTCATTGGAAATGGTAATCGTATCCCATTAATATTATTCTCATATAGGCATCTCATCCCCTTCCTTGTATGCATCTCATCATGGGAAATAAGTCCACATCTATGGGAAAACAGAAATAGTTGGTCATAACATCCCCTCTCCATTATCATTAATTCCATGTGGGTAATGAATTTCACATATTAGTGGGTATTCTATCACACTACCTTGTGTATGGAATACTATTGATAATAATCCATAATGACATATCATTACAGTATGATCACATAATATCATGCATCAAATCCAAACCAACTCATAAAATAAGTTCTTGTTATCCCTTTCCATGAAAAATAATATGTTTTAAAGACAATGTGAGTCCAATTTATGACATGAGTGTAAGGGATGTTGTCCCATAATCATTAAAACCCATAAAAGCATCCAATATCCTACCATATTAGTATCTCAAAAAGGGTATCCAATCCCACTTCTATGTGTAATGGAAAATATATAGTAAAAATTTCCCATCTAAAATGTCATAAGGTGAATTAGTGATCTGTCTCATACCATTTATACCATAAATATTATGCAAAGGTCATCCCATTATAGTGTAATAAATATATTATGTTGTAAATACATTCCATGCCTGAGGTTTATCATATAATGGACATTTCATCCCTCCTTTTACAACATATTACAAATGTGATTTTCATCCCAATAATT
Source organism: Viscum album (assembly GCA_963277665.1). Taxonomy (NCBI): domain Eukaryota; kingdom Viridiplantae; phylum Streptophyta; class Magnoliopsida; order Santalales; family Viscaceae; genus Viscum; species Viscum album. The sequence goes on along the minus strand of OY728120.1, from coordinate 1,530,665,614 downwards.
ATCAACAATGGAACAATGAAATATAAATCCACACATTTCCCAATGAAATGTAAGAAAATAACTTAAAAAAAATATAATAAATTCATGTTATTATTTTAATCACATCAAAAATATATAAATAAATAACTAGTTTAGTCATCACATACTCAATCAAGAAGAAAGTTCCAACCTAAGGAATAACCAATAGAGGGATGTTTAAGCTAAGCGAAACAGACACACTTGTGAGGTACTGAGTAAGATCACTTGTTAATAGTATATAAAAAAGGGGAAACCTAGCCTCAAGTGTTCCTCCCCATATGCTAGAGGCTATGGACTAGTAGTAAGGGACTATACGAGGATGGGGGGGAGACTATACCAGCATGATCAGAGTGTGGAAGAGAAAAATAATAAAAGAAGTGAACTGTGGAAGCATGCTAAATAAATAACCAACAACCAAGTCATTAAAACATGATGATTCCATGAATAAACTGGTATATACCATATACAATGTCATTTAAAAATTGATGTTGATCTTGTTTAGACATACCAAAGGGAATACATGGGATACTGAGTACCATGAATTTTAAACATACAATATAAAAATGAAGAAAATATTAAAATCTATCTCAAATAGAACTATGGGAATATTTTTAGTCATATGCTCTTGTACACTATCCTAGAATAAGAAATCAACAATTAAACTGTATACCCTTCCCTTTTCCCCACCAAGCATCATGACGTTTTTTGGCCACCAATCGGTGACCAAAAAATTGTGTGAGATATACTAATTATTTAATCACAAATAGTTTCTATAAAAATCACGTCTCTACATATAAAGTGAATTTGTGTGAATGCATAATAATGAAAAATGATTTAAATGAAAAGTGACGCAATACAGTCTAAAACAACATGAAATAATTAGAAGTATTAAAATGATGAATAAATCTATAACAATGAAAATCATTATCTGTGTCTTATGCTGACATGTCAAGTATCATGTAGTAATGACATACGTAGAATAATCATTTAACAGACCTACAAGAGCCAGAATCCAAGGATAATTACCAAGAATTCCTCTCTGAGTCTATAAATCTTATCCATAGAAAACTATGTGCAATATAGACCAACATGGGATAGGAACCTTGGTCCCATGGTAGTGGTGTCCTCATTGATTCAATAGGGATCTATATAGAATACGTAGTAAATACATGGGTATTACTTAAAGATCCTATATAATGGGTATAAGAAAGTCAGATCATAGGTAATAGGTCACGGAATCCAAGATATAGTATGTAAAATAGTTATAAAATCCATACCATATCACCCCATATCAATGTGATCTATATAATAATTTGAGGGGTAATGTTAGTGACCAAGCCTATTTACCAATTAAATTCAATGACCTGTGGAAGGGGTCAAGATGACATGTTAGTTTCCATTCCATTATCAATTTAATTTATCTTAATCATTTAAATTAAAAACTCATGTAAAAGTGATAACATAAAAATTTATTTAATTTATACAAATCTCTCATTAGTAAATAGTGATCATAATTCACACCATGGGTTGTGTAACCATGATTTGTAAAATGAACCTACCTCATGGGTCATTTGGGATGAGTCTAAAAACCGAAAACCTTTCACATGTGTGTAATAACATGTTTAAATTTTCATTTAAATATCTAATTTTTGAGTTTAATTATTTAAAGGAAAATGATTGAATGTCTCGAACATGGAACTGTAATAGAAGATATAAAACACCCAAACTTTTAGGGAAGAGTTATAGACCACCAACCATTATTGGGTAGTACTCTTCTCATTTTTTATCGCCCTTTAACTTGGGATATAGTGTGATACATAAAATAAATATATGAATAATCAATAAATAGGGAATATTATCTTGCACATATTTAGAATTTCATACAGAGTGATAAATGAATAAAATAAGACAACAGAGTCTAAACCTTACAAATATGGATCCATTTTGTCCGAAAATGATCGAATTGGATACTATATAGAGAGTAATCTCAAAGCCTAGGTGAGGATGGATGAGATCTATTTGGGTGTCCATTTCTATGTAAAATAAAGGAATATAAAATGATGGGTTATATCCCCTTTAAAAGGGTCAAGACATATTAATGATGTGAAAGGAATTCACATGGTGAATAATTCATGTTTTTTTCTCCTTGGAAACAATGTGTTCATGTCATTAATATGATTAATGAAGTTAATTGAATTCATGTCCTGTATAAAATTATTGGTTTTTATCCAGATCAATTATTGTATTGAATAAAATTCCCATCATCAATTGAATTCATGTCATGAATTTAATTCATTTCATGAATTAATCATGTGGATAAGCTCCATCCCCCTAGAACCTTTCTTCCCAAAGGTAGACCAACTGTTGTAAATGAGAAATTACTATTATATAATAAAAAAAGATAAAATAAGTGAATGTTTATAAAAAAATAAAAATAATCTATAACTTTAGGAAATGTTGGGTTGTTACAGACTCTTATACATAAAAAAAAATTCATCCCCAAGATTCCCTTTAGAGGGTGGTAGAACATTATCTCATAATAACTCTAGCCAGTGATAATGTAAATAAGACTCTCACTCCTAGGTCATTTCCTACACATGGTTGTGTTTCCAAAGTACATGTACTATAGGAATTGACCATCCTCAAAGGTACGTCATTCCCCAATCAATGATATATATAGAAATACCCACAAAGGATGCATCTAAATTGACCTCAAACTCACCAGGCTAAAGAATATGAAATGTTCTTGAATACTAACAGTGATGTTAAGATACTTGGAAGAATTCATGCATTACTTGAAACCAATGAGGTAATTGTAACTAATAGGCTACCAACATGATACACACTAGAATCTAAAAAGTCACAACATAATGAGTTGAAATATTACTGTATCTTAGAATCCTTCTCTTGCACATTTATGGGGAAATATGAAAGTTGACCCAGTCCCCACCTCGAAATCTAGTGGTTAGTGGTGGAAATAGGCATAATAATTCTTCTTATACTAATCTCAATCCATTAGCATTATAAAAAGCTATATCACCCCAGAATTATGACGAACTATGGCATCCCACCTTTTTAATACATAACTTTTCATTACATTTTACATACAGAGGATCTTTAAAGTCTAGTGTCTTGGAAATCAGGATCATAATACATGAAAACAACATAAAAAATTCTTCTAAACCACTTTTAATTCTTCATAATAGGTTCATGTTGGGAAAAAATCCCTCAAGGTAACATTGCAGCATTTTTTGGGTTGATTGTGTTTGTTGACAAAGCAGGTTTTTTATGGATAATTGTCGAGTTCTCGATATGTTGTTGACATTCCATGTTGACAAAGAACGATGAAAAAGGTTAGGATGATTTGGAGGTGGTACAAAAGAGCAGTACAAGGTGGCGCTGTTTCCCAGTGTTTTCCAAATTTTTGGGGTCCAAAATTTGGAGTTTGGTGAGCATCACGAAAAGTGGACTTCCATGAAGAGCATAATTTAATATGGAAATGGCATGAATTTCGCGAAGATAGGATGCATGGTTTGGAAATCGCGAAGACCAGAAGAATGGAGGCGGTGATGCTTCGCGATTACGTCAAGCTTCGCGAACGGAAGAGGCTGAAGCGCATCGCGGCGGTGAAGGGATTTGCGAGGGAGCTTCGCGGCGAAGTCGCAAAGGTATGTTGACGGTGATTCTTCGCGACTACGTCAAGCTCTGGGGATGGAAAATTGCCGTGGAGCTTCGTGATTTGGACAGAATTCCGGCAAAATCTTTGGAGCTTCGCGATTTGAGATGGCGTTGTGATGACTTCGCGCGGAAGGGACGAGGGTCGGTGGAATCGCCTATAAATAGAGGCCGACCCCCTCGAGAGAAGTAGAGAGAATTTTTAGAGAAAATCCATTGCTCTCGGTTCGCAGAGGTGGTTCGTGAAGGCAGTGTGCTTCGCGAAAGGGGAGCTTTGCGGCGACTATTCTAGCTCCGCGAAAGGTGTGTGCCCTGCGTTGGATCGGTGAGCTTCGCGGAGAGGCAGGAGCTTCGAGACGGACTAAGCTTCGCGAGGGCCGTTGCTTTGCGACAGCTTGATCATCGCGAGAGTGCTTCGTGAGAGTGATTCACGAGAGAACTTCGCGAAAAGGCAGGAGCTTCGCAAGGGCTTGTTTGAGCTTCGCGAAATTGGGAGCTCTGTGAAGTAGGGTTCTTTGCGAAGGTGTTTCCAAAAGGAATTACCTAGTGTTCAGAGGCAAAGTGATATTAATCAGTAGATGAAAGTTTGACTTTAATAGAGAATATATCTACAGTTAAGGATGCATTACTTCATGAAAATGAAGAGACCTATAGGTCTATAAACTGTGATTGGATACCCTTCTGGAGCAGTGAGCTTAGAAAGAAAAAGTAGGCGATCCTCTCCACCGGCAGTGAGCCAGAGAGAGAGAAACAGGGAGTGACCCTTGGGAAAGCAGTGAGCTGACCCTAAACTTTGTAAAGGCAGTGAGCCTGGGCATAGAAGTGATCTAGCCCAAACATTGTAATCCACAGCTAGTGAAGTTTAGTGGAATTGGTACGCACGGCAACTTGTCGGCGTATGCTCCTTGGACGTAGCCCAGTGAGGGTGAACCAAGTAAAAATCTTTGTGTCTGCCTGCTTACTACCCTGCATTGCATTTGAAGCATCATCATCAGGAAAAGAAGAAAATAAGTGATCATAATAACCACACAAGTGCAAACAAAGTGACCCTTGTAACGAAGAGGTCAAGATCCAGTGGGGTAGGAAGAACTTTGAAAAAGAATATCCATACCCTGATTCACCCCCCCCCCCCCCCCCTCTCAGGGTATATAGGCCCCTATTGGTCCTAACAATTGGTATCAGAGGGAAGGTTTCTTTTATCAGATTTGTTTTCTCCAACTTGGTGTAGTCGATCTGTGTGTTTAAAGAATCAGTCTGCTCTTATCTCGGTGAGCCATGGGAAAGGGAAAAACATCCAAGAAGAATCAGAAGTCAGGTGGTATTCCTCAGTATGGAAGTATGTATGGAAAAAGTGTGATTCAATTAAAATAATAAAACAGCTTACTGAAGGAATGTCTTGATGAATCTGATAGGGAAAAGATTGATTCACTCAATCATGATGTTGGAATGAGTGAAGTACATGAGCATTAGAGTGATACTGAAACAGAAGAATAAATTGAAGGAAGAATAAATATACGAGCTGAGTTAGAGGCTTCTCTTGAAGAGATAGATGTTTGGAGAGCCAAAACCAAGAAAGCTAACAAATTTGTTCACGATGCCAAACTCTATATGCAGCAGCAGGAAGAAGAGAAGTCTGAGTTGATGGATAAAATTGAGGAACTCAAGTTATCAGCACCAGAGAACTTAGAAACAGTTGGTGAGTATAAGATTAAGATTGAAGAACAGAAAAGGGAGATCGATGGCTTGAATAGAAAAGTGAAAGATCAAGTCAAGTTCATCGAAGAACCTGATATTCCAATTGACGTTGGAAACACCAAAGAAGTTAAATCTAAAGATATTCTGATCCAAGCAATGAGAACTAAGATCAACAAGCTAAGAGGCTTGAATCAAAGGCTTATTGATGTATCTACTGATCTGAGGGAGAAAAATGATTCTCAAGATGAAGAATTGAGAAAGAGATCTGAAAAGGTGGAAAAATAAAAAGCTGGTGACAAGGAGAAGAATTTTAACAAATATGAGATTCAGAATTTGAAATCTAAAAATGCAGATCTACCTATAGAGCTATCCGAACTACTTCAGAAGAATAAAATTCTACAACAAGAGAATGCATGCTATTCTGATTCTGTTTCTCAAGAAAAATTGAAAGTAAAGAAGCAGAGTGACATGGTGGATAAGCTAACATGTAAATTTGAAGATGAGATGTGTAGAGGGAATCTTCTCAAGGGAGAACATGATGTCAAACTTGAATCAAGGGACATGAAGATTAAAAAGTTGGAAGAAGAGATAGAATCAGTCAAGAAGGAAATGGAGGAGTCTAAATCCAAAGATAAGACTAAGTTGAAGGATGCACTGCACTTATTATTTGATTATCCTTCGGTAGGTGATGATCAAATGAAAGCCAAATATGCTACATCAGAAGAGAAGCATGAAAGGATTGTATCATCCCAAAGGCCATCCATGTTGGGAAAATCTGGAATTGGATATGATGATCTCACTCCTATGCATGATCGTAAAAGTGCAGTTAAATTATCTAGAGATATGGAAGACCTTGCAGGTGCTGGAGATAGACCTAAAATGGCTTTTACAGGAAGAAATGATAGCATATGCTATTTCTGTGGGATTCATGGCCACACATCAAGCTTCTGTCCGGATGCTCTGGAATACATTTCAGGCTGTGAAAATATAAACATTGATAAACCTAATGATAAGAAGAAGCATCATGTGAAATCAGAGAGAAGAGTATCTCGGAGGAAAGCATTCATAAGATGCTATTACTGTGGAAGAATGGGACACACCATGAATATGTGTCAGGAAGCTCAAGAGCTCAATGTCAGAGGAAGAACTCAAGCAGCATCAACATCTTGGCTAAGAGATGATGAAATGAGGTATGCCTTTGATGGAAATTGTTTTATATGTTCTAATTATGGGCATTTGGCAAGACATTGCAGCAAGAAGAAAGCAAGAAATGGAAAGGGACTCGAAAGGAGATTCTCATTCCCAGTGATGCATAATGAGAAATTCTACACTGGGAGACAATGTGGTAAGTTTGAGAATAGGCTTAGAGCCTCATGGGAATCATATAGAGCTGAACGAAAGGTGTATTAGTCACCTCATCTGTCACACTCACAACCGCCCCCTATGAAAGAACATGATCAAATCTAGAAGAAAAAGGGAGGAAACGCTACAGCTGAGAGTAAGAAGAATGGACGTTCAGTGGAGGACCCACCACCAACGCAAAATAGGGTGGTGACTCATACATCTGATAAAAGAAATATGAACAAAGAATGTATTGAAAAATTTGCATGTCGTGTTTCACAGAGAAAAGTGGAGGAAGGTGCAAGATCCTTGCAATGGTGGAAGAAGCAAGGGAAGATGGAAAGAAAAGAGATTCCTACTCAAAGAAATAATCAAGGAAAATGGAATTTTGGTGGAACATCAAAGAAGGAAATGTGTACTAGTGGGTTTGAACCCCAAATGGTGAGCAAGGCCAAGCCTGTAGAATCTAAATATCAGAAAAAGGATCAGTATGTGGGTAAAGAATGCTTAGTTATATGGCAAGAGCAGTTGAAGTTGGCTAGGCATCTAGAAGAAGCCAAGAAGGAGTGTGATGCTCTACATAAAAGAATAAAAGGGTTGACCCATCAGGATCAACCAAAATCCTCATCTTGAGGAGTCCAGAAGAATTCTCCCCTCTCCCTATGTATATAAATGCTATTAACTGATGATTAATATGTTTCAGGTTTTAGGGAGATACGATCCAAGGGGAAGTGGAATCTAAGGATGTGAAGTGGATATGTGATATGCTCTACAGTTTCAATTGATTCAAATCAGTTACCGGAGTTGAAGAAGAAATGGAGAAACAGAGCACAATAGAATGTGATTGTGTTGTTAACTTTGTCTCTTGTTTCATACACCGAGTTTCAACTCAGTAGGCTTAGAGATTTTGTTAATGGCTCAAATCTGAGTGGAAGATGAGAGAAATTGATGTAGGAGGAAAAGACGTGTTATGGGTCTAAACTATTGGTCCTAACAACTGGAAGAGTTTCATAACACAGGGGGAGCATTCTATATCCAAATCAGATTCAAGATCCATCAATGCAATAATTGGATGACTCGGCTCAAGTGTTTCCTATTGAGGGAAGAAAGAAACACGGGGAGAAGCAGTAATAACAATGCATTTCATGTTTATCTATTTTCTCTAACAATATGGTATCAGCTGACTGTTTTAAGGAAACCAAGAAGCTGCAAAAGAAAATCAAAGACATCTCAACAAAAATCTGAGAAAAGTAGCTGAAAGAAATGAAGCGACTGAAAAATGAGTCAGTGAACAACTTCCTGATGAAAGTGTTGAGGAAGAAAGCAACACAGGGAGAGTAGAAGTGGTTTATGATGATTCAGAAGAAGACACCGATGATGAACATGAAAGTATCTAGTCTGTTCCTACAAGGAAGCCAACGAGCTGAGCTGAAATTGATAGACAAAATATCATTGGTGATCAGGCAGCTCCTGTTCAAACAAGAATAATGAAGTCACCGTAGCAGACATCTTTCCTACCTCAAGTAGAGCTGATGTAACATCCCAGGTAAATAAAGAATAAAGAATTTTCATATTTATTAATATTTACGAATTAGATATTAATTTTATTTTAAAGGGGTTGCTATGTTCGATAGCGTACCCGATACGCAACGATGAGTTTCTTTGAAACTTACGTAGCACACTAGTAATAAAATAATATTTTTTTTAAATGTTAGTTAACAAGTAGCCGTTGTACTGGCGGGAATGGATAGAAATAACTAAAATATAATTATATATGTTTTTAAATGTTTTTACATTTACCCAATAAAAGATAAAGGCTTAAAATACGGAAAGAGTTCAATTTTAGGGCATATATACTCTAATTTTCACTAAAGGTTCACTTATCACCTTTTAATGGTGAACCGTCATTAAATACAGTTTTGATCACTCTTATACTTTATTTTGGACCAAATATAACTCTTCTTTAGAATCGGGACATCAAAATTTACTTTGTGTAAATTTTTGGTACCTTTCTAATAAAGTTCATTTTTTTATGAATAGTGTAATATGTTGTATTTTAATTCAAAACCTCTTTTTAATATAATTTATTTATATGATTAGATTATCTTTTGAATTGGTTTTAAAGTGAAATTAGAAAATATTTTTACCATTAAATCCAATAGTGGTCGTTGGAATTAATTTTACTTTGAAATCGGACTTAAACTAGTGTCAATCTTTTGATACTTATTGTTTCTCAAAAACACGCTATTTGTCATGACAGCGGGAATTAATTATTAAATTAATTAATTTGACTTATATGTTTTGAATTTTGTAAAATGGACTTCATTTTTGAATTCGGAATATCAAATATAGCTTAGGGTGAATTTTTGGTAATTTTCTGAAAAACTTCAATTTTTGATGAATAGTGAAACCACTAAGTGGTAATCAAGCAAACTGATTTTTCAGTTAAATGAAAGTTTACCACTAATGTGTATTGAATTTTGAAAATCTGACATACATGGTTGTCATTAAGAAGTAAAATGTGGTTCAATGAGATTAAAATAATTTTTTGGTGAATAGTAACTTTTTTTCATTAATCGCGATTAGAGGTAATTAGTGTAGTTTAAGGTAAAAATGGTATTATAAGAATGTGAAAAAACCATGACACTTTTCCTACACCTATTGGGTGAGTCATGGCCAACCAAGACAAGCCATGGGCCAAATTGGGGACCCCATGGAGCCACTTTAGTTGGAAAATGACATTAATATATTTTTATTTAATGTTAAAGTGAAAATGACACTAACATAAATTGTTTTACTAAAATAACTTTTTAGTGGGGTTATACAAGTCCAAATTTTGATTATAAATATTCATTGGAAGGCTAAAACGATTTCCTACATCATAGTATTTTTTTATAATTTTTAGACATTAAATAAATTAAATTATTTATGACATCATGATGATGCAGCGATGACCTCATTATTTAACGATTTAAATAAAATGGGAAGATAATGCAAACTCCAAGGCTTACACTTGTCCAAAGACAATTGGATGAGGAGATTTCGAACCCTTATCACCTTATCCTCTAATTATATAAGTGTGGGATCTTTAGAATCCGAAAAGCATTGTGCAATAATGTAACATTTCAATCTTTCCAAAAGAGCCCCTCCTCTCCACTTATAAAAGGCCCCCACAACTCCCACCTTATTCACACCTTCAAGCCATTTGGCACGGCCAACCTCTGCCCAAATACTCTCCCAACATCCCTCTCCTACTCATAGAAGCCTCACTTTGGGCAGAACTCTTCCCAAGGAAGCCTTTGGCTCAAATCAAAAAGATTTACCCGATTTTGAGGAGGTTAAAGAACGGTTGAGTCAAGTCAGATACGAGGTAAGGGAACTTCTTAACCCAACTTCCATTCTTTGGGTTAATCTCCTACTTTCAAATTTATGTCATGATGTTATTATGTCCTATTTTGTATTTTTACTTTATTCATGTGTACCTATAGTGAATACACATAATAGATCTATTTTATTTTAAAAATGATCTTTTTAAGGACTTCGTCTCAATCTCCTTTCATTGAGGCATATTTTATTTTGTACACTACTTTCTTTTATACGGTGTATAAAACCCTTTGACTTTTATGTTTATTCAAAAGGAATCTTTTTTATACGAAGCGTTTTACTAAACGACAAAAAGGGAATGTTTTTCTTTCCGTACTTATGCGGCGACAACGACTTCTCCGCCGCCGTGACCATTATTTGAGTTTCGGCTTCCCCTACAAGCCATCATTTTTTTTAATGAAAAATAAATACAAAGTTTTAACTTTCATTTATTTTGGTATTGAAAATGGTTTTGAAAGCGTTTTTATTATATCAATGTGTTGTATCTATATCTTGTGATTGAAATGTGGAAATGTTATGTTTCCTTTATGCAAGTTTTATGTGATACAATTATGTTATGGTTTATGATATGTTTAAACCTATTCATATGAGGAATGCATTGGACTTAATAAGTGATGGGTGGAGCCCGCTATAGCTCCTCGATGCATCGGCAGGTCTCATGAGACAAACTAGTGTCTTGGCACGAGGCCTTGACCAAATCTTATTTGTGGTCTTGGCACGAGGCCTTGACTACGTGGTTATGATAGTCTGGCATTATGCATTCCATCATTATGAAAGTGGTTATTGATATTGCATGTGATTATTCGACCAGTAGAATATCCATGTGAAGATGTAAATGGAATTATCTCACTTTACTTTTGCCATATTATGTTGATGTTCAAGTTTAAAAGGCTGTTGTTTTAGTCATACATTGCCTTAAATATTTATGTTTATTTATGAAAGCTTCCGCAATATTGTTATCCTTACTGAGCATCTGAGCTCACCCCTTTCAATGTTTTAATATTTTCTAGGATGTGAAGAAGTATTTTATGAATGACCTGCAGGGATTGTGAGAAGAGGATATGAGGGTGGACTAGGGAGACTTTGTTATTGTAGTTTTTCACTTTATGATGTAATGTAACGTTTACGAATGTATCTAGTGTTTCCAAGGCTACTAAACTAATCGGTCTTTCGAGACTTGATCTTTTGTGATCATGCCAATGTTACGAAGTAATGCACCGGCTCTGGGTAGCTGGGGTCGGGGCGTTACAGTTGGTATCAGAGGCAGTTTAGTACTAACCTTGGAAGCTAGATTTAGATAAACTCTGATTAGAGAACATAGCCCAAAGATAGACTTTGAGGATTAGTATAGAAGAACTTCCTAGAATTTTGGTATTGTAGAGATTTTGTGAGTTTTCCGAGCAATACATCCCTGTCTGGATACGAGCAAGTAGAGGCGGCTCTGGCACAGATGTACCTAGGGGTAAAACCCGAAAACACCGCTTTGAGCTAGACTCGAATGGGAACTGGTGCACGACAACGGGCCTTGCTGCACTCTTGGTTACGACACTCCCAGGGGATATGCTTAGGATAATTCTCATTTTATTTACAAACCACTATAAAGGGTTATGAGTACATACTTCCTCAAAGAAAACATTCTTATGATTATGGATTATATCCATAAACCGTTCAATTTACTTTAAGTATTTTAAAAAGTTTGGAATTATTCATTGTAATTCATAAACTAACCTAGTTTATGCCATTGTATAGAAATGGCGCCCAGTAGAAGGAATGTGAACTCCAGCAATACATATGATCCAAAGAGTAAGAAGTATCGTATCTTTCACGGTATTAAGCCAACATTTTGAAGGGAAATAGTCTCCCATGTGTTATCAACATATGAAGAAATAGTATCATGTGTTAATAAGATAAGTAAAGAATTCTCTGAGTCCTATGGCTTTGAAGCGAAGCAAGAGATGAAAGGGATGGAAGAGAGAATGATGGATAAAGGAATGAGGGGAATGAAGAATTTTCCAATATGTGATCACTGTGGGAAGAAACACCTTGGAATTTGCCTGAAGGGAATGGGGGTTTGTTATAAGTGTGGAGAAAAAGGACACAAAGTGCATGACTGCAAGGGTAAGAAAATGGTTTCAAATGTACAATGCTTCTTCTGCAAGGATTGGGGACACTACGCAAACCAATGTCCAAATCATCAGAGTATGCCCCAAATGATGTTATTGGATAATAATCAAGTTATGATACTACCACAGATGAGGAGTAATGATTAGAGTTCTTATGTTGTTATTAAATAATTTTGTAATTTGAGTGTTGTATCAATGATGTACTGGTTATAATAATTATGGAGTATATAAGGATTGTACTGCAGTACTATTTCATCAAGGACTTGAGATTGTGTGGAACCAAGAAAAGTGACTCCACAGTAGGATAAAATTTTTGGAAAATATATGGTTGAGAGAAAGATAGACCATAATATGGTTCTGATACTGAGATTGTGATTTTGGAATAAGACGTGATTGATTTGGATAAATTATATTGGATATACTTAACTTCCTTGAAACCGATTGATGTTTTGTATACATTTTTGGATATAAGGAGTATATCTAGTATTCTATAAGGAATAAGGGATCATGGTAATTCAGTATGTTTAAAAATAATACATGATGAAGTTATTCACATGTTGTTACGTGGGAAAAAGGATCTTCATTATGTTTACCTTCCTTATAAAATTTGGACTGTGAGTTGGACAGAAGTATTTTGGATAACTATAAAGGTTGGAATGGATTAAGTTGATCTTTGGATAGTATTGTTTAATGTTAAATCATTTTTGAATATTATTTTTGGAATATTATAATACTATAGTTTTAGGAAAATGACAACCTGCAGGGTGGGGCATAACCCGTTGCGTCGGACAAAGCTGCAGGAATCGAACCCACAATCATAGTGCGAGAGGCCTTTATTTCCTACCACTAGCCTACAGGAAGTCCCTGGTTATTACAAAATAATTTTACTAATCTAAATGGTATGTTTTAACATTTGGAACATTATACAATTAGGATAAGTATAATATTTTTGTGTTCTATTATCTTTTTGAGTGAAAGATGAGTTGAAGGTTGAAACTCTAATTGTCAAGCATAAATATATATATACCTATCTCTTATTCAATGAATAAATTAATTCTTAAACTTTAGTAAAGGGATATTAAAACAAAAAAATGTGTTATCCTAATACCTTATGTCTTGTTGAACTGATGATATTTTAAATCAACATAGATTGAAGGCTTTGAGGCCCTCAATTTGACAGTTGATTGTGATTGATGACCCCAATCGCTCCCTACAAATATTTACGTTTTTCCTCTAATTATATGTCTCTAATTGCCACCAATGTTCTCCTAATCGAGATCATAATTGGGTGGTGACTTGTTCATTTCCCTTTCCTTCTTATTAAGACTAAATTCTATTAACCTTATTTCCGATGTGGGTTTTCCACAAAGGTATTTTCTATTTTCAACCTTTTATTTTCCAAGAAAAATTTCAAATTGCGAGGACGCAATTTATTGAAGGAGGGGAGAATGTAACATCCCAGGTAAATAAAGAATAAAGAATTTTCATATTTATTAATATTTACGAATTAGATATTAATTTTATTTTAAAGGGGTTGCTATGTTCGATAGCGTACCCGATACGCAACGATGAGTTTCTTTGAAACTTACGTAGCACACTAGTAATAAAATAATATTTTTTTTAAATGTTAGTTAACAAGTAGCCGTTGTACTGGCGGGAATGGATAGAAATAACTAAAATATAATTAGATATGTTTTTAAATGTTTTTACATTTACCCAATAAAAGATAAAGGCTTAAAATACGGAAAGAGTTCAATTTTAGGGCATATATACTCTAATTTTCACTAAAGGTTCACTTATCACCTTTTAATGGTGAACCGTCATTAAATATAGTTTTGATCACTCTTATACTTTATTTTGGACCAAATATAACTCTTCTTTAGAATCGGGACATCAAAATTTACTTTGTGTAAATTTTTGGTACCTTTCTGATAAAGTTCATTTTTTTATGAATAGTGTAATATGTTGTATTTTAATTCAAAACATCTTTTTAATATAATTTATTTATATGATTAGATTATCTTTTGAATTGGTTTTAAAGTGAAATTAGAAAATATTTTTACCATTAAATCCAATAGTGGTCGTTGGAATTAATTTTACTTTGAAATCGGACTTAAACTAGTGTCAATCTTTTGATACTTATTGTTTCACAAAAACACGCTATTTGTCATGACAACGGGAATTAATTATTAAATTAATTAATTTGACTTATATGTTTTGAATTTTGTAAAATGGACTTCATTTTTGAATTCGGAATATCAAATATAGCTTAGGGTGAATTTTTGGTAATTTTCTGAAAAACATCAATTTTTGATGAATAGTGAAACCACTAAGTGGTAATCAAGCAAACTGATTTTTCAGTTAAATGAAAGTTTACCACTAATGTGTATTGAATTTTGAAAATCCGACATACATGGTTGTCATTAAGAAGTAAAATGTGGTTCAATGAGATTAAAATAATTTTTTGGTGAATAGTAACTTTTTTTCATTAATCGCGATTACAGGTAATTAGTGTAGTTTAAGGTAAAAATGGTATTATAAGAATGTGAAAACACCATGACACTTGTCCTACACCTATTGGGTGAGTCATGGCCGACCAAGACAAGCCATGGGCCAAATTGGGGACCCCATGGAGCCACTTTAGTTGGAAAATGACATTAATATATTTTTATTTAATGTTAAAGTGAAAATGACACTAACATAAATTGTTTTACTAAAATAATTTTTGAGTGGGGTTATACAAGTCCAAATTTTGATTATAAATATTCATTGGAAAGCTAAAACGATTTCCTACATCATAGTATTTTGTTTATAATTTTTAGACATTAAATAAATTAAATTATTTATGACATCATGATGATGCAGCGATGACCTCATTATTTAACGATTTAAATAAAATGGGAAGATAATGCAAACTCCAAGGCTTACACTTGTCCAAAGACAATTCGATGAGGAGATTTCGAACCCTTATCACCTTAGCATCGAATTATATAAGTGTGGGACCTTTAGAATCCGAAAATCATTGTGTAATAATGTAACATTTCAATCTTTCCAAAAGAGCCCCTCCTCTCCACTTATAAAAGGCCCCCACCACTCCCACCTTATTCACACCTTCAAGCCATTTGGCTCGGCCAACCTCTGCCCAAATACTCTCCCAACATCCCTCTCCTACTCATAGAAGCCTCACTTTGGGCAGAACGCTTCCCAAGGAAGCCTTTGGCTAAAATCAAAAAGAGTTACCCGATTTTGAGGAGGTTAAAGAACGGTTGAGTCAAGTCAGATACGAGGTAAGGGAACTTCTTAACCCAACTTCCATTATTTGGGTTAATCTCCTACTTTCATATTTACGTCATGATGTTATTATGTCCTATTTTGTATTTTTACTTTATTCATGTGTACCTATAGTGAATACACATAATAGATCTATTTTATTTTAAAAATGATCTTTTTAAGGACTTCGTCTCAATCTCCTTTCATTGAGGCATATTTTATTTTATACACAACTTTCTTTTATACGGTGTATAAAACCCTTTGACTTTTATGTTTATTCAAAAGGAATCTTTTTTATACGAAGCGTTTTACTAAACGACAAAAAGGGAATGTTTTTCTTTCCGTACTTATGCGGCAACAACGACTTCTCCGCCGCCGTGACCATTATTTGAGTTTCGGCTTCCTCTACAAGCCATCATTTTTTTTAATGAAAAATAAATTCAAAGTTTTAACTTTCTTTTATTTTGGTATTGAAAATGGTTTTGAAAGCGTTTTTATTATATCAATGTGTTGTATCTATATCTTGTGATTGAAATGTGGAAATGTTATGTTTCCTTTATGCATGTTTTATGTGATACGATTATGTTATGGTTTATGATATGTTTAAACCTATTCATATGAGGAATGCATTGGACTTAATAAGTGACGGGTGGAGCCCGCTATAGCTCCTCAATGCATCGGCAGGTCTCATGAGACAAACTAGTGTCTTGGCACGAGTCCTTGACAAAATCTTATTTGTGGTCTTGGCACGAGGCCTTGACTACGTGGTTATGATAGTCTGGCATTATGCATTCCATCATTATGAAAGTGGTTATTGATATTGCATGTGATTATTTGACCAGTAGAATATCCATGTGAATATGTAAATGGAATTATCTCACTTTACTTTTTCCATACTATGTTGATGTTCAAGTTTAAAAGGCTTTTGTTTTAGTCATACATTGCCTTAAATGTTTATGTTTATTTATGAAAGCTTCCACAATATTGTTATCCTTACTGAGCATCTGAGCTCACCCCTTTCAATGTTTTAATATTTTCCAGGATGTGAAGAAGTATTTTATGAATGACCTGCAGGGATTGTGAGAAGAGGATATGAGGGTGGACTATGGAGACTTTGTTATTGTAGTTTTTCACTTTATGATGTAATGTAACGTTTACGAATGTATCTAGTGTTTCCAAGGCTACTAAACTAATCGGTCTATCGAGACTTGATCTATTGTGATCATGCCAATGTTACGAAGTAATGCACCGTCTCTGGGTAGCTGGGGTCGGGGCGTTACAGCTGAAATGCTTTGCTGATGCAGTTGACGTTGAAATCTGGGTTCATGCTATGAATAAAATGCTTGATCAGATTGCGAAGAACTAGAAGTGGGAGATTCTTTCGAGGCTAGCAGATAAAAACATCATCAGGACTAAATGGGTCTATTAAGACAAGATGAATGAATATGGCACAGTGATTCGGAACAAAGCATGACTGATGTGCAAAAGAGACTCCCAGATAGAGGGAATAGATGGTGATGAGACATTTTCACCGACTACGAGGCAGGAGACAATCAGATTATTCCTAGCCATTGTAGTGTAATGAAAGTTCAAAGAGTTCCAGATGGATGTAAAGACTTCATTTCTAAATGGGTTTCTGGAAGAAGAGGTGTATATTGAGCCGCTTGAATTTATGGGAGTTGAAGTGAAGTCTCCGATCGGAATCCAGTGCGATAACTCATGTGCTATAAATCTTAGAAAAAATCTCGTCCATCGCTCAAGGACAAAGCACGTTGAGATAAAGTATCATTTTATCAAGGAGAAAGTTGAGCAGGGGATCTTGAAGTTGGAGTATGTGCCTACAGAACTACAGGTTGTAGACATTCTAACAAAGGCCTTACCCAAGGAAGCTTTTGAGAGGCATCGACTGGCTCTGGGAGTTCAGTCGACTCCCCGCACTTGAAATAGTGGGGATGTGGACCCCCCCCCCCCCCCCCCTCCCCAAGGTATGATGTGTTTCCCTACTGTGCTAATGTGTTCTCTACTCTGTTACAGACTGCAAAGGAATGACCTTTGGGTTCGTTGACAAAGGGGGAGAAAAGTGTTTGTTAAAGGGGGATAAAATAGTGATTGTTCAAGGGGGAGATAGTGCGGAGAGTTGATAAATCATAATTGATACGGGGAGAAGCTGACAGTGGAGCAGCCAGATAGGGGGAGAAATGAGAAAGGGGGAGAGTATGAAATCTGAAGATGCTAGAAGTGATCGATCAAAGCATAGAAATCACGACAACTGAGGATCGTGATAATAGAAGAACAGTGGTGTTGGAATGGTGTGAGACGGTGTCCAACTATCAACAATTGGTATCAACTTAAGAATTCACCAATTGGTATCAGTTTGGTTCAACAATTTGTATCAATTTAAGAATTGGTATCATGTTGGAATCGAAAATTGGGGTCTGACATGAAGTGATTCATTGATGAACTTTTCATACTACTCTTGTTTCTCACGCCGAGCATTGCTCATGTGGGCTTAGAGTACGTGTTAAGTGAATCCTTGAACGCTATCAGAATCGCAAGAGGTGAATGGTGGTAGCGACTGGAAGAAGACTCAGTGAGGTATCAAAGTGTAGAAAATCATCCTGAGCAGAGTTGTGAAGAGTTGTCAACAAACCCAAAGGGGGAGATTGTTGGGGAAAAATCCCTCAAGGTAACATTGCAGCATTTTTTGGGTTGATTGTGTTTGTTGACAAAGCAGGTTTCCATGGATAATTGTCAAGTTCTCGAGAAGTTGTTGACATTCCATGTTGACAAAGAACGATGACAAAGGAAAGGACGATCTGGAGGCGGTACAAAATAGCAGTACAAGGTGGCGCCGTTTCCTAGTGTTTGCCAAATTTTTGGGGTCCAAAATTTGGAGTTTCGTGAGCATCGCGAAAAGTGGATTTCCATGAAGAGCATAATTTAATATGGCAATGGCATGAATTTCGTGAAGATAGGATGTATGGTTTGGAAATCGCAAATACCAGAAGAATGGAGGTGGTGATGCTTCGCGATTACGTCAAGCTTCGCGAACGGAAGAGGCTGAAGCGCATCGTGGTGGTGAAGGACTTTGCGAGGGATATTCGCGGCGAAGGCACGAAGGAATGTTGGGCTTCGCGAGGGAGCTTCGCAGTGAAGTTACGAAGGTATGTTGACGGTGATTCTTCACGACTACGTCAAGCTCCGCGAATGGAAAATTGCTGTGGAGCTTCGCGATTTGGACAGAATTCCGGTAGAATCTTTGGAGCTTTGCGATTTGAGATGACGTGGTGTTGACTTCGCGCGGAAGGGACGAGGGTCGGTGGAATCACCTATAAATAGAGGCCGACCCCCTCGAGAGACGTAGAGAGAATTTTCAGAGAAAATCCATTGCTCTTGGTTCATAGAGGTGGTTCGTGAAGGCGGTGTTCTTCGCGAAAGGGGAGCTTCACAGCGGCTATTCTAGCTCCGCGAAAGGCTTGTGCCCCGTGTTGGCTCGGTGATCTTCGCGGAGAGGCAGGAGCTCCACGACGGACTAAGCATCGTGAGGGTCGTTGCTTTGCGACAGCTTGAGAATCGCAAGAGTGCTTCGCGAGAGAGCTTCACGAAAAGGCAGGAGATTCGCGAGGGCTTGTTTGAGCTTCGCGAAATTGGCAGCTCCGCGAAGTAGGGTGCTTTGCGAAGGTGTTTCCAAAAGGAATTGCCTAGTGTTCAGAGGAAAAGGGATATTCATCAGTAGATGAAAGTTGGACTTTAAAAGAGCATCTATCTACAGTTAAGGATGCATTACTTCATGCAAATGAAGAGACCTACAGGTCTATAAACTGTGATTGGATACCCTTCTGGAGCAGTGAGCTTGGGAAGAGGAAGTATGTGATCCTCTCCACCGGCAGTGAGCCAGAGAGAGAGAAATAGGGAGTGACCCTTGGGAAAGTAGTGAGATGACCCTAAACTTTGTAAAGGCAGTGAGCCTGGGAATAGAAGTGATCTAGCCCGAACATTGTAATCCACAGCTAGTGTAGTTTAGTGGAATTGGTACGCAAGGCAACTTGTCGGCGTATGCTCCTTGGACGTAGCCCAGTGAGGGTGAACCAAGTAAAAATCTTTCTATCTGCCTGCTTACTTCCCTGCATTGCATTTGAAGCATCATCATCAGGCAAAGAAGAAAATAAGTGATCATAATAACCACACAAGTGGAAACAAAGTGACCCTTGTAACGAAGAGGTCAAGATCCAGTGGGGTAGGAAGAACTTTGAAAAAGAATATCCATACCCTGATTCACCCCTCCTCTCAGGGTATATAGGCCCCTATTGGTCCTAACGGTTCATGATATGTAAAATTACTACATATCATATCCTGGATTCATACATCAAAGGAAAGGGTGTGTAGAAGGCCCATTAAGGGTAAATAACAGAATCAATGTACTTGTGATATCAATAAGAACTTGAATAAAAACATTAATACATGTGCAATAGAAGTATTGGAATATCAAAATGAAAAGAACTTGGAAAAGAACTTGAATATGTGGCCACAAAATTTCATTTATACATTCATGAACATATCACCAAGGTCCATATCCATAGTGTCATAAAAATTACCAAGGTTATTCACCAAGGTATTGTAAAACATGTCATCTCTAGAGATTAATTCTTTACCCAATGCATTAGAGAGCTATCAGGGTGCACCCATAACATGTATTTACAACCATGTGAGCCAAATATATCATAATCAAAAATATCATAAATAACCCATGGAAAATAAAAGAAATGGGTTTCATTTCAAGATCTTGACGTTTTAAAAGTTCTTAAAAAAAAGATAATTATGTCATTTGTAACACATGGAAAGAGAGTGAGGGTTATATGTATGTCAATTACAGAATAAAATACATAATCTTTATATATTTATGAAAACCAAATGAAACTAAATAGGCTTGGGTATTCACATAAATAAAACAAGAGAATTTTTTGAGAGAAAGGGATAGAAATTTTGAGGTGAAATTTCTACAGCATAATGGTTATATAACATGGTTTTGGAAAACACTGAAAAGAGAGGGTACAAGAGTAACCCACTAATAAATAACTTATAATATAGTATAAATACCTAATAACATGGATACAAGAACTTGGTATGGAAATTTTAATTACATTCCATAAGAAAAGGAAACATGAAAGAAAAGAGAATATGCGATTCATTTTTCGAACAATTCGGCAGCATAACGGCGTCACATAAAAATTCAGAAAACAAACTGATGAGAGTGGAAAGGGTATATAAAAAAGTATACATGAAATTTAAATTAATTAGGACATATATGAAAATACCTTCAACAAAAAGAGATGGAAACTAGAAGACACAATATAAAAGAAGCCATGGCTTAAAAGAGATGGGTGAAAGATTCCCTTACCATGAAGAGTAACTTTGAAAGCTTGATGTTTGGGACATTGGGAGGATTTACGGTACCTTGTAAGGACTCCTTGGAAGTTAAAGAGACCATAACTTCTTTGAGGAGGATTTGGAAATTAAATGAATGAGTGAAAGGCTTGGTATTTATTGGAGAAGTGAGGGAACAAAGCATTAATTACCAAGGGACACCTCATCTGTGGTATTGGGAAAACCATGGGCTTTCCCATGGTATTTTCCCATGGTATTGGCCACTTGGGACACCTCATACATTATATTACTATTCATAAATAGACCAGAATTATTTTATAATTATTACATCCTTAATGATGCCATTAAACACATGAAACTCAAAACTGTATTTTCATTATTCACCGAAAATTCATCTTTCTCAAAAAAATCCCCAGAAATCACCTTAACCTAATATTGATTCTCTGAATTCAAAAATGAACTCAATTTTATGTAAATAATTTTCTAAATATTTTTAATTTAATTTTTAAATAAAAACACTATTCACTGAAAATTCAACTGTTTTAGAAAAATCCCAAATATTCACCTTAACCAAATATCGATGCTCTTATTTCAAAAATGAACTGCATTTTATGAATGTAATTTGCTAAATATTATTAATATAATATTTATATGAAAAAAAAACTATTCAACCAAAAAAACTAATACTTAACCAATAATTTCTGAAACATTTATTTACCTTTTTATTGAATCACATTACATAATCGAGGTGACTAAATAGTATTAATACTTTCTTAAGTGAGGTTACTTAATCCATTTGGTCACATTAATAATCATAAGCGTAAAATCACTATTCATAATTTAATATTCCCCAAAAAAAATTTGATCTTATTAGAATCTAAATTTTATACTGAACACAACTTTAGAAGACCATTTTTTGAAAATCATTACACATTTTTAATTATTTATGGTTTACATAAATATTTTTAAATATCATTTTTCCAATGTTCATCAATAATATACATTCTATATTTATCCGGACATTTGAAAATTCAAAAACTTCACCATAAAAAGAAATCATAATTTTATTTATCTCAATGGATTACACAAGGCAGTTACAGTCTCATTACATAGCCCCTTATAACACCAATATAGGACCTTAGTGTAAGGTTTTCTAAGGTGATAGAATCTTGGGGCAGCTCAGCTAACATTGCCTGAGTGGTGATTTCTATTAGCTTGAACTTCTCCCAAAGGTGATTCTGTTCCAGCTTCACACGATGATGTTCGACTTGGGTTTCATCCAGAGAAAATCCCGGTGGTGCTAGATCCTTCCCAAGTTCTATCAGATGGGCTTCAATTGGCCCGAGACTACTGGATGAGGACATCAATTCTTCTTTCTATATTAACCAGTATCACTTGTATTTATAAAAAATAATCAAAACATTTAATTTCCAATGGTCATATTGACTAACAGCCATATAACAGTCAAAACCCAGTGGTCTCATTTTAATTATACTCATTTCATTAAATGAAATATATTTGTAGAGTATAAAATAAAATAACACACTAATTTAGGAAACAAAAAAATTATTCAGAATTTTTGGTCGTTACATTCTTCCCCCCTTATGAAATTTCATCCCTGATATTTTTAATAGGTACCCTCATAAGAGAAACGATGTGGGTACTTCTGGCTCATAGACTCCTCTGGTTCCCACGTGGATTCTTCATATTTGTGGTTCCTCCACACCACCTTAATAAGGTGGGTAGTCTTATTGTGTAGAACCTTGTCTCTACAATCCAATATCTCCACCAGCTACTCCTCATAGGGGAGGTCATGTTTCAATTGTACCACCTCTGTGTTTAGTACATGTGAAGGGTCTGGTATGTGCTTCCTTAATAGCGATACGTGGAAGACATCGTGAACTTGTGATAGATTTGGAGAAAGTGAAAGCTGATAGGCCACTGCTCCCATGCGATCAAAGATTTCATAGGGGCCAATGTACCTAGGGATGAGCTTCCCTTTCTTCCCAAACCTCATGACTCTATTCCAATGTGAAATTCAAAGAATGACCTTGTCACCAACATCAAACTCCAAGTCCCTTTGATGATTGTTTTTATAGATATTTTGTCGACTTTGAGAAGCATTATTGTGTTATTGGATGGAATGGACTTTTTCTGTAATCTCTTGCACAAGATTAGGCCCAAGAAACTTTCTCTCACAAACATCATCCCAATAAGTAAGAGTTCTACATCACTTCCCATAGAGAGCTTCATAGGGTGCCATTTGAATGCTCAAGTGGAATCTATTGTTGTAAAAGAACTCAACTAACGGGAGATGTCGACCCCATCCACCTTTGACTTACATTGAGAATGTTCTCAGTATTTCCTCGAGTGTTTGAATAGTCCTTTCAGATTGGTCATCATTTTGGGGGTGATAAGACATACTGATGCTTAATTCAGTGCACAGATCATGTTGAATACTTCTCCATAATTTTGATGTGAACCTTGGTTCACAATCAGATATGAATGAAAGTGGAACTCCATGTAGCCTTGCCACTTCCTTCAAATAAATTGTGGTGATTTGATCAAGAGAGAAATATTCTTGGATAGAGATAAAATGTGAAGTCTTGGTGAGACGGTCCACAATAACCCATATCGTATTGTTTCCTTAGGAAGTTCTCAGAAGACCACTGACGAAGTCGATAGTGATATTGTCCCACTTTCATGCTGGTATGGGTAGTGATTGTAATACCCCTTTAGGAAGTTGTCATTTTGCCTTCACTTACTGACATACAAGGCACCTTGATGTGTAGTTAGCAATCTCCCTTCTCATATTATCCCAAAAAAATGATCACAAATTTCCCTATACATTTTTGTGATTCCAAGATGTATAGAGAAAGTAAATCTATGATCTTCATCCATCAGCTCCTTCTTTATTTCCAGAAAATATGGAACACATAGTCTTGTTTGAAATTTCAGTACACCTTCTTGATCAATATTGAACTCAGGAAACATTGCATCCTTTACAGCTTCAAACTTCTTTTGTAACAAAGGATATTCTTTCTGTGCTTTCATGATCTTCTCATGTAATGATGGTTTGGAAATCATTTGGGTTAGGGTTGATGATGTCCCTTCCCTTATACTTACCAAGTCCAAATTTACTAGGTCATTAATCAAAGTATCTCTTTGAATCCTCATCATGGAAAGAACCACTGGGTCATTCCTACTCAATGCATCAGCAACATTGTTTGCTCTTCCCGTATGATAATGAATTGAAAAATCGAAGTCTTTATGAAGTTCCAACCATCTCCTTTGTCTCACGTTCAATTCCTTTTGTGTGAAAATATAATTAAAACATTGATAGTCTGTGTATATATCACATTTCTACCCATAAAGATAGTGCCTCCATATATTCAGAGAAAAAATGACCGTAGCCAGCTCCAGATCATGAATAGGATAATTTTGCTCATGAGTCTTCAACTGTCGAGATGAATAAGAAATGACTTTGTCATTTTTCATGAGGACGCACACAATTCCTTTCAGAGATGCATCGCTAAAAATAACGAATCCTTCTCTACTTCAGGGCAGTGTTAACACGGGTGCAGTAAACAATCTCTTCTTCATCTATTGGAAAAGTTCCTCACACTATTTTATCCATATGAACTTGAACCCTTTTCGAGTTAAATTGGTTAATGGATTAGAAATTCAATGAAAGTTCTTCACAAACTTCCTATAATATCCTGCTAATCAAAGAAAACTATGAATCTCAGTTATTGTTGTAGGTTGAGGTCACTTCTCTATAAATTTTATCTTTGCAGTGTCAACTGTGATTCCTTCATTGGTGATAATGTGCCCCAAGAAAGAAACTTTTTTTAACCAGAATTCACATTTACCGAACTTTCCAAAAATCATCTCCTTCCGTAGAGTTTGTAAAATAACCCTTAGATGATCTTCATGCTCCTCCTGAATTTTGGAATATATCAGAATATCATCAATAAAAGATACCAAAAAATTATCAAGGTAGTCCTTAAATATTCCATTCATCCAATCCATAAAAATAAAATGTGCATTAGTCAGTCCAAAGGGCATAACAAAAAACTCATAATGCCCATATCATGATCAGAAGGCATTTTTTGGAATAACTTCTTTCATCACCCTCAATTGATGATAACCCGATCGAAGATCAATCTTAGAGAAGAATTGAGCCCCATGAATTTGGACAAATAAGTCATCAATTCTTGGAAGAGGGTATTTTTTCTTCACTATGATCTCATTTAGTACTCTATAATCAATGCATATAGACATTGATCCATCCTTCTTCATCAAAAAGAGAACTAGTTCTCCCCAAGGAGACACACTTGGTCGGATAAACCCTTTCTCCAAATGATCTTGGAGTTGTTTATTTAATTCCTCTAGCTCCACATTGTCCATCCTATATGGGATCTTTGATATCAGCTGAGATTGAGGTACGAGTTCGATGGAGAACTCTACCTCTCTTTCTAGGGGAGGCCCAGGCAACTTTTCAAGAAATACATCAATGTATTCCTGGATGATGGGGACATTTTCTATCATTAAACTCTCATCTCCTTCTTATTCTTCACTGGTAAACTCCATAAAGAAGGATATATGGGGTTCTTTTAGACAATGTTGAGGTTGAGATATATCTCCTTGGAATATAACTATAGGTTTTCCATTCAAAAATACTAATATTTACTTGCTTCTGCAATTGATATTAGAATTATACTTTGAGAGCCAGTTCATCACTAGTATAATGTCAAATTCCAGCATGGGAATGACTAATAGATTTGTGATAAGATTGTGATCACTAATGTAAATACAAGAGTTTAAAAACACTGACGATGCTAGGATAGTCCCACCAAGAGTCCTAACTAATAAATCTACTTTTAGAAAATCAGGGGTTGATTCTAAATTCTTTGCAAACATGGAGGAAATAAAGGAATGAGTAGAACCAGAATCAAACAAAGTACTTGATAGCATTGAGAGGACAATAAGAATACCTTCTACCACATCATTCGGAGCTTCAACTTCATCTGTTTTGATAGAAAACCACATCCTTGATCTGTTGGCCTTTGCTGAGGCTGATGGTGGCTCCCTTACACTGCCCTCAGATTTTGACAGTGATTGGAAAATTACCCACGTAGTCCACAATTAAAGCAATATACATCAGGTAGGGACTGCACCATCTTTGTAGAGACCCGAAGCTTATCGTACATGGACATTACATTACTTTTGCGGAATACTTAGTACATAACAAAAACACACACACAAGGATCGTAATAGTTTAGTGTCTTTGGAAACTCGGAATATAATCTTCTAATCGTGGTGAAAGATCTTCAAAATCTCCCATAAAGATCTTCCTTATTTTTTTTTTACCTAAAACCTTTCATTATATCCTGGGGAAAAGAAAACATAAAAGGGTGAGCTCAAATGCTCAGTAAGGGTAAACAAAAGAAATATCAATCACATCATATACATATGCACATAACTTTTGGAAATCTTAACCTGCAAAAGAGATCATAATTTCATAACATGGGGTAAATCATGGCAGTGAAATGTAATCACAATAATCATAACCTAAAACATGAAACTTTGTGGCATTCACACATAATCATAGAGAATCATTTCTTGTTAGTCAAGACTCATTGCCAAGACTATCTTAGTGTACAAAGTCCCTTTCTGAATCGAGTAACCCTCGTTTCAGTCCTGTTTCACTGAACCGGTATAACCTACCGTTCCAGCCCTGTCTATCTCATGAGATATAAAATCTTTACCCAATGCATTGGAGGGAGATATAGGTCCCACCCATCTTATAATGAATCCTTTCTTATGTGTGCCACATAATCATAAAACATACATCATCGCATAACACATGTAACAAAAATGGGATTCTTGAAACATCATGACATCATAAATAAATTCATATAAGATAAAGGAATTCATTAAAATAATTCCATCACAACATGATCAAATCAATGTAATAATATGGATAAAAACATAACCCTTTATTATCTTAGACGGAAAATAATTTTGATAAAATACTTGAACTCCATTCTTGAGGAAAATATCCTTTCTACTTCAAAAACATTTTTCCTTTCATAACATGTCATGCGACTTTAAAATAAAAGAAGTTGATTAAAAATAAACTTGAAAACTTGTAAAGGAAGCTTCTTGGAAATAATGTTTTAAAAATCCATTCATGCCGTATAAGTTAAAAAAAACATTCTTCGTACTTTTGTCGGAAAAGTCAAAAAAGTACCTCGTACGAAAAACGACAAAAGATTCCTTTCATACATATTACTAAAAACTCACCGAAGGGTAAAAATGGATTTAAACAATTGTATGTGGATGGAAATAATATTACATATTGATGAAACATGGATGTGGATGATAAAATACACCCCAGTAAGTACTTACGAATAAACAATCTCGGATAAAAATGAGATTGTGATATTTCCCTTACCTTAGGTCCGATTTGCTTCGTAAGTGCCCGAACCTCCTGTATAATGATTTAAATCATGTTATTGACTTATTCCAGAATCATATTCATTGTTATTATATCATATATGGTCCGCTTATGACTTTATATTACCCGTTCTTTTGTAAATTCATGTTAAAGTAGCGTTTTGGGTAAAATCGTCTCATTTGTAGTTTGTGTTTTTAACTTGTAATTATTCATATGATTACTTAGATCATTATTACTTAATTTCAGAATATAAAACATGATTTATATATATATATTCAGAATATACATATATAATAAATCAGTAAATGGAAAGAAATGCACCGTTCATGGAGACGGTAGTCCGTACGTACGCATGAACGCTGTTTTCGTTTCCTTATTGAATTGAGTGGAATTAAGTAGATGACATACATATAAATATAAATAATTACAGTATCATTATTAGGTAATATATTTTATTAGTACTTATTATATATACTTTACAATCATTCATTAATGGTTAATCATTGAGAATGAATCTCATCGCGTCGTGGAGACGGTAGTCCGTACGTACGCACGAGCGATGATATCGTTCCCATGGTCATGGAATTGCGCTGAAGTGTATTTATACTATTTCAGTATCAATATCACTTTATAATAATCATATATAGTTACTCATTAAACCATTATACCCATCCTTGTAAGGTGGTGGTGGAAAATAGATTACACCACGACGTAGAGACGGTATTCCGTACGTACGCACGCGCGGTGATTTCATTTTTTCCGTAGGATGGATAGAAGGTGAATTAGGTTTGTTTCATATTTATAATAACATATCAGTATGTAAGTAATACTGATGTTATTACTTTGTTATGAAACAACTAAAGAAGAAGAAGTTGAAGAAGAAAGAAATTGAAAAGATCGGTAATGGTTATTACCTCTTCTTTGAAATGCCTCTTTGAATCCTCCACTTAGGGAACTATGATTGGTCTTTGAAGAAGACCAGGACCTCTAGGATTATTCTAGGGAAGTGGAGAAGGGATTTTGGCAGAGGTTGGCCGAGCTTGAGTGCTCAAATTGGTGTGAGGAGGAAGGGGGAGGAGGTGCCCTTTTATAAGGGAGGAGAGGGGCATCTTAGGAATATCTCAAAATATTATTTTATATTAAAGTCAAAATCGGTTTATAATGGTTTCAAAGGGTCTTATTTAGAAGCTAAAGTGGGGATGGGTCGAAATCCTATCAACCAATAGGATTTAGAAAAGTTTATGATATTATTTTAACCTTATCAATTAGATTTAACTCTAAGTTAAATAATTTTACTTTTACCGTGTCTTTTTGTTTTCTTTCACTATATGGTTAATACACTTACTATAACATGCCAAAAGAACCCCAAATTGTTTATTACTAATACATATATCCTTATATATGTAATTTGGCCGAACCTTAGATTTTTAGGAATAAAATAACAATTAATAATATAATATTTGATTTAAAAACTATTTTGTGACAATTTTGACACTATTTGATATATGATTTTTGTGAAAGTCATAAAAGAATTATATGTTCGAACCAAGTTGATTAAATCAACACTAATATATCATAGTAACCTAGAAAATTAGTGGAATTCATAAAAAGTCTCAAATTACATTTATTTTGGTGTTTATAACATCAATTATGTCAATATTTCATAAATAAGATAATTACTGCATCATCATTGTGTCATAAATAAATTAAATTATTTAATGTCTAAAAATTACAAATAAAATACCATTATGTAGGAAATACTTTTAGATTTCTAATGAATATTTATAGTCGAATTTATCTTATGTATAACCCCATATTAAAAATTATTTACTTATTAAACATTGATTTTAACTATTTTAACCCTTCTTTAAATAAATTAATAATAAATGTCCTAATCTTATCCAAGTGGGCCTAAATGGTCATATTTTATTCATAAGGTTGTTTTTGGTCGAATTACACTTATCCAATAGAATTAGGACATGTGTTAGGGTAATAGTAATATCATATTTACCCTTAGTTACCCTATTTACTATTAACCGCGGTAAAAAAAGTAAAAAGTTACTATTCACCAAAAAATTATTTTCATCTCATTGAACAACATTTTACTTACTGACATCAACCGTGTCTCTCGGATTTTTGAAATTCCATTCACAGAAGCGGTAAAATTAAGTTTTATGAAAAATTCAGTTTTTTTAACTACCACTTAGTAGTTTCACTATTCATCAAAAATTGATGTTTTTCAGAACAATGCCAAAATTTCATCCTAAGCTATATTTTATATTCCGAATTCAAAAATAAAGTCTATTTTTACCAAATTCATAACATAGAAGTTTCATTAATTATTTTTATAATTAAATCTCGCTGTTAAAACAAATAGCGTGTTTTTAAGAAACAATATCTATCAAAAGATTGACACTTGATTATGTCTGGTTTAAATGTGAAATTACAACCAATGACCAACATTGTATTAAATTGTAAAAATTTATTCTAAATATACTTTAAAACCACTCAAATTAATAATTTATCACTATTAATTATTTCGATTAAAAAAGTTGTTTTTAATTAAAATTTAGTAATTTTCACTATTCATCAGAATATGAAAGTTATCCGAAATGTAACAAAATTTCACCTTAGGCTAAATTCGATACTCCGAATCCAAAAATGAAATCCATTTTGAAAAATAAAATTTACAAAATTTCAAAAAGTGGTTATTACTATTCATAACGGCTAGTTTTAATAACATTTTAATAGCATATCGTTGTTTAGTGAAACTCGTTATTGCGTACTACACACGCTATCGAGGAAGGTCGCGATTGCGTGTAATGAAAGGCAAGTCAAGGATGCATGTTGTGCAAGCTCCTTTTGGTGTAGCGTACAACACAAGACATTAGTGAAATAAAAAGAATATTTTTCATAAAATATCGGGCTGTTACATTCTACCCCCCTTAAAATGAATTTCGTCCTCGAAATTCGTCGGGGTTATAAATGGTTTACTATTCGAAAGTTTATTTAATAGAATCCCACATCGTAAAAAGGAATACCAAAACTTGGCTTTAAAAACTAAAGTATGAAATGTAACGATTACCCAAATAAACTAATCTCTGGGTTTCCACATAGGTAAAAATATGGATATGGAAGATAAATCTAACCATCATGTTCTGTTGGAGAGTGGTAGAGAACATGGCTATGGAAAAGCCAGTAATCACAAATCCATAGATTTGTGATGATATAAGGTACCATCTGATTCATCAGGTATAAGATCACTAGGACAACATTTTTGGTTTTCAAGATCATTTCCCTAAAGTTGAAAATTTGAATTAGAATAAATACTTACCTTATTTTGGTACAATCTCACTGTTGTTCGTGACTTGAACAATTTCCACTTCATCTCTTAAATAAATGAAGTTGAATTTGTTATTCGTGAAGTGTTAGCAGATTATGTGATAGAATGACGGGTCATTCCATCTGTCTCAAACAAAAGGTTAGCAAAAATTATATACATAAGTCGGTCTATAGTGAGATTAATCATATATGGTTCCTAAAATGGACTTATACTTCATATATCATACTGATTAATATAATAAAACTAGTTTCTACTAAACAGGGACTTCCTGTAGGCCAGTGGTAGGCGATAAAGGCCAGTCGCACTTCGGTTGTGGGTTAGATTCCCACAGCCTTGTCCGACGCGATGGGTTGTCGCCCGTCCTGCAGGTTGTCCTTTTTCTAAAACTATATTACTATAACATCCCATCAATAATATCGAAAAAACTTCTATCCTTAAACAATACTAACTTATGTCCAACATAATCCATTCTAATCTTTAGGCTTATCCATAATACTGCAGTCCACTCTCATAATATAGTGAAAACGATTACCAGAGATTTAATACTATCGTTAATCCCCATATATATGTCTTGTTGGTCACATTCCAAACATTCAAAGGCCTTAATCATGTATTCTCTTGAATACCCATTGAACCATAGTGAAAACTTGAATGTAGTTTAAAGTTAACACCTTCCACATACCAAAATCCTCAAAATTGTATATACTCAAACCATGATATCACTTAGTCCTTATATTAATCATGAGCTCATGAATACTATTAAACATTTCATTTTCTCGTTTTCCCTTCATTATGCGCATATCATCTTATTTCCAAAATATATCAATCACTTTGAATACCACATCAATAAAAATTGCAATACTCAATGATACAACATTATTTCGAAATCCCATTACATAAACACTTAATCATTCCACCACATCGTTGTCATATTCAACATTGCCAATAGTGATCGCATGTGACTTCCCTTTGTCCTTTGCCTTCAGTGGTTTCTCATGTTGATCATCACTAACCCTTGGATTAGGGCATTTATTAGCATAATGCCCCATTTCCTTGCACTTGAAGCATTGAAGTGTTGGTGGTGCGTTCTCTGCAGTGTTTGATTTATTCACATCATTAGAAACCCTTTTTCCATTACTTCGACACTCAGCTGCTCGATGACCTTCTTTTCCACACTTAAAACAATTTCTAGTCCCTTTAAGACAATCTCCACCATGCTTCTTTCCACACTTTGTGCATAAGGAAACATTCATCTTCTTTTCACCATTATTCTGAGATTCTCCTTGAACTCCATATTTCGTTTTTTGTCAAAACCATGAGATGGATATGTAACACCAACTTCCATTTCTACCTTGATAGCACAACGCACAATTTCTTCATAGCTACTGAAGTCTCTTATCGCTAATGCCCTTCGAAGACTTGGTTTTAAGCCATTGAAAAATCGATCAACTTTACTTTCAGGTTGGATGATAATGCCAGATGCATACCTTGCAAGTCTTGTAAAATTCGCTTCGTATATACCAACAGATTCATCATCCTTTTGCTTTAGTTCAAGAAACTCCTTCTCCATCTTTGTTCAAAGAATACGAGGGAAGTACTTATTGAAAAATAAGTTCTTGAACTCGTCCCATTCCATGGACTCAATTTCATCTCTTTGCCTTGTATTCTTGATAAGATTCCACCATTGATCAGCTTCACCTTCCAAACAATATACTGCTAAGATGACTTTATCATGTTCAGAACATTGAAGAACTGAAAATATCTATTCAGTGGTACTGATCCATTGTTCAGCAACAAGTGGATCAGAAGACCCACTGAAAGAAGGTGGACGTTGCCTCATGAAGGACTCAATAGAATATTGTTCCCTTCTCTGCTCATTTGGAAGTCCAGAATGATTCATAGCTTGTGTAAGTATAGCAATAAGATTTTGCACTCCATCTCCCATAACATTTGTTTGTTCAGGAGGAAAATCATTGCATTGTCCATTGCATTGATCAACACGGTTCCTTCGGGTTCCAGCCATCGTCTAAAACCCAAAAAGAATAGTGTGAGAGGCAAAAATCATGCTAGGGAAAACAACATAATAAAGGGGGAGTACCTTAAATATCTAACATCTTAGGTTTAATTCTATGATCGTTAGCGTAGTTCTAGTACTATAACTTATACGTATACTTAACCTTAGGGACATCCCTAGACATACCGTAGAAATATCTCTAGGGATCTCACTAACGTTTTCGCATCTTAGTTTCCAAAGGTTGACTAAACCTTTCCTCTGATACCAACTGTAGAGACCCGAATCTTATCGTACATGGACATTACATTACTTTTGTGGAATACTTAGTACATAACAAAAACACACACACAAGGATCGTAATAGTTTAGTGTCTTTGGAAACTCGGAATATAATCTTCTAATCGTGGTGAAAGATCTTCAAAATCTCCCATAAAGATCTTCCTTTTTTTTACCTAAAACCTTTATTTATATCCTGGGGAAAAGAAAACATAAAAGGGTGGGCTCAAATTCTCAGTAAGGGTAAACAAAATAAATATCAATCACATCATATACATAAGCACATAACTTTTGGAAATCTTAACCTGCAAAAGAGATCATAATTTCATAACATGGGGTAAATCATGGCAGTGAAATGTAATCACAATAATCATAACCTAAAACATGAAACTTTGTGGCATTCACACATAATCATAGAGAATCATTTCTTGTTATTCAAGACTCATTGCCAAGACTATCTTAGTGGACAAAGTCCCTTTCTGAATCGAGTAACCCTCGTTTCAGTCCTGTTTCACTGAACCGGTATAACCTACCGTTCCAGCCCTGTCTATCTCATGAGATATAAAATCATTACCCAATGCATTGGAGGGAGATATAGGTCCCACCCATCTTATAATGAATCCTTTCTTATGTGTGCCACATAATCATAAAACATACATCATCGCATAACACATGTAACAAAAATGGGATTCTTGAAACATCATGACATCATAAATCAATTCATATAAGATAAAGGAATTCATAAAAATAATTCCATCACAACATGATCAAATCAATGTAATAATATGGATAAAAACAGAACCCTTTATTATCTTAGATGGAAAATAATTTTGATAAAATACTTGAACTCCATTCTTGAGGAAAATATCCTTTCTACTTCAAAAACATTTTTCCTTTCATAACATGTCATACGACTTTAAAATAAAAGAAGTTGATTAAAAATAAACTTGAAAACTTTTAAAGGAAGCTTCTTGGAAATAATGTTTTAAAAATCCATTCATGCCGTATAAGTTAAAAAAAACATTCTTCGTACTTTTGTTGGAAAAGTCAAAAAGTACCTCGTACGAAAAACGACAAAAGATTCGTTTCATACATATTACTAAAAACTCACCGAAGGGTAAAAATGGATTTAAAAAATTGTAGGTGGATGGAAATAATATTACATATTGATGAAACATGGATGTGGATGATAAAATACACCCCAGTAAGTACTTATGAATAAACAATCTCGGATAAAAATGAGATTGTGATATTTCCCTTACCTTAGGTCCGATTTGCTTCGTAAGTGCCCGAACCTCCTGTATAATGATTTAAATCATGTTATTGACTTATTCCAGAATCATATTCATTGTTATTATATCATATATGGTCCGCTTATGACTTTATATTACCTGTTCTTTTGTAAATTCATGTTAAAGTAGCGTTTTGGGTAAAATCGTCTCATTTGTCGTTTGTGTTTTTAACTTGTAATTATTCATATGATTACTTAGATCATGATTACTTAATTTCAGAATATAAAACATGATTTATATATATATATTCAGAATATACATATATAATAAATCAGTAAATGGAAAGAAATACACCGTTCATGGAGACGGTAGTCCGTACGTACGCATGAACGCTGTTTTCGTTTCCTTATTGAATTGAATGGAATTAAGTAGATGACATACATATAAATATAAATAATTACAGTATCATTATTAGGTAATATATTTCATTAGTACTTATTATATATACTTTATAATCATTCATTAATGGTTAATCATTGAGAATGAATCTCATCGCGTCGTGGAGACGGTAGTCCGTACGTACGCATGAGCGATGATATCGTTCCCATGGTCGTGGAATTGCGTTGAAGTGTATTTATACTATTTCAGTATCAATATCACTTTATAATAATCATATATAGTTACTCATTAAACCATTATACCCATCCTTGTAAGGTGGTGGTGGAAAATAGATTACACCACGGCGTGGAGACGGTATTCCGTACGTACGCACGCGCGGTGATTTCATTTTTTCCGTAGGATGGATAGAAGGTGAATTAGGGTTGTTTCATATTTATAATAACATATAAGTATGTAAGTAATACTGATTTTATTACTTTTTTATGAAACAACTAAAGAAGAAGAAGTTGAAGAAGAAAGAAATTGAAAAGATCGGTAATGGTTATTACCTCTTCTTTGAAACGCCTCTTTGAATCCTCCACTTAGGGAACTAAGATTGGTCTTTGAAGAAGACCAGGACCTCTAGGATTATTCTAGGGAAGTGGAGAAGGGATTTTGGCAGAGGTTGGCCGAGATTGAGTGCTCAAATTGGTGTGAGGAGGAAGGGGGAGGAGGTGCCCTTTTATAAGGGAGGAGAGGGGCACCTTAGGAATATCTCAAAATATTATTTTATATTAAAGTCAAAATCGGTTTATAATGGTTCCAAATGGTATTATTTCGAATATAAAGTGGGTATGGGTCTAAATCCTATAAACCAATAGGATTTAGACAAGTTTATGATATTATTTTAACCTTATCAATTAGATTTAACTCTAAGTTAAATAATTTAACTTTTACCGTGTCTTTTTGTTTTCTTTCACTATATGGTTAATACACTTACTATAACATGCCAAACGAACCCCAAATTGTTTATTACTAATACATATATCCTTATCTAAGTCATTTGTCCGAACCTTATATTTTTAGGAATAAAATAACAATTAATAATATAATATTTGATTTAAAAACTATTTTGTGTCAATTTTGACACTATTTGATATATGATTTTTGTGAAAGTCATAACAGAATTATATGTTCGAAACAAGTTGATTAAATCAACACTAATATATCATAGTAACCTATAAAATTAGTGGAATTCATAAAAAGTCTCAAATTACATTTATTTTGGTGTTTATAACATCAATTATGTCAATATTTCATAAATAAGATAAATACTGCATCATCATTGTGTCATAAATAAATTAAATTCTTTAATGTATAAAAATTACAAATAAAATACCATTATGTAGGAAATCTTTTTATATTTCTAATGAATATTTATAGTCGAATTTATCTTATGTATAACCCCATATTAAAAATGATTTACTTATTAAACATTGATTTTAACTATTTTAACCCTTCTTTAAATAAATTAATAATAAATGTCCTAATCTAATCCAAGTGGGCCTAAATGGTCATATTTTATTCATAAGGTTGTTTTTGGTCGAATTACACTTATCCAATAGAATTAGAACATGTGTTAGGGTAATAGTAATATCATATTTACCCTTAGTTACCCTATTTACTATTAACCGCGGTAAAAAAAGTAAAAAGTTACTATTCACCAAAAAATTATTTTCATCTCATTGAACCACATTTTACTTACTGACATCAACCGTGTCTCTCGGATTTTTGAAATTCCATTCACAGAAGCGGTAAAATTAAGTTTTATGAAAAATTCAGTTTTTTTAACTACCACTTAGTAGTTTCACTATTCATCAAAAATTGATGTTTTTCAGAACAATGCCAAAATTTCATCCTAAGCTATATTTTATATTCAGAATTCAAAAATAAAGTCTATTTTTACCAAATTCATAACATAGAAGTTTCATTAATTATTTTTATAATTAAATCCCGCTGTTAAAACAAATAGCGTGTTTTTAAGAAACAATATCTATCAAAAGATTGACACTTGATTATGTCTGGTTTAAATGTGAAATTACAACCAATGACCAACATTGTATTAAATTGTAAAAATATATTCTAAATATACTTTAAATCCACTCAAATTAATAATTTATCACTATTAATTATTTCGATTAAAAAAGTTGTTTGTAATTAAAATTTAGTAATTTTCACTATTCATCAGAATATGAAAGTTATCCGAAATGTACCAAAATTTCACCTTAGGCTAAATTCGATACTCCGAATCCAAAAATGAAATCCATTTTGAAAAATAAAATTTACAAAATTTCAAAAAGTGGTTATTACTATTCATAACGGCTAGTTTTAATAACATTTTAATAGCATATCGTTGTTTAGTGAAACTCGTTATTGCGTACTACACACGCTATCGAGGAAGGTCGTGATTGCGTGTAATGCAAGGCAAGTCAAGGATGCGTGTTGTGCAAGCTCCTTTTGGTGTAGCGTACAACACAAGACATTAGTGAAATAAAAAGAATATTTTTCATAAAATCTCGGGCTGTTACAATCTTCCCCTTGTCTTTAGTGTTTGGAAGCTGAGGTTTCACCTCACCATGACAATTCATCACAATGTGTCCATATCAACCACACTTTTAGCACTTCCCACTCTCGATCAGGCAGTTCCCTGAATGCTTCTTCCCACATTTATTACACATGGGAAGTTGTACTTTCTTTCCTCATCTTCCAAAAGTTTTCATATCCTAATTTCCATAAATAACTAAACTATCCTTTGATACCAACTATGGAATCCCACCTTTTTAATACATAACTTTTC
The DNA here is from genome assembly GCA_963277665.1 of Viscum album. NCBI lineage: Eukaryota > Viridiplantae > Streptophyta > Magnoliopsida > Santalales > Viscaceae > Viscum > Viscum album. The sequence continues at coordinate 1,530,628,161 of OY728120.1, read as the reverse complement.
ATTACATTTTACCTACAGAGGATCTTTAGAGTCTAGTGTCTTGGAAATCCAGAACATAATACATGAAAAAAACATAATAAATTCTTTTAAACCACTTATAATTCTTCATAATAGGTTCATAATATGTACAATTAATTCATCTCATATCATGGAGGCATACATAAATCGAAAGGGTGAGCAGAAAGTCCATTAAGGGTAAATAAGGAAATCAATATACTTTTGATATCAATAAGAACTTGAATAAAAAAATAAAGACATGAGAAATAGAAGTATAGTCATATCATAATGAAAATAAATTGGAACATAACATGAATATTTGGATACAAAATTTCATTTATACATTCATGAACATATCACCAAGGTCCATCCCCATGGTGTCATAAAAATTACCAAGGTTATTCACCAAGGTATCGTAAAACTTGTCATCTATAGAGATTAATTCTTTACCCAATGCATTAGAGCGCTATCAGGGTGCACCCTTAATATTTATTTACAAGCATGTGATCCAAATAGATCATAATCAAACATTTAATAAATAACCCATGTAAAATAAAAGAAATGGGTTTCATTTCAAGATCATGACATTTTAAATTTTTTTAAAATAAGATCATTATGTCATTTATAACCCATGGAAAGGGAGTGATGGATATATGTATGTCAATTATAGAAGAAAATACATCATCTTTTTATATTTATGAACACCCAAAGAAACTAAATAGGTCTGGGTATTTACATAAATAAAACAAGAGATTTTTTGGAGAGAAAGAGATAGAATGTTTGAGGTGAAATTTCTACATCATAACGACTATATAACATGGTTTTGGAAAACATTGAAAAGAGAGGGTACAAAAGTAACCCACTCCTAAAGAACTTATAATACAGTATAAATATAGAATAACATGGAGATAAGAACATGGTATGGAAATTTTAATGACATACCACATGAAAAGGAAACATGAAAGAAAAGAGAATACGCGATTCCTTTTTTGAAAAATTCGGCAGCCTAACAGCGTCACATAAAAATTCAGAAAACAAATTGATAAGAGTGGAAAGGTTCTCTCAACAATTAGACATGAAATGGATAGTAATTAAAAAATATATGAAAATACCCTCAACAATAAAATATGGAAACTAGAAGACATAACATAAAGGAAGTCATGGCTTAAAAGAGGAGGGTGAAACATTCCCTTACCTTGTAGAGTAACTTCAAAAGCTTGATGTTTGGGACCTTGGGAGGCTTGAGGGAACCTTGGAAGGACTAATTGGAAGTCAAAGAGACCAAAATATTATTAGGTAGGATTTCTAAATGAAACGAATTAGGGAAAGGCTACGTATTTATAGGAGAAGTGAGAGAACGAACCATTAATTGCCAAGGGACACCTCATCAGTGGTGTTGGAAAAACCATGGGCTTTCCCATGGTATTTGCCCATGGTATTGGCCACTTGGGAAACCTCATAACTTATATTACTATTCATAATTCTACCAGAATTATTGAATAATTATTACATCCTTAATGATGTTAGTAAACATGCGAAACTCAAAACTGTATTTTCACTATTCACCCAAGATTCAACTTTCTCAAAAAAGTCCCCAAAAAACACTTTAACCTAATATCGATGCTCTAAATTCATAAATGAACTCCGTTTTATGGAAATAATTTTCTAAATATTTTTAATTTAATTTTTAAATAAAATGATATTCACTGAAAATTCAATTGTTTCAGAAAAATCCCGAAAATTCACCTTAACCAAATATCGATGCTTTGATTTCAAAAATGAACTCCATTTTATGAAAGTAATTTTCTAAATATTTTTAATTTAATATTTAAATCAAAAACTCTATTCACCTGAAAAAACTAATACATAACCAATAATTTCTAAAACAGTTATTTACCTTTTTTATTGAATCACATTACTTAATCAAGGTGCCTAAATTATATTAATACTTTCTTAAGTGAGGTTACTTAATCCATTTGGTCACATTACTAATTATAAGCATAAAATCACTATACATAATTTATTATTCACCAAAAATTATGTTGACTTTATTAGACTCTAAATTTCATACTGAACACAAGTGTAGAAGACCAGTTTTTTAAAATCATTACACATTTTTAATTATTTAAGGTTTACATACATATTTTGAAATATCCTTTTTCCAAAATTCATCAATAATATACATCCTATATTTATCCAGACATTTGAAAATTCAAGAACTTCACTATAAAAAGAAATCATAATTTTATTTATCTCAAAGGATTACACAAGGCAGTTATGATCTCATTACATATCCCCTTATGACACCAGCATAGGACCTAATTGTAAGGTGTGATAAGGTGATAGAATCTTGGGGAGGCTCGGCCAACATTTCCTGAGTGGTGATTTCTATCAGCTTGAAATTCTCTCGAATGAGATTCTCTCTACCTTTACATGATGAAGTTTGGCTTGGGTTTGGTATAGAGAAAAGCCTAGTGGTGCTACCTCCTTCCCATGTTCTGTCAGATGGGCTTCAATCGGCCCGAGACTACTAGATGAGGCCATCAAATCTTCTTTCTCTATTAACCAAGATCACTTGTATTTAGAGACAATAATCGCAACATTTAGTTTCCAATGGTCATATTGACCAATGGTCATATAATAGTCAAAACCCAATAGTCTCATTTTAATTATACTCATTTCATTAAATGAAATAGTTTTGTTGAGTATAAAATAAAATAACACACAAAATTAAGAAAGAAATATTTATTCAAAATTTTGGGTCGTTAGATGAACAATATGGCGTGCCAATAGATTTTCCTCTCCAATATCTAACTAGAATGTGGTTAAATGATTCAATATACCATATCAAACCTCATAAAGAGAAATATGTATAGTAAATTTGAAAATATTATTATAGGTGAACCTTGTGATAGATACGTTTTTTTACCACAAAACTCTAATATCTAGGATGAATTCTTAATTAATGTCCTATAACAGCTATATCATAGGCTTAGTTATCCCTTCAGTATTTCATTGATATGTTATACTCAACAGTACCTATGAACTTAGTGCCTTTTTCAACACCTTCCAGGATGGGGAAGTAAAATGAGATAATCTTTCTGATATGATAGTACAAGGAACTCATTAAAGGCATATTATCTCTATGACATATATCCTTCCAAGCTCATCCAAAAATATGGTCTCTTTGATAGGTATAAGTGATAATCCTTTTTAAATATTTCCATGGTAACAAATATTATGTCATAGACACAAGGTGACTTATGTAACCCCATATAAATCTTTATTGACACAATACCATTTCAAATCAAGAATGGGAATTGAATGTAAAATTCATATTATCCACTATCATTTTTCATTCACCTACTGATAGGTGGAACATCGAGTAATGAAACTAGCTATCTCATGTTTCATACCAGACCTCGAATATTAGAAGCATATATCCTGGTACGTCATCGTAAGGCCAAGACAAACATCAAAAATAGTGTAATTAGACTGTCACATAAAATCTTCTCATATGAATACATTTACCCATGAATTTCCATGAATTTCCAAGAACTTTTCCTCCTTAATGTTCCAACTAGGTGGTGGACACTTTCCTGAAACACTCTTCTGTAGGAACCAAACCTTGGAATTAGGATGTTGCATCATCTTCAATTTATCAAGAAGAAAAGAGAACATAGATTAATTTTTAATTAAAAGATATAAATTATGGTCTTGGACCTCAAAATTATTATTAGAAAAGTGGTTCATCAACTTCCACTCCCAATTAGGTTCTTGAGCTTTCTATGTCTGTGTCATCCAGATCAGAGCATCAGAAACCAAAATTCCATTAATTGGAATTTAGGTAAGCTCAAATACAAATGAATCTAGGTATTCAACCCATATTCCCTTCAATATAATCAATTCGTGTTGTGTAAATATATACTTGAAGTTTTTTTGTCCTACCACTCAAAGAAAACTCTCCTAGTATTTAATATTTCAAACAATGTAAGGCATGAACAACAACTGCTAGTTCAAGATCATAGGTCATGGACTTCCACTCATGTGACATCAACTAAAAAGACCCATAAACCATAAAACTATATCCATATATCAAAAAAAATCCCAAAACGATGCTTGATGTATCATAATAACCAATTTAGCCACTACTGAGGTTATGATAAATCAGGATGTATTCTAAAATAATCATTCATTAAACTCCTTCAATTCTTTTAAACACAATTTATACCGCATTAATTTCATAGTTTTTTATACAATCCCATAAGAGGTGCTTCTAGGTGTGAAAAATCATGAATTAAATGCCTATAATAACTCACATTCCCTATTAAACTACACATATAAATGGTGTTCTTGGGATGATACTAAGAAACAATGATTCTCTCTTTCCCAAGGTCAAGTGATATTCTTATCTATGAAATGATGTTACTAATTAATTGGACCTTATCGGTCAAAAAAGTCAAATTTGGTCAACTTATCATTGATTTGGTGCTCTCTTTGTGTGATCAAAAATTATATCATGATGTTGGGAATGTTTTTGTTGAGTATGTTGGTACACTAAGATGTCTTCCATGAAGACTAACACAAAATAATCTCAACATTGTTGTAAAACCCATTTCATGATATCCATGAACACTATTGGAACTTTATTTATACTTAATAACATAACCAAATAACTATAAAATCCATATCTACTATGTAATTTTGTTCGTGGTATATCTGATTTTCAAAATTACATATGATGGTAGCCTGAAATCATATCAATCTTTGAGTAAATAGTTTCTCCTCAAGACTGATCCAATAGGTCGTCAATACATGTTATTGGATACTGGTTCCTATCTATATGATATTTCAACTGATGTAAATCCATGAAAAACCTAAGGTTACTATCCACCACTTGGAGTGAAGGATAGGTGAACCCCATATGGAAGCACTGGAACATATAAAACCCTCATCTTTTATGTCCTCTAGCTACCTCTTGAGATCTTGCAACTAAGTAGTATCCAACTTGTAAGGAGGAATGTATACTAGTGCTTCTCTTACACTAGGTCAATATAAAAATATACCTCTCTTAAGAGGTATTCCAATAATAAAACAGAGTAATAAAACCCTAAAATAATCAAATACAGGAGGGATGTATTCCAGAAATATTCCATAGTCATCTATATAAAGTATACTAATATTGGCTATCACTCCACCCAACCCCTGGTGCTTTTCTATAACTCTAGTTTTTTGGATATTCCATTAACCCTTGTTAATATATATGTCACCCTCTGGTGATGTGCATGAAACAATCGAATGATAAAAAATTACAAAATAATGATAGTGAACCAACCATTATATCCTAAATATTATTTCAAAACCTATCATCTTGATGACAAAAAGGGACGATAAGAAATAATAACGACCTATCTCATGGTGTAACTCATTGAACATGAATACACTATTTGGTTGAATACTGAATGGAGTATCGCGTTTCATAATGTAACATAAATACTCTATATTAGGACCGAGACAATATATAGTCTATAAATATATAAAGGATTGAAATCAACTTATATTAAATAGTGTATAGACTAGAGTATAGGATACTAAAATCAGTAATCTAATCATAGATGGACTAAAAATCCGCACCTTAGGGATCATATGCACTATATATATATATAGATATATGGCCTTAAGATAAATCATATCTACCCTGGGTATGGCCATTATTATTGAACAATAAATCTAGTGTTTTTTCCTTTTGTCATGAAAACAACCACATCCTGGACAATGATTATCTCTCCATCTCCATGACTCTCATAGGGATGGGAATCTTGATACAACAAGATAATATAATGTAGATCCTATTCCACTATGAATATGTGGAAAGTTCCTCTAGAATCTTTGATGATGCAGTATCTTTCCGCAATGAACATAATCAACTGGGGATCTATTGAATTCTGGTTTTATATGGACCTACTTACACACTGATGACTGACCAAGTGGTTACTCTGGCACACACTCGGACTAATGTTTCCTCAATTGGAAAGGTAGAAGTGATGCTTCCTTCTTATGGTCAAAGTTGTACTAGGTCTCTAAGCCAAACTACCATAGATCAATCCAATATCCTCCCTCATGTTATTATAATTATTCAAGGCTTGGTTTAATATCTCAAGGGTGGTAATCAAATGAGACACATTCTCTTACAATTAGATTTAATGATTGAGAACATCCTTGAATCATAAAACCTTGGGAAAATCATCACCCAGAATGATCGATGTATATTTTTGGAGCTCCTTGAAAGTAATGGTGTATTAAATAATTGGTAAAGTTCCCATCTCCAGTTGTATAAACTCTCTGGCTCTATCATCCCTTAATGTATAAAGATAGAAATAATCCCAGGGGACTTCTAAAAAATCAACCAAATCACATCCTAATGATGATTGTTCTATGTAAAAATTCCCCACCATCACTTGGTATAATATCATATCATATAAATTGAGATATTCACTCTCCTCTCATGATGTTTCCCAGGATTATAAAAGACAGATATCATTTTCTTCATCCATGACTCCAAAGTATGTGGACAACAATCCAAAAAACAAATACTAGGTGGGTGTTGCTACTGAAATTCCAACATCAACTCTACCATAGTAGGGGATGGTAATTGGGCTCCCTACATGGTAAACATGCGTAATATAAATCCCTCTTGAAACTATGGATCGACACCCAGATAAAATATAGTATGAGGTTATATAAGTTTCACTATAGGAGGTAATACTTGTGGCTTGTGGGACACCACCTACAGTGCATGGTTGTCTCCACCCTCCATGTACATTAATCTAGGACTTAATGGTATAATATCTATAAAAATTCCCAAAACAGTCCTTATAATATAATTGATAAAATTTTAAATCATTAGGAATAATAATGGAATACATAAAAAACTTTATATATAAATGCCACACCCCACTACAAGATCCAACAACCAATTATGGTTGGTTTGTAATATCATAAATAAACACAAGTGGAATTTCCTACTACCCACTACTAAGGTCATGTTGGGGTCATGTTCACTATTTCATGTAAGGGGTTCTATTATATAGTTTGGAAATTATATTTTATAGAGGAAAACACCCACTAAGTTGTAATTTTAATATACTTTTAATAAAAATCATTTCATTGAATAATTAATGATCACAATTAATAATCATAAATGAATAAAATTATCATGTTAGATGAGTTACCACTCCAAATATATAAATTACAATGGTTTATAAGTTTCAATTTTCAGGTCATGTAACTGCAACCAGGAATTTACATTCTATATCAAAATGAAACAAGTCTATAAACAATGGTTTGGTTATACTGGCTACCCTTCCCGATTTATAAAGTCCATCACATTTTATAAACCATTATTACACCCATTTAATCACAAATATAAATGTTCATCCCATACAACTAATGGTGTAATTTCCCATGTTCTTAACCAAATAAAAGTCCAAGGTATTTGAATTTTTTTATTCATTGGAAGGGTCATTATAAAAACATGGATTTATAATTTAATTGTGGGAGTTAGAATACTACGATGTGTTTTATTTAAATAAATTAATTTAATTTAATTATTAATTAAATGAGACTAAATGTAAAAATGAAATATTTAAATACATGTTTTAATAATAATAATATTTTGATAGTGAGTAAGATGATGATTATTATTATTATTATTAACAGAAGTTGTGTTTTAAGACAACCCAAAGTGTGTCTTCATCTTCTCTACTCACGGGAAACCCTGGATGAACCCCCTAGGTGTGTGGTCCCCCTTCAGCCCTTACTCTCTTGTGTGCATGATGCACCCCCACAGCCTCATCCTTCAGTTTCCATTTTCCCATTTTTTTCTTCATGAATCACTTATATCTTTTAAGGTACGCTATCTTTTCTTTCTCCTCTATGATTTTTGGTAGATATTTGGTCTCCTTATCTCCCTACATAGTTCGACCAAAACCGAAAGTTGAGGGCTAAACTTGATTTTTATTTTCTTTCAGTGTTTTGTTGTGTGAAAGGATTCTTGATACTCCTTTGGTCATATTATAATATCTTCCACCGAAGGTGAAGCATGTTTGGTCAATTCGGTCTACCGTCGACATTCGAGGTGAGGTTCTTTTTCCACTACATAGTTTCACAACTTTTATTTGAGGTTCTTTATATATTTTGAGTCTCATATCTATTTTTAGTGTGGTTTGAACATCTTTGAAGGCACACACACCTAAATTGGTATATATATATATACACATATATCTTCCTCATACATATTCCCTCATGGTGGGGGAAAATGTGTTTTGGATTAAAGGATATATATGTGAGTGTGTGTGTGTGTAGGAATGTTTGTTTCTGTGAGTGTGAGGTGGTTTTGAGTGGTCACCGCCAAATCTGACAAGTTAAAAGTGTCATCTTGGTCTAATGATTTAGGTAGGATCCCTTTACATTCCCTTATATATTAATAACATGTTAATTTATTACTCATTACACTGTTCATAGATTTTAATTAATTCATTTTTTTACTAAATTCTTCCTTCGACAAATTGAATGGGATGTTATATATAATAAATGAATTTTTTGAAGAGAGATATATTTTTTTATAATAAAACCACTACAATGAAGGTTCACTACCTTATGAACCAATATTTCGTGATTTTTGTATATATCATGCTTAGATTTGGTTTGAGTTTTCCATATGCCTCTTGTTGGTTATTTTTTTTGTGGAATGTTATCTTTCCCCCTATGAATAATATTAATGGAATTGTCATGTTTTATTAGTTTAAATGATGTTTATCGGGTAGTCTTATCCCTGATTATTTTCAATGAAGTTTCATGAGTACGTGTATTCATTTACCATGAAACATTCCATTTGACCCTTTGTGTCTTGCAAATAAATTTTTCATGTTGTGGAAAATAAAATGAATTAGTAAATGATTTGTGTAGTGTGTATTGTACTGGATTATAGCATACTCCTTAATGTATTGACCACGAAACTTTCCATTGTAAATGTTGACCCATATGAGCTTGTTTCAATGTTTTAATGAAATGAAGTGGCTTAATGGATTTGGATTGCCTTATAAATGGAAATTGACCATATAAGAAATTAACCTTTTTCCAATGATGCTTTCAAAGTTCTCCTTGAAACTTTTAAATGTTTTTCATGTCTTAATGAATTTGAATATGTATAATTAAATGAAATTAATTTCACATGAACGATTTCTCTTTTAAATGGATGAATCAAATGGTATTGATACATATAGAATGGTAAAACAATTCCCTCTACTTCTTCTTTATAAAATTCCTTATTTCAATTTTAATGATTAAAAAAAGATTTGAATATGACCATACCATTTATTCAATGTTATTCATGGATGAGCTTTTTAGAATGTCTTATTTAATTTCCTTGATGACATATGGTTGGGGGAAAGTTGATTCCATGTGTTTTTGTATATATCACATTGCCTAAGAAAGTGCCTAATCTTAATGCCATGTTTTAGTGCCATGATCTATATTATAAGCTTATTAGCTTGAGATATTAAAATTATAATAATGTGATGTAATTTTTACAAGCGTACTTTTGTGCTAAATTACTTAATCCATTTTGATGTCTTGATTGGTGTCCCTTGGATATCTTGGTATCTTGGGATCTTTACATTCCCTTTATGGAATGTGATGTTTATTTAGAATTATGAAATCTTATAAATGAATTTACTTAAGATATATGCCATGATTGATATGTATATTTTGAAACAGGATATGATAAAACATATGTTCCATATTAAGGATTCATGTATGGAGTCATGTACTTGGGTGGTTATACCACGACAAACTATGGGTGATGTATTGGGATTCTAGGAAAGGTATTTCTGGGAAGTTTATTATAATCTTAAGTGATACAGATTCCCTAGGGGAGGAATTGTGGATGAATGTTTTGAAAATATGGTTATTACTTTTGTAGGGGGATACATGACCCCCTATGTTAGATAAATAGGATAGACTCAGAAGTTACCATTCCTTGTAGTGATACAATGTAATTTTTTATGGACTAACTTTGATAGACTCGGTTGTATTGGATTATCGGATGGTACCATTTCAATACTTTGGATTCTTTTAGATCGGCTTAGGCGTACACAAGACACCACCCCTAGTTGGACATATTTGAATGATTGATTGTTTGGTCTTATGAGATGTATATTTTAATATTGTTGTGAAGACGTTGTGATGTTTTTTGATACATCTTACTTATACTTTTTATTGCTCAGGTGTTGACCAAGATATGAAACCCCAAGCCTGGGAACAAGATTGGGGGAAGGATTTTGTTGGGTTCCTTGTTTACATTGGTTCATGTTAGATGTATTATGAATTTCACATGTACCACCTTATTGATATCTATATTAGGACGAAGAAGGTGGTATGTGAGGGGGTATGTTTTGGAACCCAAACCATTGTGTTGTCATTTTATTTGTTATTTCTCTATGTTCACTGTAAATGAAACATTGTCTTAACATATATTTCACTTTTTGGATTTGGATAGACATTGGGTGTACCAACCTATTGATATCTATGTATCACAACCTTATAAAGATGAAATTTCACTTGGGTACCCAAGAATTACTTCCTTTTGGAGGTGCCCAGTTGATTTTTTGTGTTGTTTTCATGTTCTTGGGTGTTTGGAGCATAGGACCAATCTAGAGATCGTGTAATTTGTGGATCTATCCATTAGTATATTTTTCATTTATTACATTGTACTTAATATAATAATTGTTATTTATTATATTAGTAGCTTCATCTTTCATACATTCTTAATTTAATTGGGAATTTTCCATCTTTTATAAAAATATTATATTATTCTTATGTTGTTGTCTTTTCGTGTTTATGCTTCTACTATTTATTATATATATTTTATCACAGTGAATACTATGATATATGAGGTCATATTCTCCCCATAGAAACTCTATAGGACCTAACTACTAGTTAGCAGCCTCTATAGTTCCTGGAGATGTGCTTGAGGTCATGCAGCATCCAGTCTGGCTACCTGTTTGGTGGTAATCCAGGTCGGTATGTGAAAAATTGGTTTCAAAGATATTTTTTCTTTTTTCTTACTATTTTGGGATAGTACATAGGAGATTGGGATTTGTTGGCCCTTGCTAAATAGATGTGTGTAGGACTGATCACCCCACGTATGGAAAACAACCAAGTGACAAGGGTTACGATTGATGATCATGTTGTTTTCTATTACAGTTGTATTTTATTTCACCTAGATTGATTGTTGTATTTTTTTCACTTGATATTTATTTATGATGTTTATGTTATTTTTACCCTTTTTCTGGTTTTAAAAGGATGAATCATTTCATTCATCATATTAGGCACACATGAATTTAACATGTCATGCATATTCAATGCCATGTAGTTTAATTTTTAATTTGTTTTGGTGATTTAATTTTTTGAGTTGAGTAATATCAAATGCTTGATTGTATAATAGTCTAAGTTATTTATTTTTCCATGATTATGTGATTACAACATGTTTCTTTATGTTACTACTTATAATAACATTTTTTTTTAATGTAAAATTGGTTTCATGGATTAAGTTTAATGGTTTCGATTATGACTGGAGATAGTTTTCATTTATAAGGTGTATGGGTGCCTTATAGTGTGTAAAAGGTAACTCATTTGTTTGAACCATTATAAAAGTATTATATATTTAAATTTCATAAGAATTTTTTTTTAATTAAATGGGATCCACCCAAAAAATTGTAAAGTGTATGTGCTTTTTAGGGACTGGAAGATGGATAGTCATGTCATTGAATTATGATACTTGACTATTTTATATTAAGAAATGGTTATAACTATAAAATCCATTTTTTTAATTTGAAATGAATAATTTAAATTCCTAAATTCACAACTAGACCTATGTATGTTAGTTAGAGGCATGTTTCTTATGATATGACCAGGTATAATTGTTTGGAATTTCAAAAAATATGAGTAATTGCTAATTGGATTCATTTTGATGAGGCAATATTAGTATAAATCTGACCATTATAGGTTGAATTATCTATTAAAAATGAATTTATAATGATAAATCTTCTAGTAAGGATGGTATGGCAATAAATCAATGCTTAATGGTTTAAAAATGAAATGTGTTATAACTTTCCTCGTTTTCAATGAGTTATTCATCCAAAATCATGTGCCCAATACTTTTGTTTTAAAATGGGAACTTGATGTTTTGTTTTAAATATTTAAATGTTTAACGGTTAAATGTGAATAAATATATAAGGCTCGAAAATATAATCATAGGTGGTTACCTCTATTTAAAAACCTCATGTATGGGTAGTTTGAGCATCTCATTGAGTTTCCTTGGAACAGAAGCATGAGAATTCTCCACATGCATTATTTTCTTTCAAAATTGATTGGTAATTGAATTTTGAGCCTAGTGAATTGTATTTGTCGAATCCTGGGGATAGATTTGATGCTCTCTTCTTTGTATGGGGCTTTTTTTGACTGGTGGAACCCTTGAGTTTAAAATCCTTTCTAGTACTATGATATTTCTAATGCATGGTGCCAATTGGGTTCCATTGTCCCTCATAAAAAAACACTATCTTCTAAATGAAACCCTTTTTCATATGGGTGTTCATTGTATATTTGTATTTTTTACATGATTGAGAATCTAGTAATGCTCTATTTCTGTATTTTAGACATTCCTTATGCATGTTCCACTTCTTCATAGGTTTCGTGACCCTGTTTCTTTTCTTTGGGTGACTCGTGAGGTCATTGACCAATTTTATCATTATATAGGGAAATGATACCCGGCATTAAATTTATTTCATAGGAAATATAATATTTTAATTCATAGGGAATAAATCATATGTGTATTATTTTTTACATATCGTCTTACATATAAATCCTGGGGTAGAATGCATTAACGTACGCACTTCCATCGAGTGTTAAATGTTTTAAAAAAAGAGTTAATTTCGGTGTAATAATTGAGCCTTGTGAAATTGTGCATGGTCTCAAGTAATATCTAGAGTAGAGTTACCTATGAAATAATTAAAAAAGTTCATCCCAATTCTCGATAGGAATTTCTCAATACTCGGGTGTTTTGACAAGATGGTTGGTTCGGTTATAGTTTCCTTGTCTAAATCCTTAATGTTTGTAAGTTTAACTAAGAGCAGTGTCACTTGTTCATTTATGGTGAATTAGACCTGGGGTTCTTGTGAGCGGTAGGTATATCCCTCTTTAGTTGACTAGGACACTTCTAAGGTGGGGAGTTTCATGTCAAATCTGGTAATTGTGCACTTCCATGTATAATTAACTTAACCAACAAGGACCATTGGAAATGGTCAATTTTTCATAATTGCATTTCAGGCATGTATGTTCGGAATCATGTCAGTGCTCTCTTGAAAACACGATTTTTAAAAGGTTGTATATGTATGAAAATCATTGGAAACTTCATTGTTCTTATATGGGCTTCAATTGTTAAGTTCGAATGATAATGGAGTGCCTTGGGTGGTGAAGGAATCGTGGTGTGGTTTTTGGTGATGCGTCAACCGGTGAAGCTGAGTTTTCTCTTTGAAGTCGACCAGTTATTGTTTGACTATTCTTATTTCTAGTTGTTGGGTAATATTGACAAGAAACCTATATAATCCTTTTAGTTTATTCAACTATGCAACAAGCATGTCCCCTATCCTGACATCATCCTAGATGCACTAAGATAGTGTTGGTCTAATGTCGGGCTAAATCCTCAATACATGTTGGTCTTGGTAGGTACTCATCTAGTGTTTTAGGATTTATATGTGGTTCGTATCAAGGCATTCTAGTTTGAAGTGACCCTTGGGTCCCCAAGTAGGAATTCCTTTGATAGACTCTCAGACACCAGCTATTTTTTTGACTTGGCCGCTAGGTGGAAGTCACTCTAGGTTCAATCAATGATCTGATGTGAATGTCACGGATTTTTACTAACATATCACTCATAACAGGGAGTATGGACTACTCTAGATCGTTCCATACACCCCTATTTCAATGAATATGAGGTTAACTCAAACTTTTTTTCAATATTGGGAGTTTTTTTTTAAAATGTGTGATGATTCTAGAAGACTGGATAGGGATTACACCCTCGTTCATAATGTGGCATGAAAGATTATTGTCCGTGTGGTGGTTTTACTAGAAGACATCATCAGAATCCATATATAGACTCCTTTAGACATTCTTATTATAAACACAATATTTACATTGATAAAGGCATTGAATTTATCTTTGTAATGTTCCAACCATCTATGTCGGGTGTTTTAGATTAAGTTAGCCGATGTGACTCAACCTACTTCTTTCTTGTTCAATGTATATGGTTGGTGAAGGATGGTTTTTGGGAAGTTCGTTAGGTGGAAGAGAGTGTGATATGAGTTAGATTTAGGATTCCATGAAATGTTGGATTGACATGTCTGGGTGAGGTGAGTGGGGGAATCAGCCATTTGACTATTTTAAAATCACACCTGAGCATCCTTAAAATGATTGAGGTATGATTATTAGGAAATTCTAATGGTAGATGTGTTCTATCTTGGAATTTTCTCTCTTTAAAGGTTAAGACCTATGGTAGGGAGCACCACCAATTATTTATTTCAAGATATGATGACATGGTTATGTCTCTAGCTAAATGGGATAGAGTAAGCATCATTTCAATGTTTTGGTTGGGAAATAAGCATTGTCTCAATTCTTAATGGATTAAGTTCCAATTTCATAATCAATTCTCAAAGGTGTGTTGGGAATTTGGAAATCAAATGAGATAGTTTGAGTGAGACATCAAAAGCCTTTTAGGTTAGGAGATGTTTTTATTGTTCCTAAAGGATTCTCATGGATGAGAAGTTTGAATGTGGGGATTTGTAACATCCAATGTTTTGAACATGATGAAAATACAAGAGATTTTGAATTTTTTCATGTTTATTGGATGGGTCATTATTAAAAAAAACATTCAGAACATAATTACATGAGTTGGAACACTGTGATGTGGTTTATTTAAATAAATTAATTTTAGTTAACTTGTAATTAAATGATATTAATATGGGAAAATGAAAAATATTAAGAGATGTTTTAATAATAGTAACAATAATATCATCATGATGATATTAATATGTTATGTTTTAAGACACCTGAGAGGGGGTATCCTTCTCCCTTGTTCATGAAACACCTTGACCGAACCCCCATTTGGTGCATCATCCCCTTCTCGCCCTTTGTCTTTGGCATGCTTGACACACCCCTATGGACTCCCCATTATGTTACCATTTTCCATGGGTTTTCTTCATGAATATCTTCAATGATTCAAGTTACTCTATCTTCTCCCTTGTCCACTCCATTTATTTTCATGATTTGGTATCCCTATCTCCCTACGTAGTTCGGCTGAAACCCCAAGTCAAGTCTCAACCCTAGTTTTGGTTTTCTTCCAGTTTTAGGTTGTTTAAAAAGATTCTCGGGACACCATTGTTTGTATTATGACATATTAAACTGATGTAAAAGAGGATTGGGTTGATTTGGTTGGCCACCGCCATCTGCGCAAAGGTTATTTTTCCGCTGATTGGTTGTGCACCTATTATTTTTGGGTCTTTATGTTTTGTGAGTCATGTGAATATTTTGTAGTAGGTTTTTAATGTCTTTGAAGTTTCAAACACACATACATTGGTATGTATATATATATATATTCCTCAAACATATTCCCTCAGGGTGACGGGAATATGTATTTTGGTTTAAAGGATATATACATTTTTATAAGAATGTATGTTCTTGTGAGTGTTGGGAGGTTTTGAGTGGCCACCACAAAATATGAAAAGTTATGACTATTGGATTGGTCTAATCCTTGAGGGTCAATCCCTTTCCTTTCACTTTTATTTTATTAACACATTAATTAATTTCTTATCTAACCATTCTTAAGATTAAATTTTTATAGTTATATTTTAGATTAAATGCTTCCTTTAATAATTTGAATGAAATTATAAATATGATAAATTAATTTTTTGAAGATAAATATAATGTTTTTATAACAACCTACCAAGATGGAGGTGTAGTGCCTTATAAACCAAAAATCATTTATGATTATATATATCTTGCTGCTCTTTTGTTTTATTTTTCCATATGCCACTTGTTTTTTCTGGTTTTGTTGGAAGTTACCATTTTCCACCTTTGAATAATGTGATTGAAATTGTCATGTTTGATTAGTTTAAAAGAAATTTCCTAGATAGGACCATGCTCGATTAACTTAAATGAAACTTCCCATGTAGGTTTATTCTTGGACTATGAATCTTTCCATTTTACCCTTTCTGTCTTACAAATGATTTTCCATGTTTAGGAAAAGAGAATTAATTGGTAAATGGGTTATGTAGGGTGGATGAAGCTTGAATATTGCATCCTTTTTAATTTATTAACCATGAAACATTCCAATTGATATATCGATACTTATAATATTTTTTCCATGTTTTAATGGAATGTGATGCCTTAATGGAATTGTATTTACTTATAAATGTGAATACACAGTGTTGAAATTTCAATTTTTCCAATGGCACCTTCTTTGTGATAATTTAACCTTATAAATGGATTTTCCATGTATTAATAAAATTCACCAGGTTGAATTAAATTAAATGGATTTCACATCATGGTTTCCTATTTTAAATGGATGAATCAATTGGTCATCAAACATATAGAATGGTTAAGCTAGGCCTGCCACTTCAATTATAGTGTTTCAAAAAGGATTTGAATATGAATATCTTGTTTATTTAATTTTATGCACGAACAACCTTGTTAGCTTGTTTTGTTTAATTTCATTGATATCATATGGTTTGAGACATTTTGAGTCCATGTATTTTTTATATTCCATTGCTTATGCACGTTTTTAGTGGCCTGATCTATATTCTAATATTTTTAGCTTGATATATTTAAATTCTAATAATTTCATGTAATCATTACATGCATTCTTTTGAGATAAACGCATCATCCCATTTTGATGGATTAAAATATGTCTTTTGGGTATATTGGAAGCTTGGGATCTTTATTAGACCATGATGGTCTGATATGTTTAATTAGAGGTATGAAATATTATAAATTCATTTCCTTGTGATATTTTCATTGATTGATATGGCTCTTTTGAAATGGGTCTATAGAAAATATGGGTTCTTTATTAAGGATTCAGCGATAGACTCATGTGATCAAGTGTTTATACCATGACACACTAGGGGTGATTCTTTGGCGTGCCAAACATGGGATTCTATGGAGGTTTATTTTACTCCTGAGTGATACTAGTTCCCTAGGGGATCAACTGTGGATCGAACCATTAGAAAGATGGCAACTCCATGCCTTGAGTGATACACAGTACCCTACGTGAGATACCCAGGATATACTCAGATGTTACCATGACTCTTAGTGATAAAAATGACTCCATTTGGATTTAATTGGATGAACATGGTGGTGTTGGATTATAATATTTTACCATTGTCCTAAATGGGATTATTTTTAATATCCTTGGACAACAACTGGACTCCACCATTAGTTTAGAGAATTTAAATGATTGATTGTTTTCGCTTATGATATGCATATTTTATTAATGGTATGAGACCGTTGTTCTGTTACTTGATACTCATTGCTTCTAATTATTGTTTCTCATGTGTTGAACTAGATATGAGTCCCCATTCGAGAGAAAAATATTGGGGTAATTCTTTTTTTGGTTTCCATGGTTACATTGAAACAATTTATATGTATTATTACTTTCACAGGTACCTCCTTTCTGATATCTAGCATAGGAAAAATTATGTGGTAGGGGATGGGGGTACATTTAGGAACCCAATCCATGGTGTGGTCATTTTAATTGTTATTACACTACACTTAGTATAAATTCAAAATTTTCTTAATTTATATAAAACTGTTTGGATTGGGCTAGACACTCGTGGTGCCGACCTACTAAGATTAATGTCTCATACCCTACTCAGGTGACTATGCACTAGGGTACCAAAGAATTGCATATTTTTACATGACCTACATTGATTTCTTGGGATATTTTCTGGTGCATGGGAGTTAGGATCATAAGATCGATCATGAGCTCAGGATGCTCGTGGAGATAGTTGTTTGGCAATTTTCCCTTTGTTAAATTAAACTACTTACAGTAATTGTTACATATTAAAATTATAGAATCATATTTCATACAAGCCTAATGTAATTTGGATTTGGACTTATTTTATTAGAATATTATATTATTATTCAATTGAAATATATTCCTATTTATGCTTCCACTATCTATTATCTATTAACGAGGTACATACTCTAATCTATGATGGAATAGTATCCCTATTCACAAACTGTAGGCCACCACTGCTAGTCAGCAGCCTCTGCCATTCCGGGAGATGCACTTGATGTAATGTGCTAACCGATTTGGATAACTATTTGGTGGTAATCCTGGTCAGGACTTTACGAATGGCCCATTGATCAAACATTTTATAATTGGTTAATTAAGGTGAAACCATCATGCTATGCATGAAAACCCCCTTTGGGTGATAAAATCAATTTAGAAACCAAAATTTTATCCTAACCACATCAATGCATTCCATCGCAGATAATTAATACCAATAAACAAGAAAATAATTCAAAAAGTGTTGTCTATAAGTATGAATGTGGAATCTATACATAAATATAGTATATAGATAAACATTTCACATAATCAGGCTACAAATCAATGAAATCTACATGGCATAGAATACACATGAAATATGTATCTATATGATTAAATAATGATGCATGATTGTAATACCATCTTGTCATACAAGTCCAAGGGTAAATGAAAATACATATCAATAATAATAAATTCCATATATCATGTGCATCACTTAATTGTGAAATTAATAAAATAGTAATAGGAAAAATCTATAACATAAATTACCTTCGTTTGTAATTTATATTTTCCCTCTACATGAGTTAGCCACTTCCAGAAAGTGGCTCATTTCCAAATTCCAACACATTCCAAGTATCCTATATAATAATAGAAATAGTAACACAAATGGGGAAATAGGCTATAATTATACTTTTTGGTGTCCCTACCCAGTTGGCTTTGTAAAAATAACCAAACTGGTGGCCATAGAGCCTCAAGAGTGCCTCTTCATATGGAAATGGATTTCAACTAGTAGTGAGGGTCTATGAGTGTATGGTGAGGAGACTACACCCTCACGGTTAGAGTGTGGAATAACAGAATAAAAATTGAAACAAATTGAGGAATAATATTAAATAAATAAAAAATAGTGGAATAAGTAAAAAATCCAAACTGTATGAATAAAATGGTAGAAACCATATCAGAAAGTAATATTTAAAATGATGTTGATCATTTCATGCCATAAAAAGGGAATACATTGGATAAAAATAGTAGAAATATACAACACACTATACAAAAATGACAAAAGGATAAAAATCTACCGCCAATTTCACCACATGAATAATCTCAATCCTCTACTACCATACCCTATCAAAGCATAAGAAACCAGACATCAAACACAATAACCTCCTCTTTTTCAATACTTCAAATAATGGTTTCTGTGCGAGTACCAATTGACAACTTGAACTGGGTGTGATATATACTCATTATGCCACCAGTAATGGTGTGTGTAAAAAATCATGTCCATGCATATCATCTGAAATAGGGTGCAGGTATATCAGTAATAAGGTCTATAAATGATAAGTGATGTAATCTAGTCTAAAATAACATTCTATAAAAATATGTATATAAATTAATAATAACTTTATAATAGACAAAAGTATCATATATGGCCTATATCGACATATCAAGTATAATGAAGCTATGACATATACTGAACAATCTTTCATCATACATTTGTTGGTGAGGACCTAAGGCTAATGACCACAGTGCCTTCTTCAATTCCACAAATCTCATTGATTATAAAATTCATGCAATGTAGAACTACGTGGGTTTGAAAACTAGGGACCATGGCCATAGAATTATCTTTGAGCCCATGGATCTCATCTATAGAAAACTCTGAAAATACTTGGGTGGATCCCAAGGAGCAGGTGTGGGTAATTCCATAAAAGAAAGATCTAGGATAATATTTCAAGGAATCCAAGATATAATATGTAAATATTTTATCAAATCCACACTATTCATACTTTATCAATGTGATATATATATATATAAAATATAGGGTCCATGTTAGTGTATGTGCCATTTTATCGATATCATTAAATAATAAATGGAATAGGTCAAGGGGCCATTTTAGTGTCCATTCCCTTATAAATTTAATTTATCATAATCATTTAATTTATTATTTCCCATACTAGTGATAATGGATAAGGCCATGTTTGTTTCCATTCCCTTATCAACTTCATTAATCATAATCATGAATAAGAAAAATAATTATACATTTTATTCCACAACTACCATTTTAATCCATTTTATTACATATTATATCAGTAAATGAAATGATTCTAAATAAGTTAATTAAACTCAAAAAATTAATTTAATTTATAGTGACATCCTATTAATAAATTTAAATCATACCTCACCCTATTAGTGGTGAAAACATAATTAATTTAACGAACCCAGCTCATGGGTGGTTCTAGATGAGTTTGAAAACCTCTAAACATTCATATGGGTGTAATAACATGTTTTATATATAGTCTAAACATATAATTTAAGGGGGAATTATATAATTATTGTTTTGATTCACTATATCTCAAGCTAAAAAAACCCAACCTTTTAGAAAAAATTTATATACCACCTACCTTAGGTGTGAATCACTCTCATTGACTTTGATTGACCTATAACTAAGTATAGAATGGGGGAAATGAAGAAATAGACAAATACCATGTAAATAAGGCATATTAGAACAAATTTATTTTTCATTTCAAATGGCCAGATAAACAAAGAAAAGAAAACCATAGAGTCTATTTATTAACAAGATAGATCTATGTGATCGATGTGATTGAATTAGATGTTGTATGAAGGATTAATCCAAAATACAGGGTTAGAGAGGATTAAATATCTCAGGGGAGATGAAACTATATGAAATATGGTAATAGGTAAAAACATGGATTCATTACTTTTTTAAAAGGGTTGTTATATATTCATGACATGAATGGAAGTCATGTCATGAATTACTCGTGTTTTTCTCTTTATCCTAGAAAAAACTAGTTCATATAATGAATAGGATTTATTAAATGAATTTAGTTCCCACATTTTATGAAAATCATGTGGTATGTCGAGATAATTTAATGTTATGAATTCAATTCACATTATGAATTGAATTCGTGTAATTAATTTCATTCACATATAAATTTTTTTATACAGCCAAGATCTAGCCCCTAATACCTTTTTTCTAAATAGTAAACAGTCTAGTCAAATGGCTTACTTACTAGGGTCTAAGAAAAAAACTAAAACATAATAAGTATTTAAATAAATTTGAATGAATCCACACCTATTATAATATTCCAGATTTTATAACTCACCCCTCACAACATAATAAACTAGTTATAGAGGGATAAATAAAACATACATAATCCATATGGTTCAATCATTATGCCAAACATTCATAATTCCATACCTCACATATGTCTAGTGAGGCTATAGGCACTGGAGAATTTCTATAGTGTCATCATATAACCCATGGAACCCTATAAAGAGGATCCTAATTTATGGTCCCATAGAATGATTATGAATTGAATGGACTTAAATTTCCTTACCCAACTCAGAGTGAGTCAAGTGAAACCATTTGAATTAATAATTTGTTAATATCACATGGGGAGTAAAACCTCTTATCACATGTAACATGGAATAAATATAACCACCAAGTATTAGTTGGGGAACATTTACCTTATTCTAATGGATGTTGTTGGATGAGTGTCACTAGATGAATTGTATTTAACTGATAGAAATAAAAAAACATGAAAAATGTCATAAATTATGGCCTAAACAATGAATGAAACGAAAAAATTATTATAAATCACAAATCTATGTACGGGAAGTTTTAGATTTACATTAAGGTAACTTATTATGATATAAGACACTTTAATTTGAGGCTAAAAAATATTATAATTTAGAAGAGATGAAATGTGGGTGGAAAGAGCTACCAACCCAACTACTAAAAAAATTAGGATTTTTTTTAGGAATTTCATATCAAATCCATTCAAATAATTAATTATACAATTTTCCAATACTTTAGTTATGTCATGACCCCTTATCTAAGATCGAATCCCTTAATACACTGAAAAAACAAGAACCCAAATCTTGATTCATCATTGGACACCACCATCCCCCTTGGAGTAGTACTCTTTTATGTGAAAAGATTCATGGTGTATTCTAAAAACATCATTATTTGAAACATACACATGAGATGGAATTAACAACATAACCTAAAGGGTTGAGGAATAACCTTCAAATATTAAGAAAATTTTATCATGTGCTAGATAGATGTTCACACCCTTTTAGTCTTTGATATAATGAAAATCCTTATTGTGTAGAATGGTTTCACCTAAATATAAATAAAACTAATCTCTTTAAATCCTTACCAAGGAACAATTCCCTAAGTTCGTGATTTAATCATCCAATTTCATAAAATATTAATCTTATAGATCCACCCAATACGGTGTAGTGTCATACGTCTATGACATGGTTTTTTAAATCCTAAAGAAAATAATCTTTCACAACCCAAAAACAAAAAAAAATACTACCCTTTAAAAAATACAATAAAATATGTAGTTTTTACTATATAATCATCAAAAAATTAATTCCACATAGGCCCCCATCCTGGTGAAACAGCCTAGTATTGTTTCATGATCCTTGAACTTCTATGGAATTCTAGCCCGATCATTGGTCTAACATTTAAAATATTAACTCCCAACCTCGGTTGATATGTAAAATAGCTGAAAACCATCAAATCAAATATTATTGACCAAATTTAAAACATTTCAACACATTTTAATATATTGGGTATTATAACGGCCTTATTGACTCTTCCTTCCACTCCTACTCATCCTATACTCCAAGAACAACTATAGTGGATGATACACAAGAAATTTATAATATAGTATTTTCTAACTCCACCCAAACATTAGTCACTATTTTATAGATACAATCCATTATGAATAATAATTCATGTATTATTTATCCCACTAATCAATGGCATGGGTAATAATTGAGATGATTTTTCAATTATATATAATTTTGTTTCTTGATATATGGACACATAAAAAACATATTTTCTAAGGAACATAAGATATAATATTGAATCACTTACTCTTATTTTCAATATATACTATAATTCCTATCCTCAATGTTTTAGTATTCTTGATCAAATCAGGGATTAGGGTTATGAAAGTATCTTTTTTGGTTTGGGTGGTAATTCCTCATGGATGATTAATGGGTGAGGGGTGGAAGTTGGTTCTACCACTACTTCCATGAATTTTTCTACTCTCTTCATTTCTGGGAGGTGGTATCTTATGGAATTTTTTATTTCCTTGATTATTAATAATAAATTTTCATTATTTTCATTATGTTTTTTTCTAATTTTTATGTGATTTTATATTATATTTAAGAGTAGTATAATTTTTTATTGGTTTTTGGCTTTTTAGAATAATTTTTTAACATTCACTACTATAGTGAATTTCATTGATAACAGTAGTTTTTTTATTTCTATGATGATGGATAGTTTGACTGTGTGATTTTATCAATGAAAAGGTGCAAGAAATCCAAATGTATAATATTAAATGGGGAAAACCAAGGGTCAAATTAGAATAAGTGGATGTATTTTATCAATTAATGTGATATTTTTGATAGGATACATAATAATAAAATGGATCTTATGTAATAATAACAAGTTGTTATATATGAATTAATTAGAACCAAATGTGTTTACATATGAGTAATTAGAACCTAGAGATGTTTTAGAATCCAATGTTATTAGTTCATTTTAAGGATACACTAATTAAAGTACATTATATACATTTAATTATCGATATAGGTATATCAAAACCACTTACATAAAACAATACCAAAGATAGAGTCACACATCTAATGTTTTTTAGTTGTTCAATCCTTAAAGAACCACTATATAACATAATTACTTTTATACTACTCTATTTTTTTGGAACCATTCAAATATCATAACACACATAACATTATCAAAAATCATATCCCAGTATCTAATTAACATAGTGTTCATATTTACTCAATACTATGAAGTCCATGTAGCATATAAACTTAATTATTTTTTTTCAATTATGTGAACATTGAAAAAAAAATCTCTAAACATTATCACACCTTTTGGATGACAAAGATGTTGAAATCCAAGAACCATACCCCCAAAAGTATCAATAGAAATTATTGATATGAGATAAAAAATATAATATAATGAGGTAAATAAGATAATTAAACCGTTATGCACTTTGGATGAAAAGTAATTTCCCTGTGATAAACATTCTATAATAAAGAGGATCACAAGAATCCCTTCGGTAAACTTTCTATCCAAATATGGAAAGTCCTAAATATGAATCTCACATAGAAGATGATCCTAGATAGAGGATTTCGAATTAAAAATAATACTTTATATTGAAGGAAGAAATCATGAATATCATGTTGATTTGATCCTAGATTACACTTTTCCCATGTACAGATCACAGAATGGGTGTGAAAATGAATTTATATATAATGAATAATAAGATTATAAGACATTAAAAAGGAGGATGATCAATATAAGGTGGATTAAAAGAATATAATAATGGGATAAGGATTTGATATGAGATATAGATTCTTCGAGAGAGTAAGTAAATATTGGGAGTATCATATTCACAATTAGGGGAAGGTGTTAAGACCTATTTCATAGAGACTTATAAACTTATTTCAACATATTTTATTTAATTTTTTGATAGTTTGACCAATCTAGTTATTTAATTGTGTAAACATGGGTGATAATATTAATTATTTAATTCTTGGTTTATTAAAATTGATATTAATGTATTTTAATATGTGTTTGATACTTAATTCATATTATATAGTGGTGGAGAAATGCACAGTGAGTGTTAGAGATAGAGTGAATGTTTAATCACATCCTACCACTAAGTATTTATATGCCATTCATAGGTAGATTATAGTGGTTGAAAATTATATATGATGTTTTGAATTACACTAATAACATTACATATGATATTTCCTTATCTTTTCATGGTAGTGTATAAAAGTTACATCATTCCCTTGTGTATTTGATAACCACAATAGTAAGGGATTGAAAAACATAAATTGAACACCCTAACTAAGAAATGAAGTTATAATTCACACACGTCACTGAGTGGGATAACCTTATTCTGCTCAATTGGGCTTGATAGGATACCTTATGATACCTAGGTCTTCATTATAAAATCCAATGGGTCATTCTATAGAGTATTCCAATTCATCAAATGGTGGGAGCTCATCACATTTTTATGAGAAGTGGGAAAATTGATTAGGTTAATTGATTTCTTTCTCCTAGGTAAGTTACGCTCTTAATGGAATAAAACACTTAGTTTTCATTATAAATGATGTAATTTATATTCATTATTTTCCGTTTACCATAATTGTAATATTGACACCCCAACATATCATTTTAACTTCACCCCCTTAGTTAATCACTTTAAATTATATTCATCCATAAGAACTATTAAAACAAAACATGTCCCCTTTGTTTAATATTGAATCCCAATATAAATAATGTCAGTATTAAAAAATACTATACATACAAAATTTTGTTATTTTTGGGGATATGTTGATGATTTATCTAGTTTTATTGAAAAAATACATAAAAATTTAAACTGTAGAAAACAATTTAAAATATTCAAAATACCACAAAAATAATATCAGAATGAATTTTTTGTTATCATTTTTTTAAATTAATTATGAATATCATGTTGAAAATATTAACATTATTATCTTGTTATATTTAATTTCACCCACTTTTATTTTATTATGTTAATTTAAATATTTAGAAATGAACTTTCTTATGTGGAGTAATCAATATGAGTAATTTTATGACGTATGTGAATTATTCGGACACTTTATGGGAACCTCTGACATCATTACATACAATAGGATATCAAAATATTGAATTCAATATTTTATCCTTTACTAAAAAACTAGGTTGTAGAATTTTAAAATTTTGAGTTTAGTCCCACGAGGAAAATGAATAGACCCCAAGATTTTTATATTATCTTTACTATAAATAACTTTTTTATCAAATTATGGAACAAATGTAACTAAAAATAATAACTAATATGTTATGAAAAAAATTAATTTAATGAATATGTAAGAAAATAATTTTAATGTATGGATTTTACAATGTTGTTATCTCATTCATTCATGAATTAATTGACTAATTGGTTATGTGATTGTATAATGGAAACCAAATTCATTGTGGTTAAATCCATTAATTACACATAATCTAGTCAAAATCAATTGATCAAAGAAATAAATAAAATTAACTATATTAAGTTTAATCATAAAGGAAACAAATGAGTAATATCTGTTGTTAATAGTTTAATTATCTCAGAATGTCTAGTTTTTCTCCATTAATAAACCACATTGTAAAATAGTTTCCAAGTAAATATATAACTAGTTAATTCTAAAATTGATTCCAAATAAAAAAATATTTTCCATTATTTAAATTGGAAAATAAGTTATATACCCATCCTTGTACTATTGATCCCTCACTCACTATATGGCTAGACGCTCAGGGTTAAAGGGAATTCCACTAGGGATAACAGGTTCATATTAGGAGATAATCTAAAGTAATAAACAAATGGTAACAAAAATTATAAATATAAAATGAAAGAATGAAAAAAAAATTAAAGGAAATAAAAATTACATGAACTAATGATCTATTCAACCAGTGTTTTCTAGAATTAAAGGGGATATAAAAAAACCAGAATCCCAAATATATTTAGAATAAAAGTTAAAATTTATTAAAAATATAGATAAGCACAATATATCTAACATTTATATCCACTAAGTCATAAGAGGCATCAAAATAATCACGGTGGGGTCCAATCTAAATGGGAAACACTATCCATTTGACAAATTATTCTCTAAAATGGATGAATAATCATATATAGTCTCTCAAATGAAATATTATGATGGCATGGATGATTGCCTCTCCCAATGGTATTGGAATATCTTTAGAATTATATAACATTTTATAGGTAATAATTTTTCATGACTCCATCTTTATATAGATTTATAGATCATTAAAATAGTATGTTCTTCCTCACCATAGCATACTCCTTTCCATGTCTATCCTAGAGAAAATGTATTGTCCAACTCTAATCACTATCTTCTGGTGTTTCCTTTGATTTATTGGAATTAAACTAAAAATTATGAGGCCAAAAATATGGAGTTCATCCTAAAGAGGAAAAGTATTCATATTGTGCATGGATTGTCTCCTATATGACATATATTGGTCACAAATCCTTTTTTCTCTCTCTCATCTTCTTTATGGTAATTTCTAGGTTTCTCCATGATATAGACAAAATCAAAAATTGTTTCTTATTGTTAATTATTATTCATTCACAATTAATTAATTAATTAGTTAAAAATTAATTAAAAAAACAAAATTCTTGTTTTAATGTCAAGGAAAATCAACGAAAACTCAAAAAAAATGTGAATATAAATGGTGAATCAAATTCCCCCACACATGAACATTATATTTTCCTAAAACATAACATATTAATAATTATTCCAAATAAAACACTTCTAGAAGAGAAAATTTTATATGGAATTATAATAAAATATAATTTTAATTGAATATTACCAAATGCGAACACACTTACTATCCCTAGGTATCCAAAAACTATTATATTTTAAATTCATATTCCAATATATCCTTTTCTCATCATTTTTCTCAACCATTACTTAAACATCAATTCCAATGTTAGGATTTACTTTTCTAGGAAATTTTCACTCCTCCCATGAGGTCAAATTAATATCTAGAGTTGAAATCAAAATCATTTTCAAATAGTTTATTCAAAGGAATGTAATTTATAGAAATATTTAATTTATAAAAATAAAACCAAAATATTCATATAGAGTTTCACAAATTGGTTTTATATAGTTGATAGTGCATAACTCATAATGTAATTGTGAAATAAAATGTCTTCAAAAGTGGGATTAATTCATTGGGAATAATAATTGAATTTCATAGAATGATATGACACAATAGGTCCTTTCCTAGGATAACAATAGACCATGTGTGACAATCCAAGACATTCTCCAATAAGAAAATAGAATAATACTAACATTAATAAGGAATATCCCAGACATGGGATGCATTGGAATGATAAACATACACACAACCTCCAAACACCATGTAATATTTTATTAATAAAAAAATAAACAAAACCACTAGTTTTAAAATAAATTGAATGTTACACTCACAAAAATATCCATAAAATATGAAAAATCAATATATAAAAATATGTGGAAAATAAAATGTCATTACAACCCAAAATAAATAATTACCAAATTAATTATATAGGGTAATAACTTATCATTACAAATACTAACACAAGCTTTTTCATAGCTTACAAATCATACTATTACTAAGATTATACTTTACCAACTTAATGCACACCCATGTCAACTATGAACCATGAATTATCTATATAGAAACCAAATTTTTTGGTGTATGTTTCATTTTTTTTTCTTAGTATAAATATTCGATGTAAAAATCCATGAAATATAATGGTAAAACAAAATAGTTGGTTAGTTTAAGTAGAAAACCCAAATATTATCTTAATGAAAATATAAACTTGGTATAAAAGAAAATTAAAATCTCTACCACTAAATTATAGAAATTATATATTGAATTAAACAATTGGGAAACCCAAAAAATCCATTGAATTAGAGTAACCATTGTACCTAACTCCCATAACATCCACAAAACCACACTGAAATGGTAATGTGGAACCCTTTACTTGACGAGGTGGACACATCGGTAGATGGGGGAACCAGAACCTATGGAGGACTAACACCATATATTGTGGAAAGTACATCGAATGAGGGGTATACAAACCCCACTAAGTCTATTGAATACCTTCACACTAGTATCAATTGTATACAAGGTTGGATACAACCACTTTAATTCTTTATACATCTTCTTCACTCATCACCACGATTCCAATAAATCTAATAACTTGGACTACCAAAAAATCTTGGAAATTTACCCACATGTTGAAGGGATATAAACCCTCAAATTATATTATAGAAAATAATTAAAATAGACTACTTTTTTCAACTATTTCACTTATTATTAAGTTCGGGTAAATTCAAAAGAAAACTGAATACAAGGAATTTTCCATAAGATTATATGGTGTGGGAAACATAGGAATAATCCAACATATATATCGCACTTTTGATGATTGAGATCATCTAACACATCATGTACCATAGTGGTAAATTGTATGCAGGGATTTATGGTCCATTCAGGCATGTATATATAGTACACCCCAAGTCATATTAATCACTATTACATAATATGTTAACAACACAAACATGATGTGTGAATATCAATGGTTAGTCGACATGTATAGTGTATACCACGAGTCATGTGGTCTAAAACTACATGATATTTTATTATAGAAAAAATGTATGGGGGATAAGGGATAGATTGAGGATGTAACAAAAAAAATCATTTAATGTAAATATATATTTTATGTGATACAAACTAAACACCATGTATATCAAATAGTGTGGTTAGGTGTATAACCTATCATACGCTTGGTCATGTAACCATTGAAAATTCCAAGAATGTGTCAGTGGACTATAACCAATGTGATAATACTATATAGATAATAATTTTTTATAATGAAATACATGATGTGTATTTCACCGACCACACACCATGTGACCTAAAGCTCCAGACATGAAATAAATACAAAGTAGCTTTAATTTCTTATTTCACCATTAATCACACTAAAACCAATCTAGAATCAACTAGTACCCACTAAAATTCCAATGAAAAATTTCACACATTATATAAAAAACTATATAAAATAATTTAAAATAACTAGTCCAACCTTGATGAAAAATACGCCAAATATTTAAAAAATCCATCTCGATTGGGAAATGTTGACACCTTTAAATTAGTACCTGTCTATAGATCCAACACATCTTCCTAGAAATGTCTCATTATGTTGGTACTATCAACATGAAGAATAGTATCCATGGTGGAAAAACCATACCCCAATTTGATGATATTTTTTCATTTGTAGGTTTGTGTTAATATTAAGATTTGACATTAAATATTAATTAATGTCCTAGAGTGTTCCCAATTAGGACCAAAAAAAACTTTTCAAAATTATAGCCCTCATAAGAATTTTTTTTAGTTCAAATACAACCACATTGATCATATTTCAATCAAGGATAATATTTAGGAAATATTAATTTAGTACATATACATGGATACAATATTGTTTTAAAATATTTGGTATTTATTAAAGACATAAAACGAATTGAAAAATAATTATCCACACCACAACATTAATTTATATTATTAATAAAATTGAAGGCTCAAAAATAAAAATTACAGTTCACCATATCCTCTAAAAATCAATTCATTTAATTTGAATAACTCACTTAAATAGGTGAGGGTAAGAACCATACATTTACCAAGGGAATCAATCTCATATGAAGGATCTTCTCATATTAATCCTCAATCGAAAATAGGTAATCAATAATTGTGGTTTCATCCTTGAAGTCTATATCACCCAAGAACATAATAATTGATGAATCATGAGCATACTCCATTAACTATAAATTGTAGGATATTTTTTAATTGGTATAACTACGGGGGGTAATAATAGATAGTAAACAACTTTACTTACCCAACATTGGATATATAAAGACTATATTATTATAAGGGATAACATAGTTCTTCGAACAAATCATCTCAATACATCATATAATGAGACATTAAAAAATATATGATCTCCCTCCACAAACTCCAAATGATTATATATTATATCCATATAGAAATTATGATAGTTCGGGTTGGCCCACATCCACTATTGAATCCAATTAACCTTCTCGGTTATTAGCCACACTATCTTGGGAACCATAAGTAATGTGTTTTCAATATTCATTCAAAAAAGTGGAGACATATGGGGTATCCTATAAATGGCCTCAAAATTTTCAGGATTATAGTGGTTTATAATTTTTTTGAGTAAAAATTCAACAATGATAGGCCATCATCCCAACTCCTACTAAAAACCAATATGCATGCCCACAACATATCCTAAATAACATAAATAATCTGATAATTATAGCCATCATTATAAGGTTGAAATGAATATTCATTCATATATGGGTCTTGAAATCCATCTAAAACCCCCTCTACAACTGATATGTTAAATGAGTATCACATTTTTAGAGAATCATAAACTGAATTTTATGAAACTACATAATCAGCTTGATGTTTTAGAATCCAAGACTCTCCTCTTCATTTTTATCCCTTATAGGGGGATGTGATATATCTTTACCCGTTGGTAAATAAACACCCAAATAAAATCAAAATAGTTCATTAATCCTATAATTATATTAATGATGCCCATCAATATTCATAGTCCTAGTGGGTGGTGCATCCACATTTAATATGGGGAGGGAGAATAAATTGTGACCAATTTTTATTGAATAGGTTTATCATAAAAATTTTACCCAATAATTTTATCATATATGCATCTTTGTTAAGATTTAAGGATATGTTTAAAAAATCCAAAATAACTCACCCATTTTAAATAGTAATGAAAAACATGATAAAAAATATAGAAGGTTTTAATTATTTTTCGTCTGAATCTGGTTACCTACTACTTACATTATTCAGTCATTATCCTGTGCCTTATATTTTCTATAAAAAATAATATTATCAATTACATGTGGTGTGGTTTGTTTTTATCCATAATTGAAAAAATAAAAATAAGAAATAGGGAAAAATTATCACATCTATATGGGTTCTTTATACTATTTTTCTCTAGTTTACAATAAACTCCCCAATCCAAATCAAGTATTAAAAAACTACAAAAAATCAACTTCAACTACATTTAAGTAATACTTATTATTTATCATCTAGAATATTAATTTTTGTAGTTATAAAAACATCATAACTTCGACATTAATATCTTTTATTGATGATTATTGAGGATAATATTTCTCATAACTTCTAGTTTATTATTATCTCAAAACCTCAAAGGCAACAGTTTAGAACTCAATGTTATAAAATCTCAACACCTAAACCCAACATATCTTCTTATTAATATAGTTCAGATACTCAGACATCTATATCATATTATTCAATTAAATTTAAATGTATTATTCTAATATCTTCCCTATATAACTATATAAATTATCTCAAACTCTTTTTATATGAAATATATTTCTCAATAGGTTCATTGGAATATGTTGTTTGAAATTGAAGGGGTTAAAAAAATTTATTTTTTAATGCCTTAAAAATATTCATATATATATATCTAAGTAAAAGTTATTTAATGTCTCTAAAATTTCCATTTTTTGTCTATTTCTTAAACAACATCTATAATAATAATAAATCTTCATGAATATTGTATCATTGAATCATATAACTCAGCTCATCTATTTGAATTTTAACATCGCATGAATTCAAATCCCCATATTATTTTTTAGTTAACATACTTCCATAGACTTCAATAATTATATAATAAACTTCATTATTTGTTATTTCATAGTTTACATGGAATATACCTTTGATTTTTATAGACTCTAGATTCTAAAATGATATTATATGTGTATTAAAAAAAACTTTCTGATCCTAAAAACCCCAACAGGAATAGACATCTCATTTCAAATATGTTCTATATCTACTAGACACTCCTGAACATGTTCATGGAGATTAAATATTAATTATATTTAGGTTTAATTAAATCAAAAACAACTATTCCTCAAAACTCATCCCCTTTACAATATTCAGTGTACTTACCGAACACATGCCTTTTCCTAAGAAAACACATTAACTATAATGAACATCATTTATCAACTCTGAATTCTATTATTCATATCATAAAACATATGATGATCAAAACCATCAGAAGGTGATATAATTAATCCTTTCACACTAACATCATCAGTAATTCAATCATTTATCACATCTAGTACTTTTTATTTTTTATTATCCAATGATATTAGATAGAATTTATTGCCATATATTCTAGTACTTCCAAACTTCATCTTATAACATTCTCAGTCTATCGTCGAATTCATTATACATAAAAACTATTGTGTGTATTTTCTTATTGAATTAATGTAACTAAATTATTCACTATGATATAGAGCTCATATTTCGAATCACACAATCATTGAATCATCATGGAACATAGAAATACATCCACTATAGTGATGATTTCACATTAATGTAATACCAAAAAATATTCATTCTTATCGAGTAAGCCTTCAAGATGAAATTATTATCATCCCATTAAATGACTCTATTTTAAATTGGATAGAAGCATGATAATTTAAATTTATTTCTGATGAATTATTTTTCTACATACTCTACTCTACTAAAATTGATGTATTCTCTTCTTCCGTTAATTATTCTTCCAGCATCTTCACAAATTACATTAACTGGTAGTAATTACTTCTCACGATTTATATTATACTATCCCACTAACTAACTCCTATATCTTAAATATGAACTAAAATCACCAGAATCCATTATCTAGACACTAGTATATTATAAAGATCCTCTTTACATTTCCTCAATTATCATTTCATAAAAAAAGGTTCATTGTGTCAATGAAATATCATATATGGTGTGCTCTTATCATCATATCCCTTGGTGTTTTCAATCAAATGATGAAGGTGGGGCATGATAGTAGTGAGGATTAGTGTAAACTCTTGCATGGAAACCCGTTAAAAAGGAATGAGATGAAACATATCATTTAAATCATATTCACCCTTTTAACTTGTTCAATAAATAAAAAAAACCTACAACACATAGATCTATTAAAATGGTAGTTTCTTCTTCATCACTTCTAATGCTCTATCTCTAAGAAACAAACTCCCACGGATGTTCCCAACTCCATGACCACTACTCTCATGTGCTTCAATTCTTGAAGCTACCAACTCCATATGCTCATTGTATTCATACTATTATTAGATCATGCTAGTAATGTACTCTTCCCCAACCACCATTTCTATGTATTGATTTTGTTTATTTTTATATAACTATGACACTTTAAAAATATATAGATAATTCTATAACGCAAATGGACATAGAAAATTTCACTCTCAACTAAAAATATCATCATGTTTTTTCTAGGAATAAAAGAATAAATTTAAATAAATTACAAAACTATCAATATAAATCCAATATTCTTTCAACATATTTTATAATTATTTTTATTTAGTGCATTAAAATTTTATCAGCAATAGATATTATTTCACTAAATATTAGTTTCAAAATAATATTATTTTATCTACTTATTTACTCCTAGAAATGAACTTTTAAATTATATAGATATATCATCAGGACAGATTTCTTATGTTTAATATCATTGAAGATCAATAATATTCCATTATTTCAGCATTTCGGTATTATATACTCGCCTGTTAACTTCTGGAACACCATTAAGTTGTAGAATATTCTACCTCACTCTTCCTTTTCCCTTTTAGAACATATTTACATTACATAGTATTGAGTTCTCTTGGAAAGAAAATAGAACACTTAACTCATGTTAATCTATTTGGGATCCTCACTCTCCCCATTTGGAATTATTTTTCATACCCACTTTAATTTTAAATTTAATATTATTATCCCACTTATTATCAATATATTCAATGTTTCACTTGTGAGGTAAAAAATAATCACAACACATATCTTTGTTCGTCATATTGTTCTCTTTATCAATCACTAATTCCACACTCTACTCAAACTATTGTGAAGATTTTAATGTATGTAATAATATTTCCCTGATCATATATATTGGTTATATCTCATATCTTTAAGCACACAATTATCAACATATATTGGATCACAGTAATACTTCCTCTAATATGATGTTTTCACATTAACAAAACACTTAAACATCAATATTATTTTCCATTTAATTTTTTAGATAACCAAATTCTCATCCCACTAAGGGAATTATTTTTTATTTCATATACACATCAGACATTACATTATTTTTAGATGAAATATAATTCAGAATAATCAAATTCAAAAACACTTTATATTTTCTCAATTACAACTATCATTTCATCTAATGTATTAACAAATAACTTAAAATATCATAAATGACACCCAATATTTCATCTAATATCATCCCCAAAAATAAATTCTATATTTTTTGGATGAATTAAACTCACCAACATAAATCATCATAAAAATAAAATCTTTCAGACATCTTTTATACAAAACAATTAGTATATTTTTATGAAACACCATTAATTTGTGACATAACATCACATATGTGGATTGAGATTATGATATTCTCCCATTAATGTTCCAATCAACTAATGAAGGCATTGAATAATATCCATGAGGATAAATTTTAACTCATTCATGAAAATCCTAGTGATTGATAGGATATAACCCATATCATTTAAATCATAAATCTATTTTTAACTTTTCTTCTACCTAATAGAAAAACAATCCCATGTAGGTTTATGAAATTGGTAGCCATTTCTTCTTTACTCTAGTTGTTCCTTAGATAAAGAATGAATTCTCATAGTTCCTCTTAACTCTATGGCCCTTGGTTTCATTTGTTACACTTCTTGGTTGTATTACACATTAGGTGCTCACTTCTAGCATTCTAGAATTGGCCTGAAATGACGTCTTACTTTTCAACCACTTCCAATGATGAGGCTAGAAATATTTTTATATTAGAATAAGAAAGAACCTTAACAAAAAATATCAAGAAAATTCCACAAAAAAGATCTTAATAAAATTATTTCTCAATAAATATACATAATGAATTGAAGAATGAATTTAAATATCATTACACATTAACATTATAACTAAAAATTTATTCTAACATACTTATAAATCTATTAGAGTTGTTGAATTATAAATCTATCAATACTTGATATTATTCCACTGAATATTATTTCAACATATATTTTATTATTTCTACTTATTTACACCGAGACATATTATCTTCTATATTCTAGAAAATTCTTTCTTAAAATATTAATATATATAATTTGATAGTAGATCAATAATATTCCTATATTTCATCATTTGATGTATTACCTTCTATAGTGTCATATTTAGAAACATCCTTTGGAAACACCATCTTGACCTTTACTATTCTTTTTCTCCTTTAACACATTTTTAATTTATTATTTATTGACTTTTTCATGAAAAATATTACTATAATTAATTAAAATTAATCCATTTGGGATCTTTAGATATACCATCCAAAATTCACTCTAGAGCCTCAATGGGTTGGATTAAACTATTGTGGGACTTAGTAACTTTACTTCACTTACTGATGGGTAAGTCATAGAGATAAAACTCTGTAACACACTTATTCATTCTTGACACCCAAAATAGGTTCCTAATATCCTAGTATATCTTTGTGATTCGAGGATAGATTACAAAATGAAAATTCTGAAAATCATTGAAAACCTAGTATTTTGGCTCTACAAGAACCATCTCTCACCCCCTCAATGTGGAAAACACACTCCCCTCTTTCATATAATACCTAAGATGTTCTTCTTGAGAATATATTATAATAAAATTCCTTAGAATTAATACCTCTCAATTGGGTTTCCCACTCTAGACTAAGATATGAAGGGGTCACTTCCATTGATTTTTGGTATTAAACAACTTTCTACCCCATTTAAAATGACCACATTAGGGTTAATTTATAGAATTTCTCCTCTAATAGTAGAGAATGTTATTTGCAACAGAGGGAACTTTTCTATAAGATACCCTTTATAGGAGTGTATACTATCTCAAAATATGAAATATTATAAGAAATCTAGACATAACCTCTACCTTAGTTTGAGATCCCTCTTTGAAAATATATACATGAGAATCATATGATATATGAGGACTAAAAATCAGTCATTGAGAAGATAGTGTTTTCGTATATTTTGGGAAAAAAGAATCACTGATGTCCCTATTTCACGATTCAAATAAATTTATTCATGGTATTTTAACAGGTCGACCATATAATAGACCACTACCCACCTCTACAACTACTCCCAACCAAGCGTAGACCAAAAAATATCATGGAAATCATCAAAGTCAACCCCTTATTTATGTAACTATAAGTATATAGAATTTTTCATCCTAATATTTATCACATTTTAATCAATATGAAAATGTTTATCCTAAAATAAATGATTACTATTTAGTGTAATTGAAATCATGGGTTCCACTATCCTAGAGATTTCTTCCACAAACCTATCATAATCTCCGAGTAACCCAAGAAAACTATTCACCTCAAACCCTATCTTGGGGTTATTCTAATCTGTCACATCCTTTATATTCATGGGTTCTACTACAAGTACACCCCCTAGATTTCATTACCTAGTAAATTATGATTTTTTATAATGTATTCACACATTAAGAGCATTTTATATGACTGGTTCCCACAAAGTATGTCCAGAACAATTCTATGATTCTAATCATGATCACTTTATATGCAAAAATAAATTATATTATCATCACATATAACTAATATGTATTTTCTTAAGAATATATGGAAGATCTGGTTCACATGTCCCATAAAAATTGTAGTGGAATTCAACACATCACACAAGATCATGAGGAATTCATAGAGACTATAATGACACATAAAGCCCGATTCCAAAATATCCTCCTCAGAAAACCCAAAAAAATTATATCATTAAATGAGGTCAATATTTAGGAACCAATTCACTCCTTTTACCTGGTTAATATATTATTGGTCATTGGAATGTGGTACTTTTTCATCCTTATATCTTGGTTTAGGAGAACATTTTTGATATAAATGCATGATCTCCCATCTCTATCCAAAGAGAACAAAACATGAGCTTCACAGCAAGACATATTTTTTTAATGAAAAAATCCTATAAAAGGACCTAAACATAAAATTTAACTCCCTAACATCATTAAAGTCTATTAAATATGTTTTAGAAGAAACCATTATAGTATCTAGGTGCAGATAAATATTGAAATCAATCCATCAACACAAGGGAATCCCGTGAAATTACTTTGGGAATACATAAAAATACTCTACCAACATTGTAGGAAAATGATCTTTAATTTCATCAATGGTTCACAAAACCAATATTCCCAAC
Source organism: Viscum album (assembly GCA_963277665.1). Lineage (NCBI taxonomy): Eukaryota > Viridiplantae > Streptophyta > Magnoliopsida > Santalales > Viscaceae > Viscum > Viscum album. Next base: position 1,530,589,841 of record OY728120.1, on the reverse strand, counting down.
TAATAAGAAATAAATTTTAATCTCTTTATGGTAAGCCTTACACACCCCACCTGAGGCTTCTACTCCCATGGGAAGATGAATCTTACCACATCACCTTGATTAAATAATAATATATAATTATATAATTATACCAAACTGTGAACAATAGAAAGCAAATACATCCCAACGATGACACCATAGGGTCTCCTCAAGGCCAGGATGAGATCCCTATAAAATATCTCTCCACTAAGTCTAAAAAGTATAACATATATAGATGAGATAATTATCATCTATAGTTGGGTTCTCTTGATAAATGTGTCTATTTAGGGGCTCTATTGGGATCTCCAACATCTATTAAAAAGTTATAGAAAGAAAATAACGGATCACATAAGTGTATATATAAACATGTCCAAAATTAGAGTAGAAGAAAATAATACCTCAAACCGTATTGGGAACCCTATAATCAAGGCCATCCATCACATATATTTAACTTTTTCCCCAACCATCATAACACCATGCTGGATGTGGACCACATGTAGATTAAAGTTAAAATGGACAAAAGCTCAATACACCTCATGCTACACCAATTCCACAGACTCATTTTCTATGCTAACCCTAAGTGGGACACCATATCTAACCTTAGTGAGATTTTTATCTCTTTTCTATTATTGATAAAGGGGTTTATCTATAGTTATTCCCTATCATACTTCAACATATTATTGGGTATGAAAAACATGATATGAATTATCTCTTCCCATATAATCAAATCCTGTATGGTCTCCCTGTTGGTTGGACCCTACAAAATATCCATTAGCTAGTAACCCCTAAAAATAGATTTATGTTTGGACATAAATTTGTTGGAAAGTTCTATATATCTAATGTTAACTGACAACTTTTAATAACTCTACATCTAGGAGAGTAGATCCTACCCTTATTATAGGAAATGAATCTATCAAAAAAACTCAATAACCAAGTAATTCTCAAGATATTTTCAATAGGAAGGGATGCATAAGGGAACATTCCAATACCAAATCTCTCTTTGATGGCCTCACTAAAACTAGTAATCTTAAATAAATACATTTTTAATCATATCAATTGTTTTCATAATGAGGAAATTTAACCTTGATGAATATTCAGACAAACACAATCTACACATATAAAGGCATAACATCATTTTAACATGTTACATTCCCAAAATAACTAGATATTATTCCAATAGAAATTATTTATGTCTAAAAAAGGTAATGTGAGTATTCCATCAGTATGATTGATCAAAATATTCCACCGGTAAACTGTACCATGGAGAAGGCTCTATTTATAAAATTTTATATGCTTGGGGGTGTCAAAACCTGATAGAAAATGTGAGACACAGATTCAAGAAAATAAACTAATTCATAAGGATCAATCTTACCCCATAACCTTGGATTACAATGGAACTGGATGTCCTGGAATGAAATTAATATATAGACACACTTATCAAATTAAAAATGGACCACCAAATAATCTAAATGTGGTCTTTACCTCTGTCTAATTAGTGTGGAATCTTCCACTTCTCATAGTGTGAAAATACCACCAAACCAAGTCCTTATACTAATTCCGCATTTCTCAACTTATCATCGATGGGAGTGGAAGCATTGGAATTGGATCACCACAATCCTTCCCCATCATCTAAGTGGAATATAATTAGAGAATAATCCAATATTTTTTAAATATGAACCTATAGTTAAGTAAATCTAGAGAGTTGACTCAAGAATGACATGCAAAAAATTATTACTAACATGCTACTTGATTCATGTACCATCCCATTTTTTCATGAAAAATTTTCATGGGGTTATGATTCAACTAACACATTACATGATTCCATGTTAGTGGATTCATCAGCTACCCACACTAATTTGAAAATCCCAAGTCCATTAACCAAAGTCAATTGCCCTTGACACCATTATAAAATCAAAAAAAAAACACCTAAGAACATTAACTCCAACCACTATCCATTCTAATAAATTCAATTTGATACCACTCATACATGACCTGACCCACTGGGTCCCCACCAATGCTAGTAGTAAGCCTTTTGATACACTCCAAACCCACATACTATAGGACTAGTTATGATGAATAACACCAATAAGTCATATTACAAACATTGGATGCCCTATCCTATTATACTTAAATACAACCACATATATAAAGGTGTAGTTGGGGTTTGGCTTAGTGGTAAGCACCCCGTAATACTACATGGAAAATGGGGGTTCAAAACCCATGGGGCGCAGGTACTGTAGCAGTACTGTAGCAGCGGAGACACTGTTCATCAGTGGGTACTGTAGCGGCGATAGGGCACTGTAGTGGCGGCAGGGCACTGTAGCAGCGGCGATACTATGCGGTACTATAGAAGCAGGTTACTATTCACATAATGTGAATTAGCCTTAGAATTTGGGCCTACGGGCTATGTAATGGGCTACAAGCCCACTGGGCCTTCGGGCTATGCAATGGGTTTCCCTCTACCCAGTTAAAAAGAGGACTTTGCTTTGATTTAATAATAAAAATGAGGCTTCGGCCCCAACCTTTTAAAAAACCACATATATAAAGGATAAATCATAATAGTAAAAACTAAAAAAACACTATATAAAAAATAAAATACATTCTACACTCACAATATATTCATATTGTATGAAAAATCCTCTTTAGAAAGAATTTAAAAAACAAGGATCCATCAAATCAAAATAATTAATGAACTCAACTATTGGGTATGATGAACCCTTCCTCAATGTATCCCTTGATAGGAACACTATTAGAAATTTTCTCTACTAAGAACCATGGAGCTACGGCTCCCCAAGATCCACTCTCACCCAAGTCTCCAATGAACTATGCAACATTATAATATGAATAATATTTTATGAATGAGGACATTTCATGGGTGATTATAAATATTCCCTATTGAATGATCAAAAAATAAAAATGGAAATATAAATAATTAATCCATGTTATGTATGAATCCCAAATATTCTATATGGTAATACGTCAATAGGTTATGAAATAGAATTATAATCTTTTTGGATCAACTCCATAGATCATATATCAAAGAAAAACCAAAGATACCCAAAATATCCCAAAAAACTGACTAAACATTTTATCCAAGAACTATAATTATGAAAAAACCTCACTAGAACTATAATGGGGGGAATTTCCCTCATTAAGGTGTGCACATTAGTTGAAGGTTCATTGAGTTGTATGGAGGTCCCACACCTCTTTGTGAGGAAATATCATTAACCATGGTGGTTATAAACTCCACCAACTATATAGACGACCTGCACCCTAGTATCATCATACATCCAAGTATTTACAAACGCATTGTATTATACACATATATCATTCACTCCTTGTCACTATACTTATGAATAGAATATCATAAAATTCAAAAAAATATTGAAAATTCCTATTATATGAAAGGGATATGAAAATTATTGTTTTATGTTGAAAAATAATCAAAATAGACTACTTTAATTCCCAATATTGATACCCTACCTGTAAGTTATGGAAAATTTTAAAGAACACCCAAAATGTGATGTGTCCCATGGGTCTACATGATGTGGGAGCACTGATCATAAGTTGATTGTATAACTTAATGTTCTTATATATAGTATCATGTTTCATGTCATATCCCATTGGGGTATTCAATGTGTGGGAATTGGTCCATCCATAAAAATATTTCCATTACACCTCAAATTGGGCTAGTCACTATTAAATGTAGTTTTAACCATGTATAAATGTTGTGTAAAGCTCTATGGTCAGTCAGTGTACATTTCTATTACCTTGAGTTGTGTATCCCTAAACTATATGACATGTTCTCTTTAATACATCATGTATGGAGCCTATGGGATACTTTCAGGATGTTCCATATCCATTGTCATTACATGAAATTATACATCTCACATTCTCCCATATATAATCCATATATATCAAATGTGGTGGATTAATGTTCACCCTTCAACACATAAGAAATTAAACCCCTAGACCACACCTGATGTGTGTATCATAAATACACCTAGAGTGAAAATACCACAAAAACCCTCATCCAAAATGACGATTTACATGATGTGTGTTTCAAAGAATATACATCATGTGTCAAGAATATATAGACATTGAATTTTAGGGAACTAGATCAAACCAGTTGATTTATCATGGATCGCTCCAAAACTGGTAATAGATCACTCATTGACTCCTAGAATTCTTAGTACGAGGTTTATAAATACTATAAAAATAAATATCATATTAATTAAGACATTAAGTCTTGTATTGAGGAAATAACCACTAAAACATTGAGAATTAATGTTCAATTTTCAATTATTTTGACTCTAAATCCTTACCTTTCTTGGGAACAAACATCTCTTCTTGAAATATATCGTTCCATTGGTTCACCCTTAGTCAAAGATTGTGTTAATGGGGTAACATCCCCCAATGTTAATATACTTTAATGTTTGGATTGGTGGGGGAATATTAAGCCTTCCAATTAAAAATAATTTAATATCCCCAAAACAACATATACTAGGACCATAAACTCTAATGAAAATTATGCACGCCCTAAATAGAACTCCCTATTCTGGATAAAATTATAATTTAAAGATTTATATATGGGCATCCATTTTAGAAATATTAATTATTCTAAAGCATGAAACTGAAAAAATTGTTTTTTAAATACTATTGTTTTAGTGATCAGATATGTTTAAAAATAAATTAGTTATACGACCTCTTTAATTGATATTATTATAAATATTAAAATTCACATGAAAATTAAAATTTAATATATTTATAATCATATCAATGAAAAATATACCTCCATTATATCCTTTTTAAATGAATCAGTTCCCTATAAATCTATTTGTTACTTTGTAATTCAAAAACATGAACATTCAAAGGAATTATATAATATTGCATCAAATTTTTTCATTTCATATCAATTCTTTTTTACTGAAAATTACATGTGAAAAAATTCTCACTCCCATCACATTACCTTTATTAGAACTTATCATTAAATTAATTGTAATAGTTAGAACAAGATCATTGACAAATTATGGGGGTTATCAATGTTTCTAGAATTCAATCCATTTTATCAATTTTTCATTAAAATCATTAAAGAAACCGAGTTTGTATAATATAATGTACTTTAAAACTAACATCCAAATGAATAATAAAAACTCCCAAAAAATTACATTTCATAAAAGTATCATCATTAAGATTTGGGAACCACCAATATTCGTCATAAATCATAAAATTAATGTCATGTAATAATACCAAAAAATATAGGGTATGAAGGATAAATTGGATTTGAATGTGAATTTACTATAAGGAATTTCATGCATTTTAAAAACATGAAATAAGGTCAAACACTAAGTGGGTATAAAGATAAACGTATTAATACATAATTTTCTTAATCATATCAATGTCTTTTGACAACCCTTTGTGGTTTGAAAAATATTATTTTGAATTCTCTAGTAGTGAGGAATGTTCTGTTAATCTATGATGAAAGAGGGTACTAGAAATTATATAACAATGTTTCATAGAATAAATCATTGTAATATGAATTTTAATAATTGGAAAATAAATAATTTAATTAATCCTATGTAATTTTATAATTAATGGTAATTTTAGAAAATTATATCCTATGAACAAAATTCTATATTCATTTCAATTTACAGCCTAATAATAAACATGTATGTTATTTTCCTTTATTTCCTCTTAAAAAATACTTTTATTTCATCATTACATTAACTTTTCTCAGGTTAAAATAAATTCAATATTAATAAAGTTTCAACAATTAATTATTTTACAAAAAAATTAAACTTGTTGAATATATCATCCCCAGCACATAATATCTTATAGTGACACCTCAGTTTGAAATTAATGTGATAAAAATATAAGGAAGATAACCATTTAAAAAATCATTAAAAGTAAATGATAATGTAAATAAACTGCTCTAACTATTTATCATATTATACCTTAAATGGATTTTGGATTTGGGGAGATTATGTTCCAAAAAATCATAATTTCTTAGAAAAAAATACATTATAACATGGGAATATATGAGAAAAAATAAAAACGTTTAGTACTAAATAAAAAAATAGACATAGAAAAATATTATAAATTTTTTCCATCTTGTGATATTTATAAAATTGAATAATTAAATCAAAATTAAACTAAATATATTTATAAATAAAAAATAATAATTATACCTATGATCGCTTTGGGAAACATCTAGATTCTCTTCCAAAAATGAAAATATAATACGGAGAGGGGAAAGTGGTTGTCCCATAATCTATTCATATAACCACTAATAATCCATATCTATAGTGGGGTCCATAGAAACATAAGATCATCCATATATATGGGTTTGGGTTGGTTGTAAATGGGACTTAGTGGTACTATAACATGCACACTTGGAAACACGGTAACAACCTAGCCTAGAATTGCGAAAATAGACAGTGTAAAAGAAATGGGAGTGGAAGGATAGTTCAATAAAATTATGGAATTGATTGTACATGTATCATATATGGTGGATTATCCATTTTATATACTCAACATAACTATCATATGAGTAACTAGATTAGTTATAAAAGTTCCATTTTTCTCTTCCTCTAAAATGTGATCTTCATCATTCACTTTTTCTCTAAAGCCTCATTATACTAATTCCCTTATTATTATTATTATTATTATTCTAAAAATTCTTATTTTTTTTCTTTCCCTAACCTATCTTATCCATGGGTATTATAGTAACATTATATTTCTCTCAAATCATAGGCTCATTTGATGCCACACCCATTAGTTCGAGGCACATGATAGATAATTTCACATTTTTCTTACCAATAGAGAAGTGATTTTTCTTAATATTTAGTTATCAAGTTATAAATCATAAATTAATGGAGCATTGAAATATGTGGGGGTTTCATATACATCATTGGTGGTATAGGTTTGGGTATTATTGAATTTTTTAGGGTTAGATGATGACTTATAGTTTACAATGGGACTGAAATTGACCAGATGAAAGGATTTTGTGGTGTTATCTCCTCTCTATGGAAGGTAGATTTGGTGTCCTCTCATATAAATAGAAAAATAAATGAAACCATTCTTAGAGAAGATCTTGTTGGTGGGGTCTCATGATTAGGGGTTCTTGGGGGGTGTAGACTTGTTGGTAGATCTAATCTATCATTTTTGGGAAATAATATGATATATAAAGTTTTATACACTAAAAGATATATCCAAAAATCATCCTTTTAAATAAATTTAGTGACTAATACCTCAAATGAATCAGATGAAGGGTTATAGAAACCTCTTATAGAATTAAGTGTAACATAACCTATGACGACCGCTAGTGGGAGCTAGTGAATGGTCCTCTTGGTCAATAATAAAGGGGAGAGTTGTAAAATCCGGGATCATGGAAAGGTATGATCTTGTTTAAGTTCCAATTTGAATCTATTTTCTTGTTTAATTAAGTTCTTACCCAAGTCCTTATGGAGGATCGGGGTTGTCCCAAGGGTTCGAGAAACGAAAAATGGAGAAAATGGGGTTTTCTCGGAAAGTTGGACGGTCTGCGCATGTTTAGTGCTAACTGTTCAGATCGCCCAGGAAACTGAACATGAGGTGGGATTTTGGACAGTGGCCTTTGCATAGTTTGCGCTTGGTTTTCCAAATCATGTAGCATAGAATATTTTTAAAAATTAAAAAAATTCCACTACAATATTTTTAACCCCAAATCAATATTTCCTCCCCATTCACCCCTCCTCACCCTAGGAATAAACCAAATCTACCAAGAGCTCTAAGAGACTAATATCCCTCATTTCTAAGGAATTTTTGGTACCATTGGTTGCATATCAAGGATCTGGGTAAGGATAATCCCATCTTTTCTTCTCTTTTGAGTTTATTGTTTGTATCTTCTTATCCTCTCTATCTGAAGCTCTAAAACCCAACTCCATGGGTGATATATAGGTTAAAGCATCAGGGGATTGTCTATGTGTATTTTAAGGGCTCTATTAAGATTGTGTTCATCTGTGGAATTGAGTTAGGTGTTCTACAAGTTATATCCCATGGTTTATTTGTGGATTTGTGCATGTGTAGTTTTTTTCTTGGGAGTCTCTTGGAATGTATTGATCACACTAAGAATGTTTTGGTAAAATGGTTGTTAAGAAGTAAAAAAGGATACCCTCACGATCCCCATGGGAAGTGTCGTGGTTGATGAGACTAATTTAGGGCCACCCTTGTGGTGCGCCGACTTCACCGGACCTAGGGATTTCTGAAGAAGAAGTGAGATTGTTGAGTATTTATATATATCCATTGATAAAAATGTTGATGTGATTGCTTGTGTTGTAATAGAAGCTCGGTGATGCGCATAGTCTTAGTAATAACCTAAGGGATAATGGGTTAATATGTGGGAATGATTAAATACCATAATAGAATGGATTATGAGTTTGGTAATGAATCCTAGTGAGTTAGGAATAATGAACGAATCCTAGTGAGATTATCGCAATGAATGAATGCTTAGTAAGATATAAATAATAAAAGGGAATTGGGATAAATGGGTAAATGATGTGAAATTTTGTAATTGTGTTAATGGGTTAAGGCATGGTATTAACTATCATGTCATTGTTGTGGTTTATGTTTCCTTGGGAAATGGTTGTTTTGTTGTGTGAATGGTTAATGTTTTCATATATGTATAACATATGCACATGGATTGGTAGAGTAGGGTATTGACTTGAGGTTCTACACCCATGGGTCGAGTTGGACTATGGATCTAAACTCCACCCCTAATGCACGGGTTAGGGAAGGGAAGTGAGGCTCTATTCTCCTAATGGTTGCATCCACCCAGATTGAGGCTTCGAGGTAAGGAAATGGTTAACATAAGGAATTTATTACTAATGAGATAGGATAAAAGTGTGTTTTCCTCATGCATGTGATAGTTTACATTAAGCCTGTGTAACTAGTTATGTTTGATGAACCCATGATAATTTTTTTTGGAAATGGTATGTAACGGGGAATGTGATAAAATGTTAAGATATAGAAATGGAAATAAGTGTTGGTAATGGACCTAAACTTTCTAACAGCACATAATCTTTTCTTTTCATTTATTATTCATTCCCCTTTTTTATACACAGTTGTTTTTACTGGATATTTTGTATACACTGTTGGTGGTGGCCTAAAGAGTTACACTCACACCCTTCCCAAGCCGTCATAGGGTGCCTGAGTAGACTTCATGATTGCAGGTCAAGAGAAGGGAAAAGGCCCTTTCTAGGAAGTTGGGTTGGTATGGGTTTACGTTGAGGAGGACCGAGACATGGTGTCATGAACATTTTGGTGATTTTGTAGTTTGTATTCACTTTGGGATTTGTTCACATTTTCACATATTACATGGCATGGCATATTTACTATTGGACATGTCGGTACCTTGTTTAGGGAATGGTTTTTTATGCATACTCTGGTATTATTGGTTGATATTGTGCTATTTTTTATCTTCTAATGTGGCCTACTCTAATAAAATTGGGGTATAGTCTCCCCAATTGACTATTTGTACCCCTTCTGCTAGTTGGAAATGTTTGTATTATGGGGAGGATTTCTTAAGGTCATGAAACCACTAAGCTCGGAGCATCGATTTAGTGGCTTCTGGGTCGGGGATGTTATAAAGTGGTATCATAGGGGGTCTTTCTTCTCCTTATCTAGAATATTATTATTTGGGATGGTAGATGGGAGATAGGATGTGTCGGTTATTGATAATGAGCTGATTCTTGGGAGTAGCTAACCCATGTACGAGGGAAAACCCAAGTCACCCAGATTGGGAATGGTAGTTCTGTATTGTGCAATGTAATAGTTGATGATATTTCACCATTGGGTGATGCACATGTTGTATGATGTGATGGTTTTATGATATTTGGATTGTGGACTCAATGCCATGATGTTGTACATTCATGCATCATTATAGGCAACTAGATAAATAGGTTTCATGCATCATGGTAGGCACACAAATATTGGGTGTGTGAGGCAGGAAAGATAGAATGCACCTTGCATTTTGATAATTGAAAATTGAAAATTCCATAAACAAGACAATGCAAGAGGGTGAAGATAAAAGATTTAAAAAGTGATAATTAATGAAATATGTCTAATTAAGGCATTGTAATGAATTAAAAATGTTGTTTGTAAGATGTTGTGTTATCCTTGTGGTGGTGTATGGTTGTTTACCCCCTGTGGACCATGGCCCATGGTAGGGATGGTCAGGGTTGTGTTTCCAGAATGTTAAGGTTTGTTTGGATGGTGCATGTACGGTGGGTTCTTGTGGATGGTGGGGGGCATTCATATTATGAAGTTGTGAAAGTTTTATGGTATGTGTTATAAACCTCATGTTTTGAAGTGTAAGGACATTCCACGACAACGTCAAGCGCTCGGTGGGAAACAAGAGGATGTTGCTGAGAACACACCTTCAGTAGAGGAAGCAAGAGAATGTGGTAATCAAATAATGTATAGAAGATCAATTATAAGGGAATTTGGCTTCTTTTATGAAAATTATGGATTAGGACCTAGGGCGGGTTGCACTGATTATATTTGAGCTGACTAGAGAGTTTCATCTACATCACCCTCCAACCTTTATCGGAGAGGGTGGGCCAGAGGAAAGAGCAGGATGCAGAGTTCCTTAGCCTGACTCGGGGATCAATTTCGGTGATGGAGAATGATGTCCACTTCAATGACCTGTGACGCTTTGTACTAGCATTGGCGGGGGATGAGACGACATATATGAGGAGTTTCAAGGATGGACTGAGATACGATATTAAGTCTCAGGTGAATATCATTCACTTGAAGAGGTTTATAGAGGTAGTGGATCAAGTGCTGGTCTATAAGGAAACATGAAGGGAGATTGGGGTTGTAGGCTTTTCATGCCATCTAGAAAGAAAAGTGGTGCAGTTTCAAAGGGACCAAATCATCGTTTTGGAAGTTTTCTGCAGGTTGGAAGTGTGCAAGGTTGTCAGAATAGGTGATCCAGAGTTCATCTATCAGTGTGGCCATCATTCTCTGGATCATTTTTACCCAGAGACATTAAGGAAAGAGCAGGATGCAGAGTTCTTTAGCCTGACTCAGGGATCAATTTTGGTGATGGAGAATGATGGCCACTTCAATGACCTGTGACGCTTTGTACTAGCATTGGTGGGGGATGAGACGACATATATGAGGAGTTTCAAGGATGGGATGAGACACGATATTAAGTCTCAGGTGAATATCATTCACTTGAAGAGGTTTACAGAGGTAGTGGATCAAGTGCTGATCTATAAGGAAACATGAAGGGAGATTTGGGTTGTAGGCTTTTCATGCCATCTAGAAAGAAAAGTGCTGCAGTTTCAAAGGGACCAAATCATCATTTTGGAAGTTTTCTGTAGGTTGGAAGTGTGCAAGGTTGTCAGAATAGGTGATCAGGAGTTCATCTATCAGTGTGGTAGGCTGACGAACATGCATGGGTAGTTTCCATGACCTCAAGTTGAGTGTCAATCATGTGGAGTATTGGGATATGTGAATAGGTTCTGCAAGAACCCTCACCATGTTTGAATGAATGTTGGTGACAGGTAGATTCCAAGTGGAGGAAAGGGATCTGTTGATCCATGTCAGGTAGATAGTTAGTGCTCAATGGGACATATTGGCAGGGGTGGTGGATGTGAAACTCCAGGGAAGGATTTCCTACATCAACATTGCATTGTGGTGTAGGGCTCGTAGGTTGGAGCCCATGGTAGGAGGGTAGGTTAGCTTCATATAGTTCAGTCTACACCCGGTGATGGTGAGATTGGGCCATGAACTGTTCGAGGTATGAACCTTGTGGATTCTACACTTGCTAGTGAGTTGTTTGAAACTGCTTCCACAAACTATTTTATTTTTGTTAATATTGTTGAGGAGTTGGGTTTTCATGTGGATAGTGTGTGGGGGGGTTGTGTCAATTGACACTCGGTTAGGGGTGAGAAATGATGATATCAGGAAGTGTAGGGGATGCGCTCTGGAAGTTGGTGGGTATAGTTTTCCATGGGACTTCTTCATTCTCAAGATGTTGGGATTTTACCTAATCATAGGTATGGATTGGTTGGTGTTGTATCTGGAGCACATAGACTATTACCATTGTAGGGTATTGTTCAGGTCACTTGACGGTGACACTTATTTCCATCACAGAGAGTGGGATGTTTGAGCAGGTTGTACATGACCATTTGGTCAGTAGTTGGGTAGGCTCACAGCTCAAGTAGATTTCCTTGTTCTGGATGATGAAAGAGGGGAACAATCTATCTTACCTCTAGTAGTGGATCAGTTTCTGGATGTGTTTCCTGAGGAGTTTTTGGGGATTCCACCCAATAATTATGTTATGTTAACGATTGAGTTGCTGCCGGAAGAGGAGATAGTTTCTATTCCCTCATACATAAAGTTAGTGGTAGAACTCCAGGAGTTAAAGGTTCATCTTGAGGAGTTGTAGCGTAAGGGTTTCAAATGTCCTATTATTTCTCCTTGGGGATCTCCTATGCATTTTGTGAAGAAGAATGATGGTTCATTAAGGCTATGTGTTGATTATCGGAAGATAAATCAGATGATAATGAAAAATTGGTACACTCTTCCAAGAATTGATGACATGTTTGATCAGTTGAGGGGTGCATCAATGTTTTCTAAGATTGATCTGACATCGTGTTATCACCAATTGAGGGTGAGACCTTCTGACGTACCGCTTACACCTTTCAGAAGTCGGAACTGGTTGTTTGAATTTTTGGTGACGTCTTTCAGCTTGACCAATGCACCGACAGTGTTCAGGTATTTTATGAACTGAATCTTCCATCCTTATTTGGTTTGGTTTTTTGTTGTATTTTTTGACGACATCTTGGTGTACTCAAAATTCATGAAGATCATGCCCAACATCTTGACATTGTTCTAAGTACACTAAGAGACCATCAGCTATATGCCAAGCTATCAAATTGTCATTTCCTGATTGGATAAGTTCATTTTATATCTCACATCATCTATGACGAGGGTGTGTCTATGGATCCAAATAAAGTGTAGGCTATCATGTTTTGGGAGTAACACAATAGTGTTTCAGATGTTCTAAGTTTTCTAGGATTTTCTAGGTATTACCGATGGTTCATCCAGGATTTCTCTCGCTTGGAAAAACCATTGTGAGGCTTGACTAAGAAGGGAATCATGTTTGAGTGGTATGAGGCTTGTGAGAATTACTTTCAAGAGTTGAAAAAGTGATTAATGACCACACTGATTCTGATCTCACCTAATCAAGGTAGGAATTATGTCATATTTTGTGGCACATATATTATTAGGCTTGAGGTTGTGATGATGCAAGATGAGTGGGTTATGGCTTATGCATCGAGGTAATTGAGATGAAATGAGTTGAATTATGTGACTCATGATCTTGAGTTGTCTACCATAGTGTATTCATTAAAGTGATGGAGGCACTACTTGTTAGGGGAACAGTTACTGGTGTATACATATCACAATAGTCTAAAGTATATCTTTTCTTAGTTGGATTTGAATATTTGGCACCAAAGATGGGTTGAGTATCTTCTGTCTTTTGAAATTGAGATTGTATATAAACTGGGGAAAGGGAACAGTGTTGCTAATTCTTTGATTAAGAAGGCTTAGAACTAGGTGGTTTAGGAATCCAGCACCGAGTGTAACGTGATGTCTTTGTTTTTGGAGATTCACCTGGAGGTGTGTGAAGAAAAATGTCTAGGTGACTATTTCTTCTGTGATGGTAGAGTCGATGCATTTGATACATGTGGAGGAATGCCAGCTCGATGATCCTGGATGTTTTTCCTTGAAGTAAAGACTTAATGGTGGGGAGCCACCTTTTGGTTTGGCCGTTGGTGTGGATGATACTGCTTGTGTTCATGGTCATGTGGTTGTGCGGGTATGCATGAGGGAGGAATTGATGCTGGAGTTCCATGAATTAAAATGGGCAGTGTATACTTTTTTGACCAATATGTATCGTGATCTTCGTAGGTAGTTTTGTGGCTGGGAATGAAAAAAGGAATTTGCAGGCTTTGTGGCATGGTGCCTTACCTGTCAGCAGGTGAAGGTCGGGCATCAATTCTCAGGAAGTTTGGTACATCCATTTCCCATTCCATAATGGATGTAGGATTATGTGATTATAGATTTTGTGGTGGGTCTTCCAAGTATGACTCATAAGAATGATTCAATCTTGGTGGTTGTGTATCAGCTAGCGAAAGTGGATCATTTCTTACCAATTCAGGAGACTTACACAGTTGACCAGTAGGGTGAGTTGTATGTTCAGTAAATAGTATGGTTGTATGTTGTACCACGGACTATAGTTTTGGATCATGATCCTCATTTCACATCATGCTTCAGTAAATGGTTGTAGAGTCACTTGGTACACATGATCTTTTGAGTACGAATTTTCACCCATAGACGGACGAGCAGTCAGAGCATACAATCCTAGAATTGGAAGACATGTTGAGGTCTTTCATGTTGGATTTTGGTGGTTCCTAGGAGAAGCTATTATCACTTGTTGAATTTTCCTACAACCACAATTTTCAGTTTATGGTTAAGATGACATTGTTTAAGGTTCTCTATGGGAGGCTGTGTAGATCTTCGTTGAATTGGTTGGACGTCGGTGAATCCAAGCTATTGGGATCAAGCCTGGAGTAAGAGACTTCCTAGAAAGTTGAGTTGATTCGAAAATGGATGGATATAGCTCAAAGTAAGTAGATTTTGTATGTGGATCGGAGGCATAGATCTCTTGAGTTTGAGGTGGGTGATAGTGTGTTCCTTCGGGTATCCCCAAGGTTGGGTCACCGACGGATCCGAAAGCTGGGAAAGTTATCGCCCCGGTATGTGGGGTTATTTGAGATTGTGGAGTGGATAGGCCCGGTGTCATAATGATTGTCTCCTCCATGGTTTTATAGTGGAATGCATGATGTGTTTCATGTGTCGCAACTTTGGTGGTATCACCCTGATCCAACTCGTGTGGTGGGTGTTTGAGGATGTTGAGCTTGAGGCAGATGCGCCCTTTGGGGAGAATCTGGTTTGTGTGGTGGATCATAGTGAGAATGTATTGTAGGGGAAAGTTTTGCCATTAGTGTGAGTACTATGGAAGCATGGTATGGTTTAGGAGGAAACATGTGATCAGGAATTAGATATGCAGGATAAGTGGCCTGATCTCTTTTCCTTGGAAGTGCAATGAATCTTGGAAGCTCATCTCGAGGATGAGCCTTTATATAGATGGGAGGTTGTAAGATCCTGAATCTTGGAGTGGAATGATCTCAGTTATGTTTTAATTTGAATCTATTATTTTGGTTAATTATTTGGTTACCCAAGTCCTTGTGGAGGCTTAGGGGTGTTCTGAGGGTTTGGGACACAAAAAATGGAGAAAATGGGGTTTTCTGTGTAGGTCGCACGGTCTACACATGGGTTTTTCTAACCATACAGACATCCTAGTAAACCATGCAGCAAGTTGTATTTTGGTAAGTGGCCTCTACAGGGTTTACCTGTACGGTTTTCCAAACCATATGGGTAAACCGTGCGGCCCAGAATCTTTGAAAAATATTACAATTTTTCTACTCTAGGATTTTTAACCCAAACTCAGTATTTCTTCCACATTCACCCTTCATCAGCCTAGGAATCAACCAAATCTCCCAAGATATCCATGAGATATATCTCCTTCATTTATATGGAATTTTTGGGGTCGTTGGTTGCGGATCGATGCTCTGGGTACGACTAATCCCATCCTTTCTTCTCTTTTGTGTTTAGGGTTTGTATCTTCATCTCCTCTCCTTTCGAATCTCTAGAAACCTACTCCATTGGTTAGATTTAGGTTGAATCATCAAGGGTTTGTTGAATATGAATCTAAGAGCTCGATTAAGAGTGTTTTCACCCGCGGAATCGAGATAGGTGGGCTACAAGTTATATCCCATGGTTTATTTGTGGATTTGTGCATGTGTGGTTTTGTTGTTAGGTGTCTCTTGGCATGTTTTCATAACCCTTGTCCTTTTTAGGTAAAATGGTTGTTAAGAAGGTAAATGGAAACCCTTATGATCCCCATGGGATGTGTCGAGGTTGATGAGACTAATCTAGGGCCACCTGTGGGCTGCACCAACTTCCCCGTACCTAGGGACTTGTGAAGAACAAGTTAAATTTTTGAGTATTTATGTAGAGCCCATGATAAACATGTTAATGTGATTGTTTTTGTTGTAATAGAATATAGTTGATGGATCTAGGATTATTAATAACCTGAGAAAAATTTGGTTAATTTGTGGTGAAGATTAAAGACCATAATAGAATGGATTATGAGTCTGGTAGTGAAGCATAGTGAGTTAGGAATAATGAAAGAAGACTAGTGAGATAAGCATAATGAATTAATGCATAGTGGGATGAGTGTAATAAAAGGGAACCAGGTTAAATGGCTAAATGAAGTGAATTTTGGAAATTGTGTTAATGGGTTAAGGAATAGTATTAACACTATTGTTATTGTTATGGTTTATGTTTCCATGGGAAATAGTATTGATGTTGTGTGAATGTTTAATGGATACACATATGTATTTCATGTGCACATTTCATGGTAGAGTGGGGTATTGACTTAAGGTTCTACACCCACAAGTCGAGTTAGACAGAGGCTCTAAACTCCACAGCTAATACATGGGTTAGGGAAGGGGACTGAGGCTATATTCCCCTAGCGGTTACATCCACCCGGACTGAGGCTTCGAGGTGAGGATATGGTTGACATGAGGGTGTTAGTCCTAGTGAGATAGGATAACAATATTTTTCCTCTTTCATTTTATTGTGTACGTTAAGCCCGTGTAAATTATTGTGCTGGATGAACCCATGATAAATGTGTTGGAAATGAAAAGTAATGGGGAATGGGATGAAATGGTTTTATATGGAAATTGTAATAAATGTTGGTAATGGACCTATACTGGATAAAGAAACTTAATCTTTTCTTGAAATTTATTATTCATTCCCATTTTTCATGCACAATTTTTATTACTATATTTTTTGTTTACATCGTTGGTGGTGGCCTACTGAGTTTTACTCACACCCTACTCAGGCCGCCATTGGGTAACCGAGCACACATCATGTTTATAGGTATGGTGAATAGAAAAGGCCCTTTCTAGGAAGTTAGGATGGCATGGGTGTATGTTGAGTAGGACCTGGACATGGGTTTAGGACAATTTTGGGGATTTTTATTTTTGTATACATTTGTGGTTATGTTCACTTTTTCACTTGTAGCTTGGCATGGACTATTTACTGTTGGAAATTGCTGTACCCTATTTGTGTAATGGTTGTTTATGCATACACTGGTATTATTGGTTGTTATTCCTCTAGTTTTTATCTTATGTTGTGTCTTACACTGATAAAAAGGGGGTATAGTCTCCCTAATTGACTATTTGGACCCCCGCTACTAGTCGGAACCCTTTGGCGTAGGTGGAGGCATTCTTGAGGTCAGGTAACCAGCCGGCTCAGAGCACCAGTTTAGTGGCTTCTGGGTCAGGTACATTACAACAGTGCATAAACAATCATATCAATCCCCAATATTTACTAATAATCCTATATTTTATAGGGCCTATAAATTTATAAAATATGTCTTTATTATGGTAGTGAGTAGATGAAGAACATTAAAAACTCATATTAACATGGAAGGCCTCATAATAAATTGTCATCCCATCATGATCTACTCCAATTGATTCTCATATTTATGAATTCATGAACTAAAATGTGTTCCATATTGATGGAATTCCCTCTTGAATGGAGTGAAGAATGTTGGAATCCAATTTATTCACCCCCACTAGTTATCTTTAATGGGGAGAAAAGAAGGGGTCAGATTCTTGTCAAGTTTGAGCTAATAGGTCATGGATTTTTCAGTATTGTAGAGGGATTTTGGATGATATGTAAGTAAAATCCACTATAAAAAAATATGTTTATCATGTTGTCTCAATAATATAGTTTTTATACATAGAAAAAAAAACAAATCATTCGGAATAAATTCTACCTTATGACTCTGATATTAAAAAGAAAAGGTGAAATATCTTACCTACCAACATGATGAAAACTATTTTGTTATCATAAGAGATAATGTTACAAAATTAGACCCATACTACTACATAAATAGTGGTTTAATTACTTCCTTGCATCAATCATTTTCTTTATCTTTTCAATAAGGTCATTCTTGTCTATGTATTTATAGAACCATAAGAATTTATGGGGAGTTGATGGTTGGGATGGTGTTAATTTATTCCCCTGTAGAAAAGGCTAGTGTAGGGTTATGATGTACTATAGTGTTTATTTTCATAGAGTGTTGGGTTCTTTATCGGGATTATTGGTAGTCCCAATGGTTGGTTCATTGTAATTTTGATAAATATTGTCCCTTGGACTTTATATACTGATGATATCTTTTATGAATGAGTGGTTATGTTTTGTTGAAATTTTTTAGCTATGAGATCCATGTGGACTAGTGAAATTGAGTTGTATTAGAGATAACTATGCTAGTGAAATTATCAGTGTATGTGGTTAAATAGATTTTATATTTATAACTTGGAATGGAACAAATATCCAACCAAAGTAATTTTCCAAAGTGTGTGTGTGGTTTGGTTCTTCACTATTCTAGAAAATATGTTACTTTTTTTCTTTCTGTAATTTCATTAATGTAGGAAGATAATTTTATTTTACATTATTTAGGAATTTAAAAAATGAAAACACAAATTTAGACACTAAAAAATCAATTTGCATGAAAAATCAATGGATTCAGGGAGGAATTTTAGTGAGTGAATCATTATTTTCAATTTTTTGTTGTTCTTATAATTCAATAACGAGAATAAATATCATTAATATATCTACATTACACTATTTAATTTAGTATTAAACAGCTATTCTACTAAAGGTATCACCTAAATGGAATATAAATTTCAAATATTGTCATTGGTCAATGGGTAAGAACACCATTCAATAGAGTGGATGAACATTATTACTCAACTTTCCAAAATAACACACTATTATTCCCTCTAAAAAACACAAATCCAATGATATGAAGTGTGGTATAAATGGATGGTGACATTTGGGCACAAATAGTTGGATAAATAAAACAATTTCAATGGAATATAGATTGATTATTGTACTCTCTACAATCCACATTCACTATCACTCCACTAATAGTCAAATAGGTTTGAAATTAATTGTATAAATTTAAAAAACCTCTATAATTACCATAAACTATAGGATATGGATTAGATATATTTGATAATAGATCCCAAGATCACAGGGAACATTATAGGGGGTGAAAACAAAAAACATTAATGAATAAGAAAATAAAAAACAATGAATAGAGAATAAAGTTTGAATTAAATTGAAATTAAAAGAAAATAAATACTAGTAATCATAACCTAATTGAGTTAAAACAAAAAGACAAGGTTTTTATCCTTTATAATGAGGTGAGGGAAAGTAATTAAAATTATTGGTTCCCTTGTGTTCTTCTTTCTTTATGAATTTTAGTTCTAAGAGTGAGATAATTATTCATTTCATGGGGTTTATTTGTCATGACCATGGGTCCTTATTGTTTTCAATGCTTTCGTTGGGGTGAGTCCACCTTAAATATTATTATTCAATGAAAAATTCAATATTTACCCACATTCCCACTTTCCAAAGGTGGGATCCATTCATCACATTCTCATATGTGTATTCTCCTTGATCAAAATGGGGTGATGGGATGTCAGTTCCTCGTTCCATGGATTTCTCTATGGAACTCATCTCCTAGTCTGGGTCTCCCTCATAAGATTAATATGTGTTTGTGAAACTCATTCCGTGTTCCATATTTTTATCGATGATGGTTAGTTATGTTTCTTTTTTTAAAAAAATTACATAGGTTGTCACAGGGTAGTATCCTTCGGTTAGAGGAGTGGTGAAGTTGGGCATCAGTGGCATGCTTGGATGCTGGAACATTAGAACACCTGTATTATAACTCATAGGATGGATTCTCAAGGGACAATAACTCAAAGAATAATTTTCTTATTACAAGGTATATTATTCCATAGGAATGTATTTTGGGGTTTTCCTCAGGCATCCCATGATTAAAAAGAGGTAGGATGTGAGTTTAACATCTTGTGGAGACAAAGTGAATATGATTATATTTCCCAACGGTGGCGGATCAATGAATTGAATCCCTAGGAGGGAATAACTACATGGTTTCAAAGTTGTTTGGTTTATAATGACTATGGATATGAACCATGGATGGTGTGTCTAATAAAGAGAGGGTACCACACCAGGAAGGAAGATCTGGACACCGTTGGAGGAGGATAAGGGAGGGTGAAATGCTATGAGTGGGGTACCAAGGGTTAGTATTGGTTTGGATTGAACCTCAATGAGCCATTCTGCATACCTTGGTTAGTATACATTAATCAAAATTAAGGTAGTTTGACAAGGTGTGGTGTGGGGAATATAAATGGTTAGCTTCCCTTCAAAAGAGAATTTTTCTTAGTTGGATGATCGGTGATCTGGGGATTATGCATTGTTAGCATCCTGAGTTCTAGTTGGAGCAGTGATGACATGGATGGGGTTTACATGTGTGAATGGCCTAGATGGATTACATGATTTTACCAGTATGTGGTAGCCCAAGTAAAATCATGATGGATATAGATAAAGGGTTGAGATTGAATGCATTGGGTGTATGTATTTTTATGTGTGTTGGTATTGAACCTCATGGAAGCTTCATACTTATCCCATTTTGTGGGGAATAAAATTAAACATAGTACTAAATGGGGGAATTTGGGAATAAAACTAAGGAAGAGGACTATGGAGAATACAACGTGAGGCTTATGAATGAAATATACCCAGTGGTCCTAATGGAGATAATATATCCCATGTGACAGTCTTGATCATACCTGGGATATGACCCAGAGGAGATTAGAATGGATGGGAATGAGGGTATTTAACCTCAGGGAGGCTTCCTATGTATACCAATTGGTTGGGAATCAATGTTGACGAAGTTCATAATAGAGTGTAGATTATGAATATAAGCAGTCCATGAGGTGTAAAATGAGGATTACTCTATGAGGGATGACCATTATGGGTAAATATGTTCTGGACACTAATAACATCCAATACCACGAGATTCATGACCGGTGTGAGAAATAAGATGAAGTAGTAGGCCAGACTGTCATGCCACAAAAGATACGTCAGTGATAGGTGGTGTGGTGATTATTCATAGAAGCTTCCCAGATGGTTCTCATTCCATTTTTGGAGGAACTAATTCTATGTGAGGATTATATCACTCCCATGGATATGAGTGGGTATGGAAAATTCCTGAGGCATGGTACCCCATTGTCATTACACCAAGTGAGGATATAGTTTAATTTCATGTGCTGAGGAAAATGATTCAGGGTAGTTTTATGTCATGCAGCATGGATGGGGGAAAACACTCCACACCCCTTGGGATAACATAACCTACTCTCACCAAACCTTAGGGAAGGGAAGGCATTGACAGTTCTAGGCGATGATAGTGTGGAGGATTGGTCAATAGTGAGGTCCACGTTTTCATGGATATACTAAAAATTAAAATCCATTAGCATTACTATGATGAAAATTAAGTGGTAGGGCACTTCAACAAGGGACATTTCAGGAGTGACTAATAAATCAATTCGTTAAAACCCGGAGGCCAACATGGAAGAGTTGCAGGAAATACATGGGAGTTACATGCAAGAGGAGATCAAACATTGTTATTTGGATTAAAGGAAGCCCATGGAGTTTCAAGGAAAGGATTCACAATTTATTGGAGGCTTTCATGAAAATGGGAGTGGGGTTGAGTGCAATACTGGGCTATTGGAATGTGTAGGGTTTCATGTAAGTGGATAATTTTTTGGGAACCTTTATTAGACTATAATAAATTGGGTGAGGGTTAATCCCTTATGGTCCCAATATAAGGGGGACCCATAGTGAACCAATCGTGCAAGATCCTTTACCTGGAATGGTTTATAGTTTCCATGCTATCATAAAAGAGGTAGTCTTATGTGAAACATAGCATCACTTCTCCCTCTAAGATATCACCCTGAAGGAGTGGGGTTACCTTTAAATATATATAAAAAATATTGGGTGGAATTACAAAAGATATCTGACATAAAAGAGGAGTCCCATAGAGGTGATCCATGACACATGAGTAAAGGCCCGTTTGACATAGCATTATGATTTGAAAGACATTACACACATAACCAAATATTTCTTGAAAAGGCCCACTCTTGTGATCAACTTCCTTGGAAGATTATCTTGAGCTCTGCAGAAAATGTGAAACATACACCTCATTGGGCGCATAACTATCTTGCGTGCAAATATTAGATTATACACGAACCTTCATTGGGATTCTAAACATGTTTATTTGAATCAATGGATGACTTATCTTTACCCAAATATGACCTTGGTGGTCCTGTGTAGAATTCAGAACCAAAAAATGACCCCTCATAATCTAAGTTGAAAGTGGAGTGTAAGGTCAGGTTATAAGGGAAACAAAGAAAAGAACAGTTCATTCGGGGAGGTAGATTAAAAATATAACATTGGATTAGAATAAATCTTACACACACGATGAATACCCGGTCCATGCATATGAATATGGGGTGGGGATATAAATAGTTCCTTGCTCTCATGCTCACAAGTATATGAATCCATCATGGATAATCGAAATATGGTCGTTAAATTACATGAAATTTTTGGATTCTTATATTCTTCAGACTTGGTAGGAATTTTTGTCCATTTCTATGACTTTCACCCAGTCTTATACACAAGAAATAATTTTCCAAACCCACCCTTGATCATTCATTCTTGCACCTTTGTATTTCCAAATCGATCATCAGGGAAGGTCAACAACATACTGATGAGAGGGAAGCTTACAGTTCCTCCCAAAGAGATAAGATTACTAGGAATCCTAAAATAGTTTACTCCATGAGGGTCATGTGAGATAATATGACTCTTTTGGGAATGATGAAACATCTATAGAAATATTATCTCCTAAGAGAAAGTCTCCCATTATGGAGTTTCATGTTTTCTACTGAATTAGATATCATGGGTGTTGAAACTGATTCACCAGGATTGTGGTTAACTGTGAAGATAGCTTCCAATGATTCTACATCAACATATATAGACATATCCTTAGAGATAATCATTATATGGGATTTTTACTATTAAATTCATAGACCAAAACAAACATGGGAGATGAGTTGGTGGATTTGGAGTACTCTTCCCACTACACAAGCACCTTCCAAAGTAGTTTTAGGGATGAAATTGTGGGGTGACATAAGTACTGGGACCTGTTGTCTTGGAAAAAAATTATAAAAGAACGGGTGAGGGCATACTAGGTACACTATATATGTGAGGAGTTTGGGGATGTGTTGTGCAACACCAGGCTGTATGATGTCATGTGGATGTTTCAGTTCCATATCTACTGTCTGAAGGAACTAGGCCAAGATTGTTTCAGCCAATGGTCTCTGGACATAAACATGTTCCACAATAAACCATGGTGAAGTCGGAATTATCATTTGGGATGTTCACTATATTGGAGGTATTCCCCTGGTGGGTCTCTAATATGATGAGTTCCTACCAGAAGAGAATACATGTGTAGAGAGAGAACTAACCCCCATCCTAATATGGACTCTTTTAGATGTCATGAAGGAGAAGCTTCAGATCGTGTATATCTATTAGGACATTCCATTCCCAACATTGTTCAATTTTTCTATTTAAGAAGGATAGGTTGGTGAGGATTCCAGGCCAATGGATGGAGTGCAGAAATTTATCACATAGGTGAAAGGAGAGATATATTTTCGGATATTGGAGTCATGTGTCTATCAATAATGGGGGTAAAAATGATTAGATACATGTATCTAATGGTAATATTTCTTACATTTCTTGATTCCTTCCTAAGTGGGTGGATTTTGTTTGTAAGAGACACAAGAATGGGGTCTTCCCAGGGACCTAGGTGATGGCGGGGATCATGAAAGGTCGCAATATGGTCAACATGGGAGTGCCCATCTTAGAAATACATTACAGTATTATAGAACACACCTCAAGGGGAAGTACACCCAGAATAATCTACATACCATTTCAGATATTTCATTGACAGATTGCATCTCATTTTGGTAGATATGATTTTCCAAAATACCAACCATTTTCTACTTCCATCGTAAGACCATGTCTTCTGAATATCAGTGGGGAATGATAACTGACCCTATGACATCAATCTATGATGCTCCACGTCAGCAACCATGAAAGTTTCAAATTATACCCCTTCTAAAATATAGTTTTCTTAATGGTGGATGACATGTTAGGTTCAATAGAAAAGATATAATACTTATAGAGAATTAGGGGAGGTGTGTTAGTGGACTAGATTGATGGAATGAATATTTGGAAGCCATATTTTCCTTCCTTAATTGATAAAAAGTGTGATTTCCTTCATCAGGTTTCGAGGAAAATATATATAGGGGTTTGTGAATAGAGGTACCCCTACATCCTCCACCAGCTGTGGTGCATGATAATAACTATGAGCTTTGGTGAGGCTATCACAATTCCACCTACAAATGTCATTATTGGCCTATCAAGGGATAATTCCAAGAATGGTGTAGCAGCATATCCGATGGTGATCCGACAAAGATGCATCTGAAAAATCAAAGTAGTGAGAAAGGGGATTGATCAACAAGAAGGCAGGAAGGATGCCACCCAAGTGGGAAGTCAAGGGGAAATATAGGTAATATGGGCATCCTGACATGGATCCATGGTGGAAGGGACATCCCAAGGTTCTTCTACACCTCATTCTCCTAATGTTAGGTGGTCCAGAAGGTGACCTTGAGGGATGGTGAAAGAGGCCCATGGGAAGAAAATAATATATTTTATTCAAACAAAAACCAATGATATCTTCCCTTCACTTTGTTCATCATAGATAAAATTTCTACAAACGATATATATACAATTCTTATGGCAGAAACTGATGTGGGATGGGATCATGCTGCTAGAAATTGGGCTCATCCAGGTTGAAGATATGGAGTACATAAATAAAATCTATGCATATATGATGAACATGGAAATATATGCATGAAAATGGGAGAATTATGGAGAACCACATGTCCTGGTGAAATTGATGGTCATTCAAGGTCATGGTCTAGAAGAAATTCCACCTGAGGGCGACAACGATGAAGAAGAAAAAGAAGAATAATGAGTGGAAGAAGAGGAGGAGGAATAGGATGTGGAAGAGGAGGGAGAATAAGTGGTTTAGGGAGAAGATCATGGTGGTGGGGAAACCTTGGAGAAAAAAATTCATCAAGGGAGTCCCTGGGAGAGTGAACAGATTGTGGGCTCCAATGAGGGGATCACCGAGTATCTCCCGACAAGTCTTAACATACATTTTCATGGTCCGTTCCCCCTTTCAAAACATGGATCCACTAATAAATTCGTTTCTTGTGTTGGTGTAAATTAGTGTTTTTCAATGAGACCTCACTAAAGGGTGTGAGAATTTTCCAATAGATGTGGAGGGACCTATCCCTGGACCTACTCCTTAGGGTGAGCCATGTGATGAGTTGGTTGTGGCCGAGGTGACTAGTGGTCAGCCAGCCGAGGGGTTAAAATGAAAACATTGTAATCCCAGGCTATTCCCATTGTCCTTTGGGAGTCAGTACTGATCATTGATGTAATAAGAACTGATGGGTATCCAGTAGTGTAAGTTCTTGTGGGGACTCAGGAACTCGATATGGTAGTGGTCATCTCCCCTAAGTCTCTACCTTCACAGACTCATACCTATGGCTTAACGATCGGGGTTGATTAAAGTGAAAACGCTATGTAGTTCCTAGAATACTACCATCCCAACAAAAGGATGATGTAGGGGAATACACAAGATATATTCTTATGATGTCCTATCATCAATAAGTTAGTCATCAAATCTGAACCATCCTTGGGAATAGATTAATATGAGGTTACACTCACTAATGAGGCCACTGACATGATAGAGCTCAAATCGAGTAGAGGTGTGGTTGATGGGGAAGAAACAAGTGAAGATGACCACCCCCATGTAATATATCATAGTCCCACATAGAGGAATATATAGGAATACCTTTTTACTAGACTTTTGGCCACATTACTAGAATATGAGCCTTCAATCCTTGAAGAGATAGATGACTCTAATCCTAAGTCGGCTGAAGAATACCACATCGTACAACTCCAGGTGTGGAAGTGAATCATAGATTTCCTTGACAATAATTTTTAATCTCAATGGGTGATTCTCATGGGTTAAAATTTCCATTGGATGTGTTTCTTATTTGCGAAAGAGGAAGACGCTTGTGATCTTCACAAATTGGTCCATGTATATCATTCTTAGATGATACAAAAAATAGTAAACACTTGGATATTACTTGGTCCTATGAGAAGTCTGGTAAAATCTAGAAGATTAAGGAGGCCAAAAAAGTGATCCAAATACTAGAGGAAAATATGAACAAAACTTCCTATTTCCTCACTAATCAATCAGAACATTTCATATAATTGAGGGTCCAGCTGGTAGAGATCCATGAGAAACTGAAATAGGTTATGCATAAAGGGGGTGATCTCTGAGATAAAAAGGACCAGAAAAAGATCATGGAGAATGATCTTCACCTAGTGGACATTGATAGGGAATGAGATATTAGTTAGTGAAGGTAGTCTCTGGAGGCCAAACACTAGAAGGTGGTGGAGTTGAAGCCCTCAATTTAAGGGGATAATCCATAAATTTTTTTTCAAAACTAATGAAGCATACATTACTGTTTAATTCCATTGAATTCTGTTTATGTAAACCTTCTTTATTCCATTAATTATTTCATCTCAACGATATATTTTAGATAACTAATGATCAATCCAAATACTCGCATGGGGTTATTCACCATGTAAGACACAAGGGAAGTATACCTAATCATTCACTTTATATGTGAGTGTAAAATAATCCTTAAACATCCAGGGTATGATGTTGTTGACCGACTACTAAGAGTGTTCGGGTTGAGAGAGAATGTGGCTAGATAATAGGGATCCTGAAGCAGCCAACTTGAATTTACCAATGTGATCTACTAAACAAATTGGATAACGTAAGGGGTGTTGGAATATATCAAAAAAAGGTGAATGGTAAGTGTGAATCATGATACCCAAAATCCTTAACAAAATGGGAGTGACATGAAAATATAAGAAAAGAATTTACCATATACATAATCAATATTTCATAGCCAGAAATAGGGATAACCAAATAGGAGTCTACTGCTAACCATGTTCCATACATGGGACTTGTCTCGAAATGTCATCTGAAGTCATCAATAATGTTTTCACCAAACAGAGTTTGAGCCTCATCCAAACAAAATTTCCTTATGGGGTCTAATCACATGTGGATGTGGATGAGGATTGAAATAAAGGGGCACACAAAGTGTGGAAATAGAGTGATGGAATATTCAATTGGCTTCTAATACTAACTGAATTACAATACTATGGATTAGAAAACACTAATGTGGATGTAATGGTATGACCAAAGTTCTAACCTATCTTCCAGGTGGGCATCATCTCAAATGGTGAATGATAACTGAGAATTTGAAAATTGTACAGGATGACCTACATCAAGGGAGAAGACCGCCCAGTTGAGCCCTGAGATTCTGTAGATTTTTACATCATGAATGTGACCATGATTAACATATGTTTTAACTTCATATGTTGAGGATGAAAATGTTAAAATTTATCATCATGTGATCAAGACATGTCCCACAGTTTTACATTATGCGACTATGATGCTGAACATAGTTCAATGTTATACAGGTTGGACCTTAGCCAATAGTTTAAATTATTGTTACATGGACTATGAAATTCCTTAAATTATCTATGTGGTGCGGATGGAAAATACCTTATGTGAATTTGGATAAATAGTCCCACATACCATAGAAATAAAAGGAAACACAAGGGAAGAAGGATTCCCAAAATCGTGTATCTATACTGCAGTAGAGTGACAAACCCGACCCACCACACTTTCCCTCTTGGTCTCTTAATTTAAGGTCATAGATTTTTGACCCATGAGCTCATACATGACTCGTCCAGATTGACACACACCGTTCAAGAACTCCTAATCCCACATGAAAAGTGATTCTTGTGGGAAACAAGGAATGGTACAGGGTTCTATCTGACATGTGGGAGTACGTGTAACACCCCCAAATGATAGAGGGTTAAATGAATAAATGATATGACTCATGTCAACAAGGTGCAACTTCCTTTTCAGGAGGCTGTCTGATTAGAACTCCATAGTTAATCATGCTTGGCCTGGAGTAGTGATTAGGATGGGTGACCATCTGGTAAGTTTCCCAGGGTGTGAGCGATGGAGAAAAAAAACACATTGTGAAGGACATGTGTTGGCCTGTGGGGGACAATCATTAGTCAGATGACCCGTTCGGGCATGTGGGTGGACCCTTGGGTGGGGACCACGTGTCTGTGGGGAAACTGGTTGTACCTGGAGAGCCAGGACACGATAGCCATGTTAAGGCGGGGTGTCTGTAATATCATCAGGACCTAGTAGTTACATTTGGTATCAGAGGAGGAACCCAGCCTTAAGTGTGGTGCACTAACTGGGTTGAGATGTAGGGACCACAGTGAGGGCGTTGTGCTCTAAATGGGGGGTGAATGTAACACCCCCAAATGCTAAAGGGTTAAATGACTAAATGATATGACTCATGTCAACAAGGTGCACCTTCTATTTTGGGATCTCGTCTGATTAGAACTCCACAGTTAAGCATTCTTATCCTAGAGTAGTGATCATGATGGGCAACCTTCTGGAAAGTTTCCTAGTTCCTGTGTGAGTGAGGAAAAAACACACTAGAAAGGACATGTGTTGGAATGTGGGGACAATCATTAGTTAAATGACCCGTTCGGGTGTGTGGGTGGAGATGTAGGGCCCACAATGAGGGCGTTGTGCTCTAATGGGGGGGTGATTGTAACACCCCCAAATGATAAAGGGTTAAATTACTAAATGATATGACTCATGTCAACATGGTGCACATTCCTTTTCGGGATCCTGTCCGATTAAAACTCCATAGTTAAGCATTCTTGGCCTGGAGTAGTGATCATGATGGGTGACTTTCTGGGATGTTTCCTATGGTGTGTGTGAGTGAGGAAAAAACACACTGGAAAGGACATGTATTCGGCTCTAGGGAAAATCATTAGTCAGATGACCCGTTCGGGAATGTGTGTGGACATGTAGGGCCCACAACGAGGGCGTTGTGATCTAATGGGGGGTGATTGTAACACCCCCAAATGATAAAGGGTTAAATGAATAAATGATAATACACATTTCAACAAGGTGAACCTTAATTTTCGGGATCCTGTCTAATTATAACTTTTTAGTTAAGCATGCTTGGCCAGAAGTAGTGATTAGGATGGGTGACCTTTTGGGAAGTTTCCTAGGGTGTGTGTGAGTGAGGACAAAACACATTCGAAATTACATGTGTTGGATTGTGGGGACAATAATTAGTCAGATGACCCGTTTAGGCATGTGGGTGGACTGTTGGGTGGGGACCACGCGTGGCAACTGGTGGTACCTGGCGGGCCTGGACCCGACGGTCATGTTAATTTGGGGTGTTTGTGCTATCATTGGGACTCAGTTGTTACATTTAATTGTCACATCCCGACCTATGAATTTAAATTATTTAATTTTTATTCTACCTTTAAATATTTTTCCTCAGGTCTGGGGTGAGTCCCAGATGAGGTTTCTAAGTTTCCGAAAAATATGTGCATTTTGAGTTCGATGTCATTGTACGCACGGGTGGAGAACGATAGTGCATGGATTTTCCAATGCAACTATGTGGCCTTTCATTAATTTTATTATTTTTAAAATGATATGAATTCATTTATTCTTTTTATTTTATTATTAAGGTTATTATTATTATTATTATATTATTATTATTATTATATTATTATTATTATTATTATTGTTATTAGTATTATTATTTATGTACCTTTTATTTTTATCTTATTTCATTTTATTTTATTTATTTATTTATTTTTCTCTTCCTCTTTCTTCTTTCCTTATTTATTCCTTTTCTTTTTTTTCTTTCTTTGTGTTTGTCTTCTACGCGGATTCTCTCCACCCCCATTTTTCTGGATCTAGTTTCCTGCCCTGTCTGCTCTCCCTCTCCGCCCGGCAGCCCCGCGCAGCAATGCCTTCGGACTTCCTACCCTCTCCCGCTCCCCGCGCCACTCCGTGTCCCAGCCTCATGTTGGGCTACTTCCTGCACCGCGCCTCAGAATCCCTCGGCCTCCCTGCCGACTCACCGCGTGACACCCGCTGGTCCCCTGTCCCGCACCAGCCGTGACACGTTGCAGCCCGCCGCCCTCCTGGTGCAGCCCTCCTCATCCCAGTGGTAGTACCGTTTCGGCCCAGCCTCCATGCTGGTCCCTTGTAGCATGACCCAACCACCCATTTACCTCTCACATGGCATGCCTCCTCCCTCCCTCCAGTCTCCTCTACCTCCACCTGTGTAGAACTGCCTTTTCGAACCCCTGTGGGCGTGCCTAGTCCCCGGCCGAGACCCCCTCCCCTTCCCTGCTTGTCCTGCATGCTCCAACCCTCCTCCTGTTGGAGCCCTCCTGCCGTCCAGCCTTTCAGCGCACCCCTCAACCTCCGCCCACCCTGCACCAGCCTCACACCAGTTCTCCACTATCTACAGTGCACCCCGAATACGCCAGACCTCCTCTCAGTTGCACCAGTAGTGCGCCCTTTTGTCCTGAACAACTACTTGGCCACCCCCTTTCCCTGTTCCGGCTGACCAGCAGCGGTGCAGCGCCCCTCTGTCGTCCGACCAATGTCGGCGCGACACCAGACACCCTCCCCCTTCACTAAAATAGCCATAGGCTCCCCCCACCGGCACTCACCAGCCGTATCGGCTGTGCGCACCCCCTTCCGGACAACTTTTTGGGTGCCGAATGCATCTCCAGCACGGCGCTCCTCTGACTTGACAGTGCTTTGCCCTGCGGACCTATTGTCTAGCCGTGCAGTCTCTGCGTGACCCCTTTTTCATTCCTCGAACGTTGTGTGGTGCCCCATGACCCTTGTGCTTCACTTACCGGTAGCTTCTGTGTGCCCCTTTCTGAGTCACTGATGCCATTCTCCCCTTTGATGCTCCATCTATCTAGCGACAGTCCCTGCTGGTGCACGCTACCCCTTTCTAATGGTCGTGCAACACCGCTAGTCGAGCGTGTCTCCATGCCAAAGTAAGGTTTTCACTGTTATTTGTTCGAGTAGTGAATAATTATTTTAGCGTGTGTTGTGTTTATTTATTTTTCTATGAATTTAATTTTGAAATAATTGAGTTTTGTTGTATAAAGCTATATGTTACTTTTTGGGTATTTTTTCATAAATCTT
The DNA here is from genome assembly GCA_963277665.1 of Viscum album. Classification (NCBI taxonomy): domain Eukaryota; kingdom Viridiplantae; phylum Streptophyta; class Magnoliopsida; order Santalales; family Viscaceae; genus Viscum; species Viscum album. Next base: position 1,530,558,481 of record OY728120.1, on the reverse strand, counting down.
AAAGTGGTTTAGTGATAATGTAGGAGATACGAGCTATGTTTTGAAAACATGTCGAGCTGGTTATTTTACTCTGTTTATTGGTTTGGATTATTTTAGGTTAGAATTTCTATTTTTTTAGATGCTTTGCATTGTTTTAGTGTACTGTCAAGGTTTTCTGTGATGTTGCAGTCATCATAAAGTTGCACATACTTGTGCGCAAGTGTGATACATGCAACGTCGTCGTAACCAAGCTGCAATTCAAGGTAGGTCCCCCACTGCATTCACCTTTAAATATAGATTTTATTAATTGGATGGTGTTTTTATTAATTTTTTTAAATGAGAAATGATATCAGATAATTAACTCTTAAATGATTATTTGGTGGGAAAAGATATATTTATTTTATACACGACACTTGAAATATTTTCATGATAAATGGACACCCAGTAGTGAAAGAATGCCCGTTAGGCCTTTAAAAAAATTCATGGAATTTTAAATTTAGTTCTTTTTTATTGATAAATGATTTCTTTTTATGTGTGAACAAGTGTTTTGGTTCTCTTGAAAAATAAGGATTTTCATTAAAATTGATGAAGGACTGTTTGGAAATTTAATAAAATAAATTATTTTGGAAAACTCGCTTTTGGGTGACTCAGGGGAGATCTTTGGTGTACGTTGACTGCATGAGTTGTGTGTGATGTTTGGGATACTTGATTGACTTTTTTGGCTCACCCCTTTCCTTTTTATTATATGTTTTGACATGGAAACCTAGCATAGTGAGTGAATCTTCTGAGAACGTTTGATGCACTAGTTTAGATTACGAACTGGATAGTGGCCCCATAGAAGGGGAATACTGAGTTATTGCCACTATTGGGATTGGGACCCTTGGTTAGGCCATGGAGGTCTATACCGAGCATTAGGGCATTATGAAATCATTGAGTTAGAGCATACCTTCAGGATGATTCACATGTATAGTACATTCTAGATTTTTTATGAGCTCCTAGGGTCAACCCATGTTTCCTTTAGTGTTTATTTTTATGTGGCAGATGATTGAGAGGTCTAGTTTGGTAGCTGGCCTTTGTGTGCCACATTTTCCATTTCCCTTAGTGTGTGTTTCATGTTGTGTGGTTTTCCCTTTTTACTAAAACTGAAATTTGAATTTTTAAATTGTTCGCAGAAATGTTTTAAAATGCAATGCACATGTTCCTTTCAAACATTAAATTTGTTTTTAAACTAAAAAGGGCAATGGACTGTTACTTGTTTTAGAAATGGAAGTGTTTGTGTAGAAACCCATATTTTTTATAATTTAGTTCAAACCTGGAATTAGTAAATTTCTTTATTTAACGGTAGTGCATTGGGAATATTTTGTTGGGAATGTTTACTAAGTTTTAATACTCACACATATAGTGTTTTCTTGTTTTTAGTTTTGTTGTAGGTTTGGATCGAGCTCACTCACCATGGGCGAGAGTCGATTGTGGACCGATGAGCGACTCTCGGAGTTGTGTGGAGTTTTGGTTGTGGTCAAGTTAGTTGGTTGTTGTTGATCGTTCTTTCTTTCGTGTTATTTATTTACATTTCGTTATTCGACTTTACGATTGCTTTATTTATTTTAATTGGGTGTAATCATTACCACTTTCTCTCTGTTGATGCCCTGGAACTTTTCACCCGTCCGGGAGGATCTGGAACGCCTCTCGGGTCATGTCACGGACCGGCTCGGGTGATTGGTTTAGGGTCGACCCGGGTTGGTTCGTGACAAAATGGTATCAGAGCCGGTCGGCTCCTAAGTGGACCTTGTTTTCAGAGCACCCATTGTTATTTGGAGATGTCATGTAAGAAGGAGTATGATTGTCTGGACTCGGGGCGTACGGATGAGAAGGACATCATGAAACCTTGCTCATTCTGAACCTCGAATTAACATGGGATATTTTGGATGTTGATGTCTTTTGATTTTTATGGTTTTTTTGGTATTGGGAAATGAAATGAGAGTCAGGAAAGTGGCCTCTGTGAGCTCACATGGTTTGGAAAGCTGTGTGGAGCTGGGTACTTTACCCTAGAATGATCTCAGTGGTGATGGTGTGACTGGCGTGTGGTCGCCAACCATATGTCTGAGTCACCCATCATCACTAGTTTCCCCCTAGTGAATCGTTTGAGTTTTCATTCTTTCTGAAAATAATTATGAAAAGTGTTATTTTGTTATTTGAAATGATAATGACCATGTTTGACCATCTTCTTATTTTCTTTTTCCTTAGTGTTCACCCCTACGAAAGTTCAATGGATTCCCAAGGTGCAACTTCAAGTGGTGCATCCTTAGAAAATCATCCAGTTGATCAGCCCAAGGACTATGCCCTCATGTTTTGGAAGTTGAAACCTCCCCTCTATTATGGGAAAGCAGATCCTCTTGAGGAAGAGGAGTGGTTATTGAAGATTGAGAGGAACTCCGGTGTTCTCACGCTACCTGAGTCATTAAAAGTAAAGTTGGATACCTTTATGATTGAAGGTACAACTTGGAAGTGGTGGAAGTTTGTGTCTCAAAGAAATCCTCAAGAATATCTCACTTGGGAGTTCTTCAAGTCTTCATTCATCCAACAATACATCTCTGAGGTGACAAAGTTGAGGAAGAGGATGGAGTTGGGCGGTCTTCAGTAAGGTGTTGGATTGGTGCTAGAATTCTTTCTTCATTTCATAGACTTGGCTCCGTATGAACCGGGGTATGTTGGAAATGATCCCAAGAAAGCTCGACATTTTGAGCTTGGATTACGTCCTGAGCTGCAGTCGAAGGTGGGAGAGTTCAACATAATCACTTTCCCTGACATTGTGAGAAAATATTTCCTCACCAAAGCTGAGTTAGTAGGAGGACGTGATGTTGTGAATCCTCTTCCGGCCTTGGGAAGTAGTGCGATGGATAGCGATAAGAAGAATGAGAATTGTCCTAATGCTGGTTGTACTAGTAGAGGAATCACGAGGCCTTCATGACTTCAGTCATATTCCTCACAGTGCAATGCCTTGATCTGTCATCAGTGTGGTAAGCGGGGGCATAAGAGGCTGATGTGCCTAAATGCTCTGAAACCCTATCACACCTGTGGATTTCTGGATCACTTATAGTGATTCTACCGAGGTGTTTCCAAGAAGTGCGTTGAGGCCAAACCTAGATCATCAAATGACACCTCAGCTCATTAGTAGGAGTAGGACGGTGTTTGGGGATCAGTTTGATGTTTTCTCTTTGTAGTGTTTCTTGGATGTAGTAGTCATCACATGTACCATTCTATGGTGTTACTTTTCCTTCAGTTGTAAGAAGGGTTATTGTTTAACCTTGTGGAGACTTTTATTTTATTGAGTGTTCATTATGTAAAAATCTTTGGTTCCTGGGTTATGTTTGGGAATTTATGAAGCCTAACTGCAAGGCAGGAAACCCTTCAATCATCAGTGCTCCATCCATAGGTCTCGGAGTGAAGTTGGCGCATAGTGAGGTGAACCCAAACGGTGAAAAAGGGCCATCGTTTAATCTTTTTCCTTAGTTTGGCATGGTTTGCGTTCATCCGAGAGTGTGACGTCGTCGGAGTAGCGGTGGTAGTAGTTTTGATGTTCGTTCTGTTGGGCCCTTCCCTTCTCCCCCTCATGGTGGGGGGTTTCTATTCCATGTCGAAAAATCATCAAGTTCAGTTAATCTCGCCAGTCCTTATGGTGGGGAGACCCATCGCTGGTCTCTTTGAATTCAGTTGGTTTGTTTCCTATGGTGGGGAGTCCGTTCAGGCCTCACCGTGTCAGTATCAGAGTTTCGATTTGGTGGTGTTTAAAGTGTTCGTGTTTTGAGAAAAAGTTGTGTGTCATGGGAGTTCGGTGTTCATTTGGATCGATCAACTGGAGGCACTTAATCTTTTGGGGGTGAGTGACACTTAAGGAGTTTCTTCTATGGTCTAGGTCTTGTTGTGCCTTCTCGGTGACGGGAATCGTTATGGTGGGGATAATTGTCACATCCCGACCTATGTGTTTAATTTTTATAATTTTTTTTCTAACTTTAAATATTTTTTATGGGGTCTAGGGTGAGTCCAAGACAAGGATTTTGAGATTCTGAAAAAATATGTTTTTTTTGTTCGACATCGTTGCACGCACGGGCGGAGCGCAACGTTGCACGGCTTTTCCCTTACAACTGCATGGACTTTCATTAATTTTATTATTATTAAAATGATATGAATTAATTTATTATTTTTATTTTATTATTAAGGTTATTATTATTTTTATTATTTTTATTATATTATTATTATTATTATTATCATTATTATTATTATCATTATTATTATTATCATCATTAGTATTATTATTTATGTACCTTTTATTTATATCGTATTTAATTTCATTTTATTTATTTATTTATTTTTCGCTTTCTCTTTCTTCTTTCCTTATTTATTCCTTTTCTTTTTTTTCTTTCATTGTGTTTGTCTTCCACGCGGCTTCTCCCCCCCCCCCATTATTCTGGATCTGGTTTCCTGCCCTGCCTGCTCTACCTCTCCGCCCAGCAGCCCCGCACAGCAATGCCTTTGGCCTTCCTTCCCTCTCCCGCAGCCCGCGCCACTCCGCGTCCCAGCCTCCGGTCGGGATGCTTCCTGCACCATGCCTCAGAAACCCTCAACCTCCCTGCCGACTCAACGTGCGACACCCGCCAGTCCCCTATCCCACACCATCCATGACAAGCTGTCGCCCACCGCCATCTTGGTGAAACCCTCCTTGTTCATCCCTCCTACTCCCAATGGAAGCCCCGCTTTGGTCCAACCTTCCTGTTGGCCCCATGCAGTGCGACCCAGCCACACCTGCACCTCCCTCATGGCGTGCCTCCCCCCTCCATCCGGTTTCCTCCACCTCCACCCGTGTATCACCTCCTAGCCAAACCCATGCAGGTGCGCTTAGTCCCCGGTCGAGACCCCCTCCCCTACCCTGCTCGGCTTGCATGGTCCGACCCTCCTCCTACTGGAGCCCTCCCGCCGGCAAGCCTTGCAGTACACCCCTCATCCTCTGCCCTCCCTACACGACCATCACACTGGTTCCCCTCTGCCTGCAGCGCACCGCAGACGTGCTAGACCTCCTCTCGGCTGCATCGGTAGTGTGCCCTCCAATCCCAACTGACCGCCTGGCCACCCCATTTCCCTGTTCCGGCCAACCAGTAGCGGCGCAGCGCCCCTCCGTCATCTAGTCAGCAGCGACGTGACACCTGACACCCTCCCCCTTCGTTGCAACAGCTAGAGGCTCCTCACACCGGCACCAACCAGCCGTATCGGCTGCGCGCACCCCTATCTGTACTCATTTTTGGCTGCCAAATGCATCTCCATCCCGGCGCGCCTCCGGCTCGGCAGTACATCACCCCGCGGACCTTCTGTCCAGCCGTGCAGTCTCTGCGTGACCCCTTTTACATTCTTCAAACGTTGAGCGGTGCACTGTGACCCCCGTGCTGCACTTACTGGTAGCTGTCACGCACCGCTTGCTGAGTCGCCGCAATCATTCTCCCCTTTACTGCTCCGTGCAGCCAGCGACAGTCCTGGCTGGTGTGTGCTTTTCCATTCTGGTGGTCACGCAACACCGCTGGTCGAGCGTGTCTCCTCACCAAAGTAAGTTTTGCACTATTTTTTCGAGTAGTAGATAATTATTTTAGAATGTTTTGTGTTTATTTATTTTGGTGCAAATTTAATTTTAAAATAATTGAGTTTTGTTGTATAAAGCTATGAGTTACTTTTTGGGTATTGTTTCATAAATCTTAAAGTGGTTTAGTGATAATGCAGGCGATACGAGGTATGTTTTGAAAACATGTCGAGCTGGTTATTTTACATTGTTTAGTCATTTAGATTATTTTAGGTTAGAATTTCTGTATTTTTAGATGATTTGAATTGTTGCAGTGTACTGGAAAGGTTCTCTGTGATGTTGCGGTCTTCAGCAAGTTGTGCGTACTTGTGCGCAAGTGTGAGACGTGCAGCATCGTTGTAACCAAGCTGCAAGTCAATTTTGGTCCCCCACTACATTCACCTTTAAATTTAAATTTTATTAATTTCTTGATGTTTTTATTAATTTTAATAAATGGGAAATGATATAAGATAATTAATTCTTAAATGATTATTTGGTGGACAAAAAGAGATGTTTATTTTATACACGACACTTGAAATATTTTCTTGATGAACAGACACCCAGTAGTGAAAGAATGCCCATTTGTCCATTAAACATAATTTACAGAATTTCAAATGTAGTTCTAGTTTATTGATAAATGATTTCTTTTCAATCGTGAACAAGTGTTTTGGTTCTCTTGAGAAATGACGATTTTCTTTAAAATTGTTGAAGGCCCGTTTGGCACTTTAATAAAATAAATTATTTTGGAAAACTCTATTTTGGGTGACTCAGGGGTGATCTTTAGTGTATGTTGACTGTATGGGTTGTGTGTGATGTTTTTGGTACTTGATTGACTTTGTTGACTCACCCCTTTCCTTTTTATTATACGTGTTGACATGGAAACCTTTCATAGTGAGTGAATCTTCTAAGAAAGATTGCTGCACTAGTTTAGATTACGCACTAGATAGTGTCACAATAGTAGGGGAATACTGAATTATTGCTGCTATGGGGATTGGGCCCCTCGGTTAGGCAATTAAGTTATATACCGAGCATTAGTGCGTTATGACTTCCTCAAGTTAGAGCATGCCTTCAGGATGAGTCACATGTATAGTACGTTCTGGATTGTTCACGAGCTCCTACAGTCGACCCATGTTTCCTTTAGTGTTTATTTGAATGTGGAAAATTATTGAGAGGTCTATTTTGGTAGATGTCCTTTGTGTTCCACTTTTTCCATTTCCCTTAGTGTGTGTTGCGGGTTGTGTGGTTTTCCCTTTTTACTAACAACAGAAATTTGAATTTCTAAATTGTTCGCAAGAATGTTTTAAAATGAAATGCACCTATTAATTTGAAACATTAAACTTGTTTTTAAACTAAAAAGGGCAATGGACTATTACTTGTTTTATAAATGGATGTGTGCATGTGGAAACCCATATTTTTTATAATGTAGTTCAAACCTAGAATTTTTAAATTTATTTATTTAAAGGTATTGCATTGGGAATAGTTTGTTGGGAATGACTACTGAGTTTTAATACTCTCGCATATATATTTTTTCTGTTTTTAGTTTTTCTACAGGTTTGGCTCGAGCTCACTCGCCATGGGTGACAGTTGGTTGTGCTTTGGTGAGCGACTCTGAGAGTCGCATGGATTTTTGGTCATTTTCAGGTTAGTTGGTTGTTTTTGATCGTTATTTATTTCCTGTTATTTATTTACATTTCATTATTCTACTTTTCTGCATCTTATTTTATTTTTATTGGGAAAAATTGTTCCCAATTTCTCTCTATTGATGTCTTGGTGCAAGTCGCCAGCCCGGGAGGATTGGGAACTCCTCTCAAGTCATGTCGTGGACTGGCTCGGGTGATCGGTTCAGGGTCGACCTGGGTTGGTTTGTGACAAAATGGTATCAAAGTCGGTCGGCTCTTGAGCGGACCTTTTTTTCAGAGCGCCCATTGTTATTTGGAGTTTTCATGGTAGAAGGAGTATGATTTTCGGGACTCAGGGTGTACAGACGAGAAGGAAATCATGAACCATTTCTCGTTCCAAACCTCAAATTACCATGGGATGTTTTGGTTGTTGATGTCTTTTGATTTTTATGGTTTGTTTGGTATTGGGAAATGAAATGAGAGTCGGGAAATTGACCTCCGTGAGCTCTCATGGTCTAGAAAGACATGTGGAGTTGAGGACTTTACCCTAGAATGCTCTCAGTGGCGATGGTGTGACTGGCGTGTGGCTGCCAACCATATGTCTGAGTCACCGATCATCACTAGATTCCACCTAGTGAATCGTTTGAGTTTTCCTTCATTCTGAAAATAATTGTGAAAAGTGTTATTTTGGTATTTGAAATGATAGTGACCATGTTTGAACCATCTTCTTATTGTCTTATTCCTTAGTGTTCGCCCCCATGAATGTTAGATGGATTCCCAAGATGCAACTTTGGGTGGCGCATCCTTAGAAAATCCTCTAGTTGATCAGCCCAAGGACTATGCCCTCAAGTTTCGGAAGTTAATCCCTCTCCTATTTTATGGGAAAGAAGATCCTCTTAAGGCAGAGGAGTGGATACGGAATATTGAGAGGAACTTCTGTTCTGTCATGCCGCCTGACACATTAAAAGTAAAGTTGGCTACCTTTATGCTTGAAGATCCAACATGGATGTGGTGGAAGTCTGTGTCTCAAAGAAAGCCTCGAGAAGATCGCACATGGGAGTTCTTCAAGTCGTCATTCATCCAACAATACTACTATGAGGTGACAAAGGTGAGGAAGAGGACGGAGTTTTGCAGTATTCAGTAAGGTGTTGGATCAGTTCTAGAATTCTTTCATCGTTTCCTAGGCTTGGCTCCATATGAACCTGGTTATGTTGGAAATGATCCCGTGAAAGTTCCAAATTTTGATCTTGGATTACATCATGAGTTGCAGTCGAAGGTGGGAGAGTTCAACATAATCACTTTCCCTAACATGGTGAGACAAGATTTCCTTTCCGAAGCTGAGTTAGTAGGAGGACTTGAGGTGGAAAATCCTACTCCAGCCTTGGGAAGCAGTGTGGTAGATAGCGATAAGAAGAATGAAAAGTGGTCTGATGCTGGTGGTACTAGTAGAGGAATCACGAGTCCATCAGGCCTTTAATTATATTCCTCACAGCGTAATGCATAGATCTATCATCAGTGCAGTAAGCAGGGGCACAAGAGGACAATGTGCCTGAATGCTCTGAAACCCTGTTGTAGTTGTGGACGTCCGGGTCACTTACAACGATTCTACCGAGGTGTTTCCAAGAATTGCACTGAAGCCAGAACTGGCTCATGGAAGGTCACGTCATCCCATCAGTAAAATTAGGATGATGTTTGGGGATCAGTTTGATGTTTTCTCTTTGTATTTTTTCTTGGATATAGTAGTCTTCACATGTACTGTCCTGTGGTGTTACTTTTCCTTCAGTTGTAAGAAGGGTTATTATTGGGCCTCTTTGAGACTTTTATTTTATTGAGTGTGTGTTTGGTAAAAATCTATGGTTTGTGTGTTATGTTTGGGAATTTTTGAAGCATGACTGTGAGGCAGAAGATACTTCAATCATCAGTGCTCCAGCCATAGGTCTCCGAGTGAAGATGGCGCGTAGTCAGGTGAACCCAAATGGTGAAAAAGGTCCGTAGATTAATCTTTTTCCTTAGTGTGGCGTGGTTTGTGTTCATCCGAGAGTGTGACGTCGTTGGATTAGTGATGGTAGTAGTTTTTATGTTTGTTCTGTTGGGACCTTCCCTTCTCCCCCTTGTGGTGGGGAGTTTCTAGTTCAGGTGGATAAATCATCAAGTTTGGTTAATCTTGTCAGTCCTTATAGTGGGGAGACCCATCACAGGTCTCTTTGAATTCTGTTGGCATGTTTCCTATGGTGGAGAGTTTTTGGGACTCCCCATGTAAGTATCAAAGTTTCTTTTTGGTGGTGTTTAAAGTGTTCATGTTTTGAGAATATGGTGTGTGTCATGGGAGTTCGGTGTTCATTTGGATCGATCAACTAGAGGTACATAAACTTTTGGGGGTGAGTGACACATAAGGAGTTTCTTCTAGGGTCTAGGTCTTGTTGTGCCTTCCCGCGGATTGGAAGCATTATGGTGGGAAGAATTTTCACATCCTAACCTATACGTTTAATTTATTTAATTTTTTTCTACCTTTAAATACTTTTGATGGGGTCCGAGGTGAGTCCTAGATGAGGTTTCTGAGTTTCCGAAAAAAACGTGTTTTGGGCTTGACATCATTGCACACACGGGCAGAGCGCGATGATGCACAGCTTTTCCCATGAAACAGCGTGGATTTTCATAAATTTTATTATTATTAAAATGATATGAAATCATTTATTATTTTTATTTTATTATTATGTTTATTATTATTATTATTATATTATATTATTATTATATTATTATTATATTATTATTATTATTATTATCATTATTATGATTATCATTATTATTATTATCATTATTAGTATTATTATTTATATACCTTTTATTTTTATCTTATTTCATTTCATTTTATATATTTATTTATTTTTCTCATAATATCTCTTCTTTCCTTCTTTATTCCTTTTCTTTTTTTCCCTTTCTTTGTGTTTGTCTTCCATGCGGCTTCTCCCCCCCCCCCATTTTTCAGGATCTGGTTTTCTGCCCTGCCTACCCTCCCTCTCCGCCCAGCAGCCCCGCGCAGCAACGCCTTCAGCCTTCATGCCCTCCCCCGTAGCCCGCGCCACTCCGCGCCCCAGCCTCCTACCGGGCTGCTTCCTGCATCGCACCTCAAAAACCATCGGCCTTCCGACCAACTCATCGTGCGACACCTATCGATCCCCTGTCCCGCACTAGCCATGACAGGCTGCAGCCCGCCACCCTCATGGTGCAACCCTCCTCGTGCATCCCTCATACTCCCAGCGGTTGTCCCTCATTGGCCCAGCCTCCCTGCCGACCCCTTGCAGCACGACCTAGCCTCCCCTTCACCTCCCTCATGGCATGGCTCCTCCCTCCCCTGCCCTTCTCGGCCTGCCTCCGACCCTCCTCCTACTAGAGCCCTCCCATTGTCCATCCTTGCAGCACACCCCTCAGCCTCCGCCCTCCCTACACCATCCCCACAACGGTTCCCCTCTGCCTGTAGTGCACCCCGGACATGCTATACTTCCTCTCGGTTGCACCGGTAGTTCCCCCTCCTATCCCGACCGACCACCTGGCCATCCCCTTTCCCTATTCCAGCTGACCAGTAGTGTCACAGTGCCCCTCCGTCATCCGGCCAGTGGCATCATGACACCTGACACCCTCCCCCTTCGCTGCAACAGCCGCAGGCTCCTCCCGCCGACACCCACCAGCCGTATCGGCTGCCCGCACCCCATTCCAGACTCCTTTTTGGCTGCTGAACACATCTCCAACCTGGCAAGCCTCCGGCTTAGCGGTGCATCACCCTTTGGACCTTCTGTCCAGCCGCACAATCTCTGTGTGACCCCTTTCTCATTCCTCAAACATTGTGTGGTGCCCTGTGACCCTCGTGATGCACTTACCGGTAGCTACCATGGGCCACTTGCTGAGACACCGATGTCGTTCTCCCCTTTTCTGCTCTTTCCATCTAGTGAGAGTCCCTGCTTGTGTGCGCCACCCCTTTCTGATGGTCGTACAACACCGCTGGTCAAGCGCGTCTCCACGCCAAAGAAAGGTTTGCGCTATTTTTGTTCGATTAGTAAATAATTATTTTATCGTGTGTTGTGTTTATTTATTTTGGTGCAAATTTAATTTTAATATAATTGAGATTTGTTTTATAAATATTTGAGTTACTTTTTGGGTATTTTTTCATAAATCTTAAAGTGGTTTAGTGATAATGCAGGCGATATGAGCTATGTTTTGAAAACATGTAAAACTGGTTATTTTACGTTGGTTATTCATTTGGATTATTTTAGGTTATCATTTCTTTGTTTTTTGATTCTTTTCTTTGTTGCAGCGTACTGACGAGGTTTTCATTGATGTTGCGGTAATCAACAAGTTTTGCGTACTTGTGTGCAAGTGTGAGCCGTGCAGCATTGTCATAACCAAGCTGCAAGTCAAGGTAGGTCCCCCACTGTATTCACCATTAAATTTAGATTTTATTAATTGCTTGATGTTTTTATTAATTTTAATAAATGGGAAATGATATAAGATAATTTATTCATAAATGATTATTTGGTAGAAAAAGAGTTATTTATTTTATACACGACACATGAAATATTTTCTTGATTAACAAACACCCAGTAGTGAAAGAATTCTTGTTTGGCCTTTAAACGTAATTCATGGAATTTCAAATGTAGTTATGGTTTATTGACAAATGATTTATTTTGAAGCATGAACAAGTGTTTTGGTTCTCTTGAGAAATTAGGATTTTCTTTAAAATTGGTGATGGCCCATTTGGCACTTTAATAAAATACATTATTTTGGAAAACTCTATTTTGGGTGACTCAGGGGTGATCTTTGGTGTACGTTGACTGCGTGAGTTGTTTATGTCGTTTGTGCTACTTGATTGACTTTTTTGACTCACCCATTTCCATTTTATTATACGTGTTGACATGGGAACCTGGCATAGTGAGTGAATCTTCTGAGAACGATTGTTGCACTAGATAAGATTATGCATTGGCTAGTGGATCCATAGTAGGGGAATACTGAGTTATTGCTACTATGGGTATTGGGCCCCTCGGTTAGGCTATGAAGGGCTATACAGAGCATTAGGGTGTTATGATGCCATCGATATAGAGCATGCCTTTTAGATGAGTCACATGTATAGTACGTTCTATATTGTTCATGAGCTCATAGGGTCAACCCATGTTTCCTTTAGTGTTTATTTGTATGTGGCGGATTATTGAGAGGTCTAGTTTGGTAGCTGGCCTTTGTGTGCCACTTTTTCCATGGCCCTTAGTCTGTGTATCATGTTGTGTGGTTTTCCCATTTTACTAACAACTGAAAATTGAATTTCTAAATTGTTCAAAGAAATGTTTTAAAATGCAATGCACCTATTCCTTTAAAACATTAAACTTATTTTTAAACTAAAAAGTGGAATGGACTGTTACTTATTTTAGAAATGGAAGTGTGTGTGTGGAAACCCATATTTTGTATAATTTATTTCAAACATGGAATTAGTAAATTTAATTATTTAAAGGTAGTGCACTAGGAATAAATTTTTGGGCATGCCTACTAATTTTTAATACTCACACCTATAGTGTTTTCTTATTTTTATTTTTGCTGAGGGTTTGGCTCTAGCTCGCTCACTGTGGGCGAGAGTTGGTTGTGGACTGGTGAGCGAATCTCGAAGTCGCGTGGATTTTTGGTCGTGGCCAGGTTAGTTGGTTTTTGTTGACCGTTCTTTCTTTCATGTTATTTATTTACTTTGTGTTATTATACTTTTCTACTGCTTTATTTATTTTTATTGGGAGAAACTGTTCCCACTTGCTCTCTGTTGATTCCCTGGCGCTTGTTACCAGCCTGGGAGAATCGAGAATGTCTCTCGGGTCATGTCGCGGACCGGCTCGGGTGATCAGTTTAGGGTCGACCCGGGTTGCTTCGTGACAGTACGCATCCGGGGTGATGCCTTGGATGAAATCACTCCATGATACAAGGATTTAAAATGGAGGTAAGTTGAGAAATTCATCTCTATATGAGAATGAGATGAAAATATTAAAAATAAACTATTAAACATGTTCAAAACATTGGCCTCATTATTTTCGTCCAAATATCTATAAGGGGGTTTGCCCAAGAAAGGAGTTGATCAATAGAAGGCATGATACCATCGCCGTTAGGGGGCCATCTAGATGTAAGAGATGGTAGAAATCTGAACCCAAAAAAGACTCAATGTGTGGAATGAACATATCATAGTGTGGGATTCAGACCTGGGTGTGGAAATACTTTAACATATTATGGAATGGACAATGGAAAATAGATTAATGTCATGTTTCATGGACTAATAGAAAATGTTCATTATTAGGGTATGCACCTATCATGATTAAGGTAAAAACTGATGTGAGTGAGTCCAAGGAGGATCAAATGTTTTATACACACCCTAATATTGATGACATAATGTTTAAGGTCACTATGATTAGACAGTGACTAAGTCTAAAGGGCCCAAAAAGGTTAATGAACCTATTGATGGGCCCCAAGATGAAATGTCTCAAAATAGGTATGTATCCCATAAAGATGGGAATCATGTTGTACGTCATTCTCAAAACACAATGTGGCGAGAGACCAACTTAGTGGGGTAAATCCTCTAAGGTGAGGATGATAAAGTATCCCATGATTGTCATGGGGAATTTGGAACATGTTCATGGCATGATCATAGTTTAATTTCATTTGTTGGGGATGTGAACCCTTAGTTTATGGTCACATAGTTTGGACCACAATGGAGGCATTCCAAGAGGAATAAACATAATGTGGTATCATAACAAACTTAATGTGAATGATGACCAAGGAGGCCCACACACACCACATGTGCATTCCTAAGGAAGCTCGCATACATTTTAAAGTTGTGTTGGTTGGACTATGCTAATAATAGAGGGTACAAAGATAAAATAACCCTGAAACTAGACCCATAATTGATGATTCAGGAATCACTATGTATCTCATGAAGATGGGATTCAATTCGCATGTAGTTTTGGATTTCAGTTCAGGTTAATATCTTACTTTTTGGATGAAGATGAACTGGTTTGAAGATATATAATGTTGTCACTCGAAATGGAACTGATGATTTGGGTGTCACTATGTATCCCATGAGGATGAGAATCAAGACACACATAATTCTTAAAAGGTGTCACGCTGGATTACTAGTGTTGATGGTGATTTCCTCCTACGTTAGAATACCATAATTTTGTTCGATTTTATTTCATGCATCCAAGGAGATGATGCTATAGTTTAAGGTCATGTGAAAAGACCAATCCATGTTGTTTATCATCAAACATTGAGGATACTATTTTTTATGCCTTTTATCATTGTGTGTCTTGGAAATTGGGGGAAGGATACCCCATAGTGAATGTGTATTTCATATAAAATTAACCTGACGTGAATGAGGACCACAGAGGCTCACACCACACCAAACAATCCCAAGAGAAAACTTAGGTCATGGGCCCAAAATTTTGAATTCAAGGCCAGGCCAAAAGAAGAAATGTATGGGAGTTCCTACATATCCTATAAGGATGGTAATCAATATATACATATATATTGATCATGGAAGGGTAGAGAACTCGTCCCAAAAGAGATTTCCATTGAGAAGAGGACATCATAGGGGTGTTGTACAGTTTGGAGATTGGTATCTTGGACTGTAGGGCCTATAAATAAATCAAGGTCACAATGCATGGACTTGCTGTAGAAAGTTTAAGGTCATGTTTCTGAGACCATAGGCTATTATTTTATGGTCATAGATCTTGGACCATTGGAAAAAACGAGGTTTAGAAGATATGTGTAGCAATATTTTATGGGAAACCAAACGTGAATGAGAGCCTACAGGGCATCAAAAAAACAAGAAAAAATCCAAAGAGGATCCCACATGATGTTTGAAGTCATAATACTTAGACTCAGGTGCCTAATTTTACATAATGTTCCTGGGACGAAAAATGTTATGTTGTTTATCATCATGCAGTAAGAACACTAATCGTAATGCAGTTTATC
Source organism: Viscum album (assembly GCA_963277665.1). Taxonomy (NCBI): domain Eukaryota; kingdom Viridiplantae; phylum Streptophyta; class Magnoliopsida; order Santalales; family Viscaceae; genus Viscum; species Viscum album. The sequence continues at coordinate 1,530,543,292 of OY728120.1, read as the reverse complement.
ATCATGCGACTAGGACATTAGTGAGAGAGATGTTCCGAATGGGAAGTGTATGGATCAGTAGTTATAACCCAACATGAATGAGGACCACATAGGATGAAACACACCACAAACCCCAAAGGGAATCTTGGGATAAGATGATAAAATATTGAATTTATGGATGGGACCAAGGATGAGGTATCAGGTCATTTATATGTATCTCATAAGAATTATAATCAATAAATAAGTAGTTCTTGAACATCAGTGGGTAGAAGACCAATTACAAAAGTGTTGTACTCTCAAGAAATAAATTTATGATGGTGTTGTGTAGTTTAATGTAATTATATTTGGACTATACAGTTTCTAGTTTAATGTCATATAATTCATACTATTGGATATTTGTTTAAGGTCATAAAGTTTGGACCATAATGGGAATATAGGATAGATATGTATAGCATGGAAGGGTGAAAGAACCTGAAGTCAATTGACTAGGAGGCCCAATCCCACAAAAAAAATTCCAAATAGAACCCACGTAGAGATTAATGTCATGATGCTTTGACTATATGTTAGAGGGGTACCCAAAAGAAGGGAATTCTATAGAAAAGTAGGAACAACCCAATGTGAAATGGGGTCTTAGGAGGCCCACTCCACAAAACAAATCTTCAAGGAGAACCCATATATATTCTAAAGTTGTAAGGATTAGACTTGGTTTCCTAGGTCAGCATCACATGGCCAGTATGTTGATACATGCAATTTATACTCATGCGAATGGTACCACCAATGCTATGTTGTTTAATGTTGCGTAGCCAGGATGTTGTAAAACTCTTAGTTTATGGTCATAGAATTCAGACCATTTGGTCTGACTATCAAGATGATAAAAATAGAATAGTGAGGTGACAAACAAGACGTGAATAAGGTCCAATAAGGATTGTCGCCACAACAAATATTCGTGAGGGGGGTTTTCCAGATCCACCACATGGGGTACAAACACTTACAAGACTCCCAAGCCCACAAGGGTCATGCTCTATGTGAGAAACATGGAGTGTATTCATTGTTTCCCTGTTGCATGGAAGTGCACAATAAGGGTAAGGAAATGCTAGGTTGGAAAGTCCCAATGATAATGACCATCCCACTCAAAGTGTGTAGATTCAGAAAGGTGTAACACCAAGGGTTCTAGGGTTCCACTAAGACATATGGGGTGGAAATGAGGTAAATAATAAATTTTGGTATTCTTATCCTAAAATGGGATACTGATAGGTAGGGACCACAATTGGCCAAATTAAAAAAATAGGAGAAACAACTACAGTAGTTAGGGATGGGACTTGAAAATGATTAATTTCATATTGAAAATGTTCAAACCACATGCTCCACAGTTTTTTCCAGAGATCCATTAGGGTGATGGAATAGGACATGAGGTGAGCCAATGATGGCATGTGACCATTATAGTTATGGGACCTATATGGATATAAAAGATAGAAGGGAGAAAAACATGGAAGGACTTGATGTACGGTAATGGATCAGGGAAGTGTCCATGTGGAACATGAAATTTTATGTTTCACTCCCCCATGAATTGAATCACATCAGTGGTAGGATGTATCTATAATAATGGTAAATGAACCTAGTTCCCCAAATAGATTAAGGTCATATTGTTTGGTCTGTAGGCTCTTATTTTAAGGCCATATAGTCTGGACCAATCGATGAAGTTTAACATCACATGTTGAAGATGCTAATTGTGTCATTATTTATCATTATGTGACTAGGAAACTAGTGGGAGATGTTTTCTAAAATGGATGTGTATGGAATGATAGTTATAACATGAAATTAATGAAGACCAGGGAGACCTTCTGCACACCACACAGCATAGTAGAAAACTAATTTTTGAAGTCAAGATGTTTGGACTCAAGTGCCCTATTTAACAACATTTTCCTAGGAAGAAAAAGTAATATCATTTTATGTTCGTATAGAAGTGGAAATAAATATTGTACAGTTAAACATTGTACAACCAAGATACTGGTGCTATGTAGTTTATATTCATACAGATTGGGCTATAGGGTTCTTAGTTTAAGGTCATATAATTCAGACTATTGGTCATCATAAAGTTTAACATCTGGAAACTGGGATGTTTAACCCCTCATTCATGAGTATTACTGCTTGAGGAACATGGAATTGGTTGGAGGAGTGATTCACTCCAATAAATTATGACTAAAGAGTATTCACTAGTTGGAATGACCTTATGAATGATGTATGATCCTTCAAAATTCTGTTCAACCATTGGTGGCTTCCTTCTAGGTATCATCGGCGTTCGGAGGGACAAAAATGAATCACCATGGATGAAAGAGTGGAGGTGAACCTTCTTGTTGAAGGATATACCTATCTTGTTCTGGTGCCTCTTTATATTATGAAATTCTCAGAGCCTATTCTCAGTGATGGATTCCAGTTCAGTGAGACAAAACTCTGTTATCCTATTTTACAATTTTTTATCATAAAAAAAATATTTTAAGGGAAGTCAACTGAATCATCATGGGTAGGAATACCTTTATTCCATACACTAGGTAATATGGGGAATCCTAGGTGTAATTATGAGTCATAATCCAATAATACATGAGAGAATTGGGGAAATTGTTTGGAAAAATTTTCTTATTAAATAATACCATCTTCTACAGAATGTTAGAGATGTTTTTTTTAATGACTAAATCTTTCCATTTTCGAGTGTGTGATAATGGGAAGTATAGTTGGACCAGAAGATGTAATTTGTATACAAATTCATTAGATTGGATTCCCATAAGTTGGTTTTTTTTGGGCATGAATAGAATGAGGGACTCTGTATTGATAAATTTTGTGGGGGGTCATGAATTCTACCACTGATTGGGGCTTGAATTCCTTGAGAATAAGTACTTTTACCCACATAGAAAAGAAACCTATTATGGTTAGAATGAACATACACTAGGGACTTGTTACTAGTGTATATTTTCCTATGACATAGAGTACCCAGATCAAAAAGGGTCAAGAGTACTTGGTTATGTGAAGTGGCTCTGGCGGTGGATGAATGAAGTTGGAATGAATCTAACATGCATGATAATTCTTGGATAACTAAATATAGTCATGGAATATGGTGGGAAAAATGTATCCCAACCTTAGAATATGATGGGAGTGTTTCAATCCTATAGTATGATCACCACAAGAACTATCATGAACTTCCTACATAACATAAGGAATCTCTTCTCTTTGAATGAAATATAGGAGGATTCCATCAAACCCATTTTTGTAGAGAGTCTACTTGAGGTTGGGAACACCCTAGAGGATAAAATGCACTGCGTGCTGATAGATTCAATAACTTTTAGATCTATTTGGTGGAATAGTTCCACAATGGAGATACTTGATGAAGGGAGTCATCAAATCATAGGAATCTTTAGCTGTAGGGGATCTAGAGGTCCCAATGTGGAGGCACCAATTGTAAGGTTCTTTACCTATAGGATTTAATCATGGTCTAAACTAACAAGAGTGAGGAATCTTCAATGTGACACATTGATAAATAGGTCTTCCTACTTATTCTTTGAGACATAGGAAGTTATACTAGATAAGGGATCTACTTGACTATTCTATAACTAGGTAACATGAGTTGCCTCTGGTTGAGAAGGGAACTGGGCCATTAGCAGGATAGTGTATTCTAGAAAGGGAACATGTTTCAGATTCCCGATGATGTATTCACTATTTGTCTTCATAATGAGTATCTCAAAGTCCCCTTTCACATGTAGGTGGGGAATGAAAATCTCAATAGACATCTTATGTATAGTGATGAGAGAATGATAATATACATCATTTTTGGTGGAGCCTTATGATTTTATTACTGAATAAAGAATAAAAGTTTGTGTCACTATGATGAAGTCCATCCCAAAGACTACTCTGTTGAGCCTGGGATCATTGAGCCTTCTATCGGTTGGGCTTCAGGAGGCACCATTAAAATTTTTATACCATTACAGAATAGATTGGTCTACTTGGAGGATGGTCTCATATAGAAATTCAGTATCCTAAGACTACTCTGCTGGGGCTGGATGGGCGGTAATAAATATTCCAAATCTAATCATGTGTTGGCCTTCTGTGGAATTAATTTGAGGCCAAACTTATGAATAATCACTACCTATCATGTTATATGGAATGACAACATAGGGAGGTTCAAGATATAAATAATCGGGTACACATGGGATACCATCTACATGACATGATGTTGCATATAGTACCACAACCTCTTCACTTCAAAAACCGTCACTATGTAGTTCTTCTCGATAAGATATTATCTGGACTCTATGTCATGGAGCTTGCAAATAAGCTAGTATAAAGTGCCCTTTTTCCATTCATTATTCATTTAGGATATTAGGGAACCAATGTATTATTTTTGGGTGATCACATAAAGGAAAAATAGCTTATTGGAGATGGTTGGAATCTTAATAGGATGCTATAGTAGTTACTAATTGATCTTCTCAAATGTGGTATGACACTCTTCATCTAACTAGTTAATGAACCATTTCATTATAAGTGGGTAGATGGTTTTATAATTTCCATTCAAATTCATGATGAATTTATTTATGTATGATAAGTGGACTCGGTGGCGTTAGTTCTCATGACGGATTCTTAGAGGATGCATTTGGATGATGGATTTTATCTTTTCTGGGGCAATATATATTCATTTGTGATAGATGGAAAATCAGAGAAAATTACTAGAGGTAACCCTAAAAGCACAGTTCATGAGGTTTATCTTCAAACAAATAGAGTGGAGGAAGCTGAAAACAGTATCAAGATCTCTGAGATGGTCCTAACACTGGTGGAATTTGACCACGAAATCATCCACGTATCATTCCACTAGTGTCTTGGGGATTGGTATGATAATTTGGTATATAGATTGATGATATGTGGCCCCAAAATAATTTATACCAAAGGGATTTTACTAAGATAAGAAGGTTCCTTAAAACACCCTGAAGGTAGTGGAATCATTATCACTGGGGGACATCTAGATTTTATTGTATCGAGAATACCCATCCATGTAGGTGAGAGCCTAGAACCCAGTAGTGGAATCAATGTACAATAACATTACTATAAGGGGAAAATCATATTTGGACAATGGCAATTGAGATATCGGAAGTCGGTGAAGGATATTATCTATACATTCATCTTCCTGATAGGGAAGATTTTCACCAGACACCTAGGGTACTAAACATACATGAAAATTTTGGATTTGATGAGATTATCATCATCGCCATCAAAAAAGGATCCTTGTGAGGGGTGAGTCATTTTGGGAGGCCTTATGAACCCACGATGTCTTGTGAAGAGACCCAGATGGTGGATATAGACTTGAGGATTCATTTGTGGAATTTCATCATATATCCATGAAAACATATCATGATAATAATTTAGTAAATTTATGTAATTTTGTTTTTCCTATATAGGCATGGATCCACTTATAAGTGTTGTCCTCAAATTTATCTATGTGCCCAGATTCACCTAAACTATATCATCAATGGTGGTAGATATTCCCTCTTCAAATGTGGGGGTGTCTTATAAATCCTCTTCATTGTTTGAGGTAGGGGTATCAGTGGGACGAGACAGTTCATCGAATCCAATTGATTTTGGAGGAATACTTGTGACCTCTTGGGAAAATATGGATTCCTCACTAGGGAACTCTTTCACTACTGAAATAATGGTGATGACATATGTCGGCCCGATACCATATGGGATCTTACCAAGGTGCCCATGGTTGATGTTAAAGTAATTTTTGTGGTTTACCATTTTTTGGATCATCCTCACTATACAGAACATGTAGTAATGTCTTAATGTTGAATCCATATGGCCAATATATTGTTACCACATGGGGGTAAGGGGTTCTTTAATCACTGGAGCATTTCTTGTGTAGGAGTTTGAGGTAGTCATATGATGTTCCTTGTTCCTGGGAAATAATATTCAACTCCTCTCTAAAATGAGGGAGAAATGTCCATGGTCTAACATTTTGGCCACTAACCAATGAATTTGGAGGATGAAAGTGTACTCTAAGTCTATCCATGGGTCGGCCACAGCGGTATTGTTCTCAACCTCATTGGTCTGAACATGTTTATCAATGCTATTGTAGTAGTCATATTCCAGATAGAAGTATTCAAAAGAGGTAAATGGAGACCCATCACCAAGAAGCATTACCACATGACCTTTGAAGAAGTAATTGAGTCATTGGTGGTATAGGGAGGGAACCAATTCATGTAGATGAAGCTAGTGTCTACACAGTATCACATTACAGTCGGTATCTAAAAAGATGTCAATGAACATAGTGCTTTTAAAAACGCCAACAAAATAGGTCTTCAAGTAGATTCTGCCAAAAAAAATCTACTCAATCCTATAATGACCCTAGGTTTTTATGTCTGAGGGGATCATATTTTCTTTAGTTAGTCCTATCTTGCAGAGCATCAGCGTTGGGAGAAGATTTATCCTAAAACCTATGTCGACTAGATATCCAATGACTTTCATTCCATTTATTTGAACAGTGATGTACACAAGATAGATATTCCCTTGTATTAGGGACCCTTAATCTTGACATGATAATGAGATAATGTTTTGTCATTCTAATCTCACATCATCCTCAGCATAGAAGTTATTTTTGGCCGCTACCTCAATTTTTAACTGGAGGGGGCTCCTCAAGGCTTCTGTTTGGAATTATCACATGTATTCTTTCATAGGAAGGGAATAAAGGATATATATTTTCAATAGAATGTTGGATATATTCGTTATCACATCGTACATCTATTCTATGTACACATTCCTACCCACAGGGGGATTCCCTTTGGCAGGTGGTATGATGGGAGTTTCTAGTAGAACTACTTGATTTTGACTGGTGATGGTAATATAATTATACTCATTAGATAAACCATGAAAGATCACTAATGGATGACTATCATATAGATGAGTCATAGAAACTATTGGATGTGGATGGTCATGATTTTTTCATTTATATTATGAACTATTGAGATAATGATTAGTGGTGGAAGAAAATCAGACAGTACGGGCTGGGAGGATTATGCATGTTGGGTCATATGCAAAGCATCCTTCTAGGTCTCAGTAGCATTCAAGGCTTGGCTAGAATTGCTGGCCTGTATATCTTAGAAACTCACATATTCTTATCTCCAATGATGATGGAATCATCTAGAGACATTCTTATGGCTTGCTTGATACTCTTCATCATCTGGTGTCATGTAGGGATCCACCATCTCAACAATATTGTCAAAGGCATACTCTTGGTCATCATGAGAGTAATATTTAAATAACCGGAAGACCCTAGGGACAATACCATCTCCAGATTAATGAAATCACCATGAGTGTGGGCTGTAATTGGTGCTAGTGGATTATTTTACTTTCCCTTGGGTCGGCGGGGCCAACACATTTGAGATGTGGGAGACAATGACATAGAATCCACGTATGAGTAGGTAGTATCCAGATGAGTTGTATCAAAATTTGAATTTTTGGGATGATTCAAATGGTAAATAATAACACCATTGTCATGAGTATATACTCTTTGAGACATCAAATCATTATATTTCTGGGTCCCATTACTGGACACCTGGTGAAAATCACCTTCCCTGTCACTGTCGATCTTTGCAGAGATACATGAAACATGTGCCAAGGTATGGACTATTTTGACAACATTGATATCTACATGGTGATAAATATAGTCTTTTTAACAAATATAATCTCTTGATGGTATACCAAAGGATCATGTGCTAATGGATTTAGTCAGTTCAATCGGTGAGATTATCCTCAGGGGGCTTCCTGTATTCTGGTAGCTTCAGAATTCCTTGCTCCAAATAACTTTGTAAATAACTGGGAACCTGAGCCTCAATGAATGGGTAGGTCCAGTATCTCATTCCTTGGAAGGAAGATCTGGGAACTTGGACTTAGATAGGGGCTAAATCCTGTAAAGGGTCTATATCTTGACTCTCTTTCCTGGGTGTCGGTGGTGCCTACCAATTCTACACTGGGCATTGGTGATCCAGAGGCTATTCCAGTGGTGGGAATGAGGCAATTTCCCTTAGCAATGATATTGATAAGGATCTATTGATAACAACTCTAGTGGACTGGGGTCTGGTATCTATATTAATATAGGATCCTCTTCCTTGGAAACTCATCTTATAAGAGCGGGAAGAGGCAAGGATGTGCCTTCTTAGCATTCTCAAAGGATTTTTCTAAGCATTGGGAATTGTCAGAGAAATCCCAAAAACCACCTAGAATGATATGAATGATGAGGTATGGAACCAATTTAGTCTTGAAAATCCATATAAACATCCACAAAATCTTGTCTTAAGATAGTGGCTTGTCAAGAAAATACATTAATCCATTCCACATGGAGAAAAAATATAGAACATCATCATATGGCCATTTCTTTCACTTGAAGTAGTCAGCAATATGTGTCTTGTGTGTGCTGGAGCTGAATAGGTAGAGAAACTATCTATAATGATTTTCCCAGCTATAAATGATCCCGATGGGTATCTGGATGTACCGGATGAACATTTTCCCTTCCAATGTCTGTACAAAACATCAAATCATAGCGGCCTCTTGTTGCTCTTAAGTTCCCATCATTGGTCCACAATTTTAGATGTAGTGGGATAGATGTTTTAATGGGTCACCTATTAGATTAAAGAGGTTGGAAGAAGGATTATTGATGTCTGGGGGTGCTCGCATATCATATACTCATGCCAGATATAAATTTCCACCAGGTATGATAGCCACATGTCGTGTCTCAATGGATTTGAGGAGAGAATTTATATCATCTCTCAGATCTTCCTAGAAGGGGTTCATGTCATGAAGATGATTATTCACCACTAATCCATTGTCTGGGTCATCAACATGATATGTAGGATTAGTGTCATGTAGTACACCTAGTGGAGTGGCTGGTGGAGGAGCTAGTGGAACTGATAGTGGAATAGTTAGATCTGGATCCTGAGGAAGGTTATAATGATGGTTAAGAGGATTTAGAGAAACATACCATGTTCTCTTACCAAAGACTCCACTCTCCACCCGGTTAGGATGTATAGGATTTTCGAGATCAATCAATTGTAGCTGAATGAGAAGGAACCGTGGCTCCCATTACTTCCCCAAGGGAGGAGGTACCTGAATGAGTCAAGGATCACTATAGACTGGTCGCCACTCTATAAGGAACCAAACAAGGAGCTCTTCAATGAACCTCCTCCAGTCTACAATCTACTAGAGTAAGGTAGTCGTTGTGAGATTAACCTCTGTCTCTTGCACAAAATTGGATAGTTTAGGTGGATTAGAAGTTATAATTTGACCTTTTCCAGTATTAGTGTTCTTACAAATGGGAGATGATATATAGGGGTCCCCAAGGCCACATGTCTTAATTTTTAGGTTAGTGTAAACACCTTTGGGGTCCACCTTATTTTGTGATGGACTAGAGGGTGAGTTTTCTCTTCAAAATCCCACACTGATGTCATTCTCTCTAATTATATCAGGGATAACCATGTTAATTGAGATGATGCCTGAAGAAATATCCTTGATTTCACCAAGAAATTCAGGCTGTTACAAGATAGGAATGAAGTGGAGAGCATCATATTTCCTCCATCCTCGGATATGAACATGTGGGGTTTCCTCTTCAATAATTTTGTAGAGAACCATGATTCTATGAACACATCATCATTGGAGGATCTGGTGGTAGTGGGGTCAAATAGGGTGTTGGGCCACTGGAAGTGTCACCAACTTAACAATGTGGCACAACTAGTTGATGTCATCTAAATAATCCTGGATATTTGGGTAGACCACTTGACAGTCACATAGGAGAAAAAGGATCACCCAGATTTTTCGGCGGAATCATTTAACCTAATTTTTTGTGAGGACCTCTGGATGAAAAATTTGGAAACTACAATGGGCTAGAATTTTTCATACAAATGATCTATTGGGATGGTGTCCCAAAATCTTTCCTATTAGAAAGTGGGACCTGAATCTCGGTTTTTCGAAGATCCAATTGGTGTTGGCTGGTAAACTAAAAATGGCATGGATATAGACCACATTGATGGCATACTAGGTGGTGGAGATACTACCACTTACACTGACAGATAACTATACACTAGGTCATATCTTGGAGGAAAAGTTGACCACATCATAACATCTCTTTATAATGTGGTTCTTACCATTACCTCATATACGAGGGAAGATACAGTCATATGTGGATCTACTGTGTGCTCACGGGCTATAATATCCCTGAAATATTTTATGTGATCTCATGTAGAGGTAGAGAATGATGATGGTGATGATAAAAATGACTGCACCATGAGACCCTGGAACGGATTCATGTCTTTCTCCTCTTTAATAATAATGTGAAGATATTCTGGGATATTGTGAACTTCATATTTTGGGATGAATAATTTCACCAACCCAAATCCTTCCATAGAGTATGATGAAGAAGACATGGGGAAGGATTCATCATTGAGTAAATTTTTACATCATAATATAAGAATATAAAATAATCAACAATGACTTAGAGCTTCCTAGAGTAATTAATTTGGAAGATACAGTTCTCCCTTCAACTGTAGTTTGGTTCTTTAGGGAAGGGACGTTCTTCGGCATGAGGAGGAATTTCATGCTAGTTGGAACTAGTGTGTGGAGGACCTACACTTGAGATGATTGTGATAAGAGGAGGACCTTCATATTGGTTTTCGTAGAAGTGGGGAGGACCTCATCTAGGAATGATGTTAGAGTAGGGAGGAACTCCACTATGGGTGTTCTCATATTAGGGAAGCCTTATGCTTTAATCGCTGGAGACATGGGGAGGACCTCCACGTTGTGTGTGAGAGTGAGGAGAACCTATGATTTGGTGAGTTTATGTATGAGTATAACCTGGGAATATATCAAATGGGACATGGGGAGGACCTCCATGTTATTTGGAATGAGCATGAAGAGGACATTATTATCAGTTTTTGGGTGCATAGTGAGGACCTGTGATGTGATTTATTCTAGTGAAGGGAGGACCTCTACTGAATATGGTTGAATCATGGGTAGTATTTCCATGTTGTATTCCCATGTAAGGGGGGATAACCTCCACACTATTTGGAATTGATAGTACAAGGATGAACTTCACATTGATCGGTGATGAATTGGGGAGGGGATCTTCTTTGATCATGGTTGGAGTAGGAATGAATTCCACTTGAGATATTGGAGACTTGGAGAGGACTTCCATTTTGATGTCTGTGAGAGTGGGGGTCCTCTACTCTAGTTGGTTTTAGTATAGGGAGGACCTCCGTACTGTATGGTGACGACATGAGGTGGGCCTTAGCTTTGGTTGGGGTTATTAAAAAGAGGACCTCTACTTGAACAAGGAATAGGGTGAGGAGGACCTTCATTTTGGAAGTACATTCCCTGGGGAGGGCCTACATGTCGAGAACTATAGGAATGGTGTTGGCCTCTGTGCTGGATATTGATGAAGTGAGGAGGACCCCTTCCTTGATCGATGATGGGAACATGGGGAGAGCATCCATGTTAGGTGAGATAATGGGGAGGACCACCAAAATGGCTAGTGATAGTACATGGGGGGCCTACGTGCCATATTTCATCATCATTGGTTGGCTCGAAATGATTTTTTGTGGTTCTGGAGATTGAATGAGTCATCCTAGACTACTTGTGATGTGGCTAAGGTGTCGATTCTGATCAGGGGACAATGGGTCCCTAATCTATAGGGGTTGGGATCTGGTGGAACTCACTGGTGGTGTCATGGTCCACAGAATCCTAAGAAGATGATTTCCCCTAATGAGAATATTCTCGATCAAGCACCTGACATTGGCGTTGGGTCATTCAAACTGGGACAGGAAGGGAAACGGTGTAGAATACCTTTTCATCGACTTGGGGGACTAGTCGTTGGTGGTGTTGATGAGATCTGGTAGAATCCATCTTAGGAATCTCATATGATTTTTTCATTATTGGGCTGACCTAAGAAATCCCTACATCATAGTCATAGGGGAGGAATTCATAAGACTTCTCTGGGGAGAGGTTGTCACGACCCACCTTCACCAAGACGAAAGAAGGGATAGCAGGTTTCCTACCCCTTCCTTCTTCAAGTTGAAGGAGAGATGATGACCCCCGAGACCTGCCTTCAATAGGTCCCGGAGTGGTGACTAGTACCAAGGGTATAGAATCACACACAAGATGGAAGGCATTACCCTTTTTATTTAATAATATCGGGAGATAAGATATTAAATCCCACAACACCAAAAGTGTAAGTATAGGTAACGACAAAAAAAAACCATTCTCATATGCATGTTCCAAAAGTAAATGATACAAAAGTAAAAGAAAACCCCAAAAAGAAGTACCAAAAGAAAGAAAAATAGCAACATAAACTGTCCCAATGTCTAAACTAGTACGACCCTGCACGATCCCTGAAGTATTCCTGGAAACCTGAAAACAATCATATATACGTAGGGTGAGCATACAAGTACACTCAGCAGGGAAAACCAAAAGCACTCATGCACAAGTGGGGATGCATTCTGATGCACTGTGAGAAAAGAGATAACCAAAGCACCTAGTAAGGAAAACTATCCACCCAAGCCTGACCATGGCACACTCCCCAAACAACGCAAGTCAAGTAACATATAGTAATAACACATCGATATTTGGGTACCCTACGCCACTTTCCCACTGGTTATTGAAGACATCCTACGCGTCAAACCTCTCCCACCATTCTCATTGTAGTCCCACTGCCACTCCCCGCCCGCACACACCTGGGCCATCACTACCACACATCCTGCCCGCAAACACTTGTGACACAACAACCATGTGTTACCATGCCCGCAAAAACTTGGGCCATAACAACTACTACCATGTCTGAAGACACCTGGGCCTCATCCCGAAGACACTTAGGAAACAACATGCCCGCACACACCTGGGCAACCACCAAAACTGCCCTACCCGAAGAATCGTGGGCTATAATGGACCTCAGGCCATCACAGCCTGCCCGAAGAGTCTTGGGATATTTGGGAAAGGGATTAGAAAAGGAGCTAATAACCAGCCACTCATAGGAGTGTTGTGAAAAACACCATCCCCCATGAAATGGGGGTGTTTGGTACTAAGTGCTCAACTTGGGTGGGGCATGAATAATAAACATAAGAACTACAATTATATGTGTAGGTAATAAACACTCATCCCAGCCTAGGGTTTCCAAATCCAACCTAATCACAAACACCCTCATTAGTATTCATTCACAAAAGAAAGGCACAACACTCATGGTCAAGTCACAACTCATTCCCAAAACCAATTCCCCATTTAACCCATTCTTGCTTTCATGTTCAAGTGAACACATATAGGTGAATTATACACTACTAGGAAACTAACCGGAATAACCACAAACCAGAGAAATAGAAATATCCAAACATCAATTTAAGCATTCACACCTGGTTCTTTTGTGAAGTCACAACAACAAAGGGATCAGTGAGATCCCTCAAAGTACTGGAACCAAACCAAGCCTTGAGATACAGCCCCACACAGATTCATATTCCCAACCAACAACTGTGCCACAACAGAGGATCCCATCCCCACCCCATAAGCATCAAACAAAACAACACACCTACTACTAAAATAGAGTAGGGAAACTTCCAGGTTCAAGAACATCATTCATTAGGTTCTTCTTTCTGTCGGTTAACAGGGGTGACCACACAAGGATTGATGTTCACTGGGAATCTATTTAACCAACCAAGTTTAGGTGATTAACCAATTTACATGTTACATTCATTTAATCATCATAGAAGACACGGGTCAATTAGTGTGCAAGGAAAGACCACCAATGGACATGATTTTCAGTGGGCATAAACCCATACAGTTTATAACATATAGTAATTATAAAAGAGTACATCATAATTGTCAAACGCACCCCATCATTCTTTAACAGTCTGTTTATCATCTTTTTAAAGGTTTGGTTTCATCCATTCCCACAAAACTAGTGGAGTACCCACCCCGCATGATACACAGTAAGGAGTGATGAAGGAAAATACCTACTTGGTTGATCAAGGATCTATGTTCTTCTCCACGTACCAAGAACTGGGGATGTGTGACTTGCAGGGAAGGAACGTCGGGGACTCCAAGGGTGAGAAGAAAGGATTCGGCACAGGTGCACCACTTTCCTCGGGAAGGGGAACTCCAAAAAAACCAGGAAGAAAAAGAGACCAGCCTAGAGGAAGAAGAATGAATTCCCATGCGATATAAGGATGAGATCCCGTTGTTATGGGATATGGAAATTTTAATAGCTTTAAAGTCAGATCGTGGTTTCACCATGCAGTTGGGTGGTTAGGCACGATAGAATTAATTGTTATTTAACAATTCTCCTCAGAGAAGTGGTGATAACGGCTATGCGTTAAACATTTTTCTTTAACCATAAGGAAATTCGTAACATGGGAAGATCTGGAAGGTACGGGGAAGGGCGTGACACCGAGGAAAAACCACACATTTTGGTAAGTTAAGGGTTTCCCGAATCTTGGGGAATTTTAGATATTATTTATGGGCTTTAAATGGCTTTAAAGGGGGCATTAAATCATCTTTACATCAAAAGATATGTTGCGGGAACGGAAAAAGTCGGGAACTGGAAAAGAACGAAGTCCTCTTAGTGAGGGCGCAATGCCACCGTCATGGTGTCATCCTTATGTTGCCACAGTCACGGTGTCACCCTCACGGTGCCATGGTCACGGCGGCACCCTCACGGTGCCTCCCTCACGGTGCCACAGTCACGGTGCCACCCTCACGGTGCCACCGTGACCAGTGTGTGACCATCACTGTGCCACCATAACCGGTGGAGCCATGTTTTGGAAAAGTAAGGGACCGGTTGGGTCTGGGCCATTACATCAGATAGCTCTCAAACTATTCTCTCCCTCGAGAATCATAACTAGACCCGAAGAAAAGGGGGTTCTGAACAACCACCTAGAATGATAGCTCTCATGAGTGAACCTCATCGACATATAGGAACACCTCCCCCTAAAGAAAACATGCAACATTCAAGGGTGAAGTTATCCAGTCATATGGGTTAGGGAGTTTCTTCCTCCATGTCAAGATACTATCCTCTTTGGGTGGCACTGACTCACCCGCATGGGTTTAATCGCATCATCCATAATCCGTCTTGATTAGGGATTGGGTCCTCCCCTCCCCATAGTTAGGACTCTTCACACACATCCAAAGAATAAGGAAAACCATACATTCTATAGTTAACAAGGTAAAGTGTTCCATCACAAACAAGTACAAACAAAAAAGAACAAAACTCAAAATAGCTCCGGGTACTGGGCGTGCATCCGCGTCTCCCGTTCCCAAGTACTTTTCTCAAGCCCACCATTCCTCCACAACAAAAGAACCAAAGGGATGGTCCGTCCATGAAGCACCTTCTCCTCACGATCCTCAATCCTCACTAGTCTCTCCACAAATGTCACGTTGTCCACGATATCCAGCTTTTCCCAGTCGAGGATGTTTGAATCGTCATTTAGATACCGTTGGAGTTGTGACACATGGAATACGTCATGCAGTCTCAGTAGCGGCGGTGGTAGCGCTAGATGATAAGACACTTCACCAACCCGCCGTAGCACTTCGAATGGTCCGAAGAACCAGGGGGAAAGCTTACTCCCCCTTCCGAACCTCTGTTTCCCATGCCGAGGGGAGACCTTCAAAAATACGTGGTATCCGACCTCGAACTCCAAGGGTCTCCTCATATTATCAACATATGACTTCTGGCGGTCTTGCTCCGCCTTCATCCTCACTCATATAAGTTTAACCTTCTCTATCATGCTCTGCACCACCTCCGGGCCAAGAACACCTACCTCCCCGACCTCTATCTAGCACACGGGTGATCGACACGGCCTCTCGTACAAAGCTTCGAACGGAGCCATGCCAATGGTAGAGTGATAGATATTGTTGTAGGCAAACTCCACCAGAGGAAAGTGACGTTCCCATGATCCCCTAGAGTCCAGAATACATGATCGTAGAATATCCTCCAATGTTTGGATGGTGTGCTCTGTATGTCCATCTGTCTGGGGGTGGAAAGTAGTGCTAAGACGTAGCTGGGTTCCAAAATCATGCTGCAATCCTCTCCAGACCTGTGAGGTAAACCATTCATCCCTATCCAAGACTATGGATCTCGGGACTCCGTGAAACCGCACCACCACATCCATGTACCTCTGTGCTAGGGAATCCACCATACATGACTCCTTGATTGCCAGGAAGTGGGCCGATTTCATCAGTCGGTCCACCACCACCCATATAGCATCGCAACCCCCTTGAACTCTGGGTAGTTCTGTGAGGAAATACATTGAGATGTCATCCCACTTCCACTCAGGGACATATAAAGGTTGTAACATACCCCCAGGGATGCAGTGTTCAACCTTCACCTGCTGAAACACGAGGCACTTTGCTACGAACTCTGCCACTTCCCACTTCACCCCGGGCCACCAAAACTAACCTCTCAAGCCCTGGTACATTTTGGAAGCTCTTGGGTGTACTGCTAGGGGTGAGTTTTAAAACTCACCAATAACTCTCTCATGCATCGCCTCTAGAACAAATAACTTCTCTCTTAAAAGCATCCAATTCTGACCATCCTCCTTCCACCCTTCTGGAGCATCACCATGGTTAACCTAGTCACACATTACTTCACTCTCTATGTCTCCCCACTGAGACTCCTCTACCTGCCATAGGAGATAGGATTGTACTATCATCTGAAACAGACAACCTCTACCACCATCCTCCCTTACATCTAGGTGCAGGGCAGCCAAATCCTCCATCGCCTTCCAAGTATCTGTCGACTCTCGAAACGCATCCTTCTGCGACTTCCTTCTCAAAGCAAGAGACACCACATTCCCTTTTCCTGAGGTGTAGAAAATCTCAAAGTCGTAGTGTGGAAGGAACTCCATCCACCTTCGCTACCATATGTTCAGGTCCCGCTATGAGAAGATATAATTCAAGATTTTTTGATTCGTGAAGACCATGAAGCGCTCCCCAATAAGGTAATGCTTCAACAACTTTAGTGTGAACATGACCTCTATAAGCTCTAGATCGTGGGTGAAATAATTACGCTCATGGGGACGTAACTGTATAGACCCATAAGAGATCACCCCTTATCGTTGCATCATTAAACACCCGAGGCCTTGTCCTGAAGCATCACAGAACACCTTATACACTGCCCCTTCTTCTGGAAACCTCAACACTGGGGCACTTACCAAATTCTCCTTCAGATAGTTAAAGGCTGCCTCGCACTTCTCATCCCATACGAAAGCCTGGTCCTTCTTGGTCAAAGCTATCAAAGGTGCTGCAACTCGGGAGAATTTGGTTACAAACCTCCGGTAGTAACCTTCCAGTCTAAGAAAACTACGAACCTATGCCATGTTCTTGGGTGCTGCCCAAGAAACAACTGCCTCGACCTTCGATGGGTCCACTGCTATTCCCTGATCGGACACCACATGCCCAAGTTAGTGCACTTCTCGAGTCCATAACTTTACTTGGACAATTTCCCATAAATTCGGTGTTGTCGGAGGACCTCTGAAACTGTTCTCAGGTGCTCAGCGTGATCCTCCTCTGATCTTGAGTAGATCAGGATGTTGTCAATAAACATGACTATGAACTGAACCAGGTATTCCCGGAAGATGGAGTTCATGAGTCCCATGAACACAGTTGGTGCATTCGTAACACTGAATGGCATGACTAAAGTATCAAAGTGTCCATACCTACACCTAAAGGCAGTCTTTGAGATGTCTCCCTCCTTCACCCTCAACTGGTGATATCCAGACCACAGATTGATCTTAGAGAGCTAACCTGCTCCCCTCAGCTGGTCAAAGAGATCGTCTATCCTTAGAAGAGGGTAGCGATTCTTGACCGTCACCTGATTCAGTCTCCAGTAGTCTATGCATAGCCTCAGTCCACCATCTGCCTTCTTTGCGAACAAGACTACAGCACCCCATGGTGACTCACTTGGTCGAATAAAACCCTTCTTCATCAAATCGTCAATCTGAATTCATAACTCCCGCAACATAGAAGGTTTCATCTAGTATGGAGACATCGAAATCAGATGGGCACCAGGTTGCATGTCTATCTCGAACTCAACATCACGTTGAGGGGGTAGAGTTTCCACCTATTTAGGGAAGACATCCATAAACTCACTGATGATCCCTGGGTTTTCCACCATTTCTGCTTCCATCGACTCCACTGATAGTTCATATAACAAGGAAACGAGGGGCTCCACTCGCCGGTTACCTTCCTGGTAACCCCGCTCACCGATGAAAGTCACACGTCGACCATCCAAGTATGAAAACATGATCCTTCCTCAGAAGCAGTCAATAACAGAACATACATAGAAAAGTTTGTCAATGACTAGGATGACATCGTACGGATGTATCTACAACAGTAGAAGATCCTTGATTGACTGATGTGGCCATATCATCAGTCTACACCCTCGACAAACATAAAACAAGTTAGTCTGAGCTTCGACTGGTGTACTCAATACCAGGGGCACTGGAAGTCTCTCAGCATCTAGACCTAGAGCACGGGCCAGACTAGGTGCAACAAAGGAGTGTGAATCTCTTGTATCGAATAAGGCATAGGCAAGAGTACTGAACAAGCTGATCATACCTTGAACAACTTCCGGCCCTGCTGGAGCTACTGCCTCCGTGGCGTGTAACTACCCATGCCCAGCTCCCCTTCCCCTTGGATGTCAGCCGCCTCCCTGACCGTGCCCTGGTCGAGGTCCCTTGAGGAGCTCTCTAAGGTCAGCCTCCTCCTGCGACGTCTACCCTTGGAGAAACGGGAGCTCACTGTCCCTGGTGCTGCTGAAAGGGCTTAGCTGGAAACTGTTGCGGCTGGGGCGAGTGATGCACTGGCCCACCCCCATTGTACTGTACTTGGTCCGGAAACTGATCTCAATGTTTCCCATGGATGGCTCAGAAAAAGCATCTCGGCCCTGGGCCCGAAAGAAAAGGGCGAGGACTGGAAGATCGGAACTGGAACTACAGGGGCCTGCTCCCTACTTGTCGAAACCTAGAGGGCCCTAATGCTGGAGGCCTACTGCTGAAAACCTTCCCCTTGGATGAGCCCAACTGGATTCCCTCTCGCAATACACCTTCGAGCATTTGCATCCTCTACACCACTTCATCCTTCTTCTGGACCTCCAAGTATGTCGTTAAGGTGAAGGGAGTAACAGCATAATGAAGAGAAGGTCGAAGTGCCTCCTCCAAATGTCTTGCCCGAGACTCCTCATCTGGAAAGAGGTCTGTAGAAAAGCAGCGGAGATCCTTGAACTTTATCCCCAACTCTCTCACTGACATTCCCCCTTGCTGGAGGGAGAGCAGTTCCTTTTTTTTCTTAGCCTTCATTGTGGAAGATAGGAATTCCGCCCGGAACTCCCTCTCGAAGTCAGTCCATGTCACCTCTGCCTACCTCTTCTCCCCAAGATAAAGCATCCAACATTGACGTGCTTCTCCCCGCATCTGTCTTACAACTAGAGGAACCCAGTATTCCGTCAGAGCATGGATTAAGCTAAAAGATATCACTAGCTCTTCTAGCCATCTCTCTGTCTCCATGTTTGAGGTGCTACCATCGTACATCCTAAGGGTCTTCCGCTGAAAGGCACGAAGCGTCCTATGCCACTGATCACCCTCCTCCTCCCGGTCATCCCTATGTCGATTAGCCAAATCAACCACTAGTCTCTCGATCACCTGCACTACCCTTGGTCACCGTCTGGGTGCCATAGCTGTAAGGTAAAAAAGGAATGCCTATGCCCGAGTAGTACAGAGAATTGCTTTCAAATTTTCTTAGACATATTATTCATTTTAAATCCCAAAAATACCCATGGAACACAAGAACACAAGTCATTATGGTGCATGTACCTTCCTTATGGTCTCTACCCTACAATCAGCGTAGCCTCACTTGGTCGTTTGGTAGGCTCAGAGTCCTTGCATCGGATTACCGGGGGCCCTAAAATCCTGTGTCCTAGCCGGTCTTCCCTAGCCTATTTCACGAACCAAGATTGTCCAACACTGTTGACCTACTATCCCATGCAATCCTCATTGTGCCTAACTCTGAACTCTATCCTATCTCTCAACCTCTTCCTCTGATACCATTCTATCACAACCCGCCTTCACCAAAATGAGAGAAGGGACAACAGGTTGCCAGACCCTTCCTTCATCAATTTTAAGGAGAGATGATAACCCCCAAGTCCCACCTTCAATAGGTCCCGGAGTGGCGACTAGCAACAAGGGTATAGAATCACACACAATATGGAAGGCATTACCCTTTTTATTTAATAATATAGGGAGATAAGATAGTAAATCCCACAACACAAAAAGTAAAAGTATAGGTAAATCCAAAACAAACCATTCTCATATGCATGTTCCAAAATTAAATGGTACAAAAGTAAAAGAAAACCCCAAAAATAAGTACCAAAAGAAAGAAAAATAGCAACAGCAACTGTCCCAATGTCTGAACTAGTACGACCTTGCACGATCCCTGAAGTCCTCCTGCAAACCTGAAAACAATTTTATATATGTTGGGTGAGAATACAAGTATACTCAGTAGGGAAAACCAAAAGCTCTCGTGCACAAGTGGGGAGGCATTATAATGCCCTGTGACAAAAGAGATAACCAAATCACCTAGCAAGGAAAACTATCCACCCAAGCCTCACCAAGGCACACTCCCCCAACAATGCAAGTCAAGTAATGTATGGTAATAGAACATCGATTTTTGGGTACCCCGCGCCACTTTCCCACTGGTTATTGAAGACATCCTACGCATTGAACCTCTCCCGCCATTCTCACTGTAGTCCCACTGTCACTCCCCACCTACACACACCTGGGCCATCACTACCACACATCCATCTTGCAAACACCTAGGCCATAACAACCATTTGTAACCACGCCCGAAAACACATGGTCCATAAGAACTACTACCACGCCCGAAGACACCTCAGCCTCATCCCGAAGACACTTGGGAAACAACCTGCCCGCACACACATGAAAAAACACAAAAACTGCCATACCTGAAGAATCTTGGGCTACAATGGACTTCAGGCCATCACAGCCTTCCCGAAGAGTCTTGGGCTTTTGGGGAATGGGAGCAGAAATGGAGCTACTAACCAGCCACTCATAAGAGTGATGGGAAAAACACCCTCCCCCGTGAAATGGGGGTGTTCGAATCTAAGTGCTCAACTTGGGTGGGACGTGAATAAGAAACATAATAACTAAAATTATATGTATAGGTAACAAGCACTCATCCCAACCTAGGGTTTCCAAATCCAAACTAAGCACAAACACCCTCGTTACTATTCATTCATAAAATAAAGGCACAACACTCACGGCCAAGTCACAACTCATTCCCAAAACTAATTCCCCATTTAACCCATTCATTCTTTAATGTTCAAGTGAACCCATTTAGGTGAATTCTACAATACTGGGAAACTAACCGGAATAACGACAAGTTAGATAAAGAGAAACATCCAAAAATAAATTTAAGCATTCACACCCGGTTCTCATGTGAAGTCACAACAACAAAGGGATCAGTGAGATCCCTCAAAGTACTAGAACCAAACCAAGCCTCGAGATACAGCCCCATATAGATTCAGATTCACAACCAACAACCGCGCCACAATAGAGGATTCCATCCCCACCCCATAAGCATCAAACAGAACAACACACCTACTACCAAAACAGAGTTGGAAAACTACCAGGTTCACGCACATCATTCATTAGGTTCTTCTTTCTATCGGTAAACCGCTGTGACCACACAAGGATTGATGTTCACTGGGCATTTATTTAACCAACTGAGTTTAGGTGATTAACCAATTTCTATGTTACAATCATTTAATCATCATAGAAGGCAAGGGTTCATTAGTGAACAAGGAAAGACCACCAACGACTTTGATTTTCAGTGGGCATAAGCCCATAGAGTTTACCACATATATCAATTATAAAAGATTAGAGAAGAGTTTTCAAATGCACCCCATCATTCTTTAATAGTCTTTTTATTATCTTTATTAAGGTTTGGTTTCATCCATTCCCACAGAAACAGTGGCGTACCCACCCCGCATGATACACAGTAAGGAGAGACGAATGAAAATCCCTACTTGGTTGATCGGGGATCGAAGTTATTCCCCATGCACAAAGAATTGGGTATGCGTGACTTGCAGGGAAGGAACGCCAAGGACTCCAAGGGTGAGCAGAAAGGCTCCGGCACAGGCGCACCACTTGCCTCAGGAAGGCGGACTCTAAACACACCACGAAGAAAAGGAGACCGGCCAAGAGGATGAAGAAGAAGGAATTCTTGTGCGATATATGGATGAGATCCCGTTATTACAGGATATGGAAATTTTAACGGCTTTAAAGTCGGATTTTGGTTTCACCACCCGGTTAGGTGGTTACACACGATGGAATTAATTGTTATTTAACAATTCTCCTCGGAGAGGTGGTCATAATGGTTATGCGTTAAACAGTTTTCTTTAACCATAAGGAAACACGTAACAGGGGTGCATCTTGAAGCTATGGGGAAAGGTGTGACACTGAGGAAAAACCACACATTTATTAAGTTAAGGGTTTCCTGACTCATGGGGGATTTTAGATATTATTTATGGGCTTTAAATGGATTGAAAGGGGGCATTAAATCATCTTTACGTCAAAAGATATGTTGTGGGAGAGGAAAAAGTCAGGAACTGGAAAAGAACGAAGTCCGCTCAGTGAGGTAACGGTGCCACCATCACGGTGTCACCCTCACGGTGCCACAGTCACGGTGCCACCCTCACGGTGCCACCCTCACGGTGCCACAGTCATGGTGCCACCCTCATGGTTCCATCGTCACAGTGCCGCACTCATGGTGCCACCGGTGCCACTGTCACGGTGCCATCGTGACCAGTGTGCAACCATCATGGTGCCACCATAACCAGTGGAGCCATGTTTTGGAAAAGTAATGGAGAGATGATGACCCCTGAGACCTACCTTAAATAGGTCCCGGAGTGGCGACTAGAACCAGGGGTATAGAATCACACACAAGATGGAAGGCATTACCCTTTTATTTAATAAGATTGGGAGATAAGATAGTAAATCCCACAACACCAAAAGTGGAAGTACAGGTAAATCCAAAACAAACCAGTCTCATATGCATTTTTCAAAAGTAAATGATACAAAAGTAAAAGAAAACCCCAAAAATAAGTACCGAAAGAAAGAAAAATAGCAACACCAACTGTCCCAACGTCTGAACTAGCGCGCAAGGAAAGACCACCAATGGCGATGATTTTCAGTGGGCATAAGCCCATACAGTTTACAACATATAGCAATTATAAAATAGGACAACATAATGGTCAAAATCACCCCATAATTCTTTAAAATTCTGTTTATTATCTTTGTTAAGGTTCGGTTTCATCCATTCCCACAGAAATAGTGGCATTCCCACCCCGCATGATACACAGTAATGAGAGACGAAGTAAAATCCCAACATGGTTGATCAAGGATCGAAGTTCTTCTCCATGCGCCAAGAACTGGGGATGCATGACTTGCACGGAAAGAACGTCGGGGACTCCAAGGGTGAGCAGAAAGGCTACAGCATAGGCGCACCACATTCCTTGGGAATGGGAACTCCAAACTCACATGAAAGAAAAAGAGACCAGCCAAGAGGAAGAAGAAGAAGTAATTCCCGTGCGATATAAGGATGAGATCCCATTGTTACAGGTTATAGAAATTTGAATGGCTTTAAAGTCGGATCATGGTTTCACCATGCAGTTGGGTGGTTATGCCTGATGGAATTAAT
This sequence comes from Viscum album, assembly GCA_963277665.1. Classification (NCBI taxonomy): domain Eukaryota; kingdom Viridiplantae; phylum Streptophyta; class Magnoliopsida; order Santalales; family Viscaceae; genus Viscum; species Viscum album. The sequence continues at coordinate 1,530,519,538 of OY728120.1, read as the reverse complement.
TATTATTTAACAATTATCCTCGGAGAGGTGGTCATAATAGCTATGCATTATACAGTTTTCTTTAACCATAAGGAAACGCGTAATAGGAGAGGATGAGGAAGGTACGGGGAAGGGCTTGACACTGAGGAAAAACAACACATTTTGGTAAGTTAACAGTTTCCCAACTCTTGGGGGATTTTAAATATTATTTATGGGATATAAATGGATTGAAATGGAGCATTAAATCATCTTTACATCAAAAGATATGTTGTGGGAGTGGAAAAATTCGGGAACTGAAAAAGAATGAAGTCCGCTCCGTGAGGGAACGGTGCCACCTTAACGGTGTCACCCATACAGTTCCAAAGTCACGGTTTCACCCTCACAATTCCACCGCCAGGGTTCCACCCTCATGGTGCCACCATCACGGTGCCACCCTCATGGTGTCACTATCACGGTGCCACCCTCAGGGTGCCACCGGTGCCACTGTCATGGTGCCACCGTGACTAATGTGCGACCGTCATGGTGCCACCGTAACCGGTGGAGCCGTGTTTTGGAAAAGTAATGGGCCAAGTGGGTTCGGGCCATTACAGAGGCTCCCAAAGCGGATGGACAACGGAGTGGGGAGATGTGGCTCCCTACATGGTCCTTAAGGGAAGAAGTGTCAATAAGTAACATAAGACTACAAGTCATGTCATACCATATCCCTCATTGGAATAACCCGTCCATCTCATAACAGTGTATGAGGGTGTCCATCACCCTCTTTTGGATGATTTTTGAGGGTGAGATGGGTTGTGGGTGACTGGTATCCATAAATTTGAATAATGTCCTGGAACATGTGGAGTCATGTGGGGTCACTGCATTGTAACTTCTCCAACCTGGCATCTGCAGGTGTGGGGATATTGGTTTCCTATAGCTTGGGTCATAAAAATTATGTTTATTCATCCATTAGTATGGATATCAAGAAAATAATGCAGAATTCACTAACATCGTACAATCCACCATAGTTGGAGAGAGAGAGATCCACAATGACAATGTCATAGTACGATATTCACAATGATTAACTACCCTAATATTTGTTTAGTTCCACAACATGCCCACTAATTTCTTAGTGGGACCGAGTGCCATATGTCTAGATCTGGTGACATGATTTTCTATGGATGTCATGAATGCAACTAATCACCATGCTAGGGAAAATATATTAACATCAGGTTCAATATTTCTATTGGTGGACCAATTTCTACAGTGTCTGAGTACAATCCTTGATTTGATGACATACAAGACCAATCCCCATGGTTTAAGGCAAAAAGATTCATTATCCTTGAGTTCACCATTTTTTAGATGCTTTCATCGGGGCGCATCCTCCTTGCATGTTATTTTTTGATGATGGCTGTATTCTTTCCTTGCATTACCACATTCCAATGGTGGGTATCATTCATCCCTTTCTTGGGTATGACTTCTCCTTATCCGAAATTGCATGATGGGATGTCAGTTCCTACATCAATGGATTTCTCTGTGGAACACATCACCTATTTTGGGTCTCCCTCATTGATTATGTAGTGTTCATGAAACTTATTCCCAATGCTATCTCTTTATAGACGCTGATTAATTAATCCTCTTCTATATAGACATTCCAAGGGGTCTGATAAGTATAAAACCTCAAATAAGGAGAGTATTCACATTGGTAATCGATGGAATTTCTAGAAACTTGTGCATTGGAACACCTATATTCATCCTCATAGGTGGGATTATCATGGGTGCGAAACTCGAGGAATGTTGTGGTGATCACATGGTATCATATTCCATATTCATGTCTTCTGAGCTTTTCCTCAAGCATTCCATGTTTAACACAAGGTATTCCATGATATTAACATATTTTATTGATAGAGTGAGGATAATCAGAATTCTACATGGTGGTGGATCAATGATGTGAATCCAAATGATGGGACACCTAAAAGTATTACTAGATGGATAATTTAGAATGCCTATGGAGATAGACTGTGGATGGTGTGTTTCATAAAGATATGTTGAAACACCATGAAGGATGATATGGTCACCACTAGAGGTGTATTGGGGATGGTGAACAACTATGAGGTGGGAAACAAGGATTACTATATGTTGGGATTCATCCTAAGGGAGGAATCTTATGTACATTATCTAGAAGATATGGATGAAAATACATGTAGTTCGAGACGGTGTGGTGTTCGATCCACAGATGGATATCTCCCCTTCATAGTAGAATTATTGTTAGTTGGATGGTGTGTGATATAGAAATTACACCTCGTTAGAGACACAAGTTATTCTAGGATAAGTGATGAAGGGGATGGGGCTTCGGTATGGGAATGAACTAGATGGATGAAATGATTTTACCTAGATGTGGCTACCCAAGTAAAATGAGCATGGATATGGATAATGTGTTGAAATGGAATGGATAGGGTGGATATATTATTATGGTTGTTGGGCTTCATACATAGGGATGTTTCATATGTATACCAGTTGGTAGGGAATTAAAGTCCATGCAATTTAAAATGTGGTAATTGGGGATTACACCTAAGGAGGGGCCCATGGAGCATATGTTATAGGGATTACTCATGAAATCTAACTAGGGGTTATAGAGGAGATATAATATACTAGGTGAGAGGCATGACCAAAAAAAGTATATGAACCAAATGAGATAATGATTGATTTGAATGAAGGTCTTGAACTTCAGGGAGGCTTCTTATGTATCCCAATTGGTTAGGAATCAAAGTTCATGTAGTGCGGGATAGTTTGGGTCTTCTACGTAGAAGTAATCCAAGATGGTGGAAAATGGGCTTACACCAGGATGAATTCCCATTAGTGGTAGATATTTTACAAACACTACTAACCTCTTTGCACATATGAGTCTCGCTCGGTGTAAGAAACAAGAGGGAGCAGTAGGTAGGGTGGTCGCGTTGTGAATGGTGCGTCAGCAAGGGGTGATATGGGGCTTATGTGTATATGCTTCCCAAATGGAACTAATTCCATGTTATGATGATCCAATTCCATAGGATGAAGATATTAATCCCATGGAGATGAGTGGGCATGGAAAATTCATGAGGTTTGGCATCCTATTGTAATTTCATGGGGTAAGTCTATAGTTTAACGTCTTGTGATGAAGACGATGTCACTAGGAATATTTACATCCTACACCATGAACAGGGTGAACTCACTCCTAACCCTTTGGGATTACATCACTGACACTCACCAACCCTTTGTAATGGAATTATTTAATAATTACATGTGACAACGGTGCGCAATAGTATACAATAGTGAGGTCTATGTTGGTGTGGCTATTCTGAAAAAGTAAAATCCATTAGCAATCTATGATGAAAATAAAGTGGTAGGGAACTACCTGAAGTGAAATCTCTTGAGGTACCACTAAATCCCAACACGCAGTCATGGAGGGATTCATAGAGGAGGTGCATGCAAGAAATGGGATTTTTGAGTAATAGGGCCTCAATCATGGCGTTGTGAAGTAAACGGATCCCATGGATCTTCATTGAAGAGTTTTGAAAAATATTAGAGGCTTGCATGAAAAATATAAGGGGTTGATAACAATATTGGGCTATTAATAAGACTGGGATTGTGTGTAATAGGCTACTTTTACACACACTTGACATAGGATATAAGAAGGTGGGATAGGGTTAGGCCCCTATGGACCCACTCGAAGGGGTACCTATACAGGACCTATCATGCAAGATCATATACCATGTGTGGTTTATGTTTTGAGCACTATCATAGAATAGGTAGTCTTTCATGAAACAAATAATTTCTTCTCCATCCTAGAGATCATCTAGAAGGCTTGGGGGGAGTCCCTCTCAATATATAGGAAAAATATTGAGAGGCAGTTTGTAAGATTTAAGGTGCAGAAGAGGAGTTCCACACAGGCAATGCACAATGCACGTGTAAAGAAACATTTGACATTGTATTGTCCATGGAACTACCTTACAAATGGGACTAGATAATGCATTAAAAGGCACACTATTATGTGTGCCTTCCTTGGACGATTGTTCTTGAATCCATGGAAAATGAGAAACACAAGTCACATTGGGCACAAAACTATAATGCACGTAGATTTATATTTTGCGTGCACACAATAGATCTTACATGAACCTGTATTGGGATTATCAACATGATTCTTTGAATTTAATGCTACCTTCTGTATACCCAAAGATGACCTTGGTGGTCCAGTGTGGAATTTGCTGCCAACAATTATCAAATCAGTTTAGACCGTCCTTGAAAATATTTTTATTAGAAAATTTACCTCCCATGATAATGTTCTATTATTCCCTAGATAATAATATCTCATGGAATGTTTCACAATTTTGTGGATTGAGTGGAAAAGAGTGTTTTAATGTGAAATTAACGATGTTGGCTTGGTATCACTAAAAATTGGATGGAGTGAGATAGATTTTTCCTTAAAGGATGATGAGATCTAGGCTTGGTCTTGGGTTGTTGGTAGTGATTAAATCATTATGATAATAAGTAGTCATGGGCCTAGTATTGGATGAATATAGGGATATGGATTAAAAAAACATAATAGGTGTGTAAAACATGAATGTGAGGAGGTTTTCCTTGTAACTTGTCCATCAAACATCACGGTGGTGCGGAGCTAGTGTCTATGGTTGTGCTACTACTATGGATTTCATGGAGGAACTAAAATTTAGAAGATGTGAAATTACAGTGAATTCTGACACAAGCGATGGATTTATGGTCAAATATCCTCAATCAGGTGTCATGGGTTCCCTGTGTGCATCTTCTTAAAAAATTTTAAAATCAAAATTTCAATAAGGAAAATCTAGAAATAGCAAATATGAGTGTTCCTTTAACATAGAATCTAGTGAGTTAATAATATTTGAGGTATTATATATCATTATTCCTAATAATGAATAAAAATATATCTAGTGATCAAGAATTATATATTTTCATAATAGTTTGGGGATACAAAAATAGACCTCCCTCGATAATCAGTCATGGACGAGGTTAGGACCGATCATCTAGTTAAGTTCTATTCAATGCAACAAATACATAGTTTGACTTATTGAAATTATTATATTGATTTCTCATTGTAGGGTGGCCTTGAATTGCATCTATTAGTGATATTGATTGATCCCTCGGAGAATTATCTTCAACCAGTATAAAAATATTGACATTTTCATCCCTTTAGTTTCAACAGGGTTAAATGGATTGAGTGTCTTCCTTTATATGTAATATTAATTTTGGATTCCATAGGTTTGGTTTAGTGTTGGTAAAAATATTAGTTATTCTCTATAAATTCACCATAAAAATCACATAATATTCTTCTAAATTAAACCCAACTTCATCATTAATAGCCTCAATATTTCAATTTTTCTTTCTCTAATTAAGTAAGAATCCATATCTTAGATTTAGTTTTGCTCACACAGAAAATTCCGAAAGGGGGGCATGGTTCACACTCATAGTGGGCCTAGTCAAAGTGTATTCATGGTAGCATGTATGGTTAATGGACACAATTCTGGGTATAAGTTCCAGGAAAGTGCGAAGAAAAATGATGGAGGGTCATAAAATTCTCGCATGGAAGTACCTTGTCTTGACTGCATAGTCAAATGATGATCTCATGGTTCCACACTATGTTTTCATGGAAGTAGGGACACAGTTGGTGGATTAAACTATTGTATACATTACAAATTTATCCCATGGTGTCAAGGCATGGATTCATAATGTTAGACCCAACCCCTAATATTGTCATAAGAAATAGGAAATGTAGCAGTCCCCTTCCACAGTCAAAATCCTTTGTCAAATGTTTGATGTACATTTCAGAAAATATTTTTTAGTACATCCATTTTTCAAATTGAGAATATATATGAGAAAAAAATTAAAATTCAAACTGAATTTCATTGGAAATTGAAAAAAAATATTAATTTCAAATAAATTTTAAAATTAAAATTAAAAAATTTAAATTATATTTTCAAAACTATGATTAATTTTTAATTTTTTTATTCTAAAATATACTTTAAAATTCAAAAATAGAATTTCTCAATTAATTTTAAAAAAATTGAATTTATTTACTTCATTAAATTCAAAAAATAAAAAATAAAATAATTGAAACTCATAATTTAATCCATTTATGAATATTAATATTTGTTTGAATCAAACAAAAAAACATCAAATTTTTATATCAATGTATAGAATCACTATTAACCTCAAAAAATGAATAAATCCATATAAATCAACAATTTAATCTATTTTTAATTAAGGTGAATAATTTAAAAAAGTCACAAAAACCAAAAACTTTACAAAGGAATTGGATTAATATTGAAGTATTTATCAATGAAATAAAGTAAAAAATAGCTAGAATGTTTATCTCAATTCACTCACCATAGTTGATCTTTTACACTCCCATGAAATTTAATGAATTCATTTATTAAAAATAAAAAAAAGTGATAGTACTACCTAAATAAAAATACATAAAACTAAATTGAAGGAATTCTCAGATCCATTAATTTTTGAATTATAAAACTTATTTATGATTTAAACTCACTACCTTACTTTATTTCAAGTAAGTATTTCCAGTTAAGTTGTTTAATAAATTACATTTTATGCAGAATCCAAATTTTAATGACAATAAATTCTATTTACCCCTCTATCCAAAGTTTCTTAAACCAAATTTGAGTTTTATACTTCATTGATACAACTCAAATAAATTGTTTATAAGTCATTTTACACATTCATTATGTGGGTTCAATATTCCCCTCTACAGAATGAATTCATTTTTTTAAATTAGAAATTTTATTTTATTTTTTATTTTTTTAAAGACATGTTTTTGATATGTACTATGAAGAGGAACACACTGGATATATAAAATTAAAATTTACTCATTCACTTAGTTCTTAATGTTTCAGTGATTCATAATGGAATCGAAATTTACTATTTCAATCTAATTTTTAAAGGAATTATATAAATTTAATTTAAGTTGGATCTATGAGGTGTTACATCCAAAAGAATAAACTTATCCATGGATAAATTCCAGTGACCTTATGTTATAATTCAGATTCTAAAATATCATTTCACTAACTCTATTTTCTCAATTATAACATAAAAAATAATTGAATTTGTGAGAAAGTTTACTCAGAAATCATATATCTCTCACATGTTACGAGCAGATTATTTCCTCTATTCTATAATTGTATTATATGAATGGAATGGTATCTATGAAGTTCAATAAAAACAAAAATAAATTAAAATGGTTATATAAAATATTTATAATGAAAATTATTATTTTTTGTTATTTTTTTTCCATCAAAAAATGATTTAGTAAAACAATTATGAAGAATAATAAACTATTTTTTATAATTCAAATGATTTATTTGAAATAATTAAAACTAAACATTATGAGTTTCCACTAACACTAATTCTTTACATTGATATCTAGTTCTAATAATTATGCAAAAAAAATTCAGTGATTATATAGTGAGAAGGTATACATATAATATGACATTATTGGACAGTGAGAATTTCGAGGTAGGCTCTTTAATGGTGTACCGTGGACATCATGACTTATCCTCCAAGTCATTGTTTTTTAAATTAAACCTATATTAAAATATACTATGCAAAATAAATATTATTTAAAAGGAAGAAAAAATAAAATTGAATAAATTCCTGGGGTTTCTTCTCCAAAGAGGCATTATATTTAGACTATCTATAATATGGTAGTATTTTTATTATCCCCAATTTTCTTGAGTATGATTTTTACATGATAAAATCCACTAAATCTTCTTCCATTCAAGATACTCAAATTTAATTTTCTTGGAGGGTCATTTGAATAGAGTTATTCATTTCTACCACTCATTATTGTGATGTATCGCATTAAGTGTTAGTGTCTAGATGGTGTATGGGATCTTCTTGGACTCATCGATAATATATATGGTCTCATAAATCAGTGATTTATCCAATTTTATGACTTTTATAGTTTCAAACAAGGGTTATTTTGTAAATAAATAAAATTGAATAAAATCCAAAAAAATGAAATGAGTTACAAATTATCTACATTATATGTAGAAAATTGTTATTTTCTTTCTTCATGGTAATCTTGTTAGACTTTTTCCTCTTTTATTCCCCCATATAGTTCAAACTCATGCTAATTTTGAGGTATTAATTAGATCATAAAAGGTCCTGAATCTCCTTCTTATTTATCATCAACTTAATGGGTGGGATTTTTTTCACTATCCTAGAATGGATGTACATTTTTTCCTTTCATGTTATCTCTATTATATTATATTATATCCTTTTCATCCCTTAGTGTGTCTTCTTTAACATATTCTAGAGTTGATTAGAGTATTTTTCAACCTATTCAACAATCATATTTTCTTCCTCCTAATGGGAAGCATTAAATTCAATTTCTCTATCCATATACTCAATATATTTTCTGAGGGTGATTCCTATTGAATCAATTACGTACATCATTTCTTCTAGTTAATCTTGATGTTTCTTCTGTTGTTCGCATAATGATGGTTCTTGAATATTCTTCTACTTGGGAACCTATGGGACTGAAAACTGAGAATATGTGTGTGGATCCATTAAATAATAGTACCATTATCATTATTTTCCGAATTTAGAGTTATGATAGAAAAAAATAAAAAAAATAGTTATATAAAAAACTAATTACAGTTATTTCAAAGATAGAGAAAACTCTACCATACTCAATAATAATATATCCATGTTGATCTCATTGTTTTCATGGGTTATGATCAAATTAAAATTATTTAGTTTAAAAATTGGAATGAAGCATATAGCTAATCAAGGTTATTTTCCAAGGAGTGTATGTGGGTCGGTTCATCATTAACATATAACATATATTTCTCTATTTTTTTATAATTTATTTAATATAGGATGATATGTTGATTTTTTGGCTTTAATATTTTATACAATTAAAAAATAAATAGAGACACATAAGACACAAATTACATTAAAAATTCAAGGGATCGAGGGAGGATTTCTAGTGAGTATAATCCCTATTAACATTTATTATCGTACATAAAATTCAATGAGAATATTAAATATCATTTATCTATTCATACTCCTCTTTTTCCTTTAGTATTAAAACACTATTTTTCACAAGTTATAATAAAAATAGACCATAAATATCATATATTCTACTAATTGAATGGATAAGAAAGCCTATGAATTATTTTATTACATATTATTACCCACCTAAAAATAATCTCTTACCATTCATCCTTACAAGACACACATGTCCACAAGTATAATGTGTGGTAAAAATGGAGGGATAATTTGGTGAGAAATAAATTGGAGGAATACAACAATTTCAATGGAATGTAGAATAGTGATCACAGTCTCTACAATCCACATGCACTATCACACTAGGATTAGAGAAGTGGGTTTGAAATTAATTGAATAAATTGAAGAACAGAACTATGGTTCCCATCAAACCACCCAAAATTAATTAATTCTCCATAATTTTAAATCTTGAGATCAATGTGTACATCAAATGTGAGAGAAAATACAAAAAAATAGGGAGATGTGACACAAACATCAAGATGGATATATTATATAGAATCATTTGAATTGAAATTAAATACATATATATTCAATAAATCCTAATCTAACTGAGACCCATCATAAGGCTATGGTTCACATCCTTTACAGTGAGGGGAAGAAAATATTTATAAGTAGTGGTTCCATTTTCATCCCCCATTCCCATTGAATTTTAGTGATGATAGTGAGATCCTACTTCATTAGATGAGATACATGTGTCACAACTATGGGTTGTGATCAATTTCAGTTGAGAGATCCGACGTGAGTCTTCTTATTGGAAAAATTGCATCTAATTATCATGTTCTATTATCATTTGATAATAATCAAAGGTGGCATGAATAAAGTTTTTATTGATTCATTGGAAAAGGGAGTCTTAACATGAACATTCCAAATTTGGACTGGGATCACTGCACATAGGATGGAGTGAATAAGAGTAGACCTTTGTTGAAGAAGGGTACTAGGTTTGGGACTTGGTTGTTGAGATTTATTGGATGAGGTTTGGACTAAGTCGTCTTAGTTTTTATTTTGGATTCAATATATGATATGGATTAATAAATTGGATGAGTGTATAATAGTTTAGTGGTTGGTGGTTGTCTATGTATCTTGGAAATGATTCCTCAGGGTGGTGTTGAGCTAGTGTTTGTGGTTCTGTTGCTACACTTGTTTTCGATGAAGTAAATAGATGTTGAAGGGGTGTATTGACTTATAATTTTGACACATCGGATAGATTCTAGGTCATGTTTCCTCAAGTAGCTATCTTGTGTTCTCTATAGTCATCTTGGTCAAATTTGGAAAGAAACAATTCCATTCAAGAAAATCTAAAAACACACTATTTATATGCTCCATAAACATGGATGATAGTGATATAGGAATAATAAAGGTCCTACATATATTTTTTTCTCCAAATTAATTAAAATACAACTGTAGATCTTGAATTATGCAGTTTCATCATCATCCATGCATCCGCTAATAAATATCCCTTGACAATGATTCATGGTGGAGGTTAGGATCATCTGGATCAGTTATCATGAATGCATAGAAACCCTAGTACAACTTCATTAAATTATAGCATCAATTTCACTTGTTTTAGTGGCCTTGAATTACTTCAAGTATTTATAGTGGTTTATCTCTCTATGTATATTCTACGACCAGTATTACCAATTTGATGACAATGAATCTTCGATTTCAAAAAGGTTTTGTGGCTATGGTCTCTTCTTCTCTATAAAATTCTTAGTTTGGATTTCACTGATTTGGTTCAGTGTCAGAAACACATTTTGTGATCCTATAAAATTTCCCATTCTAAAATGAGTTAAATTCTTCTGAACGTTTCCAAGAATTGGAATAAATATGCTATAGATTTTAATCTTTTTATATCCAATTAATTTTGAATTCATGTCTCAGTTCATGTTTTCTAGAAATTGATGATTCATGAAGGGATTCATTGAGCATTCTCACTAGGTGAATAGTCATAGTGTGTTAATGATAACCTGAATCATGCATAATACTAGTTTTTTATTTAAGTTCTTTGAAATTTAGATGAAAATTCAACACAACTGTAGAATTATCTCACGATAATTGGTTGTGTGGACTACACTGTCAAATAACAATCCCATGGTAGCAAAAATTTATTTTTAATGTTAGTAGTGGAATATTTGTAGGATAGATGAGTTGTAAAATTCACTTGATAATCATGTAGTATATATGGTTGGCTTCACGATTTCACACCGTAATCCCCAATGGTCATAAGAAAAATGCACTGTAGGAATCCCCTCACATGCTCAAATAGATTTTACAAATTTGAAACCCACATTTTGAAAAATCATTTTTCATTCATTAATTTTCCAAATTATGCACTTAAATTAAATAAATTATCATTCAAAAATTAATTCCATTTTTAAATTTAATTGTTTGATTAATCTGAAAGTTATTTTAAAATTATATTTAACCAATTTAAATAAAACATTCCATGTTGTAAATGTTTTCAATTTATTATTCTCAAATACACACCAAATTTATATAACAATATTTCATAGATCATTTTATGTAAATTTTAGTTTATGTATTTAATTAAATTATTATGATGTATAAGATAAATGAAACTCATATCTAAATACATCTAATCATTAGAATTACATACTGAACTAAACAATGTAACTTCATATTTTAAAATCAATCTTTGGATTCTGAATTAAGTTCAAAAATTATTAAATCGATTAAAACAAAAATTTCTAGACACTTTTCTAGTAAGTATCAATGTTTAAAAAATTTATATAAAATTTAAAAAAATATCAGTAATTGTATTATTACTAGGGTGATTATCAATGAATCATAGACATTTTTTTTATTTTTGTTCACATCATATGTCTCATGATAAATATGTTCTAGAGGTTTGTATATGTTGTTTGTAATGAAGGGTATTGAAAAATAAATGGAGGATATGATTGGGGAAATGTAGGGTTGGTTGTCTGAAATAGGGAGTGTGTTTTTAAAGGGGTTCAAATTGAAGTGGGAATGGGATTTTGAATAAGTTCATCAGAGAGGAGATTAGAATGATATAGGATTTTATGTATTTTTTATCTTCATAAAAATTAAGTGTTTAGGTGTGAAATTATGGTTAAAACATTCATAAAACTTTTTATTATATGAATATTTTAAAATTAGGGGTTATAATTTCACGTATAAAAGATTTTTTTAGCATATTCATTCGTTTAAATCATTACAACATTGGGTAACTATGACATAAATGAAGTGGACGTTATTATGGTTAATGGTATAGAGAATATATTTTTCAAGATTTATTATTAATGTGTTCATTAATTTATATCAGTGAAACATGAATTTTTCATGAACTATATTTGGTGGATTCGATGTTTTGGAGGGATTGGGGTTTGGTTTGGAATTTTGGGAAAATAATATGTGGAATTGAAATTAAACCACATTGTTTTGGGTCTTAATATTGAGGGAAAATGGGAAGTGTTGTTAATATATGTTATAATGGTGGTAATTTCTTCTTGGGAAAGTTTTTCCCTCCCATGTACTGTGGGAAAATAACAATTTGAGGTTTTTTAAAATTTTATGGATTATGTTGGTGTCTAAATGTTTTGGGTTAGGTTGAAAACCTATAAATGGGTAATAGGCATTGAAATGTGAAATTTGGTATATGTTTTGTAGGGTTTTTTGTTTTCATTTCTAGGTTTAAATGGTTTGGGACAAACACTAATAGTGGATTTAGTGTTGGATAATTAAATGGAAAACTGTTTGGGCCTCCATAGGTATTATGGGATTCTTAGGGTAGTAGAGGATATTAAAATATCCATTAAAATAGGATCCCAAGTCTCTGATTAAGATGCATGAGATTGTGGTTGGGTGTTATATAGTTAAATGGATAGAGTGGCATGAGATATATGAATTTCATCCTCAAAGTGGTTTTTATCGAGACAAGCATATAGTCATGGGTGCACCATGGAATAATGGGATCCTCAACTTCAAATTTTTTAAACATATACACCTTCATTTTCTTCATTCAAGTGAGACCAGATTATCTTCGGATTTTAATAAATTGAGTGACTTTTGGGGTATTTTATCCCATAGTTTTTTTATGGATGTATTTAAAAACTCATAAAATACAAATCTAAAAATACTAAAAAAAATTAAATACATTTTTGTTTTTTTTAGATATATATAGGTTTCCTCTAGATGAATATTTTATTTAAATATCAGAGATATTTTAACATTTCTTCTTCCAATTAAACATGATATATATATTTAATTCCTCTTATAATGTTTCCATATATAGTTTTAACTATAGTAAATTTAACATGAATAAATGTTTGTGTTTCCATTCAATACCAATCGATACATAGAGATAAAAATTGATTTCCATAAAGGTTATAAACTAATGTGACTATACTTTTCTTGTAAAATTTTTCAATAATTATTTAAATAATATTACCTTGGAATCATATATGAATATTCTTCATCTATAAATTCTCATCCTGGTGAAATAATATTTTCGTCCCATATTTTTGAAACTCATTGTTATTCTTTCTGAAAACCAAATATGACCGACGTTTAAGAAATATAATTTACAAATATGGATTTATATTGATTTTCTAGAAGAGGTTCATACCAATAAGTATTTTTAAGGATTCCCAATTTACCTGTATATCATCATTGAAATTTCAACTCTAATCATTGTGGCTAACACATATGGTTTTTCAATAATTTTATTGATCTATTAGTTGGATAACTAAAAATTCTCATTGGATAATGGGTGATAAGGGGTGTTGATATTTCCAAGAAATAAATATTTATTTAAAAACACATTCAATGTATGTATGCTAAAATAAGTTCCTAGATCACTTATGAATAACTGAGTAATTAAAAGACTAGAAAAGACAATTTTCAATAAAAAATTTAGTCACCAGATTCATTTTTTCTTCAATTTTTCTTTGGAATCCACCCTTTTTCACATGTAGTATTAAAAAACAATAATTTATGAATTTTGGAAAGTGTCTATAAACGGTCCCATGAAATCAATTATATACACATAAAATATTTTTTGTTTGAGAACATGGTGCTATAGTGTCTCATTACTATTACCAATATTACTAGTCCTTTGGGGATCAGAAATTCTCATGAACTCCCTTGAACCTTTATAGAGAGTGGTCTAAAAGAATCTAGTTTTCAGTATATTAGACACTTTGATATTGGATCCACAATGTCCTTTAGTAGAATATTAATTAAATATGTTGATAATGATCTTCAATTTGGATTCATGAACACATATTTGAATGAGTATATATCGACACTATTTTAATAATAAGAAATCTCTCTAAAATTTTTGAAAATCCACAAAAAAATATATTCTTCTATTGATATATAAAGTGAGGAAAAAAATTATATTATATATATAATTATATATGTTGGAAAACCATAAATAAAATTATATATTTACACTAAAAAACTCATCATCAATGTTTTTTTCACCCTCTTCTTCGACATTTTTTAATGTCATCTTTTAAAAATGATCAACCATATTATAATCCAACCCCGTTTTGTATTTAATCCTGATATAAAACTCTTACAATATAAAAATCCAATGAATAAACCTTGTATATATTTTCTTTTTTCAATAGACAACTGAAAACTGAATGATCAGTATAAGTAATTAGTTTTTTGAGGAAAAAATATAATTTAAATGTCAATAATAAAATACTACAACCAGAAGACCGTTCTCTATAGTAGTGTATTTTATTTGGGATTCATTGAGAGTATTGTTTTTATAATATATGGGTTGAAATATGTGTTTGAACCACTATCCCAAAGCATCATATAAGGTTAAATTACTTACACCAATCGTTAGCTCGAAAGTATCATACCAATTAGAAGAGATCAAGATTGAGGAATCTGAAAATTCTTATTCAGTATAGATAAGGTTTCATTACCTTATCCATAAATTTTAAATTAAATTTTCTTTGATGAAATATTAGTGTGTACTCACACTAACTTTTTTAAATATTTTAATATGGGGAAATATAATCCCATATATCTTAGAAATATTAGGATCCATTCATTATAGTTAGATCAATAAATTCTTTTCATAACATTTATTTTCATTTTTTGAACATCAATTACTTTCATGGATATCCTATGGAAAAGTTGGATTCCCTCTTGAAAAATGGTTTGTAACTCTTACCAATTGGGAAATAAGAAACTTTATCCCATATTATGATTATCAAATCATGGGTATAAAGGAGTAATTATAAGGATATCCACTAAACTAAGAAATCATACCTAAATATATCATAAAATTCCTTAATCATGTGATGAAAAATGAAGATAAATCAGGTTTATTACACATTCAAAATTACCTTTTATGATAGGTTATGGAACTAAATGGATGAGTAAATATATTCATTACATGTTCAGTGATTCCACACATATTTCATTGTAACCATAGTATCTATCCATAAAATAATATATTTCATGTCTACATATCATATCCATCATTCATCCCATTAATGGAGTTGGAATGTGTTCATTCCTAGTGGTTGTATTTAGATCATGGTAGAAGACTATAATATTCCCCCATAATAGTTATCATGGGGATAAACTCATTATCCTAATTTGATATCATATTCATTAAACCCTTATTTAGAACAACATTATGTGGGAATATATGTTAACTTTATAGCATTAAAAAAATGAATCCCAAATATTGGATTTTGAGAAATTATTTATTGGAGACAAATTTCATTGGTGGGGTGAGACTCCTTTTATGTTGTCATCTCAGTTCACTTAATTATTTTATGAAGATATTATGTGTAAAAGTATTTTGGATAATGAATTTAACACCAACAAAATCCCAATAAATATGTAAATTTATCTCCCTTAAAACTTATATAAGCATTTATTGTTGTTCATTTGTTAATTCTACATTATTTTTCACTAGATAATTTATATTTTTTCCAATGTTGATGAATACCTATGGGTTTATGGGAATAATTTGTTCTCATCAATTGGTGGATTGATGATCAAGGGCATTAATTATTTAGAGATGTTTCGTGAATTTTTTTTACAAAAAAAAATATTTTAATCACCTTTCATCATCCTCCAAATGTGTGCCTATTTATTTGTTTTCCACCATATTGTTAATGAGTTTCACTGTGTTTTCATATTATTATTACTTTAAATTCATAATTATGTTGTTTTACTCAATGTTATAGGGAGAATAGTGGGCCTCAAATTAATTTTCTTGATTTACCACATTCATGAGTTCAGAGGGGAATTAATCATCAACAAATCTAAAAAAATACCATACTACTTTAAATCATTTAAAAAAATTATATTATTAATAATTTTCTCCCACAGATAATGAGAACACACTAATTTTATTCCACCTCAAGAATTATTTCCTCCACTTAATGAGTTCCTATTTTGAGTCTACCCCAACAACATTTATAAATAATAGAATTATTTTATAACATTTAAATAATTACATTTTTAACTTCATGAGTTTTAAATATTATTCCTTCATTATATGAAGAATCTATTATGGTATGAGACATTGTTTGCAAACCATTATTGTATGTTTGAATTTTTATTCCATCATCTTGTTCTTGGTGTGGGAAATACATTAAAATCTCCTTTAATTGATCCCATGATTCATAAATTGACTCTATACCCTACTAAGTAATGCTATAAATATTATTGTGAAACTTCACCATGATCACTAGTGGAAACTATTTATCCCATAATCACTTCATTGATATATCTTATCTAGTGACGAAACCAACCAATTTATTATTTGGTTAATCATTCACCTAATATTTGAGATAGAATAGTAATTACTTCAACCTTGTCACATAAATGTCACTATATTATTCTTGAATGTATTATAAATGTAATTTTTTTAGAAAATGTACATATGTATCTTCTTGTTTCATGCCTCCAAGGGTTTTTAAAATTCGAATCATGTAATGAAAACTCGACCTGATTTCAAAATGTTTCACCTCTATTAGAGTTTGAAAAATTATTTTTAAAACCACATATATGGAAAATAAAATAAAATAAATAATGGATAAAACTCATGGAACATGATATGCTTCATCTCGATGTTCTTCAAAGGAAAATTTTTTGGTATCTTCCATAAGGGAAATAAGATAAATTCTTACTACAAATATTGATCTTCATTGAGAGAAAATAAACCTATCGACCAAAGATTTATATTTAAAAGGATACATTAAATAAAGGAACAATAATAAATTGTTTATAATCATACTAAAACAGTGAATATATCATAAGATAAATACAAGTACAACCCATGTATAAAACAAGAATAGAATGAAAAATAGAAAGAATATAAAATAATAATTGGGTAAATATATAAGTTTTTTACTGTTAAGTTTCCCAGTAATCCCTATTAACAAATCCAAAAATGTAACTTCACCCTATAAAATAATTATATTATACAAGATATTATATTTTGGTAAATGATCTCTTTCTCCATTTAAATATTACTTGGGTATTGAAGAGTTAATTTCTGAGGTCGGTCCAATGATGGAAATAAATAAATACCTATAGTTTGACCAGAACTTTGTTTCCAACCCACAATGCTGTAAAATTTAAGGATCAATAATAACTTTTTTTATAATATTAATTTATAAAAATAATAAATTAAATGTATAAGTAAGAAATCATGTTTAAAGGATAGTTTTATAATAATGTTATCCCATTCATCAATGAAATATTTTATTGGTTTCTTACAAGATTTTCCAAAGGAAGCCAACTTCATTATAGTCTAGTCCATCAACTCCACATAGTCTAATATAAATCATTTGATAAACTAAATAAATAAAATATTTTTTATTATGTTCAATGTTTATGTAAAAAATATGAATCCATACTATTATAAAGAGTTTAATTCTATGAACACATTTGGATGTCCTACATTAATACATATCAATGTCTATAATTTACTAAATAATGGTATAATGAGTTAATTTCAAAAGTGATGTATAATAAATAACATTTCTATGAACTAAATTTATAATTATGTTATGTACTCATCATTTTAATCATGATCCGTCACTTATTAAAAAATTATCTACTCAAGGTTCTAGATAATTCCACCATGAATAACTTATTCATCATAAGAGATAAGATAAAAAATAAAATATTAGTTCCAAAAATATTAAACTAAAATGAAAGTATTGAAAAAATTAAAAATAAAACAAACTCACTTGAATTAATTATGGATTCAAAAAATTGGTATTAGAAATAAAATATTGAATGTATGAACAAAAAAAGACCAATGAAATTTGAAACAAAGTCTAAAAGTTTCTAAAATTATGGATAAAACATAATATTTATAAACTAAATCCTCAAAAAATAATTTTTATGTAAAAATATCCACATTAGAGTCAAACAATAGTGGTATAAATAATATATTCAGAAATAGATTCTCTGAATTTGTAGAATCTTAATATTCATTATTTGAAAAGGGATTCATTACGGGCATAGTGGACTACAAGTCCCTGTTGTTCTTGAATCTCTTTGATATTATAAAATATTATTC
This sequence comes from Viscum album, assembly GCA_963277665.1. Classification (NCBI taxonomy): domain Eukaryota; kingdom Viridiplantae; phylum Streptophyta; class Magnoliopsida; order Santalales; family Viscaceae; genus Viscum; species Viscum album. Next base: position 1,530,500,928 of record OY728120.1, on the reverse strand, counting down.
CATAGATAGATTTTCAAAACACTATTTTCAAATATGATTCATGATATTCAAAATAGTAGGTTATTACTCATGAAGACATATTTCTTATCATGGAATCTATGGAAAAACAACCAAGACATCTATAAGCATTGTCTCTGTATTTAATATCTGTGAAATTATACAAGATTATTAGGGGATGAATTTTGAAAACTCAATCCTAAAATATGATGATCAGTCATAAAAATTATAATTCCTTCCCCACCATGAAATAGTGCATGAAATGGTATATAATTTAAATTATATAGGTCATCTCCAATCATGGCTTATGGGTGTTTACATTGATATTTTTGAATAGTATCCAAAATAGAAAGTCTAAAACAAATAGTTTCTCATGAAGGAAGGAAAAAATTATTATTGTTCATTTATTTTATATACATTACATATACATGTCCTAGAATATTATTTTTTCTCTCATATTTATATGGGAATTTCAAGGTTTCTATACAAGCTACAAAATTGTATCTTGTTTCACAATGTTCTTATTAAATGAAGAATTTTTCAATTTTTTCAAAAATAAAAAATATTAACATAATTATGCTATAAATAAACTTATTAATCAATGAGAATTAAATAAATAATTGAATATAAAATGATGTCTCATAAACATTATAGATATGTACAGGGATGAGGAGGAAACAGACCAACATGAAGAATATGATCCACATGCAATTTGTTCCAAAACAAAACAATTAATGATGAATGGAATCATTTAAATTCTGGGGGACTAATATCTATTGGGTTCATAACTAATGGAACATTAACTATTAATCCAAGGAAATAAAAAAACTTATTTATATTTTTGAAAAAAATTCACAAGAATCAAATATCATCAAATGAAAATATTTCTTTTCATGCCAGAAATATGAGATAAAAAAAGTAGTGGCCAAACCTATATTTTAACAGAGATAATTGGATAAGGGTTGGAATTTCCTACCTAACCAACTATTTGAGACATATAGTTTGGGTCTAATTAGTGAAAATAATGTTCTACAAATTTCTTATGAAGTAACCTCTTTGACGTGTCAAGTTCATGTTCTATCAACATCTAAAACTCATCCTTTCTCATATAAATTGAATATAAATATAAAAAAAGTAGGACACATTAGTTTACAAGATTCAATAGGAATGTGGGGTTATATATCATTACTGTTTTATGTTTGATTTTTATACATTTATTTATCATTAATATGAAAATTTGATTACAAATAGTATGGCATCATCTGTATCCTAATACAATCTCCAAATATCTTTGTCTCCTAAATGTTTTCTATACCGGATCCCTCTAGTATAAAAAATATTTTTCAACTGAAATTAAAAGATATTTTATATTCTCTAGGATGCTTAAATTCTAAATAAATTATATTCTATTAATACTTATCAAAATGGAAACAATATATATTTTCTATCCTTCTTTAAAAACTCAATTCCTAGATGATTCCATAGGAAGCAATATATCTACCATATTTCACTAAATATTTTTATCCTATTTTTAGAAAAGTATTATCATCTATTAAGTAAATCATCTTCACTCTTTCTAATAAAATTGTAGAATAAAACTTACAATATTTTAATATTTTACACTCCCCCTAAAATTTATTTCATCATAATATCCCTTTTCAAAATGGTCAAATATTTTTTTTTTAAAATATCCCATTTTGATCATCAAAATTGTTTTTCAAATATTCCAATCTAAAACTACTGAATTAATGAATAGAGGATATTCTTAAAAAATACTGATTATTACTACATTAATGGGTAATCATTTAATTATTTATAAATTTAATATTTTTATTTCATTTAAATTTTAAAAAATCATAATACTTTCTTTTACAGGTTTTCATGATCACATGCATAGGTCCCTACTTTGTAATACTTGAACTCATGATACAACCTTCATCTTAAAATATTATCATATAAAAGAGTATCCTGAATCATGGATAATCATTTCGAATCATTATTATTATCCAATTAAAAACAAAAACAATAATATTCACATTTAATTTTTCATTCTCCTTATAATCCAAAAAATTTTAGACTTATGTTTCACATAAAAACATAGGTTATTTTTACACATTATTATCTTAATCATTCAAATATCTTAAAATCTAAAATTAAATCATAAATAAGAAAAAAGTATTATTATATATCAAAAATTTGATATCCCTTATATGGAGAAACATTAATGATAATCTTAAATATCAATAGCTTATTATTATAAATGCTATAATTGAATCTTACATATTGTTTGAATATATTAGATATCAGGTAATTGATCTTATGTATCATTAGTAAGATTTTATTCATATAGAGATGAATCTTACACATTTTAGTGAAAATTCACTAGTATTGTAAAAAAATTATTCCAATGGAATTTAATTTATTCCTTTATATTTATAAAAACACTTAGGGATATTATGAATTAAATAGCATATGAAATCCATATTTCTTCAAATCACCATATAATCTCTAGAACACATATATTCACATATCAAATAAACTAATGAAATATTCTCAATAACTTCTAACACTTTTTAAGGATTATCATATGATATTGGAAAACAATACAACAATCCTTCCATAATTCTATAGGGTTATTGAATATTCCAATATGGATTTGTTTCAAAAACTCCCCAATATCTCATGAAATATATTTTAATTATCAAATAAAATCATTTCTCATAAATATATAATATAAAACTATAGTTTTAATAAATCAATGTTTTTAGGGAATATCATACCATGGTGATAAGAAATTAGTGGTTAGATATCTTAATATTTTCCCCTAAATCAATTCAATAAAATCTCTCACTTGGTATTTATAAAACTAGCTTTAGAATACATAAACAAGTATTACTTAGTTATGTATCATTATCACCATTTTAAAATAAAATCCAATGTAATATGGGATATTTCAAAATTTTGAAAGTATTAATGAAAATATAAACATGCAGTTTTCCTATTATTTAAATTTATCACTTAGAATGTCATTCATGAATGTATTAAATATATTATCCTTTATATAGATATATTTTAAGCTCAATAATTTTTTATAAAAATTCCATTTTTTGAAATTATATTTGATTTAAATATTCTTAGATATATATTGTTTCACTAAATTATTTGATAGATCAATTTAATTTTGGTTATCAAATGCATTTATCAATGGTGTCTCAACTTTTACCTTCATGTATTCCAATTTCTCTATCATAAAAATCATCTTTGTACATGCATGTGTAAAAAACACATACTTATCCTCAATAATTCTCAAATTCAATGATTTATTCTTCTTACAATTTTATCTCACACAACCATCTTATAATGAAAACCCTCTTGATATTTATTTATTAACATTATAGTCTCTAACCCAGTCAACATCAATGTACCCATATAAATTCAATTATTCTCCTATCATTTAAATTATACCATTGTAAAAGGGTCAATTAATGTATATGAAAAATAAATTTTTACTCATTATATATCATTATTTCTAATCAATAAGTTACATTGTATATAAGCTTTCTCCAATAATATATTAGATAATGATGTTGGGAGATAAAATAGTGTTAGAACCAGATTCCAATTTTTTTTGATTCGCGCATTTTGATGAACTATCCTTGCTCATATTTAAACCATATTTCATGGGTGTTGATAATTATTAATATATTTCTATGCTATATTTTTTAAATAATTACATGGAATACTTCTCTTAAGATAAAAAAATTATATCCTTATATAAATATTTTAATTCCAAAAAAGAAAATAATTTTTTAATGGGTTGAAATTTCAAAATTCAGTGCTATTTTTTTGATGTTCTCCACAAGATTACTTCTTTTCACATATAAATATAATAAAATAAATGTAATTAATGATATTAATAGTAAATGTGTTCAAATATTTCACATAATGATTATTATCCACCATATATATGATGAAATTATTTCATTTTAAATAGGTTTCTATCATAGAATATCTATCTATAGGATCCTGTTATAACACATGTTGTATTTTTTTAAAGACCCAGAAATTCTATGGAAAATTTTTATTCTTAAATTCATGGGAATTTTACATGTCCGTTGTTTTAGACGGCGCTTGATTCTGAGGCCCGGTGTGCCCGGAATCAATATCAGAAGTTTTGTTTGGGTACATTCAATAAACGTACAAGCAGGGTTTTTTTATCTTATAAACCGGTGCTCGAAATTGAAATCTTAGGGCGCTGTTGAACTCGCAGTTTAGGTGATTTCTTAGTGAGACATTCACCGCAATTGCATTTTAATGAGAGTGAAAGATAGTTTTTGGGGTTTTAAAAAAAATTAAATAAAAACAAGACTTAACTTATTTTTATTTTATGGTGGATAAAACCTCGAAGTGGAGGTTAGTGGTGGGGGCCACCAACACATTACCTCCCTTGGGTGGATTTTATTCACTAGGGCCCACACAAGTTTCTTAACTCTTCTAACCCCCCTTTAATTTTGGAACACCTCTAACCCCCCCCCCCCATTTATGTGGGTTAAAATATCCACCTTCCCCCACTTATTTATTGTGCCAACGCACATGATTTAATTGGGTGGAGTCGGGTTATTAATTCACCCTTTTGAATTACGTTCCAACACTTAAAATAATAGGCAGACTATTATTTTATTTGGGGTTGGCAATTCTCTTCCTGTGAGATTGTTAGAAAAATATCTCAATGGAGAACCGTTCTTCCAACGAAGAACGTGAAGAATGCGTAGAACGTCGATGAACTTCTTCTTCCTTCTTCGACCGAACCTAAGGAGAAGGAGCCAACCACGAAGAACACCAATGATGCTTCTTCCTCAGTCTCCTACCCCGGTTGCTACCCGACGTCAACGAATTGACGCCACCTTATTTCGTGACTTCATCAACGATCGTCGACAAGCGAGGTAGGGGTTATTATTTCACATTTAAATTTTACCCTATGTACCCCGTCATATGTTGTTTGATTGGAGAACCAGATGATATCACTGTAATGAGGAGGGTTTGGACCGCACGAACATGACCTGACCCTCCCCTTTGGTTTGTTCTTGTTCATTGAAGACGGAGGCGGTACACGCACCGACCTACAACAAGCCGGCCGCGAAGAAAGCCTGTGGTGAAAGGCCACTAGGTCGGCACAAGGGTGTAGCACCACCGTGTCGCGCAAAGAATCGAGCTGCCTCTAGGTGGGCCGCAGCGGTTCCGAAGGGGCGCGGTGTCGTCGCACTGCGCCGGAAGAAAGGGCCACGGCTAGGAGGGCCGCAGCAGTCGGACGGTGGTGCGGCACCGTCGTGCCACACAGAGTAGCAGGGAGCCGCGGCCAGGACAGTTCCCGATGAAGGGGCGCGGCGCCGTCGCACTGTGCCAGTGGTGCAGGACCACGACCATAGGTTGTGGCGGATAGGAGAGGGCGACAGGCTGAGTCGGCCGCCGAAGTGTGCTACAAGCGGCACCCTTCGGGTCCCGCGGTTACCTGGTCGGCGCGCCATGCGCTGGCCGTTTCGGAAAGCAAGGGGGTGTAACCCCCCCCCCCCCCCAGGTGTGGCCAGCTAGCCACGCGGGTTGCCCATGGTCGGGCCTCCCATGGCCGGGCTCCCACGCCGCCCTCGGCAGGGCTGCCCACGGTCGGGCCACCCTCAACTGGGCCACCCTTAGGTTGGGTCACCTTCGGCATGGCCGCCTCGGGCCGGGCCGCCCTCGGACTGGGCCTCCCATCAGGTCAGGCCACCCCTTTGGGTCAGGCCGTCCCCTTGGCTCATGCTATTTTCTCGGACCGGGTTGGACCCCGGTTTAGACCGGGTTGGTCCGATGTGGTCAGAGTGGACACGGACCCGTATAGCCAGTTTACACTTTTTCACCCCTTCCTTGGGCTATGGGTGTCTGATTGACGAACCGCCTGCGGTGATGGAATTCTTGGAGAAAGACGATTCTTTTGGCATACTCCACTTGAGCTTTGGATGCAGTTGGGGTACATCCAAGTGGGTTTGAGCCTAAAAAACAACCGGGCCCCTGGAACGGAAAAGCCAATAATTCACAGACCGGGCGTCTGATTAACGCAGTGTTTGTCGCGTTGTGTTCCTTATGATGAGATGAAACTATGGGATACATCAACTCAAGAATACATGGTAGTTTATGTATCAACACTTGGCTCGACGAGCGGACCCTCCCAGAATCGAACGTACAGTGACAAAACTGGACCTGGATCCTCCGTGGGTTCGACAGTGACGAGACTGGACCTAGATCATCTGTGGGTTCGACAGTGAAGAGACTAGACCTGGATCCTCCATGGGTTTGATAGCGACGAGCTTGGACATGGATCCTTCGTGGGTTCGATAGTGAGGAGACTGGACCTGGATCCTCTGTGGGTTCGACAGTGACGAGACTGGACCTGGATCCTCAGTGGGTTTGACAGCGATGAGATCGGACCTGGATCCTCTGTGGGTTCGACAGCGACGACTTTTGTACCGAGATCCTAGGAAGGATCAACAGCTTTGATAGACTGTTGTTTTAGGTTTATACGGATATCCTCCATTCGACAGTGAAAGATGATTCAGTGGATACAACTAATCATCTCTTACTCTCTTTTAAGTTGTGCATACCTAGTGTGAGCTGAGTCTTTACCTTAGTGTTTACCTCATGTATGAGATGTGTACTCTTGACGACTTAGGTATATGTATGGGCATATACCTAAGTAAGGGTGGATGTTTCTTCATGGATGTTTCTTCATGGATGTGTTGTGGTAAAGCCCACGTGGCTTTCTTCTGTGAGTTGTACCTATGGGGTACACCTTGTATTGTACCTTTTTTTGGAGTGTTCCTACACTAGTGGAACAAAATGTGGTTGGGCTCAATAGTTGGAGCTGGTTTGTGATTGGAAACATAGGTATATTTATGGGCATATACCTAAGTAAGAATGGTTGATACTTTTTGATTATATCTTACTAATTTGTGATTATCCTTATTGGATTTTGTGAGACCATGAGGGTATCGGGGTCCCTACTGAGTATTGTTATACTCACCCCAGCACGGGTTATGCCCACACCTCATTGTGTTGGATGTAGACGACGGACTGTGCTGACCGAGGCAGAGTGTACGAGGACTGGACGGTACCTGGAGGTGGAGCTCTCGATGAGACGGTACCCGGAGGAGACGAACGGACGTAGAGTGATGAGGAGACTATCTATAACTACCCTTCAGTTAGGATCCGTGGTGGATGATCCAGGAGCTTCTATACACCTTCTAGCAGTTTGTCTTTTAGTTGTTCATATTTTTTCTTTTCTTTGTACTTTACTGTTGGTCTTGTATTTCCCCCCCCCCCCTTTACATTCAGCAATACCCTTGTATTCAGTTTTACTTAGTGTTTTGCTTCCTGTTGTGTACTCTTATTGTGTGTGTTTACTATTATTAAAGTAAATGTCCTCCCATCTTATGGATTTACGCCTTTGGTGCTAGTCGCCAGCCCCTGGACAATGGAAGGCGGACTTGGGGTAGTCACAGCATGGGCCCCGAGGACAGGTCGTGACAATTTTATTCAAATTTCACACTATGGTTCCATGAAATTCATGGATAAATCCTCAACGTTTCTTAATAAATATGTATATTTCAAGATCCCCATTCAATAAATAAGAATTCAAATAAATTTAAAAAATCAAACATTTATTGTGATCCGAAAAAACTAAGAACATCCTATCTAATTCAATTTAAAAAATTATATAAAAATTCACTTCAAAATATTCACCTTTAACACAATAATATCATTTTAAAACTAATTTGCACTTTTTTCTTGAAATCCCACCTTTTTTATTGAGCATAATTATAATAACCCAAATAGATACAATGATATTATTCCCTTTTTGTCTTGGAACATGATCCCAATTGTCATACTTATGAACATGATCATTCTCCTCAATCAAAATACTTATTTAGTTTTCTGATAAATTGCCTAAAAAACAAATTATTGATGAACATGTGAGATAAAAATATTTATTTTTTAAAGCTTTGTCTTATTTTGGTATGAACTGGTAAATTTTGATTTTCAATTACATTTTTAGGTTTAACATTATTTTTATCCTTTGATAATTCAATTTCTCATTCAAATTATCACCCACCTAATCAATTATCTGATGTAAATCAATATGAACATTTTTTATTCGTTTCCAGCTTCTTATTCACTAGGTTTCCCTGAAATCCTCATGCCATTTTATTTATAAATTTTATAAATTTCCTTCATTAATTTAACTAATACATGGATTATCATCAATAATAATCATTTAAATGTAGTCTAATAACTTTTGTATCATTTTATCATGATTTTTTAACCACATTGAATATATAAATATCCCCTGAACATTCATTCCTCATTCTTTTCATCTATATTTCTGAAATATTAATTATAAATTTACTTTAATCATGAACTATTAGAAAAAATAATTTAATTCAATATGGTATTATTTTTATAACACATTTCATATGTAGTAATATTGGATTCAGGTCGAAAATAGGAACTAATTTTAATGTACATAGATATACTTACAAAATGTTATTAAAAGAATTTTGAGAGTTTTAATTCATCTAGATTGGTTATTTATATTTAAAAAAATATTCAATTATGTATTTATATAACCCCATTTTATTAGATTGTATATGGAATATTATATTACTTTTTAATCCTACAATTATAAATAATGGATTTATATTAATTTATAGTGAAAATCATTCCATTATATGTTCTCAATTTCTAGAGATAAACTCCCAGATATTTCCACACTATGCTTATGAAAATTCTAAAAATCACCACTACTTAATATTTGTACTTCACTAATATCAAATTATTCATAATGGTAAATTAATAAATGAATACTCTGAATTAATGATAACCACTTTTATATTTATGTCTCATTGGTCCATATATATCAGAACGTATTAATTGAAGTGTCTTAATTGAATGAATTTACACCCACTTGTGACTTCCATGCAATCTTTTCAGCTTTTGAGATTTTTAAAACATTACTAACACATATCAATTTTTTTGGGGAATGTTTATATCCAATTCACACATTATATTTTTCTCATATTTCTCTAACCAAGTAGCCCATGTATTTTATGCCAATTCTTGTTCATAACCCTGGAACTGAAATAAAAAGAGAAACTTTGATTGAATATTTGAAAAAATATACAAATATTTCATTCTACCTTGTTAATAAGTATTTTATCATTTATGAACTTTATAATAAAATAATTCCTGTTGAAAATAAAATCATTTTAATTATCACATAGTTTGATAGAACACTTAAAATATTTTTTTATCATTTAAAGAAACAATATTGATTAGAATTTCAGTTTATAATCTTCAATATAATTTATACCAACTCCTATAAAAAATTAAGAACTTTATTTTATGAAAAAATTTATAAGGATCATAAATGTCATTCAGTATTTTAGTGTCTCTATTCATGTGGGATTAATAACCACTATCTAGAATACATGGATTGTTCCTTTGGTAGGATTAAAGATCCACCTTAATAATAAGTGTGTTCCCACCATTTTTTATTTCCTAAAACATCTCAACTACAATAACGTGTTGTGACTATCCTAGAATTATTGTAGATATTATTTAACATAATTCCGTCATTGATAATAATTTAAAAAAATTTCATAATAAAAATAAAATGGGTTTTGAGTATATAGACATGATGAACTTTTTGTATAGCTTTCATATTCCCAAGATTATTTCTCATCTTCATATCCCCCAAAATTCATGCCTTAATTTAATCCAAGGATATGATATTTCATACCAAATAACATCGTATTTATACAAATAAACAACACAACAATAAGAATAACCATAAAAAATAATCATCAATAAAAATTTATAGTATTCATATTAAAATAAAACTTCTTTATGGGTTCACACTGAAACTCATTTTTCCTTTTACTTGGAGGGATGTTCCTTCTCACATAATTTTAAACTTACCTTGATATATAAGTATAATTATCATCATTTTTATCATCCAAAAAATTCACATAAAATGTCTTTAGAACCTAATCTATTAGAAATTATAGGTTTACTATCTTTATGAATCACATAATTATATTTTATTTTACTTTTTTGGAAAACATTTCCAATATCATAAGATGATCAAACTATTATTACCACATATTGTAAATAATGTTATTTTTTATGTTGTTATTATTAGGGAATCATGGATGATAATTTTTGAACTCTTCTTATTTAGTAGAATATTTCTATTAATTTTATAACATATTATCAAGTTATACTATTTTCAACATCAGAAACTTGATTTCATTAAGTTAATTAGCTTAACTGTTGAATAAATCATAACCTCTTTGATTTTATATTTTATCCAATTTCATAGAAAATCTAATTTATTAATTGGTTATGGTATTTTGTTCAAGAAAAGATTGATCTTTAAATTTTAAGAGATATTTAGTGTAGCTTTCATTGTCATCCTCATTACTACACGATTTAACTCAATATCCTTTAACACGGTTAATGAGAATTTTTTAGTGGTAACTTCATCTTGTGATTCATTATGTTTTAAATGAGTATCTATGTTATTATTCATTTCCCATTATATTTATTCTCTTCATTTTAAATAACATCTCCACCCCCCATATCCACCTTTATGATTTTCACATTTATTTTTGGGAAAAACATATTATACCTCATCATACTCAATATCATCAATCTATTGGTTGGATAATAAAATAAAAAAATGTGCTATGCTAGAATAATTAAATCATTTTAAATAATATTTTCTCAGTATTTATCTCCCCATATGATAATTTTTTTGTGAAAATATTCATAATAATTTAAGATTTGTTATTTTGTTTATAATATATCAATTATTTAAGAAATATTTCTTCCTTCTATTTAATGTTGAGCTTATTCATTACCTTGAATCTCATCTAATTATCTTATTTGATTGAGTTTTTGAAAATAGTATCTCATCTAATCTAATAATCAATAATAATTCCATGAAATTCATCAAGAAACTATCATTAATTTCTCATTCTTCAAAATATGAAATTTTTTTGAATAAAATCTAACTATAGAGTCCCTTAAAAATTAAAATAGTAAAATCATTCATATTTTCAACAAAACTATTATATTTCATTCAATTTTATTCACTCTTTGAAATTGTTCATTGATAGTTTCATCATAATATATTATGATATCTTCAAAAATTTATCTCCAAATTTATAATTATTCTTCCTTCACATTTATATTTCCCTCAAAAATATTCTCTAGTGTATCCAAAATCACATTGGATGTCTTCTGTCCCATCACCTTTACATACAACATTTAGTATATTAATTCAAATATAGAATTACTTTCCTTTCCATTCAACATCCAAATTTATATAATTGACATTATTCATGGGAGAATCATTACCAATTGAAGTAAACCCAAAAGTAAAATATTAATAAACCTAAATGAAAAGAGGAAGCTGAAAGGAATCATACTGGTCTTCCATTAATGGTATTTCTTTTCTCTAAATATTGGGATACCTATACTATATATGAATGTTTCATTTTCCGTATTTTTTAAAAAAAATAGGTCATTTTGAGGGAAATATGCCCCCAATACCCCTTAATGTTCCTGGATGGCCAACTAGTTTTCATTGACAAGGGGGGTTGAGTCAGTATTAATAGTTTTTTATAATTTTCTATTGAATTAATATTTGGGAGTTATTTACATCATGATCCAATCAACATATAAAATTATTCAAAAAAATAAAAAAGGGAATAAGAAATTTGTACAATTTTTTATCCTAATGTGGGATTGAAATCCTTTTCAAGCTTGGGTTTAGTATATGGCATAGATTTATGAATAATATGATAAAGTTATTTCAAATGGGAAGGTATTGTACTTAATACATTGTTTTCACTTGATAGACCTATCTCCCAATTTTTGTTTATACTAAATCCCTCTAGTTTAAAAAAGGTGATCCAACAAAAATTAAAATATATTTTCTATTTCATTAGATTAACTTTCACCAAATAAATGATCATATAATGTGCATTATGAATATTATAAATGAATATAATATCCCTCAATTTCATGAACATTGATTTGAGGAAAAAAATTTAGGTAGTAATAGATTATTTTCTTTCCCTCAATATTTAGTTCCTTCCCTTTTCCTAATAATTCTCATATCCTCTTTTGTAACTCATTCAATTTTTTTAATTTCATTAAAATATAATACAGAATATATTAAAATATGTAAACTAAATATAAAAATTGTATCATAATAATATACCTTTTGAGATGGGATTAATGTATGTTCATAATATACTGATTTTGATCTTCCTAATTGGTTTTCAATTATTAATATTCGAAACTCTAAAAATAATGTATAGAGGATATTCTCAAAATAATCATTTAATTATCCATGAATATCTCCTCATTTAATTATTTTCAAATATCATATTCTTTTTACATTATAATTTCCTCAAAACTCATAGATTTATTTTACTTGTGTGCATGATCACATGTACAGACCCTTAGAGTGTAATAATTCATCTCATTTCACAAACTTATTATTTACTTATCAGTATACAAAAATATCGGCTTGGATCACGAATAAACATTATTCATTTTCAGAATTTTTCTTTGAATAAAACTAAAAAAATAATGACATTAGAGTTTTTCTTCCCCTTATAATTTAAATATTCTATTATTTTATTCTACTAGAAACTAAATTTTATTCTTAAATATTCTCAACATCATATTTCATATAACATGAACCCATAGTTTGAATATTATATTAGAAATAATTCTTCTGAAATATAAAAAATTATTCATCTATATATAGAGAAACACAAGCGTTATTCATATATATCAACAATTTATTCTTCTTCATTATTTGAGTGAGTATTATGTATACTCTGAATATATTATCTAGTAGGGAATTTATATTACGTAACATTAAAACAAAGTTACAAATCTATAAAAAAAAGTATTATTATTATTATGAAAAAACCCAAGTACTTTTCCAAAATAATTATTGAAGAATATTATGTAAGAATTTTCCATTTTTTTGGAATCACAAATATATTACATCTAGACTCACAAATGAAAACCAAGTCTCTTTTAATCACGCTAGAACCTCCTGATTTCATTTCTTGTCTTCATAAATCAATTCAAAAAGTATTCCTAATAACTTCCAATGAATCTCATTTAATTTTGAAAATATATAAAACTATAATTTAAAAATTATATAGGTTCTTTAACAATGTAATATTCATGTACGCCATCCAAAAAACCACACGTACATGATACATTATGCTCTCTATCACACTACATTAATTTTATTTTTCTAGAGATCACTACCCATCATTGAAAATGACCCTATAAAAGGGGAAGATTTTTAATAATATGGTATTAAATATATTAAAAACTCTCATTACCTATGTGGGACACAAGATATATGAAACAAACACTTGACCGACTATCCAAAATAGGGCGTCTTGTCCCATGTTAGGAATCATATAGAGTATTTAACATTTGTTTCCAAAAATATACCCCTCAACCATACCTGGGTGATTCAAACCCATGAACTCACTATAATACCATGTAATATTCATGTATTCAAACCATACAACCACTGATGAATGATATATTCACATTTTATCACACCATAAGTATTTGTTTTCCAAGGGATCATTTCCCATCATCGAAGAAGGTATCCTACAAGGGTGGGATTTCCAATCATCTATTATCGTGTAAAAAAATAATATTATTCCCCATGTGAGAATCATGATACAGATATAAAATCAACACAGAACTGTCTACAAGGGGGACATTAATACCATGAATTGAATATCATGGAGTTATTAACTTTTGGTTAATATAATGTTACTAGAAAGAAAAATATAAAAGAGAAGAGAAATCAAAAAAAAATTAAAGATGTGGTGAAATTAATTATATGCTCAAATAATACCTCCAAATTTCTTAAACATCCTCCCTAGAGTTTCACATTGTCTACACCATCATGGATGAATCATAGTAGTTAGTTAATTTCATTGAAAATGGAAAAAATACAAGGATACATAGTGGAACATGGGCTAGTTGGACATTGCTAGAAGGCCTTTAATGAGAATATTGAAATTTTTAGACCAATGAGAATTGGGGCTTCCAATATGTGGTGAATCGTACTATGAAAATAAAACTCACCACTAGGCTAGGGATTGGTCTATAGGAAAGTTACATTATTTATTTTAAACTAAAAATCTATAATGAGGCATCCCAATAGATAAATATGTATAATTTACTAGTTATATTATATTTAATTTGAAATAATTAACATTTCATCAAATTGAGTGACTGATTGATTATGTAGAATGGTATTAAAAGGAATAAACCAATAAAAAATTGAATAAAAAACCATGGAATTGAATAAAAACATGGAAGGCCAGTATTACAATATTCTTTATCTGATAATTTAAATTTCATTTATATATGATTCCTCGAATCTCCCTAAAAATAGGAATTTTATTTATAAATTTGAAACCTAGTATGTGTAGGGAGGTGTGAGTATACAAGGTTCCTAATTTGAGTAATTGAACTTGAGAAATTATTTTAACCATGATCTTGTTGAAAACAAATTACCCTAAAAACAATGAAAACCATACTTTTAGAAAAATTTCAATGAAATTTAATTCGATATATTTTAGGTGAACCAAAATTTAATAATGTATAAAAATTAATATTTGTACTAAAAAATAAGTGAATTTTACGTTGTGTAAATGTAACACCTTAGGGATTCATCATAAAAAAATATTTGATATGTAATATAAATAATATTAAATTGAGTAGTTGGGAATCGACTATTTTTTTCTAATTTTACCTCACACAAGGTGTGTGAGTGAAAAAACAATCCATGTATATGGGTTAAGGGAATTATGAGTTCTATCTTCCCATTTATGCTTCTATGCCTTGACTATTATAACTTGTCTCATGGGATGCCTACAATTATTATAATTAACTTTTGGATTAGTTAGAGTCATTTAATATGTGAAATACAAAAAATGTACCGTTTTTATGCAATGTTATTAAGGGAGATAAATTTTAAGGGGAATTACACTCTATGATAAATAAGGAGAAGATTAATTATAGGATTATTACATAATTTGAATCAAGTAAGTATGAAATGGAATAGTGGAAGAGAAAATTTAAAGAGATATATATATATATATTTATGAAGGTTTATAAAATTGAAATATTTATTCCAAAAATATATTTTAATTTAACCTTTATTTAATTGGGACTAAAATTTTAGATGAACTAAAAAATGGGTGGAAATAATAATTGAGAGTATTTTATTAAGGACATGTTACTGCATAAGTGTAGGGGAATCTTATTAGGATATTTTTTTCAATGATTATTAATAGTTATTTAGATTCTCAGTATAATTTATGTGCTCAATCAAATAATGTGAATTTCATTGATTATTTAAATTTTTTAATTTTATATTGAAGGAAAAAAAATTATTATTTTATTATTTAAAATTTGAAATAAATACATCCAAATATATTTAAAGAGTTAAAACCAAATGATTCATAAGAATAAGTTGTTATATATGTGATATTAAAAGAGTATATTAATATGATACATATGAATAAAATGGATCCTATATAAGAATAACCAAAAGTTATAAAAGATATAAAATTTAGAATAGGGGGCTATGTCTGAGTATCCAAAAAATTTAGAATCATCATAATATAATTATTTATCATAATTAATCTTTATGATACTGAAATTTATGGATATCACCTTTCTTGTCATAATAGTATAATTATAACACCAACGATGTGTTGTAATACTCTTTATGGTAGAGTTTTACATATAACATTGTCTGAGTTTTCGATACAAAAAATAATCTTCCTCAAATTTTACAATAATTATGAAAAATTCACATAATATCACTAGTAACACAATAATAGCCTCTAACATTCCCAAAATTCATATAAATCCCATACCACAAACTCCACACATCTTACAAAATAAATTATTATTTTTGATGTCAACATAGAGAATATTTTTGTCAAACTGATACGACAATATTAGGATTACTATAATATTGAAATCCAATGAACCTAACCTATAAATGTATCCATGGATATCCTAAAAGGGAGAGGAATACAAGAGGATAAAAAGGTTGAGTGGGGGAATTTATGTTTCCCTACCATAGATGAAAGGTATCATCCATAAAAAACACATGCATGACTTGAGGGGACAATGAGTGTACCCATACTAAACTGTCTAACTCAATTGGGAAAGGCCTCAATAAGATGGATTTGTGAGGATGAAATTGGGGAGAGGATTGGGCATTGAAGATAATTCTTATGATTTAAGGAAGGAATCATCTATACTGTATGTAAGTGACATGGGATGTTATTTTAAACATGAAAAAAATCCTTGAATGGGTGAGAAAATAATGTTTAGATAAAATATCAGAGGGTTTCATGATTGTAAAAGTAGTGGGACCAAAACTTTGTGTATCAAGGGTGCAGGTGTATGTGAGAAGAATATAATACTAGTTATAAAGTTATATTATGATTAAGTTAAATTTGGAATTAGGAACCTCATAATTATAAGGAGTGAAGAGTTATCTATAGGTTTTTTCCATACTTTTTTATTCCAATATTTATTACTTATCTGATAGTGTGATGTATAATTATATTTAAATGTGTAATTTTGTGAATTGGCATTGGTATAATTTACCTTTAATTATGAATTATGATTTGTATTTTATTTAATGTAATTTTGGAACATAAAAACTATTTATAAAATTATAGTGGGATACCAAGTGACTATGAGTAATAGAGAACAAGTGGAAGCTCACACAACTATAGAGTATTTATACATTGGTTCTAAGTAGAGTCTATTGATTTTGAGGTATATAAAAAGGATGAACTCTCACTATGTTCATTAGGCATATCATTTTATCATTTATTGATGTTAGTGTAGAGGAGTGGCACCCTGAACATGTGTGATTGAAATCCAAAGCACTAATAATGTGAATGAGGGTAAATATAACACAAATAACATATTAATTTCATGATTTAGACAATTTATCTCAAAAATAGACTCATAACTCTATTATATAATGGTTAAATGTTTTGGGGATTAGATTTATAGAAGTATTATTTTACAACACTTGAAAACATTTCAACACAATTGTGCACCTATAGACCCATTTTCTAGATATATCACATAATATAATCATCTTCAAACCTAGAGAATCGAATCAAAAGTAATGGTTGATCGTGGACACTAATTAAGGAAAAAACATATCATAATATATCATATATTAAATATTAAGGATAATTCTAGGAAAAAGATACAATTTTCTTAAATGATTATAATACCATAGATAATAAACATAGTTCTTGAAAATATGAAATATCATGAAAATTAAAAGCATTTTAGAAACATGTAATAACTAGATAAACAACATGGAAATGTGGAACAACCATAATCATATAAACACCACTATGAAAATAATAATTATTCCCATACCTATGTGAACAAACTCATTTTCCCATACTTTAAAATGTGAACAAACTCATTATTCCCATGTTTGTGAGAAAAACTAAAAAATTTCCATGTTTTACAATATCTTGATACATAAAACTAAACCAATAAATTCTTGGGTGATACAATACCCTTCCAATAATTATAAAAACATATGTTTCCACTTTAAATCCTTTATCATCATATCATAAATAATCCATAAGAAAAATTGGGTTTCTCAAAATTTTCAATACCATCACATAACATAAACATAATAAATGTTAAGATTAAGAAATATCGTTTTTTGAATGTAATAATTTGATAATAAAATATAAATTGTCATAAAAACATCACATCATGAGAGATTAACGTTATGGAAAATAAAATTTAATATAAGGAAGTTTTCACAAAATCTTATAAATTTTTTTATAAAAGAAAAAGTGAATATTACTTTAAAAGAATTGAATATGGGAAAGAGAAATATTTTTGAAATTTTATTATAAATAGTTCCAAATAAATTATACATAGAATGTAATATAAAATTAGGATAATATGTTTGGATTGGTTAATAATGGAAATAAATTCCATTATTTTAAATCTTAGCTCATTTTGAAGAAACAAACATTTGAGAAATTTTTAAAGGATTTAATTTAATAAAATATTTAATGATAATATGAGGAAAATAAAATAAAAAACAAATTAAAGAAAATAATTTTTTTTTAAACATTTACATGGATAAAAAAATCATTTCTAAGATTCATAGTTATTCTAAATAATGTTATACTTTTATTTTAAAAAACATTTTATCAAAGAAGTGGTTATTGATGAAGAGAAATAATTTAACCATTGGAAAATTTGATACACCACTTAAATTAGGGGAATGGTTTTATCAAATAAAACTTGATAATTATATTCATTTAAGAATGATATGACCCAATAAATAGAGCTTGAGAGGAAGATCATGAAATAGAAATTGAAACCTCATGAAAGGGATGAAATTTTAAAAAAATAAATCAATAGGGCTGTGAATAAACTATATACAAGAAATCATGGTACATAATATTAAACATATCCCTTGGAGTTGTAAATGAGACAATGAAGCCCTTACTATGGTTCTAATTTTTTTAAAGGTACCTAACATATTGTATAATAAAATTAAGTTTGTTATATAAATTTTTAATAAAAATTTTCAGATATATTTATTTTAATAAGGTTGATTTATTACCATAATATATTTATTTATAATAAATATTTTTTTCATATAATTTCATGAAAATGTATTCGGTGTTATATTATATTGGATATTTTTATCGACCGTGGAAGATATTTTAAAAATATATTTAATACTTCATATAAAATTTATATAAAAACAATCATATTTTATTATTAAATTATAATTATGTAAGTATTTATGTTCAAATGGAAATCTATGAAAATGTTTTACCTCATTTTTCAAGTAGGTGGCTAGACCAACCCAAACATGAACATACCAAAATTTTTTGGGTGAGTACGGTAAAGAAATCATTTAATCAGAAATAATATAATTATAGTAGAATGATAATGGTATTATTTAGTTTTTTAAGGGTTTGAATCATATTTTCTGTGTTGGGATAATGAAATTAAAATAAAATTAAATTAAATTAAATTACTTGGTGGAGGCAGTAGTGTGTACAATGCACGACCAACATTCATTCATTTTTATAAGTTTGTAGGAAAGAATAAATAATAGTTATTACATAAATATGATTATAATTTAGTATAATTTTAATATTAAGTCAATTATTAAACTATGGTTAGGATTTTTTTAATATGTGAAAGAAATAAAAAAAAGATAATGATTATCTTACACTCACTCTGGGAGCTTGAACATCCTCTTAAAATTATACATGGAAATTAAGGGATTATTATTATTAATTGTGAATAAAGGTATAAAAAATGAGAGTGGTTTTTAGTAGAACAAAAGAATCAGAATTTAGGAATAAATTCCAAGTAATGGTTTTGTTATAAAGAGGTTTAAGTGTCCCCCTTTATAAGTGAAGAAATGGTAAATTTTGTGAACACCCATTCATTTTGATTAATGGAATGATGCTATTAAATGTATAATGGTTCCATAAGTGAGTTATAATGGATTTTTGGGTAGGATAAATTTGATAATGTCTCAAAAAAAATTAAAATATTTTTTAATCATGTACAAAGTAATTTATCTTTTTTTTTATTTTTTATCATTATTTTTTTACTATGGTAACTAGTCTATACAAAATTAATTTATATTTTATCAAAAATATAAGGTAACCCCTATTTTTTGAGTAATATGGAAATAAATTTAGTCCCCATGTAATATAATTAATTTTATAAATAAGAGAACTTTTACTTTTAAATTACAAAATTTTCTATATAGAAAACAAAATTTTTGAAAATTATTTATTTAACCATTTTGTATTCGTAATCTTATTTGACATTTATTACCAAATAAATGTTTTTTATATTATTATAAATGTTTTTAAAATTCATGTTAGGGTAATTAATTAATATATATTAAATTAATTTATTATAAAAAATCACAATATTAATAAAACAATTTTTTAAAATAAAAGTTTCACTATTATTATTATAAATAACCTTAATATTAGAAATATTATTTTTGTAAATAAAAATAAAAATATAAATTTTATATTATTTAGAACTACTAATCCAAAATTTGGAATCAATTTTAAAAAATAAAATTTCTAAATATTAGAGAAATATAATTTTCATATTATCACTCTTAATATGTAAAAAATGTTATTAAAAAAAATAATATCTCAAAGGATAACATAAAAATTGTTTTATTATTGATTTTATATAAATTTCCTACCTTCTTAGTGTATTAACCACCATATCATCTGTCACGACCCATCCCTCGGGGCCCATATCATGACTACCCCAAGGCCGCCTTCCCTAGGCCAGGGGCTGGCGAATATCACCAAAGGCATAAATCCCTATACTGGGAAGGAATTTCCCTTATAACATCAAAAAAACACAACATAGTACGTAACTGGAAGTAAAACACTATATAAAACTATATACAAAAGAGTTTGTTGAATGTAAAGGGGATGGAAATACAATACCAACTGTAAAGAACAATACAACTAAAAAGCTGGTACAACTAAAGAAAATAAGTAAAGAAGCTACTGGGTCATCCTCTGGAATTCCCACCTGAAGGGTGGGTACAAGTGGCCACCTCAGCACCCCAAGTCTGTCTGTCTACTCCGTGTACGTCTCGCCGAGTAGTCCACCTCCGGGTACCATCCAGTTCTGCTACTCTCTGCTCCGATCAGCGTTGTCTGTTATCTGTAACCAACACAATGAGGTGAGAGCATAGACCGTACAGGGGTGAGTATAATAATACTCAGTAGGGACCCCGTGACCCTCAAGGTCTCACAAAATCCAACAAGGATAACCACAATTTACGGAATCAACGGATAACCCTTACTTAGGTATATGCCCATACATATACCTAAGTTATTTAGTAACCCATATCAATCATGAGGAAAACATAAAAGTCATTATCTCTACTCAAACTAGTATTTCATTGAAGTATAGAAGTACGAATGATTAATTGTGAAGCTAGATCATATTATTCATTCAAGAGGCATTGCTTATGACCTTACGGAGTCTGACCCACACATGATCGATAGGTACTAACCCCCGCAATGACCCACACAGGATCAGTATGCGTTGACCCACATAGGGTCGTTGAGCATTGACCCACAAAGGATCTGACCCACACAGGATCGGTATGCGCTGACCCACATAGGATCGTTGAGCATTGACCTCCGTATGATCTGTCCCCAACCTCCCCCTTACTATCGGCCACTAGATTCCTCGCACCCGGTGAGCTCGAGATCTGTAGAATTTTCCCTCGAGATATCGGTCATACCTATACCTCCACTAGACTTCACAAAGGAGTAACCCAAAGTATTTCCATGTCATAAGGGTTCCAACGTGAGATACGGTGCGTCAATCGGACGCCCGGTCTGTGATTTATTGGCATTTCCGTTCCAGGGGCTCGGTTGGTTTTTAGATTCAAACCAACCCGACTGTACTCCAACTGTGTCTAAACCTCAAGTGGGGTATGCCAATAGAACTTTCTCGCTCCAAGATTTCTATCATCGTAGGAGGTTCGTCAATTGGAAACTCGTAGCCCAAGATAGGGGTGAAATGGTGTAAACTGGACAAATGGGTCCGGGTCCAATCCGACCCAGTCAGACCGACCCGGTCCGTAGGTCCGAGCCGGCCGAGAAAGCGGCCCGGCCCGAGGGGGTAGCCCGACCAAATGGGGCAGCTCGACCAATATCGGCTCGGCCCGAGGGCGGCCGACCGAAGTCAACCTGGCTGAAGGGGGCCTGACCAAGGGCCGCCCAACCGAAGGCAGCCCGGACGAGGGCGGCCCGACCGAAGGCGGTCGAGCAGTCTTCCCTCGCCGCGCCCAGGGTGGAGGCGTGTTCCCCCTGTAACCCAAACGACTTTGCCATTCAGGTGGGGACCCTAACTAGCGCTAGGTGGCACTGGTCCAGGTCACATGGGACCCTAAGGGTCCCGCTCCTCCCAGCAATCCAAGTGGCCAGCCGTTCGGCTCGACCGGCGGCTGACCTGGCCGGCCGCCTCGGCTCCTCCGCGGCAGCGCGACGGCGCCGCTGTCCTGCTCCACCATGCGTCGCAACGGCGCCCCACATCCTCCGCCATGGCTCGGCCTATCTGTGGCCTCTAGCTCCTCCGCACGGCCCGATGGCGCAGCACCCCCTCCACCACGGCCCGGCATGGGTGTGGCCGCCTGCTGCCCTCTGCGCGGTGCGATGGTTCTGCATGCCTCTGTCGTGGCCCATCGTGGCTGCGGCTCTCCTTCCATGCAGCACGACGGTGTCATGCCCTCTTGGCGACCCGGTGGCCTTGCGCCGTAGTTCCTTCATGGTAGGTCTTCTTTGCAGTCGGCCTGACGTCAGCTACAATTTCACCGCCTCCGTCATCAACAAAAGAGAACAACAAAGGGGGGGGGGGGGGTCGTCCGTGTTCGTGTGGTCCAAGCCCTCCTCGTTGTGGTTATATCAATTGGCAATAAAAGTGCTAAAAACGACGAAGAACATAGGGTAAAAATCATAAATAAAACAACTCAAATCCCTCTACCTCACTTGATGATCATTAAAGGTGGAAGGAGAGGAAGAGCGGACGTCGATTCGTCGACGTCGGGTAGCGTCCATGGAAGAAGCGTCGTCGACATTCATCTCGGTCAGCTCCTTCTCTTTTGGCTCAGTCGAAGAACAAAGATAGTGTTTTTCGTTCTTTGTTGGAAGGATGAAGTTATCCAAGGTTTCTCCGAAGCTCCATCAAAAATAATGTGCCAACCAAAATAATGGTTTAAGCTAACCCATTATTTAATTGTTTTCCAAAAGAATTCAAAAGATTTCAAATTAATTAATTCATGTCATTAATTAATTTGTGTGGTTTTGCACACTTATGAGGGAAGGTGAAGAGTTTTATCCTCCTTTATGGGGAGTTATGAGGGGTTTAAAGCTTGTGTGGGCCCACTAAGGATATCCTCCCAAGGGAGGTTATGCGCAGGTGGGCCCCATCACCATAACCTCCCATATGAAGTTAGGGTGTGGTGGCCCCCACCTCCAACCTACCCTTTGAGAAATTAACCTCCACAAATAAATATAAAGTAACACATTATTTTTATTTAATTTAGTTAAAATCCCTAATATCTATCTTCCATTATCGTCAAAACGCAACTGCGGTGAAGGTCTCACTATGTAATCATCGACGCTGCGAACTCAACGGTGCCCTCATATTTCAATTCTGAGCACCAGTTCAAAAGATATAAAATCCCGCTCGTACGTTTACTGAACATACCTGAAAAAAACTTTGGAAATTGATTCCAAGCACATCGGGCTTCAAAATAAAGCACCGTGAATTTTTTTCAAACTCGTAAAAATCCCATGAATTTAAGAAAAAAAATTCACGGAATTTCCGTTTCTTTACACTCTCCCCACCTCTGGGATTTACGTCCCCGTAAGCTATAACTCGAAATAAGGGAACAAAAGGGGGTATTAGGCACACATCTGAGCCTCCCACTCCCATGTTCTCTCCAGGAGGTTCCCGTGCAGCCAGCGAACGCGCACCAGAGGTATCGACCATCCACGCAGGACCCGCTCCTATCGATCCTCAATCTCCACTAGATCCTTCGTGAAAGTCACCTTGTCATCGATGTCCAGCTCCTGTGGTCAATGATGTGGGATGGGTCGGGCACATATCTCCTCAGATGAGATATGTGGAAGACGTCGTGCACCTGATGCAACTGAGGTGGAAGAGTTGGGAGGTAAGCCACCTCGCCTACTCTGCTGAGGACCTGGAAAGGTCCGATTAATCGCAGAGATAACTTGCCACCTCGGCCAAATCTCTATAGACCTCGTCGAGGTGAGTCTCGTAGAAAGACATGGTCACCATCCTCGAACTTCAGAGGTCTCCGTCTCCTATCATCATACAACTTCTGCCTACTTTGTGCAGTCTTCATCCACTCCTGGATTATCTGCACCTTCTTTGTGGTAGCTCGTACCATCTATGGTCCCACTAGTTCTAACTCCCCTGGGTCTGTCCAGCATAGTGGCGATCTACAAGGTCAACCATAAAAGGCCTCAAAAGGTGTCATACGGATGGTGGAGTGATAGTTGTTGTTGTAGGAAAACTCTACCAACGGTAAGTGGTTATCCCAGCTGCGACCGAAGTTGAGGACACTAGCACAGAGCATGTTCTCGAGAGTCTGAATGGTCTACTCAGTCTGACCATCTGTCTGAGGATGGAAGGTGGTTCCTAAGCGAAGTTGTGTCCCAAAATCCTCCTGCAACCCCTTCCATAGACGGGATGTAAACCGTGTGTCACGGTCGGAGACAATAGAAGAAGGTACTCCATGCAACTTCACAATTTCCTACACAAAGAAGTGTCCCAAGCTCTCTACTGAGCCCTGATCTCTGATCAGTAAGAAGTGGGCCGACTTGGTGAGTTGGTCAATGATCACCCATATCGAATCATGACTCCTAGATGTACGTGGAATACCCATAACTAATTCCATGTATATCTCATCCCACTTCCACTCTAGGGCCTTGAAGGGCTATACCAAGACTGCAGGTACCTGGTGCTCTGCCTTCACATTCTGACAACTGAGGCATCATGAGACAAACGTTGTTATTGCCTTCTTCATACCTGGCCACTAGTACTGTCATCTAAGGTCCTGATACATCTTCGTCACTCCTGGATGTACCGCTAGAGAGGAAGTGTGAAACTCCATCAACACTTCCTCCTGAAGCGCTACTGGTACCATGGTATGTCTTCTAAATAGGATGATGTGCTCCCAACTTCAGAAAATCCATCAGGTGCCTGCCCTATGGATATATGAGCATGTAGTGTCTCGTAGTCCGCATCCCCACGTTGTGCCTCCCTAGCTCGCTGAAGAAGTGGAGGAGTGACTGTGAGAGACTATAGATAGGCTTCTCCATATCTATCAACGAAAGACATATGAAAGGCTTCCAGCTGCTATGTCGCCTCTCCTAGCAGCTGTATAACAGATCTTCCGCTGATTGAATCTGCAAAAACGTTCCCCTTCCTAGGAGTATAGACTATCTTGAAGTCATAGTCATGGAGGAACTCAATCCAATGACACTATCGTAGCTTCAAGTCCTTTGGGAGAAGATATATCTGAGACTCTTGTGATCCGAGTAGAGTGTGAAATGCTCGCCCATGAGATAGTTCCACCACATCTTCAAGAAAAAGAACACTACTGCTAACTCTAGGTCATGGGTAGCATAGTTCTGCTCGTGTTGTCTCAACTACTGAGAACCATACGTGATCATAGCTTGCTCCTTCAATAGGATACACCCGAGTCTGGTCCCTGATGCATCGTAGTAAACTACATACCCTATGCTCGCCCCTAGAATCCTCAAGATGGGGGCACTAGTTAGCCTCTACCTCGGCTCTTAAAAGATCTGCTGGTATCTCTTCGACCACATGAAGGGTTACCCCTTCTTCGTCAAGGCTGATAGTGGTGCTGCAACTCTGGAGAAGTCTGGAATGAACCTCCGATAGTATCCAGCCAAGCCCAGGAAACTCTGTACTTCTGTCACACTCTTGGGTGGCTCCCAAGCAAGTACCACTTCAATCTTCACTGGATCTACTGCAACCCCAGCCTCCGAGATGATGTGTCCCAAGAAGTGAACCTCTCTAATCCAAAACTAGCACTTTGAGAGATTACCATAAAGCTGGTGCTCTTAGAGTGTGTCAAGTACTACTTGAAAATGGTAGGCATGCTCCTCCTCAGTAGTTGAGTAAATTAGAATGTCGTCTATGAAGACTATGACAAAGAGATCGAGGTATGGCTAGAAGATCATGTTAATGAGACAAATGAACACTTCTGGAGCGTTAGTTACACTAAAGTTCATAACCAAGAACCCATAGTGGCCCTACCGACACCTGAAGGACGTATTCTGCACATCCTCGTCGCGAACTCTAAGCTAGTGATAACCTGATATGAGGTCTATCTTCAAGAACCATTAAGCTCCCTTGAGCCGATCAAAGAGGTCGTCAATCCTCATAAGTGGGTACTTGTTCTTTACAGTCATCTGTTTTAGGCGATGGTAGTCAACACAAAGCTGTAAGCTCCCATCCTCCTTCTTGGCGAACATAATCGGGGCTGCCGAGGGAGAAACACCAGGCCAGATGAATCCCTTTCCCTGCAAGTCCTCTAGTTGTACCCTCAGCTAGTGAAGCTCAGTGGGAGACATCTGATATGCTGGAGTAGATATCGGTGTTGTACCAGGGTACATGTCAATGTAGAAGTCCACCTCTCTGTGAGGAGGTAGTCCTGGAACATTATCAAGGAAAAAATCCGCATACTGATACACCACTAAAGGATAACTCGGAATCTCCACGTCTAATGATCCGAGGGTAAGGCAGGCCAACTGATGAGTGATCGGATGCACCCTCCTCCAATTAAGTCCTTCCTGGGATGCAAAGTCTCCCTTCTCACTGGTGAAGGTGAACCTGGTCACATCCGTACGGACAAACCGCACTTTTCACCTAATACAATCAATCTGAGCATGGACTGTAGATAACCAGTCTATACCCAAGATGACGTCGTAAGGCCTTGACGCCGCTACGAGGAGATCCTAGCCGAATCTCTTGCCTCCTAAAGTAAACTCACACTACCAGAACCAGTGAGTAATCATCGAGTCTTATCCCATAGGAGTCTCTACCTGTAAGGATCGATCCAACGGCTCCGTCGGAATCTCCGAGCTCCGAACGAGGGCAGTGGCTATGAAAGAGTGACTGACACCTGTGTCTATAAGAACTGCAGCTAAGGTGGAGTAGACATAGATCATAACTCAAATATTCTCCAGAGAACCATGGTTGTATGCCTCAGCTACCTGAAGCTGAGCTCCCCCCTATCCACCTGCTCCCTACGGTTGGGGAGGACCTCCTGGTGGTGGTGGTGGCAACACCTAGAAATATCGCCCACCACCTATTGCACATCTATCTTATCTTCCACGTCCGCTCGTTCCCTGCAGACTGCCTCGATCGAACCTCTTCCTCTGCCTTGGAGGTCCCACAACTGTCTGATGATTGTTTGTACGGTGGGTCGGGCAGTCACATGCCATGTGACCCTGTCTGCCGCATGAGTAGCATTGTCTACTCCTGGCATATCTTTCTCGTCTCTGTGTACCCCACACAACCGATCATGAGTCATACAATCAACCACCTTTGGGTATGTTCCTCTTATACCTATGCGTCATCTATCTACTGCCAGCTATAGAAGACTCCACTGCATGTCGACTAGTAGTGGGTCTCGCTGCTGGTGACTGCTCACAAAGGAAACTCTCTACCAGGAGGGCTCTCTCTGACACCCCTGCCTGCGTTGGGATGTTGAGGGAGATCATCGGGGTTCTGATCTCTCGCCTGCGCCCCTGATCGAAGGTCCATGCCCTGAAGAATAGGTCTCACACCATATTTGTGGAGTAGCGCGAGAGGTCGGTAAACCTCACTGAGTACTATGATACTGTCATGTTGCCCTGCTGCAGATGAAGTAGCTCCTATATTCGCACCGCATGAAGGGTGGATGGAAAAACTCTACCCGAAACAGGCTCTCGAATTCTGTCCAGAGTAATGTCCCCTCGTCGTGGACCTGAAGCATCAGACTCCACCATCTTCCTACTGCTACCTGAAGGAGACTGGCAGCAAGGATCGCCATGAGGTCTGCTGGTGTCCCTACCAGCAGGAAGACTCTCACCACAGCCTCTAGAAAATCCTCAGCCACATGTAGTTATGTCTCTCCCCGGAACCTAGTTGGGCTCTGGTGCTGGAACTCATGCAATGAGCTCAAGAAGCGTGCATCGTCTGCTACTGGGGCTGGTGGCATTGGTGGCCCAACAGAAAGTGGTACTGTTGGTTCCTCCGCTGATAAAGGGCCCTACACCGAGGCCTCGTCGCTCGGTGGGCTGTTAGAGCGTACGACTCTTGGGGCTCTAACTGGTCATCTCCAGGGACGCATCTAGAAAGACACAGATGTGACACAATCAAAAGTTTATAGTTTGGGAGCTGATATAAGAAAAATTTTAAAGACACGTACACAATCAGTGTTTTTGTGCAATAAGTCGGAAATTAGTAGTCATGGTCCTGGTGTATGGATACGTCGGTTGTCGCACCAACACTGGACTCCCTGAACTAAAAACCGCACTCATTACCCTTAACACTATTGCTTCACAGAAAAGAAAAATCAAATTCATATGTTATGTGGTTGAATTGACTCCTCTGATACCAATTTGTCATGACTCGTACCTCGGGGCCCGTATCGTGACTACCCCAAGCCCTCATTCCATAGGCCAGGGGTTGGTGACTAGCACCAAAGGTGTAAATCCCTATACTAGGAAGGAATTGCCTTTATAACAGTAAAAAAACACAACCAAGCATGCAACTGGAAGTAAAACACTAAGTAAAACTGTATACAAAAGAGTGTGCTGAATGTAAAGGGATCGGAAATACAAGGACAACTATAAAGAAAAATACAACTGAAAAGCTAGTACAACTGAAGAAAATAAGTAAAGAAGCTATTGGGTCATCCTCAGGAATTCCCACCTGAATGGTGGGTACATATGGCCATCTTATCACCCCAATTCCGTTTGTGCACTCCATGTACGCTCGCCGAGTGGTCCACCTCCGGGTACCGTCCAGTTTTGCTACTCTCTACTCCGATCAACGTTTTCCATGGTCTGCAACCAACATGATGAGGTGCGGGCATAACCTATGCAGGGGTGAGTATAATGTTTCTCATTAGGGACCCTAAGACCCTCAAGGTCTCACAAAATCCAACAAGGATAACCACAAAGTAGGGAATCAACGGATTACCCTTACTTAGGTATATACCCATAAATATACCTAAGTTATTTAGTAACCCATCTCAATCATGAGAAAAACACTAAAGTCATTATCTCATCTCAAACCAGGATTTCATTGAAGTATAGAAGTACAGATGATTAATTGTGAATCTAGATCATCTTATTCATTCAAGAGGCATTGCTTATGACCTTACGGAGTCTGACCCACACAGGATCGATAGGTACTAACCCCCGCAATGACCCACACAGGATCTGACCCACACTGGATCGGTATGTGCTAACCTACATAGGATCACTGAGCACTAACCCACACAGGATGTGGCCCACACTAGATCGGTATGCGCTGACCCACACAGGATCACTGAGCGCTGACCTCCGTATGATCTATCTCCAACCTTCGCCTCACTATTGACCACTGGATTCCTCACACCCAGTGCGCTTGAGTTCCGTATAATCTACCCTTGAGATATCATTCTTACCTAGACCTCCACTAGACTCCACAAAT
Source organism: Viscum album (assembly GCA_963277665.1). Taxonomy (NCBI): domain Eukaryota; kingdom Viridiplantae; phylum Streptophyta; class Magnoliopsida; order Santalales; family Viscaceae; genus Viscum; species Viscum album. Next base: position 1,530,471,432 of record OY728120.1, on the reverse strand, counting down.
GAGTAACCCAAAGGACATCCATGTCGTAAGGGTTTTAACACGACAAACAGTGAGTCAATCGGACGTCCGGTCTGTGAGTTATTGGCATTTCTGTTCCAGGGGCCTGGTTGGGTTTTAGATTCAATCCAACCCAAATGTACTCCAACTGTGTCCAAACCTCAAGTGGCATATGCTAGTAGAACTGTCTTGCTCCAAGATTTCCATTGCCGCAGGCGATTCGTCAATCGGACACCTATACCCCAAGATAGGGGAGAAATGTTGTAAACTAGCCAAACGGGTCCGATTCGGTCCGAGAAAGCAGCACAACCTGATGGAAGCCTGGCCTGAGGGCGGCCCGACCGAGTGCGGCCCGGCCGATGGCGGCCCGGCGGCCTGCCCTAGCCGCACCCAGGGAGGAGGCGCGTGCCCCCTGGCACCTGAACGGCTTAGCCGTTCGGGTGGGGACCCTAACTGGTGCAAGGTGGTGCCGGTCCAGGTCACATGAGACCCTGAGGGTCCCACTCCTCCCTTCTGGCCAAGAAGCCAGCCGTTCGACTCCATCGGCAGCCGGCCCAGCCGGCCGCCTCGGCTCCTCCACAGCGGCCCGACGGCGCCGCGGTCCTGCTCCACTACGCGGCGCGACGACGCCGCACCACCTCCGCCGTAGTCCGACATGTCTGCAGCCCTCTGATGCCCTCTGCGCGGCGTGACGGCGTTGCGTCCCTCCACCGCGGCCCGTCATTTCCGCGACTCTCCTTCCGTGCAGTATGGTGGTGTCGTGCCCTCTTGGAGACCCGGTGGCCATGCGCTGCCGGTTCCTTCACAGCAGGTTTTCTTTTTGGTCGGCCCGATGCTGGTCACTGTTGCACCGCCTCCGTCATCAAGAAAAGAGTACAACAAAGAGGGGAGCCGTGTTCGTGTGGTCTGATCCCTCCTTGTTGTGGTGATATCAATCGGCAATAAATTGCTCAAAAACGACAAAGAACAGAGGGTAAAAATCATACATAAAACAACTCAAATATTCCTACCTCACTTGATGATCGTTGATGATGGAAGGATAGGAAAAGCGGACATTTATTCGTCGACATCGGGAAGCATCCGGGGAAGAAGCAGCATCGATGTTCTTCATGGTTGGCTCCTTCTCTTTTGGCTCGGTCGAAGATCAAAGACGGTGTTTGTCGTTCTTCGTAGGAAGGATGAAGTTCTCCAAGGGTTTTCAAAGCTCCACCAAAAAGAATGTTCCAACCAAAAAAATGGGTTAAGCTAACCCATTATTTAATTTTTTCGCAAAATATTTCAAAAGATATCAATTTTATTAATTTATGCCCTTAATTAATTTTTTTGGTTTTACACAATTATGAGGGAAGGTGAAGAGTTCCATCCTACTTTATGGGGAGTTAAGGGGGGCTTAAAGCTCTTGTGGGCCCCACCAAGGATATCCTCCCAAGGGAGGTTATGTGAGGGTGGGCCCCATCACCATAACCTCCCATGGGAGGTTCGGGTGTGGTGGCCCCGCCTCCGACCTCCCCTTGGAGAAATTAACCTCCATAAATAAAAATAAAGTAACACTTTATTTTTATTTAATTTAGTTAAAATCCCCAATATCTATCTTCCATTATCGTCAAAACGCAACTGTGGTTAAGGTCTCACTAAGCAACCACCAATGCTGTGAGCTCAACGGTGCTCTCAGATTTCAATTCCGAGCACCAGTTGAAAATATATAAAATCACGCACGTACGTTTACTGAAAATTACCGAACAAAACTTCAGAAATTGATTCCGAGCACACCGGGCCTCGAAATCAAGCGCCATAAATTTTCGAGGACTCGTTAAAATCCCATTAATTTAAGAAAAAAAATGGAATTTCCAGATCTTTATATCATCCTTCCATACTTTGTAATGTATTGAGAATTTATAATCATTTGTCAATTCTAACAATCTTCTTTAGTTTATTTCAACTCCTTATTTGGGAATATATTATTCAACATATTGGGATTAGTATATACGTTACACCATTATCAATAATGATAATGTCACCAATTTTTTAACGAAAAGATCACTACCCCCATCATGAAACTATGTATTGGTTAATTTTTCCCATGTGTCTAAAATTAGTCTGAAGAATACATAATTACATTATGTTCTATATGGAGAAACAACATAATCACTTTTTATAGGAATCAATGTATATTAAAAATCCTTCTAAACTATTTGTTAATGTATGTATAAGAGTAGTGACTAACCTATTTTTTCATTCCATGAAAGGTACTTTATGTTACTCTATCTAAATGAAATTTACCCCCTTCCTTGTAAACATAGTTAGTGGATTTTATATCCATGGTAAATTACTCATAAAGAATCTATAATATATAACTACGCCAAGAAAACTATAGATCTTAGTGACTTTTTTTAGTCTTTTACATTGTTCAATAACTTCCATCTTTGATGGATCTATTGATACAACCTTGAATGTTATGACATGACCCGTGAATGGTACTTTATATGGCTAGAATTTAAAATGTCTAAATTTAGAATAAAGTTTCTCCTTTCTAAAGGACTTTAACACAATCCAGAAATGATCTTAAATATGTTAATTTTCCTTTGAATATATATGAATATCATTTATAATGAAAACCAAAAATTTGTCAAGATAGTATCTAAAGACTGTATTTATTTGATATAGGATGATATTAGGATCATTCATAAGTCCAAATGGAATCACTATAAATTCAAACTGTCCATACCTCAGATAAAATGAGCTCTTGGATGTATCCCCTCTTTTAAAAAAGAATTAATAATATCCACATCAATGATCAATCTTCGTGAAGTATCAATATACAATGATTTAATTGAAAACATTATCAATTACTGGTAGATGAATTTTTGTGATTTTATTAATATTACAATAATAAATGCATAACACATCAATCCATCCTTATTTTTTAATAATAGGACAGGTGCACCCCACGTTGAATCACTGGGGTATATAAAAACCTTTTCCAAATTCCTATTATGTTTATTATTTTACTCCTCCATTTCAATGGGATCCATTATATATAGAATTAGAAAGATAGGAATGTTCAGGATATTATTTTGATTTGAAAATCAACCTCATGTTCTAGGTATATACCATATATTTCACTGAGAAATACATTAGTATACTATCGTACAATTGGTATGTTACTGATGTAATCTTCCTCCCTAATTGTTTGGGTCATGAGTCTACCATTAATGGGAATCATAACCCATATTATAGAATTTTCATTTATAGATATTTCATAATCATCCTTACATTGATAATTGATAACATGATGATTTGAGATATAAAATATGATTTTCTAATCCTGAAATGTAGTATTCAATTTATTTATGGAAATCCAATACATAACTTTTATTATGTAAAATCTAACTAAAATGATGATGAATTAGATTTATATGATGTATTCTCCCAAAAATCACAATCGGTGTAGATTTATATATCTTAGAGGTGATCATTGTGGAAATAAGGTTTTTATATATAGTTAAATATCCATTTCATGAGGTGGTGATTCCAAATTTTTGGATGATTTTAGGATATATATATATTCAATTACCATGAATCAAATAATGTATTAGTATTTTTATAAAATAGATCATGTGTACCTCAAATCAAATAGTTATCACGATCTACCTTAATGGAATTGATAATGAATGATATTCCTTATAAACTTGGTATGGATGGTTTTTGGGGCCTATTTTTCTCACTGACATGATTGTTGAGTCATTGATTCGTATGATTTCTAGACACCTTGCACTTGATGTAATATAGTGTGCGTGGATCATTATCTTGGACCATATTCTCTTCTGTTGCAATAATCATTCTATTAGCCTTACTTTAATTATAGTGGGCATGGTGTACTTCTTTACCACACTTAAAACACTTACATTATACCCTAATGAAATTACTTAAGTGATTTCAATAATATTTGTTTCATTAGAAATTGGTATTTCTTACAACCATGTGTATTATCATCAAATATTCAATGATACTCCACTTTCCATTTCATTTCCCTAAAATAATGTCAATTTCTTTATTTCAAATCTAATTTTAGATCAAATAGGAAAATAACTTTGTGTATACTGGAGTTTCTTATGGACAACAACCATCGAAGACAACACTTTAATGTTGTAATGAAACAATTGATTTTACTATCATTATATAAGATGAAACTTAAGGCATACCTCACGAGTATTGACAAATTTTACTCATAAGATCTAATAGAATCATTATATTTTTAATTAAATTGTGAGAACTGATACTCTATTTTTTCAATGAATTTTAGATAAATTATTAGTGTCAAATATCTTCTATAACTATTACCATTACATAGAGTCTACTTCCTCAATTTATGTGGTATTTTTATTGAGATTTCCCCACTTATCAGCATCACAATCTAAGAGATGGATGAACAAAAAATAACTTCTCACGATATAATCACTAAATAATGGAAAATATTATTTCTATCCCATTGAACCACTACGAAGAAACCAATGAATTAAATGACCTGCTAAAATAGTTTAGATGTTTTGTTCCTTCCATGGTGTGACTATGACCTGAAGATGATTTAAATTTTTTATCATAGCTTGGGATACATGGGTGATAATTACCATGTGGATTTTTATTCCAACTGTAATGTTATTAGGATTAAAATAAGGATAATCTAGACAATGTCTATTATAATCATTATTGACTCAATTCTTTTGGGTTCCCACCATTACCTCGATTAAAGGAAAATTATTAATGAGTATAAAAAAATTAATGAATGTCTAAATAAGGAAACTATAAAATTCAAACGAGGATTTAAAAAAACATGCATACTTTAGGATATGAATATATAGGTTATTATAGATTATATTTCTTACATAATTAGTTATATACTAGAATACTTACAAGGGGTTCATAGATAGAATATGAAATAACCAAAACATATCCCATAGGAGTTTCAAACATGTTTTATAGATATTCATATTTTAAAATCACCGTGTTATGATTGAGTTAATACATAATGAACCCCCTTCTGGGATACTACTGCTAGGTACATCTATGACAGAGCCTCTATCTACTTTTAGTATCATGTCAGAGATGTTATTATTAATAAAACCATACAATCTCTACTTTACCCAAATTTTTGGATGTTAAACTATTCTTATACTTATTCATTATACTTATCCCTAGGGTTTTAACTAATTGTTTCTAAAATAATTCCTAAAATAACTAAACCCTCCTATGATACCAATGAAAGTGACTCAATCTGAACATAAATTAAATAATACTATAATTACATGATTTTGATGTATTTTAAAAACACTCATACAACCAAAAGACTGAAATTTTCAGTTTCTTAAAAATTATCAACATAAAAAAAAGTATTTTACAACCCTTGAAAACATTGTACCATAATAATGCTTATATATACCGCTTTCCTATACATATCACATGATATAATCTCCATTATTACCTGGGGAATGAAAACATAAGAAATGGGTGATCTTGGACACTAAATTTGGGAAAAACACATCATAATGTATAAAATCATAAAAATAAATAAAAACATGGCGAAGAAGATAGATATCATATTAAAAGATAATAAGATCATAAATAATAAACATAAAACATAGTAAAGTTACATAAAATAAAAAATCATTAAGGAACCATAAAATTTATGACATGGGTAAAATACATATCAATTATAATTTAAAATATGTGCATGGAATAATTGTGTATAATAATTTATAAATAAGGAACAAAATGAAAACATGTAATATCATGAAAATGTAATGAATCATTGAATTCTGGAATTATTTCATAAACATCCTCAAAATGTGAGAATACAATAATCATAGAAAAATCATTCTGAGAAAACACATTACTCCAACATCTGTGTAAGAAAACTCACATTTTCCACTAATTAGTGTTTCATGAGATATAAACATAAATCAATTCATAGAAGGGTGATATAGGAAACCATACATCATTATCCATACATATCTGTTCCTCTTAAAATAGTTCATTATTATATCTTAAAGAAAACATGAAATAATGGGATACTTAAACATTTCAAAAACACCATGCAACATGAACTTCAGAAATCATTGGATTAAAAATTCACTTTTTTAAAATAGAATCATATCATAATAAAATATATACGGTGATGAAAACATCAATTCAAGAGAGATATATATTGTAGGAAAAATATAAGTGAAAATAAAAAATTAGTGAAAAAATATTTTAAACAATTTTATAAAAGATAAAAAGAAAATTGCAATAGAAAAAAAAATTGAGAAGTGAAAGAGAATTAATTTTAAATCCTTGTTATGGTGATTTCTAAATAAAAAATGATTGGAAGGAAACATAAAATAATGCTAATAAATCTAAAATAGAAAATAATGAAAATGAATGGATTTATTAATCTTATTAGGCCATTTAATAGAAACATTGTATCATATAAGTGTTGAAATACCTTCATTTCATAAAAGAGTTAAAGGAATGTTTGAGGAATAAATAAAAAAAACATATTAAAGAAAAAAATTTGATAGGATATACACGGTCATGGGAGAAAAAGATTCATTGGTAAGATTGAGAGTTATTCTTACCAACATTATACATTAATCTTGGAAATTTTTTTTATCAAAGAACTATTTATTGATAATTAGAATTAATTTACCCATAGAAAAAGAGGATATACCATATAAAAGGGTATTTTAGAGATAAAATAATGTTTGAAATGTATATTTATGTAATAAATATTATGAACCAATGAATCTAAAATAGAGTCGACGAAACCCTTATGGTACTAGTATTGTATGAACCAAAAAATATTGATAGAAATTTCATGGAATAGATATAAAAAACCCCTGAAATTAAATTTATTTTTATGTATCAAAGTAATAGGGAAATGAATAAACTGTATAAAATAAATGAACATGCACAATAGCAGACATGTCCCATGGGGTTGAAAATGATAGAAAGAAACCCTTATTGTGGTTTATATTCGTTCTATGGATGTACCTATATTCTGGAATAATCCTCTCATGTTTATTAGATACATTCTTAGTAAACCTATGCATATATTTTTAATTTTAAAAGGAACATTTGTTTGTTTTAATAGTGTGTTACCTAGACCCAACTATGCAATGCTTTTGATTACCATATCATGTATACAATTATTTATAAATGATGTATTCTTACCGTTATAGTGTAGAATTTTCTAATTCCACAATTTAATGGTAATTACCATGGATTAATTGTTATATATATATATATAGGTTATATTAGATCCTAGGCTATAATGAGAACATTTAGATCGTATGAAATTAATCTTAAACAAATGTCTTAAGGTCTAGATACATCTTACTGACTGGATATAGTAGACATATGGATATTTAATGTTGTGGGTCATAATCATTGAGAATTCTTCTAATGATGTTCACACTTGGAGATTTATAGTAGTGAGATCATGAGGATAGACCTTCCAATAAGAACACCACATGTTTCAGGTGTCATTAATTATTCCTATCCATGGACATGTGAATTGGTCTCCATACTTGGGATCATTGCCAATGTGTTCCATTTGATTGCGTACATTGATGCATAAAAAACCCATGATAATGAAATCATGGTGAGGTAGATTGTGTTGGGTGCTTCATTAGTGGCCTGACATCGGTTGAATTTCCATGAAATGATTTTTTTCTTCAAGGTTAAGGAATTTATATCTATCAGGATACATTGATCAGGATGATAGTGCCTTTCAAAAGACCATGTCCATGGCAGTCTAGGGAAAGTATATCCAGTTAGATAAAAAAATAATAAACAAATAAAAGGTCATGACATGGGTGTGCATCCTTATTTATGAGATATTAAAGACAAAGAGAATATATTACATAGTGCATGTTCAGAGGTTGGTTGTTGCTGCTATGAAAATCCTTATGTCTTTAGGGTACATGATGGGTTTTGAGATCCGGATCATGGTCTATGAATAGTATTCATTGCTAATAAGATATGGGTCAAGAGTGTCCCACAAAATTGAGTATTCAAGAAGCTTCCCTATTCATTTGAATACGTATATTGGACATGTTGGGCTCCACCCCTAGGGTCCAGACTTTGTACAGGGATATATGATCACCAAACTGATAAATAAATTCATATTATTCAAGTTAATAAAAATGAGCATTGAGTTTATTTATTAAATTTATTTACAAGTTGTTAGTAAATTCACGAAAATATTATTTGAATGAATATGTGTTTAAAATATTGAAGGTTCATATAATATTTGTGTGAAGTACGAGTTGAGTTAATGGCTTAATTGTTTTCACGTAATATATTTATTATATTATCAGTAATTGATAATAATAAAAATAAATGATATTTTTTACTTAGTTTAGTAGTAAAAAATATTATTATTATAGAGTGTTAATTATTCTGGGTTGAGAAGGAATTACTGGGTATTTTATGAACACACATAAAATAGAAGAAGAGAGGAATTCACATGGTAATATTCATGGTATTTCTGTCTCTTCTTCTCTATCCCATGTTCTACGGAGAGAGAGACTTAGGATCCAGGAGACCAAATTGACCTCTATCTCACACATTGTATGCAAGGAGATGCGGTGATCATCAGAGAGTCAAAGGCATCATCAGATCTCTACGCTGGTACACGGAATTCGATGGTTGGTGATCCCACATTGTCTTGAAGTGTGTGTGGATGATCTTGAAGAAATAGGCTTTAGATTCTTGATGCATTAGATTTCCAATGATGACCAGACTTCATGCGCGACTTCATAATTAAACCAGGTATTTATGGTTTTATTATTGTGTTTAATCACATTTTCGCATGATCCTAAGGAAGTAATCTCCTAGTGATTCACCAATGTCGAAAAGTTCATGTTGTTCATCATTGAAAAGTTTTAGTAACCCATTTTTGGGGATTCCATTGCATGACTGGTACCGTCACTTTGTATTAGAGTGACAGGTGAAAATTTTCATTGATGGGAAAAAAAATTGCATTAATGATATAAGAGGGCATCGTTCCGGTCCAAATGCCGCAAACAGATTTCGAATTCGACCTCAGATGACCAAGTGGTTGTTTTCCAAATAAAATTTATTATGGGTTGAAATATTTCTCTCTCTCCCAGAATATGTTGTTGTAAAAAATATTTATACTTATACGTTGAAATACCCAAAAATCATCAGCAAACTATTTTTCAATGAAAATGATCATCTGATGGACAACAAATCAATATATCAGTTATTTCCACCCATGTATTATTATTATTTTTTAAATGATTAAAATAATTGTTTAAAATAATGACAATTTTATAAAAAAAAATACTGTAGGCTTTAGAAAATTTGAAATTGGTGGTGATGTTTTCAATCCGGTGGAATTTTTTAAAATAAAAATAAAAAGGTGGTGGGGAATGGATTATCACATATGCCAAACAGTGAAAAAATGCGTCTAACACAAGTGTTCCCCTCCTGGAGACGATCTCGCCTCCAGTGTAGCGGGCAACCCCTCGGCCAACAACCCCGTCTGGATCATCTTCCACCCCCCCCCCCCCCCCTTTCCCGATCTTGTACCAAATCTGGCAGTTACCTGAGGTTGTTCCACTCGGTTGTCACCTTGGACCCACTACCACAGGAGAGGTTACCTTCTGCACGGACCCACTTCACCCCGATTCAATCCTCAACATGTCTTCTCATCCTGGAATGAGTTTGACCAATCTTCTCTATCCCATAACCCCCATGCATGGGGTTCGAGTATCCCAGAATGGACCTGCACGGGTTCATCCTGATCGGCAGGTGTTTTCGGGGCCCTATTAATTTTAAATCATAAATACATAATTAATTTAATTAATTTAATATTGATTTCAAATTAAATTAATAAAATATTATTTTTTGATTAATTGAGGCTTAAATTAATTTAATTTGGATTAAAATTAAATAAATAATTTAATTTAATTTTTAGTTTTATAATTCAATTAATCGATGGGACTAAATGAAGAAACTATTGAAATAAATTTTAATTCAATGAAAATTCCCTCAGAAATTAATTAATGAAAGTTTAATTTTAATTCTATATTTATTTTAATATAAGTTAGTTTAATGAATATATGATAGATCATGAGCCTTAGACCAACCTATGTATGTTTGGTGAATTTTCTTTTTTTATTTAATTATTGAAATGGTTTGTAATAAGTTGTAAATTAAAAGGTGATATGCATATCGTCTCAGTTTTATTATTGGTATAATGGCCTACATGTCCAATTTTTATTTTTATTTTATACTACATAGTTCCCCTTTCCTATATGCGAGTACTATTGTAATATGACGAGACGAGAAGAGACGCACTTTGCAATAAGTTCTGGTGACGGACAAAACCAAAGTTGGATCCATTGGATGGGCAAGTGCTGCAAATTGAGTCATAAGTGACGAGAGACAAGGTATATCACCCAGGGTCTAGGTTGATCCATTATTCACTCAATAGATAAACCATTAGAATATGATCTTAATTAGGGTGTCATTTTAATTTTAATGGATTGTTATTTTATTGTATGTGTAGTTAATTCGAGAACACATAAAATAATAAACAAGCATGCAAGATAAAATGAACATGTGACATGATTGATATTTTCTACTGCATTTTCAGTTGCAAGTAAGATCAAATAGAACATGCATATAAAATATAAAATGGTTTATTTCATCAAATAAAAATAATAAAATCCCTCAAGGAAATAATAAGCAGTAATCACCTTCCATCATTCAAATTTGGAAAAAACCGGGTCTTCAGGGTGCTCATCCTGCCAAAACTGAGGGTGCCCTTTACTACCAAGGAATTCATAAGAGTTGTTGGTAGATTTAACTAAAATTACAGAAAATAAGTATCCAAATATAGGTTTTTGTAATTTTAAATGCAAGTGTTTATTAAATCATGTTATGATTTTATAACATAGGACTTTATTCAAAAGATCAATGAACCGTGAGTTAATGTGGTTGGACAGCAAAACATCTGCCTTGAACACACCATGTAGAGGTGTATCCAAAGTTTGTAGACTATGAGGGGCGGTTTGGGCATCCTTTCCACTTGAATGTTCAAGTGACAGAGCATTCCAATTCTAGCATAGAAGGTTCCTGGAATTTGATGAAATAGTGGAACATTTAATGATTTAATTAATCAATCAAAATTTATAAATTGATAATCATGATCAAAGTACTAAACTTATGAAATTTTCATTTTTAGAAAAATTGAATGTTATAACACATGTAATACTGTGATAATCTTAAAAAACTGGACAATGTAAATGTCTACACTAGTACAAGTATCCATGAATAGTATGGGTGTTTGCGTATAGTACTGCGATATTGGAAATTCAAGGAACCAGTTTCCCCAACACATGTTAAGTCACCTCAAGAAGTGAGGGTGTAATATTACTTATAGGAGACTCATGTATAGAGAATGTCTTGGTTATGTCATAATTCTATCACCATCGTATGATTCTAGTTTTTTTTCACTGCATCAGGTATTTGGTGATATATCATGTATTCTCATCTTTGAGAAGTTTTCAAGGAGAAAGTGAATCAAGATATGAATGGGTGATTATTACACCAACATTTGTAAATTGAATGATGTATCATGATTTTGATAGATCCCTTTGGTATATAATTTTACCCATTTACTTAGGTCTAGTTTTAGGTTAAAAAATGGAGAGTAATTGAGAAAATGCTTCATTACTCATTGAGGTATGGTTTTCCAAATAAATAACTATATAAATTTCATATTAATTTTAAATTCTTATGGCGAACAAATTGAATGGCAGGTAAAAAAGGCCAATCAAAAGTAATGCCAAAATCATATTCAGAATGTCCTTCAATGAAAGTGGTATTAACCAAAGTTTATTTCCATTTTATATTATGATAGAAAACTATGGAAGTTTAATCACAATAAACTGAAATAAAGAAGAAAGTTACCGCTTCTTCTTTAGGATTATTCATCAATGTAATGTTTCGGTTTTACTTCATTGATATTCAATACAATATCATTTTCACATATTTATATTTATACACAGTAACCATATAATTATAGAAATAATACTAGAAGTTGTATTTATTCTCCAAGTGGATGAGAAAGGGTGATACCTTGGCGAGTGGTGAGAATTACACGACATCAATATTTCCACGTGAATAATTCTTGTAGAACATTTATTGTGTATGACTTATTTTTTTTCATATGTACTTTAGACACAAAGAGACATTATTCAGGGTTTAAGAATTACTATTGATTGAGGTTTTCAATACACGAGTAATAGTTCACGTAATACATAAATCATAGTCAATAAGTGATGAATATAAAATGTAATACTTTTACCCATTTGTGGAAAGATAATTCCTTTTCACGTAAAACTCAAAGTGGATTTTATGAATATGCCCAATATGGAATTTATACTTGGAACAACTAAACACCTTTGGTATTGTAGAATTCATTAGTTTGGACAATGAAACATTTAGAAATAATGGTATTCCACAATGATTTTAGAATTAGTTTAGCTAAAGAGCATAAACTATTTCAAGGTTAAGCTAGAGGAATATATATACATCATAAGATAGGTTTAAGTAATTAAATAATGATAATGTGAATTAAGAACATAGTCAGATGATATGAGTTTCTTTGAGCTGGCATGCCCAAGAATATATTAACTATGCAATCATCGATAATGTAGCATTGAGTAATTCCTCAAAACACATAACCTTATCAACATCATGACATGGATGTTAATGATGATGATTGATGAAAAAATATTACATGTTAACGTTGATCAACAAATATTAGCCTGGAACAATTCCTAAATGAAAATTTTATACATCAGAGTTATGATGTAATGAGTATCAATGGTGAAACTTTAAGAAACATCCATTACATGTCATGTTGTGATTCTCAAATAATTGCAATATCCTATAACCTTATGAAAACTATTATAACTAATGGATATCATAAAAATTTATTATTATAGAAATCCATTATATCTTAAGACTGGTGTTTGGATGTAAAGAGTTTGTTAGGATATAAAAAACATTCATCAGGTATAAACACACAGTGAATCTATAGTAATAATCCTAATGATTTCATAGTATATTAAGTGAATCCCTATCATAGAAATACTTTAGTCAAGTGATAGACTACATTTCTATAAGGGTTCACATCACTATTGAGATAGTGGGAGATAGATTGACTTGGTTTTAGTCAAAAATGATGATATTGATGTAGTTGGCATAGGAACTAGTTCCACAAGAGCATGTGGAACCGAGTATGTTCCATAGACACAAACTGTACAGGAAGGATAAAACCATGGTGTTGGTTTTTGTATTCACTATAGAGGGTGACATATCATTCATTTTGAATAATATATCTTACAGGTTTGCATTGTAAGATAATTAGCTATGATTTACCAGAATAATTACAATTAAATAAATGGATTCTTTGTATCAATATGCAAAAGGGGATTAATATAATTAATAATTCCATGGGTATTCAAATGAGTTTGTACATGGATGGTACTAGAATAGCTCCAATATAGATCGATTGGTTACACCAAGTCGTTATGACCAAATCCAATAGAATTTTACTTCTAATGGTAAATTTCTATGATCATATTATATAGATCATTAGATGTCATGAACTTCAAATATAGAAGGAGTCTATACAACAAAACACGAAAGGGGTGGTCATGTCACAGAATGCTAATAATGGTTTCATGTTTCTGATATCCAGTTTAGGATTAATGTAAGAAATGAGATCGTAGAATATTAATTTGGAATGAATGTTTTCCATTAATCTAATATATGTTAATGGGATCACTATGGTTTTCCATATAAAATACACTGTTCAAAATATGGAAAATAGATTGGTATTTAAGTTAGTTAAGGCCATGATATAAATTATTCCCCACTAATTGAATTAAAGTAGCAACTTGTGTTCTAGGGAATATGATCTACTTAGGTGGATCTAAAGGTTTCTTGGACCTAGAAAATCATACATATAGTGACATGGTATTGAAAAATACAAGTTGGAATAATTTAAGATATAATTATTACCAATGTCACATGGAATATTCTCTCTAGGTATACATGTCTAGCACATCGTAGGAGAGAAACATGGTATGTTGGATACCATAAGTATTAGAGATTGATCAATCACTCATTCCATGATATGTACACGAACTTATATTGGAAGGATATACTTTATAGTAGGAAAATATTAGTTATATCCAAGAGAGGTGTAAAGAAAGTAGTAAGTACCATCTCATTCTATATCGGAAAGTACCAAAGATATGTTCTTGGGAAGTGGAGAAGAAATGATACTAGATTTAAGGGGACAAAAACTAGTCTAACTCAGATCCATTTGATCTTATATAATATTTAGGATAAGGTGATGAGAGAGAAAATATCTTATAATCCATTGGTCTCCATACATAGAAATAGTGATTATTTTTCATGTCCTGATTAAGCTAAGTTTTAGATGAATGCAATGATTTGTTAAAATTCTTGGAATAATACCTAGTAAGTAAGGTATTTTCATAATGTAAATTATGGTATTATTACTATCCAAGACGTAAAGTTATGACAATGGAAAAATGGGATATACTCAGGGATATAATCTCTTGAGAAGTTTTTTTCTAGGAGATGGGGTCACAAATAGCATAATAGACATGTGAAAGAAATGTGGTAGGCCCAACAGCTAAAGCCTTGACTTAATAGAAAAATGATTTTATCACATGATAGCTAAAAAGTATAGTTACCATGTTGGCTCTAGTAAAAGTGGGAGTTTTGTAATAGTGGGTGTCGTAGAACATACTATAATGTGATAATGATTACCATGTCATGTATACAGTTAGTTATACATGATATATTCATACAACAATAATGTAGACTTTTATAAGCCCACTATTTCATGATAATTCCCATATATTAATTATCATATCCAAGGGTTATAGAAGATCCCAAGATATATTGAGAACCCAGAGATTCTATGCCATTAATCTTCAACAAAGGTTCAATGGTCTAGGAATATCTTACAGACTGGACATAATAGATTCTTGACTATCAGGTGATGGGGGCTCATAATCCTTGAGACTTCTTTTCATAATGTTTTCACTTGGTTATATCTATTATTGAGATCATGAGGACTTATCCACTAATTGGGGCACCACGTGTTTCATGAGTCATTGGTCATTCCTATCTATAGACATTTGTAATGGTCTCCTGACTTAAGATCATTTCCAATATATTCCATTGGATTGTGTACATTATTTCAAAAAAACCATGATACTAAAATCATGGCGAGATAGCTTGTGTTGGGTGTGTCATTGTTGGCATGACAATGGTTTAATGGTCATGAATTGATTTGTCACTTAAAGGTTAAGGACGTTTTATATCATGGCCATGTTGATCATGATGGTAGTACCTTCATAAGACCATTATCACGGTATTTGAGGGTAATTCCTTCCATTTAGATCACAAAATAATAATGAAAGAAAAGGATGATGACACATGTGGCCATCCTTCTTTATGATATATTCAAGACAAATAGATTATATTACACATTGTGTGTTTGTAGGTTTTTTGTCACTACTATGACAATCCTTATCTCTCAAGGGTCCATGATGGGTTGCAAGATTCCACACTTGGTCTGTGAATAGTATTCACTATTAAATAGATAAGGGAATAGAGGGTAACATAGAATGGTGTATTCAAGAATCTTCCCTATTCAAATGTATAGGTATATTGAACATGGTGGGACCTACTATTGGGGTCCAAGATTTTTCCAAGGAGATATGATCACCAACGTAATAAATAATTTCATATTATTTGTGTTAAGAATATTGAGCATTAAATTTATTTATTAAATGTATTTACATGTTTTTAATTAAATACATGAAAATATTATTTGAAGTAATATAAGTCTAAAATATTCTTGTTTCATTTAATATTTTTGGGAAGTACCAGATGTGTTAATGACTCAATTATTATCATAAAATATATTTATTATATTAAAAAAAGTGATAAAAATAATAAATGATATTTTTGACAGAGTTGAGAAGTAAAAATATTGTATGTATCAAGTGTTAATTATTCAGGGCTGAGAAGACATTACCGTGTATTTTCTTAACACTTGATAAATAGAAGAAGAGTGGAATTAACTTGGGAAAATTCGTGGGATTTCTCACACTTTTTCTCTTTGCCACATTCTAGAGAGGGAGGCTATTGATCCAGGATCTCATATCAGGATCTATCTCATGCACGTCAAGAAAGATAATGCAATGATCGTAGGAGCATTGAAGGCACCTTTGGATCTCTGGTCTAGCACTCGGATTTCGACGATCGGTTCTCCCACAGTTTCTTAAAGTACATGTGGATGATCTAGAGGAATTTAAATTTAGATTATTTGACAAGTCATTTCCAACAATGATCAGATGTCATGAAAATCACCAGATTTAAACTGTGTTTTTTACAATTTTAATATTGTCCTTAATCTCTTTCATGCGTGATCCAATGTAAGTAATCAGGAAACGATTTGCAGACAGTGAAAATTTCATGGCATTCATCGGTGAACAATTTAAAAAATAATTTTTTGGGGCTTCTACTACATGAATGGTACCTTAATTATTATAATATTACACTTAATTATTATATCATATTTTCCTATGTTTGTGTGAAAATAGAATTAGTGTTTTATTATTTTGGTAATTTTAGTGTCCGAAGATGACATTTTAATACTAATTTAAACAATCAATATAACCATTCCCGAACCATAGATCAATAATTATTTACAGGTGGCCACCTCAGCACCCCAAGTCCGTCTATCCACTCCGTGTACGTCTCGCCGAGTAGTCCACCTCCGGGTACCGTCCAGTTCTGCTACTCTCTGCTCCGATCAGCGTTGTCCGTCATCTGTAACCAACACAATGAGGTGAGAGCATAGACCATACAGGGGTGAGTATAATAATACTAAGTAGGGACCTCGTGACCCTCAAGGTCTCACAAAATCCAACAAGGATAACCACAATATACGGAATCAACGGATAACCCTTACTTAGGTATATGCCCATACATATACCTAAGTTATTTAGTAACCTATCTCAATCATGAGGAAAACATAAAAGTCATTATCTCTACTCAAACTAGTATTTCAGTGAAGTATAGAAGTACAAATGATTAATTGTGAAACTAGATCATAGTATTCATTCAAGAGCATTGCTTATGACCTTATGGAGTCTGACCCACACATGATCGATAGGTAATAACCCCCGCAATGACCCACACAGGATCAGTATGCGTTGACCCACATAGGGTCGTTGAGCATTGACCCACACAGGATCTGACCCACACAGGATCGGTATGCGCTGACCCACATAGGATCGTTGAGCATTGACCTCCGTATGATCTATCCCCAACCTCCCCCTTACTATCGGCCACTGGATTCCTCGCACCCGGTGAGCTCGAGATCTGTAGAATTTTCCCTAAAGATATCGGTCGTACCTCGACCTCCACTAGACTCCACAAAGGAGTAACCCAAAGGACCGCCATGTCGTAAGGGTTCCAACGTGAGAGACGGTGCGTCAATCGGACGCCTGGTCTGTGAGTTATTGGCATTTCCATTCCAGGGGCTTGGTAGGTTTTTAGATTCAAACCAACCCGACTGTACTCCAACTGTGTCTAAACCTCAAGTGGGGTATGCCAATAGAACTTTCTCGCTCCAATATTTCCATCGCCGTAGGCGGTTCGTCAATCGGAAACTCGTAGACCAAGATAGTGGCGAAATGGTGTAAACTGGAAAAATGGGTCCGGGTCCAGTCCGACCCAGTCGGAACAACCCGGTCCGTAGGTCCGAGCCGGTCCGAGAAAGTGGCCTGGCCCGAGGGGTAGCCCGGCCAAACGGGGCGGCCCGGCCCAAGGGTGGCCCGACCAATATCGGCTCGGCCCGAGGGGGGCCGGCCGAAGGCAACCTGGATGAAGGGGGCCCGACCAAGGGCTGCCCAGCCGAAGGCAGCCCGGCCAAGGGCGGCCCGGCCGAAGGCGGTCCAGCAGTCTTCCCTCGCCGCGCCCAGGGTGGGGGTGCGTTCCCCCTATAACCCGAACGACTTATCCATTCGGGTGGGGACCCTAACCAGTGCTAGGTGGCACTGGTCCAGGTCACGCGGGACCATAAGGGTCCTGCTCCTCCCAGAAAGCCAAGCGTCCAGCCGTTCGGCTCGACCGGTGGCTGACTTGGCTGGCCGCCTATGCTCCTCCACAGCAGCGCGACGGCGCCGCTGTCCTGCTCCACCACGTGGCGCGACAACACCCCGCCTCCTCCACCATGGATCGGCCTAGCTGTGGCCTTCAGCTCCTCCGCATGGCCCGATGGCGCCGCACCCCCTCCACCGCGGCCCGGCATGGCCGTGGCCGCCTGCGGCCCTATGCGTGGCACGACGATTCTGCACGCCTCTGCCGCGGCCCATCGTGGCTGCGGCTCTCCTTCCACGCAGCACAACGGTGTCATGCCCTCTTAGCGACCCGGTGGCCTTGCGCCGTCGGTTCCTTCACGGTAGGTTTTCTTTGCGGTCGGCCCGACGTCAGCTACCGTTTCACCGCCTCTGTAATCAACAAAAGAGAACAACAAAGGGGGGGGGGGGGTCGGCCGTGTTCGTGCGGTCTAAGCCCTCCTCATTGTGGTGATATCAATTGGCAAAAAAGTGCTCAAAAAATGACGAAGAACATAGGCTAAAAATCATAAATAAAACAAATCAAATCCCTTTACCTCACTTGATGATCATTGAAGGTGGAAGGCGAGGAAGAGCGGACATCGATTCGTCGACGTCGGGTAGCGTCCAGGGAAGAAGCGTCGTCGGCATTCATCGCGGTCAGCTCCTTCTATTTTGGCTTAGTCGAAGATCAAAGACGGTGTTTGCCATTCTTTTTTGGAAGGATGAATTTCTCCAAGGTTTCTCCAAAGCTCCATCAAAAATAATGTGCCAACCAAAATAATGGTTTAAGCTAACCCATTATTTAATTGTTGGCCAAAAGAATTCAAAAGATTTCAAATTAATTAATTAATGTCATTAATTAATTTGTGTGGTTTTTGCACACTTATGAGGGAAGGTGAAGAGTTTTATCCTCCACTATGGGGAGTTAAGAGGGGTTTAAAGCTTGTGTGGTCCCACTAAGGATATCCTCCCAAGGGAGGTTATGCGCAGGTGGGCCCTATCACCATAACCTCCCATGTGAAGTTAGGGTGTGGTGGCCCCACCTCCAACCTCCCCTTGGAGAAATTAACCACCATAAATAAATATTAATTAACACTTTATTTTTATTTAATTTAGTTAAAATCCCCAATATCTATCTTCCATTATCGTCAAAATGCAACTGCGGTGAAGGTCTCACTATGTAATCATCGACGCTGCGAACTCAACGGTGCCCTCAGATTTCAATTCTGAGCTCCAGTTCAAAATATATAAAATCCCGCTCGTATGTTTACTGAACATACCTGAAGAAAACATTGGAAATTGATTCCAGGCACCTCGGGCCAAAAAATCAAGCATCGTAAATTTTTTCGAACTCGTAAAAATCCCATGAATTTAAGAAAAAAAATTCACGGAATTTCTGTTTCTTTACATTCTACCCACCTCAGATATTTATGTTCCCGTAAGCTACAACTCGAAATAAGGGAACAAAAGGGGGTATTGGGCACGTATCTGAGAATCCCGCTCCCATGTGCTCTCCAGGAGGTTCCCGTGCAGCCAGCGAATGCGCACCAGAGGTATTGACCATCCACGCAAGACCCACTCTTATCGATCTTCAATCTCCACTGGATCCTCCGTGAAGGTCACCTCGTCATCGATGTCTAGCTCCCCATGGTCGATGATGTGGGATGGGTCGTGTACATATCTCCTCAGCTGAGATATGTGGAAGACGTCGTGCACCTGATGAAACTGAGGTGGAAGAGTCGGGCGGTAAGCCACCTCGCCTACTCTGCTGAGGACCTAGAAAGGTCCGATGAATCGCGGAGATAACTTGCCGCCTCATCCAAATCTCTATAGACCTCATCGAGGTGAGACCCGTAGAAAGACGTGGTCACCATCCTCGAACTCCAGAGGTCTCCGTCTCCTGTCATCATACAACTTCTGCCTACTTTGTGTAGTCTTCATCCACTCCTGGATTATCTGCACCTTCTCTGTGGTAGCTCGTACCATCTTTGGTCCCACTAGTTCTAACTCCCATGGGTATGTCCAGCATAGTGGCGATCTGCAAGGTCGACCATACAAGGCCTCAAAAGGTGTCATACCGATGGTGGAGTGATAGTTATTGTTGTAGGAAAACTCTACCAACGGTATGTGGTTATCCCAGCTGCGACTGAAGTCGAGGACACTAGCACAGAGCATGTCCTCGAGAGTATGAATGGTCTGCTCAGTCTGACCACTGAGGATGGAAGGTGGTTCCTAAGCGAAGTTGTGTCCCAAAAGCCTCCTGAAACCCCTTCCATAGACGGGATGTAAATCGTGTATCACGGTCGGAGATAATAGAATAATGTACTCCATGCAACTTCACAATTTCGTACACAAAGAGGTGTCCCAAGATCTCTATTGAGCCCTGATCTCTGATCAGTAAGAAGTTGGCTGACTTGGTGAGTTGGTCAACGATCACCCATATCAAATCATGACTCTTAGATGTACGTGGAAGACCCATCACGAATTCCATGTATATCCCATCCCACTTCCACTCTGGGACCTTGAAGGGTTATACCAAGACTGCAGGTACCTGGTGCTCTGCCTTCACTTGCTGACAACTGAGGCATCGTGAGACAAACTCTGCTACTGCCTTCTTCATACCTGGCCACTAGTACTATCATTTGAGTTCCTGATACATATTCGCCACTCCTGGATGTACCGCTAGATGGGAAGTGTGAAACTCCCTCAACACTTCCTCCTGAAGTGCTACTGGTACCATGGTATATCCTCTAAATAGGATGATGTGCTCCCTACCTTCAGAAAATCCATCAGGTGCCTGCCCTATGGATATATGAGCATGTCGTGTCTTGTAGTCCGCATCCCCACGTTGTGCCTACCTAACTCGCTGAAGAAGTGGAGGAGTGACTGTGAGAGACTGTAGATAGGCTTCTCCATATCTATCCACGAAAGACATATGAAAGGCTTCCAGCTGCTATGTCGCCTCTCCTAGAAACTGTATAACAGATCTTCGGCTGAGTGCATCCGCAACAACGTTCCCCATACTAGGATTATAGACTATCTTGAAGTCATAGTCCTGGAGGGACTCAATCCAATGACACTATCGTAGGTTCAGGTCCTTTGGGAGAAGATATATCTGAGACTCTTGTGATCAGAGTAGACTGTGAAACGCTCGCACATCAGATAGTGCCACCACATCTTCAAGTAAAAGAACACTACTGCTAACTATAGGTCATGGGTAGCATAGTTCTGCTTGTGTTTTCTCAACTACTGAGAACCATACGTGATCACAGCTTTCTCCTGCAATAGGACACACCCTAGTCCGATCCCTGATGCATCACAATAAACTACATACCCTATGCCCTCCCCTGGAAGCCTCAAGATGGGGGCACTAGTCAACCTATACCTCGGCTCTTAAAATCTCTGCTGGTATCTCTCCAACCACATGAAGGGTTACCCCTTCTTCATCAACGCTGATAGTGGTGTTTCAACTCTGGAGAAGTCTGGAATGAACCTCCGATAGTATCCAGCCAAGCCCAGGAAACTCTGTACCTCTGTCACACTCCTGGGTGGATCCCAAGCAAGTACCACTTCAATATTCACTGGATCTACTGCAACCCCAGCCTCCGAGATGATGTGTCCCAAGAAGTGAACCTCTCTAATCCAAAACTAGGACTTTGAGAGATTACCATAAAGCTGGTGCTCTCGGAGTGTGTCAAGTACTACTTGCAAATGGTAGGCATGCTCCTCCTTAGTAGTCGGGTAAATTAGAATGTCCTCTATGAAGACTACGATAAAGAGATTGAGGTATGGCTGGAAGATCATGTTAATGAGACACATGAACAATTCTGGAGTGTTAGTTACACTAAAGTTCATAACCAAGAACCAATAGTGGCCCTACCGACACCTGAAGGACGTATTCTGCACATCCTCGTCTCGAACTCCGAGACAGTGATAACCTGATATGAGGTCTATATTCAAGAAACATTAAGCTCCCTTGAGCTGATCAAAGAGGCCGTAAATCCTCATAATTTGGTACTTGTTCTTCACAGTCATCTAGTTTAGGCGATGGTAGTCAACACAAAGCTGCAAGCTCCCATCCGCATTCTTGGTGAACAGAATCGGGGCTTCCGAGGGAGAAACACTAGGCCAGATGAATCTCTTTCCATGAAAGTCCTCTAGTTGTACCCTCAGCTAGCGAAGCTCAGCGAGAGACATCTGATATGATAGAGTAGATATCGGTGTCGTCCCAGGGTACAGGTCAATGTAGAAGTCTACCTCTTTGTGAGGAGGTAGTCCTGGAACATTGTCAGGGAAAACATCCGTGTACTGATCCACCACTACAGGATAACTCGGAATCTCCACGTAAACTGTTCCGAGGGTAAGGCAGGCCAACTGATGAGTGATCGGTTGTACCCTCCTCCAATTAAGTCCTTCTTGGGCTACAAAGTCTCCCTTCTCACTGGTGAAGGTGAACCTGGTCACATCTGTGCGGACACACCGCACTTTTCACCTAATGCAATCGATCTGAGCATGGACTGTAGATAACCAGTCTATACCCAAGATGACGTCGTAAGGACTTGACGTCGCTACGAGGAGATCCTAGCCGAAGATCTTGCCTCCTAAAGTAATCTCACACTACCTGAACCAGTGAGTAATCATTGAGTCTTCTCCCATAGGAGTCTCTACCTGTAAGAATCGATCCAACGGCTCCGTCAGAATCTCCGAGCTCCGAACGAGGGCAGTGGCTATGAAAGAGTGACTGACACCTGTGTCTATAAGAACTGCAGCTAAGGTGGAGTAGACATAGATCATACCTCAAATATTCTCCAGAGCGCCATGGTCATATGCCTCAGCTACCTGAAGCTGAGCTCCCCCCTGTCCACCTGTTCCCTACGGTTGGGGAGGACCTCCGGGTGGTGGTGGTGGCAACACCTCGAAACATCGCCCACTACCTATTGCACGTCTATATTCTCTACCACGTCCACTCGTTCCCTGTAGACTACCTCGATCGAACCTCTTCCTATGCCTTGTAGGTTCCTCAACTGTCTGATGATCGTTTGTACGGCGGGTCGGGCAGTCACGTGCCATGTGACCCTGCTTGCCGCATGAGTAGCATTGTCTACTCCTGGCATATGTGTCTCTGCTCTGTGTACCCCACACAACTGATCCTGAGTAATATAATCAACCACCTATGGGTCTGTTCCTCTTATACCTCTACGTCATCTGTCTACTTCCAGCTGTAGAAGACTCCACTACATGTCGACGAGTAGTGGGTCTCGCTGCTGGTGACTGCTCACAAAGGAAACTCTCTACCAGGAGGGCTCTCTCTGATACCCTTGCCTACGTCAGTATGTTGAGGGAGATCATCAGGGTTCTGATCTCTCGCCTACACCCCTGCTCAAAGGTCCAGGCCCTGAAGAATGGGTCTCACACCATATTTGTGGACTAGCGCGATAGGTCGGTAAACCTCACTGAGTACTATGATACTGTCATGCTACCCTGCTGCAGATGAAGTAGCTCCTATATTCGCACCGCATGAAGGGTGGATGGAAAAACTCTACCCAAAAAAGGCTCTCGAAGTCTTTCCAGAGTAATTTTGCCTCGTCGTGGACCTGAAACCTCAGACTCCACCATCTGCCTACTGCTACCTGAAGGAGACTGGCAGCAAGGATCGCCATGAGGTCTGCTGGTGTCCCTACCAGCAGGAAGACTCTCACCACGGCCTCTAGCAAATCCTTAGCCGCCTGTAGGTCTGTCTCTCCCTGGAACCTAGGTGGGATCTGGTGATGGAACTCATTCAATGTGCTCAAGAGGCATGCATCGTCTTCTACTGGGGCTGGTGGCATCGGTGTCCCAACAGAAAGTGGTATTGTTGGTTCCTCCGCTGATAAAGGGCCCTGCACCGAGGCATCATCGCTCGGTGGGCTGTTAGAGCGTACGAATCTTAGGGATCTAACTGGTCATCTCCGGGGAGGCATCTAGAAAGAAACAGATGTGACACGATCAAAAGGTTATAGCTGGTGAGCTGATATAAGAAAAATTTTAAAGACACGCACACAATCGGTGTTTTTGTGCACTAAGTCGGAAATCAGTAGTCATGGTCCTGGTGTATGGATATGTCGGCTGCCGCACCAACACTGGACTCCCTGAACTAAAAACCACACACAGTACCCTTAACACTATTGCTTTACAGAAAAGAAATATCAGATTCATATGTTTTGTGGTTGAACCGACTCCTCTGATACCAATTTGTCACGACCCGTACCTCGGGGCCCGTATCGTGACTACCCCAAGCCCGCCTTCCATAGGCCAGGGGTTGACGACTAGAACCAAAGGCGTAAATCCCTATACTGGGAAGGCACTGCCTTTATAACAGTAAACAAACACAACAGAGTATGCAATTGGAAGTAAAACACTAAGTAAAACTGTATACAAAAGAGTGTGCTGAATGTAAAGGGGTCGGAAATACAATCCCAACTATAAAGAACAATACAACTAAAAAGCTAGTACAACTGAAGAAAATAAGTAAATCAGTTATTGGGTCATCCTCAGGAATTCCCACCTGAATGGTGGGTACATATGGCCACCTCAGCACCCCAAGTCCGTTTGTGCACTCTGTGTACGTCTCGCCGAGTGGTCCACCTCTGGGTACCGTCCAGTTTTGCTACTCTCTGCTCCGATCAACATTGTCTGTGGTCTGCAACCAACACAATGAGGTGCGGGCATAACCTATGTAGGGGTGAGTATAATGGTACTCATTAGGGACCCCAATACCCTCAATGTGTCACAAAATCCAACAAGGATAACCAAAAAGTAGGGAATTAACGGATTACCCTTACTTAGGTATATGCCCATAAATATACCTAAGTTATTTAGTAACCCATCTCAATCATGAGGAAAATACTAAATTCATTGTCTCAGCTCAAACCAGGATTTCATTAAAGTATAGAAGTACATATGATTAATCGTGAAGCTAGATCATTATATTCATTCAAGAGGCATTGCTTATAACCTTATGGAGTCTGAACCACATAGGATCGATATGTACTAACCCCCGCAATGACCCACACAGGATCTGACCCACACTGGATCGGTATGTGCTAACCCACATAGGATCACTGAGAACTGACCCACACAGGATGTGGCCCACACTGGATTGGTATGCGCTGACCCACACAGGATCACTGAGAGCTGACCTCCGTATGATCTATCTCCAACCTTCGCCTCACTATCGACCACTGGATTCCTCACACCCGGTACGCTCGAGTTCTGTAGAATCTACCCTTGAGATATTGGTCATAACTAGACCTCCACTAGACTCCACTAGACTCCACAAAGGAGTAACCCAAAGGACCTTCATGTCGTAAGGGTTTTAAAACGACAAACGGTGCGTCAATCGGACTTCCGGTCTGTGAGTTATTGGCATTTCTATTCCAGGGGTCCGGTTGGGTTTTAGATTCAATCCAACCCAAACGTACTCCAAGTGTGTCCAAACCTCAAGTGGGGTATTCTAGTAGAACTTTCTTGCTCCAAGATCTCCATTGACGCAGGCGGTTCATCAATCGGACACCTATACCCCAAGATAGGGGGAGAAATGTTGTAAATTGGCCAAACGGGTCGGGGTCCAGTCCGACCCAGTCGGACTGACCCAGCCCGACCTGGTCCATGGGTCCGATCCGGTCTGAGAAAGCAGCATGGTCCAATGGCAGCCTGGCCTGAGGGCGGCCCGACCGAGTGCGGCCCAGCCGACGGCGGCCCGACGGCCTGCCCTACCCCACCCAGGGGGGAGGCGTGTGCCCCATGGCACCTGAACGACTTAGATGTTCGGGTGGGGACCCTAACTGGTGCCAGGTGGCGCCAGTCCAGGTCACATGAGACCATGAGTGCCCCACTCCTCCCATCTGGCCAAGCATCCAGCCGTTCGACTCCATCGGCAGCCGGCCCGGCCGGCGGCCTCGGCTCCTCCGCAGCGGCGCGACGGCGCTGCGGTCCTGCTCCACTACGCAGCGCGACGACGCCGCACCCCCTCCGCCATAGTCCGGCATGGTTGTAGCCCTATGATTCCCTCCGCGCGGTGTGATGGCGCCGCATCCCTCCTCCGCGGCCCATTTTTCCGCGACTCTCCTTCCGCGCAGTACAGCGGTGTCGTGCCCTCTTGGAGACCCGGTGGCCATGCGTTGTCGGTTCCTTCACAGTAGGTTTTCTTTTTGGTTGGTCCGACGCCTTCCACCGTTGCATCAGCTTCGTCATCAACAAAAGAGAAAAATAAAGGGGGGGGATCCGTGTTCGTGCGGTCTGGGCCCTCCTTGTTGTGGTGATATCAATCGGCAACAAAGTGATCGAAAAACGACAAAGAACAGAGGGTAAAAATCATACATAAAACAACTCAAATATTCCTACCTCACTTGACGATCGTTGATGATGGAAGGATAGGAAAAGCGGACATTGATTCGTCGACATTGGGAAGCGTCTGGGGAAGAAGCATCATCGATGTTCTTCGCGGTCGGCTCCTTCTCTTTTGGCTCGGTCGAAGATCAAAGACGGTGTTTGTCGTTCTTCATAGGAAGGATGAAGTTCTCCAAGGGTTCTTCAAAGCTCCACGAAAAAGAATGTGCCAATAAAAATAATGGGTTAAGCTAACCCATTATTTTTTTTTCCCAAAATATTTCAAAAGATATCAATTTAATTAATTAATGCCATTAATTAATTTGTTCGGTTTAACACACTTATGAGGGAAGGTGAAGAGTTTCATCCTCCTTTATGGGGAGTTAAGGGGGGTTTAAAGCTCATGTGGGCCCCACCAAGGATATCCTCCCAAGGGAGGTTATGTGAGGGTGGGCCCCATCACCATAACCTCCCATGGGAGGTTCGGGTGTGGTGGCCCCACCTCTTACCTCCCCTTGGAGAAATTAACCTCCACAAATAAAAATAAAGTAACACTTTATTTTTATTTAATTTAGTTAAAATCCCCAATATCTATCTTCCATTATCGTCAAAACGCAACTGCGGTGAAGGTCTCACTAAGCAACCACCGATGTTGTGATCTCAACGGTGCTCTCAGATTTCAATTCCGAGCACCAGTTCAAAAGATATAAAATCACGCTCGTACATTTACTGAACATTACTGAACAAAACTTCAGAAATTGATTCTGGGCACACTGGGCCTCAGAATCAAGCGCCATAAATTTTCGAGGACTCGTTAAAATCCCATGAATTTAAGAAAAAAAATTGAATTTCCATGTCTTTACATCATCCTTCCCTACTTTGTAATGTATTGAGAATTCATAATCATTCGTCAATTCTAACAATCTTCTTTAGTTTATTTCAACTCCTTATTTGGGAATATATTATTCAACATATTGGGATTAGTATATACGTCACAACATTATCAATAATGATAATGTCACCAATTTTTTAACGAAAAGATCACTACCCCCATCATGAAACTATCTATTGGTTAATTTTTCCCATGAGTCTAAAATTTGTCTGTAGAATACATAATTACATTATGTTCTACATGAAGAAACAACATAATCACTTTTTATAGGAATCAATGTATATTAAAAATCCTTCCAAACTATTTGGTAATGTATGTATAAGAGTAGTGACTAACCTATTTTTTCATTCCATGAAAGGTACTTCATGTTACTCTATCTAAAGGAAATTTACCCCCTTCCTTGTAAACATAGTTAGCGGATTTTATATCCATGGTAAATTACTCATAAATAATCTCTAATATATAACTACGCCATGAAAACTATAGATCTTAGTGACTTTTTTAAGTCTTTTACATTGTTCAATAACTTCCATCTTTGATGGATCTATTGATACAACCTTGAATGTTATGACATGACCCATGAATGGCACTTTCTATGGCTAGAATTTAAAATGTCTAAATTTAGAATAAATGTTATCCTTTCTCAAGGCCTTTAACAGAATCCAGAAATGATCTTAAATATGTTCATTTTTCTTTGAATATATATGAATATCATTTATAATGAAAACCAAATTTTTTTTCAAGATAGTATCTAAAGACTGTATTTATTTGATATAGGATGATATTAGGATCATTCATAAGCCCAAATGGAATCACTATAAATTCAAAGTGTCCATACCTCAGATAAAATGAGCTATTGGATGTATGCCCTCTTTTAAAAAACAATTAATAATATCTATATTAATGATCAATCTTCGTGAAGTATCAATATACAATGATTTAATTGAAAACATTATCAATTACTGGTAGATGAATTTTTGTGATTTTATTAATATTACAATAATAAATGCATAACACATCAATCCATCCTTATTTTTTAATAATAGGACAGGTGCACCCCACGTTGAATCACTGGGGTATATAAAAACCTTTTCCAAATTCCTATTATGTTTATTATTTTACTCCTCCATTTCAATGGGATCCATTATATATAGAATTAGAAAGATAGGAATGTTCAGGATATTATTTTGATTTGAAAATCAACCTCATGTTCTAGGTATATACCATATATTTCACTGAGAAATACATTAGTATACTATCGTACAATTGGTATGTTACTGATGTAATCTTCCTCCCTAATTGTTTGGGTCATGAGTCTACCATTAATGGGAATCATAACCCATATTATAGAATTTTCATTTATAGATATTTCATAATCATCCTTACATTGATAATTGATAACATGATGATTTGAGATATAAAATATGATTTTCTAATCCTGAAATATAGTATTCGATTTATTTATGGAAATCCAATACATAACTTTTATTATGTAAAATCTAACTAAAATGATGATGAATTAGATATATATGATGTATTCTCCCAAAAATCTCAATTGGAGTAGATTTATATATCTTAGAGGTGATCATTGTGGAAATAAGTTTTTTATATATAGTTAAATATCCATTTCATGAGGTGGTGATTCCAAATTTTTGGATGATTTTAGGATATATATAGATTCAATTACCATGAATCAAATAATGTATTAGTATTTTTATAAAATAGATCATGTGTACCTCAGATCAAATAGTTATCACGATCTACCTTAATGGAATGGATAATGAATGATATTCCTTATAAACTTGGTATGGATGGTTTTTGGGGCCTATTTTTCTCACCGACATGACGGTTGAGGCATTGATTCGTATGATTTCTAGACACCTTTCACTTGATGTAATATAGTGTTCGTGGATCATTATCTTGGACCATATTCTCTTCTATTGCATTAATCATTCTATTAGCCTTACTTAAATTATAGTGGGCATGGTGTACTTCTTTACCACACTTAAAACACTTACATTATACCCTAATGAAATTACTTAAGTGATTTCAATAATATTTATTTCATTAGAAATTGGTATTTCTTACAACCATGTGTATTATCATCAAATCTTCAATGATACTCCACTTTCCATTTCATTTCCCTAAAATAATGTCAATTTCTTTATTTCAAATCTAATTTTAGATCAAATAGGAAAATAACTTTGTGTATACTGAAGTTTCTTATGGACAAAAACCATCGAAGACAACACTTTAATATTGTAATGAAACAATTGATTTTACTATCATTATCTAAGATGAAACTTAAGGCATACCTCACGAGTATTGATAAATTTTACTCATAAGATCCAATAGAATCATCATATTTTTAATTAAATTGAGAGAAATGATACTCTATTTTTTCAATGAATTTTAGAAAAATTATTAGTGTCAAATATCTTCTATAACTATTCTCATTCCATAGAGTCTACTTCCTCAATTTATGTGGTATTTTTATTGAGATTTCCCCACTTATCAGCATCACAATCTAAGATATGGATGACCAAAATTAACTTCTCACGATATAATCACTAAATAATGGAAAATATTATTTATATCCCATTGAACCACTACGAAGAAACCAATGAATTAAATGACCTGCTAAAATAGTTTAGATGTTTTGTTCCTTCCATGGTGTGACTATGACCTGAAGATGTTTTAAATTTTTTATCATAGCTTGGGATACATGGGTGATAATTACCATGTGGTTTTTTATTCCAACCGTAATGTTATTAGGATTAAAATAAGGATAATCTAGACAATGTCCATTACAATCATTATTGACTCAATTTTTTTGGGTTCCCACCATTACCTAGATTAAAGGAAAATTATTAATGAGTAAAAAAAATTAATGAATGTCTAAATAAGGAAACTATAAAATTCAAACTAGGATTTAAAAAAACATGCATACTTTAGGATATGAATATATAGGTTATTATGGATTAGATTTCTTACATAATTAGTTATATACTAGAATACTTTTGAGGGGTTCATAGATAGAATATGAAATAACCAAAACATATCCCATAGGAGTTTCAAACTTGTTATATATATATTCATATTTTAAAATCACCATGTTATGATTGAGTTAATACATAATGAACCCCCTTCTGGGATACTACTGCTAGGTACATCTATGACAGAGCCTGTATCTACTTTTAGTATCATGTCAGAGATGTTATTATTAATAAAACCATACAATCTCTACTTTACCCAAATTTTTGGATGTTAAACTATTCTTATACTTATTCATTATACTTATCCCTAGGGTTTTAACTAATTGTTTCTAAAATAATTCCTAAAATAACTAAACCCTCCTATGATACCAATGAAATTGACTCAATCTGAACATAAATTAAATAATACTATAATTACATGATTTTGATGTATTTCAAAAACACTCATACAACCAAAAGACTGAAATTTTCAGTTTCTTAAAAATTATCAACATTAAAAAAGTATTTTACAACCCTTGAAAACATTATACCATAATAATAATTATATATACCCCTTTACTATACATATCACATGATATAATCTCCATTATTACATGGGGAATGAAAACATACGAAATGGGTGATCTTGGACACTAAATATGGGAAAAACACATCATAATGTATAAAATCATAAAAATAAATAAAAACATGGTGAAGAAGATAGATATCATATTAAAATATAATAAGATCATAAATAATAAACATAAAACATAGTAAAGTTACATAAAATAAAAAAAACATTAAGAAACCATAAAATTTATGACATGGGTAAAATACATATCAATTATAATTTAAAATATGTGTATGGAATAATTGTGTATAATAATTTATAAATAAGAAACAAAATGAAAACATGTAATATCATGAAAATGAAATGAATCATTTAATTATGGAATTATTTCATAAACATCCTCAAAATGTGAGAATACAATAATCATAGAAAAATCATTGTGAGAAAACTCATTTCTCCAACATCTGTGTAAGAAAACTCACATTTTCCACTAATTAGTGTTTCATGAGATATAAACATAAATAAATTCATCGTAGGGTGGTATAGGAAACCATACATCATTATCCTTACATATTTTTTCCTCTTAAAATAGTTCATTATTGTATCATAAAGAAAATATGAAAAAATGGGATACTTAAACATTTCAAAAACACCATGCAACATGAACTTAAGAAATCATTGGATTAAAAATTCACTTTTTTAAAATGGAATCATATAATAATAAAATATATACGGTGATGAAAACATCAATTCAAGAGAGATATATATTGTAGAAAAAATATAAGTGAAAATATAAAATTAGTGAAAAAATATTTTAAACAATTTTATAAAAGATAAAAAAAAAATTGCAATAGAAAAAAATTGAGAAGTGAAAGAGAATTAATTTTAAATCCTTGTTATGGTGATTTCTAAATAAACAATGATTGGAAGGAAACATAAAATAATGCTAATAAATCTAAAATAGAAAATAATGAAAAGGAATTGATTTATTAATCTTATTAGGCCATTTAATAGAAACTCTGTATCATATAAGTGTTGAAATACCATCATTTCATAAAAGAGTTAAAGGAATGTTTGAGGAATAAATGAAACAAAACATATTGAAGAAAAAATTTTTGATAGGATATACATGGTCATGGGAGAAAAAGATTCCTTGGTAAGATTGAGAGTTATTCTTACAAACATTATACATTAATCTTGGAAATTTTTTTATCAAAGAACTATTTATTGGTAATGAGAATTAATTTACCCATAGAACAAGAGGATATACCCTATAAAATGGTATTTTAGAGATAAAATAATGTTTGAAATGTATATTTATGTAAGAAATATTATGAACCAATGAATCTAAAATAGGGTCGATGAAACCCTTATGGTATTAGTATTGTATGAACCAAAAAAGATTGATAGAAATTTCATGAAATAGATATAAAAAACCCATGAAATTAAATTTATTTTTATGTATGAAAGTAATAGGGAAATGAATAAACTGTATAAAATAAATGAACATGCACAATAGAAGACATGTCCCATGGGGTTGAAAATGATAGAAAGAAACCCTTATTGTGGTTTATATTCGTTCTATGGATGTACCTATATTCCGGAATAATCCTCTCATGTTTATTAGATACATTCTTAGTAAACCTATGCATATATTTTTAACTTTAAAAGGAACATTTGTTTGTTGTAATAGTGTGTTACCTAGACCCAACTATGCAATGCTTTTGATTACCATATCATGTATACAATTATTTATAAATGATGTATTCTTACCGTTATAGTGTAGAATTTTCTACTTCAACAATTTAATGGTAATTACCATGGATTAATTGTTATATATATATATATATAGGTTATAGTAGATCCTAGGCTATAATGAGAACATTTAGATGGTATGAAATTAATCTTAAACAATGGTCTTAAGGTCTAGATACATCTTACTGACCGGATATAGTAGACATATGAATATTTAATGTTGTGGGTCATAATCATTGAGAATTATTCTAATGATGTTCACACTTGGGGATTTATAGTAGTGAGATCATAAGGAGAGACCTGCCAATAAGAACACCACATGTTTTAGGTGTCATTAGTCATTCCTATCCATGGAAATGTGAATTGGTCTCCATACTTGAGATCATTGCCAATGTGTTCCATTTGATTGTGTACATTGATGCATAAAAAACCCATGATAATGAAATCATGGTGAAGTAGATTGTGTTTGGTGCTTCATTAGTGGCCTGACATCGGTTGAATGGCCATGGAATGATTTTTTTCTTCAAGGTTAAGGAATTTATATCTATCGGGATACATTGATCAGGATGATAGTGCCTTTCAAAAGACCATGTCCCTGGCAGTCTAGGGAAAGTATATCCAGTTAGATAAAAAAATAATAAACAAATAAAACGTCATGACATGGGTGTGTATCCTTATTTATGAGATATTAAAGACAAAGAGAATATATTACATAGTGCATGTTCAGAGGTTGGTTGTTGCTGCTATGAAAATCCTTATGTCTTTAGGGTCCATGATGGGTTTTGAGATCCAGATCATGGTCTATGAATAGTATTCATTGCTAATAAGATATAGGTCAAGAGTGTCCCACAAAATTGAGTATTCAAGAAGCTTCCCTGTTCATTTGAATAGGTATATTGGACATGGTGGGCTCCACCCCTAGGGTCTGGACTTTGTACAGGGATATACGATCACCAAACTGATAAATAAATTCATATTATTCATGTTAATAAAAATGAGCATTCAGTTTATTTATTAAATTTATTTACAAGTTGTTAGTAAATACACGAAAATATTATTTGAATGAATATATGTTTAAAATATTGAAGGTTCATAAAATATTTGTGTGAAGTACAAGTTGAGTTAATGGCTTAATTGTTTTCACGTAATATATTTATTATATTATCAGTAATAGATAATAATAATAATAATAATAAATGATATTTTTTACTTAGTTTAGTAGTAAAAAATATAATTATTATAGAGTGCTAATTATTCCGGGTTGAGAAGGAATTTCTGGGTATTTTCTTAGCACACATAAAATAGAAGAAGAGAGGAATTCACATGGTAATATTCATGGTATTTCTTTCTCTTCTTCTCTATCCCATGTTCTACGGAGAGAGAGGCTCAGGATCCAGGAGACCAGATTGACCTCTATCTCACACATTATATGCAAGGCGATGCGGTGATCATCAGAGAGTCGAAGACATCCTCAGATCTCTGCGCTGGCACACGGAATTCGATGGTTGGTGATCCCACATTGTCTTGAAGTGCGTGTGGATGATCTTGAAGAAATGGGCTTTAGATTCTTGATGCATTGGATTGCCAATGATGACCAGACTTCATGCGCGACTTCATAATTAAACCAGGTATTTATGGTTTTATTATTGTGTTTAATCACATTTTCGCATGATCCTAAGGAAGTAATCTCCTAGTGATCCACCGATGTCGACAAGTTCATGTTGTTCATCATTGAAAAGTTTTAGTAACCCATTTTTGGGGATTCCATTGCATGACTGGTACCGTCACTTTGTATTAGAGTGACAGGTGAAAATTTTCATTGATGGGAAAAATAAAATTGCATTAATGATATAAGAGGGCATCGTTCCGGTCCAGATGCCGCAAACAGATTTCGAATTCGACCTCAGATGACCAAGCCGTTGTTTTCCAAATAAAATTTATTATGGGTTGAAATATTTCTATCTTTCCGAGAATATAACAGTTATTTCCACCCATGTATTATTATTATTTTTTAAATGATTAAAATAATTGTTGAAAATAATGACAATTTTATAAAAAAAAAATACTGTAGGCTTTAGAAAATTTGAAATTGGTGGTGATGTTTTCAATCCGGTGGAATTTTTTAAAAAAAATTAAAAAGGTGGTGGGGAATGGATAATCACATATGCCAAGCAGTGAAAAAATGCGTCTAACACAAGTGGCTGCTCGACCCACTGCCATCTCCAATCCATTGCATGAGCATTGCGGCGGCTCCTTCCCCGCCTGGATTCTTCTGCACTTGGGGATCCTCACAGCCGCCAACCCAGCTGACCAGCTCCAGCCCCGCTACAGCCCGCCCTGGCCGCACATGTCTCCCCTCTGCCGCGCCGCTCCTCCGTTTCGGTGGCATCCAACGGTGATCCGGTCCAGCTTGGACCACATTCCTAGATCCCGATCCGGTGACAGCCACCTACCCCACGCCACATGGGACTTCTCCATACTGACCACTCTCTTAGTCAGTGTTCCCCTCCTGGAGCAGATCCCGCCTCCACTGTAGCGAGCAACCCCTCGGCCGACAACCCCGTCTGGATCATCTTTCACCCCCCTTTCCCGATCTTGTACCAAATCTGGCACTTACCTGAGGCTGTTCCACTCGGTTGTCACCTTGGACCCACTACCACGGGAGAGGTTACCTTCTGCACGGACCCACTTCACCCCGAGTCGATCCTCAACATGTCTTCCCATCCTGGAATGAGTTTGACCGATCCTCTCTATCCCATAACCCCCATACATGGGGTTCGAGTAGCCCGGAATGGACCTGCGCGGGTTTCGGCTGGTGTTTTCGGGGCCCTATTAATTTTAAATCATAAATACATAATTAATTTAATTAATTTAATATTGATTTCAAATTAAATTAATTAAATATTATTTTTTGATTAATTGAGGCTTAAATTAATTTAATTTGGTTTAAAATTAAATAAATAAATTAATTTGATTTTTAGTTTTATAATTCAATTAATCGATGGGACTAAATGAAGAAACTATTGAAATAAATTTTAATTCAATGAAAATTCCCTCAGAAATTAATTAATGAAAGTTTAATTTTAATTCTATATTTATTTTAATATAAGTGAGTTTAATGAATATATGATAGATCACGAGCCTTAGACCAACCTATGTATGTTTGGTGCATTTTCTTTTTTTATTTAATTATTGCAATGGTTTGTAATAAGTAGTAAAATAAAAGGTGATCCGCGTATCGTCTCTGTTTTATTATTGGTATAATGGCCTACATGTCCAATTTTGATTTGTATTTTATACTACATAGTTCCCCTTGTCTGTATGCGAGTACTATTGTATTATGATGAGACGAGCAGAGACACACTTTGCAATAAGTTCTGGTGACGGACAAAACCAAAGACAGATCCATTGGATGGGCAAGTGCTGCAAATTGAGTCGTAAGTGACGAGAGTCAAGGTATATCACCCAGGGTCTAGATTGATCCATTATTCACTCAATAGATAAACCATTAGAATATGATCTTAATTAGGGTGTCATTTTAATTTTAATGGATTGTTATTTTATTGTATGTGTAGTTAATTCGAGAACACATAAAATAATAAACAAGCATGTAAGATAAAATGAACATATGACGCGATTGATATTTTCTACTGCATTTTCAGTTGCAAGTAAGAACAAATAGAACATGCATATAAAATATAAAATGGTTTATTTCATCAAATAAAAATAATAAAATCCCTCAAGGAAATAATAAGCAGTAATCGCCTTCCATCATTCAAATTTGGAAAAAACCGGGTCTTCAGGGTGCTCATCCTGCCAAAACTGAGGGTGCCCTTTACTACCAAGGAATTCATAAAAGAGTTGTTGGTAAATTTAACTAAAATTACAGAAAAGAAGTAGCCAAATATAGGTTTTTGTAATTTTAAATGCAAGTGTTTATTAAATCATGTTATGATTTTATAACATAGGACTTTATTCAAAAGATCAATGAACCGTGAGTTAATGTGGTTGGACAGCAAAACACCGACCTTGAACACACCACGTAGAGGTGTATCCAAAGTTTGTAGACTATGAGGGGTGGTTTGGGGATCCTTTCCACTTGAATGTTCAAGTGACAGAGCATTCCGATTCTAGCATAGAAAGTTCCTGGAATTTGATGAAATAGTGGAACATTTAATGATTTAATTAATCAATCAAAATTTATAAATCGATAATCATGATCAAAGTACTACACTTATGAAATTTTCATTTTTATAAAAATGGAATGTTATACCACATGTAATACTGTGATAATCCTAAAAAAATGGACAATGTAAATGTCTACACTAGTACAAGTATCCATGAATTGTATGGGTGCTTGTGTATAGTACTGTGATATTGGAAATTCAAGGAACCAGTTTCCCCAACACATGTTAAGTCACCTCAAGAAGTGAGGGAGTAATATTACTTATAGGAGACTCATGTATAGAGAATATGTTGGTTATGTCATAATTCTATCACCATCGTATGATTTTATTTTTTTTTTCACTGCATCAGGTATTTGGTGATATATCATGTATTCTCATCTTTGAGAAGTTTTCAAGGAGAAAGTGAAGCAAGATATGAATGGGTGATTATTACACAAGCATTTGTAAATTGAATGATGTATCATGATATTTTGATAGATCCCTTTGCTATATAATTTTACCCATTTACTTAAGTCTAGTTTTTGGTTAAAAAATGGAGAGTAATTGAGAAAATGATTCATTACTAATTGAGGTATGGTTTTCCAAATAAATAATAATATAAATTTCATATTAATTTTAAATTCTTATGGCGAACAAATTGAATGGTAGGTCGAAAAGGCCAATGAAAAGTAATGCCAAAATCATATTCAGAATGTCCTTCAATGAAAGTGGTATTAACCAAAGTTTATTTCCATTTTATATTATGATAGAAAACTATGGAAGTTTAATCACAATAAACTGAAATAAAGAAGAATGTTACCACTTCTTCTTTAGGATTATTCATCAATGTAATGTTTTGGTTTTACTTCATTGATATTCAATACAATATCATTTTCACATATTTATATTTATTCACAGTAACCATATAATTATAGAAATAATACTAGAAGTTATATGTATTCTCCAAGTGGATGAGAAAAGGTGATTCCTTGGCGAGTGGTGAGAATTACACGACATCAATATTGCCAAGTGAATAATTCTTGTAGAACATTTATTTTGTATGACTTATTTTTTTTGTCATATGTTCTTTAGACACAAAGATACATTATTCATGGTTTAAGAATTACTATTGATTGAGGTTTTCAATACACGAGTAATAGTTCACGTGATACATAAATCATAATCAATAAGTGATGAATATAAAATGTAATACTTTTAACCATTTGTGGAAAGATAATTCCTTTTCACGTAAAACTCAAAGTGGGTTTTATGAATATGCCGAATATGGAATTTATACTTGGCACAAATAAACACCTTTGGTATTGTAGAATTCATTAGTTTGGACAATGAAACATTTAGAAATAATGGTATTACACAATGATTTTAGAATTAGTTTAGCTAAAGAGCGTAAACTATTTCAAGGTTAAGCTAGAGGAATATATATACATCATAAGATAGGTTTAAGTAATTAAAGAATGATAATGTGAATTAAGAACATAGTCAGATGATATGAGTTTCTTTGAGCTGGGATTCTCAAGAATATATTAACTATGCAATCATCGATAATGTAGCATTGAGTAATTCCTCAAAACACATAACCTTATCAACATCATGACATTGAATTTAATGATGATGATTGATGAAAAAATATTACATGTTAATGTTGATCAACAAATATTAGCCTGGAACAATTCATAAATGAAAATTTTATACATCGGAGTTATGATGTAATGAGTATCAATGGTGAAACTTTAAGAAACATCCATTACCTGTCATGTTGTGATTCACAAATAATTGCAATATCCTATAACCTTATGCAAACTATTATGACTAATGGATATCATAACAATTGAATTATTATGGAAATCCATTATATCTTAAGACAAGTGTTTGGGTGTAAAGAGTTCATTAGGATATAAAAAACATTCATCAGGTATAAACACACAGTGAATCTATAGTAATAATCCTAATGGTTTCATAGTATATTAGGTGAATCCCTATCATAGAAATGATTTAGTCAAGTGATAGAATGCATTTCTATAAGGGTTCACATCACTATGGAGATAGTGGGAGATAGATTGACTTGGTTTTAGTCAACAATGAAGATATTGATGTAGTTGGCATAGGAACTAGTTCCACAAGAGCATGTGGAACCGAGTATGTTCCATAGACACAAACTGCATAGGAATGATAAAACCATGGTATTGGTTTTTGTATTCACCACTGAGGGTGATATATCATTCATTTTGAATAATATATCTAACAGGTTTACAGTGTAAGGTAATTAGATATGCTTTACCAGAATAATTACAATTAAATAAATAGATTCTTAGTATCAATGTGAAAAGGGGGATTAATATAATTAATACTTCCATGGTTATTCAAATGAGTTTATACATGGATGGTATTAGAATAGTACCAATATGGATCGATTGGTTACACCAAGTCGTTATGACCAAATCCAATAGAATTTTACTTCTAATGGTAAATTTCTATGATCATATTATATAGATCATTAGATGTCATGAACTTCAAACATAGAAGGAGTCTATACAACAAAACCCAAAAGGGGTGGTCATGTCACAGAATGCTAATAATGGTTTCATGTTTCTGATATCTAGTTTAGGATTAATGTAAGAAATGAGATCGTAGAATATTAATTTGGAATGAATGTTTTCCATTAATCTACTATATGTTAATGGGATCACTATGGTTTTCTATGTAAAATACACTGTTCAAAATATGGAAAATAGATTGGTATTTAAGTTAGTTAAGGCCATGATATAAATTATTCTCCACTGATTGAATTAAAGTAGCAACTTGTGTTCTAGGGAATATGGTCTACTTAGGTGGATCTAAAGGTTTCTTGGACCTAGAAAATCATACATATAGTGACATGGTATTGAAAAATACAAGTTGGAACAATTTAAGATATAATTATTACCAATGTCACATGGAATATTATCTCTAGGTATACATTTCTAGCACATCGTAGGAGAGAAACATGGTATGTTGGATACCATAAGTATTAGCGATCGATCAACCACTCATTACATGATATGTACACGAACTGATATTGGTGGGATATACTTTATAGTATGAAAATATTAGTTATATCCAAGAGAACTATAAATAAAGTAGTAAGTACAATCTCATTGTACATCAGAAAGTACCAATGATATGTTCTTGGGAAGTGGAGAAGAAATGATACTAGATTTAAGGGGACAAAAACTAGTCTAAATCAGATCCATTTGATTTTAAATAATAGTTAAGACAAGGTGATGAGAGTGAAAATATCACATAATCCATTGGTATCCATACATAGAAATATTGAGGATTTTTATTTTCCTGAGTAAGCTAAGTTGCAGATGAATGCAATGATTTGTTAAAATTCTTGGAATATACCTAGTAAGTAAAGTATTTTCATAATGTAAATTATGGTATTATTACTATCCAAGATTCCATGTTATGACAGTGGAAAAAAGGGATATACTCAGGGATATAATCTCTTGAGAAGTTTTTTTCTAGGAGATGGGGTCACAAATAGAAAAATAGACATGTGAAAGAAACGTGGTAGGCCCAACAGCTAAAGCCTTGACTCAATAGAAAATTGATTTTATCACGTGATAGCTAAAAAGTATAGTTACCATGTTGGATATAGTAAAAGTGGGAGTTTTGTAATAGTGGGTGTCGTAGAACATACTATAATGTGATTTTGATTACCATGTCATGCATACAGTTAGTTACACATGATATATTCATACAATTATAATGTAGACTTTTATAAGCCCATAATTTCATGATAATTCCCATATATTAATTATCATATCCAAAGGTTATAGAAGATCCCAAGATATATTGAGAACCCATAGATTATATGAAATTAATCTTAAACAAAGGTCCAATGGTCTAGAAATATCTTACACACTGGACATAATAAATTATTGACTATTAGGTGATGGGGGCTCATAATCCTTGAGAATTATTTTCATAATGTTTGCACTTGGTTATCTCTAATAGTGAGATCATGAGGACTTATCATCTAATTAGGGAACCACGTGTTTCATGTGTCATTGGTCATTCCTATCTACAGACATTTGTAATGGTCTCCTGAATTAAGATCATTTTCAATATGTTTCATTGGATTGTGTACATTATTGAAAAAAAACATGATACTAAAATTGTGGCGAGATAGCTTGTGTTGGGTGTGTCATTGTTGGCATGACAATGGTTTAATGGTCAGGAATTGATTTTTCACTTACAGGTTAAGGAAGTTTTATATCATGGCCATGTTGATCATGATGGTAGTACCTTCATAAGACCATTATCACAGTATTTGAGGGTAAGTCCTTCCATTTAGATCACAAAATAATAAGGAAAGAAAAGGATGATGACACATGTGGCCATCCTTCTTTATGATATATTCAAGACAAATAGATTATATTACACATTGTGTGTTTGTAGATTTGTTGTCACTACTATGACCATCCTTATCTATCAAGGGTCCATGATGGGTTGCTAGATTCCACACTTGGTCTATGAATAGTATTCACTACTAAAGAGATAAGGGAATAGAGGGTAACATAGAATGGTGTATTCAAGAATCTTCCCTATTCAAATGTATAGGTATATTGCACATGGTGGGACCTACTATTGGGGTCCGATATTTTTCCAACGAGATACGATCACCAACGTAATAAATAAATTCATATTATTCGTGTTAAGAATATTGAGCATTGAATTTATTTATTAAATGTATTTACATGTTTTTAATTAAATACATGAAAATATTCTTTGAAGTAATATATATCT
The DNA here is from genome assembly GCA_963277665.1 of Viscum album. Classification (NCBI taxonomy): domain Eukaryota; kingdom Viridiplantae; phylum Streptophyta; class Magnoliopsida; order Santalales; family Viscaceae; genus Viscum; species Viscum album. The sequence continues at coordinate 1,530,429,643 of OY728120.1, read as the reverse complement.
AAAATATTCTTGTTTCATTTAATATGTTTGGGAAGTACCAGATTTGTTAATGACTCAATTATTATCATGAAATATATTTATTATATTACAAAAAAGTGATAAAAATAATCAATGATATTTTTGACAGATTTTAGGAGTAAAAATATTGTATGTATAGAGTGTTAGTTATTCAGGGCTGAGAAGACATTACCATGTATTTTCTTAACACTCGATAAATAGAAGAAGAGTGGAATTAACTTGGGAAAATTCGTGGGATTTCACACCCTTTTTCTCTTGCCCACATTCTAGAGAGGGAGGATATTGATCCAGGATCTCATATCATGATATATCTCATGCATGTCAAGAAATATAATGCGATGATCGTAGGAGCATTAAAGGCACCTTTGGATCTCTGGGCTAGCACTCGGATTTCGACGATCGGTTCTCCCATAGTTTCTTAAAGTACGTGTGGATGATCTAGAGGAATTTAAATTCAGATAATTTGAGAAGTCATTGCCAACAATGATCAGATGTAATGAAAATCATCAAATTTAAACCCTGTTTTTTACAATTTCAATATTGTCCTTAATCTCTTTCATGTGTGATCCTAAGTAAGTAATCAGGCAAATATTTGCAGACAGTGAAAATTTCATGGCGTTCATCAGTGAACAATTTAAAAAATATTTTTTGGGGCTTCTACTACATGAATGGTACCTTAATTATTATAATATTATACTTAATTATTATATCATATTTGCCTATGTTTGTTTGAAAATAGAATTAGTGTTTTATTATTTTGGTAATTTTAGTGACCGAAGATGACATTTTAATACTAAGTTAAACAATCAATATAACCATTCTAGAACCATAGATCAATAATTATTTACATATTAAATTATGAAAATGTTAGTATTTTTGTTCGCATAGTTATCCATTATAGATTTTTAAAACATTTTTCAAGTAGGTTGTTTGTCTGGCCCAAACATGAACATATCAAAATTTGATGGATGAGCATGGTAAGGAAATTGTTTAATTTGATATAAAATAATTATAATATAAGTATATTGATATTATTTATATATTTTATGGGTTTCATTATATTTTATGTGGTTTTAATAATGAATTAATATTGTGGTGAAAAATAAAAAACATTACTCCATGGAGGCATCATTCCTCACAATGCACGATCAATGTTCATTTTTTTCTATTTGTACATGAAGGAAACAATAATGGTAGTTAAATCACTACGGGAAAAATAGATTTTTGCGACGGGCTATCTACGATAGGTTTAATTCTGGTCATAAATAGTCCATCCTAGAGGTTATTTGTGATGGAGGGTTCGACCCATCACAAATAATTGGTTATTTGTGATGGGATTTAGGGTCCCATAACAAAAAGTAAGGCGAGGTTTGGCGCGATTTGCGTGCCAAACCGCAGGAAGGTTATTTGCGACAGGGGGATTCCCCGATCGCAAATAGTGCATTGGTCGGAGGGTATTTGTGACCGGACCCGTTGTAAATACTGGCGACGGTAAATAAGTTTTTTGCGATGAGATGTTGTCCCATCGCAAAAAGTGAGTTGGAATGCAACTATTTGTGACGGTGGGATTCCCCCGTCGGAAATAGTGCATCGGTCGGAGGTTATTTGCGACAGGTCCCGTCACAAATACCAGTGGCGGTAAATAGGTTTTTACGACGGGATGTTATCCCGTCACAAAAAGTGTGTCAACGAGCAACTATTTGCGATGAGACCCGTCGCAAATACCCTTTTAACCGCCGACATTAATACGGGCAAAGGTATTTGCGAATGGACCCGTCGCAAATAGTCTCATCACAACTAATCTAACCAGTATATACCCCCTCCGTTTTTCCTACTCTTCTTCGCAATTGTCACATCCTCTCTCTCTAAACTGTATTTTTAGAGTAAAAATTTCTCTGAGTTAGTTTTTTTACGAAGAAGTTGTGAAGTCGTCTACATCAATAGGAGATGAAGTTTAATGGTATTTATATTTTATTTAATTTAGTATTTATATTTTATTTAATTCAGTATTTATTTCATTATTTTATGTTAATTTTAATTATTGTTGATTAGTTGTAATTAAATTAGATTTAAATTATTTTGTTATCAATATTTATTTGTAATAATAAATTGAAATTATTAGTACTAATTCTTTCTAATAAGTAAAAATTAATAATTATTAACGAAAATTAGTATTGTATATAAATAATTAGCGATAATTAGTAATTAGTAGTTGTAAATTGTAGTTATTAACAGTAATTAACGTTGATTAGTAATAATTAAGGGTAATTAGTAATAATTAAGGGTAATTAGAAATAATTAAGGGTGATTAGTAATAAATAGGGGTAATTAGTAATAAATAGGGGTAATTAGTAATAATTAGGGGTAATTAGTATTAATTAGGGCAATTAGTAATAATTAGGGGTAATTAGTAATAATTAGGGGTAATTAGCAATAATCAGGGGTAATTAGCAATAATTAGGGGTAATTTTTAATAATTAGTGGCAATTAGAAATAATTATGGACAATTAGTAATAATTAGGGGTAATTAGTAATAATTAGGGGTAATTAGTAATAATTACGGTTAATTAGTAATAATTATTGGTAATTAGTAACAATTAGGGGTAATTAGTAATAATTAGGTGTAATTAGTAATTATTATAATAAATAGGAATAAATAGGAATAAATAAGAATAAATAGGAATAAATAGGAATAAATAGGAATAAGTAGGAATAAATTGAAATAACTGCCAATAAATAGCAATAAATAGAAATAATTAGCAATAATTAACAATAATTTGTAATAATTAGCAATAATTTTCAATAATTAGTTATAAATAGAAATAAATAGTAATAAATAGTAATAATTAGTAATAATTAGTAAAAAATAGTAAAAAATAGTAAAAAAAGTAAAAAAATAGTAATAATTAGTAATAACTAGTAATTAGTAATAATATGTAATAATTACTAATAATTAGTAATAATTATTACTAATTAGTAATTAGTGTTAATTAGTAATAATAAGTAATAATTAGTAATAATTAGTAATAATTAGTAAAAATTAGTAAAAATTAGTAATAATTAGTATGAATTAGTAATAATTATGAATAATTAAGAATAATTAGTAATAATTAGTAATAATTAGCAATAATTAGAAATAATATTTCAATAATTAGCAATACTTAGCAATAATTTCGAATAATTAGCAATAATTATCAATAATTAGAAATAATTAGCAATAATTAGGAATAATTAGGAATAATTTGGAATAAATAGGAATAATTAGGAATAATTAGCAATAATTAGAAATAATTAGGAATAATTAGGAATAATTATGAATAATTAGCAATAATTAGCAATAATTAGAAATAATTAGCAAAAATTAAGAATAATTATCAATAAAAAGGAATAATTCAGAATAAATAGCAATAAATATAAATAAGTACGAATAAATAGGAACACTTACCACATTGGTAAATTCAAAATCATATGCCCCAAAAAATAAATAATCATCAAATGAATCATTAAATACTATTAAGATAAATATATTCATGATATAACATATAAAATGGGTATTATATAATCAAAATAATGGAATAAGTGGTGAATACAGTGCATGTCTCACAGAAGTAAAAGTGAGGTGAGAAACCCTTTTATGAGGTTCGAATTCATTCATATGTGTTAGAACCACATGTGTTATAAATATGGGTTTATTATAAGTTTATTATGTTACCATAATAATATATCTTATACAATATATGATTTAATTAGAGTATTTTATCACCCATTTATTAACAATTCATTTTCAAAATCACTGTTTCCTATGATAATTAATTCATTTTTTATCTTGGTTTTAGTTAGTTTATTAGCGTTATTCTAATTTTAGAAGGGTTATATCATCTAAATAATGACCAAGATGATATAAATATCATATATATATTCATGATATATGTATTTATAGTAATCTATTAATGTTTTAGATATAAAATGTATTACAATGTTTACAGAAATGGTAGGCTGTACATATGCATGAATACTGTTTCCATTTTTCTCGATAGATGGAATAATAGGAAAATAAATATTAATAAATCATCATAGAATCAATATTATTTAATGTAAATCATTTATATTAAAAATTTACACACTTATTACCATCCAAGTAAATATAAAATGAAACACATTTCACATCGCTCCATGAAGATGATAGTCAACACGTATGCATAAGCGACGTTATTATTTTTTAACTAATTGGAAGGTAAGAAGTTAGATGTGATATAATATTTCTAGAATTATTTATAGATAATAAATATCACATTAATTAATTTTTTAAAACTTAATACTTCTCATGTAATGTGTAAGCGAACAACGAATCACATCATGTCCTGAGATGGTAGTCCACCGTACACACGAGTGATGTTATCAGATCACACTTGTAATTGATGACCAGAAGGTATATGTGATATCATAATTAAATAAGTATAATAATTCCATAAATATAATATAAATATTTAAAAAAAATCTATCTTGACGTCAAATGTGGTTATGGTAAACAAATTACATAGGTTCATGAGGTGATACTCTGTTGTACACCTGATCATTGATTTCATTTCCCAATTGATAGAATTATATATAGATTTGGGATATGAAATTAACATAATAAAATCTAATTATATAGTATATTAATGGGTTATTATACAATCATAGTTTAAAAAGGATTTAAGGATCTAGAAGAAGAAGTAAAATAAATTCGGATGTTTAAGAATTTTACCTCTTCTTTAGAGAGACTCATTAGGTTTATACCTAAATACAACATAGGGGGGTTTTAAAGTATAATGAAATAATGTAGTATTTTGGGTGGTAAATATGTAATTTATTTTATTATTTATTTTCTAAAAAAAATTATTTTGTACGTGTGAATATGAGAGGCGAGGGGGTTATCGTTAACAAGTGGGGTGAGGATAAAAAGGAAATTTTTAAAAATATAAAGTGAAACCCACGTTTTTATATTTCCAAAAGCATGAAAAATGGGTTATTATTGAGATTTGTAGGCTATAAGTGCTACATAATTTCAAAAAATGGGGTTTGGACATGTTTATGTCATTTCTAACCATTATCCTCTTAGTTTAACCCCTTATAAATAATTTTTAACCCTAACCAAAGTAATTAATTTATATTGATTTCAATATTCATAAAGGTAAAAAATTAATTTTACCTTAATACATAACATAAATTAGGATTAATAAAAAAATTTAATCCTTGTATACAAATTAAATCATAGAATTCATAGAATCTAATTTAAAATTAAACCTACAGTCCCGTTGAAATAACAAGATTTCCGAAGAAAGACTTTCCAAAGTTTAGAAGTTTGTATATGATAATAAATTATGAAATTTACTCTGTGAACCTAAATTAGTTATATTTTAATATAATTATACTAATTTAATTTTATATAAAATTTAAAATATAATTTAAACAAAAATACAGTTTTCAATAAAAATCAGCAATTTTCACTATTCATAAAAAAATATTCTTTTGAAAAAATTATATAATACCCCCCAAGTATAATTTTTACATTTTAACTTAGAAATATAAAAATATTCTTTTCAAATAAAATTTTTAGAAGTGTTTAAAATGAATATTTATCTATGCTATCAAAGTGATAATAAACCCTCTTTTTGGAAATACAATTTCCAGAAAATATTTTCTTTTTCATGATTATTATTTTATTTATAATCAATATATAACAATTGAATTTATATTATAATTGTAAAAAAAATACATAGTTTCTTTTTACTATTCATTCCCTCCAACTTAATTTCTTGGTTATAATGGTTATGTTTAAATTATAATATTTTAATAGAGAATCATGTTCTATTAAATCCCAATGATGTGTTCATTACAAGAAATTGAATGGATATATTTTATTTAAAAATAATCATATTATATAATTCTCAAGGTGTTATATTCTATTTTGATAATTTTATTGTTTGAAAAACACACTATCGATCATGATTTCCCCCATTTAAAATCATTGATAATTATATTCTTCCCTCATAAACAAATTACATCCATGAAATTTAACCTTGATCTTGGAAATTAAGGGTTTTACATTTGAAAATACCATTTTGGAAACACACATCATGAGAAAAGGATAGTAAAATATCCTCTTGAAAAGAGAAAAATTGCATTAAAATGTTCTTCTAGAATAGAACATAACTACATTTCCATGTAAGAGAACACTGGTTGGATGTGAAGATATAAACATGGAATAGAACTATAACTCATTATAGTTAGCGATAGAGATCATTGATCAAATGAAATGAAATGATCAATGTGTATTTATGGTACCAAAACCATAAATATATGATAAATTAAGATACCATATGATTCATCATAAGTTAAGATAATTTGGTAATATTTTTGTTTTTGAGATACTTTTTCTAAGCTTGAGGAATTGTTTTACTATCTAAGATTAAAATTAAATATACATACTTAATATAATTATAATTTATAAGAACAAATTCTATAGTGACCCAGATTTTTCTTAAATAACTATTACATCATTTTAAAGATAAAAAAATAATAGTTCTGCAAATCCAAGATCCAATGGTTTAGTGCCTTGGAAAAAATATAACCATACAAAACATTTATATCATTAAACATAAAAATATATTTAAATCCTTCTTCCCTAGCTTTTTATTGTCCCTCGTGTTCATCTTAGTATAAGTATTCACATGATGAAATAAATTAAAAAGGGGGTGATTGAAAAATAAATTATGAGGATGAATAAGTGACATGAAAAATAGGTGAGCATAATCCTCATCATCATAAAATAAGTAAATGATCATAATCATAACAATTAGAGGAAAAATAATATAATGGAAAGGAATATTGAAATATATAAAAATGAAGCATCATATCTTAGTGTTCAATAATCCCACATTGTTGTGAACAATTCTAGCATCATGTTCAAAAATTTTAACATTATCTAACGAGATACATCACATTACCCAATGAATTGGGGAACAATTTAATTCTGAGCACACCTATAACATCATAACATTTACAAGTGCTATATAATTCTATTTCCCTCATCAAATCATAACATTTTCATTATTGTGCATGAAACAAATAACGTATATCAATATTGGAAATGAAATAACACATGGAAATAAATGGGTTTTATTTCAAAAAACATTCATTCATGAATAAACTTTTGGGGTTTCAAAATTAAGGACGGAATAACACACTTCATATACGAATTTTCAATCTTGAGTGAAGAAGATACAATCTCACGAGAAGTAAAATATTTTTTAGAAAGAAGAGTTCTTTTGGAAAATATATGAATTTAAAAAAAAAACTGGATTGAACACAAGTATATCCTAAAAAATAAAAGGGAAGGAAAAAAGAAATGGTATTTATTTAACATTAACGGGACATCCATACTGAAAGTGGAAATAAAGAGAAAGATCCCAAAAAAGAGAGTTGGGTTTGAGAATCCCCTTACAATACGTTTGAATTATTTCAACACTTTTATATATTAGATAATAAAATTTAATTCATGAATTGATGAATATAGAACCTTTCATACATTCATTAGATTCATTATAGTTTTTTTGTGTTCATTTATGTGATTTTTGGTGAGTTTTAGAGTTTCATTTCATCATCCAGCAGTGTTCCTTTTCTTGGTTTTGATTATTGGGTCACTTGTATATTAGAATGGATGTTAATGTAAAATGAGAATGATTCTATATAATTGTTAATAATGAACATACATAAGTGTAATTTCTCTGATATATCTTTTTTTATAAGCTATGAGGATGATTTATGAGATTCAAGGATAATGGAAACGATTTAATTATTTTTGGCGGTTTTACGACCATTATGAACTTATATCATTTACTTTAACATCCTATTTTTTATTGATTAAAAAATTATATAACTTATATAATGTATAATAAAATATTATTTAATCATAATTATGGTTTTATGACCATCATTTAAGGTGGTAGTGAAAAATGAAAAGTCATCGTCCACAATGGTGGTAAATTGACATAGCACGTATGATATTTTCATGATTAGAAAAAGGACAAGGGATGATACAAGAAGATTAATTATTACATTAACATGACAAAATTATATTATATAAATGTTACTATAGTTATCATGTATTTTGGATAGGTGGATGTGAGGAGAGGATAATAATATAATGAAATTGAAAAGAAGATAAAAGAAAATTAATGAGGACTTTACCAATTTAAATTCTCCTCCTTGAGAACCTCCTTATAGAAAGGGGTTATGTATTTTAATGAGACCAAGGGATCATGTAAATTGGGGAAGGTATTAGTAATAATATTGGGTATAACTTCAAAAATCATTATGTCTTGGAAGGTTTGAGGATAAGAGGTGATGATGGTACTATTTATAGGGAATGAGTGGAGTGTTTTCTCTTTATTTTATTCATTTGTTTTTTATTTTGGCTCAAGACTATGATTAGTTATATCCTTATAACTAAATATTTTAAAATAATGAATTAGTATTCGATATTTATTTCTCACATCATAATTACATTAAAAAATGTTAAAAAATTCATGTATTTTGCTTTTATCATAAATTAGCATATTTTACTATTCGAAATAAATTAATGTATTTTAGAAAAATCCCAAAATTTACCCTAACCACTTTTCATTGTGATTAATTAAAAAATGAACTCAATTTTATAGAAATTGTTTTATAGCTATTAGAATTTTTTTTAATTAATATCACAATTTACGTAGAATATATCAATTTTAAAATTATAAATGATGTTATAACACATCAAAAAATTAATAAATGTCAAATAAATTTATATTATAGTCATTATACTACAAAATATTAGTTTATGAGTTCATTTTATGAAAATATTTTTTTTTCTAAATCATTGTATTAATAAAAAAATTGTAAATAATAATTTATGTTTTATAAAAATACAATCACTTAATTAATAATTTTAAAATATTTAATTACTTGTTCTATGATATAATTATGTCATTTTATAATTTATAAGTTTCCTGAATTTTATTTATACTTTAATAGATGTGTTTACTATTCTATTAGCTGTTTTAGTATTCCTAGTGGTCACATTACTATTCCAAATCACAAGTTAAAATTCAAGTGGTAAGGGATCCATAACTTCTATAAATATCTCTTATTTCATTAATTATTCATTTATAATGTTTTTATTATGTTCTCAAAGTGATTTTATCTAGTTTATACTATATGAAATAATTACATGATGGGAATTTCCATTTATAAAATTTTGGTTCATTACATAATTCCACCCTTATAAAATTTCTCAATTGAAATTTCATTTTGGAAACAATGTTAAAAACAAGGGAGAGTACTTACCCTTCATCACATCCTCAGTTTCCCGTGTTTCATCTTTATACTTATGGTTCCCCCGTAGTACTTTGACCTGGTGATCAATCTTATTGCATAGAACATTATCTCAGTAGTCCAAGAACTTCACTAGCTACTCCTCATAAGAGAGATCATTTTCCAACTGTAACACCTCTGGATTCAGTAAATGTGAGTGATTTGGAACCTACATCCTCTCGAGGGGTACCTGGAAAACATCGCGTACTTAAGACATGGTAGGATAAAATTCCAATTTATTAGAACCAACTCTGACAAGATCAAGGATATCAAAGGGGCTGATGCACGTAGGACTCATCATTCCTTTCATACCAAATATCATGATCAACTTATATGGAAATATGTGGAGGAATACCTTGTCTCATGACATAAAATCTAGGTTTCATTGTCAATTGTTTGAATATATCTTCTATCAACTTTGGACTACCTTGATGTTCTACACTACTATAAAACATGCATTTAACAACACCGGTGTTTATCAATAGTAGAAAAAAGTGTTGATGAATGGAATATTTGTCAGTGCTAATGAAATCACTGATAAATTTAGGCCTATATCAATGCTTTATTTTTAGCACTGATAAAATGCACCTTTATCAGTGCATTATTTTTAGCACTGATAAACGGTAACTTTAGTAGCACTTTATTTATAGCACTGATAAAGGGTATACTTTTTCAGTGCTTTATTTTTGGCACTGATAAAAGATACAGTTTTTCAGTGCATTTTTTTAAGTGCATATTATTGGTTCCATTTATCAGTACAATATTTCTAGAACTAATAAATGTAAGAATAAATATAATGAAAGAATTAAAAAAATAAAAAATAAATAAAAAATGAGTTCATTAAAAAAATATTACAAATTTTATTTATTAAATAATTATTGATAAAAATAAATAAATAGATTATATGATATATAAATTATAAATACTAATAAATAGTATTTATTAAATATATAGATATATGAATATTTTAAATTAAACATATTAAATAAAGAATAAGGAAATTGAGAAAAATATTAAACATTTTATTATTTATATGATTATAGATTATGTTAATAAATAGTATGTATTAAATATATAGATTTATTAATTTGTAGAAATATTATTTATATATTACAAAATATTTATGTGCTTTACATTAAATATTCAAATATTTAAGGAATAATGGTTTATAATTAAAAATTAATATGACATAAAAACACACACTAATTTCATTGAGTAATCGACATACAATTGAATAGTGTTTGGTTTTCCAAGTTATCATAGATAAAATGTCTGTTTTATGGATTTGACATATTCCTAATTAATTAATTTTTATATACATTGCACATAAACAAAACATATCAATTTTTTCAATATTTTTAAAGTGTTCTTATTTTTAATTTATTCAATTTCACACATTTAAAACATTTCTAAAATTAAATTAGATATTAATAAATAATGTAAAAAAATTGAAAAAAATGTTACAAAATATTTATAAATAAATGTATTTATAAATAAATATATTAATAAATATTAATAATATATTAATAAATGTACATACTATATTTATAAATGTACATAATATATTTATAAATTTATATATTTCTAATCATAAATAATGATATATATTTTTAAAGTGTATTTACATAATTATAAATAAATAATTATATATATTCAAATTATTATATTTATTTAAATAATTATCTACATGTAAAAAATTATTTAATTTATAATAAATTGACATAAATAATAAATATATTTACGATAGATATATTGATACATATTTATTTAATATATATATATAATTATATAACTATATATGATGATATAAATTTTAGTTTTTTAAAAATAATTATTTAATTAAAATAAATAATTATATATTCAAATAATTATAAAATTATAATAAATATATTTAAACAAGGAATATATTTATTATATTTATACTTATATATATTTATTATGTATATATATATTTAAATTTTTTTATTTATAATTATACTTATAAATCCTTTATTAGAGCTTAAGTAACAATTGATGATAAAATAAATCTTTATTAGTTATTTGTTAGTGCTGATAAATATGCATTTTATCAGCACTTATTACTTAAAATATTATAATCAGACTCCTTATCTATGCTTTTTTATAGCGCTAATAAATGTGTCAGGATTTATTTAAAAAAACTAAACCCGTTATGAACCTGTTGCAAAATCAGAAGCCTTCCGCAGAAGTCACCCACTACTGGTGCTCTTCCTCGGTGAATCGAAGCTCAAATCAAACATACCCACTCAAATAACACAATATCACTTCCACTAGTTTCTTAAACATAATCCTGCATTCAGTGTTGTATTACTGTTAGGGTTTCTGAAGAGAATATCGATATTCAAATATATGGTTTTATGATTTTCTTCAACCTTGAAATGTAGGCATATGTTTTTCATTTTTAGGTTCCTATGTTATTTTTTTATTTTTAGTTTCATTTTTGATTTCTTTTTCTATTATGTCATCTTTTATTTGTGCTATGAGAACTGGAGACTATTTTTTATGATCCGTTTTTTTCATGACAACTAATATGGATATCCTGTTTTGGTATTTTTATTTTGAATCTTTTTTCATTGTTTTCTAAATATTTACCCCTTATTTCTTCGCAAGATTAATTTTATCAATGTTTTGAAATCATATAGAATCAACTCTAGTCCACAGATAAACCAATAAAATAAATATTTATTCCACTATATAAATAGTGGAGGTTTTGGATATAAAAAACATAAATGAATGAGTAAATTGATTTAGAAATCCAGTTCTTCGTTTGGTGATGGTGTGAAGAAACAATAGATGCTAATTTTATGCAATCCATATATAGTAATTTATTTATTTAAATTCTATTTTAATATATTGGTGTAAGGGTTTTCCTTAAAACATTATTTTCTTAGAATCTTTTTGTTTTATTTTAAGGGAAATCATATTAAGGGAGATACTATATTTATATATTTCTAATGGATCTCTATTATCAAAATTAGTATGTGGTTGTATTTACTTTACTATGTTGTGATATTTTTCTACCAGGGATACATATATTTTTATCAATTTAATTTTGTGTTATAAAGATATATTTATATATATTTACACACATACACACACATATATATCTTCCTATATATTAATATGTGTTTTCAGAAGTTATAATTATGGGTTATTTTATTATTATTTATTCAAAAATTATTGTTTTGGATTTCAAAATTAGGAAGAGATTATATTTATTCTCATTAAAACTAAGGTTTAGAATTTAATTTTTTTAATTACATGTACTATAGATTCGATGATATATATATATAAATATGTATGGGATATATGTTGAAAGGGTTGGTTTAGTTTTCTCCCTTTTTTTGATATATCTTGTTGATGTATATTATTGCTTTTTCCCACTTCTTTATGGACCTCCCTAGAATCTCAAGGACGAGTCAATGTGTATTGGATGGCCTCCATAGAAAACTTCCAATGGGTAGATCTAATGTAAATACCACCCTAGAATTATTGGGATGGGTAGGTGTGGTGAAATGAAATCCTAGGAGTCTGGATATGTTTTCAAATATTTGATATAACATAAAATTTAAATGTAATAATTCCGTAGGTTAATACATCACTTGTTACAAAAAATAGAATGAATGTTTTTAGATTCTACATATTAGAAATTATTTTTAGGTATTCATCATTTTAGGTTTATATGTATTTTTTCCACCCCCAGGGATCTCTGATTATTATCCATGTATATGAAATAACTCTTTATTTATTAATTTTTTTATAAATACATTTTTATATCTTCTAGTTGATTGAATACTTGTTTATTATTATTATTTATTTAATTTTGGTTTGTTATTAATCTTTTATTGACTATATTATGTTTTCATTTTATTAGGGTAATTAAGAAAAACATTTTGTGTGTCAAAAAACAATTATTATTTCAATGTTTTTTCTTGATAATCACCCCCATCTCTTTTATAAACAATTTTCATCATCATCGAGTTCATCTCCTGAACAACCATTACCTAAATTTTTCACTAGAAACTCAACCCCCATATATTTTATGTTTCCTGTAATAATTCGAGAATTAGTCATCCCAGGGATTACTAAAACATATTGTATTTCACAAAACATAGGTGCATGTCCAATAGAGATGAACGATGTGTCAAAAAAAATACAAATATAAATTTCTGGGATATGAGTTGATGAATATGAATGGTCTATAACATTAATCATTGAATGAATTTATAGGATAACACCGGCCGTAGTGGAGTAATTATTTTCTTATATTCAATTACCCAATTCTTGTAACATACTGAAATTATTTGAAACAATCCAATGTTGAGTTTCAATTATTATCATTTTCTATAACATTCAACATTGATAATGAAAATATTATGTGCATTTACTTATTTTTTGTACATAATTAATCTTTCATGAATCCAATTGGATGGATATGAATCAAAACTAGATGCATTCTAGTCGTTGAAAGAATAATATGGAGATGGAGTTAAAGAGTTCATCAAGTTTTCAAGAGAGAATTCATAAGACTGTTCTCTTATCCGAAGTATATGTTTACATTAATGTTATTCAAGTAAAATTAGTGCAAAAGAGTTGGAAAACATTTGATTTGTCACAAAATAGATCGGAGCTATTAATGATGGACAAAACAAGGGAAAAACTGAATGTGGGCACTGATTGGGATAATATTGTTGTTTATGGATCATTTTATATGAATTATAGTATAACTAACGATGGAAAAAACATGGAAGAAATGAAAATGGAAATTGAATATTACCTTTTTTATTATCCAATGTTGTTTGAGGAGTTAAATAGTAGTGCCATGAAACCATTGTATAATTGTTGTACTAAATTCACAGTATTTTCATCCACAATGATGTTATATAATTTGAAAGCTAGTAGGGGATGCAATGAATCTAGCTTTATTTAAATAATTGGTCTCCTGAATGATATGATAACAAAAGAAAATTAACTACCATGATAAAAAATGACACTATACAAATTTTATGTTCAATAAGAATTTTATCTAAAAAATTTATGCTTGTCTAAATGATTACATATTGTTTCTTAAAGACCATGAATCACTCATTAAATTACTTATGTGTGTCACAAATCGATACATGAAAAATTAATCATGAAGATTATATCATTATAAATTTAGAAAAAAATTTATATAGTACATTCCTATCATTACAAATTTTAGAAGACTATATGGATTTCTCGAAACAGTGATACAAATGACATGGAATGAAGATTATATAATTAAATATGGGAACCTATGCTATTCCGTATATTATATTCAGTGGAGGAAAATTTATTACAAGTATCAAGAATTTTTAAATGATAAAAGAAACAATCATCTTGTGTTATCTATATATGGAATAAATCCTTTTGGTGTACAGATTAACACTCATAGTACATGGCCCATCATGTTTGTAAATTATAAATGTCCTCCATATATGCATGATGCACAAATATATTATGTTGTCTCTAATTATATCTAGATGAAAGAAACTGATTAATGACAAGTATGTCTATTTGGATCCACTGATTGATGATTGAAATTGATGTGGGATTCAAGTGTCCCAGTGTGTGATGCTTAAGAAATTGAAGCATTCTCATTGAGTAACTTATTGTACGGAAAGATAAATGAATTCCTCTATTATGGAAATTTTTCAAGATATATCACTAAAGGAATGTTGGGGTGTCCCATTTGTGAAAAAATGAACATAATTAGTTCTGTTGAAAATACCTGGAAAGATTGTGTTTCTAGGACATCAGAAATATTTACCTCGGTGACATAAAAACCAATCCTAGATGTCATCATTCGATGGAAATATCAAAAATGTACAACACCATATAAAGTAATGGATGAAAAAATATATAATAAATTAAAATGTAGTGACACTATTTTTGTTAAACCATTTTTTAAAAAACTTACAAATTCAGGTTTGAAGAAGAGATAAATATTTTTTGAATTATAATATTGTAATTTTTTCTATATTAGAAATTTTCTTGATGTTATGTATGTAGAAGAAAAATTAATTTGATAGTGTTTTTGGCACATTACTAAATGTTCCAAAAAAATTAATGATGGCATAAGGTATAGGTTGGAAAAGAATGAAATGGGGATAAGGGAAGAGTTATCACCGGTGAAGAGTAAATGTATAATTTTCTTCCTCTAGTAGTTGGCACTCTATCCAAACAAGAAATGTTCAAATTTTTCTTTTTAATAATAATGTAAATATTAAATAGGGGTATTCATAAAATATCAAGAATTTCATGTTAATGACTAATTTGAATTTATATGGACTAATATCACATGAAAAATCATGTTTTGAGGAAAGATTTGATGCATATTACTTTGTGTTTCATGGATCCTCAAAACGTATGACATAAATTACATAAAATCTTATACATTTTCATTTCCATATGCAGTAATTTTATAGAACCCTCAATGTTTACCATCATGAATAATGAGATTATAGTAATATTATGTTAATTAATGATGTTCTTCGAACCAGAATTCTTCCATATAATGGTCAAATTTATGGTTCACTTGGTTAGGGATGTTTAAATATGTGGTCTTTTCCATTACAGATGGATGTACCCCATTGAATGGTATATGGAGATTTTGAAAGGGTATGTTAAGAATCTAAGTTATCCAGATGGTTTTATTGCATAAGGATATATTCTTGAAGAAGATATTGAATTATATTCTAATTACATATAAGATGTTTATAGCATCAGTCTACCAATGTATCATCACAGAGAACGCCATATTGAATAATGGATTTCTGGAAGAGGTGTTATTAAAATTACGTTAAATGACTGAGAGAAATCACATCTTTACCTTTTATATAATAGTGAAGATTTTTAACCATACATTGAATCCCATAATTAAATTTATAGATATTTGAATCCATCAAGGGATGAAGGATGGATATAAAATACACACAATGAATATTTTATAGGATGATTCATAGATCAAATTTATAATTAGTTATTTGAAACTCTGAATTCAATTACAAAATAGCTTTAATGGATACCCATAAGATTGAATGAAAATGTTATATCATACACTGGTTTTGTTATCAATGGTGATATATTCTGTTCAAAAGAATATGATGACTATAGTATGATGAAAAACAGTTGTGTTATGCATGTGTCTGAAGCGACACAGATATCTGTTTCCAAGGATGTTAATATATTTTATGAAAATATGTCATATTTTTAAATTATAAAAATGATATATGAGTTTTATAACACAATATTTCATGTTACGGTTTTTCATTGCAAATGGGTTCACAATATCATTTCAGTTAAAGTTGATGAAATGGTTTTCATGAAGGTGATGTTTAGAATAGATGGGGAAAATGATGATCCATTCATAATTTCATCACAAGAAGTGAAATCATTTTATGTCTCTAATCCAAAAAACAAGATTTGGTTGGTTCTCTTTGTCGTGAATAAAAATATTTCAGGTAAGAAGAAAATTCAATTGATGAAAAACCTTTTATTGGGAGATTACAATCACTTTATACAGGTCCAATTGTATAAAATGTCATGTAAATTAGATAGGACAACAAAGAGGGGATTTGGAATCATGATAGAGGAACCAAATCCCTAAAACCATTAATGAAATTAAATAGAGTTCAATTAGAATGTAAATGTGTTTTTAAATATACTATGTTTTTCCTTATAATATAACATGTTATCTACTGCATTATGAAAATATAAATTAAATGCTTGACTACTCATGAAAAAATGTATTCTACTCATAATATAATTTTCACTATTCCTTGTAGAGATTATTTATTTTAGAGGATTCATGTCCATCAATAATTCCTTTTCTGGAAGAGAAATGAATCCATATCTTCTCAATCACAGAGGTAATCTTGATTTTTTCATAGTAAAATCATTTCTCATAGAATTAAGGTATTTTTGAATATTTGAGTTTAATTTATCTCTTTTTCGTATTAATCAAATAAAAATTGTTTTCATATAAAGGTAGATTATTTTGTTTGAATTGGGGTGGTATGTCCATCTTTTATGTCTTTATATACCAAAAATGATACAAACATATTCTCCATATAATGTTTTTCGCCCCTATAATGCAACATTTATCACTTTCCATCAAGTTCCCACTATTTATATTGAAGGAATAGAAAAAATTCTATCTCTAATCAATCAAATAAGTAACAATGATGTTTTCATAGTAAAATCATTATCCATATAATTAATGCATTGTTTCATATTTATGTTTAATTTATTTCTTTTTAGTATTACTCCCACAATAATTATTTTCTTAAATAGGTTGATTCTTTTTTTGAGTTGGGGTGGTCTATCCATATTTCATTCCTTTTATTAACAAAACATCCAAAGAATTTTTCTCCCTCAAATCCTTTTCACCCCTGTAGTGTTGCATTTATCAAATTTCTTCATGTTCCCTCCACTGCCTTTGCATGAAGAGGAATAACACTATGTCTTCTCAATCACAGAGATAATCTTGGTGTTTGCAAAGAAAAATAATTTTCCATAGAATTAATGTATTGTTTTATATTTATGTTTAGTTTATTTGTTTTCAGTATTAATATCATAATAATTTTTTTCTTATATCGATGGATTATTTTTTCGAGTTGGGGAAACCATTCCACCTTTCATCCCTTTGTTCACCAAAACTTTTACACACTTCTTCTCCATTAAAACATATCACCCCTAAAATGTTTAAATTTATCACTTTTCTTACACTTCCCTCCACTACTCAATAATAGAGGTAATATCATTATTTCCATAATAAAATCATTTTGCATATAATTATTTTATTATGTTATATTTATATTTATTTAATTTATTTTTAGTATTATTAATAAAATAATTGTATTATTATACAAGTGAATAATTTTTTCAAGTAGGGGTGGTTTGTTCAAAGTTTCTCAGGAACTATTGATAATTTGAAAATGAACGTCAATGTATATTGTGCTAAAATTAATAGTTTGGATTTTTTGAGATAATGTGATGTATAGTAATCATCCACACCTCAATCTGATACACGATGTGATCAGTATGACTCTAAGTACACTTTATATTAAAAATTACATTAATTTTAGTAAAATAGAGAACTAACATACTCAAAACCATGAATTTTTTAATATTTTTTTATACATTAAGAAAATTATACATTGGTTTTTTTTATTTATATGAATCATCCACACCTCAATCTGGTTTTCTATGTTCCGGTATGACTCAATGTGTTCATTATTTGTTTAAAATTGATATTTTAGTTCAGAAAGTGTCACTCACTGAAAACATATCAAACACAATTAGTTTTATTTTATAATTTTGGAAATAGATTCATATTTCATTTATGATGTGTATTAATGGGGTTCACATAAAACCAATACAATATGTGACCGGAATGACTCAATGTGTGTACTTCCAGTTTAAAATTACATTTTAGTAAAAAAGACAACAAATATTCTCAAAATAATGAAACCACATTCATATTATTTTGATATTTTAGGAAAATGATCCCTAAGTCAATTTCAATATTTAAAAATCATCTAAACCACAATATGACCCATTGTGTAACTAGTATGACTCAGAGTTCATACTTTCAATAAAAAATGTCATCATGTTTTTGTAAAATTGACAACTCAACCACTCAAAACTAATCAATTGCATTTATATTGTTTTGATACTTTACAAAAATGATCCATAAGACATTTTTGACATGTAGAGATTATCCAAAACTCAATATGATACATGATGTGCCTGGTATGATTGAAAGTTCCCATTATCAGTTAAAAATTCAACATTTTAGTACATCAATTCATATAATTGAATGTCTCACCCGCTGAAAACTAAATAATGCAATTAAATATCTTGATAATTTATTACATAAATTCATATGTTATTTTTGACGTTTAAAAACTTTTTGCACATAAAAGAAATATATGATGTCATCAAAATGATCCAAATTGCGTGTTTCTAGTTCAGAATGTTATTTTAGTAAGAAAGAAAACTAATGTACTCAAAACTAAGAAAACACATTTTGATTATTTTTATACTTTTGTAAAATGGAACATATGTCATTTATGACATGTATGAATCAACTTCACCTCATTATGACCCATAGTCTGACCAGTATGACTCAAAGTGCATACTTTTATTTGAAATTTACATCAATTTTGTTAAAATAGATAACTAACCTACAAAAAATAGAGAAAAAGAATTCATTTTTCTATACTTTATGAATATCATCCATAATTCATTTGAGATGTGTAGGGATCATCATCTCCTAAATTTAAAACATGATGTTCCCGATATGACTGAAAGTTTCCATTATCATTTTAAAATTATCATTTTAGTTCATAAAATGAAATTCACTGAAAATCAATCAAACATGCATGTATTTACTTGATAATTTAGGAAAATGATTCATAAGTCACTTAATACATGTAGAAAACTGTTTCATGTCAAACTGATACATTATGTGATTATAATGATTCAAAGTTGTGTGATTCCTTTTTAAAATTAAATTTTAGAAAAAAAGTCAACTAACATACTCACAACTGAGAAAACTCATTAAGATCCTTTTTATACATTAAGAAAATGATCCATAAGTCATCTGTGATAGTAATGAATCATTCTACCCAAAATTTGACCCATGGTGTGACCGATATGACTTAAAATGCATAATTTCATTTAAAAATGACATTAATTTTAGTTAAATTGACAACTGAACTACTCAAAATTAAGAAAATATATTCAGATTTTTTTGACACTTTAAAAAAATGATCCATAAGTCATTTTTTATGTGTAGGGATCATTTGTACCTCAATATGAGATATGATGTGCTCGGTATGACAAAATGTTTCTATTATCATTTTAAAATCAACATTTTAGATCAAAAAGTGTCACTCACTAAAAACCAATCAAATACACCCGAATATTCCTAGTATTTTAGGAAAAAATGTTCATAAGTCATTTTTGATGTGTTATAATTGGTTTCATGTAAAACTAATAAATGATGTGATTGGAATGAGTAAAAATTCCCGGTTTCTATTTTTAAATAAAATTTTGAAAAAAAGACAACAAATGTACTAAAAAACTGAGAAAAAAAATTCAGATTGTTTTGATACATAAAGAAAATTAACTATAAGTCATCTGATACATATAATAATATGGAACTCCTCAATCCAACCCATGGTGTGATAGGTATGAATCAATGTGCATATTTCTATTTAACATAGAAATAATTTTTAGTAAAATTGACAACAGACCAAATCAAAACCGAGAAAACACATTTGGATTGTTTTGATAAATCAAAAAAATGATCCATAAGTCATTTTTGATGTGTATGAATTATCCACATATCAATCTGATACATAATGTTTCTGACCTAACATAAAGTGTCCATTATTAGATTAAAATTGACATTTTAGTCCAAAAAGTTTCACTGACTAAAAACCAATAAAAAACAATCAGGTTTTACTGATAAATTTGAAAAATGATTTATTAGTCATTTGTGATGTGTAGGAATCAGTTTCATGTCAAACCAATATATGATGTTATTTGAATGAGTCAAAACAATGTTTTTCTAGTTTACAATGAAATTTTAGCAGAAAATTCAACCAGCGTACTCAAAACCAAGAGAAAAAATTCATATTGTTTTTGATACTTTTGAAAAATGATCAAAAAGACATTTGAGATGATTTGGAATTATCCAAACCTAAATATGACTAATGGTGTGACCACTATGAATCTATGTGTGTCCTTTTTAAAAAAAAATTGAGATCATTTTTTGAAAAATTAACACTTTATGTCAATTTATTTCTTTATATTATTATTAAAATGATAATTTTTTTCTTATATAAGTGTGTTATTTTTCTCAAGTAAAGGTGTTTTGATTAGTAATAGCATGATTCTAGGTCAGGATTAAGAGACAAGTGTATATAATAATCACCATTTATGAAATTATATAAACCAATGTTTTAAATGTTTATAATATAGCGTTTTCTTCTCGTATATGTGTTGTAATGTTAATTTCATTTATATTATGAATTGGGACTATATTTATTAATATATATTGTGTTTACGGTGTAGCATTGTGCTGTTACAAGTCACTACACTCGTGCTATAGTGTGCTATTTCATCACATTGCAGTGTGGACCTTTATCATCACATTTAAATGCACTGATAAGGGAAAAAAATTTCATCACTTTTAAAATAACATTTAATGGTACAAATCATTATCACTTTTTTTAGATCTGATAAAGGGACCCTTTATCAGATCTTTTTTAGTGGTGATAAATTTCCATGGATTTTATTCTCACTCTGATAGTCAGTGGTTTTCTAGCACTAATAAATGCCATTTCTAGCACTGTTAGAGAACTATTTTATAATAGTGATACCAAATGGTGTTCGCATTTTCTAAAATTTCATCGACCATTTCAGGTCATAAAATCTTACATTCACCAAATTCATCTTATCATGCATGTGATCAACATATTTTCCCATAAAGGGCTTCATATGGATCCATTTGGATGTTAGAGAGGAAACTGTTCTTTAAGGAGAACTCAAGCCGAGGCAGATGTCGGTCACATTCTCCATTAAAGGCCATAGAACATACTATTAACATGTATTCTAGTGTCTTAATAGTATTATCTGAATGGTCATGATTTTGAGGTTGATATTCTGTATAGATGTTCAGTTTAGTGTTTATAGCTTGTTAGAGACTTTTCCCAAACATTGATGTGGATATCATATATCAGTTGGATACAATCGATAGTGGTACTCCATGCAACCTGACCACTTCTATGATGTATATCCATGCATGTAGATCCAGTGAGATGTCCTCTCAAATTGTGATTAAGTGCGCTATCATTATAAAATGACCCACAATAACCCATATAGCATAGTTTTCACTAGACGTCTTCTGATGTCTTGTGAAATAGTGTAGGATCGAAATATTATATGTAGATTTTCAATTATAAGAGGGTGGGGGTGAATTTTATGTTTAAAAACATTCATTTTTAACCTTATGGAAAACTTTGTTCAACAATGTTAAAAAATCTAAATTCACAAAACCTTATATGAAAAAATTTTTCTTAGGTTCTGAAAATATGGTTCCAAAAAAGAATCATATAAAAATTTTATATAGGTAAATATTCTATATTAAAGCATATAGAATATCTATTATCAGAGATAATAAAAGTATAATAAGGTATACATAATTTATTCTTTTCTTCCTTTATCAAAATAAAGTGGAAATAAAACATAAATCAGAAACAAGTAACAAGGAGGAAATATTTTCACCCAAAGAGTAGGGTATCCAAAAACCATGGATAAACATCCCTTGATTTATACTTTCAAGAAGGTGTGTCTTACCCACACCAGGGTAATCCCTCAATAGGAATAGTAGAACCAATCTTGCTATCCCTGCAAGCCCTTGATCTTTAAGGTAGACGACACCTCTGTGTTCATATCCCCAGAAGCTCTTGATCTTTAAGGTAGTCGACACCTCTATCTTCCTATCCACAGAATCCCTCAATTGTACTCAGTAATAATTGGAGTCACATGAAGCAGGCTAAACAAGATGTTCAGAACACAAAAAGCATGAGAGTATCTCTCTATAAAAATCACTTCACAGCATGTAATCTCAATATTGATGGAATGATAATGAGACCTTTAAAATGAGATCGTATTTATAGGAAAAACTTCAACAATCAGTTCCCTACTCCATCAGTCATATTTTTCCTTGAATTTCAAAGGGACATGCACATGTATCACTCATCCAACAGTTAGTCAGAAACAGATTTCATAAAAATGTTTCATACATACAAAAGCACGTGTAAGAAAAAATAAATTAGCTTAACTAATTTTGAATATCTGGAGTCTAAGGAAAAAAATAATTCAGAATCTAATCATATAAACAATCGGATTATGTAAAACATGGATATTTAGATTATGATTTTTCAAGGAGTTCAGAATATGAATTATATAGATTACAAAGTCTGAATTCCATTGAATTCAAACTCTGAATTCTGAGGAATTTGGGGTCTGAATAATGAGGAATTCAGAGTGTAAATTTTAGAGAATTCAGAATCTGAATTTCAGATAATTCGGAATCTGAATTTTGGAGAATTCAGAATATCAATTTCAGATAATTTGGAATCTTATTTTTAGAGAATTCAGAGTCTTAAAAATAACACTCCATATCCCAGGGAAATATAAGATATCGAGGTTTTGGATAAAAATCTGAATTTTTGACTTAGTTATAAAATGATTTTGGATATGTGAAATTATAAAATGAGACAATGAAAATAAAGTTAAGGATAAAAAAATCATAGAAGAAGGTTAATTTTTGTTAAGAAAATTGTTCTTAGGGAAAGGTATTTTTCCTTAAGATAAAGTGTTTTTTATTTTCAAAACATATAAGAATATAAATTTCATAAGTAAACCTTATTGACTCAATAATCTTCCACTTTTTGGAAAGCACAAGCATTCTTTCAAAAAATAATATATGGACTAAGAATTTTATTTATAAACATTAAAAGAAAATCTTATCTCCCTTTACTTATGAATCATGATGAATACAAATAACTTCCTCATAGGTTTTGAATTCCCTAAGGATTGTATTCATGACTTCCTTAGAAAGATTTTACTTTTTCTTTCATACGAAAGTATTCTTTAAGTAAGCTCCCCCATAGTTAAACTCCCCCTTACATAGGTCATTCTCTACATTATACGTATTATTCTTTTTATCATTATTTTATCCCCCTTTGTGATTTTAAAAAATTAATTGAGAGAATGAAAATATATGGTACCTGAAAGATTAAAACTATAAAAAATAAAACAAATAAAGGACAAAATGATTTTTCATTAAGATTGGAAAAACTGATATAGGGTAGTACAAAAAAATATTGTAATTGGTATGAAAATTTATTCATCCTTCTTTTCATTTGGTATTATCATCTTTATGATAGTCCATAACTTTTTAAGCTCCTTATGATCTTTCTCAAACCATTTGAGAAGCTGTTCCTGATCCTGATTTTTCTTTTGCAGAGCCTTGATTTTATATTCTTGAGATTTAAGGATTTCTACCTGAGACTTTAGTATCTATTCTTG
Organism: Viscum album; assembly: GCA_963277665.1. Taxonomy (NCBI): domain Eukaryota; kingdom Viridiplantae; phylum Streptophyta; class Magnoliopsida; order Santalales; family Viscaceae; genus Viscum; species Viscum album. The sequence goes on along the minus strand of OY728120.1, from coordinate 1,530,405,082 downwards.
ATGAATGAAATTTTCATCGTACTCTATTATGAGATCCCTTTATCTCTCCAAATTTAAGGAAACTGAATCCATCTTCCCATTCAGATCGTTATCTTCTTGCTTTCGGGCTACTTGTTCGAGGTTCTTCTTCTCTATGAAACTTGCTGTAAGGTTTTTTACCCTGATTTGATCCAACAGTTGAAACAAACACAATTTGATCTGACAGTTGAAATGAAAGAAAAAGAAGGATTTAGTATGTTCCGATCTTTTGGGGTTTTTTACGGTAAGAAGTCAGATTTAAGGAAAGTAAATTAGAAATTTGTTCTTAAAAAAAATAAAAATACGAACAAGTAAAATATTTGATTATGAAAATTTATATAAGGAAACATACCATTTGAATTTCTAGGAAAATATTTAGTAAATGAGAAAATTATTATTGAGAAATTTTAGATTTCGGAAAATTTTATTAAGGAGGATATAATTTTTGATTCTGAAATTTTGGGTTTTGTAAAAAAATGAATAATTATTTTTTTTAAGAATAAAATGATTAAAGAAAAATTTTGATTACAAAAATATTTTATTAAGAAAGAAATTTTGGTTACCAATAAAATGTATTCCCCCTATGAAAAAGAGTTTCTAAATGTAAGGAGACAGGTTCAAAAAAATGCTAATATGGACGATTACCTTACTATTATCATTCCTAACTTTTATTTAATGTATTCAAATCTATCAGAGGGTAATGATTTTTTAAAAACATTATCATGTTTATCTTGTGTTTCGATAAATTGAAGAATGATATCTCCTTTAATTGTGTGATCTATAAGAAAGTGATGCCTAATTTCTATGTGTTTTTCATGATAGTGATGTGTAATGTTGTTACGTAGGGAAATTGATCTAGTGTTATCGCACAATATCTGTATTTTGGTTGAACTCTTGCTATAGTCTATGAGTGTGTGTTGAATCCACAACACTTGAGAACAAAAACTTCTAGAAGCTATATATCCAGCTTTATTAGTGGAGATTGCTACTGAGTGTTGCTTCTTACATGACCAAAATCTAATAAATCTCTTAAGAAAAGGAATTTTCTGGATGTAATTTTTCTATCCATTATACATCAACCAAAATCAGCGTCTAAAAAGATTTTTAAAATGAAATCCTTTCCAGAAGTATAGAAAAGTAATAAATCCCTGGTTCCCTTTAAATTGTGAATAATTTTTTTCAATTCTTTAAAATGGGATTCCTTTGGATTATATTTATATCTTTCACATAAGAGTACTGAAAACACTATGTCTGGACAACTAGCATTAAATTATAGTAAAATTCCTATCATACCACTAAATAATGTTTGATCTATTGGTTTCCTAGCTTCATCATGATCAAGAGAGTTTGAGGTAATTATCAGAGAGTTTATACTTTTAGTGTTGTCATATCTATATTTTTGAAGAAGATATTTAATATAATTATGTTTTGGTATATAAGTTCCTTCTGGTTCTTGAAAAATTTGAAAACCTTGGAAAAATGTTAACTCACCCATCAAACTCATTTCAAACTAATATTTCATTATATTCTTAAAATAACCAGCTAAATATTCTGAGTTGAACCAAATATAATTTCATCAACATTTATTTGAACAAAAAAAAAATCATTTTTCTTATCTTCATTTATGAAAGAGTTGGATCATTAGTTTCCTTAAGATAATTGTTTTGTAACAAAAATTATGTGACTCTATCATACCTTGCTCTAAGGTCTTGTTTATGTCCATATAAAGCATTGGTATGTTTGAAAATATGTTCAGGATGTTTTGTGTCTTCAAAACCAGGAGGTTGTTCAACATATATTTCCTCTTGAACATATCCTTTAAATAACGCACACTTCAAATCCATTTTAAAGATATATAAATTAAAGAATGCTACAAAGGAAATTAAAAAGTGAATAGATTTAGGTCTAGCTACAGGAGCATATGTTTCTTCATAGTCTATTCCCTCTTGTTGATTATAGACTTTAGAAAGTAATCATTCTTTATTTCTTACTATGATTCCATTTTCATCACAATTATTTTTGAAGAACCATTTTACCCTAATTAAAGATGTTTTCTTAGGTCATTCAACTAAGGTCTATACTTTATTTCTTTGGAATTAATTTAGATCATCTTGCATGGATTAAATCCAATCATCATCACCTAAAGCTTCATCAGTTCTTTTTAGTTCTAATTCAGAATGAAATGCAAGATGTTCTACTTCATTTCTTAAGGAACATATAATCCTTAGAAGTTGATTTACATCACAAATGATACTATCACTAGGATGAATCTTAAGAAACAACTAATTTGGGTTTTGTAAAACTTTTTCATCAACATATGTAGAAAATCTTCTAGGGTACATGCTTCAGAAATATTTTCTCAAACATTTTCCTTATTAGAATAGGATTCTATAAAAAGGTTGATAATGAATTTTTTGAAAACACATCTGAGGATGAAGGTTAGGGTTATTTAAAACAAAGGGATTAGATTCATAAAATTTTACATGCATTGTTTCATCAATAGTACAAGTATTTTTATTAAAAACAATATAAGACTTATAAGTGGTGGAATAGCCTAGGAAAATTCCTTTATTAGATTTGGGTGAAAATTAATGTATGTTTTGTTTAGTATTCTGTATTAATACATTACATGCAAATATTTTGAAGTAAAAAATTTTAGGTTTTCGACCAATCCATAATTCATAAGCTGTTTTTTTAATAAAGGGTCGAATTAAAAATCGATTTATAGTATACCAATAATTACTAACAACTTCAACCAAAAAATGTTTGCCAATAGAATATTCACTCAACATGGATCTTTTTATATCTTGAAGAATTCGATTTCTTCTTTCAACAACAACATTTTGTTGAGGTGTTCTTGGAGATGAGAAGTTATGAGTAATGCCTTTCTTATTACAAAAAGTTTCAAAATATGAATTTTTAAATTCTCTTATATGATCATTATTAATAGTTATAAATGGATGGTTTTTCTCATTTTTAACTTGGGATCTAAAAGTTTTGAAATAATAAAAATCTTTAGATTTCTTTGCTAGAAAATAAACCCACGTAAATCTAGTGTAATCATAAACTAAGAAAAATAAATAATATTTTCCTCCAATACTTACAGTTTGTATTGGTTCATAAAGATTCATATGAACTAACTATAATGCATCAGATGTTGAGACTTTAATGATTGATTTAAAACTTGATTTATGTTTACTTCCATATTGACAAGGTTCACAAACTTTTGAAGAATCAAATCTATGATTTGGAAGATCCTTAACAAGTATTTTCATTGAGATTTTTGATAGGTTCCCAAGGTTACAATGTCCTAGACTTCTATTCCATAACCAATATTGATCATATGTTTCACTATGTAAAGGTAGATCTTAGCTCATATGGTTTTCTATGTTTAGAGTGTATACATTCTCTTACATATGTTCAGAAAGAATAATATATTCCATAGAATTATGAACTAAGAATTTATCATTCCTAAAATTCACAAGGTAACCTTAATCACCCAATTTTCTTATGCTAATGAGGTTTTTATTTACATGATTAACAAATGAGACTTTTGCAATTAATGGTTTTTCATGAAGAACAATGTTACATATACAAAAAATTTATCCCACATCATTATCTTCGAATGTTACTTTTCCTCCTTTTGACTTGATAATTTTTTCAAAGAAGTTCTATCTACCAGTCATATACTGGGAATATCCAATATCCATACACCATGTATTTCAGTTGGTAATTTCATTATTTCCCTAAAAATAAGAGAGTTAGACTTTCAGAATGCAAACTTTCTTGGATTAGAAAATTTCAGAAAGTAAAATTTTAGGAATCCACATTTTCTTAGAAAAATAAGCTTTAAGAAAACCTAAATAATGGGTTTTATTTAAAGAAAATTTTCTTTCCCAATATTCACTACACTGACATTTGGTAAAAAAGGAGCACTTTTGGAAACAAAATAATTATTACTAAAAACAGGTTTGGAGTGAGTATAACCAATTCCTAAACTATTCATTAGAGGATGAATTTGAGAATACATTTTATGAAATCCTTTCCTTGCAGAGGTAAAATTTGATAAATGATTATTTAAGGAAATTTTTTTAGATTATAATCTAATGAATAAATTCTTAGCTTCATGGTCATTAATCTTTTGAATTGAGTTATTCTTTAAAATACTTTTTGTAGAAATAACAATTTCAAGATCCTTAAAATGTTTTTCCTTCTCGATATTAGCTTCCTTAAGGTTTTTAGAAATATTTTAAGAATAAAAATTTTTCTAATCAAGATCCTTAAAAATATCCGATATTTATTTATAGAAAATAGATATTCTAGAATTTTCATTCTCTAACATCCTTTTTTTACTTACAATTTTCATTCTCAAGAAGTTTAGAAAACCTTGAAACATCTTCATAAGAAGGTAAAGAGTTATCTTCATTAATATAAGTTTTTTCATATGAATACTTTTAATATTTATCATCAATATAATTTTCATTTTAAGATACATTAGTAATTGATTCAGCGTTATGTACCCTGGCCAATAGATAATGATTTTCAATGGGTAGTTTTTCTACTAGACAAATATTCTTCTGACTAGAAGATTCATACTTTGAAGATTCATCAGACGAGTCACCACCCCTGGAACTCCACGTATCATTAGCCTTCAAGACATTATTATCCTTAGTATTCTAATACTTTTTTTTCTTCTATTTCTCACAAAATGGTTTTCTTTTTTATCCATTCTTTTGAGAATGGGACAATGTGGCCTGATTTGTCCAGCTCTTTTTCATTCATAGCAAGTGACTTCTGAATCGTTCATGTATTTTCATTATTTCTTCTTATATCTATAGTGAATGTCTTTCATTCACACAATCTTCTTCATCCTCTGATAAATAATAGCTAACTCATTTTTATAGTGTTCACATTCCCTAGACTCAAATATAATAGTGACTTTCTTAGACTTAGATCTTGTAACCCTTTCTGAAGTCTTGAATTTGGTTGTTGTAAAGGATAAACTTACATTTTTATTCTTCTTCTTATTCATATCAGTATATATTTTCATTCTATTTTCATGATTTAAGAGAGTACCAAATATCCTATCAAAGTAATTTGAGTAACTTTCCTGTTTTCCTCAATGGTTATTCTTTTTTATTCCCAATCCCTTGGAATAATACCTATTATCTTTTCTACAAGAACTGCATCATTAATATTGTTCACTCCCATAGATTTAATACTATTTACAATGGTCATAAATTATTGTGGCACATTGCAAACTAGTTCTCAAAAGGGAAAATGATTCCATGGTATTCAGTACTCCACATAGCTCTTCTAGTTTCTATCTCTTTGGAAGTCCCAAAATTTGTAACTTCAAGTTTCTTCCAAATGAAATTGGAAGCTTAAAAAGAAGATATTTGACTATATATATTCCTGGTCATATTACACAATAATGTATTATGTACCTTGTAATTTATTTGATATTCTGATTTTTCATTGTTGGTGAAGTTTTTGACTTCCTTGTCTGGAATTTTGTAGTCACTAGTAAGCATGAAAAAGTTATCCAATCTTGTGTTGATAAAAAAATTCTTCATTCTATATATCCAGTACTCATAATAATTACCATAAAAAATAAGTGGTTTGGTAGGATTATTGTTATCAATGGAACCAACATTTATTCATGCCATTCTATATGAAAATATCATTCCACAAAACATGTAAGTAGTAAAAGATTATAAAAAAAGATAAAAATATTTATGTAAAATTTGAATAAAGAAAGGTATAAATGAATAAATTAAAATTATGAAACATTTTATCAAAAAACTTATAGCTGAGTATAATTATTTTAGAGACCACCTATGATACCAAATTTAGGAACAAAATAGTATATGTATATGCTCAATTACAAGAGGGGGGGGGGGTGAATTGTAAGTATAAAAACATTAATTTTTAAACTTATGTAAAGCTATGTTTAACAATGTTAAATAAAGTAAATTCAAAAACCCTACTATGAACCAAATTTTATTAGGTTCTATAAATATGGTTCTTAAAAATAAACTTATGAAACGTTTTCTTAGTGAATGGTTCAATATCAAATCATATAAAATCACTATTATCAAAGTTAATAAAAGTATAATAAGATATAATAAATTTATACATTTATTCCTTTATCAAAATAAAATAGAAATAAAACATGAAATAGATAAAAGAATCATGTAGGAAATACTTTCACCAAAGTGCAGGGTACCCAAAACCTTGGATAAAGGTCCCTAGATTTATACATTCAAAAATGTCTGTCTTACCCACACCAGGGTAATCCCTCAATAGGAATATCAGAATCTGCCTTTTTATCCCTCCAAGCCCTCAATATTTAAGGTAGTCGACACCTCTAACTTTCTATCCCCAAAATCTATTGATCATTAAGGTACTCGACACCTCTGTCTTCCTATCCCCAGAAGCCCTCTATTGTTCTTAGCAATAATTGGAGTCGCACGAAGCATGCGGAACAAGATGTTTAGAACGCACAAAGCCTGAGATTATCTCTCTCTATAAATCACATCAGAATATGTAATATCTATATGGATGGAACAATTATGAAATCTCCCAAATGAGCTCCTATTTATAGGCAATAATTCAACAGTCTGCTACCTCCTCCAATGGACATATTTTTCCTTGAATTTTGAAGGGACCTATACATGTGTCACTCAACCAATGGTTAGTTAGAAATAGATTACACGACATCATTTAATACTTTCAAAATCATGTGTAAGTAAAAATGAATTATCTTATCTAAATCTGAATATACGAAGTATAAGGAAAAATAGAATACATAATCTAATCATATTAACAATTGGATTCTATAAAACAAGGATATTCTGATTATGTTTTTTAAAGAGTTTGGAATCTGAATTCTATAGATTCCATAGTCTTAATTACAATGATTTTGGTGTCAGAATTATAAAGACACTACTAGAATTTAGAGCTACAGCTACGGAGCTATACCCACAGACAATAGGAACCGTGGATATATCCTATGTACAGCCACGACAATTTCACTTTCCATGGAAATTGACCCACCCCCACTCCCCAATTTACCGTAACCCTCTCGCACCCCTCCTCCTAATGCCCCTCCTCCTCGCGACTCTTCTTCCTAACATTACGCGATCCTCCTCCCCGGACGGGCCACCCAACCTCCCCACGATCATCCTCCTCCGGTGCGGCCACTCCACTTCCCCGTCGTCGCTGCTCCGACGCGGACTCCCCACTTCCTCTAATGACGTGCCTCCAATGTAGCCACCCCACTTCACCACGATTCTCCTTCTCAGATGCTACCCCAATACAGCTTCGACGCTACCTCGACCGACTTAGACGCGACCACTCCACCTCTCGGGATCCTCCTTCCATGCGGCCACCCCCGATTCTTCTCCTCCGACGCAGTGACCCCACATTCCCGATTTCTCAGTTGAACCAAGTCCTACCTTGGAATCCTCCTCCCATGATTTATCACTGACCCCACTCAGGGCACCCTAGAGAAATCCACCCTTCTTCAATTTCTAATGTGAAATCCCTACATACTTCACTCCTTTCCTCGCCAGGTATTTTCTGATTTTTAGCTCCAACGTGGTATTTAGGTCTCATGTTTTCCCTTATCTAGATCGGTGGTTCAATTTATTCTAATCTTGGGTTTAATGGAGCTAAAATACAATAGGAATGGTCATCTTTTTAATTAGGCATGTGATCCTAGTTCAGTTGTGAAGTGACTTCCGGAGCTGTGAGATGGGTTGCAACTGGGTGGTACAGGAGCGTACACATATTGACTTTGATATAAGTTGAGTAAGCACAAATAATTCATGCATGGAAGTTGTGTATTTTTTAATCAGTGTTAGATGATAGAGGGTAGAGAATTGATGGAAATTTTAGCGAGATTCTCATAGGTGAGGTATCCCATAGCTTCAAATGAAATAGATGAAGTGCCCTATGAAAAAGGGCTCTTTGGAAATATATTGGGTATGGTTATACCAGATCTTGGTTAAGGAAAAGTGTTTCCTAGGGTGATTTGATAATGGCTTGGGAGAAGTGGTATATAGATTTAGATTTGGATCTTCGAGGTTTTTCTTGTGGAGCAATTTTAATTAAATCCATGTGGTGGTGAGTTCACTAATGGATGGTGTGGTAGGTGATAATATTTTTTTCTAGAAAACTCATCACATTCCAAGAATGGAATTATCATGCACCGAGAATGGGTATTGAGTAGTTTTCTGGTTATCTCTTAGGAATGCATGGGTTTTGGATGAATCCAGTCATCATGTTTGGGGATAGACAGGATGTGGGTTGTGGTTCTTGGATTTTGATCAAGTGATGTTGTGACAAGGGTTATCCTATTGTGGAGAGAGTGACATCAGTCATGGGAAATATAAACCCATGAGGGTAGAGTCCTGGTTTTGGGAGACACATATATAGGTATTTCAAATGGAGATTAGCTTCCAACGACCCAATGAGTACCTAAATTGATTTGGTTTTTCTTGGATATTAGAGTCCGAACATGGGAATTTGGGTTGAGTGGAAATAGTAAAGATCCAAGGTTTCTTTAGATTTGAAAATTAATTGGTTCTTATGGAAATCATGACATGGGATGGATCGACTAATGACCCGAATGAGGTAATCACACTAGTTTTTAGACATGGGGTGGTTTTGATGATCCAAATGTGTTAAATCATGGTTATGTCAAAGCTGGCGATATGGCTTGATGGTCGTTTAGTTGGTGGAGGCCTAGACCTAAGAATTTGACCATGTTTCAAGAGTTCAATTCATTGGTTTATAATGGTGAACATGATGTGCCTCCTGAAATTAGGGGATTGGGAATTGAATGTTCTAAAAATGTGGTGACGTTTGGAGTCTATGCATCATCATCAGGATCAGGATGGCTTGTGATGAACCAATATGATTGGGTTAGGAAATGTCTGTGCTTTCAATAGAGTACAAAGATAGGTTTATATGGTTGAAAATTCAAACTTAGATTCACACCATGATTTGGAATGAATATCAAAGTTCCAAGTTATAATAATGGAATTGAATTCACATATTATTTAGTTAAGAAGTATCTGGAGAAGTATGATAATGCTCAACAAGCTACTGTAATGTAGACACCCTAATAGAATGGGGTAGTTGAGAGGTAAAGTAGAACCGTCAATAATATGACACAAACTATGGTGATCTCTAGTGGTATTACAAGGTATATAAAAAGTTTCCTTCTGATCTAAGGTATAATAGGAAACCAACATTGAAGTATTTATGAGTCTTTGGTAGTAAGTTCTATATTCATAACATGGAACGGAATCAAAAAAAGTATAGAAATAACACGATTAAGATATATTTCATATATATTCCTTAAGAAGCAAGGTTTATAGATTTTTTAATAATATTCTCATTAAAATTTTGGAAATAAAACATGTAATAATTGATAGGAAAGAAAAGGAATCTATGACAGGAGCATTGAAGATAATATAGAGAAAAGTGAATCTTTACAAGAGCCTAGAGAGTATCTTAGGGGTAGTGAGGAATCCATCATAGAATTTTTTGATGAATATGAGAAAGAAAAATACATAAAGATTCCAATTACACCTAGAAGATTAACTAGAACTAAACATATTGATGAAGATAACATTTTGGGAGAAAAATATGCTGTAGTATAAACTAGGAGGATGTATAGAATTAAATGAAATTCCCTCTTATATTTATTTGAGTAAAAAAGATTTTATTAAGAATCCAATGATTAAAATTGGATTAAAGATATGAGGGAGGAGTTAAATTATACATAAAATAATGACACGTAGAAATTTTTTCCACAAACAATAGATGAAATTATCATATTCATGAAACAAGTATTCAGAAATATTCTTAATGAAAATAGAGAAGTTATAAAATTCATAGTCAAAATTTTGTGAAAGGGATATTCATTGATTGGTAGGGTGGTTGTATATAAAATATTTTCACCAATTGATTGTATTGAGGTTATCAAATTGTTTCTTACCATAGTTATATAAAGAATATCAAGGTATATCTAACGTATATAATAAAAAGTATTCTTTTCTCATTGGAGTTTTTTTAAGGAAGTTTAAATTGGTCTACTATGTGGATTTCAAATAAATGATGATGATAATAAATTGTGAATTTTTAAGAATGATTTTTGTGGATTAAAACAAGTACACATAGCTTGGAACTCAAGGCTTGAAAATGTTCAGTTTTTTTGAGGTTTATGAGAGTAGTTGACTATAATCTCTATATTAATAGGAATTTTTTTAAGGGAACAAAAGACTATTTATTTAAATTAAAAAGAAAAAGAAGAAAGTTCAGAGGAAATAAAAGAACACAACACTTAAAAAGACATCAACCCATTTTAGAATGAGTATTCATACTATGAAAAGGAAGTCTTCCACCACTACCGTGGGAGTTATGACTTCTCCTCCCGGTCCTGGCTTGTATCCATGGACCTTCTCCATCAGCATCATGAAGGTGATCCACAACAACATCAGTCTTTAGGGTTTCATATTTATTCACTCTGTCACTTTTATTCCCATCATCATCATTGCTAAGAGAGGAAAGGATTTCAAAAGTATTATGAGTACCAACATTTCTATTTGTCCGGGACCTCGATGCTTGAGGCGGGGCGCTTCTAGTAAGAGAGGTAGAAAACTTTGATCTCAACAGTTCAACATTCTTCATAGGTGTATGTGCCTCTCTTGGTTGAGGAGGCATTGTAGTTGACTTCATCACATTGTGTGTTTGTCCAATTGGCTTGGAAACACCCAAAATAGAGATGGGGTCTAGAAGGAAACCCTTTTTCAGAGCAGAATTTTCCTCCTCTCGAGCATGAGTTAACTCTTTCATCATATCAGAATTAGGCTGGATTCTCAGCCTCAGATTCTTTCCACTCTGATATAGGTGAATTTGGATGGAAATCACCCCTTCCATTGTGTTGGGTATCTTAAACATCTCCAGTAACTGCTCATCGATGGGAAACTTAGATGCCACACAAGTGGGCTGAACATCCATGCCAAGAACTCCTATGGAAGTTCCAACAAGAGTACTATCAGGGTGAGCACTGGGCACCAGTGTGGGTCCAAATTCACTAGTAGAGTGATTAACATCACTTCCCACCATAGGAGGGTTAATGCTCAAACTCAAAACATGCAGATTTATAGGAACATGCAGCGCCCTATCAGTTGCATGAAATTTTTTAACTCCACTTACCACTGTAGGAGCAGGTTTCAGGAGACAAGATTTTTTTGAAGTCACACCTTGTGGTTGATGTAAGTCCATTGAAGGGATAACAACATCATCATTTTTCACAGATTCCTTGGACTTGGCAGGGCTGGGGACCTTTGCATTGCCATTGTCAGTAGTCACTTCCTTGGATTCCTTGTTTGTGTTTTTATTCATCACCTTACTTGTGGTCCCTATCTCTAACATGTGCTTCACTTTTCTGCATTTTGAAGAAAAAGCAGTTTTCTCATGCCTAATTCTTTCATCAGCCTCAGTTTGTGATTGAATCTCTATCACTATTTGACTATCCATAGATTCTATCTCATTTTGATCTTGATTCATGTCTTTAATCATCACATCTTTGAAAGACAGGTCCACTTCAGGTGAGTCACTTTCTTCTACTAAATCAGCCCAAGTGACATTAGGTATATCAATCAACTGAAAAGCAGGAGGCTCTGCATCTTTCAGGATGACATAGGTGGAGTCCAACATGGGGATTTTACTATGATCCTTGATCAAATGTTCAGTCTGAGACATTGTCTGAACATTTTCAGAGATTAGGAGTCTGTTGGGAGAGCTTTGAGAAATCTCATTTGCAGCTTGTTCTGAAGATTGGACATCAGTACCTTGGGGAAATTTATTACATTCTATTCTTCTGCAATGAGCCTCATCATGCCCCTTCAACATTCATCTAGTACAAAAAATATTGGAATGACAGTTGGACCTTGAGTGTCCAATCATACAACAGACTTCACAATACAAAGGAAACTTTTCATACACAATACGAAGATTAATTTCATCCTGTGGTGTGGATAGAACTACCTTATCAACCATGGTAGAACATAAATCTACCTCAACTAAAATTCTGGAAAAATGTCCATAGATAACATTTTGAGTAGCCAAATTCATCCGGATTGGAATGCCTATCGCAGAGGCGATGTCCTAAAGAATTTCAAAATGCCACAAAACCCAATTTAAACCATAAATATTTATCCAAACCTCGGAAAAAGTGTCCTTAAAATCATAGAGACTAAAATTTAGCTTCCATTCATGGATCCTAAGGGTTCATGGCTTCAAATTTATGGAACCAAATCTCCATGCTTTACCCTTCAATTTAGTAGAGGGAAACAACAAGTGAAAAAAACCTCTTCCTAATGAAACACATTTGAAGTCATGAAATCCCCAAATAGTAGCAAGACGAGTAACTAAATCAGAAATTTTCCAAGGTTGTGTTCCTTTAGATAAAGAGATCTGGGAAATAAAGGAGTTCTTATAGATATCTAAGCATTCCTAAATTATATTAATAGGAATTGTTATAGCCAAATGAAGGCGTAGGTTTATACAATTTAAACTATCTGAAATTTTTTAGTTGGATGAGCTGATAGGGTTGTGAACTTCATATTCATTAGGTGTTTATTATTTTTAAAAAGTCCAATAGACAATTAATTTCCTTGGAGTTCAATAAACTAAGTGCGGGGGAGTGATCAAATTAGAAATTTCAAATAAATTTATATGTAATTCATTGTTTTATTCCCTCAAATTCCATTAAAATATTTGGAATTTGTTTATTTTCACATTTTGTATGATTTTATGTGAGTAAAATAAATCTGGATTGATTTGTTGATTTTAGTGATAACCTTTTTATGTTTTCATTAATTAAATGTGTTTTCATTAATTAAATGTATTCTCTTTTATTTGTGTTCAGTTTATGAGGATTCTTCTGCTCCTGCCATTGATTTAGGTGCATATGCCAATGCAGATGTTGATGACGATGGTGTTCTGAGAGGAGGAGATGATGATGTTGGTGTTTCCGAAGGAGATGATGAGGGTTGTGATGGTTTTGATGATACTGATGTTGAGGTAAATTTTAGATGTAAATTTTATTCTTAGTTTATACATTGAATTCTACCATATAATGATGTTAGTGTTTGGTAGATGTTGTGGTGTATACATGTCAGAAGAACTAAGTCGAGTAGTTTAGAAAATATGATTCAGTTGATGAGATCAACCAAAACTAGGAGAATGGTTCAAAGGTATGGGGTTTAAATGAATTATATACTTATATTGAATGAATAGAAACAAGGAAATCAAAATTAAAATATGATTTTTTTATTCAAATTAGTGGAATATTCCATGAATAAAGAGATGGATTCTTTGAAGTTAAAAAAAGCAGATATGGTTGAACTTTAAGTGGGTAAAAAGGAACTTGAAAATAAGTGGGTTTACTAAATTAATTAATAGAATGATGTTTATAAATTATAAAAAATATGGATGCTAATAATGTGTTATTATTAGAATGAAAAAGTTTATTTTTTGGAAATATTCTCACTAAATATACGAGTTATATCATCTAAAAAATTCTAAGTATGGTGGAATTGGAAAATTGGATTCTAGATTTGGTGGAAATCAATAAAACTTTGCTTCATGGTGAGTTAAAGGAATAAATCAACATAAAACAACCAATATGAGTACCAGCAATTGGGATCCATGAATTTGTTTTTATATTTTATAAAATCATGTATAGAATAATGCAAGTACCATGATAGTGGAATCAGAAATTTGAATCATTTATCACAGATGAAGGCTTTGATAGTTACAATAGAGATAATTACTTATACTGAAATAAATGGGATAATGGTACCATCATAAATTTCATATTGTATTTCAATTACATGTTTCTACTTGGACTAGATGATTGAATGATTTAGAAATCTATGGATAATTTTCTGGAGGTTTTGAGATGAAAAATCCCAAGAAATTCGAGATGATATTGTGGATAAGTATAAAAATAGATAATAAGAATGTAGATTTAGTAATAACTCAGAAGGATTATATCAATAGGATCATCAAAAGGTTGGGCATGAATAGATGAGAAACAGTGACTACCCATCTTGCACTTCAATTTGACCAAGGCATGGGAACTCACAATGGAAGAAGAGTTCCAATACATGGAGAAAGTTCCATATTCCTCAGGTGTTGGAATTTTAATGTATACAATGATATGTACTCAATAATGTATTGTTCTTAGTGGTATTTGTTATCATATTCATGTAAAACCATGTAAAGGGACATTGGGATGCCATTATATAGAAAACCAACCTATTTGTACATGTTTATTACATAATTTTTAAGATAAGTAACATAATAATACATTCAAGGATCTTAATTTTTAGTATCATATGAAAATTAGGTTCATAAAATAGTTGTATATAATACAAAAACATTATTTAGAAACTGGAAATGGATAGAGGGGGATGGAGTGGGGCGGGGGGGGGGGGGGGGGTGCAGGGGGGGCTGTGCAGGCTAGGGGGCTGGGGGTAGGGGGGAGGGTGCAGGGGGGTAGGGGGGTGCAGGGGGATGGGCAGGCTAGGGGCTGGGTGGAGAGGGGTAGGGGGTAGGGTGGAGGGGTGCAGGGGGCAGGGTGGAGGGGGGCTGTGTAGGCTAGGGGGCTGGGTGGAGGGGGGCATGATGGAGGGGGGCCTGGTGGAGGGGGGCAGGGTGGAGGGGGGCGGGGTGGAGGGGGGCTAGGGGTAGGGGGTGGAGGGGGGTAGGGGGGTGCAGGGGGACTGGGTAGGCTAGGGGCAGGGTGGATGGGGGTAGGGGGCAGGGGAAGAGTGGAGGGGTGCAGGGGGGCAGGGTGGAGGGGGGCAGGGGGCAGGGGGCAGGGGGGTAGGGGGAAGGGGATATAAATTGTTGGAACTGTCCAGCTATGGACATGTTAACAACAGCCCCAGTTCGGGGTTTGAAACCTAAAAATTATTTTCCCTTTTCTTTTCTTTTATTTAGTTTAGTTATTTTACTATTTTTTTGACTAAAAATTAATTTTTTATTATGCTAGTTATTTTACTATTTAATAACATTTTTCTTCTATTTTATGGGCATGAAAAAAGCTGGAGAGCACCTCATGCACCTGTTGAAAGATCGAATCATACTGTTGTTGGAAGCATAAAAAAACATCCAGGTTCGTGTTTCTACTTTGTTTTCAATGTTTTTGTATGTTTTCCACCTTCCTCTTTAAATTTTATGTGAGACATTGCCCATTTAATTTGAAGGTTTCTGTAAAATCCATTAAATGTGTATAGGTTCATATACCAAGTGGGGGAGCAACAACTTTTAGTTAGAAACCTCCAAAAGCCGAAGTGGACGGTTTGGTTCAACCTTGAGGTAGGATCCCTCTTCTAGACTCTTTAATTCAAGAATACATTAAATTGAATTTAGCTTCTTTCTTTATTCTTCTTAATTATATTGAATTGCATATCTTGAATAAGTGTTCATTAATTTAACTATTTCATTTGATAAAGTCATGTTTTTATAATAAAACCCCTCCAACAGAGGTGCGCTGTCTGTGAAAACTCACAGTGATAGTTATGTTGATCTAGTTGCTTAAATTATTGCATTTGATTTTTTCTGAACGAGTTTTAGAATAAATGTTAAATATAAATAAATAAATTGTGTGATAGAGCAATGCCATGATTTTATAATAAAACCCCTCCAACGGAGGTGCGCTGTCTTCTAAACCAAAGAGTAATGATAGTTATATTTATCATGTTTAGATTTGGTTTGAGTATTTCATATGCCGCTTCCCGCTCCCTTCACTCCTGGCCGGATGATGCTGCCCTACAGATGTCGCTGGACCGGGCCGACACACCGCGGTCTTTCCGCGGTCATGCCGCGGTCACGCCGCGGTCACGCCGTGGTCATGCCGCCGTCACGCCGCCGTCACGCCGCAGTAATGTCGTGAATTGGCCTGGCTCCAGGACGACACCCCACAGCAGTTCGTAGTGATAGTATTCCACGGGTCTTGTGATCAATATTGAGGCTGATTAATCACAATTTCTACCGGTGGGGCGATGAATGGAATGTTTCCCCGCCTCCTCCCGCTCCCTTCACTCCTGGCCGGAAGATGCTGCCCCACGGATGTCATTGGACCGGAACGACATGCCGCGGTCATGCTGCGGTGACGCCACGGTCATGCCGCGGTCACGCCGTGGTAATGCCGTGATTTGAACCTACTCCCAGATGACACCCCGCAGCAGTTCACAGTGATAGTATTCCAAGAGTCATGTGATCAATGTTGAGACTGACTAATCACAATTTTTGCTGGCGGGGCGATGGCCAGAATGTTACCCCACCTCCTCCCGCTCCCTTCGCTCCTGGCCGAATGATGCTGCCCCGCGGATGTTGCTAGACCGGTCCAACACGCCGCAGTCACGTTGTGGTCACCCCGCGGTCACGCCGCGGTCATGCTGCAGTCATGCCGCGGTCACGCCGTGGTCACACCATGATTTGGACATGCTCCAGGACGACTACCCTTGATAGTTTGCAGTGATAGTATTCCATGAGTCTTGTGATCAATGTTGAGACTGACTAATCACAATTTTTGCCAGTGGGGCGACGACCAGAATGTTGCCCTGCCTCCTCCCGCTCCCTTCGCTCCTGGCTGAATGATGCTGCCCCGCGGATGTCGCTGGACCGGGCCAACACGCCGCGGTCACGTCACGGTCACATCGCGGTCACGCCGCAGTCATGCCGCGGTCACCCCGTGATAACGCCGCAGTCACGCTGCAGTCACGCCCTGATTTGGCCCTGCTCTAGGACGACAACCCGTGATAGTTCGCACTGATAGTATTCCATGAGTCTTGTGATCAATGATGAGACTAACTAATCACAATTTCTGTCGGCGAGGTGACAACCGAAATGTTTCCCCACCTCCTCCTACTAATTTCGCTCCTGGCCGGAAGATGCTGCCAAGAAGATGTCGCTAGACCGGGCCAACATGCCTCGGTGGTGACTAGTGCAAAGGGTTGGTAAAAATTTACATAAGATGGTAGGAATATACCTTTGTAAGGAAATAATGATCAGGATATAAGATGTATCAACTTATAAAAACTCCAATACACATATACAAGAATAAAAAATCCATCTCACGTGCATGTTTAATGTGAAACTGTAATAAATACAAGGAAAAATCCAAAATAAGTACCAAAATAAAACTCAGTTGTGACAGATCAACTGTCCCCAACATTTGAGCTAGTAAGGTCCAGTATGGTCCATCCAATATCCCTTGAAACCTGAATCCAATTTTATATACATAGGGTGAGAATATAGGTATACTCAATCGGAAAACCAAAGTCACTTGTGCAGAAGTGGGAGAAGAATAATAATTCACTTATGACAATAACAACAGAATCATAAAAGCACTTAACATGGTATACTTTCCACCACAATATCGCCCTACCAGACTCACAAAATAATACAAGTCAAGTAAGGTAAAATATTAAGCACATCAATATTAGGGTACCAAAACCACCCCCACTAGTTAACTACTCCTCCCAAGCGGTGGATTTTATCACGCTACCATGCTATTCTAATAGAACCACTGTCACAACCTGCTCACACACAACTGGGCCACATACTAAATCCCACCAAAAAAACACTTGGGTAACAACCACAACACATCCTTCCCACATAAACCTGGTGAATGAAACCACAATATCATCTTGAAGACACATAATATGGTACATCATATCTCATCATGAAGACACCTATGAAGAACAAATCACCAACATACACTTTTTCATCAAAACCAAACAAAAACTACATGAAGAGTATGGGGATACAAAATCCTATAAGGGGGAGTAGAGAAGATATAATACCATACATCCATCATCCCACTAGGATTTTGGGATGTCACAACCTCTCCCATAACAATGGGGTGTTCAGAACATAGTTTTCAACACTGGTATGCTATGTATATAAATCACAAGGAACTACCTAAATATATATATATATACACACAAAAAACACTCATCCTAAGCATTGAATTTTCAAATCAACAATCATAAGTCACAAAAAATACCCTCACTTCCAACCCTACATTCATGTACCACCATGAATGGTGGTCACTTTCCCAAGTCAATAATTGAATGATGCTTTACTATAAGCCATAACTCAAAACATTCCCCCAGCTAATTAAATTAACCATTTTTTTATTCTATAATATAAATTCATTTATTCATTTATTCCATCCCTACCATAAAAAATAAAAAACACTGAAAATGTTTTAAGACAAAAAAACCATCCCAACCATAGCCAAATTCAAACAAAAAATATGGTCCAAGGTAAATGAATCCATTCTAACAAGCATTCATAAAAATGGTCCCCAGAATCTTCAGGATAAAGGCCCACACAAGGTAACACAATACTTATACAAAACCATCTCTCTTAAAACATCCACGTCTTTCCCACTACACCAAAATCACCACACTCAGCAAAACAAAACTTACCCAACTTGAAGTCCCACTAAAAACAACCCAATTTTTAATACATGTTCAACCACTCCCACCATCATTCTTAAAGTTAATTATGTATTTTCCTTCCTCTAAATAATAAAAACCTCCAACACACCTAATTAATACCAACTCAGCAGCCTCACAACATAATAACCCCAAACCCAGCACAACCATAAACATTAAAAAGACACAACCCAATCTTACAACTAGGCCACCCTGTTTTAGTCCAACTGCATAAAAAGTTCATTCATTTCAAATCAATAAATATCTCAAAATGAGTGGCCATTAAAATAGATGCACCACCCCACAGTCCCAACCACACTCACACATGAACAACACATACACATGGCCGAACAGACCCACACACAACACACTTCCCCAGCAATAGGACCATGATTATTCAACAATCACGCTCTAATTACACTTTACAAATTAGGGGTCATCACATAGAATGTTTGATCATAGGAATCCATTTAATTTAACAGATATACATTATATATCATGTTTTTCATGTTCAAAACAGTTCATCAAAATATTAACAACAAGAATTCATGATTAAGGTGTGCAAACATAGACCACCAATAGCCAGGATTTTCAGAAGTCCCATGCCTAGAACAATTCAAAACGTGGAACAAATTTAATAGTCAAAAAACAATGAAACCATTATCATCATATTTGTATCCTCTCATGTATTACATCAATAAATATGGTTTCATCCATTTTCATGAGAATATATCCTCACACCAACCCCGCCTCATAAAAAAAATAAAAGATAGACAAGGGAACCCCTATATGGAACAGACGATGAAAAACAATTCTTCCTTGTGTAAAAAATAATGGGTCTTCCAAGTAGAAGGAAAGAATCTAGGGTAGAACCAAACATACTACAACATCATAGCCACATGACTCCTCAAGGGAGAGAGGTTTTGGGTGCACCAGGAGAAAACAAAAGGGTTCAATAGAAGATAGGATTTGGACTTTAGAAAGGCTGGATCCTTAATTTATGGTGCAAAATTTTTCAAATTCCATTAAAGAATGATCATGACTATGAAGACATGGATTATGAGTCAAAAGATATTCAAGTTTTTATGTGTTATATACCATTCTAAAAAACCCAAAATATCTCTAAATATGGCATTTAACTCAATTAACATTAAAGGAAAAATCGAAGGGGTGAAACTAGAAAAGCTGGGATAAACTAGAAATGACTCATAGATTAGTAAGATGAGTCTGTACAGATTAAATCTCATCTCCATGAATAGTTTAATTTCTTAAATCTTCAAATGATTTTATTAAAGACTTTAATTCACTATGAGAAAGTGAATTTTATTCTCATATCTTCTTAAAATGATCAAGAAATACTTTGATTATGTATTCAATGAATCAAAATATTGTTTATCTTTTTCTTTAGATGATTGTGCTCTATCAACAGTGGGATAGGATTGATCTCCAATTTTCAAAATAGAGGTGAAGAATGCAGTCTCAAAAACCACTTTAATATTAGTATGAATAAACAGTTCTGTGTCTATGTAATCATTTATGATAGAAATTGATTGGATTTGGACTATCATTTTAGTGTCAAAGACTACTAGTTGATCTTGACGATTTCTTTTATCATTGTCTTTAACTTGTTCTTTAGTAAAAGACCATTGATTCTTATTTTAATCATGATTGATAATAAAAGCCTCTTTATTTTCTATATTCTATGGTTGAGTAATTTCACTAGATACTGAAACAACTATGTTTTGTGCAAGAACTGTAGTACCCTAAAATGTAGGTCTGTTCCTCTGACTATGCCATATTACAAGGGACTCAAACTATGTTTACCCAAAATGTTATTCTATAGATAAAGGTAATATATTTCAGTTTCTATATTAGAGATGTTTTATCTAATTATTTTTCTCTTTTCTTGAACTTGGCAATCTATTATGGACATTGAATTATCTTCTTCTTGAATATTCATTGAAGGTGTAGATCCTAAAATCCCTCACCCCTCCTATGAAATATGACCCAATATTTGTTAGTATTGTTCACCAAAAGTTAATAGTTTCAGAATCACATAATCCCTACAACATAGCACTCAACTCACCTATAATAAACACTATCAATCAAACCCACATTCCTGTACCCTTACAAAACCACAAACCATCCACCTACCACCCAACCACAACACTGCTCCCCTAAACACCAATAATTGCAGTCATGCCACCCAACCCCAAACAAAACCCAACCCTCCAATCCACTCACACCAGAATAGCTACTTCAACCTAAAAGGCTACTGGAAAGAACCCATCCAATAAAGAAAACATTTCCTTAGGAACAACATCACTAGTCCATATGCAACTCTAACCACCTACTACTTCATGAACCTTGAAGCCAAGGAAACATTCTACAATATCATGGCACCAGAACACCATATTTGACCACTCAAAGACTCAAGAAAACAATATCCTAACATCACCATATGGAAAATACTAGCCACCAAAGGAATGCCCAACTAGTCAACCACAAACTCAACCACAACCATCCACAACAAATCCCATACATGTAGCCAAGTAGCAGGAAAAACACAACCCCAAAAGAAACCAATCAACCAAAAAATAGAAATCCCTGTTTGAATCACCCACACCATGAACCCTGTCCTCTACAACTGCACCAAGAATAATAACATGTGTCTCTATCCACACAACACTAGAAGCCCCTCTAGAATCACCCCCACACACTAAAATCAGGCATCCTCTACACATGATCCTTGCACTATAAACATCCCACACTCACCCAACACCATAATAGAAACAAGAACCCCCATAAGAATATCACCTGCATGACCCACACAAGTTGAGAACCAGACAAAAAAAAAACCCACTCTACATTCCTATCCCTTTCCAACGGATAAATCCAGCACCAAAAACCCACAATAGACCTAAAGGAAGCACAACAATATAGGGTTTCCAGGAGGGGGGAGGGCTGCTGTCCGGGTGGGGTTGTCCAAGGGGGTTTCTAGGAGGGAGGGGGGTGTCCAGGAGGGGGGGGGGGTGTCCAGCAGGGGTGGTGCAAGGGTTTTCCAATAGGGGGGGCTGCTGTCCGGGTGGGTTGTCCTGGGGGGGGGGGGTCTGTCCAGGTGGGTTTCTAGGAGGGGGGGGGGGGTCTGTTCAGGGGGGTGGAGGGGGGTTGCTATCCGGGGGGCTGCTGTCCAGGTGGGGTTGTCCATGGGGGTTGTCTAGGAGGGAGGGGGTGTCTAGGAGGGGGGGGGGGTCCAACGGGGGATGCTCTTCGGGGGGGGGGGGGGGGGGTGTCCGGGTGGGGTTGTCCAGGGGGTCTGTCCAAGAGAGAGGGGGGTGTCCAGGAGAGAGGGGGGTCTATCTAGGGGGGTTTCCAGGAGGGAGGGGGTGTCCAAGAGGGGGGGGGGGTCTGTCCAGGGGGGTGAGTGGGGTCTGTCCTAGGTGGAAAGGGGGGCTGTAGGGGGAGGGGTGCATGGGGGGGGGGCTTTAAGATTCGCATACTAACACCTTTGATTGAGAACTTCATATTCCTTCTCAACAAGCTTGGGAACTTTTAACTCACTTCTAAGCTGTCTAAATACTAATTATCTCATCAATATTCTTGGGTACTCCAACTAACTTGCAAGCCATTTATCATCTGCATATTGGAATGAAACAACCTATCTTCCTAGTTTACAACATGAGATCTTGCACTCATCTCAATACACATGTTGAAAACATTCAAGTAATTTCCAGAAATTCTAGATTTGCATGGAATAAATAAGTCTGGAACCTTCTCAAGGGTCTTCTCCACTCATCTCCCGGGGGGGCTGCAGAGAGGGGGTGGGGTTGTGGGATACTATAGGAGTTGGGGGGGGGGGTGCAAAGGGGCTGTCCAGGGGGGGCATGGGGGTGCAGGGGTGATGTCCAGGGAGGTTGCAAGGGCTGTCCAGGGGGGGTGCAAGGGGCTTTCCAAGGGGGGATGTCCAGGGGGTGCAAGGGCTATCCAGGGGGGTGCAAGGGGCTGTCCCGGGAGTGTGTGAAAGGTTGGGTGAGGGTTGTGCCGGGGGGTCTGCATGAGGGGGGGGGGGGGGGTGCAGGGAGGGGGGGGGTGATACTGCAGGAGTGGGGAGGTGGGGGGAGGGAAAGGGGGCTGTCCAAGGGGGGGGGGGTGCAAGGGGGTTGTCCAGGTGTGGCATGGGGGTACATGGGGGCTGTCCAAGGGGGGTGCAAGGGCTGTCCAGGGGGGGTGCAAGGGATGTCCATGGGAGTTCAAGGGGGTTGTCCAGGGGGGCATGTGGGCTGTCTAGGGGGGGCATGGGGGCTATCTAGGGGGGTGTAAGGGGGCTGTTTGGGGGGGGGGGGTGCAAGGGGGCTGTTCGGGGGGGGGGGTGCAAGGGGGCTGCCTGGGGGGGGGCATGGGGGGATGTCCAGGGGGTTCAAGGGCTGTCCAGGGGGGCTATTCAGGGGGGGGGGGCTGTGGATTTTTTAAGAAATGTCAAGCCCTATAGCCACGACTTTAAACCGTGGTTGTAGACCTAAATCCATACTTTTAAACCGTGGCTAAAGCTATATAGCCACAGTTTTGAACCGTGGCTATAGGATTTGTGCGGCTTAATGCTTTGTCATAGTTTCAAACTGTGGCTATAGGTATTTCCCTATAGCCATGCCATTACCAGCCACAGTTTTGGGACTTATAGCCACGGTTTGAAACCATGGTTATAGCCTAAATTTCTAGTAGTGCTAATTCAGAGTCTAAATTCAGAATAATTCAGAGTCTCAATTCTGAGGAATTAGGAGTACGAATTCTATGAAATCCAGAGTATTAATTTTATAGAATTTGGAATCTGAATTTTAGAGAATTTAGAATATAAATTTTTGTGAATTTGGAATCTGAATTTCATAGAATTTGGAATCCGGATTTCAGAGAATTAAGAATATGAAATTCGGAGAAATCAGAATCAGAATTACAGAGAATTGAGAATCTGAATTTCAGAAAATTACGAGTCTTAAAAAGAACACTCTATATCCAGGGACCTATATGATTATGAGTTTTTAGATATGAATTTTAATTTTTTACATAGTAATAAAATGAGTTTGATTATGATAATTTATAAAATCAGAAAATGAAAATAAAGTTAAGAAAAAAATTTCCTTAGAGAAGGGATGTTTTCCATATGAAAATAGTTCTTAGGGAAAGGTAATTTTCCTTAAGATAAAGTGTTTGTGATTTTCCAATCATAGATGAATGGGAAGTTCATAAGGAAACCTTATTGACTCAACAAATAGTCCATGATGACATTTTCCCATTTCCATGTTTTCATGGTAATGGTTACATCATCCTCTTAGACTATTTTATTTCATCCTTCACTTCCTAACATACCTGGCTATTTGATGTATATTTAGTGATATCCTTCATCATATAGTCCCAAAAATTGTTCTCTCGGAGATTTGGACAAATATTTGTGCTCCATGGGTGTATAAAGATGGCTGAGATATGTTCATTAATCAGAAGTTCCTTTTTTATCTCTCAATCATATGGTATACACAGTCGTGACTCAAATAATACAATTCCTTCCTCATCAATTTTAAACTTTGAGGATTTCCAATTTCTCATAGATTATATCTTCTTTAGAAGTCCAACATTATTTTTTTGATAATCCTTTATTTTCTCTATGAGGGATGGTTGAGAAATAATTTGAGAAAATATTGGTGATGTTTCTTACATAATGATTCCAAGGTCCATCCATTGAAAATATAAAGAAACTAGATCCTTCTCAGTTATCATCATTGATAAAGATGCCAGATCCTATCTTCTTAGTGAATCTTCCACCTTATTCTCTTTTCTAGGATGGTAGTGGATTGAGCAGTCATAATACAATATGAGATTTAACAATTTCAAATGGAGAATATTAATCTCTTTCAGTGTGAATATATATTTGAGGCCCTTATGATCAATATATATTTCCCACATCCACCATAGTGATTATGCCACCAAATTTTTAATGCAATGATCATGGATAACAACACTATATCAGGCGTGGGATGGTTTTTCTGATGAATTTTTAAATATCTTTATAGGTAAGCTATCAATTTATCTTTTTTCATAAGTACAAAAACAAATAACTTCTTGGAAGAATCACAGAATACCAAAATGTGTTCCTCACTTTTTAAAATTGTGAGAACCTTATTAGTGATAAGTTTTTTTTTCTATGTTTGAAGAAATATTCACATTCACTAGTCCATAAAAATGTTTCTCCCTTTTGAGTCATCTTGGATAGTGGGTATGAAAATTATGAGAAGTCTTAAAAAATTTATAGTAACACCCAACTAGACCAAGAAAACTACAATTATCCATTACATATATTGTCCTAGGCCATTCTTCAAATGACATTGTTATAGAAGGGTCTACAAATATTCCTTTTTTGGTGATATCATGCCCTAATAATTACCCTTTCTCCATCAAGAAATCACATTTACTATACATTACAAAAATATCCCTTCTTAAATTCATTATAGTAGTATTAAAATTCTCCTCATGTTCCTCTATAATCAAGTATTATTTTATAATATCATCAAAATAGACTAACATAAATTTTCTAAGGTAATCATTAAAGACTATATTCATTTTTTCCATGAATATTTACGGTGTGTTAGTGAGCTTGAAAGGTATAAAAATGAAATCAAAGTCTCTTTACCTCATTCAAAAGGTTTTATTAACAATATCATCCTTCCTAACAATTAATTGGTTATAGATCAAATAAAGTTCACCTTAGAAAAATACATGGCCCCACATAATTTATAGAATAAGTCATATATCCATGTAAGGTGACAATTTTTCTTTATCATGATTTCATTGATCTCATGATAATCAATTAAAATGAGCATTGATCCATCATTCTTGCTGACTAATATGACTAGTGCACCCCATGGTGAAGCACTCAGGTGTATAAAACCCTTGTATAGATTCTCTTGTAACTAATTATTCAATTCCTCTATCTCAATGGTGGTAATTCTATATGTTTTCTTTGATATCAAAAGAGATCTAGGAATAATTTAAATTTAGAAATCAATCTATATGTTAGAATGATGTTTATGAAATTATTCAGGGGACACATAAGTGTTTTTCATCATAACCTGAATGGATTCGAGCATGATTCTCTCCCTTATCTCAATCATTGGAACTAGATATTCTTATTCATAAGAAAATAATATCCACACTTGAGACAATTTATATAAAGAAGATAAATACTCCTCCTTACACATGTATAGAATTATAGGATACTTGTGATGTGATGAGTGATCTCCCTTTCCTAAGATTTGATGTTGGATTTCTATAAAGATTGATAATCCATGCCAAAAATAGTGTGAAACATTACCAAAGGAAGTAAGACCCAATTTTCATGGAGGTTCAGTCCAAAAAAATTAACAAGGGTGGTGTAATATACTATTGATGTAATAAATTCTCAATTTACTATTCTAATAGATAACTTTACCTCCATATTATGAGGTAGTGTCTGAATATCTCTACTAAACATTCATGATATGAAAGAATGCATAGAATCAGAAATAGATAGTACATTAACTATTCATGAATGAATAATTATTGTACCTATCACAACATCAATGTTAAGATCCACCTCAAAAATTGTGATTGAATATGATTTCCTTTATCCTTTAGATTTAGTGTTAGCTGATGCTGATTACCATCGAGGACTTGAGGTTTAGTGCATCAGCTTGGATATTTCCCTTTCTCCCAATAGTTAAAGCATTTAACCATGGGTGGTTTTCTCATTTTCACTATCATATGGTACTACTAATTTATGTATCCTAGAAATTCAGGAGCTTTTTTTACTTCTAACCCACACATATAAAAATTTCCCTTCCCTTTGAGGTAGTTCACATGATTCTTCTTCCCATATTTTTGACATGTGAGTGGTTGAGTTTTCTTTCCACCTTTATTATTAGATACCCAACATGATACTACATATTTTGTTTCATATCACTATAGCCATGGGACCATTATAAAAACTCCATATTCATAATGAGATAACATTGAATCACATCTTCATAACTCCATGTGTCCCAAATTTCTAGATCCATTTAAATTCTGGGTTTTAAACTACTGAAGAATGTATCTATTTTTATATCATTGTTGGTAACAAAACTCGATGATTACCTTGAAAAATTTATGAAATTTGTTTCATAGGACATAAAATATTCAACTTCATTTTGCTTCATCTCTATGAATTCACTCTTCATATTTGTAAGAAAGAGTACGATGGAAATAACTGTTATGAAACAATATCATAAAGACTTCCCACTCCATCTATTCAATTTATTCCTTAGACATGGTGTTTTAAATTATTCCCACCATTGATCAGTCTCTACATCTAGATGATAAATTACAAGATTCACCATATCCTTCTTAGTTATGTGTAACATAGCGATGATATTCTCTATCATGTTGACCCACTATTACACAACTAGTGGATCAGATGATCCACTAAATGGTGGTTTCCATTACTACCAATATGACTCGATTTATAGTTTCACCATTTTAATCGAAGGAGGAAGTTCCATATTATTAAGGTTATTTTTATCAACCTCAGAAATATGGGTAAGAATTATCATTAAATTATTAAATCCACCCCCTAAAGAAATTGGAATGTCATTTGGGAAATCACTTCATTTCCCCTCATACAGGTTGTGGGCCTGGTTTCTTCTGGTTCCAACCATTTTATAAAAGAGAAAATCATTGAAAAAAACATAAGTGAACAAGTCATGAATAAATAAATTATTCATTTGTTCAATTAACATTAAGGGAATATCTTTTGGGATCCCTATGTTTAGAATTTTTGTAAAACTAAGATTCTTGGGTGCTTTCATATTCTTAGCCTCATACTAAGAGTTTTTATTATGGTTCTTTATTCCTAATTCCCAAATTTAATAATCCATGCTCTGATAGCTACTATAATGACCCTTATTTTTCTTACATAACATTGACATAATTTTAAATATAAAAAATATAATAGTTATACAAATCCTGGATACAAAGGAATAATGTATTGGGAATATTATTACCATAAATAGAATTTGGATAATAAAATATAAAAATTTATTTAATTACATTTTCTCTGTCTTCTTATTGGTCCTCATGATCTCCTTATTAGATGTATTCACCTAAAGATATACATCAAAAGAAGGGGTGAGATAAAAGCCCAGGAACATGATGAATAAGAGATATTAAACATGGGTGAGTATAATCATGATCTTCATAACATAATAAAACGATCATAATCAAAATATTTATAGGAAAGATGTCATAAATGCATGGAATGTGGCATTGCAAACAAAACGAAACATCATGTCTTACTGGTAAACAACAACACATAGTTGTGAACAAAGATAGAATCACGTTCACATATATATCACATTATCTCATGAAATAGATCACATTAACTAATTAATTAGTGAACTATATAATTTTGGGAACACTCATCACATCATATCACTTTCATGCGCTATATAATTAAGGTTTCACTCATCAAATCATAACATTTACAATATCATTCATTCCATATATATCATATATCCATCGTGAAAATAAAAAACTCATAAAAAGAAATTGGTTTTATTTCATGAATAATAAATTCATTAAAATACTTTATTGTGACCAAATTAAAGAGGGAATAATACACTTGTTTTAGTAATAAAAAATCCCGATGGAATAAGAAACAATATTATGAGAAGTAAAAGGTGTGTTTTTAGAAAGAAGTGTCCTTTTATAATACATTATGATTTTCATTAAATCAATAAAAAAATATGTGTATCCCAAAAAAGAAAATTTATTGAAACTGAAATGATATTTAAGGAACATTAATGAGAAATCCATTCTAAAAATGGAGTGAAATATATAAAACCCAAATAATGAGAGTTGGGAGGGAGAATCACCTTACCTTATATTGAAATGCTTTTATAACTTTAATATCCTTGATAATGAAATTAAATTAATTAATTAAAATATATATTACCTTTTATAAGTTCATTTTATTCATTATTGTTTTATTATGTTCATTTTTGGGCTTTTATAAGAGTTATAGAATTTAATTTCATTTTTTGAATGTGTTTATTTTCTTGGTATTCATTATTTATTTTCTTGTGAACATGTATGGAAGTTCACATGCAATCAAAATCATTCCCCAAAGTTGTTATTAAAGAACATAAAATTTTTTAATTGGTATTATATATATTTTATTTATATGGTATAAGGATTATTAATTTGATATAATGTTAATGAAAATTATTAAATTAATTTTGGTGGTTTTATGACCATTATGAACTTATATTATATTATTTTACCCCAAGTTTGTATTTTTCTTCCAGTACAATATATAATATATAATACATATAATTAAATTAAATATAATAATAATTATGTTTTTTATGACCATACTTGAATGGGACAGTGAAAAATGAAAATTCTTTATCCGTGGTGGTGGTAAATCGACACACCACAAACGATATTTTCCTGTTAAGACAAATGGAAAAGGGAAGAGACTTGAAGATGAATTATTCCATTAACATAATAATAATATAGTATATAAAAGATAATATATTTATCATTTCTATTGGGTATCTTTGGGTGATTAGATGACCAGGAAACGAGGAAATTATAATGAAAATAAAAGAAATAGATAGATGACTGTATATATTGAATTTATCCTCATTGAGAAACTCATTTGGTAAAATGGTTTGTTATTTTGATGATACCATGAGTTCATGGACTTTGGGAGGGGATTTTTAAGAGATTGGGTAGAACATGGAAAAGAATAAAGGCTTGTAAGGTTTCAGGAGAAGATGTGGTGAGGTGTGGTATTTATAGGGGTGGAGAGAGGTGTTTTCTCATTATTATTCATTTGTTTATTATTTTGGCCCAATGATATGCATAGTTTTAACCTTCAAACTAAATATATTAAAATAATTAAGGATAGTTCATTATTTTGATCTTATATCAGCCTTAAATCGTGAAATACTAAAAAATTCCTTTATTTAGCTTTTATCATAAAATCTTGTATTTTACTATTTATAAAACATTAAGTATTTTATAAAAATCCAAAAATTCACCCTAACCATTTTTCAACATTTAGAATTAAAAAATGATATTCATTTTAGGAAAATAATTTTATAATTATGAGAAATCTTATTATTAATTAAAAACTTCATTTACTTGGAAAATATCCTCTTATATTTATAATTTATTTGTAAAACATTGAAAAACTAATTATAGTCTCATTATATTTTCTTATGGTCATAAGAAAAAAATAGTTTATGAATATATTTTAGGAAAATTAATTTTTTAAATCATTATATTAATAATAAGTTGAGAATAAAAATTTATGTTTTATACAAATAGAAACACTTAATTAATAATTTTTAAAATATTTATTTACATATATTATGATATGATTATATCATGTTATCATTTATAAAATTCCTAAATGTTTTTTTACTTTTTAGATGAGGTAACTATTCTAATTGATGATTTAATATTCCTAAATATCCCATTATTATTCTTATGGTCAAGTTACTATTCTATTAGGAAAGGTTCATTAACATCTTGAAGTACCTCTTATATAATTCATTATTTTATTTATAATGTTTATACTATGTTATAAATGTGATTTTTTCTAGTTTATACTATATTAAATAATTATTAGAATGTAATTTACAATGATATTTTTTTGTTACAATTTTATTCATTGGCATTACTTCAATCAATTTGGAATTCTACTATTACTCTAATTAATGTATATCCAAAAATATATTTTTCCCAAAATCACAAATATAAACTTTTAATGGATCATAATATCCATAAATGAGTGTGAATTATTTATTGTTGAATATAAATATTTTCCAAAACAAATATATTTTTCAACATTTTTCCTATTTAATACCTTAATCTCTAATACCTCAATAGTAACTCCCAAAACTAAACATAAGGATTTTCATAAATTGTTAAAATTGGTACTCATCCCAAACTTATCCAACCAAATTTAATATTAAAAAAATATAGAAGTGATGTCAGTAAATTTCCAAAATAATTATATTATTATATCCCCAAAATAACATAATATTTCCCTTAAATTAACATACAAAATATTTTAATACCTTTATCACCAAAAAATATTAATGAAAATATTTATTCTTACAAAAATTATAATATAATGTTGTTGAATATATTGCATAAATCTAAACATGATGTAAACTCCATCAAAGATAACATAAATTGCTAACCAATTATAGGGCTAGCAATAGTATCCCATAAACATATATTTATCATTATTTTCTCAAAATTGACTATATATTAATTGTTATAATACCTCAATCATTTATTTTAAAAAAAGACCAACTTTCCAAAGAATCACATTTCTTGGTAACAAGTACTATTCAAAATATGCTTTTGAATCCTTAAAGAAAAGGTAATGAAGTAAAATTATTCTATATGAATTAATTCTTATACCCTAAATATCATATATAAAATAATTAAATAATATAATTCTGGAATTTGGAAAAATCATGATAATAATTCCACATAATATGTAGTAATGAAATAAGCATGATTATGCTCCCTTAGCATCTTCTGAGGTATATTCTCTTGATGATAGTGGAATTCATTTACAAAATACCCCATCTTCTTACATTTTAAACATTGAACATAATTGTGTTTTCTTACCCTTTGATTCATTCTCCTAATGGCCTTTCTCCCAACAATTGAGGTAAAGTAATATTCCCTTCATGAAAGTACTATGGTGTTTCCTTCTACAATATTTACCTTTGGGGAAATAAATTCATTAACTTCTTCCCCTTATCCATTTTTCACTAATGTAATATTATTAACTATATTTCCTTCGAATAAATAATACTTATAGAATAATTTATCTTCCTTGAAAAAAATGACATTGTATCCCTAAATGATAAGAGTGTTTTAAAGACTGGTTTCTTTTGAAATATTTTTTAAACCCATCAAAGAAACAATTAACATTAGTCATTGTATTATATACATTGATCTAGTTCCCATTCCTTCCACTATGTTTTATTTCTAAATTATGATAAACAATAGATTATATCATAATTTTTTTATCATAACGTATAATACTAAAAATAGCGAAACACATAACATAAATGGTAAATTTATTTATAGATAACTTTATAATCATAAACATGGTTTCTTGGGTAATATTTCTATGTCATAAAAGTATTTTCAATTATTTAATAATATATTTTAATGAAAATTTTATTTATCCTATGTATATACCTAGGGAGTGTCAAAAAATTTATTTAGTAATGTCCATTTTTTTTACCAATTTACACTTGAGTCAATCCCAAAATGACTTTTTTAGAGATCATACCCCTAGGTAATTCTATTCCAGAATCATGTCCACTAGTCATATCAATAAAGATAGGTATTTCTACGAAAGCCTAAAAATATCTACCTTAAAAAAATTAGGATTTTCTTCTATAATTATCCTCAATGATTATAATTTGGTTTTATTTTCTAATTTATATTTTCCTAAAACTAGTTCCGAAGGTTTTTTCTAAACATTCTCTGATACCAACTACAAATACAATAACTATAGTAACATAGATACGGTGTCTATATTGTTACATTGTCACTAGGTATAGGCAATCACTTACCAAAGAGATGAATATTTTGTTAGTACTATTAAACAAGTTAAAAACTTGAAATTAACAATTTCATTTTAAAACATTGAATAAATAGAGTATTTTATTTGAAAAAAATATTATTCCAATTATCATATCAATGCATATCAATCATAAAACACTTACTGGTTTTTATGGGATAATAAAACATAAGAAAGGGGTGAGATCAAATTCATAGGAATGGTAAGTATATAGAAGAATATGTTATGAATAAGTTATAACAATCAATATTCCAAGGTAAATTGTTGAAAAAATTCTATTTAAACAATGTTTTGAAAATAATATGGCTGAAAATTTGATAATAAAATAAATACATTTAGATAATCACTTGATCATTAAAATTATCCTTGGATATTATATCTGATAAAATAATAATATGTACATAAATAACTAATCAAATAATGAGGGAAATAATAATTCCATACATCTGAAACATACATTCAAGGCCTTCCATAAGAATGTTTAAATCTATGGGTAAAACCTATATAATTTGGCCAACTGATTTGTCTCATGAGACCTATCGATTCATCGAGGGGATACTTATAATCATACTCCACCCATCACATACTGAATACAATTCATTCATAATATTATAGGGTTGATATGTACTCAAAATAAAAATTCATATTGAAAAATAACATACTAAATTATAATTATAACGGTCAAGGTTTTTGGATCTGGTTGAAAACCTCTCCGTTTATGAATTTTTGAATGCGTGGGTCTAAATTTTTTTATTTCGATCAATGAAACCTAATTATGAGTTTTAAATGAACCCAATATAATGATTTTGGATGGTTTTAGAGTCTTGGAGAGTGCCTCATGTGTTTGCATGGGTTTTAGGTTCGTCGGAGGTCTGAAGACCATATTTTGGAGTTGCAAGACGAGGCACACGATTTGGGTAAAACTATGCAGCCCCCTCTAGATAATTGTTTGGACAAATGTTTTAAAACTTATTGGTTTTAAATACCTTGTAGGTTTGGGTGAATGGATGTGCAACATTTCCCTTTGTTTTTTCCAACAGATTTCACAAGGTTTGTGCATAATTATAGAAAACTGTATGTCAAGCCGAATGGGTAGTGCCACATAAGCAGCACCTATGAATAGTATTCCACATGGTTTACAAATAGTTTTGAAAACCATGAGAGCTAACCATGTGGCTTCATTAATGGGTGAAATTAGTGTTCTATCACTCTTCCCCTTTTTATTTCTTCCCCATCTTTGCCCCCCTATTGGCCTCGCACTGCATAGGGAGCTCCTCCCTTTTCTTCTTCAGTTTGGGATTTCTCCCTATTAAACTTTTGAGATATTTTTTAATCTGTGGTTGGTTGTGTCATAACAATATCGGTAAGTATCACCTTACCCATTCCTCATATCATATTCTCTCATTTCTCAGAGAGCACTAAATCTTTTAGAGTCAATTTTCCATATTTTCATCGATTTTGATGGAATCATGGATTTCATGCAGACCAATTAGAGTGAGAGGATAATATAGGACATACCTATATCTATGAGTCCATGGTAGGTGGTTCATACTTTCCTTCATGATTTTTCAGTCATTTTGTGGGTGTGTCTTTTAGTGCGCCATTGGGTTATTGAGAGAAATCTTTTTTAATTTTAATGTTTGATGTTAAACTGCTTGTATAACCTTATGGGATGTTGTTGGGCATACAAAAACCTTATTCCCTCATGCATGGAATGCTTAGATTCTATGAACCACCTTTGTTAACTAGTCCAGGTGATATATTCAATTAATTTGATATGTTTATTTAATTTGAATTGAATAATATATATATAAATTGCATTTGATGTGTTTTTGTGATCTAGTGGATCGAGACTAACTTGGGCCGAAGTTTAAAATTGTAATTTCCCTTGGAATTGAGGTGGTGGGACTGTCTAGATGGGATTTTCCATGGTTACATAGGTGATGTGATCACCGGTTGGGTGCCTTGGATGTCGGCTTGAGGCAGAAAGATCATCAGTTTGAGGGAATGCACAGTGTTATTGGATAGAAATACCATCGCACTTGAGAGACATGGTCATAGGGGTACGGGGTGACGAAGTTAGTGAGAATTTTGTACTAATTTGTGATTAGTTCTCATTTTTTATGGAAAAGGTGCCTATTGGAGTCATATACACAAAGGTTGACTAATTGATGATGTATTTTTGACCGCTCATGTGGGTAGAGCCCACCAATAGTGGAGTTTAGTTATTTTTTGGGGGTGATTGCCATAGAATATTATGAAGAAGGCGAGGAACCTTCAGATGATAGCATTGAGGCTATCAGTTGGAGGGTGATGTTTTCATATTTAGACCATTGTTCCCAGACTATTTTTGGATTATGGAGACTGTCATTCCTTAAGATGATGCTCAATGAACCAACAATTATTATTTTTTGATGGGAGACATCACAATGCCTATGGACATAGGGATTCGAGCCAATGTGTGCCTTCGAGTAGGGGTCTAATGGACTAGTGTTTTCTTGCATTAGCATGCCATTGGTATATTGGTGAAAATATTTGGGACATGATGTTTCAGATGGAATGAGGTGTTAGGTTAATTATTGGGAGGGAAAATATAGGGGTTCACCTTGGATACTGACATCAGGGGATACATTGGGACATGGTACAATGATCCTCTCAAATTCAGTGATTCCGTTGTTTTCTAAAGGAGGTGAAAACATCATGGTGGCTGTTGAGGACCATATGAGTTTTTTATTTTATTTAAATTTCATGATATTATTCCTTCACATGATATTTATATTACACACTTACTTAAAATCAAATGTTGTGTATGGATATGTGGGTGGTATCATACTGAGACTCATTCTCACAACCCACACTAGCCATTAAAAATGTGTTTAGACATTATTTTGATCCAGTCGTGTAAGGGTTCGAGCTCTTGAGATGGATCCTAGTTGAGTTGGAATGGATATATGGTAGGGGACCTTGATGTTCTAGCCTCAACTAGATTTTCTATTTATTCCTTTTGTACAAACTTGGTTTCTATGTTTATTGATACTATGTTCAACCATATGAGATCCTTTGTGAATATTTTAATGTAAGACATGTGTTTGACGCATGTATTTTTAGTAACTAAAAATGGATGGTTATATTATTTATTTATTTCCACTCCTTTTTTTATTATTTCTTCCACTATTTTCAATTATTGATTGTGCTTCTGCCAGGGGTGGGTCTGGTTTGAGTCTTTTAATCCATTTCTTCTCATACATGATATATTTATACATATACCA
Organism: Viscum album; assembly: GCA_963277665.1. Lineage (NCBI taxonomy): Eukaryota > Viridiplantae > Streptophyta > Magnoliopsida > Santalales > Viscaceae > Viscum > Viscum album. The sequence continues at coordinate 1,530,369,572 of OY728120.1, read as the reverse complement.
TTATTAAAACTTACCATGAGGGTATAACCTCCCCACTATTCTCTCTTTACACTATAACAACTAGTCGGACCCCTTGGGTATTTGGGGAGGTGTGCCTAAGGACACTGATACTAGACCTGAAAGCCTAATTCGAGTTGTTAATTGGGCCATGGATACTAAAAGGTGAATCATGGGGTTTTACATTACTGATATTCTTGGTATTATTTTTTGGGTTATAGTAGGATGTATATTTTTGATGTTTTGGAAATTGGGTTTGTTTTTCATGCTTGGGTTTTTGCAGCCCCATGCACGAGGGAGAAACCAAGTTACCCAGGGTGGGAATTCCTATTTTTTTCTCTTTTGATAGTCTATTTGATTTCTATATTGAGTGGTATTTGTGGGTTTTGAGTTGTTATATTTTATGTATTGTGATATGCGACCTTGTAATCGTATGGAGAGGGAAGAGAAATTAGACCCTTTTCCTGGTGAGGTAAGTGTTTGAATGTTTATGATTTTGATAAGCATAATCAGAATTCTAATTTTGTATCATCCTGCACTTGTGAAAATTTATTATAAAATGTCATATGGTATATATTGGTGCTCCAATAATATAAAAGTGACTTTGATTTTTGACCTATATGTATATGGTCCTAACAGTTGTATGGGAAGGTATGTGTGATATTGGGTGATGTTGATCACCAGGTTGGGGTACATGGTCATCAGATTGAGGTGAAATGGTTTATCAGGATATGTGTGGCCTGAGGTATAATTGATACTTGGATATGGTATGGTAGGGTAAGGAGGCCATAAGGCGGGGATTCCATTTGTCATGGTTTTGATAGGATTGTGTATGGGTAGTGAGGATGCACTTCCTGCTACTGATTTTACTATTATAATTATATATATAAATTTGTATATGGAATTTGTGACCATGTTGATAGTGTTTAGTGGGATAAAAACATGAAGGCTAGGATAGATCATAATGAAATTAGAGATGGAGTTCTATTGGATAAAGATTAGGTTATGACTCCTCTGGGTTAGGAAAAGTATGTACAAGCCTTGGTAATCGTTCAAGTACAAGATTTTCGACATGTTCATGCATAGGTTCCAGGGCAAGCAGTGAAACCAATAGAGTTTACTATTTTTGGTCCATGGATTGTTGAGTAGATCCTAGAAATCCATGTATGTTTGATCGAGGGTGTCGATAAGGGAGTTCAGGGAGAAGGTCCTTCGATGGCATCTATTACTCGAAAGTTCCATTTTTATCACCTTCAATTTTTTCAAGGTGATGGAAAACCACAAGCATCTGACAATTGGATTGAGGATATACATATTATTTTCATGTACCTAGAGAAACCTTCAGGTTGGTGGGTAAAATTAAAAACCCACATTCTTAGAGGGTCAGCTACGTGTTGGTGGGACATGCAGGTTCAGGTAGGTAGATAAGAGGGACATACCTGGAAGGGTTTTGAGGCTAGGTTATTCGAGTTTTTATTGTCAATTATATGATGAAATAGAGATCTTGAGTGTTTTTTTGGATTCATATGGGTGGCATGTCCTTCATGGACTATGGAGTGACATTCAATGAATTGTGTAGCATTTCACCTGGTATGGTGAGATCTGACACCTTGATGGTGAGGAGCTTCCAGGATGGCTTATGGCATGACATTCGGGTGCAGGTAAGCATCTTTAGTTTGGAATCATTCTCTGAGTTAGTGAAAAAGGTGATCATACATTAGGTAAAGTTTATAGAATGTTTGTACTCGATAAAAGGAGTGGATTAAGGTGATTTTAGTGGCACCTAGTCTGATAGTATTATTCAGGTGTCTAATCGGGTCAGGGAAGATACAGGTGGTATCAAATGATAGGCTTGGGTATAATCAAAGGTATATGATCAAGTACTATCTCATTGAATGTCTTAGGTATATGTTCAATGGATGGTGGGGAATCCCTTAAAGTTGACTACTTTTTCCATATGGCTTCACGAGAATCTCTAACCATGCTTGGTATGTGTTATCCAGGCTATTTATAGGGGCGCTTGGTGAGAAGATCCTTTTAGGGTGTATCTTACTCAAGAGTTCTAGTCATAAAATCCACCTCTTTTTAAGGGTGAATGTATGACACTCATGGTTGAGATATGTATCAAGGCAATGAATATGACTTTGAAGAAGCTTTAGATTCCACTAGGGAGGAGGGTAAAATTGGAAACCTACATACTCAAAGGGTCAGTTAATCCTTGGTGGGATGTGTAGGTTCAAGCATACACACATGAGAGATGAGCATGGAAGGATTTTTAGGCCATGCTCTTTGAGAATTTCTTCCCTGAGACACTAAGGGTAGAGAGATATGGAGAGTTATTAATCATTCAGCAAGGTGACATGTCCGTCATAGACTATGTAGCGGCATTCATAGAATTATCTCATTTTTAAATTTTTATGGTGAGCGATGACACCATGAGGGTGAGGCACATTGAGGAAGGATTATGAAATTCCATTTGGGTGCAGGTAAACATCTATATGTTGGAATATTTATCATTGGTAGTGAAGACGACACTCATAGATAAAGAAAAATGTATAGGCAGGTTGTGTTCTATCAGAGGAGTGACATCATGTGATTTCAGTGGTGATGATTTAGATAGTAGGAAATCATGATGAGATAAGATTCATCAGAGCAGTCATGCCAATGACTCTAAAAAACCACCAAGGATTGGTTATTATACAATTTTATTATAGTTTGGGATGATAGGACATGTCTAGGATCAGTGTGAGAATCCTCCAAAGGAGTGGAGAGCATGTGTATTGGTCACAAAATCTTGAGAAGTTTCAAAAAATATTTCTTAGATAGTTTCAGTCAGAGACTGGGGAAGTCTCAGTTGTTTGAGGTCGAAATAGGAGTGGTACTAGGAGAGGGTAGAAAATATTCATCTACACGTAGAGGTTGTCAAAGAGATAATGGGTCCCAGTAGTGGGGTTAGTGGCTACTGGATAATGTAGTACCATAGGGTGGTCAATCACCTGGCAGTCCAACTTCAATATAGGTTCATTCCATGGAGTTTCAAGGTTCTGAGTAGGCTAGTGATCTAACGACAATTAGAGGCACTCTATAGGCAAAAACATTCCTTCTATTTTTTGTCATGGAATTTAGAGGCATGTATATTTTGGGTGCACAAGGTGCAATTTATATACATATGTATTAACAAAATGCTTGTTAGTAGGTTGAAACCACATCAAATTCATATATTTAAATATATGAGGTGTGTGGAACTAGGAGTTATATGTGAGAATTGATGAATTAATGTTTATGGAGGTAAAATGGAATTGAGGAATCAATTATAAATTTTTTACATGAGGTGGTTTTTAATTAGGACATAATTATAGTGTAGGAATTTAATGAGGTGCAAGGTACTGAGACTTATTTGAGAATATAATGAGACGCGTAACCTTATTGGTGCCATGTGTGACATGGTCATGAGGATGTAACAGATGAATTGTCGGATTTGGATGAGTGTCAGGTATGAAAAATAAACACTTAATGAGGTTTAGGAGTGACAATACCTTACATGATAACATTTTAGTCCTAGAATGGTTGATGAAAATTTTTTTCTTTGAGAATTGGGTCTGGATGAGACCAAGGTAGGTCACACCTAAGGTGGGGAGCCCCTTGATGTAATTGGCGTATAATCCTTAGGACCAATGTAGTCTAGGTTAATTCTAAAGAGATGAGGAAATTTGTTTCCATATCGATTTAATTATTTATTACTCGGGGACATAAAATCTTATAGCGGGGAGATTGTACTGGAAATGGTTTGTAGATCTTGTTGAAAACCTCTCCTATTTTGATTTTTTTTAATTAGTGGTTATACCAATTTCATTTTCAATAATTGAAAACAAATTACATGTCTTATATTAATAAAATATCCTATTATTTGAGAATTTGGAGTCTTAGAAAGTGAAATGGTTGTTAAGATGAGTTTTAGGTGCGTCAGAGGCCCGAAGACCATGTTTTGGAGTTAGAGGATGAGGCACACAGTTTGGGTAAAATCATATGGCCTCTTCCAGCTTACTGTGCGACCCAATTTTGTACTATTGGATTGTTTGGAAAATCGTGTGAGCTGGGGTTCACATCCATGTGGTCATGTATGTTGTTTTAGTATAGGGATTGAAAATAGTTTGCACAAGGTTAGATAAAACCATGTAGTAAGACGCACAAGTAGTGCCACTTAGGAAGTACCTAGGGACTATAGCCCACACGATTAACACAAAGTTTGGTATATAGAGAGAGATAACCATCAGGCCTCATTAAATATGTGAATTTACTCTTCTATCCCTCTTCCCTTTTTATTTATTCTCCCTATTTTATCACATAATGGTCTTATGAGGCACTTGGTTCTCCTCCCTCTTCTTCTTCTTCTGTTAGGAATTTCTCCCCTTCCATCGTTTACGCTCGTTTTCATTATCCATTTGGTGCATTCAAACCATATCAGTAAGGAAATCCTCACATATACCTATTATATTATTTTCTCTATCTTCGTCAAGAACTCAATTATTTGGAGTAACATTTTCCTATTTTTTACGATGTTCAACAGAATTGCCGATTTCTACCTAATCCATTCAAGTTAGAGGCCAATACCAAATGTGCCTATGTCTACATGTCCAACATAGGTGGTTCATACCATAATCTATGTTTTTGTGATCGTTCTGGGGGTCTGCTGTTTAGCATGTCATTAGATCATGGAGAAAAACCCTTTTTAATTTATATTCTTGATGATAAAAAGATTGTATAATATTATGGGATTCCATTGGGCATGCTCAAACCTTATTCTCTTTTACAAGGCTAGGTTAGAGGTCATCGACCACCTTAGGTAGCTAGGATGGGTGATATGTTCTTTTAATTTTAACTATTTATTTAATTTGAATTAAATTTAATATATATATATATATATATTGATTATGTTGTTCTTTTGTGATCTATTGGACTGCAATATGATGGGACCAAGGATTGAAATGGCGATGAACATTGTAATCGTGGTGATAGAACCATCATGATGGGATTGTAGTGGGTTACATGGGTGATGTGATCACCAGTTAGGAATCTTGGATGTTAGTTTGAGGTAGAAAGGCCATTAAGTTGAGGGAATGACCCATGTTATGGGATTCAATAGACCTCATACTAGGGAAACATGGTATCTAGGGAATGAGGGACCAGAGTTGGTGTGGATTAAGCACTAAATAGTGATTTATACTCACCTGTGATATCCAAAGTGCTGATTGGAGTCATGTTTACATAGGTTTACTCAATAATGAGGTGTTTTTGAAATTTCAGGTTGGTAGAGGCCCCAACTATTGTATCTTAGGTATTTTGTTTGGGGGTGATTTTTGTAGAAAGACCCATGGAAGGTGAGAAGCCTATAGATGATTGTGTTCAGACAATCAATTAGGGGGAAATGATTTACTTATTAAGGTCTTTGGGAATAGAATATGTTGGGAGGACATAGATCATCATTCCTCGAGACATTATGCTACGATCCTAAGGTGATTTTATTTAAGGAAAGATATCTCTAGGCCTCTAGATGTCGTGCTTTGAGTGAATGGGTTATTTTGAAAATGTTTCCAAGGAAATATAGTTATATTTCTTTGGTGTTCTCTCAGGACATTTGTGAAAAGATTTTGGACACAATGTGAGGGTTGGAATGGGGTTCTTGTTAACCTTTTTGGTGGTAGAACCTAAGGTTTCACCTTGGATACTAACATCAGGGGATACCTTGGGCTGTTAGTTAAGTATCCTCTCCACTTCAGTGATTTAGGAATTATCCAAAGTAGGTCAAATATTCCAAGTGGTTATTGATCACCAAGGGAGTTTTTTAATTAATTTATGTTGCTCGAGTTTTTTCCTTTACTTTTTATTATATTACACACTTTCTTAAACACTTATGTTTTGTATGCACATGTTGGTTGTATTTTAATGAGACCCATTCTCACACCCCACACGAGCGCTAATGGATGTGTGTAGACTTTATTTTATTATGTTCAGGTATGGGTTTAGGCTCTTTATCAAGATCCTAGTTGAGTGGGAACATATGGATGGTAGGGAATCTTGAGGTTCGTACCTCAACAAGAGTTTATGTTTTCATTTCCTTTATTACCAACAAGTATTCTAGGTTTGAAGTTAATGATTTCATCCATTGGAAACCTACCCTAGATATTTTAATGTATGACCTATATATGATTTAATATTATTTTACTAATTTCAAATGGAATTTGGGATTATTTATTTATTTCTACTATATTTTTTATTACTATATTCACTATTTTCTGTTGTTAAATGTTTGTACACCACATGTGGGCCTATTTTGATTCTCCTAAGTATTTTCTTCTACTAAATGTAATATTTTTACATAGACCATTATTATATATCACCCTAAATTTATAGCCTCTCCCAACTCTGTTTTTACACCCTCGCTACTAGTCGACAACCTTTAGGGTTTAGGGAGGTGCACCTAAGGCCAGTGACACGTTTCCCAAAAGCACTGTTTGTGTGCCTAATTAGGTTGGGGATGCAACATTAATACATACCCACATCAAATAAGAATAATCATAAACCATAAACAGTGATATAGTGAATGGTAATAAAATTGTACATCCCCATTCAAAGTAATCATAAAACGTCCAAGGAAAGAATATGGATGATATTAATAAGACAAATTCCCAGGGAAATATAAGTACAATAAAGGGTTGATTTCATTGATTAATAAAAATAACATAGAAGTTTCATTTATTTTTTAGTGGAATATTACCTTTTCACTTTGTAAATATTTTTAAAAACCACACTTTATAAAATATATTGAAAATAATTTTATTTCGATGATAATATTAAAAACATGTAAAATAATATTTATAATATTGAGTGGCCATGTCGTTGGAATAAATCATACTATTACATGAACAATTTATTTTATAACTCAAGTAAGAATATATAATTATTTTAAGATATAACTATAAAATAATTCCCTCAAGTGATACTTAAACAAAAATAGAATCCTGAATAATGAGGAGAATGTGAAATATACCCTTACCACTTTTGTAACATTTGAATCGTAAGCCCCATAAATGTAATAATCATGAAATGAAATTATAAATACCGTGAAGATAAAAATATTCATAATATTACACATAATTGGGGTATTATATACACTATGAAAAGGAATAAGTGGTGAATATATCCTAATGGAAGTAAAAGTGAGATGAGGAACCCCTACCTGAGGTTCGACTACATTATTTTGTGTCAAAACCCCTTTAAAAAATAGATTTTTTATACATATATTAAAGAACCATAATCATATATATAATACCATATATGATTTTTATCACATTTTATTACCCATTTATTAAAATATTTTTTATCAAAACCACTATTTATGTGATAATTGATTAATTTTTCATGCATGATTTAGTTTTGGTAATTTTGGTCCTTTTAATTTGATCATGGTTTAATAATATAAAAATGGATAAATGTGATTTAAATGTCACATATATTAATTTTATATGAATTTATAGTAGTCTATTAATGTCAATGATAGAAAATGGATTACACCATTCATGGAGAGTGTAGGCCATACGTATGCATGAATGCTATTTCCCTTTTTATCGATGGATGGAACAAAAGAAAAATAAATACGAATTAATCTATAATTAAAAAATAATTAATTCATAAATAATTTATACTAAACAATTAAATTCATATTACCATATATTTCAAAAATAAAATAAAAAAATTCCACATCACTAGGTGGAGGCAGTTGTCCACACGTACACATGAGCGATTTTATTGTTTTCCAAAAAATGAGAGGTAAGAAGTTAGATATTATATTATATTTCTATAAGTTTTTATATATCATAAATATAAAAAATATTAATTAATTTTAACATTACTTACATTCATGTAATGTTTATGTTAAAAAACAAACCACATCGATTGATGAGGCGGTACTCCACCATACACAGAAGTATTATAATCATATCCCCCAAAGAATTAAAAGGTAGATGGTATATGTGATATAATAATTCTATAATTATGAAAATATCATAAATAAAACATATATATATATATATATATCTGTGTGTGTGTGTGTGTGTTAATTCCATCATTATATCCATCCTTGAAAACTTATGATGGAAAATGAATTACATCGATTTGAGACGGGGTGGTATATCGTACAAACAATCAATGGCTTGGTTTCCAATTTGATAGAAGTGGATATGGATATGGGATATTAAAATAACATAATAAAATCTTATTATTTAGTATATACTTGTTTTATTATATTATCAAAGTTTAAAAATGATTGAAGGAGGTGGAATAAGAAATAAAAGAAATATTCATGTTTAATATTTTTTCCTTGTACCCAAGGATATTATATAGGTTTATATCTAAAGACTAATTTAGAAGGATTACTAAAAAAATTAAGGACTATAGGATTTTTCTAGGGATGTAAAGAAGATATATGGACATTCCTTGGACGAACCAAAGGGTATTTATGTGTGAATTGGAGATATGAGTGGGTGACCATTTATAAGTGGAGGAGAGGGAACATAAATAATTTTTGAAATGTTAAAGTGAAAACAATGTCTTTATCATAAAAAAATCACACAAATGGATCATTATAAATATATTTAGGTCTTATAGTTTCAATAAGTCCATAAAATGGTTTTTAGAAAAATTTTAGGTCATTTAAACAGTTATATACTTAGTTTAACCACATGTAATCCGATTTTTACCTTAACCATATTAATTAATTTATATTATTTTAATAATTTATTTTGGTAAAAAATAATTTGAACATATTATGAAATAAAATTATCATGATTCCAAATATTTAATCCTTTTTTACCAATTATATACACATAAGTGGAAAATTCCAATTGGAAATTAAAACCGATACCTATCAAAAAAATACTATTTTTATAGAAAAACATTCATATTTATAAAAAAAATTATATCATAATTCGTTATAAAATTTAATAAAATGGAATAAATTTGTTAAATTATATTATAATTTAAGTAATTTTACATTAAATAATATTAAAAATATAATTCATATTTTTAAATAATTTAAACAAAACTGTAGTTTTCGCTAAAAATCAATACTTTTTACTATTCATTAAAAAAATTAACCATTTCTGAAAATTCTATAATATTCACACAAGGATAATTATGAAATTTAAATTTATAAAATGATGCTTATTTTCAAATAAATTTAATATATTTTGTAAAAAATAATTTTATTTTATTGTCCCCGAGTGCGACTTAAAGACATTTATAAAAATATTATTTTCAAAATACAGTTCTATTTCTTTTTGATGATATTTATAATAAACATATAACTATTAAAATTAATTTATAATTTTTTTTATATAATTTTCATAAAATTGTTTTTTCTATTCATACTCATCAACTTACCAGCTAGGTTACAATGGTCACATTTAAATAATAATACTTTAAAAGCGTATCACATTTCATTCAATCCTGATATTACTTGCGTCAAAATTTGTCAACATGATTGAATATATTTTAAATGAATTATATTTTAATGTCTTGGGATGATATATTTTCTTGTAATATTAGTTTTCTTTTTCATACACACTATCTAGAATGATGTTCCTCTTTTGATCTTGGGGAATTACAAAAGGGTGTGGTGATTGATAATTGTCACAACACCCTCATTTCATACAAGATGGGAAACAAAAAATCATAGATAATGGAGAATTTCTGTGAAATTATGTTCATTAAAATTAAGAAATTGACATTAGATAATTATCCCCTGAATATAGGAGTTGATGATGAAATATATTTCAATTCCTTAAATCTGTGGATGAGAAAAAAGAATTAAATTTCAAGCTTCCACTTACTTGCCATTGGTGGGGAAAAGTTGGTTACCTCACTGCAAGGTATCTCAATAAATTTTATGATAGTGGAGAAGACAAAGAACCCAAGATAAATCAAATAATAGTGGGAACTTGAATGGGAGTTTATGATATAGATTGATCAAAAATAAATATATTCCTTCATATGAAGATATTAGCCTAATGAAAATGAAGCAGAAAAATGAGGATTTAAAAAACCTCAATGTAGAAGAACAAATGGATATAATAGAAAAATTAAAAATATATGAAAACTGGGATGAGATATTTTATATCAAGGAAATAGTTGACTCCAATGTTGAACCATCAGTTTCTCTTAAAGAATTTTATGTTTTGTTGTATAATGAAAACAAATACATTAGAGTGGTATATAAATCTGAAACTTATATAATGATGAAAGAGGAAGTTATATTTTTGTTTAAGGACAAAATTTAATGACTTAAATATGGAAATCATGGAAACTCATAGAATGAAATATTTTTGAAGATTATAATTGATGATAATGAATGAATTATGAATGTATTAACTTATTTTGTAACATATGTTGTTAATAGAATCTAGGAGATTGAATCATCTATTTTAAAAATAAGAAAAAAGATCTATTATCATGAGATATTTATAACTAATGAAATAACATCTGATAGTGGGAGTGTATTGGTAACCAACGAACAAACATAGATATAAAATTGGTCAATATTTTTCTTGACATATTTCCACAAGTTAAGTGGTTAAAAAAGATAAAAAATATATTTTTGGGAATTATTAAAAAAATAAGTTCAGATTAGTGTGAAACCACAAGCACCCACACCCAAGAAAAAAAATTGATTTAGATGTCCCCTAGAATCCTGAAAATTTATTGGTGGAGTAGGAATGAAAAATTATAATACCCCATGAATCAATTGTTTTTGTTTTAGAAAAATGTGGTATAGATAGTGCTCATGTTACATAGTTAAAAGTAACCTCATGTAATAAGATAAAAAAATATAAAAAAATTCATATACTCTATTGGTTATTAAAGAAAACAATTTTTGGTGTGACGGAATGGGAAAAAGGATTGAATTTATTATAAATGTCAGAATGATAGATACCGAAAGAGGCCCAAAATGAAGAAAAATGTAGATATAAGTATCATAATGTGGGTTGAAAACACATAATAAATGTTTAGAATTATACTATTTGGATGATCCAATGGAGTTGGAGGTGGAAAAATTAGATTCACAACCAATGGAAGTAGAACAGAAATCATGGACCCAGAAAGGAAATTTGACAAATACAATATAGTATAAATTTCATTGATATGAATATATCATGAATGAGTGTAGATTGTGGATTATGGGTGCACATGACATATTATGGGAAAACTATATCTTGTTATTGGGATCAAATATCATAATGAATTCGTCGTATGATTTGGAAATGATAATGGTTTGAACAATATTGGCTATTGAAAATCCAAAACTAGTGGAAAAGACTCAAGTATAATAGATAACTTTTTGGATGAATTCCATTATTTTAATATTTTAATTTTTTGATAATTATGTGAAAAAGGGAATACAATAAATTTTAACAAGAAGACTTGAATTATTAGTGGAAGATATGGTTCAACTTTCATTCAATGGATATTGTTAAAGGGTAATATCTAACTCATTGGCGGGGAAAGTGATAAATATTTTCTTTGAAAATAATAATAGAACAATATGTGAAAAAAAGTCATAGCCCTGTGAGGAAAAATAAGTTATAAGATTTGGTAAATGAAAAATATGCATGTGATATCTCCAGAATGTAATGTGATGACACTCACACATGTAATAATTTTCAAAAATATAAAATCATTTGGGAGATATATTTGGAGAAGTGTAAAAAATATATGAGGCTACTTGAGTAAGTGAATATTATGGTGTGTGAGTCAATATTAGAAAAATCCATGAATATTAACAGGTAAAATTTCTAGTTAATTGATTATTAGAATAATATATCTTGGCTGATTGTAATCTCACAAAAATCAATAGTGTTCAAGTATATTACTGGTTATCATAATTTTTTAGAGAAGATTCTCAGATTGAAAATTTAAAAATTACTGATTGTTAATGGAATAAAATCCACTAATGATATAGTTAAATAGTTTATTGATAAGTATAAGATAATTAAATTAGTTTTAATTGTGAGGGGTTTTCAATAAAATCCTTTTATTTAGAGGTGGAACCAAATCATTAAAAATATGGCTCAGATAATGTTCATTAAGAAAAATCCACCATATATATATAATAATGATGTAGTAATTATATATTTTTATATCTCTAATATATATATTTTTATGTCATAAGAATGATAATATTACCTATGATATATTGTATAAAAGTAATCCATCATTGAAATTCACTCTAGTTTTTAGAATTAAGTGATTTATTATTAATAAGTAGAAGAGGAGAAAGTTTCAAGCTCATGGGAATGGATTTATTTTTGTTATATACTTACCTAAAATGTTTTAATAGAAATTATAAAATAATATTCCATAAAAAGTAATTTTAAGTTCATATTTAATTGTTTTAAAATAATATAAGATACAAAATATTTAGAGGTGTTTTAATAAACAAACAACAATGGAATTTCATAGGAAACTGAGGTTGAGTTTATAATTCCAAAGTGATCACATTATGATGATATAAATTCATAATAAGACACCAATGATGATGGTATGGGTATAGGATCAACATATACATGTAATGTAATAATCACAATGAAATCAGAGAAGAAAATATTTTTTGTGATAAAATAGATCTAGTGAAAATACAAAGGTTTAATACTTATTAAAAAAATACTCATTTATATCAAGTAGATACTACATGTTTTTAAGTGGATTTGAATGATAAAAATTGGATCAATATGATAAATGAAGAAATTAGAAAAATTGATATGAGTCAGATATGAGAAATTTTACTGAGGTTATAAAAAACTCATGGTACCTAGTTGGTGTTCCATAATAATCTCAATATTGATGAAAATGTGAATTATAATAAATAATGAATAGTTTTATTGGAATATTTCCAAATTGAAATATGTTATTTTTATGAAATACATTTCCCCATATCCTTGTTGTAAAATATTTAACAATTTTTTGAAATATTATAGGAAAATTAATTCAAGGTGTAATAAATGAATATAAAATCATCATTCCATAATGGAGTCCTTGAGAAGGAAATTTACATGCATCAAACATATGGTTTTGTTATATTTTATAATGAGAGAATAATTTAATATTAGAAGAATAAATTTTATAAACTTAAGTTAGAACCATGAGTTTGGTATTATTGGATTGATCAATACATTATAAATATTGGATTCTACTGAGGTTGAATGGATTATAATCTCTTCATCATTAAAAAAAATGATCAATGATTTTGGAACATTTATATGAGTATGGCATAATCTTTATATAATTAGATGAGGCACAATGGAGAATTTTTTAAGAATATATGATGTTCGAGTACCAAATGTCCTTGATTAGAGAGTTAAAATTTTCCTTGGTTTATAGTTAACTCAAGGAATGTAGGTAACATTTATTTCATAGTTAAAATATTATAATTTTGTTTCAAATATGTTTTTAATAGTACATTATAGGTCCATGAAAACATAAGTGGATACTTGAATGATGCTATCACATGATGAAAATAGAAAAAATAATAATTTAACTAAATATAAAAAAATTATTAGAAGCTTATTATACCTCATATAAGAATGAATAGACATTTTTTTCAACTTATGAATCCACACTATACCAAATTTTTTCTATGGAATTTCCCCTACTATTTGTGAGGAAGATCATTTGTTTTAAAATAATATGGTTTATTATTTATATTTTTATCATGAAACAAAACATTTGGATCTATATGAAAGAAATCAAGAATAATAGCTTAATTAAAGGTAATATTATATAATAATTTTAGTTGTTAAATTCAACCCATTAAAATAAATTGCATCCTCATAATTGGACTCATAATATTAGCATAATTTATATAAAGAACTTATTAGTAACCATACATCGCTATATTATGAATGGTTTATTTAGGATGTCGAATAATATTTTTCAATATGAAAAATTATTATAATAAGATCTAAAAAATCTATAATTTTACATATATTTATAGTAAGAGATTATGATGTAGATCCTTAAGAAATAACATCCAAAAAACTTTGAAAATTATTTGTATGATAGTCCCACCACTAGAGTTTTTTATTTATAACTCTGTATTCATGAGAATACCCCAGTAATTATAGAAAAAAATTAATCATATTATTTATAATTATTCATTATATGTAATAATAATTATAATATTATTATGAATAATTTTATAATTGTTTTGAGTTGAAATTGGATTATTTATATTTAACCAAGTTATTATTCCTTGAATTACTAGGTTTTATTTAAAATATAGATTACATCATTTTATAAATCTGATTAGATATGAATTAAGTACTTTTTGATTCAAAATATTAAATATAACTTTATATGTGTTTTTGGGATTTCTATAAAAAGATTAATTTTTGAGTGAATAATAGAAAATAATGATTTGTGAAAAAAACTCATTTATTTTCATTAAATAATGTAATTTTAAAGTCAATTTATATTTTTTATTTTAGTTTAAAATAACAGATGATATATTTTATTAAAATTAATCTAAATATTTTTATAGTTGTCAGTATTATATTTGATTATTGTATAATGTTAATTTTTTTTCTAAAAAAACTATTCTTTAATTTTTTTTCATTGGATTATACTGATTTATAATAAAATTAAACTATAAAACCTCTAAAAATTGAATCATTATTTTTTTTTGAAATCATGATTTTTATGTTTTGAATGATACTTTTTTTCATTTTGGGATACTAGGAATAATTACAGTAGTATAAATGCGTTACCATGGGAAAAGGTTGATCTGGTTAATTAAGATAGAAACTAAGTGATACAACCACAAAATCTTATCCAAATTATAACTAGATTATTTTATTTTCAAAATAGCACATTATATTATAAATTGGATAGTGTTGGATCCACATTACCAAGATTAAGACTTTATGGTATTTAAATGTTTAGAAAAATCACATGTCTTCCACTCACCTCATGTAGAAAAAGAATCCTCCTCTCTTATCTTACTAACAAATTTTAAACAATAATGTTAATAAAAATCATTCCAAAAACCCTCTACAAAATCCCTACACCAAACTTTTGGTCATTTGTTTCTCAAAAAAAAATCTTTTAAGGCATAATGTGTTATATATATTGTGATATCTATGAAGAAGGTATAAGTTCCAAACAAATATATTTCATGATTATTTTTTATCACTAATAATTAAAATATTATTAAAATATATTGTATTAATAACCTATGTATCATAAATATAATGAAATTTTATTATGAATATAGTAAAACCACTTTACATATATGTTTCCATCTTTTGAGTAATGAAAACATCGCTTGTACGTACATGTGGACTAACACCTCCATGACATGATGTATTTATTTATTCATCACTAGATCATATGTCTGGTTAAAATGATTAATATATATATATATATATATATTTCAGAAATAATTATTATTATATAATGGTAATATATTTCATACCTTCTTTCTCTTCGTGTCTATGGGTAAATGATAACATCACACATGTGTACTTGTGGAATACCAATCCACGAACCGATGTGACTCATTTTTCATCTATAATATAATTTTTCTCATAAGGATGAAATTAGTGGTTAAATATATAATTAAAAAAAAATTATTATTTTATATGATTTATTATTATCTACTATATTTCTCTTCCACCCATTAGAAAAAATAGAATCCATGTTTACGTATGTACTAAAGTGTCTATAAAACAATATGATCCATTTTTCATAAATTCCTTACATAGTTAGACTAAAAAGTGTATATAATTTATAAATATGATAATTATAAATATTAAAATATTATATAGATTAATTAAGAATATTTCCTTTGACCATATTAAATGCTTCGATGTGGGTTTGAGGTTATAATCCAAAAGACCCCAAAACATCCCACATAACCTTAACCATGTCAGTTACTAAATAAAACACCACAATAAATAAAATAAAATAAATAAAATAAATAATATTAATGAATTAAGAATTTAAAATGTGATTAATAATTTAGGAAAATAATATAATTTTATTATTTTTGAGTTATCAAATTTTCGATGATAGATGCAAATTAAGGTAAGAGACATTTCTTTAAAACCTTTTTTAATGTATTCCTTTCAAATATTTTCATTACATATGAATTTTATTTAAACTACATGAAGAATGATATTATTTATACATCAAATAATTTAAAAATTAATTGTCAACTAATTTTTAAAATCATTTTATGGTTATAATAAATAATCTTTTAAAAACTTATTAATCTTGGAATTTTGACATTTTTTACCAAAATGAAAAAAAAATATTTTTAACATATAAAAATTGAAATATTTTTTCCCACCATCATATCCATTATTCATTATCTTGGTTTGTTTATATGTTTGCATGGTTATTTTATAAGATAATATGTTTTCAATTTTTTTTATAATTTTTGTATTAAAAGGATTCTCTTTTGAAAAAGAAACTATTTCAAGTATTTATGAGATAACTAAATGTTTTATTTATTTTGGGATTGAATTCCAATTCAAATGTTTTTTATAATTAAAGTGAAATATATATTAGTTTTATTCATTTTATAGTTCTCAAAAATTTTATATGAATTATGGGTGAGCCCAAAATAACTCAAATTATGGGTGTGCCCATTATAGGACTCAAATTCAATGGGTAAATTGATGGAGTTTTCCAATGATAGGTTACTACTATGATATATATAAATTATTTTTATAATTTATAGCATTATAAGAGTTATTTTAATCGTTAATGTATGGATAATGTCCCAAGGTACCAATATGATATGAATTTATGGGTTTAATATGATCTTATAAATATAAGAAATTTCATCCCTTGTTATAAGTCAGGTAATTATGGGATGTTTATGTTACTATGTGTTGTTGTATGTATTCAAGAAAACGTGTTATAACATTATAGGTTTGTGTGATTTAAAAAGACACAATAAAGAGACACCCATTTATTATTATTATATTATCGTGAGATAACATTTGAATATTTACATATTGATTTATCGAATCAATGTCTGATTAGTATGTTTTTCCATAGAGGAAATTTATAAGATGATGTTGAGAGGAATCTGGAGGGTAATATCATCCCTAAAATGAAATCAACTGTGGTTATTGTTGGAAAAAATACATTTGTTTTTGTGTTGACTTTGTTTTCATAATCTAACAATAAAGGAAGCAATGAAATCAAGTGACTGAATTATACATAGAGGAACATGTCTATAGTCTAGAATTTCATGTAATAGAACCGTTAAACAGTTGGTGGAACATCAAACACAGTGAAACCTGAACGAATGATCAATGATATGGAAGAGATATTTGATGATTTTGAATGTTTTGAACATTTTATGTTAATCATTGTTATTTATAATTTTGATAGTGAAGCTGAAAAATGGATGTCTTTGATTAAGAACACAGAGGGGAATGAAAAAATTAATTCCATTGAATGAAAGTGATTTATTGGTATATTAATTAAAAATTATTTCCCTCAAGTTACTATATTTCAAATAGAAATGATATTATAGGAATTAAATCAAAATAAGGTGGAATTTCTTGTTTCTTATGAAGCTAATTTTACATAATTGGACAAGTATGCACACAATTTAATTCTTGAACATGACAGTAAAATTCCTAAATTTTACTATAGATTGAATCCATATTTACAAATGGCTCCTCTTACTCATTAGTTGGGATATTATGAGGGAATTGTGATATTTTATAATAAATTCAAGATGTAATTTTCGTAATTTTATAAGAATGATGATATAAAGAAATCAAGGAGGAAGTTAATGGGTAAGCATTCATCAAAATAACCAAAGGTAATAAAATATAATTTCCCTTTTATGAAAAATATAAAAATAAGAGTTATATAGAATGTATTATGAGATCATTGATGTGTTATCAATGTTGAAATCATTAACACATGGAATATGAAAAAAAAATAACTATTGAAATGGTTAGACTGTTAATGAAAAGCTGATAGTGAAATATTTTAATTGTAATGAGTTTTCCCATTATTCAAAAGCCTACCCAAAAGCACTTTCTCAAGATGAGAATCAATAATATTACTAACATAAAGGTGTATAAAATTATTTTTATACTATTACAGAAGATTTATTACCCTCAATTGAAGTGGTGATCGATACATTACATGTTCATTTTGACTATTCCAATGCCTTTTCTCATTCCATATCCACTCATTAATTTATATTAAGTAAATTTGAAATGAAAATGAAAATTAAATCATAACAAATTAATTTAAGAATTTTGGTAAAATATATTGGGGTTTGTATAAATGAAATTTTAATTAATAAAAATCATCCCATTATCATCTATGAGATATTTTGTTTTTCTACAAACCATTTTCTATTTCCCATTTTAGTGTTAGATATCATTCCGGGAATTGGTAGACATTCAGTTTATTATTCATAGATATACTATAGATATAATAAAGTGATTTTCCAAAATCATTTTCCATTTTTATATAATAATGAATTCATAACTTTGATAAAATTTAATGTTGTTGATAAAAAGATAAAATATGGAAGCGAAAGTTATCTTTCATTTATTTTTTTATGAAATAAACTATTCAAGTTTGTGAAGTTACAATATTAATTGAATATCTATACATATTTCCAAATAATATTTCTAGTTTTATTTTTAATAGAGATTTTTCATTTACTATTGTCTTGGTTCCCGATACTAAGGAAATTTGAGATCCTCTGTAACAAATAGATTCAGTCAAGTTTTAAGAATTAAAAAATAAATATTATATGATTATTTTTAATTATTTTAACTTCTACAGAATTTTTCCTTGGGGTTATCAAAATATATTTTTCATAAAATAAGGATGTTTACATGAGGTTTTTCATTGATTAATAGAACTCAATAATATTTATGTTAACAAAAAGTGCCTACTTAATCATATAGATGACTTGTTTGATCATATCGTGGGTGAAAAATATTTTGTATAGATTGATATTGGGTCCAAGTATCACTAGATGATATTTAAGGTAGAAGAATGTTAGAGGATAGTGTTTCATATTAGTTATAGTCATTATAGGGTTTTTTATTCCTTGTGAGGTAAAAAAATCACCTAATGTATTTATTTATTTATTGTTCCATTAATATCTTAATAAATTTTTGGGCTTAGTTGTTAATGATATTATTTTATAATTTAGAAAAAAATTAATAACATGAGTTGAACCTAAGTATTGTCATCTAGAAAATAAAATAATCAAGTGTTTTTTATAATTTAGTAATTTTTAATTTCAGATACAACATATTTCTTTTCTAGGGAATAATGTTTCAAAACATGGATTAACTATTGATCATGATAAAATAAATGTTGTTTTAGAATAGTACATACCAATAAATATTTATAAGATTCTAATATTTCATGGATAATTGGTTCACTGCTAAAGGATTTTTGAAAACATTTCCTCAATATCTGGCTCAATAAATAAGATAACTTAAAAATGAGTTGAATTCTTATAGACAAATGAATTCATTTATTGTTATTATGAATTGAAAAGTAGATTGGTTAATTCACTAGTGTTATCATTTCTAATAAGAAAAGGTGAGTTTTTTTGTTTACCATGAAGCATCATTGAGGGTATATGATTTTTTCTTGATGCATAATGATTCAGTTTTCAAGAATGTTTCACATCAATTGAATCACCTTTAGTATAATTACCCTACACCTGAACTTGACCAGGATATAGTTGTTTTTTAAAAACATAGAGTCATCATTTATATAGCGATAAATTTTAAATATATAAGGATAATAAAATTTTAATATATATATATATATATATATATTTGATCCAAAAGAGTTTAACATGAGGTAGAGATGATGTCTAGAGTTAAATAAGGATTATGATTTCACAATTCACTATCATCTAGAAAAAAGAAATCAAGGCAGCTGATTCCTTGTGTAAATGACATAATACATCTTTAACTATGTTTCAAATGGATCATTTTCATTTAGTTAATTATTTAATTAATAATAGCCTAGAAAATATATATATTAAAATTTAATATATATGGATAATGTAGCGGTGTTTTCATCATTTCCAAAAAAAGTTAAGGAGTATTAGAAGTAAGATCATGGTTTGTTAAAAATAGTTGAATTATAAAATAAGGGTATGTTACATTAGTTTAATGTGTGTATGGAACTGGTTATCATAATTATAAATAGGTTTTCTGTTCCAATTTATTCTTCGTTGAAAAATTACTTTTTATGTAAAGTTAAGACTCTCCATTTAATTGTTATCCTTGTTGCACTATGATATATAATGACCATCAAGATATTTATGGTGGGATAATATAATGAAAGATATTACGTGTTTTACCAAGAAATATTTGACATGTATACAATTTAAAAATATGAAAAACTACAAAAGGGGATACTTCAGCCTTTTCAAAGTCCATAATAGAAATGGGATAATATATCAATGTATTTTTTGGTGATATTAAATAATTCATCTTGAGGTAATAATATTCTTTGGGATATTGTTGGTTACTTGACTAAATGTAGGAATTCTCAAAAGATATGTGATAATGGGTAACTCGACTTTCTTTGATGAATTTATCTTAAAGAGATAATAAATTTTTATGGAGTTCTCATCTCTATTTTTTTACATTATGATTCCATGTTTACATAAATTGTTTTTAAAATGTCTTCAAAAGACGATTTGTATTAAATTAATTTTTTTTTCGATTTTTATCCTTAAATCAATTGAAAACTATAAGGAACAATTCATTCAATACGGGATAGGATTCAAGGTTTATAATAATATTATAAAGGCATTTGGGTACTAAATCTTTCATTAGTTGAATTTTAAAATAATATATTTTTTCATTCAATTATATATATGTTTCTTTTTTAGACATTATATAGAAAACTGTGTCGGACTCTTATATGATGCTATAAAGTTATTTAGAGGAAATTATAGGAACTGAAATTGGTATATGAGATTATGGATATGTTATATATGATTCAAAAACACATGAGGAAAAAATAAATGAAGTCATAACACTTTTATATATCACAATAGGATAGATCTCTCATTTTATGTAGTCTATCATGTTTTTCTGAAAGTATTGTAAAAGTATTATGAAATTTTGAAGGCATCTAAATTTATGTATATGGTTTATTGAACCCTTATAAATTATGGAAAATATGGTTTCATCTATTTATATAGTATCTTATCATTGATTTTATCTTTGGAACATAATGTTTTTCTTGTTTCTTTACTAAGAAAGTATATAACTAATGTATCTCAGGTTTTTGGCCTTAAACAAGCTTTGTTCGAGTAGATCATGTCTTATGAAGAAATACCAGTTCATTCATTAGATCGTAGAGTAAATTTAAAATGAAATTATCTGATTTACCAGGTAATGGTTTTATATAAGAATCAAATGATTATGTAAATAACATCAGTATCATAAAATTCAATGAGGAAAATATACCAGTTTTTTGTGTAATGAATAAAAATTATTAGGAATACATTTATAAAGGGGAAATAATGTTAATTCATAAATAATCATAGACATATATAAATCTTATGAATTAAAAGAATTCCTTTTTTATATTTATATCCATGATCAATTTATAATTATTTTTAAAAATGTTTTCATTCAAAAAGATAATAGTTTATTTTACCATATTATTTTCCAGGAATTTCAAATTTTTATTTATAAAATAAATTTTAATATTATCAATTTAATTTTTAAAAATTGAATGAATTTTTGGAATAATAATAAAAAATATATCATATAATTAAGTTTTTTTTATTGTTTAAAAAATATTGGTTTTTGAGTTAATATTGAAAAATCTTGTTTTTTGTAAATCAATCTTTTATTTTTTAAAAATAACGCAATTCAAAGAAAAAATTATAATTTGGATTTGGTTTTAAATTTGAATAAGATTAATTTTATTTAAGAAAATCTAAATTATATAATAGGGAGGGGCATTATATTTTATTATGGTATAAGTTCATTTTTATTATAAAAACTAAATTTTCTATTTTTTTTATTTCATTTTATTCATTAGTAATAAAATTATTTTATTCCAATTGTAAAAATTTAACATTAAAAGAAAGATTTAATATTTTCATATATTACATTTAAATTTAGTAATAATTTCATTTTATTTTTTGGAGATTATGAATTATGACCATAGTAAAAATTTATCACCATAGTAAAGTGAAAATCATGTTAAATAAAGTAAAAGATATGTTACGAGGATAGAAAATTATAACATAATTCAAATTGGATAACGATAGTTTTAAAATTATCACCTTATATATGAAATTTTATAGTTTTTCAACTTTCCCAAGTCTAATACTCGATAATGTCCAGTTTTTTTGAAAAATTAAATGTTTTCCACTCCCCTCAGTTTTGGAAGGCCCCTATCCTCTACTCCCTTCCTCACACCTTTTATGAAATCTAGTTAAGAATAACACTAAAAAAACCTCATATACATAATTATACATGTAATAGAGGTACTGATATTTTTAAAATACTAATCCCAAAAGTATTAAGGTATAATCAAAAGAAATATATCTGAGATGAAGGTATACATCAGAATTGACCAATTTCCTGATTATTTCTTATTATACCCCCCTAAAATATACTTCTACCCTTATGGAATAACATATTATGTATAGAAAATATACAGAAATATTATTCTGAATATTTCACAACCCTTTTAAATATTTTTCTTCTATATTATTAAATATGGAAACATCACTCGTGTGTACTTCTGGACTATACTTCCATGAAGCGATGTGATTTCTAATTCATCACCAGATCATATAGCTGCTTAAAATGACTAAAAATGAAAATATATATATATATATTATATTTTTTGAATTATTATTATTATATAAGGATTATATATTACCTACCTTCTTACTCTATGTATTTTATATGAATCGATAACGCTGCTCTTGCATATATGTGGAATACCACCAACAAAAAAGCGATGTGATTTATTTTTCTTCTTTACTTTAGATGTCTTGTATTAAGGATGGAACTAATGAATAAATAATAAATTAAAAAATTATTTATTATTCTTGAAGAGTTAAATATTATTTATTTTATTTATTCTTCACCCTTTATAAAAAATGAAAACAATGTTCATCTATACATATGAACTATAGTCTCCATATAATTGAATGTTTCATCTTCCATGACCACCATACATGGATGGTTTTAAAATTATTTTTAATTTATAAATCATATAATTATAACTTTTTTATGTTTTCTATATACTGTAACTTTTAAACCATTGACCATAGTTAATAAAACGATGTGGCTTTCAATATTTAAAGCCAATGTCCCAAAAACTTCCATCATGAACTTAACTATTTTGTAACTAAATAAAACATGGTAATAAATGAAATAAGATAAAAAATACTATTTAATGAAAATTAAATATGTTATTAACAAATTATAAAACTAAAATATTTTTATTATTTCTTAGTTAGAGACAATACAAATCTAGACAAGAAGGAAGGTAAGAGACATTTCTTGAAAAGTTTATTTTAATGTATTCATTTTAGATCCTCTTATTCGTTGTCCATGTTCTATAATTTTTTTAATATTGATATAATTCATTCTTAAATTATTGTTAAATTTCATCTGAGAATACATTTTCAATTATTATTAATGTTTCGAAAAGTAATATATAAATGTTTTATTGAATAAGGTATTTTGTTTTTTTGTCAAAAGTTTAAAAGAACTCTTTTGATCCTTTACAACATGAATAATTTTTTCCAACATACTAACTATTGTTCATTATCAATAATTTTGTACATGTTTCCATGGATATTTTAAAATAAAATATTTCTTTATATATTTTTTCAATTTTGAATCTAAAAATGGGTTTCTATGGAAATAGAAACTGTTTCTCATCTTTATGATATAATTGAAAGTGTTATTGCATATGGGATTGAATTCCAAATAAAATGGTTTTTTATTAATATATAAACTATATGTGTTTTATTCATGCTATGGTTTTTATAAATTTTATATAAATGGTATCTGAGCATGAAATATATCTAATGATGGGTGACACCTATATATCATTCCAAGATATAGGGTAATGTGAATGAGTTTACTAGTGATATGTTACTCTTAAGAGATATTTGAATTATCTCGTAATGTGATAATATTTCATGGGTTTCTGTAAGGTGGAAGATGAAGATAATTTCTCAAGGTGTTTATATGATATTATTTCAATGTATTCTAAAGGAAACATTTTGATTTAAAAGGGCTGAAATTGAGATTATGTTTTTAAGGAAGGTTTTGAATTTTTTTAAAATAAAGGTGAAGGGAAGATTTTCTTGGAAATATATCCATGAGTTTACATGTTTTTCGTGAAACTTTATAATTCTTAATTTTTATATTATCATTTAATATTAAATAATTTATAAAACCTATTAATAAATTAAATTATTTTCAAGAGAAATTAAATTTATATTTGAGGTTAAATTTTCACTTAGATAAAGGAAAACATTATTATAGATTTTTATGATTATGAAAGGGTTGATGGGTTTATTTTATTTTATAAAATTTATTGATATTTTTAGGTCATTCCATTTTTTCAAATTATTTTTCATGGGGATTGAGCTTGGGTAGGAACAAAAAATGTTTTAAAGATAAAAGTCATGGATATTTGACATGATAAAAAACATGTATCATTTTAAAGCAATTATATTTTTGGGAAAAGTATACTTTGCGGTAGTGTATACATTTTATTATATAGGGGTTTAACGTAAATATTATTACCTAATTCAATAAAACTCTAAATAATTAAGATCATTGAAATTTACGAAATGGAAACCCCTATTATAAACCATGTATTTATGGTATTTTTAGGTATAAGGTGTTATAATATATAAGTTTATGCAATCATGACATAGGAAATAAGAAAATATAGAGTGAAACAGAATTATATAATTCATTAGTAGTATTTTCATAGAATATTCCTTGTTCACATGGTCATTGATGACTACATCCACTATTTTCCCTTAGATTTATAAATTGAGTTACATTATGCTCAACTCTCTTGCAATTGAATCCAATTTTATTTTTATAAATTTTCTCTTTCCATTAAACTTGTGAGTCTAATGACATTCATCTCCACACTATTATCATTTTTCATTCCCTTTATGGAAATTTCATCCATGCTTACTACCACATTGATGGAATATAGGAAATTGAATCTTCTTTCATTTATCATAATTTTTATAGGAATTTATAGAACATTCCAACCTTCTCTTATTTTTAGTGTTTGGGATATCAACTATGTTCACAAAGTTAATTTCAATTATTGATAGATGGTTTTTTATAAGAAAAATATTTATCACTCTAGCCTTTATCCAATTAAGTTGATTCTAGAATATATTTTCACATTTTCCATGGAATACATGATTAACTTGGTTCCTTAATTCTTAATCAATGACAAAAACCAAAAGACTTTACATGAGTGTTGATCATTATAGGGTAATTGTTATAAATAACCCCATAAAAATTTATCCTCAAGTTGTCTCAGTTTATAAAACTATCATGTAATCCTATTATTATAACAAGTCAACTTGTATCACACTATGTTTGTTTTATATCACTATCAATTTAATATATATCATTTTTGATTCAATATTAACTATTTCCAGTTTGATTATATTACAAATATCATACTAATATCAAAAATAATGATCCTAATTTTCCATGAACATTCATAAAATAT
The DNA here is from genome assembly GCA_963277665.1 of Viscum album. NCBI lineage: Eukaryota > Viridiplantae > Streptophyta > Magnoliopsida > Santalales > Viscaceae > Viscum > Viscum album. The sequence continues at coordinate 1,530,343,742 of OY728120.1, read as the reverse complement.
TGTAAACCCAATAATCATTAAAATTTGGGCTCTTAAAATATAACTAATCCTTCCTCAAACAACATTAATCATTCTAACAATAACATGCCTATTTATATATATACCCTAATCACATATTCTCAATAACATAACATTCTTAGATTATTTATTGTGGTTTGGTTTGAACCTAATACTAAAATAATAAGGGTTATGATATTATCCAAAATATGAATATGAAAATGTTAATTCAAATATTTATTCCCATGTGGATCCTCTATTTTTAACATATGATAATTTTGGATCAACTTATGACTCGGTTTGTTCGATCCCTAGTTACACATGTTAATTGATCTATTAGTTTATATGAATTTTTTATTTAAAATAAATCATAAATCCTTCACTATGTTTTCTAAAGAGAGTGTGATTGACTAAAGAGTACCCAAAGAGAGTGTTTATGTTGGTGTGTAGTAATGCATTTTTGTCTGTAGAAGTTCATGGTTGAGTGAATACACTACATGATCTCATTAGTGTTATTACACCTAGGTACATCTACTGAAAAACTACAACCATTTTCATATATCTAAAGAAGGATTTAATCATTATGTAAACAATATACAAAGATCTTTAAAAACAATCTAGGATTTAATACAATACATAGACTTATTCATATATTTTTCACTAAAAATCTATCATCCTAATCCCAATATAAGTTTTTCATCATTACCTTATAATTAATTCTATACTATACCAAAAATTTATCTATACCATCGAAATTGTGATCACCTAACATAAAAAAACATAAATTATCCTCCTCTAACAGAAAACCATTAAAGTTATCTAAACATTTCCTTTGTTACCAATTGTGATTCCATAGACAATCTCTTATAGATTTAGTGCAATGAAAACAAAAATTAAATTACTCTTTTATACCAAGTGTAAAATTCTACATATAAAGATCATAAATCAAAATATCATTAATTATTCTTTCATCTATTGGACTGTGAGAATTTTTTTAGTTTAAAAATTTAGATAATTATATTAAAACATTTTCTAAAAAATTATACGTTCATTATAAAAAAGAAACATTTAATTCATTATATATTAAAATAAATAATCCTTATTGTGTCTTCAATACCCGAAATAAATTATTTCACATGTATCATTATTTTAAAAATTTCACTCATAAAACAATTCTTCATACCCTAATAAAATGGAAAAATAATAAGGAATAAAATAAGATATAGAATAATGGAAAACATACAGTTGATTTAATCATGGAATAAACATTAAAAAATTTTACAAAAAGAATAAGTAAATGACATTAAGTATTAATCAAATTGAAACTAAGAGCCTGATGTATACAGGACAATAAATAAAAACATGCATACTAATAACACTGAACACATTATGTTGGAATTAATAATGTTAAACATGAATAATATATTTATAAGGTAGTGTTCCAGGACACTATCCAATTACGAGGATATATATAAAACAAATTTTAACCTATTTTTTCTCTTTATACCTATCGAAGAATTGAAGGTAAATATAATTTTGGTCCCAAACCATCACTTTTTTATATCCAATTCATTAAAAATATAAGTTACCATGAATTTTCATACAATTAGATATAGAACCTATTACTGAATAATACATCTCTATCCATATAATGAAAGAATTTGGTCTATATATATGATAAAACTGTGCTAACATTCAATAATAATGTCGAAAATCAATACATTTCCCCATGTTAAAAAGAGGAAAACATGGTCATAACACATACATACGTAGAATTAGGTTTCTTAAATAATACTTATTCAAATATCCAATTATCATTTATATTATAACAACAACATATAAACATCTAATACATTTCCCCATGTGAATAGAATGATATTATTTCCTTGTGAGCATCCTCCAATCATGATTATATAAAAATATGATGTTTAGAATGTATAGAGAAATGAGTATATGAATAAGTAAATACTAGAATAACATTAATATATTCCATAAAAATAAATATTGTATATGTTTTCAAAATAACATAACCATAATGCTACAATGGAAACATAAAAGGATGCTGACATAGATGAAAATCATCCTTACAAAATGAATGCTTCCAACAGTATCAAAAAATAATGCATTAATAATAAAATTAATTTCTACCATGAGTTAAATATCAAAATTGATAATATATATATATATATATATGAGTAAAAATAATGAAACATAAACCCCATTAGGGTAAAATTTTTTGAAAGGAAAACAAAAAGTTGAAATGAAAACATAAATGGTCATTTAAAAAATATTTTAACATTGTCATGAAATATAGAGTTACTCATCAGTATCAAAGTTAACAATTTAAAATGTAACCTGAATTATTTTAAATACCATTATATTTAATAATAATATCCAATAATGGATAATTGAAAATATATAATATTTATATTGGAGATATTAGAAGATGCAGAAAACCCCAACGAATGCGAAAGTAAAAAACCATTTTATTATATTCAAAATACCTTTATTCAAAAAACATATTTTAAGAAGAGTAAAAAGGGAATATTTTTTATTAAAAAAACATTTTACAAAATATTATTAATAAACAACATATAGTTAAAAATTACTCAAGGATAAATGAAGTATTGAAGAAAGAATTTAACGAATAAACATTATTACTCATGGAAATGACACTTGAGTTAAATATATCCCTTGTGGGAAACCTACTCCATGAGGCCTAAAATAATGGAAAATGGTTTTATGTAGAAATAATGTATACAATGAGAGAATATAAAATAAAAAAAATAAAATCATATATTTTACCAAATTTCTATGAAATAAGATGTAGTGAACAATAATAACTAATTGAATTAAAGTTGAGTTATAAAAACTCTTACACATTGGGTAACACATTATTCCAATTATATTTGAAGAAATAAACTTCTTTTATATTTTTTATCCCCTAAAATATAAATAAAAAATTCACCATATATTAATTTCATAGTAAATCTATTGGAAGCATTAAAAATAAATCATGGTGCCTAACATGTAAGATGTCTAAAATAATCATAATTGTGACTAAGAAAACTCTTATGACATGAGTAAAAATTTAACCAAAACCCATTGAAATAGCAGTCTTGAAATTAAACATAAAACTCAATTAATAAAAGATAATTAAATTTATTATATTTCAAATATTAATCATATTAAACACATCTATTGAATTAGATGAATAATATAAATCATGCCTCAAATATAAGAATTTGAGATAGAAGCCCTTACCTCGTTCTTGATTCATTCTTCCCAAGCACAAAATACCAAGAATAAATAAGTAAATTTTCTTCAATAAATAACTAATAATTTTTTTTAAAATTTAACCACTTATAATCATCATTTATAACCATTCCATACACACATATTTATTAGTTAGTTTTTACCGATTCTCAATACCATGTGTAAGTAATCTTTACAATATTGAACTTGATTGTAAAAGAGGTATTGGTATATATTATATTTACAAAGAAAATAACTTTTATATTTTCCAATATAGTATAATATATGTTCTATGATAGTTTATAAATCTATAATTTCATTCCATGTTTGATTTGGTTGTGATCTATGAAGTTGAAATTTGGGATGAGCATGTCTCGATGATTCTTAATGAAAGAAGGGTGATTATTAAATTAATGAGTAAAATTTTGATATATCTTTAACATTTTTTTACACAATTATATTATATTATAAAATTATTTAATTTCACAAAATCATTCATGATACAAATTTATATTATTGTTCAACAAGGTGGCTAAACTAACCCAAATAGGATCCAACCATGATTAGTGGATTATTTTTTGGTTATTTATATGTAATATAACTATAGAAGAATCATTATGATTTTATTTTGTTTTTATTAGAGTGATATATTAAAATTTTTTAGGGAACTATAATAATAATTAGTGGATATTAAACTATTACAATGTATGAATAACATGAATTTCCTCTTAGTATGCTTGGTTGTAGAATATAATATTATAACGGATGATTATTTATAATATTAATTATATAATTATTAATTAATATTTAAATAATTTAAAACATGAAATCAATATAATATACATTCACTATACCCATTTTGATAAAAATCCATTAATATTGGTGAAAAAAAATGAAATTTTTCATTCACGGAGGTTGTAGTCGTGCCCACACATGAGAAAATTTTTTGTTTCTCCAATTAAATAGGACACGAACAGATAATGGTTATACCAACAATAGAATAATTTTGAGTTATATAATTTATAATTATATAATAATTTACATATGGTTATAATGCATTTTGAGTAGGTTGGATGGGAAATATACACAATAAATATAAAAGGATAAGTAAAACTTACATTGAAAATTTTGATATTATCGTGAAGTATCCTTTGTAAATAAAGGAATTTAGTAACAATGTTGAGTATATGGGAAAAAAATTTAGATGGGATATAGATAAATTATATTGGAAATATCTTTTAATATAATATTTAAGTATATGAATTTATGGAAGTGGGAGGAAGTGCACCCATTTTATATGTGAAAAAGTGGAAAATATCATTGAAAAAGAGTGTTTGATAATAGACAGGAACAAAACTATATAATTCTCAGGTGTATTAGATGGAAAATTTTAGGTGATAGATGTGTATATGAGATTAATACCTAAAAACTTATTCTATAAGGTTTCTGGTATCTTTTAATTATTAGAAATACTTGATACGTCATTTACCCATTTTACCCTAATTAATGGTGATTAAAAAATTTCCCTGACAATAAATTAATTAATAAAAATATAATATGAACCATATTAAAAAATTTTGATATTTTGAATCATAAATTTTACTCAATTTATTAAAATTCAATTAAAAATTATGATAGAATTTATTTTAATGTAAAACGTATCACGTGCTTAAAATCGATTTTAGTAAAAAAGTCATTTTAAACATTAAATGTTGAGAACCTTATTAGACATTGATTAAATAATAAATCTAATCTAATTTTTCTTATTTATTTTTAAACAAAATATGTGTTTCATTATATTAAAAATAAGATAAATTAAATTTAAAATCATAATATTTTAAAAAAGGACCATTCTTCAAAAAAATAAATGATTTTCCATGGTAACTAATATTTTACATTGGTAGGCTTGACTTATGGATAAAAATGTAATTAAACCAATTACATAATTTTATTATTAATAATAATAATATAAAAAATATATTATATAATTCATGTTCTAGAAGTGATAATATTTTTATATAAAATCATAAAAATAAAAGGATTGTTTCTTTCATAAGAAAACATTTTTTCAGAATAATAACTATTATTATTCTTTTTTAAAATTTATTAATAATAAAATTAGTATTATAAAATTATATATATGAAATATATTTTATCTTAAATAGTAATAAGTTTCTTGAAATAGAAATATATATCACATATAAAGAAAATATTTAAAAAACTTTTCTATATACAAAATGAAAAAAAATATCAATTTTTTCTATAACTGTTGAATTTCATTTATATTAAAATTATCCATTATTTTTATTCTATAAATATTTCATAATTTAGTTATTCCAATTAATTCCCATTAATTAAATGGATAGGTTTAAAGGGTCGAAACGTATCTTAGTATCATTTTTGTTTATTTTGTAATTGGATAAAGATATAAAACACATCAACATATTTATAGGTAACCATATATTAGAATATTAGAGGATTTCCAGAGAGTGTGTTAAGAGGGTATGAACATAATAATTTCCATATAATAATAAATGAATCCAAATGGGTTTCCATAAAAAAATATTGTTTTTTGTATCCATATAATGTTAAAAATACTAGATGGAGGGGTATATGAAGATTGATATGAAATAAATATGTTTCTTTTAAACATGTATTCTTAAAAAAATGAATTAATAAGGAAACATGAAGAAAATGTATTACCCTTAAAATATAAAGGTAAATTAAATAAGTTATATTTTAAATGAAAATGTTTAAATTGAATATAATAATTAAATGATAAAAAGATAGATAAAAAGGGGGAAAAATAAAGAGAATGTGTAACCCAAAAGTAATGAGGGTGGTTGGGAATGTCCCTTACTTGGGATCCTTGAATCCATTGGTACAATCTTATAAATGACTGGTTAATAATTTTTTTTACTAAACAATATAATCTTAAATTTTTGGTTATATATTTCATTTTTTTCTCGTATTATGATATACTATAATCATTTTATTAACAAACATGTTGATATTCACTATCATAGAGTCATATATGTTAGGCTTCCATGTTCATATCATTTTAAAGAAAATTATAAGTGTTTTTTCATATGGTTCCATAACTCCATAAGTGATAAAAAATGATGTTAATGTAATAATAGAAGTTTTAATGTTCTCAAATATCAATAAGTTATCCTATATTTATATATCATTTAGTACAAATTCTATCATTGTATGGTAAGTTCATTTTGGAAGTTCTTCGAACAATGAAAAATTAGTTGTTTTAATTGAAATTTATTATCATTAATAAATAATATAATTTTATTAAAAATATAGTAATTTATTTCATTTTTAACCACATAATTCTGATTATATAAATCCTGAAGGAAGTGTTAAAAAATTAAATGTGTTGTTCATGATGGAGGATAATAAACCATAAAATGAACATGGTTTTCATTCTAGAATAGTGTTAGGGGAGGATAGATAAAATAATGTTCATTAGTATAATAACATTTTATTATAATAATAATTGTGATATTATTATATTACCGTGTATAAAATATATTTTAGGTTCTATAATAAGATACAATTTAGGAGAACTTGGTTGAGAATACCACCTATTCCTTTGGATGCTATCACTCTTTGGATTCACATTATAGATCCTTAGTTAGGTGTTATGGTAAAAAATGGCTGATATAACTTATTTAGTTGATTGGGGACAAATATGAAAAGAATTTTGAAAATCTAATTTTTTTTGAAGTTGAATAAAAATTGGGAGAGGAGGGTGGTATTTGTACGATTAGGATATGGGTGTATTATAATAATATGTTTTATTTTAAAAAAAGTGACCTATTAGATTGTGATTCTATAATAAAGGGGGTAAATAAGATATTCATCTAAATTCAATAAACATGAAAAATTCATTCATATATAATATTACAAAATATGGTACTTATATAGTACTTATATGATATTTTATAATTTTACATCCTAATTTTTCTTTTTTATGAAAAATAAAAATATCATCCTAATCAGTATTTATGATAAAATTATAAAAATAACATCAATTTTATGAAAATAATTTTCTAAATTTGGAAAAATTAATATTTATATTAAATCCATATATTAAAAAAATAACAATTTTTGTAAAAAGATAAATATTTTGACACTCATAAAAATCAATTAATGTGCCACAAAATTATATTATCAAATTTATAAAAATAACGATTATTTCTTAAAACCATTAAATGAAAATTAAATTTTATTTAAAACTTTTCAATTTATCATACAAAATTTTTATTGAAAATAAATCATATATATGATTCTAAAAATATAATTATGATTTAATTTCATAAAATAATTATTTTATAATATGTATAATTTTTATTTAAATATATTTTTATATAAATTATATATATATATATTTTTATCATGTTACCCAAAAATACTAAATTTATTTCTTATTTAAATTTTCATGGAAATATTAAAAATAATATGTTATTAGAGTAAACATCAGTTAATTTCTAAAAAACATTACTCATCAGTACATCAAAAAACCTATATAAATAAAACCTTATCACCCAAGAATAATATCAATATAAGGTGTGTAAGAGTGGTTCTTCCATGGAGTGGTTCAAACAATAATGATTTTGTGGTGGTTTCCACTAAAATGAACTTTTATCACAAAAAATTCCCCTCAAGTCTCACTTATTTATTTTTTTCTTGAGCTTGTTCATAGTTGAATCCTATTGAAACTACCTTCCTCTATAGCTAGGATATATGAGATTCATAATTCCGGATACCACTAGTTCTTCCATTATTACTATCTTTTTCATTAATTAACCCTTATTATTACCCTTAATATACACTAATTCTAATATTCATTCTATAAAATCTATATTTTCATTTGTTATAATTCAAAATGATAATAATAGACAGATCTATTCTATAGTGTTCCAAAAAAATATTTTTGATATTTTATTAGTTGTTTTATGTCATCAGTTATATCTCAAATATATGTATATATATATATATAATAATTTCATTTACGAAGGTGTGTGTCATATCATTATTCCCAACATAAGAAAATTTAACCTTAATTTTTTTAAAACAATAATATGAAAACAAATGAGAGTAATTTTGTTTCATTTAGTCTTTAGGTCCCATGTGTGACCTTCAAATTTTCTCTAATGAACATTAATAAGGTGAGTTTTCCAATTGTGTATATCTTTTGATCTAGGTGCTAATAACTTCACTAGTTTCCCATAACAAGGGAGATCATTCAAAAACTATACCACCTATGAATTTATATCATGTGAGGGATTTATTTCTACATGCTCAAAAGTGATACATGGAACACTTAATGCATGTGAGATATGTTTGGTGGGAGTTCTAGTCTATATGATGTTTCTCTAATACAATCATGAATATAAATGGTTCTAATATATCAGGTACATATCTTTCCCTCATAATCAAACCACATGAATCACTTCTATGGAAATATATCAAAGAATAATTTATCTAAAACATCAAACTCTAGGTCTCATTTATGATTTTCAGTATATCTCTTTAATTGAATTGTGATATTCTGATTTGTTATCGAATGACATTTTCTATTTCTTACATTTGGTCAACTAGTTCATTTACTAAAATTATACATTCAAAAAAATCACCCCAACACATGGGTTTTATAAATATATTCATGTATAGGAATTGTTAAAGATTTATATGATTGTTTCATTGGATGTTATTTCTATTATATAACTTAACCAAGAGAATATACTGATTAGAACATCCATTAATCTTAATGTATAAGGATCTAAATATTTCCTCAATTATTTGTATCGTTATTTTTGATTGGCCCTAATTTTTTGGGTGATACATCATGTCTATGTTTCAATTAATGTTCAAGGATTGTTTAATAGATTTTTAGAAAATTTAGGTTATCCCCATGTATTGATGAAATAGAATAGATATTGGTTCTCCAAGTTACCTAAAAAATTATATAATTTATTTAATTTAATGATTATTGATTGAGTAATTATCTAAAATAGTGATAATGTGATTTAATTTTTAGATGGTAAACTACAATTGATATGGAATTTTTCATTTGGATATCATTATATAACCCATGAAAAAAACATTCTGGTGATTTTATCCAATTTCCATAAAGGTATGTGAAATTATTTCATCATCACATTGTAATTTTTATATTATTCGTTAACGTATTGAAATACAATGAAATTTTATGTATATTTCATAATTTCTATCGGCATATTGTAATATGAACAACTCTCTTAATGATATTTATAAATATTTTTCCTCCCTTGGTGGATAGAGAATGTGAAGCTATACACATCATTCAATAGTATCTTCTTATCTTATACATTTATGATATAAATATTCACGGCCAAGTATAAAAAATACATCATCAATATTATCATTGTGGATTTCCAATTTCTCATGAAATACTCCTTTTATACCTCTACACCATCCCTTTGATATTCCTTAATATTCTTTTGAATGGATGGTTGAGAAATTTTTTGAGTATGTTAGAATGGTTTTCTGTCATTTATAATTCCCAATGCAATCCATTTTATGTTGAATAAGGTTATGTCATTCTCAATGTCTAACATGGATAAGGTTTCAAAATTTTGTCTTCTTAGAGCATCGACCGATTTATTAACCATCACCGGAGGATAATGTATTGAGTAGTCATAATCATTAATCACATCTAACTATTTTTTTATGTTGGGATCCTTTTATATGAATATATACATGGTTATATTAATATTCATATATATGCAACACATCTATCTACTAAGACAATGATTCAAAATCCTCAATGTGATGATTATTTCTAAAAACTACAGATCTTGCATTGGATTGTTTTTCTAATGGGTCATTATTTTTTTCATGGAATAGGTTATCAAATTATAATTTTTTATGTGGAAAAAAATTAATATTTTCTTGGATGGATAATTGCGGGTCACAAATCATTCCCGACTTGTTGGTTTTATGATTATTGGTGTAATGATTGACATATTCTATGAATCATTAAAGATATCTGTATATTCATTAGTATAGTAAAAAATCACTCCCAAGTTTGATTAGTTATAATGTTTAATAAAACTAATAGGTTTCACATGAATCATTGATAAAAGACCAATAATACAAAGAATAATGGAACTTTATTATATATGTTAGTGGGGACATTCCCTAATCACCTTGGTATTCTTCTGACCTATAGATATTCCATTCCAACTTATCAGAAGGCCCAATAAGGTTATTTACGTCACTTAAAACTCACATTAACTACAATATTCATATAATTTCTTCTTTCATAGTGGATTTTTTCACATTACTGAAATAATCCTTATATTCCTCCTTTATTTTAATATATATTAGAATAAAATCTATAAATACTACCAGAAAATTTTCAATGTAATCACTAAAGACTCTATTAACTAAGTCCATGGATATTAATGGTATATTTTTGTGTCCATATGGAATTATTTTGAACTCATAATATTCATACCTTATATGAAGACAATTTGGGTAAATATGATCAATTTTCACATTTAATTATTTATATCCTAAAAAAAGGTCAAATGTGGACATTTTTAGGCCCCACATAGCTGATCAAACAATTCACGAATCCTTGAAAAGGGATACATATTCTTTGTCATGATATTTTTAAGATCATGATAATTAATGTACAGGGGAAGTAACCTGTCATTTTCTTGAAAAAAGGGACTAATACACCCCATGGTGAATCACTATTGGGTATATTTAATGCTTTTCAAGAATCTATTCTAGGTTTTTATTTATTTCATTTAGTTTAATGGGATCCATTAGATAAGGAATATTTGATATAGGTTGTGATCAAGGTATAAATTCATCTGAGAACTCATCCTCATAGTATGGATGAAGAGTTGTAAAATCAATAGGGGATACAATAGTATATTCCCTAACAATAAGGACATCTCCAACGAGGGTCCTCTTAATCGTCTCAATCATTTGATCTAGATTTATATGAATATAAGGAAATAATATCCATGCTTGATAAGATGTTACCAATGGAACATCCTTTATACACTTATATAAAATCAGATGATGATTTGTGATTTGGAATGTTATTTCCTTCTCCTAATAGTTGATATTGGAAATATAAAAGGCTATATAATCCATGACCTGTATAATATATAATTATAAAAAGGGGTTTATGAATTGTTTTTATGAAAGATTAAACACAAAAAAGGACAAGGGAGGAACTATATTCCTAGTATGTAATAATTTCACACATTTATATTTTCATAGATATCTTAAAATCTATGTTTTATGTGATGTTATTATTATTCTTCTAAAAAATAATGATATAAATGAATTTGTATATAAATAATCAAATTTTACATTCAATATTCATGAATTAAAAACTTTCATACCATTCCACTTCTTCAATATGATACACCTCATTAGTAGTGATAACAAAATCCCACCCTTTCTCTCTTGGACTTTGGTGTTTTTGTTTCTAATTTTCATCAACAACTATTTGATTAAATCATTGACTTATAGAGTGTTCATGAACCTTACAGTTCAAATATTGGATTATTGTTTGTGTATTGAAAAAAACTTCTATTCTTATATTAAATTAGTGGATATTTTCATCTCATTTAGAAATTTATAAGAGTGATATAACTCTCTCCACACTTGAATCATCACTTTTTTCCCTTGAGGTAGTTTTCAGAATGATTTCTTCCAGACTTAAGACATTTGGGTTGTCTATTTTTGTTTAATCCATTGGATTTATCCAATAATTCTACCAAACTAAAATATATTCTCTACATATTACCTTCAATCCCTTGAGACCATTAACAATCACTGAATTCTATATATGATTTGTGGGAATTTCATACAATTTCCTCACATATATCATAGTCTTGAATCTCTAATTGTATCAATGACTTGAACATACTCCACTAAATAAATTAACAGTCATAATTTTTCAGTCAATTACAATTCTTGTGGAATACCATGAATGACTTGTGATTATATCATCATAAGGCCCAATTGACTAATCATACTTTTCGTTGTTTCCATGTAATTCCATCTCCATTATAATATAGGGAGATAGAGGAAATATTTATTTAAAATATCTTCTTCAATCCATCCAATTATTTAGATTCAATGTATTCATTTATATTTTTATTCTTTCTTAGTATCCACCACCGAAAATATTTTCCCTCTAGAGATAACCTACCAAATTGAATTTATATTTCTCAGAGAATGGGAGTAATGTGAAAATATTCTCAATGGAAGTAATAAATTGTTTAAGAATTTAGTGGATCGTAAGATCCAAAAAAATCAGGGGCCTCTATCTCATAAAATACTCAAAAAAAACTTTTTCATTCTTATGAGATGGGGTAATTCCACAAGAATAAATTTATTATCCACAGAACGGGTTAGTTGAGAAAGAACAACCATGATGTATTTTACTCATTCTCACATCACATTCAGTATCTCCTTTGAGAAATCATCACAATTAAAATCACATTGGTTGTTGACATGATTCTTCTTATTTATGAACATTAAAAAAATTATGTATAATTATGGATAAGTATACAAAATCAAATAATCATATAAAATTGATATTATAAACTTATAATATATTAATCATACATGATATGTATAACATAACTTATGAATTACCATGTTTTAATATAGGTTATAGTAATTTTCATATTGGGTTATCTAAACTTACTAGTTATATATTAAATCATCAAACCCAATTATAACATAGTAAATCATTCATTATGATTTATAAAGAGAATGTGAATTAATCGAAAAATATCACCGAGGAGTGTCAAAATAGGTGTGCAGTTGGGCCCATATTATGTGAACTAAGTGATGTTTTATATGATACAAAACCAATATATTTATGTTTTATTACCTCATAGTACATCTATACTACATATTTAATCCACTTGTTTCTATCCATATAGGGAATCCATTTCTAGGAAAACACACACTCTATATAATACAATAATTTTATGATATTTTCCTTAATAGTTTCCCAAGGACATTCACTAATGAGGTTTAGTTATAATACCACAAAATGTAGACTTTTCTGTAATTCAAACTATAGAAACCTAAGATCCTTATACATTTTTTCATTTTTATTAAAAAAATTTTCTATAAAATTCTACATATATATATAGAGGTCAATTTTCTTTGGGAGATTAGGAACATGATAAAACAATATAAATACAAGATTATTAATATTTATTTTGATCTCTATAAAGTTATATTAAGTTTTATTGGTCTAATTTTACTATGTCGTATATATTAGGTAATAAATAATTAATGGGGTTGATAAATAAATCTCGATAATGTAAATATTAGAGAAAATAATTATTAAGATTAATTCATATGAGACAAGAGTAATATCATAATAACATAAAAGATAAGGATCATATATATTAAAAATAAATAATGGAATAATAAAGATTATATCATAGGAGTATAGAATCATAGGAATGTGTAAAAAACATGAGAAAGTAAATCAGAAGCATTAATCAAGTCTCACTTCCAATAAAACATAACATACTTTTCTAGGATCACGACTTATGCATCAGATATGATATATCGAGAAATGAAAACAATACCAAATGAATTAAAATGATGTATAATTTGGAGCCCAATTTTCAAATTCATAATATGTACATTAATATTTGGGATAAATAATGATGTTATAGATATGAAATAAGTATAAGAAAAACCCCTAAAAACAAATGGGTTATATAATGTTGTCTTAGTGAATAACCAAAAGTAACATAAAAAAATTCCCATATAATATTTGATTAAATCATTATTTGATGTTATTAAATGAATAAATAATCATATATTATGAAAATTAATTTAATTTGAAGTTGATACATAATATATATAAGGATAAGTAAGTTTCAAAATGAACCTCTTATGCATGATTTTATAAAAAAGGGAAAAGAATATTTAAAGTGGGTAAGAACATAATAATTTACATAAAACAAAAAATGAACCCAAATATATTTATATAAGATAATTATTGTTTTAAAAACCATATAATGGTAAAATAAATATTTTTAATGGTAAATGAAATGATATAAAGCATAAAATAGTTCCCTTCAAAAGGGTTTTTATAAAAGAATGAATTGGGAAGGGAACTTGAAAAAACTAAATTATACCAAAAAGAGAAAGGTAATGGAATATTGGTATATATTTAATGGATATATATATATATATATATATATATATATAATATTGAATAATTACATGTGAATGGTATTGAGATAAATGGAGAAAAAGAAAGAGAATGTGTAACCCATGCATAATGAGGGTGTTTAGGAAGATAGCATACCTTAGGTACTCGACTCATTTGAAACAGTAATATAAAATCATAAATAATCAAATTAATTTTATTAAATATGTTCATAATAATATTTTTTTATATATTTCCTTTATTATTACTGTTATATGTTTTTTTTATTTTCAATTTATTGATATATCTGTTTATATTCAATGTCTTGACATATTTTAGGTTATCGTTCCAAGGTAGCACGAGTTTATAAATAATTAAGAAATTTTCAAATATATAGTTCCATAAATACATATGTATGATGGTGTGATTATCATTTCATTCTATAATTTTAAATGGATCTAAATATAAATGAGTACTCATATAGAGTTATTTTTGTTGAGTGTACATATTTTCATTTTATATTTAGTTTATTGAAGATGTTTTTTATGATTAGGAAATGATTATTTAGTATGTTTAACTCTATAAAAATTTATCCATTATAGAATACTAGAAAATAATAATTTAAATACTTTTTAAAAATATTTTTTATCTTAATTTAGTCATTTATTTGGTAGATAAAAATGAAAAATGTTGTTCATAGAGGTGGTGAACCAACAATAGTGGAAAAAATATTCATTTTAGAATATAATGAGAAGATAATAGATAATGGATATTCCATTAATTTATTAAAATTTCTATATATTAATAAAACTAATGTTATTATACTAGACATGATTGCATACATTTTAGGAGGTATACTAAGAGAAGTATTTAAGATAATTCAATTTATAATATTACCTCTTCTATTGGATGTTCTCTCTTAAGCTTCCCCTTATGGATACTTTGTAAGATCATTCTGTAAGACCAAGGATTAGAGAATGTGGATAAAAGTGCGGGGAGAGACATGGATATAATTATGGTGTGATCAGGTTTTTTATATTGAAATATATGGGTGGAGGAGTGGGGTGTTTTTAACGGGAAGACATTGGTGGTTTAGAATAAAAATATTAAAATAAAATATTATTTATTCAAAAAGTGTGCAATATTATCACATAATTTTATGTTGAATAATATTATATAGTAATTGGGATAATAAAATATTCATATAAATTTTTTAAAAAAAATAAAAATTTGATTCATATATACTATTAGAAAATATTGTACTTATACTCTATGTATACAATATTTTATGATTTCACCTCCCTATTTAATTTTTTATGAAAAATAAAAAAATTCACCATAACAAATTTATGACAAGATTAATAAAAAATATCAATTTCATTAAATTAATTTGTATATGTGGAAAATATTATAATTAAATAAATTAATTTTTTCATTGAAAACATATTTTTATAAAATAATAAAATATAAGATTCAATGAAAAATTACACATATTTTCATGTAATCTTAATATTATGTCAATGAAAATATATATACTTTTTGTGACACAATTTTAATAAAATTAAATTTTATTTATAACTTTCAAACATCTAATTAGATTTCAATTTAATGAAAATAAAACATATATAGTTTTACAAAATTTAATTATAAAATCATTGGGTGAAAAAATTATTTTTATCCGATTTAGAAATTTTATTTCATTTTATTATAATATAAATAAATTTCATTTTTATTTACTAACATACCAATTTCTTTACATTTAACTCTTATTTTAGTTGATCCAGAAATATTAAAAACAATATGGCATCGGAGTAAAAAAAATTTCATTTCTAAAATAATTTACACATCAATACTACCCAAGCCATTGAGATATTACCATTTATGACACCAAATAAGCTCTCAAGGAAAGGAATTAAATTTTGGTAATTCCAAGCAGTGGCTTGTCTAATTTAGATCTAGACATTATTTCCACCAACATGGAATTCTCCCATAGGCGATTCCACTCTAGCCTCATTTTTTTGATGTTCTTCTTGGGCTTGGTCATGTGGTAACCCTAGTGATGCTTCCTACCTTCCAAACTCATCTAAATTATCATTAAAATGAGTAATCCTATGTTTTGAAGCCTCCATTAAAATATTCTTCATGAATTACATCTCATCATTACCCTTAATACACAGTAATTATAAAATCTATTTGGTAACATATATATTAGCAATGGTCACGATACACAATAATCAAAGTTATCATATTTATTATGAAATATTCCTATAATATTTTTGATCTTTAATTATTTTATATATATCATAAAATATAACATCGGATTATATTTAGAAATTAAATTTCATTTATAAATGTCTATGTTATCAAAAATACGGTGGTAAAAGTTTCCTATATAAGATGACCTAATAAATTTGTTTATTTTAGTAAGATATATAGTCATGGTTTTTTTATTTTTATATGGTGGTTTGATATGATCATGTAATCTATAAATATTTTCCTAAGGGATGGTCAAATAATTATTAATATCAACTAATGTCATAAGGGAAGATGTTTGTTCCATCAATAATGTATGAGGTTGTTATTTATGAGTTTCGTAACTAAAATTTCAATGTGCATCATATTATATCCAAGATGTGTAATTCCATGATGAACTTGTTCAAGTCGATCATGATAATGAAATTAGTGTCCAAGTTTGTGTAAATGGGTCTTGTGTTTCAGTGGGAGAATGGAAATAATCATGTTTTAATAGGCTTATTTCTACCCTTTGATATTCCTCAGGGGAAGTTGGAGAAAATTTAGTGGACTTTGTTGACTAATTTCAATGAATATATTGGTGGATGTGATTCTATTTGTGGGATTTAGGTTGAATTGAGAATATTTTATCATTTCTTATAAAGATCAATGTCAATTGTGGTGGATGATTTATGATGGTTGGAGTGGAAGATATATTGTAGCCTCATAGGGTTATAAGGATAATCATCAATGATGGTGATCCTTATTGTTTTATATTTTTTTTGATTTTAATGAATTGTTTCGATGTATATTTCCAATGACCAATTTTTTTTCATGAATGACACTTACATTAATTTTATCTTTCAGTGTCCTCAAACCTCCACATGGGAAAAATGGTAAATTTACATTTGTAAACAACCTTGTAAAAATTATCTAACTATTTCATTGATTTTGGGGTGTGTTTTTACCCCAAGATATGATGGTTTGAAATTGAGGGTGTAATGGAGCCCTAAAAATAATATATTAAAAATGATATATTATGTTTAGTCTATGTGTAGGTATCTATGATGAATTTATTTTGTTTATTAAACTAAGAAACATAAAGTATAAATAACACCAAGGCTGTGTCTATGACATGGTTTTTACCCTAGGGGTTGTATAACATTAGTATTAATTGGGGTTATCAGGGTATGACTGTCATAGATTGATTGATTTTATAAAAAATTTATATTCTATTAATTAACAGATTTATATAAATTATAATTTTTGATATATGAATCATATCTAATTACGTGTTTTTATCTACAAGTATTGCTATTATAATCATGAACCATAGGATTTGTGAGAGCCAATGAAAGGTGATGATTTTGGGAGGATTCCAAAGAAATATTCATTAGGAACAACAACTATAATAAATGTCAGATCAATATTCATAAACTAGTAATGTAAACTGGAGGTGGGTCTCATTACATGGATTGATACAATGTAATTATAGAACTATATATTTAATTTTTGTAATTAAATATAAATTATTCTTCAATGAAGTTGGTATGATTACTTATCAATTATTTTATTGTTTATTATTCTTATTTGTTGATTATTCACTATATCCAAACCCTTTAGTTGAATCATAGTTTTGTTATTTCAAAGTGTTTAAATTATTGAATACTAACATTATTTGTTGTTCTTGGGGGAATTAATATTATTTTAATGAATTAATAAGGCCTAAAATCATTCTATCTTCATTCTGTCTCTCTTTGTCATATCTCCATTTCTCGTCTCTCTTTTCAACCTAATACTTGTGGATTAGTGGAGACACCGAACCTAGTGGTGGTTGGTTGTAGGGAAGGGAATTGAATACTCAATGTGGAGAATTGGATATGAGGATGAAGTTTATTTGACTTTTTCTATATAGGGTTAAACTAACATCGGGACCTGATTAGTATGGGGGAGTCCTGGTGTGGTTGGCATAAAAATGGCTAGTCATATCCATGGATGGTGGAGATGTGATGGAGAATTCCTTGGTAGGAGTTCATGGAATTATTCTCATGATATGGGGTTTTTAATTTAATATGAATCCACCACATAGGGTATGTGGGAGAAAAATAGATTACCCCGCTGGAATATGATACTATAAAGATCAAACAACAACACAACCCTTACTTGGTAAGCTGGTGGAGTAGTTTTTTATATCAATGTGGGTGGGAAGGTATATGAACTTGGTCAAGTATAGATGACACATATAGGGGGAATCAGTGAAATGTATGATGCATGTGGGGTTTGATGCTCCTGACTGGGAACACAGATCCAGCACTAGTGGTCCCCTTAGCACGCTCAAAGGACACCATATATCCCACGTACCCCCATTGGTGGATGTTTTCACTAAAATAATATCGACTGTCTTATATATAAATTTACGTGACCTATAATTAGTACTTTTACACATATATTACAATGGAATATTTTATTCAACTATCTAAGGATCTTCTTGAGGTTTGAAAGGCTGATTTCATATCTGGCTCTAAAGGGATGAATACACTGTTCATTCATAATGATCAGAGTGTTCTCATTGTAAAAGTATGATAATTTATTACCATATATACTCAGGGTACGATATCCTCTACCTATGAGTTCTTTTATAGATAAGACCATTTATTTTCCCTACATAACTGGAGAATATGATCCTTTATCTCATTCTATATGTAGGTTTTTGTTCCCACCTGCTTTCTTATTTTTTAATGTTTTTTTATCTACATGTTGGATTACTGATAAGATTAGGTATTTATCCATATATCCAGGGCATGAAATCCATTATCTCATTATATATTATGGGATAAGTAATCCCCTTATTGAACCAAGGCATGTGATCATCTATACATGGGTCATACTCCATCGACTAAGGCTTATTTTACCAAGACCTGGAATTCCAACTGTGATTTCGATGACATGACATGGGTTTCCCATAACTTGTTGTTTATGATAGTAGGATTTTATATCCCATAAGATGAGATTTATTAATCGGCTAACCATAGATTTCCCAATGGTTTACTATATCAGTGAGATAGATATAGTGTTCAAAATAGTGTAATATTTCTTTACCTAATCTTCTTACCTCAATGAAGTATGGATTCAAGTTTTTATGGTTCACAATGGGAAAGTGGGAGTTGGAGAGGTGGATTGTAATGGATACTTAGATGATTGTGACTTCTTAGTAACTAATTAATTTCTTTTTAATTAATATGTATGACTAGCTGTCAACATCAAATTAAGTGGACCCTTGGTACAATGAACATCACTACTCATGATATTCAGAAATGTGTGGGTTGGAGTTGAGATGAATAATATTTCCTTATGTATATAATTATTTTGTATATAGAGAATATATATATTATTAGTCATTGTCCTAATTTAGTTACATTCAAATAATGAACTTTAAGTTGATTTTTTAAGTATTTTTCTGGGTTTTACATAAGTAATGAGAGTACCAAGCTAAAATGTTCTTTAATATTTTATTTTGGGATTTTGTGGAATCCTATTAAGTTTTTTATACTCACCTATATATTTTATTTATAACAACACATGTTTTTTAAATGAAAAAATTTCACATATTTGGAGACACTCTTGGTAGACATGGAGCTGGTATAAATTATCTGGAGATGATTCTTAATAACTGTTGGAGGTGTATGAGAGAGAATGGTGGATAATAATGGCGTTGTTGGAAATTGTGGTTGGAGATCTATCTAGTATTATACAGAATAAGGAGTATATTACTAGTTTCATGGGTACAATAGATTTTTATGCTTGTTGGGTGGAATATTGTTTCATTATTTTCCAACGAGTCATTATACTTGAATTTGATTTCTCAAGGTTGTGTTGATAACCATCATCTATATATATTTTTATTAATGATCATGTAAGTTAATTTATGTATTAGGTTCATATGTATGTTCCTGGTTATTGTGGGATACAGTCCCCATGTGTTTGATATGATAACCCTATGCTAGTTTCTATCCCTTGACTATTGGAGGAAATATGGTTGTGGAACACTCAACTTACCACTAGTCTGAGTGGGGATTTTATGGTTTGAGTCATTATAAAGTGGTATCAATCATTAGTTTTTAGTAATTATGTTTGTATTTATTATTCATGTTAGGACCAACTTAAAAAATTGGATAAATAATGTTACTGGGATATTCTAACATCCCAGCTCTCAAGACCAGTAACCTGTTCCTAGATCAGTGGTTTCCAGTGTACCTAATGTGAACTTCAACATATTACAAAGGCTACCAACTAGAGAAAAGGACCTATGAGTTTACCATGGAATTAATTTTCCATCATTATCAGTGTTAAAAATATAAAATGAATAAAATTATCTGTAAAGGAATTATGATAAACATAAAAATATAGACGTGTGATGATAAAATAAATATAAAATCAAATGAAATATTAAATGAATGTATCAATCATACCAACCAATATCCCATAAGGGTGGATCATATACAAGTAGTATAAAAAGAATATTATAATATTGTGGAAAATATCCTATCTCCAATTGGTACTGATTATGACTAGGTCTCATCTTCTAACTATAACATAGGAAGCCAATAAACAAGCATCAATATTAGACCTTTCCCAAAAATTCTACATATGAATAAGACAATTGTTTTATTGGATACCTAAGTTATAAGGTATCCCAAGAGAATATGAATACAATTTAGAAGGCCCCAACCAGTGATGTCCCTAAATAAAACAAGAATGTAAACATTTCATTATGTATTGATCAAGAAACATTATTACAATTAAAACCATTACAACATTTAAAGTGGAATTCAAAAAACAAATTCTGATCCTAGGATCCATCATGTTACTCAATAATGGTACATACCCATATCATCTAGTGATGGGGAGTATTTTACAAATTTGTGATGACCATGCCAATAAATCTACCACCGAGTGCAGTATACTGATCCTCGATGAAATAACCAGAACCGGGGTGTAAGAAACCCATCCCATGTGCCAAACTTTTCCAACCCAAAGGATTAATTCTCCCCATGTTTTAAAAAAAAATCCAAATTTCACTTGGTTTTTAGGTTCACCCAGGGTTTAATAAACCAAACAAAAGTCTACTCGGGGATATGTTCACCTTAGGTTTAATGAGCATAATCCAATTCCACATGGGTCCATGTTCAACCCTTGTCTAAGGAGCACAAAAAATAAAGAAAAATTAATTTACATTAAATGCATAATGAACACACAATATTGTTTCCATATAAAAATAAAATTCAAAGACTCATCATTTTAATGAAAAAAATGAAACAACTCCAAGGAATGATGGATCATTTAACTTCCACATTCCTAAAAATTACAAATTACATTAGTTAAACGATTTTAAAAACCTTTATGAATGTCATGGACATTTTTTTATTTCAAACCCCATTTAAAAAATACAATTTATGAATAAAATTAATAATACCACTTCCAAATACCATTTAAAAAATAGAAGAAACAAATGTAACCAACAAAATTTCACATTACCACATAAAAAAATATCCTTTCCAAAGGATACATCCAAATTAGTTTTCAGAAGTACATTTTAAATTCCATTTTCTAGAATACCAATCTCACTTTACATTCCAAAATGTCACATCAATTACATAAACAAATTTACCCTTATAATAATTTCATTTAAAAAAATAATACTTTACAATTCAAAATGCCCATTTTCTAGGTACCAATACAAAAATGCCATTATAAGAATAATACCATTTAATTATCCAATTATCATGTTCATATTTATAACTAAGGTGTTCCACTAGGTATATCCTTCCAATATTTTCCAACCCATGACAAGATTGTTATGTAAGGAATTTACAATTTTAAAAACTTGAATAATTTCAATGGTCATCAAATGCAAAACTATAGGTATTTCAATCACATGTTAATTGATGGTAAAATAATAATTTTAGGAAATTTATGGACTACATAACCTTATTTGAAACTTTTGTGTATTTTCCAAATGGACAACATCATTTTGAATGGTCTACCATGCTTTTTTATTAACAATACTTCCTCACACACATTCCTTGCTCCTAAATCATACCAAGAAATCTCAAACAATTAATTATAAAAAATAATAATTAATTCAAAATATTATCTCTAAGAATAAATAAATTACAATTAACACATCGGGAAAATATTGTACAATGAAGCATCAAGTCATTACCAATGTGAGTTCCCAAATGGACCCCACATAACATTATCATGTAAATCCTTAACTCATATAGCCATTAAATCCAAAAAATTAATTGAATTTAAATAAAAAACCATAATAATTTTTGTGGCGAGACATACCACCATAAATATAAAATGAGATTATAGGAAAATTTCATCATATTACATCCTCTATGTAGTCTACATGGAATCCCCATGATACATGACTGATTCCACCATACTTTATTGGATTTGACCCCAAAATCCCGAAATAAGGAAATAAAAACATTATGAGGATGTAAGAGGAGATGATTTGAGGTTATAGAGGTGAATATATGACAAAAATCACTGAATAAAGGAGATGGAACCACCCAAAATCGAATGGTGTTGAAGGGGGAAGAAGGGTTTGGACCATGTTTCCATACACCAAAAAATAGAGGTGAAAGGGTGGGGTTTCCTAAAAAACACACAGGGGAATTTAGAAAATTTACCCTTAAAACTCCCCCATTATTAGGCCTATTATATGCCCCCATATATTTAGTGGAATATGTAGTGGAATCAAGTCTCTTCCCAGGCCATAATATAGAATATGCCTACCTTGTGGTTCTAGGCTACAACCATATTTCTTCCCAACCACCCCAGGATTCCTATGACTCATTGTGAACCCTCTAGGACACCTCATGAAGCCATATTACATGTCTATAAAAACTAAATTTAGGTGATCAAACTCTCATTATTCCGTTCCGATACCCGATTAAAAATATGTCCAATTCACTATTTTAAAAACTGAAATTCTTTCTAAATTCGAAATTCCAGTACCGAAGAAAGGTATTATAAACATCCCACCATATCAATTATCACCCTAGAGAAGTCCCGTTGGTCATCTATATATATCTCCTAATCTACAGCAGTGACAAAGTCAAATAAAAACCTCCTTCTTCCATTCTCTAACTATCAATCACATCCATTGAACGACCTCCAACTCAATATGTTTAGACTTCCAAAACCTAATCCAATTCCTGTCTTCAAAGCTGAAACATAGAGATGGATCTTAACTAATTATATAAAAATTTAAACATTTAATTTTTATCATCAAAACACCTAAAATGCTTATGGTTCTCCAAAAATAATATTTGGATTACAACTACCAATAATGACAGTTGATGCCCATGTGATCTGAAAATCATATTGAAGTACCACTATCGTGTTCTAATGTATTTCCCAACAGAGATTACAACTCACCATAACTAAAAATCCCTGAAACTTTTAATTAAAAATCATCACTGGTCCCTGTAAAATAATTCCAAAAAATGATGAATGCATTACCACTGTCGATGCTTAAACTATGAACAAAAAACATTTCCATGAAAAGTCAGTTTTATTTCCCAAAGTAAACTTCAATATTCAAAAAATATATTATATTTATGGTTTTCAATCATCCACTTACATTTTTATACAAGAACATATTTCAACCCATCCTTGGTCTTGTTAACTCAAAATATCCAACATCAACTACCATTTCATTTACAATTTATTCAGTGATTATGGCTTAAGGTATGACGGATTCCATTTGTTACTCAAACATAGTCATTTTAATCCATCCATGACACCTTTTGAGATCCCACTATTTGATCCTCTACCGCAAAAAACTATTCTTGCGACCAGATTTATTAACTGAAATACTTCTAATCTAAGCACTCATGAATAACTTTAGAAATCTTTCCAACATAAAGATAATACTCAGTCTCAATCCACCATAATAAGGGATTTCAAATTTTTATTCCATGAAAAAATAAGGGTACACATCTCATTTTTCTTCACTGGAATCCTTGGTCCACAAAAACCACTCCTCAATTCATTCTATGCTCCCATGACCTTTCAATATCATTTTTCATATGCCCTTGATTGATACATCACTCCCCACTATATGAGTGTCCATTTCAACGCTTCACTAGAGAAATCTCAACCACCTTTCCAACAATAAATTTATTTCTAAAATTAATATTAGACATGTCCATCCCAATCTCACCTAGAAGGCCATGTGAACATCATTTTCCAATTGTTCTTGGCCTCCGTTAATGAAATTGTTGACATTTTTTGATATCTAGTCCATAATGAAGGACTCAACCTCTATGGAAAATTGATTCATGCTAACAATATGAATTCTTTTATACCTCTATTTGATCATAATCTCTAGGGGTCAATTTTAAATCAAACCCATGATGCTCTCTTGATCTATACATGACATATCGATAGATCCCTAACACATCTACCTAGTTCAAACTCGATCATATATTCCACCTCTCCCCATTCAAAAAAATATTTCACCCTTCCTAGAAGGGACATATCAAAACACATTCAAAGGCCATAATCCTTCCTTACTACAAGAATCTCATCATCTATAGGTCACCACTCTTCAATAGGGACTCATCGACTAATACACACCCTATCTCCATGAGTCCTTTCCATGTAGTCATGACGAACAATCGTATCATCACTACCTCAACCACACCACTTGACCTCTTCCAAAAAGACCTAATTTACTTTTAATGGGAACACACGTAGTCCATTTATCCATGAAAAACTCAATTGGCCCCACATGTATCTAGTGACTATTATCTTGTTCTCACCAAAATTAAATAATTTCATACTCTTTCTCATGATCATATAACCCAAATGACATCATACCCATCTTGAAGACTCCTTCAAATATAACCACATAAAACAAAAGGGTTTCACATTCCACTTTGTCCATTCACCCTACCCAATTAATGGTTCAATGATTCATGAATTACCAATCCTCAGCTTAGCTGACCACTCAAGCAACTGACTACACCTCATGTTTCATATGCTTTATCACACTCAAGGAATACATGACTTTTCCATCCATCCAACAGCCAAAAATTTCTCATGAGTCATTCTTAAGCACAAAAGTACCCATCGTCTCGATAATTTATGAAATATCATAATTTTCTACCCAATATTTACCATCTGTTGATCAATCTACCATGGGGAAACATTGAATACCATTCCAAAACAATAGGGTCAAATATCTGAATGGCCCCATGACTTTAAAACCAAAAATAAAACAAATACAAACCACTTTGGATATTCCTTTATGAAAACCAAGGAATAAACATTCTTTTACCAAAACCTCTATAGTACCTCCCTTGAAATGATCATAGATTCAAATCCATCTATCAAATACTCATATCTCTAAAACACATACAACATCGAGGTAACCTCTCTTATGGTCACCCACAATCGTAAACCATACCGACTCAATGCTACAATATTGAGTAATATTTTAAATATCATTTTGTTATCACATATATACCCTTACGTTTGGCCTCAAAATAGACACTACCCATAGAAAGCACTCATACCCTCATTCCATAAAAAATAACACCTAATACAACAAAGATAACCACTTACTCCCAGTCCCATGAACCCATAAATTCAAACCCATTTACATCATGACTATGTTCTATGAAACCAACTCTAGGGTCCTCCACACACCTAGGTTTAACCTATATTACCCTACCCACTGATGGGATTGAAATAAAACCATAAGGATTAGTGGAAAAAACAATACCATGTGACATATAAAAATCATAAGGACACATCCCACCTGAAAGCCTTATAGGAAACCCATATCGATGGGTGTCCCAAACCAAGAAATATATCTATCCCCAAATGACCCATACAGAGGCTCATTCAATAACATAGAGTATACTCATCACCAATATACTTAAGATTCAATTATTTATTATATAATATAAATTAAACAATAAATATTTAATCCAAAGGATTAACAATTTAGATTATTTATTACCCATCATTTTTGAATTACCAACATTATTCGGTTCAAGAATCTCTTTTTCAGTTTTATATAATTCAATTACTATATTATAATGTTATACACCATAAATAATTCTTATTGGAAATTTATTTCACCAAAACTATCAGTTTATAAATATTTTATTCATTCCTATTAACTAGAAATGACCTGAGGAGTTGGTGAAGTAGAATACCACAATACAATTATATTTAAAAATAAATACATTTTTCATAACACGTTAAATAACCAACCTATCTCAATTATATTTAACCATAAGAGAATATAAATTACATCTAAAAAAGCCACAATCAACAAAGAAAAACATGATATGTGAATCCCTTGAAACTATCAACCATTAGAAACCTATGAATGTTTATAGATTATCTATTCATAGAATGATTCATTATAACACACAACCACTTTAGAAATTATTAAAGAGTAAAAAAAATTCTAAAAAATAACACCCATGTGCACCACTCGAGTTTGACATCAATTAACTCTAAATGTTAAAAGTGAGAAAAAAATTATGATCCCTGGATATTTGGAATTTCCCATAAATGGGATTGTATCTCCCTTGAAGAAACTAATATCCATACCATGAAACATCCTAGTGTCATGTATAACATTCCCAAATTAGTAAGAAAGAAAAAAACATAGATCATATACCACATTGTGACATCCCACTACCATAAAAAACTAACAAGTGTATGTACCGATGGTTTCCATTGTATCTCAGGCATGCCTCCTCGTATGCCAGAGGCTACTGATTACTAGAGATGGCCTATGAGCTTACCATGTAGAGGCTATTCACCAATTATACAATTTCATAGCACAATATAAGTGAAATAAACTATATAACAATCCTGAAAAAAATAAAATCATTAGAATATGATGATAAAATAAATTCAATGTCAGATAAAATAAAAAATAAATGAATCAATATTGGGGATTTCTTGAAGTAGGTATATATTAACAATAATGGTACCTTCTCGTCTATCCAATTTCCATGGAATCCTATGTAGGTTTTTAGAAAAACATAATAATACACGAATAATAGTGTCCCGAAATAAAAATATTATATATTATTTCATGTAAAAGTGATCAAGATGAATTTTAATAATTAAAATCATTAAAATGTTAAAATTAAATAAATATATAAAATGTTATACCCAGTCTTCGTGATGACTCCCAATAATTGTACTTACCTCATATGTCTAGTGATTTGATTTCTCTGAGGATGTTGTGGGGATCATGCCATCCTATCTCATGTTAGGGTTAATATACCCATATCCAACTAAACAACCATTCCTAGGGGAAACATACCCACCCCCATATCCCAACAAAGTCTACCTGATATTCAATTTCACACAAGGTTTAATGAGAACATACAAAGTCCACAGAAGGGTTATGATGACCTTTGTTTTAATGAGCAAAACCTAATTCTACCTAGGGGCCATGTTCACATTAGTTTTATCAAGAACAAGTCCACCCAGTAGTCAGGTGCACCCTAGGTTCGACAAACACAACCGAAGTCTATCTAAGGGTGGTATTCACCAAAGGATTAATGATCACATCCAATAATCTAAAATTAATTTACCATAAATTTAATACATACAAGAAATATTTTTATAAGAAAATTAACCCCAAAGACTCATCAACTCAATGAAAAAGATGAAAAAATTCCTAGGAATAATGGATCATTTAAAATTACCATTTTGATACACATTCTAATTTCCTTACCCATCCGATTTTATAAGACATTTCCAAAAATAATTCCCAATTACTACATCCAAACCTGCTTCAAAAATATCATTTCTAAATAGAATAATAAAAATACTAATTAAAAATACTAATTTTACCCAAAAATATCTAAATTATTTCATAAATATAATTTCACAATACTATTTTAGAATAAAAAATTATTCATTCTAAAATCCATTTCAAACTTTCCTTTCCAAACTACATTAAAAATACTATTTTAGAAAATATTATACCTACACTACATTTGGAACTTCTATTTCATGTATCAAAACATGTTTAACCTTCCCATAATTTCATTTCCCAAACCATACCATTTACTTTTCCAAAAATCTATTATGATGTTAACAATTGAGAAATTGCATTCCTAGGTAAAACAAAAATTAATTATGAAATTTACAAGGTCTAAACTGTTACAAAGGTGTTGCACTAGGAACCAACTTCCCATAATACCCATGGATTGAAAATGGTTTTAACCAAGGAAATACCATTTAAAAAAGATTAAATAATTTATATTTCAATAACTCAATAACATTTTGAGACCACCATCACAGACACTTTGAACGTAATGCAGCACTATGAAATAATTTAAGGACCACCTACCTTTATTAGATTATTTCATGTATTTTCTCAAAGGACATTAGTGACTACAATGGATTACCATGAATCATCCATACTAAATTTATCCTTTCCAACACTCATGGCCCCTAAATGACACTAATTGATCATTAAAAATTATTTTCAAACAATTATAATTAATTTATAAACTTACCTCCAAGAGGTCATAATTTCTTATAACATAGTAGGTGCATGATTATCAATGAAACCTCAAGCCACCACCCATGGGAGGTCCTCAATGGACACTTTAAAGCATTATTATGTAATAACATAACACATATTGTCCTCACATCTATAGAAAAAATTTAATTTCAATGAAAAATTTAATAGTTTTTTGGGAATGACCTACCTTCATCGAAATGATGTGCGATGATGGGAGAAAATAATCATGGAATATTCTTTACATAAGCCTCATGGATGACCCATGATACGTTTTTGATTACACTAATATTCATTTGATTTGACATTGAAATTTTTAATTGAATATATCAAAACTGATGGATGAATTTGTAATAAAATAATGTATGATTATATAGGTGAATATTTACCACAAATATACTGATGAATGAATCCATAACCATTGAAAATTGAAGGGACTTAGATGGGAGTAGATTGGTTTAGACCCCTTAACCATCCATAAAAAACAAATGGAAAAAGAGGGGGTCCTCCCTAAAAAAAGTGGGGTAGTTTTTAAATTCCCCCATAAAACATCCCACAATTTGGATTGTGGTCCTAGGAGGCATCATGACACTTACCAAACAACCAATGAGATATTTGACCTAGCTATCTCATGGTTGTCGGCAGGAACAACCATGCAACCTCGCCATAGAGGGATACCTCTAATTCTTCTCAAATGTTTCAAGTCGCCTTCCAATCCTCCAATCCTTGTCTCAAAAAAATGGTTTGTGGTAGTCTAACTATCTTAATTCCATTTTTATTCTTGATTAAAAACCTTTTATATCATCTATTTTTTAAAATGAAATTCATATTTAATTTAAAATTATATTATAGATGGGATAGATTCTAGATATTGAGTTTCATTACTATAAAAGAGAGACTAGTATAGTTGTGGTTGAAAATTTTTCCTCTATTTAATACATTGAATATATGTGAGTTGACCCAAATACCTTCAAAATAGATTTTAGGGTACAAGAATGATGGTACATAAATCATATAATTCTATATATGATCTTTCATATCCTATTAATGTTGGGTAATCCAAATATTCATCAATACTTTTGTGATAATCCTATATAAGGAAGGGTTTGAAATGCTTATATACATTAAATTTCCTAGGTAGGGTCATGATGTGACAATTCCTATAGTTTAGAATTTCTTCTAACAGTAAGAGAGGAAGAATTGTTTTAGTGTTATCATTGAGAAATCATTTCATTGCGATTTGAGGATGTTTGTCACCCCTTTTAGGATTTTAGATCACATTTCTTACAGATTAGATTATATGTACAATGAATTTATTCAAATAAATCAATAAAATGATTAGTATATGTGAATTATGATTAAATAGACCTCTTGAGATTATATGGTGAGACAAATCCATGAGTGATGAAGAATTGGATGGAGTCTAAGAATATGACTTCAATGTACTTCAATCTCTTACTGACCAGATAGATATTCTTTTGATTATTTCCAAATACAACATGGTGAGAAACTAGTGGATGATGTTTTTATTTAACTCATTATAAGACCACTCTTATGTGGATGGAATATGAGGCCGTGTTTAAGATGAATTTTTTTCCATGGATGATAGACCCTCTTTAAAGTGAAAAAACTATATTGGAACACATGTTGAGGCCCATGTACTTCATTTGGTTTTACCTAGAGATATAATTTAAAAGTATTTATCAATATTAATGATTCAGAAGGAGGATATTATGGATTATATATTTATCTAAGGTTGTTTTTCGAGGTAACACAAATTTGGATGGAGTTGGTCGAGTGAGTTTTAAGTTGATTGGATTTACCAGAAGAGAAGTAGAATTGGAGTGGTAGTGTGATATATTTTTTCTAAAATACATCCCAATTTGTATTATTTAAAAACATCCATGTGGGAGGAAACATTGAGATCAATTTCCTCCATGTTTTATTTCTATATTCTATCCAACAATATGTTTTTGGGAGATATAGTTGTGTGAGATTATTTAGAGATAAATTATTCGTTGATCCACTTCTTCGACCAAAACTACGACTAGTTCCTATTAGGTGAGGTGTATCTAATGTTAGTTATTTAGAATTGTTTTATTATGAAATAATATGTTTAAACATCATTATGTGATGTTTTTATTTTGATTCACCGCCTCTCTTCATGAACCCTAGTATTTGGTAGCATGGGTGTGATATAATCCCAAAGAGTTCATGATTCCAATAGAGTATCTAGTTATACTATTATCATCTAGAGACTTTTCATTGGTATTGACCATATATAAATCACCCATATTAGTGATCTAAGTGTCCCTAATTAAGGAATTGGTATTTCAAAAAAGTTTCCTTTATAGCAGGTGTGGATATATTAGTACTTAACTCATTATGGATTGGGTAACATTTTTGGCATCAAAAGGTGAAAGTGATTATGTAAATGAAGTGATTCCCCCTTCATTAGTTATAGATACCATCCTCAAGTGTGAAAATATAAAAAAATTATTCATGAGGATGTTTTCTACCCATTAAAAGGTATGTTTTATTTTATATGATATGTTCACAGATGAAAATTCACTTCCTATGAATATGGAGGAATGCATGAATCCACCAAAAAGGAAACCCATGATTTTCCAAAGATGGGAGGATGAAATATGAATAAGAATGCACATTGAAGACATTTTTTATTGTTTAATATGGATTATTATGGTCACCATTGGGGCACTTACAGAGAATCAAAATATAATACACCATTTTATTGGGACAAGGAAGAGATTTCTGACCATTCTAGGAGCATTTGATTATATTAGGACAAGAGTTTTGAATATGAATAATGCTTATAATATGGGATTTAGATTCATGTTCTATTATTGGTCCTCTTGATGTTGACGTTATAGTGGTTGATGATATTACAATGTTATAGTGGTGATGTTGTAATAATTATTTTAGTAGAATACATTATACTAGGATGATAGATGGGTGAATGGGAATCAAGATTAAGAGAAGCTAATCCTTGATTTATTGAGATAAATTGGTAAAATTTAATATATAGAGGTGGTCTATCACTCTTACCCTATGTGTGATAGGATTTTAGTGGTGATTTTGACATAGTGGTCTTGTGTAACCAAGTGTTATGAGGTGATGGGCTGTAGAAGTTTTTTCGATGGTGGGGAGTATGAGAATCAATTAACTTATAAGTTAGTTGATTCCACATGATGATCATATTAAATATTATTATTGGACTGCAGAATGGGAATTGTCTTAGTGAAGCATCACCAAAATTTTGGGCTTTCTGGTTGATATTTTTAATTTTTCCCATAACAATGGAACTTTTTTTATGTAGCAGAATATGATGAATTTTTAGGAGGTTTTGGATTTTGGTCACTCTAACATGTGTTATCTTGGTGTTTAGATTTGATA
This sequence comes from Viscum album, assembly GCA_963277665.1. Classification (NCBI taxonomy): domain Eukaryota; kingdom Viridiplantae; phylum Streptophyta; class Magnoliopsida; order Santalales; family Viscaceae; genus Viscum; species Viscum album. The sequence goes on along the minus strand of OY728120.1, from coordinate 1,530,311,043 downwards.
TGTAGATTCATCTAAAAAGTATATTTCTCACTAGGAAGTTAGTGTGGCTTGGGATCGATGGTAGTGAGATGGTACAAGGACCCTATTGGAGGTAGGGATAGTGTGGCGCGACAAGAGTGATGGTGTTTGGACACATCAAATGATTGTGTGGATGAAATGAATTCCGCCATAAAATGAATCCATGACCACGTCAAGTGGTGGGGTGGCATGACCTTATGACCGTGATGTCGTGTCTAGAACACTGTGCAATATTTCTATGAGGTGAGGGAGATCATATAGCTCATTCCCCTTCCACAAGCTTTTAAATGTCACAAGGATTATATGTAAATATTACTACTACATAGTAGGTGGGAAGAGATTATAGACACTTCCAAATGGTCTTTTGGACATCCAAATTGGGTTGAGTCTACTATACATGGACCTAGTCTATGGGTGAAATGAATGAAAAATATGATCACCATGCACCCATGTATAGAATCATATGTGGTGTGAAAGGAGCCTATATAGGTATTCCTAAAAATCCCAATCATGCCATGTGGAAGGCTCATAGGCTTCCAATTTTATAGATTACTACCTTTGTGGAGTTTATTTGATTAAATATCACCAACTATTATATCTAGGAAAATAAATAACCTTCCATGAGAATTTTTCAATATATATAGTAGTGTCGCAGTGTATTTGTCTTCTAGAGACTGATTTTAATGTGTGATAGGTAGATTTCATAATTGAATCATTATAACTAATGATGGGGATCGATCATGATGATCTGATTGTTTTTATCCTACAAGTAGGGTATCATCTTCCCCAATATACCCAAGTCATTAGAATATCTTTCAAAGGGTTAGTTTATCTGTAGTGTTTGGTATAAACCCTATAACCATGAAATAAAATCATATATCTCATCCTCTAAATAGTGTAATATATTCACCTCATTTTCTAAATTTTCATAATTATATATTTTGAGGTTAGATTAATGGTAGGTTAAGGTATTCCCCCCATATACCCAGAGTGGAAGATCCCCAATCTATTCAAACATGTAGAGTCCTGTATAAACCTTATTTAATTTGGGAATAAGATCCAATTTATGTTGGCCATACTCCCCTAACTATGGTGTCTTCCAGTGTGGTCCATATTTCTCACTATGGTTTTGGTGAGATGAAATTTCATTCTCATACACGAGTGTTTATGACAGGAGTGGACAATATTTCTTTCTTTCCACCGAGAGGAGTGGGTAACCCATTTTATGGTTCATAATAGAGAATTTAGAGTTGGAGAGGTAAAAAATATTGGATATTTTAGGATCATTGAGTCCCCAGTAAACAACTTGGAGGCTTTCATGATACAATGTATGGCCGACTATCAGCTTCAGTCTATATGGACCATTGTTAATTTGGGCATCACTAGATTCTGGTAAGACTTTGAACATCATTGGATGGAGCTGAAATTATTTTGATCTCTCTGTGTTCCTAAGAGTTATTTTTTTAGATCATATCTGTATTTTTCTTTATTTTCCTCCTCTAATTACATTACAATACCCGAATATTAGATGATTTATTCTTTTTACTCCAATATGTTTCTATTTATTTTTGGGAGATTTAAGTTAATGAAATGATGTATATTTTAGTTATAGTTTATCATGGATTCCTACATGGTATGTTTACCCTCAACCCTTTATAGGATTTTTTCCCACATGTTTTGTGTAGGTCTAGACTACAAATAGGTTTAATGATTGTATTGGTGGATGTGGAACTGGTCTGGCTTGTTCAGATATGATGGATACTAAAACATGGGAGTGTATAGTAGAGGATGGTTGATTGTGATAGTGGTAGTGACCATTGAGGATAGAGATAAATCCATGGGTTCATGCAACAATTATGTTGTTTCCAATTTCCTAGGATAAATAGGTATATAATCTTTTAAAATGAACATTTATTTTTCTATTATCCATGTTATATTTTACATATATTTGATATATAATTCCGGTATTGATATTGTTTAGTTGTTCATAAATATATGTACTACTAATGATGTTTTTTATGTATTAGAGATATGTGTATGTTGTAGGTTACTATAGGATAAAGTCTCCTTATTGTGTTATATACATAAACAGTGATAGTTTCAATCCTCTAACTTATTGGAGACCACCTTGGGGTAGCATAATAGAGAGGACCAGTTTGGGATATACCTATCACTAAGAGGGGGGGGGGGGTGAATCAGTGTTGGGGACTTTTTAATCCAATTCTGTAACGTCCCAGTTCTGGAAGCCACCCAGAGGCTCCCCATACCCGGTTGGTCACATGGCCTCAAGCACATTTCCCCAAACACCAGAGGCTGCCGACTAGCAGCGAGGGCCTTGGGAGTGATAGTGGGAAAACTATTCCCTCATTGGTAGAGTACATAGTGGAAGTAAAAAATACATACAATAGAGGAAGTAGTAAATATCCAACAACAGTAAACAACGGAAGACTAGAATAATAAACAATGGGAGCACACACACACACACATTTATATATGAAATGATGCATGATACATATATCTAGGAATGCACCCAAACAAGGCCCAATGATAGAAATACAAATATTTATAAACCAAAGTACAAAAAGAAAGATAAAAATCTCCTCTGCATCACAAGCCATAGCTTGGTCCCATGCTCTCCAAATCTACAACAAGTCAAGTACCTGAAGTAGAAGGGAACTTTACGGTATCTATACCTACAACAATATAATCTATTTGGTCCCAAAAGCATGACCCAAACAGGGTGTGAGACAAAATCCCAGTAGGCAACCACCCAAAGAACTGTGCCTAACAGTCGGTGAATATATGGCAGTTAAAAGTATAGAAAAAAGTAAACCATAAAGTACTAAATAGTAAACAATCCACAGTTTCAAATCAACCAACAACGAAACAAATAGCTAAACCTCAAACAGGAAACCCTCTGGGTAGTGCACTCAGCCTAACTGCTCTGGTTCAGTCATAAGAATATAATAAGACTCTCTGAGGAAGCATTCACAGTCCATTCCCCTTATAGTAAAAGGTAAATCAAGACTCTATGAGGAAGCTCACACAGTCCATTTCCCGCATAGTCTAGGGTATTCAATGAATCTATGAGTAAGCTGATATGGTCAATTCCCCTTATAACCCCAAGGTCCAGGACTCTCTGATAAGCTCACTCAGTCAATTCCCCTTATAGCTCAGGTCGTACAATTCCATCAAAGACTCTCTGAGGAAGGTCACACGTTCAATCCCGTTATAGTCTAAAGCAATCAAGGACTCTCTGAGGAAGCTCACTCGGTCAATTCCTCTTATAGTCCCAAGTGGTTCTAGGATCTCTGAGGATGCTCACTCAGTCAATCCCCCTTATAGCCTTAAGTGCTCAAAGACTCTCTGAGGAAGCTCACCTGATCAATTTACCTTATAGTCTACTACATCAGGTTCTCATGGCCCTGTACAGGTCAATGAGCATAGCAGTGTAATATGTCCAAAGTAAACCTACAAAACTACTTAGATAGCAGTCTACATCATATCAATCATTTCAGAATACAAAATCGCCATCCTACAACAACAGGCATGGAAAACAGGCAAGGCAGCTAAACTAGCTAAAAAAGACCAAACAGTCATAAACAAAACATGCAAGGGAAAAGCATAAAAAGCATAGAAATCATCCTTATTCATATCCAAATTACCTCTATATAAGAATACAAGCATGGAAGACAATCAACAGGGGTAAAATGGTAAACACGCAATACCCTGTTTAATGGTATTGGTGGAATTTTCACATAATACTCAAAGTATTTGAATAGAAAGGCACAAACATCCTACCTTGGGGTTAAGAGACCACTATACATGAACCTAGAAGCTTGAATCTCCTTATAATTCCATAGATATATGAAAAATTCTATAATTTTCAACCCATAATAACTAGTAAAAGAAGAGAAATCATGAAATGAGGTTCCAGCAGAATAGAGAACTTACCAATTCAATTCCAACGCAACCAACGATGTTCGAATCGGAGGAATAATGGAGTATTAGGGGATCATTGAATATTCAAGGTCGTATGGACTCTCACAGATGAAATAGACCTACAATATGTGTGTTCTATCTGTCAGACACGACCCCAGTGCATTTAATGAAAAAAATAAAAATACATAGCGTGTACTTTTGGATTACAGGTCATGTACTTGCTGTTTCCATACTCCGCATTAGGCAGACTCCAAGTCACTCCCACACGACCGTGTGTGTGGCTACTACACATCCATCATATGGCCTCCTGTGGCAAGGAAGTACAGGGCATGTACTCATAAAGTACATGGTGTGTACTTAGAATTTTTTTAGAATTTCCTATTTTTCCCAAAAATGACCAGAAAAGGAAAAACATACCTGAAAAGAAGGTATGAGTTCTTAAAAAATTCCCCCCTTAAATAAATTCATCCACGAATTTCCCTAGAATGGTGTAGAAGAAGAAACCCTGAACAGTTCTAGCCACTACGCTCGCATATCAGCCTCCCTCTCCCAAGTCTCGTCCCGCACCCACCCATGCTACCATAGCACTCGTACCAGAGGAATAAACTAGCCACAGAGAACCTTTGTACTGTGATCCAAAAGCTAGATAGGATTCTCTTCAAGTGACACATCCAATTAAAGATCAACCTACTTGGGTTGAAAGACCTGAGACAGGTCTGAAAAGTAATGTCGAAGCTGAGAAACATGGAAGACATCATGCATATCTTGGTACCTCTGAGTTAATTTCAACCGGTAGGCAACTGGGCCAACTCTCTCTAACACCTCAAATGAACCGATGTACCTCAACGAAACCCTACCCTGTCTCTTAATCCTCTTGTGTCCCAACCTCGGTGTGACACGTAGGAAAACCTGATCCCCAAGCTTGAACTCTAGAGGTCGTCTCCGCTGATCAGCATAAGACTTCTGTCGAGACTGTGCTGTATCTATCTTCTTTCAAATCAACTATATCTGCTCTATGGTCTCCTCGACAAGATGAGGTCCTAGAAAAGCTGCCTCTCCTGCCTCCAGCCAACATAAGGGTGATCAACATGGCCTACCGTACAAAGACTCATATGGTTACATCTAAATAGTCACTTGAAAACTATTTTTGTAGCCAAACTCCACAAGAAGTATATTCTTCTCCCAAGAACCTCAAAAATCCAAAATGCATGCTCGGAGCATGTCTTCAAGAACCCAAATCGTACGCTCGGACTAGCCATCAGTCTAGGGGTGGTAAGCTGTACTAAAAAGTACCCATGTACCCAAAGCCTTCTGAAGCCCCTGCCAAACTTGAGACGTTAAACGTGCATCCCTATCTGAAACAATGGAGTGAGGAACTCTATGAAGGCGTAAAATCTCATAGATGTACAACCGTCCTTGATCATCAACACTGAAGGTCTCCTTTATCGGCAAGAAGTGATAAACCTTCATGAGTCTATTAATGACAACCCCAACTGCATCATTCCCTTGAGGCGACCTCGGCAAACCGATCATGAAATCCATTGCGACATCATTACACTTCCACTTGGGAATGGGTAATTGATACAAAATCCATGATGGTCACTAATGCTCCTCCTTCACCTGCTGACAAGTGGAACACCTCATGATGAAACCAGCAACGTCTCTCTTCATACCAGGCCACCAATACTGACGGTGTAGATCACGATAAATGTTGGTGAATCCAGGAAGAACTACCCAAACCAAGGAATGGATATCTCGCATCAGCTTCTCACGTATATCTGCTGGCACCCATACGCATCCTTGGAAACACAATATCTCATCCTCGCCTATAGTATATCCAGGAATAGGGTCCTCTCCTGACATGATTTCCCTTAAGACTAGGCCTTCAGAATCTGATAGCTTCCTAATTAAATCTTGATCTAGAAGAGTAGAGGTAACAGGTAAAGAAGAACTAAATGACTGCCCCTGACTTTTGTGTACCTCCAAATTAATCTTAGAGAACAGATCCATAAGCTGCCACTCACTGAGGGCCTCCTGAACTTCCTGTATCTGAGTCCTCCACCTCAATGCATTAGCCACTACGTTGCATTTCCCATGCATATAGGCAATGTCAAAGTCAAAGGATTGTAGGTACTCAACCCACCTGGGCTATCTCAAATTAAGAACATCCTGAGTGAATATGTACTTGAGAATTTTGTGGTCAGTGAAAACCACAAAATGCTCTCCCAGAAGATAATGTCTCCAATAGTATAAGGCATGAACAAAAGCTGCCAACTCCAGACTGTGTGTCGGGTAATTCCTCTCATGAGGCCTCAACTTCCGAGACCCATACGCAACGAATCCATATCCATGCATAAGCACAAATCCCAGCCTGATACCTAATTCAACACAATAAACAATATAGCTATTGCCTGGCTCTGGAAAGACAAGTATCGGTGCTGAAGTCAACCACCACTTCAGCTCCTGAAAGGCTGACTCACAAGAATCTGACTATATGAACTTCTCACCCATTTTGGCCAGACCAGAAAGTGTTCACTAATGGAAATTCGGGCTATGGACATGGTTTAAAACTGTGGCTATAGGTCCTCAAACCGTGGCTATAGGTAAAAGCCACAGTTTGAGAAACTGTGGCTTTTTTTGGTGTGGCTATAGGCCTAAACTTATAGCCATGGCTTGGAACCGTGGATATATGTCTAGATCCACAGTTCAAACCATGGATCTAGGTATACAACCATGATTCAAATCGTGGTAATATCACTATATCCACGGTTTAGAACCATGGCTATACTATAGGAGGGACACCATTTTTTTCCACGGTTAAAAAATGTGGCTATAGGGTCTGAAAAACCATAAAAAAATAGCCCCCACCCCCTTGCACAGCCACCCTTGCAGTATCCCACCCCTTTCTCCCCTCCATCAAGGACAACCCCACCCTACATAAAACCCTCCTCCCCTAGAAAGCCCCCTCCCCCCTACAAAGACCCACATGATAGACCCCCCTACAAAGCCCACCTCCTGGACACACCCTGGACCCCCCATGCATTTCCCAAACCTCCACTCCCCTGGATAGCCACCCCCACCCTCCTAGACAGACCCTGGACCCCCCCCCCCCAAGAACCTAGACACCCCTAGACCCCCCCCCACTCCGCTGGACAGACCCTAGAAACCTCCCCCCAGACCTTGGACACCCACTAGACAGACTCTGGACACCCCATGGACAGACCCTGGACACCCCCCATATAGACCTAGGAAAGACCCCCCCGGACCCTGGACAGACCCTGGACACCCCCCAGACCCTGGACACCCCCAAACATTTGACATATCCCCCTAGATAGCCTAGAACTCCACTCCCTTGGACAGACACCCCCACCCTCTTGGACAGACCCTGGACCCCCCCAAAACCTGGAAACCCCCCAAGCCCTGAAAAGATCCCCCTAGACACCCCCCAGAACCTGGACACCCCACCCCTTACACACCCTGCTAGTTACCCCCCTCCCCCTACCAGTCCCCCTACCAGTACCCTCCCCTTTCTAGTTTTCCCCCCTCCCCCTGCCAGTTCCCCCATCCCCCCTGCCAGTCCTACCACCCCAAACCTGGACACCCCAGAGACCCCCTGGACAGAACCCCCAGATAGACCCTGAATAGACCCCCTAGAAAACCCCCCAGACCCTGGACACCCCCCAGAACCTGAACACCCCACAGACCCTGGACAGATCCCCCTGGACAGATTCCCCTCCCCCTACCAGCCCTACCCCCCAGACCCTGGACAGATTCCCCTCCCCCTGCCAGTCCTGCCCCCCAGACCCTGGACAGATCCCCCTCCCCTGGACATATTCCCCGTAGACCCTGGACAGATTCCCCTCCCCTGCCAGTCCCCCCCTACTAGTCCCCCCCCTCAACCTTCCAGTTCCCCCCTCCCCCTGCCAGTCCTTACCCCCTCCCCCTACTAGTTTTCCCCCTCCCCTACCAGTTCCCCCTCCCCCACTACCAGTCCCCTCCCCCCTTGCTAGTTCCCCCCTCCCCCTGCAAGTTCCCCCCTTCCAGTCCTCCCCCCCCCAAAAATCCTGGACACCCCCCAGACCCCCTGGATAGACCCCCCCAAATAGACCCTAGAAAGACCCCCCAGGACAGCCCCCCCAGACCCTAGACACCCCCTGAACACCCCCTGGACACCCTCCCCCCAGAACCTGGACATCCCCCAGACCTTGGACAGATCCCCCTAAATAGATTCCCCCCTAGACAGGTTCCCCCAGACCCTGGACAGATTCCCCTCCCCCTACCAGTCCTCACCACCAGACCCTGGATAGATCCCCCTGGACAGATCCCCCTCCCCCTGGACAAATTCCCCCCAGACCCTGGACAGATTCCCCTCCCTCTGCCAGTCCTTCCCCACCAAACCCTGGACAGATCATACCTATCTTAGAGTGTGTTTTCTATTTTATGTATTTTTATCTTGTGATTGGTGGATACCTTTATATTTGGAATAATTTAATCCTTGATATGATGGGTTTTGATGTAATCAATAGGATTGATTGACTAGTTCCCTATTTATCCCATATTAACTGCTGTCATTGGAGGGTGATGATTAAATCCCCACAGGGAAGTAGGTATGTGAATATGTTATAATGGGATGTATGTGTGACTCAAGATAGGTATGAGCTGTAAAGGATGGGTAGTGTGATAGATCATATCACTAGCATTTTCATTGAGTACTAGGGGTTACAAACCATTGTTTTTCACTGGTAGTGGGAAAATTCAGTAAATACGACCCTAACAACATTTATGGTCTACCAATAGTATGGGAGGTAGAATACAATATCGAAATTGTTCTAGGAGCAGTACCAATAACCATTACTCCTTATAGGATGGCGCCTATGGAGCTTCTAGATCTCAAGAAGATATTCGAGGACCTAGAGGCTAAAGGATTCATATGCACCAGTATATACCATGGGGTTTCACTAGTTCTTTTTTTACAAGAATATAGATGGAACCCTCATACTTTTCATGGATTACTACAAATTGAACCAGCTCACATTAAATAATTGGCTTCCACTACATATAATAGATGACATATTTGACTAACTATGAAGATCTAGAGTGTTTTCAAAGATATATTAAAGGTCATGATATCATCATGTTTGTTTTAGGACTTCATAGATACCTTACACAGTTTTCAAGATTGTGTTTGGTCTGCAAAAGTACCTTTTCTTGCCGTTTGGATTGACAAATGCACCTACAGTCTTTATAGATCTTATGAACTGATTTTAACACCCATATATAGATTCATTCATGGTAGTATTTATTGATGAAATCTTATTGTATTCAGACTTGATACATAACCATGAAACCCATCTTGATATCATGCTGAATACACCTAGAGAGCATCGTCTCTATGCTATGATTAGAGAATGAAACTTTTGGATCAACAAGGTACACATCCTGGGTAATATCATCTCTTTGTTAGGAGTTTTAGTAGGCCTAGGGAAAGTAATGGTTGTAGTTTCATGGGAATATTCCAACAATGTATTTGAAATAATGTGTTTCTTTGTGAAATTCAGTTATTAACAATGCTTCATCCCGTATTTCTCACATCTTACAACTCCACATACTAGCTTAAAAAAGAATGTTGTGAAATTCATATGGTTATAATCTTGTGATGTAGCATATACAGAGTTGATGCATCAATTCAATTCAGCACTAATATGGATTCTTTAATATCTAGGAAGGAGTTATAATTCATACTATGACACATCAGGTATTGGGTCTGGAATGGTTCTAATGTATGATGATTGAGTTGTCACTTACGAGTTTCAGAAATTGAGGCCACATGAGAAATGTTTTCGACCACATGATATCATGCTAGCTGTTTTAGTTCATTATCTACGTTGTTGGAGACACTACCTACTTGGAGGTAGTTTTGTTTTATATATTGACAAAAAACCCTCAAGTATATCTTTACATAGTGTGATATGAATCTCAGGAAGTTTAGGTGGGTTGAATACCAACAGTCATTTGATTTTGAGCTTGCATTGACGCCAGGTAAAGGAAATGCTATAATTGATTTTATATGAAGAATGACTTAGAATTAAGTGGTTAATGAGGATACTAGTGAATGAAAAATCATGGGTTATTCTCAAAGATTCTTATTGTGGTTTAGGAGGAACATTGAAAGACTATCCTCTCAACCTTAGCAGTGATCTCTACTCTTTTGGAATGTGTAATAATGAGGCAAATATCTTATCATGAGGGGAGTTTCCTATGGGAATGTTTCTCTAATGATGATACATCATTTTTTTGACCACGTATATGTTTGATACTTTAGTATTCCATGGGAATTATTGTGTCCGAAATGACATTAGGTAGGAGATGATGTGGGAATTCCATGATTAGGAATGGGATGTTTGCCCAAGTGTCACCAAAATGTATTGAGATCAATGATGAAATCATTAAGGGATTGGTATGAAATGAAATATTAGTTGTTTCATCACTTAATGTTACACCATTCAGCTGGTGAAGTTGGAGCATCCATTCTTAGTAAGTCTTTTGCAGCTATTTCCCATTCTTGAGTGGTAATGGGACAATGTTTTGATGGATTTCATAACTGGTTTTCCTAGATCAACTCATGGAAATGATGTGGTGTGGGTTTTTATTGATCATTTGATGAATTTCACAAACTTATTACCTATACAAGAGAACTGATCAGTAGATGATTTATGAAGCATGTACGTCAGGGAGTTTATATCTCTTCATGGAGCTCCACCTTATACTATTTACAACAGAGACACTCATTTTTTACATAACAGTTATGGAATTGGTTAGCAAGGCCTTGGGTATATATATAATTCTGAACACATAGTTTCACCCAAATTATAATGGAAAGAGGGAGCCTGTGTTTTTTGGTTCTAGAGGGCATGATCTGTGCATGTGTCCTTGACTATTGAAGGCCTTTCCTCTCAACTCTGTGTTAGATAGAGGTAAGTGAGGTGGCTATTCATTGATCACATATTTTGTAAGAGACTATAGAGTAGGTAATGTTGTTCAGAAAGATCACGATGAGAGCATGATCTAGACATTAGTCATATGCCAACCAACGGTGATGAACTCTCAAGTTAGAGGTTGGAGATCGTGTTTTCTTTAGAGACTCACCAAGGATGGTCTATAGACATATTCTAAGGTAGGATAAGCTCTTACTGAGGTTCTTTAGACCCTTTGATGTTCTAAAATAGATCATACTGTTGGACTACTAGTTAGTACTCTCTCAGAAGTACCAATCAAATCATGATGGACTTCAAGTATCTTGGATGTACTAATACTCTCTAGACACAACACATTTATTTTTTCCTGATGAGGATTAATAGGATGTAGATGATTCATTAGAGGAGTATCTCATCCATATTGTTGATTATAGTGTAAAGACACTCCATGTTAAATCAGTTCCCCTGGTACAGGTGCTATAACAGCATAGTCGAGTACAAGAAGAGTCCTAGGAAAGGGAAGATGATATATGAGTTTAGCGGCTAAAAATATTCACTAACAATGACTTTTGACCTTCATAAGATCAACTCGAGGATGAGTTTCATTTATGGGAGGTTTTGATTACCCACATTTTCATGAAGGATCACCTTGTTTGTTTTTTAATATAAATTCCTTTAGTTTCCAACACTTTTCCCTATATTCATGGATTTGGATAGTTTCATCGATATCTTCCAACCTACTTCAAATATGAGGGAACCATGAGATGAGGATCCATCAACAAACCTAAGGTAGGTAATATCATATTTTTACCCATGAGTATTGATGTCTTGTAGATATGTTGTTGTGTTTCTAGAAAGATTTTTCTCCCCCCCTCCCTACCCTCTGTTGGACCCCCTCGGGACAGCAGCCCCAGCCCCCAAGACAGCAGCCCCACCCCCCCTAGGATGTCGGAGGTCGGGTGATAGTGAGGTATGGGACTATTTTGCAGGTGGTAGAGGGCTGGCATGAGTGTTTTTCAAGAGGCTAGGGGGTGGTGGATGGTGTGGTGGCTAGTGCGGGATGGATTATAGGATGCTGGGGGTTGGGGCGGGCTCGAATGCAGGAGGAAGGGGGCTAGAATGATGGTGGAAGGGGGATGGTTGCAGGTGCTGGGGGGATGGTGCGAGCTAATTCGAAGGTGGAAGGGGGGCTGTTGTAGGCTGGAATGCTGGTGGCAGCGGGCTAAAATGAAGGTGGAAGGGGGCTGGTGTGGGATGGATGTGGCTGGAGCAGGGCCAAATCACAGCATTACCATGACGTGACCGAGGCATGACTGCTGCGTGACCGCGGTGTGACCGCTGCGTGACTACGACATGACCACGACGTGCTGGCCCTGTCTGGCAACATCTGTGGGGCAGCATTTTCCATCCAGGAGCGAAGGGAGCGGGAGGAGGTGGGGCAACATTCTGGTCTTCACCCCACTGGATAAAATTGTGATTAATCAGTCTCAACATTGATCACAAGACTCATGGAATACTATCACTGCGAACCACCACAGGGTGGCATCCTAGAGGAGGGACAAATCACGACATTACCGTGGGGTGACCTCATCATGACCGCATCATGACCTTGGTGTGACCATGACATGACATCGGTGTGACCGTGGCGTGACCGCGGCATAACCGCGACGTGTTGGCCTGATCCATCAACATCCACAGGGTAGAATCTTCCAGTCAGGAGCGAAGGGAGTGGGAGGAGGCGGGACAACATTTCGGTCGTCACCCCACAAGAAGAAATTGTGATTGGTCAGTCTCAACATTGAGCACAACAATCATAGAATACTATCACTGCGAACTGCCGTGAGGTGTCGTCCTGTAGCATGTCTAAATCACGGAATTTCGGTGGCATGACTGCAGCGAGACCGCGGCGTGACCGCGGCGTGACCGCGGCGTGACCGCGGCGTGACCGCGGCGTGACCGCGGCGTGACCGCGGCGTGACCGCGGCGTGACCGCGGCGTGACCGCGGTGTGACTGCGGCCTGACCACGACGTGTTGGCCATGTCCAGCGACATCCACGGGGCATCATCTTCCGGCCAGGAACAAAGGGAGTGGGAGGAGGTGGGGCAACATTCCGGTAATTTCTCCGCCAACAACAATTGTGATTAGTCGGTCTCAACATTGATCACAAGACTCATGGAATACTATCACTACGAACGGCCGTGGGGTGTCATCCTGGACTAGGGCCAAATCACGGTGTGACTGAAATGTGATCGCGGCGTAACCACGGTGTGACTGCGGTGTGACCGCGGTGTTACCGTGGCGTGACCGTGGCGTGACCACGACTTGACCGCAGCGTGACCGCGGTGTGACCGCGGCGTGACCGCAGCGTGTTGGCCCGGTACAACGATATCCACGGGGAAACATCTTCTGGACAAGAGCGAAGGGAGCAGGAGGAGACGGGGAAACATTCCGGCCGTCGCCCTACCGACATATGATAGAACAGATCAACTATTTAATTTTCTATAACAAGAGATCGCCAGAGAAGATTGTAGCGAGAATCACAATGACGTAACATCTAAAGGGAATCAAAACAACATAAAACAATCATACAACCTACACAAACCATTTACAAATTCATTCACTTTTCTTAAACATGTAAATTTTATTTATAATATTAAAAGCGTGAAAAGTAAAGTGTCATGGTCAAGGCATATGCCTACTCAGGCAATGTCATTTGAGTTAGAAGAGTATGCTAAGAAAATTTATATTATTCAAAGAAAACAAAAACTAACTAGCCACAAAACAAACACTAACAAGAGGCATATGAAAGACTAAAACCAAATCTAAACATGATACAAATAATAATCAATATTCTTTGGTTTAGAAGAGAGCGCACCTCCATTAGAGGGGTTTTATTATAAAATCATGGAATTGATTTATCACACAATTCATTTAATTATATTTATAATTTATTCTAAAACTCATTCAGCACAAATAAAATGAAATAATTTAAGCAACTAGATCAACATAACTATCACTGTGAGTTTTCACTGACAGTGCACCTCCGTTGGAGGGGTTTTATTATAAAAACATGACTTTATTTATCAAATGAAACAATTATATTAAAGAATACTTATTCAAGATATTAAATTCAATATAATTAATAAGAATTTAGAAATAAGATAAATTCAATTTAAAGAATTCTTGAATTAAAGAGGCTAGAAGAGGGATCCTACCTCAAGGTGAAACCAAACCATCCACTTAGGCTCTTGGAGATTTCAAACTAAAATTTGCTGCTCCCCCACTAGGTATACACACCTTCACACACATGCAAGAGTTCCAATAAGTGGTAGCGTGAATGAATTGTTCTAAACAAGTAAAAACCAAATTAAGTACTCCCCCGTGATGATATGACAAAGTTTTCTTCTTTTTAATCATCCAACCATCCTATTATATTTTTCACTCAACCTATATGTTCTCATTAAAGTATCTAAAAAAATCAACATCAGATTCCCATAACCCTATTCCTCATTAGATAAAATTAAATAATCAGACCCCCTTGCACCCCCACTCCTGGACACCCGCACCCCTCCCTTCCTAGACAGACCACCTGGAACCCCTTCCCCTCCTTCCTGGACAGACACCCCCACCCTACACCACCCCCTCATTTCTAAAATAATCTATTTCTACTTTTAAATTCAAGTATTATTGACATATTTCTAGGACCTGCTTCATTATAGAAAATTCTTGAAGAGAGGGGCTAGGGTATACTGGATATGTTTGTCCTGTCATGAATTTTAGATGGATATATAGTGTGTTGGGATCTATGAGCCATGATAGTGATCAAAATTCCATGTCTACAATAACCAGGACTTCATTCTAGAGCTACTGAGAAATTGGGCGCCAGGGACCAAAAAATTTATCCTACATCATTGGGTGGTCTGAAATGGTATATGAGACCTCTACCGCTTCATGATAATATCTATATAGGAAGATATGTATGATGAGCTCCAACTAGATAAGGAAATCTGTGATGAAAAGGAGGAGAAGCCAACGATCACATGGGAATCACAACACTTGTCCTAAAAATAGGGATGATAAACATCCATTTCACACAATGTTTTGGGTATTTTCATAATGAATCAATGGACATACATACAGGGAAGTTGTTCCATTATGTAAATAATATTTAATAAGGTAAGGAGAACTCATTTTATAAAATACTAGAGGAGAATGGATGGTATTTGTGGTGATAAAACATGAAGCTCAAGGATCCCGTGGTCAGGTTAGCTATATGTATTACTATTATGATTTTTAGGTGGATGATATCAATTTGGGATGCACACATACAGGTGTGGCTAGGTGACCTTATCAAGGAAGAGATGCTAGAGATGAGGTAGGGAAAAAACCTAGTAGTCCTAATTCATTCGAAAACATGTTTTGATACTCAATAAAATGTATGAAACTGTATGCACAAATCTACACGTCAATATTGTAAACTCACTCGAGTATCTCAATTTCTGAGTATAACATTGGGTGAGGAATTCTTACCTTATTTGGTCAGGAATGGGAATTTCCACAAAAATTAATAGCTCAAAAAATGACTACAATGAATGGAAAGACAAAAAATAATAAAAAAATTAAATACCCGTGATTTGATGATCACATGTAATTCATTGTGCCATATTTTCTCACATCCTACCAGAAAAAAATCACCTATTTTAAAAATTCAAAGTCCATATAAATTAACACCCAAAAAAACATTGCATTGAGGAACTTATGCAAGCCTTATTAGAAATCATAAAGTATAGGAAAACACCTCAAAGAAATCCATCCTGGATATTCACCATTAATGACCAATAAAAGAGTCATATAATAAATGTGAATAAGAGTAAAAGAAGGTACAATATAATTTGTTTCATTTTCCAAAAATTATAAGAATGATGCTATGAATGCAATTATTGGAAATATTATTAATAACATAGATTTCATGTCATTGAAATTATAGATTAAAAGTGAGCAGAAACATAGTATATTGATGAATAAAGGTTATACAATTTTATCATGTAGATTAAAAATTTTTAGAACACATTGCATTTTTGATAAACTGAAAGTGCATTATACATGAATAGAAAATGAATGTGCATACATAATATGCATACATGAAATTCATATTGAATTTGAAAAGTGGAAATCTCTTAATGTTGAGAACCCATGTATATAAAAAATTTATATATATAATAAATATATACAAAACATATGTATAAGAACATCAAAAGTGTACAACTCTTAATATTGAGAACAATTTTTTGGATTTTCCTGGAACTGAATAATTGAAATTGATGAAATTTTATGGTTAATGTCACTAGAGGATCTGATTATTCTCAGGTTTTCCAAGGTCATAAATTGTGGTTAAGATCAGTTGGGATTGAAATTATCTCTAGACAAACGTGGGTTATTTTTAAGGGCTGAAAATCATAAAGAAAGTGAAATTTTCTTCAGGTTTTTTAATGGAAACCCTGTATTCATTTTGAGAGTGTAGAAACTGGAAGTTGTTAAGATTCCTATTTAATTTAGAATAGTTATTAAAGAAACAGTTGCATTTTTTTCACTGATCATTTGAAATTTGAGGTTTTAATCATCTTTCTACTAATGAAATTGGTGATTTTAAACCAATATGGGGGTTTATTTTCAAAAAAGGGTAAATGGCACAAGATTTTGTGAATTTTAGTCGTTCTATACTTCCAGATTTAGAATTTGAGACATTGATTCTGAGTTTTTGGCTACTATAAAATCAGTGAATTCACACAATGACAAGATTCCAGTTCAATGTTAATAATATTATAGACTATAATTCTTGTTCTTATAAATTTTGATTTAATTATCTAGCCCATCTTTGAGTAATAATTTATATACAACAAAACTTGTATGTATACAAAAAATGTTAAGAGAAAGAGAAAACAGACATAAAATAAATAAATATATATATAGAGTAGATAAAACGTACATAAATATATGTGGAGGAGCTTTCCTAGAAATTGGAATTAAAGAAATGGCAGAAGAGTGATTTGGAAGAAGTATAAGATGAGGAGATTACAAACCTTCATCATTATTATTAAATTATGAAGAAAAAAGTGGATGAAATATATGAAATATTTTTCAGCAAATAGGAAGAAACAAATATTTCATATATAAAACCAATCCATGTTTTTACAGATGATTCTATTTCACACAACATCGTCCTAATGGAAACACTTAAAAAAAGTTGATAAGCTGATGTTAATTTTGGAATTTTCACTCTCAGAGAAATAGAGAACCAATGATTTTGAAAGGAAATACAAAGAAGCCTTAAAATCAAGTGAAGATAGAAAAAAGAAATTAGAAGAAGATGAAAGGAGAGTCCATCAACTCCAAGATTCTATCAATAGCGTGATTTAAGAAGATATACTCCATGTATGGGAAATTTCAAGAGTCAAAAATGATTTTATGTGCCTCATCCTCCACTTCTACATCTATTCTTGAATACCATGAAGTTGATGTTAGTTATGCTAGCTCTGACAACTCATCAACCAACTCTGAGTTCACTTTTCCAACCCTATATTTAGCATCTGGGAATAGATCTCCCTTCAATCGTAATGCTCTACAGATTCTAGTTCAGGACATGTCAGTGACTGAAATTCCAGGTTCTAAAAACTGTGCAAGTATCACAGAGGGTGGATTTGATGACTTCTTCTAATGAATTACTGTTCCTATACAGTATGTAGTAGTGTTTATGTCCCTACCGATTAAATGTGTTAATCTAGTTAACATTACCCTATGGCCATGTGGATAAGGCTAGCAGAAGATTGATTTGTACTATGTACAAGTCTGATGGAAAATATCAGTAGTCAAATTATTCATTTTTCCTTATTCTTTTGAAGGAAATGAGTAGGGGGGTGACTATAAATCACTATGCATGATAATTGTGAGTTCAAATTACACTAGTAGGCTTGTAAACTAGATTTTAATGAAATGGAGAATAAAGGATTAAAAAGTAACACTTATGATATGTAATTAGTGTGATGTGTTTATAATGGAAACCATACCTCTTGGCTAGATGAAGACAGTGGATCTTTAGCACCAGCAACATGGACATGGCTAAGGGAAACATAAAAAGGTATCCAATATTGTTTCATGGCTTCCAAGTAATACTCATTTGAATTCTACAAGAAAAAATTAATTCTTGCGAAAGTTTTTATTGGTCACATGTATGTTCATAGAAATGATAGATTAAGGCAGTTGTCATCATTGCATGTTTTTTTGCTTTTCTAACATGATATTTGACCTAACCCGAATCCCACCATCCCTACTCATTGGCTAATTTCACCCCTTACCTTATGTGGTGAAAAAAGGGAGTTGTAAAAATATTACCATAGGTTCCTTGACTTGTAAAAGATGCAGATAAGATGAAGATTTTACAGAAATCCTAGTTTTGGTGAACATCAGGGGGGTTTAAATATTTCTAAATCCAAAACCAATAAATCCCAAATGAATTCAGCGTCAACAATGATCAAATAAAACTTTTAGCACTTAAAACCTTTCTCTATCCTCTTTCCCAATGAAGTATAGTGGTCCATCACATAAGGCATCAAAATAGATCATATTCCCAAGGCATCAATAAACTTAGATGAGATAAATTAATTGGATACACATATGTCAAATAAATCTTAAGATATATATAAAACAATGAACATCATCCCTCTGAAATTTGATTTCCCTACATCTAACTCATATAGATTATTCTTTCCCACATAAAAGTTCCTAGACTCAGTCCCACTCTATGATTTATTCAAAAAATGACAGTCCCTTTCACTTAAGAATGAGATCATGCCCCCTTTGATGCATTTGACTGTACAAGGGAACCCTTTTCATTAGTGGACCCTACATTACTACCCTAAGGAAATTACTTGAAATACCACTAAAGATTTACTAAGAATATACACTAGTTTAATGTCCTCATTGTTTCTTAGAAATATTTTTTGGTATGTATGGCCCTCCCACACTAATAACACATGACTTACTTTTTACTTGAGGAAGCTCGAGGAATATGGTTTGTAGGACATTATAAACTCCCACTATTGTATTAATTCAATTACTTTCACTTCCTATTTTGAACTAAAGAGTAACTATAGATTACAACCATAATAGTTAGATAATGGCTCAAACTGATCATCCCTACAATATCTACCATGTCAATAACCACTTTTTTCCCACTTCATCAAGGTGGGAAAACACAATAGAATAATCCGGTACCAAATTACTAACATTAAACCCATTTTAAAATGATGTTATTTCATGTATTAATTTGAAAGGATATTGGATTAATGATGTACTATTTTGGTAAATTGATTGGGCTACTTCAGGAAGGATCAGTCACCCTTCTCCAAAATCATCAGCTCTTTGGCGTTCTCTAGTATTAATATCTCCAGGTAAAATTTATATTCAAACATTTTTTAACCCAATTCAAGTAAGATATTCATGATGTTTAGCCATCATTACCAAATCCCACTATCTTCTCCTCATCCCTTAATATATAAGTTTCAAATCACACCATTTAAATCATAGGGGTCTTGAGAAATTAGAAGTTAAGCTCAATATTTTACATCCATTATTATGATTATTGAGGCCCCAGATCACCCTTAAACACATGCAATTTTTTCTTTGTGAACTCCTGGGAAAAATCTATCAACAAGAGTTTCCCTGATTCATAAATTTTCTTAAGAGACTAAATGGTTCTAATCACTAATTTTATGAGATAAGGGTATATAAGAGGATCAGTTGGTGGAGTGTTCTTTATAGCTTCCTCCCTCTGGTTCTTAATGTTCATTGCATAAGGCATGATCTAAATATATAAAGAAAAATAATCCAATAAATACATAATTTATATAAAATGTATTCTAATAAAAATATGACAGGGAATCATCCCCCCAAAAAAACATAATAGAAATAATGAATCTAAAATTTCCTAAAATTACTCATTACAAAAGGCAACAACACAAAATCCCAACCGCCCTAGTAACTCAAGGTTTGGAAAAAATAAAATTTGGCCAGAAACTCCCCCTCACCATCACTAAAGTCCTGACATTATTAATCCAAACTACCACACTACCCCTGATAAGTTGATGGGTTCAGATAATATTTTTCAAAAAAACCCTAGTCAATCATCCATGTCACTGAAGTCATCTCGCTACATAGCTCAAAGTGTGTTCTCGATCACCTAGGGATAGAAAGTATCACCAGGGTAAAAATGCTTACCCATGGGAATAATTTCAACCTCAATGTCAAAGAAAATATTCCAAGGATTCCATTCTTATTGTGCAACAACAACACAGTAGGATCCAAATAAGTAATTATTGTAGGGAGAAAATCATAAAATTGTGTGTTCGTGGAAGAAATATTGATGAATGTCTAACTAAACACATATTATAACAAAATAAAAATCAGTTTATATGGGATGTTGGATTAGGGAAAGAGAAATTCATAAATATAATTCATTTGTAGTGGTAGATTAGGGGAACAAATAAAAAATAAACACTTTGTTAACTATAATCTTGTAAAAACGAACTGTGATGGGAACACTATCTTGTTATGAAGATAAAATTCAATAGAGGGTATGAGGTAGGAGTTTTTCATGAAAAATAACTGAAGGAAGGATTTAACTAGTCTCTAGGTTAGTGAGAAATCGCATGAAGAAGTGGATCTCGAGGGTAGGGTTAGGTTTGGGTAAGAAATTAGGGAGGCGGGGTGGCCACGTCGGTGGGGGAAGATCTCACGGTGGTGGGGTAGTTGCATCAAAGGAGGAAGGCCAAAGATGGTCTGGCCGAGTTAGAGAAGCGGCGAGCAGGGATGTGCTGCATCAGTGGAGGAGGGTAGTAGTGAGGTAGGGGGCATCAAAGCTGCTTCGGCAGGGAGGTGGGGAGGTCGTGTCTACAGGGAGGTGGGCATTGGAGCCGCGTCGGTAGGGAGGCATTAGAACTGCATCGGAGCCACGTCTTTGGGGAGGTATGCTGACTACGTTAGAGTCGAAGGGGGAGGAGGAATCGTGAGGGGAGGATGTAGAGTAGGGGAGTAGTAATGGCAAGGGAGGAGGAATGGTGGTGGAGTAATCTATGAGAGAGGGAGAAGGGTTTTCTGGTGGGAGAGGAAAGTCGTGATGGAGATATAATTTTTGACGACCTATTTCCATTCCCACCTTATAACCCATAGCCATATTTCACCTTGTAGCCATAGATCATTTAAACCATGTCTATAAGTTATTTTTCTAGTAGTGGGTGCTTCCAAGAATGAAAAGTCCTGTATGAAATGTCTGTAGTATCTAGATAGCCCTAGAAAACATCGCACCTCAAAGAGATTCTCCGGCTGCTCCCAGGAAACTACAGCTCTCACTTTCTCTAGGTCTACTGATACTCCTACCTCTGAGATAAAATGACCCAGGTAGTGAATCTGATCCATCCAAAAATGGCACTTTGAGATCTTAGCATATAACTGACGATCCCTCAGTGTACTCAAAACGATCTCAAGATGGGTAGCATGGTCGTGTCGAGTGTGAGAGTACACCAAGATATCGTCCATGAAGACCACCATGAAGGAATACAACTACGGATGGAACACTCGGTTCATCAGTGCCATGAAAACTGCAGGCGCGTTTGTGAGACCGAACGGGATAACAAAATACACGTATAGAAATTAACTACTCCTGAAGGCTGTAAGTGGTATATCTGATGGTCTAATGCGCAACTAATGATAACCGTAACTCAAGTAAATATTTGAGAACACCCAGGCTCCTCTAAGATGATCAAAGAGATCATCAATCCTGGGCATGGAATATCGGTTCTTAACTGTCATCTGGTTCAACTTCTAATAGGCCACACAAAGCCTGAGGGTGTCGTCTGCCTTCTTCACAAACAGGACAAGCGAAGCCTAAGGAGAAGTACTGGGTCAGATGAAACCCTTTGCCTACAACTCCTCCGACTGCTTCTTGAGCGCCTGTAACTCAGGTGTAGCCATCCTATAATAAGGAATGGACACCAGTGAAACTCCTGTAACAAGCTCAATCAAGAAGTATACCTCATGATCTAGAGGAAAACCTGAAAAGTCATCTGGAAGGACATCTCTGAAACTATCCACCATGGGAGGAAAGTCTAACTGTGAAGTAACCTGGTCATCCAGATATAGAATGGTAATTTGGGATGTAACTCCTCCTAACCCATGATGCTCTGGACCCGCTCTGATCACCTGGACATCCCATTCTCCCCTATGAAAAGAAGATCTACCCTCTGGTGATATAAAAATCACCCTACAACGATAACAGTATACGACTGCCTGGAAGGGAACTAGCCAGTCTATTCCGAGAATTACATCATATCCTGTCGTCTATAGGACATAGAGGTCCCACAGAAAATGACATCCACCAACCTGTAGAGGGAACTCTCTACACTAATGTACACTAGCCGTTCTAGTCCCCAACAGAGTGTCTAGCGTCAAGATACCAACAAAAGAAAAGATGCATAGCTGAAGGCTCTCCACGACAGAAACATATATAAATCTATGGGAAGACCCTGTATCAAAATAAGCAGAAGCTAAAACTGAGGCTACTATGATCGTACCTCTAATGGTAGAAGGTCTGGGATCCTGCTCTTACGGAGCCTACTCCACTGCAAAAGTATGGCCTGTACTGTGGCCCTGTGACCCTGCCTGAACACTCTGAGCTGATCCAACCTGATTTCGCTAAAAACCGGGTGACTGGATACCACGGCCATACCCTCCACCTCAGCCTAAACGGCCGGAAGAACTCCAGTTCCTAGAATGGTGAGAAACTAGTGGCACTGCTCCTGAACGAGGAGTCATTGAAGAACCCATGTCACCAGCAGCTGATGAGAAGAACTGAAAAAAGCGTTGAAGGTGACCCATCTTTCCACAAGATCAGCACACCACTTGGTCTCTCAAGAAATGTGGCCTTGTATTCCCACTTCTCCCACACTGGTAGCACACCACCGAGCTTCCGGAATATGCATCCTGCCTACTTTGATCTCCTCATGCAGCCTCCCTGCAGTGCTTCCTACTATCAGCTGGTAGAGCACTAACTCTGGATGTCGAACTGCCCTATCTCACAACTCCAAAATCAATTAGATTACACTCTATGATTAGCACCTGGATGAAGATAGAAGATATAAAATTCAACTTGAAGATCTTCACCTGAGATCAGATGTCGTGCCTCAGACCATCCCCAAACATCGATGCAAGGAACAACTCATCACCTCCTGGAATATGCATGAAACACTGCAGCTCTATGAAGTGAGAGGAATACTCTATAATAGTAAGAGTACCCTGATCTAGACTCATGAACTCTTAGGCTTGATCATCCCTCAAGGTCTCCAGATAGAAGTAGTCATAGAAGATGCATCAAAACTCATCCCAAGCCATATTATACTAGAGAACCGCCTATGAGACCATATACCACCACCTCTTGGAGAAGTCTCAGAGCATGTAGGTAGAAAGATTCACCCTCTTCTCTGGAGGTATCTCCAAATTATCAAAAATTGTCATCGTGACCTCTAGCCATGACTCTATAGCCTGGGGTCCTCCATCCCTTGAGATGTTGGGAGGTTTCTACTGCTGAAAGACCCATGTCAAATCATCCATCGATGGGGAAAGAGGCGACGCTACCTAAAAGGTATGCATCATCCTTAGAAATCCCTTCTTTAACTGTACATCACCACCTATGTCAGGTACAGTGGCTAGTGCCAAGGCTGGCACAACGGGAGGATCTGCAGGTAGTCCCTGATCAGCCTTATCCGCTGTCTGATCACCATCTGGAAACTGTCGCACAACTGGAGGGCATCTTGGTGGCATGAATCTGCAAGGTCAAGAGCACACCATAGATCAAGATTATCAAGGACTAAAAACAAGGAGTGTAATAAGGGAACATGAGAAAGAAATCACTAATGTTTTATAAAACATGACTACATGGCGTGTACATTTCCTACACGACGTGTTCTCTGAAGTCATTTACATGGGCGTGTAATCCTGCCTAAACTAGTCGTGTAACACCCCAGACACATTCCGTGTTGTCTTAACAAACGGTGTGTACTTGAATCCTATTTCCCTCCCTGAGTCCTTCTACACAGTTAATCCACATGACTCTCCTAAGTAATGACTACACGGCATGTACAATTCCTACACAGCGTGTACTAGACAAGCTTCACTTGGCCCATGTTGTTAGTGACACGGCCTAACACACGGCTCAAACTATATGACGTGTTACAGATGGACACAATATGTATGAGAAGGGATAACACCGACCCGTGTTGTTCGTGACACGGCCGAGTACCTGGGTCAGAATACACGACGTGTTCAAGGAAGACACGACGTGTACGTGAAAGGGTAACACCAACCCATGTTGTTTGTGACACGGGTGGGAACGAGGTCGAATCTAAACGGCGTGTATGGATGATACATGTCATGTTCACTCCAAGTTTTCCCCATCCCGTGTCACTGCCCACACGGCCTATGAAAAGGTCAGAGACTACACGGCGTGTATATAAAGTACACATCATGTACCTAAGAAAAACATTTTCTTCCCGAACAGAAGAACACATGACATGTACTTAACATTACATGGCGTGTATTCTGGTTTTTTCCAGATAGTAAGCCCCAAAAACTACTTAGGAACCCAAAAAATAGTAAAACAAGCATTGAAAGTGCCAAATTATAATTTTTGAGGGCCCATACTCCCTACGAATCAATGTTTGGCATCTTTTACACATTATAACATGGTAACCAAGGTAATGATCCACCAAATTCCGGTCCATTAGGGCCCATAACAACTCAAGAACCAAATTTTGGCATTCATTCAAGAAAACCTCTACAAAAGCAATACCCTATCAAACAATATGTATTTCTATCAAGGAAACTATCACAACAACATGCATATTTTACACATCACCTATCACAACAACATGAAATCACTATTGCATCCTAGATGGCATGGAAAAAATGCATGGAATGTGATTTCTAGAATGTTCCTACATGATTCATGAGATGGAATAACCTCATCTCATCGGGTTTCAATAGAAATAGAACCTTAATAATATCAACAACAACATCACAAATCATGTGAATCACTCAAGGAAAAATCAGATCAACTATAATAATTTCAAAACCAAAAAAATTTCAATTAACGTGGTAGATTGGCTTTTCCCTATACACGGGTTGGCTACTCCTAGGAAAAAATTATTACCAAGTACCTATTCCATCCTATCCCTGGCTAAGACTCCAAATAGTAAGTCAGGAGAAATGAAATCCTCTCATACCAATTTGTAACGTCCCGGTTTCGGAAGCCACCCAAAGGCACCCTATACCCAGTTGGTCACATGGCCTCAAGCACATTTACTCGAATACCAAAGGCTGCTGACTAGCAGTGAGGGTCTTGGGTGTGATAATGGGGAAACTATTCCCTCATTGGAAAAGTACACAGTGTAAGTAAACAATACATAAAATAGCAGAAGCAGTAAATATCAATCAATAGTAAACAGAGGAAGACTGGAATAATAAAAAACTAGAGCACCTATATACTTGAAATGATGCATGATACATATGTCTAGGAAAGCATACAAATAGGCCACAATGCTAGAAATACAAACAGTGCTAAAAAAAGTACGAAATGAAGGATAAAAATATCCTCATCATCACAAGCCATATCTTAGTCCCATGCTCTCCAGATCCATATCAAGTCATGTAACTGAAGTAGAAGGGAACTTGCACTTATCTATACCGGCAACAATATAATCTATTTCGGCCCAAAAGCATGATCAAAATAGGGTGTGAGACTAAATCCCAGTAGGCATCCACCTAAAGATCTCTGCCTAGCAGTCAGTGAATATATGGCAGGTAAAAGTACATAAAAGAGTAAACAGGAAAGTACTAAATAGTAAAAAAATCCACAGTTTCAAATTAATCAATAAGGAAACAAATAGATAAACCTCAAATACGAAACCCTATAGGCAGTGCACTCAGCCTAACCCCTCTTATTCAGACATAAAAATATAATAAGCCTCTCTGAGGAAGCACTCACGGTCCATTCCACTTATTATCAAAGGTAAAGAAATACTCTCTAAGGAATCTCACAAAGTCCATTCCCTGCATAGTCTAGGGTAGTCAAGGACTCTCTGAGGAAGACCCCATGGTCAATTCCCCTTATATCCCCAAGGTCTAGGACTCTATGAGGAATCATATTCGCTCAATTCCCCTTATATCCTAGGTTGTAAAATTCAAATAAAGGCTCTCTGAGGAAGCTCACGTGGTCAATCCCCTAATAGTCTAAAGCAATCAAGGAATCTCTGAGGAAGCTCACTTGGTCAGTTCCCCTTATATACCCAAGTGGTTCTAGGCTCTTTGAGGATGCTCACTCAGTCAATCCCCCTTATAGCCTAAAGTTATCAAAGACTCTCTGAGGAAGCTCAAATGGTCAATTCCCCTTATAGTCTACTACAACAGGTTCTCACGACCCTATGTTGGTCAACGAGCATGACAATGTAATATGGCCAAAGTAAACCTACATGACTACTTTTATAACAGTCTACAGCATATCAAGCCTGTCAGAATACAAACTCTCCATCCTACAACAAAAAGCATAGAAAACAGGCAAGGCAGCAAAATTGAAAAAACAAGACCAAACGGTCGTAAATAAAACATGAAAGGGAAAAACATCCAAATCATAGTAATCATCCCTATTCATATCCAAATTAACTCTACACAGGCATACATGCATCGAAGACAATCAACAGGGGTAAAACGGTAAACACACAATACTCCGTTCAAGGGTATTAGTGGAATTTGCACATAATAATAAAATTCATCGAATGAAAAGGCACAAACCACCTACCTCGGGGTTTGGAGATTTCTATAATTGAACTTTGAAGCTTGAATTTCGTTAGAACATAGTATATCTAAGTAAACATCTAAAATTTTCATCCCACGATAACATGGAAAATAAGAGATATCATGGAATGAGGTTCCAGCAGAAGAGATAAAATACCGATGCGATTCCAATGCAATCGACGGTGTTCGAATAGGAGGACAGAGGAAGGCTCGGGGGATCGTCAAAGATTCATGGCCGAACGAACTCTTTCGGACAAATGAGACCTATAAGATGTGTGTTATGTCCGTCAGACATGACCCCAATGTGTTTAATAAAAAAAATACACATCATGTTCTTTTGGAGTACATGGCGTGTACTTTCTATTTCCATACTCTGCATTAGGTGGCCTCCAAGTCACTCCCACATGGTCGTGTGTGTGGATACTACATGGCCAACACACGACCTGCTACGACAAAGAAGTACATGACGTGTACTCATGA
Organism: Viscum album; assembly: GCA_963277665.1. Taxonomy (NCBI): domain Eukaryota; kingdom Viridiplantae; phylum Streptophyta; class Magnoliopsida; order Santalales; family Viscaceae; genus Viscum; species Viscum album. The sequence goes on along the minus strand of OY728120.1, from coordinate 1,530,283,731 downwards.
AGTACACAATGTGTAGTTAGAAAAATTCCATAATTTTCACTTTTTCCCAAAAATGGCCAGAAAAGGAAAAAGATACCTGAAAAGATGGTCCAGGTTCTTACAAATTCCAACATTTTATCCATGAACCTCCTTTCTTATTAGGATCATAATTCTATTATTCTATTTTTTCATTGTCACATGAAATAATAGAATGTAGTAAAATAATTCACATAATATTTTTACAAGGATCACTACTCAATGTGAGTAGCTTGTCCTTTCCAAGTATGGTGATGACCAGTACATGGATAATCTACTATAATGAGATATTATTTTACCATGCTTGACTAGGAAACAATTATCTTGTCAGTGTGTCTCCCAAAACATGGATAAGGGAAGGAGATAATCTTATCCCTGTGTGAGTCCCTACACTTAGAGGGGGAAGGGAAATAATCCTATTCCAACATGAAACAAGTTGGATATGAAATTACACTTGCTAGTTCTTTATAATTCCATCTAGGACATTCTTATTCCTTCTTCAAAAGGATGGTTTTTCTATAATCATTTTAGTAAACTTCTTGGTTAGTTGTAATCTATTAAAAATAAACTCTCTTCTTCTCTTTCGTCTTCTATAGTGAAAAACCAACTGCACTAGTTCTTCTTCTTCTTTCTTATTCATTAGTGCAATGACTGAATGCACTAAAAGAATTTCCATCTTGGCTAGAATTATAAAATCCTATGTGATTGTTCAAGCATTAAGGATCATCTCACTAGGAATCATCATAATTAATTATTCTATCTTGTACATGATTTCATGTGATCATGCATTTGTCATTTCGGTTGATTCATTCTTCTACACTTTTTTCTATACACACGTGAAAAAACTATTTTGACTCTTAATTTAAATGGATTCACATATTCGTGTGCATGCTTGCATGCATGCACTCAACTCTTAATCTTTCATGTGTGTCATTCCTAATGGGTATGGTTCTTTGAGCATACACACATGACCTCTATTTTTTATTTTTCTCCTTTCTCTTTCATTTGATTAGGGTGTGTCTTTAGGTTTATATATGTTTTTATTTAAACCATAATGGGTGAAACCCCTTCCTTGTGTGAACTCCTTCTTCATAAAACCACCGAAATCCTCAGGCTTCTTCAAATCATGGAGACGAATGAATGCATGTGTTCCCTTACCTCTATCATGAAACCATAGAGCTCCACATTCCTTCTTAATCATGTAAGGGATGTGTGGGTTCTCTGCACGCAAAATGTGGCTCCCTTTTTGAAGCAAGGGTCTTCCAAGCAATGGGTGTGTCGTCTTCTCAATGCTCAGTGAGATCACTAGATCATGGATCTCTGAGGGTAACACATGAACCATGAGGATCTCATGATCCTTAGTTCATCACGAAGTCAATGGAGATATGGTGAGCTATCCCTGTTCTTTGCCGAGTGTGTTTCTTCATGAAGCATAATAAAGAGTGCAAATCATTTTTCGAAGGCCTTCTAAATACCCACTTCATGAAGCCTTGAAGGTTCACAGTGCTCAGCTTTCTCCTTCCCAAAACGGAATCTCAAAGAGATTATTTATTTTTTAAAAACAAGAGTTCTCGAATATGCATGAGGCAACCAATTTAATACTATCGGGCCCCTTATTTTATAGGTGATAGAAACTTCTCCTTCTATTTTCAAATCCCACACGACATTCCATGGTGACCACGACATCGAATGCTCGGGAAATCTAGCGTTTTGAAATCTTCAAACCCGAGGGTGAAGATATTACATGATCATTGGTGTGTTTCCTTTTCGAATGGGGGATCATCACTTTATGCATGAAATCATTGAGGCATGCATGTATCTTGTTTTAAATTGAGTATAAATCCCCATGGCCACGTGAACTTCATTATCCTTAGCTGAAGATTCTTCTTCGATAGTTTCACATGCATACAAAGTGTTAGATGCATGCATGGTCCTGGTGAACTCCTATGATGATCATGGTGTCAGAATGATATGGAAAGAGCACTCAAATGTGAGTCTTTAACATATCCAATGGAGAGGTAGTGGAATCATTGAGCACTGGCTGAGGGGGATGACATTGTGGATGGGTCAAATCCATGGGGGAAATCGGATGACCTATGTTCATATTCATGTTGCGCGAGGTGATGGATGTCCACGTTTCAATATGGAGTTTTAAAACATATACATCATTGATCAAATGGTCGAGAAAGTCTCAAGATGAGATGAAAGGTCGAGATCACTCGAATAATTAAAAACATCACCCCACACCGAAATGGGGATGCAGGTGATGCGTGATTTATCAATCTATTCATCTCATTATCTTTTTAGATTTCTCCACCCATCTCTATGGTATTTCCCTATATCATGTTCACTATGTGCGTGCTTTTTTCCCACCCTCTTCTCCCTATGGGCAGGCTCTGCACTCCTGCTCTGCCCTCATTCCTTCATGACTCCCAGCATGGTGGCGCACAATCTTCATGAACTATTCAACTCTCAGGCTAGTTCTTCCTAGCTTCCCCATGGGTGTGGTCGACCCCTACGGTCCGACATGTGCCTTGGGTTTAGGTTGGGTAGCTAGCCCATGGGCTGGACCCTCTTTTTTAATGTAATCCACAATGAAGTGTTAACACAAATGTTAACATAAAATAAGATGCATGTCCTCCTCAAATTCCAAGCCTCTTATTCAACCTTTATTCTTATTCTTCTCATTTTTTATTATCAATTACAAATAAAACTCTTTAATCATCCTTAAAATGATACATATTAAATGTTGTAGACAATTTATCACTCTTTAATGCATGTTCGTTGAACATTATGATCAGGGAAACAATCATCTGATTTATGAAATCAAAGAGTATTTCCCACACGTGGCATCCAATGTTCTGAGTCTGTAATAATTCTCTATGAATATTCACATTAATCATTCTCCATTCACTTTTTTGTTCCTTCATTTGGACCATTATTGATTTTTTTACAAAAAAATAAAACTTATACACAAGGTCATAACAAAAATATTACCCTTTTTATTTTGTTTTCAATACCATAAAAAATACTAAAATGAATGTGTCAAAATGAGAATATTCTCTATACCCTTACTTTTTTCTCTCCCCAGACTTTTATTTCACTTCTCTTCCCCTTATTGACATAAAAAAATGTTCATGGTAGAGAGGGTATCATTACATACATAAGAAATGTGCCATCAATCATTCCACTCTATGTATAATTGAGAAATTCTCAATGTATAAAACAAAAGGATTTGATTTAGACAACAGATCTATCCATTTTCCCCTAAATCAAGATACAAGATGAGATGAGAAATCATAAACTTGTCTTCAAGGGGTTTCACATTTGATTCCTAGCATAGGAAACTCCTTCACTCAATTTAACAAAAATATCAAAAACATTCAAGTGAAATTTACAGGATAAGTGGCATTGGGGCACTTCCAATATTCTTATGTCACTTATTGATATAGTTACTCCCCCATTTTAAAATAATTTTTATTTTTAGAATCAAAGGATTAGAGATGAAATACCTTTTCCAATGAAATAATCCTCAAAAAATATTCATAGTAATTGATTTTAATACCAATTTATGTTGATACAAATTGATATACTATTTCTTGTATCTTCTTCATGTGTATCACCCTCAAGGGAACACTTCTCACCATTGAATCTCAGGTACTCCCCCTGATATCTTTCCTCAAATTCAATTCCATGTTTTATAAGAAGAAATATAATACACAATGATTTAATGGAATATGGTGGATCCTCCCTGCACCATCAATGTGAACAACATGGTTGAGATGATTTTCCCAATCCAAATGCTCCATTATTCACACTTTCACAACAGATCTTCTATGATGATTGTGATTGTGTGGACCTTAGTACATCTTCCGTTTCCTTGTGTGTGAGTATCCTCTCTTAAAGAGCCTTCAAATAACTAGAATATCCTTGTGAAACTTTTAACATCTTAGGGAATTATTCTTGGGATGGAATGAATAGAATGAAATTTATAACAGTGTGACCAAACTTTTTTCACCTTACCCACAAAACATCTTTACCTTCACATGAAATATTATTTTTTATTTTTTCTCAAGCCTTAGCATGTGCATCTTCCATGTTTCTTATTCTTTCCAGATAATTTGGCCAAACCACCAATATGTCCCTAGGAACTAATGATTCATGGTTGGGTATTCTACATAGATTTATTTGAGTTTTATCCATCTTAGTAGTTCATTTAGATGCACTACCCTTAAAATTATTTAATTTAGAATCCAATGACATATTTCTTTCTTTCTTGAAATCTTCTTGGGAGAATTATTTTTTTCAAAATTTTTCTGAATACCTCTCAAGGAATCTTCAACTGTCTTAACCAGCTTTTGTGATCTTCTATTCCTATGAGCTTTGGGTACCTATTGATATGAACATGTACCAACCTTGTGACCACTCCCATTACATTCATCACAGATGTTATCAAGCATTCCAAATCAATTAGCAGTAAAAATATGATTTGGGATTTGCGGATGTTGATTAATCTTTTCTTGATTTCTCCCACATGATATATGATTTCTCTGTGATTTTTCATTTAAGGTATTCTCCAATAATCCCATCCACAATTCCCAAATCTATTGCAGCACCAACGTTGACCTACAATCCATATCTTCATTACATCTTCTATTTAAGGTTGCTGAGCATTCTTGTTTATTCTTTTGTGCTCTCTATGGGGAATCATCTTCCATGTTCTTCATCATATCCACCATGGACATGGTGGTAGGTATCTCGTTAATTTTCCTCTTCCATACTTGTTTAAAATTTTCCTTCCACCCTAAAATTTTTGTAGGAAAAAATTTAGAAACATTAGTACAATATCGTATGGATGGTACCTTCTTCTCAACTGCTTGTGATAGATCATTGAGTAAAGACATGATATTTTATCACATGTTAGATGTATTTTGATAGAAGAATACTCTAGTGAGCATTGAGTACCAACAACTAATGATTCCTTCTTTTTTGGAGACTCAATATGAGTCTTCTCAACACTGGTCAATTGAGTTTCAATTCTAGACATTTCATATTGAGGATGAATTCCTGCTCTTCAATCACAATCATCATCTCTTCACAAGCTTTGCTTAATCTTTCAACTTCATCTTCATACAAATTTAATTTGTTTTTAACAAATATTCAAATTCATTGATCTTCATGGAAATTTCTTCCAAAGATAAACCCTTGACATCAATGAACTTCTTTAGCTCATTTTCAAGTGCATGGATCATGTCTTCCAGCGTCCTATCAACTCCTTCATTCTCCTCAACTCCATTGATCCATTTAGAGTAACATATTTCAAGTTCCCTATTTTATTATTCAATTGCTCCAGCCTTTCTGAAGATCTTTTGACATTCAACATTTTTTGATTCAAATACTTTCTCTAAAACATCATTTTCTTCTTTTAGCTGGGAAATTTCCTACTACATACATTGAAATACTCAACAGACCAGGGATGTACTTTCTTTAATAATACCATGAAGAATCATTATTAATCTATCATATGATATTTCTGAAAATTTAGTAGATTTATCATCACCACTTGTGATAGTATTTTAATAATTAGAATAATTTTCAAATATAATAACACATACCACTTGATCACTTGAGGTAGGATGGTTGACCATCTTATTGGTTAAAACATGATCCACCCGCTCATTTCATTCCAAGCCTTGTATGTCTACATTTTCATCACGATAAGGATATATAGATACATCCTCTTATTGAGACAATATGAACTTCTCCTTCATATTTATATTCTCCTTATCTTTCCTATTCATCAGGGTCTTAGTAGATATGGTTTTCTGCTCAGAGAAAACTGAATCTTTACTGAAACTGCACTACATTGATTAATTTGGAATGAAACTGAACTCATTAAAAATAGAATAAAACCACACTATAGAATCTGACATAGGTGATCCTAGATTTGATACCAATTGAGAGGACCAGTTTGGGATATACAAAACAATGAGAGGGGGTGAATTAGTGTTAGGGACTTTTTAAACCAATTCCAACAGTTTATCCTTGTACCTCTTAACCTGTTAGTATATTGATTATCTTATTCTATTTTCCATGTCACATACAATAATAGAAAGCGGTAAAAATACACACAAGATACTTTTACAAGGTTTACTACTCAATGAGAGTAGCATGTCCTTACCATATATGGAGATGAAAAGTACAATGATTCTCCACTATAAAGTGATTTTATTTTGTAATGGTTGACAAGGAAAACTTTCTTCTAGTCAGTGTGGTTCCCTACAGTTTCAGGAGGGGAGAAGATAATCTCCTTCCTGTGTGAGTACCTACACTCGTATGGGGAAAGGAAATAATCCTCTTCCAACTTGCAACAAGTAGGATATTCCCTTACACTTACTAGTTCATTATACTACCATCTTGGATAGTCTTATTAATTCTTCATATGGTAGGTTCTACTCTTATCTTTTTAGTACACTTCTTGGTAACATGAAATGCAGTTGGAAAGAAACTCTCTAATTCTCTTTATTATTCTCTAGTGAAAAACCAACTCTGTTAGTTCTTCTTCTTCTTTCTTATTATTTAGTACAATGATTGAATGGATTAAAAATCCTTCCTTCATGGCTATAATCCCAAACTCCTATATCATTGTTCAAGAATGAAGAATCATCTCACTAGAAATCATCAAAATTGATTCTTCCCACTTATTAATGAATACATGTGATCATGCATATGTCATTTAGGTTGAACCATTGTTCAAAACTTTTTCTTTACACACGTGCACACAATGTTATGATTCTTTATTTAAATGGCTTCACATATCCTTGTGCATGCGTGAATGCTTTCACTCCCCTCTTCTTCATTCTTGTGTGTCAACCCCAATGGGCATGGTTCTTTGATAATACACAAACAACCTATTATTTTTTCATTTTCTTATTTATCTTTCACATGATTATGGTGTTTATTTAGGTTTATATATGTGATTATTTAAACATTAATGGGTGAAACCCTTTCATCCTGTGAAATCCTTCTTCACACAAACACACAAAGCATATGGATTCTTAAAATCATGCATATGAATGCATGAATGTGTGCACTGCACTCCTTTGTGAAAACATTTTGCTCCACATTCCTTTTTACTCATGCAAAGGATTCATGGGTTATCTAAACATAGTCTATTCCACCCTTTTCAAAGAAAGGGTCTTCCACACACATGGTGTGCAGTCTTCGTGATGCTCATTGAGATCACTAGATCATGGATCTCTAAGGGTAACTCACGAACCATGAGGGTTTCTTGATCCTCTATTCATCATGAAGTCAGGGGAGACATGGTGTGATGTCCCTTTGTTTTGCAGAGCATGGTACTTCACGAAGCACAATATATTGGGAAAATCACTTTTTGATGGCCAGTGGTATCCTTAATTCTATATGCCTTGATGTTTCATGGTTCTTGGAATTATCCTTTGCAAAATGGAAGCTCAAAAAGATGCACTATTTTTTAAAAAGAAAAACTCTTGAATATGTAAGAGTTATCACACATAAAAAGGATTGTTCCCCTTCCTTTATAAGAGAGATAATCTTCTCATTCCATTTCAAATCCAGTTTGACATTCCATGAAGATCACGACTTTGAATAATTGGGATATCCAAAATTTTGAAATCTTCAAACCCACAGGTGAAGATATTCCACGTTCTTTTGTGTGCTTCCATTTTGAATGCGGGATCCTCTCTTCATGCATGATATCAGGGATGCATAAATGTATATTCTTTTAAGTTGAGTGTAGATCTTCATGTCTACGTCAACATTGTTTTCCTTGGCTAAATATTATTTTTCTAGATTTTCACATGCATGCAAAGCATTAGATTCAGAAAAGGACCCAATTCACTCCTACAATGCTCATGATATTAGAATTATATGGTAGGAGTGCTTGAACAAGAGTATTCAACATCTCTGGTGGAGAGTCCGCGACAGCCTTGAGCAGTGTCGGAGGAGAATGATAGTGTGGGTGGTTTGAATCCACAGGGGCAATTGTATGGACGAGGTTCATATTCACAAGATGTGAGATGATGGATGACATCGATTCAATATGATGTTTTAAAACATATTCTGTATTGATCGAAAGGTTGATGGAGACATGTGATGAGATGAGCGGTCGAGATCACTCGAATCATTAATAATTTCGTCCCACATAGAAATGGAGATGAGGGTGAGGTGAAGTTTATCAATCAAGTCATCTCATCATGATTTTATAATTCTCCTCCCCTCTCCACAATACCCCACTATATCGTGTTCCCTGCATGTGCACTTTGCACCCACCTGCTGCTCCCTACGGGCATGCTGTGCACCAAATCTATGACCTCATTCTTCTCTTTCTCCCTGTATAGTGGAACACAATCTACATACACTATACCACTGTTGGGATAGCTCCACATGGCTTCCCCATGGGTGCGGTAGACCCATGCGGTCCCACATGTGCCTCGAGTTGAGGCCGGGTAGCTAGCTCATGGGATGACCCCTCTTTTTTAATGTAATCCACTATAATGTGTTAAGATAAATGTTGACATAATATAAGATGCATGAACACCTCAAATTATAATCCTCTTATTCAAAATTAATTATCCTTCTTTTCTTTTTTGGATTATCAATTCCAAATAATACTCTTCAGTCATCCATAAAAGGACACTTCTTCAATGTTTTAAATAATGTATCACTCTATGATGCATGTTCATTGATCCTTATGATAAGTGCAACAATCTTCTGATTTATGACATCATGGAGAATTACTAAATCATGGTATCCAATGCTAGGATTCTATAACGATTATACAAACATCATCACTAAAATCAATATCTATTCACTTTGGAGTTCATTAATTTTTACCGTTGTTGACAAATGTTGAAAAAAAATACAACTTATACACAAAGTGGTCGCATAAATCCACCCTTTTGTGTTTTTATTTAAATACCATAAAAATTATCCTAAAATGCATGTGTCAAAATGAGAATATTCTCTCTCCACATACTTATTTCGATCCTTCAGACTTTTATTTCCCTTCTCTCCACCTTATTGATAAGAAAAAAAATTATCATGGTAGTGTTGGTATCATTCCATACTTATGCAATGTGCCATCATTCATTTCACTCTATATATACTTGAGAAATGATAAGTGTAGACAACTAGATGATTTTATTTAGAAAATAGAGTTGTCCATTATCAACTAAATCATGATAAAAGATGAGATGAGAACACATACACTTCTGTTCAATGGATTTCCACATTGATTCACATATTAGGAAACTCTTGCACTCACTTCAAAAAAAATTTCAAAAACATTCATGTGAAATTGGTAGGATAAGTGTCCATGGGGAACTTTCACTCTTCTAATGTCACTAATTTACATAGTTACTCCCCCTTTGTAAAATAATTCTTATTTTGAGTAACCATGGTTGAGATATGAAAAACCTTTTCCAATGGCTTGATCCTCAAACAATCATCAGAGTAATTGATTTGAATACCTACAAAAGTTGATACTAATTGAGATACTGACTCTAGCAACTTCTTCATGTGTCTATCCCTCAAGGGAATACTTATCACCATTGAATCTTATGTTCTCCACCTGAGATGATTCCTCACCTTAATTTTCCTTTATTATAAGAAGAAATATAATACACAAATATTTAAGGGAATATGGTGGATCCCCCTTCCTCCATCAATGTGAAAACAATACTAAGATGATTTTCTTAGACCAAATTCACCATTATTCACACATTCACAACTGATCATCAATGATGTTTTTGATTGTGTGGACATCAGTACATCTTCTATTTCATTGTGTGTGAGTCTTCTCTATTTTAGAGATTTCAAATATGTGTAATCTATCAGTGCAACTTTCATCCTCTTGAGGAATACTTCTTGAACTGGAATGAATTCAATGCATTTCATAACAGTGTGACCGACCTTTATAAATATAAAACACCGAACTTCTTTACCTTCATGTGTAATCTTGTTTTTTATTTTTTCACAGGCCTTAGCATGTTCATCTTCCATATTTCTCATTCTTTCCAAATATTTTGTCCAAACAACTAACATGTCCCTGGGAACTGATGCATCATTTTTGGGTCTTCCACATTGCTTCTTTTGAGTGTCATCATTCTTAGTAGTTGTTCTTGATGCACTACACTTGAAATTATAAAATTTAGAATCCAAATACATCTTCTGTTCCTTCTTGGAATCTTCTTGGGAGAATTATTTTTTACAACATTTTTCTGACTACCTCCCAAGGATTCGTCAACTATATTCCCCAGCTTTTGTGATCTTCTTTTCTTATCAGCTTTGGGTACATGTTGAGATGAACATGTTCCGACCTTGTGTTCAATACCACTACATAAATAATAGACGTTATCAAGCATTAAAAATATATTTTATCCCCCATTGATATATGCTTTCTCTGTGATTTTTCATTAAAGGAATGTGTTAATAATCGAACTCTCAATTCACAAATCTATTACATCACCAACATTTACCAATGGACCTTGTCTTCTTTATATATTTTTTATAAGGATTCTAAGCCTTATTACTGATTTTTTGTGCTCTATATGGGGAATAATATTCAAAATTATTCATCATATCCACCCTATCCATGTTTTTAGCTATCTCATAAAATATCCACTTCCGTACTTGTTTATAATTTTTCTTCCACCCTATACTTTTTGTAGAAAAAAATTTAGAAACATTGGTAAAAGATTATATGGATGGCACCTTATTCTCAACTACTTTTTATAGATCAATGAGTGAATCCATGATATTATTATCATATGATGGAGGTCTTTTGATAATATAATCCTCTAGTGAGAATTTATTACTAGTAGCTAATGTTTCCTTCTTTTGTTTATACTCAATACGCGTCTTCTCATGATTGGTCAACTGACCTTCCAATTATAGACATTTCATATTGAGGATGACTTTCTGGTCTTCAATCATAGTTATCTTCTCTTCACAAGCCTTATTTAATCTTTCAAATTCATCTTCATGCTTCTTCACTTTGTTTTTTAAAAAAGAGTCAAATTACTTTATCTTATTGGAAATTTCTTCCAAATATAAACCCTTGACATCAATGATTTTCTTTAGCACGTTTTCATGTTCATGGATATTGTCTTCAAGGGTATTATTGAGTCCTTTATTCTATTCAACACCATTGAAACATTTTGAGGAACATATTTCAGGTTCCTTCTTTATTACTTCAAAGGATCCAACCTGTCTGGAGAGCTTTAGAAATTAAACAATTTTTATTATAAGCCTCTCTCCAAAACATAATTTTCTTATTTTATCTGCGTGATATATTCCTACATACATTGTAATACTCCACAATCCTGGGATGTACTATCTTCAGGAATACCATGTAGAATCTTTCTTAATATATCAACTGATATTTCTTGATATGTTATAGATTTATCATCACCACATGTTCTGGTATTTTCATCATGAGAATATTTTTCAAATTTAATATCACATACTGATTGATAAATTGAGGTAAGATGGTTTTCCATATTATTGGTGGAAACATGAGACACATGCTCATTTTTATTCCAAGCCTGATATGTCTTTATTGTCAGTAAGACATAGAGACACAGATACATCCTCTTCTTTAGACAAGAAGGACTTCTACCTCCGATTTCTCTTATCCTTATTTATCTTTTTATGGCCTTGGTAGATACAATTTTCTTCTCATAGACAACTATATCTTCACTGAAACATCACTTCATTGATTAATTAGGAATGAAACTCAACTATTTAAAAAGAGAATAACTTCACTGTATAAAATCTAACAGAGATGACCCTAGCTCTAATACCAATTTAGAGGACCAGTTTGGGATATACCTAACACTGACAGGGGAATTAATCAGTGTTGGTGACACTGTAAACCAATTCCAACTTTTTATCCCTATACCTCCTCACCTATTAGGATATTTATTCTATTATTCTATTTACCCTGTCACATGCATCAATAGAAAGAAGTAAAAAAGTGCACATGATATATTTACAAGGTTCTCTACTAAATTTGAGTAGCTAGTCCTTACCATGTATGGTGATATCCAATAGATGGATTCCCAACTATAATGTGATACTATTTTACAAAGGTGGACTATGAAAACTATCTTATATTCAGTGTGGCTGCCTAAACTTTGAGGATGGAAGGATATAATCTCTTCCCAATGTGAGTCCCTATACTCATAGGGGGAAGAGAAGTAATCCTATTCCAACATGCAATAATTAGGATATTCCTTTACACTTCTTGGTTATTTATACTTACTTATTGGATAGTACTATTCCTTCTTCAAAAGGTACGTTCTACTCTAATATTTTTAGTACACTTCTTGTTTACTTGAAAATTATTAGGCAAGAAACTGAATTCTTATCTTTCTTATTCTCTAGGGGAAAACCAACTATAAAAGTTCTTTTCCTTATTTCTTATTCATTAGTGCAATGAAAAAATGCACAAAAACCCCTTGCTTCTTTTATATAATCACAAACACCTATGCGTTTTTTCATGCATTAAGTATCATCTCACTAGGCATCATTAGAATTGATTCTTCTCTCTTATTCATGAATTCATGGGATCATGCTTGTACCATATAGGTGGAACAATTTTACTACACTTTTTCTTTACAAATGTGCACACACTATTTTGATTCTTTATTAAAAAGGATTCATGTATTAATGTGCATTCATTCACACATTCACTCAGCTCTTCTTATTTGTTGGGTGTCAACCCTAATGGGTATGGTTCTTTGAGCATACACACATAACCTCTTTTTTATTTTTCTCATTTCTCTTGAACATGGTTATGGTGTTTCTTTAGGGATATTCATGTGATTATTTAATACTAAATGGGTGAAACCCTTTCCTAGGGTGAATTCCTTCTTCACACAACTACAAAAGCCTCAAGATTCTTCAAATCATGCATATGAATGAATTCATATGTGCACTACCCCCTTCATGAAAACAGAGTTGTCTGCATGACTTCTTCCTTGTGAAAGGGATGAACTGGTTCTATGCACATAGTATTTTCCACCCTTTGTGAAGAAAGGGTCTTCCACACACATGGTTTTCATTATTCGTGATGCTCATTCATATCACTAGATCATGGATCTCTGAGGGTAACTCATGAACCTTGAGGGTTTTGTGATCCTCAGTTCATCAGGATGTCAAAGGAGACATGGGGTGTTATCCATTTTATTTGCAGAGTGCGGATCTTCATGAAGCAAAATTGAGAGTGAAAAGAACTTGTTGAATGCATGTGGTATCCCTACTTCATGAATCCATGAAGGTTCACGGTGCATGGATTTCTCCTTCGCAAAATGGAAGCTCAAAGAGATGCTCTATTTTACGAAAACAAGAGTTCTAGAATATGTGGGAGGCATCACACTTCAACAGGTTCGGCCCCCTTCTTTTATATTCAAGAGAAACATATCCTTCCCCATTCAAATCCCGTATGAAATTCCATGAAGATCACGAATTTGAATGCATGGGATATCCGACGTTTTGAAATATTCAAACCCAAGGGTGAAGATATTCCATGATCTTTAGTGTGTTTAATTTTTGAATGAGGGATCCTATATTTGTGCATAAAATCAGGGATATATGAATGTATCTTTCTTATAAATTGTGTACGGATCCTCAAGGATGAAACAACTTCATTTTCCTCGACCGAAGATTCTTCTTCATGATTTTTACATCCATGAAAATAATTTTCTACATGCATTGACCTAGTTCACTCATATGATTATCATGATGTTAGAATGATATAGAAGTAGAGATCAAATGTGTTTCTTCAAAATCTCTGGTGGAGAGGGAATGACTACATTGATTAGTGGCGGAGGAGGAAGATGGTGGCCGATTCAAATCCACAGGGATAATCAGACGGCCTGGGTTCATATTCACATAAAGCCAGATGATTGATGGCCATGATTCAATCTGGGATTTTAAAACATATTCCACGTTAATCGAATGGTCTAGTGAGACATAGGATGAGATGAGTGGCTAAGATCACTATAATAATTAAAAAAATGGTCCCACATTGAAACATAGATGTAGGGGAGCTGTAGTTTATCAATCAAGTAATATCATAATCATTTTAGAATTACCCTTCATTCTCCATTGTACCACCCTATACTGTGTTCACAACGTGCATGCTTTTCACCCAACCTATGCTCATTGTGGGCATGATACACACCCATTCTATTCCCTCATGCCACCGTGCCTCCCCGTACGGTGGGGTACACTCTGGGTGCACTATTCCTCTCTCAGGATAGCTCTGTCTGGCTTCTCCATGTGTGCAGTCGAACCCTACGATCCCACATGTGCCTCAGGTTGAGTCTGGGTAGGTAGCTCATGGGATGACCCCTATTTTTTAACGTTGTTGATAATGATGTGTTGACATAAATGTTAATGTAAATTAAGATTCATGGCATCCTCAATGTCTACTCCTCTTCTTCAACCATCATTCTTCTTCTTTTCTTTTTTGATTATCAAATCAAAATAACAATCTTATAACATACTTAATAGGATACTTCTTCAATGTTGTAAATAATGTATCATTCTTTGATGAAAGCTTTTTGAACATTAAGATCACTGTAACAATTGTTTAATTTATGAAATCATGGAGAATTTTCAAAGTGTGGCATCCAATGCTATGAGTCTATAACAATTCTATAGGCATCTTCCTATAAATCAATCACAATTCACTTTGGAGTTCCATTATTTTTACCATTATTTACAACTATTGAAAAAAATACATCTTATACACAAAGTTTTCCCACCAATATCCCATTTGTATTATGTTTTCAATACTATAAAAATTATTTGAAAATTAATGTGTCAAAATGAGAATCTTCTCTCTCCGCTTACGTATTTCTAACCCCTATACATTCATTTCACTTCTCTACCCCATATTGAAAAAAAATACAATGTTCATGGTTGAGAGGGTATCATTCCATAATTGAGAAATTTTCCATCAATCATTTCACTATATGTATTCTTGATAAATGCTCGGTGTAAAAAACAAGAGGATATGATTTAGACAATAGAGCTGTCCATTATCCACTGAATCATGATACAAGATGAGATGCAAACTCATAAATTTTTCTTCAAGAGATTTCCACTTTTATTCCTATCTTAGGAAACGCATGAACTCACTTAAACAAAAAGAGAAAAAACATTCATGTACAATTGGTAGGATAAGTGGCCTTGGCGCACATTCAATCTTCTTATGTCACTGATTGACATAATTTCTCCCCCTTTGTAAAATAATTTTTATTTTTAGTAACCAAGGTTGAGAGATGTCATACATTTTCCAATGACATGATCCTCATTCAATCTTCATAGTAATGTATTTTAATACCAACTAATGTTGATAATAATTGAGATACTAACTCTATCACATTCTTCATGTGTCTCCCCCTCACAGGAACACTTATAACCATTGAATCTCAGGTTCTCCCTCAAAGATCTTTCCTCACATTTAATTACCTATGTTATAATAATGAATATAATACACACATATTTATGAGAATAAGGTGGATCCTCTATGAACCATAAATGTGAAAAAAGGTTGAGATGATTTTAACAACATAATGCACCATTATTCAAACATTCACAACTAATCTTCAATGATGATTGTGATTGTGTGGACCTATGTACATCATCCATTTCATTGTGTGTGTGCCTTATTTTTTTAAGATCTTTTAAATAACAATAATCTCATGGTGCCTCTTTCATCCTCTTGAGGAATTATTCATGGGTTGGAATGATTTCAATGAAATTTCTAACATAGTGACCATACGTTTTTCACCATACACACATAACTTCATTATCTTCATGTGAAATCTTGTTTTTTATTTTTTGTGCAAGCCTTAGCCTGTGATTCTTCCATCTTTCTCATTCTTTCCAAATCTGGTGGCCAAATCAGCAATATGTACACAAGAACTGATGCATCATTTTAGGGTCTTCCACATGGCTTCTTTTGGGTGTCATCCTAATTAGTAGTTCTTTTTGATGCACTACTCTTCAACTTCATGAATTTAGAATCCAAAGACTTCTTTCCTTTCCTTCTTGGAATCTTCTGGGCAGAATTAGTTTTTACAACATTCTTTTGACTACCTCCCAAGGATTCTTCAACTATCATATCCTACTTTTGTGATCTTCTATAATTATCATCTTTGGGTACCTAATGATATGAACATGTACCGACCCTGTGACCACTCCCATTATATACATCATAGATGTTATCAAGAATTCGAAAGATATTTGTAGTAAAAATATACTACGCAACTTGTGGATGTTTCTTCTTCCTTTTTGGATTTATACACCTTGATATAGAATTTCACTATGATTTTTCATTTAATGGATTATGACAATAATCCAACAAACAATGCCTAAATCTATTGAAGAAAAAACATCCACTAACAATCATTGCCTTCTTTATAACTTCTATATATGTTTTTTGAGCCTTATTGTTGATTTTTTGTGCACTCTATGGGGAATCATCATCTAACTTCTTCATCCTATACACCCTAACCATGGTGGTAGGTATCTCATCAGCTTTCCTCATCAATATTTGTTTATATTTTTTCATCCACCCTACACTTTTTGTAGAAAAAATTTAAATAAATTGGTAAAAGATGGTATGGATGGTCCCTTTTTCTCAACTGCTTATGATAGGTCAATGAGTGAATACATGATCTTCATATCACATGTTGGAGGAAATTTGATAGTTGAATACTCTAGTGAGAATTGAGTACCATCATCTAATGTTTCCTTATTTTTTGGATACTCAATTTTTGTCTTTTCATGATTGGTAAATTGATTTTGTAATTCTTGACATTTTATATTGGGGATTACTTTTTTGGTCTTCAATCATAGTCATCATATTTTCAAAAGCCATATTTAATCATTCATATTTATCTTCCCGATACTTCAATTTTCTTAACAAAGAGTCAAATTCCTTGATCTAATTGGAAATTTCTTCCAAATATAAACCCATGACATCAATTCTATTCTTTAGCTCATTTTCAAGTGCATAGATATTTTCTTCTAGAGTCTTATTAACTCTTTCATTCTCCTCAAATCCATTGAGCCATTTTGAGGAACATATTTCAACTTCCCTCTTTTTTTCTTCAATGTCTCCAACCTCTTTTGATAGATTTTTCCATTCAACAATATTTTACTCAAATCCTTTCTCCAAAACATTATTTTCTTCTTCCACATGGGTGATATATTTATACATACATTTAAATACTCCAAAAACAAGGGATGCACTTTATTTAGGAATACTGTGAAAAATCATTCATAATCTATCAACTGATATTTATGGGGATGTTGTAGATTGATCATCAGCAATTGTGCTAGTATTTTTATCATGAGAACATTTTTCAAATGTACTAAAATATACATCTTGATCACATGAGGTAGGATGGATTTCCATATTATTGGTGAAACTAGAGAAACCTAATAATTTCTTTCCAAGCCTGATGTGTCTTCACTGTTAGAAATACATAGAGATTCAAATACTTCCTCTTTTTTAGACAAGAGGGACTTCTCCTTCAGATTTCTCTTCTCCTTCTTTTTCCTGTTCATCATGGTCTAGGTAAATATGGTTTTCTACTTAGTGACAACTAAATATTCACTAAAACTGAAATTCATTTATTAAATAATAAGGAAACATAACTCTTTAAAAATTAAATAACATCATTGTAAAGAATTAAAAGATGATAAACTGGATCTAATACCAATTGAGAGGACTAGATTGGGACATACCGAACACTAAGTGGTGGTGAATCAGTGTTGTATACTTTTTAAACCAATTCCAACTTTTTATCCCTATAACTTATAACCTATTAGATCTTGATTATCTTATTCTATTTTCCCCATCGCATGAAGTAATAGAAATCTGTGAAGACATGGACACTATATTTTTACAAGGTTCACTACTCAATGTGAGAAGCTAGTACTTACCTTGTATGGTGATGACCAGTTCATGTATTCTCCACTATAAAGTGATATTCTTTTATAATGGTTTACTAATAAAACTATATTCTAGTAAATGTTTCTCCCTATAATTTGTGGAGGGAAGAAGATAATATATCACAGTGTGAGTCCCTACACTTAGATGGTGAATGGAAATAATACTCTTCCATCTTTCAACAATTAGGATATTCCATTAAAATTTCTGGTTCTTTATTCTTCCATCTAGGACACTATTCTTACTTCTTCAAAAGGAAGCTTCTGGTCTATTATTTTTAGTACACTTCTTGGTTACATGCAATGCAGTAGGTAAGAAACTCTCTTCTTCTTTTTCTTATTCAATAGAGAAAAACCAACTTTGATAGTTCTTATTCTTTCTTATTCATCCATAGTGCAATGAATGAATTCACTAAAACTCCTTCTGTCTTGTCTAGAATCACAAAATACTATATGAATTTTGAAACATTAAGGATCATGTCACTGGGAATCATAAGAATTGATTCTTATCTCTTTTTCATGAAGTAATATGACCATGAATGTTTCATTTAGGTTGAATATTTCTTCTAAAAATTTTCTTGTCAAATGTGTACATATTCTTTTTTTTAATTATTTAAATGTCTCCATGTATGCATGTGCATGCATGAATTCATGCACTCACCTGTTCTTCTTTGTTTCGTGTCAACCCTAATGGGTATTGTTATTTGAGAATACACACACATTCTCTTTTTTTCATTATCTTCCACTTAATTAGTGGGTTTATTTAGGTTTATATATGTGATTCCTTATTCTTGAATGGGTGCAACACTTTCCTCGTGTGAACTCCCTCTTCACACAACCACAAAAAGCCTCATGCATCTTCAAATCATGCATATGAATTCATGCTGCACTGACCTCCTTCATGCAAGCATAAAGATCCACGTTCCTTCATCTTCATGCAAGGAATGTACGGTTCCTTTGGACACATTATGTGAAACCCATTCCAAAGTTGGGGCCTTGCTCACACAGGGTGTCCAGTCTTCACGATGCTTAGTGAGATCACTGGATCATGGATCTCTAAGGGTAATTCATGAACCAAGAGGGTTTCATGAACCTCGGTTTATCACAATGTTTAGGGAGATATGGTGCACTATCCCTTTTCTTTACAGAGCATGGTTCTCCATGATGCTCAAAAAAGAGGGAAAAGCTCTTTTTGAAGGCTTGAGGAATCCCTACTTCGTGAAACCTTGAAGGATCGCAGTGCTTGCCTTTATCCTTCACAAAATGGAATATCAAATATATGCTTTTTTCTAAACAAGAGACCTTGAATATGCGGGAGGTAGTTCAATTCTACAGGCTTGGACCTCGTCTTTTATAGGTGAGAGTAACTTCTCCATTCACATTCAAATATTGTATGAAATTCCATTAATATCCTGAATTGGAATGATCAGGATATCCAATGTTTTGAAACCCTAAAATATATGGATAAAGATATGTTGAGATATATGGTTATTTTCCCTTTAGAACTCCAAATCCGATCTTCATTCATGAAATCAAGGATACATTCATGAATCTTTTTTTTAAATTGAGTACATATCCTAATGGCCGCGAAAACTTCATTTTCCTTGGATGAAGCTTCTTCTTTGATATTTTCACTTGCATGCAAAGCGTTAGAAGCATGCATGGACTCAGTGCACTGCTTCAATGATGATGGTGTTAAAATGATATGGCAGGAGATCTTGAATGTGAGTCTTCAACATCCCCAGTGGAGAGGCAACAACAGAGTTGAGTAGCAGCGGAGGAGGATGACGACACAACTAGTTCAAAGCTGCAGGTGTAATCAGACGACTTGGGTTCATATTCACAAAATGTGAGATGATAGACGGCCATGATTCAATCCAGATTTTTAAATCATATGCCAAATTAATAAAATTCTTGAACATGATGCGAGATGATATGAGCAGCTAAGATTGCTCAAATCATTAAAAAATTCATCCCACGTCAAAATGGCGACATGGGTGAGGTTTAGTTTATCAATAAAGTAATCATAAAAACATTTCAAAATTATCCTCCTCTCTCCATGGTACTACCCCGTATCATGATAACCATGAGTGTGAATTGCACTCACACATAACTCCATGGGGGAACACTCAAGACCCATGCTATGCCCTCATGCCTTTGTGCGCCCCTACATGGTGGGGTGCACTCTGCATGCACTATGCCACTCTCATGAAAGCTCTTTCTGGATTCCCCATGGGTTCGGTCAACCTCTATGGTCCCACATTTGGATCAGATTAAGGTTGGGTATAAAGTTCATGGGATGGACCCACTTTATAAAATTAATCCATAATAAAGTGTTAACATATATGTTAATATAAAATACGATGTATGGAAACCTCAATGTCCAAGACTCTTCTTCAACCTTGATTTTTCTTCTTTTCTTTTTGGATTATCAATTCCAAAGAATACTTTTCAATCATCCATAAAAGAATTATTCTACAATGTTGTAAATAATGTATCACCCTTTGATACATGTTCCTTGAACACAAAGATAAGTGCAACAGTTTTATGATTTATGACAACATGGAGAATTTAATAATCACGTCATCCAATACTATGAGTCCATCACAATTCTCCAGTAATATTGAATTCAATAAATCTCCACTCACTTTGGAGTTCCTTCATTATCACCATTATTGACAACTGTTGAAAACAAATACAACTTTTACCTAATGTAGTCCCAAAAACAATGAACTTATCTCATGCTATGGAAGGGCCTTATTTGTTTATGTTTTGTCAATATTAACATATTTTTCATTATTTTTAGCTGATTTATGTGAGTTTTTTAGTGTATGACATGTGTTTTTTTCTTATTACACAATACTATAATTCTTTTCTTTCCCACAGTCTTGATAAATCATATCCTTTCTAAGGTCTTATGTCATTCATAATGGTTTGACCATGGCTACATGACTATTATCCCTAATAATGGTTCTACAAGTATCAATATAATTGCTTTGAGGATTATTGGGATTCTAGTTAACCTAAATCATATTTTTAATCAAAATATAAGTTATCTTATCAAAACTATGAACCTAAAATGTTGTGAAATGAACATTTAATGATCATATCTTTCTATTTATCTCAAAACCCACTTCATTTCATAAAATCCATGACATATTTTCACAATTATTTCCATTAAATATTTTTTTTAAAATACCCCAATATATAGTTTTATTTTATAAAACATATTTAAAATTCACACCTTAAATAAATAAATTCTTCTTGAGAGAAGACCAAGATTATAACCTAGCATATAAATCACCATTAAAAAACTAATTTTATGTGTAATGACATTACATTAAACAAGAAAAAATGGTGGAATTAAAAAGGTACCACTTACCTCTAAAATGGATTTAAAATTCATTAATTGTGCTATCGCAAGCATCTCCAATGCTAATACCAAGAATCCTTGAGCACTAAAGGCCTTATCTGAAACCAAAACCCACTAGATAAATTATATAATATTATAATTAATTATACCGAGTAAATCTATTAATCATAAAACAATAAATCTTACTGAATATCCTCCCATGACATAAAACTCATAAGACAACACATCAATTACATGTGGCATGCTTCCAAATCCCCTCACAACAAGATAAGAATCATAAAAAACCTAATCAAAACCTAATTAGATATTAATTTAATGAAAATCAATGAAAATTTTACTGGGAGTCTTAACATTAACTCAATGATGAGTATGAAGCCACATTACTCTTATTTCAATATCAAGTACCCACCACACCAGTATGAACAATAAATTTGAGATTATTCTACCATGATCTAGTCAATTCATCAATTCATACATAATTAATACCAACAATAATAAGAATAATACAAGGATGATGAAATGTGGAGGTAATAGTTAAAGGATTACCATCGTTATATTTTAGGAAAAACTGAACTTACCTTGGATCCATGAGAGAAGATAGATGGGACAAAGTGGGAGAAAGGGGTATATTACCTATGCTTTGACCAAATATTATCAGAGACTACTGATGATGAATAAAATAATGGGTCTGTTATGCACTCCTATCCCATAAAAAACAAGGTATTGGGGTCATTGTGGAATGAATAAAGGGGGGAACAGTGTAACTCCACAGAATTGGGTTCTTGTTTTGGCCTTAGCATATGATTTATGTCTTAACATCCCCCAACCAATGTTGAACTAATAAGACTAATTAGGGTGATTCATAGTGTATTTTCCAATGGTTGTTGTGTAACACAACACCTTTAAGCTACCCATATGGTGAAATCCCATGGGTTGTAGAATTATCTCACCGGACTCAATAACATTATTATATACAACTTATTCATAATGAAACAATAACTTAGTTGTATTATAATTTTATTCCCACAAAAAAATGATCACCAAGATAAAACTCAACAATGATGTGATATTTCCATCTCCATCACACAACCCCTTCACAACAACCCACAGAATCCCCCTTTTATGTTGCTATGTAGAAGTTCTAGAGAAATTCAAGTCGATGAAAAGAAAAAATCCTCAAAACCCATGTCTTAACTTGCCTAATCACAGCCAAAATAATCAACAATAAAATAAAAACCTCCAAAAGATGTTTTAGTTCTTATAATTCTAACCCAAGCTATAGTTTTTAATTAAATACTTTATTTGGGACATAAAACTAAAAATTCATATCTCTAAAATTGAATTTTAAATTTAATGAAGGCCTATATGGACAAGAAAGGGAATGAGTGTGATTAGGGGTTCTAATGAGACAAATCTCAATGGAATTCCTATGTACAATAAAAGAGCTATCTTAAGGTAGAGGGATTATACTGGATAAAATTTAGAGAGAGTCTATTGGATTTTATTTTGAATCTTGGATGTCATCTTCCTTATGGAGTAAAAGTCACGTATATCGGATCACCATGTTCTAATAAATAATCCATTGAAATTTTCTGATGTTATACACTAAAAAATAGTTATTTAACCTGGATCTCAGTATGAAATTAATGATCACAATTGAGTCTGATTTGATAATAAAGAGGCCAATTTTGAAAATGTACATAAATGTAGTAGTCTTAACATAATATGAACATAAAGAATGAGAGTGTTTCCTACACCATAAAAATCTAGATCTACTAGAACAAAAATAATTGATTTTCTAGAAAAATACCTCCCCTATAGATGATTCCATTAGTACATGCTCTATCTATATTGATCTTGAAGAACTCATTCAACACCTCCTAGGACACCCATTTACCATGAACTACTTTATAATAATAAAACTAATGTTTTTTCCCTCAAGAAGGAGGCTAGAGAATAATGTATCTAAGGTTACCCCATGACACATCATGCCCATATACAATATGTTAATAAAGTATTTGATTTTAAGAGTATTAATACTCATGTGAGAGCTCAAATGTCTATCCTCATTCCAAGCCTCTCAAATAACAAAGAAGTTAGTCATGAGTGTTTCATTGAGGGAACCCCTAATATTATAATATGCTTCACCATTTTGAATATAGTTCCACAGAAGATGATCAAAATCACATTGGGAGAGGTTAACATCCAAATAGTTTAAAAAATGTACAAAATATAACTAGCCCACTCCTTATCATAAAAATTTGATCATTAATCTCCATATCAGAAATGGTCCTAAAACAACCTTGGAGTTAACTTTTATTTCTTTTCAACTGATTAAACTATTAGTGGGAATGATATTTTGTTTTATCCTATAAACCAAGAAACTATGCTTAGAAATAATCCCATTATTATATATTACTTTTTTCAAAGGCTATATTCCTATTTTAGTATAGACTCTCCTTTGATACATTGTAATGTGGAACTTCCCTGAGATGGAGGGGGTGAAAAAACACTATCATTTCTTGTAATCAAAAATGATACTAGAAAAAACACCCATAGTATAATCATTATAAACAAAACAAAGGATCTTATGATGAAACATATCTTTGTAGAAACTGAAACTAATATTTGAGAACCCATGGAATTAGAGCGAGCTACCATGTGAATTATCATTTCATAAGGATATTATTCCTTTTCCTATAATCCATTTCAACTAAATATGGATTGTATGGAAGGTATCCTAAAGGATATTATTTAGATAGGTGTACATAATACAATTTTTTTAATGGGTATCTTGTATTCTCCAACAATTTATCTTCACATAATTCTACTAAAATAGTGTCCCATAAAAGTATCACATGCATGTTTTTCTTACATTTACTTAATGGATTCCTCTAGTTTATTAACATTGATGTCACCTTCCTCCAATGTTTTATCCAATCACGACTAACTCAAAAAAATGGTGTGGCCATTCATGGTGGGTGTTCTTAGTAATAGATAGAATTTACATTTTATCAGAAATCAAAAGAAACATATTATAAATTCAATCAGACAAGAAATTTTTTTTTGTTTATGTTTCAGGATGTCATGGTATATATTCAATTATATTTATAATCTATAAACATATAATAAAATATTTTATTATGGTACACCAATATTCGTATTAATGAACATTAAACCGATACATGGGTGTTATAATTTCATACATATGGCTAACACATCAGAATGTGTAGTTTAAATATAAATCCACTATATGGTAGAGTATTACTATATATTCAATTGTATCTGAAAATAAATAACTTGGAATCCAATTGTTTGAGTATTTTATAATAATTTAAAAAAATTTACCTAATTATTTAAGGATCATAAGATATTTAAACATTATATAATGTGGATTTCATTTGAAGTCATACTGACCTCTAATTACTTTTGATCATCTGTAATAATTATAAAAGTATTATAACAGATATATTTTGTGAGATCATATTATAATGATATTAATTTTTCTATAATAATTCTTTATCTGATGTTTTTGTCACATATTTTATGGGAGGAAATGTAGTTTTTCTGATCAATCAAGAACAATGGATTTTAGGGTGTAAATGATAGATTTTTACGATCTATTTTATTGAGGGATTTTATGTCTTGGAGGACAAAGTTTCTGGGATTATAATGTTGATATATGCATATGAGTTTATAGTCAAAAATATTTCAAGCATGGAACATGGATACCATGTTCTAGGATATAAACCACCTACCACCATGATTGAAAAATTAAGGGTTCAATTATTGTATTTTTTAGGTAAATAATATTTTACTAAGTATTTGGATTGTTATACAATGGTTATTTTTATTACTTAATTTTTCTAGGTTTTTTATACTATGATTAAACTAACAAAATATTTATGTTCCACTGATGTTATATTATTTTTACTTTTATATAATATGTATTGATCAAAATACTATATCATCCAATCAATATACCCGTTGTCTGGGCCAGAAATTGTTAGTCATTTTTTTGATTACAATTCAACCCCTCATATATTTCTATATTCATCCATTATAGAACCAAAACACGATATCTACTAATATATCTTGACATTTTAAATTGACTCTCCTATGAGATATTATCTTATTTTTTATTTTCTATTTACATTTTTTGAATTTACAATATTTTCCATGCATATATTTTTAGAAGAAAAAATATTATTTTATCTATGCATGGTATTTTTAATTGACATTGAATGTTTGGAGAACCTAAATCCAAATAGAACCGCAATTTATTTTGGAGGGGATTATTAATATTAGAGTTAACATATAGATAAATAAATGATTAGTTTTTGTGTCTTCTATCGTTATCAAATATTTTAATATATTAGACAAATAAGTTCTATAATAACTAAGGATGAATGAGTATACTTCTAAATTAATTTACATTTATGAAATACCCAATTTTGTGGGATTTCAAAAAAATATATATTCATGTATCATATTTTTATATGTATAATGGTATTTAGTAAAATCTATTAGTGACATACATGGAAATCCAAAAAGTGATAGAAACAAAGGGATCCATGCTTAGGGTAAATTAGGAGTCCTATTATTTATTTTTGTGATAATTAAAGGTACAAATGAATTAATGGTTCATGAAGATTGTAAACAGTCAATAGTTTCCTATAAAAACAATAATTCAACATCATATCCCATTGATTAAATAATTGATATCATAATTGCAATTTATTGGCCTGGATTCCACTAAACTGATTCCCCAGTCCAATTCACCACAAGACCTCAAGCACCCATCTTCATATGTGAGAGGCTTCTGAATTGGAATGGAGGTCTAAAGTATAACTATGAAGACACTACCCACACAGTATAGTGTAAAACAAAAAATTAAATAACCAAACATTATATACATAGGAGTATTTGAATAAGATACATGCATTAAAATAGAATGATGTTGTAATAAAATGAAATACATTAAAAGAGAAAAAAAACATTCCATACATACAACATCGATCACCCATTCCGATGATCACAAATAATAAATAAAAAATAGAAAAATAAATACATTATTATCTACGGAAAACTCTTAGAAGTATCCCATACCCAGTCTCCAGAACCCTGTCAAGATTATATAGTGTGACTAGTTGACTCCACAGAAGCATCCTAGTCCAACATGTAATCCTAGGACTCCACCCAATCCATTGTGAAATCATGTGAAAACTGAAAGAAAAAATATGTTTCTTACATACCAAGATATTAATGTAAATGGGTTAGAAATAAATATTAAAAGTAAAACCCTATATATGAGCATATAAATTGCTACCATAACTTTATGCTAATGCAATATTCAAATACAAGATGAAACAATGCTAAATAAAAATAAAAATAAGACCACAATCGATACATGAGTCCAAGACCTTGATCTACCATACCTACTTTGACCAATGATATGGTGTATCTGAGCATGTCTCAATTACGATGCATTCCAATTAGACCATGGGAACCATATCAACGACAACCACAAACAAACATGACAATTCTAGGGACTCATTCTACCATAGTCCCATCATCCTAGATAATAATCTATGTCATCACTTACAATTTCCTCAGGACCAAAACATTATATCAGACATAGAAACAGAAAACATATGTCCCAATTTCCATACATAAATACTACCAATTCTATACCATCAGTATTATATATTTATCATGTAACATATACAACACTTGTAACACCCCATAATTCTAATATAAGAACATTGTATTTGATATTGGGCATCACATGCATCACTAAGAATGTAATATAATCTAATTTAATGAGTATTGATATTATATTTATATATTAAATAAATTAAATATAATTCATATCATTCAGTGCATGTGACATTGAGTTTGCGTGTGACACATGGAACAACATGTTTCTTCAATGGATTATGTTACACACAAAATGGTGTTTTACCCACTTTTAATGGAGTAAAAATTTTAAAAATAAATTTTCACAATTTAATAAATTTTATTTTTCAAAATAATAACCATTTAATGATTCATAACATCAAAATTAGATCAAGGTGAATTTTTGGGATTTTTCTGAGGAACTTCATGTTTTGATGAATTGTAAAGATTACTACAAGTTAGTTAAAAAAACATTTTAAAAAAAAATGATTAGTGTTAAATTATAAAATAAATTGGTTTTTAATTTCACAATAGATAAATTATAATTTTTTTAATAAAATTTAGGTTATTGGAATCATTTTTATATTTCAATAAGATATATAAACTTATTGATCTTTTGAATGTTTTTACTTCATAAACCTGTATGCTCGCTATGTCTGCTGGATTAGCGTTAATCATAATTTTCCCACTTCATTGATATTAATTTTGATAAATGGACATACATAGTTTAAATATGAATAATATTTTTTTTCTAATAAGTTAAACATAATATTTTACAAACATGACTTGAGAATGTGATTAAAATTAATTACGATGATTAAGGTATAATTAAGTATAATAATTGGCTAAACCTTAATATTAAGGACCAAAATGACCAGGACACTTGTCCAAAATCCATTTTATACCAATTAGTTTACCATATACATATTATATAAAATTATATGTTTTATTGGTATATTATTGAATGTAATTTTCCTATATAAATAGTTATGTAAAAAATTGAAAATAAGGGAACTTTCATTACCCTTAACAGTAATTAAACATTTAGATTTGTAAAATAAATCATATATTAGGTTATAAATATAATTTTGATTTATAAATGTGTAAGAACCCGGATCTTCATTCAGGTATGTTTTCACTTTTTCTGGAGTTTTTAAGGAAAACAAAATTTATAGAAATTTCAGAAGTACACACCGTGTACTTTCTGAGTACACGCCATGTACTTTTCCCCAGCTCGAAGCCGTGTGCTGGCCATGCCCGGGCCACACACACGGTGTGTAAGGCTGAGGTGGAGGCTGGTTAATTCGGAGGATGGAAAAATTGAAGTACATGCCATGTACTCAAGAAGTACACGCCGTGTACTTTTTTTTTCATTAAATGGACCGGGGTCGCACCTAACCCCCAAAATCATCTTCTGCTCCAGTTTTTGTCCGTCCGAGAGTGACCGTACGTCTGGATATTCGACGAACTCCCTCCTCGCCGTCCATTCTCCGATTCGAGCATGGTCGATTGCGTTGGAATCGAAGTGGTGAGTTCTTCCTTCTGCTTTAGACTTGTTCCTTGATTCCTCCTCATTTCCAAGTTATTGTGGGATGAACGTTTTGTGCATTTTCTCAGATCTACGTTGTTCTAAGGGGAATCTTTCGCCGCTGTTCACGTATATCGATCTCCTAGGATCAAGTTAGGTGGTTTGTGCCTTTCCTTATAACGTTAATGAATATTATGTGAAAATTCCACCAATACCCTTGAACGGGGTATTGCATGTTTCCTGTTTTTCCCCTACTGTTTACATGATTTGCTTGATTTCTTTAGTAGAGGTTATTGCTTGTGAGTAGAGTAATTTATTTTGTGCTCAGGTTGCTTTACCATGCTGGTTTTTCTTATTAGGTGTTTCTCCAGTTGCCATGCCTAGTTGTAGGATTGTGGACTGTTTCCTTGTTTTGCTGTTGAGCCTTAGTTGATAGCCAAGTAGTTCTTGAGGTTTACTTGGATGATGTATGCACACGCTGAGCATGTTTTACCTTTCACTCAGGACTGTGAGAACCTAGAGTAGTAGACCAAAGGGAGAATTGAAAGAAGGGCTTATACAGAGTGTATTTTAATTATTATGTGAGACTATATGGGGAATTGACATTGAGTGCTTTGCCAGAGAGTCTGTAGATCCTCGACGTGGGCCACAAGGGGGAATTGATAGTGAGTGCTTATCCAAAGAGACTGCTTAATTACGTAGCTGAACTAGATGGGTGAGACTGTGTGTGCCTCCCAGAGGGTTTCTAGTACTATAGGTTGAACCATAGGGGTTAGAATGTGAGAGCTACCCAGAGGGTTACCTGTGTTCTTCTTGTTGCTGGTTGTTTACTTGTGCACTTGTATGTTAGAGCTGTGGATTGTAGCTGCTTGTGCTTTTCTGTTTTCTACTTCTTGTTTTATTATTTCCATGTATTCATTGAATGTTAGGAACAGATCTTTGGGTGATTTCCTACTGGGAATGTATCTCACACCCTGTTTGGGCCATGCTTTTGTGCCAAAGCAGACTATGTTGCTACAGGTATAGATAATGGAAAGCGCCCTTCTACATCGGGTTCTTGATTGCACTGGAGTTGGAGAGAATGGGACCGATCCGTGGCTCGCGATGCTGAGGAGTCTACTTTGTGTTTCTTTTGCACTTGGTTTTAGTTTTATTTCATCATGTTCTTGTGTTTTCTGCTTTCCTTAGATACTTGTACCTGCTGCATCACTGTCATCACTGCTATATATCTACTTGCTTCTACTGTTTGGTTTCGGTTGTATGCATGTTGTTTACTGCTTCTGCTATTTATTGTTGTTTCCTTACCTTTTATACCTTACCGAATGAGGTAATAGTTTCCCCACCGACTCACCAAGGCCCTCAATACTAGTCGGCAGCCTCTAGCATTTGGGGAAACATGCTTGAGGTCCCGTGGCACACTGGGTACATGGAACCAGTGGAGGGGCTCTAGACTCGGGTCGTTACAAGTGGTATCAGAGGAGTTCTTTTCTCTTGTTTACTGTTTGGAGACCTTATCCAAGGATAGGACGAATTCGGTACTTGGCATGAATATGTGCTCAGGAGTAGCTAAACTATGTACAGGGAAGATCCATACTACCTCGTTAATTGTAGTTTGCTGATTTTGAGATTTTATAGTTGATCTGATTTTACCTAGAGTGATTCACAAGACTTGTGCTATTACTGTTTTGATATTGCGGTTCTATTTCTATTGCAACCTGATGAGATGAGGTTATTCAATCTCATGCATCATATAGACACTTGTAGGAATCACATGCCATGCATTCTTGCCCTTCCATATAGGGTGCATTAGCGATTGCATGATGTTGTGATAGACTTTGTGTAGATTATGCATGCTGTTGTGATAGTTGTTTGATAGATTCTCTGCGGTTATGTTAGAAAACTATTCTTTTGTTGTTTGCTTAAAGTGAATGCCAAATTTTGGTTCTTGAGGTGTTATGGGCCCTCACAGATCAGAATTTTTCACTTTTCTCCTTGTTTAGTGTTTCTGGAATTCTGTGCAGTTTCTGAGCTACTTCCCAGAAAACCCAGAATAAATGGAGTGTACTTTTTGGTTACACGTCGTGTATTTTTTAGGCCATGTCAATGAACGTGTAAGTAGAACACGGTGTCTTGGAAGTAACTTTGGGAATGCGCCATGTACGGTAGCTACACACCACGTATGTTTTGGAGCCGTGTACCCGGTCATGTCACTAACAACACAGGTCGGGGAAGCACGGGTAGAACACGTCGTGTCCATAGAAAACATGCCGTGTAGTCTTGTCCAGGTACCCGGTCGTGTCATGAAAAACACGGGCCAACGTTAACTTCCTTTCAACATTCCGTGTCCATAGGGAACACACCGTGTAGTCCTATCCAGGTACCCGGCCGTGTCACGAACAACACAGGCCGACGTTACCTTCCTTTCCACACGCCGTGTTTGTTCGGGACACGCCGTGTAGTCTTGTCCAGGTACTCGGCCGTGTCACCAACAACATGGGATGGTGTCGCCTTCACCTATACACGCCATGTTTGTATGAACACGCCGTGTAAGGTCCAGCCATGTAGACGGCCGTGTACTCAACAACACGGGCCACCGAAGGCTTGTCTAGTACACGCCGTGTTTGTTTAGAAAATTCCGTGTAGTCTCGGGTTAAGTCGGGCAGTGTGGTTTAGCCATGTAAAGAGACTTGGGTAGGGAGATAGTTTTCTTGTACACGCCGTGTGTTGGTTTAAAAACACCGTGTAGTTGAGGTGTTACATGACTTTTAGGGTAAGAGTACACGCCCATGTAAGTGGCTTAAAAAGACACACTGTGTAGTTTTTATACACGTCGTGTAGTCGTGTTTTTCAATCTTTTGTGTTTTCTTCCCCTGCTCCCATTTTGTACTCTTGTGTTCTCTGTCCTTGTTTTTCTAATCCAAGGTGTAGTTATGATCTTTCAGAGCTATGCCTCCGAGACGTCCTACGATCGTACGTCTGTCATCAGGCAGTGATCAGACGCCAGACAGGGCTGATCATGGACTTCTTGCCGATCCCCCAGCCGAGCCAGCCTTGGCACCATTTGTTGTACCACTTGCGGGCACAGATGCACATTTCAGGAAAGGTTTAATGAGGATGATGCAGACCTTCTAGGGAGCACCGCCTCCTACCATGTCTATGGTAGACTTGACGTGGGTATTTCAGCAGCAGCATCCTCCCACGTTCTTGGGGGAGAGAGGACCTCAGGCTACAGAGTCATGGATGGAAACCATGTTGACTATCTTCGAGAATCTGGAGACACCTCTAGAGAGGAGGGTCAAGATCTCCACCTACATGATCTGAGACTCCACCAAGAGGTGGTGGGATGTGATCTCACAGGTAGGTCAACATAAGGCTATGACTTGGGAGGAGTTCCAGCGCATGTTCTACAACTACTTCTACCCAGAGACCCTGAGGGCCGATCGAGCCCAGGAGTTCATGATCTTAGAGCAGGGTAATCTTTCTGTCATGGATTATTCCTCTCGTTTCACCGAGCTGCAACATTTTACACCCCTTAGGGATGGGATTGGGGTGTTCTTGGCAAGGAAGTTTGAGGATGGACTCAGGCGGGAGATCTGCTCGCAAGTGAACATCTTCCAGGTGAATTCCATTACTTCCATAGTCTATCAGGAATTGATTGCAGAGCGCAATCTGAGAGACTCCAGAGCTGAGATCCATGGCGGTTCTGGTTCTAGAGTTACCTTTCCTCCATATGATAGAAAAACTGTACCCTCATTCGGTAGTGAGTGGAAGCTGATGGCTATTTTCTCTAAGATGCATCTGGAGTTGCACGACAGACGGGGACAAACTTTTATATCTTCTATAGCTGTTACCTCCACGCTACTTGATCAGGTACGGATGTGGTAGCTATCAGACTCGTAAGGCTTAGTCCTGGAGGAGAGTGTGTCAGGAGAGGACCCTCTTCCTGGATGGACATTGGGCGAGGATGAGATCTTGCGTTTTTAGGGATGCGTATAGGAGCCGACAGACATACGCGAGGAGCTGATGCGGGATTTCCATTCCTCTGTTTGGGTAGTTTATCCTAGCGTCACCAAGATGTATCAGGATATTCATCGCCAGTACTGGTGGCCAGGTATGAAGAAGGATGTTTCTGGTTTCGTCATGGGATGTTCTACTTGTCAGCAGGTGAAAGTAGAGCATCAGCGACCAGCGGGGCTTTTACAACAACTTCCCATTCCGGAGTGGAAGTGGAACGATGTTGCGATGGACTTTGTGAATGGGTTTCCGACATCGCCTAGGGGAAACGATGATGTTTGGGTTGTCTTTGACAGGCTTACGAAGGTTTCTCACTTCTTGCTGATGAAGGATACCTTCAGTGTCGATGATCTGGGACGAATTTACATCAGGGAGATCATTCATCTGCATGAAGTTCCACACTCTATTGTTTCAGACAGTGATGCACGCTTTACCTCTCGGTTCTGGCAGGGACATCAGAAGGACTTGGGTACACAGGTAATTTTGAGTACAACATACCATCCCCAGACTGATGGCCAATCCGAGCGCACGATCCAGGTGCTTGAGGATATGCTCTAAGCTTGCATCCTTGACTTTGGCAGTTCTTGGGAGAAGCATATCCCTCTGGTGGAGTTCTCCTACAACAACAGTTTCTAGGCGACCATTCATATGGTGCCATATGAGGCATTGTATGGTAGGCGATGCCGATCACCCTTATGCTGGCTGGAGACAGGAGATGCAGCTTTTCTGGGACCTCGTCTTGTTCAGAAGACTTCAGAGCAGATAGAGCTAATTCGGAAGAGGATAGCTACAACACAGTGTCGACAAAAGTCTTATGCTGATCAGTGGAGACGACCTCTGGAGTTCGAGGTCGGAGATCAGGTTTTCCTATGTGTCGCAACGAGGTTGGGACACAAGAGGATTTGGAGACAGGGTAAGCTTTCACCGCGGTACGTCAGGCTGTTTGAGGTCTTGGAGAGAGTTGGGTCGGTTGCCTATCAGTTGCAGCTACCTCAGTGGTATTGGGCCATGCACGATGTCTTCCATGTCTCTCATCTCCGAAGTTACTTTTCAGACCCGTCTCACATCTTTAATCCTGAGGAAGTCGAGCTTGAAGCGGATGCGTCATTTGAGGAGCATCCTATCCGGATTGTTGATCACAATATGAAGGTTCTCCACGGGCGGTTTGTTCCTCTGGTACGAGTGTTATGGCAGCACGGGTGAGTATAGGATGAGACCTGGGAGAGGGAGGATGATGTATGATCGTAGTGGCCGGAGCTGTTCGGGGTTTCTTCTTCTCCGCTTCGTTAGGGAAATTCAGGGACGAATTTCTTTAAGGGGGGAAGTTTGTAAGAACTCAGATCTTTGTTCAGGTATGTTTTCCCTTTTTCTGGAGTTTTTAAGGAAAATAAATTTTCTGGAAATTTTCAAAGTACACACCCTGTAATTTCTAATTACACGTCGTGTACTCTTTTCCGGCTCGAAGCCGTGTGCTGGCCGTGTCTGGGCCACACACACAGTGTGTAAGGGTGAGGTGGAGGCCGGTTAAAGTGGAGTACGGAAAACTGAAGTACACGCCTTGTACTCAAGAAGTACACGCCGTTTATTTTCTTTTTTTTTCATTAAATGGACCGAGCTCGCGCCTCACCCATAATTTCATCTTATTCTCCAGATTCCATCCACTCGGGAGTGACCGTATGACCAGATCTTCAACGAGCTCCTGCCTCGTCGTTCGTTCTTTGATTCGAGCACGGTCGATTGCGTTGGAATCACAATGATCTTCGTCGTTCTAGGAGGAATAGGTCGCCGAGGTTCACGTATTTAAATATCCTATGATCATGGTAGGTGGTTTGTGCCTTTCTGTTTAAATTCGATGAGTATTTTGTGCAAATTCCACGAATTCCCTTGGGTGGGGAATTATGGGTTTCCTGTTTTTCCCCTGCTATTTACCTGCTTTGCTTGATTTCATTAGTAGAGGTTATTTCCTATGAGTAGAGTAATTTATTTTGTGCTTATGTTGCTTTTCCATGTTTGTTTTTCATATTAGGCGTTTTTCCAGTTGACATGCCTAGTTTTAGGATTGTGGACTATTACCTTGTTTTGCTGTTGAGCCTTAGTTGATAGCCAAGTAGTTCTTGAGGTTTACCTGGACGACTTATGCGCGTGCTGAGGATGTTTTACCTTTCACTCAGGACTATGAGAACCTATAGTAGTAGAACAAAGGGAGAATTGATAGAAGGGCTTCTCCATAGTGTCTTTTAATTATGATGCAAGACTATAGGGGGAATTGATGTTGAGTTCTTACCCAGAGAGTTTGTAGATCCTCGACGCGGGCCAATGGGATAATTGACGTTGAGTGCTTCCCCAGAGATCCTTTAGTATGATACGACACTATATGGGGAATTGACAGTGAGTGCTTCCCCAGAGCGTCTTCTTAATTACGTAGCTGAACCAGAGGGGTGAGACTGTGTGTGCCTCCCAGAGGGTTGCTAGTACTATAGGTTGAACCATAGGGGTTAGACTGTGAGAGCTACCCAGAGGGTTACATGTGTTCTTCTTGTTGATGGTTGTTTACTTGTGCACTTGTATGTTAGATCTATGGATTGTAGATGCTTGTGCTTTTCTGTTTGCAGCTTCTTGTTTTATTACTGCCATGTATTCATTGACTGTTAGGCACAGATATTTGGGTGATTTCCTACTAGGATTGTATCTCAAACCTTATTTGGGCCATTCTTTTGGGCCCAAGTAGACTATGTTGATGCAATTATAGATAAGGGCAAGCACCCTTCTACATCGGGTTCTTGATTGCACTAGAGATGGAGAGCATGGGACCGAGCCATGGCTCGCGATGCTGAGGAGTCTACTTTGTTTTTCTTTTGCACTTGGTTTTAGTTGTATTTCATCACGTTGTTGTGTTTTATGATTTCCTTAGATACTTTTACCTGCTACATCATTGTCATCATTGCTATATATCTACTTGCTTCCACTGTTTGGTTTCTATTGTATGGATGTTGTTTACTGCTTCCGCTGTCTATTGTTGTTTCCTTACCTTGTATACCTTACCGAATGAGGGCATAGTTTCCCCACTGACTCACCAAGGCCCTCGCTGTTAGTCAGAAGCCTCTGGCATTTGGGGAAATGCACATGAGGTCACGTGGCGCACCGGGTATGGGGAACTAGTGGAGGGGCTCCGGACTCGGGTCTTTATAAGGAAGATGGTGACCGGGGTTCTTCCATGACTCCTCATTCAGAAGCAGCCCCACCAGTTTCACACCAGTCGGGAAACTGGAGTTCTTCCGGCCGTTCGGGCCAAGGTGGAGGTCGAGGTCATGGCGGTCAGCCACCAGTTCCTCAGCACCAGAAGGGAGGTTCCACTCAGAGTGGTCAGCCAGGGGCGCAGGGCTGTGGTACAAGCCAGTCTTTCGCCGTGGAGGAGACTTATCAGGAGCAGGATCCCGGCCCTTCTACGGTTCGAGGTACGATTTTAGTAGCCTCAGTTTTATCTTCAGCCCTTTTCGATACTGGTGCTATGCATAGCTTTATCTCTGTTGCTGTCATGGAGAGCCTTGGACTCTGCATCTTTTCTTCTACCGATTCGTTGACACTAGACACACCTTTGGGAATGAGGACATCTAGTGTACGCCAGTGTAGATATTTCCCTCTTGAGGTTGCAGGTTATCATTTCTTATGGGATCTCTATGTACTAGAGATGACAGGCTATGATGTCATCCTTAACATGGACTGGTTGATTCCCTTCCACGTAGTCATTGAATGTTATCGCTACAGAGCCAGTTTCATTTCACCAGCGGGTGAATCTTTCCTTCATAGAGGCGAATGGGATGTTCGGGCGAGTCGTGTGGGACTCGAGCATCTTGGACTTGGAGGGGTGACAACATAGATTGCTAGTCTTTATATGTATGATCAGGGAACTCCACAGTTGGATTTTCCTCCAGTGGTGAATTGTTTCAGGGATGTCTTTCCAGAGGACTTTTTAGGTTTTCCTCCGGAGCGTGAGGTAGACTTCTCTGTTGAGCTCTTGCCAGGAGTGGCACCGGTGTCCATTCATCCCCATAGGATGGCCACACCTGAGTTGTAGGAGCTCAAGAAGCAGTTGGAGGAGCTACAGGCTAAGGGTTTTATCCAACCGAGTACTTCTCCTAGGGGTTCGCCTGTTCTGTTTGCGAAGAAGGCAGACGGTACCCTTCAGCTTTGTGTGGATTATCGGAAGATGCACCGGTTGAAAGTCAAGAACCGATATCCTTTACCGAAGATTGATGACCTCTTTGATCAGCTTCTAGGATCCCGGTTGTTCTCGAAGATCGACTTGAGGTCCGGTTATCATCAGTTGCGCACTAGACCATCAGATATACATCTAACATCCTTCAAGAGAAGATATGGTCTATACGAGTATACAGTCATGCCGTTCGGTCTCACGAACGCACCTGCAGTTTTTATGGAACTGATTAACTGAGTGTTCCATCCTTACTTGGACTCCTTTTTCATGGTCTTCATGGACGATATATTAGTGTACTCTCACACTCGACATGACCATGCCACACATCTTGAGATCGTTTTGAGTACACTGAGAGAGCATCATCTTTATGCTAAACTCTCGAAGTGACACTTCTGGATGGATCAGATTCACTTCTTGGGTCACATCATCTCAGAGGTAGGAGTATCAGTGGACCCAGAAAAAGTGAGAGCTGTAGTTTTCTGGGAGGAGCCGAAGAACGTCTTTGAGGTACGAAGTTTACTAGGGCTGGCTGGATACTACAGACGCTTCATTTAGGACTTTTCTCATCTAGCAGCACCTTTGACAGGTCTGAACAAGAAGGTGGAGAAGTTCTTATGGTCATATTCTTGTGAGTCAACCTTCCAGGAGATGAAAGGGAGGTTGACGTCAGCAACGATACTAGTCTTTCCAGAGCCAGGAAAGAGCTACATTGATTATTGTGATGCTTCAGGTATCGGGCTAGGAGCTGTGATTATGCAGGGAGATGGAGTCATTGCGTACGGGTCTCAACAATTGAGGCCACATGAGAGGAACTACCCTATGCACGATTTGGAGTTGGCAGCTGTTGTTCATGCCTTGCGCTGTTGGAGACAATATCTTCTGGGAGAGCACTTTGTGGTCTTCACTAACCACAAGAGTCTCAAATATATCTTCACTCAGCATGATCTGAATCTGAGGCAGCGTAGGTGGGTCGAGTATCTACAGTCTGTTGATTTTGAGCTTGCCTATACGTCGGGAAAGGGAAACGTCTTGGAAGATGCGTTGAGCAGGAGAAATCAGATTTAGGCAGTTTAGGAGGCCAGTAGTGAGTGGAAACTGATGGATCTGTTCTCTGAGATGCATATGGAGGTGTACGACAGACAGGGACAGACTTTTCTATCTTTTGTAGCTGTTACCTCCATGATACTTGATCGGGTATGGATGAGGTAGCTATCAGACTCGGAAGGCTTAGTCCTGCGAGATAGTGTGTCAGGAGAGGACCCTCTTCCGGGATAGACAGCGGGTGAGGATGAGATATTGCGTTTCCAGGGACGCTTATGGGTGCTAGTAGACATACGCGAGGAGCTGATGCGGGATTTCTATTCCTCTATTTGGACAGTTCATCCTGGCGTCACCAAGATGTATCAGGATCTTCATCACCGGTACTGGTGGCCAGGTATGAAGAAGGATGTTTCTGGTTTTGTCACGAGATGTTCTACTTGTTAGCAGGTGAAAACAGAGCATCAACGACCAACATGGATTTTATAGCAACTACCCATTTTGGAGTGGAAGTGGAACGATGTTGCGATGGACTTCGTGACCGGGTTTCCGAGATCGCATCGGGGAAATGATACTATTTGGGTTGTCGTCGATAGGCTTATGAAGGTTTCTCACTTCTTGATGATCAAGGAGAAATTCAGTGTCGATGATCTGGGATGACTTTACATCAGGGAGATCGTTCTTCTGCATGGAGTTCCACACTCTATTGTTTCAGACAGAGATACGCGCTTTAACTCTCGGTTCTTGTAGGGACTTCAGAAGGCCTTAGGTACACGTGTACTTTTGAGTTCAGCATACCATCCCCAGACTGATGGCCAGTCCGAGCGCACAATCTAGGTGCTTGAGGATATGCTCCAAGCTTGCATACTTGACTTTGGCGGTTCATGGGAGAAGCATATCCCTCTGGTGGAGTTCACCTACCACAACAGTTTCCAGGCGACCATTCAGATGGCGCCATACGAGGCTTTGTACGGTAGGACATGTCGATCACCTTTATGTTGGCTGGCGGCAGGAGAGGAAACTTTGCTGGGACCTCGTCTTGTTCTAGAGACTTTAGAGCATGTAGAGCTAATTCGGAAGAGGATGGCTACAATGTAGTCTCCACAAAAGTCTTATGCTGATCAGCGGAGACGACCTCTGGAGTTCGAGGTCGGAGATAAGGTTTTCCTACGTGTCACACCGATTTTGGGACACAAGAGGATTCAGAGATAGGGTAAGCTTTCACCGTGGTACGTCGGGCCGTTTTAGGTCTTGGAGAGAGGTGGGCCGGTCACCTATCGGTTGCAGCTACCTCAGCGGTATTGGGCCATGCACGACATCTTCCACGTCTCTCAGCTTCGAAGATACTTTTCAGAACCATCTCATGTCTTTCATCCTAAGGAATTAGAGCTTGAAGCGGATGCATCATTCGAGGAGCATTCTATCTGGATTGTCGATCGCAGTACGAAGGTTCTATGTGGGCAGTCAGTTCCTCTGGTACGAGTGCTATGGCAGCACGGGCGAGTACAGGACGAGACATGGGAGATGGAGGCTGATGTACGATCCCAGTGGCCTGAGCTATTCGGGGTTTCTTCTTCTCCACCTTGTTAGGGAAATTCAGGGATGAATTTATTTAAGGGGGGAAGTTTGTAAGAACCCAGATCTTCATTAAGGTATGTTTTCCCGTTTCTGGAGTTTTTAAGGAAAATAAATTTTCTGGAAATTTCAGAAGTACACACCGTGTACTTTCTGAGTACACACCGTGTACATTTCCTCGGCTCGAAGCCATGTGCAGGCTGTGCCTGGGCCACACACATGGTGTGTAATGCTGAGGTGGAGGCCAGTTAATTCAGAGTACCGAAAAATTGAAGTACACGGCCTGTACTCAAGAAGTACACGCCGTGTACTTTATTTTTTTTTCATTAAACGGACCGGGGTCGCGCCTAACCCCCAAAATCATCTTCTTCTCCAGTTTTCGTCTATCCGAGAGTGGTCGTACGACCAGATCTTTGACAAACTCCTGCCTCACCGTCCGATCTCTGATTCGAGCATGGCCGATTGTGTTGGAAAAGCAGCGGTGAGTTCTTCCTTATGCTTTAGCCTTGTTTCTTGATTCCTCATCATTTCCAAGTTATTGTGGGATGAACGTTTTGTGCGTTTTCTCAGATCTACGTTGTTCTTAGGGGATTCTGTCATCACTTTTCATGTATATCGATCTCCTTGGATTGAGGTAGGTGGTTTGTGAGTTTCCTTAGAAAGTTGAGGAATATTATGTTCAAATTCCACCAATACCCTTGAATGGGGTATTGCGTGTTTCCTGTTTTTACCCTGCTATTTACATGCTTTTCTTGATTTCCTTAGTAGAGGTTATTGATTGCGAGTAGAGTAATTTTTTGTGATCAGGTTGCTTTTCCGTGCTTGTTTTGCTTATTAGGCATTTCGTGAGTTGCCATGCCTAGTTGTAGGACTGTTGACTGTTTCCTTGTTTTGCTGTTGAGCCTTAGTTGATAGCCAAGTAGTTCTTGAGGTTTACTTGGACGATGTATTTTCACGCTGAGCATGTTTTACCTTTCACTTAGGACTGTGAGAACCTAGAGTAGTTGACCAAAGGGAGAATTGACAGAAGGTCTTCTCTAGAGTGTCTTTTAATTACGATGCGAGACTATAGGGGTAATTGACGTTGAGTTCCTCCCCAAAGAGTATGTAGATCCTCGACACGGGACACAAGGGGAATTGATGTTGAGTGCTTCCCCAAAGAGCCTTTAGCACGATACGAGACTATAGGGGGAATTGATGGTGAGTGCTTCCCTAGATATTATTCTTTATTACGTAGCTAAACAAGAGGGGTGAGGCTGTGTGTGCCTCCCAGAGGGTTGCTAGTACTATAGGTTGAACCATAGGGGTTAGACTGTGAGAGCTACCCCGAGGGTTACCTGTGTTCATCTTGTTGCTGGTTGTTTACCTGTGCACTTGCATGTTAGAGCTATGGATTGTAGCTGGTTGTGATTTTCTGTTTGCTGCTTCTTGATTTATTACTGCCATGTATGCATTGACTGCTAGACACAAATATTTGGGTGATTGCCTACTTGGGATTGTATCTCACACCCTGTTTGGGCCATGTTTTTTGGCCCAAGCAGACTATGTTGCTGCAGGTATAAATAAGGGAAAGTGCCCTTCTACATTGGGTTCTTGATTGCACTAGAGCTGGAGAGCATGGGACCGAGGCGTGGCTCGCGATGCTGAGGAGTCTACTTTGTTTTTCTTCTGCACTTGGTTTCAGTTGTATTTCAGAACGTTGTTGTGTTTGCTGCTTTCCTTAGATACTTGTACATGCTGCATCAATGTCATCATTTCTATATATCTACTTGCTTTTGCTGTTTGGTTTCTATTATATGCATGTTTTTTACTGCTTCCGCTGTTTATTGTTGTTTCCTTACCTTGTATACCTTACCGAATTAGGGCATAGTTTCCCCACCAACTCACCAAGGCCCTCGCTGCTAGTCGGCAGCCTCTGACGTTTGGGGAAACGCGCTTGAGGTCACGTGGCGCACTGGGTACGGGGCACCAGTGGAGGGGATCCGGACTCGGGTCATTACAAAATGTGTTATTTTTATCATTATAATTTTTCAATATTTTTTTGAGACGATTTAGTTACTTAAAATGCTTACGAAATACTAATATAGTGATTATTTAGTTAAAAATTAACTAAAATAATTAATACTCTAAATATTAAAAGTGAAATATATTAATTGAATTATTGACATTAATTATTAATGTAGATGAATA
Organism: Viscum album; assembly: GCA_963277665.1. Taxonomy (NCBI): domain Eukaryota; kingdom Viridiplantae; phylum Streptophyta; class Magnoliopsida; order Santalales; family Viscaceae; genus Viscum; species Viscum album. The sequence continues at coordinate 1,530,242,091 of OY728120.1, read as the reverse complement.
TATCATGTTACTCTGATTTAAGCATAATATATTTTGATTACAATTTTGTTCGGATATTTTAAAATCAAAATTAAATAAATAATGTCAAAATTTACATTATTTTTAATTTACAATAAATGATACTTTATTAAGTGATTTAAAATTAATAAAATCATATATTATAACATATTATTTTTTTGTGTTAATAAATATTTAATATTTTCATCTAATTGACCAAATTATCTTTTTTAATTTACATATTGACTCATATACTTTAAAAATGTTGTTAACATGACCAGGGTTTAAGCAGTGTTTTAGTGCGCCACTTGCTCTTATTTTAGAATTTATTAAAAAAAATATAAGTTTTTTATTTTATAAATTATATCTCATATTTAATATTAAGTTTATATATAGTTTATAATAAATATTAATTTAGTTCTGTCTTAATGGTTATATTACATAGGTTGTAGAACAAGATGATTTAATAAAAACCAAAATGATAAAATTTTGGAATACTATTAGTTAAGGAACAAAATTATTAAAATGAACTTATTTTTTCATGTTGAAGGTTGATATTAAACATTTTTAACAATTAATCCACTAGCTTCATTTTTTATGTACATTAGGTAATTTATACCTCCCATTGATCAATACCTTTTGGTATTTACAAGGGTTCCATAACCCCTCCACTATAAAATGGAATGCACTATACCCCTTACTCACACATATAAAAAAACTTAGGTTTGGACAAAATATTTCCAAATATCTTACCAACATACCTATACTGGTCCTATAATCCTCTATTTTGTAATAAATCATTCCAAGGAAGCCATTTGGTTTAAACCAAAATGAGGTACCTGATTTTACAGTAATGTATTCCAACATTCTCTTTTCTATCATTTTCTTCTCCACTCACTATAATATTCTTATTACATGATTAAATAAAAAAACAATATCATAAATATAATAGGATTTTATTATTTCATTATTTATACCAAAACATACACACACATCTATCTTATTGGTAATGAACAAACTCTTTCGGTGTACAGTGAACTACAAGCTCCCGAAATGATGATTGTTCATTTTCCTTTACCTCCTCTCATGGTGGTCATTATAATGGAAAATATAATTACATATTATATATATGGTATTTATAACTTCTTTATTATACTTTAATTTTTATTAAGAACATATCTTTATTCTTTCCATCTTGTATAAATATGATAATATAGTTTGAGGAAGTGTGGACTATCACCTACACAATGCAATGTGACTCATTCATGACATACATGGAATGTATAACAGGTTCTCCTAATAAACCTATTTAAAATATATAACATATATACAATACATAAATTATAATTTAAATTTATCAATTAATTTTAATTATTTTTCAACAACAATGAAATGAATGTAGTGTTCAGGCATACATACGACCTACCGACTCCATGAATGATACATTTCATTTTTTATCTCCAACGATTATAGATTATTATAAATACATATTTAGATAATATATAAAATAATTATTTCATGGTTTATCTTTTTTAAATGATTAAGTAATTATCAATTTAATATGGTATGAAAATAACAAGTCAAAACATACTTGAGGAAACTCGGAAATTAACAACCGAAATAGTGAAAATAATGAACGATTGTTAAAAAACAGGTAATAAGATTTTGTAAGAAGATGATATAAAATATTATAAAAATATTTATGGTTATGTTAAATGTTATTATCATATTTTTTACCACTATAAAGGATGATAAATACAACATAAAAAAAGAATGTTCAAGGTAATGGATTTCGTCTCAATTTACATTACACTGAAACTTATTTTTGTTATTCACCAGTTCACTTTTATATACTATATATAATTAGATTTTACTAGTTATATAATTAATCCCCTTATTGTCATGAAATTATATGTTTCATTTAGTTCATATTGAATTATTATTTGAATGTTTCAAAGTGGCATTGGACACATTTGATCATTTAAAAGTTACTTTTCCTAAAGAATGTTTTAATGTCAACAAACTTTGTTGATTCTTATCCACATTTGAGTATTTATTGATAAATCCATATTATTTATTCAATATAGTTATATGATGAGGAATGTTTTTATTTAATTAAATCCATTATTCAATTTGTGTAATTATTTCTATAGGTAAGACACGAGTTGGGGAACATTTAAGGTAAGCCATAGGGGTTAGGGATTAGTTAATGAAAGCCCCCCGATGCATTAGTAGTCTCATAAGATGAATCAGTTGGACAAAATAGATGCGTTTTTACCCAATATCTAAACTATCTTGTGAATGGTCTTGAGGTTAATTGTTCTATGTACCTAAAAATCATGGAGTTCAAAAATTATGTATTTATCTCGTTTATTTTCAATTATTATTCATCAAAGAGATTTTGAGGTGACATATAAATATATATATTTTAATTTTAATTTAATTAGTTAGAAGTCATGTGTTTAAGATTCTCATCATTCCATATTTCAATTTCCATTTCTAGTTATATGAATGGCATGTGTTATCACTTATTTACCTTTCCATGTTGATTTACTATCATTGATTCATTATTTATTATGCTTTACATAACCATATTGACAATTTGAGATCACCCTTATTAAGATTCCTTAACCCAGGTTATGAAGAAAAAAACATTTAACAATATTTAAAGGACACAATATTTTTATTCTTATTATGTATCATGTTTTATTTTCTATTACCCAGTTCATTATATGTATCATTTATATAATATGGATTTCTAAGAGTACTAAAGTGATTAGTCCTTCAGAATTTGATTCCTTATAATCATTCCAATGTAATAAAATAATGCAATGGATGAAGGATTCTTTGGTAAGGGAATTACAGTTAGTATCATATTAAGTTTAATAGAAAACTTGGAAACTGGATTTAGAAATCATTGATTAGGGAGCACAACCCTAAGATATACATTTAGGATAAGTGTACATGAACATCCTAAAATTTTGATATGGAAGATATTTTGTGAGTATTACTGGAAATACATCCCTATATGGACACTACAAGTGGACATGGTTTTTTCCTAGATGTACCTAAGAGTAATAATATCTACAATGTGTTCCAGGCTTGACTTAGGGTGACATAGTACATGATAGGATCCTTAATACGCACCAGATTTGAAACTTCAAGGGAATATGTTTTTAGAAAATTCTAATTTTATTTGGAAACCATTATTAATATTTTAGAAGTAATTATGTCACTAAAGAATCCATGTTTATTATTATCATATTAGATATGCATTAATTTTTAAATTTATGTTAAGTGTTTCACTAGTTTTGGGGTTATACATTATTTTATGATTTAATATAGTATATGCCGCTATTTAGAAATTTCACCTAGAAGGAAGAATGGTATAAATACACCTGGCCAATATAGAGGTTTCCCTATTGAGATAGTCAATATAGATGTTATTAAAACTGAGTTAGTTATGGATATATTTTGGAAACTTAGCCAGGTTATGAAAAATAACCTTTCATGAATGGAGCAACCTATTCCTCCTTGAGAATATACTTTTTTAGACCGTTTTATGTGATATAGGCCCCCATATTTTAGTTTAACTAGTGATCCAATTGATTTTGAATAGTGGATTATGACTTTGGAGAATATATTTATGGCCTTAGGATGTAATGAAATAGAAAAGGATACAATTTCACTACATTTTTTCCAAGGTGATGATGATCTGTGGGGGTCTCTCGTTAATAACACAATAATGAAATAATAATTTGAACTTATATAATAGTGTACTTAGGATACAATATTTGATATATGCGTCCCTCGTGACCAGAAAATTGAGATAAATAAAATGTTAATTAGCTAAAATAAAAAGGAAGAAGAGAGTTTTTTGGATTATGAACATAACTATACAAGGTTATTTTGGTATTCTGTAGATACTATATGTAATGTGGAGTGAAATATTTACCACTTCTTTAAAGGTTGTAATCCAAATGTTCAAAGGGTGCTAGATTCTCATAATTTATCATCATATAAAGGGATATTTTTAAGTGATACGAGGAAAAAGAATGAATCTTCCAAGTCATATGGATTCAAGGGAAAAAAATAGAATAATAGGTATTCTGAACACCATTAAAAAAGGAATGTATCAATTATGTTAATGGGAGATAAGTATTTTCACACATCTAATAACTATATAAAGAATAACCCATGTAAATGCCTAAAATGATTTGGAGTTTTTAATATTGTAGAGAAAATGTTTACCATACAAATGAATGCAAATAAAAGAAGAAAAAACTATTGTAAAATGTTACAACTGAAAGGATATGGGGAACTGCAAAAATAATGTCCCCATTAATTAATGGAATATACATCTAAAGATGATAAAGGATAAAGTTCAATCATATGTTATTGAAATGACTCAAGTGGAATGATTAATGTAATTCCATATTTGGATATATGAAATATGTTGTAATATTATTTTATTTATGATGTTATCATGATATGATTTATGAAATATATAAGGATAGTACAATTGTACTATTTTAAAAAATATTTGAGATCATATTTTAAATGGTACCAATAATGGGTATTTATCAGAAAGTTAAACTTTTTAGTGAACAACAGATTGAGGGAAAGAAAACCCTTAATATATTTCTGATGTTGATATTGGGATGAATAAATTATTGATTGGGATAAGTGTTGGATACCTTATAATTGATTAGTGACTTGTCAACAAGTGGTCAATTCTATCACTGATGGAGTTTTAAAAAACTTCTAATTTTTTTAAATATATCTAATAACATGTGTCCTGTCTAATGAATAAGGAATAATTAATGTTTCGAATAAGATGTTATGGAAATTGAGTTATTACCGCATTTCAATGGGATACAAGATTAATTTATTCACATGTTTCATATGTAAAAATATATAGATTATTCATAATGAATAAAGGGTAAGGATAAGTTCATTTTGGAAGTTCAGTAACCATCTTTCCCAAATGTTGGATCATCATCTTTTTCAAAAGTTAATTGTTTTTGAAATGTTTATTCATTGGATGAGATTTTTGGGGTTTATATATTACATCAACAAATGATTTATATTGTTCTATGAGATGATTTAGAAATAGGTAAAGGAATAATCAATGGAAAATATTTTATTTATAGAAACATTTATTTTTTTATTTATTTGGGAGTGAATTAATTCAAGAAAAATATTTTGAAACAATTTTTTTTCCGGTTATCTTCATTTTTGATGATATCAAGGACCTTTTTTCAAACTTATGGTTTATGGATTTTTGATTAAAAAAATATCATATGATCATCTTCTGTAGTTCTCTCCATCAGAATATGATAGTTATTTTTTACTTCTGTATCCTTGTTTCAATTTCCCGCATATATTCTCTTACTTGGGAACCTAGTTACGTGAGAATTGTCTTTTTATTTTCTCTATTATTAAGAAGTGGTGTTATTAACCCTATTTATGTTGTGGGGTTTCCAAAAGTTGTTTTTTTCAAATACCAATCTCTTAATTACTAAGATCATGTTTAAATTCCAAGGATACAATTTAATTACCATGAGGAGAATTTAACACCCCAAAAATGAAAAGTAAGAACATTGTATTTGAGAGCATGTATCACACGCATCACTAATATTACATGAGAATATAATATCCTAAGAATTTATAAAATATTTATTGTGTTATATAAATTCAAAATAATTTATATCTTTCAATGAGTGTTACTCTGATTTATCATGTGACACACAATATAATATGCTTCTTTAATGGATTGTGTTACACATAAAACTAGGTTTTACAACCTTTTAATGGTGTACCTACTTCAAAAAAAATTCATTGTTTTATATATTTTATTTTCCAAAATAAAATTCATTTTTGGATTCAAATTTTTTAAATTATCATAGGGTTAATTTTTGGGATTTTTTTTGAGAAATATCATTTTTAATGAATATTAAAAATTACAGCAATTTAGTTTAAACAATATTTTCATTTAAATAATGATTACTATTAGATTATATTATAAATTTTGTTTTAAATAAAAAAATATGAATTATGAAAATATTAATCCAATTTATTTCATCTTACTCATTTTTATATTAAAATTAGATATAAAATGTTTTGAAACTTTTGATTTTCATTAATTTAAAAATCTACTTTCTCACCACGTCTATGAGAACAAGGTTATTATTAAATTTAAAATTCAATTATTTGAAGTTTTATAAATTGAAATAAAATCTTCTAATAGGGATAATATTTGTTTTCTAATATGATCAACTTTATTATTAAAAACTAGATTAGTGAATTTGATTAAAAAGAATTTCGGTGATTAAGGTAAAATTATGTATAATAAGAGAATAAACCATAATCTTAAAGTCCAAAATAAACTGAAAGCATGTACAAAGTATATTGGATGACAATAATTAGACTATGTAACATATTGTTCTAATTTTATGGGTTATTGGGATATTATTAGAAGGAAGATCCCAATATAAATAGTTATATAAGGAAAAAGAAAAAAGGGAACTTTCCATACCTTTAAAATTTATAAAACATTGAGACATTTAAAAAAACACCAATTTTTCGTTTATACATATACTTTTGAAAAATAAATGGGTTTTTGTTATTATAATAATTTATCAATAATTTTTAGGGATGATTTAATTATATAAAATGAATAATAAATGCCAACTTAGTGATAATTTAGTTAATAATTAACTAAAATAAATGATACTAAAATTTTAAAAGTGAAATATATTGATGGAATTATTCATATTAGTTATTATTTTAGATGAATATATCATGTTACAAAGCTATAAATATAATTTATTTCAATTTAAATTTTGTTTTGATATTATAAAATAAAAACTAAATAATGTCAAAATTGAAATTATTGTTATTTTACAATAAATGACATTTCATTATATGATTTAAAATTATTAAAAATAATATATTCTTAAAACACATTTTAAGTGATAAAAATATTAAATATGGTCTATTAATTGAAAAATATATCTTTTATAGTTAACATATTTTCCATGACCTGTCCCCTGGGGCCCGTGCCGTGACTACCCCAAGCCCGCCTTCCATTGGCCAGGGGCTGGATAATAGCACTAGAAATGCATATCCCTAAAACCAAGAGGGAATTAATTTTTTTTCTACAAACTCACTTAATCCAATAACACAACAAGATAAAAGCACAAGGTAAAATATATAGTAAATAGAGTGAGTATAGTAAGTAAAGGGGTCAGAATACATGCCCAAAATAAATGTACAAGAAAAAATAAAAACAACTCCTGTGAACACCTGGAAAGGATCTTACGTGAAGTGTAGGTACTGCTCTGGAATGGTCGTTTCTGTGGTACATCTCTTCAAATGGTCCACCTCTGAGTATACTATAGTCCTGGCACCCTCAACCTCGATCAATGCTGTCTGTCATCTGCACTAGACACAACAAAGTGTGGGCGTATCACATGCAGGGTTGAGTATAACAATACTTAGTAGGGACCTTGAGACCCCCGACAGTCTCTCAGAATCCACAAAGGATAAACCACAAGGAAATATGATAATCTCAAAGCACTAAAAAATAGTTAACCCGACTTAGTTATATGTCCATAAATATACCCCAGTTATATGTTATACCCATCTCGTTCATGGGCATTAAAAATGCCCAACACTTTAGACAAAATCAAAACTATTCAATTAAGGAAGGAATACCACGAAGGAAAGTACCACAAAGGTAATGACACATAGAAGAATACCATGAAGGTATCACCACATAGAAGTGTACCACAAAGGCAATTCCACATAGAAGAATACCACGAAGGTACCACCAAATAGGAGTGTACCGCAAAGGTAAATACTAAACCTACACTATATATAACTTAACTACAAAAGTATAGATGATTAGCAGTATTTCTAGATCATCTTACTTCGTCGAGAGGCTCTGCTGTTGACCCACACGGGATCAAATATGACCCACACAAGAACTGAAGATGACCCACACAAGATCTGAAGATGACCCACACATGATCTGTAGATGACCCACACATGATTTGAAGTTGCAGATGCACATAGGATCCGAAGATGACCCACACTAGATCTGAATATTTTTCATGTATATCCTGCCACAGGGTTCCCGCACTAAGCACGATAGATTCCGAGAGGATCCGCTCCTCAATCCATTGGTCGATACTACAACTTCCACGAATTCCCATGAAGTAGTATACCAAAGGACAGTCATGTCATAAGGGCTGAAACACAAAAGATAGTATATCAATCGGATGTCTGGTCTGCGTGTTATTAGCCTTTTAGTCCCGAGGGCCCGGTTGGATCCGAGTTCCATCAAACCCGACCGTACCCCAACTTTACCCAAAACTCAAGTGGAGTATTCCAAAAGGCCCATCTCGATCCAAGCATTCCGATGCCCTAGATGGTTCGTCAAATGGATGCTCGGTTCTCAAGATATGTCCAAAAGGTGTATCTGGGTCCAGATGGGCCTGGGTCCAGTCCGACCCAGTTGGACAGACCAGACCCAAACCGTCCTGGGACGACCCGACCCAGTCAGGGACAAACCCGACCCGTACAGTGTGTGGACCACTAGGCTTGTCATGCTCGGCAAGGCCAGCTCGGCTGGGTGCGGTCCACCATGGCGGGACCCACCCCAGCTGCCACCTAGGGGATGCGCCCCCCTAGATTTCTAAATGGTCCAGTTAGACCCTTCAGCTTTGGCTAACCCAACAGTGACACATGGTGCCACCTACATTCATGCGGGACCCATTGGAGTGGGTCCTGCTCATCATGATGCGGTCGGCCTAGATTTCGGCTGACGCCTCTTCCAGCGGCACAACGACCCCGCTTCTCAAACTGCGGCCGACCAGGATCAAGCTGCCCTTCGGGTGGACCGCCTACTCAAACCGCGACCGACCGTGTGCCAGTCGCCCTCCGGGTGCACCAACACAGCTCAACAACCGCAACCTCCTCCTCTACCAGTGGTGAAGACGTGTGCCGCCCTAATTCCACACGGCCGGACGACGTGCCAACCTCCACACTCTACCTCCATGACCGATGGGCTACGACCTCCTTTGGCGGTGCAGTTGCTCTACCGCCACCATCGCGGCCGGCCAGTGTGCTGGCCGCTGGCTGTACACTGCCGGTGTCAGTCGCTGATGACTTGGCTGGGTTGTGCTGAACCCAATGATCCACCTATTAAGAAAACGTTAACAATGAAGTAGCAGAGGGATCAGGCCATGTTGGTTTGGCCTGCACCCTCCATGTTAGATCGATAGTAGGAGGTTTATAGATTAAGAACAATAATTTATCATGAAGAATGATGTGAACAATCTTCATACCTGGATCATTCATTGGAGATGGTATGAGGAAGAAGATGAAGACGTTGAAGGAGACACCAATGTTCGTCACTCCCACAACACGCTTCCGATCCGTGCTCGAGCGTTGGTTCCTCGTTCTTGATCTGGAGGTTCATTTTTCATTTTAGGATGTTCTTCCACCAAGAGTCCACCACCAAACAGGTTTTCCATCAATTCCCCCAACCACAAGAGGTGAGGAGCCCAACTCATTTAAGTTATGTTTATGGTTTACTCGACATTAATGAGATTTCATTAAATGGTGGGTTTCATGGTTAATCACTTTGTGTAATAAGGAATTTAATGCCCAATATTAAATGCCCAACCACTCTCGTGTGGTCTACACATCCAAATATTTTTAAAAGGGATGGAAGGAGTTTAATAAAAATAAAACATTTGTTTTATTTTAATCCTCCATGAATCCAGATCTTCCCCTTGGCCTACAACAGTTGAAGTGAAGGTATATTTATTTGAATATTGGCACTACGAGTTCAATGGAGTCCTCAGATTTCAATTCTGAGCACTGGTTCAAAAGTTAAAAATTCCCGCTCACATGTTAACTGAACGTACCTTAAAGAAAGTCCCAATATTCATTCTGGGAACTCCGTGCCTTGAAATCACGTGCCTCCAATTTTATTAGTCTCGTAATATTTCCATATAATTAAAAAAATTACATGGGAAATTCCAGGTCTTTACGTTCTCCCCACCTCAGGGCTTTGCTTCCCTGAAAGCCACAACGCAAACTATGGAAACAAGTGGGGGTAATGAGCACGAATTTGAGCCTACCGCTCCCATGTGATCTCCTAAAGGTTCACATGCTTCCAATGAACGTGCACTAGAGGTATCGACATCACATGAAGGAACTACTCCTGTCTATCATCAATATCCACTAGAACCTCAGAAAATGTTGCCCCATCGTCGATGTCTACCTCACCCTAGTCAATGTTGTGTGAAGGATCATGTATTTATCTCCTCATTTTGGATACGTGGAAAACGTTGTGCACCCGGTGCAACTGAGGGGGAATAGCTAGGTGGTATTCCACCTCACCAACTCTGCTGAGGACTTGGAAGGGTCCGATGAACCTCAGAGTTAACATGCCACCCGACCAAATCTCTGTAAACCACTTTGAGGTGAGACCCATAGAAAAACAAGGTCACCATCCTCAAACTCCAAAGGTCTCCATCTCCTATCATCATAAAACTTCTACCAATTCATTATAGTCTTTATCCACTCCTAGATGATCTGCACATTCTCCATGGTAGCCCACACAATCGTTGGTCCCATGAGTGCTGACTCCCTTGGGTTAGCCTAACACAGTGGTGGTCTACAAGTTCGATTGTACAAAGCCTCTAATGGTGCCATACCTATATTGGAGTGATAGCTGTTGATGTATTCAAACTCCACCAAAGATAAGTGATCCTTCCAGTTACGATCGAAATCTAGGACGCAAGCATGCAACTTGTCCTCAAGAGTCTGAAAGGTGCACTTTGTCTAAACATCCATCTGAGTATGAGAGGCGGTCCTCAAACTAAGAAGAGACTCGAATGACTCATGCAACCCCTTCCATTTCCGGGAAGTAAAACTTGCATCATGATCGAAGGAAATCGTCGGGGGCACTCTCTAAAGTCATACAATTTTCTGCAGGTAGAGGCGTACCAAGCCATCTACTAAACCCTGCTCTCTGATATGTAGGAAGTGGGCCCACTTTGTGAGTTGGTCAATGATCACCCAGATGGAATCACGTCCCATGGAAGTACATGGAAGTCCTGTCATAAAGTCCGTGGAAATTCCATCTCACTTCCACTCTATCACCTCTAGTGGCTGAACAAAGTCTTCTGGAACCTGATGCTCTGCCTTCACATGATGACAAGTAAGTAACTGTGAGAAAAAATCTACCACTTCTATCTTCATTCTTGGATACCAGTGCTAATGTCGAAGTTCCTGGTACATATTCTCCACTCCTAGATATACCGCTATAGGGTGTGTATGGAACCCCCTCAAATCTTCCTCTCATAGCTCCACTGGTACCATAGTACTCCCTCTAAAGAGGATCACATGCTCCCCACCTTTAGAAAATTCTTCAGGTACCTGTCCCGTGGATATATGAGCACATCGAGCCTCACAGTTAGTGTCCCCATGATGTGCCTCCCTGAATTGTTGAAGAAGTGGGGGATTGACTATCAGAGATTGAAGATAAGCTGCTCCATCTCGATCCACGTAGGATATCTCCAAAGTGGCCAACTGCTCTATCGCCTCACTCGGCAACTATATACCAGATCTTTTACTGAGTGCATCTACGACAACAATCCCCTTCCCACGTGTATAGACTATCTCTAAGTCATAGTCCTGGAGGAGCTCAATCCAATGCCACTCTCTCTGGTTCAGGTCCTTCTGAGAGAAGATATACCTGAGACTCTTGTGGTTCAAGAAGACTGTAAAATGTTCGCCCATCAAGTTATGTTGCAACATCTTCATGGAGAAGACCACTACTGCTAACTCCAGGTCATGGGTAGCATAGTTCTGTGCATGCTATCTCAACTGTCTAGAACCATACATGATCATTGTGCACTCCTGCATCAGGACACATCCAAGCCCAGTCCCTGATGCGTCGTAGTAGACTACGTACCCAACACCCTCCTCTGGTAGCCTCAAGATGGGGGCACTCATCAGTCTTTACCTCAGCTCTTGAAAACTACGGTGACATCTCTCTGACCACACGAAGGGTTTCCCCTTTTTCTTCAACGTTGATAAGGGTGACACAAATTTGGAAAAGTTAGTCACAAACCTCCGGTAGTAACCGGTCAAACCCAAGAAACTATGCACATTCGTCCCAATCCTAAGTGGCTCCCAAGAAAGAACAACCTCAATCTTCGCTGGATCCACCACAACTCCAACCTCCATGATAATGTGTCCCAAGAAGTGAACCTCTCGGATATAGAACTGGCACTTCAAGATCTTACTACAAATCTAGTGCCCTCTGAGTGTGTCCAGAACTATCTACAGATGACAGGCATGCTCCTCCTCAATAGCTGAGTATACCAAGATGTCATCGATAAAGACTACCACAAAGTGATCGAGGTATGGCTGGAAGATTCGGTTCATGAGTCCCATGAACACTTATGGGGAATTCATTATGTAGAATGGCATAACCAAGAACTCATAATGGCCATACCAACATCTGAAGGTTATCTTCTGCACATCCTTGTAACGTACCTAGAGCTGGTGATAGCCAGATCTGAGGTCTATCTTCAAAAACCACTGTGCTTCCTTCAGCTGATCAAAGAGGTCATCAATCCTAGGGATTGGGTACTTATTTTTCATGGTCACCTGGTTCAGGTGCTGATGGTCCACACAAAGTCTCAAACTCCCATATGACTTCTTGGAGAGAAAAATCAGGGCTGCCCAAGGAGAAACACTGGGCCTAATGAGCCCCTTGCTCTACAAGTGCTCCAGATGTACTCGCAACTCTTGTAGCTCTGTTGGAGCCATCTGATATGCTAGTGTAGATAGCAGTGATGTCCCTAGTTACAAGTTGGTACAAAATCCCCCCTCTTTATGAGGAGGTAGACCTGAAACATCATCAGGAAAAGCATCAACACACTGGTCCACCACTACAGGATAGCTCGGACACTCAACATCAATTGCTCTGAGGGTAAGGCTAGCCAAACGCTGAGTGATCGGCTGCAACATCCTCCAAGTAAGTCCATCATGTGCTGCAAAGGTTCCCTTCTCGTCGGTGAAGGAAAAACTTGTCCCATCCGCATGGACACACCATAATTTTCACCTAATACATTAAATCTGAGAATGGACTGTAGATAACAAATCAATACCCTTGATGACGTCGTAAGGCCTAGAAACCGCTACTAAAAGATCACAGCCAAATATCTTACCTCCTAGAGTAAGCTCACACTGCCGACACTAGTGCGTTATCATTATATCCTCTCCCATAGGAGTCTATAGCCATAAAGATCGAGCCAATGGCTCCATCAGAATCTTTGAGCTCCGAACGAGGGTCACAAAAATAAAAGAGTGACTAGAAGATGTGTTTATAAGTACTACAGCTAAGGAGGAGTAGACACTGATCATACCTCTAATCATCTCTGGAGCGCTGTGGTCATGGGCCTCAGCTTCCTGGATCTGAGCTCTTCCCTGTCCATTGGCTTCTTGTGGTCGGGGTGGACCACCTGGAGGAGGTGGTGGTAGAACATCGAATCGTCTCCCACCGCCTTCTGCACAACTAGCTCCTCTGCCACATCTTCCTAATGCGTGCGGACCTCCCGGATCAAATCTTCGTGACTACGCAGGCAGTCTTTCGACCATCTACTGGTCATCCGTATAGAAGGTCGAGCAGTCACAAGCCATGGGACCCTACCCGCCGCACAAGTAACACTACCAGCTCCTCGCCTGACCTGCTCTATCTCGAGATCCCCGAACAACCGACCATGTATCCTGTGGTTGTCCACCTATAGGTCTAGCACTCTTGGACCTCTATATCATCTATTTTCTGCCAACCATAGATGACTTAGCAACGTGATTTTCGGTGGTGGGTCTCACTTCCGGTGACTGCTCAGCAAGGAAGCTCTCCACTAAGAGTTCTCACTCTAACACCCCCGCCTACATCGGGATGCTAAGAGAAATCCTCGAAGAACTAATATCCCACCTGAGCCCCTAGTTGAATTTCCAGGCCCTAAAGAAATGGAACCACACTATGTTAGAGGGGTAGTGTGAGATGTCAGTGAACCTCGCTGAATACTGAGCCACTGTCATGCTGCCCTGCTGCAAGGGGAGAATCTCATGTATACGCACTATGCGTAACGTTGCTCAGACAAACTCTACCTTGAATAGGATCTCATAGTCTACCTAGAGGAGATTCACCTCATCATGAACCTAGATCATAAAGCTTCACCATCTGCCCGCTGCTTCCTGAAGAAGACTTGTGGAAAGGATCACCATGAGATCAACTGGTGGCCCAACCAGTCGAAAAACTCTATCCACGTCCTCCAGCTAGTCCTCAACCACCTATGGATTCATATCTCCTCAGATCCTCTGTGGCCTCTAGCGCTAAAACTCGTACAACACAATCAAGCAATGTGCACCCGCTCCTGTTGGGGCTAGTTCCATTGGCTTCCCAATGGGTAGTGTTACTACTGGTACGCCAACATTGGATTCCCCAAAACTAATTACCACTCTCATAACACTTAACACTATTGTTTATTAAAATATCAGAGTCTATTTTCTTCAGTATAACTGACTCCTCTGATACCAAATATTCATGACCCATCCCCCGAGGCCCCTTCCGTGACTACCCAAAGCCTGCCTTCAATTGGCCAGGGGCTGGCGACTAGAATTGGAAAGGCATATCCCTAAAACCGGGAAGGCATTTAATTTTTTCCTGTAAACTCACATAATCCTAGCACACAACAAGATACAATCACAAGGTAGACTACATAGTAAATAGAATGAGTACTGTAAGTAAAGGGGCCGGAATACAAGAAAAACTGGAAGGTACCAGAAAAACTAAAAATGACTCACGTGAACACCCACCAAGAATCCTACAGGAAGGGTAGGTACAACTCATGAATGGTTGTCTCTACGATTTGTCTCATCTAATGGTCCACCTATGAGAAGCCTCCAGTCCTGGAACCCTCAGCCTCAATCATTGTGGTGCATCGTCTGCACAAGACACAAAAAAGTGTGGGTGTAGCCTGTGCAAGGGTGAGAATAACTATACATAGAAGGGACCCTAAGACCCCTGAAGGTTTCTCTGAATCCACAAAGGATAAACCACAAAGCGATACCATAATCACAAGGCATGAAAACAACAGTTAAACCGACTTAGGTATATTCCCATACATATACTCATGTTTTCAAGTGTACCCATCTCATTAATGAGGAATCACAAGGATCAACTCCTTATCCAAAAGAAAAACTTTTCCACAAAGGAAATAATACCACGAAGGTAACACCATGAAGGTATGTACCACAAATGTGACACCACAAAAAAGAATACCACGAAGGTAACACCACAAAAAAGTGTACCGCAAAGGTATCACCACAATGAAGAATACCATGAATGTATCACCACATAGGAGTGTACCAAAAAGGTAAAGACTCAGCTCACACCAGGTATAACTTAAATACAAGAGTATAGATGATTAGCTGTATTGCTATATCATCTTACTTCCTCGTGAGGCTCTACTTTTGACCCAAAAAGGATCGAAGTTGACCCCCACAGGATCAGAAGATGACCCTCATAGGATCTGAAGAAGACCCACATATGATTTTTAGATGACCCACACTAGATCTGAAGATGCCGACCCACATAGAATGTAAGGATTCTTCAAGTACAGCTAGCCACAGGGTTCTCGCACTATGTACGATAGATTTCGAGAGGATCCACTCCTTAAGCCATCAGGTGATACTTCAAATGCCATGAAGTCCCATGAAGAAGTATCCCAATGGACCGTCACTTCATAAGGGTCCCAATTCAATAGACAGATCGTCAATTATATGCCTGGTCTGTGAGTTATTAGGATATTAGTCCCAAGGGCCTGGTTGGATTCGGGTTCGATCCAACCCTTCCATACCCCCAATTTATCTAATACTCATGTGGAGTATGCCAAAAGGTCCGTCTCGATCAAAGGATTCTGGTGCCACAGATAGTTCGTCAAATGGACACCCAGTTCTCAAGATATGGCCAAAAGGCGTCTCTAGGTCTAGATGGGCCCAGACCAATCCGTTCTGACCCAGTCCATGTCCAGCCTGGATGGAACAGACCGCGGCGGGTGCGACCCGCTCTGGGTTCAGGCCACTGGGCTCGACCCACTCTGTGTGGCCAGCTCGGCTGGGTGCGGTCAGTCGTGGCGGGACCCACCCCAGCCGCCACCCATGGGAGGCGCCCCTAGGGATTTCCGAACAGTCCAGTTGGACCATTTGGATTTGGCCAACTCAGAAGAGCCACGTGGCGCCGCCTGCTGGCATGAGGGACCCACCGAAGTGGGTCATGCTCAGCATGAGGCAACCAGCTGAAGATACTTCTAGTGCTGCGATGACACCGCTTTTCAAAACACGGCTATCCGGGTGCAGGGAGCGGCTCAGCAGTCGCTGCCTCCTCCTCTATCGGTGGCACAGACGTGTGCCACCCTGATTCCATGAGGCCAACCAGTATGTCGATAGCTACCCTATACCACTGAGGCTAAAAGGCCGCAACCTCCTTAGGTGGCACGATTTCGCCCCCGCCACCATCGCGGACAGATGATGTGCTGGCTGCTCCTTGTACCCTACTGGCATCAGTCGCTGGCGAAGTGGTCGGGTTCCTCTCAACCCAATGATCTACCCACAAAGAACACGTCAACAATGACATATCCAAGGGATCTGGCTGTGTTCGTTTGGTACGCACCCTCCGTGTTAGATCAATAGCAGGTGGTTCATAGATTGAAAACAACAATTTATCATGAAGAACAATATTAACAATCTCCCTACCTCGATCATTCATTGGAGATGTCATGTGGAAGAAGATGAAGACGTTGAAGGAGACACCAGAATTCATCACTCCCACAAGACGCTTCTGATCCGAGATCGACCATCAGTTCCTCATTCTTGATCTGAAGGTTCGTTCTTAGTTGGAGGATGTTCTTCCACTAAGAGTTCTCAACGAAACTAGTTTGCCAACAATTCCCCCAACCATGAGAAGTGAGGAGCCCCTCTAATTTAAGATAAGTTAATTGTAAAATCGAAATTAATGATATTTCATTAAATGGTGGGTTTCATGGTTACTCACTTTGTGTATCTGGGAATTTAATGCCCAATATTAAATGCCCAACCACTCTCATGTGGTCCACACCTCCAAATAATTTTAAAAGGGATGGAAAGAGTGTAATAAAAATAAAACATTTGTTTTATTTTAATCCTCCAAAAAATCTAGAATATATATATCTTCACCTCGGCCTACTATGGGAGAATGGAAGGTCTCCTTAAGAAAATATTGGCACTGCGAGTTCAACGATGTCCTCAGATTTCAATTCTGAGAACTGGTTCAAAAGTTACAAATTTCTGCTCGCATGTTAACTGAATGTACCTTAAAGAATGTTCGGAAAATCATTTCGGGCACTCTGGGCCTTGAAATCACGCTCTGTCAATTTTTTCAGTCTTGTAATACTTCCATATAATTAAAAAAAATCATGGAAAATTTTATGTCCTTACAATATTGACTCATATATTGTAAAAACTTTGTGAACCCTGTCCAGGTCTAAGTGGTGTTTTAGCTCTTCATGTGAACTTATTTTAAAATTAATTTCCAAAACACAAGATATTTTTATGTTAAAAATTAGATATATTATTAATAATTAATTATATACATATTTTATAACAAATTTCACTTTATTTTACTCTTACTAGTTAAATTACAATAGTCAGAAAACTAGATGATTTAATAAAAACATATATTATAAAATTGGGGAACATAGAAGTTTAGTAACAAAATATTACAATGCAGTTATTTTTTGGGTGGGAGGTTTTTATTGACCATTAACCACTATTACTTCATTATATTTCCTTTTTTAGATGCACATTATGAATGTTAGACCACCCATTAATTAATACCTTTTGGTATTTACAAGAGTTCCACTCCCCCGCCACTATAAAAAGCAATGCACTCTACCCCTTACTCAAACATCTCAAAATACTTAGTATAGAATTTGATATAAAAAATTAGATTAAAAAAATCCCTCCCATAGACCATTATTCCACCTTTTAAAATATTTCCTCCCATGGAATCCCTTTGGTATAAACCAAAAGGAGTTACCCTATTTTAAGGTAACATTTTCCTATGATCTCTTTTCATTCATTTTCTTCTCAACTCCAAATACTATTTATATTACATGATTACACAACAACCAAAGTATCCTCAATATACTATGGTGTTGTTATGTTATTATTTCTACCTAAACATACACACACCTCCTTATAATGAGTAACTAACTTACTTCTTCTCTATAGTGAGAACTACAACCTGAAAAAATGATGAATGTTCATTTTTTACTTTACCACCTATCATGGTGTCCATTATTTTGGATTGTATGTATATATATATATATATATATATATGATATATATGATATTTATAATTTATTTTTTATTAAGTAATTTTTATTTAGAACATATATTTTTTCTTTCCATCTTGTGTAATTTTGATATTTTTTTTGAGGAAGTGTGGACTACTGCCCCCTAAATGGGATGTGACTCATTAATTACATGCATAGAATGTATAAAGAATGGTATAAATAAAATAATTTAACATATATAAAATATATATGATATTTTAATTATAATATAAATATATTATTTAATTTTAATTAATTTAATAGAACAAAAAAATTATTGTTGCATTCAGGCATACGTAAGGCCTGCCATCTCCATAAACAGTGCATTTAATTTCTTATCTCCAAAATTATATATTATTATAAATAGATATGTAATAAATATATAATATAATTAATCCAGGTTTTACATTATGAAGATGATGAAATCATGATCTATGTAATAGGGTAAGAAAATAATAAGTCAACACATACACGAGAAGCCAATGAAATTAACACCCAAAAAAGTCCAAATTATGAAACACTATTAAAAGACGTATAATAAGATGTTATAAGAAGATGACATATAATATTAAAAACATGAATATAGTTATGGTATAATTTATAAAAATATTTTAAACCACCACATTGGAGGATAATGACCACAAAAAAAATTAAGTTTAAGGTAAGGGATTTCATATCAATTTACATTCCATTTAGACTTTTTTTGTTATGCACCCATTGTCTTTTATATACGGTATGAACTTACCATTGAAGAGTTATATAATTAATCAACATATTCTCATGATATTCTATTTTTCATTTAATTAATTAGGAATAATTTTCTAAATATTTAAAAGTGTTATGGGGCACATTGGAATGTTTCATGATTATTTTTCCACAAGAATGTTTTTATGTCAACAACCCTTGTTGTTACTTATCCTCATCTAAGGAATTATTTATAAATATATATTACTTATTCAATATATATATATGATAATGATTTTTTTTTATTAATTAAATCAACAATTCAAATTTATGAATTCATTGGACAAGCAAGACACGAGCTGGGGACCATTTAAGGTAATCCATATGGGTTGAGGAACGGTTAATGAAAGCCTATCGATGCATTAGTAGTCTCATAAGATGAAATAACTTTCCAAAATAGATGAGTTTTTACATGATACCTAAACCTCCTTAGGAAAGGCCATGGAGGTAATGATTCCATGTATGATGGAAATACAACATCCAATAATTAATAATTTCCCTCATTTAGTATCTATTATAATTCATGCATGAGATTTTTCATCAATATATCTATGAATATATTTAATATTTTGTTCATTAACTAAATGCCATGTGTTTCAGTTTCATACTTTTCCATATTGAATTTTCCTTATCTAGTTATTTTAATGGCCTGTGTTATCATTCATACACCATTCCATGTGGATTTATTCTCATTGATTAAATATTGCATATGACTTACTTACCCTTACTACGAATTTGAGCTCACCCTTATTATGTTTCCTTTCTATAGGTATTGAAGAACAAAACATTTAATAATATTTCATGGATATTGTTTATTTTATTTTATTATGTATCTTGTTTTATTTTTATTTCCCATTTTATTATGGGTATCATGTTTGTAATCTAACTTTCCAATATGGATAAACTAATCAGTCCTTTAGTGTTTGATTCCTTGAAATCATGGAAATATAATAAAATAATGCACTGGATTTGATATTCTTGGTTATGGGAATTAAAAAAATGCCTAGAAAATTATTCCATCACCTAAACCATATATATAAATAATAATTCCCTGAGAATCACTCTGGGACATAAACCATATATCAAAACATTCATTCCTTGAGCATTAGTCTAACATATAAACCACATATAAAATCAATCGTGCATAGAGAATTAGTACAAAACCAAAACCATGGATGTTGAGTATATGTCCTCCACCTATACAAGTTAGTATACCATCATTACCTATAACATTAGTATGAAACATATAAAATAAATTATATTATATTCTTTAGAGCCTCAGTCTCACTCCTAATCCATATAGTATACTATGAATTCCTAGAACATCAGTCTATCATCGAACCACATACATGTGACTTCACATACACTATAATAAAAAATACCAGCAACGTGTCCAGAACCTCATTCCACCTCTCAAACCCTCAACTATTTATCAGTACCATTATGAAGCATCTTGTCCAAAAATCTCAATAACTAATATCCAAAAATATACCTTCAGATCATTTTTTCAAATCTGTTATCCATCACAACCCTTACTAGTAATCCATTTCCCAAAATGTGGTGACCCAACCATATCACAGAAAAAATTTATGTTTATTCAAAGACTCAATATCCACATACAATAAAGGAATAATAGGGTCCGATTGAACACTATTTCCCATTAAAAGACCCTCAAATGAATTACGGGATATAGTAAGAAAATGTCACACTATGTGGGGTTCCCCTATCTCATTAAAGAATTCAGGCTAGTCTCAGGACAAGAAATATCCTCAATTATCCCTCAGGGGCCTCCAATTGATCCTCGATCAATGATTCACCAAAAATGTCATCCAAGAACAATACAATTACATGTGGACACTCTAAATATCCACCTGCGACATCCATTGTTCGCCTAACCAAAAACCATCCCACAGGGGCATCCACAAGAGTCACTCAAAAACAACTCAATACCACCATGATTCCTAACCATAACTTCCATCACAGGATTTCAACCATATTTTAAATCTCCAACCACAATGATCCTAAAAAATATGATATAACCCTCAACTACTCAAACCTAAAGAAATTAGTCTTGATGCATAGTTACATACCAAGATATACCAATATATACCAATCGATCCCACATTTAGGGATCTATTAAAGGAACCTAAAATGGATCACCATCACATGCTCAGGCTATAACCATCTCTAGTCCGACAACACTCAATCGGTCCTCATAGCTCGAAATTGAACCCACTAGAGGATTCTCAATCCAAACATTGAGTGAATACTCCTTCTAAATTAATGTGGTCCAAAAACCCATCCATAAGTCATCCAGATATAGAACGGATTCCAAAATAGTGATTTTTGTGAAAAAATGCACTGAATTGACAACTAACAAGTCCAATTATTACTCAGGGGAGAAAAAAATCACAAATAACACTTTTCTGGATAAAGTACACGATGTGTACTTCTGACTACATGGTGTGTTCTCTAAACTCCACAAAAGGACAAGTGCATATACATGGCTATAGATTCATGGGTCTACCTATGTTTCACTACACAACCATGGAATACCTGGGGTCTACCTATATACTACTACATTGACATATACAACTCAAATGGGGTTTCTTCCTAGGTACATGGAATCACGACCATTCCCTACCACACGGTGTGTACCCATAGTACACGACATGTACATTCTAAACTTCCTCTACCCATGAAATCTATAACCTGTCTAGACACATGAACTTACACTACTATACAATGTGTTCTTAAATTACATGAATTTCTCTATGAAAAAGAACTTCTCAAAATTGGAAGAACACATGACATGTGTTCTTAAAACCACACACACTATAGTAGGGGATTCAGAATGGGTAGCCCCTTCAAGCCTAAAAACACTCCTTTTCCTCGAATAAGCACATATTGACCCCCATGAGGTACATGTGAACCATAATGGGAAATAAATCATAAAAAAACTCATCTATGTTGATTGGGACACAAAACTCAGAAACCCACCTACATTGTGGCAGAAAATGTACAAGATTTGGTTTTAGATTTTATCCAGGAAGATCATCCACCTCAATACGGTCTCGATCTCTACTATAGATGTTGTCCAGTGGAATCTCCTAATCCTCCCCCACATGGTGTGTCTATCCTTCACAAGGGAGGTTCCCTCCCTCTATTTCCATGCATAAGAACCCCAAAATTAGGAGGGTGTTTTAGTTATTTTAGTTTATTAATTAATTAATTAAAATACCATTTAATATCCCAACCTATTTCCAAAAATATAAAGAATTTTCATACATCAACTAAGAATAAACTTCAATTATGGAATCAAAAACTATGTCAGAATCTCAATTAGATGCTCTATTGAAAAATATATCACCACCCAAACATGTTAGAATAATTTAATAATTTAATAATTAAATAATAAATCTTATTCTAAAACCTGAACTACTCAGAATTCCAATAAACACCAATCATTGGGTAAACACCCTTTTGTTATAAATAGAGTGGTATGAATGTTATCAGAGATAATCATTTAGTATAAAATGACCATTTTACCCCTCTGGAGCACCAAAAACAGAAATATTCTTATTTCATATCCATTTTCAAAGCCCAATGAAACTAGGTTATATACATTAATGATGGAATTAGGATTCAAATAAACATAAATAAATGAAATAACACATCCCACTGCCAATTCATGATGACTTTATCAATAAAGTAATGAAATATAAATTTTTTTAAATAGTTATGGTGAAAAATAAAAAAGGAAGAATTGAATTATTTCCATGTCAATATCTAGATATCTAAATATCATGTTTTAGAATTATTAAAAAATTAAATATAATATAAATAGATGTGTGGAATCTTGTGAAGGTTTTATTAAAAAATTACTAGATATATAGGGTAATATAATTTTTAACTGTAATATAAAGGTTATGAATGAAATCATAGATAAGAAAAATCATTAAGACTCTATCTTCTATGATTGAAAATAGTCTGGTAACATAAAACTAGACAGTCCCAAAATTATGATAAATGAGAAATAATCAATTAGAAATTATAAGAAAAAAAGAAAATATCTGAAATCAACTGAAAAAACATTTAGTATAATTTTAGATTCATCATCTTTCAATGGATGAAGTGATTCTGATAGTGATAAAAACTAATGAAATATGAGTTTTTTTAATGGAATTACCCTATATTTTTTTAATTTATATAACATCTCCTTACATTATTCCATAGTTGTAATTGGACAATACTTTTTCACTCACATTACATAATGAGAATATGACTCCATCCGATGATGATGGTGATGCCCCAACACTTGATGAAATTGTTGTTTATATAACTAATCATGTGATGATTGAAAAATATATAAAAGAGGATCAAGATCAATAGAATTTAGATAATGATAAAAATTCTATAATGTATTTGGATTTCAAAACTAATGATTAATGGATGTGAATGAAATTGAAAAATCTATGAGCGAGTTATCCATGTTGAAGAATATTGTGTGTAAATTGAAAGATAAAATTTCTATGTTAACCCAAGTGATTAATAAAAAACCCTCTCTTCTTGCATCTTTAGAGGATTAAAATGTGGTGATTATGATAAAAATATATGTTGAGTGTATAAATATGTTTCCAACCAAAATCACTATTGGAAGAATGTTAATTTCAAATATTTAAAGATAGATTCAACAAAATAAAAATCATCCATAATAGGAATAATGTTTACTATAAGATTAGTCTATTAGAATAAATACTTTCTTCTTATTAGTAATCCATTTATTACAATGTATTAGTGATGCATTCATCAAAAGAATAAATTATAATTGAAATATTATTAATATCTTTGAGATCATTGAGTATAATTTTAGAATAACATTTCAGCTATTTTAACATCAATGATATTGTAAGATATATGGTCCAAATGTTAAATTTTTAATCAATTTTGAAAAAAATATAATTCAAAATTCATTTTATTTAATTTTTTAGTCATGACGTCACAATGTACTAGTCAACTAAAATTCAATATTGGGTACCTAGTAACTATTTTTATTTTTACAAGAATTTATATAGTATTCTTGTTGTTGTGTAAGTTCATTAATATATTTCTTATAAAGTATGACCCTAAAAAATAGGGATATTTTTTAATGAATTTCATGAATATTTAATATGTATCAATTATTTCAATCAATGGAATATATGAATGCACCTTTTAAAATTCATCTAAAACCATTATCTATGAAAATATATCATGTTACAGAAAAAAATACAACTTCTTAGAGGTACAAGTTTTTTTAATCATATGAAATTTAAAAATTCTATTACATTTTAATTTTTATAGTTTCATTAAATTTAATTTATTTGGATTTTTTTTGAAATTTATTTCTAGGGATTTAAATTTATTTTATATAAATTATGAATTTATTTATTTAAAAAAGGGGTATTATATCATTATCTTTACTAATAAAAAATTTTACGGACCATCTGATGGGAATTTTATCAATTATGGTGAGTAATAATTATAAATTTAGGTCTGCATATAGTGTTTATTTTTGGAATTCATTTAAAATATATTCCTCTTTAAGATCCTATTGATTAGTTTTTGGGATAACATAATAGAATAGACATGAGATATTACTTAAAATAAAATAGTGATTGAAAGTTTCATCGATCATGATTGTTTTCTAAAGCATGAATATATTATAAATAACTTTTTTTTCAAGTATGGGAATTAATAGATTTTCCTAGAGAATGGAGGTATATTTTTTATCGTAATATGTTCTATCAGTTCTTTGTGACAATTATTTTTGAAAACATTGACGGTGTGAAATGAATGGAATTAAAGGAACAAGAGAAAGATTTTATGATTTCTTTGAAATAAGAAGTATAATATTTTAAAATATATTATGAGGAATGTGATTCTATTTCTCATAAAATATAATATAGTGTGAAATATATTTTAATAAGAGTAATGATATATAATCTCCATTCTAAATTAATGAGAAATCAATATGTTGAAGAATATTTTAATAGAAAATAGAACTTTTTTTTAATGACTTCAATGTTTTATCATTTTGAGGAAATTATATATCGATTATATTAAAATAAAATATGTATAAATAATTTATTTTCATATTGTTATGAGAATGTTTAACATTTTTATGTTTAATTTGTAATATATAGAAACTATTTACACTAGCATGGTGAATGAAAGCAATTTACAATAGATCTATGTGAAAATATAGACTAGTTAAAATAAAAATAATGGAAAATATATATGTTTTCATTTTGTTTTGATGAATTATAGAGTCCAAATTGAATTTATATAACATCTCCTGGATGAATAATAGGTATCATAAAAAAGATAAAATTTTCCTAAAAAAAGAGATTGATGTGAATCCTTTAATAAAAAAACATCCAGAATAGAGTAAATTTGATAATTCCACTATATATAAGGGATTAATGGTATCTTTAGTGAAGATAAAATTATTATAAATCAAATAAATTGATAAGATATCTTCTTATAATAAATTGAAAACTTCAAATAAAACTCATTAAAATGACTATTATTAAGAAAATCATATGAAAAATTTTCAAATAGAAACAATTACATAAGTGTTTTAAGTTTCTTTGGCTCTTATTTGATCCACTCTATCTCAAAATACACTATATAAAAATAATTCATCATCCATTTTATCCCAAAAATTATCATGCTCATTTGAATATGTTTCCCTAAATACTGAATTTTATTATTATATTGATGTTAAAAAGTTTGTTGTATCTGATATAGAAGTCATGAATACTAGGGGAAATAGTTAATCATATAAAAGCTAAAAATTAGTTGTTTTTGGTAATTAAAAATGGAAAATCAGAAAATAGTACAGGTCAAGATGAATTTTTTTTGAAGAATTTTAGGAATATTAATCCACATATCAAATTTTATATTTATTTATTTTATAATAAATAGAAATATAAACTATAAATTTAACTTAAATATATTGGGGTATAGTTTTAGATAGAAATTTCATTAGAATAATTTTCAAATATGGATTATTCAATTATTAGTCAGATTAAGTAATAAAAAAGTTTTATTGGTTGATCATGTTTATAGAGTATTAAATATTTTATATGTTATTCCACTGATAAATTTTAATCTACATCTTCATCAAGAAAAAAATACCATATAAACATATGATTAATAGATATTGTAAAAATATTTATATCTATAATTTGAAATAAATTATGATTAATCATATTTATTGATGATTGACATCAACCTTATAGGAATATGAAGAATATAGTTAAAATTGGGAAGCATGATGAAATCTATATTCATAAAATTCAAGATTATAACACTCTTCTAGATCAAAATTATAATTAAAAAATATTTAAATTTTAATATAATGAAAATAATATTTACGAATAAGAATTACTATTAAAGGAACAAGATCAATGTTTTAAAGAGCAATGACTTGATTATATAAGTAAATATTCTTTGATCTCATGATAATTACCATATAAATGGAAATGAATGGTATAAATAGAAATGGATAGAAAAATATGATGAGAATACAATTCTAATTTTATTTTCCTTTTTCATTTGATTGTCATAAAAAATTAATTATGATTCTTTCTGATAAATGTTTTAATTTTTGATGCTTGAATGAAATATTATTTTATTATTATTTTTTTCAAAAATTATAGAATTAGTAATTTAAATTCAATGATTTAGAGAGGAAATATTCATTGGATGTTACTAATCCAAATTTTAAACTCTATAAAACTTTATCATAAAATAAAAGTATGAATTAAAATTCATTAAAATTCTAAAGAAAGAAATTAAAACACTAAGGTGGAGGATAATAAATTAATAATCCCTTTTTTATTTAATTTTTTGGAGTTAAAATTTGTACCCTTAAATTTGGGATTATTAGTGAAAATAAAAAAGGGAGATTTGTTCCATAAGTACCCTTTTGTTATCCAAAATGTTCGATGTAAGGGGAGAAAAATAAAACTCAAATGTATTTCATATTAGAGAAGACATGGAGTTTTAATTTCAGAAATACAATCATAATTTTTTATTTTCATATGTGTCATGTGATTATAGATATGGGGTGAATTTTGGTCCAAATGAAACTTTCACATCCTATTTGTTTGAAAATCAAAATACAATTAATATGATTTCGATCAGATTTGAAATTTTTTGTTAATGTTTACTGATTTTTAAGCTTGAGTTCCATTGTTATAATGACTAGTGAACCTATAAGAACATATTATATAAAATTTTACATAATGTTACATTATATTACATTCAATGTGAAATGTTTAATGTATTGAAACATACATGTTTAAAAAATTTGAAGATGTAATTTAAATATAACAGCATCACCTAATAGATTATTAAAATGGATTCATCTGGAACTAAAAAAGAATGGAATTAAAATTTTGAATTTTTTTACTTGAATGTTTGAAAAAATAACCATAAGGATTCAGTTATGAAACTCAATGATTTAGTGATATATCATTTATTGATTGAGAATTTATGAATGATTAATTATTTTCGAATTTCTATCTCCTTGAATATTTTTATAGTGTGATAAATATTAATTTATATGAGGCTTGTAAATTATAGTTCATATATTGTAATATATATTAGGGGTTTTCAAATCCTTTTAGACAAATGGATTCTTCTATTTATAATATATATAACTAGATCAAGTTGATTGATGAATTTTGTGGACAATATGATAAAGGGTCTGGGTATGATATTTCGATGCCTACTAATGGGTTTATAGAGGAGGAAATTCCATGAATATGTATATAGATACTTTGGTTTGGGTTATCAACCAACTAACTCTTTTCTCTATAATTGAAGGGTTCCTCTATATGAATTTATTTTCAAAAATAAATTCTATTGGGTGTATATAATTTTACCCAATACTAGTTTTTTTAATTTATTTTTTTTCATTTTTTTATTTGTTCATCAGTGTTTTTTAAATTGATTGATTTAAAATTCCCTTCATTAATACTAGGTTTTACTGTGATATATTATTAATGTATTGAAATAATATATCATCTTATTAGTATAATCATCAAGTTGGAAAACAATTAGTCATGTTTTTACGACAATTCACCCCTATTATATTTCTATGTTCACACCCACTGGGTCTAGAAGTTAATATTTCATGAATATAACGATGTTAATTTAAATATTTATAGTATTGAAATTAGGAACCTGGATAATTAATAACACATGAATTGGAATCAATGTGAAAATGTTATTTTTAAGATTGATGTTTCCCCTAAATAGTTTAAATAAGATATTCTAGTAATATATTCACCCAATGATCTTATCCACTAATTTAATAAAATAATGGATATAATTTCTACCTATTTATATAAGAACACCAAGGTAAATCATAAAAAAATCTTTGAAAACCGTATGCTATTTTATATAAGAATAAAATTCCAATGTGAGAATGTACCAAAAATACACACACTTATCTTGGGGGATTTTATATTCTTTCCTCTATATAACCATAAAAACTTAAGGATTTACAAGAAATTATGAATGTACTGAAACATTATATTAAGATAAAACAACATGTTCTCTACGATAAAGTGATTTGAAATGCCAATAAAACAGAAATTTCCTTTAAAACGAAGAATCTACCAATCCTAAATAGATTTATTGAGGTTCTCTGTAAGAAGACACTAAGTGAGAAAAAAACGATGGGATAAAAAAACCCACCTTAGAAAATACCCTTAAAATACCTAAAGAATGAAAAAATATCCCATTTATATATACTTAGATCCACATAGTCTTGAAATAATAGAAGAATATATCACATCCCCATTATGAGAAGCCACACTGAAATATGACCATTAATATAAAATTTACCCCTATTATTTCATTTGAATTATCAATGTTTATTTAATAGTAACATTGGATCCTTTTCAAATTAAGGTCTTATATCCTTTTCCAAGATAACAAAATTTCTCCTTAAATGCTTATTCCTTTAACAAAATCATGTTGTTCCAATTGAATCAGATTTCTATAGAGGCAGGAGAGCCTATAATTTATGATTTTTGTGGGTATCTTTTATGATATGATTAATAAGATAATATTAATGTGATGATAAACAAATATCAGTTTGAAACATTAGGAATAAGAAATATTATGGTGGAATAGGTAAATAAATGTAGGGCACCCCATTTGATGTGGTCTAACACATTTTTAGTAAAATATTCTTTGATAATTCACTATAAAAAAAGAATGATCTCGGGAACCAATTGGGGTATTTTGAACTATCAAAATAAAGACCAATAATGGTTATTTTGATTTTATCCTCAATAGAAAAAACCACCATCACCATATTTTATTCATTACCAATAAATGATGGAACAAATCTATAGATTTGGTCCATATTAACATCTGTGGAAACAAGAATCAATCATTCCAATATTTGGAATGGAAATTAAAAAAACTAACTAAGAAATTACTAATCATCATGTTATTTCAACATAACTTGTGAGAGTTATATCTTTGAAAAAAATGTGTTCTGAGTCCCTATAATAATTAATTATTTAATAAACGAATGAAAATAATACGAGTTATAATCCCCCTATTAATTTCATTTCACTGTAGGTATTCTTATGGAAAAAATTTATACCTTAATTATTTCTTCAGATAAAACCCATTATTTATTATAAATACTCATGAAGTTTTCGTAATTCTACCTTTCCAACAGTTCAATGTCTAGCTAGTGGATCTCATTTCGTAAATCCTTCACACATGGTTACAGGTTCGAACATCAAAACTCACACTTTTTAAAATATACATTCATCATATTGAGGTTATTTTAATGATTCACCCATGAATAGAAATCCACTCTAACATTCAAATGTTATTTAATCATATTAATAAAATTTCATTACCTTGTCAACATATGATTGAAGTAGAAATGATTATTATTTTTTACTAAATTTTCATTCATAATACAAATAGGTAAATGGTTTAAGATAGATCTTGTAATTTTAGAAATATAATCATTGGTGATGTATAAGACCTCTTGAAGATTTGGTAGACATATATACAACTAACTCTATATTTTTATAAAAATAATCATGGATAATACCACAGTAATCTATTTATCAATAAAAATTTATTGTGACATCTTATACCTGAATTCAATATGATTATGGATCCAAAACACCTATTTTTTATCAAACCATAGTGGATTTTCTCCCAAAATAGGACCCAATACTCAATAAACAATAGTTTCAACTAAAATGAAACATTTTACACACACAAAAACACACCAAAGATGAACATGTGTCTAAATAAAATCCAATTCCCCATGGCATGATTTTACTTAAAAACAAATTTAGACCACTCAATGCAACAATAGTATTAAAATTAATCCCATGGTGTTTGATTACATAAATTAGATAATAGAACTGACTATCCACACTTTAGCTTAAAGCCTACCCAGGAGTGATTCTTGGTTTAACTCCCAAATAACATAGAACTAAATAATACTCTCTCCAATGTACCAAAAAACCCAACACCTAAGAAACACATGTATCTATCACTTGATTAAAATTATCTTTTAATGATGAATGAATTTAATGAAAAAACCATTATAGAAGAATCCACAATCTAGTATTCTTTTAGAATCATATATTAACACTCCCATTACCATCCTTGATCAATTAAAACCCCCACCATGATAGATAGTTTTTCATAAAAAAATGTGATATATCTAGAGAAAATTATCTGATTATCCCAACTATAAAATTCTACATATAACTGGCTAAAAAAACCCATGTCTATAAAGAATAATAAAGTGATGATCAGCTCTAATGATCCAAACTCTACATAACCCAAAACCATTTATGTTAGATTAAATATCTTTGGTCACATGAAATTTGAGCATCCCTAACTTCATAACAAATGATTTTCATCCTTAAGCTACCATAAAGAACCATCAGTATACTCAAGCCCCTATAGTTATGATAAACCAATCCTTAGGGTAAACTAGCATTATCTCCCTGACTCAAATATACTATTCATTATTTCCAAACATACTTGGTGAAACACCCATCAATATATACACTTTATTCGTACACCATACATACAAGGGGCCTTATCTTCTATAGAGACCATCAGATTAATCGTAGATTACCCTATAAAATTTCTCATGAAAATCCTACAACTCTCCATGATCCAAGTAGATTTACCATGATAAAGGCCACCAAAATCCACTATTATTCTCTACCTTCAGGAACTCATCATAAATTATTTCAAATAATTTTTATATTCCTACCCAGAAGGTACTTTCACAATGTTATTGCACATTAGGGAAATTTAATTAACACACATGATTTTTTATGAGTGTATTTATAAAGACATTGAGCACATATACTATGATATTCACTAGAAGGTCATCACATAATGATCCATCCATATTTCCTAATACTAAAATACTTCCAAGTGATACATGGAGTTTCATAATACTTATAAATAATAACATACTTCATCACATTCTACAGCTAAACGATTGATTCATAGGTGCTACCCAAAGGTAATTATGTGCAGCTTATATATCCCCATAATACCAAAACATCCACCAAAATGTATCTGACACCTGATGATCAACATTTTTGAATTCTAGGTAATATATATTGTAATAAATGAAACACTAACCACAAACTAACCATGATATACTATAGAAATATTTTTATTTAAATATGTCTATTTTATCAGAGCTATTTGATTAGCTTGTATAAAAATGAGTTATAAAATTTTTGAGTGCATGTTATCAATGTTTTCCTAAAATAATTTTTCTAATTCAGTTGAAATAATTAATCAATTTTTATTTATAGGAATTAAATCATGTGTGGGTATCTATAGTTAATGTTTAAATGGGTTATTTTTCTTTATAAGTGGGTATTCTATATATCATATATGTCTAGATTTAATATTTAATTTTTCTTATTTGTAGTTCCCAATTTATGGAAAATATATTTATTATAAATTTAATCTAATTAATAATAATTTATACATTTATTATTATTTTCTTGAAATGAAGATAAAATTATTATTTTGTAAAAGAGATATTTTCCTAGAAATTATTAATTAGTGTGTAAATATATTTTTAACTTAATAAATTATTTCAATAACCTTTATTAATTATTTTTATCAAATATATTGATAATATACTTATTAAAACAATTTTACAGTAATATAATTTATTTACTAAGAAAATAATGTGAATAAATACTTTTTATGATTCAAAAATTGATTTTGTATTACATAAATGGTTATTACGCATTTGTATGGATATATAATAATTATTTTTTTAACACATTTATAAAATTTAATTTATAAGAATATATAATTTTTTTTTATTTTATTATATAAATGTTTACAGAGATTGAATTTTTAAAATTATTAATAAAATCATAAATTTTTGAGTTAATAGTGAATAAATACCGATTTTAAAAGTAATGTTAGTTTTAGAAAATTAATATGAAATAATAATAAAGTAAATGTTTTTAGATAAAAATTTATCAAAAAAAAATATTGTATAATTAATATAATACATTTATAAATTTAATTTTCAAATCTTAAATAGATGTTTATCATTTTGTAAATATATCTTATGTTTTTATGTAAATATAAACCATTTATTATTCTTACCTTCTAATAAAAATTCATAAGATTTATATATGTTTTATATAGGATTGAAATAAATAATAGCATCATTAGCATTAAAATAATCTAACTAATTCCATGAGAATAAAAACTATATTTATTTTCAAGTAAAATCATTTTATGCTTAAATTTTCTATTTCACTAAAAATATTTGTCATTGCGTTTTGTGAATGTATATTAAAATTATTTTTCCCCACATATAAGAATTGAAAATATTTAATTTACTAAATTTTTAGAACAAGAATAATTATAATTATTTAATGAGTTCAATATAATTTTTAGTTTTAATTAATATTTACTGTGTTAAAAACAAAACACTAAAATATGGGTTTAGAAGGATTAATGGGGTAATTAATCTAATGATATAAGGGCAAAAATAATCGAAAATCTTGTTGAAATCCGATTGGTTGAATTTATTTTAGCACTATAGTATCCTATACTTTTAAATTTCCCCCTTTTTTTAACACATCCCTTTGATATTTACTTTATTATATTTTCATGTTCGTACTATTTATAAGATTTCCACCCACCTCACTTATAAAAGGGAACAAACTATCATCAATTGTCCATACTTATTAAGGCTTGTATATAGATAAATAAATACCCATGTAAATTCATAAAATTATTTTTATTTACCTATAGGTTTCTTATTATCATTATTCCACATTATGAAGGCTAAAGGTGTAAGTCAAAGTAGGTTACTAAAACAAGGAATATATGTTCTTAGCAATATTTTCATCTTCTATTCATCATATAACTCTTCCAAATCATGAAAAACCAGCAAAAAATAATTAAATATTTATAATTACAATGATAAGAAGTTTTTATATCAAATTTATTTCCTTTTAATATCTAATTAACATCATATAAAAAATGAAAACAACAATCATACATACATAAGGAGTGCTGTATCTATGATGAAATGTGTATTATTTTTCTTGACCAGATTATTTGGATTGTTGTAAAAAGGAAATTAATGAAAATATATGAAATATATGACATAATTATTGTCATTTAAATTTAATATAATAATTTTTTTCTTATACTTCTAACAATTTGGAAATGATAATTTCACTCTTTCGTATGTGTGGACTTCCATCTCTACAATGTGATGTGATTAATTTTTTTAATTCATATTTACAAAGCTGATAATAAGAATTATATAACTAATATATATTATATTTATAATAAATATATGATTACTTAATGATATATAATTATATTCTTTATTTAGTTTCCCTCCATTTCTAAAATTAATATGTTATCCCACACATGTAGAGATGACTACCTCTGTAAACAACATAATTTGGTTTTCTATTTTGGCCTTTCATGGATAACTATAAAATAATATATAATGAAAAAAATTATATTCAATAAATTATTAAAATTATTTATATTATTTAACAATTAATTAAAACAGTAAATATGATAAATATAGAAATGTATATTTGGAATAATTTTTTTCACAACCATTAGTGGTCGACGTATACAAGAAAACTTCTGATGAACAAATATAAAGTAATTAGAAAAGGACCATGGAAGTTAAAATATAGAGGAAAATGTTTCTTAATAACTTTTCTGAATAATTTAAATATATTATTCCTGAGTATATAATTAATATTTCTAACAAATAATCCAATAAAAGATTTTTTCATCTTAATTCCACTCTATTGAGATATATTTTATATTATAAACCTAATTTATTTTATATGGACTATATACTCACCCATTGACATATTACATCCTGAAATCCTCTC
Organism: Viscum album; assembly: GCA_963277665.1. NCBI lineage: Eukaryota > Viridiplantae > Streptophyta > Magnoliopsida > Santalales > Viscaceae > Viscum > Viscum album. Next base: position 1,530,207,401 of record OY728120.1, on the reverse strand, counting down.
TATTAATTGTATTTAATCTGTCAATTCATGTTTTCTCTTTTATCTAGTTTTGATTCAGAAATTAGTAAATCTCTAAAGGTTTCTTTCAAAATCTTCCTCTTATCCATGATTTTTCATATTTTAATTTATGTTGGATGAATTATAATGTAACACCCCAAGCTTCTACGGTACGCTTCCCTTCAAATAATGCGATAGCGTGTGTTGTACGCAACCTCGAGTTCTAACACACACCACAACTAATTAAACTAGCCGTTGTGAATAGTAATACCTACTTTTTGAAATCATAGATATTTTATATTTCAAAATGGACTTAATTTTTGGATTCGGAATATTGAAATTAGCCTAGGGTGAAATTTTGGTACTTTTCGGATAACTTTTATATTTTGATGAATAGTGAAAATTACTAAATTTTAATTAAAATCAACTTTTTTAATCAAAATAATTAATATTGATAAATTATGAATTTGAGTGGTTTTAAAGTATATTTATAATATATTTTTACCATTTAATTTAATTTTTGTCATTGGACATAATTTCACAATTAAACCAGACATAAACAAGTGTCAATCTTTTGATAGTTATTATCTCTTAAAAACACGCTTTTTATTTTAACAACGGGAATTAATTTTAAATTAATTTCTTCCACTTCTGTGTTTTGAATTTGGAAAAATGGATTACATATTTTGAATCAGGATGTCCAAATTATGTAAATAGGTAACTTTTATTTTTACACATTTTGAATAATTACTGCGGTAAATATTTTATTTACCATGGTTAAAGGGTAAATCCGGTAAATAAGGGTTAAAAAAATAATATTATAATAATACAAAATTACCCTAAAACGTGTCCTAACCTTATTTGTGGACAAATACCCGACCATGGGCATCCTTGGGTCGATTTTGGGACCCCTTGGAGCCACTTGTATGTGGTAGGGACACATTATATTAATAAAGTTAAAATAAAAATAAAAATGGCATAAGATTACATCTTTTAGAAGAAGAATTTTTACATAGGGTTATAAATGTTGGATTTTCAATTATAAATATTCATTAGAAAGCTAAAAAGATTTAATACATAATGATATTTTATTTATAATTTTTAGACATCAAATAATTTAAATTATTAATGACACAATAATGATGCAATGTTTACCTCATTAATAAATCATTTAAATAAATAAGATTATAATGATTAAAATATTATATAAAACCTGTCCAATTCTTATTGGTTGATGTTATTTAGAAAATGAGTCATCTTATATTCGACCTCAATGATTTTTGTACCATTATAAACCGAATATAATTATATTATAAAGTAATACTTTCACTCTTTCCTAAAGAGCCCCTCCTCTCCCTTATAAAAGGAGACCACTCCTTCTCATTTCTTCACACCTTCAAAGCCTTTTTGTTCGTCCAAACTCTGCCCAAATACTCTCCCAACTTCCCTCACTACAACCTAGAGGCATTAGTTTAATCAGAAAGCCAACCTAAGGAGCCCTTTTGATCAAATCAAAAGGAAGAACTTGAAGAAGAGGTAATGTTTTCACCGCCCCTTTTCAAGTTCCTTTCTTCTTCCAGTTCTTCTTTCTTTGTTATTACCATTCTAAAATAATAACTCCAGTATCTCACATATACTGTGATGTTATTATAAATATGGTACAACCATATTCAGTATTCTATCCACCCTTTGAATAACATGTCACCATACGTGCGTACGTACGGCTTACCGTCTCCACGTCGTGGTGTAATTGTTATTCAATATATTATTATTTGGATGGGTATAATAATGATGTGCAACTCATGTAAATAATAAATATAACATGTTAATTATTCTGTATATATTATATAACATCCATTTATATATTATTTTAATATCAAAAGAATGATATTGTCGCTCGTGCGTACGTACGGACTACCGTCTCCACGAACGCGATGAGATTCATTCTCCATCGTATCCATTCAAGTATAATTATCATTTGATGATTTAAAAATGATGTCTAAGGACTTGATATCATTATAGATATGAATAATATACATCCCATTAATAACGAATATGGCTCACATAACAAAGAATATAAAGTAAAATGAACCCGTTAACACCCGAAATGACGATAATTCTAAGATATTATTAACAAATAAATGTTAAAAGATCATATATGATATCATATTAAAGTAAATGATTCTTGTATTATTCAATAACAATTATTTCACCATTATACAGGAGGTAAACCTACCATCGACCAAGGAAAAAGTACAAAGTAAGGGATTTTCTTATCTCACTTTCAATTCCGTGAGATTTCCATTGTTCGCCACTAAATTATTGAAAGAGGTGTATTGTGTACGGACATTTGATATATATTATCATGATTCTCTTTATATTCATGTTATTCTATAAATCATTTGGTGGTTATTAACTTTTGGCCATACGACTCAGTTGATTAACGTGGTAAGGAGTTTCTTATCTCACTCTTAATTTCGTGAGAATTCCATTGTTCACCACTTAATTATTACATGTGGTGTATGTGTACTTCCCATGATTGTATTCATTGTGTAATATAAATAAATCTATGGGTACTTACATGGTCATGGTATGATCCTTCTTTCATAGTTGTATGTTTCGTAAGTTACCAAATCGATAAGGGAATTTGACATTTCAATTTCCACTCATTCGGCTTTACGCATATTTCATTGATTATATTACTCCAAGATTATGTGTGGAATCACTATTCATTTGATTATGTCATAATTTTCACTCCCCTTCCTATGGATATACTTTTGATACACATAATCACTCTATTGATAATTCTCAAGTCATTAATATGAATTTGATAAGAGTAATTTTAACTCTTTCACCATTTGTTGAGTTAAACATCCAATTTGTTGGTGTTGTTTCTACGAGAATATGTGTGAATATCCTTTGATTGTTTTTCACTGAATATTCAATCATATTTAGTGTATTTATATTTTTCACACATAATTATGTCGTTGATTTATCCTTAACCTAAGGATACAGCCTTTATGAGAGATTTCATCTCAATTTACATTCAATTGGGACTTCTTTGTTGATATACACCAAATCACTTTTATGTGTTGTATATAATGTACTTTGACATAGTATATCATGAATCCCTTTAATCTCATGATATTACAAAGTTTTTATTACCTCAATTATTTGTACTCATGTGTCTCTCTTTTGGTTAGAATCTCTAACCAAAATACCATTTTAAAATGTTTTAAAGACTTATTCTTCTAAATCTTGCTCAGTAATGTCCATGTTATAAAAATGGTTTTAAGGATTTATTTATATGGAAATTAATGTTTTAAAATTAAAACTCCTTTTAAAAGTTTTAAAGTGGTATGGGACACTTTGATTCAAAAATCTATTTTTAAATGGCTTCTTGACAAATAGTGTGACTTTTAAATGATTTTAAGAAAAGGGGGATATTTCCCTCAAATAGTTTTGATGATTATTTTCATATATGTCAACATCCTTCATTATTCATGATTGAGGTTAATGTGATAAAATACAATCTTCCATATTGTATTGAATGAGTTATGTTTGACTGTGGATGTGTTATTTTTATACCATTCATGGTTTGTGGTAGAAGTATTGACATTTCGTATGCTAGTTTTAATACGAATGTTTATGTTATGTTTAAACCTTTTCATATGGGAATGCATTGGACTTAATATGTGACGGTTGGAGCCCGCTATAGCTCCTCGATGCATCGGTAGGTCTCATGAGACAAACTAGTGTCTTGGCACAAGGCCTTGGCAAAATCTAATTTGTAGTCTTGGCACGAGGCCTTGGCTATGTGGTTATGATAGTCTGGCATTATGCATTCCATCATTATGAAAGTGGTTATTGATATTTCATGTGATTATTCGATTAGTAGAATGTCCATGTGAATAAGTAAATGGCATTATTTCATTTTATTTATTCCATACTATGTTGAAGTTAATGTTTAAAAGGCTTTTGTTTTAGTTATACATTGCCTTAAATTTTTATTCTTATTTATGAAAGTTTCCGCTATATTGTTATCCTTACTGGGCATTTGAGCTCACCCCTTTTCTATGTTTTTTTTCCAGGATTATGAAGAAGTAATTTATGAATGAACTTCAGGGATAGTATGAGGGGATATGAAGACAAGATGTTTTTTTTATGATGTAATGTAAAAATTTATGGATGTATCTAGTTATTCCAAGGCTACTAAAATAATTGGTCTTTCGAGACTTGATCTTTCTCGTGATCATGCCAATGTTATGTAATTAATGCACCGACTCTGGGTAACTGGGGTCGGGGCGTTACATATAAGATATTTATATTATTAGATCACACATATATTTTCTGCTCCTATTTTTTTCATTGGGTTTTCATTTTTTTATTCCAATTTTTCCTCTAATTTTTAGTCAAATACAATTTTTTTTGAGAATAACCACCCATGATTCATTTTTTTGGTAGAGTATATTTTTATTCCATATCTATATATGTTAAAATGTTTCATGGATGTTTTAATATAATTTTCAAATATTTTAAAGGTGTTTTTCCTACTAATTCTGAAATTTGTACAATGTTTATACAGGAATTATTAATTTTTTTTTCTAATCATGTTGTTTTTTATTTTTAAAAAAATATTTAAATGAATTTTATTTTTAATGTATACAGTTTCAACATATATTACCCCCTACATGACCGTTATTTGATATTTAATATCCACTATAATATTCCATGGTATTTACATGAAGATAAATTTCCCACTATTCGATGATATTTTATTTTTGATGTTAAAATTAAATGTAATTACATTCTGAAAATTTAAAAAGAATTTTTGAAAAGAATTATATATTTGTTTGAATAAAAACTATAGTAATGTATTAAATATTGTCAATTTAAACTTTTCCATCCATTTTGAATTATAATTATCCAAAAAAAAATTATTTATCTTCCTTCATTTATGATGAATTAGTTATCTTCTATAATCCTTTATAGATTTATGAATTATACATTATTTTTTTATCATTCATATTATTTTGATCATGTTTATTATCATTTTCTATTATTAATTGGATTTTATTTTTCTCCATATTGACCACATTTTTAGTTTCTTGGGTGTATTCAGTGTTATTTATACAACTTTTATATTTTATAATTTTTTTGACAAATCATTATACGATGTTAGTTTATGGAAGTTTATTAAGGATATTGTTCCATTTTTTAGGGAAATATTGACATTCAATATTAGTGATCCAATATGAATTTGAATTTATTAATAAGGAATAATGATAACGTTTTATGTTACCAATTTAATATATGAGGAATTTGTTTGGAATACATAAGTGATCGGTGGGGCCTGGCTATTGATATGCTCTCAATGCATTGCAATGTCTTACTAGACAAAAAAATCTAGGATGATGATTAATGTGAGGCTCTAAAATCATTTAATAATAGTTGGGTATCCGTCTTATAAATAAAAATTATTTACTGTTTATTGGAATATAAACCAGAATGTATGATTCATGATGCCTTTTCTAAGGTCTTAATAGTAAGATTCATGATATCTTCACTATGGCCTTGATAGTAATATCATTAGTGTACATAATTATAAATTTCCATTATTAAACATTTAGATATTATTATCCATAAAATATTTTTGTTTTCCATGGATATATGTTGTATCCCATGTTATTGATTAAATGGAAGATAAATTGATGATTTACTCTACCATCATACGTATTTATGAAAGCTCACATTGTAGGATTTTCCTTTCTAAGAATCTAAGATCACACTTTTTTGTTGTTTTCCTATCCCCATGAAATAAATAAGGATTTATTGAAAGATTGTTGAGGTTTAAATAATGTTCTTCATGATATGTTTTGATATTAGATATTAATGAAGATTTATTGTATTTATTTATTCTCATAATACTACTAAAATGACCGATCCTGCATGGTTTTATCCCTTATATCTGATAGTGACATAATAAAGTAAAAATAAGAAATGGGTTACTTGGTTCAAGGTTGTAAAAGCTGGTATATATTGATTTTTATTAGTAAAGCTGAGATATATTTTTTAAAATCCCCTAAATAACAAGGGAATTATGATGATCTCATATAATATTTGAGATCATTTTAGGGATTTTTATTCCTTGGATCACTATTCATGATGTCATGATCTTATTATGTGTGTGTAAATATTTTGAAATGGTACCTAGTGGAATAATAATTAATCATGATAATAACTATGGTAAATATGGGCATCTCCCATATGATAATGTGAATACTGTGGGTGTTTTATTTGAGAAATTAATAGACATGATAGGGAATATGAACCTGGTTATGACAAATAACCTTGATCATATTGAGAATCATGTTCTTCCAATTTGTGATGAACCTATATTGGATTTATTTATGAAATATAAGACTCCATAATTTTATGGAACCATTAGTATTTTAAAAGTTATACAATGGATCATATCCCATAAATTTATATATTTCTGAAGTAAAAAAATGAAATGGTTATTCTTCCACTGTAATTTTTTAAAAGTTAATAGAATTCAATGGTGGTAATTGATTCTATATACTGGGGGGGGGGGAATAGAGGCATTGAAATGGAAAACAGTTAAGGTGATATTCTTCACCAAATGTTTTCTTTAAGAGTAATATGCGGATATGGAGTGGATAGTTTTTATTTATGAAAGAAGGATGGGAAAATAATTTCTGAGTATGAAGAAATGTTTTTTGTGATGAGAAAGTTATTCTACAAACTGAAATCATAATTAAAAACGTATGACAGAACATTTGTTGTGATCATCAACCAATACTTTGAAGGAAACTAGTATCCCAAACTTTGGTATCATATTATGATATGGTATCATGTTCCGTTAGGATAGAAGAATAATTCTAAAATTAATATATCTTCAAAAATAAATGAATGGATGAAATTGAAATCTAAAAATAAAAAAAAATAAATATGGAAAAAGAGAACAAGGGAAGGGTAGTGATTAAAATTTGTCATAAATTTGTACAGAAACATCATATTAATTGCTTAATGGGAATTATAGTTTGTTACATGTGAAAAGACAATGGACACATATCATAAAAATAAAAGTGAAGGACAGAAATCTACGATAGTCATTATTTCAACTATTAGTATATGTGGCATTATTCGAAACAATTCCCTAGTCATAACTAATTACTATATAAATTTTCATATGGTATTTATTAATTTTATATTAATATATAATAAAACAGATGAATATAATTAGAATAACTTGGGAGTAATTCATGGAAATATAATGGAAATATGTTATTTTATAAATTTATCAATCTTAAATCTTGCCTTAAAAATTTTTCTTTACATGAAAAAATTTAATTAAATATGGAATATTTATTCATTTTACTTAGTCAAGGAATTCCCTAACAGTCATATATAACCATTAGGGTTATTATTTTATTCCAATTAAGGCTATTTATACTTAATTAGTATGAGTATATAATCATGATGTATTCAAAAATGATCTTGAATATTCAGAAGAGTTTTAGGTTTTGTTGGTTAATGTAGAAACTTGTATGATATTCTTGAGATTTAGGATATCCATGCATGACTAGATAGTTTAAATTATAAAATATTTTTTAACTGATTATACAAATTTTTAGTTTTAGAAAAACGTTAGATCATATGGAATAACTAGTTAAAAAATTATTCATAGAAACAAGAAGCTGATTTAAAAACGAATATCATAATCCAATAAAATATTACATTAGTGATTTGAGAATGAAAAAAAATAATCTTATTAATTTACCATTTGTAATATGAAAAAGAATTTGGGTTTAAGACTAGTCAAAATACATTGATGAAATATATTATGTAAAAATATATTCTTATAATTCCCCAAGGAATAAAAGATAAATCAGTCTTTTTTGTGTTTGGAAATTATCACCTCAATATGATTAAATCTTTCGGAAAACACATTTAGAAGTTGAATTATTTTAAAGGAACACATGTTGTTCTCAAAATATTTATTTATAAAATAATATTTTCCTAATATGGAACAAGAAATTATAATTTATAAAAAAAATCTATTATGATTTAATGATACACACAAAATGAATTAAAATTGAGTGGTTGAAATTTTCACAAGGAGGAGATACTATAACACCACAAGATCTTAGTTTGTTAATACTATGTAAAATTGAATGTGATACACCCAACACAAATCTTAAACAAATCACAATATACTATAAAAATATTATTATTTAAATATGACTATTACATTTTAGATGTTGGATTGGTGGATTTAAATAGTATTAATGAAATTACTAAATATATATAGAATATTTTTTCTAATATATTTAATAATTACTTGGAAACAATTATTCAATTTTCAATGCTATGAAATAAATCATATATGGTTATAATCATTTAATGTTCAAATGAGTAATTTTTCTATAAAATCATTTTTATAGTATATAGGATACATTTAAACTATAATTTATCACGATTTTATTAATATTTTTTTTAAATTTATATTTAATCTCTTTAATTTAATTAATATTTATTCATGCATTTATTTTCATGTTTTATATAAGTGATGATAAAATCATTTTATGGTAAAAGTGATATTTTCTAGAGAACTATTTTTAAGTGAATAATTCTATTTTATAATAATAAATAATTGTAGTCACTCAGGATTAAATTTTGGATGAAATTCATTTATAAAATGTTAGATAACATAAATTAAAAATTATTTAATTGATTTTAATTGGAATGAATAAGAATAAATTATTTTTATACATTGAGAATACATTTTTTTATAAAATGGGCTTTTGAGTTTATGTGTATATATTATAATAAATTTGTACCATATTTAGAAATTATATTTGATAGAACAAACTATTTTTTTCTATCATATCCACATTTCCTTAGGATGATTTTTAAATTTTTTTGAATGTGGTTATTTTTTCGGTGAATGGTGAAATAATATTTATTTAATAAATAATGTCAATTTTATGTAATTAACTTTGTATATGAATAAGTAGAATGACTATAAAAGTTTTTTTACAGAAAAATTATATATTATATATTTAATTTAATTTTTTTAAAACATAATTCTGAACTTATAATTCTTTGATTGACATTTATGAAATCAAAATAATGCTTTTACTAAAATGAAAATTTTTATGGTTATTATTTATTAAATAATTATCAATTAGTTTACTTTAAGTTATTATTTAATATTAAATACAAATAATTTTACTTATATTTAAAATTATAGAATTAATTCCAGGGGAATCAAAATCATACATTATTTTTACATAAAATCGTCTTTGTGCTTCAAAGGGTCATTATTCTAATAATAGTTTTCATTTTGTTTTATGAACGTATACTGAATTTAATTTATACCAATTATAGTAATTGAATAATTTATAATTTATTGATTATTTTTATTTAGAGTAAATATTATTAGGTAATGAGACCAACTCAATTTTTTATCATAATGTATAATGATCATGGATAAAACTTTATATTACTATAAAAGTTAAATGGGATTAAAGAGTGGAATAATCTAAAGAGATAGAGGTGATAGTACCTAATTTTGTTCCCAAAATCCATTTGGTTGAATTGATTTAAACTATATATCATCCCAATTTTTTTTCAATCCCATTTGGAAACACATTCCTATTTGAACAAATTTATTATATTTTAATGTTATTTATACTTACAAATTTTCCACCCACAACACTTATAAAATGGAACCTCCTATTTCATTTTCTCTACATTTGTTGATCCACTTCCCTCGAAAAATCCTTGATCCAATGACATTGTAACTTTATTTCACTATAAATAGATTTCATTTTCACCTCAATATACCACTTAAAAAGTTATTAAGGTTTATGAAAATGGAGGCTACCAAAATTAGGGGCATTTTTAACAAGTTTTACCTAGTAAATTAATTCTTAAACATCCTAAATACCATTAAAAAATATTAACATAATTAAATAAATTTATTTACAATATCTTGATGGAATTATTTAAATTTTACATCCATTTTTTTCTCATTTTCATCCTATGAAAAATGAAAATGACGCACATGTATACATATAGATAATTTTTTTTCACATAGAAATTTGTAATATTTTTCATCACCAAAATAATATGGATGTTTATAAATATGTCATTAGTAAATATTTTTAATATTTATGACTTCTAATTTATTCTTTAATAAAATAAATCTTATAACTTATTACCCTCTCAACTATTAGAAAATGATAACATCACTCTTGCATAAAAGTAGATTACCACCTTCACAAATTGATGTGATTGTTTTTTCATCAATGATTTATAGGGATGATCATAAAGATAAATTAAATTACATTATATGTTTTTTTTAAAAAATATGTCACTATAATTAATAATTATTATATAATTTTGTTCCTTTCATACAATTAGTAAAATTAAAATATTATTTACTGTACTTGTGGAGTATCACCTCCATGAGAAACATATTTCATTTTTTGATTACTTCTCTCATTAACTAAACCCTATAATATATTCCCCTCCTAGGTCCAAAATGAGTTAAGGGAGGTGGTGACATCTTGATCTCCAATTCTTGTAGTCCTCGGGTTGATGACTAGCATCGAGGGTATATTAAGAATACACATCGGAGGAATTTCCCTCTAAGAGAACATGTGGATAATTCTGATAAGGTATATGTTCCAATAAAAACATACACAGAAATATATATGAAAGAAATACTAAATAAAAAATTTTAATTTAATAATATAAAAAACGAATTATAGGGGAACTACATGTATGAAAATGGTAAATACGACATCAACCAAAAATCCCAAACATTTCATGCCTAACCATGAGCTAGTTTTATCTAGTTTGATCTCAAACCTGATCCATATGGTCTGAAACTTGTTTATATTCAAATATGATGAGTATGAAATTATAATATGTAGTATTCTCCAAGAAACTCCTCCTAGAAAAGATAAATAATTAAGGATAAAGAACACTGAAAAATAGTGAAACATACTCATAACCTAAACAGTTATACTGAGTTCGGGGGCTCACTATGGTTAAAACTCACCACGTATCACATACAAGAGAGGATAAAATAAAATAAAAAAACATCAAGGGTAGCCCACTACCACTTCCACACTATTTTATCACTCTTCCACAACATCACACATGCTGAGTGATCTGTCCATAAAATAAGATAGTATAAAAACACCGGGTATATGTATCACATCATGCACTATGTGCATTACATCATCACAAAATCCCATATGATTTCATCATAGAGAAACTAGGTATTTTTTTTGGAGACACCATATCCCATATGATGTGTATCATACATTATTTATTACACCATAATCCATTATAATACATACACCGAGTATGGTACCTCCATCCATCAAAGCCTATACACATATTATCTAAAATAATCTTTTGGGTATTATATCTAGAGATATATGTGTGTGAAATAAGAAAAATACATAATAACCTTATATAAACATATATGGGAAAACTATCCATTGGTAATAATATCACAATTCACTACCATGAGAAAAGTGAAAGGCTAAAGGGGGTAATCGGCCATCCATCCTCATATTGGTATGTTGGGGAAAGCACCCTCCCAGAGTTCACTGGGTGTCTATTTACCTAAAAAACATGGGTATTTTAGTGTATGAGATAAAAAATCATACATGATATAATATCTCTCACAATCACAATATGGAAATATACTAGTCTTATACTAAATTGTAGATTACAACTGTTATACACCTAGCTACCTTGGCTATGCCTATATATAATGTAATAAAAGATTCATTAAAAGAGCTATATTTAATTCATTATTTTATTTTTACCCAAACCTTTTTCAAATATCTTCCCCAACCATTAATGAACAACAATAATCCACATAGATTAGTAACCTTATATCCATGTACATTCCCTCAAGGCATAATCTAAACCGAGACAAAAAATTGTCAAAATTAATGTCTTTTTAGTACATGATTTCCTTTAGCACTAACCCCATTGGTTATGAATTATTTAACAATTATATGAATCATTACATAATCATTGTACACTATTAAAAAAATCCTAATATTCCACCAATAGTAAACATGATACCAAGCGCACCCAGTTGCCTCAAGTAGAGGGGAGAGGAATGTAGATAAAACATGAATCCCCACCATCATCCATTATATAGATTCATTTCAGGAAAGCATCCAACATCATCACATCATTGGGTAATCATATATTTATCCCATTATATCATCTCTAGTGTCATATTTGACACCTTCATGGATATACATATGAAATTATGCATCATAGGTGTCAACTAATGCCACATATTCTAAGCCTCCCTACCCAATATCACATCATCCATCTCTGGGCCAATCATCCTAGGATCATAACACATCACATAGTGAAGCCCACATCTAGAGAAAATAAAAATGAAAAAAGAAATAAATATATTAAATAGGGAAATCTAGGCCCTAAAACAATACGTCCAACCTTTATAGAAAATGAGAACTCATAGCTCCAATCAGAAGGCACTTAGACATCTCATAAAAATTGGAAACTCATTCCCTAACTAATGTAATTATAGAACAACCTGTTTTTATTCCACCTTTACATAACTAATTCAATATTCATATGTTACATCAATGGTAAACCTTAGGAATAAATATATAACAAGCTACAAAATTAATTAATAAATTATTTTAAAACCTTTTTTCTATTATACATTCCAATTTTAACAACTTATGTAATTCCAAATTTTTAACATTCCTCAAATTATTTCCCTCAACTAGTGTCAAATACTTCTCATTATTTATAAATTTAGACCAACTTAATTAATTACACAGTAAATAAAACATGCGATCAAAATAAATTTGATCATTATAAAATTAAAACAAACACTAGAGTAATTAAACAAGCATATTTATCACCAATACAATTAAATATAAATTAACTATAGATTTATATACTCAACACATTCCAATAGGAATGAAATTATAAAATTATAATAATAGAATCCAACAAAATCATAGAAAAAATCACTAACTGTTTTTCTAATCATGAGGAAAAGCATTATAATGGCCGAAATCAATTGGAAATGAAAAAAATACAATTCTAAATTAATCCATTTCAGACATAATTATTACATTTCCATTTCCATCGAAGTGGATCAACCATGAAAAATCTATGAATTTCATATAAATAATTAGGGTATGTAATGAATACCTACCTAGAATAAGAATCATCACTCGACTCTCTCCACAAAAACAGGGGTTGTGTGCAAGAGGGAATCACTGATTGGGGAAACCTGAGACAGTAGCAGTCAGATTCCATAAATCGAAGGAGATTCTTCAAAACTTCTAATATCATGAGTAAGAAAATAGGAAGGAATGAAAGGTGTTTTGTTTCTTAGTAAATAGATATGATACTTTCATAATTTCAGATTGTAATGATTTAATGCCATATATTGTAGAAATTATTAAACTCCACACAGGGATACTCAATTACAACCTTGTATCACTTATAAAATCAGGAATATAATTATCCTTGATGTATCATCCTGTTATGGACCTTGATTCCTACGGCTGAATGACCCACATGGTCAATTTTGTGAAACTAGGATAAATATCTATGTGGCAATTTCACATAGCCAAAAGGAAAATGTATCCACAATCACCATGTAACCATTTTCACATAGGTGATTTTTCATACAGAAAATTCACTTATCTGATCACTCACTTCGCTGATTTCTCATGTAGGTGATCCATGTATCAGATTCCTCAAGTATCAGATTACTCAAATAGATGATACACATTGATGATTCATCCATAGAGCTAATATTCACACATATACAATCCATGTAGATGATCTCTACACATAGATGATCCAACCAAGTAGCCAAATCATTCAAGTATCCAATTTCCTATAGATTAAATGGATCAACATAGATATTTTAGTTGATAGTGAATTAATATCTCACCCATGATTAAACCACAAATATGTGATGCAGAAATCTTCCATATCTTGAATCCTCCATGCTTCCATATTTTATCATCCAACGACCTATAGACACACTCTAGGACACCACTGAGTATCATGATATTTTTAAACAAGTAATGGGACACATTAGATTGATATGTTCCCTTTGATAGGATACTTCTAAAAAAATTCTCCTCCTCGAGAATCCAGAACCAAACCTAGAGATAAAGTGAACAGGGTTTGTCCAAGATTCCACCATATGAGATAACTCTCAAGGATATAACCATTATAGGATATTAAACACATCATTAGCGGGAATATGCATAAATTTACACAATATAAACAACCTTCTCCAAAACACTCTCCTGAGGGAGATACATCTCAAAATAGAGCAAGGTTACCAACAAGAAACAACATGGAACCATCTCATAAAAAATGATGTTTAGCATCCACCAGAGAATAACATTTAAATAGAAGAAATAAACATAAAATATAATAGGGTACTATGTTTAGATTAGTGATTCAGGTTCATAGGTACTCTCCTCCATTCCATTGTTGCACAACATGACATGAACCAAGGGAATTTCATGCCCATGAAACACCATCTCCAATTAATCATGGATTTTTATAAGCCAATCCTGGAAGTTCATATCATCATCAGCATAGTCCTCACCCCAAAATATCAGATGGGAGTCATCACAATGATAAAGATGGATATTTTACTTGAGAAAAAAACATTATATTATTCTCATCTATGGTGGAAGTGTTATCCATTACACCATGGTTCAAACATCACCCAACCCCTTGAATGACCCAAATAACTAGGGATAAATATTAATACAATAACTAAGATTTCACTTCCCATGATGGGGACTCACTATTAAGAACACATGATCTCAAACATAGAAATTCATAGGTCTCCTATTATTTCCAACATAGGATTTCTACTAATTTACCACTACCTTCATCATTTCATTAATTACTTGTACCATATATGTCATATTCTATACCAGTTATGTCCTATGAATTGCTACCTCTCTTACACTAGTCTATCATAATAGAAAACAAAAAGATCATTATTAAAAATATTCAATGTGTTTCATACCAATAGTGGATTAAATACTATTATTGTAATAAAACTTGACCATAGGAAGGTTCCTTATAAATAAACCTCAAAAATACTAGAAGAAAGAGCTCAAAATGTATTCTATTGTATGGATGGTTACCTATGTCTGACAATATATATTCGGATGAATGGTGGTTCTAAGGAACCATTGAAAAAGAATAAATTTTTGTGACCGCTCCCCACATTGGAGTGAAAATGAGGATCAAAATAAGTGATAATATTTTCTAGGACTCTATGTAGTCACACTACCTCCTCCAAATACTACCTCGATAAAACAAACTCTGAGCTCGAATCCCTAATTTCTATAGAGAGTGTTGATTTTTTCTAAAAAATACACCATCACCCACAAAACACAATATCCTCTAAAATATTGAGGTAAAAAGTTAATTAATACGTACACCCACATCACCTATGGAACATATAACTACTAGAGAAAACCACTAGGAACACAGTACTCAACCTTCATCTTAGGTAAGATAAAACATCAAGGGAATTTTTTTTAACTGCATGATTTATCCTAGGCCATAAAAAATGAACTCTCAAGTCTCAATACATCTTTGTAAGACGAGGATTCACCATTAATTGTGAGATATGGAAGTAATAGAGAACCATCTCAAACATCATGTAGGTAATGAAAATACATTCTTGAACCAACACCTGATTTACTCCAACCTTAGACTAATCCTAATAGGAACTACTAAAAACAAGTCAGTCTCTCTAGAACTCCACCTATAAATTCCCAAATTGTGACTCCTCCATCTACATCACCAAATATGGATTAAATTTCATCTATAGATGTAATAAATGACCTATTACCTGTCCAATATCTATATGTGTTCTCGGGAGTTATTCTATCACTCTTAAAGAATGTCATGATTCACACATGAAATGGATATTTTACTTCCAGCTCAGTACATCTGCTACAACATTTCCCTTTATGGGCATATATCAAATCATGAAATTATAACCCTATAATAATTCCATCCACTGATTGTGGCATTAGTATAAGTTATGTTTGCAGACAATATACCTCAAGATCTTATTGTTAGTAAATACCAAAAAACACTCACCGATGAGGGAATGTAGACATAAATTAAATGTATACAAAACTACCACAACTCATGATCATATGTGTCCTAGTTTCATTCTGAAGGATGTAACTACTAAGAACCATAAGAAACAATTGATCTATGCTACAAAATAAAAAAACACAATCAAAGACCCAAAGCTTCATAGAAAACATCAAATTAAAGTCCCTCTATAAAAAAATGACAAGAGTGATAAATAAATTCTACTTCATGTAATGAAATGTTTCTTGGGATGGGTATGTCCATAGGGATTATAGATCCATTCTAGTCAATGGTGACATTGGAATCACATCCACTATGAAATCATTTATGAATATCCTGTAATACCTCAAATAAGAATGAAAAATCCGCACCTCTTCCACTATCATGAGGACTACCTAATGCATAAACTCCTTTTTCAATGATGGGTCAAAATCTTATCCATGATGGGACACAACACGGATCAAGAAACATACATAAAGAGCCCATAAATAGAACTTTGAGAATATACTGAATATCGTCTCATGTTGAAGAACTCTCAAAATGTCATGAAGATGTTCTACATGCTGCTCTGTAGACATTGAGTACCGAATGATTCTATTGACATAAAAACCCATGAAATTATCTAGTAACTATCCAAAAACTATTTTTATCACCCCCAAGAACATTTCTATAAAATTCATCACATCAAAAGACATCTAAAAAAATGTACAATGACTAGGAGGAAAACAGAAATCAATCTTTAGGATATCCCCATCCTTCAAACGCATATGATGATACACTTACTACAAATCAATTTTCAAGAACTAACTTGGTCCCTTCAGATAGTAAAATAAATAGTTAATATATAGAAAATATATATGTTGTTCACATTTACATGGTCGAAGTGATGATAATCAAACCAAATCTTCAAATTTCAATCCGCCTTCTATACAGTCAAAACTAGTACACCCAACGGTGAAATGATCAGCCAAAAAACCTTACTATAGTAGATCATCAAGATATATATGAATCTATTGCAACTTTTAAGGTGACGTACTATACAAATACATCGATATAAAATATTGTACTGGGTGTCGGTCGATCCCAAACTCTATCACCCATCGAGGGGGAAATGATACAACCTCCTCATGAAAGACATCAAGATACTCTTCTACAACACTAGGAATCATTTACTACTGAACCTATGAAAAACATATCTCATGCTTTTCCATAAAACATGATAAGGTAAAAACATGACTCTGACCCATAATAGGGTCTCTCTCACCACTGAACACTATGATCTCTGCATCTGCATCATAGAACCGAAGGAACCTCTTGATGAAATCTATGATATCATGAACTGAATACAACAACTCTATGGTGAGGATGATTCCATATGGGATTATTCTTAAACATATATAGTCTACCCAAGGGTAGTGAATCCACATAACTAGCTAATAGGATCTATAAACATTATATAAGTTATATTAAACTCCAAAATGGGCAGTGAATGCCAAGGGAACTGGAAGCATCTCTTCCTTATATCCCAAATCATTGATATGGGATGGTGACAAAAAAGAGTGTGTCAATCCAGAATCAAATAAGGTAGACACCCATGTAGAAGACTTGAAAATGTCTCCTTGAATGATGTAAAGATACCCCGATTCTAGAAAACTGAAATCATGAAGCTGGTCTTGATGTAATCTGCGACATAATTGACCCTAATGAAGACCATCTCCATAGATGAAAAATTATCATTGCAGGAGGGAATGACCTTGATGATGTACTCTTCATACCCCATATCATCTATACTAATCCTAGACTAGATCACCCTTCAATTTCTACCTCAGATGAAGCTACCTCAATAAAACACTGAGTGTATGTCAAATGCTCAAAAAAGTGAATAACTATCTTCACAGTTGAACTCAGACTCTACAATAAAAACATACATATGATTCCCTGGCATAGGAATGAGGTATTACAACTATAGATAAACAAGATGTTGAGGGTTATGACCTACTCCCATATGATGGAAAGATATTCTAACCAAACAACTAAGAACTCCGAACCATAGTCATTATTATTGAAAGATCCTATAGAACCCCCTTTCACTATGCCATTGATCTATCCAACATCCTCCAATTGAATTTCATTTTCACTACAACCTCGAGACATGTATCCAACATAAATGGGTGACCAAGTGCTGGATCTGTTGATGTAAATACTCCTCAAATCCTTTTACCCTTGAATCTTCATTTTTATACAGTTATGAAGCACCTCACAAAAGTGTATTGAAATGGATTTGAAATTATCATTCGCTAGAGATCCATTATTGATGTATAAGAAGCTCTTGGAAACTAAACTCCATAAATTATAAAGAAATAAACTCTTCTTGAAACCATTATAATAAATCCAAATATGAGAATGCTTGCACTGCATGATCCTTGAGGAACAAGAACCACTACAGACTTGATACTCTACACAAAATCATCATCTCCAATAAAAACTAGTGCCCCTTTAGAGTATAGATAAAAAAATCCTATAATAACCACATCCAACCAGTATTTTGTGGTTGAAACTAAATGGAACCCCTCATACATATAAAGCTTCTAGTATTGAAACTCTTGAAGTTTTCTCCCCCAATTTTCATCATCATCGACCTTTACTATATAGTGATCTCTTAGACCGTGATAGTGAAAATATTTGGTCAACCCAAAACATAATAGGATGTATAAATAGATAATGTCCAGTAAAATCACAAACTATTAAATTCTTAAAGTTTTAATATGGATGTTCTACCTTTAATAAAATAATTATTTTTTATCTTGTTAAGGTTTTATCATATCCAATGGTCTACCCATTATAAACATCGGAACAAAGAATAACGATTCATGATCATTTCTTAGGTATCTAATATTAGACTAGTATCACTTAATTTAGTTGTTTTTGTAAACATAATGGTCCATACATCATATTACAAGGGGGCCTCAATGTCCATGTCTCAGTTGGTCTCTTGTGTTTACATCACCTACTAAACATACATGAGACTATTTACCTATGAGCCAATGGAACCTATATTGTGCCAAACTCAAAAACTCTATCCTATATATCAACCTAATACTCTGATACCACTCTTTTATTACACCCATCATTTTACCCCTCCTAATTAAACAATGAGAGAAAGGATATGGTGACTGGTCAAGTTACACCTCTAGTAGGCTGAGAGTTAGTGACTATTAGTGAGGGTCTAAACATCTTCCATATGGCAGAAATTTCACTAGAAAAGACATAATGATGCGAGAGATAATAAATATATGTCAATTAACATGTCCTCATAAATATAAATGAATTAAATCCTAATTTCATACATTTAATTATATAATTCACTAAAAGAACATAATGGGGAACTACATGTACCAAAACTTTAACGATGATAACAACCAAAATCCAAAGTTGATTATACAAAACCATGAAATAATAGTATCAAGATAGATCTCCTACATACACATAATGACATGAAAATAGTTTATATATAAATCTGGTGATAATAATAGTGTACTCCATAGTATTCTCCCTGAATCCTCTCTGGGAAAAGATAATGAATGAATGTTAAGGTACTGTGAGCAATAGTGAAATTAACTCATCACCTAATTGGTATACTATTTTCCCAACATGACCACGATTAACTCTTACAAAGTATCACATATAAGAGATTATATAATATTTTTAATAATGTTAACGGTACCCCACTCCCTCTTCCCCATTGGTTTTCTCCCTTCACCAATATCGAACATCCTGAGCCTTTTCAGTACAAAATAATCTATCCCATAGAATCATGGTATATATATCCCTTCTTGAACATCATGTTTGACATTACCATATCAACCCAAATATCATCATCATATAATAAATTGGTAGTTTTTGGTATACAAAGTGGCCCACAGGATGTTTATCATACATCAAGTCTTATACCTCAAGCAATCACAACCCATACACTAAGTAGGGTACCCCATGTTATAATGAAATAAACACATCATATTTATAATAATACTTTAGATACTATATCCAAAGATACACTTGAGTGAAATAATAAAAAGGTATCATATCCCCCTACACATATATATGGGAAAAATAACCACCATGTACACCAACATGAGTAACTACCATGAGATAATAGTAGGCCATAGGGGGCATATTATGAAAATTCACCAATAAATGTGGTTCAATATAATGACTATTGAGGTAAAAAACCTGCATACAACTTACAATTATAGAATAATTATTCGTGGATCCTATCATTATTGGAATAGGCTGAATATATTGTTAAACTTTTAAGGTTTTTAACCCTGATTTTCCCCAGAATAGCCACCATTTTAGAACTGTGGTGGTTGGTCTAGTACCACACATGTCTACGGTTAAAATAGACCCATTTACACTATTTTAGAATCCTGGAAATAACAATACTGTCTGTTCCAATGAAAATATATCTATTTACAACAATGAAAACCATGGCTATAAGTGTGGAAATTTCAATGGTTTTGAAACAATGTCTATAGGTTTCTTAAAAAATATGCCAAATAATATTTTAACCCTATAACTCCCCTACCGAGAACCTAGAAACTTACCACAACATTATAGACTATTATTTATATATATATATATATATATATTATATATTTTTATAAATTTTGTAAATATCCATCAAACCATTAAAATATTCCTTCCATCACCCTTATCGTGTGGACTTTTTCCCATCCACATGCGTGGGAAACAAATTCCCACAGTTTACAAAAATATTGGATACATATGTTCTCCATAGGAAAATTTTTTAAAAACCTATTATATAACCTCCTAGGAAAAACCGATATATATTTTTATCAAAACCCATGGATATAGGTGTAAAATATAGCCATAATAGTTTGGAAAACAATTGATATATGATTTTTTCTAGTAGTGGGTTGTCATACATCCATCGTACCATTGGATTTATGGGAAACGCCCTCCAAGAGTCCATTGTGTGTTAGTTTCCATAACTAAGAAGTGTGGGGAGGATATGTGATCAAAAATCATACATGAAAAAAATATTTCTCACAACCACAATATGGGATTTACCTAGTATTAGACTCACCTATGGCTAAAGTCAATCGAACTCTTAAATTGTAGAGGTAAGACTATACATCCTATACACAAACAAGCATCTACCGAGCTACATAGAACATATTATTTTCTGTTTACCACTAACATTTAGAAATTAATTCATTATCCATTAATTATTAAATTTCAAACATCTTTCATCATTAACTATTAAGAATAACCAATTCCCTCTAGTTATAATTTAAATTGAGTCCATGGTTTCTCAATTTTAATATCTTTTCATTATTTTCATTCTATAAAAATCTATCCTAATGGCTACAAATTAATTAATCATTATTAGCATAATTAAATTATCTAGTTACTCTTGGGAAACCATAATAACATTCCACCAAGAAGATACATATAACCAAGAACACCCAGATGAATCATGCAGGGGAAAAATGAATGTATATAAAACAACAAAGATAAACATTGAATATTAAATAGATTCATATTCAGAAGGCATACAGCTATAAAACATCAATAGGGCACCCCATATTCTACCCATTCCATCATCTCTAATATCATCCCTGACACCCATTTGCATATCCCATTTCATTTCGCCATCATAGAATCCCCACCCTATATCACATCAACCATCCCAAGCTCAAAACCCATCATATATTGAAGCTAACATGCAGAGAATATCACAAGATATAAAGAAACAAACATAGTAAATAGAGAATTGTAGGCCCTAAAACAAGGCTCCCATCCTTAACAATAAACAAAATTATATTGATCCAATCACAATGTACATAGAATTATCAAAAAAATGTGAAAATAATGTGATTGAAATGTATTTATCAAATAACATGTTTTTATTCATTCATGATGTAAATTATTCATTATTCCTATCTTCCAACTATAGGAAACCTAAAGCATTAAGCTATAAAAAGATGTAAAATTTATTTATAATTTATTTTAAAGCACAGTTCCAAGTATAAATTCTAGTTTTTGTAAGCTTATACAATTCAACTTTATTAACATTTCTTTAATTTTTTTCATTAAAAACCGTAGACATGATTCACTTTCATTATAAAATTCCATGAACACATGTAATTTAATAGTCAATTAAACATGTGATCAAAATAAATTTGATAAATATCAAATTAAAACAAACACCAACTTAATTAAATATGCCTCTTTATTATACATCCAAATAATAACCAGTTAATTATATATTTATGTGAATCAACACATTCCATTATAAACAACATGATAAAATGAACATAAAAACACAATGTATTAAAATATAATAGATCACACACAATCTAGAAAATAAAATGGAAAATTGTTATCGTGATAGAAATAAATAATTTATGATCCCAATATATTTAATTGTTAATCAAGTTAAATATTAGTTAGGATAATTACATTTCATTACAACGGGTTAAACCATGATAACTCTATGAGTTCATAAAAATAATTAGGATAAGAAATGAATTCCTTACCATTAAGAAGAATCTGCAAAATATTAAATGCACACAAAAATTGGGGGCATAAGTAAGAGGAAATCAAGAATATAGGATACAAGATTCAATATAAGTAGGATTCAATGAATCTATGGGAAACCTTGAGATATTCAAATCTAGAGAGAAGAAAAAACTTAAATGAATGAAGTGTATGCCATTCATTTTCAGGATAAAAGATGTAGTACAATTAGAATTTAAGATTGTAATGATTTAATTCAAACTACTGATTATAACTTTAAACTCAACACCAAGATAATTTTTTAGAGCCTCCACCAACTCAGAAAATCATGTATAATGTTATCCTTGGTGAATCATCCTTTAAAGGCCCTTTATTTGTGCAGCCAAAATAAGCACAATGGTTTTTTCATAAAAATATAGAAAATATATAGGTGGCCAATAAAACATAAAATAATTACACACATAGAAAAAATCTCCATATTATAATTTTCACATAGCTAATTTATCGCATGTCAAATTCATGTATACGATCTATCATGTGTATAATTGCTCTGGTAGCTGATCTAAGTATTCTACCACTCAAATATAATTTTTCTCATGAAATTGATCAATATAGATGTTTCATCCACATATATAATCCAATTAAGAAATATCTCAACATAGATAATTCACATAGTTTATCTCTTCATATACCCAATCCACCCATATAGAAAATTCTTTCAAATTGTTGATCACCTAGACAACCAATCTCACATAGTTGATGGCTCAATTAATCCATTTTGATTGATCATGAATCATTATCTCACCCCATATATTAACTAAAAATTCCTGACATGAATCACATATTTCTCATGAATCCTTATTGTTTCTATATTTGTCATCTAAACACCACCGGACCTTCTCTTGTCCTCCTCTAAGAATCATGATCTTTGGGAACATGCTAAGGGTCAGAGTAGATGGTTCTGAGCCCTTATAACTGCATTTCATGGATGATTTTAAAATTATATATAATTAAAAAAACTATATTCATGACATTATTGATTTTATTAAAATTATGTATCCATCTTACAACACATTTAAAAATAAGAAATATTTCAAAGTAAATTTGGAGAAATTGACCAAACAACATTAAGTGGTCTATGTAAGAAATATCAATTCATTAAATGGATGTTAAATGATTATTAAATGTTCTAGAAAATTAAATATTTAGGAAAAAGGTTTTGATAATTCATTTAATATTTTTATTTTTATTGAGGAGGATATAACGTGTATGAACAAGAAGGCATCCATGGTAATGAAATTTCATCTCAATTAAACTCTATTAAGATATATTTTATATTAGTAACCTATTTATTATGTATTATATTTAATTTCCCTTCGAAAAGTTATATCATAAATTACTCATTAGTTAAAATATTAAAAGATTCAATTCATAGTTTCTATTTTAAGGTGTTTTTATTCAATGGTTATTAAATCTGTAAAGGATTATATTTCAGCCTCACACTTATTCAGGATTTTTTATGTTTAAATTCATATTAGAATAATCATATTTCCATTATATGATTAAAAATATATATTTTTATCAAATGTTTATTTTGGGGGTTTTCATGTTTTTCTACAAACACTTCTTTTTTTGGATATTAAATACCGATATAAACTTTTGATGGAAACATAATCTCATTTCCACTTTTTGGTCGGGAATATAATTCTTCTATATATATATTTTTCAATTCATTATATGTATTTTTTACCTACATTTAAAGTATTTTAAATTTATTTTTCTATAAATTTTTAATTTATTCAATATATTTTAAATGTAATATTTTAATAATTTTCTATACAGATTATTTTTGACTTTGTAAAAATGTGTGAAAGGATTTATATTTTTATCTTATATGACCTGAATGAATTTTCATGTCCACATGACCATTATGACGTGTTTAGATTAATCTAAAAGTTCCATTTACTTTCAAATAAATTCTTTTAACCATTTTTTTGATATTTCAACTTTTCTTGAAAAATAAAATTTCGATATTTTCAATATGGTTGAAAAGAATTTTGAAAATGAGTTATAAAATCATTTTTAAAAAAAGATACAAAATATCTATTTAATGTCATATGGATTATTTCACTAACATTTTACTCTCTAATTATTATAATTATTTCCTTTATTTACCACCATTCATGAGGAATTAGATTTCATATATAATTCATTACCAATTTATGGAATATACCTTATTTTGTTATCATTCACTTTCTGTTGAACAATTTCTATATGACATTCAATTTTTCTGTGGGGATTACATTTATACTATATCAAAAACATTTTTAGAATCATGGATGTATTAAGTATAATTTCTAAAACTTTAATATTATATAAATAATATACCATTTTAATATATGATTCTAATTAAAATATTTTTATTATAGAAGTTATTTCATTTACTAGGGAAATATTGATGTTATAAATTCTAGGTTCAATATAGATATTTATTTATTGATAATGAATATAGATTATGTGTTAGACTATTGAATAAATATATGAGGACATTATTATAACTATGTATTTGATGGTTGAGTTCCAGTTATAGATAGCCCCTTGATGTGTCTTGATTTCCCATAAGGCAATAAAAATTTACAAGATGAACTGACTAAGGCTGTAAGATCATGTCCTAACAATTGGGTGTTTGGTGTATACCAACCCATTACTGAAAATTTCATAGAAAAAGGCCTTAATTAAAATAATAATTATAATTTAGGAAATTCCATGATAGTATGATTCATGATATCATGTATGATTCCTTGATTATAAGATATTTAATTACAAAAAATATGAATTTACTTTATTAAAATATCAGTTTTTATTATCCATGTGATTTTTTATATTCCCTGAATATATTTTTAAAATCAATTTATTTATTAAAAATAATATGTAGTAATTATTTACTCCAATATATAGTTTATTCATAACATATTAATGATAATATTCATTGTATTCATTCCATTATTCAGAATCTGTGGTTAACATTTATTATGTTTACCTTTCACCATAATATGAAGAAGGAATATATGAATGATATGAAAGGATGAAAAAATGTTTTTCAAGATTTGTTTTAATTTTTACAATTTAATATAGAAATCATATATGTATCTAGTACCAAAAAACTACTAATCAACTCAATATTTAAAGGGGGGATCCCTTGTATCATTCACTAATATGATATTGTTAACACTAGGTCTAGGTTACTAGATTCAGGGTGGTTACAAAAAAGGAATAGAGCTATCTATTCTATTAAAATCATGGATACACATATGCATAAAAAATATATTCCAAAATCACTTTAGTGTCATCATAACCTCCAAATAATCTAATCATGATTGTCATATCCTAAATCACATTATATTATAAAACTCACATAATAATAAAGTACCCACTCACTTTCCTCTATGTCAATGAGGACCAATAAACCACCTATCATCCAACCCATAACCATAAGAAAAATAAGAAAAAGTACTATCCACACATTTCTACATACCTGACCCACACCATCAATAGCCTTATCTTATCACCTAAAGAAAAAATTATAGGACATATTTACAAACTCAATTGTACCCAATTTACCTATGTATCTTAACAAAATCATGTCACACTTTATGCTCACATTGTCACGACCCACTCCCACCAAAGATGCCTCTTCTGAGCTGGAAATGGTGAAAAGGAGATGATGGTCCCCGAGTCTCGCCTCTAGTAGGCTACGGAGTGGCGACTAGTACCAAGGGTATGAGTTTTCACAAAAATGGGAGGCATTAATCTTTTTATTAATTAATATCGGGAAATATGATGAGTCAAACACCAAAATAAAAGGGAACAAGTAAATGAAAATAAACCCAAAACGAAGCCCATATACATGTTTTATAAAATACTGAATCAAAAGTACAAGTACAAGAAAAGCCCCAAAGCACGATACCAAGAAAGGAAAGCAAAAACTGCAACCAACAAAACTCCAACACCCAACTAGCAAGGCCCTGCATGGTCCCTGAAGTCCTCCTGAAAACCTGAAAGTAAACGTAGGGTGATCATACAAGTATACTCAGTAGGGAAACCAAAAGCTCTCGTTCACTAGTGGGGAAACATCCTAACACCCCATTAGAAAACAGAAGGAACCAAAGCCTAGAAAGGAATCTATCCACCCAACCTTACCAGCCACACTCACCAAATATCGCAAGTCAATAGAGTAGTATAGTAATATTATCAATGTATGGGTACCCAACACCACCTTCCCACTGAATACTACTCAAGCCCTCACGCCTAATGCTCTGATGCTTCCCCCTCTTCCTGAGCTAGTGCCGTAACCTGGCCATACAAAGCTTGAGCTAGGGACGCAACCTGGCCATACGAAGCTCATATTATCCCACCGACACACAATCCTCGGCTATAACCACATATCATCCCACATTCCGTCGGCACTCAATCCTCGAACATAACCACACCTCATACCAAAGAGACCTGGGAACCACAACACATCTCATATCGAAGATTCTTGGGAAACATCTATTGTAACCTGCCCGAAGGATCTTGGGCTATAGAACATGGAAGAGGGAGCACAATGAAGAACAGTAACCAACCATCCTTGGGATGTTTGGGAATCTCACCACCCCATCCCACGGGTGTTCGGTATGTGGTTCTCAACATGGGTGGGGTGCATAAAGAAATATAAAACGTACATATTTATATAATTAGATCAACCACTCAACCCATCCTAAGGCTTCTACACAAAATATCTGAGCACATGCCTTAACATTTCTACCAAAAAAGTATGCACACAACGAATATCCCCAAACCCCATTAAGCTTCTCATGTTTCAACAATTTTAGTTTATTAGTTCCTTAACAACCGAGAATCTAACAACAACCAAACCAGATAAAATGATCGTAAAACATATCCCTACCAACCACAAATAAGGTTAGGGAAAACACAAGAAACACAAAAACATTTTCTTTTATCAGCCAATAAATTCCGTTGATTTTCCATATTTAATCATCTACCATGCCCTAGAGTTCATTAGATAACTCTTCCACTTTTATTAATATTCACAACCCATCCCTGCAGCCATGTTTCCAACCACCACAACCACAAAAACCTCGGAAACAAAACCCATACCACACCATTATCCCTTCAATACCATTCACCACAGCTTCGCAGCCCATCACAACCATATGATACACGCCAACCCACAACCAAACCAACTACTGCCCCACCAATAACCCATTCCACAACAACCCACGAAACACCCCTTCACATAACTAAACCCCAACCAGCACCAAAAAATCCATTCTTCCATTTAATTTAAGTAGGGTGATCATACAAGGGTTCCTGGTATTCATTTAATCATCCAATTTTACATGATTAACCAATTTACACTTTCTATAAATTCCATCCACTAAACAATCTAGAAAAACAAGGAAACATCTAATGGCCCAAACAAAGGCCCCCAACGACCGTGATGTTTAGTAGGCTTAAGCCCATTCAATTCACAACATAATCAAAGGAGAATCAATGATGGAAATAAAAAAACAAAACCAACAAAGATCTCCCCAAAATCGTTCTTTAAACAGTTATTATCTTTATTTACCGGTTCAAGTGTACCTCATAAAACAAGAGGATACCCACCCTGCATGATGCACAAAAGTGAGAGAGAGACGAAGGTAATATCCCTATCTCAACAGTTTTTGACGAAACCACGACGGTCGAAGAACACTCAAGAAACCGGGACGATTCTCCGCGTATCCTCTTTAGATATCCTCTCCTAACACAACCAAGACCAAAGCTCATCATATTCGAAATCCACACACTTAGATCAACGCATAACGGGTGTAGATCTAAGAAACCGAGAGAATAGGAGTAGTATATCTATGTAGATCTAGGAAAACAAGAAAGAACGATCACATACCTCACGAAATCGGCTTCGATTCGCCAATAAAAGCCTCCATATTGACTCTAAAATGCTTGTGAGAGGTTCTTCTACCTCCAAGGAAGGGTAATCCCAAGTTATGGCAACTTAGGGGCTTAAAAAACCATTTAGAGGTAAAAGAGTTCAGATCCACAATTTTGGGATCTAACTTTAAGTGCTCGCACGGTTAGTCCGCACGGTTCAGAAAACCGTGCGCTAACCGGGCGTTAGCATCTCCCTTGCCAAACACTCCTCGCACAGTTAGTCCACATGGTTAGCCAAACCGTGCACTAACCGTGCGTTAGCCACTGCCTCCAACACCAACCTTGCATGGTTTGACTACACAGTTTAGCCAAACCGTGCGTCAACCGTGCGAAAGCTATTTCCCTTTAGCTTTCCTTAAAAGTCCACACAAACGCACCCCCAATTCACCATGACCTCCTGACACACCTCCAACACCACATTTCACAATGGAATGGACCAGATAGGTCTGGGCCATTATATCAGATACCTCTAAAAACATTCTCATCCTCGAGAATCTAAAAAACTCACTTAAAGAAAGGAGATTGGTCCAAATAACTCCCCCTAAAAAGATACCTCTCAGGTGAAAAACTCATTGTTATCAAGGAGAGACCCCTTCTCAATCTATCTCTCGAACAATAACAATCATACCTCTCATCTCCCCCATGAAACCAAGAAAAAAAATACCAAACTGTCCGGTTATGTGGGTGAGGGGTTTCCCGTCCTCCATGTTAAGATACTATCCTCTTTGGGCGGCACTGACTCACCCGCATAGGTTTAGGCACATCCACTTTAATGCATCTTAACTAGGTATCAGATCCTCCCCTCCCCACATCTCAAGACACTTCACACACATCTAGAGAAAAGGAAAACCGCACATTCCATAATTAGAAAAGTTAAGCATTCCATCAACCAAGTACAAAAAAACAGAAAAAAACATAAAAAAACTATGGGTACTGGGCGCGCATCTGTATCTCTCATTCCCAGGTACATTCCTCAAGCCCACCATGTCTCCACAACACACAACCCAAAGGAATGGTTAGTACATGAATCACCTTCTCTTCCCGACCTTCGATCATCACTGATCGCTCCACGAACGTTGCATCGTTCCCGATATCTAGCTCTCCCAAGTAGAGGACGTGTGAATCGTCGTGAAAATACCAACGGAACTGGGACACATGGAAGACATCGTGAACCCTTTGTAGTTGTGGTGGCAATGCAAGCTGATAAGCCACCTCATCGACCCACTGCCGCACTTCGAACGGTTCGAAAAACCTGGGGGAAAGCTTACTCCCTCTGTTGAACCTCCACCGCCCACGTCGGGGGGAGACCTTCAGGAATACGTGGTACCCGACCTCGAACTCCAAGGGTCTCCTCCTATTATCGGCGTATGACTTCTGCCGATTCTGAGCTGCCTTCATCCTCTATCATATAATCTGAACCTTTTCTATCATGCTCTGGACCAACTCCGGTCCAAGAACACCTATTTCTCCGACCTTTGTCTAGTATACGGGCTAGTAGCACAGCCTACCATACAAATCTTCGAAAGGATTCATGCCAATGGTAGAGTGATAACTATTGTCGTAAGAGAACTCTATCAGGGGATAGTGTTCTACCCATGATCCTCCAAGGTCCAAAACACATAATCGAAGCATATCTTCTAATGTGTAGATGGTGCTCTCTGTCTGCCCATCTGTCTGGGGGTGGAAAGTAGTGCTAAGGCGTAGCTGGGTGCCAAAAGCATGATGCAATCCTCTCCAGACTCATGAGGTAAACCGTGCATCCCTATCCGAGACTATGGACCTCAAAACTCCATGAAACTGCACCACATCATCTACATACCTTCGTGTTAAGGTATCTATTATACCTGACTCCTTGATTTCCAGGAAGTGAGCCGATTTCGTCAACCGGTCCACCACCACCCAGATGGCGTCGCAGCCTCCTTTGACCTTGGGTAGCCCTCTGACGAAATCCATCGAGATGTCGTCCCACTTCCACTTGGGGACATATAAAGGTTGCAACAAACCATCTGGAACACGGTGTTCAGCCTTCACCTGCTGACACACTAGGCACTTGGCCACAAACTCTGCCACTGCCCGCTTTAACCCGGGCCACCAAAACTGTCTCCTCAGACCCTGGTACATCTTGGAAACTCCCGGGTGTACTGATAGGGGTGAGTTGTGGAAATAACCAAGAACCCTCTCGCGCATCATCTCTGGAACAAACATCTTCCCTCAAAAAAGCATCTAATTCTGACCATCCTCCATCCACCCTTCCGGGGCATCACCTTGGGCAACTCGATCACGCATCACTTCACTTTTTGAGTCTCCCCACTGGGACTCCTCCACCTTCCATATTAGAGAAGACTACACTGTCATCTGATACAGGAAACGTCTACTACCATCCATCCTTGCATCCAGGTGCGGGGCAGCCAACTCCTGTATTTCCTTCCAAGCATCTGCTGACTCTCGAACCACATCCTTCTGCGACTTCCTGCTCAAGGAATCAGAAACCACATTTCCTTTTCCTAAGGTGTAGGAAATTTCAATGTCGTAGTCCTGAAGAAACTCCATCCACCTTCAATTCCCTAATTTCAGGTCCCGCTGGGTGATGATATGCTTCAAGATTTTGTGATCCTTAAAGACAACAAAGCGCTCCCTGATGAGGTAATGCCGCCACAACTTTAGCGTGAAAATGACTGCCACAAGCTCTAGATCATGGGTGGAATGATTATTCTTATGAGGACATAACTGCCTAGACCCATAAGAGATCACCCCTTGCCGCTGCATCAACACACATCTGAGGCCTTTCCCTGAAGCATCAGAGAACACCTCATACGCCGCCCCTTCTTCTGGCAATCTCAGCACTGGGGGACTAACCAACTTCTCCTTCAGGCAACTGAAGGATACCTCACACTGCTCATCCCACATGAATGCTCAATTTTTCTTCTTCAAGGCTATCAAAGGTGCTGCAACTCAAGAGAAGTTGGGTACGAACCTCCAGTAGTAACCTGCCAGTCCAAGGAAACTACGAACCTCTCCAACGTTATTGGGTGCTACCCAAGTAACAACCGCCTGGACCTTCGATGGGTCCACCACTATTCCCCGACCGGACACCACGTGCCCAAGGAAGTGCACTTCTGGCATCCAGAACTTGCACTTGGAAAATTTCCCAAAGAGTTGGTGCTGTCAGAGGACCTCTAAAACTTTTCTCAGGTGCTCAGTGTGATCCTCCTCTAATATTGAGTAGATCAGAATGCCGTCAATAAACACGACTACGAACCGATCCAATTATTCCCCAAAGACGGAGTTCATGAGTCCCATGAACACAAATAGTGCATTTGTAAAACCAAATGTCATGACTATAAACTCAAAGTTCCCATACCTACATCTAAAGTTAGTCATTGAGATGTCTCCCTCCTTCACACTCAAATGGTGATATCCAGACCGTAGATCGATCTTATAGAACCAACCTGCTCCCTTCAGCTATTCAAAGAGATCATCTATCCTCGGGACGGGGTAACGGTTCTTGTCTGTTACCTGTTTTAGTCTCCGATTGTCTATGCATAGCCTGAGACCACCATCTTCCTTCTTTGCGAACATGACAGGAGCACCCCAAGGTGACACACATGGTCGAACAAAACCCTTCTTCATCAGATCGTCAATCTGAATCCACATCTCCCGCAACTCAGAAGTTGCCATCCGGTAGGAAGTCAATGAAATCAGATGGGAACCAAGTTTCAAGTTTATCCCGAACTCAACATCACATTGAGGGGGTAGGGTCTCCACCTCTTCAGGGAATACGTCCATAAAGTCACCGATGATCCCCGAGCCTTCCACCATTTCTATATTCTCCGACTCCACTGACATTTCAGATAACAAGGAAAGGAGGGCCTCCACTTTCCGGTTACCTTCCTGGTAACCCCTCTTGCCGATTAAAGTCACACGTCAGCCACCCGAGTCAGAAAACACAACCCTTATTCAAAAACAATCGATGAAGGAACACAATGAGAACAACCAGTCGATGCCTAGAATGACGTCGTATGTCAGAATTTTCAGTAATAGAAGATATCCACTAGATTGGTGTGGCCCCAACATCAACCTACATCCCCAGAAAACACAAGACAAGCTAGTCTGACCTCCAACTGGCGTACTCAAAACTAGGTGTATGGAAAGCGTCTTTATGTCTAGGCCTAAGGAACAGGCTATACTGGGCACAAAAAAAGAGTGCAATGATCCAAAATCATACAAGGCATAAGAAAGGGTACTAAACAAGCTGATCATACCTCGAACTACTTATTTCTATGCTGGAAATACTGCGTATGTGGCGTGCATCTGCCCACACCCAGTTCCTCTACCTCTCGACTGTCTCCCACCTCCCCAACCACACCCCAATCAAGATTCGTGAGGAGACCCTTGAGGTCGGCCTCCTCCTGAAACGTCTCTCCTCGGAGGAGCGGGAGCTCACTACCCCTACTGATGCTGCTGGAAGGGCCTGGCTTGAAACTACTTTGGCTGAGGAGGGTGTTGTACTGGTCCACTTACACTATACTGTACTCAGTCTGGGCATTGGTTCTGAAGGTTCCCACGGCTACCACAGATGAAACACCTCAGTCCCGGGCTTGATGGAAAAGGGCGAGGACCAGGAGATCGGAACTGAAACTGCTGAGGCCTGCTCCCTATTGGTCGAAACCTAGAGGGCCCTGATGCTGGAGGCATGCTGCTGGTGGCTTTCCCCTTTGATGAGCCCAACTGGATTTCTTCTCGCAACACACCTCCCAGTGTGTGCATCCTTTCCACCACTTCAGCCCTCTTCTGGACCTCTATGTATGTCAGTAGGGTGAAGGGAGTAACAATATACTTGAGAGAAGGCTAAAGTGCCGCATCCAAATGTCTTGCCCGAGACTCCTCATCTGGAAAGAGGTTGGGAGAGAAGCGAAGGAGATCCTTGAACTTGATCCCCAACTCTCTCACTGACGTACTCCCCTACTGAAGGGATAGTAGTTCCTTCCTCTTCTCAGCCTTCATCGTGGAAGAGAGGAATTTCGCCCGAAACTCCTTCTCGAAGTCGGTACACATGACCTCAGCCTCCCTCTTCTCCCCAAGATAAAGCATCCTCCACCGACACGCTGCTCCACGCATCTGGAACACAACCAAAGGAACCTAGTAATCCATCGGATCCCGGATCAAGCTGAAATCTATCACCAGCTCCTCTAGCCAGCTCTCTGTCGCCATGTATGAGAGACTACCCTCGTACTTCCCAAGATTTTTCCACTGAAAGGATCGAAGCATCTTCTTCCACTAATCGTCCTCCTCTTCTCGGTCAGCCTTTTATTGTTCATCCAAGTCAACCACTTGGGAATCGATCACCCACACTACTCGTGGTCATCTCCTGGGAGCCATTGTTGCAAGGTAAACAAGGAATGCCTAAGACCGAGTAGTGTAGAATATTGTTCTTAAATTTTCCTAGACTCTTTATTCATTTTAAATCCTAAAAATGCCCTAGGAACACACGAAAAAAAGTCATTATGATGAATGTACCTTTCCTAGGGTCTCTACCCTGCAATCAGTGTGTCCTCACTTGGTCGTTTGGTAGGTCCAGAGTCCTTGCATCAGATCATAGGGGGCCTTAAAATCCCATGTCCTAGATGGTCTTTCCTGGCCTATTTCATGCTCCAAGATCACCTGAAATTTTTTCCCTACCATCCCATGCAATAATCACTATGCATAACTCCAGACTCCACCCTATCTCTCAACCCCCATCCTGTGATACTATTCGGTCATGAACCCTCCCACCAATGATGCCCCTCCTGAGCTGGAAATGGTGAAAGAGAGATAATGAACCCCGAGTCCCGCCTCCAGTAGGCCCCGGAGTGGCGACTAGTACCAAGGGTATGAGTTTTCACAATTATGGGAGGCATTACCCTTTTTATTAATTTAGACCGGGAAATATGATGAGTCAAACACCAAAAGAAAAGGGAACAAGTAAATGAAAATAAACCCAAAACCAAGCCCATATGCATGTTTTATACAATAATGAAACAAAATTACAAGTACAAGAAAAGCTCCAATGTAGGATAACAAGAAAGGAAAGAAAAAACATCAACCATCAAAACTCCAATGCCCAGCTAGCAATGTCCCATACTGTCCCTGAAGTCCTCCTGAAAACCTGAAAGTAAACGTAGGGTGAGCATTAAAGTATACTTAGTAGGGAAAACTAAAGCTCTCGTGCACAGGTGGGGAAACATTCTAATGCCCCGTGAGAAAACAGAAGGAAGAAAATCTCAGAAAGGAATATATCCACCCAACCTTATAAGCCACACTCACCAAATATTGCAAGTTAATAGAGTAGTATAGTAATATTATCAGAGTATGGGTACCCCACACCACCTTCCCACTGAATACTGCTCAAGCCCTGATGCCTAACGCTCTGAGGCTTCCCCCTCTTCTTGAGCTAGTGCTGCAACCTGGCCATACGAAGCTCGAGCTAGTGCTGCAACCTGGCCATACGAAGCTCATAGTATCCCGCCGACACACAATCCTCAGCTATAACCACATCTCATCCCGCATTCCACCGACACTCAATCCTCGGCCATAACCACACCTCATCTCGAAGACTCCTGGGAACCACATCACATCTCATCTAGAAGACTCTTGGGAAACATCTGTCGTAACCTGCCTGAAGGATCTTGGGCTATAGAACCTGGAAGAGGGAGCACAGGGAAGAACAGTAACCAGCCATCCTTTGGATGTTTGGGAATCTCACCCCCCATCCCACGGGTGTTCAGAACGTGGTGTTCAACATGGGTGGGGTGCATAAAGAAACATAAAACGTACAGATTTATATAATTATATCAACAACTCAGCCCATATTAAGGAATCTACACAAAAGATCTGAGCACAATCCTCGACATTGCTACCACAAAAGTATGCACAAAATGAACGGCCCCAAACCCCATTAAGCTTTTCATGTTTCAACAGTTTTAGTTTATCAGTTCCTTAACTACCGAGCAACAAACAACAACCAAACCAGATCAAATGTTCGTAAAACATATCCCTTCCAACCACAAATAAAGTTAGGGAAAACACAAGCAACATGAAACCATATTCTTTTATCAGCCAATTAATTCCCTTGATTTTCTGTATTTAATCAACAACCATTCCCCACAGTTAATTAGTTAACTCTTCCAATTTTATTCATATACACAAACCATCCCTACATCCCTGCTGCCAACCACCACAACCACAAACACCTCGGAAACAAAACCTGTACCACATCATTATCCCTTCAATACCATTCACCGTAGCTCTGCTTCCCGTCACAACCATATGATACACGCCAACCCACAACCAAACCAACCGCAGCCCCTTTTCTCACCCATTATACAACAACCCATGAAACACCCCTTCACATAACTAAACCCCAAACATCACCCACAATATTCATTCTTCCATTTAATTTAATCGGGGTGATCATACAAGGGTTCCATGTATTCATTTAATCACCCAATTTTACATGATTAACGAATTTACACTTTCTATGAATTCCATCTATGAAAAAAACCAAAAAAACAAGGAAACATCTAATGGCGCAAACAAAGGCCCCCAATGACTGTGATTTTCAATAGTAATAA
This sequence comes from Viscum album, assembly GCA_963277665.1. Classification (NCBI taxonomy): domain Eukaryota; kingdom Viridiplantae; phylum Streptophyta; class Magnoliopsida; order Santalales; family Viscaceae; genus Viscum; species Viscum album. The sequence continues at coordinate 1,530,171,048 of OY728120.1, read as the reverse complement.
TCCCATTTAATTCACAACATAATCAAAGGAGAATAATTAATGGAAATAAAACATCAAAACAAACAAAGATCTCCCCAAACCCATTCTTTAACAAGTTATTATATTTATTTACTATTTCAACCATATATCATAAAAAAGAGGATAACCACCCTGTATGATGCACAAAAGTGAGAGAGAGAAGAAGTTAAGATCCCCACCTCAATGGTTTTTGACGAAACCCCGACGGTTGAAGAACGCTCAAGGAACCAGGCCGATTCTCCAAGAATCCTCTTTAGATATTCTCTCCTAACACAACCAAGACCAAAGCTCATCATATTTGACATCTACATGCTTATATCTACCCATAACAGGCGTAGATATAAGAAAATGAGAGAAGAGGATGAGTATATCTAAGTAGATCTAGGAAAACAAGCAAGAACGATCACATACCTCAAGAAACCGGCTTCAATTCGACAAGAAAAGCCTCCAGATCGTCTGCAAAACTCTTGTGAGAGGTTGTTCTACCTCCAAGGAAGGGTAATCCCGAGTTATGGATCCTTAGGGGCATAACCGAACCATTTAGAGGCAAAAGAGTTCAGATCCACAATTTGAGGATCTAAATTTAAGTGCCCTCATAGTTAGTCTGCATGGTTTAGCAAACTGTGCTCTAACCATGCGTTAGCCACTGCCTCCAACACCAACCTTGCACGGTTTGGCCGCATAGTTTATCCATACCGTGCGCCAACCCTGCAAAAGCTATTACCCTTTGGATTTCCATAAAAGTCCACCCAGACACACCCCCAAGTCACCTGGACCTCCCGACACACCTCCAACACCACATTTCACAAAGGAATGGACCGGAGAGGTCCGAGCCATTACAAACATCACCTATAGAATCCATATCAAGGAATTAAATACCCAATCCTACCCATTAAAGTGTTATCATCCACCATTAGAATGAACATAAAACAAATAAACCTATAAAAACACAAAAAATCTCTATTTATGTTTGAGTTAATTAATGAATGAATAATAATTTATTTTGAAAAATACTACATAAGTTATTATTGATGTTTTATTTAATCGAAACCCATTTCATTAAATATTTCCCAAACATTTATATACATAAAACTATTTCCAAAACCCATTTCAAATTTATAAAACCATTTCATACTCACAAATATTTACTCATATGTCAATATATTTCAACATTCTTAGTTTGATGTATGAACTTATGATTCATCCCACTGTGGGCTAAGAGTAAAACAACAATTAATATTGTCAACCCAATATAATATTTTTCTAAATATCATAGTCATAATATTATAAAGGATTAATATCAACACCTCAAACCTTATAGCTTGGGATTCCAATAAAAATGATTTTGTAAACTATATGTATTGTGTACATCCCAACTTTTGAAACAGATGACCTACATTTACCAGGTTCCAAAATAATAAGACCACCAAAAAAATTCCCTAACACCATTTTTTGATTCCCCAACATAGGATCCCATATATTAACTCAAAAAAGAGGACTATGTCATCTCTGATATTAATACTGATATTCTATAAGTTACTGAAAAGTAGTAGGAATATTTAAAAAATGTTGGGAGACTATACCCTCGACATAATAACATTAAAAAAATAGTGAAAGAGCATAAAAAATCGTGATAGTATTATATATTTTTGATGAAGAGATTTTTATTTTAAATATTGAATATATATCATATTATTAAAAAATAGTTACCATTTTAAAATTGGATAATTATATTATCTCATAACATTAAATTTTATTTATGATAATGTTGTTTATCGTTTTTCTATGTAGGCTTCTGCAACCTCTATGTTTTTTTAATGTTTTTGGTATTTTAGTTTTCCTTTCAAGATTACAGACATATGATTTTGGAATTTCAAACAAAATAATATCAGAGTTATACGGTTTCACATAAATTTATTTGAAAGGAATAATAAATACTTATGATTATCAAAATACATAATAAATTATATTCATATGAACATGTTTAAGTTATAAAAAATATTTTACAAATTCATATATTTTCTATAAAGTCCAAAAAATACTTTTATGGTCATAAAAATGAATTTTCAAGTCATATAAAATATTTTTATTATCATACATAATGATTTTAAAATTAAAAAAGAAAATTAAAGCCTTATGAGATAGATTTAAAGACATATATGATTTCATTATCTATAGAACTATGTTTAAATATAACATAGAATCATTTCTTTACAGAACTAAATTTATCATTTTTAAAAGCATCCTGATACTCTCTATTCCCGATGATTTAATATTATGAATTACTAAATGTTTATATGGTATTTTTCTTATCTATTTTATTAAATTTTACAATACATATAAAAGCTAATTATTCCAAAACAAAACTATTATAAAATTATTTAAGGAAGGATTACTATTGGATATTTTTATATATAGGAAAATGATGTTATTAAATATTTATATTATTTCAATATGTGAATAACTATGATTATTTTTCAACTAACCCCCTTGTTATCATACGTATAGTAGACTATATGTCCAAGGGAAATGGCCATTGTTTTTTGAAAATTTTAACCAAAGGAACTCTTTAGAGACACATGAATTACATAAAATGAGATCTGAAGTGGTAATATTTTCCTTTTACAAAAATATGATACTATATGATCATGAAGAAGATAAAAAGTTCTTTTTTTGTTGAAGTGTTTAAAGAAACATCCATATTCATCTTCTTTGGACTTTGATTATTCATTATTATTTTGGTTTTCAAAATTGAATTATTTTTATTACTATTTTTTTGTTTCAATGGTTTATACATTTCAAATTAAAAATAAATTTTTTCTTGGTTATACATTCTAAACAAAATGTACATCTATTGAGTTCTAAATTTCTTCAAAACATAGTGTTTTCTTAGTTTTTCATTTTTCTAATGAAAGGATTATGTTTTCTATGTTGTTTATCCATAAGAGAGAAATGTAGTTTTTTAAAATGTAATCACACTTTTTTAAAATCATGGATAATTATTTTCGATTAAAAATACCATCATTAGGTTATAGGGTTGTGATCAGTAGTTACAGGGTCATTTGGGTCCAAAATAATATAAAAACTCTATTTTAATTTCATTATTTCTCATGAGTTACTATCCTAAAGAGTACACTACATTAAACAATTCATACATGAAATAATAAAATATAATTAATTTTTTTATATTGTTTAAAAGATCTACTCACCCCACCAATAGATTATTTTATTTATCTCAAATGGGAAGAAATTACTATCATAGTGTAACATCCGGAACAAGGTGCCATTGAATGGTACCCTGAGCCTATCTGTCACATGACCTCAAGACCACCTCCCGGTACTCCAGATGCTTCTGAATATCAACAATGGTCTATGGTGGTATATTCTAGAGACTATAATCGCATGAACATTGTGTATCTCAATGGTATAATAGTATCAATGAATAACATAACCATAAAAATTACCGATGATAAGAAGAAATAAATTCATAAGAAAAAACAACCATAACAAATAATTCACTATAGTATTACATAAAAAATTATCCATGTCTTACCTATATACAAAATGGAAGTAAATACATGAAAATAGGAATCATGTAAAATATATGTATTAAAATACAAAAAGGAAAAAAATTATTATCTCCATATTGAATCATGGGCATAGGTCAATACTATTCTCTCATAATACTATGAAACAATAAAATCAAGAATCATAATGTATGCTCTTAATCAGTTCCATAGCTACATCCATGAAGACCACATGGGTACCAAATTACGGGCCAAATACGGTCCAAGATTACACTTTGTTGGCCACCACCAATGGTGTCTATAACAAGTCCAGCCTGTTTATATAGGTAGGAGTTTTGTGAAATATATAAGATAAAAACATGGATGGTAAAAAGGATGTGATAATACCCATTACATCAAATTTAATCAAACTCTCCTATTAATGTTCAATGGTAATCAAGACTCCACCTTAATGAGATAATTGTAAATCTTGATAAAACATTCAAATTTTCCTATGATATGTAATATAGTGTTTGAGATGAAAATATTGATAAAATAAATAAAATGGCCAAGGAATCCAAATTGAATCTTTGATCCATCTCCATAGAAAACATGGTAATTAATTGGTTGAATCCCATGTAACTCATGCATGGATAAATTCTAAGGTGTTCTATGAAATCATTATCCCATGAGTAGAAATATCTCAAGCATCCAAAGTAAACTGGATCCATGAATTATAAATTACAATAGATTCCTATGGAATCAGGATAAAAGTAGTATAAATGTTCAAGTAATTATACAAACCTCCTACCGTATATTCATGGTAGAACACTCGACCAATATTGTCTCTAAACTCAAGAAAGATTAGAAGAAATCGGGATAATATACAATTAATCTAGAGGTAGTACATATTAGAGTGCACCAATGTATGTCTTTCAATACGAAGAGAAACAATTAATGGTAAAATATGGACAAAGAACTAACTTTCACAGATCCAATGAGATGATGTCTCTAAAATCAGACATTGTCTAGATGAATCAGATTAATGCATACCATTATTGTAACACCCATATGTTTTTATGAAGTATTTTCAATAAATAATTTAAATTATTAATTATCTTAAAGTGCCTGAAAGTGTGAGTTCAAAATAACTGAAAGATTCAATTTTTATATAGTTAACATTATAGCCTAGCTAATAGGTCAGCTGGAATAAGTTTAACTAACTTATGAAAATGCATTATGAATTTATTGGCTATTAATTATTTATGAAAAATATAAATTAAATATATTTATTTTTCAGTGAATTACTATTGGTAATTAAATAAATGAGATATTTTTGTAATAAATAAAATATATTTTATATTCATCCAATGTATATTTTAATCATAGGGTGTGAATAAACCCTATTTGGTTTATAAAAAAATATATTTTTTATAAGGGTAATCTTACACCAATTAATGGAGAACTATATTTAAGTTAATATTTTGACACATTAATAATTTTTGTATGACAACATAAACATTTTAATTTAAAATGTGATATATAAATTTACTTTTGATTAATTTCTGATATTTTTTTGATAACATTCATGTTTTGATGAATAAAAAAATACACTAAATTATATTTGAAAAAACCTTTTCTCATAAAAATAATTGATAAAGTTAAATTACAATATTTAATGGTTTTAAAGTATAAATAGAATATATTTTTATCATTTAATATAATGTATTTCCTTAGCATTATTTTTAAAATGAACTCATATGTGAAACAATTTCAATATTTTGCGATGTTTTAACTTCTAGAAACACATTCTCACATTACAACAACAAGATTAATTTTAAATTAATTATTTAATCTTTCGTGTTTTAAATTTTTTAAAATGGATTCCATATTATGAATCATTAGGTCCAAATTATGCTAATATAATACTTTTACTATTGGTCATTATGAATAGTAACCTTGGTAATTATTTTTATTACCATGGTTGAAGGTAAATAATGTAATTAGAGGTGAAAATAATATTATAAAATTACATTAAAACCTATAAAAAATCTGTTGGATGACTAAATTCCCCCCTTATCATCTATTTTTCTATACATAATCACTTAATGGTCACTTTCCCATGAATATGACATGAATATAATAAAAACTAATGAATGTGACAAAATATCATAATATCATTTTATATAAGTATATTAATTTTAATATATGGATAACCAGGATATAATATAAAATATAGATAATCTTAAGAAATCTAAACGGACTACATATATCATAGAATTTTATTTATAATTTTTATAGATTAGATTATTACCATTAATGATGACACAATAGTGATTTAGTAATTATTTTATTAATAGAAATACCAAATAAATGGTCAAAAAATATTAAAGGAAAATAATTTTAATTAATTAAGGCGGTCCACTAATTTTATGGGTTAATATAACATTTTATTTGTATATTAAATATTTTTTACAAATTTATATTCTATGTGGATTTAATTTAATTTCAAATAAATGAATACTGTCAAAATTCACAGTATTGTTATTTTATAAAAATAACATATTGTTAAATTATCTAAATATTACAAAAAATATTTAAAAATTGAATATTGAAAATTATAAGGTCTAAAATTTCATAATTTATCCAATTATGTACAATTGAAACAACTTAGGTAAATATATATAACCATTTAATATTTAGAATATTATTACTACAATTAAAATTAAATAAATTAAATTACGATAAATCAAAATGATAATGTTTAAAATTAAATCAGAACATGACTAAATTTTATTGAAAGAGATGATTTCGACCCATACTCATCTTATCTATGATATAATGCACATTCATGGAATTTGAAATTAAAAATTAATTTATATTTACTTTATAGTTTTTTCCAAAGGTGACCCACCCCTATCTTATAAAAGGGCACCTTCCCTTATCCTATAATCACACATCTAAAGCCCTTTATCTAGACCAAACCCTACCGATTTCCTCTCCTAAAAAATCTCACTTAATCTTAAATTCTACACTTGAGGAAGGAAGTCATCCTAAAGTGACCTTCAGTGCAAATCAAAAGGTGATGCTCGAAATAGAGGTAATTGTTTTATCACCTCTTCCAATGTTATAATCTTCTTCAACTTAGCCTTATTATGTTTTTTATATACTAAAGTAATAAATATAGAATCATCTATAGGCTTAAATGTTATTATAATTATTTTTCAACCTTATACCTCCTTTTCTTCAGGATATGAATATTAATATCACCAAAAGTGCATCCGTACAGCTTTCCATATCCACACCGTGGTGTAATTTGTTATTCATCAATTAATTATTTGGATGATAATAATAATGAGTATAATTGATTAATATATTTAATAGAACATTCTATATAATTAATATACCATCTAATTACCTTCCATTTAACCATCAAGGGTCTAATATCATTGCTCATGCGTACGTACGACCTACCGTCTCTACGATGCAGTGAGATTCATTTTCCACGTTAATATTTCAATAATGACTGTGAAATTTATTTCATGCGTAAAAATAATAATTATTAAATTAATTTAATTTAGTAAATGAATATAATACATTCTATGTATAAAAAACCTGACTTACATAGCGAAACGGGAATGGGAAAATGAAGTAGTTAACATACGAAGTAATAGAAATATTGAAAAAATATTAATAAAAAGATATAATAGGATCATATATGATATCATAATTATGTATATTGTTCTTTAATAATTTAATAACATAATTTAACCATTATATTGGAGGGTAACACACCCTCGACTAACGGAAGTTACAAGGTAAGGGATAATTTTTCGATCTCATTTTTATCTGAGATTGATTATACACAAATTTTTATTGGGGTATATTTATAATCCATATACATGATTCCTAATAATGTAATATTATTTATATTCTTCAAATAAAATTAATTTTAATTTTACCCTTTGTTTAATTTTTTTTTAATTTTATGAAAGGAATCTTTTGTTGTTATTCGAATTGAGGCACTTTTGGACTTTTTTGGAAAAAGTGTGTGGATATTTTTTTTAACTTATATGAAATGAATGGATTCATACGCTTTCATAACAAAAAAATTTCATGAAGAATTATTTAAATGATTTCAAATGTATTTTCGATTAAATTATATTATTTTAAATTTGTGTTTCTTTTTGTGAAATGAAAAAAAAATCAAGAATAAATGATATTTTCCACAAGAATTAATATCATGTATTTTATCAAAATTATTTTCAATTAATGATTACATAGGATTATGTTTATATCCCTTTTATTATGTTGTTTTTATTGTATTTATGATGTAATAATTTCTATGAAATGGATTTATATTATATGGTTTATTATGGAATGATTTTTAAGAAACCCTTCTTTTGTTCCTTGGGGTATGCTATGATGAATGGTTTATGTTTTTGTGGCACATGTAAGAATGATTTCATTATGGGATGTGTGGGACCTATATCTCCATCCAATTCATTGGGTGTTGATTTATATCTCACGAGATAGATATTACTATAATGAAATGTAAATCTGGTTCAGTAATACAGGGCTGGAATGATATGTATACCCTATTCAGAAATGGAATTTGTCCGCTTTGATGGTCCTAGAAATGATCCTTAACTAATATTAAAAGATTTTCAATGCTTATTTATACGCCACAAAACTTCAGTTCTTGTGTTATGAATTTCGTTATTATGTCCATTAATTCTTATGATATTTTATCCCATGACATGATATCACGCTCTTTCAAATGTAGGATAATACATTCACATGTTATGTTATTGTGTCATATGATTATGATATGATTGATATTTCCCTTGTATACCATTACTGATAATTTGAGATCACCCTTTCATATGTTTCATTTCCCCAGGTCCTAAAGAAGGCTATTAAGTAAGCTATGTCAAAAAGGAGTATATTTATGATTAAATTAGTGGGAGATAATGTAGATGTTTTATGAAATATTTGATTTTGTTTCCTAGTTTCTAATGGCACTATACCTATATGGTCCTGTCATGGCTTTATTATATCTTTTAATGGATATACATCAGTATTTAAGTAATATCAATGTGTATTAAGTAGGGTTCATTATATTTGTTATCAGATGAATGATATAGTTAAAGATTGGAAATGATAATGAGAAAGCCATAGTACAAACACTAAGTATTTGTCTAAGTATAGGATATCATCCTAGTGTTTTAGAAATAATAATGAATAACCTAGGATAAAACATAAAGTGTCCTAAATTCTTGATTTATGTGGTTCTCCCATTAAAATTAGTTTTTATCGCACTAGGCTTATTGGTTTTAGTTAATGGTTGTAACCTAATGGAAGGAAATTAATAATGAATGCGGTGGGAAATGAAATGATTGTCCTCATGAGAAACCAAATGTTATGGGAGCTGTAATGAAAAATATTATAGAAACGCTAACAAAAAATTCAAAAGATATGAATCAGGAATGTCATACAAATGAGAAAAGGAGGGAGAAACATTTTGTTGAGTCCTTTATGAGGAAATGTCAACCTTCTTTCAGTGGGTCTTCTGATTCCCCAGTGGCTGAACAATGGATCTGTATCACTAAAAATATATTTTTAGTTCTACAATGTTATGAACATGATAATGTAATCTTAATAGTTTATTGTTTGGAAGGTGAAGCTGATCATTGGTGGAATATTATTAGGAATATGAGGTAAAGAGATACAATTTAGTCCATGTAATGAGACAAGTTCAAGTACAAATTTTTCAATAAGTAATATCCATGTATTAATAGAATAAATATGGATAAGGAGTTCCTTAAACTTAAGAAAAATCATGATTAATCCATTGGTACCTATGAAGTAAATTTTATTAGACATGCAAGTTATTATTCTTGAATAATTAACCAACCTGAGTGTAGAATTCATCGATTCTTTAGTGGATTAAAGCAAAGTGTCTATAGGGAATTAGTAATAAGGGAATTTAATAGCTATGAGGTAATCAATCGATGTGCTCTCAAGGTTGAGAAGGAGATAAGAGTAACACATTTGTTCTATGGATTTGATAAGAAGATAAAAATGGAATTCAAAGGAAAATATAAAGACCGAATAGAAGAGAAGACGAGTATTACCTTATACTCAGTGTCTAGAAAGAAATGTAGAATGTATTTAACATAATGGGACCAGTAAATTTTTTTATGTGTGTAAAAGAAGTCGATCATGTAGTTTATTTCAAATGTTATGGGAAAAATATGTTTAATGATGCGAACAAAGAAATGGTTGAACACAATGAACCTTCTACACTTCAATGCTAAAAGTGAAAGGAAATGTGGAATTATTCCAATAAATTCCCAAATCCCAGGGTTGTTGATGATTATTAGAATCAAGAACACTAAAGTCCAAAGAAGAAAGAATGTCACAGGCAATCACTATCTATAATTTGGAGTATGATAATGAAGTGGTGAAAAGTAAACTTTCCAACCACTATAATGTATGGAATATTTTTTTTTGATTCTAGATCCACCCATTTTTTATTTCTGATGAATATTTTAAGCATTTCATTGTATTACCTCAACAATTAGATGTTGATTTAGTTGTGATGACTCTTAAAGGAAAAACAGTCACATAAATAGTTAAAAATTATTCCATGGTTGATGTTTGTGGGAAAGTTCTTCCTGTAAATATTGTGATCCTTCTCGTAGTGGAATTTGTTGTGATTAATTTCATGGATTATATTTATCAATAAAGAGATCATAACAATTTCCAAGGAAGGGAAGTCACATATCATATTACAGACCAATCTATTATCATCTATCAATTCTAGGATGAATATAACTTTCCAATAGAAATTTTTTCCATCTTATGGGTTTTGATAAATATAAATGTAATTTATATAAATAAAATGGTTGGGGAGGAACTCATTATTAATAACACTTCCATTTTATGGGAGTTTGATGATGTCATTCTGGGGGAATTTCTAGGTCTTCCACCAAATAGTGAAGTAGAGTTTTAAATATAACTCATATCGGGTGTTGTGCCAATTTCAAAGACACCATATAGAATGGTCCAAATTGAGTTTCATGACTTGAATAAGATACCTCAAGATAATCTTGAATAGGGAATCTTATGACCTAGTGCATCACCTTGGGGAGCATGTGTTTTGTTTTTAAGAAGAAATATGGACCAATGAGACAATACATTGATAATCAGGAACATAACAAGATCACTATAATGAAAAAATATCCTCTTCCCCACAATGATGAACTATTTGACCTACTAAGGTGAGATAAATATTTTTCTCAGATTGATATTCATTCATGATATCATCAATTAAGGGTTAAAAATGACAGTATACAAAAGATGGAATTCTGTAAGAAGGTATAGACACTATGAATTTATAGTGATGCCTTTTTTTCTTACTAATTCCCCCACTATCTTTAGGGATATAATGAATAGAGTCTTTAGATACTATCTTGATCTGTTTGTGGTAGTATTTTAAGATGATATTGATTTCTATTAAATGGGAATGGAAGAACATGAAGACCACTTGAGAATTACGCTGAAGACCCAGAGAAAATAGAAGCATTATTAAAAATTTACCAAATGTGAATTTTGGATTAATAAAGTTTCATTTTTGGGTCACGCTATTTATAGAGATGGAATATCCATGGATCCATAAAAAATAGTACTTTTTGATAGATAACCGAGACCAATAAATGGTAACTGAGATCTGAAGATTGCTTTTTTTGGTTAGATATTAAACATGTTTTGTGAAATATTTTTCTAGATTATCTAATGAACTCACCAAGTGGACAAAGAAAGGATTTATATTCATATAGACGGTGGAATATGAAAAGAATTTCAAATAGATAAAAATAAGGATAGACAGCGCACCTGTGCTCACACTACATTGTAGTGGAAAATGGTTTGTGATCTATAATGAGGAATCCAAGAAGGGGATTGGATGTGTTCTCACACAAAATGATATGGTGATAGCTTATACCTCACATTAGTCGAAAATCGAAGATGAAAATTTCCCAAATCAGGATTTGGAGTTAGATATGGTGATAATTACATTAATGATATATTGGAATAATAATTATGGTGAATTTTGTGATATTTATACTAATCATAATTGTATAAAGTACATTTTCACACAAAATATGTAGAAAAAGTTCTATAGAAGATGGTTGGAGTTTATTAACAGTTACAACTACTCAATCCATTACCACCCTTGGAACGCGAATATGGTGGAATGATCATTGAGTTGGAAAGACCATTCTAGCCTATCCATGATGAGGATCACAAAAGATCCAATATTTATTGATTTTGAATGGATGGATCTTGAAATTTAAATTGAATGGTAGAAATCATATCATTCTCAAATGAATGTTCAACCATCTGTACAAGTGAAGATTAAGGAGGCACAAAAGGAAGATATGGGGAAAAAAAATAAGGTGAGAAATGATCCTAAATTTATCCTTGATTTTGACGAAATAATAAGGTTCAGAAATTGGGTTTGTAATCCACCAATACCAGAATTATATAATGATTTATTGGATGAGGCTCATAGTTCTTCATTTTCTATTTACCCCAGATGCACAAAGATGTGTAGGGACCTGAAAGTGTTTTTCTGGTTGGATGAAATGAAAATAGATGTTTCTGAATATGTCTCTCGATTCATGGTTTGTTAGAAAGTTAAAGTTGATAGACAAAATTTTAAGGGAATGTTACAATAGTTACCCAAACTTGAATGGAAATTGGAAAACATCCCAATGGAATTTTTCATCAAACTTCCCAAAACATCCAAAGGAAATAATTCTACTTGTCTTGTAGTTTATATCCTTATAAAGTCAGAACACTTCATTTCTATTAGATGGTATTTATCTAATGATAATCTTGATAGGATATATGTAAAGGTAGTGTTAAGATTGTATGTATAAAAATATTCCATTATATCTGACTGTGATATGAGTTTTACCTCAATGTTCTTGTGATATCTTCAGTAGGATCTGGAAACAAAGTTATGTTTCAGAACTGCCTATCATCCTCAGATAGGTTGTTATTCTGAGAGGAAAATTAAAAATCAAGAAGACATTTTCATATATTTCACTATGTATTTAGAAGGTTGTTGGAATAAAAATCTACATTTGGTGGAATTTTCTTACAACAAAAGATTTCACTATAGTATCAAAATGGATTCTTTTTATGCCCTCTATGAAAAAAAGTGCAGAACTCCAACTTACATGGATGATGATGGGGAAAGAAATCTATTAGGAAATGTTCATGTTGATGAAATAGTAAAAAAGGTAAAATTAATTCAACAACACATAAGATCATATCAGAGATGTCAAAAAAGTTATGATGAAAACTGAAGAAAAGAGCAAGAGTTTGAAGTGGGTGATAAGGTTTTTCAACAAATATCTCACTGGATTAGATTAGTGAGATTTGGAATGAAGGGAAAGCTGATCCCTAGGTATATTTGTGCTTTAGAAATTATGGATCGTGTTGGGAGGGTAGGTTACCAATTGACACCTCTACCAAATTTCTCTTTAGTTCATGATGTGTTCCATGTACATATATAATCCTTCACATGTACTATGCTCAGATGTCATACCTCTGGAGAAATATATTTCATATGAAGAACAACCGATAGAAATTACGGATCATAGTGAAAATGTTCTATGAAATCAGACCACTCCCTTTGTTAACGGTTTATGGTGGAACCACTAATTTGAGGAAGAAAGTTGGGAACTTTATGATATGATGATATAGAGGTATCCTCATAATTTTGTTAATAAGTGACAACTTTTTAGGGTGGAATTTACTTCAAGGGGGTTTGAATGTAACCCCCAGATGTTTTTATGAAATATATTTTGTAAATAATTTTAATTCTTTAGTATCTTTCATTGCACACAATTTTCAGTTTAAAATAACCATGATATTCCATTATTATAAAATTACCGTGGCATCCTAGACATTAGGATAGTGGGAATACGTATTAGTAATATATGAAAAATTCATTAGGAATTCATTAGATTTCAATTATTTATTAAAACTATAAATTAGATATTTTTTATTTTTATGTGAATTACTATTGGTAATGAAATTAATGATATATTTATGTTATATAGGTAATAAAATATTTTTTATATTCATCCAATATATATTTTAATCACATGGTGTGAATAAACACAACTTGTTGTATAAAACCCAAAAAAACTAAAAGTGTAATATTACACCTTTGAATGGGGCAAACCATTTAAATTTGAGTTTGACACGTCAATAATTTTTATATGACAAAAAAATTTATTATTTTATTATAGGATATAAAAATTTTATTTGGATTAATTTCTGATATTTTTTGATAGCATTCAAGTTTTGATGAATTGTAATAATACAATACATTTTGTGTGAAACAACTTTTTTCATTGAAATAATTTATATGATTAAATTATAATATTTAATGGTTTTAATGTTTAAATAGAATAAATTTTTATCATTCAATATAATTTATGTCATTAGAATTAATTTTACATTGAATTCGTATGTAAAAACATTTCAATATTTTTCTTTGTTTTAACTTTTAAAAACTCATTATCTCATTTCAACAATGAGATTTATTTAAAATTAATTAATGTAGATTTTGTTTTTAAATTTTTTAAAAATAGGCTCCATATTTGGAATCATTAGGTCCAAATTATTTTAATAGGATACTTTTATTTTTGGTCATTATGAATAGTAACATAGGTAATTATTTTTATTAATTTGATGGAAGGTAAATATGGTAATCAAAGGTAAATATAATATTATGAAATTACCATAACACCTATAAAAATACTATTGGAAGAATGTATTTGACCCTTATAATCGATTGTTTGAAATGGAATCAGTTAATTTCCACATTCCATGAATATGATATGAATACAATAAAAACTAATGAATGTGAAAAAATGTCTCAATCTCATTTTTATAAGTATAATAATTTCAATATATGGATAATTATGAGATAATATCGACTATAGGTAGTATTTGGAAAGATAAAATAATTAACTATAAAAAATAATTATTTATAATTTTTGTAGATTAAATAATTTCCATTAATGATGACACAATAGTGAATGAGAAGTTATTTTATTAATAGAAATGTCAAATAAATTGTTATAAAGTATTAAAAGAAATATAATTTGAATTAATTATGGTGATCAAAAAAATTTCTTGGTTACTATGACATGTTAGTAGTATATTCAGTATTTTTTTGAGGTTATCTTCTGAGTGGATTTTATTCAAAATCAAATAAATGAATAGTTTCAAAATTTACAGTATTGATATTTTATGAAAATAAAATATTATTAAATTATATAAAAATAAAAAAATATTTACAAATTACAAAGTGATAATTATAAGGTAGAAAATTTCATGTTGTGTCCAAATGTGGAAAATTGACAACACATAAGTAAATATTTTTAACCATTTAATATTTAGAATATGATTACCACGATTAAAAATAAATAGGTTAAATAAGGATATCTCAAAATGATTATGTTTAAAATAAAATGAAATCATTTATAAATTCCATTGTTTGAGAGTATTTAAAACCATCCTCATATTATCTTCTAAACAATCCACTTTTGAGGAATTTGTTTAAAATTAATTTATATTAATTTCATAGTTTTGGTATTTTAAAAGGTGACCCTCCCCTCTCTTATAAAAGGGAACATCTCCTTCTATTTTAATCACAACTCAAAAGACCTTTTTCTAAGACAAAAACTTCACATTTCGTCTCCCAACATCCCTTTCATAATCATAGAATCCACACTTTGGGAATAAATCCATCCCAAGGATACCATTTGGGAAAATCAAAAGCTGATACTCGAAAAAGAGCTAATTGTTTTATCACCTCACTCAAAATTATTTTATTCTTCTATATCCAATTATTTTTTTGTTCACATAGTAAACTAGTTAATCTAGTATATAATATATGATTATAGTTTATTCTAATTAGGGTATAACCTTATACCTCCTTTTATCCATCCTATGAATAACAACATCATAATTCATGCGTACGTATGACTTAACATCTCCATGTTGTGGTGAAATTCTTAATTCAAAAATACATTGTTTGGATGGGTGTAAAGATTATTATAATGGATGTAAATAATTATTATAACATTTTTTATAATTAATATTCCATCAAATTCAATATAATTTAACCCTCAAGGGAATGATATCGTCGCTTGTGCGTACGTACGACCTACCATTTCCACGTCACTGTGAGATTCATTCTCCATGATAAAAATTAAATAAATATTATAAAATTTATATGATGAGTAAGAATAATAATTAGGAACATAATTTCATTCTGGACATGAAAAAATTCAACCTAAGAAGATAAAAAAGACTTACATGGAGAAACAGGAATGGTAAAATGAAGCAGTTAACAGCCGAAATAAAGGAAATATTGAAACACTATTAACAAAATGAAATAATTGTATCATATATGATGTCATAAATAAGTATATTGTTCTGGAATAATTTAATAACATACATTACCCATTATACTGGAGGTTAGCACACCCTCAACTAATGGAAAGTACCAGGTAAGGGATAATTTTTCAATTTCATTTTTTTCCGAGATTATTTATTCATAATAATTTACAATGGTATATTTATCATCGAAATACATGATTAATAAGTTTTTAAGATAATTAGTGTTATTAAAAAACTTTTTAATGTTAAATTAACCCATTTTTTAATTTTTATTAAATGTTATAAAAGGAATCTTTTTTCATTATTCGATTTGGAGGTAATTTTTTTACTTTTCTGCAAAAAGTACGGGGAGAATTTTTGTTAAATTATACGGAATGAATGGATTCTTACGCTTTCATAAAACATTATTTCCATGAATCATCTATTACTATATTTCATGTTTATTTTCAATTAAATACTTTTCTTTTAAAATATTGTGGTTTTTTCAGAATAAAAAATGTTTTATAAAAAGAAAGGATATTTTCCCCACAAATTAATTTCATGTATTTGATCAAAATAATTTTCAATTTATGATGACATAGGGTTATGTTTCTATCAATTTTGTTAATTTTACTATATTGTGTTTATGATTGAATTAGTTTTATGAAATAAATTTATTTTATATGCATTATGGTGGAATAATGGTTAAAAAAACCATTTTTTGTTCCGTGGGTTATGGTATGATGAATGGTTTATGTTTTTGTGGAACATGTAATAATGATTTCATTAGTATATGGGTGGGACATATATCTCCCTCCAATGTGTTGAGTATAGAATTATATCTCATGATAAATAGATGGATGCAATGGAAAGTAAATTCAATTTATTAATACAAGGCTATAACCAAAAGTAAACCCATTTTAGTAATGGACTTTTTCCACTATGATTGTCTTGGAAATGAGGCTTGAACAATATGAAATGATTTTCTATGATTATGTGTATGTTAGAAATATTCATGTATTATTTTATGATATTTGGTATTATGTCCATTAATTATTATGATATTTTTTCCCATGACATGTTATCACAATCTTTCATTTGTAGGATAAGACTTTAAAATGTTATGTTTATATGTCTTTCTATTATGATATGATTTATATTTCCCTTGTATTTTCTTACTATGCATTTGATCTCACGCTTTCATATGTTTCATTTCCCAAGGTCTTGAATATGTGTATTAAGCTATGTCAAAATGGAGTCTGTTTATGAAGAAATAAGAGGGAAAAATGTATATATTTTAGGAAAGAATGGATTATGTTTCCCAGTTTCTAAATACACTATACCTATATAGTCATTTCATGGAATTATTATATATTTTAATGGATATAATTCAATTTTTATGTAATATAAATGTGTGTAATGTATGGGTCTTATATTTAGGCTTTATTAAATATTAAAATGGTGGAATGTTAATCCCTCAGTATCCTGGAAAAAGAGGAAGAGAAATAAGTTTTAGGTGAAAATAAATTTTATGTAAAAATTGATAATTTCACACAAAAATTTCCAGTCATATAGTTTGGTTGCAGAGTTTTCCAAAATGTGCACCAACCATGGACACCTCTTTTTTCATAGCACCTATATTTCACAGTTCTGGTTCATTATTTGGAAAAGCATTCCCAAACAATACTTTTTACTATTTTTAAAAACTACTAATCCCAAGATGGGATTTTAGCCCTAGATGTATTATTTCATCAAACTATGCTACCCTTGAAAGTTTCTTGGACTACCCTTCATTGTTACTCCTACACATGAAACCCATGTGACATTGTTTATACTAACTGTGTATCCCATCATCCTTTGACAAAAACTGAGCCCCTGTGATCCTAATATGCCCCTGACACACCTAAATCTCCAATGAACTCATTATCCCTTCATATTTTGTAAAAAATAAGCATTAAGTGTGGATTTTAAAAAGATATTTAAATCAATAAAAACCAAGGATCGTGAAATATTCTCCCCTAAAAGTAATTCTTCCTTGATTTTACCTTCTATGGGTGGTCAATAATCATTTGAGAATAAAATTGTCCATTGAGAATTCATTTTGACCTCTAACTCCCATGTATGGTCTTACACATAGCCATGCTACCATAACACCAGTACTAGAGGAATTGATCGGCATCAAAGTGCCTTCACAACACTGCCAAAAAATACGTAATGGATGCTCCTTGAAATACACATCCACATGTATCTCAACCTCATCTCATTGAAGAGTATGACATACGTTTGAGTGATAGTGGAACAACTAAGATACATAGATGAATTCATTAATGGATCAGTATCAACGAGTTATATAAAACTAATAGGATACCATAATAAATCCCTCTAGAAATTCTATGGACCAACATATCGTGTTGAATGGTTAACCTATCTCCCAATCATTTTGTGCCACAACCTCAGCGAGACACATGAAAATATTGTATCCCCAACCTCAAACTATGTAGGTCATTAATTATGATCTATATAAGATATATATCTATCCTTTGTAGTACCTATCCTATTTCTTATCAACCAAAACTTCCTTAAAGTCCCCTACTTGAGACATGATCCCAGTAGCAATGCCTCACCTACCTCTAACCAGCACAATGGTGATTGGAATTTCATACTACACATATCCACATAAGGATCCATAAGTATATTCTCTTGATAGCTATTATTTTAGGGGAACACAAACATGGTTATACGCCTCTCCCAACAGAACCCAAAATTGAGGAAACATTATCTAAGAATGTACTCTAGAAACTTTATAGTGTGTTCTGATTGACCATATAATTGAGGATGGTATGTCATACTCAAGAGAACATGTGTTCCCAACACCATCTATAAGATTTTCTTGAATTGAGATATAAAACATGAGCCCATACCAAATACAATGGTATAAGGAACCCTATGAAGGTGCATATTATCACAGATATAAAGTCTCACATGATCATATACTAATAAGGTATCCTTAGTTTTTGGAAAATGTGAATCCTTCATGAGCCTATCCAAAATGGATATTAATACATAACTATATTAAGGATCCTTGAACAAACTAGTCTTGAAATCATTCACAACATCATACCATATTTTACTTGGGAATATGTTTCTGATGTAAAAGATCGAATGGTTGCTGGTCTTATTCCTTCACCAACTGATAGAAAGAAAACCTCATGACAAAACTAGATACCACATTTTCATTCCAAGGAACCAGTATTAGAAATTAATGTCTCATTACTTCATTGTACTCCTAGAGATACTTCTCATGCTGAGAAATGAAACCCTCAAATCATATCTTTCCCTATGTTTTCTAGAACCCAAATGTGTCCATGTATGGATAGAATTTCATCCTCTCTAATTGTTTAATTAGGAGGCAGGTCCATACATACTACACACTCTCATATGAAAAGGCCACATGAATATTATAACTACATCATCCCCACTCTATCAAGAAGAGTTGAATTAACTTCCAAGGATTAGATAAAAGTATTCATTTGAATATAAAAAACAACCATGTTCATATCTAAAAAAAATAAAATAAGTTTCCACTCTCTATTGGACACATGAAAATAAGGATTTTGAGTCCTCCGTCTTGTGGTCTCTGTACAAAAAAATGAGTTCCCAATAAATAATTCCTTCATCAATGAAAGGATTGTACAATAGCAGATAACTCAAAGCTTGTGTCAGGTAATTCCTCTTATGTATCACAACATTCCAAACATTTACACCAAGACTCACTCCTCATATATTTGATAATTCTCCTATCTGGATTAGTGATACCTACCAAAATATTTCATAGAATATTCCCATCTCTGGTACAATCAAGATCAGGGCTGAAATAAATCCCACTTTTAGTTCCTAAAATGCTATCTCAAAAGTGTCTGACCATATTATCATTAGAGACATCATATTCTATATTGTAAGAAGTTCATAAATTCCCAATAAGTCTTATAACAAATTAAAATAATGACCGGATAGTCCTAGGAAAATCTGAATATCAATGAAATTCTGGGGATACTATCATCAATTGTCCCAAAGGGGCTCATTCCATAACTCCACAAGACCGCCTCCAATAAGATATTTGTGGGATATTAACACCGAGTAGGAATATTACGAATATCGGAGGCCTTATCCAATGTACCGGTACACACACAAAAATTTCAATGCCCATACAATGCTAAAATGTAAAAAACCCAAAAAAACAATGGATGTAAACAAATGAATACCCCAATAAGTGTATGGAATTTGTATATTAAATTAATTGGGGCAAAATAAAATCCCACCTCAAAGGGTATGAAAACTTTTCTAACATGAACATAAAGATGGGGAATGCTATAAAAATACCACATGAAAGCACCTCAATATATCTGGTCTTGATAATAACCGTCTATTCTGGGTCTATATAGGACTCTATCAAAATATTGATCATCTGCACAAGACATGACACGTGAGGGGAAATACCATGCATGAGTGAGTATAATAATACATATTAGGACATCCAAAAACGAAAAAACATATATAAGAAGAATAATAGACAAACCTATATAGATATATATTTACAACACATATAATAAGAATATATAGATATTCCCAAAACATACACATAGTTTTATAGGTAAACTCACAACTTTAATACATGACAAGGTATCTAGCGTGAAGATTCCACATAACACTCCTCTAGGAGAACAAACTCCATGAGTTGTGTATCCCTGATGACGTCTGTCTGAGTGGTACTGATTGTTCATTATTTCCATAATTTTTATAGGCTATAAGTAGGAAGAGAGACTATAGGAAGATGAGGATCTCTCCCAAAAACATAATGTATAACCACAAAAGAATCTAGATTAACCCACTAAATCTAGGACCTACAACCATGTAGTGTTGGTCACAATTATACTAATATCTCTACTTGGGGAAAGAAAATTATAGATAAACATACTCCAAGCCTCATGAAATGATTCCAACCACTATATACAAGATTTCCCAGGGAATGAAACACTATTATATCTTTAATTTGTGCTTCTATACTAACCCTCAGGGAAAAGGTTATGGGGAAGACACTGTTAATGAATATATTCCATGATATAGATGAAAAGGGCTGAACGATATATCTAAAGGATTAAAAAACATGTATATTTGGCACTAGGTAATGATTATGTAAAACATCCTATTCCCATATCCTTATAGAAGTAAATATCATGAATCAATTTATGAACTCTCTTTTGTTTCCTATTAAATGGAATTGATTTTGTATGCCCAGCATAGCCATGTTCTTTTAAAAGTACACAATGTTCTTGTGTAGGAGAACATGAGGTGGATGTTCTTGTGTACTCCCTATAAAAGTAAGTATATCCTCTTAGGTACACTTCGATCCATCAAGGAGAGTCAAATTTAATGTGATACTTATATTTCTTATAAAACCCTAGACGACACTGAAAGGCTCCCAAGCAGTGTGTAGCTCTATAGTACACATAATTTTCATTAAAATATTTCAAAACTCCAGAGTTGAAATCTCACATCTCCACTTCTTCCTCTGACCACTGCTCTAGCCACACCTCATTGAATAATGAAGAAATATCAGCATCTAGGACTTTCCATCAGTGATTCAGTGAAAACTGACCATCAAATTCAATCAGAAAAAGAACTCAATTTTTGTTCTTCATTTCATGCAGTAGAACAACAAAACTTGGTTTCTAGATCATCTGATATGATGTTTTCTCCATCATATCACCATTTCCGCTTCTTACCAAGTTTGAATATATGATTTTGAATAATTTTTCTAAGAAATGGTTGAAAAATTATTTATTTCCTTTGAAATTTTCAAATAGTAGGCCAAAATATTTTCTAGCCATGTACATACAATTTGGTGGAAAAAGTACAACAATAAACACAAGGAACATACCTTGACCAATGTTCACATTGGCCTCAATTATTCATTACTATAAGGATGAATTATGATATATAATGTAATCACAAATAAATTTCCTCAATTGAAAAATAATAATATCCCATCGTGCAAGATGCATGATCTGTAGATAAATATGTTGGCTGATTGAAACGTGATCATCATTGAAATAGAAAATCAGCAGAAATCCTAATAAAAATATACTTCATTAATTGATTTCAAATGATCACAGAGGAATAATGGAGATTCTCCATGATCACTGGAGAGATCCTTTTATTTTTCGAACACAAGTCATATATTTTTTATTGGTTATCTGGAATGTAAATAAATTCTCTCCAATGGAGCCCCAATAATTTGTATGATTATGAGACTATCCCTCCAATTATTATATAAATGTGATTATAAATAAAATGGATTATATTGGTTGCATAAATTATTAAAATAAAATAATTTCATTTCTTTATTTTATTTTATTCAACAATCTCAATGACTTTTCCTTCCCCATGTCTAAAACTTTTATGTGGTGCCTCAGATAAAACCCATGTTCTAAACTGAACAGTTCAGTCTAATTTCAGATTCGGGCTTCCTTTTAGATGTCATTCAACATTTTCAAGATAATAAAATTCATGTGGCATTTAATATATTTAATATTTTTAAAACACTTATCTCGAGGACAATTGATCTTGGAATTTCATGCTCTCTGAATTCATAATATTGAAAATAAACCACAAAATATCCAAAAATATTACATTTAAAGCATGAGTTATTACATTATCCCCACCATTGGGATTTACACCTAGAAAATCCAAAACAAGTGGCTAAAAAAATATATGTGGGTACTCAGCATGTGTCTAAGCCTCCCATGCCTAGGTGATCTCATGAAAATTCTCATGATACTACTAGACAAAAACTAATGGAATCTCTCATTGATTAAGGATCCTCTTGTAGATATTCTTGATCTCCACTTGTTACACAATGATGGTATCTCCATCCTTGATGTCAATTCACTTGAGTTGATAATGTGTGATGGCTAATGAATGTACCTCCCCGACAATGAATCATGGAAGAAATCGTGTACCTGGTCTAACTGAAATGATAAAGATTATTTGTGTGACAACTCACCAACATTTCACAACATCTGGATATGGTCAATGACTCTCACAAACATCTCACTGCCCAGGACAAATATCCATATTCCACATTGAGGTGAAACCTATCAAAACACATGTTATCTATCATATAACTAAAAAGGGATATTTCTTATTTCCAAAAAAGAGTTAATATGATCCTTTTTAGTCCCATATCCTCTTTTCTTACCTGTGGCTTTTTTGTGGTTTCTTGCACCAACTATGGGCCCATAAGTACTAACTCTCTAGGTTTAGTCATGAAAAGTGGTGACCTATAGGGTCACCTATAAAAATACATGAATTATTTCATACCAATGGTGGAATGGTAGTTATTTTTGTACAAAACTTACAATAGCTGTAGATAATCCTCTAAGATATGGTAAATTTTCAATATTCAATCTCACAACATGTTTTCTAGAACCTGAATGGTCAGCTTAGTCAGGACATCAGTCTGGGGGTTAAATGCTATTCTCTAGTGTAAATGAGTCCTAAATTAATCATATAACCCCTTTTATATTTGATATGTGATGTAATCATAATCATAAAAAATGATTATTGAGGGAACACTATGTTTTTGAACTATATTTGACACGTAGATGCATCCAAATCAATCTAATACACTTTGCTTTTGAATAGCTAGGAAGAGGGCTGGCATGGTGAGTCATTCCTCAATCAGCAAGATGGAATCATGTCCCCTGTACACATGTGGTAAGAACAATTATAATTCCATAGATATCGTATCCCAAATCCACTATGGCACCAGAAGTGGTTCAGATAAACTTATTGGAACTTGGTGATCAGCCATTACTTGCTGACAAGAAAGGAATCGAGAGAAAAACTCCCAAACTCCCTTCATTATCCCTAGCTTCCAAAAAGGATACAAGAGGTCATGGAACATAATTATAACACCTTGATGTAACTAAAAAGGATTTGTATGAATCAATTTCAAAACCTCCTCCTCCAACATCTATGGTACAATCATCCAACATTTGAATATAATGGCATGATCCCCACATTATAATAATCCATTATTTTCCTTTTCTATGGATATCTATGTACGTAGGGTCTCACAATTGATATCCCCAAGTTGTGCCTCCATGAGTCATAGTAATAGCGAAGGGGTAACAACCATTGATTATAGGTAAGATGGTCCATCACTATCCACAAATGATATCTATAATGAGTCCAACTACTCCATCACCTCATTCATAATCTATGAATAAGATATCCTGATGAGATAATCTCCATCAACGTTCCCCTTCTTATGAGTATAGAAAATCTATAAGTCATAATACTTGAGGAAATATAGACATAAACTCTATCTGAAGTTAATATCCTTAAGGGAAAAGATATACATGAGACTATTTTCATTAGAATAGATGATAAACCACTCAACAATAAGATAGTGTTTCTACATCTTTAATGCGAACACAACCTATGATAACTCAATATCGAAGGTCACATTGTTTTCCTCTACGGTCTCAACTAAAATGAACTATAGGAAATCAAGTACATATTCTACATTAGAGGACAACAAAGCCATTCTCTTCATGCAATGAAGATCACTATATTCTCAATAGTATCCTATAGTAATCTCAAGATGGGAGTTCTCTTAAATCCCTGAAAAAAATTAAAAAATATTACTCTCACATGTTTTTCTAGAACAGAAGATTCTCTCTTGGGTCATAGATATAACAGGTGCTTATATTTTGGATAAATCATGTATGAGTCACCAATAATTTTCTACCAACCTAATGAACCATTGCACCTACATCATGCACTTGGGAGGTTCCCATTCTAAAAATGCCTCAAACGTGGTGGGGTCCACTATGACACCATCTACTAAAGAAAACATGTCATAGAAAGTGGAAAAATTTTATCGATAACTGGGACTTTCAGAGATTCTCATAACAATGGTGCTCTTAGAGAATGTTTAAAACTATCCTCCAGTGTCTCATATGCTCCTCCTCAAACACTAAGTAAATAAGTATATCATTAATTAAATCTACCATTAACATATCTAGGAAGGGTTGAATGATCCAGTTCAAAGGTACCAAGAATAATAAATTTGTTTTAATCATTAAAAGGTGAATCATCAAGTGATTATAGTGATCGTAGTGACATCTTGATGTCATCTTTAGTGTATCCTCATCATGTAGTAATTACTGGGGATAACATGATTTAAGGTCAACCTTTAAGAAGCATCATGACCATATCAAAAGATAAAAGAAATATTCAATATTGGGAGGTGGATAATTATTCACTCAATCACCTTGTTTAAGAGTGTGTAGTCCACACATAACCTCAAGATCCCATCTGCCTTCTTGGGAAACCAACCAAGGGCTTCCTAGGGTGAAACACTACTTCTATTAAAATCCATCCACTACAAGTACTTCATCTTCACCCATAGATCCTTATGTTATATGGGATCCATATCATATATTTGGTGTAGATTTATGTTCCCTAAAATTTTGTATATCAGTACCAAAATATATCTATTCGTGGAGCAGAATCCCATAAAATCCATCAGAAAGAGATCCACATACTCCTCCAGAAGTTCATGGAACAAAAAACACAGAACATTCACTAAAACAGGGTTCAGGCTATCGAACTAATGAGTAATCGAGAGAATTTTTTTTTCATGTGTCCATCGTACATTGATAAATACTCAATTTCAACAATAAATGGAATCATGGTTTCATCACTACAAAAATACCACATCCTCCAACTAAAATATCCATTCTAGGCATGATCCTTAGTTACCATAGCATACATAAGATTGTGTCATAAGGATATATCAATTTTATAATGATATCCAAACAGAAACTCTCAAATCCAAGGGGTAGGTCCCACTATTGGCACAAGTGTGTGATCAGTGAGTCATCTCCAATAAGAGTCTCTAAGAACAATGATTGAGCTAAGGGATCAACCAAAATATATTTGTCTCGAAATATATAGGTGGTAATAAAGTAATCACTAGATCCTATGGCTATTAGTACTATTTTAAATGTAGAAAATACACAGATTATACCTCAAATTATTCCTGGTTATTGAGGATCATATGCCTCAATTTCAAATAGCTTCCTCTATCCATGTCATCTAGCTCACAGAGCTTGGAATGGACCTCCTAGAAGTGGTGGGGGTAACATTTCAAATATTATACCACAAACATATTCTCTCTTACCACCTCATGTTCATCTTCCACCTAGTAGAACTACCTGATATAGCTGCTAAAAATTCCTTTTCAGCCCATCCAATTTCATCATGTTAGTCATGTGGCAGGCCTAAAAATCTCATGAATGATGTTTCCTCCCATCCCATGGGAATCACCTCTTGTCACAAGATTGACTGGACCCATATTGTGAGCCATGAACTGCAGACCCTCTATTATAGAACCTCCTCCTCAAATATCTCACAATCCCAAGTCCCTGAGATTGACTTCATCTCGTGGTTGCTGATATATCTTGTAACACCCTGAGATTTTATGAGTTATATTCTTTTTTAATTTCATTGATGTCTTATATTGTACACTACACCAATATTAGCTTGTTCTATACACAACACCATATTAGCTTTTAGTATAGACAACACTATTCTTGGCTCGTGTTACACATAATTTCAAGTTATTTTTGTGGAAATTATTCTATGCAAAATTAAGTATAGATTTTTTTAATGTATAAATTAAATAAGTTTTGATTATGTTATATGAAACACCAAAGGAAGCTTGCACTACTTGCAGCCCTGACTTGGCTTGCATTACACGCAATCACGACATTCCTCGATAATGTGTGTAGTACGCAATACCAGGTCTCACTAAAAAACGATATATTGTTATAATATTATTATGAACTAGTCATTATGAATTGTAGAAGCTATATTTTGAATTTTATGACATTATAATTCATCTTACATGTTTTATAGAACATGGTATGAGAACAAAATAATGTTTTTAGGTAAAATGAGTATTTAAAAAAATGCAGTTTTGCCACCTTTTGATAGAGCACCCACTTTAAATCTAGTTTTTGACATTTTTATAAGTTCAATTTGACAATATAAAATTCTTCTTTGGAATAAGGATATAGAAATTTACTTTGGATAAATTTTTGATATTTTTCTGAGAAGTTTCTTATTTTGATGAATAGTAAAAATACGCTAAATTTTAATTAAAAACAACTTTTTTCATCGAGATACCTTATATGGTTAAATTATAACATTGAATGGTTTTAAATTATAAATATAATATATTTTTATCATTTAATATAATTCATGTAATTACCATTAATTTTATATTGAATTCATAGGTAAAAACATTTCAATCTTTGACAATGTTTTAACTTTTAAAACCCATTATCTTAACAATGAAATTAATTTTAAATTAATTACTGCAACTTCTATATTTTGAATATTAAAAAATGGATTCCATATTTTTATTCAGTGGGTCCAAATTTTGTTAATAGGTCACTTTTTTTTGACATTATGAATAGTAACTACGGTAATTTTTATTTACTACAGTTAAAGGTAAATCAGGTAATTCAGGGTAAAAATAAGATTATAAAATTACCCTAACACCTGCCAAAATTCTATTGGATGAATAAAAGTCGACCCATATCACCTAAGGGACAGAATAGATTCATTTCATGGACTATTGACCATGAAAATGATATAATTATAATTAAAAGCAACGAAAGTGACAACATGTCACTCTCTTATATATTATAAGTGTAATAATTTTAATTTAGTGATAAAATTCATAAAACATCGAACATTAAAATTATCCAGAAATATAATAAATTTATCTACATCATGTGAATTTATTTATAATATTTAGGGATTAAATAGTTATCATTAGTGATGACACAATAATGATGTTGAAATTATTTTATTGATTGAAATATCAAATAAATGGTTTTAAAAATAATAAAATAAATATGAACTATTTAATTTGATCCAGAAATTTTATAGATTAATATTAAATATTAAGAATCTATTAAATATTTTGGTTTGAATATATCCTCTGTGTAGATTTTATTTAAATTCAAATAAATGAATAGTGTCAAAATTAACACTTATGTTATTTTATAAAAATAACATATTATAAAATTGATTAAAAATCACAAAAATATTTAAAAATTATAAATTTAAATTTATATAGTCTACAATGTCATAATGTATCCAATTACGGAAAATTCAAAACACATAATTATTTATTTATATCAATTTAAAATTTAGAATATTATTACCACAAATAAAATTAAATAGATTAAATAAGGATAAATAAATTTGATAAGGTTTAAAATAAATTCATAACATGTGTAAATATTATTGGTTGATGGTATTACAACCCAATATCATATCGTCTTTTAATTGCATCATTTTTGAGGTTTCTAAGTGGGAATGTAATTTATTATAAATTAATATTTCTTATGTTTCCAAAGGTGCCCCTATCCTCCCTTATAAAAAGGCACCTCCTCCCTCTCCTCCACACAAAATTTTGAGCCTTCAAGCTCAGCCAACCCCTGAAAATTTCTCTTCTCAACATCTCTAGTTATATCATAGAGGTTATGGTCTTCTCAAAAGACCAACTCTAGTGCCCTAAGAGGAAGTTTAAAAGAGGCATGTCGAGGAAGAGGTAATCTCTTCTACTGATTCTTTCCAGTTTCTTTCTTCTTATACTTCATCTTATTTATTTGTTTCATAATAAAGTAATAAAATTAGTATCAATAATATAATTATATGTTATTATAAATATGAAACAACCATATTTCACCTTATATCCATCCAAAAGAAAACAAAATCACCGCGCATGCGTACGTACAGAATACCGTCTCCATGCCATGGTGTAATCTATTTTTCCACCACCACTTTACTTGGATGTGTATAATGGTGTAAAGAATAAGTATATATGGTTATTTTAACATCATACTGATTATTATATATTATATCATCCACTCCAATTCCATTCAATAATTATGGGAACGATATCATCGCTCGTCCGTACATACGAATTACAGTCTCCATGACGCGATGAGATTAATTATCCATGTTAACAATTCCAGAATGATTATAAAGTATATATAATAAATAATAATTAATGATATGATATAGTAATGATACTGGATTTATGTACATATATGTTTCATTTACTTAATTCCATTCAATTCAATAAGGAAATGAATACAGCGTTCATGTGTACGTACGACCTACCATCTCCATGAACGGTGTATTTAATTTATTGATCTACCATATATATTTATATGCTGAATATATATGTTATATATAAATCATGTTTTAAATTCTTGAATTAAGTAAATAATGATATAATTAATAATATCAAGAACAAAAAGTCCAAAGGCATACGATAAATGAAACAATTTTACAGAAAATGCTGCTTTAACATGGAATTGACAAAAGAACAGGTAATATAAAGTCATAAGTGAATCATATAGGATAACATAAATATTATTATGGTTTTGTTACAAGTTAATAATAACCACTATATAGGAGTATCAGACACGTACATATGAAATTGGACATAAGGTAAGGGATAATTATTCCAATCTCATTCCTATCCCAGATTGTTTATTCGTAAGTATTTACTGGGGTTTATTTCTCATCCATGTCCATAAAAATGTTTTCATAAAGCGTTTAATATTATTCTAGGTATATTTAAATTCATTTTACCCCTCTTGACTTTTACTTTGTGTTATGGAAGGAATCTTGCTTTTGTTTACCAAACGTGGTACTTTTTGACTTTTCTGGAAAAAGTATGAGGAGAATGTTTTATTAACTTATACGGCATGAGCGGATTTTTATAGTTTCATTACTCCATTTATTCATGAATATTACTCTACAATATTTCATTTTTATTTTCGATAAAATAATTTTCTTTTAATGTTGTGTAGAATTTTGTGAAAAGAAAATGATTTTGAATATGAAAGGATATTTTTCCTCAAAAATTCATTTCAAGTGTTTTATCAAAACTATTTTCCATCCAAGATGAAATTATTTCATGTGTGTATGTTTAAAGTATAATGTCTCCATGATTTACATGGTTTCACTTTTTTATGATGAAATGATATCTATTTGTTTTATATGGATTATGTTATGATGGGATGATGTTTATGAAACCCATTTTCTTCTTTGGGATATGATGAATGATTTATGTTTATGTTGTGGCACACGTAAGAATGATTTCATGATGAGATGGGTGGGACCTTTATCTCCCATAAATGCATTGGGTAAAGATTTATATCTCATGAGATAGACTTGGCTGGAATGGCAAGTTAATCTGGTTTAGTGATACAGGACTGGAATGAGGAGTGAACTTGATTCAGTAAGGGACTTTGTCCACTATGATGGTCTTGGCAGCAATTCCTTAGCTACAATGGAAATCATATCATGTGCTTAATGGTTTCCCACAATTACATGTTTTATTCCCCATGGTATTTTATCATGATTAATGTTCTTTTTTGATCTATGCATTATGTACTGCCAAGATTTATGTCATTACTCATGATTTTGATGTCTTATGTTCGTGTTCTTACATTCAAAAGTTTAGGGGTTGTTTTATGTTCTCCATGTTTACCCTTACTGAGCATTTGAGTGCACCACTTTTTGTGTTTTCTTTTCCCCAGGATATAAATAATGGTTTTACGTAATAAAACCAAAGGGTAAGATCTTTATGGGACATGATGAATATCTTTCACCATGATTAGAAGATTATGTCCCGAGTTTCCAAAGACACTAAAATAATACAGTCTTTGGGCATCTGTTTTTTTCATATATTAAGTATTCCAAAAAAGTATTGTATTGTATATGTACATCAATATTTGGTTATCTATAGTTGGTATCAGAGAAAAGGAGGTAGGAATGAATCCAATCCTTGGGAACTCTCAAATGTGAGTGTTGGACGAAGCATGGATCTCCGCCCAAGGGCTTCATGAGGAAATGGATGCCACTGGGTATGGTGGTATGTCCCACCCAGGAGGTGTAGCCACCCATGTAGTGCTCTGATAGGTATCAATTTTATTACACTTAAGTAATTCCAGACCGCTATAGTTGGTATCAGAGTGAAGGTTTAGTCAACCATTGGAAACTAAGATGCAAAAAACATTAAGTGAGATCCCTAGAGATATTTCTAAGGTATTTCTACAGATGTTCCTGAGGGTATGTATAAGTATAGGTTATAGTCGTAGAATTATGATAAAAAGCATGAATAACCTAAGATTAAACCTAATATGTTAGAGATTGAAAGTACTCCCCTTTATTATGTTGTTTTCCTAGCATGATTTTTTTCTCTCACACTATTCTTTTTGGCTTTTATAAAATTGATGGAAAGACGAATATTCATGTTAATGGAGAATATGATGGACAATGTAATGATATTCTTCCTGAGAATCCAAATGAAATGGGATTTGGAAGGCGAAACATCGTTTTTATGCCTAATAAGAAATCTCATAATATGATCAATAATATAAACTTTGGTAAGTTTCCTAACTCAGCTAATAAGAGAAAGAGGGCGTTTTATGATGATCATAGAGGAAAGCAAGTTCAATTTCCCTCATGTAAATCATGTGGGAGGAGGCATCAAGGATAATGTTTCAAGGGAACAGGAAGATGATTTGGGTGTGGAAAAGGACACAAAGCCAGTAAGTGCAAAGGAAAAGGTTCAGTTAACACCATGGACAAGGATAATGGTATTGCTACGACATAAACAACAATTAAATATTTGAAATGTGGAATTTATGGGCATTATTGAAACCAATGACCTAAGGGAAAATATCTTGAAGATAATCAGCATGGTCGTATGAGTAGTATTTATGTTGATGATAATGAAGAAACTACAAATGATATATGAGATGAAAGAAGAATTGAGGTATAGCATGATGAAGCTCAGTCAATGGTTTAAGAAGGTAGTGTAATGATTGTATGTTTACCAAGAGTTATGTTAATGGTACTATGTAATAATGAAACTTCTAAGGATTGTTACACTATTGTTTTTCCAGAAGTATTTGAAAGTATATGTTGAATGGTACCGGTAACCATGAAAGGTTATTCAGATATTATTGGAAAGAAGATGATATGTGCATAATGAATGGATAAGGAGAAAATAATATTTTGGATATTATTAATGAGCTCATGACTGATATAAGGACAAATTGATATCCTCGTTTGAGAATATAAAAATTTTGGGATTTTGGTATGTTGAAAGAGTTAAATTTTTACAGCATTCATTTTTTCACTAAGGTTCAATGGGTATTCATTTCTTAAGAGAATACATGATTATGGAATTAAAATGTTTGGAATGTGACTAACAAGATATATCTTATGACATATGGGGGATAAATTATGGTATTCACATGCTTGGTAGATGACCTTTCTAATAGTCGTTTTCTATATACTATGAGATTGGACAAAAGTATTTCCGTTAAGCCTAAAGGTTGGAATGCATTATGTTGTACATCAGATTGTATTGTTTATGGCTAGAAATTTTTGATATTATTTCTGGAATGTTGTAATAGT
The DNA here is from genome assembly GCA_963277665.1 of Viscum album. NCBI lineage: Eukaryota > Viridiplantae > Streptophyta > Magnoliopsida > Santalales > Viscaceae > Viscum > Viscum album. Next base: position 1,530,138,460 of record OY728120.1, on the reverse strand, counting down.
GTAGTTTTAGAAAAAGGAAAACCCATAATATGGGTGACAACCCGTCGTGTCGGACAAGGATGTGGTATTCGAACCCACAACCGAAGTACAACATAACTTTATCGCCTACCACTGGCATATAGGATGTCCCTGGTTAGTAGAAATTAGTTTTATTTTATTAAGCAGTATGCCAGTTGAAGTATAAGTCCATTTTTGGAATCATATATGGTTAATCTCACCATAAGATAGACTTATGTATATAATTTTTTTTAACTTATGTTTGAGATAGATGGAATGACCTATCATTCTACCGCATGATCTGTTAACACTTCACAGAAGACAAATTCAACTTCATTTCTTTAAGAGATGAAGGGGAAATTGTTCAAGGCACAAAAAGCAGTGAGATTGTACCAAAATCAAGTAAGTATTTCTTTTAATTCTTCAACATTAGGGAAATGATCTTGAAAACCAAAAACGTTGTCATAGTACCCTCATATTTGATGAATCAGATGTTACATTAGATCATTAAAAATTTATGGCATTGTGATTGTTGGCCTTTTCAAATCCATGTCCTCTACCAGTCTTAATCAGAAGTTGATGGTTATATTTCTCTTCCATATCCATATTTTCACCTATGTTCTCCTATGTGGAAACCCAATGATGGGTTAATTTGGGTAACCGTTTTGTTTTATACTTCACTTTTTAAAATTATGTTTTAGTATTCTTTTTTATGATGTGGGTTTCTATGAATGAAACTTTCAAGTAGTAAATGATTTATAACCCGACGAATTTCGAGGGTGAAATACCTTTTAAGGGGGGTAGAATGTAACAACATAAGATTTTATGAGATATATTCTTTTTTAATATCTTTTATATACTCTATTGTACACTACACCAAGATTAGCTTGTACTATATGCAAACCCGTATTATCTTACAGTATACACAACACTATTCTTGGCTCGTGTTACACACAATTTCAAGTTTATTTTGTGGAAATTATTCTACAAAAAATTAATTATAGATTTTGTTTAATGTATAAATTAAATAAGTTTTTATTATGTTATATTCAACACCAATGGGAGCTTTTACTACACACAGCCCTGACTGGGCTTGCATTAAACAAAATCATGACCTTTCTCGATAGCGTGTGTAGTAAGCAATACCGAGATTCACTAAACAACTATATATTGTTATAATATTATTATGAACTAGAATTTATGAGTATTAGTAACTAAAATTTTAATTTTATGACATTATATGTCATCTTACACATTTTATAGAACATGGTATGACAACAAAATAATTTTTTCGGGTAAAATGCGTATTTTTAAAAAAATGCAGTTTTGTCGCCTTTTGATGGAACAAACACTTTAAATCTATTTTTTGACATGTTTATAATTTAAATTTGACAATATAAGATCCTTATTTGGAATAAAGATATAAAAATTTACTTTGGATAATTTTTTGATATTTTTCTGATAGGTTTCTTATTTTGATGAATAGTAAAAATACACAAAATTTTAATTAAAAAAAACCTTTTCATAGAGATAATTTATATGGTTAAATTATATTATTGAATGGTTTTAAAGTATAAATATAATATATTTTTACCATTTAATATAATTCCTATCATCACCATTAATTTTATATTGAATTCATGGGTAGAAATATTTCAATCTTTGACAATATTTTAACTTTTAAAACCCATTTTCTTAACAACGAGATTAATTTTAAATCAATTACTAAAACTTATGTGTTTTGAATTTTGAAAAATGGATTCCATATTTGGATTCAGTGGGTCCAAATTATTTTAATAGGTTACTTTTATTTTTTGACATTATGAATAGTAACAACGTTAATTTTTATTTAATACAGTTAAAGGTAAATCGGGTAATAAAGGGTAAAAATAAGAATATAAAATTACTTAACACCTGCCAAAATTTTATTGTATGAATAAAAGTAGACCCATATCAACTAAGGTTAATAATAAATTCATTTCATGGACTATTGACCATGAAAATGATATAATTAAAATTAAAACCAAAGAAAGTGACAACATGTCACTCTCTTATATATTATAAGGGTAATAATTTTAATTTAGTGATAAAATTCATAAAACATAGACCATGAATTTTCTATATAAATCTAATAAAATTATCTACATCATGTGAATTTTTTTAGAATTTTTAGGGATTAAATAATTATCATTAATGATGACACAATAGTGATGTTGAAATTATTTTATTGATTAAAATATCAAATATATGGTTTTAAAAATATTAAGATAAATATGAACTATTTAATGTGATCCATGAATTTTATAGATTAATATGTCAAATTAGGAATCAATAAAATATTTTGGTTTGAATATATCCTCTGTTTAGATTTTATTTAAATTCAAATAAATGAATAGTGTCAAAATTGACACTATTGTTATTTTATAAAAATAACATATTATAAAATTGTCTAAAATTCACAAAAATATTTAAAAATTATAAATTTAAAATTATTTGGTCTAAAATGTCCTGAAGTATCTAATTATAAACAATTCACAACACATAAGTAATTATTTATAACAATTTATAATTTAGAATATTATTACCACAAATATAATTAAATAGATTAAATACGGATAAATCAATTTGATAAGGTTTAAAAAATTTAAAACATGTATAAATATTATTGGTTGATGAGATTACAACCCTATGTCATCTCATATTCGAATTGAGTCATTTTTGGAGGTTTTTAAGTGGGGTTGTAATTTATTATAAATTAATATTTCTTATGTTTCCAATGGTGCCCCTCTGCTCCCTTATAAAAGGGAACCTCCTCCCTCTCCTCCACACACAATTTTGAGACTTCAATCTTGGCCAAACCCTAGAAATTTATCTTCTAAACATCTCTAGTTATATCATAGAGGTTCTGGTCTTTTCAAAAGACCAACTCTAGTGCCCTAAGAGGAAGTTTAAAAGAGGCACATCGAGGAAGAGGTAATCTCTTCTACTGATTCTTTCAAGTTTCTTTCTTCTTCTACGTCCTCTTATTTATTCGTTTCATTATAAAGTAATAAAATAAGTATCACTCATATACTGATATCTTATTATAAATATGAAACAACCATATTTCACCTTCTATCCATCCTATAGAAAATGAAATCATCGCGCATGCGTACGTACGAAATACCATCTCCACGTTGGGGTGTAATATGTTTTTTCCACTACCACCTTACTTGGATGGGTATAATTATAACACCCCGATCTTCCATGGTACGGTTCACTTTGTATAAGAAAGTAGCATGTGTTGTACGCAACTTTGAGTTATAACACACCACAACCAATCAAACTAGCCGTTATGAATAGTAGTACCCACTTTTTGAAATTTTATAAATTTTATATTTCAAAATGGACTTCATTTTTGGATTTAGAATATCGAAATTAGATTAGGGTGAAATATTGGTGCTTTTCGGTTAACTTTAATATTTTGATGAATAGTGAAAATTACTAAATTTTAATTAAAAAAAACTTTTTTAATGAAAATAATTAATAGTGATAAATAATGAATTTTTAGTGGTTTTAAAGTATATTTTGAATATATTTTTATCATTTAATTCAATTATGGTCATTGGACGTAATTTCACATTTAAACCAGACATAAACAAGTGTCAATCTTTTGATAGTAATTATTTCTTAAAAACACGCTATTTGTTTTGACAACGGGAATTAATTTTTAAATTAATTAATGAAACTTATATATTTTTGAATTTGGTAAAATAGAAATCATTTTTTAATTCATAATATCAAATATATCTTAGGCCGAATATTTGGTATTTTTCAGAAAACTTTCGATTTTTTATGAATAGTGAAAAATACTGAGTTATAGTTTAAAACCGAATTTTATTTAAATAATTATTTATTTTCTATAAATTTAATTAAGGTCAAAATAGATACTTAATAACTATATAAGTTCAATGTAATTCATTGAAGTTAGTTTAGAATAATTTTAGATATATAAAAATTTTATTGAACTTTTCACCTTCTTTTACCCACCTCCTAGGAGAATTTAGAAATTTACATAAAACATAATTTTACCGCTTAAAATAGTAGAATTTAAAAAATCCTAGAGAAAAAGTTAATATCAAAGAGTAAAATGTGGTTCAATAAGATAAAAATATTTTTTTGGTGAATAGTAACGTTTAACTTTTATTTACCACAGTTAAAAAGTAAATAGGGCAAGTAAGGGTAAAAATGAAATTACTATAACTCTAACACATGTCCTGATTCTATTTTCTATGTATAATTAGACCAAAAACAACCTTATGAATAAAATATGAACCTCTTTGGTTCACTTGGATTAGATTAGGACATTTATTATTATTTAATTCGAAGAAGAGTTAAAAGAGTTAAAATCAAATGTTAATAACTAAAACAATTTTAATATAGGGTTATACATAAGATAAATTTGATTATAAATATTCAATATAAAGGTAAACATATTTCCTACATAATGGTATTTTAATTATAAATTTTAGACCATAAATAAATAAAATTACTTATGACACAATGATGATGAAGTAATTACCTTATTCATGAAAGAATCAAATAAATGGTATTATAAATATTTAAATAAATATAATTTAAACGTTTTTATAACATCCACAAATTTTATAGTTGAATATGACATGTTATGATTTACTTAATGTATTTTTTTGAAGTAATAATGTTTTTATTATTTTAACAGAAAACAAATACCAAATAGTGTCAAAATTGACAAAAAATAGTTTTTAAAACAAATATTATATTATTAATTGATATAATGGTCCTAAATATCTAAGGATCGGCCAAAAGACTTATGTAATAATATATATGACATTAATGAACTAATTAGGGTTAGATTGACTGTATATAGTATGTTTATTAACCATATTGTGAAAGAATACAAGAATACACGGCAAAAGTTAAATTATTTAACTTAGAGTTAAATCTAAATGATAAGGTTAACATGGTAACCTAAACTTGTCTAAAACCTATTTGTTGAGTTTTTTTTTGACCTATCCTCACCTTATAATTTAAATAATAAACTTTGGATATATTATAAACCGAATATGAATTTATTATAAAATAATATTTTATGTTTTTCCTAAGGTGCCCCTCACCCCTCTTATAAAAGGGAACTCCCCCTTCCCTCTAATTAAAACCTTATAATCCATTTGGCTCGGCCAAAACCTGCCCAAATACCCTCTAAACCATCCTCCCTTAAACCTAGAGGCCTTATTTTGATCATAAATCCAACTTAAGGAGCCCTTTTGATCAAATCAAAAGGAAGAACCCGAAGAAGAGGTAACGTTTTCACCATCATCTTTCAAGTTCCTTTCTTCTTCAACTTCTTCTTTCTTTGTTATTTACATTATAAAATAATAACTCCTGTATCTTCTATATAATTTTATGTAATTATAAATATGTAACTACCATATTCAGTATTATATCCATCCTTTTAATGACATGTCACCATACGTGCGTACGTACGGCTTACCGTCTCCACATCGTGGTGTAATTGTTATTCAAAACATTATTATTTGTATTGGTATGATAATGATGTGTAGTGAAAGTAAATAATAAATATAACATGATAATGATTCTGTATATATGATATACCATCCAATTATATATTATTTTAATATCAAAAGAATGATATTGTCGCTCGTGCCTACGTACGGACTACCGTCTCCACGAACGTGATGAGATTCATTCTCCATCGTATCCATACAAGTATAATTCCCATTTTATGATTAAAAATAATGTTTAATTACTTTATATCATTATGGATATGAATAATATACAACCTATACATAACAAACATGGCTTACGTAACAAAACATATAAAATAAAATGAGTAAGTTAACACCCGAAACGACGATAGTAATAAGATATTATTAAAAAGAAATGTTAAAAGATAATATATGATATCATATTAATTTATATTATTCTTTTATAATTTAATAACAACTATTTTACCATTATACAGGAGGTTAACCTACCCTCGACCAAGGAAAAGTACAAGGTAAGTGGTTTTCATCTCACTCCATCTTCCCGTGAGATTCATGCCATATTTCCACTATTACCTTTTGTGTGGTGTATGTACTGCCCATAATTGTATTTTTTGTGTAATACAATTTAATTTATTTGTATTTACATATTTATTTTATGATATCTCTTTCATGGGTTGTATGTTTCGTAAGATACCAAATTGGTAAGGGTTTATTTCACAATCTCTTCATTAACTGAGGTTGTTTATACGTAATTATCTACTGGGACCTCTTTATCATCCACATCCATGTTTCTTAAAAATGCATTTCAAAACATTCTTAATATTTTACATAATATAGGTTAAAGTCATTTATACCCATGTTTTAATTTTTATAAGAAATTTTATAAGGAATCTTTGCGTCATTTTCCAAACAAAGACCTTTTTAACCTTTTGGACAAATTAAGGTAAGAATGTCTTTTTTATTAACTTATACGGCGGGTGTGGATATTTTCCACAGTTGTAAAATCTACGAAGATTCCCTCACAAGTTTATAAGAATATTTTCAGAGTAATTGTTTTGTTTCATAATTATGTGACTTTTAAATGATTTTCAAAAAAAAGAGATATTTCTCTCAAATAGTTTTTATTTCATATATGTCAACATCCTTTGATGGATTTTAAGCTTATTTGAAATTGATTTATTATGATACAAAACTTTCATATTGTATTGAAGGTTTTTTGATATGTTTAAACGTGGATGTGTTATTCTTATACCATTCATGGTTTATAGAGAAGGTATTTATATTTCGTATGCTAGTTTTAATACGAATGTTTATGTTATGTTTAAACCTGTTCATATGTGGAATGCATTGGACTTAGTAAGTGATGGGTGGAGCCCGCTATAGCTCCTAGATTCATCGGTAGGTCTCATGAGACAAACTATTGTCTTGGCATGAGGCCTTGACAAAATCTTATTTTTAGTCTTGGCACGAGGCCTGGGCTACATGGTTATGATAGTCTGGAATTATGCATTCCATCATTATGAAAGTGGTTATTAATATTTCATGTGATTATTCGACTAGTGGAATATCCATGTGAATATGTAAATGGAATTATTTCATTTTATTTTTTCCATATTATGCTGAAGTTCATATTTAAAAGGATTTTGTTTTAGTTATACATTTCCTTAAATGATTATGTTTATTTATGAAAGTTTCTTCTATATTGATATCCTTAATGAGGATCTGAGCTCACCCCTTTCTATGTTTTATTTTTCCCAAGATGTGATGAAATATTTTATGACTGACCTATAGGGATAGTTTGAAGGGGATATGAGTATGGACCATGGAGACTATGTTTTTGTAGTTTTTCACTTTATGATGTAATGTAAAATTTCTGATTGTATCTAGTGTTTCTAAGGCTACTAAACTTATCGGTCTTTCGAGACTTGATCTTTAGTGATCATGCCAATGATACGTAATAATACACCGACTCTAGGTAACTCGGGTTAGGGCGTTACAGTTGGTATCAGAGAAAGTTTAGCAATATCCTTGGAAACTAGATTTAGATAAACTCCGATTGGAGCACATAACCCTAAGATAGACTTTGAGGATTAGTATAGAATAACTTCCTAGAATTTGAGTAATGTAGAGATTTTGTGAGTTTTCTGAGCAATACATCCCTGTCTGGATATGAGCAGGTAGACGCGGCTCTGGTACAGATGTATCTAGGGGTAAAACCCGAAAACACAGCTTTAAGCTAGACTCAAATGGGAACTGGTGCACAACAACTAGCATTGTTGCACTCTTGGTTTCGACACTCCCGGGGTATATGCTTAGGATAATTCTCATTTTCATTACAAATAATTATGAAGGATGTACGAGTTTATAGGTCCTTAAAGAAAATATTTTTGTGATTATGTATTATATCCATAAACTGTTCGATTTACGTTAGGTATTTTACAAGTTTGTAATTATTCATTGCAATTCATAAAATGAAATAGTTTATGCTATTGTATAGAAATAGCGCCGAGTAGAAGGAATGTGAACTCCAACAATACGTATGATCGAAAGAGTATGAAGGATCATATCTTTCACAGTATTAAGCCAACATTTAGAAGGTAAATAGTCTCCCTTGTATTCTCAACATATGAATAAATAGTATCATGTGTTAATAAGATAAGTAAATAATTCTCCGAGTCCTATGGCTTTGAAGGGAAGCAAGAGAAGAAAGGGATCGAAGAGAGAAAGATGGATAAAGGGAAGAGGGAAAAGAAGAATTTTCCCATATGTGATAACTGTGGGAAGAAAAACCCTGGAACTTGCCTGAATGGAATGGGAGTTTGTTATAAGTGTGGAGAAAAAGGACACTAAGTACGTGATATCAAGGGTAAGAAAAAGTTTTCAAATGTAAAATGCTTCATCTGCAAGGTGTTGAGACACAACACGAACCAATGTCCAAATCATCAGAGTATTCCCCAAATGATGCTATATGATAATAATCAAGTTATTATAATACCATAGTTGAGGATGAATTATTAGAGTTATTATGTTGTTATTAAATAATTATGTCATTTTAGTGTTGTATCAACGATGTACTGGTTATAATAATTATGGGGTATATAAGGATTGTACTGTAGTACAATTTCATTAAGGACTTGAGATTGTGTAGAACCAAGAAAAGTGACTCAATAGCATGTTAAATTTTTGTAAAATATATGGTTGAGAGAATGATAAACCATAATATGGTTCTGATACCGAGGTAGTGATTTTGGAATAATACATGATTGATTTGGATAAATAATATTGGATATTCTTGACTACCATGAAAGTGATTAATTATTTGTAAATTCCATTATTTTTTGAGATTACAACATTTTAGGATAGAAGGAGTATATCCCGTATTATATAATGAATAAGGGATAATGAATGTAATCGATAAGGTTTTATGATAATTCAGGATGTTGTAGTGTTTTAAAAGAATACATGTTGAGGGTGTTCACATGTGATTACGTGAAAAAATGATCTTTATTATGTTTCCCTACCTTATAAATTTTTGAGTTTGAGTTCAGGCAGAAGTATTTTGGATAAGTAGAGTTTGAGATTATTTTTGGATTTCCATAAAAAGGACAACCCAAAGGCTGGGCGGCAACCCATCGCATCTGGCAAGGCTGCAAGACTTGAACCCACAACCGATGGGTGACAAGGGTGTATCACCTACCACTAGCCCACGTGATGTCCTGGATTGAATAATGTAGTTTTTTAAAGGATCTGATATGTGAATTATAAATTCATTATTTTTGGAACCCTATACGATTAGGATAAATAAAAAATATATATATATATATTTTAGATCTTCTAAAGTGAAAGATGAGTTTTTAGTAGGAATTAGTTAAAGGATGAAACTCTACTTGTCAAGTATATATAAATACACACACACACACACACACATATATATATATATATCCTCTTATTTTATGGATAAATTAATTATTAAACTTTATGGAAGGGATCTTAAAACAAAAAATTTGTTATCCTAATACCTTATGTTTTGTTGAACCGATGGTATTTTAAATCATCATATATTGGTGGCTTTGAGGCCCACAATTCTACAATTGTTTGTGATTGATGACCTCAATCACTTCCACTAAATATTTACGTTTTACCACCAATTACATGTCTCTAATTCCCACCAATGTTCTCCTAATCGAGATCATAATTTGGTGGTGACCCTTTCATTTCTCTTTTCCTCTTATTAAGACTAAATTTTATTAACCCAATTTCTGATGTGAGTTTTCCCACTAAGATATTTTCTATCTTTAACCTTTTATTTTCGAAGAACAATTTCAAATTTTAAGGAAAAAATTTATTGAAGGAGGGGAGAATGTAACACCTGAAGCTTCCACGGCACTCTTCACTTTGAATAACACAGTAGCTTGTGTTGTACGCAATTTCGAGTTATAACACACCACAACCAATCAAACTAGCCATTATTAATAGCAATACCCAATTTTTGAAATTTTATAAATTTTATCATTCAGAATGGACTTCAATTTTGGATTCGGAATATCGAAATTATATTAGGGTGAAATTTTGGTTCTTTTCGGATAACTTTCATATTTTAATGAATAGTGAAAATTACTAAATTTTAATTAAAAACAACTATATTAATCAAAATAATTAATAGTGATAAATTATGAATTTGAGTGGTTTTAAATTATATTTAGAATATATTTTTATCATTTAATTCAGTTTTGGTCATTGGACGTAATTTCGCATTTAAACCAGACATAAACAACTGGAAATCTTTTGATAGTTATTATTTCTTAAAAACACGGTATTTGTTTTGATAACGAGAATTATTTTTTAAATTAATTAATTGAAATTATATTTTTTTAATTTGGTAAAATAGGCATAATTTTTGAATTCATAATATCAAATATATCTTATACCAAATTTTTGGTATTTTTCTGAAAACATTCAATTTTTGATGAATAGTGAAAAATACAATTTTATAGTTTAAAACTGAATTTTTATTTTTATAATTATTTATTTTATTTAAATTTAATTAAGTTCAAAATAGATACATAATTTCTATAAAATTTCAATTTAATTCGTTGATGTTAGTTTAGAATAATTTTAGATATATACAAATTTTATTGAACTTTTCACCGTCTTTTACCCACCTCCTTTGAGAATTTGGAAATTTACATAGAACATAATTTTACCGCTTTTGTGAGTGGAATTTTCAAATTCCGAGAGACACGGATAATATCAAGGAGTAAAATGTGGTTCAATAAGATAAAAATAGTTTTTGGTGAATTGTAACTTTTTACTTTTATTTACCACGGTTAAAAAGTAAATAGAGTAATTAAAGGTAAAAATGAAATTATTATTACCCTAACACATGTCCCAATTCTATTAGATATGTATAATTCGACCAAAAACAACCTTAGGAATAAAATATGAACCTATTTGGTTCACTTGGATTAGATTTGGACATTTATTATTATTTAATTCGAAGAAGAGTTAAAAGAGTTAAAATCAATGTTTAATAACTAAAACATTTTTAATATAGGGTTATGCATAAGATAAATTATATTATAAATATTCATTATAAAGGTAAAATAATTTCCTAAATAATTGTTTTTTATTTATAATTTTTAGACATTAAATAAATAAAATTATTTATGACACGATGATGATGCAGTAATAACCTTATTCATGAAAGAATCAAATAAATGGTATTATAAATATTAAAATAAATATAGTTTCCAAGTTTTTATGACATCCACGAATTTTCTAGGTGAATATGACATGTTAGTATTGATTCAATGTATTTTATTGAAGTAATAATGTTGTTATTAATTTAGAAAAAAACAAATACCAAATAGTATCAAAATTGACATAAAATAATTTTTAAAACAAATATTATTTTATTAATTGATATAATGGTCCTAAAAATCACAGGATCGGCCAGAAGACTTATATAATAATTTATATGACATTAATGAACCAATTGGGGATTTATTGGCAATATATAGTAAGTTTATTAACCATATAGTGTAAGAATATAAGAAGACACGGTAAAAGTAAAATTATTTAACTTAGAGTTATATCTAAATGATAAGGTTAAAATGGTAGCCTAAACTTGTCTAAAACCTTTTTGTTGAGTTTTTTTAGACCTATCCCCACCTTATACTTTAAATAATAAACATTGGACCCATTAGAAACCGAATATGAAATTATTATAAAATAATAATTTAAGTGTTTCCTAAGATTCCCCTCACCTCTCTTATAAAAGGGCACTCCCCCTTCTCTCTAATTGACAACTTCTAAGACATTTGGCTCGGACAAAACGTACCCCAATACCCTTTCAACTATACTCCCTTAAAACTACATGCATTATTTTGATCTGAAAGCCAACCTAAGAAGCCCTTTTGGTCAAATCAAATGGAATAACCCGAATAAGAGGTAACGTTTTCACTATCCTATTTCAAGTTCTTTTCTTCTTTAACTTATTCTTTCTTTGTTATTTACATTCTAAAATAATAAATCCAGTATATTATATATACTTTAATTTTATTAATAATATGGAACTATCATATTCAGTATTATATCCATCCTTTGAATGACATGTCACCATACATGCGTACGTACGACTTACCGTCTCCACATCGTGGTGTAATTGTTATTCAAAATATTATTATTTGGATGGGTTTGATAATGATGTGTAATGGAAGTAAATAATAAATAGAACATGATAATGATTCTTTATATATGATATACCATCCAATTTTTTATTATTTTAATATCAAAATAATGACATTGTCGCTCGTGTGTACGTACAGACTACCATCTCCACGAACATGATGAGATTCATTCTCCATCGTATCCATTCAAGTATAATTCTCATTTTATGATTAAAAATAATGTATAAGGACTTTATATCATTCTGTATATGAATAATATAAATCCTATTCATAACAAATAGGGCTTATGTAACAAAACATATAAAATAAAACGGGTAAGTTAACACCCGAAACGACGATAATAATAAGATATTATTAACAAAGAAATGTTAAAAGATCATATATGATATCATATTAAAGTATATTATTATTGTATAATTTAATAGCAAATATTTCACTATTATACACGAGGTTAACCTACCATCGACCAAGGAAAAGTACAAGGTAAGTGGTTTTCATCTCACTCCTTATTCCCATGAGATTCATGCCATATTGCCACTATTACCTTTTGTGTGGTGTAGGTACTGCCCATAATTATATTCTATGTGTAATACACTTTATTTATGTGTATTTAAATATTCATTGTATGATACCTTTTTCATGGGTTGTATATTTCGTAAGTTACCAAAGTGGTAAGGGTTTATTTCACAATCTCTTCATTATCCATGGTTGTTTATACATAATTATCTACTGAGACCTCTTTATCATCCACATCCATGTTTCATAAAAATGCATTTCAAAACATTCATAATATTTTATAGAATATAGGTTAAAGTTATTTATACCCTTTCTTGAATTTTTATAAGAAGTTTTAAAAGAAATCTTTACGTCATTTTCCAAACAAGGACCATTTTAACCTTTTCGACAAATTAATGTAAGAATGTATTTTTTTACTTATACAGCGGGTGTGGCTATTTTCCACCGTTGTAAAATCTATGAAGCTTCCCTTACAAGCTTATAAGAATATTTTCAAAGTAAATGTTTTATTTTATAATTATGTGACTTTTAAATGATTTAAAAAATAGACATTTCTCTCAAATAGTTTTGATTTCATCTATTTCAACATCCTTTGATGGATTTTAAGATTATTTGAAATTGATTTATTATGATACAAAACATTCATATTGTATTGAATGTTTTGTGATATGTTTGACTATGGATGTATTATTCTTATACCATTCATGGTTTATGGAGAAAGTATTTACATTTCGTATGCTAGTTTTAATATGAATGATTATGTTATGTTTAAACCTATTAATATGAGGAATGCATTGGACTTAGTAAGTGACGGGTGGAGACTTCTATAGCTCCTTGATGCATCGGTAGGTCTCATGAGACAAACTAGTGTCTTGGAATGAGGCCTTGAAAAAATATTATTTGTAGTCTTGGCATGAGACCTTGGCTACGTGGTTATGATAGTCTGGCATTATGCATTCCATCATTATGAAAGTGGTTGTTGATATTTCATGTGATTATTCGACTAGTAGATTATCCATGTGAATAAGTAAATGGAATTATTTCATTTTATTTTTTCCATTTTTTCTGAAGTTCATGTTTAAAAGGATTTTGTTTTTGTTATACATTGCCTTAAATGTTTATGTTCATTTATGAAGGTTTCCGCTATATTGTTATCCTTACTGGGCATCTGAGGTCACCCCTTTCTATGTTTTATTTTTACCAGGATGTGAAGAAATACTTTATGACTGACCGGAAGGGATAGTCTGAAGGGGATATGAGTATGGGATATGGAGACTATGTTATTGTAGTTTTTCACTTTATTATGTAATGTAACATTTTGGATTGTATCTAATGTTTCCAAGGCTACTAAACTAACCGACCTTTCGAGACGTGATCTTTTGTGATCATGCCAATGATATATTATAATGCACCAACTCTGGGTAACTGGGGTAGGGGTGTTACAGTTGGTATCAGAAGAATTTTAGGAATAACCTTGGAAAGTAGATTTAGATAAACTCTGATTGGAGCACATATCCCTAAGATAGAATTTGAGGATTAGTATAGAATAACTTCCTAGAATTTTGGTAATGTAGAGATTTTGTGAGTTTTCTGAGCAATACATCTGTGTCTGGATATGAGCAGGTAGAGGAGGCTCTGGAACAGATGTATCTAGGGGTAAAACCCGAAAACCCTGCTTTGAGCTAGACTCGAATGGGAACTGGTGCATGATAACGGGCCTTGATGCACTCTTGGTTACGACACTCCTGGGGGATATGCTTAGGATAATTCTCATTTTATTTACAAATCATTATGAAGGATGTACCAGTATTTACCTCCTTAAAGAAAATATTTTTATGATTAGGGATTATATCTATAAATAGTTCAAATTACGTTAGGTATTTTACAAGTTTGGAATTATTCATTGCAATTCATAAACTGACCTAGTTTATGCTATTGTATAGAAATGGAGCCCAGTAGAAGGAATGTGAAGTCCAACAATACGTATGATCCAAAGAGTAAGAAGGATCATTTCTTTCACAGTACTAATCTAGCATTTAGATGGGAAATAGTCTCCATTTTATTCTCAACATATGAATAAATAGTATCATGTGTTAATAAGATAATTAAAGAATTCTACGAGTCCAATGGATTTGAAGGGAAGAAAGAGATGGAAAGGATGGAAGATAGAAAGATGGATAAAGGGAAGAGGGAAAAGAAGAATTTTCCCATATGTGATAACTATGGGAAGAAAAACCCGGGATCTTGCCTGAAGGGAAAGGGAGTTTGTTATAAGTGTGGAGAAAAAGGACACCAAGTACGTGATTTCAAGGGTAAGAAAAAGTTTTCAAATGTAGAATGCTTCATCTGCAAGGTGTTGAGACACAATGCGAACCAATTTCTAAATCATCAGAGTATGCCCCAAATGATGCTATTGGATAATAATCATGTTATGATACTACCACAGTTGAGGAGGAATGATTAGAGTTATTATGTTGTTATTAAAGAATTATATCATTTGAGTGTTGTATCGATGATGTACTTTTTATAATAATTATGGAGTATATAAGGATTGTACTGCAGTGCTATTTCATTAAGGACTTGAGATTGTGTGGAACCAAGAAAAGTGACTCAATAGAAAGTTAAATTTTTTGAAAATTTATGGTTGAGAGAAAGATAAACCATAATATGGTTCTCATACCGAGGTAATTATTTTGGAATAAAACTTGATTGATTTTGATAAATAATATTGGATATTCCTGACTACCATGAAAGTGAATAATGATTTGTACATTCCATTATTGTTTGAGTTTACAAAATTTTTGGATAGAAGGAGAATATCTAGTATTCTATAACGAATAATGGAGCATGAATGTAATCAATAAGGTTTTATGGTAATTCAGGATATTTCAGTGTTTTAAAAGTATACTTGTTGACGGTGTTCACATGTTATTACCTGAAAAAAGGATCTTCATTGTGTTTACCTACCTTATAAATTTTGGACTGTGAGTTTTGGAAGAAGTATTTTGGATAAGTCTAGTTTGAGATTATTTTTGGATTTCCATAAAAAGGACAACCCGGTGGTTGGGTGGCAACCTGTCGCATCCGGCAAGGCCGCAAGACTTGAACCCACAACCGAAGGGCGGCAAGGGTGTATCACCTACCACTAGCCCACGTGATATCCTGGATTGAATAATGTAGTTTTTTAAAGGGTCTGATATGTGAATTATAAATTCATTATTTTTGTAACCCTATACGATTAGGATAAATAGAATATATATATATATTTTAAATCTTTTAGAGTGAAAGATGAGTTTTTAGTAGGAATTAGTTGAAGGATGAAACTCTACTTGTCAAGTATATATAAATACACACACACACATAGAGATATATATATATTTCCTCTTATTTTAGGGATAAAGTAATTATTAAACATTTGCGAAGGGATCTTAAAACCAAAAATGTGTTATCCTAATACCTTATGTTTTGTTTAACCGATGGTATTTTAAATCATCATAAATTGGTGGCTTTGAGGCCCACAATTCTACAATTGTTTGTGATTGATGACCTCAATCACTCCCTATAAATATTTACATTTTCCCACTAATTACACATCTTTAATTTCCACTAATGTTCTCCTAATCGAGATCATAATTTTGTGGTGACTCTTTCATTTCTCTTTTCCTCTTATTAAGACTAAATTTTATTAACCCAATTTCCGATGTGCGTTTTCCCAAAAATATATTTTCGATTTTCAACCTTTTATTTTTGAAGAATGATTTAAAATTGCGAGGACGCAATTTATTTAAGTAGGGGAGAATGTAACACCCCAAGCTTCCATGGCATGCTTCACTTTGAATAATACAGTAGCGTGTGTTGTACGCAACTTCGAGTTATAACACACCCCAACCAATCAAACTAGCCATTATGAATAGTAATACCCACTTTTTGAAATTTTTAAAATTTTATCTTTCAAAATGGACTTCATTTTTGGATTCGGAATATCGAAATTAGCTTAGGGTGAAATTTTGGTACTTTTCCGATAACTTTTATATTTTGATGAATAGTGAGAAATACTTAATTTTAATTAAAAAAACGTTTTTAATTGAAATAATTAATATTGGTAAATTATTAATTTGAGTAGTTTTAAAGTATATTTAGAATATATTTTTATCATTTAATACAATGTTGGTCATCAGACGTAATTTCACATTTAAAACAGACATAAACAAGTGTCAATCATTTGATAGTTATTATTTCTTAAAAACACGCTATTTGTTTTGACAATGAGAATTATTTTCTAAATTAATTAATGAAACATATATGTTTTTAGTTTGGTAAAATAGACATCATTTTCTAATTCATAATATCAAATATAGCTTAGGCCTAATTTTTGGTATTTTTCTGAAAACTTTCAATTTTTGATGAATAGTGAAAAATACTGAGTTATAGTTTAAAACCGAATTTTTATTTAAATAATTATTTATTTTAATTAAATTTAATTAAGGTAAAAATATATACATTATACCTATATGAGTTCAATGTAATTCATTGAAGTTAGTTTAGAATAATTTTAGATATATTGAAATTTTATTGAACTTTTCACCGTCTTTTACCCACCTCCTAGAAGAATTTGGAAATTTACATAGAACTTAATTTTCCCTATTCTGTTAGAGAAATTTCGAAAATCCGAGAGACATGGTTAATATCAAGGAGTAAGACGTGGTTCAATAAGATAAGTATAATTTTTGGTGAATAGTAACTTTTTACTTTTATTTACCACGGTTAAAAAGTAAATAGGGTAATTAAAGGTAAAAATGAAATTATTATTACCATAAAACATGTCATAATTCTATTTTATAAGTATAATTAGACCAAAAACAACCTTAGGAATCAAATATGAACCTATTTGGTTCAATTGTATTAGATTAGGACATTTATTATTATTTAATTCGAAGAAGAGTTAAAAGAGTTAAAATCATAGTTTAATAACTAAAACATTTTTAATATAGGGTTATACATAAGATAAATTCGATTATAAATATTAATTAGAAAGGTAAAAATATTTTCTACATAATTTTATTTTAATTAAAATTTTTAGACATTAAATAAATAAAATTATATATGACACAATGATGATGCAGTAATTACCTTATTAATGAAAGAATCAAATAAATGGTATTATAAATATTAAAATAAAAATAATTTCAGAGTTTTTATGACATCCACTAACTTTATAGGTAAATATGAAATTTTAGGGTTGAATCAATTTATTTTTTTTGGAGTAATAATGTTTTTATTATTTTAACAAAAAACAAATACCAAATAGTGTCAAAATTGACATAAAATAGTTTTTAAAACAAATATTATATTATTAATTAATATAATTGTCCTAAAAATAACAGGTTCGGCCAAAAAAACTTATATAATAATATATATGACATTAATGAACCAATTTGGGTTCTATTGGCAATATATAGTATGTTTATTTACCATATAGTGTTAGAATACAAGAAGACACGGTAAAAGTTAAATTATTTAACATAGAGTTAAATCTAAATGATAAGGTTAAAACGGTAACCTAAAATTTTATAAAACATTTTGGTTGAGTTTTTTTCAACCAATCCCCACATTAAAATTTAAATAATCAACTTTGGACCCATTATAAACCGAATATGAATTTATTATACTATAATATTTTAAGTTTTTTCTAAGGTGCCCCTCACCCCTCTTATAAAAGGGCACTCCCCCTTCCCTCTAATTCACACCTTCTAAGCCATTTGGATCGGCCAAAACCTGACCAAATACCCTCTAAACTATCCTCCCTTCAACCTAGAGGCCTTATTTTGATCATAAAGCCAACTTAAGGAGCCCTTTTGATCAAATCAAAAGGAAGAACCCAAAGAAGAGGTAACGTTTTCACCATCCTCTTTCAAGTTCCTTTCTTCTTCAACTTATTCGTTCTTTGTTATTTCCATTATAAAATAATAAATCCATTATCTTCTATATATTGTGACGTTATTATAAATATGTAACTACCATATTCAGTATTATATCCATCCTTTGAATGACATGTCACCATACGTGCATACGTATGGCTTACCGTCTCCACATCATGGTGTAATTTTTATTCAAAACATTATTATTTGGATGGGTATGATAATGATGTGTAATGTAAGTAAATAATAAATATAACATGATAATTATTATGTATATATGATATAACATCCAATTATATATTATTTTAAAATCAAAATAATGATATTTTTACTCGTGCGTACGTACGGACTACCGTCTCCACGAACGCGATGAGAGTCATTCTCCATCGTATCCATTCAATTATAATTCTCATTTGATGATTAAAAATAATTTTTAAGGACTTTATATCATTATGGATATTAATAATATACAACCTATCCATAAAAAACATGGCTTATGTAACAAAACATATAAAAGAAAATGAGTAAGTTAACACCCGAAACGACGATAATAATAAGATATTATTAACAAAGCAATGTTAAAAGATCATATATGATATAATATTAATGTTTATTATTCTTGTATAATTTAATAACAAATTTTTCACCATTATAAAGGAGGTTAACCTACCCTCTACCAAGGAAAAGTACAAGGTAAGGTGTTTCATCTCACTCCTTATTCCCTTGAGATTCATGCCATATTGCCACTATTACCTTTTGTGTGGTGTATGTACTGCCCATAATTGTATTATTTGTGTAATACACTTTAATTTATGTGTATTTACATATTCATTTTATGATACCTCTTTCATGGATTTTATGTTTCGTATGTTACCAAATTGGTAAGGGTTTATTTCACAATCTTTTCATTATCCGAGGTTGTTTATACGTAATTATCTACTAAGACCTCTTTATCATCCACATCCATGTTTCTTAAAAATTCATTTCAAAACATTCTTACTATTTTACAGAATATATTTTAAATTCATTTATACCCTTTTTTGAATTTTTATGAGATGTTTTAAAAGGAATCTTTGCATCATTTTCCAAACAAATACATTTTTAACCTTTTCGACAAATTAAGCTAAGAATGTCTTTTTTTAACTTATACGGTAGGTGTGGCTATTTTCCACCGTTGTAAAATCTTCGAAGCTTCCCTTACAAGCTTATAATAATATTTTAAAATTAAATGTTTTATTTTATAATTATGTGACTTTTATATGATTTCAAAAAAAGAGATATTTCTCTCAAATAGTTTTGATTTCATCTATGTCAACATCCTTTTATGGATTTTATGCTTATTTGAAATTGATTTATTATGATACAAAACATTCATATTGCATTGAATGATTTGTGATATGGTTTACTCTGGATGTGTTATTCTTATACCATTCATGGTTTATGGATAAAGTATTTACATATTGTATGCTAGTTTTAATACGAATGTAAATGTTAAGTTTAAACCTATTCATATGACGAATGCATTGGACTTAGTAAGTGATGGGTGGAGCTCGCTATAGCTCCTTGATTAATAGGTAGGTATCATGAGCCAAAATAGTGTCTTGGCACGACGCCTTGACAAAATCTTATTTGTATTCTTGGCACGAGGCCTTGGCTACGTGGTTATGATAGTCTGGCATTATGCATTCCATCAGTATGAAAGTGGTTATTGATATTGCATGTGATTATTTTACTAGTAGAATATCCATGTGAATAAGTAAAGGGCATTATTTCATTTTATTTTTTCCATATTATGCTTAATATCAAGTTTAAAAGGCTTTTGTTTTAGTTATACATTGCCTTAAATTTTTATGTTTATGTATGAAAGTTTCCGCTATATTGTTATCCTTACTGATCATCTGAGATCACCCCATTCTATGTTTTATTTTTCCCATGATGTGAAGAAATATTTTATGAATGACCTGCAGGGATAGTCTGATTGGGATATGAGTATGGACCATGGAGACTATGCTATTTTATTTTTTCACTTTATGATGTAATGTAACATTTATGATTGTATATAGTGTTTACAAGGCTACTAAACTAATCGGTCTTTCGAGAATTGATCTTTTGTGATCATGCCAATGATATGTAATAATGAACCGAATCTAGGTAACTGGGGTCGGGGTGTTACAAAAATGGTGTAAAAAGTAACTATATATGGATATTATAACATCCTAATGATTCTAAGATATTATATCATCCACTCCAATTCCATTCAATAATTTTGTGAATGATATCATCACTCGTGCGTATGTACGGATTACAGTCTCCACGACGGGATGAGATATATTCTCCATGTTAACCATTCAAGAATGATTATAAAGTATATATGATAAATAATCAGGGAATATATGACATAATAACGACACTAGAGTTATGTACATATATGTTTCATTTACTTAATTCCATTCCATCCAATAAGGAAACGAATACAGCGTTCATGCGTACATACAACCTACCTTCTCCATGGATGGTGTATTTAATTTATTTATCTTCCACATATATTTATATTCTGAATATATATGTTATATATAAATCATGTATTTCATTATATAATTAAGTAAATCAGGATATAATTAATAATATCAAGAACAACAATTCCAAACACGTACAATAAATGAAACGATTTTACCCAAAATGCTGCTTTAACATGGAATTGATAAAGGAACGGGTAATATAATGTCATAAGTGAATCATATATGATATCATAAATATTATTATGATTCTATTACATGTTAATAATATGTTTAAAATCACTATACAGAAGTATCAGACACTTATGGAAGAAATTGGACCTAAGGTAATGGATAATTATTCCAATCTCGTTCTTATCCGAGCTTGTTTGTTCATAAGTATTTACTGGGGTTATATTTTTCATCCATGTACATAAAAATGTTTTCATAAAGTGTTTAATATTTTTCCATGTATGTTTAATGTCATTTTTACCCCTCTTGACTTTTACTTTGTGTTATGGAAGGAATCTTTCTCTTGTTTACCAAGCATGGTACTTTTTGACTTTTCGGGAAAAAGTATGAGGAGAATGTTTTTTTAACTTATACGACATGAGCTGATTTTTACAGTTTCATAACTCCTTTTATTTATGAAGCTTACTCTACAATATTTCATGTCTATTTTCAATAAAATCCTTTTCTCTTAAAATTTGGTCGCATTTTGTGAAAAGAAAATGATTTTGAAGAAGAAAAGATATTTTTTCTCAAAAATTATTTTCAAGTGTTTTATCAAAACTATTTTCCATATAAGATGAAATTATTTCATATGTGTATGTTTCAAGTATAATGTCTCTATGATTTACATGGTTTCACTTTTATTATGATGAAATTATATCCATTTATTTTATTTGGATTATTTTATGATGGGATGATGTTTATCAAACCCATTTTATTATTTGGGTTATGATGAATGATTTATGTTTATGTTGTGTCACACATAAGAATGGTTTCATTATGAGATGGGTGGGACCTATATGTCCCTCTAATGAATTGGGTAAAGATTAATATCTCATGAGATAGACATGGCTGAAATGACAAGTTAATCCGGTTCAGTGATACCGGACTGGAATGAGGAGTGAACTCAATTTAGTAAGGGACTTTGTCCACTATGATGGTATTGGAAGAATTGCCTTCGCTACTATGGAAATCATATCATGTGCTTAATGGTTTTCCATAATTACATGTCTTATTACCCATGCTATTTTATCATGATGAATGTTCTTTTTTGATCTATGCCATATTAACTGCCATGATTTATGTCATTACTCATGATTTTGATGTTTTATGTTTATGTTCTTATGTTCAAATGTTTAGGAATTGTTTTATGTTCTCCATGTTTACCCTTACTGAGCATTTGAGCTCACCCCATTTTATGTTTTATTTTCCCCAGGATATAAAGAAATGTTTTAGGTATGAAAACCAAAGTGGAAGATCTTTATGGGAGATGTTGAAGATGTAACACCCCAAGCTTCTACGGTACGTTTCCCTTTGAATAATGCGATAGCGTGTGTTGTACGCAACCTCGAGTTCTAACACACACCACAACTAATTAAACTAGCCGTTGTGAATAGTAATACCTAATTTTTGAAATCATATATATTCTATATTTCAAAATGGACTTCATTTTTGGATTCGGAATATCAAAATTAGCCTAGGGTGAAATTTTGGTACATTTCGGATAACTTTCATATTTTGATGAATAGTGAAAATTTCTAAATTTTAATTAAAAACAACTTTTTTAATCAAAATAATTAATAGTGATAAATTATGAATTTGAGTGGTTTTAAAGTATATTTAGAATATATTTTTACCATTCAATTTAATGTTTATCATTGGACATAATTTTACAATTAAACCGAACATAAACAAGTGTCAATCTTTTGATAGTTATTATCTCTTAAAAACACGCTTTTTGTTTTAACAGCGGGAATTAATTTTAAATTAATTTCTGCCACTTCTGTGTTTTGAATTTAGGAAAATGGATTCCATATTTGGAATCAGGATGTCCAAATTATGTAAATAGGTAACTTTTATTTTTAGACATTTTGAATAATTACTGCGGTAAATAATTTATTTACCAAGGTTAAAGGGTAAATCCGGTAAATAAGGGTTAAAAAAATAATATTATAATAATACAAAATTACCCTAAAACGTGTCTTAACCCTATTGGTTGATACATGGTCGACCATGGGCATCTTTGTGTCAATTTTGGGACCCCATGGATCCACTTGTAAGTGATAATGACACTTTATTTTAATTAAGTTAAAATGAATACAAAAATGACACAAGCATATATCTTTTAGAAGAACAATTTTTACATAGGGTTATACATGTTGGATTTTCGATTATAAATATTCATTAGAAATATAAAAAGATTTCCTACATAATGATATTTTATTTATAATTTTTAGACAATAAATAAGTTATTTTATTTATGACACAATGATGATGCAGTAATTACTATAATAGTGAAAAATTAAAATAATTGATATTATAAATACCCAAATAAATATAATATGAAACTTTTAATGAATTAAACTAATTTTCTAGGCTAATATGATATATTAGGATTGATTTAATGGACTTTGTTCGAAGTAATCAATCTGTTATGAGTTTCACAAAAATCAACTATTGAATAGTGTCAAAATTGACATAAAAGAGTTCTTAAAACAAATATTATATTATTAATTGATATTAAATTCCTAAAAATCTAAGGTTCGGCCAAGAGACTTATATTATGATAGGTTAATCATTAATGGACCACTTGGGTGTCTCTTGGATGTATATAGTAAGTTTATTAACCATATTATATAAACATACAAAGAGACATTGTAAAAGTGAAACTAATTAACTTAGAGTTAATACTTAAAGATAAGGTTAATATAAGTACCCAAACCTGTCTAATTTCTATTGGATGAGTTGTTTTCGACCTATCCCCACCTCATCCTTTTAATAGTCAACTTTGGAGCCTTTAGAAACCGAATATGAATTTATTATAAATTAATATTTCTAGCTTTTCCAAAGGTGCCCCTCACCCCTCTTATAAAAGGGCACTCCTCCTTCTCATTTCTTCACACCTCTAAAGCCTTTTGGTTCGGCCAAACTCTGCCCAAATACTCTCCCAACATCCCTCAATACAATCTAGAGGCCTTAGTTTGATCAGAAAGCCAACCTAAGGAGCCCTTTTGATCAAATCAAAAGGAAGAACCCGAAGAAGAGGTAATGATTTCACCACCCTTTTCTAAGTTCATTTCTTCTTCCACTTCTTCTTCCTTTGTTCTTACCATTCTGAAATAATAACTCCAGTATCTCACATATACTGTGATGTTATTATAAATATGGTACAATCATATTCAGTATTCTATCCACCCTTTGAATAACATGTCACCATACGTGCGTACGTACGGCTTACCGTCTCCACGTCGTGGTGTAATTGTTATTCAATATAATATTATTTGGATGGGTATAATAATGATGTGTAACTCATGTAAATAATAAATATAACATGTTAATGATTCTGTATATATGATATACCATCCATTTATATATTATTTTAATATCAAAAGAATGATATTGTCGCTCGTGCGTACGTACGGACTACCGTCTCCACGAACGCGATGAGATTCATTCTCCATCGTAACCATTAAAGCGTAATTATCATTTTATGATTTAAAAATGATGTTTAAGGACTTGATATCATTCTGGATATGAATAATATACAACCTATCCTTTACAAACATGTCTTACGTAACAAAACATATGAAAGAAAACAAGTAAGTTAACACCCGAAACAACGATAATACTAAGATATTATTATCAAATCAATATTAAAAGATCATATATGATATCATATTAATGTATATGATTCTTGTATAATTTAATAACAATTATTTCACCATTATACAGGAGGTTAACCTACCACAACCAAGGAAAAGTACAAGGTAAGGGTTATTTCACAATCTCTTCATCATTCGAGGTTGTATTATACGTAATAATCTACTGGGATCTCTTTATCATCCACATCCATGTTTCTTCGAAATGTATTTCAAAACATTTTTACTATTTACAAGAATATGGGTTAAAGTCATTTATACCCTTGTTTGAATTTTTATAAGAGGTTTATAAAGGAATCTTTCCGTCGTTTTCAAAACAAGGTCCTTTTTAACCTTTTCGACAGAATTGAGGTAAGAATGTTTTTTTTAACTTATACGGCGGGTGCGGTTATTTTCCGCCGTTATAAAATCGTCGAAGCTTCCCATACAAGCTTATAAGAATATTTTCAAAGAAAATGTTTTATTTTATATGGATCTTAAATGATTTCAAAATAAAAGGAGATATTTCTTTTAAAAGAATTTTGATTTCATCTATGTCAACATCCTTTGATGGATTTTAAGATTATTTGAAGTTGATTTATTATGATACAAAACTTCTATATTGTATTGAAGGTTTTGTGATATGTTTGACTGTGGATGTGCTATTTTTATACCATTCATAGTTTATTGTGAAAGTATTGACATTTCGTATGCTAGTTTTAATACGAATGTTTATGTTATGTTTAAACCTTTTCATATGGGAATGCATTGGACTTAATAAGTGACGGGTGGAGCCCGCTATAGCTCCTCGATGCATCGGTAGGTCTCATGAGACAAACTAGTGTCTTGGCACAAGGCCTTGACAAAATCTTATTTGTAGCCTTGGCACGAGGCCTTGGCTATGTGGTTATGATAGTCTGGCATTATGCATTCCAACATTATGAAAGTGGTTATTGATTTTTGCATGTGATTATTCGATTAGTAGAATATCCATGTGAATAAGTAAATGGCATTATTTCATTTTACTTTTGCCATACCATGTTGAAGTTCAATTTTAAAAGGCTTTTGTTTTAGTAATGCATTGCCTTAAATGTTTATTCTTATTTATGAAAGTTTCCGCTATATTGTTATCCTTACTGGGCATTTGAGCTCACCCCTTTTCTATGTTTTATTTTTCCCCAGGATGTGAAGAAGTAAATTATGAATGACCTGCAGGGACATTATGAGGGGATAGTAGTGTGGATTATGGAGACATCATGTTGTTGTAGTAGTTTTTCATTTTATGATGTAATGTAAAACTTATGAATATATCTAGTGTTTCCAAGGCTACTAAACCAATCGGTCTTTCGAGATTTAATCTTTCTTGTGATCATGCTAATGTTACGAAGTAATGCACCGACTCTGGGTAGCTGGGGTCGGGGCGTTACAGTTGGTATCAGAGGAAGTTTAGTACAAACCTTGGAAGCTAGATTTAGATAAACTCTGATTAGAGCACGTAGACCTAAGATGAACTTTGAGGATTAGTATAGAAGAACTACCTAGAATTTTGGTATTGTAGAGATTTTGTGAGTTTTTCGAGCAATACATCCCTGTCTGGATACGAGCAGGTAGAGGTGGCTCTGGCACAGATGTACCTAAGGGTAAAACCCGAAAACACCGCTTTGAGCTAGACTCGAACGAGAACTGGTGCACGACAACGGGCCTTGCTGCACTCTTGGTTACGACACTCCCGGGGGATATGCTTAGGATAACTCTCACTTTCTTTACAAATCATTATGAAGGGTTTATGAGTATATACTTCCTCAAAGAAAACATTTTTATGATTATGGATTATATCCATAAATAGTTCAATTTATGCTAAGTGTTTTATAATTATGGGATTATGTATTTTGATTCATAAACTGATCTAGTTTATGCCATTGTTTAGAAATGGCGCCTAGTGGAAGAAATGGAAACCGTATCAATGCACGCACTCCATGTAGGGATTGCCCTCCTGCTCAAGATAATTATAGTGGGGCTGGTGATGCAACTGGTGCTGATCAGCTAATCACCGTACTGGGACAACTTACTCAGGTTATGAATAATAACCTTACCCGTATGGAGCACCCTGATCCGCAGCGTGGAGGATAAATGTTAGATCGATTCATGAGACAACAACCACCAACATTCAATGGGAGTACAAATCCCTTAGTAGCTGAGCAATGGATATTTTCCCTAGAGCAAATATTTCAGGCTTTGGGGAGTAGTGAAAGGGAAAAAGTTACCATGGCAGTTTACCGCCTCACTGGAGATGCTGATCAATGGTGGTCATTGATTCAAAACATGAAGGAAGATGATGAAGTATCAAACATGGAATGGAGGGAGTTCAAAGATCTGTTTTTAGAAAAATACTTTCCTCGCGACCATCGAGCAGATATGGAAAGGCAATTTCTGAGTCTGAGACAAAAGGAGGATGAGAATGTCACAAAGTATGAGGCTAACTTTACATGGTTAGCGAGGTACGCTGGTTATTATATTCGCAACCCAAGAAGTAAGATTGATCGTTTCTTTGATGGGTTAAAACCATTTCTCCGTCGAGCATTAGTCTCACAATCCTTTTCATCGTACGAAGACATTGTCTCATGTGCTATCAAGACCGAAAAGGAATTCTCTAAGTCTTATGACTTTAAAGCAAAGCAAGAGAAGAAGAGACCTGCTGATCAATCTGGGAATGGAAATAAGGGGAAGAAGGGAAAGGTTGAATATCCATCTTGTGGTAAGTGCGGGAAGAAACACCCCGGTGCTTGCCTGAAGGGAATGGGAGTCTGTTACAAGTGTGGTGAAAAAGGCCACCAAGCTCATGATTGCAAGGGGAAGAAGGAAGCTACCAACGTTCAGTGCTACAATTGCAGGGAGATGGGGCATTATGCAAATGCATGTCCTAAGCGTCAGGAGAACTTACCTCAGAAAAGGCCAAGGGATCAAGGCCAGGCTTATGCTATCACTACTGCTGAGGTAGAAACTCCGAAAGACGTGGTGGCAGGTAATTTAATGGTTTCCTCAAGTTTAGCAAATGCATTATTTGATTCTGGATCATCGCATTGTTTCATATCTTCCCAGTTTGCTAAGAAAATTAGATATTTCCAATTTGATTTAATAAGGGAGTTGTCAGTTAAAACTCCTAAGGGAAGTATCGTTGCAACAAAGTTTTGTGAATCAGTCCCCATTAGAGCACATAAATTTTCTTTATCTGCTGATTTCATCATCATACCTATGATTGAGTTTGATATAATCCTCGGTATGGACTGGCTTTCGGACTATGATGCGAAGATTTATTGTAAGAAGAAAGAGGTTACGATTCTTGATGATAATGATAAGGAGCACCTTATTTTTAGAGCAGAATCGTCACCACCTAATTCTTATTTAGATCCACCCCCTGTAGCTCAACTTAATTCAATTATCGGGGAGGAAGAGAATGAAATAACTGTCGGTGAGGAAAGAAATGTTCAAATAGAGGATGTACCTAT
Organism: Viscum album; assembly: GCA_963277665.1. Lineage (NCBI taxonomy): Eukaryota > Viridiplantae > Streptophyta > Magnoliopsida > Santalales > Viscaceae > Viscum > Viscum album. The sequence goes on along the minus strand of OY728120.1, from coordinate 1,530,109,942 downwards.
TGTGAAAGAGTTTGTAGATGTATTTCCGGAAGATTTACCAGGACATCCTCCAGAACGAGAAGTTGAGTTTTCTATTGATTTGATTCCTGGATCAAGGCCTATATCGAAGACCCCTTATAGAATGGCCACTGTAGAGTTAGTCGAACTAAAGAAACAACTAGAGGAATTGAGTAATAAGGGATTTATTCGCCCTAGTGTTTCTCCATGGGGAGCCCCTGTTCTTTTTGTTAAAAAGAAAGATGGATCTATGAGGTTATGTATCGACTACAGGGAGATCAATGCTATAACGATAAAGAACAAGTATCCCCTACCTCGTATTGATGATTTATTTGACCAACTGCATGGAGCTCAATACTTTTCAAAGATTGACCTTCGATCTGGATACCATCAGTTGTGTGTAAAGAAGGAAGACATTCCAAAGACAGCATTTCGAACCAGGTACGGGCATTACGAGTTTACTGTAATGCCGTTTGGATTGACTAATGCACCCTCTGTATTCATGGATCTGATGAATAGAGTTTTCAAGGAGTATCTCGATGAATTTGTGGTGGTATTTATTGATGATATCTTGGTATACTCCAAAACCTACGAAGATCATGAAAATCACTTGCGCATTATCTTGAAGACTCTGAGGAGGCATGAATTATATGGAAAGTTTAGCAAGTGTGAATTCTGGCTTCAGGAGATTTCTTTTCTTGGCCATATTGTCTCTAAAGATGGAATCTCTGTTGATCCTTCTAAGACCAAGGCAATCCAAGAATGGCCAGCACCTACGAATATAACTGAGGTACGTAGTTTTATTGGTTTGGCAGGTTATTATCGACGTTTCGTCCAGAATTTTGCCCGATTGGCTAACCCATTAACGAAGCTCACACGTAAAGGGGTTAAATTTGTTTGGACAAAAGAGTGTGAAGAATGTTTCGAAGAACTGAAAAGAAGATTAGTCAATGCTCCTATATTGACTCTACCATCGGGGAATGATGGGTTCGTTATTTATAGTGATGCATCGAAGAAAGGACTTGGCTGTGTCCTTATGCAGAATGATAGAGTTATTGCCTATGCATCACGACAGTTGAAAATTCATGAACAAAACTATCCTACTCATGATCTTGAGTTAGCAGCTGTGATCTTTGCTTTGAAGATATGGAGGCACTACCTCTATGGTGAAAAATGTGAGATTTATACTGATCACAAGAGTTTGAAGTATATTTTCTCACAAAAAGAACTCAACATGAGGCAAAGGAGATGGCTTGAATTACTCAAGGATTATGATTGTACGATACACTACCACCCGGGGAAGGCAAACAAGGTGGCAGATGCTTTGAGCAGAAAAGACCATGGAGTTCTGAACATGATGAGAATTGAAAGGGATCCAATTTTCATGGATCTAGTGAAGATGGACATGGGAATAACCAGGGAAGGTGAAACATCAATGCTTTTTCAAATGGTTGCCAAACCATCTTTACTAGAAAGGATTAAGAGTTCTCAGACCGATGATGAAGAATTTCAGAAGAAGATTAAAGCTGTGAATGATGGGAGATTGAGAGACTTTGCGTATGAAGGTGGAATTTTGAAATTCGGGAAGAGACTTTGTGTTCCCAATATACCTGATCTAAAAAGGGAATTGCTGGATGATGCTCATAGTTCCAATTTCTCTATACACCCTGGGAGCACCAAAATGTATAGAGATTTGAAGGAACATTTTTGGTGGGACAACATGAAGAGGGAGATTGCTGATTTTGTGTCAAGATGTATGGTTTGTCAACAAGTGAAAGCTGGAAGGCAACAGCCTGGAGGAGTCATGCAACCTCTTCCCATACCGGAGTGGAAATGGGACAATATTACGATGGACTTTGTCATGGGGCTACCAAAGACTCCTAGAAGGAACAATGCAATATGGGTTATTGTTGATCGTCTTACCAAGTCAGCACATTTTCTTGCTATAAGAGAAGATCTACCCCTGGAACGTCTAGCAAGACTATACATTAATGAAGTTGTGAGACTTCATGGAGTTCCCCTATCGATTGTTTCTGATCGTGATCCCCGTTTTACTTCAAGATTTTGGAAAAGTCTTCAGAAATCCCTGGATACTGAACTTCATTTGAGCACTGCTTACCACCCTCAGACAGACGGACAATCAGAACGGACTATTCAGACCTTAGAAGACATGTTGAGATCTTGCTCACTTGATTTTCAGGGTATGTGGGATCAATATTTACCTCTGGTAGAATTTTCCTATAACAATAGCTTCCATTCGAGTATACAAATGGCACCATATGAAGCGTTATAGGGAAAGAGATGTCGTACACCAACCTGTTGGGATGACGTTGGTGAAAGAAAACTTGTAGGCCCAGAACTGGTGGAGGAAACGGTGGAAAAGGTGAAGGTAATCCAAAATCACATCAAAGCAGCTCAAAGTAGGCAGAAGAGCTATGCCGATAATCGAAGGAAGGATTTGGAATTTCAAGTCGGTGATCATGTTTTCCTAAAGGTATCTCCGTGGAAGGGAGTCATACGTTTTGGTAAGAAAGGTAAATTGAGTCCCAGGTACATCGGACCTTTCGAAATTCTAGAACGAATTGGGGCTGTAGCTTACCGATTGGCAATGCCGCCAAGTCTCTCCAAAGTTCACGATGTGTTCCACGTATCTCTGTTGAGAAAATACATGCCTGACCCAACGCATGTACTCACCTATGAGGAATTAGAACTGGAACCCGATCTGTCTTATTGCGAAGAGCCCGTTAGGATTCTTGATACAAGAGAACAAGTACTGAGAAACCAGACGACGCGTCTGGTAAAAGTTTTGTGGAGAAATCATAAGATGGAAGAGGCAACGTGGGAACCCGAGGAACTTATGATGAAGAACCACCCGAGTCTTTTTATGCAGTAATACACTAGAAATTGCGAGGACGCAATTATTTGAAGGAGGGGAGAATGTAACACCCCAAGCTTCTACGGTACGTTTCCCTTTGAATAATGCGATAGCGTGTGTTGTACGCAACCTCGAGTTCTAACACACACCACAACTAATTAAACTAGCCGTTGTGAATAGTAATACCTAATTTTTGAAATCATATATATTCTATATTTCAAAATGGACTTCATTTTTGGATTCGGAATATCAAAATTAGCCTAGGGTGAAATTTTGGTACATTTCGGATAACTTTCATATTTTGATGAATAGTGAAAATTTCTAAATTTTAATTAAAAACAACTTTTTTAATCAAAATAATTAATAGTGATAAATTATGAATTTGAGTGGTTTTAAAGTATATTTAGAATATATTTTTACCATTCAATTTAATGTTTATCATTGGACATAATTTTACAATTAAACCGAACATAAACAAGTGTCAATCTTTTGATAGTTATTATCTCTTAAAAACACGCTTTTTGTTTTAACAGCGGGAATTAATTTTAAATTAATTTCTGCCACTTCTGTGTTTTGAATTTAGGAAAATGGATTCCATATTTGGAATCAGGATGTCCAAATTATGTAAATAGGTAACTTTTATTTTTAGACATTTTGAATAATTACTGCGGTAAATAATTTATTTACCATGGTTAAAGGGTAAATCCGGTAAATAAGGGTTAAAAAAATAATATTATAATAATACAAAATTACCCTAAAACGTGTCTTAACCCTATTGGTTGATACAGGGTCGACCATGGGCATCTTTGTGTCAATTTTGGGACCCCATGGATCCACTTGTAAGTGATAATGACACTTTATTTTAATTAAGTTAAAATGAATACAAAAATGACACAAGCATATATCTTTTAGAAGAACAATTTTTACATAGGGTTATACATGTTGGATTTTCTATTATAAATATTCATTAGAAATATAAAACGATTTCCTACATAATGATATTTTATTTATAATTTTTAGACAATAAATAAGTTATTTTATTTATGACACAATGATGATGCAGTAATTACTATAATAGTGAAAAATTAAAATAATTGATATTATAAATACCCAAATAAATATAATATGAAACTTTTAATGAATTAAACTAATTTTCTAGGCTAATATGATATATTAGGATTGATTTAATGGACTTTTTTCGAAGTAATCAATCTGTTATGAGTTTCACAAAAATCAACTATTGAATAGTGTCAAAATTGACATAAAAGAGTTCTTAAAAAAAATATTATATTATTAATTGATATTAAATTCCTAAAAATCTAAGGTTCGGCCAAGAGACTTATATTATGATAGGTTAATCATTAATGGACCACTTGGGTGTCTCTTGGATGTATATAGTAAGTTTATTAACCATATTATATAAAAATACAAAGAGACATTGTAAAAGTGAAACTAATTAACTTAGAGTTAATAATTAAAGATAAGGTTAATATAAGTACCCAAACCTGTCTAAATTCTATTGGATGAGTTGTTTTAGACCTATCCCCACCTCATCCTTTGAATAGTCAACTTTGGAGCCTTTAGAAACCGAATATGAATTTATTATAAATTAATATTTCTAGCTTTTCCAAAGGTGCCCCTCACCCCTCTTATAAAAGGGCACTCCTCCTTCTCATTTCTTCACACCTCTAAAGCCTTTTGGTTCGGCCAAACTCTGCCCAAATACTCTCCCAACATCCCTCAATACAACCTAGAGGCCTTAGTTTGATCAGAAAGCCAATCTAAGGAGCCCTTTTGATCAAATCAAAAGGAAGAACCCGAAGAAGAGGTAATGATTTCACCACCCTTTTCTAAGTTCATTTCTTCTTCCACTTCTTCTTCCTTTGTTCTTACCATTCTGAAATAATAACTCCAGTATCTCACATATACTGTGATGTTATTATAAATATGGTACAATCATATTCAGTATTCTATCCACCCTTTGAATAACATGTCACCATACGTGCGTACGCACGGCTTACCGTCTCCACGTCGTGGTGTAATTGTTATTCAATATAATATTATTTGGATGGGTATAATAATGATGTGTAACTCATGTAAATAATAAATATAACATGTTAATGATTCTGTATATATGATATACCATCCATTTATATATTATTTTAATATCAAAAGAATGATATTGTCGCTCGTGCGTACGTACGGACTACCGTCTCCACGAACGCGATGAGATTCATTCTCAATCGTAACCATTAAAGCGTAATTATCATTTTATGATTTAAAAATGATGTTTAAGGACTTGATATCATTCTGGATATGAATAATATACAACCTATCCTTTACAAACATGTCTTACGTAACAAAACATATGAAAGAAAACAAGTAAGTTAACACCCGAAACAACGATAATACTAAGATATTATTATCAAATCAATATTAAAAGATCATATATGATATCATATTAATGTATATGATTCTTGTATAATTTAATAACAATTATTTCACCATTATACAGGAGGTTAACCTACCACAACCAAGGAAAAGTACAAGGTAAGGGTTATTTCACAATCTCTTCATCATTCGAGGTTGTATTATACGTAATAATCTACTGGGATCTCTTTATCATCCACATCCATGTTTCTTCGAAATGTATTTCAAAACATTTTTACTATTTACAAGAATATGGGTTAAAGTCATTTATACCCTTGTTTGACTTTTTATAAGAGGTTTATAAAGGAATCTTTCCGTCGTTTTCAAAACAAGGTCCTTTTTAACCTTTTCGACAGAATTGAGGTAAGAATGTTTTTTTTAACTTATACGGCGGGTGCGGTTATTTTCCGCCGTTATAAAATCGTCGAAGCTTCCCATACAAGCTTATAAGAATATTTTCAAAGAAAATGTTTTATTTTATATGGATCTTAAATGATTTCAAAATAAAAGGAGATATTTCTTTTAAAAGAATTTTGATTTCATCTATGTCAACATCCTTTGATGGATTTTAAGATTATTTGAAGTTGATTTATTATGATACAAAACTTCTATATTGTATTGAAGGTTTTGTGATATGTTTGACTGTGGATGTGCTATTTTTATACCATTCATAGTTTATTGTGAAAGTATTGACATTTCGTATGCTAGTTTTAATACGAATGTTTATGTTATGTTTAAACCTTTTCATATGGGAATGCATTGGACTTAATAAGTGACGGGTGGAGCCCGCTATAGCTCCTCGATGCATCGGTAGGTCTCATGAGACAAACTAGTGTCTTGGCACAAGGCCTTGACAAAATCTTATTTGTAGCCTTGGCACGAGGCCTTGGCTATGTGGTTATGATAGTCTGGCATTATGCATTCCAACATTATGAAAGTGGTTATTGATTTTTGCATGTGATTATTCGATTAGTAGAATATCCATGTGAATAAGTAAATGGCATTATTTCATTTTACTTTTTCCATACCATGTTGAAGTTCAATTTTAAAAGGCTTTTGTTTTAGTAATGCATTGCCTTAAATGTTTATTCTTATTTATGAAAGTTTCCGCTATATTGTTATCCTTACTGGGCATTTGAGCTCACCCCTTTTCTATGTTTTATTTTTCCCCAGGATGTGAAGAAGTAAATTATGAATGACCTGCAGGGACATTATGAGGGGATAGTAGTGTGGATTATGGAGACATTATGTTGTTGTAGTAGTTTTTCATTTTATGATGTAATGTAAAACTTATGAATATATCTAGTGTTTCCAAGGCTACTAAACCAATCGGTCTTTCGAGATTTAATCTTTCTTGTGATCATGCCAATGTTACGAAGTAATGCACCGACTCTGGGTAGCTGGGGTCGGGGCGTTACAGAAGATCTTTCACCATGATTAGAAGATTATGTTTTGAGTTTCCAAAGACACAAAACTAATATGGTATTTGGGCATATTTTTTTGTCATGTATTAAGTATTATGAAAAATTATTTTAATGTCTATGTACGTCAAGATTTGGGTCGCTACATATCTTCTTCTCCTTTGCCACTACCGAAAGCCACTATTTTCATTTTCTCATCTAGGAAAATATCGCCTATAAAATATTTCTTTACAACCCCCAACATAATTAGGATTTAACATAGGTATAATGCTGGATCAAATTTCTCTACATTGTCCATGATAACAGGTTCGATCTTAAAATAATGAACCCAAACAATATACTTCGAGTACATGGAGAGGTTGATGAAACTCAATGAATACTCATCTAATGTGGTTCTTACCTACTATATCTAAAAAATAATATAGATACATTTATCCCTTTTAGTATTAGGATATGAATCCTTTAGGAATGGGTCATCAAAAATTGAACATTCTTGAGTTGCCTCATCGTTAGACTAGGTCACCAAATCCAAACATTAATATACTGATCAATGAAGGAGGCTCACCGCCAGGACCCACATCTATTCTAAGGGTGTCTTGACTAGATATAAAACTTGTGTCCCAACCTAAATCTAGTCCTCTTTCTCCTATGAGTAGGTCTGACCTCAAAACCTAATGGGTCACTATCACTGAAAATTGTGAAGTGTGCTCATCCTACACACCTCATCCGTTGGAACTATGGATACCATCAACTACATTAAATGGGGTGGTATATCTGATGCACTACCTACAGGTAACATCACAATAACATGTCCTTGTATCAATCTCTCATCTCTAAGGTGATAATCATAATGATATAAAAAACCAAACCATCGTTATAATATATTATTGAGGCATCCCAAAATAAACAAGATGTACCATGGTCAATGAGTATTCTTTATAGTGGAGTTAAAAATGAAATTAGAACCACAAAACATTAAAATATGATACATGTACCATTTATCTATCTTCAAAAAATGTTTGTATGCAACATTTCAAAAGGTAGGTGATCAGAGTCTTGGTGTATGGATACATTGGTCGCTCCACCCATAAGTGAGTGATATACTGTATGTAGATCTCAAAACACATAACACAATTTTCCCAAATCAATTCCACAAACTAATGTCATAAGGTATAATTGGCTACAATGATACCACTATGTCATGACTTTCCCCAACTGGTCCCATGTTGGGATTCCCCAAGCCAGCCTCCAATTGGAAAGTGGATGGAGATTATCGTCGAGTCAACATATTAACAACATGGAAGTACATACCCAAATAACATATACACAAAAACACATCTCTATGCCCATAAAATTCATAAATTATTGAACAACTGAACAACCCTTCATTCATACATCCAAATCCCACAACCAGAGTACAACACGACGTGATAAAATGTAAAGATGGCCAATTAAAAACCTACCATAAAGAGTCTGAAAACAAGTCATACATAAAAGTATATATGGGGACTTCTATCAAGATACTATAGGGAAAAAATCATCCAACCTTATCTCACAAATCACCATCTAGTATTGGTTTAATCAGGACTCTATCAGATGTTTTATCTTATATAAAAGACATGTTGTGTGCTGGAAAAACCCAGTGTAGGGGTGAGTTTAACAATACATTGTAGGACACCCTAAAACCTTAAAGTATATAATATAATAATAATAATCATATGTATATAAGAATATTTATACAACACATATAATAAAAATATCTTTATATACTATACAAAGACACATAGACTCAAAGGAAAAGTCACAACAATAATTCTTGACACGGATTACAAGTCAAAGACTCCATATATTACTCATCAGAGTGAACACGCTCCACAAGTCATATATCCATGATGACACCCTTAATAGAGTTATTTCTCAATTGGTTGACCATAAAATAATTCTATAAATATATGAAGAGTATCAATAAAAAGTTGAGTATCCCTCCCATTTACATGAGTTATACCAAACAATAAATTTGGATTAACCCCCTAATTAGAGTATCGAAGCCCGCATAGCATTGGTCATGATGATATTGAGAACTCCAAATTGTGAATAAAGATTATAAAGCATATATCTCTAGGCCTCAACAAATGACTTCAATAAATCAATCCTAGAAGTTCTAATAATGGGAGATTGTCCTATCTATAGGAGGTGACTACATACTAAACCTCAAGTAAAATGTTATTGGGAATCAAACATTAATAAAATATGTCCAATAAACATTGTAAAAGTTCTCTAATATATGTGAGATGGAGCACGTGATATATCCCTTCGATAGTGGTTCCTACTTATGAAAAATGGACCATGTTCCATGTCAGGTAGAAGAACACAAAGGGACTCAAATGGTCTACTTAATTCTATTTCCCAGGACATGAATTAGATCATGTATTCCCATCCTAACCATGTCAATGTATGAGTACACGGAGTGCCTATTCCCATGTACCTGGAATCCATGTATGTGTACACTTTGAGGTACAAGGTGAGGCATTGGTGTGGGGTCACATACACCGTGTGATACTTATCTTTCTCCAAAAACCCGTAATACAACTATGAGGGTCCCACCTGATGTGTAGATCCTTAGAAAATAGCATGATCATCGGAATATTTTAGAAGACTATATCTAGATTTGAGGATCATCTCTAGTTCCTCTGTCCACTGATCCACTAGTTACCCATGCCATAATCATATAATATCATAACTTGGGCCATTCCATTATTGAATCATTGAAAATTTTCTATCAAATATTTTTGGAAAATTACTTCAAATGGGATTATTCATTATGTTCCTATGAACACATAAATTTGGCACTTACAACATCTTATATGGTACCATCTCTATCATTTCAAAAATTTTACGATGTGCCAAGTCTGCATCAACGATATCGAATTGTTTCACAATGATATGGGAACACAACAATTTCATTCATTAGTATTTGTTGAACCACATGTGTAATGATTTTACTATGATGGGTGAAGAATGTGGGAAGAAAAGAACAACCACAAACATGGGGAATGAACCCAGTACAATGTCCTTGTTGTCCTCAATTCGTTACCATTAGATTAATGAACAAAGAGATAATAAATAATCACAAGTAAATTCTATCAATTCCTAAATAAAAATAATCCATCTTGAAATATATACAACTATAGGATCAATCTTGTAGTTTATTGGTCAACAGACTTTATAAAAAAGAAAATGGGGAGAGAACCCCAAAAAAATAAAAAGTCCCTCTAGAATTCAGATCGAAGAATGGAGTTGTGCTATGACCATGGGAGAGATCCTATGATTCCCTCTATATTTTTTTAATAGTCAATCCAGTCATTGTAAACCAACAAATTCTCCTTCAATGACCTCTAATGGATCTCCAATAATTTATTGGGTTTTATGGATAAACTGGTAAATGTTCCACTAGTGTTATTATAATGAAAATGGATTAGGTCACTGCATCGACGGTTTAAATAAATTTATTTTATTTTATAATTTCATTTTATTTTATGCCCATGATAAATTTTCCACAAATTCCCCATTCCAAAATTGGATATATCATACCTAGGTTAAAGCCACATTTTGAAGTCAACAATGGCCTCATTTTTTCTTATTTGGTCAATATTTTAGATGTTGTTACACCATTTTAGGAAATACACATGTGCATGATATTTAACATACTTAATATATTTCAAACATATATTTTGGGCACATTGGGCTTCATAATCACAAGCCATCTCAGTGCATAGTCTCAAAAATAATCTATTCAAAATGCAAAAACAGTACATGGAATCTTTGAGATATTATATGTACTTACAAGAAACTATAAATCCCACATAGTCTAGGTCAACTTATACTCCATTATCTGAAATAATATGAACCACAATGTAATTATTTTCTATATAGAAGTGTCACTTTGTGAAACTAAAATAAAACCTATTCCCTCTTGGTGTATTCTGAATGATGTATAGGTTTCTTCAATGATCATGTTAATTCTGAGAATACACAATGATTTCATCCACAAATACCAACATACACAGATATATATATGGTTTTAAAACCTAATTCATTAGTGAAATGAAAACATAGGGCATGTTTGTGAGACCGACCGACAAAACCAGATTCTCATTTAGAACATACCATCTATGAAATTATGTATATAGAATATCTGATGTTTGAACATGTACATAGTGATAACCAAACCCCATGTAAATGTTTGAGAAAACATGATATCCTCAATGTTGGTCAAATAGATCTTCTTTCTGAGGAAAAAGTATGTTGGTTTTTAATCAACAGGTTCAGTGTCCAGTAATCCACATATACCCTTAGGGTTCCATCTTAATTTTTCACAAAAGGATCATAGAAACACATAGAGATGTATTGGTTCATATACACCCCATTGTTTATATATCCTCTAGCTATGACTTAAGGTCCTATATCTATATAATAGACATCATATATGGATAAATGGACATTGATTCCACTCCTAGAAGTAGCTCAATAGAGAACTCTACCTCTTTCTTAGGAGGTAAAACTGGTAAGTCATATTGAATGAAATACCTGAAATAATATACAACCTAGGGGAATTTAATCTTATAAATTCCATTATCATATTGAAATTAACTTGATTTTTTTCTTTTCATCCTACGTATCCCAAGATTCTCTAGTCTGGATATGCATTCTTGCACATTCCATTCACCCTTGTGAATAAAAAACCCTTTCTACAGTGATGTAATAATCAGCCAATGATGATATAAATCGACATGGTCCCAACAAGAAAATTTCAATTCCATATTGAGTATAATGTCAAACCCTCTAATCTCATGGGAACAAATATTACATATAAAGATACACCCACATATATCAAGGGGGAATTCCCTACCAAGGTCTATATCCTCCGATTTGATTACCAGTTGAGTATCAACCATTATAACACCATTATAAAAATGAACATAGAGTCTAAGAATATCCACAAGATGAACAAATATGAATGAATGAGAAGCAGCTATATCGAAAAGTGATTATACTGGAGTAGAGGATACTGTGATTTTACCGTTCACTATTGACGGCCCGATGCTTTGATCGTCTTGTTTGGAATGTAAAAAAATATATATCCTGAACTAAAAACATGTTAAACAACCATACTAACTTGATAGGACCATTATTCTATCATAATAAAACTACTTATTGGCAGCCTCAACCACAACCACCACCTCATCCCAAAAAAATGGATGTACTCCAACACCTAGTATAATCTGTTTATCTAAATCACACACCTGAACCTGGAGTCAACTTCATCCCCCAACCACTTACTGAAGGAGGGAAGGTTCTAAATAATCTATTTATATGGACTATCCCATCGAATCATCGACACTCAACTGGGTCTATATCACACTGTCTCATCATGTGTCCTTGTATCGCATAAAAATGATAGTAACTAAAACTACCAACAATCACACTATGGGTTTTATTAACCCAATAAGAACACTTGAAATAGGTCATTCCTCTAGCTGTCCTTGAACTACTATGCTGAGAAGCTATACAATTTAGCATTGGTCCTCCAGCATTCCTTAGGATGTGTTTCATAATCAGTAACGGATTCACTATATTACATTTTTAGTCAACTAAAGAACATTGACCCATGAAAAAATGACATGAATGTGAACCTCCCTGATGAAACACACCCTCAACGACTCATCATCAAAATAAAATAGTGAAATGCACTACTGATCTGAAAAGTTTTCAAATTACTACATAATGGTCATCACACCTTGATTTAGATGCGCAAACTCACTGCCATTCATATACCATAGAGTTTGGGGAAATAATTATTCATAAAAATTTAATGAAAATATCTACAAGCCATATCTCAAATACCATATTCTTAGTTAAAAACAACCCACCACCTCTTAGTTTCTCCCTAAATCATATATGTCATGAGATTCACCATCATCTTAAGAGGTCTTCCTAGATGCTCAAGAATCTATAATGTAGTCTCAATTTGTAGATCAATAACCTATATACTTCCATAGCCTAAAAATATTGGTATATATTTCTGCTAGAACACACATTTCTACTATTCCATATATGAGAAAGGATGTGGGACTCCATGAAACCTCTTCACATAGTATAGGATAATCTCATGGAACTAGGTATCATCACCTATATATGATACAACCAATGGTATTGCAACATTCCTTATGATAGGTTATACTGGCAACTTTGGGAAAATAACCTCCAATGTATGGTCATCACAACCCTCTATGTGTCTGACTAGAGGCCATAGTGGTGGCATGTATCTAAAAATTCCAATTGCATGAAACATAAGTAATTTGGTAATAACCAGATCAAAGAAAACATTGGACATGTATAATCATTCCACAAAAAGGCCACACCCCTTTTCCTATTCCTAAAACAAGGATATAGAAACATGAACAACCATAAAAACACTTGGGACACTACCTACATCCCACTCTCAATATGGGTGTTGGTCATGTTCCTTTTTTGATAGAATATGTCTTGATATATGCACTAGAAAGTGGAATTGAAAATTGATTTATTGGAGACCCTTCCATTTATGTATTCAACTAATTTTATGTTCTTTATATTTCATCCAACAATTATATTATATATTTTAATTATATAGACCACCAGTTATAATATATAAGTGCCCAAACAACAAATAAACTAAAATATGGGGTCCATTTAATCCCAAATATAAAATGTTCAATCCCATGCGACCATTGGTCTATGAATCAATGATCCAAAAATTACAGCTTATGGTGTCTTTTGTAGACTATGACTAAAAACACTATTTAGGTTGCGATATGATCTATAAATAAAAATTATGTTTCTAAATATCCTTTTTACAATGACAGTTATGTATAAATTATTATATAAAAAGGCACACATAAAAAATTTCAGGTTTTCATGAAATGTATCTGGTATGGTATGAAATGACCAAGGCATTTGAATCCTATAAGGTGCCTAAAATGATGAATGATCAATGTTTGGTTACAATATTTGGACAAGGATAAAATTAAATTCCTCTATCATAATAATAATAATATCACGTATCATGGGCATATCCCAATGCTAGAATCATATCGACATTATTAATAAAATTATAGAACAATTGTTCCCATCATAGGAAATTTGGATTCTTCCTATACGTGGTTTATCAACACCAAGGCATAGCTCATTACCAATTTCCAACACATTCCTACTTCTCCTTTATTACATCCCAAACTATAAGAGAGAAATAATGGAAAGAAAAAGGATCTCATATCACTTTGTAATGTCTAAAACTATAATACGTCAAAAATCTGGGAATTTGTTTTTAAAAATTAAATGAGATTATTTTGAGACCAGGCGCTGAGATAAAGTGCGATTCTGAGGACCAGTGTGGCCAGAATGATCTGTAAAAAAATGTAATGTTTTAAATAGTTCACATGATCGGTTTTCTAGAAAATTAGGAATAACTATTAAAAGGGTTCCCAGATCAGAAATTTGAGGGAACCATTGGGTTCAGGATGGCTGGTTTACCCTATGCACAAATTATGTTTAGTCGATGCAAGACACCAGTGAGAAAACCTGAAAATTTCATAAAAGTAAATAAAATAATTAAATTAAATTATTTCATATTTAAATTTCTTATAACTCATGAACGGTGACTTATATTTTAAATCTGAGACCATCGTTGAGCTCGTGAGGGTTTGATTTCCTTAGGCATAACCTAAAATTGGTCGGTGCGGGCCATCATTGGAAGTTAGTTTTTGGCCGTAAATAAAATTATTATTTAATAATTATTTTATTTTAAAATCCTTATAACTGCTAAATGGTAATTCAAATTGGAAATCCGAGAGTACCATTGAGCTCATGAGGGTGTGTTACCCTTTGGCGAAGCTTATCCTTGATCGGGGAAGGTCAAGGGTGAAAGATAATTTTTGAAATCTTTTTAATAGAATTAAAACAACCCGCATGCTGGGTTTTGGAAACATCTAAATTGGTGACTAGATTGAAAATCTTAGGGAACTGTTGTTTTCAAAATGGTGTCATTACCTATAATTATACCTATCCTCAACCGGTGTAGGTCGAGAGAAAATGTTAATTTTCTAACGTTTTAAGAAAAAATTAAATAATCATAAAAAGTTTATATTATTCAAAAGAATTGTTTTACTGCAACATAGCGAAGAGCAATTGGATTCATTCAATATATGAAATTGTGTAATGACACATTAATTTAAGATTAATAGGTATGATTTTTTATAAATGAAACACAATAATGACGTGACGACGCAGCATAACAGAAACGTTGCGGCTTAATTATCTATTAATGACAAAATGTGTTAGGGAATGAGACCTAGAGTTTATCAGATAGAAAATGAAGATATTATCTCCAATTAATAATGTCAGTGAATCTCTAGGGACAACGACACACCTCAACGAATGGGATCGAAGAGCGATGAACACCAATGGCTTTGAGTGGAATGTGAATCCCCACAGACAGATTGATTCAACAAAAACACTATCCCTGAAAGGGGTTTTCTTTTTGAAGTTTAAATTCCTCATTATTTTATCTAAAATAATGTATGAGGATCAAACCATGAAGAATTTTATCATTGGGTCACTTGTTCTTGCGGGAGGGTATCATAATATCTTGGGGTTTGTATCAGGATTAAATTTATTTAGTAGATAGAACATAAATCCTAACCCTCCCCATGTTAAACTCTAATTCAAAGTGTGTGCGATAATAAGAAAAAGGCCCAAGAGCCTATGCATTTTTTGTTCTTTGTGACTGAACCATCGAAATGGATGGAAGAAGGTTTTGAGACCTTAGTTGGAAGACGATGCCCCATGGAGTCCGAAGGTGCAGATGGCATGAAGAACGGACTACCAGAGTGGACCCGGTGGTCCACGGAAGAGGTTGGAACCATCATTTCATAACAGCATGCCGGGGGAGATGACATGGCCAGACTGGGTAGCGGTGGTGCGGTATAAACCACCGACAATGGGCCGACAGATGCCGGAGGGATAGGACCATCCATCCGTATGAAGAGAGAGGCCCGCGCCGCGCAGGCCATGGTTCCTGATCTCATGAAGTCTAACCACCGTGTGTTGGGGGACCAAATACGAAAGGCATAGCTAGACATGTCACATTGGAACCGGAAACCCCACTGGGCGTCTGTGTGGGCCGGACCTGGGATGGAAAACCGGGCCGCTTTGCGGCCCGAGATGGAAATGAAGTAGCCCCGATTTCTGGGTTGGGTCAGCAAATTAACACCGGGCCCTTGAGCGTCCTGGGCTAGGAACAAATTGGTCCACCGATTACCGGTCGGACTAGATGGGACTGGGTCGCCCGGCAGCCCGGTGGGCTGGAGCCCAAGGCACATCGGGCTGGGTCCACAAGGCTTAATGGGACTGGACTTTGACCAGACTAGACCAGGCCAACCCAAAACTGAATTTGGTCGGATAGGGTCAATCAAACTGGGATGGGTCATGCAGGACCCACATGCCATTTGGGTCAGGCGTAGCAACCAGGTCAGACCTACCTCAGATACAATGTTCCCGTATTTACTAAAACACCAATACTCTCGAACCAGACATCCTATTGATGAGACCTTTGCAGTGTTGGAACCATTTCCGCGAGGTGGATCTTTTGAAATAATTAAATAGGATTTCAAGGAAATTTGAATATGATGAGTGGATTGAGGAGTAGTTTCTCTCAGAATATATTTCACTACATTTAGTGATCCTACGACTGACTAAGACCAAAAGACTGGTAACAAGAGACACTCTGTGGATCAGCAAAAATGGCCCAGTGGGAAGTGGATCTCTGTGAACTAGCAAACCCACAGTGGGGAGAAGATTTTTATGACCCAACTGACCCATGGTACTCATCATGAAGGAGTAAATATGTACAGTGGATAATGTGGGATGCAACATAGTGTGACCCGGTAGGCCCATGGTGGTGAGTGAGTCTGTGTGACCTAGCATAACCACAATACTCATTAGGGAAGAGTACCACAACATTCCATGGCTTGTGGGAAGTGGCTATGTGTGACTTGACAGGACAATGGTGTAGAGAGACTCTCTATGACCAACATACTCATTATAATCATTAAAGAGGAGTACCATAGTAGCCCAAGGTGTTCAGTGTTGCGACTAATGGTCATTCTTTCTAAACTCTAGATTATACTTTCATAAGCTAACATTACATAGTGTACATGGAGTACTTCACACTGGTGTACTTAGTGTACAAGGTGTACCCTTTTCATTTTTGTACATAGAGTACTTGGAGTACCCTCATCAATGGTGAACATAGTGTACTTGGTGTACTCTCCACAAAGGTTTACTTAGTGTACATAGCATACTCTCCTCAATGGTGTACATAGTGTACTTGGCGTAATCTCCTTTGTGGTGTACGTAGTGTACTTGTGGTAATATCCTCAGTGGTTTACATAGTGTTATTTGAGAACTCTATTTAGTGGTGTACATAGTCTACATGGTGTACTCTTCTCAATGGTGTACTTATGGCACCTTGTGCATACTCTCTTTTTTGATCTTTCCTTTCTGGTTTGGGTTTCTTACTAGTTATTATGTTACTCACCGTTCCATGGGATCCCCCCACATGTGTTGTGTCCCATCCAGGTGATCAATGCTTTGATAGAGACCTTGGTGGTCCAGGGCCAGGTGGTTCTCAGTGAGATGGGACAAATGTGAATACTACTATGGATACAGATAGATATCCTTCACATACCACTTTGGTAGGGTCTCAAGCTGATGGAATAGGGCTTTAATACATTATTTTTTGGGTTTGGGCATGTATTATGCCCCCTTTGTACTTTCCTTTGATGTTTTGGTCTTGTATTCTGAACCCTTTGTTCCATCCACGATTTTATCTTTGAGTGTGTATAGGTTTAAAGGCAAATTACTTCCCTTTTTGGATATTGTTTTTGTCCAAGAATCCAGCTCCTAGCCTATGGAAGGAGGGATTGAGGTTGTTACGAGATGAGAAATGGGGGATGGGTCATGAAAATGTGGTATCAGAGGGGTTGGTTCTACCAGAAGAACTAAGTGTTTGTATATTTTGATGGGGAAACACTGTTAAGTGTTTTGAGTTAGGATTTCAGGCCAGGGAGTCCAGTGTTTATTCAGCGACTGACATATCCATAGAAAAAGACCTTGAATTCTATTTTCCAACCTTATAAGTGAAAACAGTGGTTGCATGCGTCTTCAAAGATTTACTCATGATATTTCTGGCTCAGAGTCAGATCACGAGGTATAATCTAGTAATCAATATTCATAATTTTCTCATTATAGATGACTCCACATGGCCATCCGACCTGGATTCATATGAATGACCATGAGAATGGGCCACTCACTAATGAGGCTTTGGTATATGGACTATTGCTCAAGATAGAACCTTCGAGCGGTGTCCCGACTCCTCTACCACTTATTGGTCAGTAGTTACTACTAGGGCTACTGGTAGATGATGCATGTAGGCTTGGTGCCTTACACGAGTTTCAACAATAGAGAACCCTCATGTTCTGAGGTCATCTCGATCCATAGGTGTATAAGGACATTATGGAGGTTTTTACCATGTTTTACATCTAATCAGGGAACCATTAGATAAATTGGTAATCCTGGAAGTGATCCTTTTATGTGACTCAGTAGGGAAATGAAAGGTTCTTAATTACCTGATATTATGATTAGGTGACTTTTTTGTGTGTAGATCATAATAAACACTCTATGATAAGGTTATATTATAATAAAATATAAGGGATATTTGTTCCCAATAGCTTCTATAACATCGGCTGGACGACATATCGGTAGGTGAGTATTCATCGAGTCATACTGATCTTTCTATGTACTCGATGAATACAAAATGATTAGTGCTTTCGAGTTCATACCTCTGAGCGAGATGTGTATAGGGACATCCATGAAAAAACTATTCCTCTTTACTTTCATACATATTCTAGGGTAATAGGGAGAAAAATTGTGGTTAAAAGATCATTGTCAGTGTAGATATAGCCATTCAGTGTCAGTAGTGGGAAAGAAGGAAACTGACGTCAGTCTCATAGACTTTGATGAGCATGAGGACGCCATTTTAGAGGATGTTCCAATACTAATTCTTCTTAGGGAAGTAGATACATGCTAGGATTTTTACCGTGGGACGTCATTGATATCTACACCTTCATATCAGATAGATCCCATAGAGATCCAAGATATGAGGGTACTGTTAAAGGATTTTTAGTGAAAGGGGTTCATAGGGCTCAATATTTCGAATTGGGTAGCACTAGTGCTATTCACCAAGAAGGAAGATAGAATCTTAAGGCTATGTGTGGACTTTTTACACCTGATCCAGGTGACCATGAAGAACTAGTATCCTATACAAAGTTTTTATGACCCCTTTGATCAGTTGAAGGGAGAGGGATTGTTCTCAATGATGGACCTCATATCAGGCTATCACCAGCATTTATTGCGAGATGAGAACATATACAAGATGGGTTTGAAATGTCACTACAACCACTATGTGTACATAATGATGCTATTTGGAATAATGGAAAACCCATATGTGTTCATTGGACTCATGAAAAAGATCTTCAAACCCTCCCTATACCAGCTTGTAGTTGCTTTCATTAATGGAATCTCAGTGTATTCAACATTTGAGGAGGAGCACGAGATACAAATAGAGATGGTTCTATACACACTATGAAATCACCAGCTCTACGGTAATCTCTTGTTGTTTGAGTTCTGGATACAAAGGTCCACTTACAAGGACATGACATCCCAAAATCTGAATATATGGTGGATTTAGAAAATATAAGGGTGGAGAATTCTTGTGATCCACCCAAGAGCATTATAGAGGTGAAATGTTTCCTTAGGTTGGCTGGGTACTATTAGAGGATTGTAATCGCCTTATGCAGAGTAAAAGCTTTAATGACTGCATTGAAAAATATGGGAAAACCCTTCATGTGGATAAAAATATTCCAACAGATCTTTCAGCAGCTAAGGCAGTGCTTTTGGAGTGCTCCTATCATGAGGCTGCTAGAGGAGGGCACTGACTACATGGTTTTCTATGATGGATCATGAACCAGGATTGGTTGTTTCATGATACATGGGAATTTAGTAATAGTTTCTGGATCGTGGAAATTGATACCACATGATCAGAACTATGCAACCCATGACTAGTTGTTGGTTATGGTAGTCTTCACACTGAAGATGTGGTGACACAAACTTATGGATGAATAACTAACCATTTAATCTGTCCATAAGAGTCTCAAGTATGTCTTTTCTCAAATGGTTCTGAATATGAGACAATGATGTTTGTGAGTGTTTCTCCAGGACAATGACTTCACGCTAGTCTATAATCCTAGGAAGGTAAATGTGGTGGTGTATTCGCTTAGCCAGATATTGAGTTCACAACTACTAAATGATGCCTTAGAGAAGTTTTTCTCGCTCATGTATCCTTTGTGGATATAGATGAGGTAGCTTATCTTCAGTCGATGGTGGTTTCCCATCCACTCTTACAGTGTGTCAAGGAGGCCAAATTAGAGATGATATCTGCGAGACCACATGTTTCCAAATTTCAACAAGGCATACCCCTAATGGATATCAGAAATGTGGGGAGCACATCATCCTTTTAAGGGGACACACCATAGTACCAATGGAATTGTATGTAGAGGTATTGAGGAAGTCCCATACATACCCTTGGTCGTTGCATCCTGGTGAGTCGAGGATGTTCCAAGACCTTTGACATTCGTATTGATGGCTAGGGATGAAGATGTAAGTGGCATAGTTTGTTTCCAGATTCCTCAATTTTCAACATGAGAAGGATGTGCACTAGGTTATAGCATGTTTGAAACAACCCCTTGGGGTACCAGAGAGGATGTGGGATGGAATATCGATGGATTTGTGAAGGGTTTACAATATATATCCATGAGACACAATACCATATGGGATATCAATGAATAACTAATCGAGTCATCCCATATCCAAACTACACTAGAGAATAGTTTATTAGAGGGCTTGAGATGCCTCTATGTGCTACATATTTGATGATAGGGAAACATTTGAGTAGTTTCTAGTAGAGATTGAGTATTTAAAGGAGTGGATCCTTCATGGATGGTCAATTCCTTTGGTGCATGTTCATTGAAAGCATGAGAATGTCTAAGAGAGATCGTGGGAGTAGGAGACTCAGATTCCTGCCAAGTAACCCCTTTTGATTGGATATCCCTTATTTTGTATTATTAGGAGGTAAATCCCCAAAGCGGGGAGTAATGTAATAGCCTTGAAATACCTGATTTTTTTAAATTAAATTTGATTATTTCAAGACATGGCGCTGGGACAATGTTCGATTATAAGGCCCGAAGTTCACCGAAAGATCATTTGAAAAATATTATGTTTTAAATAGAGCACATGAGTGGTTCTCATAAAAAAGTGGAATACCTCTTATATGGGTGCCCAATGTAGAAATTCGATGGCACCGTTGGGTTCATTATGGTTGGTTTACCCTAGGTGCAACTTATGTTTTGTCGGCACAACCCTCCAGTGGGAAAACCCAAAAATGGAATAAACATAAATAAAATAATTATATAAAATTTTATACATTTTCAAATTATTATAAGTCACGAACAATGACAAAAATTGAAAATCTGATACCATAGTTGAGCTGTTGAGGGTATTCTTTCCTTAGGATGATCCTAATGTTGGCCGACCTGGGCCAATAGTAGAAGTTAGTTTTTGACCGTATAGAAAATAATTAACATTTATTTTTTTTCAAATCCATATAAATCATATACGACAAAAAATATGGGAAATATGCGAGTACCATTGAGCTCGTGAGGGAATGATACCCCTTAGGTGGAGCATAACCTAGACCAACACAGGTTGAGGGTGAAAGATAGTTTTTGAACATTATTTTAAGAGAATTAAAATGGTCCTCCTGCACTGTTTTGGAAACTTATAAATGGTTCCCCATATTGAAAATATGAGGTCACCATTGCAATCGAAATGGTGACATTTCCTATGAATGGTCCAAAACTTGACAAGTGTTGGTCGACGGAAAAATATAATTTTTTGGACATTTTATGAAAAAATTAAATAAACATAAGATGATTATTTTATTCCAAATAATTATTTCACTACAACACAAAGATGATATGATGACCTCATTCCATAAATGAAACAATATAACGATTCATTAATTGATGAATAATAGATACGCTATTTCATAAATGAAACAGTGTAATGATGCAACACCACAATGTAATAGAACTGATGTGGGGGGAATTTCCCTTTTAATGAGATAATGGGTTGGAGAATCAAAGAAAGAGCCTCTCTGATAGATGGAGAAGATATTCACTCCAACGAAGAATGCTGGTGAATCTCATGTGACAACTACACACCTCGAAGAACGAGACAAAATAAGAATGAACACCAATGAATTAGAATAGAACCATAATCTCCATGGGCATATCACATCAGAAACAAATCAATACCTAGTAGGGGTTTAATTTTTGAACATTTAATTCCCCTTTCTTGTTCATAAAACAAAAAATGCGGATCAAACCACAAACAAGTTGATTTATGGTTTTCTTGTTATTGTAGGAGGGTGTTATTCTTTCTTGGGTTTTGTATCGGGATAAAACATATTTAATTGATAGAATATAATTCCTAAAAATCCCCTTGCTTAAAATATAATGAGGAGGGTGTAGGTAGACATGAACAAGGCCTTCACGCTTCTTTCCTTGTACAGTATTTTATGGCCGAACCTTTGAAATGGAAGCAATAAGGTTTTGAAACGATAGTTAGGAAGGCTGTACCCCATGGAGTCTGAAGGCACAAACAACATAAATAATAGAACATCAGAGCGGACCTGGTTTTTTTTAGAAGATGATGGTGTACCATGGCAGTGCACTAGGGGATAATCTATTGCCAGATCGGGCAGCAATGGTGTGGCATGAGCCCCTAGAAGCAAGCTGGTGGTAGAAGGAAGGACGTGGCCCGCGTCGTGCCACGCAAGCTATGACCTTTACTAGAATGTCATCCAGTGAATGCATGCAGGGTGGGGGGGGGGGGTCAAAAATATATTACATAGCTGGCCATGGTAGTCTGGAACTGGACACCCACTGGGTGTTCAGGCAGGAGATGTTTGGGCCGCCATGTGGGCCAGACCATGGCCTGCAAATCGGGCTGCTATGCATCCCTGGCTAGAAATGAAGTTGGCTCGCTTCTGTGGGATGGGCTGAAAAATTAACACTGGGCCAACGAGAGGCCTATTCTGTGAATGGACTGGCACCCCAGTTGCGGGACGAGCTGGATGGGACCAGGTCCCTAGGCGACCCGGTGGGATGGACCCCCACCCTTATCGAGCTGTGTCCTGTAAGTCCCGATGGGAACTTCCCATTGGCCATGATGGAAAGAACTAGCCAGGACCCAAACTAGGTCGGTTTGGGTTAGTCAAACCTATCAGGGTCATGTCGGACCCATAGGGTAGGTTGGTCTGGTCGGTCCGACCAGGTCGAACCGGGCCCTGAGGAAACCTTCCACTGCTTACTAAAACAACAATGTCTCTCAAACTAGGCATCTGATTGAAATGACGTTTTATGAATTGGAACACTCTCACCTAGGAGGAATTTTTTATTACTCTAAAGAGTATTTCATGGATTTATAATACATTGAGTGGCATGAGAAGTGGTTTCTCTTATAATTTTGCACACAATATGCGAAGATCCTACAACAGAATGATATTCGAAGACTGATGAAAAGATAACCTATGTGGATCATCTATGATGTCCTACTAGGACGTTGCTCTATGTGACCCCATGTTTCCACCTTTGGGAGAGGATCTATGTGACACACAAGTCCCATAGTACTCTTTGGGTATAAGTAACTTAGTTTGATGGCCAATGTGGGAAGAGGCTCTATGTGACCCAGCAGACCCATAGTGGGGGACGACTCTGTGTGACCCACCATACCCACGATACTCATCAGGGATGAGTACCATAGTAGTTAATGGCTATTGGGCAGTGGAGTTGTGTGACCTGGAATACCCACGGTGTGGATCAACTCTCTATGATCAAGATAACCCATGGTACTCATCTGGAAGGAGTACCCCCATAGCCCAAGGTGATCAGAGTTAGGACTGAGGGTCTTTCTTTCTATACTCTATATTATACCTATGTGAGATGACAGTACATAGTGTAATTGGCATAATCCTTAATGGTGTACTTAGTGTATTTGGTGTACCCTCTTCAGTGGTGTACTTATGGTACATGGAATACTCTCCTTAGTGGTGTACTTAGTGTACTTGGAATACTCTTGTTAGTGGTGTACTTAGTGTACTTGGAATTATTTCCTTGGGGCTGTACTTAGTGTTCTAGGAGTACTCTACTTAGTGGTTTTATTAGTGTACTTTGTGTACTCTCCTTAGTGGCCTACTTATTGTACTTGGCGTACTCTCCTAAGGGGTGTAATTAGTGTACTTTGTGTACTCTCGTTGGTGGTGTACTAATAGCACCATGTGAATACACTAATTTGTATACTTCCCTTATACTTTTGCGATCCCTAATGAGTATTGTGTTACTCACCCCTGCACAGGCTCCACCCACATGTGTCATGTCTCATACAGGTGATCAAAGATTCAATGTAGAGCATTGTGGTCCAGGACCAGGTGCTGCTCTGTGATACGAGATAGAAAAAATATTTGATGGAGACCATGGTGGTTCGAGACTAGGTGGTTCTCCGTGATACAGGACAGATAGAAATACTACTACGGTTACATGCATCTACCCTTCACCTACCCTTCTGATATGGTCTCGGGCGGACATAATGAGGCAGTAGTACTTTCCATTGTGGTTTTGGGATTTTATTCTGGCCCCATTGTACTCTCCTTTGTGGTTTTAGGCTTCTTTTATAGTCCCTTTATACTTTCATTAGTTTGATATTTGTGCGTGTGTATAGGTTTATAAGAAAAAGGCCTTCCAGTTTTGGGATTTCCTATTCGGTGCTAGTCGCTAGCCCATGGTGTATGGATGAAAATATTGGTGTAGTCACAACACAGGCCCTGGGGGATGGGCCGTGACACAAACCTTGTGCCACTTAATGATGTCTTTATCTATTTGGTCACCTAACCTCAAGCTTTCCTTCCCATAAACTAGAGGCTTCTGACTAGAAATGATGATATAAGGAGTTATTATGGGGATACTATACCATTATAACCAGATAATAGAAAAATAGTATAATAATATCAATAAATAATATATTAAAATTAATAAATAAGATGAAATTTAATAATATCCCTAGGAATATATTAATAATAAAAAATCCAAGTAAGTAATGTATAGAAAATTATGTATTTCATGTCTATAAAAAATTGCAACAAATACCTGGAAATAAGAATCTATTATAATAAATATATCAAAATAAAAAAGAAGAAAAAATAACTATCTTTCTATAAAATAACAAGATTATCTTTGTACCATGCTCCCTTGCTCCAAAAAAGATCAAATATATCATCATAATGTGGGTGGTTTCTTTAGACCCTACCTTCATTCATAATGTCTGTCCAGGTACCCAACAACAACCCAAACATGGTGTGAGATAACACTATGTTGGACACCACCAATAGTTTCTATGACATATACAATCTTGGTATACAAAAATAAGTTATTTTTAATTTACAATAAAACAAAATGGTAAAAAATAAGTGATACAGTTCAGGCCATTATTTGTAATAAAACACCCACAACAAGTGTCAACTATACTCAAGACGTCCTAATAATAGTCTAACTATAAACATGGTAAAAATAATTATCATCTTGATCTATGTAATCATGTGTTAGACCTGAATGGACACATCCGATGTATAAAATTTCCAAGCCATCATCATTGATTCCATGGGGAATCTCCATAGAAATCTTGGTAAAGACCTAGTTGAGGCCCCAAGATCATATCCAAGGCTGTCCAAGAAAGATGGATCCAGTGAGTAGAAATTCCCCATGACTGAAAAGTAAACTATATCCATGGAGTATAAATTTTCATGTAAAACAATTGGATTAGGATCTGAGGAGTAGATATTTCTTAGTAAACTACTACCATAATAAATAAATCATCACTATATCAAGTTTCATGCCATGATTTCATCTAACCCATTTCACATATTCCATACAAACCCATTTAAGTAATTAATTATAGATTTCACATTTTAACAACATTTAATCACATAGAATATTAGTCATAAAACTTCTCTAATTTAATTATCTTTTTCTAACTTAATTCAATAAGGCTCCAACTAATGTTGAGAGCCCAGACACACCCAACATGGAACAGACAACAACAAACCTGAATAGAAGGCGTGACATCTTCTCATGGTAGTGGGATTTTGGACCATATGGATGGCTATAAACCAAGATCGAAATGATCAAAACCCTATCTCTCAGCTTGGAATCATGGTGAAAATCAAAGGCTCAAGGGTGGAATTGTTACCTCTTTTTGAATGGTGGAAAAACATTGCATCTCTCAAAATGATCATCAGAGGCCCATCCAACTTGGTGGTTCATCAAATTCGAACAAGACATCACAGATGGATTAAATGGAGACCACCAAACAAAGGCTTGATGCTCAATAATAATGTCTCTTGTGTGTCAGATTCCATAAAGGGAGTAGGGCTCATTCATGATAAAGTATGTTTTGAATTAAAATCCACGAATATATTATGGAATTTTATTAGACTAAGAGTGTTTATAAATGTAATTATATAAAATAGAACTAATTATATATAGTAGATCCTACAAATCATTAACTACAATCAACATAATCATGAAATAAGAGAACTAATAATGCAACCAATTGTATACTAGAATTTATTATGGAAAATTTGACTATATAAAACATATGTTTCGTTGACTAAAAATTATTATAAATTATACTAACGAACATAGATAATAATTTGATAATAAACTGTTGGTTAAAAAGTTGTTTCCATCCCTATATTGAATGTGGTCTAAATTAATATTGATATTGAAAAGAGAAATAATTTTAAAGAGTATACATTAGATTATGATAGATGTAAATTAATCTACTATAATTTTGTTTTAAATAATTCATGAGGGGCTGAAACATCAAAAAACAATTATATAAAATCTAGATTATATTTCAATAGTTCGACTATATTTTCTAATTTTGAGTTGTATTAATGAAAGAAAGATGAAATATACACCATCACTAAACTAGTTTATAAGTATATAATAAATGATTAGAATTTATAATTATTTTAAAAGAGATCATCAGAAGGATGAAAAAGTAATTTAAGGAATGAAATTATATAAAATTTAATAATGTATCATAATTTGAAAGACATGACATCCAAAAAGCGGCATATCAAGTTAGACTGTCCAAAATTAATGTAATAAGGGAATAAAAAGAAATAAAGGAAGAAATATAAGAGATATTTTTGGCTGAATAAAGATTCACTATGTAGTTAGACTCAAGTTGTTTTAGTTTTTATAGTTATAGAGAATCATACAGTCTTTGATTAATGAAAACATATATGAATGTCTTAATTATTATTTTTGACTATATTTTGGTATATGAATCTAATTTTGAATATAAAATTAATGTGTTAAGTAAACCAAATTAAATGTTTCAAAAGGATAATCTAATAAAAGATAAAATATATGGATTGTTACAAAAGGAAATCAAGAATAATGTAAAATAATATAATATATATATGAAGGAAAATAAAAACCATATAATTTGAGCATCTAATAAATTTTTTATTTATTTAGAAAATCTGAGCTTACAAATTGGTAATATGAATATAAAAAATCAAAATGATAGTATTGAATAATTTATTTCTAAAAATTATCAAGGGGAATAAAATAAATTCAATTTATTTAATGTTTATATTACTCAAAACAAAGAAAAATTAAAAAAACTCAAAAAAAAATTCAATGAAATATGGAATCGATTCAAATGTGATATTTTTTATTGAATTATACAATAAATACAAATAAAATGCGAATTTCTGGAAATAAATTTCTATAATGAATGAAACCATATCTATTTTTGTTCAGGGTAAAGAGAATGTTTATAGGATGGTGGATAAAAATAATCCTAATTAAGGGGAAATAGGTTAGGGATATGATATTCAAATAATAAATCGTTAAATGACTTCCTTTTATAAATTTTTAAAAGGAATTGTTTCTAATGTAAAATTATTTAGTCATAATTGGAATTATAATTATGATATTTAATATTTTTTGAGATTTAATTATTCATTTAGTCATACTAAGACATTAGTTCTATGAATTTATCTTCATGATTACCCAAAAATAGTAGTATTATATCTATATGGGTACTAATGAATTTTATTTCTAATATTGTTGGACCAAACATAACTTGTGTAAAAAAAATACTCTTTTAATCCACTTTTAGAATATTTTCCATAAATGTGTCAAGGATACATTGTTCACAAAAAAAGTGTACAATAGACATATGATCAGGAAGCCATCAAAATTTTCATCCTTTGGTAAATGGGAGTTAGCCTCTTTTACTTTCATAAAAAATAATAATTCATGCTTAGAGTATTTGGATAAGTATGCATTTCAATTTTTTTTATAATTATATGGTATTGTATGTTGAAGGTATTAACTATAATTTAATAAAAATATCACATAATTTTGGTGATTAATTGAGTGTTATGTTTAAAGATACCTAGTGTTTTAGTTTTAATGAAAATTATATCCTATTTTATAAAAATATTATAGATAATTTATATTCAATCTATTTTTCTAAGATAAAATATTTTCACTAGGAATGAGACAATTGGGAACCCACATGATAAGAAAAAAATGGTGTGATAAAAAATTGGTAGTCTTTCCTTTTATTATGTTAACAAAATGTTTTGGTAAAATGAATTTTTCCTAGGACCACCATTTTTGGGTTTTGTTAGAATATATACAACTGAGGTTCAATCTATTTATCCAGTTGGATTATTGTGGGTGGGGGGGTCAATGACATGGAAATATATATATATATATATATATATATATATTGGGTTTGGGTTCACTATTTTTTTTCTAAATGGAAACTCCCAACGTTTTTTATATCCATAACTAGGTATAATTATTCATTACAAATTTTGGATGTTAATTTGGGGTTCTGGCCCAATAAAATATAGGAAGTCACACTTTTTGAGATGATGGGAGGTGGGGCTCATCACACACTTTTGGGGGGAATTGTTTATATTTTAGTACTATCTTATTTATTTAAGATAGGTCAATGAATATTCTATTAATTATGATACGAAACCAGTTTTCCAAATAAAATGATCATTGGTAAAACCCTTTTAGGTGTGAAGGTAAATATCTTAGATAGTCCATCTGCTTCTTTATAAGGATCTTTATCTATTTTCCCAA
This sequence comes from Viscum album, assembly GCA_963277665.1. Lineage (NCBI taxonomy): Eukaryota > Viridiplantae > Streptophyta > Magnoliopsida > Santalales > Viscaceae > Viscum > Viscum album. Next base: position 1,530,080,768 of record OY728120.1, on the reverse strand, counting down.
ATGTTTAACTTTGTATATGTTGAATTTACATCCCCATGTTCTTTAAAATTTAATACCATACATCAACACATTTAATATTCCAAGTATGTGATTGATCCATTATGAGACTTCCTATGTATCCTATTTATAGTAGGAATAAAAAACTATGTACTTTTTGACATTTGTGTAGTTTAACATCATGAGAAAAGTAAAAATATGTGTGTATTTAGGCACCATGTATTTAATCTTGAGCCTTAGGGAGGTGTCCTACGTATCCTAGTTATAGTAGGAATACAAGTCATTGTAGTCCACTCACAGCCTTAGGACTTTCCCGGTGGTGGATGCCCATGTATGGCGTATCCATTTCATGTCATTGACCCGAGATTCCACACTGAGGTTTCCCAGGATGGTGGATATTAATAATTCATGTGATATAACTATTGCCACACCCTAATCCCATGTGATCCATATTTTATGTTAGAAATAAGTGAAAAAAATTAGTCACACTGCATATGGATACAAGATATATGTTTTGGGATAGCCCTTCAGATATTCATTTTGGATTTCAATCCTTTGGTAGGCATCCTACATATCCTAGTTATGGTATGAATCAGTGTTTTCATAGTTCCATTAATCTCTAGATCTTCTGGTGGATGTGGTTGAATCATCATCCCATGGAGTGATTGGGTGTTTATGGGTGACAAGTCAGTGAAATGGTCATACATAGCCCGAGGTGGATGGAAATTTCATCTCAGGACATAGGAAGGTGTCTGATGTATCAAGATTGATGTATGACTTAGAGTTTTTTTAGTTTGGTTAATCAGGTCTTACAACATCTGGTTTAATTTATATGGTTGTTAGACAAAGATATCATGTCTTGAGACAACTTCTAGGCCTGATATATTTGTCTACATGAATTTAGAGATATCTCACCTAACACTCCTTGATTGTATACCATACATGGTAGAGGTTGTCTAGACTTTTCTGGTTATATCATGTACAAGTCCAAATTCAATCACATTCTGGAATTTGATTGTATGTGAGACATCTCATAATCTGAATGGAAAATTTTATAAATATCAAATGATCAAGGATCACATCCATAGAGGAAATTTCAAGACCTGATTGACTTGTCCATGATGTCATAACATGGTCTCCGCCAATATATCTTGAGTAAATTTCATGATCTAGATGACTTTTCGTAGAGTTCATCACATTATCTAGATGACCTATCCTAGTATCACCGTGTAACCTTGCTGAAATGATTAGTGAAATCCATGAGATATGACTCACAATCCCCGAGGGTTTCGTGATACCTATATGATATATAATGTTGTAGCCACATAGTTTGGGTGACATATAAGATTATATTGAATTATTTGTATAGTTGTCGTATAGGGCATTGTTAGTCTCGAGTGGCATGCCAGGGGTTCACTGTGTGACATGTACGACATTTATGAGGGATATCAAAAAGTCCATATACCATTTAAAATAATTATCACATTATTTGGAGGATATTTCCTAGTGCTATCCCATGATCCATATGAGTCACATATACTATATGAGGATCAATTTATATGTTCTTCTCATATGTATCACATCATTTAGTATTTATTCAAGTTTTTATATCAAATGTTATGTACATTTTCCATGAGTTATCTTTTTTATAGTTTATGTGATTCAGAAGATATGGGGGGATCTATTCTCATAACCCATATGAAATGCCATAAGTCTTTCCTGTGACACCAAGTGATCACACTATGTTCCTATTATTGAAGTTCAACCCATTGAGTCATTCCCCATATTTTACCTGGTGGAATACATTGATGATTGTGTGACCAGTATCTTGGAGAAGTCCTCTCATACACTCCCATGTGTGATTGATCATGGATGCATTTCTTATGATAAGGGAGGATGGTTTCATAAGCCTCAATGACCTTATTATAAGACTCATTGTGTGGATTGTATGTCATAGATTTCTAATGGATTCATTGGAGGCATTTTGTGTCATGTGTTTTGCAATATCCCACCAATGTTCATTGAGGGGGTGTTGCGATATTTCCTGTTACCACAGGACCATACCGTCATCACATAGTATATTGACCTTTGTCTCATCAGCTATTACTTTCCTAATTATTTTTACATGCTAGGTTGATTTTACTAGGTTAGGATGACATGTCTAATATCCTTCAGAAGATCATGAGGCATGTTGAATGGATTTTACATGATCTAAGATTCTTTGTATGGGACCATCCACGAAATAATGGTTGATCGATAGGGGTACATCATGAGATCAAGATATCTTTCAAAGGGGTCTTTAAAGACCATGTTAAATTGTTTATGGTTTATTTTTGTGATAAATGGCAATATCTCAGGGCATATATCCTCATTCAGATAAAATTATAACATCTTCCCACCACAAGAAGCACCCATCATTTATATATATATTTCAGTTTTTATTTATCAATAGATATGAATATTATAAACCTGTATGAGTTTTGAATAAGAAAATATCTCTCACCATCAGTGATACGTCACATTAATAATAAATTATCCTATGGTGATCCATGTGATTATCATGTAGAATCCTTCTATTTGTCTTTGGAATAAGAGGGGGAGGACATGAACTCATGGAAATGTCCGAACCCTATCTCACGATGAGGGTGTCATGCTAGCAGGCACTTGGATGTCGTGGTAGACAAGTCACCAAGGCATCCATGGTGTCTTTAAAACCATATGGGTGCATCACATACAAATTTATAATTTATAAATTCTTCCATAATCTATATGTTTTCTTCCCAATTTATAATTAATTTGGATGGTTTTTTCATGAATCTTATAATTTTCAAGTATTGTGATCCCGAGGAACCCATTTTGTAGCAAATAGATGAGTAGATAATATCTTGGATGAGTTCACAAGATTAAAAGTTACTTTAAAAGGGTGTCCTCATGATCTCCATTAAGTCATGCGCTTGACATTTCCTTTTGGCATGACATTATAAAGGTCATGCGATTGCATGTATTTTGGAAGGTTATGTGATCTTCGTGATCTTAACTACCATTTATTCCATTGTTTTATGGAGAAAATAATTACCATACTTTAGGTAAGTCGTTCTTTTTAGATTTTATGATGTTCATTTTTCATAGGTAATAAAATTCGCCACATCTATAATGATGTCTGCAAGAACGAGGATTCGATTTTGAGGAAATTAGATGCATGATTGAGTAATTCAGGGTGTCAATAATCAGTGTCTTGGTTGATGTTTGGACTTATGGGTGGAATTTAGTATACTTATGAGCACCCTATAAATAGGGAATAGATGGTATCTCATTAACTGGTTACCCAAATCTCAATGATATTGTGATTTAACTTCATTTAGTGACTCCTTATCAGTACCATTATCAATAAATGATCACAATATCCATATGTAAGACTATTTTCTGAGAACTTGTTCAGAAGACATTATTTTCCCAGGAATTCATTCGAACCAAAAAATAACATATCATCATAATTTTTTTGATCAATGGATGTTTTCCTACACAATTTTCTTTGATGGGATTGGAGGACCTGTTGGCTAAGAGGCATGACCAATTGACTATTATGCGGATCACGTGACCATGTTAAGGTCATACTATCACGAGTCCTATTTCATGTTGAGTGGTTGCACGACGTATTTTAGGTATGTGTGGTCGATAGGATATTTATGAGTTAGGTGATTTGAGAGTCCTTAATATGATCACGAAACCCCATATGGTTATTATGATGCATATGAGGCTACCAGAGTAACAAATTTCTTTTTATTAGATTTTCACCATTCTGAGTCATACATCATGCTTCTGTGTAGATGGATTCTAATACTCATCATAGTTTCCCTAACCTAGCTAATTAAATGGGAACTATTTCATGGAATCATAATGCTGGCCCTTTCTATCATGTTCACTCTAAAAATGAGGTCTCTAAAGGCTACTCCTATCTGAACTGTAAATCTATCCTTTATCACACTGAGTTCCCCTGTATGGGTTCAACAAGATGTATAATATTTCTATTAATTTTCTTGTTTAAATAATTATACCTATATGGGTGTCAAAATCCCATGATTTCATCTAGTAAATAGTTTCTAGGGATGGTAGATTAGTTATAGCAAGGTCGTAGGTATTTTCTTATATTATATAAAATTTCCCTCTAGGTCCAAATGGATGTTATTTCACCAACAAGACCATTTCCCAATGATACTAAAGAATATTTGTCTATTAATTATACAAATTGTGTGGTTTATGGAGCTTGAAATTTTATAAGAGTCCTAGTGGGAACCATTTTGGTGAATGGACATAACAAATTTTCGTTAGAAAGAGATGCATAAAATTTACAGACCAACATCACTCTATCCTTCTTTATAAAGTAGTGCAGGATTCCAATTTCATCTTCTGCCATCAGATTAATATTACCTAAGAATCGGTTAGCCATTCATTCCCTGAAACAAATTCACATCAAATTTCACATGGATATGTATGAATCAACCTCTTATAAATATATTGAAACTTTAAAATATCACCCCTTGGAGAAATGTTTGATGAATCCATTCCTTATATAGTTGTTGGGGATAAACCCGAAAAAACATGTATCCTTGACATAGGATATGATCAACTTCATGGAATGGATGTTAATTAAGAAAGAAGACATTAATATTTGTTATCTCTTTTAAATATTTTATTTGGATTTTCCATTATCATAATGTAGCTTGGCAAACTACTTTACACTATCAATGGTTCTCTTCCGATTAGGTTCCTGTCATTTCATGTTCGTATTGCTCCATTTTGGAAGCCATGTATCATACCTCATGGGGATAGAAGGTGATTAAATAGCGACCCCTTACCCTTAGGCTAGTGGGTATTATGGCTATGTTCTCAGGCAGGTGGTTATTCCCATCTAGAGGCTTATACTTCGGAATCAAAGTCATCACACTGGTGATGGGTTCATGGCTAATAGATTTTTGACCTCTTAGTAGGGCCTTTTTAAAACCATGCATGAAATTACTAGATTAAGGGCCAAATTTATAAATGAATAATCTCTTATATGATTGGAGGTCCTTTCATGTTTTTATTTTCTAGATAGGGGACAATTTCCACTGCTACAAATACTAAAACACCGCCAGGATCCCTGGTGCCTTAGTTCTCCCCATGTGACAAGATGTTTTTTGGGTTGAGAGCATGCCATTAGGACCTAATGAGTTCTATGATATGTTGTACTAATTTTTCATTTATAATTCACTCCATATTCTACATTGACCATGCCGATTATTGATAATGTCAGTGAATCTGTTGATTAAATGCCATATAAGATCTTCTTTTAGGATGGGTTTCTTATAACATGGATAGTTGATTTGATCATTTTTTATCTTTATATATCATAGTCATTCTCTCACCAATTTTTCCAGAACCATAGATTACCCCCTCTCCAAATAGATAGTGAGTAAGAATAATGGAGTCCTGAGATTATCCCACAATTTTGTTTGATGTTGGTGCATGAGGATATTATTGTGGATACCATCATCCTTCCTCCTAGTATTCTTATTTTATTATCACATTATTATGCCCATACATTGAATGAGGCCTATACTAGTGGTTTACAAAATATAGCAGTCTTTCATATTGATTTTTTTTACCTCATCGAACACCTACTCCAAGAAATCATGGAGGAGATTGATGACTCAGGCATGTGTTTGAGGAAATGTTCAAATCCTTATGATGGCCATCCAATTAATGTGGGATTATTTTATGATTAATATGGTCCATCTATATTGGAATAATATGAAACATATTATGTGGATATATTAGAAGGAGATTCTTCCTATCTTTCTTCCTCATCATTTTTGGGTTGTTTTCCCTTCTAATGAACCAACATGAGAGGTTATTGAGGCCTAGATTTGGATTAAGATGATCTGAAAATAATATCACACCACAATAACTAAGAATACTTTGGTAACATTAGGTGAACAAGATTAATTTCTTCATAAGCTATTTCATGAATTCTTGTTTGGAATATTTCGCCAACAATTATTATATGAAATCATGTGTCAAATTTTCATTAAATGGTAAGAATTAGATATCAGGGAGAGGGAATTGCAAGACCTTGATTATGGGACAACATCCAAAAAATTAGTGAAGGATTATTTGGTGTTTTTGGAACATAGTAGTTAGTTTATATCTGAGTTTCATGACCAAATAGATGTACTTACAGTGAAGATATGGATATATGAGGATATCATAGCTCCCCCAAATTCTAAACTTTCGAAATAATAATTATCACAAAAAACAATATGAAAAAAGTTTGGGAGATTTCTGATTTGATTGAGACCCTTCACCCTGGGTCATAAGAACAAAAAATGGGGAGAGAAGCAATTTAATATTCAATCGATGCATTTCACTGGACCCTTATTGATTTGGCCAGATCTTCCAATTCAATCGTATAATAGTTAATTTTTTTATTTTTTTGATTGATTCTTTAGAGAGGATATAAACTGTAGAGATTTTTATTTTGGTATTCTATCAATGAATTAATATTATGAGCATTATATTACTCTATCTAGTTCTCTTTTATTCATTATGTCCTTGACATTTTTAGGATATTATGTCATATGAAACATCAATGATACCCATCATTTCATAATATCATGTAAACATAAATGCCTAGATTTGAATGTTTTCAACCATGATATATTTTCCTCTAGAGATTATAATGAATTCCTACCAACACGAGATTCCTCAATGATATATCTACTCTTTTTATCTTGATATTAGATAATTACAAAAAGGATAATTTCGGTAAAATATATGTCTTAAAGGGAGAGTGTTGTTTCTATATCCAATGTCTCTGGGCATGGTGAGTGTAGCTCAATTTTTGATAATTTTATTTGGATGGACTCATATGATTTGTACCTCTTTCATTAATTTTCCCTAATTCTTTCCTAATCTTCATATAGGTGAAGAATTAGTAGTCTTAGAGTCATAAAAAATCAGGCCACCATCTTATTGGTTTCTTGGTAATTTGTTTTTGTTCCTTCTCCATTCATGCTGACTAAATCATTGTTATGCAGTATTTTATGGACTTTCCAGCATGGAATTTCTATCACTGTAGTTTAGGTTCTTTTATCTTGAACCTTTTATCACTCTAGTTTAGGGCCTATTACCTCATAACATCTATCATTTAATTTTAGGGTCATTTAACTCAAAGCTAGAGATTTTATGTATTTTAACGTCTTACTACTAGGACTCGATCAGTGATTAGAGAATATGAGGAAACTATCCTAGGGATGGCCCAAAACACCCAAGGATGATGAGTTATAACCTGGTGTTTCTAAGACTAATGTTGATTTGATATCATTTACAATACGGTGGATATTACTCATCTTGGTAGGTCTAATCCCTTAAGGATCAAACAATTTAAAAATAGATGTTTCTCCACTCTTTTCTAAGGATCAATAAAGCTTTATTGGTTTTATAATTATTGAGGGTGAAATAATAGGGAAGCCATGTCTTCCTAGATAATTGGTATATGTGTGATGTAATTCATAACATAAATATTTGATTTTATTAATAGGATATGGGGTAGACAAGCTATAGATGGACCAAACAACCTAAAGTAATGTTTTATTCCATGGTGTTAATAGGGATCATAAGGATTATAGTATTTTCATGCATGGTGGAGACACCTATGGCTACTAGGTCAAATATGTTATGTTTTGATAGAATGGTAAATTAATGGTTTCCCTACACTATTCCAAGGGGCATGATGTATTCTTTAGGATTCAAATATCAGTATGATGAGGTTGGGCATAGAGATAAGGAAATCCATGGAGGTCCACAGAACCTTAGGTTAGTTTTTCTCTTATAGTAAGATTGATTACTATTCACAATGGTTTCAAATCCCATGGCATGGCCTAAAAAAATGTTTGGAAGTAGAGTATTGAATCCATTCAATGAGAAAGGTTATAATACACACTGATGTAATGCCAAGGATGTTGAATCCTCTTGAATAGACTAGTTATGAGGACTATAGACCATGGTATAATGTCTTCAGGAAAATGGGGATGGTATGGGAAAATCATGTTAGGGATGTCCCAAAACACTATATTGTGGTGAGTTATGAAATGTAGATTTCACGATAAACATGTTTTGAAAATCCCATTTGAAAAGTGGAAAATTTAGTTGATTACCATTGGTTCATATGTAGGAGACATAGGAATAAATTTATAGTTAACCAAAGGGTCTCCCAATTGTGGGTATAATTTCCCAAATAAACATGGAAGGTTAATGGTGATCTGAAGCACCCAAAACATGTAGTTTGATTTGTGAAAAATGTAATATTCAAAAAGTTTTTGAGTAGCCAAAGAGTTGTTTCCCATATAGTGAACACATAATCACAATGGGGATATGTGAAAAATCATTATTATAAATTTTTCCTTCACAAGGGTGCTAGCCATCATTGAACCACTTTTAATAGGTTTACATAGTATGACCAATTGGCATTATGACTCATTATTTTATTCCCTAATGTTTTCCTAAACTCTAGAGATGAAAAGTTTACTGTGTTAAGACAAGAGTTCTTCTTACGCTATCCTCTACAAGTTTTCAACCAAACTTGTTTTGTGTATTTTGGGCTAGTAGTGTATGGTCTTATGATTTAGACAGTAAAAATATAGAGTTTAAGTTCATATATATTTCACTATAGTTCATGCAGTATAATGTGGTGACTCCCATGTACCTAATAAGAGGGAATTGTTACACATGATCCCAAGTAGAATACTCAGGGTAAAGAGTACTCTAATTACCTTATGTCAAGAAGATGATAATTTTTTAAATCATGGATAATGGTTTTCAGGTTATGTATAGTGATTTGTAAAAATCACATCAAGGATGGCATAGAATACCATAGGGTGATGAGTTCTAGAATGATAATGTCAGAATGATAATGAAAATAAAAATATTTATAGATGGACAATATGTCTCATGTTGGTTGTTCTGATCCCTTATTCATTGATACAATGGTCAAATAGAGAGATATATTTTCCTTTACAAGGGATATTAAATGATTTTAGAGACCTAACTCACTCATGACATGGATGTTATTTATAGGTGGAGGGGTTTGAAAGATGATGGAAGCACCCCATACACTGGTTGACTGGTCTAGGATCTTATTCTAAATTGATAAGGAATTAATATGGGTGAATCCCTACATCTTTTGACATCATTTAGTGGATATTTATTCATACCTAAATTTAAATTCTTTGAAATCAAAATGTTTTTCATATAGTTCAATTTTAGGAAATTAAGAAATTCACATCACATGTGTAGCCCATAGGCTATTAGGGTTAATTTTTTTAACTTCAATATGATGTGTATGGGCCAATGAATCAAGATCTATGTTTTTTAGAATATAATGAAGATAAGAATTAATCTATATATATTTCTTGTATAGATGTTCATTGTATAGGTATGACATGTACAAATGGATGGGGGAATATTTTTTCTATCACAACTAGACCCTAGAATCAGATACCTGGGATTTTCTACATATTTTATAAGGATAGGAATCATGCCACACATATTTCGTTAATGGGAAACAATATAGGTAGTTTTGTCCCATATACATTCGAGGTAATTTTTCCATTTAGTGGTTGTATGTGGGTTTGAGATTGGGGATTCAGGCATAACAACGTATCCTTTGACAATAATAATCAAGCCACATATTGTTTTTGAAAAACCATGTTGTTTAATATCCTAGGGAATGGACATATGGTTTCTGACATGAACATAGAATATTATCTCTAGACTTGAGAACAGAGATCTAGGTGTCACCATATATCTTGTGATGAGAGGGATCAAGTCACAAATTGTTTTGGATGAAAAAAATTCTTACACACATCTAAGCCATACACCAAGAGGAAATTGTTCCAATCCATCATTATAGATGGGCCAATGACTAGAGATCCCATATGTACTAGGTATTCTGTGATGATAGGAATCAATATTCATTTAGTTCTTGAGTAAACATGCAGTTTAATGTCACATAGTTGGGAAATGGGATTCCAGATGTGAAAAGGTAATATTGAGACTAGACTCAAGACCTGATATTTGGGAGTCACTGTCTCTCCATTGATGATTTCAATCAATCCACTTGTACTTCTTTAATGAGAAACACTATGCAAAGGTCCAAACCATATGTATAGGGGGAAATTTTTATCATTGATTATTGTAGTTGGGCCCCAGATAAGAGATTCCAGCATCACCACATATCCTATGATGACCAGAATCGAGGACACATAGTTCATGAGATGTTATGTATTATAATGTCATATAACAAGGACATGGGAATCCCAAAGTGAAAAGGTAATATTTCAACTATACGTAAGACATGATATCTAGGAATAACTATAGATCTTGTGATCATAGGAATCAAGCCAAACCTAGTTCATGGATAGGAAACACTATATGCATTTCAACCTTATAGATGGAGGGGGGGGGGGGGGAGTTTTCCCCATCGATTATTGTTGCTAGTCTCCTGATTTGAGATATGGGAATTTATATATATGTAGTGATGAAAGGAATAAATACATGCATAGGTATTGAGAAACCAGGCATTTTAATTCCATACATCATGGACATAGGCTTCTTGACACAAAAGGGTAATATTTCAGCTTTACCAAAGACTTGAGATCATTGCATCATAACATATATTATTGTGATAGGAATTAATCAACTTATACATCAGGGATAAAATATCAATATCCAGTTTTTACCCATACTCAAGGACGAATGATTTTTTCATGATTATTTGTCATGGTTGGGGCCAGGATTGGTGATATGGGTGTCACTACATATATTGTGATGAAAAGATTCAAACCATATGTAGTTATTGAATATAGGTGTGGTTGGAGATCAGCAATTTGGGAAATTATCTTCTTAATAAAGGTAGTTAGTGACATAATAATTTGTATCGTGAAGTGGACATCAACTATGTTGTTTAATGTCCTCAATGATGAAACATGGTGTGTGTTTTAAGGTCATGCATTCATAACCATGCTTTCATAGTCAGGATATGATATGTATTGATCATTAGGGAAACACCTTACTAAAATTCATAAACTCGTGAGAGCTATGCTTAGTGTGAGAAACAAGGAATGTAAAATGTTCCTCATGACATTGAGAAAAATTGAGAAAGGATAAGGGGATTTTTTTATCATTGGCTGTCTAGTACAAGATATAAGATCTAGTTGTCCATATAAATCTAATTGTAACGAGAATCAATTGCCACATAACTCTAGAAACTAGTGCACAATAATGTCAAGTGTATGGTCATTAGTCAGGAATTTTACTGCATTTTAGTAAGGACATGAGTGAATTGACATGAGATTCGAGGAATATTTTGGGTGGGCCTATTAATGGTGGTCTTGGAATCACTATGTATCCTATAATAGATGGTATCAAGACACATGTAGTTCATGGAAATAGTGAAACTTAGTTTCATTCAAAATGGAAATCAACCTTACAGTTTAATATCTTATGGTAAGGATGTGGATGAGTTAACGTGAAATAAGAGGAATGTTTAGGATGGGCCCATGAATGGATACCTAGGAATCACTATTTATCTCAGAAATGAACAAATCAAGACTGTCATAGTTCTTTTGACTATATGTAGTTCATTTCCATGAGGAAAATGCAACAACAATGAAGTTTAATGTATTTTGGTAAGGACATGGGTCACCTGACGTGGAAGTAATGACACATTGTGGATTGACCCAAGAATAGTGTTTCATGTGTAACTATATATCCTATTATAGAATGAATCAATCCACATATAGTTCATTGATGATGAAATTCCCTATGTGGATATGAATCTCAGACATGGATAATTGAATTTTATCTTCCTTTTGAATTGATGTAGTTTGTTTGCAGGGAATCATCAGTGAGATGATTATCCAAATGTATTATTGTGTCCTTCTATTAGGAATAGATATGTTTTTTAGATTAACATCTTGCTGGTGGTAACTATTCAACATAGTTTATCATTGTGTAATTAGGAAGATATATTCTATTTAATTTAACATTTTTCTTTAAAGTTAAATAACACTTGATGGAGTCTATGAAAATTATTTCTTATGAAACCATGAATTGGTGGGGGTGTTACAATCACCTCACCCATTGTGTCTAGTGATTAATCACTTTTGTGATAGACATTATATATTATGTAAGGCCCTTGCCATTTGGGTTCTAGCCTTAGAGGATTCTTTCCTTGTATCATTGGGGTTCTAAGGGCCAACACCATGATCATTGTACGAATGAATTGCGATGATCCTTGAAGTCTCATACAATCTTATTTGGAAGAAATTTGAGGTCAAGAAATGTACACAAACTTTTCTCTTTGACCCTATTGAATTACACTAGACAATTTACTGAATTACTATGATCCGAGTGTTTTCCACAAATGGCTATTTGAAGTGAGGGAAACTGGACATTAGTGGGAAATTTTTCCAGGGTTTTTTCCAATAATGAATAAATATTTTCTTGTGTGTAAGTATCCATGGTGGTATTATAATCACATAAAGTATGGAATATATTGTCTGTGAAGGACTAGTAGTCCTTAGTCACCATCTTCTAGAGTACATTTCATAGATTCCAATTGAGGGGATATATTTTTTTGTTAAACATTGAATTTTAGTGGGATGAGTGATTGGACTCGATGTAGTAATATTTGATCAATTTCATCAACTTTATAGAACAGTTGTTGGTTCCAATGTAGGTCAATATCATTTTATGGAATGTGATCCTTGTAACAATATGGTACATCAAAAAGTTGATGATATTTTTTTATCATGACTTCATTGAGTGGTACTACCTCCACTAATTTGGAAAACATGTTAGTGTTAGTATGAATGTACTTAAACCAGATGGATGTTCTAGGAGATATGTCACCAAAAAATCCTTTCACCATATCGAAAATAAATTGGAATATATATCTATATACAATAATTTTGTCTGTCAATGGATGATACTTTCATTAATATAGCATTAATGACACTTCTTGGAGAATTCAACATAGTCTTGTATCTTGTTTTTCAAGTAGTAACACAAACTCTTGATTTAGAGGGAGAACCTAGTCCAAATCTGATGAGTGATGTAAGATAATTCATGGAATTCTAACATTGTAGTAGGATTTTATCTTTATATAATGAATTTATGGAGGATTCTATAAAATCCTCACTAAGAGAGTGATCTTTGTTCATTCAAACCATCCTGGTTGGTAATTTTTTTTGCTCGATAATGATTTTGTTACCTTTTGGATTAGTCTGTTGGTAGGGTCATATTTTGTAGTTAACCAGTTATGGGGTCCATCCCTCCCGGAGTGGATATTAGTTTATCATGCTCTAGGTTGATTTTTAATTAACACATTTCTTCTGTACAACATATAATGATTGATAAGACTATTCTATGGTTTGAGATATAGAAATTTCTTCTTCCTGATTAATGTCATACAAGACTGGGGACACATTAGACAATGTGGTGGCCCACACATTCTATGATCAGGGAACATGATATAATGTTAGATAAAAATGTAACTCTTTAATTAGTCCCAACATGTAGCTAGTTAGAGGGTCTTGTTCTTCCTTTTTAATGGTTTATATTTCGTTTATATTCATTATCATTGGCTCTAAATCCCATTTGAGGTTTGAGTAGGAATTTTCCAACTATCGGGATAATTACAAGGTGGTGATGAGGGGTTGTTATTTGGACTCATTAATCAGAAAATATTATGATAATGAGAACGTGTAGGGAATAATTTCTTTGTCTGGAGAGAAAATTAAAATCACAAAGACATCCCAATTGTGTCTATGGACTTCCTGTCTATTTATGATAGGACTCCATGATCTTCCATAAGACTTCAACAACATTGTTTGTGGATTGTAATGGGAAAATAAAACCTCATCATACAAGAGATTAGTATCTAATAGTGTACATTCTAGGGAAGGAAGTTCCTCGAAGTAATCATTCGAGGCCTCCACATTCACTATCTTTAATGATGAAAACAGAATGTAATATTTTTTATGAATTAATACCCATCGGGCCGAGTGCCCAGATAGTATGGGATAATGAATGATTCATTATCAAGAATCAATATGAGATAATAGGAAGACTTTATGGTGATGCATGTAATACATCATATTTTGGACTGCAATGATGAGTGCGATGTAGTTATTTTGGACATCTAAGAATCTGGTATCAAGACATAGAATCATTTGTATGAGGTAGTCATTACTGTTCTCATTTACCACATCATTCTTTTGTGCATGGAGAGTTCCATGTGATCATTCCATTATAGGAACATATTACATGAGTGAATTACCTTCCACTAATGGCATAAGAACTGGTTTGTGTGGTAGGTATGGTATTAGACTCTAGAAATTTTGTCGACAGTTATGATCCCATTGAAAGGTGATTCACATATTCATTATCTTGGTAATGAGGAATGTTTTTTTCTAGGTTGGCTACCGAAAATCGAATGTAGGTGAAGTTCATTTGTAACCCCCTCAGTTATTTGACATTTCTTTGGGGTGGAATAGATCGAATAGCACCATTCAATTCCAGTTCATCCTCGATGCCATATTGGCATACCAAAAATCATATGAACTTTCCCGAAGTTACCCTAAATGTTTATTTACGTTGATTTATCTTTAAACAATGATTCCATATATTTTTAATGACAGTTTGAAGATCCATGAAGTGATCACACCGCTATCGGAATATGAAAATAATGTCATCAACAATAAATTCATAAATTATTCCTAGGAAGAGATTAAATATATTATTCATGGAGAGTTGGTATGTAGTTCCCACATTCATTAATCAAAATGTCATGACATGATAGAAAAATATTCATGTAGGGTCTTCCAAGGTAGTTGATTCCTTATATCTAGGGGCCATCATTATTATGTTTTACCTAAATAATCCTCTATAAATAAATGGCCTTGGAAACCATCTGTTTCATTGATCAATGGTTCTTTTATCGAAAATTTTATGTCTTACTTTGGGAAATATTTATTATGTTCTCAAAAATAAATTTTGACCCAAATATTCCCATTCATCTTCTTGACAAATATGATGTTGGTTAGCTACAATGGGTATTGAACTTTTCAAAAAAAAATTAGATTTGATAAATTTTTCGAATTCCACATCTAATGTTGTAGAATGGGAGGGGTCCACTCTCCTGGAAACATTATTGAATCATTGATGGTCATCGGGTAAGACAAGATGGTGCATAGACGAATCTGGAATCAGTTTAGGAATTTCTCTATAGGTTGAACTGAACACATATTTATGTTTCATTAGAAATAAAATGTTCATAACCTTCTCCTAGAGAGACATGTAGTCACTAAAAAATGTAGAATTCGGGTCTTCTTATGTTCATATATTTACATGCCTGATCTCATAAATGATGGCATAGATTACATCCTCGAATGTGGGATGGGTGATCCTGAGGTCACATCAGAGTCTATGGAGAAATTTTAGATCAATTCAGGGATATGAGGGAATCTACATCACTGTCAGAGGTAAAGAGACTATGGGAAGTGAAATTATCATCCCCTACCTCCCTATTATTATTAGAGAGATTCAAAAAATCCTCATCTTTTTTACTATAACTTGGGATAGTCTGATCTTCGACATCTCAGATTTATTCTACTACCTGAACTAGAATTATATGTAGCACAAAATCATTGTTTATTATACTCCATGGATTTGTTGTGGGGTCTCCTAATACAATTCAGTATACAATTTATATAGATTCAACCACCATTAGTTGTTTTCCCTCCCTTTTATAGAAGTCTACATCAATATATGATGATTATCACGACTAAAAGGGGGAACTATCACCATGTATTATGCTCATCATTCCACTGATGGGGTATTTCAAAAAATGATGGAATTTTGAATATAACATCTTATGGTTATAAAGACATATCTTTCTGAGCATGACAGTGTATGTGTCTCTTTCAAAATATTTAGGAACTCAATGACAGTTGCGAGATAGTAAAAATGTGTTTTTGTCTGAACCTTCCCAAGAGGTTTTTTTACAATTATAATACCATTTATTGGTCATAATTATGGGATATATTCCCCTATTCTATATCCAAAACATCGAAGGTTTATATTTAGGATGAGGTTTATCCAAAAACCATTTTCAATCAGAGTCTTTCATATGTGAAAATTATTGAGTCATCCTGAAACATAAAGGGGGATGACGTGTCCTTTGATGACCTCTTCTTAATCTTGATCTTTGAATGGGATTGAAACATAGAATTATGATTTCATGGTCTCCAATTGATAAACCTTGGCTGTTGTGACTTTAGCCTCAATATCCTTTGGGATATATAGGGATTCAAAAAAAATTCAATAAGTTTTTTTGAAATATGTAGAACAACAATGATTGAGAGAATGGATGGGAGAACATCCAACTATTTCAAAATATTAGACTTTTTGGCCTGTGGTCGACACTTACCAAGGTGGATATACTCCTCATTATGTGGTTCAATAAATGAGTAATTTGAGGTTTATGGTAACAATTCTTATGTAGATGTTGAGGGAGAATATTATTCTAGTGGTGTAGGTCTTGATGGCCTTCCCCATTTTTGGGGATGATCAGATAATCGAACCCCCTTTAGGTGGTCATGTAGGATGTATTGGCATGGACGATCGTTGGAGTATTCAAGGATACATCCATGTAGATTTTTGGATTTATGGTGTGATTTCCAATGGGTATCAGCTACATATTTTTCCTTTTGAGAGACATGAGATAAATACTATGTCTGAAATCACCCATGATATCCTCAATATCCTCGGCTACTACTTCTTTGACATATAATTCCATGTTTTGGTATGGGGAACTAATACTAGAAATAATATTCCTCATTAGAGAAGGTTTTACCAAAATTTATCATGTAAATAGATCCAATGATGATATATTCATTTAATTAAGCTTCTATTTTTTGGGGTGGTTCCCATGCTAGGGTTATTCTAGGAAAAAAGTTATAAGATTCAGATCGTGCATCAGAGATAAAAATGATTCTTCCCCTTTATCTCATCTAGTGTTTGATGGTTTCATACACCTCCAAGAGGTGTATCAAATTTCACCTCTCTTGGTTATGGGAACTTTATGGGTTTCTAGTGCTATTATATTATAATGTAATGTCATTAGTCAATTAATTATTTATTCATATAGTTGTTGAAATTCTTCCAATGTCTGGATTTATCTTTTTTCTGATCTCCTTACTTATGCGATTTTGAAATGTTTATGCACACCACCATATTTGAAGAGTTATCTAACATCACCATCATGGAATCAACCATGATTCTATGGATTTATATGAAGATGAATTAATCTTTTATTTTATGACATAGAAACCTTTGGAATAGACAATAGTCAAGATGTTGGGTGAGGGTGACCTCATTGGGATTCTTGGTTTGTAGTAGCCTAAGTAAGTTATAGTCCATAGATTCAAGGAAATAACTATTTAATTTTAGGTCTCTCAATGTGTTTGATATATTCATTCATTCTTTAAATCCCAAGTGATCCTGATCCCATTTTTCTTCAGGATGAGGGAGATTTGGTGGCTGCTTCTACTTGAAATGAGACACTGGGTGGTTTGGGACATACTTAGGTCCTTGGACAGGCATGGAAACTAGTTTGAGATTAAAATATACATTCTATTTTTTGTGAATAATTTTACTCTATTAATATATAATGGGAGGATTTTTAACACGAGTTTTCTGAATGGAGTCTTCGAAACATTGTTCCATTTCTGCAAACCCATGGAACCCAAAACAATATTTCATTGGAATTAGATGTGTCCGCAACTCATCCGTGATATCATCAGCATAGTGTTCCAAAACTTTTCATGAAATATAGGGATTATGAGAGAATATTTTAAACCCATATATCAGAATATAAATTTAGTAAAACTCTTATTTTTATGTTTCCTTCGATATTTCATGTCAGTGAATTTTGTTTTCCTTGGTTTGGAGAAGATCTAGTAAAGAAATTCACGATAAAGGTGTTCACATCATGAAGCCGATTTTGTTGGAAGGATATTTTTCCAAGAAAATTATATCCTTATTATATTTAGTGAAATTTTTTTATCTTTTTCCACTCTTGATGATCTAGAGGTCCCATCATGTAACTACATCAGAATTTTAAGTGACTGACATTCTTTTCGGTGTCTTCTGCTCCATCAAAGGAAAAGAAGGTATGAATTCCAAAATTGGGTGGGGGGTAAAGTGTAATCCAACTATTATTGATATGGATTATCCTCATTCTACATAGCTACTCATATCTTCCCCCACATAATCCATTTTATTATCTAGGGAAATAATAAAATTGACCAAATCTAGAGGATCTACTATCCTAGACACCTCACATATATAAGGGGAGGGAGGAATAACATTGCATTGTTTTTGTATACTGTTGATTCTGTATCCACCCTAAGACTGAATGATCAGGCTATTGAGGGATGTGTTATCACCATAATAAAAGGATAACCCAATAATTTTTTACTTCCTCATTTATGAAGACGAACGACCCGGATCTAGAGCTAGTCAGACGCACAGTTACAAATCTTGCCTAAGGATTGTCTCTTTCCAGATATGTTGAAGGAAGAATATTCAACTTAGCCTAAAGATGATACCCATTTGGAATATTTCTCCTGAGTAGCTTCTCAATGAGATCTCTGAGTGTTTTTATCTCATTCTCATATAATGACAATTTCTCCTTGGTGAATGGATTTCCAGTTCATTGTTGTGGAGATTATGATTTTCCGATGAATTTGACATTATTGTTTCCATGTTTTCGAGAATCCTTTATTTCCAATAACATGCATCCTTAGTGGGTTCATCTAGATCATCGTCTTAGGGTATAATTTCAATTTTACATCCCTATGAATTACCATCTTTGTCCAAATTATATATTGTGTTGATGGTGCTAACATTTATTTAGGTGTATTAGGAAATAATAGTTTTCCCATTTCACTAAACATAAAATTATTATTCTGCACTACTTTCATTACAGTTGTTATTATAACCCTTGGATATATTGGGCAATTTTGGATTACGATGCTCGTGGGGATTGATTGCCTTCACCATAAATTCCTCCCGTATTGGTGTATTAGTATTAATCTTGAGAGAGTTTTTGGCTAGTGATTGATGAATGAGAATTGAATAATATATGTTTTTCTAAAAAAAGGAGCAGTAGATGGGTTCCCAAAATTTACTGTTTACCTCCCATCATAGAGAATAATGATTCCCTCTATGGGGACACTGATTATTAAAATCCCCCTTTCCTTGTGGGTTAATGACTATCCAGGGCCATAATTAGTGTTGAATGTTCCTAATGTCGATGACTCAATAATTCCAGTCATGGATTTTATGATTCTTGGGATGAAAATCAAGATATATATCCCCCTAACCAGGATGGATGTGGGTACATCATGAATGATCATTGATTTCCCATTGACCATCTTTGAGGATAATCAACCTGATGATGAAAATTAATATATAAATTCCAAAAGAAAAGTGTGCTTATATTGATTTGTAGAAACCCCCAATAAGTCTGGAATCCTATTAGGTATTGATGTTCTATGGGGTTGAAGATGTGGAAGATATTCCCTAATCTTGGTGGTCTGGGTTTCAGTGCAATAAGGATATTATTCCATCATCTAGTGTGAGCCATTTGATATGCTGTATATGTTCTCCTGTATGAGTTGGGTGTAATAGAAACTCTTGATGGGAGTAATTATTTACAAGGAGCTTCCTAGTGGATTGATTTATCAACATCCATTTCTGAAATATTTTCCCACAAGTTCAGTGGGACAACTTCATAGATCAATATGATATCCTCTTCCTCCAATCATGATGTTTTATAATTCTTAATACATTATAACATCATTGTATTGTCAAGTTGGTTAATGTGTTACTCAGACCCATGATTTTTTCTGGAGGCTATGACATTATAGGATACCACATCTAGTTGGTTCTTTGGATTTAGGGGTTTGGTAATGTGAATCGCACCACATATTCCCCATACTCAAATATAGATGTGTGATGTGGATTTTGTGACCAGATATAGAATATTTTTTAGGAAGTAATAATAATCATGCTATATATTTACACTATGTTTTTTGGATTTTGGGAGCGAATACATGGAGATAGTAGCTATGTATAACTGAAAATATAATATCTTGATGTTCTAGGGGTGAACCTCATATCCTTGATAAGGGATGTGTCTAGAAAACAATATCTGATGATTTTAGCAAATATTTTTTCACAGGAAAGCCATGCACTCTTTTTCTATAACATCTAGAAATAGATGGTTAGAAGTAGAAATGGTAAATGACATGATAGTTTGGTGGTTCTCTACCCAATCTATATATATTTCAATATTAGCCTCTACTTCATAAAAATTATATGCCTCCATTCAGTCAGACCACAGGAGGTACTACACAGAATTTCCTGCTGACCAAAATGGAGTGTTGGTGGTAGTTGACGAGGAACTATGTATGGTAGAACCAAATGTTTTATGAACCTATCTATACAAATGTTTCTGAGTTTTGAACACCTCTTTATATATATGAGTCTTAGGAATGGGAGGACTTCTTTTTCCAAGAGAGAGATCACAAAGGGATGTTCCCCATAATGAATGTCAGCAATATAGTACCTATGATCCATTTACACACTACCACTAGGTGGACTATCATAGTAATAATCACATTATGCTTTGTTTTAAGAGTTTATGGACCCTTGGGGTGATGATATTGTGTATCAAACAACATTGAGGACACTAGAATTGATCAAATTAGTAATATAAGTCCCATTATGTTTCATGACCAGAATATTCCATCCTTAATTTATAATTTGTGCTAGGATATGAGACTATTGTATAATGAATGATGTAATATATCGATAATTGTTTTTTGATATGGTAATATGATCCCATCAATGAGAATTAGATATATTATGGTGATAATATTATTCACTATTAGTTGGAATATAATCCAAACATGAGGAATGTGTATTTCTCATTTGGTGAGACTCAATTAGAATGGGGATATGATGCCAATATCGATCCATTTCAGTATAATATTGGCCTTTTTCAATAAGAATATGAGCATATACTGAGGAATGTGTTTCTCTCACTTTGTGAGCCCTAGTTGGAATACGAATATGATCCTGGTCGTATTGTCAATTCCCAGATTGAATATGATGACAGACCACGAGAATTGGAAAGGTATATGATCTTCCTTTTTTATGGCCTCATAATAATTCTGAGGAAGTTGTTCATCGATTTATGTAGGTATATGAGAATTTATTATTTGATCATATAGAATATGCCTTGTAGATTCACCTAATGGAATATAAGCATACCCCAATGCATGTTCCCATCTCAAATAAAGAGCCCCATCCTTAACATAAATATGAGCGTGATACTGGTCCTTCGGAGTATGCTGATGGTTTTCTTTTACAAGAATATGATAATGTCATTATGATGGTTCCAGACCCACTTAGTGATCCCCAACATAGATTTGGATATGGCCTCGATCTTATTTCTTGGGATTATTTCATTCGACTTTTTTCACTAGGATATGAGTGTGTCGCTAGGCATGTTTCACTCTAACATGGTGAACCTTGATCAGAATAGAAATATGTTCTCTATCGAGTGAGTCCTCGTTTACCATAATATTCAAATAATCCTATAAAATGGGGGAAATAATATGTGATTACATTAGAGAAACCACTTGTTCATAATGATTAGAGTGTTTTTCTACCATAGGTATAGAGATAATATTCTCTTAACCCATTATCTATACCAGTTCCAGAATATTCCTATGGATCTATTTAGCTATTTCTAAGATGTAATGGAATTTTAGAAAATTGTTTGTAGTAATGTTTGCCTTCAAATGTTTTTTCTCCACTATATAATGGATTATATCTTCAACTTATGTAGGGATATAATCCCACTTTTATCTTCCTTGTACCACTCAAATATGCTTATGGACTTGATGCATGAGGGTAGGTATATACACCACCCCCATACTTACGGTATAAATATTCTCACAGAAATAATCTGTATAAGAAGGGATACAAGGCTTCAACCAATAAACATTCAGAATATGATGGAAAAAAAAGTTAAATGGAGAGAGGATATGATCCCATCTATAATTATTCTAATACTTATATAACTACCATGTCTTACGTGTTTCCTGATCATGAATATCATAGGTGGAAGTAGGTTTTTTAGTATGCTTAGAACATGACATAAGGTAACCAGTGGGATGGTACCAACAATTATTATTTAAAGGATCAGTCTTAGTGGCCCAAAAACCTGATTGGATTTTTAGTTGAATCCTTTTCCCACCATCTTCAGATACATAATGTAGTGATTATAATTCATAATGGTAAATCACTCAAAGTAGTTTTTGTGGAAAACCAGTGACACTGTATTTATTTTAGCATTATTTAGACTATAAAGAATTGTTGGTTTCAGTAAATTATGACCGTCATGCGAAACCTCAAGTGTAAGGATCATACCATGTTTTTCATATTCCTTAACCATTTAATTCACAACTCTATAATAAAGTTTTCAAGAGGGTGAATTCGTTATGAGTCCCATAGGGGTGGTAGTTGGAGATGATTTTCCATAATGATTGTTGGATGAGTAAATTATAATGGTTTTGGGTGTTGTTTATGTCAGTAGTATATTAGTAAAAAAAATATAACAAGGAACATGGTAACCTACTAGTTCATCTTCATAGGAATGGTATGTGCTTATTCATATATGAATGGATAACAAAATGGCCCTTTTATTAAAAGTCTAGATAATTTTATATTTTTGACCTATCAATGTGGGGATGAAAATATTTCATACGAACGCCAAATATAGAGGACCAATTGGGAGATTCAATTGAGGAATTTCATGATTCCATATGATATGAAAAAAACATGGGTCGACACATGGTAAAATGATCATTATGATATTTGAAAGTTTCAAATTGTGTTCAACACTTTTTGTTTCATTAGGATGAAAAAACTAAGAAACCTCATGATAGAAACAAAATGGCGTGAAAAGATAGAGAAATCTGTCTATTTTTTTGTCAAGGAGATGTCATGGTAAATGCGTTTTTACCAAGTTCACCATTTTTGTGTTTAAAAAAATTCAAATGATGTGAATTATTTTTGGAGAAATGGATGATTGGTGGGTAGAGTCAATGGATTTCACAATAATCTAAGTAGGGTTCACCATTATTTATCTTAATTGAAACTCCAAACTATTTCCATATAGAAAACTTGGTATTGACCTTAATTACAAAGGAAGGTGGTTAGTTGGTATTCAGACCAACTGAAAATTAGGCAATCACCCCAGTAAATAGGATAGGAGTTCATTCTTCGCACCCCCTGGGGAGATAGTAGCCTACTTTAGGACTTCTTATATATTTAATATATGATCATGAATATTTTTATAATTCTGATAAAGAACTCGTTACCATAAAAAAGATCATAGGTTAAAACCTTTTATATGTGAAGGGGAATCTTTTAGTGAGTCCATCTGTATGTATCTATGGTTCATCATCCATTTCCCCTAATGGATAAATGCTTATATTTTAAAATCATATCACCTGGAAATTTTAAATTTTCTACCATGTAGGGATCCAATTAACATGTGCAAGATGGTATTTAGTTTTTATGGTGAATCCTACATATTTATTATAGTAGCAATAAAAAATGATGTATTTCATTAGTCATATTCAGTTTAACATCATGACATAATGAAATATATGTGGGAATTTATGATTTATATATTTTATCTTGAGCCTTAGGGACGAATATTATATATCTTGATTATAGAAGGAATCTGAGTCTTTGTAGTTATTTCATTCCTTTAGGACTTTCCCTAAGGCCATCCTTGTATGTGATTGTCATTTCATGTCATTGATGGGGCTTAACCACCAAAGAATCCCTAGAGTTCAAAGTATCAAAATGTGATTTACATGACTATAACAACTCCCAATTACCACATGGGTTATGCTCAGTGTGGGAAACAAGGGATATAATTTCATCATTCAAACTACACATGGATATTGGGTGTATGTAATGTGATAAAACTTCATATGATTATAATGGAGTTGAGGTCCTATGAAGGTGTATTATATATATGGGTTATAGTAGGAATCGGTGTTCATAATGTTTGGAAGATCTATATATCTACTGTTTGATGAAGTACAATGATCATCCCAATAATGTGATTAGGTCTCACTGGATGAAATTTCAGATACATGGAAGGACATACAACAAGTTAGATGCTCATTTGATCTTGGGCCCTAAGATGGAGTCCCACATATCCTAATCATGGATGGAATTTGTGTTTTCATAGTTTATTTGATTAGGGATTACACATGATTGTTAACATTATATGGGCTCTGGAAAAGTTTTTCTTGTCGTGGGATGCCTGCATGACCTAGAATGTTTATCTTCTAGGATTTCTAGATTGTATACCTTATATGCCTTGATTGTCTCCCTGAAATATTAGAGTATGTTTGTAAATGTTTGGTTGTATCATGTATAAGGATAAATACAATCACATGATCAATTTGGATCATCTGAGGAATTTTTTGAAATCTAAATGGCATGTATAAAGACCACCACAATATCAAGGCTGAGTTATCCAGAGGACATCACAAGACCTATATGACTTATCTTCGAGGAAATCATGTGTTCATGAATGACAATTATAGAGTACCTCATAGGACCTGGATGACTTCTCCCAGAGGCTACATCATTAACTAGAAAACTTTTCCTTCTATCATCGTGAAACCTGATTGACACACTTATAGACTGTCAAGAGATCTATCTAGCCCAAAGGGATTTTTGAGACCTAGATAACATGAATTGGTCTCCCTATATAAAATTGGGTCACATATATTAGGACATTGGAAGATATTAATGGGAGATCCTAAGGACTTTAGGGGATTTGGTAGAATTTTATGGGGGAACCGTGTCACTTTCTCTTACATATTTTGGGGAGGAAGCATTTACCAAATAGTATTTCAAGGGAGTGGCACCTGATTAGGGTGACATTTTCTAGTTCTATATCATAATCTAGTTGAGTCATTTGTATGTCATGATGATTAGTGAGTTAGTTCTTTGTATAAGTATCATGTATTTTAGTCTCTATTTCAGTTACTAATTCATACATGCCTTATATTTTTTTAGTGTTATCATTTATAGGTTTTGAATGATTTTGAAGATATGTGGTACTCCCATCGCATAACCCATATAAAACAAAAGAAATCCATTGCATGATCCCAAGTGGTCATGTTATGTTCTAGTGCATGTTTTGAAACCATTGGAGTCATTCACTAGAATTTTCGTTGATGATAAAATTCAAGTTCCCTTTATCTTTCACTCTGAGAAGTCATATCCTATGATCTCATGTGAGTTCGATTGTTGATGACTTATTCTTAATAATGATAATGTTTTATATACCCCTCTTATATAATTATTATCTTCCTATAATGGATTGTATCTCATAGATTCATGCTTGAGTCAGTGGAGATATTTGGTGTCACATGGTTCCTGATATCATGTTGTAGGTCATTCTGTGGATGTCACATGATTTTCAGTGACCGGAAGACCATCCCCTCATCCCCATGTATATTAGAAATTGTCCAATCAAGTGGGTGTGTCATAATTATTTTCAAATTCTAGGTAGATGTTACAAGGTTGGGATGATATTTCTAAGAGACATTACAAGATTAGGATGCCTATGAAAGGATTTTGTGTGATCTGAGAGGCTTTTTCTAAGACATTCCATGGGGAAACAATGTCATTCTAGGAGGCCTTTGAGAGATAAAGCTGTAATGTTATGTGATCTGTTTGGATCAATATGTCTTGTATATGGGGTATTTACATGATCAATGGTTATTAATCGAGGCATATATATCTATTCAAACAAAATTACTGTATCCACCCCATGGAAAAAGATCCTATCATTTAACATTATATTTCATTAGATATTTTATCAGGGCAGGGGATCATATGAAATTGAACGAGTGATATATAAGAAAATCACTCTCCCCATTAGTGATGTGTCACATGACCGATAATGGGTCCTCTTATGACACATCATCATTATCATGGACAACCCTTCTATTTGTATTTGGACCCAGAAGGGAACTACATGACAATCATGACATATCTGAACCACTATCACATGATGAGGGTAACATGATAGCATGGTCATGTGTGATAAGGTGGCAAAGTCTCCAAGGATTCAATGATTTCTTGAAAACCTCATGGGTTCATATTATTATTATTTTGGGGGAAAAAGTATTCTGAATGTTTTAGTATTTACTTCTTATTTATGAAGGATTTTTCGATGGTTTTTCTAGCATCAGCTAATTGAAAATTCACGTGATCCAAAGGAACTCATTTTTATGTCAGCACATTATAAGAGAATGTTTTTTATGCCTTTAAAAGAACAATATATATTTTCAAAGGGTCTCCACATGATCTCTTTCAGATTATGCACCATGATAATCCATTTATCATAACCGTATGAAGGTCATGCGATATCATGACTTTTAGAATGGTACGTGATTTAGATGATCTTGAACACCTATTATATATTAGTTTTGAGGGAATATTGTACTCATTCATTGGATATTTCATCCCTTCTAGATTTCAAAATGCACATTTTCAGAGCATCAACAAACATATAAATATATTATTTGTTTTAATGATATAGAAATAAATGATGTTTTTTAAAATTTAAATTTGGCCAATGTTAATCTTAAGAATCTATAAAAACTGATGAAACATGGAATAGTTTTTAACAACCAAAAATGAGAGTTATTATTATTTTTACTATTCATGGTTTAATAAAATGTAACATAAAGAAATATTTAGATCTTATAATAATTTTAGAACAATTATATCTTTATAAATATTTCATTTTTACTTTCTTGGCCTATTAAAAATTCATATTCATTATGAAATAAGTATTAAATTTTAATTTTTAATGATTTAATAGGTTTAATTTTTCCTTTTTTTAACTCATAAAGCGTATCATAATCAATGTTTGTTTCATTATTTAAACCGGTTCAGAATCAAAAGGTACAATTTTAATTTTATGTTAAAAGTGATAAAGCATGTGATCATCCTAATTTGGATGTCAAAATATTTTGTGTTTGTAATATATATTTTCATAATATATCCATTACTATAACAATCTAAAAAAATTGAATTGTTTAATGGAAAAATAGGGCTATATTAGAAATGGATAAAACCATGCTCAATGAATTTAACTCACTAAACTTATTGAGGTTATAATTAGTTAATTCTACAAGATATATATTAAAGATATTTTTTTTACTGTAGCTATATTATATAAAAAATATTATAATATTTTTAATTAAAATTATGAAATGATTCGTCATTTATGATTTCATTGGCATAATTATTTTTATTTGAAACACTATGGATAATTAAGATAAATTTTATACTAAATGATACAGAAGGATTGTTACAGGATTATCTGAAAAAAATATATAGATTATCTAATATATATCTTTTACTATTAATGAACCTATTCAAGTGAAATTTATTGAGAATAAAGGAAAAATGAAATTATGATTAGAGGAAAGAAGAATTACAATTATTTTAATTTTGGTGATAATAATATAACAATAACAATGAATCGGTTGAGGGGAAGTAGGTCTCTTATTAATAAGATATTAGAAATTATAAAACTCATAGATATAATTATTTATAAAATATATATTGAGGTGATTAACAGGAAATTAATACTAGATATATATATTTAATATTTTGTGATCATTCTTCTTTTTTATTGATTTAGTAACTAATAATATTGATGAAAACACAAAAATTAATATTTGTATTTTTATATTGATGATGAAATTAAATAATTAGAGATAAATAATGTATGAAATCTAGTTTTAATCCATAATGATAAATATTTTATAGGCACTAAAAATATTTTAGGAAATAAAATGTTTGAATGAAGAAAAATTATAAAAAATAATGCTCACTTAAAGGTTATTCTGAAGAATAAGGAATTCACATAGATGATTATTTTGATCAAGGTTATAGTATTGATTTTATTTGTTTGTTATTGTATTATACATGTTTTTAATTATTTATTTTTATTCTAATGTATTTTGAAAGTGGTTTTTATGATGGTGTGATTTCTAAAAAAATTGTTTTTATTAGACCACCAAGATTTGAACATAATAAATTTATAAATTATTTATTTAAAATATATTGATAATTATATGTTTTAAAAAATGTTATTAGATTATGGTATGATATTGTAACTTTTTTTTATTGAATAATGTTTTTGATAAAGGATGTCTAAAATCAAATTTGATTACCCTAAAAATATCTGATGATATTTAATTTAAAAAATTTATTTTTATTCTATTATGTCTAGTTATTTATTTATTTTTTATAATATATTTTCTATAATGAGAATTTATGAATTTGAAAGGAACTTAATGAGTGAATTAATAAAATGTTTTTCCTTCAAATTTCTCAAACATATTATGTAATATTTCTCAATTTTGTTATATACACTAGAGAGCTATTTGATCGGTTCAATATTGATTCTTATAAATGTATGATAAGACCAATGAGTTATAATTCTAAATTAGATTTATATGAATCTATAAATTCTATTTAAATTAAATTTTTAGAGGAATGACCAGAAGTATAAAGTATATTAAAAAACTAGACAATATATCATGTTAAGTGTTTGTTTTAATTCTATGTTTTAATGAAATCTTAATGAAATTAATTCAATGGTTGTGAAATATTTATTATATATAAAAATTATACTATTAATTCTATTATATTTTATATAGTTATATATTTTTTTAGTCGAAATATTTTTCTGATTTTGATTTTAGATCTTCTAAGTTTAAGAAAAGTTCACAATCTACACATTATTTAATATGAAAATTATTATGGATATATAAGAATAAATTATCCTAATTTTTATCCTTATATAAGGCTGAGTAAATTTCTTATATGTATTATTTTTCTCAATGTTTATGGAAAAACAATATATCATATTTTAATGTTAATTGTGATGAACTACATATATTTTATCATAATAATTTTAAAATTTAAATATGTAAATTCCAATAAAAAAATTTAAGAACAAAAAAGATTGATATTAAATTTAAATTTATAAAAGATCATGTTGGTAAATGAAATATTTATTTAAAATTTATTACAACTAAAAATCAATATGATGATATGTTTAATAAACCTATTGATCAAATGATGTTTGAGAAAATAATGTTTGAACATAGTATGGAGTATATTGATTGATAATTGATATATTTTTAATGTTATTATTTCTAACTAATGCTTCAAATCTCCCTACTAAATAGATTTATGTAAATATGTTTCCAGGGGTTGATTTGACATATTGATGTTTATTTATTTATTCTCCACTAAATACTTATATTGGTAATGTTCAGACTTATTTATTGTGGATTGGTATTATTAATGAAAAATGGTCTATTAATTAGGAATTTTTTATGTTTTTATGTAAGAAATATTTTATAATAGATTTGTTTATTTGGATATTTTTTTATCTTATTTTACAATATTTTATGGTTTCATAACAATTTATTTAGATAGATTAGTCCACTAATTCCCAATTTTCAGTTATCATTTTAGTAGACTATGTTTTTTAATTTCCCTATATTATTTCTGAATTCTAAATTATTTTTTTATCAAACAAGGGGTGTTTTATTTAAATATTTTTAGTCTACATTAGCTATTTAATAAATTTAAAAGTTTGGGTTAATTATTGAAATTTATATATAATATAATTTAGCTTAGTAATTTTTGAAAGGTGGGTATTTTTAGTTATATGAAAATGTTTTATAGAGGAATAATTTTTTTTAATATTAAAAATACCTCAAACTGTTTACTAATACATCAATTTTTTTAAATATTATAATAATAAGTTCATATATCTTTTTACAATAGTTCTATTTTTTTATAATGTTTCTATAAAGGATTCTGAATAATTTTCTTTTTCTTTTAATGTTTATATATTGTCATTTTTTATAATATATTTAATGTCAAAATATTTTTCAAATTAATATGAAATATTATAAAAACAACACCTTTGCACTTAATGTCTTATAAAATTAATTCTAATTATTTTAAAATGACTTACAAAATTCAAGTTATATGAAAATATTAAAGCCATATGAATTCCTTTTCAATGTGTTGTGTTTTCTATAATTTAATATAAAATTGTTTCAATTCCATGAAAAAATAGTTTTAAAGAGATTCAAAATTCATTCAATTTGAAACAAAATGGGTTTTGCTGTCATAAAAAAGAGTTGATGTCTTATGTGATGAATTTAATGAATTATTTTATTTTATTATCTATAGATTGTTGTTTACGAAGAATAATGACTCATTTTTATACATAACTAATTTAATCACTCTTACTAGCATTTAAATAATTTATTTTCTTAATTTCATAATAGTTTGATTTATTTCATGCATATAAGGACAGTTTTCTATATTTTATTAGATTAAAAAATACATATAAAATCTAATGATTCCATTGAACGTATATTTTAATTATTTAATGAAGGACTAACACCTGATATTTAATTATACTAGAAAAGGATATTATTTGTTTATTATATTATTTATAATTGTATCTCTATAAATTTTTCAATAACAACCCCTATGATCATGAAGACTATCTAGTTTTTATCAAAGGGAATTAACTAATGAACAATTTTGTTTGTGAATTATATTCCTGATAAATCTCAATAGACATATGTGTTACAAAAACTAGTACCTAATGTGATGGAATTATTATTCTATGACTATAATGATATAGTGAAATCATGGAGGATCATCAACATTAGTTATTTGGATAAATTGATTGAAGCTAACTCAAGATTCACCCTCTTTAGTCTTATATTTTTTGTTTATTATTCAGGTTTTGAATGTTGTATTCTTTTTATTCACATCAGTCTCAACTCCTTGGTTTATAATTTTCACATTCAATATAATGTCTATTTTTTGTTATACTTTATAAAATACGTTATTTTTTCCATGTTTTCACTCTCATCCAATGTAATTGTCTCCTTGTTTGTCCCTTTTGATTAATAGTGGTTAGTGTTTTCTAAGTTATTTCATATAGTGGGTAAAATGTAGGTCTTGTAAATCTGTATCACACCCATTAAATAAAAGTATATTATTTTGTGATTACCATTA
This sequence comes from Viscum album, assembly GCA_963277665.1. Taxonomy (NCBI): domain Eukaryota; kingdom Viridiplantae; phylum Streptophyta; class Magnoliopsida; order Santalales; family Viscaceae; genus Viscum; species Viscum album. The sequence goes on along the minus strand of OY728120.1, from coordinate 1,530,049,415 downwards.
CTCTAACTAATTTATATAGGAGTGGAATTCATATATATAATTGTTGGGATACAAACTTCTATATTAATAAAATTTTCCTATATTTTATTTTTCCATTGCACTACCTAGATAAAGACTACAATGCAATAAACTCATCTTATATGAAATAATAAACCATGATATATTCGTTTATTCAACTATAAAAAATGACTTTTCACTATCCTCAGAAAAAAAATTAATGTAAATTGGGTCAACCAAAAATTTAGAGTGATAACTAGGGCTTATAATGATTAACTATGTATAAATAATATATAAATATTAATGTTCACCTTAGTTGAATATCATCAATGAAATTTTAAAATTACAAAAACACAAATAATTTGTATAATAATCACCTATAATGATTTAACACATACTAATATGTAACTTAAAACCTACATGGTCCCTTTAAACAAAATGTTAACTCGGATCCCCAAGAACACTCACTCATGAAACATGTATACACACAATATACAATGTTATAAAAATGTGACCCCTACCACTAAAATAGAGTTACAATACATTAGTCACAATTTCAATATATTATCCTGATATTTTATTGATAATCCTTAATCTCAGATTCTACTACCAGAAAAAACATATAAATTTACAATAAAATTCACCTAATTAATGAAATAAGAATAATGAAATAAATATTACTAAGTGGTAGGTAATGAAAAATTATTGATAAATATAATAAAAAACAAGGGATTAAATATTTAACATCTAGTAGCCAAATCCAAATCATCTCATTTCCAATTAATAGCCACTTTTAATCCAATTTGGTGAAAAACTATAAAAGTATCACTAGAAAGCATATCATTATCAAAATTATGCTAAAGGCTGTATTCCATCTCTATAGACACCCAATAACCTCAAAACCATTTATATGTATGATTTATGGATTATTCCACCATAAGATGGTGTAATTTTATCAAAACAAAATGATTAAACCAATATTTATTTGATGAAGATAAGGTAGATGAACTAAAGAGGGAGGGGATGAAACATTACAATGATTAGTGTAGAGAAGAAACCTAATTGACATTAGATTAATTTAGGAAACTGACAGATATTTATAAGGGGAAGTGGGTATCTTACTTTTGGTTCATTTTGTTGGGGGATGTGATGTGTGGAGGGGAATAATATCTGTGGTCTATAATGACTCCCTTCCCCATCTAGAAAAAGAGTATAAGGGAAACATATGTGTTTCTAGGAGGGGATTAAAGTGAAATTACTCACTCCTATAGACACATTATGACAAGAACATATTTTTCATAATGAAACATCCCACCCTAGGACATGAATAAAATACTGATGGGGTTCTTTGTGACACATCATCCTAATGGAAACTGCATGACATATACCCTTTGAGAAACCCACACAGTGAAACTCAGTAGGATATGATCTGATCTCCCATGATAATGGAACCAAATTTCATAAAACAATTTATATAATATAAAAAACCTTATTACGGAATTATTATGTATCTTAAACAAAAATATCTTATTCTTAATACAAGACCATCCACAACTATGATGAAACCACCTTCACAAAACACTACGATGCCCCTATTGCAGTGTGATATAAAACATAGACAAAAATTATATAAAATTAAATGTATAACTTCTTAAAAATAAATTATTTACATCCGTATGAACTACTTAAACACTTGAGAAAAATTTGAAAACAAATTTTTGGGGTCTTTAATATATAGAAATTCTAATCTTAATCACAATTATAAAAACACCACATACTTCCAAAAACAAAATTCAAATTCTAAATTATTTCACTATTCTAGAATGATGAAATTCATTATAGATATATTTATAAATTATGTAGTAAATTTTACCTCTCCTTATTGTAATTCCTCTAATATGTTGGTTTTATACCCTTGATTACATTTGTGAACCCAGGAATTTTTTGGGTGGGATTTAGGTGTCACACTTGTATTAAGTTTTTTTAAGAGGGGTTATAGTGAGGGTGGATACAAATAGAGTAGTATGATAACTATTGATGAGAGTTAATAATGAGTTTAATGGTTCAAAAAAGCAAGTAATTAACATGTTTTATAATGGAATTATTTTTGGGAATTGTTATGATATAAGCATTGGAGTTAAGCTTGCAAATATTTATTTAGGGATCCCTATAAGTCAATTAATGGATCTTGTGCTTACCGAACATGGAATGGGAGGTAATTTTGATTGAGGGGTAGAAAACTAGGTGTCATACAAGAATTATGATTGATGGTTATTATTTTTAAATAGGATAAATTATTAAGAAAATAAAATAAAATTAATTAAATAGTCATAAATGTAATCTATATTTATATGTATTAAGGTTCCTTTAATATATGATGTAGAGATAGTTGGTAGGATTCATTATCATGTGGTTGAAATTAGGGATGAGAAACAAGACACTATGGGAGAAAAAAATTTGCATTAATCTAATGATAATGACTCATAGATGTTGGTGAAACATGAGTATCATATTCATAGATTGTCAAATAAAGTGGGGTATTTATTTGATCTAGAGTTAGAGAGATTTTAGTTGTAGATAAAAATTGATTTTATTTTGATGGAAGCATAGAATAATAATTGGATCATATTGGCTGTTAGTCTATTGAGGTGTTCCACTAGTCCGAGGTGGGGGTTTTTTATGAACATGACGAGTCTTAGGTATCCAGGGATGGTTTTTAGGTGCAGATTTATTCAAAATTAACATTAATTACAAATTAAAATTGGTGCAATGGTTTGAGTAGAATCACATCATGGTGGGGATAACTATTGTTTGGGATTTTGGGATTCATTTCAATGGAATAATATATAATTACTCTTATCTTCTTCCCAATGATAAGGATAGAGTTTGATATTTTGTGGAGGAAAAAAATCTATATATCGATTTGGGTTATCCTATTTGCATTAATAATGTATCATGGGGTTTCGTATAAGGATAAGGTGATAGGGAATATTATTTTAAAGAATTGTTCATCATAGAAATTTTTTATCAAAATATCTTTAGTAGTAGGGCCATAAATAGAGGATCATATTTTTTTAGAAAAATTAAAATTTCAACTGAACGGGAGTTTACCTCAAGACACATATTCCCCTTTTCTAGGTTAATAAATTCTTAGGCCCCAATTAGGTGTTCAAGTGCGATGAATTTTTCTAATGGAGTTCATGAACTTTTTCAGGTCTAGTGATTAATAGTTCTTAGTAGTTAGTATGGGGTATGTGGTGAGTTTCTTGGGTATTAAAAACAATAGTTTACACTAGGGAATTTTTAGTAACAGAAGAGACCTCCAAATTTTGGATAGTATATAAATACAAGATTTGAATGCAGAAAACATAGATACATTCATTATATTTAAGGATATAGGGATGAGCAGGATCATGGAAGAGGTCACTATTAATAATAGTGATGTAGATGAGGTAGGAATTATCAAAAAAATTCTATGAAATTTCATGTGCCAAGCCCACCATAGATCTTCCGAGTTACCTTATTTTTATATTACCCATAGATTATGATTTGTTTCATTTAGGAGTTTCATATTCCATTATAAATATTTTATTAGTCCTTAATCTTGATCATAATTTGGAGAGATATTCAAAATTCAAAATTATTAATTTGTTGGGCCTCATTGGTATATAATCAACACTAAGGGGGATGAATCAGTGTTATGGTATTTTTATTCAAATTTGATTTTTTTATCCCTATACCTATAAGAATTGAATAAAAAATCATTATCACATTATATTTCATTTCTTTAATTCATTATCACAAACAAAATGTGGACAAGATAATTACAAGGTTCGCCATTCAATAAGGAATATCTACCCTTGGTAAAACTAGGAAAAAATACTTGATCACACAGACCACTATAATAAGATACTAATTAAAGTAGATTATACAGAAAATAATCATTATCCTTATGTGAAGTTCCTTATACTCAATTTAATGGTATGAAAATATTCTTGAGTCCCTAGACTAGTGATTAACCAGTCCAAAAATTGATCACTAATAAATTATTTTACCTTTTTTGTAAATAATAATCATCTTCATATTTTACTTTTTTAACATCAATAATTTTCCCAAAAAAATGTTACTTTTATTGAATTTATTAAGGTTACTTTATTATTCTCTTCATATTTATTTTACATTTACAAAAAACATGCAAGAAACTCATCCTATTATTCAGTTTTATGAATAGCCTTGTTTATACTCTTCATAGTTGAAATTTTTTGTGTTTTCCTTCCTTTTATTATACGTAGGAAAATTTTATATATACTATACAATCTTCTCTTATTTTTAATCATCTTATTTCAATACAATATATTTTGAAAACAAAATTTTCCTTCCCCTTCTTCAATTAGATCGCATTAATTGCTTCATATCATATTATCTTCTTCTATTCTTGTTCATTATTTATTTCTTAGTGAAAAATATAATACATTGGATCTCTTCTATATTCTTAGGAAATTTTGAATGAATATGAAATATTATATTCGAGTCTCTTTATTTTCTTCATTTATACTAGAAAAATATTTTCCCATATTTTGTATTAGATCATCAAATCCCAATATCTCAAAAAATAAAATATGAATATATTATAATAATAATAACAATAATATCAAATAATTATGTTCTCTATCTCTATCTCTTCACTATTTTAGTATATAAAATCCTCATAAATAATTAATTTGAATTCATCTATTTTATTGTAATTCAAATCCTCCTAAATCTCCTGTAATAGATAATGAATAGATCCAAAATTCTCAGCATCATAATCATCTCATAAAATCCATGTATATTTAAATTACATATATATTTATGATCATGTATTAACTGTTATAGTTATTATTCTCTATATAATTCCATGAATATTTCATGTATTCAATATGATTTTAATAGTGTGAATTAATTCATGAAACTAGACCATTTGTTGAACCACTATTTGTAGAATAGGTTAATCTAAGAAATAAATCATCCCATATATACATGCCTGAAATACGATAGATAGAGTATCAATTTTATCAATTAATAATTTCTTCTCTTTATCTCATAAGAATTAATTTTCCTAAGATTTCCATGACATTTTTTATAATGAATAATTTTTAAATCCTTCTTCTTCATCACATAAAAAATGAGTACATGAGTTCATTGTATTATTATAATAACAATATAATGTGTTTTTATTCATACCACCAGATTCTCAAGATTTCATGAGTTTATATTTAAATATGAAACTGTAGATTCTCCACAGTCCTTGGAACACATGTTTTTCACTATGTTTATTCCATTAATCCTGATTTTTAGCTAGATCTATGCTGGCATTTTTATTGAATCATTACTAAAACAACCACTAGAATGTGTATTTTTCTCTTACTCTATTTTATGTTAATAAATATTAATTTCATAGAGAAAGGCATATAATGATAAATATTAAATTATTATTATGTCATCTAAATGAATATAGGTACATAGGGATTCATCACGATAGATGATGCATCGATAAATATGATAGAAGACAATCCATTATGAAATATCTATGCCCAGTCGATAATCACAGAGATGATCATGAACATGGAATATTAATGAATTGTCTATTCTCATTGAGGATTCTTATTCTTGGATGATACAGAAAATAGAACCTCAAACACATGAAATAGTTCCTCCATCCATAGAAGATCCATGCCCAATTCATCTCTTTATGGTTGTTCTGTAATTATATTCAAAGTAGATCTAGTTTATTCCAATGTAATCCTAGTGATCATAGAATAACATCACACGCATGGATGTTCCATACCACTGGGATGATTCATGATACATTCTTGTTGGAAACTCACAGAATCCTCATAATGCAAAAACATCTACTCTTCAATTGTATATTATGCCAAGAATGTGCAAGTAATATCATCACATGTAGATGATTCGAATATAAAATATTAATGTTGTGTTAAGGAAGGAGATAAATATAATTGGATTAAATTCATTTATTATATCAATTGAACTTGTTTCTTTTTGATGTTTTTAAATGATTGGATAATAATAATGTTCTGTAGTCATAGATTACCTGATAATTCTATCTGAATCTATTTATTAAAATAACACATATATTCATATAGAAATTTTTTAGTATCAATTTTTTCTATGATCATACTCTCCCTTTTCATCAAGACACCCCTCATGGTGGTGCTCTACTACTTCACTAGGCACTCAGTGTACACACTCACACCTTCCTAAATAGCTTTTTTAATTTACTATTCTCCCCAATCTTCTATGTCCAGCTTATCTATGCTATATCCTACATGGTTTTTACTCCTCTATCAAATGATGTTCAGTTGGATTTTCTTTATTAGTTCAAGTGTGGTCAATATTTCACTGAGATCAAACGTAAATATTTATTAAATTTTTTATATAATACCAATCCCATATTCAATATCCTAATGTAATAATTTTTAGTTGAATCCTTAAATATTAATCTTACTTTATATATATTTTTTTATTTTTCTTGAACAACATTTATGGAACACCTCAATTCATCAGACCACTTCATCTATGATGTATCTTATAGTCACAATTAACTTTATATGAATAGACATATTTAATAGGATCTTATACTTCTTTATTCATGGATTATTAAAACTAGAATTACATACTAATATATTACTCCAAATATTATTTATAATATTCAATTCCCTTGATGTGAAATATAACTCACAAAAAGTGAGATAAACAATCTCCCCCTTTCTATTTTTTTGAAATAACATTTAAATTTTATGTGTAACACCCTGTTACTATTCATCTAGGTATTTTACAACATTCATTTTGGATTTCCTTTTTCATTGGTTGAGTGGGGATAAGAAGGAATTGGGAGGATAAAAATAATGTTAAAGTCAGTTATTTGTTGAAATTTTCACCATAAAACCTATAGGTTTCCACTCTGATGGGTATTTACACATCGTGTAATGGGTTCACATGAAATGTAATCATAAGCTGAATGATGTCATGAAATGGGTACACAACATGGAAGGTTAGATAAAATGTATATATTACACACCATGAAAATATTAAAAATCTCTTTTTTTGTTAAATATATAATGGTTTTTGGCATATTTGGGACTCCATAATTACACACTGTGTAATTGGGTTGCACATTAAGTAACGTCCATCATGTTTTTTTATGAAATTGGTTTAGATGAAATCCATATTTCATTCCTTTAGTATTTATTTATCTCAACATATAAGATATTCATAGAAAACATTTCTAATCTCAAATCACTCTAGATCGTCTATTCAGTGATTGTTCACCATGTTGGTTTTAGTTAATCTACAAGGTTTATTGGTCTTCTAATATCTTTAATCTCACTCTCCTTCCTCCATAAAGTTTATGGATCATCTTAGTATTGATGGATATAAAATCTATGTTGTTGATCATCGATTTGAGGTTGAGTTCCTAGATATTCTGTGTCATCCTTCACCATTGGTGAGGCCCTTTATGGTTATTATGATTTCATGAAATAGGTAGGTGGTACCATTACAAATTTTCCATTTGTGTAAACATTAATTTGATTATTTCATGAAAGTGATTTGAAATGATTTTTGAAAAAAACAAATTTGTCGTGAATTTCAATTGGAACTGATATGGTATGTATTTTGGGGAAAACCCTAATTCTAATTGTATTGAATATTAGAGAATATTTTGAAATTGATATAAAATGGTAAATTATTTTTTTATTGTTTTGAAAAAAATGACTTAAATCAAAATGATAAAAAATTATGATTGGTTGTTTTTTGAAAAGGTTTTACATGATGTTGAACCTCTATTTATTTGGATGAAATTGGAAAATTTAATTTGATATTGGGGAAATTATATTTTAAAATGATATAAAATAATTTTCCCATTGTTGATTTACTGATTGAGTACATGAAAATATTTGGTATTTAGTGGGTTTTGTTGACAAGAATAAAGGGTGGTAATTTCCAAGAAATTTATTGAAAATTAAAACACTAAAAAAACCAATTTTGGTATATCATATCCATGATGTGATATTGATGGGTCTTATTAGGTGTGAGCCTTAGATAAATATGTACTCATATTTATCATGAACCCTAATATGGGATGTGTGTCAATATTATATCATGAATGTATCATACATCTTGGAAGATGACCACGTTTCTTATTTTGATGAACTTATTATTAATTCCAATTATTATGAAAATTCATTACACATGATTGGTGATATATATAAACTATTTTATTTAAAATGATTCCTTAATCCATTTTTTGAAATCTCTATATTATTCGAAATGAAAATCATGTTTTGTTTTAAATATGTAGTTTTACTACCATTCATGTTTTATTTAAATTAATATAATTATTTTTCTATGATTTTATTATGGAATCTTATTATAATTGTTTTTGAGACCCTATTTGGGTTTTTATCTCACAACCTATCATTTCCATTCAGTGTTTGTATATTTCCTTTTGCCAGGTCCGAGTAATGGGAAAGTTACTATTGGAGGAGGTGGTTGATGATGGTCCCTTAAGGATTAGATTGATGTGTCCAATGGGAAATTGAGACATTCCTGTAAGACATTGTGTACATTGATGTTATAATTTCTTGGTTTATAAAACCTATTTAGAATATTGCACTACCCCCTTTGAAGTTTTTGATCATAAGGATATGTATCAGTTATCTCCCAGTATTTTTTTTGAAATTAATTAACTATTTTATCATGTACAATTCCATGGGATATTTAACATCCAATGAAGATCAATAATACCCTTCTGAAAATTTTAGTGTGGGAATAGGTTTTAGAGTACCAGGTTAACTGGTTGGCTTTTGATAAAGTGGTATCAACAATTAAGGTTTTGTTTATTTATTTGATGTTAGTATATAAATAATGGAATATTTCTAGGACATATGATGAATTTTCATGTGAGTTCATGGACATATATCATCATTAATGAGCCTTTAGAAACCATGGTTTGTTTTTGAAATACATCTTGAGGATTAGTTATAGTTTTTTCCTTTATTCATATTTTAATTTGTAGAAATAAAAATCATTATTTATTATTATATGCAATTAATTTCCGACATTTCTCTTGTATGATTAAAGATTTGAGTAATCTTTTTATGTCTTAAATGTTGGGTTATAATGTTTTGTAGCACCATGACACTTAGAATACATGTGAATTGGATATAGGTGGAAGATTATGAAGTACCATAGTGAGTGAATGGTCATTTGGATCAGAATTTGGTTGAGTTTGTTCTACATTTTGTCCAACCTCTGGGATAGGTAACTAAAAACATGCCAACACAAGATCTAGTTATGGAACCCTGGAGGGATGAATCTCATAATTTTTCTAAATATTTTATTAATTAGATATAACATTAATTATAAGGATATAATGATCCCCATGAGGATGAGGACTGGATGAGAAAAATAGATGTCCCCACTGGTTTCATGTAAACTCAAAATGATATTAATGTAAATTGTACCACATTTAAGATAGATAGATGTAGAATAATATGGTGTTATTACTTGGTTACACTGAAAGATCATGAATGTTTATAGTGGAAGGACTATAATTATCTATTCACTGACCATCCATCTATAGTCTATGGTGCTGGTTAAGGATATTTATTTTATCAAACTGAACCATCCTAACAGGACATTGACAGAATATAAATATCAATTCACTAAGTTATTGTTTTTTGTATCTGGGATAGTATCAAATGGGAATATGAATACATGATGGTTCAAGATGATTTTTTCCAAAATATATTCTTAGTTTTTCTTACTGAATCACTTATCTTATGATGATGTTATGATTATATCATTAATGGTTGAACTATATCTGGCTGGTAATTCTAGGATGATGGGAGTTCTAGTCTCTCCTAGTGGATGTTATTGGAGTTCAATAAAAAAGAATAGAATGAGTGAAGAGTCTCATGGTGGTTCTCTACAACATGGTTTTTCATGACCTCCTACAATGAGTAGTATAGATCCTTTGATTAGATTTTAGTGTGGAAATCCTTGGTATTTGAAATGGGTTTTCACTGATAAGACCAATATATGTTGTTTTATTGGTCTTTCAGTGTACTTTCATAAGTTATGTTACATATATTCTACTCCATGTAGTGGAATGTGATCATCATCACCTAAAATTAGGGTGGTTAAGTCAGATACCATAGCATCTAAGGGGGTCCACCCCATGCATCGAAAATAAATGATTCTTGATGTAGCTGAAGAGTTAGCATAAAAACAACATATGAGTCCACTGACTATGAGAGGTAACATAAAAATAGCTTAATTTTTAATGGATTCTTTATTTGATATAGTGTATCTCACCTGTTCACTTGGACTCATATTTTGGACTTGTTAATCTTCCTACAACTCTTATATAACATGTGATGGATATTACTAAACCACTTGAAATGAATAGAGAAAAAGGTCTAAATTGTAATGAATGTGTGTTCTATTTATTAGATATTTATATTACATGGGATTTTATGGTTATATACATGAATAATATTGTTATTATTTTTCTTATGGATTGGATCGTTTCTAAAAAATCATGTATTGATTGTTATATTTGATGGGTATCATTTACTGTGCCCGATGGAGTGTGACATATCATTTAGGGAGAATAAGACACAAGGACAAGAATATATGGACTTTATTATCCATAATTTATGAATATAATATCATTATTTTGTTTTGAAAGAGGTAGTGATACATTTAATGGTGATATTCCCCCAGTTATTTGGAGTTTCCCAACATTTTTCCTTCCAACTTCCTTTGTTTCCCACCATTATGGGTGATAGAGTATTATGTTGATTTAGTGTTCGATACTCTACCGGTATCTATTAATTCTTATATAATTTAATCATATAAAACTAATGAGTTTATGACTCTCTATAATGAACTTTTAATGAAATCCTTTATACAACTAAGTGTGTCACCTTGGGCGGCGCTTGTTGTCTTTATAAAGAAATCTAATGGAACACTTTTCCTGTGCATTCATTAACAAACACTAAATCAATTTATATAATAAAATTATTATATGATATGATGTATTGATTATATATTTAAAAAATTTAATTTGAAATAGTGGTTTTCTATGTTTGATCTTTTATTTGGTTATCACCATTTTAGAATAAATGAATCTTACATACAGAAAACCACCATTCGGATATGGTATGACCGTTATGAGTACCTTTTCAAGAAGTTTGGTTTGATAATTCTCATGTCATCTTTATGATTTTTATTAAAAACATATTACATGAGTATCTTGATACATTCATGGTGGTTTTAAATGACGACATCTTGGTTTACACTATGTATGAGGAGGATCATGTCTGTCTTTTGAGAGAAGTTCTATAATTACTGTGAAATCACTGAGTCTATGGAAAGATACAGAAAAGTGATTTACATATTAAAGATGTGATGTTATTGGAACATGTTGTGTTGAAACACGGTATCTTAGTTAATTATGAGGTGAAAGCTATTATGATGTGGGAGTATCCATAGAATGTTTTTAAGATTCGATGTTTCATGGGTGTAGGTGGATATTATATCTAGTTTGTAAAGGGTTTCTCAAGGATCGATTCTCCAATGAAAAATTTAAATAAATGGAGTGATGTTTTATTTGGATGAAAAGTGTAAGATTTATTTTTTTTGTATGAAAAGCCTTTTGGCAAATTTGTTGATGTTGCCTCATTTAGAACCTGGTTAGGGATAAGTGGACTTCAGTGATGAATCAGGTTTGGGATTTGGATTTTTTCTTACCTAGTGTTATAATTTCACATCCTATGTCTATTGTTGGTTTAAGAAACATGAGAATAATTATTTTACCCATGACCTTGATCTTGAAAATATGATACAGTCACTTAATATATGGCAGCAATAACTTTTAGGAGAAAGGTTTACTATTTATTATGACCATAATATGTTGAGTATTATATTCTCTAAAAAATAATTAAATCACTACTAGAGGGATTTTGGAGAGTAACTATTGCCTTTTTATTTAAACATCATCTATACCCTAGGGAAAGGGAATGTCAATACAGATGCTTTGAGAAGGATACATCAAACACAATCTGTGAAAGATTCATCAGGTGAGTGAAAAATGATGGATATTTTGGTAGTGTTTCATTTTAAAGTATGGAAAATAGGGGCCAAGGTTTTATTGTATATTTTTTAGTTGAGATACATCCTTCTTGATATTAATCATCATGAAAAATATATTTATGACGACTTCTGTGTCATTAAAGACTCTTTTTTGTTGTGGGGGGGATGTTATAGACTTCTTATTTATACAGATTGTATGCTATGTTTTCAGAATCAGATTATCATTTTGTTATCCATGAAAAATGTTTGATAGGGGTATTTTCATAATTATTATCGGGAAATTAACCCAGGGACCACAAAGATGTTTTATGACATGTTGTGGAAATTATCATTACAGGGTATGTGTCGATACATCACCGGCTTCTTTTTTCACTACTATACGTACAAATAGATCAAGACTAATTGGTAGAGACCTTTGAGTTTTCTATATCCACATTCAGTGCCGATCATGATGCGGGATGAGGATTATATAGACATTATGTTTGGGTTTCCTCCTACATATATAAATAAGAATTTTATGTGTGTTGTGATCTATAGGCTGACCAAATCATCCCACTTTATACCCATTTCTGATACAACCGAATTTTAGGAGGTGATAAGTATCTATGTGAGAGAGATTTCTCATCTTAATAGAGTTTTATCTACTATAGTCTCTAATAGGTATCCCTTTTTTAAATCTTTCCCTTGTATAGGGCTTCATGAGGCACTAGGATCTAAGGTTCATTTGAGAAAAACATACCTTATGAAGATAGGTGGCTAGATAGAGATGGCTATATTGATTGTTTGATATATGCTTCATACCTGTTTCCAGGATTTTTGTGGATATTTCACTGATGTTATTGAAATATTAGAATTTTCTTATAAAAATATAAACTATTTCATGATCAATATAGCCTCTATTAGGCATTGTATTGTCAACCAAGTAAATCTCCATTATGATGGTCGAAGATAAATGAATAATCCTTGGTCAGAAAATGATTGGTTTAGGAGACGAAGAAAATGTTCTGTTGATTCGTTAGAGGCTACTGATAGATCAAAGACTATATTAATTTATATATATCATCAATATAGAATATTTTATTTCTTTGATGGTTACTAGGTCTTTATAAATGTTTCTGATCATTTAGCTCAACAACGTCTTGGGAGGAAACCGAATCTCAGTTCTCATTTGGTGTGACTTTTACTATTGTTGAGATGGTGGGGAATGTGGCATACCATTTAAAACATCTACCATAGTAGATGTTTTCACATAACATGTTCCATGTATTGCAGTTGTGAATATATTTTGTCAATCCATCTCTTATATTGAGATGTATTGATCTTGATGTTGAGACTGATTTATCCATTACTAAGTAACTAGTCAGTATAGTTGATTCTGATACCAATGTAGGTGGATGATACATTTGGTCCATGATCTATGGATGCAAAATTCTAATTATCATGAAACATGGGATTGTTAGACACTGATGGGAGATCTGTAGCCTCACAATATTGATATATAAGCTTCAGGATAGGCTTTTTATGGGCAGAATGTTTTTTAGTGGGGAGGATATAACACCCTATTACCATTATATCATATATGTTTCAATTTTTTTGAGTTTTCATTTTTCATTGGTTGAATATGGTTGGGAAGGAATCTTGAGGATACCTATAATGGTGATGTCTGGGATTTTTTCAGAATTTTCACCACAACATCTATAGGCTTGCAGTCTAATGGGGATTTACATGCTTTGTAATATGTCTACACAACATGTAATCGTAACATGGAATATTACGTGAAATGGGTACACACCTTGTAATGTTACACACCGTGTATATATTAAACACAGTTACAATATTAAAAATCAAGTTTTTTAATAAATGGTTATGGGCTTTTCAATGTATATTGGAATCAACAATGACATGATGTGTAATCGGGTTACATGCCTTCTAAAGTCACGAGTGTCTACTTTAATAAGGATGTTTAGAGGAAAATCTTATTTCCATCATCAAGGATTCCTTTATCATGACCTAGAATGTCTTCCTAGGAGATTTTAGATATCTTCCATCCCTCAAGATCATAAGTTAAATGATTGATCTTAGTGTTGGATGAATTAAATATATTTGGGTAAGTTGTATTCATTTCTCTTATGTTTCACTCTCTTTCCTCCTTAGAGTTTGATAGATCATCCTATGATTTTTGGATCTAAACATAATGTTTTTTATACTAGATTCTATGTTGATTTAACTATTCCTTTCCACCTACATTATCTGTTATTGTGATTTCTTGAAAATTATTGGTGGTTCAATTTAATATTGTCCAATTGAAAAAACCTTGAACTACTTTATTTTTTGAAACTACATTAAATTGATTTATAAACAACAAATTTTTTTTTGAATTGGGTTTTAAATTTATATGAAATGAATTTTAGTGAAAACACGACAATTTTAATGGAAATATAGATTGGGGTATATTTTGATATTTATAGAAATTGTGAAATTATTAGTGAGTTTATTTTAAGAAAAAATGAATAAAATTGAAATTATAAAAACCTATGAATTTTTTTGGATTGAAAAAGAATAAAATGAAGATAAACCTCTATTTTAGTTTTGGGAATGAAATTTACACCCTAAAACTAAAAATCTGAAAATTGTATTTTAATCTAATTTGATAAAAAAAATTCCTATTTTTTATTAACAAATTAAGAACATGTCATCCTAGGTAGTTAAACCCACTTTGATAGTAATTCCATAGAAACACAATGAATATTATAACTCAAAAAACCTATTTCGACAAATCGTTTCTCCAATGGGATGTTGATGGGTCGTATTCAGTGTGATCTTGAGGGATGTGTGTAAAATTATTTTTCATGATCATTTAAATGATATGTGTGAGGGACTCATAAATAGAAACTATCATACCCTAGGGAAGAAGAACATTTATCATGTTTTGAAGATTTTATTATAGATTAAATTGATTTTGAAACTACATACCTCATTCCTAGTGATTTATATTAACTCTTTTATATGAAATATGTAATTATGAAATTTTATGAAATGTTTACATCGTTTGAAATGAAAATCAGGTTTTTTTGAAATATTAAATTTTAATACCATACATATTTTATTTAAAATTAAAATATTGATTTTGTCTCTCTATTATTATGGAATCTTATTATGATACACTTATTAAGACCATAATAGAATTATTTTCCCAAACCCAGAATTTCCTCTAGGTCTTGAAGATTTTATACTTCCAGGTCCAAGTAAAAGGAAAGATCTTATTTGATGAGATGGTAGATCCTGATCCCAAGGGTATTGGAGAGATGTGTCCTCTGGGATGTTGATATTTTATTGAAAGATATATAGTACCTCGATGTTGTTCTATTTGGGTTTTTGATACTTGTTTGGTTTTTTGTACAATATATCATTAGATTTTTTGAGAATAATTATATACATCAATTATGTTCTATTGTTTTGTGGAAAATGGATCCCCTATTTTACCTTGTATGAATCCAGCTTTTAGTTCCCAACCTGTAGAGATCAGTAATGACCTTCGGGCTATGTTAGTGACAACTTGTGTAACAGAGTTCTAGTGTATCCATACCAGTTCTTGATAGTATGTCAATACAAGAAATTGTTCATTTTGTTATCAAACATTCATATCACTTAACTCCCCCTTAATTATAAAAAATAAAATTTACTTGTGAAAATGGTTTCAATTAATTTTTATGTAATGTACCATCAATTATCTTATGAAATATTTATGTCATATATGACCTGAGTAGAAAGTTAGACTATTTTATTTGAAAAAAAATAATTTGAATAATAAATTAAAGTTTATTTAAAATGGAATAAGAACTAAACATATTCACATCAAGACTATTCCAACTATAATTTAGGTGTAGGATACCATTTGTGAAACTAAATGTTTATAGAATAAATCAACCTAAATCTCAAAAACTCACTTCAATAATTATTTTAAAATAAATCTAGATATAATTGTAGTATATAAAACCTTTGAAATTTTTTAGCCTTTAAATTTTATCTTGTGATTAATTAAATAATTCCCCCCATTATATTTAGAATGTAATTTTAATTATCAATAATGAGAGATAACAAAATAAAACCTCTTTAAATACATGATCTTAAAGAAATTTACCTAAAATTCATATGTAAATGAGATATATGCTATAATCATGTCCATTATTATTTAATTTTATCCCAATCATTGAGACACTTATTTGGATAATCTTAATTGTTGTTGTTGTAAAATTATTAACCATATACTTTAAATTTTGAGAATAAAATAAAACTAATCTACTTGATGTGGCTATGTAGAAATGAAATTTTATATATATTCACCAAGGATGATCTTTATTAATATATTCATTTTGAATTACAAATTTGAGTTCAAACCAAGATGCAATATTATTTACATTTCTATTATGTGTTGAAAAAATTACTTTAAAATCATCAAGGATGATTCTTTCCTTATTTTTTTTGTAATAGAAATTTTAGAATCAAGTCCAGATGGTAAATTGCTTAATGATTGTTTTAAAATTTTGACAGTCCATCCAATTCCTGAATATCACCTAAATATCATGATTCACATTCAATTCCTAACATTATATATGTAAATTTAATATACAATTGTTAAGGGAATATTTTTTTATCTTCATTACTTTTTAATTTTAACGTCTATGTTGAGAAAAGTTTCTCAACCATGTTTCTCGATTTTTTTATGATTCAAATTTATTACCATTTATTATTTTATATTAGGGATCATTGATTTCATCATTTATTCAACTCCTTTGTGTGGAGATAATTTATTCTAATTTTCCTTCATGTTTTTTTCATTAATGATTCTTCTTAAGGATCCATCTTGTTCTAGAAGAATAGTTAAACAACCATCTGAATTGTGTCCAACATTCTTGAGTCTCTCACAGTTTACTTATTAAGACAAGGTTTTTTTGTTGAATACACCTCATGAAATTCATAATCTTTATATATAATATTATCTTTTACCTTTTACTAACTATTTTTTTATTTTTTAACTAATTAATTTTCTTTCTAAAAATTCAATAGGAAAACTACTAAAAATCATTCAGAATATTGAACGTGATCTTGGATTCTGCACGTGGAATATTTTGAGTGTTCTTATTGACATCAATATTTTTAGATGAGACCCTCCTTCTATGCTTCCTATTCATTTTAAAAATGACAGCACCATCATCCTTTATTTATTTATTTTTTTATTTTTTTTGTTTCAAACATTTAGAAACATATCTATCATTGTGGGAACTACTTTAGTTTATTGTGGTATTATATTTTTATATAATTTTAATACATGATAAAATGAGAAGGAATAACTATTTTTACCACCACCATTTACAGAATCACATAAATCTTCAGGTTCATCGAATCTGTTTTAATATTATACAATTTTATTATTCTATTAATTTTCAAAAAAATTTAGACTTGTCACAATTGAAATGGGAATCATTTATGATTCCTTATTTTATTTATTATAAAAATAATAAAATGCACAATAGAAAAATGTCTCACAACACCATGAAAAACAGAAAATCATTGATCTCGTTATATTCCATTCAAATTATCCAATATTTAGAGCATAATAAGCATGCTATTTTAGTAATCTTTTATTAATTTCTGAGATCTTCATAGTGATACCACATTCATTCAATATATTTTATCTACTATAGAAATACTTCCAGGCTTATCATCCTTTTCTCTATCCTTAAATATACAGATTTATTTTTAATCTTATAATAACTATCAAAAATGAATAAGACAATTTGTAAAAAATATATAGATAATGAATTTTACTTTATAGATGGTTGGGATATATCCTCAGATGATGAAACGATACTATAATCAAATGTTTGAGGTTTTTTAAAAATAGAGTCCCTTATAGAACATTTTGTTGTAAAAGTTATTATATTATAATTTTTTGAAGATACAATACATGTCCATTATGAATTCACAAATTTAATATCAAATTCTAGAAAACTATTATAGGGGGAATTTTTATGGTATTTAATCATAATAACTTTCTCTTCACAATTCATTTTTAATATATCAACTTATTCAATATGAATCTTATTTCTTTCAGAAATCAATATTTCATGTTTCTTGATCCTCTTAGTATTTTCTTCTAATTGTCTATTCTTGAGAATAATGATATTATTTTGAGATGCCTAACATGGTTTTTTCTTCTCATCAAAAATATTTTTATCTCTTCCTTTTCTTAAACTTATTCATGAAATTTAGCTTCAAATTATTAGGAACATATCCCAGGTCCTATGTTCCTAGTATGTACAACACTATCCATTCATAGGATATTTATACATTCAAGAAATATTTCATTTAATGCATTCACCATATCCTCTCTTTCATCTTCTATATGGATGATCTCTTTTATCAAAATTTAAAGAAAATATATAAACTAAAGTAAATATTTCATTGTGATTACAATATAGAATTTATTTTAATCCACTATGTAATATATATTTATATTTAGTTGATTGATCATTATAACAACATATGAATGGTTTTTCTTCATGAGGATAGTCTATGTATGATTTTTAACATACCATACAATTATCTAAATACCTTTTGGTTTAAGGGATGTTCATTTCATTAGTGGAATTTTGAGCCACCTATTCTACACCATCTAATATAGATATATCTTCTTTCATGTCATTGAATAGAGACATTGATATATCATTATATTGTCTCAAGAGTGACATGTTAATTAAAATTCCTTTCTATTTATTTTTATTGTTCCTCATGGTGTTGATAGATATATAATTATTCTATTAAATAGATTATTCATCAATAAAAATGTATTTTATTATGAATTATTGAATAAAATTTCCAATCTTGAAAAATAGAACAACCATAATTATATAGAATCCAATTAAGATGAATCCCTTCCAAAACGAATTGATATGTCTTTATACAGATATTCTCAGTGCTTAATTGGGGGGGGGGGCTGAATCTGTGGTGGGATATTTCCATTAAAATTTCAACATTTTATCTCTTTACTTATCAGACTTATTTGGTTCTTGATTTTCTAACTATTATACACATATATAATTCTTCAAAATGCATAAAATAGAAAAGATCTATTAAAGGATCAAAGTCCAATAAAAAAAGTCTAATCCTTAGGGAAACTGGGGAATAATCCTCAATTACAGATGCCACTATAATGGGATACAAATATATTTGGTTGGATTGAAAACAATCTTGAACATGAAGGGTGGAAAAAACACTCAATAGTGGGGGGCGGTACCTAAAATAATCCGGATTCCTTGGACTAGAGATAACATAGTATAATTTTTTCATAATATTAGATCATTTTAGTAACTTTTAGTCATTCTTAAACTTCATCAATTCCTTTGAAACATCATGATTTTTTTACCATATGTGATTTTCCTAGAATATTTTAATGTTAGTTTTTATAATCCTTAATCTTTTACATGTATAAAATCTTGAATGAAAATCATACTCTTATTCACTTATCTACACAACAGTCCACAAATTCTGTATAGTATAAATTCAAAATCTACAGCTTCTCTTTTTTCATTATTTTCAAATAGAAATTCACTAAACCTTATTAGGTTCTCCCTATTATTTTCTCTAATCTATAAAATATATTTACAAAACACTATTTATTCTTCCCAATTAATTTTTTTATCTTCAAATAAACTCAATCTTATTATCATCCTCAATTAATTTTATTTTATTCTTTTTCAATTGAAAACAGAATATTGTGAATCACTTTAACAATTTTCATCTCTTCAATATTAATAATAATGATTAGATTCATGTAAGAAAAAATAATTCTAAAAAAGAATATTTTGTTTGACATCAGTATTATATAATCCAGACCAATAATTTTCAAAATAATATATATATATATAATAACTGTATAAAAAAATTACTTATTTTTCTCTGTCTCTCTTCATGATTCTAGTATTTACAAAACTGCATAGATATGATATTTTAATTACTATGATTTATAGAAATTAATTTCATATTGAATCTTTATCAACTTCTCTTATGAAGTTAAAAAATTCCCAACCTTAACATCTTATCATAATAACTATGTATATTAAATTATCTAGAATAGTAAGAACATACAATAACATTCATAATTATTATTCTCCAAATCATTCAGCTATTTTTTTTATTTAAAATGGTTTTAAATATATTCTTAAAAGAAATAAAGTTATTTAGTCATGGAACTTATAGCGGCATAGGTTACTACAAAAAATACATCTTCCATTTTATAACAATTTGAAATATGATAGATAGAGTATCATAATTATAATTTAATAAATGATTCACCAAAAAGAATAAAAAATAATCTTTTTAATTTACTAATGACGTCAATGATCAAGATTTAAGTGGAATATCATCTTCTTATTCTTCTGATAAATGAGCACACAATATACCTAAATTCTTTATTCCACTATATCACATTTATTTCTTCCTAGAAAATTATTCCTATGTATATATGCATTGAAATTTCAATCTTATTCTTTTTCATATATAGAACCCTTATAACTCGTCTTCTATTAATACTTTATTTCAACATTCAAGATATCTAGATGATCTCTATTGAAATTTTGACTTAATATACCATAAAATATTTATAGGAATATAAATGTTTCTCAGAATCATTTGTTTTATTATGTAAGGTTATATTTCATAGAGAAACTGATGAAAATTTCTCGCATAAATGATTAACATATACACAACCAAAGTATTGTTAAATTAGGATCAATAATTATATATTATAATTGTATAACACTGATGGATGATCATCTATAATGGAACAACCATTTAAAAATAATACTCAGAAAAAATTCCATTCACAAATAGGATATGAATAGTTTATTATAACATATCATACCCTCTTCATGGAAAATATGCATAGAAGAACCACAATATCAAATATAATATGTTAATCTCTAGATTATACATTATTGATTCATCTCTTCATTAAAGTTACATGAATAATTTCATGAAATATCTGTGGATGTCGTCAATGAAGCATTGTGCTTATGAAAAAACATCATATGCATGTAAATTTCATTCCTTATGAAAGGGGACACATTCTTGGTATCTTCTAAGCCTGTGAAACAATCACAATATTTTCATCTTATTAAAGCTTATATAATTCAAATATAGTCAATGAAAAGAACGATAATATGATATAATCTACTATAGATGAAACCATTGGAGGTTAAAAGGGTTTTGTAATCACCAAGATGTTATTAGAGACATTTTCTTCCATAATAAATATTTCTTATATTATATAAAATGAACTCATTCATCTTATAGAAAAATAAAAAAACATCTTATATCATTAATGAAGAATGTTAAATTATTAAAACAATATATCCATGCATATTCCAATAATCAAAATGGAGAAAAATATATTAAATAAGAAA
The DNA here is from genome assembly GCA_963277665.1 of Viscum album. Lineage (NCBI taxonomy): Eukaryota > Viridiplantae > Streptophyta > Magnoliopsida > Santalales > Viscaceae > Viscum > Viscum album. Next base: position 1,530,027,792 of record OY728120.1, on the reverse strand, counting down.
AATAGAATTGGAAAATTTGGATCTATCAAAAATTCTAATATCATTAACCCCATTAATATAAGTATTAAAAAGACACATAATATTATTAATCCAATCAAACTTTTATAAATGTATTATATATAAAACCTTGAAATAAATTTATTGAATAATATACAATGAAATGAAATGATATATATAAGAGGTATTATGACTATTGGAAGAGTAATCTGACTGTTTCTCAATATGACCAATGGTCAATATGGACATTAGAAATATGACTGTTGGTAAAGATGTAATCATTATAGTGAGAGTTAATAAAAATCCATGATAAATTATTATTAATGGATAAATGAGAATTGATTTCCTTAAATAGTAGAGGTGTGGATTCTGAATAACAATTATCCAAAAATGGGAGGGATAAAACATCAATGGGGTTTGACCTTGGCCATTTCCCAGAAGAGATTAAACATGTTTGGATTGAATGAAATTAACTTATTTCTATGTAAAAGTTATTAGAGATTAAATATAGACTAATGGAAGCTAAACCACCCAATGAAAATATAACTATCTCACACATTATCCATACGGTGTAATCGGTGTAATATGGGGTTATGTATGTATATTTTTTTCTCATAAACATGTAAATTCAATTATATAAATGAAATAGTTATTTTGTCAATCCGTGTTTCTATATTAGTTTTTTCACTTAAATATTTATGAAAATAGTATGAAGTTAATAATTTGAATTTTTGATACAAGTATAATTTTATTTTTAGAAAATAAGAAATCATTTATCAGAAATTTAGTTATTCAATATAATGTATATTTTCTTGATATATCATTTAAATACACTATTTATTTATTTAGAATCAATAATATTAATTTAAAATGGCTATTAAGCGTTTATATATGTTAGAAATTTGTGTATTTCATAAAATGTTTTATATTTTCTATAAATAAGTATTTTTTATTTAACTACTATAAATATCAAATTTGGAAATGTTTTTTGAAAAAATAATAATTTAAATCTCCATGTTGAAATTTTTTTATGGTGAATTTTTTAGAGTATTCTAATATAATTTTTTTAGTGAACATAAAAAATAAAAATAACAATTTTTATTATTTTTTATGAGTTAGATTCTATCTAAATAGGATGTAATAAATAATTAAATAGAATCCAAAAATACAATATTTCATTTTTTAAATATTTTTTATATATTTAATCAATTTTCATACCTAAAAACGACATTCCAAATTCTACAATAGAAATTTAGATTTTAGATGATATATTTTGTTGAAAAAACACTTTTCCACATACAATGTACTTTTGAAATATTGATTTTTTTATCAATAGATTATGATAATATGAAAATGACTCAAATGAATAAACCCATGAGTAAAACAAATGGAAAATACTATGGTTTTTCATTTTCCACAACCTAGAATTCCATGACCTACCTTCGGAAGTGATTATAAATTCCACCTCTTTTACTATAAATACCCACCCATTCCCAATTATTGTATAATCCATATACTTATTACATAAATTTAGGGTAATTTTACTTCCCAAATTGTCCCACTATTGTGTCATTATTTCCTTATAGTTCCATCTTCACGATTTATGAAGAAATACATGAATGTAAAAGAATTATCCTCTTCTTATTTCCCATCAAGGAATCATGTTTTTAGTATTCCTTCTAAATGATAAATTATGTTATTTCCATAGAACATAAATTTTCCCATTACTTCCAAAATATTTTTTTACCAGTGGGACACTTTTATTCCCTCTCATTATTCCCTTTTCATAATCCACATTGTATATCACCATGCAGTCAAATTCATTTCATGATTTTTTTTTGAAATATTGTAATATCATGAATACCAAAACCATTCATTATCCATTAACATTTACCTATATATAAATATAATTTATTTATTCTTCAATAGACATGTACAAAAAACCACTTTCCATTTCTATGGGTTACCAATGATGTAATATTCTTTTATATATGAGTTTATTTTTCACTCAATGATTTTATATGAAACCCATTAATTTTTCTCCTCAAGTTATTATTGAAATGATTTATTATGATCAATCCGGATCAATTGAATTAATCCATATAGAGAGAGAGCCCTGATAGAACTCTAATTCATTGGGTAAATAATTAATCCTTATATAGGGAATGTTTCTTGAAACCATGGTGACTAACCATGGTAGATATGATTTATGACACCTTTATGATAAAGCAAAATAAAATGGTTATGAATGTATCTTTTTTATGTTGTATAGAAATTTACATATCATGATTCATGATATTTATATTATGATATGACTCGTGCTATAATTTTCATTACCAATTGTTATGCACCATGGTCTCATGATAAATATATCCCTTTATATTCCCATATTGAGATTTATGATGAGACATGTAATTTGATGAATACCCCATGATATGAGATATTGTAAAAGTAACTTCGGATGAACCTAGGAATAATTATTTCTTGTGTATTAGAATTGTTTTTATTATTCAGGTATTTCATTTCTAATTTCCATGTAACTAAAACATAAAATATATAGTGGGTTACTATGTTATGTACAATGTATTGATAGTTTTATATATCAAAATGGAAGGATTCCATATTTTTAATTAGATAATAGTTTATTAATTTAATGAAAATTGAATTAAAAACATTATTTAGAACACGAGGTTTAGTTATAAATTATGAATGATTGATGGAAATTTAGTGTAGTATTATGAATTTGGTTTTCAAGAAATGAAATCCCAGTATGGATAATACATGTGGATGTGGATCTGACACAATTATACTTATCAGTCATTTATTTTGAAAGGAAATATTATTATTTTACTCAATCATCACCTAGTACATGACAATAAGCTTGGCTACCGATTTTTTATCACTCTCGAGGGATATATTTGGCTAATAACATGTTTACTTATAAACCATAGTAAATGATATACTAAAAATTAAATTGTAATCATAGGAGATTAAAATCATTAAATCCTTAATAATGTTATTTTAGGATATAAAATCCATTTAATATTTCATGATTATAAAGGTAAAATAATTCACACTAATGATTTAGTATTTTATAAATATAGTAGGAAATAGAATGAATCCCATAAATATAGAGTATAAAATATGATGTATTGATTATCATTCTAACATGATGTAATTTGGATTTTAGAACATCCAGTGGATAATGAATCAACCATCCCATGTTTTTAATTATAACTTGAATCTTGTTGAAAACCCAAATTCTCCATGAAGAGAACAACATAAAGTTGTGTCCTTAATGGTTCAAACACCTCCATCCATTTTATATCTATTGATTCATTAATTTCTATACAATGGATTACCTCTTAGGAAATATGGTTTCTATACTCCATTATTTAGAGCTTGATAATTTCACTTTGTAAGTATACAACTTAGTAGGACAACCCGATTAGTGGTGGAAAGTAGTTAATAATAAATACCATGATGTGTTATTTATTCTATAGAGATGAAATGGTATAAGTTAATTTCCATGAATAAATATTTTACCCATTATATGAGAAAAAAATGGTGACTGAATTTTAGAGATGAAGTAGATGGAAAAAAAATCATTGGGAATATATGAACTAATATGTACAATACTTTCACAACACACCAATAAATTAGTTTTGATTACTAAATGAATGGATGATAGTTCATTTGGTGGAATGAGACCCAATATCTGGAAGAATCTAGAAAATAACGAAATTTAAAGATATAAAGAGATAGTTCGGAGCAATACATGAGTTGAAATATAGTATAGAGAGATGTAGTGGTCATACATGATAAATGAAAATAAGAGAGAAATGGATCCATACTTCAGGAAGTGTTTTCCTCATTTAAGACTTGGGAGGAAACTAAAATTTCAAACATGCAACAAATATGGGAAGAAATATTAGAGGAACTAATTTCTTGGGAGTTTAAAGTGATATAAGATTAGTAGTGATGGTCATAGAGATAAGATATATCACAGTGGGGTTATGACAAAGTAACTAAATGAATAAATCAAAAGGGAATATGGTGAAAGAACATCATTTAATTTAATCCTTCATGTGTGGGCGTCAAGGAAATTTTTCAAATCAATGTAAAAATCAGATTATAATAGAGGGAAATGACCATCAAACTCATCATATTCTAATAGAGAATGGTCATTCTTACATAATACTAATCGATGATGTACATGTTTCAAAGGATGTGGTGGAAGGTCCACTAATAGTGTTCACAATGCTAGAAACTAATTTTTTTATACTATACTCATACACATTTATTTATTTATTTCTTGTTTTAATTAAATGTAGTATCAAATCAAGAGATTCTAGATGTAGAGTTATCAATTTAAAATGTTGGGGGAATTATCTGAGCATCATGGGTGTTTCGAAATTCTACCAGAGTGGCATGAACCATGAGTAGAACCCATGGTCCACAAAATTTATTAAGAAAAATTGTAAAATTCAGGTGATTACACATGGTACATTATGGTTTTAACTTAAATAGAAAATTTAATTAAAAGAAATTGTAAATGAATAGATAAAATCCAAATCTTCTGGGACATGAGTGATATCAGTAAGAAGAGACCAATGAAACTACCCACAAAGCCCAGGTGTTCACTAAGAACATCATGTAGAAACCAAGAGATTACAACCACAAAAGTACTACTTAAAATAAGTGTGGACATTCACCTAATTTTGTGTCTTAGTAGCACAAAGTAAATAAGTCATTTATCCTGAAAAACACTTGAACACTGCTCATGAATAAAAAAGCATCTTTAATTCATCCAAATAACTATTTTTCAGTAGGGTCCCATCAATAAAATATAGTATTCAATATTTAGTACAAAAAAACAAGGTGTGAACTCCCACTCCAATATAAGACTCATAATTCTGTTTCCTTCTAGAGAAAATCCTCTAGGTCAGCCTACTGGTAAAATAAAATAAGGAAATGTTAGATCTAATGATTTATAATGTACACTACAAGAATCCTTATAAAAATTACATAGTAGATTCAGCATATAATAAGACTTAACATTTTTCAATGAATCCATACAACAATTTATTGTCCCTATATATCCTAAAAAATTATAGACAAAGTCATGTTTTCCATGGAACACCACTAACGATCAAGAAGATAATAATCCCTGATGAGGAGACTATTTTATTAAATTGAATTTAAAGGAAAAATATAAAAAATGAAAATAAAAAAGACTCAAACACCATTCCCACAAATTTGTTATTCCCACAGAAGTTGAATATAATAAAAATCAGGATTTCAGTCAAGCATAAATTACACTCTATCAAACAAACATTCTATAATACTAATATAATAATCATTCGATATCTTATTGTTATGATACCTTCTAGAATAAAATGTTTCATGTTCCTAAATCTAAGGGTAGAAGACATCCTTGCATCCTTCCTTAATAATAGGAGTGATATTTTTAAGCTTATTGCTATCCTATTAAACATTTTCATCAGAGGAGTATTCCTCTTCATCTAATGGGGATGAACCCTCTTAATCAGAGGATGATGAATTTGGTGGATTTTCAATAATTATATTCTATAGAGGGATATTTATTTTTTCCATTTAAATCAATGTGGTGGTAGTGATAATGGTTCTATGAAACTTAGTGTTATTAACGTGTTCTAGAGTCATCCAAGGGTGTTGAGTGATAAAACACTGAGAATTAAAAAATGATTCTTTACCTTTTTTTTGTCTCTAGAGTGTAGATATTCATCATCAATTTGTTGTTTTAACTCACTATCATGTTGATAATAATCAACAGAAATTGATTTATCATATTTTTCCATCTCATGATTGGATTGAACGTCTCAAAAATTGGATAAAATTAGTTCAGCATTATTAACTGCATCCATAAACCGATATAAAATAATAACATTAGTGCAATTGGACTATGATTGGCAGGAATTTAGGGTTGGTGAAAAATTTACTGGGACCACCGAGTTAGAGGGTTCTTCATTTTCATTAGAAAGCCTTCTATCTTTCTCAGTCCTAACGTATTTCCATTTACTCGTTAGAGGTTTCTAATAGTTTCTATTTCTCATGGGGCCTATCCTAGAGCCATAATTTCTAAGGGAATTTTCATGATATTGATAATTTGTGTAGTGTCGAGGTAGGTTTACATATACAACTTCTTGGAAAGAATGAGTGTCACTGTTCTGGATCCAGATAACTCATGGTATGTGTTTCATAAGACCATCCTCAAACGCACACACATGCAATAGATGGACTTGTGTGGTTTTGTGTAGAATAATATAATTTAATTGGATTCCCTATTAGTTTTTAAACAGGTAAGATGAACAATTATTTGAAGAAGTGCAATGATAGACCTGGGAATCTTAAGAATGGATGCAAGTCAATTTCATATGTCTTGAATTGAGAACCTAGAGTTATTTTCAAAACTGATACATGGAATGATAAACATTAGATTCAAGAACCTCTAATTGACTTATTTAATTAAATTAAAAGTGAATAAAATAAGAAATAATATTTAAATAGATTAAAAATGTTTACATAATCCTTGCATAAAATTAAATAATTCCTGAAAATTAACCTAAACCACCGATAGAATTAGAGTTAGAGTTATTCATTGAACACATTAATTGATATAAGAAAACATCAAAGACCACATATAGAAGAGAATATGATGAGTATGTGTAATTAAATAAGAAACTTCAAAATAATTTGGGGAATAGCCTTATTCGACTAAGTTTGTATCCTTGGGGAGAACCTATTCACCTTATAAAGAAGAATATTTTTCAATCAGGATATGCATTAATTTTAGAAAAAGTAATATGATCATAGTGAATAAAAAGTATCCTCTTATAATGATTGATGATTTATTCAACTAGTTTCATGGGGTTTAATTATTTTCCATGACAGAACTCTGATCATGGTATCATCTGTTAAGGGTGTTGAAAGTGGATACGACTAATACTTACTTCCTAAAAAGATATGGTAATTATGGTTATTTTTATTCCCTTTATATTGAACAATGTTCATCATTATTTTTTAGATTTAATTAATAAAGTATTTAAATATTACCTTGATAAATTTGAGGTGGTTTCTATTAACAATATTATGATATATTGAAAATGATATAGGATGAATGAGGTTTATATGAGGTTTATATTAAAAAAATAACTATAAGGAGAATCTATTTTTTTAAATAAGTAAAAATGAGTCTTGGTTAAAAAATTATTGGAGCATGTCATAACTAGTAAAGGAATATCATTTTATCCTATCAAGATAATTTCAGTGTAGAAGAATCCACATCCTTTTACTATAACTAATATTTTATATTTCCATGTTCTAGTAGGTAACCATAAAGATAGGTGAAAAACTTTTCACTACATTCTAACCAATAACCAAGGTAACCCGTATGAGCATTATATATATCATGATAACAGTGTTTAAACAATGTTTCTATGATCTCAGGATGTAGTTGGTTTGTAAACCAGTGCTATAATAACAATCTAATGGCGATTTAAATGTAATTTATTTTGATGAATACATAAAAGGACATGGATGTGTACTCATGAAATATGAAATAGTGATTTTATATTGAAAACACCATTACTGACTCGTTAATTGTCTTATCATACTCATGACCTAAAGTTATCTATAGTCATAATATCTATGTAGATATTAAGACACTATCATTTTGGGGAAAATATGATATATACACATATAACTAATATTTTAAGAATATATTCACATATAATGAGATCATCATTTGTCAATGAAGATGGTTAGATATAATCAAGGGATATATTTTTTATATTTACTACCATCATGAACAATAGAATAAGTCAGCTGATGAACTTTGAATGAAGGTACCAACAACTCTATCCATGATGTAGATTGATAAAGACCACATCTTCTTGGATATGAAAAATTTGGGTATGAATAATTTAATATTATGAAATACATCATACTTTTCCCCAATTATTTCCCAACTATCTGTAACGACCCAAAATTTTTTCATGGAAAATTCCTCTTGATCTAATTAAATGTCTTATTATATAGGATTGTTATATAACATATGTACGTACTTGGTATAATGTTTTTGTATTTCAAAATACTATTAATAATTGATACCATTTCTAATATAGTGGTTGAATAGTGATCACATGATTAGAATAAATTTAGGGTTTTAACAAATCCAATTTACTCAGAAAAAGGAAGTGATGGCCTCATCCAGTAGACTTTCCCCATACGAAGCCCATTTTTTGGAGCTCCGAAAGGAGGTGGTGACATTGTGCTTCACTATTGTCCAAGCCCAAGATGATCTGCAACATGTTAAGATCGAACAGAACTACCTATGAGAGAAGTTAATGTTGATAGAGATTACCACAGGAGCGATGTTATATGACCTACACCACAAGTCTGTCACCATCGTGCACCTTACCCTAAGGTTTTATGCGAGTGTTATAAGAGGTTATGTAACAAGACATTATCACTATGATTATGTTCATTATTTTTGTATATAATAATTAATATACATTAATTTTATTATTATTAAGTTATAAATAGTTTTTAAATAAAAAATAGTATTTTTAGTTATTATTCAACTAAGGAATATATATTTACAAATTAATGGATTTTTGAATTAAATAATATTTTAATAAAATATTATAAAATTACTTTTTATTATATATATATTATTTTATAATTTTTTGGAATACAATTGTAGTATTTATTTAGTTTTGAAAGACGTTTCTATCAAAACCCATGAATTTTTGTAATTCCCCGACCCCAGAAGCCAAGATTCAGCCTAAAATTTCATGTCTTGAAAGACCGATTAGTTTAGTAGCCTTGGATGTACTAGATACATTCATAAGGTTTACATTACATCATAAAATGGAAAAATACAACAACATTATCTCCATAGACAACACTGAGATCCCATTGACTATCCCTGGAGGTCAGTCATAATATACTTCTTTGTATCATGGGAAAATAAAACATAGAAATGGGTGAGCTCAGATGCTCAGTAAGAATAACAATATAGCGGAAACATTCATAAATAAGAATAAACATTTAAGGAAATGTATAACTAAAACAAAAGCCTTTTAAACATGAAATTCAGCATAATATAGAAATGAAAAAATGAAATAATGCCATTTACTTACTCACATGAATATTCTACTAGTTGAATAATATCATGAAATATCTATAACCACTTTCATAATAATGGAATTCATAATGCCACACTATCATAACCACATATTCAAGGCCTTATGCCAAGAATACAAATAAGATTTTGTCAAGGCCTTATGCCAAGACCGTAGTTTGTTTCCTGAGACCTACCGATGCATCAACGAGCTATAGCGGGCTCCACCTGTAACTTACTAAGTATAATGCATTCCACATATGAAAAGTTTTAAACATATCATAAATATTCGTATTAAAACTAGCTTAGGAAATGTCAATACATTAACCACAAACCATGAATGGTATAAAAATAGCACATCCACAGTCAAACATAACTCATTAAACACAATATGGAAGATTGTATTGTATCAGATTAACCTCAATTGATAATAATGAATGATATTTACATATATTGAAATAATCATTAAACTATTGAGAGAAATATCCCTATTTTTCTTGAAAACATTTAAAAGTCACACTATTTGTCAAGAAGTAATTTAAAATATATTTTAGAATCAAAGTGTCCCATACCACTATGAAACTTTTAAAAGTAATTTTTATTTTAAAACATTAATGTCCATTTATATAAATCCTTAAAAAAAATTAAAACATGGAAATCAATGAGAATGATTTTGAATAATAAATCTTCAAAACATTTTAAAATGATATTTTACGTAGAGTTCATAACCAAAAGAGAGAAAATTGAATACAAATAATTGAGGTAACCAAACATTGTAATATCATTAGAATAAAGGTATTCATGATATACTATGTCAAAGTACATCATATACACCATATAAAAGTGATTTGGTGTATAACAACAAAGGAGCCTCAATGGAATGTAAATTGAGATGAAATATCTCATAAAGGATGTATCCTTAGGTTATGGATAATTCAACGACATAATTATGTCTGAAAAATATAAATAAACTCAATATGATTGGATATTTAGTGTAAAACAATCAATGTACATTCACATATATTCTTGTAAAAACAACACCAATGAATTAGATGTTTATCTCAATAAATGGAGATTGAGTTAAAATTACTCTTATCAAGTTCATATTGATGACATGAGAATTTATCAATGGAGTGATGATGTGTATCAAAAGTATATCCACAGAAATGGGAGTGTAAATTATGACATAAGCAAATAAAAAGTGATTCCACACATAATCTTGGAGTAAAATAATCAATGAAGTATGCGTAAAGCCGAATGAGTGGAAATTAAAATTTCTAATTCCCTTATCAATTTGGTAACTTACGAAACAAACAACCATGAAAGAAGGATAATACAATGAGGATGTAAATATCCATACACTAAATTACATTACACAATGAAAACAATCATGGGTAGTACACACACCACTTGCAATAAATAATTGGTGAACAATGGAAATCTCACGGAATTAAAAATGAGATAAGAAACCCCTTACTTTGTACTTTTTCCTTGGTCGAGGGTAGGTTAGACTCCTGTATAATGGTTAAATAATTGTTATTGAATTACACAAGAATCATATACATTAATATGATATCATATATGATCTTTTAACATTGCTTTGTTAATAATACCTTAGTATTATCGTCGTTTCGGGTGTTAACTTACTCATTTTCTTTTATTTGTTTTGTCACATAAGTCATCTATTTTATGGATAGGTTTTATCTTATTAATATACACAATGATATCAATTCATTAAACATTATTTTTAATCATCAAATGAAAATTAGTCTTGAATGTATATGATGAGTAATGAATCTCATCGCGTTCATGGAGACAGTAGTCCGTACGTATGCATGAGCGGCAATATCATTATTTTGATATTAAAATAATATATAATTGGATGGTATGTCATATATAAAGAACAATGATCATGTTATATTTATTATTTACATGAATTACTCATCATTATTATACACATAAAAATAATAATGTATTGAATAACACTTACACCATGACGTGGAGACGGTAAGCCGTACGTACGCATGTATGGTGACATGTCATTCAAGGGTTGGATAGTATAATGAATTTGGTTGTTCCGTATTTATAATAACATCTCAGTATATAGAAGAAACTGGAGTTATTATTTTAGATTTTAAATAACAAATAAATAAGATGTGGAAGAAGAAAGGAACTTGAGAGAGGGTGGTGAAATCATTACATCATCTTCAGGTTCTTCATTTTGATTTGATCAAAAGGGCACCTTAGGTTGGATTTCGGAAAAAAATGGCCTTTATGTTTTAGTGAGGGATGTTGAGATAATAGTTTTTCAGGGTTTGGTTGATCCAAAAGGCTTTGAAGGTGTAAATTCGAGTGAAGGGAGAGTACCCTTTTATAAGAGGGGTGAAGGGAACCTCTGGAAAAGATAGAAATATTAATTTATAATAAATTCACATTCGGTTTCTAATGGGTCCAAAGTTTATTATCTAATGTTTAAGGTGGGTATGGGTTGAAATCCTTTAAAACAATAGATTTTAGACAGTTTTGGGTCACTATACTAACCTTATCATTTATATTTAACTCTTAGTTAAATTGTTTGACATTTACCATGTCTCTTTTTATTTTTATATTATTTGGTTATTAAACATACTATAAACATCCAATCGACCCCCAAGTGGTCCTTTAATGATACACCTATCATTATATAAGTCCTTTGGACGAACCTTAAATTTTCAGGAATAGAATATCAATTAATAATATAATATTTGTTTTAAAAACTCTTTTATGTCAATTTTGACACTATTGGGTATTTTGTTTTTGGTAATTTCATAACAGCATTATTACTTCAAAACAAATTTATATAACCAATAATAATATGTCATATTAACCTATAAATTAGTGGAATTCATAAAAACTATCAAATTACGTTTATTTTGATATTTATAATATCAACTATTTTAATATTTCATTAATTATTTAATTACTGCATCACCATTGTGTCATAAATAAATTAAATTATTTAATGTCTAAAAATTATAAATAAAATACCATTATGTAGGAAATATTTTTAGATTTATAATTAATATTTATAATCTAATTTATCTTATGTATAACTCAATATTAAAAAAGTTTTAGTTATTAAACGTTGATTATATCTCTTTTAACTCTTCTTTGAATTAAATAATAATAAATGTCCTAATCTAATCCAAGTGGACCTAAATGATAATATTTTATTCCTAAGGTTTTTTTGGCCTAAATACACTTTTGAAATAGAATTAGGACTTGCGTTAGGGTAATATTAATATCAGTTTTACCCTAAATTACCCTATTTACTTTTAACCGTCGTAAATAAAAGTAAAATGTTACTATTCACCAAAATTTATTTTCATCTCATTGAACCACATTTTACTCCTTGATATTAACCGTGTCTCTCAGATTTTCTAAATTCCACTCACATAAGTGGTAAAATTATGTTTTATGTGAATTTGAAAATTCTCCTAGGAGAAGGGTAAAAGACGGTGAAAAGTTCAATAAAATTTCTATATATCTAAAATTATTATATACTGAATCCAATGAATTACATTGAACTTATATATATATTATGTATATATATTTACCTAAAATAAATTTAAATAAAATAAATAATTATTTAAATAAAAATTTGCTTTTAAACTATAACTCAGTGTTTTCCACTATTCATCAAAAATTGAAAGTTTTTAGAAAAATACCAAAATTTCACCCTAGGATAATTTCGATATTCTGAATCCAAAAATGAAGACCATTTTAAAAGTTAAATTTTATTTAATTTCAAAATTTGGCTATTACTATTCATAATGGCTAGTTTGATTGGTTGTGACGTGTGATGGGACTCGAAGTTGCGTACAACACACGCTACTGTATTATTCAAAAATAAGCATACCGTGGATGCTTAGGGTGTTACATTCTCCTCTCCTTCAAATAATTTCGTCCTTGAAATTTTTAAAATTGGGGTTGGGAATATAATGGAAAGTCCCACATCAGAAAAAAGAGCCAATAAAACTATCACCTTAAAAGAAAGAAAGTGAAGTACAAGGGTCAACCAAGATAACTCATACTAGGATTCCATATAGGAAACATGGATATGGGAGATAAACTAAGTGTCAAGTTCTGATGGAGAGGGATATAAAACATGGTCAAGAGAAAGTTAACAACAATAAAACCACAAACTTGTGATGGGACAAACTTTCATTAGTTTCCCAGTAGGAAAAGTAAATGAACAACATTTTTGTTGTTTTAAGTTACATTACATAAAGATGAGGAATTAATTTCTGAGATTGACTAAGAACATAAAGAAATATAATTAATTTTAAATTAAAGTTTCATTCTATAATAAATTTGTACTACTAACTCATTTTTTTTAAATGATGAGTATTTAAGAAGATTTGGGCACACTGGAAGAGCTAGAATAAACTTGTATAGAAACACATGATCCACGAAGGATAAACTATATATTTACATTGTATTTAGAGATTAATCAAAACCAAAATGGTTGGTACAAGATCTGATGATCCCCCAAAATTATATTCCTTTAGATAAAGAAACACTGATCTTAATTTCTAAAATTAAACCAACCATACCCCAAAGTTAAATAAATACCATTCAATAAACAATTTCTCTTAAAATCCTTCAATATAATCCAAACTATTATTGAAACCCAAAACTTAGAAGAACTTGGTTATGTAGTCTTTCACGTTAAATTGTATCTCCAAATAACATCAACTACTCTTAAAGTCACACACTTAAAATTAATTAACCTAATAAAACATTATCTATTATAGGTTAATCATTTCTATAAATAACCCAAATCACTATAAATCCTCAATAAAAACATAGATAAAAATCCACCAATAATCCTAAAATGAAATCCCATAGTATTCTATTTTACTTGGGCATATAGTGTTCCCAACAAAGACAACATCTTCCAAAATAACATTTATCACATAATCACCAAATCATTTTCTTATACTAAGGGTATTCATTTGATAAGAAATAATAACCCAAATCAACTTATTATTGATCCATAAAATCATTTAACTAAAAATAATTAGTCACACAAACAAGGGACCTCACGTAGTCCAGTGGTAGGTGATAAATCCCAATCACAATTTGGTTGTGGGTTCAATTCCCACATCTTTTTCCAACGCGACGGATTGTCACACGGTCTGCGTGTTGTCCATTTTCAAAAACTATATTTTATACCATTACCAAAATGAGATAAATTCCTCAAAATAACCATAACAAAATTTTAACCATAAATGTTATCTCATACCTTTCATTTTCATCCCAAAATATAATAAATTGTAATTTCCTCAAACCTAATGATCATATAAAACTAAATTTTTATATATAACTATATCAAAAAGATAAAAGATAAGTCTTCCTCCAATATCATTCTCACATGGAAAACTACAGGGTTAAAAATATAAGAGAAAATTATTCCAAAGTAATCCCACCAACAAGGAGAACTAATAAATTTAAACATTTATCCAACCATTTATTTCCACATAGCTTCTTCTTTGACCAAGAAAATATCCTATAAAATTGGGAATTCACTCGGGTAATGGAAAGGTCCCCTACATTTATGGAAAGTGACTTTAAATGGATTTTTGGGACCATTTTTAATTTCATTCATAGTACTCTATATTTTTCCTTGGCAATTCTTCACTTTATGTCCGTATTTCCCGCAAGTAAAGCATTTCATTATTCTGTTGAGACACATTCCTGGGTGTCTCTTTCCACACTTCTTGCATGATGGAAATTTAGGATTCTTTTCTCTGTGGTCTCCAATTCTAGAGATCTTATCATTCATCACCTTTCTCTTCTTTGTTGAGTCCGAGAGTTGGTTAATATATATGTTGTTGGTCATATTTTTGGAAAACTTATTTGGGATGAACACGATATC
Source organism: Viscum album (assembly GCA_963277665.1). Lineage (NCBI taxonomy): Eukaryota > Viridiplantae > Streptophyta > Magnoliopsida > Santalales > Viscaceae > Viscum > Viscum album. The sequence continues at coordinate 1,530,012,709 of OY728120.1, read as the reverse complement.
TTTTTGCCTATCAACATTCCATTTTGTTGCTCATTTCCACCATCTTTCCCACCTTGAACATCATTCTCAAAGTTACTATGACTTCCTTAGACTCAATCCATTGACTGAAACTAGAAATTATTGTGTGAGTAACAGTAGTCATAAAATCATTTAAAGAATATCATGACACCATATTATCAATTTGAAACACCTTAAGATTAACCAAGGTCATTTATTCTCATCTTATATTAATATACCTCAAATTGGTTTGTATAGAAAATATAAATTATCCTAAGAATATCCCCCCGGAGTGTAATAACCAAGAGTGTAGAAAAGCCCATTGTCGTGCACCAGTTCCCGTTCGAGTGTAGCTCAAAGCGGTGTTTTGGGGTTTTACCCCTAGGTACATCTGTGCTAGAGCCACCTCTACCTTCTCGTATCCAGACAGGGATGTATTGCTTAGAAAACTCACAAAATCTATACAATACCAAAATTCTAGGAAGTTCTTCTATACTAATACTCAAAGTCTCTCTTAGGTATATGTGCTCTAATCAAATTTTATCTAAATATAGTTTCCAAGGTTTGTACAAAACTTTCTCTGATACCAACTGTAATGACCCGAACCCAGAAGCCCGGAGTTGGTGCCTTATTACGTATAATTGGAATGATCATAAAAGTTCAAGTCTCAAAAGACCAAATAGTTTAGTATCCTTGGATGTACTAGATACATTCATAAGGTTTACATTACATCATAAAATGGAAAACTACAACAACATTGTCTCCATAGACAAAACTTAGATCCCATTGACTATCCCTAGAGGTTAGTCATAATATACATCTTTGTATCCTAGTAAAATAAAACATAGAAAGGGGTGAGCTCAGATACTCAGTAAGGATAACAATATAGCAGAAACTTTCATAAATAAGAATAAACATTTAAGGCGATGTATAACTAAAACAAAATCCTTTTAAACAAGAACTTTAGCATAATATGGAAAAGATAAAATGAAATAATTCCATTTAATTACTCAAATGGATATTCTAATAGTCGAATAATCCCATGCAATATCAATAACCACTTTCATAATAATGTAATTCATAATCCCACACTATCATAACCACATAGTCAAGGCCTTGTGCCAAGACAACAAATAAGATTTTGTCAAGGCCTTGTACCAAGACACTAGTTTGTCTCATGAGACCTACCGATGAATCGAGGAGCTATAGAGGGCTCCACCCATCACTTACTATGTCCAATGAATTCCTCATATGAAAAGTTTGAAACATAATATAAACATTCATATTAAAACTAGCATAGGAAATGTCAATACTTTAACCAGAAACCGTGAATGGTATAAAAATATCACATCCACAGTCAAACATAACTCATTCGATAAAATATGGAACATTTTATTGTATCAGATTAACCTCTATGGAGAATAATGAAGGATATTTACATAGATTGAAATAATCATCAAATTATCGAGATAAATATCCCCATTTTTCTTGAAAACATTTAAAAGTCACACTATATGTCAAGAAGCAATTTAGAATAGATTTTTGAATCAAAGTGTCCCATACCACTTTGAAACTTTTAAGAAGAATCGTGATTTGAAAACTTTAATGTCCATATATATAAATCCTTAAAACTATTTTTAAAACATGGACATAAATGAGAAATATTTAGAATAATAAATCCTCAAAAAAAATTTAAAATGATATTTTAGATAGAGTTCCCAACCAAAAGAAAGACACTTGAATACAAATAATTAAGGTTACCAAAAGATTTTAATATCATGAGAATAAAGGGATTCATGATATACTACGTCAAAGTACATTATATACAACATATAAAAGTGATTTGGTGTATAATAACAATGGAGCCTCAATGGAATGTAAATTGAGATGAAATATCTCATAAAGGATGTATCCTTAGGTTAAGGATAAATCACCGACATAATTATGTCTGTAATATATAAATACACTAAATATTTTTGGATATTCAGTTTAAAACAATCAAAGGACATTCACACATATTCTTGTAAAAATAACACCAATGAATTAGATGTTTAACTCAATAAATTGAGATTGAGTTAAAATTACTCTTATCAAGTTCATATCAATGACTTGAAAATTTATAAATGGAGTTATTATGTGTATCAAAAGTATATCCACAGAAAGGGGAGCGGAAATTATGATATAAGAAAATAAATTGTGATTACACACATAATCTTGGAGTAAAATAATCAATGAAGTATGCGTAAAGCTGAATGAGTGGAAATTGAAATTTCTAATTCCCTTATCGATTTGGTAACTTATGAAACATACACCCATGAATGAATGATCTTAAAATGATGATGTAAATATACATAATCTAAAGTATATTATACAATTAATACAGTCAGGGGTATTACACACACCACATGCCATAAATAAGTGGTGAACAATGGAAATCTCACGGAATTAAAAGTGAGGTAAGAAACCCCTTTATTTGTAATTTTTCCTTGGTCGAGGGTAGGTTAGCCTCATGTATAATGGTGAAATAATTTTTATTGAATTATACATGAATCATATACATTAATATGATATCATATATGATCTTTTAACATTGCTTTGTTAATAATATCTTAGTATTAGCGTCATTTCAGGTGTTAACTTACTCGTTTTCTTTTATATGTTTTGTTACATAAGTCATGTTTGTTATGCAAAGGATGTATCTTATTGATATAAATAACGATATCAAATCCTTAAACATTATTTTTAATCATCAAATGAAAATTTGTCTTGAATGTATACGATGGGGAATGAATCTCATCGCCTTCGTGGAGATGGTAGTCCGTACGTACGCACGAGCGACAATATAATTATTCTGATAATAAAATAATATATAATTGGATGGTAGGTCATATATACAGAGTCAATATAATGTTATATTTATTATTTACATGAATTACACATCAATATTATACCCATCCAAATAATAATGTATTGAATAACATTTACACCACGACGTGGAGACGGTAAGCCGTACGTACGCACGTATAGTGACATGTCATTCAGGGGATGGATAGAATAATGAATTTGGTTGTTCCATATTTATAATAACATATCAGTATATAGAAGATACTAGAGATATTATTTTAGAATGGAAATAACAAATAAAGAAGAAGTGGAAGAAGAAAGGAACTTGAAAGAGTGTGGTGAAATCATTACCTCTTCTTTGGGTTCTTCCTTTTGATTTGATCAAAAGGGATTCGTAGGTTGGCATTTGGATCAAAACAAGGAATCTGGGTTGAAGTGAGGGAAGTTTAGAGAATATTTGTACCGGGGTTGGCCAAGATAAAAGGCTTTTAAGGTGTAAATTAGAGATAAGGGGGAGTACCCTTTTATAAGAAGGGTGAGGGGCACCTTCGGAAATTCTATAAATATTAGTTTATATTAAATTCATATTCTGTTTCGAATGGGTCCAAAGTTGATTATTTAAAGGTTATGGTGTGGATGGGTCTAAATCCTTTCATCCAATGGATTTTAGATAGGTTTGTGTCACTATATTAACCTTATAATTTATAATTAACTCTTTGTTAAATAGTTTGACATTTACCATGTCTCTTTGTATTTTTATATTATTTGGTTAATAGACTTACTATATACTTCCAAGGGACCCTTAGTGGTCGTTTAATGATACACATATCATTATATATGTCCTTTGGCCGAACCTAAAATTTTTAGGAATATAATATCAATTAATAATATAATATTTGTTTTAGAAACTCTTTTATGTCAATTTTGACACTATTGGGTATATTGTTTTTGATAATTTCATAACAAAATTATTAATTCAAAATAAATTTATATAACCAATCCTAATATGTCATATTAACCTATAATATTAGTGGAATTCATAAAAAGTCTAAAATTACATTTATTTTGATATTTATAATATCAATTATTTTAATATTTCATTAATTAGTTAATTACTGCATCACCATTATCTCATAAATAAATTAAATTATTTAAGGTCTAAAAATTATAAATAAAATAAAATTATGTAGGAAATATTATTATCTTTCTAATGAATATAAATAATCGAATTTATCTTATGTATAACCTTATATTAAAAAAGTTTTATTTATTAAACTTTGATTTTATCTCTTTTAACTCTTCTTTGATTTAAATAATAATAAATGTCCTAATCTAATCTAAGTGGACCTAAATGATAATATTTTATTCCTAAGGTTGTTTTTTGTCGAGATACACTTGTACAATAGAATTATTTCATGTGTTAGGGTAATATTAATATCATTTTTACCTTTAATCACCTTATTTACTTTTAACCGTGGTAAATAAAAGTAAAAAGTTACTATTCGCCAAAATTTATTTTCATCTCATTGAACCAAATTTTACTCCTTGATATTAACCTTGTCTCTCGAATTTTCGAAATTCCAATCACAGAAGTGGTAAAATTATGTTTTATATGAATTTGAAAATTCTCCTAGGAGATGGGTAAAAGACGGTGAGAAGTTCAATAAAATTTTTATATATCTAAAATTATTATATACTGACTCCAATGAATTAAATTGAACTTATATAGGTATTATGTATCTATTTTGACCTAAAATAAATTTAAATAAAATAAATAATTATTTAAATAAAAAATCGGTTTTAAACTATAACTCACTGTTTTTCACTATTCATAAAAAATAGAAAGTTTTCAGAAAAATACCAAAATTTCACCCTAGGCTAATTTCAATATTCGGAATCCAAAAATGAAGTCCATTTTAAAAGATAAAATTTATATAATTTCAAAAGGTGAGTATTACTATTCATAATGGCTAGTTTGATTGGTTGTGGTGTGTGTTAGAACTCGAAGTTCCGTACAACACACACTACTGTATTATTCAAAAAGAAGCGTACCGTGGAAGCTTGGGGTGTTAAAATTTTCGATAAATGTTGGTATTTATTTTAAAAGTAAAAATTCACATATTTATAAAATTATTTAGACAAAAGTAATATTATTTTTGGAATCTGGATGTCGAAATTATCCAATATTGAATTTATCCTAATTTTCCGAGACCATTTATTTTTTGGGTATAAATTAAATACTGTTTAAATATATAATGTGTTTTATGACATCATAATGATAAAATAGTGATATAATAAAATACTATAAACATTATGTTTGTCTAATATATGTTTAAAAATTAAAAAAAAATTAATTTAGGTTTGTTTGATTTATTTTACAAAGCTTTAGTGGACCCTCGAATATATATAAAACATTTTATCCATTTAAATTAATTTCTTTGAGAGTGTGACTCATATAAACATAAGAAACCCTTTTATTTTAAGACGTTCAGCCATTGGCATTATATAATATTTTTTTACACTCCCATTTGGAAAAAATGGAGGAAAAAACCATAGGCTGGTTTGTGGTTTGGATTAGTTTAATTAGTGGTGTCCCAAAACTAGATAATAATGAATCCGCCTCCATTCCTATATAAACCCTCCCGCACTACCACTTCCTCTTAACTCATAGCCTTTTGAGTTTTTCCAAATTCTTCTCTCCTCTATCTATAATCCTTCAATGGTTCCCCATTCTCTCAATAATTCTCTCTTAAGCACCACCCAAGCCTTTGAGACCACACTTCCATGTAAGGGATTCCTTCCATTCTCATTTTATCCCAGATTATTAATATTGTTATTAAATATTAATTTCAATTATAAATGTTGGTGTATGGTTTCAAACCTCCCCCATACATGTTTTATTATGTTTGAATGATGGGAGACCCCTTTCTCTCTCATTAATGCCTTCCATGTACTCCTGTTACAATGCCAAAGTTCCATATGGAATTTCCCTCTTCACATTTACATTCAACCAATTCTGTTGTATTATGAATCTAAATTCCATTATATATGTTGGGAAATGTATCTATATTTCCCCTCACATTCCATTTCATGTAAATATTATGATTTACCCTTTTCACTCTCATCAACCATTTTTATGACTTCTTACATCACACTGTTACACTATCGAAATTGCACTGATTTTCCAAGACAATGTCATTGTGTAGTGAATACCATAACCATTTATCTATCATGGGTATTCAACTTTATGATCATTTAACTATTAATTATAATTCATAATTTATTTATTCCAAATCCCTTTTTATTGGACTAAATGATGTTGATTGATTGCATTTTGTATGATCCATGTGGCACGCTTATGCAGGAAATGATATGTTTAGAAAGGGTGCACCCTAATAGAACTCCATTGCATTAGATAAAGTATAGTTTCATGATATGTCATGTGAAATAGGTGTTTAATAATTCTAATTCAAGTGCAACAAGGTTTTTCTCATGCTTCATGTGAAACTTAGGTTTACTCATGCTCTAGGTGCAATGAGCATTGTCTCATGCTAATTCCATTTTTAAGGGTTGTTTCCATATTACCATGTTTTAATAATCATGCTATATCATGCCTTTTTGTTCATGTTTTCTTTATGGTCCATTGATAAGTCTATTTCATAACATGTATTATATTATTCATGTTGTGCCTTGTTTACTCCCTTTCTGGGCTTTATAGCTCACCCTTTTTTTATGCACACCCTCAGGTTACCCCATGCAATGCTAAGTATGAGGGAATGCAGTAGTCATGTAAAGGAAGTTTTCAATAAGATTTAGTTTTTTATGTTTTATATTGTTATATAATGTCCCTAAGCCCCAAATACAATAGACATATTGATCTTCTATCTTCTATCATGTGAATATTTTATGTAATAAATCATGTTTAAGTGTGTAATAAAAAGTAGGGTTATAATAGTTGGTATCAGGGGATAGGTTTAGTTTTTTTGGATGAGGATTAAAAAACCCTAGTGAATCCTTAGAGACAATACTATTTAACATAAAAACATCCCAAAATTTTGGGGAGTAATTATTAAGTGTTTTATCAAGAAAATGTATCCTTATGTGGGTACGAGCAGGTAGAGGCAACTCTAGCATAGATGTACCTAGGAGTGAAAACTCTGCCAAGGGTTTTCAGGCTTGACCGGGGTATCCTGGTACACGAAAAATTACCTTGCTTCACTCTTGGTTACAACACTCATGAGGTATATGATTTGGTGAATTTGCAGGCTTAGTATGAACCATTTTTAAGGGAATAAAAAATTCCCCTATGAATATATGTTAGAATGTTGATTATGGATAACATAGAATGAATCCTATATATTCATAAGTTAGGAAAATAAAAGTTATTTATAAGTCATCCATTTTTTCCTTTTTATTACTTTTTATGTGTTTAATAGGTTATGGTACTCATCCCAAGTCTATATCAGATAAAGAAGAACAACAATTAAAAAGTAAAAGGTAGGGTTATCATTCATGGTTCTATTCATTCTTTTGAATCCTGAATGTTTAGTATAACTACACCAATACCTCCAAAAATCATTGAAGCAAAGATGCCAGTGAGTATGAAAAATGGGGAAATAATTGCATCCCATTAATATAACTCATCCCCTACCATAATTTTTGGATGGAATTTCCTGGATAACCTAATCATACTCCCTATTGTGGAATTTGATACAAATCTTGGCATGTATTGGCTTTCCCTATATAGTTCCATCATAAATAGCCATGAGAGGTCAATCACACTCCATATGAATAATTGACCCCAATTAATTACAAGTGCAATGAGGAAGACGAACCTTATTTAACACCATCATCTCAAGAATGGATATTACTGCCATATGTGCACACGTATCTGGCTTAGATTATTGAGTCTATGGAAGAAACCATCCTTGAATACATGCCTATTGTGAGGGAATTAATGGAAGTGTTTCCCGAGGAATTTCCTTGTCTTCTGCCTAGAAGAGTTGTTTAACTCTCAATTGACTTTATACCTGGGGTGCTTCCAATATACAAGACTCTATATATAATGGATTTTGTGGATTTTGAGGAGCTGAAGAGACAACTACATGAGAATTTGGATATAGGGTTTGTACACCCAAGTGCTTCACCATGGGGTGCCCCAATCCACTTCTTCAAGAAGAAGGAAGGGTAAATTCACCTTTTCATTGATTATTGTGAGCTCAAAAAAATCATGATAGAGAACAAGTATCCACTTCCATGAATTGATGACATGTTCGACCAGCTGCTTGGAGAACAGTACTTCTCCATGGTGTATTTTCAATAGGGATATTATCATGTAAGTTCGAAGAAGGAATATATCCCCAAGAATGCTTTTAGTACAAGATACGAGCACTATGAATTCAAAGTAATGATTTTTGGACTCACTATTTATCTATAAATATTCATGAAAATGATGAATATAGTCTTGAGAGATTACCCCGAAAATTTATGGTAGTCATTATAGATAATATTCTAATATACTCCAAAACCAATGAGGATCATGAGGAGCATATAAGAACTGTACTAAAGACCTTGAGGAAGGAGAATCTCTATGAAAAGTACATCAAGAGTGAGTTCTAGTTGAAGGAGGTATCATTCTTGGGTCACATCATCACAAGAAATGGGATATCTATGGATTCCTCCAAGAGAGCTGCAATTGAGGGAAGGCTGAGGCCAATATCGATTACTGATATCCATAGCTTCTTGGGGCTAGCTTGATATTATCGATGATTTGTGAAAAATTTCTTACTATTGTACAACCCTCTTACCCATAAAACTCGGAAGGGAGTAATGTTTTCATTGAGCGATGAATGCGAAGAAAGCTTCGAGGAGTTGAAAAAGAGTCTTATCACTACACATGTTCCCACATTACCCATAAGTGGAGAACTTTTTGTGGTATTCAGTGATGTTTCGAAGAAGTTCCTGGGATGTGTATTGATGTAGAATGAAAAATTCATTGCCTGTGCTTCAATGAAACTGAAATTTCATGATTAGAATTATCCAACAAATCATCTAGATTTTGTTGCGGTGATTATCTCTATAACAATTTGGCGGCATCACCTCATTGGGGAGAAGTGTGAAATACAGACTGATCACAAAATCATCAATTATATATTCACACAGAAAGAGTTGAATATGCGCCAACGAATATGGTTAGAGATGATGAAAGATTATTACTACTCAAACCATTACCACCATGGGAAAGAAAACTATGAGGAATATGATTTATATATAATGGATCCAGCGATTCTATCATTGATGAGAATTGAGAAGGATCGAATATTCTTATATTTGATGAAGATAGACAAGAGAATCATAAAAAAGGAACATGATCAATCCTTTCACAAATGATTTCTCAACAGTCTATTTTGGAAAGGTTAAAGGTTGCTCAAAAAAGTATGTGGAAATTCTAAAAAGGTTGGAAGCTATCAGAAATATGAAATACTCATAGTCCATGGTAGAAAAGGAGGGAATTATGAGATTTGGGTCACACAGTTGTGTACCATCCAATCCATAGATAAAGATAGAGCTTATGGATTCCGCACATAGCTCAACCTTCTCTATTCACTTGGGGAGAACCATGATTTATCAAGATCTGTGAGAAAATTTATTATGGGACAATATGAAAATGGAGATTGCTGAATATTCATCAATGTGCCTTGTATGTCAACAAGTGAAGGCTTAGAAGAAAATGTCTGAGGGGATGATGCAAACACTACACATACCAACATGTAAGTTGGACAACATTACCCTGGGCATTGAAAATATACTTCTAAGGACACCCAGAGGAAACAATTCTATATGTGTTGTTGTGGATCATCTTACAAAAACATCTCACTTTATATCAATTCGGGAGGAGTTCCCATTGGAACAACTTTAATGGATTTAAATCAAAGAAGTGGTAAGGATGCATCGAGTACCACAATCTATTGTATCCGATCATGATCCTAGATTCACCTCGAAGTTCTAGAAAACTATCTAACATGCTCTAAGCACTGAACTGAACTACAGTACAACCTATCATCCTCAAAATGATGGCCAATATGAGTGAACTATTTAGACACTAGAAGATATGTTCAGATCATGTTCTATATAATTCAAAGGAGGATAGGAACAACATCTTACATAGGTTCAATTCTTCTACAATAAAATTTTCCACATGAGAATCTGAACAGAACCATATGATGCCCTTTATGGGAAAAGTTGCAGAACACTGGCATGTTGGGATGAAGTCAATGAGCGTAAGCTGCTAGAAACTGAAATTGTCGAAGAAATGGTAGAGAAGGTGAAATCCATTCAGCTGTATATCTAGGAATCCCAAAGTATACATAAGATTTCTACAGATAACTATCAATGATACCTTGGGTTCAAAGTTGGAGACATGGTATTTCAATGCATATCATCATGGAATAAGGACATGAGGTTTGGAAAGAAAGGGATGTTAAGTCATATGTACACCGACCTCTTCGATATTTATGATCATGTTGGGGATGTGGCCTATTGAATAGCACTTCCACCCACCATATCCAAAGTACATGATGTTTTTTATGTATCCCTCTTAAGGAAGTACATACCAGACCCTTCAAAAGTACTCTCATTAGAGTTAGTACAGTTAGAGGATGATATTTTTTTGAGGATTATTCAGTGATGATCTTAGGTCATAGGGAAAGGTTCTACGAAATAAGACAATGCCCCTCATCAAGGTGTTGTGGTGAAACCCCATGTTTGAAGATGCAATGTGAGAAATGGAGGAAGTGTCGAATCAGAGTAACCCACATCTGTTTTAGTGTGGGAAAGGAAATTTTTAGGACAAAGTTTCTTATGGGGGAAGATTGTAACGACCCAAAATTTTGTTAATGAAACTTCCTCTTGATCTAATTAAATTTCTTGTTATATAAGATTGTTATATAACGTATATACATACTTGGTTTTATATTTTTACCATTAATAATTTTTACCATTTCTAATATATCCGTTGAATAGTTATCACATGATTAGTATAAATATAGGGCTTTAACAAATCCAATTTACTCAGAAAATGGAAGTGATGGCCTCATATAGTAGACTTTCCCTATACAATGCCCATTTTTCGGAGCTTGTATAGGAGGTGGAGACATTGGGCTTCACCTTTGACCATGCCCAAGCCGAGCTTCGACATGTTAAGCTTGAATGGAACTTCCTACGAGAGAAGTGGAAGTTGTTAGAGATTACCACATGATCGATGTTATATGAGCCACCCAAAGAGCCTTTCACCATCGCACACCTTACCCTAATGTCTTATACAGGTGTTATAAGAGGTTATATAACAAGACCTTATCACTATGATTATGTGAAGTATTTTTGTATATAGTAAAATATACATTCAGTTTATTATTGTTACATTGTAAATAGTTTTTAAAGAACATATAATATTTTTAGTTAATATTCAACTAAGGAATATTTTTTAATAAATTAAAGGATTTTTCAATTAAATAATATTTTAATACAATATTATTAAAATAATTTTTATTAAGTTTAAATGATTATATAATTTTTAGGAATACAGTTTTAATATTTATTAAGGTTTGAAAGCCTTTTTTTATCAAAACCCATAGATTTTTGATAAATTTTGATATTTATTTTAAAAGTAAAAATTCACATATTTAGAAAATTATTTATATAAAATTAATATTATTTTTGGATGCAGGATGTCGAAACTATCCAATGGTGAATTTTTCATAATTTTCTGAGATAGTGGAATTTTTGGGTAAAAATTAAATACCGTTTAAATATATAATGTGTTTAATGACATCATAAAGACCCAATAGTGATGTAATAAGATACTATAAACATTATGTTGGGAATATATATGTTTTAATATTAAAATTATTTTATTTTAGGTTTGTTTTATTTAAATTAAAAATCATTAGTTGACCCTCCAATAATTATTAAACATTTTAGCTTTTTAAATTGATTTCCTTGAGAGTGTGACTCACCTCCACATAAGAAACACATTTATTTTAAGAATTTAGGAAATTTTCCATATATAATATTTTTTTTAAATCCCATTTGGAATAAACCATGGGAAAAACCATCAGCTTGTTTGTGGCTTTTATTTGTTAAAAGTGTGGTGTCCCAAACCTAAATAATAAATAATTCCCCCTCCTTTCCTATATAAATTCACCCAAGTGCCCACTTCCTCTTCACTCAATTCATTTTTAGTCCATAAAAATTATGATATCCTATATATATAATCCTCCAAATGTTCCCCATTCTCCCAAGAATCCTCTCTCAATCCCCTCCCAAGCCTTTGGGATCACATTTCCAAGTAAGGGATTCCTACCATTCTCATTTTATACATGATTCATAATATTGTAATGCCATTCTGTTTTCAATTATAAATGTTGGTGTATGTTTTCTCACCACCCTCATACACAACTATTTATCTTTGAATGATGGGAGACCCCTTTCTCTCTCATTAATTCCTTCCATGTACACCCATTACTATGCCAAAATTCCGTAAGGAATTTCTCTGTCCTCATTTACATTCAATCAATTATTTTTTATTATGAATATCAATTCCATTACATATATTCAGACATGTGTCTATATAACCAAATTAATATCCATTTCATTTAAATATTATGAGACACCCCTTTCCCTCTCATCAACCATTTTTATGAATTCTTACGTCACGCCGTTATGTTGCAGAAATTACACTGATTTTTCAAGCCAATGTCATTTTATAGGGAATACCATGCCCATGTCTCTATCAAGGGTATTCAACATTATGTACATTTAATTATTGATTATAAAGATTCATGTTTTTATTCCACATCCCTTTATTGTGGAATAAATGATGATGATTGATTCCATGTTGTACGGTCCATGTGGCACACTTATACATGAAATGAAATTTTTAAGAAGGGTGCACCGTAATATGGCTCCAATGCATTGGGTTAAGTATAGTATCATTATAAGTCATGTGAAATGGGTGTTTAATCATTCTAATTCAAGTGAAAAGAGGGTTTACTCGTGCTTCACATGCAATGTGGGTTTACTCATGCCCCATGTGCAATGAGCATTGGCTCAGGAAAATTCCATGTTAAGTGTTGTTGCCAGATTTCCATGTTATAATAATAATTCTATATCATGCCTTTATGTTCATGTTTCCTTTATGATCAATTGATATGTTTATTGCATAACATGTATTTTTTATTCATGTTATGCCTTGTTTAATACCTTACTGGGATTTATATCTCACCCTTTTATTATGCATGTCCTCAGCTTATCCCATGCAATGATAAGTATGGGGGATAGTAGTGGTCATGTAAAGGATGTTTTCAATCAGATGTTACGTTTTATGTTGTTATTTCATGTTCAAAATCACCAAATACACTATACCTATCAATATTCAATCTTGTATAATGTGAATATTTTATGTAATAAATCATGTTTAAGTGTGTTATAAAAAGTAGGGTTGTTATACCATCTTTCAGAGAATGGATCATGGTGTCTTAATTGGAAGATCTAGAGACTCAAAAGGGGATGAATGTAGAAAAGGATGATAATCATGAGAAATTACTCATAAATGAATATGGTTTTAATATTTTGGTACTATAATTTATGTTCCTTCATATATTGAGATAGAAAAAGAGATGTTATATAATGAAGATAGATAATATTTCTCCATCCATCATAGAATACCAAGATGTATTGTGATCTTTGAGTGGACTTCTTATGGTACAACATGAATGAGGAGATAAATTAATAAACCTAAAATTGATTTTTAAGTGAATGTTAATGTGGGGAGACATCTGTCTGAGGATATAATAATATTATTTCCATTAACCAAATAAAATGTGAGATCATAACCGTTGTCTTTTTCACATGAATCCCAATGAAATCCAAATTAAATAGTGCAATGTGGGATATAGTGGATCTAATCACAAATCATCATGCTTCATTTATATTTGGGAATATTTCCCTATTGACCAACATACATAAATATATGTAATTAAAGTGGAGAGGCTTTATGGGGTACAACATTCAATCATTTCTAAAAATGATCTAAGGTTCACATCTAAATCCTAGAGAAAACATCAACAAAATATGAATAATGAATTGAATTTTGGTATGAAGTATCACATTCAAATAGATCGAAAATATTAAACTAAAATTCATAAACATGATGATATGATGTGATCTTGTTCAATTTAATTTAGAGGAAGATTTTATACACTTGTACCATTATTTTAGTTATAGTGATTCAAATTTTTCCTCTTGAGTAATCAAATGGTTTCATATGAATCTCTATATGGTAAGAGATTTAGATGTACTAATTATTGGTTTGAAGTTTGTGAATGGAATCTTCATTTTCCTCAAATTGTTGAAGAGATCACTAAAATGGTTTGAACCATCTAATTCAATATAATGTTGCACAATGCTTGTAGAATATCTTTGTTGAAAACAATTTAAGGGACATGGTGTTTGATGTTGGGGACAATGTTTTACATTTAATATCACTATCGAAGAGTGTATCGAGGTTTGGAATGAAATTAAATATTAATAATAAGAACATTTTCCCCATTAAGATCATTGATCACATTGGAGTGGTGACATATCTTCTAAAACATCTATCATACATGATTCATGGTCATGTTATATTCTACTTATCACTTCTGAGGAAGTAAAAACTCAATCCTTTACAGGTATTGAATATGAAGGTGGTAAAATTAGATAATGAAATCTCTTATTATGAATAATAAATTTTGATTTTTTACAAAGACAATTTTTTTATTAAATAAAAAATCTCACCAATTAAATGTTCTATGGAGGAACCATGTATTTGAAGGTTTGATGTAGGAACTAGAAGAAACAGTGAATAAAAATTATATTAATTTATTCCTAGCTGATTATATAATTTTAATTTCTAGGATGGAATTTATAAATGGGGGAAGAATTTAATGTTCCAGACTTCATTTGTGACATTAATTTCTAGAATAATAAATTATTATATAATATAGAAATACAGTCATAAAATGCATAAAAATAAAAAAATATTTCGGTTAATTAATTTATAATGATACATTAGTGAGAACTTAAAGCCATGAAAAATCCAAACATTACAATGGAATAATAAACATAATATTATTGTAATTTTTTTTGGATATTTCCAATATTCATGGATCATAATCCATATTAGAAAAAACTATTTCAAAGAAGAAAAATATTCGTAAACCCATCATCATTTTTGAAAAGTAATAGATATATAACTTTGAATGTAATTTTAATGAATAATTTATGAAGAAACAAAAGCATATTTTTAAAATGAAATATGACTATGGGAATAGTATTATGACTATTGGTCAATATGATCATTGGGAACACAGAACGTTTTTAATAATGTTACCATTATATTTAGGGATTATTAAATTTAACAGTAAATGACAATTGAGGTAGAATGGATAAAATACTACTTCAAACAATATTGTCTTGCCATATGAAGCCTATTTGTCAAAACAATGGAGGGAGGTAGTGTAACTGGGGTTTTTCCATGACCATGTCTCTGATGAGCTTTAAAAATAGATGGTTGAATGAAATAGATTCTGGGATATGTTTATTTCATTGAAGAACACAACTAGGTCATGATTAGTTGGCCCACCCCATGAAAATTCCACAATAACACACCTTACCCTTAGAATGTATGGTGGAATTATAAGGTTTTAGGTGTGTAAAAAATTTGTATAATAAAAGTATAATTTCCATTGTATATTAGAAATTTTTTAATTTTTCAATATCATTTTCATTTATTGTTTGTTATCAATTCATGAAAATAAGATGAAAGTGATAATTTGACTTTTGGATATGAATAATTTTTTTAGAAATTATAATCACTTTTATCATAACCTTATGTATTATATATAAATTTAATTTTCATGAAATATGCTTTCATAACACTATTTTTTTAAATATAAAGGATGTTATAATTTAACAATGGTCTATGATATTTTTAGATTTTTTAAAATGTGATATTGTCTTAAAAAATGTTTTTTTGTTTAATTAATAAGTTTTATTTAAAATCTAAAATTATTATATTTAAAATTTATTTTAATAAAATAATCATCACCATTAAAATGAGAACATCAATGTTAGTTTATGAATATTTTTTTTATAATTTTCTAAAATACATTTCTTACGAGTATTGTAAAAATGTAGTTTTCTATTTTCGGTATGTATTATGACTTCATATATATGTAATAATGATTTAGTAATTAATTAAAAATAATATGAAAAATTAAAAATGCTATTTTATTATTATTATTTATTTTTATGGATTTATATCAATTTCAAAAGCTAAAATGAGTTACAAATTTCTTATATAGATATTTTGATTATAAAAAAAATGCATTGCCTTGTAAAAAATTTTCCATGGAAAATTTATTATTAAAATAGGGATTTTGGTTATAATATCTTAAAATACTATAAAATATGACTCTAACATCGGATGTTTTTATAAAAACTTGTGATGATGAGAATGTGTTTTCATTTTATATAATCTATAATTCCTTGACCTATATTTTGAAATAATTTAATAAATACTAACATTTTAATATAAATACCCATACATACCAAATTAAACTCCTCTAAAAATCTATATTCCCTTATTTAATTGTGATTTAAATACTAAAGTGTGCAACCAATATGTATTTAGGTCCTCAAGGATCCATCCTCATGATTTAAGAAGAATCTCTTCAAGGTAATGGAATTCTCCATTTCTTCATTTCCATTCATGAACAGTATTTGCAGTATTCCCTATAAAAGTTTAATTAATTTTTTCCCAATCACATATATTTTTACCATTAATACTAAAATAATGTTTTATGAATTGGATACCTTCATTACCTATTATTTTACACTTTCCATAATCAATATTATATACTATAATGCTGTTAGATTCATTTCTTAAATTTATATGTTTTATACGATGTATTATAATATAGTAAATAAAAAACCTATTATTTTTCCATAGGTATTAACATATATGTAAACATAGATTATGTTTTTGGGGATTTAAATATAAGTGACCCTCATTCCTTTTCTTCAGTCTTACAATGAAAGAATTTTCATGTCATGAACAAATTATTATGGACAAAATGAATTAGAATGAAACATTTTATTCATTCTCCACAGGTTATTAGTGAAATTATTAATTATGATCAATGTGAATCCCCTGAATTAAAAAATATTATGGTTTCACCCTGATTATAGTCATATTCATTAGATAAATAGTTAATATACGAAGATGCCAGGTTTTAAGATAACACGATGAATAACCTTTGTTATTATAATTTACGACAAACTAGGGATAAAAATGGTGATATTCTAATGAAGGATAAATTTTTATGTAATATATAGATTTTAATGTTTTCATTATTTTTTAAAAACTGATATTTGTTTATAAAATTTGAGAATGTTTGATAGCATCTATGTCACTCAACACCGATCATAATAAAACCATGATTATTTAAATATGACTATAATAACCTAGATGTTAAATTGAAGAGTATAAATAATATTAACTACTTTATGAAATATTTATTAATTTCATAATAATTATAAATTTATTAAAATATTCTTGTGAAATTAGAACTCAATTTTAAATAGACAGTTTATTCATCGAAAATATATATATTATCATTAAAATTGATTTTGGGAGAAAATATTATAATTCATTTTTTTATATAATATAAAATTTATTTGAAAATATGAAAGTAAATTTTAAAATTATAATATCAAAATCAACATAGGTAAAAAAAAATTCTTCTTAAAAATGGTTGACTTTTCAATGAATAGTAAAAATTATTAATTGTTCAAATATTGTCATTTCATATCATTAAATAAATTAATTCAAAAGAACCATTATATATTGGATTTAGAATTATTATGACATATTAACCATTTATTTATAATTTTTTTATTTTTTTATTTATCAATTTTTCTGGTATTTGGTATATTTCTATTTTTATGCTTAAAAACAATGTTTTCTACAAATTGTGTTTTAAGTGAATAATGGTTATCCAAATCAATTACTTAAAATAACCCCATGTAAGGAAATACATAAATTAAATTAATATATTTTAAATATATTTTAATTATTTTTAATTCATATAATTATGATTACTAGTCATATATTTAATATAACATCATATATTTCTTAAAAATGCATTTATTAAATAATCATTTTTAGATAAGTTTTATGGGATTAATTATAAAATTAATTATGAATATTTTATGCATTTAATTTAAAAAAAATTAAACAATATTTGGATCCATAATATTTAAAATTAGGTAACATGGTAAACATAATTTTTTTTCTTAATGAATATTAAAAATATTAAAATGAATTATTGTAGTGAAAAACTAAAATAATAAAAGTGAGTAATCTTATAGGTAAATGAATTAACATGTTCAAAACATGTTTATTGTTTTAATTTTGGATATGTGGATCGACTATATCACATATACACCCCATTATTCTTTATTTATGGATTCAATTTTCTTGACAATGACTTTAAATTACAGAATTGTTTTGTCTATTTACAAAAATTCCACTCCTTATAAATTATAAAATAGAAACTCCTATCATCTCCATTCCACACATAAAAATACTCATTTATTATAAAAAACTACCCAAATACATTACTTTATTAAATCCCTATTACTTATAAGGATTAAATTTATCTAAAATAAAATATATGAAGGCTTTGGTAAAAATCATATAAAGGTTATCCGATGAAGAGGTATCCTTCCAAACAATGTAATTTTTATTGTTTTTTACTCCTCCATAGAATATTTTTAAAACATTATGATTTAAAAAATAAATTATTTCTAATATATTTATATGTTATTATATTATTTGAATATCATACATCCATCTTATCTTCCAAAAGATGGGAAACAAAACATTCATTCGTGCGTATTTGGGACAACCCCATCTCGGACTATTGTAATTCATTTTTCATAATATTATATAATATATTATTATGGTGATGGATTTAAAATATAAATATTATATTAATTGATTATTTATAATTCTATAAATATTTATTGTCATATACTCTCGTACATTATCATTAATAGAAAAATGCTAACATTATTCCTGTGTAAGGAGGAATACCAGCTCTTGAAGTAATGTGTTTCATTTTCCATCATAGAATGAATTGGATTTTATATAAAATTATATTTAAGGAATTATTATGACATTTATTATATAAATATAAAAATTTAATGATATACTAACTCATAACTATTTTCCATTGTGAACCTTGAAAAATGGAATAGTCGCACATGCATATATAGGACCTACCATCTCAATGATTACGACACAGTTCATTTTTCAAAACCATATTTCACAGTGATGTTAAAATTATAATTGATTCATATGAATTATAATTATTTTATGAAATTTATATCTAGAGTATGTAATTTTGATCCCTTTGACCATGTTATACACTCTGATTCCTTTTTGAAATTCTAAACTATACATCCTGAAAATACCTGATGTAGATGTAACATATTATGTAATAAAAAATTTCATAATAAATATAAATTAAATGGTTTAAATATAAAATATGAAACTCAGAAAATTTTATTATGTACTAAAATAATTTATATATTTTTATCATACCTGTGATAAATTACTTTCATGACAAGTATACACATGAGGTAGGGGTTTTAATTAACAACATCATTTATTGAGATACATGTTTTTATATGCACCCAATTTCATTTAATAATATTATATTATAAAAAATGAATAATTAATATCATTTATTATTATCATTAATGATATTTTTTTGTCCAATTCATGATATCTCTCTTTGATGATGTCTTTTATTAAGATGTTTCTTAAACTGTAACTGATTCAATCTGAATATTATTTCATTGCAGAATATTTTAATGTTTTAAACAAGTTTATTATATATGTGGTGTAAAATTACATTTTAAATGTAATATAATTAATTAATCCAACATCATGGTATTTTAAGTATCAATTCATAAAATTTCTTTTGAGGGAATTTTACATTAATGTTACCAAGTTGTAACTGATTCATAACTCAATTTTATTTCATTATCTTATAATAATTCATCATTTCCAATAATATTGTTAGGTTATGTGTGAAAATAATATTTATTAGTTTATGTTATATTTAAAAAATGTTTTATGTGTATTTAAATTATATATATATATATATAATAAATTCAATGATTGAACCCCACTTTAAAATAACTACCGTTGTATGATATATCGTTTCAATTTCCAATCAATTGTTACATAATTGATATTTTTCACATATTTATTTTTTTAATGTGTACCTATATAATATTTAACATTTTATATAATTAATATATAGTTATTTATTGTATTTAATGTTTCTGTTAAATTTATTTATTTTACGGGTGTTTATGATTTAAAATTTACCAATGTGGTAAGGTTTTATCTTAGATGTTCAATTTAGTCGGATTATTTTTGATTAAATTTTAATTAAAGGAAATTATTTAAAGATTATCTAATAAATTCATTTAGTTTTATTATCGTCTATTTATTCTATAAATTTTAGTATCATAGTACCATTTTACTATCACCTTTTCTTAAAATAAATGAAAATATTTTTTAAAAAATATTTTAATTTTTATTTTCTGTTGAAAATTATTTTTCATCCAAATCCATATTTTCAATAAAATGCTTTGAATAATTATTTTTTATTTTACTTGTTGATATATAAATGTCATTTTTACCCATGTTTTAATTTTAAATTAATGGTCCCCGATGATTCAATATATTGTTTCAAAAAACATGATTGTTTTTGACTTTTTTGAAAATTTTGAAAGGAATGTTTTCTTTTAATTTATATGAAAATAATTGAATTTAACACCATAATGAACAATAAATAAATTTAATCTTAAATTATAGTTATCCATGTATCATTTTAAATAATTCTTTTATTTTTTATTTTTAAAATGTTGAGATTTTCAAGGAGTTATTTTGAAGTGAAAAGTGTATTTTCCTCATCAAATATTCCTTTTAAACTTTTAAAGATATTTAAATAAGAGATGTCAAACTTCAAGGTTAAGTATTTCTTCTAGAATATATATAAATGAATTTATAAACATAAAATATCATTCAACCTTACAGTTATGGGGAAATACCTACCCTATGTTCATTTCCCAAATACCTCCATTATAATGTTTAAATTGATTACAAAATGAGATATGATTATGAAACACATTTTCATTTGATGGGATGTTCTTATGTTTAGGACTTAGGATCGATTTCCTTTTTTTAGAACACATAAATCATTTATATGATTTTATGGATGCACTTATATAGTGATATAATACATTTTGTTTAGATTTAGTCTCATGAGACTTTACGACTGAGATTTAGGAGTAAACCTTATCCATTATGGGAATTTTTCCTCCTTGTCGTACCATATTGATAGTTATCCTTGAGTTTTGTTTATATACTATTATATGTTTCTTCCAAAATACATATGATTCCATGATGTTACGATGCCATTTTATTTATCTTATTATCCCATGAGACTATCCATATAACTTCTCTTTTAGGATATAATGTATTAAATTTGAATCATAGATTATCCATTCTTATCATGTTTATTCCTTTACTAGAATTTTTATAACCCTCTATTATTTTATTTATTAAACAAGTTTTCCAATTATTTTCTTGGTGAAAACATTATTTAAGAGCTAATAATTCAGAATAGAATATGCATTTCATGTATTAACTTTCCTTTAAATTAATTATAAAACCATTCTTCCAAAGATACTGGACCTCCTGATCTTAAAAATTGTACTGATTAGATATTTTTGTCTTAAAATGATGTATTAATATGTGTATATTCTAATATCACTATATTTGGTATCACTAAAAGTTTTACTTATATCTAGGTATACGGACTAGAATAATATACTAAGACCCAATGGATAAGTATTAGTATTTTTCTATGCTTACAAAAAAATATCCTATAATCATGGTGAAGTATTAAGTGATTCAGATCCAATAAACTACATTCCTACCCTGATACTAGATGTGGATGTGGATCATGAATGATTATACCAAGGGTCAATAACTCTAATAAGTTATGTTGGGCATTGAATCAATCATAAATTAGTGAAAAACAACGGTCCTTGTTGCCCACCTTTTTTGACACACTCTAGGGATATGTTATAGAAATTCACATAATCCATATAAAACTTCATGATGGACTTCAATTGATGATGAATCTCCCACGTGTTAATAATTATGTACTGGTTCATATGTTTAATGGCATAAATACCACTTTTTTGGGTTTTTATTATCGATTCCTAAGATGATTATGAGTTTTTTGGAGAATGTTTTGGTAATATAACACTTGGATTTTGTATGTAGTTGAAGAAAAACTATTCTAGGAAAAATGAAAATATATTTTATAGTCTTAAGATTATTTGTATTGGTAGCTATTATGTCTTATCCAATCTATTATTTTATGGTAATAATATTGATTTAATATTATTTGATTTGAGGGAAATATAATGTATATAGAAAACCTTAGTGTATACAAGTCGATTTGATGATTTATGATACAATGAGGATATCCATCATATTTTTGGGAACATTAAATCAATTATATTCACATAATTTTATAAAATTTATAACCCACATGTCGGGTTAAAACTCATTATATTCAGAATGGTTGTGGTTATTGAACCCCAAACTTTTTGGGAAAATGATGAATCCCATACCAATTACTTTCTTGATTGAATGGTTAGTTTGATGTAGGTTTTAATGGAATTATTACATGGATAAATATTATGTTTATTTTTGGAATCATAATTCTGGATCAAATATTTTTGAATAATTTGGATTTTTTGTGAATAATGATATTTCTGGAAATGTTTTATTTTGTTTTGTAATATATAACTCATAGTCCATACATTTTATTTTACATGAAAGACTATTTTGGAAGAAAACTATAAAAAATGTCAATGTAGAAGTTATTTGGAATGTTGTGTTATTTATTTATCGAATGATTTAAGATGATATATGTATTTGGGCATTAATATATAGTTTTTGGATTTTATCTTTCTGTGTGGTAACCATATCATTTTTCGTTAATTTTAAAAGATTGGAGGAATATAATAGTTTTATTTTACTAATTAATTTATCGATTAGAAGATTAATTATGTGTTCCAAGCCGGAAAAATTTATCCCAAACTATTATTGTTAGAGGAAATATATGAGATTGTTGTATAAATTCATTAATGGATGAAATATTAAATTTTAAATTCAATATATTTCTGTGTCTTCAAAGTATAGATGGTAAAAGGTTACCTAAACATATGTAAAAGTTTGTTGAAATAAAAAGGATATATATTGTTGATAAATCATTGGTATGTTATATCATAATAAAAAAGAATAAAATTATCTCTTAAATGGATATTTATTCTGAATCCATAATTTCTTTTCATGGAAAAATTCTCCTTACGTGAAAATATAGTTTTTTTATTTCTAATGACCTTCATACATCATTCTTGATATATTTAAGAGGTTTTTTATTCATAATTTTTTTATTTTGGGTTTTTAAATATAATTATCTATATTTCAAAACTATAATTACCAATCAATGATATAAATTTCGAGGACGCACATTATTGTATGGGGGATGAATGTAACACCATACAAATTTATTGATCTTTTTATAGCCTTTGTGACACAAAACATTGAAATAAAAAAAACATGTTTACTGAAATATGAAAATTCTAACATAGTAATTAAATATGTGAGTATGAAGAATATTAACTACTCTGTGAATTATATAAAAATTACAAAAATAGTATAAATATATTAATAACATTTTGAAGATTATAAATCAATTTTATATAATTGGAATTTATTATTCAGAAAAATAAATAAATATTTTTTCATCAAAATTAGTTTTTGTGATAAAATATTGTAATTGGATTTATAACATAATGGAAATATAATTTTAAATATTAACCTAAATTAAAAAAAACAAGAGTCAATGTTTCGGATTTTTCTGAAATAAATAGGGAAAATTACATATTTTTCCAATGCTATAATTTTATTTAATTAAATAATTTGATTTGAATTTTTCATTTGAAATATGATAAATTTAGTTATAATAATTTTATTAATTTTTTTAACCATCATGTTTATTGTATTTTTTATATGTTTATTTTAATGCTTACAAACCAGGTTTTCTGTGAACTATTTTTGTGTGTATAGTGTTTATCGATTTTATTTAACTAAAATAACCCATAGTGAGAAATTACATAAATTAAATTAATAAGTTACCTATCTATATATATTAATCAAAAATCATATAATTATTATTTCTAGATATAGAGTTAATACATGATCATCTATTAATAGAAAAATGTATTCTATGAAAAATCATTTTTGACATGTTTTTCAGTATTAATTAAAATATAAATTCTTCCACTTTTTTATTTTCAGTCTTATATATTGGACCTCATATTTGGAATCAAAATAATTAATACCAGGTAATAAGGTAAAATTAATTTTTGATCCCAGTCAATTGTAAATAGTATAAAATCTATTTTCCAAGGTGAAATTCTAAAATGGTAAAACTGAATAACCATAGTGTAAAATTTAATAACATGATTTAAAAATTCATTAATTTATTATTATGGAGGTTTTTATAGTCTATAACTCCCATATTCTCAATTATTTATCAATTTATTCAGAACAACTATTGATTTTGACATCCCATTATTGAATAGTATTGGGTCTTTACAAAAACCCATATCCCTCTCACTTATAAAAGGGAACATCATCACTTTTTTTTCTAAAAAAATACATTTCTAGGCCAAAACCTACCCAAATACCATCAATAATTCTTACACATGAGCTATAAGAATGTTTTTTATCACAAAATCAATATAAGAGGGCTTTATGTATAATCATAAATAAGTGGATCAAGGAAAGGCTATCACTCATAAATGGGATTTTTTGTTTTGTTTCATCTCCCAAAAAATTAAAATATTATAAAAATATGATGATATAATACCATAAGTATATCCCATATAATATAATTTTATAATGTAAAGGAATAACCTCGTTCAATATCCTCTTACATCTAATGTGAAATGAATTTTTTTTTCAAGTGTACGGTGGACTACCACATCGCGAACCGATGTAATTCATTTTCAATCATCGCCTCTCATGAAAGATTATTTTTATGGATTTAATATATATATCTCACATTAATGAAATATATATCATTATTTATAAATAATTTAACATATAATTTCATACCTTACCATCCATTGTAAAATAATAATGTCTTTCATGCATATAGAGGGCTATCGCCTCTTGAAGGGATGCATTTTGTTTCCTGTCACCACATCCCCCAAATTATTTTTTCCAGTGAATTTAATGTAATTGGATGATATTTATGATATCATTATAATTGTGGAATGAAAAAAAAACTTCCCTTCTTTCCCTCATGATTATTGATTTATAGAAATGTTACTAATGCATACATACGACCTACCGTAAGTATGATTATAATAAAGTTAATTTTTAAAAACCATATTTAATGGTGGGATTTAAATTTATATTTTTTGTATAAAATAATATTTTTTCATTATTATTATTCAATATATAATTTATTGATTACAGCTTTTATGATGGTTAACACACCGATGATCCTTTAAAATTATGAAGTTAGCATCCTCAAAACACCCGACGTGGACATAACATATTTTGTAATTAATTATATGAATCCAATAAAGAAGTTAATGGTTTAACTATAAGTGATTAAAACTATAGAATTTTATTAATTTGAAATTTATTTAATAGAGATTTATCATACATGATATAAAAGACATGCATGACATTTCTGTTTATAATGTATGAGTTTTTTCTCAAAAAATCCTTCTTTGAGAAACTTCTTATTTTATAATACTAGTTTATTTTAATAAGTTTATATACTAAAAATTTAATATTTAAATTTACTTTTTATTCTTATGAATGATATTTCACCTTCAATATCAATATCTATCACATTCAAGCCATTTTTTATTATGATGTTTCATAAACTGTAAGGGTTTCCATCTCAATTTACTCTCATTGAGGATCATTTTAATGTATTGAACCAATTTAATTTGTATAGTGCACTCACTAACCATTTACATGTTAGATCATTAATCCTTAATACATTTTGTTAATTATGTATCTATTCATATTATTTCATCTAAGGGTAATTTACATGAATGTTAGCAAGTATTAAATCTTTCGTAACTCAGTTTATTTTCATTGGGTTATATTACTTTTTCATTTACATTTATATTATAATATTATGTATTTAATAAATTTTTAGAATTTTATATTTTATTTTCAAATTATTTATATTGATTTATATTTTATATAGATAATAATTTCACTGATTAGTCTACACATCAATGAGTCAACTTTTGTATGATATTTCATCACAATTTAAACTACATTGACTAATATTTTTTATTATTGAGAAGATCCTATCATATGGGGTGGTAACAAATATTTTCCCCTAATAGTGTTGTAGTAGTATTGTATAAATTCAAAAATAGATATAAGTGTTTTAATTCATATATAACTAGTAATGATGTAAATAGAATAACCTGATTTCTATCAGTAGGAAGCAAATAATTATGGTTTTTGAAATTCAGATGAGAGAAGAGTAATTGGGCATAGTCTTGGTGTCCCGTTTGTAATGATATCATGAAAATCTGAAAATGAATCATTTTTTACTTATTAACTAGTTTAGGGAATTGATTAATAATAACTCTACTTTTTAAACCACGATTGCGGTTGATATAAAATGAAAATAATCCAAAAAAAAACCGTTAGTTGGATTATTCATCTTCTAATGCATTGTAGTCAAAATGGGACTCCTTGAATCCCCTAGGATATACAAAATTAGGGATTGTGTTTCCCAAATTTCCATATTAGTCTACTTTTTCATATTCACATCATTATTAATAACCAAACTCTTTTAAGCATTAACATAGATCACCCAATCCGTAAGATCCAAATCCAAGAAGATGGAGAAGAAAATTCTTAACCATGGAAATTTAAAATTTCTTATATGAAATAAAAACAGAATTGGGTAAAATTAAAATTTAGAAATGGGTAATTTATAATCCTTGAATAAATAAAATGTGTTTACATAATTTTATAAAAAATAAGTGTTCAGATTCACACATTTTATCCTATGATTTCAATCAACAACTTAAGGTACCTACCCCTCCATAATAAAATAAAAAATGTACGTATATATGGAATAAATTAAAATAAAATAAAATAAAAATAAATTTATCAATAATAGTGAACACTATAGTATTGGTAGTTCTCCTATTCTCTAATTCTTTGATCCTATCTCAGTGGCACAACATCCATGTATTTATAGAATGAGTAAACCTATCCTCTTCCTTTTTTCATTTAAATATTAAGTATCTTGTTCAGGAATTCAGTTCACCTTTTTTGATATATTCCATGTAGAATTTACTAAACTCATGAGTGTTTCAAAATTCCAGCATTGATATGAACTCCATAGTGGTGGTAGATTACTCTACCATTTGTGAATCTACAGTTGCCCTGATGAAAGCTCACATATATCATTGCACATATACCATTTTTCATTTATCAATCAATGCACCTAATAGTGAATGTTATAAAAAGAAAGATCCTCCTTCATTTGGTTGGGAATTGTTTCATTACATTCTATGCACACTAGAATGGCAGTTTCTTTGATATGTCATTTCAAGTAATGATATTCTAAAACTACTCCATGGAAGAATGAACAAGTGAAATTGTTTATCAAATTTTAGTAGTGCCTCAATCATATATCACATTTACCATTTCACCAATGATAGATAACATATTAAATTTACCCAATGTTAAAATAATCTCACCCCATTTTGTAGTGATGATGGATTATATATACAATTTCCATGATCTATCGTCAGTTCCAATGGATAAAAAGTCATGGGAATTTAAAAAAATACCACCACCCACATTACACGTTTCATCACATTGTCATCTAATTATATGGATTATCATCTCCAAAATCCTCCACTATGAAGACATCCTCCCATTGTTCCTTCAGTGTAGTTGAGCTCTCCTACAGTGTCCCAACATAACCACAGTGGCGTGGAAGACCTCTTTTAAATCCATCTGGCCTTCATATTCACTAGATAGATCCTATCCTTATCTTTTATGTCTTTCCTCCATTTTTTTATGATTCTAAATAGTATTCTAAGGCACCAAAGGCTATCAATGGTGGTTTTGGCCCTTACAGTGGCATTTCAGGAGAATAAATATCATATTGAAGCCCTCGTCCCTTTATAGTTGATGGTGTGTTTCCACAATGTTTTGAATGATGTTGGTTATCTAAAAAATTAAATTATCTAGGTCATTCTGGGGTCCAATGTTGATCCATGGCCATCCCACACATCAGTAGTTAATTCTAGATTGAGCTTAATCTTCATAGGTGGCTTCCATGTAGTTTCCTAATGATTGCAGTAGATATTTTTAAAGATGAAGGTGGAGTAGTGGAATCAATTAGAGGAGGGCTTTTTTCCAATCAGTGTGTATCAGCATTGAGGGGGATGAAATCAATTTTATAAGAGAATAAAATTACCCACAACCTCCATATCCCACATTTAAATGAATTGTATGTGATCACATACATTTTAATCAAAATAAGGATGAATATTAGTAATGATGATCTTGATCTCAAGGACTACTACTACATCCATGGACCACCAAATCCTAGTGAGAATGTCCTCTATAACTGCACAGAGTTTCCCTATACACCAATGTGATCCTTGTGCAGCCTATGCCTTATCACAAGATCCTATCTATGGGTCACACACACCAACAACTCGGTCAGGAATTTCTAGAGGGTTTTATGTCTAGTCTCACCCACTTATTCTAGATTAGTGGTGTGTAGCCCTCTGGTTGTGGGCTATCCTTGGTGTAGCCCATTTTTTATATAAAATCATTCAAAATAACTAAGTCAATTTGAATTGAAAATTTATATAAATTCCCAAAAAATTATATATAATCTTAGTCATTTTGAATCATTTTAATTAAAAATTTAATATTTCACTCGTTAATAAAAATAATGCATTATATTGGATTATTTGAAAGAATCCTTTGAAAAATTATAAAAATATGATTATATTTTTTCATGAAAACCTTAGTGTGTCAAGTACTCCCACACTTAAACCAATATTTTCCTCAAGAATTAAATATTATCCTTGAATTTAGGATGTCAAAAAACGTACAAAGTATTAAAATTTCAATTTCAAAAACAATAATGATAAATTGTAAGCCAATGTTTCATGTTTCAGATAAAATATCAATTAAATTTGTCATTTTTTAATGAAACAATCTATTTTTGTATTTTAATTTTTCCCATTTAATAATGAATGATCATATAAATTAATTTAATCATTTTTTCAATTTATTATTATTAAAAATTTAAAATCCTAATTTACGTCATCTTTGTATCATTTCAATCATCAATTATTATACATATTCAACAATATTTATGATCGTCTCACGAAAACATAATACAAATCCATAGGCTTGAAAATTAAGATTAGTCTCAAACATGTAAATAAAAAATACACATAAAATCATTTGGTCTTTTTGAATAAATATTATAATGACACCGAGGTTTATGTTTGATGGGAATTGATGCTAAAAAATTTGTATCCTAGGAGGAGGCTTCACTCCATGGTAATTTGAATGATAAAAAAAGGAAGATCTCAATGAAATTATCCCCTTAAAATTGTGGAAAATACAACCTCCAAATATCAAAGAAATTTCATTATCAATATAAGAATAATGAATGATTTGTGGAATTTATGGAATTTTTCTTATGATTTACCCATTTTTTAATTTTATTTATTTTTTTTGGAAATTCATGTGTAGAATAAACCTCACATCCAACAACTAACCATATATTAAAAAAATAGTTGGTCTAGTAATGGTTATTTTTGATTAATTCAAGTTAGATACCATTCCTATTTATCCCTTATTTCAACGAAGGGAAATAATAAGATACAATGAATCCACAACCTTTATCAATCCACACATTATCACCCCACACCAATTCAATAAAGTTTATTTCATCACATTCACCATTAATTCCTTACTCCCACACATAAACCATAGAATAACCATAAAATACAAATATTAGGGTAGTAATGGATAATGATGGATAGAAATATGGATAATCCTTAATAAAATATATCACGGTCTCTATAGGTTAGAAAACTATTAATGAATTTGGGTTTTCAAGGTTTTGGTCTTATCAAAATCTTTCTAAATAATTTTAATTGTGATATTTCATATTTTGAGTTTTGAAAATTTTCAAGGCATATTCTAATTTGTTGTATTCACAAATATCACTCAATGAATATGCTCAAGATTAAATAAGAATTAATTTATCAATAAATATTGTTTGTAAGGGAACATATAATACGGTGCAATCACTAATGTATTTAATATTACAATACTTCTATTAAGAAGAATTTAAAAAATAAAACTTAACATAAATGGGCTTGAAAATTCATTTTCATGATTTAACTTAACCCCTAAAATCTTGAGTCGTCTTTTAAATATCCTTGATTCACTATAATAATTAATTTTTCAACATTAATCCATCAATCTCATGAGAAATGAAATATAAAACATGGAATCAAAATATTCTTAAGAAACATATTTCTCTCAGATAAGTTAATAAATGCATAATTTCAAATCTTGGGAATGAAAAATGTTTTTTACATATGTATTGGATTTTTGATTAAAAAATTATTTTTAGTATCTTGAAAGTGATTTTAAAAATAAGTATTTAAATAATTTACTCCCTATTAACAAGTAGGATTTTTCCTAATTCATTGTCAGTTTTTGGGTATTCCTGATGACTTCCTTCATGGTTTTACTAAAAAAACAACTCATACCAGGGAAAGAACCATTCCATTAAAGATAAATAGGTGAAGGGAATAGGTAAAATTATCCAAAACTACTAATATAAAATGTCAATAAATATAAGGTTTTTTCCCAAAAGAGAATTTGGTTAATTTCACTAGATCATCCTATCCTCATTGGATGAAATTATTAAATGTGTTAGAGAAGTCGGATCTCTTCCATTGGTACTTGAGTCTGATTCCTATAGATATTTTTCATCATCAACCCATTTTTAGTGAATGTGGTTATTTATTATTCTTTCATGGTTTATGGATATATTATTGGATTTTTTGTATTGACATAAGGTTTCAACAATCCTTAATCTCAAATCATATATGTTGGGTTTAAATGTTTTATCTACGATACCATTAATCTTATAATTAGAAACCTCATACTTTCTATTTTTCTGAGGATGGTATGGCGTAGATTTTTTGATATACACCCCTTAATAATTAATGAAACATTACATTTTTTTTTGAAAAAGCCAGTCCCTCGGAACTTCAAACCTATATATGATTTTGGACCTGACAAAATTACATATAACCTTGGCATCATTAGTTTTGGGGGAATTATAATTCATGCATTAAGAGGCATAATCAAAAGATAGTAAAATGCGAAAATTATTAAAGAATTGTGAAATTATCCCATGAAATTAATTCGTCATAGCTCTAATATTTTAGAAAAATGATGTTGTTTGAGGCATCTCTTGTCCTTTTGAAATATTTCTAGAATATTAACATTTCTCACCTTTCTTATAACAGTCATTATAATACATAAACAACTTCATCCAATATAATCTATATTTAATGTATTTTAAATATATTATTTGATGTAAAAATAAGATCGTATAAGAATGATTATAAAAACCATTACAAAATAAATTCTTTTTAACATGTTGGTAACTATATTTTTATGACTCTTCTATTAGAGATTTTCCATAGAAATGGTTCCTCCCAAAACTATACCATGGATTTAGGCTTATGATTTCATTTTTTATAAAATATATTTGAGAAGGTAAATTTTATGTGTAAAAATTATTGTCTATATTATCAAAATATGGGAATTCACCATCTAGTATATATATTTTATCAGCAAAATTTTGAACATCGAGTTGGATCAGTTATAGAATTTGTAGTTTATAGGTGTTGGGAAGTATGCTAAGGTTATATATACATGATTTTTTACTCCCGTTTTATTTATGATATCCATGTATGAATATTACAATAGTGTTATACATTATTCAAACAATGGATTGGATTCATCTTTCTTCATTATGTACCTATGTGTGGTGTGATCAGAAAATACGACTACTTTAGTTCAATGCAATTTAGATCTAAATTCATCAAATAAAAATACAACATAAAATAATTATTTTTGGATAATTATATACCTAACATTAGTTCAATCCAAACCTATTAAGTCACATTTTATGACTTGTGCTATTACATCAATTTTTTGGGAGAGGAATGTGTCAAAAATTCATCTAATTCATCACAGAATAGTTTAAATGGGTTCTCCCAATATGGGGGCTACATAAATAGTGGTTTGATTAGTTTTTCATCAACTCATTAATTCCTTACTAAAAAATCAATAATTAAAAATTCAAATTATATTAAAATTAATAAATAATTCTGAAGATAAATATTAATAACGACCTAGACATTCCTTCAATAAAATCATGCATGCCCAAGAATGATTTAAAATGTATTAAAAGAGTGAGATATAAAAATTAATTAATTATAGAAACATTATACTAATATACCTCATTATCTTTTTGTGAAATGATATTAATTATCAGTATTCCATTTTCAACCACAAACTAAACCTTATCAAAAGTCCAAAACCTTATTTTTATCTATGCATGTTTTCAGAAATCTTCTTAGATACCCCAAGATAAAACAAAAAGAGTTTCCAAAAATAGTGAAGTAATCAAGAAGAACCTCCAGGAAGTCCTTAGTCATTTCCAAAAATACACATAAAATACCAAAGTGAAACAATCCCAGAGAATTTAATATTTTTAAAGGATTTCTTTGGTATGGAAAGGACCCAAAAGTAAATTTAAATGTTCTACTCTATTGCAATTATGGGTAAATTTCTACCATTCAAATATCTAGAAAAACAAAGAAAATAGTAAGGTCCTATACACACTACCGTTTATAACATTTATTCAATAAATAATATGGAGAAGTGGTTTTATCCTTTGAATTGATTTATAGTTTTATAGTAATTTATTAAAATCCAACTATTCTGACCTCCCATGTGTTTTCATTCATTATAATCATTTTTAAATATTATAAAAAGAGTTTTATTGGGAACCAAAGGGATATGGAATTCACATTTTGAGTTAGAACATGGGTATATAATGTCAGATGCAAATATTTTTTCATTATATTTTTTAAACAACACCAAAAATGAAGGTGTTAATTATACTGTAGGGCTTCCTAATATGTCAAGAGTCACCCTCGAGAAAAATTATTTGGAAATAGACAATAGGGTTATTTCTGAGTATGAATCATAGGCTCCACCCTATGTCTTGGATGTTTTATTCAAAAAGGTAAATTAAAATTATCTCTCATCCTTAAAATAGATTGTTAACTATGATTTTAGTAAATTTTTATCTTTATATAAGATACAAATATTTTAAATAATATGGGAGAGGCATTAATTCTAGAGTTGGGGGTTGTTTTAGATAAGAGGTTGAATTGGGTTTACCGACTTCAAAAGCATGGATTTACATAGTAATATGAATCATATGATTATACTATAGTTAATTATAAAATAATCTAAAGGTTACTTAATCATTAAAATTAAAGACATACTTTTTATATTTAGGATAATTCAGTTTTTTCTCTGTGTTTTCATTAGAAAAAATATCTCAAAACGATAAAAATTCTCTAAGAATACAAGCATCTAGAATGGGACCTATACCTTCTACATGAGTGGTTTTAATGAAATAATGGGTTCATAGTGATTTCATCTTGGAGCCAAGGATGATAAGGTTCACATTACATTCTGAAAGCTCCATTGAATGTGTTCCTTCATGTAAATTAATTTCCATCTTGGATGTTTTATAGAATTTTTTTCCAATATTATTGGTTAGTGTCCAGGGGATTTATCTTCCTCCATAATGAGAACGTAAATGTAAGTTGAAAAAAATATTCCACAACATCTATAAGAACACCCCCCGACACTCCTATTAAAAAAAGATGGATCTTTTTACTAATTGGGATACCAATATTATGGGATAGAATTCCCCTATTTTCAATGACTAAAAAATATAATGGGACAAAAAATTTATGTAAGAACTAAGATCACACAAATCATCTACAAATTTTAATTAAATAATTCATTAGGGGATATAGAATGTTTTTAGATATTTTGTTAATGGGGTTGTTGTAAATTAAGAAACAGTTCTCCATTGTTTATCCCTCTAATTCAAATCAATCCTCTTTCATTTGGTAAAAATGTATTTCAGGATTTTTTTTTTCATATTTGGTAATTTTTTAGAGGGATTCCATGAGTGGTTAATTAATTTCATCCTTTTAAAATGTCTTTTTGGAGCTCTCATTAGAGTTCACATTAATAATGTTCTCAGATTTAGTAAACCTGGAAAGGAATGGATGGGGAATGATTCTTTATCCCTTTTCTAAATTTTAAAATTATTTTAGTGCATTCCTTCAAAATTATTTTCTTAGGTTCTACTTCCATCTTTTAGTATTATTCTGTTGGATGAGTGGGTTGATCATTCAAAACTTTTCAATGTTTATTGACTAACATTAAACTTGTTTAGCAAATTATTCCTTGGTTTAAGGTGTCAAAATATCCTTGCCACACCTTCTGATGATCATTCATACACATTACGTTGTATTATTTATTTTATATGATGTAATTTTTCCTTTTGTGGAGATTATATCCATAAGGCATTCATGATTATTTGAAAAATTATTTATTTTATTATTCATCTCATAAATCAAAATTCATTTCATTTGATCAACTGGTAGTGTGCTAGATGAAGGCTCTCAATAGGTTTTTTAAAATTAGGTGGTTGTTATGATTTTTTTCATATTTTTTCTTATATGGTTACATTAAATGGGTTATATTTTTGACTTTCTACTATAAGGAGAATAAAGTGTGCCCTAAATATGCTTATTCACCTATAAATTAATATTTTTGTTAACATTTTCTCAATGATTTGATTTGTAGAAAATTTATTCAATGAAATGAAGCTATACAACTCTACAAAACCTATACCTCAACACATTAATCAATGAAGTGATGTGGGGATGAACACAGACCACATTCCTCAGGTGGGGAAGTTTGTTCATTCACAAGATACAAATCCATATGTCTTATTAGGCTTGTTATTTATTAAATGTTATTTTTGATTAAAGGTGATGATACAAAAAATTTACCTTATAAATAATAGTTTTTCATGTACCTCTTATTCCAAATAATAGTGAATTTGATGGGATCTTCTCAATTAGGCTCATAGCTTCTATGGCTGGCTAATCAATCAATTATTCCCAAGATTTTTCATCCCAGACAATCTTACATTGATTGATGATGAAGCATTTCTCATATATTTTTTAATTTTTACTTGTATTCAAAGATGGTATCTATATTTTATTGTCATATGGAATAAAACTAATTTAATATTGTAGTGATTTAGGTGACTAGGAAGAATATTTTAATGAAACATCTTTATAGATCATCATAGTCATCCATCATTCCATATTGTTGGATATACAACAACTCTTTGGTATCCCCATCACTTGAAAAGTGGAATGAACTCCACCTAATTTTACCTATACGAATCTTCATGGTTTTATATTTGAGTATTTGAAGTTGTGGTCATTAATATGTTTGTTACGGTGTTTTTATAAAATTCTAGAAATATTTTTTTTACTGGAATCAAATTGACATCGAATTAGAAATCATTCTATATAATATGCATTGGGATGGATAGAAAATTGGGGGAAAATGTTTCTTTGGGGTTTTTTGGGTTAATTTTAATTATAGTTATCTTACACATAACACTTGAGTCTTCATTGTAGTCTAAAAATTTTATTAATTCAAATTTAATTACTACAATAAAATTACTAATCCTTGTTTGTAAGGATATCTCTATCTCAAGATGAATGGGTAATAATCCTTCTTTAAAACTCATATTCTAACATTTTTTAGATTAACACTTAGTCATCGGTATAAGAATGAGGTTTTTACATGATATAATCTTTGGGAGTGGAAAATATATTCATTGTTCCTAAAGGGTGTAGTAGGAGTATTATGAAAAATCTTCTCCAGATAGTTTTTTTTAATACAATTTTCATTAGTGAAAAATGTAAATAAAATAACAAGATTTTTATGACATGGAAAGTGAGATTTTTTTAATCTTAGTTGACACAAAATAATTGGTTATAGACAAGGATTTCCTTATATAAATCTATGGAGATCTTTTCAAAATGAATTATTTTCCATTACTAATTTTTTTCATGAATGGATTCAAAATTGTTTCTCATTTTTTTCCATTATTATAGTTTATAGAAAATAAATAAAATCTTTATAAATTTAATTATTGGATTATTCTCCATCAATTTTGTTAATGTCACAATGTTCCTCCTTTAGATCACCTAGGAAATACCAAATCAGTTATTGAGTATCCAATGTGTAAAAATTAGTCTACACTTTCTTTAAAACAACTTTTTAATCACTAAAAACATCTAAAATTTACTCTAGATCACCGAATCAGTGTGATAAAAACCTATAAGAGGTTGATATAATTTATTAATCATGTATATTTAAAAATTAAAATATGAAATAAAAGTACAATTTTTACTAATTGAAATCCTAAAATCTATAATTGAGAACCATTCATCTAATATAAAGTGATTCATGAATTTGATGAAAACGTGGAATCAAACATCAGACAAGGTTGGATACTATTTCACTAAACCAATTATGGTTTATAAACCCCCATTATAGATGAAAATAATGTTGTAAATGAGAATAAGTAATAATAATAAATAATAAAAATAATGTAATCAAAAATAGATCAAGTAGTAGTTGTCATTCTACTGATCTACATTTATTTATTCCTCTCTCAGTGGAATATAATATTTTTTATAGGAGGACAAAACCTAACTTTATTATTTGTTTGTTTAAATCATCATTATATTTTTATTGTATGGAATATATCAATTTTATTGATATTCCATTTTGAATCTGGTATAATTTCAGGTGTATCAAATCTCCTTTATTGAGATCAAATCCAAAATAGTGGTAGTAGAATATACCATTGTGAAAATAAAATTTTCATAAAGTTAGAACAAATCATCCATTCCACATATACTATTGGTCCTCAATCTACCAGTGCACTATCCAGTGGTAGTTATCAGATAGAAGCTCCTCCTTCTTTTCACAGTGCATGGTGTCAACTCAGACCAACCACAAAAGTGTGGTAGTATCTTATATATCCCATGAAATGGAAATCATTATAAGCCTCTTCCATGGTCAAATGAATGAAAAATGTGGATTCCCCCAAATAATTAGATTCTAAAAGTTTACTTAAAATCAATAGTATTACCAATGGTAGATCACATATACTATAGTACCAATTATAGATGCATCAAAAATCCTTATTTCAATGAAAACATCACATATCTACAATTTCTATGATATTACCTCATTCCCAAAAGTATAAAAATATAACACATTTTTAAAAATTCCACTACCCATATTACATGATTCTCTCATATCTGTTTTTGGATATGTCATCACATATCTGAACACCTCATATGTGAATACGTCCTCCCATGGTGTCTCAGTGTATTCAATCTCTCATTGAGTATTTTAACATAACCACAGTTGTTTAGGACACCACCTTCAATCCATCTGGCCTTCAAAATATCTATATATATCATCTTCTTGT
Organism: Viscum album; assembly: GCA_963277665.1. NCBI lineage: Eukaryota > Viridiplantae > Streptophyta > Magnoliopsida > Santalales > Viscaceae > Viscum > Viscum album. The sequence continues at coordinate 1,529,974,850 of OY728120.1, read as the reverse complement.
TTTTCATGGAATGGAACACCTATATTTATGATTCACGGTCATCATATAAGATCCCCAAGGACATACATGGTGGTTAAATCCACAAATGATTCATTTTTATTTTTTTAGGCGTCATCATTAAGTCCTCTATACTTCATTGTTTCCGGAGGTTTCTGACAATGTTTTTCATGGTGTCAGTCATCTTCGGATGTAAATTACCATGGACATTCTGGGGTCCATATTAAATCAATGACCATCCAAAATTTCAATAGATCTATTTGAATTGAACTCTGTAATGTCCCAGTCTCGGGTGCCACCCAGAGGTTCCCCATACCCAGTTGGTATCATGGCCTCAAGTGAATTTCCCCAGATTCCATATGCTGTCAACTTATAGCGAGGGCCTTAGGTGTGAAAGTGGGGAAACTATTCCATCATTGGCTGTGTAACACATAGGAAATAAATATATAACTAAAGAAGAATTAGTAATAATATGAAATAGTAAACTACTAAAGACTGAATGTAATAATAAAATATTGCACATGTATAAATGATGCATGATACATATGTATAGGAAAGTATCCAAACAAGTCACAATGATGGAATACTGTACTAAACCGAAGTACAAAAGAAAATCAAGTAAACATCTCCACAACATCACAAGCCTCAGCTTAGTCCCATGCTCTCTAGATTCATAACAATCAAGTACTTGAAGTTGAAGGGTGCATTCCCTTATATTGACATGCAATAATATAATAAGTTTTTTCCCAAAATCATTACCCAAACAGGGTGTGAGATTAATCTTAGTAGGAAACCACCCAAAGATCTGTGCCTAATAGTCAGTGAATATATATAAATATATATATGAAAGGGAATAAGAAAAATGAAGCAGTAAAAAAGGATGTACTCAAACGCAAACAATCCTAAGGTTTTAGTTTCATTCCATTCCATATATCAAGTAAGCAGTTAATCAATAAACAAGTAACCCCTTGGGTTGTACTCATATACTAACCCCTCTAGTTTAACTAACAAAACACATGAAACCCTCTGGAAATTACTCATGGTCTATCCCCTCTAGTTCAAGATTAGAAAAGACTCTCTAAGGAAACACTCATAGTCAATTCCCTATGTGGTCTCATATCAGTAACTATAGAAACTCTGTTGAGGAACTCAAAATCCAATTCCCCTTGTGGTCTCGTAAAAAGGAACTACATACACTATGAGGGATCACAATGTCCATCCCCCTATGATCTGCAACGTGAAAAGTAACCATGCACTCGTGAGAAGCCCTCAGCGTCCATTCTCCCTATGGTCTACTACACAAGGTTCCCACATCCCTATGTATGTCCATCTTGCACAAAAATATATGGAGGCCAATTTAAACCTTAGAACTACTTAGCTAAATAGTTTACAACATATCCCAACATCAGATAAAACCACTCCATCATAAAAATACTAGGCTTGGAAAACAAACCATTTTAACATGCAAAGCTAGACCAAATGGTCAATAACAGCAATCATGGAAAAATAGATCCATATCAAGGAAGGTAACCCAATATACAATCTTGAATCCTCTTCTCAAGAACATAAGTAATAACAATCAATAAAATGGCTAAAAACAATAAACACACATTAACCCTAATAAGGGTATTGGGAACTTTTGCGTATATAACTCAATGACTAACTATGGAATGGCACACACTACCAACCATGGCATTGTACGATCGATATACCCCAGCGTCAGCCCTTGAATCGACCAAGAATATGGTAGATCTACCCAAACGTCAAAAATTCTCAACTGATGATATATCATTAGAGAAGAGAAATCAAGGAATGAGGCTCTAGAATAAAGAAGAACTCACCTTGGAGATTCCAGTGCAATCGGCGACGGATGATTCAGATAACAAATGGCAAGTCCGAGGCCTAAATAAGATTCAAGATGTATGATCACTCATGGATGAGACAAAACTGAAAGAAGAGTTTTCTATCGATTATACGGGACCCATGTCCGTTTAAGGAAATAAAATGAAAGTGCATGGCATGTTCTTCAAGGATACATGACATGTACATGATTTAACTGGCCTCCTCTTTCCAAGGTCTCCAGGTCACCCCCACGTCCATGTACTCACCCGTTACATGACTTCTATATGGTCACCCGCGACAACCGGGAACACTACATGTACTTATAAGTACACGATGTGTACTCCTGTAATTTCCATGAACAATTATTTTTCTAAAAAACAACCATAAAAGAAATACATTCCTAAAAAGATGATACATGTTCTTACAAACTTCCCCCTTAAAAAATCTGTCCCTGAATTCCCCTAGCAAGGTGGCATAGATAAAGAATCCTTTAACAACTCCGACCACTATGATCATTAGTCAGTCTCCCTCTCCCAAGTATCGTCCTATACTCTCCACTTCTGACATATCACTCATACCAGAGGAACTGACCGTCCACGAAGAGCCTTTTCACTTTGATCAACAATCTAGGTAGGATGTTTCTTGAATGAGGCATCCACCTCTATCTCAACCTCCTAGGGTTGGAAAACATGAGACAAGTAGGAGAAGTAATTCCGTAGTGGAGAAACATGGATAACGTCATTCATATCCTGATACCTCTGAGGTAACTGGAACTAATAGGTAACTAGACCAACTCACTCCAAAACCTCAAATGGTCCAACATATCTTGGTGAAATATTGTAGTGTCTTCTAATCCTCATGTGTCCCATCCTCGGTGAGACACATAAAAAAATGATCTCTGACCACGAATGCCAAAGGTTATCTCCGTCGATTAGCATAAGACATGTGTCATTACTGTGCAGTATACATCCTTTTCTAAATAAAATTATTCAGCTCTGAGGTCTCCTGAACAAGACAAGGTCCCAGCATAGCAGCCTCTCCGGCTTCTAGCCAATATAACGGTGATCATAATAGAAAACCATACAAGGCCTCATAAGGTGACATCTGAATATTTTCATTAAACTATTATTATATGAAAACACAAAAGGGGTATATTATTCTACCAAGAGCCTCCAAAATCTATGCTTCATGCTCTAAGCATGTCCCCTAGTAGCTAAATCGTACGTTCATACATGCCATCTATCTGGGGGTGGTAAGTTGTACTCAGAAGTATCTGTGTACCCAAAGACCTATATAATCCCTGCCTGACACGAGAAGTATAACATGCATCCCAATATGAAACAATGGAGTTCCAAAATTTAGGTAAACATACAATCTCTTGGATGTACAGCCTTCCAAGCTCATCGACACTGAAGGAATCCTTTATCGGCAAGAAGTGAGCAACCCTTGTGATTCTATCAATGAAAACCCATACTGCATCATTCCCTTGAGGTGAACTTGGTAAGCCTGTCATGAAGTCCATCGTGACATCATTACACTACCACTAAAAAATGGGTATATGATTAAAAATACCTACTGGTCGCTGATGCTCCGCCTCCACCTATTGATAGATGGAACAAGTCATGAAGAAACCCAACAACTTCTCTATTCATACATGGTCTCCAATACTGATGGTGTAGATCTCGATACTTCTTGGTGACACCACGATGAACTGCCCAAACAGAGGACTGAATGTACCATATCAACTCCTTGCGTATGTCTGCTGGCACCCAAAGACACCCATTAAAACGTGAGATCTCATCCTCTCCTACTATCCATATAGGAATAGGGTCTTCTTTTGAGACACTCTGCTGTAGAACTAGGCCTTCTAAGTCAGATAGGTTCCTCATTCACACACAATCAAGATGATTAGAGGTAACCTCTACATAATAAAGAAATGTCTCCCCCTGCCTTTCGTGCACCTCCAAATGAATCTCAGAGAATAGAGCCCTAAGTTTCCACTCACTACTGGCCTCCTAAACTACCTATACCTGAGTCCTCATACTCAACAAAACAGCTACTATGTTGCCTTTCCCAGGTATGTAGGTATGCTCAAAGTCGAAGGACTGAAGGTACTCAACCAACCTTCATTTTCTCAAATTCAAATTTTGTCCAATGAAGATATACATGAGACTTTTGTGGTTGGTGGAAACCACAAAAGCTCTCCCAATTGCTAATGGATCCAACAATGTAATGAATGATCAATTATAGCTAACTCGAGATCATACATCAGTTAATTCCTCTCATTTCCCCTCAACATCCAACACGCGTAGGAAACAACTCCTTCAACCTGTATAAGTACTACTCCTAGCCCGATACCTGATGCATCACCATAAACTGTGTAGCCCTTTCTCAGCTTTGGAAAAACTATTATCAGTGATAAATTAAACCTCCCTTTCAGCTCCTAAAAGGCTGACTCACAAGAATCTGACCACAAGTACTTCACACCTTTCTTAGTCAGGCCCTTTAGTGGTGCTTCTAAGCCTGATAAGTCCTATATGAAGCCTTTTTAGTATCTAGAAATACCTAAATGACATCATACCTCAAAGACATTCCTCAGTTTCTCCTGGGAAAGTACTTCTCTCGCTTTCTCTAGGTCTACTGATACTCTTGTCTCCGAGATAACCTCACCCATGAAATGAATTTGGTCCATCCAAAAGTGGCCTTTTCAGATTTTAGCATATAAATGATGCTCTATCAGTTTACTCAAAATGATCTTAATATGCATGGAATGGTCATGTCGAGTGTGAGAGTACACAAAGATATCATCAATGAAGACTACCAGAAAAGAATACACATACGGATGGAACACTCGGTTCATCAGTGCCATAAAAACAGAAGGTGCATTCGTGAGACTGAACAACATTTCCACATACTTGTATATAACATACCAGTTCCTAAAGACTATAATATGTATATCTGATGGACTAACGTGCAACTGATGATAAATTGATCTCAAGTCATTCTTCAAGAACACCTGGGCTCCTTGAAGCTGATCAAAGAGATCATCAATCCCCAACAAGGGATATCGATTCTTGACCGTCAACTGGTTCAACTTATGATAATCCACACAATGTCTAAAGGTACTATCCACCTTCTTCACAAATAGGACTGGTGAACCCCAAGGAGAAGTACTGGGTCAGATGTAACCCTTTTCCTGTAACTCCTCAAACTGCTTCTTGAGCTCCTGAAACTCTATTGTGGATATATTATAAGGAGAAATGGACACTGGTGCCACCCCTAGCACAATCCCAATAGAAATGTATACCTTTCACTGCGTAGGAAAACCTAAAAAAGAATTTTTGAAATACATTCATGAAATGGTCCACCAGTAGAGGTAATTCCATCTATGAAGTCCCATGGTCATATAGATATAGACTAGTAAGCTGGGCTATAACTCCTCCCAACCATTGATGCTCGGGACCCACTCTGATTGCCCGGACATCCCATTCACCCTTATGTTGGAAATATTCTCCCTCTAGTGGTGTGAAACTCAGACTACAATGATAGAAATCGACCACAACCTGGAAAGGAACTAAACAATCCATTCCATGAATAATGTCATAAACTATCATATCTAAGACATAAAGGTACAAAACTAGTGATACCCGCCAACATAAAAATGGAAACCCTTGAACTGACATTCAATAGTTATTCTAGTCTCGAATAGATTATTTATCATCAAGATATCATCCGAAGAAATGTACAAAGCCGAAGGATCTCAAAAAAGTAAATATATAAAGCTATTTGAAGCCCCATTGTCGAAAAGTGAAGAAGATAAAAATGAGGCAACTAGAATAGTACATCAAACTATAAAAGGTTTGGGATCCGGATACTACTAAGTCTGCCCCACTAAAAAAGTATGGCCTATGTTGTGGCCCTATGACTATGCCTGAGCACCCTGAGCTAATCCACCTTGTTGTCTCTGAATGCCCGCCGACTGGCTACCACAGTCGCAACCTCGACCTCGGCCTGAATGATCGGAAGAACTCCAGTTCCCAGAATGATGAGAAACTGGTCGTCTTTCTCTTAAAAAAGGATTCCTAGAATAACCTCTTTCACCCACTTCTGCTGAAATGATCTCACAGAAAATCTAGAGATGACCCATCTTGCTGCCAGATCGGCACTCCATTGGGTCTCTTGGAAAAAGTTCCCTTGTATGCCTACACTTCCTCCACTAGTAGGACACCACCAGGCCACCATAAGTAGTATCCTTCCTACCACAATCTCAGCATTTATACTTGATGCGATGCATCCTACTGTCAGTCGGAGGGGTACCAACTCTGGATGGAGATCCACCCTAGCTCATAGCTCTAGAATCCCTCAAATTGCGTTCTTTGATTAGAACATGGTTGTCTATAAAGGTGTTTTAAGTCAACATGATGATTTTAACCTAATATTGGATGTCATGACTAAGACCATCCTCAAACATCCTTACCAGAACCAACTCACAACCTACTGGTATAGGCGTGAAGCACTGCAAATCTGTGAAGTGAGAAGAGTACTCCATATCTAAAAGAGTACCCTGCGACAAACTCATGAAATCTTGGTCTTGATTGGCCCTCAACGTCTCTGGGTAAAAGTAATCATAGAAGGCACACTGGAACACATCCAAATCCATAACCTTCTAGTGTCCCGCCTTTGAGATCACATCACAACATCTCTTGGTGGAATCCAGAAGTATATATGTAGCGAGATTCACCTTCCTCTCTAGTGGAGTCTCTAGATACTGAAAGATAGATATCATTGATTCTAACCATGACTCTATAGCCTGAGATCCTTCTTCCCCTGTGAAGGTGGGAGGATGTTGCTGTTGAAAAACCCAAGTCAATTCTACCATAGATGGGGTAGGATGTGGTGTACCTCTGATGGTCTATATGAACCTCAAAATCCCTCTCGGAACTATGAATCTTCACCTATATCTGGGATAACAGCTGGTGCCAAGACTTGCACTACAGGAGGATCTGGTGGTAGTCCCTGATCGTCCATGTATGGTGTCTGCTCAATGCCCAGTAACTAGCATACAACAGGAGGACATCTTAGTGGTATGACTCTGTAAGGTCAACCACACACCTTAGTTCAAGATTATCAAGGATTTATACTTAGAAGTTAAATATGGGGATAAGAGAAATAAAGCATTCAAGATTTTCAAAATATGGATACACAGCGTGTATAACCCGTAAACGGAATGTTCTTTTAGGCCTTAACAGGGGCTTGTACTCCTTCCAACCCTAGTCGTGTAACACCCCATATACATTGCGTGTTTATCCAAGACACGACATGTACATGAATAATGTTCCCCTACCCATGTACTTATACACAAAAAACCCACATGGTTCCCCAAGAACTAGACTACACAGTGTGTTTTTTGTAGACATAGAGTGTACTAGACGAACTTCACTGACATGTGGTTCTAGTTACACGATTGGTTACATGACTAACTATACACGGCGTGTTTGTTCCATACATGGCGTGTACTAGATGAACTTCATAGACATATGTTGTTATTCACACGGCTGGTTACATGGTTGACTCTACACGGCGTGTACATGTAGTACACAACGTGTACTTAATAAACACATATCTTTTTCGAACAGAAGGATACATGGCCTGTATTTATTATTACACGCTGTGTATTCTTGCTTTTTCTGAACAGTAAGCCTCAAAAACTACTCTGAAACCCTTAAAACACTGAAACGAACAGTAAAGTGTCAAAATATGATATGTGAGGGCCCATACTCCCCACGAATCAAATCTTGGAACCTTCTACATGTTATATAAAAATATAATAGAGCAATGATCCACCAAATTCCGGTCCACGTGGGCCCATAACACCTCAAGGAATAAACTTTGTTTTTCATTAAAAATAAACCTTGCATATTAGTAATTCTTTATCAAATGGATGGTATTGTATCAATCCATCCATGAAATCAACATACATATCTAGAACAACATCTATCACAACAACATTCAATCAGTAATGAACCCTAAATGGCATGGAAAGAATGCATGACATGTGATCTCTATCTAGTGCCTATATGATGCCTGAGATGGAATGCCCTCGTCTCATCATGTTGAAACAAAAATGGAACATTAATAATATCAACAATAAAATCACAAAACATGGGAATCACCCAATGGTGAAATCAAATCATCTATAGTAATTTCAAAACTAGAAAAATAAAAAAAAATGTGATAATTGGCTTTTCCCTATACATGGGTAAGCTACTCCTAGGAAAAACGTATTACCAAGTACCAATTCCTACCTATCCCTGGAAATAAGCTCCAAATAGTAAGTAAAGAAAAAATAATTACATTGATACCACTTTGTATTGTCCCTATTTCAGGTGTTTCCCAAAGGTTCACTGTATCCGATTGGTCACATGGACCCAAGAACATTTCCCCAAATGCTAGAGGATTCCAACTACCAGCGATGGTCTTGGGTGTGATTGTGGGGAAACTATGATCTCATTGGTAGAGTAATGATACGAAAATAAATAGATAACAATAGCAGAAGTAGTAATAACATGAAATAATAATCAACCGACGACTGAAAGTAATAATCAATTGTAGCACAGATATAAATGATTCCCGATATATATGTCTAGGAAACAATCCAAACAAGTCACAATGATTGAATGCAGTACAAAAACAAAGTACAAAATAAAATAATCTAAAAAACTCCACAACATTTGCAAGCCTCAGTTTGGTCCCATGCTCTCTAGCTCCACATCAATCAAGTACCTGAAGTATAAGGGCACATGACCTTATATAGACATGAAACAATATAATTTTTTTGGGCCTAAAATCATGACCCAAATAGGGTGTGAGACAAATCCATGTAGGCTCCCTCCAAAATATCTGCTCCTAACAGTACGTGAATATATATATGGAAGACAATAAGAAAAATGAAGCATTAAACAAGGAAGTACTCAAAAGTAAACAATACTAATGTTTTAGTTTGATTCCATTCCATATATCGAGTAAGAAGTCAATCAAAAATAAGTAACCCTCTGGGAAGTACTCACAGCCTAACCCCTCTAGTTTAACTAATCAAACAAAATTTACCCTATTGGAAGTACTCACAGTCTAACCTCTATGCTTCCGCTTTAGAAAAGACTATTTGAGGAAGAACGTTCCATCAATTCCCCTTTTGGTCTCATATTGGTAACTATAGACACTCTGGGGAAGAACTCAATGTTTAATTCCCCCTATAGACTCATAACGATGAACTACAAACACTATGAGGTAGCAAAAAGTACATCCCCTCAATGGTCTCGCAACTAGAAAAGTAACCAGACACTTTGGAGAATCCCTCGGCTTATATTCTCCCTATGGTATAATACAAAAGGTTCCCACATCACTGTGTAATTAAATCATGTACAACATTATAGGGAAGCCAATGTAAACCACATGAACTACCTGGCTAAATAGTCTACACCATATCACAATATTAGATATAACCACTACATCCTAACAATACTTGGCATGGAAAACAAAGCTTCCATATATGCAAAGTAAGACCAAACGATCAATAGCAAAAATCATGGGAAAAATCCATTTCAAGGTAAATAACCCTATTTACAATCATAAATACTCTACAAAACACATAAGGCTTATAAGGCAATAACTTGGCTAAAAACCATAAACATTCAATACCCCAAACAAGGGTATTGAGAGATTTTTCATATATAAGTCAAAAAATAACTACAGAAAGGCCCAGAACACCTACCTTGTAATTCAAAGATCGATAATCCCCGAAATTGGCCCATGAATTAACATAGAATGTGGTAGATCTACAAAAATTTCAAAAATGTTCAACATAGGATATCTCAAGAGAGAGGATAAATCAAAGAACGAGGTGCTTGAAGAATAAAGAACTCACCATGGAGATTCCAATGCATTTCATGAAGGTTGATTCAAAGCACGGATGGTGAGTCGGAGGCCTAGAAATGATTTGCACTGTACGCTCACTCCTGGACAAGACAGACCTAAGAGAAGAGTGTTCTATCGATTAGACGTGACCCCAGCCCGTTTAATGAAATAAAAAGAAAGTACATGACACGTTCTTCAAGGGTACACGACATGTACTTACTTTAACTAGCATCCACATTAGGCAGTCTTCAGGTCATCCCATATGGCCATGTACTCAGCTGTTACATGGCCAGTACATGGTCACCCGCAGAAACCAGGTACACAACATGTACTTATAAAAACATGGTCTGTACTACAAAAATTTCAAGAAACTCATATTTTCTAAAAACAACTAGAAAATAAAGACATACCTAAAAATAAGATCTGGGTTCTTAAAAGAACTATCTTCATAAGTGGATTCCATGAAATTTCTATGTGGTTTTTATGGAAGAGATATAAGAATAAGGTGGACTTTGGTAGTTGAGCGTTGGATGGTTGTGTTCAAATGTTGGAGTGGCATATTCAAGATGGGATGACATCACTTTTATAAGTGATGAACAACACTTGAAAAATTACCATCTATTATTGAGACATTCATCTTCTGATCAAATAAATTAATATCAAACTATAATAGCACATCAACAATGAAGCCATACATGGCCTGGAAGACTCCTACCAGCACCACATACCACCTATTCCTTGTGATACCATCCTCCAGTCGATGCCCAGAGTTTCAACATGCACTAGAATGATCCTAGAGAATACTATGCATAGCCAATGAATTCTCTCCCTTTCCCACACTCACATACCACATATAAAGTACATACTAGTGGGATGTATGGTTGAATATCCCCTCTTGGATTCGATAAGTGGCATGTTGACCCCTAGTTGAGGGCTATCATTTGCATGGATCATTTTTTTACCTAAAAATATTAAAAGTAACTAATAAATTTGAATAGAATAATAAAATAAATACAAAAAATAAAATTCATAATTATTTTATTCATTTTATTTCATTTTATTTCCACATTTAAAATTTAAAACTATTATATGAAACAATGAATTATATGATATTACTCATCATAAGCATTTTGAAATTATTAGAATATGTTTAAAACATATTATGTAAATATTAATGTTTCAATTATGTATCTATTTAATTTTTGGAGGTTTAAATACTACCCAATTCTATATATTATATAATTATTCTATTTATATTCATTATATTTCATGTTACAGTCAAGGTTATTACTATCATGGAGGTTTTTATTCAATTATAACAAAACTAGTAAGATTTTCTTATTCAATCAGATTCTAATCCTGGTTTCTTTTGCTGGAATTTTCATTCAAGGAACTAATTTGATTAGAACCTAATAAAACCATTACATATTATTCTCATCTACTTATTTGTGAAATTGTCATGAAATATATTCATTTATATCTAAATGGTTCTTAAAATTATTGAGAAAATGATTTTAATAAAATGTAACTTTATTTCCCTTTTCGGTCAATGTTCATTTTCAAATATATATATATATATATATATATATTTAAATGTTTTAAATAATATTTTTTATATTTTATGATGATTTATTAATGAAATTTATACCCATGTCTGAATTTTTACAAATTGTTTTAAAAAATCATTATGTTGTTTTCTGAAAAAGTCACTTTTTTAGTTTTTACTAACGTTTGAAATGAATGTTTTCTTATAACATATTCAAGAAGAACTAAATCTCCTTCCATTATGACAACACTTTAGCATGACGTATACCTTACCATTTTCCTGGTTCTTTTCTTGTAAAATTATTTCTATAATATTTTTGATTTTTTTATATTTTATGGCTGTTTTTTTAAACCGAGAAGTGTAATTTCCAAAAAAATATACCATGTGTTCTTTTTTATAAATAATCAACAATGAAAATTGTTGACAATATCAATTTCTTCTTAAATTTTATGTAAATTAAACATTCATATATACAAAGCCCATTATGTATCCCTTTTGTGGGGAAATACACACCATATGTTCATTTGTAAAATTTATTCATTTTGAAATTTCCATTTATTCTAATATGAGGGAATATTATTAAACTAATTAACCTTCCACAGGTAATTAATATATTTATGAATTTGGATTGATTTCATTTTTTTGGGAAAAGATTAATCCGGATCATTTTATGATGGGTGATTCTAGATCGCTCTCAACTTCATTGGGTAAATATTCTATTTCATGAGATATTATGTATGTGATTAGGGAGAAAAACTAATCCATTATGGATGTTTATCCACCATGAAATATTGAATAGGTATTTTTCTATGTCTTATGTTTATGTGATGTTATATCAGTCCACCACAATCCTAATTTTTCAGTGATATTATGATACCATGTACTTTAAGTTATATTCCATTGTGATTACACATGTTCCTATTCTTATATGATATCGTTTATTACATTTGACTCACATATTATGTTTCCTTATCATGTTTGTTCCCATATTTGGATTTCTTTATCACCCCTTTATTTTATGTATTCCTTAGGTTATCTGATATCCAATGGCCCGAATGACTTTAAATTCTTATTATATATGATAATGACACATTTTAAAGGATAAAGTGGGTGGAAACCCAAGAAAACATCATTACGATAGGACAATTACACTCAAAGGATTAAAGGAGTAAAACCATAAAGACGTCACATTACATCTCCTCCAAGAATTTGATCATGATGTAGCTATCCACCATTGAAAAGTTTTTCGACAAGCAAGTGTCATGGGTCAAAGAACAAGCCCGATTGGACAGCTGGTACCTGACCCTCTCAAATAACGAAATCAAAAATACGCACCAAAGATGAACCACTAGCTTTGGAATGTCCTCTCGAGTATGTTTCAGGAATTCGAGTCTGGTATCACAAAATCACCACATTTGGAAAAAAACCATCCCAACATTAAACAACAAGCATTCCCTCAAACACTTCATAAATCTCACAAACCGTAGAAATCCACCATCACCTGCATTCCAACATATTCACAAACACAAAATGATCACAATCAGTAGAGAATCTTCCTTCCATCCATATCCTAGAAAATATAACCAAAAAACAACTTGCAGCCAATAATGAAGATTTTATCGAGGAAATCAAGGGAAAATAATGCCCACAGATGTCGATGATCTATAAAAACACCAAAAATCACCAAAGAAGAAGAAACTTTCACATGGGATGAACCAATTCATCACAAACAACATGTTACCATAGAAAATAAAAACTGAATAACATCACCAGATCTCTATAAACGATCCATAATACCCAGATCCCATCACCACCGTCCTGTTATAACTTAAGGACTATAGAAACCCACTAACCGCACACACTGGAGGAATGGCGGAGACCTCATGCTGTTGGATCTTTGACCACAGTTGCAGACTGGCTCACACCGCCATGGAATACCCTATACAGTGAAGAAGGAATCAGTTGTGGAGAGGCAAGCAACAGTGAAAAGGGAGATTCTATTGAGTGCATGAAGCCACCGCAAGATAGGAAACCTCTAGATCTCACCGAGTATAGAAATGTTCGCCACAATAATCCAATAAAAAAGAGCCGATGATGAGGAAAAATACCTAGAATTATGTGCCCCTTATGGGCTCATCCTCTCTTGTTTATCATAGGCTATCCGATATTGTTTTAAGATAAAACAATGATTTCTGATATCATTAATAAAAAATAAGTATTTTGTTTTTTTTAGATTACATTTGATGTGTTAGGAACCTAGTAATGAAAATTAACTAGGCCTCACAGTCATTGGGAATGTAATTAATGGATATTATTCTTCAAAAATCATGTGATAATATGTTTACAACTACAAGGTCACTATATTAATGATTATTGTTTTATTACATTCCTAATGTTATTTTGAAAATTCTATTTTTTACTCATGGTATTATTCTAACTATATATTTCATCTATTTCCTTTCTAGGCTTTATTCACACCCCAACATTTTAATAGTTATACCATTAATATGGGATGTATTAAGAGAAACAGTGGATGAACCTATGAAGAATCCTATAAAGTGGATTAGAATATTGATTATGATGTTGATGTATTGCATTTATAATTTCCAATAAACTAATCCATAAAATATCATGTGTGTTCATAATGATTTTTCCATTTAATCAATATTTTTTATATTTAAATGTTGGGATAACATAGTATTCATTATGGAATATGTTCGACAAGAACGGACAAAATTCATTTATTATATCATACAACATATATTATTTTGGTGTTTCTTATTTTTGGTAATGGTAATTATGGCGTGCAGTCCAAAATTTAAGGAAAATTTAGTCTTCAACTAGTTAATAATATAACTCGCATATGCATACCACATGTTGTGAGTGTCTTGGTCTTCTTTGGGAACCCTCTCATTTATTATAGTTCAGCCCCCTATGATGGCACTCACCCGCTTAATTGGGTAGCCATTTCACACACTACTACCCATCTATATAGTCTATATACATTGCCTACTCTCTAATTCCACCTCTTGGGTTTTCATCTAGGTTTTTTGTTACTTGGTTGAGCCTACTCACACAAATATGGTTGAGCTGTCCTAGCATGGATGCGTTTTCGCGAGAAATTATTTTAAAAAACTCATATGAAAATAGTTAGTAAATTATTAATATAATAAAAAATCCAACAAATATATCCATATTTAGTATTTTATTAAGAAATTTATCCAATATTTTTTTCATTTATATATATATATATATATTTCATTCACGTAAATAAGATCGATGAAACTACTAAACTCATTAAAACACTTCAACCATGATGTATCTTCCTCTCAAAATTCAAATAATTTAATTGGACACAATTCATGGGATATTATAATTAATATTAATATTTTGATACTATAACAAATCATCCCTGATAATTCATCACACCAATTATTCTCTACCAAAATGAAATACCTTGATAAAAAATAAAAATTACACTATATGGGATAAATGTTAACTAATATTGTTATATGGAACTAAAATTTAATTAATCATTACTAGGGATTTGAGCTTGTGATTGAAAAATATCAATCATTGGTGGATGTTTTCTTTTAACATATAATACCTTAAAATTTCATTCATAAAAAATTTTAATTGTATTTAGTTAATTATTTTACTGATTTCTTTAGGAGGATAGTTTTTTATCCCATATGGAAGGCCAATATTTACTTTATATCAGTTAGTGGTATGATTAGTTAAGATGATGATATCTAAAAATTACTTATTCTCAGTTAATAGAATTTTAGGTAGGATCAAAAGAAGTTCAATTAATGATGTTCTTGGGATTTTTATAGATATTCCAATGATTTTTCTAGAAGAGGTTGTGACATTACCACTTATAAAATATACATTTTTCTGGAAAGCGATTTAACCAGATATATAATTTATATTTCTTTCTCCATATCAGATTATGTTTATTTAGAAAAATTAAAATTGTATTGGATATATTTTTATTTATATATGGGGTTCATCTAACATTGTATGTAACCATGGAGAACACTAGTGTGGTTTTTGAATAACGTGAATGGTAGTATGAGGTTGCGTATAGACTACCCATGGTTGAACAAGGTGAAAATGAAGAGTGGCACTCTTATACAAAGGAATGTTTGTCCATTTGATCAGTTTCAGGGAGTGAGTTGGTTCTCATTAATCTCTCTATTTTTTTGGAATCATCATATGAGGTTGAAGGAAGAACATATCCCGTATACTTTTCTCATATATAATAATGGAATTTCAATTATATATTCATAGTGTTTAGAATCATGAATGATTCATTTTTTCCATGGGATTGATTAAATTAGAGTTCTATGATTTAACATATTACATTATTGAAGTATTAATCGACAAAAAGTTTAAATATTAGATGCTATAGAGAGACCATTAAAAACATATAAGGATTACTCTATACGTTATATGATGATATCAGTTATATTAAAGGCTCTACATGTGTATGTTCATGATGTGTAGAGTACATTTACAAGGGTTTATTATGTATCAACATAGTGTAGTTGTGAATAATATTATAATATAATATATTTTTTATTATCCATATCCTAGGTATATTTTTTCGATTATTAGTTTCCTTAGTTTTCAATAAACTTATCATAGGTTTTTATATGTTGTTTCATTCGTTGAGGGTAATTTCAAAGCCTTTCATATGATGTAAAATGCAATATTTAAGGATGATTGTGTCATGAAATGTTTTAGTACCTATAGAATTATATTATTAGAGCTCATGTTTAATATTTATTGAAGGAGGTAGTCATGATCATTGTGATTTAACATTGTTTCTGATCTTGGTTCAGTTTAATTTTTGATGCAGTATAGGGATTTGAACATTTTTGTGTCTCTGTTGTAAAATTCTCAAGAATTCAATAATGATACCCTTAATTTTTTTGTTGATGGTATTAATTTTTTCTAAAAACATAAAGATGAGTGGCCTGATATGTGAGAACATAATAGTATTCATAATCTATTAGAGACAAAGGTATATTGAATCTACATGATATTTTATATTTTATTACCCGTGGGGGATGGGTTTATTACAGGGTAATGACTTTTTTATTTCTGACTAGGGAAATGTAAATAGGTTTCTGATGAGAAAAATTGGATGTTGAAGGGGGATATTTTTTTTAATTATAAGTTACAATGAGGTTGATGGAAGATACTACATTATTATCCCTTTATTTGGAGACGTTTTTTATGGAGGTATTTTGTATTAGATGATAGGGAACTATTCTTTATTGATGTAGGTTTTGGAATTTTGGTTATGAGATTTTATGTTGATGTTTAGTGAGATAGATTCAACTATGGATATTCCCTTAAGGGAACATTAGAGTATAATCACAATATGGAGATATGTAATGGGAATCCTATTGTTCAATCAGTATTTATCATGTTTTTTCATCTCAGGTTCCATAAAACCTTAAATAATTCATCCATGTATGCCTATGATGTATCATACATTTTAGAGTCAGTTTTAGTGGATAGGAATAAAATTTTCAATTATTGGGATTCTATATTATTTCTAGTGGGATATTGTATAATATATTAGAATCATACTTGTATATAATTATTTCATCTATTGGATATTCAATAGTGTAAGTTGGAAGACATTTTAATCAATTTTGTTTCCAATTTAACTTGACTTCAAGGATCATGTGTTGTTATTTATGTAATTTTTCATCAACTGATGATGTCAGGTCATTTCATGGAGATTATGAGGTTAAGTGTGGTTGATACATTATCAAGTTAGTGTATATATGGGATAGTAAAAATTAACATGTTTTTGAGAACGATCATCATGGATGATTATCCTAATTTTCCACATTAATATAGAAGAGTTTAATGCAATATTTTGGATCTAATATGTTTTGTATCACTACTTTTTATCCTTAGATGGATTTTTATATATATCAGACTATCATGAAATTGGGGGAAATGATATGATGTGTTCTTAATTTCATCATTTTATTGTTGAATCATTTACTAGTAAATAATTATTATTTTGAAAATATTACCACTCTTCCCTTAGTATTTTCACATTTTTTGTGGTCTATAGGTGGTCATGAATATCATTAATATGTTAGACCAAGGTTGGAGATTTATTAATTCAGGGAAAAATTTATTTATGAAGAAAAAACAATATAATGTTTTTTTGTAGATAATTGAAGATAAAAATTTTTATATGAAATATATTTATTAATGGAAGTAACATGTTGAATTTATGGATGGGTATCATGTGTTAATGCATATTTATTCTCATAATGGGTGGAAAATGGTTTGTTTTGGGATTAATTATTATCCACATTTTTTTAGAAATTCTAAGGTGTAGGAATTCAACGACTATCATTCCTCGATGGTTTGCATAACCCGCTGGACTACGTGTTATCAAAATGTAATATATTATATAAGAATATAAAATCATGATTTTAAATGATATTTGACGAATATTTTTGTCTGAGTTTTGTAAATATACGGTATTCCCAAAATATGAAATGAATTTTTTCAGTTACGAATTATTTTAAAATTAATATAAGAACTAATTCAATATAAACGATTATTTTTATAGAAAACATTTATTTTGATCACAATGTTATTTTAATCCTAATAAATTAAATTTAATTAAATATGTATGTAATTTTAAGTTAATATTTATTTATATCCAATTAACAATATTTCATATTCATTGCGTATAATTTATTATCCCAAGTTAAAATTAAAACCAATTTTACTAATAAAACTAAATATTCTCAATATAGAATGTTTTACTTCAATTTAATGGAGTTCCTATTTTAATTATTTATTTTTGAAATTTTAGAAAAACATTTTTTTTAAATAAAATAAATCGTTGAATGAGAATTTTAAAAATTAGGTTAGGGTATATTATAGGTATTTGTCTGGATGGTATCATATTTTAATGAATAGATAAAAATATTGGATTTTAATTTAAAACATCATTTCATATAATTTATTTATATTGAAAATCCCTATTTTAAATTGATTTTAGATTTAATTAGGAAATATTTTTATGAATAAATTTCATTTTGGTTGTTGGAATCGATTTCATTTTGATATTTACTATAAAAATGATATTATTTAATTGTTTACATTGAAATATAATCATTTTCAACCCAACTATGGGATTAAATATAAATTATTTTAAGACACTAATGTATAGGGTGTTTCGAAGAAATTATTCCATCGTTAGAATGGAACTAATTTATAATGTCTAATGACATAAAAATAGTTTTTAACCAAAAATATTACATAATTAAATAAAATTAATTACAACAATTGAGGATAAATTATGTTTAATATGGGATTACACCAAAACATTAGGGCCCAAAATGACCTTTAAACATTTCCTAAATTCATTGGATGTAGCTATTCTGGCCCTATACTCCCTTTTCAAGGCTATGTACAATTATTGACCACTATCAATTAAAAAATTTGTAGGTGGGATTAATTTCTTATAAAATATTTTAAGTGTGTAACTCCTCCACCATTATAAATGGACTCGGCTCCCCCAACTTCATCACACATATCAAGTAGAGTTGGATATATCAAATTCAGAAAAAATAGCTCCCCAACAGCCCTACCTTCAACCTTGTGGCATCTCCTTGGAAATAAATCAATCCAATAAATCCTTTGGGTAGAATCTAAAATGGGTTGCCTGATTAATACGTTACAGACTCTCTCAAACTCCTATCATTTATTTACTATCTTCAGTCCATCATATTTTATTATTCCATGACTATATTAAAAAACCTATATTGTCAATATACTAGGATATTTTTATTCTATTTTTTAAACTGATACTTACCCACACTTTCGTCTAATGGGTAATGAACATTCTGTTTACCAGTTTGATGGAGTACCACCTCACTAAACAATTATTCTTCATTTTTCTTATAAAACCTCCCATAGGAAAAATAATTATTGACACATTATTTATTTATGTTATATATAATATTGATTATTTATTTAATGTTATTTAATTATTTTAAAAATGATATCATTATACATTTGATTTTTTGTAAAAATGATAATTTTGTTTGAGAAAGTAAAAATGTAGCGACTCGGGTTTCTGTCCCTGTTAGACTTTGGAATATTTCTATGAATAATTCCAGAGCTTGGCGTGAAGACGACGTGCGATTCTGAGGCCCGGTGTGCCCGAAATTAATTTTATTAAAATATTAAGTATTTTTTATACTATGCACGTGGGGGGGTATGATATCTCCTAAACGGTAGCTCAGAATGGTAATCTGAGGGAACAGTTGCGTCCGGAATGTGTCGTTTACGCTAGGCGAGGTGTAAACTTTACGGGCACGGTGGAAAGCGCCACCAGGGGCGTTTTCGTAAATAAGTAGAAAAGTCAATTTACGAGCGTTGTCTGGAATAAATTTTGAATGGTGGCTCAGTTCGCGAATCTGAGTCCGCCGTTGCATCCAGAACGGTGCGTTTACCCTAGGGGTGACCTTACCTTGGTCTGCATCGGGTGCCGGGTCGGAGGCGAGTTGGTGGGGAGTGAAATGTGTTGTGTTATAAGAAAACATTATCCCCCTCTCCTTACCTCCAACACGCAGCGATAAATGACACCCCCTACGACCTCCGTTTCTTCTCCAGATTGATCCAGAATCATCCGTTTTCAGCGCTGTTCATCAGCGGATTTAGCTTTAGGGTGTCGTCTGCGTCGATTTGAACCCGAAGCATCGGCATTTCCCCCACGAGGTAGGCAGTTTTTGTTTTAATCCCACGATCCTGTTTTTGCTGAGAATTGCTTCGTTTTGAGTTCGTTTCAGGGATGATCCCGTCCCGGGGGTGGCACCAATGCTTTCGGATCGCAAAATGGACCTCCGGGGTGCCCCTGGCGGTCCGCGGAAGGTCCGTCAGTGCGGCCCCGACGCGGCGGCCCACGACGCGGCCACGGCGGCTGGCCGCCCTGTGCAGCGGCGCACCGGCGGAGTGCGGAGGAGGGCCGCCGGCTAGGGCGGGCCGGCGGCAGCAGCCAGTTCAGGCTGGCCGGACCTGCCGGTCTCGGCCGGGTCGACTGCTTTTCTCATACGGGGGTCTTAAAACCCATGTATCATGCAATCTGGGAGTCGGAATTGCGTGCCGTTTGTGGCGACGTGACCCTGACGACGAGGTGAACCCTCTGGTGTGGGTTAGAGAGTTTAAGGGTTTAGGATCGTGGCCCGAGAGTTAGAAACGTTGTATAAAATAATATTATTTTATTATTTTACGACTTCAGGTCGTTGTAACTTCCACCCAGAGCGTCCGAATGATGTGACGTCAGTGGGGTTGAGACACTCATGGTACGAAAGACTTTTTGAGATGGTTTTCGGGTGATGGGACTGAGAACGAGGTGTGGGCCCCACAAGGCCGGGTTTTGGCGTTTGCGGAGAAACGCAGCTTCCGCACGAGGAGTCTGTTTTTTGGTGGATAAATAGTTGATCCTGTGTGTATTTCTGAGAGGATCTCAATGGTGCAATCCGTTCGATGTGTTTCGGGATTTTGGCGTGGGCCCCACCCGGGCTGTCCATCGGTGAATAGTACTTTTTTTCACTGGGTGTCCATTTCGGACGTGCGAGTAGTCGATTCCGCTTGTTTTTCTGAGGGGATCGTCGTGGTATGATCCGCTCAATGGATTTCAGGATCGTTGTGTGGGCCCCGCATGAGCTAGCTACGGTGAATAGTGACCTTTTCACCTGTGCTCCGTTTCGAGCGAGTAAACAGCCTATCATGCGTGTTTTTCCACATAGATCGTGATGGTGGCCTCATTATTGTCCTTGGAGGTGCACAGTGTGGCGTTGGTGTGGGTCGCTTGGGTTAGCGACATTTTAGACCAGTCGTGGTTGAGGGTACTATCTTGGTTCGTTCCCACGAGGGTTCATGTGGCATCACAACCTTCGTATAGGTTTGTGATCCTCTCGATGGGATGTTTAAACTATTGGAGTTGTGGAATCCCTCCAGTGGGGCTGGAGCGGGATCCTCTAGCATCTTTTCCCTAGATCGGGTTCTTGGTATCACTGTAACCGCTTATTCACGGGCAGCGATCCCCTATCTAGCAGGTTAACCCCATAGGGATTGTGGCATCGTCGGGATTATGATCCCCTACGCTATGGGAAGTACTTAGTTGGGTTGTGGCATCGTCAGGTATACGATCCTCTGCTCAGCATGAGGTGTATATTAGGGATGTGATATCATTGGTTACGTGATTCCCTACTCAGCACGTGGTTTCTGTAGGGTTGCAGCATCGTCAGTTTGATCCCCTACAACTTGAGTTATACTAGATAGGGTTCTGGTATCATCGTGACCACCTTTATATGGGCGATGATCCTCTTTCTGAGTGACGTGCTTCTGTCGAGTTCCAGGTCGGGTTATGATATCCCCCAGTGGATGCTTGGTGTGATCCCCTATCGGTGAGAACTACGTATATCAGATCAGGTCATGGTATCCCCCAGTAGACCCTGGGAGTGGTCCCCTATCTATGAGATCTTCGTATACCGGTGTGGGTTCTGGTATCCCCTAGCGGACCCTAGGAACGATCCCCAATCCGAGAAGTTTGTTGTTCTTGTTGTTCCAGTGTGGTTTTCCTCAGTGATGCTATCCGACGAGCGGGATCTCTTGGGTGAGCATATGAGATGTTTTTATGAAACCCGGTGGAGTGTATCTCTCGGATGAGTGTCATCTGGGATGAAAGTGATCATGGAGGGTGTTGTTCTAGTTGTGTACAGTTGCTGGTGATGAGGTCGGTACCTCTTGCGGCTTGGTGCATGAGCTGGGTATATCTGGATTGTTCAAGGTGTATGTATGGGCATACACCTGAGCTGAGCTGACGAGATGTGTTTAGCCGAGGATGGTCACGAGATTGAGTTTCTCTTTCGTTTGGGTTCCTTATGGGTGGGATGAGCGGACTTTTGACTTTTAGTTGCTCTCTTTTGTTTTGGGTTTTTGGGGTGCCTACTGACTATGTTTACACTCACCCCTGCACGGGCTTTGCCCGAACATGTTTGTGTCTTGTGAAGACCACATGCCTTTCGACAGAGTCCCAGGAGGACCCGGAGCAGGCGGAGCTGAGTGAGCGAGACTGACCGGGGTGTTTGCCGGTGCGGTGCTGAGGGTGCTTTCTGGCGGGTGTTTGTGGCAGCGTTCCCCTTCTTCAGAGTAGGTTGGATGCGCATTTGTAGTTTTCTTTTGGTGGGCCCTGTTTTTCCCTTTGTACTTCTGTTGTACTCTGGTTTGGGATAGATGTATGCATGCATTTTATTTACAGTTTTATATATCTCTGCACTGTTTCATGGAGGTGTTTGTGGGTGCGTGTGTACATGAAACTTAGGCTAATTCCTCCCATGTGTGTGATAGCCTACTCAGAGCTGGACGCCAACCCCTGGCCTATTGGAGGCGGGCTTGGGGAGTCACAGCTCGAGCCCTGTTGGTTTGGGTCGTGACAGAGTGGTATCAGAGGAGGCTCCACCTTTCGGATCTCACTGTGTAGCTGGTCTAGCTATGAGTTTGGTTTGGGTTGCATAGAGGTAGTGTTAGGAAGATTAGAGTTCGGATTTCAGGCCAGGGACTCTAGTGTTGGTGCGGCGGCCGACGTATCCATACACCAGGACTCTGATAACCTGGCTTTCAACTCGGGACATTCGTACACTAGTCGCAGGGACATAACAGTACATGCATCATATAGGACTGGGTTTTGGGTTTTCCTTGTCCTTCTCGAGTCAGCCCTCCAGATATACTCTTTGACGGTGGTGCGTCTTGAATGTATTTCAGGATTCATCCATGAATACAGCGAGCGAGGGTTCCGCAGCAGGATTGTGGTGACGATCTGCCCCGTGCAGAGGCTGTGGAGCAGGGTGTGGGTTCTGAGGTATCATCTCCAGGTGGTCGCCCAGTTGAGCCGCCACCTGTTGAGCAGCTGGTTGTGTCGACAGTCCAGGATGAGGTTGCGCACAGGCTGAGTGTGCTGCATGAGTTCCAGAGGAAGCGACCTCTGTGGTTCCAGGGTGATATAGACCCCCAGGCAGCTGATGACTAACTTGAGGCTGTCACCAGTGTTTTCCGCCTAGTGAGGACACCTCCAGATCAGATCACGGTCTTAGCGGCGAGCCTTCTGCATGGTTCTACTGGGCGATGGTGGAGCCTAGTGACGCAG
Organism: Viscum album; assembly: GCA_963277665.1. Lineage (NCBI taxonomy): Eukaryota > Viridiplantae > Streptophyta > Magnoliopsida > Santalales > Viscaceae > Viscum > Viscum album. The sequence continues at coordinate 1,529,951,346 of OY728120.1, read as the reverse complement.
TCCCACAACAAGGAGACAATCATGTGGGTAGAGTTTGAGTGGCTCTTCAGGGAAGAGTTCTATCTGGTGGCACTGAGGCCAGTGCGGATTCAGGAGCTTCTGCAGCTTCGGCATGAGGGCTTGACTATGTCGGAGTACTCGGAGAGGTTTACGGACCTGTCGCGCTACTCCATGGATATGGTTCGAGACACGTTATTTAGGGCTCAGACCTTCGAGTAGGGCCTACGCAGGGACATCTGGGCAGGTGTGGTTTCCTTGTGTCTGCCCACCTATGTTGGAGTGTTGGAGAAAGCTTTGGTGGTGGAAAGCTTTCTGGCCGAGCAGATCCGGCCTGTTAGTGTTGGGAACACGAGAGCTGAGACTTCGTCAGTCGGATCAACATCTGGTAGCCGATGACAGACTCAGAGGTCTGGACATGGACGACATTTTGGGAGGCGACCCCAGGATGGAGGATCTGAGGCTCAGGGCTCACAGGGCTCGCAGGCCAGTTTTGGTCAGCCGTAGGAGAGGCAGTGTTATGCTTGCGACGGTCGGGAACATATTGCTAGATATTGTCTAACCCGACGTGCTGCTGAGTGGGAGCCAGTCGATGGACCGCCTTGGCAGAGGTAGCATCTCGAGCAAGGAGGTCTGCAGAGCGGCGGAGTAGGTGCAACAGGAGGATGTGTTAGGCGGTATCAGTTCTCACCACCACCACCACCCCCTGGTGGTCCACGCCAAGCTTAGGGAGCTGGTGGCCGAGGGCGAGGACAGCCGCATGCCCGGGAGGCTGTTGACCTAGAGGTTCCGCGGATGGATAGAGGCATGCTTTGGGTCCTCTCTACTTTCTTCAGTAGTTTGATAGACACTGTTTAGTGGTACTATTTCGTTTTTGTTGATTGCTCGAGTTTTGTTCCGGGCGTTGGTAAGACCCTGGGTGGGTGTTGTTTGGCCTACTTCGAATGCTTAAGGATGAGGGATCCTTCCCCCACCGAGACGAGTTTATTTGACGGGATTAAAAACCATATGGGCGAGTCAGTGCCGCCGAAAGTGGATAGTATCGAGGTGTGGTGAATGAGTCCCTTTGACTTATGTGTTCAGGCATGGGTGTTTGTTGGTGAACTCGCTGTTGTGTGAGACCCAGTTGAGAGTCCAGTCGCTTCCCTTGAGCTTAGGGCTTTTCGGGGATGAAAAGTTCTAAGGGGGGGGGGAGAATGTAGCAACTCGGTTTTTTGGGCCTATCAGACTTTGGAATATTTTTATGAATAAATATATATCTATGCATGAAGACGGCGTGCGATTCTGAGGCCCGGTGTGCTCGGAATTAATTTTATAAAAATATAAAGTATTTTTTATACTATGCACGTGGAGGGGGTGCGATATCTCCTAAACAGTAGCTCTGAACTGGAATCTGAGGGCACGGTTTTGTCCGGAACGCGTCGTTTACCGTAGGCGAGGTGTAAACAATACAGGCATGGGCTTGCGGTGGAAAGCGCCACCAGGTGCGTTTTCATAAATAAGTGAAAAAGTCCATTTACGAGCATCAGCTCAAATAACTTCTGAACGGAGCCTCGGTTTGCGAATCCGAGTCCTCCATTGCGTCCAGAACGGTGTGTTTACCCTAGGGGGACCTTACCTTCATCTGCATCGGGTGCCAGGTCGGAGGCGAGTTGGTGGGGAGTGAAATGTGTTGTGTTATAAAAAAAACATTATCCCCCTCCCTTTACATCCAACGCGCAGCGACGAACAACATCCCCCTTCCGAACTCCGTTTCATCGCCATATTGAGCCAGAATCATCCGTTTTCTGCGTCGTTCGTCAGTGGATTTAGCTTCAGGGCATTGCCGGTGTCGATCTGCACCCAAAGCATCGGTGTTTTTCCCGTGAGGTAGGCAGTTTGCATTTTTATCCCCCGATCCCATTTTTGCTGCGAATTGCTTCGTTTTGATGTCTTTTCATGGAAGATCTCGTCCTCGGGGTCACACCTGTGCTTTCGTATCGCAAAACGGACCATAGGGGTGCCCCCAGCGGTCCGCGGAAGGTCCGCCGGCGCGGTGGCACATGCGCCGGTAGAGCGCGGTAGAGGGCCGCCGGCCGAGGCTGGCCGTCAGCGGCGGCCGGTCCTGCCACATTTGTCATACAGGGGTCTTTAAACTCCCGTATCTTGTAATCAGGGAGTTGGAATCGTGTACCGTTTGTGGAAACGCGACCCTGACGATGAGGTGAACCCTCTGGTGTGGGTTGGACAGTTTAAGGGTTCAGGATCGTGGCCCGGGAGTTAGAGACATCGTTTAAAATAATATTATTTTATTATTTTACGACTTCGGGACATTGTAACTTCCACTCGGAGCGTCCGAATGATTTGTCGTCAGTGGTGTTGAGACCCTGATGGTAAGGAGGACTTTTTGAGATGGTTTCCAGGTGTTGGGACTGAGAACGAGGTGTGGGCCCCACGAGGCCCATTTTTTGCATTTGCGGAGAAACGCAGCTTCCGCACCTGGAGTCCGTTTTTGGCAGATAAATAGTCGATCCTGTGTGTCTTTCCGAGAGGATCGCAAGGGTGTGATCCGTTTGATGTTTTTCGGGATCAAGGCATGGGCCCCACCCAGGCTAGCCTTCGGTGAATAGTATTTTTTTTCACCGGGTGTCCGTTTCAGACGAGCGAGAAGTCGATTCCCCTTTTTTTTGGTGCGGATCGCTGTGTATGATCCGCTCGATGGGTTTCAGGATCATTGTGTGGGCCCCGCACGAGCTAGCTATGGGGAATAATGCCTTTTTCACTGGTGCTCCGTTTCAAGCGAGTAAATAGCCTATCCTGCATGTTTTTCCACGTAGATCGTGATGGTGGCCTTGGTATTGGCCTTGGAGGTGCGCAGTGTGGCATTTTTGCGGGTCGCTCGAGTTAGCAACGTTTTGGACCAACAATGGTTGAGAGTACTCCCTTGGTTCGTTCCAAAGAGGGTTCTTGTGGCATCACAACCTTCGTATAGGTTGTGATCCTATCGATGGGATGTTTAAACTGTTAGAGTTTTGAAGAAATGGTTATGAAACCTATATCTTTTTCCACAACATGGGATATGATTACCTGATTATGATACCCATTTAATTTCTTGGTTTATGATATGTTTTATTATTATTTTGTGGAAAATATCTGTCTAATTTAACTGTGAGATTGGTGGGACCAATATCTCCATCCAGTGCATTGTGTAAAGATATATATCTCATGAGATAGAATAAGATGTATTTGGGATTAAACCTTCACTACTAAGATTACCATGGGAGTGAACCATGACTACAAAGATGATATGAGTAGTGAAAACATGCTACTATGATAATCATTGGATATAAAAATTATTACCAAGATGAAATGGTGATTTTACCCATACTAAAATGATTTTATTGGAAACAATGCCCTGACTACTATGGAAATAAAATTATTGATATGAAGGATATGATATTTAATGTTATTATACCATTCTCATGCCCCTATTATCATGTTTTTGTTTACAAGTTTCCATTGTTTGACCTCAATTTGAATCTGATCTCACCCCTTTTTATGTTTGCTTCACCAGGTTACGAATTTATGTATTATGTTGGATTTGTCTAAGAAGGGTGAAAGTCAATAAAAACCTAGAGGGAGATGATATATTTCCTTCATGTAATTTACATACTTGTAAAAAAATGTAGTTATAGTTGGTATCCATGTAAATGATTAGCTATCCTTTTGAATCATGGTTAAATATCATTATTGAGATCCCTTTGTATTTATTTATGGATATGTATAAGGATGATGCAAAGGATAAGTATATAGATGGGTTAAAATTTTGGAAAATTTATATGAATCTTGGAAAAGGAGACAGAAAGTGGTTTCATAGAAATACATCCTAGTAATTAATGGATATTACTCTTCAAAAATCATGTGATAAAATGTTTACAACTACAGGGTCACTATATTCATGATTATTGTTTTATTATATTCCTAATGTTATTTTGAAAATTCTATTTTTTTACTCATGGTATTATTCTAACTATATATTTTATCTATTTCCTTTCTAGGCTTTATTCACACCCCAACATTTTAATAATTATATCATTAATATGGGATGAATTAAGAGAAACTGTGGATGAACCTATGAAGAATCCTATAAAGTGGATTAGAATATTGATTATGATGTTGATGTATTGCATTTATAATTTCCAATAAACTAATCCATAAAATATCATGTGTGTTCATAATGATTTTTCCATTTAATCAATATTTTTTATATTTAAATGGTGGGATAAAATAGTATTCATTATGGAATATGTTCGACAAGATCGACCAAAATTCATTTATTGTATCATACAACATAAATTATTTTTGTGTTTCTAATTTGTGGTAATGGTAATTATGGCGTGCAGTCCAAAATTTAATGTCAATTTAGTCTTCAACTAGTTAATAATATAACTCGCATATGCATACCACATGTTGTGAGTGTCTTTGTATTCTTTGGGAACCCTCTCATTTATTATAGTTCAGCCCCCTACGATGGCACTCACCCGCTTAATTGGGTAGCCATTTCACACACTAATAACCATCTATATAGGCTGTATACATTTCCTACTCTCAAATTCCACCTCTTGGGTTTTCATCTAGGTTGTTTTTTACTTGGTTGAGCCTACTCACACAAATATGGTTGAGCTGTCCTAGATTGGATGCGATTTCTCTAGAAATTATTTTACAAAACTCATATGAAAAGAGTTAGTAAATTATTCATATAATAAAAAATCCAACAAATATATCCATATTTAGTATTTTATAAAGAAATTTATCCAATATTTTTTTTTCATTTATATATATATATATATATATATATTTCATTCACGTAAATAAGATCGATGAAACTACTGAACTCATTAAAACACTTCATCCATGATGTATCTTCCTCTCAAAAGTCAAATAATTTAATTGGACACACTCATGGGATATTATACATAATATTAATATTTTGATACTATAACAAAGCATCCCTGATAATTCATCACACCAATTATTCTCTACCAAAATGAAATACCTTGATAAAAAAATAAAAATTACACTATATGGGATAAATGTTAACTATTATTGTTATATGGAACTAAAATTTAATTAATCATTACCAGGGATTTGAGCTTGTGATTGGAAAATATCAATCATTGGTGGATGTTTTCTTTTAACATATAATAACTTAAAATTTCACTCATAAAAAATGTTAATTGTATTTAGTTAATTATTTTACTGATTTATTTAGGAGGATAGTTTTTTATCCCATATGGAAGGCCAATATTTACTTTATATCAGTTAGTGATATGATTAGTTAAGTTGATGATATCTAAATCTTACTTATTCTCAGTTAATATAATTTTCGGTAGGATCAAAATAAGTTCAATTAATGATGTTCCTGGGCTTTTTATAGATATTCCAATGATTTTTCTAGAAGAGGTTATGAGATTACCACTTATAAAATATACATTTTTCTAGAAAGCGATTTAACCCGATCTATCATTTATATTTCTTTCTCCATATCAGATTATGTTTATTTAGATAAATTAAAATTGTATTGGATATATTTTTATTTATATAATGGGTTCATCTAACATTGTATGTAACCATGGAGAACACTAGTGTGGTTTTTGAATAACGTGAATGGTAGTATGAGGTTGCGTATAGACTACCCATGGTTGAACAAGGTGAAACTCAAGAGTGGCACTCTTATACAAAGGAATGTTTGTCCGTTTGATCTGTTTCAGGGAGTGAGTTGGTTCTCATTAATCTCTCTATTTTTTGGAATCATCATATGAGGTTGAAGGAGGAACATATCCCGTATACTTTTCTCATATATAATAATTAAATTTCAATTATATAGTTATAGTGTTTAGAATCATGAATGATTCATTTTTTCCATGGGATTGATTAAATTAGAGTTCTATGATTTAACATATTACATTATTGAAGTATTAATCGACAAAACGTTTAAATATTTGATGCTATAGAGAGACCATTAAAAACATATAAGGATTAGTCTATACGTTATATGATGATATCAGTTATATTAAAGGATCTACATGTGTATGTTCATGATGTGTAGAGTACATTTACAAGGGTTTATTATGTATCAACATAGTGTAGTTGTGAATAATATTGTAAAGACCCGTAAAATTCAATGGAAATTTTTTCTTAATTTTCTTTGGAATTTTACAAGAGCGCGGTTTCTGACGGCACCTGATTCCGAGGCCCGGTGTGCCCGGAATCAATTTCTGAAGTTTGGCTCGGGTACGTTCAGTGAACGAACGAGCGGGAATTTCTAACTTTTGATCCGGTGCTTGGAATTGAAATCTGAGGACACCGATGAACTCGCAACGCCGATATTCACTTAAGGAGTCCTTTTCCGAAGTTGCGTTTATTGCGGGACGAAAGTTAGTTTTGGGGAGAATTATAAAAAGTTGAATAAAAATGTGGAACACTTTTTATTTTACTTTTGTTGGTTAACTTCTCTCAAAGGAAGTTAGGGGTGGGACCCACACCCACTTAACCTCCCTTGAGAGGATTATGTGTGGTGGGGCCCACACGAACCTAACCTTCCATCTTCTCTCAAACTCCCTTTAACCCCTCTTTAAATGACATGACAACTTGTCATTTAATTTTGGAGTTAACTTATTTGAATTTCAAACCTTTGAAATTCAATTTGTTAAGTTTGTGAATAAAATAAGACTCTATCTTATTTTATTTGGTTAGAATTGTTTAGCCATCTTGAGAGATTTTTGGGTTCTTCTCCTTCTTCTTCAAACTTTGACGAAGAACGCTCAAGCTTTGACGAAGAACGCTCAAGCTCCGACGAAGAACACCACTCCTCTCTTCTTCGTCTTCCGTGTCAACGAAAAGGAACGCCGCTTCCTCCTTGGACTTCCTTCGTCGGCATACGAAGATTCGCCAACGACGTACCTCTTCGTACGTACCTCTTCGTCATCGGATTTGACGAACGTTTACCGCGACGCCCGACCTCCGCGACGTTGTCTTCTGCGGGTCGTTGACAATCTTCGAACTTGAACCCAAGGTAGGGGTTGTTGTTAATTGTTTATTTATTTATTCTTGTTCGTGGTTCTAGCATGACTAACGTGAGGATATTTAAATATGTTTTATCATTTAACGTGAGGGGGCCGGACCGCATGAACACGGCCGAACCCCCTCCTTTGTTCTTGTTGATTTATCTTGCGGATGAAACAAGATGGCGTGGTGCCGTCGCACCACGCGGATATTCGCACACTTATATTGTGCGGCGCCGTCGCGCCGCGCCGTGGAAGGATCATCAAGAACGCGACGCCGTCGCGCCGCATCGAAGGGAATCAAAGGTGCGGCGGAGGGGCGCGGTGTCGTCGCACCGCGCCAGACGACGAACACCGCGGCCGGTTCCGGGCCGCGGCGGAACGAGAAGACCGGCAGCCGGGCCGCCAGCGTCGGAAGCCGGAAAAGGGTACCGGTTTTCCGGTCCCCTTGGAGAAAAACCGGTCGGCCAGGTGGCCGGCCGGAAGGTGAAAGGCTGGGGGAATTTAATTCCCCCGGCCAGCGCTCAAAATCCCCCCCCATTTAATTGGGGGGGAGGGGTTTCCTTGAGGGGGGGCTTACGGCCCCCCGGTTCTTTTCAAAGTAGGCCCCCCACGAGGGGGGGGGGGGGTCTCCAAAGGCGCGGCTAAAAGCTGCGCCGCCAATTCGATGAAGCGGGGGCTTAGCCCCCCGCGCGTGGCACCAGCGGCGCCAGGCGGCGGCGCCGCCGGCCGGGCCGCGCCGCCGCGCCGCCGCACCGGACCGCGCCACCGCGCCGGACCGCCGCCGGCCGGGCCGGGTCGGCCCGGACCCGGACCCCCCGTTTTCGAGACGGATTCGGTCTTTTGGCCATAACTTGAGCCACGGACCTCCGATTGACGAATCGTCTGCGGCAACGCGATCCTTGGATCGAGACAGTCCTTTCGGTATATCGCACTCAAAGTTTTGGAATACTTTGAGTTCGGCCGGGTTGGTTCGTTCACGAAACCAACCGGGCCTTCGGAGCGGAAACGCTCATATCTTGAGCTACGGACGTCAGATTGACGTGCCGTCAACTTTGTTGTGTTCCTCTTAGTGAGAAGGATATTTTTCCATACTCCGTCCAAGGTTTGGACGCAGGTGGAGTACGGTCGGGTTGGTTTTTCCTTAAAAACCAACCGGGACCCGGGGACGAAAATGCCAATAACTCTCAGACCGGGCGTCCGATCGACGCGCCGTCTGTTGCGTTGAGTTCCTGTTGACGATACGGAACTTTTGGATACATCAACTCTGGACTTTGTGACAGTTGATGTATCAGCCTCTCGGCTCGTGGAGCGGACCCTCCTGTACGAGCTTGCTGTGTGCGGGAACCCTAGTGTTGGCTGCGACTGTGACTGCTACTACTACTGCTACTACTGCTACTGTGACTGCGACGACGACAGTACAGAGATCCTGTGTGGATCCGACGACGACGACTACAGCACTCAGCGATCCTATGTGGATCAGTGCTACAGGTCCTGTGTGGGCCCGATCCTGTGTGGGTCCGATCCTGTGTGGGTCTTTGCGCTCAGCGGTCCTGTGTGAACCAGCGCCTACAGGTCCTATGTGGGCCCGATCCTGTGTGGGTCCTTTGCGGGGGTTAGTTACCTATCGATCCTTCGTGGGTCCGACGACTTAGATGGATCAGAGATCATCTTTATCGTCTTTCGAAGAAGTATACCTGTGTGAGCTGAATCCTGTTGCTTTCCTGTGTGGATTGTGTTGTGCTATCTTGTGTGGATTACGTTTTTCTTTCCTGTGTGGAATACGTTTACTTTCCTGTGTGGACTGAGTTGTACTTGATCTCGGAGGTTGGAGCGTATTTGAATTTGATGACTTAGGTATATGTATGGGCATATACCTAAGCAGTGTCGGTTGTTACTTCGTGATTGTACCTTTCTTCGTGGTTTATCCTTTTTGGATTTGATAGACCTTCAGGGGTCTCGGGGTCCCTACTGAGTAGCTTATACTCACCCCTGCACGGGCTTTGCCTGCACTACGTTGTGTTGGTTGCAGACGACGGACAGCGTTGATCTTAGCTGAGGCTTGCAGAGTAGGACGGTACCTGGAGGTGGACCACTGGGCGGGACGTGCTCGGAGCGGACAGCGGGACCCGTGGAGCAGTGGAGCTATCTGTACCCACCCTTCAGGTGGGATTTCTAGTGGACAGCTCGGTGTAGCGGCTTTTACTTTTCAGTTGCTGTTTTTCCTTTCGAGTTGTACTTTACTTTCAGTTTGGGTTTGTATACTGGCCCATTTACTTTTCCGCACTTTCAGTTGTACTCTGCTTTTTCTTAGTGTTTACTTTCCGCTTGCTTACTCTGTGGTGTTTGTTTACATTACAAAGGCAATGCCTTCCCTTTTTACTGGGATTTACGCCTTGGTGCTAGTCGCCAGCCCCTGGCTTATGGAAGGCGGGCTTGGGGTAGTCACAGCACGGACCCCGAGGGTGGGTCGTGACAAATTGGTATCAAAGGAGTTCGGTTCTACCGCGAAATCTGATCTTTTCTATGTGAAGCAATAATGTTTAGCGTATTGAATGTGGTTATCAGTCCAGGGAGTCCAGTGTTGGTGCGGCGGCCGACGTATCCGTACACCAGGACCCTGACTTCTGATTTCCGACTTAATGCACGAAAACATTGATTGGGTGTGTGTTTCAAAGTTTTCTTTGTGATTACTTATATCAGCTCACCAGGTATACTGTTCTGACCGTGGCGCACCTGTTTCCTTTTCAGGATGGCCCCACGACGGCAGCCAGCTAGGGTTCCGAGAGTCGAGTGTGACGACAGCCCACCAAGCGATGAGGCCTCGGTGCAGGGCCCTTTGTCAGCAGTGGCACCGGCGGTAGCTCTACCCGCCGATCCCCCGATGCTTCCAGCACCAGCTGCTGACAATGCACGTCGCCTCAGCGCACTGCATGAGTTTCAGCGACAGCGACCACCCAGGTTTCGCGGGGAGATGGATCCCCAGGCAGCCGAGGACTGGCTGGAGGCAGTGGTACGTGTGTTTAGGCTAGTGAGGACACCAGAAGACCTCATGGTGATCCTCGCTGCGAGCCTACTACACGCAGCAGCAGGACAATGGTGGAGCATGATGCTCCAGGTGCACGTTGAGGCATCTCTACTTTGGACGGACTTTGAGAGCCTCTTCCGCTCGGAGTTCGTCCCAGCCACCCTTCGTGCGGTGCGTATCCAGGAGCTTCTTCAGCTGCGGCAGGGCAGCATGACGGTCGCTCAGTACTCGGCGAGATTTACTGATCTCTCGTGCTACTCGACCGACATGGTACGGGACCCATTCTTCCGGGCCCGGACCTTCGAGCAGGGTTTGAGACACCAGATCAGGGCATCGCTGATCTCCCTCAGCATACCGAATCAGACAGGAGTACTGGAGCGGGCCCTTCTGATCGAGAGCTTCCTTGCTAAGTCTACACCAGCGCAGCGACCCACCGCAGGGTGGCACGTGGCAGAGTCATCTGCAGCAGGCAGTCGACGGATGACTCAGGGGTCCAGACAGACCAGACCTTCGGGCAGACGACCTCCGGGCACTGGATCAGCAGTGCAGGGCACACAGCGAGGAGCCAATCTTTCGAGAGGCAGACAGTGCTACTCGTGCGGCGGGCAGGGCCACACGGCTCGTGACTGCCCGACCCGCCATGCTGAGGAGCAGCAGACAGTTGAGGGACCACCGATGCAGAGGCAGAGGGTCGACCGTAGCGGTCCGCAGGGAGGAGGCGGACGAGGCAGAGGAGATAGACAAGCAGCCGGTGGTGGGCGACGCTTTGAGGCTCTGCCACCACCACCACCAGGAGGTCCACCCCGACCACAGGGAGCTGGCAGGCAGAGACATGCACAGCTCCAGGTAGCATAGGCCTACGACCACGGCGCACCCGAGATGATTCGAGGTACTATCTGTGTCTATTCCTCCCTTGCTGCAGTACTTATAGACACATGAGCGAGACACTCTTTCATAGCCGCTGCCCTTTTTCGGAGCTCGGAGATTCCGACAGAGCCGTTGGCTCGATCCTTACGGCTAGAGACTCCTACGGGAGCAGACTCGACGCTTACGCACTGGTGCCGGCAGTGTGAGCTCACTCTAGGAGGCGAGAGCTTCGGCTGGGATCTTCTTGTAGCAGCGTCGAGGCCTTACGATGTCATCTTGGGCATGGATTGGCTATCTGCGGTCCATGCACAGATTGACTGTTTTAGGCGCAAGGTGCGATGTGTACGCACCGATGGGAGAAGGTTCACCTTCACCGGCGAGAAGGGAGCCTTTGCAGCACAGGATGGACTTCCACGGAGGAGAGGACAACCCATCACTCATCAGTTGGCTAGCATCATCCTTGGAGCAGTTGACGTGCGGAGTCCTGGTTTTCCTGCAGTGGTGGATCAGTTTGCAGACGTTTTTCCCGACGACGTTCCAGGGCTATCTCCTCGCAGAGAGGTAGACTTTTATATTGACTTCTACCCCAGGACAGCCCCGATATCCACTCCAGCATATCGGATGGCCCCCGCAGAGCTTCGAGAGCTACGAGTACAGTTGGAGGACTTGCATGGCAAGGGGTTCATCCGACCCAGTGTTTCACCCTGGGCTTCCCCGATATTGTTCGCCAAGAAGGCGGACGGGAGCCTGCGGCTTTGTGTTGACTATCGTCGCCTGAACCAGGTGACAGTGAGGAACAAGTATCCGCTACCGAGGATTGATGACCTCTTTGATCAGCTCAAGGGAGCACGGTGGTTATCGAAGATAGACCTCAGGTCAGGCTATCATCAGCTCAGAGTCAGAGACGAGGATGTGCAGAAGACGACCTTCAGATGTCGGTATGGCCACTATGAGTTCTTGGTTATGCCTTTCGATGTAACCAATTCTCTAGCAGTGTTCATGGCTCTCATGAACAGGATCTTTCAGCCATACCTCGATGAGTTTTTCATGGTCTTCATCGACGACATTATGATTTACATTACGACTGAGGAGGAGCACGCCTATCACTTGCGAGTTGTACTAGACACACTCCGAGAGCACCAGCTTTATGGTAAGCTCTCGAAGTTCCAGTTCTGGATACGTGAGGTCCACTTCTTGGGACACGTTATCTCTGAGGTGGGAGTTTCAGTGGATCCTGTGAAGATCGAGGCTGTGTTATCATGAGAGCCACCCAGGAGCGTGACTGAGGTTCGGAGTTTCTTGGGACTAGCTGGATACTATCGGAGATTCGTTCCAGACTTCTCTAGAGTTGCGGCACCACTCATAGCTTTGACGAAGAAGGGGAAACCCTTCGTGTGGTCAGAAAGATGTCAGCAGAGCTTCCAGGAGCTGAGACAGAGATTGGCTAGCGCACCTATCTTGAGGTTGCCTGAGGAGGGAGTAGGGTACGTAGTCTACTGCGATGCATCAGGGACCAGACTCGGATGTGTTCTGATGAAGGAGCGGGCAGTGATCGCCTATGGATCACGTTATTTGAGGCCGCATGAGCAGAACTACGCTACCCATGACCTGGAGTTAGCAGTAGTGGTCTTCGCTCTGAAGACATGGCGACACTATCTGATGGGCGAGCGCTTTACAGTCTTTTCCGATCATCAGAGTCTCAGGTATATCTTCTCGCAGAAGGACCTGAACCTGAGACAGCGGCGATGGCTAGAGTTCCTCTAGGACTATGACTTTGAGATAGTCTATACTCCTGGGAAGGGGAACGTAGTAGCCGATGCCCTCAGCAGGAGGACGGGCATTCAGCTACTTAAGGAGGCGACGGAGCAGCTATCCTCTTTACAGATATCCTTCGTGGATAGAGATGGAGCAACCTTCCTCCAGTCTCTCACAGTCACCCCTCCACTACTGCAGCGGGTCAGAGAGGCACAGCGTGAGGACGCTGACTGTGAGACACGGCGTGCACAGATATCCTTGGGACAGGCACCTGATGGTTTCTCCCTTGGAGTAGAGCACGACATCCTTTTCAGAGGACGTACCATGGTACCAATCGCTTTACGAGATAAAGTGTTGAGAGAGTTTCACACTTCTCCTTTGGCGGTACATTCTGGAGTGGTGAAGATGTACCAGGACCTCAGACGACAGCATTGGTGGCCGGGCATGAAGAAGGCAGTAGCAGAGTTCGTTTCTCGATGCCTCACCTACCAGCAGGTGAAGGCAGAGCATCAGGTACCAGTGGGCTTGGTACAACCCTTGGAGGTTCCGGAGTGGAAGTGGGACGGCATATCTATGGACTTCGTGACTGGACTTCCACGCACTTCCAGAGGTCACGACACCATATGGGTGATTGTTGACCGACTCACCAAGTCGGCACACTTCTTACCCATCAGAGATCAAGGCTCAGTGGAGAGCTTGGGACGTCTCTACGTTCAGGAGATTGTGCGGCTCCACGGTGTTCCATCTTCTATCGTCTCCGATCGAGATGCTCTCTTTACTTCCTGGCTTTGGAAGGGGTTACAGGAGGCGTTCGGGACGCAGCTACGTCTGAGCACAGCCTTTCACCCTCAGACGGATGGTCAGACGGAGAGGACCATTCAGACTCTCGAGGACATGCTCCGCGCACGTGTCCTCGACTTTGGTCGTAGCTGGGAGGATCACCTACCCTTGGTGGAGTTTGCGTACAACAACAGCTACCACTCCACCATCAGGATGGCACCTTATGAGGTGTTGTACGACCGACCTTGTAGATCTCCTTTGTGCTGGACAGACCCTGGGGAGTCAGCACTTGTGGGACCGGAGATGGTCCAGGCCACGACAGAGAAGGTCCAGGTCATCCAGGAGCGGATGAGGACAGCACAGAGCCGGCAGAAGTCATACGCTGATAGGAGGTGGAGGCCACTAGAGTTCGGGGGTGGAGACCACGTCTTCTTGCGGGTCTCACCTCGACGTGGTATTCAGAGATTTGGCCGAGGCGGAAAGTTATCTCCGCGCTTCATCGGACCCTTCCAGGTCCTCAGCAGGGTTGGCGAGGTGGCTTATCTCCTGGCTCTGCCACCTCATTTTCACCGGGTGCACGACGTCTTCCACGTATCCCAGCTAAGGAGATACGTGCACGACCCGATTCACATCATTGACCATGGGGAGCTTGACGTTGACGATGGGGAGACTTTTACGGAGGTCCCGGTGGAGATAGAGGATCGACAGGAGCGGGTCCTGCGTGGGCGATCGATTCATCTTGTGCGCATCAGATGGCAGCACGGGAATCTCCCGGAGAGCACATGGGAGCGGGAGGCTCAGATGCGTGCTCAGTACCCTCATTTGTTCCCCTAGTTTTTGATGTATCTTTACGGGGACGTAAAGCCCTGAGGTGGGAGTAATGTAAAGACCCGTAAAATTCAAGGGAAATTTTTTCTTAATTTTCTTTGGAATTTTACAAGAGCGCGGTGTCTGACGTCACCTAATTCCGAGGCCCGGTGTGCCCGGAATCAATTTCCGAAGTTTGGCTCGGGTACGTTCAGTGAACGAACGAGCGGGAATTTCTAACTTTTGATCCGGTGCTCGGAATTGAAATCTGAGGACACCGATGAACTCGCAACGCCGATATTCTCTTAAGGAGACCTTTTCCGAAGTTGCGTTTATTGAGGGACGAAAGATAGTTTTGGGGAGAATTATAAAAACTTGAATAAAAATGTGGAACACTTTTTATTTTACTTTTGTTGGTTAACTTATCTCAAAGGAAGTTAGGGGCGGGACCCACACCCACTTAACCTCCCTTGAGAGGATTAAGTGTGGTGGGGCCCACACGAACCTAACCTTCCATCTTCTCTCAAACTCCCTTTAACCCCTCTTTAAATGACATGACAACTTGTCATTTAATTTTGGAGTTAACTTATTTGAATTTCAAACCTTTGAAATTCAATTTGTTAAGTTTGTGAATAAAATAAGACTCTATCTTATTTTATTTGGTTAGAATTGTTTAGCCATCTTGAGAGCTTTTTGGGTTCTTCCCCTTCTTCTTCAAACTTTGACGAAGAACGCTCAAGCTCCGATGAAGAACGCCGCTCCTCTCTTCTTCGTCTTCCCTGTCAACGAAAGGGAACGCCGCTTCCTCCTCGGACTTCCTTCGTCGGCATACGAAGATTCTCCAACGACGTACCTCTTCAGACGTACCTCTTCGTCATCGGATTTGACGAACGTTTACCGCGACGCCCGACCTCCGCGACGTTGTCTTCCGCGGGTCGTTGACAATCTTTGAACTTGAACCCAAGGTAGGGGTTGTTGTTAATTGTTTATTTATTTATTCTTGTTCGTGGTTCTGGCATGACTAACATGAGGATATTTAAATATGTGTTATCATTTAACGTGAGGGGGCCAGACCGCATGAACACGGCCGAACCCCCTCCTTTGTTCTTGTTGATTTATCTTGCGGATGAAACAAGATGGCGTGGTGCCGTCGCACCACGCGGATATTCGCACACTTATATTGTGCGGCGCCGTCGCGCCGCGCCGTGGAAGGATCATCAATAATGCGACGCCGTCGCGCCGCGTCGAAGGGAATCAAAGGCGCAGCGGAGGGGCGCGATGCCGTCGCACCGCGCCGGACGACAAACACCGCGGCCGGTTCCGGGCCGTGGCGGAACGAGAAGACCGGCGGCCGGGCCGCCGGCGTCGGAAGCCGGAAAAGGGGACCAGTTTGCCGGTCCCCTTGGAGAAAAACCGGCCGGCTAGGTGGCCGACCGGAAGGTCAAAGGCCGGGGGAATTTAATTCCCCCGGCCAGCGCTCAAAAGCCCCCCCCCCCCATTTAATTGGGGGGGGGGGGGGCGGTTTCCTTGAGGGGGGGGGCAGGCGGCCCCCCGGTTCTTTTCAAAGCAGGCCCCCCACGAGGGGGGGGGGGGGGTTTCCGAAGGCGCGGCTAAAAGCCGCGCCACCAATTCGATGAAGCGGGGGCTTAGCCCCCCACGCGTGGCACCAGCGGCGCCAGGCCGCGCCGCCGCCGGCCGGGCCGGGTCGGGTCGCCCGGTTCGGGCCGACCCAGGGGGGGTCGGGCCAGGTCGGCCCGGACCCGGACCCCCCGTTTTCGAGACGGATTCGGTCTTTTGGCCATAACATGAGCCAAGAACCTCTGATTGAAGAACCGTCTGCGGCAACACGATCCTTGGATCGAGACGGTCGTTTTGGTATATTGCACTCAAAGTTTCGGAATACTTTGAGTTTGGCCGGGTTGGTTCGTTCACGAAACCAACCGGGCCTTCGTAGCGGAAACGCTCATATCTTGAGCTACGGACGTCCGATTGACGTACCGTCAGCTTTTTTGTGTTACTCTTAGTGAGAAGGATATTTTGGAATACTCCGCCCGAGGTTTGGACGCAGGTGGAGTACGGTCGGGTTGGTTTTGC
The DNA here is from genome assembly GCA_963277665.1 of Viscum album. Lineage (NCBI taxonomy): Eukaryota > Viridiplantae > Streptophyta > Magnoliopsida > Santalales > Viscaceae > Viscum > Viscum album. The sequence goes on along the minus strand of OY728120.1, from coordinate 1,529,934,975 downwards.
CTTAAAAACCAACCGGGCCCCGGGGACGAAAATGCCAAGAACTCTTAGACCGGGCGTCCGATCGACGCGCCATCTGTTGCGTTGAGTTCCTGTTGACGATACAGAACTTTTGGATACATCAACTCTGGACTTTGTGACAGTAGATGTATCAGCCTCTCGGCTCGTGGAGCGGACCCTCCTGTACGAGCTTGCTGTGTGCGGGAACCCTAGTGCTGGCTGCGACTGTGACTGCTACTACTACTGCTACTACGGCTACTGTGACTGAGACGACGACAGTACAGAGATCCTGTGTGGATCCGACGACGACGACTACAGCACTCAGCGATCCTACATGGATCAGTGCTACAGGTCCTGTGTGGGCCCGATCCTGTGTGGGTCCGATCCTGTGTGGGTCTTTGCGCTCAGCGGTCCTGTGTGAACCAGCGCCTACAGGTCCTATGTGGGCCCGATCCTGTGTGGGTCCTTTGCGGGGGTTAGTTACCTATCGATCCTTCGTGGGTCCGACGACTTAGATGGATCAGAGATCATCTTTATCGTCTTTCGAAGAAGTATACCTATGTGAGCAGAATCCTGTTGCTTTCCTGTGTGGATTGTGTTGTGCTATCCTGTGTGGATTACGTTTTGCTTTCCTATGTGGAATACGTTTACTTTCCTGTGTGGACTGAGTTGTACTTGAGCTCGGAGGTTGGAGCGTATTTGAATTTGATGACTTAGGTATATGTATGGGCATATACCTAAGCAATGTCGGTTGTTACTTCGTGATTGTTCCTTTCTTCTTGGTTTATCCTTTGTGGATTTGAGAGTCCTTCAGGGGTCTCGGGGTCCCTACTAAGTAGCTTATACCTACCCCTGCACGGGCTTTGCCCGCACTACGTTGTGTTGGTTGCAGACGACGGACAGCGGTGATATTAGCCGAGGCTTGCAGAGCAGGACGGTACCTGGAGGTGGACCACTGGGCGAGACGTGCTCGGAGCGGACGGCGGGACCCGTGGAGCAGTGGAGCTATCTGTACCCACCCTTCAGGTGGGATTTCCAGTGGACAGCTCGGTGTAGCGGCTTTTACTTTTCAGTTGCTGTTTTTCCTTTCGAGTTGTACTTTACTTTCAGTTTGGGTTTGTATACTCGCCCATTTACTTTTCCGCACTTTCAGTTGTACTCTGATTTTGCTTAGTGTTTACTTTCCACTTGCTTACACTGTGGTGTTTGTTTACTTTACAAAGGCAATGCCTTCCCTTTTTACCGGGATTTACACCTTGGTGCTAGTCGCCAGCCCCTGGCCTATGGAAGGCAGGCTTGGGGTAGTCACGGCATGGACCCCGAGGGCGGGTCGTGACAAATATAATAATATAATATATTTTTTATTATCCATATCCTAGGTATATTTTTTCGGTTATTAGTTTCCTTAGTTTTCAATGAACTTATCATAGGTTTTTATATGTTGTTTCATTCATTGAGGCTAATTTCAAAGCCTTTCATATGATGTAAAATGCAATATTTAAGGATGATTGTGTCAGGAAATGTTTTAGTACCTATAGAATTATATTATTAGAGCCCATGTTTAATATTTATTGAAGGAGGTAGTCATGATCATTGTGATTTAACATTGCTTCTGATCTTGGTTCAGTTTAATTTTTGATGCAGTATAGGGATTTGAACATTTTTGTGTCTCTGTTGTCAAATTCTCAAGAATTCAATAATGATACCCCTAATTTTTTTGTTGATGGTATTAATTTTTTCTAAAAACATAAAGATAAGTGGCCTGATATGTGAGAACCTAATAGTATTCATAATCTATTAGAGACAAAGGTATATTGAATCTACATGATATTTTTGATTTTATTACTTGTGGGGGATGGGTTTATTACAGGGTAATGACTTTTTTATTTCTGACTAGGGAAATGTTAATAGGTTTCTGATGTGAAAAATTGGATGTTGAAGGGGGATAATTTTTTTTAATTATAAGTTACAATGAGGTTTATGGAAGATACTACATTATTATCCCTTTATTTGGAGACGTTTTTTATGGAGGTATTTTGTATTAGATGATAAGAAAATATTCTTTATTGATGTAGGTTTTGGAATTTTGGTTTGGAGATTTTATGTTGATGTTTAGTGTGATAGATTCAACTATGGATATTACCTTAAGGGATCATTAGAGAATAATCACAATATGGAGATATGTAATGGGAATCCTATTGTTCAATCAGTATTTATCATGTTTTTTCATCTCATGTTCCATAAAACCTTAAATAATTCATCCATGTATGCCTATGATGTATCATACATTTTAGAGTCAGTTTTAGTGGATAGGAATAAAATTTTCAATTATTGGGATTCTATATTATTTCTAGTGGGATATTGTATAATATAATAGAATCATATTCCTATAGAATTATTTCATCTATTGGATATTCAATAGTGTAAGTGGGAAGACATTTTTATCAATTTTGTTTCCAATTTAACTTGACTTCAAGGATCTTATGTTGTTATTTATGTAATTTTTCATCAATTGATGATGTCGGGTCATTTCATGGAGATTATGAGGTTAAGTGTGGTTGATACATTATCAAGTTAGTGTATATATGGGATAGTAAAAATTAACATGTTTTTGAGAACGATCATCATGGATGATTATATTGATTTTCCTCATTAATATAGAAGAGTTTAATGCAATATTTTGGATCTTATATGTTTTCTATCACTACTTTTTATCCTTGGATGGATTTTTATATATATCAGACTATCATGAAATTGTTGGAAATGATATGATGTGTTCTTAATTTCTTCATTTTATTGTTGAATCAAATACTAGTAAATAATTATTATTTTGAAAATATTACCACTCTTCCCTTAGTATTTTCGCATTTTTTGTGGTCTATAGGTGGTCTTGATTATCATTAATATGTTAGACCAAGGTTGGAGATTTATTAATTTAGGGAAAAATTTAGTTATGAAGAAAAAACAATATAATGATTTTTTTGTAGATAATGGAAGATAAATTTTTTTATATGAAATATATTTATTAATGGAAGTGACACGTTGAATTTATGGATGGGTATCATGTGTTAATGGATATTTATTCTCATAATGGGTGGAAAATGGTTTGTTTTGGGATTAATTATTATCCACATTTTTTTAGAAATTCTAAGGTGTAGGAATTCAACGACTATCATTCCTCGATGGCTTGCATAAAACGATGGACTACGTGTTATCAAAATGTAATATATTATATAAGAATATAAAATCATGATTTTAAATTATATTTTACGAATATTGTTATCTGAGTTTTGTAAATATACGGAATTCCCAAAATATAAAATGAATTTTTTCAGTTACGAATTATTTTAAAATGAATATAAGAACTAACTCAATATAAACGAGTATTTTTATAGAAAACATTTATTTTGATCACAATGTTATTTTAATCATAAGAAATTAAATTAAATTAAATATGTATGTAATTTTAAGTTAATATTTATTTTTATCCAATTAATAATATTTCATATTCATTGCATATAATTTATTATCACAAGTTAAAATAAAAAAAAATTTACTCATAAAACTAAATATTCTCAATATGGAATGTTTTACTTCAATTTAATGGAGTTCCTATTTTAATTATTTATTTTTGAAATTTTTGAAATTTTTTTTAAATAAAATAAATCGTTGAATGAGAATTTTAAAAATTAGGTTTGTGTATATTATAGGTATTTGTCTGGATGGTTTCATATTTTAATGAATAGATAAAAATATTGGATTTTAATTTAAAACATCAATTCATATAATTTATTTATATTGTAAATCCCTATTTTAAATTGATTTTAGATTTAATTAGATAATATATTTTTTAATAAATTTCATTTTGGTTGTTGGAATCGATTTCATTTTGATATTTACTATAAAAATGAAATTATTTAATTGTTTACATTGAAATATAATCATTTTCAACCCAACTATGGGATTAAATATAAATTATTTTAAGACACTAATGTATAGGGAGTTTGGAAGAAATTATTTCATCTTTAGAATGGAACTAATTTATAATGTCTAATGAATTCAAAATAGTTTTTAACCACAAATATTACCTAAGTAAATAAAATTAATTACAACAATTGAGGATAAATTATGTTTAATATGGGATTACACCAAAACATTAGGGCCCAAAATGACCTATACACATTTCCTAAATTCATTGGATGTAGCTATTATGGCCCTATACTCCCTTTTCAAGGCTATGTAGAATTATTGACCACTATCAATTAAAAAATTTGTAGGTGGGATTAATTTCTTATAAAATATTACAAGTGTGTAACTCCTTCGCCATTATAAATGGACTCGGCTCCCCCAACTTAATCACACATATCAAGTAGAGTTGGATATATCAAATTCATAAAAAATAGCTCCCCAACAGCCCTACCTTCAACATTGTGGCATCTCCTTGGAAATAAATCAATCCAATAAATCCTTTGGGCAGAATCTAAAATGGGTTACCTGATTAATAGGTTACAGACTCTCTCAAACTCCTATCATTTATTTACTATCTTCAGTCCATCATATTTTATTATTCCATGACTATATTAAAAAACCTATATTGTCAATATACTAGGATATTTTTATTCTATTTTTTAAACTGATACTTACCCACACTTTCGTCTAATGGGTAATGAACATTCTGTTTACCAGTTTGATGGAGTACCACCTCACTAAACAATTATTCTTCATTTTTCTTATAGAACCTCCCATAGGGAAAATAATTATTGACACGTTATTTATTTATGTTATATATAATATTGATTATTTATTTAATGTTATTTAATTATTTTACAAATCATATCATTATACATTTGATTTTTTGTAAAAATGTTAAATTTGTTTGAGAATGTAAAAATGTAGAGACTCGGGTTTTTGGCCCTGTTAGACTTTGGAATATATCTATGAATAATTCCAGAGCTTGGCGTGAAGACGACGTGCGATTCTGAGGCATGGTGTGGCCAGAATTAATTTTATTAAAATATTAAGTATTTTTTATACTATTCACGTGGCGGGGGTATGATATCTCCTAAACGGTAGCTCAGAACGGTAATCTGAGGGAACAGTTGCGTCCGGAATGTGTCGTTTACCCTTGGCGAGGTGTAAACTTTGCGGGCGCGGTGGAAAGCGCCACCGGGGGTGTTTTCGTAAATAAGTGGAAAAGTCCATTTACGAGCGTTGTCTGGAATAACTTCTGAATGGGGCCTCAGTTTGAGAATCTGAGTCCGCCGTTGCATCCAGAACGGTGCGTTTACCCTAGGGGTGACCTTACCATGGTCTGCATCGGGTGCCGGGTCGGAGGCGAGTTGGTGGGGAGTGAAATTTGTTGTGTTATAAGAAAACATTATCCCCCATCCCCTTACCTCCAACATGCAGAGATGAATGGCACCCCCCAATGACCTCCGTTTCTTCGCCAGATTGAGCCAGAATCTTCCGTTTTCGGCGCTGTTCGTCAGCGGATTTAGCTTTATGGTGTCGTCGGCGTCGATTTGCACCCGAAGCATCGGCGTTTCGCCCGCGAGGTAGGCAGTTTTCATTTTAATCCCAAGATACCGTTTTTGCTGAGAATTTCTTCGTTTTGAGGTCGTTGCAGGGATGATGTCGTCCCGGGGTGGTACCGGTGCTTTCGGATCGCAAAACGGACCTCCGGAGTCCCCGACGGTCCGCGGAAGGTCTGTCAGTGCGGCCCCGACGCGGCGGCCCACAGCACGTCCACGACGGCTGGCCGCCCTACACAGCGGCGCGCCGTCGGAGTGCGGAGGAGGGCCGCCGGCGAGGGCGGGCCGGCAGCAGTGGCCAGTTCAGGCTGGCCGGACCTGCCGGTCTCGGCCGGGCCGGCCGCTTTTCTCATACGGGGGTCTTAAAACCCATGTATCATGGATTCCGGGAGTCAAAATTGCATGCCATTTGTGGCAACGCAACCCTGACGATGAGGTGAACCCTCTGGTGTGGGTTCGAGGGTTTAAGGGTTCAGGATCGTGGCCCGAGAGTTAGAAACGTTGTATAAAATAATATTATTTTATTATTTTACGACTTCGGGCCTTTGTAACTTCCACCCAGAGCGTCTGAATGATGTGCCATTAGTGGGGTTGAGACACTCATGGTACAAAAGACTTTTTGAGATGGTTTTCTGGTGATAGGACTGAGAATGGGGTGCAGGCCCCACAAGGCCGGGTTTTGGCGTTTGCGGAGAAACGCAGCTTCCGCACCAGGAGTCTGTTGTTGGCAGATAAATTGTCGATCCTGTGTGTTTTTTTGAGAGGATCGCAATGGTGCAATCCGTTCAATGTGTTTTGGGATTTTGGCGTGGGCCCCACCCGGGATGGCCATCGGTGAATAGTACTTTTTTTCACCGGGTGTCCGTTTCGGACGTACATGTAGTCGATTCCGCTTGTTTTTCTGAGGGGATCGCTGTGGTATGATCCGCTCGATGGATTAAAGGATCATTGTGTGGGCCCCGCATGAGCTAGCTATGGTGAATAGTGACATTTTCACCGGTGCTCCGTTTCAGGCGAGTAAACAACCTATCATGCGTGTTTTTCCGCATAGATCGTGATGGTGGCCTCAGTATTGTCCTTGGAGGTGCGCATTGTGGCGTTGGTGTGGTTTGATTGGGTTAGTGACATTTTAGACCAGCAGTGGTTGAGGGTACTATCTTGGTTCGTTCCCACGAGGGTTCATGTGGCATCACAACCTTCGTATAGGTTTGTGATCCTCTCGATGAGATGTTTAAACTGTTGGAGTTGTGGCATCCCTCCGGTGGTCCTGGAGCGGGATCCTCTAGCATCTTTTCCCTAGATCGGGTTCTTGGTATCACTGTAACCGCTTATTCACGGGCAGCGACCCCCTATCTAGCAGGTTAACCCCATAGGGTTTGTGGCATCGTCGGGATTATGATCCCCTACGCTATGGGAAGTACTTAGTTGGGTTGTGGCATCATCAGGTATATGATCCTATGCTCAGCATGAGGTGTATATTAGGGATGCGGTATCATTGGTTATGTGATTCCCTACTCAGCACGTGGTTTCTGTAGGGTTGCGGCATCGTCAGTTTAATCCCCTACAACTGGAGTTATACCAGATAGGGTTCCGGTATCATCGTGACCACCTTTATATGGGCGATGATCCACTATCTGAGTGACGTGCTTCTGTCGAGTTCCAGGTCGGGTTATGATATCCCCTAGTGGATGCTGGGTGTGATCCCCTATCGGTGAGAACTACGTATATCAGATCAGGTCGTGGTATCCCGCAGAAGACCCTGGGAGTGGTCCCCTATCTATGAGATCTTCATATACCAGTGTGTGTTCTGGTATCCCCTAGTGGTCCCTAGGAACGATCCCCTATCCGAGAAGTTTGTTGTTCTTGTTGTTCTAGTGTGGTTTTCCTCAGTGATTCTATCCGACGAGCGGGATCTCTTGGGTGAGCATCAGAGATGTTTTTATGAAACCTGGTGGAGTGTATCTCTCAGATGAGTGTCATCTGGGATGAAAGTGATCATGGAGGGTGTTGTCCTAGTTGTGGGCAGTTGCTGGTGATGAGGTCGGTACCTCTTGCGGCTTGGTGCCTGAGCTGGGTATATCTGGATTGTTCAAGGTGTATGTATGGGCATACACCTGAGCTGAGTTAACGAGATGTGTTTAGACGAGGATGGTCACGAGATGGAGTTTCTCTTTCATTTGGGTTCCCTATGTGTGGGATGAGAGGACTTTTTCCTTTTAGTTGCTCTCTTTTGTTTTGGGTTTTTGGGGTGCCTACTGACTATGTTTATACTCACCCCTGCATGGGCGTTGCCCGCACATGTTTGTGTCTTGTGAAGACCACATGCCTTTCGACGGAGTCCCAGGAGGACCCGGAGCAGGTGGAGCCGAGTGAGCGAGACTGACCGGGGTGTTTGCTGGTGCGGTGCTGAGGGTGCTTTCTGGCGGGTGTTTGTGGCAGCGTTCCCCTTCTACAGAGTAGGTTGGATGCGCTTTTGTACTTCTGTTGTACTCTGGTTTGGGATATATGTATGCAAGCATTTTATTTACAGTTTTATATATCTCTGCATTGTTTCATAGAGGTGTTTGTGGGTGCGTGTGTACATGTAACTTAGGCTAATGCCTTCCATGTGTGTGATAGCCTACTCGGAGCTGGACGCCAACCCCTGGCCTATTAGAGGCGGGCTTGGGGAGTCGCGGCTCGAGCCCTGTTGGTATGGGTCGTGACAGAGTGGTATCAGAGGAGGCTCCACCTGTGGGATCTCAGTGTGTAGCTGGTTTAGCTGTGAGTTTGGTTTGGGTTTCATAGCGGTAGTGTTAGGAAGATTAGTGTTCGGATTTCAGACCAGGGACTCCAGTGTTGGTGCGGCAGATGACGTATCCATACACCAGGACTCTGATAACCTAGATTTCAACTCTGGACATTCGTACACTAGTCGCATGGACATAACAGTACATGCATCATATAGGACTGGGGTTTGGGTTTTCCTTGTCCTTCTCGAGTCATCCCTCCAGATATACTCTTTGACGGTGGTATGTCTTGAATGTATTTCAGGATTCCTCCATGACTACAGCCAGAGAGGGTTCCGCAGCAGGATTGTGGTGACGATCCGCCCCGTGAAAATGCTGTGTAGTAGGGTGTGGGTTCTGAGGTATCACCTCGAGGTGGTCGCCCAGTTGAGCGGCCACCTGTTGAACAGCTGGTTCTGCCGACAGTCCAGGATGAGGTTGCGCGCAGGCTGACTGCGCTGCACGAGTTCCAGAGGCAGCGACCTCTGAGGTTCTGGGGTGATATAGACCCCTAGGCAGCTGATGACTAGCTTGAGGCTGGCACCCGTGTTTTCCGCCTTGTGAGGACACCTCCAGATCAGATCATGGTCTTAGAGGCAAGCCTTCTGCATGGTTCTACTGGGCGATGGTGGAGCCTAGTGACGCAGTCCCACAACAAGGAGACACTCATGTGGGTAGAGTTTGAGCGGCTCTTCAGGGAAGAGTTCTATCTAGTGACACTGAGGTTAGTGTGGATTCAGGAGCTTATGCAGCTTCGGCATTAGGGCATGACTATGTCGGAGTGCTTGGCGAGGTTTACGGACCTGTCGTGCTACTGCATGGATATGGTTCGAGACCCGTTCTTTAGGGCTCAGACCTTCGAGCAGGGCCTACGCAGGGACATCCGGGCAGGTGTGGTTTCCTTGTGTCTTCCCACCTATGTTGGAGTGTTGGAGCGAGCTTTGTTGGTGGAAATATTTCTGGCCGAGATGATCCGACCTGTTAGTGATGGGCATGCGAGAGCTGAGACTTCGTTAGTCGGATCAACATCTGGTAGCCGATGACAGACTCAGAGGTCTGGACACGGACGACGTTTCGGGATGCGACCCCAGGATGGAGGATCTGAGGCTCAGGGCTCACAGGGCTCACAGGCCAGTTTTGGTCAGCCGTAGGAGAGGCAGTGTGATGCTTGCGACGGTCGGGAACATATTGCTAGATATTGTCTGACCCGACGTGCTGCTGAGTGGGAGCCAGTCGATGGACCACCTTGCCAGAGGTAGCATCTCGAGAAAGGAGGTCTGCAGGGTGGCGGAGCAGGTGCAACAGGAGGAGGTGGTAGGCGGTATCAGTTACCACCACCACCACCACCCCCTGGTGGTCCACGCCAAGCTGAGGGAGCTGGTGGCCGAGGGCGAGGACAACTGCATGCCCGGGAGGCTGTTGACCTAGAGGTTCCGCGGATCGATAGAGGCATGCTTTGTGTCCTCTCTACTTTCTTCAGTAGTTTGATAGACATTGTTTAGTGGTACTATTTCCTTTTTGTTGCTTGCTCGAGTTTTGTTCAGGGCGTTGGTAAGACCCTGGGTGGGTGTTGTTTGGCGTGCTTCGAATGCTTAAGGATGAGGGATCCTTCCCCCACCGAGACGCGTTTATGTGACGGGATTAAAAACCATACGGGCGAGTCAGTGTCGTCGAAAGTGGATAGTACCGAGGTGTGGTGAATGAGTCCCTCTGACTTATGTGATCAGGAATGGGTGTTTGTTAGTGAACTCGCTGTTGTGTGAGACCCAGTTGAGAGTCCAGTCACTTCCCTTGAGCTTAGAGCTTTTCGTGGATGAAAAGTTCTAAGGGGGGAGGATGTAGCAACTCGGGTTTTTGGCCCTATCAGACTTTGGAATATTTCTATGAATAAATATAGAGGTATGCGTGAAGACGGCGTGCGATTCTGAGGCCCGGTGTGCTCGGAATTAATTTTATAAAAATATTAAGTATTTTTTATACTATGCACGTGGAGGGGGTGTGATATCTCCTAAACGGTAGCTCTGAACAGAAATCTGAGGGCACAGTTTTGTCTGGAACATGTTGTTTACCGTAGGTGAGGTGTAAACTTTGCAGGAATGGGCTTGCGGTGGAAAGCGCCACCAGGTGTGTTTTCGTAAATAAGTGAAAAAGTCCATTTACGAGCATCAGCTCAAATAACTTCTGAACGGAGCCTCGGTTTGCGAATCCGAGTCCTCCATTGCATCCATAATGGTGTGTTAGGGGGACCTTACCTTGGTCTACATCGGGTTCTAGGTCGGAGGCGTGTTGGTGGGGAGTGAAATGTGTTGAGTTATAAAAAACATTATCCCCCTCCCTTTACCTCCAACGTGCAGCGACGAACTACATCCCCCTTCCGACCTCCGTTTCATCACCAGATTGAGCCAGAATCATCCGTTTTCTGCGTCGTTCGTCAGTGGATCTAGCTTCAGGGCATCGCCAGTGTCGATCTGCACCCAAAGCTTCGGTGTTTCGCCCGTGAGGTAGGCGGTTTGCATTTTAATCCCCCGATCCCATTTTTGCTGCGAATTGCTTTGTTTTGATGTCGTTTCATGGAAGATCTCATCCTGGGGGTCGCACCTATTCTTTCGTATCGCAAAACGGCCCATAGGGGTGCCCCCGTCGGTCCGCGGAAGGTCCGCCGGCGCGGTGGCGCCGGCGCCGGTGGAGCGCGGCAGAGGGCCGCCGGCCGAGGCGGGCCGGCAGCGGCGGCCGATCCTGCCACATTGGTCATACGAGGGTCTTTAAACTCCCGTATCTTGCAATCAGGGAGTCGAAATCGTGTACCGTTTGCGGAAACACGACCCTGACAATGAGGTGAACCCTCTGGTGTGGGTTCGAGGGTTTAAGGGTTCGGGATCGTGGCCCGGGAGTTAGAGACATCTTTTAAAATAATATTATTTTATTATTTTACGAATTCGGGACGTTGTAACTTCCACTCGGAGCGTCCGAATGACGTGTCGTCAGGGGTGTTGAGACCCTGATGGTAGGGCGGACTTTTTGAGATGGTTTCCGGGTGTTGGGACCGATAACAAGGTGTGGGCTCCACGAGGCCCGTTTTTGGCGTTTGCGGAGAAACGCAGCTTCCGCACCCGGAGTCCTTTTTTGGCAGATAAATAGTCGATCCTGTGTGTCTTTCCGAGAGGATCGCAAGGGTGCGATCCGTTTGATGTTTTTCGGGATCGAGGCATGGGCCCCACCCAGGCTGGCCTTCGGTGAATAGTACTTTTTTTTCACCGGGTGTCCGTTTCAAACGAGCAAGAAGTCGATTCCTCTTTTTTTCGGTGTGGATCGTTGTGTATGATCCGCTTGATGGGTTTCAGGATCATTGTGTGGGCCCCGCATGAGCTAGCTACGGGGAATAGTGCCTTTTTCACTGGTGCTCCATTTCAAGCGAGTAAATAGCCTATCCTGCATGTTTTTCCACGTAGATCGTGATGGTGGCCTTGGTATTGGCCTTGGAGGTGCGCAGTGTGGCATTTTTGCAGGTCGCTCGGGTTAGCAACGTTTTGGACCAACAATGGTTGAGAGTACTCCCTTAGTTCGTTCCAACGAGGGTTCGTGTGGCATCACAACCTTCGTATAGGTTGGGATCCTCTCGATGGGATGTTTAAACTGTTATAGTTGTGGAATATCTCTGGTGGGCCTGGAGCGGGATCCTCTAGCATCTTTTCCCTAGATCGGGTTCTTGGTATCGTTGTGACTGCTTATTCACGGGCGGTGATCCCCTATCTAGTAGGTTAACCCCGTAGGGTTTATGGCATCGTCGGGATTATGATCCCATACGCGGTGGGCCGTACTTAGTAGGGTTGTGGCATCGTTGGGTATATGATCCTCTACTCTGCATGAGGTGTATAGTAGGGTTGTGGTATCGTTGGTTATGTGATCCCCTATTCAGCGCGTGTTTTCTATAGGGTTGCAGCATCGTTAGTTCGATCCCCTACATCACGAGTTATAACAGATTGGGTTCTCGTATCATCGTGACCACCTTTATATGGGCGATGATCCTCTATCTGAGTGACGTGCTTCTGTCGAGTGTCAGGTTGGGTTGAGGTATCCCCCAGCAGATCCTGGATGTGATCCCCTATCCGTGTGAACTACGTATGCCAGATCAGGTCGTGGTATACCCCAGCGGACCCTTGGAGTGATACCCTATCTGTGAGATCTTCATTTAACGGTGTGGGTTCTGGTATCCCCTAGCGGACCCTGGGAGCAATCCCCTAACTGAGGAGTTTTTTGTTCTTGTTGTCCCAGTGTAGTTTTCCTTAGTGACGCTATCCGACGAGCGGGATCTCTCGGGTGAGCATCTGAGATGTTTGTATGAAACCCGATGGAGTGTATCTCTCAGATGAGTGTCATCTGGGATGACAGTGATCGTGGAGGGTGCTCTCCTAGTTGTGAATACTTGCTGGTGATGAGGTCGGTACCTCTTGCGTCTTGGTGCGTGAGATGGGTATATCTGGATTGTTCAAGGAGTATGTATGGGCATACACCTGAGTTGAGCTGACGAGCTGTGTTTAGCCGAGGATGGTCACGAGTTGAATTTTCTCTCTCGTCTGGGTTCCATATGGCTGGGATGAGCGAACTGTTGCGTTTCAGTTTCTATCTTTTTTTGGGGTTTTGGGGTGCCTACTGAGTATGTTTATACTCACCCCTTCACGGGCTTTGCCCGCACATGTTTGTGTCTTGTCCAGACCACATGCCTTTCGACGGAGTCCCAGGAGGACCCGGAGCAGGTAGAGCTGAGTGAGTGAGACTAACTGGGGTATTTGCCGGTGCAGTGTCGAGGGAGCCTTCCAGTGGGTGTTTGTGCTAGCGTTCCCCTTCCTCAAAGCAGGTTGGATGCCCTTTTTTAGTTTTCTATTGGTGGGCCATGTTTCTCCCTTTGTACTTCTGCTGTACTCTGGTTTGGGATAGATGTATTCATGCATTTTATTTACAGTTTTATATATCTCTGCACTGTTTCATGGAGGAGTTTGTGGGTGCTTGTGTATAGGTACCTTAGGCTAATGCCTCCCATGTGTGTGATAGCCTACTCGGCACTGGACACCAGCCCCTGGCCTATTGGAGGCAGGCTTGGGGAGTCACGGCTCGAGCCCCATTGGGTCGGGTCATGACAACGAACTACTGCCCCTTTAAAGTAATGTGAATCATTCTTACCCTACATGGAATTTTTTAAAGATGGATTTAGTGAATATTCATGTTATATATATGATATTGAAAATATAACATAATAATTATAAATATTCATTTATATAAATATATTATTTTTTTTACTTTAATTCTTTTAACCATACAATTAAATAGAAATAGAGTTCAATCCAACATACAGATTTTCGTCCCCATGATCAGTGTATTTCATTTCATAATAACATATCCTATGGATTGTTATTGTAAAAATGTTTTTAAAATAAAAATTATTTAAATAATGTTTTAATTTTTGGAATACACAATAAAATATATGGATCGAAGATATGAAAAATCATGTCACACGGAAAAATCAAATGGGACATTACCCGAAGTGAAAACATAACATAAAATTTTAATCAAGAAGTTAATATAATGAATTATTCAAAAAATAAATAGTTTTAAAATAAAAATTGTGGTTATGTGATAGATTTATTATAAATTCATATTTATGATTTATGAGTTTTGTACATGTACTAAGAGACACAAGTCATATAGTATGAGAATTTCATCTCACTCTTTTTTAATGTGACATACATGTCTTATTCAACAGTCACTTATTTTTTATGGTGCATATACATCCCATTAAATTATTATATTAAAATAATAATTAAATCATTTTTTATTTACATTATCATCTTATTATATTGTAGTCATGGGGTCTACTTCTCAACATTCACCAAATTAGTAAATTAATTTTGTCGCATTTTTCCTTCAATGATACACATACCATGTAATATACCTATATTTTTATATGTGCTATATAAAATACCATTGACATTCTATAGCATGAATCTACATTTCCCATGTTATTTTAGTGATCAACAAAATTTCATTTTCCTACATTGTTAGTGTGAATCAATGTTACCATATGGAAAGAGTTTATTGAATCAATATGAATGTTCATAAAGATTTTATATTGTTGTTTTTTAATTAATGAATGAATAGTATTCAGGTTTCATGAACACTGAGGAAATTTCTTCTAATCTGGTTAGTCATTTTGTATTAAATTATTTTTATCTTTTCTCCACCCTTTAATACTATAGAAAAATATGAAAATATGACCTTACATCTCTCTTCCGTCAAATATTTCAGTTCCTTCAAAAAATAGTTTTATAAAATGGATTACAATAACATTCTAACATTATCATATGAAAAATAAAATATATTTTAACCTTATTTTTTACATAAAAACTTATTTTAAAAAATTATTCATAATGTCATTTTTCAGTTGAGGTGCCTTTCTATACTCTTTAACTTGGAAAATGAATATTCATTTTTCCTTATACAACAATTACATATTTACACATCATCGTCTCAATATATCATATTTTTTAGATTAAAAGGATAATTTAGTATGAAAAAAAAATTTATATTCATTTTCAAAAAAAATTGTTTCCAATAATTTTCAATATTATATTATATATTAGAAATTGAAAACTTTTTTAAAATGATTTTAAACATCGTTCATTATATTTCAAGGAATGCGGTTTTAAATATGATTCCATGATTCCATTATATATTTTAACATATATTAAAAATAAAAATATTTTTGAAAAGATTTTAGGTTTTAAAAGAATCAAATTTCAATTAATAATGATATTTTTCTGAAAAAAATTTAATGATATTTCAATATTAATTCCCCAATAGGATAACATTTGTGTTTGTTACTCACTCTATTATTGGAAACATATTCAATGTTACAATTCATCTTCTCAATTGGAATGTAATATGTTTTTATGGAATGATTTTCATGAAACCCATTTCTCATTCATGGTTTATATGATTTTGAACCCCGATACTTTTCAATGGATATGATTTTGAAGAAATGGTTATGAAACCTGTATCTTTTTCCACAACATGGGATATGATTACCTAATTATGATACCCATTTAATTTCTTGGTTTATGATATGTTTTATTATTATTTTGTGGAAAATATCTGTCTGATTTAACTATGAGATTGGTGGGACCAATATCTCCATCCATTGCATTGTGTAAAGATATATATCTCATGAGATAGATTAAGATGTATTTGGGATTAAACCTTCACTACTAAGATTACCATTGGAGTGAACCATGACTACAAAGATGATATGAATAGTGAAAAAATGATACTATGATAATCATTGGATATAAAAATTATTACCAAGACGAAATGGTGATTTTACCCATACTAAAATGATTTAATTGGAAACAATGCCCTGACTACTATGGAAATAAAATTATTGATATGAAGGATATGATATTTAATGTTATTATACCATTCTCATACCCCTATTATCATGTTTTTGTTTACATGTTTCCATTGTTTAACCTCAATTTCAATCTGATCTCACCCCTTTTTATGTTTTCTTCACCAGGTTACGAATTTATGTATTATGTTGGATGTGTCTTAGAAGGGTGAATGTCAATAAAAACCTAGAGGGAGATGATATATTTCCTTCATGTAATTTACATACTTGTAAAAAAAATGTAGTTATAGTTGGTATCCATGTAAAGGATTATCTATCCTTTTGAATAATGGTTAAATATCATTATTGAGATCCCTTAGTATTTATTTATGGATATGTATAAGGATGATGCAAAGGATAAGTATATAGATGGGTTAAAATTATGGAAAATTTATATGAATCTTGGAAAAGGAGACAGAAATTGGTTTCATAGAAATAAATCCTAGTATGTATACTAAAAATGGATGTGACTCTGGAATTGATGTACCTAGGTGTAACAACCCCAAAAATATGTTATCAGACAACTTAGGGTAATCATGTATCTGAAAACTGTCCACGCATAACACCAGGTTACAGTTTTGGGGGATATATGTTGGAAATTCAATGACTCATCATGGACCATTATGAATCATATCAATAGAATATGTCTATTAATAACCGAGGATAAACATAAAGTATCATAGATTAAGGATGGTGGCTTGATTTAGACATCCTATAAGTAATTAGTTTCTTGACTATGCGTTTTTCTATTATGTTATGTAATTCTCACACTATGCTTCTGGTTTTAGACAATAGTGGGAACTCGAAAGAATATGATTAATATCGAATATGAATTTCAACTTGGTGTTGAGATTTCATGTGGGATGGTCATTGGAGTGAATGATGTTGTGATCATGCCTAGTCAGTTTTCAACGGTCATGATCAATTAGGTGTACGTTAACCATCTCTTGGACTCACCAAAAAAAAGAGAAAGAAGGATTTTATTGAGAGGATAGATAAAAATGACTATAAAAGTATGGTGATATACATTCCTTTGTGTGATGAATGAGGAAAGATTCACTTGATTGAATTTCATAGCGGAAGAAGACAACATTTTGAAAGTGGAAAATAATAACTGAAACAATTTAACTATAATGGAAAAATGAATGGGTTGAATAACCAAATGAATGATAATATTTGAATCCTAAATAAATAATTAATGATAAATTCATTATGTTTGGGAATAATTATATATTTGAAAATTTATGTCTTGTGTAGAATGATTATGAAGAAAATCATCCTGGTTGTTTATGTAATTGTTATATTACTGTGGATGATGATATAAAAAAAGATACGTGAAGGGAAATATGTTTTATGTAAAAGGATGATGGACACTTTTTATGGATTAAGGATGAAGGTTAATAATTTAAATTATTATTTTTTTGGATTCAACAATTATTCTATATTAATGAGAAAACATAAAATGATTGTTTTGTTTATATTTTTTCATAGTATTGACAAGTGTTTGTTGAATTTTTCCAATGGATTGGTAATGTAATTTAATGAAAAGTTGGTTTTTTAATTAAGGGAAGGCAACCATTAATTAATAATTGTCATTGAGAAATTTATGTTGGGATAATTATATGATACTTATGAATAATTAAATTGGATAGTATATATTACCCTAGATATGAGTATTGAAAAAGTGTTGTATGTCATTAATGATGATTTTTACAACTTCTTATATAAAAAAAATGGATCTGGTAATAATTGTCATAAGGAATCTTGCATATTTACCAAAATATTATTTTTGGTAATTCAGGTTATTACAATGTTTCCAGAGAATATATGATGAGGGTATTCACAAGATGTACTTTGAAAAAAATAGTAACATTCTGATATATAAGGGATCGATGTTATGATGATTTTTGTCTTTCGTTCGTATGTTTTTTATTTTAATCATTCTGAAGGGATATAAGGTAAACCGTTTATGGGATTTTTATGTTATGTAGTAGATTATGGTTGAGAGAATAATTTATTATCTCACCACAAAAGTAATTATGAATATTGAATAACCTATTATTAAAACATTTTTTTGATGATATGTGATGACAGATGAGATGCAATATCATGGATCTCATGATCTATTAGTTCTTCGAGAATGAAAAAAATCACCTTCCTTTTTGGATAAAGTGGTTAAGTGGAACAAGGAACAATAACGGGTGAGTTTTTTGAGAAATCATGAAAGTATATCATTTTATGAAAAATCAAAATGTTTAATAAAATTATCTCTAAATAAATTGTTATCCTAGTACCTTTGATTTTGATGGGTCAGATGGTCCATTAGGTCATTGCAGATTTATGGATTTGTGATTGTTAACTACATAACATAATATCTATCACACTCCATCAAAACCAAATTGTTATATTTCCATTCATGGTATGTAATTTCACTTTCAACATATTTTTTTATTATGTGATGCTAGTTATTAGTTACATTCGGTAACCATTATGATTCCAGCATTCCATATTTTAGGGAAGTTATCAAATTCATTTTTACAATTAGGGTTATTATAAATGAATCATAAAATTATTAATCCTTTTATAACAAACATTAATTTCATTGGAGAAATTAATTTTAAGGATGGTAATATTTATCATCCTGATATTTTATTAAATATATATTTTTTGAAATAATATAATCATTTTGTTATTCTTCATTTCATGCAGCACTGGAAATAGTTATTATATATATATGTATATATTAATGAAAAAATATGGATTGCGTTTTATGTAGTTCCAAGTTAATCCTGAAAAACATAAAATAAAATGTTCATATTTATCTATAAGGAACACTAAGGTAAGCTTATGGTTCACATAATGACTGACCGTCCATGACAGCTTGTGTAACACGCAAGACCTAGTGTTAGCAAACAATAAGATATTATATAATAATATATATCCCAAATTTTATATTATATTTCCTAAAAAATATTAACTAACTCGTGTAAATACATGTATACCCTAAAAATATAAAATAAATTGACTATTTATATATTATATTGAAAGGAATATAAGAATCAATTGAATATAAAAGCGTTTTTTTAGAAAAAATTTATGATAGTCACAATGTTATTTTAATAATATTATATTTAATTAATATTAATTAGTATGTAATTTTAATTTATTTTATTTTTAATATATCTAATTCTACTTATTTTATATTCATACATTATATTTTATAAGAATTAGATATGAATAATACAAAATTTTCTCATAAAACCCCAAATTATTATTATGTAAAATATTACCTCCATTTAATGGTGACCCAATTTTAAATATAATTTTCAGAAATTTTATAAATCATATATGTTAAAATATTAATAATCGTTTATATATAACAATATTAATTATGTTATGATATATTTGTGATATGTTTCTATAAGGTTTAATTTTTTAATGAGTAGTTAAAAATATGAGATTTTAATTCTAAGAATATTTTTCTTTTAATTTATTTATGTGGATAAATATTATATTTAAAATGTATTAAAATTATAATTTTGTAATATTTTCATCAATAAATGACATTTAGGTCTTTAAATGATTATCATTTTGATATGGAATATAAAACATAGAAATCTTCTGATTTTTTTTACATAAAAAATACTCATTGTCAACCCGACTGCGGTATTAAATTTTAATTAATTTCTTCCATTGATGTGATTGTAAATTTATAAAATGGGTTTTTTTGGAATAAAAATAATTTATAAATTCTAATGTGGTGAAATATTTTTACTAAAAATATTAGCGACATTATTTAAATTAATATAAATGAATAAGGTTAAATTAAGTTTAATGAGGGAATAAAAATTAAAACTAAGGCCCAAAATGACCTATACACTTGTGAAAAACCCATTACCTGAAAATAGATAGACCATATACATAATAATTTAATTGTACTAACATTATTTTACAACATTAAAAAAACTTCGATGTGGTTCATTGATTTTGAAATATTACAAGAGTGCCACTCTACCACAATTATAAATGTAATTCTTTCCTATGACAATCTCAAACATCTCATGCCATATTGGATCGACCAAAATCAGCCAAAGTTACTAAAAAAATTCCCTTAAATTGATCATGAGGCCTCCCTTTTTGAATAAATCAATATGAGGAATCCTTTTGGCACAATCCAAATGGAGTTAGCTGATTAAGATGTAACACACTCCATCAATCTGTGTTCTTTTGATTACATTATCCACTCCATAAAACATTATTATTCAATGAATGTAGAAGTAAAACTATCTGAAATATATTATAATTTTTATGATAACTTTTATACCTAAAAATAATCACACATCATTCTAATGGGTAATGAATATATTGATTACGTGTATGGTAGAATACCATCTCAGTAAATTTTGATTGATAATTTTTTCATTAGCACCTATCATGGTGGAAATTACGTTAGACACTCTACTTTTTTATGTTATATGTAATATTGATTATGTATTTAATACTATGTAAATATTTTACAACAAATATCTATATACTTTTTATTTTTTGTACATAAGATAATTTTGATTAAGAATGTGAGGACTACAGCCCCCTCAAAGCGATATGAACTGTTCATACACTAAATTGAGTGTTTAAAGGATGAAATTAGTGAATATATATGACATATATGATATAATAAATCTGCATTAACAATGATATATAAACATGTATGTACATATATATACATTTATATGTATATATATATATATATATTTATTTTATGTTATTTCATTCAGTAGGATAATTAAACAGATATAACGTTCATTTATACATATTTCCATCCATGTACATGAAAGGTAAATTTCATTTCATAATTATAAATTCTATATATTATTGATATAAAAAAAATTTCAACAAAATATATTTAAATAATGGTTTAAATTCAGGAAATAATGATATAAATAAAGGGAACAATGATATAAATAATTATGACACGTGTAAGAAAGAAAGTTGATATTACCCAAAAAAAAATTACAATGAATTGTAAAAAACATGCAAATATAAAGACATAATAAAAATTTTTATGGTATTATATTTAAGAATATGGTTATGTGATAAATTAATATTAATTTTTTTATGATATTGAAGTATTGTACGAGTACTAAGAGTTTTATGGCGGAATGTAATAAAATATCATCTTAATCTTAATTTCAATGAGATACAAGTCTTATTAACCACTCACTTATTTTGTTTGGTGTATATAATGACCAAAAATGAAATATATAAATCTTATATATATATATGTATGTATTTACATAACCATTTTATGATCTTTTTGTTTTGGTGTTTATGTTTTAATTCTTACCAAATCGGTAAATTAATTTTTCCGCAATCTTCCTTCCTAAAGATACAAGCTATGTAATACAACTATCTTATATATGAGGATTATAAAATACCTCTTGCATGATATAACGAAAATCTCCTTCATCTAATTGTATTATATAGATCTATGTAATTTCATTTTCCCACTTTGGACAGTTTGATTCACTGTTTCCATGCGGTAAGGGTTTATTGAAACAATCTCACATTTTAGTGAGATTATTTATGATCACATTTTTTTAATGAAACATTATGATATATATTTCTCTTTAAATAATTAATTTTATTATCCTCTTGTTAGTATTGATATCGTCATTTATTAGTACCATTTTCCAACTTTTTTGTACATTGGAGTATTAAGAAAATGTTTTTAATAAAATATGACTTTACCTTTCTCATTGGTCAAAAATTTTCCCCTTTAAAAACATGTTTAAGAAATCATTCCTATAATATTATAATATTCTACAATGATCATTAAAATAACTAATTAATCATATTTTTCCTTTTAATCATAACAGGTTTTTAAAAAATTATGGAACTTTTAATTTTCCTTTTGATGCTGTTTTCTAAACATTTTACCCTGAAAACAGAATATTCTTTTTACCTCATAATATATGTAAGGTTTTCTCATAATAATATATTTAAATCATCTTGTTAATGTTAAAAATATTAATTTTGGGAGAAACTATTTTAAAATGATAATTTCAAATAAATGGTTTATAATTTATTTTCATGATTCTTGTGTATATTTTAATGTTAAAATGGTTTTCAATATTTTTTCCCGATCCTCTATATGTTTTTAAGGAATATTTTATTCCAAATATTTTTGTTATTTCATTATATATTTTCATGTTTTTTAAGAAATTATATTGTTTCAAAAATGCTATTTGTTTTAAGAGAATAATTTTTCAATGAAGAAAGATACTTTACACATGAAATTTTTTAAAATGATTATTCAAAATTACATATCATCTAAGATAATATATATTTGTGTTACTCATTCCTTTACATATAAATTATTCATTTTTTCCATTCATAATCATTCTAAAATGGATTACATTTTTATGACATGATGTTTAGGAAGTTTTTTTGTCTTTCATGTGCAATATGGTATTGAAAATTTCTTCTTTTCATCTGTTATGGTTGTAATGAAATGATTAAGAATTATTTATCTTTTTCCATAGATTATTATATTGTTACATGTTTATTATACCAATTTATTTTCAAGGGTAAGGAAATATTTTCATATGATTTTGTGGAACATTACAATATGATTTAATTAAAAGATAGGTGTGATATATATATCTATTTCTAATATAAATGGTAAAGATTCAAATCTCAATAGGTAGAATATGATGGTATTTAGAGAAAACCTTGATTATTTGATGGACATTGGTGTGAACCATGACTACCGAGATGAAATGAGGAGTGAACTCATCCAATTATGATGGATGTGGTGGTGAACAATGACTACTAAGATGATATGGGGAGTGGACACATTATACTAATATAGTCTTAGCAAAAATGTGTTGGCTACTATGGAAATAATACTATAAGATTATATGATTTCCACAATTCAATGTTTTATTCCTATGATTTTATTTTAAGGCATTATTTCACTATTTACATATGATTCATTTTTACTGAACTATCATGCTTTATGCCACGATTAATGATAATATGATTTGATAAGAAAGGTAAGTTATTTAATGTTATCATCATGTTCTCATATCCCTATGCTAAATTTCATCTTTACATATTTCCATTGTTTACCCGTACAAATGATCTATCATCATCCCTTTTTATGTTTCCTTTTCTAGGTTATGAAGATATGAATTATGTTTTATACGTCTAAAAATGGTGGTAGTCAAGAATACCCCAGTGGGAGATGATGAAGATCCTTTAAGTAGTTTATCCATTTAGATGTTTCCATATACGATATACTATTATGGGCTTTGGGATCCTATATGTATAATGTTTTTTCAATTCTTCCAAATTTATTTAAATTCTTTGTATGTCAAGAACAAGTAGTTTTATTATGTTTGTGCATTTTTCAGGAATATATTTAATTTTCATGTAAAATAATATAATATTTTTGTATTTCAATCCTGATATCCTCTTTATTTTTTCATTATTAAAATAAATTATTGAGGAAAAAAATGATAAATTATTAGTTCTTCAACCCTTCCAAATCATTGGATTTAGTTTTTATGTAACATCAACAGAAGAATATTCATGATAGGTTTACCTAAATAGTGTATATCTTGGTGATTAAATTATAATTATTATCGATGTATTTTAAAGTGATCATTTTATTATTATTTTTGGGTATAATAATTTGACATATTTTTAGAATAATTATTTATAAAAATAATTTTTTAGGTATCAAATTATTTTGAAATCAATCATATGGTCTTTAAAATTAATTGGTTTTGACACAAGTCATTTGAATTTAATTTTAAATATGGATTTCATATATGAATAACCATATAAAATATGTTATTCCTTTTCATAGTAAATAAATTCCATTAATGGATGTATTTTAAATTAAATTAGAATCCCTAGTTAATCAATAATTATAATTATTTTAATCAATATGTTATTATATTCTTATAGTTGATATATTTACATGTATAATTATTATGAAATGTAAAACATGATTTTGATTATGGAATAATCTATGAGATCATATTTACAATGAGGTTTTAAGTGGAAAAAATTTAATTTTCTACAATATTTGTTTAGTTTTATTAAACCAAGGTATTGAAACATTTGAATCCTCATTCATGGTGGTTTAGTTTTGTGAAACCATAATTATATGGAATGTGGAAATTTTGTTTTATATACTCATATAAACTATTTAATTTTTCCACATGAAATTATTTTTTCTAATATTTTGGAGTATAGGATTATAACAAAATAGTTTTTATTCATCACAAAATTGAATGAATTTTCTTATTTGATTGTTTCCCTATTTCGATATAGATAAATTTATTGTTTTATGAATAGTTTTGAAAAAATTATGTCATAGTAAATGTTTTATAAAAATTTCATTTACCATTTATCTCTATATTACTCATATATGTTTTTATTTATGTGTCTTGTGGAAATCCTAATTATTTTATATATATCCTATACATTTTCACTTAATTGTAGATGAATATTAGATTAAAAATTCTTTAGAAAATAGGAATCAATTTTTCCTCCTTCAGTATTTTGAAATATATTAATGACCATTTTATTACAAAATAAATTTCTTGTATTAAAGACATGATTCACTTTATTATTGCATCCAAATTAGTTTATTAAAATTATTAATTTCGTAAGATTATATCTATTCTGTTACATGGGTATTTATGTAATGTTTTTATTTATATTTTTTTCCTACCATGGAAAATAATTTCCTAGTTTTTTTATCAACCAACAACAATTTCTAGAATATATAAATCATAGTGTACAATTGATTAATTTTGGAAAAAAATCCTGGGTATCATTACATTATTAATCAAGAACATTCATTACCACTATTAAATCCAAAATCACTAATAATAATGAACTATTGGTTATATTTGAGATATATAACTCAATTATAAAATTTCATGTTTAAATAAGCGTAATTTTAAAAGAATTTTTTAGAGGATATTCATAGGATAATATAATATAAATGGTTAAATGTTATTATTTATGGTAAAATTATAAGCCCTAATAGAACTCAAGTGGGAATTAACTAGTAGACTAGTGACCAATACAAATATTTTAGCTCTAGTAAATCGTCCATCACTGCAATTTTTGTGTGAAAAAATATCCATGGGTCAATATAATATTAATGAAGGATATTAGACTTCATATGGTATCCTCTACTCCTAAATTAAATATCAAATTATTTTCATAACATTTCATTATTGATTTAAATATAGGAAGTGGCTGTAATGACCAAGATAGTTTTTAGTAGGTATTTAACTCAATTATTATTCACCCAACAATATTTTATTACATAAAATAATTAATTTCAAGAGTGTAATTTATATCTATTAGTTGTATCTTGTCCTTATCATGGAGTCTTAGTTGTTTCTTTGTACTTTTTTCATTCTTCAATTTGTGGTTCATCATAATAAATAATTCATTATATATTATTAGAAATATTTATCAACACCATATGATTAAATCCATTATCAATTATTTATTCATTGTATAAAAATCCACTAGTACATATGAAAGGTTCTCCTAAAACATTTAGTGATCGAATATTTTATTGATGAGCTAATAATTTAATTGGAATTGGGAATCCAATGTGGTGAAACAAATATGGAGGATATGCGGATTATAAATTATAGACTAGTTTGATATATCCTATTGGGACTCTAGTGATTTTTCTTCCAATGGATAATTAATGTGTGAGCATATTTTATAAAAATACACCTAATGATTTAATATAATAAATGAATTATATATTTGGAATTTAAAATTTGGTTCAATTGTGATATTTCATATTAAATATGATGAAATTAAACTCCAATAAATGTTGTTTGATATATAGTACAGACTAGTATAGTGAAATTAGGATACCATTAGTTAGATGAATTCTAATATTGAAATTTATTTTCTATATGTATAATGTATTAAAATGATCTAATGGGGATAGTAAATGAACATTATGTTCAAAATAATATGTCTAGTGAGAAAAGTATAAAATATTAGGGTCTAATGAATTTGGATAATCGGGATAGCATTGTAAATTATTATTTTTGATATATGATTAGTGTTTTTAATTTACACAATCTGGGTCTAATATATGTGAATACTGGATTCAATAAATATTATTTCATTCTATGGTATATAACATGTGAGGTATTTTTTGACTATTCAGGTATGATGTAATCAATAAATTTTGTAAGTATAGACCATTAGGTTCTGATAGAGGTTAATGTGGGTTCAACATAGATTTTCATAGTATGATCTAGATGTCATTTTTATTTAATTGGATTGGTTGGTTAGGTAATATTGGTATAGAAATATGTGGTCCAGTCATAATGATATACTCACACGTCACCCCAAATTTGGAAGGTATATGATTAATGAAATGTTCAAACATGAGGTTTTTTTCCTTCTTTTCTATATAAGGGTATAATCAACGGTGATTAAAGATATGTATAGACTATTTAGATGATAGTTATCTTGTATTATTGATTCATTTGGAGGATCATGTAATTAACTAACAAATATAACCATCATGATACCCTATCTAGAATAATAGAAGACCAAAATTTATCATCTCTATATTCTAATGGATTATGAGAAGTGCTGAGAGTCTATATGAAATATCTGTAGACTATAATCTTGATACAATCAATATAAAATTTTATCAATAAAATATAATTATATGTATATGATAGTATGTTTTATTAATATATACTAATATCCAAAAAACCAATAATATATAGTCTCAATATATTAAAAAAATAATGGATCCCCTATTTGAAAAACACACATACATCTAGCTCCGTCAAAATGTAAACTAGTATATGGAATATAGAAAATAAAAATAAGGGATAATCATATTGAAACCCACGTCCCTCAACATATAACTATCCTAATATCCATTCCAGTACTCTATGTATATTCCATGATATCATATCACCAAAAAAATAAATATAAGGAATATATTACTACTAGATTTCATGTATAGTGTGTGAGTGTAAACCCAGGTAGGGCCTTAAATAGAACTATAAAAATATTCAACAATATACAATTCATTCATCTATAATTAATAAATATGAATGTAAATTATAACAATCAAGTAACTACATCTGATCACTATATTGTAATCATTCCATCATGATTCCCTACAACACCTTCATTGGAAAAAGTTCGAAGGGAACATTTATTATGGAAGAAGACCCAAAACCATACCCTATAACATGAGCTAGTGTCCTATATTTGAGTCTGGACCTCTACTATCTAACTAGAGGTGGGGTCCAACAAAATTTTACAATATCATCTATATTCACATACCACCACCCTCTCACTGTAGTATCTAAACTCACACATTAATAGATAATCTCTCACTCATTATAGTGTCCAAATCACCACATTAACACTACCCTCCCACTCTTCATAACATCACATACTTCATTATAATCTGAATACTCTCACTCATGAAAATGTGTTATATATCTTATTGACCATTATCCTCTCACTATGGTAATGGACATATATCACATATATAAAACAACCCAATGTCTTTTTTTAGAGTCCTATATCACATTGTTATTACTTTCATCTATCTCATGGTATGGTACTAAAAAAAATTGGACCCTTCTCTCTCTCTCTTTTTGGGTTCTCATATTCTATTTCATTTAATTTTACATAAATCCAACAACTAATATGGGGTTTTGGGTCAAAACTATTAAAGAACACAATGCTATTATAATCAATAAAAAAGAGGAAATCAAAACAGAATACCATGTGAAGCCCTAACATATCCATGCACTTTTCCACACATGCCTCTCTACTATAGGGTAGATCCTACATATCATAATCTCTTATAATGAGAATATGTATCATCCATATCCAACAAATCAATTCGTATAAATTCCTTTCTCATGATATTTTCAGTCACTATGATATAAAAAATCAAAAACTCAGAGCACATGTCACACATCGAAACACTAATAATATATCCTATCACTATTGCATTCCAAAAAATGATCTCAAAGTGACACAAATAATAGGTACTAGAAACTAGAACATGAATCATAACTACATACATTTTGACGATACCCATTAAAGATAAGATACCCTTTTCTGATACTTCTCATCACTTGGAACATAAGTGGCATAAAAATCCACTCAGATTACCCATGGGTATATTCTATTATACTCTTGACAAGCCTCACTAAGATATCTACTTTTTATCCATTCCCATCAAAAATTATAACCCTGATTTCAGTGGAGTTTTATGCTAATGTGTCCCCCTTCCATCAATTTATAATCATTTGGTGTCACTATCAATATATAAAGCTATATTATACCACAATACATAACTAGAAAACCTATACAACTCAATATCAATGGTTTACCTCAATTACAAGGTTCATTTCCATATTCAAAATCATCTTTCCCAATAATTTCCTTGGTTTCAGGGAAATTCGTATAACATCATCTATACATTTGTGAAGGCTTATATTTACTGAACCATTATCCATGTTCTAACTTGTAACCTATTCTAACATCCCACTAAAGACTATCCCTAGACAACTAGAAATTTTT
Organism: Viscum album; assembly: GCA_963277665.1. NCBI lineage: Eukaryota > Viridiplantae > Streptophyta > Magnoliopsida > Santalales > Viscaceae > Viscum > Viscum album. The sequence goes on along the minus strand of OY728120.1, from coordinate 1,529,906,614 downwards.
TCAAAAAATAAGGAAAAATTGGGATACTTATATAAATTATTGATATCATGTTCCCTTGGATTAATAAAAATAAGGAACATCTCAAAAACCAAACACTTCACAGAAAAATCATGTTTCTAAAAAAATGCATGACCTAAGACTATCCCACAATTCAAGACCCATTAATCCCCATCACATATTCCATAAACGCAATAAAAGGAAAAGACACTAAATACAACATAAAATATACATATTATTTTACATTTAAGGGTAATAGTAAATCAATATTTTTTTCCATCCATAATTCATGATCAATCAATAAATTCCATTATCTTCATACAAAATATTATAATAGAGGGTGAAATTAATTAAATATTCAATATCATAACATTCTATATCATTTAACCCAAATATATATAATTAATTAAACATCTAGTAGCATCCTCTAATTTTGGGAAACTTGATTATATTAATGTCTATATTGTGTTTCGTTTTCCCAACAAACCAATGAAAACCCCCCTTATATGATAATGATCCAACCACAATTTAGTGGAAATTTCCAAAAAATCCTTGAATAAAAGAACGAAGTAATATATCAGATGAAATTGAGAATAATATGTTAAGAGTTTTTTTTATTAAGAAGCTTTTGTAGGCTAAACCAAGCATATATTTACTATGAAACCATATATACCAATGTGTTTTCCATTGGGGTGAAATAAATGGGATGTGTCTACCCAAATTACCTAACTCTACTAGAATAGATGTCGAATAAAGGTGGTATTGCAAAAAATTATTGGTTATACACTTATAAATAAATTGTCTTTGTGGTTTATTAAAATTTTACCCCTGAGATAATAATGAAATTTTCCCATTTAGGGTTGAATTTTAGAATGAACTACTAGGTTGTGGTGTAATGAACCTCGCAACAATGTTACCAAAAATCCATGTAACCCATTCATGGTGTGATAGAGTGTCTCGTGATGCAATCCTCCCATTCATATGATTCATTATGATATGATCAATGGATAACACCACAATTACCTCCTCTGGGATATATCAGTGAACTCTTATCCATCAATTGAAATGAATTCACAAATTCCCAATGAATGAAAACCCCCTATAGAATCACAATGAGTCAACCCCCATAGGTTATAGTGTGATGTGATACCTGTACTAGTTTTTCCTTCCCCATATTGAAACCAGTTCAACTGAATTCCTCCCAATATTTTAAGGTACCCTTAAAACACATGAGAATGTGAATTAATATCATATAGACTATACAAATCATATATTTACAATCTTAATCCGATGAATCGCAACTCCCATTCTTCATAACACAAAATTTATAATTTCGTAGAAATTTATTAATGCATATAGATGATTACCATTAGAAATTAATTACCATATTTATTCCCTTTCATTTTAATTATTTGGGATTATCCCATGATACTCTATTGAACCATCAAAATTTGATTAAATAACTCATTCATTATTCAAACTATTTAATATATCCTACACCATTTCATATTCCATGTAAACCAAATTTTCATTATATCACTATAACCAAAACCACACAATCAATATTCAAAGTATTAATAACATATTAAATACCAATATCACACAACAAGACAAAAGGTACATTCAAACTCCCAAAAACCCCATCGATGTGTTGAATTCCGTAAAACTAATACTCTATTGCATTTATTTCATCAACGAATCAGCAACCTGAAACATCTACCTACTGGTTTTATAAAACCACAAGAGTTAAAATGTGTCTAATCATGGAAAAACATCCACAATTAGTCACCAAATATAATTATATTATATTATAATAAGTGTAGAAATTAATTGATATCTCAGTCCTATAACCATATAAAAAAAATATTTACCCATTTCAAGGATCCACGAATTCATAATCTAATTAGGTGAAACTGATATTCCATGATCCCAACATTGAACACTACCATCATGAGAATTTTTTTCAAACACTAATACTAATTGATTCTTCCCACTATATAATTATTTTTACTATTATCTCACCAATACATGAAATCCAACTCATCAATATCCTATTAGGATTTTCTTTTATGATAAATTCCTATCAAAACTAGTAAATCATGCCCCATGTATCCTACCATTATACTAATTGACATCAACCATACCCTTTTGGATATTTCCAAACCACAGTTGATATTTTTATCTAATGGAACTCACCAACCCCGATGGGTATGTCGTCGTCATCTATATAACTAATCTAATTTCTTTATAATGGAAAAAAGCATAATAAAAAATTCCATAAAACATATAGGGGTATCTAAATTTATATTTTAATTTTCCCAAAAAGCCCATCCATAATAATAGATGATGACATTAGTGATATATCTCTAATACATAACTAATCATTGGAACTCCCCCATATAGATGACTCAAATAACATTCAAAATGAAATCGTACAACCACCTACCCTGAATTTGATTTAAAATCCCGACCACATATTTCCCATTAATTATAACATACATTTTCAAATCCACCATGAGCATATAAATATTTTCATATATTCCTGAATGATTCATATCCATCCCCATCTTTAAAATATCACTACCATGTGTTTCGAAAATTAAAAAATATATTGATTTTTGCTTTCTTTGATAAGGTTCTACCCATTGTACACATTTCCCTATCATTCCAAACACTATGAGAGAAACTTCATGTAGTTCATTTCACATCGAGGATAATATACATGTGTAGTGGTCCATTAAATGACCCATCCATACTTCACTAAACACATAATATAAAAATAATTATTATTACTAAAAAAATTATATAAAACACATTATCTTCCAAAAACAATCTTTTTGATCATTTTACCATGTCTCATTAATCATTCTACCATAAATTTAATGTTCTTTTGGTTATGGTTCTATAGGAATTTTCTCCATTCCATTATAAAAATTTTAATCACTCGGACCTGTTCAGTCTATTACATTGTGAAAATCTGGTGTTTGAGGTGTTCTGAGGGGTCAAGGTGACTTATTTATATTACGTTACAAAATTACAAGTTCCGTGAATCGTGTTTTCAGTTCTGTGAATAGTGTTGTCAGTTAGTCAGCGTTTAGTTATTCATATGTCAGCGAGTCATCTATCAGTGAGTCATTTTTTGGGGATTCCTTTTTTGGCAAATAATCTTTTAGTGACTCATCTTTAGGTGATTCATCTGTGAACAATGTCATTGGTGATTCAGATTTGATCATTATTTATGTCTTCTTATAAATTCACAAATTTGAAATTCTTAATGATGTAAAACATATTAAAATAATTATTTTTAGGGATTTAATTAATTTTCAAAAATCATTACTCATATATTAATTTTTATCTGGGTATGGGTGTCATTACTCAGTAAAACCTCATAGTCTTTACTTGATCTTCCTTTAATGGGAAATAAAAACTATATTACTATTTAGATTTTCAAAAGACTGATATACCTTCCATAATGGTATTCATTATTTTTTTATTCTATGGTATAAGATGCATAAAAAAAATTTCCTTTCGAGTTTTGTGATTGTTCTTTCATTCGATCATTTCCCCTGGGTGCTTTTCCTCTTATATGCCCACCCAATATATTGGAGAAACTAGAATGTTTCAATCCGTCTACGATATAAGGCATGTTCTACCACCGTTATACATGGAAACTATATATGTTTCCTCCAATTTATCCTTCCAATGTGATGGAATGTGATCTCCATGTGAGTAATTAATCTTTTTTGGGTGTTCATTGATGCAGTAGTGTCAGAACATCCTCAGGAAGAATCAGTCATCATTATAGAGGATATTGTGATCCATTTTTTGGCCCATTATCATGTGACGAATGTCTGAATCATTTTGATATATGGGATACTCAGACTCTATAAATTTTACATACAATCATCGAGTTATAATGTCTTATCCTACTAGGTCATAATGAAATTTACATAATAATTATTTAAACTAGATTAATGAATTGGTATCAATTTCTTAGAAATTTTATTTCATTTTGAGTTGATATATATATTGATATCTATGAAATTCTTGTATAATATTTCTTTCATAATGGAAGATTGTAATGAACAGAAATCCATGATTGATCATGATTTAATTTTCTAAAGATAATATGCATGATTAATTAATATGGTCGGCGTTGTTGTGCTTTGATGAAAATCAAATAGATGCAATTATGCATAATTAAATGAATTAGTTTATTCATGATGAGAGAAGTAACTAGATTTGTGATAAAAAATATTCCTTTTAGGGTTTTATTTACCTAAATAATAAAAAGGGAATGTTTGATATGCATCGGAACTATAATTACTCCTTGTGTGTGAAGGTTGAGTTCCATGTTTTGGGCCAAGAGAACAGTTTCAATGTTGTTTGTTTCCAACTACCCGTGTTGTGGTGTGACCATGGGATGGCTAATCCTGGAGGGATATAGTGGTATGTGGGGTAAGGGATTCCAAGTGGTTTTTTATCTATTCATTCAAATAGTGGTGAGATGCATTATTTTATTCATGTAAGTGTCGGTGAGGGCTCGAGAGATGAATAAATGAGTTGGATGTTAAAGTTGGAATATTTTTGATTCTCTTGATTGATTTTACTATTTAATATCCCCACTGATTGAGTAGATGGGAATTCATTATAGTGACCCATGATTAACATAATTTGATATTAAATCATTTTAGATGAATTTTTATTGCATTTAAAAAATACATTCCCAATGACCGTAATAGTTTTGAGTCTTTGAAATCATGGAAAAAATTCATTTTTTCCTTTTCAAATATCCTCAACATCTCCCATAATGTTATAAACCATTAGGATATCTACCTAAAACATTTCTCAATAATCTAGATATAGGAAACATAAGAAAGGAGTGATCTCTTATTCTCTGTAAGGGTCAACAAGGTAAACATATATGTATAAACTAGAACATAGTATTTTGAATACTTAAACGTAACATTGGGAGATCCTAAATTTCATAACAAAGGTTATAAACATGAGATATGTGATAATATTTTGCAGTTCAAAATACATTTGTCACAAAAATATAAACCTCATGAGACATGAAATCGTAACTACTGAATTAGAAATATATTTTTTGGAATACATATTAAATTAAAAACATTTATGTTAGGGATACCTACCAAGACCATTATGACATGTTATTCATGGTCTATGACACATGTACCTACATTGAGCATGGGGGTAAACCCATGTAACCACTTTCTTTTAGGCTTTTCCTATAACCTAATTACATTATTTTTTAGCAAGGCCTACAACCCAAGTACTATCATTATTTTAGGATTGGGCTACAACCCATGTAACTTCTTGTTTTCAAAATTGGGCTACTTCCTAGGTACCCTCTTTCATTTTTCCTTTGCCTACAACACGTACACCCTCTTTCTTATAGAGCATGGGATAAAACCCATACACCCACTTTATTTTCAGTCACGACATACAAAACATACTCAATATTTCGTTTCTGGACCAGTTTACAACTCATGTACACTTTGAGCTCATATAAAACATATAATTACCTAATTAATTGGAGGTAGATATAGGTCCCACCCATATCATAGTTAGATCATTGACACATTTTCCAAAATATAAAAAAACATTCATCATATCATGTCCCATAAAAATCTATAGTTTAGAAATACATAAAATCATAATGCATAAAATGATATGGTTGTCATTAATATTTCAACACATCCTAACCTATTGAAGTCATGTATGATTCATACCCATATCATCAAATCATAACACGTGAACGAGAAACAAATTTCATAAACATATATCCAGTGAAGGAGAAACATTTTTCATAAAGGCCATGACATCAAGCAGGACCCATTCATTGAATGGATAAGAATGGAACCTTTAGTGAGTTAAAAAAAAGGGAATGAGAAAAAAATTGATGTCACATTAGATGCAATATTGTTTTGAAATGTCATTCATATACGTTAACTGATAAAAAATATCCTTTCTTCTTTTATTGATGATTGATAACACATAAAAAAAGTTAAAAATAATCTTTCATAAAAAACACCATGAAAACATATAAATAATACATGAATCCATTTTTAATTTATTTTTCCATGAAAATAACATTTAAAAAAATTCATAAAGATTATCATTATAAAAATGAAATGGAATTTTATTTGGAATTATGGAGGGTAAATCCATACTAGTTTTATAGAGTAAGATGACACATTTCTTTTGATGCTAAAAAAGTTAAAAGTAATTCCTTTTTTAAAAAGAGAAAGTAATATTACCATGGATATATTTTAAAATAAAAAAATTGGTAAAAATTAATTTAATATCATATAAGATAATGGTATAATATTCTTGGAAACCCTTTTTAGAAAACATATATTTTCGACCAAATAAAGAGTAATGTCGAGATTTCCTAAAAACAATTTTCTTATATATATTATCTTCCAAAGAGTATAATATTGTAATAATACATGGGTAAATAACTAAATAATATAGTATAAAGAAATTCATTAATATTCATGAGAGAAGGATCAGAATATTTCTTCATGGAATTCAACATCATAAAGAATCTTAGAAACCAATTAGATTGTCTCAATTAACTATTTTAACATTGTAACTTGGGATGATGCACTACATGGAAAAATTAAATTACATTAAGTTTAATATATAATTAAAATATTTATTCTTGATATAAAATTTAAAATGGAATTATATATACCTCTATGAATAAATTATGTTCATAAAAAACATGAATCTCAATAAAGGAAAAATGAGAAAAAACTGTTTTACAGATTTTGTACCTTTTGAAAGTTAAAACCTATGTAATAAAGTCAATAAATGGTATTGTGAACACCCAAATTATTATTTAAATTTTACATTTAATAAAATCCCCTTCATTACATACAACACAAAAAAGGAAAGAGTGGTGATCATAGGTTGTATCTCACATAAATTAAATGTGAGGTGAAATCTCCATACCTTGTGTTTTGATTCCCTCCATACTCGTACAAGCATCACGTATAATGAAATAATTTTTATTATAGATATTTTAACGAACCATATTCTTATATATATTACCATAAATATTTTTTATACCCTTATATTACCCACCTGTTAACAATCCAATATTAATGTTTCTCTTTAGGAAAGATTCTCTTTGTTCTTTATATGGGTCTTATTTGATACATCATTGGTCTTTGTAATTATATAATGATTAACGAAAATATATAATGATATAAATATCAATTTTAGCAATATATTAATATATATTTGAATTTATATCATGTATATGTATGAAACGGTATACACTGTTCATGGAGATAGTAAGTTGTACGTACACATGAATGTTGTTTCCAATTTAATTATCCTTTTGAAAGAAAGTATTTAAATGACATATGTATAAAATGATTTATGTAATTATATATATAATTTTTAAAATATACATAATATTTATCATATATCATATAATTTTTTTAATCTCATCCATAATATATTCTATGTGGTGTGGGAAAAAATCATGTCGCTTTTAAGGGGCGGTAGTCAACACTTCCTCAAACAAGATTATTGTTTTAATACCAAATAGATGGAAAAAATGTATATTATAAAATTAGAAAATATTATTAAAGAGATAATCAATATAATATAGAACATATAATAATATATTTTCCATCGTATTGGCCATCATAATTTGTGGTAATGGAGAATTGGACAATCATCGCTTCGTGAGGAAGTAGTTCAACGTAAACATAAACAGTTTGTTTAAAATCCATTAGACGGAGGTGTGTGTAAGTTTAGTACATTCCAATTGTATAAAAACATCTTGGTATATGGTGGATACTATTGTTTTCACACAATAATGGAAACATAACATTGACGGGGTGAAGATGGGAAATAATGAATTGATCTTAAGAGAAGATGTTACCTCTAAACCAGGTAACTCATTTTGGTTTGTGCCAAATGGCTTCTATGGGAAGGTTTAATACAAATGGAGGCTTAAACGTATGTTGGATGATTTTGGGGAGGCTACATGGGCATATAATCGACGATCATAAAAGGTTTGAGAGGTGTGAGAAATTGGTAGAGGTGGTGGCCCATTATAGGGATGGAAATGTACTCACATGGATTTTATGGGAACAAATTAGGTTTTCACATGTTCTTAACTAACTAAAATCATAACAAACAAACAAAACTCAATAATGTAATTTTTATGTAATAACTATGGAAAAAATGGGTTTTGGAAAGGTTATAGGACATTAAGACCCTTAATTTTAATGTTTATCCCCTAATTATGATTTATTAGGCCCCTTAATATTCATCCAATTTCTCCTTAAAAAATATTTGAAATACAATTTATCATTAATATATAACTATTCAAAAGGCAGTTTTCAGTAAAAAGTGGTATTTTTTACTATTCAAAAAAATGATGTTTCTCAAAAAAAAATCCCAAAAAAGCAACCTGGGATAATTTGGAATATATGAATTAAAAAATGATTTTATTTTATAAAATTAAATTTGAAAAGGATTATAAAATTTCATTTTTTTAAATATGATTCATTGTAAAAAATAACATTTTTAACATAATATGACTTTACAAAAAATATTATCTTTCAATATCAATATGATTTATTTATTTAAAAAATATAATTTTAATATATGTTATTACTAATTTTAATATCTAGTTTATAAATATCTATTTTATATAATTAAAACAATAAAAATAAATGTTTCATAGAAACTTATTGTTTCTTACATCGTACGCGAAGTCAGTGTTACTTATGGCGCAAGCCAAAATTGAATTTAATGCAGCACAACACATGATGTTATTGTCGATGAATGTAAGGTTTGAATTAATGTATTAATATATAAATATATAAATATATATAGATATATATGTATATCTTTTTCCAGTTTATTTTGAAATGAAATATATTTAATAGATTAATTAAATCAAAAATAATAATTCTTAAAAACTTAGGGTGTTAAATTTTACCCCCATAAAATTCAATTCACCCTCTCCATTCATATGAGATTCAATGTTTAAATAATTTAATTATTCATTCATATAAAACAAAATTGTAAAAATGGATATAAAAATGTTAATTAAAATGGGTATTTTTGAATCATATTGTTTACCCAAAGTAACATATAACTATGTTCCCACATGGGATATCATAGGTGGAAAGTGAAGACATGGATATGGATGAAAAATATTACCTTCATGATCAAATAAGGAGTAGTAGAGGGAATTTTTGGGAAAATGATAAAAATCATAAATCCAAAAATATGTGAGGACCTAAGGGGCCATGTAGTTAATAGGAAATGATGGTACAAGAAATTTTTTTGGCTTAATGATCCATTTTACTAATTTAAAATAATTTTTGTGAAATTACTTACTTTCATGATTTCAGGACATAGTCCCCCTTGTTTTTCATTGATCAAAAACACATATTTTTCTAAAAAGTAAGGTGGAATTTTTTGCATTCCTGATGTACTAACAGATCATGAGATCCATGATATTCTATCCCATATTTCATAAATTACCAACAATACAAGGCATTTCTAGAAGGATATCCATAATGCATTAATCCTTATATGGAAGATAACACTTTAATATTACTATATTAATCTGATGATTATCATAGAGATTCCCTAAATGGATATAATTCAACCATTATTCTTTAGAAAGGATCAAATGTTTAATAAAAATAATGATAATCTTTGGTCCATCATTATACTAATAGAATATCATATTTGAATTTGATATTAAATTATACATGTTGGGAAAGATAATCACATGAAGTCACACCAAAGTATAAATAGTAATACATTCATAGAGATTATTCATACAAAATCAAACATAAATTTCCCAACTAAGGAATTATATGTAATGGTTAATTATTGCGGTTCTCGTTATCCATTACAATCACATAATCATTCCCTTGGTCCTTTTTTATTCATAGTTTGTCCGTGTGTATCAAAATTATTAACCCTTGGATTTGGCCACTTTTTTGAGAAATGTCCAAACACCTTACAATTGGAACACTGAGGTGTATAATGTGCATCCTAAGGAGATATCCAATTATTTTCATCATTATATAACTTTTTCAAACCACTTCAGTATTCAACAACTCAATGTACCTCGTTACACAAATAAATCATTTACTACTCCCATTAAGACAATTACTAACATGCCCCTTTCCACATGTAGAGAAAAATGGAAATCATATTCTTATCTCCATGGTTTGTAGAATGTCTTTTGAATTAAATCTTCAACTTCTTGTAAAAATATTGAGATTTATATAAACGTCCAACCACTATTTCAACTTTGACTACACAATAGACAATATATTCATAGATACCAATGAATATTAAAGACAACACACTTATAAGACTTGTATTTAAGACACTGAAGAACCTATCATCCTTCCTTTATAGTTGGATGAAAATTTAAGAAGCCTATATGGTAACATGTGAAATTAGCCTCGCAGGTACCAACATATTCATAATACTTGTGCTTCAAATCACGAAACACAATTTACATCATTGTAATAACTACAATTGGAAATAAATTATTGGATAACATGTTCTTGAACTCATCCCAATCAACAGATTCAATTTCTTCTTGATTCCTTATTCTTGATTAGATTCTACCTCTGGTCTAGTTCTCCTAACCGATTAATATCCTAAATGATATTATCATGATCTGAACACTTGAAAAAGGATAATATCATTTTAGTGGTCTTGATCCACTGTTCATCAACAAGTTGATCAAATGACCTACTGAAAGAAGGTGGAAGATTCCTCATGCTGAACACAACAAAAAATTTCCTTGTCCATTTCTCATTTGAAATCTCATCATGATCCATAGATTGAGAAATATGTGAGAATATGTAAACAATTATATATAATCCACCCCCATTGGATTATTACATTCAGAAGGGAATTCGTTTCACAGTCTATCACAATCATTATTAATAATGTTTTGTAGGGACCCAGTCATTGACTAAACAAAATGTTTAGATTATGAAATATTTATCATAATGAGGAACCACATTATCATGAACAATCACTTATAGGTTGGTTATTGTATGAATCCATCCATAATCTATGACCCCATAGGTTTATCATATATTATTCATAGAAATATTCAAATTAAATCCTTCATGACGGTGTGTGAACAGTTTGTGAATTCCCAAGGCATATCCCCTGAGAGTGTCAAACCAGGTGTGTTTTAAGGCCTACTGTCATGTACCAGATTACCCTAAGTCATGCTCAAACATATTTTTAGAGTTGTTACCCCATGTTTCCATTGTTCCCGAACCATATACACTTTTATTAACCAGACATGGATTTATTTCTCGGAAACCACTCACTCGAACATTTACCACAATTCTAGGTCATTTTCCTAAATGTTAACTCATGTGTATACTTATCCTAAGAGACACCCATAGAAATATCTATAGAAATAAACATAGGTATCTCAATATGGACATCTCACCCTAGTATCCAAAGGTTGACTAAACCTTTCCAATTATACCAACAATATTTTCCAAGTATTAACATATATGAATATTACATTATTTTGGTTGAATATTTAATACACTAAAAAAATACATTCCCAAGGATTATAATAGTTTATTTTATTTGGATGCATTGAAACAAAATATTCTATCCTAGACAAATATCTTCAACATCTCCCATAACGATCTACATCATTCTAACTTCTACATAAACCTTTCTTCATATCATGAAGAAAATAAAACGTAAGAAATGGGTGATCCCAGATTCTTAGTGACGGTAAATAAGGAAGACATGTAAGAATAAACATGAACACAGTAGTGTAATAATACAATCATAACATTATGAGATCATACCCACCATATCAATAGTTTTATACATGACATATTTCATAATTCATGGAAGTTTATATGACATAAATCATAAAAAAAATAAACAGCATGATCAATAAAATCACAACTAAGGAATAAGACGTAGGATTTATTGAATACACATAATAATAGAAATATTAATTATATGAATACCTTCCAGTAAATTTATAACATTATAGGCTTTGGCTATGACCAATATACCTACCTTAGACATGGGATATCAACTCATGTACCAATATTATTTTAGGCTTGGGATACAACCCATACAGCTTCCAGTTTTTTGGATTGGAATATAACCCATGTACAATCTTTTATTTTGGAATTGCTACATCCTATGTACCTTCTTGTTTAGAGCTTGGGAAAAAAACCTTGTACCGTCTTCCAATTAGGATTGGTCTACAATGCGTAAACCATCATTATTTTCATTATTGGTAAATAACCCATACAAAAGCTTATTTTTTATCAAGGGGTACAGCCGATAAACCCAATTTCTTTTTGGTAATGGTCTATAGCCCATGTACCCATTGATATCATATAGATCTTATCATTACCCAATGCATTGGAGGGAGATATATGTCCCACACATCACATAGTAAAATCATTCACACATATTCCAAAAGATAATAAAACATTAATCATATCATGACCTATAAAAATGTATATATGTCTTTTATGATACATTTAAAATAATTTCTTAAATATTGAATTCTTAAAAGTGTAAATGAATCACAATATAAATTATATCACGTGAATCTGTAAATGTCACATGAAGTAAAAAATAAACATTCTATTTGCATGGTCAAATTGATAAAAGGAATTCCATGTTCGGAAACCAACAAAATGATTCCCTTTAGGAGATTAGTAAAATAGAAGTGTAAAATTTTCATTAAAATAATATTTATTAATTATATAATATTCTTGTAAAAACTTCCTCGAAAACATATATTTCCGACCCAAGAAAGGGTAAAGTCGGGATTTTCTAAAAAAACATTATTAATTATATTATACACCAATGTGTATAACATGGTACTAATAAATGAGTAAATAATGAAATAATAATTTATAATGAATCCAATTAATTTTCATGGGGTATGGATCATAATATTTAATCAATGGAAGAAGTAACATAAACAATCTCATAAAGTGATGGGATTGTCTAAATAAACACTTATAACACGGTAACTCCAGACTATACTATCCTTGTAAAAAATGAAATTACATGAAGTATAATATATCATGAAAATAATTATATTTCTGTAATAACATGTAAAATGATAGTATATATAGTTCAAAAAATATTTCAGTATCATAACAAAACCTGAATCTCAAAGAAGGAAAATTGAGACAATACTATTTTCCAATGTGGTGACTTTTTTGAGAAAAACCCCATGTAAGAAGAATCATAAAATGGGATTATGAATACAAATAAATTTATGTAAAATATACATATAATAAAATAATGGGAAGTAAATATACCATAAAAATGGGAAGAGTAGTGTACATAGCTTGTATCACACATAAAATGAAAGTGAGATGAAATCCCCTTACCTAGTGTCTGGACACTCTCCGTACTCTTACTAGATTATACTATAAAAAATAATAGTTTATTATATATATATATATATTCATTAATCATATTCAAATATATATTACCATAAATTGTTTTAATATATCCATACATTAACCTCTTGTTACGGATCCTATATTAATGTTTCACTTCGTGTAATATTTTCTAGGTTCATCACATGTGTCTTAATTTGTTATATCGTGGGTCCTTATATATATATAATAATTCAATAATTCATATAATGATATAAATATTACGAATATATTGTATATGAAAATTATAATCATTTATATCATACATAATTACGAAATGGAACACACCATTTATGGAGACAGTAAGCTGTACGTACACATGAATGTAGTTTTTGTTTTTATTGTCATATTGAAAGAAAGTAAATGAATGAAATATGTAAATATATGTATGTTTATATATATATATATATTTATTTATTATAGTATAATGAATATATCATATATATTATATAATTTCATTAAACACATCCTTAATACATTCAATGTGTTGTGTGAATGAAACACATCGCTTGGATGGGGAAATAATCCACACATCCTCGAACAAGATTATCATATTTAACAACAAATGAAAGGTAAAAAGATTTGTTTTTTGAAATTAATAAATAATAATCAAGACAAAATATATATAATATATTACATAAATGAATATAGTGTCCATTATAATGGATGTAATGATTGGAGGTAAAGGATAAATAAACATTCATCTCTTCGTGAGGCAATAGTTGGTCGTACATAGAAACAGTATGTTCATCATTAATTAGATGGAGGTGTGTTTAAGTTAATTCCATACCCATGGAATTAAAAATAAAATTATATGGATGATAATATTGTTTTAATCCATGAATGGAATAATGAGAGTTGAAGGGGTGATGAATTGAAATAAATGTAATGAGCTTGAGAGAAGTCATTATCTCTAATTCAGGTAAATCATTTTGGTTTCTGCAAAAAGTATTCCATGAGAAGAATTATTTCAAAATGGTGGATTAAAATTATAAATAAGGAATATTGAGATATTACTTTTTCAATGTGATGTGGAACATAAAATGTTTGAGAGGTTTGAGGAATGGGTAGATTTTCTGGCCTTTTATAAGGAAGGAAAAGGACTCACATGGAATTTTTAAAAAAATAGGTATTCACATGTTATTACAATACAAAATTCATATCGAACAATGAAAAATAAATAAGTAAAGGTTTATTTCCAAAATATTTTTATAAAATATATGTTGTACATGTTTCTAGGAAATATGGCCCCTTAATTATATGGTTTAGTCCCTAAATTAAGCATAATTTGGTCTTAACCGTTGTGGATAAATTTATTCACTTTTACTAATAATTTTGGTGAAAAATTAACATGTTCTTATTAAACACTAATTTTTATATATAATATAATTGTTTATTTCTTTTTTTTTATATATAAATCATAAATGTGGATAAATTATGATTAGTGAAAATCCTGTAGACGTGAAAAAATAACGGGGTTTTAAAGTTGGTAAAAATTCAAAAGTTTGTTAATATTTTATTATTCAGTTTAAATGTGAAGTTGATCATAATGAATTTATTTTCACTTTTATATGTATTATTAATCTAATTTTACCTTATAAAATATTTATAAAATAATTTATAATTAATAGTTTACTAGAAAAAAATGTAGTTTTTAACTAAAAAACAGTATTTTTCGGTACTCATAAAAAATGAAGTTTCTTATAAAAATCACAAAAATTTAACCAAGGAGAATCTATCCAATATGAATTTAAAAATGAATTATATTTTATGGAATTAAATTTTTAATTTTATATGAAATTTATATTATTATTAAAATATATTCAATCAAGAAAACTATATTTTTTACCTAAAAGGAAATTACAAAAAATATTATCATTCATTATCAATAAGTTTTATTTTTATAAAAAAACAATATGTTAAAAATAATTATTATTAAGTTTTATATCTATAACATAATTATCTTATTTCAAAAATTAAAACAATAAAAATATATTCCCTGTAGAAAATATGTGTTGTGTGCTTCGTACGCCTTGTTAGAGTTTCATGTATCGCAAACCAAGATTGCATTGCGTGAAGTGCATGAGATGTTTGTGTGGAAAGTGAAAGTAATTTTTAACATAGTGTCATGAAATATATATATATAAATATATATGTTGAACTATTTATAGTTTCATGGGATATGAAAAATATTGTAATGTTTAATTAATTGGATAAAAAATAATTATCAAATTCTTGGGCTGCTACCTACTTACAAACCATCCAAAAGAGTGGATGACACATGGTGTATACCACATGACTTATTTTTTTATCTTCTCAAGGATGGATTGACCTTAAATCTTTATATAGGAGGACCTGACATGGCAATTAGTTCACCTACTCATCATGTTGTGCCCCTTATTATTGGAAGCATAGAATGTTTTTAGATAATTCTTGGAACTATGGAAATGTGATAATGCTATTAATAAATGATTGGAAAAAAGATTGTGAAACCATAGGGTTGGAGAATTCTGGGATGAAATGCTGATATTATATTTCTGAGATGTTGTGGACTCGATTTGGTTATTCTTATAGGGAATGGATCATGGTCGGTATGGTAATGGGATGTAATGTGTTAAATGTTATTGGTTAATTAATGAGTAAAGACTTAATTAACAAAACATGAAACCATGAAAAAGTGATATGTAACATAATTTAAAACTTAAAATGATCATTTTCTTCTAAAGTATCATCTCATAATAGTGGCAGTTGGGAGTCCGAGGGACATTAGTGGTAGATGAGTATGAGACTAGGTATTTCCCATAGTGTTGTTGTGAGCTATATTAAATCATGTAAATTTTTTGTTTCTATATGATACCCCTCCCTATGAGTTAGTGAAAATGACACCCCTTTTATTCTGAGCCCTGGGGATGTTTTCCCCAACCTCCCCATGGAAGGATGGATGATTGACTACCCCCTTCATCCCCACTCTCTTATCATGGTAGTTAAAAGTGATGAAATTCACAGAGGTTATTTTTTCCCATTTCTTTGGGTAGATATATGTAATGGATTTTAGTAATTTCAAACAAATATATTATAGATATTGTTTTTAGTGGACA
This sequence comes from Viscum album, assembly GCA_963277665.1. Lineage (NCBI taxonomy): Eukaryota > Viridiplantae > Streptophyta > Magnoliopsida > Santalales > Viscaceae > Viscum > Viscum album. Next base: position 1,529,890,029 of record OY728120.1, on the reverse strand, counting down.
ACTATTGGTGTAAAGAGTATTGGATGTGAAGGATTGTGGATCCTAACACAGTGTATGGTGTAAAATGGATTGAGGTATAATATATGATGTATGATACATACTATGCAAGCTGTGGAGGCTCTTAGAAACAAACTATCTAATATTGGTTATGTGATTGTGATGGTTTTTCGTATGAGGTGTATGTCATTGTTCTTTGCTAGGTGTCTGCATGCAGGCCTATTTGGACAGAGATGCATAAGACATGTGACATTGGGGAAAACAAACAATCCATTAGAGAATATCTAGTGTATTACCCTTGAATGTTTTCTATATTATATACTATTATATGTAATACTTGGTGAGAGTATCAATGGTAAGGATGGGAAAATAGTATACCAGTTTCTTTGGGGATGAGTTAGTCTCACTAGTTGTTTATTGTCCTTTAGCAGGCTTTCTTTACTTTTTCATGAGAGGATCTAGGGAGTATCATAATAAGTATAATGTTATACTCACCCTACACATATATAAACTATTTTTAGGAAACTTGTTGAAGGGTTCATATCACAATGGTTACTAATTTCCTGGTTCTTTTGTTGGATCTATTTGGGCTTCTGGGTCGCTAATGTTTTTCATTTTTTTAGTACTTGTAGTTTTTCCCATTCATATGTAGTAATAATTTCATGAAATTACATATTTTAACTTGGAATCTTTTTTATTGTAATCTAAACATTATTTTGGTGATCTCTATCTTATCTCCCCCTTTCTCATATGTTCCCTAGCTGTTGATGCCTCCCATATGTGTGTTTTATATACCCTCAGTGTTAGCCACAAACTTGAGGTCTAATGGAGGAGAGACTCATGGGTCATTATCTCTCTAATTATATAACCAACATAAGAAAGGTTCAAATTGTGGTGAGGGGGGCGTCATAGAGTGGTTTCGGGGATCACGTTGAGGGATCTAATGGATATTTAAGTTAGAAACATGTGAGGTGGCATGGTTTTTTAGGGAGATTGTTTTAGCTATGTCTACCAAGAACTATAAACATGAGAGACTGACAGAGACAAGGTTATTTAGGGTTCCTTGTGATCTGGTACCTAGACCATGATTTTTATAGTGGAAACTAAATGCAGTGATGTACGTTTCTGGGTAAAGACATATAAAAGGATCATGCATCATTATTCAATGTAACATTATTGGAACAGTTTTTTCATTGGATATGATAACATAACATTAATAAAAATTAATTAATGATAAATTATTCCATATTTCAATTAAATGGACTCTAATTGGTTTTACATTTTATGGTATGGCTCTAGGTTGGCGTCCTCATTAGCATTATATAGATGATGTCCAGTAGGTTTCACCAGCAGATTAACGAAGTGTATAAGTGGACGAAGATGATATATGGAGGAGGACACTCCATGAATTTTCTCAAAAAAGCCTAAATAAGAATGAGGTATACTATTTATATGTAGTCACTGATGAATTTTTTGAAGTATTTGAGATAGTTTTTCATTCAATCCATCCATAGAATTAGGACTAAGTGTCATTGGTTGTGATGAAACATCATGGGGATGAGAGACAGTAGTGTTTCTTATTCTTTAGGGATCCTGAGGAGTTGGGATTCACATGGGAGGAGTTTTGAGACTAGTTCATCTATGAGTTTATTTAATTAACTGAGAAGGAGTATAGTCACTAAGATCTACCTACCCTACAAAAGGGGATGACATGTTTTTTATATTTTCAAATGAGTTTCACTAACCTTCATCAATATTCTTCGGATCTACTATAAGATGAGGAGGCCCAAGCGGAGAATTTTAAGGCGGATTTTGGTCCAGAGAACCAATTCTAGGTCACCCCATTTATCGTGAAGACATATTATTTTGGTGATGTAGAGGGAATAGGACATTAAAAAGAGGTTACCCAAAATCAGATCATCATGATTGCTGAGTCATTAGGATTTCTTGTGATGAATAGATGGGGTACGAGATTTCTTTTTTTATGTAAGTAGTGTTTCTATTTATATAGGGGTAGGTATCTTCCATCAATATCTCATTTATCTAGAAGAAGAAACAATATTGAATGTGATAATGGATTATGATGTTTTTTTTCGAAGACTATAGTCATCAGTTCCTAGGGTGGTTTAACCTTCTGATCAGTCAGTGTGTTTTATGTGTTTTACTTTAGGTTCCTCCATTGAGGCAGTTCCATCCGAGGAAACAACTAAAGTATATACCTGATTTGGATTAGTAGAGATCATATAGGGTAGGAATAGGACAACCCCTAGACTCTTCTATTCCCCACTGAGCATTGAATGACCTTGTATCTGGTCACCATCAAGGTCATTGAGGTCTTCGAGTAGGTCATTGTGTACATCATTCATTAGCATTGGTAGCTCTAGGATATCCAAAAAATGTTAGATGTACCCTATTCAAGTTTTATAGTAGGTTTAATTCTTTCATTGATTTTGGAAATGCAAACCACTTCGTATCACCAACCCTTGTCAGTGATTTGGAACATGAGGGAGAGAGTCTTCCAGTTCCCTTGGTGATGACTACGCCATATAGAGGCTGAAAATATTGGTTTGAAGTTCGTAGAGAATCTGAGCTAGTGATGGGGAAACACCACAGTTGTGTAGATTTCATATGATTACTCATAAAAAAATTTTATTTAATAATTAACATGGATTGGTTGTATTAAATGTAGGATATCATGGATTACATTTGAAGGTAGTTTAAATTCTTCGGTACATAGCGCGAGTTAGCGTTGTTTGTTGGTAAGAAAGACACAGAAGGGTCAGATGTCTGTTTTATTTTTATTAAACATAATGGCTGAGTTGATGTTATTTTTTTCAGAGGATTAGGAGATTGATTTTCTTATGGTCATATAGAAGTTCCCTAATGTATTTATGGAATAGGTTGTAGCATTTCCCCCTTCACGAGAGATCGAGTTTGAAATCAAGTTATACTCCGTTGCAATTCCTATCTCGATGTCTCCTTATAGGATTAACCCTTAAAATATGTGAGAGACACATATTCATTGTGATGGTCTTTTAAAATGTGGTCTGGTTTTTATAAGAGTGTTATCATGAGGTGCACTAGTTTTGTTCACGGTGATTGATGATAGAGGTTTGAAGTTGTGTATCGATTATTGATGCTTGATCTGAGTGACAATGAAGAAGCATTATTCTCTTCAAAAGATTGATTATATAATCGATAAACTTAATGGTGAAAATTTTTTCTAGGAGATATATTTTCTCTTTAGAAATCATCAGATGCATGGGAAGGATGAGGATATTATAAAGACTACTTTTTTTTATTGTCATGGTCATTATGATTTGGTTGTGATGGTATTTATTATGATGAATGCTTCAGTTGTTTTCATGTGGTCGATGATTTCTATGTTTTTTGAGATCCAAGATATGTTTGTGGTGGTCTTAATCTATAACATCATTGTGTACTCTACATCTCAGGAGGAGCCTGTCAAGCATCTGCATTATGTTTTTTGTGTTCTTATTTGATAGATTCATTTTGGTAAGTTGGTGAAGTGTAAATTTTTCACTTGAGAAATATATTTCATGGGGAATCGTGTATCCTAGAAGGATTTAGTTTTTTGATCTATCAGAGAGAGATGCATTTTTTCTCGGGAATCCCCTAATCCAGTGGCTGAGGTGTGAATATTCTATTATATTATAAGCTATTAGAGCTGGTTCTTTTATAATTTCTCTAATGTTGTGACTGTTCAAAAAAAATTAAATAGAAAGGGTTAGACATTCTTAATAATGATTAGTGTGAATAATCCTTTGAGTATCAAGAGGAGATTTATTTTAGTTCTCTGGTTCTTTTTCTTCCACTAGTAGAAGTCTAGTTTGACTTTTTCTATGATGCTTCACATACGGTGCTTGGTAATGGTCTGATATAGGATGGATTAGTTGTTTCTTATGGTACCTCTATGTTATTTACCTATGAATTTAACTACATGACCCATGATCATGAGTTAGAAGCAATGTTGTTTCCCTTACTTTTTTAAATCCATTACGTATTTGGTGACCTTTTAATGGACTTCATCAATAGTACGATTCTGAGGTACATTTTCTCATAGCCAGACTTTAAAATAATAATATTTTGGTGGATGGAGTTATTATAGTATTAAAACATTGAAATCCTATAGAAAAATATTAATGGAAATTTTGTAGCTTATGTTATAAGAATGAATTCACATAGTGATGCAGTGCAAAAAACAAGTGAATACTAGAGAGTAATGGAAGAGAATTCATCATTACATCTATATGTGGGAGATTTTGGGGGCAGAGGATGTCTTTTGTAAATTATGGTTTAGTTATCTCTAGTGAAAAAGGTAGACGAGTACATGTAAGGGGATCTTGATGTTTAGGTCATGATAGACATAGTTTGTATTGAGGCCCATGATGGCTCCTCTAATGATGTACAACATCAGTTATTATTTGTGGGAGGAATTTTCATTCCTTTTGTGATATACGATATTTTTCTCAGGAAGATACATTGTTCTAAATTATTGGTATATCCTAGCATGAAAAATATGTACTAATAATTGAGGAGTCATATTTGGTGTCTTGGGTGTGAAGGTTGTAGTTACAGAGTTTGTGTCTCGATGTTTTGTCTTCAATAAGATGATGGTCGAGAACCATATTCCTTGTGACTTCCTCATGCCTTTAGATTTTCATGGGGGATGTGGGAGGACATATTAATTGAATTATTTTATGGGATTTTCTTGATCTCAGGGAGTCCATGATGTTATATGGGTGGTAGTGGATCATTTGACTAAATCATCCCACTTCATCGCAATAAAGGAATCGAGATTTTTGGTGATATTGTTGAGAAAAAAATGAAGTAGTTGGTGAGAAACCACGGGGTCCCAAGGATGTTCATTTATGATCTAGATCCTCATTTAACATCCATGGTGGGGAGAGGTATCTAACATGCATTCAATTATCAATTTTACCTTAGCATTTCATTTTATCCATAGATGGATGACCATACAATACAAACAGCCCACAATCATCAATACATGCTATAAAATTGTGTCATATACTATGGTGGTAAATGGGTGAGACCCCAACCCTTCATATAGTTTTATTACAAAAATAGTTTCCACTCAACCATTGGTATGGCGCCATTTAATGCCTCGTATGGATGACCATGATGTTCTCCATTGTGCTGAACTGGGCTCAGAGAGTGATGAATTCATGGGAATAAACTGGTACAAAATACTACATAGATGGTCCAGGGGATACATGAGATGATGAAGGTAGAATAGGATTATTCTAATTCCTATATTTACTATAGGAGGATACAAATGAAGTTATCCTTTGGGAAAAAATTGTTTCTAAATGTTACTCCCATTCGTTGGCAGCGATGGATGGGTCATTGGAGTTTCCTCTCACTCTAGACTATTCGTCATTTCGAGGCGATGACTCAAGTTGAAGTCATTTCTTATCGGACAGTGCTTCCCCAACAGATGATCTTGATACATGATTTCATTCTAGTGTTTCAGATATGTTGATATCTTCATGATGACTCACATGTCATTTATTGGGGATAAATCTATGATTGAAATGATGTGAACATTGAGAAGAAACCTATAGAGATCTCGGACACCTAGGAGAAGGTGTCAGTGTGCATGATATCCCATCAGTTCGTTTCACGTGGAGGAATTTTGGTGTGGAGGAGACTACCTGGGAATGTGATTTTTAGATATATGAATGATACCATAACCTATTGGATGTTTAGGTTTGTTCTACTAAAAATTTTCATTTAGTGGTTTCTATACATTTTTGTTTATTATATGGATTTCTCTTTATGCTTCTTCTACAACAAACACTCTTTAGAGGTATCTCCCTTAGGATAGTGTTTTGGTGAAGGATTTATTTTTTGTGTACATTTATGCTTGTTCCACTAGTGATGTTTTCAAACTCTTATGGAGGTGATATCCTTGATATGTAACACAATGTGAATGAGTTTAGACTCTTTTATTCTATACCCTCTCTAGGTTTTTATAGATTCTCGAGGACGATAATGTATTGAGAGGTATCTGATTTAATATCTCGAATCCATATTGTCCATTCCGTTAAAAAAATATGGGGTTTGTGGTGTTCTGAGAGTTAAAGGAGAATTATTTCTAACAATTAGATAAATTTCCAGTCTGGTGAATATTATTTCTAGTTCATTGAATAATTATTTCGGTGAGTCATATTTCAGTAGGTCATATTTTCCTAATTCATAATTCCTTGAGTCATTTGTTAGTGATTTATCTATCATCGGGTCATATCTCGGTGAATCATCTGTCAGTGAGCCAATTTTCGGCGATTCATCTATCGATGAGTCATCATTTGGTGATTCATGTTTTTTTGATTCATCTATTTATTAGGGATGTGTTGGTGAGTCATCTGTCAGTGAGTCATCAATGTTCTATGAATAGTGTTTTTAGTGACTCATATGTCGATGAGTCATTTGTTGGTGTGTCATCTATCGGTGAGTCATCTGTTAGTGAGTCATCTGTCTGTGAGCCATATTTTTTTGAGTCAACTATCAGTGAGTCATCCATTGACGATTCATCTATCGATGATTCATCTATTGATTATTATTCTATTGGTGAGTCATCTATCAGTTAGTGATATTTGAAATGTGTAATCATTAACACATTGGTGAGCATTGTCTCTAGCTTAATACAATTCTTCATATTTTTTCATTGTTTTCAATGATATTAAACACATTAAATCCCATTTTCAAGGGATTTAATGTCATTTTAATGATTATAACTACTACATTTCTTTTTGTAAGGTTCTGGGTGCCTTTACTTGGTCAAACCACATAGTCTTGACTATATTTTCCATTAATGTGAAATCTATAATGTATCTAAGCGACTGCTCTGTATAGATTTTAAAAAGTTAAGATACCTTCCACCATGATATTCCATATTGTTTTCTGCTATTATGTAACTCGAAAAAAAAATTTCTAGGGAGTTTTGTGATTGTGATATACTCCATTCGTTTCCCCTTGGGGATTTTTCTAGTGTATGTAGACCCCATATTTTCGCGCGACCAAAAAGTGTCCATTCATGTTCGATCTACAAAATGTAATTCTTCTATTATTCTTGGTTCCTCAATTTTATTTCCCCCATATCTATATTCCATGTTATGGAATATGACATAAATGTTTCCAATGGAGCTTTCATGGGTGTCAGTTGATGTGGTTGTGTCACGAAATCCTCAGGTGGATGTTGTCTTCACATGATAGGTGATTGTGATCTATTGTGTTGGATTACTCTTGTCAAAATAATTTCAAAAATATTTTTGGGTTATGGATTTAGTAAATCTCTAAATTTTACATGTACAAATATGGTTAGGGTGATTTTTCCCACTATATAACAACGAAATTTACATAATAAATATTTTAACTGGATTAGAAAATTGGTATAAATTGTTTAATGATGATTTTGCCTCTTTTTTTCTTAGATAATATGATATCTATGCCTTCCATTTTTTATAATATCGTTCATAATGGATTTTTTCAAAAAAAATGTAATGATGAGATTAATTTTGAATTAATTGTCCATAGATAAAGAGGTATGTTTAATTAATGTGGTTGTTGTAGTTTTGATTTGATGATAATAAAATGGATTCAGTTATTCATGTTGAAATGAATCAGTTAATTCAATAGGGGATGAGGAACCAGTTAATTCCTTATTTAGGGACAAATCACACTTTTTATATTGTTTCATTCATTATTCATATGTTTTTTTGTGAGCCATGGATGGATAATATTGGATGGATGTTGTGGTATATGGGGACATGTGGACCTAGTGGTTGTGGTAGTATCTGATTACTCTATTGTGGAGATACATTGGTTTGTGAAAATTGATGATTGGGAGGACAGTAGAGATGATGAAACATGTCTGATGAGAATTTTGGAAGCTTGTTGAATGTATTTGATTTATTTTACCTAAATCTTGAGGAAGATGATCTTGATTACCATCCTTCTAAAATAGGTGAATATGAATGGGGTATGCAACATTCCTTCATTGTTTATCTTCTCAAAGATGGATGGGCTTGTTATCCTACTATAGGTGGAAAATAATCGATGTGTGGTTCATCTAGTCACCTTGTTAAGCCCCTTTTGTTTGGATGATTAAACTGTTTTCCTAGAATATATGGAATTATGTAAAAGTGATAGTTATATTAATAAATTATAGATTATATGATTTTGAACCCATATGTTTGGTGCATAGTGAGTTTCAATGAGGGGGTTATAATTCTGTGGAGCCATTGACATGGTTTTCTTATGCCTAGAGGGCATGGATCATTGTTGGGATGGTAATGGGATGTAATGTGAAAAATTATAATAGATAATTAATGGTTAAACAAGTAATAACTGTAATTTGAACCTGCTAAAATGGGATAATTAATTTAATATAAATATTAAAATGGTTTTGTGCTTTTATAATATCTAGCCTTAATAGTGGAAGCATGGAATCTGAGAGATATTATCTATAGTTGACTCTAAGGATAGGTATTTCTCATATTTTTGTTGTGAGATATATTATATCATTTTATTTTTGTGTTTCTATATGCTACCATGCCCTATTAGTTTTCTAAATAGAAACCCCATGGATTCTAAGCCATTGGGTTATTTTCCTCAATATCCCAATGATATGATGGTTGGATGACTTCCCCATTGCCCATTCTCTCTTATTAAGGTATTTACTAGTGTTGTAATGCACGGAGGTTAGTTTCAAACATATATGTCAATCGAGGGACAAATATTTTTGTGGTTATTTCACATCGATATACTCTCGATATAGATAAATATGGACTTCTATAAGTGTAACAAGTATAGTTTGTGTTCAAATGAGGTTCCTTATATGGTGTATGGGTTGTAATTCTTATGGTATAATTCCCTGTGAATTATACATGCTATGGGAACTGTGGTGGGTCCTAAAAAACACCTGATTAATTTTGGTTGTGTAATTAGGGAGGTGAGATTCATGTGGTTCATGTTGTGGTGCTTAGACCATGTGTCTACGGGCGAGCCCATATGGAGAGTGATGTAGGGGACATGCTACATTGTGGAAAAGTGGAAAACCTAAGGTGAATTGATAATAGTTTACCCTTGAAATTATTTAATATTGTATATAATCTTGTATGGGAATCATGGTGAGGATAGCCATGGGTAGGCTAGGAATATAGTATACATGTTGAGGTGTTGAGTTTTCATCAATTATTGTTCACTATGATTTAGAATGATTTCATTACTTTTGCATGAAAGGATCTATGGGGGATCCAACAGAGTATACAGTTATACTCACCCTATGTATATATATTCTATTTTCAGGACACTTAGTATAGGTTGGAGATCAGTCTAGTTTCTAACAGATTGGGGGTTTTGCAGGACCTATTTGGGCATTGTGGGCACTGTTGTTATACTTTATTGGTACATGTAGTTTTTCCATTCAATAATAGTAGTTCATGGATGACATTACATATGTGAACATGGGTTTATTTTATATTTTATTTTGAGCATATGTTGTTTTATTTTTATCTTATCTCTCTATTTTTCATGCTTCCTCTTATAGGGTAATTCCTCCAATATATTTTTTTGTTATACCCTCGATGCTTGTCGCTGACCCTGTGCCTACTTGAGGTGGGACTCAGGGATCATTATATCTATTCTCACATTGTCGTTCAATGAGGGGTACACATTGTGGGTAGGGTGTCATGTGAAAAAATAAACTCCAATTCATAAATTTAAATCAGGATCCCACTAGAATATATAAAATTCTATATGGTGATCATTCACCACCTATTAGATACCCATAACTCCATCATTCCCAAAATATAAATTGGAATGAAAATAAAAATTGGGAACTCAAACACCACATAATATAGAATCACCAAATCTTCTAAATAAATATACCATAAATATTTTTACTAATGATGAATTATCACATGGACATAAATGAAACCCCATATCTATATACCATGTTTCCAGAATCAGTCATGCTAAAAAGAACATCCAGTATCCTTACCCCAAATGGCACTCTCAAATCAATATGATATAGTCACATTAGTATCATATTCTATGATTTCCAATACAATCTCACCACACTCATGGGAATTTAATAATCTAAAAACATTCACCTAAAATCAAACAAAGTACTAGTCGTAATACACTAAATACTTAAACCTATCGATTATAGGAATTTCATATACAAGGATATTAATTAAAAGGATCGTAATATGTAAATAGTAATAAAAAATAACAACTAATTTCCCTAAGGATTTACTAATATTTTATTTTTTTGAACACCAAATAAGTTATTTCTTGTTTATTAATTAATCAATTAATATACCATATATTTTAAAAAAATGATACCTAAAAAAATAAATATTGATTTATTAATTTAAAAACCATAACACCCCCACAATATTTCATGAACACATATAGACACACATAATTTCCTAATATGATTTATGTTCATGTTCTATATTTACTCTGTAGTATTATAGTTAAAAATTAATTAGAAAATCCATAAAAACAATACTTGATTAAAATATTGAATCATTATTTTGAAAATTATTGTACAATAACCATTCCACATGTTTAATATAATTTCCCAATATATGGAATAATAATACCTTATAATAATTTCATCCCAACGATCTAAAAAACAAAAAAAACTGACTGTCAACTATAAACATAGGTCTCCCCTCAATATATTATAAAAATATCTGTATATCCACTCCGACAATATCCATTGTGTTACATGTTACCTGAAAACAAATGATGACTATTATATGATTCTTGTGGTTCCCATGTGTGGAATAAGGATGAAACTCTATAGGGAATCACCAGGTTACCATTACAAACACCATTATATATAGTAGATACATTCGTATATTTATAATCTAGTTTTAATATGAAATATTCTTGAAACCTTGTGAAGTCACTATGAACTAACCAGTATAGTGTGATACCTAAACTCATATATTATTTCTAAATTCAGAAGATAAAGAATCATGAAACATACACAACATTACCAAACCTTGACACTCACAAAACGGTCCCATATATTGGCCTGTAACTTCACCTTCTCAATTAGGTTGAGGCTTTCCTAAAGTAAAAAATCAATTATACATTCTCATACCACCACCCTATCTCTCTCTCATGGTGTATACTAGTACCAGAAACACCCATTACCCCAACAATATGGTAGGTCCCCATATCACATCCTGAACATTACCATCTCATAGATTTTTGGGTCCCACCCAAAATCCTTACTTGCAACCTAAAAAATAGTTCTGGACCTATATTATATCATTCCCACTACCCTCTCAATTTTATAGGGTAATATTTCACATCCCGAACACTACACTCCACCTCATTATAAGGTACTATATAAAATTCTAACCACTATATTATCACTTATGGGTAGAGTAATATTCCACAAAATGACCACTACTCTCTTACTGAGGATGGGGTCTGATGTTGCATCTCAGGTCATCCTCCATTCCTTTTCCTCCCACATAGGGTGGGGAAAAATCACTAATATAGAATACAGTAATATAATAAATTATAAGGAAACAATACCATGGTATGGAATATTAAAAAACAATCCAGAACTATTCACATTATCATCACCACAAATCTTCCAACTAGATAGTGGAACATAAATATATACATTGTTGGACCTTCCTACCATCATCATACATAAACCATAATATTATATGACACTAGATACAACCAAAGGTATTCTTTTCCCCTTGATCATACCCATCAAACAAGAAATACACATATATCACAATAGGAAACATCAAATTTCACTCACGTAAGTCATGTAAATTAATTCATGCATGGTATAAAGAAGTCCCAATAACACCTTATCCATCCCTTACATGGAAGTAATCCACTTTTAAATATTGAGGTGTCCCACTTGAAACCTAGCCCCATTTAATAACACATCCCTAACTAGAATCCCAGATGGAAAAAATAAAACCACTCAATACACACTTGAAAATACCCCCTCCCATTCAAATCTATCCAAGATTCACATGACTTATTCCTATCAGTCCATACATAACTAATATTCTCAACATTCAACTTTGAGATCCACAAACCGAAGATAATCCCATAACTATTTTTGAAATCATTGAGTTTACATGGTAATGCACAAAAATGGTTGTTAATATTAATTCATTACAAATATAATTAAATATTACTTATGCTCAATAATTTACATCTTCTAATGTGATAATTCCATTTTTATAGATCCTCTCACCCAAAGAGATACATTATTCCATGGTTGTAATTATGGACACTCATATTCATATATTAAAAAAATATCAACCATTATATTACTTAGATGATATAGAATTTATATTCCTATAACTATCCGAATGTGGACAACCCCATTTGATGAAAAAATCATATCCTTACCAATGTCTACTTTAGGGTCCCTTAGGTCATTACAGGCATCACAATCCCTTGATTCAAATCCATTTAGAATCTATAAAAACATAACCTTTTCGTGTCACTATCAATTTTATAGATAAATTCTTAACCCAATCCTACCACATAATTCGATACTCATCTATCCACTATATAGTTTTACTATACTAGACCCATGGAACAATGATTAGTTTAACATGAATACACACATATGGTTTAGTATTATAGATAATAATTATATACAAAATAGTGTTACTATCATTAAATGAAGATTGGATATGAATTTATATTCCCTAAACACACTAAAACAATCAAAAAACATAAATAATTAATTTTGAACAACTATAATGTACTATTTAATTAATTCCATTGAGGATTAATTTTGAAAAGCTAACTGAGTGACTCATAGTGACTAGATCATTGAGCTATAGAATGTCATTATACCATTTAATTATACTTGTAATATTTTGATCAAAATAACTATTGTATTTTGATTACTAAATTATTTTTTTATGGAATCATCATAAAATCCATTAATTTATTCATAAATATTATATAGGGAACTGAGTGGTATTATAATAAGGAAGTGAATAGTTTATGTAGTATTGGGTTACTAAAACACATTGATAGATAATAAAAAAGGGGTTTATGGGTGGTTTAATAGGGGATGGAAAATGCTATAGTTCTTCAAAACAACATTTCCTCTATAGAACATGAGTATATGAAAGGTCATATGACACTAAAATCATGGGCCAATCTAAAAAAAATATTTGATGGTATATTACATGAAAACCCACATGGATCACAAAAAAATGATCTCTCATATAATGTTAAATTATTTTATTACCTTTTGTATTGAAACATAATATAGTTTCCATCAGCCACATTAAAAACATTTTTTCTCCACATCATGGTGTGAACCTACACCATACAACTAAATTGACCCATTAAATGATTGAATTATAGTATGATTGAATAATAACATTTTAATTACCTCAACCATGTATGATCCAAGAAATTAAATCCATTAATGATGTTGCATATCATCTTTTGAGATGCTACACCACCCTATATAGAAATTTTATCTTAAAACCTCTACTAATTTTAGTCTGACATTAAACCTTCCATTGTTTTTCCCACTAGGAACTAGGACATAAAATTCCAAAATCCACTAGAAATTTATAGTTATTTCTAAAACAACCAACCAAATATAAAAATAAATTCTTCTAGAAAAATAATAAATCTTGTATTTACAATTCATATACCAATTCTCATATCACATTTGATTTATAGCCTTTAAATTCAAATTCTATATGAGTTTTGAAAGCTGAATGATGTGATTAATTATAGATATTTTGGTTAATAATTAAATAACATAATGGGAATCTTAAAAGAGTCATATTTGAGATATAAAGATTGGGGAAACATCAATAAATAATTTTCCCACCAATATTAGATAAATATTGATCAAATGTTTACAAATTTGTAGATTTTTTTAATATATTATGAAATTTTATAAATATATTGGGAGGTTGTTGTTCCTTGGAAATATAAGAAAAATAATGTTAATATATCTAGATATAAATTGAAATGATATCACACCACATAAATGAATGCTTATGGTACATGGAAATGAAATATAAGATACATGTGGGGCTACAATCAATTATTGGTTAACATGCATTGGGATAAAAAATTCATGTACTCTAGCGTTCATCATGGTAATGGTAGAGTTTGCATGGTATCAGATTCTATGGAGTTGGCTAAAGATACAAATAAATATTCATTTTGGAAATGAGAAATTTTGAACTATTCCTATTGAAGTTATAAGTTATTATATTAATTATTTCAATGTCCTCAAACAAAACATGATGATTTTTTCAAAGTTTTTGTTTTTTAATAAATTTGTTTTCTTGATTGATTTATTTTTACATAACACCATGTTTCTATAAAAATGATGTATTATTAATATATTTTTATTTAATATGTCAATTATCACTTATCCTTTTGATTTTATGATATTAATTGGACCTAATAAAATATCCAAATATATTTTTTATAGATTTATTAAATGTATTCATTGGTTATATCAAATATAGAATTGAAAATAAATGGATTTTTTTCTGAAAAAATAATGTTATACACCTAATATGTTATTATATTAATTAGTTAGATTGTTCAGTATTAATCAATTAATTTAATGAAAAGAATATATTATATATTCAAGTTTTTATCATTCATCAAATGTTATATTCATGTCAAGAAATTAGATTGAATCCACTTTTACGAACAAATTTTTGTTGAAAAAATTAGTTTCATTGATTTATAAAAACTTATTATAAAATAGATTTCATCCTATTTTAGAATATTTATTTTAATAAATTTATATCATTTATTTTTCAGAATATAAAATTTATCAAAGGCCTATTTTTATAAAAAAAATTATTTTTCAAATGAGAAAAAAAATGAGTTTTAAAATATAGTCACATTTATTATCTTATTATGATGTAATGATAATTATTTATTTTTCATCCTTGTCCTCAGGAAAATATATTCTATAGGATTTGAATAATGTTTTTTGAATTTTTTAACCTAAGCATGTATTTTGTGAAAAAAAGATTTATTTTATTAAAAATGAAAAATATATTTTTTTCTGTTCATTAAGTGAATAGTTACTATATTACATTAATTCTATGATTGAATAAAATGTTTAAAAATATTTGTTAAAATGTATGTTTTTTAATCCATCTCATTACTTGGATCCACGGTGAAATTTTTTATACTCATAAATTATACATTTTTATAAAAATTATTTTTCATTTGTTTTCTGTTATGATTTTATAATTATTATTTTCACATATATAAATTTAATATCACAAAATGTATTCGAATATTTGGATAATTTATTTGAAATTTTTTATATAATTCATATTTTATTTCAGTTCATGAAATTATATTTCGATGTTAATATTTTTCATTATCATAGTTATGGTTAATGGGGGATTCAAGTGGCATAACATTGAGATAAGAATTACAATTTACCAAAACCTTGAATAAATGGAAATTTCCAAGTTAATTTCAATAATAAAACTTATTATATTTTAGGATTGTGTTTTTTGGTCCCCATGACATGAATATGATATATATATATATATTTATTATTTAATATTCTATGTAATTCTATGTACGTACTTTCCCAAACTTATTCAAGGGAACCTCATATCCTACATAATTAACAATTTTTGAGATTCATATATTTGAAAATAAAATCCATTATATAATAATAATATCCTTCTCCATTTTCCAGATCATATTTTCAGTTCAAAATACAACCCTTTCAAGGATTATAGTTTAATCTAAATGAGGTTTCTCAACATTGAGGTATTTCTTTTAGCCATGTATTTTCATTTTACATATTCTTTTACTTCCTCAAAACATATGGTATACATTAAAAATTAATAATTCTAGTATCCTAAAAATTTTAGATATTTATTCTGATAGTGTAACAACAATTATCAATTATATTTACATTTTATGGGAAATAAAAACATTGCTCGTACAAACCAATGGTCTACCACCTCCACAATGCAATGTTTTTCATTAATCATTATATATTCATATTTAATGATTATAATATTGGGTTTAATGAATAAATATGATATTTTATCTATTATTATATTTCTATTACGATGATATATAACTTAATTTAACCTCATTATGTCTTTTAAAAAGTATAAACCTTTCTTGTATTTACATATGAACTATAATCTCCACAAATTGATGTAATTAATATTCCATCATCAACTTATATGAAGAAATATAAATGTTCATATTTTAAATAAATATGATATTAGTGAAATGATAATAATTTTTGAGATGATGGATCATGAATCACTGTATGAGGACCTAGACTTCTGAACTAAATCATGTTTGAAAATAAAAAAGTTACCACATAAATCAATTATTTTAATAAAGAAAAATTAATAAATGATTGATATGATATGATATTTATATTATATGTGGTATAACCTATATGACTATGATTCCTGAATTTATTTATAATAAAGATATATTTATTATATAAAAGGATCAAACATGATCAATGTTAGATGAGACTTGAGGTGAGGGATTTATGTTGTAATATCATTTCATTTAAGTATTTTTTATGATAAATTTATATTGATCAAAATATTATGGATTTAATTTTAAAAAAAACTAAAATATTTTATTATATTCTTGTAATTCATGTAGAATATGTTATAGATATATTAACCACATTTTTTTTAAATGATAATGAAAACAATGTTTAGAAAAATAACTTTTTTCCTCATTGGTGATGAATATTTTTCATCCATTCCTATATTATATATAAAATAGTATTATGAATTTTTTGACATTCAAAAATTATTTATTAAATTAATATTTTCAAATTTTTATATTTCTTAAAAAAATTTAATCAAATATGTGTGTCATTTTCAAAAGTGTGTTTATTAACAAATTTGTGAGCAGAATATTTGATTTAACTTATACACTGGAGATGTTTTTTCCTACAATAAGGAATAATATTTTTTTGTCAACCCTTATAATATTCTATTTTTCTTTTAAAAAAAATTAATTTTCAATTTTTATAACTTTTTTATAATTTCAATTATTTATTTCTAAATGAAAATGATATTTTACCAAAAAAATGTTTCATTGATATTTTAATTTAATTTAATATATGAAAACATCCATTTTAGTAAATTATACTTCATTTTGGAAGTGCTTTAATGATACTATAAATTTTATTTCTCTATATAATTTTCTATTATGATGATGAAATCTTGATAAAACGCACATTCATTTCACATGTTATGTTTAGACAAAATGATTAATTATTTCATGACCATGTGGCATAAATATGAATGTATTATTAATATTTGATGGTTTTTATTGTACTTTCCCTAAAATTTATTAGGAAATTAGATATTAATAATTAAATATGTGATTATGATAATAGTGGTCATGATATTAGATATATTTTTTCACATTTTCACACATGAGTATGATTGATTCTATCTATTCTAACTAAAATATATATGGACATGATTGAAAATATATATGTTCAAATTTTAATATGTTCCTATGATACATTATATATATTCTGCAATGATTATTCATAGAAATTATTATTATTATTTATGTTCACTGTATTTTCATATCCTTTGTTTATAATGCCACATGCATATGTTCTACCCCATGAATGATGAAAACTGCTTTAACAATGTTATTGATCATGCTTTCAGATATGAGTTAATCTTACATATTATGATCTGTGATTCTATAATAATGTTTATTTATATTTTTAAGACCCTATTGATTATGTTACCATACCATATTATTCATTAATACCCTCTTGTGATTAACATTTCCCAGGTTTACAATTACTGAGTATCTACAGTCAACCTTTATTATATTTTCACTCCCCATTTTTTGATGGAATGTTCTATGTAGGATAGTAATACAAGGGTAATAATATTAAGAATTTTTTTGAGATGCTAATGTTAATTTTGGAAATACGTTGATTATATATCGACTAACAAATTATAATAATCCTTTATTGTAATCAAGAATGTATAAATGAGATATATAATGAATGTTCATAAAAAATGATATAAAATTTTCAAGTCTTGGGTCACCAAATTTGGTATCACAGGAAGTTATAGTTATTTTTTAGTAAACAGGATGATAATATTATAGTGACTACATGTAGGATAACCATATGCAGAAGATAATATCCAATGTTATGATAAATAATGGAGGGAGTATTCCTAGTAAATACATCATTGTTTAGATACGAGAAACTGGGTGTAGTTGATACAATTATGAGCCTTGGTGAAATAATTATAAATTGGTAAAATTATGTATTTAGTTTGTTACCATCGGTGAAAAATGAGTTTGACAATGACTACACACATAGAGAGACATCCTAAAGGATATGATTTGTATAATTTACACATTCATTATAAACAATTATTATATATTTGAATAGATGATGACCATAGATGACCTAGGTTATCCTTGAGTTTAATATAAAGGTAACATAATGTAGTACATATATGGACTATGTTTCATCAATATATGATCATTCAATTTAATTTTATTATTACAGTATGTTGTTGGTTTTATATAATCTATGAATCTAGAGTGATTCACGTAAACAAAGAATGTAAAACCTAATGTAATAACCACCATTTTGAGATAATAAATGTATTGGGATTTGGGATCAGATAGATTTTGAGTAATTTAATTGAACACCGCTACTATACCAATGTAATGTGGTCCGTATTAAAATTATGAATTCCATATAGAGGGGAATAATTTAATTTATTTTTTAATGGAAACGTAAAACCTCCTTATACGGGTCTAACTATCAACTAATTATTGAGAATATCATCAATTCAATGGAAAATATATTCTTCATTCATTATTGTTCAGAATATGATAATGTTGAATTAGAAGTTTATCTCTTGGATAGAGAAGCTGATTAGTTTTTGTAATGTTATCAAGAACAAGATGATAGATATATAAATATTTGCTATGAAATGGGATTACTATAATAGGGTTGTTATCAATACATTCTTTCCATAAACTCTCTACAAAAATATGGTTAGGTTATTTCTACATCTAAAATAGATGGATGAATAATGTATTGATAACTATGATAAAAACCATACAATTAATTCAAGTTATGATTATGGATATATAATTGATCCTTTCAGCAATTTATTTTTATTATTTATCATTATGATGATATGCCATCTAATTTTGAAAGAAAAAGTGACTTTTAACCAATTAATATTTTAGTCAATATTCTGTGAATGTAGAAATAAGGATTTTGAACTCTAATTTTATTAATTATTTTGAAATATGAAGAGAATAATGGATATTAATGGATACATGAATGGTAAATCACATGGAGGAAAAAAACTCCAACCACCAACCTGAAAAAATGTGCAGGGAAATGAAATAAAAAAACTAACTCAATAAAATTGTGAAATTATTCAATTGTGTAAAGGATCCCCATCGATCTATTGATTATAAATGTTTGATTAAATGATTTGTATATGTAATAAATTAGATGAGTTATTCATCAAATTATTGTTCAATGCTTTAGATTTAGTGTGAGTATAGATTATTTGAAACAATTCCCCAATCTAGAACCCATTGAGGATGGTATGCCTTAATAACTATCCATGATAAATTATATTGGGAATGAAATTTATATCACAATAGGAGTTTATTTGGAGGAAAACATAGTTAATAGTACACCTACTATCCACTCAAGATCATTAAATGTATTATCTGATTATATATATATATATATATCTGAATAATTTTCATAAAATATCACATTACCAACATGAATATTAGATGTTGTGTTGGTTTTTAAAACCCCTATTCAATATGGATAAAATATTTGGTCCACAAATCCTATTTTGATATACTTTGTGTAAAATTTATTCCTTCAAGGATTGGGAATCTCCATCTAGTTTCAACTAATGTGATTTTGGGGATGGATTATGTTTCTATATATAAATCCCACATCAATTTTTGAGGATGGGACATCACATTTGATATTATTTATTAAAAAATGACTATATTGAATTGTAAAGATAAAAATTATTTTATAAAGGAAATAAATATATTGTATGGCCCTCATTACCTTCACATGAAGGATATATTTCTCAAATAACTATAAATAAAATCAAATTGGATGATATTCAAAAAATCTGGGAATATGACGATATTCTTCTTAATGAAATTCCCCATCGTCCCCTAAATTAGAATTTTGAGTTTTTAGAAGAACACATATGTTATCCTATTCCTATTTTATATACTCCATATATGGTAAAAACAATTCTTTAAAAATAATTTAATAAGATACACTTGGAAAATCTAGATATGGGATTCAATTGCATAAGCGTTTCATTATTGGGTGTACCAATCATTTTTGTTAAAAAATTATGGGTCAATTAATATTTCAATTGTTTAACATCATTATTAATATCTTCAATTAAAGGTTTATGTGTATATAATAAATGTAACATTTCAATATGAGGTATTATCATAATTAATGTAAAGTAATTACATTTAGAATCACTAATTCCCCCACTATCTACATGGGTCTAATGAATATAAAATTTTTATTTTACCATGATCATTTCACGGTAGAATATATTATTGATAATCATATATATTCAAAGTGAATGAGAGAGAATGATAATAATTTAATGATTTTATTGAAAACAATATATAAGGATATGTAGTATTCCAAATTTACTATGTGTGAATTATGGACATATAATGTTTCGTTCATGGGACTTATAATTTCATACTAGGGTATTTTAGCATATCCTTCAATGATAGATGTAATTTAATAATGGCATGGAAAACCATAGTTATTGATATCATAAAATTTAATGTATTTTAATAATATTAGAAATTATTGGTGTATAATTTCACATATATATGTAGTACATCAACAATGTAGACACATAAGGGATATATTTTCAAATACACAAATTTATGTTATGAAAATTTCAAAGAATTTAATATAAGGTTGGTCAGTGCAACATTTCACACACTACCTAGCAATGGATAATGGTTTATGATATATAGTGATTCATCAAATATGGGAAATTTATGATTTAATCTGTAGAATTACATTGGGATATTATGTACCTCAGACTAATTTATTGTTCATGATAAAAATACCTGAATCATGTTTTGGATATGAAAACATTAGTTTTTTCATTTGTAATATGGACGTGTTGTATTTTTAGTGAAAATTAATTTTTATAAAAATTTAAAACAAGAAGTATATAATCAAAAATAAATATATGACATTACTCTAAATGGGGTGTTTGTAATTTATTAATAAATATGGTTTATCAATACACTACCAACCAAGGAAAGCGAAGAAGGATGATTATGCTTGGACTCAGAATGACCATGCTCATTTTTTCATGAAGAGGATTGAAAGTGATCCAATATTTATGGATATTTTTATGAAGTATCCGAAATTTATAATAAAATTATAAGGATAATATCTTTCACAGTTTATTTTTCAACTATAGATCCATGATAGGATTAAAGGGGATAAATACAAGGATGTTAAATAGAGTTATAAAGTGATAAATTTTCATGATTTAAACCATTATTATGAATGAATTATATTTTTGTGAACCAAATATATGTCCCAGAAATACATTAATTTTTGTAGGAGTAAATTTATGATTCACATGATTCATTGTTATCTATTGATACAATAGATTAAAAATATGTACAATATTTATAAATAATATTTATGATGAGATAAATTGAAAATGATTATTTTAGTATATGAATAATGTTTTTGGGTGTATTAGAATGTATGGGATGGCAGATAAAATAAATGGTGATGTGGTGAAAAATACCGTCACGCAAATCGTTATGGGAAAACATCACAATTAAATTCATTGTTAGACTCTAAAAAACAAAAGTAATAGGTTATTATATATTTTTTATAGATAATCACATTTCAGAGAAAAAATTGTTTAATAAAATCATTGAATATTTTTATCCTTACCAGATGTCAAGGATTTAAATTATTGTATATGTTAACATTCATTGGGGTAAGAGTTTCAATTGTATCTAATTGGGATTTCAAAATAAAAGAAAGGTTTTTGAAAAGTATTCAGTATGATATGGATATAGAGTTAATTTTCAGTATTCCTTATTATCCAGAGGCATAATGTCATTCTATGGGCACCATTAAATCCCAATAAGTTATTTTAATACCATTATATATAAATTTAAAAAGTATTTGGTATCATTATATTTTTTTAATAGTGTTCTCTTACAAAAATATCTTACACTCAGGAACTCATATTTCTAGTTATGAAAAATAATATAGAATGATGTTCATAAATCCAATATTTTTTTGTTGAATTTATAGAATTAATGATACTAGTACCTGATCCAGCTACGAATATGGAGTATAATGTTAGATCCACTCAACATAACATCTAGGATCCTTAGAGTCGAAAGAAATTTATTTTAACAATCATCAGTGATATCTCAAGTATAAATTGGATGAGATGGTATAGTTTTGATTATCAATAATGAAAAATATTATTATATTTTGAATTATGGGTAAGTGGATCCCTTATTATGTCATCCACATTTAAATTTATGAAAATATCGATAGAGTTACTAATTACATAATGCTTCCACTGAATTTATCTTAAGATCATAATGTCTCATGAATATCTCATGAGGTTGAACATACTTGATCAATCACATGTAAAAAATATTATTTAGTACCTATAGGGTAATATTATTAATTTATGTAGTAAACAAGGGATATTATATATCTAGTAAATAAATATCAATGGTACAATTTCACTAATTTGGAAAAATTATTGTGGTGAATGAATAAATTTGGGGAATCTATGTGGGAACTCATGGGTATGAAGTGGCATAAGTCTGCTCAATTTATTATAATGGAATTAAAAATACAAGGGATAAAATATTATAATGTTTTAGAATCTATTATCCAAGTTTAAGATTCAATTATTCCTTTAAATAGAAATTATTTCATTGACAGATTTCATTACATGCACCACTATGATTTAACAAACTGAGATATATTATTAATATAATATTATATGATGTGGCACTAATAAAATAGCTATATGATTGGTGATTACGAATTAGACAGACAAAATTTTGAAGATTTATTATTTAGGCATGTATAAAATGAAATCATTTTTTATTAATTTATTATAAAGCAAACTAATAGAAATTGATTTTATAGAAATCGATTTTATCTTCACAATGTGTATGAAAGAAAATAATATAAATTAATAAATGTTTATGTAATATTTTAATTAAATTTATATAATAAATACTCATTAATTCGGTTTTACATTCATCTAATATTTTTTACTAGGAATATAATAATAATTAATCTTGTTTTATTCTCTAATATTTTTTTCTCAAAATATGTGTTCAATGTGTTTGTAAAATTTTAAGTAAAATAAATTCATATGAAATAAAAAAAAATTATTGTAAAAGGTGGGTATATGTTTTGTATTAATTATATCTAATTTATTTTAGTATGATTTTTTTATATTTTTCTAACATTTCTGATTTTTTGTTGAATAGTAAAAATGTTGATTTTTGAAATACCATAATTTTTATGAAATTATTATTATATAATCATGTATTATTGAAATTTTAAAACATTTTTTTTATCTTATAAGAGTTATATAATGTAATTTAAAATATTAATTTTAATAATGGAACTATATCAAGGATTTTGTGACGAGATGTAATATTTTATTTAAAATTTAAAAACATTTTCTGTGTTTTTTCATTTAATGGAATAGTTTGAAGATTCTATTAATGTTTGTATTTACCGAAAGGAATAAAAAATACCTTGTTTTAATTATTTATCCAAAAAATCAGGGATATAATATTATTACATGATTCTCTGAAGAATTGTTTTAAAACAACGTTTAGGTATTTTCCTGAAAATACTTTTCTCTATTTGTATTGTGTTATTATACATAAAGTAATTTATTCCACATATAGAAATATTACATGATTAAATTGTTTGTAAATTTACATATGTAATTAATATTTTTATTTTGATAAATCAATTTTAATAATGGATCATATGATTATGTTATCAAGGTAAAAATCAATGTTATAACCATTGTGGTTAATATGGTATTTAAGTTGTTTTACTATGAGATAAGGCATAAAATGTTAGTAAAAAAATTATAAATGTGAATGGTTGAGATTACTATAATCCACTCACATCTAATATTAAAAATTAGGATTCCATTGCTACACATAATATCATTATGAAAATATATTTATATATTAATATTTTACATAATTACAAATGCTTCCTTTCCCTCACTTCTATAAGGGAACATCCTATCCTACCGAATTAAAGAATATTTAGGCTTCTATATTTATAAATATAGACTATAATACTATCCTAGACTCCTTAAAAATATCATAGATCTTAATGTATAGGAAAAATATAATACATTCAATGATTAAGGTGAATGCTACAAAAGGATTCGTAATGAATAATAATAACTCATAACTGACAGCCTTTAATTTTATTTCTTATTATAAATAATATAATACAATTTTATCCATTATAAAATAATGAATTCAATATATACCATTAAATGAATTTCACTAATGATTATGGAACCATAATGATCTACCTCATTTACCTTAATGGAAAAAAACACTCTTTCAAAAGTGTGAACTACCACATCCATGTAACGATACATTTAATTATCTATAACTTATTGACATTGATGTTTATATTAATATATTAAAAATATATAATGATATATATAATATTATCCTAGATTTTAATGTTTAATTATTATTTTATTTTATTTTATTTCATCCATCACGATGTAGGATCGTCACTCATGTGTATATACGAGGATACTATCTACATGAAGTGAAAAAATAAAAATTTTCATTATTAATTTTTTTAAATAGTTATTATTTGGTATTAAATAATTTAATATTATATTTTTGAATCGATGAAAAATATGGAGTTGATGAAACTATGATCAATGTTAATGGATGGGGAATAACAAACCAATCCATGCATGAATATCGAAGTAGATAAGACTAGACAAATGATTTTAATAAATAATTGTTAATATAAATGTGATAATATGTTTATGAAAATGATAAATAACATGATTATTTAAATAATATTGGAATGCATATAAATTTATTATGATTATTTGAATATTTGGTACATAATATCCCAAATATGCATTGGGTATTTTGATATAGATATCTCATCAGATGATTATTATAAGGGTATAAATTTTTAAAGGAATGTATGGACCCATTTTGATGTACGATTATAATTTCATGACGCTATGATCAAAATAATATGTATGGATGTGATTTAAAGTAGATATTATTCAATTTGGTTGTCTTGGTATGATCTATGTCAAGATATTGTCTTGTATTTTTTCATGGGCATGATTACAATTATTTATGTTCAAATGATTATGATTTCCAATCCTTAAGATTCCATACGCCTCTATAATGAATCTTGAATGATGAATTTGTCATTAAAAAACTTATTAGCAATGATACTATATAGTAATTTTTTTAATTTATGATCTAATATTTTCAGGGTGTGAATATTTATAATGAGAATATTTTGTTTACTATATTACCATACCATTATGATAATCTTATGGTATATTCTGATTGGGATCTCTCAAAATTATCTATTGTTAGTATTTGAGTTCAACCTTTAATATGGTTTCCTTCCATAAATATTTATTAACGTTTCAATGTATCATATGTCTATAATTGTACCATACGAAGATATTTTGGGATCTGATGAATATTCTTTTGTTATTAGTAGATTATGTGTATATTTCCCAAAGACACTAAACATTTATGCTTATTTATCATTTATAATTGTTATATGTATAACATTTTAACAAATAATGTGGTACAACATATTCTTTCATTGCTCAGGTTTCCTAATGGATTGTCCATTTTTTGATATGTGTGAATAACACTCTATTTATTTGAACTCTAATTAAATTTCATTTGAAATTATTGTAATTTTATTCTATAATATATAGTTAGTTAACATTCGTTTGTGAATTTTGGAAGATACAATTTAAGAGATACGTTATTTGTGTTGTCATTGTGTGATTCCATGAATATAAATGATCTTTTATGTTTTAAATATAACCAATTATGATTAAATTTTTAATATAGTCTATCTATTGTGTTCCTAGGTGTGTATATAGTCACTATGAATACATGTATCATTATAATATATATCAATTTATAATGAATATTTTTTCCAATAATTATATGAGATGTAATTTCTTGTGACATATGATAATTAGTAGTTATGATCTATCAATGTATAGGCAGCTAATATAGGACTTAAATTTTTATAAGGGAGTTAGTAGCATGACTTTACTCAAAATTGATATCATCTAATGGATTTATAAATTTATTAAATTATGGTGTAACTCTAGAGATGGAGGTAGATTTCACAGTTGAACTTGAACGATTAATGAAAATTATATCGATTCATCTACACCAGATAAATCTTGTAGAGAATATAGTGTTAAAAATCCACCTCAAGAACATTTATGTGATGGGATTTATAGTGGATATATTTTCTTTAGTGAATGAACATGTGTTCTTTATAATTAAATTCTAAATGAATTCATCATACTACATGGATTACTAGAATCGTAATTTTGTTATAATTAATAACTAGTATATTTTATCATGAAAAATGATATACATAATCAATTGAAGGAAAATTAATGGATTATGAAGACCAAAATGTGATCATCGTGGAATCAACATATGTTAATGGGTTTATATTATCTGGAATATGATGTTATGGTGTATTTATATACTATATGGGTTTTTATTTATATTTTTTGTGGTGAAGAATGGACAAATATTCTTTATATCAATAATTATCATGAGATTCAACATATAGATTGATTCCATAATGGTGGGGTTAATCCAAGATCTTTTAATTTATTATTTAAATTTGGATGTTTATGAGAGGAATGTAATGGTTTTATTATATATACTATGGAAGTACCATATATATGAATATTATAAATTATTGTCTTATAGATTTGTATGGAAATGTTTTTACTATATATGGGGTCTAACAATTTTATCTTTGTTGATCAAGTAAGGATAATGTTATGAAATCATGTAAAACATCAATGAATAGATTTATGTTTTCTATTTCTCACAATGTAAAAGGTTATTTTTAAATATTTATTAGGATGATGAGTCTAGTTGTAGTATTGATTTATTCAATGACAATTAATGGGATTATATTCCCTTGGAAGTCAATGTTTGATTAATATTTTCTAGTAGAAAATAAATTATTTGAGTGCAGTTCTAATTTATATCATATCCAAGAAATGTAATCCACACTTGTTGAATTATGATTCATTGGGAAAGATATTATGTCTTGTTTTGATACATGAAGATCAAGGAGTGTATTTTGGATATTATTTATAGAGTTTATTTATGAATAAATTTCTATATACAATCTTAGGCTTAATAAATATGCACATGATGAAAAGAGATAAGAACAATATTAATTAATATATAGTTTTTTTGTACACCAATCAAATTGAACCGTGATATAATTTTATTTTATCATACCTAAATTACAAGAGGTTATGGTAGTTTGAGTAATATTAATAATTTTATATAAATATGGTGTATATTCATGGTAAATGGAATATTGTGTCAAATATGTTCAGACGAATATTGGAGATGTAGGTAGATTTGGATATAAATGAGAAATAACTGTTAATGTGTGTCTTGTTAAATATGTATCAATATATTACTATAAATAAGGAAATGTGTTTCAAGAATCCATCATTTTAAAATCTAGTTTGGTGGAAATGGAAAATATATTGGAAGGCTAAAAATAACTATATCATGGTGTAAAATATAATTCATAGTGTGTTATTTCATATTTAGTGTACTAAATATGGCTATAATGTTTTTAATGATCATTATATTTTGTAAGTAAATATACACTTAAAAAAGTTGATGATTCAGGAGTTTTAATCTACTCATTTGGTAGAAAATCCCAATTTATATAAAACATACACTAATATTATGATATATAAATGTTTTTATATATAAATAGATATTTTATTATAATTATAGAATTTTTATTTAAATTCAAAAGTTACTCACAAGAATTATATAGCAACATGAATGTTTTAGTATTTTCACAATCCAATATGGAGTCAAGATGAAATTACAATAGAATATACAATACTTTTAATTTTTTATTTTATGGTTGGATATTTTTTCTAGCACATCTATAATTTTGTTAATCTATATATTTTATTTCCTATTTAAAATACATAGATAATTTAATAATTTGTAAATATATATTTTAGAGGGATGGTATTATTTTGCAGCGAATTAAAAAACATCAAATTAGTTTAAGGAATATGTTTCAAACAATATTTAATATTGTTACACATTATTGTACTGGGTGTCCACTGATGCTTTTTATATCCTATTCCATATATAATAATGGAAAATCTCTGTACACTATTCAATTATTAGAGGATATTTTATCTTCATGCAATCTTAATATCATAGCCTAAGAGTGGAAAATATGAATTTATTGAATTTATCAATTGAATTATTTATTATGTAGTAATTATGATGGTGTAATATTAGTCTCTATAAGGTAGAACATGAATATAAACTCTATATTTTATAGCATCCAGTTAATATCCTCAATCTAGGTAGAGATATATAAAAGAGACTATCTGTAAAATTTATGCAATTATATTTTGATTTTCTATTTATCATATTAGACAATGATAAATTAAAAGAAATTGGTAATGATTACTATTATATGGAGTCAATAATTTATAATTTATTTTAATGATACCTTAATTGCAGCATCAAAGAAAGGGAAGGAATAAAAATATATTTCATCACTTTGTGTATCCTTTCAATATTCTATATCAAATCACGGTAGTTCGCAACATCTTTCCCTTATAATGTGGTATAATGTAATGAATTATGTATTTTATAAATCTATAATGAGTATATACATTATAGGCCCATCACATGAAATAAAAATTATTAAGTTTGAATTAGAGATGAATGAATTATTAAAGGAATGATAAATTCATAACATATGCCATAATGTAATAATCAAACAAGAAAAATTGATACATTTAGTGTGAATTTTTTTTATATTAATAGATATTTGTGGATATTTGGCAGTGTGAAATATATAATATATGTAAATAGTATAACTTTGACTTTTAATATGCATTGTGTTACCTCTATAGGATTATAATCCCAGTGGTGGTGATATTATAATGTTATATCGATTATTTGGGATTTCCTTGATTTAAATAAGGTATTTGAATATATAAATATATGATTTTATCTAATAGAATAACTTTTAGAATTTATTACGCAGTAAACTATAAATATTAAAAAATGTGTTTTGGTTTAAATATATAATACATAATGAAACCACTATCAGTGTCAAATATATTTTTATTAACAAGGTATATAGAACAATATTATGTTTTTTAACCACCACTATTTTAGTGGTGGGCATTGGATTCCACATAGATCACAAAAATATGGGTAACAGATAATATGTTTCAGATATTTCACCAATCCCATTATTTAAATATGGTATTATTGACATTTATGGCCTTATTTTTATCTAAATCATTAGTGGTTATTATGAAATGATTCTTGATTGTGAGGGATTCTGTTCATTTCTTCTTTACATTCCTCATGCATTTAGTGGATATAAAAATTTTATTTTTATATTGAATAATGATTTTTTAATGATAGGTTGTTCATATAGAGGATGATATTGTATTGATACATGATTTTATCATGTTTTCTCATTGATTGGAGGATGATCACCATAAAATATATTTCATATCATTTGTATAGATTCTCCTATATGACATGGCTTATATGCATGGAAAGTGAAATTCTATAAGCCTATGTGTGTGATAATGTGACCATTATTCATTTGGATAATATTCATTATTGTCTAATATTTTCATGTTTTCTCATCATTTAGTCGTTTGGCTAATATTAATTCTTGGCTATTTGTAATCAATCTAATTTTAATGATTAAAAAACTATGTAAGTAAATAATAATTTTCCAACTAGTTAAATTCATGTATATAATTCTACTTTTTATTTGATGGCACTAAGTGTGTGACCCTCTACGTACTGTTCTCAGTGGTATTAGGATACGTTGCCTAATGTAAAATGTTAGCATTTGAAATATTCCATATGTCCCATAAATAGATATTTAACATCTACGATGACATGTAACCCCTTCAAAAATAAACTATGTAATATAATCTACTAATATCCATATATCTAATGAATAATGTTGCATTTAGGTTACATAAACCAAGGATTCATAAGTCTCTTTCTTTGAAATTTAATTAATGAACTTTCTAATAACACTGACATGGACATGTGCATAATTAGTTTATTACAATAACATAAAAGGATATAAGAAATCATCTTATCTTATGGAATTAAATAGATATATATTTTCTCAACATCATTTACTAACACAAAATGACTCATTATGCACAGAACATTTCCCACCTCATTGTGAGTATATTTTGTAATAGTTTTCTTGAATTTATAAAAATATGTTACTAGTGAAATGTATTGACCACACTCATAATGTTTAAGGATCATTAAACACAACAAAATATAGTAATATACAATAAAAAATATAATATTTCTTTCTTACTGGAGTTTTATATTCTCTTAATATCTAACCATTAAGATTACCAAGTGTGTAAACCATGAACAAATGATTTGTAGTTCTAGGAGTGTCCATACCTAATAGCTTGTATCATTTTTCTTATCAAATGGGGTTAAAAAACATAATATTTTATTATATACCTTGTTAATAAAAATATATTTGACTCCGATAGTGGTTTCATAATGTATTATACATTTAAACCAAAACGCATTTTTTTAAATCTCTATAGTTTACTTCGTAATAAATTCTAAAAGTCATTCTATTAGAAAAAATCATATATTTATATATTTAAATACCATATTTAAATCAATCAAATATCTAACAATCCATATAAGATTCTAATATCACCACCACTGAGCTTATAATCCTACTGAGGTAACACAATACAAACTACAAGTTTAAATTATTAAATTTATCTATAATATATATTTCACACTCCCATATATTTGTGTAAATTCTCTTACATGACATGGCATATATGCATGGAAAGTGAAATTCTATATCCCTAATTGTTTATTATCCCCATATACCGGAAATGATGATGTGACCATGTACGGGAAATGACCTTGTAGCCACGATTGGGATTGTTGTTTATCCAAGTAAATATTAATTTAATATCCATAATTTGTTACATTTATTTATTATCGTTTATTATAAAGGAAAAAATATATATTTTTTACTTATAAAAATATTTAATTAATATTTATTAACAAATTCATGGAATATAAAAATTATATAATTATAGTGGAATAACTCATTGATATAAACTAATTTACATAAATTTAAATTATTCTTGGACGGAAATATATTTAGGGGAATTAAATGGTTTATTTTTTTGTTACAAGGATAAATTTAACAAAAAATACTATTTTAAAACATATTAATTTATCTACATCTGAAAAAAATTATTTTTTGGTTTTACTAGTTTAGTGGAAGTCATGTAAGTGGTAAAAAATTATTATTATATAGACATGGGGTTAACCAAGGATCATGAAAAATAATAAATTCCCATTGTGGAATTATTATTTCCTTACCCTAAAATTGTTAATCCATGTTATTATATTTTTTAGAGGAAAATTTCTATAATTATTTGTAATGAGTTCTATAGAGTAATCCCTCAAGACATAATTATTAACCCTTATAATTCTATGAATAATGCAAAGGTTTCATCTTCCTTAACCAGAATAAATATATTCACTTTTTATGAATTTAATTATGATCAAAATTTATCACCATAATAATATGATCCATTTATTAAGCACATACATGATTCTATGATAATGATCACAGTTCTGTCAACACTTGTGGATCCCCTCTATATGGAATTTAACATTGATTAACCTGACTCCAATGTGGTTTGACAGTATCTATTTATCCAATCACTAATCAAAAATAATGAATTGACTAATAGGTAATGATTTTTTGAAACAAATTATTTATAAATTATATTATAAAATGTTACCATCTCTAGGGTTTTGTGTTCTTCTAAATTTGTCTATATAATAACTTTTTTCAGGATGTTTCTTCATTATGTATACCAATGATTTTTCGCGGATTATGATAAAGAAGGTAATTTTGGTACTTCAAACATCGTTCATTCACTATGATCAGAACCCTAATGTTTATTCAAATTTTTTACACAATTATTTATAATTAATTATTAATAATTGATATATTATACATAAATTTTTATATTTTTCACTATTAATTTATTCCTTCTCAATAAAACTTTTGATCCAAATTTCCTTGTTATATTAATAAGGTTTTATAATGAATCTTATCATCTTAAATTTATTAAAAATTGATGAATATTAACTGTATATTACATTAGAGGTGCCAAGGATTCTGTTTGTTATAAAAGGATACATGGTGTTTGATTGAATGTACACATCATGCACCCATGATCACTACACCAAGGACTATCATGGTATAGATAAATTGAAAAGTAGTTATAGAAATAAATTTATATAACACACCCCACATGTTGATCATGATGTCCCGACACATTGATTGTTGGACAACACAAGTTGTAGTAGTCTTACATGTGATGTAGTCTACTGGGATGTTAGAGAAATTCCAAGAAACAATGTAGTCCAATAAAAAAATACATTGTTTGGGAATAATACCATGTATCAATAATATTAAAATTTATGTGATGATAATTTAAAAATGGAATTACTTATTTATCTCGACATTAGATTAACAGAAATAGTTAACTTGAGGGTTTCACAAACACAATAGAAGGAGAATAAATGATGTGTTTCTCGTTAATACAATACATGTAAAATAAAAAATAATTACAACAATTCAATAATAATTTTTTCTTGATACAAAAAAACGTTTTATACATGTTGTGTATCTCATTTGTATATTACATGTAGTCACATGGAATTGAATAGAAATAAATTACACAAATAATAAATAATTGTTATGTTACATTTATAATCCCACTATTAGTAACTGATGAAGTGACTATGTCACAAGGATAGAAAAAATAATAATATCTCAATTAATTATATGTAATTATCAATAGTTACTTCTAATTTCCTTTATTTCCCATATTTAATTTATTACTGGTATCTCTACGAGCCATATCAAGGTTTTTATGATAAATAGAATTAATTAATTAATCAAATCATGTTTATCTCAATAGTAAACAATGAATTAATGTAATTTCTTACTAGTTTATTATTTCATATTTGTTTCATATATTCTGATGCCCATGATAATTAACCTTCTTATCATTTTTATTTGATTATTTATTTTTTCATTTTTTATCATTTTTTTAATATTTAATTAAATTAAATGATAGATTATGAGTCATTCCTCTCCTCCCATTATATTGGGTCATGTGAGCCCATAATTAGTTCCATCTATTCCCCCTTATCCAATCCCTTGGGTCTCATATCCCAAATGCGACTGAAAATTTTAAGTTGAAGGATCTTTAAGATTAGGGGAGGTTGTTATGGTTAATATTTCCAGGGAAACCAATCCATGAGGGAAACAAGATCATAGGTTTAATGATATAACCCAAACCATACATTATTTTAGTAATTTCTTCCCCAGAGTAATGGGTTATTTATCAATATATATATATATAACATACAATAGATAAGATCAAGATAATTCCAATTTATTTATTTTATTTCATTTAGTTACAAGTTTTATAATGTATAGATGTTTATGTCATTAATCGTATTAGTTACCCAGAATTCAAGATGGCATAAAATTAATATAGTAATATGTGAATTCCCTATCTGGATATGTGAAGTCTTTTAAGTAAAATACACATAATATTAACAAAAATGATATAATAAAAAATGGTAAGGTTATATATAAAGGTAAAAATTCAAACAAAACACTATGTTTTGTCCATAGAGACAACAATTAATTTATTTTTATAGAAATAAAAATTTGTACGAACGGAACAATCATTATATGGGTGATTTCAACTAAAATGGAGTTATAAATAATGTTTTTGGCATGCATAACCTATTTTATATAATGTTTCATATCCCTCTATAGACATAAAATAAATATTGTGGCATTTTTGAGAGAATCCACATATTATTTTTAAGGATTGTGGAGAACAATCAAAAGATCAAGGAGCTATTATTATACTGTTATAAAATACATACCTCAAAAAATTACAATATTTTTGGTGTCCATCTATTTCGATGTGTTTTAAGAAGGGAAATATGGATCATTATCACTAAATTATTCATAATAATTGTATATGTTTTGTTTTATGGTGAGGGATATTGAGAAAAAATAATAAATTGGGAGACTAATATTCACAAAATATTAGATCAATCATTTTTATAATATTGGTAATGTAAAAAAATATTCTTGTATTTATAGTATTAATTGTAACAAAAAACAAATTAATTATTTCATTAAAATACATTGTAGATTAGTTTACAACTAGAAGATAAAAAATAAAAGATCTATACAAGATCTTTCACATTGTACTACATCAATATTACATGTAATACACATTGAAATCCCAAGTTCCCATGAATCCATCTGATGATTATAGGCAGGAAAAGTGAAATTAATATAACAAAAACCTAGATAATATATCAAATACTTATTTTATATTTCTTTCCCCACTACCTAAATGTTTTTATTGTTTTATTGAAAACTATAATGTTAACCATATTTAGATTATAGAAAAATAACTCCTCACTCTAATTCCACGTGTTTTCAAGGACATGAGGTAAGAAAATCATGTCACCTTTTCGTGAATATGGTAATGTGTATAAAAAAAGGTTGTGATACTCAACCTAAGTCTAAATATATGGATTAGTGACCTTTATAGAAGGGTGTTATCTTTTTACAGGTGTTATAACATAAAAAAATCTATTATTAACGTGGCACGTTGACCCATTAAATGAAAAAATACACCAAGTGGAAGCAACAAGATGCATCTGATGTATTTTTTATTAGGTGTAACAATTCAATATCTAAAATTTGGCTATTAGGAACTAAATTTGGTGTTGAAAACTATATCTAAATATAGTGACCAAGTATATTAATGAAATTTACATGAGGTGAGAATGATGATCAATGAACAAATGGATCCCAGTTTGATACAATTTCTGTTAGATACTATATACTCACATTTCCAATAACAGAAATCTATTAATGAAATATTATAATGTTCTTAATTTTACCATGAAAATATTATTATTTTCATTCCTTGATATCAATATATTTTTATCATCTTAATAAATAAGGATTTTTAGTTTTATAATGATATCATTTTATAATATATTATATGAATTTATAATTTTATTTAAATATTATATAATTAATATAAGACATTTATTGTTGATGATTAGTTATATTCCCATGACTCTTATATGTTTATGTTGTGGACGATCTATCTAGGTCATTTAAAACAAAAATTCGTGAATAATGATCATAAAAAATGATATGTGTAGTCGTTTTAGTTAAATTCACATGAAATATATGTCTCTTTTGTAATAGGAAAGATGTAAATATTAACATTTATTGGAATAGGTGGATGGGATAAAGTGATTCTAGAATTAGTACACATTGATGTGTGTTAAAAAATTCCATCAGAGTGTTTATGTGGATTCTGATACATCATTAAATTTAATGATGAAATGATTATATATAGTATTTTATTCATAATTATGTACATGTTTTAATCCTTATATAAATCCATGAAATTCGAGAATGATGTAAATAATGACGTTTAAAAAAAAATACTTCGATCAGATTGAAATGGGTAATTCTTTAGCCAAGAGTTTATAAAATTCCTAATGAAATTTTGGATCATATTCCAACGAACTAAATATAAAACAAAATATACTGTTTTTACTTAAATAGGGGAAAAGTATAGTATATAGTGAGGTGGATGTTGATACATGTTAATCTTCCATTTTACATTTGGGGATATGTATTAATCATTTTGGTGCACATATTGATATTTATTAAAATTAAATAAACTAATAGAATTATATACACGTTAATTTATGAAAATAATTTTATTTTTAAAAAAACACAAGTTTGGGGTTGTGAGTTGTTCTTCTAGGACACTTCTTGAAATGAACTACCACCCCATTGAAATATATATATCATTACAATATTCCCTTTGAAAACAAGGGAATACAATCTTTATACCCCCTCTGAAAAAGAGGTAATATATTCAATACATTCCATATTTAATTAAATGGATCATATCCTCAATATATATATTGGGATAAATATTGAATTTTATTTATTTTATGCTCAACATTCAAAAGTGGTTGTGCAGAAAGTTATTCCACAGGTCCTTAGGGAAGTCATTTTTCCCTGAAACACAAGTAATGATTGTTAGATCCATAGAAGATAAAAAACAAGAAATATATAGTTTTTTATCTCCAAATATGAATTATATACATATATCAAAAATAATGATCATCTTTACAACTATATTGTAATAGTGGTCCAAGGAAATGATAAATGGAATGAATCCATGAATTATGATATCGATTCCATGAATCAAAAATACTTCTTGTTTCTATTTGATCATTCATTTGATGTAAATCCATTTTTATGAAAATGGTTATTCAAGTAAAAAGTGTAAAGTAATGGTAATGTATGTACCTTTAATAAAATTCTAGTGGTTAAAGAGTTAAACAGAATGATGGAATTCACTAAGGCAGAACATTTTCAAATGATTACATATTTAAATCTAACAGGATTCAAATTTCCAAAACTTATTTCAATTACAATAAAATTATGTATATGTATTAAACTATCGATTTACTTAACTGAAATATTGTCTTACATTTCAATATGACACTTCTTGATTGTTTTCTAACATCAGTAAATTTCCAAATTATATGTAACTTTTAATGATCCATTTGGGTGTTTCATAAATAAATTTGATGATGTATTTTTATGTTTCATAATGATATATGATATTATTGATTTTCTAAAAATACATGTTATACCTGTTTTGAAAAGTTTTTTATTTAGAGTTTGGTTATAATCGTAGTATTTTTATTATTGCATTATTAATTTTTGGTAATGAGATACCAGTGTAACATTTTTTTATGGACTGGTTAACTAAGAGATTCTCACTTAACAACATAGGTAACGAAATATATACCCTTTTAATCAATATTATCCTTTTATGTTAAAAAATTACATGTTGACATAGTCTTTGACTATACACTGAAAATGTAATAATGAAATTTTTTATAAATTAATCCACGAGGTGATTAGTTAATTTGGCACAATGAATAAATGTTCCAATGAAATTATTTCGTTTTACCTATAATGTGAGAGACACAATGTTAATGATCTGATATGTGTCGGTGATATGATCAATCAGGTATATTATTTTATGTACTATGAATTTTGTTTCTTATCATTTAATCCTATTAAGTATATATAAATATGAGCATGGAAAATATAATTTGTTTGTTTTTAAAATTATCATTTTGTATCTAAGACACATTAAATATATATTCCCTATACATGGAGTAAACATGAAACTATTCAATAGAGGATATCCTATTTATTGTTTCAAAATATCATATAATGATATAATGTTTTAGTCAGGATATGTGCTAGGTCTCATCTTAGTATCTATGAGCTTGAAGATATCAAAGAAGCAATGTATTTCCCATTTAATATTGAAGTGTGAGTATATAAAGGTATCTCATGAAGTTGAAAAATATGGTTGGATTTCGATGTTAATATAAGATCTTGCTTGGGTACAAAAAAATAATGATCCTCACACATATTATTGTGTTAAAAATTTAATAGTGACTCTCTTAATGTTTTCTTGGTCAAATGAACTAAAGAAGCACATATTTTATAAATATCACCACTTTAGATTTTTTTCTCAGAGAGTTGATTTTTTGTTAAGAAGAGTAATCAGGGAGTAAAAAATAAATTAATCCTTGAATAATGTGTCATCTTAGAAAACCCATAAACTGCATTGGAGACCTTCTGGTAAATTATTATTATTATTTTTCATTTTTGTTAGTCGATGTCTATTGGAGTTTATTACATAACACTATCATTTATATAGTTTATGATTACGTGAATTTATGTATTTGAATTTTAATAAATTATCTTATCATATCATGATTATTATTTTATGTGAGATATTATGTGATAAGATAATAATGTTATTTATTCCAGTAAAATGTCCCATGAATTATCTTTTAAGGATATAACCTAGAATGGAAAGACTAATATTCTTACTAAAAAGTTTTGTAAGATGATCAAATCATTTTATGATAGAAAAAATTATTCATTAAAAAATTAGTAGAGACTCACAAGACATGGGGAAACAATCAAATTATGTACCCCCATGGTAATCATTAATGAATATGATTATGAGAAAATTGTTGATTCAATATGGTTTTCCTTATGGATTTTCCATTCCTTCTTATTTTGAAAATCACAAACACCTTATACTTAAGAAAATCTATATTTTACTTCTCTAAGAGAAATTTCCTTCCTTAAGGAAATTTACATTAACCTAGATTTCCTTATACATGTCAATATTTTTCTTACGTATAATAATTGGATTCATACCCAAAACCTCGGAATCATATAATGATTAGATATGAAGCATTCTATTTTAGGATCTGAATTCTGAATACAAACACTAATAAAGTACCACTCCGAATTCTAGATATGAACAAAAATAAAATTCCACTCCAAATTCAGGATACGAACTCTAATAATGTTCCATTCCAAATTCTAGATATGAACTCTAACAAAGCCCAACTCTAAATTCTGGACTCTGAACATCTATAAGTTCTATTCCGAACATCTATGAGTTTGACTCCGAACTTCTATGAGTTCTACTCTGAACTTCAATAAGTTCGACTCCGAACATCTATGAGTTCGATTCCGAACATCTAGAAGTTTGACTCTGAACTTCTACAAGTTCGACTCCGAAATCTGTAAAGTTCAGATTTTTAATTCTGGTTAAACTAGACTCCAAATTTCCTTATAAATTCATACTCAGTATTTCTACAGAATTCAGGTTCTAAATTCCTATAAAACAGAATCTGAATATCTCTTTATAATAGACTTTGAATTTTATTTTGGTTAGAATCCGAAATTTTATTTTCATACATTCCAAATTTCAGTTTTTCTTATGCTTACACTCGTTTCATTATAAAATGATGTTGTGCCTTCAGTTACACATGTTTTGTTATAAAACTATGTCGTCCATTCTATTTCTAATTAACCGTTGTTTGACTGAAACATGTACAGGTCCCTCTGTATTTCAAGGAAAATATGTCCGTTAGAGGAGGGATCCGACTGTTGGAGCCTCGCCTATAAATAAGAGATCATTTAAAAAGAAGTTACAACTTTTTGAATTTTGGTGATCTGAAATTCCTGATGTGATTTCTAGTGAGAGAGAGAAGATTTTATTAACTATCAATCTTCGTGCAGAAAGTTTGAACGACTTGTTCAAACATGGCCTTGTTCAGTCTTGCTTCGTGTGACTCTGATTGTTGGTGATTACAATCGAGGGCGTCTAGGGATTGGAAGACAAAGATTCCAACACCTTGAAGTTGAGGGCTTCCTTGTTGAGGAAGACAGAGGTGCCGACTACCTGATAGTTGAGGGCTTGTAGGGATAGATAGACAGACTCTGATCTTCGTATCAAGTGCTTACCTTAGTGTGGTAAAGATTGACTTTCTTGAAACTATAAATCAGGGGACCATTATACAAGGTTTTTGGATACACTTCCCTTTGGGTTAAAATAGTTATTGTTTGTTACTTGTAGTTTTACTACTTGTTTTTCCGCTACATTTTGTATTAATAAAGAAAGTATAACTTTCTTATACTTCCTTGCATGTACTCTGATTCAGTTAGATTCTATATGCTTTAAGGTATAATCTCATATTGTAAATGTTGGTTATGTTTCATTTTTCGGATCCATATTTCTAGAACTAGTTTTTCAGAATCACTTTCCAGATTTAATCAAGTTATAGAACTATAATTTTGTAACATCATACTTTTTCCCAATCATTCAATTGGTGATTAGATTTGTTGTGAATTTTTCTAATTTAACATTGTTAAACATAGATCTTTCATTGTTTATGGAAATTTTTAAAGTGTACAATTCACCCCCCTCTTGTATATTGAGCATCTACATCATTATTTCGATCCTACAAAAATGACCTAACAATTGGAAATCTAAAATTTATATACATCATAAGATATTATAATATTTGAACATTTTTAATGATCATATAACATTAATATTATTATTAAATCATGAATATTTTAATTTAATTTCATATAGTTATGAAAACCAAGAGGAAATATTCTCAAATGAGTTATTCATCATTGGCTACATCATGGGTGGTATTATATTAATTAATTATTTTAGAAAGTATTTACACCTTTGGTAATTCAATTTATTTTTTTATCTCAGAAAATTTTAGGGGAATTGAACTACATGATTTATTCCTTAGAAATATAAGTGTTATTGGTATGTTTTTTACACCTTTAGGTTTTGTATCATAATTTCTCTATGAATGGGTCCTATATGGTCACAAACTATGTGTATTTGGATACTCATATACCTTCAATATTTGAATAAAAATGTTTGATAAATATTATTGTTTCATTAGGTTTATAATTATTCATGTTATTTTGATCGGAAATAATCAATGATAATTTATTCAATAATATATGTATATATATATATGAGTTGAATATAAAATTATTATTTATTAAAAAACGTAATTATTTAAATTATTACATGTCTATATAATATTAATTCATTTATTGATTTTTTTCAAAAGGAAAATAAAATATTTGTTACATGAATATTTAGTAAATATTTATTCATTGATTGGGTGAGTTTAATATTTAGATATTAATTATTCAATAATGGTTTGATATTCATTTTGTTGATCATATTTAATATATTAATGACTTGGAAGATATCATGGAGGATTGGAGGACTATGTTTATTTGTATGGTTATAAATTTAATATTAAATATTATTTTATTAATGATAATTTTATAATTCAAATCATTAATAGTTTTTATATCCATGATTTTAGTGTATGAAAATTAAGAAAAATAATTCTATTATTATATAAATATTGGTCTCCTCTACGAAAAATTGAAATAATAATGGATCCTGTGAAATTACTTCTATATAACGCTATCATTGTTTAAGAATTGTTATTATATATTTCTATCATGGGATAACATTTCAATCATTATGTACAATGAGTTATAGAGGGAATTCTCCCACAAGGGTGTTATTATCTAGAATTTTAAAAATATCCAACATTTTATATCCTCTTTCAAAAGAAAAAATTAATTCAATCTTCAATGATTTTTTTTGTGTTCAATTTGGATGATTAAAAGTATTTGAACCATCTGTGATGACTCCCATATGTTTCTACAATGACATATTGATGTTCATGAAGTAGGTGTGGTTCACTATTAAAGGAAATCTACACTTCATTCATCATAAATAATTATACTCTGATAAGATAATTTTTATAATTATCAATAATGAAGAAAGAAATCAAGGATTATTATTTCATTGATTAGAAACAATAATTTGAAATTATTTTTGAAATTTATCCTTACCTCTTGGTTTCATGTTATTATTAGTGAATCTTCATATAAATTATATTGGTTGGGATGAATCCTCATCATGTATATTAGAAAAAATTTATTTACTATTAAAAATGAGTTTTTATAGTCTTAGAAACATTAGATGCTCCTAATAACTTCCAATGATATATGCCAAATTGAAATATAAAATGTTATTGAAACATTATATCATCAAACCTCGACACTAAAATCATATCGCAAACAATTAGGCACTTGTGATATGAGTCATACTTTCCCAATATGATGCATGTATATATCCCTCATTCACAAACATATAAATATAATATCCATCGATGAAATATCTATTAGGAACCTAATATTTATTAATCATATCAACCAAAATAGTATAAATCATGAATAATAATCATGAAACCACAATAGCCCAGAATTACCACAAG
Organism: Viscum album; assembly: GCA_963277665.1. NCBI lineage: Eukaryota > Viridiplantae > Streptophyta > Magnoliopsida > Santalales > Viscaceae > Viscum > Viscum album. Next base: position 1,529,847,633 of record OY728120.1, on the reverse strand, counting down.
AAAGGTGTTCATGAATAACATGTATAAGGTACACCACATGTTATTACAAATTCATAGATCATGTACCTACTATCTTCCATAATGTCAAGTGAGAAAAGATCTTATAACACTTCATATGGATCCACACATGGTCTACTAGATGGTTCATTTGTTGAGGATCGAACATAACCGTAGAAGTAAATCCCGATATACTCAGGGATTTTGACTAGTGGAGAAGGGTCAAATCCATATAATGCATATTCTATTCCCTCAATAAATTTTCGTATATTAATATAAATTAAGAAAATTTTGTCAATAGAAATATTTGTTAGAAAATAACAAAAAATCCAAATGATATAAGAAAAGTATGATGTAGATGTTATAAAGACATATTTTCAACGATCACCCATTGGGATAATCCAAAACCCAAGTATAGTTAGAATTAAATAGAAAAAAATTGTAATTACACTATGTTTCTGTACGATTCTATAATATATGAAGGTCTATTTTTGAAGAAGGCATTATGCCAGTGTGATATTTTGAGGCATGGTGATCCTAATATTGATATTAGAAAAAATATTAAATATATTAAGATCAACCAAATATATTTCTCTTGAAATATATAAATAATTTTTAAATTGAAACATGGATAAAAAATCTAAAACTATAGTTGAATTCATGGTATGTGTGTTACACTATGCATGACCAAATGATAGATGGCACTGATGTCTTATTGAGAAAACCATTCTGTGTTTCATTTAATAAAATAAATAAATAAATATATTATTTATTTATTTAAATGTAATAACCTGGGTAAACCTCAAAAAAAATCAATGTATATAAAATAACATGGATGATCAACAAAACTGTAATATTATTTTCATGGTTATCTTAGTTTTCATCATAAATATTTCCTTAGAGGATGAGGGGTGATCAAATTGAGGGGAATCATGTGGTAGTTAATATAAAAGTACATTAATTTTTTCTTTTAAAACAATATTCTCCAATGATTCATCCAAATTGGGTTTGGAATCATAATGTTTTCTATTCAACCATTTTATTAGAATATTTATGATGTATATTTTTCGACATTTTATTTGAAATTATTCAACCTTCACCTGAGAAATGTTTCGTAAATTGTTTATGTAAATTCAATTTTATTATATTATTACACATGATCCTACACATATCATTCATTAGTCAGGATATCAGCATAAAATTAAGGTGTCAACTTTATAGTTGTTCTTTTCCCCCTCATGTTCTTCTTTTTATTCATTGTTGGATTATAGAGTCAGGATTCGACATTTTCAGTGTGATTATAAGTGTGACAAAATCCACATATTCATAATGGTTGAATGAATGAGGATCATATCTGAGATTTACGGATGGGTAGTGAATGATTTAATGGGATTATTCATGGATAAAGGATCTGAAGCCCCACCAGTATTGATAAGAACTAAAGGGAATACAATTGATCATTTTCAAATGGGATAAATATAATTTTCATTCACTAGTGGCCCGAAATCAATGGACAGAGATTCCCCACATTGATTTTGGGGTGATCAAATGATTGGATTCATGGTGGTCAAGGTGTGTATGGAATAACACTTGAAGAAACAATAATTTCTTTCTAAAACCTAACTACATGATGTTTAGTCTTGGAACACATTCAATGTAGTCCCCATTGAGTGGAAACTATTTTTACAAAAGGAGATAAGTAATACACACCTTGTGGATGATCCAATTGTTGTTCACACAATAGTTCAAAACATTTCCATGTATAGTGAGAAATTACTTTGGAATCCATGTGGTGTTACACGACATTTGAGCCAAGACACACAGTGTGTTTCAATTTTTCATGGACTAGAAATGTATTGGAAATAAACAACCAGGTTCCCATGTGGCCCCACATACCTTTCATGGATGGAACATTATATGTAATTTTATATCTACATTCGCATGGGTGGACGACATTCACCAAGTGATAACCCAGCCCCTACACTTCGTGGGTATCAAAACACATGATGAGTACATAGAAATGTTACTGGGGATGACCTAGTACGATATATATGGATAAAGTACACATGCATATCTAGGGGAAAATAGGAAGGATTCAGGTGTGTTACACTTGATGTATACCATATGTACATACGATTTATGGGTACACAACGTGTTGATCCATACGATATTGTTGCACACACATAGTTCATATGATTAAAAAACATGAATTGTTATCAAGGATGAAATTTTATATAGATTGAAGTAGCATACCTAGCCACATATATCGGAGAATATGTCATGACTTGTCCCTTGAGGACCATGTCCTGACTACCGCATGCCCGCCTCACATAGGCCTTCGGCTGGCGACTTGCGCTGTGTAGGAATATCCCAAATTAATGGGAGGCATTTTCCTATGTACTTATAGACATGCACACAACTCCTATCCATGGATTTTGTATGTATAAGAACTATGAAAAAAACAATGTTTGATAGTAGAAAATATAAAGTATACGGGGCCATATTTCATTCCCAACTGAAATAGAAAAGTAAAAGTACATGTATCGGGATCTCCTCAGCATGAAAACCCTACAAGATGTGTGTGTACAGAAATTGCGGTATGAAGTTGCAGAATCATGTCTCATCTATCCAGTCACTCTAAGTATCACCTGGCCTGGATCTGCCAAGGACATCGTCAAAGCATCGATTATCTATACATGACATGACACATGGGGGAAAAGCATGTGTAGGGGTAGGTAAAAAATACTCAATAGAGACCCAAAACCACAAATATATTCCTCAATGGAATAAAAAAATAAGACTACTATGAAGTTCTAAAATGTATAACATCTAAGAATTACAGTTGAAATATTCCCTAGAGTCATTTCACATAGGTATAAACTAATATATAGAAATCATGATTATCATTTGTAATGATTTAAATCATTTAATACTAAGGGTCTCATCCTTGATGAGTCACTGATGTCTATTAGTCCACTGATGTCCTCTCTTCTGCTGGGCCACTGAGATTCACTCGGCCACCAGGCCACAGTGGATAGTCCCATCTACCGGGACACTGAGGTCCGCTCAACTAATGGGCCATTGAGGCCCAGTCATCACATCCTTGTCGTCCTAGCCAGCCATAGGTTTTCCGAACATAGTGTGCCTGATTCCGAGAGAATCTTGCTTCTCAATCCATTAGTCATAAATCAACCTCCACAAAAACACAGTTGTAGTATTTCAAAAGTGTATCCTCATAGAAATGGTCTCAATTCCATAAACGACTTGTCAATCAGACATAATTTTTGGATGTTTTGTCTGTTTTACTAAAAAGGGGCCAGTTGGGTCCATGTCTGATCCGACCCAACACACTGGACTCAGCCTGGAGCAGCTGGTCTGTGGGTCTGGCCCAATATTCTATTGCAGGTCCAGCCCTCTGGGCCACCCATGGTGGCCCCCTCCTCCTACATGTCCTGCTATGAGCATGCTAGCTTGTTTCAGCCGAGACGAGGTTAGTGCCCCGATTCTCCTTCTACCTCATAGGACAATGTAGGGCGCACCTCAACAGACTAGGTGTGTTGTAATTCTCCAGCCATGTGATGTGGAAATTCTTTTTGTATACTTTCAAACCACCTCCACTAGTCATTTCCATGATCCTCATCCGCCCTCATGACACGTCATGTGCTGCCACTAGAAATTATTTCTACGAGCCTCCAGATATTCTCTGTTGGACAACATTCCAACACGTTAGCACATTGGAATGCTCAGGTTGTCGTTGCCACTCCTACGAGATTCAAGCCATCATACTATCGATTTGGGGGTATAGTCGTGCTTCAAACCTCCCAGTAATTCCTTACGCGACAATAGGGGTACATCAGAAAAAATTATAGGATGGGGGTACAAAGAGCACCAAGGACTCCAATGGGACAGATGAGGGCCCTGATTGATCATCTTTCATTCATCCCATTATAAGGACTCTAGGAAGTTAGTAATTACTATGTTCCCACCCTTCATGTCCCAAAATATTTAACACATCCCCCATGAACGAATGACCTTTGGATCAACCTATTAGTGGGTTGGTCCTAGTTAGTGGTTTGAAAGTAATGACCAGGGAATCCATATCATAATGAATAAAACCCCTATCTCGGTGTTGGAATGTTCGTTTTCGATGATCGCATCACAATAATTCATCATTCCTCGATCAGTTGTTGGTTGAGGGATCCTTCAAAGGGGAATTATGAAACATGAGGTGACATGTCATTGGTCGATGATTGCCGCATTCCAACGCCACTCATCAGGAGCCATATAGAATATCCTAGAACATTCCAATGGTTATGTATCTCTATTAAACAATTAAATGGGGGAAATGTGTTTCAAATATTATGTTATATTGGTTCATTTATGAAACATCATTTATTTTACGCAGGATCTATAACATTGTTATGCTGTTTCATTTATGAAATGAAATAGTTGGATCAAAGTAGTGTTGGAGTAAATCTTTTATTAATAAAATAATATTTCCTAAGTTTATATTATTTTTATATAAAATTCCCCAAAATTAACTTGTATCATTTACCCATGCAAGTAGAGGTTAGGGCCCTTCTAAAGAATTCACACTCTCATGAGATCAATTGTACCCTCATATTTCCAATCTGAGATACAGTTTATGGGTTACAAGGATTAAAAAATAAAATGATATTTATTTAATTATTTTATTTAATGCCACCTCCCAAAAATTAGATTCTACAGTTGGCCCGTGCCAACCAATGTTAAGATCCACCTAACGAAATCACACCCTATTGTGTGCAAAAGTACTCTATGATTTCCATTCTGAGATACCTTTTAAAAGATATAAATATTTGAAAATAAAATAATATATATTTAATTATTTTATTTATGATCATGTTCCAAAATCTACATTCTATAGTTGGATCACGCTAGCCAATGTTAGGCTCCACATAAGAAATTCACGCCATCAAAAGCTCAACAGTGGTCTCATATTTTTAATCCACATCACCATTCATGAGTTATAAGGATTTAAAAAAATTTATATTTAACTATTTAATTTATAGGTATTTTATTTTCTGGTTTTCTCGGTAGAGACCCGCACCATCTAATGTTACGTCACACTTATATTAACCCTTCAATACAAAGTGAAACAATGGAATCGTATATATAAACTCACTATACTTTTAATATATATTAATAATTTTCGAAAAACTATTCCTACATGCTATTTAAAAAAAATAACATTTTTTGACTGACCGTTCCAGGAACACTGGGGCTCAAAATTGCATGAAATCTAATTTCATAGACACTAAATATTCCTAGAAATTTTCCAAAATAATAGAAATATCTAAGCCACTACATCGTCCACACCATAAGCCTTTACGTCCCTAAAATCCAATCCAATGGATTTCAAAACATATTAGGGTACGAATATGAACCTAAGCGTCCCTCTCCCATATGCTTTCCTCGAGATTCATGTGATTCCACCGAAATCACAATTGAGGAATTGAAAACCCTCAAAGGTTCCTCTTCTGTCAGTCCTCTATCTCCATTGTAATCTTTGCAAAATTCACCCAATCGCCATGTCCATCTCACCCCAGTCCGTGATGTGCGATGGGTAATGTATGTGTCCCCTTAGCTGGGATACGTGTAAGATGTCATGAACCCGCACTATCTTTGGAGGTAGTGCCAAGGGATATTCCACATAACCCCTTCTACAAAATAATAGAAATGTCTAGATGAACATTAGAGATAAATTTCTATTATAGACAAATCTCATTATCCCACGTCGAGGAGAGTCCCAAAGAAACACATGTTCTTCCTCCTCCAACTCCAATGTTATTTTTCACCTATCAGCCTTTGACATATTACGTCAGTGTGAGGTCTTCATCCAGTCCTGGGTTTCTCGCACCTTCTCTATTGTATCCTACAATAACCTCACGAATATGTTCACTAACTCCACGGGGTCAGTCCAGTATTGTGTTGACCTAAAGGTTTCCTGGACAAGGCCTTTTACGGTGTCATACCGATGGTGGAGTGGTAGCATTTGTTTTATAAAAACTCAACCAGAGTTAATTGATCCCCCATATAAGACCAAAATAGTGGATTTATACACATAGCATGTCCTCTAGTAACCGAATCGTCCACTCCATCTGGTCATTTCCTATGGTGCAATGTAGTGCTCAAGTGCAGATATGTCCCAAAAGTCTCTTTCAATCCCTTCCTCAACCAGGATGTAATGTGTGCCCCTTGATCGTTGACTATCATTGATGGGAATTTTTGGATTCAAACAATCTCTTTCTTGTAGTGGTATCCCTTGTTCTCTATGGTTATATGTTTTCGAAAAGCTAGAAAGTGACTACATGGTGTGTTGGTCAATAATGTCCATGATGGTACAGTGTCCCCGGGAAGAACGTGATAAACCCATCACAAATTCTATCAATATCATTCCTCAATCCCTAATTTAAAGACTAAGAAATAAATAATATAACCCTTCCAAGTACAAGGGATTGACATGGTGTGTTGAAGACCATGAAACTAATTAAACAATATATCATCTTTTATATTAATCAGTAAGCCTGGCTTCAACCTGTTCTGACATCCGCAATGTCTTTTTTTGACACCCACATGCCTATCATGATGCATCTCATCACTATAGGTATCTGCTACTACTATTTTGCATCCTCTGAAAATAACAACAGGTTCCACCCCATTCAAATATTCATCTAGGGTATTCCTGGTGGAAAACATAGAACTCAAATTCTCAAATTCGGTATTATCGAGTTGTGCCTCCCTGAATCACATTAAGAGTGGATCGGTAATGTCCATTTATTAGAGGTAAGATGCCTCATCACTATTCTAGAAGGATAAATTTTATGATGCCAAATTCTTTGTTTATTCATTTAAAAACAATGAACATTATCCCTTATTGAGGGAATCTGCTACAAAGATTTTCTTGCCAAGAGTGTAGACTATTTCAAACTCATAGTCTGGGAGGAACTCCATCCAAAGTTTATAAATCAGGATCAAATCCTTATGAGAGAGGATATACATGATATAGTTGTGGTTAGATAAGATGGTAAACCATTCCCCCAAAAGGTAGTGGGAACACATCTTTAATTCAATGACACCCGATGATAAGTCATGGTCAGGGTGCTCATCAAACACTGTCTAAATTGCTGTAATGGAAATAGGATCCTTAAGATCTATGCAAAAGGTTAACCATTTTAATAGATTTATTCTTTAATATACCCTTTTTAGTGGATAATCATTCACTATGACCACTTTGAAAATGTGCTATTAATCCACACATAACCTCGCACATTGGGTCATACTAAGCCCTTCCTCTACAAGACCTACATGTACACCTACAACTTGTGAGGCTCTACGGAATCTTGTTGATATATTGATTCTGATATCGGTTCCACCTCAGTGTGTTTAATTATACAAATATCCATATCCCTATTAGGAGGTTTACCAAAAATCATCTTCTCGAAGGATGTCCTCGTACTCCTACACTAGTACAAGGAACTAAAAACTCAAAACCTCCAATGCCATGTGGGTATGGCTAGAGGACTCTAGAGTGATAAGCTGCACCCCCTAATGAATGTGTTTATCCCATGTTACATGGGATTCTTTTTTTACTGGACATAGGAAGCCAACTCCATCTTTGTAGACATACTATATCATTTTTCAAAAAACATTCAATGTGTACTTGAACTGTAGATGAACAGTCCATAGCCAAAATAGCATTATAAGGCCTCGACGGTGCCCCCAAGAGGAATAAATTGAATCTCTCACCTCATGGGTAAGATAAAAACATTTTTATATGTGTTATTATCTAGTATCCTCCTATTGGTATCTCTAGACATATGGGTCTTGTCAACGGTTGAACTAGAAACTCTAGATCTTGAACAAGATTCATGACAAGAAAGAATGATGAGAGATTGTATCTTTTAATATGGAATTTTATAGTATAAATATTACATAAAACAAATCATTTCTAGAGACCTTGGGTCATATTCTTTGACCGGATGCAGCTACCCCCATTTCCTTTCCTCCAGCTCCCTGATCCTTGTGTGGACCACATTGGGAAGGAGGTTGTATCATGTCAAAATATATACCACTTCCTACCACTCTCCCATCTACTCTACATCATCTTTTTCCATGAAGATCCATATATTCCTATCACTATCTCTACCTCAGTGGCCCATCCATCATTTCACTATCAATATGAAGGTTTCTACAATCTCTAGAGAGATTTCCCCATTTATCATTTGAAAATATTAAAATATTCCAAATTAGACTGGACTCAAACCATAAGCATTGAGATGTAGATCCCTTGTATTGGGACTCCATCTTAGAATATACCACATGTCCATGTTTTTTCAACTGATGTCATCATAATTATTTTTCATCGTTGATATCCAATGGATTTATATGTTCATCCAAAGGACTTTCAAAAAAAAAGTTTCTCTTTACCACCCTAGACTAAGAAGGAATTCACAGAGGAATAGTGCTAGCTCAAATGTCCATAAACACACCTCACTTGGAGGTAATAGCCCTAATGTAATTGTCTTATCTAACCCATCGAGTACCTATAATGGTCGGTATACCTCGATGAATAATCATCTATATATTGTCACTCTGCTGATGTTCTAGAATTTCATGGCCACACATACCTTGTAGCTTTGATTACAGGCCCCCCTTCTCTGAGAATGGATCTCAAGTTCTATCTATGTAAGAGTTATCACATCATATGTTTTGGTAGTTTAAAAAACGCCATTACCCTGCTAAGTCAAATAGAAGGATCACTCGCAAGACCATCATATGATCTAATGTTGTCATTACTAGATATAAATCTTAGTCACCAACTCATGAAATTCTTTAGCCTCATATGAGTCAGGATAAACATTGAATGTGAGGGGTCGTTTTTGCTGAAACTAGTGATGTAACCTCAAACTATGAACCTTATCTACATGTACTATGTGTACTGTGTGACAATCCATGGGTTTGGGTATAGCTGTTACACCCCCCGATGGTTTTGTTTTCCAGTACAAACCCATACACCCTTCTCGTCACCCCACAAATCATCCTTATGATAACATGGTGGAATCTAGACTAGAAGTCTACATTGAAGCATCTTGAAACAAACATGATGTACCATGACCAATAGACTATCCTTGGTGAGATGATTCATTATGGACACAAAATACTCATCCAAATCATATACGATTCATATAACATTTTTTTCCTACCACTAGAGTTTTCATGTTTCGATACAAAATGTAGAATTCTGGGTCCTAGTATATGGATGTTTGGGCTTCCCCACCAACACTTGATTCCCTGGGCTAAAATCCGTACTTGAAACACATAACCCTATTTCCCAAAATCACATTCATGGAATCTTGGTTATTACGGTAGAACTAACCACCATTGATAACCCTCTATCAAGACCCATCCCCTGGGGCCCATGTCATGACTAACACAAGCCCACATCCCACAGGCCTAGGGCTGGAGACTAGCTCCCTGTAGGAATATCCGAATCAAATGGGAGTCACATTCCAATGTACCAGTACACACATAGAAAACATGAATCCCAAGAATGGTTGAACATTATTTTAAGGACCTTCTTGTTTGTGTTATCCCAACTATGCGGGATGGCTGTCCCTCAATCTACTATTCTCTATTTATTTACATTCCCCTAACTGTTATTGGAATCCTCAATATCATTTTTGAATGTGATACTGATTAAAGGGTGATGACGATGGTCATGACCTCATTCAACCACAATATTGTCTAGTTTCTTAATGCATTCCATGGGTCATTCTATGTGGCTTCATGAGACCTCATCATGGATAGGATGATTAATTATATTAGAGATTTTTTCGAGGTTGATGTCTACCTAGAGTTTTCTATGCCACCACTATGATACTCATCCCTATGGTCAGGGATCTGTCCTCCCTCACATATTACATACCTATTAAACTGTGAAACAACACATACAAAATACACGATCACGTGATTAATAGGATACTCCCTCCCACTATCATAATTGGGAGTCTGATGAACAACATGGAATTATTCGAGGTAGGTCCCCCCAATCATCTATTAACATTTCCATAGAAATGATGGTTGATATCAATAGAAAGTCGATATTACATAATTTGGGTATTGTGATATTACATGGATAAGGCCTACAATATATTAGAGTGGGGTTTTATTATCATGGTGAGCTATTACATGGGATTATCGATTTGAGTGGTTGATATCATTTTTATGTGCTTCAATTCCCCATGGTTTTTCATTAGACATATCAGTTAAATTTGAGGCTTTTTAGGGTAGTCTATTTCATTAGACAATGGTATACCGTGTCTCCGATTGTTTTTAACATGTTCCAGGATACTCTCAGTAGGTGTCTAAACCGTTCCATGAAATATGGCTCCACTCTCCCTTTCTGGTGTAAGAAAAAAATATTTGATTATCCCATATTCTCCTAAGTATTGAAATTGTGCTATCCATGAATTCAATTTGTGGATGTATTTGTGTATTAAAAAAAATAATTCATGAATATTCTATGTGGGATGGTCAATCGGTCATTTGTGAAAAGAGGAGTTTAGATTTTGATATGTCATAGTCATCTAGAAGAATTTAAAAAATTGAGAATATCATGGGATTTAACCATTGTTACCACTTTTTTGAATATTTTGGATCTCCCATAACTGATGGAGGGATTCCTATTTTCATTATGAATGTCTTATTAGTAGGATCATGAATTGTATCACATATTATAATAATCACATTCTGTCTTTTGGATGACACATCACCCTTGTAATCATTCTCCATACATCCCACTCAATACATTTTCAAGCTTTCCTCACGGCCTCGAAGACCATTATCAATAGAATTGTTAAAACTATGCCATTTTTAATTTGGGATCCTCATTCATAAGGGAAGTTCCATTGCAATTCTTAGAGCAGGATGGCTATCCTATTGGAAGTTGGAAGTATCAATGTCTTTAGTGTTATCGACTCTATGAAATTCCTCTTGGAAAAACATTCATGTGATGTTATAGATGGTTGTTCAACATCAGCCAAGATGATTTTAGGGTAATATAGTGGTGATTTGACCTCTCCAAAAGATAATGTTTCTTTACTATAACATATTTTAAGGATTCATGTTTATAAACTCTATAAACACACGGGTTTGATGGGGGGGTGTGGGGAGAATATCTTCTAGGGGAATAATTGTATAGGGGTTAAGCTTTTGTTTCCCGGGTTCCCTACACTAGTTATCTCAATTTTAATGTTTTCTAGATACACCTCCTTCATTATGGTCTTTCTATATAACAACCATCATTAATTTTTGAGAACTATATCATTACTAGAGGACATTGATAATTTCATTTTTATTGGTGCATCATCAGTATATTTATAAGACAAATATAATAGGAACAATGTGAATAGGATCCATGGCCACGATGGGTGGAACATCATTCCCTGGTGTTAGGAAATTCCTTTTAAAATTTAACTTCTTTTTTAGCACATATGACATCAATCTGTGTCTATAAATGATTCAACTACGAAAAAGGCCGTTAGCCGAGAATTGAGTTGTCTCTATTATCACAACCCAAAGGAGGAGACATTATATCACCTCTTCCTCTGATAAAAATTTTAATTGCCTATCTGGAAAGGCATGTGGATTCCCAGAGTGGTGCTACTGGAATCTACCAGTGATTTATTTCTTCATTCATGGATCAATGATGTGGCATGTTATTATCTTGAGAATATAGTGAGGGTAACTCTTCATTAAGAGGAATGATAGTTCTTACGGATGGCCAATAACCAATAACTCCATGAAAATATCTTTATTTACTAAGTGTCAATGCACAATCAGAAGAAATACCTTGTCAATGATTTGGTTGGGCTCGAAAAGAATTAGGAATAGTCAACTACATTGGGGAGAGTGGTTCGATTTGTGATTAACTTTTTTTCATCCTTGATTGTGCCTCCGCAAGATCATTTTGATTATTAGCGACCTCCTAATAATTGGTTCAAAATTAACATGGACATCTCCATTCATCTCGGTATCAAAAACAAAGTTAAAATTCTATGATACTCTAATGGGTCAGTTGTCATCACCAGCAACAATTTCTATGGTATTAGTGACCTATTATAGCTAAATACAAATCATTTTCTAAGGGGAATGTGGATTTATATTCAATTGGAATTTTTCTAACTAACATAGAGTCAGATAATGTTGTTCTCATCAGCTCTTTATAGGGAAAGAGAATCATTCACTAGGGAATAATGTACATCATCTTAAAAATAATGGGAATCAAAAACCAATCTATCAATGACCATATTTGGAATTATGGAAACAAAGTTGATGAGTTTTTCATTTCAATTTTTAATCATGGTAATCATAGATATATATTTTCAAGTTTGGGTTCCCTCCCTTATGAGTTGAAAATCTGTTTTGAGCTAATTCTATTGGATAGTACTATATTAGGCCTTCTAAACCTAGTTGTCTATTGGGTCCGTAAATAAAATTTCTATTATTGGATGTAAATTATGAGATTATGTTAATTCCTTTTGGATGTACTAACTCATATCATTCTTTTGTGGATCTACTGAACATATTTACCATGGAATATCATTATTATTATTATTTTGGTTTTCAATGATGATATTTTTCATTATAAATGTAATAAGGTCCATGATAATTAGTTATATATTATTCACTAGAATCATAAAACGAATGAATTATATATAAAATTTACTAAATGTGATGTCGGGGTTCAATAATATTCCTTTCATATCAATATTTTCTCCATGGATGGAATCTTTGTAGATCCTATGAGAACAATTGAAGTATAATAATGGCTTATACCAATGAATATAATTAAAAAACAAAATTAAAATGGATTTATATTTTATTATAGGTGATTATTTCACATAAACTGTTAATATATATTATATTGAACTGGGTTAAGATTAGTCAGACAAAGGAATGTGAAGAATGTTTTGAAGAACATAATCGGATAGTTTTCAACATTAATATTTTTACTCTACCATCTGTGAAATTTGTGTTTGTGATAAACTATAATGTATCTAATAATGAACATAGTTTTCTCATAATCCACATTGATAATGTTATTGCATATGAATAAATTCAAAATTTGGATTAAATAAAGAATTATTCAACCCAAGATCTATAGTTGAAATATAATATCTATCATTGATGATATTTAGATATTATTAGAATGGTTAATGATGTACGATATTCATGGATCACAAAAACAAAAAATTCTTTTTATCATAAAAATATCTTCACATGATGAAAATTTAATGACATTATATTAAGGAATGTTATTTAAGAATACACTACCACCTATGTAGTGAGGATAAAGTCGCACACCAACTCACAAGGGTCTGACTCGCCACTACCATCAGACCACCTCTAACAGGAAAGGTACTAGAGACCATAACTGATTATGTATATTCCCAAAAATGATAGAATTTGTCTAACATACCTAGACACACACATACACATCTCTATGTCCACTCAGTGATAAAATTTAGAACAATTTAATCTAAATAATTAAGACAGAAATGATCTCATAATATAATATAACAGTAATGTATTTAAAAGTTGTATAGGGTAAAAATATAATCCCAATATATAATTGTTAAGAGTCTATCCTACTCTAATTGATAATAATATTGTGAAATTCAGTATCCTGGTAAACCCCCCAATATTTCAAGATGCTGTTATATTCCACCCACACTATGTCCTCCCAGGATACCATCCAAAGGGCTATTATCTACATATTACATGACATGTGTAGGAAAATCCCATGCACGAGTGAGTGTAAAAATATATGTTTGGACATCCAAAATAAACTAAAAAAGAACCGCCTTTTATATTCAGATCAATATAATATATAATAATAAATGTATAACAGTGAAACATAAGTATAATATAGAAGGAATTTGTGCCAATAAGAGATCACAACCAACTACCAACCATAACATTATTCTATAGGAAACACTAATTATGGGATAATCCACTCCATGAGATATTCTATCATTAATGTCACCCAATTAATATTTCATGATCATTCAGCCCCACCCAATAATGGTCAATGGTCTCAGAAACCCCTGATACGCAGATTAGGGGTCACACATAGACCCATTATTAAAGACCACAAATTGAATAACGATCAACCATCTACGTATAGGATCATATTTCAATGATTATAGAAACTATACTAATATGTCCTACATGATGGATGTCCAATTCTATGATCTAGGATTTTACACTAATTCCACAAATCCCACGTAGGGTAAAATGATGATTGGGGTCACAATATAGTCTCACTGAGAAACATTAATAGTATTATCATTGACTCATACTTTAGAGGGGATCACATTCATATGCTATAGATATAAGGCCACATTGTACCCTTGAGGTCATAGATCAATGAAACTCACTCATTAAAGAGTAGTCTACAATAAATAAAATGAAATTATTCAACCACAATTGATGGGTGTACTCAAAGTGTAATAGGGGTACATGGTGTTTCTAGATATCCCTAGGTCTAACCCCATGTCAAACCCTCACACAACATGTAAAAATATAAGTACACTACGTGTAAGAATAGTTCAAAACATTTATAGATCATAAACACCCTCTTTGTGGGTCGTGGTCATTTCCATAAACATGTCATGCCCATGTTATAACCAATATAAATTTAGTTGAGTGCATTTCTGAGTACACAATGTTCCAATGGTTGTTAACCATTTCCCATTTCCATGTACATTCGAATGTTCATGTTGTGCCATTGCGAATGGGTCACGTGATATTTGATGCTTAACTCGATCTGAAACCCATGAACTAAATATGGGGGTCATAAACACTAACTAATTCCATATTAAACGATGGTTAACCCATGATATTAAATATCTTTAAGGGTCTTCTTAAATGATGTCATGCATGTTTCCAAAGTATCCAAACATGACTGAATGTGTATATTAACTTTCCAATGAAAAATTCCACCTACACTTTCTAGAATCGATTCATAATTATTCTAAGAAAATAATTCATCATGAAATATCCAACCACATATTTCAATCCTGGATGAAGATAGTCTGTATATACAAATAATTAGTCTCCAATCATCCACCCTCATTATTGTACCTTTTTTTCACCGTCAATCAAAAAATTCTCATACAGTATACATATATTTCACTAAATAATAGTAACACAATGATCAAATACATTGTATTTCATCGATCCACCAAAAAAAATTCATGAAGAACATTAAATGAAAGGGTGAAGAATAAAATAATCCAAACGATGTGGTGAATGAACCTTGTAATATCATTTTTCATCAATAATTATTTCTATTAAAAACTATCAATGATGATAAATAAAACAGAACAAAGAAAATATAGTCCCATTAAATTATATCTATTGGTAATGATGATTTCAATTCAATTAGTTGAATTTATCAAGATTTTTTTGGTATTAATAATTAGGATGGAAAACATATCATACTGAGAGTTTCAATAATTTTTGGATGAATAATATTTCATTATTTCTGTCATTTATGAGACCGGTGATCTCTGTTGTCTCAACGATCCACGATCTGGTCCCAATCCATTGTTGTTTTCAATGAATTCTATACCCCAATATTTTTTGGGTCGCTTAGTTTTAATGTCAAACCCTGAGTCAAATACAATAATTTCATACTTATAAAAAAAATCATTCATTATATTTACTTTGATAAATTAAAAAAATAATGAATCAATTCTCTTCAATCTACACCCATGATAATTTTTCTACAAAACCAATATATGATAAATTTAATGTCATTCCTAGGTTAAAACAAATATTCTGAAAAAATAATGTTTCCCAAATATTTCAGAAATATGATCCCATTCAAGAGTTATGTATACTTTTTGAAAAAACTTTTCATTCAAAAATTTTAATTTATTTAATTTATTTCTGTCATTTATTCAAGGAACACAGGACCACATCCTCACAAGCCATCTCAGCGTCTATTCTCAAAAATAATTCATATAAAATCCATAAATAATATATATAAAATTATAATCAATAAATTCTATGCACCATATGTCTTTTCATTCTAAATAATTAAAAACTCTACTAAAAATATAACGGTATGGGTCTTACTTCTATGTATTATTCTCCTAGGTGCTCTCATGATGATTCTAGTGCAACCACTAGATAAACTCAATAGAATATTATTTGTGAAAATGGATCCTCTCATGATTATCCGTGATCTCCAGTATATAATTATCATAGGTTTCTCTTTCATTAATTTCTAGATTTCCCCAATCGATAACATGTGACATGACACAGGCATATCTCCTTAGCTATGACAGGTCGAAGCCACTAAATAACTAGTCCAACTATGATTATAGCTCTATGTATAATACCACATCATCGATCCTACACAGTATCCTTAAATGACCAAGGAATATGTTTGGTCCACTAGCTAATATACACTGAGAGGGAAGGGGGTGAATCAGGGTATGGAAAATAAAAACAACTTCACCTATTGATCTTTTTCCCTATTAAGAGTAACACCCTCCTCACTCTGTCATGTAGAAAAGTATATGTTGAGATTTAATCATGCACAAGACACATCAATTTTTACTTGGTTCACCCTCACATGGCTACATCCAAATAGAATACACCAACAATGTGTCAATGTACTATATCCACTAAAAGGGCACTGCTATTTACAATTTCATAGCGGACACACTGTCCCTTCTGGTCTACATCCATTCACATTTTGAAAGCTCACTACTCTCTAAACTAAATTGTTATCACCAATTCTTCATAATATCTCATCACATTTTAAAGACATGTCGGTCGATTCATTCTCACTAATGCATTCATCATCATCTACATGTAAATGCTCTATTGAAGTCCAATTTCTCCACACTGATGAAATCCATTTTACCATAGTACTACTAGAAAACTCCAAATATTTCATGCAACCCATACTTTCTCATGCACGAAACATTATTTCCTAGAATTCAAGATTCCACTTTTGTCAGAAAACACCCCTTTCTGAAACATCAATCACACACGCAACTCAAATATTTCATAAAACTTTTTTTTCTTGCATGAAACTCAAAATCTTTCGCGAAACTCCCTCTGTGTGAAATTATTATGTGATATAGTGCTTTGATATTCTCTAAGTGTTAATTTATTTCAAATATGCGGAGTCACCTCTTATTTATAGGCTTCTTTGACCCCTACATAGAAGATTTACCATGTCGTGCAAGATTCTCTTTGAGAGCCCAAAACCCCATTTGATATCATATTGGGCACACTAGTTTCATTCACTTAACCTCATCATTCACGCACATTTTCAAATCTTTCGCTCACTTCATGAAATTACCATTTTTCGACATTAGGATCTGGAAACATGCCTTGGGTGCATGTTTGCTAAATAGAACTAGTTTAGATCTGTTCTTTTTGTACCACCTCCATATCATCCATTCCTTTTACATTATACTTTTTTAACATATATTGTCAAAAATATTTCTGGAACTTGAGAAATCGACATGGAAACCCTCATTGTCAACAAAAAACAAGCTTTGTCAAAAAACACAAACACCTCAAAAATGGTTCAATGTTACCTAATGGAATTTTTCCATACCGAATATCAGATACCACATGCCATTTGGTCCAACAATCTATAATGAACATATATGCCAGTCCCTCATGAACATATGTGTTGGTCGGAGTGGACACTCAAGAGGGGGGTGAATTGAGTTCCAATTAAAATTTCTGTTAAAATATTGTCTAGTTTAAATCCACCGATTTATAAAATAAGTTAATATGTAGTGAATTTATACCGATTGTAAATGTTCACTTATCTTCTCAATGATTTATTAGGTCTCAGTTAGTTTAACCATTGTATCAATCTAACTTTTGAAAATAATCTACTGATTTACAATAAGTGTAAACACTTGCTAATTTAACTATCAAAGTTGCTTTAAAATAGTTTTGTATTTTCAAAGCAATAACAGCAGAATAAATATGATATATGTCGTATACTTTAAACATAACTAAAATATGAACAGTAGATATAACAAGAGGTTTAGTCTCAATCCAAGACTTAGTCCTCTCAAATATATATAAATATGATCCACACCTTGGATCGGGGTTAACAGCAGTTCTACAAAACTGTACAGCCCATGCAGGGACCTCTACCACTGTTCTTTGTGGGAAACAAAACAAAGACCAGGTAACACAATGACCACTTCCAAAGTTTAAGTGGTTAAACAGAAGTTAAGAGAATTTGAGTGAGGATTTTGATATCCTACAGTTCAGTGCAGGAGACAGTGTGTGTAAAGATATAAAGAGTACACCACACTACTCGAAAGTTAATAAATAAATCACGTAGAGAATATAGATGAGAGATTAGAAAGATCTAGTGATTATCAATGTAGCTATGGAATCGTTGGATTCAGAAAGAATGCTTCAGAGTCCTTCTCTGGTATATCTGTTGAAAAACAGAGTGTCGTTTTTCAGCTTGTGTTCTATAGGAGTTAGAATGATCTCTTGATTCGTTGTGTGTTCTTCAGCCGTATTGGATTGCACTCATGAGAGTTCATAGAATGTCTTGAAATCTCCTTCTTGTTCAGCACACTGCACTTCAGTGTATGTAAGTTCTTCATGTTGTATCTTCACACTTGCACACTGCTTTTCTTCTTGTTTCTTTGTTGCTTATTTTTTCTTTCTCTCTTTGTTACATGTACTGCATCTCAATCTTTCTTATATTCCACGAGTTCTGTCAGTATGAATGATTCCCTTTTCATAGGTACGAGATACAGTTTCTTGACATGCCAACAACTAACATTAAATAATAGTAATTTCATTAAAAAAACAAATATGGCAGTTAGAATTATTTAAAATAATATTGACAAAAGCTTAAGAAGCGATGTCACTGTGATAATGGAAACAGTGTCTTCTTCACGGTGTCTGATCATAGTGTCTGGTCACGGTGAGTGGTCACGATGTCTGGGTCACGGTGAGTGGTCACGGTGTCTGGTCAGAGTGAGTGGTCACGGTGTCTGGTAACGGTGTCTGGGTCACGGTGAGTGGTCACGGTGAGTCCTTCACGATGTCTGCATACTTAGAAAAATATCTGTATTTGGACTAAGACAGTGATATGCAGAATATGAGTTAAGGTTAATGATTAGAGATAATATATGAGAGAATTGTGATCATGCATAATACTTTTAAAGAGTAATTAACATCCATAAGATTTTTTTATTATAAAAACATGATGTGAATCTATTGTTGAGTTTGAAGAGAATTAGAAAGATGCGCACTGAAGATCAATATTAATTAACAGTAATGGGATTTGTGATCATTATAACATGATTAACACATGAGGAGTCCAACAATATCCCCCTTTTTGATGATCACAAATCATATATAGGAAGAATATAAATGACATGTAATATTAAAGATACTATAATAGAAAAAACATTATAGAATAGATACTTGTAGTTTTTCTCCCCCATTTATACTATTATAGAACTGATACCTGTAGTTTTTCTCCCAGTTTAGGGATTATCAAAAAGTAGATAAAATGAAATGAAACTCGGTAGTTGTCATTAAAAAAGGGTTTAGAATACAAATTTCAGGAGAAGTACAGACTGTAAACAAGAAATGACATCCCATCAAAAAGAAAAACAGTCACAAGACTCTTGAGGGATCCATTTTTTTCTTGCCTTTATCAGCAGCAGGAGCTGGTGCTGAATTAGAAGAAGGCATAGATGTGGTAGACAACGAGGGTAAGGGTAGACCTTCAAAAACAGATGGAACCAAAGTAGGACCAGTAGAAGATATAGGCTTAGTTTGGTGAAGAATGACTGGCCGGATCTGAGAAAGGGCTTGGCTAACTGTCATGGCAGTTGAGGCTATGGTAGGTAGTCCAGGTCTAAGGGGTGCTGCAGCTGGAGCAACTATAGCAGTACTCTTCACATGAAGATAAAACTTCAAAAGATTGATGAAATCAGTAATGTTTTCACCCCCAAACTGCATATCCTTTTCAAAATCAGCCTTATTCTCCAGAAATCTGTCCAACAATCTGGTGAACTCTGAAAGTGTTTGAAATTGAGCTTTAAAAGCTTGAGTCAATGGAGGGATTCTCAGATTTTCCACAAGATATCTAAACTGATCTGTCATGTCAATTTTAGAGAAAATCCAGGAAAGATACACATATATTTTCTTGGAGATATCTTGTTGAGAATCATTGGCTATATTAGAATGAATCCTAACCAAGTCCAATGCTCTATCACTTTTCTTAATCACTTCTGAAAAAGATGACAGATACAAGGCACTGAAGGCATTCTGAAATTCTTCCTTAATTATGGATATCATCATATAATCATCCAAAGACGGTGTGGAGGTCTAACCAGAAGCCCGTGAATCCATGACAGCTTTGGTTAGAACTTTGAGCTGTTTCAAAACATTTTGCAGACATCCAGTGTATTCATCTGTAAACTTATTCAGATTTTCCACAAGCTCTCTCAGGCATTCCAGCATCTTGGTGTGACTTTTTCCAATCTTTTCATCAAATGAATGTAGGTAAGGATGTACTTGAGACACAATCTCCCTAGAAAGGAGGGAATCAAAAGACTCAGAAGAAACAATAGCAGGTGCAGGGGCAGAAACAGGAGCAGGCTCTGATCTCAAAGATAACTCATTCTGCAGACTTTATACCATACTTTTCAGATTTTCAACATCAGCACTCAGTATCTTATTCTCTACTCTGACTTCTTGAATTTCTCGGATCATCCTTGGTTGAATATGCAAGATTATATTTTCCAGAAGAATTCATGCATCTTCTTGACTTAATTGAGTCACTGGGCATGGTTTAGTGGGGACAATTTTCTCAAATCCAGCTAACAAAGTCTCACCAAAAATGTTCAGATCGTCTTTGGTCAAAACGGAATGAAGCTCAGGTAAGGATGCAGGTAAATGTAGAGGTTCAGATTCTGGTTGAAGGTCAGAGTCATCTTTAGACTCAGATTCTGATCTTGATTGAGGTTGGGGATCTGGTTCTGGTTCTGAATGAGCTAAGGACTTCAGTTGAAAAAGAGAAGAAATATCCATTCCAGTTTCATTCACTTGTTGTTACTCATTCACATCATAAAAGCTTGGGAACTCATACCGAGAGTGCACAGATTAAGTAACAGAAGGTTGGGAAGCTTCAGTAGATCCAGCTTCCACAATATCAAGATTTGGAGTTTCCTCCCCATCAACTTCTGCTTCCCTTTCAGATTCTTGAGGTTCAGGAACATGGACAAGATCCACATGATCATCCCTAATCTCTTCAGCAAACTCTTTCCTTGCCAGCTGAAAGGAAATTTCCATTCTTTCTTCAGCATATGGAATAATCTTAGAAACTGATTGTTCCATTGGATAAGCTTCCAGACTTGCTTCTTTCTCAACAGAAAGAGTCTCTTCAACAAAATCTTCCTCTAAAGTTACTTTCTGTTCTGAACCAGGAAAAAACAAATTCCTTACAACATTGGGATGAGCTCCATCCTCATGAAGAACAACTGAAGGATCCTTAGTCCTTTCCTTTTCAACAACAACTTCCTCTCATTGAGGTATTTCAGCAAGGATAACAGCAGGGATAACAACAGTTTCCTCTTCAACAGGAACTGTTTCCATTGGAGGCATTATAGATTCTTCTCTAGGTGGAACTTCATCTATTACTTCTTCATGTTATTCTTCTTCTGAATACTCAACCACTTCATCTGGTTCAAAACTAGGATCATCTAGGTTCTTAGGCCTTCTTGGATAGTCAATAGGATTATACTTTTTATACAGTTGATCACTATCCTCAACCCATTTCTTTTTCCAGGGATTCCAGCTAATCCTCATCCTTCTGATGATAGGCATGGATATACATAAATGAAGGTCCTCTAATTTTTCTTCATTCGGTCCAACCATCCCTTTTGAAAGTAACATGGCTGAGATCATCATAGAATAAAAAATGGAGGTGTATTTGGAAGTTACTTTGATCAGCTCACAGATATGGTTGATAACATACTTACACAGATTGATGTTATGGTAATTATTCAAAAGGTGAATCAGGAACACATCCTGATACTTCATCACAGAAAATCTCTTTTTCTTAGAGTAACCAAATTATGAACAAACATGAACATAAGTCTTGTCTCTCAATCCAGTTCAGCAGTTATGGCCCTTCGCTTGGTTCCATTTCCAGTAAGATTTTCCAAAGAGGTTTCTAGGTCAAAGATGTTGGTTGTTGGAGGAGGGTCTCTCTGTTAATCTTCACACACTCTTTCATGTGGAATTCTTAGACAAGCAGCCAACAAAATTGAAGAGAAAGAGCACTTCTGACCATCGATCCAGCTGGTTACCAAAAAGAATTCTCCAAACTCAAAAGAGAACTTCACATACTGATAGAATTGAGATACAAGCCTCGGGTAAATTGGTCTATTCTGTCTAGTGAACCATTCAATCCATCCTTGTTTTTTTAAAACTTTCAAAACTAAGGATCTTCTATATAGTAACCATTCAGTGCAAACCTTTTTTCAGGTACAATGGTACGTCTTACCAAGTTTGGGTTTAGAGGTCCTTCGGGAGCTATCCTCGGTATCCTCTTTTGTTGGTTAGAGAGGCGCTTCTCAGACAAGGGTGAAGATGGACGCTTCATCCATGGCATTCACTAAAGGTTTGGGCGAGAGGGATGAGAAGGTTCAGGAGAGAATTCGAGTATGGAATCGAATGAAACACTTATGTTTTATCATTTGGGAATGTCAAACGTCATAAAAACAAAAACGTGGGAAATAAAATAGAGGTGAAATAAAAAACAATTACCGCGATACAGGTTAAAAAAACATAATTCTCACGGTGAGACCATGAGTAGGTATTTATGATGAGACAGAAAACTAGTCATCGTGGTGAGACAGTTTATAGTCATCGTGGTGAGATAGTGAGCATTTAATATAGTCACGGTGAGACAGTGAGTTGTCAGACAATGAGCATAAAATAGTAACTTAGAAACAGTAAGTATGAAACCGTAAGGTAAAGTACAGTAATGTATTAAACAATAAGATCCGTAAGATATTCATTTATGATTAATCATACCAATATCATGTATGATGTAGTCTAATCTTTCATAATTTAATGTTTTAGTGAATATATCAGCAAGTTGATATTCAGTACCAATGAATTCCAAAGTGATATCACCTTTTTGATAATGATCCCTCAAAAATTGATGTCTTAAATCAATATGTTTTGTCCTAGAATGAGAAACATGATTCTTAGAAATATTAATAGCACTTTTGTTGTCACAATTTATTGAGACATGTTTGAATTGATATCCATAGTCTAGTAATGTGTGTTTCATCCACAAATTTGTGCACAACAACTTCCAGCAGCTATGTTTTCAGCTTCTACAGTTGATAATGCAATAGAAATTTGTTTCTTACTACACCATGATACTATTGACTTGCCTAAAAGATGACTTGTTCCAGAGGTGATTTTTCTATCTAGCTTACATCCAGCAAAGTCATCATCAGAATAACTAACTAATTCAAATGATTGTCCTTTCAGATAGAACAGTCCTAAATTGGGAGTATTCTTGAGGTATTTGAAAATTCTTTGTACAACATTTAAATGTGACTCTTTAGGGTTTTCTTGAAAACAAGCACACATACACACACTAAACATAATATCAGGACGACTAACAGTCATGTAGAGTAGACTTCCAATCATTCCTTTATATGTGGTTTGATCAACATATTTACCATTTTCATCAAGATCCATCTTACAGGTGGTTCTCATGGGAGTGTCACTACTTTTTGTGTTATCCAATCCAAAACTTTTTAAAAGATCTCAAGTATATTTACATTGAGTTAAAATAATTACATCATCATATTGAAAGATTTGAAAACCATGAAAGAATTTATGTTCACCCATTAAACTCATTTCAAATCCATTTTTAATCATTTTAGAAAAATCAGTACATAATGTAGTTTTTGAAGATCCAAAAATAATATCATCTATATAAATTTATACAACTAAGATATCTTTAGAAATTCATTTTATAAACAGAGTAGTATCAACAATTCCTTTTGTAAAACCTTTAGAAATTATAAATGTGCTTAATCTATCATAAAAAGCTCTTGGATATTTCTTTAAACCATATAAATCTTTTGATAGTTTGAAAATATGATTTGGAAAATGAGGGTTTGAAAATTCAGGTGGTTGTTCGACCAAAACATCCTCACCAATATATCCATTTAAGAATGCACTCTTGACATCCATTTGATATAGTTTGAAATTTAGATGTCCAGCATAAGCAAGTAAAAATCTAATAGCTTATAATCTGGCTATTAGAGAAAAAGTCTCCTCATAGTCAATACCTTCTTCTTGACTATAGCCTTGTGCAACTAGTCTAGCTTTATTTCTAACTATGTTTCCATATTCAACTACTTTATTTCTGAACACCCATTTTGTTCCTGTTGTGAAAGTGTCCTTAGGTCTTTCAACAAGATTCCAAACTATATTTATTTCAAATTGATTGAGTTCTTCTTTCATAGAAATTACCCAAAATTCATCATTAATAGCAGCATCAATGTTTTTAGGTTCAATCCGTGACAAGAAGGCTTGATGTTCAACCTGATTTCTAAGAGAAGCTCTAGTCTGTGTCCCTCTATCAAGAACAACAACATCTAAAGGATGATTCTTTAGAATTCTCGTTGATCTAGTAGAGGTAGGACTAGAAATTTCTGGTTCATCAACAGGTTGGGAATCAATAGAAGAAGGTTTTAGAAAATTTCCCGAACTGGTTGTCATTATAGCAGGTTCATTTGATTCATCATTAAGGTCCAGAACAGATAAATCATCTTCAATATTTTCAAGAGAGATTTTAGACTCATGTGGATCAGTTTCATCAAACTTGATGTGAACAGATTCTTCCACAGACTTGGTTCTCTTATTAAAAACTCTATAGGCTTTACTAGAAATAGAATAACCTAGGAAAATTCCTTCATCACTCTTGGATGAAAACTTGTCAATATTATCATTGGTATTAAGAATAAAGACTTTTCAGCCAAAGACTTTGAAGTAGTTAACCTTAGGTTTCCTATGGTTCCATAACTCACAAGGGATCCTCTTAAGAACAGGTCTAATTAAGACTCTATTGATAATATAACAAGCTGTATTTACAGCTTCAGCCCAAAAAGAAACAGGTAGGTCATACTCATTAAGAATAGTTCTAGAAATTTCTTGCTGGGTTCTATTCCTTCTTTCTATTACACAATTTTGTTGAGGTGTCCTAGGGGAAGAGAAATTGTGACTATAGCCATTGTGTGAGAAATAGGATTCAAATTCATGATTCTCAAACTCACAACCATGATCACTTCTTAGAGTTTTAATCTTAAGTCCACTAAGGTTCTCTACAGATTTGGAGTATTTAAAAAAGAAAGAACAAGCTTCACTTTTGTGAGCTAGAAAATATACCCAAGTATATCTAGAAAATTCATCTACTAAGACATAGACATAGTGCTTCCCATTTATGCTAGAAACTCTAGATGGTCCAAAAAAATCCATGTGAACCAACTCGAGAGGTTGAGAAGTTGAGACTTCTTTCTTTGGATTGAAAGGGATTTTGTGTTGCTTTCCCTTTTGACAGTGATTACAAACTTTGTCATTTGGAAACTCAAGTTTGGGTAGGTCTCTAACTAAGTTCTTCCTAGTAAGTTTTCTAAGTTAGTGTATATTACAGTTTCCTAATCTTCTGTTCCAATGCCAAGACTCCTTATGAAAAGAATTTGAACAAGTAATATTTTTCATGGCTAAAGAATTTAAATCAACATCATAAACATTTTCATTTCGCAGGGCAGAAAATACTAAAGCATTTTTAGAATTAAAAACATTGCAAAAATCATTTTCAAGTTTAACATTAAAACCATCATCACATAACTAAGAAATACTTAACAGATTATATTTATGTCCATCAACAAATAAAACTTTAGAAATTAATACTGAGTCAGTGTTACCAATCTGGCCTAAGCCAATGATTTTCCCATTAGAATTATCACCAAAGGTGATAAAGCCTTCATCAATTCTGAATAATCTTTTAAAGCATGAGAAGTCTCTTGACATATGTCTTGAACATCCACTATCCAAGTACCAACTCTTCCTACAGGAGCACTTTAAGAAGGTTCCCTACAAAACAGATTTAGATATGAAATGATTTTGGTACCCAGATTTTCTTGGGTCTAGACAGGTTAGCAATCAAAGATTTTGGTAGCCAAATTTGTCTTATGGATCTCATGAAATTTGTAGAATCAACAGACTTTGAAAGATAAACCTTATTAGATCCATAACTATGAATATAACCAGTTGAATCATATAAATGTCTAGAACTAGAATTAGCAGAATTCTGTCCATATTTAGGAATAAATCTATTCTTAGTAAACTGTCTCTGTCGAGGTTTTTAACCTATTCCAGTAGTGTATTTTGGTGAAACTTTATTTCCTAGCATTTGAGTTAGTGTTTCCTTTCCATTTGAGAATTTCTCTAAATCCTTTCTGAGTTTCTCATTATACATTTTCAGTTCAGTGTTCTCCTTTAATAGTTGAGAATTTTTCTCTTTTTCAACAGTAAGTTCAGTTTTACAAGTATTACTGAGAGAATGCTGTTTCTTTAATGATTTTTATTTATCTTTATGTTCATTGCATGTCTCTTCCATCATATTACAATATTCAAACAATTCCTCATTAGTTATTTTTACAGAGTCAGAATTAGATTATGCACTATCATTAGACTGATAAGAATTTAATGTAGGAGTATCTAGGGTTACCTCAGATGTGTAAGTCATAAAGCACATGTTTTCCTTATTTCTGGTTTCAGTCTCAGAAGCTTCAGATTCACTGGAGCTATCCTCAGAAGCGCTCCAAGTATCCTTCATATCCTTTTTGTACTTAGTGTCCTTGTAATCATATTTCTTCTTGAATTTGAGCTTTGGGCAGTCTGCTTTAATATGTCCTTTTCTTCTTTACTCATAACAGAAAACTTCATCACTTTTATATGGCTTTTTCCAATCCTTCTTCCAATGTCCCTTATTGTCATACTTTCCTTTGTAATTTGATTTTCTGAAGAATTTCTTCTTTCTATAAAATTTCTTAAACCTTCTGGCTATCTGAGCCATTTCAACATCACTATCAGAGTCTGAATTTTCACTGGTTGAACTATCAGTAGGTAGTTGAGCTTTATCTTTGTCCTTGCTCTTTGAAGAAGTAGTCTTGAAAGCCACTGATTTCCTCTTAGGTTCATCATCTTCCTCTTTATTCACCTTGAGTTCTTACTCATACATCATAAGCTTACCAATGAGTTCTTTGAAAGGTAGAGTAGAAATTTTCGATGACTCTCTGATTGAAACATATGTGCCTCTCCATTGGTCTAGTCAACATCTCAGGATTCTCATAATTTGTTCCTTTGCTGGAACAGCTTTTCCAAGTGAGTTCATTGTATTGACTATCTCATTAAACCTGAGATAAATGTCAGAAATAGGTTCATTAGTTTTTATTTTAAAATTATCATATTTAATAGTATAAGTATTTAATCTCATTTCTTTAACATTGGTTGTTCCTTCATGAGAAACACCCAAGGTATCCCAAATTTCAAAAGAAGTTTTACAAGAAGAAATTTTGTTAAACTCTTATTCTCCTAAAGCATAGTACAGGGCATTCATGGATTTACAATTATTATTGTAAGAAGTCTTTTTAGGTTCATCCCAAGTGGATCTAGCAGTAGTGGGAAGTTTATATTCTGATTCTATGGCAGCCCAAATATCAAAACCTATGCTTTCTAAATGAATTTTCATTTTACGTTTCCACTGAGGATAGTTGGTACCATTAAAGAAAGGTGGCATGTTAGTAGCAGAACCCTCTAGTCTATTATCCATAACTAGATTTTAGAATGATAATTTAAAGAGAAAAAAATTTAGAACTAACAGAAATTTAAGATCGTTAAAGATGCAACTAAAAACACAGTTGAAAAATAGAGTATTTCAGAAATATTTGAACAAATAAAAAGAAACTAATCCTTTGATACCAAATGTTGGTCGGAGTGGACACTCAAGAGGGGGATGAATTGAGTTCCAATTAAAATTTCAGTTAAAATATTGTCTAGTTAAAATCCCCCGATTTATAAAGTAAGTTAAACTGTAGTGAATTTATACAGATTGTAAATATTCATGTAGCTTCTCAAAGATTGATTAGGTCTTAGTTAGTTTAACCACTGGATCAAACTAACTTTTGAAACAAATCTACGGATTTACAATAAGTTCATAATTTAACTATCAATGTAGCTTTAAAATAGTTTTTTATTTTCAAAGAAATAGCAGCGGAATAAATATGATATATGTCGTATACATTAAACTTAACTAAAAGATGCCCATCAGATATAACAAGAGGTTCAGTCTCAAGCCAAGACTTAGTCCTCTCAAATATATATAAATATGATCCACATCCTGGATCGGGGTTAACAGCTGTTTTACAAAACTGTCTAGGCTACACAGGGACCTCTACAATTATTCTTCGTGGGAAACAAAACAAAGACCAGGTCACACAAGAACCTCTTCCATAATTGATGTGGGTAAACAGAAGTTAAGAGAATTTGAGTGAGGATTTTGATATCCTCCAGTTCAGTGTAGGAGAAAGTGTGTGTAAAGATATACAGAGTCCACCAGACTGCTCGAAAGTTAATAAATAAATCACTTAGAGAAGATAAATGAGAGTTTATAAAGCTCTAGTGATTATCAATGTAGCTTTGGACTCGTTGGATTCAGCAGGAATGCTTCGGAGTCCTTCTCTGGTTTTTCTGTTGAAAAACAGAGTGTCGTAGTTCAGCTTGTGTTCTATAGGAGTGAGAATGATCTCTTGATTCATCGTTTGATCTTCAGCCGTATAGGATCGCACTCATGAGAGTTCTTAGAATGTCTTGCAATCTCCTTCTTGTTTAGCACAATGCACTTGAGTGTACGTAATTTCTTCGTGTTGTATCTTCACACTTGCACATCGCTTTTCTTCTTGTTTCGTTGTTGCTTATTTTTCATTCTCTCTTTGTTACGTGTACTGCATCTCAATGTTTCTTATATTCCACGAGTTCTGGAAGTATGAATGATTCCCTTTTCATAGGTACGAGATACGATTTCCTGACATGCCAACAACTAACATTAAATAACAGTAATTGCATTAAAAACAAAAAATATAACAGTTAGCATTATTTAAAATAATATTGACAAAAGATTAAGAAACAGTGTCACAGTGATCATGGAAACGGTGTCTTCTTCACGGCGTCTGATCACAGTGTCTGGTCACGGTGAGTGGTCACGGTGTCTGGGTCACGGTGAGTGGTCACGGTGTCTGGTCACGGTGAGTGGTCACGGTGTCTGGTAACGGTGTCTGGGTCACGGTGAGTGGTCACGGTGAGTCCTTCACAGTGTCTGGGTCACCGTGAGTCCTTCACGGTGTCTGGGCCACATTGAGTCCTTCACAGTGTCTGGGTTATGGTGAGTCCTTCACGATGTTTGTATACTTAGACAAATATCAGTATTTGGACTAAGACAGTGATATGCAGAATATGAGTTAAGGTTAATCATTATAGATAATATATGATAGAATTGTGATCATGCATAAGGCTTGTAAAGAGTAATTATCATCCATAATATTTGTTATTATAAAAACATGATGTGCACCTATTGTTGAGTTTGAAGAGCATTAGCAAGATGTGCACTGAAGATGAAGATTAATTAACAGTAATGAGATTTGTGATCATTAAAACATGATTAACACATGAGGAGTCCAACAATATGGTATCCCTACCCCCAATCCATATGTATTTATCATTGGTTTGTATAATAAATCAAATGGATATTCTCATTCCAGATTCACTCATGGATTTCTTGAACCTTCACTGTAGAATCTCTCACTAACTACGGGCCTATAAGTGCTGACTGACCAAGATTAATTTAACAAATTAGTTACCACTCGGTTCTTTGATATAGAGGATTGAATTCTTGTAACCAATTGTGTAATGGTTATTGTTTTTAAAATAATACTATAGCTTGGGTAGATGATCCTACCAACTATAGTTAATTTCCAACATGTAGGTGATAACATGTCCTCCAATACCATAACAGTCCCCACAAATTATTTTTCAGTCGAGGAATCAAATGATTTATTAAAGCATAAGTATGTTTGGAAGGCCTCCTATAATCTTATCCATATCTGATATATGGTTTTTCAACAACATTTACCTAAAAATAGTTGGACAAACTCCATGGAGTCATAATCTCTATTATACATTGAGGCTTGACAAAAGCTATACTGAACTATACTATTTGATAGCTATCAAGTGGGATGTTTTGCTGATTCATTTTAAGATCACATTGATGGAATCATGTCCCCTAGAAATAAGTGGTAACCACTTGATGATGTATATATATATATATCCCATCCAAAATACACTCTATAACCTCAATGGGTTGAGAGAAATCTTCCAGAATCCAACCCCTTCCTTTACATAATAATATGAGAGTTTTCGAGAGACAAATTCTGAAACGTCCTTACTCATTCCTAGTCCTAGAAACTGATGTTGGAGGACATACTACTTATTTTATATACATTTATGTACCAATAAATGGTATGTATGAAACTCTCAGACCACATACTCCTCTAAATTTATAGGTACCATCGTACGTCATATGGAAAACATAGTGTGATCTGTACCATCAGAATACCCATAAGTAGCATTTCAAGTGGGTATCAGAGTATATATGGTCTCATGTTGGTATTTCCACATGAATAATCCTTAAAAAATGTAATTGTGGATTGTTAACTAACATATAATACTTATATTAATCACCATCCTTGTCCTCCAAGAAAAACATCAATGGGTCTATCATCTCTAAAGCCTTAGAAAACATATGAGAACAACATCTCCAATTGAGTTCATAATACACTGTGTTCCCCTTTCTATGAATATCAAAAATATCAAGTCTTACTACTAGAGGAACTTTATCCATCTCCTATATTTCACTGAAATATCCCATTTACATAGGATATACTTCATACTCTAATAGTATGAGTAAATTAAAAACACGTTTCCAATTACTTCGTGTTTCCATATCTTCTATGTGAAGACATAAAATTCTATCTATTGAGTCTGAGTTGTGTAGTTTTTTTCATGAGGTCTCAACTATGTTGAAACATAATCAATAACAACCTTCTTATTCATTAGATCACAACCAACTATGGTCCTTAATGCAATGAAGAAAATTGTGTAATCGACACCCACCTCTAGAAACCAAAATATGGGATAACACATAATCTAATTAATAATCACATTAAAGAACATATGGGTCCCTTTAATCCGCATTTAAATATCCCCCTTTCATGTCAAAAATTTAAATGGAGATTAAACTCTGGGTAAATATTGTACATACATCTGATAATACCATTACAACATATGGAATATTTGTACCTAGGATACACAGTTGGATCGATCATGTCAAATCAATGCCTCATCCTTTACGTTGTACACTACAACTCCTACCTCTGAGATGTCATGTCCTAGGAAATGGAACACTCAAATAAAAACACACAATTTAAAAGATTCACAAAAAATGGGTGTCATTGAAGTGTGTTTAGGACCATTGTAAACTCTCACACATGAACATTCTCAGACAGCAAGTATACTTGGATTTCATCGATGAAGAACACCAAGAACAAATTTAAGAATACCTAGAAGATCTGGTTCATAAGTCCAATGAATTTCACTTGTTATTTTTCCATGTTTAAGGAATAAAAATGTACTCAATGTAACTAAATAAATATCTAAATGTTAACCCTGATATATCCTCAT
Source organism: Viscum album (assembly GCA_963277665.1). Taxonomy (NCBI): domain Eukaryota; kingdom Viridiplantae; phylum Streptophyta; class Magnoliopsida; order Santalales; family Viscaceae; genus Viscum; species Viscum album. The sequence continues at coordinate 1,529,815,674 of OY728120.1, read as the reverse complement.
CAGTTACTCTAAGTTGGTAATATCTTGAAATGATGCCTACAATTCAGAACCATCACACCCCTCTAAAATGATAAAATTGGTCATACAAACTTTTTAGTGGATAATTATTTTTCATGGTTGTATAGTTCAAGTACAATTAATCTTTAAATAACCCAACGTTTTCATCCACCTTCATGGTGAACAACATTGGGTTGTCTAGGGGAAATCCCTGCGTCTCAAAAATCCTTTCGCCAGCATGTCCTCCAACTACACCCTCATCTCACATAGATATTCTATATATAACTAATATGATGGTGTAGATATTAGGTTTTTCCCGTGATAAAATAAAATGTAGAATTATATCTCTCACTGGGGAGGTAATGATTGTACATCTTAAGGATTGATGTCATCAAAATCATCCACTGCCACATAAAACTCGTACCAATTTCATCCAATCATCCATGAGTCATGGTATCCATCTTGTGTGTAATGATATTTAATCTTTGAATTATAATTTCAAACTCCCCCTCTATGGTTTTCTTTTCTCCAATAACTGAAATACTTGTCCTATAATTGCAGACAAACCACATCCTCTTACAAAAAACTTCATTCTTGGAATTAACAGTTGATAGGAATCCCCTATATAAGATTTCATCTTAAATCCCCATCACTATTATAATGACAAAACATAAAAAAAATTTCCTATATGATTCATATTTAACTTTCAGAAAACATGCATAATCCAAGAGTCACCACTAATCATATTCACAATCCACAATGGAAGAGCTAATTGAGGAAACTAGAATAAGTGAATCTCAAAAAGGATTACTATAAAGGAAGGAATTACTCATACATGGGTGTATAAATATAACTTATATAATATAAAAGACATAAATCATACCATGTATCAACCATGGAACCTCCAGGTTATAGGCATCCATAACATGCAGCTATGATCATCTCTGGACACCAAATCCCATTATCCGTCCCAGACCACCTATGGGTGGTGGTGGTAAGAGGTCAAACAAATGACCTCCTCTTTCTGATCTGGAGGCATCACATTGACATCCACCACCATGAAGGAAATTTTGATCATGCCTTTTTATCTTTATCATTGGTCCCTCGACCATCTGCTAGTAATCTGTAGGATGGATCATACAATCCAGAGACGTAATTACTTAAAAATTGAAGAAGAAACACCACCACTCCATCCGTTGATTTAGTCCATCCTAAAAGTCATTAACCACGTACCGTGTGTCCTTGGATAACCTTATGATGCATATAACATTCTTATATCCCCATGGTGCCATCGAATTCATACTATCTATGTCTCAACTATTGGGTGCTCACTACTCGCACCCACTGTCAGTGCATGATCTGGAAGGAAGCTCTCCACTAGTAAGTCTCTCTCAATCACCCAATAATTATTGGGAATTCAATGGGATATAACTACATCCATGATGAACTAGTGTAATTCCTTCTCAAAGGCCCATTCCCTAATGAACATTTCATGTACTATATCTGTGGATTATAATGGTAGATCAAAAAACCTCATATAGTAGTCCACAAATATCCAACATCCCTACTAGAGATGCAGATGCTCCATAATGCATATTGATCACTATGTGGGAATATAGAAATCCTCCATAATTCATAGCACAATTTATGACTAGTTGAGAGTTGTCTCCTCATGATAAGAGTTACTAAACTCCAACATCTCCAAACAAATCGTTGAATAATACTCATCGTGAGAACCTCCATATAATCATAAAAAAACCTCACATGGTAGATAACAAGAGTGACTACCCCTATCAACTATTCAGCCACGTAGATAGCTAGGTCATCAAGAAAACATGAAGTTATATACCAATGAAACCCATTCTATGGACTCTGACTATGTGCATCCGCTGCTGGAACATCCAATTCAAGATGATACTCACAATGTGGTGGTATATATAGTAATAAAAACTGAGGTTCTATATCCTTTACCTAACACTACACTTAACCCTCATCACCGGGAAGATTATCCACATGGTCATTAAGTGGAATCCTTTTGACTATTTTTGTGGAGGAATCCTAAATTAAAATAATATGTTCTCAGTTAAAAAGAATATATATGGTTATCTAACTCTAGAAGGACATTTAAAACACCAACAATTACTATATTATTCATGAACCAAGGTTTTTATTGAATCCAATGTTTCCAATTACGTTGTGAAAATGTTGTTCTGAAAAGACCAGGTATGTGGATACATCAACTGCTACACCATCATTGGAGTCACATGCCAGAATGAGTATCATGAAACACCAAACACAATTTCTCTAATAATATGACATTGAATTTTATCTTAATGTAGAACTGAATCATCATTTACAACATTTTCATGACCTAACCCTTTGGTGTATAACTCGTGACTACCCCAAGACCACCTCCAGTATGTCAGGTGTTGGTGAATTTTTCTATGTAGGCATATCCCACCCAAGTTATACATTACCCTAATGAACCTATACAAACTAACATCCATATCTAGGCCCACACAATGTGGAAATGAAAATACACTGAAACTAATGGATGAATAAATCCATGATCCTACAATAGGGTATGAGTGTAAAGTGATGTAAAGTGGAAAATAGCTAAATACATGAAAAAGAAAAAACCGAAAAGAGTCAAACATACTCTAATGGAGAGAAATATGGTCAAATTTAATATTCCAATAAATACCTCTGTTCTATCATGCCAAATACATTCTCCAACCGCTCCCTATCCACCGAAGAACACATTAAAAGGGTCGTTGTTAACATAAGTCATGACAGGTGGGGGGGAATACTATGAATTTGTGTGTATATCAATACCAAGTACACCCCTAAAAACAACAAACATGAAGCACGAAGTGTAGTAATATCAATATACGATATAAAAACAATTATAATAAAAACACCTAGTTATACTTAATATGGAGACCATACCACCAGGAAGACGCAACAAACTACCTGTCACTTGATAATGCTGAAATAAATACAAGATTATATAAAATAGATTGCATGATCCGTTATATCACAATTTCTTCCCAATGATGTTGTAAATATCATTGGTTTCCCACAATTACATATCCCTAATCATAGAAAACCATGATACTTTGATAGGTGGTAACATCTAGAACAACTAGGTGACACCAAGTACCATATCTGGATGAACCCTCTATGTAATGGATTGTATGGAAATGATACTATGAACCCTACGTACAATAACTTCTAGATTGATGATAAATTCCATTATCAAAGAGTTTATTCTAATTCCACAAACCCCTTCATAGGTAATATTTTGACATAGGATCACAATCAATTCTCATAAAGTGACACAAAAAATACAACTGAGACTCATCCTCAATAGTATAACACACTCATATTTTTTGGATGTAATTCCTAACTATACACATGAGGGTGTGTTCCATGTGAACACACTCAACCATAAATAGCCTCTAATAATCCACTAAATCCCTAAAAACTCCTTGAAGTTGGTACACAATGTGTATTAGGGGTACATTGCTTGTCCAACGATTGCTGGGTCTTTTGGTGTCATAAACCTCAAACATTGTGTAAATATAATTGTACATGGAATTTAATCAGTGAAGATTAACATTAATCTATCATTATTTATATAAAATATTTAGGTTGATTCCTTGGTGACATACATGGATGATTGAATACCTTATATATATTCTAATAAATTATCATCTTTAATTACCTCAACTCAATCTGTCCCATAAATAATGAGTTTTGAAATAAATATAGACAATATGTATGTCTTCTATTAAAAAATATACATAAAAATTCAGAGGAAAACATGAAAAATATTTCTAAAATACATAAATAATTCCCATATAATTATCATATTTTAATGAAACTAATTTTGTTTATTTCACACATTGGAAAATGATGAATATTTTTTTGGAGTTAGGAATGGATTCGACATGTAATTCCAAGACATGTGGTATCATGTGATAGATATATTAAAAATATGAAAAATAATATATCCCTTGGATGATGTGTTTTATATATAAACTAACATCTACCAAATTATGTGTTTAATGTGTAAACTAAAACAACTATTAAATTCATATTGTGGTTTTTACCCTGGGCATGAAATCAGTTTTTTTTCTATTATGTGTTTTATTGAAGTGTAGTTTATAGAGAAATAGTAAATAATATTTCTAAATTAACATTATTTATTTTTTTAATTGAAAATTAATTTTTTTAAAATTCACTACCACTACTAAATCATTACTATTGAAAATTTATAGGGCCATCTACACTACCATTTAGATGGGAGGAGGGGCAGTGGAGGAGAAGATTGGAGGGTGATCTAGGGGTAAATGATTTATGATGAAAAACATATAAAATTGTGAAGACAATAATTATTTCCAAAGAATAATTAATTACTCAATATGCATGAATTAATTCTCTGACTGTTGATATTAATGTATGGCAGGTAATTTATTTGGTGGTTCTTTTCCTAGTTTATGATTTCCATGATGAAAGTGAAATGATCAAATTATAAATTAATATGATGATAATTATAATTCAATTTCTTCAAATTTTTTATCATCCTATATTTAAGAGTTTTTATAATTTTAATTATTTTATTATCATCCCTATTCTATAGAGTTTAACAAGAATTACTAAAAAATAAAGTACCTAATTTGAGTAACACATTTTTGTTTCAGTAATTCTTCCATCTATTCATCAAATGTTCAACATTATTATTTCGACTGAATTGTGATTGAAACATATCAATAAATCCGTTAATTGTGATATTTCATTATCTAGATTAATGGATCATATTTTTTTTAATTTTTCAAATTAATTATGCCATAATGGGGGATTGATGATGATTATAGATTCCAGATAATGAATCAAGGGATTCTAATATAAATTGTTATGGATTACGGGTAGCACATGGTGTGACGAGATTCTATTTTTAATAAATGTATTCTTAAAATACAGACACTAATAATTTTATATTATTAATATATGTCGGTTTATTCTATTTTCACTTTTTTGGAGAAAGATCATGGAAAAATACATGAGATTATGATCCTATGGGTAGTGACAAGGGCAAGGAATGTCATTATGGGGACTGATGGAATACAATTTTATGGCCAAAAGTGGATAGAGATTTCAGAAAAGTATTTTCTAAAAATATTGACCATGGGGGTCATATCATGGTTTTCTATAGAGGATGGAAGAAAATATGATCGGTGTTGTGAGATTTATGTAGATATGTTTATCCATGAAGAGAAAACTAAATGACACAACATGTGGTTCCAATGAACTCATGACGTGTGTTCCCCATTATGTAGTGCTAGTGTTTTTATTCTAGTTATGACACACTATGTGTTTTTTACAGACATCATGTGACCCAAGAATACATCAGCTCAGTATATATAATTCAGAGAACAAATAAAAGGTTATAGTATAGATACACAGGTAGATACACATACCTAACTACCTAGATAGTCCTCCAAACAGTATTTATGGAACCAAGAACCATTGTATATATAGGAAAACATGTCAGGTGATATTTAAGAATAGATGAAAAAATAAAAAGAAAGAGACCATATGTCTATCATATGGTTGTCTTCAAATAATTTTAGAGTCAATGAAACTGTTTTTATTGGAATTTGTTTTCCACTATTAAACCATAGGTAATTTCTAGTATCTAACATTATAGTTCCTAGAAAATCCTAATGAGAGTAATATTTACCATTTGAGAATGACTATGAAATTGATTATGTACCTAAAAGATTCAAAAATAGTTGTATGATTGAACCAAAATATTGGATCATGGATACTTTATCATGGATAATAATTTCACCAATGTATACATCTCAAAAAGTGGAGGGATCCCATAATACATTATGTAATTTAATACACCTTTATGTGGAAGTGATCCTACAATATTATTAGGTGGATGAGACAATGAATAATTCTTGATACATTACAAATCAAAATATGGGATGAAAATAAACATGTTTCCAATTATGGAAAACAATACAATGAGGATTGTGTACATAAAAAATGTATATAAAGGTTAACATGTTAAAATTTATTTTCATAATTAGAGGTTACATACTCTATGATAATTAGTGTTTTATAATTTCATGGAGTCCTATAGGGTTTGTATATACTCACTTAGGTGTGTGATTTTCCTGCTCATGTCGTGTTGTATCACCCTCAGAATAATTCACAAATTTTCAATTGAACATGCGATTCACATAGCATTAGGTAATCCTCCCTATATGCCAAAGGTTTCCAAATAATATTGGGGGCCTAGGATCATATGGTTGGGAGACTATATACTCATGATCATAGTGGATTAGATTGGAAGAACAAACAAAAAAACATCATAAGTATTGTAAATATCCATCATCATATGAGTGAATATAAAGACCTAAACATCAAATATAAAAATATTAAAAATTAATGGATTAATAATCAGTACATACCAAAAAAATAATTTTTATATTCATTTAGGTCTATTGTGATTTGATAATATTAAAAATGAATTTTTTTTCCTAAGTTATATATGCCATCTCCCAGTATGGTCATCATAACTAGTACACTTCATAGACATATCATACATAATATCTATCATCGTAACATATGGAAAAGAAGTAGTGATGCGTGATCTATGAGATTGAATAATTGTAATGAATGGATATATAAATAAATAAGCATAATAACGATTTGGTAACTCAAGAATAACTTATGGAGAACATTCCCAATATATCATTGTTTCGAAAATTATGTAATGGAATAAATAATAGAAATTAAATATATATGAATAAAAATGGAATGAAATAACATGAAACATTATAGTATAAATTTTGAACAGTGAATAAATTGTTGACAGACATAGAAATAATGAATATCATTTCCTTAGTAATTCAAGGCATGTTTCCAAGAATATCATAGTTAAATAGGTTCTATACCCAAACCATCATAGTATTCAATGTTTACTCATTGCACTATCATAGTTGATAAAGTATGTTACTAAACTATGTTCACTCCACATTCTATTTTTTTATTTTAATTATATTTCATTTTATTCCTAATTCCTTGAATATATATATATATATATATATATACATGTCCTTTCCTTCACACAATAAAAATTTGACAAACAAGTTTCACAAGAACAGAAAACAATTATTCATATTATAACCCAAAAAATGAAATCTAATTCATAAAATTTTCTTCATAACATAATCGATGTGAAAAAATATGTTTCATTATCATTCCATAATTTCATCAAATCACAACCCATAGAAACAGAAGCAGTTTTCATTATAATTTTATTACGGTATAACCCATGGAAGTGAAATGTGTTTCATAAATATATTATCATAATTACCATAAAACATCAATGGAAACAATAATTATGTTATTCATGGATCATATTCTTAATAAATCATAACTAACCTTGAGGGTCTCATCTTAGATAGAAAATTACTTTTATAGATCACATTGAGGTATTCATGATAAAAATTACTATTCATTGAATTGAAATATTAATTCTTAAATTAAAAGACTAATTTGGAAATCATAATCATTGAATATAAATATTTAACATTATAATGGTGTCATTAAATCAATTTTTGGTTATGATAGAGGGAACTGTTGTATATATTGTGCACTATAATACCATGATTACATTATCATTTTAGGTAAATGCCTAAAGCAAATTCATTTGAAAATTTAATTAATAATGCTTTCAATTTTTATTGAAAATATAAAAATATTGGTTAATATGTATTTCATAATTATTTTTTAGAATTTTACGTTTTTTGGAAAACATGGATATGGTAGAAAAAAAATTTACGAACGAAGATATAAATAAATTTATTTTTTGGGTGACCAATTGTTTGAACATATTAATAAAAAATAGATTAAAATGATTGAAAACATGTACTATCATTATATAAATATAGGAGAAGAAACATCAAGAGGTTTTTGGGATTTGGATCGTAATAAATCACTATCGGAAGCATTAACATAAAAAATTCCCATAATTGATTTGATTGTGTCATAAAACCATTACCGTGTAGATATAGTCAAATCAGAAGCCCCACGAAAGAATAAAATTCAATGAAACATAAAATATCATGAGAATAAATAAATCATGGTTATGAAATGTCAAAGGGGGTTTTTTACCCTTTATAAAATAATATTGCTCTATAACCTGGAAAATGTTAAATGAAGAAAAATTGAGAAAAAATCCCTAACGATAAGTCTCAACATTATCCAGACATGATAAAAGCTATATAATATTAAATTTATGTTTATTAACAATCTATTAATAAATAATATTTATATATATATCATAAAAATAAGATTTACTTATTAACATTTATAACTCTTTTATTAACATTACCGTGAAACTATTATATTTCAGGTAATAATTTTTTTCCTTTATATTTTGATTTTTGATTTTTTATTATATTGTAATAATAATTATTATATAATCTATAAAATTTTATCCAGGAAATAAATATAATATATATTATGTATAAATGAATTTAGAGAAATCCATAAAAGATAGTGGTGGAAAATGAAATACACTATTCATAGAGATAGTATGTTGTACGTACACATGAACGATATTCCCATTTTCACATTGGTTTTAATTATATGAAGTTAAATAATATATTTCTTTTAGAAATTAATTTATTTTTCATTTATATCACATATTTTCATTAATATCATTGTTATTATGTTTCATGTAATGTAATATTGAACGACATCACTTCTCGAGGCGGTAGTCTAGCGTACACATGAATGACCTTCTACTATTCCCACAGAATTAAAACTATGTAGGTATATGTGATATAATAATTAAAATGTAGAATAATATCATAAATACCATTTATAAATTTTTAATCCATCATTTATCCATATGTGAGAGGTTATGATGGGGACAAATAACATCATTTTGTGAGAAGGTAGTCCCCCATTCACAAGATCAATGGTTTTATTTTCCATTTTGGTGGAGGTGGAGATATATATATCTTTTATCACATTAAAATATTAAAATATTAATATATGGTAGATATTTGTTCTATTATGATATAATAACTAAATAATATATGAAGGAGTTATAAGATGATGTAAGCCAAAAACTCATAGTTATGAACATTACCACTTATTCTAAAAACCACATAAAATTAACCTAAAGCCTTCCAAGACTAGATGTATTATATAAAAATGAAAAAAGAGGTAGGTAGGTATGTAATAAATATATTTTTTAGGTATTGTCTGATTCAATGGTTTATTGAATAGTTAAGGGTAGAGTTTAATAGCCAACTTATTTTAAGTATGTGAAATGACACAATTGATATTTTATGAATAGAATAAATCTTATCGATGTTTCTCTTATTAAAAATGCATAAAAATGGATAATTAATAATAAATTGAGGTTATTAGGTCAAAATATGTCATTAAAATGGGTTTCTCACAATTTTATAGTATTATTTAGCCCATTTAAATTTAGTATAGCCCTGATAACGCCATTTTATACTAAACCGCAGTAATAATTTTTTTTATTTTATTTCAATTTATTTATATAAAATAGAATGTTTTCAATATTATATAAAATTAATTAATATAACTAAAAATATTTAATCCATTTTTTCAAATACCATTGTCATAAGTGGAGAAAATTAATGTAAAATTAGACCCACAATGCAGAAAAATGTCGGTTTTCACAGAGAAGATGTTCAAAATAATAAAATGTTTTTATAATAAAATTAAATATTTAAATGATACTACTGAAATAAATTTTATTAATATATATATATATATAAATAATAGAAATAATTTTAGTTTTTCAACTATTTTTAAGTCTAAATTAACCTTATATAGTCATTAAATGAATATATATTTTTTAAAATAAAATTATTATTCTTTGATATTCATCAAAAATTAATAATTTATTTAAAATTGGGAAAACTAATCTTAAAATATAATATTATGATTTCCAAATTGAAATTTACCTTTTATAATTCTTTTCATAAATGTTTAGAAATTAGTTTTTTATTTTTTTAACAAAAAAATTAACTCAATATTTTTATAAAAAATATTTAATGAAATATATATTGACATTATCAATAATTAATTTCTTTTTTAAAGATATGATTTTTTATATAAAACGCATATAAATAATATTTAAAACATTTTAATTCCTATTTATTCAATCATTATTAGTTGATATTTATTAATGGTGATGTTTAAATACTATTATAGAAAATTTTCAGGATATGTTAAAATCTGGTTCTTCTAATAATAGAAGATATCGAAAAAATTAAATTTATTCAAAATATATATATAATGCAATCACATGTGTTTTATTATATAAGAATATATTTTAAATTAAATAGTTCAAACTATAAATAATTTCATATAAAAATTATTTTCATTTCACGGTGATATACAAAAATGGAAAGTACATGGGAAATAAAGACGTAAACATATAATCCATTTTATAATTTTTTTTAAAAAACATACCACTTCTTTCTCAATTCTCATCTTATAAATAAGCTCAGTCCCCTTCTCATATACTCCATCTTTTCTCAAATTCCAATAATCGTTAATAGGTTTCTTCCCATTTTACATACCTACATCCTTGATGTCTATCAATGTACAAATTAATGACCTAAAGAGGTTGTTAGATGTATTTAGCATGCCGCCACCAATGGTTTCTAAAAAAAATTCTTGTATGTCATTGTAGGATTAAGTATTAAGTATTTATAAATATACTAAAGGTTGTAAATGAAAATGTGATACAACCCAGTCTACCAATACATGACGTGATCAATATGTATATAAATGATGAATAATTGTACAGTACAATAATGTATCAGCAATGGCCATCACTGACATATCATGTAGAATGAAATAATTAAATAGGAAGAATAATACATTATCAGACCCATGGTGGCTAGGAAATTCATCAAATGACAATGGAATCCTTTTCCATCCCATGAAGATAATCCACCAAAATTTGGTGTAACTTTTACCTATGTGATTTTAAAACCTAGGTCCAATATCCATCACATCATCTACCATTTCATAGAGTGAATCCTTTTAAAACATGGTGTACACATTGATGGATTCCAAGGAGAACATCTAAGGTTGTTCAAGAATTATGGGTCAATGGTAATTGTTCAAGGAATCCATTATAAAATAATTTAGTGGTTGGTCAGTTTTATACCGTGTTACCTAAAATCCATTCCATATCATTTCATAAAATATCAATATATTATATGTAAACTCAAGGGGCCTTATCAGTGTCTATATACTTTTTCAATTTAATTCATCTTTTTAACCCATTAAATCATCTCACCTATAAGTGTAAAGAATTTTGGGGTAAGGTGTACATTCTTTAAAAAAATTATTTACAAAAATAAAAATGTATTTAGAGGTATTTTTAGTTTCTAGTCCCATTATCAATCTATTTTATCGTATTAAATTCACTATTCAAATTCATATTTATTCCTTTCAAAATTTATTTTCACGATCATTACACAACTCCAATTTACCCCATTTCAATATGTCATTAATTAATAATTGACAAGGTGAAAATGAGGTATTTATATTTTATCAAATAATATATTTATATAAATATCCCATTAATGATTTGTGAGCTCTACTCACCAAAAGTGTGTCAAAATAATAATCAAAATAATGAAACTACATCATGGGTGATTTAGGTTGATGTTTAAAAACTAACAAAATTCAAATATGTATCATAACTACCTTTAAATATGGTTTAATCTGTCAATGAAAATATTTATTAATATTAGATGAATCATCAAGAACGTCTGATATGTGGAATAATTAAAATAATCTCTAAACACCCATACTTTCAAGGAAAATTTTAAACCACTTACATTAGATTTCTGATAATATCCCCATATATTTTGTGACGTTAAATAATGCTAAAATTGGATAAAAATAATAAATATTTGAATATCCAAAAAATAGTGAATATTGTATAACAAAAACATATCATTCCATTAGATATGTTAATTGAGAATGGAAGAAAGAGGAGTGAAGCACATATTTCCCCAATTCCAATGGTACAAATGACACAAAATTAAGAATCCAAATGAAAGAGGAGGCAAAAATCCAAGGAGAGGATGTTATGAAATTTTTTATGTGAAGTCTAATGTGTTTTTAAAAGGGGTTGACATTTTTTTTCAAAAATTGTTTTGAGATTGAAAGGAAATTTATTGTGTCTTTAATAATGAACATAGTTTAGACCAATGGTTTGTCCAAACCCTGAAAAAATTGTGATGCTCTATTCCTTTTATGAACTAAGGATGTAGAATAATTGAATTGTTTTTTTAAACGTTAATATTCCATATTTCTATCTACATTACCTAGGTAACACCTACATGTTTAAAAAAAACATGATTTCTCTTGAGCATGGTTTAAAAAAACAGGGTGTTTGGACTGTTTCTGCAGAATGATTGATCTCATAGAACCATACAAGCCCCAAATACAATAAACCACTCAATAAAAATATAATCTATTTCATTCAATTTAAAAAGTTATTAAATTATTTAAATTGAAGGATAAACAACTCAATGTAAAATATGGGACATTAAAAATTACACTAATTAAAATAACTCATCCTATAATGTCCCTACCATGGTGGGTAAGGAATCGTCTAATAATATTTATTAACACATAGCATGTGCATCAAAATATTCCACCTTATTTGTATCATATATATTTACCTAATTCCACATCACCATATTAAGAAGAACTCGCCTTCCATGGATATTCATTTTCCACCAATCAATGATAATTATATGATGTTTCTCAAAGAATAAATTCACCTCTAGATCGAAGCCGTCTAGATGTAGAATATGAGGATAATCTAAATGATAAAAAAATTTAAGGAATACAAAATTCCAAAATCACTACCTCTTAGGTAACTGCATCTGATAGACTACGTGTCTGACACTCTCAGAAACCTACAAAGGACAGACTAAATAAGAAAAATCCATACCCAATATCTGAATCAATATATTCAGCAGCATATAAAAAATGAAATTATACTTAATAAAAAAACAATAACACTATAGTTCACTGACCTATATTAACATATTAAGTCATCCTTGATTAATATGTATCCTTACAAATATTTATATGGTGTAAATACTCGAAAGACTCATAAATGACACGAGGTCCCAATAGTGTCACCTCTCAAAAAAATAACTAGTATAGGGTTGATCAAAATGATCTACTATATAAGGAAACATAAGGATCTATTTTTATTTTTTTCATTAATGATATTATTGTATGAAAATTCCCATATAATTATGTGTTTCTTCTAGGAACCTCATAAATCTTATATTTGCTCCCTGAGAATGCCCTCAGAAAACTATATCATATGCTTGAACTTACCATCAGTTTGTGGGTGATATGATATATTCAATTCTATCAATGAACCCAATTATAACTATAATATCTAAATAAACTAGGATGTAAAATGATATATCTTCTTGTTAAGGGAGTATTTCTACCTCCATGATGGAAACTTTTCTCATTGAAATGTACCCTTTCATGCCCATCAATTGAAAAGGGAACACTGATAATTAGGAAGTTGGAATATTATCAATATTTATATGACCTCCCATAAATCATAAAAGCCTCATTGTGACCTAAGAAATGTTCTCATAAAATTCATTGTTACATCATTCCACATCGACTAAGTAATAAGAAATTAACATAAAAGACCTGCTAGAATTCGTTTATTCAACCATCACCATTTTAATGGTGCAACACTAAGTAAAGAAACCATATATCTCAGTTATCACACCAATCCATCATTACAGAATTTGTATATCATGGGGCATCTCCAAAATGGCATGATATTATTTCAATTAATATGCATGATACTCTAACATAAAATCATCTATTATTTCCATATGAACCAAAATTTATCCATGAATATGAATGTACACATCCTCATCAGTGGCCCAACTACGTAGTGGGTCATCTACAAAAATTCTCTCCTATAGAACCAATCCCTGAGGATCATAATGCTTAATCATCTTAAACATATATAGAAGGTAATTGGTCACAAATAAATTATTATTAATTGGATTTCTATTATCCTCCTAAATTTCACGGTGGATCATAGAATAGATGGTCATTAGGTTCCACCCACTACTATAAATTTTATCTACCTGTGTCTGAGTATTCCATCTCATAGTATTAGTAACAACATTTCCTTCTACATGCATATAATCGTGATCAAAGAATAATTGATAAAGGTATTAAACCCATAATTATCTCCTAAAATTCACATCACACTATGTCAATATATACCTGATGCATTGGTGGTCCATGAACACCAAAAAATACTCCCCTGAAAAATTGTTTAACAAAAAGTTTTGTAATGTACAATAATTTCAATGTTGAGATAATTCATTAGTTAATTTCACAGAGGTTCCAATAACTTTTGGGACCTGTATTCCACAAACCCATCATCCTACATAAAAAAGATTCCCAAAAATATACCATATGCATCACTATAAATCCTATTGGATCTACTAGGATCTAGTAAAATTATGATCAAATATTAATTAATCCTATATTTAAACTCATGATATGATACCTCACAATCTATATACCGCATGAATTTCACACTATTTTTATTCAATCCTATATTATTAACTTAGAGGATTGATAAATTATTTATGAAGTGGAAGAAACAACCCACCATTTATAAGAAACATTACCTATCAATATTGTTGTTGGGATTCTCCCATGTAATAATGGATATCACCTTCTCTAGGTTGTGTGGTTATGAATTATCTAAGATGATGTGACCCAATAAGTTGACCATTTTGTTCTAAATAATTAATTTTTTGATATTTTCATTAAAAAATTATCCCTTACTTTTAAGAAAATGATATCATGTTGTTGAGAATGTATATGCCTATTGTATATGAACACAAAGATTTCATCCAAGAAGAATGTTGTAAATGAATATATATATCGATCGAAACTAGATTCATCAATTTATGTATACTATTGGTGAATTAATAAGACACAATGGAATGAAAAAAACATAAATGAAATATTTATTATGTAATATTATACATGGTATATCTAATAATACAATCTACACCCAATGGTGTAACTAAATCAAATCAATATTAATGAAAGACATCACTCCTTATATTTATTTAATGAGGTATTTTATACGTGGTTGTGGATAATTATTGTTAACTATAAGAAACTTTTACCAATGTTAATCCAGGTATATATGTAGGGTAATATAAATCTTGTTTCATTATAGGATACACAAACCCCATTGGGATGTAATGGTCCAAATAAAACTCTTATAATCTAAGTGATCTAGAAATTTCTTAAAATCCTACTTATATGTAATTTTTATACTATATTGAAGAATGAATGATGGGTATTCTATTGAAAAAAGATGAATATTAAACAATTCCTTTATCTCAAGAGGTTTCCTAGACTATTAATCACATAACAAAACCCTAAAATGAACTATTAATTTAATAAAATAATCATGTGAATTCGATGATTATCCATATAATGGCTAGTAATCTATGCAATCACTCTACCAATCCCACCATGCTCGACTTCATCTCGAATTTCATGGAAGTACCATTCATCCATGAAAATATATCTATCACACACTTTTGATGTAGGTAATACCCTATGATGATAGAAATTTTATTAAAAAATATAATAATTCTACCATAACATCCTAATAATGATCATGAAACCATTAATTGCATGTATAAATAATTCCCATATGAAATGATAATTTCCTATTTCATGGGGCCACTTTATACATTAGCTTAAACTCCCAGATCAAATTCTTAATTGATTTTCATGTGTTATCATGGTTTATAAAAAATACATATTGTGTCCCAGGCACTATATTGTCACCATATATAAAAATAATTTTGAATAAAATTTATCAAATAAACAAGATACCATGTAAGAGGGTTCTAAAATGCCCCCACAAACTATAGATAGACTGACACTCTATTCCTTAGGAATCAGATACCCTGAAACTATTTGGCCCAGTCAAGGTCCCTAGGATATAGAATGATTCCCCTAGGTAGGTCCATTATTCTATAATTTTATACATTTTATCTGGCCCCCTCAGCCATAAGTTCTTATTTTGACTTCATGGTCAGTAGTCCTACATTTCCCTACATGATGTGAAGCTAATGATCATGCTCTTCCAAGATTTTCGAGTGAAAGTTATATTCCACTAGAAATAGGTTGAATTGTCATATTAATATATAATTAATACCCATACTACAATATTATCCCTAATCAACTAGTGATATATCATTCTATGGATTAATATGGTCTTCATTACAAAAAAATGATTGATTGAGTGGCCACCTAGGTTCAGTCATTGACTACTGATTTATCATTAAGAAGGATAAAAAAATAATTTATTATACTATATTAGATAATTTATTGGTGAGGTACAATACAACTATTATCCATACCTCTAGAATCCATATGGTTATGCTCAATAATTGAAAGTGCTCAGTAAATGTAATTATATCACTAAGAGGGGGAGGTTGTGAATCCATTATATATTATCTTTTATATTTCATTGAAACAATATATTGCTCCTATTTAATATTTCAGTTCCCTAGTGCTGTCCAGTGATATACACAAATACATGAAAACAAGAAATAATAAGGTTCACTATTCAATAAGAATAGATACATAATTGGTATGGTTTGGATGTAATCCAATACTGTTAAATCCACTAGAAATCTATCCATGGATTACAGTGAGTATGATATACCCTTACAATTTTTTATCACAATGTATACATTTACAGTAGTGTGTGTGCACCATAGTAGTAAAAATAGGGTAATAAAATGTTTTCCTAACAATGCATGTTAGCAATGAATATTTTCAACTTCACATATGTATTCCTTTTAAAAAAAATATTGCATTTGTTACCACAAATATTTTAATAACATCAAAGATGTTGATAATAAATTTAGTCTATTTTCCCAGACAGTTTTTATTATTCGATTCATCTGAGTATGATTCTCTCCTATGCGATTATTCCTAGTATTATTCACCCTAGTATGGAAAATTATAACATTGACAAAATACTGAAGAAATTAATCAGAAAAAATTTAAATTTTGAGAACTAAAAGCTCAAAATGACTCTTTCCAGTCCGAATAGGTCTATACAAAAAGAAATAACATTGTATTATTACAATCAAGACAATTTAGGCTTCATTATTCCATAGTCTGGTAGTACCCATATCAAAACTCAGATCTGATAATTTATCCCAACATTGTGATCTTCCGAATACAAATGAAAAGAAAAGTACAATAATCTGATGAGTACAATTATCACTGATTATGATGATCAAATGAATACAATATTCTACTATAATAACTTCATAATTCCCTTTGGTCTCTAAAAAAATCATCAAAAAAGTGAATATAGAATCATAATCTCCACTCTAAAATTCAGAGCTTCTCCCTTTTCTGTAGTGAATAGAAATCAGTCATTAGAAAAGTGTGATATCCTTTTCTCCTTTTATAGGTAACCCATGATATATTTTTGTGGGAATCCTTAATCATTCCCACTAATAAAAATTCACCGAAATATCAATTTCCATTGAATAAAGACTACATTTTTGACTACATAAATTCTTCTCAATTCTTCTCAAATCTTTAAAAATATTCACTTCTTCTTTTGAATTTCATTTCCATTGCAAGTCTGATTTTAATTCATGAGTCCAATTTTCTGAATTTGATTTATTCCAAAGAAATATATGTATCAATTGAATGTATAAATGTGTGAATAAATGGATACCTTGATAAAATAAAAATACTATAATTATTTTGAATTCTAAGTTCCACCTTGATGAAACATTCAGAAAAATAATTCATCTATAATCTCTAAACACATTTACTTCATCCTCTTTTTTCCTCGCTAACTTTAATATTCACATGAATACCAAAAATAGTGAATCAACACTTGACTGAATTGACGATTAAATATGAAAATAGATCAATTTTCATCTATATCTTCCCTCAACAATTCTTTCAACTATCTTATGAGTTTACAACATTTTTTATTAGTCTCTGTCATTATTCTTTTCATCGGCTTCAACTAAATTCCTTTTCCATCAATCATTATTGAAAATTAAATCATACCTAATATGATGAAATTAAAAATATGATGGACCAATTTCAATATAGAATAACATTCATTCCAACTCAGTATGTGTACGATTTTCCAGAACATGATCTTTCATAGTAAAATTACCTAGATATGATCACCATGATAACTATAATTTGGGATATGATCATTTAGGGTAATATAATTTTGAGTATGATAATTCTAGGTACTTCCCTTCAGAGTATGATCATTTGGGATATGATCATTCTGGGCATTATCATTATATAATACAAATACTTGAAGATTATCTTTTGTTTTTCAAACACTATTTTCCCCAAAAAAAGAATTCATATTTGGTCATATCTGATTTGGCCATGAATAAAATAATATTCCAGAAAAAATCATTATTACTCCCTGATTTCATCTCAATGTAATGAGAATGACCATTTTTAATTAATTTGGTTCATCCCATTTCCACCAAACTTCAATTATTTATTTCAGAAACATCATTTTTTTGAGGATTGTATGGGGAGGTATACTAATTAAAAATTATATTCTTATCTATAAAACATTCAAGTGCTTTACTTCTTTATTCACCACCATTCAATGTTCTAAACATCTAGACCGAATGTTTACATTCATTCTTAGATATTCATAGGAATATTTTAATCATTTTTAATGAATCTGAGTTATCTTTCATATAAATAATACATGTAATGTGATTTAAATCATCAAAGGAATTAATGATGTATTTGTCTCTATTTTGACCACTTTTTCTTCAGCCCACAAATATTATAATGAATCTTCACTACGGATTGTCTTGAAGAAATATTAACTTTCTTATACACCGAGTTTGTTAAATTCCTATTTCAAAGATAGTTCAACCACAATCTATTCAATTTTTTTATTCAATAATGTCTAGAACACAATCCCTCTCAGATAAATTGATCATGATTCTATGAAACATGTGCCCTATCCATTTATGACCAAATCGATTCTCTCCAACCTTACTCATGTAAAAAGAGTTTTGTATTTAACAATGATTAAACATGTTTCATTTTCAACATTGGAATTTTATAACAATATTAGCATCTTCATCCCTTTTCATAACAAATCATTATTTTCTAAAGATGACATAATTTCCATCATCACACAATTGTGTAACACTTAAAGAGTTTCGTTTTATCCCATTAACAAAAAAAGATATCTTGAATTTCAACTTTCCTTTTCCAATGATTGATGATCCAAAACCCTTTATTCTCAAGGATTAATCATTACCAAATGTTATTGTTCCTTATTTAAAATATTTCACATTATTTAAAATGTTTAAAAAACACATATATGACAATAAAACCCACAATATAGTATCCAAAGAGTTCTAATTTATTACCTTTTAATGTAGTTTCAACAATAAGGTCTATTTCTTATTCCTTTTTCATTCTACATCTTCGACTTCTGAGAATTGTTAAGAATGATTTGTTATGCATGCAACAAAACCAAGAATCCTTTTTTAAGGATTCTAGTTTCTTCAGTTATTTCATAAGTAGTTTCCAAATGTTGGAACCTATTTTCAATTTTATTCTCCCTTTTTAAAGTTTCATCATTAAAGGGAATTGGATCCCCATCAACCATTAAATTTCATACCTTGTATAAGTGTAATAATATTTTTTGATAAACTAACACATAGTTATCATATGTCCAAATCCATCATAATACTAGAAACATCCATAAAAAGTGTATTTTCTTCTGAAACTATCATACTAGAAATAATTGAAAAGTAATTTTTAAACCACCTTTTTCTATTTATTTTATGAGTCACCAACCATTTTATTATCAATTAGACTCTACCTTTTATTTTCAACATTATTAGATCCTGATGTGTTTGAAACCATTCCAGATTCAGAATGATTCTAATAATTTATTGGACTTAGTATTCTTTGATACTTCTAAATTTCCAACGTTGTGGGTTTTGAACACATAAACAGCATTCCAAATATTATTTATTTCTGAATCCATTCCATCATTCTTAAAACCCATTTAATGTAAATTTTTTTGAACCTTCTCTGATGTATCATTTTGAGAACTATAACCAACATTATTGATAGTGTTTTAAACACCCTTATTTCCAAGTTCATCTTTTGATATTTTTTGTTAGAAAAGATCCTACTCTTATTAGTATTATTTCAAATTACCCTATATATGATTATTAAAATTATTTTCATCATTAAGATATTTCTTCAAGTAATTATTATATTTTACCAAAAATACATTCTCCTCAATAAAACACTCCTGATTTCTTATAGAGGAACATTCAAATGCTCTCTTTTTTATCTTTCTTTTCAATCATTCCCATATTTCTCAATCATTATTTGAACTGTTCTTTCAAAATACATTCATATTGATTTTATTCACCTTCAAAACTATTAATTTTTAATTCCTTATCATTAAATATTAAAATAAATATATTTTCAAGACCATACTGGATAGTTTTTTGGATTCAGTATCACATCCTTCTCCCTGTTCATCATTCTACAAGAAACATCTTCTCAGAGATTTGAGGAAATTTTTTTATATTCAAATGGAATACAATTTTACTTTTTCTCTATATTTAATCCATGATATTATTGTCTTTCATTCATATTTATCTTCATCGCGGTCCAATTCATTCATCAATTAAGGAAAATTATCCACAAAGTGAAAAATTATTTCTCATTAAAAAAATTCAATGGATCGTTCCCTTTTTTCTTTCATGTACCTCTTTTAATATTTTTAGTATCAAATGAATAAATATTTTCCACATATTTACTTACCACATTTTCGGATATTGAAACACCATATTCACCTTCAATAAGAATATTCATTTCTTTTAATTCTTAGAATCCTTGAATGTCACTTATCTATCAAATTTTATTTTTCATTTAATATATTTCAATATTATCATTTAATAAGTGATGAGAGTGATTTGATATTCACCAAGAGATAATGTTTTAGGGTCTTTGTCTTCCAATGAAGAATATATTTCATCAAACATATCAAGATGTATTATCAATATCATTTCAGTAATAGTAGAATCATCTTACTTTTCCCCAAGACATATTATCAAACTCACAATTTCACTTACCTATGTAATATTGTCCCTTACCTATTAATGCTCACCCCTCTAAAAAACATCAATTTTCAATCTTCAAATTTAAGGTTTGTCCTTCTTTAGTTTTTTATTTCATTCATATTTCTTTTTTAGTTTATCCCATATAATATTTTTTTAAACAACTATCACCATTCAAAATTCACATTGATAAAGTGATGATAATATAAAATCTTGGCCCTTCCATATTTCTCTATATTATTATTATCAATAATTTTATGATGAAACTAAAAATAAATTGGAGGAAACCAATACATAGAAACTTCAAAAACATCTTCCCAATATAAATATGCACTGGAAAAATCCTATAGTTTCCTATATGGTAATCCATTCCATTGAAAATTGGAATACCATTGGAGTTCAAAAAATTCAAATACTTGATCAGTTTCTCTTCAAAACATCAGCAACAAAAAACTTATGGGAACCTATTCTCTGATACCAATTGAAAGTTCCCAATAAATGAGATTGTGTCGCTGATAGTGTGGTGAATCAGTGATATTTTTTATTTTATTTTCCTTTGAAAATAACCATCTCCTCCTATTTAATATCTCAATATTCTAATGAAAACCAATCAGAAAACACATCCACATGAACATAATAATTTAAAATGGTGACTATTCAATAATAATTTCTACATCCTTGGAATGGTTTTCGAGTTATCAAATCTGAAACAATCAACTAGAAATCAATCGATGGATTAACATGGGTAGGATATATGCTTACACTCATGTAGAACTATTTAAAAAATTACAATGGTTTGTGTGAACCATCATAGAAAAATGAGGGTAATAAATATTGGGTAATAATGCGTATTAGCTATTATAATTTTAAACATCATAAATGTATTCCTTTGAAAAATAATTTTTAATTTAAAAAAAAGACTATGGTAAGTACATCAAGGACATTGTTAATCAAATCAATTTGATTTCCAAGTCCATTTTTCCAGTCAGATTCTACTGAGTACAATTCCACCAAACATGATTCTTCCCGGTATGATTCTAACATGTAAAAAAGTATAACATTGACCGAATATGAATGAGATGGATTATCACCACTTCAATTTTGTTTATGAGAAACTCAGGGTGATACATACTCGATTGAAAATGTCAACACCATAAGACATGTCACTATCTATATATAATCATGATAATTCAGACCAACTTCCCCCTTAGTATTGAAATATGAGTATGGAAATCCCAGTCCAGTATTCCATCCTGATAAAATAATCATTTGAAAACAATTGAAAATATTAGGTAACATACTATATACTATTATCACTGAATAAGAGGATAAAATATGTACAACACTGTGATTTTGTCTTTTATTCTTTCACTTCTATATTTTATAACATATTTTTTAAAAGTGAATATGGAAACTAATTCTTCCCTCTAAAAATATGACCTCCCTCTCTTCTATAGTGAATAATAAACCAGTCATTATAAAAGTATGTTATACATTTCAATTTTTCATAGGTGACCCACTATAAACTTTCGGGGGAATCAGAAAAATTCATGCTCACATAAATTTACAAAAATAACGATTTCACTTGAATCTCGAGTGAATTTATGTCTTCCTACTTTCTTCTGGATTATTCTCTAAAATTCTATAATCATCACATCTTATTTAGAAAAACGTTTAAGTTGAAAGACTGATTTTATTTCATGAGTTTGATTCCGTGTATCATATTTCATCAAAAACAATATATGTATCAATTAAATATATAAATGTATATGGTAATATATACCAAATTGAAGGGTGAATACAAAAAAAATTTGAATGGTGTGTTCCCTATTGACAACACATTCAAAAATATTCCCCATAGCTACTCTCAAACCAATTTTACATCTTTACATTTTCTCTACACCAAATTTTTAATTTAGTTGAAAAGAAAACCACATGACTAAACAGTTGAACAACTTGACGAAGAAATTTGAGAACAAATCAATGCTAATCTATATCATCTTTTAGAAATACATTAAACTATTTTTAATGGTTTAATAAACATTAGATTGGTCTCAATAATTATGATATTCATGAGATTCATCTTACTTATGTTACTAAAAAACTCTGAAGAAAAGTCAATCTGCTGGAGTACAAAGAAAGGCTGAATATGATGGGAAAGTATCAACAATAACCAGATTTAATTCTAATTCATTTTGAGTAGAACATTCGATAGTAAAATATTTTTTATTTCAATTTCATAAATATGATCTTGCTGAAAATGATCATTCTATATATTATCATTCTAGGTATTATCATTATATGTATGATCATTCTATTAATGATTATTTTGAGTACAATATTCACCTTCATTTTTTTATTAGCTTCACCAACTCATTTTTCTTCCAGAAGATGAAAACTATCACAAACACCATTTAGTTTAAATCAAAATAAAATATTTTTAAATATAATTGGTAGAATTACATTATTCTCCTCCACCCGATTAATATTAATCTATGTATTATTGGGATCACCTATTTTTTAAATTTAAACTATCAATCCTACATCCTTGTATCTATAATCAACTTATTATTTATGTGAAATTATAATCAGCAATGAATCCTCAGATTTAATTAATCATTATCATATAGACTCTTTTTCTCCATCAAAATAATGACTTCTTCCATACCTCATTTAGATTTAAATTTGATTATCATTTTCTTTTAGCAAGATGCATTATCAATGTTATATTACCTTTCATTATGCACTCCGTTCGAATCTGATTACGATCAATTCCACCAACATTGAACTGAAGGTGAGTTCTTTTAGAACAATTTCTTTCAAATATATTATACTTGTTATGATGGAGAAAGTAAGATTTATTATTTTCAAATCGCGAGTACTGTTCTTTTTCCAAAACAATTGTCGTTCTTTCCTTTTCGTTAAATAAATTCATTAATAATAAAATAAATTATTTGGAAATAAATAGCTTCATCTCCATCATGGTCCTAAAATTAATCAGATCTTAATTTAATATATTCATAATTTTAGTCTAATGAAACATCTTCACTTGAGATAAAGTTTCATATTCGAGCCCAATATAAAAATTTTTATCTCTTGAAGGATCTTTTAAAATGATAGTAGTAATGAATGACTGAATTTCTATAAAATGAGATGAATAATTGAAAACTAATAAAATTTCAATGAACTAATTGAATATATCTCTGTCTCTATTAGCTCTGACCATCTCATGAATGAAAATAATCCGAGAAATATATATGGATATCACACTAAACCAAATCCTACTGTCGATTGGCCTCGATAAACACATACCACAATCTCATATCTAAATCATGCTGCATGTAAGTTAAATATATTCGACATCCATCTTGGAAAAACCACAATAGCCTCTAAAATATAAATAATGGCTTCTAACCATGAATCAACATCATATAGAATACCTTCCCCTGAAATCATGTGATGATGATTGTAATGAAGATCCTTGAATAAACTCCACCATAGTAGGGGCAGGTCAAGTGGATCCTATCATTGTCTACATGATCCGTATGAATACCACACATAATTGTTACCCAATTCACTAGTCAGGTATAAAAGGATGTCATGTTATTCAAACTATAGGAGAATACTTGTGAATAAAGGCCCACCATATCAAGATCACAATTAAAATCACTCAGGTGGCCCACTACTCGAGGACTGCAAGATTTCATTTAATTTTAATTTCAATAAATATTCTTTACAAAGGATTTAATAATAATATTTATCCTTAAATATTAATAGGAGATGTCAAATCCTTCAAATATATGATTCACATCCCAATATAGGCTTCTAAATATAGAAATGGGAATGTAAAAGTCCATGAAGCCTAATAGATATTTTCTACAATGAACTGATATGGTTGGATGAAGCTTATGTTAACTATTTTATATTATCAGTTCCAGTATAAAATTATTTAATTCCTTCGTATAGTAGAAAACACACGCTATGTTGGTATTTTTATGTATATTTAATTAATACATTTCATTAAATTTTTTAGAACATATAGTATATATGAATTTTTGAATATAATGATCATTTCAAATGAGTCATCATTTCCATTATATAATGGAATAAAAATTACATGTTTGAATTAGAGCATCATGAAATTCAAACTGATTTTTTACCATTTGTATTAGAATAAAAAAATTTCATATAATGGTTTGATTATTTTAGTTGTTATTAATAATATATAAAGGATCTTATAAATATTAGATTCAAAAATGAAACCATTTTATCAAAACTATAATTTATTTATAACATGAATACAATAGTTATTGGATAAAACATGTATTAATATTTTAATTATGCTTCCACCATCAATAAATATGGGGAAACACAATTTAGGTTGATGGAAACACATTAATAACCTATCTAATATAATTATATCAACATGACATGATATCTCATATTAATATAATGAATAAACATATAAATAATCATTCAATAACACTATACACATAAGCATTCGAAATATTTATCTTATCATTATACATCAGTAAACATATTACATAACTATGATCTCAAGAAATCAAATATATGCAGAATTAAATATGACTGAAATGTGAATATCTATGTTCTGACAATGTTACATGAGTTTAATACCTATTTTTCATACTGGGAAAATTTTAAAAGTAAATCTATATCAACAATATTAAATGTCACATATCATGTACATCACAAAATGGTAAAATCAATATAACTATAACAAAATAATCTATAATATTAATTCTCATCATTAGAAAATTTTTATTTTCCTTGAATATGGTTTAGAATTCCACCTTCCAAATATCATTAAAAAATTAAAACAAATTCTGTATATCTATTATACCATCCTAAATAGAAAAAAATGAAATGTGGTTCCAGTTGTAGTTGTAGCCCCTAGGTCATGTTCACTCATTAGTAACCCAAACTAAGAGCCACATTACCCTATGAACACATCTTCATAGGATAAATGATGGAGTATAGTAGAGATTGTTTATTATAATATGGGTTAGATTCTATACTCTCAAGATTTGATGGAAGAAAAATAAAATAAAAGATAAACAATAGTAGTAGCATAAATAACCCATAGAAAAAGAGTAAACCAGGTAGTGAGGTAATGTAACTGGTAGAAACTAAATAAATTATCATATAGAAAAATAGTGATCATATCATGGAGATATAAAAAATTATGAATCAAGAGTAATTTAGTGGGAGGAATATAAAATAATAAATTCCAAAATTTGAACAAAAGACCCATTATATCTCTAAAAACATCATGATAAATTTCTTGATACACTAATTCTATACTATATAGTATCCATAATGAAAATATTCCGTAGAAGGACATTTCCACATCCAACTAGAAAAATATTGGAAATCTATCCATGTACCAATCATCTGTGTGAGTACGATGTGAGAAATACTCAATAGGCCACCATCAATGGTGTGTATAATAAATTTTATCTATACATATAATATGAAGTAATGTGTATATAGGAATGTAATAATGGATTACATGAAAATTATATAGAAGCTAATAATCTAATACATGTTGTGATTAATATGTCCATAAAGGATAAATAACTATATAACATGGTATTAATTCAGCTATAGAAAATGATAACATTTCAAGTACCATGAAACAATGGAAAAAACAAAATTATCCTGCATAATAAATAAGAACCCATTACCCTCGTCTAATTACCTTGTATTCATATAGAGTCTATATAGATAATCTATATCATAATTGTGGTAATTTTTAACTACAAGTTCCCAGAAAAAATGGACCATGGTCGGGGAATCCACTTTGATTCCGTGAAGCACATACAGGGAAAATCTGTATAGAATTGGGTGGATCCCAGTGATCGTGTCTGAGCTCATCCAATAAACTAAATACATGGTAACAATCAAAGACATAAAATATTGAATATGTATGTTCGTCATTGGATTGATTCCATGATACCACAGATTGGTGTGATGCCATATAATCAATTATCAACATAATTTATAATTCATTAAGTTATTATGTTAGTTTCCATTCCCTTTATCAATTTTAATAATAATAATCATTTCATAAATAATCTCAATTAAAATTGAGAATGAAGGAGATCATACTAATATAACTTCAATTAATGAATTTCAATAAGTTAATTTGAATAGCATGAAGGAGACACGATAGTGTATTTTCCATTTTTTTAATCTATTTTATCAATTTCAATTCATTAATAATTTACATAATTTTGTATATGCCAATGTGTTTACCACTTCGCTCAAAAACTCATAATTTTCTAATTTGAATACTTTTTTCAGTCATAAATGATATGGTTTTCATTATATCTTTATCCTTTAACAAATAAATTAATTCAACTACATACTCCATTAATGATTGGGAGCTCAACTCACCACAAAGGTGGAATAATAATAATCAATAGAAACAAACATCCAATAGAGTGTATTAGGATGTGTTTGAAAACCTCAAAAATTGAATTAAGGATTCCATAACATGATTGAATCATGGCTATGATAATAAACTGAATGATTTGTAAGATTTAGGAGAAAAAACCAGATTTTTCAATGTGTATAACAATAATTAAAAGTAATAAAAGAATTATCATTTAGGGAAAATTTATAGGCCACAATCCTTAGAAGAGTAGTACTAACCTGGTCTATTATTGGCCATTTAATCTTTCCACAATGGATTAAATCAATTAAATATATGAATTTCTTAAAATAGGTCATATTAGATCACAAGGATACAATATTTCATAAAAAAGAAAAAAACCAATAATGGAATATAGGGGAGATATGAAAATAATAGTACAGTTTCAATGTAAAACCATCATGTGATGTTCTAATCAGGCAGGCTCCCGAGAAGGAAGGTGCACCTTATTGACATGAGTCATATCATTTAGTCATTTATCCCTTTATCATTTGGGGATGTTATAGGAGGAGATGGGGGATAAAATTTTTGGGCTACTATGTTATTAATATTGTATAACACTATTTCATTTTATTAAATAGAGGAGGAAAAAATGTTCATTTATTTGGAAAATAACGAGGATAATTATTTTTCTACATTGTTTGGAAAAACCATGCACCGACCATGTATCTCCACTACATAAGTGGAAGTAAGAATGTGTATACCCACATATTTTGGGAAAAAACATTAAAATTCCTTTCTACCCTCTACAATCACATTATACCAACACACACGGTTTCAAAAAACCATGTGGTGTAAGGGACATGGTTTAAAAAATCTGTGTTCATATTCTACATCAACAAATATATTGAGCTCCAGATTCATAAACACATCCAAACACCCCCAAACCTTATCAAAACCCATTATGAAATTGGATTAGATGAATTCAAAAGAATCAAATAATGAAATAAAGGATCTATACCTCATATGAAAGGACATGAGGTCACATTGTTTTTTACAAGTGATAGTTTTATTGATGACGTCTTAGGTAGATCATGATTATCTGGATCTTAGTCGTTTTCTATGGACAATAGATGGCTCCATGTGTTTTTATTTATTAAAATTACCATTTTGTATATTTTAATCTTTTAGGGATTTATATGGGATTTTATTTTCCTCTTTTTTTATTTTATTTATCTTTTATCCTAAAATGTTGTGGAATTAGTTGTTATAAATTCATTTGTAGTATCATATGTGTGTGTTCCAACATTATACTAGTGTATAGAGAGGTTTATGTGTAGTTGTGAATTATGTTATGGCCTACCATGTGTGTGATAATCCCAATAATCAATAATCTCCATCCCCTAGCCCATTGAAGGTGGGATTAGGGAATCATATCATAGAATACTGATGACTAGGGGGCCCAATGGTCCCATTCAAAAGATATATCATCAATAATGATTTTCTTTCAAACATTATATGATAAAAAACCTTTATAAAATGGAATGAAGACCATAAAATGGATGTAATTTTCATTAGAATCATATATTCTTCCTCACATTGATAAATAAGCAGAAGTTCATTTGGAATATGAAATCTGACTTCCAATCATTGTAAATTGATATGATCTCTATTTAAAGAAATCCATTCCATTCTCTAAATCACATAAAATACTATTATAGGGAGATAAAAAATGGATACACATCCCCAAAAAAATTAATAACAGAAAATTAATAGACTAATGTTTACATCATCATAATATTAGGAAATTTCTAATATATAAATTATATAGTCATTGAGATGGTAATGTGATAGCCTTAGAAAATTATTCAGATAATTTTTTTTTTGATGAAAGTAAATAAAATATGACATTTATGGACATAGTTTTGATAGTATTTTTACTTGAGACCAATTAATTCCCATAAAATAAATTATGAAAAGTAATAACATGATATTCATAATTTTCTTTGGCCTTAATATGTCAATGATGATAATAATTTTCATTAACACATAGATTCAAAGAGTTGTTTTAACAATTGACATAGTACTATTACTTGAAACACTACATTGTGGTTCGTGTATATAGTGGAGCATTATCACTATTCACAACATTAGAAAACATCATAAAATAAAATCATAATTGTATTTCCTAATGGAAATCTTTATGAATGATAATGAATTCATGGCTCCCTTCAATTTATTTTCTCCCAATTCTCTTTCCACACTTCTTGTATAAAGGAAGAATCATTTTCTACCCTCCATTGTTTTATTTTGTCTAATTTTCTTCCAATAACATCCTTACCTTATAATCCAAACCATGAGATTAATGTGAAACTATAATATCCATGTCAATATTGATGGCATATAAAATTATCTTAATAGCTACTAAATATTATTATTGATCATTTACATTAGATACATGGTTTTATACCAATAAAAAATCAATCAATATTTGATTAATGTTAATTTATAATAAAAAAAATGCCATATGTGTCTTGAGATGTTTTTCACATATGCAATAAATTATTTATCATCCATAATAACGATTAACATGATAATGTTAATTAATTTAATAATATACAATATGAGTGCATATCAATGTGTGTAGTATTCATCTTAGTTATCATTCATTCTTGATGATCCAGTTAGTAGACAATCATAACCTCTTATTGTTTTTACTTCTAGCTAAATCAGTTCCACATACACATCCAAACTGATATATCAAGACATGGACATTTTTTCCTATGAGAACCACATGATATTGTATTAAACAAAAAAATTAATATATTATACTATTAATGTACTTATCCCTTTGTTATAAAATAATGTTCTCAAATTATAAGCATAAATTATGATGCCATCCATTGATACAAACTCTAGTATTATGATCATTATATATATAAATTTTACATTATTTAATATTTCTATTCAATATATCTCGTAGTTCCATTCACTATGACACTTGGAAGAAGGTAAAGGTGGATGATTATCTATGTAAAACATAAAATTTCATTATTCAATGTTTGTGATTTAATGTGATCAAATAAATATATATTTATATTGTATTTGTATTAAAATCATATAAATAGAGAAATATCTTACAAATCTAATATAAATGAATAATTATTAATTAATGTGATTATTATTGGGGTGACAATGATTGATGTGGAGATATAATGGATAGTATGAATTTTTCAAATGTGAATACCTTTCTATGATGGAGTGACTATATTTACAAGAAGGCTATGTGTCCCATCCATTAGAGAATTTTAAAAATAGTTTTTGAATGAATCTAAAATTTTATGATTCACTATTCAACGAAGATATATGATGAAATAAAGAGATATTAAAGAGTATGCATTGTTGGAAAACATAAATATTGATGTTGGGGATTATATATGTTAGGGAATGGAATGTCATCATGATAAAACATAGGAAAGTATTTATAATTGGGAATCCCAACAATTAACCATACCATAATGGAAATAGTTAAAAATAATTATGGATTTTATTTAAGGAATCTCAATGAAATATAAAAGGAATAACGTTTTTAGGTTTTAGTTAATCTACATGATAAATTAACACATGTAATTACTATAATATATGTCCTATTATTCATTCACATCTCCTATATATACATTTATGATGTTTAATATATACATGTAACACCACTCAAAATCATATATGATTGATAATATAGGTTTATCAAGGTGGTCTTCGGAATTCATCAATATGTTCTGAATATAAAAATTACCATTATCATTACATATCATCCTAATTAAATTAATTAGTATGAGGGATGATTCAAATAATAAAAAATATATTTACAGATTTCATAGTAGATTTCAATTGAGGTTGCGATCAATAATATTTCAAAACAAATATGAATATAAAATTTTATTACACTCAATAATATAGATGTTTCCTTTTAAATACCATTATATAATTATTAGTAATACTACAACATTAAAGGATAAATTTTTGGAATTAATTCTATTTTGATGTGATCTATATGAAAAAATTCTATAGATGTTTATAACCATTGAAAAAATAATTAGGACAGTTCATAGTCAATGTAAATTATTAGTTTTTATTCATAAAAGAGATATAAAGTTAAGTTATTGATATATATAATGATATTTAATATCTATATGGAATAATTTTATGATATTTGTAGTTACGGAATAAATAGGATATATATATATATATATTAATCTATAAGAGATTGTTGATCTTTTATAGCTGGTATATTATCAAATAGTTCTTCTTATCACCCTATCTCATGTTCAGGATGTGATCCTTGTATATATTTTGTGAAATTACCCATTATACCAGTTATAAGTAAAAAATTAGATCATACCATTTGAGGGTGACATTTATTATGATGTAAAATTGGTAAAAATCATGATCTAAAGAGATGTGGAGTCATGGTATAATAATAATAACCTGGTAACTGTTGAGTAGAGTAATTGAAAATTCATGGAAGAAACTATGGAAATAATGGGTTGTAGAATGTGACACCCCCAGATATTAATATATATGTTATCATTAATAAATATAGTGTTTTTGAGGAACTAAAAAGAACAATATAAATAAATTAATTTAATAGTACATTTAAAATTTTAAAAAAATCACAATATGTGGTTTTAATATAAAATGTTATTTTCAAAAGATAATTTTGAATTCACATAGGAAACAATATTAATCATAAATTACAACTTTTCAATTTATTATTTATGTTTTTTTAATATATGTGTTATTGAAAATTAATTTAGTATAATAATGTTAGATTTTTTTGAACATTTATTTACTAAATCAATTGGATAAAAATTGGATGAAAACTAATAAAATTAATTGATGGTAAAACAAGATGTTTTCAAAAAAAATGATTTTATGTGTATAATGTATTTTATCATAAAAATAATCTTTATCACTAATAATAAAGTAAATTAATAAAATTTTAATATAATATATTCAAAAAAAGTCTTACATTAAATAAAGGGTTTTTACTTAAAAAGGAATGAGCATATATTTAAGGTTATTATCAAAAATAAGTTTTTATAAAAGCTATTTTTATTTTGGTTTTTTCATCGTATGTTAAATTTAATATATTCAACTTATAAAATTTACTATTATTAAATATTAATCCTATTTCTCACTAGTATGTTAAATTTTTTAATGTGTTCAATTACATTTTTTATAGATACTATTTAGCAATATAAAAAAAATAGAAACATGATAAGGGTTAAAGGGATTAATGGACGACAAACATTGTATTAATGGATAAAATTTATATAAATTGGTTAAATTTTATTTTTTAAAGGTATTTTTCCCTAGCCATATATAAAACATTATCAATTTTTCCAAGGTGAAACATTTACTTTTTTATGACATTTTTATATTTTAATGTTGTATGTAATTGTTAGTTTCACTCATCTAACATAAAAATAGAGGACCTCTGCCCCACAACCAAAACAAATCATTATCCATATATCTCAGATAATACCTACAAACATTAATTATATTCTTCCATTGTTTATAAAAAACATTGAATTGTCAAAATACCAATCATTAATGGCTTAAGGTGTAGTCAAATGTTTGATTTACAAAGAAGACGTAATTGAACTTATCGATCAATATCATGATTATTTCAACATTAACATCCTTTAAATTCAATATAATTATATTAAAATAATGAAGTAAATATATTTACTCTACTAAAATGATTTATGTTAATACAATAATAATTTTTTCCCCATTTCTAGCATATCAGAAATGACAACATTGTTCATTTGTACTTGTAGAATATCGCATCCATGATGCGATGTAATTCATTTTTCATGCCTATGATACATGGACGGTAATATGGATGAGTTAAATGGTTATATATGATATATATTAAGTAATTATGATTCTATAAGGATATTTTATTATTATTAATTTTTTGTTTCCATTCGTGTATAATCAAAACCTTTCCACTATTTATAAATGGACTACCGTCTCCTTCAAGTGATATAATTCATTTTTCTTCACCAGCATAAATTAATAGAAATTTTTTTTCATATATGTAATAAATAAAATATTTTTGACATTATTAATAATATTTATATGATAATAACCAAGAAGAGTTTAAATCAATTGAAGCGCTAAACCAAAAACAATTATAGGGAACAAATGAATTAATATCCCAAATTTAGATTTTAAAGAATATTTTTACGTAATGTGTAACATGAAATTATAATTTTATATTATATTGTAATATAATAATTAATATGGTTCATTTATATATTTATAAGAATTATAAATTCATTATATAAGATCTCAAAACACATATGATGAATGTCAGTGTATAGGCACTGACCCCATTATACATGAGACAATGTGTTACATAATTACATTGGTATAGTAAAAAAGGAAACCACATCCTGAAAGACTAAATAATTTAGTAGGTTGGAAAAAATATATACCAATATAATTGTTACATTACTACCTAAATGGAAAACAAATAACATAAAAACTCAATTTTAAACAACCATACTATGATAGATTATTCCTAAATAACATTCTTAATATACAACTTCACATCCTGAGGAAAAATCAAACAAAAGTGGTGATCCTATATTCTCAATAAAAGTATCTAAAATATTGTGAAATACATAAAATTTAAAAATAAACAATTATTACTGTAGAATACCTAAATTATTCATTAAAATATATTATTGAGCATAATATTACTGGAATAAAATCTGACTAAATAACTCCATACAAATAATCATATTAAAATGAAAAATAACCATGTATATTCTACTAGTCGAATATTCACATGGGCTATCAATTAATAATATAATAATAAAGAAATTTATTATTATAGAAATCATAAAAATTTATTCAAGGCCTTGGATAATAATTCTATATAAAATGTTAAGTCCTCCTCTATATTATAATCAAGTTTGTTTCATGAGACCTACTAATGCATAGAGGGTCTGTAGCGACCCCCAAAACCGGGGTGCTTAATGAGACATGATATACTTAACATTACATCATTACAAAATTAAATATCATGTCTCATTACATCAGAATATTGCGAGGCTCAGGATTCTGGGAACCAGCTGCTTTTGATTAACTTCATAGGTATCAACCATGCCTGAATTTTTTTAACAAAAATGTAGGGTGAGCAAAAATTCCCAATAAGGGGTTTTAAAACATTTTAAGAAAATCCTTTATTAAATAAGTCCTTTTGAAAAGAATAAAAATACTTTTCTAAAACAAAACATTATCATTTCATAAAAACATGAAATCCATCTTTCTTTGAAAACCACTTGCACAAAGAAGCACATACTTGAAATGAGCTTTAATGTAAAAATGATCAGAGTGCGCAATATAAGCAATGAATAATGTTAAAACAGGGTTACTTCTATTCTAAAAGAATTATATGGATAAGCAGGGAAACATGCATATCATGGTTCATGAGTAAAATGCAGTTCATCTAACAGTTTACCATATGAAAAACAGTTCTTGTTACATAAAGTACATCTTCCTGGTCTTGGGAGCTTTCAACTAGGGGTTGTCCTGTTAGTTGAACAAACCCCTGGTTAACCTTTATCATTACATGCAGAGGGAATGTATAATCTTGTAATTTTTCAAGACTTTTCATCAAGACCGTATAACATACTTAACAGGTCAAGGCTCACTACCCACCCTGTTTCCTTAGCACAAGTCAAGGCTAACTTCCAAGACCATCGCACATGTTCGTCTCATGAGACTCTTTCTTTACCCAATGCATTGGAGCGATGTATATTTCCGGGCGCACCCATCACATCATTCTTGTTGCGCTATATAATTCTGGGCGCACCCGTCACATCTAAGTCCTATACATCCCTCACATATCCTGATATGGTCATTCATTCATAGGGTTTCAAGCATTCTTAATTAAACCCCATTTTCACATACTTATTCATTACATGAGAACAGTTTAATCATTAAAAACATAATAACATGCATGCTAAAATTCCATGAACATAACAAGTTACCTTATATTTAAAAACATGGGTTTCAAGAGAATGAGAATTACATAACATCATAGTACCCAATTAAAGCATGATCATTTACACATATAATGATAAATAGATATTGAGGGTTTTTACCCAAAACTGTCTTATAAAAACTCTTTTATTAGCACTTGAAATAAACATGAGTACATACCTATGAATACATGTATGCATTTGTACAAGTTCAAGGAGTCCACACTAACCATTTTCACAAAAAAAATCCTCATTTATCCCAAGCGGTGATAAATGGAATTTCTCAATTGTATGAATAATTTTGAAATCAAACCATCCCACAAATTTCGTCATGCTATACTATAATAAATTACAAAATAAAAGAACCAAGTTCACATTGCTGTATATACACATCGATATAATCGCATGTATATAGGTATATATCAATATACTTCGTATACTTGCATGATTTTGCATGTTCGTACAATTACCCAAAACCTCGATGTTTATAGGCGAAATAAAAATCAAGGTTATAAACACAAAAAGAAGAATTGTATATTTGCATATATCCTCTTATACTTATGTGTATATAAATGTATATATATATACATTTATATACACAATGTGTATTACATTAAAACTGAGTTAAAATGAACTCTAAGAGAAAATTGCCTTTAACCTGATCGAATTCTGGATGAAGAAAACAGTGGTAACCAGTTCGTAATGCCTTGATGTAAATTTTTATGCACATATATATCTATGTAAGGTGTATATAAAATATAGTGTACTAAAACCAGAGAAAACGAAATTGAAAGAGGGATCTTCCCCTTTACCCACTATTCGGTTCTTCAAGCCGAGAAAGAGGTCTCAAATTCTAGGTTCGCACCAGGTTTACACATACCAGAAACGTATATATATATATATATATATCATTTATACATGAATATATACATATTTATATAAAACCGAATCTTTTCAAAACCCAACTGAAATTAAAACATGATTCTTTCTTTGCTTGGAGAGGGGATACCGTCGAGGCAAAAGAAACTGAAGGCATATAATGTAGATGGTATACACACACACACACACACACACAGATATATATATATATATATATATATATACAACGTATATATACATTTAAGTGAAAACCGAAGCATGCATAAACTAAAAAAAGGAACTGACCCTTACCTTAGCTTGGATAGTAGGAGAGAAAAAAACGAGGCATGAGAGACCCGAGGTATAAACATAGGAGTTTTACACACTTATATATATATATATACATAACCCGAATATACTTATATCTTTATGAAGACTGAATTATAAAAACAGAACTTTAGAAACTGAGTTTGTCCCTTACCTATTTGATGAGGAGGAGGATAAGGAAGACCGGAGCAGCGACGACGTCTGGAGGTCGGAGAGATCAAAGGAGATCGGACGCAGCCCTTCGGCCTTCGGTGCAATAGGGGGTTTAAAAAAACAACGAAGAAGAAGAATACTTCGGGGGAGTCTTCACCCCGAGGCAAGGTCGGTGTCAACCTGTGGAAAAGATGGGAAAACGAGGTCTACTAGCCGGCCTACGAGAGGCAGAAGACATCCTACACCCTACTGGTCCAGCTGCGCAGCGAAGAAGAAGAAGAAACACGACGCGAGTAGGAAGAAATACGGATAAAGAACAGATGGCTAGGATCATCCCAGGGATGATCGGACGGCTGGATTGCAGCGCGACATTAAATGGAATAGACGGCCATGATCAGGGGGAGGATGATCGGACGGCCCAGGTGAAGCGGCTTAAAAAAAACGCGGTCTCCCCCCCTTTTCCGTGTTTCTTTTTTTGAATGAAATTCTTCTCTTTTTTTATATATACCTATTATAAACTTTATTATTATTTATACTTCAATTATTTATAAACTTTATTCTTTTATGCATGGTCAAGATTTTTTGTTGATTAATTATATGCAGTTATTATTATTTAAACTACAATAATTTATCTTTTTTTAGAGGTGGGGACATTGAATATCTATATCATTAAATATGTATTGAAGTATAAATTACGCGACACAAGAAACCACAATTTTTGACATTATTTCCAAATATGATAAAATTAACTTCTAAACATCTTTATTTATATACAAATCTAGAAGTTTAACATATATGTTCATGTATACATATATAAATATATTCCAAGGGTTTGCACATATTTATTCAGACTTAAAATAAAATAAAACCCCACAAGATTTCAATAAAACAAAGCTTTGCTTGCTTATGTTAGATAAAATATTTATATTTAAGTAGAAAGACAGTATTTATTCCCACTCTTTTGATATATATATATATATATGTATAAAAATATATCCTTTTCATATAACCAAAATCAGCTACATTATTATTATTTAATTGTTGTTTGTTTACATCAAATATCATGCTTAATCATTTTGAACCCGCCGGGGTATTCAATTCTTATTTCAACGGTTATAATTGGAAAATAAAACTTTAAAAGGCAACAAAACAAGAGAGAGCCAACGGCTATATTTATAACCGTTGGTTCTCAACGGTCAGATCGGGGTGCTTATAAAAAGAAAGGTTTGGTCTCGGGTGTCCCTTACCCCAAGTGACTGAAGGAGAAGAAAATATGTTTCGTGTGATCCCCTTGGTGCTGAGCACGGTCGTAGTGGCTTCAGCAATCCTTATGTTCCTTATGATGGATGCTCGAAATCCCTACCGCATTCTCGGGCTCCTAGTAGTTTTAAGCAGTCTTCCCATCATTATAATCGGGTTCTTGGTTGGAATTTTCGGTTAGTTTACCTTAGTGGATGTTGTAGTCGAAGGGTTTCTTATTTGAATAAAAGGAATTTTTATCCATTTGATGCATTTTATTATTATTATTAGTTGTTTGTTGGTTTAATTAACGGGTGATATTGGAAAACAAACTTGCCAAAACAAAACATGGTTGTCTCAGGTTGTTACATTACTTCCCCCTTCAAAGAATTGCACCCTCGCAATTCTATCATAAAAAGAAAAACTGAACACCCCATACGTACAACTCTACCGAAACAAAGGATCTGTATCGGTTAACTGGACACCAATGTTGGCACACAGATCTTCTGTTTCCCTAGTCCAGATGCACCTTGAACAGTGCTCCTTGAACTCTTGGTCATGTGTACTGCACACGGGCTTCCAAAGGGAGGCTCGTGCGATGCAAAGCTCGGAAACATCTGAGTATATGAACTCCCTGATGACTCTTCTGGCCAAATCCTGTTGGAGGTAGTTGAGAGGGATGATGCGGTTGAGGAGACTAAGGTTTAGGACTTGGAACATGTAAGCTGCACTGAGCTGGCCATCCTGGGAGGCCATGAGGAAACACGCTCTGGCAGAAAAGTTTTGTGCCAGAGTGAGACACTGGAACAGGCCCTCAAAGTACATTCCCCTTTGCCTATAGAAGGGGAGTTGGGCAGCAGCGATGAGGTGAAAGACGTGATCATTCTCTTGACATAGCTTAAGAATCTATGGACCATTTGCAAAATTGAGAAAACGCTGGCAGGGCCCTCGCAGGTGGAGAAAGGACGGGTAATCCACCATGCATGCCTTGATCAAGATGACTTCTACTATCGCATCGGGTAGGGATGAGAAGTTCGTTTATCCAGCCATCTGAAAGCAAACACCGAGGGGAAACTCTTAACAACATAAATATGGTGAAGACATGAAAGAAAACAAGGAACTTCCATTTATGAAAATGTTTACACGGTAAAGTCTGAGTTTACAAGACGTACGCCACAAAGAGTGGAAAAACTTCCTAACTCTTCAAACCACACACAAGATGAACATATAGGACTAAACTCATGGGAACATTTATAACGCCTCCTGAGTTTAGCGTGAGGGGTGTGGAGTTGGGAAACATCGGTGTACACTTCTTGCCTAAGAGACACACGGGTGGACTCATTTTCCAATGCTCCAAAGTCCATTAACTGGCCCCAGAAGCCATAGTGCAGGACCTGGCATAGATAAGCCGCTCGGAGGTCTCCAGCAGTAGCAGCTTCTTGAAAAGGGTTATCTAGCATTGTGCCAAATTCCTCGCAAGTTGTAAACACTCGGAAGAGTCCTTCGTGATACCTTACCCGATGTGCAAATGAGGGAAAATGGGTCATCATCATTAGGAGATAATTTATACCCATTCCCCGGTGGAGACTAAGCACCCTAGATGAGTTTGACACTTCGTACAAGTGATTACACGTCATGCGAATTTGGGAATAGTTTAGAAAGTTCTCACGACTGACTAGAGATATAATGTTCTCTAGAGCCTCAGTGGGAAGTGACAAAAGGTCGGTAGGTACATCAGCCATCTGAAAGTTATAACATTTTTACTTAGTTAGTCTTTGAAATATATTTATATCACCTGGTTTTACAGAGTTTCCTGAACCTGTCCTCTGATACCAACTGTAGCGACCCCCAAACCCGGGGTGCTTAATGAGACATGATATACTTAACATTACATCATTACAAAATTAAATATCATTTCTCATTACAACAGAATATTGCGAGGCTCAGGATTCTGGGAACCAGCTGCTTTTGATTAACATCATAGGTATCAACCATGCCTGAAATATTTAACAAAAACATAGGGTGAGAAAATATGCCCAGTAAGGGGTTTTAAAACATTTTAAGAAAATAATTTCTTAAATAAGTCCTTTTGAAAAGAATAAAAATACGTTGCTAAAACAAAACATTATCATTTATTAAAAACATGAAATCCATCTTTCTTTGAAAACCACTTGTACAAAGAAGCACATACTTGAAATGAGATTTAATGTAAACATGATCAGAGTGCGCAATATAAGCAATGTATAATGTTAAAACAAGGTTACATAAATTCTAAAAGAATTATATGGCTAAGCAGGGAAACATGCATATCATGGTTCATGAGTAAAGTGCAGTTCATATAACATTTTACCATATGAAAAACAGTTCTTGTTACATAAAGTACATCTTCATGATCTTGGGAGCTTTCAACTAGGGGTTGTCCTGTTAGTTGAACAAACCCCTGGTTAACCTTTATCATTACATGTAGAGGGAATGTATAATCCTGGACTTTGTCAAGACTTTTCATCAAGACCGTATAACATACTTAATAGGTCAAGGCTCACTGCCCACCCTGTTTCCTTAACACAAGTCAAGGCTAACTGCCAAGACCGTCGCACATGTTCGTCTCATGAGACTCCTGCTTTACCCAATGCATTGGAGTGCTGTATAATTTCGGGCGCACCCGTCACATCATTCTTGTTGCGCTATATAATTCCAGGCACACCCATCACATGTAAGTCCTATACATCCCTCACATATCCTGACATGGTCATTCATTCATAGGGTTTCATGCATTCTTAATTAAACCCCATTTTCACATACTTATTCATTACATGAGAACAGTTTAATCATTAAAAACATAATGACATGCATGCTAAAATTCCGTGCACATAACAAGTTACATTATATATAAAAACATGGGTTTCAAGAGAATGAGCATTACATAACATAATAGTACCCAATTAAAGCATGGTCGTTTACACATATATTGATAAATAGATATTGAGGGTTTTTACCGAAAACTGCCTTATAAAAACTCTTTTATTAGCACTTTAAATAAACATGAGTACATACCTATGAATACATGTATGCATTTTTACAAGTTCAAGGAGTCCATACTAACTATTTTCACAAACAAAAAAATCCTCATTTATCCCGAGCGGTGATAAATGAAGTTCTCAATTGCAAGAATAATTTTGAAATCAAACCATCCCATAAATTTCATCATGCTATACTATAATAAATTACAAAATAAAAGAACCAAGTTCACATTGGTGTACATACACATCGATATAATCGCTTGTATATATGTATATATGAATATACTTCGTATACTTACATGATTTTGCATGTTCGTACAATTACCCAAAACCTCCATGTTTATAGGAAAAATAAAAATCAAGGTTATAAACACAAAAAGAAGAATTTTATATTTGCACATATCCTCTTATACTTATGTGTATATAAATGTATATATATATATATATACATTTATATACACAATGTT
This sequence comes from Viscum album, assembly GCA_963277665.1. NCBI lineage: Eukaryota > Viridiplantae > Streptophyta > Magnoliopsida > Santalales > Viscaceae > Viscum > Viscum album. Next base: position 1,529,773,839 of record OY728120.1, on the reverse strand, counting down.
TATAACATTAAAACTGAGTTAAAATGAACTCTAAGAGAAAACTGCCTTTAACCTGATCGAATTCTGGATGAAGAAAACAGTGGTAACTGGTTCTTAATGCCTTGATGTAAATTTTTATACACATATATATTTATGTAAGGTGTATATAAAATATAGTGTACTAAAACCAGAGAAAATGAAACCGAAAGAGGGATCTTCCCCTTTACCCACTATTCGGTTCTTCAAGCTGAGAAAGAGGTCTCAAATTCTAGGTTCACACCAGGTTAACACATACCAGAAACGTATATATATATCACGTATACATGAATATATATATATTTATATAAAACCGAATCTTTTCAAAACCCAACCGAAATTAAAACAGGATTCTTTCTTTGCTTGGAGAGGGGATGCAGTCGAGGCAAAAGAAACTGAAGGCATATAATGTAGATGGTATACAGATATATATATATACAATGTATATATACATTTAAGTGAAAACCGAAGCTTTCATAAACTAAAAAAAGGAACCGACCCTTACCTTAGCTTGGATAGGAGGAGAGAAAAAAATGAGGCATGAGAGACCCGAGGTATAAACATAGGAGTTTTACACACTTATATATATATATATATACATAACCCGAATATACTTATATCTATATGAAGACTGAATTTTAAAACCAGAACTTTAGAAAATGAGTTTGTACCTTACCTGTTTGATGAGGAGGAGGAGAAGGAACACCGGAGCAGCGACGGCGTCTGGAGGTCGGAGAGATCAAAGGAGATCGGACGCAGCCCTTCGGCCTTCGGTGCAACAGGGGGTTTAAAAAAACAACGAAGAAGAAGAAGACTTCAGGGGAGTCTTCAGCCCAAGGAAAGGTCGGTGTCAACCTGTGGAAAAGAGGGGAAAATGAGGTCTACTGGCCGGCCTACGAGAGGAAGAAGACATCCTACACCCTACTGGTCCAGCTGTGCAGCGAAGAAGAAGAAGAAACGCTGCGCGAGTAGGAAGAAATCCGGAAAAAGAACGGACGGTCGGGATCATCTCGGGGATGATCGGACGGCTAGATTGCAGCGCAACATTAAATGGAATAGACGGCCACGATCAGGGGGAGGATGATCGGACGGCCCAGGTGAAGCGGCTTAAATAAAACGCGGTCTCCCCCCCCCCTTTTCCGCGTTTTTTTTTTGAAATAAATTCTTCTCTTTTTTTATATATACGTATTATAAACTTTATTATTTTTTATACTTCAATTATTTATAAACTTTATTGTTTTATGGATGGTCAAGATTTGTTGTTGATTAATTATATGTGGTTATTATTATATAAACTACGATTATTTAACTTTTTTTTGAAGGTGGGGACATTGAATAACTATATCATTAAATATGTATTGAAGTATAAATTACGCGACACAAGAAACCACAATTTTTGACATTATTTCCAAAAATGATAAAATTAACTTCTAAACATCTTTATTTATATTCAACTCTAGAAGTTTAACATATATGTTCATGTATACATATATAAATATATTCCAAGGGTTTGCACATATTTATTCAGACTTAAAATAAAATAAAACCCCACAAGATTTCAATAAAACAAAGCTTTGCTTGCTTATGTTAGATAAAATATTTATATTTATGTAGAAAGACAGTATTTATTCCCACAATTTTGAAATATATATATATATATATGTATAAAAATATATCCTTTTCATATAACAAAAATCAGCTACATTATTATTATTTATTTGTTGTTTGTTTACATCAAATATCATGCTTAATCATTTTGAACCCGCCAGGGTATTCAATTCTTAGTTCAATGGTTATAATTGGAAATTAAAACTTTAAAAGACAACAAAACAGGAGAGAGCCAACGGCTATATTTGTAACCGTTGGTGCTCAACGGTCAGATCGGGGTGCTTATAAAAATAAAGGTTTGGTCTCGGGTGTCCCTTACCCCAAGTGACTGAAGGAGAAGAAAAGATGGTTCATGTGATCCCCTTGGTGATGAGCACGGTCGCGGTGGCTTCCGCAATCCTTATGTTCCTTATGATGGATGCTCGAAATCCCTACCACATTCTCAGGCTCCTAGTAGTTTTAAGCAGTCTTCCCATCATTGTAATCGGGTTCTTGGTTGGAATTTTCGGTTAGTTTACCTTAGTGCATGTTGTAGTCAAAGGGTTGCTTATTTGAATAAAAGGAATTTTTATCCATTTGATGCATTTTATTATCATTATTATTTGTTTGTTGGTTTACTTAACGGGTGATATTGGAAAACAAACTTTCCAAAACAAAACATGGTTGTCTCGGGTTGTTACAGGTTCTATAGTGGGCCCCGAATGCCACATACAATGTCTAATGAATTCCTCATATGTCTAATAGTTTATTTTAAAAAATAATGTTAAATAATTTTTTGCAAAACTACATTTTAATTTTCTGATCATAATAATTTATTAAATTCTCTAAAAATATCGACAATACTCTCATCAAAATACCCTATTACATTGGAAAGAAGACTTATTTTTTAAAATAATATTTATTTATACTAAGATAATACATTATAAATCAATATCTCATATAAAATGAGATGGAAATAAAATTATACTTTTGGTATAAATGATGTCCAACTAACGTGAAAACCTTTATAAAGAGATTTTATGATACTTTAGAAATGGGAAACATTCTTTGGGTTTAAAAGAAAATATACATGTGTATTTGAAATTGAAAAATTAATATTTTATTTTTTAAATCCGAGAATGATAAATGTGATTTTATCATGAAAATAATAATTATTTTATAAATATAATTTTTTCTTAAAGAATATTATAGATGTTACTTGAAAAGGGGTAAGAAATTGGGATGTTACTTTCAATCAATCTTCCATAAGAGGAAGAATTGAAATGTGATCCTCATAAAGGACATATTTACCCATCAAAGAAATATTAACTAAACTGGATAGTTGAGTATGGAACATATATACATAATTTATAATAATTATATAATAATAAATAACAATTAAATTAGGTTAGTGAGAGGTAAAGCGTAACCTAAATGAATAAATCATGTTAGGGTAGAAACCCCTACCACATTGTAGTCTCTCGTACAATATGCACATAAAATAGAAAATCCATAAATATGGAATTGAACACCATGATGATGAATATATTAATGATATGTTAACTCAATTGGAATTATAAATATACACCAAATACGAAACAGTTTTGAATAATGTATATCTCAATGAAATTTATTGTTGGATATGAAAAACCATACCTTATGTCTAAACGTGTTCGGCAAATGATCTTAATGTCCTAGATAATAGGATTAAATAAAATAATTAAATAATTAATATCTTTTTAATAAATTAATTTTAATTATTATAAATTTATTATGATCCTTTATTTTATTTTTCATTAGTTATAATAAACAATTGTACAGTTCAAAAGTATTCATTTCTATGGTTTTCATTATAGGTTTACTTGTATAAGTTTATGGAAAATCATGTAAAATTGGAATTGATTCCTAGAATGGAAATTATAAGTTATTAATTAAATTAAATATTTTTAAATTGATTTATATCTCATTTTTTGGATGGTATAATTATGAATCAATTGATAAAGCTTTAGTGATAATAGTTTGGAAAATTATTTTCATTTTTTATCATCGTGAGTATGTTTTTTGTCATGAATTTTTATTATGTATATATATTGGATATATATCATTAAGTAAGTTTTATTAAACATATAAATGTATATTTTAACAATAAAAAATTGTTCATGACATGGATTCATGGCACAATTCAAAAACCAGAACACATCATCGATGATGGCTGTAAATCCACAACTCACGGATGATGTTTAATTTTACGAATAAAATGCCAATGTGGATAAGAGACATGATGATGGATTTTATATTGAAATAATAAAATTATATTATTTATATATGATAATGTAATTATCATTCATGTTTGGACAAAGGATGTGATGGAAGGATGATAATTGTAAAAATAATAAAACAAATTGAAAGGGAATGATTAATGGATTTAATTCATGAATAACTTTCCTTGAGATCCTTCTTATGGAACATTGAAATGGAATTTTTGGTTATACAAACATGACCAGAACATTGGGGTGTGGTTGTTAGTTTGATGGTGATGCAATTGGAAATTAATCAAGGATTCTTTATATAGATGATAATAGGTGAAGAGGGGTTATATTTATAGTGGATGAGGGCGGTGTTTTTGGAATATTTTATAAATGTGTCTATTATATTTCCATAATTCTTTAAATAGTTTGAGAGTTATCTGAAAGTATATTTAAATAAATAATGGTAGTTTTAGATTATGGTTATTACATTAGTATTTACTTATGGTATAGTGTATTTATCTTTTAATGTATTTAAATCATAAATTAATGTATTATGCTATTCTCAATAAATTCTCACATATTAGAAACATCCCAAAAATTCACCCTAACCATTTTTGGACATGTGGAAATAGAATATGGACAAAATTTTATGAAAATAATATTATAATTATCAGACTTTATATTTAATTGAAATTATCATTAATTTAAAAAATACCAATTCTAAAATTATAAATTATTTTTTTGTGCATTAAAATATTTATTATGGTCTCATAAAATTAACATTTAATCATAATCATATTATTTATTGATTTATGAATAATTATTAAGCAAATAAAGTTTCTTTAAATTCATTATATTAGTTATTAAAATGAAATAATCATTTTTGTTTTATAAAAAATCAATTCTTAATTAATAATTTCTAAAACATTAATTAACTTAAACTATGATAAAAATCTATCATATTACAATTTATAAGATGAATAAATTTTATTTATACATTCATAGGTGAGGATACTATTCAAATAATAGTAATAATATATCTATACTTAAAATTATTGTTTTATAAAAATTAATTTTTTTATTTTTTCACTAGAATGTATATATTTTCATAAAAATATGAACATTTCACAATAATATATTTCTAACAATATAATTTTAAAAATAATTTTTATTTTTTTGAAATTGAATTTATAAAAATTTTAAGATTTTATTTTATAAAAGCTACTCAATTAAATGGTTTTAAAGCTGCATTTATAAAAACCAAATATAAACTTTTAATTGGTTGCATTGGATTAATTATATAAATATTCTTATAATATCATTTGAATAAATGTAAAAAATCATTAATTATATAATACATAATTTTCATAAAATTGGTTAATATTTTTCACTTCCACACATTTTACACCTATTTAATCAGAGTTTATTTATAATAAGGATGTTCAAATGTATATAATTTTTTGTTTAAGCTTGGTGTTGTCTAAAACTTATGTTGTCAATGAAATTAAATTTAAAAAGTGGTATACCATAAAATCTTGTGGTGTAAAATTATCCCTTTCTATTTCAAATATCATCTTCACCATTTAGATTATACATCAAAAATAAATGGATAATACTTTATAATTTATTTTTAGGAAACCCATATATGAAATATTGTTAATAAAAGTACCTCATAATAAGACGGAATGGGAAATGAGATGCTCTACAAAAAAACTAGGATTTTGTGTGGGTGATCTTTAATGTAGAAATATAACATGGAAATGGAATACAAAATCTATAAATCAATTTCTATTGAATTGTGATAGATAAAATGGTTATCAGGAACTTACCATCAAGAAACCATAAATCTTGTAATCACATAACATACAATAGATATATCAGAATAAAAACTAAATAGATAATTTTTTATCCTAAAATATTTTTCCAAATACTTTTGGGTTCTTTTTATATTTGGATAATCACTTCATAAAATAAAATATCTATATTACTTTCCATTTCATAATAATAGTCCTGTCATTTATTTTTGATTCATTATATTTTCACATCATCCCATATAAAAATAAATGAATGTTCAAGATAAGTTTCTCTTTCCTGATGTACTTTTAGTCAATTAGGTGGTCCTTAAGTAATTATACTATCTTTTAAATGACTATATAATATAATGTCGTTAGCTTATTTTGTAAAATAATTATAATTTCTAAACATTAACTTGATCCATTCAACAAGTTACTAATCTTCCAACATGTTTAAACATGTATTTCAACACATGACGATAAATTTAGAAGGATGTTCAAAAAATTTCCAAAATCATATTATCACAACATTCTCCAAAATATGTATATATTAACACTAAATTATCAATATATGAATACCTTAATATTTTTTTATCCTTTATAAAACATTAATGCTTGAAATATTAAAATCTCAGGAAGTCTTTAAATCTAGAAATCTAATAATTCCAGAAAAACATAAACCATATATTCAACAACCACCTTCATGGTCACCAGTTATATCCCATATAGATCTATTTAATATTATTTCATCATAATGAAAACATTTATGTTAATCATTCCCAGGTCATCTATTTTTTTGAAGATAAACATATAATAAAATCATATCTCAGGTTTACTGGTGTTATTGATCACCTGCTTCAAATTGTTTAATGAAGAACCATTGTAGGTAAATTCTTATTTATATCATTGTTTTTATATAAAAAAATATTTTTAAAATAATCAAATAATATAATTTTTGACTCCGAAAAAATAATATTAATCATTACCCTTCAGATTTTTTAGTTTCATAAGTCTTACAATGATAGATCATTTTCTTTTGGTGTATATTCTATTGGCACTTTAGTCATTGAATTTCATATTATCTTATCTCCTTGATGTTGAATCATTGTACCTTTTAAATCTTTTGCATAAACTTCTAACTAAATCACAATATAAGTATTTATTTCAATTATCTAATAATAGATGTTTTTAATTTCCAAAATAATTTTATTAACAACACAATATGTTGAAAATTTTAATCACATGGAAGTCATTATTTAGTGCAGGTCTAATGTCTTGTTGTCCCTTGTGAAGATCATGGGTCTAGGAATGCTTGTGAAACATTAGGGCATCCTATAGATCCTCTAATTCATATTTGCAAACACAACTTGTGTAGTTTTTATAATCATGATGCATAAATTGATTAGAAAGTAGAGAGGTTTTATATTTAATATAAATTTTTTGAAGACCTATGTGATTATTTCATTTATAAAATAATCTTATTGTGTATTCATGAAATGACTCCAAAATATATATAATACATAAATAGAAAAAAATTAAAATTTGAAACATATAAGATTCTCAATCTTCCCCCTCTTCTACAACTCCTTTTATATTTATGAGAGCTTCATATGATTTACTTAGGTTGAATAATTCCAAAAATCCCTCTTAATACCTTCCATGCCTAGAATAATAAGAGAGCTAGGAATACGTAATTTTTTAATAAAAATTAAATGATCCTCGTAATAAACATGGAATATTTGTGGAGTTAGTGGAATTGAACATTTTATTTTATATATCGTGGATGTGACATCCTCGACCTAGATACATGTTAATAGGTGCCCTGAGCCCAGTGGGTTACATGGCCTCTAGCACATTTACCCAAATTATTGAGGGTACTGAAAAACAACAAGTTCTTATGGTGTGTCTATGGAGGGACTATTCCCTCATTACCATAGGGTATCATAATAGATAATCATTAATAGAGGTAAATATTATAAGCAATATAAGTAAACAGAAGGCACATCAGAAATATAGAGAATGGTAATTATTTATAAATCAACTCTAATAACATTAAACACCTCATGATGATATTTATTTTATCTAGAAATCTCAAACACATTGATACATTGTTGTAGGAATACATGAAAACCCCTATTTACAAATTCTAGTACATAAACCTCCTAAGCATCCTGAGATACTGCTCGTCCATTTTCTACTAGTAACAACCTAGAACGGAATTAAATCAAGTGTCTAAAACATTACACATCCATTTTTTACCAAATTCAACCATTTATTATGTCTTATGTACAAAAAACACCCAGAAAGGGTGTGAGATAAATCATAGTGGGCCACCACTAATAGTGTCTATAACATCTAGCATGTATAATTGAAATGTAAAAGTGTACCAACATACTTATATAGTTTCACGTTTTACAATGTAACTAAATACCCTTTTACCTACATTATCCCTTAACTAGTCTCCGGACAAGTATCCTATTCATTATATGATTGTTACATATTTAAAATTAAGTCACATGTCAGCAACAGTCATGTTCCATGTATTTAACAAGGAAACAAGTAATTATATATAATAATGAAGTTCCATGGTTGTAAAAAAAGAAATGTACACCTCGTGTTTCCCCGAATAATTTATTACAATATACTTCATTGTGTATGAATGTAATCCAATGAATATAGTCCAAGGCATTCCACAACAATATGCCTATCCATTCAAAGGAGTTCTTCTTTGAACTAAAATAGTGATATTCAATCACTAATCTAGTTTGGATTTAACCATGGCACATACTTTTCAATGATGGATCTATGGAGTGTATCCATGGAATCCTATAATAATATTTATGAGACCCAACTACATCAAAATGGGAATCCAATTATAAACAAGGATTGGGAGCCATGTGGGTCGTAACCAAAGAAAGCTCATACATTGATTCATAATGGGGTCCCCAGGTGCACAAGGAATTCCCTATGGAGACCATGAAATGGACATGTTAATACACGCCTATTTTGATAATGATGTCATATATAACTCATAAGGTTCAACACATAACATTAATGTAGTGTGACTAGGCTAATTTTTATGCAACCATTTAATCAAGTGTTAAATAATCAATAAGACCATTTGGTTTATGCCTTGACTTTCATTTGTCTGATAAGGATTTTTAGTATGAAACAATTCATTTAACCAATTTACAAAATTATCAAGCTTCAATGTTCACTCTAACACATTTTGTTTACTTAGTAATATTTTCGATGGAGATGCATCCAAATATTAATTTACATTTGAAATGAAAAAATCATATACATATTATACATTCCAATTCATATTGGCCATTTAATTTCCAAATTGAATCCCATAACATTGTTGGGTCAGGTGGTGAGAATAAATGGTTCATTCCACCTTGAAATTAAACAATTAAATCAATCAATCTAATATAGAAAACCTCACCCATATAAAGGCCATTCGTTGGAAAATCTAAATGGCAGCTCAAACACGTCAAAACACTAAAACCACAGTTATGGTAAAAAACACCCTAGATGGGCTGGGGAGATCTAGGTGTATCAAATAACAACTAATTAGATATTAGGAAAGATATAACCATACAGTTCTATTGATTTTATTTATAGAATATAAATTTAGTAAATGACACTGGATGAAATCGGCATCCCACATGACAACTCAAAAATCAATGAACAAGAGGAATGGCTTATAGACCACCCACCTTAGTATTGTATAAATATACTACTATAATATAACAATATTATAATAATTTCAACAAGTTATATCTATAAATAAGGTGAAAACACTTAGACCATGATAACTCTGTTGATTGGAAGTGAGAAATATAACCGATGAAGTGGAATCGAGTACATACTATTGCCCAACAAACTTGACGAATAAAAGCCCAAACAGATCCCAATTGAAGGAGATATCATGATACCTATATTAGGACTTCATAAATATCCAATAATATAGTATACTATTCTAATCCCACTAGAAATTAAATTAGGTAAAAGGAGGTCTTAATTAGTTCATTATAGCTAGAAATGTAAAATTACCCTAAAATTATCATGAGCATGGTTGTTCGCACAGTTTAAAAAACCATTCATCAACCATGCATGAGTATCTGGAAAAGAGGTGGAAGTCACATGGTTAGGGATAATTTTTTCCAGCCTTACAATATGGATATACTGAAAAAAATTATAACCATATTCATGGTAATATCTAACAGTGTGACTTACCCACACAGTTTCCTTTAACAATGTGAAAGGTCCTCTTATCACCAAAATATTGGTTTCGGGCTCCAATAAAAACCAAAACACACTCATGACATTCACATAATCATTAAACTTCTTATTTGGTAAAAAATAAATATTTATATAGAAATATAATGGATCGACACATGCGTAAAAATTGGGTTCTCACAGTCCTCCCCCTAAAAGAACATGCCCCCCTGAGTTCACCTTCCAAGGGTGTTTAAACACTGAGTACAAATCTAGACACCAGGCACATATGCTAGCCTCATTCTCCAAATTCTCATCTAGGAAACTATCATTCTTGCATTTTACATGTAATAGTTGGACTGATGAACCTTGGATAGCCTTGATGATCCTGTTAACAATGAGAACATGATATTCATCATGGTAGCATCAAAATCTATCTAAAATTACTCAGGATCAAAGATATGATATGGGTCGGCGTGATAGTAGTGAAGCTATGAAATGATGAATATTTCAAGCATGTCATTGAACAACTAAGGTAATTGGAACCATTAAACTACCAGTCAAAGTCCCTCCTAAATTTCAAATGGCCATACATAACTAGGTGATTTTTTACATAGCAACTTTAACCTTCTATTTCCTATACTAGGTGAAACATAAATGAAAAATGATCCCCTGCCACCAACTCTGGAGGTCATTGGTGGAGATCAACATAATATATATATCTATATTGAGAAGTATTAATATGAAATCTGATTAGTAGAACCTAATACGAGGACTTTTGAATGAGTTGAGGACCAAGAATGGATGCCTCACCTGCCTCTTTCCAATACATTGGTGAATAGAACAACCTAAGATATATGTACCCAAAATGATATATTTGAATTATCACCTAAAATTTATTATTATTGGTGAACTCAATGAGATTGATCTTAATATCCCAAGAACCTTTGAATAAAAGAAACATTCTTAGAGCATAAGCTCTAGAAAATGTATCATCGGTTCTGATTATCCATTCGTCTGAGTGTGAAATGTTGTCCATATAAGGAAATGTGTTCTAATAGAATTCTTAAATACCTACCAAAACCATGTCTTAAAATGAGGGACCATATCTAATTTTATATAATTAAGGACCCCAAGTATTCGTATGTTCTTGAGGAAATTCTATCATCCCATCTCATCAACTATGAATGTCTACAGAATACGAATGAAGTGAGGAACTTTCTCCACCTTAATAATGTCAAGCATTGTAGTGTATCTACCTCTAACTTACCTATGAAAACATACTACAAATACTGAGTTATATTCATTCCATTTCCATTCTTGGATTGTCTGTTTCTTTTAAAAACACACAATTTCTTGGTGTACCACCTTATCCTGCTGATAGGTGGAGCACATTGTGGCAAAGGTGACTATCTAGCATCTCACCCAGGCTACCAATACAAGCATTGTATATTTATATACATCATGGAGATGCATGAATGAAATCCCCAATAAGAATCATGGGTATCTTGTATAAAATCCTCCCACCTATCTATAGGAACCAAGAAATGACCATGAATATTAGTGATGTCATCTCTACCAATAGATTAGTCTGGATGCAGGTTATCACCTGATATACTTTCACATAGAACCAAACACATAGGATCTAAAAATTAAAAACCCATCACATTTTCTTGTCTAGAATAGTTAACTATCAATTATGAGAGGTAAGACTATCAATTAATATCATTAAAATATAAATTAATCTCAGAAAATATGGGAATTATCTCCCATTCATCAATTGTTTCTTGTAAGACATGTTTCTGAGTTTCATGAATAAATGCATTTTTTGACTACATCTCCCTACATAGGCATATATGCAAGCAAAAAATCAAAAGGACTATATGTTTTTGAATCATCTGTGGTTTTTTAGTTTTATCTATTGCTACAAAGAGATATATTTTAGGAACTAGTGGTTCATGTACACCATAACGTCATAAGCTAACAGATAGTGTCTTAAAAAACATTTTTCCTGGGAAACTGCTCTCAACTCAGGGTCATGTGTAAGGTTGTTTCTCTCATTAATCCTCACCTATTTTGATCTATACACAATTACTCTCTCCACATGCATCATTACATTTCATAGGATGATGCATAATGCATCATATAAGACTTTATAAGCTCTACCCGGCTCTGGTAGAGTAATAATAGGTGATTAGTCAAGAATCCATTTCTTCTTGTAAATGGATATCATGCAATATTCTTACCAAATAAAATATAAAACCTTTATTTGTAAGTCAAACGAGTGGTAAATAAATGAATGATATTTTCTATATGAAAGGAATTTAATATTAGACGTCCCTGAGATACTTAGTATATCAAACATGTTCTTTTATTTCTCCTAGGAAACTACAACAATCACCTTTTCAGGGTCAAAAAATAGGCATGATTCAAATATTATATGACCCAAGAAGTAAAAATTGTATATTCCAATCCAGAAGATATCATTATTAAAATAATAATGATATTCTGTTAGTGTACTCAAAAGGACCATAAATTCAATACATGGTCACAACTAGGGTAAAAATATACCATGATGTTTTCCAAAAATATTATTAAAATGAATCCAAATAGTGGTGAAATACCATATTCATCACTACCCTGATAATAGAGGGCACATTCATTGGAATGAGAAGAATAACTAAGTACTCATAGAGAAAATATTTTCTATTGAAAGCAGAACAAGGTATGTGTTATGTTATGACTCAAACCTAATGAAATCCTAAACATATGTGGATCTTAAAGAAGATCCTATCACCTCATATTTGGTTGAAGAGATCATCTATTAGAGGTAGTGGGAAATATTTCTTAACTGAAATTTATTTCTACCTTCTGTAGTACATGAATAGATGTGGTGTTCAATCCTCTTCCTTAATGAGAAGCATGGGTGAACCACAAGAGAATGTATTGGGCTGCATAAATACTTTGAACTCTAGATCCTATTTATAGTTCTGTATCTCTTGAAGCTCTTTCGGTTCCATCCATTATGGAGGAATGGAGACTATTGTTTCTCCTAGAACAAGTTAAATCATAAACAGTGCTTCTCTCTCAGGTGATATGCTAGAAAAATAGTCAGGAATGGAATCCCTGAAATGATCCTTTACTGGAGGGAAATTAGCTAGATGTAATCCATAATCCCCCATGAAGAGAATTTCAATCTGGGTGGTAATACCACCTATCCAATGATTATCTAGTCTCACACTACTAGTCTGTACATCCCACCCACCCTTATATTGATAAATTTGTCCATCTATTTATATAATGAAACAATGTGGGGATTAGAGTCTTCAAAATCATGATATTGAACCTGTCAATCCATCCTGATAATGACATTGAATCCTATCATCGCTGGAATATATCAGTTCCATTTGAATGGGTAACAACATACATAAAGAGGATAATACCTACATTGGAGTATTTCCTCTGATCGCACTCGTATTGGAGTGTCTATGGCCATTACACAATAATAATATTATACCTCAAGTCTGAGACATTACATGATAGATAATGAGATAAGAGAGTTAAAAGCCTGAATATCAAATAAAGAAGATACCATTATAGATGCCACTAGATTATGACCTCGTAATGTAGATGGTCCCACAACATGATTCTAGTGTATCAGTTGTAGTGCCTAAAACTAGCCTAATCCATTACCATATGAAAGAAAATGACAACTATGATCATAGCTTCTCAGTTGTCCCTACTAGGGTTTTGGGGTCTGGAAACCACGACCATGACATAATCCGTAACTACACCTATTGGTGAAACTCCAACTCCCCACTCGATAAGACATAAAAGATCCTACTCATGAAGGTGGAGTACGTGTGGATACTCTTCCACTAGTTTATAATGGATGGTTCTGATAGAAATGATGACAATATCCCATACATATGAATTCACAGCACTCCAGTGGTTATGTATAACAATAAGGATATAGATTATCCAATCGTCCCCATTGGAGGAAGGCCATAGATTTATCTAAATGGGTACTCTTATTGTCACTACCCTAAAATGTAACCTCAAGGGAATGTTTCCTCACACCGAGAGAACTACTGGAATGTCCCAACACTAATACTCTATGTTTGTTACTATTTTCATTCCTATGGTTGTTCATAGTGATAAGATCCTAATTGACTATTTCAGAAATATTAGGCAGGTGAAATACATTCACGGACATATAGATGGTGTAAAAAATCACATCCTCGAGGTGTCTAGAAATTAAATCACATCAACAGATAAAAAAATTAATGTTCTATTACTGAATGAAACGTGTGGAATATTCCATAACTGTCATAGATCCATACTCGAGATTCATGAACTCTCTAGCTTCGTCAGTTATCAAGTTTTGAGGAATGAATTGATCAATGAAAACAGTTTTCAAGTCATCTCATACCATGCATTGATGTCGATTATCCTAGGTAACCACATCCCACAAATGATTGGACGAATAACAAAGAATGTATGAGGCATGATTGAGCCTAATATCTAAAGGAGTCTGCAAATTCCCAATGATATATATGCTGGCCTATAACCATGACATAGATGGTTTTGGATTTCCATCCCCAATGAAAGTAAGATGAAGCTTATCCTAGAATTCCAAAGTCAGATCAACCATCGTAAGTGAAACACACTGAACACCATTCATGTACTGTATCAAACGTATGATATTGTCATGAATATGGGAATCAATTCCCAAATCTGGTAAAATAGTTGGTTCCTCATGTGGATCTATGCAGCAAATACCGGTGGATCAGGGCCAACCATGTCTGGAACATGGTCGTGGATACCTTCCTAGAATAAAATATGAGGAAGTTATAGAAACATTGGTATAAAAATGAAAATAACATGCCTGTTAAAAAAATTATGTAGGTAGAAAACATCTCTAGAAAAATATTAATGTATGAAAACACACATCCAGAGGAATAAAACCCAAAATACCCTATTAGATGACCAGGAATTAGTAATTTCTCATGTATAAGTTTTATTTAATTTTACATTTATGTATTGTGTTCAATAATATAACCTTCATAAACATAATAATGATGTGAAATTTTTCATTTTTTATGTCCAGATTCATTTTATAATGGATATCCACTCTAATTGAATTAGTACCCATACACATTATCATAGAAAACGACAACCCTTTTTTATAGCATAATGGATTGACTTAGTAAATCACTCATCCCAACCCATGAGGACCCATACACATCATGAATTGAGATATTTAATCACTAAATCATAGGTATGAGTAATTCAGTCAGAAGATAACTATTCAAACATCACTCAAATATCACATGTATATCAAGTAATACAATTTTTGAAATGAACCTAAATGGAATGATAATATGCATTATAATCGAATTTGAATCACCGATAATGATTCATGTAACAATGCTCCTTGACCTCATATCATCAGGTCATGTATGAAAAAATCATCAAATAGAGTAATAATGATATCCTAACCATATCATGTGCATTAACCAATGATGAAATGATATCAAATATAAACAAATGAAGAAGAACCATTATATTTGAAGAAACTCAACATTTACCAAAAACACAGGTTTGTGACAAAAATCACAGATTATGAAATTGTTCCAAATATTCTTAATCTCCTATCTATTGTTTCTAAATATTAAATAATGAAATTAACCACCTCGTTATCACTTTGTGATTTCCCAAACACAAATTCCACATTATAGGTGCCCCTAACCTTTTAGGAATGATGGCCATAAGAGCTTATCCCCAACCACTAAAGGCATAGACTAGTTTCAAGGTCCTATGGTGTGTTTGTGGGGTGACTATTCCCACATTACTATAGTATATCATTAAGGATAAATTTAAATATGTTAAAATAGTAGAATCAATATAAGTAATCATAAGGCACATCAGAAATAGAGACAATATTAAGAATAACTATATCAATGTGAATACCATACAAAAACTTATTATGATATGAATTTTATCTAGTATGATCTAAATCATGGATTAAAGGAAGCAATAATATAGGAAAAACCCCATTTAGAGAAAGAAAATATAGAAATTTCCCATGAATTTTTTGCTACAACTCATTCATCTACTAGAAGATCCTTCCTAGATAAACAATAAATCATGTTTTCAAAGCATTACAATTCCCATTATCAACAACTAAGTCCAAGTAATCTATGTGAGCTTCCAAAAATTCCCAAATAATGTTTAAGATAAATCTTAGTGGGACACCACCAATGGTGTCCATAAAATGTGGAATGTGTAAAAGAAATGTCACAGTGTGAAAACATGAATAGAAAAAGTAAATCATTATTATATAACTAAATAACTATGTACCCACTTCTTCCCTTGGACTATCTCTGATCATGTATCAAATTAATTATTTAATTGTTAATTGTATAAAAATTTTCTCATGTTTATAATAGTGAATGTTCCAAGCTGTATCAAGGAAAACATTAATGGTATTTAATAATGATGTTATATGCTCATAACCATGGCAATACAGAAATCATGGGTCAGCAACAATGTAATGAATGTAGCCTAGAAAATTATATGAATGTGATCTAATGATCATAGTCTAAGTAATTTCATAATAATATTCCTAATAATTATATAGAGTTCATCCAATTAAATACATGGCTAGGCAATGACTAGGCCTGATGGGATATAACCATGAATCAAACTTTCCAATGACCGATCCAATGAGTGTATCAATGGAACCCTGTAATAATATTTATGGGATCCTATGGTGTCATATATTAAATCCAATGTTAAAAAAGGATAAGGTTCTAGGTGGGTCTCAACCAAATCATGAATCATCCTATGTTCTGAACGGGGTTCTGAGGACCTCAAGGAATTCCATCTGGATCCATGGTAATGTCGAGTTAGAAAAAATATATTTTTATTATGAAGAAAAAAACAATTGATAATGTTTAAGAAATTTACTTTCAGTAGTTTGTCATGGAAAATTTACCATGAAACCATTTAATCAGACCTTAATTAATCAATAAGTACATTTCATTTAATCCCTTCCTTTAATTACTGTTAAAAGGTCATGTAGCATGAAACCATTCCTTTAATCCACATAAAGTATTGTAAAATATAATGTTTCACTTTTAGACCATCCGTTAACTTGGTAAGGGGTTCAACACACATGAAACATATTATTCATATATATTTAGAAAGGCCAAGACATATACATAGTATACATTCCAATTTCCATTTCATAATAAATTATCAAATTAAAGCACTGACCTTAGGAGGTCCACTATTGGGAATACATGGTACATTCCATTATGTAATTAAAAAATTAAATCAAGATATTTAACATAGAAATTATAAAAAATTTAAATGTCCTGAAAATGCATGAATGAAGATATTCTGAAACCTTTATAATCACTAAAAGATAAAATTATGGGTGAAATCATACCTCGGATGGATGGAATTGTCTACATAACCACTAACAACTAATCTCATATTATGAATGATTAAAGGGATATGTTTCTAATGATTATAAAAATGGGATATAATAGTAATTATATGAAAACTGATGAAATTGGTAGGACCCACATGACAATACAAAATTCTACGAACGTGAGGGATGAGTTATAGACCACCCACCTTAGGAATTTTCAACTACCCTCCTCCAGTATACCCAACTCATTTATCTTAGAACAATGTAGATACATGTAAAAAAGATAAAAAGATCACACCTACATAACTAGGTAGAGAGCATTAGATATAAGGAAAGGATCAAATTTTCTTGAGTATATACTGTTGTGCAACAAACTTGACGAACTGAAGCTCGAAAAAATCGTGGATTAATTATATCACTTGATCCATGAATTAGGAATTAAAAACACTCCAAAATGAGTAAATAGAGGAAAATAAAACTAGAAATTGGATTATGGAAGAAGGATGTTTTAATTAGATCAATAAGGGAAAACTGTAACATTACAAATAAAAAGTATCTTCTACAATGTTTTTTTGAATTGATTCACATAACATATTCCAACCATGCATCAGTTCATTTAGAATAGGGGAACCCGTATATTTATGATGAACAATAATGAAAACCATGCACCAACCATTCAATATGGATCTATCCAAAAATTAAAATCGTAGACACATTTAGATATAACTATATGGTCTAACCTCAAGGTTTCCTCTAACGGTTCAATTATAAAACTTTTCCCTAATTGAAGAATTTCATGGATTGAACAATAACCAGATACCCTCTAGAAATTACCTATCTCCCTAGGCATATATATAATTTAAAAAGTAAATATTTATATAAATATCTAAAGGATACCTACATGATTGAAAAACGGGGTTCTTACATTGGATTTTGATAATTATTTTGAAATCATATGAGCAAGATTTTTGGATTATCCCTGAAACAAAATCCATTTAAAGATAGATAATAATTTTTCCTGATAATTATTCAGGCATTTTGATTTTGTTCCTCTAATAAAAATACAATTTTTAGAATAATGGTTTTACTCTATGAATAAATTAATAAAATTTAATCTATTCATAACAAAAATTCCTTTCATTTAAGAATTCTAAATAATGAAATATACTGGATTTACTGATAAAAATCATGAGTAGAAATATGAAGTTGCAATATGTACAAATAGTTATCCTAAATTGAAAATTTAAGCATATTTATAATAATAATAATAATAATAATAATTTTGTTGGGGAAATATTTAATTTTAAATAATTCATAAATGATTTTAAAGAGAATGTGAATAATTTTAAGAGTATCCCCTGGATTGTCAATCCAGGTTCCTAGTAAGGCCCTTTTCTGTATACAATGTTATGTTGAGTTAGTCCTGATTAATCTTGTCGGATTTTTTACCCCTAGGTAAATCGGTTCCAGAACCATGCCCACATGTTGTGTCTGGATACTGATTTATTACTAGTATGACCCAGATAAAAAAAACATAACAAAATTATTGGATTTTAGTTTATGGTTTTCCTAAAATTATATCATTTGGTAATGTTCCATTATATACGTTTTATAAATCAGGTTTATATAGTATCTGATAATCTTCCCCAGATGCCAATAATAAATACCTCAAACCAAATTTCTCAAATCTGGTTCCATACATAGTTATATAGGTATAATAATCAAGGATGTTTCATCATGATGGAATAAAACGTTTACAGACATTAGAAGACTGGATACATATATAATTGTTACATTATAACTTGATACGGAAAAAAAAACATAATAACTCTTTTGGAAACAATGATAAACTCCAATATTAACCATTTATGTCATTTATAATATACAACTTCACTTCCTATGGAAAAATGAATCATATTAAATGGGTGAGCTCAATTTCTAAATATCGGTAAACAATGGAACTGAATTTATAAAAATTAAACATAAACAATAATGAATGGTGAATAAATCAAAAAACATGCCATTAAGAAATAATCCTGAGCATAATATGGCAGGAATACAATCAAAATAAAAATTACATATAAATAATAACATGATAATAGAACATTACCATGGATATTATACTATTCAAACAATCACATGTTATATAAATTACTTATATCATAATGAGGGATTTCATAATTCAGGACTACGTAAACATACCATAAAACCAGTGGCCACCAAGTCCACATAAATGGGTAAGGCCTCCACAAAAGAGACAAACTCATGCATCGAGGGGTAGTATTGGGCCCCACTCATCACCTAAACTCCATTTCATTTTACATATTCCAAATATTGAAAATAAAAAATATCATAAAAATAATGTTTCCCATTCCATTAAAAAATATTTGAATCGTAATTACAGTAAAATATACAAAAAAATTCATATATAAATTCTTGATAAATAACCATTTACTTAAGAAGGATTTTTTCTTTTTAATATTGTATTTTTAATAAAATCAGATTATAACCATGAAGATCCTAGTAAAGAAAAGGGATGGGCCATGAATTTATTTTTTAGTTACAAATTATGTTTTATTGAAGTGAAATCATGTAAAAATAGTTTTAAATGACTTTAGAAATATGACACCTCAGTGTGGTTTATGAAAAAATATAATATAATCTATAAAATGGAAAATTTCAAAGTTTTTTGTATAAAACAAGGAATGAAATATAATGTTTTCTAAGTCAAAAAGAATTATTTTAGAATTATAAATATATTTTAATATGTATAATGAATGGTATTTGAAAATTTGTAAGAAATTGTGAAGTTCCATTTAATCGAGATTACATATCAGGTGGAATTAAAAATGGAATATTAAAAAACATGTATTTGCCCATATTTGAATTAGGAACAAATCATGATACATATTTTTTGAACATATAAATAGAATTTTTATGAATTATATAAAAAATACAAATTACATTGGTGTAAAGATAGCAAACATGTATCCCAAATGAAAATAAGGTGGTTCGACAAGAATCCATTACATCATTTAAGACATTCAAACCATATTACAAATAGAATGAATGATCATGAAATAAGAAATTTAATAACATAAAAATAATGACATTAATGCAATGTTACATCAATGTGAAGTATACATATATGAGACATATAAAATAGTAGCGAATAACGTATATCTCAACGAAATAGAAGTGAGATGAGAAAACCCTTAACTTCTGTCTGATTGTGTTCTTCATTTATTCATAATTTTTGGGATAATCAGACTAAGTATTAATTAATTAATTAATAACATTTTATAAACTATATTTATTTATTATACCTTGATTATGTTATTTTATGCCATTTTTTATAGAATACAATTTTGTTGATCATGAGTGTTCATTTCCTTGGTTTTCATGATCAGTTTGTATGTATATATGTATGGACAATATTGTAAAATGTGAATAGTTGTAAAGAAATGAAACTATATTTTATTAATGATCATAAAAAAATTTAAATGTAGATATGTTTTTTAGGTTATATTGTATGAGGATGAATCATTTAATAAAACCTTAATCATAACTGTTTGAATTATTTTAAAATTTTTCCATCATCACACACTTGTTTTGTGTGACGAAATTATATTATGTATATATAATAGTTCTATGAATTTTAATATTTCTCAATACTCATATTATTGTCTATTTATTCTATAAAAATGGATTTCTAAATATCCATTATGGCATAATTGAAGAATGAAAATATTTTATCCACAAAGGTGGTAAATTGGAACCTCATAGACAACATTTTCATTTCTGTTATAAAAATAGGAATTGGAAAAGAGAGTTGAGGGAGTATTTTCCATCAATATAATTAAAATACATTTTATATAATGTTATTGAGTTGTTAATCATGTTTTTATATAATATTTTACATAAGGGAAATAAAAGAAAATAAAAATAATAATAAAATAAAGGGAATTATTAAGGTTTTTAGCCATTGAATTATTCTCCCTGAGAACCTCATTATGGAACATTGAAATGGTATTTTGGGTGAGTACAGAATGATTAGAAAGTGTGGTAGATATTTGGGATAAGTATCATGTTAAATTTGAATATTTTTTAAGTGTTTGGTGGTGTGAGGATAAAGGTGGTGATGGGTGGTATTTATAGTGTAGGGGAGTTTTATTTTTTGAGTATTTTGGATATTATTTTGGATAAATACATAAAATTGTTTGAGAATTAAAATAAAATATATTCAAATAATGATTTTTATTTCTATATAATGGTGATTAAATCCTATATGATCCATGGAATAGTGTATTTACCTTATAATGTATCTATTACTTAAATTACTATATTTTACAATCCATAAAAAATCAAGTATTTTAGAAAAATACAAATAATTCACCCAATCCATTTTTCAATGTGTGGACATAAAAAATTGATTCCACTTAATTTAAATATTTTTTAATATAAGAGAAATATAATTTTAAATTTCCAAAATTATATATTTCAAAATACCAATTTTATGATTATATATAATTTTATAGAATATTAAAATTGTAACAAAGTTATAATGAAATTATTGAATAATAATAATACAAAACATATTAATTTATGAGTAAATTTGATGAAAATAAAATATCTTTTAAATAATTATATTATTTATAGTATTGAATGTAAAAAATTTATGTTTTATAAAAATATCATCAATTAATTAATAATTTCTAAAACATTTATTTACTCATATTATGTAATAATTATATCACATTACAATCTATAAGATTCCTAAATTTTATTTATACATTCATAGGTGAGGTTACTATTCAAATCATTAATATAATATTCATATAATGAAAATGAATGTTTTAAAAGAATGAGATATTTTACTTATTCAGTGGTATATAAATATTTTCATAAAAAAAATTTCACCGAAATATAATTATAAAATTTCAATTTTAAAAATGATGTTTATTTTTTCAATAGAATTTATAAATTTGTAAAAATTTTGTTTTGAAACAAGTGCTTCAATAAATGCTTGTAAAACAACACTTTTAAAAAAATATATAGCCTTAGAAGGAAAAAAATTAAATTCATTCATACAATTTTTCCAAAAATTCATTTGGATGAGTATAAAAACATTTTATTAAATATATAAAATATAAATTTCATAAAATGGTTAAAACTATTCATTCCAAAAAATTTAACAAATAGGTTATAAATTTTATTTTGAAATAATTATACATAACTATATATCATTTTTCGTTTATTCTGGGTTTTTTTGAAACATATGTTTTCAATGAAATTAAATTTAAAATTAGACATAAAAGAAAATATTGTGGTTTTATAGTCAGAATATGATATAATGGTATATATTGTAATATTTTCTGATTTATGATTGTTTATTCATTAATATCCATCGTGTAATTTATATGATATTAATATATTAAACACCATACAGTTTAATATTATATTTTTACCTCTATTTTTTAATCTCATCATTCACTTAATATTCTCTTTTTAACTAAAATTTATTAAGAGAATCTTTTGAATAAAACTTAACATTATTTCCACTTTATTCTGTGAACATCTTGGTTCAGGTCCATGTTAACTAAAATGTCTTCAAGAATGTACGTTTCTATTACCAAATGTTTATATAAATTCATAATCAACCATATTTGATTATGTTTCAAACTATTAAAATTAATTATATAAATATTATCAATTTTTTTATGAAATCATTTAAATACTGTTAAATTATTCTTTATTAAATTGTTTACATTGTGAATTGTGTTTCAAAAAGTCATGTAAATTATTTTTTTCAATATTATTTTAAAATATTTTTTGATTATTTTAAATAAAAATATTTTCATAAATTTTCTATGAATATTAATTTTAATTGTTATGAATAAAATAATATATTTTTATTATGAATTAAATTAATTGATTAAATATTCATTAAATAATATTTTTCATAAATTTTAGAATAATATCATATTTCATGTGATTTTATATGGATATGATCTAATTATATCATCCATGTTCTTTTTTTAGATATATTATGATTAATTCATATTGAAATATTTATGAATCCAATTTTTTTATTTTTTGTTATGCTATGACGTATTTATGGATATTTTTATAATCTACTAACTAAAATTTTTATAGTATGAAATATTTTGTGGGTGGGAGAAATATTATCTATACCTGAAATTAATTTATTGATAATTAATATCTCATCATTTAATACAATTTGAATGGGAGGAGAACCCATTCTGTAGATAAATAAATGATCGAGAGTTAATCCAATCCATTATGATACATTTTTCACTATGTCATTATTCTCATGGAACTCTAACATGAAAAATGAAATAATTTTTTTTATGGTCCTGGTAAAATTCCTATAAAAAGATATTGTTCATACGATTTTCTCTCATGGATCCGGATTAACTTCTGATGATTACATACTCTTATAAAAATTGTCTTTTTAAGTGATAAATCATTATGACCGACTCATTATTTAATATATATGAATGATTAGAAATAAAAATAATATGTTATAAAAAATCTTTCATATCAACATTATTATATTATTTTATCATATGGTCATAAATTGGTAACCCCTATATTTACTCATACTAACCATAAAAATCAAACATTTCTTGTGAGTACATTTGTTCCAAGGTAATGATGAAAGGTATTATGTAAAATGATTCAAATAAGGGGAATTTTATAGGTGAAAATTATGGTATATAATGATGATAATTGAATAAATCAGTTTATTATGAATCTATAATTCAAGAACATTAATACTTTATACATAAAATTTCTGATTTATTGATTAATATATTACGTTTTTTTGTAAAATGGTGAAATTGATGTATAAATGTTTCTATAGTAACCTATGGATATTATTTATTTTACTTGTTTTTAATTTAAAAAATCAAATTTTGATGATTAATTTATTATATTTAGGGTTTTTTTGTAATTTAAACCACATTGGAAGCTCATGTATGTGGGTGGTGATCATATATGGTATTTGATCCCTTTACACTAACTTTTTTCTAATAACCTACACTACCAAAAACCATAGATGGTAGTTATATAACATTATCGGTACATAAAAAAATATTTCATGATAAATAAAACATCTTACTAGTATTGTATTGGAAGATAAATATAGACATACAATATATTGGAAAATATAACATATTTCATGATCCAATTACGATAACATTATTATCCATTGTATATAATCCCTAAAAGATTCATATAGTTATACAACAGATTTCCTATGGAGTTTAACAAATATGGATTATCTTATATGATTAGTTAGGGTTACATTAATGTTGATTCTGTCAAAACATAAACATGGAAGAGGTGTTAGGGTATGGTAAAATAAAAAAATTATATCCAAAATCACTTAAAACAAATAGCATAATATATCCAAGAATAGAAATTAAAATTAAAACATACCATGGTTAAAAACAACTGGATCATTAGTTTTTAAATTTGAAATGAATGATAGATAATACCACTATATAATCATATATTTTATGATCATATAAATCATTATATTACTATCATTGAAACAACTTGTTCTATATTGGCAAACACCAAAATACCAAAACATGATGATATCAGGATACCTTCTGATACATAGAGTTTTGATATAAAATTTGGCCTGACATGGAACTTTTTTATATTCAAAAAATTCATCATATGATAAAATACACAGAAACTAAAAATAATCAAATACCATAATTGTCTATATTGAAATCACTACATTCAGAATGACAGTTATTTTCCCCATGTTAGTAGAAGGTATATATTATTCATAACTGATTTGGAGAAATTAGGGTAATATTAAATTAACACATAATCCCCATGAAAATTTAAATTCATATTGTATTAATGATATATGGAATGAAAATACATTTTTCATGTGACATAAAAATGGATAATATGTTCACAACCCATTTAAGGATAGAATGGGTGGGGTTAAAAATACGTAATCAATATAGAAACAATGAGGTATTATCATTATATATAATGGGTTATAAATTAAATAACTATATGAATCTAGAAAACTGTAAAATTAATTTTTAGGGATATATAAAATAGAATATAATGGTTTTTTATATATTCAATCTCTAGGATACCTTATTAATTATATGAAAAATTATTCATTTTGTTTAAAAAAAATCTGTTGAATGTCACAAAGAATATCACAACATAATATATAGAAATGACAATAGTATTAGGCCCACAAATGATGCATCATTTTTATGGTGTATTTAATGATTCAACTAACTCATTTAAGTATAATTTCCCATTGGATCACATTTTTCATAGTCACTTCCACTTATATGAATCAATATTGGGGTATCCATAATATAAAATTAATTCACTCTTTTTATAAAAAAATTATTCTTTTATGAATTTTCATAGAATATTAAATGGAAATAATGATTAGAAATATCATTTTAATTATATCAAATGGGTGATAATTCTATATAAGTTCATGAATAATGGAAATATAATAATTTTTATAATTAAAATATAAAGGATTGAATGAAAACCCTTATTTCCCCATATTGATGATATATGAAAACGAATATTTTGAGATATTCTATGTATATTATCATTAACAAAGTTTAAAATAATATATAGTACCATGAAATTGGGATCATAAAAATATGTGTCAATTGATGTGTAATAATAGAATTTAAATTAGATTTTTAAGAGGTATATTACAAAACCATACCCTTATGAGGGTCATATTGATGATTGATATGAATAACTTTAATAATAGGAACTCATATGGTGGTCTTTTTTATATGGGGTAAAGTATAATTTATGATCCATACCATCAGGGTGGGGTGGGATGATTTAATGGGTGGTATTAATAATCATATGTGGTTGAAAAAGCGAGTCTTCTTTTGTGAATGATATATCAAACTAGACACCATGACTATTCTATGAAGGTTTTAATGGATAGTGGAAAATAAAGAGTTGGCATGTGGTTTAGTTGTTCGTTTTTTCAATCACTGGGCTTGATTTTTGAAGGGGGATAATAGTTTTTCCTCTAATTAAATTTCATTAATTTACATTTCTCCACACTAAAATTAGAAGTTGTACCCCACATGTTAGATCATTAAATATGATCTCTTATTAACATATACGCACCTCAATAAATTATAATGTGATTAATTTTTATTTTATCATGTCATATTCATCTAAATATGTCTCAAAATATTTTACATTTGATTATGATGTTTTGTCTCCATCTTCAGCATAATCAAAAAATGGGCTACTTTTCCCTATTTTCGTGGATTTTTAAGGTATTCTATTATCTATAATTACATCCCAAATCAAATTCATATCATTAAAGAGGATTCCACCATATGATAGTGGTATTCAATCTCATACATTTCACAAATTTTTCATGTGTTTTTTAATTTAGTCATTCGTCCGCACAATAGACCTAAAATGTGTTACATCTAAAACTATTATTCCCTTAAATTGATTATTATTCATTGTCAGAAAAGTTAAATAAGATTATATTGATTCATTTTAGGTTTCTGGACTAAATTTGGAAACCCCCTAAGGTGTTTTCATTTTAATTATATGAAAATTATGATATTATAATTACCAAAACACAACTAAGGTGAGTTTAGATGGACACATTTTAAAGATATTGCGAAATCTGAATAATTTTTTAGACAAATTGGATGTTTATTAACAATGAACCCCTTCATTTATTATTAATTTAATTTTCCTATAGATTAAATTAAATTAAAATTAGACATGAATATGTATATGGATAATGGATCACATATAAATTATTCTTGATTTTAATTATCAATATGGATAACTATATAAGTGTGTACTATATGGATTACAAATTGGATTACAGGAGTGGAATGTTTTGAGGGAACACAATGGAAACAACATTATTCATTGAAAGGAATATCATTTAGTAAACTAGCACAAGACTCAGTGAATGTCTTAAATGTGTGAATTCAGTGTTATTACATTTGTGATTAAAATTATGAAAAGAAATTAAATTACCATGGATTATCTCCATATATTCAACTTGATGTTCTCAAAGATTAAGGACTTTTTATATTATCTATGAGCTCCAAAAAATTCAATAATTTGTTTACCATGGACATGTTCCTCATACTCAGGGAGGATACCTTGGGTTCCTATCCTTTTGAAAACTCTATATTCATATGTATTCAACATAAGCGGAATTTGGTGGTTTTTGTCTAGTTTTTTTCCATTATATAGTTATTCATAAATATTATAACATGGATTGTTAATGATAATATTTTTAGAATTGGTTTTATTAAAAATCCTATTTACTATTAATCTATATTTATTTTTATTCTATATTTAGTTATAGCCTATGTTCATGGACTATAATTTCATTAGAAGCCGTTATTGGGGACATGTGGAGTTTTACATAGAAACAATTTTGGACACTGTTTTGTACGAGAGATGATTTCATGGATGAATGAAATGATAATAAAATGTGTGAAACTATGGAATATATTCTTTATTTTACGTTATATGATTAATAAGATGGGATTGATCAATTTTGTGGGATGACATGGAGATATCCTTTTTCCATAATAGTTTCATATTCTATATAATGTAATATATTTTTTTCTTCCTTCCATAACTTCATATTTCTTATTGGTAACAGTATTTCATCATCCATGATATATGATCATATTTAAATTTTTATTTATAGTATAATTGTATAATTTATTTATAATCCATTTTATTTATTATACTAGTTTTTAAACAATTTTTTTCAATTTTTTTATATACTACATTGTTTCACTCTGATAAAATGGATATAGTCTCCACACCATACAATTATAGACCCTTTTTGTTTCTCGAAAACCTTTAGTATACGAGGATGTGTGATTATGGATATTTTTCAAACTAGGTTTAGTTATATACGAGTTAACTGGGTCTAAGACATCACAATAACAACCCATGTACCATCATGGGTCATGTGGTGACCTCATGTTTGAAACATTTTGGTATTGTAATAGCTTCCTGTGAACCCTCTTTCTATCCATGTGTAACCACAATTTTACCATACATACAGATTATGATAACCACATGTATACCCCTTGATGTCATAGAATATTAATCACAAAAATATTAATTAGAGGGATATAAAATATTGGGCCCATATTTTATATAATCTAAAATCCATTCTCAAAATTCCATAGTATTATAATAATATGAAACAAAACTAATCCAATATAAAACAAATTGTGCTTCATCAATATTTTTTAATCATAACAATAAACCATTAAATTAATAAATAATTGTCTTATCATTGAAATATATATCCTATAAGTCTAATTTAATAACCAATAATCTTATCATTGATGAAATATTGATTTAAAATATAATTAGTATACATATTTCATAAAATACACTTTATATTTTTAAATAATAAGTTGAAAACTAAAATTACCCCAAATGTTATAGAAATAAACATCATAGAAAAAACATTAATATATTGTAAAGGAAGATTAAAATCAATGATTATCCATGGTAGTGGGTAATTCCAATAATGGAATGCACATTTATATAAATATTCCTTTCATATATTCATTAATAAATTAAAAAACACATATTCATGAAAATAACTAGGAAATTACTTTTCAACTAATTTTAAGAAATTTGATAGTTGAAAAAACTACATTAAACTCCATATAAGAATATGGATTTTTTATAACATTTTATGAACAATTTCCTATGGATTAAAATGGATTTTTTACCAACGATAGAAATATAGGCATTTTCTCTTAAAATTAATTTCCTATTTCATTATTACATAAAGTGGTTATAATTAAATAAAAAATATTATTCTAAAAAATTAGAAAAATGATAATAATATGAATGTATTAGAACTTTAATGGATAATATAATTTACATCAATGTAAATTCCTTCACCAATAATCATTATTTAATTGAGAATAATACCGATATATGATCCATTAGGATTAACATTCATCAAAATCACTTTAACCTCATTTATTATAAAATATAATTTATTATAAATATTATATAGGTTAATTAAAAAATTATAATATCATATTTAGGATCTTATTATAACATTTCAACACCAATTTATTAATAATTATGCATTAATATACTCATTTTCTAGTAATAACAGTCATTTTTCGTTAGAATTTTGGTTCAATACTTCTAATAGACCTATTTTAATCATTGACACATAATATAAATAATATTAATATTAATATATATATATTATATGTCAAGATTATATATATATATATATATATATATATATATATTCATCCTTATATTTTTAGATATAAAAATGAATTACAATGTTCATGAAGAAAATAGGCCATACATATAATGCTCAGGGAAGTGCGCAGATGATGTTGGTGATGGGAAGCCCCTTGTTGAGCCTATTAGTCACAAGGAGATTTTCTCATTCACAAGAAAGGGTGAAATTACTATGGTAATCTCTCTGAATGAATCTATTAGTACAACGAATAATTTTGCGGATGTGGTGAAGAACACAGTAGGACCTTCCTTCCATGATATTGATGATAGTCCTCTAGGGAGAGTGATAATGAAGGGGAGGATATCCCATATCTTGGCTAATAAAGAAGCATTTGAGGATATGGTCACCCTATGCGTTTATTCAATTAAATCAAGAGACATCATCCCTAATGGTGAGCGACTATTAATGTTTTAGGATTTGACTAAATGTGTTGCATAAGATTGAGGATTTTACGATTGGTGAATGACTGTGATGGGAAGGAGACACTATCATGTGGTCTTCCCCATGGAAGATGTTAAGTGGAAATCAAGGAGAAAAGGAACTATCTCCCTGAGCTCTAGTTTTCCGAATATGCAGGAATGGGATCATAATTCTGATCCTATGAATGTTCGTAATACTCTCACCCAATTATGTATCAGAATTTATATAAAAAATGGGTTGTATTGGAAGCCAAGGATTCTATGGGATATTTATTTCTTTGTCGGAAATCCCATTCGAGTGGATCAACAAATAGGGAATATGTGGATTATGCATTACACAAGAATCATAGTGGACGTTGATATGTCAAGTACGATTGTTGAGGGTGTGGATCTTAAAATGAGGGATGACATCAGGAAGATTGATATCTTATATGAGAGGAAGAAAAAAAAATTTCTTGATCTTCTTGTTCTTTGGTCATATGACTACTCAGTGCAAGCAAGACCAATAATTTCACTTCTGCTGGATGAAGAGACATTATGGGAGCAAGTGTAGAAGAATTAAGGGGAGAGAAAAATTCCCTCTGGAACCTCTCGAGGACAATCGAGGTGGACAAGGTACTGGGCCTGGGCAGAATGAGAATCTGAACATGGGGGGCTCTTTCTCTGAGGCAATGGTGAAGTATCTAAGTCATAATGTGGAGCCTCGTTGGATTCTCATGGATGTGGAGGGACTTTTTGATGTAACATAGGTGATACCCTCTTCCCCTTGTAGTAATATTGTACTTGTGATGGATTGTCAGGATGTCTTACTAATGTTTCATGCCACTCCTCATGTAGACAAGGGCACACCTGACCGGCCGAGAGCTGATCATGATAGCACTTGGGTTGGTTTACCTGAGAAAAGATCTCATGAAATTGTTAATGATGTGTCCATTGACTGTCATATATCTTCTAACTCAGGAGAAAAATTCATGCAGATTTCCACCTACAAGGCTTTCAAAAGGAAGCATAATGTGGGATGTGATCCCCCCATGGATCAAGGAACAATTTCATTCCCATGAGTAGAAGACTCTGAACAGATGAGTTGGAGGAATCTCAACAGACTATTATAGTTAAAATCAATATAGGGGGTGATAATGATTCCCCCAATGGTACACCAAATGGGCTAGCTGTTGATGTCATTGGTGTACTAGATGGGCTGCCAGTTGAATCCAATAAGACAATGATGGTGTAGGGAACCCAACACATAGTATCCATCAAATACAGCCTAGTTAAGGATGATTTTTCATCCAGTGGTGGATTGGATGATGATGACTGTGGGGGAATGGATGGGCTACCAGTTGAAGCCAGTAAGTCAATGAAGGTGGGGGAAACAAAACACATAGAATCAGTCACATCCAAGCCAGGTGAGGCTTCTGTTCTTCATAGTGGTTGATAGGATGAGATTAATGAGAAGGGAGCCAGTGGGGTAAAAACCCCAACAAGGGAGGCGATGACATGATTTTCCCTTGACATGGAACATTTTTGATGAAGGGGAATGGAGTAATAGGTAAGAATGTGAAAATTAATGATTCATTGGAGATAAATGGGGCCTCTGAAAATAGGAATGACCAATAAAAATTGAGGGTTCATTATCAAATTTATCAAGGGCTGGGAAACTCAGGAATGACCCGGTCTCTTTGACATTATATTCTTTCCTAAATCTTTTATTTTTCAGTATTTCTAAACCTGAAATCCTCTTTGGAAGCTGGAAGGGATTCAAATGGGGTTATCTAGGATACAATATTGTCTCCAACAATCCACATGTATCTTCTATATACGAAAAGTGGGTTTTAAGGAATGACACCATTAAAATACATCCTATGGTTTTGGGACTCAAATCATTTTAAGTAATTGTACTATTACTGGATAGGATATTTCATTATAATTTGTTTATGATTGAACCTCTTTTATTAGAGGGAGTGAATTATGGGAGGATCCAATGTCCCCTCTAGGAGGATAGATCAAAAATTGATGATTCTTGGTGATTCTAGTACAGTTTTCAATCGTGAGGAGAAAACTGGATCCATCATTAATAGGACTGATGCCTCTAAATATTCTAGGTATATTGACTTCTGCAATCTGGATCATGTTACCATTAATGGTTCTTATTTTACATGTTGTAGATACACATTGAAGGGGAATCAAGCTAGAAATCATGCAAGATTCTTTTTCCATATTGATGATCATTATGCATCCCATATATTATCTATATTCACACTTCCCAAACATCACTCTAACCACAATACAATTATTGTTGATGTTTACACTTAGCTGACAAGGTCAACCCCAGTTCCATTTCAATTCAATAAAGGATGGCTTCTAATTCCATGATGCAGGGACATTTCCTTGTAGGCATGGAAGGAAGAAGACATTGGGATCCCACTCCAATTATTTTCTATGAAAATAAAGCATATTAAGGGGTTGCTAAGGGAATGGAGCAAAAAACCAGTTTCAAAAATTGATGAGGATATCATGAAATCAGTGGAGGGGCTAGCCAGAATTCAGACCTACCATGATTACCAACCTATCATATCAATAGTGGAAATTACATCCCATAATAAACATGATTATTTCTTAATAGTGAATGAAATATTAGTCATAAATCAACTGAATGTGAGATATTTAAAATGTGGCGATAGAAACTCCATGTTCTTCAAAATATTACATAATGAAAAGAGGGAACGTTCTAGTAAAAAAGAGATTATCTTTGGTGGGAATCTCTATCCAGATGAAAATAAAATTGCTCTGGCTATTTCTGATCACTTTATGTGTATCTACTCTAATAATGGGCAGTCCATCACTCATCTCATGGTGGAAAATATCATCACCTGCATTGATGAGCACATGAATCAGCTCTAAATTGATCCACCATGCAAAGAGGAGATAAGATCATCTCTCCTCTCTCTCAATATTGGGAGTTCCCTAGGACCTGATGGATTCAGTATCCAAATTTTCATGTTTTACTGGGAAATTTTGAAGCATGATATTGAGAAGTCCATAAAGGGATTTGTCTCCCATTCATACAAGAACCATGGAATGAACTTCGTTTTCATTGATTTTATACCCAAGAAAGAGAATTACCTTAACATCAAGGAATTCAGTCCAGTTTCTCTTCGGAACACAATACCCAAACATATCGGTATAATTTATATTAGTAGGATGGGTATGAGGGTTTATGGAATAATCACCACAAACAAATTTGGATTTGTCCCAGGGAGAAACATCCAAAAGTGTCTCTTCATGGCCTCTGAGAGTGTCAACCTAGAGAGAAGGAAGACAAAGGAAGGGAATTTTTCAAGCAAAATGATATTTCCAAGTGTTTGGATGCTCTTAAATGGATCTTTCTTATGGTTTTCCATCGATGATATGGTTTCTATAATGGGTTTGTAAATATGATTAGTACTATTAATGTCTCTTCAGGGCACTCAATTCATAACATTGGTTCCTGAAGGTGATGTTTTCCCTTCCACCAGGGGGTATGACAAGGTGATCCACTTTTTGGGATTATTTTTGATATTGCATAGGATTTCCTCAGTAGGTTTATCAAATTCCATACACAAATGGAACTATAAATGTAGAATTGGGTGGGTGTGAGTGTGCATGCCCCATCACATAACTTGTATACAGATGAGATTTTATTTCATGGTCAAGATTCATGAATAACCATATCCTCCATTAAGGACCATTTCATTCATGGTGAGGAGGTGGTTGGCTAGGCCATTACATTGGATAATTCTTACATTATTTTTGGGAATGGAATTTCTATTGGGAAAAGCAACTGGATAGTCTGGTATCATGGGTCCCACTGTTTTTTGGGAAAGGTGAAGAGGCGGTATTTGGAGGGATGTTATGCTAGTATTATAAATCCGATGGCTAGATAAAAAGGGAAGGTTATGCCCCTAGTAGGGAGGTTCTTCCTCTTGAACTTAGTGATTACATTAAAGTTTGTCTATTCCTTCTTTCTCTATAGATGGCCAAGAGGACCTCGCATGGAGCATCAAAGCATGGTACAAAACATCATCTGGATAAGGTCAAAACATGAAAGGATTTTTGATTATAGTTTCATGGAATGAATGCATGAATCATGTAGAGATGCGGGGCCTCAGAGTTAAGGATCTTCATAACTACCACGATGGATTGATTGCAAAATTCACTTGGATCCTGATTTCTCAGGATGATGATGCCAGACTCACAATGAAGATTCTCAATGGTTTTACAATTATTATCTTTCCTTATCAGATCTCTCAAACAAGCCTGTATGAGGATCATGTTGGATACCAAATGGTTGGTTTGTAGGGACTACACCCTGAAATATTGCATAACAAAGTGCCCCACACACCCCTTTGTGATCTAAATGTTCCACCTGAAGCAGCCCCTTTGTCCATCTCGGGATTTTTTTACATATACACTCACCTGGATCATGCATTCCTGTACATGTGAAGACTGAAATCAATAGATATTATTTTATAGTTTATGACACTTTGATTTGGCCCCATAGAAGAACTGTGGTATTTAATTGCATGTATTTTTATAGGAATCATTGTGGGGACCATGGAACATGCATTTCAGAGCCCGCTTTAATCGGCCTACCGGATTCATTTTAATCCGGAGAATCTAGAGAAACAGATTTCCTACAGCTGATCATCTCATGCAAGGTGTTATTAAGATAGCCTCTATGTGTTCTATTTTCAAGGCTGATGAGGATTCTACACAGAATGTTTTCATGGAATTTAACCAAGCCAAGCCACTCTAGGCCTATATCGGCTCATTGTTTGGGATTTATTTTGATACTTGCAGGCCGTTTCTTGACCTGTTGTCCGATATTTCACTTTCTCACTTCAGTGGGAAAATAGATTATTTATTTTTGACTTTTTTTTGCTGTAGTAATAGTTTCTATTTAGGATTCCTAAAGTATAGTATTGTTTGGTGGGGTGAACCCAACTGTCTAACATGTTATGGTGGATGTTCACTGGGATATATATGCTGCTCCATTTTTCCAAGATGTATTCAAGTCTAACACTATTTCTGATTTACAAATTCTGAGACTGCATGGCATTTCGGGTCGGCCACACATTCCTCCAATGCTGAAATATATTCGATGGATACCACCAATTGTGCCTTGTCTCAAGGATAATGATGATGGGGATGTGTAGGGTGCACTAGGTCTGTTGGGCTATGGAGGAGTGTTATGCAACTATAGTGGGTTTGTTAAGGGATGTTTTCACCACTCTATTGGAATTTGTGCTGCCTTCGAAGCTGAAATGTGGGCCATGATTTATGCTTTCAGGTACGCTGTCCAGTTTAATTGGGAATGTATATGGATTGAATCTGATTCTTAGACTGTGGTTCATTATTTGAGAAAAATGACCATCCATGTTCTTTGGTGTGTGCTACCTCAGTGAGTTGACTATCTCAACATTCTCACTCAAATAAATATTTCTATTTTTCATGTCTATCAGGAGGCCAACCTGGTGGCAGATGCTTTGGAAAAGAGGACACTTATTGATCATGGTGAGATGAGGTCCTTCATGTCTCTTAATTACTGTTTCTCAGTGGTGGAGGCAAATAGATTTGGTATGATTCACAACCATTTTTGTAACAACCCCTTGAATGATTGACTCTCTCCTTATTTTTATTTTATTTTTTTAAGGAAGGCTTCCATCAGTTCATCGTCTTCATGGTAAAAAATAAAGGTAAAAAATAAATAACTATTCAAGAATAAATATTATTTCATATACCTATTTTATCTTCATAAAATATATATTTCTATCCATATATGTAAATTAAAAATGATAAATGAATTACATCACTTTGTTGAGGTACTAGTCCATATGTAATCTTGAGCAACATTATGTTTTAGCTACAGATGTGGAGGTATGCATGGGGATATGGTATTATAATTGATTAAGTCTAATAATAATATAAATATAATATATAAATGTTATAACCATTTTAATACCCACCCATGAGTAATGTGGATGGAAAATGAATAGTATTTCTATATGGAGGTGGTATCAAACATGTACATAGAAGTGATACATTCACTACCCATTTATTGGAGAAGAAAGTGAATAATTGTAATTACATAATAAAAATATAATTTTATTATATTGAGGTTACAAAATTTACTTATTCTGATGAATAACATCGATTTATTTTATGTATAAAAATAAATGATTTGAAATAGGTAGGTTTGGAAGATTACCACTTCTCTGGTGTGCCTTTTATAGATCGTATCTTGAGGACCCTTAGAATGGTATTTCAAGAGTATTAAAACCTTAAATTCATGAATATAAATGTCTATAATGGAATTGTTTTGTATGTTTAGAGCTAAATGGATCAGTGTGAGGTAATGAAAAGGGAGAGTGTATTTCATTATTTAAGGAAGCGAAACAACAATATTGAAATTACTAAAATGATTTCAATAAAAATAATTTCGTTCAGAAATATAATACATCCACATAGAAAATAATTTAAGTAAAAATAGGATATGGTCCAAATACCTTTTTACAAGTAGTTTTATATAGGATTGTGTTTAATTTTAAATATTGTAATTTCATTTCACCCTTCTATAAAAAATTTTATTCTTAACTGTCGTAACAAAAATTTCTATATTAAGGGGTTATAATATTATGTTTAAGAAAACAGTTATATCATATATGATTTGGGAATGAAATTTTAAACTCTATAAAATTATAATAGTCATATTTAAATATTTATATAATTATAATATAATTTTTTCATATTATATTTTTATTTTCCTTTTTGACAATGTCGATTTAATTCTCATTAAATGCATAAATAAAGTTATATATTCAAATATTACCCATTCCAAAATCAAAAATAATTTATATAAATATATAAATTCATGTTTAACTCCATATCACACATGAAATATTCCAGTTTGTGTTTTCTAAATGTTTTACATTATTTTCTACTCCTTTCATGGTAATTGTGTCAGAGTTGTATAAGAAGATAAATTATTTATTAGATCGTAAAGATAAAATTAAAATAAAATGATAAAAATAATTAAATAAAATTTTAATATTAATTTATAACAAATAATTCCTTTTATTAACGTTGTTTAAAAAAGTTATCAATAATATTTTCATGATTCTTTCATATCGAAATAATCAATAATTAAAACCATATTAGTTTTGTACCTAATAAAAAGTGAAAAAAATTAAATATATTAATTTTTTTTAATTAAATGGTTTAATTTATTAGTTCAATTGAAATAAATTAATTTTTTAGGTTTATTTTTTGAACACATATCATGGTTTTATCTATGTTCTAATCATTTTAATCTTACCAACATGACCAATATTTATCGTAGTTACTATTAGAAATGATTAAAAATAAACGAGAACTATTTATAAAATTTTATCCTCTCAATTTATAATATTTTATAAATTTTTCAATATTAAATTCTTACATGTGGAATAAATAAGTTTTTATTCTACTATATATAATACAATGTGAAAATGATTTTATAAAATTATTTTTTAAGAATAAATATATGTTTTTTCAACATAATTAATAATGCATGTAACCAAAGAATTATTTAGATTTTTCTACATGAAATGGATAAAATTAAAAATCTATAACCTCTCCAAAATATAATTGGACTACTAAATTAACATATATAATTAAAATAAATCATAGTATTTGAAACATCTTTATTTTTATTTTTCATTAAAAAAATAATCATTTTAGAATATTCCCTAAATGCTACCCTATGTTAATTTTTATAATATGATTTAAGAAATAAGTATCGTTATTTCAAATAATATTTCAATAATTCATTGAAATTAATTTTATTTCATTCAAATTAATCGAAATAAATACCATTTTTGAAGAAAGTGTGTTTATATAAATATAATGAAATTACTAAAAATTAAGAACAACTCTATATATATATATATATATTAATTATCTAAAAACATTTGAAATATTTATTTATCAAAATGTATTTATTCAGGTTCTATCTAAAAATATAACAATTGGGTAAAAATGGAATATTATATTATAGTTCATTTAGTCACAGCTTTGTCATTGTCATTAGATAGTGAATAAATTAAAATTATTTAATGATAAATATATAACAAAATATCAGGGAGTTACAATATACCACCATTAATATAAATATCATAATTAAAATTTCATGAATACAATAAATAATAATGAGTATATCAATTATTCATCACATCATTAGTTTACCATGTAGCTACTTTGAATTTCTGATTCCTCTAAATAACATTAACTTCTTGAGTTGTCTAGTTTCATAGCACATTATATCTATCTTCTAGTAATCCAACCCTCTATTCTTCATTTCAAATATCAATATCAAAAAATAAATCTTTTGATTTAATGTTCACATTAAATAAAAGTAATTCACAATCTCATGATAGATACATTGAACACATCGTGAATTTGAATGATGATTAGAAGAGGATACAAATGGTAAAATACAATCCCTACACAATATCAAATATGAAAGGGTCTAATATACGTATGATTCAGCGTTACATTATTTCTAAAACTCATAATAACATTTTATGGTTTCATAAAATGGAATACCTTCTTACTAACATTAAAATACTTATTCCACTTATTATTTTCGATATAAAAGGTCTATAAGCTATATTATAAAATCATGTACTAATTAATAACATTGATTTACTCTATTATATTCACAATTACATTAGTTACCATTATCATTATTTCTACAACTCTATCCTAATATAATATATTTCTATAGTTCATTAAATATATGGATTCATATGGATCAATATGAATTCTAAGGTTAGCCCTGTTATTATTGGAAAACATGAGTAGTGGAAGGTTTTGATCCCAACTACCATTAAAATAAAAAAATTGTACACCCACTATGTTTTTAATGGATCTTTGCAATACACTATCATTGTGAGGATGATATAAAATATTGAAACTATACTCAATATCCCAATCATGGGCAACAAATTTTCAAAAAGATGAGGCGATCCTCAATTCATGATTCGATAAAATAAAGAATAGTTCTCTAAGAAATCATACCAAATCATTAATATATTTACAAAATAATAATCAAGATAAATAAATTCTTTGATAAAAATTAATGGAGTTTAATTTTTACATTTATTGACTACATCTATAAATTAATGTGTCTTTCAAACATTTTAGGGAGATGGAAATTAAATCCATTTTGATTTTTTTTCAATTCCCATTCTTGTATAGGTAACAAATTTCACATCCCATTAGTCTATTTAATCTCAAACATAACATTTTCACCTAACATACATAGTGATACAAACACTAATATATATATATTAATATATTCACACCATAAATACACATTCATATCTTTATAAATTTTCTTACATCAAGGATGTATAAATAATTTTGAATGATGAGCTCTATCTAATAGCTTCTACTTCATATCTCGTATTGTTGAAATTTCCTTATTACTTTTGTTACTCAGTTTCTTCCTTCTATTGCACTTCAATATTTCAATAGATATATAGTTGATCACCCATTATAGAGAGATATTATTTTCCACATTACAAAAATTATTCTATATATACACTTAGAAAATATCAAAATATTTGACGTTTTTACCATACTCATATATAAGATATCAGGACCATTTTGAATGAAAATGTTGAACACATTATTATCCTTCCCATGGTTTTATATATTTCCTAGTGCTAATAATTAATAAACACCATCTATCTTCATTTGTTTATATTGCTCTCTTTATATTTCAAAATATACATTAAAATTTTATGATAAGAATATATATCACATCAGTCTCTATAATGATTAATCATCTATATATTTAATATAATAAATAAAATAATTAAATATGAATCATGATTTTAATGATTTTAACCATAAATTGTCCACATTCATAAGGAATAAGATATCACCATATCATTTTGTAGGATGAAACTTCCAATATATAATTTGATGAATCACTATAGATCAAAAAAATATTTCCCATTAAATGGTATTGTATGAAAAGGATCGCATAATTACATTATATTTGGTTCATTGAAATTTTTACCCAATTAATATATAATTTTTTTCCTCCCTTATTATTAAATATTGATTTTAAATTACATAGGTATGGTAAATTATTTACAATGTGTTGGTAATAACTTTTATACCATGGAAAACATTTGATATTACGCATTGTGGGTTTTCATTTTAAATGATCAATAACTTCTGTATTTGATTGATTCACAGATATACACATAGTTGAGACTATAGTACCCATGAATGAAATGTTTTCAAATAGTTTCTCATTACATAATTTCATTGACAAAATAATTATGTTATATTATTATATTCAATGATATATTATTATATAATAACATCATATATAATATCAATTATAATTTTTTTCTGATGCTTTCGTCGGGGCGTGTGAACCTGTCTTGTTTGGGGACACAGAACTATTTTTTGCCCCGCATTCCCGCTTTCCAAAGGTCGGTGGCATCTGTTCCTTGTTCAGGGACATTTTCTCCTTGATCGAAATAGGGTGATGGGATGTTGGTTCTCCCTTCTATGGATTCCTCCTCATATTATGTTATCTAGTCCAGGTATCCCATATTGATTTTAGACGTTGTTCGTGAAACTCTTCATAGTGCCATATCTTCATGGACACCAGTTAATTAAAATGCTTCTCACAGGACATTCCAAAGGGTCCAATCATGAAAAAAAAACTTCTTCAGAGGGAGTAGTTACGCTGGACTTCACTAACGTGTTAGGACGCTCGGACACTGGTGCATCTGGGATTCTTCCTCTTATTATAGGGCTTCTTGGGGGCGTGGAAGCCCGAGGTATCCTGCACAGAATGCAAGGAATGGTATGCCCGAGGCAGGTTTCTGAAGTTTTCGTCATCTTATGATTATATAGTAAATAAGGCTAATATTCATTGTTAATATATATAATATTCATGTTCATTAATATTCATAAACAACATTTTAGTGCATTTTACACATTAAACATCATTTCACATTATGATTATAATTGTTTCTTAAAATTCACTATTATTTGGTACATTTTTTAACATCATTTAAAGAACCCAATGATGTTGATTTTATTTTAAAATTTAATTTTCAGTTTTCTTATTATGTTGGGAACAATTCATATTTGTCGAGTGTTGGAATATCCACAATGGTAGACCACCAAAATGGGATTTCATGAAAACAATTCTGGAGAAGTCAGATTGGACACCATCCCATTAATGAGAATGTGGGGCCCAAAATACAGCCCCAATGAAGACCAAATTTCATGGGATGATAAAATACATTTATTGGAACAAATAATTATTTAGGAGACAATGCTAATTCGGCTTCCATGATGATTATTAAGGCGTCCCAATTTGGAGATAAAATTCGGGGCCATATTCTGTGGCCCAGAAAACATCCTACCAATCTTATAATATCTCGTAATCCACAACTTAAAAATGAACCCAAATCTTACAGGAGGTTAGGATACATCCAGAGATCCATTTTATTCATCTATTTACCACTCTAATTTGGCAATCTAGAAGGTCTTCCAAGCGCATCTGTTCGGTGGTTGCAAGATGGCTGCCAACCAGGTTCAAGAGTTGAAAAGTCCATGTTCCACATGCATTCCACCACCCTAGGACTACCATAATCAAGTAGGATGATTTTTCCTATTTGAGGATCGACCCAAGGCTCAAAAAATTCATAATAAAGAAAGTGGTGGTGGAGTATTTTATCATCTTTGGTGCTTTGTTCAATTGTAATGTTATGCTGCGATTTTGTTGTCGCAAGTTTGTCTTTCACAAGTAAGTAGTTCAATTCACTTTGGTTTCTTAATAAAAGTTATTAGTTCACAATTATTCTATTTTTCATCATATAAATATAATACCATTGGTTCATGGTGTGAATTTATTCACACCAATCCTTGTGAAATTATCACACAATAGTGGAGTGATCGTTATTTCATTGTTTTTGGTTACTTCTCCATTTCCACCTTGATGAGTCTACTTTCTACTTCCATTGAAACCGTAGAATCAATGGTGGGATAAAACACTTATGGGTTGATCCATGGGAGTAGCAAGGGGATGGATTAGATGTTATTTATCACCACATTAATGTCTATTTAATTTTTTAATTTATATTTTTATTTGATGATTTTTAAACTCCATCGTCCTTGTTGAATTTAAGGCCACACAATTCAAGTGCTAATATGAAACATTACCTTGAATTTCTCAAAACTTCGATCCATCAAGTGTATGGGTGATTACTATTAGCCAGTGTAGGAATTAGACGAGTAAGTGATGATTTTTTTTTGATCTTCTTAAATGAACCCATCATAAATATAAGAAATTGAAAGCATTAAAAATGGAATTAATCCAATCCACCGCGAGTGATAACCTAATATAAACTCATTACCCTAATTTGAATTAACATAAATCTATTATTGATCCATTATAACCATCTTAAATCAACCCATGGTGTCCAATTCATATCAAAAAACAATCCATACAATGTACGTGTCTGTAGGTACTTCTTATGTCTCTAAAGATTCGAAAACCCAAGCTAGAATACGAGGACCGTCTTACCTTCTTCTTTTGGGTAAATTTATGTGTGAATCAAATATTTGAACCGTTTCCGGGGAACCAAGTAATTCATCTATATACCCATTCTATTCTCCCCATTTCTTATTTTATCATCCAAATTCTCTAATCCTGTCCCTTTCTCGTTTTTTTTCTGCATGTCTACCTACACCCTCGATCAATCAAACCGTCTATTTAGGGTGGATAGTCCAGGGGGTTGGGGAGTCAAGTACATCAAAGGAACTCTTTCCATTAGATCCTAATCTTCTTATTACTCTATAGACAAAAATTTATCCTATTTCAATGGAAGGAATTCAATGAAACCAACTCAAAATTCCAGGTGGGAACCAAAATGGAAACCCAAATGAGGCAACCCCAAACATGGGGAATCTAATTGATCAAACCATTAATGACTACCTCACACATTCCTGGACTAATAACCCCTCATGCATTAGACACAATTCCCTAGGAGATTCCAACTACATCTTTAATCCTATTTCCAAAACCACCATCCCACATTCCATGGAATGGTGTCCGAGATGCCCTACCTTCACATTATGGAATTCAATGACATTATTAAAAACATGTGTCCCTCATATCAACTAGAATCAGCTAAGATGATGATATTTCATCTTTCCTTTAAATGATCGATCTAAAAATTGGAAAAACAATTTGAG
Organism: Viscum album; assembly: GCA_963277665.1. Classification (NCBI taxonomy): domain Eukaryota; kingdom Viridiplantae; phylum Streptophyta; class Magnoliopsida; order Santalales; family Viscaceae; genus Viscum; species Viscum album. Next base: position 1,529,730,460 of record OY728120.1, on the reverse strand, counting down.
ACCATCATTTATCATCTCTTGGGACCAACTACAAAGGGAATTATACAAAAAATACATTTCCCACCACAAAACAAATGAACATAAAAAGGGAATCCAAATAGTTTTTGAAAAAGAGGGAGAGTCATTCTATGAAACGCGGGTGAGGATCAAAGACAACCTAAATAGGGTTCCAAACCGTGGTTTTTCTATTCCTGAACAGGTGATAATTTTCTATGAAGGGTTGAGTCCAGGGAAAAAACGATTCATTGACATGATGTGTAACAGAACCTTTAAAAAGAAATCCCCAAATGATGTTGACGAGTATCTGAAAAGCCTTGTTGAACAAAACCAAACATGGGGAACATCAAATTTTTCTGAAAAGACACAAAGAACTAATGGAATTGATACACATATAGAATATGAAATCCTTAGGGCTAAACTCACAGAACTCTCTACGAACGTTGAAGAGATAGACCTTAGGAAAGTCAGTGAAATCAAAACTGGATTCCCTATTTGCAAAATTTCCGACAATCATGACCATAATACAAACAACTGCCCAACCATTCCATCCATCAAGGATGTTATTATTGGAGGACCCATAGTAGAAGTAAATGCTTTGTACATTCAAAGGCCTCAATATCAAAACACCTTCAACCCAACGTATAATGACCACCATGGCTTCTGCAAGAAAGATAACCAGAAACCTATCCATCCACAGGGACCAAATATTTACCCCCATCATAACTTCAAAACCCATAACCAGTTACAAACACCAAATATCCAATACCAACAACCACCTTTCCATTTTAAACAAACCATCCCACCTCCAAAATAACCCCCTGGGATAAACCAATCTTCTCACGCACCAACTCAAACTATTCCTCAATGCCTACTAGAACAACTATGTAAAAAAATGGAAAGGATGAACTCATATGTTTCTTCCCTAAAAAAGAACTTCAAGCCATCAAACCTGGAATGGATACCATGCCTTCACAGGTGGTACCATCCTCAACTTCATGGGGAGAGTCAATTTGTACTCAAAAAACACATGAAGAACTAAAGGTTGTGACTATTTTAAGAAGTGGGAAATAAATTGAGAAAACTGGACCAATAAGTTAGAAACCATGTGAAGCTTCCAAACACAACTGAAAATTAAAATGAAACAAAAGATCAAACTGAGGAAACTTATAAAAATGAGAATGAAAAAACACTTCAACAAACAACCCACAACCTGCACCATTTCCTAAACGCATGAGGGGGGAAACCAATACTAAATTGAGTGAAAAATTGAGGGAAATATTCTCACAAGTCACGTTGAACACTCTGATTCTCGATGCATTTCAAACCATACCTACCTAGTCAATGTGCCTTCACAACTTGTGCACCTTTAAAAGAAAATTTTCACATAAAAACAATGTCTTTTTGGCTGCTAATGTGATTACCACCATTCAAGGGACCATTCCTCCTATGTTGAAAGACCTGGTTTTCCCTTAAATTAATGTTGAACTAGGAGATAGTAAATTTTTCAAGTCCTCGTGTCACCTAGAAGCTAGTGTCAATCTCATCCACTATGCATTGTACTACCAATTAGGCCTTGAAGAGCTCCAACCGACATCTGTCAAACTTCAACTTGTTGATCGTAGCATTAGGGTTCCAAAGGAGATTTTAATGGACATTCTAGTAATGGTTTAATACTTCATCAACCCTGCTGACTTCATTATCATTGAAAACCATCCAAACATAGGAAATAAGGAAAAAAACCCAATTATCCTTGGTCATCCCTTCCTTGCAACAATCAACTTTGTTATCCGAGTCTAAAATGGGATCATTTTCATCACCATTGGGAACATGATTCCAGACTTGAACATCTATAATGCAAGCTCATGGATAGGGGATGACAGGGAAATTCATGATGTAAACATCATAGGAAGCATGGATAAGGAATTCATAGAACATCATGGAAATTTTTTTGGATGTTTAAGTTAGGATGAGAATGTTTTATTTTGTTTACATTAAGTAAGTTTATATCCTTGGATTGAATCATTTAAAAATTTCTCTTATGATGTAGTCTTAAGTCTAACAATTAGTGAAACCTTTCAGGAAACCACTTTTATGGAGACCACTCAATATTATTTCCCTAAATCTAATCAAGATAATGTAGTAGATGAAACTTCTACATGTGGGGAATAAATCATATCTAAAACTCTATGAAATAAAATTGATCTTGATCCAATGTCCAAATCTTCGGTATAAATTTTGAACCATCTTGATATTGAAATGATGGAACTTCCCACTACACTCAATTATGCCTTCCTAGGGGACAATCAAACACATACTATTGTCATTTCATCTTCCCTTGAAGCCAATCATGAGAGGATTCTTCTAGATGTCCTTAGGAAACATAAGAAAGCCATTAGTTGGAACCTGTTTGATATTTATGGTATTTTCCCACTTACAGGGAATAATTGAATTGTTCTGAAATCTGATTCAAATCCATATCATCAACCTCAATGTTTATCCAATCGTAATCTTGTGGATGTAGTGGGAAAAGAACTTCTAAAATTGTTAGAATCTGGTATCATATATCCCATATCTGAGAGTGAGTGGGTCATCCCAATCCAAGTGGTTCCCGAAATGGTAGGAAACACAGTGATAACCAATAAGGATGGAGAGATTCTTAAAACTAGGGTGAGTAGTATATGGAGGGTCTGCATTGAATATAAGAAGATAAACTCATTCACCAAGATCAAACAATTCCCTTTATCATTCATTGATCAAGTCCTTGAGAGAGTGGCACGTCAGGCCTAATACTTTTTCATAGATGGGTACTCGAGGTATAATCAAATTGAAGTACCCCTAGAGTATCATGGGAAGAATACATTTACATTTCCATTCGACACCATTGCTTTCAAAGGAATGCCCTTCGGGTTATTCAATGCCCCTGGAACCATCCCGCAGTGCATGATGGGAAAATTCTCAGACATGGTAGGGGATTTACTTGAGGTCTTCATGGATGACTTATCTATGTTTGGGCATAAATTTGAGGGATGTCTGAGGAATGTGGGGAGAGTCTTGTCAATATGTGAAGAAAATAGTTTGTTCCTAAACAGGGAAAATTGACTTTTCTTGGTTAAAGTAGGACTAGTTCTAGGTCATCTAGTCTCAGGTAGGGGGATTTAAGTTGATAAACCCATGGTTTACATCATTAATCACCTTCCATCACCCATAATTATAAAGGATGTGAGGTATTTCTTAGGACATGCTAGTTTCTGTAGAAGATTCGTCATGGACATTAGATAAATCTCCCGTCTCCTTTGTGCTCTCCTGGTAAAGGATGCTCCATTTGTTTGGACAGAAAGCTGTGAAGGTTCATTCTAAACCCTCAAATCCTCTCTCACCTATCCTCCCATTGTGAAATCTACAAATTGGATCCTTCGTTTTGAACTTATGTGTGATTCCAGTGTGTTTTATGTAAGAGCTATGTTAGGACAACGTTGTGATAAAACTCTTTATGAAATTGCTTATGCAAGAAAATATTTAAAGGATACCCAAATCAACTAAACGACTACTAAAAATGAGTTACATGATATTTTTATTCCTTAGAGAAGTTTAGTTCCTACCTGTTAGGACACCCCATCACTGTGTTCACTGACCTTTCTTCACTAAACTACCACTTCCAAAAACAACATGTTAAGGCTAGAATGATTAGGTGGGTCCTTCTCTAACAAGAATTTGACCTCACAATAAATGATAAAAAGTGTGTTGAAAATGATGTAGCTGATCACCTCTCCAATAAAGAATTAAAAGACAACTCAAATCACCTTTCTGTGTTTGAATCATTTCCATATGAACACCTACACTCTTTGAGTGACTGCCCTTTGTAAGTCGACATAGAAAATTTATTAGTTACAAGAGTCATTCAAAAATTATTAGGGACTCAAGATAGAAGGAAATTATGTTTTTAGGTTAGAAACTATGTTTTTGATGACCCATACTTCTATAAGTTCTGCCCTAACCAAGTCATTAGGAGGTGTGTCTGAGAATCTGAACAAGAGTCCGTCCTTAAATTCTATCATAGCGAGGCATGTATAGGTAACACTTACTCTAAGAAAAAAACATCTAAGATTCTTCGCTGAGGTCTCTTATAGACCACCCTCTCAAGGGACTCCTACACATTTTTTTCAAGGCTATCCTATGTGTCAACAAGTAGGTTCAATCACAGAAATGAATCAAATTCGACTCACTCCCATATTAGTGATTGAAATCTTTGACTGCTGGGGAATCGATTTCATGGGTCACTTCCCAAACTCTAGGGGATACCTCTACATCCCCTTAACTGTGGATTATGTCTCAAAATGGGTTGAATCCATCCATACCAAGTCTAATTACTATCATGTTGTGATCCGATTTCTAAAAGAGCACATATTTTCTCGATTTGGAATTCCTAGGGCTATAATGAGTGATCGAGGAACCCATTTCTACAACATTCCATTCTCTCCACTCATGTATAAGTATGGGATTTCTCATAATGTTTCCACTGTGTACCATCCTCAAACCAATGGTCAAGCTGAGTTAGCAAATAAGGAGATTAAGAATATTCTAGAAAAAACTGTCTATCCTTCTAGGAAAGATGTGTCTGAGAAACTCATGGATGCTCTTTGGGTCTAGCGAACCGTATATAAAACCATTTTAGGAATATCCCCATATTGTTTGGTTTTTGGTAAAGAATTCAATTTTCTAGTGGATATTGAACATAAGGATTTCTGGGAAATTAAGAAAATGTATTATAACCTCTCATTGGCCGAAAAAAGGAAATTAGATCTCAAGGAACTTGAGGAACTTGGGATGGAGGCTTATGAAAATTCAAGTATCAATAAAGCTAAAGTACAAGCCTACCAATCTCGATGGAATAAAACCAAACACATTGTACTGGGTAAAACTATTCATTTTTATAGTTCTAAACGTCAATACACCCAGGAATGTTTAGGTCTAGATGGTCAGGTCAATACATAGTGCAAAAGTTGTACCCCCATGGGGCTGTAGAAATTCAAGATCCCACCAATGGTGAAAACTTTAATGTTAATTGTCATTGAGTCAAACCATACATATAACCATTCCAAAAACATGAATTTGATGAATAATTGTGTGAACCTACCTTAGATGACGAAAATAAATACTCAATTAGGGGTCCAAGTCGAGTTAATGATGTTAAACAAACTGTTTCATGGGTGGAAACCCATGGTTTTCATGTTTCCAATAATATTGTTTTTTTAATCAACTTTATATTTTAAATAGGATTAATGAATCATTTTGATATTTAAATAAAATATACTTTTTACGTGTTCATCTTTTATGAGTATGGAAGGGTACGAAAGGGGAGCCCCATATTCATCCGTGTCACGTGGTGTGATCCTTGAGTAATACCTAACCCAGAAATTTAAAAATAATACAATGTATCACCAGTTTATTTTATTTTATTTTTATGTGTTTGTAGGTTAAAATTAAAATACAAAAAATAAATATTATTATAATAATAAAAAAATCCCACATCGTAGGTCGTGGGGAAAACCCCGTCACAATGGGAAAAGCCATGGGGACTTGAATGTAGGACCGAAGGGAGACAGGGGCACGAGTTTTCCACTGACCTATGAATTTTTGTGCTTCATTATTATATAATTTTATTATATATACTTATATTTTAGTTTCTATATTATATTAACATATATATATATATATATATATATATATATATTTTGTTTTTTTTGTTTTTTTCTCCACATGGGAATTCTCAGATTGACATTGAGATCAAGGGATTAAAAGGGAGAAGCAAGAATTTTAACATCAACCACCAAGTGACATAATTCCATGATCATTATTTTCAATTTCCAGTTTTAACTCTCATTATCTACCTATATCCCCTTCTAAATTTTCTTTTCTTTAAACACTGGGGACAATGTTATTTTATGTTGGGGGCTGAGTTAAATTAAAAAATGATTTAGTGTACAAAACTGAATGTTATGAAAAAAAGTGTGCCTTAATGGAAGGAAAAATTTATTTAAAAATGAACATGGAAAAACACATTGCATAGTTTGAAACTTAATATCAAATAATTTAGTATGCCCTGATTCTGATTTTAATCCTTGTATAATTTCATGATCATAGATTTTGGAAAGTGTGGTTGTCTGATGTGATATTTCATCTTTTATATTTTCATCCAAATAAAAAAATCACAATTCATGTCCTTGTATAGTTGGGTATTAGTTTGAGTTAATGGTGTAACGCAAATAAATAACATAGGTATGGTAATCATTTTATTTTTAATTTGAGTATTAAAAAAATAAAAAAAAAAGTAAAAAAACAATAAATTTTCGCATAGAGGAATGAAATGACCTATTGCATGGCTTTAGGCACTTGGGTATTGTGACTCCATAGTTTTATGACCTAGAGATAGTAATTTTATCTCTATTTGTGGTAATTTGACTTTGTTTATGACTGAGTTAACTTGAAATGATGCCCAAGTATGTGGGCTTTACTTGGTGTCATATGGTCTTTGACCCGGCAGTCATCGGCAATGTCTCGCTACATGGGCTGACTCTTTTGAGTGAAATTTCAATTACCATGGAATTAATGGAAAAAAATTTAATACACATCTTAATATTGAAATGTGATTCCACATAGCACTTCTTTCATTTCCCGATTATATAAATACGAACCACCATGTCTATTGTGATACACAACACATTCTCATACTTAATTGATATTGGATGAAATATGGAAATTAATTTGAACCAAAGAATGGTATTTGGATTGGGATATATTTATGAAACTATCTTGTATTAAAATACTTTTATGGATTTCATGATTGTTTGGTATACGGGTTTTTGTTGATCACTGTGTACTAAAATGTTTTTGGAAAAGGGAATTCAAATTTCATATTGTTGATATATATTTTGCTTGCGACTAGAAAAACTCAAGATGGGGGTGTTATTAACAACTAAGTGAGGATAATATTCATTGTTAATATATATAATATTCATGTGATTTATTATTCATAATCACCATTTTAGTGCATTTTACACTTTGAACATCATTTCAGATTACGATTGTAATTCATTCATAAAATGAAAAATTATGTGGTACATTTTTTAACACCATTTAATGTACCTAATGATATTGATTTTATTTTAATATTTAATTTTAAGGTTTCTAATTATATTTGGGAACAATTTATATTTTTGGAGTGTTGGATGATCAACATTGGAAGACCACCGAAATGGGATTTCATGCAAACAATTATGGATATGTTAGATTGGTCACCAGCCCATGGATGAAAATGTGGGGCCCAAATTACAGGCCAAATAAAGCCGAAATTCATTTCTATTCTATAATACATGTATAAAAACAAATCATTCTTCAAGAGCCAGTGGTAATTCGGCTTCCATTGTGATTTTAAAGGCAGCCCAATTTGGAGACAAAATTCTGGTCCGGATTCTGTGGCCCTGAAAATATCCTACCAATCATATCATATCATGGAATCCACAACTCCAAATGGGGAAAATTTTTACCGGTGGTTATAAGTCATCCATGGCTCCATTTTCATATATTATGGAGTACTCTATGTCTGCCATCTTGATGGTCTTCCAATCAGGTCTGTTCACTGAATGCAATCTGGATACAACCTCGTGTCAAGAGTGGAAAAGTCCTAGTCCCACAAGCTTTCCACCAACCTAGGCCTACCATAATAAAGTGGGATGCTTTGTACTATTGGAGGCTCGACCAAAAGCTCCAAAAATTCCTATTTAAGGCATTTGTGGCGGAGTAGTTTATCATCTTTGGGGATTTGTTCAATTGTAATGTTAAGCTACGATTTTGTTGTCTCATGTTTTTCTTTCATATGTAACTTATCAATTCACTTTAATTTCTTAATAAAAGTTCTTCTGTTCCACTAATTATATTGTTCTTCATATCACTTTGATACCATTGGTTCATGGTGTGAATTTATTCACAGCATACATTGTGAAATTATCACACAGCGGTGGAGTGATCGTTATTTCATTGTTTTTGTTTATTTCTGCATTTTATCCCTCATGAGTCTAGTTTACACTTCCATTGAATCCAATGAATAAATGGAGGGTAAAAACTCTTATGGTTTGATCCAAAGGAGTAGTAAGGGGCTGGATTAGAAGTTATTTATCACCCCATTAATTTCTAATCACTTCTTTTAATTGTAATTATTATTAGATGATTTTTAAACTCCATCGTCCTTGTTAAATTTAAGGCCACACAATTCAAGTGCTAATACGAACCATTAAATTGAAGTGCTAAAAACATTTATACTTCAACTGTATAAGTGATTAGTATTAGGGTTTTTAGGCATTAAACCAGTAAGGGATGATTTTTTCTGATCATCTTAAATGAACCCATATCAAATATAAGAAATTGAAATAATTAAAAAGGAATTCATCCAATCCACCATGAGAGATAACCTAGGATCAACTCATTATCTTAATTTCAATTAACATAAAACTGTTAGTGGTCCTTTAAAACCATCTTATATCAACCAACGTTGGCCACCTCATACGAAAAACAATGCATAGAATGTATGTTTCTGTATGTACTTCTTAGGTCTCTGAGGATTCGACAACCCAAGAAAGAATACAAAGGATATCCTACCTTCTTCTTTTGGGTAAATTTGAGCATGAATCAGCTTCCCATGTTCAGCATAGGGTATTCCACAATTTTAACTTCTAGAGAAGACAGATCGTACTGATCAGAACACTGATTAGAGTGGATTAGACGGGTTCAACCCCTGGAGGGAACACTGATATAGGGGGTGAGCTGTCATGACCTCACTAGGATCTGGTGGCCCATTATAGAATCAAGATGGATGATGGAGTGTTTGAATGAATTGGATTTTCAATGGGATGGAACCACCATGAGTATGATGGTAATTTTGGGATTGAGCCTCAAGGATACTTCCTACGTATCCATGTGGCAGGGAATCAATGTCTGCGTAGTTCGGTTGGGCGAAGGGATGCCTAAGGAGGTGGACCATGATAATTGACGCATGTATTGAACCCGGAGGAAGTGAAACCATTGGGACAGTCCATGAACATCCCGAAACACATATGCACAATGGGAAGACCCGAGAATTGACATGAAATTGGGCTTACACATTGGATGACAACCGTATGATGTGTATGGGGCACATTCTTGGTTAGCAACCCAAGTTGGGCTAATGCCACTAGGACGGACCAATGATGTGGGTCCCCTGAAAGGGGATTACAATGGATTAACATTGAGTAGGGGACACATCTATTAACTCTGATTTAGGTCTCAATGACTTCCCTTTGGATGGGGTCATAATGGATTACCACTGGATGGGGTCACAATTGCTTACTATTGATTGAGGTCACAACAGATTACCACTGCATTGGGTCACAACGGCTTACTCCTGGATGGTTTCACAACAGTATACTACTGGATGGGGTCACAATTGCTTTCCACTAGATGGGGTCACAACATCATACAGCAAATTGAGATCACAACCACTTACATCTAATTCAGGTCACACTGGCTTACTCTTATATTGGGTTGAACCCCATGGAATATTCCTACGTACCCTGCCAAGGGTACTAAGATCAAACCCACGTAGTTTATATGGTATGGGGGTTGGTAGACCGACGTGAATGAGGACATGGGGTCCAGATGGATGGTGGGCATGAACCTCGTGGAGGCTTCCTATGTAACATGCCTTGGTAGGGATCAATGTTCGCATAGATCATATTGAGTGGGTGAATTTTTGTGTAGGAGGATGAAGCGACCATGTATTGGTCTTGAACCTCAGAGAGACTTCCTACGTACCGTGCCTATACAAGGATCAAAGTCCATGTTGTTCAGGTGGAGTAAGAGAACCGATGTGAATAAGGTCGGAGTGACCGAGTACTGGGCATGAACATCAGGGAGGCTTCCTACGTACCTTGTTAGGGAAAGGATCAAAGTCCATTTAGTTCTGGTTGGTGTGGGTGAACTGATGTGAAGATGGTTGGGACCAATTAGTGGTGGTCCTACACCTATGGGAGGCTTCCTACGTACCTTTCCTTTGTATGGATCAAAGTCCACATTAATCATGAGGGGTGTGGGGATTACACTCTTTGATGCCCTGATAGGATGTCATGGTCGATTATTTTTCTAAGCCCACGTGAGTCATGCTCGACGTGATAAACAAGAGACAGCAAAGACCTGATGACCATGTCACGAAGTGTGTGTCCGTGGGATGTAGTCGGGGTCCACGCGTAGATGGCGGCCCAAAGAAGAAACAGGGGGTTATGAGTGGTTAGCATCCCAATTGATGGTGATTGGGACTTAATCCAGATGGGAGACCTGAGTGGTGACAAGGCACAGTGGTAGTGGGATTTGGCACCCATGAAGAGAGGAAGAGTTGGGGTGTTGCATCCTATAAGGAAAGCTAGTGTCTTACACCTGGTTGGTTTCCCTTTCCCTACAGACAGATTCTGCATAAACAAAGAGGAAGTCATTCCATGTGTAAAATTATTTCACTCTCATGGAGACCAGTGGGCATAGATAATATACATGCTGGGGCGCCCCATGTGCTAGGCATGGGGTGAGTTCCGTATTTAATGTCATGTGATGAGGACAGTGGGGCCTGGCAGTTTAATGTTCTTCAGCTCAGATGTCGTGGGTTCACCAGCACGCCTATGACTTATAGAACCAGCACCCTTTACACCTTGGTTAAGGGAAGGCACCGACAAATCCATGACAAGGGAGTGTCATGAGGTGATCCCATTGGGGGTCCAGGTTATCGTGGCTATGAGAAGAAGGATTTTCCATTAGCGTGCCTATGCGAAGAAAAATGTGGTGAAGCTAGACAATGTGAAACACCACCCAAGGTACTTTAATTGTACTTCGTATGAGCATAGAAGGTCATACGGGAAAACGGTGTGTGACGTAGATTTTATGGGGATGGGAGGTTCCTGAAAATGATGTCTATAAGAGATATATTGAACATGTGCATGCAAAAAGGGAGGCTTTGATGAAAAACTGAACTGTTGTGTGGAAAATGCCAGTTCAGCATGCAATTGAGACACTTGCGCTGAAAATACCGGGTCGGCGTGCAATCGGAGAGGTTTGGTGCATAATGGGGGTCGTGGTTTTGCATGAAATTTTAAGAGATTTCACACAAGGAATAACGGTGGAGCCCAATTGGAAGGGATTGCATGCAAGGAATATGGGTTACCTGCAATAGGAAGGGATTGAATGCAAGGAATAAGGATTGCGTGAAATTAGAAGGGATTGTGTGCAGAGGACGAGTCTCAGAGGGATTTGGATGATGGTTAATCCTAAGTGGTCTCAAGTGAAGGCGGACCCCTAGGCGACCTCTCACAAAACATATCATACAAGAAATCCATATTTTGCGTGGTATAGAGATGGATTTGACAATGAGGAGACCGTTCTGATTGTTTAACCATTAGAAGTAGAAGGGGAACCCTTCTATTTATAGGTTCTCGGGGTCATCGGATCCGTGAAAATATAGTCCACATGCAAGATTGTGCACCAATTTCGGTGGCGCGAATGTTCAACCATGCGGTGGCAGCCGCGTGCAACATTCCACCCACGCGGTCGGTGGCGCAAAAGTTTCCATACAAGCAAATAAAATATCCTTGGATCCTGCGGTTTTCCTTGTGTGAGTGATTTTTTCAGGCACAATAGAGATTTTTCAGTGCGGCCCTCCTGGGACCCCCGAAATGGAACACCATGTCAAAATATGTCTTCTTTTTGTTGCGCCAAACCCTCCTTCAGGATTTGATCATTTTTTATGTCTAAAAATTCCCTCCCTCAGAATCGGATCGGCGAGGGGACATAATGGCTAGATTCTAAGGGATATTCCAAGGTGCATAACTTCATAGAGTCGGCAAGTTCCAAAACCCACAGATGCGTGTAAAACAGGAAAGTGTTGCGCAAATCACTTTTCACGTGCACTACATCCCTGCTCCATGCCTATAAAAAAGCTCATAGTTCCCTCAGTTTGTGTAGATATTTCTCTTGCGATACGCACTAATCTCTCGTGTGCGAAAAACATCCCCTATCATGCATGATAAACGGCATCGGTTGCACTTAATTCCCCGAGTTCAACTGTCATTTTACACTGAGTCCTAGGGTTTTCCGTGCCACCGCCTCTATTTTTCATGCCCACTCCTAATTTTTCACTCAGCATCCTAGTTTTTCAAACCGCCTCCTATACTTTCGGGCCATAGTAGGCCTTTCGCGCTGACTCCTTGAGACCTCGCCGGAAGAGGATGGCTGCTAATCGGGCTGATGTTGAGTGAGAAGTAGTGTTCGCTTCTAAAAGGGCTATGATGGTTTCCAAACATGTGGTTTATGGCACCAAAAAGATCGTATCCAACAACTATTGTAATGCCCCGACCCCAGTTACCCAGAGTTGGTGCATTATTAGGTATTATTGGAATGATCACAAAGGATCAAGTCTCGAAAGACTCATTAGTTTTGTATTCATGGAAACAATAGATATATTCATAAGTCTTACATTACATCATAAGGTATAAAAAACTACAACAACATATTATCTTCATATCCCCTCATACTATCCCTACAGGTCATTCATAAATTACTTATTCACATCTTGGGAAAAATGAAACATTGAAAGGGTTGAGCTCAGATGATTAGAAAGGATAACAATATAGAGGAAACTTTCATAAATAAGAATAAACATTTAAGGTAATTTATAACTAAAACAAAATCCTTTTAAACTTGAATGTCAGCATAATATGGAAAAGATAAAATGAAATAATTCCATTTACTTATTCACATGGATATTCTACTAGTCGAATAACCACATGCAATATCAATAACCACTTTCATAATGATGGAATGAATAATGATAGACTATCATAACAACGTATCCATGGCCTCCTACCAAGACTACAAATAAGATTTTGTCAAGTCCTCATGCCAAGACACTAGTTTGTCTCATGAGACCTACCGATGCATCAAGGAGCTATAGCAGGCTCCACCTGTCACTTACTAAGTCCAATGTATTCCTTATATGAACAGGTTTAAACAAAACATAAACCATCGTATTAAAACTAGCATAAGAAATGTCAATACTTTATCCACAAACCATGAATGATATAAAAATAGCACATCCATAGTCTAACATTACTCATTCTATACAATGTGGACGATTGTATTGTATCAGATTAACCTCAATCGAGAATAATGCAGGATATTGACATAGATGGAAATAATCATCAAAACTATTAGAGAGAAATATCCCCCTTTTTCTTGAAATCATTTAAAAGTCACACTATTTGTCAAGAAGCCATTTAAATATAGATTTTTGAATCAAGGTTTCCCAGATGACTTTTAAAATTTTAAAATGAATTTTGATTTGAAAACTTAAATGTCCATATAAATAAATCCTTAAAAACATTTTTAAAACATGGACATTAATGAGAAAGATTTGGAATAATAAATCGTTAAAACATTTAAGATGATATTTTAGTTACAGTTCCTAACCAAAAGAGAGACACTTGAATACAAATAATTGAGTTAATAAAAACATTGTAATATCATGATAATACAGGGATTCATGATATACTATGTCAAAGTACAATATATACACCATATAAAAGTGAATTGGCGTATAACAACAAACAAGTCTCAATGGAATGTCAATTGAGATGAATTATATTATAAAGAAAGTATCTTTATGTTAAGGATAAATCAATGACATAATTATGTGTGAAAAATATAAATACACTCAATATGATTGGATATTTAGTGTAATTCAATCAAAGTACATTCACACATATTCTTGTAAAAACAACTCCAATGAATTGGATATCTAACTCAACAAATAGAAATTGAGTTAAAAAATTACTCTTATCAAGTTCATACCGATCACTTGAGAATTTATCAATGGAGTGATTATGTGTATCAAAAGTATAACCACAAAATGGGGAGTGGAAATTATGACATAAGCAAATGAATAGTGATTCCACACATAATCTTGGAGTAAAATAATCAATGAAGTATGTGTAAAGCCGAATGAGTGGAAATTGAAATTTCAAATTCCCTTATTGATTTGGTATCTTAAGAAATAGTAAATCATGAAAGAAGGATCATAAAATGATTATTTAAATATCCATGAATTAAAATATATTACACAATGAATACAAACATGGGAATTACACACACCACATGCAATAAATAAGTGGTGAACAATGTAAATCTCACATAATTAAAAGTGATATAGGAAACCCCTTACTTTGTAATTTTTCCTTGGTCGAAGGTTGGTTAACCTCCTTTATAATGGTTAAATAATTTTTATTGAATTATAAAAAAATAATTTACATTAATATGATATCATATATGATCTTTTAACATTGATTTGTAAATAATATCTTAGTATTATCGTCGTTTAGGGTGTTAACGGAGTCGTCTTCCTTTATATTATTTGTTATGCGAGATATATTTGTTATGGATGGGATGTATCTTATTCATATCTAGAATGATATCATGTCTCATAAAATTATTTTTATTCATCAAATGAAATTTAGTCTTGAATGGCTATGATGGGGAATGAATCTCATCGCGTTCGTGGAGACGGTAATCCGTACGTACTCACGAGCGACAATATCATTCTTTTGATATTAAAATAATATATAATTGGATTGTATATCATATATACATAATCATTATCATGTTATATTTATTATTTACATGAATTATACATCATTATTATACCAAACTAAATAGTAATATATTGAATAACAATTACACCACAACGTGGAGACGGTAGGCTGTACGTACGCACGTATGGTGACATGTCATTCCTGGGATGGATAGAATAATGAATTTTTTTGTTACATAATTATAATAACATAACAGTATATAGAATATACTGGATTTATTCATTTAGAATGGAAATAAAAATGAAAGAAGATGTTGAAGAATAAAGGAACTTTATAGAGGGTGGTGAAGACGTTACCTCTTCTCCGGGTTCTTCCTTTTGATTTGATCAAAAGGGATCGTTATGTTGTCCTTATGATCAAAATAAGGCCTCTATGTTGATTTGAGGGATGTTGGTAAGATATTTGGGAAGATTTTGGCTGATCCAAAATGTTTTATGGGGTGAAAAATTGGTTAGAAGTCATGTCCTTTTATAAGGGGGAGGAGGGGCTCTTTAGAAAAAACTTAAAATATTATTTTATAATAAATTCATATTCGATTTATAAAGGATTAAAAGTGGATTATTAAACGTTTAAGGTCGATATTGGTCTAAATACTTTCATCCAATAGATTTTAGTCAGGTTAGGGTCATTATAATAACCTTATCTTTTAGTTTTAACTCTTAGTTAATTAGTTTGACATTTACAATTTTACATTGTATTTTATATTTTATAGTTAATAAACATACTATATACATCCAAGAGACCCCCAAGTGGTCCATTAATAAAACATATATCAATATACAAGTCCTTTTTCCCATCCTTATATTTTTAGTAATTTAATAGCAATTAATAATATAATATTTGTTTTAAAAACTCTTTAATGTCAATTTTGACACTATTTGGTATTTGATTTTTGTGAAAATCATAACAGCATGATTACATAAAAAAGTGACTTAAATCAATTATAAAATTTCATTTTATCCTATAAAATTCTTGTAATTCATTAAAAGTCTCAAATTATATTTATTTGGTTATTTATAATATCAGTTATATTAATATTTCACTAATAAAGTAATTACTGCATCATTATTGTGTCATAAATAAATTATATTATCTAATGTCTAAAAATTATAAATAAAATTCCATTATTTTGTAAATCTCTGTATATTTACAATTAATATTTATAGTAAAAAGTATAACCTATATAACCCTATGTAATGTTTTTTTTGCTAAAAGATATAGGCTTATGTCATTTTTATATTTACTTTAAATTATTTAATATAAAATGTCATTATCACTTACAAGTTGATCTATGGGGTCCCAAAATCGACCCAAATATTTCCATGGTTGGAAATGTATCAAAAAATAGGGATATTACATGTTTTAGGGTAAATTAATATTATTATAATATAATTTGTTTGCCCTTATTTTCTGGATTTACCCTTTAACCATGGTAAATAAAATATTTACCGAAGTAATTATTCAAAATGACTAAAAATAATAGTTACCAATTTACATAATTTGGAAATCCTGATTCCAAATATTGAATCCATTTTTTCAAATTTAGAACACAGAAGTGGCAGAAATTAATTTAAAATTAATTCCCGCTGTCAAAACCAACAACGTGTTTTTATGAAATAATAACTATAAAAAGATTGACACTTGTTTATGTCTGGTTTAAATGTAAAATTATGTCCAATTACCAAAATTGTATTAAATGGTAAAAATATATTCTAAATAAACTTTTAAACCATTAAAATTCATAATTTATCACTGTTAATTATTTTGATTAAAAAAGTTTTTTTTAATTAAAATTTTGTAATTTTCCCTATTCATCAAAATATGAAATTTATCCAAAAAGTACCAAAATTTAACCATTGGCTAATTTCGATATTATGAATCCAAAAATGAATTTCATTTTGAAAGATAAAATGTATAAAATTTCAAAATGTGGGTTTAACTATTCATAACGGCTAGTTTTATTAGTTGTGGTGTGTGTTAGAACTTGAAGTTGCGTACAACACACGCTACTGTATTATTCAGTGAGAAGCATACCGTGGAATCTTGGGGTGTTACATTCTCCCCTCCTTTAATAAATTGCATCATTGAAAATTTTAAAATTGGGCTTGGGAATATAATGGAAAGTCCCATATCAAAAAAAGTGTCAATAAAACTATCACTTTAAAAGAAAGAAAGAGAAGCACAAAGGTCACCCGAGATAACCTATACTAGGATTACATATAAAAAAACATGGATGTGGATGATAAACTAAGTGTCATGATCTGATGGAGAGGGATAGAAAACATGATAAGGAAAAATTTAACAACAATAAAACCCCACACTTTTGATGGGACAAACTGTCATTAGTTTCCCAGTAGGAAAAGTAAAAGGGAAAAATTTTATTATTATTTTTAAGTTACATTACATAAATATGAGAAATTCAATTCTGAGATTTAATAAGAACATAAAGAGATATACTTAATTTTTAAGTAATGTTTCATTCATTACTAAATTTCTACTACTACCTCATTTTTAAACGATGATTATTCCAGAATACTTGGTCACACTAGAAGAGCTACAATAAAATTCATATAGAATTACATGATCTACGAAGAATAAACTATATATTTACCTTGTCTTTCGAGATTAATCAAAACCAAAACGGTTAGTATAAGATCTGATGATCCCCTAAATGGTTATTTCATTACAGAAAGAAACAGTAATCATAATTTCTAAAATTATACCAAGAATACCCCAATGTTAAATAAATATAATTCAATAAAGAATTGTACATAAAATCATTTAATAAAATCCTGAATAATATTGAAACTCAAAACATAGAATAATTTGGTTATGTAGTCTTCCACGTTAAATTGTATCTCCAAATTAAATCAATGACTCTTAAATTCACATACTTAAAAGTAATTAACCTATTCACATATTTTCTATTATATGTTAACCATTTCCATAAATAAACCAAAAAACTATAAATCCAAAATAAAAACATAGATAAAAATCCACCATTACTCCTCAAATGATATCCCATGCTATTCTATTTTCCTTGGGCATATAGTGTTCCAAACAAAGCGAACATCTTCCAAAATAACATTTATCACTTAATCACAAAATCATTTCACTAAACTATGGGTATTCATTTGATAAGACATAAGATCCCAAATCATATTATTATTGATCAATAAAGTCATTTAACTAAAAATAATAGTTACACTAACCGGGAACTTCACGTATTCCAGTGGTAGGCGATAAATCCCAATCGCACTTTGGTTGTAGGTTCGATTCCCACAGATTTTTCCGATGCGACGGGTTGTCACACGGTTTGTGTGTTGTTCTTTTTCAAAAAATATATTTTATAACATTACCAAAATGAGATAAATTCTTCAAAATAACCATAACATAATTTAACCACAAATGTTATCTCATGCCTTGAATTTTCATCCCAAATTATAATAACATGTAATTTCATCAAACCCAATGATTATATAAAACCAAATGGTTATTTATAACTATATCCACAAGAGAAAAGATAATTCATCCTCAAATATCATTCTCACATTGAAAACTACGGGGTTAAAAATACAAGAGAAATTTATTCCAAAGTAAACCCATCAACAAGGAGCACTAATTGTTTTTAAACATTTCTCCAATGATTTATTTCCACATAACATCTTCTTTGACTAAGAAAATATCCTATAGAATAAGGAATTCACTCGGGTAATGGCCAGGTCACCTACATTTACAGAAAATGACTGTAAATGGATTCTTGGGACCATTTTTATCTTCTTCCATAGTACTTTTCATTTTTCTTCAGAAATTCTTCACTTTATATCCTTCCTCCCCGCACGTAAAGCATTTCATTATTCCATTGAGACACTTTCCTAGGTGTCTCCTTCCACATTTTCTACATGATGGAAATTTAGGATTCCTTTCTCCATGGTCTCCACTGTTGGAGCTCTTATCATTCATCAACTTTCTATTCTTTGTTGGCTATGGGAATTGGTTAATATATATATTGTTGATCATATTTTTTGAAAATTGATTTGGCATGAAGATGATATAATTTACGCCTATCAACATTCCATTTTGTTGCTCATTGCCACCACCGTTCCCACCATGTACATCCTTTTCAAAGTCACTATGACTTCCCAGGAATCCATCCATTGACTAAAACAAGAAAGAATTGTGTGAGTAATAGTAGTCATAAAATCATTTAGATAATATCATGTCATCATATTCTCAATTTGAAACAAATTAGGATTAACCAAGTTCATTTACTCTCATCTTATATATAATACTTCAAATTGGTTTGCAAAGAAAATGTAAATTATCTTAAGCATTTCCCATGGTAGTGTCGTAACCAAGAGTGATGAAAGGCCCGTTGTCATTCACCAGTTCCCATTAGAGTCTATCTCAAAGCGGTGTTTTTGGGATTTACCCCTAGGTACATCTGTTCCAGAGCCGCCACTAACTACTCATATCTAGAAAGTGATGTATTGCTCGGAAAACTCAAAAAATATCTATAATACCAAAATTCTAGGAAGTTATTCTATACTAATCCTCAAAGTCTATCATAGGGATATGTGCTCTAATCAGAGTTTATCTAAATCTAGATCCAAAGAAATGTACTAAACTTCCTCTGATACCAACTGTAATGCCCCGACCCCAGTTACACAGAGTCTATGCATTATTACTTATCATTGGCATGATCACAATGGATCACATCTTGAAAGACCGATTAGTTTAGTATTCTTATAAACACTATACATATTAATAAGTCTTACATTACATTATAATGTAAAAAAACTACAACAACATCTTGTCTTCATATCCCCTCATACTATCCCTGCAGGTCATTCATAAATTACTTTTTCACATCCTGGGAAAAATAAAACAATGAAAGGGGTGAGCTCATATACTCAGTAAGGATAACAATATAGCTCAAACATTCATAAATAAGCATAAACATTTAAGGTAATGTATAACTAAAACAAAAGCTATTTAAACTTGAAAATCAATATAATATGGCATAGATAAAATGAAATAATTCCAATTACTTATTCACGTGGTTATTCTACTGGTCGAATAAGCACATTCAATATCAATAACCATTTTCATAATGATGGAATGCATAATTCCAGACTATCATAACCATGTAGACAAGGCCTCGTGCCGAGACTACAAATAATATTTTTTCAAGGCCTCGTGCCAAGACACTAGTTTGTATTATGAGACCTACCGATTCATCGAGGAGCTATAGCGGGCTCCACATTTCACTTACTAAGCCCAATGAATTCCTCATATGAATAGTTTTAAACATAACATAAACAATATTATTAAAACTAGCATACAAAATGTCAATACTTTAACCACAAACCATGAATGGTATAAAAATAGCACATCCAAAGTCAATCATAACTCATTCAATAAAATATGGAAGATTGTATGGTATCAGATTAACCTCAATCGAGAATAATGAAGGATATTGACATAGATGGAAATAATCGTCAAAACTATTAGAGAGAAATATCCCCCTTTTTCTGGAAATCATTTAAAAGTCACACTATTTGTCAAAAATCCATTTAAAAATAGAATTTTGAATCAAAGTGTCCCACACCACTTTGAAACTATTAAAAGTAATTTTGATTTGAAAACATTAATGTCCATATAAATAAAACCTTAAAACTATTTTTAAAACATGGACATCAATGATAAATATTTGGAATAATAAATCATTAAAACATTTAAGATGATAATTTAGCTAGACTTCCTAACCAAAAGAGAGACATTTGAATACAAATAATTGAGGTAATAATTTTTTTTCAATATTATGAGAATACAGGGATTCATGATATAGTATGTCAAAGTACAATATATACACTATATAAAAGTGAATTGTCTTATAACAACAAAGAAGCCTCAATGGAATGTAAATTGAGATGAAATCTCTTATAAAGACTGTATCCTTAGGTTAAGGATAAATCAACGACATAATTATGTGTGACAAATATAAATACACTCAATAAGATTGGATATTCAGTGTAATTCAATCAGAGGACCTTCACACATATTCTTGTAAAAACAACACCAATGAATTGGATATTTAACTCAACAAATAGAGATTGAGTTAAAAAATTACTCTTATCAAGTTCATACCGATCACCTGAGAATTTATCATTGGAGTGATTATGTGTATCGATAGTATATCCCCCGAAAGTGGAGAGGAAATTATGACATAAACAAATGAATAGTGATTCCACACATAATCTTGGAGTAAAATATTCAATGAAGTATGTGTAAAGCCGAATGAGTGGAAATTTAAATTTCAAATTCCCTTATTGATTTGGTAACTTACAAAACATACACCCATGAAAGAAGGATCATAAAATTATGATTTAAATATCCATGAATTAAATTATATTACACAATGAATAAAACATGGGTAGTACACCCACCACAAGCAATAAATAAGTGGTGATCAATGGAAATCTCACAGAATTAAAAGTGAGATTAGAAACCCCTTAATTGATACTTTTTCCTTGGTTGGCGGTAGGTTAACCTCCTTTATAATGGTGAAATAATTGTTATTGAATTATAAAAAAAACATTACATTAATATGATATCATATATGATATTTTAACATTGATTTGTTAATAATGTCTTCTTATTATCGTCGTTTCGGGTGTTAACGGATTCGTTTTCCTTTATATTATTTGTTATGCGAGCCGTATTTTTTATGGATGGGATGTATTGTCACGCACCAACCCGGGTAGACCCTGAACTTTTCACCCGAGCCGGTCCACTACATGTCCCGAGAGGCATTCCCGATCCTCTCGGGCTGGCGACATGCACCAGGGCATCAACAGAGGATATGGGGACGATTTTTCCCAATGTAAATAAATAAAGTAGTAGAAATAATACAGAGTAATGAAAAATAAATACACCATGTAAAGGGACAAAACAACAACAAAAAGAAAATAATGCAAACCAAACACGACGTCCGAACTAACTTCATGTGACCCCGTGGGTCACTCTCTGACTCAACGATCAAGCATCGCCCAAGGCGAGCGCACTCATGTTGTAGCCAGCACAGACACTAAAAAAATAAAAGAACTATAGGTGTGAGTATTAAAACTCAGTAGGTGTTCCCAAAAAACTATTCCCAATGCACTACCTTTAAATAATGAAATTCATTAATTTCAGGTTTGAAATAAATATATGAGATATTGGTTTTCCCAAACACACACTTTCATTCTAAAAAAAGTATCAGTCCATTTCCCTTTATAATTGAAAATAAATTTTTAATGTTTGAAAGGAAAAGGTGCATTGCATTTTATTAAAACATTTTTTTTGCGAAAAATTAGAAAACCAAACTTTATTTATTATCCAAAATGGAAAAATACACATAACACACAACACACGCCAAGGGAAATAGAAAAAATGGCACACACGAGCCAGCAACCGAACTAGACTTCTCAATACTGTGCCACACACAAATAAACACTAAATGAAACATGGGTCGAACCTAGGAGATTGTGAAAAATCCAGAACATACTATACATATGACTCATCCTGAAATCATTCCCTAACTCGATGATGTCATAACGTCCATACTACTACCCGGTATAGCCCTGCATGGCCTAACCGAGGGGCCCAATCCCCATAGCAGCAATAACTCAGTATTCCCCTGCTATGGGGCCACTAGCCAGTGCATGTTCTAAAATAGTGCAGCAATCGTTCTCAGAAGATTCACTCAATATGACAGGTTACCATGTCAACACTTACAATAAAAATGGGTGTTTCCACAATGTAAATCAATTAGTCATGATGCACAAACATCACATAGAGTTCATGCAATAAATACACACAAAATATCACCCCTGAATGGGTTTTCCAAAATAATTTTTTTTATTAAAGTGCCAAATGGGCCTTCACAAATTTTTAAACAAAACCCCATTTCTCGTGAAAACCCAAAACAATTGTTCAAAAGAAATCACTTATCTTTAAAACTAGAAGTACATTTGAAATTATGTGAATTATTTTTAAAGTCCAATTGGGCATTAATTCAATACTGGGTGACTGATTGTCAATAAAATGATTCAATTGTTCAGTATAAAATAAACGGCTCTTTTCACACAAAATAGTCATATAAAAATTAATTATATCATATTATTTCCAATTTATTAAAATTAATAAATCATCAAGCCATCAATAAATTCTAAATCTAAAGGTAAGTGTATTGGAAGACCTACCTCGACTTGCAGCTTAATTACGAAGACGCGGAACGTCTCAAACTTGCGCACAAGTACACACAATCTGTTGACGACTTCAATATCGCGGGTCTTCCTCACCGACATGCTGCAACAACTGCACAACTAAAATGCATAAATGCATACTCAAAACAAATAAAACGAACAAACATCACAAAATAACTAGCTCGACATGTTTTAAAAATATCACATCAAAAAACATATCAGTTTCACATAAGAAAAAACATTAAAATAAGTACACAACATCATCACACTAAAACATGACTCGCACTTGACAACCAACCCATAATTTTTTTTAAAATAACGCACCCATTTACACCCACAAAACATCACCGATTTTTATAATAAAAAAAGCTTTTCAGATTACACATAACAAAACCAGTTCAAAAACATCATTTATGACTCTCCGCACATCGACCCTAAACCAAAACACAAACTGCAACGTTTGTGAAATGAAAGTAAACAATTTAGCACGGTTGTTCACAGAAAACATGAACATATCATATATACATATGAACATCAATTAAAAACTTGATCCCCATCCAAAAAAACTAATTAATATATATGTTAAACTAATTTAAGAAGAAAATTAATTCATAAAACAATCGTTATGTGCATAACCACCTTCCTCAGTGTAGACTGACATCGAAAATTGCAGTGAAACATCCCAGGCACAACAAATGCACTACGAGCAACCTCAATTGTCTTTAATAAAATAATAATATCTAGAATCATCAATATAGATCCCCAAAAACAAAACACTGCATAATTGAATCAATAATTATAACAAAAAAATATAAACCCTAAAAACAAGGAATCATATCAATACACCATAAAAGAAACAAAAGAAAACTGAACCCCAATTAATACGAATCAAAAACATAGTTAAGAGGAGGAGGTTTTACCTTATGGGAAGTAGGAGGGCTGTCTTGCCGGAAGAGGGGAGGGATACGCGGGTTCGAGGAGGGAGGGGGCCGCGGAGAGGCCTGTGGCGTGCGGCGAGACCAGCAGGGAGGGGGAGCTCAACTGAGGTCCAGCAAGGATGTCGCCGCCGGAGCAGGCTAGACGCGGGAGGAGGTCGACGACGACATGCAGATGGGGGAGGGTCGCGATGGCAGGAGCACGAAGCAGCAGGTTCTAGGCACGGCTGTAACAGCCCGAGATTTTATGAAAAATATTCTTTTTATTTCACTAGTGTCTGGTGTTGTACGCTACACCAAAAGGAGCTTGCACAACATGCATCCTTGACTTTCCTTGCATTACACGCAATCACGAACTTCCTCGATAGCGTGTGAAGTACGCAATACTGAGTTTCACGAAACAACGATATGCTTTAAAATATTATTAAAACTAGCCGTTATGAATAGTAATAACCACCTTTTCAAATTCTGTAAATCTTATTTTTCAAAATGAACTTCATTTTTGGATTCGGAGTATCGAATTTAGCCTAAGGTGAAATTTTGGTACATTTCGGATAACTTTCATATTCTGATGAATAGTGAAAATTACTAAATTATATCTAAAAAACAACTTTTTTAATCGAAATAATTAATAGTGATAAATTATTAATTTGAGTAGTTTTAAAGTATATTTAGAATATATTTTTACAATTTAATACAATGTTGGTCATTGGATGTAATTGCACATTTAAACCAGACATAAACAAGTGTCAATCTTTTGATAGATATTGTTTCTTAAAAACACGCTATTTGTTTTAACAGCGGGACTTAATTATAAAATTAATTAATGCAACTTCTATGTTATGAATTTGGTAAAATAGACTTCATTTTTGAATTCGGAATATGAAATATAGCTTAGGATGAAATTTTGGCATTTTTATGAAAACCTTCATTTTTTGATGAATAGTGAAACTACTAAGTGGTAGTTAAAAAACTGAATTTTTCATAAAACTTAATTTTACCGCTTCTGTGAATGGAATTTCAAAAATCCGAGAGACACGGTTGATGTCAGTAAGTAAAATGTGGTTCAATGAGATGAAAATAATTTTTGGTGAATAGTAACTTTTTACTTTTATTTATCACGGTTAAAAGTAAATAGGGTAATTAAGGGTAAGAATGATATTAATATTACCCTAACACATGTCCTAATTCTATTGGACAAGTGTATCTCGACCAAAAACAACCTTAAGTGTAAAATATTATCATTTAGGCCCACTTGGATTAGATTAGGACATTTATTATTATATAATTCAAAGAAGAGTTAAAAGAGTTAAAATCAAAGTTTATTCACTAAAACATTTTTAATATGGGGTTATACATAAGATAAATTCAACTATAAATATTCTTTAGAAAGCTAAAAATATTTCCTACATAATTATATTTTATTTATAATTTTTAGACATTAAATAAATTAATTTATTTATGACACAAAGATGATGCAGTAATTACCCTTTTAAGGAAATATTAACATAATTGATGTTATAAATACTCAAATGAATGTAATTTGAGACTTTTTATGAATTCCACTAATTTCCTAGGTTACTATGATATATTAGTGTTGATGTAATCAACTTGTTTAGAACATATAATTCTGTTATGACTTTCACAAAAATCATATATCAAATAGTGTCAAAATTGACACAAAATAGTTTTTAAATCAAATATTATATTATTAATTGTTATTTTATTACTAAAAATCTAAGGTTCGGCCAAATGACTTAGATAAAGATATATATATTAATAATAAACAATTTGGGGTTCGTTTGGCATGTTATAGTAAGTGTATTAACCATATAGTGAAAGAAAACAAAAAGACACGGTAAAAGTTAAATTATTTAACTTAGAGTTAAATCTAATTGATAAGGTTAAAATAAGAACCTAAACTTGTCTAAATACTATTGGTTTATAGGATTTCGACCCATCCCCACTTTAGCTTCGATATAAGACCCTTTGGAACCATTATAAACCGATTTTTACTTTAATATAAAATAATATTTTGAGATATTCCTAAGGTGCCCCTCTCCTCCCTTATAAAAGGGCACCTCATCCCCCTCCTCCTCACACCAATTTGAGCACTCAAGCTCGGCCAAACCCTGCCATTTTCTCCTATCCACTTCCCTAGAATAATCCTAGAGGTCCTGGTCTTCTCCAAAGACCAATCTTAGTTCCTTAAGTGGAGGATTCAAAGAGGCGTTCCAAAGAAGAGGTAATATCCATTACCGATCTTTTCAATTTCTTTCTTCTTCAACTTCTTCTTCTTTAGTTGTTTCATGATAAAGTAATAACATCAGTATTACTTACATACTGATATGTTATTATAAATATGAAACAACCCTAATTCACCTTCTATCCATCCTACGGAAAAATGAAATCACCGCGCGTGCGTACGTACGGAATACCGTCTCCACGCCGTGGTGTAATCTATTTTCCACCATCACCTTACAAGGATGGGTATAATGGTGTAATGAGTAACTATATATGATTATTATTAAGTAATATTGATACTGAAATAATATATATATATATACTCCAATACAATTCCACGATCATAGGAACGATATCATCACTCGTGCGTACGTACGGAATACCGTCTCCACGATGTGATGCGACTCGTTCTACATGATCTTCATTTCATAATGATTATATAAATGAATTGAATGAATGAATATGGTATATAATACACTAATACCATTCTGGAAATGAATTATCTATAACCTAAAGATAAGAATAAGAATTTATTCGACAAAACACGCATAAGAACAAAAAGTTATAAAGACCCGAGTAACAAGTAACAATGAAATATTACTAACAAGAAGCTAATAATATGACCATATATGATATCATATCAATATGTATGATTCTGTAATAAGTCAATAACATTATTTAAACCATTATACAGGAGCTTCGGACACGAACAAAGCAAATCGGACCTAAGGTAAGGGAAATATCACAATCTCATTTTTATCCGAGATTGTTTATTCGTAAGTATTTACTGGGGTGTATTTTATCATCCACATCCATGTTTCATCAAAATGTAATATTATTTTCATCCACCTACAATTGTTTAAATCCATTTTTACCCTTTGGTGAGTTTTTAGTAATATGTATGAAAGGAATCTTTTTTCGTACGAGGTACTTTTTGACTTTTCCGACAAAAGTACGAAGAATGTTTTTTTAACTTATACGGCATGAATAGATTTTTAAAACATTATTTCCAAGAAGCTTAATTTACAAGTTCTCAAGTTTATTTTTAGTCAACTTCTTTTATTTTAAAGTTATATGACATGTTATGAAAGGAAAAATGTTTTTGAAGAAGAAAGGATATTTTCCTCAAGAATGGAGTTCAAGTGTTTTATCAAAATTATTTTCCATCTAAGATAATAAAGGGTTATGTTTTTATCCCTATTATTACATTGATTTGATCATGTTGTGATGGAATTATTTTTATGAATTCCTTTATCTTATATGAATTGATTTATGATGTCATGATGTTTCAAGAATCCCATTTTTGTTACATGTGTTATGCGATGATGTATGTTTTATGATTATGTGGCACACATAATAAAGGATTCATTATAAGATGGGTGGGACCTATATCTCCCTCCAATGCATTGGGTAAAGATTTTATATCTCATGAGATAAACATGGCTGGAACGGAAGGTTATTTCGGTTCAGTGATACAGGACTGAAACGAGGAGTGAACTCGGTTCAGAAAGGGACTTTGTCCACTATGATAGTCTTGGCAATGAGTCATGACTAACAAGAAATGATTTTCCATGATTATGTGTGCATGCCACAAAGTTTCAAGTTTTATGTTATGATTATGGGGATCTCATTTTCACTTCTATGATTTATCCCATGTTATGATATTATGAGCTCTTTTGCAGGTTAAGATTTCCAAAAGCTATGTTCTTATGTATATGATGTGATTGATATTTCTTTTGTTTACCCTTACTGAGCATTTGAGCTCACCCTTTTATGTTTTCTTTTCTCCAGGATATAAGGAAAGGTTTTTAGGTAAAAAAAAGGGAAGATCTTTATGGGAGATATTGAAGATCTTTCCCCACGATTAGAAGATTACGTTCCGTGTTTCCAAAGACACTAAACTATTACGATCCTTGTGTGTGTGTTTTCATTATGTACTAAGTATTCCGCAAAAGTAATGTAATGTCCATGTACGATAAGCTTCGGGTCTCTACAGTTGGTATCAGAGGGAGGTTTAGTCAACCTTTGGAAACTAGGATGCGAAAACGTTAGTGAGATCCCTAGAGATATTTCTAAGGTATGTCTAGGGATGTCTCTAAGGTTAAGTATACGTATAGGTTATAGTCCTAGAATTGCTCTAACGATCTTAGAATTTAACCTAAGATGTTAGATATTGAGGGTACTACCCCTTTATTATGTTGTTTTCCCTAGCATGATTTTTTCCTCTCACACTATTCTTTTGGGGTTTTAGACGATGGCTGGAACCCGAAGGAACCGTGTTGATCAATGCAATGGACAATGCAATGATTGTCCCCCTGAGCAACCAAACGATATGGGAGCTGGAATGCAAAATATTGTAGCCATGCTCACACAACTTTCTCAAGCTATGAATCATGCAGGACTTCCAAACGAGCAAAGGAAGGAGCAACATTCTGTTGAATCCTTCATGAGGCAGCGTCCGCCTTCTTTCAGTGGGTCTACTGATCCATTAGTTGCTGAACAATGGATTAGTACTACTGAAAAGATATTTTCAGTTCTTCAATGTTCTGAACATGATAAAGTCATCTTAGCAGTATATCGTTTGGAAGGTGAAGCTGATCAATGGCGGAATCTTATCAAGAATACGAGGCAAAGAGATGAAATTGATTCCATGGAATGGGACGAGTTCAAGAACTTGTTTTTCAGAAAGTACTTCCCTCGTATTCTTCGAACAAAGATGGAGAAGGAGTTTCTTGAACTAAAGCAAAAGGATGATGAATCTGTTGGTATATACGAAGCGAATTTTACAAGACTTGCAAGGTATGCATCTGGCATTATCATCCAACCTGAAAGTAAAGTTGATCGATTTTTCAGTGGCTTAAAACCAAGTCTTCGAAGGGCATTAGCTATAAGAGACTTCAGTAGCTATGAAGAAATTGTGCGTTGTGCTATCAAGGTAGAAATGGAAGTTGGTGTTACATATCCATCTCATGGTTTTAAAAAGAAACGAAAGATGGAGTTCAAGGAGAAATCTCAGAATAATGGTGAAAAGAAGATGAATGTTTCCTTATGCACAAAGTGTGGAAAGAAGAATGGTGGAGATTGTCTTAAAGGGACTAGAAAATGTTTTAAGTGTGGAAAAGATGGTCATCGAGCAGCTGAGTGTCGAAGTAATGGAAAAAAGGTTTCTAATGATGTGAATAAAGCAAACACTGCAGAGAACGCACCGCCAACACTTCAATGCTTCAAGTGCAAGGAAATGGGGCATTATGCTAATAATTTCCCTAATCCAAGGGTTAGTGATGATCAACATGAGAAACCACTGAAAGCAAAGGACAAAGGGAAATCACATGCGATCACTATTGGAAATGTTGAATATGAAAACGATGTGGTGGAATGATTAAGTGTTTATGTAATGGGATTCCAAAATAATGTTGTATCATTGAGTATTGCAATATTTATTGATGTGGTATTCAAAGTGATTGAGATATTTTTTGGAAATAAGATGATATGCGCATAATGAAGACGAGAAAATGAAATGTTTAATAGTATTCATGAGCTCATGATTGATATAAGGACTAAGTGATATCATGGTTTGAGTATATAGAATTTTGAGGATTTTGGTATGTGGAAAGTGTTAACTTTTAACTGCACTCATGTTTTCACTAAGGTATTCAAGAGAATACACGATTAAGGACTTTGAATGTTTGGAATGTGACCAACAAGACATATCTTATGATATGTGGGGATCAACGACAGTATTAAATCTCTGGTAATCATTGTCACTATATTATGAGAGTGGACTGTAGTATTATGTATAAGCCTAAAGATTAGACTGGATTATGTTGGACATAAGTTAGTATTGTTTAAGGATAGAAGATTTTCGATATTATTGATGGGATGTTATAGTAACGTAGTTTTAGAAAAAGGACAACCTGCAGGACGGGCGACAGCCCATCACTTCGGACAAGGCTGTAGGAATCGAACCCACAACCGAAGTGTGACTAGCCTTTATCGCCTACCACTGGCCTATAGGAAGTCCCTGTTTAGTAGAAACTAGTTTTATTATATTAAGCAGTATGATATATGAATTATAAGTCCATTTTAGGAACTATATATGATTACTCTCACTATAGATCGACTTATGTATATAATTTTTGCTAACCTTTTGTTTGAGACAGATGGAATGACTCGTCATTCTATCACATGATCTGCTAACACTTCACGAATAACAAATTCAACTTCATTTATTTAAGAGATGAAGTGGAAATTGTTCTAGGAACGAACAATAGTGAGATTGTACCAAAATAAAGAAAGTATTTATTCCAATTCAAATTTTCAACTTTAGGGAAATGATCTTGAAAACCAAAAATGTTGTCCTATTGATCTTATAGCTGATGAATCGGATGGTACCTTAGATCGTCACAAATTTATGGATTTGTGATTATTGGCCTTTCCATAGCCATGTTCTCTACCACTCTCCATCAGAACATGATGGTTAGATTTCTCTTCCATATCCATATTTTCACCTATGTGGAAACCCAATGATTAGTTTATTTGGGTAACCATTACGTTTCATACTTTTGTTTTTAAAGATTGGTTTTGATATTCCTTTTTACGATGTGGGTTTCTATTAAAGAAACTTTCAAATAGTAAACCATTTATAACCCCGACGAATTTCGAGGGCGAAATTCATTTTAAGGGGGGTAGAATGTAACAGCCCGAGATTTTATGAAAAATATTCTTTTTATTTAACTAGTGTCTTGTGTTGTACGCTACACCAAAAGGAGCTTTCAAAACACGCATCCTTGACTTTCCTTGCATTACACGCAATCACGAACTTCCTCGATAGCGTGTGAAGTACGCAATACTGAGTTTCACGAAACAACGATATGCTTTAAAATATTATTAAAACTAGCCGTTATGAATAGTAATAACCACTTTTTCAAATTCTGTAAATCTTATTTTTCAAAATGAACTTCATTTTTGGATTCGGAGTATCTAATTTAGCCTAAGGTGAAATTTTGGTACATTTCGGATAACTTTCATATTCTGATGAATAGTGAAAATTACTAAATTATATCTAAAAAACAACTTTTTTAATCGAAATAATTAATAGTGATAAATTATTAATTTGAGTAGTTTTAAAGTATATTTAGAATATATTTTTACAATTTAATACAATGTTGGTCATTGGATGTAATTGCACATTTAAACCAGACATAAACAAGTGTCAATCTTTTGATAGATATTGTTTCTTAAAAACACGCTATTTGTTTTAACAGCGGGACTTAATTATAAAATTAATTAATGCAACTTCTATGTTATGAATTTGGTAAAATAGACTTCATTTTTGAATTCGGAATATGAAATATAGCTTAGGATGAAATTTTGGCATTTTTCTGAAAACCTTCATTTTTTGATGAATAGTGAAACTACTAAGTGGTAGTTAAAAAACTGAATTTTTCATAAAACTTAATTTTACCGCTTCTGTGAATGGAATTTCAAAAATCCAAGAGACACGGTTGATGTCAGTAAGTAAAATGTGGTTCAATGAGATGAAAATAATTTTTGGTGAATAGTAACTTTTTACTTTTATTTACCACGGTTAAAAGTAAATAGGGTAATTAAGGGTAAGAATGATATTAATATTACCCTAACACATGTCCTAATTCTATTGGACAAGTGTATCTCGACCAAAAACAACCTTAAGTGTAAAAGATTATCATTTAGGCCCACTTGGATTAGATTAGGACATTTATTATTATTTAATTCAAAGAAGAGTTAAAAGAGTTAAAATCAAAGTTTATTCACTA
Organism: Viscum album; assembly: GCA_963277665.1. Classification (NCBI taxonomy): domain Eukaryota; kingdom Viridiplantae; phylum Streptophyta; class Magnoliopsida; order Santalales; family Viscaceae; genus Viscum; species Viscum album. The sequence goes on along the minus strand of OY728120.1, from coordinate 1,529,698,523 downwards.
AAACATTTTTAATATGGGGATATACATAAGATAAATTCGACTATAAATATTCATTAGAAAGATAAAACGATTTCCTACATAATTATATTTTATTTATAATTTTTATACTTTAAATAAATTAATTTATTTATGACACAACGATGATGCAGTAATTACCCTTTTAAGGAAATATTAACATAATTGATGTTATAAATACTCAAATGAATGTAATTTCAGACTTTTTATGAATTCCACTAATTTTATAGGTTACTATGATATATTAGTGTTGATGTAATCAACTTGTTTCGAACATATAATTCTGTTATGGCTTTCACAAAAAACATATATCAAATAGTGTCAAAATTGACACAAAATAGTTTTTAAATCAAATATTATATTATTAATTGTTATTTTATTCCTAAAAATCTAAGGTTCGGCCAAATGACTTAGATAAAGATATATATATTAATAATAAATAATTTGGGGTTCGTTTGGCATGTTATAGTTAGTGTATTAACCATATAGTGAAAGAAAACAAAAAGACACGGTAAAAGTTAAATTATTTAACTTAGAGTTAAATCTAATTGATAAGGTTAAAATAAGAACCTAAACTTGTCTAAATCCTATTGGTTGATAGGATTGCGACCCCTCCCCACTTTAGCTTCGAAATAAGACCCTTTGGAACCATTATAAACCGATTTTTACTTTAATATAAAATAATATTTTGAGATATTCCTAAGGTGTCCCTCTCCTCCCTTATAAAAGGGCACCTCCTCCCCCTCCTCCTCACACCAATTTGAGCACTCAAGCTCGGCCAAACCCTGCCATTTTCTCCTCTCCACTTCCCTATAATAATCCTAGTGGTCCTGGTCTTCTCCAAAGACCAATCTTAGTTCTTTAAGTGGAGGATTCAAAGAGGCGTTCCAAAGAAGAGGTAATATCCATTACCGATCTTTTCAATTTCTTTCTTCTTCAACTTCCTCTTCTTTAGTTGTTTCATGATAAAGTAATAACATCAGTATTACTTACATACTGATATGTTATTATAAATATGAAACAACCCTAATTCACCTTCTATCCATCCTACGGAAAAATGAAATCACCGCGCGTGCGTACGTACGGAATACCGTCTCCACGCCGTGGTGTAATCTATTTTCCACCATCACCTTACAAGGATGGGTATAATGGTGTAATGAGTAACTATATATGATTATTATTAAGTAATATTGATACTGAAATAATATATATATATATACTCCAATACAATTCCACGATCATAGGAACGATATCATCACTCGTGCGTACGTACGGAATACCGTCTCCACGATGTGATGCGACTCGTTCTACATGATCTTCATTTCATAATGATTATATAAATGAATTGAATGAATGAATATGGTATATACTACACTAATACCATTCTGGAAATGAATTATCTATAACCTAAAGATAAGAATAAGAATTTATTCGACAAAATACGCATATGAACAAAAAGTTATAAAGACCCGAGTAACAGGTAACAATGAAATATTACTAACAAGAAGCTAATAATATGACCATATATGATATCATATCAATATGTATGATTATGGAATAAGTAAATAACATTATTTAAACCATTATACAGGAGCTTCGGACACGAAAAAAGCAAATCGGACCTAAGGTAAGGGAAATATCACAATCTCATTTTTATCCGAGATTGTTTATTCGTAAGTATTTACTGGGGTGTATTTTATCATCCACATCCATGTTTCATCAAAATGTAATATTATTTCCATCCACCTACAATTGTTTAAATCCATTTTTACCCTTTGGTGAGTTTTTAGTAATATGTATGAAAGGAATCTTTTGTCGTACGAGGTACTTTTTGACTTTTCCGACAAAAGTACGAAGAATGTTTTTTTTAACTTATACGGCATGAATAGATTTTTAAAACCTTATTTCCAAGAAGCTTCATTTACAAGTTCTCAAGTTTATTTTTAATCAAATTCTTTTATTTTAAAGTTATATGACATGTTATGAAAGGAAAAATGTTTTTGAAGAAGAAAGGATATTTTCCTCAAGAATGGAGTTCAAGTGTTTTATCAAAATTATTTTCCATCTAAGATAATAAAGGGTTCTGTTTTTATCCCTATTATTACATTGATTTGATCATGTTGTGATGGAATTATTTTTATGAATTCCTTTATCTTATATGAATTGATTTATGATGTCATGGTGTTTCAAGAATCCCATTTTTGTTACATGTGTTATGCGATGATGTATGTTTTATGATTATGTGGCACACATAAGAAAGGATTCATTATAAGATGGGTGGGACCTATATCTCCCTCCAATGCATTGGGTAAAGATTTTATATCTCATGAGATAGACATGGCTGGAACGGAAGGTTATTTCGGTTCAGTGATACAGGACTGAAACGAGGAGTGAACTCGGTTCAGAAAGGGACTTTGTCCACTAAGATAGTCTTGGCAATGAGTCATGACTAACAAGAAATGATTTTCCATGATTATGTGTGCATGCCACAATGTTTCAAGTTTTATGTTATGATTATGGGGATCTCATTTTCACTTCTATGATTTATCCCATGTTATGATATTATGAGCTCTTTTGCAGGTTAAGATTTCCAAAAGCTATGTTCTTATGTATATGATGTGATTGATATTTCTTTTGTTTACCCTTACTGAGCATTTGAGCTCACCCTTTTATGTTTTCTTTTCCCCAGGATATAAAGAAAGGTTTTTAGGTAAAAAAAAAGGGAAGATCTTTATGGGAGATATTGAAGATCTTTCCCCATGATTAGAAGATTACGTTCCGAGTTTCCAAAGACACTAAACTATTACGATCCTTGTGTGTGTGTTTTCGTTATGTACTAAGTATTCCGCAAATGTAATGTAATGTCCATGTACGATAAGCTTCGGGTCTCTACAACGGCGCTATCAGAGGGGAGAAAGGAGGGGCGACGTCTGCCAGAGCCAGCGCATGGGGTCGTAGGATCGGCTCACGCAGGAGAACCGAAATGGGGGGGGGGGGGGTGCGCTGCGGGTATTAGGGTTTTCCAAAAAAAATTCATTTTATTATATTAGTAATATCATTATTACCATAATAATAATAATAATAATAATAATAATAATAATAATAATAATAATAATAATATTGATCAATTACACGAAACTATAGCCGGTTTCGCGGCTACCGCCAACCGCGCAGTGACCGCGCACGATTCCGAAACCTAGCGAAAACATTAATCGTCAACAAAATTGATCCAAGACGAAGCTCGGAACTTGGAGAGAGAACCCGGGGCCAATAATTAAATAAATAAAACAAATTAAAGGTCGGGGTGTGACAATTATCCCCACCACAAAACATTCTGTCCCCAGAAAGTCACCAAGACAACAGTTAACATAACATGAGTCCATACCCAGACAAAACCGAGGAAAAACTGTGAATCTCGGGATGACCTCACTCTCCACACTTCACACCCGACCAATTCTAGAAAAAACTGAAGCCCGAGGTTGAGGGTAGAACACGATAGGATTCTCCCCATCACATGAATTAACTAGTATGGAAACCATGAAACCTGATCACACCACCCCCAAGGGGGCCAACGCGGGAACTCCCAAACCAAACCCATTTAATTTCTCCACATGGACTGAACAACACCCAGAGACTTAAACGAAAATCTTGCAACGAAATGACCCAACAACCCAACGAAAAGGAATTAACTCAACCCCTCAAACACCGACCAAATAAAAACCTCACCGCAACCAGAGACTTGGGAATTCCTAGCCCGAACTCACAGAGGACCTCGAAACAATGCACATTAATTTCATGAAACCAAATATCCCCCTAATGCACACAATTGAGAACCAACTCAAAATTAGAACGACACGTTTATTCATGGGCCCAACACCCATTAAAGAAATCTAAACGATTGGAAAACACACTGAGAACAGATAAGACTACTTAGACTACGGTAGAACAGGTTCATCAAATCACCAAAACTATGATGAGAATAAAATGGTGACAAGAACAAGGCAAGGAAGCTTTGGATATTTCCCTCCCAAAGCCGAAAACATTAATCGGCTCAAGGATCCACACACCCTCGGCAACTCCTGACTGTGTGTGAGCTTGACCCCAAGACTTGTGTCTGGGGCCCTGATGGCTGAAGCATCTCCTTCCTCATAGTCAAGCATTTTCATTTTTTGGTCTTTAACTCCTTCATGATAAAAGCTTCTTCCAGAACTCTCCCTGGTGGCCTGAACAGTCGCACAGTAGGAAGACTTCAGAGGGATGCGACAAGCCGGTATAGAATGCCTGAACCGGCCATACTAGTGGCAGTCAAGAGAACACTCCATCAAACTGGGAGTCGGTACAGACGAAGATCCTTTCCAGATGGGGAATCTTTACAAGAGACGACTCCCACCAACTACACCCGAGACTCTGACAAAAATGATACATCCCACCTTTACTCGTCTAGAACTGAACCCTCAAATAACTCTGGGATGGTATGAACCTTCACTACCCCAGGAGTTCCCGACTCCCCAAAGACACACTATATTTAAGAACCACATAACTGCCTCTAACAGACCTTGATTAGCTTGATAAGCAAGAAACACACAAAAGAACTGGGAACTGGGCATAACTCGTTAATAACTTTTGGAGGCTTTCTAGGCGGCATACTCATGACAACACGGAAAACACCATCGAAACCGGCATCAAGACATAACTCAATCAAAGAAACAACACAAGCCAAGAAAAATAAGAACATAGGCCAAACATATACAAAACAATGATAAATCACTTTTCCAAAACCGTTATTTCTTCAAAATTCTAAAAACTAACCTATGGAACCTTATGAACCATCACTCATGCGTTTATTCAATCCCAATCACATCACCTGCGAATAAGTGCCCCCACACAATTTCCATACATGCCCACGCATGTGTGACCCCCAATAAGGGGTTCCACGGTTCAAACACTTCTTTTCCTTACCAATCCCAAATTCATACCATGTTTCTCAAAACCGATACACCTTCTCATTAAAAACACACTTTAGTAATTTAAAAAACAATTTGGAAGAAACACTTTTCCATTTAAAAAAAAATTTCATTATTCACTCACACTCAAATCAACTGAGACTAAAACAAAACACATGCAGTAATAACCCAATGGAATGAAAAACTAGTGAATATGTCTGACCCAGCAACATAGCGGTGAGCCAGGCCCAAAGTAAAGCATAAAACTATGAGGACCTTGAGCCAGTCACTTGGACTTCACATGGGTCGCCACCCAATTTGAGGCCGCAAAGTGAACCGATTCGCCTCCATCGTCATCCCTCAATCCAAAATAACCAAAGAAGAAAGAATCAAATCCCAGACTACCCCTAGTAACTTAGGTCTCGTCACGAGCGGTGTTGTTCAGGCACCGACCCATAACCTACCTCCTGACCCCCGACAGTCCTAAACTCCATCTATCGAACATCCCAAATAACAAAGAACACTCTGAAAAGCAAGGTCCGCTAAGGTCATACCTCCTCTGATACAATTTTTTCATGAACCAACCCAGGTCGACCCTGATCCGGTCACCTGATTCGGTCACCCGATCCGGTCTGCGACATGGCCCGAAAGGCGTTCCCGAACCTCCCGGGCTGGAGACAAGCGCCAGGGCATCAACCGAGGCTGTGGAAATGATTTTTCCTTATATAAATAAATATAGCAGTAGAAATAATATAGATCAATTTAGAATAAATATAACAAGTAAAGGGACTAATCAATAAAAAAAGAAAATAATTATAACCAAACACGACGTCCGAACTAACTCCATGTGACCCCGTGGGTCACTCTTCGACTCAACAATCAAGCGTCGCCCATGGCGAGCGCACTCAAGTTGTAGCCTTCACATACAATAAAAATAGAAAAGAACTATATGCATGAGTATTAAAACTCAATAGGCATTCCCAAGAAACTATTCCCAATGCACTACCTTTAAATAAAGAAATTTATTAATTACAGGTTTTAACTAAATATACAGGATATTTGTTTTCACACACACACACTTTCATTTCTAAAAAAAGTATCAGTCCATTGCCCTTTATAATTTAGAAACAATTTTTAATGTTTGAAAGGAACAGGTGCATTTCTTTTTGTTAAAACATTATTTTTGTGAACAATTAGAAAACTAATCTTTAGTTATTAGCCAAAAAGGAAAACTACACATAACACACAACACACACCAAGGGAAATGGTAAAAATGGAAAACACGATCCAATAACCGAACTAGACTTCTCAATCGTGCGCCCCACACAAATAAACACTAAATGAAACATGGGTCGAACCTAGAAGTTCGTGAACAATCCAGAACACACAATACATCTGACTCATCCTGAAGGCATTCCCTAACTCGATGACATCATAACGCCCATACTACTACCCGGTATAGCCCTACATGGCCTAACCGAGGGGACCAATCCCCATAGAAGATAAAACTCAGTATTCCCCTACTATGGGGCCACTAGCCAGTGTGTGTTCTAAACTAGTGCCGCAATTGTTCTCAGAAGATTCACTAAATATTCCAGGTTCCCATGTCAACACATAAAATAAAAAGGGGTGCGGCCATAATGTAAATCAATCAATCACGATGCACAAACACCACATACCACTCACGCAATCAACGCACACAAAATATCACCCCTGAATGGGTTTTCCAAAATAATTTATTTTATTAAAGTTCCAAACATGCCTTCGCAAATTTTAAAACAAAACCCCATTTCTCGAGAAAACCCAAAAGACTTGTTCATAAGAAATCACTTATCTTTAAAACTAGAAGTACATTTGAAATTATGTGAATTATGTTTAAAGTACAAATGAGTATTCTTTCAATATTGGGTGTCTGATCGTCCAGAAAATGTTTCAATTGTTCGGTATAAAATAAATAACTCTTTTCGCACGAAATAATCATATAAAAATTAATTATATCGTATTATTTCCAATTTATTAAAATTAATAAATCATAAAGAAATCAACAAATTCTTAATCTAATTTTATGTGATGTGGGGGACCTACCTCGACTTGCAGCTCAGTTACGAAGATGGGGAACCTCTCAAACTAGCGCACAATTACACACAATCTGCTGACAACCGCAATATCGTTGGATTTCCTCGCCAACACGCTTCAACAACCGCACAACTAAAACGCATAAACACGGACTCAAAACAAATCAAATGAACAAATATCGCAAAATAAATAGCTCGACATGTTTTGAAAATATCACATCAAAACACATATCAGTTTCACATGGGAAAACACTTTAAAATAAACACACACAATCATCACACCAAAACATGACTCGCACTTGACAGCCAACCCATAAAACATTTTATAAAATAACGCACTCGTTTACACGCACAAAACATCGTCGCTGTTTATAAAAAAACGATTTCAGATTAAACATACCAAAACCAGTTGAAAAACATCCTTTATGACTCTCTAGATATCGACACTAAACCAAAACACAAACTGCAAGGTTTGTAAAATGAAAGTAAATCATTTAGCACGGTTGTTCACAGAAAACACGCACATACCATATATATATACCAACATCAATTAAAAACTTTATCAGAATAAAACAAAATAATTAATATATATGTTAAACTAATTTAAGAAGAAAATTAATTCATAACACAATCGTTAAGCGCATAACCACCTACCTCGGTGTAGACTGACTTCGCAAATTGCCACGAAACATCCAATGCACAACAAATGCACTACGAGCAACCTCAATTGACTCTAATTAAATAATTTTAACCACAATCATCAATATAGAACCCCAAAAACAAAACAATTCATAATTGAATCAATAATTATACCAAAAGAATATAAACCCTAAAAACAAGGAATCATATCAATAAACCACAAAAGAAACAAAAGAAAACTGAAACCCAATTAATACGAATCAATAACACAGTTCAGAGGAGGAGGTTATACCTAAAGGAAAGCTGGAGGGCTGCCTTTCCAGAAGAGGGGAGGGCTATGCGGGTTTGAGGAGGGAGGCAGACCGTAGAGAGGCCTGGGGCGTGCGACGAGACCAACTGGGAGAGGGAGCTCGGCTGGGGTCCGGCGAGGCTGTCACCGCCGGAGCAGGCTGGACGCGGGAGGAGGTCATGGGTGACTTGTAGATGTAGGAGGGTCGTGATGGCAGGAGCACGAAGCAGCAGGTGCCGGGCACGACGCAGGTGGAGGGGAGAAAGAAGGGGTGGCATCCGCTGGAGCCAGCGCAAGGGACCGCAGGAGCGGCTCGTGTAGGAGAACCGAAATGGGGGGGGGGTGCGCTGCGGGTATTAGGGTTTTCCCTTTTTTATATTTTATTAGATTATTAATATCAATATTACCATCATAATAATAATAATAATATAATAATATAATAATATAATAATAATAATAATAATAATATTGAGCAATTTACCGAAACTACAGCCGGTTGCGTGGCTACCGCCAACCGCGTGGTGACCGCTCATGGTTCTGAAACCCAGCAAAAACATTAAACATCGACAAAATTGGTCCGATACCCAGCTCAGACCTTGGCGAGAGAACCTGGGGCCAAGAATTAAATAAATAAAATAAATTAATGTTCTGGGTGTGACCTGTATCTTATTCATATCCACAATTATATAATGACTCTAAAAATTATTTTTATTCATCAAATGAAATTTTATCTTGAATAGGCATGATGTGGAATGAATCTCATCACGTTCGTGGAGACGGTAATCCGTACGTATGCACGAGAGACAATATCATTATTTTGATATTAAAATAATACATAATTGGACTGTATATCTAATAGAAAAAATCATTATAATGTTATATTTATTATTAAATGAATTATACATCATTATTATATCCATATAAATATTAATATATTGAATAACAATTACACCACAACGTGGAGACGGTAGGCAGTACGTACGCACGTATGGTGACATGTCATTCAAGGAATGGATAGAATAATTATTTTTTGTTCCATAATTATAATAACATCACAGTATATAGAATATACTGGAGTTATTATTTTATAATGGAAATAACAAGGAAAGAAGAAGATGAAGAATAATGGAACATTAAAGAGGGTGGTGAAGATGTTGCCTCTTCTTCGGGTTCTTCCTTTCAATTTGATCAAAAGGAAACCATTGGTTGGCTTTTTGATCAAACTATGTCCTATAGGTTTATTTGAGGAAAGTTAGGAGGATATTTGAGAAGAGGTTGGCTGAGACAAAAGGCTTTGAAGGTGTGAATAATTGGTTAGAAGTGGTGTCCTTTTATAAGGGGGGGGCTCTTTAGGAAAAACTTAAAGTATTATTTTATAATAAATTCATATTCAGTTTTTAATGGCTCCAAAGTGGATTATTAAAATTATAAGGTTGATATGGGTCTCAATCCAATCAACCAATAGATTTTAGATAGGTTTGGGTCATTATACTAACCTTATATTTTATTTTCAACTCTTAGTTAATTAGTTTGACATTTACCATGTAACATTGTATTTTATATTGTATAGTTAATAAACAAACTATATACATCCAAGCGACCCCAAGTGGTCCATTAATAATACACCTATCATTATAAAAGTCCTTTGGCTAATCCTTAGATTTGTAAGAATTTAATAAAAATTAATAATATAATATTTGTTTTAAAAACTCTTTTATGTCAATTTTGACACTATTTGGTATTTGATTTTATTGAAAATCATAACAGCATGATTGCTTCGAAAAGAGTTAATTAAATCAATCCTAACATGTCTTATCAATCGATAAAATTCTTGTAATTCATTAAAAGTATCATATTATATTTATTTGGGTATTTATAATATCAATTAATTTCATATTTCACTAATATGGTAATTACTGCATCATCATTGTGTCGTAAATAAATTAAATTATTTAATTTCCAAAAATTATAAATAAAGTAAAATTATGTATTAAATTTTTTTATCTTTCTAATTAGTATTTATATTCTAAATTATAACACATATAACCCTATGTAAAAAATGGTTTTCTAAAAGATATAGGCTTATGTCACTTTGTATTTACTTCAACTTAATTAATATAAAGGGTCATTATCACTTACAAGGGGATCCATGGGGTCCCAAAATCGACCAAAAGATACCCATGGTCAAACATGTATCAACTAATTGGTTTAGGACATTTTTTAGGGTAAATTAATATTATTATAATATTAACTTTTACCGTTATTTAACAGATTTACCCATTAACCATGGTAAATAAAATATTTACCGAAGTAATTATTCAAAATGTCTAAAAATAAGAGTTACCTATTTACATAATTTTGAAATCCTAATTCCAAATATGGAATCCATTTTTCCAAATTCAGAACACAGAAGTGGCATAAATAAATTTAAAATTAATTCTCACTGTCAAAACAACAAGCGTGTTTTTAAGAAATAATAACTATCAAAATATTGACACTTGTTTATGTCTGGTTTAAATGTGAAATTATGTCCAATGACCAAAATTGAATTAAATGGTAAAAATATATTCTAATTAAACTTTTAAACCATTTAAATTCATAATTTATCACTACTAATTATTTCAATTAAAAAAGTTGTTTTTAATTAAAATTTAGTAATTTTCACTATTCATAAAAATATGAAAGTTATCCGAAAAGTACTAAAATTTCAACCTAGGCTAATTTTGATATTCCGATTCCAAAAATGAAATCCATTTTGAAATATAAAATGTATAAAATTTCAATGAGTTGGTATTACTATTTATAACGACTAGTTTTTTTAGTTGTGGTGTGTGTTAGAACATAAAGCTGCGTACAACACACGCTACTGTATTATTCAGCGAGAAGCGTATCGTAGAAGCTTGGGGTGTTACAACTATACTCTCTTCAACATGATTACCCCTGCCTGGAAGAATTATGAATTGTTTGACAACTTGCCGATATGGGACTTCGGTTTTTTGGAGGCACCCATGCCACGATTTGATGTCGACACACCGCGGTCATGGGTGACTTGAGTAGATGACCTACCTCAATTTAATATCCCTAAAAACTTCTATCCTACCAGAGAGACTAGAAATATGTATGTTTACATCCTAAATCCCAGAACTGGGACTATATCAGGAAGCGACCGAGTCACAGAGGATTCTCCAGCCCATTTCGCAAGTACATTCTAACAGAGTGTTACCAATGAAACTAAAGGCCGGCTGCATGATTGGAATTTGCGGTCTGGAGGCAATTTCACTAGTGAATTGGTCTGGTCGTATTGGGTACAGCAGATCTGTGACCAGTTTGGTGCCAAACTACGACACATCGATTTGTTTCAGGCATTGTGGACGTCGTAGTTTCATTTCTACCATCAGCATTAGCTCGGGCTAGAGTTATTTACCTGATGGTCCCCCAATACTAATACATTCCATCTTCACCATGGGGAACTTGGTATCCACCTTTGGGACATTCATTGCATCGGGGGTATCCCTTTGGATGGGAATCAATTTGATGAATTACTCTCGATGAGGAACATCTAGGGTGACAGGTCACAAACTCTTACCCTAACATGGAACCTCTTGGAGCTCGCTAAGGACAGGATAGGGTCAATGTCTTTTTGAAAGAAATCACCTACAAAAAATTGTTTAGCTTGTTTCTAAAAAGTGATCCAGAAGTCAATATTTTAGGGCGAGGAAGGTGGTGTCCAACTGCGGCACAGAGGAGCCAAAGCGGATCGTACTGGATGATCTTGGTGGTGGGGGAATGTCATTTAGGGGATTCAATATAAATGAGATTCTTGACCCGGTCGTCCGGTATGCTGGATTTCTTGCAACCTTCCTGAGTGGGTGGCTTCAACTAGTGAGGAAAATAAGGATGTGAGTTTATCTAGCGACCTTGGTGATGGAAGGCATCATGGCTGCTAATTAGAGGTTCAATCTGAGAGTCCCCATGTTAGCCCATTTGTACAGCATTCATCGGTGAATTTCGAGAGGGGGTCACCAAGGTGGATGTTTGGTCCCTTAAAGATCCTTCATATCTGGGTCGTGGCTCATTAAGGCGGGTATACCTTTCTGAATGCCATTCGTCCTCCTGGTAATGACATGTGACCTTCCTTGCTGAACATTTTCAGGGTCATGACGTTGAAACTCAATGAGTTGGGGGTAAGGATTAGAATCGGAAACCATTCCAACATCACTTTTAGCCCATTCCACACACTAACTATCCAGATGATAGAGAATTGGAAAGGCTCACTGGAGAAAAGGGAATACTTCCAGGGAATCGGAGGTGGGGTGCTTGTGGCTCGAGTTAATGGGAAGATCCATTGTGAAACCTGTGTGTAATCATGATTCACTAGGCAGTTTGGATGCCTCAAGTGGATGTCGAAGAAAGTGTATACAGATGATCAGGAGGAGCAACATCACCGTGTTCATTTCCAAACGTGGCTGATTTTCATAGCCCATTGTCCCAGCGATGCCATTACCATTTCCCCCACCAGAGTCGATGTTGGTCTCTCAATAGAATATGTGGAACATTGGGTCATATAAAACCATAAGGGACTTTTTCTTAAATGAGTTCATCAGCTCAAGGTAGCCTGTGTAGAACCTGGGCGGCGAGAGTGTAGACAGGGTGCTATTGGGGACGAATGGTCGGAACCATGTAGGGAAACTAGGCCCGCACATGTCGGGACTACAATAGTAGGAAGTTCATTGGACATGGCCACTCTTTCGTCACCCAAGGGGAGAGGGGCTCATGAACTGGTCAGAGAACTTCTCAGGAATCAAATAAAATATTTTCTCCAACCTTCTGATGATGCAATATTCCTAGATTAATGGTCGGCCTGGTGATGCTACGAAAGTCGATGGATATCAAAGCCCTCTCACAATAGATAATATGAGACAGAATCTAGAGGCCAATGGTCGGAATCATCCATGTCAATAATAGGGTAAACATCCACTGTCGACATGTGTACCTGATGGTCATGAATGCATATGCATGCCAGCGAAGTCGGCATGAGGATCCACCACTCCTGATGAAGGTAATGCTCAACCAAAGGCATGATCTTGAAAACATACTTCTCGAGGATGATGGCATCGATGAGGAGCTAGAGGGTAGTGAGACAGAAGAGGAGGAGCCAGAGTGAGAATGTGAAGGAGAATAAGAAGGAGGAGGTGACGAAGAAGAGGAGCTCAAAGGTGGAGGGTCTCATGGGACATACCACCAAGGGACTCTTCGAGAGTGTGGAAAGATCATTATCTCTAATGTAGACATAACTGAGCTACTTGAGGTATGTCTCAACCCATATATATCCTTCCCCCATTCATTTTTTCCTTGGTAACCCTCATATAGTTCTACTTATTCTTCTTAGGTGCACATTGGCACCGACGAAGAGGCTTCATCAGAATGGGAGAGGAGGGGCCGATAGAAAAATGTGGGGATTAGATGCTCATTATTGAGGTAACATGTGTTGAGGGATCCCCTACAATAAAATATCCTGTAGCAGCTAGAACACCGAAGGCTGATGCCTTGGGATCTTGTAAGATCATTACATAGACACCAGTGTTTACTGTGAGAGGGCTCATTTGATTAGGGTGTTTATTGCTTGTGTAGTAATCACAGCCTTGGAGGAACGTCAGGCTGCTGAATCTTTGTCATTCATGAGTGGTTCAATGGAAAATATGTCAGCCCATTCAAGGAACACATCCCAAACTGAGCCGTCCCCGACACTTGGTGGGGAATGAGCCATGGATATCATTGATTTTAATGTCAGGGTAGGTATGTAGGATGATGAAGGAACTACTGAGACTGAGAAGAGAGAGGAAGGTCTTCTAGGTGTTGAAGAGCCGACCCCCTTGGGAGCAATAACCAAATAAGACCCTGTCGCGAGTATCTTGGCTGCTTTCCACGACTATCAGCCTACAAATCCAGAGTAGATAGATTATTCTAATGAAAAGGAGACCGAAGAGAGCCATATGACATGGAGAAAAGGTTAGAAGTGTATCAAGAACTTTCTCAGTCAGCTTCATACAGAATGGATAAAATGTATGGGATCGCTCCTCACCTAGCTGTGATTTCTCTGTGCTGGAGGGATTGGTTCTCACCATATTCATTTGACAGTACTCGACTACATCGCCGAGGAGCTGCATGAGACCAGCCAACGCTCCAATGTAGCCTAGTGTCTGGAAGTGTCTGAAAGTACCCAAGCATTAATAATAGAGGAACAAGAGGTCTGACACCTTGAATAACAAATAAATGAAAAGGAGGTATTCATTTCCAACTATGCTGAGCTTGTGGAGCAATTGAGGGCCCAGCTAGTTGATGCCCAAGAACCGCTAGTGGAAACGGGTCACCAAATTATTGAACATCAAACTGAATAGGAACATGCAAAGGCTAGGGAAAGTGTATTTCAATTAGTGGCCTCTAATGAACAGAGGGATTTCAGGGGTAGGAATCATTCTTGGAGGATCCAAGCCAAATGGTAGTAGAACTGGAATGATCTAACCAAGATGATGATCCTTGAGGGCCTTGTTTTGGTCGAACTCATAATCTCAGTTCACCTAACTACCTCTTATTCTAAACATCATCTATTGATAGATTTATGGATATATTTATTTACATGTTATTTTGGTAAAATGCATTCATCTACAATCCTGAATTTAATAGCAATCCATTCCTAAGCTCATGTGGGTCATACCCGGTGTGAGAAACAAGGGATGCTCGTACAAATACATTGTTTAAATGTTGGAGTGCCAACCATGATTCGGGCACCAGAGGTTCGAAAAACCAATCTGGATTCTAGGGATGAGAAGGGAGAGGCCCGATTTGAGGACAAGGACCACAGAACAATCGACGTGTCATCATAAAAATCTGCTCTAGTGCATGAGCTGGGTAACTCCAAGGTCGTTTGAAATAAACCCGAACATAAGGGAGTGGGGAGGGTGAATCACCATACCATAGATTTGGAACATTGTGGGGGTGTCATTACAATAGAGGATAACTATTTACAATGTTCAAAACACAGTATCAATATTTTATTAGCCATAAATGGGTATGACAAATGAGGACCGACCACTGACCATGTTCAAAACAGGGGGCCTAACACTGAATTTCATCCATTAGTCTTCTGGAATGTTGGCCTAGGATAGTAGGCGAGGAAAAGGCCGATCGTCCATACTGTTAGGGGGTTACCTTACATGTGAAATAGTATTTGGTTCCGAATAAGGGGCATTCAAATTGTGGAAGGTGAGGTAGTGGTTTTCACTAATGCAATCCGACACACTTGGCATTACGACACCTTGGTGTGAACACATTAGGTGGGAACACAAGTCCGATCATGGATCATTCCATCTTCTAAATAGGACCTCTATGGAGATGAAACTATCTCCTTCCAATGTTATCATGGGGCATCTGAAAAATATTCCTGGTAGAACTGCAGTTATTGGGTTCCTTGAAAGTGTTATGGCGAAGGATCGAAAATAAATGAGGAAACTTGATTTATGATTCCTAGGGATGGACATAGAGATGAGGTGTCTATGTGTTCTAATGTATCCCAGGAAGATGGTAATCAATCCACATGTAGTTCTGAGGGTGGTATGGTATGATACTAGTGAAAGATATTAGGTCGTGCGGGTTTGGCCCGTGCACCAAGAGAAGCGGCATTTGATAGATCTTGTTTGTTTTTCCGGATGATTGTGTGTTTTTTAGAAGAGATGGACCTAGGATTGATGGTCCATGTATAACCATAGGAATCAAGAAATATTCAAGAATTAAAAAATGGTATGGTGTTTAACCAATACCAAACATGAAATCCCCTCGGGTGAGGATATCACAATGTAGTGCCCTTTTTCCATCGTGCATCAAGGACAATAATGTGACTATTTAGTGTGATGTGATGGGACCAACCATGAATATTTAATCTCTTGAAAGATAGATGAAATAGTTTAAAGTCATTTAGGAATAATAATCATTATTTAATGTCAATTGGATAAGACGTATAAATGAGAGATGAGGTTCTGGAGGGGATGTGCACAATGTGACAAAACATACCTGACGTGAACATGGACAAGATCTACACCATATAATGTACAATTATGAGGAGGAAACCTCAGGCCAAGGGTCTAGGAAAGATTATAGGATAGGGGGTAGGATAGTCTAGCTCCCTCTTGAGATGGACCTAAAGATGAGATGTCCATGAGTTCCTACGTATCCCATGAGAATGGGAATGAAGCGACACATTGTTCTTGAAGGTTCCTTTTAACGTCATTTGGGTAAACATACTATTTAATGTCTTGTGGGATAGGAAGTAGGGGGATAAATCATTTAAAGTGGCATACATGGTGTTTCTAATTAAAACCCGACATGAATGAGGTCATAATCCCATACCATGCCACATTTTTCAATAATAGGTAAATCCTCGAAGGCAGAATAGAAGAGATAAATTAGTGGAACTCGAGCTAGACCCAAAAACAAGATGTATATGTGTTCCTACGTATCCCATGGCAATGGGAATCAAGCTGTATGTAGTTCTTCAAAAGAACATATTTTATGATCATAAAGCTTTGACCCTAGGGGAACAGATTCCTTCCAAGTATATCTGGACCTCAACTCAATCCCTAAGCCTAAGTGAGTCAAACTCTATGTGGGAAACAATGGAGGAAGAGGTGTTTTTCAATACCAAGAACGCACACCAAGGGATATCGATGTGGAGCCCCGAATGATGCCTCTATCACAGCTTTTGTTCACCTAACATGAAAATGTTCCCTGAGGGATTTTTCCAGGAGTTTCAAAATTCCATTTTGATATGATGGGGTTGAAAATAATGTGAATCATGTAACCAATGTTCAATGCTTGAAGGGGCTGGCGTGATGGTGGAGGGAAAATGTTGACCATGTTCGAAACACAACATACATATCACATTAGCCTGAAATGTGGAAAAATATGATCTTCGACCATTGGACATATTCGCAATGCAAGACTAGTAACGATTTTTTGTCTAAAACATTCAAGGACATTGGCCCGTAATGGTATGAGTGCCCTTACGCCTAAAATCCATGCCACTTCTGGGTCCCTTAAGGTGTGAATGTTTATGGAATCCCAAATGAACTGGAACACGAAGCCTAGAAGGAGGGTGTGAACATGTCTAGGTAAAATCTAAGACTACAGACGTTGAACAAGAGTACTCTTGGGAACATTGGAGAATCATCGAAGAGTGTCAAGGGGCTCGACATGAGAGTGGCTGATTTGTAAAGATGAGTATTGAATAAGGGGACTGAGAAAACTCTAGATAATGAGGAACATAGTGTGGTTGTTATAGAACCTGCGTGAATGGGTTAGTAAAACCATACCACACCATATATCCCACTCATGGAAGAATGTAGGCCATGGGGACTAGATAACAGGGAGATCACTAACAGATGGGGATGGACCCAATGTCCTAGACGTTCGGTCGCTCCTTCATATCCCATTAGGATGGGAATGAATCCACACATAGTTCTAGAAAAGGGATGATGCAAATAAGGGTCAGATACCCCTAAGAGAGGTGTGTTGGGAACGACGAGTAACCCGACATGAATAAGAACGTGAGTCCATACCATATAACCCATGGATTTGAAAGATACGTTGAGTAACCCAATGTCAATGTGGATATAATCTCGCACCACACCATAAAACCCTAACTTAGAATTTGGAAAAGGGGCCAAAAAGGCCGAGGGGCCTAAGGTTGGGCCATGGACATAATTCCATGGCCGGCTTGCAGTTTAATGTACTACAGTGAGGACGATGGTGATCATAGTTAGGGTCATAGAGCTTGCACCATATATGTCGAGTTTATTTTCATATGTGTGGGATATAGAGGGAGAATCATCGAGTCTATGGAAGACCACATTGCGACAACGATGATGGACGAAGACTATTGACTATGTTTGGAACACAATATCCACCCTTGTGTGATAAGAAGAGGGTGAACAATTGACCATCAAATGATGAACTTATTCACAACACAAGACTTGTATCAATTTATCACTCGCAATCCTCTATGGTGTTAACTCGTAACAGTATGAGAGACCTTGGGACGAGCATCCATGCCATTCGGGGTCCTTTATGGATATAGAGGGTAATGGAGACCCAAATTATGGGTTGTGTCAAGAAAGGTAGGGCATGTGATCACGGAGCAGATGATAAATAAAGGAAGGGATATTTCAAGGTGATATGTGTGGTGTGGAAAAATAGCTCGACGTGAACTTGGTCATGAGCCCGTACAAAAGCACACAATCCTAAATGAGAAAATGGGCCAGCTGTCCGAATAGGTCGAAGGACGTGAGGCTGGGAATCCCGGCACACTGTAGCCATAGGACCACTTTTGCCATTTCCAACTCTTTATAGCTCTTAATCCCATGTGTGCAGTGCTTGGTGTGGGAATCATGGAGCCAGATTCTTCATTCCCTATCATTTAAGGGCATAATAGCTGGAATATCAATGAGGGAATCACAACTAGAAGATATAGCTGGTAGGATGAACCACCACACTCATTGTTTGGGATCTATGGGGGTGGTGACAATGATAATGGAAAACCACTGACCATGATCAAAACACATCATCCTTATAGTGTGACCAGAAATGGGAACAAAAATTATCATATACCACTGACCATATTCGTGATGTTGTACTTGTATCAATTTGATGCTCAACATCCTCGAGGGCGTTCGCCCAATGTGGTAGCAGATCCCTTAAGATTAGAATCCATGTTGGTCGGGTGTCCTTTTGAATGTGAAAGATGATGGATTCCCAATAAAAGGAGAGGGTGAGGCATAGTCATGACCATGCATTTAAACATCAATGAGGGCATCAAAATTGATGGTCTTCTCGGGGGACTAGGACGTATAGTAAGATTGGGATGATCTCGATGTGAATTAGGTAAAAATCATGAACCATTCCGTGTGTCCCGACCTGGGGGTAATTATGAAGCTTGGGCTATGCCAACAGACAAATTTTCCAAGGATTACTACGTATCCCATGATGATGGGAATCAATACATACATAGTTCATAGAGGCCATGCAGTTTAACATTGTGCGGTGAGGACGTGGGAGACTAATAGAATGATGAGGGAGCACATGGTGACTAGCACCAAAGGCGTAAATCTCGATATCTGGGAAGGCATGTATGGGGCTGGACTCCAGAAGAAATGTTTGAGAATTTCTACGTATCTCATGTGGATGGGAATCAAGCCACACATAGTTCTAATGGTGCAGTTTAACTTCTTGTATGACACCATAAATTTTAACATCATGAGGAACGTTTTATAGTTTAAATTCACGTTGGACCATGCATTTTAGGGTCTTGTGGGACAAAACAGATTAGGGTTCTGCCAGACTTGATAGGTTAGGGTCATGCCGGACAAAATAGATTTAGTTCATGGTGGACCCGGTAGTATAAGGTCATGTCATGACCCGTCCTCAGGTCCCGTGTCATGACTACCCCAAGCCCACCTTCCATATTCCAGGGGCTGGAGACTAGCACCAAAGGCGTAAATCTCAGTATCTAGGAAGTCATTTCCTTTATAAAACATAAACACATCCAACTAGAGTACAAGCAGAAGAAATACACTAAGTATAAAAGAAAGTGCTGAACATTAAATGGTCCATAATAAAAACCAAACTGAAAAGTACAGCTACTACTAAACAAAATTACAACAGAAAAGACAAGCATCTGGAATAATAGAAGTAGCTCCTGGGTCGTCCACCTCGAATCCTATATGAAGGGTAGGTACAGATAGAGAAACTCCTAGATTGTCCACCATAGATCCTACGAGAAGGTTAGGTACAGATATCCTTCTCAACTCTATCTCCCGTTAACCTCCTCCGAGTACCATCTTGTCATGAAGTTCACCTCCGGATACTGACTCGTCGTGAGATCCACATCCGGGTACCGTACAATCCTCGAACACTCAGCCTCCATTTGCACTATTTGTCGTTTACATCCAACAAAACGAGTTGTGGGCATAGCCCGTCCAGGGGTGAGTATAATGATACTCAGTAGGGACCCCAAGACCCTCAAGGTCTCACAAAATCCAGCAAAGATAACCCCAAAGCTTGATCTAAACAGATACCCCTTACTTAGGTATAATCCCATAGTTATACCTAAGTTATCAAGTAACCCATCTCAATCAAGATGTATCACACAGATATGAAATCAACGGATAACCACTACTTAGGTATATGCCTATACATATACTTATGTTATTAAGTAACCCATCTCAATCATGAGGAAAACAAAAAGGTCATTGACTCAGCTCAAACCAGGATTTTTATTATCGAAACTGCAACTGCTGAAGAGCTCCTCCTCTATAGAGTACACTGATCCTGTCACGAATCTGAGGCACTGCTCACTAACCTTAGACTGCTGAGGTAATTCTCCTATCAAGCACCCTAGGTCAGCCACCCAAACACAACACTGCTCCCCGTCGAGGTCTGCCACCCAAACACAGTAGTGCCCCCCCTAAAAGCATACAGAGGTACTACTTCTATCGAGTACCGTGGGTCTGCCACCCCAACACAGTAGTGCTCCCCGTCATGGGTCTGCCACCCAAACACAGTAGTGCTCCCCACTGGACTATACAAGTCACTCCGACTCGAATCGAACAAGCAGTCATCAGATCTGAGCCAGCTACATGGTCTTCGTACTCCGTACGCTAGTCTTCAAAAGGGTCTGCTCCACGAGATACTGGTTGATACTCTATGTATCAAAAATTCCCATGAATAAGTATCTCAATGGACCGCCTCTTCATAGGGGTCTCAACACAACAAAGAGTGCGCCAATCAGACGCTCGGTCTGTGAGTTATTAGCCTTTTAGTCCCGGGGGCCCGGTTGGTTTCGTGTACGAACCAACCCGACCGTATCTCAACTATAGACTAAAATATCATAGGGTATACTCATAGGGACTTTTTCTCAACGTTATTACCAATGCCGCTGAAGGTTAGTCAAAAAGACGTTCAGTCTGAAAGTTATCGGCTTTTCCGTTCCAGGGGCCTGGTTGGATTTCGGGTACAATCCAACCCAGCCATACTCCAAAAGCATCCAAACCTCAGGTGAAGTATTTCAAATGATCTGTCTCACCAAACTGAATCCAACAAAGTCGACGACACGTTAATCAGATGTCCATATCTCTTGTTATAGGTGTTTCCGCTACGAGGGCCTGATTGGTTTCGTGTTCGGACCAACCCGACTGAACGCAATGTTCAACAAAACCTTGAGTGTAATATACTGAAATGATCTCCTCGATCCAAGGAATCCTATGCAACTGACATTGCATCGATCAGAGGTCCACAACTCATGTTACGGCCATTTAAGTGAAAATGGTCCGAAAATTTGGGGTCCTGGCCCGGAAAGAACCGACCCAATACCCCTAGGGTCGACCCGAACAGGGTCAACCCGAATCAGTTCTCGGTCCGGCTCAGTAGGGCATGGCCCGGCACGGCTGTCCCGACCCACGTGGCCGGTGGCTCGGCTCTCGTCCGAGAGGAATGCGAAAGGGGCGCCGCCCCCCTTTATTTGAAACGGCGGACCCTGTGGGGTCCTCCCAAGGATATTGTCGGGGGTTACGACCCCCAGCATTTTGGTGAAACGACCGGCCATTATGGCTAACCGGTTGTGCCACGCAGGACCCTCAGGGGGTCCCACCTCTTATAGCACCGGCGGCTGGCTTGGCCGGCCGCCCCCTGATGAACCGCAGCGGCCTAAGGCCGCGGCTCCCGTCCGATGGCGCGGCGTGAAGGCATTGCGGCCCTCTGCCGCGACCCGTTGTTTGTCGCGGCCTCCTTCGACATCACCGGTGCGGTGAGATGGTGCCGCGCACCATCGCTACGGCCCGCTCTGACTGCGTTCTTCTTCGTCCCCGTGCGGTGCAATGGCACAACGCCGTCATCTCCACAAACACCAACGTCCTCGTGTCGTTCGTCATTCGTTGATGATATCACGAAATGGAAAAGGTGATCATGACGATGGTCATTGGAAAGTTCCCCATGTCGATGCCTCCTCCCTTGCTGTAGAGGAAGAAGAAGTTTGAAGAAATTGCTTCACGTCCTTCTGTTCGTGGAAATTTTTTCGTGTCGTGGAGTGTTCTTCGCCAGAGTTATTCTTCGTCGATGGAAGAGTGGTGTTCTTCCAATTTTCCTAAGGTTTCCACACAAAATATTTTCTAAGGCAAATATTTAGAATAGATCTCTCCCATCTTAATGAAGAGCCATGAAAAATTAATTAATTTAAATAGTCAAAATAAATTAATTAAGTGAATCACCAAATTTAATTATCATGGGTTAGCATAATTAATTAGGGAGAGAAGAAAGTGAAGGGTTATTTTAAAATTCAATAAGTGAGGGGTTATACATTAATTACAAGGGGTTTAAAAAGGGGATAGTTCGTGGGAGTTAAATGGAAGGTGAAGGTTTAGGGGTTTGTGCGGACCCCGCCACCCTTGGTCATACCATCTCATGGGATGTTTGTTGGGGTGTGGCCCCACCTCAAACTTCTCCCTGGAGAAATTAACTTCCACTTAAAATAAATTGTAACACTACAATTTATTTAAGAATTATTAAAACCCAAAAAATTTACTACATCATGTGACAAAACGCAACTCTGATTAAGGTCCCCTTAAGCAATTTATAGCACTATGAGTTCATCGGTGCCCTTAGATTTTAATTCTGACCACCGGTTCAAATGATAGAAAAACCCACTCACTCGTTCACTGAACGTACCCGATACATTCTTAAGAAATAGATTCTGGGCACACCGGGCCTCAGAATCAGGTGATTTCAAGAACTGTAGACTCATAAAATTCCAAATAAAATAAGAAAAAAATTTCCTTGAAATTTTCAGGTCTTTACTTTACTCCCACCACCGGGATTTATGTCCTCGTAAAGCTAAAACACAAAACTAGGGAAACTAAAGGAGGTACTGAGCATGCATCTGAGCCTTCCGCTCCCATGTTCTCTCCTGGAGGTTATCTTGCTACTAGTGAAAACGCACCGTAGGAATCGACCATCCACGTAGGAACCACTCCTGCCGATCCTCGATCTCCAGTGGAACCTCTGTGCATGTCTCCCTGTCATCGACGTCCAACTCCCTGTGGTCGACAATGTGTGAAGGATCGTGCACATGTCTCCTCAGCTGAGACACGTGGATGACATCATGCACCCGGTGCAACTGAGGTGGAAAGTTCAAGTGGTAAACCACCTCTCCTACTCTAATGAGGACCTAGAAAGTTCTGTTGACCCTCGGTGATAACATGCTGCCTCATCCACATCTCCATAAACCATGTCGATGTGAGACCCGTATAAGGATGTGGTTTCCATCCTTGAACTCTAGAGGCCTCCATTTACTGATTAAAACAGAATCTCAAAACTCCTGCTGCCACGCGGGTATGGTTGATCGACTCAAGAGTGATCGACCGCTCTCCTGTGCATAAGTTTATCCTGTGCAGCCTAGGGTTTCCTTTTCGCCGACCTAGGAAAACCCATACCAATATTATAGGTAAACCCCAAAATTTTTTCCTAATATAGTCAATCCTGACATGAATTATGAATTAATGCCATGGATGACATCGTAAGGCCTCGAAGTTACTACCAAGAGATCCAACCATCACTCTCGCCTCCAAGAGTCTAGTCACACTGTCGGCATCAGTGTGATGTCACTGGGTCTCCGCTGGTAGAAATCTCGAAAGTGAGGGTCAAGTCAACAGTTTTAACCAGGACCTCTCAATCTCAACCAAACAAAAGGACAGGGAAGTAAGGGTCACAAAGATATGTGTATTTTATTATTGCAGCTCATAGTACAATGACACAAATGAAACAACAACATGGAACTAGAAGTAACATGAACAAAATAAATCCACTAGTTTAGCTCCTGTCCACCTGCATCTTGAGCTCCACTGCCTTGTCCACCGCTTGGCGGTTTCTCAAGAACCCACCGCTGCTTCTGTCTCAGTGGATCCTCCAACACTTGTGGATAAATTGTTCTGGGAGTCGGAAAGTCACGTGCCATGTGACCCTTCATGCCGCTTGCATAACACTGTCCGTTTCTGGAATTCCTGGCTCTGAATCCACCCCGGGTGCCCTGCACTACCGATCCTATAACCCGAGATCGCCCACCTGCTGGTTTGGTCCTCTTCGACCTCTGCATCATCTGTCTACTACCGTAGATGATTTGGCTGTTGATGGAAAATCATGTGGGAAAGGCTGCAGCTCCTGAGCACGCTCGGTGTGTATAGTCATTGGTATAAACTACACCCTGAAAGAGGTCTCGAAGTCTTCCCAGGTGAAGGTCATCTCATCGCAAAACTAGAACATGTGGCTCCACCACCTCTAAGCTTCTCCCTAGAAGAGGCTAAAATTGATGTACAACATCAAGCCTGTGGGTGTCCTAGCAGTGTGGAAAGCTCGTGCTACACACTTCAGCCAGTGTCCAGCCGTCTGAAAATTTGACTCGCCTCAAAACATCAGAGGCCTATGACGCTAGAACTCATGCATCGCGCTCAAGCGGCGTGCACTCTCTACTGGTGTCTCAACTAGTAGAGGGCCCTGTACTGAGGCCTCGCTGCTCGGTGGGCTATCATTACGCTCCCCACTCGGTACCCACATTGTCTGACTAGGTGAAGACATCCTGAATGAAACAGACGTGACACGGTCAAAAGATTATACCCGGTGAGCTGACCTAGTTTGAGCTGATTTAAAGGAAATATTTTTGAAAACACACACGCAATCATTGTTTCCATGTAGTGAGTCGGAAATTAGTAGTTAGTGTCCTGGTGTATGGATACTTTGGCCACCCGCACCAACACTGGACAACCTGAACTGAATACCACACATAGTACCCTTATCACTATTGCTTCACAGAAATGAGATATCAGAGTCCTATGTTCTACGGTAAAACTAACTCCTATGATACCAATTTGTCACGACCCATCCTCGGGGCCCATGCCGTGACTACCCCATGCCATCCTTCCATAGTCCATGAGCTGGCGACTAGCACCAAAGGTGCATATCTCGGTATCTAGGAAGGCATTACCTTTATAAAACATAGACACTTCCAACCAGAGTACAAGTGGAAGAAATACACTAAGTAAAAAAGAATGTACTGAAAATTAAATGGGAAAGAATACAAAACCAACTGAAAAGTATAGCTACAACTGAACGAAAGTACAACAGAAAAGACAAGCAACTGGAATAATAGAAGTAGCTCTTGGGCCGTCCACCTCGAATCCTACCAGAAGGGTAGGTACAGATAGCACAGCTCCTGGATCATCCACCACAGATCCAACCTGAAGGGTAGGTATAGATAGACTCCTCAACGCTCTCGGCCGTCAACCTCCTCCAAGTACCGTCTCGTCGGGAAGTCCACCTCCGGATACTGACTCGTCCTAAGGTCCACCTCCGGGTACCATCCAGTCCTCGAACACTCGGCCTCTGTTTGTGTTGTCTGTCGTCTGCATCCAACACAACGGGGTGCGGGGATAGCCCGTGTAGGGGTGAGTATAATGATACTCAATAGGGACCCCGAGACCCTTAAGGTCTCACTAAATCCAACAAGGATAACCACAAAGTAGGATCTAAACAGATAACCCTTACTGAGATATAATCCTATACTTATACCTAAGTTATCAAGTAACCCATATCAATCAAGAGGTATTACACATATATGAAATCAACGGATAACCACTAATTAGGTATATGCCCATACATATTCCAAAGTTATCAAGTAACCCATCTCAATCATGAGAAAACATAAAGGTCATTGACTCAACTCAAACCAGGATTTTCATTATCGAAACCGCAACGGCTGAAGAGCTCCTCCTCTATCGAGTAAACTGATCTTGTCATGACTCCTTGGCGCTGCTCACTAACCTTAGACTGCTGAGGTACACCTCCTATCGAATACCACTGGTCAGCCACCCAAACACAGTAGTGCTCCCCACCGAGGTCTGCCACCCAAACACAATAGTGAACCCCTCTAATAGCCTGTAGAGGTACTCCTTCTGTCGAGTACCATGGGTCTGCCACCCAACCATAGTAGTGCTCCCTGCCATGGGTCCTCCACCCAAACATAGTATTGCTCCCCTTTGGACTATACAAGTCACTCCGACTCGAATCAGACAAGCAGTCATCAGGTCTCAGCCTGCTACACGGTCTCTGTACTCTGTACGCTTGTCTCCGGGAGGGTCCGCTACTTGAGCTACTGGTCAATACTCCAGGTATCAAATATTCCCACGAAAAAGTATCTCAAAGAACCACCTCGCCATAGGGGTCCAACACAACAGACGACACGTCAATCGAATGCCCGATCTGTGAGTTATTAGCCTTTTAGTCCCGAGGGCCCGGTTGTTTTCGTGTACGAACCAACCCAACCGTATCTCAACTCTATCCCAAAATCACATTGGTTATACTCATAGGGACCATTTCTCAACATGGTTACCAACACTGCTGACATTTCTTCAAACGGACGTCCGGTCTGAAAGTTATCGGCTTTTCCGTTCTAGGGGCCCGGTAGGATTTCGGGTACAATCCAACCCGGCCAAACTCCAACTACGTCCAAACCACATGTTAAGTATACCAAAAGATCTGTCTCACCAAATTGAATCCAAAAAAGTCAATGGCACGTCAATCGGACATCAAGAACTCAAGTTATAAGGGTTTCCGTTCCGAGGGCCAGGTTGGTTTTGAGTTCGGACCAACCTAGACGTACCCAAAATTCGCTAAAACATTGAGTGTAAAATACCGAAATGACCGTCTTGATCCAAAGAATCCTACGCAACTGACGGTGCATCGATCAGAGGTCATAACTCATGTTATGTACGTTTAAGTGAAAACCGTCCGAAAATAGGGGGTCTGGGCCCGGTACGACCCGGCCCAATACCCCCTGGGTCCCTGAACCGGGTCGACCCGACTCGAGTTCGGGTACGGCCCAGTTGGTTGCGGTCTGGCCCGGCTGGCGCCACCCAGCCTGGCACAGCTGGCCCGGCCCGGCGCGGGCGGCCCGACCCTCGTGTCCGGCGGCTCGGCTCTCAGGAGAGCGGGATGTGAAGGGGGTGCCGCCTCCCTTAATTCAAAATGGCAGAACTTGTGGGGTCCGCCCTAGGATATTGCCGAGGGTTAGGAACCCCGGTATTCTGGAGAAGCAGTCGACCATTATGGCCGGATGGTTGTGCGACGCAGGACCTGCGGGGGGTCCCGCCTCTTGGATCACCGAAAGTAGGCTTGGTCGGCCGCCCCCTGGTGAACCGCCGCACCCTAAGGTCACGGCTCCAGTCCGACCGGTACGGAACGACGACACCGCGTCCCTCTGCCACGGCCCACCCCAGCTGTGGCCCCCTTGAGTCTCCTACACGGTACGATGGCGCCGAACCCCTCTACCATGACCCGTTCTTGGCTGCGGCCTCTTTCGGCCTCACAGGCGTGGCGCGACAGCACCGCGCACCTTCATCACGGCCCACTCTGGTCGCGGTCTTCTTCATCCCCACGCGGTGCAACGGCACCGCGCCTCCCTCGCCACAAACTCCAATGAAGATCGTCAAGAAGAAAGGGGAAGAGAATTGTCCATGTTTGTGTGGTCCGAACTCCTCCCGTTATGTCAATATCAAGCAACCATTAATTAAGCAGCGAAAAATGACAAATTTAATCTTGAACAGAAAAACCCCTACCTCATGTCATTCTTCATTCGTTGACGATATCACAAAGGGGAAAAGGTGATGGTGACGATGGTCATTGGCAAGTTCCCCACATCGATGCCTCCTCCCTTGCTGCAGAGGAATAAGAAGTTTGATGAAATTTCTTCACGTCCTTCGGGTCGTGGAGCTTTTTTCATGTCGTGGAGTGTTCTTCACCGGAGTTATTCTTCGTCAAGGGAAGAGTGGTGTTCTTCCAATTCTCCAGAGGTTTCCCCACAAAATATTTTCTAAGGCAAATATTGAAAATAGATCTCTCCCATCTTAAAGAAGAGAAATGCGAACAAATTAATTTAAACACTCAAAATAAATTAATTAAGTGAATCACCTAATTAATTATCATGGGATGGAATAATTAATTATTGAGAGAAGAATGTGAGGGGTTATTTTAAAATTCTAAAAGAGAGGGGTTATACATTAATTACAAGGGGTTTAAAATGAGGGAAAATTTGTGGGAGTTAAAGGGAAGGTGAAGGGTTGGGGTTTTGTGCGGACCCCACCACCCCTAGTCGTACCCTATCATGTGAAGTTAGGTGGGGTGTGGCCTCACATCCAAATTCCCTATAGAGAAATTAACTTCCACTAAAAATAAATTGTAACGCTACACGTTATTTAATACTTATCGAAACCCCAAAAATTTACTACCTCATGCGACAAAACACAATGACACTTAAGGTCCCCTTATGCAATTTCCGACGCTGAGAGTACGTCGTTTCCCTCATATTTCAATTCTGAGAACTGGTTTAAAAGATAGAAAAACCTTCTCGTTCGTTCACTGAATGTACCCGAGCCAGTCTTTAGAAATTGATTCCGGGACAATCGGGCCTCAGAATCAAGCGCCGTGAGAAACTGCAGACTCGTAAAATTCCAAAAAAATTAAGAAAAAATTTTACTTGAAATTTATAGGTATTTACAGGTCATGCACGAAAAAACAGATTAGGGTCATGCCAGACCCGAAAGTTTAGGGTCATGGAGGACAAAACAGATTAGGGTCCTGCCAGACCTGTTAGTTAAGGGTCATGCAGGACCAAACAGATTAGGGTCCTACAGGACCCAGCAATTTTGGGTCATGTGGGACCAAACAGATTAGGGTCATGCCGAACCTGACAATTTAGGGTCTTTAGGGACCAAACAGATTAGGTTCATGCCGGACCAGGCAGTTTAGGGTCATGAAGGACCAAACATATTAGGGTCCTGCCAGACCCAGCAGTTCAGGATCATGAAGGACCAAATTGATTAGGGTCATTCTAGACCTAGTAGATTAGGGTCATGCTGGACCAGCTAGCTCATGCAATGTTTTTCTTGAGGAACACGACATTGGTGGGAGGAGTTATATGCTCACCATCCATGGTTACCAATGAGTACGCACTATTAGGGTCAGCCTTGTTTTTGACGAAATGTCCTTTCCATTTTGATCCAACATGGGTGGTTTCTGTCCAGGTATATTTGGTTTCCTGAGGGCCAATACCAAATCCGCATATAGAAAAGAGCGTAGGTGAAAATTCTTGTTGAAGGATCTTGCTATATTATTTTGTTTTCTTTCAATATTGTGCAGGGCGTGAAGCCTATTTTCATCAATTGCTTCCAACTTGGCCATATGAATTTCAACAAATTTATCAGGTGCCTAATAATCATATAACACTATTCATAATGAAGGAAACTGAATCTCGATAGTCAGGATGGGCTCAGTTCTGTATACCAGAGAATATGGTGTCACCTAGCTGGATTTCTTAGTCGTTGTCCGATAAGAACAGCTTGCAGTGGGGAGCATGTCAGACCAAATATTATTTTTCTGACAAACTATTTTCTACAAATTATTAGAGATGGTCTAGTTGAATTCCTCGATCATCCCATTTTTCTGTGCATCGTAGATGGAGGTATGGATAGAACAGATGATGTACTTGGCAATCAATTTCTTCAACTCGGCTTCCTGGAAGTTGTTGTCGTTATCAGTGAGGACGGCGTGAGGGAATCCGAACCCGTAGATGATATTGGAGCTCACGAACTCAATGATAGAATGGGCCTCGACCTCCTTGAGTGGAACTGCCTCAGCCCACATGGAACAAATCTGTAGTGGGTAGGAAGAATCGATATTGGAAAGCTGTCACTAGTGAATATGGTCCCAAAATATCTATTCCCCTGACTGCAAAGGGCCAAGAGAACTTGGAAGTGTGGAGAGGCTCCTTCGGGTGATGCATGAAGTTAGAATGATCCTAGAATGGCTGGAATCTTTTGGCGAAGAAAATGCATTCATGGATCATGGAGATCCAAAAGTACCCTAGTCATCGGATCAGATGGGATCTCTTCAG
Organism: Viscum album; assembly: GCA_963277665.1. Classification (NCBI taxonomy): domain Eukaryota; kingdom Viridiplantae; phylum Streptophyta; class Magnoliopsida; order Santalales; family Viscaceae; genus Viscum; species Viscum album. The sequence continues at coordinate 1,529,668,523 of OY728120.1, read as the reverse complement.
CTTAGTCAGGTGGGCACCGTAGGAACTGACATGAACCTCCTTCATGACCTGAGAAATCACAAATCCTTTGATGAAATGGGGGAGAAAACCATAAAAAATATGCATATAGAGGATCTTCTCAAGACTGGTACCACTCTGGAGGGAATGCTGCAGGGTTTTGAATCAGATTCGCTCACGGTCGGCTCAATCTTCTAGGAGATAACCATGTCAGAGGTATTCCACCAAAGGTATCCTCCAATCGGGAGATATTTCAATCACTACATCTGGGGGACCTTGGGGAACTTAAGTGGTGGCACCAATGGTAAGATGGATTACCAATGGGTTGTCATCTTCATCTAGAATGATTGGAGAAATGAAACCCTGATGTGCCATGTGGATAATTAAGTCATCCTACTCGGGATTTGCACGTGATGCAGCTTGGCCGGCCAAGGCATTAGCTCGACCATTTTGTGACTGAGGGACCTGGGTAACCACCATCCGTGAAGGGAACTGGGCCATTAGGTGGAGAGTGTGTTTCAAAAATGGTACAAGATCTTGCTTCATGACGACATAATCACTGTTGATCTATTCGATGAATAGTTCAGAATCCCCTTTCACATGAATATGGGGAACGTCAATCTCAAGGGCCAGTTCGAGGCCAGTGATGAGAGCATGATACTCTGCCTCATTTTTGATGTATCCTTCTAGCAATATGAATGAATACGGAAAAATGTATTCCACCTGGGTAATGAAGATGAATCACAGGCCCACTCTATTGAGTCTGGGGTCATTGAGCCTTCTGCCGGTGGGACTCTAGGAAGCACCATCGAAATGCATTTTCCAACATGGGATGGCATGATCTACTGAGAAGATTTCCTCATCACAAAAATCAAGGTCCATAGACCGGTCTGTGGGGGTTGCATGGGAAGCAAGGAAATATTCCAATGCATGCCCCTTAATAGTCTTTTGAGGGACAAACATGATGTCGAACAGCTTGAGGATTACTGCCCACTGTGCTAGGTGGCCTGTTATCATGGGATAGCTCAAGATGTACTTCAGTGGGTATACTCAGTACACCAGCTGTACCATGTGGTGATGCATGTAATGTTGCAACATATGTACTATGAATACGAGCACAAGGAATATTTTCTCGATGGGGTTGTATATGGTCTCTGTATCGAGGATCATCTAGCTGAGGTAGTAGAGGCGGTATGCAGTTTCCTTATTATTCTTTTGGGTGAGAAGGGCACCGAGAAATTTTTCCGTGGCTGTCACATAAAAGACCAGTGGTTTTTCAGAGACGAGTGGCATCAAAACCATAGGATGGATCAGATAATACTTGATTTACTCAAACACGGTTTGTCACTCTTCTTCCCCTTCATAGGTGGTGCTTTTCTTAATGGTCTGAGAAAAGGGATTACAATTTCTAGCCATATTCGCAATTAAATGGCATATGTAGGCCATGTGGCCATGGAAGCCCTGAAGTTCCTAAATTTTTCTCAGGGAAGACATCTATTTGATGGGCTCAATCTTCTCACGGTCAATCTCGATACCCAGATATCAGAAAACAATGCCAAGGAACTTCCCATAGGTGACCCCGAAGGCACATTTCAATGGGTTCATCTTCATGTGGCAATAATGGAAGAGTTTGAACACTATCTCATGGTCCTTGAGATGATTCTATCACTGGTGAAATTTGACCACCTGATCATCCACATAGAATTCCACTAATGTCTCGAGGATTATCTTAAATAACTGATTCATGTCCTACTTATAGGTGGAACTTGTAATCATTGAGACGATGGGCATGAATTGGTTATAAAACATACCGTGTGGTACCCTGAAGTCTACATAATCCGCATCCTCATGGTCCATCCGAATCTGATTATATCCGGAATAACCATTCATGAAGGAAAGGGCATGGAACCCAGCCGTAGCATCGATCAATAGCTCTGTCACTAGAAGGGGAAAATAATCCTTTGGGTAAGGATGAATAAGATCTCATAAGTCGATACTAAACCTTTTCTATCTGTTCTTCATTCTGATCGGCACAATGTTGGCAAGACATTTGGGGTACTAGACCTCCTTAACAAAATTGGCTCTAATGAGCTTATAAAAAACACCTCTATAGTGGCACTGTGAGAAGGGTGAATCTTTCTGGGAGGCTGCTTGATCCCACAATGATTTTCAAGGAGATCGAGGTGGTGGACGGATACATGAGGATCTAGTCCTAGCATCAAATCATAACTCCAGTCAAATACATCACAGTGTTGTTTCAGGAAGACTATGTACTGGTATTGCTCCTCGAAGGACATGGTGGAAATTATCAATGTTGGTCTCAGGTCTACCTCGCTACCAAGGTTCACATATACCGACTCATCAATTGTGACATAGATTCCCACTTCAAAGGTAGGGGGAATAATCAATATCTTCTTCTTCAATTATGGAGGGGGAATTCTTGGTAGGAGGAGTCACTTCTATGTTGGCAGATCCTGACAAGAATTTGGTACCTGCCACTGTGTCAATTGACATTGTATCGTAATATTCTTATGTTACTGCAACCATAGCGATGGAGGTTGTCGATCTGATCCCATCTGGGATTCGGCCCAAGGGGATGAACATTATGATAGTTATGCAATAATTGCTTGTTGTCTTGAGCTGGTTAATTCTAACTTGGTGGAACAAGAAGTTATGACGAATTGTCATTTCCATCGGATAAAGATCTTGATACCTTATAGGGTAGGAGGCTCTAGGATCACCATAGAATGATTTGTATAAGATTACATGGCGATTCTCCTCCATTTCATAGACATGGGAAAGTGTTCCACCCCTCGTCCCATACATAAAAAATCGTTGTCCCATGTTTGGGTTTGAAGCCTCCAATCGGAGGATTGGAAATGTGTAGGCATCATCTATATCTATCAACGTGTCATTCGAAGTCGTGGCATTCTCGACCTCGTTGGTCTAAATCTGATTTTCCTTTTCCTTGTAGTTGTTTCCATCCAGATAATGGTCCTCACATGACGTAATGGGAGGTGTGTCACCTTGAATCACACCCACTTGACCACTAAGTGAGCACTTGAGGAATTGGTGATATGATGAGGGAACCACCACTTGCAGGTTGAGCCATGGCCTTCCCATCAATGCATTGTAGGCAGTGTCCGGGGAGGCTACCATATATTCTGTGCTGACAAATAGCCCACCAAAATAATTCATTAAGTAGATCTTAACGACCGTTGTCTATTCCGTCCTATCATAACCTTGGATTCATAGGTCATAGTGACATATTCCATATTCATACAATCCCAGCTTTCACAGGGTCCGAGTCAGGGTAAGATTAATTCTAGTTCCTGTGTCAAAAAGACTGTGACGAACCTCCACTCCATTGAACTGGCCAGTGATGTACAGTGGGAAAATGTGCCCCTATAAGGGGGGCCTTCATCTTCTCTAGGGAATGAGATAATGGACTGGAATTCATCATTCTCAATTGCCTTAGTGTGAAGGGCCTCTGCAGCTACTACCTTCGTCTCAAACATGAGGGGGCTTCTTAAAACCTCGGCAAGGGCCTCACACATATCTGACAACAAAAAAAGGGCCTCATGGATGGAGAGAGTTTCTGGAATAATGGAATGATTCTTAATAACATTGTACTTCCGTGTCAGGCATGATCTTTAGCTTGCAGGAGGCCGCTCCATGACAGGAGGCATGGAGGGCCCTACAAGGTGGACTGGCTACTGAATGGTGCTCGGAATTTCCCGATGCTCACTATTTGAAGCATGAGAAGCACCTACCATATTGGGGCTAGCTGACTGGGATTGGTTTTGGGTTTAGTTTCTCTAATCACGACGAGGTCTAGGTGTCTCTTCATGGTCCAATAAATCAAACGGCGATGGAGGTGGGCCTGATGACACCAGATGAGGAGGCAGCGCCTGCAGATCTCTGTAATGGGCCTTCTATTTGTTCTCCATGGCATGCACAACCTAGATGGAAGATCCAACTGATGTGACTCAATGACCCATATAGTCGCGGCTCAATTGACGTTGGCATAGGCTGGGGAAGTTGTGGAGATCCTCTTGGTGCTCCCCGTCATCGAGAGTCAGGTAGAGATTTACCAGCTCCGCGGTATTAACCAAATCCTACCCTTGACTATCACTTCAAGGGTCATCCTCTACCAGAAGAATTCTAGGAAGGATCGACATCTCATGGTCCTGAGGCCACCAATATTACAGGATGATGATGGCATTGGTGGTGCACGTTTCTTTCCCTTGCACCACTGATGCTTGTTATTCAGGGAAGAGGGTGGTTGAGACGACGACCTAGAAGTAGTAGTTGAAACTTCTAAAGGATCCGGTCAATTCAAACTAGTATGGATGATACTATGGGAATGGGTGACTCTTTTGTGAGCCATCCAGTCTCCATACTTCGGGGACCCACTGTTAGAAACCTACTGCCACTAACCTTGGCTGCAACTACTGCTATTTGGCCTCATGGATACACATGCAACTTGCACCAGGGCGGGGCCCAATCAGACTATATTATTGTTGACCAGGTCATGGGGATAGTCATTGGACACATAGTACTGTTAGAGTTTGTGTACGAAGATCCGATTATAGCGGCAGTAGTTAGGGTCATCAATAATGTTTTCCTATTATGTTATTCTACACTCTATAAAATGCACAATCCCTTGTTCCAAGTCACATCTAAAATAGTCAGGAACAGGATTATCGTTGAATGAGTATGTCCAATTTCTATTTTATGGAATGGGGGGCCTTGGAAATTGGACTTGGAGAGGATATGGAGGAGCCTATCATAGAGGCGGAGCCTGATTATCCCACCTGGGTGGTGGAGGTGAATTGTGCGGGGGTGCCTACTGATTTGGAGGAAGATGTTGTTGGGCTAGAGGTTGCATGTGTGATTGTGGGCCTCTACATGGATACGGAGGTGGATCCACTGGTAATAATTCTAGTTTTCTAGGAGCCTCTATTTGGGCCACCATGGTGGGCTCGACTCTAATGGCCCTCCACACAAGAGTTGTAGGGGGTAATAGACGTGCCTGGCTGGCCTGTTGTAGGGAATCTTACAGGCAATGTGCCTTGTCAGAGAAGAATCAGAATCCTCCAGGGTAGTTCAGGGTTATCAAAGAGGGAACCAATTCGATTTTAGCATTACATACACACATTCTCAGTAATTTCTCCTAAGTCTACGACATGTCAAGGAAGCATTTAAGCCCTTTTCACCATGCGATAAAATCTGTGACACGCTCATCGTGCCTCTGTTTTCTCTTGAAGACATATGCTATGCTTGTCTTCCGAGTTTTGGAGATGAAATGGTATAGAAACTGCCTGCAGAGATCCCTCCATCCCGCTATTGACTCGATGGGGAGTTGGATATACCGTACAAATGCAAGAACTTAAAATTTTTGTACAAAACAATAGAGCTTGGTGGCCTCTTTATGTGTCAGGGATCCCAACATGGGCCCTCACCTTGAAATAAAGTGGGCTAGATGCCGCGGGGGGGGGGGGGGGGGGGTCACCTTTCCCAATAAAAGGGGAAAAGGTGGGATTTACAAAACCTGGGGGTACTGGCATATCGTCCACCCGTGCCAGATATGGCTTACCATTAGGTGGGAGTTCCACAAGTCGCGTTTCCAACGCCTTGAGGCATGCGATAAGCACCGCCATTAGATCATCTGGGCGGGGGTCCCTATCATGAAGGGGGTCCCTAACCACCAGTGTGTAGAAGAGATCGTCAATGCGATAATCTGGACTAGAGGCTCATGAAGTGACTAGTGGGGCGGCCTATGGAGTAGATGGGGGAACTCGAGCTGGTCCCGAAGATTATTTTGTCGCTTGAGTGGATTTGGGGACACATATCACACCCTCTTGTCGTAAGTGTCGGCCTCTACCCTATATGCATTTGTAGGATGTTAAGGATTACCTGGAGGAAACTCACCAGGGGGATTTATTTCTGTCCCTGGTGTACTGGTTACAGATCATCATAATTTGGGTGTTGTTCCGCAGTGTGTTTGGACAGGTGGTCGTCAACTAACATTTTCTTCTCGGCATGTTGCTGACTCAATGGGGCCTTCTTAAGGGTTTTCTCCATCTTTTTCACTAAGGTAGATGTGTAGAAATGTTTGGCAGCACCGAGGGGATATTTAACCTACCGATATTCTGACTGAGATCCAATGTCATGGAGGGCGCTGGGAGCCCCAATAGATTCCTATGCTTGTGAGTAACCCTCACCAATGAGTCTAGTAGTGCTGGCACATCCTCATGGGGTATTTCCCCATCAAGGATATTTAGTTCATTATCACTTTCCAATAGGTTGACCATGTTAACCATGACTCTTCATGGGGGGAATTTCTGTGATATCACCTATCGATTCGGGATGCCATCAGATAGGTCTGAAGAGTTGGGTAGCGTACTTCCCCCACCCACATACTTTTCACGTGGGGGGAATCCACCTTGAAAATCATGAGGATTACCTTGAAACTATAAAAGAATTACATTTGGAGGGCTCTACAGTGGCCTGGTGACTCAGGGCGCTGGGTCACAGGGAGCATAGCCAGATTGAGCAGACGAAATTGCTCGCCGATGTCTGTGAAATGTGTTTGGATATTATGATAAGTCACATGCAATGTCGAAGGAGGAAGTGTGTTTCCCTAAAGGATGATAAAAAATTTCAAATTCCTCATGGTTAAGGTATACCGATGCACTGAAATTCGGTGCCGCAACTGGCCAGGACATCTTGGGGAAGTGGCCTACTGCGAGAATATCCAATAACCTCCTTGGCACAGATTCTGGCTCTGGCCCTTGACTGGCCCATTCATCAACTGGGGGTTGGTGAGGAACCGACAATGGTATTAAGGCAGACCATTGGGTTGTAATGTTGTCCAGTTGGGAATATAGCGAATGGGATGACCGGCTGCCAAATCTCAGGCTATCCTCCAAAGAATGTAGTGACATGGCCGCTACATCATGATAAGACGGGCTGGAAACCAGGGTTTCTAACACAACATCTACGACCGCTGGTAATGGATTATGCCATGGATCTCCCGCCATTGATCCCCAAAAGAGCTCTATGTGGTCTCTAGTCGAGGTAAAGGGTGATTATGGTGATGGTGGTGGAAAATATATGGTCCGTCCCTAGGGAAACACCAAATTTTTGTGCTCCTGGATGTACCTGCGGAGGGAGGCAGGGAACCGATGGACCTCACACTCTGAAATTACGAGGCCAATTCACTTTTTTCTTACACCATCACTTCATTACGAGGACCGTGGGTGGGGCTCCAGTGTTGAGTCATACTATGCATTAGAATCTGAGAAGCGGATTGGCTTGATCTCGATCCGGACCTACCCAGAATTCATCGTATGGTGTCCACAACCAACCTTCCTTCCCCTGGAAGGTTCACCAGGACAGAGTAGATTTCTAACACAAGGAGATCCTTCATACATACTGGGGCGAAGAGGGTTTATGCCTGAGTAGGCCGGGGTGCGCGGGGCACCAAGATAGATACCAAAGTAGACACGTAGAGGACCGCTGTGGGTAGTGTTGGAGCAGGTAAGACTTCTGTTAGAGATGGAAACCGGATGGGGTGGACCACAATGTCTACTTCTGCTATTGACATCAGTGTGATGAAAGTCCTCGTATTGTTTGAGTTGAACATTGGTATGATCTCGGTGATGGGCTCTGGTGTAGTGAATCCAGCCTCCATTCCTTTGATTTCCAGGGCATGGAGGACTTTTTCTAGCTGCTTTGAGGACATGTAGAGGGCCCCCACATTAGAGAGTAATAGGATGTGCAACGTTCCCACACTGGCGTTCTAAGGCATGAGGAATGACTTCATACTCAGTGTAATGATCACGAGAGAGATATCCATACTGAACGTCACCACATTGGGGAGGACACTAATTTGGATTGATGGTGGCATTGGGTGGACCTCCATGCCAAGTATGGAAGTGGGGAAGATCCTCATTCTCAATGGTAGTGGTATGGGGAGGACCTCCGTACAGGGTGTCATTGCCACATGTTAGTCTGTGACGACCACTACCTATGCCGATGACCAAAAGAGTCGACCTAGCCTACCAGTGGGGTGGTTGGGGCCTCGATCCTGGTCGGGCATAAAAATTCCCCAGATCATCATATATATGGAGACGATGATATGCGTCGGTGGTAGCTGGAGCCACAATATCCACTAACATTGATGCCCTGTGGAGGGCGTCCTCTTCTTCTTGCACCTGACGCTGGCGTTGGGTTGGACGGACCGAAGTCAGTGGTGCAGGTACGTGTCTTACCTACTCCACATCCAGTAAGATGAAGTGGTGGCACTTCTGTAGCCGGGTGGGGGCCCTCGCTGGGAGTCCCAGGAATGAGACTCTTACCGAGCTGGCCCAGACATCCCCTTCCTTTTTGGCATAGGGCATGGAATCTTCGAAGAATTCCGGAGACAGGCTCCCGAAATGGTTTTATGATGTAGTGGGGAGCATCGGCTCCCTGCGTAACACATGGGGTGGTGTTTACGATGAGGCACATATGCCTCTAAATCCAGGTGGGCCATATCCCTCATAGGTATAATCCCCTCCCCCTCATAACGGCATACGAGGTCATTGATCACCCTTTAGATGAACAACCTAGGATGAGATGATGGGGTGTAGGCACCCCATGGTCATGGGTGTAGATGTCGTTTCAAAAGAGGTGGAACCATGCGGGACTGTCGCGCTGGTCCTTCCCCTACCCTTGCACCGGTGGGTGGGGGTGATCTAGGTTTTGGTCTAGAAACATGGTACATGAATGTAGGGATATAAACTCATTAGTGCTGAAAGAAAAAAAGGAATCGACGACCAATTCCCCAGTGCCATCCCATATTCTAGGACTGGTAAGAGGGGTCCACATTGACATTGTCACAGATCAGAATTTCAAAAGCTCAACTGCCCCAACATCTGATGAGTTTAATGCTAGGAGCACAATTTGAAATGCGGGACCCAGTGTCTGATAACTTGATTCGGTGACACTCTAATCCATTGATGCATCAAAATCTACTAGTCTCCATGTACAGGAGAATAAATTCATGTTGGGATCACCATTTCGGTTTCCAATTCTTTCACCAAGTCGCGTTAATCTGTCTTGTTTTGGGATGCACAACTATTTGTTGCCCCGCATTCCTTCTTTCCAAAGGCTGGTGACATTCGTTCCTTGTCCAAGTATGTTTTCTGCATGATCGAAATTGGATGTTGGGATGTCAGTTCTTCCTTCCATGGATTCCTCCTCAGAACTCATCACATAGTCGGAGTCTACCATATTGATTTAAGACATTGTTCGTGAAACTATTCATAGTGAAATATTTTCATAGACACAAGTTAATTACACCACTTCTTTCAAGAAAATCCAAAGGGTCTAGTCATGGTAGCAACCTTCAGTTAGGGGATTTGTCACGCTAGACATCACTGGTATGTTGGGACACTTGGACACTAGGGCATCTGGGTTTCTTCCACTTATTATAGGGTTTCTCAAGTGTGCGGAAGCCCAAGGCATCCCGTGTTGAATGCAAGGAATCATATTCCCTAGGCATGTCTATGAGGTTTTACTCAGCTTACCTTGTTTAACATAGGGTATGATGCATGTTTAACATCTAGTGGAGACGGATCAAACAGATATGATCACAGATTAGTGTGGATCAGATGGGTGAAACCCCTGGAGGGAACACCGATATATGGTGTTGAGCTGTAATGACCTCACTAGGATGTGGCATCCAGGGTTATAATAAAGATGGATGATGGTGTGTTTGAATGAAGAGGATGTTTAAAGGGTTGTAACCTTCATGAGGATGATAGAAGTGTTGGGCTTGATTCTCGAGGAGACTTCCTATGTATCTTCGTGGTAGGGAATCAATGTCCACGTAGTTTGGTAGGGAGAAGGGATGCCTAAGGAGGTGGCATGTGAGAATGAATGCATGTATTGGACTTGGAGGAAGTGGAACCACTGGCTTGGGGGATCACCTTCCCGAAACACATAGGATCGAAGGGAAGACCGGGTAATGGACATGAATTGGGGCATACACATAGAATGGAATCGCAATGATGTGTATCAGGTGCATGCATGATTAGCAGCCCAAGTAGGTCTGACACCACTAAGACAGACCAAGGATGAGGGTCCTAGAAAACGTGATGACAACGGATTTCCACCAAATAGGGGACACAATATCTTACCATAGATTGAGGGCACAACAGATTACCCCTGGATTGGATCACAATGACTTACCACTTGATAGGGTCACAACGGCTTAATTCTGATTGAGGTTACAACAGCTGACCACTAGATGGGGTCACAATGTCTAACCTCTGGATGGGGTCATAGCTACTCACCACTATATGGGGTCACAATGGATTAACGCTAGATTAGGTCAACAGCTTACCACTGATTGAGGTCACAAATGTTTACCGCTGATTAAGGTCACGACGACTTACCTATAGATGGGTCTCATCCTTTTGTAAGATTCTTACATACCCTACTTAGGAGGAAAATATCATACACACGTAGTTCATATGGGATGGGGGTCGGTGGAACAATGTGAATGGGGACCTGGGTCTAGATGGATGGTGGGCTAGAACCTCGTTGAGGCTTCCTACGTACCATGCCATGGCAGGGATCAATGTTCATGTAGTTCAGGTGGAGTGGGAGAACTGACTAGAAGGAGGATGGAGCGACTAGGTATTGGGATTTAACCTCAGGTTGGAATCCTATGTACCTTGTCGTGGCAAGGATAAAATTCCGCATAGTTCAGGTGGAGTGGGAGAACTGACGTAGATGAGGTCGGAGTGACGAGGTATTGGGCTTGAACATCATGAAGTCATCCTACATACCTTTCCATGGAAAGGATGAAAGTCCGCGTAGTTTAGGTTGGCGTGGGGGAGCTGATGTGAAGATGGTTGGGACCAATTGGTGGTGGTCTTGAACCTGAGGGAGGCTTCATACGTACCTTGCCTCGACAATGATCAAAGTACATGTAGTTGAGGTGGGTTGTGGGGATTACATAGTTGGATACCCAGATAGGATGTCAATGTCGATGCTTGCTCTAAGACTATGTGAGTCATGATCGGTGTGAGGATGAAAGAGACAAAAAAGTCCTGACGATCACATAGTTGGAGGCCCTAAGACGAAATAGGGACTTATGTGTGGTTAGCAGCCTATGTGATGGAGATTGAGATATACTCCAGGAGGGAGGCCTGGGTGGTGACAATGCCCAACAAAAATGGGATTTGGCACCCAAGAAGAGAGGAGGAGTATGGGTGCTGTCTCCTGCAAGGAAAGCTAGGGGCTTACACCATGGTGGTTGCCCTTTCCCCGTAGAATGACACTGCTATAATAAAAAGGATGTCATTCCATGTGAGGAATGATTTCAATCCTATGGAGACTAGTGGGCATTGAGAATGTCCAAGGTGGGGTGTCCCGCGTTCAAGGAACAGAGTGAGGCCACAGTTTAACATCATGTTCTGAGGAGGATGAGGCTTGGTAGTTTAACATCCTACTTCTCAGATGATGCAAGTTCATTCATCACCCTTAGGACCCACATAACTAGTACCCCTTACACCATGGTGAAGGGAAGGCACCGAAAACACCGTGACTATGGAGTGTCGTGAGGTGATCCCATTGGGGGTCCATGTTGGCATGTCTATGCAAAGAAGCAATAACAATTAGCATGCCTATGTGAAGAATCATGAGGTGAAGCAGCATAATTTGAAAACAACACCCTAGGGACTTTAAATTTACCTCGTATGAGCCTAGAAGGATGTACGAGAAAATGTTGTGTGATGTGGACGTTTTGGTTGTGGGAGGCGCTTGGAAATGATTTCTGGTAGATAGACATCGAACATGTGTGCACAATTATGGGGATTTCATGGAAAATGGAACAATTGTGTGGAAAACGCCAGGTTGAGGGACAATTGAGACACATAGGTGGAAAAAACTATGTCTGTGCGCAATCCGAGAGGTTTGGAATGAAATGTTGGGCCGCAATTTTGCATTAAATTGGAGGATATTTCATTCAAGGAAGAAGTGTGGTGTACAATTGGAATGGATTGCACACAAGGAATAAGGGGTGCACACAATTGGAAGAGATTTCGCGCAATGATTAAGGTTTTCATGCAATTGGAAGGGATTGCGTGTAATTGGAAATGATTGTGCGTAATTAGAAGGTATTGCGCGTAGGGGACGATACTCAAGTGGATTTGGATGAGTGTTAAGCCCATGTGGTATCGTGCGAAGATGGACCCTTGGGCGACCTGTCGCATAAAATCCTTTACCTGATAGCCTTCTTTGGTGCACAGGAGTGGTGGATTTCGTGCAGAGGAGATGGTTATGATTCATCAATCATCGGATGTTGAAGGGTCACCCTTCTATTTATAGGTTCTCGGGGTCGTTGGATATGTGCGGAAACCAGTCCGCACGAAAGATTGTTCGGCAGTTTCGGTGACACAAAATTTCAACCGCGTGGTGGCGGTCGCGCGCAACCTTCCACGCCCGCATTCGGTGGCCTGAATGTTTTTGCGCCTATGGGGAAAACATCATCATATCATATTGTATTCCTCATGGGAGAGATCCTTTTGATCACATAGGATATTTTTTTGCGCGACCCTTCCAGGCCCCCCCCCCCGGAAAGGATCACCGGGTCGAAATATGTCATCACTTTGTCATGCCACAACCTCCATCGGCCCTTGAGAGTTTTCCATAGTCTACATAAACTAATCAATGTAATCTACAAAGACTATATTTATTAATCACATGATAATAGAATGTGAATTAAAACATTTGATTGGAATCACTATAAATTCATAGAGTCTATACAACATACTGAGGTCAATCGTGGCCATATATTCATTGTTGATCATAAACACATAATATCCAGATCGGTGATAAATCATGAAAGCATATTAATATTATAATTATTGATCTACAGAATAATAAATAAGTTGAAGTGGAATGTAATTCTTGATTTGGATCATGGTACGTCCCAAATAATCAATTTTTTGGCATTAATAAATTATTATTTTAATTGAAAAAACATGTTAACTATAAGATGATTCACTAGTCCAAATGAGTCATTTATCATAATTTTCCTAGATCATCTTCATCAATTCCTACAACACATTTGGTATATTCTATATGGAATATTTTTGTTTGTTTATAACTATGATTATGTTATCAATAAAACATGTCTTCACTATTTTGTAGGAATTCATGTAAATTATTCTAAAAAATTATAATCTTCTATAAAATAGGCACATCATGGATTTTTGAGTTTCCATCCCACTATTAGTTATAACACCCATTTTGAATATGAATGAGGGCCCTTACAATGGATGAAATTTCTATCATATCATCTTAAAAATAATCGAACTAATAGATGATCATATTTTGGTTCAATATAGAAAACATAACATCCCTTACATGATAATTGATGTGAATGTTATGTTGATAATTTATAATAATCCATAATATAATATATTCCTCAATAAGAGGTTGAATATACAAAATTTCATGAATAAAATTACTAAGAATATCAATCAGAGAATAATTATATAATTGTGATGTGATTATCATAACATTATGATTCTTCACTGAAACATAAATATGTAATCATCGATGAGTCATTTTAATGCACTTGTAAAATTATTCAAAAATAAATGTGTGGATAGATTGAAAATACAATAAGACATTAGTTGTTTGAATATTAATGTTATTTGTACCTTTCACCACTTCGTTATTATAATACAAATTGTTAATAGTGATCACATTAGATTTCCCTAAATTTATATGATTAATATGTTAATTCACTTGATATTCATCATTAAATTTCATATTTCATCCCCAAATATCATAATGTATATACATAATAAATATGGAATATTGGATTTTGGGTGGAGAATTATGTTGTTCTTTCTCTCCACCACAAGGAAAATTAAACATTATATCAGTCTTATTCACAATCACCTAATACATGTTTTATTCCATTCATAAATATATTACCCTAAAATTACCTCAATTAGTCATTATAAAAAATTGAGAATAAATTAGTCTTAATATTCTTATCTCAATGGTTTTTATAATTTCATTAAAATTTTATATAACATTTATTAACAAAACCATTATTTAGATGGTAATATCCAAGCTATATTTCCAACATGATTCCAAAAAATGATTTCATAATAGAATTTCATTACCCTAATGGATTACACCCATAAAATATATTACTATCGGCATTGAAGAATCATTCAACCATACATTCATGTTTGGATATCAATACATGAAACGTACCTCACATGTCCTTTAAAATATTCATCCTGTGAAGAAATAGATTCATTATACATCACATTTAGTTCAAGGAATTTGTTATCTAGTTTGAAATAAAAACTAAATGGAATGTACATATTGATAAATAATATCTCTAACACATCATACATCATATATTCAATTTAATCATATGTAATCATTTTCTTTATGAGTGTCCACTATTTTTTCTTCTTCTGTTTCCAAAAAATAGAATGATAAATTGAATATTTTAGACCCTAATCATTAGAGATATTAAGATATCGTTTCAATGGTACTATTAAATTTTACATATATTATAGGATCAAAAAACCCATTAAATTAAGGTGTATGTTGCATCATGAATGACCAAATAGGATTTTTATAAATCCATTTCTCATTTAGAGGCCCAAAAAATTCATTGAATTAGAATTTTGTGGAATAATATTGATGATATATTATATTACAACATCCAAAAAAATTCTTTTCAAAGGATGATAATAATTTAATTATTCATATAATTCATCATTAATTAAGTTATTTATAGTTACATCCATTGAATAAAATTAAAAATCATCATGTCTCATATAATAATCAGAGTGGTAAATAACATATTCAAGAAAAAAATACAATGATTTCTAAATCAAGAGGAATATTTTCATTCTATGAATCATTGGGTATATACAACATAATCCATGATAGTAGTCTATTACAATACATCATGATTGTTGATAGATAAAATTAACATAAGAATATTCATCTATTTTTTCAAAATATGCTTTTATTAATGGAACAATCAACATATAATAGAATGGTTGTTGTGATATACTCATACAATAATGTTCTGCGTTTCTACCCCTATAAGCATCTATTACAGTACCAGATCCACATATAGAATCTAGATAGGGTTGTTTTTATAGTAAAACAACACTAATATTTAGAACATAAAAGATAATATTCTCAAAAACAAAAAAATATCCTAATGTCACTAACTATGTATTTATCATTATTCTTTATAAAGGTAACGAAACATTTCTATGAAAGAATCTTAAAAACCATATTTTTCATACATAAATATTACATCTTATTATATGAATATTCACTAAATGTCATCTTAATCCTCCCCAGAACCGTAAATAATTACATTCATTATAAATATAGATACATACATACCTGGGTCATTAATGGTCTAAATATTCATCCACATAGTTTTTCCCAACCAATAAAATTTTAGACACAGTATACATAAATGTATGATGATTATCCAATGGAAAAGGATATTAAATAATGTGAGATATCATATTTAATGCATGGATAGAGATATCAATAATTATTTATACATAAAATAAGCATAAAGGGTATGCAAGAATGAAATTAACCTTTAAAATCATATTTAGTAATTTGTAGATTATAAAAACGAGACATGGAATAAAGAATAGTGGTTCATAATAAAAGAATCATAATGTGATCAAATAACTGGAGACATTATTACACCCTATTTGAATAATATAACCACATAAAATAGTGGAATAATTATTACCATATATGTAATATGTAATGTATGAAAAGTGAGTCATTCATTGCATTTTATGAATTTCATAACCATAGGTGTTACGACTATGTGTGTGGGATATCTAATGGTGTACCCTTTTTTATAGCTAGGTATAACCACTCAAGTACCCTCTTTCACGTTTGGTTAACATCTAATATTCCACTTATACAAATTTTGATTTCCCCATACGTTCACTTATTCGTATTTTGAATAACATCCCATGTATAATCTGTGCTCACAAAACATTTATCATTATATAATGCATTGTATTTCTATATAATTTTTAGACCACCATCCACTCAATCGTAAATCCATGAATATGTATTCCATAAGATCTTATAAAACTCATCCAATCATAATTCATGGAAATGGTAATTAGATTAACTGATAAGTCATCATTATAACAATAAATTACCAAGGGAAAAATAAACTATGTATCATTGGATAATACCCACATTAAATCCCTTGTGATATAAAAGTTTGAAATCATTGATGAAAAATTCTGTTAAAATACCAAATGTATAATACATGAGGAATTTTTTTTTATATTTGAATGAGAAGATAAAATAAAAAAATACCCAAATATTATATTAAATATTATATTATAATTGAATCATAGAAACTGATAAAGGATGCTTCAAATCAATTAGTGGTAATGGTTATGGGATATTATTTTCTTAAGGGTTATGTATAAATAAATATTCCTCTCACATTTTAATTAAATAGTATGAAACATCATTTTAAAAATGAAAAAAAAAGATTACATTTAAACCAACTTTTAAACAAGATATTCGAGGTAAGAAAATAAAAAAAATTAAGAAAAAATTAAAATATTTTTTTTAAAAAGTGTTAAAAAACATGTATATGGATATAAAATATATCCATCTAAATATATAAATAATCCCATTTAGTATAAAATAATTACTTTTGTCTCTTGAATTCATAATTTGGGGGAAATAAAAAGAAAAAATTAATTTTTAATGTAATTATCCTAAAGAAAAAATTTGAAGGGATTAATCATGAATATATCATATTATTTCATTCAATGTTAATTAGAGCATAAATAGTCCTAATAAAAATGATAATGAACAATAAATTCCTACACCGAGTTTGAATTTATTCAAATGAGATTTAATCTTTAGTATAACAAAATTTTATTTTATAAAATTATTTATATTAGAAATGTACATACTTATAATATAATATATGATTCACTTATAACATTTCATCACCTATTTATTAAAAAAATATATATAAAAATAATCATTTCTATGTGTTAATTGTCTAATTGTTTATGTTTAATTTTGGTTTAGTAGTTTTTGACCATGTACATTAGTCATGGCGTCATCATATATAGAATGTAAATATCTATATAAATATAAAATATTTTAATATCATATATATAAAAATATAAGTATTTAAATATATATATATGTAGTCAACCATATAACTTATTGAAAAATTTGAATTAAATCGTTCATTGTGACAGTAGTCAGTACATTTTCATGAACATTTTATCCACTTATCGAATGGTGGATTAAACGAAAGGAAAATAATGAATCCCCACAATATACTAATTCTTATATAATATAAACTATATAAGTTTATTAAATATATCCTTATTTAAATCCATGTAAAAAATAATAAAAAATGAATCGTATCTCATCATGGTTGGGGTAGCCCAGACATACACATAATGGGTGTTATCATTTCCATATGGATAGGAAGGTAAGATGGTATATATGATACTATAATTCTATGTAAATAATTATATCATAATTTTCATTTATGAACATAAAATTAATCTTACCAACAATCCTTTTATATTGGGTATAGAAAATGAACTGTATTACAACATGGATTTGGTAGTACATAGGTTATCATAAGTGATACATTAAGTTACAATATGATTGAAAAGAATATGGGTAATTATAGTTCCTGAAAATTAAAAATATTCAGTATTTTGAGGATATAAAATTATTAATTTCAGGAAAAATAACATATATTTACAAGAGGTTGATGAACAAAAATCTTTTAAGAGGTATAGTGGGGAGAAAACCACTTCTTCGGTAGGCCTCTATTAGAACCACCATTAAATACCCATATAATATATTTTCATGAAAAATGTATCCTATAATTTATGGATAATTTTTAGTAGAAAATTGGATAGTTATTTTCTAATATATATGCATTACATTTTTGTATGTTTTCTATATGGGGTGTACTTTTATAAGGGAATGAAATGAAAATCAATGAATTAAAAAAAAATTACGATTAATTAATATATGTTTCAAGTGTAATTCATAATAATTGACAATAATCGTAAGGAAAGAATTTTTTTGACATGTAAATTTAAAATTTTATAAATACCGTTTTTTTTATTTTAGAACTTATGTTTTGGTTTAAACCATTTTCTAAATAATTTCAAAAATTATTTTGGTTAAAAATTACAAATATTGACTAATTATAAAGTTATTTATATGGTAAAAAATTTCTCTAAAATTTACATGATTTTAACATTAATACCATTTCTTATAATAATTTTCATATTTGAATTATTTTCATATTGTTAAATAATTAAATAATTTATTATTTAAATTAAATATCAATAATGTCTTTGTTGAAATTAATTATATATATTGATTGTAAATACATAAATATAGTCAAATAAGTTAACTATAAACCTTCAATCATTCATTATATATCATATTTACCAATAACATCTTTGGAGTCACTATATCTCGAAGAAACAATATCACTTTTAGAGTATTAAAAATAATGACATGATTTTTCTACAACTTGCACAAGAAATCTGTCAGTGTTGTGGAATTTTTTATGAAAAATAATTCATCAATAAAATATAATCTATTTTGATAACATATCTC
Organism: Viscum album; assembly: GCA_963277665.1. Lineage (NCBI taxonomy): Eukaryota > Viridiplantae > Streptophyta > Magnoliopsida > Santalales > Viscaceae > Viscum > Viscum album. Next base: position 1,529,649,803 of record OY728120.1, on the reverse strand, counting down.
ACAGTTTTATTCCTATTTTGATCATTTTACTCTTACTGAGGTGAAAAATATGATACATAGGTACTATTTACAATGAACTGAAATAAAAGGGAACTAGTTATCAAATTTTATCCTCCTTATTACAAATATAGTTTCCAATTTTCATGATTAAATCAATATAATATATAGAAATAAATATTAATACACATGAATCAATGATAATGAAGAAATGTATTTAGACAAATGTGTTTTAGAAAATAAATTAACATGTATATAAATTTTGAATATTGGTACTTAAAAATGAATTAATTAAAATATTTGATCTAAAATTTATCATATATATATTTAATAAGAAATGAAATATAAATTTTCCAGTTTAAATTACATTATTTAATAAAATAAAAAATAGTATTTTCAAAATTCTATATTTTTTTACTATTCATCATTAAAAACATATCATTTAAAAAACACAATATTTCACAATAAAGTAATTTTAATATGTTCATTTACAAAATTTAATTCATTTTAATAAATAAATAATAAAAATGTGTAATAAAACAATTTAATTACTTTCTCATGAAAATAAATTTAAAATATTTTGATGAAAAATAATTATTAATTAATATAAATAATTTATAAAAATTGAGTACATGTTTATCAATCAATTTTCTTTATATGAAATTTATATGGGGATTTTCACTAAATATTGGTTATACTGATTCACTTTTCCAATTTAATGAAATGGATAAGAAATTACACTATATCTTGGCCCATTTAGGATCTTGGTTGCCGTTACTTCAAGCTATAAAAAAAATTACAGAGAAATATATTTAAAAAAATAAGGAGTTTCACATTATAATATGAATAAAAAAACCTAAAGATCATTAATTATCCTGAAAAAATATAGTCATAATCATATGAAACATTTGATAAAGTCTTACATTGGGTTCAAGATACTATAGGATACTTGGAAAAATCAAGAGAAAACTAATTATTGTGGGTAATGATGCTGATTTTTTTATCTATACATGTGATTATAGATATAAATATCATTACATATCCAATTGAAATTGGAATCAATCTAGGTGTCATAATCATAATTAGTGAACCTTAAATATATACCCGTTGGTTCTATAATCTATGTTAATAATTCCTACATAGATATTCCGCACACATAAGAAATATGAAATCAAGATAATTGATATTCTAGTTAGGGAGAGGATACAGTGATACAATTTAATCCCCATGTAGTTGAATATTGAATTCATCTTCATTTGTGTAGAATCATATATTGGGGGAGAAATTGGAATTCTCCTAATCACTGGGACATTGTTAATACTTGATGGGTACTAGAAAAACATTACATTTGGGTAAAAGATGTTGTCTTTTGAAACAAAATTTCCACTCAACCTCGGATAATATTCCTATATGTACCTACATATCTTACAAATAATGTAATCTATAAATTTTTATTTTTTATGTTATAATTTCATATAATTTAATTAGAATTTATAATGAAACAATCAACTGGATCTTAATTTTCATGTTTTGAAAGATCATTAAATAATGAAACAGATTCCATTACTCTAAATTTATGATCCAAAATCAGGATATTAAATTTATAAAATAATTAGGATGAGATTATAGAGTTTTTGAATGGTTTATGTGTGTTTTAGAAATGTTTCTTAAGCTACACTATTTGAGAAAAATAAGGGGAATCAATGTGGTTTTCTAAATGAAATAGTTCAAAATTCCTTCGAGGGTTAGAGGGTGTCTATCTGAAGAGCATGGTTTATCCAAACCATGTATGCATCAAGTAGAATCATTCATGTATATATAGAGGGAAAATTATGGTTGGGTCAGGTTTTGTAAAACTGTATAAACCAATTATGTGATGGGATGGTTGGGATATAGTAGTATGTTCATGGTTTGTGAATAGATTCCAAAAATATGTTAAAAGTACACATTTAATGTTTTTTACTATATATATATTATTTTAACCTCATTTAACCTCCAAAACTTCTAATTTATCCTCTCCTTTCAATCCCTTGTACTCGACTCCTTAATTAAGCACTATTTATGTCTGCATTGGATCTGGATGCGAATTTTGATAGATCTGTGTGAGTTGAATATTTAAAATAAATGGATTTCCTTAATATTCCCTCATTATCTAAAAATATATTCATCTCCAAGCCCATGTTACATTATATGTAATATTTTATTGATAAATGTATATTATATGATTTCTTTTGATGTTATCAGGACTAGTTATATAGAAGGAAACATGTTTTGATCCAAATTTCAATGGTTTCGTTATGTTGTTCCCTAATTTTTCACCAATGGAGAGGTAGGTGGATTCTTTCCATATCAAATATATTCTATATAAATTTTTATTAGATTAATCATGTCATTTTAATGAATTTTAAAAGGGAATATTATAAAATTTTGTACGGGAATATCATTTTGGTTTACAGTTTTGAAGACTTGGTTAATTGATGAGTATTTTGTAAAACAATCTGATTATGGTTTTCAATTAGGGATTTTATTAAAATTGATAAGGATGTTATTTTTTTAAATAATGATTGAATTAAATTTTATAATCTATTTTGAGAATTTGGAATATATGGATGGGTTTGTTTCATTCATACAATGTTTGGGGATATATTCACGTGCTTGTACTGCTCAGTTCCATGAAGAAGGCATAAAAGGTATATCATAATGTGATGTAATGGAAAAGTATGGATAACCACACTCATTTATTGATATTAACATATGAAATTAATTTATGTGTGAGATTATTTATCATTTAGAGGAATTCCAATTGAATTTATTGAAGAACTACTATTGTTCAATTTAAATAGTTATAAATTTGTAATCTATTTTGATATTAATGTCTATAAAAAATTATATTGTAAAATATGAAATAGTTTTTTCTTATCTTGTTGGGGAGTGTTATGAAGTCCCTTTGTTAATGCCTAATATTCACGATTCCTCAACTACTACATATATTATTTGGGTGTATGCATTTTTTAAATCTTGAAACTCATTATTTTTAGGACAATATTTTCCTTATTGTTGTTCATCCAAATATCTTTTTAGCATGGTGTTTTAGTTTAGAGATTCTATTTTTATTGGTCAGATTGATTCCACATATTTTTTACTATATCAATGCTAAAATTGGTTTTATTGGGTCTCCTCGTTATAATTTTTAACTTATAATAGAATATTGTTTTATCATTACTTTTAATTTGTTAATTATTTTAATTAATAGATCATATTGTTGGTCAATAAATATTTATTTACACTTTGGTGGTTTAATTATTTCAAATGGGAATGAAACATAGTTTTTTCTTGGTGAGCCCTTCTAATTAATTATTATCCTTTAGTGTCTTGGGGACATCCCCTCAGGAATGTGATACCTCACCTCTTTTCCAGAAATTCATTAGGGTTAGGATATAATGTTTATTATCATAATTGATTAATTAATAATCCTGAAATTAATAATTATTTAATAATATGACTATATTATTTATGTCCATTCATTTATATTTTAACTATATTTTTGATGTGTTGGCATAAAATAATTTTATCAATATATTTACTATCAATTATTTTACCATTTTATTTTTTTATGTTTCATTGAAATATGGTCTAATTTAATTATATTTTTTTTTCATAAGGATTGATTTTGATCCATGATTATATATGATATTAATGAATTATATACTGGGAATGGGATTATATGAATATATTTTTAAATTTATATCATTTTAAAATAATTTTTTGTTTAAATCTTACAAAACCTTTGAAAATTATTTTCATTAATATTATTTTTTTGTGGTATATTTATATTATTATACCAATCCATCAAGATTATATTATATATGTTTTATTTAAAATACACCATAGTTTATTTGTTTAAAAAATACTAAATATGTAGAAAAAATAGGAAAATGATTTTTTGGACACCTGACTGACCCAATATATGAAAAATTTCAAAATATATACCAAAACTATTTGCATCATAAGAAATATGGATATATTTTTACAAAACTCAACCCTGGAATACCACAAGTTATGTCTAATTTTTTACAAATGAATTTAAAACCCCTATAAAACTACTTATCAATACATGTCTTCTATAGTATTAGGTGTAATTTTCTAGGCCATTTGTACTGTTTCAGTTTGATCAAGCCAAGAAACAAGGTGTTTTTTAATATCCTAAGACTAGCCTTTTTCTACCCTATTGTATTTTCCTAAACAATTTAATATATAAATATATATGAAATATATATATGTATATATACATATATTCGTATAAATATGTTAAATTAATAGAAATGTTTTTCTTTCTGAAAAATTGAAACACCGTATTAAGGGTTGGGAACTCCCCAACCATGGGTTATCCATGATAAAATTGTTTAGGTTTTCCGACATTGTTTCCGTTTTGAAGGGAAACCATTGATTAGGGATTATAATTCAGGATTATGAGTAATTTTACCCAGTCTATCACATGATTCAGTCTTCTAATATAGACACATACCAAAATATAATGTGTTGATCATTACATTTTTAACCTTGATTCATAATAAGCCTGATCATCATGGAATTTTTCTGTTTGGAACTGGTCAATCATAAATCTATTTCTAGTGTGTTTTTAGACATTAATGTGAATTTACACCATTAGTTAAATATAATATAGCACCACCCACATTAATCAATCATAATCAATAACACATATTATTATTATTTTCTGTTAACTTGATCAACAAACATCAACCTCGTCATCATTTTCTCAAACACCATCACCACTAATGATTATAACCCGCTAAAAATACATTGGATTAATTAAAAAAATCAAACATCACAGGAAATACCATGATACCACATAGATAAATTTCAATAAAAAATATATTCATTCACCCTTATGTATCCTTTTTCACCACCAACTCCAATGTTACAATCAACTAAAAAATCAATAACCAAAAGATCATACATATCCCATAAGAAGACAATCCAAAAATGATGAAGAACCCTAAAACATAATAAATTTGATAAAAATTTTCAACATTGAGGATTATTCATCATTGTCCTCCTCTGATAATGACATGGAAAACACCATTTTCATGTGGAAAACAGATGAAATAGAAATGAACCTATAATATGTGAGTGATGACTATTAAAATAAATTATTAAACTAATAAAATACACAAAATTGTTTTGAAATAAATTGAATCATCACTAAAACAGTATCATTACATTCCATCCATGGATCAATCATGATATAATTAGATCATCTCCAGCTATGTGAGAATGGTGAACATATAAGAGGAGGATAAAGTCTCACAATAATAGAAAACCACTCAGTGTTCCGCAATGATATTCCATTAAACAAGTCATCAATAACATTACAAAAAACCCATTCTCAAGAATCTACTCACTATGAGTATAGTCTAGAATTTATGGAATTATTAAAATTGAATTGGTTAAAAAATACCCCTTATACCATGAACATAAACTAGCACGAATCCACCATACAATGGGAATTTCTATAAAAAAACATGAGAACATATAGAACTTAATAATAAAACCAACATTGAAAATTTTAATGTGAATATTGTGGATTAGGATATGAAGTTCAAAATTACAATGAGAGGGTAAAAATAAATCCCTTTCTGGGCTTGGGGGAGATATGAGAGCATCAATGTTCAAGAGAATTTGGTGATATTCTTGATACATGAATGTATTTTCTTGTCGATATATATGGAAATTTGTAATATATATTTGATATTTTATATAATTTTAGAAAATATGATAATAAAATGAATAATTATATATTTTTTTATAAGAAATAATTCTCAAAATTAGAAAATTAACTAAAGAAATTGTAACTATATTAACACTAAAATTATTTTCTATATCATTTTGATAATATTCAACCTGATGCTGGTTGATGAATGACACATGTTACTCAAAAAAAAACTATTTCTCAATCATATATTAAAATATATATCCAATAAGATATTATAAATTCATACCAATTAGAACTACTCAATACATTCCATTGGCAAGTGAAATAAAGACCATATTTATTGACTCAATGTTTATGAATTTTATAGAGTAACTAAGAGTAGTTCATTAAAAAATAATTTTAAATTCTCCACATAGTGTAACATAATAACTCAATTTTGTTGAATTCATATTTAATGAAACTATGATATATGGGTGGTATAGGATAACTGTATTGAACAAAAATCTATGAATTGAATTACTAATTAAGAACTACTTCATGAATATATTCTATATTACTTGATACCAAAAAGATAAAATGAGAATACTTATTGAAACAATGTCATTCAAAATAATTTCTAAGGAAATTAAAAGTGGATAAGTGTTTTGTTTAAAATCATTCTACAATTTTTTAATGAAATTGATCTAATAATTTTTTGGTTGGATATTATTTATTTTAATTACACACCATGTCTTTATAATTGTGGGTTTATTTGGATATAAATGTTGAAGTAAAAAAAATTTAATTAATTTTGTTTTCACAAAAAAAGATCCTAGTGAAAAATGGTAATGTTTAATATTTTGAACTATATATTGAAGAATTTTTTTGATATTGGAGAAATAATCAATCTTATTTAGAGATGACCTGAAAATTTTAATGTAGTGTAATTGAATACATTTTCTGTAAAAAAATAATATAGTCTGTAATATTTATCAGCATTAGAATAATTTTAGATAAAAGGGGTTTTCAAGAAAGTTCTTGATGTAATTCTACCATTTTATGTTTATTGATAATCTTTAGTCATTAAAATTTTAAAATTAAATTTTAATATATGAATATATATATATATATATATATATATATAGTTATGTCCAAATAATTTCAATTTGAATAATAAAATATTTTAAAAAATTACCATTTTTGTCAAGCATTGAATATGTTATTTTACATAACACAACGTTGGGAATTATGTTCTCATTGAGTGTGGACATGCCCCTTTCATGACACAATTTATGTTATGTCATCATTTTGTGGTGGTGGAGGGTCCCCAATATGAGAAAAATGTGTCAAAAGATAATCATCAGATGTATAAACCTATTCCCAATATAAGGTTTACGAAATATAGAAGAAATATTTTTCATTAATATAAAATTAATGGGTGTGAGTGTCAATAAGTTGAAATTGAATATGTATGTGGTGAAATTTAATATATCTAGGAGTTAAAATTCATTCTTTTTTGTATAATAATTTTTATTTTTATATGTTCAATTAATGATTAATAATGATTCATATTTTATTTATTTCCACAATGATTTTAATATAATGAGTTCATCATATTACAAAATTAATTTGATTAATATGAATATTTAGTTCATCAAATTTAATGAATTAGAAAAATATAAGGATATATAATTGTATTTTATAATAAAAAAGTATTGAATAAATGTTGATTCGTTTACGGAAAATTAGTCATCAAAAAAGGTTATAGTGTTATTGATATAATTTAAGAAATATATTCAAATTTTTTTTAAAGATATTTTAAGGAAACAAATATTTTAGTTATTTCCTTTATTAACTCAGACATTAAAAATATTTATATAACATAACATTTTTAAAATTTTAAGTCGATCATTATTCATATATGTTGTATACTTAAATATTTTACTTAGATAATACTGTGTTTCAGTAAAAATTAGTCAAAACATTAGAGTCGTATAACAAAAAATAATATCATTAAATATAACAATATTACATTACATATAATGGATGTATACATTAAATAACACTAAAACCATTATAATCACATATAAATATAAAAAAAATTTAAAATTGGGAGAGGTCATTGTCTCTATGAAATATCATCGTTGTGATCTACTTAATACTAAAAATGAAAAATATTATCTACAAAAATTTACATTATGAAAGATATATTGTGATCCATTAGATAAAACTAAATCATTATATAAATTTTTAATTATATAGTACATTAATCAAATAAAACATGAAAACCATAATAATAATTTTTTTATTGTTCCATTTGAAATATTAATTATATTATAGTATTCTCATAATAAAGTAGAAACCTGAAAACTAGAAGAGTAAAATTATTATATGTTAAAATGATGAATTAACCATATAATTAATGTTTTCCATGAATAAGATAATGAAATATATCTATAAAAATTCAATATTTTAATTATAAAAAACATGTATAATGATGTTTTCACATTAACACATTTTCAGAAAAACATTTTCTAGTGTTTTTAAAATAATGAGAAAATTTTATATTGAATATATATTTTATAATTAAATAAATTTAAAAAATAATTTCCAAAATTTTATTTCCTTGATATAATGATCATATTATATTTATATATGGGTTATGTTTAAATTATTTTAATAAATATTGAAAAACATTTATAAATATTAAAATATTGTAAAATATAATATAATTTTTAATTTAAATTCTAGAATTTAAACATAATCCTTGATATATTTATGTGGTTAAAATGATTTTTTATTTTGATTTAATGTGTACATCACTAAAAATATGAAATTTGTTTATTATCGTTAGAAAATGAATAAAATATTTGCATTTTATTATAAAAATTCCACTCTATTCACTAATAAATTCCACCCTCAATTGTGATATTCCCTCAAAATCCATAAATTATAAAATAACATATTCTATTTTTAAATTTTAATAACCCAAACGTCTATATATATATATACATCCATGTAATATTTATTCTGTAAAAAAATTATTATAATATATAGGAATAATTTATTGTATGAAAGACATTAATGAGAAAATCAAAATCAAAATCACTTTTTATCTTAATTTATAACATTGCAGTTTCAAAATAAATATATCTATAATGTTTTAATATATTATAAATGCGTAATTTACTCGGAAAAATTAAATTTTTAGAACAGTAAATTTTTGATTTTTTTCTCTCCTAGAATAATCAAACCCAAAAAACATGAAAATTGACATAATTCACTTGTTATTTAAATTAAACTCTAAATAATGAATAATATAACATTAATAGGAATTGGGGTTGAATTAAAAATTATTTTATATAAGTTATAATTTTTTAATCACATCAATAAGTATGTCTTGTATTGTTCTGTGATAAAGGAAGATCCCAACAAAAGAAGTCAATATTGATACCCATACATTTACGGTCTAGAAAAAAGGATGTTTTCAACTTGAAATTAGCACATACATCATATGATTATAGAGTTAATCAATATATAAATCAATTAATACTACTACTGAAGGGTATAACACCCTTAATAATAGATTTAGTGAGTTTCAGTAGATTTGGAAAGTACAAAATATGAATGGTGAATACATGGGAGGATAATATTGTAAGAATCATATACATTATTATATATCATTATGGACGATAAATTAAATTTCTAACATCAAATTGATAAAGGTTGTGTATGATTTTTATAAGGGTATAATTTACAATCCAGTGAAGTTACATAAAAAACTCAAGAATATTATTAATAAGATGCAATAATTTTCATAATAAAATAATGGTGTTTGGAAATGTTTCAGTCATTTTATAATGATATTTAATGTATTTTGGGTGATGTTTATGATACCAAAAGATTACTATAATAGATCTAATTATATTTTATGATTTCTAGTTTCAAATATGTTATATTATTATGTGTCTAAACTAAAAATTCACAATGTTTGGATCATCACTATTACAAAATATAAAATCTAGTGCATTAAATGGAAATTCAGGGAGAATTTTGAATATAATAATACCATTTTATAGTGATATTTATGTTACATTTTAGTTAAATGATTAAAAAATGTTACCAAAGATAATTATTATGTTATTTAGTTTTATAATAATTAATAATATTAAATAAACTCATTTTTAATGGAATGTTTTTTTGAATAACTATTCTAGTAATTAAAAATTTTAATCTATGAAAGTAATATAAAATTTGAAATGGTAGGAACTCATAGTCAACATGTAACATATTTGATGATATATAATATATATTTATTGGTTTTGAGGATAAAGAATCCAATGTATGTTTATGAAAAATATACCATGAGGATGTGTAACAAATATTTACTCCCTTCTAGATGAAGCATTAGCAATTCTTAGAGGTCTCAATATTTTGGAAGAGTAAGAGTATTTCTCATTCTGTCACCAATACAAACACTCTTATACATCAAGAATACATGAATGGTAAGTGGAATGTTTACGTTTAATTATCATATACCCTGAAAATGTTCCAGAATATCATCAGCGATGGAACTGTCTTTTCTCACAATTAGATGGAGGTGGGATGGTGGATGATCATATCGCTTTGATGGTGTTTCAAGGACATCATGTTTCTCATCACCAGGATATATAATCTTCCCCAATTTAAGTTAATAACATAATTTGAGTGAGTGCTCTAGGTCTGCACTACATTAGGCCTCTATAGCATCCCCTCCGCTTGGTGGCCTCTCCTTGTTTCCATTGGAGCTTCTGTTTTTTAGTCTTTCATTTTTATAATTAATAAATCAATGAATGAATGAATAAATATGAAAATTTCATACCCAATACATATAGTATGTGATGCTGACATGAGTTATATGTATGAAATAGTGTTTCATATATATTGTCATATAGTATGGAAAATTACTATTTATATTGAAGATGAATGGAATTGTACAAAAATATTTCATCGTATGAAAACACATAATAGGTTTTAGCATATTAATCCATTTACTTTAAATTATTATAAGTATATAAACATCATATTAAAGTATATTATGTTTTCAAATAATATTTTAGAGAATAATTAAGATGAATAAGATTTTGTGATATGATATTCAACCAACATATGTGGAGTTATCCATAACATAATGAAATTCATTCATGCTATATTGGAATAAATTTAAATGGACATATATTATTATAGTGGTTGAAAATGGAAGTATTACATGCCCCATGGTATATTGATTGGAGATAAAAAAACATGAATTGTATGCAGTTTTTCAATATATAATTATAAAAAGTGTAAATAAATTCAAATATGGAGTTAATATACTTGATATTATGGGAATATTAAATTTCGAAAAATTAAAAAATTATATAGATCATAACACTTACTTCAAATAGAATATATTATGTAAAAAAATAGAAATCAGGATACTAAATTTCTTTATTAAAAAATATATTTTTTATTTATTAAAATGTGTTTTGACTATAATGAAATCCAATAAGGAGGACCTATGCATTGATTTAGAGTAATGAAACCAGATTACATTGACAAATTGATATTACAGAACATAAATGAGAGAGTAATGAAATTTTATTGTTTATAAAAATAAATTATATTGAGTCTCATAGAGGGAAAATTTCTATTGTGATTAGAAAATGTAGGGAGATTGTGTTAATGAATAATGTAATATTTTTTTATTCATTATAATCACATTTATAAAATTAAATACATGCACAAAGACAAAGGATGTATTTCCAGGGTTATGTTGTTATTTCTTGGGTAAAAGGTAGATCTAATTAATCTGCTCAATCTTAGAACATTTTAACCATCTGGTTCTTGTATTTTAATCATCATTCTATTCAAAAGATTAAAGAAACTCGAGATTTTTTTAAATCTAGTAAAATACTATAAAGAACATTGGTATGATGAGTTTGTGAATGATACAATATGTGTAGTTACTATAAAATGAACATGTTGTACAAATTTTGTTATACACTATGGAATATATGGAGTTAAAATGTTACAAAATGTAGTTTAGGTTAGATTTCAAATATTGAGGTGGAGACATGTAAAATCCCCATGAGATAATAATTAAAATACAATGAATAATTCAGGTGGTTATTTTGTATTTGGTAATTTATATCCTGGTAAGTAAAAGGCGTTCACATTTTGAGGGGTTCCTTTAAAAAATTCTAAATATTTATGTGGATATGAATTTTTTATGAAATTTTGTCACCTATGATACACTCAAACCCACTCACATAAATACTAATTGTCCTTTGGGAATCATTGAAGTGAATGTTTAATGAAATAAATATAAGGTATTTTTAGATAATTTAAAATTTATATGACTATTATAAAAGTGAATGAACTATTTGGAATAGTATCCTGACTGACGGTTTATTTAAACAATATTTTTTGTCATAACATATAAAAATATTATTAATATATATCATAACATAAATAAATGTTTTTTCAAAATACAATAAAATAAGTATTTGATTTAATTTTATAAAATATAATTCACTAGAAAAAATATTTTTTTATTTTCTTTAATTTATATTTTATTTATAAAATCAAAATCAAAATAAAAATTTTTATTTTTATAAAAAAATAATAATTTTTTTATATAAATAGTGAAATAAAATTATTCAATACAAAATTAAATTTCTTTCTGTCTAAAATTTATATTTTCATAAGAATTGTGTTTGAAATGGAAAACTGTTTTTATTGGAAAATTCAATTCCTCATATTTAGAAAACAAATTTGATAAAATATGATTTTTTGAATCAATGATTTTAAATATAATGGTATTGTTTTTTTAAATTTTTATAAGTATAAAAATGCTATGTTGAATAATGAACTATTTTAAATTTTGATTATTTTGTAATAATTTATATACGAATGAATTTTTAGGTTTCTAAATGTTAAATTAATATTTTAATTATGATTTTACAATTAAATAAAAAGTAATTTAATTATTAAATCAATTTTCTATAACAAATTTAGTATATATTATATTATTTTAATATTTCATTCCTAAACACTCATCATCCCTTTTTATATATACGACCCTTCAAAACACTACCATTCCATATATTGTATGTTTCCTAAAATTTATTAAATCCATGAAAATACATTACCAAGAGACCAAAAAACATTGAATACGTTATTTCTTTAAATATTTCCCTTCCCTAAGCCAATTTAGTGCATTTTCTATGGATATATAGAGGAATTATTAATTATCTTTGTGGAGATCATCTATGTTATTTTCATCTTATAACTCATTCAAATTGATTCGAACCATCCTATTATTATTATAATGTTATCATATGTTTAATTAAATTTTACATTATTAATGTTGTGACCATTATGTACTTTCTCTCATTTCATCAATATTTAAAATATCAATGAAATTGTTCTCAGTTCAACACATTCATGTATATTTTATTTCAATATACATCCATTTATTCATGGATGGTTGTAATAATTATTTTATTGTAATATATTATATTAATAGATATAATAATGTTTTTTATATACTAGAGTGTGTAAAAAACATAATGATTATTTATATAAAATTACTTTTATCATGGTTGGTAAAAACTAGCTAAAATAAACCAACCATTAAATGGTAAAATTTTAACTCCTTGAAAAATTCTTATATTTGTAGACTGTTTGATATTTAGAAACAATAAAAATTATGGAGTCTGAAAAAATTCATTCAATTAAACATATATAGTTATGGAATCATTTAACAAGAACATTTATCAATATTAATAAACTTCTGTGACTTCATAATCATTAAGAAAACATCATAGGGAAAATGTGGTTGGAAAAGAAAAGTTAATTCTTAATTGTTATAGGTGACATAAATTAATAAATAAATAATTACATGAAATGTAAGTTGGAAATATAAAGAAATATAATACAAATAGATAAACCATATAAATAGGTAACTAAACAGACCAAATAATATCATCACATTATACTTATTTTTTGTAATACCATCCATCAAATATTTCTCCCCTATAAGTGTGGATGAGGACATGAATTCGAATTGTAATGGCATAGACCTCTCTAGTCCATTATTTGACAATAATCTGCTGTCTAAGGTGTTCCGCGAGGCAAGGTGACTTATCCCTAATACATTGAAAAAATTTTAGTTCTGTGAATTGTGCAACAGTAGCCTTATGTGAACAGTGTCATCGGTAACCTTCTATAAATAGTGCAACAATGAAATTATTTGAAAAGTGTCATCGGTAGCCTGAGTTGAATAGTGAAATGATAACCTTATGTAAACAGGGACATCGTAGCCTTAGGTGAACTGTGTCACCAGTTACCTTAAGTGTACAGTGCAACGGTGACCTTATATCTACAGGGTCATCGGTATCCTTAGATGAATAGTGCAACTGTTACTTTTTGGGAACAGTGACATCAGTTGCCTTTGGTGAACAGTGCAATAGTAACCATAAGTGAACAGTGTCATCAGTAACCTTATGTAAACATTGCAATTCTAACCTTATGTGAATAGTGTCATCAGTAGCAGTAGGTGAATAGTGCAATGGTAACCTTATTTGAATACTTTCATCAGTAGCCTTATGTGAACAGTGAAATAGTGAGGTTCTAATGGTGACCTCTTTCCTTTAAAAAATATTGAGTTCATGAACAGTGTATCCAGAATGGTAGTGTGTTTAGTGTTTCTACAGTGGTAGGGTTTACAATGTTTCCAGAAAGGTAGGGTGTACTGTGTTTCCCAAACAGTAGGGTGTACAGTGTTTCCAAATTACTAGGGTGTATAGTGTTTCCAAAACGATTGGGTGAATTATTTACAGAACTATTTGTTGTACATTATTTAATGAACGATAGGGTGTATAATGTTTCTAGAAAGGTAGGGTGTACAGTGTTTCCAGAATGATTGGGTGTACTCTGTTTTTAAAACAGGGATGTTCCAATTGCAACCACTATTTCATTTTCCAAATTCCGAATTCATGAACAATGTTTAGTGCTTCCTACAGTTTTTACCCGTTGAGATTTCTATAGACCGACAACGGATTTAATTCTTTGTTTTAAGGACTCAATTGCTGATTCAAATTGCATAAATCCAATATTAATTTCCCGGAGGCTCGAGATTCTTTTACTTAGTCAAACCACCAGGTTTAATGCAATCCGATTTTAATTGAAAATCTAGCATATCATAAACCACTGCTCTGTTAAATCTTCCAAAGGGACGATATATCTTCCTCCCAAGTTCATCCTCTTTGTTCCCGGGTGTGACATGCTATAACATTCCATTCCTTTCTATAGGAGTGGTGCAATCAATATTTCCTCCTTGGATTGGTTCCCCTCTATTTTTGATGCAACCAAGCTTTATCGATCAATCTTCGATATAAGTTATGTTCTATCATCATTCTATTGGGTTCATCTCATTATGTTTCTCCTTACCCTTTTATGGAATTTTACCACCATGTTTCTAATGGGATTTTCATGGGTGTTAGATATTGTGGTTGTGTCTCTACATCCTCGGGTGGATACATTTGTCACATGGGAGGAGATCATAACCCATTGTGTGGATCATTCTCATATAAAGAACATCAAGATCCATTTCAGGTAGGGGATTCGTTGATTCTCTTTTCTGTTATGTGCAACTGTATACTGTTCATGTTTTATCCCAGTAGATCACAATGGAATTGACATAATAAATATTTGAACCAGATAAATAAATTGATTTCTATTTTATGTTATTTTTTCTTGTTTTTATAGATAGCGTGATATCTATTCTTTCTTTGTTAATATTTTTGTTCTTGATGTAAATTTGTAAAGAACCTATTGCAGGAATTAATTTAATTTTTTTTAGCAAAAGATAATGTAGCATGAAATTGAATCTGATGGTTGTTTTTGTAGTTTGATGTCAATAAAATTGATGTAGTAATTATGTTTAATCAATTTTTTGGAGACTATTATTTATGTTTCCTGATGTTGGATCCTATGAAAAATAAATTGGTTAATACAAGATGGATTAAAGAATTAGTTTCTTGATAATTCCTTGATGGGTTCTGAGCTGCAATCTTGCATTCATAAGGGCTAAAAGAATATTGGATATAATGTTTGTATTCCTACTGAATTTTTTGGGATGTGAGACATGAAGGTTGTTGTGATATGTGCGGGAACGGAGGCCTACTGGTTGTGGAAATAATTTATTCCTAGAGTGGTGATATGCATCGATTTATGAATGTTGGTGTCTGGGAGGACACTATATATAATGAAATAGGATGGATTTGAATGTTGAGATTCTCACTGATTCTTATTGGTTGTTTATATACTTTACATAACCCACATTTCAAAGTAGATGGTATTGCATACCCTTCTTTCAGAAGTGGCGAAGACACTTGGGGTATGCCACATGCTTCCCCTGTGTATCTTCTCAAGGGAATATTGGTCTAAGATATTGATGTAGGTGGAAACGACTCGACGGGTAGTTCATATAATCACTGTGTTAATCACCCTTGTGTTTAGTAGCATATAATTTTTTTCTAGAATTCCTGGGAATATGGGAAAGTAATGCTATAAAAAAATTTGAAAAATGATGTTAACCAATGAGGGTGAAGTTTTTTAGAGAGCTATGCTGAGGTTGTATTTTAAAGGAACATTGTACTGGGGTGTGATGCTATTGAAATATAATGTGTAAATTTTTGATGGTTAATTAATGTTTATATTATTAATTAAAGTAATGTGAAACTGATAAAAATAGAATGAAGTAATGTAATAAAGCTCTTTAAAAGGTTGGGTGTGTATAGGATATCTAGTATTAGAAGTGCTAGTTGGAGGTGTTAGCTGATGTTGTTTCTATGACTAGTTTATTCCCATAGTGAGGTTGTGATCTATAGTATATTCTGTTCTTTTTGTGTTTCTATATGCTACTCCACCCCGTCCATTAGGGTAACTGACACCCTGAGGATTTTGAGCCCTAGGGTTGTGTTTCCCCCAACATTCTGGAGGGAGGATGGATAGCTGACTACCCCCTTTCCCCCCTCTATATTCTATTTGTAATTACATGTGATGGTAGGCACAATAGTTTTTCTTCCCCATATATGTTTGTAGATGGATTTAATGTCTTGTGGTTATTCACACATATATATTCTGGATATAGATTTCTATTGACCACTATTGGGGTAATATGTATAGGTTGTGACTGCTAGGGGATTCTTTCTTAGTGTGTGGGCTGTAATGGATTGAGGTATAATTACAAACGTATGATACAAATTATGCGGGTTGTGGTGGATCCCAAAATCTACCTAGATACTTTCTTAGGTAGAAGGGGTGGTTTTATTGCATGAGATGCATGTTGTGGTGTATCACCCAGATGTCTATGGGTATACCATTTGGGAGTGAGATGCTTAGGACATGCGATGTTGGGGAAAAGCTGCAAACCTGTGGGGAAGTAGTAGCGGGGTAACATTGATATTAATTATTATATTATAAACTCTAGTATGCATTACTTGGTGGGATTATCCATTGTGTGGCTGGGAACATTGTATACATTTTTAGGAGGGGAGTTAGTTTCCCTTATTGTTCACTATGATTTAGCATGATTTATTTACATTTACACGAGAGGATCTGGGGGGATCCTACTGATTATAGTATTATTATCACCTTAATTATATATAAAATATTTTTCAGGTCACTTGAATAAGTTTTGAGATTAAGCTGGTTTCTACTAGCTTGGGGTTGCAGGAGCAGTTTAATCATTGTTGTTACAGTTGTATTTTACATTATTTTGGGTAGTCGATGTTCTCTCCTTTCAGTTGTAGTATTTTCTAAAGACATTGTGTATGTGTACATGAGATTTCATTTATATTTCTATCTGAGTTGGAGTTGGTTTGTGTTTATCTTATCTCTATCTATTTCTCATGTGTTCTCTTAGACGGTAATTCCACACAACTTTGTGTTTATTATACCCTTGGTGCTAGTTTCCAACACAGGGCCTACTAGAGGTGGGACTCAGGAGTCATTATCTCCCTTCTACCATTGTCGGCCAAGGAGGGGTACACTTTGTTGTAAGGGGTTCCTGACAGAGTGGTATTAGAGGTCTCGTTGAGGGATAGGATAGAGTTTGGTGTTAGGCATAAGCATGGTTGCATGGGTTGGTAGGGAAAAAGTGTCAGTCATGTTTAGCAAGAGATGTAAACACTGGTGATCGGTTGAGACATTGGTGTTTACGAACCCCTATGATCTTATCTATGGACCTTTAATTTTATAATGGATACTAAATGAGGTGATAGTTGTTTCTCAGTAGAAACCTGGGGAAGGATCATGCATCATTATTCAATGTGCCTATGTTTGAATATGTAGACCATAAGATAGGTTAACCTAAAATAACTAAAATAAATCAATAGTGTATTTAATGTTGAGTCTTTCTTATTCTAGGTTCAGGAGCTCTAACTCTTTTTTATTTTAGAGTTATGGATCCAGGTTGACGTCCGTAACATGATCACATAGATGATGTCCAAAATGTTGTGCCGGCAGATCACCGCTGACTAGAGGATAATGACGATGACACTTGGAGGAGGACACATAGAGAGTTTTAGCGCCATTGTTTGTCGAAGTACGAGGGCTCCATTTCAGATGATGTCATAGAAGACTATTGGAGGAGGTCAAGATAGTCTTCAGTTTGATCCATTCTCAGAAGAAACATTGGGTTTCATTTGTTTTGATGATGATGTGTGGAGCTGTGTGACAGTTGTGGTTCATATTCCTCAGGGATCGCAACGCGTCTACGATCTCATGGGAGGTGTTTCACAAAAATTTTAGAGTCGAGTTTCAGTCATCGACCATGAAGGCATGCATTAGCTAGGATCTCCATACACTTTGACAGGGGAGATCTAGTGAGTGAGAGTTTGGAATCTTTTTTAGGATCCTTTAACAATATGATTCAGCCTATTTCTAGATGAGGAGGCAAGGGCGAGGAATTTAGAGGAGGCCTTGCATCCAGAGATCTAGCACCAGGTCACACCATTTATGCTGATGTAATATCCTGAGGTGCTGGAGAGGGAAGAGGTCATCTAGAGGACATTAGAGAGAACCATATCATCTCAAGAGGGGAATGTTCGTGATTTTTCATGAAATAGAGTTGTGGTCTGTTTTTCTCTGGTTTGAGGGTAGAAGAGTTCCCATTCGGCCGAGGGTAGGTCCTAGCCCTCATCATATCTTTTCTCCAGCATAGTAGAACTCAGGCCTTTTCCAATGGATAATGCGCTTATTTTTCTTGTGTAGGATAAGGTCATTAGCTGCGAGATTGCCTGACCATCCTGAGTAGTCATCATGCACTAGGAGTTCCGCTCCAGGTCCCTTCATTGAGGAAGTTCCAGCCGAGGTAGCAGCAGCAGGTTCCACCAAGATTAGATCAATAGAGGTTACATGGGGAAGGTAGAGGATAGACCTGTGACGCTCTTGTCCTCAAAGAGCAGAGTGCTGCCATACTGGTGGTTGTCATCAGGGGCAGAGAGGTCATGTAGGTGGTCATGATTAGCTTCGAGCTTTAATGGAGCCATCACCGGATGATCCAGATGTCATTCGAGGTACCATATTCTTGTTTTCAACCATGGTTTACACCTTTTTTTATTCAGTAATGACACACTTCTATGATATCACATACCCGTGTCCATGCTTTGGGAGTTAAGGTAGAGAGGCTTCTTGTGCCTTTGGTGTTGACTTCATCAGTTGGAGGTCGAGATGACATGTTTCATGTGTGTACAGACTGTGAGCTATGGTTGGGGAAGTACCACTGTTGGGGATAATTCTTATGATTATAAGTAAAACCATATTATTTCATCCTCAGAATAGATTTTTTGTTTTTGGTGTTGGATATCGTGGGTAGCATCAGGAAGAAGGTTGTTTTCATTGATGCAGATGGATAGCCCGTGGTGTTTGTTGGCAAGCGAGACCCTCGGATGGGGCATAAGCGTGTTCTATCCTTATCATTCATGATTTATGACATAATTCTGAGTTATTCAGAGTTTCAATAGTTGGTGTTTTTTAGGCTCATATAAGAGTAACCTGATGTCTTTCTAGAAGAGGCTTTAGCATTACCCCCTCGACGAGAGATAGAGTTTGGGATCGAGCTGTAACCAGGAGAATCTCTTATATCTATGTCTCCATATAGGATGGCCAATTAAATGGTAATAACAATACGTATTCAACTAGATGGTCTGTTACAGTGTGGTTTTGTTCGACCTAGTGTGTCACCGTTGGGTGCAACAGTTCTGTTCGTGATAAAGGCTAATGGTAGTTTGCAGTTGTGATCGATGATCATCTCATAAACAAACTAACGGTGAAGAATCGCTATACTCTTCAACATATTGATGATTTATTCAATTAACTTAATGTTTCGTGTTGGTTTACAAAGATCGACATGTGGTCATGATTTCATTATATGCGTGTGGAGGATGAGGATATCCCGAAGGATTCTTTCTGTTATCGACAGGGGCATTATGAGTTCTTTGTAATGTCGCTCATTGTAAATAATGTACCAGTTGCGTTTATGGGATTAATGAACGCTATGTTCTGTGAGGTACTAGACATGTTTGTGGTTGTTTTAATTAATAAAATCCTTAAGTACTCCACTTCTTAGGAGGAGCATGAAGATCTTCTACAAACCATTTTTGGATTTATTATTCAACATCAGATGTTTGGGACGTTGTCGTTGTGTGAATTTTGGGCTCGATAACTCTGTTTCATGGGGCATGTTGTGTCCCAGTAGAGAGTAGCTCCAGATCCATCGAAGATAAAAGTAGTTGTTTGTACGGAAGCCCCCAAGACAGTGTTAGAGGAGTGAAGATTATTAGGTCTCGTAGGCCACTACATGATGATTGTAGCATATTTCCCCGAGTTACGACTCCTCTGATAGCTTTGACCTGGAAGGAGAAGTCATTAATTTTGATTGATCAGTGCTAGGATGCTTTCAGGTATCTAAAGGAGATGTTAAAAATGTACTCTAGTTCATTGTCTTCCAGTAGAGGGAGATCAGTTTGAGGTTTTCTGCAATCCTTTGCATATGGGGTTAGGGTGTGTCCTAATGCAGCAAAGATCAATTGTTTCTTATGGGTCACAGAAATTGTGTCCCCATGAATGTAATTATACCACCCATGATCTTGAGTTGGTATCTGTGGTGTTTTATCTAACTTTTTTGAGACATTACCTCTTTATAGAGAGCATCATGGTTTTCTCCAATAATAAGAGCCTGAGATGTGTTTTATCCCAGTGTGACTTATACATATGACAACATCAGTGGATAGAGTTCTTAAAAAATTGGTACTTTGAAATATCATTTACACGGGGAAATGGGAATGCCATAGCAGATACAGAAATTTGGAAGTCATGTAGTGATTCAGTGCGTGAATCTAGTGATTCAAGGAGAGTATTGGAAGAAATTTAAACATTACATCTTAATATAGGAGAAGATAGGGGCATAGGTATTATTTTTCAGATTATAGTGCAATCATGTCTAGTGTTGCATGTGGATGAGTCCTAGTTGGTTGATCAATATGTGGATTTCTGGAGAGACTAAGTTGTTTGTGGCGAGGCCCATGATGGTTAATCTAAGGATGAACAATACCGAGTGTTGTATCATGGAAGGATATTTGTTCCTTTTCCAATGCGTGAGACTATTCTCAGAGAGTTTCATAGTTCACCATTAGTTGTGCATCCTGGAACGAAAAATATGTACAATGCCTTGAAGAGTTATTTTTGGTGGCCTGGGCTAAGGAAATCAGTTGCGGAGTTTGTGTCTTGATGTTTGGTCTTCTAGAAGGTGAGGGCTAAACACCATGTTCATGGTGGTCAGCTCCAGCCATTAGATGTTCCGCAGTGGTAGTTGGAGGACATATCAATGGACATTGTTATTGGTATACCTCGAGCATAGAGAGGACATGATGATATTTGGGTGGTAGTGGCTAATTTAACAAAATCAACCGAATTTATAGTAATATAGGAGTGTATCTCAGTTGACAAGGCACATACCATTTTTTGAGTTCACATAGAAAAATAGTATTCACTTCCCAATCAGTTTGGCACCTTTTGAATCCTTGTATGGAAGAACTTACCGTTCTCCACTGTGTGGGACTGGGGTCTGAGAGTCACCAATTCAAGGACCAAAAATAGTGTATAATACAACAGAAATGGTTATGGTGATTCATGAGAGGATGAAAACAACTCAGGATAGTCAGAAATCATATGTCGATCAATGGATGAGACCCTTAGAGTTTGATGTTGGGGAACACGTGTTCTTTAAGGTGACTCCCCATCATGGGTAGTGATTGTTTGGTCATGGGAGTAATCTGTATCCATGGTTTTATTGGGCCTTTCGGGGAGTTAGAACTTGTGGGAGTTGTAGAATATTGAGTATCACTTCCCCCACATATGAGACAGATATAAGATGTTTTTCATGTGTTGTAGCTCCATTATTTTCATCATGATGACCCTCCCATCATCTATTGGGGAGAGATCGATGTTGATGATGATTTGACATTGGAGGAGCGACCAATAGAGATCCAAAGCCACAATGAGAAGGTGTTTCATGGGAATTTTATCCCCTTTGTTCATGTCATATTCTGAGATGGTGTCATGGAGGAGAGTACCTCAGAACGTGAATCAAATATACATGGTTAGTACCCAGAGATGGTTAATGATTAACTCTTTTCATGTAACGATGTTCCCTTTGTGGTTATATACCTTTCATGTTTAAGATATGGCTATCGTTGGTTACTTATTTTTTCTTTCTGTCTTTTGAGAGGAACCTTGATGGGTTGTTTTTCAGGCTTCTTTTCTATTTCCTTTTAGGTTGGTTTTGAATTCTCGAGGACAATAATGTTTTGATAGATATTTGATGTAATGGAATAGACCTATCTGGTCCATTCCATTGTGAAAATCTGGTGTCTGATGTGATCTTTGATTTAATGGTGACTTATCCCCACCACTTTTCTAAATTTCGAGTTCTGTGAATAGTGCAACAGTAGCTAGATGTGAACAATGTTATCGGTAACCTTATGTGAACAGTGCAAGAGTTACCTCATTTGAACAGTGTCATCTGTAGCCTTAGGTGAATAGTGAAATAGTAACCTTATGTCAACAGTGACATCAGTACAGTTAGGTGAAAAGTGTCATCGGTAACCTTATGTGAGTAGTAAAACGGTGAACCTATGTGAAAAGTTTCATTGGTAGCTTTAGGTGATCATTGTAATGGTAACCTTATGCGAATAGTGACATCCATAGACTTAGGTGAGCAATGTAGAGGTAACCATATGAGAATAGTGTCATTGGTAACCTTATGTAAATAGTGCAACATTGACCTTATATAAATAGTGTCATCAGTAGCCTTATGTGAACAGTGAAATGGTGAGGCTCCAAAGGTGACCTCTTTCCATTGCCAAATTTTGATTTCATGAACAGTGTTTCTAGATGGTAGGGTGTAAAGTGTTTCTAGAATAGTAGGGTGTACAATGTTTTTTTAATGAAATGGTGTATAGTGATTCTAGAACGGTATGGTGTACAATGTTTCCAGAATAGTTGGGTGTACAATGTTTCCAGAACGGGAGGGTGTACAGTGTTTCCAGAAGGGTCGATTTTACGGTGTTTCTAGAATGGTAGGGTGTACATTATTTCTAGAATGGTAGGGTGTACAGTTTTGCCTAAATGCTATGGTGTAGAGTGCTTCTAGAACAGGGAGGATCATATTATAACCTCTATTTCAATTACCAAATTTAGAATTCATGAACAGTGTTTCCAACATCCTAATGTTTCTCCCCTTTAACATTTCCTTTGACATTAAATTCACCTAAAGACTCATTTTAATGACTCAATGTCTGATTAAATGGAAATAATTCCTATATTAATTTTCAAGAGGATCGAGATGCTTTTAGTTATTCAAAACTCATGGTTTAATGTGATCCTCTTTTAAAGGAAAATCCAGTGTATCTTAAACAACAGCTTTGTTAAATATTCTAAAGGGACAAAATGTCTTCCTCTCTAGTTCATCCTTTATGTTCTTGGGTGTGAGATGCTTGAACAATACATTCATTTTCATAAGAGTGGTGTGACTAAACATTCCTCTTTGGATTGGTTCCCCTCTATTTTTGATGCAACCAAGCAGTATCGATCATTCTTCTATATAAGGTATGATCTATAGTCTTTCTCTTTGGTACATCTCCTTCTGTTCCTACATCAGCTTTTATGGAAAATTACCCCCATCATCCAAATGTTCTTTTTCTTGGCTGCTTTCTGATGTGGCGGTGTCTCTACATCCTTAGATGGATACTATTGTCACATGGGTGGAGATCATAACCCGTTGTGTGGCTTGTTCTCGTATAATGAACGTCATGAACTGTTTGAGGATGGGGATTCATTGCTTTTCTTTTTTTATGTAAAACTGTATAGTTATCATGTTTCATCCCACTGGATCATAATGGAATTTATATAATAAAAATTTGAACAGGGTAAATAAATTGATATTGATCATATGTTATTTCTTCTTGATTTTATATATTGTGTGATATCTATGCTTACTTTGTTTATTTTGTCGTTAATTATGGATATTGGTATTGAATGTAAAGCCAGAATTAAATGATAATTGTTTGGATAAAGATAAATATGCATGTGAATGAATCTAGGGGTTGTTGTTGTAGTTTGAAGTTAATCAAATAGAGGTATTAATCATGTTTACTCAATTTGTGATAGCCTAGTGTTTAGGTTTCCTATAGTTGGAACCCACGATTATCAAATCGGTTATTGTAGGATGGATTAAAGAAATGTTTTTTTTGATAATTCCTTGAAGGGTTCTGAGTTTCCCTCTGGCTTACTTATATGATAAGAGACTAGATTATATGATGTCTGTTTTCCTGTTTCTCGTATTGTTATGTGAGATTCGATGGATGTTGTGATATATGGGACCAAGGAGGCCTACTAGTTGTGGCAGCAGTTGACGCCTACAGTGGCAAGATGCATCTTTATATGGATTTAGGTGTCTAGGAGGACACTAGGGACGATGAAATTGGATGGATGGGAATGTTTGGATTCTTACTGATTCTTATTGGTTTTTTTTCATCTTTACTTTCACCACTGCTCAAGGTAGCAAGTTTGCCTTAACCTTCTTTTGAAAGGGTGAAGATTAGCAGGGTATGCCATATTCTTTCCATGATTATCTTTTCAATGGAGGATGGGTCTATGCTCTTGATATAGGTGGAAAAGACTCGATGGGTAGTTAATCAATTCACCATGTTGAGCCCCCTTCTATTTATTAACTTATAATGTTTTTGTATAATGATTGGGAATATGGGAAATTAATGCTATAAACAAATAATTGAATAAAGGTTGTCATCACATGGGATGCGAGCTTGCTGGGCCACAATGCTGAGTTTGTAATTTGAAGGAACAAGGTTCTTTGGGTCTGATAATAATGAAATATAGTGTGTAAATTATTGATGGTTTATTAATTTTTAAATAATTAATTAATGTAATTTGAATGTAATAAAAATTGAACGATGTAATGTAATAATTCTCTTTAAATGTTATTGTTCTAATATGATACCTACTCTTAAAAGTGACAGCGAGGAGTCTGAGAGTCATTTTCTATAGTTGAGTACAAGACTATGTTATGCCCAGAGTGTGGTTGTGAGCTATAGTATATTATATACATTTTGTGTTTCTATATGATACTACACCCTATCAGTTTGGGAAACTGACAACACAAGGATTATGAGCCTTGGGGGGGTGCATTTTCCAAACATTCTAGTGGGATGATGGATGAATGACTACCCCCTTTGGACCTAATCTCTTATCTTGGTAGTTACTTGTATTGGTTGGCACATATGTTATTATTCCCCATATATGTGTGTAGAGGGCTGTAATTGCTTGTGGTTATTCATACACATATATTCTGGATATAGTTTTATATGGAATACTATAGGTGTAACGTATATAAAGTGATATGTCTTGAGGATTATTACTCGATGAGTGGGTGGTAAGGGCTTGAGGTACAATACAAAACAGATGATACACTTTATGTGAGCGGTGGTGGCTCCCAAAATCTACCTAGATACATTATTGTGTGGACGTAGTGTTTTTTTTGCATGAGGTGCATGTTTTGGTGCATCGCCCATGTGTCTGTGGGAAATCCTATTTGGAGAGGGATGGTTTGGACGTGTGACGTTGGGGAAAAGTTCCAAACCTGTGGGGATGTTGTAGTGGGGTACCCTTGATATTCAATATTACATAAAATACTCTTGTATGCATTACATGGTGAAATAAGCCCTGGTGAGGCCAGGAATATAGTTTACCTATTTAGGTGATGAGTTATTTTCACTTGTTTTTCACTGTGTTTAGCATGAATTCTTTAATTTTTCACGAGAGAATCTAAAGAGGATCAAACTGTGTATAATTTTATAGAAAACCTATGTATATATAAACTATTTTTAGGTCACATATATCCGGTAGGAGATCATGCCGGTTTCTACTAGCTTGGTGTTGCATGAGCTGTTTGGGATTCATGGTTATTATTGTTTTTACTTTCTTTTCTGTACATGATGTTTTCCCCTTTCAGTTGTAGTAGTTTTGGATGACATTACATATGCGTACTTGGGATTTCATTTATATAGTTTTCTATGTTTGAGTAGGTTGTTTTCTATCATATCTCTCTCTTTCGCATGTGTTCTTTTAGTGGGTAATGCCCCCCATTTGTGTTTTTACTATACCCTCGGTGCTAGTCACCATCCCAGGGCCTACAGGAGGTTGGACACATGGTTAATTATCTCCCTTCTCCCATTTCCAGCCCAGGAGGGGTACAATTTGTGGGAGAGGGGGTCATGAAACTAATATATTAATGCAATTAATTATCAAACTCATTGAAAAATGCAGTATATTCCTTATACAGTCTTTTTAAATGGTTGTGGATTCACTCTAAAAATAATTGTAATGCCATCTCAGATTTTTTATGAAAATATTATCTTTTATGACACTATGAATATCATATTTAAAGGTCAAATTGGTTCTTTAAGAAAAAATTATACATGCAATCACATCCCCAATGTGATTCATGAAATAATATTTTAATACTTATATCCTAGGATTTCCCCTATATTTTCATGCAATTTGACTATAATAAATCCTAGGAATATAGTATTCTAAATGAAATTTATATTTCATGTAGGTTTTTTTCAACTAAATAGTGATTCCATGTCTCTTTTGGACTATTATTTGATGCATATAGTTGAACCAGAATTCAAAATAAATTGAAATGGACTTCGTAATTGTAGTGATCATCCTCATTATCATAGGATGGAAATTGAAAACAATTTGATGATGAATGAGTGTATTTTTACTATATGTGATTATGTGAAATATCTTAGTCACATAAAAATGGATTTTTTTGCTTTTAATAGATAATACAATGCCTGAAAAACATTGGATTATATTTTGATGATATGTGGGTCCACATTAGTGAAATTCAAATGTATCATAATAATACTTCAATATCATAGAATCGATTACAAATCACAAAAAGAGTTTATATATGTCTTCCCTATTCTTTTGGCACATAACAAATCTTGAATAGTGTAAACACCCAAGGATTATATGCATGTTTCTATGGGATTTTTTTGATTATGGCTCTATATCCGGGTTAGTATATTTGGATTCAGTCGCGGTTTCATAAAAATATGGATATATACGTAATATATGTTTTATTTTTTAGTGGGGGAATGATAGTGAATCTTGGTGGTCAAAACCCCAATTTATGGATGTTTCTATACAAGAAGATCATTATGTATAGAGAATCTTTAATTGATAATGGTCCATTCAAATTCCTCAGTCATCCCCAACTGTGTCTCAATGTGTAACTCTATAATAGAAAAATAGTGATCATTAGATGAATCACTATTTTTATCATATTATATAAGTGGCGAGCTAATCCATTTACCCACCGAAAACATTATGGAGGAATGAATCCTCAAGACATTGAACTTGAGCTAAATATATGACCAATATGATCATAAACAAAAATGATTGGATAATTATAAATAAAAAAACTAAAAATATTCATGTTGAATTTTCTTAATTAACATAATTTTATTATTCCGGTGTTTTTGACGAACATACGAAGTGATTTGGGACATGATGTAAAGGAATACCCAAACCACCATATTTTCTTATGAGTTTTATTTTTTGTCACAATACATCCTTATATGTCACTATTCTTCATATATAATCATTTATATATTTTTTATATTTTCATTACATATAAAAATATTTCATCTTCCCTTCCTCTAAAATATAATTTTTCCTTATCACCTTATTAATTTATTAATTAAAAAAACCAAATTAAGGTGAATTTTTATAATGATTTCATCTTTTAATATATCATATATTAAATTTTTTAAACATATATGATTTAAAAAAATATATTATATTTCGGTAATGTTCTATTTATTGTTTTATTTACAACCTAAATAATTTATTTCCATTATATTATCTTTTCTAAATTATTACAAAATCATTTCTAGTGTGCATTACCCAAACTACATATTCACTTATTGGAGATGATGTTTTTTTTTCAATTGAAATTTATCCGTATTATGTTTTTTAATGTACACATAAATTTTATCTAAATTTCTTTATTCCCTTATTTTTATGAGAATTACTATTACAAATCCATGGATTATGATTTAATAAGAGATTACATAACTCATTCTATTATCATTTGTTTTCGTATATATTTTTTATTATCTCTTTATATTCCAAAAATATTCATGTACATATTATGACTTGATAGCGGGATCTGGAGTTTTACATTCCAATAATTCATTGTGAATTTTTTTACTCATTAGATTCCATGACTGGTTCCTGAGAAATAATATTAATACACAATGTTATTTTCTATTGGCATTGATCCTTGACATAAGTAAATAATTTATTTTTCCCATTATTTATCCATTATTTTTATTCCAATAATATATTTTATTTCTTTTTTATTCAATCGTTTCCTATGATTAAATATAAGGATAATTTTTCACATAATTTTTTACCTATTGAGTCATGTATTGTACTTATTTATAATTACATTTCACTCACTATGTGTTTTATTTCAACATTAATCTATATGCATCTCCCCCTGATATCTATTAAATTAATAGATTTTCAATTTTATTTTGAAGAACATATTGTATATTCATATAAATATATTTAGATTTAGATTTATCTCAATTTAGTATTTTTATAATTATTTACAAAATTTACATGTCTAATATTTTTGTCAGTGTTTTATGGATTGTAATTGTTAAAATCCTATAATATTATTTGTGATTGACTCAAATATTTACAGTAAACATCAGATATTGGCAATATTATATTGGGTTATTATGTCAGAGAGCCTAATAGAAAGTAGAACCTGAATAATTTCGATTTAATACTATAAATTAATTTAATAGGATTTGTTTGTCATTTTATATTTATTACATCTATCTTCATATTTTACCTATTACATACCAAATAATTAGATTATTCTCAACAAATTGTTTTCTTTATTTGTAATTAGAAACTATAGGAAAACCCATATCAAACCCCAATTTGATATTCCATGTAATTGTTTCCTATAATATATCCCTAATATGATGGGAGGGTGTGTTGAGATCCAAATTAACTAATATGAAAAAATAAATAATGTTTTTAATAATAAAATGGATCATATGAAACACACTTATTATCCCAAGAAATTCCCTATTACATTTGAGTCTGTAATGTGAAACATTCCCCTCAGATTTTGGGAATCTTATAATACTCTAATTTATAAAAAAAAATTATATCCTTTAAGAATATATTTAATTCCTATAAATATATTTGACTTATAGTTATATACTAATATCTTATCTATTTTATATGGAATCCTATCAACAATGGGAAATTCCAAAAAATACAATTCCTAAGGAATACATCAAATAAATTAAGAAGGATAAATTCCTGAAAATTATTTCCAATAAATATTTTTCTCACATTGTCTACCTTAAAATGGAGATGGAGTTATGTTGAAATAAAAAAAGTGTAGACTAATCATCTATGACTTATTAGTAATCATTGTACAGATTAAAAGGTAAACATCTAAATTTCACATTGACCTTAAAAATAATGTTCACATGGTTACATGGTAGAGTAAATATTAGCCTGTATAAAACATTATAAAATTTATATTTCCTCTCTATGTTGAAATATTTTTATGTTCCCTTACTATGGAGATGGTGATTTGTAATTCTAAATGGTCTTATAGAGTTGGTCAAAAAAAATTGATTAATAATGGTTACTTATAGAGCCTTAATTGATTAATATTATTTAGGGATAAAAATACAAAAATCCAAATTAAAAAAATACTAGAATAAGAATATGAGAAACTATCTCAATCGATAAAATGGATGAATCATGTATATAAATGATTGGAAAAAATATTATTAATGGGATATAATGTGGAAAACTAATATTATGGAACCAAGGAATGTTTCCATAAATCCCTTACCAATGGTCCAATATTTCTACTATCATGAACATAAAAAAATGAAAATAAGTTCACTGATATAAATATAGTTGATAATAATAAGAGAAAACAGTCTCCAATTGAAATTGAGAATGAAAAATCTTTTAAAATTTCTATTTCAATGTTGCATCATGAGAAAATAGTGGATGGTGTAATAATTTTATAGTAATGAATATTGAATAACTTATTTGATTATAAATCCAAGAAATCAATCATATAGTACAAGTCATATAGATAATTTCATTCACAATCCCATGATATGGAGTTTAAGCTATATGAGATAAAGGAATGAATTTAGTTGATAGAAAGTATATAATTGTCCTCTAATTAATATTTGGTGGATTAATCTCTAAGAAAAAATTATAATAATCACATTATATTTAATTTATGCTATTCGTGGTAGGGAAATGATAAACATAAATAGATAAAATAATATCTATTGGGAGGGGAATCATCCTATAATTTTATTCACATATAAGGATAATGATGAATTTCATTATTAGTATAACATATATCTATGGAAATAATTTCCATATAAAAAAACTTCCTCAAATTATTGATAAAGATGACATGATCATCATCTAATACCTGGAAATTTCCACCATGTTTTAGAAAATGTTTTTTCTGGTATTCTTCCTGATTGAGAGGCTAATTTAATAATTAACATAATCTCAAAGCTTTAAAAAATTCAATGAGTCCTTATAGTATTTCCATTATTGAACTCCATAGACCAAAAAAACTATAATGAAATCTATATAAGAGTCTCATATGACTGATTTATATTCAATGAGTTGTTCCATCCCTCTTTTAAAAACAAAAATTCATTTAATGCATATCTATGTTGATTATTAGTAACTTAATGGTATCATGATAAAGAATATGTATCCACATTCATAGATTATTATATTTTTTTTGATAAACTTTGACATTACATTTACTTATTTAATGATAATTTTTTATCAAGATATCGTAAATTAATTTTTGATATGTAGTATATTATTAATTCTACATTTTTTTAAAGGGATATGAAATATGATTTCATATTCACTTTTCTTAGAATAAAATATTATCCAATAATTATCAAGTTTGTAACAAGTTTATTCTTAAGAGATTATTGTGATAGATGATATTATTATATTATATAAATATAAGGATACAAATTATGATGATCATATTGTTATGATAATTATATTTAAAAATTAGAGGTCATATTAAAATTACTATAAATATGAAATTTGGAAATAGAAATTAACATTCATGGTATATGTTAAAAATATAGGATATATTAGAACCCATAAAAATAGCTAACTGCATAATGGTACAAACCAAAATCTTTAATAGAGATCCATTTTTTACATTGATGAGATTCTTACTATTGTTGATTTGTAATGATCTTTTCAATAGAGTCAAATCGACAAAAAAGTTATCTCAAAACGGAGAAATGATTTTCTACACTAATGAATGTGTATTGAGAATCTCTTTGGTTATTAATTTATCAATAACATAACTTTTACACACAATTTCCTTAATAGGGAACTATTGTTAATATAAAATGATTTATAAATGATGTTTATATGTTTTTTGACCATGAAAAATGATTATCTGATATTTTATTACATAAAATAGAATGAGGTTCTGGAGAAAAATTCTATAATCCATGATATAGATCATGCTATGCTAATATTAAAATTAATGATTTGATGGAATAATTTATATGGGGAAATTTTTTATAAATAATTATAATTGAATCCTAATGTATAAATTCATGTAAATAAATATTTTAAAAATAAATTATTATGGTTAGATATTAACAAGAAATATGACTTATAAATCCATTACCAATGGGGAATTTTAAATGAAATGGTAGAATCCCTATTTATAATAAAATACTATAACCTTATGCATGTTGATGTTAGAGATCAATTGAATCTTCATAGGAAAGAAATGTTTTGACAAAAAAATCATAAAGGAAAAAATATATTAATATTTATATATGATTATGAATTCATCCATTAATGATAATAATAAAAAGGATTAGAGGAATAATATTTAGATAAAAATGATGTTGAATGTAATGAGGATGTTAAAACAGTAAGGATTAATCAATTATAGTGAATAAGGTGTGATATTTTTCACATTGTTATGAATGATTTCAAAACATGAAATAATTAATGAATAATTAGATAATGATCAATGATAAAAATTCTCTATCCAAAATGCGAGCAAAAAAATTCCCAATGAATTTTGGGAGGAAAAATAATAGAATAATGTGATTAATTTTATTCTTTAATATACATCAATATTCAAATTTCCCTAACAATTAAATGAATACATTTAAAAATTCAATTGTATTATAAAACTATTGCACTAACCAATATATAAATGGAAGAATATCACCACGGATTTTGACAATACTCATCTGAACACAATTAATATAAATAAATAAAGATAGTTTTTAGTGGACCAAATTTCAATGGATTCTCATTTCATTGACATTCAGGATGACCACAAACATAACAAAAATATAATTATATATATTATATTAGTGGTGTTAAAACATATAACTACAATAGATATTATATCTAATCATGATATAGGTTTCACATCAAAGTGTTTGACAATTAAAATAATTTAATTACAAATTTATTTAAAAATTAATAATGCCAACCAACACCATGAAAATGGGAAATATAAAATTAATATCATAGCAATTTATCATAAGTTGAGAGAGTTCTTTATTTACATTAAATGAGGATGGGATCAACATATTCCACTGGTAGACTTCTCATTAAATAATAAAAACATCAAGAATTAGAATAAATATTTATGATGTCCTTTGTGGGTAGAATTTTAGAACTCCACCATGATGGTATAAATTTGTAATGTAAGATTTATCGAGGCTGAAACTATATTAAAAAATGACAGAGGAGGTAAATTCCTTTTTTAATCAAATCAATATACCATAGAACTACTATAATTTATATGATTATAGTCATAGATGATATGTAATGGTTGAGGGTTGATATATTTTTATCAATTAGATATATCTAATGAAGTGTTTCCCGAGGCTTGGGATGGAGGGAAAGTTATGTCAATAAAATATATAAACCATTTATTTTATTGATCTAAATGTATTTTGAGGCCTACTAACTTGAACTCCTTCCGAACATATCAAGTTTTATAACATCTTCCACATAACCCACCTGTGGGAGTACATACCGGATCCTTCATATATACCCAATCCATAGGAGGTATAGTTTGATAATGATCTCTATTATTAGGATAATCTGTTGATATCATGGATCAAAAAGGCAAATCCTTATGCAACAACACAACTAACCATGTTAACATACCCTAACAAAACTATAAGTATGAAGAGGTAACA
Organism: Viscum album; assembly: GCA_963277665.1. NCBI lineage: Eukaryota > Viridiplantae > Streptophyta > Magnoliopsida > Santalales > Viscaceae > Viscum > Viscum album. The sequence continues at coordinate 1,529,616,113 of OY728120.1, read as the reverse complement.
TATGAACCTAAGAATGCATTGAAACATAATTTCCATCACCTATAATTATATTATTGAGTTAAATGAAATCTAAATGGTGAAATTTACTAATTGGGAGAATTTAATAGCCCATAAATTTATTTAAATGTAATTTTTTCATGGTCAATCATCTATGTCATATAACAAAATATGTCATTTAATTTAACATATGAACCACCTAAAACCCTAAAAAATTTATTTTATGAAATTATAATATTTCATTTTGTTTATAAATATACCTAATATAAATAAAAATAGTAAAATGAGACCATATGAAATATATAAAATCACATTAATAAGACAATTTTCATCCCCTGGTACTCAATGAATAATCCCAGATTTAAAAAATAACTACAATCATTAAAAAAATACTAAGGAAATAATAATATTTAACAATAAGCGATATAACGTTGCGAGGAATTTAAATTAATTACTAATGAATGAAATATTAGGTATTTATATGTTGTAAAAAATGTTTTGGACCATTGAAATATGAAAATTGGAATCATAACCTAACTATCCCGAATGATGAACTATGTTTTAGAACAATATCCTAACAATTGGATTAGTAAAATAATCTTCAGTAATATTATGAAATATAAATTAATTGAATTTATATCACAGGAAATATAAATAAAATAATAAAATATGTTAAAGTGAATATTTTATAGGATGAAATAATATTTTTATCTTAGAAAAACAAAAAATATTTTCATTATAATTTATATTATTAATTAATTTAAAATATGAAAATAAATATTTCTTTAAATAAAATGGTTTAAAAAATAGTTGATATATATATATATATTAAAATAGTTTTACTTAATTATAGAAATTTTTTTAAAGATGAAAATTCTTTAATTCAAAAACAAATTCTACATTAAAACTAAACTAGACATTATTTAAAAATAAAAATTTATATATATAGAGAATGAATTAAAAAAATGAATTTTCTTGTTCAAATCAACATTATTATATTATTTTACTGTGATTTTATGGATTATTTCATTACTAATGTAATTTGGATTTCAATAATAAATGCTAATATAAGTACAAAATGATGTAAGAGATTATGTGAATGAATATTGGGTTTCACTTGCAGATAAATGAATATTTATAAATCTCATTTATTGATAAATCATAATAAACAAGATATTTAATTTTTAATTTTTTCAGTATTTAAATAAATAATATTTCAATCAAATATTTTATTCTAAATAACCCATTTACTCATATAATAAACTCCACTATTAACTATACCCACCTCCCAAAACACCATAAGATCCTTAACATTCAAATTCCATGCCAATATATATTACGAACATACCTATCTATGTTGAAAAAGTTTTTTATTAAAAAAAGTATACACCTTAATCCTATATAGTGTAGAAAATGGGGACATCAATGGTAGTGGAATCCATCTCAAAATATAAATCATAAGTACTTTACAACTTTTGTACCCTCTAAGTATATTCTAAATATCCTAATATAATTATATCATTATCATAATTTAATAGACCCCAACCCTATTAGCCTAGAGTTGGTGGTTACTTTATTATAGTATCATAGTTTCAAAGTACATAATCATGAACAACCAACAAGTTTATTAGTCTAAAATAACTATATACAAACTTGATTCTCATATTTCATTGTATATAAAAAATAAATATCAAAATAAAAATTACATCTTTAAAATTATTCATAATACCCTTCTTCATAAACTATGTATATTAAAATATTACTATTCAGCTCAATTACCGAATAAGAATTATGTACAATAGAAGATATAAAAAATCAATTATTCATAATCAATATAGAATGATAAATAAATGATAACTATTCAAATTTAATCATTAACACAAGAAATATTGTTTTCGATGGATAATAAAAATGTATAAATTATATGGATAGTAATAACTGTACTCCAGATGATGGAAATTATTAATATTGGACATCATGATTTTAGACATCCTTAAATCTATACCGTCAATTACTTGTTCTAGGAAATTTTAGTCTATGGGTTGGTCTATAACAGAAACACATTTAATTAAAGATTACTAATATTTCTCATGAGACCTTTCGATGAATTAAGGTGAAACATAATTCCAGAAACCATAAGTCACTACATGTATGATTTATTTACCATTTTTAATATTAATATTTTAATTCATAAATAATATTCAATATATAAAAATATCAATATTTATTAAATAATAAAAATATATTTATGTTTTCCATAATAAATATAATAACATTCAATGTAAAACAACATATATATAAATAATATATTTTATAATGAAGATGCATATCCATAAAAAATAACATAAACATTAAAGATGAATATAATTTCCACCGGACATTAGATTTAGGAATATTAATTATAATGTTAATGAAAACACAATTAATTAGGATATTAGTTCAATCCATTTTGTAACTAATTTTTTTATCAAAATCAATTTTTATTTTAATTAAAGGAATCTAGAATGGAATAATAAAAAATATGGTTATATAATGTGGTTCCACTGTAAAATAATATATAACATGATGAAGAATCAAATGGGTGTAAAAAAGTTATTGTGATGGTAAATTCCATTAATTTAATCTGCATAAAAAAATAAAGTAGTTTACATTATGTAATTAATTTTGAAAATAACCCCTTTAAGGAAAAAATTAGAAATATTTCATTAATAGTATTATGAAAATCACGAATAACATGAAATATCATTTATGAATCATATTTCAAGATAGTGTATTTTTAAAAAAAAATTTAAAAATTTTTCAAATGGTTAAAAGATATGGACGATCAAAAAGAGGTATAAGATCAACATTACTTTTAAAAATTAATATCTAAAGTGTAATTTTAAATGAATAATCATTAATGATGATTGAAAATATAAAATTTTTATATACATCAAAGGGTAATTATATACACCAAATAAATTTAATAACTTTCTAATGATAAAATTGTCTCAAGGGAGTGGAAATTGAGATAAAATCTCTTAATAAGCATTTCCCATTAGTTATTTGTTCATTAACCTCATTTATATTTAATTTTTATTAATTATAATTTGATATGAAGAACATATACATATTTATAATATTTTATTTCATTCTTTTATATCATTTTCACCCATTTTTTATTAATCGTTTTAAATATCCACATTTCATGTTTTAGCTACTATGTTTTAAAAGTATTTGTTGATTCAATTTTCTTTTTCCTAGAAATTTAATTATAGTTTTATAATATCAATAATTTTATTAATGATTTAATTATAATAATAATTAAATATATGTAAATTTGTATTAATTCATAATATAAATATGTATATATATATACACAAACAATGATCATGGAGATAGTAGGTCAAAAGTACCCATGGATACTACATTCTCTTTTCTACAGATGGAGAGAAGGAATGGTGGGTAATAATTTTTATTTATAGAATAATTTCTATATTATATATATCAGTAAAATTCATATTTATTACCATAAATTTGAATCATAAAAGTAAAATTTATCATATCACTAGGTGGATGTGGTAGTTCACACGTACTCATGACCAATAATGTCATTTTTCAACGTATACGGAGGTAAGAAGATATAAATTATACCATAGTTATATTAATATGTAAATTTTATTAAAATAATATATAATAATTAGTTCAATATTTTTAACTATCCATTTTAATTGGTTATGAAAAAAATAAAATTGCTATGCCGACACTGTAAGCCATACATATGCATGATTGATGTTTTGAATTTCATATGATGGAAAAGATTTGGAAGATTTTCCTCCCATGAAAATTGCAGACCTATTTGTATAATTAGGATACCATATTAATTACTCAAATATGGTTGATGGACTTTAATAGGTAATGTAATATTTGTTAGATATTAATGTGCCAGTGCAGATGATTTACTCTTTGTTAGTATGAATAGGTTTGATTACATCCAAATGGGCCAAGGGTTGGTCTTTTAAAAATGGAAAAAATATAGAATAATTATAAGGATTTTTAAAATATTAATTATTATAGTTTGGTAGATCTAGTTGGATTAATGGTGTGTAAATAATGTAATGATGCTTACCCTTTTATAATTGAGTTCAGCAGAACTCTTGGTATTTAATGAAGAATTAAATTCAGCTAACTTGTCATCATTTATATAAATGGATGAAATTGATATAAATGAATATACGATAATTATAAGTCAAAATACTCTCGTACAATTAATTATTTATATTTATTGGGTATATTTTCACCATTATCTTTTTTTTGACACCATGTAATCCTTTTGAAAAATTGAGGCAATATTGATGTTTCATGCACATTTATGTTAATAATGTCACTTAAAAATGAAAAATGTCCCATAAACGGACCAAATATGTTTTTTAAATCCATATCACACTCATGTTGATATATATAATATTTATAATTAATTTTATGTAATTTAAACAAATATTATTTAATGTAAAATATAACTAATGTCATTTTTTATTGAATTCTTTTAATATGACTTTAAATACTTTATAAAAAGAGATAATTTTAATATTATATAAAAAAATTGTTGTTGAATAATTTATTTACATTAGAATAAAATACAACATTATACATGGTTTGAGTGAGACACATTACATATCTTGTAAGACAAAAAAATATGGACCATGAATATTACATGAAGGCTTAGTGCATCATCATTCCTCCATCATCTTACCTACATCAACAGGAATGTATCATGCCCAAGTCACCATATGACTTCATCATTTTCACGTCCCCAACTTCTAATGAAATTCCTATGCCACCACCAACATCATATATCTCCCATAGGGATTTGTAGGATTTAAACTAGGATCTTTTGGATGTAAGATTTTGGAGTTTACTACCCAAGAACCAACCCAACTACATAAGAAATTTTAATTTAATACAATCACAAATAAATACAATTTCATAATTTAAAAAAAAAAATTAAAACACAATAATTAATTAAATATTTTTATCATAATATATTTTTTAAATAATTTATTTTATTTTTTGAATAATTTAAAAAATGTTGTGTCATCATTACATAAGAATGATTGATAGTTATATGAAATTCAAAAACTAGAAATAAATTACCATGATTAAAATAAATAATTTAAAAATAAAATAACAATTTAAAATAGAACATAATTTGTATATAACCCTATCATAAAATAATATATATATTAAAATATTAAAAGTGGCATTTTTTATTGTATCTAACTTAAATATTATAACAGAAAAAACAATAAACATGTGTAATGAGAATGTCATATATTCGAAATTTGGATTCTTACCAAAGATATATACTCAAAAACATTATACAAATTTAAGAGTTATTTTATATTCAATAACAAATTATTTTTATCCGAATTTACATAATTCACCCTAACCAAGTTGACATATATTTATTTAAGTAACTATTTATAATGAAAATATACAGATAGTAAAAATTTAAAAATATTTTTCCAAAATTTCCAAATATTATATCAATTTTATATGTAAAATTAATATAATTTGATGATGTTAATATAAGGTAAAATCTCATAATGAAACAAAACAAACATTTTTAGAAATTATTTTTATATAATGTTTTTATAATAAATGTTTCAATGAATTTTTTATAATATTTTTTATTGAGTTATGTATAACATAATATTTTTAATTAAAAATTGAAACCATTTAAAAAAATTTAAATATTTATATGAGTGATAAAAATATAGTTTTACAAAATATTTTTCACAATTAGTTGTAAAATCAATATTTTCATTAAAATGAAAAATTTTCATGAGGATAATTTTGGTATTTTGATCTTAATGTTGATATTTTGTTTTAAAAAATAGAATTTATTGATGATCCAAAATTAAATTATATTTTTTTATCATTATTATAAACAAAAATCTGCTTTCAAGAATAATTATTTATGAAAAAAATTAGTTATATATAAAATTGATTTCATAGTTCATGAGAATTAATCAATGTATTTTTTGGGTAATTCCCCATCATATATATTAGATTATGTTTAATAAAATTTATTCAATTAATTTTATTTTCTATTATAAAATGGAAATATTTTAATAAAATTATATTTCATGGTTCGTTTTAGATGGGTGTTGTGAGTTGTATACTCTTTCAAACATAGTGTTATTTTAATATAACAGCGTGTTATAATTTACCACTTTTACTAAACTATATCCTCAAAATAATAAAATTTTATTTAAAATAAATAGTTTGAAATATTAATATTATGTGGTGGAAAACCCACATCATAAATGGGGTTCATAAAACATCAACATAAAAAGTGGGAACTGGAAGTATAAAGGACACAACAAAATGGGTTTCAAAATATGATTAAAAATGGTAAAACTACAAGTATGGTAATTGAGTAGAAAAATAATTTCCAATTAATAATTTAGAGTGATATAAATCATGTATTGGTGATAGTAAATGAACAAATAAATATAACTATAATATGGGATTAAAAAAAATCAATTCATCAAAAATGATCAAAATAGAATATATATTTTTGAATATATGTTTCCTGTAATAAAGAAATTTATATTCCATATAGAATAAAAATATAATAAATATTCTTTCATTAAAAGTATAATTTTATCCTTTAATAAATTTTCACCATAATCTGTTTTCTATATCCATGTGAGGAGAATTCAATATGATATTATCATCTTGAAGCACCAAAATAAACTTCTAGTGGATACAAAATTCAAAAAAGAATAAAACTATTTTCCTTTTATAATTAATGCATCCAAAATGGTTTTCATAATGGTCATAATTCCCAAAACGAATAAACATTCATATGATGAAATGATACATTAATATATAAAATTCAAATGTAACATTAAATGTTTATCATGGATCATTCCATAAATAAATAACCCTATATCCCAAAACTCCTCTATAACCTAAACATAAAATAAGGTTTTGACCTCAATGATTATCTCATTCTATTAATCATACATATACAAAAACAAAATCATTCTTAAAAATAAAACCATTAAACTAAAAATAAAGGTTATATATACCTAAAACCAATACAATTACTCCTAAAATATCATTAGTTAGATAAAAATAAAAAAAACATATACTATAATTTTTTACCAAAATAACTGAATTGTTTTCTAGAAAACTATTTATATAAAAACAATGTCATCATAACCAAGTAATTATATTAACTAATGGAATGTGATGTATCCTTTTAACCCTTCATTTTTTAGTTCAAGCCCCAAATTCTTTTGGGATTTGATGAGTTGTCGTTTATAACTACCACACCCTACTGACGAACTAACACCCCATAATAACATGGAAATTAGGTCCTGGACCACTTTGTACATCTAGTTTCCCCACACACATATGGTCCCCAACCTAGGTCCCACCACCATGTCCAAATGGGCCATTTGAATAATGAATATATCCATTGTCCAAGACATGTTCATTATGAGGTGTTACATTTATACCCCCCATTTAGAGCACACTGTACTTACCTTGGACCCTAATTCTCATCCTATAATATCCCACACCACATAAGGCTAGGTCTTGGCTATGATTCCAAATTTTACGACTAGTACCCACTAAGAGAACATACACCATTCAATAACATGATCGTCTCACCGTATCCAGCTAGGTCCCATTAGTGGTCGCATAGACACATAGTCTCCTCCCTATGGCCCACCCATAGTTCAGAAAAGTTCATCTAACTAATAACTATCTCCAATGGCCACCATATGTTCATTACAGTGCACATATTCCTCACCCACACACCTTTTTTGAAAATGTCCTAAATGGTCACCAATCCTGATAACAACACCTGGTAAATCATTCTTCAATATGGAGTTATAACCAAGTAGGCTCTCGAAAATAATGTTTCACAATGTTTATGTGAGTTAAATTATTTATCCATTTGACCCTTTATCATTTTGGAGTGTTATAACTCTATATAATTTGGTTTTCCGTTTTAAAATTATAATTTTTTATATTTCCTATAAATTTAAAACAATACATTGTCCATCCTCCTAAATTACCAAAATCATTAATTAACATTTAAATCCCATGGTCATTGGTATGACGAAATATAAGTTCCGAAATATAAATATCTAATAAATACCTAAATATAAAAATCATATAATCATCAAAGGATTACAATACCTTTATACATAAGTGGTCTATTAATCAAATATCAATTCCAATGAAACCTATAAAAAATTAATAAAAATTATTCCAATAAATGTATCCATTAATATCCATAAACATGTTATACTCCCTTAAAATTATATTGCAAAATGGGTATCAACTCAATTAACCATTTAATTACCCTTATAATTATCAAACATATACACATTCTGTTGATCACATATCACTATGGGGAATTGTAAGACATTGCTTGGACTAATATATATCCCAAAGATTAGGGAACTGACTTTGATAATTCCCATGATCCCCACCCTAATTGAACTAAACTACAAATGGTTATATATGATTAAATGAATATCCCACCATGAAACCCTTCATTATTATATTGAAATTTTATTATCTATTAATTATATTCCATAGATAAAAAAATTCCTAGTCCATTTGGTCATTTTCATAGGTTTTCCTTTCTATAATTCTAATATAATGAAACAATAATATTTATTTCATCTGTTTTCTACACTATATTATTACTCATGAAACAATATCCATTCTTTATTTGGAGAGTTCAAGATTTTTTAATGCTTTATGTACTTAATAATATATATTTATTAATTATTATAGATAATCAAAAAAATCATTCACTCCATTTATTTCCTGATTTTGTTTCTTATAATCACAAAATTTTCAATAAAATTCTATGTTATCAAGTATCCTCCTCGATACATGATATTAAAAAAATAATAAAATATATTGTGAGAAAAAATATTAATAGTATAAATGAATTTATTTTCATCCATATAAAATGTCTTAGGATATTATCCAATAAAAATAATTGTCTTCAAAGTTGTTTATATAGTAACATTCCCAAATACATGTTTTTTAAATATATTGATGAATATTTCATTTAAATATCCTATGATTCCAATTATAACATCCTCTTCCCTTTTACCCATAGATGGTTTCTAATTTAATACATTAGTATTTATACAAAAAACATCATCTCATATAACCAATAGATTTAATAGTCTTAATCTACCAGATACACACTATATTCCTATATTATAATGGAAATATAAAACTAATATAATAAAAAAAAATTCAATCATAGATATTAGTCAAAAAACCATCCTCAAAACCTAGGAAGATGAAAATAAATAGGTAAGATCAGTACCTCAATAAGGGTAACATAAAATAGAAAGAATCATTAATCAATGAATCATAATCAATATGGAAATGTAAATGACTAAAAAAAATTTTATTTAATAAATAACATGTGTATGAAATTCTTCCACTGATAATATCAATGAAATAATATCTTTTATAATAATAACTAAATTCTCAATGGTGGAAGTGTTTAATATTTTATGTCATTATTACAATTAGTATGATTGTTTTACAATACAAACCATATTCTAATAGATTTTAATTTATTGGTAGGTATAAATCATAAGTCCTTTTAATTATTACTTATTAATTTTTCATAGGAGTCCATTAGATTAATCATGGGGTTATATGATTTTGATCCCCAGATATCAATACATGAACAATGCATTCATAATATAATGAATGATCATATCAATTCATAATTTTTTTCTTATAAATAAATATCTATATTGAGTAATGAATATTGACATATAATGGTCTTCCGTAGTCAATAAAATAAACCATCATGTAATAAAAACAAATGTATATTTATGTATGATTTATGAAATATGTTTATTCATGATAAATAATATTTATATTGAAGATAAATAATAGGTAAAATGATCAAATGACAGTAATGGTTTCTAGAGAATGATAATATGAAAACCATTCTCATAATTAAACATTAATACATGATAATTTTTGGGATAAATCAATTAATGCATCCCCTAATGATCATTTAGTATAGCGTATTTCAGAATTAGCATGTTTACAGAACAGATTATAAAATTGGATACAATAGTATTATTCAAAACATCAATGACATGATCCTAATAATCCTTCTAATGTAAAACTACATTGGATATAAGGGGGGCATACATAAAAAATGATGGCATATAAATCGCATTAAAGGAATAAAAAAGGAATAACATTAGGAAAGAAATACATGTTAGAAAATTTTAATATCAATGGATTATAAAATGAATAAGAATTATAAGGTATGATATATCATGATAATCATAATATGGGAAATGTGCCAACAATATAAAACACTTCATCCTAAATAGATCAATGATAAACCCACAATTACACAATGGTGGACCATGTCCAATAAAAGAAATATTTAAAACACTTATCCCAACATGAAATGTCATGGTAGTAAACATTACCCAATGCATTGGAGCACAATCCGGGTGCACCCATCATAATCACTTCATTCTCATGCCGAAGTATGCCTCATAGATAATATAAAATCAATTAATTAAACATATTAACTTATTCCATCATCATGGAATGTTGACTACATAAATTTTAGATCACAATTAATAACTATATGTTAAATGGTTAATAAACAGAATATAAAAATGGGTATGTTGTTAAATAAATAATTATTTTGTCATGGAAAATCACGGTGTAATTTCGGCAACATAACAATGTCATATATAAATAACAAACATTTCGTTGATGAGAGAGAAGTGGTATCTCCTAATTTATATATTAAATGAAATTAAGGAATACTTTTAATAACATATCCAAAAAATGATAAAATAAATATATAATACATAACAAAAATGAAATGCTTGATAAAAAAGAGGGTGGAATATTTCTTACAGAATTTCTGCATAGTAATGGCATAGATTAGTGAAAAATGAGAGAGTGTAAAAATGGCTTCTCATTCACATAAAATTCACTCTATATTAAGGGAATTATAATAATTTAATGACAACATAACCTATTGGGATTATATAAGATAATATCAAAGGTGGGTTCTTGATTTGAAGAAAATGGAGGAAGATAGTGATCCCTTACATGAATGTGTGAACCCAAAGGTATGGAAGAGGAATATTTGGGGCATTAAGGCGCCTTGGGGGACTCTACGGAGTAGTGTGTAGATTTATTTCATTCTCCCATGAGTTATAGTGAAGATAATTGTGATCATGGGTGTGTTTATATAGGAAATGATTTGTGTTTCTTTATTATTTTGGTTTTGGACACTATATAATCAAATATTAAAAACAAAAAAAAACCAAAAAAGGGTTTGTTTAAATGGTTTCTAGAAAAGTGTATTTGTGTAAATTATTTTATATGTCCATGTAGAAAGTGTAATAAAATATTTTTTATTCTTATTTGGAGGTGAGACACACTTTCAATTAATTGATTTTAAAATATTAAAATGTATAATATGTCTTGGGGGATTCACAAAGGCATAATAAAATAAAAAAAATAAACATTAAATAAAATTAATTTTAATTAAAAATATATATTTTTCTAAGGATACATTATATTGTATTTTTTACATCACTATAGGGCCATTATGATGTCAGAAAACCCAGCATATATTTATAAGGTATTTAATTTTTACCCAAAAAATTGATCAAATTTTGAAATTGTGAAAAATTGAAAATTGGATAACATTGAAATCTTAAATCTAAAAATAATATTCATTATATATATATATATATAATTTTCTAAATATGTGAATTTTAACTTTTTAAATTATAACCGATATTTTTTGAAAATACACGTATTTATTTAAATTAAAATACTTTTAAAACATAATAAAAATTGATTTATAATCATATAAATTAAATGATAATTAATATTTAAATTTTTATAATTATTAATAATAGATTATTAAAATATTATTTATTTCTAAAATCCATTAATTTATTAAAATAGATTTCATAATTGAATTTTATTATTAACCAACAATTCTATTTGTGCGTTAAAAATCATTTAAAAGTAATAAAAATAAATGGAAAATATATTCAATATTCTATAAAAAATACTGTACGAACTTCTATTTCATGGGTGTTGATACTTATCCCATTATTACAACAGTATTCTCCCTATGAGTATGTTATATGATGGAAGGGATTTCATGGGGTCATTCAGTGAACATGTTTTTGGATGTGATTTCGATGAGATAGAAATAATATTTTAAATGATTTCACTCATGATTATGGTGGTGGATCATATATTGTAAACATTCTAGAGAAATTTCTACATATTATATCTCCCATATATGCTTCAATAAATAGGATTCATTGGATAAAACATACAGGTCAATTCCATCAATTCCTTGGTCTACGGAAATTGAATTTGTTGAAACACCATATTTATGCATGTCCTAGGATCACTATTTAATGTCAATTTTATCAATGATAAAGATAATTTCGGGTCATTTAAATCTAATTGGATATAATAAATAAAAATAATAACATGGGTTTTCTAAAACCATAATACATCAAAATAAGAATTATATTCACCATAGTTATAGTATTTACTATCTTCCCCCATTTAGAAATTTTCCATCCAAAATGTCATGTTCCCACAACTAAAACAAATGAGGATAACTCTACTTCATCACCTCCTCTAAATCACATGTTTCATTATCATACATATGTAATCTCAACAACAATTATATTAGGGGAATTTCCTTATTTCATATAAATTTTCCTCTATGATTTAATATTATCACATATTACTCCACATATGAATGTTCATTCTCCAATAGTACCTCATATAGATAGTGTACATGAAATGGTTCTTGTATGTACATTGTTAATATGAATATATGGAATATATCATGTTCTAACAATAGGTTTGGTTAGAATGAATGTTGATAGGAAACTGCTCTAATGCAGTCATCAATCTCAATATGGTAGATGTACCTTGGACTAAACATTACCTTCCTCCGAAATTTCATCAATTTATTCCATGGAGATATATTGGGGAATAACCTGTCAGCAACATCAAATTCTAGATCTTGACTATGATTGTTAGTATAAATCTTATGTCAACTCTGAGTAGCTTTTATTTGGGGCTGAATGGTCATGACCTTTTATAACATTTATTTTATCCATTTAAAGACCGTGAAATTTTTGTTCCCCAAGATCATCCCAACATGCCGGTCTTCCATACCACTTCCCATTGGGATTTATAGGGATCCATTTTAATTCAAGAGTGGAAAATATTGTGTTAAGAGAACTCCACCAATGAAATTTGTTTTTTACTATCCTATTTTCAAGTAAATTTAACATTCTCTCAACATGTCCGCATGTTTTTGGACAGTTCTATTAGATTTTCCATCTGTTTGAAGGTGATAATTTGTAATGAAGTTTAGCTATGTGTTTAGACAATTATGAATACATTTCTGAAACATGAAGGTGAATCATTGATCTCAATGAGACACAATAGATATTTGAACTATATAATGTCATACCACATATTTGATTTATATCTATTCCTGTTGATGTAGTAAAAAATCCAATCGAATCCAAATGAAGTGTTCATTATTAGGGGGATTATGAACAATAACCTAGATATAATTGTTTCCCATTGACATCTTAATAATTAATGTTACAAACCACCTGGTGATTGTTTCTCATTTCCATGTATGAATTTTTAATGTGTGCATCATCCCATTAAGCATCTTCCTTTCATCCATCACATAATAATATTCTAGGAACATTTATATAAAATCATAAATTTCCTTCTTCATTTTATCACACCTATAGTTATCTTGGATATATAAATACTTCATTGTGTTTCCTGGTTGAAAAAAAATGTCAAACTATGTGCATCATTAGAATGTTCCCTCCTTAACTCGGTACTCGATGGAACAATTATTCATGAAAAACATCCCACAGTTCCTTATTTATTAACATTTAACACTAAGGATTTCCTTTTTCATATATTTTCCAATTTCTTCTAAATTCCCACATAATATTTTTGAGCAGATTTTATCCTATTAAGAAGTGATGGATAAGAAATAATATGTGAAATGATTGGTGATGTTCCATTATTAATTATTCAAATGCAGATCTTATAAATATCTAAATATATTAGATTCTTCTAAATTGTAATTTTTGATAGTATTTCTGGATACATTCAACATAGATCATCCAACACTTTGTTTTTATTCCCATGATGGTAGTGTATTTAGTATTTTTAATCATTGATGTGCTAAAATAATATTTTTTGTGCATATTCATCAATTTCTATGTGAATATATATTTAAGAATTTTGTGATCTGTTTATATTTCATACTTCTCCTCAAAGAGATAACGCCACCAAAATTTCATAGTGATGATCATCACTGCTAACTACAGGTCATGTATGGGATATTGTTTCTCTTGAATTTTATTCATTCTTGATTAATAGGCTACAACTTTTTCATCTTTCATCATAACATCTATCAATCCCATTTTCTACGACATAGTGAAAATTATAAAGAGTTTCCCACTTATGGGTAGTGATAGTAATGTGGGAGTGATAATCCTTCTTTTTAACTCTATGAAACATTCTTAAGATTATTAATTCCTACAAAACATGAATCTCTTTCATGGTATAATAGTAAGAGGGTATGAAAATCAAAAAAAAAATCACACAAATCGATGATAATATCCATCTAAACCAAGGAAGCTACAAATATATTTCCTGGATAATGGCCTTGACCATCCCTGAATACCTTTTATTTTTTAACGATCCATATATATCCCATTGATTGCTATGATATTCCCCAATAATGACACCTTTTTCAAAAATAACTCACATTTTTTGTTTTTATCTTAAATCATCTCCATTCATAACGTCTTTATCACATTATTCAAATCCTCTTTATGCTCCTCCTTACATTTAGAGTATATAATCTATAAATATTAACAATTTTTTTGAAATTTTCCCCAACGAATCTATTCATCAATTCCATGAAGATTTATAATGAATTACTGAGTGTGAATGGAATCACTATAAACTCAATGTAACCATACATTATTTTAAAAAACTATGGGGATATCCTATTTTTTTCACCCTTACATAGTAATATCCCAACTAATGATCCACCGTGGAGAATTACTATTCTAAACATATCTAAATGAAAACATTCTAAATTTTTGAAAATGATCCATGTTCTTCATCCTGATCTTTTTGAGCACATAATAAATATTGAAAAAGATAATTAACCCAGCCATCTTGTTGATAAATAGGTATAGTGCATCCAATGGTGAAACAAATGGTAATATAAAACATTTTTCTATATCCTCTTGTAATTATTTCTTTAGATCTGCATGTTCTACATCATCCATACATTATAGAGCATTTTATTTTTTCAACAACCCTATAGTATGCATGAATTAAAAAAATGTGACCTCTCTGCTAAGAGGAAGACCTAAAATTCATTGGGAAACACATTAGTGAATTACCTCATAGTTCGAATATCATCAAGGATGGTTTTTTATTTACACTGAATAATTTGTTCTATATACAAATTCATGTGTTTAAATAATACCCATTCATGAGATTATGTTTCTAAAAAAGATCCATACTCCTCCTTGAACATGTACCTAATTAGGGGTTTGATTCACAATACATAGAGTGATTTCATTCCTATGGAAATTTTTGTTGAATATACATAAGGGAATAAAATAAATACATATAATTTCATCAAAATACATCAAAGGGAGACATATAATATTTTCAGGAGGAACATTCCCTCTAACATTATCACATGTTACAGCGATCATATAATTGTTCCATAATGAAATAATTTTATTTGGTGAATCGATGTTCATTGAAAACATATAAGTTAAGATAATAATACATGAATTCAAAGATAATAGTATATACATAAATTTGATGTTGTGGTTACATGTAATTAATATATCGTTATACATCAGAGTATATGACCATTAATTCTCCCTTAATAATGTCAATTTTTGATGCTCGTCATGTTTATCAACCATAACAGTTGATAATTTTCTATGATAATGATAGATATAACCACATTTTTTGAAATATAACTATATATTATTCCTTATATTAACCATTTTTTCCATCCATCATAACACTATGTTTTTTCTAGAAATTGGTTATATTTTGACAATTATTTTCACACATAAAACACCTCCCAGTCCTTTTGTGACATTTCCCTATGTGCCTCTATGTACACTAGTAGAAAGATAGAAATTGGGTCCTCATTACACTATCACTTTTATCATAAGGACATTCATGGTATTCCATTTTCCTATTAATTTATATCATTGGGAATTCAACAATGTGACTATTATTAATCATGATTTTGGTTTTAGGGTTTTGAATAATCATGATATATCATACTTGATCTCCTATCAGATTTGGAATCTTATTGGGGTGGACAACAAATTTCCATTCACATGAGTTGTTAACACGACCTCTCCAATTTCTAGCCATTATCTAGAATAAATGAATTATTAAGTATTAATATCTCATAAATTAAATATTTATAGGGGTATACAATGACATTAAATGGATAACATATAAATTTCAATTATCTCCTTATCTATGGAGTTTCAAGGATTTCACCTTTGTTATCCATGATCGAATTGATAACATATATTCTTATTGGAAATTTTTATTTTTCCCCAAATAAAGGATTTTAATGATATTATTAATTTAATAATGCATGTCCCTTTGGAGTGTAAAACAAGGAGCATTGTAATTACAATTTTCATGTACATGGATACACCATGCCAGACATAGAGCACATATTCAGAGTTGTATCCCCTAGGTACGTATGTTCCAGAACTACATTAACTTCTATTATATTGACGAGGATTTATTTTCAAGATAATCCACTTACTCTATTATTATCCAAAATTATGGGGTTTTTAATAGACTTAGTCATATCCTTATGGGTTTCACTGTGGTTTTCAAACCCTAATCCCAAAAATAATTATAACATTCTATGATACAAACTATTAAAACCTTGCTCTTTATTACACATTAATACCTGAATTATTACATGAGATCTCACATAATAAAACCATGGAATATGTATTTTTATCATGTTTCTTAGAATTATGTACATTTAATAACATCTTATAACATGGTATATGAAAACATTATTGAAAATATCTTCGATATGAACATAATAATCTGTCGAACATAAAAATGGATGGAATATCCTAGGGAAATACATTTAAAAATAGTAAGATCTAAATCCCAACAAGATAATAAACAACTAAAACATGAGGAATAAAAAATGATAAAAAATAGTCATATTAATGGAGAATAAAATGATAATTAATAATTATGTATGGTAATTAATGATAATAATTACATGGGAAATGTGGCAACAACATAACACAATTCATTTTAAATATATCAAGTCCAATACCACAAAGACCCCATTGTGGAAAATTCCCCATAAATTATGTAGGTAAACACTCATATATGATGTGACTTATGATGATACTAAACAATATCCACTACATTGTAGCGCTTGCAGGGTTCAATCATTAGAATCATTTCATTCTCATGCCTAAATCATCAACATTGTTCATATAACATGGATTCATTCGACATCATAATTTAATACATGATTAAGGAATTTGAAATTAAAACATGTAATACCCCAATAAATAAATATATTTTTATAATGGTTATTATGATGGTTTGAAATGGGTATAGTATTCACTACACAATTATTTCGACATGGAAAATCACAGTGAAATTTATGAATCACAACACATCATATAGAATTTCATAAAATTGGGATGATGAGATATAAATGTGTATCTCGTCATTTATACATGAAAGTGATAATAAAGTGATATTTTATTATATATGAAAGAAAATTATAAATGAAATTATAAGAAATAATATAAACGTAATGCTTGCTAAAAGAGGAGGGTGGAATATTTATTGCAAAATTTCACAATAGTAATTACATAAGAGTGTGCCAAAATGAGAGAGAATAGAAGAGTTATATAATTCAAAATGATAACATGATGTAATGGGGAACTATAATAATTGAATTAATACATAACCAATTGAATTAACTTAGTAATATGTCAATGGAGGGTTCTTGAATTGATGTTAAGAGAAAAGGTTGAGGATCCCTTACTTGAATGTCTGACCCCAAATGTCAGGGAGATGATTCTTGGGATCATATGGGAAACTAGGTGGGACTATAGGGATTTTATGGAAGAGTTTTGTCTTTTTACAATTCGTTTTAGTGAATATAATTGGGAGATTAGTTGGGGGTATATAGGAAAAGAGGGGGACATTTTTATTAGTTTGTATTTTGGAACTACACAAGAGAATAAACAAAACCCCAAAATACCCATATTTTTTTGCAATGGTTTTTTAATATTTTTAGTGGCATAAATTATTTTATATGGTCAAGGTCTAATTTTAATAAATCATTTCCCTTTCTTTGGAAGAGGACATTTACAATCTCAATGAAATGATTTTAAAATTTTAAAATATATTACAACACTTAGAGTAATCACCATGGAATTATAAAATAAATAAAATAAAACAAAAATAAATATATATTAATGTGAAAACATATATTTTTGACCAGAATACCTTTTATAGTTATTAATACATCACTATTGGTCCAATATGATGTCATAAAACACACTGTATATTAATATGATATTATGTTTTTATCCAAAAATTCAAATGCCTTTGAAAATTATGAAAAATTGAATATTGGATAATTTTGACATCATAACACAAAAAAATAATATTCATTTTATTTAAATAATTTTTAAAATATTTTAATTTTCAATTTATAAAAAACCACTAATATTGTTTAAAAATAGATTGATTTTTTCAAAGGAAATTTATTCTTACACTAATAAAATTACAATTGAATTCATAAAAATTATATGATAATTTATATATAATAAAATTTATTTAGTAAAAATATTTTATTAAAATATTAATTATTATTAAAAACATTAATTCATCAAAATATATATCTTAATTAAATTTTAATATTTACCAAAAATACTACACCTGCATTAAAATTTATTTACAATGTTACAATAATATGATGTCAATATATTTTTAATACCAAAAAAATAATTTAAATACTCTTATATCTATGGTCCTAATAAACACCCATTTATTACACAATTAAATTCTACAATAGTATGTGTTGTGATGATGGGTCGTTTTTCGGGCAGTTTAGTGAACATGGTTTGGGTTATGATCTCGATGAGTATGAAGTTCAATCGTAAATGGTTTCTCTCATGCTTATTTTGTGAATATTGACTTGGGATAGGTCTAAGAAAGAGAAACAAATGATCTCTCCCACAAAATCATTGATAATTGAGCATCATAGGGTATGATTCTACTAGTTGAGGGAATCAAATCCTTTGTCTGTTATAAATGGATTTGATAAAACCCCATATTAATTATAGATAAATTATTACTATTAAAAGGGAACTTTATCAATTGTAAAGATTCATATCATTAATCTAAAAACAATTGGGTATAATAAAACAAAATATGTGAATTATTACTCTATAACTATAAGACATAAAAATGCAATATTTTATATAGAACAGTTCGGTTCATTATACTTTATATCCAAGAAATTAATAAAGATTTGTGTGTTAACCACTACATAATTATATTTTGTAGTAATATCAACTTGTTCACAAATATATGAAAATACAAATGAAAAAATAAATATTTGTTTTCCTGAATAGTTTCTATTTAAAAATTATTAAAAAACATTTGAATAAGATAAATGATGGAAATTTTTTTGGTGTATGGAATGTCTGTTGACAACATATATTTTAATGGCATATTAATTTTTCATTTTTTTTAAATAATGTTTAAAATTAACCATTTGGGGAAAAAAATTGCAATATTTTTTTCATACTATTTAATAAGTCAATTATATCATAAAATAACATTTATAAATAATTTATCTTAATAAATTAAAATTTGATAAAATCGTACTAAATATTATAGAAATGAAAGAAATACATATTATTTCAATAAGAGAAATAAGATCAAATTTTATTTTAAAATTTACACATAAAAAATTAAAATAAATTTAATCATTAATTACTATGAAGAATTTGATATTCATGATAAATACCTTGAAGGGTAATTATATACTTCACATAATTTAAATAAGTACATAATAATAAATTTCTCTCTAGATAGTATAAATTGATATGAAATTCCATAACAGACATTTACAATTAAATGGACGTGCATTATCCTCATATATATTATGCTAAAAAACATTGTAGAACCATTAGAGAAGACACCCATCCCATCCATCCATGGTGGCTAGGTGAAATAAGATAAGAGAAACAATTGAAGTATATAACAAAAAAATATAGGTAAATATTGTATAATGTGGATGAAATATACACTTACAAGATCCATTCAATTCAAGACAAAAAAGATTAAATATAAATTATGACAATATTAGATCAATAGGACTCTGTGTGACTATAGGTAAACTACAAACCATACTGATATAAAGTGAATGTCAAAAAAGGAATTTGATATACTATCATATTCCTTTTCCATTACCTAATTCTCCAAAAAAACATCTCCAAACTCTCAAATATAAATTTTTTTATTTGACCACCAATCCAAGAAGGAATCCACCATAGAATAAATATATATCCAAATATAAATAATAATATATTACTATATTTAAAACATAAATATTTTTACAAATAATTTTCAAAATTAAAAACAAATTGTAAATCATCCATTGGTTTCTAATAAAATCCATTCAGACACCCAGAATTAGAAAAAAAATGAAAAAATTGATAATGAATTAGATAATAATAAATAGATACCATGAATAATAAATTAGTTAAATATAACATAAATTAATAATGACCAATCCAACATGTCAAAACATGTGAGACAATAACAATGAGCACTCCATCTTGTGAAAACAAGTGAGAAAGTAACCCTTGAAAATCCATTATTTGAAAAATGCAATCATAAATAAAAACAAATATTTATAGGGATCTAAAAAGTGGGTATACATAATAGACATGAAAATAATCCCAATTCCATGCCTAGAATAGATTTAAATAGTATAATCTCCATTGTAATTTTAAAAACATAGAAGTAATGAAATCCTCAGGTGGAATTATAGACACTTGAGGTGAATGTATATTCCCGATGCACCAATAGTTACCATAATTGATATGATTTTCCAAAACTATTTAAAAATCCATGATAAATTTTTATATAATATTTTTAATGAAAATAAATTATTCTATAGAACATAAAATACAATTTTATACCAAAATAAAAATTCAAGATATTTATAGAAAACTTAGTGTTCACTTAACCTTTTCAGTATAAAATCTTACAAAAGTATATTTTAATACAGAAAATCCATTGGAAAACATATAATACCAATTCAATGAATAGAAAAGAATAATTTTTTGTAATAATAATTAATTCATGGACATATCGGTTTTTGTAGAAAAACATTACCGAAGTACAAAGACATGTCTAAAAAGCGTTAAAACAATGATTGGGGATGTGTAGATTAGGCCTACCTGATCATAGATACAAAAAAAACAAAAATATCCTATAAAAACCCAATATATCTAGCATACACCTCCCCTTTGTGATCCAACATGATTAGAGTAGATGAAATCTAATAATTATATAACTTTATAGAGGGAAACTAGATCCTGAATATAATATACCATGAGAAGATCCATAAAGTATAAATGGAATGTTCTAAAAATTCTATGACATAAATCTCTTGAACTCTATGGATGGATTATGTCAATACAATATGGGACTATGTGGTAATTATATGATAGAACATTGTCTAATGAAACATTTAAACAAAATTTTATGGTATTAAAAACTAAATGAACTATTTTATTAAGATGTCACAATGTTATGAGTAATCAGGCATGTTAAACATTCCCCATGATAGAGATTGTGTTTTGTGTTAAGGGTTTTGAAATATCTATAATTTTACTATATTAAAACCATTAATAAACCCTTCTCATTCTGGTTAATGGTTTTGAGGTGTGGCCGAATGATTTTTAAAAATTGTGTGCACCCATCCAACAGAAGATTCTCATCCACAATGATTCCTCAGTGAAACTGAATGACTTTCCCTAACTACACAACAAAATTTAGTAGACCTAAGCGCTCCAAAATTATCCCATAAACATTGTATGCGACCTCAATAGAGGACCCTAGTGAAGAACAATAATAAATGGTTAATAAGTTCATGTTATAATGTAACATAACATAAAATCATCTCACAACAGAGGATTTATATCCCTAGAATGATATCACAATTATGGACTCAAAAAAAGTTATGGCCACAAATACCTCATGATCATTTTCTACGTTCGCATCTCATGTATTTCCTATCATCAAATCTAATATACATATATAAAGGGAATAATTTTACTATATTGTACTTTATTCTATTGATCTATAATTTGGATTTATATTCCATCCATTGTGGTATCAGGGTCAAGAACAACATCCTCCCATACAATATCATGAGATTCATCCATTAGATATATTCATAAATGGGAAACAGGAAACATTTTACGCGTCATAGTAAAATTAGATACTAAAGCTAACCAATACTCCACATTTCCAAGTGGCTTGATGATCATAAAGGGGCTAAACTATATTATAGAAAACATGATATTTAAAACCAACTGATAATGTCCCATGTGAGGAGATACTCTGAGAGAAACAGGAACACTGACCTTGTAACTACCCATGATTTATGTACATGGAAATTACATTTCTTTTAAGGAATATATAAAAAATTACCCAATTATATGAAAAAATAATGTATCAGTTTAGTGACTTCCGAAACTTAGAATAAAATTTGGAAACATTTTGAGTGATCAACAATATCTAACATAAAGATCTTCCTGTTTGTTTTCCTACCTAAAACCTTTCTTTATATTCAGTGAATAGAAAGATTAAAAAGGGTGATCTCAAATGCTCATTATTGTTAGACATGGATAACATAACACATAAAATAAACATTTTATCATAAAAACATGAACATAATGCTAAAACATAAAAATCACGAGTCAAAAAATAACCCATGGTAGTATGTAAGGCATAGATCATAAATGAACATTAACCATTACAAAAAAAAATTTGACTAAAACATGTAATTGTGGAAAAATAATAAACACATAATATTATTTCCATAGTATCCAAGAAATTTCTTCCAAGACCACCAAAGTGGACAAGGTCTTTTACTAAACTGGGTTTACATGCCATCTCATCCTTGTATTACTGAACATGATTTATCTTCCCTTTCATCCATGTATTACTGAAATAGATTTACATTCAATTCCATCAATTTTTATATCAAGAGATATAATTCCTTACACAATTCATTGGATGAAGATATATATCCCACCCATCTCATAATGTAATTATTCTTACATGTTCCACAAAATCATAAACCAATCATTATAGCATACCCTATGAAATAATATGGGATTATTAATCATCACTCTATTATAACATATTCCATATAAAATATATAGAAATTATAAAAATTCTACCATCATAATCACAATAAAATTAATGTAATAATAGGGATATAAAAATAATCCTATGTCATCTTATATGGGAAATAATTATGATAAAACACTTGAACATAATTCCTACTAAAAAAATATTTTCTTCTTCAAAACATTTTTCTTCTATCAAAATTACATACAATTTTAAAAGAAAGGAATTTAATTGAAAATATATTTGAAAAATTGTAGAGGAATCATTGTGGAAATAAGGTGTTATGAAGTTGTAAAAATCTGTTCATTCCATGTAAGTTAAAAAAACATTATTCTTGTACTTTTATCAGAAGATCAAAATGTACCTCAGATGGTAAACAAATGAATGATTACTTTCATTCCACATAGTAAAAGTCAAAATGACATAAAATTGACTTTAAATATACAATGAATAATATTAATAATTTTATAAAGTCATTTTTTGTCAACCTGGAAATGGATGAAAAATATATCTCTAATAAATACTTACAAATAATTAATCTCAGAAAAAAACAAGATTGACAATTTTATCCATTACCTTAGGACCGATTTCATCAATATGTTTCTGAAACACTTGTATAGTTGGTTTAAACATATTATTAACCAATAAGTGATCCACAATAATATTTATGATATCATATATGGTTCAATTACTACTCTATATTGCCCATTTGTTTGTGAATTCCATGTTAAAGAAACATTTTGGGTAATAATAAATTACTTAATCATATGTATTTTGAATAGTTATTTTTGATATTATTACTTATATCTTATTTTATTACTTCCATAAATTGTAAAATAGTTTATATATTTTAAATATTCAGTTTATCAATATATATACAATAGACATAAAATTTTAATGAAATACACAATTCATGGAGACGGTAGTTTGTATATACACATGAATGCTATTATCATTTCCATAATAAATTGAATTGAAGTAAGTAAATGAAACATATATATATATATAGACTTCCTGAGAAAATAGAACGAGGAACACCATGTTGTCACACACTTTTCCATATATACAGCCTTCCTAACTCATCAATCATCTCTCAGAGCCAGCAGCAAAATGTGATTGTAGAAGGCTGCTTGAAAAACGGACCTGGCCATATCAATGGCCTCCACAACCTAAGAAATAATGTCCCACCAGCGTTTAGAAGTTTCATGAAGCATGTTGACTACAATCTTAACCCTTCACTATGGTGGGTTCTGAAGTTGGTCTAAGATAGATCGTACAACTTCAATCCATGATTTTGTAGCATGAGGGCTGCCACTCCCCAAGAAGAAGGGAGGATACTACTGCAGAAAGTCCCGCATAAGGTCTACCATAGATGGGGCAGATATGGGGATATTTTGAACTGATAGCATAAACTTGAGTAGACTATCCCTTAACGTAGCATTAGGGTCCCTCGAATTATCAAATGTAGGTAGTGCCACAGGAGGCCCTACGAGAGGAACCACTGGTGGTTCATGACCCACCATCTCTAGAATGCACTCATTTCCACTCTGTAGAGACACATCATGAATACGTCGTGGTGGAATTTTTCAACGATATCCAAACAAACCATTAGAAAAGGATTAAAGAAGGTGATAAAACAATTAGGGTGCAAAAAAGGTTAGGAGCATATCCTGCCTCTGTGCACTAAACAACAGACAACCGCATCAAGATCTGGGTTTCGATATAGAAGAGACAACTGAAAAGGATTATTAAATAGTTATACAACCCACTCTTAGGATTATTCAATCTAATACATAATAGACCAAAACTTCCTTATATTTAATAAACCAACAACTCAATATTCTACCCCTTGGTATAACATCACTCACATACAATAGGAAAATGCATGCTGAAATTAGATAATGCAAGGCAATATGCCTGACATTTAAATCCTATTGTGTCTATTATGATGAATGGAATGTGTTTCCATCGTATCATCTGGATGAAATGGTAAAATCAATATTTAAAATATAACATAACAATAGAAATGAAATAAAAGTGAGTCACCCAACAGTGAAATCATATCTAAAGTAACTGGCATAATCAACAACTGCAATCCCAACCGAGGGATTCAGGTTTCACCTGTACATGGGTTAGCTGCTTCAAACACAGGGTACATTCCAAATCTCTATATCTATGTATCCTGTCTAATAGAAACAGTAATACAAAAGGAAAAACTCCTCTGATACCACTTTGTAACATCCCGACCAGTCTCACATCTATGACAGTTGATAGACTGGTGCATCACATAACCTCAAGTGCATCTCCCTAAATGGAAAAGACTACCGACTAGCAGCAAGGGCCCTTTTTGTGTCCGTGGGGGATACTATTCCCTCATATGTAACAGATAATATCAAAGAGTAAGTAAAAAAACAACAAATAATAAGAAGTGATAGCATGTGAATTACTAAAATACTGGAGAATTAGTGTAAAAAATCAAAATGAATAACAATAACAAAGTGCAGAAACTCACAATAGAGTGTCATTCCATGATATGAGTCTAATCTAAATGTATGGAAAATAGAACTCAACACACAGTTAACTAAAAGAAAAGACACAAGAAGCCACTACATCATGATAAATTCCATGTCCTCTAACCCTGTCTCCATCCTATGTAGTACTGAACATTCAAGCATCAGAAGTAGCACGCTTTCCCTTGTCAATAACTGCGAGCATGTAATCTACTCGGGTGTCAATGATTCACAAGATTGGTATGTGATAAAATCCCAGTAGGCCAGCACCCACGATGTCTAAACCATTACATTTCAGGAAAAAAATAAAAATGCAGTGTGCAATTACATAACAATTTAAAATAAATTAATTACAGTGCAATGAAATAAATAAGTCGGCCCGGGTCCCAAACGACACCTATGTTTGGACACCTGCTTCAGCCTATGATGGTAGTCTAAAAGGGTACCAGTCAGTAGAAAAAACACAAACACACACGCACACAAATATATATATCCCATAATTCAAGGTAAAACCAGGAAAATGTATACCCTAATCTTGTGCTATAACATGGGGTTCAAGTCCAGTGCCAACCAGACGCACTTCCACACATCTAGGTAAATATATCAATTCTAAAGAGACTCAATTAGCACTAACATAAACCTAAAGTTCATCATTATTTAAGGTTCAATTTGAGAGTTGGTGTCCGATCCCATCCTGAATGTATCGCTACAGAACATCCGTCAATTTATCTAATGCCACTGAGCCAGTCCAAGGCTTTCATTAAAAAGAACAAGTATCGCCCAAGGCATGGATTTTCCATGAGTCCATCCCAATCTCGATAAATGTGATTGAGTTTCATCTGAGTTTGGTTTATCCACATTGGAAAAAGAAATATCACGATGGGGCCTTTTGGAAATGGTATCACTCAGAATTATTAGAATGTACGGGGAAGCCTCGGTCCAACAAAGACAACAACACCACCCCCGACACATAGAGGTAACCCGTCAGGAATGGAGGATCAAAGCATGGACCATAATATGGGACCCAACCCCATTCCATTCCATGAATTTAATTAATATTTTAATAGCAGTAGATATGACATAATCAGTATATAATGTCCGAGCATGAAAACTAACCAGTTACACCCATGCATCACAAGGCATAAATTTAATAGTAAAACACAAAAACATGAAAGGAAATATATATATCATATAAAACACAATGGATAGTGAATATTTACATAATAAATAGTTCAACAAAACAAGTTCCAATGATTCAACAATTGATTTTCATGTTCAAGATACTATTTAATTAATTTAATTACAATAAAAAGTAGCTTCACAACACATGAAAATAATCAAACAGTAAACTCGGATAATGATAGAATACACCGATGGTGTAAGCACTCCCAAAGTGGTGACCATGTATGTTGTAATAATTCATGCAACTATTAATTTAATTTAAAAACATTAAAAAGGGGTTGCACAACACCCGAACCTAATTTACATAATAGCCCGACTAACGAAAAAATATGTTGACTATGTCAGCACTCCCAAAGGGTTGTCCTATCTTGTTTCAACCATTTAATAAAATTAATTTATGATGATATAGGATGTGATATTTAAACAGAAACATTAAATTAATTTAAATAGCTAAAATTTCCCAAAGCTGGTCGGCTCCGACTAATAGCGAAACTATGCATTTTTTATAAATTAAAATGAAATAGAGGGAAAGAAAGTAGGAACCCTACCTTGTAGTCATAGATGACCCTCTGATCTGCGGTAGAATTTTATTTGACCTAAAATGGATGAAAACAAAGGATTTTTGAGAAACCCCAAAATAGGGTAACAATCTTCCGCGACGAACTGTGTAAAAATTACTCCATGAAAATGCACGATTCCAATTGTGAAACATTAGCCTTTCCCTAATGTTTACTACACACCTGGAAGAAAAGGAATAGAACTTCGGATGGATGAGAAACATCATTATGAATGGGCTACTAGTTGGTGTGACAGGAATGAGGGGTGTCCCGTTATGTGTAAGAGTGGGAGAGAGAAGAGGAAAAAAAATAAAAGAGAGAAAATAATGAAAAAGGAAAGAAAATAAAAATAATTGGAAAATTAAATGTTAAGGAAAATTTAAATAAAATATAAAGATAAAATAAAAAAATAATGTAAAGGAAAATAATAATAAAAATTAAAAATGGGACCCCCCCCATTTTAATTATTTTCATTTTCCTGTAACCCCCTCTTAATTTTATTTCTGAATTTATTTTTATCTTTTATTGATTTCTTTTAAATATCTATTAAATATATTATTAATCATTTAATGTCCTTAATTTATTATTTAAAACCCAATCACCATGCCAAATCACAACATGGAATTTTTCATGAAACACCTGCATTTATTTAAATAAAATAAAAAGATGCTTGGGACCCACAGCGAGGTGCGCATGAATGCCCCTTGGGACGCATAATAAATTTGACTATAATAATGTTAAAACCATCTCTACCAGATTATGGCTGACACGTTACACATCTAAATGGTTTTCACCTTTCCACCAATTTTCAACCATTTCATTTCCTAGTTTCTTATGCTCACTGACTTCAACCCAACGGTCGGTGTTCTACAACCTTGTACATATATGGCTTCATATGTCGGCATTAAGATGATCAAGTCCAATTTTTTATTTTATGAGAATTAAACCATTGGAATATTTTGGTCACACCCTCTTTTGAAGTCCATAGATCATGACCCTAACATATATTCAAGTGTCTACATAGTTGGCTCAGATTGGCCATCATTTTGAGGTTCATAAGTTGTACTGATGTTTAGCTCAATGCATAGAGAATGTTAGAGACATTTCTAGAACATTGAGGTGAATCTAGGATCATGATCAGATATACTATATTTTTCTACTCTATTCATCCTTAATACTTATTTGATGTAAATCTATACATGTTGGTTCAATGAGAAGTCCTCTCGAATCATGATAAATTTAGATTTCATTGTAAGACGATGCACAATGACCCATATTTCATTATATCCTATATATTTCCTTGAATGTCCAGTGACAATGTCCCTGGTAATGTTTTCCTACTTCCATGTTGGTATGACAAGTGGTTTCCACATCCGCTTAGACTTTTTCCTCTCATCAGTCACTTTTTAAAATAATAGGCACAATAATATATATTCTTCAATCTCGCATTCCATATTTTCCCAGCAAATTTTTTCATGGATATCTCAATACATCATTGTGCACTGCAGGTGAAAATATAATGTAGAGCTATGCGTGTCATTCAAAAGGTCCTTTATTCTCTCTGGATTGGATGGTACACATAACCGTAACCCAAATATCACAATTTCAACCTAGTCAACCATGAACTCTGAGTATTTCCCAATTCTGATAAATTCCTCTACGAATTGACACATCATTTCATTCATCATCATTTATTTTATCCATGAGGGATGGTAGAACAAAAATTTCTGATATTATTGACGATGTTCCCTTATTTATGATTCCCATGTCGATCTTCATTAAATCTAATAAGATTGGATCCTTCTCAATTCTCATCAATGATAGAATCACTGGATCCTTTCTATATAGAGCATCTGGTACCTTGTTTGGTTTCCAAGGTGTAATGGAATGAGCATTCATGATCTTTCATCGGCTCCTACAATCTATGTTGGTGCATATTCAACTCTTTCCGTGTGAATATATACTTGAGGATTTTGTGATCCATGAATATTTTTCACTTCTCCCCAAAGAGGTAATGGTTAATTTTTTTTAAATAGAAGATCACCAAAACCTACTCTAGATCATGTATTGGATAATTATACTCATGAAAATTCAGTTTCCTTGATGAATAGGCAATGACTTTGTCATTTTTCATCATCTCACAACCCATGACCTTCTTCAATGCATCCTTGAATACTACAAAATGTTATCCACTTGTGGGTAATGTGAGCACAAGATCAGTGATAAGCCTCATTTTCAACAACATGATTATTTCTTCCCATTCATCACTCCATGTAAACTTTACATCCTTTCAAGTTAGTATGGTATGAGGGTTGGAAAATCATGAAAAATTTCTCCCAAATCGTCAATAATTTCCCGCCAACCCCATGAATCTATGTATATATGTTACCGATGATGGCCCCGAACATCCCTCAATTGGCACTATCTTGGAGGGATCCACATATATCCTATTTCTTGTGATGATATGTCCCAAGAATTAGACCTCATTCAACCATAACTCACACTTTCTATACTTTACATAGAGGTTATCCTTCCACAATGTCTCTAGTACATTTCATAAATGATCCCCATGATCCTACTTGGTTTTTCATTATATTAGAATATCATATATTAATACTACCAAAAATTTATCTATGTAATCTATAATGTCTCTATTAATCATGTCCATGAATATTTCTAGAGCATTAGTGAGTCTGAAATGCATTACTATTGATTCATAGTGCCCGTACCTTGTATGAAAAGCAGTATAGGGGATATATTGTTTCTTCAAACATTATTGATAAAATCCCAATGAAAAATATACCTTGGAGATGTATTTTACTCCTTATAGATAATATACCAATTCATCAATTCATAACAGAGGATACTTATCCTTTATAGAGATTTTTTTTGAGCTCACAATAATCATTGAAAAGGTGCATTGACACATCCTTCTTCTTGATGAAGAGGATTGGTGTACACCATGGTTAAGAACTATGTCGTATAAACACATTATACAAATTCTCATGTAGTTTTTTATTCAGCTCCTCATGCTCTAAAATAGTCATTCTACATGGAGTCTTCCATATTGTAAATTCCCCAGGTATAAGGTCAATTGAAAATTCAACATCTCTTCTAGGAGGAAGACTAGGAAAATCCTTGTGAAACATCATTGCAAATTCACTCACAATAGGCATGACATTAAGGATGGCTACATCCATAGACTCAAAATTCTGAGCCAGATATGGATTCTCATAGGGCAGTAATGTCCATGTTTGAGATGATGGTGCTAAAGAAGATTCATCTTACTCCTAGCCCATGTATAGAATCAGGGGTTGATTCTCTATATGGAGAGTTATTTCCCTCTCATGACAATTTATTTCGGTTCTATATATGGAAAGAAAATATATGCAATTAATTGCATCAAATTCTACCACATGGAGTATGACGAGGATTAACGTGAACTTCAATCCACCGATTATGATGGAGGAGGCGTTATATTCAAGGGATGCAATGATTTCCCCATTTTTCATATTCATCTACATCATTACATCCATGATTTTTTGTGGTGTTGTGATTTTTATACCAAAAAATCGGGATACAATTGAATGCTTAGTACAAGAATCAAAAAGTACATTTTATTTTCGTGAATGAATATCTTGCATACCTATCACCACATCACTGTCGTGGTTCACTTCGGTGAAAGTGATGGAAAAAGCTGACCCTTGCGACCTTGGAGGTTGTTATTTTACTTCAAAACCCTTGGCATTTGGCACTAATTTGCAAGATTCCATGGTTCATTGCAGTTGAAGCAATGAACAATGCGTTCAGAGTTGAACGGAGTGTTCCTCTAGTATGTTGTAGTCAATGGTTTTTTGTCAATATTAAACATCTAGGTATCCTTCTATTCCACACCTAACGCATTTCCTTTCCCCCTTAATGAAATTTCTTAGATGATTCTTTCCACACCTTGGGCAAGTGGGGTGCAAGATTTTCTTATCATCATTGGATTTATCCATCAGACTACTAGAATTTTTTTCCACTTTACACTTCTTATCCCCATGATAAACCTGAGATTCTCTAATCTTAATGTAGACCTTGAGGGCACATCAAAAAAATTCCTCATAGTTTTCGAAGTCACGGATCACCAAGGAATTCAATAGGCTATGGTATATCCCACCAAATAAGCAATCAACTATGCATTCTTGGGTAATGACAAAGGTGGAGGCATATCGTGCAAGCCTTTGAATATTTCCGTATATGCTCCGATTTATTTGTCATCTTTTTTTCATGTGGTCACGAAAGTCCCTTTCCACCATAAGCCAGAGGGTGTGAGGAAAATATTTATCAAAATCATTTTCTGAATTTCCTTCCATTAAAAACCCTCGAACTCCTCTTCCTGAATCATATTTTTGATCAATGTCCACCATTAATTGGCTTCACCCACCATATAATGAGCATACATAAGAAACATATCTTGTTTGTAACATTGATGGATGGAGAATATATTTTCATTTGAGTAGATCAATAGTTTTGCGATTGAGGGATCTTAGGATCTATTAAAAGTGTGAGGGATTTTTCTAATGAAGTTCTTGATAGTGACTTCTTATTTCTTAGGGGGGTTTAATGTTCCTCCTGACCATTGTTTCTATTCAAATATTGAATTAACGTAGAGAGTATCATGACAATGTTCGGTATACCTTCTCTAATTGAATTGGGAATCTCATTAGAACAGTCAACACTTTGATCTTCTCATCTGTTTTTAGCTTGTGTCCTCATATTACCAGCCATGGGATAGAATAAAAGGAATGTTAGGGGTAACACAAAAAGGGTAATCCGAGGAAAAAATGGATTACTTATAGAAAACATTTATTTCC
Source organism: Viscum album (assembly GCA_963277665.1). NCBI lineage: Eukaryota > Viridiplantae > Streptophyta > Magnoliopsida > Santalales > Viscaceae > Viscum > Viscum album. The sequence goes on along the minus strand of OY728120.1, from coordinate 1,529,583,395 downwards.
TTAACTTATAAATATATAGGTTTCAATCTATGTTATAGATAATTTACATTCTTGCACATATTCATTGGGGAAATGATTTTAATACCATTAAAAATGGTTTATTCTAAGATTGTGATTTTACCAAAGCATATCCCCAGGGAGTTTCAAAACCATGAGTGTAGTAAGTCCCGTTTTCATGTACCAGGATACCCCTGGTCAAGCCCGAAACACCTTGTCTAAGTTTTCACGACTAGGTACAGCTGTGCCAGAGCCACCTCTACTTGGTCATAACCAAACATGGATGTATTTGCCTGATAAATCACTTACTAATCAGTCAAAAAATCATAAGGATGTAATAATTATAAATAGTCTTATCCCTAAAGATTTCACTAGGGTTTTCTAATCTTAATAAGAAATCTAATCCTATCCTATGTTACACACTATAACAACCCTATTTTATTTCAAACATAATCATAATTTATTAGATGAAATTTTACATAATACATCATATAATATCGAGAGATCTTGTGTCTGTGGGGATTAATATCATTAATTAACAAATTAAAACATGAAATAAAACATCTTTATTGAAAACTTCTTTTACTTGACCACAACATTCCATCGTACTTAACATTTCATGGGTTATCCTGAGGACATACAAAATAAAGGGGTGAGCATTAAATCCTCGTAATTCTGTAAACAAGGCATAACATGAAGAATACAATACATTTTAAGTAATAGGAATATCAATTATACATAAATGAACAAGAACATAAAGGCATGATATACCGTGATTGTCATAACATGGAAATGTGTCAACAACACTTAACATGGAATTTGCATGATACATGTCTCATTCATGTGAAACCTAAAGAAAACCCTCATTGCACTTGAATCATGAGTAAACCATCATTGGACTTGAATTATTAGGAGTAAACACCCAATGCACATGATATATCATGACACTATACATTACCCAATTGATTGGAGCACTAGTAGGGAACACCCTTCATAATCATTTCATTTTATTCATAAGTTTCCCATATAGATCATACAACAAAGATTCATTAAAATAATAATTCATTCCTATAAAAAGAGATATAGAATACATAACTGTATATACTCAATCAGAAAGTACATGTGCATAAAAGTGAATACCTTTTATATAGGAGTGGGTATGGTATTCACCACATAATGATTTAGGCATGGAAATTTTGGTGTAATTTTAGCAGCATAACGACATCAAATTGAAATTTTTAAAATGGGTTGATGATAGTGAATGTGGTATCTCTTCATTTATACATTAAATGGATAGTAAGGGTATCATGGGACATAATATACCAATATATGTAAATAAATATAGATGTATAATATAAAATAATTTCTTCAATGTAAATGAGGAGAGAGAAATTCTACACAGAGTTTCAGCATGTTATCAGATATACAATGAAGGAACCGATGATGGAGAAATGGGTGTCTCATCATTCAAACACAAATATGAAACTATATGGGAGGTAAAAAATCATACCCCAACATTCATAATTATAAAATAAAATTTCATAACAATATTAAAAAAATTGATAAAATGAGGAAGGATGGAATCCCTTACATAGAAGTGTGATCCCAAATGATTTGGAGAGGCATGAGAGAGGCTTCATGTGAGCATGGGGAGCTTTGGGAGGATTTTAGAGATAGGAGGTAAGGGGTTTCTCTAGATCCAAAGTATTTGATTGATGATGAAGTGGGATATTGGGAGGGATTATATAAGAAAGAAGAGATAATTCATTCATATTTAGGTTTCGATGACCACACATTAAACTAATAAAAAACCACAAACTAGACTATAGTTTTTTCCCAGTATTTTTTCCAAAGGGCAGTGTAATAGACAATTTTATATGTCCAAAGGCCAATCAATTTAAAATAATATGGTTAATAATGTGGAGGCGAGTCACACTCTCAAGGAAAACAATTTAAAAAGATAAAATGTTTTATAAGTCATAGAGACTCCACTAAGGTTTTGAAAAATAAATAAAAAACCTAAAATCATTTTATTTTATTGGTAAATGTGATATTGGACGAAAATAGCGTTTATAGTATTTTATTACATCACTATTTGGCCATCATTATTTCATAAAAAACATTATATAATTAAATGGTATTCAATTTTTTACACAAACATCCAACTGTCTCAGAAAATTATGGAAAATTCCCCATTGGATAATTTAGATGTATTTATTCCAAAAAATATTTATTTTATCTAAAAATATTTATTCATATTTGAATTTTAAGTTTTAATATAATAACTGACATTTATTGAAAAATAATGTGTTCTCGCAAAAACAGCTTTCAAACCATAATAAAAATTACAATTACATTAATATAATTACACAATAATTTATATTTAAAAAAATTAATTTAATAATAATAATAGTAATTCATTAAAATATTATTTAATTCCAAACTACATTAATTCATAAATTTTGATACCTTTGTTGAATATTAACTAAAAATACTATTTGTTCTTTCAAAAAATAATTTACAAAGTAACAATAATAAAATTAATATATATTATTTATTAAACAATAATATAATTCACATAATCATAGTGTTATGGTCATGTTACATAACCCCTTGTAACACCCACATTGGACTGAAGGGTAAGGTGTGAGATGTTGACAGACTCTTGGGGTGGCTCGGATAACATCACTCGGGTGGTAATCTCTACCAACATCTACTTCAACCATAGGCTGTTCCGTTCAAGCTTAACATGTAGAAGCTCAGCTTGGGCTGGGTCATGAGATAATCCAAATGATTCCACCTCCGTTACGAGCTTCAAAAAATGGGCTTCATACGGTGCAGGCTTACTAGAAGAGGGTATCACTTCCATTGTCTGAGTAAATTGGATTTTTAAAGACCTATATTTAAACTAATCATGTGATCACTATTAAACGTCTATATTTGAAATAGTCACAATTCATAATTTTATATTAAAAATTCAAAAACAAAAAACCAAATAAGTGCCAATTTTTTATAACCATTTTACATAATAATAAATTTAATCAGATCAAGAGGAACTTTCATGAATGAATGTTCGGGTTGTTATAGAACGAGCCTCCCAAAGTGAACAAAATACCAGAGTTGTAATTCCCACCAGGTAGGGTGTAGATCCTCACATATGGAGTAGTAATCCCTCGCCTACAAGTAGTGATAGATAGGGGTTCCTTTAGGGGGTTGGGAGCTCCCTTAACTAAATGACAAAGATACATAGAGTAGGCTCATCCATGTGTTGAAATCAATACCATGTTATAAATTAGTGACCCCTCAACAGATTGAGGTGAGAGACACATCTTACTAGGGAGACTAAGATATTGTGGATTAGACTAGAGCAGTGTTCCCCCAACTGAACGTGGTGTTGAGGAGTGGGCCTCTTCACATAGGTTCACTGGGTCTTGCCTCAGGTGAAAGACTGTGACAATGAGGTCTATAGTGCTGGGAACTAGAGTCAGTTCTAGAAGAATATTTCCGATAGATCACATCCTTCCAGAAATACCACTAGGAATGGTTGAGTTGTAACTGATGGAGTACATCTCTCAAATGTGTTCCATCAGGGATGTCCTGTACAGAGAGTGTGTACTCCCGATCCTTGAGTTATTCTTTTATCCTTCTTTGGAAATCCAGTAAATTGACTGAGGTTGGGGATTTATGTTTTCTTTGTTACTAAAATGAGTATATTTGGATAACCTAGAAATATGAAATGGTATATACATGAGTAGTGATGACCATGCTTAATCTTTTTGGTTTATTTTGTGGTTGTTTTTTGGTATTTTTTCATTGTGTATTTCTGAGAGACCATATTGGGTCTCGGAGTCCCCTACTGATTACTAAGTTACTCACACATGCATGAGATTCTCCCAAATGTCTTTGTTTGCTGATGATGTTAGAAGTTTTGATAGGGGAAATCTGGAAGACTGGACTTAAAGACATTAGGAGGATGGACATGGTGGCCTATGACCCGGAGGGGTCTAATAGGACTAGGGAGACAAGACGTACTGCTTCAACATCTAGATGCTTCAATACACATGTGATCATGTGGGGTCTTCTGCAGATGGACATCAGTTCTCCCATTGTGCCTTACTATTTTCATTTCTTTTGGTGGGTTGTATACTAGCCAAGTTACATGACTCAGGGCTTTACTTTCTCTTGTACTCTGGTTTCTGATTACATAGCTTTTACCATTCAACATTGACATTAGTTTAGTGCATGTCTGTACATGTATCTAGGAAAATGCCTCCCACTTTTTGGTTGATGCCTTCAGCGCTAGTCGCCAATCCTTAGCCTTCGGGAGGTGGCCTTGGCGTATGTCACGACATGGGCCCAGGGGGACGGGTCATGACAAAGTGGTATCAGATATGGTCGGTTCAACCTCAATGAACAAGGGTTTACTGTTTTTGTTTTATTCAATAGTGTTATGTGTTTTGAGTTCAGAATTTGGGTTAGGGACAATAGTGTTGGTGCGATGTTTGAGGTATCCCTACACCAGGACACTGGACACCTGTTACCCAACATGATACATGTAAACACTGGTTGTAAGGAAACGAAGATAATATGTATCTTGTATTGGCTACTGTAATTTCCATATTCATTCTCAAGTTAGTGCTCACATTATTACCCTCTAACCATGGTACATCATGATCTATCTCATTATGACTCTATGTGGACTACCAACAAGGATTCTAACACAAGGTCTTGTGGATAACCATCCTAATGATGATGCATCCATTCAGGGACCAGTGATTGAGATGGTGCCACCATGTGGTGCATCAATGATACCACCACCTGATGGTCATCATCTACTGTTGGTAGCTCTGGTAGAGGAAGTTCATAGGCATAATTCCATACATGACTTCCTGATGCAAAGAACTCCCATGTTCGGTTGACAGATATATCCTCAAGAAGTTGAGGATTGTCTTGATGTTGTGACACATGTTTTTTGCCTAGTGAGTACACTGCCTGACTTGATGGTAGTCTTGGATGTAATCCTTCCACGGGGCTCAATGAGAAGATGGTTGAGTTTGATGATTAATAATCATGATGATGTGATCCTCACTTGGAAAAACATTGAGCACCTCTTCAGTGAGGATTTATTTCTAGATACATTGCGATCTGTACAAATACAAGAGATTATCCACCTATGGTAGGGTAGCATGATGGTAGAAGAGTACTCAAGGAAATTCAAAATATAATTCTCTCAACTCCACATATATGGTGTGGGAACTTTACTTCAAGTCCCAGACCTTCATGTAGGGTCTGTGCTGGGAAATCCAGGCATCAGTGACACCTCTCCTCATTCCAAGGCATGTTGGGGTACTGGAATAAGGCCTCATTGTTGAGATCATCCTAGTGGAGGAGTAAGTTGATGTAATATACTAAAGTTGTCACAAATTATATGTGTCAAATGGATATATCATACGAATGGTGGTTGGATGATGACATAATAAGAATACCCATGCATGAAAACAGACATGTGGGTCTGTGGCAAAACAACAGCTCCAAGCAGTAGATCAGTAGAAAGAGAGGCAATGTTACGCTGGTTATGCCTAGGGTAATCTATCTATTGAGTTCCCAACATATTTTAATACATAGAGGGAGGAGATACAAGAACCTATTTGGTAGAGACATAACTTCGAGAATGGTGTTCCGCACCATGGTAGGTGGGGTTGGGGAGCTGGATGGGTAGAAACGTGTGATCCTCACCAGGCTCAGGGAGCTAGAGGATGTGGGGGAGGACAGCTGCATGTAGTTGTGGCTCATGAACAAGAAAAACAAGGATAAGATCATGGTACAACCTATGTGTTTCCCTTTGATTCATTCTTGAATAGGCATAGGTGCTTGATGTACTTTTTCTGCGAGTATTGTTCGAGACGTTGGGGTACAGGTTGGACTGTAGGCTGGACCCTCATGATTATAGGCTCATGATGGAGGAGAACCGATGATAGTGTGACTTGGCTCATGGATGCGAGAGATGCATTTGGGATCTCTTAGTAACGGATTCGAGACATTACGACGTCAATCTAGATATGAACTACTATCGTTCATGCCCTAAAAGAAGATAGTAGGAAAGCAATGTGGTATATCCCGATGGTCGTTCTGCGGTGGCAGAGTAAGAATAGAAGTTTCTTTCACAATGAGGAATGTTTCATAGCCAACAATGCTTAGTGGAGATGCCACATGGTGGAGTGGTCGGGTCATGTTTCGGGTTTTTGTGGGGCAGCTGGAGGTTTTAGGGAGTTCGCCGCTAGACCCCATGATTGAACATGTATCATGATTCTTAGTTATTTCTCCATTAGTTGTATCTAAATAAAAATTTCCCTATTATGGAATGATATTGACCATGAATGAGCTAGACATAAGAGTGGTTGATCTCGATATTTCCTCGGGTTTCGTTCTTGGTAGTCACCCAAAAAACAATAATGGACCCAGTATTTTCTTATGAGTTTGGGCCATGGATTTTCGAGGATGAAAATCATAAAGGAAATAATGTAGAGACATGGTATTTTTATACCTAATAAGGCTCTGAAATATTTCTAAGAATATTTCCATTGATGGTCGCTGATATGACGTGCAATTCCATGACCTAGTAGGCTCAGAATTATTTTTATAAAAATGTTAAGTGTTTTTATAATACACACACATGGTTAACTCATGAAAATGGGATATATCATAAATGTTTTATTAAATTATAATTCCAAGACCCCAGTTGGATGCTGAATGTGGTGCTTCCCCTAAGCGGGACATAATGTAAGTCGGCGTGGGACATTCAGACCCCTCACTCATTTCTGGTGTGCTAAATTGTTAAATTAAATTATAAATTAATTCATTTGATAAATCAAACCCAAATATCAATCAAATGTAGACTCAAATGAAAAATAAGGGACCACCGAGGAGCTAAAAACTAGGTCATACCCTAGGAAGATTATAACATTTGACAGTGTCAAGAGATTGGCATGTATGCCCACTAGGAAGATTAATTAAATAATTAAATAATTGTTTATTTAATAATTTTATTAATTAATTTAAACCAAATGATTGGTTATAAATTAATTTTCTAGAGGTGGTTAGCCTCATAATTCAGTTTGTCGAATGTCAACAAACCCTACAATAATGTCCTCTCCTCCTCATCCCGTTTACAAATGATGAACAAAGAACAACAAATCCTTGGATGAAGGAAGAACATGAAGTGAAAAAGGAAATATATTCTCTCAAACATTGTGGATTTTTCATCTTCAACTACACCAAACGAAACAATTTAGGTAGTATTTATCATTTTGGAATCCATACTCTGGTTAAATTCTCATGACGAAGGTGAATTAAATAAATTAATTCACGGATCAAAAAATAATGTATTGAATCAATTTCTACATGTTTATCTTGAAATAGAAAATATTGAAGTATGATAATAATTTATTTTTTAATTCCTCATGTTCTATATTCACAAAGATGATGGAAAATCTAACACAACCATCGATCCAAACAGAGACCTTGATTTTTATATTAATTTTTTATTCATCCTTCATGAATTCTTCATCACTATATAATTAAGCACATCAAGAACTCAATGTTTTGTTGACTGTAACATATGGATGTAGAGATCTCAACCTGAGGATCATGAATCTGCAGTCGTCACAATGTTATGGCTTAGAACGAAGATGATGCGGCCTGCGGAAGGGGCGACATGGCGGTGTGATTCCGACATGTCTTCAGGGCGTGGCTCTGGGTAGGCCAGGCATTATGGATAGCTTGAGGAGCAGTAGTGTGGTAGTCTAGAGGCGTGGTGGCATGAATAATTGGAGGCTGTGGTGGAACTTCTCGCTGGGTAGAGATACCCTACCATTTGGGGTCCATGAGAAAAAAATCGTGATGGAAGGAGTTAGATTGGAGGGAGAAAGAATTGAAAGGAAAATAAATATAAAATAATAAAGAGGGATAACATGGTGTTGGAGTCCTGCATTCAACAAGATAATTTTTTTGGTGGAATGGGTTTGGAGTTAAGGATAAATAAATAAAAAAACAAGTAATAATAATTATAAATTTTGTTTATTTATTTTTTTGATTAAAAACATTTTTCTTATAACTTCTTCATACGACATCATTTTGAAAAATTGTCGGTTGTGGAGTGACCATGACTCTGAGACATACATTCCATGTCTAATATTGGATGTCATTTTCTGGTATTTAGATCATGTACATGAAGCCCTCATGAAATATTATATTTAATAATATTATTAAATATTCGACCCACCATAACTCATGCGTGCAGCGCCCTACTGACTTGCCGCCAGAGACAATGTGATCTTGTCATTTAGATTGTTGATAAAATAATAATTTTGAATATTTATCTATGGTTAATGGATTGGGTCCATGAAGTATCCAATATAATAATTATTATTATTTTGGTATCTTGTATCCATCATATCTCCCTTATACTGTGTTGAAATGACAAACCATCTACGGTGAAAGATCTCTTAGGATGAGATGGTCATTTTGAGTTAATCCCCATGAATTTTGGAGAATGTTGGGGTTTTTCCAGGTTGGATTGTTCCCAAATACAACCAGGTACTTGGCACATAAATAAATATAATTTTAAGACAGGGTGTTCAGATGACGGGCCATCTCTTGCGATGGAACCCTAATGACATGACAGATTATCGGGTTACTTCTTTATGGAACGTCATGGTTGTTTAGGTATGAATGATAACCCGAGGAGCATAACCTGGGAGTTACTTGTAGTTAGAGTTAGGATGGCTACACCATTTATGACTTATGGTGCGGGTATTTCTTACTCCTATTCTCCGGAAGAGACAGGACTTCCCACTTCATGAGTGCAACTTCGTTTTCCTTTGAGATGGGTTTCCTATCATTGGATTTGGTACTCCCATACTAGACTAGAACATGGGTCCTCTATACCTAACTCTCATAGAGTATGAAACTCCCCTACCAGGTAGGGTACATGTCCTCTATGTTAGGAGTAGGTACTCCCCTGTCACCCTGGGTCTGGGTACTGATTATGAAATGATACAGCCCAGTAGGTAATCCCCTTCCATGCTAGGGTAGAAGTCCTCTAGACTTTGGTCAGTACTCCCTTGATGTACTAGGACGTGGGTCCCTCACAGTGAACAATCGAACAAAGTTCTAGTCCCCTAATAGGTAGGGTGTGAGTCCTCACATATGGAGTAGTACTCTCATGCCTCTAAGTAGCAATGAGGATAGGTTTCATCAGGAGAGTTGGATCTCCCCCAACAACAGGACACAATTACGAAGATCATGCCCCTCCACATGATTCAATAGATACCAAGGTAGAAGATAATGATCCCTGGACAGAATGAGGTGTGGGCCGCATCATACTAGAGCCACTAAGATATAATGTGTTAGACTGGAGTAGTGTTCCCCCCAACTAGTGGTAGTGTCAAAGTGTGGGCCTCTTCACATGGCTCCTTGGGTCTTTCCACAGGACCAAGACTATGACAACAAGGCCACTAGTGTCAGTCACTAGAGGAAGATCTATTGAAGGCTAGGGGTTGGCGCATTATTAATAATTACTGAATATGGAATAATGTTGAACCCTTATGTTTTCTTGGTGGCTGAGACGAGTATGGTAGGAAAAACTGGGCATATTCAATGACTTATACCTTAGGAGTGATGACAATGCATAATCTTTGTGGTTTAATTCATTGTTTTTATGCTACAATTCCATTGTGGGTTTATGAGAGACCATCGAGGATATCAGGTTACTCTAATGAGTACAAATTTAGTCACCTATGCATGGGCTTGGCCGATATGTGTTTTTTCTAGTGCAGACGTTCGACATTTCGATAAGGGTGCTTAGGAAGACGGGGCTGACAGAAATTATGATGGTGGACATGGTGTCCTAGGATTAAGATCGGTCTAGTAGGACAAGGAATACATGACATAATACTTCAGCTTCCAGTATATGCAGTACTCTAGCAATCAGGTGGGATCTACCACAGACGGTCATCAGTGCTCCCTTTGTTCCTTACTATTTTTAGTACTTTGGTTGGGCTTCTATATTATCCTGGTTACACCACTCAGTGCTTTAATTGTAGTTATACTATTGTTTCTGATTACTTAGTGTTCACCATTCATATTTTTGGTTTTTGTTTGTGAGTGCATGTGTGTACAGGTATCCACAAAAATGCCTCCAACTTTCCGGTTGATGTCTTCAACATAAGTCGCCAACCCCTGGCATTTGGTAGGCGAGCTTGGGCTATGACACAGCATGGGCCCTAGGGAATGGGTCGTGACATGACATATAAAAAAATGAATATATTTTACTTTTATTAAAGATTATATTACATTATAATATTATAATTTAATGAATAGAGAGTTTATTTTCACTATGGTCAACCTATATAAGAAACTAAGTTGACAATACATGGAAATATTTATCAATTACCATACCCCTCTAGATCATCTTGATGAATTATCAATAAATTTAGCCATCCTAACAGACATCGGAAAAGAAACATAAGAAATGGGTAAAATCAATAACTCTATCTTGTAATGTTAGCAATATGGACTCAAGATGTATATAATTGGAATGTAATGAAACATGACAGTGGGGGTAATATCATATTAAAAGTAGCATTAGAAAACTATTGATTTTCATAATTCATGACATCAGAATATTTATTGTCAAATGAAACAACATATACCATAGGAAAATAATGTCAAATCATGAGGTATCATACCTGATCCATAGAACATAATCTATAAAATATATCATAAAAAATAAATAAATCAATAAAAAATAGAATAACATGGAACTATGAAATACAAATTTAAATAATTTTTCACCATATTTTTAGCTTATCCAGTAATGCTGACACATTAATTTGTGATCATATCCAATAAGTCCCACCCTTTATGTTGTGATAATATCCATGAAGGCCCACATCTAATTTTCTCTTCATATTTATGGGGCTAACAAATTATGTTTTCAGTATATCCACGAAGTCCAACTATTCATTATCATAGGAGATATAAATCCTTAAAAAATGGAATATTTTATTATATACTTCCAAACTCAACATCATCAATATATTTATATATGTTCCAAATCAAATAAATAATATTTATTTATTATGAATAAGCCAAAGAATGAATATGTATTTCATCACAATTGAATGTAGAATCACATATGTACCATCAAGAATGTTATTGGTTGTTACTAAAATTGTTTCCTACAAAAATTAAACATTAGTTATATCATTTAATGTGGAATTCAGAAAACATATTTTTTGGAGATAGGTATATTTTAGATAATGATATAAATTGAAAATAAACCATAAAAAATTATTTTTAAACATTTCTAACATTATTATTAAAAAAAATTTAATTTTCCATTTTAAAAAATAATTTTTTAGTATGTGACATGAAAATATGTTTTATTAAATAATATAATATAAATACCAAAAATAAAACCATAAAAATAGACATTTGGATTTTATAATAATTTTGGGGTGAAATATCAAAATATGAACCGAAAAGGGAAATAATTTTTTATATATTCAAAATTACCTTATGAAAAACCACAATTAAAAATATAGGGATAAATATTCCATTTGAAATATGATAAAGATAAATTTAGATGTCACTAGAAAAAAAATAATTAAATTTAAATATAATTTAGGCCAACATTAGATAGATGAGTACGCACTAGCATATGGGATAATGAAATCATTTTTATAATATGGATGTTAGTCTTAACATTATTAAATTTTACAATTAAATAAATCCATCAATGAATACATATTGGACCTAAAAATGTTATTTACGATGAAAAAACAAGAAATTAAGTATATTAAGATCATGGGAGTGAATAATATAATCATATACATCCATAGTCAAGGAGGAAAATTTATGACTATTGAAATGAATTTGAATCAAGAGAACCACTTTCCATTACTCTCTACCATACTAAAAGTACAATAATATCAGTAACATCATGATAATTTCCTTATTTAATGATATGTAAATGGAAGAATTAGGAAAATTTCATGTGGCTGGAGGATTATATTACTGTAAGAAGAATCTTTTGAAAGTAAAATATGTAGGGTTTCAATAGTGATTTTAAATTATACTGTGTTTATGAATGTTTGGTGGATGTCATATTTTATATGTGGAGGGAATTATAATTTTAAATATATAACATATTAATATAAGAAAATAACATGTTTCACATGGAAGGTGAACTAACATTTGGAAATTAATGGTTTCGGGTTAATTAAGGTTGAGAAACTCCCATCCACTTATTTTGAAACTTGTTTTTAATTTTATAAGGTTTTATATATTTTAATTTTTCTTTTATAATAATTTCACTTTTCCATGATAAATAATTCATTTTCTCAGGTAACATACTCATCATTAATGAAAATAAATTCACACATATTGTCTTTTTTCGATATTCTTATTCCAAATATGATAATTATTTTATAATAATAAATTTCTAAAATTGATTAAAATAATTTTAATATAATTAATGTATCACCCAATTAAAATTATTTTGAATAAAATTAGGAATAATTTCCAAAATTATCGAATACATGATTATAAAATTTGAAAAAAATATTAATTTTCTTATATTTATATATAAATTTATTATTAGGTGACAAATATGGATTCATAAATTTTGTAACATGCATATGTCTTATAGATGTGTTAAAAATTTATTTATCTGAAAAAAACATGTTTCTTAAATATTAATCAAAAAATAATTTTTTTAGAGAAATCTATAAATTATATTATAAGATAACATTTTTATGAGGAGTAATATAATTAAATTAATATATCAAAATTTAAAATCTCTAATATTTTTATTTATCATTTTAATTAAAATATAAAATATAAATGAAATTGTTTTTATAGGATAGAGACATTCAAATATTGTCATTTATTACTCATATTTTATAATGATTAAAAATTAAAATTAATGTTAATATATCGTTATTATGATAAAAAATAATTTATCATCATTTAACAATAATGTTTCATATTTCATAACATAAATATCAATGTCTCATAAAAAGTAATTTTTATATAAATATCATTTGTATGCCTAAAATTATCTTTTTAGTTTTTTAGTAATAATTACATTTTATCAATGAATTAGTATTGTAATGTGAAAGGTAATGACACCAAAATATGAATTGATTAATTTAAAAGATACATGTTATATATAAACAACTTATAAAATTAATATTTACATGTTTATGTCATCATAATTTATACTGACATAAAATTTCATTATCATTATTTTTGATTTATGATAAGATATAAAATATTTGTAGTCATGGGTAGGATTTATACTATCATGGACATAAAATATATTTCCTGGGGCCTTTAACTCCCCATTATATTCATTACATAAAATTAAAGTTTTTTTAGTTTGGATTTGACTACTAATGAAGAAAACCCTAGTGAAGATACCACTTTTCCAAACTCAGATAAATTTTCATTATAAGGAATTCTTGAATTTAATGATATCATTTCTTCTGTTTTTCATACTGATTCCATAACTTGATAGCATCTATTTTCACATCTAATTTAGAAACTTCATTTTGATAGTCAAATTTGAAAAAATAATGTAGATATATTTTTTATATTATTTTACTATTTCATGACAAATGACATATCCAAAATATTTATTAATTTTTACTTAGTGAGAAATTATATACTCCATCATAATTAAATTAAATATATGAAATTTTAATATTCCCTTACTAATTGAAATATATAAGTATATATAATTGATATAAATGATTGAAAATTTTATTTCTAGATAGATAACAGGCATACAATATTAATAATCATATTTATTTCCAAACAATATGATTACCCAAGATATTGGGTGTTTTTCAAATCATTTTATCCAAACATACATACTGATTTGGTTTCATGAATCCTATAATATAAATTGTTTTAATAGAGATTTAATTTTAATCCATATAATGATTAAATTTCATATATTGGATTGAAATATAAAATTTTATTTAATTATTTTTTAAAAAATATGCTGTATTGGCAGATAAAAAATACATATCAAAGGTCACATCATATTCATCTATGAAAAACAAAAACAATTAATATTTCATATCACATCAAATATGTATTTAATAACTACATAAATATGTCTTCTTCGATATATATATCATTTATGTTGTTATTTATTGCCCTTATAAAATATCATACATATGTTATTATTCGATGAACAAAACTATATAATGGAATTATCTAAAATGTATCAGAAGAGAAGAGTTATTTAATTATAATAATTCACTTGATGGGTTGTCATACCATATATACTTCCTCATTACCTTGGTCTTAGACGTTTCTCTCGACTATTATTATCATTATCCATTTGATATATAATTCAATTTTCATAATTAAAAAAATATTTCATTTGATTCATTAATGTGTGGTTATATAAATAATATGTAATATCTAATCAAACATTGAATTTTTAACCTAATCTTCTAATTGTGAAAATTATAGTCTAGGTCTTCAGTCCTCCCCACATAAATCATTTTAACATTCCTTTTAAACACTCAGTTTGGGGATTCTTCTTATATTTATTCACATTTTAATTTCATTCATCACTCTAATATTTAATTGATCATTTGTTCATACATGAAACTAAGTCACTATTTTATTTTTTGTGTTTCAAATATCTTTTAATTTCATGTTAAAAATGATAATTATATATATTTGGATTCATATAATAATTGTATTTCTCAATTCATTTCTAATTTTTAATGAGTATTAATTTATAAAAATAGTTTTTGTATTAATGTAACCCATTGTTATATTGATTACTCATATTTTTGGAAATTTATTAAAATTTGGGATTCATAAGGATATTAATTTTTTCTTCTGTGTTCTAATAAAAATGAAAAATTTCTCAAAAAAAGTTATAAATCATATAGGACATATTTAACCAAATATATAAATTTATATAATTAAATGTATATAAATAATTTTTTTATTTTTTTTTATGTTCTCTATCCACAGCATAAAATTTTCACAAATTCATACTTATGGATCATAAAAAGAATGTTAATGATTAAATAATATCCACTAATACTGTTAAACTATGAGTGTAGTTCTTTCTCTTTGTTTTTCATCATGTAATGATAATGATAATACCCAAAAATCATTTTTAGGATTATTAACTCATCAGGAATATATGAAAGATCATGCATCCACTTATTCTTATCATGATTGGTATAATAGTACTTGAAACCAAAAAAATCTATAATTTACTAAATATTTATTATATTATAGATTAATTAGACATATTAAAAGGTTTTTATCAAATTTTTTCAAGTCATATTCCACAAATGTAATTAAATTGATCCAAAAAATATTAAAGATAATCCTAAACAGTAAATGTACATTTATCATGTACTAATTGAGCTACACCAGACCTCCACTACTAGATCAAGTGCTAATAACACATTCATTAAACACTAAATTTGGAATTAAAGAAGGTGAAAAAAGATAGGCCAGATTATATTTTATATTATCTAATCATTACCTCTCAAAAATCTAATAGTCTCATGAACCATATGTTTAATTACATTGAGAACTTCTAATATATGAGATTTATTTTGAAATATTGGTGAAAATATATCTATAATTGAACCCATCTTGACCCCCTTATATAGTTCTCTTAAGTTATACTAATCCTTTTTAACTATGGAATGGAAAACATAGAAGGGGTGATATTGAATTCCTAGTAAATGAAAAATGATCAATATTCATTTATGGGGTACATCATCAAAATAATAGAAGACATGATCATAAGAAAATAAATTATAAAATTTAAAAAGGAATAAAAATTGTTTTATGTATGTCATGATATCTATTAATGTAATCATAAATGGAAAAAATTAAAAATAGAAAAATGTCCCATAATCATAAGATAATAAATATCAGTAATTTAGAATAATCACTATCTTATAATATGTTATTGAAAAAATCCATCACAACATAGAAAAATAGTTACCTACGTAAAAAATATAAGAACATGGATTCATTATATTATTGTAATATCTAAAAATAAAAACACTTTATGTTTTGATCAAATCCAAGAATGATTTTCAATTTTATTTTTATAAAAACCATGTGTCATGATCATTATGTTTTCAGCACATCTAATATGGCTCATCCTTTATGTTGTGAGAATATCTATTAATTCCAGCACATCATTATATATTGTGATATAAAACTGTAACCCTTGGGTTCAAGGGGTATAAAAGGACTAATAACTTATAATCATCATATATGTGTTCTATAATTACTGAATCACATATAATTTCTTAATGAAAACATTGAAATTTATGGGTTCTTTAACATTTCCATGTGGTTTCACCGAAAAATACTTCAAGAATAGTATTTGATGATACAAAATGTCTAATCACCGAAAATATTAATTGAATATGTTCACTTATATTTTAACTCATAAAACATAGTACCAATTTTTATAAGGATATTTGTTATAATGAGAAAAATGGAATCCATATTAAATAGAGTTTGGAATTTTTTTTATAATTATCATTTAATGATAATGTTATGAGTATCATAAAAGGAAACATGAGGGTATATTTTTCAAAACCATGATAACATAAATACAATTCAAAAGAGATATTAAATAGTGATGAATGTTTTCTAGAGGAAATTTGAGGTAAATGATTAAAATATTAATGTGAAAGTGACTTAAATTTCAAAATTTTTAAAATAATTTTATTTAAACCCCCATTGTAAATATGATGATAATGATTCCATTTAAAAAATGAAAAATAATTTTTGTAAAACTACAAATGAAACATATTTTTATTTTAAAATTAGAAGGTATAACATTTTAGGTATGTGTTAATAGACACATTTTTTCATATGAGTTTATTATGATATGATGTTATTTATTCCAAACATCACGAAAATTTGAGAATAAATAAATGCATTAAGAACATTTTATTGATATGAAAATTTAATTATGAAATATAAAAGGATTAATTTATATATGATATAATACTAGGATAAATGAAATTAATATTTTAAATTAATCATCATAGGTGTATAATTTTCACCCAAAAGAAATAATTTTGTGTTAAGAAACCCTTTACCTTTACTCGTAGCCTCGGTGGAGGTTCATTGTTCCCATTAATACAATTAAAATTAATTTTCAGGACATCTTTGAGATGGATAACTAATAATAATTTCATAATAGAGTCTTCTTATGTTCATGGTAGTTAACTATATAGTATGTAAAATTATTAGGTATTGAATATAATTTCTATTTTTTTCCTTATAGGGGTTGTGTAAATCAACTTTTATAAGTAGAGGTAATGTTATTATTATAAATATAAGTTTTTATTGAAACTGGAGAACATATTACAAAATTAAAATGTACTATAATGTTTAAAATTATGTATTGGTATTTTTATAGGGTCTAGTGACTCTTATCAACTCGTTTAGTAACATGGTGTTAAATTGTTAGGTATTTTACACATAAATTTAACTCTTTCCATAATTAAATTTTAACATGATAACACATTTTTTTACCCTTGTAAACTATTTTTATGACCAATAATAAAATTCCCATTATTATATAATTTGGTTATTCTTATTAAAAATATTAATATCCTTTTTTAATATTATAATTTCAAATATGATAATAATTAAGTGAAAACATAAGTATAATCTAATAAAAAGAGTTTAAGTGGAAAATATTTTTTTCTAAAATATTTAATAATTGTTTCTAAATAAAACATTAAATAAAAAAATATATAATTTTACTTATAAAATCCATACATTACCTATATAAAGAAATAATATATATAATGTTATTCTTATATATTTATAGAATCTGTAAAATCACAATATTATAAGAAATTGATTTTTAATACTCACCTAAAAATGAATATTTTATGACAAATTTCTGAAAAATAATACAATGAAAATAGTTTTATTTTTATTATAATTTTTTAATATTTAAAAATATAAATTATAAAACTTTTGAATATAACATCAAATTGAAAACATTTAATATATTAAAAATGATTTTTATAAAAAATATTCTTTTTTAAATAATTACTCTTCTTATTCTTGATCCATATCAACTAATAATTTTAATTAGTTATATAAAATTAATATTATAAATAATTTATTATATCATTATTTAACCACAATAATCATTTACTTAAAAAATTAAAAATATATTCACAGAAATCAAATTTCCAGAAAATTCAATTTTTATTCATAAAATGATCACATTTGTTGTTTATATATACTAGTTGAATTTTATCAAAGAATTATTAATAAAAAATTACCATTTTTAAATAATTCTTATTAGTGATTTTATAAAATACATTTTTATATATTAATAAAATTTTACAAAAATAGATACAATTTTATTTCATTTCGTTTCTACTTTTATAACCTCTCAATATCTACTCATAATACCATACGATAAAATAGTTTGTTGACAATGTTACATGTACAGGATAAATTCAATAGAAATTATATATATTTCAATGAAATTTGACTTCTCTTAAAAATTATTTCATTCAATCCAAAATTGATTGAGTTTATCATCAACTTGGTCTAGGGGTAACTATAGAGAATTTACCATCATTCCAAGATCAAAAATAATTTCCCTATGATGATCTCTTTTAAAAATCAATTCCAATTATTCAACAAACAATTATTGAATTTATAATATGATAAAAAAATTTATACCTAATAAATAAATAATGATATTAAAAATTTCAAATTTAAAAATTTCTGTTCAAATTACCTCTTTACATTTTAGTTTGTTATTGGATATAAAATAATGTATTCAATATATTTTAATAATTAAATATTTAGAAATTAAAAACTCTACCTAAATTGAATAAATTTATTATAAATTTTTTTACCATAATTTAATGAAAATATAAAAATATATCTAAAAGATATATATTAATCAATATAATATTTAAAGAGACATATAATCCCAACAAACCTTAGAAATATATATATATATTTCAAAAAATATTATTTTCAATTTAATTTATTCATTAATTTGAGTTACATATTCTAGTTGATTGGTTATAATTACCCTTATTATAGAACAAGTCTTCATATACTGTGATTTTCATTCAGAAATTGACATGGGGTTATAAAATTGTTTAAGAAATTTAATTTAGTTTTCTTATTTTTGTACATAATATGGGGTCAATAGAAATAAAAAATACACTTCAAAATAGACAAAAAAATAATTTAAAAATGATTTAAATGAAGTAAATTTTTATATACATCAATTATGTATATAATAGTTATACACTATGATGTTTTTATTGATAATAAAAACATCAAGGCGGTCATTTAATGAAACTATCAATACATAAGAAAATATTCAAAACACTATAATAGTTTTTATGTAAACTATTATTTTTTGGATCCACTTTAAGAGTAGTAATATATTCAATTAATTAATATTACGTTGGCCTTAGAGGTTTTTCATGCCGATTATACTCACTAGACATGGTTTTAGTTAATTAAATAGTGTCATACTATGAAAACACTTCTCTTTATTTCACACATAAACATAATATATTACATAAAATCTTCACATGAAACAACATAGAAGATCGAGATTTCTATTGTCATTTGGTATTTTGACATTACATAACAATTTAAAAATTAAATACATCGCTTTTTTGAAATATTATTTTTCATGACCACACACATTCATTCGTAATTAGTATTGAATGGCATAACCTCAGGAAATACATTTGAAAATGATGAGTTATAAAGCCCAGTAAGGGAATTAAAAAGGGATAACATGATAAATACAATAAATTTTAGGCAATAGGAATATAAATGTAACTTAACACAAACATGAAAATAATTTCAAGATATAGAATTATTAGCATAACATGGAAATGTGGAATCAACATTTAACATGATATTAGAATGACCCCAGTCTGATTACACATGGATCATGATTAAATCCAAATTTCACTTGAATAATCATGAGTAATCCCTAATTTCACATGACTTATCAAGATACTAATCTTTAGCCAATCCATTGGAGCGCTAACATGGCGCATCATTCCTAATCATTTTATTTAATGCAAAACTGTGCTATAGAGATAATACAAAATGGAGTCATTAAACATCAAAATTTATAAAATTATAAAAGAATATTGAATTCATACATGAAACTCTATCATCAATTAGTAATTGTTCATATAGGTGAATAACCTTGATAGATAAATTGGCATGGTATTCATTACATAATGACTTTGGTTAGGAAAATCACAGTGCAGTTTCTGCAGCATAACGGCGTGACATAAGAAATAATAATAATGGTTGATGAGAGATAATGGGATTTATCATCATATATATATATATATGAAATTTACAGTATGTGGGTCATATAGATACATGTCCAAACATATGTAATGGAATTTAGATTCATAATACAAAATAATTTCTTGAATTTAAATGAGAAGAGACAAAAATTCCTTATAGAATTCTGGTATGGTAACATATGTAATTGGAAGGGATTAATTAGGGGTAAAGAGAAATATCATCCTTAAAACGTAAGGTTGGATGTATTTGGTAGGTGAGAAATCATACCCCAACAATTGTAATTGATAATAAAGTGGTACAACAACATATTAAAACATGGAAAATATATGAATGGGGATGAAATCCCTTACATGGACGAGTGATCCCAAAGGCATGGGTGGGTCCTTAGAAATGCTTAATAAGAGCTTAAGGAGTATTGGGAGGATTTATAGATAGTAGGGAGGAGGGGGGTTGAGCCTTAAAGGAATTGAGTGAAGAGGAAGTGGGTTCATGGTTGGGATTATATTGGAAAAGAGAGGAAATTGATTATTATTTAGGTTTTGGAAATCACGCATTAAACTAACCAAAACCACAAACCATCCCATGGGTTTTCCCATTTTTTCCCCAGTTTTGTGTGGAAACCATTATTTCATACGTCGAAATGCCTAACTTCTTAAAATATTATACTTTCTTATGTAGAGGTGAGTCATACTCTCAATGAAATCAATTTAAAATGAAAATTGATTTATAAGTCTAGGAGGGTCCACCAAGGCCCAATAAATTTAATAAAAAAATATAAAAACACACTATATTAAATATAAAACAAATATTGGATTAAAATAAAATTTATAGTATTTTATTACATAACTATTTGGTCATTGTGATGTCATAAAACAAATCATATAACTAAAAAGTAATTAATTTTGACCCAAAAATTCATTTGTATCAGAAAATTATGAACAATTTTCCATTAGATAATTTCAGCATCTTGATTCCAAATATAATATTCATTTTATCTAAATAATTCAATAAATATATTAATTTTTACTTTTAAAATAAAAATTGACCATTATGGAAAATTAATGCGTCTTGACAAAAACAGTTTTCAATCCATAATACAAATTACCATTGTATTCATAAAAATTATACGATCACATATATTTAATTATAAATAATTTAGTAATAATATTTTATTAAAATACTATTTTATTAAAAAAATCCCATA
Source organism: Viscum album (assembly GCA_963277665.1). NCBI lineage: Eukaryota > Viridiplantae > Streptophyta > Magnoliopsida > Santalales > Viscaceae > Viscum > Viscum album. Next base: position 1,529,561,779 of record OY728120.1, on the reverse strand, counting down.
TTTCATCAAAATTTATTTCTTAATTAAATATTAACTATAAATACAATTTGATCATTAAAAACATTTACAAAAAAATAATAAAATGAAAGTATATTCTTTATTATATACAAAAATAAGTCAAATAATCATAGTGTTGTGGTCCTGTAACATAACCCAAAACAACACCCACATAGACAGAAGGGTACGGTGTGTGATGGTGACATACAGTTGGGGAGGATCAGATAATATTGCTTTGGTGGTAATCTCTATTAACATCCACTTCTCCTGTAGGTGATTCCACTCATGCTTAACATGTATAATATCAGTTAGGGTTTGGTCAAGTGTAAAGCCCAGTCACACCACCTATTTCTCGAGCTCCCAAAAATGGTCATCATACAGAGAAATTCTACTAGATGAGGCCATCACATCCCTTTTCAGATTGAATTGGATTTGTAAAAGCTCTATATTTATACTAATAAATTGATCAATGTTCAATGGCTATATTGGAAATTTTAAAATTTAATAATGGTATTTTTAAATTCATAAAATAATGGAAGTTCATATTTTATTTAACCATTTAATTAGAACAAGTGAAATTTTTATTAATAAATGTTTGGGTTATTACAATATTCCCACCTTTTGAAATTTCTTTCTTGAAATTCCCATTTCCCACACGAAAACAGATGCATGTATCTTCTCTTCATAAATTCATCCAATTCCCACAATGTTTCTTCAAACTATTGTTTTTTCCACAACTCCATAAAAAGGGGAATTATCTTATTTCATAGAATAGTTTCCTTATGATCTATGACCTTCACCTGCTTCTCGTCATAAGAGAGTTCATTCTCTAATGGGACAACCTATGGAATGATTACCTGTGATGGGTCAGGTATGTACTTTCTCAATGATGATACATGGAATACAGCACACAGTTGAGATAAATTTGGTGGGAGTTCAAGATGGTATGCCACTACTCCAATGTGATCAAGGATTAAAAAAGGTATGATGTACCTTGGACTAAGATTTAACTTCTACTCAATCATCATAATTCTCATCCTCGGTAATATGTGGTGGAATTTCATATATTCGACGTGAAACTATAGGTATCATCGATGATTATCAGCATAGCTCTTTTGTCGAATATGAACAGATTAAATGTGATACTGGATAGTCTTAACCATCTCCACTATTTATTTGACCATTTTTGCAACTAATAGTTTTTTCTCCCCAACATCATCCCAACATGTTGGTGTTATTAAACTCTTCCCACACATGGCTTCATAAGGATCCATTTGGATTCTTTAGTGGAAATGGTTATTTTACGAGAACTCAACTAGTGTAAGATGTTGATCCCATCCTTCTTTAAATTCCATAGAGCATTCTCTAAAAAATTCCTCTAGTGTTGGGATAGTATGCTTAGATTGGAAATCAGTTTGAGGATGAAAAGTCGTACAGAAGTTCAACTCAATATTCCGAGCATGTGTCAGACTCTTCTAGATCATAGTGGTGAGTCATTGATCTCAATCAGATATAATATGTATTGGTAATGAATAAATCCTTAACACTCATTTGATATATATCTAGGAAAGTTGATCTAATGAAAAATCTTCTGGAATTGCAATGAAGTGTGCTGTATTTGTAAGACGATCCACAACAACACAGAAAGAAATTTTTCCTTTGGATGTATTCATATGTCTGTTGACAAAGTCCATGGTGATGTTATTACATTTCCATGCTAATATGGGTAGTGGTTGCATCATCCCCTTAGACTTTTCCTCTCATCCTTTACTTTTTGACATACAATGAACATTGTTGAATACACATTGATCTACATCTTCATGTTATACATCAAAATGTTCTCTCAGAGATCCAGATACATCATTTTTTTCCAAGGTGAATGGAGAAATTCCAACTATTTGCATCATCCAAAAGTTTTTTCATTAACTAAGGACATTATGGAACTCATAGTCTTGTTCCAAATCTCCAAATTCCTTATTCATTAACATTTAACTCTGAGGATTTCAATTTTTGGATAGTTTCATCTTTCTTATGAATTCCAACAGCATCCTTTTGAGAATCCTCTATCATTTCCAAAAGAGACGGTTGAGCAATAATTTTTTCAAAGGATTCATTATTTTACATTCTTTATGATTCCCATTTATAAATACATAAAATCTAAGAGTACAGGATCCTTTTCAACTCTCATCAATGATATATTTGTTTCGTCTATTCAACCTAGAGCATATCCCCCCTTTTACCCTTTTAAAGGGTTGTGATGGATTGAGTAATCATAGTATTAGATAAGCTCTAACCATCTTCTTCAGTGAATATTTATCTCTTTATGTGTGAATATATACTTGAGTGTTTTTTTATCCGTATAAATTTCATACTTCTCCCCAAAGTGGTAATGTCACCATATTTTTAAAGAGACGATTACTACATCCATATATATATTATGTGTTATATTGTTTTTCTCTAGATGTTTCAATTAGCATGAAGCATAGGCGATGACTTTGTCATTTTTAGTCAGAACATAACCCATGAACTTCTTCTAAGCATCAACGACTACCACAAAAAGTTTTACACTAGTGGGTAATGTGAGCATGGACATTGTCATAAGCCTCCTTTTCAACTCCATGAAACTCAGTTCACATTAATCAATCCAAGAAAACATTAATCCCATCCGAGATAACTTGGTATGTGGGCTGGACAATCAGGAGAGATTTCTTAGAAATTGTCAATAAGATCCATCTAACCCCAGGAAGCTACAGATATCTGTTATTGATTTTGGCCTTTTCTATACCATAATTTCAACTTTCTTGGAGGGAACCAAATATATCCCATTGCTTGTGAGGATATAACCCAAGAATGTGACTTCCATCAACTAGAACTCACACTTGATGCAGTTTTCATATGGAATATCCTTTCCCAATGTCTCTAGTAGAGTTCTTAGATTCTCTTCATGATGCTCCTTGGTGTTGTAGTATATTAGAATATATTCAATAAATACTACCACAAATTTTTTGAGGTAATCTCTAAAGATTCTATTCATCAATCCCATGAATATTTATGGTGAATTAAAAATTCCGAATGGAATTACTATAAATTCATAGTTCCTATATTTTATACAAAATATTGTATTGGGGATATCTTGTTTATTCCACATTACTTGGTAATATGCCGACCACAAATCCACCTTGGAGAATTATTGTGATCCATGTAGCTGATCTAACAAGACTTCAATTTGTGGTAGAGTATACTTGTTCTTTATCGTGGTTTTTTGAGATCATGATAATCAATTAAAATGTGCATTGACCCATTCTTATTATTGATTAAGAGGACCACTGCTCCCCATGGTGAATCACTTGGGCGTATAAAACCATTATACAGAGTTTCATGTAGTTGTTTCTTTAGCTTATAAAGCTACAGAAAAACTATTCTATATATAATCATGGATATTAGAAATAATCCTGGAATTAGATTAATGGAGAATTCAACATATCTTCTTGGAAAAAGACCAATCAATTCTTAATGAAACACTTCATCAAATTACCACACAATTGACATGCATTCAAAGATTGTATCATCCATACATTCAATCATATGAACCTGATATGCATGCTCATTGGGCAGAATCATCTACACTTGAGATGATGGTTCTAATGAAGATTTATTATCCTCATTGAAATTTTAGAAAATTAGTGGACAATTCACTATATGGATACTGATTTCACTCTAATTGAAATTTTTGTTGGACCTATATAAGGAAATAAAATACACGCCATGAATTACATCATATTCTAATAGAGGGAGTATGATGATGTTTTCCGGGAAGTTCAATCCAAAAAATATGACAAGGTTGGAGTAACATTCATGGGATGCAATGATTTTCCCATATCGGTTGTCACCGACTTCATTACTTCCATGATTTTTTGTGGTGTTGGATTGTTCTTCTAAAATATCAGGACATAAAAGAATTCATATTACTAGATTCAAAACTTTTTTTTGTTATTATTGAATAAATAACTACCATACCTATCACCACATCCTTTTCGGGGTTCACTTCGGTTGTAGTGATAGAAAAAGATCCCACATCATACCTTGGAGGTTGTTGGTTGCCTCTGAAAACCCTTATCTTAGGGAACAAGTTTTCAAAGTGCCCTGGTTCTTTGTAGTTGAAGCAATGAACAATGCATTGAGGGTCGAATTGAGTGTTCCTCTCCTCTGTCACTACTGCAGGTTTTTCTAGTTGGATAATAATGACCACGTGACCTTCTCTTCCATACCTAAAGCATTTACTCTTCCCCTCCCTGCAATTTCTGGGGTGCTTCCACACCTTTGGAAAATGGGGTGCTGTATTTTCTTAGCACCGTTGGATTTATCCATCGGACTGCTAGAATTAATGTCCACCTTATGCTTCTTATCCCCATGATACCCCTATTATTTTCTGATCTCCCATTCTAATTTGATGGGACAATAGAAAATTTCCTCATAGCTCTCAATGTCGCATATCGATAGGGATTTCCATAGGCTAGTATTTTTCCCACCAAAGAAGTGGTAAACCTTACATTCAGGGGTAACGACAAAAAAAGTGGTGTATCATAAAAGCCTTTTAATGTTTTCCTCGTATTCTCCAATGTATTCTTAATCTTATTTCATAAGGTAAATGATGTTCCATTCCAACTTATCTTGGTGGTTGTTAGAAAATATTTATTGAAAAACATTTTTTAGGAGACCATCTATTATCACGCCTCGATCTTTTAATCAGGCTCCATATTTTTCATCATTTTCCCCCATTGATCAGCTTCACCATAAATAAGATAAGAATCTAGAAGAACCATCTCTTGTTCCAAACATTGAAGGATAGAGATGATCTTTTCAAAGAAGTTGACCCATTGTTGGGAAATTTATAGATTGGATGATCCATTAAAATTAGGAGGCCTTTTTAACATGAAGCTCTAGATTGAAACATTTTATTTCTTGGGGGTGTGAACATTCCTTTTGACCCCCATTTCTATTAAAAACATTTGTTTACCGAGAGAGTATCATGAATATGTTCATGATTTATACTCCCATCGGATTGGGCATTTCATTAGAACAGTCATCACATTGATCTTCACATCTGGTATTATCTTGAGTCCTCCTTTTACCGCCAATTTGATGACATAAAAGTTAATTTAGGTGTAACACATAAATGGGAATCCAAAGACAAAAATGGAATACTTATAAAATACTTTTATTTCCTTATCCTATAAATTTATAGGCTTCAATCTATGTTATCGCTGATATACTTTTAAACATATATTCTTAGGGGGATTTCATTTATTCCATTAAAAATTGATCATGATAATCTAGTGAATTTACTAATGAATATCCCCCATGAGTTTCATAACCATGAGTGGAGAAAGGCCCATTGTCATGAACCAATTCCCGTTAATGTTTATCTCAATGCGGTGTTTTCAGGTTTTACCCCAAGATACATCTGTGCCAGAGCCCCCTCTACCTACTCATATCCAGACTGTGATATATTTTCTTGGTAAACCACTTACTCATTAATCACCAAAATTGGGTGAAGTGTTTATTATACTTACTCTTATCCCTAATGATTTCCCTCGGGTTTTCTAATCCTATTTAAAAAAACTATTCATATCCTATAATAAAGACAATAACAACCCTTCACTTTATTTCAAACTTAATCATAATTTATTACATAAAATAATCAGTTGATACAACCTATAATGTCGATAGTGATAGTTTCTTTGGGAATTTATAAAATTTCATAACTACATAAAAAATGAAATACATTTATTTATTGAAAATATCTTTTACATGACCACACACATTCCTTCGTACATAACATCACATGGGATAACGTGATGAAATAAAAGTGAAAAAGGCGAACAATAAATCCCAATGATGGAGTAAATAAGAAAAAAATGAAGAATATAGTACATGTCAGACAATTGGCATATCTATGTATCATAAGAGAATCGTGAACATAATAAAAAGATATAGCAAGATTATCATAACATTTAAATGTGGTATCTTCCTTTAACATGATATTAGCAATAGACAAGGCTAATTTGACATGGAGAATGACTAAACCTTCATTTCACTTGAATTATAATGAGAAAACCCTAATTGTTCTTAATGTATCATGATACCAATCATTACCCAGTTAATTGGAGTGTTATCAGGGCACACCCTTCTTAATCATTTTAGTTCATACAAAAGTGATCCACATAGATCCCACAAAATTGATTCATTGTACATCATAATTTATTCAATGATAATGAAATGTGGATTTCATACATGAAAATCTTTCATCAACAAGTAATTTTAAAAAAATTTGAATACCCCTGATAGAAAAATGGGCATGGTTTTCAATACACATTGACACTATCTTGTAAAATCGTTTTATAGTTTCAGCAGCATAACTATAAGGCCCCGGCCTTAAACCTTACTTAATCTTGAGTTATTACATGATTACACATTGAGGATCTTTTCAGGTTTAGAGTTTTAGAGAATTAGATCATAAAACTTGCATTACATTCCACATATAAACAAAGTGGTTACATAAAGATAGTATTCTTCATTCCCATCAATGGAAACATATTTAAAATAAACATGGATTCTTTCTTGACACTTCCTTGACACAATCATCATATCTTGTACCTTTCCCTTGTACTATGAAAAACATTTCAAAAAAACATGGGATGAGCATAAAAAGATCAGTAAGGGATATAAAAATATGGAATGGAAACATGGGTACATATATACATAAGGATGAGATCATACTTTACCCATAAAACATAACCACTTTAACATACCTCATCAAATCATGAATAAATCATAGAAATCCTAAGACGTAAAGGTAAATTGAGGCATTCATAACATCCTTACGTAGGGAGTAACCCTCTTGGTTAAGTTTGGAATACCAATCACAGTATATTCCATAAATCTCTTGGGAGAAACCTTAACGTTTCACTCCTTCACGTTACCCAATGCATTGGAGAGCTATATCGGGCTCACCCGCCCTGAGTTTATCACAGAACCACCTGTTCTCATAATAATTCCCAAGAACCTCAACGTAATAATATAACATAAAACATGCATAAAGGAAACATAACGTTCCCACCTTTCAATCACAAGATATCAATACAACACATTGATATAAAAACATTATGAAAACCATTTTCGATACCAAAATAAAAGAATAGTAAAACATGGTATTAATTTTTCTTTTAAATAGATGGCATGGCTTGTAGAGGAAGCCGAAACTCAAATAACGGTCACGACGGTGGAAAAGTCGTTGTCGCCGCATACATACGACAAAAACATTTCCTTTTTTCATTTAGTAAATGATTCGTATAAAAAAGATTCCTTTTGAATAAACGTAAAAGTCAAATGGGTTTATACACCGTATATAAGAAGGTTGTGTATAAAATAAAATATGCCTCAATGAAAGGAGATTGAGACTAAGTCCCATACAAAGATCATTTTTTTAAATAAAATTGATCTATTATGTGTATTCACTATAATTACACATAAATAAAGTGTAAATACATGATAGGACATAATAATATCATGACGTATTTTGAATGTAGGAGATTAACCCAAAGAATGGAAATTGGGTTAAGAAGTTCCCTTACCTCGTATCCGACTTGACCCGGCCATACTTTAATCTCCAGAATAATAAACTTGAGTTAATCTCTACTTTCTTAAGAACCTTTTTAAAATTCATTATTCCTTTTATACCATCTTATGAACATCATGTAATCATTTAAGTTAATAATGTTCATTTTATCGGTATTTGGTTCTTAAGTCAAAAATAGACTTCTTACACTTACATGTTGTTAATTTGGTCAAAGGATCGTTATATCCAGAATGATATTAATGATTTGGATAACATATATATCATATATATTCAGCATATACATGTATTTATAATATTACATCACATTTAGAGGTAAGAAATGAAATGCACCGTTCATGGAGACGGTAAGCCGTACGTACGCATGAACGCTACTTCCATTTCTATTTCGTATTTTATGGAATGGAATCATAATTATATAAGATTATATTATAATTCCAGTATAATAAAATATATAATATCATTAACTTTATCCTTTACACATCCCACATATGGTATAAACGAATCAAATCACTTTCAGGGGGCGGTAGTCCGCACTTCCTAAAATGAATATATCGTGTTTACCCATAAGGGAAACAATAATGGTATGCCATAAATGAAAAATACAGAAGTATAAGGAAATAATTAACATATTATATATCATATATACAAATAGTGACATCATAATGGCCACCTTTGAAGGTGTTAAATGAGTATTGAACAATCATCGTTTCGGGAGGCAGAATTTCGCCATCCACGGAAACCGTATGTTCTTTAACCATTTGATGTAGTTGTGTGAGAGTGTATCTCGAATAAATCTTATAACAACATCCTAGTATATTGAAGATACTGGTGTTGTTACAAAAGAAGTAAATAAAAAGATTTTAGGGGGTTGGAGAAGCAAAATAAAACAAATGAACATGAGAGAATGAATTACCTTTAAAAGTGTAACTCCTTTTGATTTGAGCCTAAAGGCTTCCTTTGAAAGGATTCTGCCCAAAGGGATTCCTCTAGGATGAGGATAGAGATGTGTAGAGAGTAAATGGGCAGGGTATGGCCGAGTAAAAGGCTTGAGGAGTGTGGGAAATGAGGTAGAGGTGGGGGCCTTTTATAAGAGGAGAGGAGGGGCACTTTTGGAAATCATGAAACGATTATTTTATTTTCAAAAGTGTTTCGAATTTCTAAGGTCCCACATTGATATATTTCTAAGATAAGATGAAAAGTCTTCTAAATATTCCCATCCAGTAGTTTTTGGACAAGTGTAGGTCTTAGATTTTATATTATCGTTTCATTTTATTTAAACTATTCATTAATGAGGTCATCGTTGCATCATCATTATGTCATAATTAAATTAATTTATTTAATGTATAAAAATTATAACAAAAATATCCTGATGTAGGAAATCTTTTTAGATTTCCAATGAATATTTATAATCAAAAATATAATCTTTATAACCCCATGTAATAATTCTTTTCGTAAAACATATTATGTTTGTGTCATTTTTACTTTTACGTTAAATAAAAAGTTATTTATGTCATTTCCCAACCAAAGTGGCTCCATGGGGTCCCCAAGTTGACCCATGGCTTGTCTTGGTCGTCCATGACACATCCAATGAGGGTAGGACATGTGTCAACCTCATCGCATATTATTAAAGCATTATGTTTTCCTTAGACTACACTAATTACCACTAATCGCGATTAAAAACTTAATAAGTTACTATTCACCAAAAAAATTATTTTAATCTCATTGAACCACATTTTACTTCATAATGAAAACCATGTATGTCGGATTTTTGAAATTAAAAACACAATGATGACAAAAATCCATTTAAACGGAAAATCAGTTTTTATAAGTACCACTTAGTGGTTTCACTATTCATCAAAAATTGATGTTTTTCAGAAAATTACCAAAAATTTACCCTAAGATATATTTGATATTCCAAATTGAAAAATGAAGTCTATTTTACAAAATTCAAAACATATAAGTCAAATTAATTAATTTAATAATTAATTCCCGATGTTAGAGCAAATAGCGTGTTTTTATGAAACAATAAGTATCAAAAGATTGATACTAGTTTAAGTCCGATTTCAAAGTGAAATTGATTCCAATGACCACCATTGGATTAAATGGTAAAAATATATTCAGATTACACTTTAATACCAATTCAAAATATAATCTAATCATATAAATAAATTAGATTAAAAAGCAGTTTTGATGTAAAATGCAGTATTTTTCACTATTCATTAAAAAAATTAACATTGTAAGAAAAATACGAAAAATTTATCCAATGTAAAATTAAATGTCCCAATCATAATGAATATGTTTATTTTGACAAATATAGATTATAAAATTGTCAAAATATTGATTTAAAAAGGGTTTTCCATCAAAAGGCAGTGAAACAATCTTTTAAGAATATTAGTGTATTCCATGATTAAGATTGGATTTATTTTCATTTTAAGCCTCTAAAACACTATATAATTCATTAATAGACATAGATAAAAAAATCTATTATTCATTACTTTCTTGGGATGTTACATCCTTCCCCCTTTAGAAAATTGCGTCCCCGCAATTTATTTACTTATCGAATAAATGGGGGTACGTATCCCTCATTGCATTTTCAGATTCCCATGTTGCCTCTTCAATCATGTGGTTTTTCCACAAAACCATTACCTAGTGAATCACCTTATTCCGTAACACTTGCACCTTGTGGTCAAGAATCTGGATCGGTTGTTCCTCATAAGATAGGTTCTCTTCCAGCTGAACTACCTCTGGACTCAAAACATGAGATGGATCTGGCATATACTTTCTCAACATCGAAACGTGAAAAAGATTGTGTACCTGAGATAAACTCGGAGGTAAAGCCACCCGGTATGCAACTGATCCAACTCTCTCCAGAATTTCATACGGTCCAATGAACCTTGGACTCTGCTTTCCTTTCTTACCAAATCGCATCACACTTTTCCATGGTGATACTTTGAGAAAAACATGATCACCTCCCTCAAAAGAGAGATCCTTCCTCCTGTTGTCCGCATAACACTTCTGCCTACTCTGAGCTGTTCTCATGTGCTTCTGAATCAACTGAACTTTTTCTGCCATCTCTTCTACCAATTCTGGTCCCATCAACTTCCTTTCTCCCACTTCATCCCAGAATGATGGAGTTCGACACCGCTTCCCATATAATGCCTGAAATGGTGCCATCTGTTTACTGGAATGAAAACTGTTATTATATGAAAATTCAACCAAAGAATGTTGTTGGTCCCAACATCCCTGATAATCTATAGAACAAGCTCGTAGAATATTCTCCAAGGTCTGAATTTTTCGTTCTGACTGCCCATCTGATTGAGGATGAAATGCTGTACTAAAATTTAATTCAGTACCCAACGACTTCTGAAGGCCTTTCCAAAAGTTAGAAGTGAACCTGAGATCACGATCAGATACAATGGAGAGGGGAACTCCATGCAACCTGACTATCTCTTTAAGATACAAACGGGAAAGTTGATCTAGGGAAAAAGTATCTCGTATAGCAAGGAAATGAGCAGATTTGGTCAAGCGATCAACAATAATCCAGATTGCATTATTACCTCGAGATGTCTTCGGTAATCCCACAACAAAGTCCATGGATATATTCTCTCATTTCCACTCTGGCACTGGTAAAGGCTGAAGCATCCCTTTCGGTAACTGCCTCTCATCTTTAACCTGTTGACATGTCAAACACTTCACAGTAAAATCAGCAAAATCTCTTTTGATTCCATCCCACCAGTAATACTCCCGCAGATCTCTATACATCTTAGTACTACCTGGATGAACTGAAAACGGAGAACTATGAGCTTCACATAACAACTCTCTCTTCAACTGTGAATCACAAGGCACACACAATCTCTTCCCAAATCTCAAAACGCAATCATTATCAATGTTGAATTCAGGCATCTTACCTTTCTGAACCAGCTCTACCTTTTTCTGAAACTCACTGTCTTGCTTCTGTGCTTGCTTGATTCTATCTGATAGAGATGATCTCACTGATACCTGAAACAAAACAGAAGAACATCATGTGCCAAAAACTTCTATGCCAAATTTCATCAAATTATTAACCAAAGGATCACGTTCCAAACACAACATTGTTAATGAAGCATTACTTTTTCGACTCAAAACATCAGCCACTTTATTTGCTTTTCCTAGATGGTAATGAATTGTACAATCATAATCCTTGATTAATTCCAACCATCTCCTCTGTCTCATGTTTAACTATTTCTAAGTGAATATATACTTTATACTTTTGTGATCAGTATATATTTCATACTTCACTCCATACAAATGATGCCTCCAAATTTTTAATGCGAAAACAACAGCAGCTAATTCCAAATCATGTGTAGGGTAATTTATCTCATGAGTTGTCAGCAGGCGTGAAGCATAAGAAATTACCTGATCATTCTGCATTAGGACGCAACCAAGTCCTTTCAATGAAGCAACACTGTATATAACAAACTCACCATTCCTGGAAAGTAGTGCCAAAACTAGAGAATTCACCAATCTTCTTTTCAATTCCTGAAAACAATCATCACATTCTTTTGTCCAGATAAACTTAACACCCTTCTGAGTTAGCTTAGTCATTGGACTAGATAACCGTGAAAAATTTCTAACAAACCTTTGGTAATAGCCTGCCAAACCAAGGAAGCTACGAATCTCAGTTACATTTGTGGGTCTTGGCCATTATTCAACAGCTTTTGTTTTTGCAGGATCAACGGTTATGCAATCTTTTGAAACAATGTGACCAAGGAAAAAAATTTGTTGCAACCAAAACTCACATTTGATGAATTTCCCATACAATTTCTTTTCTTTTAAGGTTTGCAAAATGTCCCTTAAATGTCTTTCATGATCCTCTTTACTTTTAGAAAACACTAAAATATCTTCAATAAAAAACACCACAAACTTATCCAAGAACTCATGGAAAATTATATTCATCAAGTCCATGAATACAGTAGGTGCATTGGTTAGCCCAAAAGGCATGACTAAAAATTCATAATGGCCATATCTTGTACGAAATGCAGTCTTCAGAACATCTTCTTACTTTACCTTCACCTGATGGTACCCTGATCTCAAGTCAATCTTTGAAAAAAACTGAGCTCCCTAGAGCTGATCAAACAAATCATCGATATGAGGAAAAGGATATTTGTTCTTAAGAATGATATTATTCAAGGCCCTATATTCAATGCAAAGTCTCATAGAACCATCTTCCTTTTTAAAAAATAAAACAGGAGCACCCCATGGTGATGTGCTAGGTCGAACGAAACCTTTCTCTAATAAATCTTGTAATTTCTCCTTCAACTCTAAAAGTTCAATTTGTGCCATTCGATAAGGGGGTTTTGAAATTGGCTTAGCATCAGGAACTAAGTCAACAGTAAACTCAACTTCCCGATCTGGTATTATTCTAGGAAACTCATCCGGAAAAACATCAGGATACTCATTTACCACTGGCACATCATTAATCTGAACAGTTCCTTTATTTTCAACGACGTCTGCAAGGTAACATTCATTTCCATATTTTACAAGTTTCTTGGCCTCTTGATAAGTTATCAACAGGAAGGGTTCTTTCATGTACAGAAACTGAATGTCTTTCTGAAAAGAAACTTCTTTATCTCTACAGTCATTCTTAGCATGGTAAATAGAGAGCCAATCCACACCTAGGATAACATCAAACTCTTCTAGAGGTAGAACAATAAGGTTTTCAAGTAGGTTCTTTCCATAGATAAGGATAAGAAGATTCTTATAAATTCTTTTTTCCTCAACATTCCCCCTAGGTGTTTTTACCAAAAGTTCAGGAGTCATTTCTTGAGATGGTATTCCCATTTTACTAGAAAAGATTTCAGAGATGAAAGAATGTGTAGACCCCGAATCAAACAACACACTGACATAATATGAAAAAACAAACAAAGTACCTGATACAACTTCATTTGATGGCCCGACGTCTGCTGAAGTAGTTGCAAAAGATTTCACCACCCCTTTCTGCTTGTAGTCTAACTGCTTCCCATCACTCAAACTCTTTTTCGGACACTAATTTGCATAGTGACCCATCTCATTGCACTTATAACATTTCACTAACTGCAAATAAAATTTGTTCTCACCTTCACCTTGATCCTTTTCAGTGCAATAAAGAGCCTTATGTCCCATCTTACCACATCGGTAGCACTTTCCAAAATTCAGAAGACATTCCCCAGCATGCCTTTTTCCACATTTATCACAAACTGGAAACTTTTTTTTCTTACCATCAGACGTTTTTGAAGAATTCTTACCTTTCTCCTGCCACCTCGGTCTCTTCTTCGGCTGGTTGTTATAGAACACTTGGTCATCGGCAAACTCCATTTCCACCTTCTCAGTACATCGAACAAGCATTTCATAATTTTTAATCTCACTAGAAGCTAATGCCCTTAGAAATTATGGCTTTAATCCTGAGTAAAAACGATTGATTTTACTATCAAGGTCTCAGATAAAATTTGGAGCATACCTTGCCAATCGAGTGAACCTTTCTTCATAGGCAGCCACTGAGTGTTTCTCTTGCCTCAATTCCAAGAATTGCTTTTCCATCCTAAGTCGAACATCCTTAGGAAAATAATGCTCAAGAAACATACCTTTGAATTCATCCCAGACGATAGCATCAATCTCATCAGCGTCCCTGATATTTTTAACCATCGACCACCACTGATCTGCCTCACCCTCCAAACGGTAAATAGCAAGACTATCCTTTTGATTGTCTGAACACCCCATGACATCGAAAATCTTCTCCAGTGCTTTAATCCACCCTTCAGCTGGCACAGGGTCAGATGATCCTCTAAATGACGGGGGATGTTGCCTCATGAAATGTTCCACCACTGACATGTTCCTCTGCGGTTGGTCTGGCTGGTCTCGTGCATGGATACCACCACCATTTATAGCCTGAGTCAACTGTGCCATTACTGCAACAAACTATTCAGCTCCAATTCCGACCATCTCAGGATGCTGATTCGGAAGGTTATTTCCTTCTGCATGCCTTCTTAGCATTGCATCCCTGTTTCCTCTGCAGAAAACCATTCTGAACAAACATGTCTTAGATGAAGCAACATGGTAATCTTCAAATACTATATCACTTCAATTTGACCGAATTTTTTTTGGATAATCATTTAATATAATTCTAACTCCAAATGTTATCTAAACCGACCTTTGATACCAACTATAAGTCCCCGGCCTTAAACCTTACTTAATCTTGAGTTATTACAAGATTATACTTTGAGGATCTTTTCGGGTTTAGAGTTTTAGAGAATTAGATCATAAAACTTTCATTACATTCCACATATAAACAAAGTGGTTACATAAAGATAGTATTCTTCATTCCCATCAATGGAAACATAATTAAAATAAACATGGATTCTTTCTTGACACTTCCTTGAAACTATCATCATATCATGTACCTTTCCCTTGTCCTATGAAAAACATTTCAAAAAAACATGGGATGAGAATAAAAGGATTAGTAAGGGATATAAAAATATGGAAAGGAAACATTGGTACATATATACATAAGGATGAGATCATACATTACCCATAAAACATAAGAACATTAACATACCTCATCAAATCATGAATAAATCATAGAAATCATAAGACATAAAGGTAACGTGAGGCATTCATAACATCCTTACGTAGGGAGTAACCCTCTTGGTTATGTTTGGAATACCCATCACAGTATATTCCCTAAATCTCTTCAGAGAAACCTTAACGTTTCACTCATTCGCGTTACCCAATGCATTGGAGAGCTATATCGGGCTCACCCGCCCTGAGTTTATCACGGAACCACCCGTTTTCATAATAATGCCCAAGAACCTCAACATAATCATATCACATAGAACATACATAAAGGAAACATAACATTCCCACCTTTCAATCACAAGATATCAATACAAAACATTGATATAAAAACATTATGAAAACCATTTTCGATACCAAAATAAAATAAAAGTAAAACATGGTATTTATTTTTCTTTTAAAAAGAAGGTATGGCTTGTAGAGGAAGTCGAAACTCAAATAACGGTCCCGACGGTGGAGAAGTCGTTGTCGCCGCATACGTACGACAAAAACATTCCCTTTTGTCGTTTAGTAAATGCTTCGTATAAAAAATATTCTTTTTGAATTAACGTAAAAGTCAAATGGGTTTATACACCGTATAAAAGAAGGTTGTGTATAAAATAAAATATTCCTCAATGAAAGGAGATTGAGATGAAGTCCCATACAAAGATCGTTTTTTTAAATAAAATTGATCTATTATGTTTATTCACTATAATTACACATAAAGAAAGTACAAATACATGATAGGACATAATAATATCATGACGTAATTTGAAATTAGGAGATTAACCCAAATAATGGAATTGGGTTAAGAAGTTCCCTTACCTCGTATCCGACTTGACCCGACCATTCTTTAATCTCCTGAATAATAAAATTGAGTTAATCTCTACTTGCTTAAGAACCTTTTTCAAGTTCATTATTCCTTTTATACCATGTTATGAACATCATGTAATCATTTAAGTTAATAATGTTCATTTTGTCGGTATTTGGTTCTTAAGTCAAAAATAGACTTCTTACACATACATGTTGTTAATTTGGTCAATGTTTTGTAATATCCAGAATGATATTAATGATTTGGATATCATATATATCATATATATTCAGAATATACATGTATTTATAATATTATATCACATTTAGAGGTAATAAATGAAATGCACCGTTCATGGAGACGGTAAGCCGTACGTACGCATGAACGCTACTTCCATTTCAATTTCGTATTTTATGGAATGGAATCATAATGATATAAGAGTATATTATAATTCCAGTATAATAAAATATATAATATCATTAACTTTATCCTTTACACATCCCACATATGGTATTAACGAATCAAATCACTTTCAGGGGGCGGTAGTCCGCACTTCCTAAAATGAAGATATCGTTTTTACCCATAATGGAAACAATAATTGTATGCCGTAAATGAAAAATACAGAAGCTTAAAGAAAGAATAATCATATTATATATCATATATAAAAATAGTGACATCATAATGGCCACCTTTGAAGGTGTTAAATGAGTATTGAACAATCATCGTTTCGGGAGGCAGAATTTCGCCATCCACAGAAACCGTATGTTCTTTAAACATTTGATGTAGTTGTGTGAGAGTGTAGCTAGAATAAATATTATAAAAACATCCTATTATATTGAATATACTGTTTTTGTTACAAAATAAGTAAATAAAAAGAGTTTAGGGGGTTGGAGAAGCAAAATAAAGCAAATGAACTTAAGAGAATGAATTACCTTTAAAAGTGTAACTCCTTTTGATTTGAGCCTAAAGGCTTACTTTGAAAGGATTACGCCCAAAGGGAATCCTCTAGGATTAGGAGAGGGATGTGGAGAGAGTAAATGGTCAGGGGATGGCCGAGCCAAAGGCTTGAGGAGTGTGTGAAATGAGGTAGAGGTGGGGGCCTTTTATAAGAGGAGAGGAGGGGCACTTTTGGAAATCATGAAACTATAATTTTATTTTAAAAAGTGTTTCGAATTTCTAAGGTCCCACATTGATATATTTCTAAGATAAGATGATAAGTCTTCTAAATATTCCCATCCAATTGTTTTTGGACAAGTGTAGGTCTTAGATTTTATATTATCGTTTCATTTTATTTAAACTGTTCATTAATGAGGTCATCATTGCGTCATCATTATGTCATAATTAAATTAATTTATTTAATGTCTAAAAATTATAACAAAACTATCCTGATGTAGGAAATCTTTTTAGATTTCCAATGAATATTTATAATCAAAAATATTATCTTTATAACCCCATGTAATAATTGTTTTCGTAAAACATATTATGTTTGTGTCATTTTTACTTTTACATTAAATAAAATGTTATTTATGTCATTTCCCCACCAAAGTGGCTCCATGGGGTCCCCAAGTTGACCCATGGATTGTATTGGTCGGCCATGACACATCCAATGAGGTTAGGACATGTGTCAACCTCATCTCATATTATTAAAGCATTATTTTTTCCTTAAACTACACTAATTACCACTAATCGCGATTAAAAACTTAATAAGTTACTATTCACCAAAAAATTATTTTAATCTCATTGAACCACATTTTACTTCTTAATGAAAACCATGTATGTCGGATTTTTGAAATTCAAAACACAATGATGACAAAATTTCATTTAAACGGAAAATCAATTTTTATAAGTACCACTTAGTGGTTTCACTATTCATCAAAAATTGAAGTTTTTCAGAAAATTACAAAAAATTCCCCCTAAGCTATATTTGATATTCCAAATTAAAAAATGAAGTCTATTTTACAAAATTAAAAACATATAAGTCACATTAATTAATTTAATAATTAATTCCCGATGTTAGAGCAAATATCGTGTTTTTATGAAACAATAAGTATCAAAAGATTGATACTAGTTTAAGTCCGATTTCAAAGTGAAATTGATTCCAATGACCACCATTGGATTAAATGGTAAAAATATATTCATATTACACTTTAAGACCAATTCAAAAGATAATCTAATCATATAAATAAATTATATTAAAAAGCAATTTTGATGTAAAATGCTGTATTTTTCACTATTCATTAAAAAAATGAACATTGTCAGAAAAATACCAAAAATTTATCCAATGTAAAATTCAATGTACCAATCATAATGAATATGTTTATTTTGACAAATATAGATTATAAAATTGTCAAAATATTGATTTAAAAAGGGGTTTGCATCAAAAGGAAGTAAAACAATCTTTTAAGAATATTAGTGTATTCCATGCTTAAGATTGGATTTATTTTCATTTTAAGCCTCTAAAACACTATATAATTCATTAATAGACATAGATAAAAATATCTATTATTCATTACTTACTTGGGATGTTACAATAACGACTTGACATAAGAATTAAAAAATAATGGTTGATGAGAGAGAAAGGGATGTATAATCATATGTACATGAAATGGAAATTATGGGGTAATATAGATACATGAACCAACTAATTTAATTGAATATATATTTTTAATTGAAAAGAATTTTATGAATGTAAAGGAGAAGAGAGATAAATTCCTTATAGAGTTTCGGCTTGGTAATGGTTGTATATGGGAGTCATTAGTTAGATATAAAGTGGTCTATAATCATAAAAAAATATGAAGGGATGTATAGGGGAGGTTCTAAATCATACCCCAACATTTTTAATTGAAAATTCAGGGGTATAAAAACAAAAATAATATTGGAAATATAATGAGAGAGGAAGAATACCATTTCATGGATGTGTGATCCCAAAGGCATGAGAGGGGCTTTAGGGAGGAATATAAAGAGATTGGGGCGCCTATAAGGGATTCTAAATAGATTAGGGTAGAGGTTGGTTGAGCTCTAAAGGCATTATGTGAAGAGGAAGTTAGATTTTGGGTGGGTTAATATATGAAATGAGTGGCTATTCATTATTATTTTGATTATGGAAACCACACATTATAATAATGGAACCCACAAACCATCCCTTGGTTTATGCCCATTTTTTTTATCCAAAGTGGAGTGGAAAAAGCTATTTTATATGGTAAATTACCTAAAATATTTATACATTAGGCTTTCATATGTAGATGAGAGTCACACTCTTAGTGAAATCATTTTAAAAGGTAAAATGTTTTATAAGTCTTAGAGTGTCCACTAAGGCACAGTAAAATTAATAAAACAAATTTAAATCACAATATTTTAATGATAAAAAATATATTGGCCAAAAATCCAATTTATGATATTTTATTAAATCACCATTGGGACATTATGATGCCATAAAAAATTATATAATTTAACGATATTTAATTTTAACCCCAAAATTCGACTGTCTTAAATAATTATGAAAAAATCACTATTGGATAATTTTGGCATAGAGATTCCAAAAATATTATTAATTTTATCTAATTAACTCTATTAATATTTGAATTTTCCCTTTTAAAATAATAACCAACATTAAATAAAACTCCATGGGTTTTAACATAAACATCTTTCAAACCTTAATAAAATTTATAATTATATTTATAAAATTATATAATCAATTATATTTTATAAAAATTAATTTGGTAATAATATTATATTAAAAATTATTTTAATAAAAAATCAATTAATTAATCAAAATAGATTTCATAATTTAATATTAACTTAAAATACTATTTGTTCTTTAAAACTATTTAAAAAGTTAAAATAATAAAATAAATGTATATCATTTATTATATACAATAATAATGCACATAATAACAGTTTTATGGTCTTGTTACATTACCACTTAGAACCGCAGCATAAGACTTAAGGGTAAGGTCTTATATGGTGATAGACTCTTGGGAAGGCTCAGATAACATCACATGTGTGGTAATCTTTAATAACATCCACTTCTCCCTTGGCGTTTCCGCTCATGCTTAACATGTATAAGATCGAATTGGGATTGGTCAATAGAGAATCCTAGTGACACCACATCCTTTCTAACCTCTGATAAAAGGGCATCGTATGGAGAAATTATACTAAATGAGTCCATCTCTTCCTTTTTCAAAGTAAATTGGATTTGTTAAATCCTTATATTTATACTAATCAATTGATCACTGTTCAAAGCTATATTCCCAATGTCAAAAATTCTTAATGGTATTTTTAAATCCATTAAACCAAGGAAGTTTATATTTTATATAACCATTTAATTAGATCAAGAGTGATTTTAATTATAAATTTTTTTGGTTGTTACAAATACCCATTCTCCATATATAAAATATATTAATGTTTGGATAGATATTTGAAATGGACCATGTCATCATAAATTTAATTTTCTATACCATTAAACTATTTATAAAAATTATAATATTTTTTTATAATCCTCCATTACAATAATTATTTTCTAATTATATATAATCTCTAATATTTATGATTCTTCCATTATTTTTTACATGTGTGAAATTAATTCCCCAATCCTCCATATTATATCATTAAAAATTCCATGAAACTCTATTATTCTTTAATTTATTTTTCTTGTATGTTCAAATAAATTATTTTTTAAAATCAAATTTAACAATATATGGTGATGAATAATCACATTATTGCTCACCCAATATTATATATCAATTATTTTTTGTGAAATTGAAAAAATTTTCAATTACCATCCATTTTAAATTTCTACCTCATATTTATATGAATTTTGAAAAATACCGATTCATAACAATAATAATGCGTGATTCAATATGAATACAAAAAGGAAAATTGTTAACATAAATGGACTAAATCTAAAATGACTTCTTTACACACACACACACACACGCATATATATATATATATATATATATATAAATTTCATGTTATCAAATATGGCTATTCAATATATCGTACTGTATATGTTCTCTATCCATACCATTAAATGGTGAACAAATCCACCACAATTGTTTATAATGTGTATGAAACAAAATATTCCCTCTCGGACTATCTAATAAAGTGTGTAGTAATACCTCATATTATTTAACAAGGTAATTATCATATTAATACCCTATAGTCAATTTTATGTTTCAATAACTTTGGAAAATATTTGAATGATCTATTACATGATTTTTTATCAATAAAATGATTTCATTACTTGGAATCCAAAAAATCTCTACATTTACAAAACATTAATATAATACCCAATAGTAAAACATATCCAATGGGGTTTCAAATTTATTTTCCAATCCTACTACCAAATGATAAATAAAATATTTCTTATATATATATATATATATATAAATTAACAAAAATAAACAACAATTTATATAATAAGAATTAAGGAACCCCAAAACTACACTATGAGGTCCAATGGATAAAAAAATCGATATACGTAACATTTTTTAGAAACTCAGGGGACCCATTATATACATAAATATATTCCAAATTAATTGAACATCTGTTCTCATAATAATCTAAAATAACATGAACTGAAGTATTTGTTTCTATGGGGAGTAACAATATAAGAATCATATTTTACAATGATAATTAAAATTTCTCCACAATAAAACTCTTTTTGACAACCATATGAACATTTAATTAGGTATAATATTCTAAAAACACATTGAATGGAATCATAAAAAAGGTGTGCATAACACAATCAATGAACTAAAACATATTTATATGTCTTCAATGTGTTTATTTTTAACATATGATAAAACATATCAATTAGAGAAATATCATATTAAAATGAACAAGGATTAAAAATTGTCTTCAATATTTCCCGATTTCTATGAATGCAATATTAAATGAATGAACATATACCATAGAATAAGTGAATTAATTAATTTGATAATAAATATATACCATGAAGTAAATCATATGAACATAACATATCAATGTAAAATTTCATTGAAACATTATATATAATGGAACTATGTTACAAACATCAAAACCGTATTTATAACATTTTTAGTATATTTAAGAAGGTCAACATTCTATTTGTGAGAATATCCAAGCAGTATCCCCCATTATGTTGTGATAATATCATTGAAGTACCATACTTTATGTTTTTAAAATATTCCAGAGGGAACACCATTTATGTTTTGATAATATCCAATAAGTATCATGGTTTGTTATCTCCTATGATATAAAAACATAAAAAATTCATTGGAGAGATTTATATGACTCTACCGATCCTAACTAAAACATATGTATACCAAAAAGAATAATTGATATTTATTATCATGAATAATTAGTGGGAACAAAATGGATTTATTAACATTTCCAAATGGTGTCACATAAGTGTCTGGAAGATTGAGATCAATTAATAACAAATGTAAAATCTCCAAAAATAATGATTATTATATTACAATTTATAGATTAATTCGCAAAATATATCTCTAAAGTAGATATATATATTTTACATTAAAATATTAATTTAATATAAATAATAAAAAATTTATTTAAAATATTATTAACATTATTGTAAAAAATTATGTTACAAGTCTCTTTTAAAAGTATCTTTTATATAAGTTAAAATGAAAATAATTTTAATACAACCCATTAAAATATATTTATATAATTAATCCTTGAAAAGAAAATATTGGTTATATAGTGGAAATGTTGAGCTATTGTTAAAAATATTAATGTGAAGTTTACATCCTTATTTATTTTTTAAAAATAATTTTACTCAATCCATTATTGTAAAATTATTTATAAATATCAAATTACCAAATATTTGAAGAGAAATTTATATGGCACTAAAAGAAAAAAATTAATTAGGAAAATATAAAAGGATTGAATTTTTAAGATCAATTTACAGGTATATGAATGAGAAAAATTTCATTTTTGAGGAATTATATATATTAACCAAATAATGAAAATGTATGAAGAAATAATTTCATCAAATAATAGAGATTTCAAGTGAAAATTAATGTCCATGGAAATGAATGATGAAATTTAATATAAAATAATTATTGGATAGAATAAATAAATATTATAACTCTATATTAAAAGAGGAATAATTATGTCCCCTGAAAAATATTAATTTTAAAAAACACCTTAACAGTTTTATTTACCTTTAGAAAAGAATTTTATTTTTATTGAGAACATAATATTTTTCTTTGATGAAAACATTGATTTTAATTGGAGAATATAATTAAATGTGAACAAAGACTTATGGTAATGGGAGAGTGCACATTAGTAACTAAAAAGGGAAATTATTCATTAAATAATTATATTTTCCTAAACTGTATTTAATATTGGGGTCAAGGCCGCTTTAATAATTGAGGGAGTGCCAATTACACATTCATTAAACACTAAATTTGGAATTAAAGAAGGTGAAAAAAGATAGGCCAGATTATATTTTACATTATCTAATCATTACCTCTCAAAAATCTAATAGTCTCATGAACCATATGTTTAATTACATTGAGAACTTCTAATATAAGAGATTAATTTTGAAATATCGGTGAACATATATCTATAATTGAACCCATCTTGACCCCCTTATATAGTTCTCATAATTTATACTAATCCTTTTTAACTATGGAATGGAAAACATAGAAGGGGTGATATCGAATTCCTAGTAAATGAAAAATGATCAATATTCATTTATGGGGTATATCATCAAAATAATAGAAGACATGATCATAAGAGAAATAAATAATAAAATTTAAAAAGGAATAAAAATTGTTTTATGTATGTCATGATATCTATTAATGTAATCATAAATGGAAAAAATAAAAAAAAAAAGAAAAATTTCCCATAATCATAAGATAATAAATATCAGTAATTTAGAATAATCACTAGCTTATAATATGTTATTGAAAAAATCCATCACAACATAGAAAAATAGTTACCTACGTAAAAAATATAAGAACATGGATTCATTATATTATTGTAATATCTAAAAATAAAAACCCTTTATGTTTTGATCAAATCCAAGAATGATTTTCAATTTTATTTTTATAAAAACCATGTGTCATGATCATTATGTTTTCAGAACATCTAATATGGCCCATCCTTTATGTTGTGAGAATATCTATTAATTCCAGCACATCATTATATATTGTGATATAAAACTGTAACCCTTGGGTTCAAGGGGTATAAAAGGACTAATAACTTATAATCATCATATATGTGTTCTATAATTACTGAATCATATATAATTTCTTAATGAAAACATTGAAATTTATGGGTTCTTTAACATTTCCATGTGGTTTCACCGAAAAATACTTCAAGAATAGTATTTGATGATACAAAATGTCTAATCACCCAAAATATTAATTGAATATGTTCACTTATATTTTAACTCATAAAACATAGTACCAATTTTTATAAGGATATTTGTTATAATGAGAAAAATGGAATCCATATTTAATAGAGTTTGGAATTTTTTTTATAATTATCATATAATGATAATGTTATGAGTATCATAAAAGGAAACATGAGGGTATATTTTTCAAAACCATGATAACATAAATACAATTCAAAAGAGATATTAAATAGTGATGAATGTTTTCTAGAGGAAATTTGGAGTAAATGAATAAAATATTAATGTGAAAGTGACTTAAATTTCAAAATTTTTAAAATAATTTTATTTAAACCCCCATTGTAAATTTGATGATAATGATTCCATTTAAAAAATGAAAAATAATTTTTGTAAAACCACAAATGAAACATATTTGTATTTTAAAATTAGAAGGTATAACATTTTAGGTATGTGTTAATAGATACATTTTTTCATATGAGTTTATTATGATATGATGTTATTTATTCCAAACATCACGAAAATTTAAGAAGAAATAAATGCATTCAGAACATTTTATTGATATGAAAATTTAATTATGAAATATAAAAGGATTAATTTATATATGATATAATACTAGGATAAATGAAATTAATATTTTAAATTAATCATCATAGGTGTATAATTTTCACCCAAAAGAAATAATTTTGTGTTAAGAAACCCTTTACCTTTACTCGTAGCCTCAGTGGAGGTTCATTGTTCCCATTAATACAATTAAAATTAATTTTCAGGACATCTTTGAGATGGATAACTAATAATAATTTCTTAATAGAGTCTTCTTATGTTCATGGTAGTTAACACTATAGTATGTAAAATTATTAGGGATTGAATATAATTTCTATTTTTTCCCTTATAGGGGTTGTGTAAATCAACTTTTATAAGTAGAGGGAATGTTATTATTATAAATATAAGTTTTTATTGAATCTGGAGAACATATTACAAAATTAAAATGTACTATAATGTTTAAAATATTGTATTGGTATTTTTATAGGGTCTAGTGACTCTTATCAACTCGTTTAGTAACATGGTGTTAAATTATTAGGTATTTTACACATAAATTTAACTCTTTCCATAATTAAATTTTAACATGATAACACATTTTTTTACCCTTGTAAACTATTTTTATGTCCAATAATAAAATTCCCATTATTATATAATTTGGTTATTCTTTTTAAAAATATTAATATCCTTTTTTAATATTATAATTTCAAATATGATAATAATTAAGTGAAAACATAAGTGTAATCTAATAAAAAGAGTTTTAGTGGAAAATATTTTTTTTCTAAAATATTTAATAATTGTTTCTAAATAAAACATTAAATTAAAAAATGTATAATTTTACTTATAAAATCCATAAATTACCTATATAAGGAAATAATATATATAATGTTATTCTTATATATTGATAGCATCTGTAAAATCACAATATTATAAGAAATTGATTTTTAATACTCACCTAAAAATAAATATTTTATGACAAATTTCTGAAAAATAATACAATGAAAATAGTTTTATTTTTATTATAATTTTTTTAATATTTAAAAATATAAATTATAAAACTTTTGAATATAACATCAAATTGAAAACATTTAATATATTAAAAATGATTTTTATAAAAAAAATTCTTTTTTAAATATTTACTCTTCTAATTCTTGATCCATATCAACTAATAATTTTAATTAGTTATATAAAATTAATATTATAAATAATTTATTATATCATTATTTAACCACAATAATCATTTACTTAAAAAATTAAAAATATATTCACCGAAATCAAATTTCCAAAAAATTCAATTTTTATTCATAAAATGATCACATTTGTTGTTTATATATACTAGTTGAATTTTATCAAAGAATTATTAATAAAAAATTACCATTTTTTCAATAATTCTTATTAGTGATTTTATAAAATACATTTTTATATTTTAATAAAATTTTACCAAAATAGATACAATTTTATTTCATTTCATTTCTACTTTTATAACCTCTCAATATCTACTCATAATACCCTACGATAAAATCGTTTGTTGACAATGTTAAATGTTGAAGATAATTTCAATATAAATTATATATATTTCAATGAAATTTGACTTCTCTTAAAAATTATTTCATTCAATCCAAAATTGATTGAGTTTATCATCAACTTGGTCTAGGGGTAACTATAGAGAATTTACCATCATTCCAATATCAAAAATAATATCTCTATAATGATCTCTTTTAAAAATAAATTCCAATTATTCAACAAACAATTATTGAATTTATAATATGATTAAAAAAATTTATACCTAATAAATAAATAATGATATTACAATTTTCAAATTTAATAATTTATGTTCAAATTACCTCTTTACATTTTAGATTGTTATTGGATATAAAATAATGTATTCAATATATTTTAATAATTAAATATTTATAAATAAAAAACTCTACATAAATTGAATAAATTTCTTATAAATTTTTTTTACCAGAATTTAATGAAAATATAAAAATATATCTAAAAGATATATATTAATCAATATAATATTTAAAGAGACATATCATCCCATCAAACCATAGAAAAATATATATATATTTCAGAAAATATATTTTTCAAAATTTTTTTATTCATTAATTTGAGTTACATATTCTAGTTGATTGGTTATAATTACCCTTATTATAGAACAAGTCTTCATATACTGTGATTTTCATTCAGAAATTGACATGGGGTTATAAATTTGTTTAAGAAATTTAATTTAGTTTTCTTATTTTTGTACATAATATGGGGTCAATAGAAATAAAAAATACACTTCAAAATAGTCAAAAAAAATAATTTAAAAATGATTTAAATGAAGTAAATTTTTATATACATCAATTATGTATATAATAGTTATACACTATGATGTTTTTATTGATAATAAAAACATCAAGGCGGTCATTTAATGGAACTATCAATACATAAGAAAATATTCAAAACACTATAATAGTTTTTATGTAAACTATTATTTTTTGGATCCACTTTAAGAGTAGTAATATATTCAATTAATTAATATTACGTTGGCCTTAGAGGTTTTTCATGCCGATTATACTCACTAGACATGGTTTTAGTTAATTAAATAGTGTCATACTATGAAAACACTTCTCTTTATTTCACACAGAAACATAATATATTACATAAAATCTTCACATGAAACAACATAGAAGATCAAGATTTCTATTTTCATTTGGTATTTTGACATTACATGACAATTTAAAAATTAAATACATCGCTTTTTTGAAATATTATTTTTCATCACCACACACATTCATTCGTAATTAGTATTGAATGGCATAACCTCAGGAAATACATTTGAAAATGATGAGTTATAAAGCCCAGTAAGGGAATTAAAAAGGGATAACATGATAAATATAATAAATTTTAGGCAATAGGAATATAAATGTAACTTAACACAAACATGAACATAATTTCAAGACATAGAATTATTAGCATAACATGGAAATGTGGAATCAACATTTAACATGATATTAGCATGATCCCAGTCTGATTACACATGGATCATGATTAAATCCAAATTTCACTTGAATAATCATGAGTAATCCCAAATTTCACATGACTTATCATGATACTAATCTTTAGCCAATCCATTGGAGCGCTAACAGGGCGCATCATTCCTAATCATTTTATTTAATGCAAAACTGTGCCATAGAGATAATACAAAATGGAGTCATTAAACATCAAAATTTATTAAATTATAAAAGAATATTGAATTCATACATGAAACTCTATCATCAATTAGTAATTGTTCATATAGGTGAATACCCTTGATAGATAAATGGACATGGTATTCATAACATAATGACTTTGGTTAGGAAAATCACAGTGCAGTTTCTGCAGCATAACGGCATGACATAAGAAATAATAATAATGGTTGATGAGAGATAATGGTATTTATCATCATATATATATACGAAATTTACAGTACGTGGGTCATATAGATACATGTCCAAACATATGTAATGGAATTTAGATTCATAATACAAAATAATTTCTTGAATTTAAATGAGAAGAGACAAAAATTCCTTATAGAATTCTGGTATGGTAACATATGTAATTGGAAGGGATTAATTAGGGGTAAAGAGAAATATCATCCTTAAAACGTAAGGTTGGATGTATTTGGTAGGTGAGAAATCATACCCCAACAATTGTAATTGATAATAAAGTGGTACAACAACATATTAAAACATGGAAAAAATATGAATGGGGATGAAATCCCTTACATGGACGAGTGATCCCAAAGGCATGGGTGGGTCCTTAGAAATGCTTAATAAAAGCTTAGGGAGTATTGGGAGGATTTATAGAGAGTAGGGAGGAGGGGGGTTGAGCCTTAAAGGAATTGAGTGAAGAGGAAGTGGGTTCATGGTTGGGATTATATTGGAAAAGAGAGGAAATTGATTATTATTTAGGTTTTGGAAATCATGCATTAAACTAACCAAAACCACAAACCATCCAATGGGTTTTCCCATTTTTTCCCCAATTTTGTGTGGAAACCATTATTTCATACGTCGAAATTCCTAACTTCTTAAAATATTATACTTTCTTATGTAGAGGTGAGTCATACTCTCAATGAAATCAATTTAAAATGAAAATTGATTTATAAGTCTAGGAGGGTCCACCAAGGCCCAATAAATTTAATAAAAAAATATAAAATCGCACTATATTAAATATAAAACAAATATTGAATTAAAATACAATTTATAGTATTTTATTACATAACTATTTGGTCATTGTGATGTCATAAAACAAATTATATAACTAAAAAGTAATTAATTTTGACCCAAAAATTCATTTGTATCAGAAAATTATGAACAATTTTCCATTAGATAATTTCAGCATCTTGATTCCAAATATAATATTCATTTTATCTAAATAATTCAATAAATATATTAATTTTTACTTTTAAAATAAAAATTGAGCATTATGGAAAATTAATGCGTCTAGAAAAAAACAGTTTTCAAACCTTAATACAAATTACCATTGTATTCATAAAAATTATATGATCACATATATTTAATTATAAATAATTTAGTAATAATATTTTATTAAAATAATATTTAATTAAAAAAATCCCATATTTCATCAAAATTTATTTCTTAATTAAATATTAACTATAAATACAATTTTTTCATTAAAAACATTTACAAAAAAATAATAAAATGAAAGTATATTCTTTATTATATACAAAAATAAGTCAAATAATCATAGTGATGTGGTCTTGTAACATAACCCAAAACAACACCCACATAAGACAGAATGGTAAGGTGTGTGATGGTGACATACAGTTGGGGAGGATCAGATAATATTGCTTTGGTGTTAATCTCTATTAACATCCACTTCTCCTGTAGGTGATTCCACTCATGCTTAACATGTATAATATCAGTTAGGGTTTGGTCAAGTGTAAAGCCCAGTCACACCACCTATTTCTCGAGCTCCCCAAAATGGTCATCATACAATGAAATTCTACTAGATGAGGCCATCACATCCCTTTTCAGATTGAATTGGATTTGTAAAAGCTCTATATTTATACTAATAAATTGATCAATGTTCAATGGCTAGATTGGAAATTTTAAAATTTAATAACGGTATTTTGAAATTCATAAAATAATGGATGTTCATATTTTATTTAACCATTTAATTAGAACAAGTGAAATTTTTATTAATAAATGTTTGGGTTATTACAATATTCCCACCTTTTGAAATTTCTTTCTTGAAATTCCCATTTCCCACACGAAAACAAATTCATGTATCTTCTTTTCATAAATTCATCCAATTCCCACAATTTTTCTTCAAACTATTGTGTTTTCCACAACTCCATGAAAAGGGGAATTATCATATTTCATAGAATAGTTTCCTTACGATCTATGACCTTCACCTGCTTCTCGTCATAAGAGAGTTCATTCTCTAACGGTACCACCTATGGAATGAGTACCTGTGATGGGTCAGGTATGTACTTTATCAATGATGATACATGGAATACATCACACAGTTGAGATAAATTTGGTGGGAGTTCAAGTTGGTATGCCACTACTCCAATGTGATCAAGGATTAAAAAAGGTCTGATGTACCTTGGACTAAGATTTAACTTCTACTCAATCATCATAATTCTCATCCTCGGTGATATGTGGTGGAATTTCATATATTCAATGTCAAACTATAGGTCTCATCGATGATTATCAGCATAGCTCTTTTGTCGAATATGAACAGCTTAAATGTGATACAGGATAGTCTTAACCATCTCCATTATTTATTTGACCATTTTTGCAACTAATAGTTTTTTCTCCCCAACATCATCCCAACATGTTGGTGTTATGAAACACTTCCCACACATGGATTCATAAGGATCCATTTGGATTCTTGAGTGGAAATGCTTATTTTACGAGAACTCAACTAGTGTAAGATGTTGATCCCATCCTTCTTTAAATTCCATAGAGAATTCTCTAAAAAATTCCTCTAGTGTTGGGATAGTATGCTTAGATTGGAAATCAGTTTGAGGATGAAAAGTCGTACAGAAGATCAACTCAATATTCAGAGCATGTTTCAAACTCTTATAGATCATAGTGGTGAGTCATTGATCTCAATCAGATATAATATGTATTGGTAATGCATAAATCCTTAACACTCATTTGATATATATCTAGGAAAGTTGATCTAATGAAAAATCTTCAGGAATTGCAAGGAAGTGTGCTGTATTTGTAAGACGATCCACAACAATACTGAATAAATTTTTTCCTTTGGATGTATTCATATGTCTGTTGACAAAGTCCATGGTGATGTTCTTACATTTCCATGCTAATATGGGTAGTGGTTGCATCATCCCCTTAGACTTTTCCTCTCATCCTTTACTTTTTGACATACAATGAACATTGTTGAATACACATTGATCTACATCTTCATGTTATACATCAAAAAGTTCTCTCAGAGATCCAGATACATCGATTTTTTCCAAGGTGAATGGAGAAATTCCAACTATTTGCATCATCCAAAAGTTTTTTCATTAACTAAGGACATTATGGAACTCATAGTCTTGTCCCAAATCTCCAAATTCCTTATTCATTAACATTTAACTCTGAGGATTTCAATTTTTGTATAGTTTCATCTTTCTTATGAATTCCAATAGCATCCTTTTGAGAATCCTCTAACATTTCCAAAAGAGACGGTTGAGCAATAATTTTTTGAAAGGACTCATTATTTTACATTCTTTATTATTCCCATTTATAAATACATAAAATCTAAGAGTACAGGATCCTTTTCAGCTCTCATCAATGATAGATTTGTTTCGTCTATTCTACCTAGACCATATCCCCCCTTTTACCCTTTTAAAGGGTTGTGATGGATTGAGTAGTCATAGTATTAGATAAGCTCTAACCATCTTCTTCAGTGAATATTTATATCTTTATGTGTGAATATATACTTGAGTGTTTTTTTATCCGTATAAATTTCATACTTCTCCCCAAAGTGGTAATGTCACCATATTATTAAAGAGACGATTACTACATCCATATATAGATTATGTGTTATATTGTTTTTCTCTAGATGTTTCAATTAGCATGAAGCATAGGCAATGACTTTGTCATTTTTAGTCAGAACATAACCCATGAACTTCTTCTAAGCATAAACGACTACCACAAAAAGTTTTACACTAGTGGGTAATGTGAGCATGGACATTGTCATAAGCCTCCTTTTCAACTCCATGAAACTCAGTTCACATTAATCAATCCAAGCAAACATTAATCCCATCCGAGATAACTTGGTATGTGGGCTGAACAATCAGGAGAGATTTCTTAGAAATTGTCAATAAAATCCATCTAACCCCAGGAAGCTACAGATATCTATTATTGATTTTGGCCTTTTCTATACCATAATTTCATCTTTCTTGGAGGGAACCAAATATATCCCATTCCTTGTGAGGATATAACCCAAGAATGTGACTTCCATAAACCAGAACTCACACTTGATGTAGTTTTCATATGGCATCTCCTTTTCCAATGTCTCTAGTAGAGTTCTTAGATGCTCTTCATGATGCTCCTTGGTGTTGTAGTATATTAGAATATATTCAATAAAGACTACCACAAATTTTTTGAGGTAATCTCTAAAGACTCTATTCATCAATTCCATGAATATTTATGGTGAATTAAAGATTCTGAATAGAATTACTATAAATTCATAGTTCCTGTATCTTATATGAAATATAGTATTGGGGATATCTTGTTTATTCCACATTACATGGTAATATGCCGACCACAAATCCACCTTGGAGAATTATTGTGATCCATGTAGCTGATCTAACAAGACTTCAATTTGTGGTAGAGTATACTTGTTCTTTATCGTGGTTTTTTTGAGATCATGATAATCAATGAAAATGTGCATTGAACCATTCTTATTATTGATTAAGAGGACCACTGCTCCCCATGGTGAAGCACTTGGGTGTATAAAACCATTATACAGAGTTTCATGTAGTTGTTTCTTTAGCTTATAAAGCTAAAGAAAAACTATTCTATATATAATCATGGATATTAGAAATAATCCTGGAATAAGAATAATGGAGAATTCAACATATCTTCTTGGAAAAAGTCCAATCAATTCTTAATGAAACACTTCATCAAATTCCCACACAATTGACATGCCTTCAATGAATGTATCATCCATACATTCAATCATATGAACCTGATATGCATGCTCATTGGGAAGAATCATCTACACTTGAGATGATGGTTCTAATGAAGATTCATTATCCTCATTGAAATTTTAGAAAATTAGTGGACAATTCACTATATGGATACTGATTTCACTCTAATTGAAATTTTTGTTGGACCTATATAAGGAAATAAAATACACGCCATGAATTACATCATATTCTAATAGAGGGAGTATGATGATGTTTTCTGGGAAGTTCAATCCAAAAAATATGACAGGGTTGGAGTAATATTCATGGAATGCAATGATTTTCCCATTTCGGTTGTCACCGACATCATTACTTCCATGATTTGTTGTGGTGTTGGATTGTTCTTCTAAAATATCAGGACATAAAAGAATGCATATTACTAGATTCAAAACTTTTTTTGTTATTATTGAATAAATAACTAGCATACCTATCACCACATCCTTGTCGGGGTTCACTTCGGTTGTAGTGATAGAAAAAGATCCCACATCATACCTTGGAGGTTGTTGGTTTCCTCTGAAAACCCTTATCTTAGGGAACAAGTTTTCAAAGTGCCCTGGTTCTTTGTAGTTGAAGCAATGAACAATGCGTTGAGGGTAGAATTGAGTGTTCCTCTCCTCTGTCACTACTGCGGGTTTTTCTAGTTGGATAATAATGACTACGTGACCTTCTCTTCCATACCTAAAGCATTTACTCTTCCCCTTCCTGCAATTTCTGGGGTGCTTCCACACCTTTGGAAAATGGGGTGCATTATTTTCTTAGCACTGTTGGATTTATCCATTGGACTGCTAGAATTAATGTCCACCTTATGCTTCTTATCTCCATGATACCCCTATTATTTTCTGATCTCCCATTCTAATTTGATGGCACAACAGAAAATTTCCTCATAGCTCTCAATGTTGCATATCGATAGGGATTTCCATAGGCTTGTATTTTTCCCACCAAAGAAGTGGTCAACCTTACATTCAGGGGTAACGACAAAGAAAGTGGTGTATCATAAAAGCCTTTTAATGTTTTCCTCGTATTCTCCAATGTATTCTTAATCTTATTGCATAAGGTTAATGATGTTCTATTCCAACTTATCTTGGTGGTTGCATAGAAAATATTTATTGAAAAACATTTTTTAAGAGACCATCTATTATAACGTCTCGATCTTTTCATCAGGCTCCATATTTTTCATCATTTTCCCCCATTGATCAGCTTCACCATAAATAAGATAAGAATCCAGAAGAACCATCTCTTGTTCCAAACATTGAAGGATATAGCTGATCATTTAAAAGAAGTTGACCCATTGTTGGGAAATTTATAGATTGGACGATCCATTAAAATTAGGAGGCCTTTTTAACATGAAGCTCTAGATTGAAACATTTTATTTCTTGGGGGTGTGAACATTCCTTTTGACCCCCATTTCTATTAAAAACATTTGTTTACCAAGAGAGTATCATGAATATGTTCATGATTTCTACTCCCATCGGATTGGGCATTTCATTAGAACAGTCATCACATTGATCTTCACATCTGGTATTATATTGAGTCCTCCTTTTACCACCAATTTGATGACATAAAAGTTAATTTAGGTGTAACACATAAATGGTAATCCAAAGACAAAAATGGAATACTTATAAAATACATTTATTTCCTTATCCTATAAATTTATAGGCTTCAATCTATGTTATCGCTGATATACTTTTAAACATATATTCTTAGGGGGATTTCATTTATTCCATTAAAAATTGATCATGATAATCTAGTGAATTTACTAATGAATATCCCCCATGAGTTTCATAACCATGAGTGGAGAAAGGCCCATTGTCATGCACTAATTCCCGTTAATGTTTATCTCAATGCAGTGTTTTCAGGTTTTACCCCAAGATACATCTGTGCCAGAGCCCCCTCTACCTGCTCATATCCAGACTGTGATATATTTTCTTGGTAAACCACTTACTCATTAATCACCAAAATTTGGTGAAGTGTTTATTATACTTACTCTTATCCCTAATGATTTCCCTCGGGTTTTCAAAACCTATTTAAAAAAACTATTCATATCCTATAATAAAGACAATAACAATCCTTCACTTTATTTCACACTTAATCATAATTTATTACATAAAATAATCAGTTGATACAACCTATAATGTCGATAGTGATAGTTTCTTTGGGAATTTATAAAATTTCATAACTACATAAAAAATGAAATACATTTCTTTATTGAAAATATCTTTTACATGACCACACACATTCCTTCGTACATAACATCGCATTGGATAACGTGATGACATAAAAGTGAAAAAGGCGAACAATAAATCCCAGTGATGGAGTAAATAAGAAAAAAATGAAGAATATAGTACATGTCAGACAATTGGCATATCAATGTATCATAAGAGAATCGTGAACATAATAAAAAGATATAGCAAGATTATCATAACATTTAAATGTGGTATCTTCATTTAACATGATATTAGCAAGAGACAAGGCTAATTTGACATGGAGAATGACTAAACCTTCATTTCACTTGAATTATAATGAGAAAACCCTAATTGTTCTTAACGTGTCATGATACCAATCATTACCCAATTAATTGGAGTGCTATCAGGGCACACCCTTCATAATCATTTTAGTTCATACAAAAGTGATCCACATAGATCACACAAAATTGATTCATTGTACATCATAATTTATTCAATGATAAAGAAATGTGGATTTCATACATGAAAATCTTTCATCAACAAGTAATTTTAAAAAAAGTTGAATACCCCTGATAGAAAAATGGGCATGGTTTTCAATACACATTGACACTATCTTGTAAAATCATTTTATAGTTTCAGCAGCATAACTATAAGGCCCCGACACTAAACCTTACTTAATCTTGAGTTATTACAAGATTACACATTGAGGATCTTTTCGGGTTTAGAGTTTTAGAGAATTAGATCATAAAACTTGCATTACATTCCACATATAAACAAAGTGGTTACATAAAGATAGTATTCTTCATTCCCATCAATGGAAACATATTTAAAATAAACATGGATTCTTTCTTGACACTTCCTTGACACTATCATCATATCATGTACCTTTCCCTTGTCCTATGAAAAACATTTCAAAAAAACTTGGGATGAGCATAAAATGCTCAGTAAGGGATATAAAAATATATAAAGGAAACATGGGTACATATATACATAAGGATGAGATCATACTTTACCCATAAAACATAACCACTTTAACACACCTCATCAAATCATGAATAAATCATAGAAATCCTAAGACATAAAGGTAAATTGAGGCATTCATAACATCCTTACGTAGGGAGTAACCCTCTTGGTTAAGTTTGGAATACCCATCACAGTATATTCCATAAATATCTTGGGAGAAACCTTAACGTTTCACTCCTTCACGTTACCCAATTCATTGGAGAACTATATCTGGCTCACCCGCCCTGAGTTTATCACGGAACCACCCGTTTTCATAATAATTCCCAAGAACCTCAACATAATCATATCACATAAAACATGCATAAAGGAAACATAACGTTCCCACCTTTCAATCACAAGATATCAATACAACACATTGATATAAAAACATTAAGAAAACCATTTTCGATACCAATATAAAAGAAAAGTAAAACATGGTTTTTATTTTTCTTTTAAATAGATGGTATGTCTTGTAGAGGAAGCCGAAACTCAAATAACGGTCACGATGGCGGAAAAGTCGTTGTCGCCGCATACATACGACAAAAACATTTCCTTTTGTCATTTAGTAAACGCTTTGTATAAAAATGATTCTTTTTGAATAAACATAAAAGTCAAATGGGTTTATACACCGTATAAAATAAGGTTGTGTATAAAATAAAATATGCCTCAATAAAAGGAGATTGAGACGAAGTCCCATAAAAAGATCATTTTTTTAAATAAAATTGACCTATTATGTGTATTCACTATAATTACACATAAAGAAATTATAAATACATGATAGGACATAATAATATCATGATGTATTTTGAATGTAGGAGATTAACCCAAAGAATGGAAATTGGGTTAGGAAGTTCCCTTACCTCGTATCCGACTTGACCCGACCGTTCTTTAATCTCCTGAATAATAAACTTTAGTTAATATCTACTTTCTTAAGAACCTTTTTAAAGTTCATTATTCCTTTTATACCATCTTATGAACATCATGTAATCATTTAAGTTAATAATGTTCATTTTGTCGGTATTTGGTTCTTAAGTCAAAAATAGACTTCTTGCACTTACACGTTGTTAATTTGGTCAAAGGATCGTTATATCCAGAATGATATTAATGATTTGGATAACATATATATCATATATATTCAGCATATACATGTATTTATAACATTACATCACATTTAGAGGTAAGAAATGAAATGCACCGTTCATGGAGACGGTAAGCCGTACGTACGCATGAACACTACTTCCATTTCTATTTCGTATTTTATGGAATGGAATCATAATTATATAAGAGTATATTATAATTCCAGTATAATAAAATATATAATATCATTAAATTTATCCTTTACACATCCCACATATGGTATTAACGAATCATATCACTTTCAGGGGGCAGTAGTCCGCACTTCCTAAAATGAAGATATCGTGTTTACCCATAAGGGAAACAATAATGGTATGCCATAAATGAAAAATACAGAAGTATAAGGAAATAATAAACATATTATATATAATATATAAAAATAGTGACATCATAATGGCCACCTTTGACGGTGTTAAATGAGTATTGAACAATCATCGTTTCGGGAGGCAGAATTTCGCCATCCACGGAAACCGTATGTTCTTTAACCATTTGATGTAGTTGTGTGAGAGTGTAGCTAGAATAAATCTTATAACAACATCCTAGTATATTGAAAATACTGGTTTTGTTACAAAAGAAGTAAATAAAAAGATTTTAGGGGGTTTGAGAAGCAAAATAAAACAAATGAACATGAGAGAATGAATTACCTTTAAAAGTGTAACTCCTTTTGATTTGAGCCTAAAGGCTTCCTTTGAAAGGATTATGCCCAAAGGGAATCCTCTAGGATGAGGATAGGGATGTGGAGAGAGTAAATGGGCAGGGTATGGCCGAGCCAAAGGCTTGAGGAGTGTGTGAAATGAGGTAGAGGTGGGGGCCTTTTATAAGAGGAGAGGAGGGGCACTTTTGGAAATCATGAAACAATTATTTTATTTTCAAAAGTGTTTCGAATTTCTAAGGTCCCAAATTGATATATTTCTAAAATAAGATGATAAGTCTTCTAAATATTCTCATCCAATAGTTTTTGGACAAGTATAGGTCTTAGATTTTATATTATCGTTTCATTTTATTTAAACTGTTCATTAATGAGGTCATCGTTGCATCATCATTATGTCATAA
The DNA here is from genome assembly GCA_963277665.1 of Viscum album. NCBI lineage: Eukaryota > Viridiplantae > Streptophyta > Magnoliopsida > Santalales > Viscaceae > Viscum > Viscum album. The sequence continues at coordinate 1,529,523,295 of OY728120.1, read as the reverse complement.
TTAAATTAATTAATTTAATGTATAAAAAATATAACAAAAATATCCTGATGTAGTAAATCTTTTTATATTTCCAATTAATATTTATAATAAAAAATATGATCTTTATAACCCCATGTAATAATTGTTTTCGTAAAACATATTATGTTTGTGTCATTTTTACTTTTACATTAAATAAAAAGTTATTTATGTCATTTCCCAACAAAAGTGGCTCCATGGGGTCCCCAAGTTGACCCATGGATTGTCTTGGTCGTCCATGACACATACAATGAGGGTAGGACATGTTTCAACTTCATCTCATATTATTAAAGCATTATTTTTTCCTTAAACTACACTAATTACGACTAATCGCGATTAAAATCTTAATAAGTTACTATTCAACAAAAAATTATTTTAATCTCATTGAACCACATTTTACTTCTTAATTAAAACCATGTATGTCGGATTTTTGAAATTAAAAACACAATGATGACAAAATTTCATTTAAACGGAAAATCAGTTTTTATAAGTACCACTTAGTGGTTTCACTATTCATCAAAAATTGAAGTTTTTCAGAAAATTACCAAAAATTCACCCTAAGATATATTTGATATTCCAAATTGAAAAATGAAGTCTATTTTAAAAAATTCAAAACATATAAGTCACATTAATTAATTTAATAATTAATTCCCGATGTTAGAGCAAATAGCGTGTTTTTATGAAACAATAAGTATCAAAAGATTGATACTAGTTTAATTCCGATTTCAAAGTGAAATTGATTCCAATGACCACCATTGGATTAAATGGTAAAAATATATTCAGATTACACTTTAATACCAATTCAAAAGATAATCTAATCATATAAATAAATTAGATTAAAAAGCAGTTTTGATGTAAAATGTAGTATTTTTCACTATTCATTAAAAAAATGAATACTGTCAGAAAAATACCAAAAATTTATCCAATGTAAAATTAAATGTCCCAATCATAATGAATATGTTTATTTTGACAAATATTGATTATAAAATTGTCAAAATATTGATTTAAAAAGGGTTTTCCATCAAAAGGCAGTAAAATAATCTTTTAAGAATATTAGTGTATTCCATGCTTAAGATTGGATTTATTTTCATTTTAAGCCTCTAAAACACTATATAATTCATTAATAGACATAGATAAAAAAAATCTATTATTCATTACTTACTTGGGATGTTACATCCTTCCCCCTTTAGAAAATTGCGTCCCCGCAATTTATTTACTTATCGAATAAATGGGGGTACGTATCCCTCATTGCATTTTCAGATTCCCATGTTGCCTCTTCAATCATGTGGTTTTTCCACAAAACCTTTACCTGGTGAATCACCTTATTCCGTAACACTTGCTCCTTGTGGTCAAGAATCTGGACCTGTTGTTCCTCAAAAGATAGGTTCTCTTCCAGCTGAACTACCTCTGGACTCAAAACATGAGATGGATCTGGCATATAGTTTCTCAACATCGAAACGTGAAAAAAATTGTGTACCTGAGATAAACTCAGAGGTAAAGCCACCCGGTATGCAACTGATCCAACTCTCTCCATAATTTCATATGGTCCATTGAACCTTGGACTCATCTTTCCTTTCTTACCAAATCGCATCACACTTTTCCATGGTGATACTTTGAGAAAAACATGATCCCCTCCCTCAAAAGAGAGATCCTTCCTCCTGTTGTCCGCATAACACTTCTGCCTACTCTGAGCTGTTCTCATGTGCTTCTGAATCAACTGAACTTTTTCTGCCATCTCTTCTACGAATTCTGGTCCCATCAACTTCCTTTCTCCTACTTCATCCCAGAAATATGGAGTTCGACACCGCTTCCCATATAATGCCTGAAATGGTGTCATCTGTTTTCTGGAATGAAAACTGTTATTATATGAAAATTCAACTAAAGAAAGTCGTTGGTCCCAACATCCCTGATAATCCATATAACAAGCTCGTAGAATATCCTCCAAGGTCTGAATTGTTCGTTCTGACTGCCCATCTGATTGAGGATGAAATGCTGTACTAAAATTTAATTCAGTACCCAACGACTTCTGAAGGCCTTTCCAAAAGTTAGAAGTGAACCTGGGATCACGATTAGATACAATGGAGAGGGGAACTCCATGCAACCTGACTATCTTTTTAAGATACAAACGAGAAAGTTGATATAGGGAAAAAGTATCTCGTATAGCAAGGAAATGAGCAAATTGGGTCAAGCGATAAACAATAACCCAGATTGCATTATTACCTCGAGATGTCTTCGGTAATCCCACAACAAAGTCCATGGATATATTCTCCCATTTCCACTCTGGCACTGGTAAAGGTCGAAGCATCCCTTTCGGTAACTGCCTCTCATCTTTAACCTGTTGACATGTCAAACACTTCACAGTAAAATCAGCAATATCTCTTTTCATTCCATCCCACCAGTAATACTCCCGCAGATCTCTATACATCTTAGTACTACCTGGATGAACTGAAAACGGAGAACTATGAGCTTCACATAACAACTCTCTCTTCAACTGTGAATCACAAGGCACACACAATCTCTTCCCAAATCTCAAAACACAATCATTATAAATGTTGAATTCAGGCAACTTACCTTTCTGAACCAGCTCTACCTTTTTCTGAAACTCATTGTCTTGCTTTTGTGCTTGCTTGATTCTATCTGATAGAGATGATCTCACAAATACCTGAAACAAAACAGAAGAACATCCTGCGCCAAAAACTTATATGCCAAAGTTCATCAAATCCTTAACCAAAGGATCACGTTCCAAACAAAACATTGTTATTGAAGCATTACTTTTTCGCCTCAAAGAATCAGCCACTTTATTTGCTTTTCCTGGATGGTAATGAATTGTACAATCATAATCCTTGATTAATTCCAACCATCTCCTCTGTCTCATGTTTAACTCTTTCTGAGTGAATATATACTTTATACTTTTGTGATCAGTATATATTTCACACTTCCCTCCATACAAATGATGCCTCCAAATTTTTAATGCGAAAACCACAGCAGCTAATTCCAAATCATGTGTAGGGTAATTTATCTCATGAGTTGTCAATAGGCGTGAAGCATAAGCAATTACCTGATCATTCTGCATTAGGACGCAACCATGTCCTTTCAATGAAGCATCACTGTATATAACAAACTCACCATTCCTGGAAGGTAGTGCCAAAACTGGAGCATTCACCAATCTTCTATTCAATTCCTGAAAACAATCATCACATTCTTTTGTCCAGATAAACTTAACACCCTTCCGAGTTAGCTTAGTCATTGGACTAGATAACCGTGAAAAATTTCTAACAAACCTTTGGTAATAGCCTGCCAAACCAAGGAAGCTACGAATCTCAGTTACATTTGTGGGTCTTGGCCATTCTTCAACAGCTTTTGTTTTTGCAGGATCAACAGTTATGCCATCTTTTGAAACAATTTGACCAAGGAATGAAATTTGTTGCAACCAAAACTCACATTTGCTGAATTTACCATAAAATTTCTTTTCTTTTAAGGTTTTCAAAATGACCCTTAAATTTCTTTCATTCTCCTCTTTACTTTTAGAAAACACCAAAATATCTTCAATAAAAACCACCACAAACTTATCCAAGAACTCATGGAAAATTCTATTCATTAAATCCATGAATACAGTAGGTGCATTGGTTATCCCAAAAGGCATGACTAAAAATTCATAATGGCCATATCTTGTACGAAAAGAAGTCTTTGGAACATCTGCTTACTTTACCTTCAGCTGATGGTACCCCGATCTCAAGTCAATCTTTGAAAAAAACTGAGCTCCCTGGAGCTGATCAAACAAATCATCGATATGAGGCAAAGGATATTTGTTCTTAAGAATGATATTATTCAAGGCCCTATATTCAATGAAAAGTCTCATAGAACCATCTTTATTTTTAACATATAAAACAGGAGCACCCCATGGTGATGTGCTAGGTCGAACGAAACCTTTCTCTAATAAATCTTGCAATTGATCCTTCAACTCTAAAAGTTCAATTTGTTCCATTCGATAAGGGGGTTTTGAAATTGGCTTAGCATCAGGAACTAAGTCAACAGTAAACTCAACTTCCCGATCTGGTATTATTCCAGGAAACTCATCCGGAAAAACATCAAGATACTCATTTACCACTGGCACATCATTAATCTGAACAGTTCCTTTATTTTCAACGACGTCTGCAAGGTAACATTCATTTCCATATTTTACAAGTTTCTTGGCCTCTTGATAAGTTATCAACAGTAAGGGTTCATTCTTGTACAAAAACTGAATTTCTTTCTGAAAAGAAACTTCTTTATCTCTACATTCATTCTTAGCATGGTAAATAGAGATCCAATCCATACCTAGGATAACATCAAACTCTTCTAGAGGTAGAACAATAAGGTTTTCAAGTAGGTTCTTTCCACAGATAAGGATAAGAAGATTCTTATAAATTCTTTTTTCCTCAACATTCCCCCTAGGTGTTTTTACCAAAAGTTCAGGAGTCATTTCTTGAGATGGTATTCCCATTTTACTAGAAAAGGTTTCAGAGATGAAAGAATGTGTAGACCCTGAATCAAACAACACACTGGCATAATCTGAAAAAACAAACAATGTACCTGATACAAATTCATTTGATGGCCTGACATCTGCCGAAGTAGTTGCAAAAGATTTCACCACCCCTTTCTGCTTGTAGTCTAACTGCTTCCCATCACTCAAACTCTTTTTCGGACACTAATTTTCATAGTGACCCATCTCATTACACTTATAACATTTCACTAACTGCAAATAAAATTTGTTCTTACCTTTACCTTGATCCTTTTCAGTGCAATCAAGAGCCTTATGTCCCATCTTACCACATCGGTAGCACTTTCCAAAATTCAGAAGACATTCCCCAGCATGCCTTTTGCCACATTTATCACAAACTGGAAACTTAGTTTTCTTACCATCAAACTTTTTTGAAGAATTCTTACCTTTCTCCTGCTACCTCGGTCTCTTCTTCTGCTGGTTGTTATAGAACACATGGTCATCGGCAAACTCCATTTCCACCTTCTCAGTACATTGAACAAGCATTTCATAATTTTTAATCTCACTAGAAGCTAATGCCCTTCGAAATTTTGGATTTAATCCTGAGTAAAAAACGATTGATTTTACTATCAAGGTCTCGGATAAAATTTGGAGCATACCTTGCCAATCGAGTGAACCTTTCTTCATAGGCAGCCACTGAGTCTTTCTCCTGCCTCAATTCCAAGAATTGCTTTTCCATCCTAAGTCGAACATCCTTAGGAAAATACTGCTCAAGAAACATACCTTTGAATTCATCCCAGACGAGAGCATCAATCTCATCAGCGTCCCTGATATTTTTAACCATCGACCACCACTGATCTGCCTCACCCTCCAAACGGTAAATAGAAAGACTAACCTTTTGATTGTCTAAACACACCATGACATAGAAAATATTCTCCAGTGCTTTAATCCACCCTTCATCTAGAATAGGGTCAGATGATCCTCTAAATGACGGGGGATGTTTCCTCATGAAATGTTCCACCACTGACATGTTCCTCTGCGGTTGGTCTGGCTGGTCTCATGCATGGATACCACCACCATTTATAGCCTGAGTCAACTGCACCATTACTGCAACAAACTATTCAGTTCCAATTCCGACCATCTCAGGATGCTGATTCGGAAGGTTATTTCCTTCTGCATGCCTTCCTATCATTGCTTCCCTGTTTCCTCTGTGGAAAACCATTCTGAACAAACATGTCTTAGATGAAGCAACATGGTAATCTTCAAATACTATATCACTTCAATTTGACCGATTTTTTTTGGATAATCATTTAATATAATTCTAAATCCTAAAGTTATCTAAACCGACCTTTGTTACCAACTATAAGGCCCCGGCCTTAAACCTTACTTAATCTTGAGTTATTACAAGATTACACATTGTGGATCTTTTCGGGTTTAGAGTTTTAGAGAATTATATCATAAAACATGCATTACATTCCATATATAAACAAAGTGGTTACATAAAGATAGTATTCTTCATTTCCATCAATGGAAACATATTTAAAATAAACATGGATTCTTTATTGACACTTCCTTGAAACTATCCTCATATCTTGTACCTTTCCCTTGTACTGTGAAAAACATTTCAAAAAAACCTGGGATGAGCATAAAAAGATTAGTAAGGGATATAAAAATATGGAAAGGAAACATTGGTACATATATACATAAGGATGAGATCATACTATACCCATAAAACATAATCACATTAACATACCTCATCAAATCATGAATAAATCATAGAAATCATAAGACATAAAGGTATCTTGAGGCATTCATAACATCCTTACGTAGGGAGTAACCCTCTTGGTTACGTTTGGAATACCCATCACAGTATATTCCCTAAATCTCTTCGGAGAAACCTTAACGTTTCCCTCCTTCGTGTTACCCAATGCATTGGAGAGCTATATCGGGCTCACCCGCCCTGAGTTTATCACAGAACCACCCGTTTTCATAATAATGCCCAAGACCCTCAACATAATCATATCACATAAAACATGAATAAAGGAAACATAACATTCCCACCTTTAAATCACAAGATATCAATACAACACATTGATATAAAAACATTATGAAAACCATTTTCGATACCAAAATAAAAGAAAAGTAAAACATGGTATTTATTTTTCTTTTAAAAAGAAGTTATGGCTTGTAGAGGAAGTCGAAACTCAAATAATGGTCCCGACGGTGGAGAAGTCATTGTCGCCGCATACTTATGACAAAAACATTCCCTTTTGTCGTTTAGTAAACGCTTCGTATAAAAAAGATTCCTTTTGAATAAACGTAAAATTCAAATGGGTTTATACACCGTATAAAAGAAGGTTGTGTATAAAATAAAATATGCCTCAATGAAAGGAGATTGAGATGAAGTCCCATATAAAGATCATTTTTTTAAATAAAATTGATCTATTATGTGTATTCACTATAATTACACATAAAGAAAGTACAAATACATGATAGGACATAATAATATCATGACGTAATTTGAAATTAGGAGATTAACCCAAAGAATGGAAATTGGGTTAAGAAGTTCCCTTACCTCGTATCCGACTTGACCCGACCATTATTTAATCTCCTGAATAATAAACTTGAGTTAATCTCTACTTGCTTAAGAACCTTTTTCAAGTTCATTATTCCTTTTATACCATGTTATGAACATCATGTAATCATTTAAGTTAATAATGCTCATTTTGTCGGTATTTGGTTCTTAAGTCAAAAATAGACTTCTTACACTTACATGTTGTTAATTTGGTCAATGTTTTGTTATATACAGAATGATATTAATGATTTGGATAACATATATATCATATATATTCAGAATATACATGTATTTATAATATTACATCACATTTAGAGGTAATAAATGAAATGCACTGTTCATGGAGACGGTAAGTCGTACGTTCGCATGAACGCTACTTCAATTTCAATTTTGTATTTTATGGAATGGAATCATAATTATATAAGAGTATATTATAATTCCAGTATAATAAAATATATAATATCATTATCTTTATCCTTTACACATACCACATATGGTATTAACGAATCAAATCACTTTCAGGGGGCGGTAGTCCGCACTTCCTAAAATGAAGATATCGTGTTCACCCATAATGGAAACAATAATTGTATGCCGTAAATGAAAAATACAGAAGCTTAAGGAAAGAATAATCATATTATATATCATATATAAAAATAGTGACATCATAATGGCCACCTTTGAAGGTGTTAAATGAGTATTGAACAATCATCGTTTCGGGAGGCAGAATTTCGTCATCCACGGAAATCGTATGTTCCTTAAACATTTGATGTAGTTGTGTGAGAGTGTAGCTTGAATAAATATTATAACAACATCCTATTATATTGAAGATAGTGGTGTTGTTACAAAAGAAGTAAATAAAAAGAGTTTAGGGGTTGGAGAAGCAAAATAAAGCAAATGAACATGAGAGAATGAATTACCTTTAAAAATGTAACTCCTTTTGATTTGAGACTAATGGCTTCCTTTGAAAGGATTCTGCCCAAAGGGAATCCTCTAGGATTAGGAGATGGATGTGGAGAGAGTAAATGGTCAGGGGATGGCCGAACCAAAGGCTTGAGGAGTGTGTGAAATGAGGTAGAGGTGGGGGCCTTTTATAAGAGGAGAGGAGGGGCACTTTTGGAAATCATGAAACTATTATTTTATTTTAAAAAGTGTTTCGAATTTATAAGGTCCCACATTAATATATTTCTAAGATAAGATGATATGTCTTTTAAATATTCCCATCCAATAGTTTTTGGACAAGTGTAGGTCTTATATTTTATATTATCGTTTCATTTTATTTAAACTGTTCATTAATGAGGTCATCATTGCATCATCATTATGTCATAATTAAATTAATTTATTTAATGTCTAAAAATTATAACAAAAATATCATGATTTAGGAAATCTTTTTATATTTCCAATGAATATTTATAATCAAAAATATGATCTTTATAACCCCATGTAATAATTGTTTTCGTAAAACATATTATGTTTGTGTCATTTTTACTTTTACATTAAATAAAAAGTTATTTATGTCATTTCCCAACCAAAGTGGCTCCATGGGGTCCCCAAGTTGACCCATGGCTTGTCTTGGTCGGCAATGACACATCCAATGAGGGTAGGACATGTGTAAACCTCATCTCATATTATTAAAGCATTATTTTTTCCTTAAACTACACTAATTACCACTAATCGCGATTAAAAACTTAATAAGTTACTATTCACCAAAAAATTATTTTAATCTCATTGAACCACATTTTACTTCTTAATGAAAACCATGTATGTCAGATTTTTTAAATTCAAAACACAATGTTGACAAAATTTCATTTAAACGGAAAATCAGTTTTTATAAGTACCACTTAGTGGTTTCACTATTCATCAAAAATTGAAGTTTTTCAGAAAATTACCAAAACTTCACCCTAAGCTATATTTGATATTCGAAATTGAAAAATGAAGTCTATTTTACAGAATTCAAAACATATAAGTCACATTAATTAATTTAATAATTAATTCCCGATGTTAGAGCAAATATCGTGTTTTTATGAAACAATAAGTATCAAAAGATTGATACTAGTTTAAGTCCGATTTCAAAGTGAAATTGATTCCAATGACCACCATTGGATTAAATGGTAAAAATATATTCATATTACACTTTAAGACCAATTCAAAAGATAATCTAATCATATAAACAAATTAGATTAAAAAGCAGTTTTGATGTAAAATGCTGTATTTTTCACTATTCATTAAAAAAAATGAACATTGTCAGAAAAATACCAAAAATTTATCCAATGTCAAATTAAATGTCCCAATAATAATTAATATGTTTATTTTGACAAATATAGATTATAAAATTGTCAAAATATTGATTTAAAAAGGGGTTTCCATCAAAAGGAAGTAAAACAATCTTTTAAGAATATTAGTGTATTCCATGCTTAAGATTGGATTTATTTTCATTTTAAGCCTCTAAAACACTATATAATTCATTAATAGACATATATAAAAATATCTATTATTCATTACTTACTTGGGATGTTACAATAACGACTTGACATAAGAATTCAAAAATAATGGTTGATGAGAGAGAAAGGGATGTATAATCATATGTACATGAAATGGAAATTATGGGGTAATATAGATACATGAACCAAATAATTTAATTGAATATATATTTTTAATTCAAAAGAATTTTATGAATGTAAAGGAGAAGAGATATAAATTCCTTATAGAGTTTCGGCATGGTAATGGTTGTATATGGGAGTCATTAGTTAGATATAAAGTGGTCTATAATCATAAAAAAATATGAAGGGATGTATAGGGGAGGTTCTAAATCATACCCCAACATTTTTAATTGAAAATTCAGGGGTATAGAAACAAAAATAATATTGGAAATAAAATGAGAGAGGAAGAATACCATTTCATGGATGTGTGATCCCAAAGGCATGAGAGGGGATTTAGGGAGGAATATAAAGAGATTGGGGCGCCTATAAGGGATTCTAAAGAGATTAGGGTAGAGGTTGGTTGAGCTCTAAAGGCATTATGTGAAGAGGAAGTTAGATTTTGGGTGGGTTAATATATGAAATGAGTGGCTATTCTTTATTATTTTGATTATGGAAACCACACATTATAATAATGGAACCCACAAACCATCCCTTGGTTTATGCCCATTTTTTATCCAAAGTGGAGTGGAAAAAGCTATTTTATATGGTAAATTACCTAAAATATTTATATATTAGGCTTTCATATGTAGATGAGATTCACACTCTTAGTGAAATCATTTTAAAAGGTAAAATGTTTTATAAGTCTTAGAGTGTCCACTAAGGCGCAGTAAAATTAATAAAACAAATTTAAATCACAATATTTTAATGATAAAAATATATTGGTCGAAATTCCAATTTATGATATTTTATTAAATCACCATTGGGACATTATGATGCCATAAAAAATTATATAATTGAACGATATTTAATTTTAACCCCAAAATTCGACTGTCTTAAATAATTATGAAAAATTCACTGTTGGATAATTTTGTCATAGAGATTCCAAAAATATTATTAATTTTATCTAATTAACTCTATTAATATTTGAATTTTACCTTTAAAAATAATAACCAACATTAAATAAAACTCCATGGGTTTTAACATAAACATCTTTCAAACCTTAATAAAATTTATAATTATATTCATAAAATTATATAATCAATTATATTTTATAAATATTAATTTGGTAATAATATTATATTAAAAATTATTTTAATAAAAAATCAATTAATTCATCAAAATAGATTTCATAATTTAATATTAACTTAAAATACTATTTGTTCTTTAAAACTATTTAAAAAGTTAAAATAATAAAATAAATGTATATCATTTATTATATACAATAATAATGCACATAATAACAGTTTTATGGTCTTGTTACATTACCACTTAGAACCCCATCATAAGACTTAAGGGTAAGGTCTTATATGGTGATAGACTCTTGGGAAGGCTCAGATAACATCACATGTGTGGTAATCTTTAATAACATCCACTTCTCCCTTGCTGGTTCCACTCATGCTTAACATGTATAAGATCGAATTGGAATTGGTCAAGAGAGAATCCTAGTGACACCACTTCCTTTCTAACCTCTGATAAAAGGGCATCGTATGGAGAAATTATACTAAACGAGTCTATCTCTTCCTTTTTCAAAGTAAATTGGATTTGTTAAATCCTTATATTTATACTAATCAATTGATCACTATTCAAAGCTATATTCCCAATGCCAACAATTCTTAATGGTATTTTTAAATCCATTAAACCAAGGAAGTTTATATTTTATATAACCATTTAATTAGATCAAGAGTAATTTTAATTATAAAATTTTTTGGTTGTTACAAATACCCATTCTCCATATATAAAATATATTAAATTTTGGATAGATATTTGAAATGGACCATGTCATCATAAATTTAATTTTCTATACCATTGAACTATTTATAAAAATTCTAATATTTTTTTATAATCCTCCATTACAATAATTATTTTATAATTATATATAATCTCTATTATTTATGATTCTTCCATTATTTTTTACATGTACGAAATTAATTCCCCAATCCTCCATATTATATCATTAAAAATTCCATGAAACTCTATTATTATTTAATTTATTTTTCTTGTATGTTCAAATAAATTATTTTTTAAAATCAAATTTTACAATATATGGTGATGAATAATCACATTATTGCTCACCCAATATTATATATCAATTATTTTTTGTGACATTGAAAAAATTTTCAATTACCATCCATTTTAAATTTCTACCTCATATTTATATGAATTTAGAAAAATACCAATTCATAACAATAATAATGCATGATTCAATATGAATATAAAAAGGAAAATTGTTAACATAAATGGACTAAATCGAAAATGACTTCTTTACACACACACACACACACATATATATAAATTTCATGTTATCAAATATGGCTATTAAATATATCGTACCGTATATGTTCTCTATCCATACCATTAAATGGTGAACAAATCCACCACAATTGTCTATAATGTGTATGAAAAAAAATATTCCCTCTCGGACTATCTAATAAAGTGTGTAGTAATACCTCATATTATTTAACAAGGTAATTATCATATTAATACCCTATAGTCAATTTTATGTTTCATTATCTTTGTAAAATATTTTAATGATCTATTACATGATTTTTTATCAATAAAATGATTTCATTACTTGGAATCCAAAAAATCTCTACATTTACAAAACATTAATATAATACCCAATAGTAAAACATATCCAATGGGGTTTCAAATTTATTTTCCAATCCTACTACCAAATGATAAATAAACTATTTCTTATATATATATATATATAAATTAACAAAAATAAACAACAATTTATATAATAAGAATTAAGGAACCCCAAAACTACACTATGCGGTCCAATGGATAAAAAAATCGATATACGTAACATTTTTTAGAAACTCAGGGGACCCATTATATGCATAAATATATTCCAAATTAATTGAACATATGTTCTCATAATAATCTAAAATAACATGAACTGAAGTATTTGTTTCTATGGGGAGTAACAATATAAGAATCATATTTTACAATGATAATTAAAATTTCTCCACAATAAAACTCTTTTTGACAACCATATGAGCATTTCATTAGGTATAATATTCTAAAAACACATGGAATGGAATCATAAAAAAGGTGTTCATAACACAATCAATGAACTAAAACATATTTATATGTCTTCAATGTGTTTATTTTTAACATATGATAAAACATATCAATTAGAGAAATATCATATTAAAATGAACAAGGATTAAAAATTGCCTTCAATATTTCCCAATTTCTAAGAATGCAATATTAAATGAATGAACATATACCATATAATAAGTGAATTAATTAATTTGATAATAAATATATACCATGAAGTAAATCATTTGAACATAACATAGCAATGTAAAATTTCATTGAAACATTATATATAATGGAACTATGTTACAAACATCAAAACCGTATTTATAACATTTTTAGTATATTTAAGAAGGTCAACATTCTATTTGTGAGAATATCCAAGAAGTATCCCCCATTATGTTGTGATAATATCATTGAAGTACCATACTTTATGTTTTTAAAATATTCTAGAGGGAACACCATTTATGTTTTGATAATATCCAATAAGTATCATGGTTTGTTATCTCCTATGATATAAAAACATAAAAAATTCTTTGGAGAGATCTATATGACTCTACCGATCCTAACTAAAACATATGTATACCAAAAAGAATAATTGATATTTATTATCATGAATAATTAGTGGGAACAAAATGGATTTATTAACATTTCCAAATGGTGTCACATAAGTGTCTGGAAGATTGAGATCAATTAATAACAAATGTCAAATCTCCAAAAATAATGATTATTATATTACAATTTATAGATTAATTCGCAAAATATATCTCTAAAGTAGATATATATATTTTAAATTAAAATATTAATTTAATATAAATAATAAAAAATTTATTTAAAATATTATTAACATTATTGTAAAAAATTATGTTACAAGTCTCTTTTAAAAGTATCTTTTATATAATGTAAAATGAAAATAATTTTAAAACAACCCATTAAAATATATTTAAATAATTAATCCTTGAAAACAAAATATTGGTTATATAGTGGAAATGTTGAGCTACTGTTAAAAATATTAATGTGAAGTTGACATCCTTATTTATATTTTGAAAATAATTTTACTCAATCCATTATTGTAAAATTATTTATAAATATCAAATTACCAAATATTTAAAGAGAAATTTATATGGCACTAAAATAAAAAAATTAATTAGGAAAATATAAAAGGATTGAATTTTTAAGATCAATTTACAGGTATATGAATGAGAAAAATTTCATTTTTGAGGAATTATAAATATTCACCAAATAATCAAAATGTATGAAGAAATAATTTCATCAAATAATAGAGATTTCAAGTGAAAATTAATGTCCATGGAAATGAATGATGAAATTTAATATAAAATCATTATTGGATAGAATAAATAAATATTATAACTCTATATTAAAAGAGGAATAATTAAGACCCCTGAAAAATATTAATTTTTAAAAACACCTTAACAGTTTTATTTACCTTTAGAAAAGAATTTTATTTTTATTGAGAACATAATATTTTTCTTTGAAGAAAACATTGATGTTAATTGGAGAATATAATTAAATGTGAACAAAGACTTATGGTAATGGGAGAGTGCACATTGGTAACTAAAAAGGGAAATTATTCATTAAATAATTATATTTTCCTAAACTGTATTTGATGTTGGGGTCAAGGCCGCTTTTATAATGGAGGGAGTGCCAATTTTTTAATAAATAACTTAAAAAATTTAGATCCCTAATTCATGACATGAAATTTCGAATAAAAATTTTATAATAATCGAGTGGGGTGAGCTAAGGATGATAAACCCTCAATTATTAATTTTAAAACCTATGATGAAATTTTTTGGACATTTACCCCTCAATTTAACTTTTAAGATAATTTAATTTTTCTATAGTAAATCAATTGTTATCACTCATAGCATTTTTTTGTGAGAAACAAAAAAAATTGCCATTTTGAAATAATTTTGATACTCTTATTCCATATATGAAAAATAGTTTTCATTTTCCCACATCAATGGTTGATTATTAGTTTTTTTAAATAAAATAATAACGTATTATAAGTAATTTTATTGAATATTAGAACATATGTACTAAAATAACACATATAAGAGTATAATTTAAAATTAATATTATAATTTGTAAAATTTATGTTATTAAATAAATATAATCCTATGAAAAGGTTATCATATATTTTATTTCTCTCTCAATTAATATTTTAATAATATAAGTGATGTTATTTTTAATAATGATATTATACATTATTCACCTAATAATCATCATTGATTGAAAATGAAAATAAATCACCGTAAGTTTATTTTTATTTGACATATTTGTTAAATTGGTAAATTTATTCAAAATAAAAATAACATTTGTTAATTTTTATTTTAAATGAAATCATATAATATAATGAATTTTTTTTAAAGGAATATTGTTGATCGTAATATTAAATTTTTTTATAATTACTTCCTATAATTTTCTAATTAATATTAGCATTAATGTAACTTCATGAAAATTTTTCATTTGAAAATCCATTCTTATAATTATTTCATATAGTGTATATCACATAACATAACATAATGTATATAATAAAAACATTATAATTAATGAAAGAATGAAATATGAAGTATTTCTATAAGGTAATAAAGTTATTTCAACTAAATAATAATTTCACATTTGGAATTGTAATACGACCCTTTTAAATTGTAATCGTACCAATAGAAATATATCCTCACTTATGAATTTATTAGTAAAATATTATTAAATTATTCTTTAAAATATGATATATTTATTTTCTTTTCTTTGTAAATAAATGTTTTGAAAGTGAAAAATTATGTGTTGGTATTTTGGTATGATAGAAATATATAATTACATTTTCATAATTAATTAATAATTTGAAAATAAATTTATATTCATCAAATTTATTATTAAATTAATATTATGTTTTCTTATTATTATAATATACCTTTATGAGGCCTTAACTACTATTTAAAAGTTCTAGAAAATCAGTTTTAATTTTAAATTCGGTATTTTTTTATTTAAATTATTAGTTTACATAAAAATTAAAATCATCTTATTTATGAAAATAATTTTTATAAAATGGGTTTAATTTTTATATTCAACATGATGGAAAAATATTAGGGTTTATTTTTGGGATAATTCTATAATACATGAAATTTTGTTGAATAGTTAAATTTGACAATTTATAAAAAATGATAAATAGATAAATTATGGACACATAAATGATGTATGGATTATATAAGCTAAAAATATATAACTATTATTCATTATTTTATTAATTTACTTATGAAATTCAAAATATTCATAGTATTGAGCTAAAAATAATAAATTAATGAATAAAAAATGATGAAATACCCCTCTCCCCCCATATAAATACTACCCCTTACTACCTATTATCCTCACACAGCTCAAGCTTTTTGACTTTTCCAAATTCTGATCAAATATCTTCACAAGAATATCCCCCATGACCTACATCATTTGTGGCTATAAAAAGTCAAAAAAATCCCCCTATAGAGGTTCTCAAGGAGAATGATTCCAGATGTAAAACCCACTACCTTTTCTTTTAATTTCATTTCATGTTCTTTTATTTTATTATTACTCTCACATCCCACCATCAAAGTGTCATGATTACTGTAGACCGTTAAATACATTGTAATTAGAATATTATAATTTAATAATACATCATTAAACCATATCTTTCTCATTTATTCTACAAATTAAAACATTGTCCGTGAGAATTGATTTATCCTTTTTGGGGATGAAATGTTCTGATTTTTGTTTACCAGAATAAAAGTCAGTCATTAATGAATTAATATAGTATAAAAATACTATAAAATGTATTGTATAGCCCTCTTTATGTTCTAGAACAAAAAAATATACATCATTGTAAATAATAAGACAAATTTATTTTTTTGTCCTCATAAACCCCCAAAATAAATCTAAATGATTATCATTTAATAATTATCTAACTATTCACACTCATAAAAAAATAAAAATCAATTTGATAATATAATTTATTCTTTTGGGAGTTCATTATCAAAATATAATTTCATTTCTGGATAATTACCTCCATTTCCCACAATCATTGAAATATTTATTCAACTAAATTGATCAAGAAAACCAAGGAAACTAATGCTCTTGAATGATAAAATTTTATCCTATAACTCCTAAAAATTCCATAAACGTATAAAATAAAATTATAAAGAATTATATAAAAGTATAATAGATTATAAATTAATTAATATTTTTTTAATTTTACAATATATGATATTATTATAATGTTAAGAACTCTTTCAGACATTATGTAAGGGGTTATTTTAGAACCTCTATTTATCCTCATTGTTACGCTTTCTCACTCTTTTAAGAAATGAAATTTATATTTTTGAATATTTTTCTTCAAAATTCCATTTACATGTTGAAAAATCATATATATAGATAATTTTATTCTTTTCACTATGATATAACTTTTTTTATAAGGTGTCCTTCTCAATTCATCCCGATAAGTAAACAAAATTCAGGGGAACATCCTCACTTCATCCCATTTTCAAGAACACATTATAAATTACTTTATGACACTATTAGTTTTCTAAAATCCCTTAATTTACCATGAATTTATGTCGTAGTACATTTCTAGATTTATATTTTGAATTATTATTTTTCTGTTTTAAATACATTTTAATATTTTCTTAAACCCGCAATAAAATGTTTTATTTATAATGTTTCAAAATATTTTCTATACATGTTTAAAATTTATTTTTACAACAATTACCATGATATATGACAATTTTTTTATTAATGACCATGTATTATTTCAATCCATTATTTCATGGAAACCATTATGGTAACTCCTTTTCATATGAGTTTGACATGATTATGATACCTAATTATTTCCATGGGTAACCCTTATGTTTATGATTGATTCTTATGTATGATTTCTTATGTGATATAAATATTCACGAAGAAGTTATTATGGTTGTTCCTAGATAGTAATCCAATACATTGGGTAAATTGTAGGCCCAAGAGATGTCATGTGAAACAGTCTTGGTGTTTATCAATGACTTGTTCTCCATGTGGTGCGGTCTTGGTGGTTAGCCTTGATTTATGATCCTCCATGTTCATAGAGACTCAACTAATGATTGTGTAATGTTTTATGTCAGTTTCAAATTTATTTTTGTACATGATTATATGATCCCATATTCTACACATATAGATTTTATACGTTTATTATTTGAAAATGGATATCTGTAGACCAATCCTTGAATAAGGAAATCTAAGAGTGGCCCAAAAAAACATATGGAATGGAGATCAGTACATTCCATAGTTTATCTGGTTATTATTTGAATATTAATGATTATTTTCTCATGGTTGTCTAACCCACTAAACAAGATGACTTGTAAGGGGGAAAATATTTACATACCCATTGAATGTGATGATTGCAATAATTATTTTAGAAATACCCTTATCACATAACTAGTGCTCATAGTTCAGAAAAACGGGGAACACATTATGGTGAACTACGATGAGTCAATGAATATATTAAGCTGGGTACTGATTAAAAATTAAAATTTGATATCCTACAAATAAGGTAATATTAAAATTCATTATAAAAACAACCCATCAGATGATCTAGAGTTTGTGGTTGTGATCTTTGTGTCGAAAATATGGTAAAATAATCTCTATGGTGATCATTTTGAGTTATATATTGATAATAAGAGACTAATATATTTCCTAACATTGATGGGAATTAATGAGATGTTGTTTAGATGGTTAGATCTCATCAGTGATTAAAACTTCTCAATCCACTACTATTATGGTATCGAAGATAATGTTTTGAAATATCTAAGTAAAAATTATCATTCAACAATATCAATGATGATAAATTATAAGGATACAATTTTTTTAATTTTAAAGGATGTAAATTGGAATCATTATGGAACGAACCTCATAAATCCAGTTCCAAATTATTTATCCAACCATCCCTAATGTATAAATTGATGTATTCTCAATTAAATGATTTAGAAATTCTGAAAATGGTGTAAACTATCAAATATGGGAAATCCTCCAAGATCCAAATGGATGACGAAGGATTCATGATATTTTTCTCAAGAATTATTGTACCATCCAATCTAGAGATAAGTAAAGAACTTCTATATAACACACATTGACTAACACTCTATATTCAATGTGGGATTACAATGATTAATTGGCATATCCATGATAAATATTGGTCGGACAATATGGTGAATGAGATCACCAAAAATACATCAATGTTCCTAGTGTGTCGCAAGATAAGGATAAAAGTGAAATTCATAGGGGATGATTCAACCCTGACCCATACAAACATGGAAATTGGATACATCACCATGAACATTATCATTCGACTTCTGAATACATATAGAGAAAACAATTCTATATGGGTGGTTGTTGATCATATTACAAATAAAGATATCATTATCACAATTTGAGGGGACTTCCCCATTGATAAAATAGAATATATATACAACAAAGAAGTGGTAATGTTACATGGAGTAACACAATCAATTTCATATTATAGTAATTTACCAATAAATTATTGAAAAATCACCATATTCTGTAGATAGTTAGAATAATATCATTTTGTCTTATCATCACTAAATTGATGATCAATTAGAGAAAATAATTTAGACACATGAATACATGTTGTGATTATATTATAGGGAAATCAAAGGAGGATGGGGCCAACATATGTCTCTGTTAATATTCTCAAAAAAAATGATTCCACTCGAGCATCCAATTGAATCCATATGAGTCCCTTTGTGGGAAAATTTGTAGAACAATGACATGTTGGGATGAAATCAAGGAACAGGAAGTGTTAGGTTTTGAATTGGTCAAAAGATGTTTGAAATATTAAATTTATTCAGTATCATATCTAGGTAGCCCATTCATAAAATAAGATTTATGAATATAATTGATAAATTACATATTTTTATCCTTTTAAATATGTATTTCACTGATTTAATCCAAACCACTTTATCAATATAAGTTTGTTACATAATTTTTTGATTTACGGTTAGTTTTGAGAAAAAATTTTAAAATCCAATTATTCTATAATTTTGATATATGCTTATGAAAAGGGTAAATTTGGAATATCATTTTAGTATTAATCCAATTTTAGTGACTTTTTTCATTCATTTTGTTTATTTCTTCAATTTTATCTTGAGGACCAAAATTATATTCGATTAACTAGAGGCCTAAAAACTATGATATTTGAAACTATTTGGGGAAGATAGTGTGGAACCCACCTCCACAATGTAAGTACAACCTAGTCTACAAACCGCCAATTGATGTGGTTCCACCTACAATAAAATGCGGACACATTAGAGCATGCATATAATAATGTTCATATAGTTATGAGATCATAAATGTTCCCTTTTAATGAAATATTTTTAATTATTCTTCATGGAAAATATATCCATAAAAAGTAATAGTCAGTAATTATATCCTAACTGTTATATACTGTGGACAATTAAGCTGGAATTTTTAGAGTGAATGGAGGACACAATTATGAACATCTTTGATGATGGAGAAAAAATATTAATCAATCATTTATAGGGGATACAATGTGTCAACATTCAGAGAAAAATAATTCCTATAAAAGGAGGATGACTCCTTCCTCTCATGTAATTCCAATCAACCCATTCAATCCAGGGAACCATGGAGAAGAGGCCAATGAAAATATTGGATTCATATTTTTTTCACCTTATTATTTTTAGTTTTCTTTCCTCAATTAATTATTTCATCATTTTTATAATAAAGTGTTTCCCATTCCTTCTTCAATAACTCTCTGTCATCAAAATCTAATTATTCCCCTTTAATCTATATTTCTATAATTACCTCTATTCACATTGAAATTTCATGTGACTAAAACGAGGCTTCTCCCTAGGGTGAGATATATGTTGTTCTCTTTTGTAGATAATCATTTGAAAATGTTATTATTCAATTGGTGGTGGATGATATAGTATTTCAATGGTGTTGAAGTCATCCACTAAAACACTATTTCAAAATCTATTCTTTACCATTGATTAATTTTCATTCCCTCCCTTATCACGGTAAAACCAATTATACGGTGGAGTTCGGGTTTCATGAAGGTCTGAAAATGTCATATGGTAGAGCAGAGCCTTTTTGGAATAACATTCTAAATTGTGGTGTTATATTTTTTTACTACTGGAGGAAATGTAGTATGGTGTTCTAGACCCATGTTATATTAGACGCATATAAATTAAGGGAAATTAATTAATTAATTAGTTTTTGCTAAATCAATTATAAAATTGAATTTAGACAACAAATAAATAATAGATGAACCCATGTCATCCAACTCTTGGACCATTTGATTTGTTCCCTAATTCGATTCTATCTATATCGTCATATAACGTTCGATGTAATGTTTTCATTCCATTATTTTTATTTCACATTTTCCATACCAAACAATAGTGTTTTCAACAAATTTTTAAAATGAAAAAAGAATTAGATTTTGTGAATTAGAATTAGTGATTTAACCAACCAAAATTCTCTTCATGTAAAATGACATTATTTATCTTTCATGCAGCATTATCAAAATTGAATTTCTTTTGAAACAACCTTGGATAGGTTTTTATAAAAACAAAAAACTGTTTTAGGGTATTTTAGCAGTTATTTCAATTAATTTTTCAAAATTCACATTTCTATAAATATTTTTATTTGATTTCTCTTAAAAATCCAGAAAACCCATTTTCCATTATATATTCAAACTCAAATTATTATAAATGGGATGATTACTCACTGGTGTGATATAATGAATCAAAAGTTGATTATTGTGATATAAATTACCTTGTTTAACATGTGATTAATACTCTATTTGAATTAGGGAGGAAAATGGAAATAAAATTTTGACTATGTTCGTACATTGATTGAGCAAACCGCTCCTGATTCAGAGCATGTACCAGAGGTAGTAGTTGAAGAAATATCACCACTCATCATCGTTGAATAAGGGGATATAAATTTTGGGGTAACTAATGATTCATTCATCCTTAGTCAACAAATTCTATAACTTATTGTTGAAAAGTACTTCCCTGCTGAGCTACACTAGAGAGATAAACAAGAACTATATGAATTATGGAATTAATGTGAATAAATTCATGATATTCCCATCATAGATAATTAATAATCGAAACAAACCATAAATATATCCAACACACAAGTTGTGTAATTTGAAGTAAATATAGAGGATCTTTATTACATACCTCTATCTAGATATAATGAACACTGTTGGCGCCAAAATGTTTCACAAAAGGAAGGGGAGAAAAAGAAGCCATGAACGCTGCCTCGCGATGCACCGACGCGAAGCACCCCTGAGCATCGCGGTCCTACGCAGCACCGGAGGTGGTATCTCTCCGCGAACGGCCTGACGTTCGTGATCCCTCTGCGAAGCACTGGAGGCGGTACCTCTCCACGAACGGCCTAACATTCGCGAGCCCGCCGCGCATCACCGGAGGTGGTACCTCTCCGCGAATGGCCTGACGTTCGCGAGCGCGCCACGAAGCACCGGAGGAGGCGTGTGAGTTCTGTTCGCGGTGCCCCTTGCCTATAAATACTGAGCTCCCCCTGAGACCAAGAGGACGGACAATCTGACCTTTCGGATTCTCCACTCCCGAATCGCGAAGAACCCTTTTCCCGGGGAATCATGAGCTCCGCGAGGTACTTCTACTTCGCGTGATGCATTCGCTTTGTCTCGTTTTGAGCCCCTCTTCCGAGAGGGATGCCTTTCGCAAATCTCAAGGTAATTCGTGAAGGACGGGGATTCCCAAGGTATCCTGGGCAGCTGTGGAGCATTTATGCTTCGCGAAACACCCATCCTGTACTAGTGATCCCCTTGCTAAGGCAGGATCGCTACTCATTGCGAAGCACACTGCTTCGCAGTACCTTGCTTCACGAGGCTCCTCCTCTTTGTGAGGAAGTTCTTTGCGAATAATATTCCACTTCGTGAAGCACTCTCCACTCACACCTCTGCCCCATGCTAAGGACAAGGAACCCCACTTCGTGAAGCACACTCCTCTGCTTGAAATTACTCTTCCCGTGCGACCCTCCAGGTTTGCACGATGTGATTTCAAAGTCCCATGGACAACATCACCTGTAGCATTGCCTCCCCTAATGCTTCGTTGCATAGGCACGCTAATGTCTATTTCTTATTCACATAGCCACGCTAACGTGGACCCCTCGATGGTTCTCTCTATGACCCCCCTTGACCACAGCCTTACTAGTACCTTCCCTCCCCCAAGGAGTAGAGGGTGTCGGTCATGTAAGTCTTAGGGGTGCAGAGTGAACCCACCTAGCCCGAGCTGCAGGACGTTAAACTGCCAAGCACCTCGTCCTCAACACATGACGTTAAACTGTGATCTAGCCCCGTGCTTTGAATGTAGGTCCCCCCAATATCGGACATTTTTTATGCCACCCGTCTCCATAGAGACGGGGTCACCCCCTCCACAAGGGATGATATCCTCCTTCTCGGAGTGGCGTATGTCCATGGGAGAAGGGAAAACACCTTGGTGTAAGCCCCTAGCCCCTCTTGCGGAAGGTAGCACCCATGCACCTCCGTACTTCCCCACTGCCAAGGTCAGTGGAAGGTGCGATAGGGAATGAGGCACCTCCCATCATTGGTCTCAAATCCCTCTCTCGATGTGCTTTTCCGCACCTCGGGCCTCCATCCTGGAGTATGTCCTAGCACAATGGGCCGCCTAACGCGTAAGCCCCTCTTCGCTTCTCATGGACGCACCCATCACGGCGTGATCGTCAGGTCCTTGCTGCTTCTTGTTTCTCACACTGAGCATGAATCACGTGGGCGTAGAGTTGGCATTTGACATGACAATACCTCGTCCAGCATGATGTTAAACTGTATTCCCTCATCTAGCATGACGTTAAACTGTATACCCTCATCCAGCATGCCGTTAAACTGTATACCCTCCTCCGGCATGACGTTAAACTGTATACCCTCATCCAGCATGATGTTAAATTGTATGCCCTCATCCAGTATGACGTTAAACTGTATGCCTTTGTCCCGCATGAAGTTAAACTGCACACCCATTTTAACTATGAGGACTTTGATCCATGTCATGACATGGTACGTAGGAAGCCTCCACGAGGTTCAATACCACCCGTCATTTATTCACGTCAAGTTCCACCTTCATCCAGTATGACTTTAAACTACATTCCAGTGTGACGGCAAGCCGTTGTGACCACCCGAACTATGAGGTCTTTGAACCATGTCAAGGCATGGTATGTAGGAAGCCTCCTTGAGTTTCAAGACCATCTCCCATCGGACCAAGGTCCCTTCCTCATGTCGGTTCGCCGACTCCCACCCTCCGAACTACGATGACTTTGATCCATGTCAAGGCATGGTACGTAGGAAGCCTTCATGAGGTTCAACCCAAGCACTAGTGGACCCCTGGGTCTACTTTCACGTCGGTTCACCGATGAAACCCAAAATACGAGGACATTGATCCATGTCATGGCATGGTACGTAGGAAGCCTTCAAAAGGTTCAAGCCCAACACTAGTGGACCCCTGGGTCTACTTTCATGTCGGTTCACCGATGAATCCCGAACTACGAGGACTTTGATCCATGTCAAGGCATGGTACCTAGGATGCCTCCCTGAGGTTCAAGCCCACCACCCATCGAACCATGGTCCACCTTCACGTCGGTTCGCTGACGAAGACCCCCTTTGAACTATGAGGTCTTTGATCCATGTCATGGAATGGTACATAGGAAACCTCTCAGAGGTTCAATCCCTCCACCTGTTTGTCTTCCCGACCTTCTTCACGTCAGGTCACCAACACCTGGGAAGCCTAGTGTGTAAGCCCCACACCATCTGGACCATGGTCCACCTTTACGTCAGTTCTCCGACGAAGCCCCTTTGAACTACGAGGTCATTGATCATGTCAAGGCGTGTTACGTAGGAAGCCTTCACGAGGTTCAAGCCCACCACCAGTGGACCCCTGGGTTCACCTTCACAATGGTTCACTGATGACATCAATCCGACCAAGGTCCACCTTCACGTCGGTCCACCGACACCATCCCGAACTACGCAGACGTTGATTACCTACCACAGGGATACGTAGGATGTCCCTTCGAGACTCATGAACAAATTTACGGTCGCCCTTGTGATGGTCCCGTTTCATTCCTACTCCACTTCATTCAACTATACATCACCCTTCCTGATTCTCACCCGGACTGCCATATCCCTGCGAGATCATACCATTCCGCTCCTCTTCGCAGCAGCCCATGGGCTGGTACTAGTATCAGCACCCCTTCAAGGTAAATTCCTCAATCTAATCCATTCCAGCTAATGCTCTGATCGGACTGATCCGTCTCCGCTGGACGTTAAACCTACGGCATACCCTGTGTTAAACACAGGATTTTGAGGAAAACCTCAGATATATTTCTATGGAATATAATTCCCTACACTCGATGTGGGATGCCTCGGGATTCCACGCCCTCGAGAAGCCCCATGACAAGGGACAAAAGACAGACACACCAGTTCCCCAGCATACTGACACGCTAATGATTCCTCGACGTGACTACTCCACCGACTGAAGGTTGTTTCCCTGACCGGACCCCTTGGAATGTCCTAACAGAAGCAGTGTAATTTACCAGAGTCCATGGAAACATGGATGTTGGAAGAGTTTCACGAACACCGTATTAAATCAATGAGGGAGACCCAGACTAGGTGACGAGTTCTGAGGAGGAATCCACAGAAGGAAGAACCGACATCCCATCATCCCATTTCAATCAAGGAGCAGATGTCCCTGAATAAGGAGCGAATGCTGCCTGCCTTTGGAAATCAGGAATGTGGGGTAACAGTGAAGCGTGTCCTCCTCCGCAAACGGACGCGCGCGCGCGCCCCGACGAAAGCATCAGAAACAGAAATGATGAACCCGACGTGAATCTCTTCTCCTCAATGTGGAGATTAGTAGCGTTGAAGACACCAGTAGATTGACGTGTCACCGGATCCAGATATCTGGCACCGGGTCCCGCCAAGCAAATGGCAGGCCTGGCGTGAAACTCACCGGAGGTTGGGATGGTAGAACGTTGGGCATTCAGTTATGAAATGTGTTGTCGTGGATCCCTCTTACCGACATGGAGAAGGGAATGATGCTGGGGCACTGGTTGTTGATCCTCTTCTTCGAGGTACTGATGAGTTGATCTCTCTGTTTCCCAAGAACCAAGTTGCTGCAGTGGGGACACGATCACCGCCCGCTCTCCTACGCAGGGGCGGGGGCAACGCCGGCACAATCGCCCCATGTGGCTCCATTTCCTCCACGAAGACCTCTACATCCGCGAATACGGGGCGACCACTTCCCCTTTCCCCCTCAGATATCATACAATGAAGGGTGATCAGAAGCCTTGTATGCAGGTACGAGGAGGAAGGGGTTATCCCAACTCAGGATATGGCCTTCCTAGACCTGGAGGCATCCAGGTCCCACCGTCAACGCCGCCCTAACAGGCCGCACAGGGAGCCCCTGCTCCCCACCCCAATGTTCAATCATTTTGGGAGCCTGTCCCCAGAACGCCTCGACGACTCCTCGCCTTATGCTGAGGAGATGGGTGATGTCCGGCTCGGCCCGCTCAGAGTCCCGGTCCAAGGGATCCAGGAAAGGGCTCCTGTTCGGCCGCGTCAGCGCCGCCATCTGATATCACAGGAAGAGCAGGTAGGCTATGCCCCTGCACCACCTGCGCCAGCTCGTCTGACCCGACGTCAGCGTCAGGCCCGGGCTGAGGACGCTGGCCAAGATATGTCGACGTCAACAACTACTATGGCCCAAGACACTACTAACGTACATCATTGAGTTCATGCATACACTGAGCAGGGGAACTCCTTCACCTCACCGTGATCGAGGCCTCAACCGCCCCACGGGCAGGATGGGTTGACTCTCGGGGTCACAGGACCGAGCGATGATTGCCGCGAACCAATCCGTGGTAATGTCACTCCATACAGAGGTCCTCTCCATACCACCATTCCACAGGGCAAGGGCTTTCCCCGCTCCGAATCTCATCACGGAGGTATGCCTCGTGCTACCCCCATCCTGAAGGACGACCCGCCCAACGGAAGTGACGCTCGGCGCGGAAACCTCTTCCGCACCCACTATACAGGGTATGGAGTCCCTCCTCCTTCCCCTGACCACCGATATGAAGGCACTGTCCATCTGGTCCATCTCCAACATGGGGGTCCTCCCTACGTCCTCTCTGTAATTGGCGAAGGTCCTCTTTGCCCTGACAACATTAGGAGTGAAGGTCAGCCTCGCTCTGCTCGCACCGTCCATGGAGGTCCTCCCCATGTACCCTTCGACATTTTCCCTGGTGCCCCTCGCACCCCGGCCACCTCGAGCGGGGGCCCTCTCCACCATGACATCAGGTCCACACCATGACTACCTATTGAGAATCAACCTTGTCCCGAAGAGCCACCCCGGGGTAGAAGAGCGGGTCCTCTCCGCCACAGGAAGAATCCGGGGGGGAGCAGGTGGAGCTCAAACCGGCTCATTTCTCGGATTCTGAAGCGGTAGGTGACTCAACGATGGAACCTTCCCCCCGCTCCTCCGCATCAAGGACTGGGGAAAGAACCAGGTGAATCAACCTCATTCTCTAGGAATGCAAGGTCCACCGGATTCCCACCTCCCTCCGCAGGTACATCCAGGAGGAAGAAATCGTGGAAATGTCGTTGGTCCTGACCATGCAATCACCACCGTTGTCACCAGAAGTGCCCTCTACCTCTACCAGAGATCACAGAGAGCTACTTTGGGGACCAACGGCAACAGAGCAACGACATGACCTATCTCCGGCAACCGCAACTCCTGCGCCTAAAGTTGTGTCTACCAGCCCATCGTATCGTGATATCGTGGTAAGGTCACCTCTCTCTTCATAGGATGGCCCGAAATTCGATGGCCAGTCAGCTTGTTCACCGTATTCTCCTCCGCCAAGTTTACTGTCCCAGTGGTCCACCTCGGTACCGCTACCGGTCCCTCAGCCACCCCAGGTTGACGAGTGGGAAAATACAAGGCCAGACCCTGTGTCCGAACCCAAGAGCTTCTGGAGCATTCTCACAGCAGATCGCTTCCCGGAGATGTTCTGGCCGACGGGGGTGCCGAACATTCATGCACCAGAGTCCCTTACCCTAGAAGAAGTGGGGTTCTTTTGCCGAACCCTATGGGCGACATACTTCCACCTTCATTACGAGCGGGTGATGTACCACAAAAGTTGAGAGCACTTTGAAGAAATCGGCGAGCAATGCCACCTGATCGATTTGGCCACACTCCATGTGGCCTAGCACCCTGAGTCACCAGGCCATCAGAGGACCCTTCAATGGAAATGTGTTCAGAGTTTCAAAGTACTCCGCAGAGTCATCAGGGAAGCTACCCCCCATGTGCAAGTTCGTGGCTGGGGACACTATGCCGCTCTCCTCTTCAGCCCTATCCAACGGCAACCCGATTCATTATGAGACATTGATGACATGCCCTCGAGAGGGGTCGCGGTCCACATGGCTGACGTAGTGGACAAGGATGTCGATCTTGAATTTCTCGATGGAGACTTACCCTCCGAGGGTGTACCGATACTGCTGGACCCATTAGGGAGGGTTACCCGTCAGCAGAGGAACCTTCTAGGCCTCCCTGTACCCACCGAGTCACTGGTACTCAGTCGAAATGCTGGTAAGGGTAAGGAGCACATTGGAACTGTCAAGCACTTCGACCCGTCCACCTCTATACAAAAGATGGACGAAGATCCCGATAAGGACGCGTTTCGCCAGCAGCTTGCTGAGCAGAAAAGGCTGGTTGACGAACTCTTGGCCGAGCGCACTATAGAGCGGTGACCCGACTATGGTAATCCCAAGCCAGGACAGCAGGGGCAGGAACAATTTCCCCCCGGTTAGACCCCTTCAGGAAACCCTGATCATGCTACTTCTGCAGTTCGGGTAGAAGCTGGAACTTACGGCAAGAGGGTGTGATACGTCTCACCAAACCCTCCTGAATGATGGGGAATCTGAAGAATCCAGCCCGGGTTCCCCCAGTTGCCCCACATGCCATTCTGCCAGTCGTTCCCTGAGCCACCGAAGCCATCTACCGTGTCGAAGAACCTGGAAACGCACTTGTGATTAGGGATCCCCATCAAGACAGGGACCCCCACCCGAATGATCTTATAACGGCACTCACAGCCCGCCTCAAAGCATTGGAAACGCGGTAGGTGGCAGTCCCACCGGATGGCAAGCCGTATCCCGTGTGGGTGGATGATATGCCCGCACCCCCGGGTTTTGGGAACCCCACTTTCTCGCCCTTCAACGGGACATGGGACCTGCCGTAGCACTTGGTCCATTTTTTTTCCAAGTGTCGCCCCATGCTGGGGACTCCGGCCCAGCAAGATGCCTCCAAGCTCCGATGTTTCGTGCAGACATCGGAAGGTCCCACATTCGTCTGGTATAGCCAGCTCCCTATCAGATCAATGACCGGTTGGGAGGATATCCACCGGCAGTTCCTATACCAGTTCAGCTCCACCACGTGGAAGACCAGCATTGCAGACCTCTTCAAGTGCAAGCAAAGGCCTGATGAGCGAGTCGCATATTTCATCGCTCGGTGGAAGGGACTTACATACTCCCTCGATATTCCACTGACTCAGGAGGAATTACCGATGATGTGTGTAGGGAACGTTAAAACCGAGCTGGTACCTTCCCTTATTTCCCAGAACTCTCCTGGAGGGTTCTAGGATTTCTCAGATAAGGCTCAGTTCCTTGAGGAGGCCCTGTAACAGGCTAGTCAGGCACGTTTATTGCCCCCTATGATCCCATCCAGGAGGACTTCTAGAGCCGAACCTGCAGCGGTGGCCCATATAGAAGCCTCCAAGCAGCTGGAATTAATGCAAGAGGCACCAGACCTGCAACCCCATAGAGGTCCTCCACCTCAAGCGCAGGCTACTACACAGCAACGACCATCTCAGAACCGACAAGTTCCCCCTCGCAATGCACCACCCCCACCTAGGCGAGACAACCAGGCACCGCCTCCTCGGCAGGCCCCTCGTCAGGGCCAGGCCCCCAGGGCCCCCTATCTGGAAAAAGGCACCAGACTTATTCTTTTAAAGCAAATCAGGTCCCTGGTTACTTCCGAAGTGCTCTAGAGCAAGGGATTGTGCGCCTACCCGAGTGCAGAAGGCAAGCGGAGGAGAATCTTACCGATCACCCCAACTATTGTCCTTATCGTCGGATTATGGGGCACACCCTCAAGCAATGCTATGTGTTTAAATACTGGCTTCAAGACCAGGTGAACAACAACATAGTTAGATTGGGCCCGACACCAACACAAGTAGCAGGTGTCTTTGTAGGGTCATATATTGGTAGCGACAGCGAAGGCGAGTGGCAGCAGGTTCCCAGCCGTGGGTCCCAGAAATACAACAACTGGACGGCTCGAAAAACCATCTCTCTCACCCATGGTATCATCCGGGCATGGCTAAAGCAGTCGGAACCTTCAGAAGAAGTATCCAGTACCTATGCATCGCCTTCACAATCGACCTCTTCCCAAAAGGGAAAGCAGTGACGACGCAAGAAGAAACAACACACTCCACCGGTGCCGTCGTCATCCCGCACTCTTGGCGACTTTATGTCCCTTGAAATGGGGATTCCTCCCAGAATCATCCCGGTAGTGGATGACTCATCGAGCGACAGCCAGGGGTATGCTTAGGTTAACATCATGGAACTGGTAAAGCCCTATATGACTCCCGATGAAGGGGAACGCCAGGCGAGCCTCCCCAACGTCCCCAGCTGATGTCAACGTCAGCGGAACTGCAACCAAGCCAGTCGTTGAGGCAAATCAGTGGGAACATTCAGTCAGGCTGTACACGCTACTGAAACCAGACAGCAGGCTCAGCACAAACCTCAGCATGCACAGACCCATATGACGCCCTCATCTCCACCTCCACCGCCATTTGTGCTACTAGATTAGGAAGGACTACCTCATCCGTACCACAGTCAGTCTTTCCCAACTACATGACAGTCTCCGCTATCCGATCCTGGTCCGACAACTACTCTCCAGGCTTCAACTAGTAGGCAACAGGATATGCCCAGCACTAGCGAACTACCGGTTCGCTTGGCAGGACCCACTATTCCCCTAACTGCAGATCAACCTCCTGTAAGAAGAGCCTCGCGTTTGGCACTAATGTATGTTGTCCTGAAACACCTAGCCGGAATTCCGGCAAGGATTTATATCCGTGACGCCCTTTGCCTATCGTCTGAAATGTGTGAGGCACTTGCTGAGGCCCTAAGGAGCACCCTCCAGTTTGAGACGGAGGTGGCGGCTGCAGAATCCTTCCATGCTGAGGTAATTGAGAACACCTAATGTCAGGTGGTTATCTCGTTCTCTAGTGAAGAGGAGGTCCCCCTATACATGGGCATATTCGCCCGTTGTACATCCCTGGCCACTTCAATGGTGTGGAAGTCTACCGCTACCTCGTTGACACGGGTTCCGGAATGAACCAAACCCCGACTCAGACACTGCAAAAGCTGGGTCTGTCTGAAGATGATTTAACACCCTCTGACCTCAGAATCCAGATATACGACAGGACATAACAAACCCTAGTCGGCAAGATCCTCCTGAAGAATCCGTTCGGTGGCTTAATTTCTAGCATCGATTTCATGGTCGTCTCTCAGGACACCACCTACAACACGTTGATGGGTAGGCCATGGCTCCATCTGCACGCAGCAGTCCCTTCTTCGTATCACCAGTGCCTCAAATACTCCCTCAATGGTCGAGTAGGCATTCTATAAGGAGATGCGTCTCCTTTCGCCTCTTGTGAGGCCCTCTATATGGATGATGATTATTACAAGAGTAAGGATAATCAAATCCTAGTAAGTGAGGATGAACCAGCCCCGGTCACAAGTGTTCCCCGGGCAAGAATGGATGACGCCTACATCATCCTGATCCACCGATTAGAGGCCACGACCCCCGACACGGGGCAATGTTATGTTAATTCAAGTATGATAGGATGTCATGTTCCCATGTCCAAGAGACGATGGAAAATCACCTCGTACTCCTACACCAACCAGGATCAAGTGATCCCGGAGCCTCCTACCCCTGTGCGGTATAGGAATGTCAAGATTATGACAATGGCGGTATGCCATACATGTCTCTTCCACTATGCTGGAATCAACCGACTCAGGCCGACACGTCACCACTGCTTTGATGTCATCAAACGTGGCCCCTTAGGCCAAAGGCCAGATGGGATAAGGTCGACTGCCATCATTTCTATGGTCTCAATGGTGAGTGATTCTCCTGATATGATGACCACTATAGCCCATGATGGAACCTGCTTCCTCTTAGGTTTTGATAGCCCAAAAGTATCTCCCATTGCGGAAAATCCCCCCACGGGTGGAGAGGAAGACCTGGAGGATGTCCCCCCGCCTTTGAGGAAGGAGTCTCTACCACGGTTGATGAACTAGTACAGGTGAACCTTGGTAGCGAGGCAGATCCTGGACCCACATTGGTCAGTGCAGCCCTGTCCCCCGAGGAGCGACAACGGTATATATAAATTCTCAAAAAACACTGTGACGTGTTTTCTTGGAGTTACGGTGAGATGCCAGGACTAGATCCTCAAGTAGATGTTCACCGTCTGGGCCTACCGGCAAACCATCATGGGTTTAAGTAGCCTCCCAGGATGATGCACCCTTCACATGGTGCTATGGTTGAGGCCGAAGTTGACAAGCTTATCAAATCCAACTTTGTTAAGGATGTCCAGTACCCCAAGTGTCTTGCCAATATTGTGCCAGTTAGGAAGAAGAATTGGCAGATCAGGGTCTCCATTGACTTTCGCGACCTTAATCGCCACTACCCAAAGGATGACTTCCCCCTCCCACTGACTGAGTTATTGATTGATTCCATGGCCAGGTTCCAAGCTCTCTCTTTCATGGATGGGTATTGTGGGAACAACCAGATCCTGATGGCCCCCGGGGACGAGGAGTCCACTGCCTTCAGGGCTCCCCAAGGTACCTTTTCCCACCAAGTTATGCCCTTAAGCTTGAAAAATGCAGGTGCCACTTATCAGAGGGCCAAGCACCGCATATTCAATCCGATTATTGGGACGCTCGTGGAATGATACATAGATAACCTAGTGGTCAAATCATTCCAGTGTCAGGACCATCTCAAAGACCTTGAGAAAGTGTTCGGTTTCCTCCGTTCCCATCACCTGAAGATGAACTCGTTGAAGTGTTCCTTTGGGGTCACCTCTGGGATGTTTATTGGCTTTGTTGTTAGATACCGAGGCATTGAAATAGACCCAGAGAAGATCAAGGCCATCATCCAAATTCCTCCCCTGAGCAATATTCGGGAACTTCGAGGTCTCCAAGGACACTTAGCCTATATACGCCGATTCATCACGAATCTAGCCGGCATGTGTAAGCACTTTTCCCAGCTCATGAAGAAAGGTTCCGCCTACGAATGGTATGAGGAGTGTCGGACTGCCTTCGAGGAAATCATGCAGTATCTTCTACAACCTCCGGATTTGATGCCACCTGTTTCCGGAAAGTCATTGGTCCTTTACGTGACCTCCCTGGAACGGTCCCTCGGCGCACTGCTCGCCCAGAAGAATAACAAGAGTACGGAGAACGGTCTATACTCTCTCAGCCGCATGATTCTCAATACTAAGTTCAGATACTCCCCTATCGGAAAGAGCTGCCTTGCGCTCATCTTTGCCGTACAGACGTTTCAGAATTACCTGCAGCACCATGAGGTACAATTGGTCTCTCGGGTAGTCCCACATAAGTACATCCTGAACCGCCCCATGTTGACTGGCCGACTAGTGCGGTGGGCATTGATCCTCCAGTAGTTTTACATCAGGTTCGTGTCGCAGAAGGCCATTAAGGGATAGGCGTTGGTAGAATTTTTAGCCGCCCACCCAACATCCGCGGATCAGTCCTCAGACCTGGATTTTCCTGATGAGATGATCCTATCAGTCGATCGGGTCGTCCCATGTTGGAAAATGCACTTCAACGGTGCCTCCTAGAGCCCCACCGGTAGGAGGCTCAACGATCCTAATCTCAAAATAGTGGGCCTGGGTATCGTCTTCATTACCCCCGCGCAAGCCGTCCTACCATACTCTTTCCTACTGTCCAAAGGATTTACCAACAACGAGGCAGAGTACCAGGCTCTCATCACCGTCCTCGAGTTGGTCCTCGAGATCGATGTGCCCCATCTACATGTGAAAGGAGATTCTGAGATGGTAATCAAATAGGTCAATAGCGACTATGTCATCAGGAAGCTGGAGCTTGTACCATTGATGGAGTGAACCCTCCGTCTAATGGCATAATTCTCCTCTCGAACAGAGATTACCCATGTCCCACGGTCACAGAACGGTCAAGCAGACGCCTTGGCTGGCTTAGCTGATTCACTCACAGAACCCGACCAAGATGATTTGATTATACATGTGGCACACCGGAGAGTCATCGCCCCCGTCACCCAAGAAGACAATGGCAAAACACGGGTAAGTCATCTCACTGCCAGACCCGCTATGTCAGGGGTCCCGGGTTCATCAGAAACAGCGGCCGATGACGCTCTCGACTGGAGGGCACCTTCTATCGAGTATCTCCAAAATGGTCGCCTCCCGGACGACCAGGCCAAGCGTGAGCGAATCCAACGCCGCGCACTGCAATTTACCCTCCAGAGTGGCCCTAGTCTTGAAAATATCATTTATAAGCGGAGCTTCAATGGCGTCCTCCTCCGTTGCATTCAAGGATTAGAGAATCCTCAATTTATGAAATAGGTCCACGCCAGTTCTTGTGGTGCCCATAAAGCTGGGCCGAAGCTGCCCCGTCAAATCTGGTGGTTGGGGTACTTCTGGCCCTCCATGATCCACAATTGTATCGGGTATGCCAAGAGATTCCACGCGTGGAAAGTTCACGCAAACTTCCTGCATCGGCCGTCATAGCCCCTCCACCCCACCAAGTACTCTTGGCCATTTGCGGTATGGGTACTTGATGTAGTGGGACCATATCCACCAGAAACAACTCACCAGTGTAGGTTCATCCTGACTCCTACAGATTTCTTTTCCAAGTGGGCAGATGCAGTTCCACTCAAAGAGGTCAAGGCCCCCATCATCGACTTTGTGAGCTCCAATATTATCCACCAGTTTGGGGTCCCTCACGCCGTCCTCACCGATAAAGGCACCATCTTCTGAGCGGTTGAGTTGATGAAATTTTACGCCAAGTACGACATCCATTCAAACCATACCTCCCGCTATCACGCATAGGCTAACGGACAGATTGAGGCATTCATCAAACCCTCTCTAACATTCTGCAGAAGATGGTTAGTCAGAACAATAAAAGTTGGCCGGAAAAGCTCCCTAACACCCTCTGGGCTTATCGGATGACGAATCACAACTCTACACAGGTGACCACATATTCCTTGGTGTATGGGGATGAGGTCGTCCTACCCATTGAAATCCAGTTGCCATCATTACGCACTGCAGTCTATGAACACCTGTCACGAGATGAGGTGGCTGAAATCCATATAGCTGAATTAGAAACACTGGAAGAGAACCGGCTTTGTGCCCTGCACAATCTGGGAAGGCATCAGAATAAGATAGTGAGGGCGTTCAACAAGAAGGCTCGCCTCCTTTCTTTTCTAAAGGGTGACCTAGTGCTGGCCCTTCGACCGCCAATGATCCCCGGTTGGAAACCGCCCAAGATAGAACCCAAATGGGAAGGGACTTATATCATCCATAAGGTTTACCCCAACGGGGCGTACTCCTTGGTGACCATAGATGGTGAGCGCGTAACTCTTCCCACCAATGCCAGGTTCCTCAAGAAGTACTTCTCCTAATCGTATATGGTCCAAAATGACCTTAAACTGTATGGTCCAACACGATATTAAACTGTATGGTCCAACACAACCTTAAACAGTATGTTCTAACACGACCTTAAACTGTATGGTCCAACACGACCTTAAACTGTATTGTCCAACACGACCTAAAACTGTATGGTCCAACACGACCTTAAACTGTATGGTCCAACACGACATTAAACTGTAAGGTCCAACATGACCTTAAAAAGTATGGTCAAACACGACATTAAACTGTATGGTCCAACACTTCCTTAAACTGTATGTTCCAACATGACATTAAACTATATGGTCCAACACGACCTTAAATTGTATGGTCCAACACGACCTTAAACTGTATGGTCCAACACGACCTTAAACTGTATGGTCCAACACGACCTTAAACTCTATGGTCCAACACAACCTTAAACTGTATCGTCCAACACGACCTTAAAATGTATGGTCTAGCACCACTTTAAACTGTATGGTCAAACACGACCTTAAACTGTATGGTCCACAACGACCTTAAACTGTGTGGTCCAACATGACCTTAAACTGTCTGGTCCAACACGACCTTAAACTGTGTGGTCCAACACAACCTTAAACTATATGGTCCAACACGACCTTAAACTGTATGGTCCTGCACGACCTTAAACTGCACCGCCATCCTGCTGGACGATAAACTGCAAAATGGTTGGAGCTCAATGACCTTAAACTAAGATCTCCCCTCGTCCTTAATGCAAGACGTTAAACTGCAAGCCAGTCATGGCTTCCTGACCGAGGCTCAGCCTCAAGCCCCTTGGCCTCCTCGGGCCCCCGGCCCCGGTCCTTACTGCAAGACGTTAAACTGCAAGCCAGTTAGGCCTCCCTGACCAATGCGCAGCCTCGGGCCCATTGGCCTTCGTCGACTCGAACTATCTTATGGGATTTTACGGTGTGGTGTGGGATTACATCCTCATTGACGTCGGGTTACCCGCCATACCGTACATATACCCAGTTGAGACACATTTCTCGTCCAGAACTATGTTAAACTGCGCTCCAAGAACTACGTGTGGCTTGATTCCCATATTAATGGGATACGTAGGAACGCTCGGATGCCTCGTCTTGAGCCCAACCCCAATCTCTTCTCTCCCACTATCCCCACTTGGAATAGTTTCTTTGGAGGGTCCTTGCATAGTGAGGAGTAGGCTTTCATAGCCCCGCTCATACAGCCCCGCTCATACAAGGATTGTAAGGGTTAAACTATTTGCCCACTCCCGTTTTTCTATCCTCCCACGTCCTCACCGCATGACGTTAAACTACATGGCCTTCAATAACTACGTATGGCTTGATTACCATCCTAATAGGGTACGTAGGAACGCCTGAACATTACTTCCATTTACCCAGCCCAAAAACCAAAATCTTCCCCTTGGGACAAGACATATGGCAGGGTGCACACTTTTTCCCCAACTCACATTGTGCAAGCCATGACCCAGCTGCACGTTCCCCCTGGAGATGTTCGCCTCTTTTATGGATGGATACAGCTATGCGTCACCCACTCCATGACTAGGATTCCATCATTTTTCACACCCGGAGGGACCCCCAAGAACGACCTGGATACTACGCCCAAGGGCTCTCCTACCGATACGGTCCAACGCCCCCAAGGGTTTCCAAGAAACAAGACGATACAAGTCCCACATTGCGAATTTTGTCAACGGTCGACACTCACTTGTTTCTCCCATATCAGGTCACCATAGGAACATTGTGTTTCGTATATGGTCAACAGTGTCCTGGATCCTTGGGTCCACGCCGAGATGGCCCATGCATCGAGTGCAGTAACTCGTTCTGCCCCATCCTGAAGCGACAAACTTCCCTCCGGGTGGTCGCAGCTGTCGGGCCCATGGCCCTGGTTCTCTTACCTAGAGTGTATGGTGTGGAGAAAGATTATGTCCACATTCACGTCAGGTTACTTTCCATGTCGTACACATCCCCGGACGAGATACAGTTATCTCTTTCCCCGTCCTTGCTGCAAGACGTTAAACTTCAAGTTAGTCAGGACACCCTGACCGAGGCCCAACCTCATGCCTCCCTCACCGAGGCCTAGCCTCAAGCCCCTTGGCCTTTTCGGGCCCTAGCCCAAGCTCTTACCTGGAGTGTATGGTGTGGTGAAGGATTATGTACACATTCACGTCAGTTCCATACACCTCCTCTGTCCAGGGAATCCTATTCCTCGACCCTCGTCCTAACTGGAAGATTTTAAACTATGAGCTTGTCAGGACTTCCTGACCGAGGCCTAGAATCCGGCCCCTTGGCCTTTCCAGGCCCTCGGGCCCAGGTTCATTCCCACAAGATTGTGCGTTGTGGTGTGGGATTACATCCCCATTCACGTCAGGAAACTCTCCGCATCGTACACATCCTAATTAGGGTATCCTTCCCCTGGGTATCTTCTAGAACTACATGTGGCTTGATTCCCATCCTCATGGGATACATAGGACCACCCGAATGACTAAGCTTTGGGTCCAACCTCGTATCTTGGGAATCTCCATCCCATCATGGCTCCTTGGCCTACCCTTCCTCCATGAGGGGTGTATATGGCGTGGTATGGGATTATGTCCTCATTCACGTCGGTCCTGTAATGACCACGCCATGTACATCTCCCTCTCGAGCTATTCCATCGACCCTTTTCAGTGGTTCACCAATGTGCCTAAGGGTACTCTGGTTTATTACTTGGAATGCCAAACTTTACTCAGACACATCCGCACCCGCTTTCCAGGATTTGTGTATCCCTGAATTGGATCTTCCATCATCTTTCACACCCAGAGGGACCCCCAAGAACGGCCTGGATACTATTCCCAAGGGATCTCCTACTGTTACAGGCCAACGCCGCCGAGGGTTGCAGACAACAAATCGATAAAATCCTACGTTGCAAATATGGTCAGCGGTCGATGCTCGTTTGTTGATCCCACCTCAGGCTAACGCGATATGGAGACTATTGTTTCTGCCACGGTTAACAGTTTTCCTCTATCGCCATGCCAACCCCATTAATCCCAAAATGTTGGTTACACGATTTACATCCTTCTCCATTATCATCAAGTCCAAGTAGAGTCTCAGAACTCTTGGTACTATTCCTCCATGCACGTCTTCACTTTGGGGGAACAAGCCGTGTCAAAGGTGTCATTCGGGGCTCTTTGCCAACTCCCCTTTGATGGAATCCCCAAGTATTGCAATAAGGATTCCCCCCTTGTTTACCACACCGAGTTTAACTCACGTGGGCTTAGGGATCGAGTTGACGTCTGCGCTTACTCGGGAAGTTGTCACTATTCATGGTCTGAGCTCTAAGACCATAAAATAAGATCCATCTAGAACTACGTTCAGCTTGATTCCCATCCTCATGGGATACATTGGACCGCCCGAAAGCCTTGTCTTCAGGTCCATCCCATTTATGGAGCTAGTCTCTCCCCCCCTCGTTTCACCTCTTACCTCTATATAGGCCCCTCGGCCTGAGGAACCCTCTCGGAGTGGCGTAAAGTGTGATGTGGGATCATTTCTCCATAAATTCTGTTTCAAGACACTGCGCACATTCCCCGCGTAGCATCGCCTCTGCTACGTCTGCGCTGCATGATGTTAAAATGCATGATGGGTCCTATTATACGACCCTAAACTGTGACATTATCGTCCTGTCCGCACGACGAAAAACAGCATTGCATTGTGATGAACTCGTTGTAGAGGACATCATGTTGGGTATTGGTCACATGCCATGCCATTTGTCAATGCCTGTCACGACTTGATTATTGTGGCGACACCAGGGATTTATACCATAGGCCTGTCTCTTCACAAAAAAAAACCACTCACCTTAAAGGACAAACAAGATATATCAAATTATGCTTCTTTTAGTGCAAGGTCCACGCCCGCACTCCCCTTTTTCCTTGGCACTGGTACCTTACCGTGCCACCATTCAGAACTACGTATTTCTTGATTCTCATCCTTATGATATACGTAGGAGTGCCCGGGCAGTTCCCCGCAGGTCCAGTCTAACCATCATGTTTGGTCCCTTAACTCGAGCATTTCCCCAGAGAACACATGTATGTAGGGATTAGGTCCTCATTCACGTCAGGTTTTGTAACCGCCCTGCCATGTGTCCCATACACCCCTTACCCATTCATGGTCCGTGTTCTAAGACCATAAACTAAGACTCTCTCAAGAACTATGTGAGGATTGATTCTCATCCTTATGAGATACGTAGGAGTGCCCGGGCATTTCCCCACGGGCCCAACCCAACTATCATCTCCGGTCTCTTGAACTAAAATAATCCGAGAAGCACATGGTAGTAGGAACCCCAGTTCTCATCCACGTCGGGTTTTAGTAAATAAATGTCACATGCCTCTTGTGCTTCCTTCTACCCATGGTCCAAGTTTTACGACCCTAAACAAAGATCTCCCTATGGGAAATGACTCTTCTCCCTCTATCTAATATGTCTCGTTGTCGTATTCAGATGTGTTTTGACAAAGAGCTCGAAGTGTGGAATTTTCATGGGGACATTCTCCTCGTCCCATGACCATGCTTCGTGAGCTCGCTATTTGTATCATCATCCTCTTCCACATCAAAAAGGACCCTCGGATGACATGGATACTAGGATTAAGGGCTCTCCATGGATGCTGGACCTAAGGGCCCTCCAATCGTTTCGGTCCAACATACCTAAGGATCTTTGAAAACATTTGCGACATGGCCCTGTGTTTCAAACATGGTCCATGGTCAACGCACATTTGTTTGTCCCCATTCTAGGATAACGCAATATGGACGCTCTGTTTCCGCCATTGTTAACAGTTATCCTCTATCTTCATGCTACCGTCATTGTGATCCAAATCTCGAGCGTCATGATTCACACATTTCCACTTCCTCATGTTCAAGTGAAATTCCATCATATTCGGCTCTATATCTTTGCGCATCTAGGTGAGCTACATGGTCGTGTTAGTGTTTTTGGTCCGGCATTCACCGAGCATCCCTTCACCCTAACCTTCTCCCCTTCTATGTCAGGAAAGTCCCACCACTACATCTTGTTTCCCACACCGAGCATGACTCACGTGGGCTTAGTAGTTTTGGCGGGATGTGTACCAACACTGCTAGGCTGCTCATCTTCCCGCATGACGTTAAAATGCATTTTAGAACTATTTATGGATTGAATCCCATCCTCATGGGGTACGTAGGAATGCCCGACCACTTTCCTTCAGGCCCAGCCTAATCCTCACTCTTGGTCCCTCGACCTGGAGAGTTCCCTCCGGGGGTACATGGTGTGATTTGGACTCCAAGTCCTCATTCACGCCGGTTTTATAACTACCACTCCATATGATCCCTGGTCTCTCCTCTTTCACTCCATGTCCTATCGTATGACGTTAAACTACAGGAGTCTGTATGTCCTCAATGCATGACATTAAACTTTGGTTCCACCCTGGACAAGTTCAGACTGCCCCGTGTTCATCATGGGATGCACCAGAGCCTCTGCCCAAGAGGATTTCACCAGCCAGTGTTGGTCTATGACCACACTATGAATCCAGAACTACGTGTGGCTTGATTCCCATCCTAATGGGATACATAGGTACACCCTAGTATTTTTCCAAGGGTCCAGCCCATAGGAATCATAAATCCTATCCTTCCCCTTTTCGGCCCCCCTGTCCGAACCCCTTTATAGAGAGACCATGTCCCAAAGAAGGAAGGATCCATAACAAAACCGACACACCCATATGGCGTGTTCCCTCCATGGTGATGTAATTACATGAGTGTTGGATTCTGTTCGAACAAACCATCACTCCATACTCCATGCCTTTCGTGCCCCTTATTCAGACCCTCGTCCCCTTTCAGGTCTGAAGGG
The DNA here is from genome assembly GCA_963277665.1 of Viscum album. Classification (NCBI taxonomy): domain Eukaryota; kingdom Viridiplantae; phylum Streptophyta; class Magnoliopsida; order Santalales; family Viscaceae; genus Viscum; species Viscum album. Next base: position 1,529,481,864 of record OY728120.1, on the reverse strand, counting down.
ACCCCCTAACGGCCTGGTCTCATGCTGCATCAGCTCTCCTACCATCCTGGGCCAACGTTCCGGAAGACTGGTCATGATTGGAGGGACCCCCTAACAGTATGGATGCTCGACCCAGGGTCCACCAACTGTCTTGGGTCAACGTCCCGAAAAAATGACCGACAACATTTGTGACATGGTCATGTATTTCGAACATAGTCAATGGTCGACCATCATTTTTTATCCCCATTTCAGGCTAACAGAGTAAGGATATAGCTTCTCCTCCATGGTTAATAACTGTCCTTTATTGTCACACTATCCCTAGAGTGATCCGAATCATGGTCATCGTAATTCACACTTCGTGTTTCCATTTGTTCGGACCGATTTCAGTTCCCCTAGCATTGCACCGTTCGTGCATGAGGGCACACTGAAGAATCAGTAATTCGGCTATTTTGAGAAATTCCTTCTCCGGCCAAGCCTCTCCCATATTTCTGAAATCCGGACAGGTAATCCAAATCCCGGGTGCCCGGAGATTCGTCTCCACTCCTATGTTATATGGGACGAAAAGGCAATTATCTCATGTTTCTAACATCGGGCTTGACCCACGTGATCTTGGGGAATTATCGCCAAACGTCCCTCAAACATTGTAGGGATGTAATGAACCGATTCAAATAGTGGAAATCGTGCATGCAACGATATTCAAAACATAGAAGAAAAAAATTGAAGCGCGAAAGTATCAATAAAAGGTTATTAGTTTGTTACATTACCTGGGGGTTGACTCCCCCCATGGATGGGTTGACCCCGTCAAAAGAGCGTTGCAGCTCTGCCACCCTTTGGCTTGTGGTTTCCAAGACTTGCTGCCACTGACTCAGCTCCTGCTCCTCCTCAGCAGCGATGGGGAACAGTTCGCCAGCCTTGGCTCTAGCCCTTTCTACGCCACCTTGAATGGCAGCCATCTTTCCAGAAGCCTGCCTCATATGCTCTTCTTCCTCTGCCAACTGGGCCTTCAACCGTGAGATCATCTAAGATTGAGCATTAAGAGAGGCTGAGTGCTCATCTACCTAGGTCTGCATCTGTTGGACCTCTCTTTCAGCCTCCGGGAGCTTCTTGATGTTGGTCACCTTCCTCCGCTGCGAGCCCACGCGGAGCCCGCGATCATACTCCTGGATCTGCTCAGCAATGAGATCTCGGATGAGTGCATGAGGACGTTGGGCATCCACTCCCCCAACGCACAGTTCATGCAGCCATGAGCGAAGTCTGTCCATTTCATTCACCCGTAGCATTTGGGGGTGTCCTTGATGAAGCGTGTGATTAGCTTCCATGATCGGCGGTGGACAATGCTGTTGTCTTCCTCGTCAGAGGCCATTTCGTCCCAGTCTGCGCGATTGGAAGGATCATACATAGGATACGCCCGCAGGATGACGTCGGTAGGATCCGCATCTGGAATTGAATTCGGCGCGACATCTGGCACCGAAGCAGGCGCGACAGGACTGGGACCAGCCGGTCGATCCTCTTCATCGGAGTCCACCTCAATGACCTCGAGCACAACCCTGCTGGTTGTCCCGCCAGTGATGATGTGTGTTGCAGCTCGGGGATATGGGGGGACTATCACCACCACCACCGGAATGCCCCTAAGAGGGATGCCACCAGACATCCCGACTAGCCTTGCCGCAGCAGCCCACGCTAGTCAGAGAACTGTACGACATAGAGGGACATAAACGTTAGTTGGCATATTCTACATATGACGACAAGGAAACCGGTAGAGGAAACATACAGATATTGACCTCCTGGTGCTGCTCTGGATCTGATACTGACGGGACCCCGAGGCGAGGCCCTCTGTATACTGTTGGAAGGTTTGGTGATTCAGGAGGAGCCACCTTGGGTGCTCGGTCCCACCAGACGCGGAACTGGATGCAACCATAAGTGTGGGTTCTGAAGGTCCTACATCATCGCCCACCAAGGGGAAGAACGAGGCCTACGTACAAGTTCCTCCTGTATGGCTCAAACATCGGTGATATGTCCATAATGGCCCAAGAACGGACCATAAGGAATGAAGTTTGGAATGCTACCTTGATAGCCTCTGCGAAATCGTCAGAATCTGAGCCTTGATCTACGACCTCACCCTCCTCCAACGGGCTCCCTCCTCCAGTATCATCCTACCAAGAGGAGTCCTCTGATTCTTTCAGCAGGGGGAAGCGCTCCCTCAGATCAGCGGTTGACAACTGTGGGGGGACCGTTCGATCCAGCAGTACCCTCACCCGGTCTTTCATTGGGCGAGGGACACCACTGGAGTGAACGTAATCTTCAAGCTCATCCAAGTATTTCTCTACCTCCGCCGAAGAAGCCATGAAACCAGCCCGGACTGGGACTTTTCCCTATTACTCCATCCCGAGGCGATTCAAGTGCACCCATATCTCGAGTATACTGGGGAATAGTCGGTTGACATCCCAAATGTCCCAGGCCTCTGGGAAGATGGAATCCTCTACCATATCGATTTGACACAGCCACTTCCTTAGAGCCTCAGTGGATATCCTACGAAATCCCCTCGGTGGCCGCCCCTCCGGATGGCCCTGCTCTTCCGGACTCACCGGATCTGCCGCTGCAGCCACACCCTCGGTTGGTGCGGGTCTCGCCGCCACAGCAGCCCTGCCACCGTGAGAGGCCCTAGCTACCCTCTGACCCCGACCTTGAGATAGAGGAGGCCCACCATCACCAACCCGAATAGTTGGCTACATCAGCATATCCCCTAGGTAAGTAGCCTCCCAACTAATGGCATATTCCCTCACCAATCTGAAAGCGGCAGTGGATGGAGGCAGTGCAATTCGCATCTTCCCATCTTCCCATGTGAACATGAGCCACAGCTGCCTCATCACACATGGGTTCTCCTCATGACACAACTCCCAGTAAACCTACGGGGTCATCCGCTGGAATTACCTGAACTGCCTCGCAAAGCGATGCGGGGTGTACGGTTCGCAGAGCGACTCACGATCCAGTCGTGCCACCAAAACTCCACCTCGAAAGGCCAGGAGATAATCCCAGTGTTCTTCTGTTCCCCGCCCGTCATCAGTGAGTATCTCCGCCGGCAATGGGAAGGGGTGGAAATTAAACTCATCTGCCCTCTACACCCGATTCAGCACCATCGGAACAATTAGTTTGAACGGGAAGCTCCCGGCCGCATTCAGGATGGAGGGGCGAAAGTCTGATCCCGACAACGAGATAGAGTTTGGATACTCATAGATCCCCCTGATGTGCGCCGGAATCCACCCATACATGAGGTGGAAGGGCCTACATATCATTGGTGGCTTCTTGACCTCTCTAATGTGCCACAACATTCTGTACATATTGGAGAGTATTGGAATCCCCAGATTGACCCACTGCCCCATAGCCAGAATGAAAGCAAGGATAAACGAGCTAGGCCGCTCCCCTATGCTGGTATCCCTCACCGGTAGGATCCAACCGCAGATGAGAGCTGCAATGAACGCCGCCAGCCTGACTATTGGTTGTTGTATAGTGATGACACTGAAACCCCAAGTCTTCCAATGGCTGTCCTCCAAGACCCGCCAATACCAGTGCTCCTTACCTCGTTGGGCCGCCATCAGAGAAGTTCGACGCCTCGGAGGGAACTCTCGATTATCTGGGAAATTCAGGAAGCACTTGAACCACTTCTTAAAGTGGACATCCCTCACTGCCTCCTTGTCCTCTCCAGGGACAAGTGTGATTAGCGTCGATGCCAGTCGCGACATTTTCTCTGTATCCACCCATGCGCTCATGATGGGGAGGAACTCATCATACATGGCCCCCAAGATCAGATCCCCCAAAATCTGGTGGACATCCCACAGGCTGATGCCCACCTCCCCGTGGTGCAGGTAAAATGTATTGGTCCTAGACGACCATCTGCTCAGCAATTCTGGCATCAGTTGTTTCAGTTGGTAAATGTGGAATTGGGAGGCCCATGCCGCCTCATATAAACCCACTCTCCTCAGATCGGCCCAAAACTCCTCGCATGAGGCACCTACCCAGTAGGCCCAGGGCCAGTCATCCGGAAAGTTTCCGCCTTGGAATAGGCCCACTCATCGGACCACCCATTCTTCAAATCTTGCAAATCCGCCTTCAGCATGGTATAGTGGAGAGGAGGGGACGTCTCCGGTTGCTGTGGCTTCCCATAAAACTTTGTTCACATTGTTGTAGAGACAGTCAACGGTGATGGGTGTGAAGTCCTCCTACGCATGACCATCGGCCTCCCTGATACATTAGTGCTGACATGGCGTGCTCCTAAACCAGCAAGCCGGTTCGACCCTACTTGCCTCAGGGATGAAGAAATCATCCCTCAACCCGAAGTCGTACAATGGCAGCTTCTTGCACTGCGGATAATTCTTCTGACCCTTCGATAGCATCTCTGTCAAAGAAATGTGGTCCGAGTGGCTTCAGACTATCTCCCCAAGGCCCGGACAGTTGGCCATCTCATCCTGACCGGCGACATCTGCAAGCACCCCCAATACAGCTTCTTGATGGGCCATTTCGGTTCCGACACTTAGAAAATATTTTTTTTTCAGAAAGGATCGCGGAGATTAATCGCGAAGCCGACTCGTGAAGATCTCTTGTGAAGATCGGTTGCAAAACCAAGCCTCAGAGTCTAGCCTAGGCTAGAAAATATGAGTTCTCTTGGCGCGATCATGGAGTCGGAGACCCGCGGTTCGCCGTGAAGCTCGATTCGCGGTGAGCAGGCTCAGAGTACGCGAAGATTTGCGAAATCGAGAGCGCAAAAGGACTATAAAATCACGGGAAGACAAAAGAGGTCGACCACCTATTTATAGGTGGTGACCCCGGAGCTTCACGCCGTGCCCCTCCCGTGCAGAGCATCACGACGCGTCCAGATCCTGTGGTTGCGGTCAGCACTGCGGGCCCCCTTCGCGAAGTCGCATTGCAAACCACCGACAATTTTTGCGATTTTCCCTCAGACTTCGACCCTTCATCCCTCTGTGGCTCAAATTCTGAGGGGGGGGGGGGCATTTGTTGGCGCCAAAATATTGCACGAAAGGAAGGGGAAAAAAATAAGCACTGCACGCTACCTCGTGAAGCACCGACGCAGAGCACCCCCGAGCATCGCGGTCCTGCACAGCACCGGAGGATGTACCTCTCTGCGAATGACCTGACATTTGCAATCCCTCCGTGAATCACCAGAGGCAGTACCTCTCTGCGAACGGCCTGATGTTCGCACGCCCGCCGCGAAGCACCGTAGGATTTACCTCTCCGCGAATGACCTGACGTTCGCGAGCCCGCCTCGAAGAACCGAAGGCCGTACCTCTCCGCGAAAGGCATGACCTTCACAAGCCTACTGCGAAGCACCAGAGGCGGTACCTCTCCGCGAACGGCCTGACGTTCGCAAGCGGGCCAGGAAGCACCAGAGGCGGCGCGTGAGTTCTACTTCACAGCGCCCCTTTCCTATAAATACTGAGCTCCTCTTGAGTCCAAGAGGATAGAAAATCCAACCTTTCAGCTTCTCCACTCACGAATCACGATGCTCCCTTTTCCCCGGGAATCATGAGCTCCACGAGGTACTTCTACTTTGCGTGACACCTTCGCTTTGTCTCGTTTTGAGCCCCTCTTCCGAAAGGGATGCCCTTCGTGAAGCTCAAGGGAATTCGCGAAGGAGGGGGATTCCCAAGGGAACCCGGGTAGCCACAGAGCATTTATGCTTCGCGAAACACCCCTCCTGTACTAGTGATCCCCATGCTAAGGCAGGATTACTACACATCACGAAGCACACTCCTTCGCAGTACCTTGCTTCGCGAGGCACCTCCTCTATGCGAGGCAGTGCTCCGCAAATACTATTCCACTTCACGAAGCACTCCCCACTCACAGCTCTGCCGCATGATAAGGCCAAGGCACCCCACTTCGCGAAGCACGCTCCTCTGCTAGGAAATTCCTCTTCCCATGCATCCCTCTTGGTTTTCACGATGTGATTTCAATGTCCCATGGATAACATCACCCGTAGCGTTGCCTCACCTAATTCTTCTTCACATAGGCACGCTAATGGCTATTTCTTCTTCGCATAGCCACGCTAACGTGGACCCCTCGATGGTTCTCTCTACGACCCACCTTGAACACGACCTTACTGGTAGCTTCCCTCCCCCAAGGAGCAGAGGGTGTCGGTCATGTAAGTAGTAGGGGTGCAGAGTGAACCCACCTCATCCGAGCTATAGGATGTTAAACTGGCAAGAACCTCATCCTCAACACATGATGTTAAACTGTGATCCGGCCCCATGCTTCGCACGTAGGGCCTCCCCAGCTCGGACATTTTTTACGCCACCCATCTCCACAGAGACGGGTTCACCCCCTCCAAAAGGGACGATATATTCCTTCCCGGAGTGGCGTGTGTCCATGGGAGAAGGGAAACCCCCTTGGTTTAAGCCCGTAGACCCTCTTGCAGAAGGTAGCACCCATGCACCTACATACTTCCCCACTTCCAACGTTAGTGAAGGGCGTGATAGGGAATGAGTCACCTCCCATCATTGGTCTCAAATCCCTCTCTCTCTACGCTTCGCCACACCTTGTACCTCCATCTTGGAGTAAGTCCCAGCACGATGTGCTGCCTAATGCGTAATCCCATCTTCACATCTCACGGACACACCCTTCACCGCGTGATCGTCAGGTCCTTGCTGCCTCTTGTTTCTCACACTGAGCATGACTCACGTGGGCTTAGTGTTGGCATTGGCCATGACAATACCTTGTCCAGCATGACGTTAAACTATATACCCTCGTCGAGCATGACGTTAAACTATATACCCTCATCCAGCATGACGTTAAACTGTATACCCTCGTCCAGCATGATGTTAAACTCTATACCCTCATCCATAATGATGTTAAACTGTATGCCCTCATCTAGCATGACGTTAAACTGTATTCCTTTGTCCCGCATGACATTAAATTGCACACCCATTTGAACTACGATGACTTTGATCCATGTCACGACATGGTACGTAGGAAGCCTCCATGAGGTTCAAGCCCACCATTCATTTATTCACGTCAAGTTCCACCTTCGTCCAGTATGATTTAAACTACATTCCAGTCTGACGGCAAGACATTGTGACCACCTGAACTATGAGGTCATTGATCCATGATAAGGCATGGTATGTAGGAATCCTCCCTGAGGTTCAAGCCCATCTCCCATCGGACCAAGGTCCCTTCCTCACGTCGGTTCGCCGACACCCACCCTATCAACTAAGAGGACTTTGATCCATGTCAAGACATGGTAGGTAAGAAGCCTTCATGAGGTTCAAGCCCACCAATAGTGGACCCCTGGGTCTTCTTTCACGTCGGTTCACCGATGAAACCCGAACTACGAGGACTTTGATCAATGTCAAGGCATGGTACGTAGGAAGCTTTCACGAGGTTCAAGCCCACCACTAGTGGACCGCTAGGTCTACATTCATGTCGGTTCACCGATGAAACCCAAACTACGAAGACTTTGATCCATGTCATGGCATGATACGTAGGAAGCCTCCCTGACGTTCAATCCCACCACCCATCGGACCAAAGTCCACCTTCACATCGGTTCGCTGATGAAGCCCCCCTTTGAACTACGAGGTCTTTGATCCATGTCACGGCATGGTACGTAGGAAGCCTCCCAGAGGTTCAAGCCCACCACCTGTTGGTCATCCCGACCTTCTTCACGTCAGGTCACCAGCACCTGGGCCGCCTAGTGTGTAAGCCCCACACCATCTGGACCAAGGTCCACCTTCATGTCGGTTCGCCGACGAAGCCCCTTTGAACTATGTGGTCTTTGATCCATGTCTAGGCGTGGTACGTAGGAAGCCTTCATGAGGTTCAATCCCACCACCAGTGGACCCCCGGGTTCACATTCACGTTTGTTCGCTGACGACATCCATCAGACCAAGGTCCACCTTCACGTCGGTCCGCCGACACCATCCCAAACTATGTGGACTTGGAATCCCTACCACGGGGATACGTAGGAGGTCTCTTCGTGACTCAAGCCCAACTTTGATGTGAACCTTGTGATGGTCCCATTTCATTCCCCCTCCACATCATTAAACTCTCCATCACTCATCCTGATTCTCACCCGGACTGCCATATCCAGGCGAGATCATACCATTCCGCTCCTCTTCGCAGCCACCCATGGGCTGGTCCCAGTATCGACACCCCTTCACGGGAAATTCCTCAATCTGATCCATTCTAGCTAATGCTCTGATTGGGCTGATAAGTCTCCGCTGGACGTTAAACCTGCGGCATACCCTATGTTAAAAACAGGAAGCTGAGGAAAACCTCAGATATATTTCTATGGCATATAATTCCCCGTGCTCGATGTGGGATGCCTCAGGCTTCCACGCCCTTGAGAAGCCCCATTACAATGGAAAAAATACAGACACTCTAGTTCCACAGCATAAAGGCACACTACTGATGCCTCGACGTGACTACTCCCCCGACAGAAGGTTGCTTCCCTGACCGGACCCTTTGGAATGTCCTATCAGAAGTAGTATAATTAACCGGCGTCCATGGAAACATGGTACTGGGAAGAGTTTCATGGACAACGTATTAAATCTATGAGGGAGACCCGGACTAGGCGATGTGTTCTGAAGAGGAATCCACAGAAGGAAGAACCGACATCTCTTCATCCCATTCCGATCAAGGAGCAGACGTCCCTGAATAAGGAGCGAATGCCACCTGACTTTGTAAAGAGGGAATGCGAGGCCACAGTGCAGCGCGTCCTCCTCCGCAGACAGACGCATGCACACGCCCCAGCGAAAGCGTTGGAAACAAACCCCAAGAGGCACCTACCACTGAGGAAGATATTTAAGCTAAACCATCTCAGGGAGTAGAACATTTCACTTTCTCTATCTCTTCTTGATTTCACTGATTAAGAATTTTACATTATTCCCTCTTATTTTGATTTTAAAAAATCATATAATATTTTCTATTCCATGTAATAAGTAGATGATGCTAGTTGTGCTCTATATGAGGAACACATGGAGATCTATGATTTTGATGGACAAACATTTGATGAACCCAAACATGAAGAGATCTATGATGATGATCCAGAAAAAATCAAGACTAAGGTATCTCAATATTAATCAATTATAAATATAGAATTTTATGAGAAACAAAATATTGCACAAATAGAGACAAAAGGGGAGGATGTTACATAATTCATCCTACCCCCACCATTCAAGCTATAACACATTGAGAAGGATGCAGATCTATTGTACTCTACCAATGGATTCATCATCAATAAGAACAAAGAGCCTGATGTTTTGATGAATAACATGATGTGGTTTATGTTAGAGAAGCCAAAAATATAATCAGATTATTTATAACAACTGGTACAACCAAATAGATGTAGTAAAATTTTAGGACCCACACATGGGATCATAAAATAAGTTATCTTTATATTCATTCTAGGAATTTATATTTCATATAGAAGTAGTTTAGCATGCTTCCCATTAATCCTTATCATATTGATATTTAATGTCAATTTATTTTTTCTTAATTTAGAAATACACTTTTGTAGGTTCATAATTGGGAAATGGAATAATCAAATCGTTCAAGGGATGTGCCAAAATTCATGGGAAGGGGAGATAATTTTTATTGTCAAACATTTTATCTCCTTAATTTTTTTTTTCAAATCATGATTTGTTATATCAATTATAATTTCATTCCCACACTTGAATCAATGCTTTATTTGACTTATCAACAAGAAATGAGTTTTATAGGAATTTTGTGATTCCATATTTTCATTCCAATGTTAATGAAATTGAATGTGTAAAATATAGGATTGAATGTATAAAGTTAAGTATGTATATTTATGTGAAGACTTATGATAATAGGGAATTAGTTGGTTCATGTTAATGAAATTTTCTTAACATTTTTCAGGCCTTTAAATCCTGAAATTCATCATCAATTTCTTATTATTATATATCATTCCTTGAGTGAGTTCCCAAAATCATATTTCTCATTCCTAAAATGATTTCTATACTATATTTTTCCTATTTTATCTTGAGCATATTTCTTGGATGATCATGAGATATTTTACCATCCATAACATGTATTAAAACATTTCAATATTATGTCTATGAAAAACATCTTTAAAATGAGTGAGGCATATTTGAAAATACCATGTCCTTATTGACCACCATTACAATAATACATATTTACACCCATATAAACCATGAATGTACTTTATAGAAATGATCCATGCCGGATTCCATTTTTATCCTTTCATACCCCACTCTTAGTATTTTAATTATACTTTATAGTTGAACTGTGTGGTTAATGGGAATCATGATAGAAAAGATAAAATAAATTATAAGGAAAACGTGAAGGGGTAGTTTTTTGGGAATTTAAAAAAGTTTTTGAATCATTCATTGTAATTTAGTGTAATTCCCCTACAGAATAAAAATAAGAAAATGAATAAAAAATTGAGAAAAATGGGTTTTCATTTGGGTAAATAAAAAATCACCATTACTAGACCTATGATTTATATCATACATGGGTAGGGGATGGATTTTAGGTTTGTTATAAATAATAAATTTATAAAAAAATAAAAAAATAATTAATGTCTCTTTGAAAAAGTTAAAATATAATAAAATAAAAAAACATCCAGAGGGTGCAAGAATCATTCATTATTGTATATTTAATCATGAACTAGAATTGATTTTGGGGATGTGAAAGTTGATACCTTTATGGGTAGAATTTAATTAGAATTTTAATTTATATATCGTGAAATTTTCATAAGAGATAAACAACTTTATTGAGCATTAATGTTTAAAAACAAAAAATCCTACCAACCATAAGCCTTAGAGCCAATAGAACTTTAATTGCTTGTCCTCATGACAATATGTGTTTTTTGACTTTACAATATGTGAATGTACTTAATGTACATGAACATGGATAATGACCATGTTCACATGATATGATCATAAATATACTTGAATTTAATCATGATATATTATAGGAATGTTTCAAGTGAGATAAATCCTGACATGGAATGTATAATAATAATAAATTTTGAAACAATATTAAATCAATAGAAATTTTTAATCATTTGTCAAAGGGGAAAAGTAAAATAAATGAAATAATTTTTTATATTTAAAATGATTTATTAATTTGATATTTCATGTGTATTATTTCATATGTGATTTCATATTTAAAATATTTTATTTTGTTAGATTGTAATTATATTATTAGTATGATTGGTTTCCCTTGAAATTTATTGTTGAGATGTTATACTTTAATAAAATCCCAGTTTATGTATGGGGGATTTTATATAGTCAATATTTCAATATGTTTTTATATTTATTTAAATGATTTAATCTCTTCTAATGTATCCATATGAGCTTATTTCATTAATTGTTTATTTATGGTTTGTTTTGAGAAATATTGTGAAAATTAAATAAATCTATATTTTTGAAAAATGATTATTATGAGGGTAATTTTTTCATATCATTTAAATTATTAAACCATTTTGGGAGACTATATATTTTTTAGATTTCATTATTTATTTTTTTATACATTTCCATTACAAGAAAAATCAAATTTTTTCAACTAGATGCCATAAAAATAAATGACGATTGAAAATATTTCAGGTAGATAGCTTAGACCATAACTCTGTAATTGAACATCAACTACGTCTAAAAACCTCTAATTTAGTTTATTCATGAATTAATTGAACTACGTCTCATAGGTGCATTTTTCAAAAAAAATTAATAGAGTTATGAGTTGTAAAGGTGTCATTTGAATACAATATTTTCAAGGTACCTTCTTGGAAAATATTTTTAGAAGGATTAATAGTAAATGAATAATTAATAACTCCAACATAATGTAAAAACTAAAAAATAAATTTTGAGGGTGAACATAGGAGACCATTATGAACATATTCGGGGAATATGAAATGTGTGAATCAGTCATTTACAGTGGATACAACACGTCATTTTTCGAAGAAAAACTCTCCTTATAAATGGATGAGACCTCCTCCCTCTCAAGGCATTCCAATACATCACATTACTTTTTGGGAACCTTGGAGAGGAGGCCGGTCACCAATTAGTATTTATCGTTTTTTTCATTTCCTTTATCATATAATGTATTTATATTTTTTATGTTAAGGGGTTACCTTTCATTCTTCCATCATTCTTTCTCTTCCAACTCTAATTATTCTTTTCTCTTCCATATTTCTAACATGATCTATATTAAAGTAGAAATGACAGGTGACTAACCTGAGCCTTCACCCAAGAGGAGGTCTCATGATGTTCTTTCTATTTCTCTTTGGTTGAAAATATATTTATTCTATTTTTGATTGATATGGGAGTATTCCATAGGTGCAACCGTTATCCACTATGAAACTATTTAAAAATCCATTATTAATCATTGATTTATTCTAATTCCATCACTTATCTTAGGAAAATCCTTCATATGTTGTAGTTGGGGTTTCTTTAAGGGATTAAAATGTCATACTTTGGAGCCGAGCCATTTATGAATTACATTCTCGGTTAAGGTGATAATTTTTTTGACAATAGGAGGATGTGTGGTTTGGTTTGATAAAATCATGATAAAATCATTCACTCCTAAATCAATTTAATGTAATTCAATAATTTGGTTTCAAAAAATTAATTATAAAATAGAATTTAATAAAAAAATAAATAATGAATGAACCCTTGTTATCCAAACATTGAACCCTGTTCATTCTTCCCTGATTTCATTCTTTCTCAATTTAAATCTCCAATTAAATTTAATTGTTTCATTTAATTATTTTAATTTCACATTATCTTAATCAAACACAATGTTTTTAATAAATATTAAAAAAAACTAAAAATAATTCTATTATGTGAATTAGATTACTGATTGATCCAACTATAATGCTCCTCAAGTGAAATGGCCATGGTCAGCCTCAGTACTGCAAAACAAAAATTAAATTGTCTTTACCACTCTATATGACATGTGTGCATTAAAATTCGTCGATGATTCTTGGAGTTCATGGTTCAATACATTGTACTCTTTTCCATACCCCCAAAGATGGGGTTTATTAGATTTCATATGAATGGAATGATGAGTCCCATGCATAGAGGGCCCTTTTAAATTATTAATAATGATGAAGTTTTTCCCGATTAACTTGCACTTCCAACAAGTATATCTCAAGTACATGATATATTCCACATATCACTATTGAGAATATTCCGACAAGATCCATCACATGTACAAAATTAATAAGTGAATTTTTTTTAGAATGATAGCTCTAATGAGGAGATTCCTTTGATAATATTGGATCATAATGGTAATATTCTATACAATAAGAACACTCTACAGTTCACGTTACTATATAAGAGCAATAATTTTATGTGGCATAATGGAAACAGAAGGAAGAGATGAATGAGAAGTACCCTCACCTATTTTTTCCAAAGTTAGTTAAACAAAACTTGTGTGGGAAATTTCATAGGGGGGATAATGTGACAACCTGAAATTTTATCAATGCCAATTCACATAATATAATTATATCATATAGTATAAGTCACAAACATCACTCATAGAACACAATATAAACCTTAATACTGAAAAATGATTGAAATACTAAGTATTTCTAGATGTTAAGGAACATATATTAATGAAATTGTAAATTGAAATTTGGAAATGAATTAGCACCATTATGAACAGTAACATGGCCAATATAATAGTAACCTCATCTATAAAGGTATAAATAAAATTTATATATCTCATGAATGAATATATGATATATTTATTCCATGTAATAAGTAAATAATTATTTTAAAAATGAAAAACTAATTTTTGGTATTTTTGTATCTCATAAATATTTAATTAATATTTTAAAATTAATTTAAAAAATTAAAAGGAAACATAATTTCCTAAAATTTATTCAAATATCAATATTTTTTCCATATCATATCATTATAATTTTAGTGACATTAATTAATTTATAAACGTGTTAGAAAATCAGAATTAATTATAATATCTGAATTTTATTAATAAAATGATAATTTCAATTAAAATGTAAATGTCTCATATTTTATAAATTTATTTAAAAAATGATTAATTTTTTGAATTATTCATGTTAAAAATTCTTAATGTGAATTTTTTGGATTTTTCTAAAATAATTGAAATTAGGGTGAATAATAAATATGAAAGTTTATAATAAAATATAAATACATGAATTATGGAGTAATAGACGATGTATGGTTGATGTAAGCCCAAAATCACATATTATCATTCATTATTTTAATATATTTAGAGAAAAATACAACTCATCACCACCTATTATCCTCACACAATACAATAATTTTGATTATTCCAAATTATTCTTAAAAATCTTCACAATTTAGTTCCCCAAGTCCATGTGATTTTTTCAGAACAAAATTAAAAAAGGAATCCACCTATGGTGGTTCTCAAGGGTAATGATTCAAGAGTTAAAATCCATTTTCTTTTGTTTTATTTCCATTCACATTCTTTTCATTTCATATTTTCTCCTCACCACTACACATCCATGAAACATGTTAACTTTAATAGTGTAAATATAAATGTATTTTATTATTTTAATTGAGTAATATATCTTCAATCCACTTTTGTTTTAACTACTAATAGAAAAATGAAAACATCATCCTTGAGGTGTTTATTTTTCGCCATCAAGGACAACAAGTTTTTATCTTCCTTCCCCGCCTTCAAATCTGGTCTTAAATCAATTATAATTGATGAAACAGATTTTAAAATTCATTTTTTAACCCTCTTCAAGTTTCTCATGTTATAAATATAAATGAAACTAAATGATAAAACAAAATGAGTTTTTTGTCATCAAAAATTGTGACATGTAACATAAAATTTATCATTAACTAATTATCTAAGGGTTTATCCAAAGACAATATAAAAATAATTTATAAGATTATTTAATATTTTTAATGTCCATTAATTAAATCTAATAACAATTATAGATAATTAACTCCATTTTACACAATCATCCAAACATTTATACAACAAAATAAATCATGAAAACCATGGAAACAAATGCTCGTGAAGGATAACATGTATCTTATAATTCATAATAACACTATAAATGAACATAGAAAAATTATAATAATTTCATTAAATTTATAAAATCATCAGAACTAATTAATTAATGGATTAATTTTTATTTTCATGGACTTCAATTTCAAGTGAAAACCACTTTTGGACCTTATATGAGGGATTCATTCTAAACATCTATATTTCATTACGTATCGATTTCTCTCCCATTAGTAAATTTTAACTATTATTTTTTATATAAATTTCATAAAATATTTTTATATGTCCCAAAATAATAAATATATATATAATAATTTTTTTGGATATTCATGTTTTAAAAATGTATCATTCAAAATTCCCCATGAGAAGTAAGCCTAATTGATGGGATCTTCCCAATTTCATTCCCATGTTCATATTCACTCTATAATCTATTATAATCATACATTATTTACCTAATATGAGTAATAATATAATGATTATATATCTTGGTTTATTTTTTATACAATTAATTATTCATTTTACAATATTAAAAACTCGTTAATAATTTCCATAATAAATATTTAAATGTTTAATTTCTACTAATTTAAAACACTTTTTTACAGTTTTCACATCAGTTTGAGATCACCTATCATGATTTATTCCTATTTTACCCAATAAATTTCCATGTATTATTTTAATCCATTATTTCTTTAGACACCATTATTATATTCCCTTTTGATAAATCTTTTACATTATTATGATATACAATTCATACCATTTGTATGCCTTGTGTACATTTTTGATTCCCTATGTATGATTCCATATGTGGCATGAATATTCATCAACATTATCTTATGGGTGAACCCAAATAGATCTACAAATAATTTGGTAATGGTTAGTCTCTTCAGTTGTAAGGTGTTATGTTCTATGTTTTTTTTCTTGGCACATGTTCTATGTTTGATAGTCTCTGTGGATAGCCTTGACATGTGCTCCTCCATGAGCAATGAGCCTTACTCAGGTTTATATCATGTAATATGATTATTAAACATTTATATATTTCCATAATTAAATGATACAATGTAATATATTTAATTATTTAATATGATTGTTAATTTTCTATGAATTTTTTTTAATGATGTTTTGAAGTTTTACCCATATGATATACTTTATTTAAATGATTACTCGCTTACTAGAATTTTAGACCATCTGGTTATTCATGTATTCCCTTATAGAACCCATGTAGATGATAGATCATAATCATATTTAGGAGATCACTATGTATTTTAAATAAATTATTTTTCCTTTTTAGATTCATGTTTTATGTTTTATGTACCATATCCTCCAACGAAACAAGAATTTATGATCCTTGGATTGTGTTTGAGGGATTATTATCCAAAAAATCAATTAATAATATGTGTAAAAGGATATGAATGTCATAATTAATCTATTATTATTATAAAAAATATATTATATGATAATATAATAATAATATTAGTTATTTTAGGAAATAAAAATAAATTTTCCATAAAATTCAGATTTTTAAAAAATTCCATAATTATGCATAAGTGGATCATATACTTAGTTTAGTTATAATAAATGAATTTTTTTCAATGATTTAAAATTTATAAATAATCATTATTTTCCATTATATTTTTAAATTCGAAATTTTTAAAATAAATTATATATTGAAAAAACATGTAATGTTATCAATTTAATCTCCAGATAAT
This sequence comes from Viscum album, assembly GCA_963277665.1. Lineage (NCBI taxonomy): Eukaryota > Viridiplantae > Streptophyta > Magnoliopsida > Santalales > Viscaceae > Viscum > Viscum album. Next base: position 1,529,465,167 of record OY728120.1, on the reverse strand, counting down.
CATATTATCTACAAACATAACCATACATTATCTCCATATTAGACCAAAATTAATGATATTCTTTTCTAATAGTCACGGGTCATTACAAAAAAACATTGATAATATACTGATTTCATTTATCATTAACTAATATTGAAAATGAAATTTTTTCAAAAGAACTTGGTTGAGTTTCCCTTGGCCTTCGCCTAGAGAAAACGATCTTGAAACTTCTCCATTTAGACATAATATTAACTGGCCTTGTTAAAAATATTATACAACCTGATTATTTTTCATTTTCATATTGTACTTATTTTATAATATGATTACCATAATTTATACACTCTAATTAAACATCAATAATATAATCCTAAAATTTAATAATTTTCTCATAATGTATCATTGAATTCTTGTAGTAATGTTTAGCATGTGAAAGATGAAAATGAATATTGTTTTTAATACTAAAATATTACGGAGTTAAGTCCATTAATGTATATATAATTAGTAGTTAATCTCACTGGCCATTTGGGGTTTGAAACAAAAATATATTAATGTAGTTTAATATTGTAGTATCAACTGATATGTGTCATGGATGAAAAAAATTGAATACATAAATATCAATTGTTATGGAAAGAACATGGTAATTAACATAAAAAATGATGAAATTATAAATGGGTTTTTAAAAGGGAATCATGATCATGAGTTTTAGAGGCACATGATGAATCCAATCAACAATACATAGGATAATAATGTTCCCTATAGTACAACACTTATGGTAATGTTTTTAAACTATTACAAGCTTTGAAACATTTTTATTCAATGAAAGAAGATAACGGTTTTTTATGATACCCAATGGTAGTAACAAAATATGATAATATATAATGGAATATTTTATGCTAAAAAACTACAAAGGATTATCAATTAATCAATTTGAGGATAGGTAAAACTATTATTAGTCAAATAACAGATAAAATCATCTTTGATTTCAGTTATACAAATAATTTTATTTCATGTAAATCTATACTAATATATAAAAAACAACATAATAAATAAAATTTATATTATTGAGGAACATACAATGTCATACAATATTTTTCACTCTAGTATAAAATTCGTCCAAAATTAACATTTTTCAGAATAATCTCGTAGAAAATATTATTATCCCCCCTTTAGTATAATTATATGTTATAATGGGAATCATTTGTTAAAAATTATATCATGATAATAATAATTTATTTGAGTGACAAATCACATTATAAAAACCAAAATGTCATCAAATTCAAAAAAATTAAAATTAAAATTAAGAATATCTTTATAAAATCCGTCTCATGTATATATATTATATCAAATATAAAACTCAAATGTATCTATATAAATTTAGGTAATGGAATAAATTATCCAAAATGAAATTCCTATTATGGGGTATTTTAATGATGAGTTCCTTCAAATATTGTTCCAGTATCCCCCTTGAACATTAAATTGATTTCTCAATAGATCATATTTTAGGATATTCTCCCCTATCTCTAATTCCATGTAAAATAACACAAATTAAACCCCCTTCTTGTTCCAAAATGCAAATTTTCAATATGGATTATGAGTCAACAAATCTATTAAATATTTATCAAGATCCAAAAAAATTAATTATAATGAAAATGTATAATTTCATATGTATGATAAAATTTTTCAATCACCTATGCATGTATTAACATTTCTAAAGGATGGGTCAATGACTGATATATTATATGTAAAATGTAAAAACATATCATTATGAAGACCATATTTTTCCTAAGTTAATTAAAAAAATGAGTTCTTAGTGGTTCCTTTGAACTCACAATAACATTAAAATTCATTATATAGTTGATAAACATAATATTAGTTATTAAATAAATATATGGTGGTTTAACTATAATTGATATTATCATATTTTACAATAACTAAGGAAGATTATGAATATAATTTGACTATATTTCAATATAATATGAAACCTGAGATGTTTTATTAATATTTTAGTAAATGTCATTTCTCTAAATATAATGTTAGATGGCCAAGTATTATAATAATAGTATTAGTAATTCATATTATTCCTTAAATGATAGATAAAATTTAAGAATGACCTTGAACTACATCCCTGATTATTATATATATATATTTATATTGACTAGGAGGTTACTGTCAATAGATTATGGAAAACATATCAAGATTATCAAACATAGAGCCATTACACCATGTGACGAGGTAATTTTTTTTCTACAAATAGGAATGAGAAGATAGATTCAATGGGTTAATAAGGATTTTATACCTCTTACCTGTACTCACACTATCATCAAATTGAAATGGGTTTATTGTATATATATTTTAAAAATAAGGTCCCTTGTTATGTATGCATGAAAATTGGTCAAGTGGTAGACTATTCATCAAGATGATTGTATTTAAATAAGAAAAAATACCCAAAACTATACCTATAGTTGGTTATAATAATCATTTCATTGATTATTTTTAATAATTATATATATGGTTAAAATTATTATATATATATATATTGATCATAAAAATATAATGTATACATTAATTCAGATGGAGCTCAATGTTTTTAAATATAAGAATTTTTGGGGTGATAAAAAATAATGAATCAATATTCTAAAATAATGAAATATAGTAAAATAATGTAAAATGATATTTATTTATAAAATATTATGTAACCTCAAGGATTATGTAGAATAAAAAATATCTAATTTTCTTTTACATTTGATAGATATATATGGGAATTTTATGACATAGAAAACATTATAACATGTAAAAATTATTAATCCAATATCTATCTGGGTGTATATTCTATGATAATAATATATTGATTTAAAAGTGAAATAAATAATAGTGGAAAATAATCAGAGGGAATGTTTTATAATGATGGTGTTATATGATTTGTGACATAATTATGTGTATTTTAAAAGATTGTGATAAAGAATAAGATTTTTGTAACAACATGGTATTTTAAAATTGGAACATAATGTTCAATTTCTTTAATAAAATTCATAACCATGAATACAGAAGAATTTAACACAATGATACATTATAATATATTTATTAAATCCCTTTGATATTTTCCAATATATGCAACATTGGGATTAAATTAAACATAATACTCTATTTTTATATTATTATTTAAGCATTACAATTCTAAAATGTCTATTAAATTGGAATGTATTATTAATTATCAAAAATGGATAGAATTTTATAGTTTATAGGAGAATGAAATAATTTAAAATGATATTCATTTATAAGAATTAAAATAAGATTCATTTGAATGTAAAATAAATATATTTATGAAACATAATTTCTAAAAGGAGGCTTAATCGCACTTTGAAGAATAATTTTAATTAATTATCAGCACTTTCAGAAATATATATGAAACTATAAACTTCTTTATTATTTGATAATATCACAATTATTGTAAGGTAATTTTGTTTTTAAAAATATTCAATTTCTGATGAAAATAAATGATATTGAATTTTAACTGAAACTAATATATTCAAGAATCATATAAAGATAAATTATACTTTATAATTGTTATAGATAAAAATTAATTCAATAATATTAAAAATTAAAAAATTTAGGTCATTGGATTCAATTTAGTATTTAATTTTGATATTAAAACCATCAATACTTATGAAACTTCTTTCAATTGAACCCTTATTTTTCTTGACATCTATTTGTATATTTTTATATTAATTTATTTAAAATATTTTATTTAAATTTGAAAAAATGTCTTACCACATTGTGAAATTTTAATTTAATTTAATTTTATTTGGTCAAATTAATTTTTTTTGAAACTTATAAGAGGACAATATGAATATTTAATAATATTGAATAATGTTAAAAGCGGGTTTGTTCATTGCATGAGATTGAATTAAAATTATTTTTTACAAAAACCATGGATTATAGTTTAATAACATGGATGTAATATTTAAGACTAATTTTAAAAATTATCTAATAAGCCTCATTTTAATTTATTCCTAACAAATAAATTAACAATTTTTTTAAAAAATGGATTCCATTGTGAATGTTAAAATTGGGAAACTGAGTAAAATGTAATGGCTATGGAATTTCATGTGTAAAAATTCTGTTTTTTTGGTTTAGGAGGTGTTTTCCAACCAAATATACACCCCCAAAAAATTATTTAACAATTTTTTAGTATCATTAAATGATAGTAACCCCCTATCATTTAATACTTTTGGGTATTTAAAAAATTCCAACCCTCCTCCATTATAAATGGGCACTCACTTACCCCAAATACCATCATTTATCAATCCCATAATAACGACTTTAATAATAATAATAACCTAAATAAAACACTTATTCAAATTATATTGGTTTTTGTCATATAAAAATCCAATCCTTATGGTCCTTTATAGGATATCCAAAGGAGGGTTCCTTTAACAAAGCTAATTGGGATAACCAAGGTATTCATTTTATTTCTAATTTTCCATCATAAATTATATAATAACCATTAAAATATAATAAAACTGTTATATTCCATATAAAAAACAATATTTTATGTTTATGACATAGTATTTTTTCCTATACACTTCAATAAAATGGGAATCAAAAGAAACATTCATGAGTACAGTGGGATACTGTTTCATGAACTGATGATGCACATTTATCCATTACCATCTCCCAGGGATGAGTATCATAATGGGTAAAATGTATATATATGAAATTAATAATATTATTATACTAATTTATTCCATATATGATATTATTATATTTTTACTTTCCATTCCATAAATGATATGATAATGTCCCTCATGTGTGGGGTGGACTACAACCTCACAAAGTGATGTGATTCATTTTTCAAAAACTACATACATGGAATGGGAAAAGTTTAAATATTTTTTGTATATATCAAGTAAAATTTATAATTACGATATTAATTAAATATTTATCATTATTAAAATATCATATTACATTTTATTTCATACATATTCACTCATTAAAATAGTGATGATGTTGTTCATGTACATGTGGACTATCTCCTTCACGGAGCGATGAGACTCTCTATTCATCACAATAAAACATGGGTAATATATATAAGTAGACATAACAAACTAATATTTTATGTATTATAATTATGGAAATTAATATATTATATTCTGCTATTCCATAACGATTGTTTGAAAAGGGAAAATGACACTCATGTGCGTCTATGGATTGTCATATCCATGATTTTTACAAACATCATTTCTAAAAAAATATTTATTGGTATTAAATGATTAATTGGTGTGTGAAATTGATAATTATTTAACAATTACTATTCTGGAGATGTTTAAAAAACTATGTATTCTATAGTTGACCCACCAACATTATTTATGACACATAATCCGAATATTATCACACCATCTGACGTTGAAATAATGGGCAATGTAATCATATGTAACATGATAAAAATTAAAATACATTTATTAAAATTGAAATTTTATAAAAATAAAATAAACAATTATAATATGGTAATTGTTCATGAAGGTATAGAATATATGTGACTAGTTGGAATCAAGGTATGGGACTTCATCAAAATTTCCATCCATTGAGTCATATTTTTATTTTATGTACCTATAATATTTTACAAGGTGTTTACACAACCACATTAAAATTTTCAATCAGGAATATATATATAATCTTGATATTTAATTTTTTAATATAATCATTTAATTGATCTTACTATTTATGAGATAATTAATTTATAATGGAGTTTTCATTAAAAAAGATATATGTTTAATGACTTCCACACAACTCTTCCTCCTCAATTCAATTTTTTTAAAATTATTTTATAAAATATTTATCCATTACATTTTAGTCCACTATTACCTAATATAAATAGTATTAATTATTATTCTTTTTCTTTTTTTATATGTAAAATTTTGATAATGATAAAATGAATATTCAATTTTAATCATATACAGAGACAACGATATTTGATCCATTAGGATTATTATTTGGCATCAATAATAGTTTTCAATATTTAATGACTTATTCAATGAAAACCATTTTCCATTTATGTATTTAGTTAGTGAAAATTTAATTTCAATTGAAAATGGTATTTTGGTATTTAAATGGGCCATTAAATGAAATTGGTATTTAGTTATCAAAATTTTATTTGATTACCAGTTTAAAAGTGATTTTCAAAATTATTATGATAAAAAAGTGAAAACATAAAAAAATTATTCATGATGGAATACCTTCCAATATTAAATGAAAAATATGTAGTCCCAAATAATTTTCTTTGAGAACAATGAATCTTATTTAATGGGAATTCCATGTTAGCACCGAGAGTTTAAATAATTTCATAAGTGATGGGTGCACCTATATATAACTACAATGAATTTAGAAATGGTAGTTTTTTTATTATAAATGAAAGAGGGTGTTTATAAATGATTTCTCATATGGATTTAAATTGTTTTGAGTTACATATAAAAAAATTAAAACATATTAATAATGTGATGATATAAGTTTCTAAGTAGTGTTTTTATTTTTTTGATGTAGATTTTCATGATTCCATTATGAAAATTTGTGTGTGTTTTTTCAAGTAAAGTTTGGATCATATTCTCCAAGAACAATGAAGATAAAGTAAAATATTACATCAGTTTTTAGGTTTTCACTGGGCTAAAGTTTTTCTCATTTTATATCTCGTAGTGAAATTTTTTTCTCCTAATAAAATGATTCTAATTTTTTTTACCAATGATTTAATTATGGGTAATGAATATTAATTGTCCACGATTAATTTAAAGATACTTTTTCATGTAAAGATTTCATTTTGTTTTTCTTAAAACATTTATATGTTTTGAAAAATTGATTCTGATCAGATATTCAACAGTAAATTATTTATTTATCTTATACATGATAAATAGAAAAATTCTCTATAAAACTAAACCTAAAAAAATTATCAAATATATAGAAATTAATTAATTTGTTAAAAATAAATATTATGTTATTTTCTAGGAATGTCCATTACAATTTTTATTATAGTATATTTTAGGAAACAATATATGTTAAAATAATCATTTTAGAATTAATATATGTTATTTTACATCATGAATAATTTAAAATAATATAGAATTTTATTATTACTATATTTATTCATCTAAAATATTTCAGTTAAAAATGGATTTGTATAGACTAAATCGGGAATCTGTATTTAGAATGATAAATAGGGAGAATATTCATCCTAATCGACATCCCGATATTGTTCAAATTGTAATAGAATAGTTTCATTCTATTATGGATCATTTTACAGAAGCTAATGATGGTGGTCGAATCCATACTAGAGAGGAAACAAATCTCCAATTATTGAAAAATTTTATTGTAGATGATTTAATGGGGAAACAACCCCCATCACCTATTGGATCATTTGAGCATGTGATAGTTTAACGATTGACCAATGGTGTAAAGATGATATTTTATGTCATGGGTAGATTAAAACAGAAAATGATAACCAAATCCATTTATCAATTTTCATTTTAATATGATCGTTAGTAGAAAAGTTTTATTAATACTATTGATAATGTTGATTCTGATTCCATTTAATTGTAATCATTTATGATTATATTCCATGTGAAAGTTTTCTATAAGGATTTATACTTTGGATGGAGAAAAAATTAATGGAAGTAATGAAAAAAGGATGAATTTTAGTTTTTCCATATGAAGAAAAATTCACAAAATTAGACAGTAATGTGGTATATTTTATTTTAGAAATTAGTTAAAAAATTAATATATTTTACTCAAGATTGAAATGATATCAATGACGATAATTTTCTACACATGAAATTAAATGTTATGATTAAGAAATTTATTTTTTTAACATTGTTGAGACTGTTTTTTATACTTGTATGTTCATCATGATAGTTTTAAAACTTATTATCTTGGTTGATGGAAATAGAGACTAAAATAGATAAGAAGTTTGAAGGTAATCCCCAAAAATGTTCCATGTTTTGGAAATTCCATTTCATGTAATGGTTGACTTGACCATAAATTTTTTTTCCATTGTTCTCTTTTTTTACATAGAACATGTATTCAAATAAATGAATTTTGGATAATAAATTAATGGGGTAACCAATATCCATCAAATTTTAAGGTTTTTTAGTTGAAATGTGTTCAGTCATTTTGCTAACATTTTCCCCATGTTATTTTCTTAAAATGGAAAAAATAATGACCTAAAAATAAAATGTATGCAAAATTAATTTTCTAATTCTAGAGCTGATGATCATCCATAAAGTGATTTTTATGGAAGCTCTAGGGAGCTCGTTAGTTATTGATGTTTAATAATAAGATCATTTTTTAGAAACTCATTTTTAACTTTTCAATGCTAATATCTTAGAGATATTAATGGAATATTGGGAGATGATTTTATAGGTTTAGTTATGTATAATGAATTCCTTAATTTAATGTATTTTTTAACAATTTTTGGATATGATTATTAAGGTATTAATAACCATTAGGGATTATATTATCCTGGGTGATTATGGTTATTTTTATTATTTCTCATAATATTTATAGGACTGTTATAAGGAAGGTATTTTATGAAAAATGATAGCTCAATAGAATGAAACCAACATGTCACATCCAATAAGGCCACGTGGATTTGGCCCACAGTTAAATTAAAATAAGGTTGAGACACCTACAACTAATCTTTGTGATTTTTAGGTTTTATGAAAACATTCCATTGAAATAAATAGGTAGAATTATAGTGACAATATTTATTTTTTGAATATATATTTTATTATATGTATAACTTTGGGATAAAATTTTTATTTTTAATGAGGGGACTATTTTTGTTTTAGAATAGGATCACTATAATTTGGGAATACATAAAAAATTATTAAACACATTTTGGTATTTGTAAATGTGAAAAGAAATGAGAATTATCTATTTATCCTTTTAGGTATTTTTTTCTCTTTTATGAGTTGATATTAATTATTCATGAATGGAAAACCCAATTTTTTCTTACATGGGAAGCTAGGTCTATACTATTTTGAATAACCATTATTCATTATTTTTTTTCATATTTATTGGATGTTTTATTAATATATTTCATGATATATGTTTCCAAAAAAATTATATTAAATTTACCAAAATTAATATTTGAGATAAAGTTCATGTTATTAGAATACAATTTATTAATGTTGGGGAGGATGTAACACCAAACAGACTAAATATAGGAATATTATGTTTGATAGTGTTTAATCCATGGAAAACATTGAGTAGAATATAATCTAACACCCTAAGACTATAGTATATTTTAATTAAATTCATTTTATATCTTAAAATCCATGCAACACCATCGTTAAAAAATCTTTTACTCTAACAAAATAATATTATTTAAACATGAACAATATAATCTAGAAAATTAAATTAGTGGGTATGACTAGTAATAAATAAATTATGAAAATTATATGATTTAAATATGATTAATTTTAATTAAATTGATATATACTGATTAGAAATAATATAAGAATCATTTGAATGAATTTTTTTTTTGAAAAACTATATTTTGTAAAAGGATTTTTAGGCTTCCATTGAAACCAAAATAATTAAATAATTTTTTATAATTTTAGAAAATAAATAATTAAAAATAAAATTTATTTTTTAAATTATAATATCAAAATTATCTTAGTATTAATTTTTTGTTTTTTTCAAAAAAATTAATTTTTTTATAAATTGAGAAAAATTCTTATTTTTAATTGAAACATGGATTTTTTTAAAACATATTTGAAAAGAACAATATTATATTATATTGGGTTTAATGTATAAAATAGTTCAATAATTGTACAATTTATTTAATTTTTTTCTTTTTATGTATTTAATATTGAATATTTATATCCATTTCATAATTATTTTTAAAAAGAAAATGGAAGGAAAACAACCAAGAGGATAACCATAATGAACAAGAATGTCAAAATCATAGACTGTCCTGAATTGATGAAGTCTGAGAGAATCTCCTCCAATCATGTTTACCACATAATGAAAGATATTATACATTGAATGGTATTGATTAATGCTTCACACTAGGTTGGGAAATGAAGCGAGATAATCAGCCACTTTTCCCCTCTCTTCATGAATGAAAAACTTATGTATGGTCATGCATGTGTTTCATGCACATCCAATCAAAATATGAAATAGACTAAGGGGTAAACTAGGAATGATTCATGTAATTATAGATAACTAGATAGTGCATATCAACCTACCATATACTAAACTCCCAATTCCTACAAATAGAAGACCTGAAAGAATCACTCGCACCTCAGCCTAGTGAGACTCACCTACCTCGAGGAAAGTAGAGCTGGAAAAGATGAAATCACCCTTACAGTCGAAAATAATGCCACCACTATTCATGGAGCATGTTGTAAGGGAATATACATTATTAAGCTAATGTCCCATGGAAAAGGTTTACACTACACACAATGACCATTCGCAAGCCAACAAATCAAAGGCCTTAAAGGAGATCAACAAAGTGGTCTCAAAGGGGGGGATTATACTTTAGGTTCATCAAATATTGGGTCACATACAAGAATATATTTTTATTTTTGTAGATGAGAATATTACCTACGCTCACACCTCCTTCGAATCAGACATGATTTCTCGATTTCACAAAACATCATTATCTTTCAAGATGAAATAATGTTATGGCATTACATTCAAGGCCTGGCTAATCTGGTGGCTAGGATTTCTAACATTGATGTTATTGACAAGTCAAGTTGGAAACCCAATAAACAAGTCTGAAAATTATGGTACTAGAATGATAGCTCTCCCCAACAAAATATCTAGAAAATGTGGCCCTAGAGGGTGGAATAATGAAGTGGGATAAAATTAAAAAAAGAACCTATTGGAGCCTCCCTCTTCCCCTAACCAAAATTCTCCATTGCACGCCCCCAAACTGATGTACCCTAAAAAAAATCCCATGTCTTTTCCTTTATCATGTCGTGTAGACTATCTTGATAATTTCCTACATTGATTGCCCCATCCAGAGTGTACCAATCCTACCTCCACCAAGAATTCACATGGTATTTCCCATCTGATTGGGAATCCCATACAATATCAGTGATAACCCTTTCAATTATATCTATAACTACATTCATATAATTTATATCCAATAGTGCATGAATTAGGATAGATGTGGGTTCAATTTTGACAAGAGTGGTCCTCCCACGAATGATAATAAATGGTTCTTCAATTAAGATACTTGATCATTAATCTTATAAACGGTCTGATTAGTGTGTTCAATATAAATCCTACATGGGGAAACCAGGGTGCCAAGGTAGATCATTAGAAAACACTTATTTTGGATATTGAAAATTCTACATAGTTCCACTAATTTTCAAGCTGAGTACCTTAGGGAGATGTATTCACTACTATTCTCCAAATTAATGACCTGACCACCCCCTTTGAATCAACATTCTATGACTCCACACATCCACCTACGTGATATCTTGATAGCATTCAGCAATATAATAGTGTCGTCCACAAACATAATTAGAGATATTGTATTGGCTAGAACCATACACCAGTATGGTAAAGAATCACTACTATTTTATCTCATAGTGATGTTTCGACTTAGAACATCATGGACTAAAATGAAAATTTTTTGGGATAGTGGATTATCCTAGAGTGACCCAAATCTGTGATGAAAAAATGATATATATTAAATGAAAAAGAAACTACTATCCAAGATGATATTAGGAATATAAAAATAATATTAGTGTCCCAATAATAGAATCTCATTCTCCATGTAACCTTAAGAATGAAATTCTGTTAGACATGATCATATGACTTGTCCATATAATGTTTAAAAATAATATTTGATCCACATACCATGTTGTTGATGTTTCTAACAAACTCCGGTGTCAATTCTATTGCATCATGAATTTCATGGCCCTTCACAAAGTTGTGTTGTTCCAAATCTATCCAAAGTAGAAGGCTACCAGTCTTCAATTGATGATGTCATCTAGGACCTTGTATGGAATGTTACGCAGTGTAATGGGCCTATAGTGGTGGAGAGAGGTATATTTTTCTATTTTCTAGATGAAAACCAAAGTGGTTTCACATGAATCTCATGGATGCCTCTTCCATGTAAATACTTATTATATAAATATAATCAAATCCTACATAATCATGACCTACGATTCTCTATTAAAAATACCCGGAATAAAATTTGGGCCAAGAGTGCTTTCTGGGTTAAGACTCATAATCCCCTTGAGAATATCTTTCTTCACTAGGATTTATTTTAGAAGACTATTAATAAAGATAGATAGGGGAGATGGATATGATTCATGGAAACCATCACACTGCTTCTGGTGGCCTTCATGCATGTTGGGATAAGGACCTTCTAGGAGTGACAAAAAATGTGACCCCACCTTGTTCCCCATGACATACCAATCCTTTGTAAAGTAACCATCATCTTAAAGAGTATTAGTTCAAAGGGGTCTGCATTTCTAATTAACGTAAGAATGAAAAAATTCAATATTTCTATTACCCTCATGATGGTATTTGATTCATGCATTCTCCCAGACCAACATTCAATGATGAATGACCATGTCAACAAGGTTTTCCTTCGTAGAAAGCTCCGAAAATTGAATGTAATACTAGGTACACTCATTTATGAGCCGATGATTCATGACATCCATTGATATATATTACATGTCATGATATCTAAGGGGACGATCCTTGATCCCTAAGAAGTGATCACCTTAATGGCGGTAATGAATTCAATGTATTTTCTACAAATAGAAAACTAGGATATGAATTTAAAATGACTCACGAACCATATAATGATATCCAAAATTATTTGAATGTGGTTGAGAGAAATGGAAGCAACCAGAACAGTCCTGGCCTATATGAATGGAATCTAGGAGTGGCAATGATCTAAAAGACTAATGACCATGTGGGACAAGGTAGTTGCCTTTAAAATAATCATTCGTTTTATTTTTTATATTTAAATATTTAATAATGTATTCACATATAAAATATGAAAAAACATATATCTATAATATTCTATTACACTATTATGTTTATGTTATGATATTTATGCCCACCCAAATTCATCATTTGTGTTACGATATCATTATTCCTCTATACGGCATATTACTGCCTCCTGAACAAATGTCATTTGATTTTATAATACCACATATAATGGTTGGGTATGATGATGCATTTATTGTGTAAATACAATATATATAAAATAATTGCAACTCTATAGTATTAATATTATATTAATGTTTTTACATTCCATTAAGTTTAGGATACGATAATGTCACTCGTGTGTACAATGGACTACAACTACACGAAAGGACATGATTAATTTTTCCATAATATTTTAAAAAAATTAATAAAATAGAATATAAATAATATATCTCTTATAAATTAAATCATTATAATATTCCGAAAATATTTATTGTTTTTAAAATATAATATTTTATTTTCATTATTATATTTTCACTTCCTAGAAATGTGATAACATCGTTCTTGTAGATGCGGACATCCACCTTAACCTATTGATGCAACACTATATTAATCACTAAAATTCATTGATGATATATGTATATATAATGAACTAATATTATTTTATATTTCATTCATTAAATACATAATACATCTTACATCCATTGTCATATGATTATTGAAAAATTGAAACGTTACTCCTGTATAGATATGGAATAAATTATTCGTGATTATAATTTAATTAATATTTAATTTACAACATTTATGTTTTGTCAAATTAGTATAACATATATATATAAATATAACCAATATTCCAATATTATTATTCTATAAATGTTTAAATGGTGTCCAATTTAATCAAACTCAACCTACAATAAATGATTTTTACACATAAACCAAATATCATCAAAATATCCATTTAAAATCAAATTGTTTAGGTGATCATATGTAACATGGTATAGGAGAAATACAGTTTATAATAAGCATGAAATTTTTTATCATGAAATTAAAATTTTAATATATGTTTCTAATTTAGGCTTATAATGAACATATGGGATGTCTTAGACTATAGTTAAGGGATTACATCACAATTTCCTTTCATTGAGGCATATTTTGATGTCATAAAACTATATTTTATCAATATTTATATACATCCCCATTGATAATTTTTATAATTAATATATCAATTAAAATGGAATTTACAATTTTTAATTGTTATAATTTCATTTTTCTTATATTTCAACTATTTCCCAAGTGATAAGGGAATTTTCAACAAGAAAAATTCTTTTACAAGTTTTCCATCAAAATATTTACCTCAATGAATTTTTATTAAAATACTATATAGAAATAAATTTTTTATAAAATTAATTATAAATATATTTTAATATATTTAAGGGTTTTAAAAATTAAGGTTTCTAGGTTCTTTATATGGAAAATTTTGGCAATGGAAAAAAGGAACGTCTTATATTAAACCCAAACGGTGGAAAAAACATTTCATCCATGTGGATCATTATTTTATTTCTATCATCTTATTCTTGATTACACGTTTTGATCAATAAATCATTTTTTTCATTTTTTTGGAATTTTGGTACTGAAAATGGATTTTCAAAATAAATATATGTTCAATTATATAATTTGGATTTTAAAAATAAAAGTTCATTTTGATTTCCAAAAATAGATTTTCTTTTGAATTTAATATTGTTTCTCCAATGTTATATATTAAAAAAATATGCATAAAATTTATTAATCCCTCATGAAGTACATTAGAATTATAAATGTGAAACGACTGCTCCCAGATAGAATCGAGTGAGCCCATTGCATATTATTGGATCAGTGGGCACATACAATGTCAGTTGAGCCACTTATAAATTAAACCATTGGGAAACCTAGATAGATATCCAAGGAATATGATTATTTTTCTTGTCTTAATATGAAATAATTATGGAGTTTAAAATATTCAATTAAGGATTTAATTATTATCATACTAATAAAAGAATCGGTTTAAAATCAGTTATTATTGTCACTATTTATGTTTACAAAGATGGAATTTAATTCCATGCTATTGTATATTATAGATTCATATTAAGAAAAAGTGTTATATTATCCAAGGTAATTTTATTATTTAGTATCCTCAAGTAACATTTATGGAAATGTTAATCATATTATGGGTTTCCATTTATTACCTAGGTTAATGGAATAATTTATTTTGATATCAATTACTGAGCTTTTTGTTCTCTTCCCACGTTTCATAAATTTATGTTCATTGGATTTAAGGATTGGTAAGGGAAATTAAGTGGTCATTATTAATGTTGTGGATATTTTACATAAAATTAAATCATGTTTTCCCTGATTGATTTGTATGAAGGAAAAGTGGATAAACATTGAAAGCATACAGTTTATGTTTTATGTACTTGTTATTAATGATTTATGGACTAATTCCCTAAAATTATTAACCTTAAAAGATTCTAAAATATAAGTGAATTAATTGTTTACTTATAAGTCATTATTATTTATGCATTAAGGGAATACCCAAATACTATTATATGTTACTCAAATATCATTATTACTTTTCCACCATGAGAAACAATATGTGAAGATGTTAATGAGATTACATTTTTAGGGATAATAAAAATAAAAATATATATTAATGTATATAAAATTGCTTGGTTTGAAATAATTTAAGCCAAAATTTCATGTTTCAAATATGTGACTGAACCACTACACTTAGAAACAAGATAAAATTTTATCATCATTGTAGATTTTTTAAGGACTCATACAAGGACATATAAATGATTTAATTACTAATTATTTAATGTGTATAAAACTATAAAAATGTGAAAATTTATTTCAATTCAATAATAATTCTCTCGTTATCAATTTGAATTTTTATATATAATAGATATAGTGAGGTTTTATATAAAAAAACTATTAGATATATCTTATCAATATTTAATTCAATTATCAATGTTCTAGAGGTTTATAACAAAGGAATTGAATATATAATTTTGCAGTATTAAATCATACCATCATTGGTAGATTTTTATTCGATAGGAACAATTAAAACTCAACGATACACTCCAAAAGCATGCTCTCTAGATATCAAAGCCTTCTAGGATAAAATTTTAATCTAATTGATTATTAATAAACTTAACTCACATTAATAACTTTATATATCTTCATTACACTCCCAATATAATATTATATAATTTAAAATGACATATTGGGGAGAATGTTTATAAATTAAGCTCTCCAGACCCAATAAGAAAATAGAATTATAATTTTGGGACATGATATTCCATATAACATCAATTATTGACATTTTAGATAGGAGATATACGGTAATAATAGTTTATGAGATTTGGATTTCACAGTTGTATATAAATTATTCATTTTAATATATCATTGGAATAGTGTTACAGGGTTTGTTAATACTAGAGATATAACTCATAGATTCATTATCTCATTTGAGATTCTTGATCATCAAAATATTTTGGAGAATTAATCTACACTTCCAAAAAAAAATATCATATAAAAATGTAATCCAAGTATCCCTCTTATGAAAGTACATTCCAAAATCTACAAATGTACCTAATCTATAGGTGGTATAATTATGGAATAATATAAGATATGTAGATAAACAAGTGATGTTGATTGATAATTGAGACAATATTCCATGAAAAAAACTTATTAAATTAAAAATAATTAGAAAACCCCCACATAAGAAGTAAAAACATTTATACTAAAATTGAAAACCAATAGATTTTTACCCATATATTCTGAAATAATTATAAAAATAGACATTTAGTGAGGTAAATTTTAAAAATATCCAGAATATAATGACATAGAATTTTTAATATGGAAACATTCTTTCTTGATATATATATGTATCGTATTTAGGTATAGATATAGTATAACTAACATGAATAGTGTAATAAAATCCATTTTGATTAGTCAACATAAAACATTAAAAACAAAACAAAATAAACAATATAATATTAAGCATAGTACATTTAGAAAATCATAATAAATAAATAACATGATTAGAGTTTGAAATATAACAATTATTTGGTCTACTATATATAACAAATCCATAACACACACAATATGTTTTTTTTAAAATAAAATTAAAAGGTAATTATAATTTTATTAATAAATAAAGGTTAATTAGGGGGAATATTATCTGAATTATTAATAAATTAAATATTGAGTATTTATATGAATTATATGTAATTTATGATTATTTAATTGTATCGGACAATTGGAATAATAATAAGATGTTAGGATAAATTTATGGTTTTTTGGAATTGTAAAATATATAATAAGATATGTTTATTATAACTAAAATAATTAAACCTAAATATTATAATAAAAGAAAATCATTTCTCAAATTGAACAACATAATATATGAATAGATGTATATTTATAATAAAAAATAATTTATATAATTTATTAAAAAATTAATTATATGTTTAAAATATAATATAATAAATTAAAAATATTTAAATTTTATTTAATAATATAAGGCTCCATTTTTGAATGAAAACATAAAAAATAAATTCTTTTGATCATATTTATATTAGTAATGTAGTTGAATATCGTGTGAATATTAAAAATACATTTCAGTTAATACATTTTTTTTACGAAATCATTATTTTCCAATAATTATTAAAAAAATTATAATTAATTTGAAATATTATTAAATGAATAAAATAAGTAAATAAAATTTATTATTACTATGTTATTAATTTTTAAATGATTAAATCATTTTAAAATGTAAATAATTATATATTATTTTGACAATGACTTTTATTTCATTTTTTTACATTGAATTAAATAATCCAATAATTCCCCTAACATTTTGATGTTTTCGATGGAAATTTATATTTATATTTTCTAATAAGATAAAATTTTTAATCATTAAAGAAAATAATCCATTTTATGGATATAAAATTTAACATTATACAATATTTTATTCAAAAACACCCCACTAATTCACCTATAATTACTCCCCTCCTCCACATGCTTCCCATTTTTTCATAACATCTATCCTATAAATATAACTGCAAAAATAACACTCCAAAATCATTTTAACACAGATTTTATGGATAAGACTTCCGAGAAATCAATTCCATGAATCCTTATGTATAATTTCAAAGGTGTCCCCCATAGTAAATAAATCATCATATAATCTAATTATAAAATTATATTTCATCACATCTTATTTCAATATACCTAACCACTCAATCTATAAAATACATAATTTCTTGTATAAATATAATTTTTAAATTTATATAAATAATTAATTAATTATTTTTTCTCTTCTCCGATAAAAACCATTATTCATTGTTGATAGATTAACATAATTTATGTATGGTATAACTTTTTAATATCAATTCCACTATTTTTTAATCATGAAAATGATGTTAATGTATATACATAACATTAAGATATAAATAATGTAATATTTATGATTCTATAATGTTAATATTTCATTGTTATTTATAATAATTAAAATAAATGTTGAGGTTTTAATAATTTTTTTAACACAATATATAGGATAAATGACTGGTAAATTTTAGATATTTTATATTATATACTAAATTATTTATGTAATATAATAATAAAATGAATATAGTAACATTATATAATTTCTTTAACGTATATATCATTTCGAAAAAAATAATTGACTATATTTTGTAATGTGATGATATTATTGGAAATATGGTCTATACTAATTAAAACTATTAACATGACTTAATGATTACCTCAATTGAAAACTATTTATCATAAATGAGTGGAAATAATTTAAATAAATATTATCATGGGTTTTGAATATGTTACTAACTTATCTAATTAACCAATATATTAGGTTAGATGAGTATCCGAATCGAGTAGAGTAACATTTTAAGGGTAATCTCAAACATGACATCTTTTTCTAGATTATGATATATTCTGATACCTATATAACTTCTCGGCTCGCATATAATCTATATATTTTCAACATTGGTTTATATATTTAATCATATAATTTTTTTCATTTTCTAATTTATTAAATTCAAACTATATGATGTTTTCATGGTATATGTCTCAATTTTATCTTCCTCCCCTCAATTATTCCTTTGTTGTTTCCTTCACCCTTCATCATCCATTCATTGACTATTGTGTTTTCTTATTTAATATTACAATGATTTGAATACATAATAATATAAATTTCATTATTATATTTTGTATCTCATAATTAATTTGTTTGATATGTCATCCTACATCATGATGTAACAAATTTTTTCAAAGGGTTTACATTATTCATAAGATCAATATATAAAATATTTATTTATGAAACATTAATCCATGAATATTATAATTTAACATGCTTCCATAAAAATATTAATCATCATAATCAATTGATTAATGCCTAAATCTTATAAGATACCATATATCATGTATATGTAGTAATCCAATAATATTATGTTGCGGTATCATAGATGTCCGTTTAAATATATTAATTTCTAGAAAAACTCATTGTTAGCGGTTATGTGAGAACCCTCACAAAATGAATCCATCCGAAGATCACCCACCATCATGCCACAATGCATCAGACAATTTAAGAGATCAAAAAACAAAAAAAAATGAGAATAATTATATTTAATGGTTAATCCCTATATAATTTAAAATGCATGGTATATACCTTATTTATGATATCTTCCTTGAAAATTTATTTTTGGAGATAATACAACTTAACCCATGATTGAAAAAACTCTTACAAAAATTTTTTTGATTGAAAACACGTGTCAAAATGAGTTAATTATTGTCTGAAGACTCCCACTACTTGTTATGAGCATCCACTAGTAAAACTATATATATTATATTGTTTATAATTTAATGGGAGGACTTAATCACAATAGATTCCTCTATTATTTCCTCCTGGATGTGTATGAATAAATCTCATTTCATTTAATTATTTCAAAACTCAATTTACATTAACTTATATTTACCCTTTATAGAGGACCTTGTATCCAATGGCTTGGTAAAATATGTGTATTAATTATTCCTTCTAGATGTACTTACTTTAGTCAGTATATAAATTCGTGATCCATAGACTTCATTATTCATGTTCTTCCAACTATTTTCGTGAATTCATTTTATCTATATTTCCTCTATGTTATCCAATAAATTATGATTGTCCTTGTCATAATTTGACTCTATCGCATATGATTTTTACTCATTATAATAGTGATACTCCTACTATAGGACAAATTGTTCTTATTTATATCCTTTGATCTCAATTCATTCAAATATAGTACCATGTTTAAGGGGGCCTCTAGTCCTAATAGGACAATATATATTCCCTATAATCAAATCATTCCCCAAAAAATCAAATGTTCTATACATATACAATTTTTTATTACTAAAGATGGATGCATCACACTAACATTACTCCTATGTCTAAGTAGGAACAAAAGTTGGTTTGACCAATTATACATATAATTAGGGTAATTATTTAATATTGGTTATTTCAATATTCATCTCCTCATTCTCCATGAACCAAAATGAAAATTCTTAGTGAAATTATTATCAGAAAAATTATTCCTGAATTGATCAAAATATGTATACACTCTTATGTTGAGGATTAATTTTTTGCACAACAATCTAGATAATAGGAACCTTCCCCATAACATTGTTCCCAGTTTTTTACACCCCATGTACTTTTCCTGATGAAACAGTTTCAGAGTTATTCAGTCAAATATCCTTTTCGGCCCTAAAATGTTGTACTATATAGAAGTTTCTATTTGATGTACCACTATATATATCCAATCAATTCATCGCCTCCAATTGTGGTAATCTCCTCAAGGGTGCCTGAAGAGAGAACAAAACAAGACCCAAAACTCATAGAAATACTATAGATCCCACTATAGATCACATTCTATTTCTATTATAATAGAATCCATAAGGTGTTGGGAAACGTCAATTTCCACAAAAATACATTGATAATCGGAATGAAATAAAGTGTGGGTATGATGATCTAAGAATATGTAATGGCCCATCATAATTCTGATCACCTATAGAATCACCAGATTATTTGATGATAGTGGAATTACAAAGAGGGATATTCAAATAAACATGATATGGGATCTATCTTAAAATAAAAATAAAAATTACAATAAATAAGGTAAAATTTAGAACCTAAAATTATACATGGAGAATTCCCTCAAGCAATAATTATGTTATCTTCAGTCGAGAATCAGATCTGAAATTACCCCTATCCCAAAACCGTTATAATTTATTGATCAGGAAGCTACCCAAAATCGAAAATGTATCTGTCAATAAAATAAATGGAAGGTAGTATCCTAATTATGGGTGACACTAATGAATACTTCAACAACATAGAAGTGGTTGTGAACTCTTTAGAAGAAATCAAAACTATAAAATCCCCATCCACTAATGAATGGACTTTATGGGCACATCTATCAAAGGGAAGTTTGGGATATGATAGGGAACTATAAATGGAGTTCAAAAATTAGTATGAAGAAATGAATAAGGAGGTGTTGGGTCTTACACCCCCTATCCGGAAAGGTCCAAGTAGGAGAGCAGACGATGAACTCATCAACTGGCTCAACTAAGAGAGAGCATATATGCGAGATGATAGCTCCGAGATCTACGTGTCTTATCATAGAAGTTTTTATTGTAATAATTTATTATGATCATTCTTATATTTTTAAAATATTCACATTTTTCAGATGAATTATTCGTTATTTTAATTTTCACATATCTCATATTGGTTCTTGTAGAATTATTTTACCTATTTTTTAGGATATCAAGTTATTCTTATAGAAACTCATTCCACATCACCGTGATTGTTAAAAAAATTTATATATTTTATCTCATCAAATTATTTTATATTTTCCTTCAAGAAATTTGATATTATAAAATATGTTTGGTGACATATATAATAATATTATGAATTTAAATATGAATTTTGGGGTAGTTTATTTTTATGTTGTTGTGTCATATTTCAAATCTCCAAATGATATATTCCCAGTAAATTTGTTGGTGTTTTTTATTAATATGTTTAATATAAAGATTAAAAATTATATATATGACATTTGGTTTATCATTAAATATGTTTTTATCTTTCATAAATTTATATGATTATTTTTTTAATAAAAAGAAACACATATACTGAATTAAAAAAAATTATTATTTTTAGGACTTTTCTAGTTATAAAATAGTCTATTGAGAAATTAAAACCAAAATAAATATTTATATATCCCCAAAAAATTTTAATTGTGCAATAATAAAAAAAAATATATTATATTTTTATGAAATTATTCAATTTAAATTTTCATTTAATCATAATTTACTATCACATAATATAATATGTAATGTAATATTCTGATAAAAATACAGAAATTATTTTATTAATGTAAATTACATGGATCATGTAATACCATATATCAACTATATATTATTTATATATATGAAATCTCTAATTAATAAAATTTATATTTACTAATTTATATTATACAATATCAATCTATCCAAAAAATAAAATTACTAAATAATAAATTATTTTCAGATAAATTGAAATTTATCTCATATTACTTGTCCTAAAAAATGTTCTAAATGTTAAAATATGTAATGGTTTCCATGTATAAATTTTTTATCTCTACTTAAATGTAATAATACTGAATTTAATTATTAAATAACTTTTGTTAAATAGATATTTTTTAAATAAAACATTTAATGAAGAACATGAATCATCCTCATAGGATTTTCCATTCCCCAACCATCTTATCATCCTTCCTTGATATCTTCTTCATCTCACCTATCCATATAGTAGATATTTTACCTATGGTGATCCAAGTATTCCTCAAAATTGTGAAATATCATTAAAATGAATAATATATTGATATATAACCATTAATATCTAATTTTATATTAGTTTTTATACTATTTAAAAAAGGTATAATATATCTACCAATCTTGGATATGATTTTTATCTTTTTATTTGCTTATCATTCAATAAAAATATAGTAAGGTAATTTCCAAGGGCCAATTAAGGCATAATGAAATTTATTGTAATCCGGTATGGTTTTTTTTGTAGGAATGTCACATGAATGTCTTTTTCCCTAACCTAATTATATATAATTATTTTTTAGTAATATTTTTTCAACCATTACTCTTCGAAAAGGTGTATATAACTTATTTTTTAGGTAACTAATCTACACATCTTATTTAATTTTTGAAGTAATTATAATAGTGAAATTAATCAAATGGATTGTAAAATATAGTTGTATATTTTTTTAAATGTTTTTTATTTCATATTATAACAAGAAATGATTTTAAATTAAAAACATTTTCACTTCAATGTGATTATGTATTATATACTCCATTTCCCTATGTATTAGTATTTTACATTAATGATATATTTCGACTTCATTAGTACATTGAAATATTTTTTTATGGTTATAGTAGTCTAATAATACATGGATTATTTATAAATTATTTATTTATTATATTATGTAAATATCTTATATATTGTAATTAAGTTTAGGTTAATAACACACTTAATTGTGTCAACTAGAAAAATGATTATTAACAATTCCATGTGATATTGTAGAATCTTATTGATATTATAATAAATTTCTATAAGTAGTGAAAAATGGATTACATTGGTACACCAACATCCCATTATTTGTTTCTTTTTTGTATGGTGGAAATTTTTATAAAGAGACTCCCCATAAAAAAAATTTGATATAAATATTATTTCATTCAATGGATGTTCTTTTCCACTCATATAACATATAAGTTGGTTTATAAGACATTTTTTTTATTATTTTATGTATTCCATTATTATGATAGAATACCAAATTGTGTTATTAGTGCAACTCAATGGGTTTATAAATGGTTTTCCTTAGTGGTTTTTAGAACCAAGAAACCACCCATGAGAGATATTATTTATTTTATTTTATGTATATTATTAAGAATTAATTATTATATAATTAGTAATTATAGTACTACATATTTTATAAATTAATGATTTCATGACTGTTTTTACACAAATTTTTTTAATTCTATATAATAAACATTATTTTATGATATTTTAATTTTTGTTGGGTCAAAATAACTTACATATATTTTTTTATTCACAAAGTATGTTTTTTTAGGATGTCTGTAGACTATATTTATTTGGATACAAATAAGGGGATTATTAAATTACTTAGAAAAACATAGAGTTTGAGAAGTATATTAAAGATGTATGTTTTCTTAAATTAAGCTGATTGAATCAACTAGGGATCTTAGATTTTATGGTAGTTCCCCTTTTTTAATATTGATAGAGTGAGATTTCAAATTATAAATTACTATAAAATTTCATTCCTAGCTCTATATAAATATGTTTATGTTATTTTATAATTCCTAGAATTTATTTATATATATTAGTTTACATTTATTATTTCTAAAAGATATTGTTTTGTTATATATTAACCAATTTTTATATACACCAATATAGAAATTCCCTTTTTTCTCACACAATAAATGTATTAATTTATCTTCTCTATTTTTATCACCAAAAAATGTGAATCTGGATTTTAGATATGATTAGTTTGAGATATAATTAAACATACGTGATGGAAAATTCATCCTAATCCTTTTAAAATTATGTATAATTATTTATACAATACTTTGTGGACATGGCAGTGTCTTCATGTTTTTGTAAAAATTCATATAGGCACTACTCATGTATAGAGGTTGTGGTCATTGAAGGAAAATTGAACTGGTATAAAAAAAATTTTATCCCTAAAATAGATTGTCCTATATTTCTTAAATATATTACTCCTATTATTGTTTAAAAAAAATCACAATCTTCTCGCATATCTTTTTATATTTTCCACTACATGAAGGATCCAAAAATATCGTCCTCTATAAAGAGATTCATAATTATTGGGATATCTCAATTTCTAAGTCTTTTAATGACTAACCCATTTTATAAATAATATATGTATCTTTAGTTACAAAATTAAAATACAAATGTAACTATTATAATAAACCATATTTTTATCTTCCTCAATGTATTACGTGTTCTCCCAACTCTTATTTAGAATTTTACCTTATTAATAATTCACTATCAGTATAAGATCACATACAAATGAAAATTGTTATATTATTAAACTCACCATGTGTTATGTAATTTTCTTAACCAAACATTAATTAATGCAATCTCCATAACAATATGATAAATTTTAGTTAATAAAAGATGCATTAAAAATGGTATGAACTATAAATAATTGAATTTTTTCATCTAAGTAGATAATTTTCCTAAAACACCATATTAGACTTATATATTTCATTATCCCAAATTTTAATATTTATTTTCTACTATATAAAATCATTTAGATTTTATGTATCTGTTTTATTTATTTTGTTGAACAATGAAATTATTAGGATAACATTTCCCCTTATTGAACTATTTTATGACATTGTGTTATATAGAAATCCAAATATCAAGTACATATTAATTTAGGACATTTGGTGTCTTAATATTACTTGTATGGATATATTTTAACATATATCTTTAATATATTACATTTTAATGAATTTTATCACACATACCACTTCTACATAATATTATAAGAAATTATTTAATTTGTTGTAGCTAATATCTCATCAGAAAATTTAAAATTTCCTTAAGGATTTGTTAAGAAACTAGTGAGTATATTTCCTTTAAAATGATTTATAGTTGGTACATGGTTGGGAAATACTAATATAATTTCATAATATATAATCAATTTTTATATCATAGAGTACACATGATCAAACCCCTATTAATTTTAGACGTTATATATAAGGACCTCATAAAATGTATCAATGATTCGATGGTTACATTATTATATTGGCACTAGATAAAAATTATTTCATCCCAGAAGAATAAATAATATATGTTTTTTTAGTAAACATGAAGCCTAAATGAATTTAAATTTACATTTTAAAAAATAAAATGAAACATATAATTTTCCTTGTGAACAAAATTATTCCTTTTTTCATTTCATTTCATATCATTCATTTTAAAAATACTAGAATAACATGGAAACGAAACCAAATAAATTGGTGAACTAACATAACAAAGAATTCCTATGAATATAGTAATCCATCTTGATTAAATTAAACATAATAAATACAGAATTTTGAATAATCATAAATATAGGGAATTGATAAATTACTTGAGAAAAATGAATAATATAGTAGATATTTATGAGGATCAGACGATGAGATGAAAAAATAAAATCTAGTTGAATATAATCCTTGGATATTATAGCTATAAAAATAATGAAATGAATAATATTCTCTTATTTAAACATGATGAAATCCATAATTATAGACCTCATAAACATATCATCAAGGAATTATTCATGTAAAATTTACATGAATGTTTATAGACATTTAAAAATAACTAATTTGATTAGACTCATAAGAAATTATGTTGAATCGTGAAGATATAAAATTTTGGGACCCACCTGTCACTTAATAACTCCAATGGATTTCTCCTTTGAAAAAACAATATGGCTTTATTATCATAAAGAAAAAAATAATTTTCCATATTAGATTATCTAGTATAGTGAATGTAAAAAAATTTACTAGTTGAACCGAACATCAATCAAATAATGAAATATGTTGAATATTATTATTACATTATAACTTAGAAAATCTCGAGGTTCATCAAAAGATGTTAAATTAGATGAAACAATTTTAAAATAATATTTGAATATTTCATGAGGAATATACCATTTTCATTGTAAAAAAAGTATAAAATTTTTATGATATCCTAAATAGTAGGAAATAGTTTTTATATGAAAATAATTATGGAAAATTGAAACTGAATTATAGTATCATATAATATCTACAACAATAGAATAATTTATTCATTAAATATATTAGTAACCAAATATTCCCTTCACAATTTCAGTAGAATATAAAAATTATCTCATTTAGAAAATGATAAAAAAAAAATATTTTGACACTTTTAAATTTAAAATAAAAAATTCATACAAATGAATTTAAAAATACATTATAGAATATTAAAACTATTATTAATATAATTTAAAATGAAATAATGAAAGGGAAGGAAAAAATATTCATGACCAAATATAAAACAATATTGAATTTTCATCAAAACGTTCATTATTTTGTTGAGTAAATATTAATGGAAAAATAAAAAACATATAATTTATAGAAACAACTCTAGTAGAAGAAAATATATATGGTTTAAGATAGAAATATTATAAAATTACTTCAAAAGAAACAAAAATATAAAAAATCCTATATATTTTTTATATTTTGAAATAAAACATTAAAAATATTTTATCATTGAAGTGAGAATTAATAAATGAAGTATATATATAATCTGATGAATGTAAAATGATAAATGAAACCCCTTACCACTTTGTAATGTTCATGTTTAATCCCCCCATATTTTATAAATTGACATGAAAACTAAAATTACATGATTTATGAATGGTTAATAATATAATATTTAAATTTGTTTTATATAAACCACATAGAAGAATTTATTTGTATAACATTTACATAAGCCTCAATAGAGGTATATCTAATTGAAATACCATACATCATGTCTCGAATGCTTAAAAAGTAAATTTATCCCCATATATAATAAATTTAACTATATTTTACATCAATAACATGACTATTTAAAATCATATAACATCATAATGAGTCTACTTATAATATTTTAACATCATATTTTTATCAATTATTTATGGAAATATCATTTTGTGATTGTTAAATGTCTCATTTTTCAAATACGTTTTGGGTAGATAGTTTTCGTCAATTTATATTTAACAAGGATAAATAATCTATAAAACTATTATTGTTATATAATTATTCTAAATATTCATTATATTAGTATTTTTAATCATTAATGATGGGTAGAGATATGAAAATTATTTTCAATGATAATGAATATCGTACAATATATGTATGCATGATTACAATTTTATCATTAAGATGTTTTTAACTAATGAATGAAAAAAATAATATACATTTTAATAAATATTATCATATCATATATATAATATATGTTTATTAATTATTTCAAATTTACCATCCTTAAAATGAAATAAAATATTATAAATCACATCCCTTCAAGGGGGCGGTAGTCCTATTTTCCCGAAGACAGATGTTGTCATTTTATAATGGATAGGAAAATAGGAAGGTGGAAATGAAATTATAATTTAAAAAACATTTATATCAAAAAATTTATATATAATCATTATTCCCATAACAATTGGATTCTATGAATTATAATGAAGGAAAATGAATAGTATTGTAATGTGTAGGATGTAGTTCATATGTACCCATTAACAATACATTCACTTCCCATATTTTGAGAAACATGAGAAAATAGTTGTTAATATAGTTCCCTAGACTATTATAACCTTAAATTTTCACCAGACTAGTCGGACACTTGGCCTTATGCCCTCCACCGCATACCCCAGATGATGCTGACTCATGGTAATGGACGAATTGGGTGGAAGTGGGGAGACTATACCCAATGACGGTGATAATAATAATGGTACATATGTATATGACACCAAAATGCACTATAACACAGCAGACACAACATATTTGTTCTAGAGGAAGATTAATGTAAATACCTATAGTAATAATACAAATCCCAAAGGCTTAATTCCATTTATAGAAGATAAAAAATTCAATATAGAGTTATGTAAGATAGATTATATAAATCTCTCTAGTGAATAAAAATAAGTATGTACAAAATAGCTTTAAAAATCCAAAAAGGAATTTTAATATCGATGTAGAAGATCCACCTAGTCCATTTCCATCTATCCCCTACCAAAAGTACATATATGATTAGTAATGTACAATTTTGAGATTTTATGAAATATATTAATTAAAATATTTTTAAATTCATTGATTGATTTAGTAAGATGCTATAACATGATTTTATTTAACAATATTAAACATCATGTTAAATATTCATTGAATGTAACAGTGAGTTTCCTCAATAACTTGTCGCACAAACATTGCAGTATCTTACTGAATAATAGTATAATACTTATATTGTTAATTAATATGGATGATATCACCTAATAATTATATCAAGTAGTGTGAATTTTAATAACTATATTATTTATACACATATTTATTAAATGCGTTGTCATTTATCCAATATATTTTATTGGCTTAATATAACAATATATCATGTTTTATGCTTAAAAACTATATTTTTCTTAAATTAGTCCGTACCTCCATTTAATAGTCCAACTATTTTGAGAAATAAAATTATAAAAATTATTAATATTTCATTTTGGAAAACATATTATCAAAATTTATATTGGTTTATTTTTGGATGTTTTCTAAGAAGTTTTTGGTCATGATGAAAACATGAAAATAATGCATATTATAAGAAAAATATTTTTTCTACATTATTTATATAGTATTATATCGTTTTTAATTGGGTTTAAATAATATATTGTAAAATTTTACATCACTAAATAAAATTTTGGACATATTTCATATTTATGTTGAATACAAAACATGAAACATTATTGTACTTTTCTCTTGAAAAACCCATTGTCACATCCCATATATGGGATTAATTTTTAATTAATTTCCTCCACTTATGTGATTATAATTTAGAAAAAAATATTAAATATTTATAATAATAATAAATTATAATTTATGAAGATGTAAGAAATGTTTTTTTTCATAAATATTAATGAATGGAATTAAAAATTATAACAACAAATGTGGTAAAAATGTGTTTAATTAGTCGTTAAACATTCATTTTAAGTGGAAAAATCACTTATAAACATTTAAAAACACAATTTTATGGAAATATTTCTACCCACACCACATTATGAATTATTTTTATTATTTATTGGAAATGTATTACATGAATGTGACCTATATAATAAATCATGTAAGGAAAAGTAGAAAAAAAATTTCATTCCTTTCCATTTAAATGTATAATGCATTGCTGTTGGGAAGAAGCTATATATATTTGGAAATAATTATTATTAAAGTATATCAATTATTTATTTTTATCATAATAATTTATTATTAATTTACGGAGATAGAATAATTAAATTATATTGTAAATATAGAGAAACACAAGGATTTTTTAGTTAATAATTTAATAAAACAATTAATTTTTATTATATGATTTAAAATAAAAAAATTATTATAAGATATGGGATTATTATTTTTTGGTAAATATCAAATATGTTCCATTAATAGATCAATTGATATATTATATTTATCCTATTGACCCATAAATTTTTAAAACATTGTTAGAGTAATTATTGTTAAGGAAATGTTTTCATGTTACATGAGATTCGGTTAAAATTATCATCAGACATATATGATATTTTAATTTTATAATTGAGATATAAAATATTAGAACCATTGTTCATAAATATTATAAAAACAAAAATTTTAATTTACAATTAATAGATGAATTATATAGGATATTAATCTTGCCACTGATGTGAAAAACAAAAATGAATGAAATTGAAAAGAAAATGACAAAAGAAAAAAGGTTTAAAATTATATTTTTCCTTAACTTCTAAGTTTGGATTGACTATAAGTACCCATAAATCCATAAATTTATATTTTTATGAACATGAGGTAAGGGAGACCTCTCAATATTGAACTCTTTTTATATTTACATGAATGCCACTCCTCCTCCACTAGAAAAATAAATTCACTATTATCCTCACTTCACACGTATCAGGAACACTGGATCACCCATACTATATCAAAATAAACTCCCACATACCTCTCATCATCAAATAATCCTAAAATATTGAATAAAACTTAACATGGATTAAATTTTGTAAAATCTAACAAAATTAACCCGAATAAGAGGTAATGTACTTTAACATGTATTATTTTTATTAAATTCTCCATCCATTGAATTATTTTTATACCATGATTTTATAATATCATCCATATTCAGAATATAAATATATGTTATAATTTTATTAGTTTTACTTTTAACCTAACACACTTCCATCAAATGGGTAATGAAATTAATGTTTATGTGCACAACAGACTACCACGTGGTGAAATGATTTCAATAATTTTTCATTTACCACCAATTATTGATGGTAATTATGAAAGAAATATTATTTTCATATTATTTATATGATATTATTTTATAGTTAATAATTATTTAATTTTTAAATAATACATCCCTATATGCATTCCATTTTGTGGGAATACAATTACATCGTTTGACGATATGTGGACTACCGTCACCTCAAAGCGATGTGAAACATTCACATATTTCATGTAATGTATTGAGAATCATTTTAATTAAAAATATGATACATATATAAAATATATAATATATTGTTGAAAAAATTAATTTTTTTTAAAATAATATAAAATTATCTTTATTACCTTTTCACACACAGAAATATGAAAATGTTGTTCGTGGGCATGTGTCCTTCCACCTCCTCAAAGTAGTGTAATTCCATTTACATCACATGAATTTTTATATATAATAATATTATATTATATATTATGGTATAAAATATCTAATAATATATATATAATGATAAATTTTTTTAACATCATTCTATGAGAACATTGAGAAATGTGACCTTTACACATTCATATGTATGACCTACCGTCTCCATGATCATTATGTTGAATAATTTTTTAAAATCAATTCAAATTTAATTTTTTAAATTTGTTTTTGATATGTAAATATGATTAAAATTTAATTATTATTATTTAATAAATTTTATCATAATTACCCATTATAATATAGTATACATTGAAATTTAGTTTTGACACACAAACCAAATATGCTAAAATCACGAGACATAAATTTAAATTTGTTAGTAGTTTTATAAAACATTGTAATAGAATAAATATATTTAATTAAAAAAATATATGTTCTCAATATTTTTAATAATTAACACTATTTTTTATTCATGATGGGAAAGACACACTTGATAATTCAATCTCAAGGTACTGTATTATTATCATACTTTTTCTACTATTATGAATAGACAATTTTAACCACTATTTTTAATATGGTGTATATTATTAACATATTTTATTTTATAAAATATATTTAATCATATTAATAGATATTACTGTTACATATTATGTTATTTATTTCATTCAGAATATATTTCAAAATTAAACATCTACTAAGATATTTTTTCATAATATCCATTCGTTTAGTCATTTCATGATGATATAGAGATATATTAATGTTTTTGGTGTATATACATCCCCATGGACATTCAATGTACATATTTTAACTATTCTAGTATTTTTTATGTTGTGTTAACTGTTAATCTTTCCTTGGGATTATGATTTAATCATTCAATGTGGTTTGTGATTCATGGAATTTTTAATGATTTAATTTTCCATCAGCTTTCTCCATTTGAGTATTATTAATATTATTTTACATATTATTTTACATGGATATAGTAGTATTATAATTTTTTCCCTCAATTTTAAATTTCATTAAAAATTTCCAAAAGGAATATTTTTACTTCTATTAAAAGGATCATTTTTTAAAACAACAAATAAAAGATTCTATTTTAAATTTATAATGAAAATTACCATCTATGTCAACATAAATTATATATTATTTTTTTTATCCATTCCAATAATACAATTTATAATAAATGAAAAACTATATTTCCTTGTATTTAGTTATTTTGGAATTATATTTTTTCATATAAAAGGGTCTTTTATTTTAGAACATGTGTTCTCACTAGAAAATTGTATTATTATCAGAATGTTATTTCATATAGATTTTATTTGAGAACATAATGGAATTTCTGATGTGAGTTTTTTGAAAACTGATATGTTACATGATTAATAAATGTAATTGGTGAGCCTAGTATAGACTATACTAATTTTCCATCACTGTTATATCAAATGGGTGATCTCGATATGGCTAATTCGAGGGATTGATCCCCATTATAGCTCATGAATACAATGTGATTTTAAATAGAATATTTAAGGAGTTTATTCACATTATAGAAATTGGTGAGTCTGATATATCTTATAAAAAGTGTAATCCCCATTACAGATATATAATGCATTGGGTAATACTAATTTTGGAAGATGAACTTATGGTTTTTCTAAAAAGGGGTTTTAATGGGTTTATGTATATGATTATCTAGGTCACCAAAGGTGGTTTAATTTCTTGTTATGGTTATTAATTATTTACAGTGAGAATAATTTGTGTCTTCTATTCTTGTGAGATATTAATATTTCATATGCTGAAAACATGATGATAAATTTAATGTTTATTTTAGTTTAAATTATTTTATTAGACCAATAGTTTAATTTAATTTTATATCCTTTATAAATATTCAGTGCTCATAACATGAATGTATAAAATTATAGTGTTTACATACTGGTAAGGTATTGAATGTGGGAATGTTTAAATTCATGAATATTTTTCATTAAAACAAATAATTGTTATTTAAAAAGTATTATATTATGTAAATAATTGATATAAATCCAAAGCATTCACATGGAATTTTATGGTTTTATAATGTATGATTTATAGCCTAGTTCTCTATAACTCTAAACCTATAAGGATCATAAATGAAAAATAAATTAATTAATTCAATAAAAATCATTATAATGTCGATGTTAATTAAAGTTATTTATATTTTCATATCTATGTAATGGTTTATTGAACATTATAGGTTATGATATTATTACTATAATTCCTTAAAAATATTTTACTTTATTGTTAAGTTTAAATGATTTCTCATTTTATGATTTCCAGGTTAATTCATATAATGTATATTTGTCAATAATTGTATTCTATAGTGGAACCATGTAATATTTAGTGGGAAGGAAGTAATGGAAAAATTCCTTCCAAATGAACATCATGATATGGTTGGATTTAAATTTGGTTAGTTTTAGTATTGATGGATTAGTTGACACTTTGTATAAATAGTGTGGTTATCCATGCTAAATAACAAAATGCTCTATAAAGATTGAACATGTATACAGTGGACATTTTAGGAGATTACAACCCCAATAATTCAATGTATCATAGGACTTTTTGGTATTTGAATGATTGATCAATTCTCGAGAGATGTTATTTTATATCATGAATCTTTGAAAAATAAAAAGGAACTCCATTAGATATATCAATTTCAAAGTGAAGATAATCGATGGTTGACATTGAAAAATAATACGAGAGAAATTTTATTATTTATTTAATGGAATGTTAATCATTAAAGGATGTTTTATATGAAATGTATTACTCAATGGTTATCTAACATATGATGGAGAAACAACTAATGATATTAACGAAAAAGGAAGTTGATTTAATGGACATGTATGAACCAAAAAATCTTTTATTTTTAAGGTATGTTCATGATTTTATTTTAGACATTTATAGTAAAAAATAATTGATTTTACTTAATATTATAACCAAAAATTAAAAAATATATCACCTGGAGGAAATTTAAAATTTAGGATAAAGTGGTTCATTGTGTTAAAAAACTTGAAATTGAGTTTTCAGACATGTATGATCCATGAGAAAACATGATTAAGAAAGGGTCAAAGTGGCATGATATAGAGATTTAATCAACTATTAATTTTGAATTTAAGCCTAAAAGATATTCCAATTTTGGTAAAATACAATTTTATGAACTATTATTGGGACCTAGAAAGTGAAACAATTGTGGTATGATTGGCCACAAAATTCTTGAAACTATTTGAAGAGTTATGAACAATCCTAGAGTGAGATAATATATATCAATTCAATATTGAGATGTTTTATCTATAATGAGTTATGATAATATGATTAAATGTGTCCAATGTTAATTAATCACATTTCAAAACATTAATATATGAAATATAAAGGTATGTGAAAATCATTTTTTTCAACTACAATAGATTTTAGTCCATCTGGTGAACTGATTAAAGCACTAGGGATTTCAATATTTTTTATAGTTAAGAACACGATTCAAGGTTTTAGTCACCCCGTCTATGGTTTTAAGTGATGAAATCGTAAATTGATTCAGGAATTTTGGAGAGACTTTTTTTATGAAATATTATTATGTTAGAATTTTATTTACTATGAAATATTCTTCTACATTTGGACATGAGTTTTAACGGATTTAAATCATTATAGATTATATTATATAGGTTGATTGTAGTTATTTTTTGGGATAACCATCATATATTTTTTGAATTTTAAGAGGTTGAAATTTTTCTTATAGAAATTTATCATTTTTGTATATTTCATTATGTTCAGATAAAATAAAATATTTAACAATCATTTGTAATATTACCTTTTCGACAATGGTATTTTCTTTTTCCATTTATAATTTAGTAGGATAATGATGAAATTGTAAGGACATGATTTTTTTATGTTGAGTATGATATAACATCCTGTGATATTATATAATACATTCATTCAATATTTTATTAATTATATCCTAACGTGTTTTAAATTAAATTAAATTTTAATATTCTACTATATAAAACAATATATTCAGATTTCATTTCAAATAAAGTCCCATTCCTTCAATAGATTGTGTTAAACACACTATTCAGTTTTATAAATTAAAATTTGTAATTTCACAGGTCCTCCTGGTCCATTACACTTCAAAATACTGATGTTCGATTTATCCTAGGGACTATCGGTGACTTATTGAACACTTTTGAAAATTTCAGGTTGGATGAACTATGGCTCCAATTGAAGTTGGTGGAACTGATGGGCATTTGAGGCTCTGAGGGGTGTCAGTGGCACTGATCAGTCGTCAGTTCCACTGATGGGAATTTGTGGAACCTATGGGATTCAGTACCAGGGTGACAATGCTAGGGTAACGGTGACATGGTGTTAGTGACTCACCCATCTGTTAGTCATCTCCAGCTTCTCCAAGAATTTTCCAATTTCACTCCATTAACATATATTTTGACATTAATGTTTTTTAAATGCCATTTTAAAGTTATTTATGTCTATTTGAAATGCCATAAATTATATATTAAATCTCCTAAGTGTGGGGTGACCCTCTATTACCAAAACATGGGCCTATCACATGTGTTTAGGCATTATCCAGCCTCCCGTATTTTCCACGTTTTCCCTCGTTACATTTTTTTCTCTGTTTAATGGAAATATATATATACTCATATAAATCTATTGGTCTATCACCACCATTTTCAAAGGGAATTATTAAATCTAATGTAATTCCCAACATGTGAAACTGTCAAGACGGATGGTCAAGCCATGTTCTAACTTTTATGTACATCCAATGAGTCTTCTGGATATTTGGATCTGGCCTCTTCTGAATCCATGATCCTATCTTACTTCTTCTTTTTCATTTTTCTTAGTGTGTAATGACTATTCCTCTAGAGGTGAATCAGGAAGTATTGTTGTATCCATTCCCTCTAATCCTTGGAGTTTTCATTTCATTCAAGTCACACTATCCACATTTTATGGCGCAAAGAGATCAGGATATGTAGGTATGATGATGTGACCTTGAGACTTATAATAAACCAACTTCAATGATGATAATAAAATTTTATTTAATTAATAAAGGGGTAGGAATTTGATGATGATTGATGTGTTATAACATCATTTAAATGTTTATAATTTCATGGAGTTATGTCCACTGAAAAACGTGGTGTTGGAGTTACCTTTTAGCACAATAGTGAAGCACTTTTTTTTTGATAATATTATGATTTAATGACTGTAACATGGAAATTTATTAATCAGGTAATCTTTAATGATTTGATGAATTCCCAAAGGATAAGAACCCTTTTGTGATCTTCTTGGTTAACCAAAATGAAGGAATGAACATAATAGATGGTGTTTGATAAATCTAAAAACATACATACTCTACTATAATGATATTCATAGTTGATATATTTAAATTTAGTGGGGTGACATAGAAGGGTATGGAATATCTGGTTGAGAGGTTGTTGGTTTGTGAATATAGGGTTGTGTGGAGCTAGTTATAAATGTTTTTGACATGTTATCTTGTGTCTTTGTTTTGTATCAGTACTTAGTGGTATCTCATGAATCCTTTTTGATGTTTTTACATAGAGGAGAACCATTAGTGAATACTTAAAGGCTTATTTGGCTATTTTTCTCTCAGTTGTTGTTTTTGATTATGATATGCTTTTTAGTGGCCTGGTTGTGGAGGAATATATAAATGAAATCTTCTAAACATGATAATGAGAATAGGTACAATGGGGAACTATTTTCCAGAAATGGGTTGTGCTCTAGTTGTGGTTATTGTGTACTTGTTCATGTAGGGATAACATCAATAGTTATTATGTACACGATATCTATTTTTTTGATACCCTTATGTTAGAATGAGTTCTTGATTACCTATATGTAAAAAAGTTAGTTCATTTGTTTCTTAGACGCACCCCATCCATGTTTATCACTTCATGATGAACACCCCCATTTCATGGGGGTGGGGGGTGTTTTCCCAACATTCCTATAAGTGGATGGTTATTAGATCTTTTTCTTGTCCATATCCCAAGTATCCCAAGACTCTATTGGAAGGTTGCGATGTCCTAAGGTTCATTATGACCCAATACTCTTCCAACATTGAGTGTTGTGTTGGTTGGCCCAGGTGTGTGCAGGGAGGTTAATTTCCACAATGTCTTTGGGATGAGTCGTAGGTGTCTTCAAGCATGGCAGTTGTTATTCAGGCTCCAGTGTCTTTGGGCATGATTGTGGTTGTTGTGGATAGGAGTCTACGTGAAATGTTATCTATGGATTTGGTAGCCCAGGTGTTTGCAAGATTTATCGATGTGCTATTAGAATTGACCAAGGGTTTATTGTTTTGGCAGCATTGGGAATATAGTGGAATCTTTGGGAGATGTCTAATGCGTAGGATTTCTTAAATAAGATGTGGGAAGGTATTGCGGGGTACCTAAATATCGATGTGTTTTTACATTTACTTTATTTAAATATCGTTATTTAGGGAGTGTTCCATGGTGATGCTAGGTGGATAGTTTCTATGCTAGGGGTTTTGGTTATCTCTATTTTTATGGGGCATTAAAATTCATCCCCCTTATGTAGAATATCCTTTGGTATTCCCTATTGAGTATACTTCTATACTCACCCTATGATTATAAATATGATTTCATGTTATCTTGGAGGACATTGACGACCATGCTGGACCTTTATTACTCGTGCGTTAGGAGTTGTTTTTGCTGATTTTCCTTCCATTTTGTGCCTTCATTCACAGTTTCATCTACTTTGTATCACATTATTTTAGACATGCATAGGGGAATGGATTTTGGGCTATAAATTTATTTCAGTATTTTTTGTTTTTTAGGATTTACCATCCTATATCGGGATCTTATAAAATAAAAAGGGCAATGCCTTCAATTTTACGTGAGATTCTATACCATTTTTTTAGTTTCTAATTTGAGGACTAATGAAGGTAGGACTCGGGGGTCATTATGTAACACCCTAGGTAAATAATGATTATGACATTTTTTATATTTATCCCTATTTGTGAATGAAATGTTAATATTAATTTAAAGGTAACGCTATGCTCGATAGCTTACCCAATACAAAACAATGAGTTCTTTGGAAATCTAATATTGCACTCTAATAATAAAATAATTTTATTTTAAATGGTAGTTAACACCTAGCCGTTGTAATGACGAGAATGAAGAGAACTAACAAAAAAATTATTATATATGTTTGTCAAATTTTTTTACTCTTTGCAATAAATGTTAGAGGATTAAAAATGAGAATGAATCCAATTTTAAGCATAAACATTCGAATATTCTTGAAAAGGTCGATTAACAACATTTTGATGGAAAACCTCTTTTAAATCAACCTTTTGACTATTTTATGTGTTATATTTGAAAAAATAAAATTCTTCTTTAGAATCGGGACATAAAAATTTACTTTGTGTAAATTTTTGGTATTTGTTCGATAAAGTTCATTTTTTTAATGAATAGTGAAAAATGTTGTATTTTAATTCAAAACCTCTTTTTAATATAATGTTTTCATATGATTAGATTATCTTTTTAATTGGGTTTATAGTGAAATTAGAATAAATTTTTACCATTTAATCCAATGTTTGTCATTGGAATTAATATCACTTTGAGATTGGACATAAACGAGTGTCAATATTTTGATAGATATTGTTTCCTAAAAACAAGATATTTGATTTCACAGTGGAATTTAATTATAAAATTATCAATGAAACTTATATGATATTAATTTGGTAAAAATGACATAATTTTTGAATTCCTAATATCAAATTTATCTTATGGTTAATTTTTTGGTATTTTTCTTAAAAACCAAAATTTTTGATGAATAGTGAAACCATAAAGTGGTAATTACAAAAAACCGATTTTTCGTTTAAATGGAACTTTACCACTTCTGTGATTTTAATTTTAAAATCCAATATAAATTATTTTCATTATTATTTAAAATGTGGTTCAATGGGATGAAAATAATTTTTGATGAAATGTAACTTTTAAGTTTTATTAATCGCGATTAATGGTAATTAGTGTGATTTAAGGTAAAAATGATATTATAATAAAATGAAAATATCTTGACACTTGTCCTAACCCTATTTTATGAGTCATGTCCGACCAAGACAACCCATGGGTAGATTTTTGGGACCCCATGGTGCCACTTGGGTAAGATAATGACATTTATGCCTTTTATTTAATGTAAAAGTAAAAATGACACAAACATGTATTGTTTTACTAGAAAAATTTTTACATGGGGTTATACAAGTTTGATGTTTGACTATATTTATTCATTGTAAAGATAAAACTATTTCCTACGTCATAGTATTTTTTTATAATTTTTAGACATTAAATATATTAAATTATTGATGACATCGTTATGATGCAGCGATTACCTCATTATTTAACGATTTAAATAAAATAAAGAGATAATGTAAAATATAAGATCTACACATGTTAAAAAC
This sequence comes from Viscum album, assembly GCA_963277665.1. Taxonomy (NCBI): domain Eukaryota; kingdom Viridiplantae; phylum Streptophyta; class Magnoliopsida; order Santalales; family Viscaceae; genus Viscum; species Viscum album. The sequence continues at coordinate 1,529,425,244 of OY728120.1, read as the reverse complement.
CTATTGTATGGGTGTATTTCGAACTCTTATCACCTTTTCCTAGAAATAAATCCATGTGGGACCTTTAATATCCGAAACACATTTGAAAATAAAGATACATTTTATACCTTTCGAAGAGTTCCCCTCCTCTCCTCTTATAAAAGGCCCCCACCTCTACCTCCTTACCCACACCTCTCAAGCCTTTTTCTCGGCCATGCTATGATAATTTTGTCTCTCCACATACCTATCCTCATCCTAGAATCCTTTCCTTAGGCAGGAATCTCTTCAAGAAACCCTTTTGGTTCAAACCAAAGGGAGTTACCCGATTTTAAGGTAACATCTTCACTTGTGCTATTTTGTTTTATTTTGCTTCTCCAACACCCTAATCTCTTTTTATTAATTTATTTTTTAACAAAACCAGTGTATTACATATACTAGTATTCTTTTATTAGAATTATTCTAGCTACAATTACACACACCTACATATAATGGTTAAAGAACATACTGTTTTTGTGGATGGAGAATTTCTGCCTCACAAAACGAGGATTGTTCAAAATTCTTTTAACACCTTCAAAGGTGGCCTTTAAGATGTCACTATAATTATATATGATATATAATATGTTTAAGTTTTCCTTAAGCTTATTTATTTTTCATTTATGGAATACCTTTATGGTTTCCATTATGGGTAAACGCGATATCTTCATTTTAGGATGTGCGGACTATGGCCCCCTCAAAGTGATTTCATTCGTTAATACCATATGTGGTAGGTATAAAGGATAGATTTAATGATATTATATATGATACCATACTGGAATTATAATACTATTATGTATAATTATGTTTTAATTCCATTAAATATGAAATAGAAATGGAAGTAGCGTTAATGCTTACGTACGGCTTACCATCTCCATGAACGCTGAATTTCATTTCTTTCCTCTAAATGTTATGTAATATTATAAATGCATTTATGAAATGTAAATATATGATATATATGGTATCTAAATAATGAATATAATTCTTTATATAATGGATATTTTACCCCATGAACAAACTTATTATTATAAAGAGTTTATTTTTGACTCAAGTAGCAATGATCGTTAAAACGACCGTTATTAACTTAAATAATTACATCGTGATCTTGACAAGGTATTAAGTGATATAAAAGGAATAATTAACTTGAAAAATGTTCTTATGAAAGTATAAATTAAGTCACATTTATTATTCAAGAGATTAAATAATGATCGAGTCACGTCAGATATGAGGTAAGGGATCCTACCCTACTCATTCTTTTTATGTACACTCTTTTATGTCATTACTTTTAAGCTCATATTTTGTATGATTGGGATGTTCTTTTATATTAATATTACTGTAAATTTTATGTTCATATTATGAGAGACCATATTTTCATTCATCAATCCATTTTGGTGGTTTTGAGTGCCGCCGTTAGGCTGCAGAATGTTCGTAAGAGATCCAACATCTCTCTTTCTTTTTTAAGTACTCTCCTTTATGTCACTTTTTTTAATCTCCTCGTTGTTATGTTGGGTTATGTTCTTTTATATTCCTATTTCTTTACATTTTATGTTAATATGATGAGAGACACTATTTTATCTCAACAATCCATTTTTTGATGCTTTATGTGGTGTCATTAGGCTGCCGAGTTTTCATAAGAGATTTTTCGTCTCACTTTTATTCTCGTGAGATTTATGCTAAATTTTCCGCCATTTCCTTTGAGTGGTTTATGTACTGCCCATTATTATACTATTTGTGTAATATAAATTCGTTTATTAGTATTTACACCAGTTTTGTATTGTCCATCTTTCATGGGGTGTACATTTCGAAAGTTTCCCAAGTCGGTAAGGGAACCTTTCACCCTACTCTTCTTTAAAAAGACTTCTTTTGTTATGTCTTTTAATTTACATATTTTAATGTTGGGATATGTTCGTATATATCCTTATTGATTTAAATTTTATTTACAAGTGATGAGATGCCCTTTTTATCTCTCATCAACTCATTTTATTAATTTTGATGTGACACCGTTAGGCTGTCAAATTTTTGCAAGGGAACTTCTTAACCCAATTTTTATTCACTGGGATAAACTGGTACCCCTTGAATATGTCATTCTATAAATATGCATGAATAACTTCTGATTGTTTTACACTTAATATCCACTTATATTTGGTGTATTATTTTTTCACATATAATTATGTAATTGATTTATCCTTAATCCAAATATACCGTCTTGGTATGGGACTTCGTCTCAATCTCCTTTCATTGAGGCATTTTTTATTTTATAACCAACGTTGTTTTATATGGTGTATAAACCCCTTTTACATTTACGTTTATTCAACAAGAATCTTTTTTTATATGATGCATTTTACTAAACAACAAAACAAAAGGTTTTTGTCGTACGTATGTGGAGACAACGAATTCTCCACCGCCATGACCATTATTTGAGTTTCGGATTTCTCTACAATCCATAACATGTTTTGAATGAAAAATAAATACCATGTTTTTATTTTATTTTATTTTGGTATTAAAAATGGTTTTCATAATGTTTTTATATCAATGTGTTGTATTGATTTCTTGTGATTGAAAAGTGGAAATGTTATGTTTCCTTTATGCATGTTATATGTGATACGATTATGTTATGGTTCTTGGGAATTGTTATGAAGATGGGTGCTTTCGTGATAAACTAAGGGTGGGTGAGCCTGATATATCTCTCCAATGCATTTGGTAATGCATAGGAGTTAAACTTTAACTTATCTCTGAAGAGATTTATGGAATATACTGTGATGGGTATTCCAAACGTAACCATGAAGGTTACTCCCTACGTAAGAATGTTATGAATGCCTCATGTTACCTTTATGTCTTCTGATTTCTATGATTTATTTATGACTTGATGAGGTATGTGATTATGTTTTATGAGTAAAGTATGATTTCATGCATGGACTAATGTTATCATTTCGTACTTTTATATCCCTTAATGAGATTTTTTATGCTCATCCCAAGTTTTTGAAATGTTTTTCACAGGTCAAGGGAAAGGTACATGATTTGATGATAGTGTCAAGGAAGTGTCAACAAAGAATCCCTGTTTTATTTTAAATATGTTTCTTTTGATGGAAAAAATGAGTACTATCTTTTATGTAACCACTTTGCTTAAATGTGAAATGTAATGCATGTTTTATGATCTAATTCTCTAGAACTATAAACCTAAAAATATCCTCAATGTGTATTCTTGAATTAACTGAAGATTAAGTATGGTTTAAGGCTAGGACCTTATAGTTGGTATCAGAGGTCGGTTTAGAAAACTTTAGGGATTAGGAGTTTTTGTTAGACACATGGTTAGTCCCTATATCTATTATTTCAGATAAATCCTTGTTTTATAACTTTTTTCAGGTCTAGTAAAGTCAGTTACAAATGGAAGGAGGAGGATCTCAAACGACATTCCTATCTCTTCCTGATGACATGCTTGCAATAATTATTGCAAAGTCATGTTTGGATGATTGTGAAACTTTTTCTAGAATAGAACTCTCTTACAAGCAGTTATTTGAGATATCAAACACCTCCACTAAACCTTTTTATCATCATAGATCATGGGTTGTATTTAGGCAAAAACTATTTTCACAATATTCTCATATTTTCAAGATCGGTAAATATTATAAAGGTATTTTCAAATATTTTACTTTATCACATGAATTTGAAGCATATTATGATTTTAAAAATGGTGCTGAGGAAGGAGACCCTTGAGAAACCTATTTATATTTTCTTTTAAATTATAGTCCCTCAGCACATACTTATGGTATTTTAAAAGGACTAATAATAGAATGTTTCAACTGAAATTCTGTCCGACTATTTTATAGAAATCATTTTTTATCAGATGTTCTGGAATTATATGTCATACATGATTATTTTACAAAACTATTTTTATGTGAACACCCATATGACCCATGTTGTACAAGGTGTATTTGGATGGAGGAAGAAAATGATTTTGAAGGATCTATAAATCATTGTTTAATGCATGGTACTTCTACCTACGTGAAAAAGATGACGATGAAAACGAGAGGAAGAAAATGATTTTGAAGGATCTTTAAAGACCATACTGTTTCTGTGGATGGTGAATTTCTTCCTCACGAAACGATGATTGTTCAATATTCTTCTAACACCTTAAAAGGTGGCCATTAAGATGTCACTATAATTATATATGATATATAATATGTTTATGTTTTCCTTATGCTTCTATATTTTTCATTTATGGAATACCTTTATGGTTTCCATTATGGGTAAACGCGATATCTTCATTTTGGGAAGTCCGGACTACCGCCCTCAAAGTTATTTGATTCGTTAACACCATATGTGGTACTTATAAAGGATATATTTAATGATATTATATATGATACCATACTGGAATTATAATACTATTATGTATCATTATGTTTTAATTCCATTAAATATGAAATAGAAATGGAAGTAGCGTTCATTCGTACATACAGCTTACCATCTCCATGAATTGTGCATTTCATTTATTACCACTAAATGTTATGTAATATTATAAATACATGTATAAAATGGATATATATGATATATATGATCTCTATGTAATGAATATAATTCTGGATAAAATGGATATTTTACCCCATGAACAAACTTGTTATTATAAAGAGTTTATTTTTGACTCAGGTAGCAATGATCGTTAAAACGACCGTTATTAACTTAAATAATTACATCGTGATCATGACATGGTAATATGTGATATAGAAGTAATAATGAACTTGAAAAAAGTTCTTAAGCAAGTATAAATTAAGTCATGCTTATTATTCAGGAGATTAAAGAACGATCTAGACAATTCGGATACAAGGTAAGGGATCCTACCCCTCTCTTTCTTTTTAACTACACACTTTTATGTCATTACTTTTAAGCTCATATTTCTTATGATTGGGATGTTATTTTATATTAATCTTACTGTACTTTTTATGTTCATATGATGAGAGACCCTATTTTCACTCATCAATCGATTTTTGAAGTTTTGAGTGGCACCAGTAGGCTTCCGAATTTTCGTAAGAGATCCAACCTCTCTCATTCTTTTTAAGTACTCTCCTTTATGTCAATTATTTTATGCTCATATTTGTTATGTTGGGGGATGTTCTTTTATATTACTATTGCTGTAAAGTTTATGTTAATATGAAGAGAGACCCTATTTGATCTCATCAATCCATTTTTTTATGTTTTAAGTGGCGCTGTTAGGCTGCCGAGTTTTCGTAAGGGATTTCTCGTCTCACTTTTATCCCTGTGAGATTTATGCTACATTTTCCACAATTTCCTTTGAGTGGTATATGTACTGCCCATTATTCTACTCTTTGTGTAATATAATCTCATTTATGAGTATTTACATCAATGTTGTATTGTCCTTCTTTCATTGGGTGTACATTTCAAATGTTACTGAAGTCGGTAAGGGAACCTTTCACCCTCCTCTTCTTTAAAAAGACTTGTTTTTTTTATGTATTTTAATTTACATATTGTAATGTTGGGATATGTTATTATATATACTTATTTATGTAAATTTTATTTCCAAGTGATGAGATGCCCTTTTTATCTATCATCAACTCATTTTCTTAATTTTTAAGTGACACCGTTAGGCTGTCGAATTTTTGCAAGGGAACTTCTTAACCCAATTTTGATTCATTGGGTTAAACTGGTACTCCTTGAATATGTCATTATATGAATATGTGTGAATAACCTCTAATTGTTTTAAACTTAATATCCACTTTTATTTGGTGTATTCGTTTATCAAACATAATTATGTAATTGATTTATCCTTAATCTAAGGATACCGTCTTGGTATGGGACTTCGTCTCAATCTTCATAAATTGATGCATATTTTGTTTTATACAAAACATTCATTTATACGGTGTATAAACCCCTTTTAATTTTACATTTATTGAAAAGGAATCTCTTTTTATAAGATGCATTTTAATAAATGACAAAAGGGAATGTTTTTTCGTACGTATACAGCGACAACAACTTTTCCGCCGCCGTGACAATTATTTGAGTTTCGGCATCCTCTACAAGCCATAAATTTTTTTAATGAAAAATAAATAACATGATTTTCTTTTCTTTTATTTTGGTATTGAAAATGATTTTCATAATGTTTTTATATCAATGTGTTGTATTGATATCTTGTGATTGAAAAGTGGAATTGTTATGTTTCCTTCATGCATGTTTTATGTGATATGATTATGTTATGGTTCTTAGGAATTGTTATGAAGACGGGTGGTTCCATGATAAACTAAGGGCAGTTGAGCCCGATATAGCTCTCCAATGAATTAGGTACCATGGAGGAGTTAAACGTTAAGGTTTTTCTGAAGAGATTTAGGGAATATACTGTGATGGGTATTCCAAACGTAATCATGAGGGTTACTCCCTACATAAGAATGTTATGAATGCCTCAAGATACCTTTATGTCTTATGATTTCTATGATTTATTCATGATTTGATGAGGTATGTGATTATATTTTATGAGTAAAGTATGATTTCATGAATGGACTATTGTTTTCTTTTCATAATTTTACATCCCTTACTGAGCTTTTATGCTCATCCCAAGTTTTTGAAATGTTTTCACAGGTCAAAGGAAAGGTAGATGATGTGATGATAGTGTCAAGGAAGTGTCAAGAAATAATCCATGTTTTATTTTAAATATGTTTCTGTTTATGGGGAAAATGAGTACTAACTTTTATGTAACAAATTTGTTTAAATGTGGAATGTAATGCATGTTTTATGATCTAATTCTCTTAAACTCTAAACCTGAAAATATCCTCAACGTGTATTCTTGAAGTAACTCATGATTAAGTAAGGTTTAAGGCTGTGCCATATACATTATATCTCCTTCAACATGAGTAAGGAAGGGTATGGCTGTTTATTGTTCATTCCCTCATCTTGGAGAAGGTTCATCATGAATGAATTGTATCAGATGTGATGGTCGAGTGATAAGATAGTGTTCAGGGTAAGGCACAGTGTGGATTGCATGGGATTGTAGGGAAAAAATGATAGGGAATCTTGGTACCTGAAATAGTCTAGGGAAGACCCATTGAGGAATGAGATTTTAAGACCCCCACCTTGATATGATTTAAGGACTCTAGTGCTACTCAATGACCCTATGAGGCTACACGAATTGCATGGTAGAGACCCTAGAAATAGTACATAAATCACAATGACTTGTGTTCTTGTTTGACTTGTGTGTTTTGGAAATTTGAAAAACATAAATAGTTTATTCCAAATTTAAAATGAATATTCTAAACTACTCGGGCTAAGGAATTCTTGGTTTAAATTTTCAGCTATGGCACTAGGAAGAAATCCACAAGTAGTGCATGCATCGAGGCCCAACATGTTACCTTGAAGGATTAGTGGACGATTGACCAAGATGATGATGATGGAAATTAGATTAATTCATTATGTTCCTTCCAGTGTTAGACCCTTGAAAAGTATGAGGGTAGTGTTTCAAACATGGTTATAGAGGGTTTTCTTGAGGAGTAGGTGATAAAATTTACCATGATTTGTGCACCGAGGTCGTAATGGGTTCTGTTGCTAGTAAGTCAGATTAGAAGAACAACATGTCTGTGGTGGACTCTCTACCTCAATGATTGGATGGGGACTAAGGTTTCATGGACTAACTTTGAGAAGGAGTTCAAGATGGAATTTCAATCGTCAATGATGAAGGATGAAAATATTCATGAAATGATCTCCCTACAGTGAGGTAGTATGTTAGTAAAGGATTTTGGGATCAAGTTCGAGGAACTCCTTAGTTTCACTTCATTCGAATTCCTATATGAGTTTCCCTGAGAATGATTCTTTGGGGAGGCGCTCTAACCTTCCCTTTGGTATGTTGAAACTCACTTCAGACTAATGACATACACAGAGGTTCATAAGAAGGATTAAGTGGTGGAGTGGAGAAAAAAATGGGAGGATTGTCATGAGAAGTGAGAAAGTTGTCTTCTTCAAAGGGGATGGCAGTTAACAGAAGGCCACCAAAATCAGGTCCTCCCAGGATTCAACTGGCAGGGTGCATGAATCAGAAGTTCTAGTTCTAATCTCTTATTGTTCAACCTTAATCCACAAGCCTCATATAGAGGTTCTCTAACTACAGTAGTCATGGGCACCTTCAGAACTAATGCCTAGACTGAGTGTTGTATATTGGGGGTGGGAAGGTTCTCCATCCACCTTAGCATAACCTATTGTTGGCTAGATATCTTCAGCAAAAGAAGTAGGGACTGTGAGGTCCATCACACTATGGGTGGATGGTGTTGGTGGTGGCCAACCTTGTTGCACATTCCTTGGGGTTATACGTAGAGATACATTACATTTCCTTAGTGTTCAGGATGCCGATTGATGGTTAGACAAGCCTATTTGATGTTTGTCAAGGATGCAGTCTGATAATGGTTCCATGTTAGTCCAATGGGGATCTATTTCTACTACAAATTCTGCCATAAAATGTCATCTTGTGCCTTGACTGTCTATTTCTCATGCAGACTACTATCTACTAATTACGAAGAAGGGTTATGTTATCAGATTTGGTCAGCATGTGTGTAACATTTTTTGGCGAGCGGGGTCGCCAGGAGGGAAGCCATTGAGTGGAGCCCCCTATTTATTTTATAACATAGCTATTAGTAGAATAAGAAGACTCAATGATGTAATATCCTCTTGGTATTTTCAGAATGTTCTTGGATGTCTTCCCTGAAGAGGTTTTGAATCTACCCATTGGACGTGATGTTGAGTTTAGTTTATACTTACTACTTAGTCCCGTTTCGATTTTGATGGCCCCCTATCGAATATCACCTTCTGAGTTGTGGGAGATGTAGATTCAGGTTGATTACCTGATGAATAAAGGGTTTTATAATACCAAGTGTGTCCACATGGGGTTATCTATTATTGTTCATAATGAAGGTAGATAGTAGTTTCAGACTATGCATAGACTACAAAAGAATAAATCAGCTGATGTTCAAGAACTATTTCCCCCTTCCGAGAATCGATATCCTTTTTGACCAGTTGAAGGGATCTGGTTGAATCTCTATGATTGAATAATAGTCTAGTTAACACTAGTTGAGGGTGAAGGATGGTGACATCCCAAAATAGCCTTTAGATATTGGTATGGGCATGATGAGTTCGTGGTCATGACGTTCGGCATTATTATTGCACAAACTGTGTTAATGGGACTCAAGAACTCTATTTTCGTCGATTATCTGGACCGGTTCTTGGTTTTGGTAACTGAATACATCCTGATATACTCAATGTCAGTGTTTTATCACTCTGAGCATATAATGATAGTTTTGGAGGTCCACCGACTCCACCTGATCTACGTGATGTTATCCATGTGAACTTTCATGACATGAGAGGTGTAATTACTTGGGAACATGGTTTCCTAATAGGGAATATTTATGGACCTGTCGAAGGGCGAAGAGGTTTTGTCTTGGGAAGGACCAAAAAATGTTGTAGTGATTTTTTGTTTCCTAGGATTGGAAGGTTACTACTGAATGTTTGTAACCGAATTATCTAATCATTCATAACCTTTTATGGACTTGAACAGAAAGGACCATGCTTTCATATGTATTTATAAATGCAAGGAAAACATCATTTGTCAGAAATGAATGTTGTTGAGTGCCCCAGTGATGAGGTTTCCATAGAAAAGGACAACATTTGATATGTTATGTGATGCATCTGATCTAGGTTTGGGGTGTGTGGTAATGTTGCAGTGGGGAGTGATCACTTATGGTTCTAGGATGTTACTCCCTCATGAATATAACTATGCCACTAATGACCTAGAACGTAGAGCGGTTGTGTTTTGGTTGTTGTTGTGGCGACATTACCTCATTGGGGAACGCTTCGTGGACTTCGTAGATCATAATAGGCTTATGTATATCTTCTCCCATCGATTACTAAACATGAAGAATTGGGGATGGGTGGAGTTCCACCAGAACTACAAGTTTGATTTATCCTACACCTCAGAAATGGGGAACATGGTGGTGAATTCCTTGAGGAAAAACTCACAGGATGATGTGGATCTGGAGTCCATATATTCTAGGAAGTCAAACAAGGAGTTTCATAATTAACATCTAGGAATGAGAGTGATGGATGGTTGAATGTGTCTTTTTTAGATGACAGTGTTTCCTACCATGGTATGGCATGTGGAAGAGTCTCAGTGGGGATACTAAGAGGTAGAAGTGATTTGTGATCACATTATCTAGGGTTGATGCACCAAATGGATGGTTAGAGGATTGTAAAAATTTGATGTTTTTCTATGAGAAGTGGTTTTTCTCAGAGAAAATGCTTGAGAAAGTTCTCTATGAGTTCCATAGAATAGACTTGGAAGTACACCCATAAGCCTCCAGATGTATCGGGGCCTGACATGATTGTTTTGGTGGCTCGGAGTGAAGCGATCTATGGATATGTTTGTGGAAAAGGGCCTCATATGTCAGTACGTAACGGCTGAACACCATGTTCCTGGTGGTCTGTTGTATCCCTTAGACGGGCCCGAGTGGATGTGGGATGATGTCTCAATAGATTTCATCATTGGACTACACAAAGATGATTGAGAATGTGATTCCATATCAGTATTGGTGGACTGATTGAGGAAATCGGCTCACTTCTTAGCAATTAAGGGGTTGAGAGTAGTGGACTCATTCACATAGAAGTATGTGGTTGGTGTTTTGTAGCTACACAAATCTCCAATAATAATCATTTCAGATAATGATACCCTTATTACATCATAGGTGTCAAAGGGATTACAGAATGATTTTGGCGCCTTGCTATGCCTTAGCACTACATTCCACCCTCACACAGATGGGAAGACATATAAGTCTCTCTAGACATTGGAGGATATGATGCAAGCATGTGTTCTGGACTTCAGAGGATCATGGGTATGTCCCTTACATATGGTAGAGTTTTCCTACAACCATATCTATCAATATACCATTGTTATTGAACCATTTGGATCCTTGTACGAGCAACCATGTCATTCACCCATGTGTAGGACAGAAGGTGGGGAGGTAGGTTTTCTTGGACTATATGTGGTGCAGAGCATGAAATACATAGTTTCGCTTGTGCGTGTGAGGGTGAAGGCCTCTCATGAATAACTAAATTCATATTCTGATCATAGGAGGATATCCTTGGAGTTCTATGTTGGAGACCACATGTTCTTAGTGCTCCCCCATGGTGTGGACAACAGATGACTGGCATTTGGAGTAAGAATTATCCAAGGATCGTCGGACCATTCGAGGTATTGGGATGAGTCAATGAGGTGGAATGTCATCTGGCATTACTACCATGATTATGTAGGATCCACTACTTCTTCCTTGTATCTCAGCTCCATTTATATATAAAAAATGACTTCCATGTCCTCAACTCAACAGAGTCGGATATCGATGAGGATCTCATATTCATGGAGAGACTAGTTAAAATAAAGGGTCGCAAGGATAAGGTGATTCATGGATGGACCATTCCCCTTGTTCGTTTGTTGTGGAGGAATGGTGGCCATGAGGGGAGTACCTGTGAACAGGAGGAGAAGTTGTGTGCCCAGTACCAAGAATTTTTTTGAGTTTTGATATTGTGTTTTTTGTGCATTTTTGTGATGTAATACTTCTACACATTTTCTACATGATGGCTCATTTCCCTTGTTCACTAAATGTGTGTTAATAGTCCTAATTGTGTTCATTTGATGACCTAATCTCTTATTAAAATACATTATGTTGGATGTGATTAAACTCATGCAGGTGAGTTAGTGCCGCCAAAAGTGGATTGTATCATGCCATGTAGAAAGGGACACCCTAATACATATGTATGGACAGTGTGTTCTTTCTATGCTTCTGTGGTTACATGCGGGAGATGAGCCGTATTTTTTCTCCTATTTCTTAGAAGATAGATGAGAGAGGTGTTCTTTTCTATCGGGGATTTATTCTGGCTTTCGAACAACCTTAGGGTGGTTTGTCCCTAAGTGGAATCTTATAAGGTGGTTGTATGGACCCCTCTATTTTAATCATGTTTACTTAGGAATTCTCAAGGGTAAGAATATTTTGAGAGGAAACTGATTTAATGGCCCAAGAACTCCTAGTACATTACATTTAAAAATCATTATGTATGCATCTTTTGGACTATAACTAACTCATTGAAGATATTTCCAATTTTTAAGTCGGATGAACAATATCACCGATCGACATCAGTGGCACTTATGGGCGTCAGTGGCACTGATGGGTGTCTGTGGTACCGATGGGCATTGTCGGTACCGATTGGAGTCAGTGGTAGTGATGTGAGTCAGTTGAACTAATGAGGGAATGGTGTCAGAGATGGGCCTCAGTGGCACCGATCGACAATATGTGGCACCGATTGGTGTTAGTGGCACTGATGGGCCTTAGTGGCACCAATTGGCCATTAGTTGCACCGATTGGAAATCAGCGGCACTGATGGCCATCAATACTAGGTAAACAGTTCCAAGGCGATAGTTATTGGGAAATGGTGCTATAGATTTAGTGACGGACCCAAAGGTGAGTCATTTCCAGCCTCTCCCATACATTTCCATTTTCTCTCATGTAATCTATCTTTTGAGATTAATGTTTTTTAAATGTCTTGCTTAATTTTATTTAATACTATTTTAAATCCCATAAATGATATCTTTAATCATATAATAATGGGGATACCCTCTATTACATAAATATTTGTCCTCTCACACCATTTTCCCTATTTTCCACCCTCCTTTGATTTCCAATTTTTCCCATGTTATGTGTTTTTCTTAATTTCAAGGAAATATATATACTTCAAGCCTCCTGTAGGTATATCTCCACCATTTATGAATGGGATTATTAAATATTAAATAAATCCCAAAATTTGAAACCGTTTAAAAGAATGGTAACAAAAAGATCTATCATTTATGTTCCACGAAATAGTCTCAATGATTTAGGGATTTGGAATCTTCTTAAGATGAGATATTATCTTCCATATTTCTTCGTTTCTCATAGCGTTCCTCAAGATATCCTTTGGAAACCTATCATATTCCTATGCTGGAGCCCTTAACCCTCAACCATAGATATTTTATTTCTTCCAAGTCACACTAAGCCCAGTTCAAGAAGAAAATTGATAACTTTGATCCATAATCATCCATTTAGGGGGTTTTCTTTCGTCTCCCTTTACTGTGCAACATTCGAGGTAGGTATGATGATGGTCCCATGGGATGTAGATGAACTTAAAATTAAAAATGATAATAAATGAAATTGTAATTGATGAAGGGGTGGGATATTTGATGATTATTTATATGTTATACCATCGTTTTTTTGTTGGAAATTGAATGGGAATATGTCCAATGAAAATCGGGGTCGCTGGTGGTACTTTCATGCACACTAATGATGCTTTGTTTTATTGATAATAATGTGATTTAATGACTGTAACATGGAAAGTAATTAATCACATAAATTTTATTGATTAAATGGATGCCTGATGGATATGAACTCTTGTGTGATTACCTTTGTTAACCAAACAGAAGAAAATATCATAATGAATGGTGTTAGCTATGTTTGAAAATGTACTTTCTCTGTTATGATGATATGCACGGTTGATCTTTTTAATGTTTGTGGAGTCATGTAGATGTGAGAATGAATCTAAGATTGAGAGGTTGTTGGATTGTGAAACTGGGGTTGTGTGGAGCCCGTGGTAATGTAACACCTGATACTTTTATGAGAAATATTTTGTTTTTATGTTATATAAATCATCAAAGGAATCTTTCACTACACACAACACTAGCCTGTCTTTCTTTACACACAACTGTGTCCTTCCTCGATAGCTTGCGTCGTACATAATACCGAGTTTCACTAAACAACGATATGCTATTAAAATATTATTAAAACTAGCCGTTATGAATAGTAATAACCAATTTTTGAAAATTTGTAAATTTTATTTTTCAAAATGGACATCATTTTTGGATTTGGAATATCGAAATTAGCTGAGGGTGAAATTTTGGTACTTTTCGGATAACTTTCATATTCTGATGAATAGTGAAAATTATTAAATTATAATTAAAAACAACTTTTTTAATCGAAATAATTAATAGTGATTAATTATTAATTTTAGTGGTTATAATGTATATTTAGAATATATTTTTACAATTTAATACAGTGCTGTTCATTGTATGTAATTTCACATTTAAACCAGACATAAACAAGTGTCAATCTTTTGATATTTATTATCTCTTAAAAACACGCTATTTGTCTTGAAGACAGGAATTAATTTTTAAATTAGTTAATGTAACTGATATGTTTTGAATTTTCTAAAATAAACATCATTTTTGAATTCATAATATCAAATATAGCTTAGGCCTAATTTTTGGTATTTTTCTGGAAACTTTCATTTTTTGATGAATAGTGAAACCACTAAGTGGTAGTTAAAAAACTGAATTTTTCATAAAACATAATTTTACCACTTCTGTGAGTAGAATTTCGAAAATCAGAGAGACACGGTTAATATCAAGGACTAAAATGTGGTTCAATGAGATGAAAATAATTTTTGGTGAATAGTAACTTTTTACTTTTTTTACCACGGTTAAAAGTAAATAGGTAGTTAAGGGTAACAATGATATTATTATTACCCTAACACATGTCCTAATTCTATTGGATAAGTGTAATTCGACCAAAAACAACTTTAGGAATAAAATATGACCATTTAGGCCCACATGGATTAAATTAGGACATTTATTATCAATTTATTTAAAGAAGGGTTAAAATAGATAAAATCAATGATTAATACCTAAAGCATTTTTAATATAGGGATATACATAATATAAATTCGACTATAAATATTAATTATAAATATAAAAATATTTCCTAGATAATGGTATTTTATTTGTAATTTTTAGACCTAAAATAATTTAATTTATTTATGATACAATGATGATGCAGTAGTTATCTTATTAATGAAATATTGACATAATTGATGTTATAAATACCCAAATAAATGTAATTTGAGACTTTTAATGAATTTAAATAATTTTATATGTTAATATGACATGTTATTATTGATCTAATTAAATTTTCTCAAACTAATAATTCTGTTATGATTTTCACAAAAATCAATTACCAAATAGTGTCAAAATTGACATAAAATAGTTTCTTAAAAAAATACTATATTATTAATTGTTATTTTATTCCTAAAAATCTAATTTTCGAAAATATGACTTATATAAGGTTATATATATCAATAATACACAAATTTTTGTTCTTTTGGCTTGATATAGTAAGTTGATTAACCTTATAGTTTATGAAAACAAGAAGACACGGTAAAAGTTGAATTATCTATCTTAAAGTTAAATCTAAATGATAAGGTTATAATTGATACCTAAACTTTTCTAAATTATATTAGATGAGAGGATTTCGACCCATCCCCACCTTATCTTCAAAATTTATCAATTTGGAGCTATTAAAAACCGAATTTGACTTTATAATAAAAAAATATTTTTAGTTATTCCCAAGGTGCCCCTCTCCTCCCTTATAAAGGGCACCTCCTTCCTCTCTACCTCACACCACTTTGAGCCTTCATGCTCGGCCATCCCCTTCCAATATCTCGTCTAAACTTCCCTAGAAACATCCTAGAGGTCCTAGTCTTCTTCAATGGCCAATTTTAGTCCCCTAAGAGGAGGTCTCAAAGAGGAGCTTCAAAGAAGAGGTAATGCCTGTTACCGATTCTTTCATCTTTATTTCTTCCTCCACTTATTCTTCATTAGTTGTTTCATTATGAAGTAATAACATCAGTATCACTAATATACTGATATTTTATTATAAGTATGAAATAACCCTATTTGACCATCTATCCATCCTACAGAAAATGAAATCACCACGCATTCGTACGTACGTAATACCGTCTCCACGCCGTGGTGTAATCTATTTTCCACCACCACCTTACTCGGATGGGTATAATGGGGTAAATAATAACTATATATGATTTTTGTAAAATTATATTTATTCTTAAATATTATACATACACTCCAATACAATTCCACGATCAGGGGAACGATATCATCGCTCGTGCGTACGTACGGAATACCGTCTCAACGATGTGATGTGACTCGTTATACATGATCTTCATTGCATAATGATTATATAAATGAATTGAGTGAATGAATATTATATATATTACACTAATAACATTGTGTAAATGAGGTATCTATAACCTAAAATGAAAAATAAGAATTTATTCGACAAAACGCGCATAAGAACAAAAAGTAATAAACACCCGAATTACAAGTAGTAATGAAATATTACTAATAAGAAGCTAATAATATGACCATATATGATATCATAAAAATATGTATGATTCTGGAATAAGTCAATAACATTATTTAAATCATTATATAGGAGGTTCGAACACTTACGAAGAAAATCGGACCTAAGGTAAGGGAAAATATCACAATCTCATTTTATCCGAGACTATCTATACTTTGGTATTTACTGGGGTGTATTTTATCATCCAAATCCATGTTTCCTCAATATGTAATATTTTATTCATCCACCTACAATTTTTTAAATCCAATTTTACCCTTCGGTGAGTTTTTAGTAAAAGATATAAAAGGAATCTTTTGTCATTTTTTTGTAAGAGGTACTTTTTGACTTTTCCGACAAAAGTACGGGAAGAATGTTTTTTAACTTATACGGCATGAATGGATTTTTAAAACATTATTTCCAAGAAGATTACATTACAAGTTTTCATGTTTATTTTTAATCAACTTCATTTAGTTTAAAATTGTATGACATGTTAAGAAAGGAAAAAGTTTTTGAAGTAGAAAGTATATTTTCCTCAATAATGGAGTTCAAGTGTTTAATCAAAATTATTTTCCATATAAGATAATATAGGGTTTTGTTTGTATCCCTATTATTACATTTATTTGATTATGTTGTGATGGAATTATTTTTATGAATTCTTTTATCTTATATTAATTTTTTTATGATGTCATGTTGTTTAAGAATCCCATTTTTATTACATGAGTTATGTAATGATGTATGATTTATGATTTCGTGGCACACATAAGAATGGTATCATTATGAGATGGGTGGGACCTATATCTCCCTCCAATGAATTGGGTAATGATTTTTTATCTCATGAGATAAACATGGCTAGAACAGCAGGTGAAAGTGGTTCAGTAAAACAGGACTGAAACGAGGAGTGAACTCGGTTCAGAAATGGAATTTATCCACTAAGATAGTCTTGGAAATGAGTCTTGACTAATAAGAAATGATTCTCAATGATTATGTGTGCATGAAACAAATTTTAATGTTTTATGTTATGATTATTGGGATTACATTTCACTACCATTATTTATCCCATGTTATGAAATTATGATCTCTTTTGTAGGGTAAGATTTCCAAAATGTTATGTTTTTATTTTGATGTGATGGATATTTCTTTTGTTTACTCATACTGAGCATTTGAGCTCACCCTTTTGTATGTTTTCTTTCCCCATGTCAGGAAGAAGGGTATTAAGTAAGATATGCTAAAAAGGGAATATAGATATGATGAAATAAATGGGAGACAATGTAGATGCTTTATGAACAAATTGTTTATGATTCCCAGTATCTAAAGACACTATACCTATACCGTCGTTTCTTGATTTTTCTATATGTTGTAATAAGTATGCATCGATTTTGATGTAATAACAATGTATGTAAAGTATGGTTCGTTATAGTTGGTATAAGAGGAAAGGTATAGTCAACCTTTGGAAACTAGGATGTGAAAGCCTTAGTAATAACCCTAAGGATAATTCTAAGCATAGAACACAATCATAGTGTTTTATAAATGACCACGAATAACCTAGGATAAGACCTTAAGTGTGAAATTTTATTCTTGATTATGTGGTTTTCTTATTATAATTAGTGTTGCTCACACTATTCTTCTTGGTTTTAGTCAATGGCTGGAACCTGAAGAAACCGTGTTAATGCGGAATGCGACGGGCAATGCAATGATTGTCCCCCGGAGCAACCAAACGTTATGGGAGATGAAATGAAAAATCTTGTAGCCAAGCTCACACAACTTTCTCAAGATATGAATCATGCAGGACTTCCAAACGAGCAAAGGAAGGAGCAACATTCTGTTGAATCCTTCATGAGGCAGCGTCCACCTTCTTTCAGTGGGTCTACTGATCCATTAGTTGCTGAACAATGGATTAGTACTACTGAAAATATATTTTCAGTTCTTCAATGTTCGGAACATGATAAATTAATCTTACCAGTGTATCGTTTGGAAGGAGATGCTGATCAATGGTGGAATCTTATTAAGAATACGAGGCAAAGGGATGAAATTGAGTCCATGGAATGGGATGAGTTCAAGAAATTATTTTTCAATAAGTACATCCCTCATATTCTCCAAACAAAGATGGAGAAAGAGTTTCTTGAACTGAAGAAAAATGATGATGAATCTGTTGGTACCTATGAAGAAAATTTTACAAGACTTTCAAGGTATGCTTCCGGTTTTATTATCCAACCTGAGAGTAGGATCGATCTATTCTTTAGTGTCTTAAAACCAAGTCTTCGAAGGGCCTTAGCCAAAAGTGACTTCAATAGCTATGAGGAAATCGTTCGATGTGCTCTCAAAGTTGAGATGGAGATTAGAGTAACCCATCAGTCATATGGGTTTGATAAGAAGAAGAAAATGGAATTCAAAAGAAATTCTAAAGAGCACACTGAAAAGAAGATAAGCTTTCCCTTATGCTCAATGTGTGGAATAAAACCTGGAGGGAGTTGTTTTAAAGGGACAAGTAAATGTTTCAAATGTGGAAAGGAAGGTCATTGGGCATTTGAATGCCGCAATGATGGGAAGAAGATGTCTAATGATGCAAACAAAAGAAGGGACACACATAATGAACCTACTACACTTAAATGTTTCAAGTGCAGGGAGATGGGGAATTATGCCAATAAATTCCCTAATCCAAGGGTTGTTGATGATGATCGACATCAGCAAAATCATAAGGCTAAAGACAAAGGAATGTCACATGCAATTTCAATCAGCGATGTGGAGTACAATAACGATGTGGTGAAATATACACTTACCATCCACTCTAAAGTAGAAAATGTTTTATTTGATTCTGGATCAACCCACTCTTTTATTTCTGAATATTTTTCTAAGGGTATCACAGTATTACCTCAACAATTAGATGTTGAGTTATCTGTGACAACACATGATGGCACAATAGTCGCATCAACCGTTTATAATTCTTCTCCGACTGAGCTTTGTGGGAAAGTGCTTCCTGCAAATCTTGTGATCCTTCCTATAGTGGAATTTGATGTGATTCGTGGCATGGATTGCCTTTCTTTATATGGAGCTCATATCAATTTCCATTTAAGGGAAGTCACATTTCATATTCCAGATCAATCTATGATCGTCTATCGATGCAAGGATGAACATAACCTTCCAGTGGAAATTTCTTCCATCTTATGGGTCTTGATTCCACTGAATGCAGGTTCTTTATCTCAAATGGTTGGTGAGAAAATCACAATTAAGAATATTCCCATTGTACGGGAGTTTGATGATGTCTTTCTGGAGGAATTTCTGGGTCTTCCACCAAATCGTGAAGTTGGGTTTTCAATAGAACTCATACCGGGTGCTTTTCCTATTTCAATGACACCTTATAGAATGGCCCCAATTCAGTTGCAGGAATTGAAAAAGCAACTCCAAGAGAACCTTAATAAGGGATTCATACGCCCTAGTGCGTTACCTTGGGGAGCACCTGTTCTATTTGTTATGAAGAAAGATGGATCAATGAGACTCTACATTGATTATTGAGAACTTAACAAGATCAATATCAAGAACAAATATCCTCTCCCGCGCATTGATGACTTATTTGACCAACTACACGGAGCTCAATACATTTCCAAGATTGATCTTCGTTCGAGGTATCATCAATTAAGGGTCAAAAGGGAGAATATACCAAAGACAACTTTCTGTACGAGGTATGGACACTATGAATTTATAGTGATGCGATTTGGTCTTACTAATTCCCATGCTATCTTCATGGATCTAATGAATAGAGTCTGTAGAGACTATCTTGATCAATTTGTGGTAGTCTTTATAGATGTTATTCTTGTCTATTCAAAGTGAATGGAAGACTATGAAGATCACTTGAGAATTATATTGAAGACCCTAAGAAAGGAGAAGCTTTATGCCAAATTTACCAAGTGTGAATTTTGGCTTCAAAAAGTTTCATTTTTGGGTCACATAATCTCAATAGAGGGGATATCTGTGGATCCAGCAAAAACAGTGGTTATTAAAAGATGGTCGAGACCAACAACAGTAAATGAGATCTGAAGTTGTCTTGGTTTCTATGGATATTATCGACGTTATGTGAAATTTTTTCACAATTATCTAATCCACTCAACAGGTTGACTCGGAAAGGAATTATGTTTGTTTGGACGATGGAATGTGAATAGATTTCAAGGAGTTAAAAAGAAGGTTATCCAATTCACCTGTTCTCACACTGCCTTGTAGTGGAGAAAGGATTGTGATCTATAGTGATGCATCCAAGAAGGGGCTGGGGTGTCTTTTTATGAAAAATGATATGGTGATAGCATATGCCTCACGACAGTTGAAAATCCATGAGCAAAATTACCCAACACATGATTTGGAGTTATCTACGGTAATCATTGCATTAAAGATTGGGAGGCATTATCTTTATGGATAAAGGTGTGATATTTTTGCTGATCATAAAAGATTAAAGTATAGTTTCACACAAAAGGAGAAGAATATGTGCCAAAGAAGATGGTTGGAAATGATTAAGGATTACAACTACTCAATTCATTGCCACCCTGGGAAAGCAAACAAGGTGGCAGATGCATTAAGTCGACAAGACCATGCTAGCATATCCTTGATGAGGATCACAAAAGATCCAATATTTATGGATTTACAAAGGATAGATCTTGGAATATTAATCGAAGGGGGAAAATCGTATCATTCTCAAATTAATGTTAAACCATATATACATGTGAAGATTAAAGAGGCATAGAAAGAAGATGTAGAGATACAAAAGAAGGTGAGAAATATTCCTGAATTCAACCTTAATTGTGATGGGATAATAAAGTTCAGGAATCACGTTTGTGTTCCTCCCATACAAGAATTAAAGAAGGAGCTTCTGGATGAAGCTCATAGTTCTTCATTCTCTATTCATCATGGAAGCACAAAGATGTATAGGGAACTGAAAGAGTACTTCTGGTGGGATGGCATGAAAATAGATGTTGCTGAATATGTCTCTCGATGCTTTGTTTGTCAACAAGTTAAAGCTGAGAGATAGAAGTCTAAGGGGCTGTTACAACCATTACCCATACCCGAATGGAAATGGGAAAACATCACAATGGAATTTGTCACAGGACTTCCTAAAACATCCAAAGGCAATAATGCTATCTGGGTCATAGTTGATCATCTTACAATGTTTACACACTTCATTGCTATTAGAGAGGATTTCTCTCCAGATCAGCTTGCTAGGATATATGTAAAGGATGTGGTAAGATTGCATGGAGTACCACTTTCTATTATATCTAATCGGGATCCGAGATTTACCACGAAGTTATAGAGAAGTCATCAGCATACTCTGGAAACAAAGTTGAGTTTCAGCACTGTTTATCATCCTCAGACAAACGGTTAGTCTGAGAGAATAATTCAAACTCTAGAAGATATGTTGAGAGCATGCTCTATGGATTTCAAAGATGGTTGGGATCAACACCTACCTTTTGTGGAATTTTCTTATAATAATATCTTTCACTCCAGTATTCAGATTCCTCCTTATGAGTCTCTCTATGGAATGAAATGCAGGACTCCAACTTGCTGGGATGAAGTTGGGGAAAGAAAGCTATTAGGACCTGATCTTGTTGATGAGATGGAAGAAAAGGTCCGATCGATTCAACAACACATAAGAGCAGCTCAGAGTCGACAGAAAAGTTATGCCGAAAACCGAAGAAAAGACATAGAGTTTGAAGTGGGTGATAATGTGTTCTTACGAATATCTTCCTGGAAGAGGGTAATGAGATTTGGAAAGAAGGGGAAGTTGAGCCCCAGATATATCAGTCCTTTAGAAATACAAGATCATGTTGGAGAGGCATCTAACCGATTGGCGCTTCCACCTAATATCTCTTAAGATCACGATTTGATCCATGTATCTCTCCTGAGAAAGTACATACCTGATCCTTCACATGTACTCAGCTCAGAAGTTGTACCGCTGGAGCAAGATCTTTCTTATGAAGAACAAACGATAGAGATTCTAGATCGTAGTGAAAAAGTCCTACGGAATAAGACCACTCGTTTGGTGAATGTTTTATGGAGGAACAACAAATTAGAAGATGCTATATGCGAGCTTGAGGATATGATGAGGGAGAAGTATCCTCATCTTATTGTTACAAAGTGACAAATTTCGAGGGCGAAATTCCTTTTAAGGGGGGTAGAATGTAACACCCGATACTTTTATGAGATATTTTTTTTATGTTATATAAATCATCAAAGGAATCTTTCACTATACACAACACTAGCTTGTCATTCTTTACATGCAACCGCGGCCTTCCTCGATAGCTTGCATCGTACACAATACCGAGTTTCACTAAACAACGATATGCAATTAAAATATTATTAAAACTAGCCGTTATGAATAGTAATAACCACTTTTTGAAGTTTTGAAAATTTTATTTTTCAAAATGGATTTCATTTTTGGATTCGAAATAACGAAATTATCTTAGGGTGAAATTTTGGTACTTTTCGGATAACTTTCATATTCTGATGAATAGTGAAAATTATGAAATTTTAATTAAAATTTTTTTTTTTAATCGAAATAGTTAATAGTAATAAATTATTAATTTTATTGGTTTAAAGTATATTTAGAATATATTTTTACAATTTAATATAATTTTGTTCATTGAATGTAATTTCACATTTAAACCAGACATAAACAAGTGTCAGCCTTTTGATAGTTATTATCTCTTTAAAACACGCTATTTGTCTTAACGATGGGAAATAATTTTTAAATTAGTTAATGTAACTGATATGTTTTTAATTTGGTAAAATAAACATCATTTTTTAATTCATAACATTAAATATATCTTAAGCCTAATTTTTGGTATTTTATTGGAATCTTTCATTTTTTGATGAATAGTAAAACTGCTAAGTGGTAGTTAAAAAAACTGAATTTTTCATAAAACATAATTTTACCACTTTTGTGAGTAGAATTTCGAAATTCGAGAGACAAGGTTAATATCAAGGACTAAAAAGTGGTTCAATGAGTTGAAAATAATTTTCGGTGAATAGTAACTTTTTAATTTTTTTTTACCACGGTTAAAAGTAAATAGGGTAGTTAAGGGTAAAAATGATATTATTATTACCCTAACACATGTCGTAATTCTATTGGATAAGTGAAATTAGACCAAAAACAACCTTAGGAATAAAATATGACCATTTAGGCCCACTTCGATTAGATTAGGACATCTATTATCAATTTATTTAAAGAAGGGTTAAAATAGTTAAAATCAAAGTTCAATAACAAAAGAATTATTAATATAGGGATATACATAAGATAAATTCGACTATAAATATTCACTAGAAATATAAAAATATTTTCTACATAATGGTATTTTATTTGTAATTTTTTGACTTAAAATAATTTAATTTATTTATGATACAATGATGATGCAGTGATTATCTTATTAATGAAATATGGACATAGTTGATGTTATAAATAGCCAAATAAATGTAATTTGAGACTTTTTATTAATTAAAATAATTTTATTTGTTAACATGGCATGTTTTTATTTATTTAATTAAATTTATTCGAACTAATAATTCTGTTATGATTTTCACAAAAATCAATTACCAAATAGTGTCAAAATTGACATAAAATAGTTTTTAAAACAAATACTATATTATTAATTGTTCTATTATTCATAAAAATATAAGGTTCGGGAAAATGACTTATATAAGGTTATCAATATCAATAATAAACAACTTGGGGTTCGTTTAACTTGAAATAGTATGTTTATTGACCTTATAGTGTAAGAAAACAAGAAGACACAGTAAAAGTTAAATTATTTATCTTAAAGTTAAATCTAAATGATAAGGTTAAAATTGATACCTAAACTTGTCTAAATTCTATTTTATGAGAGTATTTAAACCTATCCTCACCTTAGCTTCTAAATATATCAATTTGGAGCTATTAAAAACCGAATTTTACTTTATAATAAAATAATATTTTTAGTTATTCCAAAGGTGACCCTCTCCTCCCTTATAAAAGGGCACCTCCTCCCTCTCTTCCTCATACCACTTTGAGCCTTCAAGCTCTGCCCTCCCATGAAAATATCTCCTCTACACTTCCCTATAAACATCCAAGAGGTCCTGGGCTTTTTCAATGACCAATTTCAGTGCCCTAAGAGGTGGTCTCAAAGATGCGCTTCAAAGAAGAGGTAATGCCTGTTACCGATTCTTTCATCATTATTTCTTCCTCCACTTCTTCATCTTTAGTTGTTTCATTATGAAGTAATAACATCAGTATAACTCATATACTGATATGTTATTATAAGTATGAAACAACCCTATTTCACCATCTATCCATCCTACGGAAAACGAAATCACCACGCATGCGTACGTACGGAATACCGTCTCCACGCCGTGGTGTAATCTATTTTCCACCACCACGTTACTCGGATGGGTATAATGGTGTAAATAATAACTATATATGATTATTGTAAAATTCTATTTATTCTTAAATAGTATACATACACTCCAATACAATTCCACGATCATGGGAACGATATCATCGCTCGTGCGTACGTTCGGAATACCGTCTCCACGATGTGATGCGACTCGTTATACATGATCTTCATTGAATAATGATTATATAAATGAATTGAGTGAATGAATATGATATATATTACACTAATACCATTCTGTAAATGAGGTATCTATATCCTAAAATGAATAATAAGAATTTATTCGACAAAACGTGCATAAGAACAAAAAGTAATAAACACCCGAATAACAAGTAGTAATAAAATATTACTATTAAGAAGCTAAAAATATGACCATATATGATATCATAAAAATTATTATGATTCTGGAATAAGTCAATAACATTATTTAAATAATTATATAGGAGGTTCGGACACTTACGAAGCAAATCGAACCTAAGGTAAGGGAAAATATCACAATCTCATTTTATCCGAGATTGTTTATACTTTGGTATTTACTGGGGTATATTTTATCATCCACATCCATGTTTCCTCAATATGTAATATTGGATCCATCCACCTACAATTGTTTAAATCCTAATTTACCCTTCAGTGAGTTTTTAGTAAAAGATATAAAAGGAATCTTTTGTCATTTTTTCGTACGAGGTACTTTTTGACTTTTTCGACAAAAGTACGAGAAGAATGTTTTTTTAACTTATACGGAATGAATGGATTATTAAAACATTATTTCAAAGAAGCTTACTTTACAAGTTTTCAAGTTTATTTTTAATCAACTTCTTTTAGTTTAAAATTGTATGACATGTTAAGAAAGGAAAATGTTTTTTAAGTGGAAAGTATATTTTCCTCAAGAATGGAGTTCAAGTGTTTCATCAAAATTATTTTCCATCTAAGATAATAGAGGGTTCTGTTTCTATCCCTATTATTACATTGATTTGATTATGTTGTGATGGAATTATTTTTATGAATTCTTTTATCTTATATGAATTGTTTTATGATGTCATGTTGTTTAAGAATCCCATTTTTATTACATGAGTTATGTAATGATGTACGATTTATGATTTTGTGGCACACATAATAATGGTATCATTATGAGATGGGTGGGACCTATATCTCCCTCCAATGAATTGGGTAAAGATTTTATATCTCATGAGATAGACATGGCTGGAACGGCAAGTGAAACTAGTTCAGTAAAATAGGACTGAAACGAGGAGTGAACTCGGTTCAGAAATGGACATTATCCACTAAGATAGTCTTGGAAATGAGTCTTGAATAATAAGAAATGATTCTCTATGATTATGTGTGCATGCCACAATGTTTCATTTTTTATGTTATGATTATTGGGATTACATTTCACTACTATTATTTATCCCATGTTATGAAATTATGATCTCTTTTTCAGGGTAAGATTTCCAAAATGTTATGTTTTTATTTTGATGTGACTGATATTTCTTTTGTTTACCCTTACTGAGAATTTGAGCTCACCCTTTTGTATGTTTTCATTCCCCAGGTCAGGAAGAACGGCATTATGTAAGATATTCCAAAAAGGGACTATAGATATGATGAAATAAATGGGAAATAGTGAAGAAGCTTTATGAACCAGTTGTTTATGTTTCCCAGTATCTAAAGACACTATACCTATACCGTCCTTTCTTGGTTTTTTTATATGTTGTAATAAGAATGCTTCAATTTTGAAGTAATAACAATGTATGTAAAGTATGGTTCGTTAATGTTGGTATCAGAGGAAAGGTATAGTCATCCTTTGGAAACTTGGATGTGAAAGCCTTAGTAAGAACCCTAAGGATAATTCTAAGCATAGAACACAATCTTAGTGTTTTATAAATGACCATGAATAACCTAGGATAAGACCATAAGTGTGAAGTTTTATGCTTGATTATGTGGTTTTCCTATTATAATTAGTGTTTCTCTCACTATTCTTCTTGGTTTTAGTCAATGGCTGGAACCCGAAGGAACCGTGTTAATGCGAAATGCGATGGGCAATGCAATGATTGTCCCCCAGAGCAACCAAATGTTATGGGAGATGAAATGAAAAATCTTGTAGCCATGGTCACACTACTTTCTCAAGCTATGAATCATGCAGGACTTCCAAACGAGCAAAGGAAGGAGCAACATTCTGTTGAATCCTTCATGAGGAAGTGTCCACCTTCTTTCAGTGGGTCTACTGATCCATTAGTTGATTAACAATATATTAGTACTACTGAAAAGATATTTTCAGTTCTTCAATGTTCTGAACATGATAAATTCATCTTAGCAGTGTATCGTTTGGAAGGAGATGTTGATCAGTGGTGGAATCTTATTATGAATACGAGGCAAAGGGATGAAATTGAGTCCATGGAATGAGACGAGTTCAAGAACTTATTTTTCAATAAGTACATCCCTCGTATTCTCCAAACAAAGATGGAGAAAGAGTTTCTTGAACTGAAGCAAAAGGATGATGAATCTGTTGGTACCCATGAAGCAAATTTTACAAGACTTGAAAAGTAAGCTTCTGGTATTATTATCCAACCTGAGAGTAAGATCGATCGATTCTTCAGTGGCTTAAAACCAAGTCTTCGAAGGGTGTTATCCAAAAGGGACTTCAATAGCTATGAGGAAATCATTCGATGTGCTCTCAAAGTTGAGATGGAGATTGGAGTAACCCATCAGTCATATGGGTTTGATATGAAGAAGAAAATTGAATTCAATGGAAAATCTAAAGAGAACACTGAAAAGAAGATAATCTTTCCCTTATGCTCAAAGTGTGGAATGAAACATGGAGGGAGTTGTATTAAAGGGACAATTAAATGTTTCAAATGTGGAAAGGAAGGTCATCAGGCATTTTAATGCCACAATGATGGGAACAAGATGTCTAATGATGAAAACAAAGGAAGGGACACACAGAATGAACCTACTACACTTCAAAGTTTGCAGTGCAAGGAGATGGGGCATTATGCCAATAAATTCCCAAATCCAAGGGTTGTTGATGATGATCGACCTCAATAAAATCATAAGGCTAAAGACAAAGGAATGTCACATGCAATTTCTATCAGCGATGTGGAGTACGATAACGATGTGGTGAAATGTACACTTACCATACACTCTAAAGTAGCAAATGTTTTATTTGATTCTGGATCAACCCACTCTTTTATTTTTGAAGATTTTTCTAAGGGTATCACCATATTACCTCAACAATTAGATGTTGAGTTAGCTGTGACAACACCTAATGGCACAACAATTGAATCAACAGTTTATAATTCTTCCCTGATTGAGCTTTGTGGGAAAGTGCTTCCTGCAAATCTTGTGATCCTTCCTATAGTAGAATTTGATGTGATTCGTGGCATGGATTGGATTTCTTTATATGGAGCTCATATCAATTTCCAATGAATGGAAGTAAAATTTCATATTCCAGATCAATCTATGATCGGCTATCGATGCACGGATGAACATGACCTTCTAGTGGAAATTTCATCCATCTTATGGGTCTTGATTCCACCGAATGCAGGTTCATTATCTCAAATGGTTGGTGAGAAACTCACAATTAAGAATATTCCCATTGTACGGTAGTTTGATGATGTCTTTCTGGAGGAATTGATGGGTCTTCCACCAAATCATGAAGTTGAGTTTTCAATAGAACTCGTACCGGGTGCTTTGCCTATTTCAAAGACACCTTATAGAATGGCCCCAATTCAGTTGCAGGAATTGAAGAAGCAACTCCCAGAGAATCTTGATAAGGGATTCATACACCCTAGTGCATCACCTTGGGGAGCACGTGTTCTATTTGTTAAGAAGTAAGATGGATCAATTAGACTCTGCATTGATTATCGATAACTTAACAAGATCACTATCAAGAACAAATATCCTCTCCTGCGCATTGATGACTTATTTGACCAACTACGCAGAGGTCAATTCTTTTACAAGAATGATCTTCGTTCGGGGTATCATCAATTAAGGGTCAAAAGGGAGGATATACCAAAGACAGCTTTCCGTACAAGGTATGGACACTATGAATTTATAGTGATGCCATTTGGTCTTACTAATTCCCCTTATATCTTCATGGATCTGATGAATAGAGTCTTTAGAGACTATCATGATCAATTTGTGGTAGTCTTTATAGATGATATTCTTGTCTATTCAAAGAGCAAGGAAGAACATGAAGATCACTTGAGAATTATATTGAAGACCCTGAGAAAGGATAAGTTTTATGCCAAATTTACCAAGTGTGAATTTTCGCTTCAAAAAGATTCATTTTTGGGTCACATAATCTCAAAAGTGGGGATATCTGTGGATCCAGCAAAAACAGAGGTTATCGAAAGATGGTCAAGACCAACAATAGTAACTGAGATCTGAAGTTGTCTTGGTTTGGATGGATATTATCGACGTTTTGTGAAAGATTTTTCACGGTTATCTAATCCACTCAACAGGTTGACTCGGAATGGAATTACGTTTGTTTGGACGGTGGAATGTGAAGAGAATTTCAAGGAGTTGAAAAGAAGGTTATCCATTGCACCTGTTCTCACACTGCCTTGTAGTGTAAAAAGGTTTGTGATTTATAGTGATGCATCCAAGAAGGGGCTGGGGTGTATTCTTATACAAAATTATATGGTGATAGCTTATTCCTCACAACAGTTGAAAATCCATGAGAAAAGTTACCCAACACATCATTTGGAGTTAGCTGTGGTAATCATTGCATTAAATATTTGGAGGCATTATCTTTATGGTGAAAGGTGTGATATTTATACTGATCATTAAAGTTTAAAGTATATTTTCACACAAAAGGATGTGAATATGCGCCAAAGAAGATGGTTGGAACTGATTAAGGATTACGACTGCTCAATTCATTACCACCTTGGGAAAGCAAACAAGGTGTCAGATGCATTAAGTCAACAAGACCATGTCAGTTTATCCATGATGAGGATCACAAAAGATCCAATATTTATGGATTTACAAAGGATGGATCTTGGAATTTTAATGAAAGGGGGAAAATCATATCTTTCTCAAATGAATGTTCAACAATCTGTACATGTGAAGATTAAAGAGGCACAGAAAGAAGATGTAGAGTTACAAAAGAAGGTGAGAAATGTTCCTGAATTCAACCTTGATTGTGATGGGATAATAAAGTTCAGGAATCGGGTTTGTGTTCCTCCCATCCCCGAATTAAAGAAGGAGCTGCTGGATGAGGCTCATAGTTCTTCATTCTCTATTCATCCTGGAAGCATGAAGATGTATAGGGACCTGAAAGAGTACTTCTGGTGGGATTGCATGAAAAGAGATGTTGCTGAATATGTCTCTCGATGCTTGGTTTTTCAAGAAGTTAAAGCTGAGAGACAGAAGTCTAAGGGGATGCTACAACCATTACCCATACCTAAATGGAGATGGGAAAACATCACTATGGACTTTGTCACAGGACTTCCTAAAACATCCAAAGGCAATAATGCTATCTGGGTCATAGTTGATCGTCTTACAAAGTCTGCACACTTCATTGCTATTAGAGAGGATTTCTCTCTAGATCAGCTTGCCAAAATATATGTAAAGGAAGTGGTAAGATTGCATGGAATACCACTTTCTATTATATCTAATTGGGATCCGAGATATACCTCGATGTTCTGGCGAAGTCATCAGCATACTCTGGATACAGAGTTGAGTTTCAGCAATGCTTATCATCCTCAGACAGACGGTTAGTCTGAGAGAACAATTCAAACCCTAGATGATATGTTGAGATCTTTCTCTATGGATTTCAAAGGTGGTTGGGATCAACACCTACCTTTGGTGGGATTTTCTTATAATAATTTCTTTCACTCCAGTATTCAGATTTCTCCTTATGAATCTCTCTATAGAAAGAAATGCATAAATCCAAATTGCAGGGATGAAGTTGGGGAAAGAAAGCTATTATGTCCTGATCTTGTTGATGAGATGGCAGAAAAGGTCTGATCAATTCAACAATACATAAGATCAGATCAGAGTCGACAAAAAAATTATGCTGAAAACCGAAGAAAATACCTAGAGTTTGAAGTGGGTGATAAAGTGTTCTTACGAATATCTCTCTAGAAGTGGGTCATGAGATTTGGAAAGAAGGGGAAGTTGAGCCCCAGATATATCGGTCCTTTCGAAATACTATATCATGTTGGAAAGGTAGATTACCGATTGGCACTTCCACCGAGTCTCTCTCAAGATCACGATGTGTTCCATGTATCTCTCCTGAGAAAGTACATACCTGATCCTTCACATGTACTCAGATCAGAAGTTGTACCGCTGGAGCAAGATCTTTCTTATGAAGAACAGCAGATAGAGATTCTAGATCGTAGTGAAAAAGTCCTACGGAACAAGACCACTCGTTTTGTGAAAGTTTTATGGAGGAACCAACAATTAGAAGATGCTACATGGGAGCTTTAGGATATGATGAGGGAGAGGTATCCTCATCTTTTTGTTACAATGTGACGAATTTCGATGGCGAAATTCCTTTTAAGGGGGGTAGAATGTAACACCCGAGACTTTTATGAGAAATATTTTGTATTTATGTTATATAAATCATCAAAGGAATCTTTCACTACAAGCAACACTAGCTTGGCTTTCTTTACACGCAACTGCTGCCTTCCTCGATTGCTTGCGTCGTACGAAATACCGAGTTTCACTAAACAACGATATACTATTAAAATATTATTAAAACCAGCCGTTATGAATAGTAATAACCACTTTTTGAAATTTTGTAAATTTTATTTTTCAAAATGGACTTCATTTTTGGATTCAGAATATTCAAATTAGCTTTGGGTGAAATTTTGGTACTTTTCGGATAACTTTCTTATTCTGATGAATAGTGAAAATTATTAAATTTTAATTAAAAACAATTTTTTTAATAGAAATAGTTAATAGTGATAAATTATTAATTTGAGTGGTTTTAATGAATATTTAGAATACATTTTTACAATTTAATATAATGTTTTTCATTGAATATAATTTCACATTTAAACCAGACATAAACAAGTGTCAATCTTTTGATAGTTATTATCTCTTAAAAACACGCTATTTGTCTTGACGACGAGAATTAATTTTTAAATTAGTTAATGTAACTGATATGTTTTGAATTTGGAAAAATAAACATCATTTTTGAATTCATAATATCAAATATAGGTTAGGCCGAATTTTTGGTATTTTTTTTTGGAAACTTTCATTTTTTGATGAATAGTAAAACCACTAAGTGGTAGTTAAAAAAACTGAATTTTTCATAAAACATAATTTTACCACTTTTGTGAGTAGAATTTCAAAATTCGAGAGACAAGGTTAATATCAAGGACTAAAATGTGGTTCAATGAGATGAAAATAAATTTTGGTGAATATTAACTTTTTACTTTTTTTTACCACGGTTAAAAGTAAATAGGGTAGTTAAGGGAAAAAATGATATTATTATTACCCTAACACATGTCCTAATTCTATTGGATAAGTTCCATTCGACCAAAAACAACCTTAGTAATAAAATATGACCATTTAGGCCCACTTGGATTAGATTAGGACATTTATTATCATTTTATTTAAAGATGGGTTAAAATAGTTAAAATCAATGTTTAATAACTAAAGAATTTTTAATATAGGGTTATACATAAGATAAATTCGACTATAAATATTCATTAGAAATATAAAAAGATTTTCTACATAATGGTATTTTATTTGTAATTTTTAGACTTAAAATAATTTAATTTATTTATGATACAATGATGATGCAGTAATTATCTTATTAATGAAATATTGACATAATTGATGTTATAAATACCCAAATAAATGTAATTTGAGACTTTTTATGAATTAAAATAATTTTATATGTTAATAATACATGTTAGTATTGATTTAATTAAATTATTTATAACTATTAATTCTGTTATGTTTTTCACAAAAATCAATTACCAAATAGTGTCAAAATTGACCTAAAATAGTTTTTAAAACAAATACTATATTATTAATTGTTATTTTATTCCTAAAAATCTAAGGTTCGTCCAAATGACATATATAAGGTTATATATATTAATAATAAACAACTTGCGGTTCTTTTGGATTGATATAGTAAGTTTATTAACCTTATAGTGTAAGAAAACAAGAAGACACGGTAAAAGTTAAATTATCTAACTTGAAGTTAAATCTAAATGATAAGGTTAAAATTGATACCTAAACATGTATAAATTCTATTTGATGAGAATATATAGACCCATACCAACCTTAGCTTCGAAATATATCAATTTGGAGCTATTTAAATCCGAATTTATCTTTATAATAAAATAATATTTTTAGTTCTTCCAAAGGTGCCCCTCTCCTCCCTTATAAAAGGTCACCTCCTCTCTCTCTTCCTCACACCACTTTAAGCCTTCAAGCTCGGAAAACCCATGAAAATATCTCCTCTACAATTCCCTAGAAACATTCTAGAGTTCCTGGTATTCTTCAAAGACCAATTTTAATGCCCTAAGAGGAGGTCTCAGAGAGGCGCTTCAAAGAAGAGGTAATGCCTGTTACCGATTCTTTCATCTTTATTTCTTCTTCCACTTCTTCTTCTTTAGTTTTTTCATTATGAAATAATAACATCAGTATCACTCATATACTGATATGTTTTTATAAGTATGAAACAACACTATTTCACCATCTATCTATCCTACGGAAAATGAAATCACCACGTGTGCGTACGTACGGAATACCGTCTCCACGCCGTGGTGTAATCAATTTTCCACCACAACCTTACTCGGATGGGTATAATGGTGTAAATAATAAATATATATGATTATTATAAAGTGATATTGATTCTGAAATAGTATACATACACTCCAATACAATTCCACGATCATGGGAACGATATCATCGCTCGTGCGTATATACGGAATACCGTCTCCACGATGTGATGCGACTCGTTATACATGATATTCCGTGAATAATGATTATATAAATGAATTTAGTGAATGAATATGATATATATTACACTAATACCATTACGAAAATGAGGTATCTATAACCTAAAAAGAAAAATAAGAATTTATTCGACAAAACGCACATAAGAACAAAAAGTAATAAACACCCAAATAACATGTAGTAATGAAATATTACTAATAAGAAGCTAAGAATATGACCATA
This sequence comes from Viscum album, assembly GCA_963277665.1. Taxonomy (NCBI): domain Eukaryota; kingdom Viridiplantae; phylum Streptophyta; class Magnoliopsida; order Santalales; family Viscaceae; genus Viscum; species Viscum album. The sequence continues at coordinate 1,529,391,442 of OY728120.1, read as the reverse complement.
TATGATATCATAAATATAAGTATGATTCTGGAATAAGTCAATAACATTATTTAAATCATTATACAGGAGGTTCGGACCCTTACGAAGCAAATCAGACCTAATGTAAGGGAAAATATCACAATCTCATTTTATCCGTGATTATTTATACTTTGGTATTTACTGGGGTGTATTTTATCATCCACATCCATGTTTCCTCAATATTTAATATTGTTTCCGTCCACCTACAATTGTTTAAATCCTATTTTACCCTTCGGTGCGTTTTTAGTAAAAGATATAAAAGTAATATTTTGTCGTTTTTTCGTACGAGGTACTTTTTGACTTTTCCGACAAAAGTACACGAAGCATGTTTTTTTAACTTATACGACATGAATCGATTTTCGAAACATTATTTACAAGAATCATACTTTACATGTTTTCATGTTTATTTTTAATCAACTTCTTTTAGTTTAAAATTGTATGACATGTTACGAAAGGAAAATGTTTCTGAAGTAGAAAGGATATTTTACTCAAGAATGGATTTGATTATGTAGTGATGGAATTATTTTTATGAATTATTTTATCTTATATGAATTGTTTTATGATGTCATGTTGTTTAAGAATTCCATTTTTATTACATGAGTTATGCAATGATGTATGATTTATGATTTCGTGGCACACATAAGAATGGTATCATTATGAGATGGGTGGGACCTATATATCCCTCCAATGCATTGGGGAAAGATTTTATATCTCATGAGATAGACATGGATGGAACGGAAAGTTAAACCGGTTCAGTAAAACAGGACTGAAACGAGGAGTGAACTCGGTTCAGAAATGGACTTTGTCCACTAAGATAGTCTTGGTAATGAGTCTTGACTAATAAGAAATGATTCTATATGATTAAGTGTGCATACCACAAAGTTTCATGTTTTATGTTATGATTATTGGGATTACATTTCACTACCATGATTTATCCCATGTTATGAAATTATGATCTCTTTTTCAGGGTAAGATTTCCAAAATGTTATGTTTTTATTTTGATGTGATTGATATTTCTTTTGTTTACCCTTGCTGAGCATCTGAGATCACCCTTTTGAATGTTTTCTTTCCCCAGGTCAGGAAGAAGGGTATTAAGTAAGATATGCCAAAAAGGGACTATAGATATGATGAAATAAATGGGAGACAGTATATATTCTTTATGAACCAGTTGTTTATGTTTCCCAGTTTCTAAAGACACTATACCTATACGGTCCTTTCTTGGTTTTGTTATATGTTGTAATAAGTATGCTTCAATTTTGAAGTAATAACAATGTATGTAATGTATGGGTCGTTATAGGTAAATATTCTGGATCCCGTATGTTGGTACATTGTTTGGATCTATCCCTTCGAGGGATATCACGAATCCCTTATTACGTTGTTACTTGCAAGATAACTCAGAGTGAAGGATAAAAGTATTACATGGCTATTTTTTTCCAGTTGATTTTTTTCTTCTATATATGGATGTTAGTTTCCAATTAGTGAATGAATATTTAAATGAAATCATTTGTACATGATAATGAAAACTGGTACACTGGGGAACTATTTATTAGAAATGGTTTCTAATCTGTTTGTGGTTGTTGAGTAACTATTCATTCAGAGATAACTACAGGAGCATTTTTGTAGGAGGCAATTTTCAGTTTCAGGACCCTAAAGATGGATTGTGTTCTTTATTACCTATATATTTATCATTTAGATCTTCTGTTTCTTATAGTCACCCAACCCATGTTGACCACTTCGTCTCGAACAACCCCATTTCCTGGGGGAGTTTTTTTTCCAACATTCCTATGAGTGGCTGGTTATTAGAAACTTTTTGGCACAAAATTCCCAGGTATCCCAAGAATCTTTTGGCCAGATTTTATGGCCTAAGGATAATTATTTCCTAGGACTATGCAGTCAAGGTGTCTTATGGTGGTTGGCCTAGGCCTATGTGGGTTGGATTGTTTCCCAATTGACATTGTCATGAGGCCCAGGTGTCTTTGGGCATGGAAATGGTTGTTCTAGCCAGAGTATCTTTGGTAGTAATTTAGTTTTTATAGAACATGTGTTTTAGGGCATGGTTATGTTTTTTTGTGGTGGCCAAAGAGTTCGCAGGCGTGATAGATGTGCAGTTGGGATAACACATTGGGTTTATTTTAGGGTAGAATTGGGACTGTAATGTAATATGTGGGGGATGTCAAATGTGTCAAGTTTCATTAATAACCAGTGGGAATGTGGTGCGGGGTACCTAAATATCGATGTATTATTACTATTACTTTACCTGACTTGCGTTACTTGTGCAGTGTGTCTTTGTGATACTGGGTGGATATATTCATTACAATGTGTTTTGGTTACCTTTATTTCTCATGGGGAATTAGAATTACCCTCCCCTCAATATGAATGAGATCATTTGGCTATATATAATGAGTATACATATATACTCAACCTACATAAATGAATATACTTTCAGGTTTCCAGTAGGACATTGAGGACCGTGTCCGACCTTACTTGCTCGGGTATCAGGAGTTGGCGTTGTTATTTTTCCTATATTTTGGTACATTCATTCAAAGATTCTTTACTTTGAATCACATTATTCTTGACATGCATATGGGAATATATTTTGGGCTTTACTTTTATTTTAGTCTTTGGAGTTGTTGGGATTTAACGTCTTATCTCCCAATCTTATTAAATAAAAAGTATTTTTCCCTCTATTTTACGTGAGATTCTTAAACCATGGTTCTGATCGCCACTCTGGGGCCTATAGAAGGTAGGAATCGATGGGAAATTATATAACATTCAAAAAGTGGAAGGAAGGGCCTGGTATTTTGTTATCCCTTCCCTCATCTTGGAGAAGGTGGCGCGTGACAAAAATATACGATTGATATTGTAATTTAATATAGAAGATATCACCTGGTTGTTGTTATGGAGTGTATAAATGTTACTAAATATAATATTTGACAAAATTTTGATATTTTTTTATATTCATCCAAAATATTTTATTTAAATAGGACAAGAAAGAATCTAGTTTTAATCATAAAAACAAAATTTTTTTAAAAACAATATCACAGGATTTTAATGGAACATAAATTTTAAAACTATGTGATATAAATTTTATAATTTCAATATGAAAAAATAAACACCATTTTTGAATTTTTATTATAAAAATTTTCATTGGGTAAATTATCTTAAATATATAGAGATGTTTCTTGTTTTGATTAATATATAAAAATAATGAATTTTAACTGAAAATTACTTTTTAATTTAATTTATTTGGATAGTTAAACAAATTTTAAATTTATTTTAGAGATTAATTATGTAAATTATATGAAATAAATTCAAATCGAGTCATTAGAATAAATATTTCATTTAAATTGTAAATAAAAAATGTAATACCTTTTAAATTTTTCTTTAATAATCAAATGTGTCAATCCATATATAGGATTATTTTTAAAGTAATTTCTTGAGCTTATGTGATAGTAATTTGGAAAACATTTATCGTTATCCTGAATAATAAAAAAAAATTAACATGTTGTACATTATTTTTGACCAAAAAGATATGTTAATGTAATTAAAATTATATACATCAAAAAGGTAAAAATATCATTAATTAGTGGTAAAAATATAATCATATATGGAAAATTGATGGAGAAACATGTCCATAAAAACTTTTCTGGACATCTAATAAACCTAACCCACTTTTTTTCTATTTTTATTATTTCGATATATTTCCATGAAATTTATCAATAAAATAATTTATGTATGCACAAAGACCAAAAAATGATCATTTCATGCCTTTAACACTTATAAAGAATTGGACTAGGGAAGAAGCTACATAATTTAAGTAAAAATATTCTTTTTAAAGGTAAATAATTCATTTTTATAATAATATATTTATGTATAATTTTTAAATATGATATTATGACATTAAAATATTAAGATATTCAGATACATGTATTATTAAGTTAATAACAAAAAATATTATATGATATTTTTTTAAGAATTTAAAATTTTAGAAAATATTTTCTTCTAATAAGTGATTTTAATAATCTAATTAATATGATATTTAATCTATTGAAAATCCAATTTATCATTTAAAATTATTATATTAGACCATAAATTGTAAAACTCTTTTTAGCGTAGTTATGGTTAATGTAGTGTATTTGGACGTTACATGTGTTTATGTTAAAATTGATTTTCTAAAAATATTGTATTTTTATTTTATAAATAACATTTAATATTTTATAATAAATTGGGATAAATTTTATAACATTCATCAGATTAATTTAGTCTTAATGGTGGAATTTAATAGGTAATAAAACTAACTACAAAAATGAAAAATGAAAATTAAAACAATAAGGAAACATAAAGACTAAGGGGAAATGATAAAAAAAAATTCTTTGTGTTATGTGAGTTTGGATTGACCATAAATACCCTTTACAACATTATGTGTCATTATTGAATAACATTAGGTAATGGAGAGCACCTAATAGTATTTACATTTTATATTTACATGAATTATACACCTCCTCCACTATAAAAATGAATTAACTCTTCTCTAATATTGACCCATATAAAGCATTGGGGTCATCCAAAACCTTCCCAAGTAAACATAAATGATCCAAAACTAATCCTATAATACATACATTGGAAAAAACTAAAACAAATTCATTTGGTTCCAACCAATAGAAGTCACCTAAAATAAATGACACAATATTCAACATGCATTCCAATTTTATATCATTCTTTATTCATTAAAATATTATTTTTAAATTATTATAAAATAAAACATTATTTAAAAATATAATTATATTTTGTAATTATAATGTTTTTACATACACCTACACACACATATATCAAATTCGTAACTAAATTATCGTTTATGTGTACTATGTCCTACAACCTTGGGAAAATATGTTATTTGGTTTTCCCTTTACGACCTCTTAGGGAAGGTAATTATGATAAACATAATTTTATAATGATATAAATATGTATGATTTTTTTAATACAACATTAATTTCAATATAACACATACGTTAAAAAATTCCACATTGTGGTAATATAATAACATTATTTGTGGATGTTTCATATGCCACCTCCACAAAGGGATGCGATATATTTACATGATACATGGAATGTATTAATAATTTTTTAATAAATAATTTTTAAAAACAAATAAATATATTTTATTTCAATTAAATAAATACCTTTCTATAAATATAATATATCATTTTATTTATTTCTAATTCACACATTAAAAACTGATAAAATTGTCCGTGGATGTGTGGACAACTGCCTCTTAGAAATGATGTGATTCCTTTTACATCACAATAATTATTTATATAGGTATATAAGATTAAAATATATGGTATATATGATATTATTTAGATTATGGATATATAAATGTTAAATACATTCACTTTGATACAATCATTTATAAATGGGAACATTTCTCATGTGTACATACGCCTACAATCTCCATGATCATAACATTGGTTAGAATTTCCTAAACAGAAATCCTTATTGGTTACGAAAGTATAATTAATGTTTTAATATGATAAATATTTCAGGATTATTGTTCTGGATATGTTTTAATGTTTATCCAATTCTTTTATGTAGACTAATGAATTTCTTTTTTGACACACAAACTTCATACGATCAAAACACCTGATATAATTATAATTATTCAAGTAGATGTATAAAAACTTGAAATATTTTATATAAAAATAAGTAGAAAAATAAAAAAAATATATGTAAAGTATATTTTTAACAATTTTTTATTATCTATTATGATAAATAAACATGTGACATGGTAGACTCATGGATTGAGATTCATCTCTAACTTTTTATTCAATGATAAATTATTCCTTTTCACAACTTATTTCTTTTGTTTTGAAAATATTTTAACCCTCTACAATTTTATATCATTTATTCTATTTAATTAATTTTATTTAGAGATTCGTTTTAATATTTTTCATTCATGATGCTTATTAATCATATGTTTCCATGTATAAAGAGATTACATCTAACTCTCTTTTCATTGAGGCATTTTTATATGTTGTGAACTATTATTCATTTATGAGGTGTATAAAAAACTCATTTTACATTATATATCTGTATTTTATCTATTATCAGGATATTTAATGAATTTTTTACATGTGAATATTTCATCGAGCATAACATTTAAACGTTTAAAGTGGTATGAGACATAATGTATTTTTATAGATTTAACAATCATGTTATTATTTCCATATCAATATTTTTGATGTTATATTAAATATTTATTTAAAAGGATATAAAATATTTATAAAAGATATTTTATTTTTATTTTATATTTCAATCAATGGTTTTCAAAAGTAATATTTCAACATGTATTAAATGGAACATGATTAGAAAAGTCAAATGAAATGAAATATTTTAAATGTAACACTATAATGTGCTGTCATATAGACATGAATTTTATTTTACTTATAGACTCTTTCAACAATAAAAATTTTCATAAATTAAACAACCTATATAATTTTATTATTTTAGTATTGAAAATGGTTTTCCACTAAAAAGGGCGTTTTTTATAGAAAATTTATTCTTGAAAGAATGGTGTATTTTTTATCAGAATGTGTTTTTATATAGATATAAAGAGTGTTTTAATGGGTTTTAGGATGATTTTTATTAATAATCTTATGGTAATCGAGAACTATACGAATTGGGTGATCCATATACATCTAATATGAGGTTTTGAGCTCCATTATATCTTGTGGGAAAACTGTGTGGACGATATAGGTAGTATTAAGGGATGAGCCACATTATACCTCATAGCTGAGTCTGATTTAGATTATATGAAGTGTGGTCCCTATTATATATATCTAAAATAGTAGACAATGATAATATTGTTTGTTAGATTTATAGTTATTTAAACTAAAATGGTTTGGAATTTGTATATATGTATATTATTTTATTTGTCGCCAATAGAGGATTAATTTATTATAATGGATTTTAATGAATTTCCTTGAGAATAATGTGGGTTTTTATTCATGCGAAAATATTTTATTTCATATGATCCATGATATGTGAAGATAAAGGTAAATGTTATGTTAATTTTAATGTTTATACAAGAATATTGTTTTCCGTTATTTTTATATACCATTGTGAATTTTTTATCATCCTGAATGATTGAAAATGCTATCACATTGTTTATTGATGTCTGATGGAAAGGAAGTTGTAATGTTGAATGTCATGAATAGTTTAAATGAAAATAGATCATTATTTATTTTAAGAGTATAATATTATGGATGAAATGGATATCAATCAAATGTGAAACTTTTTTATTTTATGGTTTCATTATGTATGAGTTATAGATTATTTCTCTAAAACACTAATCCTAAAATGATCCTTGAAGTGAAAGAAATCATTCATTTAACAAAAACTCAAGATAATGTATATATTATGGTCATGTTTTTTATACATTGTTTTATCTCTCAATCCTATCTCCATGCATGATCTCAAAGAAACAAAATCAACAAATGTCTTGAGGGGACCTTATAGGGTGTGAGTATGAACTCATTAGGCCCCCACCAATGAGTGAATGTATTACATCCATAATTATGTTGGTTTATAAAAATATAAATTAATATTAATGCATCCCCATTCAATAATTTAACCTTTATACAATATAATAAATAGCCACAATGAAGCATTCACTTACTTCATCCATCCCCAGAATACCATTGACCTCATTGCCCAATATATATATATATATGGCTCAAAACATGTGTCTAAATATAAAAATAATTAGTGGTGAAGCCCAATGTATTTGTTAACATGGAATCCCTTGATGGATATAATAACCAGAGATCCCTTGGGAACCTCCCATAAGTGTACCAATAGCACTTCATTCCATCTAACCCCCCACACAACATCAACTACATAATCTATATATGAAAGACAATTTCAAATGAAATACAATTGGTATCATGAACCTATACTAAAAAAGTACATAAAATATAACATCACAATGTCATATGGAAAGATGATACCCACCCTATAATAGATAAATCTCTATCATATCAATTATTTGAAATCCCGGGGCATGGTAATATATATCCTCTAGTAATCCTAGATAATCAGAATCAACATTAACGTTCAGCCACATCCCCAAATTGATGCTTTCAACACTATCTCCAAATGATCCATCCTTATCTGCATGGAATTATTTGGTAAGAACCACTTAAATAACTTGCAGAAAACACTATACCTCATTATGCAATATATATGGAGACCACCACCCTCAAAAAGAAATTAACACTACCCCAATTGAGTACTATATTTGTGAACATGACTCCATAATTATTTTATCCAATAACGTTGAGTGGAGATAACTAACAATTATATAAGACATTCCATTTGAAACCACATTCCCCTACACCCACATGTCTAAATCATGATTTTGAACAAAATCTCATGTCACATAGTACATTCCCTCATCTTGATGACCTCATTTAATCAAACTGATGACCATGTTGCCTCAATCCGGTCAACATAATCACTGTAGTCATCAGGGTATGCCCATCACATTCCCATGAAACCAATGTAATCAATACATATAATTTAATTAATTTATTTAATGGACCATACATATCTTTCTCATGGTCATAATCCCCTAACCATGATTAGAATTATTATTCATGGCTAGGTCATCCCAACTATATCCCATGACATTTATTAATCAATGAATATGATGTAATTAATTAATATATTTTCCCACATTGTCAATATATTTTGAGTAATTATTTATGCACCCTAAGGACCCATAAAATTAAGGAAAAATGGCAGAACCACATAATTTATACTCTTTTGTGAGCGATCATTTGATATTGGCCATTAACTACATACTGAATGAGTGAGATCATTCATTTAAAAAAAATCTCTAAATAGGGTAAAAGAGAAGACATGAATTTATAATTCTATTGTGTGTGATAAAGGAGGAAAAGAAGGATGCTGAATAAAGGAAATATCATTTCTCGTCCAATTATAAATATGAAGCGTGGATCAGAAATCAGATGTATAAGAAACCTAGTATATGATAAGGGAGGTGTTGTGAGACCCAATGGGCACTCCTCTCTTAAGGCATGATAGAAAATAATGAGAGTGGTTATATCGCCATGTGGCTCTTTCAAAAACTAACTTCTCATAGTTTACATATTATTATAATTTTATGTTCCATGTATTAAGTTCAATATATTTAAACTAGTTACAAAAAAAGTATTCCTCAGGTATCCCCCCAACCCACTGAGCCTTCCATCCATAATGCATGTCATCAAAATGAGTTACGGTTCATATAAATGTAATATGATTTTTTTTATGGATGGGACTTTTTGGAACTATTGATGAACTCTGACCTTCCTGAATTGTTCACCTTAAATACTATGACATCCATAAAATAATATAACATTACCAAAAACAAATTAATTGGTCAAAAAACTCATAGAAGTCTATTTTGATGATTATAATTTATGTTGGAATGACCACCAAAATCAAAATGTAAAAATGGTTGTGGAATTTTTACAAACTTAAAATCCAGATATATTACAGTATATCCACTATAAAATTTCCAAAACTATGAAAAAATTCATCAAATAGTGATTGTACTAAACATAAACATTTCGTTTACAACAACCTGTTATACCCTAGATATTAGGTCATAGGCTAATTCATCCCATTGGATCCCCGATAGAATAATTACATACCCAGTCACTTCTAATACAAAAAAAATATTTGATGTTTTCACCAAACATCCTAACACATAAAATTCATCCATTGATATACAATTATTCATTAACCTCCTAATGCTCTCACTCAATACCTATGTCATACAAAACTCTTATCATGTCATGCATCTCATCAGATTCCCATTTCAAACCTATTCCGTACATGACACTAATACAAACCTGCATCTCTCCATATTCCCACAAGTCCTTCACCTCATTAGATTAAAAAAATTACCATAAATAAAAATAATTATATATATATATATATATTCATTCCCATAATTTTCCTGATGTTTATGAACATTATTCACATCATCAATCGTATTGGTTCCCACAATAAATTTGGGTGTCCATGCAACTCATATATATATATATATATATATATATCCCATTGTTATAAATATCATCCTACTAAATGAATCCTTTTATGTCCAAAAACAACACTTGTTCACATGTTCCACCAAAACATACCATGAAAAAAACTTTTCACACTTACGACATACCTAAAATGTTCATTAAATCACACGCATAATAATAACTTGGTAGCTCTATAGAATTCACCCGACATGAACTACTACTACTCAAGGCTTGGCATCACTATGGAACTGCACTAGCTACTGGTCATTGACAACACAACATTGTATATCTATATATATCAAGACCTCTATATGCCCATGAATTTTGGAAAACATATCCTTGTTCCAGTCGTGGTCAATCCTCTTATCCCTAAGTCTTAATAAATCCTTTTCTTCCTCCATTCAGAGATGGTATCATATGGAACCTCTCCAGATGAGCAATATAGATTTTTTTTTGGGAATTCATTGGAGTCTTTAAACACTATGTTTGAACAGCCCTCTACCTTGTACACATGAATTAAACTATTGTTGAACCATATATTTGTGTCCTACCCAAGAAATTGGTCAAACAGCCCTTCTGAAACATTACACAATCCATCTTCTGGCTTCCAAAGTCCCCACCTCATGGAAAAAATAATGTCTTTACCCATTGTCCGTAAGACTAGCCTTTCAATTTTAACTTGGATATAATTTCTTGATTCACTACCTTTAATAATGATATCATCATATAGATGTTCACATGTACCTTCAATGAATTCCTTAAACAATCCTCAATGTGTAACAACCTGAAAATGTCATCACCCACAATATAAGGTTAAAATAATGATAATATTTGATTTTATCAACATTATTAATGAATGTTGTGTCCCCCTAAGAGAGAATCATTGACTCGTGGGGTTTATCCACCATCAACATCTCTAAAAATAAGTGATCAAAGAACCATGTTTGGAACTCATTCTATGAATGTTCATTATTTATACTCCCATGTACGTGTATACACCACACATTCATTGTTGGCCGTCAGAGAATGTAGTTAGCCCACTTCACCCTTTGAACTAGGATTTTCTTGATATGATCCAATACATTATTCACCAAATAACTCCATTTCTCTATTGATTTGTGTCCACCGTATCCCTTAAATAAGGATGGTTGATGAGGTAGGAACTCGTGAGTCAGGTATTCCATGGATGGGTCAACTGCATACAATCCCATATCAACAAACTGTTTGAATCCAATCAATCAATCTAGGAGTTTTTAGTCTTACAATATCACATAGTATTCCATTTTATATTGGTGGACATTTTGTACCATAACTTGTACTTATTTCTATTTTTCAAAATAACCCTCTATGGCCTCTTCCAAAAACATGGGGGCCTCAACAAAGACATGCTCTCAAGGAACCATATCTCATCCCTCCTAATATTTAACTTGGATTTATCTATGATTCATCACGTTGAATACAATATATCAGGTTTATACAACCATAAAAATAAATGTGTTCCATATATTTTAAAATCTATAATATGTGGCACATCTCCCCAACCATAAACACTTATACCATACATTGTCACATGACATTCAGACTCATGTCCCCTAACCTACACATAACAACATTAGGTATAATGTATCAATATGGGTTCATGAACCCTTTTCTACTAAAAATTGTTTTTGTCATAATATATAACATATTTCATTCTTGGGTATCTTAGTAGAGTTCCACAAAATAAGGATATGTCAGAAAAAACTATTTATCGGTTGACTTATTATTCTCCTCTCCATCTTTTATAATCCCTTCAAGAACCTTGCTTAGTCTAGACCTTATTTCAAACATGCATAATATTACACACATATATCAGTAGGGAACACATACAGGGGTTGGATAATTAGAATTCCACCATAGAATCTTTGGAGGAAAACCCAATTTTAATTATTCTTCAACACATTAAAAAAACAACCCCTTTTATAACATCCTAGAATCCCAATGGAAATTCGAATAAAAGTCTTATCATATGAGACTATGTTCATATCAACATTAATTAACAATCCTCCCATTCCAAATGCTGTCAATGTTCAAAACAATATGATAGATAAAAATCACTCCCAAGTGCACCAATTGAGGTGGAAATCAATCAACTGTAAAAGAACACCACCAATGATAATGTTCACACCCTTATAAACATGGTTTGTCAAATATTAATGGGGATTCCAATACCTAAATAAGATGTATTTACACAATTAAGAATATATCATAGTCATCATAATATCATTAACCAATTTGTAGTACCAAATAGGAAATTAATAAAATAATAGAATTTGTAACTAGCTGAATATTCTTACATTTTAAAATAAAATCCATTTGAGGCTATAAGGAATCATAAAAAGAGACCTACTCTGGAATAATTTGTAGCTCCTCGACCCAATCTCAAGCATACAATGATTTGAGTCCATTGGCTACATGGCCTTAGGCGCTCCTCCCAGAATGAAAAAGGCGTGAAATTATATGAGAGAGTCATGTTCAGTTATAGTGCATATTCTATATATTATAGCGTTGATAATAATTATGGTCTATAAGTATCTGGCGTAGTTAAAGATGAACATCACTTGGTGAATGAAAAAATTATCAATATAGATGAAGCATAATGTAAACATTATTAGAATTTACAATTTGAATAAAGATGTTATATCACTTTATGAAGATAAAATGTTAAATAGAAGATAAAATAATATTAAATATTTATGTCTATCTTTACTATATATATATGTACACCAATATAGCATAAAAAATCTGAAACGAATGTTTATCTCATTATAAAGAATCAACCTGGGCCACTAGTATCCATCACATCAAAAATATACATCAAAAGTCACTATGTTGTATTCCATAAGCGTAATACCTTACCTCATCCTTAATAAATAAATTCTACACATGTCAAGATAGTACTTTATAGTAAAACATTTTAATGAGATTGGGTAGGAATATTGCCCTTCCATCATGTTGCCTCATTTTCATCCTTTTTAAGGACCATTTGATTTGTATTATAATGGGACAAGAATATCTATATCATAGGTAGGGAAGATGAGATGATAATTTTTAGGCAATTTATGATCTTTGTGGAAAATTATATCTAATGTGGAGAAATATGTGTTTCCTTTAACTAGTGGGTGAGAGGAAACACTTTTAATTTCATAAAATATTAAAATATAAAAATTTCATGTAATGGCCAAATTATTACATATGGACATTGGTTTTATGTTGGTATAGGATTTGGTTGAAATATATAAATTCAATTATATTTAAACATTTTTACATGGAAAAACAAATCTTATCTCTAGATTTAACCACCACCATCCCAATAAATCCATTTTAACATTTTTTTCCATAAAATATTTTTAATTTTTTAATAATCAATATTACATGAAATACAGTATTAATTATTATAAAATATAAATAATAATTATTATTAATAGGGAATCAATTTTGTAAAATTATATTTTTATAAATTTAATCATTTAATTTTAAAATATACCCACAAAATGTAATGAAAAGTAGATCTCTAGAAAAAAATGTTTTCCGATGATAAAAAATGTTTATTCCAAAAAATAAATCTAATAATTTATTAAATTTAAATTAAATTTGTTTCTAAATATGAATTATTGTTACATTGAATCCATTTTAAAACAAAATATTACCATCTAAATTTATTAAAAAGAAAAGGTTTTATTTAATAAAAATCAGTATTCTTCATTTTTGAATAGAAATTTGATTATTTTAGAAAAGAATTCAAATATAAAACTAATTTAAATTATAAATTATTATTTTTATATAATATTTTCTTTTTGTTGAATAATGTTATAATTGAAAAAATTTAGCTTTACGGTAACTGCCTAGAATGGAAATAAGTTTTTTTTAAAAAAATTGAGTTATTAATTAATTACGTTAACTAATATTAGAATCATGAATATTGGTCATTAAAATATATAAAATTATATAATTGAAAAATAAATTTACCATGTTTTAAAAAAATATATCTTTTGTATTAAATTATAAGATTTGATGAAATAAAATGTGAGTACATTAAAAATTGGTATATTATATTATTCACTAAAAATACAATAACATTAGGAATGTCAAAACAATTACCCCTAATTTAATATTAATATGATATTTTCAAAAACTATTATCATAATATATTGTACCGTTTATAATTTTTATAAATTAATTTAAATATCAACCCATAAAATAAAAAAAACACTTTTTATTTAACAAATATTTGAAGCATAAAATGGCATTACAATGAAATGAGTGCTTATTTATTGCTAATTTATTAATATTTCAGAATTGAGATAGAACATTATATATTTATTTCCTAATTCATTTAATCAGATTCCTTCCCTAAAATTTAATTACTAGGATATAATGGTCATATTTAAATAATTAATTTTTTAAATAATAACAAAATTCCTTTAATGATCAGTGTTTTTTATTAAGAAATATAGGGAAATTATTAATATTTAAAATTATTTTTTATGGATTTGAAATATACATACAAAAAATAAATTATTCCATCACAGATTTATCTCATTCATAAAAGGATTAATATTTTAAATATGCTATATTCCAAACATTCTTATTAAAGACGGTCAATAAAGCACCATTTGAAACGTGGAAGTGGAAAATATAAAAATTGCCTAAATTTGTGCCTAATCTGGTAGCTAGATGAAGATAAAATTGGTTGTAAGAAAAATTACATACATTGGGGAAGAAAACTAACATACAATGACAAATATAGAGTGACAATTTATTTATTTATTCCAATTTCATAATAACTATTTCAACCTTTGCATAGGTTTAGATGAACTAACTCATTATTTGTAACTACCCAGGTGTTTATAGAATATTACCTTTTCATTTTTATTAATATTTATTAATAATATATTATTTTTTCAATAAAGGGGATTCTTTTTCCTATAGCGTACTCAACACACAACAACGAGTTTCTTTGAAATATTACATTGCACACAACATTGATTTATATAGAAAAGTAATATAATAATATTATTATTTTAAATGGTTGTTAAAAACTTGACATTGTATTGGAGTTAATTATACGAACTAACCATATTATAATTTATGAAGTTTGTTATATATTTTTACATTTACCAAAAATAATTTAGGGGCATAAAATTAGGATGAATCCAATTTTATGAATAAATACTATAATATTCTTAAAATGTAGTTTTAACGGTTTTCGACGGAGAACAATTTTTAGATCTAGTTTCTATCACTTTACTACATTCCATTGGTCAAAATAAACATATTTTATAGAAGTGGATCATCAAACATTACATCAGTTATATTTTTTGGTATTTTTTTGATATTGTACTTTTTTAATGAATTTTGAAAAATACTGGATTTTAAGTTAAAAATTTCATTTCATTAAATATATTTATATAGTTATATTTTACATTTAATTTGTTATAAAGTTAAATTGGATTATATTTTTATCATTTAATATAATTTTTTTCATTATATGTAATTTCATTTTGAAATTGAACAGAAGCACGTGTCAATCTTTTGATAGGTTTACCTTCTTAAAAACAAGCTTTATAGTTAAGACAATGACAAATAATTCTAAATTAATTACTGAAACTTATGTGATTTGAAATTGGATAAATGGATTTCATATTTTGAATCTACATGTCAAAATTTCAAAAATAGATATCTTTTATTTTTAGATATTATGAATAGTAACTTTAATAATTATTTTATTTACCATGGTTAGGTAGAAATCTGGTAAATTAGTGTAAAATATAATATTATAATAATATTAATAAACATTAAAAACATTTCCTAATAATATTGGATGAGATATTATCGACCATTAGCATCCATGGGTCAATTTGGGGACCCCATGTGGCCACTTGGATGCAAAAATAACATTTTATATGAATTAATTTAAAGTAAAGATAATTGTGCCATAATAATGTATATTTTAGTAAAAATAATTATATGGGATTATATAAGAGATATTTTTTACTATCAATATTCATTGTAAATCGAAAAATAATTCCTATGTATTGTTTTTTTTATAATTTTTATACATCAAATAAATATGTTTATTTATGACACAATGATTATATTGTTATTTTATTATTAATGAATGATTTAAATAAATGAGATTATAAATGTTAATATAAATTTATTGAAAACATTTTATGCCATTCATGAATTTTAGGGATGATTATCTCTGGTTATCATTGAATTAGTAAAATTTTTTCTTAATAATCATGTTGTTATGGAATTTTTTAAATGTCATGATATGAACAGTAAATAAATTGACCTAACTGAGTTTTTAAAACAAATACTATTTTATTAAATGATTTAATAGTCCGGTAAAACTGAGATTTGGCCAAATTACATAAATAAGGTTTTAAATGTCATTAATGAACCACTTTATGTTCTATTGTCATTTTATTGTACCTATATTAACCATATATTATGAATATACAAGAAGTCATGGTATGAGTCAAATTAGATAATTAAGGGTTAATGCATAAAGATAGTGTTACATTTGAGAACTAGACTTGCCTAAAACCTATTGGTTGACAAGACTAAGAACCAAAATAATCTTATTTTTGAAAAAAAATGTCTTTGGGGACACATGAAATAGAATTTATGTTAATAATAAAAAATAATTCAAACTTTTCAAAAGTGCCCCACCACCCACGTATAGAAATGAATCATCTTCACCGAGTTAATCACACCTCTCATTCCCCTTGGCTTGCCCATAATCAGGCCAAATAATATCCTATCATCCCTATTATCCTCCTAGAAGCCTCACCATGGGAACAAGGCAATTCAAGAAAGCCTTTTAGCTTAAATCCAAATGAGTTACCCGATTCGAGGTAATGTCATCTCTCAAGCTCCATTTATTTATTTTCATTCTACAACCCTATAAACTCTATTTATTCCATTATTTTATAAAAAACTAGTATCTAAAACATACAAGGATGTATTTTGGTGAAACATTAGAACAAAACATACACACACCTCCATCTAAAGAATTCAAATATATACTTTTTTTGTGTACGACGAACTGCTACCTCAAGAAATCATGATAGTTTGATTTTCCCATACCACCAATCATGGGGGACATTATGATGGAACTATATATATATGATATATATTATATTTATATTATCTCTATTAATTTATATTTTTCATTTACCACATTTCTTTATGCTTTCCATAATTTGTAAATACAATAATTTAATTAAAGGAAGTGTACACTACCACCCCATAAACATTATATGACTCATTCATTCCACAAATGGAAATTATAAAGGATTAAAATAATAAAATTATGTAATTTATAATATATATAATATTATAAATTATTTACAATATACCTATGTATCATTTAGTTTTCATTCATTTAAATATGAAAAATAAATTAATGTAGTGTTCATGTGTATATACGACTTACCGTCTCTATGAATGGTGAATTTCATTTCCTATCTCCAAATGATATGTAAAATTATAAATAAATATATATAATGGAAATATTAGACACTTAAATCAAGAATATAATTATGTATACAATAGAATTTTAAATTTCTGGACAATTTTTAATTATAACATGTTTTTTTACTCATGTACCGAATATCGACAAAATGAATTATGTTAATGTAAATTATTATTCAATGTTTATTACATTGTAATAATTGATATAAAATGAATAATAAAAATGAAAATGTTTCTTTAGAAATTATAAGTTAACTAATGTTTATTATACTGGTAGAACAAGGAACATATGTGAAGAGTCATACTCAAGGTAAGGGATTTCATCTCAATCTCCTTTCATTGAGGATTATTTTGATTTATACACGACTTTATTTTATACAGTCTGAAAACACATTTGAAATTTAATTTCATTCAAATGGAATATTTTTTCTGCAAAGTGTTTTACAAAATGTAAAAAGACGGTTTCTTTTTAACGTACGAGATGAAAATGTCCTTTCCACTGCTGCAAGAAATATTTGATATTAGGAATCCTTAACAAGCCCTAATGTTTTTATAAGTCAAATAAAATACAATATAACATTTTTACGTATTTGTTTATAGAAAATGGGTTTTATAATGCAATTATAATGTCTATTTATTGGAAATATATATTGTAATTTCAATGTTGAAATGATATCTTTTCATTTATTCATGATTTATGTGATCTGATTATGTTATGGTTATTGGGAATTATCTACCTATATGGGTGGTCAAATGATAAACCAAGGGAGGGTGATCCCAAGAAATATCTCCAATGCCTTGGGTATCCAATGGGATGTAAACAATAATGTTTCTCTTAAGATATTTTTGTAATATACTGTGAACGGTATTCAAAACGTAACTCCATATGTAGCTGTGAAAGATAAAATGTAAGTATGTTATGGATACAATAAGTTACCATTATTATTTATTACTTCTATGTTCTATTCATAACTCATATTTTTTCATAATGTATGTTAATGATCTTATGTTTTATGTTGTAAAAGGATGATTTTACTGATTTTTATGAATTGATGGTCTAATGATTTCTTTCCTTATTTTATAACCATTACTGATCTTTTTATGCTCATCCAATGAGTTTAAAATTCTTATCGTAGGGTATAATAAATGTTAAATGAAAAGAATAATTAATGATGATTTATAATAAGAAAATAATTCATTTTTTATTTAAGGTGATTTATTTTTCTGAAAACAATTTGATATAGTAGAAGTTTCTAAATTGTAATATTTGAGAACTAATGAAATAATTATGGCCTAATTAATTAAAAAATTAAACCTGAAATGATATTAAATGAGAATTATTTATTTAACTCATGATTAAGTAATGTATTATGGTTGGGGTCATATATTTGTTATCAAAGGTCTGTTTAGATAAATGTAGGAGCTATGGTATTGATAAATTAATAACCATCAATTATTTTTTACATTATGGTAATATAGAAATGATCCAACATTTAAATATTACCATGTTGCATCAACTAATATATTTCTATGTTTAGAATGGGTTTCCACTGAAGAAACGTGTAAAAATGATGGGAAGTCATCAAGAGGAAGACAACATTCCAAATCACCAACATGAGATGGTCAGAATCAGAACTGAATAGTTTGTTATAGGGAAGGAACAATTGACTCAGGCTATAAATGATGGTGGTATCCATGAAAGAGATAATTCAGATCAATCATAGAGGAACTTGTTAGTAGTATATCATCTACGGAGTAAACATCCCCCCTCATTTATATGATCATCTAGCCATGTGACAGATGAATGTTGGATTAATTCATTGGATACGATTTTCAATGTTATGGGTTTTTTAGAACCTCAAATGGTTAGTCATTATATTTACCATTATTAAGGTGAAGTTAATCAGTGGTGGTCAATGGATAAAAATATCATGTATCGTGATGAAATTTATGCACTTTATTGGGATGAATGCACTGTTATGTTTCTTTAGAAGTATTTTCTTATGTCAGTTCCACATAGGATGAAAAAAAAAATTATTGGAATTGAGGCAGGATGATGACTCAATAGATTTTTATGAAGCAAAATCCACTTGATTGGGATGGTATGATCCAAGTTTTATATTGAATGTATATAGGAAAATCAATTGATTTTACTCAAAATTAAAGTTAATGTAATGAAGGGAATTAGAATCTCATGAGTTAAAAAGTAATTCTTTTTTTCAATGTGCATAGAAGGTGGACATGGGTTTTTCCAATGATCATGTCTTCTTTTAAAAAAAACATAATAAGAGATCTTGGTGGTATACTAAATGGAATAACTATTCAAAAAAGTTTATGGTATGAAATTTAAGTTTACAGTTATTGAAAATTGTGCTAAAATCATAATGGGGAATGCCTTTAGAATTTTAGTAAGTGCTTCCGATGTGGTAAAATGGGACATAATGCTCATGATTTTACAGAAAAATATTAGGGTAATGGCATGACAAATTCTGATTTGGATTTTATAAAATGTTCTATGTTCAATGAAATTGGTCATTATGAAAATGAGTTTCCAAGGAAGAACTCGAATGAGGGAAAGTAGTATGACTACCAGCAAAAAGGGGTGGTGAAATTCATTGTAGCAACTTCAGTAGATATTGGTCCATCAAATGAATTTGTTTCAGGTACATTATTTGTTTAATAATATTATGCCAATGTTTTGTTTCATTCAAAGTCCACACATTCATTCATTTCTGTGAATTTTTCTAGTAAATTAGGAATTCAATATGAAGATATGAATCGTGATATTGTGGTAAAAACAAATGGAGAAAATGTTGAGAAAAAAATAAATTAAAAGAATAATCATTTACTAGTATCTAGAAATAATCTACATGAAATCCATATTGTATTCCCTATAGAAGAGTTTGATGTTATTTAGGGTATGGATTCTCTTTCTATTTATCATGATAAGATTCACTACAGAGCTATAGAGGTCAATTTTCAGAATGAATTTCCGTTTTTGTACAAGAATGAACTCTTAATTTTGATAATATATTAGGAATATGAGAAACTAATAAAATATTGCAATGATTGTTACCTTTCAAATATTGTTGAAAAAATGGGATGTTCATATTAATGGTGTGGTAGTGGTAAAAGTGTTTTTTGATGTTTTTTCTCATGGGTTTCTGGGTATAATACCTAATAAAGAAGTAAAATTTATGGTTAACTTTGTTATTGATGATAAGAAAATTTCAAAACCCCCTTATCGAATGACTCAAATTGAACATTTATAGGTGAGAATAAATTGAAGGATTTATAAGGTAAAGGATTCATTCAACCTTGAACATCATCATGGGGTGATCAGTTCTTGTTTGTTAAAAAGAATGATTTTTCAATGAGACTATTTA
Organism: Viscum album; assembly: GCA_963277665.1. NCBI lineage: Eukaryota > Viridiplantae > Streptophyta > Magnoliopsida > Santalales > Viscaceae > Viscum > Viscum album. The sequence continues at coordinate 1,529,370,420 of OY728120.1, read as the reverse complement.
TTGATTATGGAGCATTAAATAATGTAGCTATTAAGAGAAAGTAACATTTTTCACATATAGATTATTTTCATGATCAGATCTATGAAGATTGGTATATATCAAAGATTGATTGGAGGTGGTGGTACTAACTATTGATATTAATGGAATCAGTCATTCCAAAAGGCATTTCGTACTAGATAGGGCCATTATGAATTTGTAGTAGTTCCTTTTGGGGTAAGAAATCCACTTATTGTATTCATTGATCTTATGAATATATTTTTATTTGAGATCGTGGATAAGTTTGTGGTTAGGTTCATTAAATATATTTAGGAATATTATAAATGTAAATAGGATTATTAAATTCATTTAAGGGTTGTCTTGTAAACCATCAAAGAAAATAAACTGTATGGGAAATTCAGCAAGTGTGAGTTTTGGATACAAATAATTTAATTCCATGGTCACATTATTTATAATGATTGTGTAATTTTTGATCCTACTAAAACAAAATATGTTAAATAATGGATAAGGCACCCAAATATAAAAGATATTCGTAGTTTTTGGTGTTTAGCATGTTATTACGGAATGTTTTTTGAAAATATTTCACAGTTATATATCCCACTAACTACAGTAACTCGAAAAGGTTTTATGTTCATCTGGAAAAAGGAATATGATGAATGTTTTCAGAAATTGAAATTAATATTGGTGAATGGTCCAGTTTTGGCACTGAATTCTAAAATTGATTAATTTGATATCAATAGTGATGACCAGTTTGAAGGACATGGCTATGTACTTATGTAGAATAATCAATTAGTTGATTACTCTTCACATTAGTTGAAACCATGAGAGTTAAATTATAATACACATAATTTTGAATTTTTAGATGATTTTTGCGCTAAAAAATTTGAGAAATCATTAGTATGTCCTAAATTGTGAAATATATACAGACAAAAAATGTTTGAAGTATATATTAACTCAGAAATAATTAATCATGAGATGGAGGAGATGGCTAGAATTATTAAGAGATTATGATTGCATGATTCATTAAAATTTAGGAATGAAAAATTATGTGGTTGATGCTTTCAGTAGAAAGGGAAATTATACATTAAACTTGTTACATTTGAAACAACATATTTTGGATTTTATTTGATGAATTTTGGATTCGATGTTATTGGTGCAAGGAATTACTTTGTATTGTTTCAGGTCACTGTGAAATCATAACTATCATAATGAATTACGAAAACACAGAAACAATATAATGATTTCCAAAAAATAAAGAATTGGTTCAGAAGGGCATGTTACCTGTATTTAACATTTAAAACGTTTTTGTTTTGATGTTTGGAATGCAGTTATGTGTTCATTATGATTCACAGTTGCAGAAAGAGTTGTTATGTGAAGATCAAATTTCACCATTTTTAGTTCATCCTAGAAGTAGTAAAATGTATAGATATCATCAAGAGTAGTACTAGTGGGATAGAAGAAAATAGATTTTGTGGACTTTACAATGATGTGTTTGAATTTCAACAGGTTAAATATGAATGGTAGTTACAGAAAAGGGATTATTCTTCCTCTAGAAATACCATTGTGGAAATTAAAATATGTGTATATGGGTTTCAGAGTGGGATTCCACTAGAAAACTCAATGTAACAATTCGATTTGGGTTATTATAGATCGATTGACTGAATTCGCTCTTTTTCCTCATATTCAGGATACTCTATATCTATATCAACATTCTCAATTGTATATTAATTAGATTGTTAGGTTACATGGAGATCCAATTTCCATTATATCTAATCGGGATCCTAGGATTACTTATAAATTTTGGAAGGGCCTTCAAAAGTCATTTAGAACTGAATTAAATTTCAGTACATATTTTATCCTCAATCAAATGGGCAGTCAGAACAAACTATTCAACCCTTGGAAGATATGCTATGTGTTTGTTCCCTGGATTATCATGGATGTTTGGACCATCATCATTCATTGTTTGTGTTTTCTTTTATAAATAGTTTTCATTCTATTATAATGATGTAAACATTCGAGGCACTATATGGAAAATGATGTTGAGATCCAGCTTTTTGGGATGATTTTAGTTGAAGTAATTTGACTGAACCCAAATTGGTAGAAGAGATGGGAGAGAAAGTTCAATTGATTCAGAAGCCCATAATAATAGCTCAGAGTAGGAAGAAATGTTATGTGGATAATCGGAGGTAGGATCATTCTTTCAAGGTAGGGGATCATTTAATTCTAACAGTCTCTCCATGGAAAATGTTGATGAACTTTATTAAGAAGGGAATGTTGATTCTGAGGTTCATTGGACCATATGAAATCCTAGAGAATGTTGGATTAGTTTCTTACATAGTGGCTTTGACTTCATTTTTATCCTAGGTACACAAATTTTTTCATTTTTTAATGTTGAGAAAGTATATACCAGATCCATCTCATATATTGAGCCCAACGATAGTTTAGTTGGAAGAGAATCATTCTTATGAGGAACAACCAGTCCAAATTCTTGACCACAAGGAGAAATTGTTCTGGAATAAGGTAACCCATCATGTAAATACTTTGTCAAGTAACCATATGGTTTAAGATGGAACAAGGGAATCTGAGAATGCTATAATAGAGCACTTATTTGATATTTGAATAGAATTTTGGTGACACAATTCCCAACAGAGGGGAAGGATGTAACAACCCATGTATTTATAGACTGAGACATTTTCATTTCTATAAATATTAATAACAAAGATATTATTTTTACAATAAATGGGAAACTTTTTTTTGATTGCATTCTCCACACGCAACAATGGTTTTCTTTGTAATCTTACAATGCACACAACATTGATTTATACTACAAAATAATATAATATTATTATTATTTTAAATTGTAGTTAACCCCAAACTGTTGTAATGGAGTAAATGAACATAACACACCATATTATGATTATACATGTTAGTTAAATGTTTTCTCATTAATCCAATAAAATTTAGAGGCTTAAATTGAGAATGAATACATTTTTAAGCATAAATACTCTAATATTATTAAAATGTTATTCTCCATCCATCTAATGGAGAACCCTTTTTAAAGTTAGGATTTTATTCTTTAATATGTTCCAATAGACAAAATATACATCTTCTTTAGAAGTAGTATATCAAAATTTACATTGTTAAATTTGTTTTATTTTTATAATAATGTTCATTTTTTAATGAGTAAAGAAACTTACTGCATTTTAAGTCAAAAAAATAATTTCATCTAATTTAGTTACAAAGTTAGATTACCCATTTAATTGGTAGTAAAGTTTAATTTAACTCAATTTTTATCATTTAATCCAATGTTGGTCAACATTCGTAATTTCCATTTGAAGATAGACATAAACACTTTTCAATATTTTGATTGTTTTTATTTCATTAATAAAACATTATGGTTCTTAAAATGAGAATTAATTTTATATTAATTTCTACAAAATATGTGTTTTTAATTTCAGAAAAACAGATTCCATATTTTGAATCATGTGGTCCAAGTTCTGTAAATAGGATCCTTTTATTTTTACACATTTTGAATAGTAACTTCAGTAATTATATTATTTGCCTTGGTTAAAGGTTAAATATGGTAAATAAGGGTAATAATTAATATTATAATAATATTTAGTTGACCTAACATGTGTGAAAATCCTATTGGATGCGATATTCCCAACCAGGGGCATCATTGGGTCAATTTTGGGATCCCATTGAGCTACATGCATGGGAAATTGACATTTTATAAGAAATTATTAAAAGTAAAGAAAAATGTCACTTAATCATGTATCATTTACTAAAATAATTTTTATATGGGTTTATATAAGTGATCAATTTGAATATAAAAAGTACTTAGAAATCTAGAAATATTTCCTACATCATGGTAATTTATTTATAATTTGTAGATAAAAAATATTTAATTTTATTTATGACACAAGGATGAGCTTTTTATTTCCTATTTAATTAATGATTTAAAAAAATGAGATCATAAATTCTAAAATAAATTTATTAAAAATATTTTTATTCCATCCCCAAATTTTAGGGATTATTATGACCTGTTTGATTTTATTTGTTGATGTTTGATCGAAATAATCATGTTGTTATAGATATTTTTAAACGTCTTGATAAAAATAGTAAATAAGTTGACATAAATGAGTTTTTTGAAAAAAATACTTTTATAAAATGATTAAATAGTCCTAAAAATATTTGATTGTTCCACATCACATAGATAAGGTTTCAAATGAAATTATTTAACCACTTTCGGTTCTATTGTGATTTTATAGTAAATATATTAATCATATAGTATGAAAATACAAGAAGACATGGTAAGATTCAATTTAGATAAGTAAGTGTTAAAAAAATATAATGTCCAATTTTTGATCTGGACATGTAAAAATCCCATTGTATGAGAGTTTTTCTAACCAAAATAGTCCTAGATTTTTAATAAATGACTGTTGGAACATTTGAAAACGAATATGATTTTATAAAAAAAAATAATACATTCAAATATTCCTAAAGTCCCCCTCCTCCCTGTTTTAAAAGGTCATCACCTCTAACCGTATAATCACACCACTAAATCCTCTAGGATAGCCCAAAATCTAACCCAATGAGCTCCCAAAATACCTATATTACTCATATAATCTTTACCTTGATAATAAGGCAATTAAATAATTCCTTTTATATTAAATCCAAAAGAGTTACCCCATTTGAGTTAATGTCTTATATCAAGATTGTTTCATTTATTTTCCTTCTCCAACCCCATAAACTCTCTTTATTCCCACGTTTTATAAAAAAACTAAAATATTCTATATACTAGTACAATTTTATGATTAATATTATAATTATAGTTACACACATCATCATATAATTGATACGAACATATTGTTTTTGTGTACGGCGAACTACTACCTCACGAAACAATGATTGTACGATTTCCCCTACCTCATCTCACGGTGGCCATTTAGATGGAAATAAATTTGTAAATGTTAAATATATTATATTTAAATTTTATATATGATTATATATTTTTCATTTATATCATATCATTATGCTTTCCATAGTGTGTAAATAAGATAATTTCATTTGAGAAAGTGCAGAATACCTCCCCCTCAACATGATATTATTCGTTCATTCCATACATGGAACATATAAAGTATTTCATTAGTAAACATATGTAAATTATGTAAAATATAATATTATATTGGAAATATAATATACCTATTTATCATTTATTTTTCATTCCTTTAAATATGAAAAAGAAATGAAAGTAGCATTCATGCGTACGTAAGGATTACCATCTCCATGAAAAGTGCATTTCATTTCTTATCACGAAATTTTATTTACAATTATAAATAAAAATATATACTCGATATATATGAAATTTAAATAAAGTATAAAATTCAATATATAAAAGGATTTTGACCACATGGACAGTTTTTAATTATCACAAGTTCATTTCTGACTCATGTATCTAATATTGACAAAACTACAAGAATTAACATATATAATTTTGTAATGTTTATTATGTTGTAAAAAGTGATATAAAAGGAATAATATATATGAATAAGGATCTTAATCATTTATAAATTATAATTATTATATTCTTGAAGAGGAACAATGACCATATGTGATGAGTCTGATTGAAGGTAAGGGACTCCATCTCAATCTCCTTTCATTGAGACTTATTTTGATTTATACATGAATTTATTTAATATGGTGTACAAAACACATTTACAATTAATTTCATTCAAAGGGATACTTTTTCTATGAATCATTTTACCAAATGAACAAAATAATTTTTCTTTTTAATGTACACAGCTATAATGACCTACCCACCACCGCGAGCATTATTTTCTATTTAGATTCATTAATAAGTTGTAATGTTTTTAAATGAAAAATAAAATACCATATACCATTTTTAAATATTTTTTATTTGAAAATGATTTTTATAATGGGTTTATTATTTATATATATTGAGATGATATATTTTTATTCCAGTGATGAAATTTTATCTTTCCTTTATGCTTGTTTTACATGTTATAATTTTTTAATGGTTCTTGGGAATTGGTTAAGTATACGGGTGGTTACATGTCAAACCATGGGCGGGTGAGACCGAGATTGATCTCCAATTCTTTCAGTAATGAGAAGGAAATAAATGTTAATTTTTCACCTAATATATTTAGGGAATAAATTTTGAGATTTATTAGAAACATAACTCCCTATATTGGTTTGAAAGTTATAATATAAGTACGTTACGGATTCCACAAGTTACCTTTATAATTTACAATATCAATTTGATATTCATAAATTTTATTATTTCATGATGTATGATAAATGTATTATATTTTATGATTGATTATTATGATGTTATTATTTTGTATGTATTGTTGGACTAATGTTTTCATTACTTATTTTATAACCCTTACTGAGCATTTTATTCTCATTCAATGTTTGTTAAAACAATTTCATAGCATTTAAGGAAGGGTAAGAGAATGAAAGAATCCCAGAATATTTAAATCAAAAAAATAATTATTATTTTAATTAAGGAGATTTATTATTGTGAAATTTTTTTGGATTGAGTAGAAGTGTCTATATTGTAATATTTCAAATGTAATGTAACAGTTATAAAAGAATTATCGAAAACTATAAACCTGAAAAGATGCTCAATGTGAATTAATGATTTAGTCATGGTTAAGTAAATTTTTAGGGCTAGAGCCTTATATTATCTCTTTATTCATGAAATGAATATTTATGTCTATATATTGACACAGGAAGATTGAATATTAAATTTGATCATATCACACAATCCCTAAAAGAATGATATTTCTTTAATTAATTCCCCAGATATTTAAAATAAACCAAAATGACCTGATGTGGTTAGCATATATAGATAAATATTCATATAATGAAATAATACATTAATCATTTAAACCATTACAATAATACCAAATAATAAGATAAACGAATGACTCCTCCATAAATATTTTAAAAATAACAATTTCCCAAATGACAAAAGGAATTTAATGCACATTTTATTTCATGATAAATAAAAAAATATCTCCAAAAAATATAAAGATTCATAAGGTCATATTTTAAAAATTTATATATCATAATAATATACTCTATAAAATATGATGTCTATTTCCATATATATATCTGGAATCACCAGAAATCCAGAATAATATCATATATAACCCCAATAAATTAACACATTAATCATAACTAAATTTATTTTACATTATTCATAGTATATTTCTAATATATTGTATTTATCATTATTATATTATTCCAAATATATTTTTAAATCACATGGTATTATAAATGTTAAAATGGATGATTCTAAATATTAATACCCATCATTAACTCAATCTGAAATATCATATAAACAATAAATATTATCAACAACTTTAAACTAATGTCAAAAAATATAGAATAATTACTCCTCAAATAACATTGTCACTATAACATATGCCAAAATAGAGAGTCGTATACAGATAAATGTCTATCAAAATACTATATATCAAATTACACACCAAATCATAAAACCCAAAAATTCATATATATTCCATTACATATATGATCAATCATATACATATCAACCCAAGAGAATTTTGGATTATCCCATATCAAGGTTGAGTATTAAAGGAATAAATACGTTATATTCTCTCATTCAATATAATGGGTCATTGAGAAAATGTTAAGTTACTAAAGAGTAAACCTTTATATTTTAAATTATGTTGTACGTTAAGGTATCACTGACATTGAACCCAAATACAGGATGATATATATTCAACCGACTCCTTTCTTGGTTAGTACCTATATATTTATCTATGATAAAAACATAACAAATTATAGCATCCATACATGGTAATATTTTTAGAAAACCCACATAATCTATCTATCAAAAATGAACTGGGATATTATCAAGTTAATGGAATTATCCTTAGAGAACATGATACTGTTCTATTACTAAATATAGGTTTTTTGATTATTGTGCATAAGTTTTCTACTAATATTTCACTGATTTCAACTTTATTGTTTCTGATTTGGGATGCCTAGAGTCAATGGTCAGTTTATTATATTTGAACATTATTTATCTGATCACATCCCAAATGATAAAATATTTTATAATCCTTGGTAAACAATGCAATTAATTTAATAACCAAAAAACATAAAATTAGACACCATATTTTATTTGGGGGAGTCGTTATTATTTAGAGAATATCCTTCCATATCCTTTATAGTAATAATCATTGAATCCCAATGAAAATAGTCGAATCAAATGGGTCATATTAGATTGAAATAAATGGTTATATATATCAAAATAAGATTTATTAAAATATGTTTTAGTCGATATGAAATTTTAAATAAAATAGAACACTCGATTTTTTATAAACAAATAGACGGATGAAAATTTATATGTCTGGAATAAATGTTGACTATGAAATAATTAGTAAATAATAAAATGACCTTTATAGTGATACATGGTTATCATAATGATATATATAATCACATTGAAATCAATAAATGATTCTATAATGATGTAACTCATATTTTCTTCCAACATGAATGTATCTTTGAGGAATCATTCCCTGGAATATTTCATAAACGGGTGATGCCTCATCCAAATAACCAAATGTTTAGTCTCAAGAGACCTACTGATTCACCGAGTCTCATTGGGATTCTTATCTTCAATGGTTACATCCTAACATTATTATATTCATAAAATAATAAATAATAAAATATAATTAAAAGTAATTAACAATTAATAACTGTATATATTGGAAGAAGTATAATATCAATCTCCAATACATTCCCTTAAAATAATAATCATATTCAATAAAGATGAATATGTTTTATGTTATCAATTTATTAAATCCACTATAATGATTTAGAATCATCAATGGATGTTGATATTTAAGATATAACTTTTAAATGTTCGTAGGATGAGTTTTTAAGAAAAACACACTTTTCATTTTGAAATCACTTATTTTAAAAAAGAAATTATTCATAAATATTAAAAAATTTATTTTCTTTTAATGTATCCATGGAGACTAATAATGGTATGTTCTAATAATTTTTCATTAATTAAGGTATATAATTGTTTTCATATCATATAAATTGAAATAAGGATTCCTTTCTCACTTTTTCAAAACTGTCAACGTAGAATATATTAGAAAATGATTATAATATTCCCATGAAATTTTTACATGGAATTTAAAAAAAGGAAATAATTAAATTTTAAAAATATTATTTGAAATTAAAAGAATTATTTTAATAAATTTAAATGATATATAGACATTTAAGATAAATACACCCGATAGAATAGGATAACACGTTTTGTTTTCCCTAAAAAAAATATTCTGGTATTTTGAGTCCACAAATTTTTAAAAAATTAAATAAAAACTTATAATACATATAAATATACATAGATGATGAAAATATATGGTGTTTAATACATAAATATCATATAATTCTAGAAGTCTACAAGTATTGATAAAAATCCAAAAGAAATATGGTATTGTGAAATAAATCCTTACCATGATCATATCATTGGAGTGAAAATTAATCAATGAGGTGATTCTATGATGAAAAATCATGTAATGACCCATCCCCTGGGGCTCGTGACATGACAACACCAAACCCACCTTCCATAGACCATGTGCTAGAGACTAGCAGCAGAATGGAATATCCCAAAAAAATGGAAGACATTTCCTTTAATCGTGTACACACACAACATGGAATATTGCACTAATAAAACCACAATGGAATGAAAATAGTACAGCCACCACAAAGTACCACCCCTAAGAGATAAAGGTGTAAACTAAAAGTAAAAGGGATTGAATACATGCCCATGTGAATGGAATGTACATCAAAACAAGTACAATATCCATGGGTTGTCCTCCAAGGATCCTTTCTGATTGGTAGATATAGCTGACTATTAGATGTCACTGCCGCACACCACGTCTATCGATCCACCTCCGAGCACAATCAAGACATGGCTCCCCAAAGTCTCAGCCATAGTTTTTCATCTTCTACACAATGCACAATAGGTGTGGGAGATGCTCTTGTAGGGGTGAGTATAACAATACTGAATAGGGTCCCCAAGAACCCTAAAGGTCTTTTCGAAATATTTAAACGAAATACCATAAAGAAATATAGCAATGTAATGCACATAGAAAAAGGCACAGCTCACACCACATATAACTTCATTACAGAAGTATTGATGATTATTAAAAAAGACAAATCATTTTATTCTATTGAGAGTTTATGCTACAGATCTATGAAAGGTCCCTCTATGACTGTTCCACGATGGATAACTCACCAGTTGATCCATGACTGGTCACTCTATGGCTGATCCCTGATGGGTCCTGCTACTACAGATCCATGAAGTTTCACTATCAATAATATCCATGAATGGTATCTCTAATTAAGATCTAAAAATGGTAACCATTATTCTTATACACAAATAGACTCTTTTATGCTGATCCACAAAGGGTCGCTTTTATGTTGATCCACGAAGGGTCTCTCTTAATAATTTCACCAGAGGTAGACATAGGGTTTCCAAAAATAGAATTATTGATTTCTATAAGATATGATCCTCAAGTAATAAGTCAAAAATCAACTTCAACTATGTCCCACATATAGTAACCCAACGTATCATCTCATATTACGGGTCCCAATGGAACTGAAGATGTGTCGAACAGACACACCGTATGTAGGATATGTAATTTTTGTAAAAAATTCCTAGTTGGATTTGAGCCCAATCTAATCTATCTGTACTGAAATCTCAACCAAAATTCATGTAGAGTATCATATAAGTAATTATTCATCACATGGGTCCTCATTCCATAGATGACACATCAATCAGAACCGTGGTTTGAGAGATATTGTCATTTTTGTAAACATGGGTCGGTTACGTCCTAACTCATATCTGGTTGGTCATGGGTCTAATCCATTGGGTCACCCAGTGACATAGTTTTATATGACCAAGAACAATATGGAATTATGATCTCTTTTTACTTCTTGGGTGGCTTATTGATGGATGTATCAACGGTTTAACTTTCTATCCCTGTCAACTTACATGGACCAGCTCATGAAACTGACCGCGCCGCTCGGGCATCCTGGTTGGCTAGCATGATCGACATGAACTGATTGGGGGAACACACAGCCTGTCTACCAATCCTCCCCATTTGTTCAAACGCAACCTGTGAGTACGTGTAGCTCCTCCAGGTTGTTCTTGGTGGCACCATGTCACTAGCACACTGCCAAGGACGTCGGTTCATGGCTGCCGAAGCGGACCACCATCGGTGTGAAAATGGTTCTTTAGTGGGTCACCAGAATTGCGTATGGGGGCCTTTGTTGAATTGTCTATGCCTATGGGATCATAAGGATACCACCATTACATTTAACGCATAAAACATTCAATGGTTTCACTTTGAATGTTCGAACATGAATAACTCACAAGAACAAGCCAGGTGGACGGGCTCCAGAAATGTTCATGTTGGACCACGCCCTCCACGTTAGAGGTGTAATAACCCAAAAATTCATTAAGGAAAACTCCTCTTGGCCTAAATAATTTTTTTATGGCAATGTAAAACATATAGAATTTTTTGGATTTATGTTCAGGATTTTAAAATACCACTATGAATTGTGACTGTTGCTAATATAGATGTTGAACAATGATCACATGATTAGTATAAATATACGGATTTAACAATTCTAGTTTACTCAATCCAAAGAAGCGATGGCCTCATCCAGTAGACAATACCCATATGAAGCCCATTTTTCAGGTCTCAGATAGAAGGATGCTTCATTGGGCTTCGCTCTTGACCAATCTGAAGCTAAGCTTGAACACATTATGCTTGAGCGGATCCAACTACAGGGGAAGTGGAATTGTATAGAGATTACCAATTGAGCGGTGTTATTCGAGCCACCCCAAGAGTCAGCCACCATCGCACACCTTACCCTTCGTTCATATGTGGGTCTTATATGGTGTAATGTAACAATACCCTAGCACTATGACTATGTACATTATTTTTGTATAAAGAATGTACATTTATCTTATTATTATTACCTTGTAAACAGTTTTTAAAGCACAAATGGTATTTTTAGTTAATATTCGACTATGAACTCTATATTGATGAATTAATAGATTTATTTAAAAAATAATTTTTTAATAAAATATTATTATAATTTTTATGTTACTTGTTATTGAATATAAATTATCATATAATTTTAGGAATGCAATTTTATTTTTTATTAAGGATTAAAAGATGTTTTTGTCAAAAACCATGAATTTTTGATAAATGCCGATTTTTATTTATAAAGTAAAAATAAACATATTTAGAAAATTATTTAGATAAAATTCATATTATTTTTTAATCAAGATGTTGAAATTATCCTATGGTGAATAATTCTTAAATTTTCTGAGCCATTCGAATTTTTGGGTAAAATTTAAATATCATTTAACTATATAATGTTTTTTATGAAATCATAATGACTAAATAGTGATGTAATAAAATAATATTTAAACTTTTTTCATCAAATATATGTTTTAGAATTAATATAATGTTATTTTAGATTTTTTTATTTATTTTACAAAGATTTATTGGACCCTCAATGACTTATTCAACATTTTGTCTTTTTAAATTGTTTTCTTTGAGAGTCAGACTCACCTCCACATTAGCAACCCTATTATTTTAAGAATTTTGGACATTGTACTTATAAAATGTTTTTTCCACTTCCCTTTGGAAAACACCATGGGAAAACACCATGGGCTGGTTTGAGGTTTTGATTAGTTTAAGGTGAGATGTCCCAAACGAAAATAATAAAGAATACCCTCCCCTTTCCTATATAATCACAAACAAGCTCCCACATCCTCTTCACTCAATGCCCTTTTAGTTTGACCAACCCCTGAAATAATCTATCTATAATCCTCCAAAGGTGGCCCATGCTACCAGGAAGCCTCTATCAAGCCTCTCCCATGTTTTTGGTATCACACTTCCAAGTAAAGGATTTCATCCTTTCTCATTTTTTCCAATTATCTTTGTGTTGTTATACATTTTTTTTCAATTAAAAATGGTGGTGTATTATTTCTCCCCTCCCCCATAATTCCCTATTTATGTAAGGATTATGGGATAACCCTTTATCTCTCATTAATGCCACCCATGTACACACATTACCATGATGAAATTCAATGAGAGATTTCTCTCTCCTCTTTTACATCCAAGTAAATATTTTGTATTATGGATCTTAATTCCATTAAATTTTTTAGACATGTACCTATATGTCCCCAATACGTTCCATTTCATGTACATATGATGAGACCACTTTTCACTCTCATCAACAATTTTCAATAATCCTTTTATCACGTCGTTATGCAGTTGAAGTTGCCTCGCGTTTTTCCAATCCATGATCATTGTGTAGTGAATGCCATACCCATGTCACTGTCAATGGTATTCAAATTTATGAAAATATACATATTTAATGGTACTTTTATGTATTTACACTATATTACTTAAATCTGGAATAACATATGATGTTGATTGATTCCATTCTATTTGATCCATGCAGTACACTTATGCATGAAATGAAATGTTTATGTACGGTGCGCCCTCATAGAGATCCAATGCATTGGTTAATTTATTGTATCTTGATATGTCGTGTGCAATGAGTGTTGACCCAAGAAAATTCATTTGAAATGAGGTTTTACTCATGCTTCATGTGAAATGATTGTTTACTCATGCTCTATGTGCAATGAGCCTTGGCTCATGATGATTCAATGTTATGTGTTGTTTCCACATTTCCATGTTATGATTTTCATAAATTATCATTATTTTATGTACAGGTTTCTCTTGTTCTCCATTGATATGATTTTGTCTCACATGTATTGTATTTATCATGTTATTCAATGTTTACTCTCTTACTAGGCTTCATAGATCACCCTTTTCTTTTCCATGTCCTCATGTTATCCCATGCAATGCTAAATTCGAGGGATAATAGTGGTCATGAAAAGGATGTTTTCAATAAAGATATTTTTTCATGATTTAAGTTGTTAGGTGATGATCCCAATCCCCAAAAACAGTTGATCTCTTGATCATATAGATTGTATCATGTGAAAATTTTATGTAAAAAATCATGTATAAGTTTGTAATAAGTGCTGGGTTATTGTAGTTGATATCAGTGGATTGGTTTTTTTATTATCCGGATTAGGATTAAAAAACCCAATTGAAGCCGTAGAGACATAAATAACTATAATAAAAATATCCCTTAATTTTGGTCGGTATTGAGTAAGTCTTTTATCACGAAAATACATCCATGTCTAGAAACGATCAGGTAGAGGAAGCTCTAGCATAGATGTACCTAGGGGTGAAAACACAACAAAAGATTTTCGGGCTTGACCTAGGGTATCCTAGAACACAAAAATGGGTCGTGAAACACTCTTGGTTATCACACTCATGGGGAACATGATTTGATAAATTAAGAATCATATTATAAGACATTAATAAGGAAATTAAAAAAATAACCCTATGAATATATGTAGAAAGTAGATAATGGATATCATATACTGAAGCCAAAAGATTTATAAGACAAGGAAATAAAAATTATTTTTATGTTATCTATTTTTCCATGGATTTCCCATTAGGTGTTACCTCTAACTTTCTTTTTATTCTATCCAATAGTCGGCAATAGGAGGACTCTAGATAACAATAGATATGAAGACCAAAGCGATGATTGTTCTAATAAGATGACCAATATGATGGGAGAGGGAATCCTGAACTTTTTCATGATACTCTCTCAATTAACTCATGCATTTAATAGAAACATGGGTCAAGAGGAACTTTCAAACCCACCAATGAAAGAAAAAGTCACTATCAAGAGCATAATGAGACAAAGGCATCCAACATTTAATGGATCATTTGATCCCTAAATCACTGATCAATAGATCAAATCCATTGAAAATATATTCTCCATCCATCAATGATCTGAAGAAGACAGGGTTGTCTTGGATACTTATCGTATAAAGGGTGAAGCTGATCTATGGTGGTTGTTGATCAAAAATATAAAGCATCAGGAGGAGATTGAGGTGTCGAAATAAAAGGATTTATAGAAGATGATTTTGGATAAATATTATTCATGCACCCTCAAACATAATATGGAATGAGACTTCATTTCTCTCAAGAAATAATATGATGAATCTGTCAAAGCGTATGAAATAAACATAAAAAGGTTTGAATGATATCCTTCTGGCTTTGTCGTTACTCCTGAATGCAAGGTTGACTGCTTATTTGTTGGGCTAAAACCTAGCATACGAAAAGCACTGGAGATCCACAACATCGACAGCTATAAGGATATTGTCTGATGTGCCCTCAGAGTCAAAATGGATATCATAGAATCTAATATGTTTCATGTGGATAAGAAGTGTAAGGTGGACTTAAATGCTAGTGGTCTGATGGATAAATCGAACTTCTCTAAGAAGATCCATCACCCCACAAGCCAAAGGTATACAGAGAAGCACCTTGGAAATTTCATGATAAAGACAAGGAAATGTATTTGGTGTGGAAGAGAAGGGTAGCTAGTTGCTAACTACCGACGAAAAAAAAATCAGTGGTTGTAATAGAAGAGAGGAATGATCCCTTCAAACCTCGACATGTTGTTCATTGCTACAACTGCAAGGAACTAGGGTATCATTCAAATCTGTGCCCAATGCAAAGGGTTTTTTGTGGCAACCAACAATCTCAAAGGCATAAAGGGTGAGATTCCTCCATCACTACTGTCGATGTGAACCCCACAAAAAAAGTGGTGACATTTATGCTAGTTATACATTCATGAAAAGATAGTTTAATTTTTGATTATGCCCTTACACATTCTTTTATATCCTGAATGTTTAGTAGTACAATTCCAGCACCACCAAAAAGCATGGAAGTGAAGATGTCGGTGAGTATGAAAAATGGGGAAATAATTTCATCCCATGAATATAACTCATACCCTATAATAATATGTGGATTGAATTTCTTGACAAACCTCATCATACTCTCTATGGTGGAAGTTGATGACATACATACCATGGATTTTCATTCCTTATATATAGCCAACATAAATTGACCTGAGAGTGAAATCACTCTCCATGTGGATAATCGACCCCCGAATCTATACAAATGCAAGGAGGAAGATGGATCTTATTTATCTCCATCATCTCAAGTGTGGTTATTACTTCCCTATGAGCAAGCGTATCTGGCTCAGATGATTGAGTCTAAGAAGGAAACAATCCTTGAAGACATGCCTATTGTGTGGGAATTCACTGAATTGTTTCCTGAGGAATTGCATGAACTTCCTCCTAAAAGAGATGTTGGATTATCTAGTGATCTAATAACATGGGTGTTTCCAATATCCAAGACTCTGTATAAGATGTTCGTTGTGGAGATTGATGAGCTAATGAATCAACTACAGGAGAATCTAGATAAATGGTTTATACGCCCATGTGCTTTTTAATTGGGTGCACCAATCCTATTCATCATGATGAAGATTGGATCAATGCGCCTTTGCATTTATTTTTGCGAGCATAACAAAATCACAATAAATAAAAAGTATCCTCTCCCATTAATTGATCACTTCTTCAATCTATTGTGTTAAGCACAATATTTTTACAAGGTAACATTATGGTCGGGGTATGGGTGATGAAAGAAGATATTTCCAGGACAACTTTTCGTACAATATACGAGAACTATGAATTCATATTAATGCCTTTAAGACTCACTAATTCTCTAGATATATTCATGGACAATATGAATAGAGTCTTTAGAGATTACCTTGAAAAAAAATTTGTAGTCTTTATAGATGATATTATGATATACTCCAAAACCATGGAGGATCGTGAGGAGCATCTAAGAACTGTACTAGAGACCTTGTGGATGGAGTATCTCTATGAAAAGCACAACAACTGCGAGTTCTGGATTAAGGGAGTCTCATCCTTAGGCCATATCATAACATGCAATAGGATATCTATGGATTCCTCCAAAATATATCCAATTGAGTGATAAATGAGGCCAATAATGGTAACAGATATTTGTAGCTTCTTGGGGATAGATGGATATTATCAACGAATTGTGATAAATTTCCCATCGTTTCACAACCCTCTAACCAAGATAAATCGGATGGGAGTATTGTTTTCATGGAGTAATGATGAGAATAAATCATCAAGGAGTTGAAAATGAGTCTTATTAGTATGCCCATGCTCACATCACCCACAAGTGGAGAAATTTATGTGTTATGTAGTGATTCTTCGAAGAAGGCCCTGGGATATTTGTTGATACAAAATGGAAATGTCATTTACTATGCTTCATGGAAGTTGAATGTTCATGATGAAAACTATCCAGCACATGATCTGGAGTTGGCTGTAGTGATCTTCGATTTAAAAATATGGTGGAATTATCTCTTTGGGGAGATGTGTGAAATATATAAAGACCACAAAGCCTCATGAATATATTCACATAGAAAGATTTGAAAATGTGACAATGAATATGGTTTGATCTGATCAAATAATATACATTCTCAATCCATTACCATCATGGGACAGAGTACAAGTTGGAGGATTCTCTAAGTAGAAAGGACCCAATTAATCTATAATTGATGAGAATTGAGAAGGATCCAATATTCTTGGACTTGTTGAAGATGAACAAGGAAATCATATAGAAGGGAACATAATCAATCCATTCAGAAATGATTTGTCAACCATCTCTTTTGGAAAGCTTAAAGGATGCTCAAAAGTATGATGTGTTAATTAAGAAGAATGGTGAAGATATCAGAAAAGGGAATTCCTTGGATTTCAATGTTAATGAAGAAGGAATTGTGAGATTTGGGAAAAGACTATGTGTTCCATCAAGTCCAGACCAAAAAAAAAGGATCTTTTGGATGATGAAGAAAGTTAAAATTTCTCTATTCACCCCATAAGCACAAAGATATATCGGGATCACCTAGAGCAATATTTCTGGGATAATATGAAGAAGGAGATCGTTGAGTATACATCAAAGTGGCTAGTGTGTCAGAAAGTGAAGGTAGAGATGTAGAAGTCTAAGTGGATGATTCAATGATTTCCCATACCAACATGGAAATGGGAGAACATCACCATGGACTTTTTCACCAGACATCCGAAGAGATCAAAAAAAACAATGAAATCTTGGTTGTTTTGGATCATCTTCCAAAGTCTGTCCACATCATTGCAATTAGAATATATTTATCATTTGATCAACTGGAATAGATATATACCAGGGATGTAGAAAGGATTCATGGAATACCACTATCTATTGTATCTGATCGAGATCCAAGATTCACCTCTATGTTTTGGAAGATTCTTCAACATGCTTTGGATACTGAACTGAACATCAGAACGTTATATCTTCCTCAATCAGATGGCCAATCTATGAGAACTATTCAGACACTAGAGGATATGTTAGGATCATATTCTATGGACTTCAATGGATGGTGGGACCAAAATATTCCACTTGTTGAATTGTCATACAATAACATTTTCTAGTTGAGCATTTGAATGGAACCTTAGGAAGAACATTATCAGAAGAGGTGCAGAACATTGAAATGTTGGGATGAATTTAGTGATCATAACCATCTAGGATAGTAAATGGTCGAAGAAATGGTGGAGAAGGTGAAAACCCTTCAGTAACATATCAAGGAAACCAAGAATTGACAGACGAGTTATATTAATAAATGTCAACGAGAAATTGAGATTAATGTTGGAGACATATTATTTCTACGCATATCTCCATGGAAGAAGGTAATGAGGTTTTGAATGAAATGGAAGTTATGTCCTAGGTACATCATCCCCTATAAGATTCTTGATAGTGTTGGGGTTGTGGCCTATCGACTATAACTTATACCTACACTATCCAAAGTACACGAGGAATTTCATGTATTGTTCTTAAGGATGTACATACCAGACCCTTCTCATGTACTCTCTATAGAGGTTGTACAATTATTGGATGATGTTTCTTATGAGGAGAAACCTGTGATGATCTTATATCATAGAGAAACATTTCTACAAAATAATACAACGCCCCTCGTCAAGGTGTTATGGAGAAACAACATGTTCAAAGAAGAGACATGGGAATCAGAGGAAGTGATGAAGCAATGTTACCAACCTATATTTTTTGTGGGAAAAGGAAATTTCAATAGTGAAATTTCATAAGTGGTGAAGATTTTAATGACCCCAAAATTCATTAATGAAAATTCTTCTTAGTATATTAAAATGACTTCCTCTGGTTATGTAAAACGTGTGGAATAATTTGGATTTATGTTCTAGATTTTAAAATACCATTATGAATTGTGATCATTGCTAATATATCCATTGAATAGTGATCACATGATTAGTACAAATACAGGGGTTTAACAAATCCACTTTACTCAAAAAATGGAAGTGATAGCCTCATCCAGTAGACTTTCCATGTATGAAGCCCATTTTTCAGAGCTCATAATGTAGGTGGCGTCATTGGGATTCACTCTTGACCAAGCCCAAGCCGAGATTGAACATGTTAATTTTGAGCGGAACCGACTATGTGAGAAGTGGAAGTTATTTGAGATTACCACCCGAGCGATGTTATCTAAGACACTCCAAGATTTTGTCACCATCGCACACCTTACCCTTCGATCATATGCGGGTGTTATAAAGGGGTTATTTAACAAGACCCTAGCACTCTGACTATGTACATTATTTTTGTATAAATAATGTGCATTAATTTTATTACTGTTACTTTTTATGTATTTTTTAAAGCACAAATAATATTTGTTGTTAATATTCAACTAAAAAATTTCTTTGATGAATTAAATGATTTTTTATTTTAATAATATTTTAATAAAATATTAATATTATTACTAAATTACTTTTTATTAAATGTAAATTATTTTATAATTTTATGAATGAAATTGTAATTTTTATTAATGTTTGAAAGATTTTTTGTCAAAACTAATAAAATTTCGATAAATGTTAGTTTTTGTTTTAAAATTAAAAATTGACATATTTAGAAATTTATTTAGATAAAATGATAATTATTTTTTGAATCAGAACATTGAAATTATCCAACAATGATTTGTTCCTAATTTTTTGAGACAGTCGAATTTTTGTGTAGAAATTAAATACTGTATAAATATATAATGTGTTTTATTAAATCATAATGAACCAATAGTGTTGTAATAAAATACTATAACAACTATGATTGGCCAATAAATGTTTAACCATTAAAATAATATGATTTCATATTTGATTGATTTATTTTACAAAGCTTTAGTGGACCCTCGAAAACATATAAAGCATTTTTTCTTTTTAAATTGTTTTCTTTGAAAGTGAGACTCACCCCCACAATAGAAAACCTATTATTTAAAGAATTTCAGACATTGTCCATTCAAAATATAATTTTACACTCCCCTTTAGAATAAACCACATGCAAAAACCATCGTCTATTTTTTTGGTTTTGATTAGTTTATTGTGAGGTGTCCCAAACCTAAATAATAACGAATTCCCTCTCATTTCCTATATAATACTACAAATGATCCCACTTATTCTTCACTCAAAGACTTTTGAGTTAGAACAACCCCATAAAACATCATTCTAGAATTTTCACAAGTTTCCCCAAACTCCCAAGAAGCCTCTCCCATGTTTTTTCAATCCTAATTCCATGTAAGGGGTATTTTCTTTTCTCATTTTGTCCAATTTTCATTAAGATGTTATTCCTTTTTGTTTTCAATTACAAAAGTTTGGGTATGATTTCAAACCTCCTCCATAGTGATCCATTTATGTATGGATGATGGTATACCCCTTTCTCATTCATTAATGACACCCATGTACACCCGTTACCATTCCAAAATTTTGTTAGGGATTTATCTCTCTTCTTTTACATCCAAGTAATTATTTTGTATTATGCATCTAAATTGCATTACGTTAGTGGGGACTTATATGTATATGATGTAAGAACCTAGTTCTTATTGATGAGGTATGGGTTTTTTCTTTTCCATTTTCTTTTTTTGTTTTTGATAATAAAAGGAAAACAGGGGAAAATCCAAAAATTTTGTGGGTACACACCTTGTACTTTTCCACACGCCATGTACTTTGGCCATGTGGGATGAGTACACGGGGCATGTAGGCATGCCAATGATGATGGGTATAAAAACTGACTACAAGCCATGTACTTAGAATTTACGCGCCGTGTAATCAGTAAGTAGGTGAACAGAAAGGTGGTGGAAGTAGCCTCCAGTTGAGAGACAGTACACGCCGTGTATTCTGAAATACACACCATGTACTCATGTCGATAGGTGAACAACGTGGTGGTGAAAAGTAGCCGCCAGAGGAACAGTAATATAATTAAATTACATGACGCGTAATTGAGATTACACTCTGTGTAGTCTGTTTTCTTCACTTAAAATGGGCAGTGGCTTCCCCATTAGGCCGAGGATGCAGAACACTCATTTGGAGCTCGGGAGAGAAGGCCGAAGCTTTGTGGAGATCCCGACCACACACCGTGAATCAGATTCTTCAACCGTCGATCATGTTTTAACCATGTAGGTGAGTTCATCCCTCTATGTGAGTCATTCTTTCCAAATCAACCTCTATGTAATGTTATTTACGTTTGAATGGAAAATCTCTTATTCCATATCTATGTCGTTCTGGGTCGTTTTGAGAGGTTTCTATCCCATATATCGATCTGTGGAGATCAAGGTACATGGTTCGATGTTTAATTAAAACTGTCATGTTGTTTTGGTGTACCATTGTGCTACACACACCTTATTGGGGTGTCTTATGGCTAATGCCTTGATGAATTAAAAACCTAGATTTACATATGTAATTTATTGAATAAGTATAAACTACTGTGTGGGATCGTTGAATTTATCCAGGGCCACCCCGTGGGTGCATTTCCTTTGTTTATCCATTTGGCCAGGATACCTGAGGGTATGACATGATATATCATGCTTTGAGTATTCATGAGAGAAAATGTATATATGTTTTCATGCTTATGTCTTGGGCTCGGCACATTTACTTGCTTACCTTAAGCGCAGTGTTTTCCTTATCCCAAGGGTAGTGTCCTGTTTAGCCTAAGGGTGTGGTTCTTTTATGCCTGATTGTAAGTGTATGTTTCACATTAGGGAAAAATTTCAAATGCTTGAGTTATTTAACATCTATGCCAGAGGGTAATCACCTGAGGGTTTCAATTTTGTTCGGCCCGAGGGTAAGATTCTGTTTAGCAAGAGGGAATGATTTCATTTTGCCTGAGTGCATGATTATGATTACTTGAGGGTAAGGTTTTTCATGTCTGAGGACTCTGTTTACATTTCAAATTCACAGTGGTGATTTGAAATCTTATACCTACCAAGCTATATCACATGCTTGGTATTGTTTTACCTTGTACATGTAAGATAGCTGGTTGTAGTTTTGTCGTGTCACTGTTTTGGAGATTGTTGGTTGAGGCTGAGTCTCAGAAACATATAATTCAATTATCATGAATTGTTAAATGTTAATTAAATGAAAGTGGAACTGGTGGTAGTATCTGTTTTGAGTACTTCCTAGTTTACTGTTTTTCCATTACTACACACTCCTGTAGCACAAATTCACTGATACTTGGGCATTGGCCATTGGTGGTTTCCCACTAGGATTTATTTCTCACACCCTATTTGGGTTCTGTATTGGGCCCAAACAAATTATATTGCTACAGGTGTGGGTATGGAAAAGGGCGCTTATATAGGTACTTCATTGTTGTAGAGGAGTTGGAGAGCATGAGACCGAGCAAAGGCTTGCGATGCGGCTGTGTTCCTACTGTACTATTTTACATTTCCTTTTTTGTACTTGTACCTTGTATTGGATTACTTTAGATTGCAGGGTATCTTGTTTGGGATTCTTTCTTAGAATTAGAGACATAAATCATCATATATATATATATATGACTGTTGTTATATTTTTATTCTGTATTATTATCCATTTCAGTTTGGTCTTGTTTACTACTTCCACTTTTGTATGCATGCATTTTGTTCGGCTATGTTACACATGAAAAATGAGGGCATAGTTTCAACACTATCAGACCTGGGCAATCGTATCTAGTTGGCAGCCTCTGGCATTTGGGGAAATGCACTTGAAGTTATGTGACCAACCAGGTCTGGGGCACCCGTTGAGTGGCACTCGGATCTAGGACGTTAAAAAGTTGTATCAAAGGAGTTATTTTCATTGACGTACTATTTGGATCCTATAATCACAAATATTATGGAATATTTAGTTGGTAATAAGATGTTCTTGAGAGTTGCTAACCCGAGTACAGGGAAAATCCAATTTACCTCGAGTTGAAATTTTAGTGATATTGCAATTTTACAATTGATTTGATTTTCACCATTGGGGGAAGCTATTGTTGTGTACAATATTTATTTTTATACCAGGGTTTTATTTAGATTCAACCGGATGAGATGAGGGTATTCCATCTCATGCATTATTTAGGTACATGTTAGAATCACATTTCATGCATAGTTTCCATGCCATATAGGTGCATTAGAAATTTCATGCTGATGCGATATATATTGTGCTAGTAAAAACATGCTATTTTGATAGATGCCTTGATAAATACCTGCTATTAGATATGGTATCATTATTTAATGTTTTGTAGAATGAACTCCATACCTTGGTTCTTGAGGTGTATTGGCCCTCATTGACCAGAGTATGGTGGATCATTGAAAAATTTAACTTGTTATTACATGTATACAATTCCATGATTTGATTATTGGGGAGTATGGGCCCTCATAGATCAAAATTTGGCACTTAGGTGTTGGATTCATTATTTTTCTGGGCTTCAGAGTAGTTTTTAAGGCTTATTGTCTTGAAAACCCTAGATGACACACCATGTAATTATGATTAAGCACCATTTAATCTTCTGTTCAGGAAGAAAAGATAAATTTTTATTTACACGACGTGTACCGTATGTACATGCCTTATAGTTTCTACCCGTGTTATAGGCCGTGCAGGAGGAAACATGTGGTAGTGAAACATTGATGGCACATGCCGTGTAGTTATTATATGTGCTGTGTTTTGTTGAACATGTGTCCTTTGTGTAACTAACAACACTATCGGAGAAATATGACCATATACACACCGTGTTAATAACGAACATGTTGTATAGTTTCAATTGGGGATCCAGCCGTGTACTGACTAACACGGGTCAGTGTTACCACTTCTTAAAACACGCCGTGTACCTGAGAAACATGCCATGTAGTCTTGACCGGCGAGACACCATGTGGACATGGTCGTGTGGCTATGGAAATGGGGTGGTGTACACGCCATGTGCGGGGGTAACACGCAGTGTAGTGTCAGTTGTGTAGTGTTATCCAAGTAGTTAGCTGTGTCACAATAAACATGGATAGTTCCAATTTAAGCAGTACATGTCATGTATATTTTTAACATTACATGTAATCAGAGCTGTGTACACGGCTGTGTCGCAGACAACATGGGTCGGTGAAGCTCATACAATACACCTCGTATAGTTATTATACAGTCCGTGTTGTCTTATTTAAAGGAGAGCCATGTGGGAAAACCTTATATAAGGACTTTATAAGGGGAAAAAATTCAAGTACATGTCGTGTGTTTATACAACATGCCATTTTTGGGGTGTTACACGAAAAGTTTTGGCAGAGTACACAACCATGTGAAAGACTAAAGGTAACATGCCTTGTAGTTATTATACATGTTGTGTAGTCTTGTTTAGAAATACTTGAATGTTATCTTTCTCATGTTTCCTTTATACAAAACATGTTTTCAGTACTTGATAATCTTAAATAAAAGGCATGTATTTGAACTTGTACTGTCATGCCACAAGGATGACGTCAGGTTGTTCTCTAGGAGAGCAGCAACGAGTATACTCTAGAGATAGTAGGCCAAGAGCTACACATGGATCCTCCAGTAGAGCCAGATGAGGCGTGAGCCATTATAATGGACACATGCGTGGAGGCAGAGTTCCATGAAGACTTCGGGCGGTTCATGCATACCTTCCAGGGAGCACCGCCGACAACCAAATCTATGGTAGAGTTGACTCGTATATTCCAGCAGCAGCATCCACCTACGTTTTCAGGGGATGGAGGACCACAGGCTCTGGAGTCTTGGATGGGTTCTATGCAGACTATCCTTGAGAATCTTGTTATTCCTCTAGGGCAGAGGGTCATGCTCACTACATACATGCTGCTTGATTCCACCAAAAGGTGGTGGGATGTAACCACCCATATCGAGCATCACCGAGACAAGGCATGTGAATATTTTCAGGAAGTCTTCTATGACTTCTTCCTCCCGGAGACGCTGTGTACATATTGAGCTCGAGAGTTCATGAATCTGCATAAGGGTGCCATGTTAGTGATGGATTATTCTTCCCACTACATCGAGCGACAACACTTTTCACCTGTTCTAGTGGGTGATGAGACGTTGAGCGCACAACCCAATGAAGATGGTCTTCGAAATGACATCAGAGAGCCGGTGAACATTTTCAGGATACCTACAATGTATTCTATTGTGAACCAGGCATTTATTACTGAGAGGAACCTGCAAAAAGCTAGTGGTGCAGGCCAGGGCAGCTTGGCACCAGTTTTTGGTACTATTTCTACCGGTAAGAATAAGAGGTAGGTGGAGTTCTCCCATAGTGGAAGCACTAGTCATAAAAATTCTTTAGGTGGCCCAGTAAGGTGCTACCAATGTGGTAAAGAGGGTCTCTAGAGACCTTAGTGTCCACGAGACCCAGTGGAGTGTCGATCTTATGGAAAGATGGGTCATTTTTAGTGCTTTTGCTGGGAATTTTAATCTGTGGCTATTGAGAGTGGTTTTGTGAAGACTTCACGTCTAGGAGTAGGGCCAACAACTTCTTACGAGTAAGTGAAATTGGAACACATCAGGACATAAAAGACGAGGTGGTGGTCGTGGACGTGGAAGCCAGACACCAGGATCTCAGTGACCGAAGGGTGGGTCAGCTCAGGGTAGCTAGGCAATGTCCCAGGGCCGCGACACAAGGCTGGAATATGCAGTTCAACAGACCCATAAATAGAACGATCCTGGACCTTCTACTATCTGAGGCTCTAATCTAGTAGATTCTGTTTTGTCTTCAATTCTTTTATATACTGGTTCTTCTAATAGCTTTATATATGTGCCTATTGTGGAGAGCCTTGTGCTCTGTTTTTATTATTCTTCAAATTTTATGAAGCTTGAAACTTTGTTGGGGATTAGAATGGCTAGTCTACGTCAGTGTAGGGAGTGACCCTAGAGGATGGTGGGTGTCACATTCTGTTAGACCTCTATGTCTTAAAGATGACGAGAGAGGATGTCATTCTCGGGATGGGCTGGTTGGTACATTTTCAAGCATTTGTAGATTTCTATCATCGTAGGGTGAGTTCGACGTCACGAGAGGGTGGAGAGTTTTTATACAAGGAAGAATGGGTTGTCTATTTGAGTCAAGCAGGACCCGAGCATCGTGGATGATATCTTGGTGTATTTTCACACTCGACACGATCATGCTAACCATATTGAGGATGTTCTGAGTACACTAAGAGAGGATCAGATATATGTTATGCTCTTAGAGTGCCACTTTTGGATGGACCAGATACACTTCATGGGTCATATTATCTCAGAGGAAGGAGGTGCAGTAGACCCAGAGAAAGTGAGAGTTGTAGATTCCTAGGATCAGCCTAAGAATATGTTTGAGATACAGAGCTTCATGGGGCTGATTGGTTAATAAAGTTGTTGTATATTGGACTTCTCCCATATAGCAGTGTCATTGATGGGTTTGACTAAGAAGGGTGTGATGTTCGTTTGGTTAGAAGCTTGCAATATGGCCTTTCAAGAGATGAAGAGAAGGTGGACATCAGCACCAGTCCTGATACTTCCAGAGCATAGGAATAGCTATACAGTTTACTGTGATGCATCAGGTATTGGTATGGGAGTAGTGTCGATGAAGGGCGATCATGTAGTTGCGTATGAGTCTCGGTAGTTGAGGACCCATGAGTGGAATTACCCGATGCATGATCTCGAGATGGATGCAGTTGTTCATGTGTTATGTTGTTGGAGAAATTATCTCTTGGGAGAACATTTTGTGGTGTTCACGGACCACAATAGTCTCAAATATATCATTACCAAGCATGACCTGAATCTGAGGCAGTGAAGGTGGGTTTAATACCTTTAGTCCTTTGACTTAGTTCTTTCCTATACACCTAGTAAGGGTAACATAGTTGCTGATGCACTGAGTAGGAGGACTCAATTACAGGTAGTGCATGAGGCCAGTGGTGAGTGGAAGCTCATGGATTTGTTTTCTGAGATGCATTTGCAGGTGCACAAAAATTAGGGAAAACCTACCTTTCTTCCATAGCTGTGACTTATACCCTCCTAGACAGAGTGAGGATTATACAACTATCATATTTGCAAGGCCTTGTTCTAGGGGAGTCGGTGGAAAGTGAGGACCCTCCTTTGGGTTGGATGATAGGGGATGATGATGTACTTTGTTTCCATGGATGAGTATGGGTTCCAGGGGATATACGCGAGGAGATGATGTGGGAGATTCATACCTCATATTGGGCAGTGCATCCCAAATTTTACAACATGTCCCGTGACTTGAGATGTTAGTACTGCTGGCTAGGAATGAAATGGGATGTAGCTGGTTTTGTTTCAAGATATTCAACCTTTCACCAGGGGAAGACGGAGCATCAGAGGCTATCCGAATTGTTACAAAAATTACCCCGTCTGAAATTGAAATAGGATTATCTCATGATGGATTTCATGACTGGGTTGTTGAGGTCACCTCAAGTATGTGATGTCGTGTGGGTTTTTGTTGGCAGACTTATGAAGGCAGCTCAACTTTTGTCGATCAAGGAGACTTTTAGTGTTGACATGCTCAGAAGGATGTATATCCGAGAGGTGGTACATCTTCATGGGGTCCTTAATTCTATCATTTCATATATGTACGCCCATTTTACATCTCATTTTGGGAAGAGAATTTAGAGGGCACTAGGTACACAGGTGCTTCTGAGCAGAGCTTACCACCCTTAGACCGATGGCCAGTCAAAGCATACGATACAAGTGCTAGAGGACATGTTGCGTGCATGCGTCCCGGTTTTTGGGGTTGTGGGTATAATCAAATAACCCTTGATTATATTTCATATAATAATGGTGTTCAGGAAACTAATGAGATGGAACCTTACGAGGCTATATATTGTAGGCCATGCCGATCACCCATGTGCTGGTTGAAGGTAGGTGAGGCAGCTTTACCCGGGCCACGTATCGTTCAGGAGACTTCAGAGTAGATCTCCTTGATTCAGAAGTGGATGGATACTACAGAGTCTCATCAGATATATTATGCTGATCTCCAAAGACGACCCTTGGAGTTCGTGGTCGAGGATCCTATTTTCTTACGTGTTTTGCCAATGTTGGTACACAAGCAGATTAGGAGACAGGGTAAACATTTACCAAGGTATGTGGGGCCATTTTAGATTCTAGAGAGAGTCGGGCCGGTTTCCTATCAGTTGTAGTTACCACAGAGGAACCGGTCTATGCACGATGTCTTCCATGAATCTCAGCTACGCCATTATCACTCAGACCTATCTCACGACTTTCTGCCCAAGGAGGGTGAGCTTGAGGACGATGTTTCCTTTGAAGAGCATCTGATTCATATTGTTGATAGGATCTTGAAAGATCATCAATTCATGCCGTGTTCCTTTTCACACACCGTGTACTTTGGCTCTGTGGGATGAGTACACAGGGCGTGTAAGCCTATCGGCGATAAAGGGTGTAAAAAATGACTACACACCGTGTACATAATATTTACTCACCATGTAATCAGTCAGCATGTGAACTATAAGGTTGTGTAAGTAGCCGACAGCTGAGCGATAATACACGCCATGTATTCCAAAATACACACCGTGTACTCATGTCGACAGGTGAATAGTGTGGCGGTGAAAAGTAGCCGCCAGAGTAACAGTTAAATGATGAAAGTACACACTGTGCACATGAGATTACATGCCGTGTAGTCTGTTTTTTCCACATAAAATAGGCCGTAGCATCTTCATTTGGGAGAGGAGACAAAACTCTCATCTGGAGCTCAGGAGATAATGCCGAAGCTTCAAGTAGATCTCGACCGCACACCGGGAATCAGATTCATCCGCTGTCGATCACGTTTGAACCACGCATGTGATTTTTTCTCTCTCTGTGAGTCGTTCTTGCCAATTATTCATCTAAGGGTAGTTAATTACCTTTGAACAAGAAATATCTTATTCCAAATCTACATCGTTGTTGGTCGTTTTGAGAGGTGTTTTTCGCATAAATCGATCAGTGGAGATCGAGGTAGGTGGTATGATTTTTAATTCCAACTATCATGTTTTTTTTGAGTACCATTGTGCTACGTGGCCATGATTGGGGTATCTTATGGATGAGTACTTGATGAATTAAAAACCTATAATTTCATAGGTAATTTACTAAATAAGTATAAACTACTGTGTGGGATTGTTGCATTTATCCAGGACCACCATGTGGGTGCGTTTCTGTTGTTTTTCCTTTTGGATAGGATACCCGAGGGTTTCCCATGATAATGAATTCATTGAGTTTTCTTGAGTGAAAATTTTTATATGTTTTTTTACTTATGTGTTGTGCTCGGCCCATTTACTTGCTTATCCTGAGGACATTTTTTTTCTTAGCCTGAGGGTAGTGTTCTATTTAGCCATAGGGAAAGGTTCTTTTATGCCTTAGGGAAAGTGCATGATTAACTTGAGGGAAAAGTTTCATATTCCTAAGGGATGTAGCTTCAATGACTGAGGGAAATAATATTTGGGTTTTGTTTCTATTCTGCATGAGGGAAATACTATGTTTATCCTGATGGAAAGAATCCGTTTAGCCTGAGGGAAAGATTCTGATTAACTGAGGGTATAGTTCTTCAAGTCTAAGGACTCTTTTTAATTTTCATATTCACTGTGGTGATTTCACATGTTATACCTACCATTCTAAAGCACATGCTTGGTATTGTTTAACCTCGTACTTGTTAGATAGGTGGTTATAGTTTTGCTGAGGCATTGTTTAAGAGATTGTTGGCTGAGGCTGAGTCTCGAAAACTTATAATTCAATTATCATGAATTGCTAAATGATAATTAAATGTAAATGGAACTGGTAGGATTACTTTATTGGATTAATTCTTAGTATACTGTTTTACCATTACTACAAACTGTAGTAGCACTAATTCACTGATAGTTCGGCATGATATTTTGGTGGTTTCCCACTGGGATGTTTTCATCACACCCTGTTTGTGTCATGTCTTGTTCCTAATTAGATTATATTTTTTGTACCTGTGGGTAAATAAAAGTTTCCTTATACTGGTACATGATTGTAGTAGAGGAGTTGGAGAGCATGTGACCGAGCTTAGGCTTGCGATGCGGCTGTGTTCGAGCTGTACTATATTGTTTTTCCTTTTCTATACTTGTATATTGTTTTGGAATGATTCATATTGTAGTGTATCTTGTTTGGGATGATTTCTTTGACAAAGGGACATTCATCATCATCATATATATATATATATGATTTTTGTTTTATTTTTTTGTACTGTTATCAATTTTAGTTTGGTCTTGTTTACTGCTTCCGCTTTTGTATGTTGGTATGTTTTTCCGCTGCGTTACACTTGAAAAATGAGGGCATAGTTTCCCCACTATCTGATCTGGGCCCTCACTGCTAGTCGGATGCCTCTGGAATTTGGGGAAATGCACTTGAGGTCTTGTGACCAACTGGGTTCGAGGAACCCGTTGAGTGGCACCCGGATCCGGGGCATTACATATGGCTCCCTTACTATCCATTTCAGGTACATATTATGAGACCCCCTTTCCTATGTTATAAAACATTTCCATGAATCCTTATGTCAAGACGTTATGCTGCGAAAATTGCACCGCGTTTTTCCAAGACAAGATCATTGTGTAGTTAATACCATACACATGTCTCTATCATGGTTATTAACCTTTATTCATGTATAAATAATTAATGGTACTTTCATTTGTTTATTACCCATTATATAATCGTGTAATAACTTAGGATGTTGATTAATTCCTTGTTATATGATCCATGTGGCACACTATTGCATGAAATGAAATGATTATGATGGGTGCGTCCTGATAGTGCACCAATGCATTGGGTAAGGTATAGTATCATGTTACATCATGTGAAATGAGTGTTGACTCATGCTAATTCATGTGAAATGAGGGTTTACTCATGTATCATGTGCAATGAGGGTTTACTCATACTCCGTGTTCATTGAGCCTTGGATCATGCAAATTCAATGTAATGTGTTGTTGCTACATTTCCATGTTATGATTATCATGATTCATCATGAATTTGGGTTCATGTTTCACTTGTGCTCCATTGATATGAAAATTGTCCAATATTTACTATATTCCACATGTTATTCAATGTTAATTCCCTTACTACGCTTTATAGCTCACATTTTTCCGATGCATTTCCTCAGCTTATCCCAATGAAATTATATGTATGAGGGAATGTAGTGGTCAAGTAAAAAATGATTTTAATAAAGATGTTTTTTTTCATGTTTTAAGATGTTATGTAATGATCATAGGCCCCAAAGACACTAGACCTATCAATATTCAATGTTGTAATAAGTGAATATGTTATGTAATAAATAATGTTTTAGTTCTTAATAAATACAGGGTTGTTATAATAGGTGTATCGACAAAGGGGAGGTTTGGGATTTCAACACATGAATCTACCCCCCCCCCCCCAATTCAAGTCATCAAATATTACAACCCTCCTACAAGAACACATGATCCACAGATCTACCTATTCATGGTTTGATTCACGTTCATTGTTTTAGAATGAGAAATGAAGTTAAAATAGCAATCACAAATAAAGAATAACACCTACATCATTTGACATTCGATGTCATAGCATTCCATCCTCGATTGTTCGAGTGGTTGATATCTTTACTTCCCAGCTACTTTTTTTAATCACTTCGAAGTTGATGAAGTTCTACTGATGTTCATCATTCTTCATTAGAGAGGAAACAAGCTGAAGGTTCATCAGCGTTTTGTCATTGGTTTTAATTCCCACTCACTAATGCGTTATCTAACTAAAAATCGAACACATCACAATGTTTATGTTACAATACGATGTTTCGTTGTTATGTTTTTTCAATTATGAAACAATGTAGCTATTATGCTGCATCCTAACGAGCCATTGAGGGGCTTCGTTTCATGCACATCATCATCACCTCACCATCATGCCACAACTTCTCTGTCCATCACTCTGCAATTGAAAAATGAAATAAAATAATTTTTCTTTGTGTTATTTTATAATTTACCAAAATGTTTGGAATAAAACTTTTACGTTCATCGGTTACTGGTCATTGTTAATTCGTTTCAAGGTGAATCACGACGTTCTATGTTCAGTGGTTCCCTCTAATTCTTGATCTGTACAACGGTTCTAATGTTTGAAAATACCACTCCCACTATTAATTTTTTGAACTAAAGAAATGTTAAAAAATTTACATTTACCCTCGACCCATGATGGTCGGGGTTAGGCTCCTCCAAAAGAGAACACACCTTCATGAGCACAACGATACTCTTGAATTTTATATACAATTGAACATTATTAGTTATAATAATTTGATAATAAAATAATTATTATTTAATTATTTTATTTTTGACCAAAAACTAACAACCACTATTGGCCAGTGCCAGCAAATGTTAGGATCTGCCTGAGGAATGAATACACTCATGAGTACTGTCGTGGTCTCCTATTTTTAATCCAACTCATGTTTTTTTTGTTATGATAATTTGAAA
Source organism: Viscum album (assembly GCA_963277665.1). NCBI lineage: Eukaryota > Viridiplantae > Streptophyta > Magnoliopsida > Santalales > Viscaceae > Viscum > Viscum album. The sequence continues at coordinate 1,529,337,609 of OY728120.1, read as the reverse complement.
AATGAATTGAAATAAAATAATTATTTTATTTATAGTTTTGTCATTTTTGGGTCTCCCAGTAGAGGCTTGTGCCCACAAAAATTATTTTACTACAATTGTAAACCCGCTATCCAAAACATAACAATCCCCTCAGATTTCTAATATAGGATCCCATTTATTAGTTATTATACTTTTTCAGGAATACTACCCACACATGCTATTTAATGCCTAACATTTTTTTTCGATGGATCATTTTGGGATCTCTGGGCCACGGAATCACACGTTGTCTCAGCACCTGGTGTCGAAATAAATCAATATAATTATAAAAATTACATGGTATTTCTCAAACTTTACATTACTCCCCCCTTTTGGGATACATTTCCTTGTAAGCCAAAAAATATAAACAATCAAATCGTATTATTGAGCACGAATCTGCGCCTCCCGCTCTAATTTTCTCTCATAGAGATTCATGTCTTTCCACAGTATGCGCACTAGAGGAATCAACCATCAAAAATGACCTACTCCTATCGATCCTCTATCTCCATTAGGAATTCCCCAAACTTCTCCCCAACCAAAGCATCGCAGTCCCCATCAGGTTGATACCCAAAGAGACATATGGTATCCCTCCTCGAACTCCAGGGGTTTCCATTACCAATCATTATATGATTTATACCTACCTTTTGATGTCCACATCCACTATTGGACGATCTGCACCTTCTCATTGGTTTCCCATACCAACTCTGGATACATGGGTGTTGGATCCCCTCAGCCTATCTAGCATAGAAGTTATGTTCATGGACACCAGTTAAAGGCCTCAAATGTTTCCACACCAATTTTGGAGTGATAGTAGTTGTTTTATTTAAACTACAACAATGGAAGGTGGTCCTACCAACTATGACCAAAATCAATGACACAATCATGATGCATTTACACCATTGTCTATATGTTATAATATATCTGACCATCTGTCTGAGAGTGAAATGTTGGGCTCAGGCGCTACTGCGTCCCAAAAGCCTCCAACATTCCTTTCCACAAACTTGGTGTAAATCATGATTCCTGGTATGAGACACTCTTCAAAGGCACCCCGTCAAGCCACACCATATTCTGGATGTAGAGGCATCCCATTCACCCTATCGATCCATGCTCCCAGATCAGTAGGAAGTGGGAATACGTGATGAGTAGGTCAATGATCACCTATATAGAATTGTGGTCCATGGACGTGCATGGTAATCCCATCACGAAGTCTATCGACTTACCATCTTACTTCAACTCTGGTACCTCCATTTTCTCTGCCAAGCCTACTAGAACCTGATGCTCAACATTCACTTTTGGATATGTGAGTCATCATGAATTGAAGTCCACCACCGCTTTCTTCATCCTTGGCCCCCAATAGTAATGTTGGATTAATTGGTGCATATCTTCTAAACTAGGATGAACAACCAAAGGGGATGTATGTAACTCATTCAACAACTCCTCCCGTAAAGCCACTGGTTCTATGAAGCGTCCTCTAAAAAGGATAAATTGCTCCCCACCTTTCTAAAATACATCAGGATCTTGTCCTGAGGATAATAATGAATGTTAGGACCCGCAGTCAACATCCACATGTTGTGCCTCCCTAACTCGCTCAATGAGTTGGGGAGTGACAGTCATTGACTAAAGGTAAGTTTCTCTATCATCAATCATGAAGGATATCTGCATCGCAACTAACTGCTATGTCACTTCAAACAGCAGCTATAGTCCAGACCACCTGCTGAGAGCGCCTACCACCACGTTCCTCTTCACAGGTGTTTATACTATCTCAATGTCATAGTCCTATAGGAACTCCAAAAATCACCACTGCCTCAACTGCTGAAAATCCTAAAGGGCACATTCCATACACCTAAGAAGAAACCCCTTTTAAGTAATTGATGTGCTCAAAAACCCTTTTTTAGTGGGTACTCGATGTCCACAACCACTTGTTTAATGTTATGGTAATCCACAAATAACCTTGAACACTTTACCTTGTTATTCTCTTCCATCTTGAAGTCTCCAAACTAAACCCCTTCTAAAAAAGCACTACAAAATCCCTCTAATATACTGATGAAAATATCAGTTCCATCTTGGGGTGTAGAATAATGAAAAATTCCATCTATCTATGGGGAGGTAATCCTAGAATCATATTTTGAAAGGATGTTCCAGCACACCGCCACTACTATTGAGAACTAAAAAACAAAAAAAAATCTTCTACCATGATGGTAAGGTTGGCCGACTCAAGAGTAATATGTTGCACCCTATTATTCATTTGTTTATCCTGTGCTGTGTGGGTTTCCATTTTCTTTGATCAAGTAAAACCCCATTCCAAAGCTGTAGATAAACCACAATGTTTTTTCTAAAATATAAAATAATATCATTAACTGTGGATGACTAGTCCATTCCCAAAATAACATCATAAGGCCTCGATGCTACCACTAATAGGATCCTACCAAGACACTCACATCAAGGTTCATATCATAATATCAGTATATGTTTGATTATTGTGACTCCTCCCATAGGTATCTCCATACAAGGGAATCAAATAAATTGTTTAAACTGAATATCTAGGTCTTCCAAAGGATTCGTGACAAGAAAGAAATATTAGTACCAATGTCAATTAATACTACATCTACTATTAGACACAAACCTTACATCAAATAATTCTTAGAGACCTTGTGTCATAATCCTTGACAGCTTATAGTTACTTCTTCCCATGTGCTTCAGCTCCCAAACCATGATGGGGACCTTATTGGAGTGGTGGTGGTAAGATTTCGAAATGTATACCACCCCCACTACTCTCCTATCTACTCATCCATGTTAGAATCCCTATAGATTCATCTGAACCCATCACTTCCTCTTCCCGAAATATTTTACATATCCATGTCTTTGAGACTGACGTCATTTTCTTGAATTCCCAATAATCAAATTCCTTGGTTGTTTCTGCTCCACCAAAGCACTTTAAACCATAATGATTCTCTCTATCACACAAACATAAGTTTGTATTCACTATGGAATTTCTTCTGGATCAGATGACCCTAAAAACATATCACTCAGAGGTTTGAGTCCGGAATCACTAGTTGAAGGAATATTGAAAGAGAATCAAGATGAACCACTATTAATATGTATACCTGGTGATATGAATCAATAGAGATAACGAGAAATACATTTTCAAAACACATGAAACTATTATTTTCGTGTACTCCGTTTGAAAAAAAAGTATTTAGGGGCCTCATGTATGGATACGTTGGACGCTGAACCCAAATGGGACTTATCAGATTGAAAGACGAACTAAAGTCCCATAAAAATATTGCCCCATAAAAAATACGATCTTTTAGTTCATCTAGTAGAACCGACCACCATGTGATACCACTTTTTCATGACTGGTACACCAAGGCCCATTCAGTGACTACCCAAAGCCTCTATTCCATACTCCATCTACTGGTGAATACCAAAAGGAAAGAATATCCCAAAAAGTGAATGCATTTCCTTTAATCCTTTACACGCTAAGATGAGGCATACTGCATAAATAAAATTACCAAGGAAATAAAATAGTATAGCCACCACAATGTACCACTGCTAAGTGTAAAAGTCATAAAGTGAATGAAAATGTTCTAAAATACAAGCCCCACTGAAAAAATGTGCATAATAATAAGTACAATAACAGGGGTCATCTTCTAGGGATCATACATGAAGGGTAGGTTCACCTCACCATTGAATTTCACTACAAAAAATCATGTCTATCGATCCACCTCTATGCACCATCTAGCCATGGATCCACAAGTTCCCAGTCAGAGAAGTCTATCATTTTCACATGACACAACATGTTCTAGAAAATCCCATGCATGGTTGAGTATAACAATATTCAGTAGGTACCTCAAGTACCCTAAAGGTCTCTTTTAAATCCACAAAGGAAATACCAAAAATCATGATCTAAATGTAAAGCACAAGGGAAAAGTCACATATTACACCACGTATAACATAAGTAAATAATTAAAGATGATTAATCGTAATGCTAGATCATCTTATTCTGTTAAGAGGATATCCTAATTTTTTATGATGGTTCACTCTCTGGCTGATCCACAATGGGTTGCTCTGCTGCTGAACCATGAAGGGTCTCCCTATGGTTGATAAATGATGGGTTACACTACAACTGATCCCAGAAGGGTTACCCATATGTTGATCCACGAAGGGTCGTGCTACTTCTGATCCATGAAGGGTCACTCTCAGCAGATCTATGAAGGTTATATCTTATGATGATCCATGAAGTGTATTTTTTTATTGATCCATGAAGGGTCACTTTTATGCTGATCCTATAACACCCCGAGCCCGCTCTTCTGGACTCGGTGCTTCAAAATGCTGTGTAATGTTTTTATAAATGTGAATAAACAATTACTCAACACTTTATTGAAGTGAGGATCTTTTACCGGTCTAGGTTCTGGAGAATTAGAAGACACCATACATTATCAAAGTTCAACAAAAATAATAAAATTTTCCAGTATGCTTCCATGTGCGCTAACTCCATATGCGATGACACCTACGATAATCCCCTAAGATACCGGTGAAAAAACATTTCAAAAACGTAGGGTGAGCACAAAAGATGCCCTGTAAGAGGGTTTTGAAAACCTTTGATAAATTGCTTTTAAAAATATCATTTCAATAATATATTTGAAATGAAACCTTTAAAAAATAATGTAATGCTTTTGAAAAATAATTATGCTATGAAAACACTTTTAAAGGAATCCAATGATTTCCTTTGGAAAATATTATGAAAACGTCATGAACAGAAAACATCATTTTGAGGCAACTTAATTCGTTGAAGGCTGTCTTGGGCCTACCCACTTAGCGAAGGATGTGTTCACTCCCCAATGACCTTCTATTTCTACAAAGAAAAAATCGCCTGTATCTTTCAAAAACGTTTTATGTTTTCTTTACATATATATATATATATAGTATTTCTCACTGGGGTTTTTTACCTTTAAACATGTCAGTGCATTTAAATAATCATTTCCACTAATATCTATATATAAGGGAATATATATATATAAATGTGAATTTTTATTGAAATACACATGTGAGTATTGATTTCAAAAACTCACGTCACATGGCATGTACGTGAACACCAGCATAACCGATCTTCCATTGATAAATAATAAAAGAAATATCAATGATTTGTTTTCATAACTAAATGACTTAAATCATCATAAAATAATAATGATCATGCACTGAAGATTATAAATGACGTATAATTATATATATTTTTTTGAAATAAACATTTCATTTATGAGTAAAATTATAATATAAACATGTACAAGACAACTGAAAATTATAACATGTCTATAAACATTTCATCCAATTCCATTAAAATTTCATTTCTTTGTAAAGTTTATCCAACGTTCATTAATATGTCAATATACCTATATATGCATATGCATGTATGAAATTTCATAAACGATTATCGATGTATGGCCATAGACTTGATTTTTATATGACTTGTATGTGACATAATAAGATTATGATATTCTTTATTTATTAATTTATATGTGAATTATTACTTGACTATTAATTTATTTAAAACAATTATATATTTTCACATCATGAAGCTATATATATATATTATTCACTTGATATTATATGTGATGTTCCTTCTAAAATGAATTTTAATTATACATATAGAATCTTAATGTTAAAATAAATAAATTTTTCTAGATATTTTAGAACGGTTTACTAAAGCTTATCAAAATATGTCCATAACTGCAAACATGTTGATTTTGGTTTAAGAGAACCATTAACGAAACTTGTGTAGAAATAATTTTCTAATACCTAAAACCACAAAATATAGTCCATATTATTTAACCTAAGAAAATCTGCCTTGAAATAAAATAAAAATAAAAATAATAATCTATTTCTATGAGGATTTAAAAGTGTAGAAAAATCCCCCTTACACACAAACAAAAAATTAAAATCATGATAAAAAAATAGTCCCTTGACCCCAAAACAAGAAATCATAAAAACTGTAATATTTTCTCATATGAAAATTTAGAGTAAAATAAATATTCACTTACTATATTCTACCATAATTTTGAAAGTGAAAAAAACATGCTGATTTTGAAAAAATACAACCCATAGATGAAATAAATTTCAATTGCATAATTATAATTTTCGAAGAAAATAAATTGACAGAATAAATATAAAGATCCCATACCAAAAATTATTTGCATAGAATTCCAATTATCAACATGGCTCATTTCTCACGTCACACACTCAAACACTATCTCTATCACTCACTGCTTCTTATTCTCACAGTTCCAAAACACAGAGTAGTGTAACGTCTAAAAAAATGCAGAACATATGGATAAATCAAAGGCTTTATATAGCAGTTCTTTGCCATACAAAATAAATTTAGTTTCTAATGATTATTATTTTATAATCATATTTTGATAAGGATTTTTCACACCAACACATCTATAAAGATTTTATAAATTGATGGTTTTGAAAATAAAATACAGTGTACGTCTATATCAAATGTAAAACAGAAGATAGATTAAATCAAATGAATGAAAAAGACAAATATGAGATAAGGTTTCATATGAGATTTTGACAACTAATTTGTCAAAATGCAATAATTTTTACAAACAAATTCTATAAAATCTATTCCTGTATTATAAAATTCCAAAAATGTGAAAAAATACAGATGTGAAAGAAGATATTGATTGTCGAATCACAAGCTTATCTGTTACACTTGATTCACTACCATATATTAAACAATTAAAAATACATTTTTTAAAACCCCATATCCACAACAAACAAAATATAATAAATCTAAATCAAATGGAATTGAAGAAAAATCGATACAGAAATTAGTTGTATATAACTGTTTTGATGAAATTAAAAATTCAGGATATCCAGGAATGGATGTCGACAAGAAGATCTGAAAAATAGAAAATTTGATATATGGAATATTCAGATAACAAAATTTAATTAAAGAAGAACTACTTACATATCTGGACAAACGAGAAGAGATATTCTTACATCACATAAGCAAGAAACCCTAACTGCGACTTGAAATCGGCTGGATAAAAGATTTCATTTCGAACTGATAACTTCATCATCGACTCCAAAAGACTCGAGATCAGATCCGGATCTAGATCTAGACCTCCTTCCTTAGCTTCAACCATAGTGTATACGACGATGAACCATTTTGGACTTTGTCTAATTCCTTGTCCGGGTTCGACCGCGGTTCATGAAGAAGAAGAAAAACCCTTACAGATTGGCCTCGATCTGGACTGCCGCTCAAACTTGACGACACCCTAAGCTTCAACCCTACCCTCGACATCTTCTCCCTCACCTCGTGACTCGTGATATGGAGTTTGACAGAAATCCCCAATTACCCGACCTTCAAACCCTTTATCCCGATTTCTTCTCCTATTTTTTTTTTATTTTCCATTTTTTTAATCGATTTCATTTTTTTTAAATTCATTCATTCGTTTTTTTAATTTCATTACCCTGTTTATATTTATCATTAAAACTAAACATATATATGGTCAATATATAAAAAAAATTAATCAGAATTTAAATACACATATAATCTTATAATTATATTTCTTAAATTTTTTTAAATAATAACCTCATATCATCATTTATCATTATAACATATATTATGTAAATAAAATAAAATATTTATTTTCTATACCAAAATAATCAATTATGAGTATAACTAATACCCGTATATAAATATTTATATATTAATTTCATGAGATAATAATACTATATATAAAGTAATATGTTATATTTTAATTCAAAACCTTATTATTAAATCATTCATTAGTTTAAATTTATAAAAATATAAAAATAAATTTTTATTTTAAATATTCTCGGGGTGTTACATTCTCCCCCCCCCCTTAAATGAAATGTGCCCTCACAATTATTTTGTCGGACATGCGAAAAATTATGAATTTATATCTTCAGAATTAAGAAACTCTAGGACCACTATCTGTAAACCTTACAGATTAGACGACGATATCTAATCTCCAAAGTTGTCTAGACCGTTCCTCTGATACCAATTATAACACCCCGAGCCCACTCTTTTGGACTCGGTGATTCAAAATGCTGTGTAATGTTTTTATAAAAGTGAATAAACAATTACACAACACTTTATAGAAGTGAGGATCTTTTACCGATCTAGGTTCTGGAGAATTAGAAGACACCATATATTATCAAAGTTGAACAAAAATAATAAAATTTACCAGTATGCTTCCACATGCGCTAACTCCATAAGCGACGAAACCTACAACAATCCCCTAAGATACTTGTGAAGAAAACATTTCAAAAACGTAGGGTGAGCACAAAAGATGCCTAGTAAGAGGTTTTTGAAAACCTTTGATAAATAGATTTTAAAAATAACATTTCGATAATTAATTTGAAATGAAACCATTAAAAAATAATGTAATGATTTTGAAAAATAATTATGCTTTGAAAACACTTTTAAAGGAATCCAGTGATTTGCTTTGGAAAATATTAAGAAAACTTCATGAACACAAAACATCATTTTGAGGCTACTTAATTCATTGAAGGCTGTCTTGGGCCTACCCACTTAGCGAAGGATGGGTTCACTACCCAACGACCATCTATTTTTACAACGAAAAAGAGCATGTATCTTTCAAAAACGTTTTATGTTTGCTTTACATATATATATATATAGTATTTCTCACTGGAGTTTTTTACCTTTAAACATGTCAGTGCATTTAAATAATCATTTCCACTAATATCTATATATACGGGTATATATATATATAAATGTTAATTTTTATTGAAATACACATGTGAGTATTGATTTCAAAAACTCACATCACATGGCATGTATGTGAACACCAACATACCCGATCTTCTATTGATAAATAATAAAAGAAATATCAATGATTTGTTTTCATAACTAAATGACTTAAATCATCATAAAATAATAATTATCATGCACTAAATATTATAAATGATGTATAATTATATATATATTTTTGAAATAAACATTTCATTCATGAGTAAAATTATAATATAAACATGTACAAGAAAACTGAAAATTATAACATGTCTATAAACATTTCATCCAATTCCATTAAAATTTCATTTCTTTGTAAAGTTTATCCAATGTTCATGAATATTTCTATATACCTATATATGCATATGCATGTATGAAATTTCATAAACGATTATCGATATATGGCCATAGCCTTGATTTTTATATGACTTGTATGTGACACAATAAGATTATGATATTCTTTATTTATTAATTTATATGTGAACTATTACTTGAATACAAATTTATATAAAACAATTATATATTTTCACATCATGAAGCAATATATATATATATATATATTATTCACTTTATCTTATATGCGATGTCCCTTCTAAAATGAATTTTAATTATACAAATAGAATCTTAAATTTAAAATAATTAAATTGTTCTAGAAATTTTACAACGGTTTACTAAAGGTTATCCAAATATGTCCATAACTACAAACATGTTGATTTTGGTTTAAGAGAACCATTAACGAAACTTGTGTAGAAATAATTTTCTAATACCTAAAACCACAAAAAATAAACCATATTATTTACCTCAGAAAATCTGCCTTGAAATAAAATAAAAAGAATAATAATAATCTATTTTTATGAGGATTTAAAAGTATAGAAAAATATCCCTTACACACAAACCAAAAATTAAAATCGTGATAAACAAATAGTCCCTTGACCCAAAAACAAGAAATCATAAAAACTATAATATTTTCTCATAAGAAAATTTAGAGTAAAATAAATATTCACTGACTATATTCTACCAAAATGTTGAAAGTGAAAACAAAACATGCTCATTGTGAAAAAAAACAACCCATAGATGAAATAAATTTCGATTGCATAAATATAATTTTCGATGAAAATAAATTTTCAGAATAAATATAAAGATCCCATACCAAAAATTATTTGCATAGAATTCCAATTATCAACATGTGTAACACCCCAGGTAAATAAAGAATATGAAATATTTATATTTATCCATATTGGTGAATCAAATATTAATATTACTTTAAAGGGGATGCTATGCTCGATGGCGTACCCAATACGCAACAACGAGTTTCATTGGAATCTTACGTTGCACTCTAATAATAAAATAATATTATTTTAAATGGTAGTTAACGCCTAGCCGTTGTAATGGCGGGAATGAACAGAACTAACTACCAAATGATTATATATGTTTGTCAAATATTTTTACTTTTTACAATAAATTTTAGAGGATTGAAAATGCGAATGAATCCAATTTTAAGCGTAAACATTCTAATATTCTTTAAAAGGTCGATTAACCGACTTTTGATGGCGAACCTCTTTTAAATAAATTTTTTGACAATTTGATGTGGTATATTTTACAAAATAAAATTCTTCTTTAGAATCGGGACATCAAAATTTACTTTGTGTAAATTTTTGGTATTTTTCCGAAAAAGTTCAATTTTTAATGAATAGTGAAAAATGTTGTATTTTAATTCAAAAACTATTTTTAATCTAATTTATTTATATGATTAGATTATCTTTTTAATTTGTTTTAAAGTGAAATTAGAATATATTTTTACCATTTAATCCAATAGTGGTCGATGGAATTAATTTCACTTTGAAATCGGACTTAAAGTAGTGTCAATCTTTTGATACATTTTGTTTCATAAAAACATGCTATTTGTTTTGACAGCGGGAATTTATTATTAAATTAATTAATGCAACTTATATGTTTTGAATTTTTTAAAATAGAAATCATTTTTTAATTCAAAATTTCAAATATATCTTAGGGTGACTATTTGGTAATTTTCTGAAAAACTTCAATTTTTGATGAATAGTGAAACCACTAAGTGGTACTTATAAAAACAGATTTTCCGTTTAAATGAAATTTTGCCACCTTTATGTTTTTAATTTGAAAAATACGACATACATGATTTTCATTAATAAGTAAGATGTGTTTCAATGAGATTAAAATATTTTTTTGGTGAATAATAACTTTTAAGTTCGTAATCGCGATTAGAGGTAATTAGTGTAGTTTATGGTAAGAATAATGTTTTAATAAAATGAAATGACCCAGAAACATGTCCTACCCTCAATGGATGTGTCATGGCCGACCAAGAAAATCCATGGGTCAACTTGGGGACCCCATGAATCCACATTGGTTGGAAAATGACATTAATATCTTTTTATTTAAAGTTAAATGAAAAATGTCACATACATGAGTTGTTTTACTAAAAAACATTTACATGGGGTTATACAAATAAGATTTTTGACTATAAATATTCATTGGAAAGCTAAAAATATTTCCTACATAATAGTATTTTTTTATAATTTTTAGACATTAAATAAATTAAATTATTTATGACATCATGATGATGCAGCAATGACCTCATTATTTAACGATTTAAATAAAATGGAAAGATAATGTAATATATAAGACATAAACATGTCCAAAACCTATTGGATGAGTGGATTTAGAACCCTTATCACCTTATCCTAGAATTATATCAATGTGGGACATCTTAAATCCGAATATCAATTTAAAATAAATTGACTTTTCTTTACTTTCCAAGAGTGCCCCTCCTCTCCTCTTATAAAAGGCCCCACCTCTACCTCCTTACCCACACTCCCAAAGCCTTTGGCTCGGCCAAACCCTGCCCATTTGGCCTCTCCACTTCCCTCTCTTACTCCTTGAAGCCTCACTTTGGGCAGAAGTCTTCCCAAGGAAGCCTTTTAGCTAAAACCAAATGGAGTTACCCGATTTTAAGGACGTTAAAGAACGATCAAGTCAAGTCGGACTCGGGGTAAGGGATCCTACTCCTCTCTTTCTTTTTAAGTACGCTCTTTTATGTCATTCCTTTTAAAGGTAATATTTCTTGTTATTGGGATGTTATTTTATATTACTCTAATTGTAATTTTTATGTTCATATGATGAGAGACCTTATTCTCTCTCATCAATCCATTTTGGACGTTTTGAGTGGCGCCGTTGGGCTGCCTAATTTTAGTAAGAGATCTAACCTCTCTCTTTCTTTTTATGTACTCTCCTTTATGTCACTTCTTTTAAGCTCCGCTTTGTTATATTGGGGGATGTTCATTTATATTCGTCTTTCTGTGAACATTATGTTAATATGATGAGAGACCCTATTTGATCTCATCAATCCATTTTTGTATGTTCTATGTGGCGTCGTTAGGCTGCCGAGTTTTCGTAAGGGATTTCTCATCTCACTTTTATTCCTGTGACATTTATGCTACATTTTCCACTATTTCCTTTGAGTGGTTTATGTACTGCCCATTATTATACACTTTTTTCAGTATAAATTTATTTATGGGTATTTACATCTTCATTGTATGACACTTCTTCCATGGGGTGTACTTTTCGAAAGTTACCCAACTCGGTAAGGGGACCTTTCACCCTCCTTTTTTTTAAAAGACTTCTTTTGTTATGTCTTTTAATTCACATACTAGTATGTTGGGATATGTTCTTCTATATCCTTATTTATCTAAATTTTATGTCCAAGTGATGAGATCCCCTTTATCTCTCTCATCAACCCTTTCTGTAAAATTTTATGTGACGTCGTCAGGTTGTCGAATTTTACCAAGGGAACTTCTTAACCCAATTTCGATTTCTTTGGGTTCAACATGTATTTATTGAATATGTCATCCTTTGAATATGTGTGAATGACCTTTGAATGTTTTACACTTAATATCCACTTATATTGGGTGTATTTATATTTTTCACACATAATTATGAGATTGATTTATCCTTAATTTAAGGATACCTTCTTTATAATGGATTTCATCTCGTTTTACATTTCTTTTGAGACTTCATTGTTGTTATGCACCAATTCACTCTTATATGGTGTGTATATTTTCCTTTTACATATTATATCATGAATCCCTTTATTCTCATGATATTATAAAGTTCAGATTAAATGTTATTCCACAATTTTTTTTGTATTCAAGAGTCTCTCATTTTGTTAAAAACTCTTTAACAAAAATATCGTTTTAAATGTTTTAAAGATTTATTATTCTAAATATTTATCTTTAATGTCCATGTTTTCAAAATGGTTTTCAGAATTTATTTATATGGACATTAATGTTTTAAAATTATAATTCCATTAAAAGCTTCAAAGTGGTATGGCACACTTTGATTCAAAAATCTCTTTTAAATGGTTTTTGAAAATGGATTGATTAATTCAATATCTGGGAATTAATTATTGTGATTGAAAATGATATTTTGTTATAGAAATGTATATATTTTCAATATTTTATGTCTAATGATGGTACTTGGACATTTTTACGGGTGGTTACGTGATAAACCATATGACGGTTGGTGTCGTGAATACCAGGACGGGTGGTTACGTTATAACCTCCAATGCATTGGGTATGGAAGTCAGCCGTATGGCTATTCCATTAAGTATGTATAGATTTTGTCCGAATGGCTATTCCATTAAGTGATATGTGTGGAAGTCGACCTTATGGTTATTCCACTTAAGTATGTTTATGTCCAAAGTTACCTTTGTATGTTATGTGATCTTTATATGGGTTTTATGGTAATATTTTGGTTACAGAAGGTTAAGTAATGGACTTTTATTCAGTGAAGAGTTTTTACTACTTCGAAAAGGTGAAAAGTATTACATTGTTAATGTATACATGGTTTACTTGTTGTTTTGAAAAAATTAATGTTTTCATTCTTTGTGTATCCCTTACTGAAATTTTTATGCTCATCCCATGTTTTTGAAATGTTTTTCACAGGACTTAACTTGGAATAGGGTCAAGGATGGGATCAAGGGAAAGTCATGCTACCTAAAACATGGAAGTAGACATGTTTCTTTTTAAGAGTTTTTATTTTATGTAAACTTAGTAGAAGTTTCTACTTTTTAATCTTTTGAGATGTAATAGTTATGTCCTAATTCTCTAAAACACTAAACCTGAAAAGATCCTCAATGTGAATTATTCATTTAATTCAATATTAAGTAAGGTGTAAGCCCGGGGCCTTATAGTTGGTATCAAAGGTCGGTTTAGATAACATTAGAGGTTAGGGTATTCTTTAAGCATAAGTGACATTACCATAATGGTTAGGATTTCAGAAAGAGTCATAGTTTTTAGATAAAGTGAATGAGTAAGTATATCTACCTCATTAGCACATGATGGTTTTGTTTATATACTCACACTGAACCTTTTTGGTTTTAGTAAATGGCTAGATCTAGCAGGCACCAATGTAACAGTGGATGTGAAGGAAACTATGACCATTTTCTGAGCGAGTAGCTGAATGATATGGGAGCTACAATGAGAAATCTTTTGTTTATCCTCAACCAACTATCTGGAGTCATGATTGACCACCTAAACCTTGGTGATTTCTCTAAGTCATAATATATGCGAGAAACAAATCCCAACGAAACTACATGTAATAATCATAATGGTAAGCGTGTTCAAAAACCTATGTGTCAAAGATGTGGAATGAAACACCTAGGAAAATGTTTCAACAGGACAAAAATATGCTATAGATGTGGAAATGAAGGTCATAAAGCAAGAACCTGCCATGGAAAAAGGAAGCATCTAGTTGACTCGAGGAAAGGGAAAGAAGTTATTTCTAAAGGATCATTTTAATGTTTTAAATTTTTTGTGCATGGTCATTATGAAAACACATGTACTTTGAAGAAGTTTCGGGAATAGGATCACCAAGATCGTACAAATATTCATTTACCAATACCTAATTCCATTTCGATTGAGGATGAAGAAACTGACAATGACCAATCAAAGGTATGGATTATTTCATGAATATTGTTTTCCTATTTTGGAATCTTAGGATATGATTCATGATTTTGTTTGTAGGAAAGAAGTATATCAGAATAAGTTGGAAAGGAATGGTTAATGGATCATGAAGAATGTTGAATGAGTAAGATGTCAACATATAAGGGCTTCAAGAGTTATGGTGAAATTCTTAATATTATTAAGTCCCTTTTGATGATGGGGTTACATTAGAAGACTTTTTATATTATGTGTAACCCTGATTTTTAATATTTGAAAATTTTATTCTAGGAATAGTTATCTTTTCTTTTGTTGACATAGTTATAAAGAACCATTTGGGTTTATATGATCCTTACTTTTGAGGTAATTATGGGTTACTATATGTTATGATTTAAGTGAAAGGCATGAGATAAAATTGAGGCTAAATCATGTTATGGTTATTTTTGATGATTTTATCCCTTTTTGGGGAATTATTTGAGAATTATATAGTTTTGGAAAAAGGACAACACACAGACCGTGTGGCTACCCATCACGTTGGACAAAGCTGCGGGAATCGAACCCACAACCAAAGTGCAACTGGTATTTATCGCCTACCACTGGACTACGTGAAGTCCCTGGTTAGTTTCACAGATTCTTTTTAGTTAGATGATTTTAGGAATCAAGAGTATGTTTATTTTAGGTTATCTATGGAAATGACTAATCTATCATGGAGGATATGTGATTAGGTTAATTACTTTTCAATATGAGAATTTAAGAGCAATTGATGTTATTTAGAGATAAAAGTTAATTTGTACCTTGGAAGACTATGTGATTAAATCCTTCAAATATTTGGTTTTCAATATTAGTTTGGTTTAGTTTGAATAATTTTATGGACAAATTGTTTATCGGATGGTCCTCGTTGAACTTTGGGTTTTGTTGGACAAATTTTGGAGATTAAGAATATATTTTCTTTTTTATAAGGGTTCATACTTTTCTGGATTATCTGATCTTGTACTAGCCTTTTTGTTTTTTGTTTTTGTCTAAAGACATGGGAAGTATATAGTTCTCTTTTGTGGATTAGGTGATTCTTTAGATGTTGTCTATAGTACTCTTAATGTGAACAAGTCTTCATACATACTCGTCTTTTGGAGAAAATATGAGGTTGTGTAAAAGTTGAAAGTCAACATGATAAGTGATTATGTTTCCTTATGAATAAATTACTCAATAAAAAGTAACTTAAAAAAATGTTGTCTATTATCTTTTCCTACTGGGGAATCGAATACTGTTTAACCCATCACATGTTTGTGATTTTCTTGTGGTTAAGTTTCTCCTAACCATGTTTTCTATCACTCTCCATCAGAACATGGCCCTTTGTTTTTTCCTCCATGTCTATATTTTCGTACTTGTAATCCTAGTATGGGTTAACTCGGGTGACCTTTGTACTTATCGTTCATTATTTTAATGTGATTTTTTTACCGACTCTTGTTCCGATGTGGGACTTTCAAGGATGTTTCCAAGACCAATTTTAAAATTGCGAGGACGCAATTCCCAAAAGGGGGGAAGGATGTAACACCCCAGTTAAATAAATAATATGACATCTTTATATTTATCCACATTTTTGAATCAAATATTAATATAAATTTAAAGGGGATGCTATGCTCGATGGCATACCCAATACGCAACAATGAGTTTCTTGGGAATCTTACGTTGCACTCTAATAATAAAATAATATTATTTTAAATGGTAGTTAACACCTAGCCGTTTTAATGGAGGGAATGAATATAACTAACTACCAAATTATTATATATGTTTTTCAAATATTTTTACTTTTTACAATAAATGATAGAGGATTAAAAATGCGAATAAATCCAATTTTAAGCGTAAACATTCTATTATTCTTTAACAGGTCGATTAACTGCCTTTTGATGGAGAACCTATTTTAAATCAACTTTTGGACAATTTTATGTGTTATATTTGACAAAATAAAATTCATCTTTAGAATCGGGACATCAAAATTTACTTTGGGAAAATTTTTGGTATTTTTCCGGAAAAGTTCAATTTTTAATGAATAGTGAAAAATGTTGTATTTTAATTCAAAACCTCTTTTTAATCTAATGTATTTATAAGATTAGATTATCTTTTGAATTGGGATTAAAGTGAAATTAGAATATATTTTTACCATTTAATCCAATAGTGGTCGGTGGAATTAATTTCACTTTGAAATCGGACTTAAACTAGTGTCAATCTTTTTGATACATTTTGTTTCATAAAAACACGCCATTTGTTTTGACAGCGGGAATTAATTATTAAATTAATTAATGAAAGTTATATGTTTTGAATTTTTTAAAATAGACATCAGTTTTGAATTCGTAATATCAAATATAGCTTAGGGTGAATTTTTGGTAATTTTCTGAAAAAACATCAATTTTTGATGAATAGTGAAACCACTAAGTGGTACTTATAAAAACTGATTTTCCGTTTAAATGAAATTTTGCAACATTTGTGTTTTGAATTTCAAAAATCCTACATACATGGTTGTAATTAAGAAGTAAAATTTGGTTCAATGATATTAAAATAATTTTTTGGTGAATAGTAACTTTTAAGTTCATAATCGCGATTAGAGGTAATTAGTGTAGTTTATGGTAAGAATAATGATTTAATAAAATGAAATGACCTAGACACATGTCCTACCCTCATTGGATGTGTCATGGCCGACCAAGACAATCCATGGGTCAACTTGGGGACCCCATGATGCCACATTGGTTGGAAAATGACATTAATATCTTTTTATTTAAAGTTAAAATAAAAATGTCACAAACATGAGTTGTTTTACTAAAACAATTTGTACATTGGGTTATAAAAATCAGATTTTTGACTATAAATATTCATTGGAAATATAAAAGGATTTGGTACATCATCTTATTTTTTTATAATTTTTAGACATTATATAAATTTAATTATTTATGACATCATGATGATGCAGCGATGACCTCATTATTTAACGATTTAAATAAAATGGAAAGATAATATAATATCTAAGACCTACACATGTCCAATAACTATTGGATGAGTTAATTTCGAACCCTTATCACCTTATCTTCGAATTATATCAATGTGGGACCTCTTAAATTCGAATATCAGTTTAATATAAATTGACTATTCTTTACTTTCCAAGAGTGCCCCTCCTCTCCTCTTATAAAATGCCCCCAACTCTACCTCCTTACCCACACTCCCAAAGCCTTTGTCTCAGCCAAACCCTGCCCATTTTGTCTCTCCACTTTCCTCTCTTACTCCCTGAAGCCTCACTTTGTGCATAATTCTTCCCAAGGAAGCCTTTTAGCTCAAACCAAAGGGAGTTACCCGATTTTAAGGATGTTAAAGAACGATCGAGTCAAGTTGGACCCGAGGTAAGAGATCCTACTCCTCTCATTCTTTTTAAGTACACTCTTTTATGTCATTTCTTTTTAAAGATCATATTTCTTGTTATTTGGATGTTATTTTATATTACTCTTACTGTAATGTTTATGTTCATATGATGAGAGACCCTATTCTCTCTCATCAATCCATTTTGGACGTTTTGAGTGGCGCCGTTGGGCTGCCTAATTTTCGTAAGAGATCTAACCTGTCTCTTTCTTTTTAAGTAATCTCCTTTATGTCTCTTCTTTTAAGCTCCTCTTTTTTTATGTTGGGGGATGTTCTTTTATATTACTATTTCTGTGAACCTTATGTTAATATGTTGAGAGACTCTATTTGATCTCATCAATCCATTTTTGTATGTTCTAAGTGGCGCTGTTAGGCTGTCGAGTTTTCGTAAGGGATTTATCATCTCACTTTTATTCCCATGAAATTTATGCTACGTTTTCCACTATTTCCTTTTTGTGGTTTATGTACTTCCGATTATTATACACTTTGTGTAGTATAATTTCATTTATGGGAATTTACATCTTCATTGTATGACCCTTCTTCCATGGGGTGTACTTTTCGAAAGTTACCCAACTCGGTAAGGGGACCTTTCACCCTCCTTTTTTTAAAAGACTTATTTTGTTATGTCTTTTAATTCACATACTATTATGTTGGGATATATTCTTCTATATCCTTATTTATGTATATTTTATTTCCAAGTGATGAGATCCCCTTTATCTCTCTCATCAACCCTTTTTGTAAAATTTTATGTGACGCCGTTTGGTTGTCGAATAATACCAAGGGAACTTCTTAACCCAATTTCGATTTCTTTGGGTTCAACGTGTAGTTATTGAATATTTCATCCTTTGAATATGTTTTAATGACATTTTATTGTTTTACACTTAATATCCACTTATATTGGGTGTATTTATATCTGTCACACATAATTATGAGATTGATTTATCCTTAATTTAAGGATACCTTCTTTATAATGGATTTCATATCATTTTACATTTCTTTTGAGACATCATTTTTGTTATCCACCAATTCACTATTATATGGTGTGTATATTGTCCTTTGACATATTATATCATGAATCCCTTTATTCTCATGATATTATAAAGTTCGGAATAAATTTTATTCCGCAATTTTTTTGTATTCAAGAGTCTCTCATTTTGTTAAAAACTCTTTAACAAAAATATCGTTTTAAATGTTTTAAAGATTTATTATTCTAAATCTTTATCATTAATATCCATGTTTTAAAAAGGGTTTTCAGAATTTATTTATATGGACATTAATGTTTTAAAATTATAATTCTATTAAAATACTCAAAGTGGTATGGGACACTTTGATTCAAAAATCTCTTTTAAATGGTTTTTGAAAATGGATTGATTAATTCAATATTTGGGAATTACTTATTGTGATTGCAAATGAAATTTTGTTATAGAAATGTTTATATTTTCAATATTTTTTGTCTAATGATGGTACTTGGACATTTTTATGGGCGGTTACGTGATAAACCATATGACGGTTGGTGCCGTGAATACCAGGACGGGTGGTTACGTTATAACCTCCAATGCATTGGGTATGGAAGTCGGCTGTATGGCTATTCCATTAAGTATGTATGGATTTTGTCCGAATGGCTATTCCATTAAGTGATATGTGTGGAAGTCGACCTTATGGTTATTCCACTCAAGTATGTTTATGTCCTAAGTTACCTTTATATGTTATGTGTTCTTTATATGGGTTTTATGGTAATCTTTTGGTTACAGAAGGGTAGGTAATGAAATTTTATTCAGTGAAGAGTTTTTACTACTTCGAAAAGGTGAAAAGTATTACTTTGTTAATGTATACATGGTTTACTTGATGTTTTGAAAAACTAACAGCTTTCATTCATTGTGTATCCCTTACTGAGCTTTTTATGCTCATCCCATGTTTTTGAAATGTTTTTCACAGGACTTAACGTGGAATAGGGTCAAGGATGGGATCAAGGGAAATCCATGCTTCCTAAAACATGGAACTAGACATGTTTCTTTTTAAGAGTTTTTATTTTTTGGAAACTTATTAGAAGTTTCTACTTTGTAATCTTTTGAGATGTAATAGTTATGTCCTAATTCTCTAAAACTCTAAACCTGAAAAGATCCTCAATGTGAATTATTCATTTAATTCAATATTAAGTAAGTTTTAAGGTTGGGGCCTTATAACATGGTTCATTTCTCACGTCACACACTCAAACACTATCTCTATCACTCACTGCTTCTTATACTCACAGTTCCAAAACAAAAAGCAGTGCAACGTCTAAAAAAATGCAGCAAATATGGATGAAGGAATGGCTTTATATAACTGTTCTTTGCCTTACAAAATAAATGTAGTTGCTTATTATTATAATTTTATAATCATATTTTGATAAGGATTTTGCAAACCAACACATCTATAAATATTTTATAAATTGATGGTTTTGAAAATAAAATACAACGTACGTCTATATCAAATGTAAAACAGAAGATAGATTAAATCAAATGAATGAAAAAACAAATATGAGATAAGGTTTCAGATGAGATTTTGACAAAAAAAAATTGTCAAAATGCAATAATTTTTACAAAAAAATGCTAGAAAATCTATTCCTGCATTATAAAATTCCAAAATTGTGAAAAAATACAGATGTGAAAGCAGATATTGATTGTCGAAACACAAGCTTCTCTGTTACGCTTGATTCACAGCCACATATTAAACAATTAAAAATATATTTGTTGAAAAAACCATATCCACAACAAACAAAATATAATAAATCTAAATCAAATGGAATTGAAGAAAAATCGATACAAAAATTAGTTGTATATAACTATTTGATGAAATTAAAAATTCAGGATAACCATGAATGGATGTCGACAGGAAGATCTAAGAAATAGAAAATGGGATTTATGGAAGATTCAGATAAAAAAATTTAATTAAAGAAGAACTACTTATAGATATGGACAAACGAAAAGAGATATTCCAACATCACATAAGCAAGAAACCCTAACATCGACTTGAAATCGGCTGGAGAAAAGATTTCGTTTCGAACTGAGAACTTCGACATCGACTCCAAAAGACTCGAGCTCAGATCTAGATCTAGATCTGGACCTCCTTCCTCAGCTTCAACCACTGCGCATATGATGAAGAACCATTTTGGACTTTGTCTAATTCCTCGTTCGAGTTCGACCACAGTTCCTGAAGAAGAAGAAAAACCCTTACAGATTGGCCTCGACCTAGACTGCTGCTCGAACTCGACGACACCCCAAGCTTCAACCCTGCCCTCGACGTCGTCTCCCTCGGCTTGAGACTCGCGATATGGAGTTTGACAGAAATCCCCAATTACCTGACCTTCAAACCCTCTATCCCGATTTCTTCTTCTATTTTTTTTAATTTTCCATTTTTTTAATCGATTTCATTTTTTTTTAAATTCATTCATTCGTTTTTTTAATTTCATTACCATGTTTATATTTATATTTAAAACTAAACATATATATGGTCAATATATAAAAACATTAATTAGAATTTAAATACACATATAATCTTATAATTATATTTCATAAACTGTTTTTAAAGAATAACCTCATATAATCATTTATCATTATAACATATATTATGTAAATAAAATAAAATATTTATTTTCTATACCAAAATAATAAATTATGATTATAACTAATACCCGTATATAAATATTTATATATTAATTTCATGAGTTAATAATACTATATATAAAGTAAAATGTTATATTTTAATTCAAAACCTTTTTATTAAATCATTCATTAGTCTAAATTTATAAAAATATAATAATAAATTTTTAATTTAAATATTCTCGGGGTGTTACAGATCCACCGAAGGTGTCTTTTATACTGATCCATGAAGGGTATCCCTTCGTTCATCACGTCAACGCTAGGAAATGGATTCCCATTTGTAACACATGTGATTTCCTAAGGATATTCTCCTCAAGACATCAGTCGTACCTCAACCACAACTAATACCATCACAGTGTAACATAATAGAACGTCTCATCATAAGGGACCAATGAAACAGACATCTCACCAAACAGACACTCGGTCTGTAAGATATATGCATATTTGTAAAAAGGGCCCTATTCGATTTGAGTCTGATTCAAACCATCCATACTCCAATATTCTCCAAAACACACATATATTATCATAGATGTAATGAATTTCTTCAATGGTCCTCTTTCCTCAGACGACATGTCAATTAGATGTCCAGTTTGAGAGATATAATCATTTTTGGTAAAATGGGTCAATTGGGTCCGGACCCAGTCCGACTCGGTCGGACAGACCCGACCAATCATGTCCCATGGTCCCCATGACCCGACTTCTTTTCATGTACCATTGGGCATTACTAGACCCTTCTCAGGTTGGTCATTTTTCTAATCTTCCCAGTCACCCATGTACCACGTTTTATCCGACATGGCCCCCAATAGATGGCCTATATCTTTTTTATGTGTGGTCCACATAGCGTCCTATGAACCCCTACATTAACTCACCGGACTTTTCCACTAAAACAGATCAGTTCATGGAATTTACGGCGCCACTCGAGTGGACCAGTCCAACAGGACTGGCTCGGCCAAGTTGTCTAGATGAATCGGCCAGTTTGGTACATCTCGTACTGGTTCGACAGGTCCAAGTGGGGGTGTGCATTGCCGATAAACCCTTAAAACCCATTTGGTAAAAAAATCAGATGGATGTGGTTCATTCCTCTACTTTGTTCCCGGTGGAAATGTGTCTCTAGCGCATTACCGCAGTGAACCCCAGGCACACTGCTCCCCCTTGTCATCTGCCCTTTCCACACCGCTTCAACGTGCTGATGGGTGGGCTGGCTCCCTCTTCTCATGGATGCCACCAAGGGCCACCACCAAAACACCAATGGTTTTCTTATGTTCCACCATAATTTATCCGGTGGTCTATTTCCATAATGGTTTACACCTACTAGATTTAAGGGATTCCACCTTTTTCGCAATGGCTTCGAACTCAACTTTCCTCCACTTTGAAAATTCTACAGCGAAGAATTCACAATAACATGATAGGTGGAGGGGATCAAGCCTTGATTGTGTAGCCTCATGCCCTCTACATTAGTGGTGTATAATAAAAGGTGATGTTTTTTATTTCAACACATGAATCTACCCACCATTTAAGTCCTCTAATTTAACAACCATCCCCCACGAACACATGATCTGTGGATCAACCTATTAATGGGATGATCTACATTCATTATTTTAGAAAGAATAATGGGTAATGAAGATAAATAACATTGAAATCACAACCCCTACTTATTTTTACGTTCTATGTCACAATGTTCCATCATTGAGGGTTCAAGAGGTTGATGAAATTGCTTCATGGAATCGTTCTTAGAACCACGTCGATGTCGATGACTTTCATCTGATGTTAATCTTTCATCATTGGAGAGGAAACTCACCAATAGTTCATCATATATTTTACCAAATATTTAATTACTATCTTCAAACACATTAGCTAACTAAAAAGGGACATGTCCCATCATTTTGGTTACACTGCGACATTGTGTCGTTATGCTGTTTCATTTATAAAACAGTGTAGTTGTTACATTGCATCTTAAAGACCCATTAAGGGGATTCCTTTATTTCACCTTATCGTCGCCTAGTCTCCACACCGCAACATCTCTGTTATCCACTCAACTATTGGGCAATGAAATAAAATAATATTTTTAAAAGTTTTTTATTATTTTCAGAAAAGTATGAAGATTAAATTTTTCATCTGACCCTTGCTGGTCAATGTCAAGTTCTTTCTAGGAAAATACAAACATTTCAATTTAAATTTTTACCTTGAAATATAGATCCAAGAAATGGTACAAAAGTCAAAAAACCCTCTCATGCATTTATTTATGTGAACTAATAACATGATAAAAAATTAACTTTCACCCAAGATCCACACCGATCAGTGTTAGGCTCCGCCTAAGAGGGAAAAACCCTCAGTAGATCGATGATACTCATTGATTTTCAATAAAATATATATTTTAGGAGTTAAAATGATTTGATAATAAAATAATTTTTACTTAATTATTTTATTTATGCTAAAAACTGACTTCCTCTGTTGGCCTATGTAGACCAATGATCAGATCTGCCTAAGGAGAACATACACTCACGTGTTCAGTTCTAGTCTCTAATATTTAACCTAAGTCCCCATTCGTGAGTTATAAGAATTTGAAACATAAAATATTTATATTTAATTATTTTATATATATTTATTCCATTTTTAGGTCTTCTCACTAGAAGCATGCGTTGCCTAAACATAATTCACTCATAGCGCAAACTCGCCATCTAGAATGCAACCAGGCACTCAAATCTCTAATATGGCCTCCCATTTATCATTTATTCCACTTATTCTGGATAACCAATTAGGTGTGCTATTTAAATCATGAAATTTTTTGATGGGTTATTCCAGGAACTCCAGGCCTCAGAATCACAGGTCGTCTCAGCACCTAGTCCCGAAATAATTCCTTATAATTAAAAAAATTACTAGGTATTTTTGAGACATTACACATTAAATCAAATATTATGATATAAATTATAATAAAATAAAATATAATTTCACCTATATTAGTTTCATAACATTTTCAATAAAGTGTAAGTATAATCCAATAAATGAAAATTGATTTTTTAAACCAGATTCCTCTTATTGACATTAATGTCAAATCCCTATATATGAAATAATTTTAAATTAAAAAAATTATTCTAATAATAATTATTTGTTCATGATATAACACGTTTAATGGTGTTTTATACATCATCAAAAATAAAATATGTGAATAACATTAAATTTCTTTTCTTTGACGGGAAATAGAGACAAAATTCATTAAATTAGGTATAAAATACTCTTTATGTTTTATTATACTCGTTTATAATAAATTGAAATTTATAATAATTATATTATAGATCTATTTTCATAAATTTATGATAATATATAATCCGCTTATTACATTTCATGAACTTTTTATATAAAATTCCTTATGAAAATTGTCATTTCTAGATGTTAACTGTATCATTTTTCACTTAACTTCTAGTGAGGGTGTGTCACTATATTAATCATAATAATTGTTAATAAATATACATAATAAAAGAAATTATATAAAAATGTTATATATTCACTATATTCTTATTTATAATTTCATATGAATTATAGTGTTTGAAAAATTAATTACATGATCCATCAAAATGATAGGAGGTACGTACACGTAATGATTATTATCAATTTTTTATTGATCAAATGAATGAATTTTGATAAAAATTTCTCATTCCATAATAATTAATATATCTTTTATATCATATTTATTCATTAAATATTCCCTTATTTCAAAACATGTATTTCATAAATGAAAAATCAATATCACCTCTTCATAGAGGTGGTGGTCCACATGTAAACACATATAATGATGTATATTTCTAATGGATTAATAAGTAGAAGGGTAGATATATTATATTATAATTTTAGTAGAATAATTATTTCAAAAATATCATTTTTAAAAATTTGTTATATCATAATAACCATATTTGAAATATTGTGATTGAAAATAATATTTATCTCAATGTGGATGCAGTTGTCTACACCTACACATTAATGATACATTGAAATTCCATTTGACAGAAAATATGTTGAATAATGGATTTCACATGTCATATATTAACGTTTTAGTATATTTATTATACTTACTTTATGATTTTATTTCGATTATCACATATTTATAAGATGTAGAAAAACAGATATTATGAAACAGAAATGGTAGTATGATAACCATTCCTTCGATTGTCCTATATTAGAAACATTCTTATTTGCCCCTATAATGATATTCTAAGAATACATGAACCTTAAATTTGTTTCTATGTATGATTATAAGATATTTTTTTTGGGTTCATCCTCCCAAAAATTCTCAATATTAGGTAAAGAATTTAAATAAAAATTATCATTTTATATGTTTGAAGGAGGACACAATCGGATTTTATTAAAAGTGAAAATTATAAATATTCCTTACAATGAGCAAAATATTCCAAATGTTTACAAGATATATTTTAATATATAATTTGCTCTTAATATGTTCATAAAATAGTATTTCTATAATTATAATTGTAAAAAATTACATTATCTTGTGTTTTAACCCCACAAGGTAGGACCATTTTATCATTAACCATCATAATAGATTTTAATTGTTTTTAACATTAATTATAAAAAATATATAACATAACCATACTCACTAATATAAATTGTTTTTATTAATATTATACTATCAATTTTTTCATATTAAACCCATTTAATTGGATGAATGTATTTAACATTACACTTGATAAATTATACGAAAAGCAATTATATAAGAAACTGTTTTTTTAGGTACTAAATGTTTTATTCTAAAATCCAAACTAAAATTAAATAAAATTATTATAATTGGATTATCAATAAATGTTTAGTTTTAATATTTAACTAAATAAGATAAAATTTAACTATTTAAATGATTTAATTGAATTTCTTATTTTAATAAAAATTTGTATATTAACTATTTTTTGAAATATCAATATTTTTAGAATATAATAAATTTCCATGTTTGGTAATATTTAAACTATTATTTCAGAAATTAACATTACTATAAACTTATATTATATATAAATGGTATAAATAAATTTTAAAATAAATATGTAAAATGCAATGAATTTTTTTTGAATAAGGGATTCTTTAAGTATGAAACATATATTTAATTAAAATAATTAATATTAAAGATCAAAAAGAAATTAATTTTATTATTATAAAAAATATAACATATTTCAAAAAATAAATAATATGATGGTACCTTTATATAACATTAGTATGTGAAGATAAATGACCTTATTTGGAAAATATATACTTTTACTATTCACAAATAAATCCAGCATTTTAAAAAAAAGATGAATAATTTTGTCCTAATATTAGATGGGTATTTTGATTTCAAATGCATGGTTCATTATATAAAATAAAATTTATAAAATTTATAGTAATTGATCATAATTTTAGTGAGTAAATTTCACCAAAATAACTTTTGAGGAAACTACATTTTTGAAGCATAAAATGACGTCATAAAAATGAGTAATTATTTCCGATGTATTAATTAATAAATAATTATTTACTTGTTCAATTATAAGTTTATTTAATAATTCCATTTCTCAAATGTATACACTAAAATATAATTACAATGATATTATTTTAAAAATTAAATAATAATAATTTTATAGCGTATTAAAATTCACTCAATGCTATGTGTTATTTTTTAATTATTCTATAGAAATTATTATTATTTTAACTGAATCTACATAGTGTTCCATTCTTACCCATTTATTTTATTTTCACCCATGTAGTTTTATCTCATTCATTATTGGTTCAATATTTTAAAATACTAGTCATTCAAAACCACATCTCGCATTTGGCTAATAATTTTTACATTGAATAGGGTATCTAGGAAAAATAAAAATTTCTAAAAATGTCATATATTCAGGTTCCCATATATTGAGAAAATAACTTGGATGTCAAATTTTATATATATAGAGGAAAAAATTACTTACTAATTCTAATATATAGTGTTTTAGTACATGGTTATGAAATTATTATGGCCCCAAATCAATAAATCATTGATGGTTGGAAATAAAATCAATTTATTGGAAATTAAATAATAAGGATTAATTTTTTATTTTATTATCATTTTTTAATGTTTATGGATTATATGAGTTGTATTATAGATTATATTATAAAATTTTGTAACATGTTTTTTTTTCATTTACAAATTTCAATTACATCATTGTGTATTGCATCGCTGTACATCAACTTTATATCTTACTCCATTAAATTTATAATCAAGATGATTTTTTCATTCATTAAGTAATAAAATAATCATTTAATGACTCAAATTATTAGTAAATGAAAAATAATTAAATCCTTATTCCTCTGAATATTTAGAAAATCCAATATTATTAGTACATGTTATGCAAAATGGATTGTTATTTATAATATGTAATAATTAATTAATATCTAAATCCATAACAATAAAAGACAAAGTTCAACATAAACATTACAATCCTCGAAAATAATTATGAACAAATTCAATTCCCCAAAATTAAAAAACATATGACCAAATGTTTTCCATGACAAAAAAAATTTAATATTCAATATTATCAATCTCTCCTGAAAAAAATACGAGAAATTAATATAACAGAACAATATAGAGATAATAGTATAATATTCGTTTCAATAAATATCCCAATTTAACAAAATTCCAAATTATAATGATAAATAATTCTTTTAATTATGCCATTTTTTATACATAAAATTATGTTTAACTTAATCATATGATATTACCAATATAATTTTCATAATAATAATTAATCTTTATCCTAATCAATTAAAAATACCAATGTTTTCTATATGATAAAATACATGTTATAAATTATAATAGCATATAAATACCTCAACATTAAACATTATATGAAACCTAAATGATCTCGTTAAAATTTAAATTATTTCTAACAAATATGGATACATTTTTCCTTATATAACTGTTTTAGAATAACATATTCGAAAACATTGGTTTTTATCCCCATAAATGACCCAAAAATAATCTTTAATATTGTTAAACAACCATCATAGAAAACCTAAATAGGGATATTAATACATTAAAACTTATCAAAACCCATAGATATATATACCCAAGAATAATTTGGTTTCACTCATGTCAGTAATGTATATAATATGATTCTATAGGATATATTCCCCCAATCATAATGATTCCTTATAAACAATATATGAATTATCACGATTATATCCCTTTAGAGTTTCTACCATGTTTCACTACAAGGGAACACTCATCATTTGTTAAAGTGACAGATGATATATATTTTAATAACTCTTCTCAAGATTCAAAAACATATACAAAGTTTTGAAAATATAACATCCACACATACTATGCATATAGGGATGTGTTTCTAGGAATAAGACATAATCATTACCTTTAAAAATAATTTGGACGCAATCCATTTTATGAAAATATTCTAATTGTTTATATAATTGTTAGGATCCATATTATATGTTTTCTAAACTAAATTTCCTATGGATTATTTTAAAAATTATTTAATTCCGATAGTAAATTCTTCAATTTGTATAACCCATTGTTTATGCTAAATTTTTTTCATTGGCCCAATATTAAAATGTGTGTATGTCGAATAACTTAATATATTAGTAGTCTTGTTAATCGAGACAAATACATCAATCTTATAATATATTTCAAAACATGAAATATATAAAATATTTTCATTTATAAATTGAATAATATTTTAATCTAATACATTAATTTCATTCAAAGTAAACTACTAATTATCATTAGGTAATAAAAAAATTAGTGTCTAAAAAGTATAGTAACTGTTACATATACTGGAATATATATTAAAAAAATAAGGAATAATCAATATAGAAAATTAAACAACTAAATCACTATCTGTGTATTTAAAAAATTAGAAATAATCATAATGTGGTAGGAAATAAAATTGACCATTTAATGTGAAAAAATTAATCAAATAAACTAGAAACATATTAGTGGATATCCAAAATATTTACATAAGAAAATATATTAATAAATGATTTCATAATGATTATCTTCTCAACAACAGATGTAATTATCTTAACTTCGAGGCCTCATGTAAGGGAATCAAACATAAATGTATAAGGCCTCATCCAAATAACCATCATGGTATTTCCCATGAGACATCCCAAGGTATCAATGGGATATGTAATTTTGGAAACCAACCATCAAATTAAAATTCCAATATACTCATACTTTACATAAAAATACTATTTAATTAACATGCCTTAACAATTATTATATATATTTGAATAACTATAATATTAACTATCAATGAATTCCACCAATTAAAATTACCATAAACCATTATGAGAGAAAAAATAGATGGTGTCATTAGATTATCACCCCACGAATGTGTAATATTATTTAATGAATTTTGAGATAGACAGAAATAAATTTAGAAATCAGTATAATATTTCTTGAGGAATATATCCTTATAATTTCGATATCAAATATATATAATGTGAAATTTAACAAAATACAAGGAATGATATTTAAATTGAGATGAATCCAAGAAACATGTAATATAATAATTAAATAATATACAATTTTTAATAGTGGTAATTTGATTTCATGTTTTGTTTATTAAAACCTATATTCAATTAAAATTTTCATAAAACATTCAAATATAACATGTCAGCAAAACCATAGAATAATACCATTCAATGAATTTTATAGTAATTAAAATATGGGAAAAAATTAATTTAACAAAACATAATATAATATTAAAAACAATATTAAAATCATATATTATACATATTTAATTTGAATAAAAACATTCCCAACCTAATAATAACAATGATAGTTTTAATTAAAAAAATTTATTTAGAATTATGTGTATAAGAAATTTTTAATATTAAAGAGAAACAATCAGTGATGATAAATAACTACTCGATATGTAAATTTATAGGGTCTAACATAGGGATATAATATATATTCATTAATAGAAACAACATCATTAAAAAAAATTAGATATGTTTTTTAAATAAACAATTACAAATATCCTTTTATTGTAGTTAGAACTAATAAATTAAATGATAATGTGTGGAAATTGTAAAAGAATACAACAGAAAAACTACATAATCCATTTCACAGGTAATCATTGAATTAAAAAAATAAAAAACTTATAATTATAACCACTTGAATAAAAATTTATTTAAGAAACCTCTTACCACATGGTAACATTCATCTAAAATCCTCTTAGATAAAATAATTTGAATTAAAACCTAAAATAGAAATTAGTGATTAATGATTCATGGTAAAAAAATTAAAATAAATATATATAAACCATAAACAATAAATATTTTATATAACATTATAATTTAGATCAATGAATAAAAATTAAGATGAAATCCCTTATTTCTTCTAGGATTGGATTTCCATGTCCTCTTAATGTAAATTATAATAAATTTAAATTTTCTATAATTTTATTCCATAATAATATAAATAATTATATTATCATATAAACTCCATTTGTAACATTTGAACACATATTTATTAAAATTTATTTAATAAAATATTTGTTTTTAGGTCTCTAATGTCTTATGTTCCATATCTAATTATGTTTTGTAGCTTTATCCCCTCAATACATCTCATGGTTTCCTACATTGTATAACTATAATAAATAAATAAAAATAATATATATTCATAATGTAAAAATTTATAATCGACAATGAAATTTAAATATAGAAAAATAAAATTCATCGTTCCAAAAGAGAGTAGGATATACACACACATAATAATGTTTTAAATTTTCTATTGATAGAAGTAATGAATTTAAAATAATAATACACATATAAGGGTACAATATGAAATCATATATATATATATCATGTAAATTCATAATATATTTCTTTTTTAGAAAATATGAAATATGAAAATGGAAAATTAATTATCTCACATCGGGTAGGTGCTAATCCACAATTACACATGAGCGATGACATTATTTTCCAAAGGATGGGAATGTGAGAAATAGAAATGATATTAAAATGAAAGAAATATAATTATTTAATAAATATCATTTATAAATATAATACAATTATAATAACTATCCATGAAATATAGTGATGGAAAATTATTGCATCGCTACATGGATGTGATAGTCTATGCGTACACATGACTATTACATTTAATTCCCCTTATATGGAAAAGAGGGTGAATAATGTTGTTTAAATAATCATTATAAAATTTCATTATATTTATGATAAATAATTTATTATTTAATGATGAATACCACATACTAGGAGGTGGTTCAGGAGAAAATGTTTTGTAATAGATCTTTTAATATGATTTTCTTTCATTCGGTTTTCATCCATTAGATCCTTTTTTAAAGACCATTGAAATTGTATTTTATGTATTATATAATCTATAAATGGTTTATATGTATTATTAGAATATAAATGTTTAGTGATTTGATTATATATATTGATAAATATTTGGTAAATAAGAGAAAGGAAGGTGGTTATATTAAAATTGGTGGAGAAGCCAACCATAGAATGTCTGAACCAAATAAAATAAAAATATTTTATACTAATACAAAATTCCACCATATAGAAATTTGTTATAATTTTGGACATATTGAGGTAATAATATGTCAATATAATTAGATTTAAATTATGTTAATTTACAAAAATACAATTTTCACATGTCTTAAACCCCACCTTGATAAACAAATTTTATCATTATTGATTGTAAGTGATTTTTACAATAACATATTTTCATTATGACATATAAATTATTTTTACATATGATCTAACCAAAATTAAGAGGAATTAAAATAGGGTTTTCATTTTATCAAATTCAATTTATATAATTGTAATAATTTAATGAAAAATTAAATTCTTCAAATGAAACTAATTTTTTTCTTCTAAACATATACTATCATTGGAAATACTTATTTTTACCAAAATTCAATATATAATGTAGTAAAATATCCATAACGGGAATATTAATAATAAATTAATGTATCTTTGAATCCATTTTTAAATAAAACTAATCTTTTTCAATGATGAAAAAAATTATAGTTTGAAATTAACATTAATAGTTTTCACCTTTCATTTGAAAATCAAAAAATTCCCAAAAATATCAATAGTAACCTCAAAAATAATTTCAGAAAAATATTTCAAAAATTGAAGTTCATTTTTTATGTAAAAATTTCATATACAGAATATATATATTTTCATTTAAATTTTTACAATTCAATAAAAATGAAATTTAGGAAGAATTTGTGTCTTATGCATTTAAACTAAATTAATCTTGAATCATTAATATTAAATATTACAATGGAATTTATTATATTGGTATTAATAAAATGTATAATTTGTTACAAAATAAAAATTTAAATGATTTATATAATTTAGTTGGTGTAATGATAATATATTAAAGTAATTGAAAATCATTATATTTCAGTATTTATTAAAAAAGAATAAATTGTAGATAAATCCCAAAAATTCACCTTCTGGTAAATTTGATATCATTATTTCCTAAATGTGGTTAAATTTATTAAAAAAATTGATATCAATGATAAAAATAATTATTATTTTAATGAAAAAAATGAAAATAAATAACATTGGAATAAAATTCTTTTTTTTATGAAAAATGAAATCGAAAAAAATGAGTTCAGTTTTTTTAAGAATTAATCAATTATTTATTATTTATTATCAATACTATAAATATATTTCATTATTAATATACTCATATTCATAAACTCAAATTTTATGAAAAATTTATAATGATAACATTAAAATAAGTATAAATTTTATAGTATATCATATTTATTTTAAAACTCAATTTTTCATTTTAATAATGATATCCGAATTACTATTAATTTAATGATTTTTTATGGAGTAATATTAACTTATTTCAAGATGATCAAACCCCCTAGGATATTACCCTGGTAGGTTTTTAGGCCTATAGTTACACCAAATTCTCAACTCCAATATTCCAGGGATTGGTGACTTGAACTAATAAAACATAATTATTATAGGGAAGGAATTATCCAAATGGACCATCAAAAAGGTTTAAATCTCAAGAATAATAAACCAATTATAAAACATTGTGAATAATATTAAAAATGATTATTTTGTATTTAGAAGACATTAATCAACAATAAAATGATTATAAATGAATCTAAAGAAAGAAAAGTTAAAACGAACATGCCCAATATCTTATTAACGAAGAAACAAAAATTTCTAGAAATGGTTGTTCCTCAAAAAATCAAAAAACACAATAACCAACTTTGACCATCATATTCGAGTACTATAATTATCAATATCCTCTAATTAAAAATCCTCCAGGCTAAAAAGTGAACATGTCTATGTCACTTTAAGTTACTTATATTATTTTTTGACATTTTTTGTTTTTGAATAGTGCATGGGTTGTTTTAAGAAATTTTAGCTGATTTTTTAGTTTTCTAGTTTTGTGCATGATTCCATATTGGTTATGAAAACATATTGTATTCCATTTGGAAAATATGAACATATGATTTTGGGATAGAATAATAGTTCATGGTTGGTTTATTTTTTCTTATAAAACTATTCCAAATAATATGACTATAAATTTTTAATAGATATGGGTGAACTACTGGTGCATAGTTTGTTAAAATGGGCAATAAAACATAGTCATTTGAGTAATTTATTCTAAAAATATATTTTTATATCAAAAACACTTCATTTGTTCCACATTCATCTATCAAAATCCTACAGTCACAGCCAAACCTATTCCCTTTAGTGATAGTAGATATAAATCCCTTCAAGATATTTATTCTAATAGATCATGTGGCATTGGAAATAGAAAATAAATTTTACGTATTCATTCTTAATGGTTTATCATAGTTATATTAAATGTACAATCATTATATGAATGTAATATTAGATTATGGATGTAATTAATAAATCTAATGTTTTTATTGTGATCTAATGAGAATTAAATTAGATCAATTTTCATGAAGAATTTAGGGGACTAAATAAAAATTATATTTTAATGAACCTTTGAGGTTATTTGTGGTATGTATCCCAATTTTACCATTATTGTTCTAGAGATTTTCATTTTTTATTTTATGGTAAATGATTTAATATTTAGGGTCTCTTATTACACCTTATGTTTCCTATTCACCATTGTATTGTATATATATATTGATCATGGGGAATACTATTTGGTGTGGTGGTTGATTTCATTAAAGAAATTTTTTTAATAAACCATCTATAGATTCTAAATATTAATTGGTTTTCTATATTATTTCATGGAATGACAGATAATTTTCAAAATGCGGTAGTTTCAGAATCTATTATAAAATATATTTTCCAGTTTTTGTTGAAAATATTTAATAATTTCAAATAAGGGAAAATTTGGAGTTTTGGAAATTTGATTATAAATATTTTATATTTCATACAATGGTTTTTAATAATGAAAATTGGATCTCAAATGTATACAATATTCATGATATTGGGGGACTCTAAGTGTGGGATGTGAAAAATGTCATCCCAGGGAAAATAGATGGTGGATAAACAAGGATAAAAAAATATGGAATGATGTAATTATATATAATGGATATAATTTTACAACAAATTTTTTTTATGATATGGGTTTTAATTTTTGTGTTATTATACCATCCGTATATTTTTTTCTAAGGGATATGTGAGTTCATTGTCATCTGTTCAATGATATTTGATGACCATATCTAACCCATAACTAACCATAACTCGGAAAAAATTACTTGGTGATTTATTTGGAATTTTTTTATTTAAAAATAATATATGAAATTGGTCCCTGGTAAATTATTTAATGTTATTAAATTATTATTTTTTATACTATACTGAATGGGTAGATTTAAATGTGTTATTATAACATTTTTTAAGTTATATTTATTTCTTTTTATTTAATTAATTTATAATGGTTTGTTATATATATATTCATTATGGAACACTTTGGGGGATCATTCTTGGGTTATTTTTCTAAAACCCTACACAAAACATTAGGTATATATAGATCTTTTTTAATCAATTTTCGTTAATGGAATGAAAACACATGGTGATGGAAGGTTTCTATGCAAGAGGGATGTGGGAGTTCAGAGGTAGCATTGTAGGATGTTGATGAAAATATACCTTAGTAATGGGTTATTATTTTTCTAAATTACCTTGGATTGAATATTTATTTATGGAAAAGGTAATTTATTTTTGATCTATTTTTTGAGATTCAATTTCGGTCAATTTATTTTAATGTTTTTTTTCTATATGGAAGTTATTATTTTATGTGTATGTTTTGGGATAAATCATTTCCAATGGTATTTATTTATACCATCATGATTTTTCCTACTTATGGGAGATGTGAAATTCCCTTTAGACTATTACTTATGTTATCTTGTGAGTCTATTTTATGGATGAACTAGGTTGGATTATCAAAATTGCTTATCAAAATATGGTTTCTTTTCCTATAGTTTGTGTTTCGTATTTTATTTGAAATGATACCGGAGTGAAATCACATAAGGGGTAGTATTATAGTGAGTGACTATACATATCACATCAATAACTGACTTATTATATAATGAAATATTGGGAAGAGGGTAAATTGCTTTGAGTTTTATTATAATATTAATTGGTTACTTATGTTCTCGTTGTTCAGTCATAGATTCACCACTTATCTAGTAGTCTTTATTATTTTATTTCCATTGAAACTTCCCACCTTGAAAAATTTATATAGATCATATTTTTTGTTCTATGAATTTAATTTGAGGTGGAATACACCAATTTATCAAAAAAAATCAATGCTATTGTGTGAGTTGTATATTCTATAGGCCACAATGTTTTCTAAACCCCATAACATGTTTTGGATGTGAAAAAATGATTATAAGAGAAAGAAATAATGATAAATATTTTACTAACAAGGAACCGTTGTAATTCAATGGGATTAATGATCTTTTGGAAGTTGAGGAATAGATAAAAAATCCTTAGTATATTTTTAAAAAACTGAATTTCATTATTTTTTTCAATGTGAAATAACAACTTTTATACATGAACGACATAATCAGTTAATGTGAAAATATCGGTTCAGGAAATAAAACTTGAACTTTTACAGCAAAAATACATCAAGAACACATTTTTCCACAATTTAATTCATGAATCATTGATAATTTCTACAACCAAAGAGTTCATCAACCTTCAACACGGTGATCACACAATGATGAATTATGTGAATCACATACCCAAGATAGTTTATTTTTTAAATGATATTATTTTGAGTGAATGGTTTTTTAGATCATAGGATTTTGGTAATCTTATGAATAGATTATTTATATGAATATTATGTGTTTAATAATAGTTATGATAATAATGTAGATCAAAATATATTATAATTGGGCTTTACATGGTTGTAAATTCAGGTATAATTGGGATCCCTCTATCAACCAATGGATGTTACGGTGGATAATTTGGATTAAAGAGATTTTTCTGTAATGTTTTAAAGGGTGGTGGTAGTGGATTATAGAACATTTAAGGTGAGCTTACAACTTTTTTAGAATAAGTCAGTGATGAACTTGTGGGTTTGGATTGTTATTTTGTTTTCAGAGAAACTGCTGAAGTAATTTTAGTGGAATAATTTTTTCTTTCAATGTAGAGGGATATCCTATTATTAATCAGTTATGTTTCAAGAAATAATTCGACGTATATTTATTTATAATATATGCCTAAAAATAATTCATTATAATACTGATTTAATTGAAATCCAATGGAATTGTTCATCCAAGTGTATAACCTTTAGAATGACCAGTGATTTCCCTATAAAAAACATTTGGCTACTCCATTTTTGCAACATTTATCAAATCCTTATCTCATTGATGATAAAAAATAAATATAATTTACCAAATATTGAAAATATAGATTAATTAATTGAAAAGGGAAATGTGGTTCACTAAATTCACTTATGAATCTTGAAATCAATAACTCAAATTTATCGAGGGACACATCTCTAGGAACACTATTAGGAGAAGGTATGTCCAAAATGAATATATTTTCATTCAATTTATTCTAATTGTATAAATATTTTCATGGATCTAATGAATTAGAAAAACCATCAGTACCATGATTCTATTTTCATTATATTTTGGACTATAATTTTATTTTACAAAAAATAAGAAAAAATCATGAGCATCACAAGATGTTTTTTGTTAATCACATGTGATCACCAATATTATATTATTTCAGAAATTTATTTTTTCAATTTATATAATTTATTCATAGGATGTGGGGTTTATGAATATAGTATACTTTTTGATCTTTTATTGGAAAATTTTCCTTTTTGTGGGAGTAGGCATTGAATTTATTGCATATTTGAATCATCATGGGTCTGTCTAGATATTATTAGTTGTTTAAAAATTTATTATATAATAAATATGATCTATAATTTTATCTAAATCAGAATTTGGTAAAAATTAAATGTGATTATAAGGTATAGAAGTATTTTTATGAATTTATTAAAAATTACCATTAGAAGACTTGTTATTTACCCGTGGAAGGATTGGAAATTTTGGTATTTTGTGATGCTCCAGCGGATGGTTTGGTTTTCTTCTTTATGTAAAGATATCTTGTTTTGTAATATAGATCCCATTAACCAGAAAAATCAAGAATAATTATCCCACTAATGATTTAGAACATCCTTCATTCGTGCATTTTCTTACGATGTATTGACATGAATTTTGTTGTTAATAGATCGCTATCTATTCTGATCATATGGCGTTGAGATTCATCTTTTTGAAAAATTAACAAAAACTTATGAAAATGTAATTTCTATAGTATCATCAGTATTTTTTATTAAATATATCATATACCATTGGAAAATGAAAATTTTGTTATACACTATTTGAATTGGATGTTTCGAAATTTTGCAGTTATGGAATCCAAACATGAATGCAATCTGATGATACTCTTTTCCCAAACACATTAGGATATGATAGAGAAAGAGATTGGTAATTTTAGGGTATTAATATGTTAATGTATTATAATAGAATTTTTTTATTGAAATACAAAAATAGGGTGTCAATGATTTCTAGAGTATTTGAAAAATGTTTTATATTTCGGATATAATCATTGAGATTTCTTGCATCTTTAAAGTTATCATTTTTTTCAGAATCATGTTCTTAATTCCCTCAAATGGGATGAAGGATAAGTTTTAATATTTTAGTTTTCCATTGTTTTATTCATCATGGTAGAATGAACATATGTTACGATATGAATAATTTGATTTAGATACCAATTTTGAAGCATGAAATAACAAAAATTATGACATATTATAATTCCTCTATTTAGATTATATCCAAAAAAATTAATACTTCATACATGATTTAGCATATCTCGCTTCCATTTATGGAAATTGTATTAGATGTATATTATTATCATCGTTGAGTTACCATTGAAGCCTAAATTGATGAATTTCTTATCGGTGTTGTTTGGTTGACTATCCATATTGAAACATTTCAATCCAATTAAGGAAATCCCTAATGTATAATAATTATGAAATATTTATTTCTCAGATTTTCTATGGATTAATAGGTCTTTATACTATATTATTTTATATTGTAATACTTTTTTTTCCATTATTTTTTTGGAATACCTTCAATATTTGATGGGTTATTAGGTTATGTTGTGTAGGACACACCATCCTCAAACAAATGGACTAAAGAAGAAATATTTTCCAATTTTGGATGATATGCTTCGAGTTTGTATAATAAAAAATGGATTATCATTATATATCCATTTTAGAGTATATTATTTTGAATAAAAATTAACTAATAATCATCAAATACAATGAACTCCATCTTGGATTAATATAGTTAACTATATATGTCTCTTTTTATTAGTATGAAGTGCGTGAAATTTATATAGTGAGACAAAACAATTTCCAATTGAATTAATGAAAATAGAATTTTATAAATAAATGATTAGTGAAAGATTATAGTCAACATAAATCTTATACATTTTTTCCAAATTTCTCCGAGTTTTTATTTTTTGCTGAACGTTTTTTCTAGAAGGTTTCACTTTGGTTGGGTAAATGCTAGCCTGTTAATTTGAGAATGATTTCACAGAGATTCCAGTATCCTTTTGAGATCAATGAGTGGATGAAAAATATATATTACAATTTATATTTTTATATGTTTTTATTTATCAATTATTTCTTCAATGACTCTTAACTTAATTAGTAGCAAGAAAATTATTTTCATTGTTTGAACTGGGAGGAAATAGATATGGCACTAGAAATTAGAGTATTCAAAGGAATGATTCATGTTGATGATTAATAAAATAATATTATATATTTAAAATATTTTTCATAATTATAATTCTCATCAAAAAAATGAATTATAAGGAGACATTTTAATTGTAATTTATGATAAAGGATCCATATAGTCACTTTTTCATTGATCAACATCCTCCTTCTTGTCATTTTATGGATAGAATGTGGTTTTGTGTGGACATGTTTCTCCTAATGAGGTTGAATTATAGAAATTCTATCTTTTATTAATTAAAATATATCGATTTTAACTCTTACTAGGTTTTCGATGTATTTATTGGCTATTTATTAAGTATTTGACCATGATCAAGGTAAGAAAATTTATTGGCCAAATCATGGGGAATTCCCTTGAAATAATAAATCTTATTGTGTTTTTGGTAGTGAAATAAGAAATTTTTAGGGAAACTTTTCCCCAACTATGTTCCAAATAAAGGTGTCTCTATCCATTTTACAAAATCCACAAATGATTTGGTGCATGGTCTAATAAAATTTGATGCCAAACTATAATACCCAAATTGATTAATCATAAAATAACATTTTAAACCAAAAAATATAATTTTTTGTCCCTATTTATTCTATATCATTGAATAATGAACATAGGTATTTCTAATTTATATTTGGGTGATTAGAAATAATTAATTAACTTAAATCGTTCCTTCTTCAGAAACGTGAGGTAGCTCATAGAAATAAAGTGTGACCCATATGGGAATGATTTCACACATTCTGGGATAAACATATGGGATTAATGTAACATATAAACATAAATTAAATTAGTAGTGGTGACAAAAATTAAAATATAGAATAAAACATCTATATGATTGAATGCTACAATATAAATAGATAATATTTTGTAGAAAAATATAGAAACAAATGAAATAAACAAAATTATAAACAAATACTCACCCCACCCCCAGTCTCACAACCATTCAAGGTAACAAGATCCAATAAGTTATAACATGATAAATTTGATTCAGAATCATGCATTAATAGTTTCCATCCAACTAGAGAACTTAGTAAAATTCCTATATTAACAATGAAATAAAATATAATAATATAATATAAATGAACAACAACAACAAGATTTCCAATTATTCTATAAGTCCCCCAACATGAAAGGTAACCTAAAAAACACATAGAACAATGTAAATTGTCAAAAATATAATACAATAAATGATTGAGATTTGTGTGAAAAATATGCTCAGTAGGTATTCAATGTATCAAATCCACTTGTGTAGGAAATTATACAGATGTTCCTTATTGTGATTGTATCACATACAATAATCAATATAGGATTACATTTGTTAATTTAAAATAAAATTCAATTTTTCATGTTGAAATTTCCCTTTTCAATTATTTTAAATTAGTACAATAACTATGAAATAATTTTAATACTGATCCAATTTTTTAACAATAACCAAGGAAATATTTACCCTTTAAACATTAAATAAAAAATATTTTCAATAAACCTTGATATTATAATTTTATAATAACAATAAAACTATAATATCATAGTGTCATAATCAATGCGAACATACTACACAATATATAATAAAATATAGAGAATTAATCATGGTAAATTCCAAAAAATCATGTTTTGAGACCCTAGATATTGTATGTTCAATTTATCTTTCAGTACAACAATTCATTATTATGTATATAACCACATCTGATACTATCAAGTAACATCGTAGGTTTCAGAACTAACTATGTATGTTACATAACATGGGTGTTCAAGTCTCACTAATAGTGGCTAAATACTATAAACCTCTTAACACTAACTATTGAAACTAAG
The DNA here is from genome assembly GCA_963277665.1 of Viscum album. Lineage (NCBI taxonomy): Eukaryota > Viridiplantae > Streptophyta > Magnoliopsida > Santalales > Viscaceae > Viscum > Viscum album. Next base: position 1,529,295,725 of record OY728120.1, on the reverse strand, counting down.
ATCACATAATAAATGTAATATGGATGTGAGGTAGCAAGTTCACAAAAAAGTATAAATAATGAATAAAAATAACATATTATACATGATAAGACACCCTCTAGACAACATACATGTGGAGACCATACAAAAACAAGTCACCTTACCATGAGATTCTCACCTTATGAAAAAAATGTAAATTTACTAACTAGGCCTTTAAATTTATTTTGAACAATTAAATCTACTATAACAGAATATTCATACCTATTTCAAGATTCTAATTTAAATATAAAAGTCTTTAATATGAAGTTTATACTCATTTTAAACTTAAATAAATATATATATATAAATATTCTATACATTTCAAAAATTGATATATCCACATTTTAATTTATACTTAGATATGAAAATATATACATACCTATGTGTAAAAACAATAATGTCAAGTGGGTCAAATGATATTTTTATTCCTCACAACTTGAAGTTATAAACAAAAACTAAATTAATTTTTTCAATACTTATAATTTCCATAATTACGTTATATGTCAGGTAAAAAAATTGATATTATTAATATCAATATAATGTTTCATGAATGTATTATTATAAGAACATAGGTCATTTACATGGTTAATCTGGGATTTCATCACAACTAGTCGTGGGAAATTTATCTAATATTTGTTATTGGAAAATTATAAATTAAGTGGATATCATATAAATTATCATGAATGTTCTTAAGTAACTGATTTTACATTCCATGATAATTTGATATAATTAAAATTTTCTATTTATATCAAAACAAAATATTAAATATCAGAAATTAAGGATTATAAATTTAAATCCCAATAACATGGGAAAATAAATTTCAACTCTTTAAATAAGAAAGAAATAAATTATTCCACTTCTACTAGGTCTAAATCACTCTTTAAAACAACGAGAAAAAAAAATAAAAATCGTAATTAAAATTGTGATGAAGAATAATAATATATGAAATCGTGATAGAAAATGATAATGAACTCATCATATTCCATATATACAGATGGAACACACCTAGCTAGTATCATAACACATGGATATCAAGAAAAAACCAAATTTTATATCTATATATAGTTCTTGTTTTCCCATGGATTGTGATCTGTGGTGGAGAATATATAAGTTGATGGAAATCGATGAAATATGGGAGGGGATTCTAATAGTGGATAATTAGACTGAAAAGTTTGAATAATCCTCAGGAGATCATCATATACAGGAGATATAGAGATGTGAATGGTAAAATTATCCCCCCAAGTTTCCTAATAATGAATATGGGTAATGTGGATTTTCTTATCATAATGTAATGTAATATAAGGGGATAAATAAAAAATAAGAAAAAATAATTTTAAAAAAATAATTTTTTAATACACGGAATACCAAATTACTTCCCAAATAATGTAACAATCATGTGTTCAATAAAAAATAAATTTGGTGCAACACATAGTCTGTGTAAATTACTAGTAAAACCATTCTCCAGTAATTTATTTTCTATGAATCATATTATATAAGAAATTGTACATTTAATGCAAAATTTTTTCTAAACACGTCCTTATATAAAAATATCTAAAAATAAATATTTAAAGATATTTTTGAAAAATATTTGAGGAAAATATTATTGAATTAATAAAATAAATTAGATTTGGTGTCATAATTGTTGGGGTGTGGCATATCATCACATGAGGAGATTGATTGTGATGGATCATGTGGGTTTTGATATATAAAATCCTTAGGAATGAATTAATTATCATTTTTATTCCTAATTCATTATGAGATCCCATATTTTCATGAATTTAATATTATATTTATTAGTTTAAGTATAATATTTTGGATTTTATCATTACCTATTAAGAATAACTTATGAACCATTGATTGTTTGAAATAAAAGTTTCATATTGACATTTCCACTATAATAATCTTTTATGGGATCTATACTACATGTTCCACTTTGAAATATATTGATCCAAGTACTATTTTCATTATATTTAATACTATTGGTTTCATTGTTTATGTTCTCAAATTTACACTAAATAGACTTCTTCAAATTGGATTATGGATTCTTATTAACCATGGTAAATATTATGTTTAGTGGTGGGTGGTTTCATGAAATGTAAGTTTTTTATTAAACCATAATTATTTTATCATAACCATTTTTATTTCTAAATAGAATAATGAAATATACAATTATTCATGAAATGTGAGAGTTTATAATGTTTTCAAAAAATGGTTTTCCCATTTTTTAATATGTTAATGGATTTTGTAGAATTAATTTTTAATGGATTATTGTAATGTAAATATTTTCTAGTGGTATTCCATTGAAATGATTTAACTATGAAAATTCAATCCTCCACATATGGGATATATGAATAATTGAATTCCAATATGTGTGGGATATAGAACATGGGAAAATGGACTAATAAGGAGGGGAATTGATTAGGGTAGTCCTTTTATGTATGGTTAACTTATCTAGTGTGAATATATCATTAAAACTATTAATAAACATTGTTATGATAGGGATTAATTTGTTGTAAGGTCATCACCAATACCATTCTCCATGTACAAGGTATATGATAGTATTTAGTCAACTGATCACTGTGGTTTGGGGATCCTAGCTAACAGGAAAATAACTTATACATAGACTAGTTTCCAAAATTCCCCATTTGAAAAGTAGTTAATTTTTTAATAATTTATTAAATGGGTTGTTTGTTAATGATTTAAAAAATATGCCTGATTTATAAACATTTCTAAAAGGATGGATTACAATTTTTATTCAAAATATTATAAATATATATATTAGTAATTATCATTCATTATATTATAATAATTAATTTTTTTTATAAATACCACATATTTGATACTTGGTGGCATTTTATTATGGATTTTTACATAGACACCATATATTTTTTTTTTTGAACAACAATTTTCTTCTTTAGGTAATATAAAGGTATATCATGGTGAAATAAAGTTTCCATCTTAATAAAAATATTGGTTTTAGTGGTATTATTTTCAGATTCTAAACCATATATCACATAGGTATGGGTTATGATTGGAATCAACTACAGTGTTTACATGTTTTGTGGAAATTCAATTTAATTAAATGTTTATCACTTATATTATCATAACATTTAACAGAATATAATATTTTAAATACATATAGCCTAATTATTTTTTCTTGGTGTCTTTTAAAAAATAACATTCATTGTGGTAGTTCATGATGCACAAGAAGATATTTTAATCCCCTGAGGCTTGATTTATATGGTGACATAACCTGAAAATTTCATTATATTACATAACATCTTCAACTGAAGATCTCTGTCTCATAAAAGTCACACATATCTCATAGATTCGTTTGGATTAGAATCATTGTAGACTGGTCACATTGGATTCACATTTTAATAACATTTTTAATTATCTTCATAATTGATCACATCTAGGACCCCTTTTAGAATTATCTTATTTTAAGAATAACATAATAGAATGGGAAAGGAAAACCTTAATGATGGTTAGATGAAAAAAATATTTAATTGAAAATTTTCATTATGATATCAAGGTTGAGATCATAATCATAAAGGTAAAACATGAACATTGAATCAATGTATTATTAATAAGTACATGGGGAAAATATTTTTCCATATGTTATGATAGAAAAAAATGTAATCTAAAATGTAAAAATATATACCTTGGATGAGATGATTAGAATAATAATAAATTATATATGATTAATGTCATTAATTATTGGATCAAAATTACAACATCAGACTGTGGAATAAACATAAGAATATAAGTCATACATTAGGTATTCCCACCAAGACATTCATTACAAATAATACTTGGCGTACTAACCTTTATATCTCTATAGGTTGGGGATAATCATACCATGTCCCATTTGGTATGGGATAAATCCTCACATATACCCATTTTTCATGGGATATATCATCACATGATACTGTTTTATTGGGATAAATCAAATAGTGTACACTCTAGCTTGGAATAATTCTTCTTATATACATTTTCAAATAGGGGGAATTCTTTTTTTCCCATTTTAATTTTCTTAATAAACTTATTTTCCATATAGGTGGGGATTAGTCTCATTATGTACCCATTTTCTAATGATAAATTCTCCCTTAAGAAAATTTTAATGAGGAAAATCATCCCTTGTAACTTTTGGCTTGGATTAAATCCTATAATGTATCCTTGTCCTTTTATAAATTCCAAAATGTAACAATTTTTTCGGATCAAATATGAACATTGAAAATGCGCTGGTTCAATTACATTTGGAAAAGGTTTAACTAAAATTGACATTAAGAAGGTAAAATTTCTATAAAAACACACAACAACAAATAATGTAATCATAATATGTTAATAGTGATTCCTAAGAATATAAATTTCCAAATAAATAAATTTTGAATAGATAAAGAGGGAACATTTTGTGAAATTATAAAATATTTTAAAAAAATGCATTTACAATTAACATAAAAAATATACAATCACAAATAGAATCCATTTTCAAGATATGTTATGTGAAATAATAAAAAAATTTAATTTTAAAATCAATATTAAAAAATAAAGCAATAAAAAAGATAAAAGGTATCCAAAATTATTTTTAATAGAGGAAAAATACTCTAATTCTGATGGGATAGAAGGACTTTTTGAACATTTGGAAATAATCTTATCTAAAACCCCAATCATAAAAAGGTTATTAAATATTTTTTAGATGGAAAATATAATTATGTGGGTCATTTAAAATAATAAATATCGTCTATCCCTTTAATTGAATATCATTGGAAGGAAAATAATGTTGTGAAACATAATCAAATTAAGGGGTAGAAATTCTTGATAAATAAATTTCATATTTTTTAATGAAACGATTTATCCATAAAAAAATAATACATCAGCTTGAAAAACCATTTCCCTATAAATGAACATTTACATAAACTATAAAATCATCATCCGATAAAATAGGTCAATCTAAAAAGATAAGAGTAAAATATGGCTGATTTTGACACATGTAAAAATATAATCCATGAAACCCCCAATACTAAAGAGGTCTATTTATATCAAACACGGTTAACAGATAAAAAAATTAAAAAGACTTGTATTATATTATGTAAACGTTATTTAATGATAACATATCTCCAACAAAAATAATATACATTACATAAATTGATTTAGAAACATAATAAAACAACATCACTCAAAGAGAATAATATAATTACTTAAACTCATAATTTTATTATTATATAGTTGAGTGAACTCTAAAACCATGTATAATCACCATAAATATCATTATAATTTATATTATATTTAAAATCATGTAGTCATAATTTTTTTTGTAATTATAATCTTACCATATGTTAAAAACATATTAACATATTATAATTTAGTTTTATTATCATGTTCTAGTACATTCAGTTGTTTTTTCATAAAAATATAAGGAGAGAAAAAAATTATAAAAATTTAGTTTTAATTTAATCATTCATATAACATTAGATTTAGAAAAATGATTTTCCCTCAATGATTTCATGATTCAAATTTCCAATTTTAGAAATAAATTAATATTCCTTGTTTTATTGAAAATCCCAAAGAACTAGTTTTCGATGCCTTTAACGATAAAAAGGTGATATACTAATAAAATAAATTAACTAATAACATTACATGTCCCTAATAATTATCAAATATCTAATATTTTACTTTTAAATGGTGTTACAATCTTATGATATTTCATAATAATTTATTGCATTATCATGGAAACATGATTTATGTTGGTGGTAAAATATATCTCAATGTTAATGAGGAATAACAACTTAATGATTGTGGGGAAATATTTAGAAAATAAAAATTTGAAATATGATGAAGAATAAAAATACCAGAAACATAATATATCCTTATTAAATATATTCTAGGAAAATTAAATGAGGGGTGTTAATGAAAAATCATATATATTGTTTATAGTGGAGGAAGTCAACATGTATGCACAAACAATGATTTCATTTTTTTAATAGAAGGTAAATATGAAGTTTTAATGATAATATAGAAAATTCAATAACATTAATGTATATTAATGGTACTAATATATTCAAATTATTGTGTCAAATATAAATTTGATTCAATATACTAAATAATATCGAAGAAGTTGATAACACTTATGTCATGAAATTAAATTATCCTTGGAATTATCTTTGGAAATTTGAGTATTATGATAAATAATGGTGAAAAAATATTATAAATTTTGGACGTAGTTCAAATTGTATTAATTTGGAGTAGTTTCAAGTTGATATAATAATTATATGAGAGTGCTGAATTACGGGAGGTGTTATATCTTTATTAGTGAATGGAATATATGTTTTGTATATAACCATTAAATTTTTAGAAATGTACTTTTATAATTCATAGGAAAATGAAACAAAAATAGAAATAAAGTAGATGGTTTTTTGGGAAGATATTATCCTATTAAAATCTTTTTTTACTCAACATTGATTTTTCTAGGAATTTTTTTTAAATTTTTATTATGTACAATTTTTTTACAATAGTAATTTTATGTTCAAATTTATAAAATAATATTACTGATAAAATTATTATTTCATCAATTTCCTAATATTATCATTATATTTTATGATTTTGAAAATATTTTATCATGTTATATTTTTAATTTTTTGAAATGATAATTTAGAATCATGCACATAACATGTAAAAACTATTTTTTTGGTAAAATGTGTTATTAAAATTGAATTTTATGTAAAGCATATGCCTATCATGATATTAATTAGAATGAAATAAATTTAGTTGATGAAAGAAACAAAAGATATGGGGATTGTAATGAATTTTATACCTAAATATCCTTATAAAATTACTTAATTAAATGAAAATTACTAATATCCAATTTTAATAATGTACCATTTTCAATTAGTTATATAAATGTAGTACATTGGATTTATAAATTGATTAAATGATTTCGCATGAATAATTAATCTTGTAAAAAAAATATATTGTTATTTTAAAGGTGTTTTTTGATTTCTTGGACAGTCATAGAAAAAGATAACTTCATAAATATTATTATTTTCAAAAAATACATGCTTCTGAAAAAAATAAAATTTTCTCAAAAAATCAAAATTCATACTAAGAACATTATATTGCGATGAATTCAAAATTGTATTTTATTTTATCAAATATGTATACAAAAATTGGTAAATTTATTTTTAAAAATAATGTAGATATTTTAATTAATTGATTATTTTAATAATATATATTTTTTTATATTAACACGTATTAATTATTTATTTTCCACTCGAAATAAATTTTATTCATATACAACAGTGTTTTTATATATATGTTAATTAATTAATTCTAATAAGTCGTGAATATTTTTCATTTGGTGTAGAGTGTACTCATTTTTATCTAGCATAACATAAATTTTTTATTTTTTACAATTTTAGGATATTACGTTATCTCCCCCTAAATTAAATGCAACCTTATAAATTTTAATATAACTTACAGGTGATAATTACTAGAGGAATCTCAGAAATTGACTAAACTAATGAAATAATTAACATTATGCTATTAGTTATCATGAGAATTATAATATTTTCCTACATAATTGGATATTCCTAATATTGATATTTTTATCAAACCATATGACAAAAAAATACCACTTAATTAGGTATAGTAACTCCTATGATGAATTTTTTTCCAATAGAGAACATTGACATTTTTACAGTAATAGATGTTCATAATTTTTTTTAATATTAAATATAATATACTTGTTCTCATCATTAATTTAGATTATATGAGGTGATATACAATGCCTTAACAAAATCACATTTAATTAAACTAAGAAATGAATAATAATACATTCATTAGGAGAATTCCATAATCATACAATTGGGAAACAAAAAAAATATCAAATATTTGTGTTGATTATTTGATAATGTTAGAATCAATACATGGCCTATTTTAATTGATATAAAAATATTCCCAATGAATTTATAAAAATCTAGATTGATGGGTGAGTGTACTATTTACCCTTATTTTCCATTTCTATCATTCATTAGTAGGGATATCATGAACATTTTATTGTTTCATTTTTCTTATTGGATACTATTTATTATCATCCTTCCAAGACTAAAATTCATTTTGTATAAACTGTAACAATCATAGCTCAAAACATTTCATTCATAGCGTATCAAATATAAATTTATGTTTAATTTAGATTACTTTAATTTAAGTTATCATATAATTATCAACATATTCTTTCAAACTTACTATGATATCAATGCATCATAATTATTTGTAATGACAAGAAGATAAACCAATGCAAATCATATAGGAAAGTATAGATATGTGTTTCATATTAGTATAAATCTTCATATATTAGGTTGATGATCAATTCAATGATCCATAGACCATTTTCAAGGTTATTACCACTTAGTTCATATGATCAACATCTATGTCAATTTTACAGTATCTAGGTTGGGTTTTATTGCTATGGAAACCACTTAATCAAAACAATAAAAATATTTCGAGATATTATAATACTCATAATCTTATCAAATTGGTTTTCCAATTATTTCTTTATCATTAATACCAAATATAACTAAAATTCTATATAGTAATAAAATAATTCAAAAATTAATAAAACATCAATTGATACAAACTACAGTGACCACAATTAAAATATTTTTATTTTATATAATATCAATAAATTAATAATTATATATCAAAATAATTCAGATAAATTTGAGAAACTATTTGTTCAGTTTATTTAACATCATGTTACATTGGATATAGAAATTACAAACATGTTATCCTCTCCCTGTAATTATACTATTTTAATACCATTATGTACATCTCATATGTTATATTTATCTTCATAACCTAGGGAATGGAAATAGAAGAATGTTTTGAGAAATAATTATTATTAAATGAATGTTTTAAATCATAAAATCAAGGTTTCAATCATATGAATTTGAGAAAACATATCCATATAAAAATAATAATATTTAAAAATCATGGGACAATAATAGTTATATATTATTCATGAAGGATGTATATGAAATATCAAAGGAAAAAATAAATAAAATTAAACAATTATTTGGAATCATGAAACATTACTCATGATCCAAGTGTCATAATAAATTATTTTTTGGATATATGATTGTGTAATAAACATAATGATGTAAATCATATGTCAAAAATACCCAAAAAGACATTATTCAAGTAGTGTAATTGGTATTATAACCCATGTACGTACATGGGAATATGATAACACAATAAAAAACCTAAAGGATTATAATAGATCCCCATATATAACCCTTTGGAATTGGATAAATCATATAGTTAAAATGTTTTAATGAGATTTATCCTCTCATGTTTACCTTTAATTAGATAAATCCTCTCATCTACACTTAATCTTAGGAACATCTTTTATTTTACATATTTTAATGTGATAAATCTTCCAATATACCATTTATATAATGATAAACCCATATGCATACCATTTTTCAATAATTAATACTTCATCAAAAATAATTTTTCCCTTTAACTTGAGAAAAATATACTCAATTAAAGTTTTTCATAGGATAAATCCTCATATGTACCCTGTTGATATGGATAAATCCCCTTATATACACTTTATCTAGGTATAAATCACATCAAGTAACCACAAGAACTCATTAGATATAAATATTGAAAATTAATTTGAGTCATATCATGATCCCCAAACATAAATTATCCTTAATACTTTTCCACATAAAATTAGTCATTAATTATATCATAAAAACCCCATGGAAATAATAATGTGTTTCACAACATTTCAAGATGCTATCACCAAAAATTCTGGCCTGAATATAAAAGGTCAATACAAAAAAAATCTCCAAAAATATAATTTCATAAGAAAAATTTAGAGGTATCATTTTAAAAATATATCTTCCAATGAATAATATATTTTAGAGATGATGATTAAATTATTTGTTAAAACATTAAATAGGTTTTTAGGAAATGTTTTTATTTTTAATGTAACCACTATGGTTATATTCACTATAGAAATTCATTTTTCATAAAAAGATTAAGTGAAAATACATTGAAAAAAATAACAATTATAAATAATATTCATTATTAGTTCAATGAAAAGACATAATGGTTATTGAAAAATAATATAATGTGGAAGATAAAAAATTTATTTTTAAAGGTTGTATTAAAGATATAAACATCTCTAAATATCCCAAATAATAACCAAGATTATAAATATGATATGAAATTTAATTTTGATAACGGGAAAAAATAATGATTATCATTTAAAATAATTCATATTATATTTCACGAAAATAAAAAATTAAATTGTAATGAAGGAAAATACTGGCTTGAGAAACAAATTTCCAATTAAAATATTTGATATATTCCTAAAAAAATTATTCTTTTTTTATTGAAAAATAAATCCACCATGTAAGAGTTATATTATTTTTTAAAAATAATTATTATAGAAATAAACTTTTATGCACAAAAATTCATTGAAAATATTATTATATATTAATATTTCAATATAATTTTAAAAAAGGATTGATTAGGGAAATGGAAAATTGTTAGACCAATTAAACACCACTTATAACTTATGGATAATCTAAATCAAATAGTAATGGAGGAGAGAAAATTAAATATAAATTAAATTTTCATGAATGATGTTTATTACATTATAAGACATCAAAAATCTGTAGTAAATACACAATATTTATGTAATTTGGTACATACAACGAGAACATTTCTCCAAAAAAAGAATTTTTATCTAATAACCAAAGACAATATTTCTTCTATGTTGAATACTTCCAAATATCATGTTTATTAAACTTAACATTGATTATAAATTATGTATGCATTTTTATATAAGCATAATACGCATATTAAATTAAATTTATAAACATATTTTACAACTTTGTTAATAAATTATAATTTATTTTAATTGTTATGTTTAAGAACCTGTAGTAGTTTATTTCATATGTTCTTGATGTAGTCAGGATCAATTAATGCTATGTGAATAAAAAGTTTAACATTCTGAAATCATTAAACTGTGAATAATAAATTGTTAAATAAATACAATATTCAAATTTTTTGTACGTGAAATATAAGTATATTCATTGAGAAAATTTAAATAACTATTAGCTCCTTATCTACGTGTTTAATGATAAAAAGGTAATATGTCAATAAATTTTTTCAATATATTTTAAATCATCTAAAAATAAATAATACATATTAAATATTTCATTAGTGTAAGATATCAATATTATATGTCATCTAATAATCATTTACTACATTATTATTATAACACCATTTACATGGGAAGTCAAATTTTCCAAAATGGGAAGAAGATAAAATAATTTAACAAGGGCTTTATTAAAATAAGGATTATATAACATAAAAAATTATAAACATATTCATAAAGACCATGTATAATCAATAATTTCACTCTTGGATGCATCAATAATTGGTGGTGAAAAAAAATATTCTCTCTTCATGTAGATGGTAATAGACACATACACACAAAATATCTGTTTTATATTGACATATGGTTTAGATGAATATATGATTATAATCCCAATAATATTATAACATAAAATTAATTAAATGATACTAATTTCATTATATTATTATGTCTACAATTAATTTGATTTAAGAAAATTTATGTTGTTGATAATACTCATGCATGCTACACGAATTTTCCTTAGAATTCTTCAATGTAATTAAGGAATTATGATAACAAATGGTGAAAATTGTTTTTAAAAGTAATAATGTGTTTTAAGAGGAGTAATATATTTTATTTTAGATATGAAATTTGATAGAGAGTTGAGTCTAAATGCAGAGGAAGAGTTACCCATTTATTAGTGAAGGTAATGGTTGTTTTATAAGTAACCATTATATTTTTTATATGTAATGTTGTTTTTCATATTTCAATGTCTAAATATTAATTAACATTACACATATTTTGTTTGGATATACAATAAACTCATCATCTCATTTTTCATAAAATGAACAGTGTATTACGATGTTTTCTTTTATCTTTTTAACATTAACTATTAATTACTTTTCCTTTAGTATTTAATTTTTTATATGTTATAATAATTATAAATGAAAAAAATTATGTTTTTTTAATTTTATTTAATTTTATTATATTGATTTAAAAATTAATATAATTTTAATGACTTGAATAACTATGTCTTGTTATCGATATTTTTAATGATAACACACATAATGAATATTAAAAAATATTAGAAATTTTTTTATTAATTATTAAATTTATTTAAATGGTATTATTATCATAGATAACAAATTTTATTAAACATATTGGAATACAATAAAACAATAAAATTAGGTGTTATCAAAATTTTGTGAGAACTGAATTCATTAATTAGTATACTTAATTATGGGGAAAAACCAAAAAATTATTAAATTAACAATTGAATTTTATTATAAAAAATTTGTACATTGGATTTATTAATTAAAATACTTATCGAAAATGCATAATTTTATAGTAAAAATAAAACTATTATTATTTTGAAATATTTATAACCACATATGACACTCTTACATAAAGATAAAATCATTAATAAATTAATTTTATAGAAAAATAATAATTTTCAAGTAAAATTCATCCATTTTAGAAAAATATAATAAAAAATAATAATTAAATTATCATGTGTGTATATTAAAAAGGAATTTATTTATTTAATTTTAATTCTAATTTTTTATATATTTTAATGTAAAATACATAATATTAATAAACTTGTTTTTATGGAAAATATTCATTTTTCAATTTTGACACATATCATTTGTTTCTAAACCAAAGATAATAATAATTATTTATTTTCATAATTTTTTTCATTATATATTTATTAATATTGATCTGATAATATTTTATTATTTTTTTAAGTTGGACCTTGTGTGTCACATCAGTTATCGAACAGAACATTTGTATTATAATGTTATGAATTATGATTTATTATTTGAATGCCTATTGGGCCTTCCAATGGGAAATATTCGGATTCAGGTTTATAGATAAACCAAATTGGTTCATTATAAAATTTTAAATTTTCTAAATTATAAAAAAATAGTTTCATATTGAAGGGTTAATATAAACATACCTTGTAATATGCCCGGAAAATGACATCTGATGAATGAGATTATAGCCAAATCGAAGCCCAATAAAAAGTTTTTATAAAAAAATAATTATTCTTTATTAATATAGAAACATGTATAATTAAAATTCAATAACCACATTTCCTTACCCCACTATGTTTTTATTACAAATTAACATAAAATTATCCATCTAAATAAATTTTAAATCTAAATATAATATACGATGCTTCTTATAAACTATTCCATATCACATACATCACCAGGGGGTCCAAAACCTAAAAATGAATTTGTGTCACTCAAAGGGTAGATGACCCGCACTTCATACAACATGAAGTTATTTACCCCTTTAGATATATTAGGTACCCACACCTTGTTTTTGAGGTCATGATAATGCTTGTACCAAAATCCAAGATCGATATATAATACGGGTGCCTTATCCGTATAGGTTATAGATAACTCCATAATTCATGAATGTGAACCTCACACTATCCTTGTCTTATCAGAAATGGAGTAACAAACCTCATGTATTCTCTGGTTACCATTCAAAAACCAAGACATCAACCCTAAAAATACATTTAAATAAAATTACTACAGAAATTTTAAAAAATCTACTGATGTTCAATAGTTCCTCATCAACACATCCTACATGGAAAAAATAATACTAATCACATATTTGATTTTGATGCATGGGATAAAATGTGTAAAATATTCCACATAGATACTATACATGGTCATGTAGTATGTCTTAGAATATATCATGTGGAACTATGAGGTGGTGGTATTGTACACAATAAGAATTGAATTTCCAAATTTTTGATTGAGTTTCTTTTGTGTAGTTAAATTTTCAACGCACCAGAGAATTTTATAATGTTTTTATTGAGTTATACTAGGGCTTTGATAACATTTCTCAAAGAACAATAGTCCAATTTCTTTGGGTTATTTTTCCTTGAGGGGTGGCTAATATACGCGTTGAGCTGCTTAAGGGATCATTTTATTGTTGGATTACATTAACACACATCAGTCAGTTTTGACTTGTTATGCTGATTCAATTGTGTTTTATTACCACATGGTCATCTTGGGTTGCTATTAAAGGATAACTCAATAGTTGGTCCTTCTGTTCCCACCACAATTTTAGTTGGGTGACAATAAGATATTTAAAGAAAAATTACCCATGAAAACCCCAAATACTATTCAAATTAGTGAAACATTTTAGAAAAAAATTGATTAATAACCCCACCTCAATATCTTTTTATTGTATTCTATTTAGACTAATTTTCATAATTTGTACTTTTCTCTAAAATCAGCATCTCACATTAATATAAAGGACCATCACCTTATGCCTCTACTATTCCAACCGAACCACGTCTTGAGGGTCATTTATCATGACCCACCCATCAATAACCCTACCGTACTGATTAATCATATTGTTCTATGCCTCATTGTATTTTTTTACAAATCAAAAACCAATATAAGGGATGTTTTTCATTTAAATACCATCACAAAAGAAAGAAATATTTATATGGGATTGAGGAAGGGAAAATATGTGTGCAGGTTCATATTTCCAATATCCCCAAACAAGTATACAACAAATCCATTTATATAATTACAACAAAAACTATTTTATTGTGAAGTTGTGTGGGTAACGGTATTAGTGGATTATAATAACTAATCTAATGACATATATTCTAATAAAACATTATTCAATATAAAAATATCATGTAAAAATATACTAATAAAAGAATAGAGGAAAAATAATTTTATTTATTGAGTGATCCAATAAAAAATAAGTTTTTTGAAAGGGTGGGAAATGGTAACAAATTAATAGAAGAAAAAAATTCCACATATAGATAATCAAAAATAATGTCCTTGAGTTCAAAACCAAATCCAATAACTAATTATGATTACATGAAATATAATCTCTAAAGCACGAAATATTTCGCATGTAGTGTTTCTTTCAAAAAGATGGATAACCCAAATAACATTATCTAAAAAATACTTTATATAAATTAATTAGTTAAATTTTGAATTTTTATTTAATACACTTGATAGTCCTACCCGGGGAATAATCAAAATTGTTAATTATGGTCATCTTGATAAAAACTCTCCATAACCTGTAATATTTTGGGTACACATTTTTTATAAAGGTAATATTTGAGATTATATTAATGACCTAACTATATGAAACATAAACCATATTAAAGTAAAATATCTAGAAAGTAAAATATATCTCATCAAGTTCCATGAAAAAACAACTATAAAAACATGTGACCATTCAATAAATTTTTTTAATAAGATTTGAAAGTGATTGATACCCAATAAATATGGTTACTAAAACCTCTCTGTGATCATGTTATTTTTTGGAATCTAACAAATCTCTCAAAATATTGGTTGTTTTGAGTATACATATACTTATTTGAATCCATATGGAACTACTATAAATTCCAGTACATCTGTAGGATGCATGCCATTTGTATAACCTATACTCAAATGGAATCATACTTTTGAAATTTGAAAAACACTATGTAATCAAATAATTTGGTTTCTTTAACCATTTTTATATTTCTCTCGTCGATTATGTGTTACATCTAGAGCATATACCCCCTCACTTATGATGCATGAATGATTTTGTGCACCCTATCAATGTTTGGGGGTAACCCAGGATGATAAAAATCCTCATATTCAATATAAAGGATATATAATGGGAAAATGTACATCATCTATTTGTTTCCACTAAAGATGAATATCCTAAAACCATATCATGGAGGTAAATGTTTGTTTTAATTGTCACTCCAATAATACTCCAATGGAATTCAATAACAATCAATGTGGGGTTTATGATGGATCCATTGTAACCTCACCCAATCCTAAATCATGAAATCTTTATAGATTGAAATCAACACTACCTCATGAACCATGAGTAAAAATTTTCAAATTTTCATATAGAAAAGGGGAGACATATAGTTGCCATTTATTAGGCCCTAAAACGTACTAAATTGAATATAGGTAACCAACAATTAATATATATGAAGTCCATAAAAATTATTTGATCATCCTAATTATTATTTAAATTA
Organism: Viscum album; assembly: GCA_963277665.1. Taxonomy (NCBI): domain Eukaryota; kingdom Viridiplantae; phylum Streptophyta; class Magnoliopsida; order Santalales; family Viscaceae; genus Viscum; species Viscum album. The sequence continues at coordinate 1,529,279,532 of OY728120.1, read as the reverse complement.
ATCACATAAGTTCCCAAAATTTCCTTACAAGTCAATGTAGTCCTCTATGTTTATTTATATTTCATAGGATGTAACATTATACACAACCACATATTGACAACAAAATAATCCTATATCATACTCTATAATTTTTTTTAATTTATTACATCATTATATAATGATCACCAAGGGTACCTAAAACTCCAAAATTGATTTAATTTATATAAAAATATCATAAACAATGTATATGAATTTTCAATTTAACCTGTGATATATATAATAAATTTTTCAAAATATACATTCATAAACTATATGTAATTGGGTCCCTTAATTATAAATTAAATTCACATCCTCATGAATACACATATAACATCAAACTTCCAAGGGGGAACCTTGAGAGGATGGATTAATCAAATTCAAAATTGATTCTCTAACATTAGAAACTGTAATGTGAAAACTAATGAATGAAAAATAATATAATTCCATTTATACCCTAGTGACCAACATTGAAATTAGATATTTATGTATAAATTTGTGACATTAGGACATAACACTGATTAGGATGTTACGAAATCCCTGGAAAGTACTCACATATCCCAACTAAAATTATTGTATGCCCCTGAAATTCAATGAAGGGATCCACATCATTAATAATGTATGTAATTAAAAATTACGAGTTTATTTACTCATGTTATATATCATAATATGTGTCCCCATAATAATCCACTCTCACTCAATGAAAATTATTTTTGTCTATCACTATAATTGGATGATATCCAATATGCCCCACTTCTACCAAATCTAACTATATCAATATTAAAATTAAAAACAATTCATGTACAACATATGAACAAAAAATTATTGTTATTGGAATCAATGAAAATATTACACATTTATGTATTATGAACACTCAAAATCATAATCAAACAATTTCGTATACTATTTAGTATTTAATATATTTCTAACTACTTGGGATTAAATGTGACTATGGGTTATGTGATCTACAGTAACAAAGAATCCCATAATGAGAAGATAATGACGCCATGTAAATATGGAAATTATAACCATAATAAATTATAAATCACATAATTAATGTTTATAATAATTGGTTCTATAAATCTATCATCCATTAACAATCCTCAAATCGATCTATATTAACAAATATTGACTCTCTGTCTCATATACTTTATAAAACACCATATACTCAACACCTTTTATTAGAGACAAAAAATAGGGAACTATCCCAAAATTAATTCATTTCCACTAAATCTATAAACATGTTGTCAGATCATATAAAGGGCTTCCCATTTTGAGTATGGGGATACATGGGAGCAACAGTCTGGATAAATTTTTTCCACGAATTGTAGGCATTAAACCCCTAAACAAAGAATTTTTTTATCCTCGAACGCATTCAGGTATTGACACAATTCAATAACTAACAAAGAGATTACTAATATGCCTAATAATCCACCCTCTATGATTCATTCCATTAGAAATAGAATACTTAAATCCATAATTAGTACTTCATTAATTTAAAATATGGAATTTTACCTCTAATCTACTCTATTAAAATACTAAATTACTCCTCATCCTTATCCTATTATCGAAGAAAGATACATATTAAATTAATGAATACCAATATGAATAGGTTATAGAATGAATTCATTATATATTTATAATGTCACATTAATTTCAATAGTAAATTATTAATATTAATTATAATCAAAAATAAATATTAACAATCATTGTGATTAACTATTGTTATTTTGTGTATGTCCTCTTAATAATCCTAGATATAGTGTTATATAATACTATGGATAAAAATTGAGAACCAAATCACTACATTATATATTTAAAACAGTACAAAAATCCATGAAAGGGAGAATTTAAACATGATTATCACCTAGATCGGATGGTGATAATTATTTTTAGTCCTCCATCTCTCTACATGCTTTAGGAAAAAAATGGTAATATCATTAGTGGATCCATTAGTTAAAATAGAAAAAAATTCAATAAATGTTTCAATAGCTACCCCATCACCATAATGATATCTACTATGGATATCTGATATATTATAAAAATATCATTATATACAAGTAGTAAAAACAATTTTTTATTAAATCACTTGATATGGATAAAATCATGAAACAATCTATACAAAAATATCAAAATACTCTAGATTTAATTTTGGAAGAATATTTTATGAATTTTCTTTAATATAAAGATCCAAACTATTCAACTGATAAGAGATCACCTTCTATTTGACCACTCATTGCATATATTTCTCATATTCATCCATTGAGATTAATTTTTTACATATTGAAAATATCATAATATAATCTAATGATATATTTATATCTATAAAATATTTGATGATAAATAGAACATTCAAAGGATTAATTTATCAAATATAATTATTACTATGATTAAGTCTAACGAAAACTTCTCAATACTATGAAGAATAATTTTCTATTAGATGATTTTGGTAAAAGTATATTTTCTTCTAGTGAGAAAATCTAAAAAAATTGTTTTTAAAACACTCACGATTGTAAAATATTACAGCTAAACAAATAATTTATTAATAATATAATGTCTCATAATAGTTTCCAAAATTTTTAGTTCCTACACATATAATATATAGTATATATAAGACATGATGTTTGTTTTTTCATAATAACAATTATACATAATTTTTATCTACCTTCATTCCTTGCCGAAAAATACCCATGCCTATAGATGAATATTTAATGGTATTGGTAGTGGGGGTGGTGGATGTGAATCAATTAATTTTTAACAAATAAATCATTCTTCAGATTTTGTAAGCTCCTATATCATAACCACCTCATAGTAATGCACCAAAACTATTGTAGCGTGTTATTGAATAAATATTTTTCCTATAAATTGATAATTCATACACTATGATAGGTTGGATTCCCCCAACTATATTTCAAGTCCAATAGTCTATAACATTTTCATATGGTCACTATAATAATATCATGGGATGTCCTTAAATTTATTCAATTTTATATGTTGTTATTATATTACTAGAACCTAATAATTTGGTAGTTTATATGTGTTTATCCACTAAGAGGATATTGATGTATAACATTAACCCGAATCTATTGATGAATCTTCTTAAAGGAACCCGAATCCTTCCTCAATCACTGGCTTTGTACACTAAAGTGGAAAATGGATCTAAATAACATTTTATAAAACTCTGATGTATGTGGGGGTTCATATGGGAACAATCTCTACTCAAATATCACATAGAAGTACTCACTCATATTTCTATGATTTCAAAAAACCATTGGGTTCCATGTATATAATGTATTTTATGTGTTCTATAAAATCTGATGTATAAAAATTTATATTCATTTTTGTCTATTAAAGTTATATTAGCTCATACATTAGAACAATCCTCTATATTATGAGGCGGGGCCCCATATTGAATAAGAACTCAAACTCTAACAATGGGAGATTATCCACAAAATATATATACATTTTTAATATACACTAATGGAACTTGAAATCATCATGAATACACGATACCATCATTAAAATATTATTATTATGAATAAATATTATAATTAATACTTCAACTGCATTGTCCACCTATTAATCAGTACCATATTTAGTAGGATCCCCTTGAAACATAGGAAGAAATTATAGTGATATATAATGAATCACAATATTCTTCTTATTTTTCTATCCATTCATTACAAGAAGTTTCATCCTCTTCTTAGGTGATTGGTAATTCAAAAACACAATGGATGATGGATGTTCTCCTTTATCAAAGAATGTAAGTTATTTCCTCTACTATCATGGACAAGAATCCTACTAGTCACTTAATTAAATAAACAATTCATCACAGAATAGATAAAATTGAGGATACCCAAACACTATAAAAAGAATTCTTTTGGGTGTCCTCTAATATTAAACAGGATTGGATCATAATAATTATATAATATTAGTATGAGATGGGACGTGGAGGATATGTAAATAAATAATCATTTAAGATATGAAAAATTTTCCATCTATTATAAACAAAGAGAATGATATCATTCAGTATGATGTATATTAATAGTTTATCAATGTCCTAGGTAATGAATTTTATAGTGACTACACTAATCATTTGGTTTCCTCTTTTGTAAAAGAAAACTAGGGAAACCATGAAACCATTGACCATGATTTTGAAAAACAACCACCCATAACTATAAAAATAACACTATGATGAACACTACTATAATACAAAAATATTAATACCCAAATTGCATAATAATAGATTTGAATAAAATTTAATTGTAGTGGTCCACACAAATCATATATCCAATATGATAAGGAATTTTGAGTAGCGATAATAAAGTATAGTATATACATGAGAGGGTTAACATCCAATTATATTCTTTTAGGAATTCAATTTTATTCCTTTTTAATCGGGCTTGTTTAATTACATTCAAGGATGGAGGTCATTGTTAGATAAAATTATGTAATGTTCATGGATATTTTGTTTATTTAATAGGGTATGTGTATAAATGAATCAATGAAATAATTTGACCTACCAAAGGATCTACGTTATCCTAAGTGTATTTTATGTTATATTTCAATAAAATATATCTACTAGACACATTTAAATCCTTTACTAATTTCATGTTGTCAATTCCTAGTCATGAGGATTTCTTGAAATAATTTATAGTGTGATATTTTTATAATCAATAAAAATTAATCATGACATGATATGGTAAGGATCAATAATTTGAATTTGAGGTGAGGAATTTTTCAACATATCATATGAATCAAGAAATTTATGTCATGTAAGGTATTAACATCATGATTTTTTATAGAAAAGTGGGGGTTACTAAGATACTCCTATAATTTTTTTCATTCGACATTAAGGGTTCATTCCTGAATCCAATGATCTCCTCTATGTGATTTTGGGGATCTCAATTCATTATAGATCACCTAATTGATGGAAAAATATTTTATTGTGGATTCAATACCACTATCCTTTAAATAGATCCTTTTGATTATTCATTTCCTCTAACCACTATAGACATTTTTTGTTATTTTTGTTTATCCATTGATTTTATAGTTATTTTATCCATGATATATTGTATATATCTTTATAAATATTAAATTGGTGGATTATCCTTGTTTTGGTTGTAAATTAGCATTTGATTTATTAAGGTATATGTCACTCATATTCCCGTTTGGACACTATAGTTTCAAATTTGATTCTATTATTTGGGAGTTAGTTATATGTCCCCATTTGTTATATTTTCATTCCATCATTATCGATGGATTTGGTTTCATGTTTCTGTGGCCCATGTTGAGTTACATGGATCAATCTCTATACTATTTTTGATAAAACCCGATTTATATGGTTTTCATAAATTTTTTTAAAAATAATTTTCATTATTTGATAAATTATTTTTCTATGATTGAAATTTTGTTTTTGAAAAATAATGGTTATCCCTTGGTATATATATTGAAAAATGAATTTCTGGAGGATTATTATATGACATTCTAATATGATATTCAAAGAATGATTTTGGTGATCTGATTTGGAAAATATAAAAAATGGGACCCCATGGGTACCAAAATTAAAAGTGTTGTAATATGATTTAGCTTTTGATACTACTGGGGTGTTTACAAAGTGTTATTCATATGTTCTATATGACAATAATTGTAGTGTCTCATTAGAATTTTTTTGGATAAATTGTAAGGGTCTTCCAATAAAATCTATATTCGACGAATATGTCATAAAACCTGAATCATGTGATTAAATATGTAATGGTATGACTGTTGAAGATAGATTGACTATAATGATCCTTGGCATGTTGTAAAATGGGCATTTATTTTGCATTGTTTGAGGTTACATATTGTATATGAAACATGCACTGGACATGTTAGATATATATATGAAATTATTTTATACTATTTTACTATTATTATTTGAATCTCATGATAAAGAATTTTTTTCCATGATTTTGAAAAAAAAATGATTCATTGATTAACATTTCTTGTTTTCATTATATTTACTAGGTTTTTATAATTGTATAGTGATTTTTTATGGAACAAATATGAGGGGGAGTACAGATCCTATTTATCCCACAACCTACAACCACATTGATTTTGTGTATTGCTTGTTATCTCTTTTGATGTAGGGATTGAAAATTCATGATAGTGACGAGGAAATGTATCTATTAGCAATGAAATTGTATATGATGGTCAGATGGTTGGTGTTTTCCCATGATATAAAATTGGTTAATTGTTTTCTCATTTTTGTTATACAAAATATTCTTGTATTCGTAACATGTATTTTGTTTTTTTAGTTTTTAGTTATATAATTAAAATTGTTATATTTTAATTATATAATATATTCTTATTCTATATTTCTCTTCTGTTGTTTCTATTTTCATTATATATATATATAGATGTCATTATTTCTAAATCATATTGGCAAGAATTATTCCGCATGGTTTTTTCATGATTCCTGAGGGTTATTCTACTTATCGTGGTGGTCGATAACTACTTTTAGGTACATGGGGGATCAGTTCAGTTGTAAGTTTTGTGTGTAAAACATGTCAATTCCTTATAATTTGGTATTAAATGAATTTATTTCTCTTTAAGTTTCATTGGCTTTCGATGATTCATTGACTATAGATAGGATATATGGAATTTGAGATATAGGTTTTGGATAGTTCTTGGTATTCTATTCCAAATATGAGATGCATGTTTCCATTGAATTTTTCTATCTTATCTCCTATTTTGAGTTTTATATCTTAATCCTAGTTTATCTAAATATCCATTTCTAGTTAAAACTTGTATTTTTTTTGTCATTTTATCATTTCTTATATATTCTATGTGCCTTGATATACATCTATGTTGTATTCTATGAGTTCCATTTGAGGGTGGAGTGAACAATACTCGTGTTAATCTCTCATTGGGTCAATATATTGTAGATACTGTCAAGCGAGTAGTTCGATCTATCTACCAACATGAATAATATTTCTAAAATGTAGTTTTTGAGATATATCAACACGTTGGAGGGGAAAATCATAAATCTAGGGTGTTATTATGTGACAAACGACTTCCCATTGAGGATACGATTGAGATTTATATCCAGTGCACTTGCTAAAAAATAAATATTGAATCTCTGAATATTCGGATACATCTAAAAATTTTATGGTGAAGTATCCTTGATTCAAGCTCAAGGGTCCAAGAAATTAGTTGTCTGATTCCATATTACAGGCAAATAAATATAGTGTCCCACCCTGGAAGGGTTTCTTGACCGTGATCTACTATCAGTTTAATCAGTAGTTTATTATGATGTAAAATTATCAATATTTCATCTCTTCATAGTAGGGAGACAGATTTGATTTAGCATAGACTAATTATATCATAGAGCCGATTCATTTCTCCTTATAGGTGGTGATTAATGAAGAAAATAATGATTTTAAGTTCCTAAACGGATTAAAATTTGATGTTAGATCACATGAATTCATATAGAATCATTATACCAATATTTATATAGTAAATAGGGAAATTATGGTGGAGATTTATATAGAAGGAATGATATTTCTCCTCTACCACTTCTCATCCAAAAATTGTAATTTATATTGTCAAGAGGAAGAGGAATGATCATTTAAGGGGAATTGGATGCGTTCTTTGGTAGAAAAATTCCTTTTTCACCATAAGGTGCTTCCATTAGTATCAATATATCACTCTATAATGTTTGTACAATTGACCACAGTCATCATTCTTACTCTATTCATGAAAATTTCTATAATGGTTGTATATATTACAAACATTTTCATTGGTTCTATGAGACGATTCATATTCCTCATTATATTTATGAATCACCAACTCTAATGGTCACTAGTGTGTAGTCTGATGCATAAAATTCTAGACAGATTCATTTATATGATTTTGGAGTGAAGAACATTCATGTTGAGGATGAGTTTCATACAATAGTTTTTGTTGGTTTAATCAAATTGAGTCTTTTAATAATTATTTCATATTACATATTGACATATTTAGTTTATTCTAAAACATCATTCATTTTTATCTTATCCATTTTTTTTACATTTTTAATCTTCAAACAAAACTGATGTCATTTTTTAAAGAGTTAGAAAAACCTTTTGGGAAGACGAAAGAGTAAGGGTTTTGTTTCCTTGTTTTTAATTCCTAGATGTGCATAGTATGTCATATATTTCCTTATTTATGATCTATATGTGATTCATATCATAATCAGTATTTATTTTCTAATATATCTTATTGTTGTTGTTGAATGTTATCATCACCATGTCTTATTCCTTGTTAATGATGGTAGATTTTTGGTGTTCTATGAGTGTAGGATCCAAGGTCTGGTCATACAAGAATCTTCCACCCAGAGGTCAAGATATTTTTATCTGGTTTTATAGTTGATCCAAAAAACAATTATTCTGTTTTTTTATTTATAAAACTAATAGATTTGGTGAAAAAACATATTGATTAAATATTTTCAATATTAAGAATTATACTAAATACTCAATATAGATTATGTTATATGAATTCACTAATTTTTATTATGTTATATGGACCTACAAGATAATATTTCACTATATGGAAAAAATATTTTATCAATTGATACACACAAAACTATTTTTGTCTTTGGTTATATACAATTTATGCTTCTTTGATAGATTGTGTTACATTCAAGGCCATGTTCTACCAAACTGAAATATAATATTAATATTATTATTAAAATATTATTATTATTACCACATAAAAATCTTAATGGATGTTATAAATAAGATATAATAATGGTTGAAAATATTATGTATACATGTATATAAAATTACTCATCTTATTATCAACTATTTATAATATTAATTATGAACTATTTGAAAATAATGAAAATATTATTCGTAGAGAAGAGTTTTGTTTATTTAATATAACATTTTTTTCATAATAAATTAAAAAACAATCTTTGGATGAATTTTTTCTGATAAAAATTCTAAAATATAAATTTAATAAAATATTCTGAAACTCATTTAGTCGATTTGATAGACATGTGATGTGAATAATTATTATTTTATGAATTAAAAGAATCATTTTCTAAAATGTAGTTTTAATGCCATTTAATAGAAAATCTATTTTAAATATTATTTTTTTTAAAAATTATATTTTTAATTTAAAAAATTAAACTAATTTTTGTAAATATATACTCAAATTTACCCTCGGATGTATTTTGTTTATTTTTATGATATGTTTCGTTATTTGATGAATACTGAAAAAAACACAATTTTAATTGAAAAAATCATTTTCATCTAATTTATTTATATAGTTGAAATATATATTAATTTAATTTATATAATATTTAGTTAAAATTTACAAAACTCATTCCACTTTAGATCATTGAAATGAATTTCATTGTGAAATTAGATAAAAAACATTTTCAACTTTGGAAATTTTTAAATTAAAATCTTGATTAATGATCACATCTACTTGTTTATTCTTAAATTAGTTCATTCAAAATATATGATTGGATTTTGGAAAAAAGTATTCCAAATTTTAAATTATAATAATTTATAATTTATTTTATCTTCAACATCATTTTATTACAATAACATTTACTAAACATAATTAAAATTAATAACATCGAAAAAGGTGAAAATGAGTATATATAGTTGATAAATAATATTATAAGGATATAAACACACTTGAAACATGTCCAAAATCTAATTTATTGAAAAACACATGATTTAGTAAATTTTCTACAAAATGGTAAATTATTGGAGGCGCATTATTAGAGGGAGACCTCTCATTAGTGTTTACCTTTTAATAATTACGAGAATATAACACCTTCTCAACTGTAAATGATCACTCACCCCCTTTAGCTTCATCACATCTCTTAATATATTTTTCATTCCCATAAACAACCCAACAAAATCCAAACATTTATCATCCAATACTGGTTGCCTCACATTTGGATGAATTCTATCCAAAGATGACCATTCGTGGAAACCAAAAGGAGTTACCCAAAGAAGATGATATCTCATTCAACAAGAAAATTTGTTTTCCTTCATTATCATGAAAATAAATTTTTTATCTTTAAAAATAATATATTTAACATATTATAATAAATATAATAATATCTTATTATTTTTTTGATACATCCTAAAATTTCACACTTCTCTGTTAAATGGGATACACAATCCTCATTCGTTTGTGTAGTGAACTACCTCATCGTGAACTGATGTATTTTTTTCATCCATTACAACCATTCAAGGTTGTGGATCTTGAAGGAAATTACATTTTTATATAATTTTTTTTATATTTATGGTTGATTTCTGATTTTGTAATTATTATATAATTTATACCAACGTGCATGAATGTTTTTTCAACATGCTGACATTGTTTGTGGAGATGTAGACTACTGCCTCCTCCAAGCGATGTGATTCATTGACACATTACATGGATAGTATTATGGATGGTTTCATAAAAAATATTTTATTTACATGACATAATAAATTTCATATAATGATAATATATATATATATATATAAATATTTTATTAACATGCATTCATTCAATTTGATAGGAAAATGAAAATAGTGATAATGCGTGTGTATGACATATCGTCCCCCTAAACTGTGTATTCCATTTTATATTTATAGGTTATATATATTATTATAAACACATAAATACATGATATGTATATAATATTTTAATAATTTTTTATATTAGTGAAATTAGTATATCATGGTCAATGTAATAAGATCTGGAATAACTAGTCTAACCATATACAAAAACAAAAAATAAGCAGTTATTAACCCAATAACATATTTTTAATTAAATTGATAATAATTTTGATAAATAAAGTTATAATAAAATAAAATAAGGTCTGATATATAGTTATATGGATATTTATTAAATGGTTAATAAATTTTCTTATAAGATACGTTAATATTTAATGTGTTTAAAGAAATCCAGGACATATGTTGGGGGTCTTTCAACTCAATTTTTATTATCATGAGATACATGCTATATTCACCACTAGCTTATTTTTTTGTGGTGAATACACATCCTATGAAATATTATATCATTAATTTCATTTATTTAATTATATTAAAATCATTAAATGATGTTATTCATTATTGGGTGTCTTTATTCAAATGTTAATCAAGTATTAAGGGGATTTCTAGTGTCACATTTATTTCCATGATAACTAGCCCTCATTCACCGCTCATTTAATTTATTTGGGTTATATAATTTCAAATAATTTTTTCTATTATAATTATCAATACATTTATTTGTGTTTTTATATCAATTTTATTATATCCCTTTTATGGAATTCATGGTTCAATATTTACCAAATTGATAAGGAAATTTTGTCTCAATTCTGTTCATTAAGACACATGTTATATTTGGAACATATATTAAATTATGATGTGTATATACTTGAAATTGAAATTTAATTTAATTAAAATAAATATTATAATGATTCTTCATGATTCATGTAATATTATTAATTAATGGGTATTAGGAATTAATGGTACCAAAGGGGAAAGAGTTTATTTCTAAAAAGTAATCATTTATTAGGATTGATTACGATAATGATTAAATTTCTGAAATATTGTTATCCATCTCTCTTCAATTCACATGAATCTTCTTCTCATCTTGAAATTCATGATATATCCATGTAAGAGTTCCATTTTCCAATATATTCGACTGAATATAATCAATAAATAGTATCTTAAGAAAATGTGGCCATGTTTATAATTTTTTTAGAAATTTTTGTTAATTAAAAACATGAATTTCAATAAATGATTTGAAAAAAATAAATGCTTTCTGAAGTTCGTTTTCAAAGAAATGAATTTTAAATATATTTATTGTTTTAAAATATTTTTAAAATAAGTTTGAAAACTACATTATTTGGTTAAAATACAATTTTCAATGAAAATGGTTTTTAGAATGTTTTATGTTTTATCATGTTTTTTTAAAGGAGAAAGGATATTTTTAATCAAGAAATGTTTTAAATGATCCTATGAAATTATTTTACATCTATCATAACATCAAATAATGTTACCAAATCCTTAATGGGAATCTTATCCAATAATAAAATCCATATAATTTCATTAATGGTGTATGTTTTGGTAGAATAATGTTTATGACACCAATTTCCCATACACGAGTCATAGGATTTTGAATCCCAGTACTTATGATGAGTTATTCTATTATTAAATGATTATGAAAACTATATTTTTTTATCCTTGTTATTATATGATGAAATATATATGACACTCAGTTCTTTTCATGAGTTATTATAAAATGGTTATGAAACCCATATTCATTAATTTTTCTTGAGGCGATGAACTATTTATTATATTGTCAAAGATGTATGTAGGATTTTCGTATCTGAATAGGTGAGAAATTTATAACCTACATGAATTAGGTAATGATAAATGTTCAATGTGATAAATGGTTCTTTATTTGGGAATTACAAGCCTAAATCAATATTTTATTCTTCAGGGATTCCCAATCCCCTAACCAGAGGGTTGACGAGAGGGAATCATAGGCCCGAAACATGATGGTACATAAGAGGGCATCCTAATACCATATGAAGATGGTATAGAAAAGGTAATAATAATCCCATAACAACAAGATATTTGGGAGGGAATTCAAGTCATGCATTAAGAGGGTAAATGGGTCGGAATCCCAAGCATATAATGAGAGGTACATGGGAGGGCATTCCATACCTGAAAAAAGAGAGTACATAGTAGGACAACCCATGACTGATTCAGGTACATATGTGGTTATCCAAAACCTAACATGAAAAGTAACTCTTTTTAGGAATACTTGAATAAGATTTTATATCCTTATGTTTATTCCAAAAATTCTATATCTTATTAAAATATTAGTCTTTCATGGATTGTGTTCTTGATTGCATTTTTGAATTATGTCTTATGAACTACCATTATTTATTCAATGAATGGTGTATTTTATATTTGATATATAGGCTACTGTATTGAAAGGTTATTCACATTTTCTAATAACCCTATTCCAATGTTATTTTCGTTTATCTACATTATTTACACATACATTGAAGATTAACTAACCCTTTATTACGTTTACTTTCCCCATGTTAGGATGAATGGTTTTATGTAGAAGTAAAAATGGGGAATTTGATGGTGGGAAATATTGAATATCATTCATGTTTTTATAGTATTATGTTCTATGTTTCCATAAACACTAAACTAGTATTGTCCTCAAACATGTAATTTTGTAATGTGATGAATATTCATCTAAAATGAGGTAATATCCAGGTATGTTAAGCATAATTCTCTATATATGGTATCAAATGAAATATTTAGTCATCCTTTGAAAAATAGGATTAAAACACATTGTGGGGACACTAGGGATACTTCTAAGGATATTTCTAGCTATTTCTCTATGGATAATCTTAATGTGTCCTATATTTAAAATTTTGTGTCATTATTTGGGCATCCTATAATAATATTTTCTGGATTATGTTGTTTTATGCGATGATAAGAGCTACTCACAATATGATTTCTAGTCTTACTCAATATCTATAATTAAAAGGAACTGGGAAAATAATGTATGTTTATGAATTGGATTATTTTAGAACAATAATATTTTATGTCCTAAGTTGAAATTTAATGAATAGAATCAAGGGTTTTGTAGGATTATTAGTTATACTGCAGAAGTTAAATAGTCCACAAACAAAATGTGAATGCTATGATATATTCTTTCAGTAATGGATACATTTGATGTAATAAACATTATTAGATTGAGGTTGAGAAAAATTAAGACATGATTCATATTTATGATTATTGAAATAGAATATTGAAGAATAAAATTATGATGCCTATGTAACAGATTAAGAAAAATGATAATAATTGAAGAGTATATGTTTAGGAATATGAATCATGATGTATATAAGTATTTAAAATAATTATTTTTCATTGTGGATTTAAGATTATATGTTTAACGATGATGATTAAATATAAAATTGATTTAACAAAAAAGCAATATATTCAATAACGGAAGTAACCCATTAATTTGTTCCTGATGTAGAGACATTTTTTAGATCTCATAAAAAATAATTAATATGAATTACGTATGTAGGATAGTGTGAATTACCATTGGACTGATTGATTATTTGTTGACATAGATGTCTATGTTATCATGTATGGGGTTTATAACTTCTTATATTTAAGGAATTAATCTTTTAAAAATTTGAATAATCAAGAATGCATGTTTTCCAAAAAGATTTACGTTAACACCGGTTATTACCATGTTTCAAGTGGATATATGGTGAAGGTATTAAAATGTATAGAATGTGATTAACTCGATATACATTATGATATTTTGGGGAAAAATGATTAGGTTATTTATAGATATTATATCCAATTTTTTTATTTTAAATTATTGGATGAATTTCATGGATTACTATTTGTGGAATGTATTGCGTTAAACTTTTGATGAAGTTGTAATGATTAAAGTGTTATCTCACCATATGATAATTTATACATATTTAATAACATGCTGTAACAAAATTATTTTATTTTAAACTATTTAAATGTGGAATAACATTTCATTCTTATAATGGACATCAAGATCTACTAGTGCCTTAGGGATGAAAAATACACCAACATTTTCTAGATTACGATATGAAGTTGAAATAGAGTATGGAAAAATAAAATGGTAACATTGTTCATATGAACATGAGGTTAATAATGAACGTATATTTCGTTGGGTTTTTATAGGTAATTAATTCCTAATCACAATGAAATGGATATTGAAAATGATTTATCATAATACCTTTTGTTATATTTAACCCATGTCTTTATAAATAATAACAAATTTACATTTTGTATGCCTTTATATTTCCATTGATCATTTATGAACACTTTTTTAGTGAACATTATCAATCTTTACAATTATCTATTATTTCATTCTATACCCAAGAATTACATAACACCAATGTTCTAGTATAATTAAATAAATTTATGTGTTACTTTTCTAACCATTATTGTTCCATCTTTCCCTTTTGAAATTATATTAAAGAATTATTTTTTAAAATGTGGATTTCTATGAAAAGAACCTTCAAGTATTATACCCTTGATAACCCACAAAAAATTAGGGAGAAATTTATTTTAATGGCTGTAGAATGTAACACCATGAGATGTTGTGAAATATTTTTTATCAAACTAATTTATTCTTCTCAATTATATTATTTTAATTCATCACTACATATATATTTTGTTCTATGAAATGATGAAGTTGGTATTGAATTAAATGAAAACCAAAGTTAAAATTTCACTAAATGAAACAAATATATTATATGTCAGTAAATGAAACACTATATAAGTCTTTTGATATATATTGTTTTGAGTTCCTTCGATATCATGTGTTACATGAACATTTTTGTTTTACCAAACTATAATATACTATTAATTTTTTTTTAAATTTTTATTATATTTACCACATATCCTTTGGATTGGATGCAACAAATAATATTTAATATATTGTAAAATATAATTTTCGCATCTATATATAATGATTCCATGGGATATAAATTTTTCATTTATGGAAGTACCAACTATTTGAAGTTAATGAAATTCCACTTCTAGGGAATATATTTTTTAATGAATATACTCCATTTTATCTCAATAAATGAAATAATCCCATTTTTATAAATTTTTAATGAAATTTATATATTATATATTCAAAAAATAAATTTAAAACACATACACTAAATTTCATTTTCAATATAAATGTATAATTCCAATTTTATGAATAAAAAGGTTTGTTTTATAAGAAGGATATTTTAGATCCTTTTAATTGAGAACCTATATTTAATAAAATTTTAGTCACTTTTAAGATTTTATTTTTCAAAATATAATCCATCTTCTATTTTTGAATATCATAATTTACTCTTGGTGAATTATTAATATTTTTTAGATGTTTCATATTTTCATGAGTAGTGAAAATTATTAAATTTTAATTGAAAACTACATTTTCATGTAATTCCTTTATATATTAAAATTATATTTTTAAATGATTTTAATTTATAATTAGATCATTAATAAAAAATAATTCTAACTAAGGTAATTATATTCAATTCTCTATTGAAATTAGTAACATAAACATTTTAAACATTTGAACTTGGTTACTTTAAAACAAAATTTATGGTCACAACGACAAACATAATCTTAAATTAATATATTATTCTTATATAATTTTTAATTTTAAAAAACTGATTCATTTTTTATAAAAATAATAATAATTTATCGTCTATATTATTGTAAAAATATTTTTTGACCAAAAATATTATTTCATGTAATTTAATTTAATTATATCCGTTATTGAAAAGACGAGTTTACTTAGTATTTAAACATTATCATGACGGGAAATATATCCGCGAAACGATTCAAAATAAATTATATAAAAATATTGAGAAAAAATACATTAATTTTTATATAATTTAAAATTATTTGAGGAACCCTTTAAAGGGGATTCATCTCAGAAGTTTCTCCCTTTTTATATTTACAATAATGACGCTCCTCCTCTGTTATAAAAGGGAACTCCCCCTCCCACCTTCACACCTCTGGAGACAATTGGATAATACAATACCTACCTATAAAATATCTCAAATTCCATTCTTCCTACCTATAATCCTCAATTTTTTCCTAAATCCATCCAAGAAATACCATTTATTAAAACCAAAAGGATTTACTGAAGGAAGACATAACATCACTCGACTTGACTTTTTTTTATTTCATTCTCGAAAAATTAAATTCATATTATAAAATTATAAAATTTTATCAACAGTATCCAAAATATTATATGATTATTTATTTTAATGGTACTACATAAACATGAACATAACTCAGTCATATGGGATAAACAATCATCATTCGTATGTAAAAAGGAATCCCAGCTTGTGAACCGATGTCATTTATTTTTGAATTTCCACATTTCATGGTTGGGAATAATGATGGAATTAATATTTTTATGTTATATATTATTATTATTATTATTATTATATTATTCATGTATTATTATTTAATTTATACCATCATTCTTTTCATTTTATGGTAGTTTGGTAACTTCATTGGTGGGTGTGTTGACCATAGCATCCACAATGTGATATGATTCATTCACACGTTAAATTCAATGTATTATGTTTTAGTTTAGTAAAATAATGTGATATATATCAAATAATATTGATAGTGTAATGATAATATATACATATATATAAATATATATATTTATGTATTTACTTTTTTTCTTCCATTATGATAAGAAAATGGAAGTACTGTTTGTGCCTATGTATGGACTACCCTCTCTATCAGCAGTGTATTACATTTTACATTTCTATATTTTATTGATTATAATTAATATTTTTATACTGAATATATATAATATTTTACTCATTTCTTTTTTATATAAATAATTACCTCCTTTTCTAGGTAAGGGTATCAAGAATAACTTTTCAAAACATATACAAAACAATAGAGCGATTATTACATGAAATATAACTTTATCATGAAATTATTTATAATGATTATCTTAAATACATCATAAAATAACATATGGAATAATATATAAGAATACTTCTCTATTTTTTTATTTTTTATAAACAAATATTTATTATATTTGTGGTTTCAAATTATATTAACAATTTCATGACTTATGGTATAGTAATTTAATCTCACATTTTATTTTTGTGAGATACAAGACATATTCACCACACAATTTATATAGATGGTTTATATACTGACCTCTGATTGTTTTTATAATTATTTAATTTAATTTAATTATATTAACATCTTTAATTTATGTTAAAATTTATTATGGATCCTGATTTGAAAGATACTCTAGAGGTAAAGGGATTTCTAGTCTCACATTTATTTCTATGAGACTTATTCCTTATTCACCCTCCTCTCATTTATGTGATTTATATACCGATCAATAATTATTAATATTTTTTATATCCTAAAATGTATGGTTAATTAAATTTTAATTTTATAATTTTACTTTCATGACATTGATGGACCAAATGTTACCAAATCGGTACTTTAATTTTGTATCAATTCTCCTTCATTGATATACATGTTATGTCATGTACCATTATTATTATATAAGGTGTGTATACATTCATTTTACATGTTATATATTTAATATACATATTTTCATGATATAATAATAGTCATGTAATGTTGTTATTTCATTGGTATTATGCTTCAATGTTACTAATGTGGTAAGTGTTTATTTCTACAATTTCATCGTTTATCAGTATTAATTAAGATGATTTATCCATTGATGAATTAACATGATCCATCTATCAAGAATTACAAAAAAAATATTCTTCTATAGATAATAATTATATATCCATGTTATGGTAGTATTATTCCACTCTTTGGTAATTATACTAATAAATATGTTGTTTTCTTAAAAAAATCGAAAATTATTTCCCTCTTTGGTCAGAAATATGTGCCCTTTAAAATGATTTTTTGTATAATTGTTTTAAAAAAATTATTTTATCATATAATATAATTTTAAGTGAAATGTATTTTAAAATGATTATATGTTTTAAAGAAATTAAAAATGGTTTTCAGATATTCCTTTATACGATTTCCAAGTATTTTAAAATTAAATAGTTGTTATATTTTTTGATATTTCACCATGTCTTTTCTTAAGGATAAAATGGAATTTTCATCAATGATTTTTTTAAATGATCTTTAATAATTAATTTACATCGAATATAACATTATCTCGTGTTAACCATTCCTTAATAGGGATATTATGCATGATTTCCATTCATAATCATTCATGAATGGTTTATGGTTTGAGGAAATAATGTGTATGACACACATTTATCTTTCATGTGTTTTTTTGTTTTGGAAGGGGACTTATTTTAATGGGTTATTCTAGGATGAAATGATTATGAAACAACTCTCTTTTACATATATTATGATAGTATGGATTATAAATATCCATCCTTAAACTTTACATAATATTCTGTTATGTCAAGAATTCAGATTGAGGATCTTTACAGGTCTAAAACATTAAATAATTAGGCAATTAATATTAAAATAAAACCTAAAAAATGAAAGTCGACACATACAATATTATACATTTCGTCCATAACATAAAAACATTCAAAAATGAAGAAGGATTATTTTCAGATTTAATCATCCTAACATTTCCTTGATTCTATCATTAACTCTATTCTCCCATAAATCCAGTGAAATTATTTAAAAAATCAGATAAGAACACAAAGAATAGTAAGGGATATAAGAAATAATGAAAATCCCTTAGTCTCAATAAAACATTATAACCCATTCAATTTTCTTTGAGCATATGAAAAAAATATTTTCACCTGAATAACTGTCATAATTTGTTTCTATGAAAAACACTAAAACCAATAGAAAGAAATAAAAATCCATTAGGTTACAAAGAGATTCATATACATAAAAACATTTCAAACATCTTCTAATTGGAATAAAAATATGGTTTACTTCAAAATTGGAAATCTACAATGGGGATCACCATTCCTATAAGATATATCATCCCACACATGATCTATAATGGGGCCCAACCCTTCGTATAAGTTGTGTAGGGAACACCAGTGAGCAATAACGGGGATAAACCCTTCGTATAATCTATATTTGGCTCACCAATGAGCTATAATGGGGCTCAACCCATCATATAATCTATATCAGGCACATTTATTTCATATAATTCTTATGTACCATTTCATGAATTAAACATGTTCATCACAAACCACCTTTTGAAAGCATCTTCTAATCTCATATGAAAAACATTTCCATATAAAAATACAAATTTCATTTAAGAACCCATTTTCTATACCATGAAACACAAATAAAAAAATATATTTATTTATATATTAAATGAAATTAAGCCTTATATAGGAAGCTAAATATCAAATAACAGTTACAATGATAGAGATTTTGTTGCCACCATATAAGTTAAAATAACATACATTTTGTCATTTTGTAATGAATTTAAAATTATTCATATAAAATTATTCCTTTTGAAAAGTTTTAATTAAATTCAATATTAACAAAAAATTTCATGTATATTCATTTTATACCCATATAAATATACTTGTAATTTAATATCACGATGAAAAATATTTGATAATTACATATTTAAATGTTCAAGGTTTCCCATATGACATTGAATATTTAAAAATTAATCTCTATGATTTAATAAATAACTTTAGTATAAATAAAATAAGAATTGGAAATTTCATAATGGTTGTATAAAATGCTTATAAGAGAATAAATGTGCATATTATAAAGAAATTCCTCAATGAAAGGATATTGGGACAAAGTACCTTACCTTGAGTTCGACATTTTAATGACCCACCAATCCTCATTGTCTTGAGAGAACAATGAGTCATTACTATGCCTTAAGAGACATCCCCAAGATGCCAATGTCTGAAAATATATGATTATGGGTTTCAAATACAAGTGGGGTATGATTTACTATTTATTTAATAAACCAATAAAACAGCCAACCAAACATTCACTATATGATGTATGACGAAGTGAAAGAAAACTCAACAACTTCATGTATCTCAAAACCACATCAATGTATACAACAATGGAAGAACAACCAATTATCGAAGTACACAGTGGATAAATGACTCAAGACTCTCAAAATTTCACAGGACTCCAGGCTCCCCATGATCTAAGATCCACAATCTCCAAACTGCCTAAACATCACGAGGTAGTGTAAAAAACATGGCAAACATTTCCTTTACCCCTGTCCTGGAAGTTAGGATCTGCAAAAGAACCAAAGTGCCATAGTAGGGGTGAGAATAAAACTCAGTAGGTTTTCCCAAATGACTTCACTACTTCTTCCACTAGGATAAAAATGTTTCCACATTTATATAAAATAATTTATATAAAACAATTTACCGAAACATTTTAAAATGAAATATAATCAAGTTCCAAATACCATTTTCAACCATGTTAATGAAAAAACAAACGATTTTTTTTTCCAGAAAGTTATTTTTCTAGAAAAATAAATAATTATAGCTTTAAAAACATATCACAATATAACTTTTTTTCCATACCCATGCATTACAGAAACACATGAAACCAGCCATGCATGATACCTGGAAAAACGGGAAATCCCTAACCCATATCGATCTCAACAATGATAGGGGAGACTTCTTACCCTTATCCAACCCAAATGAAAATGAATGTTTGATAGGGGAGATTCCTATCCCTTATCCATCTCAACACGGATGGGAGAGACCTCTTAGCCTTATCTATCCCGAATGAAATATGAATGTTTGACGTGGGAGAGCCATATCCCTTATCCATCCAAATAATGACGGGGTAGACACCTAACCCTTATCTGTCTGGAATGCAATATTAATGTTTGACTGGGGTGAGCCCTATCCCTTATCCACCCCAACACTAATGGGGGAGACCCCAAACCCTTATTCGTCATTAATGAAATATGAATTTACACATCCTTATGCCATTACACCAATGCCAGAAACAAACGTGTCATCCCTTTTAATAAATATCCATTTTATTGAAAACTAATTCCATAAAAGTCATTTAAATACCAAACCATTTCTATGAAACAACCATTTTATTGAAAACCTATTTTTTTCGTCAATCCATTTAACAATTCCGTCATATAAATAATTTTAAATCAACATTTGACATTCAATAATCTAAATCTCCTTGCACAACAAATCACCAAGATTTCACAATTTAACTAAAATCATAAATCATCACTAAAGAATATTTTTTCCATGCTTTTATCAATCAATTAAATTAAAATAATAAAATTTTAATATAATCCAATCAATTCTAACATGAGGAGCCGAGTGTGAATCCTCACACATTTAGGGTTTGGGCGTAATCAACCCACAAGAAACCACACCACAAATCTGGAGAATGCACCACTAAAACCGCTCTAGATCCCCATTCATAAAATCCACAAGCCATAAAATAAACACCCAAGGAAACCGAAACACTAGATCTACATGAAATAGATGTAGATCTAGAATAAATAGATAGAGGGAAGAGAAGACCAAGAGAAAACCAATTTGAGACCCAGAGGAGAGACATACATTAGAGAAAACACCTACACACAACCTTGAAAGCAATTCGAAATGCTTCCTAAATGAGTTGAAGAACCCCTCCAACAATTGAGAACCAAAAATAATGAGTGAGGCTTGGGTGGGATATGATTTGGATTGAAAAGAGGCACCCCCGAGGGTGCCCGAATTTAAAAACTCTATATTTATGTGGTCACACGGTTAGTTTACCTAGTTTGAAAAACTGTGTGGACATCGATGCCTTGAGAGAAAGGGTCCACAAGGTTGACTCACACGATTTGGAAAACCATGTGCAGGCTATGTGAATCCCACTATCTCCCCCAACATGGTTTCCTAGAGAACCTACATGGTTTTTCCAAAACGTTCTCAAACCTTGCACCCTTAGAAATGCCTCAAAAATTATTCAAAACCATTTCCAACATTCCCAACCACTTCTCAACTCATCCTAAGTACATTAAAAACATAATAAGTCATAAAAAGTAAACATACCTCAAACCACGGGTACTACATTCTCCCCACCATCTATCTTTCAATCCTCAGAATGTAGAAAACCCTCTCCCAACAGAAAGAGTTACGGCCACCGGTCCTTCACTTCCCCCACATGCTCCCATGTCTCTTCTTGAGTCTGACCATGCCGCTATAAAACCCACACTCGTCCAATTAAATTTCCTTGCTGGAATTTCTCTTACCTATCCCCAATCCGTACTGGGATACGTATCAATGAAGTATTCATCTCTCGTTCAATGTGATTTTATCTGATCACATGGTCAGTATCAGGCTGACAGTTTTTCAATTGAGATACATGAAACACATTATGCACCGAATTGAACTGTAGTGGCAATGCCAACCGATATTCCACCTCACTGACCCAATCCAATATCTCGAAAAGGCTAATGTATCAAGGAGATAACTTTCCCTGCTTCCGGAAATCACGATTTCCAAACCTTGGAGATATGCTCAAGAAGACATGGTCACCCACAGTGAACACCAACTTTCTTCTACAGTGATATGCAAAATATTTTAGACGACTCTGAGCCATCTCCAACCACTTTCTGATCAACAAGATCTTCTGGTTGATTCTTGCCCAAGGCTCGGCCCAACTAGTGAAGTTACACCTGTTTCCACCCAACATAGTTGTGAACAACAGGGACCCCTATACAATGCTTCCAACCAAGCCATATGTATCGAGGACTAATAATTATTATTGTATGAGAACTCCACAATTGGTATATGATCCTCCCATGATCCACCAAAATCCATTACACAATCATGTATCATGTCTTCCATTTTTTCATCATCTGCTCATATTTCCCATCCTTCCGAGGATGATACATCGTGCTCATAATCAACTGAGTTCCAATAGCTTTCTATAAGGATTTCTAGAAATGATATGTGAACCTCAGATCTCTTTCTGAGTCTTTTGAAACTGGTACCCCATGCCTCTTTACTACTTCTCAGATATAGATTTTTGGTAGATCCTACACCGTATGATTTTCATGAATAGGTATGAAATGGGCCGACATGGAATGACAGTCCACTATCACCCAAATGACATCATGTTTCCAACCCATTATTGGAAAACCTGTAACAAAATCCATGGTTATCTAATCCCATTTCCACTCTAGGATGGGAAAATATAGTAACATACCATCTGGTCTCTAATGCTCTATTTTAACCTACCAACAAGTTAAGCCCTGTGAGATGAACTCAACCACCATCCTTTTCATGAATTTTATTGTCGCTCCAGCATAAATGCACCTTAAATTCCATATTCATTTTCTATGTACCTGGTTGTACAACCCATCTCGAATAGTGGTAATCATGAAAGATTTGTTCATATTAATCCACAGGTACAACTATCGGATCTCTTAAGAACATACTGAACTCTCATCAAGTTTCCTTCTCTTAATGGTCTCCCTACCATTGATTTTTGAACTCATGACTAGACATTATGCATCAGATGTTTGTGCCTCTTTGACCACATTTACCAAATTGGTATCAAGCATAGCAGAAAAGAAAACTGCAACATCACCATGGTTTTCACATTCCACGTGCATGTCGGCTAGGACCTACATCAACTTCCATTCATCTCAAGCTTATTTTTCCAACTAAGCATATGAATTTCTACTCAATGCATCTGCCAATGAGTTCCTTTTTCCTTGTGAGTACATCAAGTCATAGTAAAAAATCTAGCAGTACTCCATCCATCCCATTTGTCTCAGATTCAAATCTCACTGTGAGAAAATGTGTTTCATGATTTTTTCGTCCGTAAATACAGTGAATTTCTCACCAAAGAGATAGTGACTCTATGTTTTCAAGGAATGGATGACTAAAACTAACTCCAAATTGTGTGTTGGGTAATTTTTCTCATAAAACCACAACTTCATTGAACCATAAGCAATCACATGGTCTCCATGTATGAGAAAACAACCCAACCCTGATCTAAAAGCAACACAGAACACCACATACCCCAGTCCTGATTTAGGAAAAATCCAGAATGGTTATGATGTAATATGAACATTTTACTTTTGAAAGAATTCTGGCATTTCTATGTCCATTGGAAGGGAGCATTTTTTGGTCAAAGCTGTCATTAGGAAATCAAGCCATGAGATAGCACACAAAAAGCATCGGTAGTAACCAGCTAGACCAAAAAAACTTTTAATTTCGAAGAGATTCTATGGTGGTAGCCACAAAATAACATCTTCTATCATTTCAAGAACAAAAGAACTACCATTTTCGGAAATTACATGGCCAATAAAATGTACATCTTGTATCCACAAATCAAACTTTGAAAATTTTGCATCAAAATAGTAATTTCTCAGGATTTCTAACATTTTGTCCAAATGCTCCTCATGATTCGACCATGTCTTTGAATACACAAAGACATTTTCTACAACCACGACAAAAAAAGAATCCAAATAATTCTGAAATATACAATTCATTAAAACCATGAGGACTGTTGGAGAATTTGTTAAACCCAAAGGAAAGACTACATATTCATAGATCCCATATCTTCTTCTTAATGTTGTCTTCAGAATATACTATTTTTGAACTCACAATTGGTGATATCATGGTCTCAAGTCAATCGTGGAGAACAAATTTCCTCCCATTAATTGATCAAACATATCATCAATGCATGGGAGTCGATATCTATTCTTTATCGTAACTTGGTTATGCTTTCGATAATCAACACACAACCAAATAATTCTAGCTTTTTTCATCAAAATAAAAACTAATGCTACCCACGAATGTGTAGTAGACAAATGAAACAATTTATTTCCAGTTCCTATAACTGCACTTTCAATTCCCTTAAATCTGTTGCTGCCATCCTATATGACGTAAGGGATATAGGACAGATCCCCCGAAGGAGATCAATTGTAAACACCACTTCCCATAAAGATGGTAACAATGAGATGTTCTTTGGGAATAAATCTGAAAATTGATCAATGACTATATGAAAACTATTTTCCTCAAGATCTTCCATTTATTCCAAAGACAAACCTGCTAACTAATACGAGATCATGCCAACATTTTGTGCAAACCAATCTGTTGCACCCGGCTTTTAACTCTTCTATCCGCTTAAGGGATGTCCAACGTCATCCTCAATCACAAAACTCACCTTTTGCACAAATCAATCGATGTGGGCCTTAAATGTCACCAACCAATACATTATAAGGATTATGTCATAAGAATCTATATCAAGAACTGAGAAATCCCACATAAATTTAATGATGTCCACAACATGCCAACACAATCAACATAGGAAGGCTCAACACTCTCTTTGTCCCAGCGGAGTTTTTAGGTTCAAAATCGAAGGCATCATATCTACGCGTAAATCCAATAGATGAAAGATGCGAGAAGCAAGAAAAGAATAAGAAGCACATTTATCAAACAAATCTTGAATCAAAGGGGATATTAAAAGAACCATACCTCACTCTCTGGATGGCCCCAACTGATCATCCACAACAACTTACTCAACTCCATGCATATGCATGCTTTCCATGCTATGCTATTCATTATTCTTCTAACACATCCCTTTATGATGAGTTTCATGAACACCCGACCTCATAGAATTACAAAAATAACACTGAAGACGCCCCATATATTTGCAATTATGACATTCTCGAGGTTGTTCCTTACAATCCCATTTGATATGGCTTGTAGAGCCACACTTGAAACATCAAAGCATACAATTGGATCTCTAATGATGTTTTAACAATCTTATGGTCCTATTATGATGTCTTATATCTCTTTGAGAAAATATGTCCCACATCCTATTCATCTTAGTGATAGGGTTATCAGCTCCTCTTGGGAAGACAACCGTACTTCCTCCACTCAGATTTTCAGCAGTGACAGATATTGTAAATAGTGTATCTGGTTGCAGTCCCAACTCAATGGTTTGAAAATCATGAGCGATGCTTTGGACCAATTTTTGGTTCACCTGAGGCTATGCTACAACCACATTCTCATGGGCCTCTTTCAACTGGTTCCTACAACACTTACCAGGTTTGATTTTTAAGAAAAAAACAACCACCTTCAATCTCACTCGATAGCAAGTAGTGGATTAGAAATTAAAATTCTATCATACCAGCTACCAGAACATTTTTTCTCAAAATGACCATTTTCCATGTTCAAATTTTATTAAAAACACTCTACATGATTTTGGAAAATCAACCCATTTTCAAAATAGACCAAATATATTGTTTTCAAAATCATTCACATGAAAATAATTTCTTCATTTTGAAAAATTTCACACCTTTCCAAAATCATAAATAATTCTTCACAATGAGATATGAAATCCATGTGGGATTTAATTTTTCTACAAAGCATGACATAATCATCTCATTAGATAAGCCTATGACAATGAGATTTCCAACATTCTAGAAGTGTATCCAAAAGACTTATGTACCCAACACCCTGCTAAATTGATGATCAGAAAAAATGGGTTTGCTAAATCCTTTTATGATATACATTTCATGTTCTGAAAATCATACTCTTCTCTTATATTCTAACCCTAGAAATTGATGAAAAAGAAATCCAGCTCCAAGACCAAGAACATAGACAACCATTTGTTCCACCAAGGAATAGACAAGAAGGTATATCATCTCCAAAACTAGGAACATGGATGACTACTTGTAAGGCGAGGACCGAACAAGATGATACCATTTGTAATGACACACCAATTCTCATTGGATTGAGATCACAACGAGTCATTACTATGCCTTAAGCATCATCCCCTAGATTCCAATGGCTAGAAATAAATGCTGAAGGGTTTCAAATACATGTGGGGGATGATTTACCATTTAAAAAATAAACCAATAATCCAATCATCCAAACATTCACTATATGACGTATGACCAAGTGAAATAAAACTCAACAACTTCATGTATCTCAAAACCAAGTAAAATTATGAAACTATGGAAGGTCAACCAATTATCAAATTACATTGTGGATAAAAAACACACGACTCTCAAAAGATCACATTACCCCATGCTCCATAATCTCCTAGCACGTGAATCCCCAAATAGCCCAAACATCAAAAAGCAGTGCTAAAAATGTTGAAAACGTTACCTTTTCCCCTATCCCATAAGATAACATTAGTAAAGACAAAGTGGAAATGTATGGGTGAGTATAAAATTCATTAGGTTTTCCAAAATGACTTCCCTACTTACACCACTAGGATAGAAAAGCTAGTCGAATTTATATAAACAAATTTAACAAATCAATTTATAAATAAATATAAACAAGTTCCAAAATCCTTTTGCAACCAACTAAAAGAAAAACCAAATGAATCCGATTTCCAGCATGTTATTTTTCTAGAAAAATAACTAAACAATACGTTAAAACCATTTCAAAATATCCAATTTTTCATACCCATACATTCACCAAACCCATGCAACAAACCATGTATGCTACCTAGAAGAAGGGGAATCCCTTTCCCTTATCCATCACAACAATGATGGGGGACACTTCTTACCTTATCCAACCCAAATGCTCATAAATTTTTTACGGGGGAGGGTCATATCCCTTATCCATCCCAACACTGAGCGGGGAGACACCTAACGCTTATTTGTCCCAAATGCAATATGAATGTTTAACGGGGGAGATCCCACTCCCTTATCCATCCTAACACGGATGGGGGAGACCCCTAACCCTTATCTGTCCTGAATGAAATATGAATGTTTGACTGGGGATAACCATATCCCTTATCCATCCCAACACTGATGGAGGACACCCCTAACGGTTATCCATCCTGAATTGAATATGATTGTACACAACCATTATGCCATTTCCACAAAGCCAAAAATCTAACATGTCATCCCTTTCAATAAATCAACCTTCTTATTGAAAACCATTTCCATTAAAGTCATTTCAATATCAACCCATTTAAATAAAACATCCTTTTTATTGAAAAACCATTTTTTCATCAAACCATTTAACAATTCAAGTAAATCAATAATTTAATATCATTATTTTAAATTCAAGAAGATAGATGACTTTTTACAAAAAATCACCAAGAATTCACAAAATCACCGAAACCATAAATCATCTTTGAAGAATATTTATTCCATGATTTTCACAATCAATTCATTTCCATTAATCCAATTTGAAACCAATCCCATCAATTCTAGAAAGGGGTGTCGATAGTGAAGCCTCCTACCTGTATAGTTCCAGCGAAATCGACCCACAAGCAACTGAACCCCAAATCTGGTGAACACACCACCGGAACCGCTCCAGGTCCCCCTTCCTAACAGCCACAAGGCTTAAAATTGACACACAAGGCAACCCAAAAACTAGGTCAACATGAAAAATTTGTAGATCTTGATAACCTATAGAGAGGGAACAGATAACCTAGGGAAAACCAAATAGAGACCCATAGGAGAGACTTACCCGTGAGAAACCACATTCAAAACACCTTGAATAACCTTCAAAATGCATCCAAAATGGGTTGAAGAGCACCTCCAACAATTGAAAACTGAAAATCCTGAGTGAGGCACGAGTGGGAGAAGATTTTGAGTTAAAAGAGGCACCCTAAATGGAGACTGGATTTAAAAACTCCATTATTAAGTGCTTGCACGGTTAGTTCACACGGTTTGGAAAACCATGCGCTAACCATGTGCACACCACTGTCTCCTGAGCAGGGGGCTTCACTATTGCCTCACACAGTTTGGAATACCATGCATAGGCTGTGTGAAGCTGATTACCTCCCCTTGCACAGTTTCATAGAGAACACAAATGGTTTTTCCTAACCGTGCTAAAACTGTGTGCCCTAATAAATGCCACCAAACTTATTCAAAACCCTCCCAAACTCTCCCAAACTCTTCTCCACTCATCCCAAGTACTTTAAAAACATATCAGTGCATAAAAAAGGCTACATACCTCAAACCGGGGGTACTATAGACTTGTATCATTCATTTTTAAATTTAATTAATAATAATATTAAGATAATTTATAATTTAATTAGAACCTTATCAATGTTTATTATTAATTTTTTATAACATCTTACCATGTTACAATAATTTGTTAATTTATTTGAGTTTATATCAAATGTTTTGTTGATTTTCGATATGTGTGTAAAAAATTGACTTGTTTTAATGAAATGTGTCCATATTTTCAAAATTAAATAATTCTCCAAATTATATTCATTATTTAAATATAATATATATTCAGTAAATATTTATTTATAATAGTATATAAATGTTGGAGATAATAAATTAAGTGCACCATTCATTGAGATGGTAGGTTGTACGTACAAAAAACATTTAATTCATTTCATTGTCATATTAAAGTAATGAAAACCTAATAATAAAAAAGATTATTATAATTCTAGTATAATCTATATTTTATATATTTTACAAAATTTAATTAACAACATCGTTTATATATTCCATTTATCGCATTAACGAGTCATATCACTTTGAGGTGGCGGTAGTCCACACTTTCTGAAAAGAAATTATCATATTTACACATTAGTGGAAGCATAAACGTATGTTGTAAATAAAAATTTCATAATTATAAAGACTATAAAATTATAATATATATCATATATAAATATATTTCCATCATAATGTCCCACATTATATGTGGTTGGAAAAAATTTAACAATCATCATTTTGTGAGAAAATAGTTCACCAGAAACACAAACAATATGTCTGTATTCATTAGATGGAGGTGTGTGTATGTGTATTTAGAATACTTCACATAAAAACAACCTATTATATTTAGGATAATTTTTTTATATAATAATTTAATTAGAATAGATCATGGAGTAGAGATGGAAAATAATGGAAAAGAGCCTGAGAGAATACGTTACCCTTAAATAAGGTAAGTCATTTTGATTTGACCCTAATGGATTTCATGAAATCCCTTTTGTCCAATGTTAGGATACTAATATAAAGGTAGGTATGTTAGGATATTATTTGACTATAATTTGGATGGACCAAGGGGTATTATAGGTTTGATTATTTGTGCAGAGTTCGTGGCCTTTTATAAGAGGGAGGAGGGGAACTTTTGGTAAGTGTTGAAATATTATTTTTTTATAAATTTATTTTTTAATTCTAATAGATAAGAAGGGATATATATCCTGGATTATATGAGTATGGGTCAAAATACTCTCATATTATATGTTTGAGAATATTTTTTTTCACAAAATTAACCTTATCATTTAGATTTAACCAATAGTTAAAAACATTTACTCTTACCATGTCTTCATATATTTTCCAAATATATATTTTCTATAGTAACTATTATATGACAATGGGAGAACATGTGGATAATTAATTACATTGGAACAATAATATATTTTAGTTTTCTGAATAGAATATTTATAAGGAAATTATATAATTCAATAAAATATTATTTTTTATAAAAATTCATTTATATCAATTTTGACAATATTTAGTAATTTAAATATTTTAAACTCATAAAAACATGATTTATTTGAAAAAACGGATTAAATCATCCCTCACATTCCAGTTTATTCCAAAAAATTCTTGAATGGAATAAAAATGTTCAAATTACAATTATTTTAATGTTTAAGATAGCATTTATTTGAATCCTTCATTAATAAGGTAATCACTATATCATCATTGTGTCCTATATACATTTATTTATTTAATTTCTAAGAATTATAAATAAAATCCCTTGATGTATTAAATATTATTATCACTAAAATTAATATTTAGAGTTTATCATATAATTTATATAATTCTTGTTAAAGTTGTTTTAGTTATCAGATAAATGCTTATGTTTTATTTCCCTTTTCTTTAAAATAAATATTATAAAAGGTCATTTTCACACCCATGTGGATCCATGGGGTCCTAAAATAGACACAAGGATGGAAATGGTTGGAAAATATAATTAAATAGTATTAGAACACATGTTATTGTAGTTTTTTATTTCTATTATATTATTTTTTACCCTTATTTGTCTGATTTACCCTTTAGCCATTTTAAGTGAATATAGTTACAGAAGATACAATTCATAATGTCCAAAAAAATAAAAGTCGCATGTTTACACTATTTGGAGATTCTAATTCAAAATATGTAATCCATTTTTCTAAATTCAAAACATAGAATATGCATTAATTAATATAAAATGAATTCACATTATCAAAAACCAAGAATATTGTTTTTAATCTGTTAATACTATTAACTGATTTACATGGGATTACGTATAATGTAAATGTCAAATTACTTATAATGAAAAAAATTTCAATAAATGATAAAATACTAAATCAATGTCACATTAAAGAAAATTAATAGGGAAATATAAAAATATAATAAATTTACGTGAAATGGTAGTTTTAAATTGAAATGCTATATAATTTCACTATTCATAAAAATATGAATTTTATTAGAAAAATTCCAAAATTTAATCCAAAATTAATTTAGATGTACTAATTTTAAATAACAATTTTATTTAATCTAATACTATATATCAATGTAGAAAAAAAAATGTTAAAAATGGTTCCCCATCAGAATGTAGTAAAAGACATTTAAAAATATTAGAGTATTATGTGCTTAAAATTTGATTCATTTTCATTTTAAGCCTTTAAAAATTCATTGGATAAATGTTAAAAAATATAAAAAATATGTAAAATCATAATATAAAAATTTTATTCATTCCTTACAATATATTTTTTAGGAGTTAACTACCATTTAAAATAAAAAAAAATATTATTTTATTAATTTTCGGTATAACTTCATTTTGTGTGAAACATATGATTTTGGAGAAGCCCATTATTTCGTTTCGGTATACTATCGTGATCAATGTCCCCGTTAAACTAAAATAAATATTAAATTCAAATATATCAAAAGATATTATAATTTAAAATTCAATAAACACATGGAATTTCACATCTTTCCCCCTTTTTGGAAATTGTGTCATTGCAATTATGAAATTGGGATCTGAAACATCATTGAAAATCCCACATCGAAAAAATATTCAATAAATTTATCACATTAAAAGAAATAAAGTTATTTAAAAATGGTCACCAAAGATAACACATACATTGATTCCACTTGAAAAAACATGGAAATGGAAGAACAACTGACCATCTTGTTCTGATTTAGAGTGATATAAATGATGATCATGATAATGTTATATAAAGAGAAACCATAAACCAATGCTTTTTTAAATGGTATTTGATTTATATGTTGGAAAAGTAAATTAAAAATGATTATGTTTTAATATACTTTTCATAATGTACTGGAATTTATTTAAGCATGTGACAATGAACATAGGGATAAATACTTACTTTTCATGTATAGTTTCATCCTTTAATAAATGTCTACCACAAAATCATCTTTTCTCCAAAAAAATGTTTATACTAGATGACTTGGTCACACCTAAAGCACAAGAATCATATTCTAATGAATCACATAATCCAAAAAATATTAACAATCAATTCCCATGCCATTATACATTATCCAAAACCGAAATAGTCAGTAATAGATTAGATAATCCCCAAAAAGAAAATTCCATTATGAAGATAAATCCTACTTTTAGTATCCAAAATTCAACAAATAATACCCAAAGATCCACAAATACCATTCAATAACATATTGTACTTAATATTATCTAAAATAATCCAAACTAATATTAATTCCCAAAATACATAAGGATTTTATCCCAAAGACTTCGACGATAAATCATATCATTTATCTCAAATAACATAGAATATACATAATGTTTTAAAATTAAAAGTAATTAACCACATCAAAAATTCCCTATTATAGCTTAATCGTTTCCATAAATAACCTAAATCTCCATATGTACACAATAAAAAAATAGATTCATTGAAAATAAAATTCAACCATTACTCCTCAGATGAAATCCAGAAGTATTCTCCATTACATAGGCATATAGTGCTCCGAGAAGATAAAACGTCTTCCCAAATAATAGTTATCACTTAATAACCAAATAATTTTCCTATAGTATGGACATCCACATGATAAAAAATATGTTACAAAAATAATATTATTATTTGTCCATAAAATCATTTAAGTAACATGGTAAACTCACACTATTTAGGAACATCATTTAGGATAATAGTAGGAAATAATTCAAAATCTCACTTCATTTCTGGGTTCAATTCTCGCATCATTGTCCAATGCGACGAGATTTCACAAGGTGTGT
Organism: Viscum album; assembly: GCA_963277665.1. Taxonomy (NCBI): domain Eukaryota; kingdom Viridiplantae; phylum Streptophyta; class Magnoliopsida; order Santalales; family Viscaceae; genus Viscum; species Viscum album. The sequence goes on along the minus strand of OY728120.1, from coordinate 1,529,245,787 downwards.
GTGATGTCCTTTTTTAAAAACTATTACATTATTATAAAAATACAAAAATTTTATGAAGACCAAAAAAATAACCATATCATAATTCGACCTAAAAGGTCATCTCATACCTCGCATTTTTCATCCCAAAAAATAATAACCCATAATTTACTAAAATTATAATATCACAATAACTACCATTAGTCACATTTATATTTCATATTATATATCCTATATAGTTGTTTCTAAGACATTGAACTTATGATCTAACTTAAAATAATAAACCTGTGATGATATCACGGACCCTTCAGAAAACATAATTATCTTTAATGTTTCCTAAACCATGCTCTGATACCAACTGTAAGGCCCCATAATTAAACATTACATAATTTCGAATTTAGTCAATAATTATAATTGATGATCGTTGTAGGTTCAGATATATAGATAATTAAGCCTTAAGTATTAATAAAATGAAATAGAAATACAATGATCGAACTTCCAGCCATATCCTTTTCTCCCATTACATAAAAACATTTAAAAGGAAACATGGTTTCATTTCAAGTTCAATAATCAACCCTTTTTCATGATTCCATCCATTACTCTATTCTCCATTAAATCCTATAAATGAAAATTAAAAACATGGCATGAGAACAAAAATATCATTAATGGATATAAAAATAAATAAAACCCATTAGTCTAGTTATAACCGAATACCCTGTTCAATGTTCATTGACAAGATAAAACAATACCTTTACTCAAGGATACCACTCATAATTTTTTCATAATTAAAAACACTAAAACCAATGTTAAGAAATTGATAATCATTTAAGTTACTTAGAGAATCATATATATAAAAACCATTAAATTATATTCAAATTTGAATAACCATATGGATAAAATCATAATTATAGATCTATAATGGGGATCACATTCCAAAAAATCTATATCATGCTCACTCCTGTGTTAAAATGGTACTCAACCATTCGTATAAGATGTTTAGGGCTCACATGTAAGCTATAATTGGGCTAAACCATTCATATAATCTATATTGGAATACTCACTATCCTATGATGTGGTCCAAACCTTCATATTAGCTAATCCAGGGTCACCCATTTCATATAATGCTCATGTAACCTATCATGAATAAAACAAGTTTATCACAAATCCCATTTTTTGGATGTTTCTTCGAACCCCTATGGAAACAAATTTCTGAATATAAATACCATTTCAATTTAGGAACCCATTTTCAACACATTTATAAATAAAATGAATAAGGTATTTATTTTAATTTGAAAGTATATTAAGGCTTAAATAGTAATCAAAATATTCAATAGTTTTTACCACGACGGAGAAGACGTTGTCCCCGGAAAATTTAAAAGACAATCCTTTTGTCATTTTGTCAAGATTGTAAAAAGATTAATATTTAAAATTTCCTTAGAAAAACATTGAACGAAATTAATGATAGACATAAAATTACATATATATTCCTTTTATACCCATATAAATAAATATGTAATTTAATACCATGATGAAATGGATTTGATAATCAAATAAATTAATGTTCAAGGTGGCCCAAAGCACTTTGAACATTTAAATAATAATCTCCATGATTTAACAGATAATAGTACAATGGATAAAATATGGATATGAAATATCATAGTATTTTTTTATACACCTTACAAAAAAATAATGGAGCATATTATCATGAAATACCTCAATTAATGGTGATTGAGATGAAGTCCCTTACCTTGAGTCCAACATGTCTCATGCATTCATTTATTTTATGAATAATAAAATTAAGTTAATTTCTACTTTTTTTTATAAACTCTTTAATGTTAATTATTCATCTTATACCACTTATTACCATTTTATAGAAACTAGTTAATTATTTGAGTTCATATCAGACGATTTTTTGATGTTGTGTATTTGAGTCAAAAATAGAAATGTATTTTAAATTTTACATTTTCTAAAAATCCCATCACATCCATAATGATATTCATGATTTAAATATTAATTATATCTAGTAGATTTTTATTTATAATATTCCATAACATTGGGAGATAGGAAATGAAATGCACCGTTCCGGGAGATGGTAGGCTGTACATAAACATGGACAGTACATTCCCTTATTTTTCATATTAAAATAATGAAAACAAAATGATACATAGGTATATTATAATTCCATTAAAATATCTATGTTGTATATTTTAGATAAGTTCATTTTTTAAATCCTTTAGATGTTCCATGTGTGTCATGGACAAGTTATATCATATTGGGTGGGAAGCAGTCCACATTTCCTCAAATGAAATTATCATATTTATATATTATAGAAATAAAAATGCTATTACGTAAATAAAAATATCATAATATTAAGGTAAATATAGATATAATATATATCATATATATATAGTTCAATCATAATTTCCACCGTGATAGGTGGTAGGAGAAAGTTGAACTATCACTATTTTGTGAGATAGTTGTTCGCAGTACACAAAAATAGTATGTTCATATGAATTATATGAAGTTTTATATATGAACATCATAGTATATTCAGGATTTTTTGGTTGTTATGTAATCATATAATAATAAGATCATCGGTATTGGAGTAGGAAAATATTGTAATGGAGCATGAGAGAATATGCTACCAATAAATCGGGTAACTTCTTTTGATTTGAGGAAAAAGGATTTATTGAATTGAATTCTTCCCAATGTAACTATTCTAGGAAGAGTTAAGGAATTTTTGGATTTTATTTGGAAACAATTTAGACAAACCATGGGTCTTGAGAGGTGTGATTAAGTGGGTTTAGTTATCGGCCTTTTATAAGAGAGAGGAGAGGAACTTTAAGAATGTTAGGAAATATTATTTTATTATAAATTAATTTTCAAATTATAATAATTTCAAAGTGATAATTGTATAGGATAAAATGATTATGGGTGTAAATCCTCTAAAACAATATGTTTTCGTCAAGTATATGCCACACAAATAACGTTGCTTTTTTTCTTTAACCCTTAGTTAAAAACATTAACTCTTACCATGTCTTGTTGTATTTTCATAATATATTTTAACTATTGTTACATTAAAATGCCATTTGAACCACATGTGGATAATTAATTAAATTTTAAACAATATATAAGAAATTCTTTCAATATTAGATTTTATGGACTATTATATAATTTAATAATATAGTTTCGGTTTGAAAAACATATTTAAGTCAATTTTGACCCTATATAGAAATTGATTTTTATTAAAGTCACATAAAATTGATTCCCTTGAAATAAATGAATAAATTAATCCAACACATGCCAATGTAATTAAAAAATATATTGTATTGAATAAAAATGTTCAAATTATATTTTTTTAATATTTATAATATCATTTATGTGAATCATTCATTAATAAGTTAATCACGACATCATCATTATGTCATACTTAAATATATGTATACAAGAAATAAAATAATAAATAAAATACCATGATTTTGTATGTATATCTATATTTTTAATTTGTTATTTTAGTTGAAGATATCATTTATATAAACCAAATTAAAATTGTTTTAGTTAGGTGATACATCGTTGTGTTATATTTCCCTTTTCTTTAATGTAAATATTATTAAATGTCATTATCACACCCATGTGGCTCTACGGGGCCCTATAATCGAACAAAACATACCCTTGGTCAGCCATATCTCATGTAATAATATTATTACAAGTTTTAGGGTAATTTTATTTAATTATAATATTATTATTCACCCTTATTTACCTGATTAAACCATTAAACATGATAAATAAAAATAATTAATAAAATTATTATTCATAATATCCAAAAAAATATAAGGTAACTATTTACACATTTTGGACCATCTAATTCCAAATATGTAATCAAATTTCCCTAATTCAAAATGCCTAATGTTATGAAATTAATTCAAAATTAATTCATGTTGTCAACACTAGAAAGCGTTGTTTTAAGCAATAGAACTATTTAATGATTGACATGTTCTTATAGTCAATTAAATATGAAATTACTTCCAATGGCCATAATTTTATTATATGATAAATAAAAATAATGAAATTACACATTAATACCAATAAAAAATCAGGCTATATATATATATATTAGATAGAAATTCATTTTTATTTAAAATGAAGTATTTTCAATATTCAAATAAATATATTTTATATGAAAAATACCAAAATTTGTACCGAAGTAAATGTTTATTTCATATTTAAATTCAATAATATTACTTTATGAATAAAACATAGAAAAGTAACAAAAAATATTTTTAAAAATGTTTCTCCATCAAAAAGTGGTAAAATGACCTTTTAATAATATCATAAGTTTTTGTGAATAATAGAGGTTTCATTCTCAATTTAGGCCTCTAAAATTTTTTGGATAAATGTAAAAACAGTTATCAAAAATGAAAAATCAAAATTTAGTTAATTATATTCATCACACCAATACAATAGCTAGGAATTTACAACTGTTTAAAATAATAATAATATTAATTTATAATATTTTGGTATAACATAGTGTTGTGTGCAATGTATGTTTTTAGTGAAACCCATTTATGAGTGTCGGGTATGCTATCTGACATAATGTCCCATTTAAAATAAAATTAATATTAAATTTAAAAATATTAATAAAAATGAAAATATTTTATTCTATAAATACTTATGATGTTACATGGAATTTTTATGAGGCACATTTAATTTCATGTGTTATAATATGATGATTATGAAACATGTAAAATTTTATGGGTCTTGACAAGATGATTGTATTATTATATTGAGGAACATTTTTTTATTTTATAATGTGATGGGTGGGATTTGTACATCCCTCCAAGACATTGGAAAATGTTAAATGTTTAATGACCTTAGAGGGTACAAGGGTGGGAATCCCACGTCGAAAATAATAGGGTATATGGGGGGCATTGAAAGCCTATAACAAGAGGGTATATAGGACATAATTCAATGAATGCAATAATAGGATACACTGGAGGGAATCCCAAAACCCTAACATGATGTTACATGAGATTTAATCATAATACCATAAAATGAGTGTATACATGTGTTCAACCCATCAATAAATAGGAGGGTACAAAAAAGGGAATTTGAAGCCTATATCTGGAGGGTACATGGGAGGGAATCCCATGTTCAAAAATAGGGAGGTACACAAGAGGACATCCAAATCCTAAATTAGGTACGCGTCTGATAAGTACAAGCCAAATATGTTATATAGGTCATGGTAGTTTTTCATGAAATAAAATTTCTTATGATTATTTGTGATCCTAAAAATATCTAAATTATTACTATGTTGTTCTCTAATGGATTGTGTTCTTGATTCACATATTATTCATGTTTTATGAAATTCTAATCATTATTCCATGAACCTTGTATATGATATTTTATATGAGGGTATGGTCATTAAATTTTATTTTAATGATCTCTTAGCCTTATTATCATGTTATGCATATGTATGTCCTTAATATATCCTTATTGAGAATATTTGATCAACCATTATTACATTTCCTTATGCTGGATTATAAGTAATAGATTTATGTAAATTTACTATTAAGGAATATCCATAAGGGAAACATTGAATATCATTAACCATGATATAAGACTCTATTATATGTTTCCAATGGATATAAACTATTTCTTACCTCAGTCATGTACTATTGTAATGATCTGAATATTCATCTAAAATGATGTAATATCCTTGTATGTTAAGCATGGGACTCTATACAAGCTTCATGTTCTTGACTACTTATATCATAATATTTTCCCAAATGGCTTATCAAATATTCTTATAATGGGGAGGTGGATTTCACAATTAATATGGTTATGGTTGCACAACATAATTTGATAATAGCTCAATGTATGTTATACGAAAATTTTTAAGAGATCATGATTATATGGGATGATTTGACAGAGAAAGGTTCTATTCACCCCAATTCCTCTCTTTTGTAGGCCACAATAATCATTTCTAATATAGATGAGTGTTCATAATTATTTTTTGTGGAATATCAAAATATAGACATGATGAAGGTAATGAATACATATCCATTTACCCACGTGGATGATTTTTTTCACTTTCAAATACAGTTTAATTGTTTTAAAATATTGATATTTACTGAGGTTATCAATTTAGTTGAAATTGGGTGTTCGATAATCCAAAAATATATTTCTTGTGTAGGTACAAAAATTACAAGTATTATTTTATGCCATTTGGAATGAATAACACACCTACAACTGTTATTGTTGGGATGTACTAAATCTTCCAATAGTAGATTGATGCTTTTATGTAGTGTTCAAGGATGAAATTATACATTATTCTATATCTAAGTGTGAGAAATAGAATCATCTGAGTATTGATATATATATTCTAAGGAGTCATCATTTATGTTTAATGATGTTAAACTAATGTTTCTAGATCCACGAAGTGATATTCATATCCCAAATGATTTCTGATTATTGTTCATTACTCTATAATATGAAAGATAAGGGATTCATGTCATCAGAAGGGGAAAACAACATCTTTGATATAAAGATATTTGTAAGTATTATTGGATAAAATCAATCTGTTTTCAAGGATTTAACATTGATTAAGTCACCTTAGAATGGTCATACCATCAAATAGGGGAAACTCAAATTGGATTAAAATTCGATGTCTTATATTGATGAACTAGAAATGATTCTTAAATTGGATCCTACAATTAATTTAACTGATCCAAGTAACGTTTATTTTGAATAGTGTGATGCTTCTAGTTCTGCTTTGGGTTTCTTTATTATTGATTATTATCATTTTGAAGACTGTGGCTATCTTTAGATTTAGATGCATGAGAAGAATTATCCAACTTATGATTTCATTCATTCCACTATTTTGATTGTGTTAAACTACTCTAGGAGCTATCCCTTTAGGGAGATTTTCATAGAATTTTGTATCGATAATATTTTGAGACATATAATTTCTCAGGAATACAGGACAATCAAAAATAGGGGTGGGTGAAATATCCTTATTCATTCAACATTGACATCATATAAACAACGAGGAAGTGTATCTTCATTGTACACTCTATTTTTAGTAAAGTACAATCATAAGACATTATGGAAGTGAAGAAATAGTGGAACATAATTGTACATTTATATTAATGGAATATATTATCATAGGATGATTATTTTAGTATTTTTCAAATCAATGTTATATTATTTGTTGAGACCTTGTTAGATAGATGTTTTTTTAGATGCCAAAGGATTTTTGGATTTGAAAATTATTTCTATTCTTGTCAATAAAGAAAAAAATCACCCCAATTTTTAAAACTTATTGACTAGTCTCACAATCTTAAATAGAATATCATATATAAATTATTTATGAAATTAATTATATTTATAAGGAGATATTTATAAGAAAAGACTCATCGAACTCACCCTGGGACCAGAATGATTATTGTATCATAATGATAAAGATAATCAATGTCTGGATTACTCTATTGTCTATATAATGATTAATTATTTATCTTTTAATTATCATAAATATGATTTCATAGTTAAAACATATGATGAAATCCATATGGATTAACTAGGGAGATCAACTGCTTCAAATTGTTTTGAGGATTATATTTGAAAGAATTAATTTTTTGGGAATATAGGAAGGTATATTTCATCATAATGTAATTAATATATTGCTACACTGATCATAATTTTTTTAGAGTCAAGAGGAAGTAATGATTTCAACCTATTTTATTAAAAGAATAAATTTTTGGATGAAAAATCATTATAGCCTCATTTCATAAGTGTGAAGAACAATATATGATGAATTGTTTGAATGTTGTAATTTTTTTTTAGAAAAAGAAGCGATTAAGGTTTTGGTTTTTAGTTATAAAAAATTACCACAAGATATAAAATCTAAGTTAAGTATGTTGATGAGAATAACAATAAAAAATGGAATGGGTTTTTTGATGTAAAATATGATGTTATCGGTCAATCGTACATGGTGTCTCACTAATCATCGATGTAATTCCTAACACCAATAATCAAAGTAAGTGGTTATTGATAAAATAATTGTAGGTAGACTTGTTTTGATTTGGAGTTTTTAGGACCAATGAAATGAATTGAATTAATTTTGTAGGGTCCGATTTTTGTAAGGATGTCAGAGACATGTCATCTAAATAAAGATCCACAATATAGTCAGTCGATTTTCATCATGATGAATTACATTCATTTTTAGATAGTATATGGGAATAGAAAAATATGATTTGTTTTCAAATGTTTGAAATTAATCATACAATATGTGGTGCTGAATATCAGACTACTGGTGATAGTAATACAATAGAAAATTGTTGAGAATGATAAATCATACACATGATGTTCCTATTAAAGCCATCAGATATAGCATCATCAATCTATGTAAAATAAGACAATAATATCATTTTAATTTAGTTATATAATTGTTGTCAAGGGGATATTTAAGTGTGAAGAGAATAATAAATAAATTTTTTAGGAATCCTAAATATTGTTCTGAAGTGTTTTTGGGGATGGATAGTAATGATTAATTGTTAACATAATGTTTATGAAAAAATAATGTAAACAAATGTTAAACATTGTGAAAATTATTTTCTATAAGAATGAATTCAAGTTTTTTCATTTATCAATTGTTATGTAGAATAAAAATGAGAATATTTCATTTTAGTTATTATTGATCAATGTAATGAAATGTTTGTTTTCTATCTTTTTTTTGAATCGTAATGAGAATTCATGTGTTTAAATTTCATTCAATTGGTGGATAGTAACATAATGAAGAATATACTAATATGAATATTTTTTCATCATAATGAATAAATCATAATTTAATGTGGACTCGATGTAAATACTATGAAGAATATATGAAGAGATATGATGTTGGTAGAATATTTTAGATGGTTCACAAAGCAATTAGTGGAATTATGATATGTTGAATATGTCAATATTGTATCCATGAATTTATGGCATCATTATTTTAAGGGAAATTTGGTGGTTCTAGATTGGTTTTCATAATCACAGATTAAAAATGTTGGTAGAACAATAAATTAAGCGATGTAAATTTTTCTTTTACTTAGACAAGTATTATTCATGAGTAATGAAGAGATATGTGAAGACACTAATTTTTTTATAATGAATGTGTATCTAGATTTATCATTATTGAAGAATATTTATATAAAAAAGAATAAGAGGGGAAATAATATTCATATTTTCAAAATTAGAATGATAAATCATAGTTGAATTTTTGGACTATGTTAGAGGTAGTACATATTTTTTTCAGTGGTGTTCTTGTAGACATATATTTTTAGACAATGAAAATGGACTACAGAATCAGACTAGGTATTAGACTCTTCATAATTAAAAATTAATGTAATGTTTTTATCTATTATTCGGAAGGAAAGTAATATTTCTCATTGAAGATAATACTTTTGATTATTCATAATGAACTACGGTAACATGTTTTTATGTAAATGAGTAATTTTTCATATATTGTTACAAAAAATTGAATGAAATCATTTCTTGAAACATGATTAAAATGAATTGTTTTAGTAAACATTATTCCCCACAATTGTATGTTTATATCCTATTTATTTTATACATATATATGGATTAATTAATATTGGATTCTTTGGTATTGGATTGTTTCACACCTATGCGATGAACTTAGCTACTCTTGTCGAATAGTGAACCATGTACCTTAATGCATTCATTTGGATGTTTGAGAATTTTATTTTCGTCAAAGAGATAATTATATATTAGGAAGTGATGGATATTTAAAATTTAATAAATAATAAATGTAAAATGATATCACTGACTAAACCCATACTACTTTCAATGATACAGTGATCAGGTTGGGAAATATTAATTGGTATCATAGCCATGGTTACCTTTGTTTATAATTTTATTGTGTTTTAATTAAAATTTGTGACGGAGAATATGAATTATGTGAACAATAAATGAATTCTGTTGTTTAATGGTGTGAAAAATCATGTATGGAAATATAGAATGTCTCTTATCATATATCATTTGGGTTATTATGTTCTTAATGTTGAAAGGGATGTATTTATTCATTTTCATGAAAAATTACCTATTACATTTTTATAATAAATTAATCAAGAGATTTATAGAAGGGATATGAATTCATTTGTATCATCAGATTCAGAAAGATTGTTTTAATGATTAAATGTTTTTCCATTGTAAAAGATATCTTTGATAATCATAATATCATTTCTTAATGTAATAAAAAGGTTAGGAAGTCCATGTTACAAATATGGATACTGAAGTTTGAATATTGAAAATGGGTCATTGTGAATATATTGGTCACTACATCACCAAGGGGAATGCCATTTTCATTAGTTTTTTATGTCTTGGGGAAAAATTAAAATTGTATACTATTGTTGAAAAGATCTTGAACATTATTCCCGACACGTTGGATTATATTTTTTATTCATTATAAGATAACGATAATGATACATTATCTCTAGAAAATTTTCATAGAACTCTCATTACATATGAAATGAGACATGAGAAGTTATGAAAGGAAAAAATAAAAGTTGACAAAAAAATTCTGTTCATGGATTCCAAGAAGGGAATGTTATACTATGTTCATTAAGAAGAATAAGTTGGTGATTCTAATTCCAAAAATATGTTTTACAAAAGTTTATATGAATTTTATCCCGTGTTTTTTTCATATATAAAAATAATTATATTTATATAGTTGTGGAAAATATTTATAAAATGTTTTTAATGTCGATTATATTGGTTGCTTGTGGATAATTTTATACTATAAATGAAAAATGTGGATATTGATGAAGATGATAGAAATAATATAATATCATGGATGAAAGAGGGTAATAAGGATAAATATTATTGAATAGGAAAATATAGAAGGGTGTCTAAATCCAAAAGGAGATGATTTTTTTTAAAGATAATGAATAAGAAGAATGTGATATTGAATCCAAAAAATATACTAAGCTTTCTAGAGAACAAACATTCATTGAAATATTTAACAATTTAGATTTAAATGCAGTAGTTCTAAAGAAATAGAAATTGAATTCTAAATTCACGTGATAGAATAATTGAATTAATGTCCATGAATGATTGTTAGACTTGAAAAAGGGATCAAGAAATTAAAATAATAAAAAATCTAAAAAAATCTATAATGTTATCTAGAATAGAATTATATGTTTCTAGGAGAGATTAATGAATTCAAAAATATATTGGTAATAAAAATAATCATAATGAAAATTTATAAGTTATTGTTAATGATAAAAATGATTCGGAAATTTTTGTACAAAATCATTCTAATGTTATGAATATGGTTAGTGGTTTAAAAAATCAATCTATGTTGTCAATGAATTCTCCGAAAATGGTAAACCTGAGAAGGTTCATAATATACCATCAATTTTCCTGAAAGAAGTTGAAATTGTTACTCAGAAAAGGACTGTTGGGAATGATACATCGGTGGCCTATGCCAACTTTTTTTAGAATTCCATAGTTTTTGAAAATTATATGCCTTAATAAATTATATGACTTTTTCTTCTAAAAGGGGTGAAAATAAAAATGATCTAAAAATGAATTTTTTTATAACATAATGGTTGGTGGTAATTTAATTTTTTATAAGAAATATAAGACGGTAGCAATGAAATATGCTCAAAAATATAAAATGTATGATATTTTTTAGAGGCATATATTATATTTTTCAATACTATGGGTATTGTGGTTGATTTTTACATAAAGGATATATGGGTTGGTTTAACTAACAATATAAAAGTATTAAAAGTACTACATAATACAAATTTTTTTATGGATTCAATACTCTCAAAAGAATGATTCTGGTATAGATGTTTTAAACCAACAAGATATGGTTAGAGTCAATGATTTTATTATAATCCAACAAATGGATACAATTTCTGATGTAAGTGGAAAATGTAAAAATCCAACAGTAGGATTTATTGGGTAATCATTACTGTATCAATATTTAGACAAAAAATTTCATATTATTGATGTGAAGACGTATAAAAGGATAGGAAAAAGAACTGGTTGTTTAAACCATTACAGAAGCTACAAAATCATAATGAAAATGGATCTTGTATATATGAAATCCACCCAATTTGAAAATATAACTAATATTTTTAATGAATTTGAATGAATTAAAATAAAGAACATTGATATTTGCAATTATAGAATCTCTCAGAATCAGAGTTGTTTGATCATTAATCAATAGGGAATAAATTTTCAAATAAAAGGAATTATTTTTTCATGACCCGTCCCCCGAGGCCAGTGTCTTGACAACTGCAAGCCCGCCATCCATACGCCGTGGGCGGGAGACTAGCAACAATGGTGTAAATCCCTATAATTGGTAAGGTATTTCCTCTATAAGCTATAAACACAACACAATAAAGAGCACAACTAGAAAAAACACCACTTAAAATGTATAACAAAAGAGTGATGAAAGTAAATGGGTGCTAGAATACAAGCCCAACTAAAAAGTACAAGTACAACTGTGATACAATACAACGGAAGAAAAGGAATAGTCAGCTGCTGGTTCGTCCTCTGAGGTTCCTACTTGAAGGGTAGGTACAAATCACCTCCTCAGCACTTCTCATCCATATGTCTCCTCCGTGCACCGAATCGTCGCAAGGTCCACCTCTGGGTACTATCCAGACCTGGTACTCTCTTGCTTAGTCTGCAGTGTTGTCCCAAGTCTACTAAAAAAAATGAAGTGTGTTCATAGCTCGTGCATGGGTGAGTATAAAGATACTCAGTAGGGACCCTGAGACACTCTATGTCTCACAATATCTATCATGGATAAACCACAATGTATGAAATAAACAGATAACCATACATAGGTATATAGCCATACATATACCTATGTTATCAAGCAATTCATATCAATCATGAGGAAAACACCGAAAAATTGACTCTACTCAAACTAGGATTTTTGTTCTAGGCATAGTAACAAGTGAAATCCCTAGTCACTTTGTCGAATCCTCGGCTACTGGAGAAGTCCTCTTCTATCGAGTATAATGGTCCTTCGGTGACACAAAGGCGCTTCCCACTAACCTTGGACTCCTAAGGTACTCCTCTTATCGAGTACTGTGGGTTTGTCGAATAACCCTGGTGCTCCCCACCATGGGTTGGCCGTGTCACCAAGGCACTCTCCCTCATAGCCTAATGAGGTACTCCTCCAGTCGAGTACCGTGGTTATCCAGCGACAACAAGGTGCTCCCCCTGTGGGTCTTCCGCAACACCATGACACTCCCCAGGGGGTTAGTCAAGTCACTCTGAGTCGAAATGGTCAGCAGTCGTCAGATCTTAGCCAACTACTAGGTGTCCACAATATGCTCACTTGTAGTGGCCCCTGGTCTGGTCCAACCTAGTAAGACTGACCCGGCTTGACATTGCATGGGTCGACCTGGATTAGGTCAAACCAGCCTAGTCCTCTAGGTCTGGTCAGTTCCGTGATTCAGCCGGGTTCGTTGGGAGGTCTGGCAGGCCGCTTGGGCCGCGAGGGGCTGCGGAGCCTGCGGGTGTCACGGGGCGGCTCAGCCATGGGGGTGTAACTAGGGCGTGATGCCGATTTTGTAGGGAAGTTGTGGGGGGCGCGGGGTTGGTTTGGCCGGGGTGCCATGTGGGTAAGGGGCCGGTTCGGTCGGGGCACCACCGGGCCGCAGGGCCAGTTCTGTCGGGGATATGTGAGGTCATGGGGCCGCATCGGCCAGGGCGCCACGAGGGGTGTGAGGTCAGTTCAGCCAGGGGACCATAGGGGGAGCGGGGAGGGTTTGTACAGGTCTCTATAAAAGTGTGGGTCTGGTTCGGTCGGGGCGTCGCGGGGGCATGGTTCCGGTTTGGCCGGGGCGCCGCAGGGGGCTGGGGGCCCGTTCAGTAGGGGTACCACCCGGGGCACAGAGACAGTTCGGCCGTGTCTCCATTGGGGGCGCAGGGCACCTTGGGGGCATGGAGCCCGTTCGGTCGGGGTGTCACGGGGTGGGGGGGGGGTGGGGGAGGAGGAAGACTTCTCGACCCGGGGGGCAGCTCGAAAAGACAACTCGGCATGGCAGTGGTTCTGCTAGGCGGCTCACCCTGGCGATGGTTCGGCTTCGCGGCTCAGAAAAGTGGTAGTTTTGCAGCGGTGGTGAGTAGCAGAGTTCATGGTTTCTGCGCGGCGACACAGCAAGGCCGCTGGTGGTGGAGCGCCTTGGGGCCTGGAGGCCGCGGGTGGCATAATGTCGCGGTGCACAAAGGCCATGGGTGACAGAGCACCATTTACTTTATCACCATACTCCATTTTGATGTACAAATCAGAGAAGAATGGTGAAGGGGTTAGTCCATGTTCATTTGGTCCACACCATATGCATTTAGAGTGGTAACATGCGGTTCAATAACTTCTTGAATATCAAAAAATTATCACGAATGGAAGAGATAATAATATTGATCAATCACCCTACAAATTCCCGCAAATAATCAAACACAATTAAAACCGTGCCTTGATTCCTTTTTGACGTTAATGCAAGGAGGTAGTATGGCCGTCAATGTTATCCCATTCCTGTTGCCTCCGCAAGGTGCTTCCAAGTAATAAGTCGAAGACGTTCCTCACCAGCGTTTTCATGGAGGAATAATTCTTCGTTGGAGAAGCTCTCTCCCGATTCAACCCAAATGTAAAGTGTTTCCAAAATAATTGATTAACCAATCTTTTATTTTGTTTTCAAGAATTCAAAAAGATAAATTAATTATGGTGAGGGGCATAATTAATCAAGATATGGGTTGTAATAAATTAATTAAATGGGGTTGGCACCATTATGTGGGGAGCTAAAGAGGTTTCTCCCCACTTAATTATGGAGTTCAAGAGGTTCCATTTCACGGGGTTTCCCCACCTTCATAATATTCACAAGATGGTTAGGCTCAGGTGGTCCCCACCATAGAGCATTCAATTTGGAGGATAAAACTCAGGTGGTCCCCACCTCCACAATATAAACATGGGTGTTTCAAATAAAACTAAAAATTTTACACAATTTTGTTTTTATTTTATTATTTCACAAAAACCCAAAAACTAACTTTCACACTCGACCAACTGTCGTCGAGTTGAATGTATTCTAAAGAGAATATCAGCGTGTCGAGTTCAACAATGCCCTCAGATTTCAATTCTGAGCACCGATTCAAATGATTGTAAAACCCACTCCCTTGTTTATGGAAAGCACCTGAACAAAACATCGGAAATTCATTTCAAGCACTTTGGGCCTCTGAATCACATGCTGTAAATTTTTAAAGACCCTTAAAATTTACATTTATTTTAAAAAATACCTCGATATTCCGAGTCTTTACAGACTTGTTTTTTGATTGTGGAAACCAATCTATTTTTAATGTCTTGTAACATTTTGATTAAGTGAAAAAAGTTATTTTCAGAAAATATGTGTTTATTATGAAAATATAAGAAGTTAGAATAATGGTTACCAGATTCCATACAAAATGAAACATGTTCAATGATGTTGAGATTCCAAAATCCGGTTACATAAACATGGTATAGGAGAATTCATTAATGCACAATTGTCTAAGACAAAAGAATCATAGAAAAAAGTGTCTGTCATAAGAATGATACATTATTTCCGGTATTCTAGATATGTTATGAAGAAGATATTTGTGTTGCAAAAAATTTTAGAAGAAAAATATTGCACTCTATGTTCATAGGGTTTTTGATAACTATTCAAAATGACTCCTCGATTATATTCATTCTGATTTCTTTGTAACGGTGAAAAAAATGAAATCACATGGATATTTCCTTTTCTACATTCATTGATTACATTACATTAATTAATTTTTCTATTTAGATGAAAAATTACTCGAATTCTTAGAAAATTTCTAAGAGTTTCAAGGGGAAGGATGAGAAGGAATGTGGAAAATCAGTAATAATGTTCAGATATTTTTTTTGGGAATTTGAAAATGATTAATTTGAATGTTATCATGATAACCATGATATTATGCATGAGTTCATTACACCATACACTCCTCAAAAAATTGTTTTGCTGGATTAATGATATGAATTTTGGTTGAAATTGGGTGAACTAGGTTTCTTGAACATATTCTTTCTAATTGAATTTGGTGGAAATCCATGACCACCACAATTTATATTCAAAATCAACATTTTATTAGGCTATGTTCACATTTGAATAAATATGAAATATTTTATGAAATAAAATAATGATATAAACCCGAATGTTATTTTGGGATTCCATGAATCATAAAGAATAAATTTGTAACTCATGAAATATTTGATCAGAGAGGTAAATATTTATATTATTTTGGTTGTGCATTAGATATAGTATGATAAATTTGATTCGAAAATTCCATAGGATGATTTCTTGATTCAATTAAAGATAAAATCATTACAAAACATGGAGAGGATGATAAATAAATTCATTCTATTTATGGTGATAAATTGTGTGAATGAATGTCTAGATAAAATTTAGATATGGATACTGATAATGTTTATCCTACTCATAATGAATAAAAAATCATCTATTTCAAGTTATGAGGATGAATCTAAAAATGACATCCCAGTTTTTCAAATCCATTGGAAGATCAAAACATTATTTTTTATCGACATAAGAGGGTTGAAACAATAATGATAATAAATTTCTACTACACATACATTCATATATTGAAAGCATGATCTGAATGACGTGAGCAATTCTTTTGAGAATCATGAAAGGGTTTATGCTATTAATGAATAGATGGATCATATAGAAAATAATGATACATGGGAATACATACCTATCCCAAATTTAAAATTTTATTCATATAATTTCAGTTTTCCAGAAAATTATAAATGAATATGGTGAAGTGATAAGAATCAAACAATGTTTAGTTTGAAAACATTACTAATGAATTTGGGCCATTGATTTTGAGAATCCTTTTCATCTATTTAGAATGTCATAAAATATCAGAATCATTCTTTCTAATTCTGCATGCCTATTTTAGCACATATTTTATATGGTTATGAAGTCTACAATTAAGAATGTGGATCATGATGAGGATGTTTATATTGAACAACCATGTGACTTTCTTATTGGGAAGGATTACAATTATGTGAGAAAGTTGAAAGAATACATATATGGTCTATATCAAGCCAAGATGAAATGGTTTTCAAAACAGGATACTTGATCTATGAATATGAATTTTAGGATAGTAAGGGATTATTGTATTCTATGTGTCATATAATGATAGGAATTTTATTTTATAGTAATTGTTTTTATAGTGATATTATCATTTCTGGGAATGAGGAATGAACAGTTGATCTTTTTACAGAAGAAATAAAAAATTATGTTTGAGATATTCATGCTATGATAAATGAAAAACATTATTGGGTTTCAAATTTTATTGAAGATGAAACAAATTTTTGTTTATCAATAAAATTCTGGCAAATAACATCATAAGATATACTTAATCGTAAATTTGATACCATTTTCCCCTCTGATTTTAGTGGGATAAAATTTGACTAAATATATATGTGTCATGAATGATGATCATAAATAATTTCAATTGATGATTATAATTATTTATATTTTACATACTCAAGACCTAACTTTGTATTTTTGTTACCTCATCTATAGGATTTCAGAGTCCCACATTATAATAAAATACATTGAATGGAAAACAAATTCTCAGATACATCAAAGGAAAAACTTATTTCCGAATTAGGTATGATTTCCAAGAAATAAATGACTTATTTGGGTATTCACATAGTAATTGGGAATGAAATATTGATGATAGAAGATCCAAATTTCGTGGAGTTTTCTATTAGAGGAAAATTTGTGTTTGTTTTCATAAAAAAACAATATATAATAACTCTTAGCATGGATGATGTAATGTATATTTCTTCGACTCAAGATGTACTCAAAATATGATGATGATGACATAGTTTGAATACATACTTATGGAATTAATATCACCCTTTATCATTGGTTTTTATAATAAAGGGTGAATAAACTATACTTGAAACATGGTACAAAAATCTAATTCAAAAAATATTAACAATATGAACCACTTCATCATAGAGAATATGGGGAATAATGGATTGACCCTTCATTATTTTTATAAATCCGAAAATAATTGATTACATTTTCACAAAACCTATACCGATGGATGATTTTTATAATCTGAGGTTAAACATGGGCCTCCAACATCTTTCTCATCACAATTGGGGTACATCTTTTTTCCCACAATCAACTAGTATTGTAATAGTGTTTTAATGTGGGAGAATCAATTTAAAAATATATATATTGATATATGATAAACCATTTAAGAAAGAATGAATGTATGAGGAGTTGTGGGTATCCAATGAATTTAGCATTTAAATGTTTTAAGAATACTAATTATTATTTGAGTTTTTTAATAAAACATTTGTTTTCTAAAAAATGGACGATGAAATGAATGAAATGATGAATGTTTTGTGGAAATGCATAGGACGTTTCATGAGTCAATACTTTTGGAAATCATGGGTTTCCTATATTTAATTATTATTTCCAACAATGAGATATCTTAGTAAGATTTTGAATTGTTGACAAGTGATATATTTCATGAAATGAAAATATTAAGTATTTTTTGAACCTTGTCAGACAACAAAATAACTAGGGGAGAGTTTTTGGAGAGAGATGTCTAGAAGTAGTGTTTAGAAGATGAAATATGTTTTTTGAATGTGTTTTATGTATTCTGAATAAAATAAATAAATAAAAAGAATTTATAAAATATTGTTATAAAAATCACAATTTTAAACATATTATAGGATAAAAAAATCTAAACAATGTCCATCGGATTGAGAAAGAGTTTTCTGTAAATAAAGGCTCCTCAGAGTCTCCTTTAGAAAAAAATGAGTATTCCATTATATTGAAGAATAGAATTAGTGTCTGAATAGATCAGATGTAAATATTATGATTTGTTTTTATATTGGAATAATCATAAATAATATTTTCTATGTAAGTCATTTTATATATGACTTATTAAGTAATAGGGGAGCAAGTGCTAGTAATCATATAGAGAAGTTGATTAGAAGGAAATAATTTTCTGTAACATTCAAAATTTATAAAATTATAAATTTAATTTTGATGTTGTGATGTTGAACATAAATGTTTTAAAAATAATGAATAATTCATAATTACAAGATGATTTGTGTAGAAGAATAAATTTGGTGATGTTAAAGAATTTCGATATCAGTTCATCAGGGTGAAGATCACCTGATGAAGAATTATTTGAAGGGATGGTAGTTTTTATTTGGGGCATGAGAAGATATTGAAGATGGTATTTAGTCAGACCATTATTCCAAATATATAAATCATTAGAGAAATAAATTGACATGAATTGTAATTTGAAAATTAATGAATTTTTAGAAGACGAAGTTGCTAATAAATGTCCATCAGACATGGAATGTCACTAATAATTGGTGTATATACTGAAACTAGTCATCCAATATAGTGATTATTAAAAACCATATCGAAGGATGAATTATTTTCAATGTGATTTTTTTGAATAATTAATTGTGTTGAATTTATGATTATGGGATTGATGCATGTAATTAAGTCAAAGAACCATCAACCTGAGAAATATCAACGATGTATTCAGTCTATTTTCTTCAAGATGAATTTTTTTTGTCAATTTGGTGAATAGGAAAAAAATGTGATATGTTTTCAATTATATCACATTCATTGGACTATATATGGTTCCTACTATTGTACAAGATGTGGAAATGATTCATTTAAAGATGATCGATACTAATAAACTAGACACATTCTCACACTAATAAAGTAATCTACTTTAGTATCACTAATGTGAAGAAAATAAGAAAAAAAACCACTAAAAAAGATACAATTTTTTTTTCAGGGAATATAGAAGTGTTAAGAGAATTAAAAATGATTATTTCCATGATCTTTTAAGACACTGTTGAATTATTTCTATGGAAGCACGGAAATCATTAGAATTTTCAACTATGTTTGTGGAAAAAAGGAAAATAAAGACCAATGATGTAGCAATAATGTTCAAATAGAAATGATTAAATGATTTATTATTATTAGTCAGTAAAAATCTGTTAACCAAGCATATTTCTTTTTATTTGATATATTGAATCAGAATACAAATTTTTTTCTTATGGTTTCATGATTCATAATGACAAGAAATATTATTTACATATATGTCTATTTTTTTGGTGTAACATATTGAATCATATGGCTTAATATATATGCATTCATCATAATGAGGAAATTGAAATAGAAATACGAATCAGAATGAGGATTATAATGAAAAAATGAGCAGCAATAATGTTTTAAAAATATTCAATAAGGTTCGATATGAACCTAGAACTGTTGATAAGTGAAGAATTAGTCAATTATTTATCCAAAATTTAATGTAAATTAATGGTTTTAGAAATTTGGTTTTTAGGGATGGTTTTTCATAATTCATACAAAACCATATTTTCAACATATATAAATATATGGATGCACAAAGTACATTAGGTGATCTAGATACTACTCATGGGTAAGAAAGGGAAGGCATAGTGTTGAATATTATTAGAGAGAGGTAGTTTTCAAATTCAACATTTTTCTGAATTTTTTCATACAGAAGAAGATGAGGTATGATTTTATTCTAACTATTTTAATCTGACCTTGAAATCTAATTTGTATTTTTAGACCAAGGATGGAGTAGTTCAAATATGATACAGTGGTATTCTGGCATAGTTATATTATTAGACTCATCAATCAGACTATAGAATTTCACTAGGTATCATAATGAGAATCATTAAGAATTCGAAGGAAGACCTTACATGTTGTAGGGAAGGAATGTGCAGAATTTTATTATATATTATTTTTTGGAAGTTGATAAGGAACCTAGTAACATGTTTTAATGAAAATGGTTAATGTCCATAAAATTTCACACAAAATTTATTTACATGATTTCATTCTACACGATGCACATTCATTGTTTAATAGAACATTGTTATACCCAAGTATAATTATATATCCTAATTTTTGTATACAGACAAATAAATTTATTTCTAGGGGATTGTGTGGTATTGGATAATTTCTAAACCATCCCATGGATGTGTCTACTCATATTGAGTAGTCAACCATGTGCATTATTGTATTAATGTGAATTTGTAGATGAAAAAATTTCATAAGGGGGATGAATCATTAATATTAAGTAAATGTTGTTTTAATAAGAAGGAAATAATGAATTAAAAAACATATCCTGAATTTAACCACCCCCCTAATAGTGATAAATTTTCCCTCCAAGGAAATATCATTATCATCGTCTTTCCATGAGTCTATATTGTGGGTTCAACAGTAGGACAATGAGATTTGTGGGATTTGAGTAACCCATTATGGTGAGGAGACCATTATTTTTGGGACTCTGTCATCACTATTTGTTTTATGATTTAGGGATTGGAGTGTCAACATGCCATCATTAGGGAGATCTATATGGTTTAACTGTTTTATATTTCATCGGACATTCATTATGGAACTATAAAGACACATTGTGATATGAGTTGAAAATTTTGGTATCCATTTATGAAAAGTAAAACATATTATTATGTATCCCACTTTTACAGATGAAAAAAATTATGGAAGAGAATCTAAAACATTTAGGTGTTCTATAGGCTCTTGCAGTTATGACTTGGAAGTGGTATGTGGTTTCCATAGACCAATTTTATGTTTTAACATGGTATCCCTATGGGAATAATTATATCTGTGTTTTGATTGGTAAGTTGAAGAATTAATTCCAAGTTATTACATTTAGGGACACCACAAAATATGATGATATGGGTATTTTGTATGTGCCTGATAATGTGAGGATACATGGGGTTCCTTATGATTTTGATTGGGACATTGATTTTAGATTAACCTCATAGTTCTGGAAATGTGTCCAATAGGAAATGGGGACTCATTTAAGGTTGAGTAAGACTTATTATTCCTAGAATCATGGTCAAACAATGTGTTTTATTCTGATCCAAGAGGATATTCTCTTTTCAGGCATCTTGGATAATATTAAATCAAGGGATGGATAATTGAAATGTAATTATAGATTTCTCATTTATAAGAGGGGTTGAATTGTAGGCTTCAAAACATTTATTTTTTGTCATTATGTAATAACTATGTTTAACAATGGTAAGAAAGATGGTTTTAGAAACCACGTTCAGTTCTTTAAAATGAAACATTATTTCTTAGGCTCTGAATAATTGATCTGAAAATGAAACATAAAACCAATTTACTTATTTGATGATTCTACATTAAAATGTATAGAATTTTATTAATATCATAGTATAAAGTTATAACAATGTATTAGAAAGATATAATTTATTAATTTAACAAAAAATAACAAAATTAAAACTTCTTACAATATAGGAAAATTTTAATAAATCTGTTATCACAAAGGAAAGGGTACCCAACAACCATGGATAAAGGTCCCTTGATTATTACTTTATATTATGTTTTTCATACCCAATATAGGGTAAGCCATCAATATGAAGATCAGATTTTGTCTTTCTATCCATAAATTCCCTATATCTCCATGTTGATTGGAAGCTCTGTCTTCTGATACACAGAATCCCACAATTGATCGACATCAATCAGAATCACACAGAAAAGGATGAAAAATATATTCACAAAATTCTCACAAGTCTAGTAATGATGATATTTCAATGATATTCACTTAAATCTAGAAATCATCATCTCTCATTGAAAAGTATTTTTTTTAGATTGTTCATATGACTGGGTATTTATAGGTGAAAATCCCAACGGCCGAATTATCTGCCAATGGTTATTTTTGTCCAAATATTTTGGAGGGACCTGGATAGGGTTCAATCAACCAATAGTTATTTATAAATAGATTGTATGATATCATTTCATATAAAAAAACATTTTCATGTAAAACAAACATTAATATGTAAGAAATGCATTATTTAGTTTACGAAACATAAGTATGATAGGAACCGATAAAATTGAATCAATATGTTATGGAATAAATATAACTTTAATGAATATGAATAATTGGATTCTGTGGATAATTATAAATCAATGTATTAATGAATATAGAAATAGAGTCTGAATATTTTTTAAAATTGGACTCTAAAAATATGTAAAAATAGAGTATAAAAGTATGTAAAAATGATTTCGTTAATTCTATGTAATCGGTGTTTATAAATCGATGAAATATGATTTGATATTTCAATGAAATCAAATTCTAGATTTCAATGACATCATACAATATATTATGATGAATCAGAGTATAGATTTTTGATGAAATCAGAGTTTATAATTCGATGAAATCAGACTCTAGTTTTCAATGAAATCAGAATCTGATTTCTGTAAAAACCAGATTCAAAATAGAAATTGTATTATAGACTATAAAATATTGATTCTGATTCTCAAAACTGGAGGAATATGATTGTGAAGAACTATTATGGTTCTGAGATTTAGATAAGGATTCATTTAATATTATGGGAAATCACTCATTAGGGATGTGTATATAATTTTAGAAAAACATTAAGCAAAACATATAATAACATGATAAATGGTAATAATGTAAATTTCCATTGATAAAGAAAAAATTGTTTTAGGTGAAATTGTTTCTGATTTGAATAACAGAAGGAATATAAAATTCATAAGGAACTTATTTAATTATCAATCTATCCCTTTTAGGAAAGAAAAATCAACTTTTTATAAAAGAATTTTATATTTAGAATACATGAATGAAAAAAACGTATCTCCCTTATACTAGTGGATTATGGTAAATACGATTAACTCCCTCATTGGCTATGTCACCTTAAGGATCATATTCTTTTGTTTAAGATGTTTTTCATAAAATAGATTTTATTTTCATAAGAATTCTTTCTTTATGTTAAGCTTACCCTTCAAATACAATTTTTTCTTTGGGTACTCTCCCCCTTAATATGATATTCTTTTCAAATAATCATATCTCCCACATTTTGATTTCCAAAATGGAATGGAGGGAAATATTTTTGTACTTAAATGGGTGGGAAATATACATTTGATACGTTATAGTTTAATGATGTTTCATTAATAATGAATTAATACTTTTTATGTATAAAAAATGTTATGTTATTTGAGAATCATTAATCTTTTTTCTTCTTTGGATGGATTTTTTTGATAATAGATTTCATATGCATTGTTTCTTTATGATCATCTTTGTACTTCTTGAGTATGCATTCTTGATCTTATTTCTTCTATCCAGGTGTCTGAATCCACTCTTCCCGTGTCATGATCACATGTTCATGTAATTAAACATTATCTTCCAAATGATATCTAGTTTCACATTCTCTATTTTGACATGAAGATTTAGAATTGATTTTTCTATTAATATTATTGTCCTCTTGGATCTGGGTAGCTTTATCTTTATATATCTTCCCTAAAAAATTCATGATCTTTTCGTTGGATTTATCTAATGCATCTTTGACTGAATTCATGAAGTCATCAACTATTTTCATTTAATCAATAACTAAATTTGACCCCCTTATTATCTTCTTAAAGATATTATAGTAGGGTTCATAATTGTTCGTGACTGTTCAGACGTCAGTTTCATGATTGATGATATTCTCCATTAAAATATTTGTAGATTCTGTTTCAAATTAATATAATGTTGAATCATCTCACACCATGATTCAATGATTGGGAAGAAAAAAATTGAATTTACAATCTTTATCAATGTCTGTTCAACAAATTCTTCTCCAAGTGAGGAAGAAAATTCATGGTCTAAGGCAAAAATCCTTGAAGGAGTATCTTTAGATTCTCTATCATTCTCTGACATACATGTTCTAGATACATCTTCTAAGGTATATCAATAATGTCTATTTTTTTTATCATCAATCTTCTAAAAAAAATTTCCTAACTCATTTCCATTTTCCCCAATATTATCTACATCTTCATAATTCAGAACAATATCATCATTTTCATAGCACAATTAATTGAAATGGAATTTTTTGACATCCTATTCTCTATAATTTATTTTCTACTATTATGAAGCTATTTTTATGGATGATTCATGGGATGGTCTAATGAATGATTATTAGAGGGGATCTCCTTCTCCTGCTACTCTTCAACCATTATGATCAATACATCACTTTCTACCTCTACCACTTCTTCTTCTTTTGTCTTTATTTATTCTCCTCCAACAATATGTTTTGGATGTGATTCATCAATCAAGAAGGATTCCATTGCCTGAATCTATTCCAAATAATTATAAATATCTATTATTAAATAGCGAACAACTAGAGATTTAATCTTGTATTCTCTATGATTCTTTTCAATGGATTTCTACTCATTTTCATTAGATCCATGAATCATTATGGACTTATCCTTAGTAGGGTCTAACCCAAAAACTGCATATCCATCCTTCTACTTTTTCATATTCTCTGTCCATTTAGCTATTACTTCATCAGATATTTTATTTTACTTCTTTGGTTTAAGAGGGGTTGATTCATTTTCTGAGATTTGTTCGGGTAACTGAGATTTTGGTTCATTTCCTTTTCGTTTCATTGGGTAAGATTTTGATGTCTCTCCTAGTCCACATTAATTAATTTGATCATATTTATGAGGAATATTGAAGAACAAGTTTCATATATAATTGAAACAGATCATCATTCTTCTCAAAGTATCATCACTGAGAACAAAATCAGAAGAACATTCCCTTTGAAGAGAATGGGATTCTGAAGGAGTCTATGTATAATATTATGATCTCAATCAATATCATAGGATACATAAATTTTTTTGATTTGATATCACCATTATAAATGTTCCTGCTTGTAAAAACAATATTTTTGAACAAATTTATCATCCTTATAATATAAAGAAAAACCAAAAGAAACATATCACATATCATAAGTGAATCCTTGTCTCCCATTATTTCAATTAAGAAGCCCTTCATCCACAATGAAAATAATATATGGTTATTGGAGAGATGAGATGTCTTATGCTTCATCACTCTTTTAAGGATAAGTAATTCAATAGCTATAATTATCTCAAACATACCATTCATCTCTCAAAATATGTGAGAACAATGGATTGCATCTCCTTTGTAGGGTACGCCTAAAATACATGAATTTTTTATGAATTTTAAAGAGTAATACATTCCATAACATCTAATCCTCATCATATATTTTCCACTTTTCACATATTACTGAACATAATCCTAAAATTCTATAATATGATTATCATAAACTGGGTCGTGATTCTTTCCCTTAGCAACACATAAGAATTATTATTTATTTAACATGATGATCTTTGAGATCACATAATCCTACATGGTAAAGAAATTATATTCTACTAACAATTCCTAGAATATAAGGTCATCCTTTGATTTTTTTTCTTGACTGAGACTATATGGGACATAGAGTGGAAATCTCATGTGAAATGTGGAAATTAAGGTGAAGGGAAAAATGGACTGGAAAAAATCCGATTTAGAGGAAGTAAATCCGATAGGGTTTTCTTAATATAAGATAATAAAAATACTAACAAGAAAAAATTATAATTATGACGATTTAGATAAAGAAACATACCTTTCAAAATGTTTTGAAAGAATTGTTAGTATTGATAAGGTTCTTCTTGATGAATTTAGCTTCTAAAAAGTTTTATTACGTATTGAAATACATTTTATTTTTGAAAATTAAATTTATTAGGTAGGGAAAACCTTTTATGTTCATGAAAATATAATAAATCCTGAAAAAATTTCAAAATGGAAATATAAAAGAATGAACAAATTTACTCCCCCTTTGAAAATAAGTACCTTAATGTTTGTAGATGGTTGGAAAAAGAAGATAATATAGATTTTTACCTTACAGTTATCATTTATATCATTTTTTAGTGTATTCAATTTTTTCGGAGGTTAATTATTTTGTAAATATATGAGCATGATGATCTTGAGTTCTGATAAATTGAAAAATTGTATCTCCTTTATGTTAATTATCCCTAATAATTTGTTGCCTAATGTATATGTGTTTTTAACGAGAGTGATGTGAATGGTTTTTTCATAGGTCCAAGGAACTAGTATTATCAAACATTATCTGTGTTTTGGTAAAACTCATTTCATATTCTGTGAGTTTTTGTTGCATCCATAACACCCGAGAACAACAAATTATAGCTGCTATATATTCTATTTCAGTAGTGGAAAGTGAAACTGATTTTTTTTTCAAGAATGAGTGGAAAAATATTGAATCTCCAATGAAATGAAAAGTTTATGATTTAATTTTTTATCCATTATATATCCCCCTAATTCAGCATCCAAAAAAGTGTATTAAAATAAAATCATTTCATGAAGAATAGAATTGTCATAAATCCATGGTTCTCACTAAATAGAAAAAAAAATCAATTTATTTCTTTTATATGGGATTATTTTGGATTAGATTGATATATTTCACATAAGTATGGAAAAAAAATTGTTTTGTAGGATAATATGTAAATTATAATGACTTAAAATCAAACCTTTACAAGATGTTTGATCTATTAGTTTCCTTGATTCATCAATATCAAGAGTATTTGAGGTACAGATTAAGGCACTTTTACTTTGAGTTTTTTTCATATACATAGATCATAAGAATATATTAAATATACTTATGTTTAGAAATATATGTTCCTTTTGGATTTTGAGAAATTCTAAGAGACGAAAAAAATGTAAAATCACCCATCATACTCTATTCAAAATCATAATTAATATGATTCTCAAATAAATCATCTTGTATAGAAATGTTAATCCAAATATAATTTAATAAAAGTAAAATTTAAGCATAATTATTTTTCATATATTTCGTTATAAAAATGGTTTGATTATAAATTCTCTTAAAAAATTTTTTTAGTAATAAAATCATGTACGTTAGTCCCACAAGGCTCCAGTGGCTTGTTTAGGTCCTTATATATCTTTGGTATGTTTATAATGATTTTCAAGATGTTTTATGTCTTCATAACCCATAGGTTGTTCAACATAATCATCCTCTTGAAATTATCCATTATTGAAAGAACACATCATGTCTATTGGAAATTTTTTTAAATTAAATAATTCTTTAAAGGATAGTAGAATACAAAAAGATTCAATCTAGTAATTGTAGAACTGGTTTCTTCATAGTCTTTTCCTTTTTGTTGAGCACAACCTATTGTGACTAATCATTATTTATATCAAAAAATGATTCAATTTTCATCACATGTATTTATGATGACCCATTTTACATCAATTATATATGATTCCTCAGTTTTTTCAACCACGGTCCATACATTATTCCATTCAGATTCATTTAGTTCATCTTTCATATCATTAATCCCATCATCATCACTTAATGCTTCATCAGTGCATTATGTTTCTAATTGGTAATGAAATGATGGATTTTATAATTCATTTCATAAGGAACATCTAGTTGTTACAGGTTGATTTAAATCACCAATGATACTATCACATGGATGAATCTTAAGAAACAACTGAATTGTGTTTTTTAACACATGTTAATTAACATAAATTTGAAAATATTATAGGGTAAATATATTAGAAATATTTTCTTTATTATTTTCCTTATTATAATAATAATTAATAAAAGGTTGATAATAAGTTTTTTAAAAGAAACTCAATGATGTAGGTTGGGGTTGATTAAAAACAAAAGGATCAGTTTCATCAAATTTAACATGTAATTTTTATTCAATAGTACAAATGTTTTTTTAAAAACACGATAGGGAATCGAAGTAGTTGTGTAGCGTAACAACATTACTTCAGAAAATTTAGTTGTGAATTTATGTTGGTCATATTTAGTATTTAATATTGATACTTTTCATCATAATAATTTTAGTTAAGAAACATTAGTTTCTGACCAACACATAATTCATAAGGTGTTTTATTATGAAAACCAATGATTGAAACTCATTTTATAGTATAGAAATCAGTACTAATAGATTCAACCCAAAAGTTATTATAAATAGAATATCCAGTCTACATTGTTATAGATTTCTCTTTAAGAATTTGTTTTCTTCATTCAATAACACCATTGTGTTGAGTATGTTCTGTATATGAGATGTTTTGAGTAATACATTTCGTACTAAAAAATCATTCGAAATCATAATTTTCTAATTCTCGTCAATGATCACTATAAATATTATTTAATGGAAGGTTTTCCTCATTTTTAACATTTATTTAAAAGTATTTCAAAAAATAGAAGGATTCATTATTTAGCAAGAAAATAGACCCATGTAATTCAGTTGTAATAATCAACTAAAAAATATAACGTAATTTCCTCTAATATTTCCAATTTCTGTTGGACTAAAAATATTAAAGTGTACTAGATGTAATTTTATAGATATTGAGACTTAACAAATTTATTTTTAACATGACTTATGTTGCTTTCCATATTGACAAGTATCACAAAATTTTGAAAAATCATTTTTATGCTATCGTAGATCTATAAAAAGTCTTTTATTTGGGAGTTTTCATAGGAATATAAGGTTATAGTAACTTATTCTTCTTTTCCATAACCAAGATTGATCTTCCATTTAACTAAGTCAAGGAAGGTATTGGCTCCTAATGTCTTCTATGTCATGTGTGTATATATTCTCAAATCTATGGGCAGAGAGAATATATTATTACTTGGAATTGTGTACTACACATTTATGATTCCTAAAATTAAAAAGGTATTCATCATCACATAATTATATTGGTCATATAAGGATGTATTGAAGACCTTTATAAAATAAAAATAGTAATTTATACTTTTCCAAGTTTAACAATATTAACTATATCAAAAAAATTTCTTTGAGTATTATCTCTCAGAGTTACCTTTCCTCCTTTCGTATTGATAATATTTTCAGTGATTTTTTTCTTACAAGGCATGTGTTGGGAACATCAACTATCCTTGTACCATATATTTTTGTTCGTAAATCCTTTTTTACCTAGAAATAAAATTGTTGGGATTTCGTAATCCAATCAATCTTGGATCCAGAATTATTTGAATGTAAAATCTTAGGAATCGATATTTGTTTTGAAAAATAATAACTATGAAAACAATAGGATTTAGATTTATTTAAACAATAATTTATCTCCCAATGTCCACCACATTGACACTTATTGAAAAAAGGATCACATTTGGGCACAAAATAGTTAGGAATAAAAATAGGTTTTGAATGAGAATGACCAAATCAATAAATATTTCTATGAGGAAGTAGTTTTGAATACATTTATTCAAAAAATTCCCTTCCATGAATAATGATTAAAAAAATATTCTAAAGGGAAAAAATTTAATATATTAGTCATATGACTAAATTCTAATGATCAAAGTCATTAGTAATAGAGTTTGAATTTGTCTCTATAACATTTTTCTTTGAAAAAACGTTTTCATGATCCTTAGAAGGTTAATCGTTGACGAAATTAGCTTCATTACGATTTTTGGAAATATTTTCAAAATCAAGCTGTTTCGGATAAATATCGTTTGAATGATGTGATAAATTATTTGTTAAAAAAGTTATTTGAGAATTTTAATAATTTATTTTCTTGATGGTCGTACTTTTTTCATTCTTATGTAACTTGGAAAACCTAGATTCCTCATTGAAAAATGTAATTAATTATCTTCTAACGAGAAATAATCATAACTCTAATATTCAAATTTTAAATAATTAGAAAAAAAGTTATATTTGAAGAAATATTGGTTAATGATTTATTAGTATTTAACTTATCCAGGAGAAGTTTATTTTCAGTAGGAATTATGGTTAAAAGTCCAATATTCTTCTGTCCAAAAGATACAAAATATGAAGATTCATCTAAAAAATCACCACTACATGCACTTGAGGTATAATTAGTTTTTAGTACATTCTTATACATAGAGAAGAAGTACTTTTTCATGTTTCATTCTAAATAATGGTCCTTCCTTTCTTTCCTTTTAATCATTGGACAATCAGGTATTATATAACCTTCTCTCTTGCATACATAAAAATTTACATATAAATAATTCTAATATTTTCTATCTTTTTTCTTGTATCTATATTGGAAATCCCTCATTCCCACAATATTGATCATTTTTTAGGCATGATTAAAAGTTCATTCCCAGAATGTTCACTATCACTTGATTCAAATATAATGGTCGATTTATTGCATTTGTATTTATTAAATAATTCATGAGTCTTGACATTCATAATATTTGATATATTATAGAAGGCAACACAACCATTACCATTGACTTTTTTATGAACTCTTCATCTCTATTCATTCTAGTTTAATGCTATAGAAGTGTCTAAAATAAATCATCTTGGGTAATGTTTGGACATTTCTTATTCTCATCCTTCGATGTTCTTTTGGATTCCAACCCATTTGAATAATATCTCTTTTATTATACACAACAATATCATCATAAAGTCCTTTATCACCTATAGACTGAAAACTGTTGATGATAGGAATAAATCATTTTTGAACATTGCATACCAGTTATCCATAATGAATCTATAAAACTTGATATTCAGATCATAGAAGATCTCTTATTGTTCTAATTATGATGGATGTTCTAAAATATGTGACTTCGAATTTAATCCAGATTCTATTAGTAGCTTCACAAGATGGAATATGGCTATAGATGTCTTCTTCATAGAACATAAAAAATTATTTTTTACCTTAGTGTTTAGCTAATACTCTTGTTTTTCTTGATTAGAAAATTTAATTCTATCCTTGTATAGAATTTTTTATTGTATTGCAAGAATGAATTTTTTTCCGTACTGGTATTAGTAATTTTTTGTCTTCATCCTATCTCTCCAGCATCCATAATAATTTCCATCAATTATTAGGGACCTCGATGGATTCAGATTGTCTATAAAACCAACATTCATTCCTGTAATTTTATAAGAAAATACAAATGACCTTTCCCATAAAAAGGATTACTAAAAAATCTTATAAACAAATCATTTATTATGAAATTAATTTTGAAAAACAAGAAAAATTAATGTAATGAATGAAAAGAAGTGAAAAAAACATATATTCAGGTAAAAGTATTTTAGAAACCTCCTCTGTTACAAATTTTTGGATCAAAATGTAGATTTAGATTTCTCGATTACAAGAGGGGATGAATTTTAGGTTTAAATACTTTCGTTTTTATCCATATGGAGAAAATATGTTTATCAAAGTAAATCAAAATTTAATCAAAACCCTCTTTTCTTCTTAACAAATAAACTAATTTTTTTTGATCTGAATAAAGAATCTAATAAGAAAACATAAGAAAAATTTACATTGGGAAATATTCACCCATAAAAAATAAAATCTTATAAATAATAGATTATACAAGTACAAGAATGTATAAAAAGTAATACATTATTTATTTAACAAAAATGAGACGAATTAAAAATTGTAACAAAGTTGGAAAAGATTATAAAATAAATTATCTCAAAGGGAAGTGTATCCAATAACCATGTATAAATTTACCCTGATTTATACCCTCAAAAATTTCTATCATTCCCACACTAGGGAAAAACATCGAAAAGAAGATCAAATTATGTCTTTTTATCACCAAAATCCTTATATATCTATAGTGATCAGAACCTATATCTTCCTATCCCCATAAGCCCTAGATTTGTTAGAAATAATTAGAAATACACTAAGCAGTCTGAACAAGATGTTCACAACTTTGACAAGTAGTTCACAACATTAATACAACGTGGGTTAATAAGAACATTCACATTGCGTCACTTCAATCAAAAAATCAAGAGCTCTGGTCGAAAGTTATTATTTATCTCAATCAAATTTATGGGTATTTATAGTTGAAAATCCTAATGATTGATTTATACTCCAATGGTTATATATCCCCTTAAATTATGGAGGAACTCTGATATGTTTCACTAGGTAAACAGTTAATAAAAAAAGATTTTATGACAATGTTTTATATACGAAAATTTTAATGTATTAGAAACAATAATATTTGATAAATACATTATTAGGATTATTAATCATAAGCATCAATGGATCCAATATAACTGAAACAATATGTGAATGTGGAAAGGTAAAATTTACAAGTATGAATAATCAAATTCTATGGAAATTGAAAAACAGATGACTAAATTAATATAGAAACAGAGTGTGAAAATATGTACAAATGGAGTATGATAATATGTTAAAACGTTGTCTAGAATTAAAGGGATTTATAGTTTGAAAAATTCATGAATTAAGAGTCTAGATTTTGATGAAATTGAATTTGATATTTCAATGAAATCAGATTCACGTTTTTGATGAGTGAAGGGACTAGATTTTGATGAATTCAGAGAGTAGATTTCGATGAAATCAGTGAATAGATTTTGATGAAATATATGTCTATATTTTGATGAAATTGGGGTCTTGATTTTGATGAAATAAAAATTTCGTTTCTATAAAAAATAGAGTAAAAATAAAAAGTGAATTAGATTCTAAAAATATAGAGAATCATATTCTCAATAAAGGAAAATTCATATTCTAACGAACTGTTATTTTTCTATGGATTCAATAAGGATTCGATTTATTATAAGATAAATTGTTCTAATGAAATGTTTAGTTATTTTTAGATAAAAACATTAATCATAACATATAACGACATTATAATGGTATAGAATATATATATCCTTAGAGATAAAATATAATATTCAAGGAGAAAGTGTTTGTGATTTTCATTGAATAAGGGTGGGAAAAGTATTAAGGGACACACTAACATAACATGGAATATCCATCCATGATTGGTTATGTTTTCTAATAAAATCTGTTATCATTAATCTATTAAAATGGTTCCCCTTGAGGTATTTTATGCTCTCTTATATGGGTCACCTATTTGTTGGGAATAGGTGGGTGATACATATCTTGTTGCATCGAGTCTCATTTTTGGATATTCGAATAAGTATTTTGGATATACATAATTTTTTGGTAACCTTATAGAGTCAGTTGATATCATAAAAGGATCTTCGATATCTCCCTTTTATTTTTTTCATTTGAAATTTTTTTTCCTCTAATTTTTCTCATATATTAGATCACATTCAGCATAGGAAACGTTGAGAGTTGTCTATAATATATTTTGGACAATTTTTGGGTACTGAGTGAATTATGATATTCTATTTTATGTTTCTGTTATTAGATCCATTGATATATATTCATTTTGTTTTATATATGTCTCACCTTGAGAAATATCATCATGATCCCTCTAACGATTTATGTTGGAAATAGAATTTTTTATACTATAAATTTCATTTTTGGGGTTTAAATTTGAGATTATTGACACTCAGGTCAGTGAATTCTGTTGGATGTCTATCCTATTCTTTATATTGTTATGGAATCATGGATTCTATTCTCATGGTACATGGAAACATGAATCATTAGTGGCGAAAAATTGGCCTCACCTTTTTTGGGAGCACCATTATTCTACATAACTTTCCATTGATGTAATTTATTATGGTGGGGGATATTGTGACATTTCATTACATTATTCCATTTATTCATTATCCATCCATTTAATCTGGGTGTCTTATGAACCTTTCATTGATGGAGAGTGATGTCAGTGAAGATGAAATTATATTTGGAGATGTTTGTCAGTTTGAATTAATTGTGTGTGAGTTTAAAGGTCCCAAATGCTGAAGGTGACATTTATTGAGGGAAAAAATTACATGGGGTATTTTTGGATGTATTCCTAGAGAATATTTATGATATAATAATTATTTTATGGAAATTGTTACATGACATGAATTAATTTATTGAATGATTTTATGAACCGATTATGATCCGAAATTTTTTACACGCATTGAAATTGGTTCATATTATGGGAATATAATAATCATGAACATTAATATGAGGTGATTAATTTTTTGATTCATTAATAATAAAACGAAATTCACCTCATTGTTAGGATTCACGTCATGAATTTTTTGACACCGTTGGTTTTTCAATTCCACATGAAGGATTTTTCATTCATTGTGCTAGATTATCTCTTGAACCATCCTAGATCTCAAAATAAATTTCTGGGATCTTTTCTGTTTTCTAATGGCAACATTTAGAACCTATTAATAATTGGGGTTTCTATGTTTCTTTTAAGGAATGTGAACCCTTTAATTCATCAATTCTGTTGACCATGTAAATGTTATTATATTTCACTTGTGGGTCCACTCATCCTACGGTGATGTTGTTTTTTATCCTTTCAAAATCCATTTTGAAATCTGATCCTAGATGTTTACCCTTGTATTGGTTTTGATGAGTCTTGTGAGTTCCTTGAGATATGTTTTTTAAATGATCAGCTGATGCATTATCTTGTTTAATATATTGTATGAATTGTGAATCAGTTTGTCGATTATGGGTGTTGTTTTTCCATTCCTAACATGTTATTGGATTATAATTATTGTGCGTGCGATTTTAGTTGATGTGGTTGATTACATTTCATGAAATTGTAGAAAGAGAATTTATTTATATTTATTTATTTTAAATGAAATATAAAAAACTTAAAATTTTGACACAGATATCCTATATGACAGGTATCATACTTTAATATTTACATACCCAAAGTGAATTCAAAATCAACGCATTTTGACGACTATATCATGTGTATCAACCAACAACTGGTGGAATGATTTATCCAAAACTAAACATGAAAAAATTACATATATACATATACATAATAAAATTATGAAGGAAATTTGTATATATAT
Organism: Viscum album; assembly: GCA_963277665.1. Classification (NCBI taxonomy): domain Eukaryota; kingdom Viridiplantae; phylum Streptophyta; class Magnoliopsida; order Santalales; family Viscaceae; genus Viscum; species Viscum album. Next base: position 1,529,210,142 of record OY728120.1, on the reverse strand, counting down.
GTCAAAAAAAATGAACATTAATGTGATAAATCTGAAAAGGTATAAAAACAATCTCCAAGAAACAAGTCCAACTAAAAGTGGAAAAATATAACAACTATAATTGTATCAATGTGATTGCACTATAAAAATACCACCATATCACCATCAATATATCCAAACCCATAGGACATAAAACATCACCACCTCATTGATTAACCTAGCCTTTCCATACATTAGAAGTCTTTAACTGTTATAAACACCTCCTAGGGGTGCACATTGTATGAGATAACTGGATTAGTTGGATCCCACCATGGTGTTCCATATATTTTTTGTAAAAAAATTATTTATGCATGAAAAACATTAAATAAACAAATGAATGTTATGCATTTTCATAGTTTTGTATCAAAAGTATGGAAAAAATTAAATTTACCACTTTCTCATATTTCAAAAAAAACGTCACTAAATCCATTTTAAAAGCATTTAATATACAGATATCAAATTAGATATATCAAATAAAATCAAATATTTTATCACATATCATATCAAATACAAATAAGTTCATTAGGACTAGTGGAATATAAAATTTCCCATAATCGGCCAAAATTATCGGTAACATTGTTCTAAGGACCCCTTCAAGACATGATATCTAAGAAAATGATACCTAATATTGAAAATAAATGTGAATCAAGCCTTTAGAAATTTTCAACATATCTAGAGAGTAGCAAAACACCCCAGGAATTCTGCCTCCAGAAAATACAAACATATCCCCTAAATAATGGCATAGGGGGAATATGAACACCCAATGAATGACCCCCCCTATAAAATGGAACAAAACCATAAACCTATATACCCATAGAATCCAATGTATTTTATTTTCCAAACCATTTAATCAATCCATTTTGATTAATATCATTCTCTACAAACTATTTAAAAAACATTTAATAGCTAATTTAAAACCCCTTTTCATTTACCAGAACTAGGGGAAAATTATTTTTTCAAAAACCTCGTTTTCACACAAAAATGTCCAATCAAACATCCATTACACTTCATTTATAAACAAATTTAGAAAAACAAGATAATTTGTTTTCCACCAGGAAAGGTTATATATATTCAGAATCTTCGAAACATATGTCAATGACGCCTATTGTGGGATCCACCATTAAAGTGAATAGAACAATAAAAACTACAATGACAACTACAATAATAGAGGCCCTATAATAATTTATAAATCTCATATTTGAATCAATTTAAAAATGGTTTGGTAACAATTAATGATCAATACATACCTCATCATTTCACTCCCATCATACCACACTCATTAATGGATCATCCCAAAAATATGATCTCACAATGAATTTAGAACTGAATCAATGGATTCAACCCCACAAATCCAGAAATCCATTAGTTTATTGCTATAAATATACCATAAATAATGAAATTTAATAAAAATAAATAATTACTCACCTAGTTAGATGCAAAAGAAAAACCATAATGATAAATCAATGAACATATAAATTATAAATGAATAGAAGTTCTCAAAACCAGTAGAGAAATTTTGATGTTATGATAACGGTTGTATGATGTAGAATAATTTAATAAGATCTGGCAAGCACCACCATGAATAAAAAAATATAGGCATTTACATGGTTTCCAACCCCATTAAAAATCATGTAATTCACAGGGCATGTATATTCAAAAAAACAGATCACCATTTTATTACAAACCTAAAATTTAACATTATATTGAATGTACTCAAATCATGCTACATATGACTTTCTCAATAACTATCCTGATGAAATTACATGGCATGTAATACCAATACACGATGTGTAGTTCTCATGATGTTAATAAAAGTCATTTTTTTAGTGGAGAAACAAGAACCACATTATGTATTATCCAAACATTTAGATAATCCTTCAAAGAGATAAATTTTTTTACCAATAAAATAAAAATTCATAAATTCATAAATGTTTTAACATTACATCCTTTTACTCAGATGACTTTCTCCATTCTAGAGATTATAAAGATAAAAAATTAAATTAGTAAAATATTTAATGAGATGATAAATATCTGAAATATAATAATGGGATGTTAAAAACTCTCATGTATAAAAATTTTCATCCCCAACATGTCGTATAGAAGAATGATGTCTGGTAAACTAGTGAGGCCACTTATCCCACCGCAACAACTCACACTCCCAAGATTCATAAGTATTTGAATCATGTAAATATAACACTCTACCTAGTAAGATCAACTTCCCACATAAGAATTTCCCTTGGGATTCAATGATCACATATGGTATCTCCACAATAGAAAAAACCAGAACAATCTCAATCTCCCACCAAATAATAATGTGAGAGGGATCTGGTTGATCTATCTGAAGCTAATATTTGTGAAAAATTTCATGAATACCTAAGAATAAATCTATAAATTCTAGTCAATAAGAAAGATTCCCATGTTGATCAGTTTCTTAAAATAACCAATCATATCTTGGAGCCTACATGCACTATTTTCGATGATAATGGTGACCCAACCAAGTAGATAAAATAATTTTAAACCCGATCACATATGGAAAACACAAATTGAATAATAAAATGATCATCATAATATTTATGTTTACTATATGATATAACCAATAACTGACACATATCTTGATTCCTCAATGATATATCATAAACCCAACATGGTCACAACAGAGCAACATCTCCATCCATTAGCAAAAAATATATTTGAACTGAACTAGAAACCGGCCAATGCCTTGAATGGAAGCATTCCAATTGATAATTTATAAATGATTTTATATGAAAACTAAACCTATAATAGATGGATGTCCAAAGATCCATCAAAGTGCAATACATAATAATGATGCATTTCACCCAAAATCTAAATATAACACTTTCTAATTGTCTATATGTGTATGGTATGATATATTACACTAGACATGATCCCTCATCACCTCATTGAGACTCCTCATGAACCCCAATGCAATCCTACAATCCATATCCTACAAAATGTATATGTAGTACCATATTTCCTAACAGTTTATATGTCAAACATGTTACATAAATCCAATACTTTAGAGGCCTCCTTGATCTAATCATAGTGTGTAAAAAATTTCAATGGAAAATCCCCAAACATATATCATTCCTCCAAATTGGAGTTTGAGTCAATCAAACAAAAACAACCTTTGATACTTCATCCAAATTCAACATTTTAACTAGAAGATATTGATGCAGCCCAAATAGTTTCAGATACTCAAAAAATATATATTGAAAAATTTACAGTGGGACACATAATCCATAATTTAATAATTCATTCCAAGCCACATGAAATAATGTGTCATTTCACTGTACATATTCACATTTATAGGATGAAAAACTCATGGAGTACTATGAATATAAATAAAATAATGCTCCTCGCTAAGGATTGGATGATAAAATGAACAAAAAAGTGGGGAATAAAATCAAAATATTGTTTCAAAATAGAAGCATTCTACCCACCATAAAGGGTTTCTCTAATTCATAAAAAAAATTTACCCACCTACGGACAATGCAGAACCAGATCAATGAGACATGATGATAACCAAACACTAGTAAGAATGATTCCTAAAACATCAAACTGATCTTCTCAATGATTCTCATAGTAAGAAAATATTAGGTTCCACTCTTCTATAAATTATATAAGATCATATAATGACATGTTCCTTCTAATAAAATTTGATATTCCATTCCCCTTACTCGGGGTGTAAGCGATGTCAAATTCATGAATCATAATGTATTCCACCCATCATCATTGTATGATTTTCAAGTATTTATTTTAAAAATATAGATAAATTTTTAACGGTAATAAATGGTTTTGAACCAATCCCTATAAATAAATTTCTACCGAACACTATGTTCATTTATTACTTTGTCATAATCTATGTCAAGAGTAGTGTGATTCTTATCAAGAGGGTGAGGATGGTGAGAGTTGTAAGCCACTAAAAGATCATACTGAAAAATATTGAAACTCAATACATTGTCAGAAGATTCAAAAAATCCCACATAAACCTTATTATGAATTGGAAATATTAGAATAGTATATGATGTTTGAAGTCATTTCATCTCATCAGAATATGATTGACACATTCTATCTCAATAAAATTTCACCACATTCCATGAAATGGTATTTATAGCTGACACAGAATTTGAGAGATTCATGATGAATTTCAATAATATTCTTTAAGACTATGGAATTTTCAAATAATAAAGAAGTTATTTGGATTATACTATAATAAGATATCATTTTCCATTATCGGATATAGTTATAATTCATGTTCAAAAAATGTGTTCTATAACCACATCACATCTGGAATCAATATTTTTTTTTCAAATCATTCCTTATATATATTGAATCCTTGGGGTTTTCATAACCTAATCAAAATATCACTCATGACTTCACTTAGTTCTCAAATAATCCAAGATATCATCTTTAAACACGACATCAAAAGTGTTATGATACTAATATAATATTTAATTTATCAAATCCATAAAGCCTGTAGGGGAATTTTTCATACCAGAATACATCTCAATATATTTCAAATGTCCATTCAAGATCCTAAAATCCATCTCTAGTATAAAAACCTCACAATATCTATGCTATTGATAACCCAAAAGTGGAATAATCATCAAATACCATTTTCCCATATTAATTGATGAAACCAATATTCAACACGATGAAAATGATACTTGTTATTAATGGTTTATTGGATCATTTTATGATAGTTCCTGAATAATCGGAGTGGGAACTATATATTCTTGGGAATTATCAAGAGGGGTTCCCTATGAGAATAACTATTGATAACTATGAACAAAAATTTATATCTAAATCAGACAAAGCATTTTAATATTCATCTCATTCATCTATTCTAGTTCAATATGATAATATTTTATTAAAATTAGATTCATTCTTGGTACCAGGTTAATCATATACTCTAGATTTATTTCTATATAATTTCCAAATAAATATTCATGGATATTTTCAATAAAATCTTTTACTATAGTGGGATTATAATAACATATGAACCATAATCTGTCTCATCTACTATAGTAGATAATAAAATTAGGAACTTTTGTTGAACGGTCTCTGATAAACAGACCTCAGATCCCACTACCCCTGAGTCACCTGTGATACCGCATTTTTTGAAATAAGTAGGAAAAACTTATGATAAAATACATCCTTTACACGATGATAGGCAAGCCAATATATATTGATGATGATGTCAAAATGATCCAGTTCAATAAAAAAAATCCCATACCAAGTCAACATAATCTACTGATAACACAAAATATTAGAATTATATCCCAATCAATTTCATATTCCCCAAACATGTAGCTAAATCCATAACAAATGACATGGGTTTCATTGGAGATATAAACATATAAAAAAATATAGATATAAATAAGCTGGAAGAACCACTATCAAATAATGAAATCGTTACATAAGAAGAAAGAAATATGAGACCTCTCACAGTCCCTGGACCCACATATACCTCATACAACAGTTCATCTATTACATAATGGTTCATCACACTTGATGCTTATGGATGGACACATAGAGTGTTTTATGAATATTACTATTCCACATTACCCTTTAAAGGTGTCAATCCCTTATCATATCAATGTTATAAAAACTAATTAGAAATGTTATAGATGTCCATAACATAAAAAATAATAGAATATATTTGCATGTGACGGGACAGAATGCATGATGTGTGTAACTATTACAAACTTCTCTTTTTATCATAGGAACAATACTGTCTCATAATAGTTTTTATAAAGAGTCCTTCTCTCAAGATTAGTATTAACCACTATTTTTATGAACATTCGACATTTTATTTTTCTAATACGTGCAACTAAAGATAACACCGGGGAGAAAAGAATATGATGAATATTCAATACTAACTATCATAACCATTTAATAAATCATATCTAGGTCTACTACATCTATATAGTTCAAATGATTCAACATAAATAACTATTATCTGATATCCAACAACAACTACAATGGGAAATTTTGAGCTTTCAACTCTCCATTAGTTTCCTTCTCTAGTTAAAATTTAAAAAGATATGAAAATTAATTCGTGAGTTCCAAAATTAATTCTCCCCCTTCTTAAAATTGATGAACTCCAGATGCTTTTCCATCTTCAGAAACATTCAAAAAAAACTATTGGATGAATAGATTCATGAATCCTTTCCTGTCTAATCACAAATGTCTATCAACTTTTTCCTTGTAATCATTACATCACATGTTTTTACCTTCAAGTCTGAATGTCATTGACTTCACCATGATAATATCCCAGTTATCCATGAATTACAAGATTCCTAATTTATATTTTCATCCCAGGACTATACAAATTTAGGTTTACATGAACCCATAAAAATGGTTTATTCACATGAAACAACTATCGTGATCAATCTCTTACTTTTATATCTCATAATTATACTTCCACAACTTTTGTTTGACCTTTTGGTAAATTTAGGTCAATATAATGAACTTCTCACATTATTCCATCAATAAAATTATGGTCAGGGTATGGATCCAATTTTTATTCATCTGTTGCTTCATGTTTTGGAACTCATTGGAGAAATCTCATTGGAATAAAATTTAATATAAAAATAGAATAGACAATAAAAATTGAAATATATCATCTCAGTGTATAAAATACACAAGAAAAAATTGATAAATTGACCAAATATATAAACATCAAACATATATAAAAATGACCCATAGTAACATGGGTATTATTATAAAAAAATAGTGTTTGTTATAAAAATTTGCTCATGACATGAAATCTTGATGATAGACCACATTTGATATGGAAATATGACAATCCTTACTTTTATGTCCTCTCAAACAAGTTCCCAAACTTAATTACCACATACAAAAATGGAATTTGGGATCCCCATGGCCCGGGGACTAGCACCAGGCCATTATGTAAAAATTGAGGGTGCAATTTTTCCCTACCTAAAGAAGAAAAAATGGTATACGTATATATATAAGATACAAGATAAGGAAACATGAATTATATATATATATCATAATTTAATGTGAAAACAGAATCGATATGACTATAATGCTTGAAAAAAAATCTCAAAGAGACAAGTAAAAATATAATGAAGAAATGATAACTAGACACTCAAATAGTCTCCGTCTAATAGATTGGGGAAACTCCCACTATCTTACCACATTGTTACCGAAATCCATATAATAGAAAACCTCACATCCTATTTGTTATTCCATTCCTCACCCTATATCAAAAGACGTTAAAAGAATATACATCACTTAATAGGTGCACAAGGTGTGAGAAAACCAGTTATGTTGGATTCCAACCTGGTGTTCTGTATGTTTTGTCTGAACAATAATTCATACACTTTCATATTTAATGAAAATAAGGCATGATATAATGTTTTAAGACATTATTTTAAATGAAAAAAAATATTTTGCCATTTTCCACACATCAAATAAGTAGGTAAATTATTATTAATGATTTTCATATATATATATGTATATATCAAAGAAGATATATCAAATCAAACCAAAGAATGTATCACAAGTTTTATAAAGTCTAGAATAGTAAAATTCAAATTGTATAATGGAAAATATCCCAAATTGTTGAAAAGGACATTTGACATCATTTCAAGGATCACATTTTGATTGGATATCAAATACCCTCGTCATAACATAGATAATCACACACACACACACAAACATCACGCCTCAAGACATATACATCAAGTAAGGAGCGTAAATGAACACCCCATAGAGTGAACACCCCAATAATTATAAAATTTCCCTAGATCAATAGGTCCATGGAGTTGAGGAACACCAAATTAATGTAGCCCTAGATAGTTGAGGATTCCTTTAAATACTACAAGAACCTATATATCAAAGGATTCCCATTATCTCTATTTTCCAAACCATTTAACATATCAATTTCCATCAAAATAATTATTTGAAAAACATTTCACACAACCATTTACCGATGTTTTGAAAATCTATTTTTCATTTAACAAATCATGGGGAATACATCTATTATAAAAAACCCAATTTCTACATAGAAAAATAAAATAAATAAACCGTTCCATTTCATTTATAATAATACATTTAAAAATTGTCGATGTATAGTTCACTAAAACACTATAGATATGGAAAAACCTAACAAAAAAACATTGGTGGAAGACACCAACTATAGGATCCACCAATAAAGAGAACGCAAAATCAACTACAACAAAGGCCCTTGAATCAATTTAGAAATTACATATTTGATATCACATTTCAAAAGTTTCAATGATGAATATATATCACAAAATACCTCATGAACACACACCTAACTCACCACAATCAATAAATTTTCATCACCTAGAACATGATCACACATCAAATATAGAAAATTAATTTAAAAAACAAGATGGATCAACAAATCCAATAGCACAATGAAACTACACGACCTTGTTCATGTGAAATAACGATGAAGATTTTTTTACCAACGTGGTGAGGCTTAAAACAAATATGATAATGATAAATCTATGAATGAATCAATCCATAATTAATAGAAGTTCTCAAAATCAACAAATATGAATCCTAGGTCGAGATCATTGGGGTTGTAACCAAATACAAAATAATCTTCTATGTTAGACCCTAAAAATAAAACTCACAACATTTACATGGTGTGTAATCCCACTACACTTCACGTAATACATAGGGTCAATATACACTGTAGAAGAAATCACATTTTTACTAAAATACATTAAATTTAATCATTTCCCCATTAGTAGTATTTACAAGCTGTTTACTGAATTCACATTGTGTACCTGTTTCATGGTATCTTCCATATATAAATTAAATGGAATTTAATACCGTTACATGGAAGGTATTTCTCCAATATATTGAAAAAAATAAAACATTTCAATAGAAAACACAAAACCAACTATGGTATTCTCCTAAAAGAGGGATAAATATATAAAGTCACTATATGTTTATACCAACAGTCCATTAATTCATAAAAACATACAACATTTAAGATATATTAATTTTCCTCAAAAATTGTTCTATAACCTGATGATTTCGTGGATTCCCCCAATTAATGAAAAAAATGTAAATGATAATATAAATACCTGAAGGATGAAAATGTCTTTTTACACAAAATAAAATTATTTTTTATTTAATTGTGTATGAAATTGATTTTTTTTTAAATATTTGTTCCCCCATTTTGGTAACTAAAAAGATCATTTTCAGATTATTTTGAAATAGATTCAATTTTTTTTAAATGAATGGTTTTCATGGAACAATTTGAAAAATATTCCATATGGGATCATTGGGAACTTATGTGGATGATCATGTAATATCCATCATTGATAGAAAATTTCATGGTGTTCACTCATGGGGTGTTACTTTTCTCCAAAGGCCAAGAGTTTTAGGTACCCAGTAGACCAATTAATGGAGATCACAAGTTTTGTTGTTCCTATAATCAACAGATTAGATGAATATGTATAGTCACATAATGACCCTAATCATCTATGTTTGGTTATATGTTCTCTATCTAGCATAGATTTTAGTGACCCTTGGTGTAATGTAACATATACTTCTTATTTGTACTATTATGGATTTGATATGGTATGTCATACATTCATTCGACTAATTTGATATACCTATATATATATATATATGAATTTATTTGAATTTATTTTTCACGCATTACATGGAAAAATTACTAAAGGGAAATTTTGTAGTTTTCACTTGATATAAAAATTGTTTCATTGAATACCCAATATTTATTCCATTAATGTAGATAATTTTTGTATTTTTTTAAGATACTCTTATTTTGGAAAACATTGGAGAGATCCAACTAATATATTGTATCTCATCCCTTAACAACACTTTATTATATCATATAACATGTTAATTATTTCGATATATTCAATTTATAGGTGCTACACTGAGGTGGAAGGGTTTGGTTCAAATGTGTCTTGGTAGCTCGTGGTTTGATGTTCATAGTTTTTCTATTTTGTTATATACTAAAATTATTTTTCATTTATGTATTTTTTTCGTTTTTTATATATACAATGGAGTATGATTGGTTATATTTGAATTTATGATTTCAACTATATGCTGTCTTTAGTTGTATTTATACAAATTTCTATTTTATATTCTGTTGATTAAATATTATTTTTATATATGTGTCTATGATTCTACTTTGAGATGTTAAAAATAATTCCCTCTAGTAGTATTTTTATTTCTTGGTGATATTCTCTCTCTTGTGGGGCGTGAGAATGCCCATCAGGCATGTGTTTGATTTGGTCATCTATTAGTTTTGAGGGTAACATATGTCAGTTCACTATAGGGTCCCTATATTAATTATCTTATTCATGATCACATACCTATGTAATAAAAAATAAATAATTACATACTATATATAACATCCTATAGTAAGGTAGTATGCATGTGGCTAATGCTAAACAATTGTAATAGTAATAAAAATAAAACTCCAAAAAAGGGGAAAATATATTATCATGAACTCGATAAAAATGAAAACCATGGAAAATTATAAATGATAGATCATTTTATTATAATATCCTAAATAGTATATCCAATAACAATCCAGCCCCTAAAATTTCCACCAAACAAGGTATAATCTACATTAGACACAACATGTGTTGGGGAAATTCCCATGTAGGGGTTATTTTATATATACTGAGTTTGACTCCCCCAAAACATATATAGATGAAGATGGTATAATTCAAGTTGAATAAAAAGTCAAAGTAATCAAAATATTAATTTATATATGATTTGTGAATTGAAATATGAAGACATTGGATATTTAAAAATACATAGTCAAAATCAATATCAGTCCCAGGTTATAGGGTATTTGATTGTTTTAATAAGTAATTGGACAACATATTTATAATAAATATATTATTAATGTAATAAATATTCATTACATTTTTATAGTAGACACATTCCATTAAAAGGTATGAATTCATGATTAGAAGTTTATTACCATCTGTGGAGGACCCATTCCACAATTAGGAAATCACAATAGTCAGTGGATTATAGGAATCATAGATGGTGCAAATAATCCCTTTACCTTGGGGATATAATTACCCAATCACGATTATGGGAAAATGATGAATTTTCATTGGTGTTAAGATAATTTTAGTAATCATTACCATGTTCTCTATAAATCTTGAGTCTATGGGAGATAAACAAACACCATTAAGTATATATGCTATAGTGGAAAAATAATTAGTATGTAGATAGGGTATAACCAAGGAACATATTGTGTCTGTTTATATCATAGTAATATATCAATATAATATACACAAACTATGAAACATATCTCATAAATGGAATGAAATGACAATATGGATCACACAAACATATTCTATAATGAGAATATTATTACAATGGATGATGAAATATTAATATTTTAATTTACCATAGAAATTGTGATATAATATTTAAAATAAGATCATATTGGTAAACATGTTTGTCTATAGATTTCATTACTTTTCACTGAAATGTGAGGGTAGTGCAATTTTGTGGTGTATGAACACTAATGTGAGGATTATTGGTACAAAACATCTTACCATAGACACCTTACCTAAGGATTAGGCCATGTATATACTGTCATATCATGAGGCCCCATCACCCAACCAAATAGTATAACCAGGAATAAAAAAAATAAAGTGTCCAAACTACAAGAGTTTTCTTAGGTAACCCTTTGGCTTCTAGGGAGGAGGCCTATCATTCAACATTTGAAAGTATCCATTGGCTGTGGAAGGTTTACTAGACCGCTGATGTCATATAACTTTGCATCCATGTAATGTTGATAAGGAAATACTTCCTTGATAGTAAACCCCTTCATTATAGACTATCTTGTTGTTAAGATAGTTATCTCACCAGTGTAGCTTTTATAAAAATTTAGTCCCACCCCTCCCTCCATAAGGGGAGATGTTTGGTCATTGAATCATATACAAGATAAAAACTCATAGATGTATAATATATATATATTTCATGGAAATCTATAATCCTCATTTTTCAAAAATTAATGCTCACGTTCAAGAACTTTTCAAAAATCTAGTCTCAATATCTTCACTAAGACCCACCTCCATCATCCACACCTCCTCGTGTTACCTAGAATCAGAACACCACAGAGTGAGACAAACACCCATACCACTGCATGATGCTCATAAATAATGTCCCCCCTTGTAACCTATTCTATTAAGGAATTCATATTATGATACACCATATATTTCATCTTCTCTTACTGAAAAAAACTATAAGGGTTGTATTCCTACCAATTGGAACATTAAATTTAAAAAGATATATAAATGATATTTTAACATGGTTAAACAACAATATTTGTAACTAAATCCTTATTATTCATGGGTAGTGTTTGAGACCAAAATATATCAAATATAAAAAATATGTGACTATAAATGGTGAGTAGGTGTCATCATTAACTAAATAATTATAATGGGTAGGATATTATTTACCTAACCTCTTTCATTGTAATCATCCCTACACCAAATCTATCATCTATTAACAGCATTTGTAATTTGATTATATTAGATACATCAATAGGAAAATGGTTCTCTTTGAAATCATAAAAATACAATATAATCATTTTTTCGGTATGAAACTACTTAAATAATATGAACTTCTTCCCTAAAAGTAGTTCATCAACTTACTCTAATGAATAATTTTTATATTATATACATCATCCCTATTCAATAAATCATTAAAATTATAAAATCAAGATTAATAAATTAACATTCATTTTAATTTTCCATCGTATTTATGAATATATAATGTCAAAATTTTCTTTTGAATATACATAAAGTCATATTTATCTTTTAAAATACATCCCTTAATATATGAATTATATATAATTATGATTCCTAGGATATATAAATGATACATTCAATTTATCTTCATTCATTCCACATCTAATAAGATCCCCAAGAACGTACATGTTTATATCACTTCACCCTCAACCTAAAATGACCTTTCAATACATTTATATCAGACTCTCTTCATACAAGACAAGAAATGATCTGTTAAAACATGAATGTTGGATTCTATTCGTTAACCCCATGATCTTTAAAATTTTTAGGTAATTTTCAATATTTATCCCCAATAAATTATCATAATATTCAACCCTCCCAGTATATTCTCTCATTCTTTTATACCTAATGTAGTGTATTTATGTCTATATGAAATATTATGTTTTTCGGATCTTGGAATTACTATATTTGAATTTCTTACATTATCAATTACTATGTATCCCTTTCTCAATTATTCTCCAAAAAACTCATGACATTAACTTATTTATTGATATATATCTTTCAATATCCATTATCAATTTTTTAAATATATTCATGGTTTATAATATACAACTCAAGATAATTATTCAAAGAAAAATATATATAAAAATTATACTTATTTCATTAGCATGATAATTTATTTTTTCTGCCAGTTGGTTTCCATTGAAAAAATATCATATTAATCATCAGAAACCATTTAATCATAAAACAAAACCTGACAACTATATTTTGAATTTAGAGTTATTATATAATTTTTATAACATAAAATTCAAACCTTAGTCAATTATATCTCAATAATGATTCCAACAAAACTTTCAATGGTCTTTTAATATCCCCAACATCAAGACATCCGAAATAACGTAAAAAATTTATTTATGATATTCTATAAATTATCATGTTATTTTCTTATATAAATTATAAGATATACTCAAGATTAATCTTATATGATTATAATTTTAATACAACCTATTTTGGAAAAAAATTAGTATTCAGACATATATATAAATATATATGTCCTCTAGATTTAATCATCATATTGGACATTCTATATAAACTTATTCTTATACATATCATATGTATCATCATCTCTATACTCTTGTTTATATATACAACCCCCAAAATAACTAATTTATTAAAATTATTATTTAAAAAAACTATAATATTTTCTTTCTCTCTATATAATGTGATATGTTTTTGAATCATAATAAATTATATGATTCATTTCATCTATGAATTATACTTCTTGATCAATATCTCACATTCTTTATTATTCAGGCCTTTTTCAATATTTTATCATCTCAATATATATAATTTAACTTATTAAATTTAAAATTTTAGATTATATATATCAGAATAAATCATTGTTCAGTCATTTATATTACCCCTAACTCATTAAAATCACCATATCATACTAATTGATTTATTTGACATGTTAGCTTCTATAAAAAATATATTTCAACAACCACATGGTGAAAAATTATATATTTTAACCAATTTTATCCCAAACTCAATCAAAACACTAAAAGTTTCAAAATATTATATTGTTCTATAGGATGAAAATCTATTTTCATTCACAAATAATTTATCAATGTTGTATCATCATGTTAGAATATCTCATCATCTCTTCTCTCTTAAATTATCCAATTCTTGAATTATTGCTTTCAACACATATATAGATACACAGACAAATATATATATATATATATATGTATGTATGTATGTAATTATTATTATTTATGTATACTTCATGATATTGTTTTTAAAATCACTTTTCCACTAATATAATAACATCAATAAAATATATGTATCATTCCACTATGAATATCAGTTTTCATTCATTATATACAAAAGGGGGGATATAATAAAAATTCTTCAAGCATATACTATATAATTAACTCTTTTAAAATACACAATTTTCATTTATCCATAATAAATCCTAATTAACAATAATCAAATATCATTCATATAATTTTTATCTATTAACTCTTCAGGAAAATATTATTATCCTTAGAAATATTCATTTCCCCCATATTAATATATCTCTAACAGAATAGTGGCTCTCTATAAATATATATAATTCACTACATAATGGGGATTCAATGTTATATCTCCATAAAAAAACAAGGGCTTCAAAAATATTCCACTCTACATGAAATAAGTCATATTTTATGGGAATCAGTAATATAATTACCCATTTCCCTATATCATCCAAATGAAAACATCATATATTAGAATCAACCTTGTTTCTAACAAATATAACATTATTCATTGAACTCAATTGGGTTCTTTTATTCTCTATACATTGATATTTACCAGTACCCATTTCATTATAAATGTCACACTAAATTCAATATCAATCTTTTATCCCACATATAGATAAAAAAATAACATGTTTCAAAGGTAATAGATTACCAACCTCTTCCATTTCATCAATTTCGATTGAAATTTCATGTTACCCTACTTATTTCATGTGAAATGAAAACCACATAAGGGAGGTAAGGGATCACATTTCCTTGTCCTGATGATCTAAAAATATACCATTTTAGATTATATGATGTAAATTAATAATTTTAATGTAAAATATATCAATATTGAAAAAAATGGTCTAAAATAATCTAACAATTCATAAAAAATCAAAATTTTATATCATTTTCTATTCCAAAATAATATAAAAAAATGATTACACTCATATCAGACGTTTGGTTTAAGAAATATATTGGAGGAACAAATATATAGGTCTTTTGACATATATTCTATAATATGAATGTCCGGAATTTTTTATTTTCCACCTTTAAAAAAATTATATTTTAATTCAATAATGGATATACAATGTTACTTATTGAATATAGTGATTTAATTAATGTATGGGACAATATAATCAACATAACTCCTCAATGATACATTCAGTCACATTAAATAATTTTATATTCACATATGATTTTCTTTTTAGAATCTATTCAACTCATATTCCCTTTTTGTTTATGCTCCATTTAACATAACATCACTCATAATGATTATATATTCTCATAATTTTTCATCATCAATAATAATTATTTAGTGTTTATTTTTTATAATATTTTCAATGATTATATTTTTTTAAATGATGAATTCTAAAATTATATCCATTTAAATGATTTTTTTCTTATCTATAAAAACTAATCAATAAAAAGATACATATGATATATAAAAAATTATAGTACTAATGTGTTTCCTGATATTTTTTTATCCATATGGTAATCATGGAATTGTTTCTCTGTTAAATACTTACAAAATGAAAATAGATAATACATATTTTTTAATTATATGGTTACCCGTTTTCATCATAATTAGTCATGTGACGTTGATAGAGATTAATAAATTTTGTAAAACCTCTCAATTTAAATTGATCATTATGATAACTCTTCAGGATTTATTAATTCTTTTTTTGAAAATTAAATCTCAATAAGAATACTTGTATTACTACCTCCATAAACATTCTTATATTGAAGATTATAACATTCCACATCAACTAGGTAGTCACATTCATTTTATTAGGATATCTCCATCTTCCTCATTAATACCAACTAGGCTAGCCAAATAATTGTAAATTCTTCACTAACATTTATGAAATCGTATCTCTTTCACATGAATTCATGTGATGTTATAAGTCATACATCATTGTAAGATCATAATAATTTAAACATATTCTAAATAATTATATTATACTAAACCAATAATTTTATTAAAACCCTGTATTAAATTAAATTAGTGATATAACATGAATTATTTAACATTAATGTTCACATATTACATGGAAATATCCATGATTTATCCTTTAATTCCTTAAAAGAAACATCTTGTATTTGGTGTATTATCACTACAACATTCTCATTTGAGTCATTTTCTGACATCCTTCAACTTTTTCTTATTCCCCATAAAGATGTTATCATCTTTAATCCATTGGTTTCTATTAATTGTAGTTTCATTATTTCAATTTTATTAGAATCATGTATTATATCCATTATCTATCACTCATCTTCATAATGACCACTTATCTTACAATTTTTAAAAGATATCCCATAATATTAGAACTTATTTTATATAAATTAATTTACATTATTCACAATAAATTTAAATTATTTGGTAGGATTTATAATGAAAATTTATTTTGTACCTAATTAACATAGTCTATATTTATCTTCGAATATTGAAACGTTATTGCAATAGTCAATAGTATTGTTTTGAAACATTTCAGAACAACTAGAAGAGATGAAGAATATAATTGTCTCCCAATGTGAAAAAAATATTACAGGTTTGAGTACCTTGTACTTTTTATATAAATATTTCCTTTTTCGAGCTTGGTTTTGGAAATAATATTTCATATCATATAAAAAAATATTGATTTTACAGAGTTTATAAAATAGTGTTTCTCCCCCATATACGTCCATAATTTATTTTTTCACCTAAAATTATAATATAAATCTTATAAAGGTATATAAAATAAAATTATTTAAGAATTATCTTTTTCTAAGATCTTATAATGGATTTATCGTTAAATAATTTACCTCTCTTCCAGATATGAGAAATAGTCCTCTTTAATGTTATAAATTTTTTTGAATCTTCCATTTTTGAAAATGATAATTATATTTCATGGGAAGTCATAGATTATGTTATTTCGTATTTCTTATTTATACCTTCATTAAAATAAGCATTATTTTGATTGTTTTTTCACAACCACGACATAAAAAACAATTTATTTCCATTAATTTTCGTCATCCAATCATGATCTTCATGAAACTTATAAATTAATAATATGTAATTGTATATATTAATTATTATTCTATAATTGATCTTTAACTAAGAATTGTTTATATTAATAATAACTTTTTCATTTTCATTCTATCCATGGATCCTTTTATCAAATAAATTTCTAATCACAGATTTCATATAAATGTATATTTTAAGTTATTCATTTTCCAGGGATTGTTTTTCATTGTATAGAAATAAATCATTTTCATTTTCTTCATCAAGTTTGAGGAGAGTGTTATAGATTTGAATCATTTTAGAATGCAGTTTCATCATATATTATTATTTAATAGCGAATACATCATTTTCATTCTATATAACCATGATTAATAAAACAATATATCATAAAATATTTAGAGGGTTATGTTTCTAATAATAATGTTTTTAGAGTAAAAATACGTAAGTGAATCAATTTTCAACTCCTATTTACAACCGATATGGGATCCATTAGTATTATTAATATTAATTTATTTAACATAAATATTACCAATTACACAATAATCATCTAGTGGTGTATCATTTTTTGTTTTGTAGTATTATTTTAATAATATGTTATCTTATACCTTCCTCATGTTCTTTTATTACTTGGTAGAAACACAAACGTTTTCTAGTAAATCATCCTTACTATTCAAATGAGGCATCACACTAATTCTTTCAAATATTTAATTCTTTACTAAAAGATAAAAACAATTGGGTGAAAATAGATCGAATTTTAGGTGGAACCATTCACGTTGATATCAATTGATGTTCCTATAATCCTACTAGAAATGCACTAAGAGGGGATAAATCAATGAGAATAGTTTATTTACCATATTTATTTAATTAATTTAATTAAAAACATTGTCCTTATTATGTTGAACAGATATCATAAACAAAAATAAACACATTCACAATATATACAAGATATAATTTAATGACAGAAAGTATCATGAAATTTTTACATGTTTCTCCATTGAAATAGATTAATATAAACTTTTTTTGTTTAGGAAAATTTTATAACACATTTTTAAAAACATATAATATTAATGTAATTAAAACACATGAGATTATTTTATCTATAATTAAACACATAATATCAATGTTTGAGTATCATAATTTGACAAATGTTATCTATTTGATTGCGGAGTCTTATATATGATTACAAAATTTTTTAGATTTTTTTCATTGTAATAATTTTAAAATTTTCATATATATATAATTCAATATTCAGGATAAGGGACAACATGAAATTTTGTGGCCTGGTATACCTAGTATAAATTTTATAAATCGATTATATATTTTTTAGATTTCTTGTGTATAGTTTTTTTACAAATAGGTGATATTTCATAAATAGAATCTTGTATCAGAAATATGAGACCACTGTTTAGTCAAGAATTTGTGGTGTACCCAATGTGCGCTAAGAAATTGGCTGGTTTGGGGTGTTTAGATATCTCCCCATTGGTGGTGAGTTTAGTAGATTAATAAATTAATTGATTATTTTATTTATCTGATATATACCTAATATCTATACATACGTGTATATTGATAATCGAACTGGTATTCCCACATAATCACTATGTTTAATCCATAGCCACTTCCCCTCTTTCCATTGGTGAATCACCTTGAATTATAACTAAATAATGGATCAGAGCCATCAAATCAAATATAATGAAACATAATCCTTTAATCGTTGTTGAGTGAATTATTTGATGAATAAAAATTAATTCCCCAAACAAAATGCATAATTATTTGGATTTTAACCTTTTTTAAGAATGATTGATTATATCAAACCCCTTCTATTAATATGTTCCAATTATATACCACGAATGCACCGTGAACACATTTAATTAATTATTTATTTTTTTTCTGTTCTGGATGATCCAAATTATTTATAATTGGAAAATATACCTATGAAAAAATCATTTACCAATTATTCTTGTTCTTTCCACCTATAATGGGTTCACATTATTCATCTTTTGAACCCCACAGTCTCGATTTGACATTTTCAGGTGTTATTGAGCCTGATCGGACCCACAAAATCACAAAAAACATCGAAAAAGTAATGAATTAGGGAATAAATGGTAGATATTGGATTTATTGGATATTTTATGATTTTTAATAAGATCATATATCATATCTTTTGTGGTGGAAGGATCATAGGATTCTGAGATGCGATAGGTGTCTACATGATAGTTCATAATCAAAACATGGTTTCTTTTTAGACAATGGAGGTCTAGAATCTAGTTTCCAGTATTATATCCACTAATCCTAGGTATAATGATGGTTCAAATATATGTGGAGAGTTTGGATTCATGTTGAGGGATGTGGATCTAGAAAATAATGGGGAACATTACAACCTTCCACGTACTATGATAAACAAATAGTGTGTAGGCCCCTTGCTATGGTGACAACAGATTTGATATTTTAAAAGTATAAGAAACCCTGTAGACTATCTACAGACTATGTAGCCAAATCCATATGTGGATGATCCATCTGATTGATCGCATAGTAAGCCACACCTCATGTTCCAACGTAAAATTGCATGACCAGAGCACACGTGGAACACTCCATGTGAAGAGTCCCAACTTGTAAAAAAGTAAATGGATGTGGGGTAAAGTTAATAGATAAATATTTGATATATAGACATATAAGAAATCATGTTCACGATTACAGTTGATAATGAAACACTATTTATATCACTCACATGTCATGTACTACAACAAACCTATTCAGCCATGTACATCCTGGTACATTGAAAGATAATAGAGTGGGACTACACACCATATAACCATTGTCTCATTTTTAGAAACATCGATACTATATATATATTTATTTGAACTAATATTTTTCACCTTAAGAATCATATCATTGATGTTATTTTGTGTAGAATGTGATGTTTACCCCATTCTTGGATTCATATTAATGATGTCATCTTTTCAATGAATAGTTCCTATATAAGAAATTATCAACACCAGTATTGATCACATAGGATCACTAGAGACTCATATAGTGGAAAAATACTTCTGGGTATGGCATGGTTACCCTACTAAATTGCATTTTATAAAGAAACAACTATTTATGTAATGGGTCTAATACATAATTCAAGAGTGAAACCCTTCGGATAGGTAGGTCATAGGTCTTCTAGTGACTCCTAAAGTGGAACCCCCTAGTTTTCAAGAAATTGGTAATCTACCAACTCATAGAGTGGAAACCTCTCGTTGAGGGTGGGGAGTGGGGGGGGGATTCAAGGGACCTCTATTAAATTCAATAGTGGAACCATCCGACTAGGCATGTCTCGGTTCCTATACCAACTTCTTGAGTGGTACCCTCTTACTAGACAGGGAATGGGACCTTTATCAACTCATGTACTGGAACCCTATTGCTGGGATATAAATGGTTCATCTTCCAACTACTAGAGTGAAACCCTATATCTGGGATGAGAATGGTTCCACTACCGACTCCTGTGTGGAACCCTCAGGCTCGGAAGGTCATGGTTCATCGACTTCTTCAATATTGTAATCCTCAATCGGGGATGGAAATGGATCCTCTACCACAGATTGGAACACAGATTTTATACAATGTAACTTGTCCTCTTCCTATAGATTGATGACCATCAACTATGTGGAACTATGAAGTGTAATGTTTTGACATTGATTTTTTCTCTTTTTGTAGACATGTGAGAGATTGGGAATCAAGGATAGACATTTGGAACTGTTTGAAACTCTTTTTCCTGGTCTGTGAGATGATTTAAAGATCCCATTTCCCTCTTGTTTTGGTATCTTTTGACTAAGAATAACTATATTCATCTATATTTATACCAATAGGTATGGTTAATATCATTTCATTGAATTTGAATATGCATGGGGTATGTCATGTGCTTTTCGTGATTATATTCTTATTGTATAAATATTTAAATCTTCTTCTAGCAATGGAATTGAATCAATATGTAGTTTATCTATCACCATGACATTCATTATATGTATGGATGAGGTTAAAATCACCCTTTTTTTGGTTCAAATAATTCATGTTTATTATATATGATTTTTTAATCCATATTGTATCTCTTATCTCTACGACTTCATCTTTCAGGGTTTCCCTTTAGGTATGTATATACTCAATCTCCCCCATGGGATTCTCCCATACATGTTGTGTCTTATATTGAAGACAGAAATTTCAATGGTGACTTGAGAGAATCATAGGGTAAATGTGACATAGAAAGAAATAAGATGGTCATAGTATAGAGTTTAGGATATGGTCTATATTAAGGTTTTATTAATCATTTTTTTAGTTTGGGACATATTTTTGTTTTGGCGTTCATTTTTTCATTTTACTATTCAGTTTACACTATTGTACACCTGTATTGTCAAGGATATTTACCTGCATGGTACATGTCCTAGTATTATTCATCTTTTTTGATATATCATCATCACTTCATCATTGATATGTGTATCAATGTGACTAAATGTACTTAATAAAATTACTCCTCATTTTAGTTATTCCTTTGGAACTAGTTTCCACCCCTGACCTATAAAGGTGTGCTTTGGGTACTTGTGGCTCATGCATCTGCTATGGTCAGGACATGATGGACTAGAATTAGATGTGGTTAGATACTTTTGATAGTGATAGTATTAGTAACATTACTAGTATTGTTTTTGAATTTAGGGAAATCGAGTCAATGTATCTCAAGTGCAGCTCCCATAACTGGGAATCTTGTCATGCTACATGTTGTTGACAAATCCATTCACTAGTACATTGACTACCCTCTCGATGACATGAAATACTAAGACAATGGTTATCGAGATCAATGGTACATGCATAATATTTTTTAATACTATAATAATTGATTCATCTAATCCATTTATTATATATATATAATTTTTCATCTAATTTTGGTACGACTTCATATCATTTAGGGGTCCTTTACAATGACACCCAACTTGGATATCGGTTTCGAATCATGATGATTATCATAAGAGGGATTATTCCTATATTCATGGTCAATCTTTTGGGGTTCTTAATCAATGTTGGAATATAATAGCACCACCCCCACTACTGTTTTAGAGATTCCATGAAAATCTAGTTGATTGTGCATGTTGGCTTAGTTCGCACATTAATTTAATATTCCAGATGCCACCATGTTTCCATGGTTGTTTATATCCTCAAGAAGATGTGGAGTGGCTATAGTCAGTGGTCCATGTCTTCATGGAAATCTATAAATTGATGGATTAGGAGGCTGAAATAGTAGATAGCCACATCCATATAGTATTTAGGTGATGTTGGATTCTTTTAACAGAGATGCATGATGAGTTGAAAATCAAATGGCCCGAATTCCAAAATCTATTTAATGTGGATTAGTGCCCATAATATTTATACTCATAATGGATACAGGAGCTTCGAGACCTATTAGAGAGAGGAATAATTAGGGTTGAGTATCAAGTGAGGTTTATAAATCATACATAGTACAACCTTCATATGATACGAGATGGCTATTTTATGCCGCTGAATCTTGATATGGAACTCAATAGAGTTTGCACTACTAGTGTGGTTCCCTAGGGGATCCCCTCCTATGATGGGGTTCAAGATAAGGAACAAGTAAAAAATATAATTTTTTTAAAAGGGATTCATGATGGCTAGAGCGTATGTGGGAAACATAGAGTTGAGTCATCTGTATTAAATAACCATAACTAGTTAGCTGGATATTAGTTGGGGATATATTTTCATGATAACAATCAAAAAATTGTTTATTCATATGGGGAAAACCAAGAGAACTAGGGATTCGTAATTAGGTTTTGTTCTATTCTTGTAATGGGGGATATAACATAGAACATGAATACCTGACCAGATGTGTTGTGAAGTGGGGAAACAAGAAGACGGACCACCACAACATATACAACACCATGATAAGTGATATCTTAAGAGAGGGAAGGGTTTCATTAGGGGAGGCAGATATTGCATCTTAGGATGAGATTTCAGTGCAATGTGATGCTCTGGATTCATTTCACAACAACTACTAAGAGGCCCATTAATGGTTCAGGAACCTTATGGTCAGAGCCATGGATAGTTTTAGGATTTGGAGGCTTATGACATTGTTGGAAGAAAATGACTATATGTATGATATATCATTATTGTGAATTTTTTTCAATACTATTAGAATAATTTTCTATATATTCCATTTTTCAAATATTCCTTGTGTAAGAGTTGGAGTACCCAATTGAAGTTCTTTCCCACCAGCTTCATCTTGAGTTCCATATAGAAAATTTTTATTCAATATCATTTATCATCCAATATGGAGAGATATCTCTTGGTTGAGAAAGGATAACATAAGAAACAAGAGTAATCACAATGGAACCATATGACATCATATTGGTTATGGATTATTTTACTATGGCCTTCAACCAGATTTATTATCACCGCTGACTGGTATGATTCCAACACACTGAGGAAACTAGATTCTCCTTTGTGGGTAATAGAGATCTCAAGGAAGGGTGAAGTAATTTTGTGAGGAGGATCATACAATCCAAAACCTATAATTTATATATTCTATTCCTTGGTACATCAGGGGATTCTGGAATCTGGATTCCATTAGTTTTGGAGAATTATATGATGTAATTTTAGGGAATTATTTGAGACTACCTCCAAGCCAGGAGATTGGTTTTTTCATTCAATTTCATCCCAGGACCTCACTAATATAATCTATATAATATTGGATGGTACATACAATGCACCAATATCTAGTGTGTTGTTTGAGGAAATTATAGAGTGGGGTTTTATCATGCCCAATGTGTCCCCCTAGGTAGCTCTGGTATTTTTTTGAGAAAATGGGGTATGAGAGCTTGCAGATTTTCATTGATTACCATTGCATGAACCTAGAAAAAAATATGAATTTACAAGGGTTTTTCCATCTTGGACATATTTTTAGGTAAAATATGGTTTTCGATGTACTTTATTCATCATGTATAACATGATTTGAGTGTTCTTGAGGCTAATATTAAAAATTAAAAATTCGATATTCAAATTCCACTATAGAAAGTAAATGTTCCTAATGATTCCCTATGGCATGAATAATAACCCTATCATTTTATATATATAATAAATAATATTTTGTTTATTGTACATGGACCATTTTGTGGTTGTCTCCATTGATAAAATACTCATATACTCCATATTGGAGGGGGATTATGCGGAGCACATGAGGGTGGTTCTTTATTTTCAGTGAGACCAACATATTTTTTGGTAAATCATTTTGTATGAGTTCTAGATTCATGGGGTTCACATTTGGGGAAATGTATTTTAATATATTGGTATAGAAATATTCCTAGTGATGAACAATGATGCTCTTTCATGGTATCCATCCAAAGGTGTTCCATATGATTATATATGTATTCTCTTGGTGGGGCTCTACCAGATGATTGTGGAAGACTTATCCATAATTGCAGGAACATTGAACTCCCAAAAGTGGAAAGGGAATATTTTAATCAATATTGATCCATTCTAGATTTCCATATAGG
The DNA here is from genome assembly GCA_963277665.1 of Viscum album. NCBI lineage: Eukaryota > Viridiplantae > Streptophyta > Magnoliopsida > Santalales > Viscaceae > Viscum > Viscum album. Next base: position 1,529,185,025 of record OY728120.1, on the reverse strand, counting down.
AGTTGAGAAAGTGTGTGACGATAGATCCTTTGTTTTGAATTCTAGAGGAGGTTCTTGAGTACATAGTGTATTTCGATGTCTCATGTGATGGAAAATGTTCGGTTATTATATTGATGTTAGAGGTTATTGTATACAATTAGAGGCAGTTGTAACCCCAGTAGAAGAAATAATCAAACAATAAAAAATATCTAGTAGTGATAGTCTTCACCCAAAGGATTTAGAGGAACTACTTTCAGTGGGATCACTTTGTGGTTTACTCAATCCATCAGTGTCTCTTATAGGTCTTTTCGTAATGTGAGTTTTAATAGAGAGATCAATGCTAGTTAGAGTTCTAATAAAACTACAACATTTAAATAATCCATACTTTGGGAAAGTTAAACATTGTATAATATTAATTTTTCAAAAATTATCATGCACTCTTTGTGTAGGAGGGTTCTCATGAGTTGGATTCCATAATTCTAGCCTTAGCGGGGGTGAAGGGTATAACTTTTCATCTGTTGATGGTGTTGATTCATCATCTCGAGCATGTGATAGAGTCATAAAAATGAAACATCAATTGTTTTTTCCTCTATGACAAGATATCAACTAGGAACTTAACACACACACACACATACATATATATATTTTCAAGAGTTAATTATGTTATCTTGTTCATGGTATGGAAGGTGGTTCCAATCATGATGTAGAAGGAGGTGATGTGAGAGTACCCCACATATCCCTTAGTTCAACATAACATTTTGTAGAATATCTAGAACGAAAACTAGTGGTATCTTTTCTGGTTTTAAATTTTGTAGATTGTTTCTTAGATTATCTCTCAATGCATCACCTATTAGCTGGTTAAGAAAGAGAACCACACTCTGGTAGTTGGTTTTAGAAACATGAGATCACACAGTAAAAATGGGATTGAATATACATGGACTTTAGGAAATGGATTCCATGATAGGAGAAGTGTTAGGACACTATCTAAGTGATATTTGGATGACTCATTATGATAGAACACTTCCATGCTATTAGGGAGTAGTTTTCAGGGAGAGAGTTTGGGGAAACTGTATATACGAGAGATCATTCACCATCATAGGGTGCCCATGAGGATTATCTCTAATTGTGATGTGTGGTTTACATTAGGAATTTTGAGAGGCCTACATGATGAATTCAGAAACCATGTGAAAATTTTTACATCCTTTCATCCTTACATTGATGGGAAGATAGAGTGTACTATCTAGGTTTTGGAAGATCTGTTGAGGGATTGCATGTTATACTTTTCGCAGATTAGGGAATATCACTCTCCCATTATAGAGTTTACATACATCAATAGCTACCACTATAATATCATAATATAACCTTTTTAGTACCTTTAAGAGACATCCTTTAGGTCACCGATTAACTAGATAGAGAGTGGTGATACATCTCTTATGGGACCACAGATTGTGCTAGTGACCATTGAGAGGCTCCATTTCATGTGAGAGGAGATGATGATCAACAAGATCAGGAAAAAATATTATTCAGATTATCCGCATAGGCACATGGAGTCTGATATGTGATACAAAAATTCCATGAGAGTATCCCTATAAAAAAGTTTTAAACGGTTTTTCTAGGGATATATGTTGTCACTGAGTTTCATGAAGATGTTCGAGATCATGTTGAGGGTCAGTGGTGATGCTTACCTATATTCCATACCCCCCACATCTAGAGCATGTCCAAGACATCGTCTTTGAGTTGAATATATAAGGATGTGTGTATGACTCCTAACATGTAATTAAATTTGGGGAGATGGAAACTTATGATGGAGCTACCATTTAGGAGTACCTGGTGAATTTCAGATTCGATAGGAGGATACACTGTATGGTGGACTATTCCTGTGGTTTACATGTTGTGGTAGCATTGGAATGTGCATGACAGTTCCCATGAGTGGTTAATCCATTTGAATACTCAGTATAAGGTGTTTTTTTGTTATATTTTTCTTATTGGGCATGAAAATATTATGGATGGATTATTGTATATACCCATTTTTTCCATGTAATACTTTCGTATATTCTGTATATATTTTCAGAACCTAGAGTTGAAATAACATGAAATTCTAGGGACCAGTGTGTCTAGAATTAATTTTATTTAAATATTAAATATATTTGATATTACACATATATCATTTAAAAAATAAAATGTGATAAATATTAAATGGAATCACATATAAGAAATCATAAAACATGAATTAGTTTAGAACACATTATTTACCCAAGAGGTAATCTAAAAATTGGTTAGTGTGAGATGATCATAATTATCTCTTATTGGTAGAACATTTAGATGATTAATAAATAAATAATTTATTTTTAACTAAACTAAATGTAAAAAAATATATCACTAGAGTAAATCATCCAATTTTAGATTCATAATACTTGGAAGTAATCCAGACCATATTGCCCTCATCTTGATGGAAAATCACCTTAGACAATCATGAAAGGCATGACTATAGCATATGAAATCATAGAATATGAAATGTCTTCCTTAAATCATTATAGAGTTTATTATTTAACGAATAATGATCCAATATATTGGTGTAAATATTCCATTAGTGTATAATTCCCATTTCGATTAACTAATTTAGTGGATAAATGAAATATGATCTAACAACGCCAATTGTAGCATTAACATAAAATCTTGAAAAAATTTATTGCATAATATATGGGGTTTCTAACAATAGAAATCCCCATTCTTTTTATTTGTACATGAATGCTTGGAAATAATATTTAATTCATTTTTCATGTTCATTCCTCCCTAAATTTCTACATGTTTATCACTGGTTAGACCCCACGGTCCATGTTCGACATTATCTTGCTATACTGAGCCTGATTGGACATGTAAGATCAAAATGAATGCACTAAAGATACAATTATTGTTTATAAAAAGACTTATCTCATATTTTTTCTTTTCAGGGAATATTTTTAGACAATTTAAGATCAAATAATCCGTGATTGATAGTTCTGAGAAATGCATAGTGCGTTATGTGAATAAGAGTTCACACTGAATAAAACTAGATTGGTTTTCTAGAATCCGGAGTTAGATCCACTAATCTCAATTGAAGATAGGACTCAAATTGAAGTAGAAATTTTAGATTCATGGAATGGTAGGTAGATCTAGAATACTATGAAAACATCTACTACACATCATTTACTATGATCCCCTAGCTATGATAGATAGAGTTTGGTTGTTTACAAAGGATCAAACACTGTGTATAATCCCTATACTCCATGTACCTACATACTTGTGTGCATGATCCATGTGATAGATCACCTGAGCAGAAACATTCCATGTTCTAGATTACATGATCATGACCAGGGTACATGGGAAGCAACTCATGTAAAGAGGAACATGGTGTACTAATTTACATTATCATGGAGTAAAGTACGTGGATGTGGATCTAATACTTAGAAAAAACCATGTATATATGTGGGATCACAAGTGGTCGGGGAACACAATGAATATCCATCACATGTAATGAACTCCTCTTTTCTTGGTGAATATTGTATGCTTAGGGAAATTTTACGGTTATAGAGCGATACCACAAGATGTGTGGGTCCTCTCCCACATAATGTACCCCTTGGTGCATGTTTAGGAAACATCCATATTATTTATCTCCAATTTTGAAACATATAAATTGTACCATGAATATCCAATCCTTATTGATTTTCTATATAGAATTTTATGGTTCTTTCAATTGTAACCTTCAATATACGAAGTGATATTTTCACGAAATGATACATTTTTAGCTGATCCTAGAAAATGGTTTTGATAATGAAAGATGACCAAAGACACATAGAGGGGAACATTCATATTAGGCATTGATGGGTTATCTATTTAACTCCATATTGGAAACCTTATGCTGGGAAATGAATGGGTCATCTACCAACATCTATATTTGTTTAATCATATTGGCTATGGAATGGATCCTCTACTAAATCCAACAGTGGTACCAACCTATTTAGCTGGTCAAGGGTAGTATAAATATTCCTTGAGTGGAACCAATGAGTTAGAATGTGCATGGTTCCTCATCCATATTATAGTGTTGAACCATTCTTCTAGGTAGGGCATGGTCCTCTACTAACTTCTAGAGTTGAATCCTCTAGCTAGGATGGCCATGGTTCCACTACCAACACCTTGAGTGGATCCCTATAACTAGGTCTAGTCATGGGTCACCTACTAACATCTTGAGTGGAACCAAAGCTAGACGGGGCATGGTTCTTCTGCTAACTCCATAGTGGAACCCTCTTTCATAGTATTGAATGGGTCCTTGATGAAATCTGAAGCTGAAATCTACATCTAGGTTGGAAATGGGTCATGTACCGGTGAGTGGAACAATACTATTGTAATAGGGAATGGTTTTACTACCTATATATTCTGGCCCATCAACTATGATAAATGTGATATGGTGTTGTTTTTCATGGATGATTACTTCTGGGAAGACATGTCGGATATTGGGCATCAATAATGTGCATTAGGAACCACTATAAACCTTTATTTATTGGATGTGAAATGAAATAGTGGTACCCATTCTCTCTTGGATGGTATAATTTTTACTATGCATATATATATATATATATCTCTGTATACATAACATTTGATTGTGTTAATCACATTACATGAGAAATGAAGATGTACATATCAAGACACTTTTCAACGTGTAGATGTTGTTACTCATTCTCTATTTTTGGTTACGCTGGGTCGTATTTAATATCTATAGTATTTGTATTCTTGTTGTTTCTCTAATTTCTCCCCCTTCAACATTAAGGTTATTCTATGAGTTTTGTTCATACTAATCCCTTAATTGAATTTTCTCACATGTTTCATGTCTTACGAAGTAGACAGGAAGGCCCATGGTGTCTCTAGATGAACATAGTTATTATTGATAATAATGACCATATATGGTGGTCATAGCTTAGTGATTTTGATTTGGGATCTCCCTTCATCTTACTATCCAGTTTTGAAATATTATGACAACTTTCTAGTCTAACATTTGTTTCACCCCTTTAATTTTATTTTTTCACAACACCAATCTAAAATTTTCTAGAGGATGTACATTCATGTTTTTTCATGTATTACTTTTTATCTTTAATTTATTTTATACTCATCATTTCTATATTATGATGGTTTTTTATTTTTTTATCGAAATATAGTAAAATAGATCCAAATTTAATTATTCCATTTACATTTCTATCCACCACCTGGCCTACAGAGGTGGGATATGGGTAGTTGGGATCGAGCCCCAACCTTTGGCTGGTCCTAATAATTCTCAAACCAATCTATTGACAATGGATCTCCTTAAACATTAATTTATGTGAACTTATTATTTTCTCAAGGATGTCGCTGCATAAAATATTTGTAATTTTACTAGATATTATTTAATTTAATACATGAAAAAATCCTATTGTATTCACATCATATTTTATCTCTCTTAATCCATAGGTTGAAAAAACAATGAATATATAATAACCTTAAATTTGTAATATTCATAAAATCATTAAATTTTGGGAATAACATCATTCATAAAAATCCAAATAACAATTAAATCTTCTCTAATTACAATTCCCGTATATTACTAATAATATATTTTTTATAATTATGATAACTAGAATAAGATATCGATTATATATATTACATTATTTCTCACCCCAATAGATCATCTAAAATACAATTTTCAGAGTCACATTTTTGTTACTTAAAATAATATTCAAATAATATAGGGAGATATTGCATATTCCTTGACAAAAATTGATCTTCGATAAAATGAAGGTAAGACCCACATAAATAAATCAATGATCAATTATATTTTGTAGTATAGATTATATATATCACCTCGGTCTCACCTCATAATCATTAGTTCTATTATATTGATCACACATAATTTTACAACCATTTTAGAGTATTAAAACCCATTAAAATTCAATAGTTTGGGATTTGGAATATCTAACATTGATGTTTCACTATTATGATAAAAAATATTCATTCATTAATTATTATAAAAATCAAAATTAGATAATTATTTTTCCTATTAAAATCATGGTAAATATCAATATTTTCTACCTAATATTCATTTCTTCGATCATTAAATAATAATAATGATATTAACTCCCTGAATAACATTACAACATCATCAAAAATAATTTCATCAAAAAAAATAATTTATTAATTTAAAAATAATTTCACCATATTGGAACTACATGACAATCTGATATATACCTAGTATAATAAATATTAATTTCACATTGATCTTGAAAAATCATAATTCTTCTTTCGTAACTCATGTTCAACATATGAACTCTAGAAAATGAAATCTCAAGAATCATTCAAAAAATATATCAATATATTATTTAATCTTCTTTGCTTCAATTTTTTTCATCAATAGAAATATCATTTAAACATATATACATTTTTATAATATCCTATTAAAAACATTCCAATTATTACTAATTATTTATCTTATGTGAGAGTAATGGTTATCATATTTAGATTTTAAATATTCATATTTAATATCACAGATCAATTTATCTTAATTATTAAACCATCATCTAATACATGTGGTACACAATTTTGTTCCCACATATAGTAATTAAAACAAAATTTATTCTCCTTATACGTATTTTAGTAATCAACATCAAAATTAATTATAGAAATTACCTTCAAAAATAATATCCTATATTAAGATATTGAATTTAATGCTTGATTCAGTCAATGGAAATTTACCTAAAACCATATTAGTTTCTTGTATCTCTATGTATCATAACCATTGATATAGTTTATTGGAACATGCATGTAAAACACTGATTATATTTCTATTACAATAGCCTCCAGGATTATATCCACGACCAGGGTTTGTGGCTTGAGACTGTGTCAAAACACACTATAATGTAGAATAATCCAAATATCATATATGAAATCATTCATTTTCTATTGATATATGTATATTTTTAAAATAAAATTTATGATGGGATTTTAACTATAGTCTCCCAAAAATACCTACGTTTTTCTCAACATATCTAAATTCATTATATATACATATAAATTTATATAATTCGTTAAAAAAATTACATATTATTGTTATATATTATTACAATGAATTAATATTTCCAAACCCCTTAGAAGACCATGATCAAAATATAACCATATCCCTGGACCATGAACCCAGAGTCATCATATATACTTTGATATTACTATGGTCATATCTTGAAGGATAGAGGGATATGGAAATTTTATAAGTATGAATATGCCTATATAATATTAGGTCGACGGTTATTTCTATGTTCATTATTAAACTATGTGCATAATCGTTATCTCAATTAAATTTTGTTTAAAATAAATTCATCTTGCTAGTACATATAATGAATTAAACGCAATAAATAATAAGTCATTGATATTGGTCACATATACAAGATATCATTTCTGAATCACTGATATAGGTGAAATATATCCATGTTCATGTCCTAATATGTAAATCTAATAACGGTTGTTGGTAAATTTTTTTGTATCCATTATATGTGATTATACTTGGTCATTCGTTGTTTCTATTATTCCGAAAAACCTACATGGTCATGATACCAAATTTTCTATTATTTATTAGTAGTTTTTAAATGTTCAAAAAAATAATTTAATTCTCATGTTTTATCATAAATATAACCAATAAAAAATATATCATATAGTAAATGATATTTTCATTAATTATATACCTTTGTGGATTCTTAGAATTATTAAAACCCGGTTTTTCCATCTCATCGATTCAGTATTCAAGTCTGATTATTGAATAATATATTTCTAGAACATCCTTCTCATAAATTATATTCCTTTACCATTATAAAATCATACTCATTCTCATCCCCACTAAAATATTCCTACATCCTTATTGTTCTTTAACACATTAATTTTAATCGCTGAATCATATTCAAATTGTATATTAGAATGTAAACATGTCTTCTTTATAAAATATTAATTTAACATCATTATCTCTTCATCAAATACTTTTTTGAATAGAATATATCATCTATAATATATCTAGATAAACATATGTATCCATATGTAATTCATCATTTCTTATTTTACATTTTGAAGTGGCTTATAGAATAACATTTCCAGTAATATAACCTTTTCCACATGAGCAAAGTGTGTATCAAAATTGAATGACATTTCTCATCATTTCTACGCATAAGAATATAATCTCATAAACCATATAATGATCATGATGATTACTATATTTACATGAACCATAGTCATTGGACATTCATTCCCATTATGTCAATCACATCAATAAACAGATATAATAAACTTATTTTTTATATCTCATGTAATTATATTGTATATTCATGTATTTTTAAATTTTAAAGTCTTTAAAAATAATAATTATCAAATATATTAATTGATCAATATAAATATACATACTTTAATAGATCATGTATAAATATAGTTATATGTCATTTAATTCTGGATGTGTTCTTCAATATTCACCTTCCCATAAAATACTACACTATTCATGGGACACAATACATACACATTCATCTAGATTTTCAAACAAAAATACCCATAGATAGTATTCACTCATAATTAAGATAAATAAAAAACTCTTCCTAAAATATGAATTCATTCTCCAAATGGTGTTAGAGACAAATATTTATTCATATGAGGAAAAATAAATAATTAAGAATATAAATAAAAATGATTTCTATCTCAAAATTCACTCACCATTGATTTCAAATTTTTATATAATTTGAGATCATATTTCAATTTATATATGAAATATCTACTAGTAGTTTACATTATTTCCATTAATTGTTTTGTTAAAATGGTGGGTATCCATAATTATGAGATTTTATGGAAATCTTTATATAGGATAATTAGTCCATGCTGTCATTTTTATTAATAACCTGAAACAGTCTTAGTATAGGGCCCCATGAAAACACATATAAAATACCTCATGATGGTAAAACATCTCACATTAATTAAATGTTAATTATTTACCATATGTTTCTCTATTTATTGTATATTGATGATCTGTCTTATTCCAACATGTGTGACTAAAAACTGCTTTTATTTAATGAATGCATGTGACATAATAATTTTTTAAAACATAAGTCCTATTAATAATATTTAATATTAATAGTTTAATGGGTGTGATGATATAATATGGGTTTATACATTCGTATAAATAATCACCATTATTTTATATCACAATATGTGATTCCATGTATCTCTTAATATGATCTGGTCAATTACATTACTCGTATAAATTATATTATCCTAATATATAACATGATATCCTATAATATATATCTATGATATTAATTTAATAATTAATATATATCTTGGATGGAGGTAATCTTATATCATTATTCATTTATTTTATGGCCAACAACATTGTTTATTACATTTCATTATATTTTGATTGACCTTCTCATTGTATGAAATATATCATAACATTATAATCATATCCCACCAAAATTGTTATCAATGGTCTGAAAAAATTATTTCATGTGTGACAACCCTATTATATATTGATAATAATAATATTTCCATTTAGTAGAACATTTTTAATTATAGATTCATTATTTTTGTATTCCAAATATGCATTAGTATTCTTTTATGTTATTAGTATATACAACCTTATAAAAATTATAGTCATAAGACAATAAATTTACTTTTGAATCTTTATAGGTTCCAAAAATATTATCATACAATATTATTGGTGGTATATAGTAATAATTTATGTTATACATTCACTAAAAACTATATTTTAAATTAATTTATTTTATCCCATATTTTAATAAGTCTTTTTAGATTTTAGGAATAAAATATTGATATACATATCATTTAATAATTATTTTTGATTGATGAATATTATTTTTAATTAATTATATCTATCCTCGTAAATCCATATATCAAAAAATGTGATTAATCCAATGAAATAGTATATTTTCCTCATTTCTTGTGATGTTGCAACATCTGCTTCAATGTACCATTGCTTCTAAAGTGTTATCTTATATTAAATGTTTGGAATCATGAATGTATTTCAATATTCCAATACTATGTTTTTAAAATATTAATATTTCCAATAATTCAATTCTATCAATGAGTGTGAATCCTCAAATAATTAATTTTGATATTTAATTCAATTTATTTTTTCATTTATTCATCTTAATAACCTCTCTTGATACAATGATATAAACATTAGAGATATAAAATAATAAAATAAGCTATAGGACATTACCAGACATGCAATTCAAGATATATTTCAATATTATATATCTTTTAATATATAAATATATTATTTATAGATAAATCATTCCCATGATCTACTATCTACTTGAATTAAGAACCAAAAACATATTATATATTCAACTTATATGATACCATAATGAATTTTCAAAAAACCCATAATAAAAATCATATAATTTTTGAAAATCCTGCATAAACATTATATAACCACATGAAACACATCAAATAAAGGCTAAGATAAAAATATATTTAAGATGAGTTAAATGTAATCATGTGAAAATTAATAAAGACCATATATCAAGATTTTTTTGAGTATGGAATAAGATCCTAGAATATTATAATATCCACCTTTATCTTGGAACAAAAAATTTCATTACATTTATTTTTATAAGTATATAATGAATTTTTATTTGGGATAATCATCATTATAATTATATGGATAATAAATAAGGATATTTGGGTACTAGTTCAATACATAGTGACATACTATCAAAAATTAAATAGAAATTCATAGTAATAAATTGTTAGAGGATTACTATATTTCAACAAAAATATTATTTTATGATATTTTATCCCATGAACTATATGTAGAATCTCCCAAGGTATACTATATACACAATACAATGCAGGGTTGATTAAATCTTGGGGTACCCATCACATCATTGTATGTAAAACTTATTATGAAATTAATTGAATGAAATAGAGTGTGTTCCATATATATTATTAAATAAATAAAAACATAGATAACATATATTGAAAATAATATTAGATGAATATAAATAAAATATATAATATCATATAATAAATCATAGTGAAAATTGTGTAAATATCCACAAAAACCAATGAATGTAAGAGAAATTCATAATATTTTTCGATTGCTATAAAAATGAAAATTATGACTATAAATAAAAAATATCACCCAAATATAGAATTGAGAGAAATTTAATGTATGAATTAGTTATTAGTTTTTAAAATCAATAATAATAAATAAAAATTTAAAATTAAAATCTAAATTATATTACATACATTTGAATACATGGAATATAATAATGAAAATGTAATAGATGGTTTTTAAATAAATACATTATCCAAATAATAAAAAAAATATTAGGGAAATTATATAATTAAAATTCAATGAAAAGAAGAATTATATAATTTCCGAATGAACATTAATTTTTTAAATAAAAAACCATCAGTTATTATCTTTTCTAAAACATTGTGTTCTTGGGTGAAAAAAATCAGATTTAAATTTTCATTGGAAATATAGGGGTATCGAGATATTGATCAATGTTTATATCTCATTTGGGTATATTTTCTACAACAAAACATATCCTTGTTTTATGGATCATTATTTAGAGTAATATCTGTTTAGAGTTATTCTCATTGCCTATATAATAAAATTAAGCATATTAGATAATTTTTAGATGAAAGGAAACCCAACATCATTTCTCCAAATTCATTAGACTAGTTAGGTTCATTATTTTTTGATACTTAATTATAAATGGGTTTCCTATATGAACGTAATTTTCATGATTACTAGAGTTTTGATTAAATTTTTTCATTAAAAAAATTATTTCTTATATTTAGTCTAATATTTTTTTTTCATTAATTAATTGTCTTCTTTAGATTGTTTTCATGGGCATATTGATGACCTCTGTTGTAAACATAATTGAAAAATTATTTTCATTAAATATATATTTTTTCTCAATAATTGTTTCATTAGATAATCATTATGAATCGACGGTCCATATAAATAGGGTGTTCAAAATAAATTACATCCCAAAAGAGAGGGGTATATTATAGAACAAAAAAATGTTCAAATAATAAGATAATAAATAAGGATGATTATGAAGAATGAATCTGAACCAATAAAAGCACTAATATCTATGTAATACTCTTAATAATACGTTATATATTGAAGAAAAAATAGATCAATTTGGGAAATAGAATAATAATTTAAATACCTATAATTATATTAATAATAAATGTAGATAGTTTCATTGGACAAAACATGTCATGAAGAGGTAAAATATTTCCATGATTACAGATTCAGAAAATAATCATCTTACATTTAGTGTAATATAATTGCACTATATATAAAAAATATATATAACAAACCTATATTAAATAAAAATATATTAAATAATTATTTTATAATATTTTATGTTATTTTTTTATCATTTTTGGTCATTTTAAATTGTTTTTAATCATTTTAAAAGATAAAAACATTTGGGCCATCTTTAATTGAATTATTTAATTTCCATTTCAATTTACATTTATGGATCACCATTACGTATCTATAAGATCGAATACCAAAAAAATCATGAATCAAAATAAATTATAAATATATACATATACATGGGAGAGAATTCACCCACACACAGAAATATATATATTAATAAACATAGACATGGGGGATAAATAAACAGAGACAACAACCTTATAGATCGAAGAACCAACCTTGTAATGATTTATAAATTGATAAAGAGGAATACTTTTTACATATATTATGAATAAGTTACAATAATCAACCAATGATATAACTACCTGAATATCATTTAAATATACTAATTACATTTTTAAGGAGTAACAAATGAGGATTGGAATAAGAGAATAGATGATGAAAAATGAAATTATGAGACTGGGTATATACCATTTCTTATAATTACTCAATTACTAGAGGAAAAATACTCTAATGGATGTGGGTTTGGTGAATAATAAACAACTATTATATATATAGCTATACTACTGGGAGGAATATGTTTATTGATTGAAAATGAGAATAATTTTTTCAAGTGATTTTTGATAATGGTTAGGGTGTTTAGACTATGGGGGAGGACAATTTCGAGTAAAATTATTGAATTTGAATTTAATTTGTTAAAAATTGAAATAGTTTCCTCATTTAAGAAAAGTAATATAATTAAACTCCTATTTTAAAATCCTTTCTATTCATAACATCATTCATGATGATAATATATGATGATTTCATTGATACATCATAATTATACAATATTTTCCCATTTATTTTTTATTTATTAATTTCATGAATGAAATATTATATGATAACGTTAACCAAATTTCGTTGTCATGATTCCATACATGGAGAACATTTTATAAAAATAAACTTGTAAGAATGAGATATTAAAATTTTAATATATCCTCTAGATCATTTGAAATTAAAATTTTATTGCATAAATAGAAGTCCAAACATATTAAAAATTCATAAAATATACATAGTAAATTAGATTACACTTCAGTGGTGGCGTGGTGGTGAAGGAGAGTGGTACAAAAAAATCCATTCTTTCGGTGGTTCAGGGTTGGAATCTGGGGAGTCCGCTTTCAGGGCAAGCCTCTCCCCAAGGATCCACCAATATTTCCGAGTCACTCAGTCTCAACTGTGTGAGAAAAATGAGGTGCAGCCCAATGTGCTGACGGATTTCTTTGACAAACCATCGTTGATCGGGCTGTCACACTTTGGGATGCTCTACCATCCTGGAAATGTCTACTTACCCAAATGGGGCTCCACCTCAGAGCAGTGACCTCTTCCTAGGGGAGGGTGTTACCATTTGTGGGGGGTTCGAAAAAGAGACACATGGGAATTCCATTCAAAAAAAGAAAAGAATGATAATTTTGATTAATGATTTTATTAACCTATAATAAAATTTTATGAAATGATTTTAACCAGTATATAATATTTTGATATTTTAAAATATTATCACATATAATATATATACTATTTTACTATTTCGAATAAAAATCAAATATTTTTGAAAATTATAAATAATCCAATCATAAATACTTTTCATGTCTTGAATGAAAAAATTAAATATATAAATTTTAGTAATTAATTTCTCTGATATTTAAATTAAATATTTATCATTATTTTAATGTGATATTTTTAATAAAAAATGATAAAAAAAACCAATGTAATTTCTTTTTTTATTTCATCTAAACTAAAACATTATATTTAAAAAATTGAATATTATTTTATGTCATTTTATTATTCATATATTTGATTTTTCAAATCAAGAATCTATTTAAAAAATTACCAATAATGGACTCTTTTAAATTTAAATTATCATGTTTAAATACAAATGTCTTTAATTACATCATTCATATTCAATTCAATTCACTGTATATAATTCTCAAATAATAATTAATTAGTTAAAAATATTCTACATGCCTCATAATATTTCATTAAAAATATTTCTAATGTTTAACTAATCATTTTAATCTTATTACATTAGTGTTGCTGGTTGTGTTATTTTTGGGAGACCATGTCCTTATGGATTTAAAATGATTTATTATGTTATTTGCATATATAATACCTCATTTAAATAATTTTATTTTCATTGAATGTATTTAAAATTCATCTATGTCATTCAATATACATGGAAAATGATATTATAATTTATTATATTTTCAATTTTCTATATTTATGTCATTTAATTTTAGTCATTTTTTGTAATCTTTTAATTAATTTAATAAAAAATGATATACAATTCGGGGATAATTATATAATTAACAATGTATTAGTTTTAACATCAAAAAAATTATTTAATTCAATATTTAAATTCTATGTAAGAATATTTAATATATATATATATATATATTATAGGAATTTATAATATATCACACAGAAAATAATTGCATCCCCACTAATCTTAAGTTATGAGAATTTTTTTTAATATTTTCATCCACACTCTCTAATATAGTTACCCCTTAACTCATCATAAGATAACTATATAATTCAACATAAAGAGAGTTTACATGTAATCCCAATATGACCATACGAGGTAATCTTGATCTAATTCTACAAAACTGAAATTTAATTTACCTATGTATTCCATCATAATGAATTTGTATAATAATATCAAAAAATATAAGAATTATACTCATAAAATATTAGGGACACATCAAAACATACACTTTATGGTCTAGTGAATCAAATATATATTATTCAAATATAAATTTATGTTTATAACATTATTAATTTTTATTAAACTATGATTAAAATCATTTGTATCTTAGTTATTGAGAAATAATAATCCTAGGTGATACAACAAAATATATATCCAAATAATTCAATATATAATTCTAATTTGATTATTAAAGCCTATTTAACATACGATAACACATAGGGTGTTATTTACAATAAAGGATGAGATATAAAACCCATTAATGTAAATAAAAGGGAAACATTTGGATCATTTGAATGGGGATATATTAAAATTATGATGAATATAATATAAAATCGTAATATATAATAATGATAAGGCATATATGGGATTAAAATATGTGATATGATGTGAATGATATATTTATAATGAAATAAAAAATTAAAATTATCCATATAAAAATAATAAAAAATCAATAAAAATATTATATGAATTATTATAAAATGGAACCAAAATAATAATAAATCATCATATAGATTAACCAAGGTCTACTATAATGAAACCATAAAATTGTGTGTTAGTATAACTACACAATTACTATAAGAATGTTTTTAACCGTCATTAAAAATTAACCAAATGTACCATATTATGAGGTGTATTATTTAGATAATTTATTCAAGGGAAATATAACTTTGAGACAATGTAACACCCTCTGATTTGATCATATATTTTTATTTTAATAAATTTAATTTTTTTAGAGCATGTGACAAACACAACCCTATGTCTAAATAAACCATATTATAGTTTATCATAATGACCATTATATAATAGTATTTGGTTAAATATGAATAAAAAAATTTAAAATATTTATATAAATGTTGAATGAAGAGATTCTGTTGATTAATATGTACTCATCTTTTATAATATCCATTATATTCTATTAAAAAAATTTCCATCAACAAAATATTTTATATATTTTAATGATAAAATAATAAAATTATTTACACATAATATTAGAAAATTAATTTGAAACATTGGATTTTTTTTAAAATATTAATATAAAAATTAACATTTAGATAATTTTTTGGATTGAATGGATGGATTTTTTAGTAAATAATACGATATATGAATTTTCAATTAATCTATTTTATTTTAATTAACCTAGGTAATTTATATATATAATAATTTTTTTAGATGATGTTTAATTGAAATACGATTCATTATATTTATTATAATCAAACTAATTTAAATATAATAAAAATTATTCATAATTTTTATATGAGTTACATTTTTTATATAAAACATTTTTTTCTAGAAAACAAATTCACTAGGATTAATAAATTAGTATTAAACATTATTTAATAAACCTATAGATATTCAATAATGAGATATGGATACAATATTTTGAATCAAAAGGTTAAAATTTATTAATGAGTTTTCATTTAGTTCTTTCTCATTATGTATAATAATCGTGGGAAATATTGGTCACCTAGATAATGGTTAAATCGGTAAAACATAGTTAAAACCATGAGATAAGCCCTGTAAAAAATTTAATAGTGTCTTTTATTTTATTAGACAGAATAATATTAACTATTGATATTCAAAATACAAATAATTTTTTTTATAATTTTCAATTTATATTAGAATTTATATTATTTTACGTAATGAAAATTGCAAAATGTTACCCTCCAGAGTATCATATCTATAAATTCTTATATATGGATAAAAACATTTTTTGTCCTATTTTTTCTGTTTTTCAAAAAAGGAATTAATATTTTATCATTGAAATTCATTATTAATAATTAATGATGAAATAAAAAACCTTAAATGATTAATAAACACATACATAGTGACCATACATGTATTATAAAAATCATGTTCCTATTTTTAAATACTCCAAAAATAATATTTTATAGATGAGTAATAGAAAAGTTATATTATTAAAAATGATTATATTATATTATCAACATGTGAGATTTTTTATTCATATTCCATTAATATAATCATATTTTGAATGTCAAATTAAATGAATTATATAAAATATTAATTTAATGATATTATAATTTTTATAATACATTATTAAATTATGTAAAAAATCATAAAAATTGATAAATACTAAAATTATAAATAGAATGGGTCTAAAATTTCATCGCTATTTGGGTTTTGGTTGATTATTATCTTATAATAAAAATTATAATCCATTAATATTGAAATATATGATTCCACTATAAAAGGTTAAAATATTTAATGAAGGGGTTAAACCAAATGATAACATATAAAATGACATAAAAATATTTGAAATTTTCACTTACTGATGATATTTATAGTATATCAACTTTTAATTGCATTTTTTGTATTATTTTATGAATTATACTTGTGAAATACATTAATTATATTTAAATCTTTTTTGAAATTCCATGTGTGTCATTTCCCTCCTATAAAAAAAGAAACAACTTGAATCATTTATTTACAAAATAAATGAGGAATATATCTCAACAAAATTATTAATTATAATATTATAATAATCCATATTCCTTAATATGGGGTTTTAGAATTCATTAAAGACTATTCGATGAGTCCTTATGAATGAATCTAATGTATGCTTCCTGAATAACAGATAATCTACCTACCTGATCTCTTTCATTTTCTTTCTTCTTCTTCAACATTGAATATATATTATTTAAAATAATATAAAATACAAATTTACTAAATTTACATAAATTTAATTATTATTATGAAAATACCATTATCCACTATCGTATCTAATTAATGGTAAGTGTAATTAATGTTCATGCATACTTGTGGACCTTGGCATCTAGATAGTGATATAATTCATTTTCCACTACAATATTTCATATATGATTGTTTTTACATATTTAAATATTATAAAATATAATTATGAAATTTTTACTCTACATTAATTATAATATCATGTCTTCCATCTTGGCTTTCAATCCATTATAAACCAATAACATCACACTTGAATATATATAATGTTCCCACTCCACAAATCAATGTGTTTTGTTTTTCATGAAATCAATACATGGATTTTAATAATAAAATATTTAAATAATTTCTATTTTTTATTTTATATTTTAATGAATATTCTATGTTGAATTTTTATTTATGTTCCTTTAATTCAATTCATTAAAGTATGAATGCATCGTTCATGCATATGTAAGTCCTATCATCTCCATGAATTGTGTAACTAATTTTGATATGAATATATTTTATACTTGAAATCATATATACATATATATATTTAATGAAAATATATTTTCATTTACTCACAATTTAAATTCAATAGATGGTGGAACTGTGATCAAATTAGAAGGTCCTGAACAACCATACCAAAATTATCCAGAAAAAAGTATAAATTTAACACACACAAAAATGGTAATTTTAATAAGATTTTTGGATTAAAGGGTGTCCAAATCTTATAAGTGGAATATATATTATATTATATGTAAGTTATAGAAATTTTTATAGATTTGATAGTAAAATGAAATTTCTTACATTTTATGTTAAAATAATTTTGAATAAAGTCAAAGTCGAGGTAAGGTATTTTTGTCTAACTATTATTTATGTGTGAAATAAACCATATTCAATTATATTATATTATCAACATGTGAGATTTTTTATTCATATTCCATTAATATAATCATATTTTGAATGTAAAATTAAATGAATTATATAAAATATTAATTTAATGATATTATAATTTTTATAATACATTATTAAATTATGTAAAAAATCATAAAAATTGATAAATAATAAAATTATAAATAGAATGGGTCTAAAATTTCATCGCTCTTTGGGTTTTGGTTGATTATTATCTTATAATAAAAATTATAATCCATTAATATTGAAATATATGATTCCACTATAAAAGGTTAAAATATTTAATGAAGGGGTTAAACCAAATGATAACATATAAAATGACATAAAAATATTTGAAATTTTCAGTTACTGATGATATTTATAGTATATCAACTTTTAATTTCATTTTTTGTATTATTTTATGAATTATACTTGTAATATACATTAATTATATTTAAATCTTTTTTGAAATTCCATGTGTGTCATTACCCTCCTATAAAAAAAGAATCAACTTGAATCATTTATTTAAAATAAATGAGGAATATATCTCAACACAATTATTAATTATAATATTATAATAATCCATATTCCTTAACATGGGGTTTTAGAATTCATTAAAGACTATTCGATGAGTCCTTATGAATGAATCTAATGTATGCTTCCTGAATAACAGATAATCTACCTACCTGATCTCTTTCATTTTCTTTCTTCTTCTTCAACATTGAATATATATTATTTAAAATAATATAAAATACAAATTTACTAAATTTACATAAATTTAATTATTATTATGAAAATACCATTATCCACTATCGTATCTAATTAATGGTAAGTGTAATTAATGTTCATGCATACTTGTGGACCTTGGCATCTAGATAGTGATATAATTCATTTTCCACTACAATATTTCATATATGATTGTTTTTACATATTTAAATATTATAAAATATAATTATGAAATTGTTACTCTACATTAATTATAATATCATGTCTTCCATCTTGGCTTTCAATCCATTATAAACCAATAACGTCACACTTGAATATATATAATGTTCCCACTCTACAAATCAATGTGTTTTGTTTTTCATGAAATCAATACATGGATTTTAATAATAAAATATTTAAATAATTTCTATTTTTTATTTTATATTTTAATGAATATTCTATGTTGAATTTTTATTTATGTTCCTTTAATTCAATTCATTGAAGTATGAATGCATCGTTCAGGCATATGTAAGTCCTATCATCTCCATGAATTGTGTAACTAATTTTGATATGAATATATTTTATACTTGAAATCATATATACATATATATATTTAATGAAAATATATTTTCATTTACTCACAATTTAAATTCAATAGATGGTGGAACTGTGATCAAATTAGAAGGTCCTGAACAACCATACCAAAATTATCCTGAAAAAAGTATAAATTTAACACAAAAAAATGGTAATTTTAATAAGAGTTTTGGATTAAAGGGTGTAAAAATCTTATAAGTGGAATATATATTATATTATATGTAAGTTATGGAAATTTTTATAGATTTGATAGTAAAATGAAATTTCTTACATTTTATGTTAAAATAATTTTGAATAAAGTCAAAGTCGAGGTAAGGGATTTTTGTCTAACTATTATTTATGTGTGAAATAAACCATATTCAACACTTGTTTATTTTATGTGGTAAATATTGTTACCATTAATATCATAATAATTATTAAGTTTATAATTATCGTGATTTATAGATCTTTCATTTGTTCGATGTATTATGTTGTTTTTATTCAAATGTAACCAATGTGGATAGTGATTTACGTTCTAATATCATTTTATTCTGGAGTTTATATCCTTGACATTCCATTGAAGGGAATTTTCTGGTCATTTCATAATTAATAACGTTTATACTCCTATCTTATGATTATTCATTACTAATAATTTTCTTTCTTTCAATTTCATCATTTTATGTATTGAATCAACAGAATCAAATTGTTTAATGAAAAAATTATTTTATCCTCTATTTGATTGAAAATAATTTACCTATCATATCAAGGTATTCAAAAAAAATTATAATTATTTTTATGTTATTATATTATTTTTAAATTCATTATTATCCATGATTTAATATTCCAAAATTTTTTAAAATGAAATAATATTTCATATTCCAAATGGGGAATATTTGATTTTTCATAGAATTTGTTAATGATATATATTATTTTACAAAGAAAACATGGATTTAATTTACTACCATCATGATCCCTCAATTCCTTTAATAATACATTACATTTTTTCGAAGTTCATTAAAAAAAGTTATTATTTCAGAAAATGTTGTATTTTATTATGTGATTTATAAGTTATTAATATATTTTCTTCATGAAATACTTCAATGATCATTTAATATAATTTCTCATATATATTAGAACTCGTTTATATTACATAGAAATTGAAGTAATTATTTACCAATGATAATATTTTTTATAATTATATTAATTTTTTGTTTTTATAATGATGTAATACTGTTAAAAATTATTATCTTACACAAGATATTTTACGATGACTATTTTTATGTTTTGGTAGAATACATATAAATGGGATTCTTATTATAGGATAATAGGGTCATAAATTATATATCTCTACAGTGAAATTGGAAAATAATATTGTTTAATGAACTCATAGTTTATATGAGAGGTTATCTCATGACTGGTGGATGGTACACAAGAGGTTATCCTAATCCAGATAGAGACTATATAGGAGGTTAAACAAATATTGATATAGGTACACAACTGCATATAGAATGAAAAAAATGATATAAATCACTTAATATTTTGACTTAACATAATTTTTCTATAATTATTATTACATCCCATATATTCTAGTCAATTAATAGTTGATCTTAAGGCAATGTTATGTTCTCATGATCCACGTTCTACTATCCAACTATGATTCAGATATTATGAAAATTAATGGATTATGTTATGACTCATGATTTTTATATATGAATTTATTGGTATGTTTTTTAAATGTAGTTCACATGATTTCATAACCATTATGATAATAGATTGTTTAAATGATCACTGATATCTCCTTTTCTTAACCTTATTGAGAAAATATGTTCCCAGTCAATTATGTATTCTTTTCTATACAACATAATGAAACTATTTCGTTTTTATTTGTTTTATAGGAGAACTAGTTGTGAATAAATTTGTGGGTGATAATATTGGTTTTTTGAGAACGAGTTATTTATGTAACCATGTATCGATAGATATTAAAACTTTTTGGTTATAATGTGTGTTGTAATTCCATAATATTAATATTCAAATTATATAATTTAATATTTCTATATTAAAAGTATGGGAAACCATTTTTGGATTCAGATTAATGTAGACATACCTTTGTAATAAATGGTAACCAATCATTAATTCAAATCCATAGTATTGTCATTGGTATAATAAAAGATGACATTTTATATAAAATAATAGATTTTGTTCCACCGTGAAAATCATTCTGGACTAGATATTAAATGTTCATGTGTTTTTTGATTAGAAACATCTTGGAAGAATGACACTGTAAAGACTTGTATGATTTTATATCATACATCATTCTATTGCACAGTAAATGTTCCCTTACTACAAACCTAGTTTAGCATTTTTGGGGACATATTGGGGATTAAAAACAATTTCACCATAAAACAGTGGGGAGGATTTTGGTAAATAATTATCATGAATTATTTGTGTTACACCTAAGTTGTTATATTTTGAAAATATGGTTTCATTATTTAGACATATATGAAATATTATTCATTAATTTTCACTATGATTATTATTTTTTTAAGTTCACTCTATATATTTTTATTTTACATTATGATCAATGATAAAATAATGAAGTTGATGTGGTGAATATTATTCTCACATATTGAATTATTTTATTTGATCTTAGTCTTATACATTTTTTATATCATGATATATATCTATATGCAATTATTCACAACCTAAATTATTAAAGGTTTAGATAATAGTAAAAATCTAAATTTCATGATTATCATTACTAATCATTATAAATCCCATCTAAAAGATGTTTTTTGGAATGTGCTTCCTAAAAATATTCTTATTCTCTATCTTGTTGTAAATGATGTTATATTATGAATTTACATGATAGTATTAAATAATCCACACATCAATATATGTGGAAGGGAAGTAATGTTTTATAATGAAAACCATCATATGATTATCTATCAGTGCAAGGATTAATTTTAACACATGACAGAAATTAAATACATTTTTTAATGATTAATCATAAATATATATTTTTATCTAATATGGTTACAGAGAAACTAAAAAATAAATATCGTCCCACTCTAAGAGAGTTTTTTATGTTATTCAATAATAATTCCCTATTACTCAACAAAATTGTGGAGTTAATTTTTAGAATTTAACTCGAATCTAGTTTTAAATATAATTAAAAACTCTATATAAAATATAATTAATTGGGATACAAGAATTAAAAGGAAAACTCATGAAAAAACATGATAATAGATTCACTTAGACATGATTTTTACCTAGGGATACAACAAATTTTTTAAGATGAATGATGGATCAATGTTACTCAACATTGATTCTTTTAAACATTACAAGATCACAATCAGGAATAATTTTCATATTCCCAATATTGATTTTTATTATCAATTATACATGGGATAATATTTTTCTAAGATTAATAATTTATCAGGATACTATTAATTGAGGATAAAAAACACATAACCAAGACAAATATCCATTATCATGACACACATATTGAATTTATAATTATTACATTATGCCTTACTAATTTTTGTTATATATTCATATAGTTATTGAATACTAAATTTAGAGATGAAATTTATTATTTTTCAAAATTATACATAAATTAAATACATATATATTCAAAGGTTAAGGAAGAGAATCCATATCACATGAGTATAATAATGAAGACCTTATAGAAGGATACATTTTTTTTAAACCAACCACATGTTAATTTTGAATTTTAATTTTTTTTCATTTTCTTGTAATATAATCTTAAATGTGGTTATATTAGTTGAATCATAAAGGATATAAGATATTTATCACTTTAAAAATCCACTAACTATGACTTAGATCCATTGTTATCAATGATTAGTTTATTACACCCCAACCCTTGAAGCCTAGATCCATTTAATTACATTATTTTTTTGGAATGATAACATGTAAAAAAGACCAATGGACCAATCAATTTAGTAGTTTTTTAAATCTAGAATACATACATGGATCCAATTTTATATTGGTATTAAAAAACATAATTCATTATAACATAAAATTAATAGCACTCTTGAAAGTCATTTCAATAATTAAACATTGTACCCTAGGAAAAAGAAAACAAAATAACCCTGATTTAAAATTCTGATTAAGTTTATGGTATTGTATAATATATCATAAACATTGAATTAATAATCAAAATGTATGGAATAAGAGATGATATAATGATTCCATCTCAATAATCACATGAGCTTAAAACATGACTATTGATATTCATTCTAATCAAATTATTATATCGAATAATAATAATGATGGAATTAATACGGTTTTATGTCTTCAATATAATGATATATGCTTAAGATAGGAATTATAATGATCTATCGTCAATGTAGTTATATTATTTGTGTAGAAACTCGTCTAATTATTGATAAGATCTATCCTTCTCATAATTAAAAACCATTGGAATCAAATTTCAATGGGTTTTTGCCATATTCTTTTGTCACATGATATAATCAAAGCCTCAATAGGCATTAAATAAATAGTCCCCATCCCAAATCACGTCTTTATAGACCATTTATATCAAATGAAATAATCAAATTAATTATAAAAAATGGGGGTTATCATATTCTATATTTGTTGAAGGATTAAATATATCAATATTTCCCCAATAAATCAAATAACATTCAATGTATGAACAATATGTAAAATACAGTTTACATTTTTGGAAATAATCATATATATCATTAAAAACAATTATATAAAATGAAATATAATTTTCACTGAAAAATATTACAATATGTATATTGTTCCATTAGAATGTCATCAATCATAGAAGAAAGAATTTTTTCAATGAAAAATTGAACCATATAATTTTTTTAAATAAAATCACTTAGAAGATATAATTAAAATTAAAAATTGTAATACAAATAAATATGAGTGATTAATGATATTAAATTAAAACTGGGTATAATTGAAACCACAAAAATGAAAAAATTGGTTAACATGGTGTATTCCTCATGGAAGATATTGTGAGAGAAGAGTCCCTTACCATTACATCAACATGTCAAGTGTGTATTTTCCTTATAAAATAATAATCATATGTTAATTATTCACTTCATTATGAATTATTTTCATGGAAATTGTTACATTTTTCCTTAATTTATTATAAAATTTTATACAAATACATAATACATTTTTTTAGGTTGGGTGTTTTGATAAAATTTGGTTATTGTGTCATAAAGTTATTTTGGATGGTCGTCTGTGGTCAAATGTGTAATTATATAAAAATCTCTAGAATGATAAATAAATCATATTATAATAGTTAAATATTAATTATTATTTAAACAATTTCATGAAATATGGTTATGAAAAATGAACCAACATCACAAACATAGAAAGGTTAAGTTGTATGTATGCAAATCTAACTGTCCCATTTTTTCATGTTCATTACGGAAAAATGATGGGTAACAATTAATATATATACACTGATAATTATAAAATAAATACCATATTATTTAATCATAGATAATTTTATTTATATTTATGGAGATTTAAAATCATTGACATTGCATCAAGGTGGTAGTAGTCTACATGTAACAAAAGACGTTATCACATTTTTTAGTGTGTGAAATGGGTTGTCAAAAAATACTAATTTATAAATCGATAAAGGTAATTATATCATTAATGTCATATATATATCATTTTTGTAACCTATGATTAAATAAACTCTCCATTAATAAATTCCAGATTATATGTGAATGCATCACAACACATTGAGGAGGTGGTTGTTCACACATTCATAAATGATATTATCTTTTTTAAAAAAAATTAAATTCAGGGAGGTATATATTACATAATTATTAAAAAATTATAAAGAATAAAAATATCATATATATAGTATAAAAATAAATTTTCTATCATAATTCTGAACCATGATATGTGGTAAAGAAGATATGAATGACATCAATTCCCATGAGGTTGTCCATTGTACACACAGATGGTTTTTTCAATACCCATTTGATGGAAGGGTAGGTAGGTGTTGGTAAATCCATTAAACAATATCAATATATTTTAGAAATTTAACTTATGATACAATAATGTAATAAATATAATTTAATGGTTTGAGATATAAATAAAATAAAATTGATCATTGAATAATGTTACCTCTATTTTTGGAAACTAATATTAGTTTCATACAAAGGGTGTCCATGTATTTATTTATTATTAATTATTGGATTATATTCCAAGAGGATAAATTTTGGAGATTATTTTGGTTGATTTTGGATTATCCAAATGTCTTGTGAGGTGTCATGAAGTGGGAAGAGTGAATTATATTATATAATTGAGGTGGCGTGGAATTCCTGTAAGTATAAAAAGGTAAACAATATCTCAGGGACTCCCATACATCATGTTAACCAAAAAGAGAAATATTATAGATTAAGGTGAAAGAATGTATGATCACGACATCCACCACCCAAATGGAAGTTCATTTTTATAATTTTGTTCTTTAACTTTTAAAAACCCCCACATATATCTTTTTGGATTTTAATAATGTAACTTGTTTACTAATATATATAATTTAACCATAAAAACTAAATTAATGTTTTATATATTAAAAAACCAACCCAATGAATTATTATTATTATATATAATTTACAAAATTAGAATTTATCATTTGTTGGAAATTAATTTTTATAAAAGTTCATATAATGTTCAATAATAATACTTTATCCCGAACTATACTGCCATGGTTTTCACTATTTAGGGGATGATTTTTTAATTATAAAATCTAAAATTTTTATAAATATATATTGTTTGATAATTTTTTCACATAAGAATTGATTGTAAGAATATAAGATTTCTATTAATTTCAAGTCATTTAATAAAATATGATTTCTTATAAATAACATTAATAAATTTTTTTTAATTATTTACATCATTAAATAATTAAAATATCATGAAAATGGAAGAATTAAAATATTATATGTTTGAAGATATTTAACATTACCAATTAATCTACATAAAATAATGTAACACAATAATTGACTCAATTTTCTTTGGTTTTATTACTTTTGGTATATCATTATTTACTTAACTATTAAATAAAAAATCACTAGAAAGGAATTTATTATGGATTTTAAGATGCTTACTTTTATATAAAAATAAATGAATGATTACAATGATAAAAGTACCTGATTAATATCTCAAAATTAAATGTATGACTGAAAATATGATGTATTTTTTCATTTCTGAAGGCTTTATTAATGTTAAGGGTACAAAACATCCCTTGTTGTATTTTCTCATACACAACATATAATATAGGTCACCATCATGGAATAATATCCCCCTAACTGATAAAATTAAAAATAATAGGTTCTATGATGGATATATTGGCATCTATTAATTTTAGAAATGTTTCTAGGACATTTTCCCCTTATGTTTATTGTTTGTCCAATTTATTGTTTTTTTACTATAATCATCGTAATTAATTTTAATTAATTTAACAATTATTTTTGGAAAAATATAGTTCATTTTATTAGAACCTAAATATTATGCTGATTCCAACTATATATATACATTTTTTAAAATTAATTTAAATAATAATAAAATTTAATTTTTTAACAAATTCCACATAAATGGCATGAATATATGTCCATAAAGTGAAAATATTCAAAATATCATTGAGAACATATTCATACATTGACATAAAAATTATTTAATTTACCTAAATTGGGTTATTATATGTATAATTTATATATTGTGACTTTCAAACCAATTCAAAACAAAATTTATCATTAGTATTAATTCAAACGATTTAAGTTTTCAATTGAAATGAAGTATTTTAAACTATTCATCAACATATGAAACATCTCTAAAAATTCAAAAAAATATCCATAAGAAAATTTTGGACATATAAATTATAAAATTATTTTTATTTTGTATAATATAATTTATATATGTTTCAAAATTTAGTTTATTGTAAGAGTTCCTTTAAAAGATGATAAAACCTTCTTTAGTAAATTTAAAATTTTTATACATAAAATAGATTTGTTATTATAATTTTCATATAAGAATAATTTTTGAATTTTAAAAAACATTATTTGATAAAATTTATACATATATATATAGTAATATTATTGTTAATCATATTCATAACCACTAATTTAATGTCTAGGAGAAAACTATTAAATTTTTAATTTTAATTGTAAAAGTCGATCTTCTGTGATACTCATAATAAATCAAAATTGTGTTTTGAGTAAGATTTACATGGTACTTTGTATAAATAAATATATAAAAAATTAAATTTATTCTAAAATGAAAATTATTTAAAATCATCGGTTGTTACATTCACCCCACCATAAATAAATTACATCCTCTCAATTTAAACATGATTATGGTAATCAATGGTATGATATTTGAAAATAATATTATTTAGAAACAAAAATTATATATATGATTTAAAATATATATTATTTCATGAATTTCAACATTCCATTGATTAATTTTTTATTAATCAAAACCATTAATCACATGTTTTTTAAATACATATTGAAAATGTACTCCCAAAAAATTTGATTATTTTTCATTATTCTCATAATTAGTAAGATAATGATAAAATACTCAAATTAAAAAATTCATGATTCAAAAAATAGTTATATGAATAATTCTACTATATCTATGTTACTATAAAATTGAAGTTCATGATTTATATCCTAAATTGGGGTATATTATTTGAACACATGGAAAATTTATTTTCCTAGAGTCTCATATCCTTACAATTAAATAATTATATATTGGAAAAAAACATCATACACATCAAATGAAAACCACGACATCAATTAATTAATCACTTGTAGAGAATATTTATTCATTTTCATCATTTTTCAGGTTGTATCATTCAACAATTTTCACATGCGGGAAAATACTTCTTTCACTTCGTCCCATTATACATTATCCCCAATAGTCCTCATCTTCATGTGCTTCCACATGAATCTATAATACATAGTTAACTCTTTATATCTCTAATTAGATCAAGATATTTTGTCGTCATAAATGAATTTTTTTTGATACTTTATTTATTCAAAATAATGGATTATGGACTCGAAATATATTATCCTTATTAATATTTGGATCACATGGATTGGTGAGGTTCAAAATAAACATGTATGTAACCATTTCTAAATTATTATGGGCATTATATTGGGTCATATCATTATGTATCTTAACATATAATTTTGAATCTATAGAAATACCAATTATAAACTAATTTTTTTCATATCCAATATCAAAATCACAGACATGGTTTCGTTGTGGCACTATTCTATTTGAATCCTCAAATTCAGTTACAGGGATATGTTCCACAATCTATTATTTTTTAAATCTCGTTTTTAATGTATCTACTAAATATCCCATCATAGAATGTATAACTCTATGACCCCTGGACCCCAGAAGTGGTTCAAAAAATTATTACATTGTATAGAATAAAATTAATCAAATCCTGATGCACAAATTATTTTATCTGTTTTCATATTGTATATTACATCACAGAACCCATTTATCATTGAATTAAAATACATAAAAAATAAAACAAAATCCTTGAAAATATTAAAATTTATTTAATTTTATATTTGTTTTGATCATTTAATAAATTATTGAATGATTGGTTTTCCTTGAAGGTTGTTTTGGGTATTTTTCAAAAATGTTTTTAAAGATATTTGTGACGATTCATGGTTTATTAATTTTCAATGCATGGTTATACTATGTTTTAAAACCTAAATGGAAGTGGGTTTCATTGTTGTGCATGGTTTCTCCATTATTTATCTATGTGTTCCATATATATTGATAGGGGTCGCATGGTTTTCAAATATTTAAACTATGTGTCTAGATTAAGTGACATGTTCATTAAGGGGATATATTTTGTTCACATAGTTAGGCGCTTGGTTAGTAATAACCAGGTGATCTAAACCATCAAACTATTCATGTGATAATTAATGTTATGAAAATATTAAATAAAATACCAAACCCCTATAATTCATTGTAATCACCTCAAACTAAATCATAAATTGATTTTCATTCATTTCGGAGGCTTGTACGTGAATTTTGTATCCAAAAATATCATATCATGGAAGATTGAAGCCCAAAACTATGAAGATATATTCCCTTTTAGTGAGTTCATTTCTTCACTGAATGGCATAAAATTATTAAACATTATATATAAAAAATAATGAAACATGAAATAACATAAGCTAAAAAGTTCATTATGTCTAGAAGTGGAGAAGATCGAGGAAATCCCCTCAAACAATTGTAAAACACTCAATATGAAGAGAACATGTGCTAGAAAAAAAAGAAGCCTTTCATCCTAATTTAGTTTAGGAGCTAGGAGATCAGCAATCATATTGCACTCAATACATGCATGATGAACCAATATATTAGAATGAATGAAAGCCTTGGAATCATGTATGGAATAGATAATAATATAGGGGAAACCCACATTAACCTTTAGGGAATTAATCAAAATAGTAGAATCTGATTCAATTTTATATTGATTAATGGATCATAACCTACACATATTAAGACCTAGGATTAGCCCTAAAGCCTCAAACAACACTGAATTAACCTCACAAAGTAAGAAGAAAATACCAAAATAACTGAACCACGATCATCCCCAAGAACACTACCACCGCTCATGGATCCATGTACAGAAGTACAACCTATATTTAATTTTAGTCCATTGAGAGTAGGTTTTCACCGCACTCATATGATTGAAGAACTCCACCCAAAGATTGTCGCATCTATCAATGTAACTTATGAAACCAAGGTTTGAAGAACCATGGAACTATTTGAACATTTATGTAATGTCCCGGACCTCTCTAGTCCATTACGTTGTGAAAATGAACAGTTAGAGGTGTTTTGGAAGGTCAATGTGACTTGGTGGTGCGTTTCGGTGGATTTTTAGGAAGACTAAAGGGCAATAGCTTTCGCACGGGCTGTGAATGGTTTTTCTAAACTGTGTGGCCAACCCATGTGAGGTTGGTGTTAAAGGTAGTGGCTAACGCATGGTTAGCACACGGTCTGGCTAACCGTGCAGACTAACTGTGTGAGGAGTGTTTGGCGAGGCTGTATCTAACACACGGTTATCACGCGGTTTGTCAACTCGTGCAGACTAACCATGCGAGCATTTAATCTTAGATCCTAAAATTGTCTATCTAACACATTTTGCCTCTAAATGGTTCGTTTAAGCTCTTAAGCATACATAACTCCGTATTACACTTTCTTGAAGGTAGGAGAACCACTCCCAAGCATTTTGGAGACGATCCAAAGGATTCTCTTGGCGAATTGAAGCGGGTTTCTAAAGTTATGTGATCGTTCTTGTTTGGGATCATATACCTACTTAGATATACTTCTCTTCTTCCCTCGGTTTCTTATATCTACGCCTGTTATGGGTAGTTCTATGTGTGTGGATTCCAAATATGTTGAGCTTTGGTCTTGATCTTGCTAGGAGGAGAGATCTAAGGCATGTTTTTGGAGAATCAACATGGCTTTCTTGTGCGTTCTTCGTTGTTGGGGTTTATTCAGAAACCCTGTGGTAGGGGATTCATTGATTCTCTTTCTTTTATGTCCAATTGTATTTTTAGAATGTTTAATCCCCCTGTATGATAAATGGAATTTACATAATAATTATTTTAACCAGATAGAAAAATTGATATCTATTGTATGTTATTGCCTCATGTTTTTACTAGATAGTGTGATACCTATGCTTTCTTTTATTTGTTGTTCATTCTTGATTGAAATTTGTATAGAACGTAAATTGGGATTAATTTATAATTCTCTGGTTAAGGATAAAGAGGCATGAAAATGAATCTGGTTCTTGTTGCAATTTGATGTTAATCAAATTGCCATAGTAAGCATGTTTAATCTTTTGTGATAGCTTTCTGGTTATGTTCCCAATTTTGAAGCAACAGATTAAAAATATGTTAATTCAAGTTGGTTTAAAGATTTTATTGTTTGATAATTCTTTGAAGGGTTCTGAGTTACCTTCTTGACTGTTAAAGGGCCAAGATCCCAATTTTTGTGATGGTTACTTTCTTGTTTCTTGTGATGTGATGTGATCCTGGATGGTTGTTGTGATATGTGGGGGAATATAGGCCTTTTGGTTGTGGCAGAAGATGATGCCTAAGGTGGCGATCTGCATCGGTTTATGCATGTGGGTGTCAGGGAGGACAGTGGGGTTGATGGAATGGGATGGATGTGATTGTTGGTTACCTACTGGTTCTTTGGTTGTGTATTCACTCTACTTTTCCCCACTGCTCAAGGAAGCTGGTCTTGCTTACCCTTCCCCCAAAAGGGGAGAAGAAACATGGGGTATTCTACGTGCATTCCGTGTTTAGCTTCTCAAGGGAGGATGGGTCTATGCTCTTGAAATAAGCGACAATGACTAGACTGGTAGTACATCTACCCACCGTGTTGATCCCCCATGTGTTTAGTAGCATATAATGTTTTTTTAGAATGCCTTGGAATATTTGAAAGTAATTATTTAATGAATAATTGAATAAGTGGTGTTAACCCATAGGGTTGGAGTTTTCGGAACATAATGATGAGGTTGAAAACTGTTGAAGGCAATAATTGAATTTGGGTGTGTTGCTAATGAAATTTAATGTTGATTGGTTCATGGTAAATTAATGATTAATGAATTAATTAACGTATAATGGAATAGATAAAAATGTAATGATTTAATATAATAAATCTTTATAAATGTTTTTGTTCTTACATGATACCTTGTCTTAGAAGTGGTAGCCCGGAGTCCGCGAGACGTTAGCTGCAGTTGTGTCTAAGACTAGGTTAATCCCATAGTGTGGTTGTGAGATATAGTATTTTTTTCACTTTTTTTGTTTCTATACGTTACTCCACCCTGTCAGTAAGGGAAACTAACACACCCAGGATTTGGATCCCTGGGGGTGTTTTCCGTAACATTCTGGGGGGAGGATTAATGGCTCACTACCCCCATTAGACCATCTATCTTCTCTTGGTAGATACTTGTTCCAATAGGCACAACGGTTAGTTTTCCATATTTTAAGCGTGTAGAGGGATATAATGGATTGTGGTAATTCACACACATATATTTTGGATATAGTATCATATGGACTACTATATGTGTAATGTGTATAGGTTTTGATGGCTTGAGGATCTGTACTCGATGTATGGGCTGTAATGGCTTGAGGTATAATACCTGACCTATGATACACATTTTGCGAGCTATGAGGGATCACAGAAACTACCTAGTTACTTTTTATTGTGATGATGGCATGGTGCTTCTCCCACGTTTCTGCGGGCATGCCTTTGTGGTGCATGAGGTGCAGATTGTGGTGCTTCGCCCAGGTGTGTGCGGGAAAGCCTTTTTGTAGAGAGATGCAAAGGACGTGCGACGTTGGGGCAAAGCAGCAAACCAGTGGGGAAGTAGTAGTAGGTTACCCTTGATATTCTTTATTATATGATATATTCTTGTATCCATTACATAGTGATTTTAGCCATGGTGAGGTTGGGATCTTAGTATACCTTTTATGTGATGAGTTAGTTCCACTTGTTGTTCACTGTGATTTATCATGCTTTCATTATTTTTGCACGAGAGGCTTCGGGGAGGATCCTATTGAGTATATTTTTATACTAATCCTACATATATATAAATTGTTTTCAGGTTACTTGGGGCAGGTTGGAGATCAAGCCAGTTTCTACTATCTTGGGGTTGCAGGAGTTGTGTGGGCTTCTGGTTGCAACTGTTTTAATTCCTTTTGGGTACTTGCAGTTTTTCCCCTTTTTGGTTGTTTTATATTTGAAGGACATTCCATTTGTGCACTTGGGTTTCATTTATATTTCCAGTTCTGAGATGGATTTGATTGGTTTCTATTATATCTCTCGCTTTCCCATGTGTTCTCTTAGAAGATAATGCCTCCCATTTGTGTGTTATTATACCCTCAGTGCTAGTTGCCAACCCGGGGCCGACTGGAGGCGGGACTCGAGGGTCATTATCTCCCTTCTCACATTTCTAGCCTATGAGGGGTACACATTTTGGGGAGGGGTTATTATAAAGTTGTATTAGAGGTCTGGTTGAGGAATAGGATGGAATTTGGAGTTAGAAACATGTGAGGTTGCATGGGTTGGTAAGGAAAGTGTGTCATTCATGTTTAGAAAGTGGGGTAAACACTGGAGACTGGCTGAGACATAGGCATTTAGGGCCCCCTATGATATGATGTATTGACCATTAAGTTTACAATGGTTACAAAGCAAGGTGATATTAGTTGTAGGGTAGAGACCTAGGAAAGGATCACGCATCATTCTTCATTGTTCTTGTGTTTGAATGGGTAGACCTTGGGATATGTTAACCTAAAATTAATGAATGAAAAAAATTAATTAATTAATGTTGAGTCTTACATATAATCAGTTTAGGAGCTCTAATGGATTTTTATTTTATAGGTATGGCTCTAGGTTGACGTCCTACTCAGGTGTGCGCAGAAAACGTATAGAAGGTTGTTCCAGCAGATCGTCGTAGGGAAGAGGTTGACGATGATGACACTTGGAGGAAGACACTCTGAGAGTATTAGCGCCAAAGTTTGCAGAAGTATGAGGGCTCCATTTCAGATGCAGTCACGGATGAATGGTTGGAGGATGTAGATATATGCTTTAGTTAGATCCATGCTTGGAAGGAGCACATGGTTTCCTTAGCTATGACGATGTTGCGTGGAGCTGCAATGCAGTGGTGGTTCCTGTTCCTCGGGGATCATGAGGAGGCAGCGATCTCATTGGAGGAGTTCTGAGGCAAGTTTATAGTCGAGTTCAGTTCCTTGACTGTGAAGGAATCTAGTCGCCAAGTGCTTCTTACCCTTTGATAGGGGAGCTCTACTGTTCCAGAGTTTCGAATCTGTTTCAGGAACATTTTATGATATGAATCAGACCTATTACTAGATAAAGGGCCAATGGTGAGGCATTTAAAGGAGGCTTTGCATCTAGAGATCCAACGCCAGGTCACCCCATTTATGCTGAAGACATATCTTGAGCTGATGTCTAGGGCAGAGGTTATCGAGAGGACTTTGGCCAAGATAGGATCATCACGAGAGGGGGATCATCATGATCCCTCACAAAGTAAGGCTTTGGTCTGGGGTCCTAGTTTTTAGGGAAGAAATGTTTTCATTCATCCGGGGGTAGGTCCCTACCCTTCACATATCCTTTCTCCACACATAGCTACTCTAAGGCCTATGCCAAGGGATTAGGATCTTGTTTTTTTTGTGGTGGTCGTGGCCATCACGAGCGGGAGTGCCCGAACATTCCGAGTGGTCATCATGACCCAGGAGTTATGCTCCAGGTTCCTCCGTTGAGGCAGTTCCAGCTGAGGGAGCATCAGCCAGTTTTACCAGCTTTAGATCAGTAGAGGGTAGATGGGGTAGGCAGAGGATAGCCCCATGACACTCCCCATCCTAAAAGAGCGGAGCACGGTCATGGTGGTGGTCATCATCAGTGTCAGAGAGGTTGTGCATGAGGTCGTGGTCAGCTTCATGCTCTATCATTGCCAGCCCCAGACGAGCCAGATGTCGTTCGAGGTACCCTTCACTTCTTTTCTTCCTCAGTGTATGACTTTTTTGATTCAGGAGTGACACACTCTTTCATATCAACTACCCTTTTCCATGCATTGGGACTTGATGTAGAGAGGATTCAAGTTCCCTTGGCATTGACTACGCTACATGAAGGTTTAGCTGACTTGTTTGATGTGTGTAGAGACTGTGAGCTACTGTTGGTGAAACAACGCTCTTGGGGAGATTTTATATGATTACGAATACAACCATATGATGTCATCCGCGCCATGGATTTGTTGTATTCGGTGCAGACTATTATGGATTTCTTCAGGAAAAGGGTCATCATCATTGGTGCGGATGGTGAGAAAGTGGTGTTTATTGGTGAGTGAGATCCTAGGATGGGTCATAGGTGTGTATCATCCTTATCATCCATGATGGCCGGGATGATGCTGAGTTCTTCAGAGGTTCAATAGTTGGTGTTTCCTCAGGTCGTAGAGGAGTACTCTGATGTCTTTACAGAAGAGGTTGTAGCCTTACCCCCTCAATGAGAGATCGAATTCGGAATCGAGCTACAGCCAGGAGAGTATCCTATCTCTATGTATTCATATAGGATGGACCCTTCTGAGTTGCGAGAGCTACGTATAAAGATTGATGCACTGTTTTAGTTCTGTTTTGTTTGACCATGTGTGTCACCATGGGGTGCACCAGTTTTGTTTGTGAAGAAGGCTGACGGCAGTTTGTAGTTATGTGTCGATTATCATTCCTTAAATACTGTGACAATAAAGAATTGCTCTCCTCTTCCATGGATTGATGACTTATTCAATCAACTAAATGGTGCATGTTGGTTCTCATATATCGACTTACGGTCAGGATATCATCAGATGAATGTGAAGGATGATGATATTCCAAAGACTTCTTTCTATTGTCATCATGGGCATGATGAGTTCATTGTAATGTCGTTTGGCATGACGAATTCTCCAACGATATTCATTGGATTGATGAATACTTTGTTCCATGATTTCCTAGACAAGTGTGTGGTAGTTTTCATTGATGACATCCTTGTGTACTCCAAATCTGGAGATGCGCATTCCGAGCATTTATGACCTATTTTGGGAGTACTTCGCCAACATCATCTTATTGGGAATTTGTCGAAGTGTGAGTTTTGGGCTCAAGAAATCCATTTCAGGGGGAATGTTGTGTCCCAACAGGGAGTATCTAGGGATCCATCAAAGATAGAAGTAGTTGTGTCTTGGGAATCCCCCAAGATAGTTTTAGAGCTTTGAAGTTCCCTTGGTCTCACAAGATACCACAAGAGGTTCATAGCCAATTTCTCACGATTTGCAGCTCCTCTGAGAACTTTGAATAGGAAGGATCAGGCATTCATATGGACTGATCAGTGTCAGTCCACATTTGCGTATCTAAGGGAGAAGTTTGTAGCTGCCCCAGTCTATTGTATTCCAGCTGAAAGAGTTCAGTTTGATGTTTTCTACGATGCTTTACATCTGGGGTTAGGATGTGTTCTCATGCAGCAGAGGTCAGCTGTTTCTTATGGGTCTCAGTAGTTGCGTTCCCATGAATGAATATATTCCACCCATGATCTTGAGATGGAATCTGTGGTTTTTTGCTTTGATGTTGTATAGAAATTACCTCATTGGTGACCACTTTGTGGTTTTCAGTGATCATATGATTTTGAAATATGTTTTCTCCCAGTGTGACTTGAACATGAGACAACGTCGGTGGATGGAGTTCATATAGGAATACGACATTGAAATATCGTATACACCTGGAAAGAGGAATTTTGTAGCTGATGCGCTGAGTTAAAAGTCACGTAGTGATGCTGTGCATAAATCTGGTGACTCCTAGAGAATAATGGATGAACTGTCAGCATTACAACTTTATATGGGAAAATATGGGTGTAGAGGTTGTGTTTTTCAGATGATGGTACAATCATCCATTATGTAGACTGTGGAAGAGTCTTAGTTGGGAGATCTAGAGGTGGATGTCTGGAGAGACCGAGTTGTTTGTGGTGAGGCCCGTGATGGTTGGACTGAAGATGAACAACACCGAGTGTTGTATCATAGAAGGCTTTTTCCCTTTTTCGATGCGCAAGATGGTTCTCAGAGAGATCCATAGTTCTCCTTTATCAATACATCCAGTCATGAAAAATATGTACCGATCCTTGAGGAGAATGTTTTGGTTCCCTGGGTTGAACCTTGCAGTTGTGGAGTGTGTGTCTCGATGTTTAGTCTGCTAGAAGGTGAAGGTTGATCACCGTGTTCCTGGTGGTCTTTTCCAGCCATTAGAGGTTCCTTAGTGGAAGTGGGAGTACATATCAATGGACATCGTTACTAGTTTACCTTGAGCTTCGGGAGGACATGATGCTATTTGGGTGGTAGTAGATTGTTTAACAAAATTGGCCCACTTTATAGGAATCAATGAGTTAGGCTTAGTGGAAGTTTTGTCGAGGAAATATCTAGAGGAGGTGGTGAGAATTCATGGTGTCCCTAGGACGATCATTTCTTATCAATATTCTTGTTTTACCTCATGGGTGTGGAGAGTGTTGATTCAATAAGGTTTTCCTTTTGAATTTTCCATTCCTTCTGGTTTCGAAAATCACAAACACCTTATACTTAAGCATACCAATATTTTACTTCTCTAAGGAAAATTTCCTTAAGAAAATTTACCCTATCCTAGATTTTCTTATACATATCAATATTTTTCTTAAGTATAAAAATCGGATTCATACCCAAAACCTCGGAATCATATAATACTTAGATATGAAGCATTCTTTTTTAGGATTTGAATTTTTGATACGATCTCAAATAGAGTTCCACTCCGAATTCTGGATACGAACTCTAATAAAGTTCCACTTGGAATTCTGGATACGAACTCTAATAAAGTTCCACTCCAAATTCAGGATACGAACTATAAGAAAGTTCAATTCCGAATTATAGATACAAACTCTAAAAAAGGTCAACTCTGAATTCTGGACTCCGAACATCTATAATTTTGACTCTTATCTTATATAATTTCAACTCTGAACTTATATGAGTTTGACTCCAAACTTCTATGAGTTCGAATCCAATCTTCTATCAGTTTGACTCTAAAATTCTATGAGTTCGACTCCAAACTTCTATGAGTTCGACTCCGAACTTCTATGAGTTCGACTCTGAACTTCTATGAGTTCGACTTCGAACTTCTATGAGTTCGATTCCAAACATCTATGAGTTTGACTCCTAACTTCTATGAGTTAGACTCCGAACTTCTATGAGTTCGACTCTGAACTTCTATGAGTTCGACTCCGAACATCTACAAGTTCGACTCCGAAATCTGTAAGTTCAGATTCTGAATTATGGTAAAACAATACTCCAAATTTCCTTTGAAATTCAGACACTGGATTTCTATAGAATTCAGGTTCCAAATTCCTATAAAACAGAATCAGAATATCTCTTTATTATAGACTCTGAATTTCATTTTGGTTAGACTCCGAATTATTATTTTCTTACATTCAGAATTTCAGTTTTTCTTATACATATACTTGTTTCATTACAAAACAATGTCGTGCTTTCAGTTATTGACTAAATTTTGGATGAGTGACACATGTAAAGGTCCCTTCAAAATTCAAGGAGAAATATGACCGTTGGATGAGGGAGTCGACTATTGGAGCTTCACTTATAAATAAGAGCTCATTTGAAAAGAAGCGAAAACTATTGGAATTTTGGTGATCAGAATTTCATGAAGTAGTTTCTAGAGAGATAGGCTCCTATCAACTCTCAATTATTCGTGCAGAATGTTTGAACAGCCTGTTCAATATTTTTTCTTCTGTAGACGTGCATTATGTGACTCCGATTGTTGGTGATTACAATAAAGGGCTTCCTGGTATAGGAAGATAGAGGTTCCAACACCTTGAAGTTGAGGGATTCCTTGCTAAGGAAGACAATGGTTCTAACTACCTTTTAGTTGAGGGCTTGTAGGGAAAGAAAGACAGAGACTCTGATCTTCATATCGAGAACTTACCTGGGTGTGGGTAAGACAAACTTTCTTGAAATTATAAATCAAGGGACCTTTATCAAATGTTGTTGGATACCATCCTCTTTGGGTTAAAAGATTTATATCTTGTTACTTGTAGTTTTACTACTTTTTTTCCTATGCATTTTGTATTGTAAGGAAAATATAACCTTCTTATATTTCCTTACACTTATACTCTGATTAATTTAGATTCTATATGCTTTAAGGTAGAATCTCATATTGTAAACTTTGGTTAAGTTTCAATTTCCATATCCATATTTCCAGAACCATTTTTCCAGAATCACTTTACAGTTTTAAGAATGTTCATGGAACAAGAAGTTTGTAACATCATACATTGTCCCAATCTTGTAGTTTTTGTTAGAGGTGTTGTGAATTTTCATAGTTTAAAATTGTTTAACTTAGATCTTTCCTTGTTTAAGGAAAGTTTTAATGTGTACAATTCACCCCCACCCCTCTTATATATTGAGCATCTACATCGTTATTTCGATCCTCCAATTGGTATCAGAGGAGGTCTCTGAAATACTGATATTCACATATAAGTTTTTATTTCTCAGTTTTTCATTGTTCTATAATTTTATTTGAATAAGAATATTCTCCTTGTATCCGAAATTTTTTTAACAAGTTTTTGTGTAAAGTTTTTTCTAAGATGGAAGGTTTCAATATTGGTTCCATCGACAACCTAAATCCTACAATACCACCAATTTTTGATGGTAATGATTATATGTATTAGAGAGATAGTTTGAAGACTTTTTTTACCAATACTGGAGTAGAAAACATTGTTAGGATTACTGGAGGTTATCAAATTCCTGATAACAAAGTTAGTACTTTTTCAAACCAAGAGAAGCATGATTATCAACTCAACTATATTGTACACAATACTTTACTATGTTCAATGACTTGGAACATATATAGCCAAATTTCTTCTTGTGAAGCAGCTAACTGTATATGGATGAAACTTGACGTTACACATTTTGGTACATCTAAAGAGATTGAGACTAGAAGAGCTATGCTTAGAGCTGAGTATCATGGGTTTAATTTTCCTTATGGAGATCCTATTTGTAATGTGAAAAAAAATATTTATGACTATCCTAAATAGACAACAATATATGGGAGAGAAGGTCTAGCTGATGAATCTTTTATTGATAAGATTATTAATATTATGCCCAATGAGTGGGAATAAAAGAGTACAGCTATGGATGAGAATAGGATGGTCACTCAAATTTCCTTAGTTGAGCAGTTTGGAACTCTTCTCCAACATGAAACAAGGACAAAGAGAGATGCTTACAACATCAAAAAGAAGAATTGGAATGGTACTGTTGCTTTTACCTCAACTTCAAATCACATAAAAACTAAGGCACCTAAGAGAGTAACTAGAACCAAGTCCAAGAAGGTTACTATCAAATCTGAATATAGTGAGAGTGAAGTCTCAATGAACGAGTTAGCTAATCTTGATCGAAGAATTTACAAGATAGTCGGTCAATTGAATTTCCTATCTAAGTATAAGAAAAATGAGAGGAAAGATATGAAAGATTCAAAGGTCACATGCTATGAATGAAATAGACATGGACACATACGACCTGATTTCCCTATGCTTAAAAAGAAAGATAGAAAACAGAGGAATTCTGAAAGGAACATGCTGATGTTTTACAAAGCCAAATCTATGAAAAGTCTGAAAGCTAATACTACTTAGAGTTCTAGCTATAGAGACTCTTCAGAAAGTGAATATCAGGAATATGATTCATCAACTCATAAGAATTTGGGATTCATTACTAATACTTATTTTCTACATACTTGTCTCATGGCCAAGGTACGATCTACCAAGGCTTTAAAAAATTTATCTCTTGATGAGAATTACTATTCTGAAAATAGTACTTCTAATGAAGATACTTCATCCTCAAAAAATGAATAGCCTTCGTATGAAGAATTATCTAGATTTTCATTGTTACATGAATCATAAAATTGTAAAATATATAATAAATTATACAAGGAAAATACTAGGGAAGAAATTATTACAAAAGAGATTTCAGATCTTACTACAAATCATAGAGATAAAGAAGAGCTTTTAGAAAAAATTTCTAAAGACCTAGAGAAGGAAAATTATGATGAGGAAGAACTTTCTAAA
Organism: Viscum album; assembly: GCA_963277665.1. Classification (NCBI taxonomy): domain Eukaryota; kingdom Viridiplantae; phylum Streptophyta; class Magnoliopsida; order Santalales; family Viscaceae; genus Viscum; species Viscum album. The sequence continues at coordinate 1,529,143,305 of OY728120.1, read as the reverse complement.
GATCATAAGAATTTTATTTAAAAGATTTATGTTTTTGAGGAAAAATATAACTCTATGGAAATGATTCCTAAGGAAAGGAATTTAGTCATTAGACTAAAATCTGAAATATTTTATTTTAAAAAGCTCCTTGCAAAATTTACCTCTGGGAAGGAAAATTTTGACAAGATGTATTCTCAAATTAAACCACAAGGAAACACTACTACAATAGTATTTACTCACCATAAACCAGTTTTTAAAAAAAACTATTTTGATCCTTTTAAATCCACTTTTTCCATTTAGTGTCAAAGTGGTGGGAATTGGAAGAAAAACTGTTCTTTGAATAGAGTTAAATCTCCCGGGTATCCTAAAGCATATTTTTCTAAACAAATTTTTATACCAAAAATTTTGTTAACTACAAATCCTGGATCCAAGCATGTCTGGATTCTGAAAACCTACCGTGTTTCTCATTTTCAGGAAAATAGGGAAAGTACCGACAAAAACACCCGGTACATGGACTGTGGATGTTCCCAGCACATGACTAGTAACAAAAACTATTTCGAAAAGATTATCAAGACGAAAGGAGGAAAAGTAAATTTTAGAGATAATGCTCATGGAGAAATTGTTGGTATATGTAATACTATTCATCTTGGTAAAACTTGGATTTCAAACGTTTTGTTTGTTATGGGTCTTAAGAACAACCTCATTAGCATAAGACAATTATTGGATAAAGGATACCTTGTGAATTTTAGGAATGATAAATGCTTAGTACATAATTCGAAGAAGAGTTTATTCTTTCTGCTAATAGGAAAGATAATGTTTACACACTTAACTTAGAAGACCTTAGGAGAAAATAACTACATTTCCTAAGTGCAATGGAAGATCATTCATGGTTATTGAATAAAAGAATAGGTCACTATAACATTAGAAACATATGTAAACTCTCTATGAAAGGTTTAGTTTAGGATCTACCAGAGCTTAGATTTGATTCCTCTAAAGTTTGTGATCCTTTTCAATATGGAAAGCAACATAAATCTAGTTTTAAATCAATAGGTGAAGTCTTATCAACTGATGCATTATAGTTGGTGCACATGGAACATTTTGGTCCAACACAAACTGGAAGAATTGGGGGAAAGTATTATGTATTTGTATTAGTTGATGATAACACTAGATTTACAAGGGTCTATTTTCTAGCAAAGAAGTCTGAAGATTTTTCTTATTTCAAAAGTTTTAGAGCCTAAATTAAAAATGAGAAAAACCGTCCACTGAAAACTATTCATAATGATCATGGAGGATAATTTAAAAATTCTTATTTTGAAACTTTTTGTTGTAAAAAATTTATTACTCACAACTTTTCATCACCTAGAACATCTCAAAATAATGGTGTAGTTGAAAGAAGAAATAGAATTATTCAAGAGATAACTATAACCATGTTGAGTGAATTTTCTAATTGTAGACATTTCTGGGTTGAAGCTGTAAGTACTTCATGTTATACTATAAATCGAGTTTTGATTAGACCTTTTCTTAATAAAACACCTTATGAGTTATGGAATGGTAGAACACGTAGAAATTCTTACTTTATGTTTTTTGATGAAAAGAATTCATTCTGAGTACCAAAGATAATCTACACAAATTCGAACCAAAATATGATGAATGAATTTTCTTAAGCTACTCCACAACTTCAATGGATTATAGAGTTTTCAATAAAAACACTTGTACTGTCGAAGAAACAGTGCATGTAAAATTTGATGAATCTGATCCTTTTGTTTTTAAGCCATCCCAACCTACATCCTTAGATGTGTTTTCAAAAAGTGATTATCAACCCTTGATAGAAGATCCTTCTGATAAGGAAAATGTTTATGAAAATAATTCTGAAACATTTACCCCAGAACAATTTCTACCCTATGATGATGAACAGGTTTTACAAAACCCATGTCAGGTGTTTCTAAAGAATCATCCTAGTTATAGTATCAGTGGTGATGTCAATCAACCTTTATGGACTAGAAGTTCCTTAATAAATGACGTAGAACATCTAGCATTCATTTCCCAATTGGAACCAAAAAGCACTGATGATGCTCTAGGTGATGATGATTGGATAAAACCCATGCAAGATGAACTAAATGAATTTGAAAGGAATAAAGTCTGGACCTCGGTTGAATGAACCATGGAATATTCTGTTATTGGAGTAAAATCGGTCTTCAAAAATAAGTGTGATGAAAATGGAGTCATTGTATGAAATAATGGAAGATTAGTTGTTAAAGGCTATAATCAACAATAATAAATATATTATGAAGAAACATATTCTCTAGTAGGGAGACTTGTATCTATTCGTATTTTACTTGCCTTTGCAGCATTCTTTAATTTTAATCTTTTTCAAATGGATGTGAAATGTGATTTCCTTAATGGTTATGTTCAAGAGGATGTTTTTTTGAACAACCTCCTGGCTTTGAAGACACAAAATATCGTGATCATGTTTTTAGACATACCAAATCTTTGTATGGTCTTAAACCAGCCCCACGAGCTTGGTATGATAGACATACATGATTTTTTATTCAAAATAACTATGTTAAGGAAATAAAGATCTAACCCTTTTTATAAATAAAGATAAGAAATTTTTTTTGATTGTTCAAATTTATGTTGATGACATTATATTAGGTTCAACTTAGAAATATCTAACCGATTCCTTTGTGGAGCTAATGAAATCGGAGTTTGAAATGAGTATGATGGGTGAGTTAACATTTTTCCTCCGTTTTCAAATTCCTCAAAAACCAGAAAGAACATATATATCTCAACATAAGTATATTAAAGATCATCTTAAAAATTATGTGTTTGACAACACTAAAAGTATTAGTACTCCCATTAGTACCTCAAACACACTTGATCATTATGATGCTGGGAAACCAATAGATCAAACATCTTTTAGAGGTATAATAGGAAGCCTACTATACATGACACCTATTCATCAAGACATAATGTTTTCAGTGTGATTATATGCTAGATATCAATCTAATCCTAAGGAATCTCATATAAGGACAGTGAAAAGATTTTTTCTCTACATAAAAGGGAACCATGGATCTATGATTATTTTATACTTCTGGAAATGATTTTATCTTAAAAATATTTTCGGATGCTGACATTGGTGGATGTAGAATGGATAGAAAAAGTACATATGGAACTTGTCATTTCTTAAGAGATTCATTGGTTTCTTGGTCCTGGAAGAAGCAGCACTCAGTAGCACTCTCCACTGATGAAGCTGAATATGTAGCAGCTGGAAGTTTTTGTGCTCAAGTGTTGTGGATGCAACACACACTCACAGATTATGGCTTGAGTTTTACTAAGACTCAAATTTTGTGTTATAACACAAGTGACATTTCACTTAGTAAAAATATATCACATCACTCTCGTGCAAAACACATAGATATTAGGCATCACTTTCTTAGGGACCACACATTAAAAGGAGATATTATTCTTCAATTTATCATAACACAAGATCAACTTGCTGATATTTTCACAAAATATTTACCCTCCGATATATTTGAATAGATTAAACAGAAGTTAGGAATGATAATCGTGAGGTAATCCTTCTTCATTAACGTCTTGTTTAACATTTCTCCTTATAGTAATAAACTCCTTTTCATAGGGGGAGTACATTTTCTTGTTAGAATAATCAAAAAATTTGAAGTCATTTTTTAAAAGGATTTTGTAATAAAAAATTTCATAGTCAGTTTTTTTTAAAAAAATATTTTGTAATCAAAATTATCGTAGTCAGTTTTTCAAAATATTGTAACTAAAATTTTCATAATGAAGTTTTCGGAACTGAAAATTTCGTAATGAAAATTTTCAAACTGAAACTTTCCTAATGAAATTTTCGTACTGAAGATTTCCTAATGAAATTTTTATAGTGGAACTTTCGTAATGAAATTTTTTTACTAAAACATTCGTAATCAAATTTTCATTCTAGAACTTTCATAATGAAATTTTCGTACTAAAACATTCATAAAGGAATTTTTGTACTGGATCTTTGGAAATGAAATTTTTGTACTGAAAATTTCGTTATAAAATTTCGTACTGAAACATTCGTAATGAAATTTTCGTACTGGAACATTCGTAATGAAACCTTCGTGCTGACATTTTCATACTCATACTTTTCATACTAGAACTTTTGTACTCATACTTTTCATACAATAATTTTCATCCTCATACTTTTCGTACTGGAATTTTCTAACTCATACATTTCGTACTGATGTTTTGGTACTCAATGTCTTTTCAACTGTATGATTTTCATAGTTAGTTTTTCGTAGTCAACTTTTTTTATTCAAGAAGAATATCACCTATTACGAATAAAAATCCAGGCCAATTCGAATGGTATTATTTCCTTAAGTAAGTTTTCTTAGTCATATTTTTCTTTCTGGTATTTTCTTACGAGTTTTAAAATTTCTCGGATTCTAGTTTTCATAAATCCAATTTTTTTTTCTCAAAACCTAAAAAGATCAGATTCAAGTTTTCCTTATGGGTATGTTTTCAACCGTCAGATCAGATCAAAGGGTTTTTCAACCGTTAGATGGTTTTGGAAAGCCCAAAGGTCAGGTCTATAACCTATATAAAGGGCACCACTATTGGTTGTCCCACATCGATTTCATGCTCTCATGTGTCGAAGCTCTGCATCAGTTGTTAAAGGTCGTTCTGAATCCGTCAGATCTCCACCATTCCGAATGTATGTTAAAGCTACTTCCCAAGATATGTCTACCTCAAAGAAAATCTCAAAATTTCAAGTGTACAGAGATGAGATGTCTTATGCTTCATCAATCTTTTAAGGATAAGTAATTCAATAGCTATAATTATCTCAAACGTACCATTCATCTCTCAAAATATGTGAGAACAATGGATTGAATCTCATTCATAGGGTATTCCTAAAATACATGAATTCTTTATGAATGTTAGAGTGTAATAAATTCCATAACATCTAATCCTCAACATATATTTTCCACTTTTCTCATATAACTTAAAAAAATCCTAAAATTCTACAATATGATTATCATAAACTGGGTCTTGATTCTTTCCCTTAGCAACACATAAGCATTATTATTTATTTAACATGATGATCTTTGAGATCACAGAATCCTACATGGTAATGAAATTCTATTGTACTGACAATTCCTAGAATATAAGGTCATCCTTGAATTTTTTTTCTTGGCGGAGACTATATCGGACATAGAGTGGAAATCTCACGTGAAATGTGGAAATTAAGGTGAAGGGAAAAATGTACTGGAAAAAAAGGAAATAGATTTTACACAAAATAATATGAAACCCAATATAGGACAAAATCATGGTTTCCCTTTAAATATTTGTCACAGTGACGGTTTAGATTCAATTTTCAATATGACATATGAGATTAGCGTAATATGATCTGATGGTTGAGATGAATGTCAATCTAGAATTTGTTAGTTCTGTTCTATGGAAGTTTTATGTAAAAATCAGTTTTATAGGAAGTAAATATGACAGGGTTTTCTTAATATAAGATAATAAAAATACTAACAAGAAAAAATTATAATTTTGACGATTTAGATAAAGAAACATACCTTTCAAATTGCTTTGAAAGTATTGTTAGTATTGATAAGGTTCTTCTTGATGAATTTAGGTTCCAAGAAGTTATATTACGTATTGAAATACATTTTATTTTTCGAAAATTAAAATTATTAAGTAGGGAAACCTATTAAGGTTCATGAAAATATAATATGTCCTAAAAAAAATTTCAAAAGCGAAATATAAAAGAATATACATATTCACTCCCCTTTTGAAAATAAGGTTCTTAATGTTTGTAGATTGTTTGAAAAAGAAGATAATATAGATTTTTACCTTACAGTTATCATTTATATCATTTTTTGGGGTATTCAATTCTTTCAGAGGTTAATTATTTTGTAAATATATGAGCATGATGAATTTGAGTTCTGATAAATTGAAAAATTGTATCTCCATTATGTTAATTGTAACACCCCGAGATTTTATGAAAAATATTCTTTTTAATTTTATTGATGTCTTGTGTTGTATGCTACACCAAAATGAGCTTTCACTACACACATCCCAGACTTGTCTTTCATTACACGCAATTGCGTCCTTCTACGATAGTGTGTGTAGTACGCAATACCGAGTTTCACTAAATGAGATATTATTATAATATTACTATGAACTAGCCATTATGAATAGTAATACCCACTTTATGAAATTTTATGAATTTTATCTTTCAAAACGGACTTCATTTTTGGATTCGTAATATCGAAATTATCTTAGGGTGAAATTTTGGTACTTTTCAGATAACTTTCATATTCTGATGAATAGTGGAAATTACTAAATTTTAATTAAAAACAACTTTTTTAATCGAAATAATTAGTAGTGATAAATTATTAATTTGAGTGGTTTTACTGTATATTTAGAATATCTTTTCACATTTTAATACAATGTTGGACATTGGATGTAATTTCACATTTAAATCAGATATAAACAAGTGTCAATCTTTTGATAGTTATTATCTCTTAAAAACAAGCTATTTGTTTTGACAATGAGAATTAATTTTTAAATTAGTTAATGTAACTGATATGTTTTTAATTTGTTAAAATAGACATCATTTTTGAATTCATAATATCAAATATATCTTAGGCCTAATTTTTTAGATTTTTCTGGAAACATTCATTTTTTGATGAATAGTGAAACCACTAAGTGGTAGTTAAAAAAACTGAATTTTTCATAAAAGATAATTTACCGCTTCTGTGAGTGGAATTTTGAAAATCCGAGAGACACGGTTAATATCAAGGACTAAAATGTGTTTCAATGAGATGAAAATAATTTTTGGTGAATAGTAACTTTTTACTTTTTTCCACAGTTAAAAGTAAATAGGGTAATTAAGGGTAAAAGTGTTTTTATTATTACCCTAACACATGCCATAATTCTATCGGATATGTGTAATTCGACCAAAAACAACCTTAGGAATAAAATATGACCATTTAGGCCCACTTGGATTATATTAGGACATTTATTATCATTATATTTAAAGAAGGGTTAAAATAGTTAAAATCAATGTTTAATAACTAAATAATTTTTAATATAGGGTTATACATAATATAAATTAGACTATAAATATTCATTAGAAATATAAAAATATTTCCAACATAATGGTATTTTATATTTAATTTTTATACTTAAAATAATTTAATTTATTTATGATAAAATGATGATGTAGTAATTATCATATTAATGAAATATTGACATAATTGATGTTATAAAAACCCAAATAAATGTAATTTGAGACTTTTTAGGAATTACAATAATTTTATATGTTAATTTGACATGTTAGTATTGATTTAATTAATTTTTTTCAAACTAACCATTCTGTTATGATTTTCACAAAAATCAATTACCAAATAGTGTCAAAATTGACATAAAATAATTTTTAAAACAAATATTATATTATTAATTGTTCTCATATTACTAAAAATCTAAGGCTCGTCCAAGATACTTATATAATGATAGGTTTATCATTAATGGACAACATGGGGCTCTCTTGGATGTATATGGTAAGTTTATTAACTATATAATATAAAAATACAAAGTGACATGGTAAATGTCAATCTAATTAACCAAGAGTTAAAACTAAAAGATAAGGTTAATATAATGAACTAAACTTGTCTAAATTATATTGGATGAGTGAATTTCGACCCATCCCCACCTTAGCTTCGAAATATATAAATTTGGATCTATTAAAAACCGAATTTGACTTTATAATAAAATAATATTTTTTGTTATTCCAAAGGTGCCCATCTCCTCCCTTATAAAAGGGCACATCTTCCCTCTCTTCCTCACACCACTTTGAGGCTTCAAGCTCGGCCAACCCCTGACAAATTCTTTTCTCCACTTCAATAGAAACATCCTAGAGGTCATGGTCTTCTTCAAATTCCAATTTATGTGTCCTAAGAGGAGGTCTCAAAGAGGCGCTTCTTAGAAGAGGTAATGTCCATTACTGATTATTTCAACTGTATTTCCTCATCCACTTCTTCTTTTTTAGTTGTTTTATTATGAGGAAATAACATCAGTATCAATAATATACTGATATGTTATTATAAGTATGAAACAACCATATTTCACCATCTATCCATCCAATGGAAAATGAAATCACCGCGCGTGCGTACGTACGGAATACGGTCTCCACGCCGTGGTGTTATCTATTTTCCACCACCACCTTACACGGATGGGTATAATGGTGAAAGTAATGAATATATATGATTATTGTAAATTGATATTGATTATGAAATATCATATATACACTTTAATACAATTCCACGATCTTGGGAATGATATCATCGCTCGTGCGTACGTACGGACTACCGTCTCCACGACACGATATGATTCACTCTCAATGTTAACCATTCGTGAATGATTATAATGTATATATAATGAATAATAATGAAATATATGACAAAATAATGATACTGTATTTATGTATATATATATATGTATGTCATTTACTTAATTCCATTCAATTCAAAAGGGAATCTAAAACAGCGTTCATTCGTACGTACGACCTACCATCTCCATGAACAATGTATTTCATTCCTTTTATCAATCTATAATATATATATATATATGATGAATATATATTATATATAAATCATGTTTTACATTCTGGAATTATGTAAATCAGGATATAAGTAATAATATCATGAACGACAAGTCGAAACACATACGATAAATAAAATTAATTTACCCAAAACGCTGCTTTAACATTGAATTAACAAAGGAACGGGTAATATAAAGTCATAAGTGAAACATATATGATATCATAACAAATAATATGATTCAAGAATAAGTCAATTAAATTATTTAAATCATTATACAGGAGGTTCGGATACGTACGAAGCATATCGGACCAAAGGAAAGGGAAATATCACAATCTCATTTTTATCTGAGATTGTTTATACTTGGTAATTTACTGGGGTGTATTTTATCATCCACATTCATGTTTCCTCAATATGTAATATTATTTCCATCCACCTACAGTTTTTAAATCCAATTTTACCCTTCGGTGAGTTTTTAGTAAAATATATTAAATGAATCTTTTGTTTTTTTCGTACGAGGTACTTTTTGACTTTTTTGACAAAAGTACGAGAAGATTGTTTTTTTAACGTATACGACATGAAAGGATTTTTACGGTTTTATAAAGAATTATTTACATGAAGATTCCTCTGAAATATTTCATGAATATTTTCAACAAATTACTTTTCTTTTAAAATTTCATGACATTTTGTGAAAAGGAAAATGATTTTGAAGAAAAAAAGGATATTTTTCTCAAGAATTCATTTCAAGTGTTTTATCAAAACCATTTTCATCTAAGATTACATTATTTTAAATGTGTATGTTTCAAGTATCATGTCTCTATGATTTAAATGGTTTCAATTTTCTTATTATTAAATGATATCGATTTCTTTTATATGAATTATGTGATGATGGGATGATGCTTATGAAACCCATTTTATTCATTGGGTTATTATGAATGATGTATGTTTATTTTGTGGCAAAAGTTAGAATGATTTCATTATGAGATTGGTGGGACCTATATCTCCCTCCAATGCATTGGGTAAAGATTTTATATCTCATGATATAGACATGGCTGGAACGGTAAGTTAATCCGGTTTAGTGTTACAGGACTGAAACGAGGAGTGAACTCGATTCAGAAATGGACTTTGTCCACTAAGATGGTTTTGGCAGCAATGCATTGGCTACATTAGAAATCATTACATGTTATTAATGGATTCTACAATTACATGTTTTATTCCCATGCTATTTTAGCATGGTTTATGTTCCATTTTGATCTATGCCTTATGCACTTTAATGTTTTATGTCGTTGCTCAGGATTTTGATGTATAAACATTATGTTCATGTTTTTGAGTTCAAATGTATATGGTATGTTTTATTTTATCCATGCTTACCCTTACTGAGCATTTGAGCTCACCCTTTTTATGTTTTATATTCCCCCAGTATCAAAAGAAAGGTTTTAGTTAAGGAAAAAGAAAGTGAAAGATCTTTATGGGAGATGTTGAAGATCTTTCACTACGATTAGAAGATTACGTTCCAAGTTTCCAAAGACACTAAACTATTACAGTCCTTGTGTGTCTTTTTTTGTTATGTGTTAAGTATTTCACAAAAGTAATGTAATGTCCATGTACGTCAGGCTTCGGGTCTCTACAGTTGGTATCAGAGGAAAGGTTTAGTAAACCTTTGGAAACTAGGATGCGAGAACTTTAGTGAGATCCCTAGAAATATTTATAAGGTATGTCTAGGGATGTCCCTAAGGTTAAGTATAAGTATAGGTTATAGTCCTGGAATTGTGATAACGATCTTAGAATTAAACTTAAGATGTTAGATATTGATGGTAATCCCCCTTTATTATGTTGTTTTCCCTAGCTTGATTTTTGCCTCTCAAACTATTCTTTTTGGTTTTTTGACGATGTCTGGAACCCGAAAGAACCATGTTGATCAATGAAATAGACAATAAAATGATTTTCCTCATGAACAAACAAATTTTATAGGATATGGAGTGAAAAATCTTATTTCTATACCTACACAAGCTATGAATCATTCTGGACATCCCAATGAGTAGAGAAGGGAACAATATTCTATTGAGTCCTTCATGAGGCAACGTTCACCTTCTTTCAGTGGGTCTTCTGATCCACTTGTTGCTGAACAATGGATCAGTACCACTGAAAAGATATTTTCAGTTCTTCAATGTTCTGAACATGATATAGTCATCTTAGCAGCATATCGTTTGGAAGGTGAAGGTGATCAATGGTGTAATCTTATCAAGAATACGAGGCCAAGAGATGAAATTTAGTCCATGGAATGGGACGAGTTCAACAACTTATTTTTCAATAAGTACATCCCTCGTATTCTTCTTACAAAGGTGGAGAAGGAGTTTCTTGAACTAAAGAAAAAGGACGATTAATCTGTTGGTATATACGAAGCGAATTTTACAAGGCTTGCATGGTATGCATCTGGCTTTATCATCCAACCTGAAAGTAAAGTTGATCGATTCTTCAGTGTCTTAAAACCAAATCTTCAAAGGGAATTAGCTATAACAGGCTTCCGTATATATGATGAAATTGTGCGTTCTTCTATCATGGTAGAAATGGAAGTTGGTGTTACATATCCTTCTCATGGTTTTTACAAGAAACGAAAGATGGAGTTCAGGGAGAAATTTCAGAATAATGGTGAAAAGAAGATGAATGTCTCCTTATGCTCAATGTGTGGAAATAAGCATGGTGGAGATTGTCTTAAAGGGACTAGAAAATGTATTAAGTGTGGAAAACAAGGTCATCGGGCAGCTGAGTATCGAAGTAATGGAAAAAGGGTTTCTAATGATGTGAATAAACAAAATACTGCAGAGAAGGCACCACCAACACTTCAATGCTTCAAGTGTAAGGAAATGGGGCATTATGCTAATAAATGCCCTAATCCAAGGGTTAGTGATGATCGACATGAGCAACCACTTAAGGCAAAGGACAAAGGGAAGTCACATGCGATTTCTATTAGCGATGTTGAATATGACAACGATGTGGTGGAATGATTAATTGTTTATGTAATGGGATTCCAAAATAATGTTTTATATAGTATAGTGGAATATTGGAATATTTATGTATTGGTCTATTGTGGTTTTGAATAATTTTATGGTACCGGTAACCATGGAAAGTGACTGAGATATTTTTGGAAGAAAGATGATATGCGCATAATGAAGGGATAAGGAGAAAATGAAATGTTTGACAGTATTCATGAGATCGTGACTGATATAAGGAAATAGTTATATCATGGTTTGAGGTTTTGGTATGTGAAAATAGTTAACTTTTGACAGCCCTCATGTTTTCACTAAGATTCAATGGGTATTCATTTTTCAAGAGAATACATGATTAAGGCCTTCGAATGGTTGGAATGTGACCAACAAGACACATCTCATGATATATGGGGATCAATGATGGTATTAACATGCTTGTTATATGAACTCTTTGGTAATCGTTTTCACTATAATATGAGATTAGACAACAGTATTTAGGATAAGACTAAAGATTGGAAGGGATTATGTTGGACATAAGTTAGTATTGTTTAAGGATAGAACTTTTTTCGATATTATTGATGGGATTTTATAGTAATGTAGTTTTAGAAAAAGGAAAACCTGCAGGACTGGTGATAGCCCATCGCATCGGACAAGGCTGTGGGAATCGAACCCACAACCGAAGTGTGACTGTCCTTTATCGCCTACCATTGGCCTATAGGAAGTACTTGTTTAGTAGAAACTAGTTTTATTATATTAAGAAGTATGATATATGAAGTATAAGTCCATTATTGGAACCATATATGATTAATCTCACTATAGATCGACTTATGTATATTTAATAACTTTTGCTAACCTTTTGTTTGAGACTGATGGAATGACCCATCATTCTATCACATGATCTACTCACACTTCAAGAATAACAAATTCAACATCATTTATTTAAGAGATTAAGTGGAAATTGTTCAAGGCATGAACAATGGTGATATTTTTCCAAAATAACGTAAGTATTTATTCTAATTCAAATTCTTCAACTTTAGGGAAATGATCTTGAAAACCAAAAATGTTGTCCTAGTGCCCTTATATCCGATGAATTAGATGGTACCCTAGATCATCACAAATTTATGGCTTTGTGATTGTTGTCTTTTTCATAGCCATGTTCTATACCACTCTCCATCAGAACATGATGGTTAGATTTCTCTTCTATATCCATATTTTCACCTATGTTCTCCTATGTAGAAACCCAGTGATTAGTTAATTTGGTTAACCGTTACGTTTCATAATATAGTATTTAAAACCAAGTTTTGGTATTCCTTTTTTACTATGTGGGTTTCAATTAAAAAAACTTTTGAGTAGTAAACCATTTTCAACCCCGAAGAATTTTGAGGGTGAAATTCATTTTAAAGCGGGTAGAATTTAACACCCCGAGATTTTATGAAAAATATTCTTTTTAATTTTATTGATGTCTTGTGTTGTACGCTAGACCAAAAGGATCTTTCACTACACACATCCCTGACTTGGCTTTCATTACACGCAATTGCGACCATCCACGATAGCGTGTGTAGTACGCAATACCGAGTTTCACTAAATGAGATATTATTATAATATTATTATGAACTAGCCGTTATGAATAGTAATACCCACTTTATGAAATTTTATAAATTTTATCTTTCAATATGGAATTCATTTTTCGATTTGGAATATCGAAATTAGCTTAGGGTGAAATTTTGGTACTTTTCGAATAACTTTCATATTCTGATGAATAGTGAAAATTAATAAATTTTAATTAAAAACAACATTTTTAATCAAAATAATTAATAGTGATAAATTATTAATTTGAGTGGTTTTAAAGTATATTTAGAATATATTTTTACATTTTAATATAATGTTGGACATTGGATGTAATTTCAGATTTAAATCAGATATAAACAAGTGTCAATCTTTTGATAGTTATTATCTCTTAAAAACACGCTATTTGTTTTGACGACGGGAATTAATTTTTAAATTAGTCAATGTAAATGATCTGTTTTGAATTTGATAAAATAGACATCATTTTTGAATTCATAAAATCAAATATAGCTTAGGCCTAATTTTTGGAATTTTTCTGGAAACATTCATTTTTTGATGAATAGTGAAACCACTAAGTGGTAGTTAAAAAAAATGAATTTTTCATAAAACATGATTTTACCGCTTCAGTGAGTGGAATTTCGAAAATCCGAGACACAAGGTTAATATCAAGGACTAAAATTTGGTTCAATGAGATGAAAATAATTTTTTGTGGATAATAACTTTTTACTTTTTTTTACCACGATTAAAAGTAAATTGGGTAATTAAGGGTAAAAGTGTTATTATTATTACCCTAACACATGTCATAATTATATTGTATATGTGTAATTCGACCAAAAACAACCTTAGGAATAACATATGACCATTTAGGCCCACTTGGATTAGATTAGGACATTTATTATCAATTTATTTAAAGAAGGGTTAAAATAGTTAAAATCAATGTTTAATAACTAAATAATTTTTAAAATAGGAGTATAAATAAGATACATTAGACTATAAATATTCATTACAAAGATAAAAATATTTCCAACATAATGGTATTTTATTTATAATTTTTAGACTTAATATATTTTAATTTAATTATGATACAATGATGATACAATAATTATCCTATTAATGAAATATTGACATAATTGATGTTATAAATACCCAAATAAATGTAATTTGATACTTTTTATGAATTATAATAATTTTCTATGTTAATAAGACATGTCAGTATTGATTTCATTAATTTTTTTATAACTAATCATTCTGTTATGATTTTCACAAAAATCAATTACCAAATAGTGTAAAAATTGACATAAAAAAGTATTTAAAACAAATATTATATTATTAATTGTTATTATATTCCTAAAAATCTAAGGTTCAGCCAAGATACTTATATCATGATAGGTGTATCATTAATGGAACACATGGGGGTCTCTTGGATGTATATGGTATGTTTATTAACTATATAATATAAAAATACAATGTGACATGGTAAATGTCAATCTAATTAACTAAGAGTTAAAACTAAAATATTAGGTTAATATAATGACCTAGACTAGTCTAAATTCTATTGGATGAGAGTATTCCGATCCATACCCACCTTGTATTCGAAATATATCAATTTGGATCTATTAAAAACCGAATTGGACTTTATAATAAAATAATATGTTTAGTTATTCCAAAGGTGCCCCTCTCCTCCCTTATAAAAGGGCACCTCCTCCCTCTCTTCCTCACACCACTTGGAGCCTACAAGATCGGCCAACAACTGGAAAATTATCTTATACACTTCCCTAGAAACATCCTAGAGGTCCTGGTCTTCTTCAAAGGCAAATTTTATTGCCCTAAGAGGAGGTCTCAAAGAGGCGCTTCAGAGAAGAGGTAATGTCCATTACCGATTCTTTCAACTTTATTTCTTCTTCCACATCTTCTTTTTTAGTTTTTTTTATAATGAGGTAATAACATCAGTATCAATAATATACTTATATGTTATTATATGTATGAAACAATCATATTTCACCATATATCCATCAAATGGAAAACGAAATCACTGCACGTGCGTACGTACAGAATACCGTCTCCACGCCGTGGTGTAATCTATTTTCCACCACCACCTTACATGGATGGGTATAATGGTGAAAGTAATGAATATATATGATTATTGTAAAGTGATATTGATTCTGTAATATTATACATACACTTTAATACAATTCCACGATCTTGGGAATGATATCATCGCTCGTGCGTACGTACGGACTACCGTCTCCACGACGCGATGAGATTCACTCTCCATGTTAACAATTTGTGAATGATTATAAAGTATATATAATGAATAATAATGAAATATATGACATAATAATGATACAAGATTTATGTATATATATATATATATGTATATCATTTACATAATTCCATTCAATTGAAAAGGGAAACTAAAACAACGTTCATGTGTACGTACGGCCTACCGTCTCCATGAACGGTGTATTTCATTCCTTTTATTGATCTACAATATATATGTATATGATGAATATATATTATATATATATATATATATCATGTTTTACATTCTGGAATTATGTAAATCAGTATATGAGTAATAATATCAAGAACGAAAAGTTGAAACACATGCGATAAATAAAATGATTTTACCCAAAATGATGCTTTAACATGGAATTTACAAAAGAACGGGTTATATAAAAGCATAAGTGAAACATATATGATATCATAACAATGAATATGATTCTGTAATAAGTCAATTACATTATTTAAATCATTATAAAGGAGGTTCGAATACGTACGAAGCATATCAGACCTAAGGTAAGGGAAATATCACAATCTCATTATTATCCGAGATTGTTTATACTTTGAAATTTACTAGGGTGTATTTTATCATCCACATCCACGTTTCCTCAATATGTAATATTATTTCCATCCACCTACAATTTTTTAAATCCAATTTTACCCTTCGGTGAGTTTTTAGTAAAATATATGAAATGAATCTTTTTTCTTTTTTCGTATGAAGTACTTTTTGACTTTTCTGAAAAATGTACGAGAAGAATGTTTTTTTAACGTATATAGAATGAAAGGATTGTTATGGTTTAATAAAGCCTTATTTTCATGATGCTTCCTCCGAAATATTTCATGGCTATATTCAACAAAATCCTTTTCTTTTAAAATTTCATGACATTTTGTGATAATAAAATGATTTTGAAGAAAAAAAGGATATTTTTCTCAAAATAAATTTCAAGTGTTTTATCAAAACCATTTTCATCTAAGATGACATTATTTTACATGTGTACGTATCAAGTATCATGTCTATAGGATTTAAATGGTTTCACTTTTCTTATTATTAAATGATATCCATTTCTTTTATATGAATTATGTGATGATGGGATGATGTTTATGAAAACCATTTTATTCATTGGGTTATTATGAATGATGTATGTTTTTTTGAGGCAAAAGTAAGAATGATTTCATTATGAGATGTGTGGGACCTATATATCTCTCCAATGCATTGGATAAAGATTTTATATCTCATGAGATAGACATGGCTGGAACGGTATGTTAATCCAGTTCAGTGTTACAGGACCAAAACGAGGAGTGATGTCAATTCAGAATGGGACTCTGTCCACTAAGATGGTCTTGGCAGCAATTCCTTGGTTACTATGGAAATCATTACATTTGATTAATGGATGCAACGATTACATGTTTTATTCCCATGAAATTTTATCATGGTTTATGTTCCTTTTTGATCTATGCCTTATGTACTTCCATGTTTTATGTCATCGCTCAGGATTTTGATGTTTAAACATTATGTTTAGGTTTTTAAGTTCAATGTATATGGTATGTTTTATTTTATCCATGGTTACCCATACTGAGCATTTGAGCTCACCATTTTTATTTTTTATTTTCCCCCTGGATCAAAAGAATGGTTTTAGGTAAGGAAAAAAAATTGGAAGTTCTTTATGGGAGATGTTCAAGATCTTTCACCATGATTAGAAGAATACGTTCCATGTTTCAAAAGACACTAACTATTATGGTCCTTGTGTGTCAGTTTTTGTTATGTATTATGTATTCCGAAAAAGTAATGTAATGTCCATGTACATCAGGCTTTAGGTCTCTACCTTAATGATCCCTAAGAATGTATTGCCTAATGTATATGTGTTTTTAACGATAGTGATGTGCATGGTTTTTTCATCGGTCCAAGGAACTAGTTTTATCACACATTATCTGTGTTTTGGTAAAACTAATTTCATATTCTGTGAGTTTTTATTTCATCCATAACACATGATAACAACAAATTGTAGCTTCTACATATTCTATTTAAGTAGTGGAAAGTGCAACTGGTTGTTTTTTCAAGAATGAGCAGAAAAATATTGAATATCCACTGAAATGAAAAGTTTATGATTTAATTTTTTTTCCATTATATATCCCCCTAAGTCAGCATCCAAAAAGCGTATTAAAATAAAATAATTTCATGAAGAATAGAATTTTCATAAATCTATGGTTCTCTTTAAATAGAAAAAAATCATTTTATTTCTTTTATATGAGATTATTTTGGATTAGATTGATATATTTCACATAAGTATGAAAAAACAATATTTTTCTAGGGTAATATGTAAATTATAATTACTTATAATCATACCTTTACAAGATGTTTGATCTATTAGTTTCCTTGATTCATCAATATCAAGAGTAATTGAGGTACAGATTAAGGAACTTTTACTTGGAGTTTTGTCATATACATAGATCATAAAAATATATTAAATATACTTATGTTTATAAATATATGTTCCTTCCGGATTTTGAGAAATTTTAAAACAAAAAAAATTTAAAATCCCCCATCATACATTATTCAAAATCATAACTCACATGATTCTCAAATAAATCATCTTCTATAGAAATGTTAATCCAAATATAATTTAATAAAAATAAATTTTAAGCATAAATTTTTTTTCCATATATTTCTTTATAAAAATGGATTTATTAAAAAATCTCTTAAAATTATTTTTTAGTAAAAAAAATCATTTACGTTAGTCCCACCAGGCTCTAGGGGCTTGTTTAGGGCCGTATTCAACTTTGGTATGATTATAATGACTTTCAAGATGTTTTATATCTTCATAACCCAGAGGTTGTTCAACAAAATCATCCTCATGAAATTATCCATTATTGAAAGAACACATCATGTCTATTGGAATTTTTTTAAAATTAAATAATTCTTTAAAGGATAGCGGAATAAAAAAAGATTCAATCTAGAAATTGTAGAACTGGTTTCTTCATAGTCATTTCCTTTTTGTTGAGCACAACCTTTTGTGACTAATCATTATTTATTTCATACAATGATCCCATTTTCATCACATGTATTTATGATGACCCATTTTACATCAATTACATAAGATTCCTTAGTTTTTTCAACCACGGTCTAGACATTGTTCCATTCAGATTCATTTAGTTCATATTTCATATCATTAATCCCATCATCATTACATAACGCTTCATCAGTGCATTATGTTTCTAATTGGTAATGAAATGCTAGATTTTATAACTCATTTCATAAAGAACATCTAGTTTTATAGGTTTATTTACATCACCAATGATACTATCACTTGGATGATTCTTAAGAAACAACAGAATTGTGTTTTTTAACAATGTTAATTAACATAAATTTGAAATTATTATAGGGTAAATATTTAAGAAATATTTTCTTTATTATTTTCCTTATTATAATAATCATCAATCAAAGGTTGATAATATTTTTTTAAATGAAACTCAATGATGTAGGTTGGGGTTTTTTAAAAACAAAAGGTTCAGTTTCATCAAATTTACCATGTACTTTTTTTTCAATAGTACAAATTTATTTATTAAAAACTCGATAGGGCATGGAAGTAGTGGTGTATCATAACAAAATTACTTCAGAAAATTTAGTTGTGAATATATGTTGGTTATATTTAGTATTTAAGATTGATACTTTTCATCATAATAATTTTAATTAAGAAACATTAGTTTTTGACCAGCCCATAATTCATAAGGTGTTTTATTATGAAAACCAACGATTGGAACTCATTTTATAGTATAGAAATCAGTGCTAATAGATTGAACCCAAAAGTGATTATCAATAGAATATGCAGTCTACATTCTTCTAGATATCTCTTTAAGAATTTGTTTTCTTCATTCAATAACACCATTTTGTTGAGGATGTTCTGTATATGAGATGTTTTGAGTAATACATTTCTTACTAAAAAATCATTTGAAATCATAATTTTCTAATTCTCCTCAATGATCACTGTAAATATTAATTAATGGAAGGTTTTCCTCATTTTTAACATTGATTGAAAAGTATTTCAAAAAATAAAAGGATTCATTATTTAGAAAGAAAATAGACCCATGTAATTCAGGTGTAATAATCAACTAAAAAATACAAAGAATTTTCCTCCGATAATTCTAGTTTCTGTTGGACTGAAAATATTCATGTGTACTAGATGTAATTTTATAGACATTGAGACATAAAAAATTTAGTTTTAACATGACTTATGTTGCTTTCCATATTGACAAGTATCACAAAATATTGAAAAATCAAATTTATACTATCGTAGATCTATAAAAAGACTTTTATTTGGGAGTTTTCATAGGAATATAAGGTTATAGTAACTTAGTCTTCTTTTCCATAACCAGGAATGATCTTCCATTTTAATATGTCAAGGAATGCATTGGCTCCTAATGTCTTCTATGTATATGTGTAAATATTCTCAAATCTATAGGCAGAGAGAATATACTATTACATGGAATGGTGTACTACACATTTATGATTCCTTAAAATAAAAATGTATTCATCATCACATAATTTTCTTAGGCATATAAGGATGTACTTAAGAACATTATAAAACAAATATAGTAATTTATACTTTTCCAAGTTTAACAATATTAACTATATAAAAAAAATTTATTTGAGTATTATATCTAAAAGTTACCTTTCCTCCTTTCGTATTGATAATATTTTCATAGATTGTTTTCTTACAAGGTATGTGTTAGGAACATCAACTATCTGTGTACCATATATTTTTGTTGGTAAATCCTATTTTACCTAGAAATAAAATTGTTGGGATTTCGGAATCCAATCATTCTTGGATCCATAATTATTTGAATGTAAAATCTTAGGTATCGAAATTTGTTTTAAAAAATAATAATTATGAAAACAAAAGGATTTAGTTTTGTTTAAACAATAATTTATCTCCCAATTTCCACCACATTGACATGTATTGAAAAAGGATCACTTTGGGGCACAAAATAGTTATGAATAAAAATATTTTTTGAATGAGAATTACCAAATCAATAACTATTTCTAAGAGGAATTAGTATTGAATACATTTTTTAAAAAAATTCCCTTCCATGAATAATGTTTGAAAAAATATTCTACAGGGAAAAAATTAAATATATTAGTCATATGACTAAATTTTAATGATCAAATTCATTAGTCATAGAGTTTGAATTTTTCTCTATAACATTTTTCTTGGAAAAACGTTTTCATGATCCTTAGAAGTTTAATCCTTGAGGAAATTAGATTCATTACGATTTTTGGAAATAATTTCAAAATCAAGCTGTTTCGGGTAAATATCATTTGAATGATGTGATAAATTATTTGTTAAAAAAGTTCTTCCTGAATTTTAATAATTTATTTTCGTGATGATCGTACTTTTTTCATTCTTAATTAACTTGGAAAACCTAGATTCCTCCTTGAATAATGTAATTAATTATCTTCTAATGAGAAATAATCTTAACTCTAATATTCATATTTTAAATAATTAGAAAAAAAAGTTATATTTGAAGAAATATTGGTTAATGATTTAGTAGTATTTAACTTATCCAGGAGAAGTTTATTTTCAGTATGAATTATGGTTAAAATCCCAATATTCTTCTGTCCAAAAGATACAAAATATGAATATTCAGCTAAAAAATCACCCTTACTTTCACTTGAGGTGTCATTAGTTTTCAGTACATTATTATACAAAGAAAACAAGTACTTCTTCATGTTTCATTCTAAATAATGGTCCTTCTTTTCTTTCCTTTTAATCATTTGACACTCTGGTATTATATAACCTTCTCTCTTGCATATATAAAAATTTACATGTAAATAATTCTAATATTTTCTATCTTTTGTCTTGTATCTATATTAGAAATCCTTCATTCCCACAATATTGTTCATTTTTTGGCATGATTGAAAGTTCATTCCCAGAATGTTCACTATCACATGATTCAAATATAAAGGTCTATTTATTGCATTAGGATTTAGTAAATAATTCACGAGTCTTGACATTCATAAGATTTGATATATTATAGAAGGCAACACAACCATTACCAATGAATTTTTGATGAACTCTTCATCTCTATTAATTCTAGTTTCATGTTATAGAAGTGTCTAAAATAACTCATCTTGGGTAATTTTTGGACATTTCCTCTTCTCATCCTTCAATGTTCTTTTGGATTCCAACTCATTTGGAATAATATCTGTTTTATTATACATAATAATATCATCATCAAGTCCTTTATCACCCACAGACTGAAAAATGTTGATGATAGTCATAAATCATTTTTGAACTTTGCATACCGATTATCCATAATGAATCCATAAAACTTAATATTCAGATCATAGAAGATATAATATTGTTCTAATGACCATGGATGTTCTAAAATGTGTGATTTTGAATTTCTTCCAGATTCTATTAGTAGCTTCACAAGATGGAATCTGGCAATAGATATCTTATTCATAGAACATAAAAAATTATTGTGTACCTTAGTGTATAACTAATACTCTTGTTTTTCTTGATTAGAAAATTTTATGCTATCCTTGTATGGAATTTTTTATTTTATTGCAAGAATGAAACTTTTTTTTTGTAATGGTATTAGTAATTTATGTCTTCATCCTATCTCTCCAGCATCCATAATCATTTCCATCAATAATGAGGGACCTCGATGGATTCAGATTGTCTATAAAACCAACATTCATTCATTCCATTTTATAAGAAAATTCAAATGACCTTATCCAAAAAAAAGGATTACTAAAAAATCTTATAAACAATGATTTTATTATGAAATTAATTTTGAAAAACATGAAAAATTAATGTAATGAAAGAAAAGAAGTGAAAAAAACATATATTCATGTAAATTTATTTTAGAGACCTCCTCTATTACAAATTGTTAGATCAAAATTTAGATGTAGATTGCTCTATTACCATAGGGGATTAATTTTAGGTTTAAATACTTTCATTTTTTCCATATGGAGAATCTATGTTTATCAAGGTAAAACAAAATTTAATCAAAAACCCTCTTTTCTTCTTAACAAATAAACTAAATTTATTTTGATCTGAATAAATAATCTAATAAGAGAACATAAGAAAAATTTAATTTGGGAAATATTATCCCATAAAAAAATCTTATAAATAATAGATTATACAAGTACAAGAATGTATAAAAAGTAATACATTATTTATTTAACAAAAATCAGAAGAATTAAAAATTGTAACAAAATAGGAAAAGTTTAAAAAATAAATTATCTCAAAGGGAAGTGTATCCAACAACCATGAATACGTTTACCCTGATTTATACACTAAAAAATTTCTATCATTCCCACCCTAGGGTAAAACATCGATATGAAGATCAAATTATGACTTTTTATCACCAAAATCCCAATATATCTATAGTGATCAGCACCTATATCTTCCTATCCCCATAAGCCCTAGATTGGTTAGAAATAATTAGAAATACACTAAGCAGTTTGAACAAGATGTTCACAACTTTGACATGTTGTTCACAACATTCTTAAAACGTGGGTTAATCAAAACATTCACATTGTGTCACTTCAATCAACAAATCAAGAGCTCTCGTCGAAAGCTATTATTTAGCTCAATAAAATTGATGGGTATTTATAGGTGAAAATCCTAATGATTGACTTATACTCCAATGGTTATATATCCCCTTAAATTAAGGAGGATCTTCGATATGTTTCACTAGGTCAACAGTTAGTAAAAAAAGAGTTTATGACAACGTTTCATATATGAAACATTTTAATGTATTAGAAACAATAATATATAATAAATACATTATTAGGATTATTAATCATAAGAATAAATGGAACCAATATAATTGAAACTATATGTGAATGTGGATAGGTAAAATTTACAAGTATGAATAATCGAATTCTATGGAAATTGAAAAACAAAAGACTAAATTAATATAGAAACAGAGTGTGAAAATAAGTAAAAATGGAGTATGATAAATGTTAAAACGTAGTCTAGAATTATAAGGATTTCTAATCTTGAAAATTCATGAATTTAGAGTCTAGATTTTGATTAAATTGAAGTTGATATATCAATGAAATCAGATTCAAGTTTTTGATGAGCGAAGGGACTAGATTTTGATGAATTCAGAGGGTAGATTTCAATGAAATCAGTGACTGGATTTTGATGAAATATATGTCTACATTTTGATGAAATTGGGGTATTGATTTTTATGAAATAAAAATATCATTTATTTGAAAAATAGAGTCAAAATCCAAAGTGAATTAGATTCTAAAAATACAGAGAATCATATTCTCAAGAAAGGAAGATTCATATTCTAAAGAACTGTTATTTTTCTAAGGATTCGATAAGGATTCGATTTATCAGAAGAGAAATTGTTCTAATGAAATGTATAGTTATTTTTAGATAAAAACATTAACCATAACATATAAGGACATTATAATGGTATAGAATATATATATCCTTAGAGATAAAAAATAATATTCAAGGAGAAAGTGTTTCTGATTTTCATTGAATAATGGTTGGAAAGTATTTAGGGACACACTGACATAATATGGAGTATCCATCCATTATTGGTTACGTTTCCAATAAAATCCATTATCATTCATCTATTAGAATGGTTCTCCTTGAGGTATTTTATGCTCTCTTATATAGGTCACCTATTTTTTAGGAATATGAGGGCGATACATATATTGTTGGCTCGAGTCTCATTTTGGATATTCGAATAAGTATTTAGGATATACATAATTTTTTGGTAACATCATAGAGTCAGTTGATATCATAAAAGGATCTTCGATATCTCCCTTTTCTTTTTTCCATTTGAGATTTTTTTCCCTTTAATGTCTCTCATCTATTAGATCTCATTCAGCATGGGAAATATTGAGAGTTGTCTATAATATATTTTGGACCATTTTTGGGTACTGAGTGAATTATGATATTCTCTTTTATGTTTCTGTTATTAGATCAATTGATATATATTCATTTTGTTTTATATATGTCTCATCTTGAGAAATATCATCATGATCCCTCAAACGATTTATATTGGAAATAGAATTTTTCAAACTGTAAATTTCATTTTTGGGGTTTAAATTTGAGATTATTGACACTCAGGTCAATGAATTATGTTGGATGTCTATCCTATTCGTTATATTGATATGGAATCATGGATTCTATTCTCATGGTACATGGAAGCATGAATCATTAGTGGGGGAAAACTGGACTCACCTTTTTTGGGAGCATCATTTTTCTACTTAACATTCCATTGATGTAATTTATTATGATGGGGGATATTGTGACATTTCATTAAATTATTCCATTTATTCATTTTCCATCCATTTAATCTAGGTGTGTTA
Organism: Viscum album; assembly: GCA_963277665.1. Lineage (NCBI taxonomy): Eukaryota > Viridiplantae > Streptophyta > Magnoliopsida > Santalales > Viscaceae > Viscum > Viscum album. The sequence continues at coordinate 1,529,118,544 of OY728120.1, read as the reverse complement.
TGAACCTTTCATGGATGGATAGAGATGTCAGTGAAGATGAAATTATATTTGGAGATGTTTTTCAGGTTGAATTAATTGTGTGTGAGTTTAAAGGTCCCAAATGCTGAAGGTGATGTTTATTGAGGAAAAAAATTTACATGGTGTATTTTTGGATGTATTCCTATATAATATTCGTGATATAATCATTATTTTGGGGAAATTGTTACATGACATGAATTAATTTCTTGAATGATTTTATGAACCGATTATGATCAGAAAATTTTTACACGAATTGAAATTGGTTCATATTATGGGAATATAATATTCATGAACATTAATATGAGGTGATTAATTTTTTGATTCATTAATAATAAAACGAAATTCACATCATTATTGGGTTTCGTAGCATGAATTTTTTAACACCGTTGGTTTTACAACTCCATATGAAGGATTTTTTCATTCATTATGCTAGATTCTCTCTTGAACCATCCCAGATCTCAAAATAAATTTCTGGGATATTGTCTGTTTTCTAATGGAATCATTAGGAACCTATTAATAATTGGGGTTTCTATGTGTATTTTAATGCATGTCAACTTTCTAATTAATCAATTCTATTGACCATGTAAATGTTATTATATTTCACTTGTGGGTCCACTGATCCTGCGATGATGTTGTTTTTTATCCTTTCAAAATCCATTATGAAATCTGATCCTAGATGTTTACCCTTGTATTGGTTGTGGTGAGTCTTGTGAGTTTCTTGAGATATGTTATTTAAATGATCACCTGATCCATTATCTTTTTTAATATATTATATGAATTTTGAATTAGTTCTTTGATTGTGGTTGTTTTTTCCATTCCTAACATGTTATTGGATTATAATTATTGTGTGTGAGATTTTAGTTGATGTGGTTGATTACATTTCATGAAATTGTAGAAAGATAATTTATTAATAATTATTTATTTTAAATTAAATATAAAAATCTTAATAGTTCGACAGAAATATCCTGTATGATAGGTATCATTCTTTAATTTTTACATACCCAAAGGGAATTCAAAATCAACGCATGTTGAAGACTATATCATGGGTATCGACCACCAATTGGTGGAATGATTTATCCAAAAATAAACATGAAAAAATTAAATATATACATATACATAATAAAATTATGAAGGAAATTTTTATATATATGTCATAAAAAAATGAACACCGATGTGATAAATCTAAAAAGGTATAAAAATAATATCCAAGAAACAAGTCCAACTAAAAGTGAAAAAATATAACAACTATAATTGTATCAATGTGATTTCACTATAAAAATACCACCATATCACCATCAATATATCCAAACCCATAGGACATAAAACATCACCACCTCGTTCTGTAACCTAGCCTTTCCTTACATTAAAAGTATGTAACTGTTATAATCACCTTCTAGGGGTGCACATTGTATGAGATAACTGGATCAGCTGGATCCCAACAAGGTGTTACATATATTTTCTGTAAAAAAATTATTTATGTATGAAAAACATTAAATAAACCAATGAAAGTTATGTATTTTCAATGTTTTGTATCAAAATTATGGAAAATATTAAATTTTCCACTTTCACATATTTCAAGAAAAACGTCAGTAAATCCATTTTGAAAGCATTTAATATACAGATATCAAATTAGATATATCAAATAAAATCAAATATTTTATCACATATCATATCAAATACAAATTAGTTCAATAGTAATAGTGGAATATAAAATTTCCCATAATCGGCCAAAAGTATCGGTAACATTGGTCTAAGGACCCCTTTAAGACATGATAGTTAAGAAAATGATACCTAATATTGAAAATGAATGTGAATCAAGACTCTAGAAATTTTCAACATTTCTAGAGAGTAGAAAAACACCCCAGGAATTTTGCCTCCGGAAAAGACTAACATATCCCCTAAATAATGGCATAGGGGGAATAGGAACACCCCATGAATGACCCCCCCCCCCCTCTAAAATGGAACAAAACCATACACCTATATACCCATAGAATCCAATTTATTTTATTTTCCAAACCATTTAATCAATCCATTTTCATTAATATCATTCTCTAAAAACTATTTAAAAAAACCTTTAATAGTTAATTTAAAACCCCTTTTCATTTACCAGAACTAGGGGAAAAATATTTTTTCAAAAACCTCATTTTCACACAAAAAATTCCAATCAAACATCCATTACACTTCATTTATAAACCAATTTTGAAAAAACTAGAGAATTTTTTTCCACCAGCAAAGGCTATATATATATATAATCATAAAACAATATGTCAATGATGCCTATTGTGGGATCCACCATTAAAGTGACCAGAACAATGGAAACAACAATGATGACTACAATAATAGAGGCCCTATAATAATTTATAATTCTCATATTTGAATCAATTTAAAAAAAATTGTTTGGTAGAAATTAATGATCAATACATACCTCAATATTTCACTCCCATCATACCACACTCATTAATGGATCATCCCAAAAATATGATCTCACAATGAATTTAGAATTGAATCAATGGATTCAACCCCAAAAATCTATAAATCCATTAGTTTATTGCTATAAATATACCATGAAGAATGAAATTTAATAAAAATAAAGAATCACTCACCTATTTAGATGCAAAACAAAAACCATAATGATAAATCAATGAACATATCAATTATAAATGAATAGAAGTTCTCAAAATCAATAGAGAAATTCTGATGTTAAGATAAAGGATGTATGATGTAGAATACTTTAATAAGATCTGTCAAGCATCACCATGAATAAAAAAATATAGGCATTTACATGGTTTCCAACCCCATTATACATCATGTAATCCACAGGGCATGTATTTTCCAAAAAACATATTACCATTTTATTACAAACCTAAAATTTAACATTATATTGAATGTACTCAAATCATGCTACATATGACTTTCTCAATAACTACCCTAATGAAATTACATGGCATGTAATACCAATACATGATGTGTTGTATTCATGATGTTAAGAAAATACATTTTTTTAGTGGAGAAACAATAACCACATTATGTATTATCCAAACATTTAGATAATCCTTCAAAGAGATAAATTTTTATACCAATAATATAATAATTCATAAATTCATAAATCTTTTAACATTAGATCCTTTTACTCAGATGACTTTATCCATCATAGAGACTATAAAGATCAAAAATTAAATTATTCAAATATTTAATGAGATGATAAATATCTGAAATATAATAATGGGATGTTAAAAACTCTCATGTATAAAAATTTTCATCCCCAACATGTCGTATTGAAGAATTATGTCTGCTAAACTGGTGAGGCCACTTATCCCACCAAACAACTCACACTCCCATGATTCATAAGAATTTGAATCATGTAAATATAACACTCTACATATTATGTTCAACTTCCCACGTAAGAATTTCCCTTGGGATTCAATGATCACATCTGGTATCTCCATAATAGAAAAAACTAGAACTATCTCAATATCCTAACAAATCATAATTTGAGAGGGATCTGGTTGATCTATCTGAAGATAATATTTGTGAAAATTTTCATGAATACCTATGAATAAATCTAGAAATTCTTGTCAATAAGAAACATTCTCAAGTTGATCAGTTTCTTAAAATGTCCAATCATATCTTGGAGCCTACATTCACTATTTTCGATGATAATGGTGACCCAACCAAGTAGATAAACTAATTTTAAACCCGATCACATATGGAAAACACAAATGGAAGAATAAAATGATCATCATAATATTTATGTTTACTGCATGATATAACCAATCACTGACATATATCTTGATTCCTCACTGATATATCATAACCCAAACATGGTCACACCAAAGAAACATCTCCATCCATTAGAAAAAAATATATTCGAACTAAACAAGACACCGGCCAAAGCCTTGAATGGAATCATTCCAATTGATTATTGGTAATTGATGTTATATGAAAACTAAACCTATAACAGATCGATGTCCAAAGATCCATCAAAGTGCAATACATAATAATGCTGCATTTCACCCAAAATCTAAATATAACACTCTTTGTAATTGTCTGTATCTGTATGGTACGATATATTACACTTGACATGATCCCTCATCACCTAATTGAGACTCCTCATGAACCCCAATGTAATCCTACAATCCATATCCTACAAAACGTATAGATAGTAGCATATTACCTAACAGTTTATAGGTCAAAAATGTTTCATAAATCCAATACATTAGAGGCCTCCTTGATCGAATCATAGTGTGCCAAAATTTTCAATGGAAAATCACAAAACATATATCATTCCTCCATAATGGAGTCTGAGTCAATCAAACAAAAACAACCTTTGATACTTCATCCAAATTCAACATTTTAACTAGAAGATATTAATGCATCCCAAATAGTTTCAGATACTCAAAAAATATATATTGAAAATTTTACAGTGGGACACATAATCCATAATTTCACACTTCATACCAAGACACATGATATAATGTGTCATTTAAATGTAAATATTCATATTTATAGGATGAAAACCTCATGGAGTACTATGAATATAAAGAAAATAATGCTCCTCACTAAGGATTGGATGATAAAATGAACCACAAAGTGGGGAATACATTCAAAATATATTTTCAAAATAGAAACATTCTACCCACCATAATGGGTTTCTAATATTCATAAAAAAAATATTAGCCACCTATGGATAATGCAGAACCAGATCAATGAGACATGATGATAAGAAAACACTAGTAAGAACGATTCCTAAAACATCAAACTGATCTTCTTGATGATTCTTAGAATAAGAAAATATTAGGTTCCACTCTTATATCAATTCTATAAGATCATATAATGACATGTTATTTCTATGAAAATTTGGTATGCCATTCCCCTTACTCGGGGTGTAAGCGATGTCAAATTCATGAATCATAATGTATTCCACCCATCATCATTGTATGATTTTCAAGTATTTATTTTAAAAATATAGATAAATTCGTTATGGTAATAAATGGTTTTGAACCAATCCCTAAATATAAATTTCTACCAACCAATATGTGCATTCATTACTTTGTCAAAATCTAAGTCAAGAGTAGTGTGATACTTATCAAGAGGGTGAAGATAGGGAGAGTTGTAAGCCACTAAAAGATCATACTGAAAAATAATGAAACTCAATACAGTGTCATAAGAATCAAAAAATCCCACATAAACCTTATTATGAATTGGAATTATTAGAATAGTATATGATGTTTGAATTATTTTCATCTCATCAAAATATGATTGACACATTCTATCGCAATAAAATTTCACCACATTCCATGAAATGGTATTTATAGCTGACACAAAATTTGAGAGATACATGATGAATTTCAATAATATTCTTTAAGACTGTGGAATTTTCAAATCATAAAGAAGTTATTTGGATCATAATATAATAAGATATCATTTTCCATTATTGGATATACATATAATTCATGTTCAAAAAATGTGTTCTATAACCACATCACATCTTGATTCAATATTTTTTTTTTCAAATCATTCCTTACATATATTGAATTCTTGGGGGTTTCATAACCAAATCAAAATAGCACTCATGACTTCACTCAGTTCTCAAATAATCCAAGATATCATCTTTAAACACGACACCAAAAGAGTTATGATACTAATAGAATATTTAATTTATCAAATCCATAAAACATGTAGGGGAATTGTTCATACCAGAATACATCTCAATATATTTGAAATGGACATTCATGATCCAAAAATCCATCTCTAGTATATAAACCTCATGAACACTATGAAAATGCTACTTGTTCTTAATGGTTACATGGATCATTTTATGATAGTCCCTGAATATTCGGAGTGGGAACTATATATTCTTGGTAATTATCAAGAGGGGTTCCCTATGAGAATAACTATTGATAAATAGGAAGAAAAATTTGTATCTAAATCAGATAAAGCATTTTAATATTCATCTCATTTAGCTATTCTAGTTCTATATGATAATATGTTATTAAAATTAGATTCATTATTGGAACCAGGGTAATAATACACTCTACCTTTCATTCTATATAATTTACAAATAAATATTCATGCAAATTTTCAAAAAAATCATTAACTATATTCGGATGATAATAACATATGAACCATAATCTGTCTTATCTACTATAGTAGATAATAAAACTATGATCATTTGTTGAACGGTCTCTGATAAATAGTCCTCAGATCATACTCCCCTGAGTCACCTGTGATCCCCCATTTTTTGAAAGAAGTAGTTATCAATTATGATAAAATACATCCTTTACATGATGATAGACAAGAAAATATATATTGATGATGATGTCAAAATGATCCAGTTCAATAACAACAAAATCCCATACCAAGTCAACATAATCTACCGATAACACAAAATAATGGAATTATATCCCAATCGATTTCGTATTGCCCAAACATGTAGTTAAATCCATAAAAAATGACATGGGTTTCATTGGAGTTATAAACATATAAAAAATAAAGATATAAATAAGTTGGAAGAACCACTATCAAATAATGAAATCGTTACATAAGAAGAAATAAATATGAGACCTCTCACAGTCCCTGGACCGACATATACATTATAAGATAGTTCATCTATTACATGATGGTTCATCACACTTGATGCTTATGGATAGACCCATAGAGCGTTTTATGAATATTACTATGCCACATTACCCTTTAAGGATGACAATACCTTATCATATAAATGTTATAAAAACTAATTATAAATGTTATAGATGTCCATAACATCTAAAATAATAGGATATATTAGAATGTGAGCGGAAAGAATGCATGATGTGTGTAACTATTACAATCTTATTTATTATGATAGGAACACTACTGTCTCATAATACTTGTTATAAAGAGTCCTTCTCTCAAGATCAGTATTATCCACTAATGTTATGAACATTCCACATTTTCTTTTTCTCATACGTGCAACTAAAGATAACACTAAGAAGAAAATAATATGTTGAATATTCAATACTAACTACCATAACCATTTAATAAATCATTTCTATGTCTACTACATCTATATAGTTCAAATGATTCAACATAAATAACTATTATCTGATATCCAACAACAACTGCACTGGGAAATTATGAGCTTTCAACTCTCCATTAGTTTCCATCTCTAGTTAAAATTTAAAAAGATATGAAAATTGATTCGTGAGTTCCAAAACTAAATTCTCCCCCTTCTTTAAATTGATGAACTCCAGATTCTTTTCCATCTTCAGAAACATTAAAAAACTATTGGATGAATAGATTCATGAATCCTTTCTTGTCTAATCACAAATGTCTGTCAACTTTTTCCTTGGAATCATTACATCACATGTTTGTACCTTCAAGTCTGAATGTCATTGACTTCACCATGATAATATCCGAGTTATCCATGAATTAAAATATTCCTTATTTATATTTTCTTCCCAGGACTATACGGATTTAGGTTTACATGAACCCATAAAAAATGGGGTATTCACATGAAACAACTATCGTGATCAATCTCTTACTTTTATATCTCATAATTATACTTCCACAACTTTTGTCTGACCTTTTGGTAAATTTAGGTCAATATAATGAACTTCCCACATTATTCCATCAATAAAATTATGGTCAGGGTCTGGATCAAATTTTGATTCACCTGTTGCATCATGTTTTGGAACTCATTGGAGACATCTCATTGGAATAAAATTTAATATAAAAATATAATAGACAATAAAAATTGAATTATATCATCTCAGTGTATAAAATGCACAAGAAAAAATTGATAAATTGACCAAATATATAAACATCAGACAGATATAAAAATGACCCATAGTAACATCGGTATTATTATAAAAATACAGTCTTTGTTATACCAAATTGATCATGACATGGAATATTGATGATAGACCACATTTGATATGGAAGTATGACAATACTAAATTTTATATCCTCTCAAACATGTTCCCAAACAGAATTACCACATACCAAAAGGGAATTTGGGATCCCCATGGCATGGGGACTAGCACCAGGCCATTATGTAAAAATATATGGTACAATTTTTCCCTACCTAAAGAAGAAAATATGATATATGTATATATATATAAGATACAACATAAAGAAACATGAATTATATATATATATATATATATATATATCATAATTTAATGTGAAAACAGAATCGATATGACTATAATGCTTGAAAAACATTCTCAAAGAGACAAGTAAAAATATAATGAAGAAACGATAACTAGACACTCAAATAGTCTCCATCTAATAGATTGGGGAAACTACCACTATCTTACCACATAGTTACCAAAATCCTTATAATAGAAAACCTCACATGATAATTGTTATTCCATTCCTCACCCTATATCAATAGACATTAAATGTCTATAAATCACTTAATAGGTGGACAGGGTGTGAGAAAACCAGCTATGTTGGATTCCAACCAGGTGTTCTTTATGTTTTATCTGAACAATAATTCATACACTTTCATATTTAATGAAAATAAGGAACGATATAATGTTTTAAGACTTCATTTTAAATGAATCAAAAAATATATTTCGTCATTTTCCACACTTCAAAAAAGTAGGTAAATTATTATTAATGATTTTCATATAGATGTATATATCAAAGAAGTTATATCAAATCAAACCAAAGAATGTATCACAAGTTTTAGAAAGTATGGAATAGTTAAATTCAAATTGTATAATGGAAAATATCCCAAATTGTTGAAAAAGGACATTTGACATCATTTCAAGGATCACATTTTGATTGGATATCAAATACCCTCATCATAAAATAGATAATCACACACACACACACACATCATGCCTCAGGTCATATACATCATGTAAGGAGCATAAATGAACACCCTATAGAGGGAACACCCCAATAATTATAAAATTACCCTAGATCAACATGTCCATGGAGTTGAGGAACACCAAATTAATGTAGCCCTAGATAATGGAGGATTCCTTTAAATACTCCAGGAACCTATATATCAAACGATTCCCATGATCTCTATTTTATAAACCATTTCACATATCAATTTCCATCAAAATAATGATTTGAAAAACATTTCACACAACCATTTACTGATGTTTTTAAAATCAATTTTTTATTTAACAAATCATGTGGAATACATATATTATAAAATACCCCATTTCTACATAAAAAATAAAATAAATAAACCGTTCCATTTCATTTATAATAATACTTTTAAAAATTGTTGAAGTATAGTTCACTCACACACTATAGATATGTAAAAACCTAACAAAAAAACATTGGTGGAAGACACCAACTATAGGATCCACCAATAAAGAGAACACAAAATCAACTACAACAGATGCCCTTGAATCAATTTCGAAATTACATATTTGATATCACATTTCCAAAGTTTCAATGATGAATATATATCACAAAATACCTCAAGAACACAAACCTACCTCACCACAAACAATAAATTTTCATCACCTAGAACATGATCACACATCAAATATAGAAAATATTATTAAAAAAATGGATCAACAACTCCAATAGCACAATGAAACGACACGACCTTGATCATGTGAAATAACGATGATGATTTTTTTACAAACGCGGTGAGGCTTAAAACAAATATGATGATGATAACTCTATGAATGAATCAATCCATAATTAATAGAAGTTCCCAAAATAAACAAATATGAATCCTAGGTTGATATAATTGGGGTTGTAACCAAATACAAAATAATATTCTATGTTAGACCATAAAAAATAAAAATCACAACATTTACATGGTGTGTAATCCCACTACATGTCACGTAATACATAGGGTCAATATACACTGTAGAAGAAATCACATTTTTACTAAAATACATTAAATTTAATCATTTCCCCATTGGTAGTATTTACAAGATGTTTACTAAATTCACATTGTGTACCTATTTCATGGTATCTTCCATATATAAATTAAATGGAATGTAATTCTGTTACATGGAAGGTATTTCTAAATTAGAATGAAAAAAATAAAACATTTCAATATAAAACAAAAAACCAACTATTGTATTCTCGTAAAAGAGGGATAAATCTATAAAGTCATTACATGTTTATACCAATAGTACATTAATTCATAAAAACATACAACATTGAAGATATATTAATTTTCCTCAAAAATTGTTCTCTAACCTGATGATTTCACGGATTCCCCCAATTAATGAAAAAAATGTAAATGATAATATAAATACCTGAAGGATGAAAATGTCTGTTTATATAAAATAAAATGATTTTTATTTAATTGTGTATGAAATTGATTTTTTAAAAAAATATGGGTTCCCCAATATTGGTAACTGAAAAGTGTATTTCCAAATAATTATGAAATAGATTTAATTTTTTTTAAATGAATGTTTTTCATTGAACAATTTGGAAAATATTCCATATGGGATCATTGGGAACTTATTTGGATGATCAAGTAATATCCATCATTTATAGAAAATTTCATGGTGTTCACTCATGGGGTGTTACTTTTCTCCAAAGGCCAAGAGTTTTAGGTACCCAGTAGACCAATTATGGGAGATCACAAGTTTTGGTGTGCCTATAATTTATATATTAGATGAATATGTATAGTCACATAATGACCCTAATCATCTTTGTTTGGTTATGTGTTCTCTATCTAGCAAAGATTTTAGTGATCCTTGGTGTAATGTAACATATACTTCTTATTTGTACTGTTATGAATTTTATATGGTATGTCATACATTCATTCTACTACTTTGATATACCTATATATATATATATGATATTATATAAATATATTTTTCATGTATTACATGGAAAAATTACTAAAGGAAAATTTTTTAGTTTTCACTTGATATTAAAATTGTTTCATTTAATACCCTATATTTATTTCGTTAATGCAGATAATTTTTGAATTTTTTTAAGATACTCTTATTTTGGAAAACATTGGAGGGATCCTACTAATATATTGTATCTCATCCCTTAACAACACTTTATTATATCATATTACATGTTAATCCATTCGATATATTGAATTTCTAGGTGCTATAGTGAGGTGGAAGGGTTTGGTTCAAATGTGTCTTGGTAGCTCGTGGTTTGATGTTCATAGTTTTTCTATTTTATTATATACAACAATTATTTTTCATTTTTGTTTTTTTTTCATTTTTTATAATATATACCATGGAGTATGATTGATTAAATTTGAATTTATGATTTCAATTATATGCTTTCTTTTTTTCTATTTATACAAAGTTCTATTTTATATTCTGTTGATTAAATATTATTTTTATATATGTGTCTAGGATTCTACTTAGATATGTTACAATTAATTACCTCTAGTAGTATTTTTATGTCGTTGTGATATTCTCTCTCTCGTGGGGCGTGAGAATGCCCATCGGGCATGTGTTTGATTTGTTCATCTGTTAGTTTTGAGGGAAACATATGTCAGTTCACTATAGGGTCCCTATATTAATTATCTTTTTCGTGGTCACATACCTATGTAATAAAAAATAAATAATTACATACTATATATAACATCCTATATTAAGGTAGTATGCATGTGACTAATGCTAAACAATTGTAATAGTAATAAAAATGATACTCCAAAAAAGGGGAAAATATATTATCATGAACTCGATAAAAATGAACACCATGAAAAAATATAAATGATAGATCATTTTATTATAATATCCTAAACAATATATCCAACAACAATTCATCCCATATAATTTCCAACAAACAAGGTATAATCTATGTTGGACACAATATGTGTTGGGGAAATTCCCATGTAGGGCTTAGTTTATATATACTGAGTTAGACTCCCCCAAAACATATATAGATGAAGATGATATAATTCAAGTTGAAGACAAAGTCAAAGTAATCAAAATATTAATTTATATTTGATTTGTAAATTGAAATATGAAGACATTGGATATTAAAAAATACATAGTCAAAATCAATATCAGTCCCAGGTTACATGGTATTTGATTGTTTTAATAAGTAATTTGATACAATATTTATAATAAATATATAATTAATGTAATAAAAATTCATTACATTGTAATAGTAGACACATTCCATTAAAAGGTATGAATTCATGTTTAAAAGTTTATTAGCATTTGTGGAGGACCAATTCCACTATTAGGAAATCACATTGGTCAGTGGATTATAGGCACCATAGATGGAGGAACTAATCCCTTTACCTTGGGGATATAATTACTCAATCAGGATTATGAGAAACTGATAAATTTTTATTGCTGTTAAGATAATTTTAGTAATCATAACCATGTTCTCTATAAATCTTGAGTCCATCGGATATAAAAAAACTCTATTAAGTATATATGCTATAGTGGAAAAATAATTAGTATGTCGATAGGGTATAACCAAGGAACATATTATGTCTGTTTATATCATAGAAATATATCAATATAATATACAAAAACTATGAAACATATCTCATAAATGGAATGAAATGACAATGTGGATCACAAAAACATATTCTATATGGAGAATATTATTATAATGGATGATGAAATATTAATATTTTAATTTACCATAGAAATTTTGATATAATATTTCAAAATAGATCATATTGGTAAACATGTTTGTCTATAGGTTTCATTAGTTTTCACTGAAATGTGAGGGTAGTGCAATTTTGTGGTGTATGAACACTAATGTGAGGATTATTGGTACAAAACATCTTACCATAGACACCTTACCTAAGGATTAGGCCAAGTACATAATGTCATTTCTTGAGGCCCCATCACCCAACCCAATATTATAACCAGGAATAGAAAAATGAGATGTCCAAACTACATGAGTTTTCTTATGTAACCCTTAGGCTTCTAGGGAGGAGGCCTATCATTCAACTTTTGAAAGTACCCATTGGCTGTGGAAGGTTTACTGGACCGCTGACGTCATCTAACTTTGCAGCCATGTAATGTTGATAAGGAAATCCTTCCTTGATAGTAAACCCCTTCATTCTAGACTATCTTGCTGTTAAGATAGTTATCTCACCAGTGTACCTTTTATAAACATTTAGTCCCACCCCTCCCTCCATAAGGGGATATGTTTGGTCATTGAATAATATACAAGATAAAACCTTATAGAAGTATAATATAGATATACTTAATGGAAATCTATAATCCTCATTTTTCACAAATTAATGCTCACTTTGAAGAAATTTTAAAAAATCCGGTCTCAATATCTTCATTAAGACCCACCTCAATCATCCACACGTCCTCGTGTTACCTAGAATCAGAACACCACAGAGTGAGAAAAATACCCATACCATTGCATGATGCTCAAACATTATGTCCCCCCTTGTAACCTATTCTATTAAGGAATTCATATTATGATACACCATATATTTCATCTTCTCTTACTGAAAAAAATATAAGGGTTGTATTCCTACCAATTGGAACATTAAATTTAAAAACATATATAAATGATATTTTAACATGGTTAAACAACAATATTTTTAACTACATCCTTATTATTTGTGGGTAGTGTCTGAGACCAAAATTTATCAAATATAAAAATTATGTGACTATATATAGTGAGAATGTGTCATCATTAAATCACTAATTGTAATGGGTAGGATAGTATTTACCTAACCTCTTTCATTTGAATCATCCCTCCACCAAATATATCATCTATTAACTGCATTGGGCCTTTGATTATATTAGATACATCAAGATGAAAATGGTTCTCTTTGAAATCATAAAAATACAATATAATAATTTTTTAGGTATGAAACTACTTTAATAATATGAACTTATTCCCTAAAAGTAGTTCATCAACTTACTCTAATGAATAATTTTTACATTATATACATCATCCCAATTCAATAAATCATTAAAATTATAAAATAAAGATTAATAAATTAACATTCATTTTCATTTTCTATCATATTTCTGAATATATAAAGTCAAAATTTTCTTTTGAATCTACATAAAGTCATATTTATCTTTTACACTGCATCCCTTAACATATGAATTATATATAATTTTGATTCCTAGGATATATAAATGATATAGTCTATTTATCTTCATTCATTCCACATCTAATGAGATCCCCAAGAGCATACATGTGTATATTACTTCACCATCAACCTCAAATGACCTTCCAATGCATTTATATCAGACTATCTTCATCCAAGACTACAAATGATCTTCTAAAACATGAATGTTGGTTTCTATTCGTTAACCCCATGATCTTTAAAAAATTTAGCTAATTTTAAATATTTATCCCCAATAAATTATCATAATATTTATCCCTCCCAGGATAATATCTCATCCATTTATACCTAATGTAGTGTATTTATGTCTATATGAAATATTATGTTTTTGGGATCTTGGAATTACTATATTTGAATTTCTTACATTTTCAATTACTATATATCCCTTTTTCAATTATTCTACAAAAAACTCATGACATTAACTTATTTATTGATATATATCATTCAATATCCATTATGAATTTTTTAAATATATTCATGGTTCATAACGTACGACTCAAGATAATTATTAAAAGAAAAATATATATAAAAATTATACATATTTCATCAGCATGATAATTTATTTTTTCTTCCAATAGTTTTCCATTGAAAAAAATATCATATTAATCATCAGAAGCCATTTAATCTTAAAGAAAAATCTGACAACTATCTTTTGAATTTAGAGTTATTATATAATTTTTATAACATAACATTCATACCCTAGTCAATTACATCTCAATAAAGATTCCAACAAAACATTCTATGGCCTTTTAATATCCCCAACATCAAGACTTCTGAATAACGTTAAAAAATTAATTATGATATTCTATAAATTATCATGTTATTTTCGTATATAAATATTAAGATATAGTTTAGATTAACCTTACATGATTATAATTTTAATACAACCTGTTTTGGAAAAAAATTAGTATTCAGACATATATATAAATATATATGTCCTCTAGATTTAATCATCATATTGGACATTCTATATAAAATTATTCTTATACTTATGTCTGTATCATCATCTCTATAATCTTTTTTATATTTACAACCTTCAGAATAGCTAATTTATTAAAATTATTATTTAAAAAATTATCATATTTTCTTTCTCTCTTAAAATGTGATATTTTTTTGAATCATAATAAATTATATGATTCATTTCATCTATGAATTCAACTACTTGATCAATATCTCACATTCTTTATTATTCAGGTCCTTTTCAATATTTTATCATCTCGATATATATAATTTAACTTATTAAATTTACAATGTAAGATAATATATATCAGAATAAATCATTGTTCAGTCATTTATATTACCCCTAACTCATTAAAATCACCATATCATACTTATTGATTTATTTGACTTGTTAGCTTTAATAAAAAATATATTTCAACAACCACATGGTAAAAAATTATGTACTTTAACCAATTTTATACCAAACTCAATCAAAACACTAAAAGGTTCAAAATATTATATTGTTCTATAGGATGAAAATAAATTTTCATTCACAAATAATTTATCAATGTTGTGTCATCATGTTAGAATATCTCATCATCTCTTCTCTCTTAAATTATCCAATTCTTGAAATATTACATTCAACACATATATAGATACACACACAAACATATATATATATATATATATATATATATGTGTTTGTGTGTGTAATTATTATTATTTAGTTATACTTCATGATATTGTTTTTAGAATCACTTTTCCTCTAATATAACAACATCAATAAAATATATGTTTCATTCCACTATGAATATCAGTTTTCATTCATTATATACAAAAGGGGGAATATAAAAAAAATTCTTCAAACATATACTATATAATTAACTCATTAAAAATACAAAATTTTCATTTATCCATAATAAATCCTAATTAACAATCAACAAATATCATTTATAGAATTTTTATCCATTAACTCTTCAAGAAAATATTATTATCCTTAGAAATATTCATTTCCCCCATATTAATATATCTATTACACAATAGTGGTTCTCTATTAATATATATAATGGATTAAATAATGGGGATTCAATGTTATATCTCCATAAACAAAACAAGGGCTTCAAAAATATTCCACTCTACATGAAATAAGTCATATTTTATGGGAATATGTAATATAATTACCCATTTCCTTATATCATCCAAATGAAAAAACCATATATTATGATCAACCTTATTTCTAACAAATATAACATTATTCATCGAACTCAATTTGGTTCTTTTATTCTCTATACATTGATTTTTACCAGTACCCATTTCATTATAAATGTCACACTAAATTCAATATCAATCATTTATCCCACATATAGTTAAAAAATACAATGTTTCAAAGGTAATAAATTACAAACCTCTTCCATTTCATAAATTTCGATTGAAATTTCAGGTTACCCTACATATTTCATGTGAAATGAAAACCACATAAGGGAGGTAAGGGATCACATTTCCTTGTCCTAATGATCTAAAAATATACCATTTCAGATTATATGATGTAAATTAAGAATTTTGAATGTAAAATATATCAATATTGAAAAAAATGGTCTAAAATAATCTATCATCTCATAAAATCTCAAAATTTTATATCATTTTCTATTGCAAAAGAATATAAAAAATGATTACACTCATATCACAGGTTAGGTTTAAGAAATATATGGGAGGAACAAATATATAGGTCTTTTGACATATATTCTATAATATGAATATCGGGAATATTTTATTTTCCACCTTTAAAAAAATTTATATTTTAATTCAATAATGGATCTAGAATGTTACTAATTGAATAGAGTGATTTAATTAATGTATGGGAGAATATAATCAAACTAACTCTTCAATGATACATTCAGTCACATTAAATAATTTTATATTCACATATTATTTTCTTTTTTGAATGTATTCAACTCATATTTCCCTTTTTATTTATTCTCCATTTAACATAACATCACTCATAATTATTTCATATTCTCATAATTTTTCATTATCAATAATAATTATTTAGTTTTTATTTTTTATAATATTTTCAATCATTATATTTTTTGAAATGACGAATTCTAAAATTATATCCATTTAAAGGATTTTTTTCTTATCTATTAAAACTAATCAAGAAAAAGGTACATATGATATATTAAAAATTATAGTAGTAATGTGTTTCCTGATATTTGTATATCCTTATGGTAATCATGGAATTTTCTCTATGTTAAATACTTACAAAAATAAAATAGATAATACATATTTTTTAATTATATGGTTACCCGTTTTCATCATAATTAGTCATGTGACGTTGATAGAGATTAACAAATGTTGTAAAACCTCTCAATTTAAAATGATCATTATGATAACTCTTTATGATTTATTAATTCTTTTTTTGAAAAATAAATCTCAATAAAAATACTTGTATTACTACCTTCATAAACATTCTTATATTGAAGATTATATCATTCCACATCAACTAGGTTGTAAAATTCATTTTATTAGGATATCTCCATCATCCTCATTAATACCAACTAGGCTAGCCAAATAATTGTAAATTCTTCACTAACTTGTATGAAATCGTATGTTCTTTCACATGAATTCATGTGATGTTATAAGTCATACATCATTGTAACATCATATTAATTTAAACATATTCTAAATAATTGTATTCTACTAAACCAATTATTTAATTAAAACCCTGTATTAAATTAAATTATTGATATAACATGAATTATTTAACATTAATGTTCACATATTACATGGAAATATCCTTGATTTCTCATTTAATTCCTTAAAAGAATCATCTTTTATTTGGTGTATTATCACTACAAAAATCTCTTTTGAGTCCGGTTCAGTCATCCTTCAACTTTTTCTTATTCCCTATAAAGATGTTATCATCTTTAATCCATTGGTTTCTATTAATTGTAGTTTCATTATTTCAATTTCATTAGAATCGTGTATTATATCCTTTATCTATCACTCATCTTTATAATGACCACTTATCTTACAATTTTTAAAAGATATCCCATAATATTAGAACATATTTCATATAAATTAATTTACATTATTCCCAATAAATTTAAATTATTTGGTAGGATTTATAATGAAAATTGATTTTGTACCCAATTAACAAAGTCTATATTTATCTTTGAATATTAAAATGTTATTGCAATGGTCAATAGTATTGTTTGGAAACATTTTAGAAAAACTAGAAGAGATGAAGAATATAATTGTCTCCCAATGTGAAAAAATATTACAAGTTTGAGTACCTTGTACATTTTATATAAATATTTCCTTTTTCGAGCTTGGTTTTGGAAATAATATTTCATATCACATACAAATAAATATTGATTATATAAAGTTTATAAAATAGTGTTTCTCCCCCATATACGTCCATAATTTATTTTTTCACCTAAAATTTTAAATTAAATCTTATAAAGTTATATATAATAATATTATTTAAGAATTATCTTTTTCTACGATCTTATAGTGCGTTTATCGTTAAATAATTTACCTCTCTTCCAGATATGGGAAATAGTTCTCTTTAATGTTTTAATTTTTTTTGAATCTTCCATTTATGAAAATGTTAATTATATTTTATCGGATGTCATAGATTATGTTATTTCATATTTCTTATTTATACCTCTATTAAAATAAGGATTATTTTGACTGTTTTTTCACAACCACAACATAAAAAACAATTTATTTCCATTCATTTTCGTCATCCAATCATGATCTTCATGAAACTTATAAATTAATAACATGTAATTGTTTAAATTCATTATTATTCTATAATTGATCTTTAACTAAGAATTATTTATATTAATAATATATTTTTGAGTTTCATTCTATCCATGGATCCTTTTATCAAATAAATTTGTAATCACAGATATTATATAAATTTATATTTTAAATTATTCATTTTCCAGGGATTGTTTGTCATTGTATAGAAATAAATCATTTTCTTTTTCTTCATCAAGTTTGATGAGAGTGTTATATATTTGAAACAATGTAGAATTTAGTTTCATCATATATTATTATTTAATAGCTAATACATCATTTTCATTCTATATAACCATGATTAATAAAACAATATATCATAAAACATTTAGAGGTATATTTTTCTAATAATAATATTTTTAGAGTAAAAATACGTAAGTGAATCAATTTTAAATTCCTCTTTACAACTGATATGGGATCCATTAATATTATTAATATTAATTTATATAATATAAATATTACCAATTACACAATAATCATCTAGTTGTGTATCATTTTTTATTTTTTAGTATTAATTTAATAATATGTTATCTTATACCTGCCTCATGTTTTTTTATTACTTGGTAGAAACAAAAAAACTTTCTACTAAATCATCCTTACTATTCAAATGAGGCATCATACTAATTTTTTCAAATATTTAAATCGTTACTAAAAGATAAAAACAATTGGGTGAAAATAGATCGAATTTTATGTGGAACCATTCACGTTGATAGAAATTGTTGTTCCTATAATCCTACTAGAAATTCACTAAGAGGGGATAAATCAATGAGAATATTTTATTTACCATATTCATTTAATCAATTTATTTAAAAACATTGCCCTTATTATGTTGAACAGATATCATAAACAAAAATAAACACATTCCCAATATATACAAGATATAATTTAATGACAGAAAATATCATGATATTTTTACATGTTTCTCCCTTGAAATAGATTAATATAAAATTTTTTTGTTTAGGAAAATTTTATAACACATTTTTAAAAACATATAATATTAATGTAATTAAAACACATGAGATTATTATATCTATAATTAAACACATAATATCAATGTTTGAGTATCATCATTTAACGAATGCTATCTATTTATTGTGGAGTTTTATATATGATTACCCATTTGTACAGATTTTTTTCATTGTAATAATTTTAAATTTTCCATATATATATAATTAAATATTCAGGAGAAGGAAAAATATGAAATTTTTTGGCCTAGTGTACCTCGTATTGATTTTATAAATCGATTATATATTTTTTAGATTGCTTGTGTATAGATTTTTTACAAATATGTGATATTTCATAAATAGAATCTTGTATCAGAAATATGAGACCACTTTTGAGTCAAGAATGTGTGGTGTACCCAATGTGCGCTAAGAAATTGGCTGGTTTGGGGTGTTTAGATATTTCCCTATTGGTGGTGAGTTCAGTGGATTAATAAATTAATTTATTATTTTATTTATCTGATATATACATAATATATATACATACGTGTATATTGATAATCGAACTGGTATTCCCACGTAATCACTATGTGTAATCAATAGCCACTTCCCCTCTTTCCATTGGTGAATCACCTTGAATTACAACTAAATAATGGATCAGAGCCATCGAATCAAATATAATGAAACATAATCCTTTAATCATTGTTGAGTGCATTATTTGATAAATAAAAATTCATTCCCCAGACAAAACGCATAATTATTTGGATTTTAACCTTTTTTAAGAATGTTTGATTGTATCAAACCACTTCTATTAATCTGTTCCAATTATATACCACGAATGCACCGTGAACCCATTTAATTAATTATTCCATTATTTTTATATTTTGGATTATCCAAATTATTTATCATTTGAAAATATACCTATGAAAAAAAATCCTTAACCAATTATTCTTGTGCTTTCCACCTAGAATGGGTTCACGTTATTCATCTTTTGAACCCCAAGGTCTCGATTTGACATTTTCAGGTGTTATTGAGCCTGACCAGACCCACAAAATCACAAAAACATAAAAAAAAGTAATGAATTAGGGAATAAATGGTAGATATTGGATTTATTGGATATTTTATTCTTTTTAATATGATCATATATTATATCTTTTGTGGTGGAAGGATCATAGGATTTTGAGATGTGATAGGTGTCTACATGATAGTTCATAATCAAAACATGGTTTCTTTTTAGACAATGGAGGTCTAGAATCTAGTTTCCATTATTATATCGACTAATCCTAGGTAGAATGATGGTTAAAATCTATGTGGAGAGTTTTGATTCATGTTGAGGGATGTGGTTCTATAAAATAATGGGAATCATGACAACCTTCCACGTACTATGATAAACAAATAGTGTGTAGGCCCCTGGCTATGGCGACATCGGATTTGATATTTTAAAAGTATAGGAAACCATGTAGACTATATAAAGACTATGTAGCTAAATCCATGTGTGGATGATCCATCTGATTGATCACATAGTAAGCCACACCTCATGTTCCAACTTAAAATTGCACGACCAGAGCACACGGGGAACACTCCATGTGAAGAGGCCCAACATGTAAAAAAGTAAATGTATGTGGGGTAATATTAATAGATAAATATTTGATATACAGACATATAATAGAACATGTTCAAGATTACATTTGACAATGAAACACTATGTATATCACTCACATGTCATGTACTACAAGAAACCTATTCATCCATATACCTCATGGTACATGGAAAGATAATAGAGTGGGACGGCACACCATATAACCATTGTCTCATTTTGAGAAACATCGATACTATATATCTACTTTATTTGAACTAATATTTTTCCCCTTAATAATCATATCATGGATGTTATTTTGTGTAGAATGTGCTGGTTACCCCATACTTGGATTCATATTAATGATGTCAACATTTCAATGAATAGTTCCAACATAGGCAATGATCAACATTAGCAGTGATCACATAGGATCACTAGAGACTCATATAGTGGAAAAATCCTTCTGGGTATGGCATGTTTACCCTACTAAATTGTATTGTATAAAGAAACTACTATTTATTTAATGGGTCTCATACATAATTCAAGAGTGAAACCCTTCAGATAGGTAGGTCATGGGTCTTCTACTGACTCCTAAAGTGGAACCCTCTAGTTTTCTAGAAATTGGTAATCTACCAACTCATATAGTGGAACCCTCTAGTTGAGGGCAGGGGGTTGGGGGTTCTTGGGACCTCTATTAAATTCAATAATGGAACCATCCAACTAGGCATGTCTCAGGTCATATACCAACTTCTTGAGTTGTACCCTCTTACTAGACAGGGAATGGGACCTTTATCAACTGATGTACTGGAACCCTATTGTTTGGCTAGAAATGGTTCCTCTTCCAACTACTAGAGTGAAACCCTATATCTGGGCTGAGAATGGGTTAAATACTGACTCCTGAGTGGAACCCTCAGGCTTGGATGGTCATGGTTCATCGACATCTTCAATATTGTAATCCTCAATCAGGGATGGAAATGGATCCTCTACCACAGATTAGAACACAGATGTTATACAATGTAACTTTTCCTCTTCCTATAGATTAATGACCATCAACTATGTGGAACTATGAAGTGTCATGTTTTGACATTGTTTTTTTGTAGATGTGTGAGATATTGGGAATCAAGGATAGACATTTGGAACTGTTAGAAACTCTTTTTCATGGTCTTTGAGATGATTTAAAGATCCCATTTCCCTCTTGTTTTGGTATCTTTTGACTAATAATAACTATATTCATCTATATTTATACCATTAGGTATGGTTAATATCATTTCATTGAATTTGAATATGCATGGGGTATGTCATGTGCTTTTCGTGATTAGATTCTTATTGTATAAATATTTAAATCTTCTTCTAGCAATGGTATTGAATCAATATGTAGTTTATCTATCACCATGATGGTCATTATATGTTTGTAAGAGGTTAAAATCACCCTTGTTTTGGTTCAAATAGTTCATGTTTATTATATATGATTTTTTAATCCATATTGTATCTCTTATCTATACCCCTTCATCTTTCAGGGTTTCCCTCTATGTATGTATATACTCAATCTCCCCCATGGGATTCTCCCATACATGTTGTGTCTTATATTGATGACAGAAATTTCAATGGTGACTTGAGAGAATAATAGTGTAAATGTAACATAGGAAGACATAAGATGGTCATAGTTTTGAGTTTAGGATATGGTCTATCTTAAGGTTTTATTACTCATTTTTTTAGTTTGGGCCATATTTTTGTTTTGGCATTCATTTTTTCATTTTACTATTCAGTTTACACTATTGTACACCTGTATTGTCTAGGTGATTTACCTGCATGGTTCATCGACTAGTATTATTCATCTTTTTTGATATATCATCATCACTTCATCATTGATATGTGTATCTATGTGATTGAATGTAGTTAATAAAATTACTCCCCATTTTCATTATTTCTTTGGAACTAGTTTCCACCCCTGACCTATAGAGGTGTGCTTTGGGTAGTTGTGGCTCAAGCATATGCTATGGTCAGGACATGATAGACTAGAATTAGATGTGGTTAGATACTTTTGATAGTGATAGTATTAGTAACATTACTTATATTGTTTTGCTATATAGGGAAATCGAGTAAATGTATCTCGAGTGCAGCTCCCATAGCTGGGAGTCTTGTCATGCTACATGTTGTTGACAAATCCATTCACTAGTACATTGACTACCCTCTTGATGACATGAAATACTAAGAAAACGGTTATCGGGATCAATGGTAAATGAATCATATTTTTTTTATACTATCATCACTGATTCATCTGATCCATTTATTATATATATATATATATATAATTTTTCATCTAATTTTGGTATGACTTCATATCATTCATGGGTCTTTTACAATGACACCCAGCTTGGATACCGATTTCGGATCATGAGGATTATCATAAGAGGGATGAGTCCTATATTCATGGTCAATCTTTTGGGGTTCTTAATCAATGTTGGAATATAATAGCACCATCCCCACTAGAGTTATAGAGATTCCATGAAAATCTTGTTGATTTTTCACGTAGGCTTAGTTCGCACATTAATTTAATATGCCAGATGCCACCAAGTTTCCATGGTGGTTTAAATCCTAAAGAAGATGTGGAGTGGCTATAGTGAGTGGTCCATGTCTTCATGGAAATCACTTAATTGATGGATTATTAGGCTCCAATAGTAGATAGACACATCCATAGAGTATTTAGGTGATGGTGGATTCTTTTAACAGAGATGCATGATGAATTGAAAATCTAATGGCACGACTTCCAGAATCTATTTAATGTGGATTAGTGCCCATAATATTTATACTCATAATGGATACAGGAGCTTCAAGACTTACTGGAGAGAGGAATAATCGGGGTTGAGTATCCAGTGAGGTTTATAAATCATACATAGTACAACCTTCATATGATATGAGATGGCTATTTTATGCCACTGAATCTTGATATGGAACTTAATAGAGATTTCTCTACTAGTGTGGTGCCCTAGGGGATCCCCTACTATGATGGGGTGCAAGAGAAGAAACAAGTAAAAAATATTAATTTTTTAAAAGGGATTCAAGATGAATAGAGAATATGTGGGAAACATATAGTTGAGTCATCTGTATTAAATAACTGGAACTAGTTAGCTGGATCTTAGTTGGGGATATATTTTCTTGATAACAATCATAATATTGTTTACTCATATGGGGAAATCCCAGAGAACTAGGGATTCATAATGAGGTTTTGTTCTATTCTTGTAATGGGTGATGTAACATAGAACATGAATACCTGACCAGATGTGTTGTGAAGCGGGGAAACAAGAAGATGGACCACCGCAACATATACAACACCCTGATAAGTGATATCTTAAGAGAGGGAAGGGTTTCATTCGGGGAGGAATAATTTTCATCTAAGGATGAGATGTCAGTGCAATGTGATTCTATGGATTCATTACACAACAACTACTAGGAGGCCCATTAATGGTTCAGGACCTTGCGGTCAGAGCCATGGATAGTTTTAGTATTTGGAGGATTATGAAATTGTTGGAACAAAATGACTATATGTATGATATATCAATATTGTGAATTTTTTTCAATACTATTAGAATAATTTTCTATACATTCCATTTTTCCTATATTCCTTCTGTAAGAGTTGGAGTACCCAATTGATGTTCTTCCCCACCAGCTTCATCTTGAGTTCCATAGAGAAAATGTTTATTCAATACCATTTATCTTACAATAGGGAGAGATATCTCTTGGTTGAGAAAGGATAACATAAGAAACAAAAGTAATCACAATGGAACCATATGACATCATAATGGTTATGGATTATTTGACTATGGCCTTCAACCAGATTGTTTATCACTGCTGACTGGTATGATTCCAACACACTGATGAAACTAGATTCTCCTTTGTGGGTAATTGAGATCTCAAGGAAGTGTGAATTAATTTTGTGAGGAGGATTATAAAATCCAAAACCTATAATTTATATATTATATTCCTTGTTCCATCAAGGGATTCTGGAATTTGGAATCAATTATTTTTGGAGAATTATATGATGTCATTCTAGGGTGTTATTCGAGACTACCTCCGAGCCAGGAGATTGATTTTTTCTTTCAATTTCATCCCAGGACCACACTAATATAATCTATATAATATTGGATGGTACATACAATGCACCAATATCTACTATGTTGTTTGAGGAAATTATAGAGTGGGGTTTTATCATGCCCAATGTGTCCCCCTAGGTAGATATGGTATTGTTTGTGAATATGGGGTATGAGAGCTTGCATATTTTCATTGATTACCAATGCATGAACCCAGAAAAAAACGAATTTACAATGGATTTTTCCCTCATAGACCTATATTTAGGTAATATATGGTTTTAGATGTAATTTATTCATCATATAAAACATTATTTTAGTGTTCTTGAGGCTAATTTTCAGAATTCAAAATTTGATATTTGAATTCTACTATAGAAATTAAATGTTCCTAGTGATTCCCTTGGGCATGAATAATAACCCTATCATTTATATATATATAATAAAAAAATTTTTTTTGTTGTACATGGACCATTTTGAGGTTGTCTCCATTGATAACATACTCATATACTCCATATTGGAGGTGGATGATGTGGAGCACACGAGGGTGGTTCTTGATTTTTAGTGAGAACAGAAACTTTTTTGGTAAATCATTTTGTATGAGTTCTAGATTCATGGGGTTCACATTTGGGGCAATTTATTTTCATATATTGGTGTAGAAATATTCCTAGTGATGAACAATGATGTTCTTTCATGGTATCCATCCAAAGGTGTTCCATATGCTTATATCATTATTCTCTTGGTGGGGCTCTAACAGATGATTGTGGAAGACTTATCCAGAATTGAAGGAACATTGAACTCCCAAAAGTGGAAAGGGAATATTTTAATCAATATTGATCCATTCTAGATTTCCTTATAGGATTTGAGAAAATGTGTGACGAGTGATCCTTGGTTTGGAATTCTGGAGGAGGTTCTTGAGTACATAGTGTATTTTGATGTCTCATGTGATGGAAAAAAGATCAGTTTTTATAATGATGTTAGAGGTTATTGTATACAATTGGAGGCAGTTGTTACCCCAGTAGAAGAAATAATCAAACAATAAACTATATCTAGTAGTGATAGTCTACTCCCAAAGTATTTTGAGGAACTACATTCAGTGGGATCACTTTGTGGTTTACTCAAACCATCAGTGTCTCTAATACGACTTTTTGTAATGTGAGTTTTAATAGAGAGATCAATGCAAGTTAGGGATCTAATAAAACTACAACATTTAAATAATCCATACTTAGGGGAAATTAAATATTGTATAATATTAATTTTACAAAAATTATCATGCACTCTTTGTGTAGGAGGGTTCTCATGAGTTGGATTCAATAATGCTAGCCTTAGTGGGGAAGAAGGGTATAACTTTTCATCCGTTGATGGTGTTGATTCATCATCTCGAGCATGTTATAGAGTCATAAAAATGAAAAATCAATTGTGTTTTCTTCTGTGACAAGATATCAACTAGGAATTTAACACACACATAGACATACATATATATATATATATATATATATATATTATCAAGGAGTTAATGATGTTATCTTTTTCATGGGATGGTAGGTGGTTCCAATCATGATGTAGAAGGAGGTGATGCGAGAGTACCCCACATATCCCTTAGTTCAACATAAAATTTTGTATAATATCTATAATGAAAACTAGAGGTCTCGTTTCTGTTCTTAAATTAGGTATATTGTTTCTTAGATTATCTCTCAATGCATAACCTATTAGCTGGTTAAGAAGGAGCACCACACTCTGGTAGTTGGTTTTACAAACATGAGATCACATAGTAAAAATGGGATTGAATATACATTGACTTTAGGAAATGGATTCCATGCCAGGAGAAGTGTTAGGACACTATCTAAGTGATATTTTCATGACTCATGATGATAGAACACTTCCATACTATCATGGGGTAGTATTCAGGTGGAGAGTTTGGGGAAACTGTATATACGAGAGATCATTCACCATCAAATGGTGCCCATGACGATTATCTCTAATTGTGATGTGTGGTTTACATTAGGAATTTAGAGAGGCCTACATGATGAATTCAGAAAAAATGTGAAAATGATTACATCCTTTCAACCTTAGATTTATGGGAAGACATAGTGCACTATCTAGGTTTTGTAAGATCTGTTGAGGGATTACATGTTAGACTTTTCTCGGATTAAGGAATATCACTCTCCCATTATAGAGCTTACATACATAAATAGTTGCCACAATACTATCATAATATTACCTTTTTAGTACCTTTAATAGACACCCTTTAGGTCACCATTTAACTAGATAGTGAGTGGTGATACATCTCTTATGGGACCAAAGATTGTGCTAGTGACCATTGAGAGGGTCCATGTCATGTGAGAGGAGATGATGATCAATAAGATCAGGGGAAAATATTATGCAGATTATCCTCATAGGTATATGGAGTCTGAGAAGTGATACAAAAATTCCATGAGAGTATCCCCATAGAAAAGTTTTAAACGGTTTGTCTAGGGATTGATGTTGTCACTGAGTTTCATGAAGATGTTCGAGATCATGTTGAGGGTCAGTGGTGATGCTTACCTCTATTCCATACCCCCACAACTTAAGCATGTCCAAGACGTCTTCTATGAGTCGCAGCTATAAATATGTGTGTTTTACTCCACACATGTAATTATATGGGGGGAGATGGACACCAATGATGGAGCTACCATTGAGGAGTACCTGGTGAATTTAGGATTCGATAGGAGGAGACATTGTATGGTGGACTATTCCCTTGGTTCACATGTTGTGGTATCTATGGAATGTGCATGATAGTTCCAATTAGTGGTGCAGCCATTTTAATACTCCGTATCATGTGTTTTTTTTATATTTTTCTTATTGGGCATGAAAATATTATTGATGGATTATTGTATATACCCATTTTTTCCTTGTAATACTTTCGTATATTCTGTATATATTTTCAGAACCTGGAGGTGAAATAAAATGCAATTCTAGGGACCAGTGTGTCTAGAATTAATTTTATTTAAATATTAAATATATGTGATATTACACATCTTTCATTAAAAAAATAAAATGCGATAAATATTAAATGAAATCACATATAAGAAATCATAAAACATGATTTATTTTAGAACACATTGTTTACCCAAGAGGTAATCTAAAATTTGTTAGTGTGAGATGTTCATAATTATCTCCTATTGGTAGTAAATTCAGATGATTAATAAAAAAATAATTTATTTTTAACTATACTAAATTTAAAAAAATAAATCACTAGATTCAATCCTCCAAGTTTAGGTTCATAATTCCTGGAAGTAATCCAGACCATATTACCCTCATCTTGATGGAAAATCACCTTAGACAATGATGAAAGGCATGAATATAGCATATCAAATCATATAATATGAAATTACTTCCTTAAATCATTATAGAGTTCATTATTTAACGAATAATGATCCAATATATAGTTGTAAATATTCCATTAGTTTATAATTCCCATTTTGATTAACTGATTTAGTGGATAAATGAAATATGATCTAACAACTCCAATAATATCATTAACATAAAATCATGAAAAAATTTAATTGCATAATTTATGGGGTTTCTAACAATAATAATCCCCATTATTTTTATTTTTACATGAATTCTTTGAAATAATATTTAATGCATTTTTCATGTTCATTCCTCCATGAATTTCTTCATGTTTATCACTGGTTAGACCCCACGGTCCATGTTCGACATTATCTGGCTATACTGAGCCTGATCGGACATGTAAGATCAAAATGAATCCACTAAAGATACAATGATTGTTTATAAAAAGACTTATCTCATATTTTTTCTTGTCATGGAATATTTTTTAGACAATTGAAGATCAAATCATCGGTGATTGATAGTTCTGAGGAATAAATAGTGCATGATATGAATAAAAGTTCACACTGAATAAAACCATATTGGTTTTCTAGAATTTGGAGTCAGATCCACTAATCTCAATTGAAGATAGAACTAAAATTGAAGTAGAAAAGATAGATTCATGGAATGGGAGGTAGATCTAGAATACTATGAAAACATCTACTACACATCATGTACACTGATCCCCTAGCTATGATAGATAGGGTTTCGTTGTTTACTAAGGATCAAACACTGTGTAGAATCCCTATACTCCATGTAACTACATACTTGTGTGCATGATCCATGTGATAGATCACCCGAGCAGAAACATTCCTTGTGCTAGATTAAATGAGCATGACCAGGGTACATGGGAAGCAACTCATGTAAAGAGGAACATGGTGTACTAATTTACATTAAAATGGAGTAAAGTACGTGGATGTGGATCTAATACATAGAAAAAACTATGTATATAGGTGGGATCACAAGTGGTCGGGGAACACCATGAACATCAATCACATGTAATGCACTCCTCGTTGCTAGGTGAATGTTGTATGTTTAGGGGAATATTCCGGTTATAGAGCGATACCACAAGATGTGTGGGTCCTCTCACACATAATGTACCCCTTGGCTCATGTTGAGGAAAAATCCATCTAATTTATCTCCAATTTTGAAACATATAAATTGGCCCATGAATATCCATTCCCTATTGATTTTCTATATAGTATTTTATGGTTCTTTCAGTTGCAACCTTCAATATACGATGTGAGATTTTCATGGAATGATAGTTTTTTATATGATCCTAGACAATGGTATTGATAATGATAGATGACAAAAGACACATAGAGGGGAACATTCATGTTAGGCCTGGATGGGTTATCTATTTAACTCAAGATTGGAAACCTTATGCTGGGAAATGAATGGTTCATCTACCAACCTCTATATTGGATTAATCATATTGGCTAGGGAATGGAGCCTCTACTAAATCCAACAGTGGTACCAACCTATTTGGCTGGTCAAGGGTAGTTTAAATATTCCTTGTATGGAACCAATGAGTTGTAATGTGCATGGTTCCTCATCCATCTTATAGTGTTGAACCATTCTTCTAGGTAGGGCATAGTCCTCTGCTAACTTCTGTAGTTGAATCCTCTAGCTAGGATGGCCATGGATCCACTACCAACACCGTGAGTGGATCCCTCTAACTAGGTCTAGTCATGGGTCAACTACTAACTTCTAGAGTGGAACCATCTAGCTAGACGGGGCATGGTTCCTCTGCTAACTCCATAGTTGAACCCTCTTTCCTAGCTTTGAATGGGTCCTCGATGGAATCTGAAGCTGAAATCTACATCTAGGTTGGAAATGGGCCATGTACCAGTGAGTGGAACAATACTATTATACTAGGCAATGGTTCTAATACCTAGAGATTCTGACCCATCAACTATGAGAAATGTGACATGGTGTTGTTTTTCTTGGATGATTACTTCATAGAAGACATGTCGGATATTGGGCATCAATAATGTGCATTACAAACAACTATAAACCCTTATTTCTAGGATGAGAAATGAAATAGTGGGTACATTCTCTCTTGGATGGTATAATTTTGACTAGACATATATATATATATATATATATATATCTGTATACATAACATTTGATTTTGTTAATCACGTTACATGAGAAATGAAGATGTACAGATCAAGACACTTTTCAACGTGTAGATGTTGTTACTCATTCTCTATTTTTGGTTATGCTGGGTCGTATTTAATATCTATAGTATTTTTATTCTTGTTGTTTCTCTAATTTCTCCCCCTTCAACATTAAGGTTATCCTATGAGTTTTGTTTATACTAATCCCTTAATTGTATTTTCTCACATGTGTCATGTCTTACGAAGTAGACAGGAAGGCCCATGGTGTCTCTAGATGAACATAGTTATTCTTGATAATAATGACCGTATATGGTGGTCATAGCTTAGTGATTTTGATTTGGGATCACCCTTAATCATACTATCCCGTTTTGAAATATTATGACAACTTTCTAGTCTAACATTTGTTTCACCCCTTTAATTTTAATTTTTCACAACAGTAATCTAAAATTTTCTAGAGGAATTATATTCATGGTTGTTCATGTTTTACTATTTATCTTAAATTTATTTTTTACTCAGCATTTCTATATCAAAATGGATTTTTTTATCGGAATATTGTAAAATACATCTAAATTTAATTATTCCATTTACATTTCTATCCACCACCTGGCATATGGAGGTGGGATATGGGTAGTTGGGCTCGAGCCCCGACCATGGTCTGGTCCTAATAATACTCAAACCAATCTAATGATAATGGATCTCCTTAAACATTAATTTATGTGAACTTCTTATTTTTTCTAGGATGTCGCTGCATAAAATATTTGTAATTTTCCTAGATATTCTTTATTTTAATACATGAAAAAATTCAATTTTATTCACATCATATTTTATCTCTCTCAATCCATAGGATGAAAAAACAATGAACATATAATAACCTTAAATTTGTAATATTCATAATATCATTAAATTTTGCGAATAACATCATTCATAAAAATCAAAATAACAATTAAATATTCTCTAATTACAAATCCCATATATTACTAATAATATTTTATTATAATTACGATAACTAGATGAATATATCGATTATATATATTAGTTTATTCCTCACCCCAATAGATCATCTAAAATACAATATTCAGACTCACATTTGAGTGACATAAAATAATCTTCAAAAAATATAGGTAGATATTGCATCTTCCTTGAAAACAATTGATCTTCTATAAGATGAATGTAAGTCCCACATAAATAAATCAATGATCAATTAAATTTTGTAGTATAGATTATATATATCACCACGGTCTCACCTCATAATCATTAGTTCTATTATATTGATCCCACATAATTGTAGAACCATTTTAGAGTATTAAAACCCATTAAAATTCAATAGTGTGGGATTTGGAATATCTATCATTGATGTTTCACTATTATGATAAAAAATATTCATTCATTAATTATTCTAAAAATCAAAATTAGATAATGATTTTTCTTATTAAAATCATGGTAAATATCTATATTTTCTACCTAATATTCTTTTGATCGATCATTAAATAAAATTCTTGGTATTAACTCCCTGAATAACATTACAACAACATCAAAAATCATTTCATCAAAATAATAATTTATTAATTCAAAAATATTTTCACCATGTTGGTACTACATGATAATTTTATATATACCTAGTATAATAAATATTAATTTCACATTGATCATGAAAAATCAAAATTCTTCTTTCGTAACTCATTTTCACCTTCAGAACTTTAAAAAATGAAATCTCAAGAATCATTCAAAAAAGGTATAAATATATTATTTAATCTACTTGGCTTCAACTTTTTTCATCAATAGATATACCATTTAAATATAGATACATTTTTATAATATCCTATTAAAAATATTCCAATCATAACTAATGATTTATCTTATGTGAGAGTAATGGTTATCATATTTAGATTTTACATATTCATATTTAATCTCACACATCAATGTATCTTAATTAAAAAACCATCATCTAATACATGTGGTAAAAAATTTTGTTCCCACATATAGTAATTAAAATAAAAATTATTCTCCTTATACGTATTTTAGTAATAAAAATCAAAATGAATTATAGACATTACCTTCAAAAATAATATCCTATATTAAGATATTGAATTTAATGCTTGATTCAGTTAATGGAAATTTACCTAAAACCATATTAGTTTTTTGTATATCTTGGTATCATAAACATGGATATAGTTTATTGGAACATGCATGTAAAACATTGATTATATTTCTATTACAATAGCCTCCCGGATTATATTCACGGCCAGGGTTTGTGGCTTGAGACTGTGTCAAAACACACTATGATGTTGAATAATCCAAATATCATATATGAAATCATTCATTGTCTATTTATATATGTATATTTTTAAAATAAAATTTATGATGGGATTTTAACTATAGTCTCCCACAAATACTTACGTCTTTCTCAACATATCTAAATTCATTATATATACATATAAATATATATTTAATTCGTAAAAAAATTATATCTTAATTTTATATATTAGTACACTGAAATAATATTTCCAAACCCCTTCGAAGGCCACGATCAAAATCTAACCATATCCATAGACCATGACCCCAGAGTCATCATCTATACTTTGATATTACTATGGTGATAGCATGAAGGATAGAAGTATATGGAAATTTTCTAAGTATGAATATGGCTATATAATATTAGGTCGACGATTATTTCTATTTTCATTATTAAAATATGGACATAATCATTATCTCTATTCAATTTTGTTTAATATAAATTCATCTTGCTAGTACATATAATGACTTAAATGTAATAAATAATAAGTCATTGATATTGGTCACATATACAGAATATCGTTTCTGGATCACTGATATAGGTGAAATATATCCATTTTCATGTCCGACTGTGTAAATCTAATAATAGATTTTGGAAAAAAAATTGTATCAATTATATATGATTATACTTGGTCATTTGTTGTTTCTATTATTCCGAATAACCTACATGGACATGATACAAAATTTTCTATTATTTATTAGTAGTTCTTAAATGTTCAAAAAACAATTTAATTCTCATGTTTTATCATAAATATAACCAATAAAAAATATGACATATAGTAAATGATATGTTCATTAATTATATACCTTTTTGGATTCTTAGAATTTTTAAAACCCGGTTTGTCCATCTCATCGATTCAGTCTTCAAGTCTGATTATTGAATAAAATATTTCTAGAACATCATTTTCATCTATTATATTCCTTTACCATTATAAACTCATACTCAATCTCATCCCCACTAAAATATTCCTACATCCATATTGTTCCTTAACACATAAATTTTAATCCATGAATCATATTCAAACTGTATATTAGAATGTAAACATGTCTTCTTTATAAAATATTAATTTTATATCATTATCTCTTCATAAAATACTTTTTTGAAAAGAATATATCATCTATAATATATCTTTATAAACATATATATCCATATGTAATTCATCATTTTTTTTACATTTTGAAGTGGCTTCTGGAATAACATTTCCAGTAATATAACCTTTTCCACATTAGCAAAGTGTGTATCAAAATTCAAAGACATTTCTAATCATTTCTACGCATAATAATAGAATCTCATAAACCATATAATGATCATGATGATTAAAATATTTACATAAACCATAGTCATTGGACATTCATTCCCATTATGTCAATCACATCAATAAACAGATATAATAAACTTATTTTTATGTCTCATGTAATTATATTGTATATTCATGTATTTTTAAATTTTAATTTATTTAAAAATAATAATTATAAAATATATTAATTGATCAATATAAATATACATACTTAAATAGATCATGTATAAATATAGTTATATGTAATTTAATTCTGGATGTGTTCTTCAATATTCACCTTCCCATTAAATACTACACTATTCATGGGACACAATACATACCCATTCCTCTAGATTTTCAAACAGAAATACTCATAGATAGTCTTCACTCATAATGAAGATAAATATAAAACTCTTCCTAAAATATAAATTCAGTCTACAAATGGTGTTAGAGACAAATATTTATTCATATGAGAAAAAATAAATAATTAAGAATATAAATAAAAATGATTTCTATCTCAAAATTCACTCACCATTGATTTCAAATTTTTATATAATTTTAGATCATATTTCAATTTATATATGAAATATCTACTACTAATTTAATTAATTTCCATTAATTGGTTTGTTAAAATGGTGGGTTAACATAATTATGAGATTTTAAGGAAATCATTATATAAGATAATTAGGCCATGCTATCATTTTTATTAATAAACTGAATCAGTTTAGTATAGGGCCCCATGAAAACACATATAAAATACCTCATGATGGTAAAACATCCCACATTAATTAAATGATAATGATTTAGCATATGTTTCTCTATTTATTGTATATTGATGATCTGTCTTATTCCAACATGTGAAGACTAAAAATTGCTTTTATTTCATAAATGCCTGTGACACCATAAATTTTTTAAACATATGTCCTATTAATAATATTTAACATTAATAATTTAATGGGTGTGATGATATAATATGGGTTGATACATTCGTATAAATACTCACAATTATTTTATATCACAATTTGTGATTATGTGTATCTCCTAATATGATCTGGCCAATTACATTACTCATATAAATCTTATTATCCTAATATGTAACATGATATACCATAATATATATCTATGATATTAATTTAATAATTAATATATATCTTGGATGGAGGTAATCTTATATCATTATTCATTTATTTTATGGCAACAACATTGTTTATTAGTTTTCAATATATTTTGATTGACCTTCTCTTTGTATGAAATATATCGTAACATTATAATCCTATCCCACCAAAATGGTTATAAATGGTATGAAAAAATTATTTCAAGTGTGACAACCCTATTATATATTGATAATAATAATATTTCCATTTAGTAGAACATTTTTAATGATAGATTCATTATTTGTGTATTCCAAATCTACATTAGTCTTCTTTTAAGTTATTAGTATACACAACATTATAAAAATTATAGTCATAAAATAATAAATTTACTTTTGAATCTTTATAGGTTCCAAAAATATTATCATACAATATTTTTGGTGGGATATAGTAATAATTTATGTTATACATTCACAAAAACTATATTTTAACTTAATTTATTTTATCCCATATTGTAATAAGTCTATTTAGATTTTAGGAATACAAATCATGATATTCAAATCATTTAACCAGTATTTTTGATTGATGAATATTATTTTTAATTAATTATATCAATCCTCGTAAATCCATATATCAAAAAATGTGATTAATCCGATGAAATAATATATTTTCCTCATTTCTTGTCATTTTGAAACATCTACTTCAACGTATCATTACACCTAAAGTGTTATCTTATATTAAATGTTTGGAATCAAGATTGTATTTCAATATTCCAATATTATGTTTTAAAAATATTAATATTTCCAATAATTCATGTCTATCAGGGAGTGTGAATCCTCAAATAATTAATATTGATATTTAATTCAATTTATTTTTTCATTTATTCATCTTAATAACATCTCGTGATTCAAAGATATAAACATTCGAGATATAAAATAATAAAATAAGCTATGGGACATTACCAGACATGAAATTCATGATATATTTCAATATAATATATCTTTTAACATATAAATATATTGACAATAGATAAATCATTCCCATGATCTACTATCTACAGGAATTGAGAACCAAAAACATATTATATTTTCAACTTATATGATACCATAATGAATTTTCAAAAAAATCATAATAAAAATCATATAATTTTCTAAAATCCAGCATAAACATTATATAATCACATGATACAAATAAAGAAAATTCTAAGACAAAAATATATTTAAGATGAGTTAAATGTAATCATGTGAAAAATGATAATGGCCATATATCATGATTTTTTTGAGTATGGAATAAGATCCTAGCATATTATAATATCCACCATTATCTTGGAACAAAAAATTTCATTACATTTATTTTTATAAGTATATAATGAATTTTTATTTGGGATAATCGTCATTATAATTATATAGATAATAAATAACGATATTAGGGTACTAATTCAATACACAGAGACATACTATCAAAAATTAAATAGAAACTCAGAGTAATAAATTGTTAGAGGATTACTATATTTCAACCAAAATATTGTGTTATTATGTTTTATCCCATGAACTATATGTATCATCTCACGAGGTATAGTATGTACACAATACAGTGTAGGGTTGATTAAATCTTTGGCCACCCATCACATCATTTTATGTCAAACGTATTGTGAAATTTATTGAATGAAATAGAGTGTGTTCCATATATATTATTAAATAAATAATAACATAGATAACATATATCGAAAATAATATTCGATGAATATAAATGAAATATACAATATCATATAATAAATAACAGTGAAAATTGTGTAAATATCCACAAAAACCAATGAATGTAAGAGAAATTATTAATATTTTTTGACTTCTATAAAAAATAAAATTAGGACTATAAATAAACAATATCACCCAAATGTATAATTGATAGAAATTTAATGTATAAATGAGTTATTAGTTTTTAAAATCAATAATAATAAATACAAAAATTAAAATTAAAATCTAAATTATATTACATACATTTGAATACATGGAATATAATAATGAAATGTAATAGATGTTTTTTAAATAAATACATTATCCAAATAATAAAAAAAATATTAAGTAAATTATTTTATTAAAATTCAATGAAAATAAGAATTATATAATTTCCGAATGAACATAAATGTTTTCAATACAAAACCATTGGTTATTATCTTTTCTAAAATATTGTGTTTTTGGGTGAAAAAAATCATATTTTATTTTCATGGGAAATATTGGGGTGTTGGGATATAGATCAATGATTATATCTCATTTGGGTATTTTTTCTACAAAAAAACATATCCTTGTTTTATGGATCATTATTTAGAGTAATATATCTTTAATGTTATTCTCATTGTCTATATTATATAATTAAGTAGATTAGATAATTTTTAGATCAAAAGAAACCCAACATCCTTTCTGCAAATTCATTAGACTAGTTAGGTTCATTATGTTTGGATACTTAATTATAAATGGGTGTGCTATATGAATGTAATTTTCATGACTACTAGAGTTTTGATTAATTTTTATCATTAATAAATCATTTAATATATTTATCCATATAATTTTTTTTCATAAATTAATTGTCTTCTTTCGATTGTTTTCATGGGGATATTGTTTACCTCTATTGTAAACATTATTGTAAAATTAATTTCATTAAATAGATATTTTTTTCTCAATAATTGTTTCATTAGATAATCATTATGAATCTATGGTCCTTATAAATAGGGTGTTGAAAATAAATTACATCCCAAAAGAGAGGGGTATATTATAGGACAAAAAATGTTCAAATAATAAGATTGTATATAAGGATGATTATGAAGAATGAATCTGAACCAATAAAATCTCTAATCTCTATGTAATACTCTTAATAATACGTTATATATTGGAGAAAAAATAGATCAATTTAGGAAATAGAATAATAATTTATATACCTATAATTATATTAATAATAAATATAGAGAGTTTCATTGGACAGAACATGTCATGAAGGGGTAAAATATTTCCATGATTAGAGATTCAGAAAATAATCATCTTACATTTAGTGTAATATCATTTCACCATGTATAAAAATATATATATATAACCTATATTAACTAAAAATATATTAAATAATTATTTTATAATATTTTATGTTATTTGTTTATAATTTTTTGTCATTTTAAATTGTTTTTTAAACATTTTCAATGATAAAAACATTTGGCCCATCTTTGATTGAAATATTTAACTTCCATTTCAATTTTATTTTATGGATCACCATTACATATCTATATGTTCCAATACCATAAAAATCATGAATCAAAATAAATTATAAATATATACATATACATGGGTGAGAATTCACCCACACACAAAAATATATATATATTAATAAATATAGACAAGGGGGATAGATAAATAGAGACAACAACCTTGTAGATGGAAGAACCAACCTTGTAATGATTTATAAATTGATAAAGATGAATAATTTTTACAGATATTATGAATAAGTTACAATAATCAACCAATGATATAACAACCTGAATATCATTTAAATATACTAATTACATTTTTAAGGAGTAACAAATGAGTATTGGAATAGGATAATAGATGATGAAAAATGAAATTATGAGACTGGGTATTTACCACTTTTTATAATTACTCAATTACTAGAGGAAAAATACCCTAATGGATGTGGGTTTGGTGAATAATAAACAACTATAATATATATATCTATACTAATGGGAGGAATATGTTTATTGATTGGAAATGAGAATAACTTTTTCAAGTGATTTTTCATAATGGTTAGGCTGTTTAGACCATGGGGGAGGATAATTTAGAGTGAAATTATTGAATTTGAATTTAATTTGTCAAAAATTGAAATAGTGGCCACATTTAAGATAAGTAATATAATTAAACACCTATTTTAAAATCATTTCTATTCATCACATCATTCATGATGATAATATATGATGATTACATTGATACATCATAATTATACAATATTTTCCCATTTATTTTTTATTTATTAATGTCATGAATGAAATATTATATGATAACGTTAACTGAATTTCTAACTCATGATCCCATACATGGAGCACATTTTATAAAAATAAATGTGTAAGAATGAGATATTAAATTTTTAATATATCCTCTAGATCATTAAAAATTACAATTTTATTGTATAAAAAGAAGTCATAACATATTAGAAAATCGTATAATATACATACTAAATTAGATGCCACTTCAGTGGTGTCGTGGTAGTGAAGGAGAGTGGTACAAAAAAATCTGTTCTTTGTGTGGTTCAGGGATCAAATATGGGGAGTCCGCTTTCGGGTCGAGCCTCTCCCCTGGGATCCACCAATATTATTGAGTCACTCAGTCTCAACTGGGTGAGAAAAATGAGGTGCATCCCAATGTGCTGATGGATTTCTTTGACAAACCATCGTTGATCAGGCTGTCACACTCTGGGATGCTTTGCCACCCCGTCTGGAAATTTCTCCTTCCCCAAATGGGGCTCCACCTCAGGGCAGTGACCTCTTCCTATGGGGGGGGGGGGGGTTACCAGGTGTGGAGGGTTCGAAAAAGAGACACAAGAGAATTCTATTAAAAAAAAGAAATAAATGCTAATTTTGATTAATGATTTTATTAACCTATAATAAGATTTTATGAAATGATTTTAACCAGTATATAATATTTTTATATTATAAAATATTATCACATATAATCTATATACTATTTTACTATTTCGAATAAAAATCAAATATTTTTGAAAATTATAAATAATCCAATCGTAAATAATTTTCATGTCTTGATTCAAAACATTAAATATATAAATTTTAGTAATTAATTTTTATGATATTTAAATTAAATATTTATCATTATTTTAATATGACAATTTTAATCAAAAATGATAAAACAAAACACCAATGTAATTACATTTTTTATTAAATTTAAACTAAAACATTATATTTAAAAAATTAAATATTATTTTATGTCATTTGATTTTTCATATATTTGATTTTTCAAATCAATAATCAATTTAAAAAATTACTAATAATGGACTCTTTTCAATTTAAAATGTCATGTTTAAATACAAATGTCTTTAATTACATCATTCATATTTAATTCAATTCATTGTATATAATCCTTAAATAATAATCAATTAGTTAAAAATATTCTACATGCCTCATAATATTTCATTAAAACTATTTATAATGTTTAACTAATCATTTTATTCTTATTACATTAGTGTTCCTGGTTGTGTTATTTTTGGGAGACCATGTCCTTATGGATTTAAAATGTTTTCTTATGTTATTTGCATATATAATACCTCATTTAGATAATTTTATTTTCATTTAATGTATTTAAAATTCATCTATGTCATTCGATATTCATGGAAAATGATATTATACTTTATTATATTTTCAATTTTCTATATTTATGTCACTTAATTTTTGTAATTTTTTGTAATCATTTAATTAATTTAATAAAAAATTTTAAACAATTCGGGGATAGTTATATAATTATCAATGTACTAATTTTATCATCAAAAAAATTATTTAGTTCAATATTTACATTCTATGTAAGAATATTTAATATATATATATATATATTATAGGAATTTAAAACATATCACACTGTAAAGAATTGCATCCCCACTAATCTGAAGTTTTGATAGACTTTTTTTTATTTTCATCCACACTCTCTAATATAGTTACCCCTTAACTCGTCATAAGATAACTATATAACTCAACAAAAATAGAGTTTAAATATAATACCAATATGACCATACCTGGTAATCAAGATCTAATTCTACAAAACTGAAATTTATTTTCCCTATGTATTCAATCATAATGAATTTATATAATAATTTCAAAAAATATATGAATTATACTAATATAATATTAGGGACTCATCAGAACATACACTTTATGGTCTAGTGAAACAAATATATATTATTCAAATATAAATTTATGTTTATAACATTATTAATTTTAATAAAACTATGATTAAAATCATTTGTAGTTTAGATAATGAAAAATAATAATCCTAGGAGATACAACAAAATATATATTCAAATAATTCAATATATAATTATTATTTGATTATTAAAGCCTTTATAACATACGATAACACATAGGGTGTTAATAAAAAAAAGGATGAGATTTAAAACCCATTAATGTAAATAAATGGGAAAAATTTGAATCATTCAAGAGGGGATATATTAAAATTATGATGAATATAATATAAAATCATAACATATAATAATGATAAGTCATATATGGGATTAAAATATGTGATATCATGTGAATGATATATATATAATGAAATAAAAATTTAAAATTATCCATCTAAAAATAATAAAAAATCAATAAAAATATTATATGACTTATTATAAAATAGAACCAAAATAATAATAAATCATCATATAGATTAACCAAGGTCTACTATAATGAAACCATAACATTGTGTGTTAGTATCACTACACCATTACTATAAGAATATTTTTAACCGTCATTAAAAATTAACCAAATGTACCATATTATGAGGTGTATGATTTAGATAATTTATTCAAGGGATATATAATTTTGAGTAAATGTAACACACTCTGATTTGATGATATATTTTTCTTTTAATAAATTTAATTTTTTTGAGAGCATGTGACAAACACAACCCTAATTCTAAATAAACCATATTATAGTTTATCATTATGACCATTATAAAATAGTAGTTGGTTAAATATGAATAAAATTTTTTAAAATATTTATATAAATGTTTAGATTAAGAGAATCTGTTGATTAATATGTACTCATATTTTAGAAAATCCATTATATTCTATGAAAAAAATTTCCATCAACAAAATATTTTATATATTCTAATGATAAAATAATAAAATTATTTACACATAATATTAGAAAATTAATTTGAAACATTGGAATTTTTTTAAAATAATAATATAAAAATTAACATTTAGACAAATTTTTGGATTGAATGGATGGATTTTATAGTGAATAATACGATATATGAATTTTCAATTACTCTAATTTATTTTAATTAACATAGGTAATTTATATATAATAATAATTTTTTTAGATGATGTCAAATTGAAATACTATTCATTATATTTTTTATAATCAAACTAATTTAAACTTAATCAAAATTATTCATAATTTTGATATGTGTTTCCTTTTTTATTTAAAACATTTTTTTCTAGAGAAAAAATTCACTAGGATTAATAAATTAGTATTATACTTTATTTAATAAACATATAGATATTCAATAATGAGATATGGATACAATATTTTTAATCAAAAGGATAAAACTTGTTAATGAGTTTTCATTTAGTTCTTTCTCATTATGTATAATAATCGTGGGAAATATTGGTCACCTGGATAATCGTTAAATCAGTAAAACATAGTTAAAAGCATGAGATAAGCCGTCTAAAAAATTTAATAGTGTATTTCATTTTATTAGACAGAATAATATCAACAATTGATATTCAAAATACAAATAAATTTTTTTTTTATAATTTTCGATTTATATTAGAATTTATATTATTTTACGTAATAAAAATTCCAAAATGTTACCCTCCACAGTATCATATCTATAAATTCTTATATATGGATAAAAATATTTTTTGTTCTATTATTGATGTTATTCGAAAAATTAATTAATATTTTATCATTTAAATTTATTATTAATAATTAATGATGAAATAAAAAACTTTAAATTTTTAATAAACACATACATAGTGACCATACAAGTATTATAAAAATCATGTTCCTATTTTTAAAAACCCCAAGAATAATATTTTTTAGATGAGTAATAGAAAAATTATACTATTAAAAATGATTTTATTATATTATCAACATGTGAGCTTTTTTTTATTCATATTCCATTTATATATTCATGTTTTGAATGTCAAATTAAATGAATTGTATAAAATATTAATTTAATGATATTGTAATTATTATAATACATTATTAAATTAAGTAAAAATAATTAAAATTGATAAATACTAAGATTATAAATAGAATGGGTCTAAAATTTCATCCCGCTTTGAGTTTTGGTTGATTATTATCTTATAATAAAAATTATAATCCATTAATATTGAAATATATGATTCCACTATAATAGGTTAAAATATTTAATGAAGGGGTTAAACCAAATGATAACATATAAAATGACATAAAAATATTTGAAATTTTCAGTTACTGATGATATTTATAGTATAACAACTTTTAATTGCATTTTTTGTATTATTTTAAGAATTATTCTTGTGAAATACATTAATTATATTTAAATCCTTATTGAAATTCCATGTCTGTCATTTCCCTCCCATAAAAAAAGAAACAACTTGAATCATTTATATATAAAAAGATAGAGGAATATATCTCAACACAATTATTAATTATAATATTATAATAATCCATATTCCTTAATATGTGGTTTTAGTATTCATTAATGACTATTCCATGGGTACTTATGAATGGATCTAATGTATGTTTCTGGAATAACAGATAATCTACCTACCATATCTCTTTCAT
This sequence comes from Viscum album, assembly GCA_963277665.1. Lineage (NCBI taxonomy): Eukaryota > Viridiplantae > Streptophyta > Magnoliopsida > Santalales > Viscaceae > Viscum > Viscum album. The sequence continues at coordinate 1,529,074,491 of OY728120.1, read as the reverse complement.
TTTGTTTCTTCTTTTTCAAAATTGAATATATATTATTTAAAATAATATAAAATAAAAAACTACTAAATTTACTTAAATTTAATTATTATTATAAAAATAACATTATCCACTATCGTTTCTGCTAAATGGTATGTGTAATTAATGTTCATGCATACTTTTGGACAATGGCATCTTGATAGTGATATAATTCATTTTCCACTACAATATTTCATATATGATTGTTTTTACGTATTTAAATATTATTAAATATAATTATGAAATTATTACTATACATGAATTATAATATCATGTATTACATCTTAGCTTTCAATCCATTGTAAACCAATAACGTCACACATGAATATATATAATGTTCCCACTCCACAAAGAAATGCGTTTTGTTTTTCATGAAATCAATTCATGGATTTTAATAATAAAATATTTATAATTTTTATAATTTTTTTTTATAGTAAAATGAATATTCTGTGTTGAATTATTATTTATGTTCCTTTAATTCAATTCATTGAATTATGAATGCATCGTTCATGCGTATGTAAGACCTATCATCTATATGAATTGTGTAACTAATTTTTATATGAATATATTTTATACTTTAAATCATATATACATATATATATTTAATGAAAATATATTTTTATTAACTCACAATTTAAATTCAATAGATGTTGGAACTGTGGTCAAATTAGAAGGTCCTGAACAACCATACCAAAATTATCCTGAAAAAATTATAAATTTAACACCCAAAATGATAATTATAATAAGTGTTTTTGATTAAAGGGTGTTAAAATCTTATAAGTGGAATATATATGATATTATATGTAAGTTAAGGAAATTTTCATAGATTTTATAGTAAAATTAAATTTCTTACATTTTATGTTAAAATTATTTTGAATAAAGTCAAAGTCGAGGTAAGGGATTTTTGTCTAACTATTATTTATGTGAGAAATAAACCATATTCAACACTTTTGTATTTTATGTGGTAAATATTATTAACATTAATATCATTATAATTATTATGTTTATAATTATGGTGATTTATAGATCTTTCATTTGTTCGATGTTTTATGTGGTTTTGATTCAAATGTAACCAATGTGGATAGGGATATATGTTCTAATATTATTTTATTCTGGAGTTTATATCCTTGAGTTTCCATTGAAGGGAATTTTCAGGTCATTTCATAATTAATAACGTTTATATTCCTATCTTATGATTATTCATTACTAATAATTTTCTTTCTTTCAATTTCATCATTTTATGTATAGAATCAACAGAATGAAATTGTTTAATGAAAAAATTATTTTATCCTCTCTTTTATTGAAAGTAATTTACCTACCATATCAATGTATTCAATAAAAATTATAATTATTTTTATGTTATTATATTATTTTTTAAATTCATTATTATCCATGATTTAATATTACAAAAATTGTTAAAATGAAATAATATTTCATATTCCAAACGAGGAATATTTGATTTTTCTTAGAATTTTTGAATGATATATATTATTTTACAAAGAAAACATGGATTTAATTTACTACCATCATGATCCCTCAATTCTTTTAATAATGCATTACATTTTTTCGAATATAATTGAAAAAAGTTATTATTTCAGAAAATGTTGTATTTTATTATGTGATTTCTATGTTATTAATGTATTTTCATCATGAAATACTTCAATGATCATTTAATATAATTTCTCATATATATTAGAACTCATTTATATTACATAGAAATTAAAGTAATTATTTACCAATGATAATATTTTTAATAATTATATTAATTTGTTGTTATTATAATGATGAAATACTGTTAGAAATTATTTTTTTACACAAGATATTTTACGATGACTATTTTTATGTTTTGTTGGAATACATATAAATGGGTTTATTATTATAGGATAATATGGTCATAAATTATATATCTCTATAATGAATTTGGAAAATAATATTGTTTAATGAACTCATAGGTTATATGAGAGGTTATCTCGTGACTGGCGGAGTGTACACAAGAGGTTATCCTAATCCAGATGGAGACTATAGAGGAGGTTAACCAAATATTGATATAGGAACACAACTACATATAAAATGAAAAAAAATGATATAAATGACTTAATAGGTTGACTTAACATAATTTTTCTATAATTATGATTACATTCCGTATATTCTAGTCAATCAATAGCTGATCTTAAGGAAATGTTATGTTCTCATGATCCATGTTCTACTATCCAACAATGATTAAAATATTATGAACATTAATGCATTATGTTATGACTCATGATTTTTATATTTGAATTTATTGGTATGATTTTTAAATGTAATTAACATGATTTCATAACCTTTATGATAATAGATTGTTTAAATGATCACTGATATCTCCTTTTCTTAACCTTATTGAGAAAATATGATCACATTCAATTATGTATTCTTTTCTATACAACATAATGAAAATATTTCATTATTATTATTTTTATAGTAGAACAAGTTTTGAATATATATTTGGGTTATAATATTGGTTTTTTTAGAACGAGTTATTTATGTAACCATGTATCGATAGATATTAAAACTTTTTTGGTTATAGTGTGTGTTGTAATTCCATCATATTAATATTCAAATTATATAATTTAATATTTCTATATTAAAAGTATGGGAAACCATTTTTGGATTCAGATTAATGTAGACATACCTTTTTAATAAATGGTAACCAATCATTAATTTAAATCCATAGTATTGTAATTGGTATAATAGAAGATGACATGTTATATAAAATAATAGATTTTGTTCCACCGTGAAAATCATTCCAGACTAGATATTAAATGTTTATGTGTTTTTTGAATAGAAACATCTTGGAAGAATGACACTGAAAAGACTTGTATGATTGTATATCATACATCATTCTATTCCATAGTAAATTTTCCCTTACTACAAACCTAGTTTAGCATTTTTGGGGACATGTTGGGGATTAAAAACAATTTCACCATAAACCAGTGTGGAGGATTTTGGTAAATAATTATCATGAATGATTTGTGATAAATCTAAGTTGTCATATATTTAAAATATGGTTTCATTATTTAGACATATATGAAATATTATTCATTAATTTTCACTATGATTATTATTTTTTAAGTTCACACTATTGATTTTTATTTTACAGTATGATCAATGATAAAATAATGAGGTTGATGTGGTGAATATTATTCTCAGATATTGAATTATTTTATTTGATCTTAGTATTATACATTTTTTATATCATGAAATATATCTATATTCTATTATTCACAACTTAAATTACTAAAGGTTTTGATAATATTAAAAATCCAAATTTTTTGATTATCATAACTAATCATTATAAATCCCATCTAATAGATGTTTTTTGGAATGTGCTTCCTAAACATATTCTTATTCTCCATCTTGTTGTAAATGATGTTATATTATGAATTTACATGCTATCATTAAATAAACCACACATCAATATATGTGGAAGGGAAGTAATGTTTTATTTTGAAAACCATAATATGATTATCTATCAGTGCAAGGATTAATTTTAACACATGATATAAATTAAATACGTTTTATAATGATTAATAATAAATATATATTTTTATCTCATATGGTTGGGGAGAAACTCAAAAATAAATATCTTCCCACTCTAAGAGAGTTTTTTTATGTTATTCATTAATAATTCCCTATTACTCAACAAAATTGTGGTATTAATTTTTAGAATTTAACTCGAATCTAGTTTTAAATATAATTAAAAACACTATATAAGATATACCTAATTGGGATACAAGAATTAAATGGTAAACTCATGAAAAAACATGATAATAGATTCTTTTATACATGATTGTTACCTAGTGATACAACTACTTCGTTAAGATGAATGGTGGATCAATGTTACTTAACATTTATTCTTTTAAACATTACAAGATCACAATCAGGAATAATTTTCATATTCCCAATATTGATTTTTTTATCAATTATACATGGGATAATATTTTTCTATGATTAATAATTTATCAGGATACTATCAATTGAGGATAAAAAACACATAACCAAGATAAATATCCATTATCATGTCACACATATTGAATTTATAATTATTACATTATGCCTTGCTAATTCTTGTTATATATTCATATAGTTATTGAATACTAAATTTAGAGATGAAAATTATTATTTATAAAAATTATACATAAATGAAAAAAATATATATTCAAAGGGTAAGGAAGAGAATCCATATCACATGAGTATAATAATTAAGACCTTATAGAAGGAGACATTTTTTTTAGAAACCTACCACGTGTTAATTTGGAAATTTAATTTTTTAAATTTTCTTGTAATATAATCTCAAATGTGGTTATATTAGTTGAACCATAAATGATATAAGATATTTATCACTTTAAAAATCCACTAACTATGACTTAGATCAATTGTTATCAATGATTAGTTTATTACACCCCCACCCCTGAAGCCTAGATCCATTGAATTGTATTATTTTGTTGGAATGATAACATGGAATAAAAGACCAATGGACCAATCAATTTAGTATTTTTTTAAATCTAGAATACATACATGAATCCAATTTTATATTGGTATTAAAAAAACATTATACATTATAACATAAAATTAACAGCACTCCTGAAAGTCATTTCAATAGTTAAACATTGTACCCTAGGAAAAAGAAAACAAAATAACTATGATTTAAAATTCTAATTAAGGTTATGGTATTATATAATATATCATAAACATTAAATTAATAATCAAAATGGATGGAATAAGAGATGATATAATGATTCCATCTCAATAATCACATGAGCTTAAAACATGACTATTGATATTCAATCTAATCAAATTATTATATCGAATAATACTAATGATGGAATTAATACGGTTTTATGTCTTCAGTATAATGATATATGCTTGAGATAGGAATTATAATGATCTATCGTCAACATAGTTATATTAGTTTTGTAGAAACTCGTCTAATTATTGATAAGAACTATCCTTCTCATAATTAAAAACTATTGGAATCAAATGTCAATGGGTTTTTGCCATATTTTTTTGTCACATGATATAATAAATGCCTCAATAGGAATTAAATAAAAAGTCCCGAACCCAAATCACGTCATTACAAACCATTTATCACAAATGGAATAATCAAATTAATCATAACAAATGAGGGTTATCATATTCTATATTTATTGAAGGATTAAATATATCAATATTTTCCCAATAAATCAAATAACATTCAATGTATGAACAATATGTAAAATACAGTTTACAGTTTTGGAAATTATCATATATATCATTAAAAACAATTATATAAAATCAAATATAATTTTCACTAAAAAATATTACAATATGTTGATTGTTTCATTAGAATGTCATCAGTCATAGAAGAAAGTAATTTTTCCATGAAAAATTGAACCACATAGAAATTTTTAAATAAAATCCCTTAGAAGATATAATTAAAATTAAAAATTGTAATACAAATAAATATGAGTGATTGATGATATTAAATGAAAGATGGGTATAATTGAAACAACAAAAATGAAAAAAGTTGTTAACATGGTGTATGCCTCATGGAAGATATTGTGAGACAAGAGTCCCTTACCATTACTTCAACATGTCAAGTGTGTATTTTACTTATATAATAATAATCATATGTTAATGATTCACTTAATTATGAATTATTTTCATGGAAATTGTTACATTTTTCCTTTATTTATTATAAAATTGTATACAAATATATAATACATTTTTTTAGGTTGGGTGTTTTGATAAAATTTGGTTCTTGTGTCCAAAAGTTATTTTGGATGGTCATCTATGGTAAAATGTGTAATTATATAAAAATATCCAGAATAATAAAAAATTCATATTATAATAGTTAAATATTAATTATTATTTAAAAAATTTCATGAAATATGGTTATGAATAATGAACTAACATCACAAACATGGAAAGGTTAAGTCGTATGTATGCAAAACTAACTGTCCCATTTTTTCATGATCATTATGGAAAACAGTTGGGTAAAAATTAATATATATACACTGATAATTATAAAATAAATACCATATTATTTAATCATGTATAATTTTATTTTTATTTATGGAGATTTAAATTCAATGACATTTTATCAAGGTGGTAGTAGTCTACACGTTAAAAAAGACGTTATTACATTTTTTTATGTGTGAAATGGGTTGTCAAAAAAATTCTAATTTATATATCGATAAAGGTAATTATATCATTAATATCATATATATTTCATGTTTGTAACCTATGATTAAATAAACACTCCCTTAATAAATTCCAGATTATGTGTGAATGTATCACAACACATTGAGGATGGGATAGTCCACACATCCATAAATGATATTATCTTTTTTTAAAAAAATTAAATTCAGGGAGGTATATATTACATTATAATTAAATAATTATAAAGAATAAAAATATCATATATATAGTATAAAAATAAATTTTCTACTATAATTCTCAACCATGATATGTGGTAAAGAAGAGATGAATGACATCAATTCCCACGAGGTTGTCCATTATACACACGGATGGTTGTTTCAATACCCATTTGATGGAAGTGTAGGTAGGTGTTGGTATATCCCTTAAAAAATATCAATATATTTTAGAAATTTAATTTATTAAACAATAATGTAATAAATATAATTTAGTTTTTTGAGAAATAAATAAAATAAAATTGATCATTGAATAATGTTAACTCTATTTCTGGAAACTACTATTAGTTTCATACAAAGGGAGTCGATGGATTAATTTATTTTTAATGATAGGATTATAGGTCAAGAGGAAAAATTTTGGAGATTAATTTGGTTGATTTTGGATTATCCAAATGTCTTGTGAGGTGTCATGAAGTGGGAAGAGTGAATTATATTATATAGTTGAGGGGGCGTGGAATTCTTGTAAGTATAAAAAGGTAAACAATATCTGGGGGACTCCCATACATCATGTTAACCAAAAAAATAAATCTTATAGATTATGGTGAAATAATGTATGATAAAGACATCCACCACCCAAATGGAAGTTAATTTTTATAATTTTGTTCTTTAACTTTTAAAAACCTCCACATTTATCTTTTTGGATTTTAATAAGGTAACTTGTTTAATAACATATATAATTTAACCATAAATAGTAAATTAATGTTTTATATATTAAAAAACCAACCCAATGAATTATTAATATTATATATAATTTAAAACATTAAAATTTATCTTTTGTTAAAAATTAATTTTTAAAAAAGTGCATATAATGTTCAATGATACTACTTTAGCCCGAACTGTACTACCATGGTTTTCACTATTTAGGGGAAGATTTTTTCATTATAAAATTTAAAATATTTATAAATATATATTGTTTGATAATTTTTACACATAAAAATTGATTGTATTAATTTATGATTTCTAGTAATTTCATGTCATTTAATAAAATATGATTTCTTGTAAATAACATTAATATAAATTCTTGAATTATTTACATCACTAAATAATTAAAATATCATGAAAATGGAAGAATTATAATATTATATGTTCGAAGATATTTAACATTTACCAATTAATCTACAGAAAATAATGTAGCACAATAATTGACTCAATTTTCTTCGGTTTTATTACTTTTGGTATATCATAATTTACTTAACTATTAAATAAAAAATCACTAGAAAGGAATTTATTGTGGATTTTAAGATTCTTACTCTTATATAAAAATAAATGAAAGATTATAATGATAAAAATACCAGATTAATCTCTCAAAATTAAATGTATAACTGAAAATATGATGTATTTTTTTCATTTCTGAAGGCTTTATTAATATTAAGGGTACAAAACGTCCCTTGTTGTATTTTCTCTTACACAACTTATAATATAGGTCACCATCATGGAATAATATCCCCCTAACTGATAAAATTAAAAATAATAGGGGCTATGATCGATATATTGGCATCTATTAATTTTAGAAATGATTCAAGGACATTTTCCCCTTATGTTTATTGTTTATCCAATTTATTGTCTTTTTTTTACCATAATCATCATAATTAATTTTAATTACTTTAACAAATATTTTTGGAAAAAATATATTTCATTTTATTAAAACATAAATATTATGTTGATTCCAACTATATATTCATTTTTTAAAATTAATTTAAAATAATAAGAAAATTTAATTTTTAAACAAATTCCACAGAAATGGCATGAATATATGTTCATAAAGTGAAAATATTCAAAATATCATTATGAACATATTCATACATTGACATAAAAATTATTTCATTTACCTAAAATGGGTTATTATATGTATAATTTATCTAGTGTGACTTTAAAACCAATTAAAAACAAAATTTATAATTAGTATTAATTCAAACGATTTAAGTTTTCAATTGAAATGAAGTATTTTAAACTATTCATCAACATATGAAACATCTCTAAAAATTTCAAAAAATTTCCATAAGATAATTTTGGACATATAAATTATAAAATTATGTTTATTTTGGAGAATATAATTTATATATGTTTCAAAATTTAGTTTATTGTATGAGTTCCTTTAAAAGAATATAAAACCTTCTTTAGAAAATTTTAAAATTTTATACATAAATTATATTTGTTATTATAATTTTCATATAAGAATAATTTTTGAATTTTAAAAAACATTATTTGATAACATTTATACATATATATATATATTCATGTTATAGTTAATCATATTCATACCCACTAATTTAATGTCCAGGAGAAAACTATTCTATTTCTAATTTTAATTGTAAAAGTAGATCTTTTGTGAAACTCATACTAAATCACTATTGTGTTTTGAGTAAGATTTACATAGTACTATGTATAAATAAATATATAAAAAATTAAATTTATTCTAAAATGAAAATAATTTAAAATCATCGGTTGTTACATTCACCCCACCTTAATTAAATTACATCCTCTCAATTTAAACATGATTATGGTAATCAATGGTATGATATTTGAAAATAATATTATTTAAAAACAAAAATTATATACATGATTTAAAATATATATTATTAATATTTTTCAATGGAAAATGAAAATATGAGGAAATAAATTTTCATTGGAATGAGAGATTGTTATTGAAAACATGGAAATGGAAGAAAAATATAAAAATCACGTTCGGGTTGCGAGTGATATATAACATATCCATGAGAATGTTGTTGACCAAAAAGAAAAAAAAACGTTTGTGAAAATTTTCATTGTTATTAATAAGAATGACGATAATAGGGAATCATTTTTTAAACCCTCTTCCAAGAGTTGGAGAATAATTTAAATATCTAGAAATATAAGAAAACATAAAAAAGTGACACATGCTTATTTTATAAATATTATCATATCCTTTGGTTATTACTTGAATAATTTATACTTCATTTGATAGCATATATTGCATCATATTTTGAAATATTACCTTTGTATATAAAACCAATTTTAATGATCATTGTAATCCATTTCAAAAATTGTTAACATTAGAAAAATATTATGATCTGAGGCATTAGAATCACTTCTAAGGATGTATTTACATTCATATTTATATTATCCAAATCCATCATCTATTTTTTTAAATATCATTATCTATGTATCCATGATGTATCCAGGGATAGTGTTCCCTTAGCTAGATGTATTTCATGAATTTCAACATTCCATTGATTCATTTTTTATTAATCAAAACCATTCATCACATGTTTTTTAAATACATATTGAAAATATACTCCCAAAAAATTTGATTATTTTTCTTTATTCTCATAATTAGTAAGATAATGATAAAATACTCAAATTAAAAAATTCATGATTAAAAAAATAGTTATAAGAATAATTCTACTATATCTATGTTACTATAAAATTGAAGGTCATGATTTATATCCTAAATTGGGGTATATTATTTGAACACATGGAAAATTTATTTTCCTAGAGTCTCATATCCTTACAATTAAATAATTATATATTGGAAAAAAACTTCATACACATCAAATGAAAACCACGACATTAATTAATTAATCACTTGTAGAGAATATTTATTCATTTTAATCATTTTTCAGGTTGTATCATTCAACAATTTTCACATGCGGGAAAATACTTCTTTCACTTCGTCCCATTATACATTATCCCCAATAGTCCTCATCTTCATGTGCTTCCACATGAATCTATAATACATAGTTAACTCTTTATATAACTAATTAGATCAAGATATTTTGACGTCATAAATAAATTTTTTTGGATACTTTATTTATTCAAAATACTGGATTATAAACCTGAAATATATTATCCGTATTACTATTTTGATCACATGGATTGGTGAGGTTCACAATAAATATGTATGTAACCATATATAAATTATGATGTGAATTATGTTAAGACATATCATTATGTATCTTAACATATAATTTTGACTATATAGTAATACCAATAATAATCTAATTGTCTTTTTAATATCCAATATCAAAATCACAGACATGGTTTCATTGTGACATTATTCTATTTGAATCCTCAAATTCAGTTATAGGGATATGTTCCATAATCAATGATTTTTTAAATCTCGTTTTTAATGTATCTACTAAATATCCCTTCATAGCATGTATAACTCTTTGACCACTGAACCCTAGAAGTGGTTCAAAAAATTATTACATTGGATAGAATAAAAGTAATAAAATCCTGATGCACAAATTATTTTATCAGTTTTAATATTTTATATGACATCATATAAACAATTTAACATTGAATTATAATACATAAAAAAATAAAACAACATCCTTGAAAATATTAAAATTTATTTACTTTTATATGTGTTTTGAACGTTTAATAAATTATTGAATGATTGGTTTTCCTTGAAGGTTTTTTTTTGGGTATTTTCACATATTTTTTTGAAGTAATTTGGGAAGATTCATGGTTTATTAATTTTCAATGCATGGTTATACTATGTTTTAAAACTTAAATGGAATTTGGTTTCATTGTTGTGCATGGTTTCCCCATTATTTAGCTATGTGTTCCATATAGATTGATAGGGGTCACATGGTTTTCAAATATTTAAACTATGTGTCTAGATTAAGTGACATGTTCATCAAGGGGATCTATTTTTTTCACATAGTTCGGTGCTTGGTTCTTAATAACCATGTGATCTAAACCATCAAACTATTCATGTGATAATTAATGTTCTGAAAATATTAAATAAAATACCAAACCCCTACAATTCATTGTAATCACCTCAAACTAAATCATAATTGGATTTTCATTCATTTGGGAGGCCTGTACGTGAATTTTGTATCACAAAATATCATATCATGGAAGATTGAAGCCCAAAATTATGAAGATATATTCCCTTTCAGTGAGTTCATTTCTTCTTTGAATGGCATACAATTATAAAACATTATATATAAAAAGAATGAAACATGAAATAACATAATCTAAAAAATTCATGATGTCTAGAAGACAAGAAGATCGAGGGAATCCCCTCAAACAATTGTAAAACACTCAATATGAAGAGAACATGTGGTAGAAAAAAAAAAGAAGCCTTTCATCATGATTTACTTTAGGAGCTAGGATTTCAGTAAACATATTTCACTAAATACATGTATGATGTAACAATATATTAGAATGAATGAAAGCCTTGGAATCATGTATGGAATAGAAAATAATATAGGGAAAACCCACATTAACCTTTAGGGAATTAATCATAATAGTAGAATCTGATTCAATTTTATATTGACTAATGTATCATGCCCTACACATATTAAGACCTAGGATTTGCCCTAAAGCCTCAAACATCACTGAATTAACCTCCCAAAGTAAGAAGAAAATACCACAATAACTGAACCACGATCATCCCCAGGAACACTGCCACCGCGCATGACTCCATGTACAGAAGAACAACCTGTATTTAATTTTATTCCATTGATAGTAGGATTTCGCAACACTCATAAGTTCGAAGAACACCACCCATAGATTGTCACATCTATCAATGTAACTTATGAAACAATGTTTTGAAGAACTAGGGAACTATTTGAACATTTTTGTAATGGCCCGGACCTCTCTAGTCCATTACTTTGTGAAAATGCAGTGTTAGAGGTGTTCTGGAAGGTCAATGTGACTTGGTTGTGCGTTTCGGTGGATTTTAAGGAAGACTAAAGGGCAATAGCTTTCGCATAGGCTACGAATGTTTTGTCTAAACCGTGCGGCCAACCCATGTGAGGTTGGTGTTCATTGCAGTGGCTAATGCATGGTTAGCACACAGTTTGGATAACCATGCATACTAACCGTGTGAGGAGTGTTTGGTGAGGCTGTAGCTAGCACACGGTTAGTGCACGGTTTGTCAAACCGTGCAGACTAACTGTGCATGCATTTAATATTAGGTCCAAAAATTGTGGATCTAACTCATTTTGCCTCTAAATTGTTCGTTTAAGCTCTTAAGCATCCATAACTCAGGATTAAACATTCTTGAAGGTAGGAGAACTACTCCCAAGCATTTTGGAGACGATCCAAAGGATTTTCTTGGCGAATTGAAGTAGGTTTATAAAGGTATGTGATCGTTCTTGTTTGGTTTCATAGATCTAATTAGATATACTTATCCTCTTACCTCGTTTTCTTAGATCTAAGCCTGTTATGGGTAGATCTAAGTTTGTGGATGCCAAATAGGTTGAGCTTTGGTCCTGATCTTTCTAGGAGGAGAAATATAAGGCATGTTTTTGGAGAATCAACACGGATTTCTTGTGTGTTCTTCGTTTTTGGGGTTTTTTTAAAAACCCTGTCGTAGGGGATTCATTGATTCTCATTCTTTTATGTTCAATTGGATTGTTAGAATTTTTAATCCCCCTGGATGATAAATGGAATTTACATAATAAATATTTTAACCAGATAGAGAAATTGATATCGATTGTATGTTATTACCTCATGTTTTTTCTAGATAGTGTGATATCTATGCGTTCTTTGATTTGTTTTTCATTCATGATTGAAATTGGTATAGAACGTAAATTGGGATAAATTTATAATTGTTTGGTTAAGGAAAAAGAGGCATGAAAATGAATCTGGTTCTTGTTTCTATTTGATGTTAATCAAATTGCCACAGTAAGCATGATTAATCTTTTGTGATAGCTTTCTGTTTATGTTCCCTATTTTGATGAAAAAAATTAAAAATATGTTAATTCATGATGGTTTAAAGATTTTATTGTTTTATAATTCATTGAAGGGTTCTGAGTTACCTTCTTGACTGTTAAAGGGCCAAGAGACCAATTGATGTGATGGTTACTTTATTGTTTCTTGTGATGTGATGTGATCCTGGATGGTTGTTGTGATATGTGGGGGCATAGAGGCCTTTTGGTTGTGGCTGCAGATGATTCCTAGGGTGTATAGGTGCATCGGTTTATGCAGGAGGGTGTTAGGGAGGACACTGGGGTTGATGGAATAGGATGGATGTCATTGTTGGTTACCTGCTGGTTCTTTGGTTGTTTATTCACTCTACTTTTCCCCACTGCTCAAGGAAGCCAGTCTTTCTTACCCTTCCCCTGAAAGGGGTGAAGACACCTGGGGTATACCACATGAATTCCGTGTCTAGATTCTTAAGGGAGGATGGTTCTACGCTCATGCAATAGGAGGCATGGACTAGACGGGTAGTACATCTACCCACCGTGTTGATCCCCCATGTGTTTAGAAGCATAGAATGTTTTTTTAGAATGCCTAGGAATATTGGAAAGTAATTTTGTAATGAATAATTGAATAAATGGTGTTAACCCATAGGGTTGGAGTTTCCAGAACATAATGATGAGGTTGAAAACCGTTGAAGGCAATATTTTACTTTTGGTGTGTTGCTAATGAAATAAAATGTGGATTGGTTCATGGTAAATTAATGATTTATGAATTAGTTAAAGTATAGTGGAATAGATAAAAATCGAATGATGTAATCTAATAAATGTCTATAAATTTTTTTGTGCTTACTTGATACCTAGTCTTAGAAGTGGTAGCCCTGAGTCTAAGAGATGTTAGATGCAGTTGTGTCTAAGACAAGCTTAAGCCCATAGTGTGGTTGTGAGATATAGTATAATTGTACTTTTTTTGTTTCTATACGTTACATCACCCTGTTAGCAAGGGAAACTGACATCCCATGGATTCTGAGCCCTGGGGGAGTTTTCCCTAACATTCCGGTGGGAGGATGACTAACTGACTACCCCCATTAGACCAGCTCTCTTCTCTTGGTAGATACTTGTGCCATTAGGCACAACGATTAGTTTTCCACCTTTTAAGTGTGTAGAGGGATGTAATGGATTGTGGTAATTCACACACATATATTTTGGATATAGTATCCTACGGAATACTATATGTGAAATGTGTATAGGTAGTGATGGCTTGAGGATCTGTACTCGGTGTATGGGATGTAATGGCTTGAGGTATAATACCTGACGTATGATACACATTATGTGAGCTATGGGGGATCACAGAAACTACCTAGTTACTTTTGTTTGTGAGGATGGTGTGGTGCTTTCCCCAGGTTTCTGCGGGCAAGAATTTGTGGTGCATGGGGTGCAGATTGTGGTGCTTCGCCCAGGTGTTTGGGGGAAAGCCTTTTTGGAGAGAGATGCATAGGACGTGCGACGTTGGGGAAAAGCGGCAAACCAGTTGGGAAGTAGTAGTGGGGTACCCTTGATATTATTTATTATATGATATATTCTTGTATCCATTACATAGTGATTATATCCATGGTGAGGTTGGGATCTTAGTATACCTGTTAAGTGACGAGTTAGTTCCACTTGTTGTTCACTGTGATTTATCATGATTTCATTATTTTTGAACGAGAGGATTCAGGGAGGATCCTATTGAGTATATTGTTGTACTCATCCTATGTATATATAAACTGTTTTCAGGTTACTTGGAGCAGGTTAGAGATCAATCTAGTTTCTACTATCATGGGGTTGTAGGAGCTGTGTGGGCTTCTGGTTGTAGCTGTTTTACTTCATTTTTGGTACATGCAGTTTTCCCCTTTTTGGTTGTTTTACTTTTGCTGGACATTCCATTTGTGCACTTGGGTTTATTTTATATTTCCAGTTATAATTTGGAGTTTATTGGTGTCTATTATATCTCTCTCTTTCGCATGTGTTCTCTTTGAGGGTAATGCCTCCCATTGGTGTGTTACTATACCCTCAATGCTAGTCGCCAACCTGGGGCCTAATGGAGGCGGGACTCGAGGGTCATTATCTCCCTTCTCACATTTCCAGCCTAGGAGGGGTACACTTTGTGGGGAGGAGGTTATGATAGAGTAGTATCAGAGGTCTGGTTGAGGGATAGGATGGTCTTTGGAGTTAGGGACATGTGAGGTTACATGGGATGGTAAGGAAATGATGTCATTCATGTTTAGAAAGTGTGTTAAACACTGGAGACTGACTGAGACATAGGCGTTTCGGGCCCCCTATGATCTGATGTATGGACCATAATGTTTACAATGGTTACAAAACAAGGTTATACTAGTTGTAGGGTAGAGAACTAGGAAAGGATCATGCATCATTCATCATTGTGCTTGTGTTTGAATGGGTGGACCTTGGGATAGGTTAACCTAAAATTAATGAATGAAAAAAATTAATTAATTAATGTTGAGTCTTACATAATTTAGTTTTAGGAGCTCTAATGGTTTCTTATTTTATAGGTATGGATCCAGGTCGACGTCCTAATCAGGTTTGCGCAGAAAATGTATAGAAGGATGTTCCAGCAGATCGTCATAGAAAAGAGGTTGACGATGATGACACTTAGAGGAAGACACTCCGAGAGTATCAGTGCCAAAGTCAGTAGAAGTATGAGGGCTCCATTTCAGATGCAGTCATGGAAGACTGGTTGGAGGATGTAAAGATAGGATTCAATTAGATCCATGCTTGGAAGGATCACCCGGTGTCCTTAGCTATGACGATGTTGCGTGGAGCTGCAAGGCAGTGGTGGTTCCTCTTTCTTGGGGATCATGAGGAGTCAGCGATCTCAGGGGAGGACTTCTAAGACAAGTTTATAGTTGAGTTCCAATCCTTGACTGCGAAGGAATCTAGTCTCCAAGTGTTTCTTACCCATTGACAGGGGATCTCGATTGTTCCATAGTTTGGAATCTGTTTGAGGAACATTTTATGATATACTTCTGACCTGTTACTAGATAAGGAGCCAATGGTGAGGCATTTCGAGGAGGCCTTGCATCTAGAGATCAAACGCCAGGCCACCCCATTTATGCTGAAGACATATCTTGAGGTGATGTCCAGGGAAGAGGTTGTCAAGAGGAATTTGGAAAATACAGGATCATCATGAGAGGGGGATTGTCATGATCCCTCACGAAGTAAGGCTTTGGTCTGGGGGTCCTGGATTTTAGGGAAGAAAAGTTTTCGTTCAGCTGGAGGTAGGTCCCAACCCTTCACATATCTTTTCTCCACACGCATCTACTCTAAGGACTATGCCAAGGGATCATGCGCTTCTTTTTCTTGTGGTGGTCGTGGCTATCACGAGCGGGAGTGCCCGAACATTCTGAGTGGTCATCATGCCCCAGGAGTTATACTCCAGGTTTCTCCGTTGAGGCAGTTCCAGCTGAGGGAGCAGCAGCCAGTTGTACCATCTTTAGATCTGTAGAGGGTAGATAGGGTAGGCAGAGGATATCCCCATGACACTCCCCATCCTCAGAGAGTGGAGCGCGGTCATGGTGGTGGTCATCATTAGTGTCATAGAGGTCGTGAAGGAGGTCGTGGTCAGCTTCATGCTCTATCATTTCCAGCACTAGACGATCCATATGTCGTTCGTGGTACCCTTCGCTTGTTTTCCACCTCGGTGTATGCCTTGTTTGATTCAAGAGTGACACACTCCTTCATATCACCTACCCTTTTCCATGCATTGGGACATGATGTAGAGAGGCTTCAAGTTCCCTTGGCATTGACTATGCCAGTTGAAGGTTTAGCTGACTTGTTTGAAGTATGTAGAGACCCTGAGCTAGTGTTGGCGAAACAATTCTCTTTGGGATATTTCCTATGATTACGAATACAACCATATGATGTCATCCTCGGAATGGATTGGATGTATTCGGTGCAGACTATTATGGATTGCTTTAGGAAAAGGGTCATATTCATTGGTGCGGATGGTGAGAAAGTGGTGTTTGTTGGTGAGTGAGATCCTCATATGGGTCATAGGAGTGTATCATCCTTATCTTCCATGATGGCCAGGATGATGCTGAGTTCTTCAGAGGTTCAATAGTTGGTGTTTCCTCGGGTCGTAGAGGAGTACTCTGATGTATTTACAGAAGAGGTTGTAGCCTTACCCCCTCAATGAGAGATCAAATTCAGGATCAAGCTACAGCCAGGAGATTATCCTATCTCTATGTATTTATATAGGATGGACCCTTATGAGTTTTGAGAGCTACGTATACAGCTTGATGTTCTATTGCAGTGCGGTTTTGTTCGACCAAGTGTGTCACCATGGGGTGCACCAGTTTTGTTTGTGAAGAAGGCTGCCGACAGTTTGTAGTTATGTGTCGATTATCGTTTCTTAAACAAAGTGAAAATAAATAATTGCTATCCTCTTCCGTGGATTGATGACTTATTTGATCAACTAAATGGTTCATGTTGGTTGTCATATATATACTTACGGTCAGGATATCATCAGATGAATGTGAAGGATGATGATATTCCGAAGACTTCTTTCTGTTGTCGTCATGGGCATGATGAGTTCTTTGTAATGTCGTTTGGAATGACGAATTCTCCAATGATATTCATTGGATTGATGAATACTGTGATCCATGATTTCTTGGACAAGTGTGTGGTAGTTTTCATCGATGAAATCTTGGTGTACTCCACATCTGAAGAGGCGCATTCTGAGCATTTATGACCTGTTTTGGGAGTACTTCGCCAACATCATCTGTTTGGTAATTTGTCGAAGTGTGAGTTTTGGGATCCAGAAATCCATTTCATGGGGAATTTTGTGCCCCAAAAGGGACTATCTAGCGATCTATCAATGATAGAATCATTTGTGTCTTGGGATGCCCCCAAGATAGTTTTAGAGATTTGAAGATTCCTTGGTTTCGCAGAATACTACAAGAGGTTCATAGCCAATTTCCCATGAGTTACAGCTCCTCTGAGAACTTTGAATAGGAAGGATCAGGCATTCATATAGACTGATCAGTGTCAGTCCAAATTTGAGTATCTAAGGGAGAAGTTTGTAGCTGCCCCAGTCCATTTCCTTCCAGCTGAAGTGGTTTCATTTGATGTTTTCTGTGATGCTTCACATCTGGGTTTAGGATGTGTTATCATGCAGCAGATGTCAGTTGTTTCTTATGGGTCTCGGTAGTTGCGTCCCCATGAATTAAAATATTCCACCCATGATCTTGAGTTGGAATATGGGGTTTTTTCTTTGATGTTGTGGAGAAATTACCTCATTGGTGACCGCTTCGTGGTTTTCACCGATCATAATATTTTGAGGTGTGTTTTCTCCCAATGTGACTTGAACATGAGACAACGTCGGTGGGTGGAGTTCTTATAGGAATATGACTTTGAAATATCGTATACACCTGGAAAGAGGAATTTTGTAGCTGATGCACTGAGTTGAAAGTCACGTGGTGATGTTGTGCATAAATCCGGTGACTCCTGGAGAATAATGGATGAACTGTCAGCATTACAACTTTATATGGGAAAAGTTGGGTGTAGAGGTTGCCTTTTTCAGATTATTGTATAATCATCCCTGATGTAGACTATGGAAGAGTCTTAGTTGGGAGATATAGAGGTGGAAGTCTGGAGAGACCGAGTTGTTTGTGGTGAGGCCCCTGATGGTTGGACTGAAAATGAACAACATCGAGTGTTGTATCATAGAAGGCCTTTTTTCCCTTTTTTGATGCGCAAGATTGTTCTCAGAGAGATCCATAGTTCACCTTTATCAGTACATCCTGTCGTGAAAAAGATGTACTAATCCTTGAAGTGAATGTTTTTGTGGCCTGGGTTGAAGCTTGCAGTTGCGGAGTTTGTGTCTCGATGTTTAGTCTGCTAGAAGGTGAAGGTCGATCACCGTGTTCCTGGTGGTCTTCTCCAGCCATTAGGGGTTCCTTAGTGGAAGTTGGAGGACATCTCAATGGACATCGTTACTGGTTTACCTCGAGCTCCGGGAGGACATGATGCTATTTGGGTGGTAGTGGATTGTTTAACAAAATCGGCCCACTTTATAGCAATCAAGGAGTCAAGCTCAGTGGAAGTTTTTTCGAGGAAATATCTAGAGGAGGTGGTGAGACTTCATGGAATCCCAAGGAATATCATTTCTAATCGAGATTCCTGTTTTACCTCCATGGTTTGGAGAGTGTTGATTCCACAAGGTTTTCCTTATGAATTTTATATTCCTTCTTGTTACGAAAATCACAAACACCTTATACTTAAGCATATCAATATTTTACTTCTCTAAGGAAAATTTCATTAAGAAAATTTACACTAACTTATATTTCCTTATACATATCAATATTTTTCTTAAGTATAAAAATCGGATCCATACCCAAAACCTCCTTATCATATAATTCTTAGATATGAAGCATTCTTTTTTAGGATTTGAATTCTTGATACTATCTCTAATAGAGTTCCACTCCAAATTCTGGATACGAACTCTAATAAATTTCCACTTGGAATTCTAGATACAAACTCTAATAAATATCCACTCCGAATGCAGGATACTAACTCTATGAAAGTTCAATTTCGATTTCTAGATACAAACTCTAACAATGTTCAACTCTGAATTCTGGAATCTGAACTTCTATAAGATCTTCTCCAATCTTCTATAATTTCAACTCTGAACTACTATGAGTTCGACTCCGAACTTCTATGAGTTCGACTCCGAACTTCGATCAGTTTGACTCCAAACTTCTAAGAGTTCGACTCTGAACATCTATGAGTTCGACTCCGAACTTCTATGAGTTCGACTCCGAACTTCTATGAGTTCGACTCCGATCTTCTATGAGTTGACTCCGAACATCTATGAGTTCGACTCCGATCTTCTATGAGTTCGACTCCGAACTTCTATGAGTTCGACTTCGAACTTCTATGAGTTCGACTCCAAACATCTACAAGTTAGACTCCGAACTCTGTAAGTTCAGATTCTAAATTATGGTAAAACCAGACTCCAAATTTCCTTAGAAATTCAGACACTGGATTTCTATAGAATTCAGGTTCTGAATTCCTATAAAACTGAATCCGAATATCTCATTATTATAGACCCTGAATTTCATTTTGGTTAGACTCCGAATTATTATTTTCTTACATTCTGAATTTTAGTTTTTCTTATACTTATACTTGTTTCATTACAAAACGATGTCGTGCTTTTGGTTATTGACTAACCGTTGGTTGAGTGACACATGTAAAGGTCCCCTCGAAATTCAAGGAGAAATATGACCGTTGGAGGAGGGAGCCGACCATTGGAGCTTCAGCTATAAATAATAGCTCATTTGAAAAGAAGCGAAAACTATTTGAATTTTGGGGATCATAATTTCTTGAAGTGATTTCTAGAGAGAGAGGATCTTATCAAATCTCAATGCTTCGTGTAGAATGTTTGAACAGCTTGTTCAATATTTACCTTGTGAAGACATGCATTATGCGACTCCGATTGTTGGTGATTACAATTAAGGGATTCATGGGATAGGAAGATAGAGGTTCCAACACCATGAAGTTGGTGGCTTCCTTGCTAAGGAAGACAAAGGTTCCAACTACCTTAAGGTTGAGGGCTTACAGGGAAGGCAAGACAGAGACTCTGATCTTCGTATCGAGGACTTACCCGGGTGTGGGTAAGATAGGCTTTATTGAAATTATAAACCAAGGGACCTTTATCCAATGTTGTTGGATACCTTCCTCTTTGGGTTAAAATATTTACATCTTGTTACTTGTAGTTTTACTACTTTTTTTCCGCTGCATTTTTTTATTGTACGGAAAATATAACCTTCTTATATTTCCTTAAACTTGTACTCTGATTAATTTAGATTCTACACCATTTAAGGTAGAATCTCATATTGTAAACTTTGGTTAAGTTTTAATTTCCAGATTCATATTTCCAGAACCATTTTTTCGGAATCACTTTCCAGTTTTAAGAAAGTGCATAGAACAAGAAGTTTGTAACTTCATACATTGTCCCAATATTTCAGTTGTTGTTAGGGGTGTTGTGAATTTTCTTAGTTAAAAAATGTTTTACTTAGATCATTACTTGTTTATGGGAATTTTTAAAGTGTACAATTCACCCCCCCTTCTATATATTGAGCATCTACATCGTTTTTTTGATCCTACAATTGGTATTAGAGGAGGTCTCTGAAATACTGATATTCACATATAAGTTTTTCTTTCTCAGTTTTTCATTGTTCTATATTTTTCCTTGCATAGGAATATTCTCCTTGTATCCGAACATTTTTTTAACAAGTTTTTGGGTAATAAGTTTTCTAAGATGGAGGGTTTCAATATTGGTTCCATCGACAACCTAAATCCTAAAAGACCACCAATTTTTGATGGTAATGATTATATGTATTGGATAGATAGTATGAAGAATTTTGTTATCAATACTAGAGTAGAAAAATTTGTTAGGCTTACTAGAGGTTAAAAAATCATGATAACGAATTTAGTACTTTTACAAACTAAGAGAAGCATGATTATCAACTCAACTATAATGTACACAATACTTTACTATGTTCAATGACTAGGATCATATATTGCCAAATTTCTTCGTGCGAAGTAGCTAACTGTATATGGATGAAACTTGAAGTTACACATTTTGGTACATCTAAAGAGATTGAGACTAGAAGAGCTATGCTTAGAGGTGAGTATCATGGGTTTAATTTTCCATATGGAGAACTTATTTCTAATGTGCAACAAATATTTATGACTATCATAAATAGCCAAAAATATATGGGAGAGAAGGTCTAGATGATGAATCTATTATTTATAATATTATTGATATTATGCCCAATGAGTGGGAATCAAAGATTACAACTATGGATGAGAATAGGATGGTCACTCAAATTTCCGTACATGAGCTGTTTGGAACTCTTCTCCAACATGAAATAAGGATGAAGAGAGATGCTTACAACATCAAAAAAAAGAATTGGAATGGTACTGTTTCTTTTAATAAAACTTCAAATCACATAAAAACTTAGACTCCTAAGAGAGTAACTAGATCCAAGTCCAAGAAGATTACTATCCAATCCGAATCTAGTGAGAGTGAAGTCTCAATGAACGAGTTATCTAATCTTGCTCGAAGAATGATCAAGATAGCCGGTCAAAGGAATTTCCAATCCAAGTATAAGAAAAATGAGAGGAAAGATATGAAAGATTCATAGTTCACTTGCTATGAATGAAATAGAAGTGGACACATACGACCTGATTTCACTATGCTTAAAAAGAAAGATAGAAAAGAGAGGCATTCTGAAGGGAACATGATGATGTTTTACAAAGCCAAAGCTATGAAAAGTCTGAAATCTAATACTACTTAGAGTGCTAGCTGTGGAGACCCTTTAGAAAGTGAATCTCAGGAATATGATTCATGATCTCATAAGAATATGTGATTAATTACTAATACTTATTTTCTACATACATGTCTCATGGCCAAGGAACTCTCTACCAAGACTTTAACAAATTTATCTCTTGATAAAAATTACTCTTCTGAAAATAGTAATTCTAATGAAGATACTTCATCCTCAAAAAATGAAGAACCTTCATATGAATAAGTATCTAGATTTTCCATGTTACATGAAGCAAAAAATTGTTGAATTTATAAGAAATTATATAAGGAAAATACTAGGGAAGAAATTATTACAAAATAGATTTCAGATCTTACTACAAATCATATAGAGAAAGATGATCTTTTAGAAAAAACATTCTAAAGACCTTGAGAAAGAAAATTTTGATGAGGAAGAACTTTCTAAAGATATTAAGAATGCTATTTTAAAGGTGAATATTTTTGAGGAAAAATCTAACTCTAAAGAAATGATTCCTAAGGAAAGGAATTTAGTCATTAGAATAAAAACTGAAATATTTTATTTAAAGAAGATGTTTGGAAAATTTACCTCTGGGAAGGAAAAATTTACAAGATGTATTCTCAAATTAAACCTCAAGGAAACACTACTATAGTAGGTTTTAATCACCATAAACTAGTTTTCAAAAACAACTATTTTGATCCTTCTAAAGCCCCTTTTTACATTAAGTGTCAAAGTGGTGGGAATTGGAAGAAAAACTGTTCTTTGAATAGAGTTCAATCTCCTAGGTTTCCTAAAGCATGTTTTTCTAAAAAAAATGTGTATACAAAAGATTTTGTTATCTAAAAATTCCGGATGCAAGCATGTCTGGATTCCAAAAACCTTCCCTGTTTCTCATATTCAGGAATATATGGAAAGTACCAACAACAACACTTGGTACATGGATAGAGGATGTTCCTGGCACATGACTGGTAACAAAAACTATTTCGAAATGATTATCAAGAAGAAAGGTGGAAAAGTAAATTTCAGAGATAATGCTCAGGGAGAAATTGATGGTATATGTAATATTTTTCTTCTTGGTAAATCTTGGATTCAAACGTTTTGATTTTTAAGGGTCTTAAGCACAACCTCATTAGCATACGAAAATTATGTGATAAAGGATACCTTGTGAATTTTAGGAATGATAAATTCTTAGTACATAATTCCAAGATGTGTTTATTATTTCTAATAATAGGAAAGATAATGTTTACACACTAAACTTAGAATACCTTACAGGCAAGGACATACCTTGCCTACGTGCAATGAAAGATCATTCATTGTTATGGCATATAATAATAGGTCACTATAACCTTAGAAACATATGTAAACTCTATATGAAAGGTTTATTTTAGGATCTTCCGGATAGTAGATGTCATTCTTCTAAAGTTTGTGATCCTTGTCAATATGGAAAGAAACATAAATCTAGTTTTAAATCAATCGCTGATGTCTCAATAACTGATGCATTACAGTTGTTTCACATGGATCTTTTTGGTCCAACACAAACTGGAAGCATTGGGGGCAAGTATTATGTATTTGTATTAGTTAATTATAACACTAGATTTAAATGGGTCTATTTTCTAGCAAAGAAGTCTGATAATTTTTCATATTTCAAATGTTTTAGAGACCATGTTAAAAATGAGAAAAACCTTCCACTGAAAACTATTCATAGTAATCATGGAGGAGGATTTCGAAATTATTATTTTGAAACATTTTGTTCTAAAAACGTTATTACTCACAACATTTCAGCACCTAGAACATATCAACATAATGGTGTAGTTGAAAGAAGAAATAGAATTATTCAAGAGATAACTAGAACCATGTTGAGTAAATATTCTATTTCTAGACATTTTTGGGTTGAAGCTGTAAGTTCTTATTGTTTTACTATACATGGAGTTTTTATTAGACCTTATCTTAATAAAACTCTTTATGAGTTATGGAATGGTAGAACACATAAACATTCATACTTCAAGGTTTTTTGATGAAAAGTATTCATTCTGAGTACCAAAGATAATCTATAAAAATTCGAACCAAAATCTGATGAAGGAATTTTCTTAGGCTACTCCACAACTTTAGTGGATTATAGAGTTTTCAATAAAAACACTTGTACTGTTGAAGAAATAGTGCATGTAATATTTGATGAATCTGTTCCTTTTGTTTTTAAACCATCCCAACCTACATCCTTAGATGTGTTTTCAAAAACTGATTATCAACCCTTGATAGATGATCCTTCTGATAAGGAAAATGTTTAGGAAAATAATTTTTAAACATTTCCCCAGAACTATTTCTACCCTATGATTATGAACAGGTTTTACAAAACCCATGTCAGGTGTTTCTAAATAATCATCCTAGTGATACTATCATTGGTGATGTCAATCAACCTTTAAGGACTAGATGTTCCTTATGAAATGAAGTAGAACATGTAGCATTCCTTTCCCAATTGGAACAAAAAAGCATCAATGAAGCTCAAGGTGATGTTGATTGGATAAAACCCATGCAAGATGAACTAAATGAATTTGAGAGGAATAATGTCTAGACCTCGGTTGAATGAACCATGGAATCTTCTGTTATTGGAGTAAAATGGGTCTTCAGAAATAAGTGTGATGAAAATGGAGTCATTGTATGAAATAAATCTAGATTAGTTGCTAAAGCCTATAATCAACAAGAAGAAATATATTATGAAGAAACCTATGCTCCAGTAGAGAGACCTAAATCTATTCGTATTTTACTTTCCTTTGAAGCATTCTATAATTTTAAACTTCTTCAAATGGATGTGAAATGTTCTTTTCTTAACGGTTATGTTCAAGAGGATGTTTTTTTAACAACCTCCTGGCTTTGAAGACACAAAATATATTGATCATGTTTTTAGACTTACCAAATCTTTGTATGGTCTTAAACAAGCCCCACGATATTGGTATGATAGACTTACATGATTTTTTATTCAAAATAACTATGTTAAGGAAATGATGTTCCAACCCTTTTTATAAATAATGATAAGAAAAATGTTTTGATTGTTCAAATTTTTTTTGATGACATTATATTGGGTTCAACTTAGAAATCTCTAACTGATTCCTTTGTGGATCTACTAAAATCTGATATTGAAATGAGTATGATGGGTGAGTTAACATTTTTCCTTCGTTTTCAAATTTCTCAAAAACCAAAATGAACTTATATATATCAACATAAGTATATATAAGATCATCGTAAAAATTATGGATTTGACAACACTAAAAGTATTAGTACTCCCATTGGTACCTCAAACACACATGATCTTTTTGATGATAGGAAACCAGTAGATCAAACATCTTTTAGAGGTATGATAGGAAGCCTACTATACATGACAGTTAGTTGTCAAGACCAAATGTTTTCAGTGTTCTTATATGCTAGATATCAATCTAATCCTAAGGAATCTCATATAAAGACAGTGAAAAGAATTTTTCGCTTCTTAAAGAGAACCATGGATCTATGAATATTTTATACTTCTGGAAATGATTTTATCTCAAAAATCTTTTCGGATGCTGACTTTGGTGGATGTAGAAAGGATAGAAAAAGTACATCCGCATCTTGTTATTTCTTAGGAGATTAATTGGTTTCATGGACCTGGAAGAAGCAGAACTCAGTAGCACTCTCCACTACTGAATCTAAATATGTAGCAGCTGGAAGTTGTTGTGATCAAGTGTTGTGGATTCAAGACACACTCACAGATTAAGTCTTCAGTTTTACTAAGACTCAAATTTTCTATGATAACACAAGTGCCATTGCGCTTAGTAAAAATCTCACACATCACTCTCATGCAAAACACATTGATATTAGGAATCAATTTCTTAGGGACCACACATTAAAAGGATATATTATTCTTCAATTTATCAAAACAGAAGATCAACTTACTGAAATTTTCACAAAATCATTACCCTCCGATAGATTTGAATAGATTAAACAGAAGTTAGGAATGATAACCGTGAGGTAATCCTTTTTCATTAACTTCTTGTTGAACATTTCTCGTTATAGTAATAAACTCCTTTTCATAGGGGGAGTACATTTTCTTGTTAGAATAATCAAAAATTTTGTAGTCGTTTTTTTAAAAGGATTTTGTAATAATAATTTTCATAGTTAGTTTTTTTTAAAAAGGATTTTGTAATCAAAATTATCTTCGTCAGTTTTTCATAATATTGTCACTAAAATTTTCATAATGAAGTTTTCGGAACTGAAATTTTCGTAATGAAAATTTTCATACTGAAACATTCCTAATGAAATTTTCATACTCACGATTTCCTAATGAAATTTTCGTAGGGGAAATTTCATAATGAAATTTTTGTACTGAAACATTCATAATGAAATTTTTATACTAGAACTTTCGTAATGAAATATTCATACTAATACATTCGTAATGAAATTTTCGTAATGGAACTTTGGAAATGAAATTTTTGTACTGAAACATTCGTAATAAAAATTAGTACTGAAACATTCGAAATGATATTTTTGTACTGGAACTTTCATAATGAAACCTTCATGCTGACATTTTCGTAATCATACTTTTCATACTGGGACTTTCGTACTCATACTTTTCATACTAGAATTTTCATCCTCATACTTTTCGTACAGGAATTTTCTAACTCATACTTTTCGTACTGATGTTTTGGTACTCAATTTCTATTCAACTGTATGATTTTCATAGTTAGTTTTTCATAGTAAAATTTTTTTATTCAAGAAGAATATCACCTATTACGAATAAAAATCCTATCCAATTCGAATGGTATTATTTCCTTACTTAAGTTTTCATAGTTATATTTTACTTGCTGGTATCTTCTTACGAGTTTTAAAATTTCTCAGATTCTAGTTATCTTAAATAATTTTTTTTTTTCATAAAACCTAAATAGATCAGATTGAAGATTTCCTTGCGGGTATTTTTTCAACCATCAGATCAGATCAAAGGGTTTTTCAACCATTAGATGGTTTTTGGAAGCCCAAAGATCAGATCTATCACCTATATAAAGGGAACCCCCATTGGTTGTCCCACATCGATTTCATGCTCTCGCGTGTCGAAGCTCTGAATCAGTTGTTAATGGTCGTTCTGAATCCTTCAAATCTCCACCATTCTGAATGTCTGTTGAAGCTACATCCCATGATATGTCTACCTCGAATCCAATCTCAAAATTTCAAGTGTACAAAGAAAGACTGGTCCATCCGAACATTTACATGTACGATTCTATCAACTCCACGGACATCAAGCTGAATGGTTGGGAAGAAGCATGTGTATCCAAGACAAGTGATCAAGATTCTATCTATCCGGAGTTACTTATAGAATTCTATAAATCATTTTTTATGAGGAAGAGGGATGAGAAAAGTTTTTTTCAAGTCTTATGGAAATAATTACAAAATTACTTAAACCAAGGTGGAAATCTTGGTGGGGCTATCATTCGAAGGATAATCTAAATTATGTTCACACAAAATCCCAGATGCTCAAGGTATTTTTGTTAAGGTTAAGGCCTTAAAATTTATTGGACTTGCTGATGTCATAATAGCAATGATTTCTCATCTCTCTCCGAATAATCGGATTCTTCAGCTTTGGGTACAAGGTTTCTTGGTTCCGAGAAAGGGAGATAAAGATACCCTAAAGAAAAGTGACTTATATTTCTTAGACTTCATGGTGAATCTATGAAAAATAAATCTGATGAGGCATGTTCTTGTGACGATCAAGAACATCAAGGAAGAATATTTGAGAGCTGAAATCATCATGTACCCTTCCTTACTATCAAAGCTGATAGTTTGGTGTTTGGATTCATTCAAAATTGAATGTAAGTCTAAGGTTCAGAATTGCAAGCTTATGCTTGTCAGTGATGACAAGCTAAAAAGAATGAATATTTATTTTTCTAAGGAATCATGATAATTTTATAATATCCCAGTGGAAGAGGCTGAAATCATTCCATAAAATGTGTAAAAATTTCAGCCAGTGAAGAAAGTTATTAAGAAGAGGATGCTTACGGAAATGGTTGCTGAAAACAAAACCCCCAAAGCTGAAGAAACCTAGTATGTACCTCCATAGCTGAAAAAACATAAAGCATATCTAGATGAGGTAGCTGCTAAATGGAGAGAAGATAAGGAAAAAGGGAAACAAGGGGATCCACAGTTTGAATTGGACACTGCTGAGGCTAAGGACATAAGATAAAAATCTACAGATGAGTTGGAAAGACAAGAAAAGGAAACGAATATGAAAAAGAAGATGTCTGAAGCTGAAGTTGTTCAATCTCTGTTGAGAGATATAGAAGTAGCCTCTGAGAAGATTCCCATTCCAGACACATTTGCTGTTCAACCATTACCAGAGACTCCTGGGAAAAAGTACCTCACTCCGGAAACATCCAAAGGGAAATAGGTTGGTGAAGAAGTAGAGAAAACAGCTGCTGAAAAAGTAGAAGAAGAAGTTGTTGAAGAAGAAGAAGAAGTAGAAGTAGGAAGTGATGATCTGAATGACTTGAAAAAACAAGTATAATATTATCAAGAAAAGGATTAATCTTCAAAATTAGTCACTTCAGGAAAGGGAGTTGACAATGAAGATAAGAGAGATGAAGTTGAAGATGAAGAAAAAGATAATGAATTATCTGATGAGGAAGTAAGGTATGAGAAGATTTTCCTTGAAGAAGGAACAGGGAAGGAGAAACTAGATGAAGACAAGTTTGTTCAAGTATTTGAATCTGATGAAGAATATCCTAATGAGGAACCTATTCCAAAAACTAATAAAGGATAGAATGTGATCTTGGATACAGCAACAAAAGATTTTATAAGAAAGAAAAAGGTTGGTGTTTATTCTAAAAGGAATCTGGTTCAAATTGAAGAAGAACAATCCACATGAAAATTGTATGATTCCGAATCATCAACACTGGGTCATGACTTTGTTGTCGAGTTTTTGAAAAGGTTGGTGGAAATTATTCCGATATTTCCCACTATAGACTTCATATTCCAAATGCTGCAACATAGTATGAATCAGATGATAGAATCCTTATCTATGGTGATGGATAAGTGTGTGAATATTGAGGTCGACCATAAAAATTTCCTTATCAATTATGATGTCCATAGGAAATCATGCAACAAGGTGAATTTTTGGTCTAAGAATGTTGATTAAGACATGGCTGAGTTTGGTCATATTCAGAATGATGTTAAAGATGCTTTTGACCCCGAGGACTCCAAGATTAATAATCTTCAGGATAGCTAATCATTGAGAAACGTTCTCAGAAAAAACAAGTAAATGACATTAATGGGAAGGTTAACTCCCTCGCTCAAAATTATAAAAGGGATAGATATCTCCAGATTGAGATCGAAGAAAATATTATAAATCAAGATGAGTTACTGAAGATGCATGAAGAGGCCATAAAGGCTCCGGATGTAGTTTTTAAAGCTCAAGATGAAAGGATAAAATCATTGTAGAGGCAAGCTGAGGAGGACCAAAAAGATTTGAAGATGCTAAAAACCTTGTTGAAGAAGCTAATCCCGAAAGAAATGGAAGATAAATAGACTCAATCTGATCTTTTGTTTCATTTTTCTTTCCTTGTAAATTTTTTTTTAACTCTAATGAAATTTTTGGTTGGTTTTATCTTGTGTTACTAGGTACTAATGTTTTAGGTACCTTATTTCTTCTCAATTCACTTATATTCTTTTTGAAAATTACAAAGGGGGAGAAAGAAAAAGAACTACCCAAAAGGGTAGAAGGAAAAACTTAAAATGGAGAAGGAAATATTTATATGTGAAGATATCCTTAAAGTAAGGGGGCGTTTCTCATTTAGATGTTTTTCATTCACATGATAAAAAAACTCCAATCCAGAAATCAAGAATACAATCCTTAGAGTTTCAATTCCTAAGGGGGAGTTAGTTGTATTCATCATCATCCATGAAAAAATGGAGATATGTTTTAATTTCAAAGTAAAACAAAATTTTTCAAAGTCCATTTATTCTTTTTCATAAGGTTGTTAGTTCTTTCCAAAAAGGAGGATATTGTTGAGTTAATAAGGTTTTCCTTATGAATTTTCAATTCCTTCTTGTTTCGAAAATCACAAACACCTCATACATAAGAAATTCTATATTTTACTTCACTATGGAAAATTTCCTTCTTTAAGGATATTTACCCTAACCTAGATTTCATTATACATATCAATATTTTTCTTATGTATAAAAATTGGATTCATAACCAAAACCAAGGAATCATATAATGCTTAGATATGAAGCATTCTGTTTTAGGATCCGAATTTTGGATACGAACTCTAATAAAGTTCTACTCTGAATTGGTGATATGAACTCTAATAATGTTCCACTCTGAATTCTGGATACGAACTCTAATAAAGTTCTACTCCAAATTAAGGATATGAATTATAATAAAGATACATTCCAAATTCTGGATATGAATTCTAACAAAGTTCAACTCCATATTCTGGACTCCGATCTTCTATAAGTTTGACTCTCAACATCTATAATTTCGACTCTGAACTTCTATTATTTCGACTCTGAACTTCTATAATTTCGACGCCAAACTTATATGAGTTACACTCCGAAATTCTATGAGTTCGACTCCAAACTTCTATGAGTATTAATCCGAACATCAATGAGTTTGAATCCAAACTTCTTTGAGTTCAACCCTGAAATTATATCAGTTCGACTCCGAACATCTATGAGTTTGACTCCGAACTTCTTTGAGTTCAACCCCGAAATTATATCAGTTCGACTCCGAACTTCTATGAGTTCGACTCCGAACTTCTATAAGTATGTCTCCGAACACTGTAAGTTCAGATTCTGAATTCTAGTGAAACCAGACTTCGAATTTCCTTAGAAATTCAGACTCCGTATTTCTACAAATTTCAGGTTCTAAATTCCTATAAAACAGAATCCAAATATCTCTTTATTATAGACTCCGATTTTCATTTTGGTTAGACACCAAATTATTACTTGCTTACATTTAGAATTCCAATTTTGCTTATACTTATATATGTTTCAATACAAAACTATGACGTGCTTTCAGTTATTGACTAACCATTGGTTGAGTGACACGTGTACAAGTCCATCCGAAATTCAATGAGAAATATGACCATTGGAGGAGGGAGTTGACTGTTGGAGCTCCGCCTATAAATAGTATCTCATTTGAAAAGAAGCGACAAATTTCAGAATTTTGGTGATCAGAATTTCCTGAAGTGATTTCTATAGAGAGAGAGGCTCTTATCAACTCTCAATGCTTCGTGTAGAAAGTTTGAACATCTTGTTCAAACATTGCTTTGTGCAGACTTTCTTCGTGGACATCCGATTTTTTATGATTACAATCGAGGTCTTCCAGGGATAGGAAGATAGAGGTTCAAACACCATAAAGTTGAGGACTTCCTTTCTTAAGAAGATAGAGGTTCAAACTACCTTG
The DNA here is from genome assembly GCA_963277665.1 of Viscum album. NCBI lineage: Eukaryota > Viridiplantae > Streptophyta > Magnoliopsida > Santalales > Viscaceae > Viscum > Viscum album. The sequence goes on along the minus strand of OY728120.1, from coordinate 1,529,042,624 downwards.
AATTTGAGGGCTTACGGGGATAGCAGGACAAAGACTCTGATCTTCATATCAAGGGCTTGCCCGGGTGTGGGTAAGACAGACTTGCATGAAAGTATAAATCAAGAGACCTTTATCCAATGTTGTTGCATACCCTTCTCTTTGGGTTAAAAGATTTATAACTTGTAACTTGTAGTTTTACTACTTGTTTTTCCGCTGTATTTTGGTATTGTAAGGAAAATATAACCTCCTTATATTTCTGTAAACTTGTACTCTGATTTATTTATATTCTATAAGCTTTATGGTTGAATCAATTATTGTAAAATTTGGTTATGTTTCAATTTCTGGATCCATATTTCTGGAACCAGTTTTTTGGATTCACTTTCCAGTTTTAAGGAAGTGCTTAGAGAATAATTTTGTAACGTCATACGTTGTCCAAATATTTCAGTTGTTGTTAGAGGTGTTGTGAATTTTCATTGTTTAACACTGTTAAATATAGATCTTTCCTTGTTTAATGAAATTTTTAAAGTGTACAATTCACCCCCCCTCTTTTATATGGAGCATCTACATAATTTTTTCGATCCTATAGGGAGCTCTCTAACATGATTTCGGTTCTTAACTATGATTTATCACTGATTTTCATCCTCAAATGGATGGTCAGATAGATAGAACCATCCAAACTCTTGAAGACATTTTACACTCTTATGTTCTGGATTTTGGAGGCTCATGGAAACGACACTTACCCATGGTAGAGTTCTCTTACAATAATAGTTTTCACTCTACCATTTTCATGGCGTCGTTTGAAGCCTTGTATGGGTGGCCTTGCCATTCTATGTTGTGCTGAACTGGGGTTTGAGAGTCAGTAATTCTCGGACTGGAACTAGTGCATAATACAACATAGATGGTTTAGGTGATTCATGAGTAGAAATAGATAGCCCAAGATCGTTAGAAATCATATACTGATCAAATAAGGAGGCCATTAGAGTTTAATGTTGGGGATCATGTGTTTTTGAAGGTGACTCCCCGTCGTGGGTAGTGATGGGTTGGTCATGGAAGTAATATTTCTCCCTTGTTTCTTGGGCCTTTAGAGGTGTTAGAACGTGTTGGAGTTGTGGCGTATTGAGTAGCACTTCCCACTCAAATGATTCGGATACATGATATTTTCCATGTATCACAACTCCATCGTTATCTTCATGACGGATCTAACATCTTTTATTTTGGATAGATAAATTTTGATGATGATGCAACCTTTGAGGAGCGACCAGTGGAGATCCAAGATTGTGAGGATAAGGTGTTGCGCAGACATTCAATCCCCTTAGTTCATGTCTTCTGGCGACACTGTGGCTTGGAGTAGAGTACTTGCGAATGTGAGTCACAAATGCGTGTCAAGTACCCATAGATTTTTGTTGTTTGACTCTCTTCATGTATCATTTTAAATATTTTGGTTATGAAACATTCATGTGTTTGTGATGGATCCTTTTGTTTCTTTTATGGCTTGCTCTCTTTTGAGAGGTATCTCGAGCGGTGGTTGTTCAGACCCTGTCTCGTTTTCAATTTAGGTGGGCTTTGGATTCTCGAGGATGAGAATGTTTTGAGAGGTATCTGATGTAATGGCACGGACATATCTAGTCCATTAATTTTTGAAAATGCAGTTTTAGAGTTGTTTTGGAAGGTCACGTTGACTTGGGGGTGTGTTTGGGTGGACTTTTATGGAAGACTCAAGGGCAGTAGCTTTCACACGGGCTGTGCACAGATTGTCTAAACCATGTGGCCAAACCTTGCGAGGTTGGTGTTAGAGGTAGTGGCTAATGCATGGTTAGCACACTATATGGATAACCATGCAGACTAACTATGCGAGTAGTGCTTAGTGAGGCAGTAGCTAATGCACGATTAGTGTACGATTTGTCAAACCATGTGGACTTACCGTGCAAGCACTTAATCATAGATCCTAAAATTATGGATCTAACTCATTTTGCCTCTAAATAGTACGTTTAAGCTCCTAAGAAGCCATAACTCGGTATTACCCGTAATGGTTGGAGAACCTCTACCAAGTATTTTTCATGTGATCCGAAGGGTTTTATTGGCGAATCGAAGTCGGTTTCTTGAGGTATGTGGTCATTATTGTTTGGTTTTGTAGATATACTTAGATATACAACTCCTCATCCCTCGGTATCTTAGATATATGCCTGTTATGGGTAGATCTAAGTGTATGGAGGCCAAATATGTTGATCTTTTCTCTTGATCTTGCTATGAGGGGAGATCTAAGGTAGGTTTTTGGAGAATAAACTCGGATTTCTTGTGCGTTCATCATTTTTTGGGGTTTTCATCAAAAACCATGAGGTAGGGGATTTATTTATTATCATTATTTTACATGAAATTGTATTGTTAGCATGTTTAATCCCCCTGGATGAAAAATGGAATGGACATAATAAATATTTTAACTAGATTAGAAAATAGATATCGATTGTATGTTATTGCCTCATGTTTTTCTAGATAGTGTGATATCTATGATTGATTTGATTTTCTGTTCGTTCATGATGGAAATTGGTATAGAACATAAATTGGAATTAATTGGTAATTGTTTTTCTATGGATAACGAGGCACGAAAATGAATCCGGTTCTTGTTTCAATTTGATGTTAATCAAATTGGCATAGTAAGAATGTTTAATCTTTTGTGATAGCTTACTGGTAAGGTTCCCGATTATGGAACAAATGGATTATAAATTTGTTAATTCAATATGGTTTAATGATTTGATTTTTAGATAATTCATTGAAGGGTTTTGAGTTACCCTCTTGATTGTTAATGGGATAAGAGCCCAAATGATGTGATGGTTGCTTTCCTACAGCTTGTGATGTGATGTGATCCTGGATGGTTGTTGTGATATATGGGGGAATAGAGGCCATTTGGTTGTGGCAGCAGATGATGCCTAGGGTGGCGAGATGCATCGGTTTATGCATGTGGATGTCGGGGAGGACACCGGTGTTGATGGAATGGTATGGATGTTATTGTTGGTTTCTTTCTGGTTCTTTGGTTGTTTATTCGCTTTACTTTTCCCCATTGCTCAAGGCATCTAGTCTTGCTTACCCTTCTCCCGAAAGGGGTGAAGACGCGTGGGGTATGCCACATGATTTCCGTGTCTAGCTTATCTAGGGAGGATGGGTCTACGCTTTTGATATAGGTGGAAAAGACTCTATGGGTAGTATATATACTCTCCGTGTTGAGCCCCCCATGTTTTTAGTAGCATAGATTGTTTTTCTAGAATTCTGGGGAATATGGGAAAGTAATTTTTTAATGAATAATTTAATAAATGATGTTAAACCATGGGGTTGGAGTTTCCAGAACTTAATGATGAGGTTGAAACTATTGAAGGAAATAGATCACTTTGGTTGTGTTGCTGATGAAATTTAATTTGGATTGGTTCCTGGTAAATTAATGTTTAAATAATTATTTAACATATAGGGGAATCGATAAAAATGGAATGAATTAATCTAATAAAGCGCTTTACATGGTTGTGATCTTACAGGATACATAGTCATAGAAGTGGCAGCCCGGAGTCCGAGAGACGTTTGTTGCAGTTGTGTCTAAGACTAGGTTACGCCGATAGTGTCGTTGTGATATATAGTATATTTTTTTTTTAATTTTTCAATTTCTATACGCTACTCCACCCTATCAGTAATGGAAACTGACACCCCGGGGATTCCAAGCCCTAGGGGTGTGTTTTCCCCAACATTTTGGTGGTATGTTGAATGGATAACTACCCCCTTATTCCCCACTCTATTCTCTGGGTAGATACTTTTTCCATTAGGCACAACAGATAGTTTTCCCTCTAATATGTGTGTAGATGGATGTAATGGATTATGGTTATTCACACACATATATTCTAGATATAGTATCCTATGGAAAACTATTAGTGTAATGTGTATGGGCTGTGATGGCTTGAGGATCCTTACTCAGTGTATGGGATGTAACAGCTTGAGGTATAATACCACACGTATGATACACATTATGCGATCTGTGGTGGATCCCGGAAACTACCTGGTTACTTTTGGTTGTGAGGATGGTGTGGTGCTTCTCCCAGGAGTCTATGGGAAATCCTTTGTGGTGCACGGGGTGCAGATTGGGGTACTTCACCTAGGTGTCTGCGGGAAAGCCTTTTTGGAGAGAGATGCTTAGGACGTGCGATGTTGGGGAAAAGCAGCAAACCAGTGGGGTAGTAGTAGTGGTATACCCTTGATATTGTTTATTATATAATATATTATTGTATTTGTTACTTGGAGAGAGTATCCATGGTGAGGTTGGGAACTTAGTATAACTATTCGGTGACATGTTAGTTAAACTTGTTGTTCACTATTCTTTTTCATACATTCTTTATTTTTGCATGAGAGGCTTCAGGGAAGATCCTACTGGGTATACTGTTATACTCATCTTACATATATACAAACTGTTTTCAGGTTACATGGAGTATGTTGGAGATCAATTTGGTTTCTACTAGCTTGGGGTTTCTGGAGTTGTTCGGGATTGTGGTTGCAGTTGTTTTACATTCTTTTGGGTACTTGCAATTTTTCCCTAGTAGTACTTTTTCTTGACATTCCATTTGTGCACTTCGGTTTCTTTTATATTCCTAGTTCTGAGTTGGTGTTGATTGGTGTCTATCTTATCTATCTCTTCATCATGTGTTCTCTTATAGGGTAATGCCATTCATTTGTGTGTTACTATACCCTCAGTGCTAGTCGCCAACCCAGGGCCTACTGGAGGTGGGACTCGGGGGTCATTATCCCCCTTCTCACATTGCCGGCCCAGGAGGTGTACACATTGTGGGGAGGGTGCCGTGACAATTTAAACAACCGTAAAAATGATAAGTAGAGGCCCAAAACATTACATCTGATATACTACGAGTTAGGAAAATTCCCATGATGAGCAGGAACATTCCAGATTTCTCATATTGTCTAAAAATAAGCAAGGATGAGTAAAGACCACCCATTGTCTTGAAAAAAATCCATGTCTTATGAATCCCAAAATTCTTGATGAAATTTTTCTACAGACCTCACACACCCACATAAATCCTTGAAAAACAGAAACATAAACCCACATATGAATAGCCCCGTCACTTTTTTAGAAAACATGTAAAGTATTATCCGATTGAGGGAACAAGAATAACTTTCATTTCAAAAAAAAAGATCAATTGAAATCCATAAAATATTATCATCTTTAAGAATATCTCCATTACATATTTTCCAATGATGTAAACTAAATTTAGAGGACATGTCTTTACTCTAATGTCTATTTCCCATATAGTCTAAAATAGAATAAGGATAGATCATAGAATGAAAATCAAAGTATGACTTCTTACTAGAGGAATAAGATGTAATATAAAACTTATATAGATCGTCAAAAAAATAAATATTACTCAACACATCCATTTGAACCTCATTCGACACAGCATCAGTGAACCTGGGGTATGCTCTTTCTTGTATAATAGTGAAATTTAATGCTATATAGGTGAGTAAAAATAGAATGTATGTTTCCCAATAATTTTTTCAGAATGAAATGTCACCACACCCTTCCATCCAGTGAAAATTCTACATAATAGGGGAAAAAGACAATTCAAAAAAAATTCCCAAGGTGAGAACCATTAACACTATTAACCCCATCAAAAGGGAATTCCCCATACTTCATTTTTATAAAATTGGACCAAAGGGAAACACCTTGAAATATCCTCTCATTCCATTTTAGCATACATACACTAAATATTATCATATATTCATTTTGGATTAAACCTGCCCCCTCCTGAAAAGGTCCCTTTAGTCTAGACCAACTATCCTAATGATTTCATTCTTCATGACGCGAGTCCCATATGAAGCAATTTAGAATACTTTAAATATTCATAATCACTGCTTTAGGATGTCTACACATAGATAACACATGCATAGGAATTGAAGAAAGCACATTGTTGACCAATGTGATCCTTCCCCCAAAGGATAAAAAAGGACTTTTCTAATTTTGGATCCTTCCCATAATTATGGACACAATGGAATCAAACTGAAAAATTATAACACTCCCATTAGCTATAGGGGAACCCAAATATTCCATATGGAATCATTACATGGACAATGAGCACATTTCTCCAAGAAGGAAACTTGTTTGAGATAAATACACCACTTTTTTTAGTATTGACACATTTTCTAGCATTATGATAATATTCAGAAAGAGTCAAATTTAAATTATGTATTGAATACGGCACATTTAATAAGGAAAAATAACTTATCATCAGCAAAAAATATGAGAAATTCAAGAGATATCGTACTACCCTGTAAATGGATGAATCAATCCAATATCATGACTTTGGTAATGATTTTTACAAATAACATCTTATGCCATAATGAATATGATCATAGATATAAGATCACTTTCACTCAAGCCCCTTTATTTTTTTTAGAAACCAAACCTTTTACCAATTACATAAATATTGAACCAAGGAGAATAAAATCACCCGATGAAGATATTTCCAACCCAATCGGAAAAGCCACACCTTCTGATCAATTTAATGAGAAAAGAACAATTCATCTGATCATAGGCATTTTCCATCTCCATCCAAGGAGATACATCATGTATTCATTGCAATTAGATTCCAAATATTCCATGTAGGTGTTTACATTCTATTAATTTATTTTTTATTCAATTTTTGTGACAAATTCAGAGATATATGTTTCAAAATTTCTAACACATGTTCAATGAAAATTTTAAATCAAAATGTTTATAAAGTATTTGTTCCGCCTATTCATATTGAATTGAACATGGATTTAATTTAATTAATATAATATTGATATATACAGCCTTTTTTTGATTTGTTTAAGTTCCATGTCTTTTGTTTCTTCAAATATCATCAAAGGGATGTTTTTCTGAAACTAATGGATTTGGACCATTTTTAGATTAACAAAATGTAATGCATTGATTTGAATTATATTAATTTAACTATTAAATGTATTTTAAAATAGTTTTAATAGATTGAATTTATTAAATGACCATGAAAACAAATTGAATGAATTTACCACAGTTTTGTAATTAGTGTTCTTGGGTTATTTCATATAAATGATTTATCACCCTAGAAAGAGGGTTTGAACCTGTGTTTAGAAATTTATTAAATCATTTTAATGTTATAATAGTTCCTATATATTAATTTGTGTTTATTTGAAATAAATAATTTTGTAAATAATTATTTTGATTTTAAATGATTATTTCAAAAAACTAGTAATTCTGGTTATCTATTATGAGTGATGGATTATTGTAAATATTTGAACTGAATTGATGATTATTTCAAAACTGTTTTGAACATTATGATGATCCCCTCTGATAGTAATCCATTTTTTAATGTTCTTGGATCTAGTATATCCCATTTTATTGATGAAAAGGGTTTATTTACATTGATTTAATTGGGTGTGAGATTGAGATGTGATTTGAGACCAATGCCAAAGATGGAAAATGATTAATGTTTGATCTGTATAATTAATTATATCAGTTACCAATTTTTTCTAGTCATGGGAACCTATATAGTTAAATCATTCCAGATAGATCTATGCTTCCTTGGGGGACTCACATCATTCTAGTGGATCCATAGAGAACATGAACGGTTCATGATATTTATGTGTGACCATGAATATGGTTTTTTTTTATCTAGTATAATTAAGACCGGTGACAGTAGTTGTATGCCCAAAAATTATTCATGTTGGAAATTTAATAGATATTCTATGTTGACCTCACAATGACACCACGGTTGAAACCAATACATTCATATACTTGATATTAAATACATGATAATGTTAGTTGTCTCTTATTAGGCACTTGATTTTCCTTTCTTCATTCATTTGTTATTATTATGAATGCTATCTCAATTGTATTGATTCTTTTTCCCCTCTGTATATCAATAGAATATTATCATCTATTCTTTATTATCTATAATTATTTTGACACTTGTTTTTCAATGTTTTTTTGAAAATTTTATGTATTTTAATGTTTAATGTAGTGAATTATAGGTTTAGTTTAATAAATGATTTAAAATTATCTAAAAACTATTTTTTACTAGTCTTCATGCTCTATTATTTGTAATCAACATTTATATAACTTCTATTTTCATATAATGTAATTGTATAGAATATTTTTTCAAATCATAATATGATATTGTGAGGAATACCTAGAACATCGTTTTGATGATTTAAGACCCTTTATAATATTATATTAGGTGTTCATGCTCTCAAAAAACATTGGGGTTTCCTTATTGAATGAAAAATGGTGGGTGAAATGGGATTTGGTGTTTGTTTATGGACCACTAAGAGGTGGGTTTTTGTTTTTATGATCTTCTACAGTATCCTTATTATAACTCTGTATGTTCATATATTTTTATTAATTTATATATCTGGTGTCGTTTCTACATTTTACGCAGTTCTTGATGTATGTTAATGGTGAAATCATTCTAAATGTTAATATTTTGATACTATGGTACCTTTTGATAGCCAATGGAGGTCAATAACGATCTTCACGATAGTGTTGATTCATTGTGGATATTGGTTTAGATTATATTAAAGGTTTTTCAATCATAAATGCTATCAACATAGGCATGTCCTATAAATGGAAAACTCACCCAGGAAGAACCTTATGTTATATGGGTTGATTCATCATTGAATGGGGTTTAAAAATTTATTTGGATTCAAGAGGTTGTTCGTGAGATGGTGATTGATCATCTACTATTCATGGTGATACATGGGTTTCCACGTGTGTCTGGACATGGGTTATTCATTTTTTAGTTATATGATTCCTGAGAAAAAATATAAATTTTTTCCCAATGATATTTTACTTTTTTTGGTGAATCTCATATATGTTTTTTGAAAAATAATAAAAGGATGAACAAAGCCACTCCATGATTTTGCGGTCTAGTAAACTGTGAGAAGTAAATTCGACTAATCTGGAATTCAGACCCCAAAAAATTCTGAGGGTTGAGTGTGTCTTACTATCATAAATGACCAAACCATTTACAATTCATACAGGGTACTAATATTAAATCATTATCAAATTTCATATAATTGACTTCACTATGTGGAGGTATTTTATATTGGTTATGGATTTGGGTTGTTTCATTATCTTCTCTGATTGATTAAAATATAATCCCTTATTAATAAATTTAAATCTCTTAGGAAAACTGAATTTTTCCTTAAAAAAGTTTTAGTTATTTTCATTGACAAATATTTCAATGAACAGAAAGTGTCTTTTATGAAATATTAATCTTAAAAAAAATTATTGAAAAATCTTTTTTTATTTGATAAAACAATGATTTAAGAATAAATTTTAATTTGTGATGGATATCAATGGAATTTAATTTGGTAATTGGAAAAGGGAATTAATGATATTGAATCTTTGTAATAATTTATATATTTTCTTGAAATTTTTTTTGAAACATTTATTGAATTATAGAATCATTTAAAATTTTCAAATAAATGAGTAATATATTATAAATAGTGAAATAATTTTTTTTATGAAATAAATAATGTTCTAATGAAATGTGGTTGTGATTTTTTAAAACTTTTGTTTTTTAAGTTCTTTTTTATTCATAATTTGATATTTTATTTATGTGATTTTCATAAATATATCACATAATTTCCTTAATGAAAGATAGAATGTATGTCCACCAGATTTCAATGCGGAGTAGTTATTCATCGTTTACAAAAGTAGAGAATGTAGTCAAACATTCCACCCAGAATCCATATTGAGTGATAAAGCTAGTGACGTTCCAATATTTAAACCACATCATTGAATTCATGTATTATTTTTCTACCTTCTAAAAATAAACCTATATTAATCTTAGGAAGTTCAATTGCTTGAATAATTTTAATGTAATCTTCAATTTCATAAAGACTCATAAATATCTGAAGGTCAAGTCTATCAATAGCTTATCTGAAGTCCCTTTCCAGGGGAGGTTGGATGTTGTGATTAAATATTTAATATTTGTAATAATTAAAATGAAATTCCTCAATTCATCCTTCCTTCCATATATGTATGAAGAGGAGGTGAAGACCGAGAATGGTTCTGAGTATATGAGTTGTAGTGGATATAATAAATCAGTTGTGAAGTGCACCAAAAAGATCTCTTATTTTTATATTTAATACCTAGAAAATTTGTAATGAATTTTTTAAGGATATCACTCTTCAACACGGTCTTAACCAAATCCATATAACTTCTATACATGCTGAATATTTTATCTCTTTTCTAGAGATTCCTAAAATGATGTTTTTAAATGATTTGGAGATAGAGAAAAAACACTAATTTCATAATTAAATTTTTTTTGAGAAATGATATTCATCTCATGAAAATTATATACATATCATGTTTTTCCAGCGCCTAGCACCTAGAAAACCTATGAGTTTGTGTTCAAAAGCTCTAATAGTTTGTGGAAGGAGTGGATATTTAGGCAACAATATTAATTTTTGTAAGTTTGATAAATGGAATGATAATCCATCATAATGAATATCATTTCTCAACAGTGGCTCAGTAGATGCTTCATGATAATGATGCAACAACCATTGGCCTTAAAGAGTATCTTTTCATGTAGTGGATGAGATTCAGGTCATTAGTATTTAATAATGATCCAATTTATTGTTCATATTGTGGAAGTGAAATTTGTTGATGTTTTTAATTATTTTGGATTTTTTAATACCCTGACCTTATTAACCCAGAGTACATGCATTATTAGATTACATTAGCATGATAATAAAAGAGGATCTACCAAAAGGGCGATTTGTTTAGTAGCCTTGGAAGAACTAGATACAAACATAATTTTTACATTACATCATGAAATAATGAAAAACAAAACTGTGTCCCCTTTGAATACACTCATATCCCGTAGCCTATTACTGAAGTTTTAACATGATAAACTTCTTCACATCATGGTAAAAATAAAACATAGAAAGGGGTGATCTCAGATGCAAAATAAGGGAAAAAATATAGAGGAAACAATCATAATTAAGAATAAACATTTAAGGCAATTTATAAGAATAAAACACAAGCCTTTTAAACATAAAAATCATCTTAATATGGAAATGATAAATTAAATTGTGATATTTACTTATTCACATGGATATTCTACCCATCAAATAATCACACATAATATCAATATAAATTTTCATAATGAGGGAATTCATAATGTCGGACATCATAATCACAATGTCAAGGCCTCGTGATAATACTAGAAATAAAATTTTGTCTAGGCCTTTTGCCAAAACAGCATTTTGCCTAATGAGACCTACCGAAGAAAGGAGGATCTATAACGGGCTCCACCCATCACTTAATATGTCTAATTCATTCCTCGTATTAAAAGGACGAAACATAATCTTAACATTCGTAATAAAAATAGCATATGAAATGTCAATACTTTAACCACAAACCCTAATGGTATGAAAATATCACATCCACATTCAAACGTAACCCATTCTATAAAATATGGAAGATTATATTATAATATATCAACCAAAATAAATAATAATTAACGATATCGATATAGATGAAAATTATCAGTGAATCTATTTGAGGGAAATATCTCATTTTCATGAAAAACATTCAAATGTATCACTTTTTATCATGAAGCTGATTAAAAAAGATTTTGAATAAAAGTTTCTCATACAACATTAAATCATTTAAAAGGAATTTAAATTTTAAAACATTAATGACCATATAAATAAATCCATCAAACCATTTTTAAAACAAGGACATTAATGAGATAGATTAGAAGAATAAATATTTAAAACATTTGAAATTATATCTTAGCAAGAGTTCCTAACCAAATGAATAATGCTTGAATAAAAATAATTGTGGTAATCCAAACGTAATAATATATTGAGAATCATGGGAATCAAGATATACCCTATCAATGTACTGTATATAAACCATATAAAAGTGAATTGGTGCATTACAACAAAGAAGTCTAAAGGGAATGTAAATTGAGATTAAATCCCATATAAAGACAACATCCTTAGGTATAGGATAAATAAAGGACATAATTATGTGTTCCAAATATAAAAATACTAAAAATTAGTGTATATTTATAGTAAATCATTTTGAGTACATTCACACATATTCTTATAAAAACTACAACAATGACTAAGATGTTTAACTCGATGAATAGTAACTGAGTTAAGATTACTCTTATCATGTTCATATCGACGACATGAGAATTTATAAATGGAGTGATTATGTGTATCAAATGTATATCCACATAAAGTGGAGTGAAAATTACTAAAATAGTAAATAAATTGTGATTTCACACATAATCATGGAGTAAAATGGTCACAACCCTCCCCCGGGGCCCGTGTCGTGACTACCCCAAGCCCACCTTCAAAGGCCAGGGGCTGAAGACGAGCACCAAATGCATAAATCCCAAAACTGGAAATGCATTTCCTTTAAAACATGAAAATGGACACAACAAAGTACGATCTGGAAGCAAAAAAATAAGTAAAACTGTATACAAAATAGTGCTGAAAGTAGAGGGGTCAGAATACAAGACCAACAGGAATGTACATGTATGACTGAAAAACATGTACACTAGAAGAAGTGTAAAATAGCTGTTGGGTCATCCTCTGGGATTCATACCTAAAGGGTAGGAACATATAGACTCCACAACACTCCACGCATTTCGGTCTCCTCTGTGTTCCGACATGTCGCATGGTCTACCACCCGGTACCGTCCAGTCCCGGCACTCTCAGCCTCTGTCAACGTTGTCCAATGTCTGCAACCAACACAACGTGGTGCGGGAATATCCCATGTAGGGGTGAGTATAACGATACTCACTAGGGACCTCGAGACCCACATGGTCTTATAAAACCAAAAAAGGTAAACCACAAGTATGAAATCAATAGATAACCCCACCTAAGTATATGCACATACATATACCTAGGTTATCATGTAATCCTTCTCAATCATGAGGTAAACCCAAAAGTTACTGACTCAGCTCAAACTAGGATTTTTATTATCAAAACCATGGCTAATAGAGAACTCCTACTCAATAGAGTACATTGGTCTTACCGCATCACACAGAGGCATTTCTGACTAACCATGGAATGCTTAGGTACTCCTTCCGTCGAGTATCGTGGGTCTGCCATGCTTACACAGATGTGCTCCACAATTTGGGTCTGCTATGCTCACATAGAGGCACTCCCACTTATAGCCTGATGAGGTGCTCCTCTTGTAGAGTACTATGGTTCTGACATGCTCACACAGAGGTACTCTCCACCGTGGGTCTTCCGCGACACCAATGCGCTCCCAGCTGGTCTAGTCGAAACACTCCGAGTCGAATCGGTCAGCAGTTGCCTGGTCTCGACCAGCTACTAGGTCTCCACACAACACATTCACGTCTCTAGCAGGATCTTCTCCACAATCTATTGGTCAATATTCCAACTACCATGAAGTACCATGAAGGATTATCTCAAAGGCTAGACACGTTATAGGGGTCTCAACGCAACATATGGCGCATCAATCAGACGCCCGGTCTGTGAGTTATTAACCTTTTAGTCCTCGGGGCCCGATTGGATTCTTGTATGACAGAACCTGACCATACCTCAACTTTACACCAAACTCTAGATGGGTGTGCTCAAAGGGACCTTCGCGCTTCAAGAATACCAGTGCCAGTGACGGTTCATCCAAAGGTCGTCTGATGCCAATGATATGGACCATGAAAGTAAAGGGTCTGTACGGGGCTCGGGTCTAGTCCTACCTGGTTAGAACTGTTGGTTCTGGCATGGTCCATTGGGCAGGCCAACCTGTTTGGTTCGTTCTGGACCACTGGGCCGAGCCAAGAAGGCCGCGTGGGCAGTTTAGCCCGGGCTGGGGTCCGGTTCGGCCAGGCTGATGCATGGGGGATGCGGGCTGCTTTGGGAGGCCGGGCGGCTGGGAGGCTGCTAGGCAGGGCGCGGCCCTCTCGGCCAGCGGCCGGGAGGCTAGGCTCATGCAGTTCGGGCAGCCGCGGTTCGGTGTGGCTCAGACAGAATTGGTCCGGCAGGGTTCGGTCGGGGCGCGCGAGAGGCTGGCAGCGTTGCGGTCAGGTGCCCGGAAGGCCGGTGGTGGTTCGGCATGAAAAGCCAGCTCAGTTGGGGCACTAGAACGCCGCGGGGGGAGTGCAGTTCGCGGAGGCCACGGGAAGTGCGTCCTTTTCCTATGCCGTCGTGGCCTTCAACGCCGTTTCGTTGCCATGCCGAGAAACAACACAAACAAGACCAGCGGAGGGGTCGGTCCATTTTTGTTTGGCCCGCACCCTCCACGATTAAGGTGGTAACACTTGGATCATAAAGGATTATGAAATATAAAAAACAATTGGTTTACAACCAAAAAATGATTCCATTCCAATCCGAAAATAGAAAAAGAAAAGGATTGTTACAAAAATTAGACCCCCTAAATTTGTTCATTATTTGTCAAAGAAGACATGGGAAGAAGAAGAAGGAGTTTTTTATTCATCGCATCCACCATGCACACCCAATCTCAAGCTGCGTGAGCTCGTTGATGACGATGCATAGGGTAGTTCGGTTGAAGACGCCTCGCATCGGTAGGATCCGAGGGAGGAAGTCGTAGAAGGTTAGTGTTCATCGTCGGTGGAGCATTCTTCGTTGGAATAACATTTCTCCCAAGATATACTCTTCTCAAGCTCCACCAAATGAGAAATGCCAAGAAAAATAATAATAGATTGTTTTTTATATTATTTAGTTGCTGACACAAAAATAAAATTGGTGAATTAATAACATGGATCCCCCAATTAATTCATGAGTGTAGGCACAAATTAATTAGGGGAGTTGGTATTAATTAATTAAAGGTTAGGTCAGGAGGCTCTCCCATATTAAAGAGGGGGATTTTAGAGGATTTACTCTCTCCCATCAATCGGGGATTTATCCCCATGTGGTCCCCACATCGTAACCTCTCTTAGAAGGTTAGGTTTGGGTGGGCCCCACCCCCATAACTTCTCATGGGAGGTTATGGTGTGGTGTTACCACCTCTAACTCACATGAGGAGGTTTTATCCAATTAACACCCACATGGAGGCTCAAATAAAAAATAAAGTGAATCTCACATTATTTATTATTTTCCCTGAAAACCCAAAAAATAACTTATATTCTCAACCCACTACTATCGAAGTGAAAGTCTCCATAAGTGAAAACTGGCGATGTGAGTTCAACGGTGCCCTCAGATTTCACTTCCAGTCACCTATTGAAAAGATATAAAAACATGCTAGTATGTTTACTAAACGTACCTGAACAAAACATCATAAATTTATTCTGAGCAGACCACACCTTAAAATTACTTTCCATTAGTTTTCACGGACTTGAAAAATTCCCATGTTTTTAAGAAGATAAAAATTACACATAATTTCTGGGACATTACATTCTCCCCTCCTCATGGAATTACACCCTAGTAAGCTACAACTCGAACTAAGGGAACAAGTGGGGGTATTGAACACGCATCTGAGCCTCCCACACCCATGAGCTCCCCTGGAGGTTCCCTTACTACTAACGAACGCGCACCATAGGCATAAACCATCCACATAGTACCAAATCTATTGATCCTCATTCTCCAATGGAACCTCCGTGATAGTCTCCCCATCGTCGATGTCCAACACTCCATGGTCGATGATGTGAGATGGTTCTTGCACGTATCACCTCAACTGGGATACATGGAAGACATTGTGCACCCGATGCAACTAAGGTGGAAAAGCTAAGCGGTATGCCACCTCGCCAACTCTCCTGAGGACCTGGAAATGTCTGATTAAACATGAATAAAACATGCACCTTGGCCAAATATCTATATACCTCATCGAGGGGAGACCCGTAGGAAGACGTGGTCACCATCCTCCAACTCTAGAGGTCTCTGTATCCAATCCGCATACGACTTCTTCCTGCTATGTGCTGTCTTCATCTACTAATGGATGATCTGAAACTTCTCCATGGTTTCTCACTCCTTCTCTGGTCCAACTAGTGTTGACTCCCCAGGGTCAGTCCAGTACAAGGGTTATTGGAAAGGTCACCCTTATAATTCTTCAAAAGGATCCATTCCTATGGTAGTGTTGTAGTTTTTTTTGTATGTAAATTCCAACAATGGTATGTGGTCCTCCCAGCTACGTCAAAAGTCTAGGATGCATGCACGGAGAATTTCCTCGAGAGTCTGAATATTCCGTCAGTCTGGCCATCCATCTAAGGATGGAAGGTGGTGCTCTAATGAAGTTGCATTCTGAAAGCATCCTTCAACCCCTTTTATAGCCGGGAAGTAATTTGTGTGTCATGATCAAAGAAAATAAAATAAGTTACTCCATGTATTCACAAAATATCTTGCATGTAGAGGCATCCCAATATCTCTACTGAACCCTGGTCTCTGATCGGTAGGATGTGGGCCGACATGGTAAATCAATCAACGATCACCCAAATCGAGTCATGACCCCTGGATGTATGTGGAAGTCCTGTAACGAAGTCCATGGATATCCCATCCCAATTCAACTCTGGGACCTTTAAAGGCTGAACCAATCTTGTTGGTACCTGGTGCTCTACCTTCAGTTGATGACATGTGAGATATCGAGAGACAAACTCTGCTAATCCATTCTTCATACCTGGCCACCAGTGCTGTCGTCAAAGGTCCTGGTACCTCATCACCAATCCAAGATGTACCGCTAAAGGGGATATGTGGAAATACCTCAGCAATTTCTCTTGAAGTGACACTGGCACCATAGTACGTCCTCTTAAGAGAATGACATGCTCCCCAACCTCAAAAAATCCATCAGGTGCCTGCCCTGTGGATATCTGAGCACATCGTGTCTCGCAGTCAGCATCCCCATGTTGTGCCTCCCTAACTCACTGAAGAAGTGGTAGAGTGACTATAAAGGACTGAAGGAAATATTATCCATCTCTATCCACAAAGTATATATACAATGCGGCTAGCTTCTCCGTCGCCTCATGTAGTAGCTATATACTAGATCTCCTACAAAGTGCATATGCTACAACCTTCCCCTTTCCAGGTGTATAGACAATCTAGAAGTCATAATCATGGTGGAACTCAATCCAACGATGTTGTCTCATGTTCAGGTCTTTTTAATAGAAGACATACCAATGGTTCTTGTGATTAGAGTACACGGTAAAACATTCTCCCATCAGATAGTGTCACCACATATTCAAGGTGAAGACCAATGCATCTAACTCTTCGTCATGGGAAGCATAGTTCTGCTCATTCTGTCTCAGTTACCTAGAACCATACAAGATCACCGATCACTCCTACGTCATGACACACCCCAGTATGGTAATTGATGTGTCATAGTAGACTATGTACACTAATCCTTCCTCTAGAAGCCTCAAGATGGGGGCACTTTTTAGCCTCTACCTCAACTCTTGAAATCTCTGCATGCAGCTCTCAAACCACACAAAGGGTTACCCCTTATTCGTCAAGCTGGATAGTGGTGTTGGAACTCTATAGAAGTCTGGAACAAACCTCCGGTAGTAACCATACAAACATCAGAATCCTCGTACCTCGATCGCACTCCTGGGTGGGTCCCAAGAAACTACCACCTCAATAATCACTGGATCCACTACAACTATAGATTCTTATATGACGTGTCCCATGAAGTGAACTTCTCAGATCCAAAACTGGATCTTTAAGATCTTACCATAATGCTGGTGCTCTTAGAGAGTGTTCAGTAATACCTGCAAATTGTAGGCGTGCTCCTCCTCAGTAGTCAAGTAGATTGGAATGTCGTCGATGAATACAATGACAAGGCGATCGAGGTATGGCTGGACTATTCTGTTCATGAGTCCCATGAATATTGATGGAGTGTTGGTTATTCTGAGTGTCATTACCAAGAACACTTAGTGAACATACTGACATCAGAAAGTCATCTTCTGCACATCCTCGTCTCAAACTCTATGCTGGTGATAGCCTGATCTAAGGTCAATCTTCAAGAACCTCCGTGATCCATTCAACTGATCAAAGAGATCATAAATCCTTGGGATTGGTTAATTCATCATCAAGGTCACATAGTTTAGGTGATGGCATTCAACAAAAATCCTCAAGCTCCCATATGCATTCATGGTGAAAAAAATCGGGGCTGCCCAATGAGAAACACTAGGCCAGATGAATCCCTTATCCTGCAAGTCCTCTAGTTGTACTAGCAGCTCACGAAGCTCCACATGAGCCATCCGATATGATGGTGTAGATATCGGTGCCATAACGGGGTACATGTAAATGTAGAAGCCCACCTCTCTATGAGGAGGTAGTCATAGAACTTCATCAGGAAGAACATTCGCGTACCGGTCAACCACTACAGGATAGGTCAGACTCTCCACATCAACTTCTCTAAGGGTAAGGCAGACCAACTTATGAGTGATCGGCAGCACCCTCCTCCGAGTAAGTCTGTCCTCTGTTGCAAAGGCTCCCTTCTCTCCCGTGAAGGTAAACCTGGTCCCATCCATGTGGACAGACCACAAATAGCGCCTAATACAGTCGATCAGAGCATTGATTGTAGATAACCTGTCCCTACCCAAGATGATATCGTATGGCCTCAACACCACTACTAGTAGATCTCAACCAAAGTTCTCACCTCCTAGATTAAGATCACACTACCCGCACCAGTGTTTAATGGTCATGTATGTTCCCGTTGGAGTCTCTAACTATAAGGATCGATCCAACGACTCCATTGGAAAATCCGAGCTCTGAATGAGGGTAGTGGCAATGAAAGCGTTTCTAGAACATGTGTCTATAAGAACTGCAACTTTGGTGGAGTAGACATACATCATATCTCAAACAATCTTCAGAGTGCCGCGATCATAGGCCTCAGCTTCCTGGAGCTGAGCTCTCTCCTGTCCACTTTCTCCCTGGGGTCGGGGTGGGCATCCTAGTGGTAGTGGAGGTAACACCTCGAAATGTCGACCACTACTAGCTGCATGACTAGCTCCTCAAACACGTTTGCCTGATCCCTGCGGACTGCCTCGATCGAATATCTACCTCTGCATGGTCGGTCCTTCAATCATCTAATCATCATCCAAACGGCAGGTCAGGCAGTCAGGAACCATGTGACTATGCCCTCTATGCGAGAAACAATGCCCACTCCTGGCATGTATGTCTATGCTCTGGGTTCCCCGAACAACTGATCCGTAGTAATGCGGTCGTCCACCTATAGGTCTGGTCCTCTTGTACCTCTACAATATCTATCTACTACCAGCTGAAAAGGGCCTCGCATCATGTCTACTAGTGTTGGGTCTCACTGCTGGAGATTTCTCATTAAGAGAACTCTCCACTAAGAGGGCTCTCTCTAACAACCATTACTGCGTCAGGATGCAGTGTGAGATCATCGGAGCTTTGATCTCCCATATGAGCTCCTAATCTAATGTCCAAGCCCTAAAGAATGGCTCTCGTACTATATCGATGGAGTACTGTAAGAGGTCTGTGAACCACACTGAGTACTGTGCCACCGTCATGCTACCATATTGCAGATTATGTAACTAATATATGTGCACTGCGCGATGAGTCACTACAACAGACTCTGTCTGAAACCAGATCTCGAAGTCTAACCCGAGAAGGGTCATCTAATCATGAACATGGAGCATGAAGCTCCACCATCTTCCCACTACAACCTTTAGAAGGGTGGAGGTAAGTATCACTATGAGGTTTGTTGGTGTCCCAACCTGTCGGAAAACTCTCCTCACAGCCTCCAGCCAATCCTCAGCCGCAGGTGGGTCTATCTCTCCCATGAACCTAGGAAGCCTCTGGAACTGGAACTCAGGAAACATGCTCAAGTGGCGTGCATCATCTTCTATTGTGAGTCATGGCATTGGTGGCCCAACCGGTTGTGGTACCACTGGTACCTTTACTACAAAAGGGCCCTACACCGAGGTCTCGTCGCTCGGTGGGCTATCTGTGCCTACAAATCATGGGACTCTGGCCGGTCATCCATGGGGAGGCATCATGAAGGAAACATATGTGACACGGTCAATGATTATACCTAGTGAGCTGACCTAGTTGAGCTGCCTTAAAGAAAACTTTTGAAAAAACACACACAATCAGTGTTTTCGTGCACTGAGTCGGAAATGAGTAGTTAGGGTCCTGGTGTATGGATACGTTGGCCGCCGTACCTACAATGGACTCCCTTAATTGAAAACCACACTAAGTACCCTTAACACTACTACTTCATATGAAAGAATGATCGAAGACCTATGTTCTGCGGTAGAACTGGATCCTCTAATACCAATTTGTCATGACCCATCCCCTAAGGCCCTTGTCGTGAATACCCCAAGCCTGCCTTCCATATGCTAGGGGCTGTTGACTAGCACCAAAGCCATAAATCCCTCAACTGGGAAAGAATTTTCTTTAAAACAAGAAAATTAACACTACAGGGTACGAGCTTGATGAAAAACACTAAGTAAAACTATTTATAGAAGAGTTCTAAATATAAAGAGGCCTTAATACAATTCCAACAGGAAAGTACAAGAACAACTGAAAAACATGTACAACAAAAGAAGATTTAAACTGATTTAGGATCATCCTCTGGGATTACTACGTGATGGGTAGTTACCGATAGACTCCAAAACACTCCACGCATGTCGGTCTCCTCCTTGTACCGCCACGTCGTATAGTCTACCTCTCAGTGCCATCTAGTACTGGTACTCTCAGGTTCAGTCAGCATTGTACGTCGTCTGCAACCAATACAATGAGGCGCGGGCATAGCCCGTGCAGGGTTGAGTATAATGATACTCAATAGGGACCCCGAGACCCTCATGGTCTCATAAATCCAACAAGGATAAACCACAAGTATGAAACCAAAATATAACCCCACATTGGTATATTCCAATAAATATATCTATGTTATCAAGTAATCTATCTTAATCAAGAGGTAAAAACAAAATTTATAGACTCAGTTCAAATAAGGATTTATATTATCGATAACACGTCTATTGGAGAAATCCTTATCAACTGAGTACAATGGGCCTTCC
The DNA here is from genome assembly GCA_963277665.1 of Viscum album. Taxonomy (NCBI): domain Eukaryota; kingdom Viridiplantae; phylum Streptophyta; class Magnoliopsida; order Santalales; family Viscaceae; genus Viscum; species Viscum album. Next base: position 1,529,021,661 of record OY728120.1, on the reverse strand, counting down.
GCGGCACTCATAGGCACTTCCCAATAACCTTGGACTGCTGAGGTACTACTCGTGTTGAGTACCATGGGTCTGTTGTAACGCCCCGACCCCAGTTACCCAGAGTTGGGGCGTTATTATGTAACATTGGCATGATCACAAAAGATCAAGTCTCGATAGAATGATTAGTTTAGTGTCCTTGGAAACAATTGATACATTCATAAATGTTACATTACATAATAAAGTGAAAAACTATAATAATATAGTCTCTGTAGTCCACACTCATATCCCATTTAGACTATCCCTGCAGGTCTGTCATCAAATATTTCTTCACATCCTAGGAAAAATAGAACATAAAAAGGGGTGAGCTCAGATGCTCAGTAAAGATAACAATATATCAAAAACTATTATAAATATACATAAACATTTAAGGCAATGTATAACTAAAAAAAGCCTTTAAAACTTTAACTTCAGCATAATATAGAAAAAATAAAATGAAATAATGCAATTTACTTATTCACATGGATATTATACTAGTCTAATAATCACATGAAATATCAATAACCACATTCATTTTAATGGAATGCGTAATGGTAGACTATTATAACCACATAGTCAAGACCTTGTGCCAAGACTACAAATAAGATTTTGTCACGACCTTGTGCCAAGACACTAGTTTGTCTCATCAGACCTAGCGATGCATCGAAGAGCTATAGTGGGCTCCACCCATCACATGCTAAGTCCAATGCATTCATTATATGAAAATGTTTAAACATATCATAAACCATAAAATAATCATATCACCTAAAACATGAATATAGGAAACATAACATTTCCACATTTAAATAACAAGATATCAATTTAACATATTGATATAATAAACCATTTTCAATACCAAAATAAATGAAAAGTAAAACTTGGTCTTTATTATTCATTTAAAAAAAATTTATGGCTTGTACAGGAAACCGAAACTCACATAATGGTCATGGCGGCAGAGAAGTCGTTGTCACTGTATACATACAAAAAAAATTCCTTTTTGTCATTTAGTAAAAATCTTCATATAAAAAAGATTAATTTTGAATAAACATAAAATTAAAATGGGTTTATACAATATAAAAAATAAAGTTGTGTATAAATCAGAATATGCCTCAATGAAAGGAGATTGAGATGAAGTTCCTTGCCTCGTGTCCATCATCACTTGAACATTCTTTAATATCATCAATAATAAACTAGAGTTAATATATAATTTCTTAAGAAACTTTTTCATGTTAATTATTCCTTTTATATAACTTATTATCATGTTATGAACATTATGTAGTCATTTAAGTTAATAACTGTCATTTTTTCGATCTTTGATACTTGAGTCAACAATAAACTTCGTATAATTAAAAGTTGTTTATGTGGTAGAATATATATTATCTCCAGAATTATATTCATTATGTATATATCATATATATAATATATATCTAGTAGATACATGCATTTATAAGATTACATAACATTTAGAGGTAAGAAATGAAATGCACCGTTCATGGAGACGGTAAGCCGTATGTATGAATGAACGCTACTTTCCTTTCTATTTTGTATTTAATGGAATTAAATCATAATGATATAAAGTTATATTATAATTCCAGTATAATATCATTTATAATATTGTTAACTCTATCCTTTATATGTTCCACATATGGCATTAACGTTTCAAATCACTTTGAGGGGCGGTAATCCGCACTTCCTAAAATGAAATTATAGCGTTTACCCATAATGGAAATCATAATGGTATGACATAAATGAAAAATATAGAAGCATAAAGAAAACATAAACATAATATATATCATATATATAAATAGTTTCATCATAATGGCCACCATGAGAGGTGTTAAATAAAGATTGAACAATCATCGTTTCATGAGGCAACAATTCGCCACCCACAAAAACAGTATTTTCTTTAACCATTAGGCAGAGGTGTGTGTAATTTTAAATCAAATACATCTCATATAAACATCATAGTATATTTAATATACTGGTTTTGTTACAAAATAATGGAATAAAAAGGGATTAAGGGGTTGGAGAAGCAAAATGAAACAAAAGAACATAAGAGAAGACATTACTTTAAAATCAGGTGACTCTTTTTTATTTGAGCCAAAGGCTTCCTTGGGAAGACTTTTGGCCAATTTGAGGTTTCTAAGAGTAAGAGAGGTAAGTTGAGAGAGTATTGGGGCATAGTTTGGCCGAGATAAATGGCTTTGATGTTGTGAAAAAGGTGGTATAGGTGGGGGGTTTTATAAGAGGAGAGGAGGGGCTCTTTTGGAAATATTTCAATGTTACTTTATTAAGAAATGATTTTCAGATTTTAAAGGTCCAAAAATGATATATTTCTAGGATAAGGTGATAAGGGTTCGAAATCCACCCACGCAATAGGATTTAGACAAGTGTAAAACTTAGATTTTACCTTATCTTTTCATTTTATTTAAATCAATCATTAATGAGGTAATCACTGCATCATCAGGGTTTCATAAATAAATTTATTTATATAATGTCTAAAAATTAAAAAAAAATTACCATGATTTACGAAATCCTTTTCTATTTCAAATTAATATTTATAGTCAAAAATATGACTTCTATAACCCCTTATAAAAATTGTTTTAGTAAAACAATACATGTTTGTGACATTTTTATTTTTACATTAAATAAAATGTATTAATGTAATTATCTTACATAAGTGGCTCCATGGGGTCCCAAAAATCGTCCCATGGTTTGTCTTGGTCTGAAATGACTCATCCAATAATAGTAGTACATGTTTCAAAATAATTTTATATTCTTATAATATCATTTTTACCTTAAATTACCCTAATTACCTCTAATCGCAATTAATAAGGCTCAAAATTTACTATCCACCAAAAATTATTTTCATCCCATTGAATCACATTTTACATAATAATGAAAACCATGTATTTCAGAATTTTGAAATTCAATTCATAACATCGGTAATGTTTTATTAAAACATAAAATCAGTTTTTTAACTACCACTTAGTGGTTTCACTATTCATCAAAAATTGAAGTTTTTCAGAACAATACCAAAAATTCACCCTAAGCTATAATTGATATTACCAATTCAAAACTGATGTCTATTTTACAAAATTCAAAACATATAAGTTTCATTAATTAATTTTATAATTAATTCTCATTGTTAAAACAAATAGCATGTCTTTAAGAAACAATATCAATTAAAATGTTGACAATTGTTTATGTCCAATTTCAAAGTTAAATTAATTATAATAAACACCATTTGATAAAATGAAAAAATTATATTCTAATTATAATTTAAAACCAATCAATAGTATAATTTATCACTATAAATTATTTTGATTAAAAAAGTGAGTTTTAAGTATTTTTTACTATTCATCGAAAATTGGATGTTCTCAGATAAATACCAAAAATTCAAGTTAGGATAATTTCGATATTCTGAATACAAAAATGAAGTCCATTTTGAAATAAAAAATTTATATAATTCAAAAAGTGGGTATTACTATTCCTAACGAATACTTTGATTGGTCGTGGTGTGTTAGAATCTCGAACTTGTGTACAATGCAAGATATTGGATTATTGAAAGAGAATCTTATCATGGAAGCTTGGGGTGTCACATTCTCCCCTCCTTCAATAAATTTATTTTTTGCAATTTGAAATTGTTCTTCGAAAATAAATGGTTGAAAATAGAAAATACCTTTGTGGAGAACCCACATCGGAGATAAGGTTTATAAAATTTAGCTTTAATAAGAGGGAAAGGGAAACGAAAATGTCACCACCAAATTATGATCTCGATTTGGAAAACATTCTTGGAAATTAGAGACACATAATTGGAGGATAAAAATAAATATTTTTAGGGAGTGATTTAGGTCATCAATCACAAACGCGTGTAAAATTGAGGGCCTCAAAGCCTTCAATCTATGGTGATTTAAAATATCATCAATTTAACAAAACATAAGGTATTAGGATAACATATTTTTTTAATATCCCTTTCTTGAAGTTTAATTTATTCATTGAATAAGAGAGAGGTATATATATATATATACATGACATGTTGAGTTTCAACCTTCAACAAATTCCTACCACAACTCATCTTTCACTCAAAAAGATAATTGAACTCAAAAATATTATATTAATCCTAATTGTACAAGGTTCCAAATATTAACACATACCATTTATATTAGGAAATATATTTTTTAATAACCACAGATTTCATGTAGGCTAGTGGTAGGTAATAAAGGCATGTCGCACTGTGGTTGTGGGTTCGATTCCTACAGCTTTGTCCAACGTGACGGGTTATCCCCCAACTTGCAGGTTGTACTTTTCCTAAAACTATAGTATTATAATATTCCAAAATTAATCTTTAGAAATGTTTTAGCCTTAAACAATACTATTCAAAGTTAAACATAATCCATTCCATCCGTTATAGTTATGCAAAATACCTCTGTCCAGACACTCTCTAAAAGGTCTCTAAATTTCAAAATCAATTGTAACAACAGATTCCCCAAACAAGGTAAAGTTTCTCTAATATTCACATACTAAAAATATGATTACCTTAATCATATTAAAATATTAATGAAAACAACAAGTACTATCGTACGATACTTATATATATCAAATTATTCTTATAACCATAATATAGTTCTTGAGTCCAAAAACACAAATACAATATTTATTCAACTTCATTTGTAGTAACATCCTAAGCCTGTCCTTTTCTTAGGAACGCTTCCTTGGCGCTTAGGGAATTAATTTTCATAATTCCCCATTTCTCTACAATTTTACCATTCAACATTGATAGCCTCTTTCATTCCCTTAAAATCACGAGCCTGGTGACCTTTTTCTCTACTTTTATAACAAACTCCCATTCCTTTTAGGCAAGCACCGGGATAATTCTTCCCACAATTATCGCATAATGGAAAATCCTCTTTTCCCTTTTCCACTTAATCTATCTCTTGTTCCACCATTCTATTCCTCTCTTGCATTACTTTAATGTCATAAGATTTAGAGAATTCCTTTTCTGTGTTGATATCACATGAGACTATATCTTCATATGTTGAGAAAGATTGTGATACTAATGCTCGATGGAGAAACGGTTTTAACCCATTAGCGAAACGATCTATCTTACTTCTTGGGTTACATATATAATCTGTCACATACCTCGCAAACCATGTAAAGTTAGCTTCATACTTTTCCAAATTCTCATCCTCTTTTTGTCTCAGACTTAGAAATTGTATTTCCATATCCTCTCAATGGTCATGAGGAAAGTATTTTTCTATGAAAATTTCTTTAAACTCCCTCCATTCCATACATGATACTTCATCATTTTCCTTTGTATTTTGAATCAATGACCACCATTGATCAGCATCTCTAGTGAGGTGGTAAACTTCCATGACAACATTTTCCCTTTCACTACTCCCTAAAGCCTAAAATATTTTCTCTAGGGAATTTATCCATTACTCAGCTACTAATGGATTTTTCCCCCATTAAATTTTGGTGGTTTTTTCCTTATGAAGCGGTCTAAAATTGAGCCTCAATGTTGCGGATCTGGGTGCTCCATACGATTATGTTTATTATTCATAACCTGAGTGAATTGTCCCAGTATGGTGATAAGCTGATCAGAACCAGTTGTATCACCAGATCCACAATAATTATCTTGAGTAGGAGGGTAAACCCTACATGGAGTGCGTGCATTGATATGGTTTCCAATTCTTCCACTTGGCGCCATTTCTAAACAATGTCATAAACTAGATTAGTTTATGAATCGAAATACATAATTCCATACTTGTAAACCACTTAACATAAATTTAAAAGTTTATGGATGTAATGAATAATCATAAAAATGTTTTCTTTGAGGAATTATGAACACATAAACAATTTATAATGGTTTTTAAATAAAATGATAATTATCCTATGCATATCCCTCGGGAGTGTCGTAACCAAGAGTGCAGCAAGGACCATTTTCATGCACTAGTTCCAGTTCGATTCTAGCTCAAAGCTGTGTTTTCGGGTTTTACCCCAAGGTACATCTGTACCATAGACTCTTCTACCTTCTCGTATCCAGAAAGGGTTTTATTTCACAGAAAACTCACAGAATCTCTATAATACCAAAATTCTAGGAAGTTATTCAATAATAATTCTCAAAGTCTATCTTAGGGCTATGTGATCTAATCAGAGTTTATCTAAATCTAGATTCCAAGGTTAGTACTAAAATACCTATGATACCAACTGTAATTCCCCAACCCCAGTTACCTAGAGTCGGTGCATTATTACGTAACATTGGAATGATCACAAAAGATCATGTCTCGAAATACCTATTAGTTTAGTAGCCTTGGAAACACTAGATATATTCATAAATGTTACATTCCATCATAAAGTGAAAAACTACAATAACACAGTCTCCATAGTCCAAACTCATACCCCCTTCAGACTATCCCTGCCGGTCAGTCAGAAAATATTTTTTCACATCCTGGGAAAAATAAAACATAGAAAGGGGTGAGCTCAGAGGCTGTGTAAGGATAACAATATAGCAGAATCTTTCATAAATAAACATAAACATTTAAGGTAATGTATAACTAAAAAAATATCCTTTTAAACTTGATATTCAGCATAATATGACAAAAATAAAATGAAATAATTCCATTTACTTATTCACATGGATAATCTACTAGTCGAATAATCACATGCAATATCAGTAACCTCTTTCATAATGATGGAATGTGTAATGATAGACTATCATAACCACATAGTCAATGCCTTTTGCAAAGACTACAAATACAATTTTTCCAAGGCCTTGTTCCAAGACACTAGTTTGTCTCATGAGACCTACCGAATCATTGAGGAGCTATAGTGGGCTCCACTCATCACATACTAATTCCAATGCATTCGGTATATGAAAAGTTTTAAACATATCATAAACCATAACATAATCATATTACATAAAACAATCATAAAGGAAACATAACATTTCCACATTTCAATAAAAAGATATTAATACACCACATTGTTATAATAAAACCATTTTCAATAACGAAATAAAATAAAATTAAAACTTGGTATTTATTTTTCTTTTAAAAAAAGTTATGGCTTGTAAAGGAAGCCAAAACTCAAATAATGGTCACGGCGGTGGAGAAGTCGTTGTCACCACATACGTACGAAAAAAATTCCTTTTTTCATTTATTAAAACCCTTTATATAAAAAATATTCCTTTTGAATAAATGTAAATGTCCAAGGGGTTTATACACTGTATAAAAGAAAGTTGTTTATAAAACAAAATATGCCTCAATGAAAGGAGATTGAGACGAAGTCCCTTACCTCGTGTCCAACATGACTCGATCATTCTTTAATCTACTAAATAATAAACTATAGTTAATTTATACGTGCTTAAAAACCTTTTTCAATTTCATTATTCCTTTTATATCACTTATTACCTTGTTATGAATATTATGTAGTCATTTATGTTAATAACGGTCGTTTGTTCGATCTTTGGTAATTGAGTCAACAATACACTTTTTAAGATTACAAGTTGTTTATGTAGTAGAATATCCATTATATCAAGAATTTTATTCATGATGTAGATATAAAATATATCATATATATCCAGTAGATACATACATTTATAATATTACATAACATTTAGAGGTAATAAATGAAATGCACCGTTCATGGAGATAGTAAGACGTACGTACGCATGAACGCTACATTCATTTCTATTTCATATTTAATGTAATGAAATCATAATGATATAAAGTTATATTATAATTCCAGTATAAAATCATATATAATATCATTATCTACATCCTTTACACATCCCACATATGGAATTAATGATTCAAATCACTTTGAGGGGGCGGTAGTCCGCACTTCCTAAAATGAAATTATCGCATTTAACCATAATGGAAATCATAAATGCATGACATAAATTAAAAATAAAGAACCATAAAGAAAACATAAACATAATATATATCAAATATAGAAATAGTGTCATCATAATGGCCACCATGAGATGTGTTAAAAGAAGATTGAATAATCATCGTTTCATGAGGAAGTAAATCACCACCCATAGAAAAAGTATGTTCTATAACCATTAGATGGAGGTGTGTCAAAGTTTAAATCAAATCTAGGTCATAAAAAAACCAAGTATATTTAATATACTAGTTTTGTTACAAAATAATGGAATAAAAACAGTTTAAGGGTTTGGAGAAGCAAAATAAAACAAAAGAACATAAGAGAAGACATTACCTTAAAATCGGGTAACTCTTTCTGATTTGAGCCAAAGGCTTCCTTGGGAATAATTCTGCCCACCGTGAGGCATCTAGGAGTAATAGAGGTATTTTTAGAGAGTGTTTGGGCAGAGGTTGGTCGAGCCAAATGGATTTGATGGTGTGAATAAGGTGGTATAGGTGGGAGCCTTTTATAAGAGGAGAGGAGGGGCTCTTTTGGAAAGATTAAAATGATACTTTTTTATGAAATGATTTTCAGGTTTTAAAGGTCACAAAATGATATATTTTGAGAATAAGGTGATAAGGGTTCGAAATACACCCATATAATAGGATTTAGACAAGTGTAGGTATTAGATTTCACCTTATCTTTTCATTTTATTTAAATCTGTCATTAATTAGGTAATCACTGCATCATCTTGGTGTCATAAATAAATTTATTTATTTAATGTCAAAAAATTATAAAACAAATTACCATGATGTGTGGAATCCTTTTAGATTTCCAATTAATATTTATATTGGAAAATATGACTTCTATAACCCCTTATAAAAATTGATTTAGTAAAACAATACATGTTTGTGACATTTTTATTTTTACTTTAAATAAAAGGTATTATTGTAATTATCTTACACAAGTGGCTCCATGGGGTAAAAAAAATCATCCCATGGTTTGTGTTGGTCGGCCATGACTCATCCAATAATAGTAGGACATGTGTCCTGATATTTTTATATTCTTACAATATCAATTTTACATTAAATTACCCTAATTACCTCTAATCGCAGTTAATAAAATTCAAAAGTTAATATTCACCAAAAATTATATTAATCCCATTGAAGAAAATTTTACTTACTAATGGAAACCACATATGTCTGATTTTTGAAATTCAATTCATATAAGCGGTAATGTTTAATTTAAACGAATAATCTGTTTTTTTACTACCACTTAGTGGTTTCACTATTAATAAAAAATTCATGTTTTTCAGAATAATACAAAAAATTCACCCTAAGATATAATTGATATTCCAAATTCAAAAATGATGTCTATTTTAAAAAATTCAAAACATATAAGTTTCATTATTAAATTTTATAATTAATTTCCGTTGTCAAAACAAATAGCGTGTTTTTAAGAAAAAATATCAATCAAATGATTGACCATTGTTTATGTCCAATTTCAAAGTAAAATTAAATCAAATGACCACCATTAGATAAAATGGTAAAAGTATATTTTAATTATACATTAAAACCACTCAATAGTAAAATTTATCACTATAAATTATTTTTATTAAAAAAGATGTTTTTAACTATTTTTCACTATTCATCGAAAATTGGATGTTCTCATAAAAATACCAAAAATTAATCTTTGGATAATTTCGATATTCCAAATCCAAAAATGAAGTCCATTTTGAAATATAAAATTTATATAATTCAAAAAGTGGGTATTACTATTCATTACGACTACTTTGATTGGTCACAGTGTGTTAGAATCTCGAACATGCGTACAATGCAAGATATTACATTATTGAAAGAGAAGCGTATTGTGGAAGCCTAGGGTGTAACATCAGTCATGCTTAATAAAATGCACTCCCAATCATGGGTCTGCTGTGCTCACATAGAGGTGCTACCCCTCGTAGAAAGCTGAGGTACTCCTGTCGAGTATCGTGCGTCTACCACGCTCACACAGAGGCGCTCCCCACCATCGGTCTGCCTTGACACAAAGGAACTCCCCACTGGGTTAGTCGAAACACTCCGAGTTGAATAAGTCAGCAATCTTCAGATCTCAACTAGCTACTGGGTCACCACACTACGCACGCTCGACTTCGGGAGGATCCTCTCTACGAGATAATGGTTGATACACCAACTGTCACGAATTAACACGAAGAAGTTTCTCAATGGTCCGCCATGTCATAGGGGTCTCAACGGAATAGAAAAAATGTCAATCTGACGAACGATCTGTGAGTTATTAGCATTTTAGTCCTGGGGGCCCAGTAGGATTCGTGTACGACCCAACCAGACCATACCTCAACTTTACACCAAACACCAGAGTGGTATACTCAAAGGGACTGTCGCGCTCCAAGAATACATGATGTGCTGACGGTTCGTAAAACGGTCATGTGGTGCCAACGATATGACCAAAGAATTTAAAGGGACGATATTGGGCCTGGGTCTAGTCCGACCTAGTATGTGCCAACCCAGTCTGCATCGAACTGCTCAGACATGTTGGGTCTGGCCAGGACCATAGGGCGTTCTAGGCTTTTGGGTTCAGCCCGGCCCATTGGGCCCCATCCGGCAGGCCGCATGGGTAGTTCAGCCCGGGATTGGTTCTTTTTAGGCCCTAAGTGTAGCTAGGGTGCTGCTTGGTGCGTCTTGGCCCAAAGAGTGCGACCGGGCCAGTTTGGGCAGTGCACCGCGAGGGGGGCCGCGGCCGGTTCTGGAGGCCTGGAAGCTGGGAGGCTGTCGGGCAGGGTGTGACCAGGTGGGCCTGTGGGGAGGCATGTAACTAGGCAGGCCGGCGGGTGGCCAGGCAGGGCACGACCAGGTCAGGAGGTCGAGAGGCCAGGCAGGGCGCGACCGAGCCAGCGGGCAGCCAGGTGGCCGAGATGTTGTGCTGACGCGGTTCGGCCCTACGCGGTTTAGCGCGGCCTGAGCCGGCGTGGGCCGGCGGGGTTCGACAGGGGCACGGGTGGGGCCGGAGGCGGTGTGGTCTGGAAAAGGAAATGTTGGCGGTGGTTTGGCCCACAAATCCGGCTTAGTGGGGGCACCAGAACGTTACTGGGGTGGCGCGGTTCGCAGAGGCCACGAGAAGCATGAACTTTTTCTGTGCCTTCGTCGACTTAAACACCGGTTCTTCGCCATGCTGAGAAACAACACAAATAGGAATGGGGGAGGGTAGGGCCATGTTGGTTTGGCCCGCACCCTCTGCGTCTAGGGTGGTAACACAAGTCCCAGGAAAGAGTAATAAATATGAACAACAATTTTTTAACCACCAGACAATGATTCTTTTCCAATCCGAAAAAGAGAAAAAGAAAAAGTAAAGTTACACAAATTAAACCCCCTAACATTGTTCGTCATTTTCGGAAGAAGTCGCGAGAAGAAGATGAAGGAGTTTGTCATTCATCACGTCCGCAATGCACTCCTATTCCCGATCTATGTCGGCTCATTGACAACGATGAAGAGGGTAGGTTGGTTGAAGATGCCCCACATCGGTAGAATTTGAGGTATGAAGATGAAGAAGGTCGAAGTTCTTTGTCGGTGTAGCATTCTTAATTGGAAGAACTTTTCTCCCAAGATCTTCTCTTCCCAAGCTCGTATAAATGAGAAATGCCAAGAAAAATAATAATAGATGGAGTTTGTCAATTATTTAGTTGTTATCACAAAAATAAAATTGGTGAATTAATAACATGGCTCACCTAATTAATTCATAAGTGTTGGAAATAATTAATTACAGGAGTTGGCAGCGACAAATTAAAAGGGAGGTCAAGAGTCTCTCCCTTATTAATGAGGGAGAGTTTAGAGGTTTTACACTCCTCCATAAATAGGGGGTTTAGCCCTGTGTGGTCCCCACGTCGTAACCTCTCACGAATGATTAGGTTTGGGTGGGCCCCACCACCGTAACTGCTCATGGGAGGTTAAGGTGTGGTGGTCACACCTCAAACTCCCATGAGGGGGTTTCAAACAACAAATGCTCACATATTGGCTCAAATAAAAAATAAATTGATGTTCACATTATTTATTATTTTCCCCAATAACCAAAAAACTAAAATTTATTCTTGATCCACTGCCGTCAAAGTGAATGTCTCCTTAAGAGAAAACTAGCACTACGAGTTCAACAGAGCCCTCAGATTTCAATTCCAGGAACCGGTTCAAAAGTTATAAAAACCTTCTCATACGTTTACGGAACGTACCCGAACCAAAAATCAGAAATTGATTCTAGGCACACCAGGTCTCTGAATCACGCACCGTCTGTTTTTGCGGACTTGTAAAATTCCCATGTATTTATGAAAAAACATTTCCAGGAAATTTTTGGGTCTTTACGTAAATAATCAATGATGTTTGCGTAGAAACCAATCAGTAGAAATTGAAATTAGAAATTCCCTCCATGATTTGTTATCTTACAAAAAATTAACCCCATCAAAGAAGGATCAGACATTAAATATTTAAATACCCAAAAATTTATTTACATTAAAAAAAGAATACAATAAAGGGATATACATACACTACACAAAAAAAATAGTGGCAATATAACATGAATCTCACGTGAGTAAGAAGTGAGATAAAACCCCATTACCATGTACTTTTCCTTAGTCGAGGGTACGCTAACTTCCTGTATAATATTTAAATAATTTTTATTAAATTATTAAAGAACCACATACATAAATATGATATCATATATGATCTTTTAATATTGATTTGTTAATAATATTTTAGAAGTATCATTGTTTTGGGTGTTGACTGATTCATTTTCCTTTATATGTTTTGTTTAGAAAGTTATGTTTTTTATTGATAGTATGTATATGATTCATATAAAGAATTATATTATGTAAAAAAATCAATTATAAAACAAAATTATTCACGAATGCTTATGATGGGGAATGAATCTCATCGTGTTTGTGGAGACGGTAATCTGTACATAAGCATGAGCAACTATATCATTTAATTAATGGAGAAATCGTATATAATTAGATGTTATATCATATATAAAAGATCATTAACATGTTATATTTTTTATTTACATAAATTATATATCATTATTATTCTTATCGAAATAATTATGTGTTGAATAACAACTACACCACGAATTACAAACGGTAAGCCGTATATACACATGTATGGTGACATTATCATTCATGGGATAGATAGAATAATGAATATGGTTGTAGAATATTTGTAATAAATCCACGTATGTAAAAGGTTCTACAGTTATTATTTTTTTTATGAAGAAACAATGAAATAGGATGTGGATGAAGATGATAACATATAACGAGGTGGTGAAATTATTACCTCTTCTTCACGTGTTTCTAATTGAATTGATAAAAAGTGCCCATATATTGGATTTTTGATCAAGGTATGGCCTCTAGGATGAAGTGAGAGTAGTTGTGGGGTATTTGGGTAGGGTTTGGCCAAGACAATTGACATTGGAGGTGGGAAATTATGAGATGGTAATGTTCCCTTTTCTAAGAGAGGTGAGGATCACATTAGAAAAAGATTAAAATATTATTTTATTATAAATGATTTTTCGATGCCTAATGACACCAAATGGATTTATTTCGAGTATAAGGTAGGTATGCATTGAAAACCTCTCAACCAGTTAGTTTTTGTTAGGTTTAGATCACCATATTATTTTTATCATTTAGATTTTACACTTAGTTAAATAGTTTGACATTTACTATGTATCCGTGTGTTTTTATATTTTATGGCTAATAAAAATAAAAAAATTTCCTAGAGAACCCCATGTCGTTCATTAGTGAAATATATATTATTATATTTATTATTTGCAGGACAATAGATTTTTAGGAAAATTATATCATTTAATAATATTTTTTTTGTTTTTATATACCATTTAGGTCAATTTTGACATTATTTAGTATTTTTTTGGAAAGTCATAAAAATATGATTACTATGAAAAAAATTAATTAAATCAATCCTGAAATATCATATTAACCCAAAAAATTAATGTAATGAAAAAAGGACTAAATTTAAATTTATTTTGACATTTATAATACCAATTATTTTAATCATTCATTAATTAGGTTATTACTGCATCATTATTGTGTCATAAATAAATTTAAATATTTAGTGTCTAAAAATAATTAATAAAATATAATAATGTAGGAAATATTTTTATTTTTATAATTAACTATTATAGTCGAATTTTTCTATTGAATACATCTATATTTAAAACTGATTAGTTATCAAACATTGAATTTTACACTTTTGACTCCTCTTTAAATATAAAAATAATAAATGTCCTAATCTAATAAAACTGGATCAAAATGATCATATTTTATTCCTAAGGTTTATTTTCGTCTAAATTAACTTATTAAATAGTATTAGGAGTTCTTTTAGGGTAATTATAATATCATTTTGACCATTAATCATCCTTTTTTACTTTTAACCATGGTAAATAATATTGAAAAGTTACTATTCAAAAAAATTTATTTCGATCTTATTGAACCAAATTTTACATTTTTATTTGAACCATGTGTCTCAGATTATTGAAATTAAATCTACAGAAGTGATTACATTATGTTTCTTACAAATTTACAAATGTTCCTAGAAGGAGGATAAAAGATGTTAAAAAGTTCAATATAATTTTCTACATCTTATCTTATGATAAAATCACTACAATGAATTCCTTTGAATTTTAATAGGTGTATTGTATCTATTTTTTCTTAAAATAAATTTAATTAAAATATATAATTATTTAAATAAAATGTCAGTTTTAAACAATAATGTAGTGTTTTTCACTATTTCTATAAATCAAATGTTTTAACAAAAATACCAAAAATTCACATTAAGATAATTTTGATATTTAAAATTCAAAAATAATATCTATTTCACCAAATTAAAAACATATAATATGTATTAACTAATTAATAAAAATCCCATTTTGAAAACCAAAAAGAAGGTTTTTGTGAAGTAAAAACAACCAAAAGAATGATACGTGTTTATGTCTAATTAAAATGTAAAATTACTTTCAATGACATCAATTTTATTAATTGAATAAAAAAAATAATTATACATAAAAAACTTTCAAATATATAATTAAACACTACAAATTATAAAGATTTGAAAAGACGTTTTAAATTAAAATTTATTATTTTAACTATTCATCAAATTATGAATGTTTTCAGAAAAGCACCAAATATTTATGCAAAAAAAACTTTTAATGTCCCACTTCTAAAAAATAATTATATTTCACCAAGATGAATTTATAAAAGTGTCAAATATTGGATTTAAAAATGGATCTCCATTAAAAGGGGGTAAAATTGCATTTTTAGAAAAATAATTCTTTTATCTGAAAATTTGAATTTTTTCTTATTTTATGATTATGAAACACATTATATAGATGTTAAAAATATATAGATCATATAAAATAAAAGTGCAGTCAATACAATTCATAACCTCTTTTTGAATGGCTGGTTTGGTAAGTCGAGGTGCGCTCGAATTCAGTGTTGCATGAAACACAAGCTATTGAATTAATTTTACAATAATAACATACTATGAAATCATGGGGTATTATGTTATTCCCCCTTTTGTAAATTGCATCATCTCAATTTAAAAGAATAGGCTTGGGAACATCATTGAATGTCCCACATCATAAAAATAGTCAATAAAACTATCACTTTAAAAGAATGAAAGAGATGTACAAGGATCACCCTAGATAACCCATACTCGGATTTCATGAAAGAAAATATGGATATGGAAGATTAAATATGTGTCATGTTCTTATAGAGAGTGATAGAAAACATGATCAAGAGATAGTCAATAATAAGAAAACCACAATCTTTTGATGAGTTAAATGGTCATTTGTTTCCCAATACGAATAGAAAAGGGACAATGTTTTTTGTTTTAAGTTCTATTTCATAATGTTGAGGAATTTATTTATGAGATTGACTAAGAACATAATGATATATACTTTCTTTTTATGTAGAGGTTCGTCCATTAAAACATTTCTACCACTGAATGATCTTTTCTCCAAACAATTAGTATTCAAGATGGATTTTTCACACCTGAAGCTCTAGAATCATCTTCTAGATAATCACATAATCCACAAGGTATGGACTATTTATTTACCTTGACTTTAGAGATGAACCAAAACCAAATGGTTTGAACAAGATCAGATGATCCCTAAAATGGATTATCCTTTATAAAAATAAATACTAATATTGATTTCCTAAATTGAACAAAAATTATGCAAAGTCAAATAAAGACCATTCCCTAAACAATTGTACTTATATTACTTCAACATTATCCAATATAATATTTAATTCCATAACTCAGATGAATTTGTTCACATAGTACTTCATATAAAATATTAAAATTTATCTCCAAATAACATCAACTACTCTTAATGTATTATACAGAAGTGTAATTAACCAAATCACATATTCATTATGATAGGTTAATCATTTCTATTAATAACCTGAATCTCTCTAAAAAGCATAGATTCTCGAAAAAAATCCATCATTACTCCTGAAATGAAATTTCATAGTATTTTATTTCCCCTAGGCATATAGTGTTCCAAACAGAGGAAATGTCATCAAAAATAACATTTATCACTTAATAACAAAATCAATTTCCTATAATATGTATATCCATTTGAAAAAACATATTACTCCAAATCAAATTATTATTGATCAATAAATTCATTTAACTAAAAAAATTGGTCACAAAAACCAGGGACTTCATGTAGTCTAGTGGTAGGCAATAAATCCTAATCACACTCTCGTGTGGGTTCGATTCCCACAACATGGTCTGATGTGATGGGTTGTCTCATTGTCTGTGTGTTGTCCTTTTTCAAAAACTATATTTGATAACATTCTAAAAAATGAGATAAATTCATAAAAATAACCATAAGATAATTTAAACACAAATGTTATCTCATACCTCACATTTTCATGACCAAACATAATAACCTGTAATTTCATCGAATTCAATGATCATAAAATCCCAAATGGTTCTTCATAACTATATCCATAAAAAAGTATAATTCTTCCTCAGATATATTTTTCACATAACAAACATCATGGTTACACATAAAAGTGAATTTTCCTCCAATGTAATCACATAAACAATGATCATTAATAAATATAAACATTTATCCATACATTTTTTTCAACATAGGTTCTTCCATGAACTAGAGGTTATCCAATAAAATAGGGCATTGATTCGAGTAATTCCATGGTCCCTTACATTTACAGAAAATGATGGTAATTGGATTCTTAGGATCATTTTTATTTTCATCCATAATACTCTTCATTTTTACTCGACAATTATTTACATTATGTACTCCATTCCCACACGTAAATCATTTCATTATTCTATTGGGATAATTTTCTCGATGTCTCCATCCACATTATATGCATGATGGAAATTGAGCTTCCTTTTCTCTATAGTTTCCACTATTTGAGAACATATCATTCTCATCATTTCTCTTTATTTTTGAGATTGGGAGTTTGTTAATTTATATATAGTTGTTCATATTTTTTGAAAACATATTAGGAAAGAACAGAATAAAATTTATGCCTATAAACATTACCTTTATATTCTCATTTCCATCCCCATTCCCTCTATGTACATCATGTTCAATGTTTCTATGAATTATTTGGAATTCATCCATTAACTAACACATGAAATCATCAAGGGAGTCATAAATTAATTTAGAGAATATCATGACAACTTATTTTCAATATAAACCACCTTATGATTAACCAAGGTTATTTATTCTGATCTTATATTAAAATAATTCTAGACACTTAGTAAATAAAATTTGAATTATCCTAAACATATTCCATGCAAGTTTCATAAAAAAGAGTGCAAAAAAGACCATTTTTGTGTAGTACGATACCCCAGATCAAGCTCGAAACTATTTGTAAGAGTTTTCACACCTAGTTACATCTGTGCCAGAGCAACATCTTCATCCTCGTATCTAGACCTGGATGTATTTCTTGGAATAAAAGCATAATATTTGCATTACCAAACTTTTTGGATGCCCTTCTACACTAATTATCAATTTCTATCTTAGGGTAGTGTTTTCTAATCAGAGTTATTGTAAATTTAGTTTCCACAGTTTGTAATAATATTCTTTTTATGCCAAATGTGACACCCCGATCCTAGTTTCCTAGTGTCAGTTCATTATTACATATAATTTACATGATCAAAAGAGATCAAGTACCAAAATATACATTAGTTTAGTAACCTTGGAAGTACTTGATACAAACATAAGTTTTACATTATATATTGAATTAATGAAAAAAACATTTTGTCCCCTTTGAATACACTCATATAACTTAGACTATTCCTAAATGTTAATAATAATATACTTCTTCACATAAAAGGAAAAATAACACATATAAAGGGGTGAGCTCAAAAGCTCAGTAAAAATAACAATATAGAAGAAACATTCATAATTAAGCATAATCATTTAAAGTAATGTATATGTCTAAAACAGAATCATTTTAAACTAAAACATCAGAACAATATAGAAAAGATAAATTAAATAGTTCCATTTATATATTCACTTGTATATTCTACTAGTCGAATAATCACATGTTATATCAATAAAAAATTTCATAATGATGGAATTCATAATGTTGGATATCATCACCACATTGTCAAGGCCTCGTGCCAATACTACAAATAATATTTTCCAAGGCCTTGTGCAAAGACACAAGTTTGTCTCGTGAGACTTAATGATGCATTGAGGAGAAATAGAGAGCTCCACCCACCACATAGCCAGTCCAATGCATTCCTCATATGAATTGGTCAAAACATAATCCAACTATTTTTATTAAAAGAAGCATACGAAATCTCAATATTTTAACCACAAACCATGAATGGAATAAAAATATCACATCCATAGTGAAACATAACCAATTCCATAAAATATCGAATATTTTATTACAATAAATCACCCTCAATCAATATTTATGAAGGATATTGAAATATATTAAAATAAACAGTAAAACTATTTGAGAGAAATATCCATTTTTGTTGAAACAATTTTAAAGTCTCACTATTTATCATGAAGCCATTTGAAATAGATTTTGTATCAAAATTTCCCATAACACATTGAATATTTAAAAATTAATTCTAATTTTAAAACATTATTTTCCATTTAAATAAATATTTTAAAAAAATTTAAATCGTGTACATTAATGAGAATGTTTTAGAAGAATAAATATTTAAAACATTTGAAATGATATTTTTGTTAGAGTTTCAAAACAAATGAAGATTATTGAATAATGATAATTGGGGAAATAAAAACCATATAATATCATTATAATAATTTTATTCATGATATACTATGCCAACGTATAGTATATACACCATATAAAAATGAATTAGTTCATAACAACAATGGAGTCTTATTGAAATGTAAATTGTGATGAAATCCCTAATAAAGACCATATCTGTAGGTTAAGGATAAATTGGTGAAAAAAAATATCTATGACAAATGTAAAATCCACTAAATATTATTGGATATTTAGTGTAAATCATGCGGAGGATATTCACACATATTCTTGTAAAAACAACACCAATGACTCAGATGTTTAACTCAACAAATGTAAATTGAGATAAGATTACTGTTATCTAGTTCATATCGATGACTTGAGAATTTCTCAATGAAGTGATTATGTGTATCAAAAGTATATCCACAAAAATGGTAGTGGAAATTACTACATAAGTAAATAAATCGTGATTTTAAAAATAATTTTGGAGTAAAATAATCAATAATGTTTGCGTAGAACCGAACAAATGGAAATTGAAATTAGAAATTCCTTTACCAATTTGTTAACATACAAAACATACACCTGATGAAATAAATAAAACAAATTGAAGATGTTAATAATGACAAAATAAATTATACTACCCAAAGAATACAATAATTGGTAGTACAAACACCACATAAAAGTAAATGTTGTCAATATATCTTGAGTCTAACGCGAGTATGAAGTGAGATGAAAAACCTTTACCTATCCCTTAGTCAAAGGTAATTTAACAGATTATATAATAGTTAAATCAATGTTATTAAATTATAAAATAACCAAATACATAAATATGATATCATATATGATCTTATAATATTTTATTGTTAATAGTATTTTAGTAGTGTCATTGTTTCGGGTGTTAACTGATTTATTTTACTTTATATGATTTGTTACATAAGTCTTGTTTATTATGGATATGATGTATTTGATTCATATAAAAAATTATATTATGTTATTAAATATTATTCTTTTTCATAAAATGAAAATTATTGTTGAATAGTTATGATGGGGAATAAATTTCATCGTGTTCATGGAGACGGTAAACCGTACGTACGCACGGGCGACAATATCATTCCATGGGAGGTGAAATCGAATATAATTGGATGTTATATCATATATAAAAAATCATTAATAAGTTATATTTATTATTTAAATCAATTATACATATTTATTATACCCATACAATTAATAAAGTGTTGAATAACATCTACACCACAACGTGGAGACGACAAGTCGTACGTACGCACGTATGCTGACTTTGTCATTCATAGGATGGATAAAATAATGAATATGGTTGTATAATATTTATAATAACATCACAGTATTTATAAGGTACTGTATTTGTTATTTTTTTATGGAAACATAAATGATATTGGAAGTGTAAGAAGAAGATAACTTTGCAAGTGGTGATAAAATTATTACCTCTTATTTGGGTGCTTCCTTTTGATTTGAACAAAATGGATCATTATGTTGTCTTTATGATAAAATTAAGCCCTCTAGGATGATTGGAGTGTTGTTGAATGGATATTTGGCATGGGGTTGGTTAGGAAAAATGGCTTGGGAGGTGTGAAATTAAGAGAAGGTGAATTTTCATTTTATAAGATAGGTGATGGTCTCTTTAGGAAAAGCATGAAATATTATTTTAATATAAATTTATATTTAGTTTATAATGGAGTCGTACGGTTTCATTTAGAGTCTATGGTGGATATGGGTCAAAAACCTCTCAACTAATAGTTTTATAAAGGCTTATGTGACCATATTTACCTTATCATTTATATATAACTCTTAGTTAAATAGTTGGAAATTTACCATGTCTCCTTGTATTTTTATATTATATGGTTAATAAACATAGTATAAAATTCCAAAAGAAACCCATGTGGATAATTAATGAAATATATATTATTATAAAAGTCCTTTTTCCGATCCATATAATTTTAGGGCTATAATACTTTTTAATAATATATTATTTTTTTAAAAAAAAAAACTCATTTATGTCAATATTGACACTATTTAGTATTTGGTTTTTTTGAAAGTCTTGACAATATGATTACTACGATTAAATTTTTTTAAATCAACCCTAGCATGAAATATATAACAAGAATTGTTTTTTAACTAATCAAAATTCTAAATTTACATTACTTTTAATATTTATAATATCAATTATTTAAATATTTCATTAATTATGTAATTACTACATCATTGTTGTGTCACAAATAAATTTAATTATTTAATGGATAAATATTGAAAATAAAACATCATGATGTAGGAAATCACTGTATATTTATAATTAATATTTATAGTAAAATTTATCTTATAAATAACCATATATTAAAAATGGTCTAATTATTAAGCTTTGAATATTATACTTTAACTCTTATTTAAATAAAATAATAATAAATGTCTTAATGTAATACATGTTGATCAAAACAATCATATTTTTTTCCTAATGTTTATTTTAGTTGAAATATATTTACCCAATAGAATTATGAAACGTTTTAGAGTAATCATAATATCATTTTTACCATTAATATCCCTATTTACTTTTAACCGTGGTAAATAAAATTGAAATTTTTAAAATTAACCAAAAATTAGTTTAATAGTGTTGAATAACATTTTACTTACTGATTTCAAATATGCCTCTCATAATTTTAAAATTCAATCTACAGATGTGATAAAAATAAATTTTATTTAAATTTTCAAATTTGCCTAAAGGGCGGGTAACAGACGGTAAAAAGTTCAATAACATTTTATACATATAATATTATTATACAATGATTCATATGAATAATATGGAATTTATATTGGTATTATTTAACTATATTGACTTAAACTATCAAAATATTGATATGTGTTGATGTCTAATTTAAATGTAATATTACATAAAATGGACAATATTTTATTAAATTAAAAAAATATAATATAATTAATCCTGAAAACCATTCAAATAAATTATTTAGAACTATACATAATTTTGATTAATTTTTCTTTTAATTAAAATTAAGTATTTCTCAATATTCATGACAATATAAAAGTTATCTGAAAAGCCCTGAAAATTTATCAAATATAAATTTTTATGTTCGTCTTCAAATAAATAAGTTTATTTCATCAAAATTTATATATATAAAATTATTAAATATTGGACTTACAAATGGTTCTCCTTTAAAAGGTGGAAAAATTGCATTTTTGTAAAAATAATTTTGTTATCCGAAAAAATGAATTTGGTCTTAAAATATGTTTATGAAAAAATTAACATTGATGCTAAAATTATATGGATTATATAAAATTCAAAATTCAGTTTACAATATTCATATAAGCTTTTTGAATGCCTAGTATGTTAAGTCGTGGTGTGCTCGAACTCGGTGTGGCGTGTAGCACAAGTTATCGAATAACGTCAATGAAAATAACATAATATGATATCCTTGGGTTTTACTGATTTTGTATTTTCTAATTCTTTTGTTTTAAAATTATGGTGAATGATATCTTCTATACCATGGTTTGGGTCATTTTTTGATTGAGGTTGATATAATAGTTTACTTCCTTTCAGATATTTGGCATGATTTGTTATACAATGTTTTTCCTCTTATTTTGAGATTATGTTTAGAGATATTGTTTTTTTATTGGATAATAAGCCTTGTGTGATAGTGGTATCCTTTTTTAACTAACATGGATGGTTATGATATATCAAATTTGACATGGAGATATCATGGATGTGTAACTCAGTAATTAGAATGATTTGGATTTTTAATAGATCAGGCACCCAGTGCTGAATTTTTTTTATGAGCTTATCACTGTATGAGGCTATAGATTATGAAATCCCATATTTTCATGGGATTAAATTTTTTTAGTCCAATACCTCCCATCTATATTTTTTATCATAAATTTCTCTCCATTGTGAGTTGAGGATGATTGTTAATTGGGTTTGCGGGATGTTTTATTCATCAATTACATAATTTTCATCATTCTTGAAATAGTGGGGATACCAATTATTGGCCTCCAATATTTAATTAGATTGGATTCATTTGATGACCATGGTTTTTTTATCTTTGTGTTTTGAGTTTTTTTATCTTTTGGGTGAGTCTCACTTCGGTACAACATACCGTTCACCTCATAATATGAGTGATGGATTTACATTTGTGTCGTCAAGTTACATCATCTGAACTCGAAGCATTATTGGGACATAAATTATTAAGGTGGGGAGGTTATAACATCACGTGAAATTTTTTAAGTGTTTTCATGCATTTATTTCATTACCCAACAATTAGATCTCTTCATGGTTTATTCTAGATATTTTTCATTATATTTGTTTTTACTGTCGAGCCTTTTCATTGTTGGTGCATGGAATGAAAATTGTTAAACTAAATGTGTGACATGGAAAAAAGAGGTTTGAATGATTTCTATATGGTTAACCAGATTATGAAACTAGAACAAATATTGGTCACATTGTTTTTGCACGGTTAAACTATCTACCCAACCGATGTCTTCAACTATTCTATGAGATATCTGTCTTGTTAATGGTTTTGTGCATAGGTGGTATTAAACATGCATTAGATAATTTATGTTTTAAAAAATGTAGTTAAAATCCCATACCACACTAATTAACTCTAAACCGACCCCACTAAAACCTAAATCATTTCTTTCGATTTTGGGAGCCATCTAATTCAATATTTACCACCCAAAACCTTATATATTTTAAGATTGAAGTGTCAATCAATGAAGTGACATTATACTTCAGGGGGTTATTTTCATCTTAATTTTTAATCTACTGTATTATCTTGATTTCTTATTTTTCATTTTTTTGATGGACTTGCATTTTTTTATGACATTATTGGTTGATGTGGAATTGAATATCTATTTTTTCTACCATTATCATCCAAGATTTTTCTTCTTATATCCCGTGGTATGTATCATTGGATATACATCTTGAATTCAATATTGTTGGATTCTAAATATTCTAGGAATTTGTCCCTATTATTTTCCATCATTTTTATCATTGTTTCTTGATAATTCCCTTAATAAATGTATCTTAGTTTCCATCACATGTGCAATCAAATAAATCCATAAAATCCCTTATAAAAAAACTATGACCGAATTCAAATTTAATTGAACCTGAAATTAATTGAATGGATATAATAATTATTTATATCACCTTTTATGAATTGAATAAATTACATGATTATTTTGATTTATTTTTTATTGTCTTTTAATGTTTATTTTTATGAAATTTGGGGCATCTACCTAGGTTCTATTTCATAATATGAAATTCCTTGATATGAATTAAATATATAAAAATATTTTATTTTAATACTAATAGGAAAAAATTAATTTATTTATGGAATGACCAACAATACCCTTGTAACTATTTTACCCTAATTAGGGAATATTTTTTCTTAGGATGTTTGAAATAAATGATTTATCTATAAGAAAAGAGGGGGAAATCTTATTTTGAAAATTATCCAATAATTTTGAAATTATAATACTTCCATTAAAATATTCCCTTATAATTTGAAATTGACGATTGTTTTAATGTCCCAATTGGATTTAAAATTTTGTTTTGGGATAAGGGGCAGTTATGGTACCCTTTTGGAATGATGAATTATTTAAAATATTTGAATAAAATTAATGATTTTTGATATCCACATCTTCACATTATAATGATACTATAATGTAATATTCATGTTATGATCCATTATTGGTTCCTTTACATACCATTGTTTGGTTATGAAAATGAAAATATTTTCATTTTGGGAATTGGGGGTGAGAGTGATATGTGATTTTGAGCCAATTCCCATGGTTGATAAGGATCTATGTTTGATCCTCATAACTTTATATTATCACTTATAGATTATGAATATTAATGGGAAATTTTTTCATTATATGGGATGACGTAGATATATGATTCCGTAGTAGCCTCACCCACTTCTGCCGGATTCGTAGGGAACATGAAGGGTTCATGATATGGATGTAAATATAGGAATGTTGGTGTGCGTGGTGCTAGTCTTCTGGAGACGTTAGAGACTAAATTTAATCCTCAAAATTAGTCTTGTTGTAATTTGACTGTATATTCTGTACTGGAATCAATATCATCTTTAGGTTTTACTAATGCCATCCATGTACATGATAATCAACACATGATAGTGTTAGTTGTCCATAATTTTCTCCAAGAGTTTCCATTCATGATTCATTCATTGTTTTAATTAACCATTGATCTATTTTCATTACTCTCGATCATCTTTACATATCATGTAAATATTCTCAAATGGCATGATTATCTAAATTTTTCTTCTAAATTGGTTTTTATTACATTTCATGAAAAATTTATGTTATTAAATAGTGAAATGGATTTTTTTAGAGGTTCATATTAATAAACAATTTTAAATTATTAGATCTCTATTTTTAAACTAATACACAAACTTAATTATGATTAGTCCTCTTTTAGAAAATAATAAATTTCATTATGATTTAATTGTATAGAATAATTACTGGAATCCCACTAGGATATCTAAATCACAAGCCACATGTAACTTTTTTTTATTTAATGCTCACTGTGATCTGAAATTAGGCTTTCATTGTATCATCTTACATTGTGGTTTCAGGCATGGATGAAAAAGGGTGAGTGACTTGGTATTTGGTGTGTGGTTGAAGACCACCATGAGGCATGTTTCAGTTGTTATATTTTTCTATTACATTTCCTACTATCTCTATTTATGTTGATATGTATTCATTGATTTATATATATGATAATGATTCTACATTATACTCTACCATTGTATTATTTTGAAGGGAGAATTTTCCCAATGGTTATTTATTGATGCCCAGGTGCTTATCACTTTCCCATGGAGATCGAGAACTCTCCTATGGTTATTTTTGAATCATCATGGATATCAATTTTCAAGTTATTCATGGTTGGTTCCTTACAAAAACCATTCCATGAATTAATCATCATACATTGGGGAAATGATAAATTAAGGGTGAGGTCAAATTCTAAGTAAGGGTAAATTATAGTGGAATCATTCATGAATTATTAATTAATAGTTAATATTGAAGGAATAAAATATTACAAAATAATACAACATAAATATTTAGATGAGCATAAAACATTACCATGGATATTCAAATTACTCATACAATGAAATGAAAAAATAATGATAAGTGGGATTGGTGCGGTGCTCTGGGGTTTCTCTCATATGTGATGCAATGGAATCTAGGGTTTTCGATTCTCGATACTGGATTCACTATATGTAAATGCTATTAATCGATTATTCTACCTGCATGTGGATCTGTGATTCACGAAGGGGTAAAATCTATCTATGGGGAAGCACCACATAGGGTTTCACCCCTTGAAGTTAATTTCTCAAATCTAATCCATTAATCCTAGAATCAATGTTCTAAAAATTATAGGATTTTAATGAAGGGAAACAAAACATATGTTGTTGGAAGGGATGAGGCTATTAGGGAACTAACTGAATTCCGATATCATTCGATCATTACGAAAATTCTTCTGTTGATGGAAGATCATATATGGAAAAGAACATATCTAATTCAAATGATCTCAATGATATAGAGTTTCTTGAATAGGAGATGCATTCTATTAGTAAATGGTTTCATTAAAAATCTCTTCCCAGAAGAATAAATGAAAATAAACATTTTTTGGATTTTGTATGGTCTAAATGAATCCCAGATCTCTAAGAATATATGAGTGTAACATCAATTTTAATTTGTATGAGTTAATGAAGTAATTCTATAATGATATGGTTTATATTATTGGACCAAAATGATTCTGTGGCTCCCAAATATCCTTTTTGATATCAATTCAAATATGGTTACTCCAATAAAAATCGACAATGAAACTGAGAAGAACTGATATGGTTACAACACCCGCACACTTTTTTGAGGTTGACGTTAGACAAATCCATATAGGAAAGGTAATTTTATCCACTGATAATGATGAATTGGGCCTGAGAATTGTGTTTGAGAAACATCCTGTGTTCTTCACTGAATTCATGATTATAATATAATCATTGGACTCAAGCCAGATGTATATGTTCTTCTATTACTATGTGAAATCTATGTATGATCGCACTACCTATAGAATGAAGTAGGGAAAACCATTGAATGATGAAACTCAAGCTAGAATAGATGAACTCGAAAAGGTAGCAGATGACATGGTACATCCTAATTTTTCTTGTAAAGATTCTGGTGAGTCTATTTCAAAACAAATATCCATTAATATTATCTTGGTAGAAATTGAATTAGATCAAACACCTAAAAAACAATTACTTTATGAAGGAGGGATCTCTTCAAGGATTCCCTGGTTAGGAGTCATGTATCTAGGAACATTGGATGCCCTGCTCTTATTTCTCATACAGATGAGGTTGTTAGAATGGGTGGGACCATTATGATATATATTTTTTTCCTAGGAATGATAAATCTTTAAATGGTTCCATGCTTATCAATATTGGAAAGGATATTTTGGATGTTTATCATTAAATCGTTATTCCAGAGATGGATGATGAATAGGTAGAACAAGATAACTTGATTGCAACATGAAACTGTAAAGGTATGGAGATTTTTAAAAAGATTATTTATATGGAAGAAGTTTCTAAACCGCATGATTATCTGGTTAGAGAAGTATGTTTTTAGTCCTATAAACCCTCATCCAAGACTATTATCTTGGATTAGGTGGGCTTCCAATTGGTACCCTCTAAATAGAAGAAATATCCTTCCCATTTCCAAAAATAAATGGTAGCTTAAACCATGAAACAATCCACCCCATTTTAGTGATCTTATGAGGAAAACATATGACTTATTTATAATAGATTCTGGGATGGAGTGAAAGTTTGTGATAGTATGAAATCGAAATATCATTATTCAAGTTGAGGTATAGGGGTAGAATGTTTACCAACTGGTCTACATGCATAGGACACTGAGTTGTTTTACTAAAAGATTGAACTACATGTATCCAAAGTGAACTAGAAAATTTTGGATTGGATTAATATTAAATTTTTTTGATATTTTCATGTTATAATTTGGACGAACGAATTTTTGTTTCAAAAATCTGAATTTACATGGCCTTTTTGGAAGTACAGTAATATCATTTCCTCGAATGCCCCTGTCATTCCATCATCATATGTAGAACTCAAGAATCCCTAAGATCCCAAATCAAGGAGTTGATGAAAACATCCTCAGATGATAGGAATAATTCCAAGGAACATGGGTTTTATATTGACTTACTATTGAGTTATTAGCGTTTTTCGTTTTTCATGGATTTTTTAACTTATCCTTAATATTTTTCTTTTTTATTTCATTTTTTATCGTGAGGCCATGCATAATATTTCATTAAAGAATGATAAAATGATAAAATGGAATGTGTAATGTTAAACATATGAACTATAATTATTTATCCTCTTGGTAGATACATTTTAGATATACCCTCGATTAGGGTCAATAAGGATATTCATGACAATTTAGTTCTTCTTCGAAACAAATGTGAATGGTTTATCGCCAAAATATTTCATCCACTAAGACTAGTGATGATATCATGGGTGTTCATTAACCAGTTCTCAAACCATATTCAATATTTATAAATCATTCCACACATATATAATAATTAATTTTAATTTATGAAATTCCTTATCTAATATCTATAATGATTGAAGGATACATATTTTCAATATTTCCTTAATAAATCATATAACATTAAATGAAGGAATTTTATCCAAAAATGTATACATTTTATGAAATAATAATATCCCTCATACATAAGTTGGTATATTAAAATAAAAATATTCTCCAATGAAAACATATAAACAGAAAATGATTGTTTCAAGGGAATTTTAACAATCCCAAAATAATGTTTGGTTTCAAAGATACCTTTTACCACATGGATATATTCATATCCAAACCCATGGATGATATAATTCAATTTGAGAGATATAATACAATTACTTGTGACTTTTCATGATATTTAATTAAATGGGACATAATATACACCACATAAAATAAATAAGCTACGAAAATGGTGAAATACACATGGACGTAAAAGTGAGACATGAATCTTGTACCTTGAGTATCACTTGTCATGAATGACTTTATGATCCATAATTACAATAATAGGTTAATTATTTAGAATAATAATTCAATATTTAATGTTTATTATTAATTTTACTTCAAAAACAATTATGTTTTATTAAATTAATTTATCAATTTTTTTTACGTCAAGAGTTGTGAAAAAATATGTTTCATTTGTCAAATACAATTCCAGTTCGTAGACTACGGTCAATAGAATCATTATATAAAATTCACCACAATTATAATCATGATAAACATTTATCATATTTATTCCCATATTATTATATTAAAATTAATAATTAAATTATTTTAGAATAACTAACCAACGTTACAATAAAAGAGATGGTTGGTCATAAATATGCATGATTAATGTTTCCACTTTTCAATGATCATTATAGAACGAAGGTAAATAAGATTTTATCATTATATAATGATCATAATAAAATAAATAACATTTAAATATGTAATATATATATATGGGGAATAATCAATCATAACATTTCATGATGTCGGTAGTCCTCATGTCCAAGAATGATGATATCCATTTTTCTAGGGTTTGAAAAAGGGTCATAAAAATTATTTATTACACTTAAATAATTATAATTAATTCAGGAATATAATATATATCAAGTTTATGTCACATATTTTTAATTAAAAAAACCTTTATACATTCCATATAATGTGTGAATGAATCACATGGCATTGACGATCCGGTAGTCCACACATCCACAAAAGATGTTATTGTATTTACAAAAAATGGAAAACATTATGGTATTAGTTATATAATAATAAAATAATTATGATTTCAACATAAATATCATATATATAATTTTTTTGTCATTCTCAACTCTAATTAATCATAGGTGAAAAAATTAAAAATGATTGACATTGTTATCTAAGGTGTTTGTCCACCACACACACAAATTGGAATTGTTTTAGCCAATTTATTGAATCTTATATAGGATTAGGTTGAAAAGATACCATTAAAAAAATTAGGATATTTAAGATACTTATTTTATTATATAATCATGGAATAATATGAATTTAATGGTTTTATAATGAAATAAAACAATTTGGTTGTTGGATATTGTGATAGATTTTCAAGTAACATCGTTTTACTTTTTCCAATGAACTACCTTGGATTTATTTATGACCAAAGTGAGGCTTCTTTTTTGAGTGTAGGGATGTTTTTAAGGAATATTTTTGAATATTTTTGGTGACCCAAATGGATTATGGGGTGTTATTAATTTGACTGAGTGAATGTTTTTCTATAGTAGTTGGGTAGGGGAAATCTTATAAATATAAAAATGTAAAAATTATTTGGAGGTCTCTGTTACCACTTATTCAACAAAAATTGATAATTAATTGATTAAATTGATATCATAGTATATAAAATCCTTCAAATCACAATGATTAGATCATTTTAATATTTTTTTCCCTTAACATCATTATTTCTCCACATTTACCATTTTAGTTTTTATTAAGGATAATAGTATTATATCCAAATTAAATTAAAAATAAATAATAAATTAAACTGAGATTTATTAGAAAATATATTCCCAGTATATTATAAATATGATAATAATTTAGAAAAAAATCTTACATGTTTCCTAAATTAAATTAAAAAAAAGGGTATATATTGTGTAAAAACACAACTTTACCTAAACTTTTTTGAAAAATACTGATTAAAATTTATTTTTTATTAAAATAATCCCCCTATTAATGGTTTAGGGGTAACCCATCCTGACATCAAATACATAATGAAAAATATTGTGTCCCAGCATTCCAAAATCCATAAACATACCAGATCATCTCTATAATGAAATGCCCCTCCCTTGCATCAATATCGTTATGTCCAGCATCCACCGTATCATTGATTCTTGGAAAGATATTACATATAGAGATGAATGGGCCTTAAAAAAAATATTAATGATATACCCTCTCAAAAAATCAAATACAGATAGAAATGGTTTTGTGAAAACTCACTACACTAAAACTCATATTGAGTATCCCCTTTATGATGGTTAGGTTGCATATTCCCTTAAACTACGGACCACATGCAACAAAAAACAATCACACCACCATGAAATTCATTCCACATAGTAAACAAATTCACAATTCATAAAAACATCCATGACATTACATACGTCCCGATCACCCCAACCATCATTGGTGGAAAATCCTGCTGAAAAATTCACAAGGATCTCATTGAAACTACATCCACAGATGAGAAACCTGAAATTAATGATTCCCGAGGATGCACATATCCATGATAATTCCACCTAAGGATATAAGACACAACTACCACACTAATGGAACATCGTTGATGAGGGGTTTTGAGCCGATCTGGACCAGAAGAACCACCATGGGCATGAAACTGGGTAGATTTGATCTGAGGAAGAACCTTCACTAGATGGTGGATAGAGAGAACTAATTTTAAAATGAAGAAAGGGAAAATAGTTATTAATAGGGGCAAGGCCACACTGATGAATTTTACTCCATGAAACACTCCCCATAACATCAACATCAAAGGCACCACAAAAACGAATCAACCGCCATGAGCAATAAGATCCTCCGACCACCAAACAATAAAGACCAAAATCATTTACCACCTTGTTGATAAGAATAATAATATGGAATGGAAGTATAAATGGGGAGGTGAAGCTATAGAATCCTTCCAGTTCATAACTGAATAAAATTATTGATCCACCCCCCTTCAGATCGACACCGAGTTAGAACCATATATATGCGAGATGAGGGAGAGCCTCCACTCATAGGCATCAATATTGTGTAAGTAATGATTTAATTATTTACGGGAAAACATATTCAATTTAAAAGATCTAAAGGTCCATAAATATATCATATTTTAGTTTTAATAACATTTAAAAATAAATTGGTAGACAATATTATTCTTAGTAAGTATAATTCATTGAATAAAATAATATTAATTATTATAAAACATTAATTTTAATGTAGACAAAATAAAAGATATTTATATTTAAAAATATCAAGAAAAAAATGGAATGAATATATATTAAATTGAATGATATTTTACATGAACTATTCATCTACAAAAATACAAGAACAAAATAATTGAGTATATTTTTTATGTTTAAAAAATTTTGGTTCATTTATTTATTAAAATTATTATGTAAATAATAACTATATTAGAAATTATTCATAAAATATATTAACTAATTAATATATTAAAAGTAATTAAAAATTATCCTGAAAAAAAATTATTTATATTTAAAAATGTTATTTATAAATGAAAATATGATGTCTTTACAGACCTCAATGCTATATAAATATTAACGGTATAGAAAATTCCATTTTTGTATTTTTAATTAATTTATTACATTATTCTATTTAATATAATTGTATCCAAATAAATTATAAAATTATATACATTATTCTAAATTATAGAAATATTATCTACCATTTGATTTTAAAAGATTTTACAGGTCATTTTTTCCCTTATGATTAACGTTTAGGAACTAAGTAAAATATTTTTTACTTTAATCAATATAAATATTTTTAATTGAATTCGATAATAATATTTTTAATTTTATTTTATTATAATATAAATATTTTACTTATTTTAAATATATATATCCATTAATCGAATTTCAATTCACAGAAGTGGAAGATGTGGTGAGAAAGTGGGTTTCTAACATGAAAATGTTAAAATTCTCACTAGATATTTATATCAAAATTAAAAAAAATAATTAAAATGACCTTAATTGGATTAAAAAATCTATAATTTATATATTTTGATATTAAAACACACTAAAAATATATTTTAACATTATTAATCTTTATGAAAAGAGTCATTTTGAACAAAAAGGTATTAATTTTCACTCTTCATCAATAAATAAAACTTCTCATAAATATAAATATTTTATAAACAATTATAATTTATAAATAATTAATTATAAAATAATTTTTTATTGAAATTTTTTATAATAGTTTCAAAATTTAGTTTTTAAATATTTATTCCATTAAAAGGTTGTAAAACTATCATAATGAAATGATACATTTTTATGTAAAAAATGAATTCATTATTATCATATGTATATGAAGAGTATTATACAAATAAATAAAAATAATATTTCATTTATTTTAGTCATATTATCATATTTTAGTTATTCATATTCATAAGTACTAATTTAATGGCTATGAGATAGATATTAGATTGATATTATTAATTTTTATTCTCTATCTGTCATGTAATGCATGCTGACACAATGTTTTTTTTTTTGATTCAAGTAAAAATGGTGTCTCGTATAATTTATTATAAATAAAAAATATGATTTATTATTTAATTAAATTTTTTAATGTCTTGGGTTGTTATATTTTCCAAAATTGTCATCGATATTTTGTAAAATTCTTTTGAATATCAAGTCTACTCATAATATAAACTCTGAAGGCAGTCATGTTCTATTTGAAAACAATTTATTAGGAACGTTTCAAGGAAACTAAGTCACTTTTTTAGTTACAAAAATTATTATTCAATCATAAAGTTAAGAAGGGTTTTCTATCTATAGTAATGCAGAAATATGTTACTCAGGTGTTTCCTCATGAAGAATGATATATTTATAGATTACAGATAAATAAAATATAATGTTTAGGAGAAAAATTACCAAATATCTGATTTATATTTTTATAAATTATTTATTCCATTAAATATATAGAGGAATTGTATTTATGGGTAAATATTTAAAAAATATACTAATTATTGAATTTTAATATATATATATATATAATAATAAAGAATTGTGTATACATTAAAGAAGATGGTTTGAGTTGATTAAATGTTATTATTTCGGAATTAATATCCATGATGGGAAAGTTATCATAATTGAAGACACACTACGTTTAAAAGATAATTTAATATTCCCCGTTGTTGGGAAAAAATGATCATTTTATGATATGTAAAAGATTCAACGTGATATCAAGATGTAAGGGTAGAAAACATACATTTCAAAATTTAGTGTTTAACTATCTATCCATGTAATGATTAATGTGGATAATAAGGAGTATTTTTAGGTGAAAAATAAATTATGATTTTTTCTTAATTTCCACCATGATTTTTATGGAATGATTTGATTCAAGAAAAAATTTTGTGTCCTATAAATACCATATATTATTATGGATTTGTTAGATGAAGTTTATAATTCTACATTCTCTATTCATCCTTGAAGTAAGAAGATGAATGCATTTTTGAATGTTTATTTCATGTGGGGAATATAGAAATAATAAATTAGAGAGTTTTTTTCTCAATTCATTGTATGTCTTTAGGTTAAGTATAAGGGAAAAAATTCTAAGGGTCTATTAAAACATTTACCCATACTATAATGGAAATTGTAAAACATTATAATGAATTTCACCGTCGGACTCCCAAAAAAACCTTAATACCTTATTTCTATTTGGTTTATAGTAGATAAACAAAAAAATTAAATAAATGTTGTTGATATCAAATGAAATTTATCTCATAATAATATTATGATTATTTATATAAATATTTCCGTATGGTTACAAAGAGTGTGAGAATCTATTATATCTGATTTGGATTTGAGGTTAGCCTCAATGTTTTGGAGATTTTATGAATAAATCTAGATTATTATTGTTTTTTAATTACATCATATATTCAAAAATATATATGGTTAGTCTAAGACAACCATTCACACTCCCAAGAATATAATGACATTAATTGTTTTTGGATTTCAGTTGGTGGTTGGGATCGTTAAAATTCTCTAATTTTGTATTCATAAAAACATTTATTCCACTAAATCATTTATATATATCATAATAATTCAATCTGGGTTATTAATTTTAGAAATATAACATTATTGAGTGATGTTGTAAAAAGAAAACAATTGGATTTCATTATAACTACGAATAAAACAAAGCATTTTATATCTGTTAAACAAGAAATGAGAAAATATCTGAGTCCATTGATAATTTACTTGGAAAATCATTGGTGAGATTAATAGTTCAATTTTGGTGACATGGAATTCATATGAATTATTCTATGTGAAATACTTTTGAGATTTGACGTGAATTTATAATTGATTTCATTGAATATTTTCCCCTTCAACATTATTTATCGAGTCTGTACTCTGGGATATCGATTAGTACTTCCACCGAACTTCTCCCACATTCATGATGTATTCCATATACAACTCTAGAGAATATATATAAATATTCGTACACATGTATTTTACTCATAGTTTTTACCAAACTATCATGATCACTACTATTAACCAAAAACTGTATAAATAATGGATCAAATAAATTACGAGTAACATTATAAGACTACTCATATACTTAATGATATATAGAGGAATCAGAATTCAATGAATCCAATTTAGAACCTCACTATGAAGTTAAAGAAGGCTAAAATAATTTTAATGTATCATATTTTCATAAAATGATAGTAAGAATTCATTTTATTAGGGGTAAAATATAAAAGTAGAACATTTTATGATATATATTATCTTTAATTATATTTTAATTATCTTATGGGTTTTGATACATGAAACCCCATGTCCAAATGAACCATACTTTAATATAACATTTTAACATATACATTAAAATGGGATAGTTAATAATAATATCCAAATTATGAAAAATATTTTTAACAGATTTAGATAATGTGAATATATAGATAAAGATGTAAACATGTTTTAGTAAATTTCCAATATGTTCTAAAAACCCATCCCTCAAAAATTAATTTTTTTTAAATGCGAATGTAATAAAATTAAATTCCTATTATTTAATAATTTTTATATAACAAAATTCATTTGATTTTCTATATCAAAAAAAAAATATACCGTTGTTTTATTAATTTTTTTTTAAATAATTGAATTTTCAGTGAATAATTATAATAATGATTTGTAAAAATCATTACTTTTTCACATTAATTTATGAAATTTAAGACCAAATATATTTTATTAAAGTGAAATATAATCAATTATATTGAGAATAATCTATAAATCCTCACTTAATCCATGTTATTCATTATTTCAATGTAAATTTATTTAAATGCATTAAAAGATCTTTATCTAAAAATGTTGTTCACTGTGTTTTATAAATTTATTTGAAAATAAATTTCTTAATATACTATCAATTGAATATTCAAAACATAGTTCCATATTTAAAATTAGGAGGATAAAATTTCACAAATATTTCCCATTTATTTTTTACCCCAATAAATATTAATCATGGTAAATATTTTCTACCTCATTGAGGATAAAAAGTGTATAACATGGTTAAAATAATGAGATATTGTCTCAAAATCAACACGATAATTTCTTTTCTTTCATTTTATGTATGAAATTTACCATATACATCATAAATTTGAATATATTTTTTTTGGTCTAATATTTATTAGGAAATGAAATTTATATTATTTTATGTAAATTCCTAAATATCCCTCTCTTGAATATAATATCTCAAATTTTTATGCATTAGGATAAATATATTTCATTTTTTTTAATAAATTATTATTTTAGATATGAAATTTTTATTTTATGTATTTAATTTATTGGTAGTTTTTAGTGATTAAATAATTACAATTAATAATTAAAAAATGATGGTGTAATGGTTTTGGAAGTAGTAGAAAAATCATATACTGGTTTATAAAATCTTTAAACGTATAATTAATTTTGAAATTAATAGTTACATAAGAATTTTATAGATGAATGTATCATTTTAGGGGAGTTTTTAAAGATTATATTCAAATTAAATTATTATCTTCCTGAAGTGAATTTAAATTTAAATGAATATTGTCAAAAATTACAGTAATAATATTTTATGTTAAAAAATAGTTTAAATAATTAATTGAAAATAAAATTATCATTTGAAGAGAAAAATTATGGTGATTATTTGATGAAAATTTCAATCAATTTCCATCTATGTTCTAATTCATAATGTATTAGTCGAATTATAACCCTTTAATATTCAAAATATTTTAACTATGGTTAAGGTTGAAATTAGTTAAAAAAGGTATTTAAAAATATAATGTTCAAAATAACAACAAAATATATTTCAATTTGATTTTATGATAATATTTAAGACATGAAATATTTTTACTTTAATTAAAAAATATTTTAAATAAATATACTTTACAAATACATTAACTATATTTAAATATTTTTTGGAATTCCAATTGTGTCCCTTCTGACCCTTATAAATGGAAACACATTTTCTCATTTATTTAAACATTAAGAGATACAACTCAAAAAACCATTAAAAATATAGTATATATTCCATATATAGAAATAAATTGTTTTATTCAACTTGAAAGTCCATTCAAAGTATCCATAATAAGTGATCTAATGGAGTCCAAACAAAGAAGGCATAATCAACCGACATGACCTCTTTCATATTTTTTCTTCTCTAAACTAATTTTCATATTTATTATTCATAAAAAATAATTAATTTATTTTTTAAATATACATAAATTATATTATTATTATTATTTATATATAGTTATCTCCCCTATTTCTGTCAAATTGGATGTCAAATTATACGTCATGTGTACATGTGGACTACCACCACTATGTTGTGATACAATTAATATTCCATCAATTTATTTTATATATAGTTATTATGATGGATTTAATGTTTTAATAATATATTTGAAACATAATTACTATTTTTGAATTATAATTTAATCCCTAATTTCTTATATTCCAATCCTTTTCGAAAAATTTCAGAACTCGTGCATATATGTGGACTATATCATCCATGAATCGATATGAATGGTTTTTCATTTACCATTTACATTGATGGTAATAATGATAGAATAAATTGAAATATATAATATTTTTGATATAAAATTTTTCCTATAAATTTGAATTATTATTTAACTTTCTTCCATTTGATCGATTAAAAATTTAAAATAGTGTTCATGTACATCTACGTCAAACAATCACTAATAACATTATAATGCAATTTTCAATATTTTTTATTAATGGACAAATATTTATATATATACTAAATATATATTTTATTTATTTCATAATTAATATTATATATATGAATTTACCATGATCAATGAAATTGGACCAGAACTATAAGTCCAAGGTTCTCACAAGAAAATGAAAGAGTTGACTATATAAAATTGTGATTTCAATAAGGATTTATTAATAAATTTGAGTAAAAATGTTTTAAAGGGGTTATATATATTATTATGAGTCTATAAAAGAATATATATTGTCATTATAATATATTTAAATTTTAAGTAATTGTTGTTAAATAACTATTGAATCATGTGGAACTTGAGGTATGATATTTTGATTTGCCTTTTGTTTATGTTGGTCACTACCAATTCACTAATTCTTTCTTTTGGAGGATTTTATAATGAAATTGAATATAAATAATAGTGATTTCTAATAAATTTATATGGAGATTAATATACATATATTTTTCACTATTTCATGAGGTTATGAAATTAATTTATATTAAATTAAATTTTATGATCCTTTCCTAATGAATAATATTCATTTTCATCTACTATAGATAATTCATAAAAAACAAAATTAATTTTTATTTTCCCCACAATAAATACATAAGGTATTGAAATAATATTTGTTATTGAAATATGGATTCATTGATCTCTTCGGTCGAAATTATTTTTCCTCTATATCCATTTTTTTAAATACTATTATTCATTGACTTATTATGGAAATTTTTTGACAATAAATAAATTTTATTAAATATGCTATAAAATAAATTATATTCTTTTTCCAATTCGATTATTTAGACTTCTTTACATAAAATGTGAATCAAATATTTATGTGAAAATAATAAATATGAATGGAATTTTACACCTTCGTGAATAATAAATGATTTGGAGATTCATTTACTAGATTCCATGTTTTGTTTACAAATTAAACGTTTTCAATAATATTTTTGATATTTCTATATTTAAATATTTGATATAAAAATTAATATTTTTTTCCTCTTGGAATATTATATTTATATTTTAGATTAATTTTTCATGTATGATAAAATATAAAGATGATATAGGTTTTCAGGATAATAATATAAAATGGATCGATATATATTATTTTTCTAGATGACTTATGATGATTTAGTATTTTGTTGTTGTCACAATGTTATGAATGATTTTAAGATTATGTGATTGGAGAGCCCAAAATTACATAGCCCCACAATTCATTGGGTAAATATTAATCATCTATGAGCTCAATGTTTATTTTGGAGGTCATCTGAGGCAAAAAATACGTCACATGGAAGGACATACCAGGAAGAAATGAAGGTCCATGAATGTTTATTTAATTCAAAAATTATGTACGCAATCTGTTTTCCAAAGATTCTCATGAAATAAATGACTTAGTGTGTAGAATTGAAATAGTATTATTATTATTATTATATAACATTTATATCACTATATTAGGAAAATGATTTTATGAAAAAAATTTATTCAAAGAGATCATGTTCACGGATCACATTATGATTCACATTTTATAAACTTCCATTATTTATGCAGTGACTAATTGTTATTGATTATAAATTTATTTATATTATTTTAAATGATTATTCACATGTTCTAATACATATTAGGGTCCTGTTATGTTTAAATTATCATTGATATATCCCTTATTTACCATTATTTTGAGTCAAACATCACTATATATTATGTATTTTTTTCGGAATTATGTAACTAAATGTTTTAGGTATCTTGTTCATAAGAAGGGTTCTAGTTGTGAAGAACTAATAAAGAGTAGATGTTGATCGTTTATGAACAACATTTTTTTACAAGATTCCTAATAAAATATATAAATATATTTCTGGAATTGATTATAATTTTACTTAGTGATTATATATCTAATTATATATAATAATAACAGATGAAATTCATCATTCATAATAGAAAAACCATCCCATAATATTATATTATAAATAAAAATAATAGTAACATTTAATGTAGTTCAAAAATATAATCATGATATAGATTAAAATTTTTAACTACTAAACCTATTTTATTGAAATAACAAGTATCCTTACATATGATAAATCATTTATAGATGGTATAAATATTTGTAAATAACAATAAATTAAATGATTTTTTTAATAAAATGTAATTATATTAAATATATATCACATTTATTTTCAAAAAATAAGGTGAATCAAATGATTATGTCATAATTTATTGATGGAACTCATTAGAAAAACAATCTTTGTAGAAATTTAGTCATTAATCTAAGTACATTATAATAAAATAAATTGTTGGGGACATCAAAATCCACAAAAAATAAAAACAATAATGAAAATTATCAATGTAAGAGAATATTAACAAAAATATTCTAAAAATAAATATTACAGATGAGATGTTTTCAATGATAAATGAATGATTTTTTAAACAATATCATAATAAAAAATAAATGGGATACTAATAATATATGGAATCCCAAATTATTGGTCAAATAAAATGTTATATATGAATATTAATGAACATGTTGTTTTCAATATGAAGGTGTATGATGAAATAATTCATTCTTATTTTATTGAAAATAGTTTTTATGTCTTCATTATAATTTAATATAAATTTATCAAATATTTATCAATGCATGAAAATGAAAAAATTATAATCCCAAATAATTAAAATTAAATAAAAATAGAATTCATTACGATAATTAATATACAAGATTTCCATTTAATAAGAAGAATATTTATTTTATTTTTTAGTTATAGGAAAATTACATTACTTGAGTCCGTGTTTTTCATTTTGATTCATAATCCAAATGTATAACAAGAATATTATTGAAAAAAAATATTTCACAATATTCTTGTTTATTTATAATTATTATTTTTCATTTCTCACCATTGGAAAATATTTATTTAACATTAATTAAATATTAATTGTTTTGAGTACATGATTATTTGAATTACTCCCGTTTCATTTTGATATAGATATGTATGTCATATTAATTTATTTTCTAGTTATAATACTAAA
The DNA here is from genome assembly GCA_963277665.1 of Viscum album. Classification (NCBI taxonomy): domain Eukaryota; kingdom Viridiplantae; phylum Streptophyta; class Magnoliopsida; order Santalales; family Viscaceae; genus Viscum; species Viscum album. Next base: position 1,528,980,400 of record OY728120.1, on the reverse strand, counting down.
GATGTGTAAGAATTCATCAAATTTGATTTTATTTGTGATGAAATTAAAATATATAAAAAATATCACTTATTGTAGTGGAAATCCATATTTCATTAGTTTAATATTTATTTAATAATGTAATGGATTTATAATAACATTAATAAATAATAAATAACCAGAAAAAATTAAATCACCGCATCAATAGTCATCATGAAAAATAAAGAACTAAACTTATGTTAGAAATAAATTCTTTTAGTGATTGACCATGATTATATTTAAATCACAATATCATTTTATGATTTTATAAAGCCACTTCCCATGTATTAATATAGATTCGTACTACGATAAATAGATTCCAATATATTGTTGAAGAAAATTTTTAAAAATTACTTGAGTCATCGTGTCCTGTATAATTAATAATTTTTAAATAATTTAGTTACTTTTAAGGATAAACACAACCATAGCATATAATTATATACTTTTAGACTTTTTAATGTGTTTTAAAAATATCTCATTTTCATTATTTTAATGTCATAATGATGTTTCTATTGAAAAATAATTTTGACAATCATCCTTGACCATGAAAACAGTTAAAAATTGATTAATTAGTCGTTCTAAAAGCACATAATGGTTTAAAGTTTGTTGGAAAGGAAAATTAATTGATGGAAGAGAGTTTCATAATTGTGGTATTTTAATGATGGAATAAAAATTGATCAATATATGGAATTTTATGATACAAGAAATCTCATAATGAACTCATGAAATAAATGTAATTTCACTAAATAAATAATCACACTGAATTTTTATCTCATGATGGAATATTTTCATCACAATGAAGAACTTATCTCATCAAAATGTGTTTATAATGTAATAATAAATAACAAGTTTACCATAAATGATCATAAAAAGGGATATATTATGGCTAAAAAAATTTAAAATATATTTATTTCCTTTTTCCATATAAGGAAAATATATATCAAGGTGCCTCTATGATGGGAAAAGTAGTAATGTCATGTTAGGAATGGTGTAAGAAGCCCTTTTAATTTAAATAAGACCTGAAACATTACTTTTAATATATGTAAATTTAATATTTCACTCAATAAGTGTAATTAAAAATGAAAAATTCTTAGAAAGTTGTTTTAAAAAAAGCTTTTTTTTGTTTATTAATAGGTCATGATGAATTTACATGGTGTGGAAAACATCAGGATGATTAGTGAATATATATTATCCAAGGTCATAGGTGGATGTATTTTGGGAAGCATTTTCATTAATATCCAATGCATTGGAACCTGACGAACTATCATTAAAAAACATTTCAATTACATCCATAATGTAATCACTATTATGAATTTTTTTCACCAGTCTTTGTTAACTTCATTGTTTTGGGCATGTTATTTTTATCCTAATTTACATTTTTTAAATATAATGTATATATTGGTTTACACCTAATTAGATTATGGAATTTCCCTCCAAAAAAGGATTAATCATTATTCTATCAGTTTCATGATATCCATAATTGACAAATTATAGTAAAATTTCTTAAAAACTATTTTATCAACAAGATTACTATTTATTAATTCATAAAAAAACATCACATATTATTTTCCCATCAGATCATATGTGAATCACTATCCTTCATATATGATGATATATCCACATATCCCTCTTTATAATCCACTAAATTTCATATGAAATTTAATCAATACCTACATAAAAAAGCATTATTTAAAAAATATCCACTATTAAAATGTCTATTTTTTTATCTAGATTCAATACCTTTACAAGAATAATATTCCAAAAAAATCTTTGTGTTTAATGAGTTCTTTTGGCACATCCTTACATTTTAAACATCCCTAAATTTGTTATATTTAATTCACTCCTAACTATCCTACCTTCAAGAAACTCTTTTTCAAAAACTATTATTCATATACAACCACCAGAACCCCATCATTTTCATTGATAACCAAACCTTCATGAATAAATCATGGTATTTACAGTCTAATAACATTTAAAATAATATTTTCTATCCCCAAAAACCCAAATTCTCTAATTTTTCATTTTTATAGATTTTACTCATCAAAATCCATCATTGTTTATGTGTAAATGTACTCAAATTATTTATCCATCCTCTTAGTGAATATAGTTATTTGTTTACTATCATGCATTATAATCCCTCAATAACTCTATATGGTGATCAACCACTCATAAAACACATAATATAATATAGAATTAGTTAATCACATGTAGAGAAATATGAGTAATAAGAAAATATTATAAAGGAATTAATCTTTTCTGCACTTAAGATTCACTAAATCATTAACATCATCCAACATAGATCATAATTATTCTCTATTATTTTTAGTCCATTGAAGAATAGTTTATGAATTTTCATCTTAATTCCTTAGACTCTCATGATTCTATAGAATCATAATGGCCAAAAAATACTACTCTCACCACATCATTTCATATACATTTATAACATAGAATATCTCTCCCAATTTATCATCATTTCTCACTCCTTTAGGGTGTTTCCATGATTCACACCCATTCCATAAGAATACTTCTCACGAAATATTATTGAACAAAATGGAGAATCCTTTTTTGAATTTATATGGAAAACAAAAGTGATAAAAAAATATAGAAATCCAAGGCATACATAAAATAATTGATCCATACATCCATACTATCTATTTTTAGGAGTGTCAAATCATCATTTTGAGAAAAAAGTTTCTACATAATGCTAACTTGTGAATGGATTTTATCATGTTATATATGGATTGATGTTATATAGAATGATTATCCAATTTCAAAAACCAATGATCAACACTGTACTTCATGAAGTAATTCATGATTAAAATATGGCTACATCCGTGAATTATGGATACTATTTTACCTATATTACCTTTGTTTACATTATTTTCCTTTCTGAACGTCAATAATATTCCTTATAGGTTTATATATTTTGGAATTTCACAATTTATGTTTTTTATTAATAAAGCTGATATCGAAAATGAATTTATATATAAAATTATTAATGTATCATGTAATTAGTTTATTTATAAGAAATTACTTGGATTAAATGCATTTTGAAACATATAAAATGTAATCCTAGTTCACTACATTGTTATGTACTAATGTCTCAAATGAATATGTATTTATTTTCTGAAATATTCCTCCATAACATAGTCACCCATTGAAAGCATCATATCGGAGGAAACAAATTTTCTAATATCATTATAACCATATATTCTAAATAATTTCTTAACCTCTTCACAATATTTTTTTAACATATTTATAGAACATACATTCCTTGTGTTAGATACAAATTTAATTATCTTTAACTCTTTTTTTATCCATATTTTTAACTCCTAATTCATGAAATTTAAAAAAGTACATGGATTGTTGATTATTTGAACCAAAAATGATAATTCAATCAATCTATATGATGACATCATCCTTTTATGAAATTTATTTTTGATATATATATAATAATAAACATCACTAATAAGAACACTAACGTTAAAATCAACTAAAAAAAATTTATTCTCTTGGTGTCCACTCAATCACATAGAGTGCCTTCTACAGCTAGAAAATGATTTTCTAGAGTTCAGGGAAAAATAATTTGATTTCTCACTGTAAACCACTTATTCTTGTAATATTTTTATGTAAAAAATAATTAAACATGACGGATTACATTTATTATATCCTTGAAATAGTCTCCCTTCTATAATTCCTCTTATTTCGACTAACTTATTCATGCATCACTTTGTGCCAATTATCATATTTATTAGATTATTTATAGAATTGACTATCTACATTGATTGAAAGTGTGGTTTTAAATAGGGAATTCATTATAATCACTTCTATCAGTTAATCTTCTTCTCTGATGATATTATTCTCCTCAATTTCATCTCTAATTTTAGACTTTCTATAGCATGTTGGGTCTATTTATTCATGAAATAGTAACCATCTTCTCCAGAATCGTCATTATCCTATCAAAACCGTCTTGACCATTTCATATCCTCATCACTCACATCAATATTCAACTAACTATTTTACTATATAACATTCTCATTTTCCACTTGGTATACATCCTTATTATCTATAATTGTTTAATATATATTTTAAAAAAATATATTTCTTTATTTTACATGATTATCCATTGAAAATACCTATAACTCCATGAGTATCAAACATCACGCATTTCTACATATTGATAAAAAACATATAAATCTAGTGAGTTAATGTAATTTAAAATTAGATTCTATCCATGTCACATCTCATATAATCTCTTTTCTTACCATATACATGACAAAGTACTTTAATAAATATAGAAACATGGAATGTATGAATCTACATATGATTTCTCTAGTAGATCTTTCTCAAAATGATACATTACTCTAACATCATTTGTGATCCGGTTTCTTATTTCAAGTACAACATTAATTATTGAGTTTTCAAAACACTGACTTGGTACCTTATCACATGCGTCTCAGAGTGATCTCTAACCATAATGTTATTAATCTCTAATCCATTTTATGTTTAGAATTTTAGAATCACCTAATAATGTATATTTTCATCCTTCCTTGGATACTGAGTAATCTAACATAGCACATTGAACATGTGGGTGATGAACATCATCTAAATCATCCTATTATAATTATAATTAAATATCATATATTACCACTTCATATCAATTTCTCTTATTTTTATCAATACACACACATTATCCATCACTAATTCATGAACCCTAGATGAATTATAGTATTATTTCATTGATCCCATTATTGAATATTATCTTTTTAATAACATCGATGATTTTTGTCTGATCATGTGACATTTTAGGGATGTAATTAACAATATAAATTTTCACTAGGTCATTAAATGTCTATTAGAAAAAGTGTAGAATGTGTTTATTCTGTACTCTATTTTTTCTTCAATATATAGAAAGATCATATATTTTTCATTACTGATAAGGTATAGATTCACAATTGACAACCACCCTTTTATCATGATTGTACAATCATTCATATTGATGATATTTTTCTTAATGTTGAAATTTGATACATTTCATGATTTACACAATTTACATAAATATAAAAATTTCAAACTAAGAAAATCAACATTCAATACATCGTTAGGTGTCCAATTATTTTCCCCAAAATCAAATTATCTTGATATAATTACATTTATACATTATTCATTTCTAAATCTAATGAAACCATTAATGAAATACTTTTGGATTTTGACCAGAATCTTATTTATTATCTAATGAGAAATGCATCCATTAATAAGAATCAACAATAAAAACTAGTCAATCTATTTTTGGGAAAAATATTTAACTATTATATTATTAGGTAATTTATTATAGATTTGATATTTTTCATCTCACATATTGGTAATTGAAATTGGTCATAATACATTGAATCTAAAATAATATCCTTATCGTGAGAATATAAAAAATGACTTTATATTTTAATATTGTATGATGATTCATTTAAATAATTTATATGACATCCATAATTTTTTATGGCCACACTAATATATATTATCAATAATTAATAAACAACCATATATTAATATAAACCACAATAAAACTAGTTACCTGAAAAATAAATCAAATAGAATTTAATTTATAAATGATACAATTTTTGAACTTTTTCTTTCCAGTACAACTTTTGACCGAAAATACCCTTTTCAGAGTATCAAAATTATAAATATTTTAACAAATACATCTATGAGTACTATATTATTTCAATGATAAAAAATCACTGGTAATCTTGGATATTATATATATATATTATATTTCATATGATAACAAACATTCAACTATGCTCTATGTGCTAGTAGCCTAGTATCAACCATTACGTCCTTCTATATTTTGGTTTTCCCTATACCAGGTTTTTCTCTCTAATATTTCATTATATTTGGTATAAAAATCATTAATTTTTTTTTACAACACCATGAGTCTCCTTTTCTTTTTTTATCTTGTTCCACACAATTTATAGATTAATATTGAGTATTTATCAATCTATCATATTCATCAATTTTTATCCACATTTTTTTGACCTATCCCACAATAAATTCAATACATTTTAATCACTAATTCACTTTTTTGTCCAAACCATTGATGATTTGGGTTTCTCTTTGAAGTAGAGTTTGTACTAAAAAATTTCATTAAGAATTATATAATATTATGTTTCAGAATTTCAATTTCATCACTCAACTCAATATTCTCATCATCAAATTGTTTTGTGTAATTTTTTCATCCGGAAACATTTTGTTATATCTTGTTATGTTCTCTGTCAAAATATCTATTTCATAAAGTTAATATTTTAACTATACATGGAGGTCAAGTCACATTTTTGTGTTCATATATATAACAAGATTCAAATATATAAATTATGTAACTTGATACATGATTTAAATTGAAGAAAGATGAATTATACAATCAATGGGATGGGTGGTGATTTAATGCTAAAATAGAAATGATGAAAGTGGGTTTCCAGCTTCTCAGTGTAAAATATGTTATTTTCATCTAATACAAAGATTAATAAAATAGGATGTCGTATTAATAAATTTTGACACATGAGAATATATTTCATGGATAATCTCGTAAAGAATATTATAGCTCAAGATATCTATCATATTTCATGTGATTATACATTTAGATGTGACGTGTCATGACCAGTCCTCGGGGCCCATGCTGTGACTACCCCAAGCCTGCCTTACATAGGCCAGGGGCTGGCGACTAGAACCAAAGGGTTAGATCCCTAAGCCGGGAAGGCATTGCCTTTATAAAAGTAAAACATACACAATAGAGTACGCAACTTAAGTAAGCACTAAGTAAAAATGAGTACAAAAATAATTAATGAAAGGAACAGGGGCTGGAAATACAAGCCCAATAGTAAAGTAAAGGTCCAATAGAAAACAAGTACAATTGAAAAAGGGACAACAGCTAAAAAGGGCAGCTCCTAGAACTTCTGTTGAGTATCCTACATGAAGGGTAGGTACATATGTCCACCTCAGCACTCCACGTCTATCGGTCTGCTCCGTGTACCGTCACACCATGTAGTCCACCTCTGGGTACTGTCTGATCCTGGATCGCTCTCAGCCTCCGTCAACACTGTCCGTTGTCTGCATCCACCACAATGAGGTGTGGGAAAAACCCGTGCAAGGGTGATTATACGGTACTTAGTAGGGACCCTGAGACCCCGTAGGTCTCCCAGAATCCACGAAGGATAAACCACGGAAGAAATATAAAACCACGAAGTGTCAATGAACCATAATTAGGTATATGCCCATACATATACCTATGTTATCAATCTCAGTTTGACTCCAACTCTCGAGCCCAAGAAAAACCCAGTCTACACAGGAATGAAGTAAATCACATCGATTATAATGATAAAAAGTCAAGACTCTGCTCCCACCGGTATACATCATTCGTATAGCGATAGAGATGATGATATGTAGTCCCTGATTCAACTAAGATATCAGACCCACACAGGATACCAGACAAGCAATGATTTCAGACCCACACAGAATAAAAGACCAGATACTCTGTCAGACCCATACAGGATACAAGTATAGAGGTCAAACAATTGGACCCGCACATGATATAAGAACAATAGTCCTCGCCATCGAACCCACTGAGGATTCGAGTATGGTTGTCATCGCTGTCGAGCCCATGGAGAATTCTAGTACAGTAGTCGATGCAGTCACAGCGATCTCTAGGGTTCTCACACACAGAATGCTCGATTTCATGATGGTCCGCTCCTCGAGCAAAGGGAGGTCGATACATAAACTATCATGAAGTACAGATTTGATGTATCCTGAAGTTCCATCTCGTAAAAAGAAACCCAACGTGATAGACGAAACGTCAATCAGACATTCGGGCAGAGAGTTATTTGATTTTCAGTTCCAGGGGCCCGGTTGGAATTACACTCATTCCAATCCTAGACGTTTTACAAAGTTTTCCAAAACTCAATTATAGTATTGAAAAAGTACAGTCTCGTCGTAAGGGTCCTAGTGCCGCTGACGGTTCGTCGATCAGACGCACGGTCCAGAATTTATTCGCATTTAAGCGAAACGGGCCCGACACGTCAATCCCTGTGGGATGGAAGTTTGGACCATCCTGACTCGGTAGGTCCGACCCGGCTAAGGGGTCGGCCCGGCCCAGCGGGGCGCGGCCCGGCCCATCTGGCGCGGTTCAGCCCGCGGCTGGCCGAGAAGACTGGGGGACGCAGAACTCGGTTTTCCGAAACGGTGGCGCCGAGCGGTACCACCCTCCTGTCCGGTCGGCCAAAGCCGGCTGGTCCTCCCAGCATGGGCGGCCTGCTTAGGCGGGCTGTTGTCCTCTGCACACGGCGCCAGGCAGCGCCGCCGCCTTCTACCCTGCCAGACGGCGGCCGGTCGGTTTTCCACTAAAGCGGACCACGGAACACGGTCCGCAGTCCTCCACAGTGCACTGCCACAAGGCACCACAGTCCTCTTGTCCGGCCGGCTACGGTCCGCAGTTTCTTCTTTAGATGAGTGGCTCGGCTGCGGGCAGTGGTCTCTTCCGCTCGTGCGTCACTCGGTGTTTTGGTTCTCTAACGGGCCGGTGTGCGGCCGCCATTGTCACTGCCGCCCTCGTTCGTGGTAAACTCTTGTCGTCGCCACCTCTTCATCACTGCCTCTATTGCGAACAAAAACAAGGATCAGGTAGGGTCGTCGGGACATGTTTTTTTTGGCACGCTCCCTCCACATTAAGTGATAGTAGTTGGCCGGAGACATCCATGAAATTCAACAAAAAATGGGGTACATATTATTCACTTAAAGTTGTACTAACCCCTACTTTAAAATTGATGTCGCACGTAGATGAGCCATGGAATACAAGCATCACGATAGTCGGGTGTCATGGAAGATGGCGTTGCATAGAATGGTGTCGTCCCGTCAACATCAGAGGAAGAGAATTCAAAGACGACATCGATTCATTGACGTCTGGGTGCGTCCGAAGAGGAAGCATCGTTCGAGAAGTTCATTGCGTTCTTCGTCGAAGTGGGAGGTGTTCTTCACGGGATGAAGGTTCTCACTAATTCTCCAAGATTTCTCCCCAACAGAATAACAACCAACCCAATATAATAAATGGGGCCCTCTGATATTATAACATTTACATGCAATTAAAATTGATTGAAATAAGAGGTTCTAATTAATTAATGAAGATATTAATTATATGGGTTCTCATAATTAAGAGAGAACGGAGGGGGAAAGTTTAAAATTCAAAGTGGGGATGTAGAGAGTTTTAGGAGTTAATAAAGGGGGTTTCATGGGAGTTTAAGGGGTTAGGCTCTCATGTGGGCCCCACCACACATTATCCTTACATGGGAGGTTATGTGTGTGTGGGCCCCACCTCTAAATTCCACTTATTTGGAATACCAACCACTAAATAAATTAAATAAAATTGTGTGCACGTAAAGTAACACCACAATTTTATTTTAATTTGTTATGAATCCTAAAATTAAAAAATCTACACTCGACAAAATCCTACTGCGGTAAAGGTCCCCTTAAGCGAATACAGGCACTACGGGTTTATCGGTGTCCTCATATTTCAATTCCGACCACTTGTTAAAAAGATAGAAAAAACCAGAAGTATGTTTACTGAACGTACCTGAACAAAACTTCAGAAAAAGATTACGGGCACACCAGACCTTGGAATAAGGTGCAGTCAAAAACTGTGTACTCATAAAATTCCGAAAAAATTAGGAAAAAAATTTGGTTTGAAATTTCCAGGTATTTACAGTACCCCAGCTCAGGAAGTACATCCCCGTAAAGCTACAACATACACTAGAAAAACAAATGGGGGTACTTAGCACACATTTCATCCTCCCGCTCCCATGTGCTCTCCTAAAGGATCCCGTGCTGCCAGAGAACGTGCACTAGAGGAATCAACCATCCATGAAGGACACGCTCCTGTCGATCCTCGATCTCTACTAGAACCTCTGAGAATGTCACCCCATCATCGATGTCCATCTCCCCATGGTCGATGATTCGGGACGGGTCATGCACGTATCTCCTTAGGTGAGATATGTTTAAGACATCGTTCCCCCGGTGTAGTTGAGGTGGAAGGACCAGGCGGTAATCCACCTTTCCTACTCTGATGAGGACCTGGAATGGTCCTATGAATCTTGGAGATAACTTGTCGCCTCGATCCAATCTCTTTAGACCCCATCAAGGTGAGACCCGTAGGAAAATGTGGTCACCATCCTCGAACTGCAGTGGTCTCCGTCTCCTATCAGTATAGGAATTTTGTCTGCTCTGTGCATTCTTCATCTGCTCCTGGATGATCTGCACTTTCTCCGTCGTAGCCTGAACCATCTCTGGTCTTACAAGTGTGGACTCCCCTCGACCAGTACAACACATAGGTTATCTACATGGTCGGATGTACAATTCCTCATATGGTTCCATCCCGATGGTGGTGTGGTACAGTTGTTGTATGTGAACTCCGCCAAGTGTAAGTGATCCTCCCAGCTACGACCGAAGTCAAGGACAATTGCACAGAGCATGTCATCAAGAGTTTGAATGGTCCACTTAGTCTGACCATCCATTTGAGGATTGAAGGTGGTGATCAAGTGAAGCTGAGTCCCAAAAGCCTCCTATAACCCCTTACATAGCCGGTAAGTGAAATGAGCATCTCGGTCGGAGACGATAGTAGATGAAACACCATGAATTCGTATGATATCCTGAATTTAGAGGTGTACCATGCTCTCCACTGAGCCCTGCTTTCTGATTGGTAGGAAGTGGGCCGACTTGGTAAGTAGGTCTATGATCACCCAGATAGAGTCGTGTCCTCTGGAAGTATGTGGAAACCCCATCACAAAATCTAGGTATATCCCGTCCCACTTCCACATTGGGGACTCTAAGGGTTGTACCAAGCCTGTCAGAACCTGGTGCTCCACCTTCACTTGCTGAAAAGTGAGGCATCGTGAAACGTACTATGCTACAACCTTCTTTATACCTGGCCACCAGTGTTGTCGTCTGAGGTCCTGATACATCTTCGCCACTCGTGGATTTACCACTAGAGGGGAAGTGTTAAACTCCCTCAGCACATGCTCATGTAGAGAAACTGGTTCCAGGATACATCCCATGAAGAGAATGACATACTCCCCTCCTTCAAAATATCCATCAGGTGTCTACATTGTGGATATCTGAGCATGTCGTGTCTCACAGTTAATGTTCCCATGTTGTGCCTCTCTAACTCACTAATGAAGTGGAGGAGTGACTGTCCGAGACATATGAAAGGATTCTCCATCTCTATCCACAAATGATATCTGCAATGCGGCAAGCTGCTCTGTCGCCTCTCCTAGTAGTTGAATGCTCGATCTGATGCTGAGAGCATCTACTACAATGCTCCCTTCCCAGGAGTATAGAATATCTCGAATTCATAGTCTTGGAGGACATCGAGCCAATTTTGTTGTCTCAGGTTCAGGTCCTTCTGCAAGAATATGTACCTGAGACTCTGGTGGTCATAATAGACAGCAAAGCGCTTTCCCATCAGATAGTGCTTCCACATCGTCAAGGCAAATACCACTACTGCTAACTCTAGGTCATGGGTAGCATATTTATACTCATACTATTTCAACTTCCGTGAACCATATGCAATAACTGCTCATTCCTACATTAGGAAAAACCTAAGTCTGGTCCCTGATGTGTCGTAGTAAACTATGAACCCAACACCCTCCTCTAGTAGCCTCAAAACGGGTGCACTAGTCAACCTCTTCCTCAGCTCCTAAAAGCTTAGCTGGAGTCTAACTAACCACACGAATGGTTTACCCTTCTTATTCAAATCATAAAGCGGTGCTGCAACTACGGAGAAGTCTGGAAAAAATATCTGATAGTACCCAACCAGACCTAGGAAACTCCGCACCTCCATCAAACTCTTGGGTGGCACCCAGGAAAGCACTCCCTCGATCTTCATTGGATCCACTGCTATCCCAATCTCCGATATGAGGTGTCCCAAGAAGTGAACATCTTGAATCTTGAACTGGAACTTTGAGACATTACCATAAAGCTGGTGCTCTTAGACTGTGTCCAGTACTACCTGCAAATGGTAGGAATGCTCTGCCTTAGTAGTTGAGTAAATCAGAATGTCATCGATGAAGACTACAACAAATTGATTGAGGTAAGGCTGGAAGATCTTGATCATGAGACTCATGATTACTTTTGGTGCATTGTTTAGGACAAAGGGAATAACCAGGATCTTGTAGTGGCCATACCGACAACTGAAGGCTATCTTCTGCACATCCTCGTCTCGAACTCTAAGCTGGTGATTGCCTGTCTTGAGGTCTATCTTCGAGAACCATCATGATCCCTTGAGCTGATCAAAGAGGTCTTCAATCCGCAAGAGTGGGCTCTTGTTCTTCATAGTCACCTGATTTAGGAGACGGTAGTTGACACATATTCGTAAGCTCCCATCCGCCTTCTTGGTGAACAAAATCGTAGAAGCCTAGGGTGAATCACCGAGTCAGATGAAACCCTTCCCCTGCAAGTCCCCCAGCTTTACCCGCATCTCACGAAGCTCGGCAGGAGCCATCCGAAATTCTGGAGTAGATATTAGTGATTTCCTAGGGTACATGTCAATTTAGAAGTCTACCTCTCTTCCTAGAGGTAGTCCTGGAAAGCCTTCAAGAGAAATGTCTTCATATTGATCCACCACAATAGAAAAACTCGGACTCTGCTCATCAATTTCTCTGAGGATGAGAATAGCCAATTGATGTGTGATCGGCTTCCCTCTCCTCTGCCTAAGTACATCCTGCACTACAAAGGCTCCCTTCTCACCGGTGATGGTGAACCTGGTCCCATCAGTGCGGACACACCGCACATTTGGCCTAATACAGTATGTCTGAGCATGGACTGTAGATAAACTTTCCATAGCCAAGATGACGTCGTAAGGCCTCGATACTGCTACAAGAAGATCCCAACCAAAGCTCTTTCCTCCTACATTAAGCTCACACTTCCGGCACCAGTGCGTAATCGTCGAGTCTACTCTCGTAGGAGTATCTAGCCGTATGGATCGAGCCAATGGCTCCGTCGGAATCTTCGAGCTCCAATCAAGGGCAGCGATAATAAAAGATTGACTCACACCTGTGTCTATAAGTACTACAATAATGGTGGAGAAGACATAGATAGAAACTCGAATTATCTCAGGTGCACTATGGTCATAGGCCTCGAATTCCTAGAGTTGAGCCTACCTCTTCCCGCCAGCGCCTTGTGGTCGGGGTAGACCTCCTGGTGGTGGTGGTGGTGGTAGTGCCTAAAAACGTCATACACCACCCACTGCTCGACCGACTCCTCTTCCACATTCTCCTGCTCTTGGTGAACCCCCATGGTAGAACCTCTGCCTCTACCTGGGAGGTCCCTCTACTGTATGTTGCTCATCTTCAAGGATGTTCGGGTAGTAATGAGCCATGTGGTCCTACCCGCCGCATGCATAGAACTGCCTGCTCCTCCTAAGGTTGGATCTGTTTTGTGTGCCCCACCCAACTGAACCTGAATCCTAAGGTCGCCCACCTGATAACCTGGTCCACATGGACCTCTGAGACATATTTATACTACCGGCTGCATAAGACTCCACTACGTGTCACCCTATGGTGGGTCCCTCTACTGGTGTCTGCTCAGCGAGGAAACTCTCCACTAGAAGGGCTCACTCCAGCACCCCCGCATGTGTCAGAATACATAGGGGAATCGTTGAAGCTCTGATCTCGTTCCTGAGTCCCTACTCAAATTTTCAGGCCCTAATGAATGGGTCCCATATCATATCTGTGGTGTAGTGTGAGAGGTCAGCAAACCTCGCTGAGTACTGAGCTATAGTCATGTTGCTCAGCCGTAGATGTAGTAACTCCTGAATCCACACCACAAGAAGGGTGGCTGGAACAAACATAGAGTGGAAGAGACTCTCGAAGTCCATCTAGAGTAAAGATTCCTCATCATGAACCTTGACCATCAGGATCTACCGTCTACCTGTTGTTGCGTGCATGAGACTCGCGACAAGGATCACCATAAGGTCAGCTGGAGTCCCTAACAATCTTAAAAATCTGATGACAGACGCCATCCAATCCTCAGATACCTGTGGGTGTGTCTCTCCACGGAACCAAGGCGGCCTCTGTCACAGTAACTCATTCAACGCACTCAGGTGGCGTGCACTCTCTGCTGCTGGGGCGAGTGGTATCTGTGCCCTAGTGAGTAGTGGTACTACTGGTGCCTCTACTGTGATGGGGCCCTGCCCTGAGGCCTCGTCGCTCGGTGGGATGCCATCTCGTATGTAACATGGAACCCTAGGGGGATACCTTTGTGGGGACATCTTGAAAAGAAACAGCTGTTCCAAAGACAAATAGTATACCATGTGAGCTGAATCAAAGTAATCACAAAGGAATATTTTGAAACAAACAAGAAATAAGTGTATTCAGGCACTGAGTCAAAAATCAGAGTTCAGGGTCCTGGTGTATAGATATGTCGGCTGCCATACCAACACTGGACTCCTTAGACTGAATACCACACTCATTAATCATAACACTATTGATTCACATAAAGAATGATCAGATTCCTAAGTTTTGTGGTAGAACCGACTCCTTTGGTACCAATTTGTCAAGACTCGTCCTCGGGGCCCATGTTGTGACTACCCCAAACCTGCCTTCCATAGGCCAGGGGCTGGCGACTAGCCCCAAAGGGGTAAATCCCTATGCGGGGAAGGCATTTTCATTATAAAAGTAAACAAACACAATAGATTATGCAACTGAAGTAAGAATTAAGTAAAACTGAGTACAAAAATAAGTGCTGAAAGGAATGGGGGCCATAATTACAAACCCAATAGCAAAGTACATGTACAATAGAAAACAAATATAACTGAAAAAGGGAAAACAACAAAAAAGGGAAGCTCCTAGAATGTCCTCTGAGTATCCTACCTAAAGGGTTGGTACATATGTCTACCTCATCACTCCACGTCTATCGGTCCTCTCTGTGTACCATCACACCATGTAGTCCACCTTCGGGTAACATCCAATCATTTCTTGCTCTCAGACTCTATCAACATTGTCCATAGTCTGCATCCAACACAACGAGGTGTGGGCATAGCCAGTATAGGGGTGAGAATATGATTCTCAGTAGGGACCCTGACACCCATAAAGTCTCCCAGAATTCACAAAGGATATACCATAGAAGAATGATACAAGAATAAAGTATCAATGAACCCTACTTAGATATATGACCATACATAAACCTAATTTATCAATCTAAGTTCGGATCCAACTCTCAAGCCCAAGCACAACCCAGTCCACACAAGAAAGAAGTCAATCACATCGATTATAAGGATTGAAATTCTAGACATAGCTCACACACATATAAATATTTTGTATAGCGAGAGAGGTGATCTGATGTAGTAACTAATTCATCTAAGTTGTCAGACCCACACAAGATACAAGACCAGCTAAGCTGTCAGACCCACACAGGATACAGGACCAGCTACTCTACTGGACCCACAAAGGATACAAGTACAGATGTCAAACTTCTAAACCCAGACAAGATACAAGAATAGTATCCATCTCCGTTGAACCCATGGAGGATTCCAGTATGGAAGTTGTATCTGTCGAACCCATTGAAGATTCCAGTACTGTAGTCTATGCAGTCACATCAATCTCGAGGTTTCCCATACACAGTAAGTTTGATTCTGTGAGGGTCCACTCCACGAGAAAAGGGTGGTAGATACAACAACTATCATTAATTACAGAGTTGATGTATCCTGAAGTTCCATCTCTTCAAAAGAATCCCAACGCGACAGACAATGCATCAATCGGACGCCCGGTCTGATTGTTATTGGCTTTTCTATTCTAGGGGCCCGGTTGGAATTACAATCGTTCCAAACCCGGTCTATTTTCAAAGTTGTCCAAAACTAACTTATATTATCGTAAAATGACCATCTCATTGTAAGGTTCCCATTGTTGCAGACGGTCCATCGATCGGACGCACGGTCCAGAAGTTATTCACATTGAAACGGAACAAGCCCAGTTGGTCACGCCTGGTGGGCTGGCGGGGTGGCCCGTCCTTGCTCAGCGGGTCCCTCCAGGCTAAGGGTTCAGCCTATCCTAGCCCAGAGGCCATGACCCTACCCATGGCTGGATGAGAAAACTGTGGGGTTATGACCCCCGGTTTTCCGAAACGGCGACACCAAGCGGCACCGGCCTCCTGTCCGGCCGGCCGAAGCCGACCAGTTTTCCCTATGCGAGCGGCCCACTCAGTTAGGCTATTTTCCTCTGCACGCAGTGCCCAGCGGCGCTGTGGACTTCAGCCCAGCCTAATGGCGGCCGTCCAGTTTTTGGCCGAAGTGGCCCGCTGAGTGCGGGTCTCGGTCCTCCGCAGTGCGGCAATGATCCTCCTGTCTCGATGGCTACTACCGACCGGTTCTTCTTCAGCCGAGAGGCCTGACTGCAGGCCTCGGTCTCGACCACTCGTGTGGCACCCAGTTTTGCGGTTCTCTAATGGGCCGGTGAAGGGCCTCCGTTGTCTTCGCCACCTTCGATTGTCTTAAACACTGGTCGTCGCCACCTATTCATCACTGCATCCATTGCGAACAAAAAAAGGATCAGGGAGGGTCGTCGGGCTGTGTTTTTTCGGCCCTCACCCTCCACGTTAGGCGATAACAGTTGGACGAAGACATACAAGAAATTCTACTAAGAAAGGGGTACAAATTATTCACTTAAAATTGTATAAACCCCTACCTTGTAATTGACGTCTCACGTCGACGAACAGTGGAAGATGGGCATCACGATAGCCGGGCGTCGTAGAAGACGACACTGTGTAGAACAGTGTCGTCCCGTCAACGTCAGAGGATTAGAATTCGACGACGAAATCGATTCATTTACATCGGGGTGCATCGGAAGAGGAAGCATCGTTGGAGAAGTTCAATTCATTCTTCATCGGAGAGGCATATGTTCTTTGCAGGATGAAGGTTCTCCCTAATTCTCTAAGATTTCTCCGCAACAGAATAATTTCCAACCCAATATAATAGAAGGGTCCCTCCAATATTATAACATGGCCATGAAATTCAAATTAATTAAAATAAGAGGTTCCAATTAATTAATGAGTATATTCATTAGATGGGTTGGCATAATTAATAGAGATGGGAGGTGAACAATTTAATATTCAAAGAGGGGAGGTGGAGAGTTTTAGGAGTTACTAAGGGGGGTTTCATGGGTGATTAAGTGGTTAGGCTCTCATATGGGCCCCACAACACATTATACTCACATGGGAGGTTATGTTGGTGTGGGACCCACCTCTAAAATCCCCTTGTAGCAAATAACCACCACTAAATAAATTAAATAAAATTTTGTACACTTAATGTAACACCACAATTTTATTTTAATTTGTTATGAATCCCCAAATTAAAACTTCTACTCTCGACCAAACGTAACAGAAGTAAACGTCCCCTTAAGAGAATACAAGTTATGTGAGTACATCGGTGCCCAAGAATTTCAATTCCAAGCAGAGGTTCAAAAAAAAGAAAAATCTGCATGTAAGTTTACTGAACGTACCCGAACAAAACATCAGAAAAGGATTCCAGGCACAACGGTCCTCAGAATCAGGTTCCTTCAGAAACTACGTACTCATAAAATTCAAAGAATATAAGGAAAAAATTTCCCTTCAAATTTCCAGGTCCTCACATGACGATTGGAAAAATGTGAGAGATTATTGTTAAGATGTAAAAGCTATAATAGTAATGGTAATTTATATTCAAAAAATTGTTTCTCATTAATTTATGTTGACTAATATAACTATGATACAATGATGGGAGGTGATATTATGATTAATTAATTGGTTATTATAGAAATATTATGGGGTTGATGTTCATGAAAAATAATTATAAAGTATCCAATTGAATTTCTCACGAGAACTAAAATTATAAAATGATATGCAACAATAAAATTCATTAACCCTAGACAAATAATAGCCTATAGTATTTCAATATCTTTGATCAGTATTGTCTCATGAATATTGTTATAAGGATTCAAATTTAACATCATGAGATTTTATGAAATAAATTATTCCAAAATAACTTTAAATTTTTATGGATTTTTTTGCATTTAACAAGTGGAATAAAATTAACTAAACAAAACATCATGTTTACATTATGTTGTACGAAACATCAATTCCCATTGGTGATATATTTAACACATAATCCTAAGTCTGATTAGAAAATAATATACTTTTAGTATTATTTATTTAACATAATTGTTATCACCATGTAATTAGAGTGGTATTAATGAATATTATTCCCATAATTATGAAATTATATTTTAAAAAATTTAATTATATTATATAATAGGATAAAAACTAATTGGAAATGAAAATAAATTCCAATTAAATATAATGGATGTCTTTTTATGAAAAAATATTATTATGACTAAAATAAATTTTCATAAAGTAGTTTTGTTGCCATTTAATAACACACCTCTTTTAAACAAAAAATTTCTAGAAATTTTGAAATTTTTATTTGAGAAAATAACCTTTTTATAAATAGGGTTATAAAAATTTACTTAGGTTGAATGTAGGATAATTTTATGAGAACTTTCATATTTTGATGAATATTAAATGTCATCAAATCATAATTAAAAACTAAGTTTTCATCTATATAATTTTTATTATTAAATTATAATATTAATTGGATATAAAGTATAATTTTGTAATTTATACATCAATTAATTCATTTCAGTTAATTAAAGTAATTTTTATAGGGAATTCAGATATAAAACATCATAATATTTTGACCATTTAACATTAAAAAAACATTTTTTTCCCATATACAGGATTAATTTCAAACTAATTTATACAAATTGTTTTAATGTAATTTTAATAGTGATTATATATTTAAAATAAAAATAATTTAAATTTTTATAAATTCTAACTTATTTTTTCAAAAAAATAATAGTGAATGTAATTAAAATTAATTACAATGATTAAGGATAAATTGAGTTTACATAGTGGTTAACCATTAAGATTAAGGAGCCAAATGACCTACAAACTTTTGAAAATCATTTTTTAACGACATGATCCAACAATATCACATCCTATATCTATTTTGGTTCATTATATTTAGAAATTATATAATAGAGACCTCTCAATAGTATATTAATTTTTATTTTTACAAGAATGACACTTCCCCTATACTATAAATAGGCACTAACCCGATCACATATTCACACAAATAAATCAAATTTAAATTATAAGATACCAAACTAAGTGATCTCTAAAAA
Organism: Viscum album; assembly: GCA_963277665.1. NCBI lineage: Eukaryota > Viridiplantae > Streptophyta > Magnoliopsida > Santalales > Viscaceae > Viscum > Viscum album. The sequence goes on along the minus strand of OY728120.1, from coordinate 1,528,961,141 downwards.
CCTCAACCATACAAAAATATTCCTGATACAGGGAAAAGAATAATGGGAATTCCTTTGGTGTAAACGAAAAAGAGTTACCCCAAAAAAAGGTAACATTCTTCCCCAATCGCTCATGTTTCAGGTCATCCTCCACCAATTGATTTACGGTTATTCAATGATAATATAAAATAAATTTTATATAAAATATAATATTATGGTTTAATGTTAATGTTTCAACCAATTCATACACAATAACGAATCAATTGGGAAACCAATATACACATCAAGTGAGTGGATAACTACTACCTCACAAAAATATGTTAATGATTTTTACATTAAAACCTCTCATAGATGAAAATTATGATTGAAAAAAATTTTATATGAAAAATATGATATTTATGTTTTCTGAATTCTATTTAAATTTTTTTATGTGATATACCGTAAATATTTCTATTTTTTAAAATGATAACATCATTTGTGGTCGTGTGGACTACCACATCCTCAAAGCGATGTAATACCTTCAAAGAATTCATGGAATTTATTAAGGACAGGTTTAATTAACAAAATTTTAAATAAATATAAACTATAAAAATTTTATTACATTACTACGTTATTGGTTATATAATATTCTTTTTCCCTATTACTATATCACACACTAAAAATTCCATAACATTATTTCTGGATGTGTGGACTACCCGCTTGATAACACGATGTCATTATTTTTAAATAATAAATTTTATTTATATATAACTAAATTAGATCAAATAATATGTTATTTATTATATAAATATAATTCTATTATGTTAAAATTCTCCTTACTTATTTCCATAATGATCATTGAAAAAATGGTAATGTTAATAATGCGTAAGTCAGACCTATCATTTCCATGGTTGTAATGTTTGATCATTTTTCATAACTAAAACTCATGATATGTGTTAAATGTATTATTTATTTATAAGTATGATTATTATTTCATAATTATTATTATGGGTATGTTTCATATAGTTACCAAATTGTTCATATTTGACTTAATCCAAATAGTTTGGACATATAAGCTAAATATAGTCATAATATGTAAATTAAACATTATTGAATATGTTATTGTATATAACATGATTATAAGTGAAAAAAAGTAATAATAATCTTTTAAATCATTATGAATAATGAAAATAAAATATATTACTTTATTATTTATAGGGATAGAGTGTTATAATAGAAAATATGACTCATGGTAAGGAATTGTTGCCTCACTTTTACATATGTGAGTCTTACACAATTTTTTACCCATGATTTCATTTCATTTATAAATATACATATCTTTTGTATTATATATCGAGAATATATTTATCATCAAAATATTTAATATTTAATTTTATTTTATTTCAATCATGAGTCTTCTAATTCAAAATGTTACTCAATTAGTGATTGATTTCATAATCGAATTTCTGTCATTGGGTTTAGATAATATGTCAATAGGTATTTTATTCATGTAATATGTGTGAAATTATCTATAATTTTATTTTACTATATTTATAAAACAATTTTTCAGATATTCATTTTTCACACATAATTATATCATTTATTTATTTTCCCTCCAATGATATGATCATTGTATGGGTTTTTCTCATCTCACTTTTACTTATTTGAGATATATACAATATTAGCCATGTATTTTGGTTAATTTAAGTATATAATAACAATAAGTGAATTTTATTATTAATATTTTAATATTGGTGGGTTTTTCAATTCAAATTTATTATGATATCTTAGTCATAGGTTTTATGCTTATCACGTTACAGATGTGGTAAGGGACTTTTATCACTAGATTCCTTCTCTGAGATGTTTGTTATGATATATAGACATCAATGTTTATGAGAGATATTTATAAATATCCGTTGACATGATATATCACTAATATCATTATTCTCACGATATTCAATATTTCCTTTAATTTTATTCCTTCGTGGAGCTTATGATTACAATTTTTCAATGTTGTAACTGAAAAACTATAATATTTTAGATTATTTTCCATAATATTTTTTATAATGATGTTTTATGGAAATTTCCATTCATAAAAATAAAAAATCATTTTGGTTACTTATCAACCAATATGGATATTTTTCATTAATACCAACCTTCTTAATTTATAGTATGAATTATTATTGATTCAAATTTATTTGATTGAAACAAATTTATTTCACATGGAATGATTATATCATAATGTTTTTATTTTCAAATCCTTTTTCATTTTTAAGGGTTGATTATTTCCTAAATATAGTGATATTGAAAAAAAATATTTCATGGTTTCGCGATGTCTCAAATAAATTGTTAGTGAACCCATTTCTTTTTATTGACTTATATTATCCTAAATATATTATTATGGATCCCATTTCATTTCATTTGGTTGTTCATATATAAAATATATTGTGTCAAATCCAATTTATTTTCCACAGGATGATTACATTCAAAATAGATTTTTGTGAATTCTATTTCTTTTCAATAGGTTGATTGTTTCCTAAATAGAAATTTATTGAACCCATTTCTTTTCCATGGGTTGATTATGTTTCACTACGATTCTTATTGAATCAATTTAATTTTCATGAGTTAATGATGTTATATGTATATTATATGTAAACACATTTACCTTCCATGGATTATTCATATATCAAAGAGATTGATAAGGAACGCATTTCTGTTACATTGGTTAATATTTTTTTTATTATATTCTTATAGAAATAATTTCCTTTCCCATGGTTAATCATTTTTAATGATATATTTATGGATCCCATTTAATTTTTTTGATTATTTATTTTTCATAGTGATTATTTGGAAACCAATTTCAATTTCATTGGTTAAAAATGATTTAAGGATGTAGTTTTTTAAACTATTTATTTTCCACTATTAAATCATGTTTCAAATATATTATTTTAGATCCCATTTATTTTATATGGGTTAATCATATCTCAAAGAGATTATTTCTTAAGACATTTATTTTTAATGGGTTAATGATGTTTCAATGTTATTAGTTTTGGAAAAAATTAATTTCTATGGGTAACCATGTTATACTGATATTTTTTTTGAACCAGTTTCATTCCCCCATGTTATTAAAAAAATTTAAAATGATAATGTTGGATTCATTTTGATTTTATGAAATATATGTTTATTTAAGTCATGGAAATTTTAAATTATTGGCGCAACATTATAGTATCAGATGATCCCATTAGTGATTATATAATGGGTGTTCCCAGATAGTACTTTGATGATTTGGTTTATGATTTATTTTGTAAATGTTTATATTTAATATCATATGTATGTTTATTCCAAATTTTTAAGGATCCATAAGTGTTCTATATGGTTTCAATGAGTTGATGTTCCCAGAAACTGATATGTTTTTATCATAATTTCTATGTGATTATAATGTTTTTAGTGATTGAGATTTATATCACATGGATCATTAATATTTATTCTAATGAATCCTTCCAATTCCTTTTTTTATATATTTTTGGGTACATGTATTTATTTCTATGAGTTTTTTTATTTTCTCATTTTATTATTTCATCAATCCCTTATATACTCAAATGATCATTTTGGAAATTCAATTGTTACTGATTTTGTCGACCCTTACTGATTATATGATCTCACCATTATTATAATTTATGTTCTCCTAGGTTTAAAAAATCATGTTGAATGATTTATTCCAATAATGTATTTCACAAGGATAATGTCGATGACCTAATGTGATATAAATTTTTTTTGTATAATTTGTGGTGATGTTCAATATTTCTGAACCATCTGGTTATGAGTACAAGTTTATTTGTATTGTTCATGTTGGATTTTTTTAAAATTGTATTAAACTCTATTACTAAAAGGTAGTACAAAATATACGTTATCCATGTATACAATTTTATTTTTTATGGTAATGTTGAACAAACCTTCGTTATAATTAACAGCATCCTTATAGGAAATTTTAGGTTATGGATTTTTACATAGGATTCATCTGTTCCAGAATTGGCCATTTATAGTTTTTATCAATGGTTAGTTTAGAGAAAATTGTAGATTTGGTTGTTTTCATATTATTTTATATTATAGTTTGTTGGTACATTCATAGTGCTATAATATTAAGGCTGGTTATATGTTGAATGTCTTAAGAAACTCTATTTTTGGTTTTTAGTAGTGTAAATTTTGAGGTTTTCAATGACATGTTTTGAGATTTTTTGGATCAATGTTTTTGTAACACCTAATATCATCATGATGTTTTTATGAGTGGATTGGTTTTTCAGTATAACTGAATAAAATGGGACAACTCCTGTGATTGATGAAAACAAATTTTCTCCATCATGGAAGTAGTGATTGAACCCATTAATATAAAACGTGCTTCATAGACTACAAATTTCATACAAGATATTCTAATTAGGATGAATTTTTAACAAGAAATGATTATTTTTATTATATAATAATACTTGATTTTATTAGAGGAATAATGGTTGATTTATCATAGAGGAAATTTATGATAAAATCATGTTAAATAATTGTTATGAAATATACTCGGGAAATTTTTCATCAATTTTAAGGATATATATTTATTGAATACTTTATATTGAAAATTTGGTAAAACTATTTAATTTATAATTTTAATGTACTATATAAATGAATTTATCAATACATGATTTCTCATATTGTATTCTAACTTTTTGGGTTAATATATTATTTTTGGATGAATAGATTGTCTCTCCATTATATGGTTATATTGTCATTAAAATTTTATTTTATTAGTTTATGTTTTATATAATTCAACATGAAACCTTATATATTTGAGAAAATATTGACACTTTGGTGACAATTTACTAAAATAATAAATTTTACACTTCATGTTTTTTCCAAGTGGTCAGGATTATATGATGTTTTTTTAATTCTTGGAAAATGATCATGAAACATAAATTGCTATCCTAGTATATTAAATTATAATGTAATGATGGTATATGTTTTCATCAATTTTTTTGGTTTTCATGTCCCTTAACTACCCGTTGATAGTTCAATTTTTTTACCAATGAAATCAATCACACTCTATAATTATTTACATATTTACTCTCTTACAAAATATGTTCTCTTTAGGTGGAATCCTAGTAATACATATCATCGAGTGACTTATATGATTTCCGCTTTCCTTTTTCCTGATTATTTTTTAATATCTAATTTTATTTTCTGGGTTTTAGTAATGGAATTATAATAAAATGATAATCATATGACGACAAAGATGAATTTCAATGGAGAAATTCATTTCAAACTATGTAGGTTATAAAATCCTGAGATTTTAAGTAAAATATTATTCTAAATTAATTTAAATTATTTAATTCATTTCCTTAATTGAAGTACAAAATTAATCATGCATCACATTAAACACCATGTATAACCAGTGTTTCACATAACATAGATTCACATTACTGACATATGTTAAACAGTAGCATGAGTCTTGTTAGGAAATTTTATACTATTGATATTATTGATTTTAAATAATAGTTATCACCTAGTCAATTAAAATGATAGAAATAATTACATTAAATAAATTATTAAATAACAGTTTACACATGTTACTAAAATTAAAACATTTTCACAAATTAATAGCAAATGAAACTATAGAACAGTTTAATATGAAGGATTTATTTTCCAGAAACACTATTATTATGATGAAAATTTATTTTAATAATAATAAATAAAACTAATCATTATTATTTATAGATAATCATGAAATTTTTATGTCAAATATTTAATGAAATCTTTTTAAATTCATCAAATAGCTTATATAGTGTGAAGAATAGAATAAATCTAATTTTATGAATAAAATTATGTATATTTTGAAAAGGTAGTATTACTTCTTATTAAATATTCACATAATTTTATTATAATTTTTCTAAAATTTATAATTTTTATTTGAAAAAATAAAATTATTTCTTGAAATAGGGATATAAAAATATCATTTCGGTGAAATGTTGTTATTTTATTGAGAAAATTCATATTTTGATTAATTGTAAATGACTTAAAATTTAACTATAAATTACTTATTAATCTTAATGATGTGTCATGTAATGTTTTATTTATAATAGGTATTTGATATAAAATTATATTAACTTTATATCATTTAATCCAATTTTGTTAATTGGAATCATTTTCATAGTTATTTTACATATGGAAACAGATCAATCTATGGGTCATTTTAACTTTAAAACCTACATTGTCACCTCATATGAGGGATAATTTTAAATTAATTTCATCCATTTCTAGGAGTTTAATTTTAAAAAACTTATTACAAATGTGATATAAGAATAAATATTCATTTCAAATTATGTCAAAAATATTTCTTACGAAAAATTTCAGAGAATGTAATTAATATTAATTCTAATTAATAAAGTGAAAATGAGTTTACATATGGGTTAAAAATTAAACATAACAGGTAAAATGACACAAAAATTTATCTATATCCAATTTTATATATGATATAGGTTAATATAACCTCTTCGATCAAATTGGGATCACAATTGGAGGAAAACTATGTAAGGTTTCCTTTTAATAGCATTTACCCTTTTATATTTATAAAATTTACACTCTCCTCAAATATAAAAAGTCGCACACCCCCTCAATTATTCACTAATACCAATCCCATTTGGATCATCCTAACAAGGAAAAATAATTTCCAAATAAACTTTCCCTACCCCTTGAGGATTGAATTTTGGGCAGATAAAATCCAAAGATGTATTTTCAGGTCGACCAAAAGGAGGTACCTGAAAAAATGTAACATTCTTCAATGATCACTCTTATTTTATTTCTTTTTCAAACACATAAATTATTATTATTAAATGAATATATAATTAAATTAGATTAAAAAATACATTCTGATCTTGTTAAATTACTTATTCTACCTATACCTACACACACATCCATCAAATGGGAAATGAATTTATCTTTTGTGAGTATGTTAAAATAATGACTAACAGATTTATGCTGTTAATTTATCCTTTAGACACTGTCATTAATGGTAATTTTACAGGAAAAAATATCTTTATATTATATATATATAATTTATTCATTACTAATTCTTATTTTATTTTAAAATAATACACAAATTCATTACATAATTTTTTGATAAATACGATAACATCATTTGTGGGTGTGTGGAAAACTACCTCCACAATGAGATTCAATTAATTTACAAATATAAATGAATATATTAATAAAAGGTTTAATTAACAATATTTTAATCAAGATAAATATATATTATATTAATTTCATGATTTCATTTTTTGAAATATAAAACATCATTTTCATTATAACACTTTAACACACTGAAAAGTGATTACATCGTTCATTGACAGGCAGACTACCACCTCCACGATGGTATGTGATTCCTTTTACATCAACAAATTTATATATTTAAATATAATATATTAAATAACATTAAATTTAGGATAAAATTATAAATTTAGAAAGAACGTTTTTACATGACTTCTTTCAATAAAGATCCTAGAAGAAATGGTAACCTTCCTTATGTGTATGTATGACCTAATGTTTCAATGATTGTAAAATTGGTTAATCTTTCATAACCATCAATCATTATTGGTTTTATAATTATAAATGATTTATAAATATTATAATTTTTTTTATTATAATTCTTTTTATTCAACCTATCATGCTATGTTTGGAAAGTTATGTAGAATACGTTCATACCATATTTCATAAATATTAATGATATTGTAATTGTATGTACCATGTATAGAAGTGAAAATATTAATAATAAACATGTAATGGTTCAGAATCATGTAAAAAAATTTATTCTAGAAGAAAGATGACAAGGATGACAAATTGGACATAGTGAAATGGATTCTTGTCTCCCATTTTCTCTATGAGTCAAACACCATTTTTTCACTAATTATTTCATTGATATGAAATATAAAATTCCATTATTTTATTATAAACCAAGAATAATTTTATAATATTTTTATTTAATATTTAAATATACATTATTTATTATATGGGGAATCTATGTCAATACATTCTCAAGTGTTAAGGGATTTCAGAACTCAATTTCTAATCAATGGGTTAATGTTCTATGTAATTGGTTATTTTATTCAATTAATTTGTGTAAATTCGCCCATATCTGTATTTTAATATCTATTAAATTTTATTTTTTGTATTTTAAATTTTCTCTCATAATTAGTTTATTGATTTATTTTTACTCTAATGACATAATTTTTGTATGTTTTTTTCTTTGTTCACTTATTTCTCTAAGTTATATTCTATATTCACTATTTATATTTATTATGAGATGTATTTAATGACTATTAAATATATTTTATTATTACTTAAAATAAATTTATGGGGTTTTACATATGCTTTTGATGATATCTCTTTCATGTTGTTTGTGATAATCATGTAACCAAAGCTGTAATGTTCTTTGGTCACAATTTTTCTTTCTTTGAGATGTTTCTTATATTTTACACCCATTTTCTTTTATGAGTTTTATATAAACTTATTCTTTGAGATAATATATTCTGAATATATATATTATCTATATATTATTAGTTTCTTTTAATATTAATCATTCCAAGGAATTATGATTCAAATAATGTTTAGTGGTATGTGACATAATAGAATGATTAAAATTATTTTCATCATGAATGATTCTAATGATAATTTAAATGAATTTACATTTATAATAATCAACAAAATTTATTGTTTATTATCATATAGTATGTATATTTTCAATTGATACCATCCTCATTTATTCTTAGGATTGATTTTTATTATTTCGAATAGATTTTATTGAAATATATTTCATTCACATAAGTTCATTATCTCCTAAATAGGTTGTTGTAAAGCCCTTTTTATTTTCCATGGGTTGATTATATCCTAAAGGTATTTATGTCAAAAATATTTCTTCTTCATAGAATCATCATGATTGTAAGAGATCTTTAATGATCCCATTTGGATTCCAATTGTTAATTATGTTATAAAGACATTTTTATGGAACCAATTTTATATCCATGGGTTACTCTTATTTAAATGTGATTATTTTGAATCCCATTTCTATACCATGGGTAGATTATATCGTAAATTGAATTGTTTTGAAATGGTTATCTAATCCATGGATTGATTATTTCGTAATGTTATTTTTTATGAATGTCATTTCATTTCCATGGGTTAATAATGTTTCAATTTTTTTAATTAATTCCTTTTGAATTCAACTGGTTATTATTATATTAGAGTAATTATTATGAAACCAATTTCTTTTCCACTAGATAATCACTTAATACTCTCTACTACATGGGCCAGAGAACCTAAAAATTGGGTGTTTTCATCAGTGTCATCACGTCTGAAAAATAATTTTATAAAAGATGTTAAATATACTAAAATTCCATCATTTTCTATCATTATATCTCCATCTTCGGGTATGGTGATTAAAATGGGTATTATTCCTCATGTCTCTTCTAATCATAATTTTGTTTAATACATGTTTAACATTTTAATGTTCTCAATTATTGCTCGCATACTAATCCCAAATTGTGTGTGGATATGGAAATTCGAATAGTTGAACATGATATTTTATGCAGTTTGGTGTTTTTATGATTGGAATATGATGGACATGGGAAGGAGATTTTTCCATGTTTTTTCCCAAATAATTACTGAATGAGGTGGTCATGGGGATTTGAATCTGTTTCTAAGAAGCCTTGTAATATTTTATTTCAATAAAAGGACTATAAATTTGATCCTTTAAATGTAACTAATTCCCATTTTCAAGTTAGGTTTCACATTTATATGATAAATTAGATTTATTAGCACCACCATATTTAATAGGGTATTTCCTCCTCTATGGGAAATTTGATAAGAATTGATCTCAAAAAGGAAAATCCGAAATTTGGTCAATTTGATGATGTACATATTGGGGTTGATATGAAAAGGACGTTAGTGGAGGAGGTGGTTCTCACAAACTGAGATGATAAAATTACCCTATGAATATTCTACAAAATTATGTTGATGTTATGTAGGGATTACAATTTAATTGGGAATATATTTATGGAATTCAGGTGGACTGTTATCTGTATCATTTTTAATATTAAGGATCTTGATGAATCTAACTACAAAAAGCTACTAATAGAAGGAAAAGAGATGACCCATCCAACTCTTTTCATCCCAGTCACGTTGGGAATCAGAGTAATGGTCTTAATGATGATCTTCTTGACCTTTTTATAAATGTAAAAATCCACTAGGTGGCTATGGAAATTATTCCTCATGATGTTCTAATGGTCCAAAGATTGGTTTTTATTTGAGTATACGATCTATATTAGGGGCATGGATATTTTATTAATCCTTCTAAGGAAGTTCTCTAATCAATGGATGTCCAAGATATGTTACAAGATGGAATCAATAGAAGAATTATCTGGAGAAGAATGAGCCCACACTATAGACATATAATGCTAGAATTTTTCTATCCCATCCTCGTGGGATATGATTATTGAATTTTTCACATGTTATTTCTCAGCAGACTCATATCCATGGATTTTATAATGATTTTATTTAGGATCCCTCACTACCCTTAGGGATTTCTACCATCCATTCCAGTCTGCTAATCATAGTGCATGGTCTAGAAAAACATGACTCCACTTCTACATGTCATGTGACTATAGATTTACCACATGATCTCATTCTTCTACAAAAATCCTGGTTCTACAGTCTCAGATGCATGCTCCACCACATGCATCCCATAATGGGACTCTGGTTTGTGATTCCCCTTTCAACCAAGATCCCTAAAATAGTGTGGCTAAGTGAAAGATGTATGATGGAACAACAATGGGACTTCATCATCCTCGTAATACATTTATGCCAATGTCTGGTGTGTTTTGGGATGATCATTCTGGTATTTATCATATAGTTGATGGATCTCATGATGATGGAAAGGCCTCAGAATCAGAGATCATTCATGAGAAATAATATAGGAGGACACAGAAGGGGATGAGAAACAAAGGGTAATAAGGATATCCCTAAAGGGTGAGTCAAACATTGGGAATGTTACCCCTCCATAGATAATGAATCTCTTATGAAATTGTCAAGGGCTCTAGAATGATCCCATGGTCAAGTCTCTTTAACATATTTTCATGACCAACGAACCCATTCTTAATGGTCTAGCTAATCCATAAAAGTTGTTTTCCAATTGGTGAGCTTCCAAATGGGAGGCCCAAGGTTATTCCATTGTTTCTCATAATCTTTTTAAACATGATGTGGGTAGCCTTTGGGTGATGAATCATGAATCCATCAATTTTATCTCTTGTAATCAAGGCTATCCGATTTTCAAAGTTTATAATTGTATGCAGGGATTCACCTGTTCTATTTATTTTATTTATTCCACTACCTCTAAAATCAATAGAAGATAATTATGGAGTGTACTGAAATTTTTTACTACTCATCTGCCTCACTATTTGATCATTTTAGGTGATTTTAACATGGTCGTCTAGTCTATAGAGAAAAAGGATCCCAACAATAATAGAGTTTCAGCCAATGTGTTCTCACAATGCATTAATAAATGAATTGTGGTAGAGGTGTCCACTATTGGTATTTATTTTAAATTAGGAAGATACGCTGTAAATGGAAGGAAGCCCTACAAAATGGCTAAGTTCCACTTATAGGTTGATAATAGAAATGTTTTTCAATGCACCTGGCCTCATCCTCCAAAAAACTTACTATAATCAAAATACCTTAATGGTTTAAATCTTTATGGGTGGTGAACGAATCACCCCAATTCCATTCATTATTATTAATTTCGTGATTGTAATATCAGGGTGTAGGGAAATTATCATTGATGCATGGAATAATGTGATCCCTGGTAGTACCCTCCATGATATGTCTCTAAAACTGAAGATTACCAAATAGATGTTATGGGAATTGAGATAGTATTTCTTCCCCAATATTAATGAAAATGTAATGTCTGATGAAAGTAATTTTATTCTCTAACATAACATCAATCAATTGTGTGAAATTTCATCAAATTTTATGATTCAATCCTTGTTCATGATTTATGACTTACTCAATACCAATGATAGTGTTTCCAGGTCTCAATAGGATGATAGATAGCTAAAGGAAGGTGATTAGAATTCAATTTTATTTCATCATCTTCACATGGAATGGAAAATAAAGAGTGGAGTTATTTCCATATCAATTAATGTTTGTTTTCTCACCTTATAAAATGATATCTCTAATGTGGTGACTTGATATTTTGATAATCCCTATTATGAAAATGGGGTTATGAGAACTCACATGATTATCAGTAAAATTATCATAAGCATTGTTGATTTGATAAATGCTAAATTGGTGGAATCCCCTAGAGGAATAAGGATAAAGAATCCCGGTTTTATTTAAACATTGATAGCATTGCATGTCTAAATGGCTTCACAAATAAATTCATCGTGTTCCACTGTGAAATTGGTCATAAGGTTGTTAAAAATGTTTTCATGGAGTTATTATCTCATTCCTATATGCCTTATGGTATCAATTAGAACTTCATTTCTCTAATAGAGAAGAAGGATAATGTTGTGTACATTAGGATCATTTGGCCGGAATTAATTTGAAATAGAATTCCCAAAAATATTATTAAAATCATTTCTAAGATATTGGGATGTGTGGTTAAGGATATCAACACCCCGATCCATTTTTTATTTTTTCCATAGAGGAATAAGATGATTTGTATTTTCATGGAATCTGAATGAATGTTTATCATGATAAGGAAGGTGATGTAGGGGAATTATGATTTAACGATTGAATTTTTTTAGGCCTTTGAAACATTAAAATAGAGCATTATACCTTATATACTTAAAATGCATGGATTTTCCACCAGATTTACCAACATGATTAATTAAATTCATAGGAGTTATAGGTTGACATTTTTGGTCAATGGATCACCTTGGGGCTTTCATTAATGTTCTTGGGGTGTTCAGAAAGAATATCCCCTTTCTAGGATCATATTTTCTCTTGCTAAAAATTATTTGAGTCTCGGTCTCGGTAGTCTAGTCCATGATGGCTTGTCTAATCAGATTAAATCTAGAAGGGATATTCACACACCATGTAATCTCTTGTATTCCGATGACATCTTTTTTTTGGGTTGGCTGGCAGATGGATTGTTTCATTGAGTAAACCTATCTTCATGCATTATGAGGATGTGGATGGCCAAGCCATCCGAGGGCATAAATCCTTTTTTATCTTGTATTTGGTGTCCATCAAGAAAGAAAATTACAGTTTCAAGGTATCTTGTTTTAATGAAAGGCTTTAAGAATTTTACCTACCATGTTGTACCTCTATATTAGGGTAATGATAGAAAGTGATACCTTGAATCAACATTCTCAATAATTTTTTTTAAAATGTAGTATTTTAAGTGTATGTCCATCTCCCAGGATAGAAGAGTCTACCTTGTAATCTCATTGAACACCTCTATGATTATTTATGTTTTTTCTATCAACAAATGGCCCAAATCACTCATCAAGATGATTCAAAGGCTTGTTATAAATTTTCTGTGGACTAGGTTCATTAATGAGAAGAATCTTGTTAATATAGTGAAGAAATATTGCATCAATCCAATTGATATATGTGGATTTCGGATTGAGGACTTTTGTCGTTAAAATGATGCCCTATTAAACAAACTCACTTTTAAACTTATTACCTCCAATGAAATTTCAATGGAGTATTTTTTAGCACGTCTCATCCTAATGTTGTGTGATGTCCATAAACATTAACTTTCATCATCAATCTGGAATTCCATGAAATACTCCAATAGTAGTCTAATGCACTTCATTATATTATTTTTCAGTATAAATTATTCTTTGAATGCATGAAAAATTCCATGGTTGACTATGTTGATCCATGAGCTTGTAGATTTTCCAACAGACTTTCTGAAAAACTCAATTACAACTCATTGGGATGATGGCATAAAGTCTTATGATTTCATTCATTCACATTTACATGATGAAATTTCATGATATATATTCATGGACAATGACATGCTCATCTAGTTTCCACATTACACTAACATTATCAGCACTCATGCCTGGTACCATTATATGTGTGATGGATATATCATTACACCTCATTGGCTTATGACTGGTCGAACCTTCTTCATTCCTCTAGTCTAGTCAATTATTTTCTTCTACGAAGAATATAAAAAAGAAGGATTACTATCTAAAGTAATATTTAGAGTACCGTCCTACAACTAGTTTCTTCATGCCCCTTATATCATGAATTAGTGGAATTTATTGAGTATGTATTTCAATGTTTTTCTTTCACTGGATGGTAATGGAGATACATTGAAGACATGATTGGTTGTTGGATTCACATGAATAGCCTTGATGAGCTGCTAGTTTATGAATCCTCAGTAACATGATGTCATTAGGATAAGAATATGTTATCAGATATGATAGAAAACATCGTTGGGTTTATCTGGAGATGATGAAATGGACTTGTCTTTGATAATTAAATTACATCCTTCCTCGTTGGTGTCATATCGATTAACTGGGCTATTTTCACTATTTCAAAGATCCAAACAGGTTGTATGAATAGTTTAATGAATGATCTCATTATCTTGAGATGTTTTTGTGTCCTCGGTATGATCAAAATACCATTAGTACTGATGTAGATTATGTGTATTCCAACAATTCCTTCTTGGTTGAAATTTAATGTTGATGGGGCAGCTTCAGGTGCACCTAGACCTTCGGGCTAGGGTGGTGTCTTCTTCACCTACTGAGGAATCGTTAAAGGTTTCTTCTATAATTAAATTGTACATTTTTCTATCGTTGAAGCTGATCTTTGATCTATGACCTAAACCATACCTTATGATGTTTCCCATGGATTAAAATTTCATTGGATGGAATCAAACTCAATTGTGGTACTTGATATCCTTAGGAGTCTATCCAGGAATGTACCATAAAAGATATTGCCATTTTGGGTTGTGCTTCTTCATTCTACAAGTTATCTCACTCTTTATATGACACCTTTATACAGGGATGATAATCAGAATGCAGATGCACAGTCAAAGAAGGGCATTGTGGACTCATGTTTGGAATGGCCCTTTTTGGCCCCAGATTTTGTATCACACATCGTTGAAGAAGATGTGTGTGGAACCATTTTCATTTATATATGGTAAAACCTCTTGTAATGTCATGAATTTGGTTTTGGATATTAAATTTGGTATGGGTGTTATCCCACCTTGACTATTTTATTATTTTTTAATTAGAGTTTTTTCTTATCCGTTTCTATTCCATGGGTTATTCAAGTTTCAATGATTTTTTTTGAAACCACTTATTTTTATGGGTTAATCATTATTTTAATTTGATTATTGTGAGTCCCTTTTCATTATCCTATACTAATCATCTATAAAAGATATTCTTCTGTAAAATAATTCTATAGAGAATTATTTTGGAAGTTGGTCCTATAGTCATTCGTATTTTTAACGATTCAGTATGTATTTTATAAGGGTTCCACGATAAGATAATTCAAGACAAAATATATTTTCCATCTAATTTATAGGTGATTATAATGTTTATGATGATCAATTTTAATTTACATGACTTGTTATTATTTGTAACACCCCAAGCTTCTACGGTACGTTTCCCTTTGAATAATGCGATAGCGTGTGTTGTACGCAACCTCGAGTTCTAACACACACCACAACTAATTAAACTAGCCGTTGTGAATAGTAATACCTAATTTTTGAAATCATATATATTCTATATTTCAAAATGGACTTCATTTTTGGATTCGGAATATCAAAATTAGCCTAGGGTGAAATTTTGGTACATTTCGGATAACTTTCATATTTTGATGAATAGTGAAAATTTCTAAATTTTAATTAAAAACAACTTTTTTAATCAAAATAATTAATAGTGATAAATTATGAATTTGAGTGGTTTTAAAGTATATTTAGAATATATTTTTACCATTCAATTTAATGTTTATCATTGGACATAATTTTACAATTAAACCGAACATAAACAAGTGTCAATCTTTTGATAGTTATTATCTCTTAAAAACACGCTTTTTGTTTTAACAGCGGGAATTAATTTTAAATTAATTTCTGCCACTTCTGTGTTTTGAATTTAGGAAAATGGATTCCATATTTGGAATCAGGATGTCCAAATTATGTAAATAGGTAACTTTTATTTTTAGACATTTTGAATAATTACTGCGGTAAATATTTTATTTACCATGGTTAAAGGGTAAATCCGGTAAATAAGGGTTAAAAAAATAATATTATAATAATACAAAATTACCCTAAAACGTGTCTTAACCCTATTGGTTGATACATGGTCGACCATGGGCATCTTTGTGTCAATTTTGGGACCCCATGGATCCACTTGTAAGTGATAATGACACTTTATTTTAATTAAGTTAAAATGAATACAAAAATGACACAAGCATATATCTTTTAGAAGAACAATTTTTACATAGGGTTATACATGTTGGATTTTAGATTATAAATATTCATTAGAAAGATAAAAAGATTTCCTACATAATGATATTTTATTTATAATTTTTAGACAATAAATAAGTTATTTTATTTATGACACAATGATGATGCAGTAATTACTATAATAGTGAAAAATTAAAATAATTGATATTATAAATACCCAAATAAATATAATATGAAACTTTTAATGAATTAAACTAATTTTCTAGGCTAATATGATATATTAGGATTGATTTAATGGACTTTTTTCGAAGTAATCAATCTGTTATGAGTTTCAAAAAAATCAACTATTGAATAGTGTCAAAATTGACATAAAAGAGTTCTTAAAACAAATATTATATTATTAATTGATATTAAATTCCTAAAAATCTAAGGTTCGGCCAAGAGACTTATATTA
Organism: Viscum album; assembly: GCA_963277665.1. Classification (NCBI taxonomy): domain Eukaryota; kingdom Viridiplantae; phylum Streptophyta; class Magnoliopsida; order Santalales; family Viscaceae; genus Viscum; species Viscum album. The sequence goes on along the minus strand of OY728120.1, from coordinate 1,528,944,270 downwards.
TGATAGGTTAATCATTAATGGACCACTTGGGGGTCGCTTGGATGTATATAGTAAGTTTATTAACCATATTATATAAAAATACAAAGAGGCATTGTAAAAGTGAAACTAATTAACTTAGAGTTAATACTTAAAGATAAGGTTAATATAAGTACCCAAACCTGTCTAAATTCTATTGGATGAGTTGTTTTCGACCTATCCCCACCTCATCCTTTGAATAGTCAACTTTGGAGCCTTTAGAAACCGAATATGAATTTATTATAAATTAATATTTCTAGCTTTTCCAAAGGTGCCCCTCACCCCTCTTATAAAAGGGCACTCCTCCTTCTCATTTCTTCACACCTCTAAAGCCTTTTGGTTCGGCCAAACTCTGCCCAAATACTCTCCCAACATCCCTCAATACAACCTAGAGGCCTTAGTTTGATCAGAAAGCCAACCTAAGGAGCCCTTTTGATCAAATCAAAAGGAAGAACCCGGAGAAGAGGTAATGATTTCACCACCCTTTTCTAAGTTCATTTCTTCTTCCACTTCTTCTTCCTTTGTTCTTACAATTCTGAAATAATAACTCCAGTATCTCACATATACTGTGATGTTATTATAAATATGGTACAATCATATTCAGTATTCTATCCACCCTTTGAATAACATGTCACCATACGTGCGTACGTACGGCTTACCGTCTCCACGTCGTGGTGTAATTGTTATTCAATATAATATTATTTGGATGGGTATAATAATGATGTGTAACTCATGTAAATAATAAATATAACATGTTAATGATTCTGTATATATGATATACCATCCATTTATATATTATTTTAATATCAAAAGAATGATATTGTCGCTCGTGCGTACGTACGGACTACCGTCTCCACGAACGCGATGAGATTCATTCTCCATCGTAACCATTAAAGCGTAATTATCATTTTATGATTTAAAAATGATGTTTAAGGACTTGATATCATTCTGGATATGAATAATATACAACCTATCCTTTACAAACATGTCTTACGTAACAAAACATATGAAAGAAAACAAGTAAGTTAACAACCGAAACAACGATAATACTAAGATATTATTATCAAATCAATATTAAAAGATCATATATGATATCATATTAATGTAGATGATTCTTGTATAATTTAATAACAATTATTTCACCATTATACAGGAGGTTAACCTACCACAACCAAGGAAAAGTACAAGGTAAGGGTTATTTCACAATCTCTTCATCATTCGAGGTTGTATTATACGTAATAATCTACTGGGATCTCTTTATCATCCACATCCATGTTTCTTCGAAATGTATTTCAAAACATTTTTACTATTTACAAGAATATGGGTTAAAGTCATTTATACCCTTGTTTGACTTTTTATAAGAGGTTTATAAAGGAATCTTTCCGTCGTTTTCAAAACAAGGTCCTTTTTAACCTTTTCGACAGAATTGAGGTAAGAATGTTTTTTTTAACTTATACGGCGGGTGCGGTTATTTTCCGCCGTTATAAAATCGTCGAAGCTTCCCATACAAGCTTATAAGAATATTTTCAAAGAAAATGTTTTATTTTATATGGATCTTAAATGATTTCAAAATAAAAGGAGATATTTCTTTTAAAAGAATTTTGATTTCATCTATGTCAACATCCTTTGATGGATTTTAAGATTATTTGAAGTTGATTTATTATGATACAAAACTTCTATATTGTATTGAAGGTTTTGTGATATGTTTGACTGTGGATGTGCTATTTTTATACCATTCATAGTTTATTGTGAAAGTATTGACATTTCGTATGCTAGTTTTAATACGAATGTTTATGTTATGTTTAAACCTTTTCATATGGGAATGCATTGGACTTAATAAGTGACGGGTGGAGCCCGCTATAGCTCCTCGATGCATCGGTAGGTCTCATGAGACAAACTAGTGTCTTGGCACAAGGCCTTGACAAAATCTTATTTGTAGCCTTGGCACGAGGCCTTGGCTATGTGGTTATGATAGTCTGGCATTATGCATTCCAACATTATGAAAGTGGTTATTGATTTTTGCATGTGATTATTCGATTAGTAGAATATCCATGTGAATAAGTAAATGGAATTATTTCATTTTACTTTTGCCATACCATGTTGAAGTTCAATTTTAAAAGGCTTTTGTTTTAGTAATGCATTGCCTTAAATGTTTATTCTTATTTATGAAAGTTTCCGCTATATTGTTATCCTTACTGGGCATTTGAGCTCACCCCTTTTCTATGTTTTATTTTTCCCCAGGATGTGAAGAAGTAAATTATGAATGACCTGCAGGGACATTATGAGGGGATAGTAGTGTGGATTATGGAGACATTATGTTGTTGTAGTAGTTTTTCATTTTATGATGTAATGTAAAACTTATGAATATATCTAGTGTTTCCAAGGCTACTAAACCAATCGGTCTTTCGAGATTTGATCTTTCTTGTGATCATGCCAATGTTACGAAGTAATGCACCGACTCTGGGTAGCTGGGGTCGGGGCGTTACAGTTGGTATCAGAGGAAGTTTAGTACAAACCTTGGAAGCTAGATTTAGATAAACTCTGATTAGAGCACGTAGACCTAAGATGAACTTTGAGGATTAGTATAGAAGAACTTCCTAGAATTTTGGTATTGTAGAGATTTTGTGAGTTTTTCGAGCAATACATCCCTGTCTGGATACGAGCAGGTAGAGGCGGCTCTGGCACAGATGTACCTAGGGGTAAAACCCGAAAACACCGCTTTGAGCTAGACTCGAACGGGAACCGGTGCACGACAACGGGCCTTGCTGCACTCTTGGTTACGACACTCCCGGGGGATATGCTTAGGATAACTCTCACTTTCTTTACAAATCATTATGAAGGGTTTATGAGTATATACTTCCTCAAAGAAAACATTTTTATGATTATGGATTATATCCATAAATAGTTCAATTTATGCTAAGTGTTTTATAAGTATGGGATTATGTATTTTGATTCATAAACTGATCTAGTTTATGCCATTGTTTAGAAATGGCGCCTAGTGGAAGAAATGGAAACCGTATCAATGCACGCACTCCATGTAGGGATTGCCCTCCTGCTCAAGATAATTATAGTGGGGCTGGTGATGCAACTGGTGCTGATCAGCTAATCACCGTACTGGGACAACTTACTCAGGTTATGAATAATAACCTTACCCGTATGGAGCACCCTGATCCGCAGCGTGGAGGATCAATGTTAGATCGATTCATGAGACAACAACCACCAACGTTCAATGGGAGTACAAATCCCTTAGTAGCTGAGCAATGGATATTTTCCCTAGAGAAAATATTTCAGGATTTGGGGAGTAGTGAAAGGGAAAAAGTTACCATGGCAGTTTACCACCTCACTGGAGATGCTGATCAATGGTGGTCATTGATTCAAAACATGAAGGAAGATGATGAAGTATCAAACATGGAATGGAGGGAGTTCAAAGATCTGTTTTTAGAAAAATACTTTCCTCGCGACCATCGAGCAGATATGGAAAGGCAATTTCTGAGTCTGAGACAAAAGGAGGATGAGAATGTCACAAAGTATGAGGCTAACTTTACAAGGTTAGCGAGGTACGCTGGTGATTATATTCGCAACCCAAGAAGTAAGATTGATCGTTTCTTTGATGGGTTAAAACCATTTCTCCGTCGAGCATTAGTCTCACAATCCTTTTCATCGTACGAAGACATTGTCTCATGTGCTATCAAGACCGAAAAGGAATTCTCTAAGTCTTATGACTTTAAAGCAAAGCAAGAGAAGAAGAGACCTGCTGATCAATCTGGGAATGGAAATAAGGGGAAGAAGGGAAAGGTTGAATATCCATCTTGTGGTAAGTGCGGGAAGAAACACCCCGGTGCTTGCCTGAAGGGTATGGGAGTCTGTTACAAGTGTGGTGAAAAAGGCCACCAAGCTCATGATTGCAAGGGGAAGAAGGAAGCTACCAACGTTCAGTGCTACAATTGCAGGGAGATGGGGCATTATGCAAATGCATGTCCTAAGCGTCAGGAGAACTTAACTCAGAAAAGGCCAAGGGATCAAGGCCAGGCTTATGCTATCACTACTGCTGAGGTAGAAACTCCGAAAGACGTGGTGGCAGGTAATTTAATGGTTTCCTCAAGTTTAGCAAATGCATTATTTGATTCTGGATCATCGCATTGTTTCATATCTTCCCAGTTTGCTAAGAAAATTAGATATTTCCAATTTGATTTAATAAGGGAGTTGTCAGTTAAAACTCCTAAGGGAAGTATCGTTGCAACAAAGTTTTGTGAATCAGTCCCCATTAGAGCACATAAATTTTCTTTATCTGCTGATTTCATCGTCATACCTATGATTGAGTTTGATATAATCCTCGGTATGGACTGGATTTCGGACTATGATGCAAAGATTTATTGTAAGAAGAAAGAGGTTACGATTCTTGATGATAATGATAAGGAGCACCTTATTTTTAGAGCAGAATCGTCACCACCTAATTCTTATTTAGATCCACCCCCTGTAGCTCAACTTAAATCAATTATCGGGGAGGAAGAGAATGAAATAATTGTCGGTGAGGAAAGAAATGTTCAAATAGATGATGTACCTATTGTGAAAGAGTTTGTAGATGTATTTCCGGAAGATTTACCTGGACATCCTCCAGAACGAGAAGTTGAGTTTTCTATTGATTTGATTCCTGGATCAAGGCCTATATCGAAGACCCCTTATAGAATGGCCACTGTAGAGTTAGTCGAACTAAAGAAACAACTAGAGGAATTGAGTAATAAGGGATTTATTCTCCCTAGTGTTTCTCCATGGGGAGCCCCTGTTCTTTTTGTTAAAAAGAAAGATGGATCTATGAGGTTATGTATCGACTACAGGGAGATCAATGCTATAACGATAATGAACAAGTATCCCCTACCTCGTATTGATGATTTATTTGACCAACTGCATGGAGCTCAATACTTTTCAAAGATTGACCTTCGATCTGGATACCATCAGTTGTGTGTAAAGAAGGAAGACATTCCAAAGACAGCATTTCGAACCAGGTACGGGCATTACGAGTTTACTGTAATGCCGTTTGGATTGACTAATGCACCCTCTGTATTCATGGATCTGATGAATATAGTTTTCAAGGAGTATCTCGATGAATTTGTGGTGGTATTTATTGATGATATCTTGGTATACTCCAAAACCTACGAAGATCATGAAAATCACTTGCGCATTATCTTGAAGACTCTGAGGAGGCATGAATTATATGGAAAGTTTAGCAAGTGTGAATTCTGGCTTCAGGAGATTTCTTTTCTTGGCCATATTGTCTCTAAAGATGGAATCTCTGTTGATCCTTCTATGACCAAGGCAATCCAAGAATGGCCAGCACCTACGAATATAACTGAGGTACGTAGTTTTATTGGTTTGGCAGGTTATTATCGACGTTTCGTCCAGAATTTTGCCCGATTGGCTAACCCATTAACGAAGCTCACACGTAAAGGGGTTAAATTTGTTTGGACAAAAGAGTGTGAAGAATGTTTCGAAGAACTGAAGAGAAGATTAGTCAATGCTCCTATATTGACTCTACCATCGGGGAATGATGGGTTCGTTATTTATAGTGATGCATCGAAGAAAGGACTTGGCTGTGTCCTTATGCAGAATGATAGAGTTATTGCCTATGCATCACGACAGTTGAAAATTCATGAACAAAACTATCCTACTCATGATCTTGAGTTAGCAGCTGTGATCTTTGCTTTGAAGATATGGAGGCACTACCTCTATGGTGAAAAATGTGAGATTTATACTGATCACAAGAGTTTGAAGTATATTTTCTCACAAAAAGAACTCAACATGAGGCAAAGGAGATGGCTTGAATTACTCAAGGATTATGATTGTACGATACACTACCACCCGGGGAAGGCAAACAAGGTGGCAGATGCTTTGAGCAGAAAAGACCATGGAGTTCTGAACATGATGAGAATTGAAAGGGATCCAATTTTCATGGATCTAGTGAAGATGGACATGGGAATAACCAGGGAAGGTGAAACATCAATGCTTTTTCAAATGGTTGCCAAACCATCTTTACTAGAAAGGATTAAGAGTTCTCAGACCGATGATGAAGAATTTCAGAAGAAGATTAAAGCTGTGAATGATGGGAGATTGAGAGACTTTGCGTATGAAGGTGGAATTTTGAAATTCGGGAAGAGACTTTGTGTTCCCAATATACCTGATCTAAAAAGGGAATTGCTGGATGATGCTCATAGTTCCAATTTCTCTATACACCCTGGGAGCACCAAAATGTATAGAGATTTGAAGGAACATTTTTGGTGGGACAACATGAAGAGGGAGATTGCTGATTTTGTGTCAAGATGTATGGTTTGTCAACAAGTGAAAGCTGGAAGGCAACAGCCTGGAGGAGTCATGCAACCTCTTCCCATACCGGAGTGGAAATGGGACAATATTACGATGGACTTTGTCATGGGGCTACCAAAGACTCCTAGAAGGAACGATGCAATATGGGTTATTGTTGATCGTCTTACCAAGTCAGCACATTTTCTTGCTATAAGAGAAGATCTACCCCTGGAACGTCTAGCAAGACTATACATTAATGAAGTTGTGAGACTTCATGGAGTTCCCCTATCGATTGTTTCTGATCGTGATCCCCGTTTTACTTCAAGATTTTGGAAAAGTCTTCAGAAATCCTTGGATACTGAACTTCATTTGAGCACTGCTTACCACCCTCAGACAGACGAACAATCAGAACGGACTATTCAGACCTTAGAAGACATGTTGAGATCTTGCTCACTTGATTTTCAGGGTATGTGGGATCAATATTTACCTCTGGTAGAATTTTCCTATAACAATAGCTTCCATTCGAGTATACAAATGGCACCGTATGAAGCGTTATACGGAAAGAGATGTCGTACACCAACCTGTTGGGATGACGTTGGTGAAAGAAAACTTGTAGGCCCAGAACTGGTGGAGGAAACGGTGGAAAAGGTGAAGGTAATCCAAAATTACATCAAAGCAGCTCAAAGTAGGCAGAAGAGCTATGTCGATAATCGAAGGAAGGATTTAGAATTTCAAGTCGGTGATCATGTTTTCCTAAAGGTATCTCCGTGGAAGGGAGTCATACGTTTTGGTAAGAAAGGTAAATTGAGTCCCAGGTACATCGGACCTTTCGAAATTCTAGAACGAATTGGGGCTGTAGCTTACCGATTGGCAATGCCGCCAAGTCTCTCCAAAGTTCACGATGTGTTCCACGTATCTCTGTTGAGAAAATACATGCTTGACCCAACGCATGTACTCACCTATGAGGAATTAGAACTGGAACCCGATCTTTCCTATTGTGAAGAGCCCGTCAGGATTCTTGATACAAGAGAACAAGTACTGAGAAACCGGACGACGCGTCTGGTAAAAGTTTTGTGGAGAAATCATAAGATGGAAGAGGCAACGTGGGAACCCGAGGAACTTATGATGAAGAACCACCCGAGTCTTTTTATGCAGTAATACCCTAGAAATTGCGAGGACGCAATTATTTGAAGGAGGGGAGAATGTAACACCCCAAGCTTCTACGGTACGTTTCCCTTTGAATAATGCGATAGCGTGTGTTGTACGCAACCTCGAGTTCTAACACACACCACAACTAATTAAACTAGCCGTTGTGAATAGTAATACCTAATTTTTGAAATCATATATATTCTATATTTCAAAATGGACTTCATTTTTGGATTCGGAATATCAAAATTAGCCTAGGGTGAAATTTTGGTACATTTCGGATAACTTTCATATTTTGATGAATAGTGAAAATTTCTAAATTTTAATTAAAAACAACTTTTTTAATCAAAATAATTAATAGTGATAAATTATGAATTTGAGTGGTTTTAAAGTATATTTAGAATATATTTTTACCATTCAATTTAATGTTTATCATTGGACATAATTTTACAATTAAACCGAACATAAACAAGTGTCAATCTTTTGATAGTTATTATCTCTTAAAAACACGCTTTTTGTTTTAACAGCGGGAATTAATTTTAAATTAATTTCTGCCACTTCTGTGTTTTGAATTTAGGAAAATGGATTCCATATTTGGAATCAGGATGTCCAAATTATGTAAATAGGTAACTTTTATTTTTAGACATTTTGAATAATTACTGCGGTAAATATTTTATTTACCATGGTTAAAGGGTAAATCCGGTAAATAAGGGTTAAAAAAATAATATTATAATAATACAAAATTACCCTAAAACGTGTCTTAACCCTATTGGTTGATACAAGGTCGACCATGGGCATCTTTGTGTCAATTTTGGGACCCCATGGATCCACTTGTAAGTGATAATGACACTTTATTTTAATTAAGTTAAAATGAATACAAAAATGACACAAGCATATATCTTTTAGAAGAACAATTTTTACATAGGGTTATACATGTTGGAGTTTCGATTATAAATATTCATTAGAAAGATAAAAAGATTTCCTACATAATGATATTTTATTTATAATTTTTAGACAATAAATAAGTTATTTTATTTATGACACAATGATGATGCAGTAATTACTATAATAGTGAAAAATTAAAATAATTGATATTATAAATACCCAAATAAATATAATATGAAACTTTTAATGAATTAAACAAATTTTCTAGGCTAATATGATATATTAGGATTGATTTAATGGACTTTGTTCGAAGTAATCAATCTGTTATGAGTTTCACAAAAATCAACTATTGAATAGTGTCAAAATTGACATAAAAGAGTTCTTAAAACAAATATTATATTATTAATTGATATTAAATTCCTAAAAATCTAAGGTTCGGCCAAGAGACTTATATTATGATAGGTTAATCATTAATGGACCACTTGGGGGTCGCTTGGATGTATATAGTAAGTTTATTAACCATATTATATAAAAATACAAAGAGACATTGTAAAAGTGAAACTAATTAACTTAGAGTTAATACTTAAAGATAAGGTTAATATAAGTACCCAAACCTGTATAAATTCTATTGGATGAGTTGTTTTCGACCTATCCCCACCTCATCCTTTGAATAGTCAACTTTGGAGCCTTTAGAAACCGAATATGAATTTATTACAAATTAATATTTCTAGCTTTTCCAAAGGTGCCCCTCACCCCTCTTATAAAAGGGCACTCCTCCTTCTCATTTCTTCACACCTCTAAAGCCTTTTGGTTCGGCCAAACTCTGCCCAAATACTCTCCCAACATCCCTCAATACAACCTAGAGGCCTTAGTTTGATCAGAAAGCCAACCTAAGGAGCCCTTTTGATCAAATCAAAAGGAAGAACCCGAAGAAGAGGTAATGATTTCACCACCCTTTTCTAAGTTCATTTCTTCTTCCACTTCTTCTTCCTTTGTTCTTACCATTCTGAAATAATAACTCCAGTATCTCACATATACTGTGATGTTATTATAAATATGGTACAATCATATTCAGTATTCTATCCACCCTTTGAATAACATGTCACCATACGTGCGTACGTACGGCTTACCGTCTCCACGTCGTGGTGTAATTGTTATTCAATATAATATTATTTGGATGGGTATAATAATGATGTGTAACTCATGTAAATAATAAATATAACATGTTAATTATTCTGTATATATGATATACCATCCATTTATATATTATTTTAATATCAAAAGAATGATATTGTCGCTCGTGCGTACGTACGGACTACCGTCTCCACGAACGCGATGAGATTCATTCTCCATCGTAACCATTAAAGCGTAATTATCATTTTATGATTTAAAAATGATGTTTAAGGACTTGATATCATTCTGGATATGAATAATATACAACCTATCCTTTACAAACATGTCTTACGTAACAAAACATATGAAAGAAAACAAGTAAGTTAACACCCGAAACAACGATAATACTAAGATATTATTATCAAATCAATATTAAAAGATCATATATGATATCATATTAATGTATATGATTCTTGTATAATTTAATAACAATTATTTCACCATTATACAGGAGGTTAACCTACCACAACCAAGGAAAAGTACAAGGTAAGGGTTATTTCACAATCTCTTCATCATTCGAGGTTGTATTATACGTAATAATCTACTGGGATCTCTTTATCATCCACATCCATGTTTCTTCGAAATGTATTTCAAAACATTTTTACTATTTACAAGAATATGGGTTAAAGTCATTTATACCCTTGTTTGACTTTTTATAAGAGGTTTATAAAGGAATCTTTCCGTCGTTTTCAAAACAAGGTCCTTTTTAACCTTTTCGACAGAATTGAGGTAAGAATGTTTTTTTAACTTATACGGTGGGTGCGGTTATTTTCCGCCGTTATAAAATCGTCGAAGCTTCCCATACAAGCTTATAAGAATATTTTCAAAGAAAATGTTTTATTTTATATGGATCTTAAATGATTTCAAAATAAAAGGAGATATTTCTTTTAAAAGAATTTTGATTTAATCTATGTCAACATCCTTTGATGGATTTTAAGATTATTTGAAGTTGATTTATTATGATACAAAACTTCTATATTGTATTGAAGGTTTTGTGATATGTTTGACTGTGGATGTGCTATTTTTATACCATTCATAGTTTATTGTGAAAGTATTGACATTTCGTATGCTAGTTTTAATACGAATGTTTATGTTATGTTTAAACCTTTTCATATGGGAATGCATTGGACTTAATAAGTGACGGGTGGAGCCCGCTATAGCTCCTCGATGCATCGGTAGGTCTCATGAGACAAACTAGTGTCTTGGCACAAGGCCTTGACAAAATCTTATTTGTAGCCTTGGCACGAGGCCTTGGCTATGTGGTTATGATAGTCTGGCATTATGCATTCCAACATTATGAAAGTGGTTATTGATTTTTGCATGTGATTATTCGATTAGTAGAATATCCATGTGAATAAGTAAATGGCATTATTTCATTTTACTTTTGCCATACCATGTTGAAGTTCAATTTTAAAAGGCTTTTGTTTTAGTAATTCATTGCCTTAAATGTTTATTCTTATTTATGAAAGTTTCCGCTATATTGTTATCCTTACTGGGCATTTGAGCTCACCCCTTTTCTATGTTTTATTTTTCCCCAGGATGTGAAGAAGTAAATTATGAATGACCTGCAGGGACATTATGAGGGGATAGTAGTGTGGATTATGGAGACATTATGTTGTTGTAGTAGTTTTTCATTTTATGATGTAATGTAAAACTTATGAATATATCTAGTGTTTCCAAGGCTACTAAACCAATCGGTCTTTCGAGATTTGATCTTTCTTGTGATCATGCCAATGTTACGAAGTAATGCACCGACTCTGGGTAGCTGGGGTCGGGGCGTTACATTATTGATTTTTATAACTATTTCCCTTTCAATATTTTCAACTTGATATAGTCAGCATGCCCTTGTGCACCGCATTTCAAACTGATGACATTCAATTGTTAATTATTATATTTACCCGTACTGAGTATCTAATCTCACCATTGTAATTTTTTTTATCCATAGATTTTAAGGCATGATATTGGTAATTTTATGTCTATAATGGATTTCAAAAGGATTATTTGGATGATGTAATGTAAAATATGAAAATATGGGTATTACAAGATATAATGATGAAAAATATGACCTATTTTTTTAGACAATTTTTATTTGAATTAATCATAAATGAGTTTTTCAAAATTATCTAAATCGATAATCATAAAATATATTCTAGAATGTATGTGATCCGTGTTTTTATATGTTATTTTATGGTCTCATTGGAAAACTTTGGGTTACAATTATCTAATTATATCTTAAAATGCAGTGATATAAATTTTCAAATTGGATTCTGAAGTGCGAGTCCCATGATATTATATCATGTCTTAGAGGGAAGGAATCGAAAAAAGTGTTCTATTGATAAAAATAAAAAAATCATAAAAAATTTGGAAATAACTATCAATGACGAATAATAAATATGTGAAATGCTTTGGAAGGAATCAGTTAAATCATATATCTATATCAATGACATTGTTCTTTATGCCTAGTGGAACAAAATAATCTATATGATATGTGATTTCAGAATTAAAAAAATATATGTACATTAAAATACATAAAAGTGTGTTTTTTTTAATAAGAAAAAAACATGAGGCACATGTTGATGTTGGGATTTTCATTATATATACTTATAACATAAGTTAGTATATGTATATTAGAATATGTACAATAAAAAAGAAAACATAAAAGACATCACTATATTTCATGTTTATTATAACCTTCTATAAAAATAATGTTATACATGGGGAATGTAAAGGTGATCTAATTACATTTTTTGGAATCACTAGTGGATAATACAGACATGGAATATGATTCAAACGATGAGTATAGTGTAGTCAGTCCTTCATGAACTCCCAAATAAAGAAAATAAGGGCTCAAATTAATATGAAAAATATCATTGGATATCATTCAACAATAAGAATATAAGGAGAATGAAATTTTTACAACAATTGTAATTCTTATCCTAGGTGGATCCAATTTTGTATGAACATGGAATGTATTTGAGGTTTGGAATGATTATTTTTTAGTTTAATTAAATTTATTAATCCTATTGGGATTACATATTGATGTAAAATGAGTTTATGTGGTTTCTAAGGATTTTTTGGATCATGGAGCCTTATCATTTCAATAAAACTGATGGGATGAATGGTTATTACAAACTATGAGGCCCAGACTCCATGGATAGAATACATTCCATGGTGTGGTCCAATGATAAATTTGGGGCTGAATTTTTTTTCTAATTGTCTTGCATACGATACAAGGCTATAAAAGTGATAAAGTCTTCCTAATAGAGGGGTTGTATTTGGATGCTAATGATTATTCATATGATGAACCTATCCCATGAGAGGAATGTTATAGTACAATGTTGGGCTCTTGGTAGGCACATATATTGGAAAAACGTGTGTCCAAACCCTGTAAATCTTTAAAAAGATAAAATCTATATTGACCTTGATTTATTTTTTTCTACCTATCTCATTTTATTTTATCTTCAATGAAAAATATCCCCCTTATCACCTATATCTCACCCATGGAATCCTCCAATTAAATGATTATTATTTACCATATAGACTCTAAACATACTGTTTTCTATAGGTTTAGATTGCCATTTGTTTGATCAATATTTCTGTTGTGATTTTATTAATGAATCTTCTTAACAAAGAAGAAATTTTTTTTCATACACATATACCCTATTTAATAGGAATTTAGAATTTTTTTAATTTCTTCTATTCTATCCCAAATTATTGGTAAAATTGTACAATGAGTTGACTTCCATGATAAGGTAGGTGGTATCTTTCTTTTCCCATAAATCCTTGGTGTTTATGCATTCTGTTATTTTGTTGTGCGCTATATATTCTGTGTCAAAATTAATAAAAGGAATTGTTCATAAATAAAATTAATTACCATAACCAATATGCAACCCATGAAACACCTATATATCATTTCATTTTAAGAACCATTAATTGAACCAACCTTTATTGTGTTTATAAATTGAATAATTTCACATTGGATTTCATATATATTCAATCCACCTTATATAGTGTGTTCATATAGCCCTTGATTTTGTTAAAATAAATGAAATGGTTGACAGTTAAATTGAATTAAATATAATAGATAATGGATGAGATTATGTCTTTAAATTTTATATTTTCCTTTCTCAATAAGAATTCAAATTTTATATATGATAAAAATATTCAAAAATGATAAATGATATATTTCATGTGTTTCTAAGAATTATAATCTAGGATAATTTTAGTTTCCCATATAAAATGTTTAAAATTAATATATTAATGTGATGGACAATTTAATTAAATGTGAACATAAATTTAAGGGTATTTTTCATCTCACGACTATTCAAATTTCCATAACAAAAGTGAATTGCCGGTTTGGACATTGAACACTATAAACATTATCATGAGTCAAAATTTATTAATTGAATTATAAAATAATATATTATGCTTTGATGGTGAAATATCGGTTTGAAATATTACTAAATGGATGGACACACATAGAGGATATTTTATATATTAAAGGATTAATATGTGGACTCAATATGTGGACATATGAGGAAAGTATCATAGGGAAGATCATTAAATATGGGATATATGATACATGGACTCCCATTTTTGAATTCCATGGATGTTATTAGAGGGTATATGATAACATATTCCGTGAGGGGAAGAATGGATCCCTTCTTGGACCACCTTGGAGAGACTCAGAGAGAATTGACTATATACCATACCTATAGTAATACTAGGGTTCCCATATATAATTACAAGGACAATATGTTAATGTGATGCGTTTAATTTATGTCATGAGTGAAACATGGGATTATGATTAGAACTTATAAGGATGGACTCATGTTTCTTCTAAACCATAATTAATTAATTACATGAATTTACATTAATTTTAATGAATAATCATAGATTTGGGTATATCCTTAATTTTTATTGTGGCCAAATTATACATATAATTGTTTGATATGATTCACATGGGAAACATGAGATATGATTTGGGTACCAATAATATATAATAAATTAAATAATGAATGATTTCTTTCACAGTTATATTATAACATAGGCCAATGGATATAAGTGGGTATGGGTGTTCCATCAAAACATGGGACTATGTAGGTTATTTATTTATCACATTTAATTTATATCATGTATTATTACATGTACACTATTGATTTCATTTTCATAGACTATATAGACTTAGACACATTCGGTGGTTCCATATTCTCTATTCCTTACAAACTACCCAGACCCCTGATGGGTACCCAAACACAATTAATGGATAAAGGTAGAGATAAGGTAATGCGAACATCTATGAAAAATGGATTACTTTTTTTGGGTGGTGATTGAGGGATGAAGATTGCTCCAATTATCTCTATGGTATTTTTTATAGGATCGGTTTTTGTTCATTTTTATATAACATGTTTTATATTATTATTTCCTTGACCCCCATCTATTTTACTTATTTTAAAACATTCCATGGTCATAATTTTTGTATATGAAATTGATGGGTGTGATTTCAATGTTTTCTAAATGATATATTATTACTCTACCTTTATTTAGATATTTTTATGCTAACTATTTTGATCTATTTGATTTAATATAATGATGAACTTTTATCACGATTGTATAGTCTCTCCACTATTCCACGATATTCCATTTCTGTTAATTGTACGACATTGATGCACATGGAGGCACACTTGAGGCCACGTGGCCAACTGGGATGATTTACTAATGACTGAACATGGTCTTAGATAAAAATAGGTTTATAAAATGTATATATATTTTCATTTATATCCCTACTATTGGGGATGGTATGATGCATAAATAATAAATGATATAATTTTGTTAGTATCCTTTTCATAGGAGTAGCTAACCCATGTATAGTTAAAATCGAAATTACATAGGAAGGGACATGTTGTTGTGGATTATGATAATTATTGTTTCATTCGTTTCACTATTTAGTGGTGCACTTGATTATTGGCTTTCATTAAGACTGTGGATTATTAACCGTGTAGAATATTTTGATGACATATAAAATCGAGCATAATAATATGAATAGGAGGATATATATTTCATGAATATATGAAAACGTGTTTATGTTATTGTGTTGATTGCATATATAATTTCTATGGAAATTTACAATAAATTATGCTAACAGTTTAGCCTAGTCTTGGATAAAAATTCTTTTTATACTAAATGAATGAAACATTTAAATTTATTATGATAATGAGATTTTATAAATTATATATGGTGATTGTATAATTTAACCATTTCAATGATTTTCAATATCACGAGAAAAATAATAAATGAAATTCATTTCCAATATTAAATTTTCACTATGAAATTTGGATTCCAATTGAATAATATTGAATTTTTTCCTCTATAAATTGTAATTAACATAATTTATAAATGGACACTTGAAATATAGTAGAGAACATCACCCTAACCCAACCTAATTAATGTGATGTATGTAGTAACTCTTTCCTTTATGATGAATTTTTTCCCCACATATGGAATTAGGAGTAGGTAGTGCGATTTGAATATTTTATTAGGAGGATAGTTCAAATTCTATTCATCTGTAAATGATTCAAGTGGTTATTAAATCATGTATTGAGGTAGGTGTTTTGAATTTCATGATACATTCGACCATGATAGCCTCAAATAGTGAACATAGAGGTTGGTTACAAACATACTATAATGGTGGTCGGCTCTGTGACACATATACTACCTCTGTAGTTGTCTCTCATGGCACCAATAGTTTTTTCTCATATGGGAATCGATGCCCTGTTTTTAGAGGGTTTTCTATTCATTATGGATATTTTTAGGGATCTCTATGACATAAACTAGCTATGGATGATTTTATGTTTGATTTTTAGGAGAACAATACCCAATCATTATCGATGGATGGTGTTCCACAATCTATGGGGTCATTTCTAGAGTCTATGAATTTAATTTTTTAGCATCTCAATACACCTCCTAATAGATGAGTGTAGATCATTTTTCATAATCATTTGTATTCCGCTGAATGATGGAGGAAATTATTTCCATGATGGGTCATCATTGAGATATAGCTTGGAGGAATTTTCATACTACATTATAGGAATAATTCTATGTTAAGATGCTGAGTGTTAACAAATTTTTATAGTTAATGAACATGGATTAGGGTGGCTTTTTAGTCATGATCTATTCATCCGATTTATTGATTATTCGGGTCATTGCTACTATAATTAACGGTGATGATTTATCCAATTAAAGGTAACATAAGGATGGTCTCGGCTATGAAATACCAGTGTAGGTGAAGGTTTCTTTTCTTACTTAACAATCATGGATAGTAAATCATGATCTCATAATATATTATAAACTGAGAGAGTCTAGGGGTATGAGCCAGGGTGGTTTGGAATTTAGATCTTTTATTGAATCAACTAATAGTTCGAAACAACATTTATATCTTCCACGTAGTGATATTAGTAGCTAGAGTATATACATGGGTATCCATGTGAGAGGGCATCAGTGTGGTAGGCCAGGACATAACAAACCACGATATAAAAGGCACTCAATCCATAGTCATTATTATAAAAATATTGGTTATATTCATCAATGTTCGATTGAATTTCCTCCATTATCTATTGAGAGAGGGTCTGAACCAGCTCCACACTTATGAGAAAGGTCAACAACTTCTTATTAGGTTTGAATCTAGAATAATTCCATCAGATCTGGTCAAGATGGTGGTAATGGATTGAGTTTCAATACACTAGACATACATCCGAATCATTGAATAACTACTTAACGAAACATGAAAATATCCAATGATTGTGAATCAGGATCAATGTATGTAGTGTGTCCAATTTAAGAGGAGAATATTGATTAACCTTAAATGGATTGAGGTACAATTCTATTTTCATCTACATTAGTATATTCTCTTTCCGATATAATTGCATCATATTCCTTCATATCATTGCCAGTTGTGTTGATCCATAGTCTCATTTTTCAGTTTTCTTATAGAGGGATGACACAAAAATCTCCACTTAGTATTCAATAAGATAGTGTATTAAAGATTATCTCATTCCTGTCTAGATATGTTTTTTTCACTTTCTATGTAACCTCTTAGTTCATGAGATTATAGTGTTTTAAATCATTCTTTGAATGGACTGCGTGGTTCCCAATCATGCATACATTTAAATTAATAATAATATAGTGACTTTTACATCCCCTAGGTTATGGATTTCATTCAAAATGACGATTGAGATGTCCAAATATGATGGGATAGACTCTAGAATCATTGCATGGGATGTATAACATCACACATTTTTTCCTTTTAACCACATGATCAAGGAACACTTAAGATAGATTTCCCTCTAATTTTAGATTTATTTAGGGTGGTTTTCCAAGAAAAAAAATTCAAAAATACATCTATAGAGTGAGGAAGAGTTTATTATCGAGCTATTTCCAAAAGATACGCCAACATAAATTCCCCCATAATGGATATCTACAACATAGTTAAAGGAGATTAGGATTGAGGAAGAGTATTTAAAAGTTAATGGATTAAAATAATCATAATATTCACAGGCATGTTCACTAATCCTTTTTCATAAAAGAATATGGTACACTTAGTCTATTCTTAGATTATAATTGGATAAAAATGATTATTATTAAGAACCAATAATAATTTCAAAATATAGAAGACTGCTTCTATTAGCCTTGGGGATCATGGTTTTTCCCTAACATTAATTGGTGTCCATGTTATCAAAATATGCTTCTAATACCCTCACATATTCAATATAAAACTAATCATAATAGATATATTATTTATATGTATTTGGTATTGTATTTTGGCATCATGATTTCCCCAGTAGTTTTCATGGAATTGGTGAATTTTAATTTCAATATATATCTAGAATTTTTTTTTGGTGTTCTTAAGGGATTGTATCCTAGTTTATTCTTATATAAATCATAACCATATAAAACAAATTGAAATCATAATGAATACACTCTAATAGAATCTATTATATTTTCATCTCTCAATGTTACTTTTTATAAGAATAATTTTAAATTCATGGGTATTATTATCTCAAAAACTAGAGTATCATTTCATCTATAAAAGTGAGAGTTCGTGTTACCCTAGATCCACCCAATACTGAATTTGTTATATTTAGTTTCTTTGTGCTAGATGGTGATTATAGGGGATTAATTCATGAAATCACTTTCCTAGAATAACCTCTTATGAGTTTTATAGAAAATGATGTCATGTTAATATGGTAATAATCTAATGATACCAGTATTGAAGAGCTAAATGGTAAATTAACTTATGTGTCGATCCTTATTCATCTAGATCTAGGAATAAGATATATACACGATTGTGTCGTTTCGTGAATCCATCATAGATAAGTTCAATGTTTGGTGGATTGATTAATGTAATATCGGTAATTTTTTGTTGATTCAATATGAGAGGAACTAACTAATGAATGATATCATGATTACCATTTTTTTCATGCATGGCATTGTTAGAAGAATTACTTATTTGGGAGTTTTTTGTGTAGTGAACGAGCCACCAAAGCCTCAAATAAATATTTAAAATATGTGAATTCAATTTTAGAAATGATAGTGCATTGAATTAGAAAATTAGTTTTATTTAAATATTTATTATATTACATGAATTTGAAAATAAATTGAAGATTTTATATGTATAAAGACTCAGAAACAAGAAATTCAAGAGGAAAATATTTTGTGGAGGCATATGGCCTTATTTTAATAGATGCACCTACTGAAAGTTTTCCTTCATATATAGTTTTTACTTTCATATTTAATAGTATCCTCTTAACTTATTGAATGAGATAAAATGGGGAAGTCATTAAATCGTGAGGGATTTATAATGTGGGAGGAAATTTTCTGAGATAAACCACCGCTCAGATGGTTCGTTGATGAGAATGATATCATGTGAATTCTGGGAAAATTATGGATTCATACAGAAGACTGGGAGGACTTGATAAAAGTGTATCATGCCTCTGTATTGGAATTATATCCAATGATTATGAATATGTATAATTACATACACCTTTAAAATAATGATATATGGGTTTGTTACATAGGGTTCCACCTATCAGTAGGTAATGATCCCAAAAAACTAGTGGGGATTTTATAATCATTTCCTATACTATGTTCTTGTGGGATGATGTCACTGTGGATTTCATGATTGAAATTCCTAGATTAGATCAAAGGAGTGAGGATGAAGGGGTGATTTCAGAAAGACTAAAACATGTATCTAATTCCTACCTCTTCATTATTTATTTTTATTAGATGATCAAAGAGGTTATATTGTCATGATATCATATTCCTCAATTTTGCTCCACATTAAATATTATTTTTTAGAGAAACATTATTAGTATTGTGATTTTTGAAGGGGTTACATAAGGTACTATGTTAACAGGTACTTCCACATACATGGAATCACCCATAAACCCATTATTACTTTAATAATATAATATATGATTCAGAGGACATGCTCTCTGAATGCATCCTTGAATTTATATGTACATTGGATAAGCACTTTCCTCACAATAATTTCCCTTATAATAAATCATCCTTGACTACCATACAAGTGGATCAATAGGAGGACATATATGGTAGTATATTCTTTTCACCCATGTGCTGGTTAGTGGTAAAAAAAGTATCTCTACTGAGTAGCTATATTCTTTAAGAAAATTTTGATAAGGCTGGAATATTAGGAAGGAGATGAACACTTCTTAATCTAAGAAGAAGTATTAGATCCATTTTCTCCATCATCCACTGGAATAAAATGTGGGGAGTCATGTTTTTTACCGTGTTTCACCAAAAATGGGGAATAAATAGATTCAAAATAACTTGAAGCTTTGACTTATTATGTTGGTCCCATAATGATTCTGAAAGAGTCAACATAGTTTCTTGTATATTGTAGTTATATCAAAGGTAATTGGTAATGAATTATATATTCAATGTATCTCCGCATCACTAATATTATTCATATTAATTATAAGTTATTCATCTTGAGAAGTATGAACTGGAGGTTGATAAATAATTTGAGAAGAATATTATCTATATTATTGATTAGGTCATGAATGTTCTTCGAGGTATGTATGTTCTTATGTTTTGGGTTCATTAGAATAAAGAAAACATATGGAATCAAAATTGTGACTAGGAGGGCCGTGTATATCCATTGTGGTGGGATCTATTTTCATAAGATTATTTAACACCCATGGAATGACAATAGGAAGATGAGTTACTTTTAAAGGGGAAGATTGTAAAATCCCATACATTCGTCACGGTATGGGAAATAAATTTTAAAATTAATTATTTTCATTAGATAGTAGTTAGTGTTTATATGATATTTTCAGAGCATTGGGATGTCTACATATTGTAAAAATAAAATATCATTGATTTTTTTAGGAAACATAAGGGATGTATAGCTAGTAGAAACCATGTATCCCAGTTGATATTGTTAGTTTAAACCATGTGGAGTGGTTCAGTGATCCATATAGGTATTCACAGTTTATTATAACCGTAACAAATATTCCATATGGATATGAGGGTGATTCACACATCTTAATAGGGGTGTTTTTTCATTATATTTTCATGGTTACCTGAACAATGCATTTATAATGGTAGTGGGATGTCCTAGGACAATGTTGGGTTCATAATTGAAACTCTGTTTTGAAAACCATGTGGCCAAACCAGGTGAGCCTTTAAAGGGGTAAAAACATATGATGTTACTAATCCATTTTTATTTTACCCCTATTTAATTTTCTTTTCAATCTAACACACATCACAACCCTAGATTCCATGAGCTCACTAATGCAATCCTCTAAGGGTTTGAGGATTCACTTTCATCTAGAATCTAATCAGACTATCTTTGACCTCATTAGATATCAATTTCTAATATCTACATTCTAATTAATTAATTCATAAATTATATTCTTACATATGGTGTTATTTCATTGTGATGACATATTCTCAACTATTTGGGAATTGTTTATGTTCGCTATTTCATTCATTATAAACTAGAATATTGGCCAGGAATTGAAGAGGAGTCGACTACCGAGCTACGATATATTCTCTTCGACTTTTCCATTAATTTGGTTTTCTTATGCATTATGTAATTCTGCCACAAACCATATTTTCCATGAGATTATTAGTAAATGGAAATGATCATAATTTAGATTAGTAGTATTGACTAATATGACCCATGAGACTCATTTATATAACATCGGAGGTTAAAGATCATTAATTGAACCACCCCTTGGGTACATTAATAACTAGAATAAAACCACCGTGGGTGGCCTATGAATTTTACAAAAATCTAACAGTTTTTTATTTTACTCATTGATTTTGGGATGATTAATGAAATTGATTATAAGAAAATTGATTTAAATAAATTATTGATTAGAATAGCATGTCTCTATGAAATTTACATTTTCCAATATCAATTAGACTTGAGATGATTTTTAAAATCAAATTTCCCAATTTAGATGAATGAGAGAATTCAAGGGATTATTTTTATTTTAGTATTATGATATAATTTTTGTCACCATATGAGAGGAGTAAATTTTTTAGATAATTGAATTAAATGTGAACATAAATGGAAAGGGTAGTATTTAGGCCTATGAAAATACAAACTCCCTTATAAAGGTTAAAAGATGGGTTCCGACATGGAAAACCATATATGAAATCACCATGTTTAATGAATTAATTGAATATTAAATGAATTTTTTATATTTTTTTGTTGAAGAATGGACTCTCGTATGAACTCCATGGATAACATCACTTTAAACTGGGTTATATATTCCATGAGGAATACATGAACTACCTACATCGACTACTAAGGAAGGACACGGAGGGATGATTGTTATATATTCCATGAGTGATACTTGGACTCCCCTATGGACATACATGAAAAAACTCAAAGGGATGGTAATTATTTTTTCCACAAGAGATTTTTAATCACCCTTTATGGACATCCTAATATACAGACCATGTGTAGTGGCATTTTAACACACCTACAGAAATATTCGCATTTATAGGAGGAATTTATTGGATGGTCTTGTATAGTGTTGGTTTCATATTATTCGTGTAGTGATCAATGGGTTCTAGATTTCGAAAAATAAGAGATCATGTTTCATTAAAATAAAATTAAATTAATTACTCGACATGACTACTAAACAATGAACATTATTGGATTCAGTTATAACCTTATATTTAATAATGGCCTTATGATACATATCAAGATTAGATGTGATTTCGGTGGTGGTTTTTGGGATATGATTTTCGTATTTATAATATATTTTAAATTAAATTGTGAAAAATTGTTTACTCAATGTTTTTTCAGATTTGGCTGACGTAGGTATCTGGGGATGGGAATTACCTGGGAACCCTGAAATATGTGGGATATATATTTACCAAATATAATTGATAGATTTTACTATTATCTTATACATTTTATTAAATTTTAATGGTTAAGAGGGAATGATACATAATTTTTGGTGGCATACTAATTAAATATCACAACTTATCTTGTCTTCTATTGGGTATTGATACATGATTCTTGATGTGTGTAGGTACAAGGGAAAGTGGCTTTCAATGGATTCTAAATTTCTATTCTAGTATTGTCTACAATGAGAGAAAATATAGCATATTATGAAAATTATACAAGAGATATACTTTCACCATTTTTTTATTTTTTATAGAATTTTGTATATTACTATTCCCTTAAGCCCTATATTTTCCTGATTGTATATCATGGCATGATTATTAATTTTTTTTAAAATTGATGGATGTTATTAATTGGTTATTTATATAATGGACGATTAATCATCCACTTTTTAGTTATCTTTATTGTTTTTTATATTGGATGATATGGATAATCCAAAATTATATACACTAATCATGGAGGCACAGGCTCCCTGCTATTCCACCATGGTCCCTCTCTGATATATTACATCCTTTTCCCAATGGGGTGGCATAAATGAGGTCACATTTCTAAGTGTGTTTGTTAATGTTTGAGTGAGAATAGTCTAAGTTGACACATAATTCTTATCTCTAGGGAGGTAAATATGAGATTTTTTCTACATAATACATGATGATGTTGACCCATTATGTATAATGAAACATGATATATTTTTAAAAAAAAACTATAATAGATTTAATGAGATAAAAAATATTTACAATATGAAAAATAAATGAAGATAGTATTTCAAATTGAAATAAGTCATGCGTTGTGTGTAAGTTATGCATTCATATTAATGTTATATATATATATATATAAATCATTTTACCCTTTGTATAGTTTATAAAAAATCATTACCCTTATCTATAGTAGTGTAGAGGTGATTAATCATATTAATGATAAAAAATAAATCACCATTTTTTAATGGACTTTTTAAAGTTAAATTGTCCATATATTTTTATGTGGTTATTCTTGTTTATAAATAGGTGAACAATATTTTATAACATAATAGTTCATTTCATTGGCTAATTCATGCACCATCATCATGGTTTTATAGAATATATTAGTATTTGAAATCTTTCATTTCATGAATATTGGAGTCTATCAAACTGTATATATCAATAAAGAGAGTGATCAAATGGTGATGGTTATATTATATATTAATGAAATTATCATTAGTGGATCATAAGATCCACAATGTTGTTTTTTATATATTTTATAAGGAGTATATTTCAACTATTTATTATTAGTTAGTTGATGTTTTCCCAGTGATTAAATGTGATTCAGCGAAGTCATTGCACATTCATCTCTAGATACAAATATAATATATGGGTTATTAAAAAGGATTTCATACAATATTCAATGTTAATGGAGACATGGTTTGAAAACTTCAAAAAGTTATCTGGGGATGGTGATGGTAATGTGGTTAATATCAATGAGTATAATAAGATAAATGAATGCCTACTATACAAAATAGTGATAAAATATATATTAAATCCACTATTAAAGGTAAATGTAATTTTTTATTCAAATTTAATGTTACTCATGTTTTTAATAAAGATCAATATTCATATTAGTTCCATGTATGAGTTATGTGAATCATAAATTAGATTCTATAGTTTAAAAGGTAGAATTTTATAAGAAGTAGTAAATTATGAGTTATTGATATATTTTTGTGGTAAGGATGGTTGATGTATTGTCAACATACCCAAAGTGAAATATTGTATGAAACCCCCCCCCCAAACACTGGTCTTTTAGATTTGGGGTTTTTTATAACAACAATTTTATAAAACATTCTTATATTTTTCAATATTGATGAATTCATAGTAATATTACCTTTGTAAGTGCTCATAGTTAATTTTGGGTAGTCAAGAAGGTATGGATAAATAGAATAGGATTGAAAAAAAATTAAGGACATTAATAAGAATCGTAATTTAAATAGAGAAACTGTTTTTATAATGTCATTTCAGGAGTTATTTTTTAAAAAAATGAATAGTTTGTGGAAATGAGTGGATTTATCAATGGAAACATTTCCTGATGTGTAAATAATATCATGAATAAATATCACAAGTCAAATAGTTCCATAAAGGAGACGATGTTTTTAATGGACATTGTGTATGACCAAAATCAATTAATGAATATTTAATGTAATTTTATGGTGGATTCATAATTTATGAAAAAATAAATTAATTATAAACGTGGTGATTATAATATTTGTAATGTGGCTGGTTTATGAAATAGAAAACTTAGTATTCCCCTAGTTAATGTATCTTTAAATGATGATTTACTATATTTAGGCCACTAATCAATTTATTAAAAACAAATGAATATATTTTAGATGTATATATATTGAGGAAATTTTATCGTTTATAGAGAAGAACGAATAACAGGAAAAATTTGGTGGAAATAAAAATTTCATGAAGAAGTATCCTGGGAGGTGGCTCCTAAAAAATTTATTCCATTATAATGAAATTTTTCAGTACCGTGAGTTATTGAAGAACATATATAGTGTGAATTAGAACATAATGGATGGATGTTCATGGGTAATATATGAGGAGGTTTGTTCATGAAGTGGAATTTTGTAATGGTTTTTCATGGTCCAATTTATGGAAAGTATTTTTTAAATGAAGTTGATTTTTTAATGTGTTAATCTTATAATGGATGCAGAGTTTTTCATGAGGATTTAAAGGAGTACATTTAATACCAACATTAATTTCATCAATTTTCGAGATGATTTAGATTTAGAGATAATTCATGTATAGGATGAGTGTGTTCACCTAATTTGAGATAGTATGGACTTTTAAATATTCATTGATTATAAACAAGTGGGATAGTGAGTATACTTTGAGATCATTAAAGAATAATTGGGCTTATTTAATATAGTATATTAATGTGTAATTTTTTTATATTCCTTATATTAGGAATTTTGGGTGAACCATGTAACACTACATGCCTTTTAAATTTATATTCATTATCACGTCATCACATTTTGAGGAAAAGAGTTTCTTCTACTAAAAGTGAAACACAAAGGTCACTTAAAAGAAATCGATATATAAATTCAACCCCAATTTATTTAATTATGTTAGATCAAACAATCATCATTTCCAATATTACATTATTTATATAAAAATTATAGACAAATTATCTGTATCAATAAATTCATATATCTATTTATTTCCATGGTTTGTGCATTTTTTTAATCCTTCCATATTCAACATCAATAAATTATATCATTTTTTATATTTTTTTAGATTTTTAATTTTTTTTCATTCCATTATTATTAATAAACTACAATAAAGTTATAACATTAAATTATACATTAATCATTCTCATAAAAATCATTAATTAATTTGATGGTTTTTTTCATATGTGAATATATTCCCTCCCCAATCAATGTTGTTAATTTAATTTATATCTAATTTTAATTATACTACATCATTTTTATTCCAATTATCTAATATTAAATCACATGAAATATATCTGAATTAACAAATAAATGTTCATTTTATATTTTTATTAAACATAATTTTAATTAGATATGTTTTATTATAACTAAAATTTCTAAAATCGTAAAAATGTATAGTGTAAATATGGTCATTTATGTGATAATCATACCAAATTTATTATGTATTGAAACATGAAACCTTTATATATGTTTTATTTTGTAAATTTAATTTATTTAAACAAATTTATTTATAAAATAGGATCAGTATATAACTATATATTCAAAAATTATCACATGTTTTCATATATTCTTATTTAATAGAAAATTTATTTCCTAAAATAAGGGGTTTTAAATAAACATTTACAAATTTTATCATGAGAAAAATTTGAAAAGTTATTTGAATTTCATAATGAAGGTATTTTTTATTCATAAAAAAATTTAATTTATTTAAATAACTTCTCATCAACATCGAGTCAAAACTACACTATGAAATATTTACATAGATTTTTTATATAGACTTATATACTTTATTATGATTAAATAAAAATTGTAGTGATATTAACATAAATTATTACATTATGTTAATGAATTATAGTTTTCATTAAACTTCAAAAACAATATATTCATACGATTATTCAAATATTTCTTAGCACAAATTGTTTTTCAGAAAATTATATATTAAGAAATGAAATTTAAAAATTATGACTAAAATATAAATTTTTCATTTTAATCCACTAAACATATTTTCATAATCCTTATATAATTTTATTCTAGTTGAAAATTTTCCACTATAATGGAAGCCAAATGTGTTTTCCTTAAATATATAAAATTTGTAAAAATATTACGTTTTCATTTCATTAATAAAATGTAGTATTTTATATGTTTAATATCATTATAGTTTATCTCTATTTTTGTTTTATTTATGTGATATAAATTAATCCAAATTCTTTTTCATCCTATTAATTCCCACATAATCAAATATTTTTTTACTCACTTATAATTTAGGATGGATACATCTTTTCCCAAAAAAAATTATACCATAAAAAACTCCTTCAATAATCAATCCATTATCATATAAAGACATATTTACCATGTAATTTTCATTGTGCTCTATTTTAACTTATTTCTATTTTAGAGAATCCTTATTATCATAAGATTCATAGATTTTCATTCTTTTAGGTTTTTATAAAATTCATTTCATGCATGTTAAAAAAATACCTTTTTATGGATTTATTATTTAACAATTCATCCAAAATTAGACATATATCAATAAATATTACATATTTTATGGTTTTTATGTATATCATAAGGATAAAATAATCATTTAAACCCACATTTAATTTGAAATAAATTATATAAAATATTTATATTTTTTTATTTTCCAGAAAAATATTATTGAATTTCTTATCAAAATCCCATTAAATATTAGTCCATGAAAACATTATTGAAATGAAATAAATAATTTATAGCATTTAATTATATAAATTAAAATATAATTCCATGAAAAAATAACTAAAAATTTCATCAGTAGAATTAATAATGTAATATTATGAATATAGAAATGAATATTTGATCAAAAACCAAATACATATTTGACAAAATATAACTCTGATAGTAATTTTTGCAGGAAACAAGACATATTATAGAATCTTTATAGGGGGATTGATTTTTGGTGACCTAATGTTTATAATAATGACAGATTTAAATAATACTACACATTAATCATTATTTTATGTTCATATAATAAAAATTTAACCCCACTATGATCTATTTTTTTCTCATAATATATTCTATTTTGTTTATTATTTCATTAAATGAATCATTAATCAATGTTGTCACTCGAACACAATAGGTTCCAACTTAAAACAATGGAATATATACAAAAACAATTGTTATTTCCCTAGATATAACCTATATCAATGAAATGTGGATTGTAAACTATTATACATGTTAAAATTACTTATGTAATAGTTGTGATATAGTTTTCAAATATCTCCAACATTCCACATCCTTCGAATTCAAATTTGTATAACAATTTGTTTCCAATATCTATAATAAATATATATTATTATATCTATATACATATATAATAATGTGTAAATTGAATATAATACACACTAAATGGTGTTCCTCTGTAGTACTTTCTCATCCTCATTTTCAATGACATAACATTCATTTTCCTATCCATTAACTCGTGGAATTTATTTCTTTACTAAATATCCACCTTAATCTTCAAAATATGTGTGTACTAAGATCTAAAAGGAAAACTTATAGTCGATCCTAAATTTATTGAAAATATTTTATATCTTATTAGATGATTTTTCATTAAAAACAATTAGGATCATTTCCAAAACAAAAAATGATTAGTGTAATTGGAAAAATTGATACACAGTCAACTAGTTCATAAAATATCGATATCATCTGTTATATAGTAAATATAAAATATAACCATTCATAGAGAACTTGTACATAATATATATAATTGTATCATGGTGGATGAAATGCATAATAAAGGGAGATATAAATGGTTATTTAAAAATAACATGAGTAAAAAGTGTAACAAAACATAACCCAATACTTTTAAAATAAAAAATTATTTATTCTAATATCATAAACCTGAGTAATGGAAAACAATTTTTTCATCTAAGATAAATCACAAATGGATTGAATAACATGGTTAATGGGAATCTAATATTGGAATAATATCATCTCTTAAAATACTTTCATAAGTTTTTCATAATAACAATACATGAAATTTTATTCTATTGTAACCCACCATGACATTAAAAAAATTTATGCTTAATGGAAATACTCATATACCAACTTCAGACTTGAGGTAACATTTCATGTAACCATTATCTTGTCTGGAATTACCATAAGTTATCCCTATTATAAGATTAAGATATTCTATAGTGTACCACTTGAAATAATTGATCATTTATATTTTCCCAATTGTTTATAGGTCTATACAATTACAATTCTACCCATCACATAACAATAAATCATTTCATATACATGTGGCGAGGCACTCAGAACAATTTAGCATAACCAAACTCATGGTAATGAAAATGGGATTCATTGAATGTTTATCATAATAAACATAACCCATCCAAAGGAAGAAAAATTATTGTATCATGGGATTACATAACTAGTAATGTGTATATCACATCAAATTATGTTATCACATATGAAAAATTCATTTAATATTTCCCAAAAATATTTCATTAAAAAATAATCCTTTTCATTTTAAATCACAATTTATCATATTAACATCTAAAAAATATTATGGAAAAAATACATTGAAAATAAAATTATATAAGGTAAAATGATTGCTAAAATAATTGAGTTTCCAAGGAGGTGGGAAATTTCATTCATATCATATAACATAAGATAATAATACCATAAAAATATTTAGTACAATGTCATCGTAATAACATTCAAAAAATTAAATGAGGAACAATCTTAAAAAAGTTTATAAAATGGAACATAATGGGTAATAATCCCATTAATCAGTTATACAAAAAAATTTAAAAATATA
Source organism: Viscum album (assembly GCA_963277665.1). NCBI lineage: Eukaryota > Viridiplantae > Streptophyta > Magnoliopsida > Santalales > Viscaceae > Viscum > Viscum album. The sequence goes on along the minus strand of OY728120.1, from coordinate 1,528,914,312 downwards.
AAACATTTTCTTAAACTAATTAAATGGATGGATATTATTTTTCAACCAAAGTGACATATAAAATATTCTTTTATTAAGAACATTACTTCAGTCTGTTGAGCTCTTAAATAATAGAAAATTAATCCCAAACATGTATTATAAATAAAGAACAAAAGTAGATGAAAATTAAAGGAGTTTTCCCTAAAATATTACTTATTTTTAATTAATTTAAATTAATGAATAACTAATCATGAAAAAACTAATATTGAAACTTAAAACTCTTACCGAGAGTTCCACATGTAATTAACGTTATTTAAACATCTATATAAAATAGTTGAATTTATTATAATTCTATAAAATAATAATTAGTAAAATTATAATAGCATATATGATTCAGTTATAACATTTTTACACCGATTTATTAGTAACACATTATGAAAATCATCTTTACTGTGTTTTAACTATTTCATTTTTAAGGATGTTTTTGTTTCCTAAACCAGGTCCATGTACATTTCTCATGGTTCCGTCATATTTATAATTTTAATTATAATTTATATATAATACATAGTTTTTAAATATAATGAGTCATCTAAAACCATTCATAGATCATGTTGGTAGAATTTATGTATAAACATTATTGTCTCTTCATAATTGTTTTTAAAACATTAAAATAGAGGATAATTAATGTTCATCCAATGAGGGAAAAAAATACATTTTCTATAAAAACATTATGTCAATATATTGAGTTATTAAAGTCGATAAAATTAATATCCAAAATGTATTATAATGAAATAAAAATACTCTAAGATAGTTAATTTGGTTTATGATGTTAATATTAAAAAATTTAATACATTGGAAATTCATGAATAAAAAATCCGAACAAAAATAAGGCTGATACATAAATATCATCCCTTGTGTTCCAGTATCTATGATAGTTATTTAAAATCCAATATAGTATAGTTAAATTTATTATAATTGTTTAAATGAATAATTTATATAAATATAATATCATGTATCATCCAATTATAACATTTTGACACCAATTTATTCGTAACTTACTATTACAGTCATTGTTACTGATTGTTATGTGTTTTATTTTTTATAAGATTATTTTGGTTTTGTAAATTGGGTCCTTGTACATTTATCAGGGTTCCATCATCACCATAATTATAATTATAATTCATATATGATATTATATATATATATATATATTAATCCATAAAATATTTAGATACAAAAATGGATTAAAACTATCATAATGATAAAAGGTTGAATATATTGATAAACACTATTGCCACTTTTCACAATATGGATTGAATAAAGGGTAAATAATAATTCGGAATTAATGAATCATTATTATATCATATATATCATATCAATATATATATATATTTCTTAAATCCACCCTTATCAAATTTAATTTAAATCATAAATGAAAATGATTCATGTTGCTCCGTATATATAGTAGTCTAAACATACTCACGAGAGACGTTATTGTTTTTAAATTGATATAAGTGTTAGAAGGTGGATAAGATTTTATAATTACAGAATAATAAATATTTCATATATATAATATAAAAAAATAAACACATCCTAAAAAACTAGCATAAATAATGGTGATAAAAATAATTTTATAGGAACGTGGAGGTGGTAGTACACATGTACACAAAAGAAATAATAGCAATTACATTTTTCTAAATAATTTACTACATCATAGTACTTAAATAATCATAAAAAGTATTATATTTTGGATTAGTAATAAGTAATTAATTTTTTAATAACATATAAACGGATGTTGTAGGCGAAGAAATCATTTGAAAGATGATGGTTTGGATGATTACACCTTCTTTTGTATGTATCATAGTATCCCACATTATGACCATTGAAATGGTATTTAAATAATGTAAAAAACTCCATGTATTGTTAAGGGTTTATATAGAGGAATTGATTTGTTTTTGGTTGACCATTATGGCTTAATGGGGTTTAATGAAATGAGAGGAGGGGTGTATTTTTATAAGAGAGTGAAAGGAAAAAATAGTAATTTTAAAAGTGATGAAATTATAAATCTTCCATTTCCAATTAAAATTAATTAAAATATTTAATATAAAAAAATTATTATATTGAAAAAATATCCTAAAAAAATTAAATTTAGATAGGTTCTTCGGTCGTTTTAAACATCTATTTTTGGTTTATCCTCTTTGATAACTGATTTAAACCATAAATGTCGTAATTTTTTTCAATATTAATGGGTTATAATTTTACGTATAATTTACCAATTAGATCATAAATTCCGCATGGATGAAATGTTAGTGAAATCATAATTATAATTTTTTAATTATAATATTTTTAATATTTATAAATAAATTAATAATATATTATATTATATATAATATCATTAATAACATTTTCAAAACAATTCCTTTACATTGAAATTTGGACTTTGAATATAGTTATGTAATTCAATTATAAGCCTTTATCATATAACTAATTTTTTATTTTTTTATATAACATTCATAGGTCACTATATCACTTCCAAGAATTATAATTTTTATATTTTATAAAAATATTTACATGCTTTTTCTACTACATACAAAATAACGATGCCTGCATTATGGAAGCCTTTAAGAGAATTATTTCATCACCAAAACAATTAAATATTTAAATTAAAAAAATTATGTAATTATTAAAAAAAAAAATTAAAAGACATAATGTAATCTTATTAAAAATTTGTATGAAATATAGAGATATAAAATAAAAGTGAGTGAAATTTTGTAATTTACATCACAAAAAAAATTTAAATATCATTGTCAAGGGAGATTGAATAATTCAAAAGATTTTAATTTTGGCATACTATGGTTGAATTAATTCAATAAAATGAAATGAATCCTTGTATTATTGGGATTTTGAGACCATATCCCATGTTTATAACCCCATTTTACCCATTTTACCATTAATAATGTGATTAAAATTTACCACTATTGCTATTTAGAAAGATTGGAAATAAAATAATATTATTTAAAAATAAAATATCCATCAAATTCTAAATAATTCAACCAATTTTCACGAATCACTCTATATAAGTTTCATATTTTAATTTCAAGGGTAAATCCTAAATCATAATGAATTATTGTTCATAGAAAAAATTTCACATTACTATTATATTATTTCAAAATCCAACATCTTCCGGATTAAAATTATATTAATTATCGGATTATTAATAAAGTGGATAATATTTTTAAAAGTAGTAAATCCATAATATATTGTGATTTTAAAAATTATTCATTAAATGAATTAAAAAGAGATTATTTAATTTTATTAATATTTAATATTTAAATGTAAAAAAATTTGTTTAATAAAAATACCAATATTTCACACAATGTTAATTTTTATATGATAATATCCATCAAATAACATTTCACTTAATCCAATTTTTAACATTAGAGGAAAATAATTTTAGTTTTCTATCCCATAATTAAATAGTGACCAATATTGATGAAATTTTTTTCTATAGAATGTAATGACATGAATAAAAATTGAGTACCTGTTTATTAATATAATTCAATTTTGTAAAACCCAATCAATTTTTTTTTCAGAACATGGTTATTAATATTATTATTTCGAAGTTAATGGCGATATTAAATCGATATAATATATTAAGGATTATCAATAATTTTGGTTTTAGGTATAAAAAACTATCAAAGAAAATAAATTTATTTAAAAAGAAATATTTAATAAAATATCAGGGTGTTATATTATACCCCCATGATTTAAATTATCCCCAAAAATAGCTTCACTATGATAAATAAAAAGGCTGATATCTTTGTTTCATCACATCATCATGTCGCCATATATCAACTTCAGATTTGTGTTTCATCTAGAAAACATTTACAATGTGAGGTGTCTTTTCCAACAGAACATTATCTCTTTAATCCATGATTTCAACTTGTTTTTCTTCATATGAAAGATCAAAATCAAATGGTAAACATTATTATTTCCCTACATTTATAGGAATAGGTATATAAATTCTCTTGATAGATATATGGAACCCGCTGTTAACATAAGAGTGGTGTGGTCGATGCACTAATCGATAAAATGAGGCAACTACTAAATAAAACATCTCATTGAAAATATTTATCTAGGGTTTAGATTGACATTATTTTTTGATGTCATAAAAGTCCACCATTAATAAAATTTTCAAAATACCATTTCACTAAATAAATATTTAACATTTCATTAAATATTGTTAGAAATTCATTTCTATTGACTCTAATCTCCTTTGACATTCTCTGACATTTGCTCAATTAGATCAAGTCAAAATATCACTCTATCTCCAATTCCATTATATCATGATGTAATATGAAACTTATTTCTACCTAAGGCTTCATAAGGTGCCATTTTAATTCTCAGGTAAAATCTATTTTTGTAGAAATATATGACTGGAGGATGTTTTTAATCCCAATAGCATTCTCAAAACCATAAAAAAGATCCCAATATATTCTATAGTTCATGAAGGAATTTATTATTATGACTATATATTAATTGATTATAAGAATTATTGAAAGTCAACTCTATATCCACAATATTTTAAATACACTTCTAGTATGTCGAGTTAAACATCAGATCCCAATTAGATACAATATAATTTGGTTCCCTATATAATGTTATCATTTAATTAATACATATTCTGGGAATATATTTAATGAATAAATATTTTCTAATATAAATGAATTGTTCTGAATCCATAAGGTCATTTACTAAAATCAAGATAAAAGATTGACATCTAGATGTTTTAGGGTGTTCGATGAAAAAATCCTCGTTGATTTTTTACAATTTACATTCTAGTACGGGGAATGGTTGTGAGATCCTCTTAGAATTTAATGTATCACTGTTATCTTTCTGACACACAATAAACTAAGATACATACTCTAAAATATCTCTTTTCAGGTTGTCCCATGAGAAATAATCTTTTATATCAGTATAAATCTTCATAATTACAATATGAATTTAGATTATTTATCTATTAGATTAATCTAATTACTCATTCATATCTAGTACTTATATCACATATACACATTTCATGAAAATTTTCCATTCAATTATATTCAGTTTTCAACTCAGAAACATTCTTACATTCTTTTCTAACTCAATATATTTATTATATTCTTCTTTAAAAATAACTTCTATATATGGTTGAATACCAATTTTACTATGATATTATTTCCCCGTTTCTGTGATTATTTTTTGATCCAGCCATTGTAAATATATAAATGAGGATTCGACCCAAAACTTTTGAAAAAATGAATCATCACCAACCAACATCAATATTTTATATTCAACTATTCTATGTAAAAATTTACATAAAAACATTTTGGTATTTTTATATACCACTCATTTATCTATAAATAAAATTCCATCATATCTTTAATTTATAAATAAATGAATATAAATCCAAGTATTGGTTTGGGTAATAGTTTACATGATCATTCCATTATCTTGACACATAAGTTATCGTCATATAATTTTTCTTGAGGATTCATCCCAGTACCTTCATCATGGTATCTTTGTAAATCAAAATCCATTATCCATTATTGGGTAATATGTTTACATGTTTGTAGAAAGATTTATATCAAATTAGTTGATTTTTCTTCACCTTAAAAATGAAAAAATAATGTATATTTCATGTATGTTAACATGATATATGGATTTTATATTAATGATGAATTTTCAATAAATCAAAGATAATTTCCATCCAAACAACAAAAACTGTACATATTATTTATAATGGTTGATCCTCTCTAGTGTAAATTAACTTCCATATTTAATATATCAACTGATATATAGTAACATTACATTATATGGCTCAATAATGAAACATTCAATAGACACAATGTACACTTCGTAAATTATGCATAAACCTTTTCAATCTTTATGGTCTTTAGTACAATCCTCACCTGATCATCATTATAAAACATTCCAATGCAATTTGTAAGGACACATTCTATAAAAACTACCATAATCATATCATATTAATCTATAAAAACTCTATTCATTAAATCCACAATGATTAAAGTGGAATTAATAATAAAAAATAGAATTTATAAGAATTAATAGTTCCCTTAACATTTATAGAATGATATCTTCTGTATGACATCAGTTTTTAGCATTAATAGATAGTATATAGATTTAAGATCAATCTTGGGAAAAATTCTCCTCATAACTGATTAAAAAAATCATTAGTAAATGGAAGCCAATAGAAATAATTGAATTTTATCTTTCTATATTCCAAATAATTAACTCAGAGTCATATCAATTTATTTTTATATATAATATGTAGAAAATGTAGAACCCATGATAACACATTTAGCATAATTAATTTCTTATCATGATATTCATGGAGTTCATTATTCATTTCCATCAACTCAATCTGTCACATTATAAGTATATTATTCAGAATAGTTATTGAATAATTTTTGAGTTATTTAAAAAAATCAACATCAATAGTTGGAGGCATTATTGGATATTTTTATAGACGAAAATGAAGAAATTATTATACAAAATACATATCTTCTATGTTGAGTTTCTCCCAAAATATTAGATAAAACACAAATTTTTATAATAATTGGGACTTATACAATAGATGAAAATTTTATCATATCCTCATATTAATCATCTTACAGATATATAATCATATTTTTTCTTAAAATATTAAAATCTACTCATTGTCCATATAATTTTATGTGGTATTTATTAATATAAAACCCACCTATTCCTATGATAACATAAAATAAAACAATAGGGAGAATAATGAGATTTTTATAATGAAAATTCCCAGAATCCTCAATATGATAATAATAAATGACTTTAGGTTTGATTATCCTTTCAATAATAGTTTCCAATTTCAATTAAATTTCAAATAAATTATATGGTTTTATGATAAACATAAAAATAAAAATTGTTATTATAGTGTGGGATGATTAAAAATTAAATAATACATTTGAAGTTATAGAGTTAATGTTATCATTAACATTAGAATCTTTTTTCATACTTCACGTTGATACTAGTTAACATAGGTGATTTTGATTTCAATATGGTATTTATAGGTTACTAACATCTATCATTATCATTAACATTTATATTTGAGATCTTCGAAGAATAATTCTCATAATTTTAGAATTTGACAAAATATCTATCTTCTTCTTCAAATAACATCGCAATTCGACTTTCCAATGTAATTTTTTTCCACAAATAAATCATTTACCTGTTTATTTAATGAAATTTAACCAATGCTTCCTTCCATATTTGGACAATAAAGGAAACAACTTCTTTATCTGAAAATTATTATTATAATTTCATAGTAATTTGATTTTTCTTTCTTTATAAAAACCATGAAATTAATGGATAACTCCAATATCTATTTCCACCATTATTACACATCTAATAATTTCATTATATCTATTGAATTTTAATATGTATAATTCCCATTTGGCATATGGTTTTGATTAATTGAAAAATTGATCAATATAATCATTTTTTTTATGATAACACAATAAGAATACATCACATGTCTAGGAAAATCATCCTCTTAGGTACTAATGAATTCAACATTATTTTAATTTATGTCTAGGAATTCCTCCCCAAAAATGTTATCCATAATATGAGGAAATTAATTAATGAAAAATTATATCAAAATCTCATCCCACTTTATTGGGTTAATTTATTATTCTTTCCTGATGTTCTCGATGATATTACACCATTTGATCTATATTTACTGTATAAATGATAGACATAAAAAATTACATTTCAACCTCTGAACACAAGAAAATGGAAAATATATTTTCAAAGGTATTGAACAATTACACAAAAAGTAATCGAATAGTAGACCTAATAATATATGGTGGATGTTTCATCAAGAAGCACTCAATAAAAATGCATCACCACATTCTCTCATTTTAAATATCATTATCATTCTTCATATAATATTATTTGTTAAGCACTAAAATTATATGTTGAATTCTCTATCACATAAAAAAATTTCTCAAAAAGAAAAATCATTACAGAACATTTCATATTCAACATTAACAGGATTAATTTCTGTTACAACCATTTATTGAATCTAATAGTCTTATTGTGAGAAAAAATAATCACATGTGGAAACCACATAATGATGAAATATAATTTCTATGATTTCTAAATAATGAAACAATTTTTATCATATTTGAAAAATTAGTTTTGAACACATTCATCCATGATCAAAATATATTCTAACTCGTTAGGATGATACCTAAATAAAATTTATATTAATGTAATAATATCCCCCTCTTGTGTTTGGCATGGTATGAAAAAAGACCACTCATCATGCACCAAAATGACAACTCAGATATTTTCGACCAAATTTTTCCTAGGTTATGTCCCCTACATTCTTCTATTTGATTATTATTTACAGTAATTTTATCGATATATAAATGTTTTTATAAGAAATATACAAACTTTTCATTACCGAGTAATTAAATTCTCTCATATTGATTTGATATTCTAAATAATTCTCACAAGTTTTTTATCATCCAATATTCCAAAATTAAATAAACCCCTTTCTAATACCATATATATAGACCCATTTATTCTTACATAAATAATAAAAATTATTATATGAATTATAATTACAGAATAATATGATCCATATTTGAACCACAATAATTTAGTATCTTTAGAAACATAGAGACATACACAACTATTTAAAACATATCTAGATCATTTATCATGTACACATGATAAAATATAATCCCACTTATATAAATAATAAAAAAATCATGATATCCTATATAAAAGAAATCATAATAAATTTTGAGTTCAATTTATTATTAAATTTGATCAAGGAAAACATTAATGATCATTTAATGACAATATGAGAATAAAGTGTATGAGTGTAGGAGATTAGACATTGAAAATAACACCCATATATTATATGGAAATAAATTTTATTCAAGGAATATGGTCTGGTATTTCTTAAGAATTGAATCAGAAAGGCATCGTAGAATATGATCCATGATATCATTACATTAACATAAGATCATGTCATAAAATATTGACATAAATCATTACATAATCATAATAATAGAATTATTATTTCCTAGTTTTCAACCAATACATTTATAACCTATTAGTTATGGGATAACCTATAGTGTATAGCCTTCGAGCATTATATGACCCCCCCTAGTTTACCATCATTTGTGGTTTGGGATACCTTCTTACACACCCTCATTAAATCTTAATTTTACCACATGAATTTCCATTTATTTGTAATGAAATTTATATTTACCAAATTCATTGGTGTGATATATAATTCTATTTCATATTTTAATATAATCATAAATCCATTCATATGAACTAAATTACATCATAAAAAAGAATCATCGGAACATAACCCATGGAAAAAAATAGGATCCATCGATATTTCATCATTTTTTCCATAATCCATCAATATGATGAATAAATATGTTACTATTGGATCATAACTCTAGTAAATACTATATAACATAAAAGTGTGTTTTCATTAATAAATACTATATTTAAAGGAGCGATAAATTATTTTGGATGGAAAGTAAAAATATCATTTATAAACCACATAATAAAATTTAAAAAATTTATACTTTTTTAAAAAACAATTTATTCTAGTGGAACCATAGAATCATATAAATTTAGTGTCAAATAATTATGGGTTCATGATAAAAGGAAATTATCTACATGTTTGGTATTTTAAAACATAATTTAAATTCATTTTTTATATAAAAAGTACAAAATAAGTCACTTAAAAAGGGACAAGAAGATTACATTTAATCCACATTCAAAAAAACATAATACATTAAAAAAACATCAAGAAACCCTATACTTGAATAAAAAAAGATCACATATTTTTAGTGATCATGGATAGGAAATAAAAATGATTTTTGATCATAGAGAGAAATAAACTTTTTTTCCATTAAAAATATACTTTTGATCTCCTAAGAATAGAAATTGAGATAAATTATTGAATAACATGTATTGTAAGGAAATAACATGATAAAAAGAAAATAAATTTGTTTTTTTCATGAAATGATTTTATAATTTACTTCATTGAAAATTCATGAAAAAAATGAATAAAATGAGTTAGAATCATAAATATATTTCATTGTATTTTACATTATTTTCATAGACAATAAGTATATATGAAATAAATTAAAATTTATTATAGTTATATAATATAGTAGTGTAAAAACTTATAAAATAATTTATTATTCAATGATAACATTTTAACATGGTTTTATTAATATCTCCCATTAAAAATCATCGTTATGATGTCTTAACTATATCATTTTTCAAGAAAATTACAATTCAATAGTTCCAATCCCTATATATTTATTATGGATCTTTAGAATAGATAATTTTAATTTTTATAAAAATAAAATTTATATAAATTATTTAAATACATAATTTAAACCATAATGGATAAATATGGAAAAATGAATTGCACCATTCAACGAGGTGGTTGATCATACAAACACAAAGATGTTGTATTCACATTTCACAAGTTGAAATAAAATAATGGTAAATAATAATTAATATGTCCAAAACAATTTAATGTCATATATATTTTGAAAATATATTCTTAAAACTATCCATCTAAAGATAAAATTAAAAATAAATCAGATTACTTCAAGGAGGTGGTAGTCTACAATAATATAAGAGTAACATTATAATTTTCTGATTGATAGAAATGTAAGAAGGTAAAAGTAATATTGTACTTAAAAAATTATAATTATTTGAAAATATAACATATAATAATTAAAAACATCATAATATCCATCCATGGAGGAATGTGATGGAAAATGAATTGCAATGATACATTTAGATGGTAGTAATGAGGCATGCATGTGTGACAATTTCACTTCTAATTTTATGGAAAATAGGGTTGATACTGGGTTTTACAGTAACATAATAACAGTTATGTAATTTTTTGCATAGAATTTTATTTTATTTTAAGATAAAATCAATGATATATAGTAGTTAAAAAGATAAATAAATATAAATAGTACTTGTGGGGGGATTACATCTTCATCGATAGGCCTCCATTATATCCATTCATATGGACCTTTGGTATGTCATTTTATGATGAAAAGAACCTATAATTCTTATAATGGGATGCTTAAATTATAATTTTTTAGGATTTCGTTGATCTATATGGAATATTGAGGTGAAAAAATGAGGTAGTTGTAATATTTTATATGTTTGGGAAAATAAAAACACAAAAATTCAAAAATATTTAAATATAAATAATTTAGTTCTCATTTATATTGACTTCAAATAGACACAATTTCAAAATAAAATATATAAATTAAATGTCATAGAAAATTAAATTTATACAGCTTTTTGGAGTCATTTTCAACACTATATTTTGTTTTAATCCATTTATAATAGATTTTATACTTAATTGTGATAAAAACATTGTATTTATTAACGGGTTTTAATTTTCCTTATATGTTGTAAATTATCACTTAAAATTACATGAGATGAATTTTTTGAAAAATTTTAAAATCCTAATTTTCATCTTTCTTGTTTTTTATGTTTTCCAAATAATATTATAAAATATTATTTATCATAAAATGTAATTATTAGGATTTTGGTGACTATATATTTAATATGGCTATATAGCCCTGATGATATTAATGTAATTTATTGTAAAAGTTTTAGAAAACCCTAGTATTTCATATAAATCTATAATTTATATGGGTCATAATAACTGAAAAAACTCACTTATATAACTTTTAAAAACATTAATGTGACTTTTATATTGATCGAAGATGCAATATGTTGGCATCGTGAAATATTTTTGGATAACTATTTCACTATTAAAAATGAACACTAAAATATCTCGAAAATAATGTAATTACTATTTAAATTAATCATTTTCAATTGAAATTATTATTTTTTTCCTTATAAAAATATTTATAAATATTAATTACTGATATAGGAATTCATGAATTTTATTAAATATAAATAATAATAATAATTACTATTAGAGGAAAATGGGTAAATTTTTCCATATAATAGAATTTGGGATATTTTTGGTAAATATTATTCCATTATAAAAAAAATGTAACAATTGTGTCCATTTTTAGACCATATAACTAGGGTTTAACCATGATTGACCAATATTACCCTTATCTAACTGAATAATATTTACCCCGATTAATATTCATAATCGAAAAAATAGAAAGGAAATAAATAAAAATTTTAAAATACCTAATTACAATAATTTTATCCATTTTCTAAGACTTCTTCTCCATAGGTGAAAAAAGTTAATGTTAATTTAAATATGTAAAACATAAAGAAATTTTTTTTTATAAATATTACTTTTTTATAAAAATATTTAATGATATATCAAAATCGTGATTATATCTATTTAAAAATTAACTATTAAAAATATTATATATAAAATGAATTATATTTCACTTCAAAACTAAATACAAAAAAAATAATGGGAATTTTAAAATTATTTTATTAATGAGACTAAATTATAATGAATTAAAAATATATTTTTCACTTGTCACTAAAAAATAAATCTTTTCAAATAATCCATAAAATTCAAAATATGTTAATTTTTAATTTTTGATTTAAAAAATTCATACTCTTAATTACATTTTTTGGTGTAAAATTAAAATATTATTATAATTTTAACATATAATGAAAAAACCCTTCTTTAGGAATTTTATTTTTAAATAATATAATGACATTATTATTAACTCAGTGATTATTGGTCAAATATTTTCACAAAAAACCCATCATAATTATATTTTTATGATATTGTTTTTATTCATACTCTCGAGACAAATTTATAGTTTAGGGTAAAAATATATATGATGTTATAGTTTATTTAAAATTTGGGTTTTGTGCAACACATGTTATCGATGAAATCAAATATATATAATGAGAAATATATCCTAAAATATTAGGCTGTTTCAAAAATCACATTGTATTTCCTTAAAATAATTTTCCATTTTTATATATTATCTTTAACATTAACCCATTATTTTTCTTATTGAAAAATATTTAAAAAAATAGAAGGTGGTACTCTGGGAGAAAATTATATTGGTGCCCAAAATTGTGAAGAGATTGATAGTAATAAAAAATTTATTATAATGAATCAGGATGATGTATAGGTTATAAAATATCTCATAGCTGTTAGTAAATTAATATTTATATCCAATCAATCAGCCATGTTTTTTTATAACATCCATATGAGGAGGATCATGGTTATGAGGATAAGAAAAACTCTACACATCTTTAGGTTGTAAGTCAAATACCAATGGGATTGACATGGGTGGGATAACTATATATAAGTAAATGAAGAAAAAAATTATACATATACTAAAATTTAATTGAGCTCATTTTATAGAGAGAAGACAGTAATGACTTTCAACATCAGTTCTATATGTAGATACCACAACCTATTAAATTATTTAATGTCATGGACCATATATCCCTTTGTGTAAAAGATAGAACATCAAACGTGCAGGTCACTATTGATAAGGTAAATTTTTTATTTTCTTTTAAACCATTCATTGTGGATATCTAGAAAGATGAGTTTTCATTATATATGCATCCAACATTCTATAGGGTTTGATGTAGATCTTAATATTTTCTGATATGACCCTCGAGAATCAAAGCTACTCTAATGGATGATTAACGGGAAGTAAAATACGTGATTGTAGAAAAAACAAGCACCTATGTTATGTATTTATTATTATAAGACCTGTATATGATCCCAAAAAACTCTAATTAAAAATTAATCATTGGTCCGAGAGTATATAAGGAATTATCTACAATAAAAATACAATGATTATGAATGTGTTAAAAGTGAAAAATTAATTACATTAAAGAATATTTGAATTAAAATTTATGCGAAAAATTGAAAAATCAATATCATAAAATATAGGGTGATAGATTATTCTTTTTCGTAGGTCCATAACTACTATTTGGTGCTAATTAACATGGCTTTAAATTAGACATCCAATCAGTGTGAAGGGTTTTATGGAGGGTATTATAACTAAAAATGAAAACCATCATTGGAATGTTTCTATATTGCCTTTCTTTTTCCTATATATCGTACTCTTATCAAGCATGTTTCTGTATTGTGATAATATATAATATTAATTTTAGAATATGTATCATGAGTGAGGCCAAGTAATTCTACTCATAGTAATATTGGATATAAGAAATAACGTTGTTCAGATAATCATTAAGAACTATATTGAAAAAGATATAAAAAATCCATCTATAGGGTAGTATAATAGATGAGGAAAACTATGGAGAATAGGGAACCTCCAAACAAGATGTTCTTCTATAATACAATATCCCCTTTCCTTATAATCCTCCATGAGTGGTATATATGTAAACTGATAGAGTTTATGGATCCCCAAATGGGAGATTAATTTGAACAGTCAATGTACATGGTGCTGATTGTATAATATTACTTTTGTATATATATTCTCAACCCAAAATAGTTCCCCATTACAAAATTAAAAAATAGTTTGTCTTCCATGTTATAGTGGGTATCTTGAAGTACCGAAATGCTCATTCATCCTTCTTTTAGAAGCTTTCAAAACATCATCCATATTACCTAGATGTATGGACCTTATTCAAATACATACCCAAAAAATTATTTAATAATATCCTACTTTTTCATAATATAAATTCGGTTCATAGAAATAACATAGAGAGTGTGTAACACCCCATGATTTCATAGTACGTTATTTCTTCAAAGTGATTCAATAACATGCACTACACGCAACACTGAGTTCTAGCTCACCCTGACTTACCAAACAAGATGTTCAAAAGAGGTTACGAATAGTATTAACTGAAATTTTATCTTTATATAATCCTTATAATTTTAGAATCAATATTATGAGTTTCTTAGACATAATTTATGAAAAAATTCAATTTTTCTAATAAAAGATGTATTTTTCAAAAAATGAAATTTTACCGCCTTTTAATGGTGAAAACTTTTTAAATCCAATTTTTGAATCTTTTATATATTCAATTTGACAACATAAAATTCTTCTTTAGAATCGGGACATAAGAATTTAGTTTCAATAATGTTTTTTGTGTTTTTCTGATAACTTTCATATTTGTGTAAATAGTGAAAAATAATATATTTTAATTGAAAACAACTTCTTAAATCAAAATAATTTATATTGTTAAATTAAAAATTTTAATGGTTTGGAAGTATAAATATGTTATATTTTTTTGAATTTAATTCAATGATGGTCATTATATGTAATTTCACTTTTAAATTGGATATAAACCAATGTCAAACTTTTGGTTGTTATTATTTCTTAAAAATACGCCTTTTGGTTTTGACAGCAGAAATTAATATTAAATTAATAAATTCAACTTCTATGTTTTGAATTTGGTGAAATTGTATTCATTATTGATTTTTGATTAGTAAAAATAGCTTAGTGTAAATTTTTAGTATTTTTCTGAAAACATTTTATTTTTGATGAATAGCAAAAAACACAGAGTTATAGTTTAAAATCAAATTTTTATTTAAATAAATATTTATTTTATTTAAATTTATTTTATGTCAAACTAGATACATAATACCTATTTATGTTCAATTTAATTCATTGGAGTCAGATAATAATTATTTTAGATATATAAAAATTTTATTGAATTTTTCACGGTCTTTTACCCACCTCCTAGGAGAATTTGCAAATTCACATAAAACATAATTTTACAGTTTATGTGTGTGGAATTTTGAAAATTCGAGAGACACGGTTAATATCAACAATTAAAATGTGGCTCAATATGATAAAAATATTTTTTGGTGAATAGTTACTTTTGACTTTTATTTACCACAGTTAATGGTAAATATGGTAATTCAAGATAAATAGTATATTATAATAATATAAAACTACCTTAACACATTTCCAAACATTATTGGATGACCATTGGCATCCTTGGGTCGATTTTGGGACCCCATGGTGACACTTGAGAATGATAATGTCTCTTTAGATTAATTAATTTAATGTAAAGACAAAAATGACACATTCAAATATTTGTTAGTAAATTAATTTTTACATGGAGTAATATAAGTAATATTTTAGACTATAAATATTCATTGTAAAGATAAAACGATTTAATACATCATTGTATTTTTTTATAATTTTTATACATCATATAAATTAAGTTATTTGTGACATAATGATGATGCAGTAATTTCCTTATTAATGATATATTAAAATAATTGATATTATAGATACCCAAATAAATATAATTTGAGACTTTTAATGAATTAGAAGAATTTTATTGGTTAATATGATATGTTAGTATTGATTAAATAAATTTTTTAATTAATAAAGTTATTAAGACTTTAAAAAAAATCAATTATTAAATAGTGTCAAAATTGACAAAAAGGAGTTTTTAAAACAAATATTATATTATTAATTGATATAATATTCCTAAAAATCTAAGGTTCGTCCAAGGACATATAAGATGGTATATCTGTCATTAATGAACTTATTGGGGGTCTCTTGGTTGTTTTTAGTTTGATTATTAACCATATAATATAAAAATACAAAGAGATATGGTAAATGTCAAACTATTTAACTAAGAGTTAAATATAAAAGATAAGGTTAAAACAGTTACCCAAACTTTTCTAGAACCTATTGGATGGGTGGTTTTCGACCCATCCCCACCTTATACATTAATTATTATATTTTGGAGCCAATATAAAATGAATATGAATTTATCATAAAATAATATTTTATGTTTTTTCCTAAAGAGCCCCTCCTCCCCCTTATAAAAGGACACCGCTTCTAAAAAATTCCTCACACCTATAAATCCTTATGTCTTGTCCAACCTCTTCCAAATTTAGCTCCATAAATCCCTCTACTCCTCCTAGAATCCTTACATAAGGAATAATGATCTTCAAGAGTCCTTTTTGGTTGAAACCAAAGGGAGTTTCCAAAATTAAAAGTAACGATTTCTCTTAGCTTATTTACTTTTATTTTACTTCTACAACCCCTAAAATATTTTTATTCTTTTCTTTTGTAACAAAACTAGTATACTAAATATACTAGGATATTTTTATGAGAAGTATTAGAACTACACTTACACACTCTTCCATCTAATGGGTGAAGAGAATAATGTTTCTGTGGATGGCAACCAAACGCCTCACGAAACGATGATTGTACAATTATCTCTTACTACCTCTCATGGTGGCCATTATGATGGAAATATAATTAAATATTTTATTAATGATATTTCTTTTATATATAATCTTCTGTAATTATATTTTATAGTATACCATTATTCGTTTCCTTTTGTGTATATATACACAATAATTTCATTTGAGGAAGTGCGGACTACAGCCCCTTCACAGTGATATGACTCGTTCATACCATACATGGAACGTATAAAGGATGGTGTTAATGAATATAAGTAAAACATATAATATATTATATTATACTGTAACAATAATATACCTATTTATCATTTGGTTTTGATTCCTTTTAAAATGAAAAATGAAATGGAAGTAGCGTCTGTGCGTACGGACGGACTACCGTCTCCACAAACGCGATGAAATTCATTACCCATCATATCCATAAAGTAGAATACTCATTTTTGAATAAAAATAATGTTTATGCACATTATATCATTATGGATATGAATAATATAAAACCTATCCATAAAAAACACAACTTATTTAACCAAAAATATAAAATAAAAAGAGTAAGTTAACACCCGAAACGACGATAATACTAAGATATTATTAACAAAAAATGTTAAAAGATCATATATGTTATCATATTAACGTATATGATTCTTTTATAATTTAATAACAATTATTTAACTAATGTAAAGTAGGTTAAACTACCCTCAACGAAGGAAAAGTACAAGGTAAGGGTTGATTTCACAATCTCTTCATTATCCGAGGTTGTTTATACATAATTATCTACTGGGACCTCTTTATCATCAATATCCATGTTTCATAAAAATATATTTGAAAACATTTTTACTATTTACTAGAAAATGGGTTAAATTAATTTATAACCTTATGTGTTTTTAAAGGAATCTTTTTATTGTTTTCCAAACAATGTACTTTTTGACATTTTCGAAACATTTGAGGTAAAAATGTTTTTTAAATTATACGGTGAGTGCGGCTAATTTCTACCATTATAAACTCATAAATGCATCCCTTAAATGCTTATAAGAATATTTTGAATGTAAATGTTTAATTTTATAATTATGTGAATTTTAAATATTTCAAAATGAATATTTTAAGAATTTGTGAAAGGTACTCGTTATCAAGATCAGGAATTTAAATATTTTAATGATTTATCTTTATAAATCATTTTATTTAATGTCTAGGTTTTCAAAATAATTTTAAGGGTTTATTTATATGGGTAGTAATGTTTTGAAATGATATTTATTTTCAAAAGTTTCAACATGGTATGGGACACTTTGATTCAAAAATATCTTTTAAATTACTTCCTTAATAAATGTGTGTCTTTTAAATGATTTCAAAAAAGGGATATTTCTCTCAAATAGTTTGATTTCATATATTTCAACATCATTTGATGTATTTTAAGCTTATTTGAAGTAGATTTATTATTATACAAAACTTCCACATTGTATTGATTCTTTTGTTATATGTTTGACTGTGGATGTGTTATTTTTATACCATTCATGGTTTATAGAGAAATTATCGACATTTCGTATGCAAGTTTTATTTCAAATGCTTGTGTTTTGTTTAAACCTATTCATATGAGGAATGCGTTTAAATTAATAAGTGACGGGTGGAGCCCACTATAGCTCCTTAATGCATTGGTAGGTCTCATGAGACAATCTAGTGTCTTGGCACAAGGCCTTGACACAATCTTATTTGTAGTATTGGCACGAGGCCTTGACTATGTTTTTATGATAGTCTGAAATTATGCATTCCTTCATTATGAAAGTGGATAGTGATATTGCATGTGATTATTCGACTAGTATAATATCCATGTGAATAAGTAAGTGGAATTATTTTAATTTATTTTTTCAATATTATGTTGATGTTAAAGTTTAAAAGTCTTTTGTTTTAGTTATACATTGACTTAAATGTTTATGATTATTTATTAATGTTTCTGGTATATTGTTATCCTTACTGAGCATCTGAGCTCACCCCTTTCTATGTATTGTTATTCCCAGGATTCCAAGAAGTGTATTGTGATTTATATACATGGTTAAGGCAAGGTAATAATGGCATTCATAAATGATTATTAATGTTGTTTTGTACGTTATAAAGTGTAATGTAACATTCATGTATGTAATCTATTTTCCAAGACGGCTAAACTGATAGAACCTTCGGGACTTGATTCCTTGTAATCATGTCAATGTATTAAAATAATGAACCGACTCTGGGTAACTAGTATCAGAGCCTTACAGTTGGTATCAGAGGAATTTTAGCAATAACCTTGGAAACTAGATTTAGATAAACTCTGATTAGTGAAAATAGCCCTAAGATAGACTTTGAGGATTAGTATAGATGAAATTCCTATAATTTTGGTATTGTAGAGATTTTGTGAGTCTTCTGAGATACATCCCTATCTGGATATGAGAAGGTATAGGTGTCTCTAGCACAGATGTACATAGGGGTAAAACACGAAAACACTGCATGGAGCTAGACTTGAATGGGAACTAGTGCACGACAACGGGCCTTGTTGCACTCTTGGTTACATCATTCTTAGGGGATATGCATAGGATAATTATCATTTTTCAACAAATCATTTTAAATGGTTTATGAGTAGATAATTACTCAATGAAAAAATATTTATGATTATGGATTATAACCATAAGCCATTCAATTTACGTTAGTTATTTTACAAGTTTGGAGTTATTCATTGGAATTCATAAACTGACCTAATTTATGCTATTGTATAGAAATAGCGCCCAGTAGAGGGAATGTGAACTCTAGCAATACGTATGATCTAAAGAGTAAGAAGGATCATATCTTTCATAGTATTAAGCCAAAATTTAGAAGGGAAGTAATCTCCCATGTATTCTCAACATATGAAGAAATAGTATCATGTGTTAATTAGTTAAGAAAATAATTCTATGATTGCAATGGCTGTGAAGGGAAACCATAGAAGAAATGGATAGAAGAAGGAATGACGGATAAAGGGAATATGGAAAAGAAGAATTCTCCCATATGTGATAAATATGGAAAGAAACACCCTGGAACTTTCTTGAATGGAATGGGAGTTTGTTATAAGTGTGTAGAAAAAGGACACCAAGTACATGACTGCAAGGGTAAGAAAAAAGTTTCAAATGAACAATGCTTTATCTGGAAGGAGTTGGGACACTATGTGAACCGATGTCCAAATCATCAGTGTATTCCCTAAATGATGCTTTTGGATAATAATGAAGTTATGATACTACCACATATGAGGAGGCATGATTAGAGTTCTTATGATGTTATTAGAGAATTATGTCATTTGAGTGTTGTATCAACAATGAACTGGTTATAATAATTATGGATTATATAAGGATTGTATTGCAGTACTATTTCATTAAGGACATGATATTGTGTGGAACAAAGAAAATGAATCAATAGCAGGTTAAATTTTTGGAAAATATATGGTTGAGATAAAGATAAACCATAATATGGTTCTGATACCGAAGTAGTGATTTTGAAATAATAAATGATTGATTTGGATAAATTATATTAGATATTCTTGGTTACCTTGAAACTGATTAATGATTTGTATATACCATCATTTTTGGAGTTTACAACATTTTTTAATAGAAGGAGTATATCCAGTTTTCTATAAGGAATAAGGGATCATGAATGTAATCAATAAGTTTTTATAGTAATTTTGGATGTTGTAGTGTTTTAAAAGAAAACAAGATGAAAGTGTTCACATGTTATTACACGAAAAAAAGGATCTTCATTCTGTTTACCTTCCTTATATATTTTGGACTGTGAGTTTGGAATGAAGTATTTTGGATAATTCTCGTTTGAGATTATTTTTGGATTTCCATAAAAGGACAACCCGGAGGTCGGGCGGCTGCCTGTCGTGTCCAACAAGGCCGCGAGACTTGAACCTGAAACTGAAGGGCGACAAGGGTGTATAACCTACCACTGGACCACATGATGTCCTGGACTGATAATGTAGTCTTTTTTTTAAAAAAATATGGTATATGAATTATAATATTTTTTTAACCCTTTGCGAATAGGATAAATAGAATATTATTTTTTTGTTCTATTATCATTTAGAGTGAAAGATGAGTTTATGGTAGAAATTAGTTTAAGGATGGGACTCTACTTGTCATGTATATATTTCTCTTCTTCACTTATTCTATGAAGAAAATAATTCTTATACATTAGTGAAGGGATATTAAAACCAAAAATTTGTTATCCTAATACCATATGTTTTGTTGAGCAATGGTATTTTAAATCAATATAGAATGATGAATTTAAGGCCATAAATTTTACACATGTTTATGACTGATGCCCTCAATCACTACTGATAAATATTTACGTTTTTTCTCTAATTATATTCTCTAATTGCCACCAATGTTCTCCTAATCGAGATCATAATTGGGTGGTGACCCTTTCATTTCCCTTTTGCTCTTATTAAGACTATATTTTATTAACCTAATTCCCAATGTGGATTTTCCCAATGGTATTTTCTATTATCAACATTTTTTTTTCAAAACATAATTTCAAATGGCGAGGATGAAATTTATTGAAGGTGGGAAGAATGTAACACCCCAAGATTTCAAAGAATTTTATTTCTTCAAAGTGATTCAATACCATGCACAACATGCAACACCGAGTTCTAGCGCACCATGACTTACCAAACAAGACGTTCAAAAGAGGCTATGAATAGTACTAACTAAAATTTGATCATTATATAATACTTATATTTTTAGAATTAATATTATGAGTTTCATAGACATAATGTAAGAACAAAAAAAAAATCATATAAAAGTAGTATTTTTAAAAAAATGCAATTTTACCGCCTTTTAATAGAGAATCCTTTTAAAATCCAATATTTGAAACTATTATATATTCAATTTGACAAAATAAACTTCTTCGTCAGAATCGGGAAATAAGAATTTAGTTTCAATAATGTTTTGAGGATTTTTTAATAACTTTCATATTTGGGTGAATAGTGAAAAATAATATATTTTAATTGAAAACAGCTTTTTAAATAAAAATAATTCATATTGATAAATTAAACATTTTAATGGTTTGGAAGTATAAATATATTATATTTTTCTCATTTAATTCAATGATGGTTATTTTATGTAATTTCACTTTGTAATTGGACATAAACAAATGTCAATCATTTGGTTGTTATTATTTCTTAAAAATACGTCTTTTGGTTTTGACAGTGGGAATTTATTTTAAATTAATAAATGCACCTTCTATGTTTTTAATTGTGTGAAATTGTTTTAATTATTGAATTCAGAATATCAAAATTAGGTTAGGGTAAATTTTTGTTATTCTTCTGAAAACCTTTAATTTTTGATGAATAGTGAAAACATGGAGTTATAGTTTTAAACCGAATTTTTATTTAAATAAATATTTATTTTATTTAAATTTATGTTATGTCAAAAGAGATAAATACTACCTATATACGTCCAGTGTAATTCATTGGATTTAGTTTATAATAATTTTAGATATATAAAAATTTTATTGAACTTTTCACCGTCTTTTACCAACCTCCTAGGAGAATTTTCCAATCCACAAAAAACATAATTTTACCGCTACTGTGAGTGGAATTTAGAAAATCCAAGAGACACGGTTAATATCAAGGAGTAAAATGTCATTCAATAAGATAAAAATAATTTTCGGTGATTAGTAACTTTTGACTTTTATTTACCGTGGTTAAAGGTAAATAGGGAAATTCATCATAAAAAGTATATTATAATAATACAAATCTACCTTAAAACTTGTCCTAAAATTATTGGATGAGTCATGGATGACCATTGGCATCCTTTGGTCGATTTTGGGACCCCATGGTTCCACTTGAGAGTGATAATGACACTTTACATTAATTATTTTAATGTAAAGACAAAAATGACACATTCAAATATCTTCTAGTAAATTAATTTGTATGTCGGGTTATATAAGTTATATTTTAGACTATAAATATTAATTGGAAAGATGAAACGATTTCCTACATCATGGTATTTTTTTATAATTTTTGGACATCAAATAAATTAAGTTATTTATGACATAATGATGATGCATTAATTTCCTTATTAATGAAATATTAAAATAATTGACATTATAAATACACAAATAAATATAATTTGAGACTGTTAATGAATTACACGAATTTTATTGGTTAATATCACATGTTATGATTGATTGAATAAATTTGGTTCGATTTAATAAAGTTATTAATAATTTAACAAAAATAAATTATTAAATAGTGTCAAAATTGACATAAAGGAGTTTTTAAAACAAATAATATATTATTAATGAACTTCTTGGGGTTCGCATGGTAGTTTATAATATGTTTATTGACCACAAAATATAAAAATACAGAGAGACAAGATAAATGTCAAACTATTTAACTAGGATATAAATCTAAAAGATAATGATACAATAGTGACCCAAACTTGTCTAAAACCTATTTTCTGAGTGTTTTTCGGTCCATCCCCACTTTAGACTTTAAATAATTCAGTTTGGAGCCAATATAAACCGAATATGAATTTATCATAAAATAATAATTTATGTTTTTCCTTAAGAGCCCCTCCTCCCCCTTAAAAAAGGACACCACTTATAACCAATTCCTCACACCAATAAAGCCTTTTGTATCATTAAAACTCTACCCAATTCATCTACCTAAATCCCTATCCTCCTCCTAGAAGCCTTACCTTAAGCAGAAGGCACTTCAAGAGTCTTTTTTTGGTTCAAACCAAAGGGAGTTACCCAAATTAAAGATAACGATTTCTCTTAGCTTCTTTTCTTTTATTTTACTTCTCCAATGACTAAACTCTTCTTATTAATTTATTTTTTAACAAAACCAGTATCATAAATATACTAGGATATTGTTATTAGAATTATTAGAACTACACTTACACACACCTCTATCTAATGGGTGAAGAACATAATGTTTTTTTGGATGGCTACCAAACGCCTCAAGAAATGAGGATTGTTCAATTATCTCTTAATGCCTCTCATGGTGGCCATTATGATGGAAATATAATTAAATATGATTTTAATGATATTTATTTTACATATAAGTTTCTGTAATTCCATTTTATAGCATACCATGATTCGTTTCATGTTGTATATATATACGATAATTTCATTTGAGGAAGTGGAGACTACCGCCCCCTCACAGTGATATGACGCGTTCATACCATACATGGAACGTATAAAGGATGGTGTTAATGAACCTAAGTAACACATATAAGATATTATATTATAATAGAATAATAAGATACCATGTATCATTTTGTTTTGATTCCATTTAAAATGAAAAATGAAATGGAAGTAGCGTTTTTGCGTGCGTACGGACTACCGTCTCCCTGAACGCGATGAGATTCATTACCCATCATATCCATTGAAGTCTAATTCTCATTTTATGATTAAAAATAATGTTTAAGGAATAGATATAGTTCAGGATATGAATAATATACACCTTATCCACAACAAACATGACTTATGTAACAAAAAATATAAAATAAAATGAGTAAGTTAACACTTGAAATGACGATAATACTAAGATATTATTAACAAAGCAATGTTAAAAGATCATATATGATATCATATTAATGAATATGATTCTTTTATAATTTATTAACAATTATTTCACCATTATACAGGAGGTTAAAATACCCTCAACCAAGGAAAAGTACAAGGTAAGGGTTTATTTCACAATCTCTTCAATATCTGAGGTTGTTTATTCGTAATTATCTACTAGGACCTCTTTATCATCCATATCCCTGTTTCATAAAAATATATTTAAAAACATTTTTACTAATTACTAGTCAATGTGTTAATTTCATTTATACCCTTATGTTTTTTGAATGGAATCTTTCCATCATTTTCCAAACAATGTACTTTTTGACCTTTTCAACAAATTTAAGGTAAAAATTATTTTTTTAACTTATACAGCTAGTGCGGCTGTTTTCTACCATTATAAATGCATCGAAGCATCCCTTACAGGCTTAAAAGAATATTTTTAATGTAAATGATTTATTTTATTATTATGTGACTTTTAAATGATTTCAAAATGAATATTTTAAGAATTTATTAAAGGTACTCTTTATCAAGATCATAATTTTAAATGTTTTAATGATTTATCATTCTAAATATTTTAAATTATTTTAAATGTTTTCAAAATAATTTGATGGATTTATTTATATGGACATGAATGTTTTTATATGTTATTTATTTTCAAAATTTTCAATGTGGTATGGAACACTTTGATTCAAAAAAAATTTTAAATTACTTCCTTAATAAATGTGTGGCTTTTAAATTATTTCAAAAAAGATATATTTCTCTAAAATAGTTTGATTTCATCTATGTCAACATCCTTTGATGGATTTTAAGATTATTTGAAGTTTATTTATTATGATACAAAACATCCAAATTGTATTGATGCTTTTTTGATATGTTTGACAGTGGATGTGTTATTTTTATAACTATCGTGGTTTATGGGGAATGTATTGACATTTCGTATGATAGTTTTAATACGAATGTTTATGTTTTGTTTAGACCTATTCATATGAGGAATTCATTTGACTTAATATGTAACGGTATGAGCCCTCTATAGCTCCTCGATGCATCGGTAGGTCTCATGAGACAAACTAGTGTCTTGGCACAAGGCCTCGACAAAATCATATTTGTAGTCATGGCCCAACGCCTTGACTATGTGGTTATGATAGATTGGAATTATGCATTCTTTAATTATGAAATTGGTTAGTGATATTGCATTCGATTATTTGAGTAGTATAATATCAATGTGAATAATTAAATGGAATTATTTTATTTTAGTATTTCCATATTATGTTGATGTTAAAGTTTAAAAGGATTTTGTTTTAGTTATACATTGCCTTAAATGTGTATGATTATTTTTTATTGATTCCGTTATATTTTTATCCTTACTAAGCATTTGAGCTCACCCCTTTCTATATTTTTTTTCCGAGGATTCCATGAAGTGTATTGTGATTGATATGCATGGTTAAGCCAAGGGAATAACGGCATTCATAAATGATTATTTTTGTTGTTTTTAATTTTATAATGTGTAATGTAGCATTCATGTATGTAATCTATTTTCCAAGACTGCTAAAATGGTCGGTCCTTTGGGACATGATTCCATCTAATCATACCAATTTATTAAAATAATGCACCAAATCTGGGTAACTGGTGTCATGGCGTTAAAGTTGGTATTAGATAAAGTTTAGTAATAACCTTGGAAACTAGATTTAGGTAAACTCTGATTAGAGCACATACCCCTAAGATAGACTTTGTGGATTAGTATAGAATATCTTTCTCGAATTTTGGTATTGTAGAGATTTTGTGAGTTTTTCGAGATACATCCCTGTATGGATACATGCAAGTAGAGGCGGCTCTGGCACAGATGTACCTAGGGGTAAAACCCAAAAACACCGCTTTGAGATAGACTCAAACGGGAAATGGTGCACGACAACGGGCCTTGTAGCACTCTTGGTTATGACACTCCTGGAGGATATGCGTAGGATAATTCTCATTTTCTTAAAAAATAATTATGAAGGGTTTATGATAATATAATTCTCAATGAAAACATATTTATGATTATTGATTATAACCATAAACCATTCAATTTATGTTAGGTATTTTACATTTTTGGAATTATTCATTTCAATTCATAAACTGACCTAGTTTATGCTGTTGTATTGAAATGGCGCCCAGTAGAAGGAATGTAAACTCCAGCAATATGTATGATCCAAACAGTAATAAGTATGATATCTTTCATAGTATTAAGCCAACATTTATAAGGGAAATAGTCTCCCATGCATTCTCATCATATGAAGAAATAATATCATGTGTTAATAAGATATGAAAAGAATTCTCTGAGTCCTATTTCTTTGAAGGGAAGCCAGAGAATAAATGGATGGAAGAGAGAAATATGGATAAAGGGAAGTGGGAAAAGAAGAATTTTCCCATATGTGATAAATGTGGAATGAAACACCCAAGAACATGCCTGATGGAAATTGGAGTTATTTATAAGTGTGGAGAAAAAGGACACCATGTACGTGACTACAATGGTAAGAAAAAGTACTCAAATGAACAATGATTCATCTGCAAGGAGTGGGGACACTACACGAACCGATGTCCAAATCATCAGAGTATTCCCCAAATGATGCTATTGGATAATAATCATGTTATGTTAATACCACAGATGAGGAGGAATTATTGGTGTTCTTATGTTGTTATTAGATAATTATGTCATTTGAGTGTTGTATCAACAATGAACTGGTTATAATAATTATGGAGTATATAAGGATTGTACTACAGTACAATTTTATTAAGGACATGAGATTGTGTTGAACCATGAAAAGTGACAAAATAGCAGGTTAAATTTTTTGAAAATATATGTTTGAGATAAAGATAAACCATAATATGGTTCTCATACCAAGGTAGTTTTTTTAAATTATAAATGATTGATTTGGATAAATTATATTGGATATTCTTTATAAGGCCCCAACATAAAAAATTACTTAATCTTGAGATATTTCAAGAATACACAATGATGATCTTTTTAGCTTTAGAGTTTTAGAGAATTAGACCATAAGTCAGGCATTACATTCCACATTTAAACAAAGTGGTAATATAAAACATAATACTAATTTTTCCCATCAATAGAAACATATTTAAAACAAAACATGGATTCCTTCTTGAAACATCCTTCACACTATCATCACATCATGTATCTTTCCCTTGACCTGTGAATAACATTTCAAAAACTTGGGATGAGCATAAAAAGCTTAGTAAGGGATATAAAAGTACTAAATGAAAACATTAGTCGATGTTTGAAATCATACATTACTCATAAAACATAAGAATTTTAACATACCTATCACGACCCGCCTTCATCAAAAGGAGGGAAGAGTCAATTGATTGTCAGGCCCTTCCTTCTTTAAGTGAAGGCGGGTCGTGACAGAATGGTATCAGAGGGGATGGTTGAGAGATAGGACGGAGTCTAGAGTTAGGCACAGTGAGGATTGCTTAGGATGGTAAGCCAACGGTGTTGGGTGACCTTGGAGCGTGAATTAGGCCAGGGAAGACCGGCTAGGACACGAGATTTTAGGGCCCCCCATGATCCGATGCAAGGACTCCGGACCTACCGAACGACCAAGTGAGGCCACACTGATTGAAGGGTAGAGACCCTAGGAAAGGTACATGAATCATAATGACTTGTGTTCTTGTGTTTCTGGGATGTATTGGGAATTAAGAATACATTAAATCTTAAGAAGATTTAAGAACTGTATTCTGCACTACATGGGATTAGGCATTCCATGTTTACCTTGCAGCTATGGAACCTAGGAGACGACCATGTGTGGTACAGGCGATCGAGGACCCTGAGACTACTTTGGCCAATCGGTAGAGAGCTGATCGAGAGGAAGAGGACGACCAGTGGCAGAAGACTCTTTGAGCCTTCCAGTGACAGGCCCTCGAGAAGTATGAGGGAAGCAGCTCCGATATGAAGATGGAAGGCCGACTAGAGGAGAAAGTTATAGGCTTCAGCCTGATTCGGGCCCCGAACGAGTACTGGGTTCCCCTGGCTGTTATCCAGATGCGGGGAGCGGTACGTCAGTGGTGGATGCTTTACCTGGGGGAGAGGAGATAGTTTGAGGTGGCTTGGGTGGTTTTTGAGAAGGAGTTCCGGGCAGAATTCCTCTCCTCGACGATGAAGGCAGAAAAGAGGAAGGAACTACTCTCCCTCCAACAGGGGAGTATGTCTGTGAGGGAGCTAGGGATCAAGTTCAAGGACCTACTAAGTTTTTCTCTAGACCTCTTTCCCGATGAGGAGTCTCGAGCAAGATGTTTGGAGGAGGCACTCCGACCCTCCCTCCAGTATGTTGTTACCCCTTTACCCTGCCGACGTACTTGGAGGTCCAAAAGAAGGCCGAAGTGGTGGATCAGATGCATGCTCTAGGGGGAGTGTCGCGAGAGGGGATCCAGCTGGGACCATCAAATGGGATGGACATCAGCACCAGGCCTCCAGCGTCAGGACCCTATAGGTTCCGACCCGCAGGGAGAAGGCCGCAGCAGTTTCAGTTTCGGTCCCCCGGTCCTCGCCCTTTTCCTACGGGCCCGGGACCACGGTCCTTCATCTGTGGGAGCCCTGGGGATCTCCGGAGTCAGTGCCCAGACCGGGTGCAGTACAGCAGTGGCAGTCTGCCCCAGCACCCGCCTCAGCAAAAGCTTCCAGCCAGACCTTTCCAGCAGCAGCAATAGGGACAGCGAGCTCCCGCTCCTCCGAGGGCAGACGTAGGAGGAGGCGGACCTCAGGGCGCTCCACAGGGACCTCGACCAGGGCGTGGTCAGGGAGGTGGCCGACAGCCGAGGGGATGGAGAGCTAGGCATGGAAAGTTTCACGCTCCAGAGGCAGTAGTCCCAGCAGGGCCAGAGGTTGTTTGAGGTACGATCAGTCTGTTTAGCACTCTTGCTTATGCTTTGTTCGATACCGGAGCTTCGCACTGCTTTGTTGTACCCAGTCTAGCCCGTGGCTTGGGTCTAGATGTCGAGATACTTCCAGTGCCCCTTGTGTTAAGAACACCAGTTGGAGGTCAGACCCAACTTGTTGTTCGTTTTTCGGGGATGTAGACTGATGATAGGGCCACATCAGTCGGTTCAAGATCTTCTTCTGCTACAGATTCAGCCATACGATGTCATCCTAGGCATCGACTGACTATTTTCTGTGTGATCCATCATCGACTGTTTTCGAATAAGGGTGGTGTTCTCCGACTTGGACAGCCGGCGTGTTACCTTCACCGGCGAGCAGAGCAGTCCGAAGGGAAAAAGGAGAGAGGAACCTCTCCTCTCCTTGTTGACCGAGCTGACGGTAGAATCAGTAGATGCAGAAATGGTGGAAGTGCCAGATATCGTCCGAGAGTTTATGGACATCTTTCCTGAGGAGGTGACGACTCTACCCCCTTGACGTGATATCGATTTCGGGATAGACCTGCAGCCCGGCACTCATCCAATCTCAATGGCTCCTAACCGGATTGCACCTTCGGAGCTACGGGAGTTGCAGATACAGATTGACGATCTGATGAAGAGGGGTTCTGTTCGTCAGAGTGCGTCACTGTGAGGTGCTCCGGTCTTGTTTGGAAAGAAGGAAGATGGAGGTCGTAAGCTGTGCATAGACTACAGGATGTTGAATCA
Source organism: Viscum album (assembly GCA_963277665.1). Lineage (NCBI taxonomy): Eukaryota > Viridiplantae > Streptophyta > Magnoliopsida > Santalales > Viscaceae > Viscum > Viscum album. The sequence continues at coordinate 1,528,883,918 of OY728120.1, read as the reverse complement.
GGTGACGATCAAGAATTTCTACCCTCTCCCAAGGATAGATGATCTTTTTGACCAGCTGAAAGGGGCATGATGGTTCACGAAGATCAACATGCGGTCTGGGTACCACCAGCTGAGGGTGAAAGAGAGCGACATCCCGAAGATAGCGTTCAGGTGCAGGTATGGACACTTCGAGTTCGTAGTCATGCCCTTCGGTGTTACAAACGCCCCGACTGTGTTCATGGGGCTTATGAACTCCATCTTCTGGGAGTACCTGGATCGGTTCGTGGTTGTGTTCATCGACGACATCCTGGTCTACTCTAGATCATAGGAGGACCATGCAGAGCACCTGAGGATAGTTTCAGAGGTCCTCCGACAGCACCAGCTATATGAGAAGTTGTCAAAATGCAAGTTCTGGACACAAGAAGTGCACTTCCTCGGGCACGTAGTGTCTGAGCATGGGGGAGTGGTCGACCCATCAAAGGTTGAGGCAGTTGTTTCTTGGGCAGCACCCACGAATGTGGCAGAAGTCCAAAGTTTCCTCGGGCTAGCAGGTTACTACCAGTGATTTGTACCCAACTTCTCCCGAGTAGCATCCCCTTTGATGGCTCTGACCAAGAAGGACCAGGCTTTCGTATGGAGTGAGCAGTGCCAGTCAGCCATCAGCTATCTGAAGGAGAAGTTGGTCAATGCCCCAGTGCTGAGATTACGAGAAGAAGGGGTGGCCTATGAGGTATTATGCGATGCTTCGGGACAGGGCCTGGGATGCGTGTTGATGCAGTGACGAGGGGTGATCTCTTATGGGTCCAGGAAGCTGCGTTCCCATGAGCGTAATTACGCCACCCACGACCTAGAGCTTGTAGAGGTTGTTTTTGTGCTAATGTTTTGGCGGCACTACCTCATCGGGGAACGCTTTGTGGTCTTTACGGATCACAAAAGCATGAGGTATATCTTCTCCCAGCGGGACCGAAACTTGCGACAGCGGAGATTGGTGGAGTTCCTTCAGGATTACGACTTCGATATCTCTTTTACTGAGGGAACGGGAAATGTGGTGGCCGATGCTTTGAGCAGGAGGACGCAGAAGGATGCGGTCTGAGAGTCGGCGGACGCCTTGAAGGCAATGGAAGAGTTGGTTGCCTTACACCTGGATGCAACAATGGATAAAGGCAGAGGCTGCCTATATCATATGCCAGTGCAGTCATCCCTGTTTCAGCTGGTGGAAGAGTCTCAGTGGGGAGACCTAGAGTGCAAAGTGATGCGTGACCAAGTTGATCAGGGCAATGCTCTGGAAGGATGGATAGATGATGGTCAGAACTGGATGCTTTTCCAGGGAAGGTTGTTTATCCTAGAGGCGATGCACGGCAGGGTTCTCAGTGAGTTCCACAACTCACCCCTGGAGGTACACCCTGGAGTTTCCACGATGTACCAGGGTTTGAAGAGGTAGTTTTGGTGGCCCGGAGTTAAGCGAGCGGCGGTAGATTTTGTGGCCAAGTGCCTAGTGTGTCAGCCGGTGAAGGCTAAACATCGAGTTCCAGGTGGCCTACTACAGCCCCTAGGTGTCCCCGAGTGGATGTGGGATGACATATCAATGGATTTCGTCATGGGACTACCCAAGGCCCAAGGAGGGTATGACGCCATCTGGGTGGTAGTGGATAGGTTGACGAAATCAGCTCACTTTTTGGCGATCAGGGAGTCGACTGCTGTGGGTGCCTTGGCATTAAAGTACGTGGATAAGGTGGTGCGGTTGCATGGAGTCCCGAGGTCTATAGTCTCGGATATGGATGCACGGTTTACCTCGTGGGTCTGGAGTGGATTGCAGCATGCGTTTGGAACCCAGTTACGCCTTAGCACTGCTTTCCATCCCCAGACATATGGACAAATGGAGCGCACCATCCAGACCTTGGAGGATATGCTGCGAGCATGTGTTCTTGACTCAGGAGGGTCATGGGTGCAATACTTGCCTCTGGTAGAGTTTTCCTACAATAATAGCTACCACTCTACCATTGGCATGGCCCCGTTTGAGGCCTTGTATGGGAGGCCATATCGTTCGCCTGTGTGTTGGACCGAAGTAGGAGAGGCAGACATCCTTGGTCTGGAGGTGGTGCAGAAAACGATAGAGAAGGTTCAGCTCATACGGGAAGGGATAAAGGAAGCCCAGGACTGACAGAAGTTGTATGCTGATACCAGGAGGAGGCCCTTGGAGTTTGAGGTTGGGGACCACGTGTTCTTGAAGGTCTCCCCTCGGCGTGGGCAGTGGAGGTTCGGAAAGGGGAGTAATCTTTCCCCTAGGTTCATCGGGCCCTTCCAAGTGTTGCGGCGGGTCAGTGAAGTGTCTTACCAGATAGAGTTGCCACCGCCACTACTAAGGATACATGATGACTTTCACGTGTCCCAACTCAGTCGGTATCTGCACGACGATTCACACGTCCTTGATTGGGGCGAGCTGGACATCGAGGATAAAATGACCTTTGTGGAGAGACCAGTGATGATCGAGGATCGCAAGGAGAAGGTGCTCCGTTGGCGAACCATTCCCTTGGTTCGCATGTTGTGTAGACATGGTGGGATTGAGGAGAGTACATGGGAGAGGGAAGCACAGATGCGTACCCAGTACCCAGAGTTTTTTTGAGTTTTGTTCCTTATTGTACCTATTGTGATAGAAAGTTTTGTCCTTTGGCTATGAAATGTACTGGTTTTATTCCTCTGCTTGTGTGTGAAAATCCCCGGCTATATGGAAGGAGAGAACCCGACCCCTAATGAAGATGCATTTAGGTGGATGCGATTAAACCCGTGCGGGCGAGTCAGTGCCACCCAAAGCGGATAATATCATGACATGGGGGAAGAGACTCCCCAACCCACGTGCCCGGGCATTTTGGCATGGTATGTTGCTTGGTTCGTGTGATAGGAATATTTTCTTAGTTAGCGATGAGGTTCACTCTTGAGAGGTATCTTTTGGGGTGGTGGTTCGGACCCGCCCTTTCCTTCTGGGTTATCTAAATTCTCGGGGACGAGAATAGTTTGAGAGGTATCTGATGTGATGACCCAGACTCTCTTGGTCCTTCCCTTTGCCAAAATCCGGGTTCTAAAGGAGTTGCATCTCGGTGAGACCGATCGGCGCCACCCGGCCTTGTCAAGTCGTTTCCAGTAGCGCTTCTTTGCGTAAATAGGGTTTTAAACCCTATTTGGACTCTTTTAACCATGTTTTTAAGACCCGTAACGCCCATAAGAGTTTTAATTAAATGCTTCATCAATTCATGAGTCAACATAAACCACACAACCCAATTTTTGTGATGACTGGAGCCGCGCGATCAACCCACGACCCCCGCGCCTTACGCGGTTTTGCGTTTTCACCTCAACTGTCCCCGGCTCTTATAAACTAAGGGTTAGCCATGGTTTCTCCTTTCCTCGATCATGACCTTTCACAAACAGCTTCTGGTGCATCGGGCCAGCTGCATCATTATCCGTAAAGTTCCGCGCCCCTGGCCTAAACGTCAATCATCTATCAAAAAGTAGGTAATTTCTCCTTCGTCTCTCTCTTTTGTGTATCATGCGGGGTGGGCGTGCTTTTGGTCCTGTAGAATTGGGTGAACCAGACCTAATTAAAGATAAAGAAATATTTCTATAAATATAGAAGAGGGGGGGGGGGGTTGTGATCGTTGATGGTGTTTTATACTTTGATGTTGTTTCTTCTATGACCATATTGTTGAGTTGTTCTGGCTTATGCCTCCTGAAAATCGAGGCCGTTGGTGGTCGTTGTTTGTGCACTAATAAACCCTACTGATGTTTTAAATGTCTTGTTTGTGGTTGTGAACTCCTACTGTGAAAAGTGAATCGGTTAATCACGTATATCAGGCTGAATAATTGAAAGCACCAGGATCAACCCTTCTCTGATAACTCCCGGTTAGAACACAAGGAATTTGAAATCATGGAGTGTGTTAAGTTGTTTAAATCGGAAAATCCCTTACTTGTGTTGGTGGTGGTAGTTGGTTGTTTTCCTTTCGGGCCGATTGCTAGAAATGTGGGAGGGGATGGGATCCCCTGTTCTTTTATACTCTCGGTGGTTGTGTGAATTTGGGGATGGGATCTCCTGTTGTTATGGATACAGATGGCTACTTGTTTATATCACAAATTGGGGTGGAATCCTCTGTTGTTGAGAACCAGGTGTGGACGTTTTGGTTGTAGTTTGACTTTTTACTTTTATGGACTTATGCCTATGCCTACTAGTTGCCTAGTAGTGCTTAAACGTAAACATTATTACAGAATGTGAAATAAGAAAGGGGACACATGGGTTGTTGGCGTGAGCCGTGACTCAGACTTGAGTGTTGTTGTGATCTGTAGGCTGTCTGAAGAGAAAAAAAACCTAGCTTTGGGTGAGTTCTTGTTATATATATATATATATATATATATATATATATATATATCTCTGTAGCTTTGTGTTTCTTATTCGCGCCCCACCCAAGTTGAGCACTTAGTGCTGAACACCTCCATTGTAGCAGCCCAAGATTTTATAAAAAATATTCCTTTTAATTTTATTAATGTCTTGTGTTGTACGCTACACCAAAAGGAGCTTGCACAACACGCATCCTTGACTTGCCTTGCATTACACGCAATCGCGACCTTCCTCGATAGCGTGTGTAGTGTGCAATAACGAGTTTCACTAAACAGCGATATGCTATTAAAATGTTATTAAAACTAGCCGTTATGAATAGTAATAACCACTTTTTAAAATTCTGTAAATCTTATTTTTCAAAATGAACTTCATTTTTGGATTCGGAGTATCAAATTTAGCCTAAGGTGAAATTTTGGTACATTTCGGATAACTTTCATATTCTGATGAAAAGTGAAAATTACTAAATTATAATTAAAAAACAACTTTTTTAATCGAAATAATTAATAGTGATAAATTATTAATTGGAGTAGTTTTAAAGTATATTTAGAATATATTTTTACAATTTAATACAATGTTGGTCATTGGATGTAATTGCACATTTAAACCAGACATAAACAAGTGTCAATCTTTTGATAGATATTGTTTCTTAAAAACACGCTATTTGTTTTAACAGCGGGATTTAATTATAAAATTAATTAATGCAACTTCTATGTTATGAATTTGGTAAAATAGACTTCATTTTTGAATTCGGAATATGAAATATAGCTTAGGATGAAATTTTGGCATTTTTCTGAAAACCTTCATTTTTTGATGAATAGTGAAACTACTAAGTGGTAGTTAAAAAACTGAATTTTTCATAAAACTTAATTTTACCGCTTCTGTGAATAGAATTTCAAAAATCCGAGAGACACGGTTGATGTCAGTAAGTAAAATGTGGTTCAATGAGATGAAAATATTTTTTGGTGAATAGTAACTTTTTACTTTTATTTACCACGGTTAAAAGTAAATAGGGTAATTAAGGGTAAGAATGATATTAATATTACCCTAACACATGTCCTAATTCTATTGGACAAGTTTATCTCGACCAAAAACAACCTTAAGTTTAAAATATTATCATTTAGGACCACTTGGATTAGATTAGGACATTTATTATTATTTAATTCAAAGAAGAGTTAAAAGAGTTAAAATCAAAGTTTATTCACTAAAACATTTTTAATATGGGGTTATACATAAGATAAATTCGACTATAAATATTCATTAGAAAGATAAAAAGATTTCCTACATAATGATATTTTATTTATAATTTTTAGACTTTAAATAAATTAATTTATTTGTGACACAACGATGATGCAGTAATTACCCTTTTAAGGAAATATTAACATAATTGATGTTATAAATACTCAAATGAATGTAATATGAGACTTTTTATGAATTCCACTAATTTTATAGGTTACTATGATATATTAGTGTTGATTTAATCAACTTGGTTCGAACATATAATTCTGTTATGACTTTCACAAAAATCATATATCAAATAGTGTCAAAATTGACACAAAATAGTTTTTAAATCAAATATTATATTATTAATTGTTATTTTATTCCCAAAAATCTAAGGTTCGGCCAAATGACTTAGATAATGATATTTATATTAATAATAAACAATTTGGGGTTCTTTTGGCATGTTATAGTATGTGTATTAACCATATAGTGAAAGAAAACAAAAAGACACGGTAAAAGTTAAATTATTTAACTTAGAGTTAAATCTAATTGATAAGGTTAAAATAAGAAACTAAACTTGTCTAAATCCTATTGGTTGATATGATTTCGACCCATCCCCACTTTAGCTTCGAAATAAGACCCTTTTGAACCATTATAAACCTATTTTTATTTTAATATAAAATAATATTTTGAGATATTCCTAAGGTGCCCCTCTCCTCCCTTATAAAAGGGCACCTCCTCCCCCTCCTCCTCACACCAATTTGAGCACTCAAGCTCGGCCAACCCCTGCCAAAATCTATTCTACACTTCCCTAGAAACATCCTAGAGGTTCTGGTCTTCCTCAATGACCAATTTTAGTTCCCTAAGAGGAGGTCTCCAAAAGGCGATTCAAAGAAGAGGTAATTACCGTTACCAATTCTTTCATCTTTATTTCTTCTTCCACTTCTTCTTCTTAGGTTGTTTCATTATGAAGTAATAACATCAGTATCACTCATATACTGATATATTATTATAAGTATGAAACAACCCTATTTCACCATCTATCTATCCTACGGAAAAAGAAATCACCGCGCGTGCGTACGTACGGAATACCGTCTCCACGCCGTGGTGTAATCTATTTTCCACCACCACCTTACATGGATGGGTATAATGTTGTAAAGAATAACTATACATAGTTATTAAAACATCATATTGATTCTGATATATTGTATAATCCACTCCAATTCAATTCAATATTTATGGAAATGATATCATCGCTCGTGCGTACGTACGGACTACCGTCTCCACGACGCGATGAGATTCATTCTCCATGTTAACCATTTAAGAATGATTATAAAGTATATATAAGAAATAATAATGAAATATATGACATTATAAAGCTACTGGATTTATGTATTTCATCTACTTACTTCCATTCAAGACAATAGGGAAAGGAAAACAGCGTTCATGCGTACGTACGGACTACCGTCTCCATGAACGGTGTTTTTCATTTCATTTATCTATCTATTATATATATATATATATACTGAATATATATGATATATAAATCATATTTTATATTCTGGAAGTAAGTAAATCATGATATAAGTAATAATAATGTCAATAACAACAAGTCAAAACACCTACGATAAATGAAACTATTTTACCCAAAACGCTTCTTTAACATGGAATTTACAAAAGAACGGGTAATATAATGTCATAAGTGAACCATATATGATATCATAACAATGAATATGATTCTGGAATAAGTCAATAACATGATTTAAATCATTATACAGGAGGTTCGGACACTTACAAAGCAAGTCGGACATAAGGTAAGGGAAATATCACAATCTCATTTTTATCCGAGATTGTTTATTCATAAGTATTTACTGGGGTGTATTTTATCATCCACATCCATGTTTCATCAATATGTAATATTATTTCCATACACCTACAATTTTTTAAATCCATTTTTACCCTTCGGTGAGTTTTTAGTAATATCTATGAAAGGAATCTTTTGTCATACGAGGTACTTTTTGACTTTTCCGACAAAAGTACGAAGAATGTTTTTTTAACTTATACGGCATGAATGGATTTTTAAAAACATTACTTCAAAGAAGCTTCCTTTACAAGTTTTCAAGTTTATTTTTAATCAACTTCTTTTATTTTAAAGTTGTATGACATGTTATGAAAGGAAAAATGTTTTTGAAGAAGAAAGGATATTTTCCTCAAGAATGGAGTTCAAGTGTTTTATCAAAATTATTTTCCATCTAAGATAATAAAGAGTTATATTTTTATCCCTATTATTACATTAGATTGATCATGTTGTGATGGAATTATTTTTATGAATTCCTTTATCTTATATGAATTGATTTATGATGTCATGATGTTTCAAGAATCCCATTTTTGTTACATGTGTTATGCGATGATGTATGGTTTATGATTATGTGGCACACATAAGAAAGGATTCATTATAAGATGGGTGGGACCTATATCTCCCTCCAATGCATTGGGTAAAGATTTCATATCTCATGAGATAGACAGGGCTGGAACGGTAGGTTATACCGGTTCAGTGAAACAGGACTGAAACGAGGGTTACTCGATTCAGAAAGGGACTTTGTCCACTAAGATTGTCTTGGCAATTAGTCTTGACTAACAAGAAATGATTCTCTATGATTATGTGTGTATGCCACAAAGTTACATGTTTTAAGTTATGATTATTGGGATTACTGTTTCACTGCCATGATTTATCCCATGATTATGAAATTATGCTCTCTTTTGCAGGTTATGATTTCCAAAATGCTATGTTCTTATGAATATGATGTGATTGATATTTATTTTGTTTACCCTTACTGAGCATTTGAGCTCACCCTTTTATGTTATCTTTTCCCCAGGATATAAAGAAAGGTTTTAGGTAAAAAAAAGGAGGAAGATCTTTATGGGAGATTTTGAAGATCTTTCACCACGATTAGAAGATTATAGTCCGAGTTTCCAAAGACACTAAACTATTACGGTCCTTGTGTGTGTGTTTTTCTAATGTACTAAGTATTCCGCAAAAGTAATGTAATGTCAATGTACGTCAAGATACGGGTCTCTACAGTTGGTATCAGATGAAAGGTTTAGTCAACCTTTGGAAACTAGGATGTGAAAACGTTAGTGATATCCCTAGAGATATTTCTAAGGTATGTATAGGGATGTCTCTAAGGTTAAGTATACGTATAGGTTATAGTCCTAGAATTTCTCTAACGATCTTAGAATTTAACCTAAGATGTTAGATATTGAGGGTACTACCCCTTTATTATGTTGTTTTCCCAAGCATGATTTTTGCCTCTCACACTATTCTTTTGGGATTTTAGACGATGGCTGGAACCCGAAGGAACCGTGTTGATCAATGCAATGGACAATGCAATGATTTTCCCCCTGAGCAACCAAACGATATGGGAGCTGGAATGAAAAATCTTGTAGCCATGCTCACACAACTTTCTCAAGCTATGAATCATGCAGGACTTCCAAACGAGCAAAGGAAGGAGCAACATTCTGTTGAATCCTTCATGAGGCAGCGTCCGCCTTCTTTCAGTGGGTCTACTGATCCATTAGTTGCTGAACAATGGATTAGTACTACTGAAAAGATATTTTCAGTTCTTCAATGTTCTGAACATGATAAAGTCATCTTAGCAGTATATCGTTTGGAAGGTGAAGCTGATCAATGGTGGAATCTTATCAAGAATACGAGGCAAAGAGATGAAATTGATTCCATGGAATGAGACGAGTTCAAGAACTTGTTTTTCAGTAAGTACTTCCCTCGTATTCTTCGAACGAAGATGGAGAAGGAGTTTCTTGAACTAAAGCAAAAGGATGATGAATCTGTTGGTATATACGAAGCGAATTTTACTAGACTTGCAAGGTATGCATCTGGCATTATCATCCAACCTGAAAGTAAAGTTGATCGAATTTTTCAGTGGCTTAAAACCAAGTCTTCGAAGGGCATTAGCTATAAGAGACTTCAGTAGCTATGAATAAATTGTGCGTTGTGCTATCAAGGTAGAAATGGAAGTTGGTGTTACATATCCATCTCATGGTTTTGACAAGAAACTAAAGTTGGAGTTCAAGGAGAAATCTCAGAATAATGGTGAAAAGAAGATGAATGTTTCCTTATGCACAAAGTGTGGAAAGAAGCATGGTGGAGATTGTCTTAAAGGGACTAGAAAATGTTTTAAGTGTGGAAAAGAAGGTCATCGAGTAGCTGAGTGTCGAAGTAATGGAAAAAGGGATTCTAAAGAAGTGAATAAAGCAAACACTGCAGAGAATGCACAACCAACACTTCAATGCTTCAAGTGCAAGGAGATGGGACATTATGCCAATAAATGCCCTAATCCAAGGGTTAGTGATGATCGACATGAGCAACCGCTTAAGCCAAAGGACAAAGGGATGTCACATGCGATCACTATTGGCAATGTTGAATATGACAACGATGTGGTGGAATGATTAAGTTTTTATGTAATGGGATTCCAAAATAATGTTGTATCATGGAATATTGGAATATTTATGTATTGGTCTAATGTGGTATTCAAAGTGATTGAGATATTATGCGCATAATGAAGGGAAAACGAGAAAATGAAATGTTTAACAGTATTCATGAGCTCATGATTGATATAAGGACTAAGTGATATCATGGTTTGAGTATATAGAATTTTGAGGATTTTGGTATGTGGAAAGTGTTAACTTTTAACTGCATTCAAGTTTTCACTAAGGTTCAATGGGTATTCAAGAGAGTACAAGATTAAGGCCTTTGAATGTTTGGAATGTGTCCAACAAGATATATCTTATGATATATGGGGATCAACGATGGTATTAAATCTCTGGTAATCGTTTTCACTATGTTATGAGAATGGACTGCAGTATTATGGATAGGACTAAAGATTGGAATGGATTATGTTGGACATAAGTTAGTATTGTTTAAGGATAGAAGTTTTTTCGATATTATTTATGGGATGTTATAGTAATATAGTTTTAGAAAAAGGACAACCTGCAGGACGGGCGACAGCCCATCGCTTCGGACAAGGCTGTGGGAATCGAACCCACAACCGAAGTGCGACTGGCCTTTATCGCCTACCACTGGCCTACAGGAAGTCCCTGTTTAGTAGAAACTAGTTTTAAAGTATAAGTCCATTTTAGGAACTATATATGATTAATCTCACTATAGATCGACTTATGTATATAATTTTTGCTAACCTTTTGTTTGAGACAGATGGAATGACCCGTCATTCTATCACATGATCTGCTAACACTTCACGAATAACAAATTCAACTTCATTTAAGAGATGAAGTGGAAATTGTTCTAGGCACGAACAATAGTGAGATTGTACCAAAATAAAGAAAGTATTTATTCCAATTCAAATTTTCAACTTTAGGGAAATGATCTTGAAAACCAAAAATGTTGTCCTAAGTGATCTTATACCTGATGAATCGGATGGTACCTTTGATCGTCACAAATTTATGGATTTGTGATTATTGGCTTTTCCATAGCCATGTTCTCTACCACTCTCCATCAGAACATAATGGTTAGATTTCTCTTCCATATCCATATTTTCACCTATGTGGAAACCCAATGATTAGTTTATTTGGGTAACCGTTACGTTTCATACTTTTGTTTTTAAAGATTGGTTTTGATATTCCTTTTTACGATGTGGGTTTCTATTAAAGAAACTTTCAAATAGTAAACCATTTATAACCCCGACGAATTTCGAGGGCGAAATTCATTTTAAGGGGGGTAGAATGTAACAGCCCAAGATTTTATAAAAAATATTCTTTTTAATTTTATTAATGTCTTGTGTTGTAAGCTACACCAAAAGGAGCTTGCACAACACGCATCCTTGACTTGCCTTGCATTACACGCAATCGCGACCTTCCTCGATAGCGTGTGTAGTACGCAATAACGAGTTTCACTAAACAACGATATGCTATTAAAATGTTATTAAAACTAGCCGTTATGAATAGTAATAACCACTTTTTAAAATTCTGTAAATCTTATTTTTCAAAATGAACTTCATTTTTGGATTCGGAGTATCGAATTTAGCCTAAGGTGAAATTTTGGTACATTTCGGATAACTTTCATATTCTGATGAAAAGTGAAAATTACTAAATTATAATTAAAAAACAACTTTTTTAATCGAAATAATTAATAGTGATAAATTATTAATTGGAGTAGTTTTAAAGTATATTTAGAATATATTTTTACAATTTAATACAATGTTGGTCATTGGATGTAATTGCACATTTAAACCAGACATAAACAAGTGTCAATCTTTTGATAGATATTGTTTCTTAAAAACACGCTATTTGTTTTAACAGCGGGATTTAATTATAAAATTAATTAATGAAACTTCTATGTTATGAATTTGGTAAAATAGACTTCATTTTTGAATTCGGAATATGAAATATAGCTTAGGATGAAATTTTGGCATTTTTCTGAAAACCTTCATTTTTTGATGAATAGTGAAACTACTAAGTGGTAGTTAAAAAACTGAATTTTTCATAAAACTTAATTTTACCGCTTCTGTGAATGGAATTTCAAAAATCCGAGAGACACGGTTGATGTCAGTAAGTAAAATGTGGTTCAATGAGATGAAAATAATTTTTGGTGAATAGTAACTTTTTACTTTTATTTACCACGGTTAAAAGTAAATAGGGTAATTAAGGGTAAGAATGATATTAATATTACCCTAACACATGTCCTAATTCTATTGGACAAGTTTATCTCGACCAAAAACAACCTTAAGTGTAAAATATTATCATTTAGGCCCACTTGGATTAGATTAGGACATTTATTATTATTTAATTCAAAGAAGAGTTAAAAGAGTTAAAATCAAAGTTTATTCACTAAAACATTTTTAATATGGGGTTATACATAAGCTAAATTCGACTATAAATATTCATTAGAAAGATAAAAAGATTTCCTACATAATGAAACTTTATTTATAATTTTTAGACTTTAAATAAATTAATTTATTTGTGACACAACGATGATGCAGTAATTACCCTTTTAAGGAAATATTAACATAATTGATGTTATAAATACTCAAATGAATGTAATTTGAGACTTTTTATGAATTCCACTAATTTTATAGGTTACTATGATATATTATTGTTGATTTAATAAACATTTTTCGAACATATAATTCTGTTATGACTTTCACAAAAATCATATATCAAATAGTGTCAAAATTGACACAAAATAGTTTTTAAATCAAATATTATATTATTAATTGTTATTTTATTCCTAAAAATATAAGGTTCGGCCAAATGACTTAGATAAGGATATTTATATTAATAATAAACAATTTGGGGTTCGTTTGGAATGTTATAGTAAGTGTATTAACCATATAGTGAAAGAAAACAAAAAGACACGGTAAAAGTTAAATTATTTAACTTAGAGTTAAATCTAATTGATAAGGTTAAAATAAGAACCTAAACTTGTCTAAATCCTATTGGTTGATAGGATTTCGACCCATCCCCACTTTATCTTCGAAATAAGACCCTTTTGAACCATTATAAACCTATTTTTATTTTAATATAAAATAATATTTTGAGATATTCCTAAGGTGCCCCTCTCCTCCCTTATAAAAGGGCACCTCCTCCCCCTCCTCCTCACACCAATTTGAGCACTCAAGATCGGCCAACCCCTGCCAAAATCTCTTCTCCACTTCCCTAGCAACATCCTAGAGGTTCTGGTCTTCCTCAAAGACCAATTTTAGTTCCCTAAGAGGAGGTCTCCAAAATGCGATTCAAAGAAGAGGTAATTACCGTTACCAATTCTTTCATCTTTATTTCTTCTTCCACTTCTTCTTCTTAGGTTGTTTCATTATGAAGTAATAACATCAGTATCACTCATATACTGATATGTTATTATATGTATGAAACAACCCTATTTCACCATCTATCTATCCTACGGAAAAAGAAATCACCGCGCGTGCGTACGTACGGAATACCGTCTCCACTCCGTGGTGTAATCTATTTTCCACCACCACCTTACATGGATGGGTATAATGTTGTAAAGAATAACTATACATAGTTATTAAAACATCATATTGATTCTGATATATTGTATAATCCACTCCAATTCAATTCAATATTTATAGAAATGATATCATCGCTCGTGCGTACGTACGGACTACCGTCTCCACGACGCGATGAGATTCATTCTCCATGTTAACCATTTAAGAATGATTATAAAGTATATATAAGAAATAATAATGAAATATATGACATTATAAAGCTACTGGATTTATGTATGTCATCTACTTACTTCCATTCAAGACAATAGGGAAAGGAAAACAGCGTTCATGCGTACGTACGGACTACCGTCTCCATGAACGGTGTTTTTCATTTCATTTATCTATCTATTATATATATATATATATACTGAATATATATGATATATAAATCATATTTTATATTCTGGAAGTAATTAAATCATGATATAAGTAATAATAATGTCAATAACAACAAGTCAAAACACCTACGATAAATGAAACGATTTTACCCAAAACGCTTCTTTAACATGGAATTTACAAAAGAACGGGTAATATAATGTCATAAGTGAACCATATATGATATCATAACAATTAATATGATTCTGGAATAAGTCAATAACATGATTTAAATCATTATACAGGAGGTTCAGACACTTACAAAGCAAGTCGGACATAAGGTAAGGGAAATATCATAATCTCATTTTTATCCGAGATTGTTTATTCATAAGTATTTACTGGGGTGTATTTTATCATCCACATCCATGTTTCATCAATATGTAATATTATTTCCATCCACCTACAATTGTTTAAATCCATTTTTACACTTCGGTGAGTTTTTAGTAATATCTATGAAAGGAATCTTTTGTCATACGAGGTACTTTTTGACTTTTCCGACAAAAGTACGAAGAATGTTTTTTTAACTTATACGGCATGAATGGATTTTTAAAAACATTACTTCAAAGAAGATTCCTTTACAAGTTTTCAAGTTTATTTTTAATCAACTTCTTTTATTTTAAAGTTGTATGACATGTTATGAAATGAAAAATGTTTTTAAAAAAGAAAGGATATTTTCCTCAAGAATGGAGTTCAAGTGTTTTATCAAAATTATTTTCCATCTAAGATAATAAAGGGTTATATTTTTATCCCTATTATTACATTGATTTGATCATGTTGTGATGGAATTATTTTTATGAATTCCTTTATCTTATATGAATTGATTTATGATGTCATGATGTTTCAAGAATCCCATTGTTGTTACATGTGTTATGCGATGATGTATGGTTTATGATTATGTGGCACACATAAGAAAGGATTCATTATAAGATGGGTGGGACCTATATCTCCCTCCAATGCATTGGGTAAAGATTTCATATCTCATGAGATAGATAGGGCTGGAACGGTAGGTTATACCGGTTCAGTGAAACAGGAATGAAACGAGGGTTACTCGATTCATAAAGGGACTTTGTCCACTAAGATAGTCTTGGCGATTAGTCTTGACTAACAAGAAATGATTCTCTATGATTATGTGTGTATGCCACAAAGTTTCTTGTTTTAAGTTATGATTATTGGGATTACTTTTTCACTGCCATGATTTATCCCATGATTATGAAATTATGCACTCTTTTGCAGGTTATGATTTCCAAAATGCTATGTTCTTATGAATATGATGTGATTGATATTTATTTTGTTTACCATTACTGAGAATTTGAGCTCACCCTTTTATGTTTTCTTTTCCCCAGGATAT
Organism: Viscum album; assembly: GCA_963277665.1. Taxonomy (NCBI): domain Eukaryota; kingdom Viridiplantae; phylum Streptophyta; class Magnoliopsida; order Santalales; family Viscaceae; genus Viscum; species Viscum album. Next base: position 1,528,868,578 of record OY728120.1, on the reverse strand, counting down.
AAAGAAAGGTTTTAGGTAAAAAAAAGGAGGAAGATCTTTATGGGAGATTTTGAAGATCTTTCACCACGATTAGAAGATTATAGTCCGAGTTTCCAAAGACACTAAACTATTACGGTCCTTGTGTGTGTGTTTTTGTAATGTACTAAGTATTCCGCAAAAGTAATGTAATGTCAATGTACGTCAAGATACGGGTCTCTACACCCATTTCATGGGGGAGGGTGTTTTTCCCAACACTATTCTTAGTGGCTAGTTATTAGCTCCTTTTCTGCTCCCTTTCCCGGATTGCCCAAGTATCTTCGGGCAGGCTGTGATGGCCTGAAGTCGATTACTAGCCCAAGAACCTTCGGGCGGGGTGGTGTGGTGGTTGGCCAGGTGTGTGCGGTAGGTGGTTTCCCAAGTGTCTTTGGGATGAGGCCCAGGTGTCTTCGGGTGTGGCTGTGGATCATTTAGCCTAGGTGTCTTCCGGCGTGGTGGTGGTTATTATGGCCTAGGTGTTTGCAGGCATGGTTACATGTGACAGTTGCGGCCCTGGTGTGTGCAGGCGGGATTCAGCAGTGGGACTGCGTGCAGTTGAGGCCCAGGTGTGTGCGGGCGGGATTTCAGCAGTGGGACTGCGTGTGGTTGTGGCCCAGGTGTGTGCGGGTGGGTTCGGCAGTGGGACTGTGGTGAGAATGGCGGGATTGGTCCGATGCGTAGGATGTCTCAATAACCAGTGGGAAAGTGGCACATGGTACCCAAACATCAATGTGCTCTTATTATATATATATATTACTTGACTTGCGTTATTTGGGGAGTGAGCCTTGGTGAGGCATGGGATGGATAGTTTTCCTTGTTAGGTGTTTGGTCTACTCTTTTTCTCACGGGACTTTAGTACGTTCCCCCACATGTGCACGAGAGTCTTGGTTTTCCCTACTGAGTGTACTTGTATGCTCACCCTACATATATAAAACTGCTTTCAGGTTTCTAGGAGGACTTCGGGGATCACGCAGGACCTTTCTATCTCGGACTTTTGGAGCAGTTGTAGTTGTTGTTTTTCTTTTTGGTACTTACCTTGTAGTCAACTTTTGCACTTTGTGGCTTTTACTTTTGAAACATTCATGTGGGAATGGTTTACTTTTGGCTTTACTTTTCTTTCTACCTTGGTGTTGTTGGGTTTTCTTCTCCTTATCTCTCAATCCTATAAAATAAAAAGGGTAATGCCTTCCATTTGCGAGAATTTTCAATACCCTTGGTGTTGGTCGCCACTCTGTGACCTATTGAAGGCGGGTTTCGAGGGTCATTATCTCTCCTTCAACTTAAAGAAGGAAGGGCATGGCAATCAACCGACCCTTCCCTCCTTTTGGTGAAGGCGGTTCGTGACAATACCTCATCAAATCATGAATAAATCATAGAAATCATAATACATAAAGGTAACTTGAGGCATTCATAACATTCTTACGTAGGGAGTAACCCTCATGGTTACATTTGGAATACCCATCACCGTATATTCCCTAAATATCTTCGGAGAAACCATAAAATTCAACCCCTTCACTTTACCCAATGCATTGGAGAGATATATCGGGCTCGGCCACCCTTAGTTTATCACGGAACCTCCCGTCTTCATAACAATGCCCAAGAACCATAACATAATCGTATCACATAAAAATGTAGAAAGAAAACATAATATTTAAAAATTTCAAACACAATATATCAATAAAACACATTGATATAACAAAAAAATTATAAAAACCTTTTTCAATACCAAAATAAAAGAAAATTAAAACATGGTATTTCTTTTTCATTTAAAAAAATGTTATGGCTTGTAGAGGAAGCCAAAACTTAAATAATGGTCACGGCGGTGGAGAAGTTATTGTCGCTGCATACGTACGACAAAAAAACATTCCTTTTTTGATTTAGTAAAATGTTTCGTATAAAAAATATTCCTTTTTAATAGATTTAAAAGTCAAACATGATTATACACCATATAAAAGAATGTTGTGTATAAAACAAAATATGCCTCCAGGAAAGGAGATTGAGGCGAAGTCCCTAACCTCGTGCATGACTTGACTCGATCGTTATTTAACCTCCTAAATAATGAACATGAGTTAATTTCTACTTTCTTAGGAATCTTTTTCAAGTTCATTATTTATTTAATATCACTTATTACCATGTTATGAACAATATGTAATTATTTAAGTTAATAATGGTCATTTTGTCGATCATTGGTACCTGAGTCAAAAATAAACATTTTATAATTACAAGTTGTTAATGTGGTAAAATATCCATTATATCTAGAATAATATTCATGATGTAGATACCATATATATCATATATATCCAGTATATACATGAATTTATAATATTACATAACATTTAGATGTAAGAAATTAAATGCACCGTTCATGGAGACGGTAAGCCGTACGTACGCATGAACGCTACTTTCATTTATATTTTGTATTTTATTGAATGTAATAATAATGATATAAAGACATATTATAATTCCAGTATAATATCATATATAATATCAATAACACCATCCTTTATACGTCCCACATATGGAATTAACGAATCAAATAACTTTGAGGGGGCGGTAGTCTGTACTTCCTAAAATGAAGATATCGAGTTTACCCATAATGGAAACCATAATGGTATTCCATAAATGTAAAATACCGAATATTAAGTAAAAAATAGACATAATATATTTCATATATAAATATAGTGACATTTTAATGGCCACCTTTGATGGTGTTAGAATAATATTTTACAATCATCGTTCCGTGAGGCAGAAATTCTCCATCCACGGAAACAGTATGCACTTTAACCATTAGATGTAGGTGTGTGTAATTGTAGCTCGAATACATAATATTAAAACATCCTAGTATATTTTAGATACTGGTGTTGTTACAAAAAAATGGAATAAAAAGAATTTAGGGGGTTGTAGAAGCAAAATAAAACAAAAGAACACTAGTGAAGACATTGCCTTTAAATCTGGTAAATCCTCTTGGTTTGAACCAAAAGAGTTTATTGAAGAGCTTTCTGCCTAAGGTAAGGATTATAGGATGAATATAGGGATTTGGAGACACAAAATTATCATATATTTTCCAAGCCAATGGCTTGAAAAGTTTGGGTAAGGAGGTAGAGGTGGGGGCCTTTTATAAGAGGGCGGATGGGCACTCTTGGAATGTCAAGAAATGTTACATTATTCTGAAATGAGTTTCGGATTTTAAATGTCCCACATTGTTATATTTAGAGTATATGGTGATAAGGGATCTAAATATACCCATCCAATAGGTTTTTTACAAGTGTACGTCTAATATTTTACATTATCTTTTCATTTTGTTTAAATCGTTCATTAATGAGATAATCGTTGCATCATCATGGTGTCATAAATAAATTAATTTATTTAACGTCTAAAAATTATAAAAAAATAATATGATATAGGAAATATATTTATCTTTCCAATGAATATTTATAGTCTAATATATCATTTACACAGACAAAACTAAAAATGTTTTACTCGGGTGATACATTCTTTAGTGATATTCTCCTTTCTTGAAAAATAAGATGATAATGTGTCACTTTCACCCAAAAGTGATACCATGGGGTCCCTATGATTGGCACAAGGCATACCATGGTCGTACATGACAAAACCAGTAGAATTAGGACACATGTTGGGGTAATTTTTTGTTGTTATGATATTATTTTATTATCCTTAACTGCCCGATTACTAATTAATCATGATAATTAAGGATAATTACCGTCATTACTATTCATAATGTCCAAAAAACAAGAGTCTTGATTACATAATTTGGAACTTCTGATTCCAAATACGGAATCAATTTTACAAAATTCCAAACATAGAAATTTCAATAATTAATTTAAAAATAATTTTCGTTGTCAAAACAAAGAGCGGGCTTTTTTGAAACAATATCTATGAAAAGTTTGGCACTTGTTTATACCCAATTTCAAAGTGAAAATAATTCTAATGAACACCATTGAATTAAATGGATAAAATATATTATAATTAAACATTAAAACAAATTAAAAAGATAATATAACCATATAATTAAATTAGATGAAAAAGCAGTTTTGATGTAAAATGCAGTATTTTTCACTATGCATTAAAAAATGAACATTGTCAGAAAAATTCCAAAAATTTATCCAAAGTAAATTTCAATGTCCCAAAAATAAAAAATAAGTTTATTTTTAAAAATAGAGATTTTAAAATTGTCAACAGTTTGATTTAAAAATGGTTTTCCATCAAAAGGCAGTAAAACAATATTTTAAAATTATTAGTGTATTCCATGGTGAAGATTGGATTTATTCTCATTATAAGCCTCTAAAACACTATCTAATTAATAAATAGACATATATAAGAATATATATTATTCATTAATTTCTTGTGATGTTACATCCTTCCCCCCTTTATAAAATTGTGTCACCGCAATTTATTTACTTATCGAATAAGTGGGGTTATTTATCCCTCATTTCATTTTCAGATTCCAATGTTGCCTCTTCACTCATTTGGTTTTTCCAAAAAACCTTTACTTGATGAATCACCTTATTCCATAACACTTTCTCCCTATGGTCAATAATCTGGGCCGGTTGTTCCTCATAAGACAGGTTCTCTTCCAACTGAACTACCTCTGGACTCAAAACATGAGTTGGATCTGGAATATACTTCCTTAACATTGAAACATGAAAAACATTGTGTACCTGAGATAAAATCTGAGGTAAAGCCACTCGGTATGAAACTGATCCAACTCTCTCCAGAATTTTATATGGTCCAATGAACCTTGGACTTAGCTTTTCTTTCTTACCAAATCGCATCAGACTTTTCCATGGTGAAACTTAGAGAAAAACATGATCACCTACCTCAAAAAGTAGATCCTTCGTCCTATTGTCTGCATAACTTTTCTATATGCTCTGAGCTACTCTCATGTGTTTCTATATCAGCTAAACGTTTTCTGCCTACTCTTCTACCAATTTTGGTCCCATAAACTTCCTTTCACCTACTTTATTCCAAAAATATGGAGTTCGACACCACTTCCCAAATAATGCCTCAAATGGTGCCTTTTTTTATACTGGAATGAAAATTGTTATTATAAGAAAACTCAACCAAAGAACAATGTTGGTCCCATCATCCCTAATAATCGACCGAAGAAGCATTTAGCATATCCTCCAAAGTCTGAATTGTTCATTCTGACTGCCCATCTGATTGAGCATGAAAAGTTGTACTAAAATTTAATTCAGTACCCAATGACTTATGAAGGCCTTTCCAAAAGTTAGAAGTAAACCTAGGATCATGATCAGATACAATGGAGAGGGGAACTCTATGTAACATGCCTATCTCTTTAAGATTTAAATGAGAAAGTTTATCTAGTGAAAAAGTATCTCGTATAGCAAGGAAATGAGAAGATTTTGTCATGCGATCAACAATAACCCATATTGCATTATTACCTCGAGGTGTCTCGGCAATCCCAAAACAGAGTACACGGATATATTCTCCCATTTCCACTCTAGAACTGGTAAAGACTGAAGCATCCCTTTCGGTAACTGGTGCTCTGCTTTAACCTGTTGACAAGTCAAACACTTCATAGTAAAATCAGGAATATCTATTTTCATTCCATCCCTCCAGTAATACTCCTGAAGATCTCTATACATCTTAGTACTGCGTGGACAAACTGAAAACGAAGAAATTTGAGCTTCACATAACAACTCTCTCTTAAACTGTGAATCACACGACACACACAATCTCTTACCAAATCTCAAAACACCATCATTATCAATTTTTAATTTCAGGAACATACCCTACTGAACCGGCTCTACTGTTTTCTGCAACTCACTATCTTGATTCTGTTCATGCTTAATTATGTCTGATAGAGATTATTCCACTGATACCTGAAACAAAATAGAAGGAAATCCTGCACCAATAGCTTCTATGCCCAAGTTCATCAAATCCTTAACCAAAGGATCACGTTCCAAACACAAGATTGTTTATGAAGCATTACTTTTTTAACTCAAAGCATCAGCCACTTTATTTGCTTTTCTCGGATGGTAATGAATTGTACAATCATAATCCTTGATTAATTCTATCCATCTTCTCTGTCTCATGTTAAATTATTTTTGAGTGAATATATACCTTAAAAAATTGTGATTAGTATATATTTCTCACTTTACACCATCCAAATGTTGCCTCAATATTTTTAAATCGAAAATAAAAGAAGCTAATTCCAAATCATGTGTAGGGTAATTTACCTCATGATTTTTCTACTGACGTGAAGCATAAGAAGTTACCTGATCATTCTGAATTAGTATTCAACCAATTCCTTTCAATGAAGCATCACTGTAGATAAAAAAACTCACCATTCCTGGAAGGTAGTGCCAAAACATGAGCATTCACCAATATTTTTTTCAATTCCTGAAAACAATCAGCACATTCTTTTGTCCAAATAAGCATAACACCCTTCTGAGTTAGCTTAGTCATTGGACAAGATAACCATGAAAAATTTAAAAAAAACCTTCAGTAATAGCCTGCCAAACCAAGGAAGCTACAAATTTCAGTTACATTTGTGGGTCTTGGCCATTCTTCAACAACCTTTGTTTTTACAGGATCAATAGTTATTCCATCTTTAGAAACAATGTGACCAAGGAAAGAAAATGGTTGCAACCAAAACTCACTCCTGCTGAATTTCCCATACAATTTATTTTCATTCATGGTTTGAAAAATAACCCTTAAATGAATGTCATGATCCTATTTACTTTTATAAAACACCAAAATATAATCAATGAAAACAACCACAAACTCATCCAAGAACTCAGGGAAAATTCTATTCATAAGGTCCATGAATACAGCATGTGCATTGGTTATCCTATTAGGCATAACTAAAAATTCATAATGGCCATATCTTGTATGAAATGTGGTCTTCAAAATATTTTCTTCCTTTATCTTCCACTGATGGTACCCCGATCTCATGTCAATCATTGAAACAAAACTGAGCTCCCTGGAGCTAATCAAACAAATCATCGATATGAGGCAAAGGATATTTGTTCATAACAGTGATGTTATTCAAGGCTATATAATCAATCAAATGTCTCATATAACCATCTTTCTTTTTTTTCAAATAAGACAGGAGCACCCCATGGTGATGTTCTAGGTTGAACGAAAACATTCTCCAATAAATCTTGCAATTTCTCCATCAACTATAAAAGTTCAATTTGAGCCATTCGATAAGGTGGTTTTGAAATTGTCTTAGAATTAGGAACTATGTCAACAATAAATTCAACTTCTTGATCTGGTATTATTCCAGGAAACTCATCAGGAAAAACATCAGGATACTCATTTACCACTGGCACATCATTAATCTGAATACTTATTTTGTTTTCAACAATATGTGCAAGGTAACATTAATTTCCATATTTTACAAATTTCTCAGCCTCATGATATGTTATCAATTGTAAGGGTTCATTCTTGTACACAAACTAAAAGTTTTTCTGAAATGAAACTTCTTTAGCTCAACAGTCAATCTTAGTATAGTAAACAGAGTGCCAATCCATACCCAGGATAAAATCAAACTCTACTAGAGGTAAAACAATAAGGTTTTCAAGTAGGTTCTTTCCATGGATAAGGATATGAAGATTCTTATAAATTCTTTTTGCCTCAACATTTCCCCCAGGTGTTTCTACCACAAGTTCAGGAGTCATTTCTTGAGATTTTATTCCCATTTTACTAGAAAAGTTTTCAGAGATGAAGGAGTTTGTAGACCCTAAATCAAAAAACACACTGGCATAATCTGAAAAAACAATGTACCTGATACCACTTCATTTGATGGCCCAACATCTGATGAAGTAGTTGGAAAGGATTTCACCACCCCTTTCTGCTTGTATTCTAACTTCTTCCCATCACTCGAGCTCTTTTTCAGACACTCGTTTGCATAGTGACCCATCTCATTGCACATAAAACATTTCACTAACTGTAAATAAAATTTGGTCTTACCATCACCTTGATCTTTCCCAGTGCAATCACGAACCTTATGTCCCATATTACCACATCGGTAGCACTTTACAGAATTCAAAAAAAAATCCCCATCATGAATTTTACCACATTTATCACAAACTAGAAACTATGTTTTCTTACCATCAGTCCTTTTTGAAAAATTCTTCCCTTTCTCCTGCCACCTCAGTCTCTTCCTCTTTTGGTTTTTATAGAACACTTGATCATCAGAAAAATCCATTTTTACCTTCTCAGCACATCAAACAATCTTTTCATAACATTTGAACTCATGATAATCTAATACCCTTCAATATTTTGGATTTAATCCTGAGAAAAAATGATTGATTTACTATCATGGTCTCAGATAAAATTTGGACCATACCTTTCCAATCGAGTGAACCATTCTTCATAAGAAGCCACTAAGTCGTCCTCTTGCCTCAATTCCTTGAATTGTCTTTCCATCCTAAGTCAAACAGCCATAGGAAAATACTTATCAAGAAACATACCTTTGAATTCATCCAAGTCAAGAGCATCAATCCCATTAGCGTCCCTGATATTTTTAACCACAGACCACTAATGATCTGCTTCACCCTCCAAACGGTAAATTGAAATACTATCCTTTTGATTGTCTCAACACCCAATGACATCGAAAACGTTCTCCATTGCTTTAATCCACCGTTCAGCTATCACATGGTCAGATGATCCTCTGAATGATGGGGGATGTTGCATCATGAAATTATCCCCCACTGACATATTCCTCTGCGGTTGATATGGATGATCGCGTGCATGAATACCACCACCATTTATCGCTTAAGTCAACTGCGCCATTAATGCTAAAAACTATTCAGTTCCAATTCCTACCATCTAAGGATGATGATTCGGAAGGTCATTTCCATCTATATGCCTCCCTACCACTACTTTCCTATTTCTTCTGCGGAAAACCATTCTGAACAAACATGTCTTAGATGAAGCAACATGGTAATCTTCAAATGCAATATCCCTTCAATTTGACCATAAAATATATTTTTGGATAATAATTTAATTGAATTCTAACTCCTAAAGTTATCTAAATGACCTCTGATACCAACTATAAGGCCCCAGCCTTAAACATTACATAATCTTGAGATATTTCAAGAATACACATTGAAGATCTTTTCAGGTTTAGATTTTTAGATAATTAGATCATAAATCATGCATTACATTCCACATTTAATCAAAGTGGTTACATAAAATATAGTACTCATTTTTCCCATCAACAGAAACATATTTTAAATAAAACATGGATTCTTTCTTGACACTTCCTTGATTCCAGCATCACATCATGTACTTTTCCCTTGAACTGTGAAAAACATTTCAAAAACAGGGGATGAGAATAAAAATCTCAGTAAGGGATATAAAATTATGAAATGAAAACATTATTCCATGTATGAAATCATACTTTACTCATAAAACGTACGCCTTTTAACATACCTCATCAAATCATGAATAAATCATTGAAATGATAAGACATAAATGTAACTTGAGGCATTGATAACATTCTTATGTAGGGAGTAACCCTCATTGTTACATTTGGAATACCCATCATAGTATATTCCCTAAATCTCATCGGAGAAACCGTATCGTTTAACCCTTTCGAGTTACCAAATGCATTGGAGAGCTATATCAGGCTCACCCGCCCTTAGTTTATCACAGAACCACCCATCTTCATAACAATTCCAATGAACCATAACATAATCGTATCACACAAAACATGCATAAAGGAAACATAAAATTTCCACAATTCAATCAAAAGATATCAATACAACACATTGAAATAATAAAAAATTTATGAAAACCATTTTCAATACCAAAGTAAATGAAATGAAAAACATGGTATTTATTTTCCATTTTAAATAAAGTTATGGCTTGTAGAGGAAGCCAAAACACAAATAATGGTCACGACGGCGGAGAAGTCATTGTCACTACATACGTAGGATAAAAAAACATTCCTTTTTTCATTTAGTAAAATGCTTCTTATAAAAACTATTCCTTTTGAATAGATGTAAAAGTCAAAGGGGTTTATACACTGTATAAAATAATGTTGTGTATAAAACAAAATATGCCTCAATGAAAGGAGATTGAGACGAAGTCCCTTACCTATTGTCTGACTTGACTCGATCGTTCTTCAACCTCGTGAATAATATACTTGAGTTAATTTATACTTTCTTAAAAAACATTTTCAACTTAATTATTTCTTTTATATCAATTATTACCATGTTATGAACACTATGTAATTATTTATGTTAATAATGGTTGTTTTTTCGATCATTGGTACCTGAGTCAAAAATGAACTCTTTATAATTACAAGTTGTTCATGTGGTAAAATATCCATAATATCCAGAATATATTCATTATTTAGATAAAATATATATCATATATATCCATTATATACATGTATTTATAATATTACATAACATTTAGAGGTAAGAAATGAAATGCACCGTTCATGGGGACTGTAAGCCATACGTACGCATGAACGCTACTTTCATTTCTATTTCGTATTTTATGGAATGAAATCATAATGATATAAAGGGATATTATAACTCAAGTATAATATCATATATAATATCATTAACTCCATCCTTTAAACATCCCACATATGGATTTAACAAATCAAATCCCTTTGAGGGGGCGGTTGTCCGCACTTCCTAAAATAAAGATATCACGTTTACCCATAATGGAAACCATAAAGGTATGAAATAAGTGAAAAATACAGAAGATTAAGGAAAAAAACATATTATATATCATATATAAATATATTGACATCTTAATGGCCACCTTTGAAGGTGTTAGAATAATATTGAACAATTATCTTTTTCTGATGCGGAAATTCGCCATCCACGGAAACAATATGCTCTTTAACCATTAGATGTAGGAGTGTGTAAGTGTAGATCAAATAATTCTTATAACAACATCCAAGTATATTTATGATACTGGTGTTGTTACAAAATAAATTAATAAAAATATTTTAGGGGTATGGAGAAGCAAAATAAAACAAAATAACACAAGTGAAGATATTACCTTTAAATCGGGTAACTCTTGGTTTGAACCAAAAGGGTTTCTTGAAGAGCTTTGTACCTAAGGTAAGGCTTCTAGGATTAATATTGGGATGTGGAGAGATAAAATTAGCAGATATTGTCCGAGCCAATGGATTGAGAAATGTGGGTATGGAGGTAGACGTGGGGTCTTTTATAAGATTGAGGATGGGCTCTCTTGAAATGTCATGAAATATTACTTTATATTGAAATGAGTTTCTGATTTTAAAGGTACAAATTTGATATATTTATAGGATAAAGATATAAGGGTTAGAAATTTACTCATCCAATAGGTTTTTGACATGTTTATGTATTATATTTTACATTATCTTTTCATTTTATTTAAATCGTTCATTAATGAGATAATCGCTGCATCATCATAATGTCATAAATAAATTAATTTATTTAATGTCTAAAAATTATAAAAAAAATACTATGATATAGGAAATATTATTATCTATAAAATCAATATTTATAGTCTAATATATCATCCACACAGAAAAAATTAATAATTATTTACTCAGCTGATACATTCTTTAGTGATATTCTCCTTTCTTTAAAAATTAAATGATAAAGTGTCACATTCACCCAAAAGTGATTACATGGGGTCCCAATGTTTGGCACAAGTCATACCATGTTCGTCCATGACACAAAAAGTAGCATTAGGAAACTTTTTGGGGTCATTTTCAATAAATATGATATTATTTTATTATCTGTAACTGCCCGATTACTAATTGATCATGATAATTAAAGATAATTACCGTCATTACTATTCATAATTTCAAAAAAAAAGTGACTTAATTACATAATTAGGACCTTCTGATTCCAAATATGGAATCCATTTTACCAAATTCCAAACATAGAAATTTCAATAATTAATTTAAAAATAATTCCTGTGGACAAAACAAATAGCGGGTTTTTTTAAACAATATCTATGAAAAGTTTGGCACCAATTTATGCCCAATCCCAAAGTGAAATTAATTATAATGAACACCATTGGATTATATGGTAAAAATTTATTCTAATTATACTTTAAAACCAATTAATAAGATAATATAACTATATAATTATATTTGATGAAAAATCAGTTTTGATGTAAAATGCAGTATTTTTCACTATTCATTAAAAAATGAACACTGTTAGAAAAATACCAAAAATTTATCCAAAGTAAATTTAAATGTCCCTATCATAATGAATAAGATTATTTTGACAAATATAGATTATAAAATTTTCAAAAGTTTCATTTAAAAATGGTTTTCCATTAAAAGGCAGTAAAACAATCTTTTAAAAATATTAGTGTATTCCATGCTTAAGATTGGATTTATTCTCATTTTGAGCCTCTAAAACACTATGTAATTCATAAATAAAAATATATAAGAATATATATTATTAATTACTTACATGGGATGTTACATTTTTGGTTACCTTGAAACTTATTAATGATTTGTATATTCCATCATTGTTGGAGTTTACAATATTTTTGGATAGAAGGAGTATATCTAGTATTCTATAATGAATAAGGGGTCATGAGTATAATAAATCAGGTTTTATGGTAATTTAGGATGTTTCAGTGTTTTAAAATAATACAGTATGAAAGTGTTCACATGTTATTAAGTGGAAAATGGTTATTTATTGTGTTTAACTTCCTTATATATTTTGGACTGTGAGTTTGGAAAGAAGTATTTTGGATAATTCTACTTTGAGATTATTTTGGATTGCCATAAAAGGACAACTCAGAGGTCGGGCGGCTACCCGTCGCGTTTGGAAACGCCGTGAGACCTGGACCCGCAACCAAAGGGCGAAAAGGGTGTACAACCTACCACTAGGCCACGTGATGTCCTGGATTGAATAATGTAGTATTTTTTTTAAATAATTCTGGTAGATGAATTATAATTTTTTTAACCCTTTGAGAATAGGATAAATAGAATATTATTTTTAAGATCTATTATCTTTTAGAGTGAAAGATGATTTTATGGTAGAAAATAGTTAATGGATGGGACTCTACTTGACAGGTATATATTTTTCTTCTTCTCTTATTCTATGAAGAAATAAATTCTTATACTTTAGTGAATGGATCTTAAAACCAAAAATGTGTTATCCTAATACTCTATGTTTTGTTGAACCGATGGTATTTTAAATCATCATAGAATGATGAATTTAAGGCCCTAAATTTTACAGTTGTTTGTGAATGAGGACCTCAATCACTACCAATAAAGATTTATGTTTTTTCCTACAATTATTTGTCTCTAATTTCCACTAATGTTCTCTTAATCGAGGTCATAATTTGGTGGTGACCCTTTCATTTCCCTTTTCCTCTTATTAAGAATAAATTGTATTAACCTAATTTCCGATGTGGATTTTCCCAAAGGTATTTTCTATTTTCAATCTTTTATTTTCAAAAAATAATTTCAAATTACGATCATACAGTTTATTGAATTAGGTAAGTATGTAACATCCCATGATTTCAAAGTACGTTATTTTTTCAAAGTGATTCCATAACTTGCACTACACGCAACACTGAGTTCTAGCACACCAATACATACCAAACAAGACGTTCAAAAGTGGTTCTGAATAGTATTAACTGAAATTTGATCTATATATAATCATTATAATTTTAGAATCCATATTATGAGTTTCTTAGACATAATTTAAGAACAAATACATTTTTTCCAGAGAAAAGAAGTATTTTTCAAAAAATGCAATTTTACCGCCTTTTAATGGAGAAGACTTTTTAAATCAAATATTTGAAACTTTTATATATTCAATTTTACAAAATAAAATTCTTATGTTGCATTGGGACATACGATTTCAGTTTCAATATGGTTTTGGTGTTTTACAGATAACGTTTTTATTTGGGTGAATAGTGAAAAATACTATATTTTAACTGAAAACAACTTTTTAAATAAAAATAATTTATATTGTTAAATTATACATTTTAATGGTTTGGAAGTATAAATAGATTATATTTTTACCATTTAATTAGATTATGGTCATTGTAAGTAATTTCACTCTGAAATTGGACATAAACAAGTGTCAAACTTTTGGTTGTTATTATTTCTTAAAAATACGCCTATTGGTTTTGACAGTGGGAATTAATTTTAAATTAATAAATGAAACTTCTATTTTTTTAATTTGGTGAAATATTCATTATTATTGAATTAGGAATAGAAACATTTGCTTAGGGTAAAATTTTTCCTTTTTATGAAAACTTTTAATTTTTTATGAATAGTGAAAAACACTGAGTTATAGTTTAAAACCAAATTTTTTTAAAAAAAAATAATTATTTTATTTAAATATTATTTATGTAAAAATAGATTCATACTACATATATATGTTATATTTAATTCATTGGAGTCAGTTTATAAGAATTTTTTATATATAAAAATTTTATTGAACTTTTCACCGTCTTTTACCCACCTTCTAGGAAAATTTTCAAATTCCCATAAAACATAATTTTACCCTTCTTTGAGTGGAATGTTGAAAATCCAAGAGACATGGTTAATATCAAGGAGTAAATTTTTTTTCAATTAGTTATAAATATTTTTTCAACAGTAACTTTTGACTTTTATTTACCGCGATTAAAGGTAAATACTGTAATTCAAGATAAGAAGTATATTATAATAATGAAAAATTATATTAACACTCGTCCTAACCTAATTGGATGAGTCATGGATAACCATTTTCATCCTTGGGTCTATTGGGGGACCCCATGGTTCCTCTTGAGAGTGATATTGACTCTTTAGATTAATTAATTTAAAGTAAAGACAAAAATGAAACAAACAAATATCTTTTAGTAAATTAATTTGTATATGGGGATATAAAAGTTATATTTTAGACTATAAATATTTATTGTAAAGGTAAAACTATTTAATACATCATGGTATTTTTTTTATAATTTTTAGACATCATATTAATTATGCTATTTATGACATAATGATGATACAGTAATATTCATATTAATGAAATATTAAAATAATTTATATTATAAATACCCAAATAAATATAATTTGAGACTTTTAATGAATTACAAGAATTTTATTGGTTAATATGACATGTTAGTATTAATTAAATAATTTGTTTCGAATTAATATTGTTATTAAGACTTTAACAAAAATCTATTATTAAATAGTGTTAAAATTGACATAAAAGAGTTTTTAAAACAAATATTATATTATTAATTGATATAATTTTCCTAAAAATATATGGTTCAGAAAAATGTATTATATGATGGTAGGTATATCATTAATTAACCACTTGGGGTTCCCTTGGAAGTTTATAGTATGTTTATTTAGCATATAATATAAAAATACAAAGAGACATGGTAAATGTGAAACTATTTAACTAAGAGTTAAATCTAAAAGATAAGCGTAAAATACTGATCCAAACTTATCTAAAACCTAATGGTTGAGTTGTTTTAGATGCACCCCACCTTATAATTTAAATAATTCATTTTTTATCCAATATAAACTGAAAATGAATTTATCATTACATAATACTTAATGTTTATCCTAAAGATCCCCTCCTCCCCCTTATAAAATGATACACCCTTATAACCGACTACTCACACCTCTCAAGCCTTTTTTCTCATCCAAACTCTACCCAATTAATCTCCCTACATCTCAATACTGCTATTAGAATCCTTACCTTAGGCATAAGGCACTTCAAGAGTCCTTTTTGGATCAAACCAAAGAGAGTTACCCAAATTAATGGTAACAATTTCTCTTTGCTTCTTTTATTTTATTTTACTTCTCCAACCCATAAACACTTATAATTATTTTCTTTTGTAACAAAAACAGTATCCTAAATATACAAGGATATTTTTATGAGATTTATTAGAACTACACTTACACACACCTCCATCTAATGGGTGAAGAACATAATGTTTATGTGGATGTCAACCAAACGCCTCACGAAACGATGATTGCTCAATTATCTCTTACTGCCTCTCATGGTGGCCATTATGATGGAACAATAATTAAATAAGATATTAATGATATTTATTTTATATATAACCTTATCTAATACCACTTTATATCATACCATTATTCGTTTCCTGTTGTATATATATACGATAATTTCATTTCAGGAAGTGCGGACTACCGCCCCCTCACAGTGATATGACTCATTCATATCATACATGGAACGTATAAAGGATGGATTTAATGACCTTAAGTAACACATATAAGATATTATATTATAATATAATTATAATATACCTATTTATCATTTTGTTTTGATTCATTTTAAATGAAAAATGAAATGGAAGTAGTGTTTGTTCGTACGTACGGACTACCATCTCTACGAACGCGATGACATTCATTCCCCATCGTATCCATTCAAGTCTAATTCTCATTTTATAATTAAAAATAATTTTTAAGGACTTGATATAGTTCTGTATATTAATAATATACAATATATCCATAACAAACACGACTTATGTAACAAAACATATAAAATAAAATGAGTATGTTAACATCTAAAATGGTGATAATACTAAGATATTATTAATAAAGAAATATTAAAAGATCATATATGATATCATATTAATGTATTTGAATCTTTTATAATTTAATAACAATTATTATACCATTATAAAGGAGGTTAAACTACCCTCAAACAATGACAATGACAAGGTAAGGGTACATTTCACAATCTCTTCATTATCTGAGGTTGTTTTTACGTAATTATCTACAGAGACCTCTTTATTATCCACATCCATGATTCATAAAAATATATTTCAAAAAAATTTTACTATTTACTAGAAAATGGGGTAAAGTTATTTATACCATTATGTGTTTTTAAATGAATCTTTCAATCGTTTTCCATACAATGTACTTTTTGACCTTTTCGACAAATTTAAGGTAAGAATGTTTTTTTAACTTATACGGTGGGTGCGGCTATTTTATACTGTTATAAACTCATTCAAGCATACCACACAAGTTTATAAGAATGTTTTGAATGTAAATGTTTTATTTTATAATTACGTGACTTCTAAATTATTTCAAAATGATTATTTTATCAGTTTGTGAATGGTACTCTTAATCAATATCATAATTTTAAATATCTAAATGTTTTATCTTTCTAAATCTTATTAATTAATGTCCATGTTTTCAAAATAATTTTAAGGATTTATTTATATGGATAGGAATTTTTGGAAATGATATTTAATTTCCAATTCTTAAATGTGTTATGGGACACATTGATTCAAAAATCTATTTTAAATTATTTCCTTAATAAATGTGTGACTTTTAAATGATTTCAAAAAAGAGATATTTCTCTCAATAAGTGTGATTTCATCTTTGTGAACATCCTTTGATGTATTTTAATCTTATTTGAAGTTGATTTATTATGATACACAAATTCCATATTGTTTTGAAGCTTTTATGATATGTTTAACTGTGGATGTGTGATTTTTATACCATTCATGGTTTATGGAGAATGTATTGACATTTCATATGATAGTTTTAATACGAATGTTTATTTTTTGATTAAAAATATTCATCTGATTAATGCATTAGACTTAATAAGTGACAGGTGGAGCCCGCTATAGCTCCTCGATGCATCGGTAGGTCTCATGAGACAAACTAGTGTCTTGGCACAAGGCCTTGACAAAATCTTATTTGTAGTATTGGAACGAGACCTTGACTATGTGGTTATGATAGTCTGGCATTATGAATTCCATCATTGTAAAAGTGGATAGTGATATTTCATGCGATTATTAGACTAGTAGAATTTCCATGTGAATAAGAAAATGCCATTATTTTGTTTTATTTATTCCATATTATGTTGAAGTTCATGTTTAAAAGGATTTTGTTTAGTTATACATTTCCTTAAATGTTTATGATTATTTATTAATGTTTCCCCTATATTGTTATCCTTACTGAGTATCTGAGCTCACCCCTTTATATGTTTTGTTTTTCCCAGGATTCCAAGAAGTGTATTGTGATTGATATGTAGGTTTTTGCCATGGGAATAATGGAATTCATAAAGGATTATTTATGTTGTTGTGTATGTTATAAAGTGTAATGTAACATTCATGTATGTAATCTATTTTCCAAGACTGCTAAATTGATCGGTCCTTCGGGACATGATTGCTTGTAATCATGCCAATGTATAAAAATAATGCACTCACTCTGGGTAACTGGGGTCAGGGTATTAGAGAGTGCACATTAAGAAAAAAAATTACATTATTTATGTGGTATACTATAACACCAAAGGATATATCCTGATTCTTCTTATTGTTTATTTAATTTGAGATCATTTAAACTAAACCATTAATATTATTCATAAATGGTTTACCGAATAAAAATAATGTTCCTAGTTACTTCAATATATAGACTTCAATTTTAAATTCCAACTTGCCCAAAATGTAATGGGATTTTTTGGGAGAACACATGGAGGAGGTGTAAATAATACTATTGAGTCGGTTACCCTTTTAGCACTATAATATTAATAATTTATCAAAATATCTTTATCCTTAAGTCATATCATATAATGTCAATTTGAAATAAAATCAATACATCCGTAATCATTATTTTAAAAAATATAGGGATTACATGATACCTTATAAAGGATTGTATAAGGTACACCGTAATATAAGCAAAAATGAATTTTCATATATTACGCTAAGTAAGAATGAACGATCAAATCGATATAGGATCACCTTACTAATGTTCATGGGTGAATTTTAGGTATCCAATATCATTCTAATATATGATAATAAGAATCATATAAAGAATAAAAAATTAATTATTATATCAGAAAACTAGGTCTAGAAGATAGAACATTGCATCACCTTCATGTAAATATTTCACTCTTTTTATCATTCACATTTTTCTTTTCTAATTTTGAGGATTATGTTAGCACCACAAACATTGCTTTTAAGGGAAGAAATATATATTGAGAATTGGAAACAATCCTCTACATGTTCCACTATTTATATATCAATGTTTCTTCTCCATAATAACATTTGGATAGAAGGTTGTAATTATATCATTTAAGATATTTACATGATTTTTATACATTATGTTACACATTATAATGGTATGAAATTTATAAATAGTGTTGGGGTGGATTTCCTCTAGGATAATGGTGATATAAGAATCACTCACATCCCTGGTAAAATGACCAACCATCGATAAATTTTAAATTATATTGAAGAAATCATTGTTGGCATAATCAAATACATAACCAAAAAGAGATCAAAAGAACCCGACTTATCCCTGTGTACTTTGATGGAAGAAAATATTTATCTCATTGATTAAAATTTTATATTGGGTTATAGAATTTAGTAACATATTTAATATTATTAATACAATGGGAGATCATGTGGAATAATGATTCCCTTTCTCATCTAGTGGAGTATTCCTCCCCATGAAATGTATAAATTTCATTGAGAAGGGGGTTTTGTGATAAAATTATAATGGATCGATGAAAACAATGCCTCTTATGAGAGATCCATAATTATGTTGAATGATTAGGTAGATATTATATTTAATATATTTGTTAATATACAAGTAAAAGAATAAATTTTTATTACATTATCTATGAATGTTATGTCTAATGTTCTCTTGATCGTGCCACTCATATTTCAGGACGAGGCATGAAAGTTTTTTTATTAATGTGTGACTTTTGTAAAGGTTTTAATACATTTAAACACAAATATATATTAAGATTTAATAATCTATAAACTTATTACTTTAATTATAAGATTTATAGATTTACATTACAACCATATATGTAGGTATTTTACCAAGAACATAATATTCATTTGATGGACAACCAATGTCTGTATATAGAATAGAATTTTCTAAGAGTTCTATAAGGATTGTTTGAAATAGGTTTTGTACATCCAAAATTGGTAGTAGTTGATGGATGGTCCAATGTCCAATTCGTGAATACACGTCAAATCAAAATATCATGGTAAATACATTTCTAAGAGAATTCCCCAATCAATAAGGTCCAGTGACTAGAGTCATTGGTTATCTTTAGGTAAGTATTTACCTTAGATGAGTAATAACAGAATCCATAGCCCATTTTAACCATATAACCAATATGAAATCTTCCTTTTGGGATATTTCACAAAAAAATATAGAAATTTCATTTGGAATAAATTTAATAAGAACATATAAATATAAAATGAACATATGTATCTATATTTTTAGCATAAAAAAATACCATAACAGAAAAATACTAGGATTAGTCATGTAAGAAGAAGTAAATAAACATAACAAAAACAGATTAGATATGAGTTGGGACAAACCTTTTTCATATATGTAATCTTGGTCCACTGCCTCATTGATTCGAAATTCTAGAACAAAATTATTTCTAGAATTATCATGAAAAATTAATGAAAAACCCATATTCTGGAAATTCGTAAAATTTAACATGTGTTGTTTCACGTCTTCTGGAGTTTCAATGGAATATATGATAATATACTTTATCAATTAGTAACAAACTACATTTCTTAACTAATTTTTTATTAATATAATTTATTTTTTTATCTTTTAAACACATTTATATGAATGAACAATATTTTAGTGTTACTAGTATTCATGAATAAGAAGATTTAAATAATGATAATTAAAATTAAAAGATCTATGATAAGTACCATATTATACTGGGATGTTCTATATTTGATCGTACCAATATTGGGTGAACAACAAGAGTCAAAAAATAGAAGATAAATTCATTCTATTATATCATTTGATATATGGTAAATATATGGATCCTAGACCATGGGAGTATAGAGGAAACCAACATCCAAAGGGTAGTGGAATATGTGCACACATTATGGGGACGAACATATCCAGTTAAAAGTGTATAAACTTGTTCGAATGTCAATAACTACTGAAGATGGGGGTGAATCAATGGTATTATATTTTTATGTTTTATAATTTTGAAAAAATATTTACCTATTTTTTAATATAAATTTATTTATTGGATCAAAAAATCTTATGAACACCCATATGAATAGAATACATTAAATGGTTTAGTACCAAATAAGTATAGGTAGTCCTTGGAATGATCTATATGTGATATTAGATCACGCATTCCAAAAAATATTCAATTATGGTTTATAAGAAGAATAGTATATCTATAACATACATTTCACTATAATAATTTGGGTGTTCATCTTAATTTCAATGATATAATATGAAAAAGAAAATTTTAAACAATATAATAAACCCTCCCTAACATTCTTCAACACATCACCAATATGTTGCTTGAATTGTTCTCACATAAAATTTCATAATTCATATCTTCTACCAATAAAATATAATTCCCATCTATGAGTAATAATATTACCCTCTAATTTTTCTCCCATGTTTTTGAAAATAATTTATATCGACATGATCGACTCCATCTGTAAATTAAATATTATGAAACATTGATTACTTCATCTCATTCTTATTTGTTATATTATATATGATTAAAAAAAATGTTCATATTATAATTAGAATAAATTTCATATATTTCCATTACAATATCATCCAAAATAGAATTCATCAATATAAAATTTTAACTATACGAAAACATAGTAAAAAATCATTGACTCTTTATTCAAATTTAATGATACATTTTTATCTCATTAAATAAATGTGGATGAATAAATACATACTTATTATAGTGATTGGATTGTAAAATATTCAAGAATTGAATTCCTCCTCACAAATTTCATTAATAATGAATGTTATAATTTCTATAATAAATATACAAATCACCCTTCACTAAAAAATTCATAAACACATCCATGAAATTTGATGTGTTAATCTTCATTAATGGAAAAATGAATTCCACAATACCATCATGAATTTTCCCTTAAAATATTCTTTAACACCACTTCATGAAGTAGAAATCAATATACATGATGGCCAAACATTATTCTTAACAATGTGAAAAATAATATTCACAACCCGACACTCTCTTAATATGTTCTTCACGGATCATGAAATCTTACAGTGGATTTATCCTCATTATTATAAAATGTATATAAATATAGAATCTCTTATGATAATATATATATATATTTAGTTTCATTGTATTTATAATTTATCTAACCACCTTAACATTCAATTTCATATTTAAATCTGTTTCCCTTTGATCAATCTCGTAGTCACCATGTCTTTGAAACTCTCAATGGCATCACTATCAGCCAGTTAAGATATATACAAAGGAAAAAACTCATGGGATTAACAGTATTTTTGATGAATTAATATAGTAATAGAATAACTATTCTTCAGATAAAAGAAACATATATTTAGTTAAAATACATCTTTAGTGATTGTATGCAGTATTTTCATAGATGCACTTTAATCACACAAATGTTCAATACTACATGGAAGTTCGGTCTATGGAATAAAACTCCTTTATATAAATTACAATAATTACTCATGTAAGATAATCACATGTAATATTTTTTCCTGGAAGCATAGTCCATATATTTTTAACACACTGATGAATATAAGCATACGTTTTGTGGAACTCATTATGACTTCCTAAACAATTTATTCAAAAAATAAAAAAATAGAACTAATACCACAATCTATTGACTAGCATGTACAATAATAAATGAAAATTTTAATTCCACCTAGTATCAATAACACCCCCATTTTATTTTTTTCTACCATGTATTATATATAAGTGAATATTTAAAAATATAGTAATTAATTAATATTTATCAATAATTTTCCATAATGTGTATGCTTATTCTTTGAAATAATAAATATTTGAAAAATAATATCCTGGATTCCAAAAAATGGTGATAATTAGTATTAAATAAAATGTATGTTATCACATATTTATAATAATAAATTAATTCACCCACTTTAAAGTGTTTTAACACCAAATTCAATGAACTGTTAAAATGGTTCACACAAAACCCTCATTATGACATCATAATTAGACCCTTTTGAAAACCACCCCATACATATGTTTTCCATATGTAGTAAATGAATAAATAATTTGATATAATTTTTTTGTGTTTATAAACATTTGAAAATAATACATAATTAAAATTGAGATGGGGGATTGAAAAGCACATTCCTTATCTCTAAAGATGGAATGGTTCAAGACCCAAAATAATCATCAATATCACAACTATGTCCATAAAAATATTTTAGTGGCATTATCTGACGAGTTTTAATTTATTATATTGAATAGTACTAGTAATTTAATTCTTCCATCATTATATTTTAGGTTGTGATACTTAATAACAATGTGCTTTGATCTAAATGTTTCATGATATTATGTTATAGATTTATAGAACATTGAAATTGATATCCCAAGATAAGTAGTAGCATCAAATAAAACAACAATACATTCAAATATGTATTCATTAAAACTAATTGTGTTGTATCAAGCATGAAAATGACATAAATAACTTCTATAGTGTTGATAGTAACAAAATTTACCTTCGATTTATTCTTTTCCATGATTCTTCCTCTATAAAATTAGATACCAAATGATAAGGAACATATCTCATAAACTCATCTAGACCAGAATGCTTATATATATATATATCCAAATAAATTCACATTAAATTTATTTAAATACATTATTTTATAATTTTTAGTTCAATTTTTTTAACATAGATTTTTTTCCCCAAAAAAATTTATCATATTTTTCCACATTGAATTATGGAACATAGGGATGTAAAATAATACAGGATTTAGCTGGAGGATGTTTAATACAAATGAAACCTAATAAGTTTCCTAAAATCATTACAATCGACATCTATTTTAACTTCATTCTAAAACATATATTATCCCAATGATATATGTTTGGGAAATAATTTTGAATCATTAATGATGAATTTATTATGTAATTCCCTCTAATATTTCTATTGTGATCGGCATATAAAATACATTAATTAGATATTTTCAATATATGAAATTTATTCATTTCTAAAATTATATAAATCTCAAACTACAATTTCATCTCTATGGAAAAAATTTAATTTTCAAATTCATTATTCTTATAAAATGGTATCCCAATAACATAATTAATAACAATGAGATAAACTTCACGAATTTATTATATATAAATGGTGATGATGTATTTTACTTTAATGAAGATAAGATTATTTAAACCTTAAACCACCATGATATAAACCACTATAATTGCATAATTCATACCAAATAAATCCTTATTCATGTAACATATTTAATTACCTAATTTTGCGATTAAAAATTTCCTTGATGCTAAATAATTTATTTTTTTCTGGATGACCATTGATAAAATTATTCTTTAAATTCATTTGAAATATATTATAATTCATTTTTTTGTTAATAGTAATAAACATTTTAATGGTTTTGAGTCTTGTATCTTTGTAAAATATCACATCAAAATCAATACCTTTCAATAGTGGGTATCCATTACAAATAATCCTTACA
This sequence comes from Viscum album, assembly GCA_963277665.1. Lineage (NCBI taxonomy): Eukaryota > Viridiplantae > Streptophyta > Magnoliopsida > Santalales > Viscaceae > Viscum > Viscum album. Next base: position 1,528,844,139 of record OY728120.1, on the reverse strand, counting down.
TTGTTTTCAAAAAACATCACTTTTTTATTTGACATGATCTAAAAAATTCAATATTATAATCTTATTTTTATGATTTATTTTGGGTTAAATATATCTTGTCTCATTTTTCTCAATTTGATCCAATTATTCTCTAATAATTAGACAATATCTATTCCCTTAGCTGATGAAAAAAATTGTTAGGTGTAGTTATCAATGTTCTTATATATTTATCATGTTTTCAATAATATCCAATGGTATATTTGATTCAATGTTATTTGTTCATCATTAAATGAGGTGAATGTGATTCTACCTCAACACGTGAAATGATGGAATCAATATCTTCATCTTGTAACTAGTTAATATCATTACATCATTCTGTAATTTTATCATGATGTTTGATATAATTAATTTTATCTTCATATACTCTAATGTCTATATGTGAAATAGATATATTATTATCAGAATGATCATTCAGTTTTACATAAAAATAATCAAAATGATTCCTTTATTATAAATTATTTCTTCAGTATCCTCTACCATTTTTATAGTAGTTTGGGTAAATACCGTTAAAACTTATTTGTTCAAACATATTTGGAATTTTCACCTATGATTATTATAATGAAGGGGAATCCAAATTGACATATGTAAATAAATAATAAAGTGTCCTTATAGTATACCTCATATAGTGGTTGTCTGAATCTGTTCTGTAGAAGTCAGAATTTTTATAGAGGACTTCTTCAAATATTGTTTTTCTATAAATTAATCTAAATGTTTCATGTTCTATCTAAATTGTTCATCCTTTTCATAAAAGCATATATTATTTATATGCTGCAAAATAAATTTGTATGGTATGTATTGTGAACTAATATTAGGAAGAATACCATGAATCTCAATATATCAATGAATATTTTCATTTTATTAATAACCATTATAATCTATTATACTTTTTATAGAGTAGAATAATTTTTTTCATCACAAAATACAAAACATTTAATCATTTTAAGATCCATTTATCTATGTTTTCAAAACATAATCCATGTAATAAGAGTGAAATCATAAACAAAAGATAATATATGTATCTATATTTATTAAATTCTTTATCACGGACTAACATATAATTTAATGAATAGACACCAATGGATGAGTTTTATGTATCTCCACATTTATTTTATAATGAATCTAAAAATAACCTTTTATGGAATATGGAAGAACAATAATCTCTATTTCATATTATATCATGGAGTCCATAGAAACATCCTTGTGGATTGAGAAATTTTTTGATTCTGTGTAAAAATAACCAAGCCATGTATACCAAAAAAATGATTGTCTTCTTCAATACTAAGATATCTTGAATTATATTCATTTTAAATTATTTAATTCTAAATTTATGTAAACCCATATCATTTAAATATAATATTTTTCTATTATAACAATTCTATGATTCACTATGTATATGATATCTTTATCCTACAAATAAAAATGGCACTAAATAATATCAATTTTTCATTTCAATCAACTGATTATCTGATTCAATTGGCTTTGAAAGGATCCCATTTTCCATAATTAACTCTTATCTCATTTGGCTCATTCACATTCTTTAATGGATTCAAATCTTTAGTCAAGTGTGATGAACCCCATATTTACCCAATTGAATTTTAATATCCTTAATATCCTTTAGTTTATTACCAACTAAAATAGATATCAATTTTTACATTTTTATACTAATGGAATTGAAATTTTCATCAAAACATTGTTTACCTATATGTTTCACTACATATCCTTTTACATGATTTATAGGCCGATCAAGCCACTCATAGGGATTTTAATGAATAATTTATATGTTTAGTGAAATTAAATAATATTATTAAAATTGGGTTTTTGTCTTTTCTCATTAACTAGGGTGATATTCCTTCAAACACCCCCTCCAATAATTCCATAATACATTATAATACTAATGGATCAAAAATTCATTTTTTATTATATAGATATATCATCCACATCACTATTAATTTCCATTGAAATAAATTTTTTCCATTTTTAACTCTAATATTATCCCTAACAATTGTATGTATTCAAATAACTTTTTTACCTCTCAATATTTTATTTTATTTGGGAAAATTATTAATATATATCTTTTAAATATTCATTATAATATAATTCAATATCTATGTCTAATAATATTATTCAATTTTAGTTATTTTCAAAAAATTTTAGGTTGCTATAAAATAATATAATTTTGGAATTCACTTTATTTAACACGAAATATAATTATATTGGTTTGTACCTTCTTTTATGACTATTTACATACCTATTTATCCTTGTTATTAACCATTAATAATAATATATAATAATCGATCCAAATATTTAATCTTTATATATCATTATCAATCTTCTACATTTGAATATTGGTATTTATATAATCCTTGTTCAACTTAAAACTTGGTCCATTGAAAATAATAATATTCATTCCCCTTCTCCATCCATTTTTTCATTCGAGACTATTTTGAAGATTGTTTCCTTCAAGAGATTACTTATTTATATTTTCATTATCTTTTAACAGTATATATATTTCATCTTTATGAAATGCTTCAAAATAATAAATAGTTTTATATATTATTTTATATTATTTTTCTACTTCTCTAGAATTTATAGTTTTTATAGGAATTCATTCAATTATTTTTTTATGTGAATTACATAAATGTTTCCACTCCCTCATATTTTGAGAAAATTATTTATTATTTTTTAAAAAAACCATCATTCAAAAATTCACAATGAAATACTGAAGAACCTTCAACACTATAGTTCACAAAATCCAATTCTTCTTCAGTATCATTTTCATTAAATCATTTTGAGAAAAAAATATAAATATTTTAAATTTATATTACTCATATTAAAAATTATTTAATTGAAAATTATTTTGTCTCAAGTTTTCATAAGTGGAAATCTTGGTCTTCCCCTTTCATAATCATTCATCGATACTGAAAAATTAGTAAAAATTTATTTAAAATATCCAATGATAAGGATCTTATGTTTTTACATCCCTGTATATTTCATTGAGTAACTCTTCCGAATTCAATAGAATAAAGAAACAACATAATTGAACTCCATACTCACAGTAACATATGATTTGATCTCAGTGACTTCATTATCTATTAAACCATTATTTGAAATTTCTTGGTTATATTAATTGATGGTGGTTTAATAATAAAAATTTTTATATATATTTAAAACAATTATCTAATAACATCTAATATATTATTAGAATTCTATAAAAAATAATCCAAATAGATCGTTTCATTCCCATTGTTATCCCATGAAGAAAAATTTGTAAAAAATATGTTAGGATGGATTATCAATATATTTTAATCATATATTATGTCATATGATTTTTATCCAGTGATTTATAAGCTTTTTTCAATATTGGTAATCATTATGAAGAAATTAGTAATAGATTTATACTACCAATTTTTTAATTGATTTTATTTAAATCTCCAAATTTAAAATATAGCCTTATTCACATTACTATTCCTTTCATAAATATTCATCAACTTATTAGAGATTCATTTTCCCCTTCCAATTTAACAAACCAAATAGAATTTATATTTTTATTAAGTAGAAATAATATAATTAATTTCTCATCAATAATTCTCATGATTTCACTTGTATACAGCTAGAAATTGAGTTCCCCTATAATGTGGTTTGAAAATATCTTCAGTATCTACAAAACTTATTATCAAATGTATAATCGATAGTGTATAATTATTTACTTCAAAATAGGATAATTATTCTATGAAAAAATATAAATCCCCTAAATATTTTCTGATTTATTAACATTCATGATATTTTAATTCTCTCTCGACCCAGTTATAGACTAAGATCAATGACACATCCTCCATATAATACCAATTATAACTAATATTCACTATATGTCTGACCACTGAGAGGGGAAGAAATAGTATAAATATCGATATATATATTTTAAATCATTCTCCAATTGTTAGATATAAATGAATATTTAAAAAAACAAAAAACTCACATATTCATAGGAATTATGAATTCTCACAACTAAATAATATTAACTAATCATTGGAGTAATGTTTAATGAAAATGATGTCACAATTTCCACTAGGGAAAATTCAATTATTCTTTAGTTCATGAATGGTAAATCCATCACATACATTATAATATTTTCCTTTAGTTGTGCTTGTGAGTATTGCATATATAATATGATAAAAACCAATTTTCATTGAAGGAATGAACCTACCCTAATTGGATTCAACACAACATTTATGTACTATATGAATTCTTCAATATTTACCCTATTCCAATAGATGATATGCATATTTAATTTATTGCACATCTCTGAGAAAGAACCTCTCCATATTATTTTATTCTTTGGGTATTCCTCTGCAATAATTCACACAAACCCAGTTTATGACAGCTACAAATTATATATAATTAACCATCCTTTACATATTCTGTATTATATTTATTAAAATATTGTGAACAGTAATTAAATAAATGAAGATTAAAATTTACATAATTATTGGGTATGGTCTTCCTAATAACTTATATTAGAAATCACGTCCAAAACTAATTATAATTGCATAAAATATTGTTAAATATCATATAATTTATATTTTCAATTAAAATATATTTAATTAACCTAAAATATATACATATTCATCTATACATTCACGGTACACTGATATGATAATTCAAGCATCGTCCATCTAATTATTCCTCATAAATATCTTTGTCGTGGAACATCTTACATTAAACAATAGTTTACTAATTTTTAGTTTTTAATAAAAATGAATAATTTCATGCATGCAATCTCATAGACCATCATTCATTCATGTAATATTTCACTCAACGATGACTCTTAAATATTATTAATATATTGTATTGAACACCTCTTTAAGGATGTGAAGTTCACACACAAATGTCCAGCCATAATTCATCATACAATACAAACTAATTTTCATAGAACATCACTCATATCATTATTTATGAATTTCACATAAATAAAAATACTAGATCACTCTTCATTATTATTCCTTATTATTTCAGCCGATTGATCTATTGAATAAATAAAGATAGTCAATTTCATTATATTTAAATTTTAGCAGTTCCCATGAATTTTCTTCACCATTTTTTCCCTCATTCTTCTGTTGACATCTAAGTAACATTATGCATGACACTCACAATAGCTTATTCTTCATGCATGGAAATTATTTTATCAAGAAAAATAACATTGACATTGAATTCTTCATTGAGAGGAAATACACTCATGGATAATTAGTTATGTTTCCTTAATAAGTATATCTACATAGAAGAACCTTCATCAATAATTGGTCTTTGTCTTATCAAGGAAGCATGTCAAACAAATGATATATTGATGCCTCACATATGAAGTCTACATAAATAAAGTCTTTTATATTTTTTATCATAAATACACATAGAAGAATATTACATTGAATCATTTCTCATGGATCTACAATCCAGAAAATATTAGATAATCAAATTGAAGAAGATATAATCCCATTTAACTATTTATAATGTAATAATTTGTTTATTTATAGAAAAATAAAATATAATTACTAATTCACCTAACTATTTCACATCATATTTATCAGTCATGGTTTGTTTTGACTTTTAATGGTCACAAAAAATATGTGGAAGTGTTATAATGATTTAGTGAAAAAAAACATAACATTATTATATATATATTTATAACAATGGATTATGGGCCTACATTAATTTGATATGGGACAAAATAATATACACATACAAATTTCAGAATTATTACTGTATATCATGTAATACCATACTCATGAACAATATAATAATAAATTATATGTGAATTCATAGAGACCAAATTATATTAAAATGAAATTTTTATAATCAAATACAACAAATTTGATAGATAATGGAATAGATGGTTACTTATGTAACAATTTATACAAATAAAATTATATTTAATGGATGGAGTGAATGATCGCTTTAGGAAATTTTCCAAACCCAAACATATTATCTTCTGTTTATTTCATTGGTTATAGATAGTTTGCAATAGTTGTAAATAATTAATTGTTAAATTATTTTGTAGATCCCAACTAATACATACAAGGGGTTCCAAATTAATATATATAGTATGAAGGGAATTGAGAAGATTATTAATTTTAAAACATTTTTTATTTTCAAAAGGGATATTTTTTGGATTGAAAATTATTCCAGAAAAAATATTCAATGAATAATGGAACATAAAATTGAGGAATGTTTTCACATTTTATAAATCTAGTATCTTAATAGATTACAATTTAAAATATAATATCATTATTCATTAATTTCAAAATCAATAATTTTTCAATGATAATTAAATTTTAATTTCAAAAAGGTTATCTAGTTTTATAAAATAAATATATGTATTTAATACTCAAAACTACCATATACAATATTATAATCCAAATAAGTAAAATTATATAGAGTTTGGATGAATTATATATTATATAAAAATTATTAATGAAGTAAAGTCAAAAAAATAAATATGATAAATCCTCTCACACCACCTCACCATTTTTTATTAGTTTACAATATTTATGTTTTTATAGTTTAATTTTACTATGTATGGTTTTTCTGGAATGAAAAGATATTACATAGATTAATTTATTAATGATTATAGTGGTTATTTTATACTAATTATAGTCACAAATACATAAACATAAGTAAAATTATTTTATAATTTATTATAAAAATAACATTTAAATAATCATTCATTAGCTCACAAAAACAAGCAATTTTTTTTATTATAATGTCAGACAAGGCTAAAAAATGTCATGTTTTATTAGATAAAAATACGAACAAGTGATGATTTGATGAAAACTAAGTAATTGAATTTATTTAGGGCATATATGATTTTGTGATATCAAATGGTATGCTAATATAAAAAAATTTATTCCTACCACCATGGTTGATGAATTTTTTTAATAAAAATAAAGATCAAATCTATTAAATAAAAAGATTATTTTAAATGTTTGTATCAATGGTAAATAATCATTTCATATCAAGATTACATTGGAAATAGACACATATATAGTTCTAAAAATAATAAATCATCCTCATTTATTAATTTAGGCGAACAATTTTATGTGTATTCTAGAACTAGAATAAAAATTATCTTAAAATATTTGACCTATGGACTTATCCGTAGCTTTATACCCAAATACAAATAAAACTAAATAATACTATAATAGACACCAAACAAATCTTAAGGATTATTTGAAAAAAAATCGGCATGAAAAATTTTAATTATACTGCCATAATAAATCATGGAAAATGTAACAAAAACAAAAATATAAGATCAAAACATGAATAAAACACTCATTGACAACATTGAAAAATTCTCAGAGTAAAAGTTATAATTATTTTCAATTTTTACCAAAAATAAATAAAACAAAGTATAAATTTTACCATGAAATCATTGAAATAAAATAATATTAAATAGTTAAGAAACAATCCACTAGACAATTCTCAAAAAATTGGTGGGGAATCCCTTTTTATGGGTTGATTTAAAAATTATATAGTGAAATCACAATTATTAACCACCAAATATCACCAGAAAACAAATGAGAAAGAAGTGATGAGGAGATTTGTATGGAAAATTTAATTTTCTTTTTTTATTCATGAATAATACAACCAAAATCTGTTATTTATGTAGAAAAGGATCACAAAAAGCGTGAATAGTGGAGGAAGAGATCCCTACATTGTTTTTTTTACAAAAGATAAATTATAGTGAGGGATATTGGGTCTAATTATTTAATTTTATTAATTAAAAAATGGATACATTTTTCATCATATAATGTTTTAATTAATATTTTTTAGAAACTTGTTTTCAAATTTCATCCAAAAAAATATCACGGAACTCTCTTTGATATAATGGTATTAGTTAAACAATAAAATTCTAGTGTTCTCTAATTGTAGTTTTATTTTTTTACATACCACCAACCCAACACCATTTCAATCATCAAACCACTAATAATCCCATATATAACTATTCACAAACACAATTCAGCTTCATTAAAACAATAAAACAATCTTTCAACATTCAAAAACATCTATATTCCCTATCTAAAAAAATTCAATCAATTTTGGGTGTTATAAATTCATGAATAAAGAATAAAAAATTAAATAATTTTATTCAAAACACATTTCTTTATTTCCTCCCCACCCACATGTCATCAAATCCCGTATATGTTTAGAGAGAATCCAAAATATAGATTCATTACCTACAATTACACAAAATAGAAACAGATACATCAACTAATATGAGATCAATAATTTATCAATACACCAAAAAATAACTAAAATATAAACACAGCATCTATATACGATCTGATAAACACCAAAAAATCATTTCCCTCCATTATAATACATATATATCAATTCTAATTAGACAATTAAGAATAAAATAATATTAATCTCTAGAACACTCACATTAATGCGTATCCTATTTCACAACATGATTCAGGTATATAAATCCTAAAAACCAATGTAAGATAGTAAAAATATTATTCATACATAAAACCAATTAAAAAATAACCATTAATTTTACCATATTACGTTAGATAAAAAACCATTCCATGTCTAAATGATATGTAATATCCATTTCCAAGTTCTCCCTAAAAGTACGTATATGGGTAACCCCATTTCCTAAAATATGACTCTATTTATTAAAGAGGATACTTATTTGTAGTAATGGTACTATTTTTTTGGAGACTATAATATTTAGTAAAAAATAATACAATAAAAGGAATTATGTTAAAAATTTTAGTATAAAAAAGTACAATATATAAAAATGAAATTTCCAAATCAATTCAAGAATTATAAACCATGGAACACCATATAGTAGGAAGAAATAAATTTCATGATAAAATTTATACTAGAAAACCACTAAAATACATAATCAAAATTGAGACTACCAATACTAGTCTTGAACCCCATACCCAGTCCCATATCAATTCCCCAGTCCCATCAAGCATGAAATCAAAAATCAAGAATATATCAACTTACACTTGTCTTTCCTAACACTGATGGAGCCTTATCGAGTACTAATCAGTATACGAAAAAGAGTTGGACTAAAACAAATTAGACCACCATAAAAAGTTTTTAAACAAATCATGTTTGAGATATAGTTCATAAATGATTTTAATAAACAAGTCAATATTTCATAAATTATGGTAGACTATCAATGTAAATCAACATAACCTATAGCTCTATGATAGCACCTAACAATGTCCTAAAACATCATCTTCATGATTTCAAATTTAACATTCCTTGTATCCTATTGAAAATTTCATTAAAGGGATTTAATTAGAATTCCCTTATTCCCATCATAAACCATTACATAAAAGTACACATCACACCCATATGAACCAATGGATAAAGAATATTTCCCTCATAATTATAGTACTAAAACACCACACCCTCATACCCCATAGAACACATAATATTACACTTATTCATCAATCATCCAAGTGCCTCCCCCTAAACCCCATATATTTGTACATCGCATCCTCAGAAACAAACCTAACACATGTCTCTCCCTTAGGCATCATAAAAGATCTAATACATGTAAAATCACAATACAAGATAAATTTTTTTATATAATACACATTATTTAACTTATAACAATTACGAACTATCATGAAAATCCATTTGGATCTCGTTCACCTATCTCAGACCATGTTACAAATTTTCAAAACCAGTATGATAATTCTAATGTGGGTTCAAAATTATATTGATTACCATTCAACAAATCAATATGTATTCATTTCATAAATATATATTCCATAATGTAATTCAAAACCATTATCCCATTACAATTCATAATATTTAGTTAAATTATCAATTTTTGAGTTACTTTATACCATGATCAATTCCAAAGCTTGGTTAAATGATTATTTGCTCATAAATCATAAATTTCAATTTAGGGTAATGGGAGGATTCTTCTCTCCGGAGGCCACAAGACGATCTATTTACAGACATCAACCACAAAAGTGATTCGTAATAGGTCAAAGCATTATAATTCAAGCCAATAAATAGAATTATAATTAATAATGATTTCAAGGGTATTTTTATATAAACTGATCTCATATTTCTCTAAATATCTAATAATAAAGGTCATTGTGATTTTATGTGGTAAAAAATTTCTCTTCTGAATTAGTCTGTTTTGGATGTCATAAATTGGGTCAGCTTTATATGTATAACATCATAAAATATATAGTTCATGTTCTCAGTACCAGATCTATGAGTTCTATTCTAGGTATATAATATCCCTATATATCAATCAGCGTTGCATGATACTGTTGAAGCTCCTTTTTTAGTTTTTTAATCGTAACAATTGACTGATTAGTCTGCATTTTCATTGATCACCTGACCCATTGTACACTATCATGGGACTAATGATCCATCAGATTTCATGGTGATGGAGTAAGTACATGTTGAGAAACATGATTTGTGTTATGGTTACTATTATCTAAATATTCATCGAAAATATGATCACAAATCATCCTTCTATATTGGTTAATGTGAAACTAAAACACCATGATAAGAAAACATAGAAAACATTAAAATTTATAAAAGATACCAACAAAATCGTAAATTATTCTAAAAGGTTCACAACTATCTCAGGTAGATTTTTTGTGTTCCAAATATAAAATTATATGCTTTTTATGAATATTCAAATAATAAATCATCTATTAAGAATATTAAATAATTTATAATTAACTAGTCATCACATAAAACAGTTTATCATTACTAAAGAAAGGATCATTTTCTTATGCACGTAAATATGTTTCTAGCATTGATGTGAATATGAAAAATTATATTTTCAAACATTAATGTTTTCATATCCATGTTTTGAAATATCATATCATGATTAAATATAAGAATAATCTACACCACACATTATGTGGGTTTCCCATGGTCAAAAAATCTCATATATGTAATAAAAAATAACAAGAAAAGCATTCTGATACTTAATATTTTCATTTCCGTAACATGTGGATTATCTCTCCCTTTCATTAGCTCATTACCAAGACTTAACATATCTTTTTCTCCTATATACCATTCTAAATTCACAATTAATCAGAGAAACCTAGTCCCTAAAAACACATTTTAATTTCTATGACCCATTTATCTCATAAGTGACTGGGACAGATCACAAAACGACATCTGAAGAACCTCCCCATACACTATAAGGTATTAAATATTTTTGAATGTCCAGTCTGTTTTGTGGGCAGACCATGACCTTTGATAAATAATTATATAAATTCATTATAATATCAAAAATGATTCAATATAAAAAATTAAAAAATATATATAGGAAAAGGGAAAATAAGTTAATATATATTACTCCATGCATTACATATTTTATGAAAAGATAATTTTCATGTTGAAATTTATTCAAGAAAAAAAACTAAAATTAGATTTATAAATAAAGACTCTTAGAACTAGTCCTGAAACCCCAGCCTAGTCCTATATAAAATCCCCAATACCAATAATCATTCAACAGTAAACCATTAATAGGGCTCCTTTTCCTTATCTTATCCTATATCCATGAAGTATACTAAGGTACTAAACAATAGCATGATCTAGGTTTTTTAATATTTTATTAGTCTATTTCCATGATTTTAAAAAAATTAATGAAAAATAATGAATTAAATAATATAATAAACAATTCATTAATTCATAAATTAACATAGAGTTTCAATGTTAAATCAAGATCAATAGAGATCTATGTAATCTAAAATAGTAAGCCAAATCCTAATATGACATGATGCCAGATGTCACATTCCTACACCCCAGTTAAATTAATCATTCTGTGGTTCAATTTTTAATTCCCCAAAATCACACCCTCATGCAACATTTGAAAGAAATTTCTATACCCCTAATAACATAGGAACCATGAATCTTATCCTCATGCATCCAGTAACTATGCACATGAACATTAGGCCTAATTAATCCCTGAATTTTACCCAAAAGAATTAAAATTCCACATTTCTGTCCCTCGGGAATCATATATTCTTGTATCTTACCATTATACATTAATATAGTACACATATTTCCATTGGAAATAAATAAATATAAAAAGAATAATGATTCATCCTACACAAAAACCATGTACACATATCAATATTGGTTAATTCATACCAATTACCAATTACCATTGAATTTTCAATTACATGACATTCACAATTTTCATGAAATGATAAAAATTCATATAACCAGTATGAAAATTATAATTGTCAGTTGAAAAAAATATTTATCATTTCATAAATCATTATGTCATTAACACATCAAGTTATATATACATCCATAATTCCAAAAAATTATAAAAATACATTCCATGTGATACCAATAATTTTGAAATTATCAGTTTAACTATTCAATTTCTAGATCCAAAACGTTTTTATGAAATATTGGGGTTGTGAGTCTCTTATTATAATTAATGGTCAATGGTGGGATCCCCTCACATATGTCATTATGTATAGGTTTCTTTCTCCACCAGAACCAACATGATTAGAAGGAAGTATGTGAATTTAAATTCATGAAAACATAGTGGATTCAAATTAATATGTGTCTCATAAATGGAAGGAAAGTGTGATAACACATGTTTATTAATCTAGAAAAATATCCCCAATAGACTGTAAAGAGATGTTTTAGACTACCTAAATCATATACAAGATGTTTTTACTAGAATAAAATGTATGTATCAATTTAAAAAAACAATGATAAACTATGTAAAAATTAAGATCCTATACATATGGGATGAATGAAGAGGATCTAAGAATAAAACAATTGGGATTCAGAAATTCTGTGAAAAACATACCAATCCTTCTCATCCCGAACGAAGTGCATATCCTGGAATTAAGGACTAGTTTTTTAGAGTCCAAGTAATTCATATAGAAAACATAAAAACATATAACTTGAGATAGGAATGATATAGTTGTATTAAAATCATAAACTAGGGTCTTATAGTGAAGAAATAAAATTCCAAATCAAATTATTTTGGACCATTTTGATGCCACCAGCTAGCCACTAGCTACCATTGATTCCAACTAGATATCTGGTGTTGTCATCCAAAATATATGCTTGTACTTATACCAAAATGGAATGTTGGGTGGTTTCATATTAATATAATTACAATACCTAAGGAAACTATATGGCCAATGGGTCTCAAAATCAATATGGTGTGTCTCTAATAGAATTTGATGGCTACTTTCCAGTCCAATAGTTGGCTGATAGACAACACTATCTAGTTTGAGGCACAAAAACATATCCATTGATTATTTCCACCACTAGTTATCTTCAAAAAAGCCATGGATCATTACTCTGAAAATATTTTAGGAAGTTATTGTTATTGAGAGTAGAGCTAATTATTTATAAAAAACACAAATTAAAAAATTACTAGGGTAAAAACATGGGATCATACTTGATCAATTCCCAATATAAGACACTCTTACGAAGCCCCTAGAATCATAAATATTTTAATAAATTACTCTAAAAGTCATTATATATCAATATTATCCAATGATAATATAAAAAATGTTAAACAATACTATAACTTATATCCCAAATATCTTAATTAATACACTCTTTCTCTTCAAGTACTTCGCACCAAAATAAAAATATTAAGTTCTCTATTTCATGTCTAATACCTAAAATGAAAATTTTCTAATCATTTTATTAATTATTTTATTTCAAAAATAATGAATCATATTTTATGATCAGATGAATAATTTTTATTTAGAATAAAATTATTTTAGAATATTATCTCATTTACATAATACATTTTATAAAAAATAACTTTTCCCTAATAAAATATGTTAGTTTTTTCCCATTGACCTTTACTTTTTTAAATAATTTCATATGTATAATATAATAACATGAATCCATTCCCCATTTTAATAAATTCATCATATACCATTTTTTTAATTTCTTATATTGAAATTCTTAATTCATAGTACACATACATTAAATAAATTCATAACAAAAAGGAAATATTTAGTATGATGAAAGACACGATTTTAGACAGTAGTTTAATAATATATTTATAATAGAGAAAATAAAACATAATTTTTAACATAATTTTTAAAAAATAAATATTAAAAACTAAATAGAGAATAATATAGAATACATTGAGCAGTAAAATCTAAATCTTCAAAGAAGGAATGTTTACTAATAAATAATAAATAGGAATCTAGGATAAGTCATATTTACTAAATATACATTCACAATTGGAAACCATCTCTAGTAGTGAAATTGTATAGTGATAATTTATATGAATAAATTTTTAAGAAAATGAATAAAAATAATAATAGATATCATCACAAAAAGGTAAAATATAGAAAATAGATATCAAACTAAGAATCTAAGAAACCATAATTGTTTTTTTTGAATTACTATTCAATAGGGATAAAATAATTATTTTAAATATAAGAATGTATGGGCATTTAAATAAGAAATTATATTATTGTTAATAGAGTATGTAGGAAAAAAATTAATATATTACATGTTGTTAATTAATTACATCAAATAACATATATTAATTATAATATATGAATGGGGGATAATCCTTAACATTCCACCACACCATATGATTCATGATATCATAATAGTTTTCAATCCTTATTGACTATTATTTTTTTCATCAGTGTCATCAAAAATACTCTCAATATATTAAAATATGGCCCATGATCAAACCTATTGTTCCAACTAACTAACTAGATATTCCTTTATAATATTTTCTTCCAATAATGGTTGATCAATCTAGTTTACTAACTACTTCACAAATCCAAATAGTCATTGTTCCTATATTAGAAAAATAAAAAACTAATGAACTACTACCACTAAAACACTACTTTTTAATCTATATGACTTGAATACCTAGTTTATCTAAGGATAATGTGAACTAATTCCGCAAGGGAGTCACTTGATCTCATGAGGATGGTCACTAGAACAGTATGTTTGTGTTTATCATTGGGGGATGATTTAATCTCTTTCTTTAAAATAATTTGTCATGATAGGTGTTCCCCATTATTCCAATATGATTACTACATTGGATGAATATTTTTAGAAATTGATATATATGAAAAAATTCAATAAAAAAATAAAAAATGTAATGAACATTTTCCACTATATATGTATCAATTAGAAAATGAAAAATAATTTATACACTATATACTATGAAAAGTCATGAAAGTCTAAATAGACTAATAATAATGAAAGGAATTATCAATTTTTCAACCATATCCCTTCCATCAATGGTTTAGTATTATAGTACCACATGGATTCTAAACACAGAAATATGTACCACCTTTTATGTGTATTAAAATATAATATAATAGCTATTTCTGTTCCTACCATACCTAAAATTAAATAATTGTGTTTTTAAGTCCACGAAAGCGTATATTATCTGAAATAAATGTTAATAATTATTCTATATAAAATTATTTAACCTACCCATATGAATATCATAAATTTTATTTCAATTCATGAAGTCAAAAATTCGTTAAATATTATTTTTATAAACATAATTCCATACTTATGATTTATACCACAATATTACATTCATTATGACACGATATAGAAAACTTATACTATACTTTTACGATGAAGAGTGCAATATAGAATTCATAAATTCAAAACATTTACATATCATGCTATAATTATGAAATTTTTGACACATACTATGTACTAGTGTTAAACAATATATTTGATTATATATTTTCTTTTTCAAAACCAATATTATTTAGTGGTAGCACGGTTAATATTTTATATGAGAAAATGTGGAATTCAATTGATTATTTTTAAAAGTTTGGATCATAAAAATATGGGAAAATATTAATTATCAATATTATATTTAAGAATTAATTTTCATTTAAAATATGAATCATAAAATATAGGAATCCTTTTCATTATAATAATTTGATATTTAAGGGGATACTCTCTAATGAACACTATAAAACATACAATAAAATCAATACAGAATAAAAAATAATTTAATTTTTATTTCCTTGGGAATAAATAGTTTTATAAAATCATGGAAAATATTTGAGACCCCATATTATGAAAAACGTTTTCACAACCTATATTTAGAAAACATGTTGCAGTTTAATGGAATTTATTTTTTAATAGTTAAAAGTTATTGAAAAAAAGAGACAAAAATATATGATCCATAATTTCATTCCACCTTAATAACCATTTCATCACCTTATCAAAGATGAAACTCCTAAAAAAATTAATTTTTTGATTATTAATATAAACATATGTTATTAAATCATGGAATGAAGTCATATAAAATAGTGTTATACAATAATAATTACACGAATCATTTTTATATTAAATTAGTGCAATTCAACATAAATGTTTTTAAATTATTTTGTCATATAATGGAAAAAATTGGATATAAAATTTAATTATCATAGATAAATAATCTTAAATGTGTATTATGATAAAAATGTCAAATAATTAAAAAAAATATTTAAATCATTGAAGTTATAAATGAGAACATGATAAGACCTGTTAAATACCAATATATATACCCCTTATTGGGGACATTGGATTTTCTATTCTCATGTGATACATTATCCTAAATTGTTATTGAATTAATCACTTGAGTGAATGATATAGTATTATTTAAAAATAATCACAAATCATAAAATAAAAAAATTTATTATTTTGGTATCAATAATTTATCTAATGAAAATTATAATATAAATTCATTCATTTATATTTCCAAAAATAATTAAACTCTTATAGTTAATAAAATTTGAAAATAGAAGAATTTGTATTCCATGAATACGCTCTGAAATCTCTGAATATGTTGATACCCCCTCTATTATCCTTATTCGTGTTTCCTCAATCATTTGATTACTAAATCATACTCAAATGGGAACCAAAAAAATCTCAATGACAATTTGAAAAAAATTATAATAAATTTGTAAATTTAATGATCCTCCTTAAATTGAGAGCAAAATATTTATAGTGATATCCTAGTATAACTAAATTAATAATTATTTCTATTATCATCCATCAGAAATCACCAACTAAGAAAATAAATTAATCTTTTAATTTATACCCAAAATCAAAAAAAATATAATAAATCCCTTATTGATAATTATCAAATAGAATATCAAAAAAACATGGGAAACACAATGTGATCCATTTTGTTATGAAATTAGTGGAATCTTAGGGCAAGGGTGGATTTTATAAATACATTGTGAAAACATAATTGATAAATATCAAAAAAAAATGTGAAAAATAATGTAAAATTAGATTGTATTGGGGATAAATTAGGATAAATTGGGCTAACCTATTATTAGACTTTAAAGTTAAATTCCAAATACATTATTATACATTAAAGAGGATGTTGAAAACATAAAATGATAAGTATGAGAGCCCAATAGTGAAATTTACTCAATAATAATTTAGGGGAGGTATAGTGGGTAAATATTCTTTAGAGGTCTTAAGAAAAAATTATAAATTTTACATTAAATATAGTTTCAAAAATAATTATACATGTTATAAAAATGTTAAGGTATATTCCAACTAAACATTCAGTGTTAGTTAAATGGATATATATCTATTATTTATCCACTTTATTTATTGGGGAATCCTATCAATGTTTTGGTGGTTCCCAGACCAGCAACCCTTCTCAATTTTCATTATCATTCATTCATAAATCCAATATCAAATGTATCTTAAAAAACAATTACCTCCAAATATACAACATTAAAAATTTCAAACCAATAAAACATTTATTAGTTTCAGAAATAACCAATAATTTAAAGGATTAATTGATTATAAAATTTATGATTTCTATATATGACCTCATGTCACTATTTCATGGACATTAGTGTTTATAATGGATTTTTTTACAATCCTATTGGTCTTATAACATGAGTTTCATAGTCTAAAATTCATAATAAATGATAGTAAATATAATTCCATGAAACTTTTTTTCATTCAAGGTTTGTATGAAAAGAATCTAATCATCACTAGGACCCTCAATATCAATAATTTTTCTACCAGGTCAATCAATCAATAGAGAAACCAATTTCTAAAAATTAGCTCCTCAAAAAAGGTCCAATTTATAACATTAATAACATTTCGTGATATGGTTTTACATAGAGTATTTTTTTTATTTTTATAGGATCAAATATAATTATTAAACTACTTTCAATTTTTTTTTGTTGAGATTCATGTTTGATGGTTTTGACGACATTATAATCATCTATTAAACATCAAAGGTAGCATAACCATAGGTAATTTGTATTTTTTATGAGATCCAAAAAATATTATCATTGTATATTTCATAAAGTTTCAAATGATATTTAGTTATTTGATATTCCTATAAAACACCCAAAAATTATGATCACATTGAATGATAGGAAAAATTAATCCATTTGTTTATAGGTCATGTTAGGCATGATGCTATGAGGAAAATGTATTAGTTCACAAATTTGTGTAAGATATTTTTTCTTTGATATGACTTCATATTAGAGGTATTAACAATTTTTTGAGATAGATTACCCCTATTACTCAATATAATTTAGTCAATGATAGTCAATATAGGTTAATAACATCTCAATATTTATAGGTATCCATTTATGTAGAATATAAAAACATAAAATCACTATTATTAATACAAAATCAATCTTCTTCATAACCCCTGGGAAATTTAACATATCAATTTCAGATCCCTCCACCTAAATGGTGGGTGAGTGTGTGTGTGTGTGTATTTAATGAATTAATATAATAAATTGATAGAGTTTGTTGGATTAATATTATTTTATGTGGGATTCCACCCAATAACATATCTATAATTTCAATGATATGAGTTACATAAATAGTGTTATCAATGTTTGATAATACTTCAATGTAAAAACAAATAACAATTGTGATCGTGCATCCAACATCTTCATTGTGCTGGTCTCCTATGGGTGGAAATTGTATGTCTATTGATATAAGAGGAAAAAATTCATTGAACCCTACATTTTCATTTTATGAAGTTTTTTTGTCTCAGTGTTGTTTTTAAATTGGTAAAAAAATTAAACAATTAGAAATTTATTAATGAAAATTTTAAAATATAAAAACGTTTTTTGAAAATTTGAGGATATGGTAAATGTTTATTCAATTAATCTACAGAAAAATTTAAAATATGATAGTAGTAAAACTTTCTATTGATAATTATTTTTTTTATTTTTTATATATTTTTAGAATTCCACTTAACCATACAAAGGTCACAACAATATGTGTAGGTCTTGCATGAGGGTAGGGCTTTGTATCAGTTGTGTCATTCATGATTGTGGGTATTCCATCTATCTTATAAGGTATGATTATTTATTTTCATTAAATAGTCCATGTAGTTTTTCATTATTAAAGGATAATATAGACAACCATTACATCGTTCACCCAAACCACATTAGAGCCATTATAAACCATTGACATATAAGGGTATCACAATTTTCCATCACACAACATACACCAATGATGTGTTGGTGTTAATTTTACCAAAAAATTGGATTTTTATTCAATTGATTTTTTTTGAAGGAACATATTCACATAAATAATTGGAATTCTGACTGAAAACATATATTTTATATTTGTTAATATAGAATTTTTTAATTATTCCTAAAAAATTAAAATACACGAATGAATCATATGATAAAAAATATAATACTATTTATATGAACATTAATTAAATGATTTTAATCTATTAATATATAAATCATTGTGAAATGATATCTTTATAATTTTAAAAACTATATTTCCATTGATTGAGAATTTCTTAATTTATCTCGAGTTTGGTCAATAAAACAATTATTATTATATATTGTTAGTGAACTAACATAATCCCAATCACCTTTCAGTGTTAGTTTCCATCCCTGAGTGACTTACTCTCACTAATTTAGGTTTTATATATATATATATATATGTGTGTGTATTGATATCATAAGAGAGAATATCATTTCAATTCATTATATTATAATAATTTTTTAACAAATGATGTTGAGGTTTTCTATTTTTGTTAATGGAATTGACCTAAATAAAGATAATATAACATAATTATCCTAGAGGGATAATTGATTATCACATATTGTTTTATTGACTCCTTATTTTGAAATTAAATTAGAAATAAGTGTTTGTTATAACATTAAATGTAAATATTTCATTATCGTGAAATTTATGGAATAATTTGGTAAGTGTGATCAAATTAGTTTTATGATATGTCATTTTTTCTCTTGATTTACTTTATTGTGTGAGATTGAAGACAAGGATATGATTAATGTTTCATTCATGATATCAATTCATGGAATTTGATAAAAAAATCATCATGATGGAAATTTTGTGAATAATATGGGAAGAAAAATAGGATATTAATCATTTTTATTCTTTGAATATATTGACAATTTTGAATTTTCATAAAACATATTTATTTAAAAAAATTCAAAAAATAAGTTACTAAAATTATTCTTTAGTTATGGTTAATCATGCATAAAATTAATTGAGTCATTAATATGTTAATAGATATTGATTTTGTTTTTAAATTGAATGTATATGATGCTGTTTAATATGATATTTATAAATATGGTTTTTTAAATTATTCATTGGAATTATGGATTTAGTTTCCCATGGAATTTGTGGGTTTTGGAATTTTATTTTCATTTATTTATACTATATGATTACCAAATCAGTGTTATGATACGTTACTAATGGTGAATTGTCAGGATATTAGAGATAAATGGATTGGGGGTCCTAGGTCAATTGTAATAAGGACCCAGCCTTAAAAATTACATAATCATCAAATAAATGAATAATTCACATTGATGATCTTTTCTGGTTTAGAGTTTTAGAGATTTAGGCATAACAATTACATTACATCCCCAAAATTACAAAGTAGACAATTATACTCAGTTTCAATTTTTTTCATAAAATAAAAACTCTTTAATAAATGAGATATCTCCAGTTCCATTGTTCACACAACAAGCATTTTCCTTGATCCCATCCTTGACCCTATTCCACTTTATGTCTTGTGAAAAAAATTAAAAAACATGGGATGAGAATAAAGAGATCAATATGGAATAAAAAAAGAAGGAAAACTATTAGATTTTCAAATAAACAAGTAAACCATGAATACATTATCATAAGTAATATTTTCCCTCTTTATGAATTAGTAATTACTATTCACTGAATATAAAAACATTTCTTACCCTTTTTTAACAAAAACATTTCCATAAAACCCATATTAAGAACACATAATGTATAAAGGTAACTTGGGACATAAAAATTATTAAGTGGAAGAACTATACATTCGATTTCCAAAAATATAACTAAATGGAATAGACATACGGCCTACTTCCATACACAGTGCCTTGGAGGTTGAAACGTAACCACCCGTCTTGGTTTATCCAAACACCACCCGTCATATGGTTTATCACGTAACCACCCTCCAAATGTCCATGTACCATCATAACACAAAAAATATTGCAAATATAAACATTTCACTAAAAATATTTCATTTGAAATCACATGAATTAATTTCACGATATTTTTATAATCATTCCATTATCATAAACCATTTAAAAAGAGATTTTTGAATCAAAGTGTCCCATACCACTTTAATGATTTTAATGGAATTATATTTTTAAAACATTATTTTCTATATAAATAAATACTCAAATCCATTTTTAAAACATGGTCATTACAGATAATTATTTAGAATAATAAATCATTAAAAAAATTAAAATGATATTTTAGTTAAATAGTTTATAACAAAATGAGAGAATCTTGAATTCAAATAATTGAGGAAAAAACTTAATCTGAACATTATAATATCATGAGAATGAATGTATTCATGATATAATATGACAAAGGATAGTATATACACCATATTAGAGTGAATTGGTGAATAACAACAATGAATTCTAAATGGAAATGTAAATTGAGATGAAATCCCTTATTAAGACGGTATCCTTAAATTAAGGATAAATAAATCTCATAATTATGTGTGAAAAATATAAAGACGCCAAATATAAGTGGATATTAAGTGTAAAACAAGTAGAGGCTAATCACACATATTCATAGGATGAAATATTCAAGAAGTACAAGTTTAACCCAATGAATTTAAATTGAGTTAAGAATTTGTATTGCAAAAATTCAAAATCCTTACGGCGCAACATTAAAATTCATAAAATGCGTTAATGTTATAATAACAGTATCTCATACTTTGGGAAAAAAATTTACATCAATATGGATTTATAACAACATATCCCAACATAATAAGATGAAAATTAAAAGACATAACAAAAAGAAATCTTTTAAAATGCGTAGGATGAAAGGTTCCCTTACCGATTTGGTAACATGAAAAACATATGCCACATGAAGGAAGGACCATACAATGTAGATTTAAATACCAATAAATGAATTTATTTTACACAAATAGTAGAATCAAGGTAATTACATAAACCACTCAAAGTAAATAGTGACAAATATAGCATGAATCTCACGGGAATAAAAAGTGAGATAAAAACCTCTTACCTCATTGTAATCAATCGAGTTGTATGACAAAAAAATAATAACCACCAAATAAATCACACAATACCGTGAATATAAAGTGAATCATGATAATATATATCAATTACAATATACATTACTCCACATGTAATAAATAAGTGGTGATTAATGGAAATATCGCAGAATTAAAAGTGGGATAAGAAATCCCCTTACCTCTTGTCCTACTTGACTCGTATATTCCCTGTTCTTCCTGAATTTTAAATGTAAGATAATATCTATTTCATTAGTAATATATTTGAATTTTATTATTCATTTTATATCTCTTATTATCTTGATATAACAACTAGTTAATTATTTTATTTCATAATGGATATTTTATCGATGTTTGGAACTTGGGTAAAAAATGAACTTGTTATAATTTCAATTTGTCCATGTGGTCAAAATTCCATTATCTGTAGAATGATATACATATTTTATATATCATATATATCATATATATCCAATGTATATTTATTTATATTATTCCATATCATTTGGAGTTATGAAATGAAATGCACCGTTCATGGAGATAGTAAGTCGTACGTACGCAAGAACACTATATTCATTTATATTTTATATTTAATAGAGTGATATATTAATGATGCATTGTTATATTATAATTCCAATATTATATCATATGATATTTATGTTACATAATTTCAAAAACACTACCCTTATATGTTCCATTTATGTCATGAACGAATCATATCACCTTGAGGGGGTTGAAGTATGCACTTCCTCAAATGATATTATCATGTTTACCCATAATGGAATCCATAAATGTATGATATAAATGAATAATAAAGAATAATAAAGTAAAAAAAATATAATATATATAAAATATAAATAAAATTACATCTTAATGGACACCATGTTTGGCGGTAGGAGATAATTGAACAATCATTGTTTCGTGAGGCGTTAGTTTTCCATCCACAGAAATAGTGTGTTCTTCACCCATTAGACGAAGGTGTGTGTAATTTTAGTTCTAATAATTATTATAAAAGCATCCTACTATATTTAGGATACTGTTTTTGTTATAAATCAAAAGAATAAAAAGAGTTTAGGGGGTTTCATAAGTAAAATAAAACAAAATAATACAAAATAAAACAAAAGAAATTAAGAGAAATGGTTACCTTTAATTTTGGTATCTTCTTTTGGTTTAATCCAAAATGACTTCTTGAAGTGCCTTATGCATAAATTAAGTATTCTAGGAGTAATAGAGGGATATTGAGAGATTATTTTGGTTGGGTTTGGATGAACCAAGGAGCTTGTGTGGTGTGAGGAATGGGTTAGAATTGGTGTCCTTTTATAGGGGGAGGAGGGGCTCTTTAGGAAAGTGTGAAAATATTATTTTATTATATAATGATATTCTATTTCTAAATGTCCAAAATTAATTAAATTAGAATATAATATTACTCATGGTTGAAATAAAATCATCGAATAATTATTGGATAGGTTTTTTATATTGTATTAATATTTATAATCTTATTTATATAAATCATTTATTAATGTGATAAATACTGAATCATTATTGTGTCATATATAATTTAATTTATTTGATTTCTAAATGTTTAAAAAAATACCATGATGTATTAAATATCTTTGTCTTTCCAAAAAATATTTATACTCTAAAATATGACTTATATAACCCCAATTAAAAATTGATTTACTAAAAGATATTTTTTTATGTCCATTTTGCCTTTACTTTATGATAATTAAAATAAAGTATCATTATCATTCATAAGTAGCTCCATGGGGTCCCAAAATAGACAGTATGATTCCCATGGATGTCCATTACTCATCCAATAATGTTAGTACATGTGTTAAGGTAATTTGGTATTATTATTATATTTATTTTACCTTGAATTACCCTATTTACCTTTAACTGTGGTATATAAAAGTCAACAGATAATATTCACCAAAAATTATTCTCATCTTATTAAACCACATTTTACTTACTAATAACAACCTTGTATGTTGTATTTTCAATATTTAATTCTCAAAAGCAGTAAAAATTCATTTAAATGAAAATCTTAGTTTTTTACAACTACTAAGTGGTTTCACTATTCTTCAAAAATGGAAGCTTTGATGAAAAATACATAAAATTCAGCCGAATATATATTTCATATTATGAATTCAAAACTGATTTATATTTAACCAAATTCAAAAAATATAATTTTTATTATTTAATTTTAAATTAATTCTCATTGTGAAAAAATAGCCTGTTTTTAATAAACAATATCTATCCAAATATTGACACTTGTTTATGTCCAATATCAAATTGAAATTAATTCCAATGACCAAATTTGGAATAAATGGTAAAAATATAATCTAATAAAACTTTAAAACCAATAAAAATTATAATCTAACAATATAAATAATTTATATTTAAAGGCTGTTTTGAATTAAAATACAGTATTTTCAGTATTCCTCAAAAAAATGATTTTTATCAGAAAAATTCCAAAATATTACCCAAAGTAAATTTTGATGTCCCGGATCAAAATGAGAATATTATTTTATCAATAAGAACATATAAAAGTTACCAAAACTAGATTTTATGAGGTTTCTCCATTAAAAGGCTGTAAATCATCATTTTATAGTAAATTCGGATTAAAATTAGATTAATTCAAATTTTAAGCCTATAACTATTATTAGATAAATGTAAAAACATTTAAAAAATATGTATACTCATATTGTAGTTAGTTTTTTTTCCTGTCATTTCAACGGCAAGGCATTACCTACTATTTAAAATAATAATAATATATTATTAATTTTCAGTATGACTCTACATTCGGTGAAAAGTAAGATTTCAAAGAAACCCATTGTTGCATATCGAGTATTCCATTGAATCATATCATCCACATTAAATTAATATTAATATTTATGTCACAAATATTAATAAATATGAAAATTTCTTAATCATTATTTACATGGGATGTTACATGCTTCCCCCCTTTTGGAAATTGCATCCTCACAATTTTAATAATGGGCTTGGGAACTTAATTGAGAGTCCCACATCGGAAAAATAGTCAATAAATATATCACATTAACTGAAATAAAGATATGTATGAAGGTCACCTGAGATAAAACCATACTAGGATTCCAGGTAGGAAAACATGGATACAGAAGGGAAAACAAACCATCACGTTCTGATGTATTGTGATAGAAAACACGGTTAGGAGAATGTTAACCACTAGAAAATCAAAAACATGTGATGGTTTAAACAGTATTTGATTCCCCAAAATGAAAAGATAACAGTTAATGATTTTGATTAAAATTAATTTTCATAATGTTGAGGAATATATATATGAGATTAACTAAAAACTTAATGATACAAACATTCTTGTCATATGGACTTTCAACCTTTACTATCTTTCTAACAGAAACTCATATTTTCTCCAAATGACGGGTATTCATGATGAATTTTTAAAATTAAAAGAGCTATAATCAACATTGAGAGAATCACATAATCCTAAAAATATGAACTATATATTTCTCATGTATTCAGAACATAACCAAAAAAAGGATATAACAAGATGAGTTAATCCCCATAAAAAGATACTTATTTATAAAGAGAAATATTATTCCTAATATCCAAAATTCAAAAAAAAGTACACTAAGTTCAAAAAATACCATTAAATAAAAAACATTCCTTAAAATTATTCAATATAAACAAAACTAACATTGCGAACCAAAATTTTGATGAATTTAATCCCATAATCTTCTTTAGTAAATCTAAACTTTTATCTCCAAATAACATCGACTACTTTTAAAGTCTCATGATGAAGTGTAATTAACCTAATCACATATTCTCTATGATTGGTTAATAATTTCCATAAATAACCCATAATAAAATTATTCATTAGATCATCTAACAAAAAATAATTAATCATACTATCCAAGGACTTCATGTAGTCCAGTGGTAAGTGATAAATCATAGTCTCACTTTAGTTGTGGGTTCGTTTTGAACAGCTTTGTCCAATGCGATGGGTTGTCACGCAATCTTTGTGTTGTCCTTTTTCAAAAAACTATATAATATTATAAAATTCCCAAAATGAGATAAATTCATCAAAAATAAACATAACATATTTTAACCACAACGGTTACCTAATAACATTCATTTTTTCATCACAGACTATATTAGACGGTAATTTCCTCAAATTCAAGGATCATATAAACCCAAATGGTGCTTTATAACTATATCCACAAAATAAAATCTAATTATTCCATAAATAAAATTTTCATATATCAAAATTTAGGGTTGCACATACTATAAAAATTCTTCTTATGTAATCCCATCATCAAAATATCCTTAATACTTTTAAGCATTTCACCATCCTAAAATATACCATAACTCTTGAATCCCTTATATGTTGACATCTTTCACATTTTACATTCTTCGTGATCCATTAACCATTCTTTACCAACTTATTCTAAAACAATTATTTCATACAAACAAAATCATGAATCATATCCTATGATTCTATAATGACAAAACATATGTTAAGAAGTAATCCATACCTTTCATTAGCTATTTTAAGTTTCTTCATCCTCAATTGGAATGGAATTAGGTATTGGTAATCACATATTTGTACGATCATGGTGATCCCATTCCCGAAACATCTTCATAGGTCATCTATTTGTATAATGAGAATGCACACAACATTTAAAACATTCAATTGATCCCTCAAAAAGAACTTCTTTCCCTTTTCTAGAGTCGACTGGATGCTTCCTTTTTCCATGGATGATTTATGCTTTATGAACTTCATTCCCACATATATATATTCTTCCCATCCCTTTGAATCACTTTCCTAGGTGTTTCTTTCCCCATCCTTGACACATAGGTTTTTGAACATACATACCGTTGTGATTTTTACCTGAAATTCCGTAAGAATTTATTTCTTGCATATATGATGCCTTATAGAAATCACCAAGGATAAGGTTGTCAATCAAGACACCAGATAGTTGGTTGATAATAACCATAAGAGTTCTCATTATAGCTCTCATTTCATTTAGTATATAGTTCAGAAAATGGTCACAGTTTTCTTCACATCCACTGTTACATTGGTTCCTGCTAGATCCAGCTATTTATTAAACCAAAAAGGTCAGTGTGAGTATATAAGTAAAATCATCATATAATATCATATGAGGAGGGTAAATACTTATTCATGTTATCTTAAACTCATTAAAAATATCTAATACTCTTTCAAATATGTTAACCATTATGGTTATGTCACTTATGCTTAGTTAACACCACAACCTCTAAAGTTATCTAAACTAACCTCTGATACCAACTATATAGACTCGGCCTTAAACATTACATAATCATGAAATAAATTAATAATTCACATTGACTATCATCTCAGGTTTAGAGTTTTATAGAATTATGCATAACAATTATAGTACATCTCAAAAATTAAAATGTAGACATTTATACATAGATTCAATTTTTTTACAGAAAATAAAAGATCTTGAATAAATGGGACATGTCAAGTTCCATGTTTCAGATAGCTTGAATTTTCATTGATCCCATCCTTGACCCTATTTCACTGTATTTCCTGTGAAAAAAATTTCAAAAAAATGGGATGAGAATAAAAATCATAGTAAGGGATACAGAAAGAAGGAAAATTGTTAGATTTTCAAAACAACATGCATGACATGAATACATTACCATAATTAATATCTTTACCCTTTATGAAGTAGTAAATACTCTTCACTAAATAAAAGATCATTGCTTACACTTTTGTAAGAAAAAGATTTCATTAAAACCCATATAAAGAACACATAACATATAGAGGTAACTTGGGACATAAATATTCTTAAGTGGTATAACAGTATGGTCGACTTCCACATATATCACTAAATGGAATAGCCATAAGGCTGACTTCCATACCCAATGCATTGGAGGTTATAACGTAACCACCCGTCCGGGTTTATCATGACACTTCCCTTCATATGGTTTATCATTTAACCACCCATAAAATTTCTATATACTATCATGACACATAAAATATTGAAAATATAAACATTTCACTAATAAAATTTCATTTTAAATTACATGAAGTAATTTCAATATATTTAAATAATCATTCCATTTTCATAAACCATTTAAAAAGGGAATTTAGAATCAAAGTGTCCCATACCACTTTGAATATTTTATTGGAATTTTTATCTTAAAATATTTATGTCCATATAAATAAATACACAAACCCATTTTTAAAAAATGGAAATTAAAGATAATTATTTAGAATAATAAATAATTAAAACATTTAAAATGATATTTTAGGTAATGATGTTTTAACAAAATGAGAGACTCTGGAATACCAATAATATTAGAATAAAATTAAATCTGAACATTATAATATCATGAGAATAAAGGGATTAATAATATAATATAAAAAAGGACATAATATATACCATATAAGATTGAATTGGTGCAAAACAACAATGAAGTCTCACTGGAAATGTAAATTGAGATGAAATCCCTTATAAAGTCGGTATCCTTAAATTAAAGATAAATCAATCATATAATTTTGTGTGATAAATATAAATACACATTATATATGTGGATATTATGTTTAAAACAATTAGAGTTCATTAACACATATTTATAGGAAGTAATATTCCAGAAGTACAAGTTTAACCCAAAGAATTGAAATTCGGTTAAGATATGCCCTTGAAAAAATTCGAAAGACAAACGTCGTCACTTTAAAATTCAGAAAATGTGTTGATGAGATAAAAAGGGTTTATCATCACTTGGACATTAAATTTACTTCAATATGGATATTGAAGAAAATATCCCAACCTAATAAGATGTGTATTAAATGACATAACAAAATGATATCTATCAAAAAGATAAGGGTGAAAGGTTCCCTTACCGAATTGGTAACTTACAAAACATACGCCAAATGAATGAAGGAACATTCAGTGTAGATGTAAATACCCATAAATGAAATTATAATACAAAAAGAGTAAAATCATGGGAATTAAATAAACCAATCAAAGGAAATAGTGACAAATATTGCATTTATCTCACAAGAATAAAAAGTGAGATAAAAACCCCTTACCTTGTTGTAATCAATCGAGTTGTATGAAAAAAAGATAATAACCAGAAACTTAATCACACAATAACATGAATATAAATAGAATAATGATAATATATATCAATGGTATTATACATTACACCACATGAAATCAATAAGTGGCCAAAAATTGAAATATCACTGAATTAAAGTGAGATAAGAAATTCCCTTTCCTGGTGTCCTACTTGACTCTTATGTTCCATGTTCTTCCTGAATAATAAACTAAAGTTAATGTCTAATCCATTAATATTTTTTTAAAGTTTATTATTCATTTTATATCACTTATTATCTTGCTATAACAACTAGTTAATTATTTGAGTTCATATTGGATAATTTATCGATGTTCGGAACTTGAGTCAAAAATGAACTTGTTATAATTACAATTTGGCCAAGGTGTAAAAATTCCATTATCTACAGAATGATATAAACTTATAGATATCATATATATTATATATATCCATTGTATATGTATTTATAATATTCCATATCATTTTGAGTTAAGAAATGAAACACATCGTTCACGGAGACGGTAAGACGTACGTACGCATGAACACTGCTTTCATTTAAATTTTACATTTAAAGGAAGAAAATGTAATGATACAATGGTATATTATAATTCCAATATAATATCATTTAATATTTATGTTACATAATTTCATTAACATCATCCTTTATATGTTCCATGTATGTCATGAATGGATCATATCACTGTGAGGGGTGGTAGTCCGCACTTTCTCAAATGAAATTATCGTTATTACCCATAATAGAAACCATAATGGTATGATACAAATTAATAATATAGAATCATAAAGAAAACATAAAAATAATATTTATAAATTATAAATATAGTTCCATAATAATCTCCACCATGTTTGGAAATAAGAGATAATCGAATAATCATCGTTTAGTGGGGCGTTAGTTAGTCATCCGTAGAAACAATATGTTATTCACCCAATATATAGAGGTGTGTATGTGTATTTCTAATACATATTATAAAATCATCCTATTATATTGAGTATACTATTTTTTTCATAAAATAAAATAATAAAAAGAGTTTAGGGGGTTTAGAAGTAAAATAAAACAAAATAAAAAAAATATATGAGAAATTGTACATTTAATTTTGTTAACGTCCATTGGAATAAACAAAAATGACTTCTTTAACAGCCTTATGCGTAGAGTAAGGCTTCTAGGAAAAAGATGGTGATCTTAAAAGATTAATTGGTTAGGGTTTGTACGAGACAATGGGATTGAGAGGTGTGAGGAATGGGTTAGAAGTGCTGTCCTTTTATAAGAAAGTAGAGAGAATCTTTAGGAAAGTGTGAAAATATTATTTTATTATATAATGATATTCAATTTATAAAGGTAAAAAAAAAATTAATGTAGAAGATAAGATGACAAATGGTCTAAATAAAATCATCCAATAATTATTTGATAGGTTTTAGATATTTTTTTAATATTTATAATCTTATTTATTTAAATCATTTATTAATGAGGTAAATACTCCATCATTATTGTGTCATATATAATTTAATTTATATGATGTCTAAAAATAAAAATAAAAATACCAGGATGTAGTTAATATTTTTATTCTTCCAAATAATATTTATAGTCGAAAATATGACTTATATAACCCCATGTAAAAATTAATTTACTTAAATATCTTTGTCTATGTCTATTTTTCCTCTATTTTATGTTAATTAAAATATTATGTCATTACCATTCATATGTGGCTCCATGGGGTCTCAAAATCGTACCAATGATGTCCATGGTCGTCCGTTACTCATCTAATAATGTTAGGTCAATTGTTAAGGTAATTTAGTATTATTATCAAATTCATTTTACCTTGAATTACCATATTTACCTTTAATTGGTGTAAATAAAAGTCAAAAGTTACTATTTATCAAAAAATATTAACATCTTATTGAACAAAATTATACTTACTTATAACAACCATGTAAGACTGATTTTTGAAATTCAATTAACAAAAGAGGTAAAATCTAAATTAAATGAAAAAGTTGGTTTTTTTTCTACTACTAAGTGGTTTCACTATCATAAAAAATTGATGCTTTTATGAAAACTACCAAAAATTCATCCTAATCTATTTTTCATATTATGAATTAAAAAATGATGTATATTTTACCAAATTAAAAACATAAAAGTTTCATTAATTAATTTAAAATTAATTGACGTTGTCAAAAACAAATAACATTTTTTTAAGAAACAATAACTATCAAAATATTGACACTTGTTTATGTCCAATTTCAAAGTGAAATTAATTCCAATGAACACCATTGGATTAAATGGTAAAAATATAATATAATTACACAATAAATCCAGTAAAACATAATATAACCATATAAATAAATTATATTAAAAGGATATTTTGAATGAAAATACAATATTTTCACAATTAATCAAAAAACTAATTTTTATCAGAAAAAGTCCAAAATTTTTCCCAAATTGAATTTTGATGTCCCAATTATAAATAATAATTTTATTTTATCAAAAATAAAATATAAAAGTTACCAATACTAGATATAAATAGGGTTTCCTTCAAAAGGAGGTAAATCAACATATTAAACGAAATTATGCTTAAAATTAGATTCATTCACATTTTAACCGTCTAACTTTTGTTAGATAAATATAAAAATATTTAACAAACATGTATAATCATATTTTAGTTGTTTTTTTGTTCCTTCCATTACAATGGCTAGGCGTTAACTACTATTTGAAATAATAATATTATATTATTATTTTTCAATATGACTCAGCTTTGTGTGCAATGTAAGATTACAAAGAAACCCATTGTTGTGTATGGGATAAACCATCGAATCTTAGCATCCCATTTGAAGTATTATTAATATTTAATTAACAAATATCTATAAATATGAAAATGTATTTCTCATTATTTACCTGGGATGGGACATCCTTAACCCCTTTTAGAAAAATCTTCCTGGCCATTTTAAAACTGGTCTTGGAAAATTAATTGAATGTCCCACATCGGAAAAAGAGTCAAAAAATATATCACTTCAAAAGAAACAATGAAAAGTAAGAAGGTCACCCGAGATAATCCCATACAAGGATTCCATGTTGGAAAACATGGATATGTAAGAGAAAAAAACCATCAAGTTCTAATGGAGTGTGATAGAAAATATTTTTAGGGGAAAGTTAACCACAAGAAAATCACAAACATATAATGGGTTAATAATTCTTTCATTACCCTATAGGAAAAGTTAATGGTTAATGTTTTTTAATATAATTTTCTTAAAGTTGGGGAATTTATTTATGATAATAACTAAAAACATAAGTAAACATACATAATTTTCATGTAGCCTTTCATCCTTTACTATCTTTCTAACACAAACTCATATTTTCACCAAACTATGAGTATTTAGGATACCTTTTCAACATAATAGTGCTATAATCAACTTCGAGAGAATCACATAATCAAAATATGATGAACTATATATTTCCCAAGTATTTAGACCTAAAAAAAAGCCAATAAGGTTAGTAAAAGATCAGATAATCCCCAAAAAGAATAATTCTTTATAATAAGAAATAATATTCCTAATCTCCAATATTCAATAAATAATACCATAAGTTCAAAATAGACAATTAAATAAACAACATTCGATAAAATTCTTCAATATAATCCAAACTAACATTGAAAATCAAAACTCAGAAGAATTTAATCCCACAATCTTCCAGAGTAAATCTTAACATTTATCTACAAATAGCATCGATTACTTTTAAAGTCTCATACTAAAGTGTAATTAATATAATCACATATTCTATATGATAGGTTAATAATTTCTATAAATAACCCCAAATAAACTTATTCATAAGGTCATCTAACTAAAAATAATTAATCATACTAACTAGGGACTTCACATAGTCCAATGGTAGGTGATAAATCATGGTCGCACTTTGGATGTCGGTTCAATTCCCACAGCTTTCACCGACGCAATGAGTTGTCACGCGGTCTGTGTGTTGTCCTTTTTCAAAAACTATATAATTTCATAACATTCCCAACAAGAGATAAATTAATCATAAATCGCCATAACATATTTTAACAACAATAATTATCTAATAACTTTAATTTTTTCACCACAAAATGTATTAACCTGTAATTGCCTCAAATTTAAGGATCATATAAACACAAATGGTTCTTTATAACTATATTTATAAAAGAAAATATAATTTTTCCTTGAATAATATTTTCATATATCAAATTTCAGGGATACACATACAATAATTTTTTTAATGTATTCCATTAATCAAATGATCCTTAATACTTTTAAGCAATTCACCATCATAAAATCATCAATAACTCTAGAATCCCTTATATGATGACATCATACACATTAAGCATTATTCATGATCCATTATCCATTCATTACTAACTTATTCTGAAAAAATTCTTTCCTAAAAAAATCATTAATCATATCATGAGATTCAATAATGTGAAAACATATGTTGAGAAATAATCCATACATTTAATTGGTCTTTTTCATATTCTTCATCCTCAATTGGAATGGAATTTGGTATTGGTAAAAATATATTTGTATGATCTCTGTATTCCCATTACTGAAACATCTTCGTAGGAAATCTATTTGTATAATGACCAATCATGCAACATTTAAAACATTCAATTAATCCATAAGAAAGAACTTCATTCCCATTCCTAGAGACAACTTTATGATTTCTTTTTCTATAGAATTTTCTTGATTTATTACTTTCTCTCCCACATCTATAGAATATTCCCGTCACTTTGAATCATTTCCAAGGTGTTTCCTTCCACAACCGTAACGCATAATATTTTGAACGTACTTACCTTAATGATTATTAACTAAAATTCTGTAAGGATTTGTTTCTTGTATATATGATGCCTTATAAAAATCACAAAGGTTCAGGTTGTCAATCATGATTTCTGATAGTTGGTCGGGAATAATAATAAGTATTCTCATTCCATCTCTCATTTCATTCAATTAATCGTTCGGAAAACTGTCACAATTTTCTTTACATCCACTGTTACATTGGTGCCTACTATATCCATCGATTTTCTAAATCCAAAAAGGTCAGTGAGAGTATATAAGTAAAATCGTCATATAATATCTTATTAGGAGGGTAAATACTTATTCATGTTATATTAAACTCATTAAAAATAACTACTGATATTTCTATTATTCTGACCATTATGGTTATGTCACATATTCTTAGATAACTCCCCAACCTCTAATGTTATCAAAACCGAACTCTGATACCAAATATAAGGACCTAACCTTAATCATTACATTATATAGAATTAAATGAAAAATTCACATTAAGGATATTTTCATTTATATAGTTTTAGATAATTAGGCATAACAATTACATTACATGTAAAAAAATACAATGTAGACACTTCTACTATGTCTCCATTTTTTCATAAAATAAATACTCTTGAAAAAATGCGACATGTCTAGTTCCATGTTTTAGATAGCATGAATTTCCCATGATCCCATCCTTGACCCTCTACCAATTTTTTTCCCCTGAAAAACATTTCAAAAACATGGGATGAGCATGAAAAGCTCATTAAGGGTTACAAAAAGAAGGAAAGTTGTTATATTTTCAAAACAACAAGGAAGCCATGAATACTTAATCATATGTAATATTTTTCCCATTTATGAAGTAGTAAATACTCCTCACTAAATAGAATATCATTGCCTACAATTTTTTATCCAAAATATTTCCATAAAATACATATAAAGAACAGATAAAATATAAAGGTTTCTTGGGACATAAACATTCTTATGTGGAATAACCATATGGTCGACTTCCAAAAATATCACTAAATGGAATATCCAAACGGCTGACTTCCATACCCACTGCATTGGAGGTTATAACGTAACGAACCTTCCTAGTTTATCAGGGCACCTCCCGTCATATGGTTTATCAAATAACCACCTGTAAAATGTTCATGTTCCATCATAACACATAAAATATTTCAAATATAAACATTTCACTAATAACATTTCATTTGAAATTACTAGAGGTAATTTCAAGATATAGAAATAATCATTAAATTTTCATAAACCATTTAAAAGGATAATTTTTATACAAAGTGTCCCAAACAAAATTGAAGATTTTAATGGAAATATAAATTTAAAACATTAATGTCCATCTAAATAAATTCTCAAAATGATTTTTAAAACATGGAAATTAAATATAATTATTTAGAATAATAAATCTTTAAAATTTTTAAAATGATTTTTTAGATAAAGGATTTTTAATAAAATGAAAGACTTTGGAATACAAATTATTAAGGAATAATATTTAATATGAACATTAAAATATCATGAGAATAAAGGTATTTGTGATATAATATGAAAATGGACAGTATATAAACCATATAAGAGTGAATTGGTGGATAAAAACAATGAATTCTTAATGAAAATTTAAATTGAGACGACATCCCTTACAAAGACGATATCCTTAAATTATGGATAAATCAATCCCCTAATTACATGTGAAAAATATAAATACACATAATATAAGTGGATATTAATTGTAAAACAATTTTATGTCATTCACACATATTCATAGGATGAGATATTCCAGAAGTATATGTTTAACCCAAATAATTGAAATTGGGTTAAGAAGTTCGATTACAAAAATTTGAAATTATAATGGCGTCACTTAAAAATTCTGAAAATGTGTTGATGATATAAAATGGTTATATCATCACTTGGACATAAATTTTACATCATTAAGTATATAGAAGAACATATCCCAACATAATAAGATGTAAATTAAAAGACATAACAAAAAGAAGTCTTTTAAAAATTGGAGGGTGAATGATTCCCTTACCGATTTGGTAACTTGAAAAACAAACGCCACAAAAAAGAAAGACCATACAATGTAGATGTAAATACCCATAAATGAAATTATATTGCACAAAGATTATAGTCATGGTAATTACATACACCACTAAATGAAAATAGTGAAAAATATAGCATGTATCTTATGGGAATAAAAAGTGTGATAAAAACCCCTTACCTCATTGTAATCAATCGAGTCATATGAAAAAAGATAATAACCAAAAAATGAATCACACAATACCATGAATATGAAGATAATCATGATAATATATATCAATGGAATTATACATTACACCGCATGCAATAAATAAGTGGTGAATAATGGAAATATCATGGAATTAAAAGTGAGATATGAAATCCCCTTACCTCGTGTCCTACTTGACTCGTATGTTCTGTATTCTTCCAAAATAATAAACATGAGTCAATAAATAATTCATTAAGAAAATTTTTATTGTTTATAATCAATTTTATATCACTTATTATATATCAAAAAAAACCATGTTAATTATTTGAGTTCATATTGGATATTTTATCGATGTTCGGAACATGAGTCAAAAATGATCTTGTTATAATTACAATTTTTCCTTGTGGTCAAAATTACAATATCTACAAAATGATATAAATGATATATATATATATAACATATATCATATATATTCGGTGTATATGTATTTTTAAAATTCCATATCATTTGGATTTAAGAAATGAAACGCACCATTCATGGAGACGGTAAGCCGTACGTTCGCATGAACCCTACTTTTATTTCTATTTTATATTTAATGGAATGAAAACATAATCATATATTGGTATATTATAATTAAAATATAATATCATATGATATTTATTGTTACATAATTTCATAACTCCATCCTTTTTACATTCTATGTATGTCATGAACAAATCATATCACCTTGAGGGGGCGGTTGTCCGCACTTCCTCAAATTAAATTATCATGTTTATCCATAATGAAAACCAAAAAGGTATGCTATAAATGAATAATACAGAAGCATAAAAAAACATAAACATAATATACATAAAATATAATTGTAGATCCATCTTATTGGCCACCATGTTAGGCATTAGAAAAAATCGAGCAATCATTGTTTCGTGAGGCGTTAGTTTTCCATCCATAGAAACAGTATGTTCTTCACCCATTAGATTGTGGTGTGTGTAAGTGTAGTTCAAATAAATATTATAACAACATCCTAGTATATTGAGGATACTAGTGTTTTTTTAAAATAATGTAAAATTTTTTTAGGGGGTTGGAGATGTGAAATAAAACAGAATAATAAAAAAGAATTTAAGAGAAACCATTAGCTTTAATTTTGGTAACTTCCTTTGGATTAAACCAATAGTACTTCTTGAAGTGCATTCTGCCTAAACTATGGCTTCTAAGAGGAAGATCTGTATCTTCAAAGATTGTTTGGGAAGGTTTTGGTCTAACCGAGCAGCTTGAGAGGTATAAATAATGGGTTAGATGTGGGGTCCTTTTATAAGGGTGAGGAGGGGCTCTTTTGGAAAGTGTGAAAATATTTTATTTATTATATAATGATATATGGTTTCTAGATGTCCAAATATAATTAAATTCTAATATAAGATGACTCATGGTCGAAATAAAAGCATCCAATAAGTATTGGACAAGCTTTCGATATTGATTTAATATTTATAATCTTATTTATTTAAATCATTTATTAATGAGGTAAATACTGCATCATTATTGTGTCAAATATAATTTAATTTCGTTGATGTCTAAAAATTAAAATACAAATATCATTATGTATTAAAATTTTTTATATTTCCAAATAATATTTCTAGAAGAATATATGAATTATATAACCCCAGGTAAAAATTTAATTACAAAAAGATATTTGTTTTTGTCAATTTTTCCTTTCCATTATGTTAATTAAAATATAGTGTCATTATCATTCATGAGTTGCTCCATGGGGTCCCAAAATCGACCCAAGGATGCCCATGGTAGGATATGACTCATAAAATATGGTTACGACAAGTTTTATGGTAATTTGTTATTATTATCATATTTATTTTACCTTGAAATACCCTACATACCTTTAACCGTGGTAAATAAAAGTCAAAAGTTATTATTCAACAAAAATTATTTTCATCTTATTGAACCAAATTTTACATACTAATAAGAAAAATTTTATGTCCAATTTTATAAATTCAATTCACATAAACAGTAAAATATCATTTAGATGAACAGATCATTTTTTTAACTAAAGCTAAGTGGTTTCAATATTCATAAAAAATTAATGCTTTTCAGAAAAAAACCAAAAATTCAGACTAAGATATATTTGATATTCCAAATTCAAAAATGATGTCTAATTTACCAAATTCAAAAAATAGAAGTTGAATTAATTAAATTAAAATTTATTCCCATTGTCAAATCAAATAGCGTGTTTTTAAGGAATAATAACTACCAAAAGATTGACACTTGTTTATGTCCAATTGCAAAGTGAAATTAATTTAAATGACCACAGTTGGATAAAATGGTAAAAATATAATCTAATTATACATTAAAAATAATTAAAAAAATTATCAAATTAAATAAATTAGATTAACATGATGTTTTGAATTAAAATACATTATTTTCACTATTCATCAAAAAACTTATTTTTATCAGAAAAATTCCAAAATTTTACCCATAGTGAATTTTGATGTCCCTGTTCTAAATAAGAATTTTATTTTATCAAAATGAAAATATAATTGTGACCGAAACTAGATTTATGTATGGATCTCCACAAAAAGTTTCTAAATCAACCTTTTAATGTAAATTATGCTTAAAAGTAGATTCATTCACATTTCATGCATCTAAAATATATTAGATAAATGTAAAAACAGTTAACAAACATGTATAATAATATTGTAGTTAGTTTTGATTGTTCACTCTATTAAAATGACTAGATGTTAACTAATATTTAATATAATAATATTATATTACAAATTTTTATTATGACTCAGTATTGTGTGCAAAGTCAGATTTCAATGAAACCCATTGTTGTGTATCAGGTATGCCGTCAAATCATAATTTCCCCTTTTAAAGTAAAATTAATATTTAATTCACGAATAATTATAAATATGAAAATGTCTTACTCATTATTTACCTGGAATGTTATAATTGTTGAGATGATTTTAGCGATAGAGTTATTACTTATTAAATATGTAATGTTTTCAATTTTGAAATTATGGTGGTATGAATGAGATATAAATTTTTATTACTGATTTCTTTTTCTTATATATTACATTATAAGTATGATTGCTTAGATATTGATGGGTACAATTTTGAAATCCAGGATGCAATATTCTCTATGTATTGAAGTTGTACTATTATGATTGCATGTGATGAGTCATATATTACCTAGTTATGTATAAGAAAATTAAGTAATGAAAAATGGAGCTTGTTATTCTTTTTTACTGACGTTGGTGGAATACATGATAATAATATTTATTATTATGCCAATTGCACCCTGATTGTATAAATTTATATATAACTATCGATAATTAAAATGAAATAATAATTATTTATAGAGGAGTATTAATTTATATGTTCATGTTTGTGATGCAGACCATAGTTTTGATAGCACAGTGCCTACTATGACAGTTACTGTTATCAAATCTATGTCTATTTACATGAATTTAGTGTGGATTTTTTTGTGAAATATCATATATTATTTGATTTTATTGGCTTCCCCACATATATTGATTGGGAAACCAACACCCAAAATTTATTATATTTTATCTTCTTATCATTAATGTAAAAAATGGTATATATAAGTAATTTCTCTCTCCCAACAAATGTCACTTCAATAATTGTACATTTTGTGGGCCTTCCCTGGAATTGATGAATTGAGGGATAGGTTATGGACAAAGATGATTTATGATGGATCTTGTATAATAATATATATACGTGATAGATGGAATTGAATAAAGATATAGGAAAAAAATTTATCTTATTATGGTTATAGTGGTTTCCCATAGTCATAACTAAAAAGGATTCAGATTCTTGAGTATTAGAGGATGATATAAGGGATATGTTGGCTTTTGGAAAGCTTCCAACTTATAGATAATGAGATAGATTACGTATAATGTTTTTGGGTTGTAGAATACCTATGGTATATATCATTAGTAATATATGGGCCAAAATTATAGATACTGAATTATTGGGCTACATTACATTATGGGAGGGATGATAAAATTACATGTGTTGAAGTGGTGTGATAGTGAAAAATCAGTGAGAAAGTGGAAGAAGGATACTTTTCATCTAGATATATTCATATTTTTATTATGTTATACACTTTTCTGTGTTGATTGGTGAGTTATCCATAGTGAGAATAGAAAATATATTTAAATATTTTGGTGAAAAGTAATTTTCATTTTTCATTCACTAGGATTTATTTTTCGTTATTCACATTTTCATGATATATTTCATATAGAATCTTATTGAGTATTCATGTTATCATCACCAAATGTATATATTGCTATAAATAAACCATTATTAGGTATACTATAGTTGAGTGGGTTTTAACATAGATTTTTATAGATTATAGGTTTTCTTTAACAGATGTCTGAGTTAATTTTCACTACCTTGGAATGTTTTGTTAGTATCTTTTTATATTCACATGATTGAAATTTCATTTATCAATTTGATATATGTTTTATATTATGGAGTTTTTTTTGGATCTCATAAAATGTCATTAATATATATATATTGTGTACATCCTCTAAATCATTGATTCAGATATTCTTATTCCAATATCCAACCAATGTATAATTGATTGTGGTATTTGAGGGAAATATTTTAACTTAATTTGGGGCCAAATATGAATATCATGAGGTGGGAGGTGACATAAAAGTATCTGAAAATAATAAATATGGGACGGGTTATTCATAAGAATACAATGATATTGCAGGAACATTATATATTGAAAACATGTCATGGGATATGGGATCTATTGTTCAAAATTATAGATCCTTTTTTTCTATAGACATATCCTCATTGTGAGTTTCATAGAATAAATAATGGTAGTAATATTTATTTATAATGTTTGTAACTTTTTAGGTTTTAGTGTTTATTGGAATTGTATAATATAGTTTTTCATTGCTACTATAGAGGATCCAGATATGTGATGGATTTCTGGATTCTAGGAATAAATGAAAACTCTATGAGAATTATCGAATTATAAATTGGGATGAGATAGATGTAGAGGATGGTTTGACCTCTATGTAATAATTTGTTGAGTTTAAATACCATCTGGAGAAGGTCTTGTGTATAAATTTTGTTTTATTGGTACATTCCCTTTGGAAACCCATTGAATTTTAGTACAATTATTTGGACAATGTGTCACATACGTGTTTTTGTGGTACGATATATTTTTGGATTTTTTTGATTGGTGATTTATTTATCAGATTATTAGATTAGTGATAATTTATATCATTATTTTGTACTCCCCTTGCCTTGTTATATGTTGATAGCATTGATACATTATTAGAAGTCCCCATGGGAGTATGATTAAAATTATTAATTTCACAAGATACATTTCATTCTCATCATGTCTGTTGGATACATTTCTATAAATTTCATTATGTTTTCGAGTTATCTAATGAGGTATTTGTTCCGAAAATATTTTCTTTGGCCTCCAAGTTTTAGTTTTAATTTTTGAGAAAGAAACATTATAGAGTAGTGAAAAATTATCACGCTTGGAATTTAATACATTGTTTCCTCCATCATTCTATTTTTTAGGCTCTAGTTAGTTTTCATATTTTTATAAAATGTTCTAAATGGTTTTAAATTTACTAATAATTTTTTTTTATTTTAAGATTTTTTTTAATGTTGTTGGAAGGATTTTAATGACATTAAATTAATATAAGAAGGTATTTAAAATTATTAAAATAATGAAAATATCAATTATTAATTATTTATATTAATATGTAATGCTTTTATTATTCACTTTACTATTAAGTTGACCACTATTTATTTTTATAGATATTGTATGAGGGTTGATCTATGAACATTTCATGTTAATATAATATTTTGTTGTAGTATATATGGATTTTATGTGGATTGGGTATTTAATGTTTGTTTGTCATTGAAATGTACCCTACAAAATTGTAAAAAATTACCTTTAACATAGATCAACCTAACCACATCAAGGTCATTCTGGACCCAAGCTACATAAGGATAAATTATTTTACAATCATATTGAAATAACATGTCATGTGTGGGTACTCCATTTACACTGAATGTATTAATTTTTCACCTATTTTGATCAATAGTGTTCATTTTCATGAACATAATGGATATTATTATCGAAAAATTATTTTTAAAATTTATTAAGAGATAATATTTCTACCCAATTTTTTCATTAAAATTTATAAATAACAAACACATCATGTAAGTAAAAATAAATTTTACATATTGAAATGAATTGAAATAGAAATTTTTTTGACTATATCTAAGAGAAAATTTGTGTAATAATACATTTTTATATTTATTAAAATAATATTTCAATATTTTTATATTTTCTCATTTCCCTCAATTATTTTTGATAACCATTTCCAATAAAGTATTGTCTGTGTTTTTTAATTTAACATAACCCCTTTCCATTTGAGATTTCATACATGTGTAAATTCCTCCCTCTTTTTAATTTTAATTTCATGTATGGATTTATTGTTAGGGGATCTATTTTCAATCTTTTAAAATTTTTGTAATATTGAATCAATCATTTCATTTATTCATTATATAATCAAGGGAATCGACAAAAATGATTATAATGATGTAGAATTTTTAGTCGGGAGAAAGAATTATCACTATATGGATTCCTATATCAATATATATAAAATAAAGGATTAAAAATAGTGGCTTATCATAAAAAATTTTAATATTAATGTATCATAACAATTAAATAATAATAATGGATGTGTGATTTAATTCGTTTTATAATCAATTTATGTTATCAATTGACTTAATAGATGGGTTGATATCATTATTGAAGTGATTATAAATTATTTTGTTATATATTATTATTTTATCTAATTTGGAAAAAAAAATTAATTATAGTAATAGTGTTATCAAAGTTGGAAATAGAATAGTAAATTTATAATATTTATTCATGGAATCTATTGTGCATATTTTAATAATGGGAAGCATATTTTTTTGGTGATTTTGAGAATTAATTTCCCCTGAAATTAATGTTTCAAGATGCCAAAACAATTTCACAATAAAAGGAACATTAAACATTGAAATTTTTATAATTTCTTAATTAAATTTATTGTATTTGAGGATGCATAAATATTTTTTTCTATTAGAATCATGTACCTTTTTTCACTCAATTTAATGTGTTATTGTACACAATAATTTTTTTTGTATAGAATATTTTCTTCCAGATATATATGGTATGGGATGATTAAATTCTTTTTATGAATTATTGTGACCTTGGAATGGTAGGGATATCTAAGATAAATGGGTTAGGAAACATTGGTAAATTGTATTGATCAATCTAGTTATTTTTTAATTTATTATAACCTGGGAAATGGTGTTGGGGATTACAACAATGCTTTTAGAATACATTCAACAATGGCTATTATGAATGGTTGTTTCTTGATGAATTTATTAATGGCCATATTCACTCTAAATTTGATTGTTTTAGTTAAAAACACAATGATTCAGTTTGAATATATATGTTAAAATATCATTCATTCATTGATATATTAGGATGAGTTATAGAGTACCAAAAATATAGAATAGTAAAAGAATTTATATAATAATTCTGCTAGTTTATTATGATTATAAGTAATAATGAAATTTTTTAAGATAATTATTATTATTCTATTGGGGTAACCTAATTTAAATGTAATAATGGTGTTTTCTCATAATTAAATGTTGAATTTTAATTATATAATAGAGATTCTTAATTCTTGTATGCATGATTGGGATATATTCTATAATGGTTGTTTCAATGTTTTTTATGTGATGATACATATATATATATATGTTTTTATGTATTGGTATTTTAAAATAGTATTGATTATGTGTAACATATTGATGTTTATTGAGTTTATATTCTTGACCAACTGATTTGGTAGGAAAACTAAATCCAATGGTTTTGGGGGTTGTTTTCCAAACATTCATCTTAGTGTGAAAATTGGTAAATGACTACACTGCCTCCCTCACCCTATCATTATGTATTTTAAATTATTTAATAAATCCCATGAAGTTATGGATTGTGTTATTGAGGATGAACAATTATGATCTATAGTGGATATAGGATTACCCTACATGTATGTGTAAGCATGTGATGGATTGATTTTTTTCCCATCAAACATATAGGTCCCTCCAAGTGTTTGATTGTGGCTGATTTAGTGTTTTTTCAAATAAATTTCGGATGGTTGGACATTTTTTTATAATAAAAACTCATA
The DNA here is from genome assembly GCA_963277665.1 of Viscum album. Lineage (NCBI taxonomy): Eukaryota > Viridiplantae > Streptophyta > Magnoliopsida > Santalales > Viscaceae > Viscum > Viscum album. The sequence continues at coordinate 1,528,799,168 of OY728120.1, read as the reverse complement.
ATATTCCCCATATTTGTAAGATGGTATGGTTCTACATTCGAAATATAGGACATCATTTTGGTTTACATACCCAACGATGTTTTGAAAACTCATAGTTTTATGGGATGGGTGGTAAATATCATTTCATCCAATTATGGGGAATTAATATTATTATGATACACATTTATATATTTTATACATGCTCTTGAATCCTTCTCAAACCATGGAATGGTACTGATTATTCATGCAACAATGAAATTACCAATACCAAATGTTGATGTAAAAATAGTCTATGTAATTGTTTCACAATTATATTCGAATATTTTTTTGATACTCTTTTTTCTAAATAAAATTTTATATCTAGATTTTTTTTACTTTCTATGTAGTAGGATGTTATTTTGGATATAGGATTGATCCTTCAAGATCTATCCTACAAAACTTGTGTGAATAAGAATCAAAATCCAAATAGTATTTTCTCCCCAATGTTTACCTGTAAAATCTAAGGGTATGAATAATGTAATATCATGTTTTATTAAGGAGATAATTCTCCATATATTTGACTTGAACAAAAAGGTGGGATGGAAAAACATATTTTGTATTATTTTCCATCAATTACTATTTTTGCGGTTTCCTAAGACTCACTACATGTCCTATAAAAACATGAACCAAGAGATTTGTATTTCTCTTATTCCTCCCCACAAAGATCAAACTCATGTGTTGGATGGGGGTACTTTATTAACACAATACACAATAATTGTGATGATTCATCTACATGGATCTAGTTCACTTGTAGAAAAGTGGAATTAATCATTTCATTATTGTATGGATTTCAGGGAAGTGAATATTCACTATAATGGTTTATAATCTAATGTAGGGGGGATTTTATTTGACATCGATTGATGGGCCCAGTGACAACTGTTCTGATTATCACAATGTGTATTGTCGGAATAAGGATGAAGACAATTGTTTATCTAGATAAATTAACACCCCATTACATATATTTGTTTCATTTTATGAGGAGATATGAATATTTTCACATTAACATAGGTCACCCTATATCATTTGGGTTCATGATTGCTTACTTTCATTAGTACTGTTATGGAGAATGAGTCTAATATTTGGAGAGTCATTCACTATTGGGGAAATTACTATAATTTCATGACTCACTGAGGTTAAAAACATTCAATATATATCAAGAAACTCTAAAGGTTGTTATTTTTTAAACATTTACTGGGACAGATACATTATACATGCGGGTCACAACATATCAGGATTGACTAGGAAATAAGACACACATTTCTCTTACAACAACTTACCACTCATATAAATATAGGTCATGTGTTGGTTAGGGGAATATTATTTAATATCTACATAGTGAGTGATGACATCATAGTCAACTAAAGGGTCCTCTATGTAGATTATTATAAATAAGAGGAAATTTTTATTTCTATATTCCCTTATATTATAGATATTAATCATATATCACTAGTGAAAATATATTCTTAGGACGGCTCAGTCTGATAAAATTTAGGTCATGTAGGAATAACTATCTGTCAGGTGGTTATATATCATGTGACAAGGATGTTGTAGTTAAATATATGCCATTTGATTATAAATTATCATTGATAGGAATTTATAACTCAAGGAATTATGGTCATTATAACAGATTCATACCTCATATTGGATGTGTAAAATAATAAAATTTCCTATTCTTACATTCATTAATCGTACAATGAAAAAAAAAACTTTAATATCGATAGAATTTGAATCCTCTTAAATTGTTGAGTTATATGATGATTAGATTATATAACTATAAAATATGAGATAATGTGAAATGGATATTGGTTGGTATTAGTCACCATTAATAACATTGGATGCTCATATTCCATTCAATAAGGATAATAACACTTGTATATAAGGGGGATTATCCCTTGGGACCGAATACGACCATAGGAACAATCAATTCAAAATAGAGTTATTTTCTTTCAACTCATAGCAGGGTAACATTGGATTATCCAGTCCTTATTATTAATTTTGTATAGCAGAAAACCTAGATTGTGGGATGTCACGGTACATGGGGTTCAAAGGGTTGGATATCAACTCTATGAATTAGTTAGTACAAACATAGTTATTGAAAATATCGAGTTGGTTCATGGAGAAAATTTGAATCACGAAGTGTATCAAAACCATAAATTCTATGAAATTCTGTATTGAACACTTTTTGAGTTTAAATGACATAACAAGTAATTATCAACAACATACTATTGTAGGGGGTCATCCATTCCATATGCGGACTTATTATCATGCAGTTTAACTTCATGTCACATGGACATTTTTCCCAATCATTGGATAAAAATAACCTCAAATTCATTGATCGTAGTAGATTTCTAGGTTCCATAAGATCAAAAGATTTAGACCCTAGTTGAGTAAAATGTTAAAATTGTGTAGTAAATTGACCATTCTGATAGTGTTTGGTAGGGAATATGTGGTGATATTTGTGTTTTTGTATGATTGAGAATCCCTACTCTAGTTTGGTTATCACTATAGGATAGATTTTCGAGTGATTTGAACTCAAATATGGGTGAGAAATATAAGATATTTGTGTAACTATGTATCATATTATTTGGGAATCAATACTCACATTGTTCTTCTTGATAAAACTCCCTTCACAAGTATTCCACAAACGTGTGTTTGGTGAGTTTTTAACAAAATTTTCCCTGACCCTTCCATCATGTTAGCCATGGGACACATGGAATAAACAATAATTTGTTATATATTTTTCTATATGATAGAAAATAGTGAAACTTAGTTTATAGTTATCCCATAAGGATTTGGAATATAAATCCATGAAAAAATATGATATTCTATATGCCTTTTAATCATTGGGGAAACAAGTGAAAAAATATTGCATGTAATTAAAAATGTAATGAATGATTATTTGGATATGTGTATGATTAACATCACAATTTTATATATATATCATGTGTCAAAGCGTGTCCTTTCATCTAGGAATAATCCCTTTGGAATTGCTTTATAAACTACTGAATCCTAGTAGGGTCCCTATAGGTACCAAAACCTCCCCTATGAACATGTTCTTAGTCATTTTATTCTTCATCATTAAATTAAATCATGGTTTTATATAGATAAGTTAGTCCATATTATCAATATGACAAAATGGAGAACTAGTAATATGTGGGATCATCATCTACTTAATACCAAGATAATATTAAGTCAAGGTATAAGGATATTTAGAAAAGAAAAGGGGTTCATAATGTATTTATTATTCAAATGAGGGAAGTCCAAAAGGATTTTTGAAACCCAAGGAAGTTAGGTCTTCAAATGGGATACATACCATGAAATGAGAGGGTATATGTACATTAGGCCATAATCATTCATTTATAATTGATATGATTTGTAGATGAGTAACATCTAGGGAATCAGAATCTCCAATATTATTTGTGTTATAGGAATTTTAAATCTTATACCAATAATATTTCAGTCAATATATGTTAAATATTGGGGGCATATATCAACAACCAATAATGGTGGAAAACAATATTTCACATAATTAGGACAATAACTCTTGGATTTTCTATTGGCCTCTAATTTGTGGCTAGAACATCATCATGGTTTAATATCTCTAGATTTCCATTATTCACCATGCAATCCTCGTGGGTCCCTTCAGATAATCCAGTCCCAATTTCTTGTTTTCAATATGTGGAACCAATATGACAATTGGAACGAGTCTAATGGGTTCTAACATAATGATATCAACTCATGAAATTTATTTTTATCAAATAACATATCGAATATATGATGTTATTTCATGGATACAATATGATTCCAAAATGGTTTGAGTACCCTAAAATATATAACAATGTGTATTGAACAAATTTTTGGTGTGAAGATATAAAACATGAAATTAATGATGAATAATAAATAGAGGGGAATAAAAATTTGGAATGAAACCCTATTATCATAATTCTTAATGACATGGGACTCGGGAATTGTAAAAAATATTTCTTTCATGATAATGGGGCACAGTTCCCTACCCAAAACACATCTCAATAATTTTGGTTGAGCCGCTTTTTATGTTCCCTATATCATATGATTCATTGTAATAATATAAAATCAGGAATAAATGGGAAGTCAATTGAGTTTGTAGAGAGTGTGTGATAGGTAATATATAAGTTAATTCACAATTTAATGATTCCTAATGCCACAATAATGATCGTATTCTCATGGAGGTGTATTGTTGTGATTGATGATAAATAATGTTTGGGACATCAACGGTGAATCCGAGAATCCCTACAAATCCTATGGAAATTGGAATTGAATCAACATGTTCTAATGAAAAGAGAACCGTGCACATGTCTTTCCCACATACTATGGATGTGAATTTCCACCTTTTTTATATTGTGCCTCAACATAAGATTTTAGATCATGGTGTAACTATATATAATAGGATAAACGGAATCAACCCACACATAGTTCATGGATGGATACTTTACTATTCATTTTCTGCATGGTAATATTATAGTTTTATTATGGATAGACATAGTAATTGAGATAACAGAACCAAAATATATCCTCTGGTAACATGAATCTATCCACACATATTTTTATTCATCATTCCAGGAAAAGGTATAAACCATATTCTGAGAGACTTTAATTTATATATATATTTTGGTTAGTGTTATTATTTGGGATCTATCCATCTTAATAAATCCATTGAAAATATGATTCAATCTAGCTGTAGTTCATATATTGAAAATTTCATGCAGAGGACTGAACCATATATTTGGAGGGAAATTTTTAAATTATTATTGCAGATGAACATGCGGTTAGAGATTCATGTGTTGATATGTATCTTTCAATAAATGGAATCAATCCAAAATGTAGTCACTATATGAAATATTCCCTTATGGGGATTAGATTCCCACATTGCTATGGGGGTTTAATTCTTTAACAAAAATCAATACCACCTAAAGTGAACTGAAAATTTAGTGATTACTTGGATTGAAAAATAATTAATCCACCAATAGATGTGGTTATAGTGTTATGATAAATGTGGGTCTATCTTGACTTCATATAGGTAGATGGGAAATAACTCATCTAGATCTGGTAAACCCCAACCCTATAATCCCATTAAAAAAATATCTCACATGTAATAAGGGTGAAAGGATACACATGGTAACTGTATGTTATGTAGTTGTTGGCGCCAAAAATATGGCCCGAAAGGAAGGAACGAAAAAGACAGCCGGCGCGCTGCCTCGCGAAGCACAGCCGCGAAGCACAGCCGCGGAGCCCGTCCGCGGAGCCCCGCCGCGAAGCGTCCCGACCTTCGCGGCCCCGCGAAGCTCCGGAGGCGGTAATCCTCCGCGAACCGGTTTGACGTTCGCGAGCCGCCGCGAAGCTCCGGAGGCGGTAATCCTCCGCGAATCCTTTTGACGTTCGCGAGCCGCCGCGAAGCTCCGGAGGCGGTAATCCTCCGCGAACCGGTTTGACGTTCGCGAGCCGCCGCGAAGCCCAGAAGGCGGCGCGCGAGCCCTGCATCGCGGCGCCCCTTCCCTATAAATACTCGACTCCCCCTGAGTCCCGCAGGATGGACAACCCGACCTTTCGGCTTCTCCTCTCCCGAATCGCGAAGCAAGCTTTGCCCCGGGAATCATGAGCTCCGCGAGGTATTTCTACTTCGCGAGACGACTCTGATTTGTTTCGTCCTGAGCCCCTCTTCCGAGAGGGATGCCCTTCGCGAAGCCCAAGGGCGTTCGCAAAGGAAGGGGATTCCCAAGGGAACCCGGGCAGCCGCGGAGCACTCGTGCTTCGCGAAACACCCAACCCATGCTAGTAATCCCTATGCCAAGGCAGGATAACTATGCATCGCGAAGCACATTGCTTGGCAGGACCCTGCTTCGCGAACCACTCCTTCTTCGCGAGGCAGTGCTCCGCGAACACTGTTCCACTTCGCGAAGCACCACCCACTCCCACCTATGCCCCATGCTAAGGCCAAGGCACCCCACTTCGCAAAGCACACTCCTCTGCTTAGCAATTCCTCCTCCCGTGCGACCCTCCAGGTTTGCACGATGTGATTTCAAAGTCCCATGGACAACACCTCCCGTAGCGATGCTTCGCCCAATGCTCCTTCGCATAGGAACGCTAACGACTATTGCTTCTTCGCATAGCCACGCTAACGTGGACCCCTCGATGGTTCCTCCCTCGACCCCCCTTTACCATGGCCTTACTGGTACCTTCCCTTCCCCAAGGACCAGAGGGTACCGGTTATGTAAGCCCTAGGGGTGTGGAGTGAACCCACCTCGTCCGAGCTGCAGGACGTTAAACTGCCAAGCACCGCGTCCTCAACACATGACGTTAAACTGTGACCCAACCTCGTCTCCCTCACGAAGGGTCCCCCCCAGCTCGAGCATTCATTACACCGCTCGTCTCCACGGGAATGGAACTCTTCCGCACGTGGAATGAGATCCTCCTTGTCGGAGTGGTGTATGTTCGCAGGGGAAGGGTCGCCTCAGAGCGTAAATCCCTAACCTTTGGTACGGATGATTGCACCCGTGCATCTCGGTACTCCCCCACTACCAAGGTCAGTGGGGAACGTGATAGGGAACGAGGCACCTCCCATTGTCGGACCAAGGTCCATCTCTCCCGCGCTTTGTCGCACCATGGGCCTCCATCCTGGAGTAAGTCCCAACACCATGGGCCACTCAACGCGTAAGCCCCTCTTCACTTCTCACGGACGCACCCTTCGCGACGTGATCGTCAGGTCCTTGCAACCTCTTGTTTCTCACACCGAGCATGACTCACGTGGGCTTAGAGTTTGCACCGACCCTGACAAAGCCTCATCTGAACTACGAGGTCTTTGATCCATGTCAAGGCATGGTACGTAGGAAGCCTCTACGAGGTTCAAGCCCACCCGTCTTTCACGTCGGGTTTCACCCCCGTCCAGCACGACGTTAAACTGCACCCCGGTCCAGCGGTAAGCCGTTGTGACCCACCTGAACTACGAGGTCTTTGATCCATGTCAAGGCATGGTACGTAGAAAGCCTCCACGAGGTTCAAGACCACCATTAGTGGACCAAGGTCTGCTTTCACGTCGGTTTCCCGACAAACCCAGCCTCATCTGAACTACGAGGTCTTTGATCCATGTCAAGGCATGGTACGTAGGAAGCCTCCACGAGGTTCAAGCCCACCATCAGCGGACCAAGGTCTACTTTCACCTGAACTACGAGGTCTTTGATCCATGTCAAGGCATGGTACGTAGGAAACCTCCACGAGGTTCAAGCCCACCCATCACCCAATTCACGTCGTGTTCTACCTACGTCCAGTATGACGTTAAACTACATCCCGGTCCAGTGGTAAGCCATTGCGACCCGACCACCTGAACTACGAGGTCTTTGATCCATGCCAAGGCATGGTACGTAGGACGCCTTTATGAGGTTCAAGCCCACCAATAGTGGACCACGGTCTACTTTCACGTCAGTTCACCGACACACCCACCCGTCGCTCTTTCACGTCGGGTCTCATTCCAGTCCAGCGGTAAGCCGTTGTGACCACTTGAACTATGAGGTCTTTGATCCATGTCAAGGCATGGTACGTAGGAAGCCTCCACGAGGTTCAAGCCCACCCGTCGTTTATTCACGTCAGGGTTCATTATCGTCCCGCATGACGTTAAACTGTATCATTCAAACTACGGGGACTTTGATCCATGTCAAGGCATGGTACGTAGGAATCCTCCCAGAGGTTTAAGCCCAAGTCTCTTCGGACTAAGGTCCAGCTTCCCGTCGGTTTACCGGCACCATCTCGAACTACGCGGACTTTGATTCCCTGCCACGGGGATACGTAGGAAGTCTCTTCAAAGCTCAAGCCCAACTTCGTTGTCGCCCCCCTGCGATGGTCCCATTTCATTCTCAACCGTTTCTGCTAGACGTTAATCTTGCAACATACCCTGTGTTGAACATGGGAAGCTGAGGAAAACCTCAGATACGTGTCTATGACATTTAATTCCCTACGCTCGATGTGGGATGCCTCAGGCTTCCACGCCCTCGAGAAGCCTTATGATTGAGGATAACAGACAGACATGCCAGGTACCCCAGCATCCAGACACGCTACTGATGCCTCAAACGTGATTACTCCCCTGACCGAAGGTTGCTGCCCTGACTGGACCCTTTGGAATGTCCCGACAGAAGCAGTGTAATTAACCGGCGTCCATGGAAACATGACACCGGGAAGAGTTTCACGAACTACGTATTAAATCTATAAGGGAGACCCGGGCTAGGTGACGAGTTCTGAGGAGGAATCCATAGGAGGAAGAACCGACATCCCATCATCCCGTTTCGATCAAGGAGCAGACGTACCTGAATAAGGAACGAATGCCGCCCGCCTTTGGAAAGCTGGAATGCGGGGCAACAAAGCCGTGCGTCCCCCTCCCCCGCGGACGGATGCGCGCGCGCCCCGGCGAAAGCGTCGGAAACAGAAATGGTGAACCCGACGTGAAATTCTTCTCCTCATCATGGAGATTAGTAGCGTTCGAGACACCAGTAGATTGACGTGTCACCGGATTCGGATATCCGTTTCCTGGTCCCGCCAAGTAAATGGCGGGCCTGTCGTGGAACTCACCAGAGGTCGGGGTAGTAGAACGTGGGGCACTCCGCTCTGCAGCGTGTTGGCGTGGATCCTTCTCACAAACATGGAGGATGGAAGAACGTTGGGGCACTGGCTGTCAATCCTTTTCCTCTCAGTACTGATGAGTTGATCCCTTCGTTTGCCCGGAACCAGGTTGCTATTGCAGAGATGCGGTCACCATCCGCTCCTCACCCGCGCAGGGGCAGGGGCAACACCACTACGGCCACTCCACATGGCGCCACTACCGCCACGACGGCTGCCACGTCACTGGATGCGGGACGTCCATGCCCCCTTTCCCCATCAGAGGTCATCCAACGAAGGGTGATCAACAGCCTCGTGCGCAGGTATGAGGAACAAGGGGTCATCCTGACCAGGGATATGGCCCGTTTGGACCTGGAGGCTTCCAGGCCCCGCCGTCAACGCCGCCCCAATAGGCCGCGCAGGGAGCCTCCGCTCCCCACCCAGACATTCAATCGTTTCGGGAGCCTATCCCCGGAACGCCTTGACGACTCTTCGCCTTACGCTGAAGAGGCAGGTGTTGTCCGGCTCAGCCCGCTCAGGGCCCCGACCAAGGACCCCCAGGCGAGAGCTCCCGTCCGGTCACGTCAGCGCCGCCGTCCGGCCCCGCAGGAAGAACAGGCAGACTATGTCCCTGCACCACCTGCACCGGCCCGCCTGACCCGACGTCAGCGCCGGGCCCGGGCTGAGGACGCTCGCCTAGCCGCGTCCACATCGACAGCTATAGTGGCCCGAGCCACCGCCGACGTACATTATGAAGCCCCCGCCTACATTGAGCAGGGGCACCCCTTCGCCCAACCAAGATTGAGACCCCAGCCGCCCCATGGGCAGGCCGGGTTGACGCTCCGGGTTGCAGGCCCCAGTGATGATCGTCGCGAACTAACCCGCGGTGATGCCACCCCGTACGGAGGTCCTCCCCGTACCACTACTCCACAGAGCGTGGGCCTTCCCCGCTCCGAGGTTCGTCGTGGAGGCATGCCTCGTGCTGCCCCCATCCTGCAGGAAGACCTGCCCCGGGGCAGTGATGCTCAGCGCGGAAACATTTCCCGCGCCCGCTGTACAGGGTATGAAGTCCATCCTTTTGAAGGCACCGTCCATCCGGTCCTTCGAAGTGGGGGCCCCCCCTACGTCCTCTCTGCGACTGGCGAAGATCCTTCTCGCCCCAGCAACTCAAGGAGTGAAGGTCAGCCTCGCTCCACTCGCACCGACCATGGAGGCCTTCCCCATGCTCCTGCCGGTTCCAATAGAGGCCCCTCCCACGTGGGTACTGTTCATGGAGGTCCTCCCCATGTACCCTTTGATATTTGCCCTGGTGCCCCCGGCACTCCGGCTGTCTCAAGTGGGGGCCCTCTCCGCCACGGCGCTAGTGCCGCCCCAGGGCTGCCTGATAGGGGTCAACCCTGTCCCGAAGAGCCACCCAGGGGCAAAAGAGCGGGTCGTCGCCACCACAAGAAGAATCCTGGGAAGGCCCAGGGGGGATCAAACCTGCCCGCTTCTCCGATTCGGAAGCGGAATGCGATTCAGCGATGGAACCTTCTCCCAGCTCCTCCGTATCAAGGACTGGGGCAGGAACCAGACGCGTCAGCCTCGTTCTCCCAGAATTTGAGGTCCACCGGATTCCCGTCTCTCTCCGCAGGTACATCCAGGAGGAAGAAATCCTGGGAATTCCGCAGGTTTCGACCGCGCAGTCACCGCCACCGTCACCCGAAGCGCCCTCTACCTCTACTCGGGATCACAAGGAGCTGTTTTGGGGGTCAACGGTGGTAGAGCCACGACATGACCGGACACCGGTAACGGCAATTCCAGTACCCGAAGCAGTGGCTGTTAGCCCGTCCTATCGTGACATTGTGGTCAGGTCACCTCGCTCTTCAGAGGAGGTCCCAGAGTACGGTGGCCAGTCTGCTCGCTCGCCGTATTCTCCACCGCCGAGTTTGCTATCCCAGAGGTCCGTCTCGGTACCGCTACCGGTCCCTCAGCCACCCCCGGTTGATGAGTGGGGAAATGTAGGGCCGAACCCCGAGGACGAACCCAGGAGCTTCTGGAGTATTCTTGCAGCCGACTACTTCCCAGAGAAGTTCTGGCCCACGGCGGCGCTAAATTTTCGCGTACCCGAGTCGCTTACCCCTGAAGAAGTGGGATGCTTTTGTCGGACCCTGTGGGCGACGCACTTCCGCCTCCGTTGGGAACGGGTAGTGTACCCCAGGAGTCGAGAGCACTTCGAGGAGATTGGCAAACAGTGCCGCCTAATTGATGCAGCGGCGCTCCTTGCGGCCCAGCACCCCAAGTCGCCCGGTCACCAGAGTGCCCTCCAACGAAAATGCATCCAGAGTTTCAAGGCACTCCGCAAGATCGTCAGGGAAGCCACCCCCCATGTGCAAGTCCGTGGTTGGGGACGCTATGCCGCTCTCCTCTTCGACCCTATCCGACGACAGCCCGATTCGCTATGCGACATTGAGGATATGCCCTCAAGAGGGGCCACAGTCCACATGGTCGACGTTGTGGATAAGGAAGATGAGCTTGAGTTCCTTGATGGGGACTTACCATCTGAAGGCGTACCGCCACTGCTCGACCCATCAGGGAGAGTCACCCGTCAGCAAAGGAACCTGCTAGGCCTCCCCGTACCCACCGAGTCACTGGCACTCGGTCGAAGCACTGGCAAGGGTAAGGAGCATGTCGGGATAGTCAAGCACTCCGATCCGTCCGCCTCCGTGCAGAAAACGGACGAAGACCCTGAGAAGGCCACGTTGCGCCAGCAGCTTGCTGAGCAGAAGAGGCTGGTCGACGAACTCTTGGCTGAACGCGCCGCAAAGCGACGACCCGACTACGGTAATCCCTGGCCGGGACAGCAGGGGCAGGAACAATTTCCCCCCGGTGAGATGCCTCCGGGCAACCCTGATCATGCTACTGCCGCGGACAGGGCGGAAGCCGGAACGTACGGCAAGATGTCGCGATACGTCTCGCCAAACCCCCCTGAGCGACGGGGCAATCTGAAGAACCCAACCTGGGTTCCCCCGGTCGCCCAACAGGTCGTCCAACCAGTCAACCCGCGAGCAGCAGAAGCCGTCTACCGTGTTGAAGAACCTGGCAATGCGCTTGTGGTTAGGGACCCCCGTCAAGACAGGGACCCCCACCCGGAGGACCTTATTGCGGCACTCACAGCCCGCCTCGAGGCGTTGGAGACACGGCAGGTGGCGGTCCCACCGGATGGCAAGCCTTATCCCGCGTGGGTGGATGATATGCCCGCGCCTCCGGGTTTTGGGAACCCCACTTTCTCGCCTTTTAACGGGACAGGGGACCCACCCCAGCACTTGGCTCATTTCTCTTCCAGGTGTGGCCCCATGCTGGGGACCCCGGCTCAGCAAGAAGCCGCCAAGCTCCGATGTTTTGTACAGACGTTGGAAGGTCCGACATTCGTCTGGTACAACCATCTCCCCATCGGATCAGTGACCGGCTGGGAGGATCTTCGCCGGCAGTTCTTGTACCAGTTTAGCTCCACCACGCGGAAGACCAGCATCGCGGACCTCTTTAAGTGCAAACAGAGGCCTGATGAGCGGGTTGCAGACTTCATTGCCCGGTGGAAAGGACTTACGTATTCTCTCGATATGCCGCTGACTCAGGAGCAATTACTGACGATGTGTGTGGGGAACGTAAAGACAGAGCTGGTACCCTCCTTGATTACCCAGAACTACCCTGGGGGGTTCAGAGACTTCTTGGATAAGGCCCAGCGCCTCGAGGAGGCCCTGCAACAGGCTAGTCAGGCACGTTTGCTGCCCCCTATGATCCCAGCCAGGAGGGCCGCCAGGGCTGAACCCGCCGCAGTGGCTCAAATAGAAGCCCCGAGGTAGCTGGAATTGTTACCGGCGGCACCACCCCCGCAACCCCACAGAGGTCCTCCACCTCAAGCACAGGCTCCTGCCCAGCAGCGACCGCCTCAGAACCGACAGGTTCCCCCGCGCAACGCGCCACCGCCACCTAGGCGAGACAACCAGGCGCCGCCCCCTCGGCAGGCCCCTCCGGTCCCTCGACAGGATCAGGCCCCCAGGGCCCCTTACCCGGAAAGAAAGTACCATACCTATTCGTTTAACGAAAATCAGGTCCCTGGTTACTTCCGAAGTGCTCTAGAGCAAGGGATCGTGCGTCTGCCTGAGTGCAGGAGGCCGGCAGAGGCGCATCTCACTGATCACCCCAACTACTGCCCTTATCATCGGATCCTGGGGCACACCCTCAAGAGATGCTATGTGTTTAAAGACTGGCTTCAGGACCAGGTCAACAACAACATAGTCAAGTTGGGCCCAGCGCCAGCGCAGGTGGCAGGCGTCTTTGCGGGATCGGAAATCGGCAGTGACAGCGAGGGTGAGTGGCAGCAGGTCCCTAGCCGCGGGTCCCAGAAATACGACAACTGGATGGCTCGAAAAACTGTCGTACGTGCCCAGGGTATCATCCGGGCACGCCTGAAGCAGTCGGAACCTTCAGAAGAAGTAGTTGGCGCCTCAACATCGTCTTCACAGTCGACCTCTGCCCAAAAAGGCAAGCAGCGGCGACGCAAGAAGAAGCAACGTGCACCGCCAGTGTCGTCGTCATCCCGCACTCTCGGCGACTTTATGCCTCCCGAAATGGGCATTCCCCCCAGAATCCGCCCAGCGGTGGATGACTCTTCGAGTGACAGTCAAGGGTACGCTTCGGTTAACACCGTGGAGCTGGTAAAGCCCTATATGACCCCCGACGAGGGGGAACCCCAGGCAGACCGCCCCAACGTTCCCAGCCGACGTCGACGTCAGCGGAATCGCAATCGCGCCGGTCACCGAGGTATGTCAGCAGGAACTTGTGACCAAGCCGTGCACGCTACCGAGACCAGGCAGCAGGCTCAGCGCAGATCTCAGCACGCGCAGACCCATCCAGCGCCCTTGGCTCTACCTCCACCGCTGTTCGTGTTGCTGGATCAGGGAGAGCCGCCTCGTTCGTATCACAGCCAGTCTCGCCCGGCGACGGGCCAGCCCCCGCTGTTCGACCATAGCCCGGCGACTACTCTCCAGGATTCTACTAGCAGGCAGCAGGATGTACCCAGTGCTAGCCGACCGCCAGTTCAACTAGCAGGACCCGCTATGCCTCCAAATGCCGAAAAACCACCTGTAAGCAGAGGTTCGCGTTTGGCACGCAAGTATGATGTCCTAAAGCACCTAGCCGGCATTCGGGCGAGGCTTTCCATCCTTGAGGCCCTGTGCTTGTCATCCGAGATGCGCGAGGCACTTGCCGAGGCCCTAAGGAGCCCCCTCCAGTTCGAGACGGAAGTGGCAGCCGCAGAGGCCTTCCATACCGAGACGATTGAAAACGCCGAATGTCAGGCGGTTATCTCGTTCTCTGGTGAAGATGAAGACCCTCCTATACAGGGGCACATTCGCCCACTGTATATCACTGGCCACTTTAACGGTGTGGAAGTCCGTCGCTGCCTCGTTGACACGGGTTCCGGAATCAATCTAATTCCGACCCGGACGCTGCGAAAGCTGGGTTTGTCCGAAGGTGATTTGACTCCCTCTGACCTCATGATTCAGGGGTACGACAGGACAGAGCAAACCCCGGTCGGCAAGATCCGTCTGAAGACCCAGTTCGGTGGCTTAATTGCCAGCACCGAGTTCATGGTTGTTTCTCAGGACACCGCCTACAACGCATTGATGGGCAGGCCATGGCTCCATCTGCATGCAGCGGTTCCCTCGTCGTATCACCAGTGCCTTAAGTACTCGCTCAACGGTCGAGTAGGCGTGCTCCAAGGAGACGCGTCCCCTTTCGCTTCTTGTGAGGCCCGCTATCTGGATGCGGGTTATTATAAAATTAAGGACAAGTAGATCCTGGTCAGCGAGGATGAGCCCGCCCCAATCACAAGTGATCCCTGGGCGAGCATGGACGACGCCTACATCCTCCCGATCCACCGGTTGGAGGCCACGACCCCCGACATGGGACAATGTTTCGTTGTTTCGGGTACGCAAGGAAGGCATGTTCCCGCGTCCAAGCGACGGCGGAAAATCACCTCGTACTCCTACATCAACCAGGCTCGGGTCATCCCGGAATCTCCTACCCCTGTACGGTACCGGGATGTCAAGCTCATGACAACGGCGGTGCGCCATACGTGTCTATTTCGCCGGGCTGGAATCAACCGACTCTGGCCGACACGTCACCACTACTTTGATATCATCAAGCGTGGCCCCTTAGGCCGAAGGCCGGATGGGATAGGATCAAATGCATTCATTGCTATGGTCTCCACGACGAGTGAGTCTCCTGATGTGATGACCGCTGCTGCCCAAGCCGGCACCAGCTGCCCCTCGGGTCTTGAGAGCCCGGAAGTACCTTCCGTCACGGGAAATCCCCCCACAGCTAGGGAGGAAGACTTGGAGGATGCTCCCCCAGCCTTTGAAGAAGGCGTCTCTACCACGGTCGATGAGCTGGTACAGGTGAACCTTGGTAGCGAGGCAGATCCAAGACCCACATTAATCAGTGCGGCCATGTCCCTCGAGGAGCGGCAGCAGTATGTAGACTTCCTCAAACAGCACCGCGATGTGTTTGCCTGGAGTTACGATGAGATGCCAGGGCTGGATCCCCAAGTGGCCGTCCACCGTCTGGGCCTCCCAGTAAAACATCGTGGGTTTAAGCAGCCGCCCAGGAAAATGCACCCTTCCCATGGCGCTATGGTTGAGGCCGAAGTTGATAAGCTAATCAAGGACAACTTCTTCAAAGAGGTCCAGTACCCCAAATGGCTCGCCAACATTGTGCCAGTCAGGAAGAAGAATGGGCAGATTAGAGTCTGCATCGACTTCCGCGATCTCAATCGCCACTGCCCGAAGGATGACTTCCCACTCCCGGTGACAGAGTTGTTGATTGACGCCACGGCCGGGTTCCAAGCCCTCTCTTTCATGGATGGGTATTCCGGGTATAACCAGATCCGGATGGCCCCCGAATATGAGGATTCCACTACCTTCAGGGCTCCCCAGGGCACCTTTTGCTACTGGGTAATGCCATTCGGTTTGAAAAATGCAGGTGCCACTTATCAGAGGGCCATGCATTGCATATTCAAACCGATCCTCGGGACATTGGTGGAATGCTACGTGGATGACCTTGTAGTCAAATCATATCAGCGCCAGGACCATCTCAAAGACCTTGAGAAAGTGTTCGGTTTCCTCCGTTCTCGTCACCTGAAGATGAACCCACTGAAGTGTGCCTTCGGGGTCACCTCCGGGAAGTTTCTGGGCTTTGTTGTCAGATACCGAGGTATCGAGATCGACCCGGAGAAGATAAAGGCCATCAGCCAAATGCCTCCCCCGAGCAACATTCGGGAGCTTCGAGGCTTGCAAGGCCACTTAGCCTATATACGCCGATTCATTGCGAACCTAGCCGGCAAGTGTAAGCCCTTTTCTCGGCTCATGAAGAAAGGCGCTGCCTACGAATGGGATGAGGAGTGTCGGATCGCCTTCGAGGAAATCAAGCAGTACCTGCTCCAACCTCCGGTCTTGATGCCACCCGTCTCTGGAAAGCCACTGGTCCTTTACGTGACCGCCCTGGAGAGATCCCTCGGCGCGCTGCTCGCCCAGAAGAATAACAAGGGCACTGAGAACATTCTCTACTATCTCAGTCGCATGCTTCTCGATACGGAGGTCAGATATTCCCTTATCGAAAAGAGCTGCCTTGCGCTCGTCTTCGCCGTGCAGAAGTTGCGACACTACCTGCAACACCACGAGGTGCAATTGATCTCTCGGGTGGATCCGCTGAAGTACATCCTGAACCGCCCCATGCTGACCGGCCGGCTAGCACGGTGGGCGGTGATTCTCCAGCAGTTTGACATCAGGTTTGTGCCTCAAAAGGCCGTCAAGGGACAGGCATTGGCAGACTTTTTAGCTGCCCATCCAACCTCCGCGGATCAATCCCTGGACCTGGATTTTCCCGACGAGACGATCCTCTCGGTCGATCACGCTGTCCCGTGTTGGCAAATGCATTTCGACGGCGCCTCCCGGAGCCCCACTGGTAGAAGGCTCAACGACCCCAAGCTCAACAGAGTGGGTGTGGGTATTGTTTTCATTACCCTGACGCAAGCCGTCCTGCCGTACTCCTTCCTGTTGTCAGAAGGTTGTACGAACAACGAGGCAGAGTACCAAGCTCTCATCACCGGCCTCGAGTTGGCCCTTGAGATCCATGTACCCCATCTACATGTGAAGGGAGATTCTGAGCTGGTAATCAAACAGGTTAATGGCGACTACGTCGTCAGGAAGCCAGAGCTTGCACCGTTGCTGGAGTACACCCTCCTCCTAATGGCACAGTTCTCTCCTCGGCCAGAGGTTACCCATGTCCCGCGGTCGCAGAACGGCCAAGCGGACGCCCTAGCTGGCTTAGCCGCATCGCTCGCAGAACCCGAGCAAGATGATTTGGTCATACACGTGGCCCACCGTAGAGTCATTGCTCCCGTCACCCAAGAGGACCGTGATAGCCTACGGGTAAGTCATCTCACCGCCGGACCCTCCGTATCAGGAGTCCCGGGTTCGTCAGACGCAGTGGTTGAAACGACCCCCGATTGGAGAGCACCTTTTGTCGATTATCTCCAAAATGGCCAGCTCCCGGACAACCGGGCCGAGCGCGAGCGAATCCGACGCCGCACACTTCAATTTACCCTCCAGAGCGGCCCCAGTCTTGAGCAGACCCTCTATAAACGAAGTTTTGATGGTGTCCTCCTCCGTTGCATCCAAGGAGTAGAGATACCTCAAGTCATGCAAGAGGATCACACCGGTTCCTGTGGCGCCCATCAAGCTGGGCCGAAGCTGTCCCATCAAATCCGGAGGCTAGGGTACTTCTGGCCCTCCATGATCCACGATTGTATTGGATACGCCAAGAGATGCCACGCGTGCCAAGTGCACGCCAACTTCTTGCATCGGCCGCCAGAACCCCTCCACCCCACCAAGTACTCTTGGCCATTTGCGGTATGGGGACTCGATGTAGTGGGACCGTACCCGCCGGCAACAGCCCGCCAGTGTAGGTTCATCCGGACTGCTACAGATTTCTTCTCCAAGTGGGCAGAAGCAGTTCTGCTCAAAGAGGTCAAGGCCCGTTCCGTCGTCGACTTTGTGAGCTCCAACATCATCCACCGGTTTGGGGTCCCTCACGCCGTCCTCACTGACAACGGCACCAACTTCCGAGCAGCTGAATTGAAGAAATTGTACGCTAAGTACGAAATCCGGTCAAACCATACCTCCCGCTACCACGCACAGGCGAATGGACAGATCGAGGCATTCAACAAGACCCTCTCTAACATTCTGCAGAAGATGGTTGGTCAGAACAAGAAGAGTTGGCCGGACAAGCTCCCCAACGCCCTTTGGGCTTACCGGACGACGACTCGCAACTCTACCCAGGTGACCCCATATTCCCTGGTGTATGGAGCTGAGGCCGTCCTACCCATTGAGATCCAGCTGCCGTCGCTACGCACGGCAGTTTATGATCACCAGACATCAGATGAGGTAGCCGAGATCCGTCTAGCTGAGTTAGAGGCACTGGACGAGAACCGGCTTCGTGCCCTGCACAATCTAGAAAGGCATCAGGACAAGATGGCAAGAGCTTTTGACAAGAAGTTTTTTCTCCGCTATTTTCTACAGGGTGACCTGGTGCTGGCCCTGCGAGCGCCAATGATTCCCGGAAGGAAACCGCCCAAGTTAGAACCCAAATGGGAAGGGCCTTATATCATCCATAAGGTTTACCCCAATGGAGCATACTCCTTGGTGACCACAGATGGAGAGCGTGTAACCCCCCCCCCCCCCCCACCAATGCCAGATTCCTCAAGCGATACTTTGCCTAGGGCAAAAGTGGTCCTGCATGACCCTAAACTGCGAGAGGGTCCTGCATGACATTAAACTGCATTGGTCCTGCATGACCCTAAACTGCGAGAGGGTCCTGCATGACATTAAACTGCACTGGTCCTGCATGACCCTAAACTGCGAGAGGGTCCTGCATGACATTAAACTGCATTGGTCCTGCACGACCCTAAACTGCGACTTGGTCCCGCATGACCTTAAACTGTATCTCCGTCCTCACTGCAAGACGTTAAACTGCAAGTCAGTCAGTTCTTCCTGACCGAGGCTCAGCCTCAGGCCCCTCGGCCTCTTTGGGCCCCTCGGCCTCTTTGGGCCCCTGGCCCCGTCTCCACCGAGGTCTGGCCCCAGGCCCCCCTCGTGTCTCTCCGACTCACCCTCTTACGGGATTGTACGGTACAGTGTAGGACTACGTTCTCACGTTGGGATCATGTACCATGCCGCACACATCCCCGAACGAGATGCCCCTCGTCCCGCATGACGTTAAACTGCATGTCAAGAACTACGTACGGCTTGATTCCCATCTTCATGGGATACGTAGGAACGCTCGGACGCCTTGTCTCGAGCCCAGCCCCAAGCTTCTCTCTTCCACTATTCCCCCTGGGAATGGTCTCCCTGGAGGATCTTTGTGTAGCAGGGCCTCGGCATTCTTGGCCCCGCTCATGCAACCCCACTCACGCAAAGATTGTAAAGGTCGCACCATGCGCCCACTCCCGTTCTTCTACCCTCCCACGTCCTCACCGCATGACGCTAAACTGCATGGCCTTCAAGAACTACGTATGGCTTGATTCTCATCCTTATGAGATACGTAGGAACGCCCGGACATTTCGTCCGTTGGCCCAGCCCAAAAGCCAAAATCTTCCCCTCAGGTCAAGACACGGCAGGGTGCACACTTTTGCCCCGACCCACGTCGAGCAAGCCTCGACCCGGCTACACATTCCCCCCTGGAGGTGTTTTCCCCCTTCGTGGATGGATTCACACCCGGAGGGGCCCCCAAGAACGACCTGGATACAAATCCCAAGGGCTCTCCTACCGATACGGGCCAACGCCCCCGAGGGTTTTTCAAGCAACAAATCGAAACAAGTCCCGCGTTGTGAATTTGGTCAGCGGTCGACGCTCATTTGTTGCCCCCATGCGGGTCACCATAGGAATGTTGTGTTTCGAATATGGTCAACAGTGATTCATTCTGCCCCATCCTGAGGTGACAAACTTCCCCAGGTGGTGCCAGTGATCGGGCCCACAGCCCAGGATTCCTCACCCGGAGCGTACGGTGTGGTGTAGGACTACGTCCTCATTCACGTCGGGATCATGTACCATGTCGTACGACTCCCCTTCCGAGGCTCAGCCCTAGGCCCCTCGGCCTTTCCAGGCCGCGGCCCAGGACCTATCTTATAGGATTGTACGGCATGGCGTAGGGCTATGTCCTCAAGTCGGTTTTTCGCCATACTGTACACCTTGCTTAGGGATATGTTATTCCCCTCCTCGTCCGGTATGACGTTAAACTACATTTCAAGAACTACGTGTGGCTTGATTCCCATCCTGATGGGATACGTAGGACCACCTGGATGTCCAAGATCCAGGTCCAGCCCCATTCCTCGGGAATCCTCATCCCATTTTGGCCCCCTGGCCTATCCTTCCTCCATGAGGGGATCATATGGTGCGGTTTGGGATTATGTCCTCATTCACGATGGTCTCGTGATGACCACGCCATGCTCCCCCCCCTGCTGATTTGTTTTGTCGATCCCTCTTTTTCGGCGGTTCTCCAATGTGCTTAAGAGTACTCTGGTTCATTACCTGGAATGCCAAGCTTTACTCGGACACGTCCGCACCCGCTTTCCAGGCTTTGCGTATCCCCGCATCAGGGCTTTCACCATCTTTCACACCTGGAGGGACCCCCAAGAACGGCCTGGATACAAAGCCCAAGGGCTCTCCTACCGATACGGGCCAACGCCCCCAGGGTTTCGGACGACAAATCGATAAAATCCCGCGTTGCGAATATGGTCAGCGGTCGATGCTCGTTTGTTGCTCCCACCTCAGGCTAACGCGATACAGACGCTGTGTTTCCTTCATGGATAACAGTTTTCCTCTGTCGTCACGCCAACCCATTAAGCCCAAATGCCGGGTACACAATTCACACCCTTCATCACTTCATCGTGTCCAAGTAGAATTTCGGGACTCTTGGTACCTTTCCCCCGTGCACGTCTGCGCGTTTGAGGAACAAGCTACATCAAAGGTGTCCTTCGGAACTCTCTGCTGACTCCCCTTTAATGGATGCCCCAAGTATTGCGATAAAGATCCCCCCCTTGTTTCCCACACCGAGTTTATCTCACGTCGGCTTAGGGATTGGGTTGACCTCTGTGCTTGCTCGGGAGTTCTCACCACCCACGGTCCGAGCTCTAAGACCATAAACTAAGACTCTCATCTGGAACTACGTTCAAGACCCCTTGTCTCCGAACCCAGCTTGAGTTCAGAAAATTTACCTCTCTAATCCTGCCTTCAGGACCCCGATCACAGGACTGCGGGGCGCAGTGTAGGATTACGTCCTCATTCGTGTCGGGTACGCAATAGCTGCACCACGCACGCCCCCATTCTGAGGTTCAGTCCTCCTATCCCCTGTCCTGCATGACATTAAAAGGCACCCTTTCAGAACTACGTGTGGCTTGATTCCCACCCTAATGGGATACGTAGGACCACCTGAATGTCTAAGGTTCGGGTCCAGCCCCACCTCGGGGAGATCTCCTGATTTCCCGGTCACCTAGGCCACTTGGTCCATCCCTCTCCAGCAGGGGGTGCGTAGGTATGATACAAGGTTGTGGGCATCATGCCCCCCTTCCCCTGGGAATATGCCATCTCTCGATCACCCTCAAGGTTGAGTCCCTTGGCTCCCTGTAGTGGTTCACCCATGTGTTGAGAGTACTCTGGTCTAGGACCAAGAGTGTCAGATTCAACTTGGTCAAGTTCCTTCCACTTGTCAAGCTTCGTGTTCCCCTCTATTCGGACTTCCATCATCTTTCACACCCAGAGGGACCCCCAAGAACGGCCTGGATACAATGCCCAAGGGCTCTCCTACCGATACGGGCCAACTCCCTCCAGGGTTTCGGACAACAAATCGATAAAATCCCGCGTTGCGAATATGGTCAGCAGTCGATGCTCGTTTTGTTAGTCCTCATTGCAGGCTAATGCGACAGGATGCTGTGTTGCGAACATGGTCAGCAGTAATCCTCTGTCGTCACGCCAGCCCCTTCAGTCCTTGAATGTTGGTTGCATGATTCACATCATTTTCCACCCCATCATGTCCAGGTGGAATCTCGACACTTTTGGCGCTATCCCTCAGTGCACCTTTGCATGCTAGGGGGACAAAGCTGCAACCTGGCGTCCTTTGGGACTCCCATGGTCCGAGCTCTAAGACCATAAACTAAGACCCATTCGGGACTACGTTCAAATTCCCATCCTCATGGGACACGTAGGACCACCCAGACGCCCTGTCTCCGGGTACAACCCATTCAGGAAGCCAGTCTCTCTCCCTGTTTTACCTCTGGATGGCGTACAATTTGATGTGGGATCATGTCTCTGTCAAATGTGTTTTATAAACACTGCGCACATTTCCCGCCTAGCATCGTCTCTACTACGTCTGCGCTGCATGACGATAAAATGCATGCTTGGTCCTATCATACGACCTTAAACTGTGACATTATCGTCCTGGCCGCACGACGAAAAACGGCACCGCATTGTGGTGACCTCGCTGTAGAGGACATCACGTTGGGTACTGGCCACGCGCCATGCCATTTGTCAACGCCCATCACGGCTTGATTCTTGTGGCGACATCACGACCTACAGTCCTAGGCCTGTCGCTTCACACAAAAAAAAACCATTCACCTCAAAGAACAAACAAGATACATCAAATTCCGCTTCTTTTAGTGCAAGGGCCACGTCCGCACTTCCCCTTTCCCCTGGCACTGGTACCTTACCCTGCCACCTTCGAGAACTACGTATGGCTTGATTCTCATCCTCATGAGATACGTAGGAGCGCCCGGGTACTTCCCCGCGGGTCCAGCCTAACCCTGGTGTTCGGTCCCTCGACTCGAGCTCATTCACGTCAGGTTGTGATGTCATGCATCCCCTGATCCCTTTTTCCAATCCATGGTCCGAATTCTATGACCATAAACTAAGATTTCCCCAAGGGAAAGGAATCTGCCCCCTCTCTCTAATACGTTTCGTTGACGTATTCAGATGTGTTTCGATAAAAAGCCCGAAGCATGGGATTTTCACAAGGACATTCCCCTCATCCCATGACCAAGCTTCGTGAGCTCACTATTTGGATCCTCATCCTCTTCCACATCCAAAGGGACCCTCGAACGACGTGGATACTAAGATTAAGGGCTCTCCATGAATGCTGGACCTAAGGGCCCTTCAATCGTTTCAGGCCAACGTCCCCATGGATCTCTGACAACATTTGTGACACGGTCCCGTGTTTCGAACATGGTCAATGGTCGACCCTCATTTGTTTGTCCCCATTTCAGGCTAACGCGATAGGATGCTGTGTTGCGAATGTGGTCAGCAGTAGTCCTCCATCGCCACGCCGTCACCATCGTGATCCGAATCTCGAGCGTCATGATTCACACATTTCCACTCCCTCATGTTCAAGTGGAACTCCACCATACTCGGCTCTTTCTCTTCGCGCATCTAGATGCGCTGAATGATCGTGTTAGTGTCATTGGGCCGGTAGTCACCGAGCATCCCTTTGCCCCAACCTGCCCCTCTCTGCGTCGGGAAATTCCCACCACTACTACTTGTTTCCCACACCGAGCATGACTCACGTGGGCTTAGTAGTTTTGGCCGGATATGTACCAACACGGTTAGGCTGCTCCTCGTCCAGTACGACGTTAAACTGCGCTTCCAGAACTACGTGCGGCTTGATTTCCATCATCACGTGGGATACGTAGAGACGCCCAGGCATTTTGCCTAGGGTTCAGCCCTAGGAATCACAAAATCCTGTTCCTCCTCATTTCTAGCCCTCTGGCCTGACCCCTCGGGGAGAACTATGTAGCTACAATTTTGCCCTGAACAAGTTCAGGATGCCCCAAGATCCCATTGGGAAGCGATAGATCCCCTCTCCAGAGAGGCCCTGTCCCAAGAAGGAATGATCCGTGATCAGGTCGATGCGCCCATCTGGCGTGCTCCCTCCGCGGTGGTGCAACTACCGAGGTGTTGGATTATGTTTGAACAAGCCACCACTCCATGTTCCACACTTTGCGTGTCCCTTATTCGGACTCTCGTCCTCTTTCATGTCTGGAAGGACCCCCTAACAGTATGGATGTATGACCTATGGTCCACCAACTGTCCTGGGCCAACGCCCTGAAATATTGATCGACAACATTTGTGACACGGTCCCGTGTTTCGAACATGGTCAACGGTCGACCCTCATTTGTTGTCCCCATTTCAGGCTAACGCAGTAAGGATACCGTTTGTCCGCCACGGTTAGCGGGTGTCCTTTATTGTCACGCCATCCCCACAGTGTTCCGAATTTGGGCATCGTGATTCACACTTCCCATTTTCACCTGTTTGAACCGGTTTCAGCGCCCCTGGTGTTGCCCCGATCGTGCATAAGAGCACATTGGAGAAACGGTAATTCGGCTATCCTGGAAGTTCCTCCTCCGATCAAGCCTTCCCCATCTTTCGGGAATCTGGACTGGTTTGAGGGAATTGTCGTCAAACGTCCCGCAAACATTGCAGGGATACAACAAGGCAATTCAACAGTGGAAATCGTGCGTACTACGGAACTCAAAACAAAGGAGAAAGAAAGAGTTGGAGCACAAAAGTGTTAATAAAATCTTCTTTCGAGTTCGCTACAATACTCGGGGGTTGACTTCCCCCATGGACGGGTTGACTCCGTCAAAAGAGCGTTGCAGCTCCGCCACCCGTTGACTTGCGGCGTCCAGAGCCTGTTGCCGCTGATTTAACTCCCGCTCCTCTTCAGCAGCGGCGGGGCGTAATCCGTCAACCCTGGCCCGGGCCCTTTCCACCTCGTCCTGGACGACAGCCATCCTTCCAGAGGTCTGCTCCATATGCTCCTCAGCCTTTGCCAGTTGGGCCTTCAATCGTAAGACCAGCTCAGACTGTGCATCGAGAGTGACTGAAAGCTCGTTGGCCCGGATCTGCATCTGTTGGACCTCGCCTTCAGCCTCCTGGAGCTTCCTGATGCTGGTCGCCTTCCTCCGCTGCCATCCCACACTCAGCCCACGATCATGCTCCCGGATCTTCTCAGCCATGAGGTCTCGGATGAGCGCGTGAGGGCGTTGGGCATCCACTCCCCCGGCACACAGTTCGCGCAACCGTGAGCGGAGCCTATTCATTTCGGCCAGCCATTGCACTTGGGGAGTGTCCCTGATAAAGCGCGTGATCAGCTTCCCCGACCGGCGGCGGACTATGATGCTGTCTTCCTCGTAAGAGGCTGTTTCATCCCAATCCGCGCGGTCAGCGGGCTCGTACACAGGATATGCCTGCAGGAATTCCTCAGCGGGATCCGCATCTGGTGTTGAGTCTGGTACGACACCTGACGCCGGCACAGGCACGACAGGACTGGGACTGACCGGTTGATCCTCTTCCTCGGAGTCCACCTCGATGTCTTCAGGTATGACCCTGCTGGTGGTCCCGCCAGTGATGGTGTGCGCCGTAGTTGGAGGAGGTGAAGGGACTATCGTCACCATCACCGGCATGCCCCTGGGAGGGACGCCGCCAGACATCCCAACCAGCCTCGCCGCAGCAGCCCACGCCAGTCAGAGAACTGTATGACAGAAAGAGACATAAAAGTTAGTCGACATGGCCCACGTGTGGCAATGAAGAGACCGGTGGAGGAGACTTACGAAGATTGACCTCCGAGCACTGCTCCCGGACCGGTACCGATGGGACTCCAAGACGAGGCCCCCCGTATACTGTTGGAAGGGCTGGAGAGTCCAGAGGAGCCACCTCAGACCCCCTGGTCCCACCAGATGCAGAACTGGACGCAGCCATAGGCGCGGGTTCTGAAGGTCCCGCATCGTCACCCGCCAAGGAGCGAGAACGAGGCCTACGAACAAGTTCCTCCTGCATGACCCAAACATTGGTAAGAAGTCCGTAGGGATTCAAAAAAAAGATTGTAAGAAGAGAAGTTCGGAATGTTACCTCGAGAGCCTCCGCGAAGTCGTCGGATTCTGAGCTTCGGTCTCCGACCTCTCCCTCCTCCAACGGGCTCCCTCCTCCAGCCTCGTCCCCCTGAGAAGAGTCCCCTGATTCCTCCGGCAAGGGGAAGCGCTCCCTCAGATCGGCAGCCGATGGCTGTGGAGGGACCGTCTGGTTCAACAGTACCCTCACCCGGTCTGTCATTGGGCGAGGGGCACCACTGGAGTGGATGTAATCCTCCAGCTCGTTCAAGTATTTCTCCGCCTCCGCCGGAGACACCATGAATCCAGCCCGGACTGGGCCTATGCCCGGTAGTCTCATCCCGAGGCGATTCAGGTGGGCCCACATCTCAGATGGGCTGAGGAATTGCCGGTTGACGTCCCAGACGTCCCAAGCTTCCGGAAAGACAGCATCTTCTGCCATGTCAATGTGACGCAGCCGCTTCCCCGGAGCCTGAGCGGATACCCGACGGAATCCCCTCGGTGGCCGCCCCTCCGGATGACCTTGCTCTCCCGGAACCACCGGATCCGCCACTGCTGCCATACCCTCGGCCGGTGCGGGTCTCTCTGCCATGGCAGCCCCGCTGCCACGGGCGGCCCTAGCTGCCCTCCGACCCCGACCTCGAGATAAAGGAGGCCCACCGTCACCGACCCGGATTGTTGGCTGCTTCAGCATCTCCCCAGGATAAGCGGCCTCCCAGCTAATGGCGTACTCCTTCACTAAGCCGAAGGCGGCGGTGGGTGGAGGTAATGTGATCTGCATCTTTCCATCCTCACGTGTGAACATGATCCACAGCTGCCTCATCACACACGGGTGCCCCTCGTGACGCACCTCCCAGTATACCTGCGGGGTCAGCCGCTGGAGGCACCGGAACTGCCTCGCAAAACGGTGTGGGGTGTACGGTTCACAGATCGGCTCACGATCTATCCGAGCCACCAAAACTCCACCTCGGAAGGCCAGGAGGTAAGCCCGATGCTCTTCCGTTCCCCGTCCATCATCAGTAAGCCTTCCCGTCGGCAGTGGAAAGGGATGAAAGTTGAACTCGTCCGCCCTCCACACCCTATTCAGCACCATCGGAACGGCCAGTTTGAATGGGATCCTCCCAACTGCGTTCAGGATGGAAGGGCGAAAGTCTGATCCCGGCGGCGAAATGGGGTTTGGATACTCGTAAATCCCCCTGATGTGCGCCGCGATCCACCCATACAGGAGGTGGAAGGGCCCGCATATTCTTGGCGGCTTCTTGCCCTCGCTGATACGTCGCAGCATTCTGTATAGCTTGGCGAGCATCGGGATCCCCATGTTGATCCGCTGCCCCATGGCCAGCATCGAGGCCATGATGAACGAGCTGGGCCGTACCCCCATGCTTGTATCTCTCACTGGTAGGATCCACCCACATATGAGAGCCGCGATGAACGCCGCCAGCCTAACTATTGGCTGTTGTTCGGTGCTGACGCTGAAACCCCAAGTCTTCCATTGGCTGTCCTCCAAAACCCGCCAATACGAGTGCCCCTTACCCTGCTGGGCTGCCCTCGGACAAGTTCGAGGCCTTGGAGGGAACTCCCGATTCTCTGGAAAGTTCAGGAAACACTTGAACCACCTCTTGAAGTGGACGTCCCTCACGGCCTCCTTGTCCTCTCCAGGGACAAGCGCCATCAGCGCTGACGCCAGCCATGGCATTTGCTCAGCATCCCCCCATGCACTGATGACGGGGAGGAGCTCGTCGTACATGGCCCCCAAGATCGGGACCCCAGAAACCTGGTGGACATCCCACAGGCTGATGCCCACCTCCCCGTGATGCAGATGAAAAGTGTTGGTCCTGGACGACCATCTACTCAGCAGTTCCGGCATCAGCTGCTTTGGCTGGTAAATGTGGAACTGGGAGGCCCATGCCGCCTCGTACAATCCCACTCTCCTCAGCTCAGCCTCGAACTCCTCGCATGAGGCGCCTACCCAGTAGGCCCAGGCCCAGTCGTCGGTAAAATTGCCGCCCTGGCGCAGGTCCCACTCATCGGACCATCCCTTCTTCGGATCCTGCAGAGCCGCCTTCAGCACGGTGCGGTAGAGAGGAGGGGATGTCTCCGATTGCAGTGGCCTCCCGTCAATGTCGTTCACATGATTGTAGAGACAATCGGCGGTGACGGGTGTGAAATCCTCCCGCGCGTGACCATCGGCCGCCCTGAACCATTGGTATTGGCACGGTGTGCTCCTGAACCAACAAGTTGGTTCATCCCTTCCAGCCTCAGGGATGAAGACGTCATCCCTCAGCCCGAAGCCGTACAACGGCAGCTTTTTGCACTGTGGATAATCCTTCTGACCTTCCGACAGCAGATCTGTCAGAGAAGTGTGGTCTGAATGGCTGCGAACCATTTCCCCCAAGCCTGGACGGTTGGCCATCTCATCCCGGCGAGCAGCATCTGCGAGCACTCCCAGCACAGCTTCTTGATGGGCCATCTTTAATGTCAACCCTTAGAAAAGTTTTTCCCCCTGGATCGCGAAGCTCGACCGCGAAGCTCGGCCGCGAAGCTCGACCGCGAAGTCAGATCGCGAAGATCGGTCGCGAGACGAAGCCGCGAAGTCTGGCCAAGGCAGACAGAGGTTCTCTTGGCGCGGACGCGGAGTCGGAGACTCGCGGTTCGCCGCGAAGCTCGATTCGTGGAGTGCTGTCGCGGAGTATGCGGAGCTTCGCCAAATCGAGAGCGCACAAAAAGACAAGACGCGTGAAGACAAAAGAGGGAGGACCCCCTATTTATAGGCGATGACCTCGGAGCATCGCGGCACGCCTCACCCGCGCGAAGCATCGCGGCGCGTCCGGATCCGCGGCCCCGATGAGCATCGCGGTCCCCCTTCGCGATGACGCATCGCGAACCACCGACAGTTTTTGGCGATTGTCCCTCAGACTTCGACCCTTCGCCCTCCGCGGCTCCAAGTCTGAGGGGGGCATTTGTTGGCGCCAAAAATATGGCCCGAAAGGAAGGAATGAAAAAGACAGCCGGCGCGCTGCCTCGCGAAGCACAGCCGCGAAGCACAGCCGCGGAGCCCGTCCACGGAGCCCCGCCGCGAAGCGTCCCGACCATCGCGGCCCCGCGAAGCTCCGGAGGCGATAATCCTCCGCGAACTGGTTTGACGTTCGCGAGCCGCCGCGAAGCTCCGGAGGCGGTAATCCTCCGCGAATCCTTTTGACGTTCGCGAGCCGCCGCGAAGCTCCGGAGGCGGTAATCCTCCGCGAACCGGTTTGACGTTCGCGAGCCGCCGCGAAGCCCAGAAGGCGGCGCGCGAGCCCTGCATCGCGGCGCCCCTTCCCTATAAATACTCCACTCCCCCTGAGTCCCGCAGGACGGACAACCCGACCTTTCGGCTTCTCCTCTCCCGAATCGCGAAGCAAGATTTGCCCCGGGAATCATGAGCTCCGCGAGGTATTTCTACTTCGCGAGACGACTCTGATTTGTTTCGTCCTGAGCCCCTCTTCCATGAGGGATGCCCTTCGCGAAGCCCAAGGGCGTTCGCAAAGGAAGGGGATTCCCAAGGGAACCCGGGCAGCCGCGGAGCACTCGTGCTTCGCGAAACACCCAACCCATGCTAGTAATCCCTATGCCAAGGCAGGATAACTATGCATCACGAAGCACATTGCTTGGCAGGACCCTGCTTCACGAACCACTCCTTCTTCGCGAGGCAGTGCTCCGCGAACACTGTTCCACTTCGCGAAGCACCACCCACTCCCACCTATGCCCCGTGCTAAGGCCAAGGCACCCCACTTCGCAAAGCACACTCCTCTGCTTAGCGATTCCTCCTCCCGTGCGACCCTCCAGGTTTGCACGATGTGATTTCAAAGTCCCATGGACAACACCTCCCGTAGCGATGCTTCGCCCAATGCTCCTTCGCATAGGCACGCTAACGGCTATTGCTTCTTCGCATAGCCACGCTAACGTGGACCCCTCGATGGTTCCTCCCTCGACCCCCCTTTACTATGGCCTTACTGGTACCTTCCCTTCCCCAAGGACCAGAGGGGTACCGGTTATGTAAGCCCTAGGGGTGTGGAGTGAACCCACCTCGTCCGAGCTGCAGGACGTTAAACTGCCAAGCACCGCGTCCTCAACACATGACGTTAAACTGTGACCCAACCTCGTCTCCCTCACGAAGGGTCCCCCCCAGCTCTAGCATTCATTACACCGCTCGTCTCCACGGGAATGGAACTCTTCCGCACGTGGAATGAGATCCTCCTTGTCGGAGTGGTGTATGTTCGCAGGGGAAGGGTCGCCTCAGAGCGTAAATCCCTAACCTTTGGTACGGATGATTGCACCTGTGCATCTCGGTACTCCCCCACTACCAAGGTCAGTGGGGAACGTGATAGGGAACGAGGCACCTCCCATTGTCGGACCAAGGTCCATCTCTCCCGTGCTTTGTCGCACCATGGGCCTCCATCCTGGAGTAAGTCCCAACACCATGGGCCGCTCAACGCGTAAGCCCCTCTTCGCTTCTCACGGACGCACCCTTCGCGACGTGATCGTCAGGTCCTTGCAACCTCTTGTTTCTCACACCGAGCATGACTCACGTGGTCTTAGAGTGAGCACCGACCCTGACAAAGCCTCATCTGAACTACGAGGTCTTTGATCCATGTCAAGGCATGGTACGTAGGAAGCCTCTACGAGGTTCAAGCCCACCCATCTTTCACGTCGGGTTTCACCCCCGTCCAGCACGACGTTAAACTGCACCCCGGTCCAGCGGTAAGCCGTTGTGACCCACCTGAACTACGAGGTCTTTGATCCATGTCAAGGCATGGTACGTAGGAAGCCTCCACGAGGTTCAAGCCCACCATTAGTGGACCAAGGTCTGCTTTCACGTCGGTTTCCCGACAAACCCAGCCTCATCTGAACTACGAGGTCTTTGATCCATGTCAAGGCATGGTACGTAGGAAGCCTCCACGAGGTTCAAGCCCACCATCAGCGGACCAAGGTCTACTTTCACCTGAACTACGAGGTCTTTGATCCATGTCAAGGCATGGTACGTAGGAAACCTCCACGAGGTTCAAGCCCACCCATCACCCAATTCACGTCGTGTTCTACCTACGTCCAGTATGACGTTAAACTACATCCCGGTCCAGTGGTAAGCCATTGCGACCCGACCACCTGAACTACGAGGTCTTTGATCCATGCCAAGGCATGGTACGTAGGAAGCCTTTATGAGGTTCAAGCCCACCAATAGTGGACCAAGGTCTGCTTTCACGTCGGTTCACCGACACACCCACTCGTCGCTCTTTCACGTCGGGTCTCATTCCAGTCCAGCGGTAAGCCGTTGTGACCACTTGAACTACGAGGTCTTTGATCCATGTCAAGGCATGGTACGTAGGAAGCCTCCACGAGGTTCAAGCCCACCCGTCGTTCATTCACGTCAGGGTTCATTATCGTCCCGCATGACGTTAAACTGTATCATTCGAACTACAGGGACTTTGATCCATGTCAAGGCATGGTACGTAGGAATCCTACCAGAGGTTCAAGCCCAAGTCTCTTCGGACTAAGGTCCAGCTTCACGTCGGTTTACCGGCACCATCCCGAACTACGCGGACTTTGATTCCCTGCCACGGGGATACGTAGGAAGTCTCTTCAAGGCTCAAGCCCAACTTCGTTGTCGCCCCCCTGCGATGGTCCCATTTCATTCTCAACCGTCTCTGCTAGACGTTAATCTTGCAACATACCCTGTGTTGAACATGGGAAGCTGAGGAAAACCTCAGATACGTGTCTATGACATGTAATTCCCTGCGCTCGATGTGGGATGCCTCGGGCTTCCACGCCCTCGAGAAGCCTTATGATTGAGGATAACAGACATACATGCCAGGTACCCCAGTATCCAGACACGCTACTGATGCCTCAAACGTGATTACTCCCCTGACCGAAGGTTGCTGCCCTGACTGGACCCTTTGGAATGTCCCGACAGAAGCAGTGTAATTAACCGGCATCCATGGAAACATGACACCGGGAAGAGTTTCACGAACTACGTATTAAATCTATAAGGGAGACCCGGACTAGGTGACGAGTTCTGAGGAGGAATCCACAGGAGGAAGAACCGACATCCCATCATCCCGTTTCGATCAAGGAGCAGACGTACCTGAATAAGGAACGAATGTCGCCCTCCTTTGGAAAGCGGGAATGCGGGGCAACAAAGCCGCGCGTCCCACTCCCCCGCGGACGGATGTGCGCGCGCCCCGGCGAAAGCGTCGGAAACAGTAGTTTACGGCCTTGTGACCAGGACTATGTCATGATTTTTAACATCATGAGATTAAGATCTAGTTTTTTTTACTAGTCCTTATATTTAGACCATTGAATACACATTTCATTATATCCTTCTAACTATATATAGTTATTTTAGTGGTTTATGGGTCACTAAATATTGTTAAAGATGCTTTTTGGAGAAATTATCTATACAAAGGTGTTATAACATGATGATTATTTCCATTTCAAGAAGACATATAACCATGGGGAGGCTTTCCTTATAGGATGTGTTGAAAAGGGTTCCAGGAATCCAACTCCATAGTAATGCGAGTCAAACCATCTTGGTAGACAGCACCTTACAAGTTAGTGTTATTGTCAACATATATTAGATGTGTTGAAGATATTCATTATATAACGATTAGGATATAGTAATTGAGCATATTAGTAATGTTAGAATCATTCTTAATCATTGGTTGAATGTTTCAACATGCCTTCTTCAAATGAATTGGGGCATAATGCATGGAAGTATCTTGAGCATATCTTGGATCATATACTGTTGTAGGAATGTGATCTAATTCCTTGAATGCTACTAGAGTATTTCAGTGATATTTTATATTTATGATGGGGATATAACCTTGATTATGGGTGGTCTCTATGAATATATTTTATACATGGTTTAAGATGTCACGACCCTTCCTCGGGGCCTGTTCCATGACTACCCCAAGCCCGCCTTCCATAGGCCAGGGGCTGGCAACTAGCACCAAGGCGTAATTCCCGGTAAAAAGGGAAGTCATTGCCTTAGTAAAGTAAACAAACAACACAGAGAAAGCAAGAAGTAGAAGTAAATACTAAGTAAAAACTGGGTACAATAGTAAGTGCAGAAAAGTAAGTGGGCCAGAATACAAACCCAAACTGAAAGTAAAGTACAACTTGAAAGGGAAAACAAAAATTGAAAGTAAAGCCACAATGTCGAGCCACCCACTGGAAGTCCCACCTGAAGGGTGAGTACAGATGGCCTCCACAGCTCCTCGGGTCCAGCCGTCCGCTCCGAGCATGTCTCGCCCAGTGGCCCAACTCTAGGTACCGTCCTCCTCCGCAAACCTCAACCACAATCAACGATGTCCGTCGTCTACAACCAACACAAAATAGTGCAGGCATAGCCCATGCAGGTGTGAGTATAAGCTACTCAGTAGGGCCCCTGAGACCCCCGCAGTTCTCCCAGAATCTACGAAGGATAATCCCCAAAAGAAATATACAATCACGAAGTAACATCCGACACTGCTTAGGTATATGCCCATACATATACCAAAGTCACCAATTCCAGTCCGCTCCAACCTCCGAGCCCAAGTACAACCCAATCCACACAGGAAACCACAACCCAGTCCACACAGGAAAGCACAAAACAATCCATAAAGGAAAACAAAATAGGATTCATCTCACATAGGTATACTACTTCATAAGACGATAGAGATGATCAGATGTATCCACTGATTCATCTAAGCCGTCGGACCCACAAAGGATCGGTAGGTACTAAACTCCGCAATGACCCACACAGGATCGATCATGAAGTTGAAACCATAGCTATTGGGCAACTCCTTCTCTATCAAGTACAGTGGGTGTGCCACTACAACCAAGTGCTTCCCTCTAACCATGGACCGCTTTAGCACTCCACTTATCAAGTACTATGGGCCTGCTGCTACAAACAAGCGCTTCCCACCATGGGTCTGCTGCTACAACCAAGCGCCCCCCCTCATAGCCTCTAGAGGTACTCCTTCTGTTGAGTACCATGGTTCTACCGCTACAACCAAGCGCTCCTCTGTCGTGGGTCTGATGCTACAACCAAACGCTCCCCCATGCTGCTACAACCAAGCGCTTCTCCGTCGTAGGTCTGCCACTACATCCAAGCGCTCCTCCATCGTGGGTCTGCTGCTACAACCAAGTGCTCCCCCTCATTGCCTCCAGAGGTACTCCTTCTGTTGAGTACTACGGGTCTGCCACTACAACCAAGCACTTCTCCGCCGTGGGTCTGCTACTACAACAAAGCGCTTCCCACTGGGCTATCCGTAACACACTGAGTCGTTCGATCAGCAGTCTTCAAGTGTCAACCGGCTCTAGGGTTTCCGCACACAACATGATCATTCCGGGAGGGTCCACTCCACGAGCCAAGAGGTCGATGCATCAACTGACCTGTATTCCGGAGTTGATGTATCCCAAAAAGTACCATAGTGGTCACTATCGAACCCACGGAGGATTCTCGTACTGTCTTCATTGTCGTCGCAGACGCAGCCAGCTCTAGGGTTCCCGCACACAGCAAGCTCGTTCAAGAGGGTCCGCTCCACAATTTGAGGGGCTGATACATCAACTGACACATATTTTGGAGTTTATGTATCCAAAAGTTTCGTATCGTCAACAGGAACCCAACGTCACTGACGGCGCGTCAATCGGACGCCCGGTCTGAGAGTTATTGGCATTTTCGTCCTAGGGGCCCGGTTGGTTTTTATGTCATAACCAACCCGACCATACTCCACATGCGTCAAAACCTCGGGCGGAGTAAGACAAATGATTTTTCTCACTTAGAGGAATCCATCAATGTCGACAACACGTCAATCGGACGTCCAGAGCTCAAGTTATAAGCACTTCCGCTCCGAGGTCCCGGTTGGTTTCGTGAACGAACCAACCCAGCCGAACCCAAAGTATTTCAAAACCTTGAGTGTAATATATAGAAATGAGAATCTCGATCTAAGGATCACATCTCCGCTGACGGTGCGTCGATCGGAGGCTCGTAGCCCATGATATGGGCAAAAGACCAATAGGGGTCCGAAAACGGGGGGTCTGGGCCCGTAGTGAGCCGGCCCAACCCCCCCTGGGTCGACCCGACCCGGGTCTGGGTCCGACCCGGCCGGCGCAGCCCAGCCTGCGTGGCCCGGCCCGGCCTAGGCGCGACCCAGCTCGGCTGGCGTGGGCGCGGCCCGGTCGCGAGGCTGCTCGGCCGTAACGGCCGATAGGTGCGCAAGGGGTGTGCCGCCCCCTTGAAGGATCCGCGGCCCCGCGTGGGTGGGGGGGGGGGGGCGCCTCTCGCCAACGGCTGAGGACAGGTTGCCGTGTCCCACCTTTGCTGGTCCCGCGCAGTCGCGGGATTGTCGGTCCGCCACCGCGGCTTGAGCCGCGACGGTTATTCCCGGCGGCGTGCCGGCGGATTGCTCCGCGAACCACCGGACGAGTTCCGGTGGATGGAATTGCACTCCATCTTCGCCAAAGGCCACCCTGGGGTCCGTCCTTCACTTCGAGGACCTCACATCACCCGTGCGGCTTGTTTTTTCGTCATTCTCCATTTCGCGCACTAAGAACGAAAGGGCGGTGGGTTCGGACTTGTTCTTTGGTCCGCACACACCGCATTAGAGGTTTTAAAAGTCTCACAACAATCATTTTAACAAACTTTGGATATAATCACATGGATTAAAATGAACAAAAACCCCTACCTAAACGTTGTCATCGAACGTGAGTTCGTCACGGAAAAAGAGGATCGTCGCGTTGCGGAAGGAGCGTCGCTGTCATTGCGGTACACGGCGCTGTGCAGTCAAACTCCGAGGATTTAAAATCACACAGATTTAATTGCACCATTAAAACCCCCTACCTCAATCGGTGATGCTGAGGATATAATTCCTAAAGAATTAAAAGAACTGCAACCCCCTACCTCAATCGGTTGTTGATCAAAGATTGTCGAGGGAAAGGAACGTCGTGGAAGAAGCGTCGTGGAAGGAGATTCGCCGGCGTCGCGTCGTCGATCTCCGAGGGTTCGGCGTTCTTCGTCGCCCTTCGTCGGAGGCCGGCATTCTGCGCGCTCTTCGGGTTCTTCACTTTTTTCACGAAGAAGGATGAAGATCATTAATTTTTAGAGTTTCTCCAAATCCTCTCAACAAGCCACCCTCAAGTAAAACATGTGTTGGTCTTATTTTATTCAAATGCCAACAATTGAAAATAGATGTTAAGAAACGAATAATTAATTTGATGAATTAATTGTAACGACATAACTGCCAAATTAATAGGGGCATTTAGAATTTAAGAAAATGCACCAGTTGACTTTCATTTAAAAGAGGTTTTCACGGGTGTGTTACTTAGAGTGAAAGAAACGGTGGGGCTCGTGCGGGCCCCACCACACAAATATCCTACAAAGTGGGTAGGATATCGTGGGTCCCACCTTGTCTGCTTAATCTGGATTAAGTGGCTTTCAGTGAAATAAAATAAAGTGTCGCACCACTTTTATTTTATTTCTTAACTTAACCCCAAAAATGTAAAAACCACACCCAAGAAAACACAACTCTGGAAAACGCATTTCTAAGAAAATACCGGTGTTGCGGTTCCATCGGTGCCCTCAGAATTTGATTCCGGGCCCCGGTTCAAAAGTTAGAAAAATCCGCTTGTTCGTTCACTGAATGTACCTGAGCCAAACTTCAGAAAATGATTCCGGGCACACCGGGCCTCGGATTCAGGTGCCGTCTGAAACTGCGTTCTTGTAAAATTTCCATGAAAATTAAGAAAAAAATTTCCTTGTATTTTACGGGTCTTTACATCACTCCCACCTTAGGGATTTACGTCCCCGTAAAGATACAACATAAACTAGGGAATCAAAAGTGGGTATTGAGCACGCATCTGAGACTCCCATTCCCAAGTGCTCTCCTGGAGGTTCCCGTGCGGCCATATGATGCACACTAGGGGGATCGATCATCCACATAGGACCCGCTCCTGTCGATCCAAGATCTCCATCGGGACCTCCGCAAACGTCACCCCATCATCAATGTCCAGCTCCCCATGGTCAAAGATATGTGTCGGTTCTTGCACATATCTCCTCAGTTGAGATACGTGGAAGACGTCGTGCACCTAGTGCAACTGAGGTGGTAGATCCAGGCGATAAGCCACCTCACCAACCCTGCCGAGGACCTAGAACGGTCTGTTGAACCTCGGTGATAACTTGTCACCTCATCCAAATCCCTGTAACTCACTTCGAGGTGTGAACCTTAAGGAAACGTGGTCGCCATCATTGAACTCTAGTGGTATCCTCCTCGTGTCAGCACAAGACTTTTCCCAGCTCTGAGCTGTCCTCATCCGCTCATTGATGACTTGGTCCTTTCTGGTCCTGCAAGAACTGCTGAGATTTCATCTTTGCCGAGAAGAGAAATCTGGTCTCATCCCCTGGATAAACCATGTTCTTCGCCTAATGCAGTCAATCCCGTCATGGATGATACTAACTCATACCAAGGATGAGGTCGTAAGTTCTCAACGCTACTACCAAGAGATCCAACCATTACTCTCACCTCCACGGTTTGAGTCACACTGTGGGCATCAGTGTGTGGTCACTGGGTCTCCTCCAGTAGGTTTCACAATGTGATGGTCAAGTCAACAGTTTTTAAACCAGAACCTCTTAGTAAAAACATATAGAGAGGACAAGAAGGTAAATGCCAAATGAAAGGTGTCTTTTATTACTGCAGCTCAAAGTACAATGACACAAAACATCTACAAACAAACTTCAACAATGCTAAAAGCAGCATAAACAAAAGTCTCATGCTCTGGAGCAAGCCCTGCTCCTGTCCATCTGCTCCCAGAGCTTCATGATCGTAGGCCTCAGCTGCCTGATGCTGAGCTCTCCGATGTCCACCAACTCCCTGCGGTTTGGGTGGACCTCCTGGTGGTGGTGGTTGAAACACCTCGAAGCGTCGTCCCCTTCCACCTGCATGGCCAGCTCCCCTGCCAGGGTCTCCTGCTCCATGCGGTCCACCCCGATCGAACCTCTACCTCTGTCTGGGAGGTCCTTCGTTCATCTGCTGGTCATCCGTATGTCGGGTCGGACAGTCACGAGCCATGTGACCAACCCCACCGCATGAGTAACATTTTCCTCTCATGGAAAGTCATTGTCCACCCCGGGTGCCTCGCACAAACGATCTTGTGTCACGCAGTCGACCACCTATAGGTCTAGTCCTCTTGGACCCCTACGTCATCTGTCTACTGCCCGTTGTAGAAGACTCTACCGCATGCCGGCTAGTGGTGGATCCTGCTACTGGAGACTACTCAGCAAGGAAACTCTCCACTAACAGGGCTCGCTCCCACACCCCTGTCTATGTCGAAATGTTGTGAGAAAAAACTGAAACTCTGATCTCTTTCCTGAGCCCCTGCTCAAAGGTTCGGGCCCTGAAAAATGGGTCTCGTACCATGTCCATGGAATAGCGTGAGAGATCGGTAAACCGCTTCTCGTACTGGGATACTATCATCCTACCCTACCGTAGCTGTAGAAGCTCCGGGATGCACACCGTATGGAGGGTGGCTGGGACGAATTCCGAGCGGAAGAGGCTCTCAAAGTCTGTCTAGAGAAGAGATGTCTCATCATGCACCTGGAGCATCAAGCTCCACCATCTTCCTGCTGACGCGTGCAGTAGGCTCGCTGCAAGGAACACCATGAGGTTTTTTGGTGTCCTCACTAACCGGAAAACCCGTACAACTGCCTCCAACCAGTCCTCGGCTGCATGGGGGTCCGTCTCCCCGCGGAACCTTGGCGGTCGCTGGCACTGAAACTCATGCAGTGCACTAAGGCGACGTGCATCGTCAGCGGCTAGGGCTGGTAGCATCGGTGGCTCGACAGGTAGAGGTACCGCCGGTGCCTCTGCTGTCAAAGGTCCCTGTACCGAGGCCTCGTGGCTCGGCGGGCTGTCGTCACGTACAACTCTCGGAAACCTAGCTGGCTGCCGTCGTGGGGCCATCCTGAAAAGAGACACGTGCACCATGGTCAAAACAGTATACCTGGTGAGCTGACACAAAGTAATCACAAAGAAAACTTGAAACACACACGCAATCAATGTTTTCGTTCATTAAGTCAGAAATCATAAGTCAGGGTCCTGGTGTATGGATACGTCAGCCGCTGTACCAACACTGGACTCCCTGAACTGATAATCACACCCAATACGCTGAACACTATTGCTTGACATAGAAAAAGATCAGAGTCCCAAGTTCTGCAGTAGAACCATACTCTTCTGATACCAATTTGTCACGACCCGTCCTCGGGGCCCGTATCGTGACTACCTCAAGCCCGCCGTCCATAGGCCAGAAGCTGGAAAATAGCACCAAGGTGTAATTCCCGATAATAAGGGATGGAATTGCCTTTGTAAAGTAAACAAACACCCAGAGCAAGCAAGCAGTAGAAGTAAATACTAACTAAAAACTGGGTACAACAGTAAGTACAGAAAAGTAAGTGGGCCAGAATAAAAACCCAAACTGAAAGTAAAGTACAACTCGAAAGGGAAAACAACAACTGCAAGTAAAGCCGCAACGTCCAGCCGCCCACTAGAAGTCCAAACTGAAGGGTGAGTACAGATAGCCTCCACAGCTCCTCGGGTCCAGCCGTCCGCTTCGAGAACATCTCGCCCAGAGGTCCACCTCTAGGTATCATCCTTCTCTTCAAGCCTCAACCACGGTCAGCGCTGTCCGTCGTCTGCAACCAACACAACATAGTGCATGAATAGACTGTGCAGGGGTGAGTATAAGCTACTCAGTAGGGACCCCGAGACCCCCATAGGTCTCCCCGAATCCACAAAGGATAATCCACAAATGAAATATACAATCACGAAGTAACATCCGACAAGGTTTAGGTATATTCCCATACATATACCTAAGTCACCAATTCCAGTCCGCTCCAACCTCCGAGGCCAA
The DNA here is from genome assembly GCA_963277665.1 of Viscum album. Lineage (NCBI taxonomy): Eukaryota > Viridiplantae > Streptophyta > Magnoliopsida > Santalales > Viscaceae > Viscum > Viscum album. The sequence goes on along the minus strand of OY728120.1, from coordinate 1,528,759,642 downwards.
GTACAACCCAGTCCACAAAGGAAATCACAACCCAGTCCACATAGGAAAGCACAACACAATCCACAAAGGAAAACAAAACAAGATTCAGCTCACACAGGTATACCACTTCGTAAGATGATAGAGATGATCAGATGTATCCACTCATTCATCTAAGTCGTCATACCCACAATGTATCGGTAGGTACTAACCCCCGCAATGACCCACACAGGATAGATCATGAAGGTGAAACCATAGCTATTGGGTGACTCCTTCTCTATCAAGTATAGTGGGTATGCCGCTACAACCAAGAGCTTCTCTCTAACCTTGGTCTGTTGTAGTACTCCACCAATCGAGTACTGTGCGCCTGCTACTACAACCAAGTGCTTCCTACCTTGGGTCTGCCGCTACAACCAAGCGCTCCCCCTCATAGCCTCTAGAGGTACTCCTTCTATAGAGTTGCACGGGTCTACCGCTACAACAAAGCGCTCCTCTGTCGTGGGACTGCTGCTACAACCAAGTGCTCCCCCATGCTGCTACAACCAAGCGCTCCTTCATCGTTGGTCTGCCGCTACAACCAAGCGCTCCTCCATCGTGGGTCTGCCGCTACAACCAAGCGCTCTCCCTTATAGCCTCCAGAGGTACGCCTTCTGTTGAGTATCGCGGATCTGCCGCTACAACCAAGTGCTTCTCCGCCGTGGGTCTACAGCTACAACCAAGCGCTTCCTAATGGGCTATCCGTAACACACCGAGTCGTTCGATCAGCAGTCGTCAAGTCTCAACCGGCTCTAGGGTTTCCGCACAGAGCATGCTCATTATGGGAGGGTCCACTCCATGAGCCATGAGGTCGATGCATCAACTGACATGTAGTTCGCAGTTGATGTATCCCAAAAAGTACCGTAGTGGTCACTACTGAACCCATGGAGGATTCCAGTACTGTCTTCATTGTCGTCGCAGACGCAGCCAGCTTTAGGGTTCCCGCACACAACAAGCTCGTTCGGGAGGGTCCGCTCCATGAGCTGAGGGGCTGATACATCAACTGACACATAGTCCGGAGTTGATGTATCCAAAATTTCCGTATCATCAACAGGAACGCAATGTCACAGATGGCGCGTCAATCGGACGCCCAGTCTGAGAGTTACTGGCCTTTTCGTCTTAGGGGCCTGGTTGATTTTTAAGTCAAAACCAACCCGACCATACAACACCTGCGTCCAAACCTTGGGTGGAGTAATACAAAAGGTCTGTCTCACTTATAGGAATCCATAAAAGTCGACGGCACATCAATCGGATGTCCGGAGCTCAAGTTATGAGCACTTCCGCTCTGAGGGCCCGGTTAGTTTTGGGCACGAACCAACCCGGCCAAACCCAAAATAGTCTGAAACCTTGAGTGTAATATATTGATACGACCGTCTCGATCCAAGGATCTCATCACCGCTGAAGGTGCGTCGATCAGAGGTCTGTAGCCCAAGATATGGGAAAAAGACCGAAAGGGGTCCGAAAACGGGGGGTCTGGGCCCGTACCGACCCGGCCCAACCCCCCTGGGGCAGCCCGAACCGGGTCGACCCGACCTAGTTCCGGGTCTGACCTGGCCGGCGCGGCCTGGCCCGGCCTGGTCGCCACCAGGCCCGGCCGGCGCGGGCGCGGCCCGGTCGCCAGGCGGCTCGGACTTTACAGCCGAGCGGTGCGCAAGGGGGGTGCCACCCGCTTGAAGGATCCACGGCCCCGCGTGGGGGGCTGCCTCTCGCCAACGAATGCGTCCGGGTTTCCGTGTCCCGCCTTCATCAGTCCTGCATGGTCACGGGACTGTCGGCCCGCCGCCGCGGCTGATGCCGCGGCGGTTCTTCCCAGCGGCACGCCCGGCACCGCCGCCGTGCCGGCGTAGCACACCGGCGGGTTGCTCCGCGGACCACCAGATGAGTTCCGATGGTCATAATTGTGCGCCGTCTTCGCCAAAGGCCCTCCCGGGGTCCGTCCTTCACTAAGAGGACCTCACATCGCCCGTGCGGCTTTTTTTCTTCGTCCGCCGTTTCTCACACCAAGAACGAAAGGGGAGTGGGTTCGGACTTGTTCGTTGGTCCGCACCCACCGCGTTAGCAGTTTTAAACGTCTCACAACAATCATTTTAACAAACCGCAGATATAATCACATGGATTAAAATGAAAAATAACCCCTACCTCAACGTCGAACGTGAGTTCGTCACGGAAAAAGTGGGTCGTCGCGTCGCGGAAGGAGCGTCGCTGTCGTCGCGGTACACGATGTTGCGCAGTCAAACTCTGAGGATTTAAAATCACACAGATTTAATTGCACCATTAAAACCCATGCTGAGGATATAATTCACAACGAATTAAAATAACTGCAACCCCCTACCTCAATTAGTTGTTGATCGAATATTTTCGCGGGAAAGGAACGTCGCGGAAGAAGCGTCGCGGAAGGAGAATCGTCGACGTCATGTCATCGATCTCCGAGGGTTCGGTGTTCTTCGTCGCCCTTCGTTGGAGGCCGGCGTTCTTCGCGTTCTTTGCATTCTTCGCGAATGAGGATGATGATCTTTATGTTTTTGAGTTTCTCCAAATCCTCTCATCAAGCCACCCTCAAGTAAAACATGAGTTGGTCTGATTTTATTCTCATTCCAACAATTGAAAATCAAGGTTAAGAAACTAACAAATAATTTGAAGTATTAATTGTAACGACTTAACGGCCAAATTAATAGGGGCGTTTAGAATTTATGAAAACAAACTGGTTCAATTTCATTTAAAATAGGTTTTCGTGGGTGCGTTACTTTGAGGGAAAGAAACGGTGGGGCTCGTGCGGGCCCCACCTCACAAATATCCTACCAAGTGGGTAAGATATAGTGGGTCCCTCCTTGTCTGCTTAACCTGGCTTAAGTTGCTTTAAGTGAAATAAAATAAAGTGTCACACCACTTTTATTTTATTTCATCACTTAACCCCAAAAAAGGTAAAAACCACACCTGAGCAAACGCAACTCCGGAAAAGGCATTTCTAAGAAAATACCGGCGCAACGGTTCCATCGGTGCCCTTGGAATTAGATTCCAGGCACCGGTTCAAATTTTAGAAAAACCCACTCGTTCGTTCACCGAACGTACTTGAGCCAAACTTCGGAAAACAATTTTGGGCACACCAGGCCTCATAATCAGGTGCATTCAGAAACTGCATTCTAGTACAATTTCAAAGAAAATTAAGAAAAAAATTTCCTTGAATTATACAGTTCTTTACATAAGAGGTGGTTGATCTCTGTTTAAATCTAAATTCCAAATTGAAATATTCTAATTGAACTATGAAATAGGATGTGGGATATGGTCCTTCTCTTGTATATCACGTAAGGGATAATGGTTGAGTATTTGAATAGAGGAAATATGGATTTCGGTCTGGTCTGATAAGCATGTGGAATATTTCAAGTGGCTTCCTCAACACAGATATGAGCATGCTAGGTGGATTTTATCAAACTATACATATAGAAATCCTTTAGAATGGATTTCATAGTTTTCATTATAATTTAATGTATGTTACTAGCCTGCTTAGACAAGAATGTCCTCTTATCCTTACTTGACAAAAAAAATAATTTTAAATACCCCAATTGAATGGGGGTATGAACCTAGTCACATGACTCACCTTTTTCTATAATATTCTTTTAATCCTCCAATATGGGAACAAGGCTATTTTACAATTGTTGAGTATCTACCTATTCATGATGAAAATGGTCATATGGTACGCTAGTAGTTGGGATATGAATGTCTTCCTATACCTATATATTTATTGAAATATACTACATAAACTCTTCTATTACTACCAAAATGTATAGAAACATTAATGGGATAAATGAATTGATAAGTAAATGTATTATTTTGGTTACCAGGATATGTTCTCCAATTTAATTGACTAGATCAAGGATATTATATCGCATTTTTTGTCTTTGTGACATAGAAATATGTTTAGGTTCCTTGTGCATGGGGTATTAGATCAGTTTAGTATCAAGACTTGATATATGTAAATTATATTAAAAATTATTTATTAAAGTATAGATATTTTCCTACTCATGGTTTTCTACTAGAATATATATGTGGGATTCATCATTTTAAGTGAAGATATGATCCTGCTCCCTCTAGTTCACATCATCGGCATCTGTCAAGATGTTATTGGTTCCAATATTTTATTGTACATGGATGTGACAAATCAGGTAATTACCTCAACATTTGGAACAATGTAGTAGGTGGGATTATTATATTACATGGATCGATGTTGTACTATATCAGTGGAAAAATACTTTCTAAAATAATTTACACCTCAAATAGATGATATTTACTGAGATTGAAATGTCTCACAGTTTATCATCTTATGATAGGGATGTGTTCTATATGGTATCATTTTATTGGGTAATGAATTTGAAATTAATTTTTATGTCATGATAGTATGATGTTTCATGATTTTTAGTGTCATGTGTCTTTAATGTTGGCATTTAGTTTTACATCATTTGACTAGGACGTCATCATGCAACTTTAATTTAATGCATATATTATGTTTTCATACTATTTAAAATCATTAGACATGGACCTATTGGAACATATCCCTTTAGAATAGTGTTTTTTATGATGGATCTGTGACGAATCATATTTACGTTTCATGTGTTTGGGGATCATCTAAATATATTGATCCTTCATATACCACGTTTTTTATCCAATTCATTAAAGACAATGAATCCTTCAATCACATAAGGCAAGAGATGAATATAAATAAAATAATTTTGCTGTTAATTCATGGGTTCCTCATTGGTTCTCTTAGACAATGGGAGCCTAAAATATAAGTTTTAAAGAAAAAATCATATAATGATGTTATGATCTTAGTTATTAAGAAAATTTTTTGTTTCTCAAGGAGATGAGATATTCTTGTCCATGAATGGGGTTATAGGTCCATTATTCTATTCCACAACAAGTGTATTTTAATTAGAGTTCTCACATTATTGTAATGGGGGTACTTGGGTCAGAGGATCTAGTATCCCCACATCTATCTATTTCTAATGTATGTATTTCATGATAATTGAACACCCTATTTTATTCCCAATATATTATTGGTTAGGAATATGATATTCATGTAATATAAACTCATCCTCATTCATCATCATAATTAATGGGATTTATATAAAATAATTCTCCATTTAATAGTCTAATTACCTAAATTCAATTTTATTTTTGAAGTAATATTACATTTCATTTCATTATTCACATTATGGATTTCCATACTTATTTTCCATAATTCCATATATGTTACTATAATGTTGGGAATATTTCATAGTTAGAATCCTAGGATATTGTTCCAAAATAATTAATTATTCTAGAGTATGTTCTAATGAATTGACGGCTTGGGATAAAGCACACACTTTCAACTGATTGGAGGAACCCGTATCTTAAGGATTCCATTTGGGAAATGTTGAGGTCAGATAAAGTACATATTGCAACTCATGAGGGTGTGAAATATATGGAAATTAAATCATCCATGGGGGATGAGTTGTGGCGGAACTATTTCTAATTTTTACCATGTGATGTGGTGAATAATATATGAATTATCCCAAACCAATGGGATGGGAATATAACTAAAAAGGGTTCCTATATAGAAATATATTGGTACATCATTATAGTAATGAGATCCTAGAATCATTAAACAAATTACGTCTCAGTGTTCACTATTCTATCAATGGAGTTGAGTGATCTTCTCTACCAAAGAAATTTTATTTTTGTACTTATGGAATTTATAAGTATAATTAATTTCATAACCTTTCCCCCTATTAATGGTAGGGCGGTTGGATGATGATAGGATTATAAATATAGACCCCAATGAGTAGAATAAATATTTACATTGGGAATATTATATATATGTACCACAAATTGAGGCATTAATAGGTTTGGTAGTGCCTTTTGTAGAAGCATGGATGGATTCCACAGAGCCCTAACATTATAGTGTCTGAGGGAGAATATGGGACATCCTGATGTGACCATGATGACTACCTAATGGTAAAATTATACTCATCAGTAATGTGATCTTCAATATCTTATGTGAATTCATATTTTTTTAAATTCAAATTTTTGGCGATATATTTCATTGAATACTAATATTCAATGGAGATTCTTATTTGGTTGGTCAATGCCTGATGTGTCGTTTAATGGGATGGATCCCATGGTACCCTTTAGTAGGTAATATGATGTTTTAGTGATTATCCCAATTTAAAAGTGATAAAAATTACAACCATACAGGTGGTATGGGGTTCTATTATGGTTTCTACAGTCCCCAAGGCTAGATGTGATGTTGTTAGAGGATCGTAGGTTATGATTATCTAGGACTGATTCTTTGTCACATTCAGGATATTCTGATTTTCCTCATATACATTGGTAGTAATATGAATATATGCCATCTCAAGTGTTTCATTATTTTAATACATTATTTGGGATCTCATTTTGGATTACACCATTTATATTTTTTGGGGAGGCATTACATCATATCTATATCCATGTGGAATTATGGTCAAGTTTAGATGATAATGAATAGAGGGGATATGCTCCCTCCCATTTAGTTATGTGTTATTGAGTAGATGTCGGGATATTCATCATCCAACACCCTATGGTAAGTATGGTCGATGTTTTTTTATCTATGTGTAATCTACCAAATTTGATATTTTTGGAAACTGGATCCACCTCATTATTTATTGACTATTGTGGGAAAGTGGCCAATGATTATTCATTTATTTGGGATTTCATAGGATGGATAAAAATCGTTCATTGATCTAATGGAGAGATACTCATATATAAGGAAATTGAACACATTATACTAGATGTGTTTATATAAAAATAGTACACATCATGGCTTTATATCTAAGGCTTCCATCGGGGATAATGATGATAATCAGTGTATTGGTTGGTATCTCACATTAGCGTAAGGTGTTTTGTGGGTATTACAATTTGGTCTAATGATTTTGGACTCCATAGGATAATTTATACAATATATTTTGGTTCTAAGGAATATGAAAATTATTAGAGTGGAAGAAGGAAAACTAATTTGTGTTATATCATATATAAAACATCATTTTCGATCAATTAAATTCAAAGGGTTATGTTAATATGGTGTATAATTATGATTTTTGAGAGGGTTTACACTATTAATGTATTCATACTAGGTTCACCAGTTTTTGATCACATAGTTGATGAAAAATTTCCTAATATGAACTAGAAATTCTATCATTTTATTCAAGGGAATGGGTTGTAACAGTTAAACAATTATTGTTGGGTTTAACATTTATTTTAAAAAAAGGTGATGGGTTCACCATATAGTTAACTATGGGTGATTGATTTTGGATTGATAATACTTTTCACCTAGTTTAGAATTTTTCCATAATATAATTTCTCAAATCTTCTCACATCTATAGTGAGTTGTGTGCCTTCATCCCCAAGGAAAGTAGTTATTTGGTATTTCAACAATATGTTACATAGGAACTCACATTGGTCACGAGGATGGGAGGTTGGGACCATCTCATTCAATGGTGCAGATTATTTAGTACTTCGAGACCCTTATAGATAATTAATATAAGTTCCTGAATACATCCAAAATACTGATACAAGATTGGTTACCCATTGACCAATTATTTGAAAAAGACCATATGTTGAAAGAAATAATTGTGTGTATCTCAAGTTCTAAATTATTATATTATCTTTTTATAATGAACTAGTTTCTATCTATGTTCTAGGTCATTTTATCTTATCTCCATACAAGGATGTGGTTGGTATTTTCGAGACAACATTGAACCATCAAGTAGAAATCTATGTATAATATGATAATTGAAATCAAATTTCACGATTTTCATATGTCATATTGTAATTTCATATAAAAGGAATAATCTAAGTAGTTTAATTTCATAAATAATGAATGTATGTAATATAATTTTAATATTGAGTATTTGGATTCAGATTTTGTAGGTAATCCATTATATCATTTGATGATTGGAATCAGAGTCCACAATGTCCATGTCATTGGTGTCGACATTGTAAAAGTTGAAATTGAAATGGCCTTGTGTTGGAATTATGTATATAAGGCTACCCTAAATTGAATCATCAAGATTATGACACTTTTATTGATGGTGATACATAATGAGGATTACATTACAATAAAAGTCCCACATTTGATTTTTTTTTCATCATTCTATTAGTACAATAATCTTAGATATCTAGGCCCATTTCTATCATTACCTATGTGATAAAGAAATGTTAAAATATGAATGGACACCATGGAAGAGATAATATATTCAATAGGCTTAACAAAAGTGATTTTCATAGAATATAATTATTACCATTATCATGGAGAATATGATACGGATATTAGTACCTAGTGTGTCTCCCTATGTATATTATTTATAACAATAATTTGAGTCCTTTTAGTTCAGTTTATAAAAAAATCCCTTATGGGTTTATAGTTCATGATGGAATGGGTATGTAATTCACATAAAAGGATTCCCATGTATAAGAACATTTCATTTCCACTGATTAGTGGGCATAGATAATGGGATAATGGGATAATTTTTCCTATGAGGTAATGTGTGGTTATGTTTAGAGACATACACCATAATCGATGCCCAGGTGTGAAACCATCTATAATCTAGTGATAGATGGCTAAAGATGATAGAGTCAGAGGAAAAATTAGGTCATATAAGCTAAAATGCCTAGAATACATCAGATTTTACACCAGGGTGGATTCCCATGAAACATATTCATTCCTTGTCCTCTAAACGAAAAAAGATAGATAATTACCATAAATGGTTAATAAGATATTTTAGAATAGAATTGATACCCTTTCAAGATAATGAAATCAATATTTTTAATGAGTGCATAATCCTAACCCATTTTGGATGCCACAAATATAATTCAGATACTATAATAATGGTTCGTGGACAGGGATCACATTGTACATGATTGAGTGAGTCTACCAGACAAGGATGACATGTCTTGAGGCGTCTTCCCAATATGATTGACAACTCTAAGGGATTCTTCCGAATAAGGATGACAAGTTTGAGGGTGTTTACATAATATTACTAAAATATTTAGGGGTATTCACCTGATCCAATATAAAAGACCCAAAGGAATATCATGATCAAATATGACATGTCAGAGGGATACATCATGGTGATGAAAAATGTATACGAGTCATTGTGTGATCAAAGAGGACTTTTACAATGCCATCACATTATAAAATATGATAGGTAAATGAGATACAAAATGAAAATTTTAACATTTATAGGGTTCTTCATGTGATTGATGGTGAAATTTTCATGGGAATTTATATGATAAAAGATGATATGTTAGTAGTATTCTAGATATCTGTACAAGCATGTCCATGGATTTTGAATAGATTGTTGATGAAATGTCAAAGGGTCATTATGTGATCAAATTTTACACATCTACGGGACTTTTCATTATTGAATATGACCCTTCCAAGGGTCTACGTGTTACTATATCATGAGACTAGGGATGATTCATCTAATTATAAGAACATAAATGAGTCATGTGCTATGGTCTTATTAAAATGCTCAATATTGTAAATGTGAAACGATGGCTCATATAGGGGTCTGAGTTTATTATATAAGGGTACCGTGATAAGACCTCACTGATGGGTTTTTCATGATAGGATCAGTGCATGGAAAATGTTTCATGTCAATACCAATCATCAAAGGGTTTTTAGGGAATGGTGGAAACATCTCCATGTGTTCAAATCCATGCTTAGCACACATGTTTGTGGACGTTTTTTCATTATAAGGGAACATGTGAATGGAATTTCACATGAGTGTTTCTTGTGACCATATGATTTCACTACATGCCCATTTAGATTCATACCAATACTTTGGGGTTTAATTTTTTTCATTTCATGATAGTGGAACGAGTCTATGTTTCATGCCTAAATCGCAAAACAACGATGTCGAATGAACATAAAATTCCAATTAGATAACATGATTTTTTGGGGATCACTTGATGTAAAATAATATTAGATTCTCACATAGTGGTTTTCTAATTACCAAGAAGAATAATATGAGTGTATTAACCCTCTCATCCTCCTATTATTATAATTTCCTCAACACTATCTTGCCTACACTCCACATCTTGATAATTTATATCTTATAACATTTAGAGTATGTAGTTTATGTTGGAAAAATACTACCAAATATGGTTCTGTATTTCCATGTAATTTTCCTTGCTCATCTAAATTTTTTTTGGTAATCTTATCCTTGAAGTGTCGTATCTCTAGGAATTTTTCCCACTTATGTGACATCAAGGTTGATATGTGATTTTATGATTGATTTTGCATGGTATTTTCATGATCATCTCTACATGACTGTGCTCCACATGATAATGTAATATATAGATAGTCACTCAAAAAGGAAAATTTCTTCATACAATGAGGGATGTCCATGGAATCCTCACATGATTGTTATCATGGAGGATTCAAGGTCTTTGTGTGATCGTGTGGCATGTCTATAGAGAACCAATAAACAACCTACCTTGGAATTCCAATGAAGGAAAGATATAAATATTAGATGGACCATGAAGAGAATATACGCACATTTTCATGAAAATCATTTCATTTCAGTATTATTCTCAGGATCATAATCACTTGATATCATGATCCCTTGATCTTATCATAATGGTCATATGTGGTTCTTCTGACAATATGAAAATCCTGGGAAACATAGACTTATTTTAACATCTTCTAGTAGTAACGAAGAATTTGGATGATTTCATGGTGTCTCAAACTCGCAGATTGAGATCTATTTGAGGGATTAATTTCAACGTGATGTCCCTTTTGAACATGCAATGGATTTATATGATCATTCTAATTCTTGGTGATCTTCATCGATTCAATTGTGTGATCCTTTGTTCATTTTTTTATTTTTATCCATGATCATGTGATCACCTCTGTTGAATGATACCATTCAACTCAATGACAATTAATGACCACTTTATGATCTCTATTATTCCATATTATTGTTTCACACGATAATAATTTTTGGCTTCAATGGCTTCATGGGATCACATTTTATGATCATGTGACATGTCACTCCACCACTTCTTGAAAACCAATGAGTGATTTAAATGATTTTTGTTTTAAATGATTGTATATTAATACAGTGGTATTTGTAAATTTTTTCAATTGAACCATGTTACAAATTTATTTCACCTGCCACTTATTATTATATAATCACATGAACATTAGAAATAATCACCATGGTTTCTGATAGCTCACATGATTGGGATTATTTGATAGATTCATCGATTTTAATAATTTAATGAATGTGAAATGAAGTCACAATCATGGAATCAGGATGCCAAAAACATCATTTTTGTATTGTTTTTATTTTAATAATGCCATTATAATGATCAATAGTATCGAAAATCAGTTGTCTCATGGTTGCACGAACATTTCGGAAGGATGTACAGTTGAAGATGATACAATTTCGTCATTACATTTATTGGATAATATTATAGGTTGAAAGATGTTTTATAATAATTTATTCTGGAGTAATAGTACATGGGTCATAGATTTATCCCACATCGGAGATCAACTTGTATTTCTCCTATTAACAAAAAAATAATTTCCTTATATCATCGAAAAGTGAGTATGGGCGTCCAATCCTAAAACTTTCTGGCAGTAAAACATGTGGTCACTATACTCCACTACATTACCAAACCATGTTATAGCTCTTATCCAATTTCATAACTCCATGTTCACAAACCCAACTGTGATAAAATGCATTAGACGACTATGAATTCTATTAGGCATTGTTTTACTGACACCCATTTGATACCTTGTTGATATGTTATGATGAATGGCCATTCAATGCCTTTACTTTGATATGGGATTGCTAATTATTCATTTAATAACAGTCTAAGAGAAATTATTAATATAAGTGTAAAAATATTTTCCTTTTTAAAATTAACTACACTTTTTATTCATCATGAATTCCATATTCACACACCCTTATAATACCTTCATAAAATATATGAAATTTAATTTCAAGTTCTTCACTAATTTTAAATAGATTATGGATTATTTAATGAAACATAATAATGTGTTCAAATTATTATGAAACATTATTATATCCAATTGTTGGAGCAATTTTTTCAAATTGTAATACATTTGAAGGTTTTAATGCTTTGAGCAGTACTACAATATATGCCAGTTGTGTTGTATTTCACACATCTACCTTCTTAGAGATGATGATAAGTATGAGGCCTAGAGAATCATGGTTGGAATAATTGTTTTGATATATATTTTTCAAGCTACATATGATATAGAATGGCTATAGTATACATGAGTTTCAGTGAATTATGAGAGGGAAATAAACATGATTTTAGTCAAAAGAGCACGAGACTGATCAATTTATGGATATGTTTATCTTAGGTATGCTTCATATATATGTATATATTCATTTATTATTATGTTATATACTTCTCTTTGTTACATGATATGAGGTATAGTGTTTGTAGGAAATATATCAACCTGTTTATCTGATGATTAGGTTTCATTAATTTATACATTAAATCTTAGTAATGTTATTTTAAATATTTAATGAGACATTTAAGGGAGTATATTTATTATTATTTATGTTATAACCATCCAAAAATTATATAATATTTATTAGTTAAGTAGTGTATGGATGGTGATTATGTTTTATTTTTTTATATTAGAGGATTTTAACGGAGATAAATTGATGTTAGTGGTCCCTACCATTGCCTATTTGTGAATTTTCAATTTATTTTGTCTTATATTACACAAGACTAATGTATTGGTTATCTTTTATTTATCAAATGGAGTTTGTTTTGAGTATGTCATATTATATCAACCATATATAGAGAGATATATATTTAGTCATTCCATCAATAAATTATTTGAAATATCCTCTTTGTTATTCATCAACCATTGACATATTAGAGGAAGGTTTTTTGGGTTCACTTCTCCAATCATGTTCCACCGTAGGAGGGATTCTATTATACATTTCTCATGAAAATAGATTATATTTTCCAATAATCACTAGCACATACAAGTATTTTTCCTTATATACCAACCATGGGATAATTATCAATTTAATGTTGACTAACCTTAGGTGATAGAGAAACATCCTAGTTTGTAATTACACATAATCATAACATTCCCTCACCATACTCCTAACACTTTTCTACACAAATTTCTATAATAACTCTATATGTTATCAATCCCTTTCATATATTTTATCATGAATATTGTTATGTGCATTATATGTGGGTCCCTAAAGTCCTATATAATAATTTTCCACTAAATCTACATGGTGTAGGGGGCCAAAAATGGACCCCCATAACAATATTGATGTATTAAACGGCTAGAAGACCAAGAATATATCCAATAATTAAAATATAAATGTCCATAAATATTGAATTTCATATAAGGTCAAAATGTTTCATGGATGAAAATATTTTTTCCAAAATGGGATGGTTATCCTCACTAGGATAAAAATCCATTGACCATACATAATAAAAAGTTATGTATCGACACAAATAAGGGTCCCTATTGTGGACATCATGGTTAGTGTTGAGGGATAAATACATAGAAAATAATTAAAGGAGTCATTAGACACCTGTAAAGTCAATTGATTATGACGTTGGTGTGGTAAAAAATTAATATGATACCAAATGGAATCCACCTCTGAGTCCCATACTTCTAGGGGTCAATTGACTATCATGAAAGGATAATACATCATTTATACTGGATCCATTATCCACTCACCCAAGAGTAAATTTATTAATCCTTTGGATAATTGGGTAGAGAAACTAATTTTTTGGGATTAAAATTATTTGATCCCATGTACATTCATGAATATTTTTTTAATAATAAATAGAATCATTTATGGGGTGGCCTATTCCAAATTTTGAAATATTAATTTAATAATGAAAATATATTGTCTTTTAAAAATCCTCTATAAATAGAGAGTATGCTTGGAATCTTAAAACCTCATTTAATTAATTTATTGTCATTGGAATATATGGGATGAGTGGAAGAGGGACACCCATTAATAAATACTATTCTCGTAAAATAGATTATTTATAAGAAATATATGGTTATAAAAAACCAAGGATGGGTAGATCAGACACTCCACCCTGTTTAGAGGTCTTCATTGTTGTCTTCATATGAGGAGACATGCCACTAGGTTCCTAATTAGATATTTCTAATTTTTAAAATCCCATAATATATAATATAATAAACTAAAGAGTCTCAATTGAATTTTTCAATAACTCTTCTCCCATCATATAATTTTAATGATATTTATCTCTTCTCACAAACATAATATTTCTCTTTCTATTCTTTGTCTCATGGATTTTCAATTGCTAAACTAGTATCTTCATATTTTCTTAATCCACTATATGTATAAGATCACTCAATATAGATAATTATTATCTCTCATCGATCGAAATGTATTTATAGAACTCCTCACCCACATTATTCAATGATAACGATGTACTAGATTGAAAATATTACATTTATTAATATTTCTCCAATGACTATATTTATTATATTCAACAATAAATATAATTTTTAAAAATATATGATACTTCTATGATCACTAGGTTGTATTTATTGATACAAAATTCATTTATTTTACTAAATATTATGTTACTATATAATCCTAATTTTTTAATACATGTCCACATTAATTCAATGATTATTTATTTTTCATTGATTTTTTCATTTATACTCAATTTCCAAATTCTTGATAGGTGATGTGGATAAATAATAACTAGAGGGAAAAATATTATATTTTATATCCAATAATCCAATTGAAGATATTTTAATATTGAAACCTTTGATATATTTGTTTCTAATTATTTTTTAACAAATTTTAATTTCATTACCTATTAAAATATAATTCATCAATCATTGTATTTTTATAAATTAGTTTCTCAATTAATATTTACCTTATAATTGGTTGAACTTTTATCATTAATATCAAATTTCCATTTATTTTTTTAAAAAAATTGGTTATGATAGTTTCATTTCATCACATTAGATATAATCCGTAAGCTTTTTTTATCTACTACTACATCAAAACATTATCCACAATATCGTATCTATTCATTATCAAATATCACCTTTATTTTATATTGAGGATTTAAAATCATCATACAAACTCCTATAATATAATCTATTATCAAAATTTTTACACTCATTTTTCATTATTTTAAATTCATTATTTTTAATTTATATTGTTATTTATCTATAAACATGGTCATTTTATTTTGAAACCTAAAATAAACAAAAATTAATTTGGATATTCTAGAAAAAATTGTACAATTGTAATGAATCCCAATACTTTAAAATTTTTTAGAGGTACCTTTACATGCCAACATTTGATATAAGAATTAGTACAGAGTTCGGAATCAATTTCAAAAATTTATAAAATCAGATGTTAATCCTTGTATCATGAAATTATATAGATAATTTTAATAGAGTATTCGGTTGTGGATTTTTAATAATAAAAAAATAATTTATATGTGATTTAGTTTTATATTTCATTCAATATAATTTCATAATGGTTATCAATAACCCCCATCCTCAATATACAATTATATATCAGAAATAAAAAAATTGACAACCATTAACTCTATTAGATATTTATATTATACTAAACTTATACTATACATTCACATTTATATGGACGATTTTAGTGATTTATTTCCAGTTAAAGAATAAATAAAAGATTGATAATATAGAGTTTTCTTAGTAATTATGTAAATTAATATAGATAGTGGATGATATATAAGGAATCACACTTGAAGAATATAAACTATGATCAATGGAAATTTTGGGTAAAATCATATATAGGTATTAAATTGTACATGGAAATAAATACTAGTAATGATGCTAAAAATTATGATATAACCTAAAATGTTATGAAATTATTATATTTATATATAACTAGAAATGGATTTTTTATTTCCATTCTATGTATTATTGATTTTCAAATAATTATGATATAACAAGTTAGACATTATAGGACTTAAAAAAAATTATAGAAGAAATCTAAGGATACGAAGGGTGGAATATTTAAACATATAGACGATGGATAATTACACACTGGATCAAATATTTCATAAATATGATAACATAATAAATGGGATGAGTAATTTTGGTGATATATTAGAAAACCTAATTATGACTAAAGGAATTCTAAGAGGATTGCCATAAAGTGCGATATAGTTAATGTAAAAAACATAGAATTTATAATTCTAAATAATTCTAAATAGTTGAATGTGTTAGCCCACTTCTAAAATATGATCTTTAATTGAGCAGTATTATATTGTAAGAGAACAATAATAAAAATGGCGTGGCATTTAAATCATCTAATATTATAAACAAATACTAATTATATATTTTATTACATATGAGTAGCAGATTACTAACCCTTATATATAAATATATGATGGGAATATTCATGATAACTGATGCTTTCTAAAATATCCATGATGTGGATGATAGTGGGATCAGAAGAGAAAAGTCAAAATAATGTATAGAAACAACAAAATGTTTGATTTTAATATGAATTTATTAGATGTTACTTGTTATTATTAAAACATGAAATTAAATTTCAACCATTAACATCCCAATTGTATGAGTGAATTTATGGATATGAAAAATATATTCTACTAAAATTTTCATGGACGTGTAGTGATGATATATCCTCTAGTGAAGAGTTTGAATAAAGGTGGTAATAATTAATCCAATGTATAATTAAAATTATATGTCATGTCAATTATTATTAATTTTGTTTAGAATATATAAAACATATTATTGAAAGATATAATAATATTTATAAAATATTCCCAAAAAGGTTTAGGAATGATAATATTGTTAATGGAAATTAATCATACTAAAGTGGTACGCTTGAATAAGAATTTTAGTAAATTGATTTAATATATAGAAAATTTCATATGCATGAAAATTAATAGTTTTTTTGGTCGTAGAACTGGTAAAAATGATATTGAGAGGTTACTTGAATCTTTATCAATGTTTACCAATTAAAGAGATGACATGGATAAATTGATTACATAAAGTAAATGAAATGAATTTTGTTTTATATGTTTATATACAAGTATTTAAAGTGTTTTATTTTTAAAAAGAACTATTGTTAGTTCCTATTATATTACATTTTTTAACTAAATATTGAGAGGCCATTTTTCCTATAATTGTTCAAAATGGAATCTATTGATTTTATTTCAAAACAAATATTCTGTTTGTTCTTATTTTTGTATTAATAACCCTTTTAACTGTAAAATTTATCCAATAATCATGTCGAATGGCTTGTTATAAAATCCAATTGGACCGAATGTTTCTTGTATACTAACACATTAAGAAATTTTATTATACACTGATATTTTTCATTAATATCTCAATATTAAATTTTGATACATTAATATATGGTGTTCAAGATTCATTAATATATTCCCAGATGAATTTAAAATGTTCAAAAAAAAATTATAGAGACTATTTTTGGTATATCTACAATTATAATGGAATGATAAATGGATTGAGTGATATTAGTTTTACAAAAAGTAATATTATAAATATTGTAATATATGACGATGTTATTTTATATAATATTATTATAATTTATATACTATATAATACTAAATTATTTAATAAATTCTAAGATAATAAATGACAAAAATTAGTCATTTATTACTTTTCCTTACTAAACATTGAAAATATAATAATAACTATAAAAATCAAAAAACAGTACATAGAAAAAATGATAAGGGTTTTAATATGTTATAGACTAGTTTTTCATTATGTCATTCAATGATTAGAAAATGTAATATCAAATTATTATCTAAAAATTCGATGAATTAAAATATGTAAAAACTATAATTTATAATGTTACCTAAAATTTTATTCTATGATTTATTCATGAAAGGGGAAACCCACAATGAATCATTAAATATTTTAATTATAGTCATCATTAATATTGAATTAAATATTGTACTTAAATATATATTTGATATTTTGATTTATCTATTTTAGGAGAAAAATCACATATTATTTTATTATAGATGATTGCACATGATTCAAATGGATTTAAATTCTATATATTAATATGTATACATTGTTAATTTTTTCATTTTATTGTATTTTATTAAAAATGATATAGGTTTCATGATTATTTCTCTAATTAGTGACCAACAATCCATAATCCAAACAAATGAGTTTGAGATATTTATTAATTAAAATATTCTCTCAAAAATAATTAAACCAAATCAATCCATGATATAATAGATTTGTTGAAATAAGGAAACAAAATTAATTGAAATATAGAATGATAATTATTATTTATTTCATATTTTTTGTATAAAAATGAATCTTTAATACCAATTATTATTTTCAATATTTTGAAGTAAATTAGGGTGATGGAGTGTTTATGGGATATTATACTAACAACAACTCTCCACATGTTACCCATTCAATGAGTTTGTTTTTATATAAATTTTACTTTCCTTTTTTTCTCTGATTAAATTATTTTATAAGTCTACAATGTCAGAACAAATTAAAATGGGATTTATTGAAAAGTAAATTTTAGAGAATTTACTAGATGGAATGTTAAAAAAATGTAGTTATATATTTAGGGAGGCAAATAAATATCATTTATAAGTATGCATGACTTTTGGAGTTCATGTAAATTATAAACTTGATATAAAATTTAGATTCTATAATTAATACTAATTTTTTTTTGGAATATGTACGATAATAATTCATCAATATTATTTCTAGTAGCCAATGTTTTTTTAGGAATTAAGACTCCTAACAAAGGTAATTTTTTTACATATTAGTTTAGTATGTCTAAAGGACTTTGGTGTAGTAATTTGTTATCCCGCATAATGATTATCCTAATATTGGAAAAATATGAACATTAATTAACATGTTATACAAGACATTAAATATATTCATAAATACGGTTAGGTCGGTAGGTGAAGGTTATAACTAGGATTAATGAATTTATTTGTGAGAGGTATTTTATTTTATTTCTCAAATGAAGTCAAATCAAATTATTCTATATTATATAGTAAACATTAAATATAAATTATATCAGATACATTTGAAAGATTTACTATTTAATTGATTAGTTTTTGTTAATATATATATATAAATAATATATTCTGATAGATTCTAGCATGAAAATAATCCATGTCATGTGTTTGAGATTAAAATTGGCTTATATGGACTAAATAAATCCTATAAATCTAGGAATGAAATATATTAATTTATTATTACATCGAATTACCTTGACAGTTATAATTCTGATCCCACATAGATCATTAAAAATATTTTCAATTTATATAATGTGAAAAATTATGTAGATAATTTCGTCATTATGTCATCATGACTATCTCTTTGTAGTGAAATATTTATAATAGTGGCCAATAAATTTATTATTACCCTCATGGATAAATCTATGTTATTTCAGTTCTTTCATATATTTATAATTGACTTGTATTTTTAGTAAAATTAATATACAGGTTCAAATTAACATCTTTTGAAATTATATATGGTTTCCATAAAATTCATAATAACCACTTCATGTATGATATAATAATTTTATAAATATTTTATATTCAATTTGGGTGATTAAAATACTTTTTATGGTATGATAAGAAACAATTTCAACATAACTACCAAAAATCCTAATATAATGTTTAGTTTATATACCTCATATAGATTATAATCATAACTGAAGTATTTTAATGTGGCTAATTTAAATATATTTATCATTTATTTTAAATGATTAATAATCCCATGGTTTTTTATCCATATTTTAAATCTTTTTTTATCCATGTATTAATTATTTTATTGTATATAGATTACAAATATTATGATTTTGGAGGATATAAGATTTAGAATATTTATACAAGTGTCTAATATCACTTTCAATAAATGATAATTGGTTAATGGACTTTTTAAAAAAAAATTGGTTGAATAATAAATATATAGTGTTATCTTTATTTTTGATACAAGAAGTTGTGAAAGGACACATTGTTTCAGAAAAAATATAAACTTATTTTCGAATTAACACTGATTGGATTCCAATATATAACTTAAGTCTTTAGAAATGTATATATCCATGACACTATCATATAAATAAACTAAAAATTAACACATTGGTGAGATGTCACGTTATTAAAGGAAAATTTTTGGAAGGGGTTAATATTTTTGATTACATTATTATAGATTATTTGTTTTAAGATATTTGGAATTAAATATATTAAAGTAACCCATTGATTATATCTAAATATCATAGTACAAATATGGGTCTTATAGTAATATTAGTGGATATTGAGAAGGAAAATTTGTAACATTGTGGTATTTTAAAAATGAGAACTGTGATTGATAACATACACGACATGTAACACCAAGCCTAAAAGAAAAATTAAATATTATAATTTAAATATGACCATTAAAACATAGCCATTAAATTATAGGGTATGAACTTGATTAAATAAATTTTTATATTCATATAAAGATATTAGAAATTATTTAGAAAAATTAATTAAAAAATGATTCAATTTTTATTAATGGCATTTTATTCTTCTAAAAAAATCAAAAAAATATTAATCATTTCCTTTTGTGGGAAAATATTATAAATTATTTCTATAAATTTAATGAAATTTATTTTATAAATATTTATAAATTTCTAAATCGTCATTTCAAAATCAGCTTATATGGAATTTTTGACGTTTTTTTATAAATATCACTTTTAATTTAATACAGAAAAAAGGATTTTTTTAAAACAAAATTTTCATTTCAAGATTTAAAAAATAAATTAATTATTATGTATTACTATTTATATTTATTTAGTTAAATTTCATTAATGGTAATTTATTTTTCGTATTTGGATTTAATTGTAAAATTTTAAAAAATATATTTTGTTTAATTAAAATAGTAATGTTCAGAAAAAATCATTTTTCATTACGTCTCATATGTCTAATTTTAAATTGAATTATTCAAGTTTTATGAATTGAATCATAAAAATTTATTCGATATATGGAATTATTAGTCCCAAATATGTTAAATATCCCCCCATTTATTTATAGTAATTTTTAATAGTAACTATACAAAATAATTATCAGCATGGTAAGGGTAAATTTAAAAATTAAGAACAAAAAATGTGATAAATTACAAAAATTAAAACTAACCTTTTCCTATAACATATTTGTTTATTGTATTTTTTCAACTCCATCCATTTCTCTAAAACATGGAAACATCCTTCCATATTTCATATATTTTGACATTTATTATTTTTCTGTAAAATAAAATGACCAAAATGTAAATATATTTCATTTAAGAACTATAATAATTTTTCAGGGGGGGGGGGAATAAAATATGATCATTTATAATTAATCATATTATTTATAAATTATTATTTATCAATTTAATTTATTTCTATTATTTATTAATTAAATAATTTCCATTAATTTCTATGCAATGTTGAAACAGTAATTTTTGAATAAATTAAAATATAATATAAATGATTTAAATAATTTAAAAGTTTTATATACTAATTTAATTATTCTATTCTAATAAATTTTTAGTAAAATATAACATTATAGTGATGTGTTAAATTTTTATTTTATAATTCCATTTATTTCATGTTGTTTTCAATGTAATAGTAAATGAATAGTTCTTAAAATTAATTTAATTATCTTATATAATAAATTAATTTTTATGAAATGATTCTACTTCAAAAAATATTCTATATTAATCATAATGTTTGGGGTATGGTATATAACATCAAAATGGACATTTTATGGGTCAATTTTTCTTTTCATAATAACTATTGTGACCCATAATAAGTAAAAACATCATTAGTGTTGTTATTGTAAAAAAGTGTTAACATGTTTCAATATTACATTATATGGTTCAAAACATCACCTAAATTTGGAAAAATATAATTTTATGATATTATTTCCAACCTAATAATATTAAATTTTTATTTTATCAATTTAGAACTATCATTCCATGAAATTTAATATATGTTATTTAAATACAATATGAAATTACTAGAGTTACCCTCCAATAACTAATAAAAGTGAACCTCCAATATTATTTTTTTGAAATAAATTAAAAACATTTATTTCAGACAATACCTAACAAAATCCATTCCCCAGATCATTTAACTTTTCTTAAATGTGTATTTTTTATAAAAAACTCTAATGAAGGAGTTTTTAAAATTTAATGAGTTTTTTCGATGAAAAGGAATTGTTAATAAAAGTGTGTATCTATTATATTTCTTATTCCACTACCATCAAAAATTATTCAACCCTTCTTATATAATAATATCAATATATTAAATATATTGTGAATTTTCTTTTCTAATGTAATAACATTCATCAATCTCCTATTTCTTCGAACAAGAAACAAAACCATCATTTCTATGTATGGTGGACTACTGCCTCGCGAACTCATATAATTAATTTTCCATGATCACCGTTCATAAATAATTATTATAATGACATATGTATATATATATATATTAATTAAAAATTTATTATTATGTAAAAGTAATAGATCATATACTTTCATAACATGGTATTAATTTATAGAAGATATCATTGTTCATTTGTATGTTTGGATTATAATATCTATAAATAGATCAGATTCATTTCACATTACTGTATAACATATATGGTATATGTAATTTTATCTAATAAAACAAATTTATATTTATGATATAATTATAATTCTATAATTGTTAAATAATAATCATCTGCATTCCTTTAATGTCGTCAAAAAATTGAAAGGAAACTCATAACCTACCATCTCTATGATTGTAACAACATTCATTTTTCCAAACCATCAATCATGGATTGTTTTAGTAGGATAATTTTTGTATAAATATTATATTTATTTTATGATATTTATTTTGGAAATTATAGAATAATTTCAAAATTTTCCAAAGCTATCCTACTGAACTCATTTTGGACAAAAGAGTTACATATCATCGAAACATATGACCTGAACTTAAATTATTAAGTGATTATATATTTCATGGTAATATGGTAAGTAAAAGGAATTATTATATTGAAAATTATTTTATCAATATAAATAATTGACATATTTTTCTTAGTTAGGAAAATTATAAAGGCACATCACAGTTCGGTATCAAAGTAGGGGTTATTATTTTAACAAAACCACTTATAATATTTACATACAAAATGTTTTACATCCATTTTTATGTTATTATTAATTTTTCATTAATTTTTTTTATTCATAAAAAGGATGAAAATTTATTTTTTTAGAATATTTTATTTCATGAATTTTTTTTGAAAATTATTTTTTTACAAAGGGGTATTTTATTTAAAAATCATTGTTTTAAAAGTTATAATGATTTATTATCAAAATCATTATCATCCATGTATATAATCATTCAATTATTTTATTAATTTAATTATATTGAAATAAAAAATTTAAATTGGCCATTTTATGTCTCATTAATAAATAATTCATGTTTTTTCAAATGAAATTTTTAACATTTTATATACTAAATGATTTAAAATTAATTTAAAAAGACAAAAATAGTGTTTTATTTAAACAAATATGGAATAAATATATTTTCCCTCCATTACCACCATTGTTTTTTATTTTCGTCCCATTATAATATTCCTTGTAATATTCAAATAAAAAACCATAATTCCCTTTGTTCTATGTATCTATAAAATGGGGTTTAAATGAAATCTATAATTTTGATATATAGAAATATTATTATAATTGGTGAATTGGATATATCTAACACACCCTTTTCTTATGCTCCTGGACATTCCTTCTTCAAATAACATTCACCCTCTCAGTTAAATATTATATAATACTAATAAATTATTTATATAAGTCTCTCACCAGTATACCAAGCTTATTCACCCTTCTTTTTGAAGGGTAATACATTCATTATGATCATTTGCCTAATTTTTCCATTAAACAATATCATTGGATTTTGATTTGTCGTATGATTATGAATACCTTTTTTTACCATGTGTATTTATTATAACTAATTTAATTTATTATGGTACAAATAATCACAAACATTTTATGATGGGTGTTTATAAATATTGGTTTAATGATTTTTGTAATGCATTTTCGTCAAGAGTCTTTATGTAAGGAATTAGAGAGTAAACCTAATCCATTGTGGGACACTATCCTCAATGTGATCTTGTATCTGATGTTATCTGTGACCTATTTTTATGTCAATTTTTTGTATTTTTATAATTTCTTATCTCTCCATCAATATGTGATATAATTTTATTCATGTTATGAAATTATTTGATTACGCAATACCTAATGTTTAAATGATATGATAATTTGTAAGTGTGAAATGTATATTATTTATGAAAAATATTTTCATTTGTTTTTTCATTATCACATTTTTTCCTTTATTAATATTATTTTTCTTTTTGGAGTTCTTATGAAATGTTTTATTAAAATAACTGGACAAGAAAATTGAATTCGGGGTTATTAAAATTTCAATTTTGACCAGAGTTTATTATTTATAAAAGTAAAATCCTACATATATATTCTTGAAATATGAAGTTTAATTATTTGATTATATTTGACTCATATTTATATATTTTTGAACAACCAATGATTTAAATTTTTTCCCTTGGGTTTTAATGAAAATTAGTGAAAAGAATGATTTAAACATGAAAATTCAGACGATTTGTCATGAAAAGAAAACATATTATATTATAAAAGTTTAGTTATGTGGGGAAATGAATGCTATGTTTAGTTCTATACAATGAGATTTAATATTTATAAATATATTTATTGTTGGGTAATTATCTTTAAAAATGAACAATAAATATCTTCCAATGTAATTAAATGATTTTTTGACATAAAATTCAACATTTAGAAAGGTTGAAGGATGGATCCTCACAGTTGGTATCAAAGGAAATGATTTAAAATATATGATTAGGATTATTTCATGTGATGATTCATAGTTATGGATACCATTATTGGTTTATAAGGAATATAATATGATAAAACACATATATAACCCTATTTAAATTTTAATTGATTGGATTTTAACATGATTAAAGAAATTATTAGAGATATTTTATTGGTTGAGGTACCAGCCAAGACTCTCTGAGGATGCTCACATAGTCTATTCCCCATATATTCTATGGTAGTCAAGGACTCTCTGAGGAAGCTCACATGTCAATTCCTCTTAGAGACCCAAGGTCTAGTACTCTCTAAGGAAACCAATTCACACTGGGGGCGCGTCTGATCGACAGAAACCAAAACATTTTGATTTCATTCGTCTGAGAACATTGATCATCCACAGATCATCGACGAGCCTCCAATCCTCTGTCTGTCCTCTGATTCGAGCACCATTGATTGTGTTGGAATCTCATCGGTGAGTTCTCTCTTCTGCTTGAGCCTTGTTTTCCAGTTCCTCTTCTTTTCCATGATATCATGGGTTGAACGTTTTGGAAGTTTTCTTATATTTATGAAATTATAGAGAGATTAAAGCTTTGTGGTTAATATATATTGATCTCCTAACCCCTAGGTAGGTGGTTTGTTCCTTTCCATTCGAATTCATTCAGTTTTATGTGAAAATTCCACCAATACCCATGAAAGGGGTATTGCGTGTTTACTATTTTACCACTATTTTGTTCCTGACATGATTGTATGCCTGTGTAGATGATATTTGGATATGAATAGGGTTAATTTTTATGCTTTGGATGTTTATTTCCCATGCATGTTGTGTTTACGACTGTTTGGTCCTGCTCAGCTTTGCCTCCTTTTCCTGATTCCATGTATGTTGCTGTAGGATGAATTATTTGTGTTTCTGACATGCTTGATATAATGTAGAATATTTAGCCAAGTAGTTATATAAGTTTACATTGGTTATATTTCACTTCTATGCATGTTAAATTACACAGGGCTATGAAAACCCGGTGTAGTATACTATAGGGGGAATTGACCATGTGAGCTTTCATAGAGAGTCTTTGAGAACTTTTGGCTATAAGGGGGGTTTGAAAAAATGAGCATCTACAGTGATCCAAGAACCACTTGGGGATATAAGCGTAATTGACCAAGTGAGCTTCCCTAGATATTCCTTGATTGCTTTAGACTAAAAGGGGAGAGATTTTGTGAGCTTCCTCGGATAGTCTGTATTTGAATTGAACGACCTGAGCTATAAGGGGAATTGACTGATTGAGCTTCCTCAGATAGTCCTAGACCTTGGTGATATAAGGTTAATAGACATGTGATCTTCCTCAGAGAATCCTTGACAATAATAGACTATGTGGGGATTGTTTGAGCTTTCTTAGAGAGTCTTTCTTTACATTGACTATAATGGGATAACTATGAGTTCTTCCTCAAAGAGTCATTATTATATTCCAATATAGAAGCATAGAGGTTAGACCGAGTCTTTTTCCAAGAGGGTTGTCTGTACTTCATAGGTAGGACTAGAGGGGACGACTGTGAGTATTTTCTAGACGGTTACCTACTTGTGGTTAGCTGTTTGCTTCACTGCTGCTTGATTGAACTGTGGATTGATTACTGTTGAGTACTTTCCTGTTTACTATTGACTGTTGATAGTTGACTGTTTACTGTACTTTACCTGCAATATAGTCACTTATTATTAGGTACATATCTTATGGTAGTAGCCTACTGGGATTTAGTCTCATTCCATGTTGTGTAATGCTTTTGGGCCCAAATAGATTATATTGTTGCGGGTATAGATAAGGGAAAGCACCCTTCTAATTCATGTACCTGACTTGCTGTGGAGCTGGAGAGCAAGGGACCAAGCTATGGCTTGTGATGCTGAGGAGTTTATCTGTTTATATTTCTTTTGTAATTTGGTTTAGCACTATTTGTATTGTCAACATTATGACTTGGTTGGATGCTTTCCAAGACATATGTATTAGGCATAATATCATATATGTGTGTGCTCTAGTGGTTTATTATTTTAGTCTATCATTGTTTAATGTTGTCGGATATTTACTGCTTTGGATATTGTATGTGTTGTTTACTTATGTTGTGTACTCTGCTAATGAGGGCATAGTTTCCCCACTATCACACCCAAGGTCCTTGAAGCTAGTCGGAAACCTCTTGGGTTCGGGAAAATGTGCATGAGGCCATGTTACCAACCTAGTATGGGGTTCCTATTCTTGGATAGATTATATTCATCGATGGACCATAGGTGAGGATGATATCTTGTGTTTCCAGGGACGTTTATGGGTTCCAGCAGACATAGGAGAGGGGCTGATGCAGGATTTTCATTCCTCAGTTTGGGAAGTACATCCTGGCATCACCAAGATTTACCATGATCTACACTATTAGTATTGGGGGTCAGGTATGAAGAGTGATGCTATTGGTTTCCTCACGAGGTGTTCTACTTGTCATCAAGTTAAGGAAGAGCATCATCGACCAACATGACTCTTACAGAAGTTACCCATTCCTAAGTGGAAGTGGAGTGATGTCACGATGGAATTCGTGACTGATTTTCTGAGATCGCCTCAAGGGAACGACATAGTTTGGGTTGACGTTGATAGACTCAATAAGGTTACACAATTATTTTTGATCAAGTTGACCTTCATTTTTGATGATATTGGAAGTTTGTACATCCATGAGATTGTAGGTCTTCATGGAGTTCTGAATTCTATTTTTTCAGACAAGGATGCACGTTTTACTTGTCAGTTCTGGCATGGGCTTCAGAAGGCATTGGGTACACATGTACTTTTGATTACAGCGTACCATCCCTAGAAATATTTCTAGTTCGAGCATATGATTTAGGTTCTTGAGGATACGATTTGATCACACATTCTGGATTTTGGAGGTCCTATGACGAAACAGATACCTCTTGTGTTGCTTGCCTACAACAATAGTTTTCAAAAAACTATTCTGATGGCACCAAATGAGGCATTGTATGGTATGCCATGCCGATCACCCTTATGTTGTTTGGAGGTAGTAGGGGAAGTCGTGATGGGACCTCATCTTGTTCAGGAGACCTCAGAAAAGATAGAGTTTATTCGGAAGAGGATGGCTACTGCATAATCTCGGTTGATGTCTTATGCCGATCAGCGGAGACAACCTCTAGAGTTTGAGGTCGGGGACCAGGTTCTCCTGTGTGTCACACCTGTGTTGGGACTCATGAGGATTAGGGGATAATGTAATCTTTCACCAAGGTACGTCATACCATTTGAGGTGTTGGAGAGAGTTGGGTCTGTTTCTTATCGATGATAGTTAAATCAGAGGTACCGATCTATGCATGATGTCTTCCATGTTTCTCAGCTCCAACGTTACTTTTCAGACCTGTCTCGTGTCTTTCATCCCAAGGAGGTTGAGCTTGAAGTGGATGCATCATTTGAGAAGAATCATATCTGGATTGTGGATCACAGTACAAAGGTTCTATAGGGATAGCTTGTTCCTCTCGTACGAGTGATATGGCAGCACGTGCAAGTACAGGACAAGACATGGGAGATGGAGGCTGATGTACGAGCACAGTGGCCAGAACTATTCGGGGTTTCTTCTTCAATGCAATGCTAAGAAATTTGGGGAAGAATTTCATTAATAGGGGATGTTTCTAATAACCCGTACCTTCTTTTTAGGTATGTGTTTCCATTACGGTCATTTTTTATGAAAATAGGAAGTTCTGGAAATTTTCTAATTACATGGCATGTACACATAAAGTGCACCATGTGTACATAAAAAATTTACGAAGTTCCTATTTTCCCAAAAAATAATCAGAAAGGAAAAACGTACCTGAAATGAAGGTACAGGTTCTTGGCAACATCCCCCTATAATGAAACTCGTCACCAAATTTTATTACCATGGTGTAGAAGAAGAATCCCAGAACAGTTCTAGTCATTGTGATTATACATTGACCTTCCTCTCCAAAGTCTTGTCCCATACTCGCACGTGCTTCCGTATCACTCATACAGGAGAAATAGACCAACAACGGAGAACCATTGTACTACGATCCACAATCCGGATAGGATGCTACTCAAATGATGCATCAACTTCGAGCTCATCCTCCACGGGTTGAAAGAAAGGATATGAGTCTGAAAAGTTACGTCGGAGATGAGAAATGTGGAAGACATCATGCATATCTAGGTACCTCTGAGGTTACTACAACCAATAGGCAACTGACCCAACTATCTCCAACATGTCAAATGGTTTTACATACCTCAGTGAAAGCTTACCGTATCTCCAAATCCTCTTTTGTCCCAACCTTAGTGTGCCACGTAGGAAAATATGATCCTCTCCCTCAAACTCCAGAGGTTGTCTCCGCTGATCGACATAAGACTTCTACCAAGACTGTGTAGTAGCAATCCTCTAATGAATCAACTTTATCTTCTCTGAGGTCTCCTGAACAAGATGAGGTCCCAGCAAGGCTGCCTCTCCTTCCTCTAGCCAACTTAAGGGTGATCGACATGACCTACCATACAAAGCCTCATAAGGTGACATCTTAATAGTTTCATGAAAACTATTGTTGTAGGAAAACTCCAAAAGATGTATATGTTTCTCCCAAGAACCTCCAAAATCTAGAATTCATAATCGGAGCATATCCTCAAGAACCTAAATCGTACACTCAGACTGGACATCCATCTAGAGATGGTAATCTATACTCAAAAGTACCTTTGTACCCAAAACCTTCTGAATGTCTCATTTATCTTCAAGAAGTGTGCAACCTTCATGAGTCTATCAATGACAACCCAAACTATGTCGT
Organism: Viscum album; assembly: GCA_963277665.1. NCBI lineage: Eukaryota > Viridiplantae > Streptophyta > Magnoliopsida > Santalales > Viscaceae > Viscum > Viscum album. The sequence goes on along the minus strand of OY728120.1, from coordinate 1,528,729,874 downwards.
TCACTTGATGTGACCTCATAAAACCAGCCACGAAGTCCATCATGACATCATTCCACTTCCACTCAGAAATGGGTAACTGGTGTAAGAGTCCTACAAGTCGCTGATGCTCTGCTTTCACCTGCGGACAAGTGGAAGACCTCATAACAAAACCAGCAACGTCACTCTTCAAACCTGGCCACCATTATTGACAATGTAGATCACAATACATATTGATGATGCCATGATGAACTGCCAAAAATGAGGAATGAAAATCCCATATCAGCTACTCGCATATTTCGGCTGGCACCCATACGCATCCCTGGAAATGCAATATCTCATCCTTGCCTATGGTCCATCTAAGAATAGGGTCCTTTCCTATCAAAATTCCCCATAGGACTAGGCCTTGAGAATCTGATCGCTACCTCATTCACACTCGATCCAGAAGAGTAGAGGTAACAACTAAATAAGAAAGAAAATTCTGCCCTGTCTGTTGTGCACCTCCAATTGCATCTCAGAGAACAGAGCCATAAGCTGCCCCCCACTACTGGCCTCCTGAACTGCCTAAATACGAGTCCTCCAACTCAACACATCTACCACTAAATTGCCTTTCCCAGGCGTATAGTCAAGTGCAAAGTCGAAATATTGTAGGAACTCAACCCACCTGTGATGTTTCAAATTTAGATCACGCTGAGTGAAGATGTAATTGAGACTGTTGTGGTCTGTGAAAACCTAAAACTGATCTCCTAGAAGATAATGTCTCCAATAGTGTTGGGAATGCACAACATATGTGAACTCAAGATTGTGCATTGAGTAGTTCTTATAATAAATCCTCAACTGTCGAGTCCCATATGCCATGACACCATCACCCTACATAAGCAAATATCCCAGCTTGATACCTGAAGCATCAATGTAAACAATATAAATCATTCCTGCCTCTGGAAAGACTAGTATTGTGGATGAATTCAACCTCCCTTTCATCTCTTGAAAGGCTGACTCACAAGAATTTGACCATAATATTGTTTCTCCCTTCTTGGTCAGACCTATCAGTGGTGCTACTAAGCTTGAAAAGTCTTCTATAAAACTTATGTAGTATCCAAACATCACTAGAAAACTCCAAACCTCAAAGAAGTTCTTCAGATGCTCCCATGAATCTACTTCTCTCCCTTTCTCAAGGTCTACTGATACTCTTTACTCTAAGATGACATGACCCATGTAGTGAATCTAATCATTCCAAAAGTGGAACTTTGAGTGCTTTTCATATAACAGATGCTCCCTCAGTGTACTCAAAATGATCTAAAGATGTGTATCATGGTTGTGTCGAGTGTGAGAGCACACCAAGATATCGTCCATGAAGACCAGAACCAAGGAATCAATGTAGGGATGGAACACTTGGTTCATCAGTGACAGGGAAAATGGGGGTGCATTCGTGAGGCAGAATGACATAACCAAGTACTCGTATAGATCATATCTTATCTTGAAGGATGTAAGAGTTATATCTGATGATCTAACATGGAACTGATGATAACCTGATCTCCGGCCAATATTCAAGAACACCTGGTCTCCTTGAAGCTGATCAAAGAGATCATCAATCATAGCCAAGAGGTATCTGTTCATGACTGTCAGTTTCTTCAGCTTCTGATATTCCACACAAAGCCTAAAGGTACCATCTTCCTTCTTCCCAAATAAAATAGGAGAACCCCAAGGAGGAGTACTAGGTCGGATTAAACTATTTTCTTGCACCTCATCCAACGACTTCTTGAGCTCCTGCATCTTAGGTGTAGCCATCCTATAAAGAGGAATGGACCCCAGTGTTGCTCTTGGAACACGCTCAATAGATAATTCTACCTCACGCACTGGAGGAAAAACTGGAAATTCCTATGTAAAGTCATCTCTAAAATGGTCCACCACAATAGGAATGTCTATCTGTGAAGTCCCCTGGACATCCAGATAAAGACTAGTAATCTGGGTTGTAACTCCTCCCAACCCAGGATGCTCTGGACCTGCTCTGCTCTCCTATACATCCCATTCGCCCCTATGAAAATTGGATCCACCCTCATGTGATATATAACTCACCCTGTGGTGATAACAGTCGACGACTGCCTGGAATGGAACTATCCAGTCTATCCTAATAATGTCATCATAGCATGTCATCTATAGGATATAGAGGTCCCATAAGAAGTGACATCTACCAACCTATAGAGGGAACTCTCTGCAATGATTTACACTAGCCGTTCTAGTCCCCAACGATGTGTCTTAGAATCAAGATATCTGTATAAGAAATGATGCATATCCCAAGGCTCTCCATGATAGCAACATATATAAAGCTATGGGAACCCCCTTTATCAAAAAGAGCAGAAGCTAAATCTGAGACTACCAAGATTGTACCTCAAACGGTAGAAGTGGTAGGATCCTGCTCTTGCTGGGAATGCTCCACTACAAAAGTATGGCATGTGTCGTGGCCTTGTGACCTTGCCTGATCACTCTAAGCTAATCTACCGTGAGGTCACTGAAAATCAGGTGACTGGCTGCCACGACCACAACCCTCACCTCGGCTCGAACGGACCGAAGAACACCAGTTCCCAGACTGGTTAGAAGCTGGTGGCACTGCTTCTGAATGAGGAGTCATAGAATAATCACTTTCACTATATCCTAGAGATAAGAACCAACAAAAGTTCTTTAGGTGACTGATCTTTCTAAAATATTGACACTCCACTGGGTTTATTAGGAAACATGGCCTCATTTTCCCACTTCTCCCACACTGGTAGCACACCACCTAGGTACTACTAGATGCATCCCACCTACTCTGATCTCCCCGTGAAACCTCCCTACAGTACTTACTACTATCAGCTGGCGGAGTACTAACTCTGGATGCCGAACCACCCTGGCATGCATCTCCAGAATCCATCAGATTACACTCTGTGATTAGCAGCTGGTTGACGATAGAAGATATCAAAGTCAACCTGAGGAAGTTCACCTGTGACCAAATGTTGTGCCTCAGACCATCCTCAAATGTTCTTGTATGTAACAAATCATCACCTCTTATGAAAGGCATGAAATGCTGCAGCTATGTGAAGAGAGAGGAATTCTCCATAACTGAATATGTACCCCTCTCCAGACTCATGAACTCCCGTGCTCGATTGGCCCTCAGGGTCACCGGATAGAAGTAGTCATAGATGATGCGCCGAAACTCATCCCAAGCCATATTATGCTATCATCTTGCTTGAGAGACCACATCCCACCACAACTTGGCAGAGTCTCAGAGCATATAAGTAGAAAAATTTACCCTCCTCTCTAAAGGTATCTCGAGATGCTCGAAAATCGTCAATGTGGCCTCTATCCAAGACTCAGCAGCCTGAGGTCCTCCCTCCCCTATGAAATTGAGAGGATTCTTATGTTGGACGACCCACATGAAATTAGCTATCGACGGGGTAGGAGGAGGTGCTCCCTGAAAGGTATGCATCATCCTCAAAAATCTCTCACTGTACTGTGCATCAGCACCTATATCGGGTTCAACGGCGGGTTCTAACACTGGCACAATGGGATGATCTGCAGGTGGTCCCTGATCAACCATGTCTGGTGTCTGATCCCCATCTAGAAACGGGTGCACAACCGGAGGCTGTCTCAGTGGCATGACTCTGAAAAGTCAGGCACAAATCATAGATTAATATTATCAAGGACTGAAAACAAGAAATGTAAGAAGGGAACATGAGAACGAAATCACTCAAGTTTTACAAAACATGACTACATGGCGTGTACATTTACTACACGGTGTGTTCCATGAATTCATTTACATGAGTGTGTACTTCTATCCAGACTGTTCATGTTACACCCCAGACACACGGCATGTTGTCTCCACACACAGCATGTACTTGAGTCCCATTTCCCTGCCCGAGTCCTTATACAGAGCTAAGCCACACAGCTCTCTCCTAAGGCTTGACTACACAGCATATACTATTACTACATGGAGTGTACTAGAAAAGCTTCACGGGGAATATGTTGTTAGTGACACGACTTGACACATGACACACACTACATGGTGTGTTCCAGACGGACACGGAATGTTGGAGATTGGATAATAGAATCCCATGTTGTTCGTGACATCGCAGGGTACCTAAGTTAAAATAGACGGCTTGTTCATAAGGAACCTGACGTGTATTAGACATGACTCGGAAAAACTGTATTGTTAGTGACATGGGTGGGAATGGGGTCGACACTACACGACATGTATGGAAAATACACAGCGTGTTCACTCCAGGTTTTTCCCATCCCATGTCTCTTCACACATGGCCTATGACACAGTTTAGAGACTACACAACGCGTATATAAGATACATGACGTGTACATAAGAAAAAAAGTTTCGTCCCAAGCAGAAGAACACACGGTGTTTAATTAACCTTAAACGGAGTGTATTCTAGGTTTTTCCAAAATGTAAGCCTCATTAACTACTCCAGAACCCAGAAAACTCTGAAACGAGAATTGAAAGTTCCAAATTCCAATCTGTGAGGGACCATACTCCCCGCGAATCAAATTTTGTCATCTTATACATATTAAAACATGGAAATCTAGGCAATTATCCACCAAATTATAGTCTTTGAGGGCCCATAACACCTCAATAACCAACGTTTTCATTCATTCCAGGAAATCTCTACACAAACAATACCCTATCAAACAACATGTATTTCTATCACGACATCTGTAACAACAGCATGCATAATTTACACATCATCTATCACAACAACATGCTATCACTAATGCATCCTAGATGGCATGAAAAAAAAACCATGACATGTGATTTATAGCATGTTCCTATTTGTTGCATGAGTTGGAATACCCTCATCTCATCGGGTTGCAACAAAAATATATCTTCAATAACATCAACAGTAAAAAAACAAATCATTTGAGTCACTCAAGGTAAATTAAATCAACTGTAAGAATCACAAAAAAATGTTGCAATTGAATGAGTAAGATTGGGGTTTCCATGTACATGGGTTAGGTGCTCCCATGGAAAACTTATCACAAAGTACCAATTACTTCATATCCCTGGCTATAGGATCCAAACAGTAAGTCATGGGAAACGAAATCCTGTGATACCAATTTTTAATGAACTGGTTCTGGAAGCCACCCAGAGGAGCCCCGTACCCAGTTGGTCACATGGCATCAAGCTCATTTTCCAAAATGCAAGAGGATTCCGACTAGCAGCTAGGGTCTTGGGTGTGATATTGGAGAAACTCTACCCTCATTGGCAGAGTAAACAGTGGATGTAAACAACACATACAATAGCAAAAGCAGTAAATATCCATCAAATGTAAACTGCAGAAGACTAAAATAATAAACAACTGGAGAACACATATAAATGAAATTATGTATGATACATATGTCTAGGAAAGAATCCAAACATGTCAAAATGATGGAAATACAAATAGTGCTAAAACAAAGTATATAAGAATGGTAAAAAGATAAACTCTTTAGCATCACAAGCCATAGATTGGTCCCATGCTCTCCAGCTCCATAGAAAGTCAAGTAACTAATGTAGAAGGGTTCTTACCATTTTCTATACGTGGAATAATATAATATGTTTGGGCCCAAAAGCATGACCCAAATAGGGTGTGAGATTAAATACATGTAGGAAACCACCCGATGATATCTGCCTAAAAGTCAGTGATTATGTGGAAGGTAAAGTATAGTAAACAGTAAACAGTAAACTGTCAAAAGTAAACAGGAATGTACTCCGCAGTAAACAATCTACAGCTCAATCAAGCGACCGTGAAGTAAACAGCTGACCACCCGTAGGTAACCCTCTGAAACGTACTCACAACTATCCCCTATGGTCTTACCTAATAAGTACATACAACCCTCTGGGAAGCACACTCGGTATAACCCCTCTATTTTTTATAGAGTAATTTAATAAATATTCTCTAAGGAGGCACTCATAGTCTATCCCCTTATAGTCAAAGTAAATAATGAATCTCTAAGGAAGCTCAGACATTACATTCCCCGCATAGTATAAGGTAGTCAAGGACTCTTTGAGGATGCTCACATGTAAATCTCCGTTATATCCCCATGGTCTAGGACTCTCTGAGGAAGCTCACTCAGTCAATTCCCCTTATAGCCCAGGTCATTAAATTCTAATACAGACTCTTTGAGGAAGCTCACTCGGTGCTTGTAGCAGAACCATGTACTTTTACATTCATTTTCTTTTGTACTTGAACATGTATGGTCATCCCGGTGGCTGACCAGTGTTGTATTGTATTATATATCTTTTCGGGCTTTTACAGAATTTTACTATTACACCATGTTCTATTTCAGTTTTTTATTCCTTCCATACTCTATTTACATTCTGCTGTGTATGATACATAGTTATTTCCGTTGCTTCCTTACTCTGGTTTGAGGGCATAGTCTCCACACTATCACACCCCATGCCCTCTCTTCTAGTTGGTAGCCTCTGGCATATGTGGAGGCGCGCTTGAGGCCTTGTGGTTAACCAACTCGGAGCACTAGTTTAGTGGCTTCTGGGATGGGACGTTACACCTATAATATAGGTTACCATTGAATTGAATTGTAATTTTATGACAATGTGACTAATTTTAATGATCAATAGGATCATTATTTTGGGGAATATTTTATGGTATTATTGGAATAATGGTTAAATTATAATTTGGGAGAAAAAATGAATTTATATTGATTCAGATTATATATAAAAATGAAAATCTCATATTGTAGATTATATGACTATAGAATATACAATGTGGTATGTGGTATTAAGAGTGATTTATATTATATAGTGATAGATGTTAATTTTAGGAATATGTGATAAAATAATTCAAATCATTGGGTTAAAATCTTTGTTATCAATATTTAGAATAATTATATGGATATTTATTTATATAATGATCTAATTTGAAATTATGGAGTTATTGTGAATTAATTTATGATAAATGATATATTTATTCATTTGAGGATTTATTAATTTTAAGAATTATGTTCTGAAAATAATTTTAGTTTTGGTTTATCTATAATTATAGAAATAAGTTATTTTTATCCTTTTATGTATTTTATTATCCATTTCATAATTATTTTAGTGCATCAGGTATGAAAACCTCATAATGAATACAAACCATTTAGAGAAAAAGATGATATTATAGAGGAAGATGATTAATGTATGTAATTAGAAATATCATGAAATAATATTTACTAACTCACTAAATATATATGGTAATTGAATTATTAAACACTATGAAATGGATCTTAAAAAAATTTACTTATAACCTTAATTTTTGAGGAAACGAGTTTTTTTGTCTAATCTCATTGGTTAATGGTTTTTTGGTCATTATCATTATCATGATCACTCAAATTATCATTATAAATTTTCTTTATCACTCTACAAAATTATTTTGACACCAACTTAATTTTTGAATTTCCATATATTCACATCCCTAAAATGTTATCCTCTTTGGATACATAGTTATAGGATGACCTTAATGTTTTGTTACCCTCTTTTAAATTGGATATTTTTTAACCCTTCACATGAGGGGGGATTTTAAAAGTGGTGTCTTAAGATTTCAATCCCCTATTTATTAACCCGATATTAAATTTATTGGAAATAATTTATTAATTGGGGGAATATTGTCACACCCAATGATTTTAAAAAATGAAAACAAGTTAGATAAAATTTACATCACACAACACCATGAAATATCAAATAATGTAATATTTTTATTTAAATATAATAGTTATAACCTAAATTTTAGATAATATTTTATAATGATGATTGAAAAAATTATGAAATAAATATAATGGTCCTATTAAATATTTATATGTTCATACAAAATAATCACTCTATTTTCGTTATATCATTCTATAAAAATATGGAATCTTCAAAATGAGAATTATTGATTTTTTATGAAATATTATAATTCATGTTTTGATCAATTTGAAATATTATTTGAAAAAACGATATAATTTTTGAATTCACCATATCAAAATTATTTTATTCTAAAATTTTGGTATTTTTCAAGAAAGATATTTTTAATGAATAGTGAAAATAATGATTTTTATAGAAATTACTATATGAATTTCTTGTATTTTCAAATTAAAAATATATTCCGAAATAATTATAATATGCAATTAAATCCTTTTTATCATATTATCCTTATATAATATAAAAAAATCTTTATACTTTATAAAATCATTTTACTCTTCAATGATTTTTCCTAATATTTTTCAATCGCATCTCATAGGTATACATTTAAAATAAATTATGCAACATAAAATAAATGAATTTTGATAAATTTATTCTATTGTTGGAATCATGATGTAAATATTTTGTAAATATCCACTTTCAATTCTTATTCATTCTAAATAATAACAATAGTAAATCATTATAACCATTGTATTATAAATCAAGGGTCATTAATGTTAAAAATGATATGATAAGGATTAAGAACTGATTCTGACATGTTTTAATATCCAACATGATGATTATACTTCTTCTAATTCTATAAATCTGTTTAATATATGTTCAATTGGTGCCACATTTGACTGAATTTTGAAATTTAAAATAATTAAGTAAAAGAAAAAGAAAATAATATCAATTTCATGTAATTAATATATATAATATTTTATGAAATGGTAAAAAATATTTTCAGATATAAAGATAAAGATAAATTATAAATTATTATCATATAATGATAATTTATTTCATGTTTTTTTGTAATGATATAATAACCTTCAAGGCTTACACAACATAGAAAATTTAATTATTCAATTAATAGAAATATAAAATAAATGATTTCTATAAAAAAATATAATATCAATTTATTTATTTATAATTTTCCATGAATTTTTTAGATACATATAACATTTTATTGATGATTTGATGAACCATAAATTCAACAAAATAATTTCATGTTATTTTTGATGTCTAATTAAATGAATAGTAATAAAAAATACAATAATGTTCTTTTATAATGAATAATATTTTATTGATTGATTTAAAATAACTAAAAATACTATATTCTAAATATTTACTATAATATGGTGTGAAATATATTACATGGTCCATTTATGTGATAATTTCCCTTTTTTGGTTACTATTATGACCTCGAAAAAAATTCAATTATGGTATGAAGGTAATTGAAAAAATGGTTAACACGGGTTAAACCCAAAGATAATTGTGAAATAATCATATAAATTTGGGTCCATTTCACTATATGAGATGATTTTGACTCATTCTCAAAGTATCATTTAATTAAATCGTTTGGATACATTTTTATATGAAAAAAAATTCATATTAATATAGTACATTATGAAATTTATTGACTCTTCATCCTCTCATTTATAAAAGGGAATCCACTGTTCATTTTTCATAAATAATGTTTTTTGAAATTACAATATAATATTCTTCTATAAAACCATTCCCAATTCATATATTCATTATTTTATAAAATTTTCTTATGATGTATTCTAGTGTACACCATAATAGATTTTCCGAAGAAGAGGAATTGTTATAGATTGAGTATTTTGTTTTATTTCAAATTGACAATCATCGAATTTTCATTCAAAAATTATGATATAAGAACATAATAATATAACATATAATTATATGTTATTCTATTACATTTATAACCTAAACCCAACTACTCTCCCATCATATTGGAATGAACACCATTGTTTGTATGTACGATGGACTACCACCTCGTGAACTGATGTAATTCATTTTCCATCATCACCTATCTTTTTTATTTATGAATATGTATTTGATGTATATATTTTATATTATTTAAATAATTATCATTCTATAAAAATATATATCTTATAATTTTTTATCATTTGATTCATTGAATGTTGATAATGACATATTTGTGTATTTTAGTTTTACCACCTCCAAAAAGACATGTGATTTATTTATCATTACATCAACACAAAGATGTAATATATATTAATATTTAAAAATAATAATATGATATTTATTATATAATTATCAGTATATATATATATAATAAATTATACCTATTTTATATCAATTGTGATCACTAAAAAATGGAATCGTTACTCATCTGTGCGTATGTCCAATATTATCCATGATTCTAATGTAGTGAATTTTTCAAAAAATATTTCATTGGAGGATTAATAATTATATTTGATATATGAAAATGATAATTGTATCATTAATATTACTAATTATATAATAAAATAATTACCACATTGAACCATCACATCCTACCAATATATTTTTCGACATATGTCTCTCATATCATCAAAACATTTGAGATGAATGTAATTGATAATGAAATTTTATATAATATGGTAATTAATGAATTAAAAAGAATAATAAAAATGAAAATGGTTTTTACTAATTTATATAATTATCAAAGGTTTAATTTTTAGGATTATAAAGAATGTGTGTAACTAATCAGACATCTGATAATGGACACTCTTTTATAATTCTTGATTCAATGTTTCCCTTCCAGGTAATCTTATTCATTTTAATGTTCATTTAAATTAAAAAAATAAATTTTTATTTATTATTAATTCGATGATAAATGTACTTTTTAACAATAATATCATATCATTACATAGTTTTCAAGAAATAATATTTAAAAAATCATATATATGTGAAATATTACATTAAATCCTCATTTTAAATGTTTCTAGTTTTTAAATTCAAAAAAATTATCTTACTTGCGTGTATCCTTAAAATATTATCTATTCTCTATTTATATGGTCACAAATGAATTAAAATGTAAATTTTATTTAACTTTCTACTTTCTTTTAATAATTATCTACTATAATCTTATATATATTTTATATGTAATGTTTTGATGTTTATTAGAAACAAACATAAAAAAGATATATTTTAATGTATAAGGAATCAACATCTTTCCCTGATTATAAAAAAATTGTTTAAAATATGTATTTCATTATAATAAAATTTCTTAATTCAAATTACCACCCTATATACAGTTATTATTTATATATTTTTAAATATTCTAAATGGATTACGTCTTATTATTTTTTGGAAATTTTTGTTTATTCGTGTAAGGGATCTCACTAAATAAATTATTTCTTCAGGTTCTGACCATTCCCTATCTAACTCATTATAAATCAGTATTTAGTGTTATGCAATTATTATAAATTCTCTTTATATGAATCTCTCAAATATACCAAGCTTATACCCCTTCATTTGATTGGGTAATACATTTCATACTATTATTTTCAAAATATAGTCATTATTACATTACATTTATTTATTATATGTGGAATTATTATGTTACCCATTTCTATTCAATGGATGATTCTTGTATGTATTTTTTATGATTCCTTTCATTTTAGTGGAATACATAATAATAAAAAATTATTGGGGATCTCAGATAATGATCCAATGAATTGGGTAATTTTTTTCTCAGGATACCGTATATATGAATTGGGAGTACCTATAATCCACTATCAAAATCATTATACCATGAAATATTGTCATGGATGATATAATTTTATTATAATTACTTATTTTTTGTGTTTTAATAAAATTTATTATTTTTCCATGATCTTAGGATACCATGTTCTTGGTGTGATGATCCCATATGATTACTAATGAACTAATGATTATATGATTCTATATTATACAACGTGAGGGTGAAACATATAATTTATAAAAATGATTCATAATTTATTATGGGATTTCAGAGAAAACTTTATGTTATTTATATTATATTTAATATTTCTTATGAAATATTTTATGCAAATAATTTGGTAGAATACTGTCATTCATGGTTAATAAAATAATCATTTGGATCCCAAAATTTATTTCTTAAAAAGATTAATATTTTATAATAAATATTAAAATAAGATGTTTCACCCCTTTTTTATATGTCTCATAATGATATTTTTTTATCATCCAATTTTTGGAAATATTTATCATAGAATAGTCCAGATGAGTAGGGACCAATATGAATTAATGATGAAGATTGTTAACATGAGTTCTTAATATCACACAAGTGATATAATAATGGAATTTTTTAATGGAAAATGGATACTATTTTGAAGAGTCGACATTTTGATATAATATTTTTTTATGTAATAGTGATTACATAATAATATTAAAATATAAACTGTAATGATCCTCAAATGTGAGAAAATGAATTATTGTTTTTAAACTCTAGAATTTGTAATGATTATGCTTGAGTTCATACAAAATCCAATTTCATGAGAAGTTTTTGAATTGAATTTTAATTATTTCCATGATTGAAAAATCTGTGGATTGAATAATAATGTATGTATTTTCAAATGTTTTTTACAAGGCATGATTTATGACATGAATCATGGATTCACGATATAAAATAGTGGAAGACTATATTCAATAAATGTATCCCCTAAAACTCATGAAGTGAACATGATGTTGTAAAAATAAATTAATCATATTTTCTTGGATTTATTATTATAATTTTATGTATAGTTTTATAACATATCCAATTTAAGATCTTGATTACCAAATCACATCATCAATTTTGTTCTAGAAGTGCGCCGATAAATCTAATTTCCCCCTCAGTTATTCTAAAGTTAAAAATAATTCTACCAAACTAATAGAGACCCAACCCATGTTATCCCATAACTGATGTATACTATCATTATATTGTAATTATTACATGTAATCAATTCCCTATGAACCAATAATTTTAGTATTATTGGAAAAATATATATAAACTTGAGACTTTTATTTGAAATGAATAATATAATTACAACACCTTTTTTTCAATGATAACTTTATTCCCCAAAGCATATCCTTGAATTAAATTCTTTGTAAACATCATGGATTCTTCGTTAAAGGGAAAAATAACAGTTATATCAAATTTTATTTGAAGGTTTTTTATATTTGTAATAATAATGAATCAATGTGAATAATCAATATGGAATGGAAAATAATTGAATACACATGAAATGTAATAATTTAACTGGGAGGAGGTGTTTTAAAAAATGAAAAGTTAGATATATTAATATACATGCAATTTTAATGACTATATATGACATAATTACTATAAAATGTTGATATAATGAATAAAAATTCCATTAAATTAAAAAATTGATAATGGAATGAAAAAATGATTTTTTCATAGAGATAATATGATGGATAATAATATCATAATATATAAGATGCTGAATTATTATTTATTATATTTTATGTTTCTTAGTGACATATTAAATATACCTTCATCGAGTGGATTTTATTAAATAGTCTCTACCACATTTCTTTCATGTCGAAAGCATTAATCATATAACTAACAATCGATTAAGATAAAAAAATGTTCCTTCACAAATATACACAATGAGTAAGATATATGGATCTATCAATATTTACATAGTTTTTCAAATAACATTCAAGGTAAACAACATTTTTAGAAATGGTATATGGTTTAAGCAAATAAATATTTCCTTGATAAATTATAAAGATATTTTGGGGAAATTAAAAGCCTAATGATCATAAGGAAGTGAATATTTCAAGGGGATAAAAAATTATCAAGGTTTATACTATCAATAAATCCTTAGTCAAAGAAATCATAAACAATATAGAGGAATAATAATGATAGAATCAAGCCATCATACACCATGTAGTTTAATGATAAAGGGTTGTTGTAATTGTAAAATAATAACATAGTTAAAATAAAACTATTTCCTTCATATATTCAAAAAAACCAAAATAACTATTCTAATAAAATAAAATAATTTTTTCTGTTAAAAATACATTTTAGAAAAATAAATGGAATATTCAATAAAATGAGGATGGGTAGTACCATACATGACATAGAAGGTAAAAAATGAACAATACTTTTTCATGGAAAAAGGTTATAAAAGTGGATTGTTTGAAAAGATAGAAAAACACTTCATTGAAAATTTTTATAGAATAAAAATGTTCTAAAAATTACATTAAAAATCCTTTTTCAAATGGTTATATAAATTTTTATAATGAAATATAAAACATATTTTTGATTGAAAATGTATTTTTAAAAAAAGATAAAAATGATGTTAGATCCTCATAAAACAATTCAAAAATTATTTTTAGTTCCAATGAGTGGAAAATGGTGTTATTACATGAAAAAAATAATGAATAACCATACTAGATTGAAAATTTTGTTTTATTGAAATTTTTTATTTAAATTGAATTAATGAAATTTCAGGATTATGTAATCAAGATTTGAATGAGACTGTAAACCAATTCCACAAAAAGACCCTTACATTGATGTGATAATAAATAAATAAATTCATTATGTGTATGAATTTTTAATACAAAATAAAAATTCATAAATACGAAAAATATTTTGTAAAAATTTATTACACACATTATCATACAATATTTATAATAATGGGGATGTAACATAACCCAATAAAAATAAACATGGTTTTAAAATTCATCACCAATTTGTAACTTTTAATTGAAATAAAATTCAATGAAATAATTTATATTGAGACATAAAATGTCCATTATAATGAATTATTAATTATATTACATTTCAAAGGAATGTATAAACATGATAAAAAAGAAACATGGTTCAACACATTATAGTATGCCTTAGTGAAATGGAATTGACATAAAATCACATATTTTGTTTTTCCTTTTGCGTGAACATCAATTAACCTCTTGTGTTATAGTTTTAAATTTTTTATTAAAATATAAAATAAACATAATAATTTTTATAATATCATATCTTATCTTCTAATTATATCGTATTACACATTTATTTATAATCAATCATTATTTTTAATATTTCGCGTATTAATCGCCATGTTTTTCATGTACCTTTTAAATTATTTTTTTTGTTCCTATCAATTTGGTCATTATTCAATCATATCTAGGAATATAATAATGATTTTAATTTCAAAAAATTTCAATATATATGAATTTATAATTGTCCATAAAATTTTATAATATGAAATGAAATTCACTCTTAATGGAGATGGTTGGTCATACACACAAATGAACAATGTCTCCATTTTATTGTCGAATAGAAATAATGATTGGTTGATGATATATATATATATATATATTATAATTCCTTTATCATATTAGGTAAATATATTTCAAATATTTTAATTAAATATATCATGAATACAATACATGTATAGAAAGAATGAATCACATAGCATTAAAGAGGCAGTAGTCCATACTTTCACAAATGATGTCATCTTATTCCCACAAACTAGAAACCTTGATGTTATAAGTTATAAAATAAAAAAATATTAATTAAATTATAAATATAATATTTATAATTATAAACTATAAATATATAATTATTTTCAATCATTAACGGTGATAAAAGAAGAATGAATGACATTTGTTCGTGAGGCAATATTTTTTTGTACACACGAGCGATGGATCCATATCCCATTTTAAGAAAGTGTTTCCAATTGTTTAGTTCTATCACTAACATAAAAACATATAATTATTTTTAATATACTGAGGTTATTATATAATAATGATATTAACATAATCTAAGGGATGTTGAATTAAATTAAACCAAAGTTATCATTGAATAACACTACCTCTTATTCAGGTAACTCCTTCTAGTTGATACCAAAAGACATAATTGGATTTAATTATTAAAAAAAGAGGATCATTTTATTATGTGGTGTATTTTATAATGATATGGGATCAGGTTTTTCAATGTTCCATATGGATTTAGAGGTTTTAAGAAGTTGTATGATTGATTGACGTTTGTAGCGGAGGAGTGTCTATCATTAAATTATTTTACAGAGGAACAGACACAAAAATTTTATCCTTGACATGTAGCACAAAAAATTAACCAAAAGGGATAAACAATATTATAGGGTACAAATATTTCAATTAAATAGGTTTTATAAATTCATCTATGTCATTTTGGCTGTTATTTTGAAGGTATAGTCCATCACAAAACTCTTTTTTTCCATTATCATTATAGTAATTTTAAATTTAATTCAATGAATTTTTTTGTAAAAAAAACTGTTTAAATTATTATAAAATATATTTTATTTGGATTCCAAATATGTAATCCACTTTTCAAAATTCAAATAACATAAAATTCTGAAATTTATTTAAATTTGATCCCAGATACGGGATGACGAAGTAGGTTTTTAAAGTCAACATGTTCACAAGTATAAAGACATTTATATCTAATTTGTATTTTAAAATGATTTCAACGACCTAAATTGTATTATTTCAATTATTATTTAATTTTTTATGTTTTTAAACTAATTATAAATGTAATTTATCACTATAAATTATTTACTCGAAAAATCAGTTTTCAATTAAAATTCATTATTTTTCATTATTCCTTAAAAAATTAAACTTATCCGAAGAATAATAAACAACATCCCCATGATAAAAATGAAGTTTTTATTTTTAAAAATAAGATTATTATTTGAAATGAAATTTATAAATGTGTCGAATTTTAGTTTGAAAATAGGGGTTCTATTAAAAGTTGGAAGAGTGCATTTATAAAAATATCGATTTTATGAATAGAATTTGATTTGTTCTTATCCTGTTATTATATAATATATTGGATTTATGTAGAAACTATTTGATTTAATATATAAAAGATATACGTAATTAATTTTATTCATTAATAATAATTAATTTAAAATATTAATTAAATACTTCTTTAGGATAAAAAAATATATTTTTATAAAAAAAAATTCATTTATATTTAATTGGTTATTATTTTTATTTAAAATAAAATTATTACAAATGAATTCATTTTATATTTTTCTAAATAAAATATTTTTTTTATTTATACCTAATATTAACTTCTATTTTAACTCATAGTTTATATGTCATTAAATTAACCAATAATTTTAATTTTTTTTAAAAAAAACGACATGTAATAAAAGCTATCGAAGAATGTATTTGTTGTAAGAAACACATGATAACTCTTTACCATGTTCATTTCAGTCTATAAATTAGAATGAATTTTTTATTAAAAAGTGAATATATTGTAATGTTTTGGGATGTTATAATTTCTTCTATAGTTTGTGTGGTGTCTCATCCGTGATGTCGAATAAATGTACATACATTATCACTTCGGGCTGCTACATTCTCCCCACATAAATTAAACTACATACTCACAATTTCATATTGATCTAGGTAATATAGGGTTGAATATTTAAATATATCCATTTTAAAATCCACAAACCATAAAATATTCTATAAAATATTCTTCTAATAATAGAGAATGATAAAGGCAAATTCCATATGAAATAACATGGTTTCTATACTAGAGAAAAATTATGGAAATGGAAAATATGGACATGGAGTGAAAATGTAAATAATTATCAGGAATTACAGAGTTCACTCATCAAAAAAAAGTGAATGGTCAATCAAAATTTTAGGTCCACTATGTCATTGATCACTGATGATTTAGTAGACAAATTTTTAAAAAAAATTAACTGTATTAGGATACCATTTCTGTTTTCTAATTATTTTTCTAATTTTGAGGAATCATTTTATTATCAACTAATTGAAGGAAATATATGTTTTTGATATGGTTTAATTTTCTATTTTTTTGTTATTTGATAATATTATAATTCCACCCTTATGTTATGAAATTGTTATTCTAAAATGAATTCTTTTTTCCAGAAACTCTAAAATTCACGTTTTACAGAAAGTAATATCCATCTAACAAGTTATTAATTTTTTCTCTAAATTGTTTTCAGGTATAATATGCTTAATACCATAATATAAAAAACTAAAAATTGACACCAATGGTGTATCGTTAAAATTTATTCCTCAAATATTTTAGCTAAAAGAAATGAATCATTAAGCCAGAAATCATGTATTAATGTGGTAGGTGAGAAACACTTATCCTCCATTGGTCATGGGTTAAGGCCCCAAAACCATGCCGAATTTTATGGGTTTTAACCCAGTATATTGGTTTGCCTTTTTATAAACCCATATTAATATAATTTATAAAATAATATTTATTTAAATCATTGAAATTTATTCATTAAATATGGTTTTAAATAATATTAACAAAACACCACAATAATATAAATACTTCAACCATTTATTTCAATATATTTCCATCATTGGACTTATGTTTATCCATTTTAATAGGGGATTGACTGGGGTGAGGTATAGGTTTCCCAAATTAAAGGAAATACTATTAAAGGATCTATATGATTTGTTTTTTTTCATTCCATCATACTATTCATGTTTCCCTGGAAGTTATTTTCATTATTCTCTTATTTACCACAAATATAGAATTTTATCATTTAATTGAGATATTATCCTCTGTGTCTCCTTCAAAACTTCATGAATGATATAAATCAAACCATTATTATCCATGGTATCCGTCATTATAGCTATTATCATAATCCATAATTCTCTGTTTGGGGAGACTGGGAGTTCATTAAGGTACCATATTTTACTCATATATGTAGAATGCTTATTGGGTTTGAACATGATATCTTTCCCCCCAATCAACATTTTATTTTCTTGTTCATTTCCTCCACCATGTCCTTCATATTCATAGTCAACTTGATGAATTATTTTTCCCTCCTTAAACTAAATCAATGAATCATAGTGTGAGAAATAAATATTATAGTGGAAAAACAATATTATAATTTTTAGTGTGCCTAAATCATGAAAAATTTATTTTTTTATAAAAGATTAATTAGGTTTAACCTAGTTCATTCATTTTATTTTTCTATTCAAATATATCAAAATGAATTTTAAATTTGTTGAATTATCCTAATGATATCCCCTTGGATTGTGATACCTGGTGCATAATAGTGATTCCTCTCATGTACTGGGTTATGCTCGAGTCAGGCCCAACACGCCTTTTTCATAGTTATTACCCCTAGATACATTTATACAAGAAGCAATCCACTTGTAGTATCTAGAAATTGATGTAATGCATAGAAAACAACACAATATCTATCTAAACAAAACAATAGAATTTTATTATATACATATCCTTAAATTATACCTCTGGGTTATGTCTCTAATATATTTTTAACTTGGAATAGTAATAATCTTTTCTACTAAATAAAATTTGATTCCAAATATAGCAACCTGGCCCCTGTAAAACAGGAGTTGAAGTATAATTACATTATATTGGAATGACTATAAGTAATCATCGCTACGAGGATCAACTAGTTTAGTTGTCTCGGTAAACCAGATACATAAGTGAGTATTGTTTTAAAATTTAGCAAACCAATTACCACATATTATTTCCATCGATTTATATATTCTCACTATTAATAACCATGATTTTCATTGTTATAACTCATATTAAATCTTTTATAAAGGAAAAAAATTAAGGGGTGAGCTAAAATTATAAGTTAGATTTATGTGTATTTGGAAATATAATTAATAAATAATAATAATTTTTGTGGAATGAGAAATAAATAAACCCACATGCCTTGTAATCAATAAACTAAGTTAGAATATATATATAATGTCTCAGGATAAATAACTAAAAACATGTTCCATTAAATTACATGATAGGAATAATTGTTATGGAAAGGTAAATAACATAACACACATGAAGTTAAGTCAGTAAAATGTGAATGAAATACATCGAATGATTTTGTTATAGTTAAAATGTCATTAGTATTAATAAGTGAATATAAAATTAATGGAATTCATAATTATAAGACATCATGTTTCCTAGGTACAAGAAACCTTTACCATCAAGATCAATCCACAATAAATTTTAATCTATACTATGTAAATACCAATTATCTAATGTTATCCTTCTATTTCATCTCTTGATACTACAAATGAATCAACATTGTGACATTAAATTATCCCCAAAATAGGTCTTGTATGTCCATTACATTACTCATATTTAGAATTAATTATTTAATTCAATATAAATATGTCATATCAAATATTTTTATTTATTAATAGATAAAAAATATATTAATATTTCTCTATTTAATCAAAAAATATTCATTGTAAACATAGTATTTAAAAAAAATTTATGCTATTAACAATAAAATAATTCATGATAAATAATTTAGATATATAGGGGAAATTTAATTTCTAATGATCATATAAAATTGAATAATTTATGGGGACTAAGAAAACTTATCAAGGTAGTGAAAGTGAATACTATCATTTTCACATAAAACATAAAACATCACGAGAAATTAAAAGGATGTTATGAATAAAACATATCCTAAGTGTTTTATGAATAAAGGGTTGTTATTATTGATGAATAGAAATACTATAAAAAATGCATTTCATTATGAAAAAAAATTTAAAATTTACTCTTCTTATAATAGAACCTTTAAAAACCTTTTTACTAAAAATATCATTGGATATTTTGAAATGAAGCATCAATTAAATGATTGTTGTTAATTTCATACCTGTTGAAAAATATAAAAACAACATTCCATTTGCACTATAATATGGTTATAAAAGTTCATTATTAAGAAATATGCTAAAATATAACAGTGAAAATATTAATAAGAAAATAAAACTGGGAAAAATATCTACTATAAATTAAATTGAAATTGTTAAAAAAATTGAATATATTTTTATACAAAAATTTTTGTGGAAAACAGGTTTCCAATCAAAGAGATAAATGATGTATGTTTTTCATAAAAACTTTTTTTTAAATATGGGTACCAAAGAGTGTACAAATGGTAACATTACATGAAAATTTCCAAAAAAATAAACATATTATATTATGATAAAATGGTTTATTTATCAATTACAATATAAATTCATATAATGGAGTTTATAAAATAATAAATTTCTATTTAAATGAGATTATGAAATAAACCCTTAAAATACCCTTACATTGAAGGGAGTTTAATTTAATTAATTAATTATGTTTAAAAATATTAAATAAACCCAAAATAACTTAAGATACAGAAATATATATTAAAAACTGATTATAGAAATAATCAAATAATATTAATGTGAGAGAGGAAGTAATATAATCCTATTAAAAGGAATTGGATTATCAAACTCATTAACACATGGTATATTTTAATTAAAACCACCATTTAGGAAATAATTCAAAAAAACACATAAAATTCCAATATTAATTTTTTATTCATGATATTTAAAATCAAATGGACATATATAATTAATATAAAATAAACTTAGTGCTTAGTATTACAACATACATCAATGAAATGAAATTGAGACAAAACCCCTAACATTTCATTTCCTTTTTGGTGAACGGCCCTTAACATAATTTGTAGTGGTTTTCATAAAAAAGTTTCATATTAAATAACCACTATAATATTAATATTATCATATATAATCTTTTTATAATATTTTTTTACCCACTTGTAAATAATCCCTCATTATTTTTACTATTTTAATGATAATCGCCTAGGTTTTGGAGTATGTTTTGACTGCTCATTTTTTATCCTATTATTTAGAAAATGATTTCATAATTTCCATAATTTAAACCATGATTTAAATATAATGAATTTATATTAAATATTTATTTATAATAATCCATAACATTTGGATATGGAAAATAAAATGCACCATTCATGGAAACGGTAGGTCCCACACACAAATGAAAATTTTATCTATTTTATTATCACTTTAAAAAAAATAAAAGTAATATATATATGGGTATATTATAATTAAATTATCATATTTATCTCATATATGTCACATGTGTTTTTTAGAAACATCCTTAATGAATTACATGTATAGTGTGAACAAAACACATCGCTTTGAGAATGGGGTAGTCCATACATCCACAAACAATGTTATCGTACTCATAAAAAAAGAATGTGTGATGTTATATGTATTAAAATAATAACATAAGAATAAAAACATTAAAAATATCATATTTATAATATATAAAATATAAATCTACCATTATTCGCAACCATTTAATATAGAAATTGATGAACGAACGATATGTGTTCGTGATGCGGTAGACATCCATTCAAAAAAATTTCGATAGAGTATCCTATTTGATCGAAGTGGGTGTGAGTTTACATCATACCCTTTATTGAAAATATATTTTTATATTTAAGATACTGATATTATTATATAATTAGTATTTAAAAATATTTCAATTAGGGTATTTGTAAATAAAATAAATGTGATCGTTGGATAATATTACCTCTTATCCAGGTGACTTCTTTTGGTTAATACCAAAAGCTATCCTTTGATTTTTTTCATCCCAATTTGGTGATTCTATGATGACGGTAGATATTTTTAAAATATTTTTTTTATGTTTCGGATTAGAATCATGGATTTATAAGTGTGAATCATTGTGACTCTTTGGTGGCTTTTTATAGTGTATGAGGAGTTATATTCTTGTAAATGTTATTTGAATGAAATTCCACCCACATATTTTACTTTTAATGTGGCTCCAATAATAATATAAAATCTCTAAAATGGTTGATATAGTAAAAATGTGTCCATAATATTGTTTGTTTACACCAATCTAGGTCATTTTGGAATTTATGTTTAAGGTGATTCTTATTTTAAGATTATTATACAATTAATCTATCTAATTAAGATCAATTTAATTCACTAATAATTATGTCCAAAAATTAATATGAACTTATTATAAAATATAATTTATTTTGATTCCAAATATAGAATAATTTTTTTTCTAATTAAAATCACTTTAGCATGAGATGTAATTTTATAATTAGTCACACAGACGTGCCGATAAAGCAGGGTTTTAAAGTGAAAATGCCAAAAATATTGAATTGTATTTATGTTTAATTTCATTGTCAAATTGATAAAATTTTCCAAAATTTTATAATATTTTTATAAATTTAATTTTTTAATTTTATTCAAATTTAATATATAATTAATCAAAATATATTATTTATAAGAAAAATCAGTTTTAAATTGAAATTTAGTTTTTTACCAACTCATCAGAACATGAATAATCGGTAAAAATACCTCAAAAGTAACCATAAGATAAATTTTTTATGTTTTTCTTAAAAAATGAATGGTTTTTGTGAAAAAAAAAGGTATAATGTTTCATGGTTTAGTAATAAATATGCTCACCAACAAAAGGTATCAAATCCATATTTATAAAACTATAAGTTTTATATGTAAAAATTGGATTATTTTTATTCAATTCATTTAAGAATATTGGTTAATTTTCCATATTATTTTATTAAATAAATAAAATATTTAATTCATTAATATCATTCAATAATAGTAAATAAATCAATTTTTTTTACAAAATACCATTGGGAGCATAAATATAGTTTTTTATAATAACATTTCCTTTATATTCAATTAATTTTTTCATTTCAAATGTATTGATTACAAATGAGTAAATTTATTTTTTTATAAATCAAATATTTTCATTAGTTAGTTGATCATATTCATAACCACCAATTTAAAGGTTAGGTTATATATTATTATATTAAATAATAATATTAATAGTATTGGGTAAAACTCGTTCTTACATGTAACACAAGCTATTGAAGAATAATTTTTTGTGTTTATTGAATGATAATGAATTATCGTGTGGATTGAATGTTATAAAATATATTGAATTTATTTTTAAATATAGAATATACTGTAAAGTCTCATTGTTGTATATTCCATTATACACTTGTTGTTACATGTCATACACACTATCAAATACAATGTTCATAAATTAGAATTTTAGGGTGTTGCAAAACTATAGGTGACTTGAGGAGTTCACTCAAGGTTTTTTGAAGCTCTATAAAAAGTTATTCATCAATACATTCCCATGTTTTATCTGAGGTTATTCAAGGTGTTTTCCCCTTATTCTCTTATGGTTTATTCTCATGTAGGTCTTTCTTCCTCCCATGCTATATGTATATGCTATTGGTTAGTATCCTTTATCCTCAAGTGGTTCTATTGCTGTTTTGTGATGTGGAAACCATGTAGGATTATAGATTTCGTATGTGAGATTTGGTCAAAGATCCCAATTATTGTCTCATTCACATTTGACGAATAGATAATTACATGAGGTAGGGGATTTATTTCTTCCACTTGATTTCAATTAAAATAATTTATTAATCATTTTTTTAGATATTTTGTTGGTGGTAGAGTTAACAATAATGAATATTAATCCAGATTAATGACTGAAATTGTTTCATAGTTTTAGGGATCACATGATTTCTACAGTGATATTCATTTTCAATTAGGTTTTCTAAATAGTTAGTTATTTATAATTATTATTTGTTGGTATTAATTTCATTATTAAATCTTGAATGTTTTTATTATATATATTTTCATAAAATATTGTGTCGATAATGTATTGGGATTAGGAATAAAAGAGTCATGTTTAAAGAAACCAATATTTTTTATGTAATAATGAATGTAAAACTAAATATTATTTCATGTTTAATTAATTTTATCTTCCATATACTAATGGAAGGTAATAAATAATATTAATATAGAATTACATTTTCTTTTAAATGATTAATCCATGTTAAATAGAACTTTTTCCTTAACTTGAAAATATATTGAATTTTATTATTGAGTGAATTTTTAAATAATTAATATCTTATTATCGTTAATACCATTGGTTATCCATATTTGTAACCAGTGATAAATTAATTCATTTAAATAATATTTTTATAAAACTAGATTTTATTATAAAGATAAATACTTTGGTCTAGTGATATTTCTTGCATGTGAACTGTGGGTCTGTATTTCTATGTCCTTGATTCCCTATTTATTATGTTATTTGTAGTCTACATTCTTTTTCCTCTCTAGATGTGAGCCATTCCACGTTACATGATGTGATCCAATGATGGCTATTGATTGACGATATTTGGATAAATAGCCATGGGTTTTTAGATGTATTTTATGCATGTGATGATGAGATTCTCAGTGTTATTATTGATGATATTACGGATAGTAGTGGGGCCATTTTAATACTTTGAAGATAAAATTTCAGTTTGTCGAATGTGAACATGGGATTGTTTCTTGTTAATAATCTACTTAATGGAAATATGACTAAGTTCTCTCTTTCCACAATTCATTACACACATCTTGAGTTGGATGGATTTTAATTTTTTTTAATATCTTTTACGGTAGATTAATATTTTTATTAGTGTGACCAGAAATATGTAATTACTATTAATAATTAATTTTTTAAACCATGGGGTTGTTGGCTTGTTGGAATGAAAATAATGATAATCATTAGAAATCATGGGAGTGGTTTATTTCTAAATGGAGGTATTGGGAATATATTAGAGATCATGTTAAATAAAATCTAATGTAATAATTAAGGGGTAATAAGGAGAATTATTTTAATGGTACGTTTTTATTGGGATGAAAATAATTATATAATGTATTCTTGAATACATGTGTGCTTATATGATATATAGTCTTTATCAGTGGATGTCGGGTTCCTAATAGAAGACGACTACAATTAAGCCTATAACAAATTTTATTCCCATATTGTGGTTGTGAGAAATATAATATCATTTATTTTATATTATTTCATAAACTACCACACCCATGTCTGTAGAGAGTCTAAGACCATGTGTCTTTGGGATAATTTTTAAATCAAATTGTAGGTTGGTGGGGAAATTCATTTTTCCCAAATCCTATACCCTCACACTATTCTCATGGTAATATTATGTTTTAAAATGAAAATTTTTTACCTTTCCAAGATGAGTCTCTCAGGGGAGATAATGGATTTTGGTTGTCTTACACACATGTATGTCAAAGAGGTAGTATCCAATGGATTATATAGTTATTTTGTGTATAGGGTGTGATGTATTGTTATATAATACATGACCTATATGTTAGGTTGGTTCCTAGAAACTAATATGTTAATATTTAGATCTGTGGTATGAATAAATGATTTAACACTCCATGATTTTATTGTACGTTATCTCATTAAAGTAATTCAATAGCATGCGCTATATGCAACACTGAGTTCAAGCCCATGATGACATATGAAACTAAAAATTTAAAAAGAGGTTATGAATAGTATTAAATGAATTTTTAATTATATATATATCATATATTATTTTAACATTCATATTTTCTTTTTCATTGACATAATATAAGGAAAATTTCAATTTTTGAGATAAAAATTGTTTTTCTAAAATGCAGCTTTTCCGCCTTTTAATGGAGAACCCTTTTAAATTTTAAAATTTGACACTTTAATAAATTTAATTTAATGAAATTATATTATTCTATAGAACAAGGACTTAAAATTTTATTTTGGATAAATTTTTTTACTTTTCTGATAACATTCATATTTTGCTGAATAGTGAAAAATACTAAATTTTAATTGAATGAAATTTTTAATCAAAATAATTTATAAGATTTAATTATAAATTTGAATTATTTTAATGAATAATTAGATTATATTTTTATCATTTAATATAATTGAATTAATTTTATGTAATTTCTCATTTAAATGTGGCATAAACACATTTAAATCTCTTGATAGTTATTATATCTTAAAATCCTTCTTTTTTGTTTTGACAACCGAAATTAATTTTAAATTAATTAATGAAACATCAATGTATTAAATTTTGTAAAAAAGAAATAATTTTTGAAATTTTAATATCAAATTTATCTTTGTGTGATGTTTTCTTACTTTTCTGAAAACAATCAATTTTTAATTAATAGTGAAAACAGAACTGTTTAGATAAAAATAAATTTCATTTAAATAATTATTTTTAATAAACAGAATTATATTAAAGTAAAAATAGATACATTGTACATATATTTGTCCAATTTAATTAATTGGGTCATTTTATAATAAGATTAGACATAAAATTTTATTGATATTTTTTATCGTCTTTTACCTGCCATCTATGAACATATGCAAATTTTTGTAAAACCTAATTTTAGCGCCTATATGAATTTTATTTCAATAATATGATAGACATAGCTGTCATCATTATGTAAAATGTCATTCAATGGGATGAAAATAATTTTTGGTGAATAGTAAATTTTGAGTTTCATTTATCACGGTTAAAATTATATAGGGTAATTAATAGTAAAAATGATATTATAATTACCCCAACACATGTCCTAAATCTATTGTGTAATTGTATTTCAACCAAAATCAACCTTAGGAAATAAGTATGATACTTTTTGATCCACATGGATTAGATTAGGAGATGTATAATATTTTATTTAAAGAAATGTTAAAAGTGTTAAATTCATAATTTATTAACTCAACCATATTTAATATAGAGATATATATAAGATAAACTAAACTATAAATATTAATTATAAAGATAAAAGATTTATACATTATCGTGATTTAATTAAAATTTTTTGGACATTTAATAATTAAATTTATTTATGACACACTGATGATGGTGTAATTACCTTATTACTGAATGCACAAAAAAATTGATATTATAAATATAAAAAAAATTAAATTGAGACTTTTGATGCCATCCAAGAATTTCCTAGGTGAATATTACATGTTAGGGTTGATTAACTATATCTTTTTTGAAGTAATTATGTTGGCAGCATTATAAATAATCAAAAACTAAATAGTGTCAAAATTAATATAAATAAGTTTTTAAAACAAAAACTAATTTATTAAATGTTATAATATTCCTAAAATAGAATATTTATGAAAATGAAATATATAATGATAAATATTCCATTAATTAACCACGTGAGGTTCTTATAGTAATTTTTAAAATGTTTATTTACCATAGAGTGTATGAATACAAATAGACCCAGTAAAAGTTAAACTATTTAACTATGAATTAATTCTAAAATATAAGGATAATATGGTGACATAAACAAGTCTAAAAATAATTTTTTGAGATGTTTTAGACCTATAACCAAGATATACTCTAAATAAATCCATTTAGAGAAAATATAAAATGAACTATTTTTATAATTAAATAATATTTCAATCCTTTCCTAAACTGACCCTCACCTCTCTTATAAAAGGGTACTTCCCATTATCTTAAATTCACACATACAATGCCTTTTGTCTCATCCAACCCAATCTCAAATATCCTACCAACTACCCTAATTTCAACCTATAGTCCTTTTTTTGACCATAATTCCACCCTAAGAAGCCCATTTTTTCTAATCAAAAGGAACCACCTGAAAAATAGTTAATTATTACATCACCACTTTCAATGTTACTTTCTTTTTCTACTTCCTCATTCATTCTTATATCCGTACTAAAATATAACTCCAGTACCTTATACTATTATGATATTTTATTATAAAGCTGGTACAAAATTTTTCTTTATTCTATCCATCATATGAATGACAATGGCACTATATGTGCGTATATATGGCTTATCGTCTCCACATCATGGTGTAGTTTGTTATTCAACACTACATTAATTTCATTTGTATAATAATGTGTATAATTAATGTAAATAATTAATATAACATTATTATTATTATTTATATATAGTATAATGTCCCATTAAACACTGTTTCACCATCAATATAACGATATTGTCGCTCGTGCGTACATACATCTTACTATATCCACAACGTGATGAGATCCGTCTTCAATTATCACCCACACATAATTTTAATAAAAATATATATATTGATTAATTATTTTTTATATGAAATAATATTACTACTATGATAATATATATTTATCTAGATAAATATATGTTGTTTACTCACTTCCATACTATACCATATGAAAACATAAACAATGTTCATTCTTACGTACATACTACCATCTCCTTGAATGGTGTTTCATTTTCATATATCTATATATTAATCATATTTATATTCTTAATATGTGTGACTTATAAATCAGGTTATATATTTTTTAAGTAGGTAAATCATAATCTAAGTGATACGATCAAGAATAACTAGATCAAACATGAACTCCAATGAAAGTGATTATTTAACAAAATATTATTTTAACATGGAAATTATTATTAAATTGGTAATATAAAGTCATAAATGAATAAAGAATGATATAATAAACATAAATATGGTTCTTTTATAAATTAATAACATACTATTGTCGTTATATAGTAGGATAAATGTACCCTCAACCAAAGCGATATACAAGATAAGGGTTAATTCCTCAATCTCATTATTATCCACAATCATTATGTGTATTTTTATATTGGGAT
The DNA here is from genome assembly GCA_963277665.1 of Viscum album. Taxonomy (NCBI): domain Eukaryota; kingdom Viridiplantae; phylum Streptophyta; class Magnoliopsida; order Santalales; family Viscaceae; genus Viscum; species Viscum album. The sequence goes on along the minus strand of OY728120.1, from coordinate 1,528,700,885 downwards.
ATATTTATTATCCATGTCCATGATTCAAAAAAATGTTTCAAAATGATTATTTTTAAGGTACTATTTAACTAAAACATCAATTTAAATGGTTTAAATATTTATTTGTCTAAATCATTCTCATTAATTTATATGTTATCAAAATGTTATTAAGGATTTATTTATATGGACATGAATGTTTTAAAATGTTAATTCCAATCAATATTTTCAAAGTGGAATATGACACTTTGATTCAAAAATTTCTTTTAAATACTTTTCTTTCTAAATTGCATGATATTTTAATGATTTCTTGATAAAAGGTATATTTCTCTCAAATAGTTTAATAGATCATTTTCAACTATGTCAACATCCTTTACTAGGTATTATTCATGATTAAGGTTTATATATTATAATACAATGTTATTTATTGTATTGAATGAGTTATGATATTTCGGACTATGAATGTGTTGTTTTATACTGTTCATGGTTTATGGTTAAAGTATTGACATTTCATATGCTAGTTTTAGTACGAATGTTTATGTAAATTTTCACCCTCTTCAAATATGGAATTCATTTTCATTAGTATGTGACGGTTGGGGCCCACTATAGCCCTATGATGCATCGATATGTCTTTTTATACAAATTATTTTCTTGGAACAAGGCATTGAAAATATTTTTATTTGTATTTTTGGCACAAGGCCTTTACTATATGGCTATGATTTGTTGAATTATGCATTTCATATTTATGAAATTAGTTATAAAATGTGATTATTTGACAAGTCGAATATCCATGAGCATGTTTATAGGGTAAATTTTCATTTATTTTTTCCAAATTATTTTCCTGTTTATTTTTAAAAGGCTGTTGTTTTTATTACACATCATGTCATAAAATTATATTGATTCCGGTAAATAATTTCCCCTTACTGACCATCCACATTCACCACATTAATATGTTTAGTTTTCCTGGTATTTTAATATATTTATTATGATTGATATGAGGGGTTAAGCCAGGGGAATAACGGTGTTCTCAAAAGACTATTTACGTTTTTTTAATTTTTGTATGTATAATGTAACGTTCATTTCTGTAACCTGTCACGACCTGTCCTCAGGTCTCGTGTCGTGACTACCCCAAGCTCGCCTTCCATAGGCTAGGGGCTGGCGACTAGCACCGAGGCATAATTCCAGGTAAAAAGGGAAGGCATTGCCTTTGTAATGTAAACAAACACCACAGAGCAAGCAAGCAGAAGTAAACACTAAGTAAAAACTGGGTACAATAGTATGTGCGGAACAGTAAGTGGGCCAGAATACAAACCCAAACTGAAAGTAATGTACAACTGAAAAAGGGAGTACAAAAACTGAAAAGTAAAGCTGCAACATTTAGCCGTCCACTGGAATTCCCACCTGAAGGGTGGGTATAGATAGCCTCCACAGATCCTTAGGTCCAGCCGTCCGCTCCAAGTACGTCCCGCCTAGTGGTCCACCTCCAGGTACCGACCTGCTCCGCAATCCTCAACCATGATCAACGTTTTCCGTCGTCTGCAACCAACACAATGTAGTGTGGGCATAGACCATGCAGGGGTGAGTATAAGCTACTCATTAGGGACCCCGAGACCCCCGAAGGTCTCCCAAAATCCAAAAAGGATAATCCACAATGGAAAGATATAATCACGAAATAACATGTGACACTACTTAGGTATATGCCCATACATATACCTAAGTCATCAATTCTCATTCTGATCCAACATCCAAGTTCAAGTGCAACCCAGTCCACAAAGGAAATCACAACACGATCCACACAGGTAGCATAACGTAATCCACACATGATATAAAGTCAATCATATCGAAGACAAGGATTGAAAGTCAAGATTCATCTCACACAGGTATACTTCTTCGTAAGATGATATAGATGACTAGATGTAGCCACGGATTCATCTAAGCCATTGGACCCATACAGCATCGATAGGTACTAACCCCACAATGACCCACAAAGGATCGATAGGTAACTAACCCCCACAATGACCCACACAGGATCAGAACCACACAAGATCTGTAGGCTCTAGCCTAAAGTGGACCGCTGAGCGCTGACCCACACAGGATCTGACCCACATAGGATCGGTAGCACTAATCCACATAGGATCGTTGAGTGATGTAGTTGTCACCGTCGAATCCACGGAGGATTTCTGTACAGTCGTCATCAGTGTCGTTGTCGCAGCGAGCTCTAGGGTTCCTGCACACAGCAAGCTCGTTCGGGAGGGTCCGCTCCCCGAGCCGAGGGTCTGATACATCAACTGACACATAGTCTGGAGTTTATGTATTCAAAAGTTCTGTATCGTCAACATGAACTCAACGTCATAGACAACGCATCAATCGGACGCCCGATCTGAGAGTTATTGGCTTTTTCGTCCTAGGGGCCCGGTAGATTTTTTAGTCAAAACCAACCCAACCGTACTCCAACTGTGTCCAAACCTTGAGCAGAGTAATCCAATTGGTCCGTCTCACTAAGAGGAATCCATCAAAATCGACAGCACATTGATCGGACGTTCGGAGCTCAAGTTATAAGTGTTTCTGCTCCGAGGTCCCGGTTGGTTTCATGTACGAACCAACCTGGCCGATCCCAAAGTTCTCCGAAACCGTGAGTGTAAAATACCGAAACGACCGTCTCGATCCAATGATTGCATCGCAGCTGACGGTGCATCTATTGGTGGTTTTCAGCCCATGTTATGCGCAAAAGACCGTGAGACGTCCGATATTAGGGGGTTCGGGCACAGTTCGACCCGGCCCGGTACCCCCTAGGTCGGCCCGAACCAGGACAACCCGACCCAGGTCTGGGTCCGGCCTGCTTGGGAACGGCCCAGCCCGGCAGGCATGGCCCAGCCCGGCCTGGGCGGGTGGCCCAGCGGCCAGGTGGCTCGGCCGTAACGGCCGACCGTAGGGGGTGCGGGGGGGCGCGGTGCCCCCCCGCCAGTTCGAAACCACGACCCCCATGAGGGGGGCCACTCCTGCTGGCCAGCCAGTTTTTACAACCCCCAGCGCTTCTCGGAAGCCGGCCAGCCCGGCTAGCCGGCCGTACTGCTACCTCGGGACCCCACGGTCTTACTCTCCGGCTCTGGCGGCAGCGGCCAAAAACCGGCCACCGCTCCCTGCTCCGCCGCGACCTATGGTCGCGAACTTGGTCCGTCCAGTGCGGCGCGTGGGCACCGCAACCCTCCGCCGCGGCCCTGCTCCGGTCACGATGCCTTTGTGATTCTCTGACGCAGCACGACGGTGCCGCGGTTTAGTTCGTCTTCAACGGCGCGGCGCGACGACGCCATGCTTCTCCGCCCTTCCTTTAATACTTCCTGTGCGGTGCATCGGCACCGCACCGCCTTACACGTTCCACAACAAAATCAAACCAACAAGGGGGAAGAGGGTCATCCGTGTTCGTGCGGTCCGACCTCCTCCCGTTATTGTGATATCAGGCGGCTAAAATTGAAAAGAATAAAGTGATGAAAGTAATCATGAACAAACAATTAAAATAAAACCCTACCTCGAGCGTAGTCGTCGAACGAGGTTGTTGCGGAAAGGGACGTCGCGGAATTGATCGCCGTGGAAGAAGGCGGATCGTCGTGTCCTGGAGGAACGGTGTCTCCCTTCCTTTGACACGGAAAGAAAGAACGAGGTGATGCGCAACGTGTCTTTAATCTGCGAGGAAGGCGTCTCTCACCTTCGTCCGTCGTCGGAGGTCGGCGTTCTTCGCGTTCTTCATCGAGGTGGATGAACTTCAAGAACTTGAGAAAATTCTCCCAAGCCTCTGACAACCCAACAAATCTAATAAAATAAGACCTTTTCTTATTTAATTTCTCAACCATACATTCTGAAATTCAAAAATGAAACAATCAATTAATTGAATTAATTGCAATGTTTAAACCGCTAAATTAATAGAGGCGTTTCATAAACAGAAAAATGCAAGCATTGAATTCCACTTAATAGGGGTGCGGGTGCATTACGTTAATTAAAAATGGGGGTTGAGGAAGTTGAATGAAACGGTGGGGCTCGTGTAGGCCCCACCTCACAAATATCATACCGAGTGGGTAGGATATTGTGGGACCCACCCCAAACACTTATCTTAGGTTAAACAAATTTATGTAAAGTAAATATTTGTCGCACAATTTTTATTTTATTCCTTTACTTAACACAAAAATTTAAAAACCACACCCGAGCAAACACAACTACGAAAAAGGTGGTTCTTAGCAATTATCGGCGCTGCGATTCAATCGGTGCCCTCAGAATTCGATTCCGAGCACCGGTTCAAAATATAGAAAAACCCTCTCGTTTGTTCACTGAACGTACCCGAGATAAACTTTGGAAAATGATTCCGGGCACACCGGGCCACGAAATCAGGTGCCGTTAGAAACTACGTTCTTTTAAAATCCAAAAGAAAATTAAGAAAAAATTTCCCATGAATTTTAAGGGTCTTTACATTACTCCCACCTCAGGGATTTACGTCCCCGTAAAGATACATCAAAAACTAGGGAAACAAATGTGGGTATTGAGCACGCATATGTTCCTCCCACTCCCATGTGCTCTCCTGGAGGTTCCCGTGCATCCATCTTATGCGAAATAGAGGAATCGACCGTCCACGTATGACCAGCTCCTGTCGATTCTAAATCTCCACCGGGACCTCCGCAAAAGTCGCCCCATCAACAATTTCCAGCTCCCCATGGTCAATGATATCTGTCAGGTCATGCACGTATCTCTTCAGCTGAGATACGTTGAAGACGTCGTGCACCCGGTGCAACTGAGGTGGTAGAGCCAATCGATAAGCCACCTTGCGAATCCTACGGAGGACCTGGAATGGTCCGATGAAGCACCAAGATAACCTTCCACCTTGGTCAAATCTTCGTAATCCACGTCGAGGTGAGACCCGAAAGAAGATGTGGTCGCCATCCTCGAACTCTAGTGGCCTATGCTTATTGTCAACATAAGACTTCTACCAGCTCTGGGCTGTCCTCATCCATTTCAGGATGACTTGGACCTTCTCTGTTGTGGCCTGGACCATATATGGTCTCACAGGTGCTGACTCCCCAGGGTCTATCTAGCACAGAGGTGATCTGCAAGGTCGGTCGTACAACGCCTCGTATGGTGCCATCCCGATGGTGGAGTGGTAGCTATTGTTTTACGCGAACTCCCCCAAGGGTAGGTGGTCCTCCCAGCTACTACCAAAGTCGAGGACAGAAGCACAGAGGATGTCCTCGAGAGTCTGAATGGTCCTCTCCGTCCGACCATCCGTCTGAGGGTGAAAGGCGGTGCTCAGGCGTAGCTGCGTCCCGAACGCCACCTGAAACCCCTTCCAAAGTCGGGAAGTAAAGCGATCATCTCGATCGGAGATGATAGATGATGGTACAACATGAATCCATGCAATCTCCTGAACTTAGAGATGTCCCATGCTCTCCACTGAGCCCTGATCTCTGATGGGTAAGAAATGAGCTGACATTGTGAGTCGGTCGACAATAAACCAAATGGATTCGTGACCTCTGGAAGTGCGTGGAAGTCCAGTCACGAAGACCATAGATATGTCGTACCACTTCCTCTCTGGGACCTCCAAGGGCTGCACCAGGCCTGCTGGTACCCGGTGCTCTGCCTTCACTTGCTGGAAGGTGAGGCATCGAGAAACGAACTCTGCCACAACCTTCTACATGCCTCGCCACTGGTGCTTTTGTCTGAGATCCTGGTACATATTCCCCACTCCAGGATGTACCACCAAAGGTGAAGTGTGAAACTCTCTCAGCACCTCCTCTCGTAAATCAACTAGTACCAAGGTACGTCCTCTGAAAAGGACATCGTGCTCTCCTCCTACAGAGAAACCATCGGGTGCATGTCGTGAGGATATCTTCGCACGCCGCATCTCATAGTCGGTATCCCCACACTGTCCCACTCTGACCCACTATAGTAGTGGAGGAGTGACTAAAGAAAGGCTGCTCCATTTCTATCCATGAAGAATATCTACAAGGCGGCTAGCTGCTCAGTCGCCTCCACAAGAAGCTGAATGCCCGACCTCCTACTAAGTGCATCGGCTACTACGTTCCCCTTTCCAGGAGTATAGACTATCTCAAAGTCATAGTCCTGGAGGAAATTGAGCCATCTCCATTGTCTCAGGTTTAGTTCCTTCTACGAGAAGATGTACCTGAGGCTCTGATGGTCAGAATAGACTGTAAAGCACTCGCCCATCTGATAGTGTCGCCACATCTTCAGAGCGAAGACCACTACTACTAACTCCAGGTCATGGGTAGTGTAGTTCTGCTCATGCGGACTCAACTGACGTGATCCATAGGCGATCACTTCCCACTCCTACATCAGGACACATCCGAGTCGAGTCCCTGATGCATCGCAGTAGACTACGTACCCTACACCCTCCTATGGTAGCCTCAAGATAGGTGCGCTGGTCAATCTCTGTCTCAGCACCTGGAAGCTATGATGACATCTGTCTGACCACACAAAGGGTTTCCCATTCTTCATCAAAGCTTAGAGTGGTGCCGCAACTCTGGAGAAGTCTGGCACAAATCTGCGATAGTATACAGCTAGTCCCAAGAAACTCCGCACCTCCGTTACGCTCCTGGGTGGCTCCCAAGATAGCACTGCCTCGATCTTCGTAGGATCCACCGCAACTCCCACCTCAGAGATGATGTGTCCCAAGAAGTGGACCTCACGTATCAAGAACTGACACTTTGAGAGATTTCCATAAAGCTGGTGCTCTCGGAGTGTTTCTAGTATAACCTGTAAGTGGTAGGCATGCTCCTCCTCAGTCGTCGAGTATATCAAAATGTCTTCAATGAAGACCATGAAAAATCGATCGAGGTATGGCTGAATGATCCCGTTCATGAGGCCCATGAACACTTCTGGAGCATTGGTCACACCGAAATTCCTAACCAAGAACTCATAGTGGCCATACCAACATCTGAAGGTCGTCTTCTACACGTCCTCGTCCCGAACTCTGAGATGATGATAGCCTGATCTAAGGTCTATCTTCGTGAAGCACCGTGATCCCTTAAGATGATCGAAGAGGTCATCAATCCGCTGTAGCAGATACTTGTTCCTCATTGTCACCTGGTTCAGGCGACGATAGTCGACATAAAGTCACAAGCTACAGTCGGCCTTCTTGGAAAACAATATCGGGGAATCCCAGGGTGAAACACTGGGTCGGATAAATCCCTTGCCCTGCAAGTCCTCCAACTATACATATAGCTCTCGATGCTCGGCGGGAGCCATCCGATATGGAGGGGTGGATATTGGGGCTCTCCTGGGGTACATATCAATATAAAAGTCTACCTCTCTGCCAGGATGGTGTCCTAGAATGTCGTCGGGGAAAACGTCTGCATACTAATACACCACTACAGGAAATCCTAGACTCCGTATGTCAACTGCTCCTAGGACGAGGCTAGCCAACTGATGAGTGATGGGATGTCCTCTCATCTGCGAGAGTCCATCCGGTGCTGTGAAGGATCCCTTCTCGCCGGTGAAGGTGAACCTACTCTCGTCGGTGCGTACACACCGCACCTTGTGCCTAATACAGTCAATATGAACATGGACTGTAGATAAACAATCCATGCCAAAGATGACGTTGTAAGGCCTTGACGCCGATACAAGAAGATCCCAGCTGAAGCTCTCGCCTCCTAGAGTAAGTTCACACTGTCGGCACCAGTGCATACTCGTCGAGTCTGCTCCCATAGGAGTCTCTAGCCATAAGGATCGAGAAAATAGCTCTTTCGGAATCTCCGAGCTCCGAACAATGGCCGCGATAATGAAACAATTACTCGCTCCTGTGTCTATAATAATTGTAGCAAGGGTGGAATAGACACAGATAGTACCTCGAATCATCTCGGGCATGCCGTGGGCGTAGGCCTCCGCTGCCTGGAGCTGTGCCTGTCGATGCCTGCCAGCTCCCTGTGGTTGGGGTGGACCTCCTGGGGGTTGTGGTGGTAGAGCCTGAAAACGTCGCCCCCACCTGCTGCTCGGCCAGCTCCTCTTCCTCATCCGCCTTCTCCCTACGGACCACCACGGTCGACCCTCTACCTATGCTTGGGTGGTCCATCAACCTTCTTCTGCTCCTAGGTATGGTGGGTCGGGAAGTCACGATCCATGTGTCTATGACCGCCACATGCGTAGCACTCTGTGGCTCTCGAAATACTGGCTCGGTGCCGAGTGCCCCGCACCTCTGAGCCAGTGTCCTGAGGTCGTCTGCCTGAGGGTCTGGTCTGCCTGGACCCATGTGTCATCTGTCAACTGCCAGCTGTAGAAGACTCTGCTATGATCCGCCCTATGGTAGGTCTCGCCGCTGGTGTAGACTCATCAAGAAAGCTCTCGATGATAAGGGCTCGCTCCAGTACCCCTGCATGTGTCTGAATGCTGAGGGAGATCAGCGATGCCCTTATCACGTGCCTCAATCCCTGCTCGAAGGTCTGGGCCCAGAAGAATGGGTCTCGTACCATGTCTGTCGAATAACGTGAGAGATCGGTAAATCTCGTCGAGTACTGGGCGACCGTCAAGCTACCCTGCAGCAGTTGGAGTAGCTCCTAGATGCGCACCGCGTAGAGGGTGGCTAGGATGAACTCCGAGCGGAAGAGGCTCTCATAGTCCATCCAGAGGAGAGATGCGTCGTCATGCACCTAGAGCATCAAGCTCCACCATCTTCCTGTTGCCGTGTACAAGAGGCTCGCTGTGAGGATCACCATGAGGTCAGCTGGTGTCCTCACTAACCAGAAAACTCGTACAACTACCTCCAGCCAATCCTCAGCTGCCTGAGGGTCCATCTCCCTGCAGAACCCGGGTGGTCGCTGATGCTGAAACTCGTGCAGTGCACTAAGGAGACCTGCATCATCAGTGTTTGGGGCTAGTAGCATCGGTTGCTCGACGGGTAGAGGTACCGCTGGTGCCTTTGCTTTCAAAGGGCCATGTACCGAGGCCTCATCGCTCGGTGGGCTGTCATCAAGCACAATGCTCGGAACCCTAGCTGGCTTCCGTCGTGGGGCCATCCTGAAAAGAAACAGGTGTGCCATGGTCAAACAGTATACCTGGTGAGCTGACATAATGTAATCAAAAAGAAAACATGAAACACACATGAAATCAATGTTTTCGTGCATTAAGTCCGAAATCAGAAGTCAGGGTCCTAGTGTACGGATACGTCGGCCGCCGCACCAACACTGGACTCCCTGGACTAATAACCACACCCAATACCCTTAACACTATTGCTTCACATAGAATAAAGATCAGAGTCCAGAGTTTTGTGGTATAACTGAACCCCTCTGATACCAATTTGTCAAGACCCGTCCTTAGGTTCAGTGCCATGACTACCCCAAGCCCACCTACCATAGGCCAGGGGCTGGAAACTATCACCAAGGTGTAATTCCCCGTAAAAAGGGAAGGCATTTCCTTTTTAATGTAAACAAACACCGCAGAGAAAGCAAGAAGATGTAAACACTAAGTAAAAACTGGTTACAATAGTAAGTGCCGAAATGTAAGTGTGCCAGAATACAAACCCAAACTGAATGTAAAGTACAACTGAAAAGTAAAGCCGCAACCTCGAGCCATAAACTGGAATTCCAACCTGAAGGGTGGGTATAGATGGCCTCCACAACTCCTCGGGTCTAGCTGTCCGCTCTGAGTACATCTCGCCCAGTGGTCCACCTCCAGGTACCGACCTGCTCTACAAGGCTCAACCACGATCAGCGTTGTCCATCGTCTACAACCAACACAACGTAGTGCAGGCCTATCCCATTCAGGGGTGAGTATAAGCTACTCAGTAAGGACTCCGAAACTCCCGAAGGTCTCCCAGAATCCACAAAGGAAAATCCAAAAAGGAAAGATACTATCACGAAGTAACATCTGACACTACTTAGGTATATGCCCATACAAATATCTAAGTCATCAATTCTAGTTCGGCTCCAACATCAGAGCTCAAGTACAACCCAGTCCACACAGGAAATCATAACCCGATCCACCCAGGAAAGCATAATGAAATCCACACAGGATATCAAGTCAATCTTATTAAAGATAAGGATTGAAATTCAAGATTCATCTCACACAGGTATACTTATTCGTAAGACGATAGAGATGATTATATGTTGCCACTAATTCATCTAAGTTGTTGGACTCACACAGGTTAGATAGGTACTAACCCCCATAATGACCCATAATGGATCGATAGGTAACTAACCCCCACAATGACACACACAGGATCGGACCCACACATGATCTGTAGGTGCTTGCCCACACAGGACCACTGAGCGCTGACCCACATAGGATATGACCCACATAGGATCAGCAGCACTTATCCACGTAGGGTCGTTGAGTGATGTAGTCATTCCCATTGAATCCACAGAGGATTTCTGTACAGTCATCATCATCGTCGCAGTCGCAGCCAGCTCTAGTGTTCCCGCACCCAACAAGTTCGTTCGGGAGGGTCCGCTCCACGAGCCGAGGGGCTGATACATCAACTGACACATTGTCCATAGTTGATGTATTCAAAAGTTCCGTATCGTCAACAGGAACTCAACGTCACAGACGGCGCGTCAATAGGATGCCCGGTCTGAGAGTTATTGGCTTTTTGGTCCTAGGGGCCCTGTTGGGTTTTAAGTCAAAACCAACCCGACTATACTCCAACTGCATCCAAACCTCGAGCGGAGTAATCAAAAAGGTCCATCTCACTAAGAAGAATCCATCAAAATAAATGGCACGTCGATCAGACGTCTGGAGCTCAAGTTATAAGCGTTTCTGCTCCGAGGGCCCGGTTGGTTTTCTGTACGAACCAACCTAGTCGAACCCAAAGTTCTCCGAAACCATGAGTGTAAAATACCGAAATGACCGTCTAGATCTAATGATTGCATCATAGCTAACAGTGCGCCGATCGGAGTTATGAAACCCATGTTATGGGAAAAAGACCATGAGAGGTCCGGTATTAGGGGATTCGGGCCCGGTCCGACCCGGCCCGGTACCCCCTGGGTCAGCCCGAACCAGGCCGACCCGACCCGTTTCTGGGTCCGGCCCGCTTGGGCGCGGCCCAGATCGGCTGGCACGACCCGACTTGACTTGGGCGCGCTCGGCCTGGCCAGGTGGCCTGGCGGCTAAGTGGCTCGGCCGTAACGGCCGAGCGTAGTGGGTGTGTGGGGGCGAGCTGCCCCCTGCCAGTTCGAAACTGCAGCCCCCATGAGGGGGCCGCTCCTGCTGGCCAGCCGGGGGTTATGACCTCCGACACTTCTTAGAGGCCTCCTGGCCTAGATGACCGTCCGTGCTGCTACTGCGGGACCCACGGTCCCGCCCTCCTGCTCCAGCACCGGCGGCCAGAAACCGACCACCTCTCCCTACTCTGCCACGGCCTATGGTCGCGGCCTTGGTCCGTCCGGTGCGGCACGACGGTGCCGCACCCCTCCGTCGTGGCCCTGCACCGGCCACGGTGCCTTTGTGATTCTCCAGCGCGGTGCGACGGTGCGGCCGTTTAGTTCATCTTCAACGGTGCGGTGCGTCGGCGCTGCGCTTCTCCATCAATCCTTTAATATTTTCCACGCGGTGCTTCGGCACCGCGCCACCTTACACGTGCCGCAACAAAATCAAACCAACAAGGGGGATGAGGGTCAGTCGTGTTCGTGCGGTTCGACCTCCTCCCATTATTTCGATATCAGGTATATCAAATTGAAAATGAGAAAGAGACATAAGTAATCATGAAAAAACAAATAAAATAAACCCCTACCTCGAGCGTAGTCGTCGAATGACGTTTTCGTAGAAAGGGTCGTCGCGGAATTGATCACCGTGGAAGCAGGTGGATCATCGCGTCGTGGAGGAATGGTGTCTCTCTTCCTTTGACGCGGAAAGAAAGAACGAGGTGATGTGTGTCGGGTCGTCGATCTCTGAGGAAGGCTTCTCTCACCGTCGTTCGTCGTCGGAGGTCGGCATCTTCGCGTTCTTCGTTGAGGAGGAAGAACTTCAAGAACTTGAGAAAATTTTCCCAAGCCTCTCACAACCCAACAACTCTAATAAAATAAGAGTTGTCTTATTTTATTTCTCAAAAAATGTGTTTTGAAATTCAAAAACGAAACAATCAATTAAGTGAATTAATTTCAATGTTTAAACCACCAAATTAATAGAGGCCTTTCATAAACAGAAAAACACAAGTGTTGACTTCCACTTAATAGGCGTGCGGGTGCGTTACCTTAATTATAAAGGGGGGTTGAGGAAGTTGAAAGAAATGGTGGGGCTCGTGTGGGCCCCACCTCACAAATATCCTACCTAGATGGTAAAATATTGTGGTTCCCACTCCAAACACTTAGCTTAGTTTAAACAACATTAAGTAAAATAAAAATTGGTCGCAACATTTTTATTTTATTCCTTTACTTAACCCAAAAATTTAAAAACCACACCCGAGCAAACGCAACTCCGGAAAATGTATTTCTAAGCAATTACCGACGCTATGATTGCATCGGTGCCCTCAGAATTTGATTTCGAGTATCGGTTCGAATGTTTGAAAAACCTACTCGTTCGTTCACTGAACGTACCCGAGCTAAACTTCATAAAATAATTCTGGGTACAAAGGGCCTCAGAATCAGGTTCTGTCAGATACTGCATTCTTGTAAAATCCAAAAGAAAATTAAGAAAAAATTTACCTTGAATTTTACGGTTCTTTACATAAACTATTTTCAAATATTGATAAACTAATCAATCCTTAGGGACACGGCTCCGTGTTATCCTGAAAATGTATTAAAATCATACACTAGCTCTGAGCTTCTAGGGTTAGTGCGTTATAGTTGTTATCAATGAAAATTTAGAAATATACTTCCAAATTAAATTTAGATACACTATGGTTAGGAAACATTACCCTAAGATAGACATTGAGGATTAGTATTGAAGAAAATACATTTTTTTAAATGTAGATATTATGTGGGTTTTCCAGACAATACATTATTGTATGAATACTATAAGTGGACATGATTTTGGAAGATATGTACTTAGGAGTGAAGACTCTAAGAAGGAGTTTCGGGATTGGATCAGGATATCCATGTACATTTCAACGGTCCTTAATGTGAACCTTTTTTTTCAACTCCTAGGGGATATGCTTATGATAATACCCATTTTCTTTACAACGCATTTTAAAGGAATTAAGAGTAAATATGTCAAAAAAGAAACCAATGTTATTACTAGGAGACTAGATGTGTGAAAATCATAAATTAATGCAGATAATAATTATAGTTTTTGGATTATACATTCTGATATAATCTGACCTAGTGTGGGTCATCATTTAAAAATGGCACCCAATAGAATGAATTGAAACTCCATCAATACGCATAATCTAATGATTAAGAAAAATCATATCATTAATAGTCTTAAGAAAACACTATTAAGGGATAGAGTCTCACATATATATGAATCATATGAAGAAACAATATCATGTGTTAATATGATAGGTAATGAATTCTATAAGTTATATGTCTTTAAATGGAAATAAGAAAAGAAGAGTATGGAAAAAAGATGGATAAATGGAAGAAGGGAAATTATTATTTCCTAACATTGGAATACTATGGAAAAAATCACCTTGGTAAATTCTTGAATGGAATCATCGTATATTATAAGTATTGAGAAAAATGACACCACATTCGTGATTGAAAGGGTAAGAAAAAAGATTAAATTGTACAATGCCTAATCTGTAAGTAGTTGAGACACTACATGAATCAATATCCATATCAACAGAGTATTCCTCAAATGATGCTAATGGATAATAATCAAGTTGTGATACGACCATTGATGAAGAGTAATTACTAGTGTTCTTATGTTGTTATTAAAGAATTATGTCATTTGAATTTTGTATCAATGATATACTGGATATATGAATTATGGAAATAAATAAGGATTTTACTGCAGAACTTTTCCATTGAGGATTTATGATTATATGGTTAAATGTATAGTGACTCAATAGCAAGTTATACTTTTTGGAAAATACATGGTAGAAGGAATGATAAACCTTAATATGGTTTTGATAATGAAGTAGTGATTTTGGAATAAGATATGATTGAAAATGATAAATTATATTGAATATTATTGACTATGTTGAAACTAATTAATGGTTACTTTATTCCATCATTGTTTAAGATTATAAAATATTTGGATTTAAAGAGTATATCCAGTATTATATGTTTTACGGAATGAATAAAGAAGTACATACCTATTCATATAAGGATTTATGGAAATTCAGGTTCTTACCATGTTTTTATAGAATACATGATTAAGGTATTCACATTTCGGTATGTGATAAAAGATATATTCATTATGTTATGTTGACCTTACTTATAAATTTTTTAGACTATGAATTTGGACACAAGTATTTTGGATAAGTATAAAGGTTGGAATTCGGTAAATTGAAGACTTGATATTTTGTTTTAGGTTAATGTATGATTAATTGAAAACTTTTCCTATCCTTTTATTTTTCAATAATCATTTAGAGGATTAATGGAATAATCGTTGACCTTATTATTTATCAAAGGGGATTTAGGCGTAGAAAAATCATTTTTGAATATTTGTTTCCTATTTTAAGGGATGATGTTAAAATAGATCGAAGCATGACCAATTGATGATAATTTGATTATGACAGGTAATGAAATAAAATAATTTTCTTTAGTTCTTATATGGATAGTAAATTAATGCCTACCCTTCAAATAAAATTAAATTATCTTATAAAATGTGTTATCATAAAACCATATGTTTTGATTAACTGATCAAAACCAAAATCATCATAGATTGATGGCATTAAGGCTGAAATTATACATTTATTGTTCACTTGTTTGAGATTGACGACCTCAATCACTCCCTATAAATATTTAATTTTTACCTCCAATTATGTGTCTCTAAATTACACAAATGTTCTCTTATTTTAAATCCAAATTTATTAGTGACTATTTCATTTCCCATTCCCTCTTACTAACTATTTTTTTAACCCTCTTTCCGGTGTGGGTTTTCCACAAACGAATTTTTTATCATCTGCGATTTATTTTTGATAAAAAAATTCATATTTCTAGGAGACAATTTTTTGATGTAGTTCATAATTTTAAACCCCATGATTTCATATTATGTTACCTATTTAATTAAATTTTATAGCTTTCGCTACAAACAACGCCGAGTTTATGCGCATCACGACCGATCAAACAAGCCATATAAAAAGAGGTTATGAATAGTATTATCCACATTTTTTATTTTATATATATCATTTATAATTTTAACATTCCTCGTTTTTTTATTAGACATAATATAAGGACAAATTCAATTTTTCAGATAAAAGAAGTATATTTCAAAAATCTAGCATTTCCACCATTTAATTGAAACCCCTTTTTAAATACAATATTTGTCACTTTTATATATTCAATTTAATTAAATTTAATTATACATTTTAAGAGATAAATAATAAATTAGTTTGGATAAATATTGTGTACTTTTCTGAAAACATTCATATTTTGATGAATAGTGAAAAATACTAATTTAAAAAAAATCATTTTTAATTGAAATGATTTATAGTGTTAAATTATTCATTTGAGTTATTTTAATAAATAATTAGATTATATTTTTATTATTTAATATAATTTTAGTCACTTTTAGTAATTTCACGTTTAAATTGGGCATAAAAATATATCAATCTTTTGATAGTTTGTACTTCTTAAAAACTGGTTGTCTTATTTTGACAACTGAAATTAATATTAAATTAATTAATACAACTTAGTGGTTTTAAATTTATTTAAATAGGATAAAAAAATTTAATTTTTAATATCAAAATTTGTTTTGGGGGAATATTTTTATTTCTATTAAAACATTCAATTGTTGATGAATAGTGAAAAAAAACTATGTTGTAGATAAAAACCAACTTTTTCATTTAAATAATTATTTTTAATTAAAAATTTATATTGATGTAGAAATAGATACCTTGTATAGATATTATCCTAATTTAATTTTTTGGAATCATTATTTAATAAAATTAGACACATGAAATTTTATGGATCTTTTTTAGCATCTTTGACCCACCTACAAGGCACACAAGTAAATTTGCATAAAAAATTAATTTTACAACTTGTATGAATTGAATTAAAAAAATATGATAGATACAGATGTCATCAATAAGTAATATTTTATTCAATGTAATGAAAATAATTTTGGTGAATGGATACATTTGATATTTATTTACAACGATTAAAAGTAAATATGGTAACTATAGGTAAAAATGATATTATAATTTCCCCCATCACATGACCTAATTCTATTGGGTAATTTTATTTTGACCAAAATTGAAATTATGAAAAAAATATGATCCTATTTTCTACACATGGATTAGTTTAGGAAATTTATTACATATTATTTAATAATGTGTTTTATGTGTTAAATTCAAAATTTAATAAATAATCCATTTTAATATAGAGTTATACATAAGATAAATTTGACTATAAATATTAATTATAAATATAAATTTTTTTTCCAACATCATCATATTATATTTATAATTTTTATACATTAAATAATTCATTTTATTTTTGACACATTGGTGATGTCGTAATTACCATATTAATGAATGATTAAAATAATTGATTTTTTAAATATCAAAATAAATGTAAATTTAGACTTTTGATTCCATCCAAAAATTTTCTAGGATAATATGACATGTTAGGGTTGATTAAATGTTTTTTGATCAATTTAATTATGTTTTTATGAATAAAAAAACAAAACTAAAATAGTGTAAAATTTTTCATAAATTAGTTTTTAAAGCAACTAAAATTCTATTAAATGAAATAATATTCCTAAAATGTATGATTCGTCCAAATGACTTATATAAAGATATAAATGTAATTAGTGATCCACTTTAGGTTATCTTGGTAGTTTATAGTATGTTTATTAGCCATATAATGTAGTAATACAAGCAGATGTGGTAAAAGTTATACTATTTATGTAATAGTAAAATCTAAATGATAAGGTTAATATGTTGACATAATAATTTATAAAACGTAATAATTTAGAGGTTTTAGACTAATACCCACCTTATCCTCTAAATGAATACATTTGGAGGGGTTATAAACTGGAAATGATTTTATTATAAAAATATATTTCATGATTTTCCTAAAGTGCCCCTCAAATCTCTTATAAAACGATACTTCCCCTTCTCATAAATTCAAACCACCAATACCTTTTGGCTTGGAAATAACTGGATAAAATATTCATCCAACTACCCCCACTTAAATCTATAGTCTATATATTGATCATAATGCCATCCTTTGGATCCCTTTTGTTCAAATCAAAAGAGATCACTCAAAGGATATATAATTATTTCATTACATCTTTCAATGTACATTTCTTCTTCTACTTCCTATTTCATTGTTATATCCTGGATAAAATCATAAATCTAGTACCTTCTACATGATGATATGTTATTATAAATATGGTAATACCATATTCACTATTCTCTCCACCCTATGAATGACAATGTCACTATGTGTGCGTACGTATGGCTTAATTTCTCCACGTCGTGGTGTAGTTTTTTATTCAACACTACATAACATTAATTGGTATAATAATGAGTATAATTAATGTAAATAATTAATATAACATGATAATGATTCTATATATATAATATAACATCCAATTAAACACCGATTCACCATCAATAGAATGATATTGTCGCTCGTGCATACATAAGACTTACCTTCTCCATGGCACGTTGATATTAATCTTCAACGATCACCCTTAAATATTTTTTATAAGTATATATATAGATTAATTATGAGTTATATGAAATAATATTTCTACTTTAATAATATATATTTACGTATGTAAATATTTTCTATTTACATTCTATCATACTATATGATAAGAAAACCGAAACAATGGTCATGCGTATGTACGGTCTACCGTCTCCTTTTATGGTGTTTCCATTTCATATATATATATATTATACATATTTATATTCTAAATATAAATTATATATAAATAATGTTATTTATTCTGTAAGTAGGTAAATCATGATCTAAGTGATACGATCAAGAATAACTTGTTAAAACACGCATGCTAAAGAAAGCGATTATTACATCAAATGTTATTTAAACATGGAAATTATTACTAAATTTGTAGTTTATATTGAAAAATGAATCATGTATGATATAACAAATATGAATTTATTTCTGGTATAATTTAATAACACACTGTTGTTAAAATATTTGGGGTTAAACGTATACTCGACTAAAGGAAAGTAAAACGTAAGGGTTAATTTTTCAATCTCATTATTATCAGATAATTTTAATGTATATTTTTTACTGGGACATATTTATTATCCATGATCATGTTTCATAAAATATTTTTCAAAATTATTATTTTTTATAGACTATTTAACTAAAAAAAATTATATGGTTTAAATATTTATTCTACAAATTCATTCTCATTAATTTCCATGTTTAAAAAATGTCTTTATGGATTTATTTATATGGACTTGAATGTTTTAAAATGTTAATTCCATTCAGAAATTTCAAAGTGGTATGGGATGCTTGGATTAAAAAAATATTTTCAAATGTCTTCTTTTCTAAATTGTGTGACTTTTATATAATTTCATGAAAAATGGATATTTCTCTCAAAGAGGTTTAATGATCATTTTCAACATCAACATCCTTTAATGAATATTATTCATGAATGAGGTTTATTTATTATAATACAATGTTCTATATTGTATTGAATGAGTTATGATATGTCAAACTATATATGTGTTATTTTTATACCATTCATGGTTTACTGTTAAATTATTGACATTTCATATGGTAGTTTTAATACGAATGTTTATTTCATATTCCACCCTTTTCATATAAAGAATGAATTGGACTTAATTAGTGACATGAGGGGCCCGCTATAGCACCTCGATGCATTAGTAGGTCTCTTGAGACAAATTAGAATCTTGGAAGAAGGCCTTGACAGAATTATTATTCGTAGTCTCGGCACAAGTCCATGACTATGTGGTTATGATGTCCTATATTATGATTTCCAACATTATGAAAGTAGTTATTACAAGTGATTATTCGACTAGTAGAATATCCATGTTCCTATTTATATGGTAATGTTTGATTTATTTTTTCCAAATTATGTTTATTTTTATGTTTAAAATGATGTTGTTTTATTACACATATATCCTTCAAATTTTATATCTTTTGTTATATTATTTACCATTAATGAGCATCCGAGATCACCCCTTTCTTATGTTTTGTTTTCCCAGGATTCCAGGAAATGTATTATGATTTACATATAAGGTTATTCAAGGGGAATAATGTCATTATCAAAAGAATATTTATGTTGTGTTTTATGTTTGAATGTGTAATGTAATGGTCTTGTATGTATTCTATTTTCCAAAAATGTTAATCTAATCAGTCCTTAGGGACTATATTTCTTGTATTAATTTTAGTATATTAAAAAAATGAACAAGATCTGGGATTCAGGGTCGGGGAATTTAAAATGAGATGATTTTATCGGTGTGTATCATGTAATGTGAATACAAGATTTTGTGATTCATAGGTTGCATGATACTTTACATACCAAATGATTCATTGTACTTTCATACTTTTATTGTGTAATGAATCCTAACATATGAAATTTAGTAGAGTAAAATATTAGTGGTGATGTATTAGTGAGGTAGCTCAATTTTATATTCTATTATACGATCTCTTATATGTAATATTTAGTTAGAGATAGTCGTAGAAGGGTTAGGATTATAGTATAATGCTTTGTGTGGTCAATCAGCATTCATTTATTTTTCACTAGGATTTAGTATCCATTATTTATTTTTTTCCCTGATATTCTATGGGGAAGATACTATGGACTATACTAGATATTATCACCCTATATATATAATAATTTGTGATGTATTCAAAATATTTTTGGGGATTGGGTTGGAAATTACTCTCTCATGTGACATTCGAGGGCCATTTAGGCTTTCATGGACACAAATTTGTATTAATTTTTTTAACTTTTAGTTCCCTTTAGGTACATGATTTTTTATTATGATATTACATACATTCATTTCAGATATTATTTTTATATGGTGCTTAGGATTTGATGTGGTTTTTTATCACTCTTTTCACATATTCTTTTAGAAGATAATTCCACCCATCACTTTGTATGATATAACCTTTGTGCTCTTCTCTAACACATGTTTTGTTAAAGATGAGATTCAATAGTCATTACCTCTAATATCACATTTCCATACATGGTGGTGTACTATTGGGTTTGGTATTCATTATAGTGTGGTAAGAGAGGTTCATGTTGACAGATATGATAGAGTCCATAGGTTAACACATGTTGTGACTATTTGATATGTAATTAAATATTTCCATATTTTTTAAGTATGAAATGTATACATGGTATAATAGTTTAGGAAATATTATTTAGGGACACTATGATTTGATGCATTGACCATTAATGTTACTAATCATTAAAAGTTATGTGACACTATTTAGGGGGTAGATACCTACAAAAGGATCATGAATCATTATTCTAATTAATTTGTTTTAAATATATAGACCATGGGATTTGGTAAAACAACAAATTACAACTTAAATAAATCATATATATTTAATATTAAAATTTTGGGGGACCCTACTAGTTCATTTTTTTGGTATGTCTCAATGTCATCAACATTGTTAGTTTTAGGATGAATATGTCCTATATGATGTTATAACATATTTTCCTAAATTAATTGATGATGAAGAAATCCCCTAGAAGAGGAAACTCTACTAGATTCAGTTTCATTTTCTTGTACATGAATGAGGGGTTGGTTTCATACTCTATGAAAAAGGACAGGTTGTAGGAGGATGACATATCCTTCGGTTTATGATATGATAAGAAAGAGAACTAGGTTTCACTAGTGGTGATGATTATGAATATATTTGTGAGATTGTAGTGGTTCTTGTAACTAAGTGATCATTAGGGGATAATTTTATTGTGATTGATGTTTTAGACCATATTTTATTAGAAGATCATTCTTTCAGAAATATAAGGCTCTTGTCACCAATATCTTCCTATCAATATATATGTTATTTAACACCTATGAGAGTTCATGGTCTTTATCTTTTCCATTCAATATTTTGATTCATCCCTACGTCATATGAGGAAGAAATTTTGTGGGATTTGTTAGGGACATTCATCAAGATATCTAGCACCAGATCACCAAATTAATGATGTTGATGTGTCAAATGTTACTAGAAATATCATAGGTCATTTAGTAGATTCCATTAATGACTATATTATCATTAGTGGGGAAACATTATGATTCCTCATGTTGTAATGTCAAGGTCAAGAGTTTCCAATTTCCCAGATAGAAGAGCTTCCTTGAAATTGAAGGTAGCTTCGTTCCCTCATCATTCTGATTCTCTAGGGTTTTTAGATATTAGGTCCCTAAAAATTAATTTGAATCATATATTCATATATAGGAATTTTTATCCAATATCAAGTGTTCCAGATGCATATATGAAGTGAGATTGTTATAGGTCATCTTTTTTAGGTTGCTACCTTGAGATTGATCCATACAAGGTAGCATCAATAGCATGCTCTAGAATTCATTCTGAAAGGATGATACAGGGTAGTCGAGGATATCACTGAGATGATGTAATAAAATAGATAGAGTTAATGAACCTTTAGGTTGTAATCATCTGGTTTAGAGAGGGTTAATGGTAGGTCGTAGTCCACAGTTTTCCGTGGGTTTGGCAGCACCATGAGTGATAAATGTCATTCAAGGATGTCAATAATTACAATTTACTTAGTTGTATTATTATTTTTGATTAATTATAATCTCAATTATTCATATATCCTAACCATGTCTGTGATTTTAAATTTATTTCTAATAGACTTCTTGTTCCCTCGACGTTGAAAATCCCTATTTTAGGTCAAGGTGTTATTTGTAATAGTCTTAGATACTATGAGAATGTTATGGGGAACCACCACTATATGGGAGAATTCTAATATTTTTGGATACACCCCAAACATCATCATCAATTTGGATGTTTTATATTTTTTATTTTATTCTATGGATTTCATCAACAGATGGATTTTTCACTATGATGTTGAGGGAGAGGTTGTGGTATTTATTTTCGACTAAGACCAACACATGGGTTTATGGGGATATTTTCCTTTAACTTTCATGATAGTAGAGTTTATATTGAGTTCATTAAAGTTTATTATGATGTTGTTTCCTATTTTTGTGGAATAACACCCTAAGGTATTCAAATATACGGTTGTAACATTGCCTCATCGATGGGAGAGAGAGATTATAATATAGAAAATGTAGGGAAATTCTCTAATCTCAATGTATCAATATAATATAGTTCATTATAAGATGATAGAGGTATGGATATTGACCTATGATATTTAATAGTGATTTTTAGCAATGAATTTCACCTTGGGGTACTCAAACTGCATTTTTTACATAACTTGATGGTATTATGACACTCAATATTGATTATCGGTTATTAAAACATGTGAATCTGATTAATCATTATCCCATTCCATGATATTATTATTTAATTGATGAGTTGAAAGGATATCATTGCATCTCAATGATATATTAATGTCTAGGAAATCATAAAATGTGGGTAGAAGATAAGTATATTTCAAGGAGACCATTCTAATGTTATCATAGACATTATCAATTATTTTTATTGTCATTTGGTGAAAATAATTCTATGTCCTTCTTTGTGGTTATGATGAAAAATATTTTCAAATACTCTCTAGATCTATTGATGGTTGTTTTTAAAGTTGAAACACATGTGTACTATATGTCCAAGGAAAATTATATAGAGCATCTGCCTGCCATTTTTGGATTTCATTACCATCTACAATTGTTTCAAAAGCTATTGAAGTGTCAGTTCGTGGCTCAAGATGGTAATTTATGAAGGAAAGTCATTTACATATATGGTTTAATTATTGATCCATTTATGATTAATGTAGTCATTTTCTAGGGAACCCAAGACTAAATAAGAGTATCATAGTACCCTTGGTCATATAGGATATTACTGGGGTTTAATATGATATATATGTTAACTTGTGACTCCTCTAAAGGCCATGACTTGAAAGGATCTATAAATCATGTTCACTGACATGTGTTAGTAATCTTTAATGTACATTATATAT
Source organism: Viscum album (assembly GCA_963277665.1). NCBI lineage: Eukaryota > Viridiplantae > Streptophyta > Magnoliopsida > Santalales > Viscaceae > Viscum > Viscum album. Next base: position 1,528,677,761 of record OY728120.1, on the reverse strand, counting down.
TAGTTAATTTTTTATACAATTAATCATTATCTGGATGTTGGACTTCAGTTTGATGTTATTTGGGACACATCGTGCCTTGGTTTAGGCTCTTTTCAAAGGATGAAGAGATCAGTTGATTCTTATGGGTTATAGTTGTAATGTCCCCATGATCATAACTATTGCACCCACAATTTCATGTTTTTAGTATTCATGTATTCCATGTTGTTTTGGAATAATTTTGTCATCCATGGCAATTTTATTATTTTTTCCATTCATAAGAGTCTATGGTATGTCTTCAAGCAGTATGACAAAAAAATTATGTTAGAGAATGTGGATCAAAATATTGAAATATTAACAAATAAATATTTCATATAAATATGGAATGAGAAATTTCATTGTTGTTTCTTGTGTAGGAATTAATGTAGTTAAATAGTGAATGAATATAGTGATTCCAGGTTGAGAATGTAAGAGATCTCTCAAAATCAACTTCATATGGGAGTGGTTGGGGTCATAGGTCTCATTTTTACGATTATAATAAAGTCCCCTTTCATAATATATGTGGATGATTCTAGAATGTTTAATTCTAAGTTAGAGGTTATGAGAGACCATATTATCATTGTTGATGCCCTTAATGCTTGGTTTGAGTATGAATAACAATAGGTGTTCTTACTTGTGAGGGTTTTTAACCCATTGGTAATGAGTGAGGTGGTTATCTATGAAATCTACTACTCAAACATGATAGTATATTATAGCATGACAATGATGTACCCTTCTATCATTTTTATATTTTTTTGGTATGGGATGAATCATTTTATTATAGTTTTTGATTCACAATATTTGTGCTACTAAAAGGTGATGATCTGGAACAATGTCCCATGTGGTTTCCTTAATCAATTTAATACAACTCTTTAAAAGTGGGAGGACATATTGATTGACTTTTCCTCCAGTTTACATCCCTCATATGGAATATTTGGATCTATATTATTAATATTTAACCATTTAATGAAATAATTATAATTTCTTCCATACAAGTATTTTATCTTAGCGGAGGGTTTGTGGTGGATGTATCGGGAGAAAGTGGCAAGACAACTCCGTGTACTAAGTGTTATCATCTATGATTATAGTATATGTTTCACCTTTAAAATTTATAGAGGTATTAATAATGAATTTCGATATCATTTATTCCTTTACACTAAATTTCATCGATTGATGGATGTAAATATAGAGTAGTTCATTCATGATCTTATGGATATGTTGAATGTGTTTGAACTCTATTTTTGTGGATTGTAGATAATGAATAGTGATTTGGCCAGGTTTTCATACAAAAGTTATTTTCCTCAACTATTTGAATGGAACCATTTAAATATAGGTGTGATAAACAATTCCATTATCAATGTTGTCTGATTACAGTCAGAGTGTCATCAATTCTCAAGATGAAACTAGTGACGAGAAAAATAGAGACAGTCTAAATGATTAATGAGAGGATGAAGTAAGAACATGTTTATTATGAGTTTTATGTTGATCAACAGAGGATACATTTTGAGTTCATAATTATAGATATTGTGTCCCAGAAGGTGACTCCTCATCAATGGATATTATGGTTTAGATGTGGTTGTCTAATTTCTCGTAGATTTTTTCCACTTTTAAAGGAGTTGGATAAATTTATAGTCATTGCATATTTGAAAACACAACCCCATAGATTAAAAAAATACATGATTTCTTCTATAAGTCATAACTACTCTATAAGAATTATGAAAACTCTCACATTGTCAATTGGATTGATTTCAACATTGATGATGATGTATCATTTGAGGAGAAGCTTGTAGAGATCTTTGACACATAAGAGAAGGTGTTGTGAGAGAGTGTTATTTCATTGGTAAATGACCATTTGCAGCATGGTGTCATGGTGTAGAGTAAAAGAGAATGTGACTAATAGATAAATGATCTCTACCCCATAATAATTTAACTCAATATCTTCATTTGTATCTATATATTATGGTTGATGGCCTTTATCATGTATATGAGATTTCTTTCTCTTCGTTTGTTCCCTATTTTTTTCATACGCATGTTTAAGTGGTATCTCTCCCGTTTGAGTATTTCTGAATTAGTTTTTTGTGTTTTATTTTTATCCACCTTTTACCTCTACAATAGGTGGTTGAACTCCAATAATTGTTAGATTATTGAGATGTATTTCATAGGGTGGCTATTTAGAATCCCAATTCTTTCCATTCTCTCCTAGTTTGAGTTTAAATACTATAAGATGTGAATTGATTTAGAGGGATTTTATGTAAGATCACAGATCCATTTATATAAACCCTTTTCAATATTACAATTGAAATCTGTTCATGGACTATACATATAAGAAGGAATAATAATGTTTTGGAACAAAAATCATGTTTCATGATAATTTACTGACATGATGTTTAGTTCATGATGTCAGGGATAAATTTATGGCCCGAACAAGAATATGCAGCATGATAAGGGTGGTTCAAATGGTGTGATTAATTATGTGAATCATGTATTGAAGACATGAAAGTGTGTAGTAATGGATTCAATAATGTTTTCCCATAAAACAAAGGACATGGAAAATGTGTTCTGTAGATTAATTGATCCATAATTATATGATCATGGAAATGAATTTTTTAGTGAGCCTTTAAACTCAAGACATTCACGTGTTAAATATAACATTATCACCATGAATCTCTTTATAGAAAAGTGAATAAGAAATTAATTATAAAATTGATATTTTTTTAAAACTAACAAATTGTCCAGAAACCATGTCGAACATAGGATTTCTATTAATATATTCCAAATTTCTTTTGAAGTAGGTTCATTATTGGCTTTCAGTGTTTGATCTGAGGTGATCATAGATGTGTTTTCAACCAGTATAATTAATTTTATTCTCCAATCATTCATCTTACCACTAGTTATATATTTATATGCTATGTAGGCTATCCTTATTTGATCTAATGGGTTATTTTGTTGTATAGTGGAATGGAATCTTTGGAGTGTTGTAGTTTCCTTACAAGATATGTGATCCATAACCCATGTTTTTTCAATTTAATTTGATGAACATTGTAATTCCCGAGTAAATGGATTTGTATATTATACTTATTTTCATGTTAAAATATATATTTACCATTCGGTAGCTTTTTGGGTGATGGTGGAATTATTCATAATAATGATTATATAAGATTAGTGAAAGTCATGATTTCAGTATTTTAGTGATCACCTGTTTTCGACCATGATAATTATTTTTCACTTCATTATATATAGTTTTAAATCAATTATAATCATTTAATATCATTCTTTTTTTTATGATTAGAATGTTTGAATGAAGAAAATGGTTCTTTAATATAAATTTCATAATGATTATTTGTAAATTGTTATAGATTAATTTTTAGATAAAACATTCTAATCACATTTTGAGGGGAATGAATGTAATATTTAATGAATTTTTTATTAATGTGTTCCCCAAGAAGTTTATGTAATTTTATTATGAATGTAATCTTGTATGTTCATATTGATAAAAATGATTATGGTATATAATATGAATGTTGATTCATTATGATCTGATCAAAATATAGGTTATACATAAACCATTTTTAAACAATTAATAATAATGGTTGAGACTGCCTTCGGTTACCCATAGTTGTAACCTTTGTTAAATTAATTAGTAAATCTATGATGTTAATGAGTCCAAATTTTTATGAAAATTAAATTTGGTGTGTCTATGTGAGCCTTTTTACATGTGAAAGATTATTGCCTTTATTCTAGTGGCCATATACCATGGAGACTTAGTTGTGTTGTTTGTTAAATTCTTTGTCTCATCTGGAGAGGAGCCTTTCTATGAGACATTATTGGATCATGTTATATATTATTTTTAGTCATATATAGAGAGATAGTCTATATTTGAAGGATGAAGTTGACACATGTGTGGGTGATGTGCATGATAATATTTAATATGGTTTTAAGGATGTCACCGTTAAAAAAAGAATGTTTTGAATTTGGTATTTATCATTAATGCGATAGATTCTAGGATGCTAATTTAATTAAAAATTTGATATGGGATGAATATCTAGGATGTATGTTGTTATTTTAGATAGTGTTATTTCATAACATAGTATCACTTATATTATTATATGTATTACGTGTATGGGAAATGATGGATTACTATATAATACATGTCATATGGGTTTAGTGGCTCTAAAAAAATACTTAATTACTAACATGAGATATTGGATAGGATGATGAGATGATGTGATTTAAGGGGTAAATGGGACATGTTGGTTTGATGATGGGGTGAATAAGGTGTGTCATATGATACTTATCCCATGTTTCTTCAAGGAAGATTACTTTTGCAGAGAGATTTATTTGGATGTACGATGTTGGGGTTGTGCGGAAAAATTGTCGGAAATATGTAATAGGTTACATTATTTTAAAATTATTTTATGTTTTATATTATTTGTGATATTTAGGGAGAAATAGACATTGTATGCATGGGATTTATGTATACCAGTTTGTGTTAACATTAGTCTTTACTAATTATTCACTGGGATTTTGATTTTTTTTATAATTTTTACATGACACGTAATGGGGGATCACACTAAGTATATATGTTATGTTCACAATATGTATATATAATGTTTTTTTAGGTTTGTAAAAGTTTTATATTGATTGTTCTATTCAATACTACCTATGGACTAGTCAGGTTATGTTTTCTGATCATGGTCCTTACAGATGAATATCTTTTAATAATTGTAGTTACTTTTTTCATTTTATTGAATTGTATGAAATTATATGCATGTAATTTGGAACATTTTTTTTCATATTATGTTTTTATTTGTTTTTTAATATATCTATATTTACTTATATTTTTTACTAGGTATTATCATCCATATGAATGTATATTATACCATGGATGTTTATCACCAACTGATGGCATATTAGAGGCAAGCTTTGAATGTCTTTATCTCCCTTTTATCATATCCAAATGAGGAGGGGTACATTTAGGGGTAGGGTATTGTAAATATATATATATATATATATATTTGAATCCCCTTGAGGAATAAAAATATTTAAATTGAAAAATGATATAAAAATGATGAATATACTCATTTTTTATTCATGAAAAAACGAATGATATTTTATTGTTTTTTTGAAAATAATTTTTTCTAAAATTTTTGAATTTTCTAAAATAAACATTATAATAATTTATTCCATATTAAATAAAATTATATGAAAATATGAAAATATGATTTTACAATTGATATGTTTTGTAAAAATTTTATAGATAAATATATGTAATAATTAAATATTGTTACATTACATAAATCAAATCATAAAATTCTGTCATATTTTTATGTCTCTATATAAAATTACATTTAATCCGGAATTACATCACAATGCTAATAATGATTTTATGCATGATTAATTTAAAACACATATTGATCCACTATCCTAAATGTTGAAAAAATATAGATAATGTGAGAATGTACATGTTGTATTAAAAAAAAATATATATCACCAGAAAAAAAATTTATACTATTTCTGCACATTTGGAATTATGATGAATTTGGTATATAATAATCACAAACATCATTATGAATTAATAATTATTAAACATAGTGAAATTTAAAAATATAATAAAATATTATTTGTAATATATGATTTCATTTTCTTTTTAGCATTTTAAAAAAAATTTCTTTTCAAATAATTAAATTAAGTTTATTCTCAATTTTAACAGGAAGTATTTCCACTATCGGTAAATTAATATTACTTTTTATTTGTTCTTTATTGTATTGTTAGATTAAATATGATAAAACTCTTTTTTTGGATTTGAAATCATCAAACTATTTAAATCATACAATGAAAGTCAATAGGATTATTTATCTTGAAGTATATATAATCAAAACAAATTATACCCCTATAACTCAAATAGAATAGAAAATTATAAGGATGAACAAGATTAATGAAAAAAATGGACGTATATATAATCATTGTAAACCCTTCTAAATATAGTTTACCAACTATTATAAGATAATAATATGATGTTATGTGATAGATGACAATGTTAATTTTTTATAGGATGCTAAATTCGTAATTTCACCATGATTCTAATTTTTCAATGATTAATATTTGTTGACTTATAATTAGAATAATATTTTGTATTTCATTGATTTTGATATGATCTTTTATGTCAATGTTGGTAGTTTAATATGAAAATATAAATTTCAAGATAATGATAATCATCATTAGATGAAATCTTTGGTAAATATAGAATACTTCATAATTATATTCATTTATTTAGTTTATTTTTCAAAAAATTATGAATAATATGAAATTATATTTAATGAAAATGTATTTTTTCATGAAATGTTATAACATTTTATGATATTTTTTTGATCAGGATATATATGTTTTGGAGAATTTAGAATATTCCAAATCAATACCCAACATTGTTTTATTGATAAAATTATGTAATTAATAACTATGCCAGATTTCGGTTATTGTGAAATAGTTAATATTTAGGACAGTTATTTATAAATTATATTATAATAATGAAAATATTTAATGTTATTATGATAATGTTAATAAATATAAATTAATGAAATTTTGAATTAAGTAGTTAACTAAGGATTAGTCTATGGGTGGTTTATTTCAGTGATTCTATAATAGATTAATATCCACATTTTGAATACCAAAGGAGATATTATAAAATAAGAACACATTTTAGGTGAAAAAATCATGGTATATATATCATGGGACCCTATGATTCAATATAAGACTGATAAAATCCATCATATGATTATGAAATATAATCCAATGGATTAAAAAACCCAACCTCCTGATGGAATATATATATATAATTACCACATGGTCTAGATGAATGGAAATGGGTCGTTTCATCCATAATATATCATGGAGAAGGATCAGGAAATAAAAAATAGACATAAACTAATTTAACCGAAGGATTCATTTAAAAAGAATATTTTTTACAATAATCATAGTGTTGTTACTATTTCTCAAAAGGAACAATGGGATAAATTCAAGGATATATTGGAATTTTTATTTTTAATTCATATAAATTTTATGGCTCACAAAAAAAGGGGTTTTCTCTGACCATAAAAATAATATTATTTAATATCAAAGTAAAATTTCAAGGGTGTTCAGGGATAAAATTAAATGTTTCTTTGATTATAATTATTATCAATTATCAATTTCCAGATATAGTGTCACATTATTTGGTAATACAATACCATAGATAATAAAAAGGAAATTGTATATTATTACTCATATATCAATTGAAACAATATCTCAAATTAAGGTTGTATCTTCAAAGAAATATGTAATAAAATATTGAAAATACACGATGCACCTTATTAAAGAAGTTTTAAATTAGGTGATGTTATTGAGTCAGATGAGAAATATATAAATTCGTCTCATCATTAAAATATTTGAGAAGTGTTGATTCTAATTTTAGTTTTGAAAATAAAATTTACATTAAATTATGTAATTCAGAATAAAATGATAATGGTTAGTAATATAATGATTGTGATATACAAATAAAAGGCATATCAATCATGGAATAAATAAATTAATAAAATTTTGTTACTATATATGAGGATTAATATCACAAAAACCAATCATATTGTGTATATCATTACATATAATATGTAGGATTCTACCAGTATACATCCACAAAATGTTAGAAGAATTTTTAAGAAACTTTATAATTTCTATTCTACAGTTCATGATGTAAAAGAATCAACGATCACATTTCCACTATCAACCTATGCTATTATATATTCTATACAAATTTTACGGTGAATGAAACAATAATCAAAGTCAAAAAAAATTGGAATTTAATTTATAACAATTGATGCATCTAGGATGTATTTGAAAATAATAAAAATTTGTTAAATAGTTAGAGAATATCATCAGTTATACTAATTAGTTATAAGGACACAAAATAAATCATGGTGAAGGAAAAAATACATCAACATCATTAATGATGATAATAATACATTAATATTTAAGAAATTATTTTATTGATAGTATGATATTATGTATTTTTTGTCTTTGATGTTCCTTAAAAAGTTTATGTATACTATGAATGGGGGATAAATTTTTAGATATCCGTTTTTTACAATTTCTTTTTAGATTTATCTTACCATGTAACCTATTATGACTCACATAACTCATGTATATACTGTCAAATTCACTAGAGTATTAAAAAATAAAGAGATCATGAACATGCGTATTTCTATACAGTTATTCCATACATGTTTTACATAATCCTAGAGATGGATTCTTTCTCCCAATAACAACCAAATTATTCACTATAAGTATAACTGCTTAATAGCATGTAGTTATGTAACCGAGTCACACTTTGGTTATCAAATGTAAAACTAGATAATGAGGTTTCACCCTACCATCATATACAATATAGAACCATCATGAGATAAGACTCCAATATTTATTTATTTCTATAGGAAATATTATATTTCACTCTCCCTAGATAAGACAACCTAAATATTAATGAATATTAACTCACCTCATGCATATATTATGTAGAACTACATCTCATCCTCACACTTTCTAACTGGATACATGAGCTACAAAATATTAGTTAAGCTATTAAATAAATTTTCTTTTTATTATCTATTTTTTCAATATTTTCTATCTAAATCATTCAATATTCAAGAATCACCACCTCTATCATTGTCCAATACCTCAGATATTTGGGACAGTCATAATTATGGGATGTAAATTAATTCTTGTTAAAAAATATAACACATAATTTTTGATCCATCTCATAGTAGAATCATAAATCTATATCTCCATTATTTCCTCATATGGTTAGGCTTGAAAACCAGATCCATGATATCCAAAATATTCTAAACATTTAATAAGCTATTTTTTCATAAAATTAAACTTCTACCAATTATTAATATAGATATTAATGAAAAAATCCATATTCACTTTCATAATCTCATGAAAATTATAATGGTTCATAAGTATTGAGTTTTTTAATTCACCGAATACCAAACTTTAGTTCATACTATATAAACTATAACATTCAATTCTATTGATTGTTTTTCAAAATTCGAAATTTAAATCCCCAAAATAAAAATTTTATTTGTGACATTATGATCAATTATCAATTAATCCATATAGTATAATTGTTTATTATAAATTTAGAGGTTATTTGATCTTAAAAATTAGAATAATCATTACATTGATGCTCACACAACTTGAAAGTTTTGACTCTTCATGAGTAGCTTTATCTATAATATAAGGCCCCAGCCTTAAACCTTACTTAATCTTGAGTTATTACAAGATTACACATTGAGGATCTTTTCGGGTTTAGAGTTTTAGATAATTAGATCATATAACTTGCATTACATTCCACATATAAACAAAGTGGTTACATAAAGGTAGTATTCTTCATTCCCATCAATGGAAACACATTTAAAATAAACCATGGATTATTTCTTGACACATCCTTGACTCTATCATCTTATCATGTACCTTTCCCTAGACCTGTGAAAAACATTTCAAAAACTTGGGATGAGCATAAAAACTCAGTATGGGTTAAAAAAAACATGGAAAGGAAACATGAGTTCATATATACATAAGAATTAAATCATACTTTACCCATAAAACATAGGCACTTTAACATACCTCATAAAATCATGAATAAATCATAGAAATCATAAGACATAAAGGTTACTTGAGGCATTCATAACATTCTTACGTAGGGAGTAACCCTCTTGGTTACGTTTGGAATACCCATCATAGTATATTCCCTAAAATCTCTTCGAAGAAACCTTAACGTTTCACTCCTTCGCGTTACCCAATGCATTGGATAGCTATATCGGGCTCACCTGCCCTTAGTTTATCACGGAACCACCCGTCTTCATAATAATGCCCAAGAACCATAACATAATCGTATCACATAAAACATGCATAAAGCACTACTACAAAAAACGGGCAATAACAGTGCTAAAATCGGGCTTTAACAGCACTAGAAAAGCGCTGTAAAGCTCAGCGCTGATAAAGGGGGGGGGGGTCCTTTAACAGCGCTTTTTTAGCGATGTTAAATGTCACCTTTAATAGCGCTAAAAAAGCGCTATTAATGTCACCTTTAATGGAACTACAAAAGCGCTGTTAAAGGAAACCTTTAACAGCGCTAAAATGTGCTGTTATATGTTTCCTTTAACAGTGCTTTTTTAGCGCTGTTAAAGGACGCCTTTAACAGCGCTAAAAAAGCACTGTTAAATCCCTGCCTGCTGCTAATAAAAAACCTGCACTAGTACAGCCAGCCGAGCAGACCTGCACAAAAACCAGTATATCAACCACAGACCTGCACAAAAACCAGTATATCAACCACAAGCATGTCATCAACCGATCACAACCCAACCAAACAGTGTTCTTACCATGAGTTAGATACCATCTACCCTGAAACCAAAACTACCTCATTACATAGTATCACAAAATATTCCTACACAACTCAGAAGATAAATACTAGAACATTCCACTATGCATTGTTTCTCCTTGGATTGCCACTTGGTTTTGACAAATCGTGCAGAGCCCATGCTCCTTGAATCATTCTGCAATACATAAAAAGGATATCTTAACTCTCCCAACCATCACCCTTAGTAATTATGTATATTAATACAAAAAAGGTAACATATCATAAATTGGGGGACTGTAATGAGACATCAAGATTAACATTCTATATATAGGATCGATGTCTGGTAGGATTGGGTGCGTTGATACATGACTCTACCTGGACCTCAAAAATAGATATATGATCTCACTCCAGGACTTTCAGAGAGACTCCAACTATGTCTAGGACGTCCTGCTGAAGCGATCGTACTACCGTAAGTCGGAAAAGATACCAAAACCATCCTAGGAAGGATCATGGGAGCCAACCCTAATCAAATATGTCCTTGATATAGTGTTCAAAGAGATCAATCAGGGTACATAAAATTATGTGTCATTTAAAGGGTCACATGCCTTGTCGCTTTACCCTGGGTAACTCCAATGTTCAGCTGCCTGTGTGAATATACATTTCATATCAATAGGAAATTACATGGCATGTTAAAAAACATATACGTGTTACCCTTTGATCGTGTGTCCTCTTATGCACCCTTGCCCTATGTTAGTACATGACGTCGATCTCGTGTGATTCTTCCTGTGTATCTGTACAAGGGATAAACTACGTAGCTGGCTCATTAAAGACGTGTAGTGGGATATATTCCATGTAGGAAAGCCATGTAATCCACCCCATGTTTGTGTATCTCAAAAATTCATGCCAAGTCTTGGGGGGGGTCTACACTACATGTGAGGTGGATATCTCAGTTGTTGATTTCACTTAAAAATAAGTCCATTTTGAACAAAACAGAGGCACTTTGAGTGGTGTCGACCACACTGGGCCTTGGATTGAGTCGTGGTTGACTCATACACATCAAATATGACCCATGGATCATTGTCCTTAAGTTTCAATAGAATCCGAATTCGTTTGGTCCGTTTCCCGTATGTCAGTTGTTGATTTCTCACTTAAAATTAAGTCCATTTTTAACAAAAACAGAGGCACTTTCAGTGGTGTCGGACACACCGGGCCTCGGATTGAGGCGGGGTTGACTTGTACATGTCACATTTGACCCATGTATCGTTGTTCTAAAGTTTCAATATAATTCGAATGTGTTTGGATGGTTTGTCGTATGTTAGTTGTTGATTTCACTTAAAATTAAGTCCATTTTTAACAAAAACAGAGGCACTTTGAGTGGTGTCGGCCACACCGGGCCTCAGATTGAGGCGGGGTTGACTTGTACACGTCACATTTGACTCATGGATCGTTGTCCTTATGTTTCAATATAAACCGGATGTGTTTGGTCGGTTTGGTGTATGTATGTAAAATATTGTCCATTTTAAACAAAATACATACACTTGGAGTGATACCAGCCACACCACGTCTCTGATTGAAGCATGTTTGACTCGTACACGTCACATATGACCCATGGATCATTGTACTAATGTGTTAACACAATCCTAAGGAGTTTGGTCGGTTTCCCGTATGTCAGTTGTTGATTTCACTTAAAAATAAATCCATTTTGAACAAAATAGAGGCACTTTGAGTGGTGTCGGCCACACCGGGCCTCGGATTGAGTCGGGGTTGACTCTTACACGTCAAATTTGACCCATGGATCATTGCCCTTATGTTTCAACAGAATCCAAATGCGTTTGGTCGGTTTGCCGCATGTCAGTTGTTGATTTCACTTAAAAATAAGTCTATTTTGAACAAAAGAGAAGCACTGTGAGTGGTGTCGGCCACACCGGGCCTCGGATTGATGCGGTGTTGAATCGTACACGTCACACATGAGTCATTGATCGTTATGAAAAAGTATCAACGCAATCATAAGCCGTTAGTTCGGATTGGCGTATGTACGTAAAATATTGTCCATTTTAAACTACATACATACACTTGGAGTGATACCGGTCACACCGCGCCTCTGATTGAGGCGGGGTTGACTCGTACACGTCACATTTGACCCATGGATCATTGTCCTTAAGTTTCAATATAATCCCAATGCGTTTGGTCAGTTTGTCGTATGTCAGTTGTTGATTTCACTTAAAATTAAGTCCATTTTTAACAAAACAGTGACACTGTGAGTGGTGTCGGCCACACCGGGCCTCAGATTGATGCGGTGTGGAATTTTACACGTTACACATGAGTCATTGATTGTTGTGAAAAAGTATCAACGCAATCAGAAGCCGTTAGATTGGTTTGGCGTATGTACGTAAAATATTGTCCATTTTAAACTAAATACATACACTTGGAGTGATACCGGTCACACCGCGCCTCTGATTGAGGCGGGGTTGAATCTTACACGTCACATTTGACCCATGGATAGTTTTCCTTATGTTTCAATAGAATCCCAATGTGTTTGATCGGTTTGTCGTATGTCAGTTGTTGATTTCACTTAAAATTAAGTCCATTTTTAACAAAACAGTGACACTGTGAGTGGTGTCGGCCACACCGGGCCTCGGATTGATGCGGTGTTGAATCGTACACGTCACACATGAGTCATTGATCATTGTGAGAAAGTATCAATGCAATCAGAAGCCGTTAGATCAGTTTGGCGTATGTACGTAAAATATTGTCCATTTTAAACTAAATACATAGACTTGGAGTGATACCGGTCACACCGCGTCTCGGATTGAGGCGGGGTTGAGTCGTACACGTCACATATAACCCATGAATCGTTGTCCTAAAGTTTCAACACAATACGAAGGCGTTTGGTCGGTTTCCCGTATGTCAGGTGTTGGTTTCTCACTTAAAAATAAGTCCATTTTGAACAAAACAGAGGCACTTGGAGTTGTGTTAGCCACAACAGGCCTCAGATTGAGGCGGGGTTGACTCGTACACGTCACATTTGAAGGTGAGTATACATGCACGATAGTTGACCTTCTTAGAGAAGGGTTTCTGGAAGAGTATAAAAGACATGAAGTAATGAAGATCATTAGAGTGTTGGAGCAAATGTGGTTGCTACAAACAATGTGGAAATCGTCTTGTGCAAAGCGACCTAAGTTACAACTTGCAGGTATTGTACTCTATTTTTTCTGGAAGGTTTCAGTTTAAATGCATTTTGGAATGATCATTGCTAGCCATTGTCTTTTAGGTTTTTTTGACAGCCGAGGGGGAAGGGTGGGGTCTGAAGACATTGTAGGATATGTCGAAGGGTGATTTTGTGTGTGAATATGTTGGAGAAATGTTAACTCCCGCAGTTCTGAAAAGAGTCACTATTTAAAGAAAGTCATAAGTTAAGATACATCTCACGATGGTCAGTTTAAAGACATTTTGAGGGACACTACTAAAGACATGCTCAGATATGCACACATCCCCCACTTTTAGATCGTTGTCTACTACAATGATCTTCCAAACAAGATATGCATTAGAACGCTCATGATACATAGAGAAATTCATTGGCCACCTTCGAGAATGATCTGAAGCACAAACCATGACAAAATTATGTTTTTCCTTGAAAATTCTCTTGGCGAACTGGAATGGCAACTCACTCTTGTGATTTTGCTTCTCTACTTGTCACTTCATGTGTGCAGCTACTGCCATTCCAGTTCGCCAAGAGAATTTTCAAGGAAAAACATAATGCTGTCATTGTTTGGGCTTCAGGTCATTCTCAAAGTTGGGCAGTGAATTGCTCTATGTATCATGAGCGTTCTAATGTATATCTTGGATGAAAGATCATTGTAGTAGACAACGATCTAAAAGTGGGGGATGTGTGCATATCTGAGCATGTCTTTAGTAGTGTCCCTCAAAATGTCTTTAAACTGACCATATTGAGATGTATCTAAACTCGTGACTTTCTTTTAAAAAGTGACTCTTTTCAGAACTACGTGAGTTAACATTTCTCCAACATATTCACACACAAAATCACCCTTCGACATATCCTCCAATGTCTGCAGACCCCACCCTTTCCCCTCGGCTGTCAAAAAAACCTAAAAGACAATGGCTAGCAATGATCATTCCAAAATGCATTTAAACTGATACCTTCCAGAAAGAAATAGTGTACAATACCTGCAAGTTGTAACTTAGGTCGCTTTGCACAAGCCGATTTCCACATTGTTTGTAGCAACCACATTTGCTCCAACACTCTAATGATCTTCATTGCTTCATGTCTTTTATACTCTTCCAGAAAATCTTCTCTAAGAAGGTCAACTATCGTGTATGCATACTCACCTTCAAATGTGACGTGTACGAGTCAACCTCACCTCAATCTGAGGCCTGCTGTGGCTGACACAACTCTAAGTGCCTCTGTTTTGATCAAAATGGACTTATTTTTAAGTGAGAAATCAACAACTGACATACGATAAACCGACCAAACGCCTTCGGATTGTGTTGAAATTTTAGGACAACGATTCATGGGTCATATGTGATGTGTACGAGTCAACCCCGCCTCAATCTGAGACGCGGTGTGACCAGTATCACTCCAAGTGTATGTAATTTGTTTAAAAGGGACAATATTTTACGTACACACGCCAAACCGATCTAACGGCTTATGATTGTGTTGATACTTTTACACAACGATCCATGACTCATGTGTGACGTGTACGAGTCAACCCCACATCAATCCGAGGCCCGATGTGGCCGACACCACTCACAGTGTCTATGTTTTGTTAAAAATGGACTTAATTTGAAGTGAAATCAATAACTGACATTAGGCAAACCGACCAAACGCATTCAGATTCTGCTGAAACTTAAGGACAACCAAGATATGCATTAGAACGCTCATGATACATAGATTAATTCACTGCCCACCTTCGAGAATGATCTGAATCCCAAACTAGGACAACATTATGTTTTTCCTTGAAAATTCTCTTACCGAAGTGGAATGGCAATAGCTGCACACATGAAGAGACAAGTAGAGACGCAAAATCACAAGAGTGAGTTGCCATTCCAGTTCGCCAAGAGAATTTTCAAGGAAAAACATAATGATGTCATGGTTTGTGCTTCAGATCATTCTCAAAGGTGGCCAGTGAATTGCTCTATGTCTCATGAGCGTTCTAATTCATATCTTGTTTGGAAGATCATTGTAGTAGACAACGATCTAAAAGTGGGGAATGTGTGCATATCTGAGAATGTCTTTAGTAGTGTCCCTCAAAATATCTTTAAACTGACCATCTCGAGATGTATCTAAATTTGTGACTTTCTTTTAAATAGTGACTCTTTTCAGAACTGCGTGATATGAAGGTATTTTGGAGATTTTACTGGTTCATGCATGATATGAAGGTATTTTGGAGATTTTACTGGTTTTTTTGTCCAAAGGCCAAAGAAATGTGGTCCATCATTCTTGCATGTTACTTGTACACGTCACCAAGGACCTGTGGATCGTTATCCTAAAGAATGAAGGCAATCCGGATGCGTCTGGTCAGATTTACGTAGGTCAGTTGTTGTTTCCAATTAAAGTGGTGTCCATTTTAAACAAGAGAGCGACCCTTTGGGTGGTAGCGGTCACACCATGCCTCGGATTGATGCGGGGTTGACTCGTAAACGTCACCAAGGACCCGTGGATCCTTCTCCTAAAGGATGAAGGCAATCCGGATGCGTCTGGTCAGATTTACGTAGGTCAGTTGTTGTTTCCAATTAAAGTGGTGTCCATTTTAAACAAGAGAGAGACTCTTTGGGTGGTAGCGGTCACACCGTGCCTCGGATTGAGGCAGGGTTGACTCGTACACGTCACCAAGGACCTGTGGATCATTCTCCTAAAGAATGAAGGCAATCCGGATGCGTCCGGTCGGATTTCCGTTGGTCATTTGTGGTTTCCAATTAAAGTGGTGTCCATTTTAAACAAGAGAGCGACCCTTTGGGTGGTAGCGGTCACACCGTGCCTCGGATTGAGGAGGAGTTGACTCGTACATGTCACTAAGGACCTGTGGATCGTTCTCCTAAAGGATGAAGGAAATCTGGATGCGTCTGGTCGGATTTCCGTAGGTCAGTTGTTGTTTTCAATTAAAGTGGTGTCCATTTTAAACAAGAGAGAGACCCTTTGGGTGGTAGCGGTCACACCGTGCCTTGGATTGAGGCGGAGTTGACTCGTACACGTCACCAAGGACCCGTGGATCGTTCTCCTAAAGGATGAAGGCAATCCAGATGCGTCTGGTCGGATTTCTGTAGGCCATTTGTTGTTTTCAATTAAAGTGGTGTCCATTTTAAACAAGAGAGCGACCATTATAGTGGTTCAACATTCTTGCATGTTGCTCGTGCATATCATCTGTTAAAATGGAAAAATGACTCATTGGAGAAAGAATGTTTTATTTAATAACAATTACAATTTTGCTACAAACATTTACATACAACAATATTTCATCTTATGATCCCCTTAACCCCTCTCAAAAATGACCACCAATTGTACATGTCCCCAAGTCAGATCTTCATTGTATTGGTGTACAATCTGTCATCAGGTATGCGGCCCACTCGTTTCTGAACACATCTATATCGTCTTGTGAGTATGAGGCTTTTCAGCAGTCATAGTAGTACTGCAAAATAAAAAAATAAATAATTAATAAATATCTTAAACGAACTAGTAGTTGTTTTTGAAAATACCACTTTAGGGATGCTAGTTTGCTGATGAAAAACGTTCTCTTTCATAAATTTACAAACATAATAACCGCAATCATTATCGTTTGTTTGTTTTGGACACTGCAAAAAAATTGATCATTAGGAGAATAAATAACTTGTGTTGAGATGTGTTTGGATAGTGAAATTTTATTATATATACCCTGATATTTGTCCAGACGTAGTACTTGCTCGCCTCCCTATGCTTAACCCCTGTCCTCATTCCTTTTATTAGACGATATTGACACACAACCCTATCATAACAGAATACTTAGTAAAAGATAATAAAAATTATATTACTTTATGTTTATACCTAAAACGTAAGATGTAGTGTCTTACAGATTCACAAACTCCATCATGTATGGTCGGTTTGATGGATATCCTAGCTTTGAATCCAGAAAATAAATCTTCGGAGTATCCAAGTTCACCGCAATTAGCAACCAATGTTTCCTAAAAACACAAAAAGGAATAAGTAATAAAAAAAGTGAAAATATAATTGATATGCTTTAATCATAGAGTATTACCCCTGCATGGTTGGTATTAGGAAAAGTCTGTCATCTGTAATCTTGCGTTCAAATGTTTTTAGCAAGTTGTTCACTATTGCATCCCTTTTTGATGACTCTATTTTTGTTTGGTGTGTTGATGTGATATGAGGACTAACCAGTCCAAATCTTGGCTCATGGGAAAATTCCTTCAACTATTTTTCATAAATGCGTCTGTCAACAATATAAAATGCATTTAGTCATAATTTGCACATTAGATCAGCTTTTAGAAAATCAATTCATGGAAACATACCTCATATATACATTTACAACAGTGATGCCTAACCAACCATTTTCAAGGATTTCATTTACATTTTCAACAGCAACGAAATCTTGACTTTCCTCTCCGTATATATTATCTTCGAAAATCACTATATGAATATTACCATCTTTTAGCTTCGTATCCACATGAGTCTTCAATGCTAGTAAATGTAGAAAGAGAACAGGTGGTGTTATTGTGCTTTCAGTAGCTCCTTGGGATCGATTGGTCGATCCTTTAGATGGTTTCAAGCCGATGTTAGTCACCCCCTTTCCTCTCTCCGTCTATAACAACAATCATTGATTCAAACACTCATTTCATTAATTGTTATGGGTTTAGCTTGAAAATAAAAGGAAATAAATACCTCTTTGTCTGCATGTACTCTTATAAGTTGTGTCGGCCATGCAATGAATGTCCCAATAGCCTTTTCGACCGTATGAATATCATCGTCATCAAGTGGAATAGGTAGCATTGCATTTGGCTCATGAGCTACAGTAATCGTCACTTTCAGATGATCTTTTGAAAGTGGTCTATTATGCAGTGTGGCATCTGGGATATTGAACACTGTACCCCTTGCTACAAGGTGATAGGTGGGTGTTGACAGATATAAATCACAATCATTATCACCCTGTAGAAGATCAGTACAGATAAATTATCAGTGTTTGTCTGATTCATATTTCATGGGAACCGTTATTAGAATATTGATTAGCACGGCTAAGACATTTTTTTAGGTGAATGGCTCGCCTCAAAGCTGGTGGGGGGTGGGGCAGGATGTTCATGTGGTGGTTGTTCCTGAGTTGTGTCCTCCCTTTGCTTGCCACCCATAAAAGTTTCTAGCAACTCTCCCTGCCATTGCAATTGTTCTTCAAGGGTTGCTATTTTTTCGCTCATTTGTTCCAATTTTTTCTCTGTATCATCCATTTTTCTCTTCATCTCAAAATATACTCGGGGTGTCACCCCAAACCCTGCACCTCTGACACGACCGTATTTTTCTGGCTGCTTCAAAGCCGTCGATAATAGGTCTGTATCAGCTACAGGAGTAGCTGATTCCTGTGACTGTCAGATATAGGAAAAAAACTAATTATTTTTATGTAAGAGCAATTTTAAACAAATCTTTTTATCATCGTGTCATACATACACATATTTCTTACACTTTTTGTGTGTTCTCATCTATTAATTTCCCTTCTTTGTTCACACGTGCCTCCTTCCATAGCACATGACGTGGGATAGAAGTGCATTTGGTTATAGATTCATCAATCTACATATAAACATAGAAAGATAATTATGATGTTGTTTATTGGCACCTAACAATATTACTGTAAATTTACAATACGTACCATTTTCTTTTCTAATGAAGCGTACCCCATCCTTGCTTTACGATAGGGGTATGTTGGATTTGATGCACGTTCCTTATTTTCAGTACAGAGTTTTTGTTTCATAAATGAAATATTGACAATCAAATTGATGAATACAGGTATCCTCAAACAACGTATTATCACTCACAATGTACCTGAAACTTCTCATCCCCACGAAGGCCAATAAATGCATCCCATGCTTCTTGGGATATCAGGTGCGCATAGACAATGGGCGAGTGCAGGTTTATTTTACCTTTAGAATCTTTCAGGTGATATCTTGTTAAAATAGTACGAAAACCTCGATGAATCTTTCCTGCAAGCCTTAGTACATAATCCTTGTTTGATTCGTCTACTATAAATGTACTCTGCAAGAGATTGAGAAGAGTAAGACATTGTTTCATCATTTTATTTGTTAGTTAATTAAAGAAATAAATTCATAATGTTACCGTAATTTCTTCCCAGATCACAGCCTTCAACCCGGACACAACATGGTGCCATGAATCTATGTCAATCGGCACACGTTGCCGAGTGACAACTCCAATGTAACTGCTAAACATAGCCTTGTTGGGATTCACATGTTGGCCTCGTGCATTCCATCCGACTTCAAATTTGATGCCTTTGCTTTTCGCCTTAAGAATTTTGGCTAACACTGTCAAACTACGACGCACCTGTGATTTCTGTGACGTCGGTCCTTCATTCCCGACCATTTCATCGATATCAACATCATCTATATGTTCATCTACTATGATATCAACAACATGTGCTGATGGTTGTTGGACCTCAACACTAAGAGAAGGAGCCACAACAGCAAGAGCAGCAGCAGGAGCAGTAGGAGCACCAGGAGCCGCAGTAGTAAGAGCAGCAGTAGGAGCAGTTGGAGCACCAGGAGCCACAGCAGGAGGAGGAGTAGGAGCCATAGCAGTAGGAGCAGCAGGAGCCGCCTCAGGAGCAACAGTAGCAGCAGCATGAGCTGCAGGAGCAGCAGGAGTAGCAGCAGCCGCAGCAGCTGCTGCTTGAGAGACTTGTTCAGTCTCAAGGTTAGGAGCACCAGAATGTGCAGAAGTCATTATCTGCAAAAGTGGTTGAACAGTTCATTCAAATTACATAAATTCTGTAATAATAAGATAATAACATGAGATAACAAGATCTATATTACAAACAAAATATAACCTGTTTACTGAACTCTCTTTCTTTTTTTCAAAGGTTGAAGAGATTTGACACCTCTATCGACAATCCAAATCCCTTCATTGTGGTCTCCTCTAACATACAAAACATCATCTGCATTGGGACCGCTTCGAATTGATTGTGATGTACCACTAAAAGGATCATCCTCAACTGAATTTTCATCGGAACCCTCAATAGTTTTGGACGATAACAGAACAATCGACCACTTTCGGTTTGCGGGATCTGGAACATAAAAAACTTATACCGCTTGTGATGCCATTATAAACTGTTCGTCTTTGTACCCTTCTTTACTAAAATCAACTTTCACAAATCCCCATTCATCTATTTTAACACCACTATTGTTATCAATCCATTTGCATTGAAAAATCGGCAATTGAAATGTCGTATAATCCAACTCCCATATTAGTTTGATAATGCCAAAGTATGACATATTTGCATAAATTGGATTTCTATCCTTACTACCAGAAACATGCATCGCTTTAGCCACTAGTGTAACTCCACTATTTTTCATGGTACTCTCTTCATCATGTTCATCCATATAGAATGTATAACCATTAATTACATACCCACTGTAAGATAATACATACACACATGGTCCAGCGGCTAGCCATCGAAGTCGTTCTGAAATTGAATTCGGATTTTCATCCAACTGCTTAAAAATATAATCCTGAAACCATCCTATAAACTGGTGATTATGTGTATCTGCTAACCATTTTTCAGCCCTCGATGGATTCAACTGCCTAATAATTTCTTTGTGAGTTTCAATATATGGAGCAACCTCCCAACTGTTATGCAAAACATAAAGATGAGCCTGCTCCCGATCTGTAATACTGATTGTTACAACTTCTCTTCCAGAAATTCCCCCACCCTCAATGCGTCCAGTGTGACGAGATTTAGGGAGACCAATGCTTTCCACATCAGATAGGTATTCAATACAAAATTCAATGGCTTCCTCAACAATATATCGCTCCACTATACAACCCTCTGGCCGACTTCGATTTTTGACATATCCTTTCAAAATCCTCATATACCGTTCAACTGGATACATCCATCTATAGTGCACAGGACCACAAAGTCGAATCTCTCTCACCAAGTGAATCATCAAATGAACCATCATATCAAAGAATGTTGGTGGGAAGAACATTTCTAATTCACATAATATGATGACAATTTCTTTTTCCATAGCTGGCAATTTCCCCGGGTCTAAAACTTTGCTACATATAGCTTTGAAAAAGAAACAAAGTTTGGTTAATGTATGACAAACATTCTTGGGTAAAATGCAATGTAAAGCTATAGGAATTAGATCTTGCATCAAAACATGGCAATCATGTGATTTCAAACCTTTTAACTTCAAATCATTCATTGACACAATGTTCTTGATATTTGATGAGTACCCCTCTGGAACCTTTACATCATTAAAGAAGTTGCAAAACTGATATCTCTCTGCCCTAGAAAGATTATAAGCAGCAGGAGGAAGAAACACTTGATTTTCACCTTTCACGCGAGCCAACTCTTCTCGTATTCCCATGTCAACCATGTCCAACCTTTCCTTAATTCCATCTTTTGTTTTTCCAGGGGCATTTAGAAATGTTCCAATAACACTATCACATATATTTTTTTCCACATGAATCACATCAAGAAAATGTCTGACGTACAAACAATTCCAGTATGGTAATTCAAAAAAAACTGATCTCTTTTTCCAACCGATTTTTGTAAGGTTTTTCGAAAATGGTTTACCAAAAACAGTGTTCATATCTTTTACTTTCTCAAACAGCTGATCACCTGTTAGTGGAGACGGTGTTGTGCGTTTTTCTGAAATTCCATTGAATGATGTCGTCCAAGATCGATACTTATGCCGACGAGGTAGAAAACTACGATGTCCTAGAAACACAGATTTCGATGAATGTTTCAACCTAATTGATTCTGTATCTTCTTCGCACACGGGACACCCTTGAGTTCCTTTAATGCTATAGCCTGACAAATTTCCATTAGCAGGGAAATCATTTATTGTCCCATACAACATCTCTCTCAATGTGAAGTATTCACTTTTATAAGCATCATAAAACATTACACCTGAGTCCCACAATAACTTCAAATCCTCGATCAAAGGAGTCAGATAAACATCAATATCGTTACCTGGTTGTTTTGGTCCTGATATAAGCATAGATAACATGATGAATTTTCGCTTCATGTATAACCAGGGTGGCAAGTTATAATTTAGCAACATAACAGGCCATGTACTATGAGTGCTGGTTTGAAAACCAAAAGGATTCACTCCATCTGTAGATAACGCAAGACGAAGGTTTCTCGGCTCTTTTCCAAATTCAGGATACTCATGATCAATTTTCTTCCATTGAGGAGAGTCGGCCGGATGACGTAATAACCCATCTTTATTTCTTTTATCTGCATGCCACGACAATTGTCTTGCAGTTTCTTCACTTCCATATAAACGCCTAAACCTTGGAATGATTGGAAAGTACCATACAACTTTCGTAGGATTGGATTTATCTTTCTTGTATCGAGAAGCACCACACTTTGGGCATTTTTTAAGTGATTTATTCTCCTTTCGAAACAATATACAGTCTTTCGGGCAGGCATGTATTCTTTCAGAAATCATTCCCATCGAGCGTAGCATTCGTCTAGCTTCATATGTCCGTCTTGGGAGCTCATTATCTTCCGGGAGCATGTCATTCAAGAGAGAAAGTAGTTCCGTAAAACTGACATTACTCCATCCATTGCCTGCTTTCAATTTATACAACTTCATTATAGCTGACAATGTTGTATACTTAGTGCAAGCAGCATACAATGGCGTCTTTGCACAACTCTTTAACTTCTCAAACAATTTTGGGAAATCACGGGGTTCATCTTGAATTGTCTTTGTCATTTCTTCAATACGATCTTCATCATCATTGACATCTGTAATCACATCCTCCATACGGTCTTCTTCATTATCTATATTTGTATTCATATCTGGCGATCCATAAAACGCAGTTTTATCCCAGCCAGTAGCTACATTCGCTTTTTCTCCGTGTTTATTCCAACATTTATAACTCCGATCTATTCCGTGACATATCAAATGTTCTTCCAACTCCTCTGGAGTAAGTAGTCTAGAATAACAACAACGTAAACAAGGACAAAGGATTTGAGAAGGATCCTTTGTGTGATCCTTTGCAAACTTGATGAACTCTTTCACTTAGTTCTCATACTCTATTGTTAAACGATTAGAATCCATCCAATCTTTATTCATCTGCATCCTATTTGAATCTCAAATATTAGTATTTATGGTTCAAGTACACAAAAGAAGGCTTCCAAATACAGTAGAAGGGAACCACTTCCTTGGAAGGAGATCATGTAGTCTAACCTATAATCAAGATTCATAAAAAAGAATATTAGATTCACTAAAAAGATGATTATCTATCACTCTATAAGGAGGATATAACAGGAGATAGAGGATTTCCAATCGATGAGAGATACCTTTATCAGAGAGAAACCAAACGCATCCACTAGAGCTTCTATATGATTTGTATAGGCACTCAGGATAAAAAACTATATTTAGAATGCATGTGAGATAAAGAACGAATAATTAAAATAAATAATCCATTATACAATTTAAAATTCATTATCATCTCTATTATGATTTGTATAGGCACTCAGGATTCATTCTAGTAGTTGTACAGGTTCCCCCATTAATCATGAGTGATAGAGGGAATAGTAGTTTTTGGATTACCTTTCTTGTTTTATACAATTTATGATGAAATGACAAGGTTTGGAAGTGCCAAGTGTGTTTGACTTGAAAATAGAGGTTCAGTTGCAACACCCTCTGATGTTTTCTGGAGAGGGTGGACCCAAGGTAGATAAGTTCTAAATTTAGTTCATCTAGAATATTCTAGATAACTTTTCTACACCTTAGTAGAATAGGGTAGAGTTGGTAGCGTATATGTTATGGGGGCCAACAATGATCTACTGTGATATTTAGTCCTGGGATGAGCATATGGAGGGAATGACTTGGAAGAAAATCTAGGATATGTTCATGGGGCACATTTAACCTACGACATTGAGGAAATGAAAATATGAATATTTAATATGTTTGACATAATTATGTTTGATAATGATAGATTATGTTAGATTCTTCACATACCAGTAATGTTTTTATCTAATTTTGACAGGAGATAAGGTATATATGAAAAAAAAATTACGATGGACTTATATGTGATATTAAGTCCCAGGTAAATGTATTTTTTATGAGGTTTGTTGAGGTGCTGGATCAGGTTCTCATTTCCAAGGGGAACCTAAAGGAGACTTGTAGTGGTGGTAGGGAGGTTTCAATTGAATGATCTAGTGGTACATATTATGATAGTAGGATTCACCATTATGATATCTTCCACTAGGGTGGTGGTGGATAGAGTATCTATGTGAGAGGATTTTTCTCTTAGAGAGGTTTTTAGTCATCTTCAATCAATGAGGTAGGTCTGGTCACATGTTAGGCCTATGACTTTGACCACTAGTGAAGTGTCAATCATGTATCATGATGGTTCATATATATAGGTTCTACATGAACACTTGTAATATGGGTAGTGATGTATGATCTATATTGCTACAGAGCACCGAATAGGGGAACCTAAATGAGACTTGTAATAGGGGATCCTCTCATTATTTTATATCTTATCTCTTGGTAAATGGTTTCTGTTTTGTGTTAGAGTATTTTTTTGGGATCATGTTGGTCAACACACCATTGGGGGTGTGATTAGAAGGCATCTGTCTTCGTAAGGGATGTTCCCTCATGGTTTGTGAGTATTGTTTCATTTTGGATTTATACATGCTTGATATGATATGTATTGAATAGATAGTGATGATGTAATTTTTGGTATTTAATCAATATCACATTGATTGTTACCGTAGATGAGTGACCGTCATGCCTCATAAGGGTAGAGCCCATGTCTTTTATGGAGAATGGGATATCTTGGTAGACCATGTAGGAGACCAGTTCTTCCACAACTAGGTGAGGACATAGACCAGTTTACGAATATTTTTCTTGATGATAATGGATTGAAACAAGAAATATTTCCCCCAGTAATAGACTGGTTCTAGGATGTGTTTCATGAGAATTGAATAGGGCTACCACCTAAAAGAGGCTTTGAGTTCATGATTGAGCTGATGCGTGGAGTTGAGCCATTTTATATAACGCCTTTCAGAATGAAACAAGAATAGATTCAGGAACATAAAACTCAATGAGAGGAGTTAGATTATGAAGGGTGCATCTGCTCGAGTATGTCACCTTGGGGATCTCATGTTTTATTTTCCAAGAAGGATGACAGAACATTACATATGTGTTTCTATTAATAGAATATGAATCAGATGAAAATTAAGAACAAATATCCACTTCTTTGTATTTTTGATCTATTTGACCAGCTGAGGGGTTCCATATTGTTCTCTAAGATTGATCTAAGGTTTGTTTATCATCATTTGAGGTTGAGAAATTCTGATATACTATAAACTAATTTTGAAATCATGTATAGTTTTTATGAATTCTTCATAATAAAATTTGTGTTGACGAATTCCCCATGGCATTTATTCTCTTGATGAGTTGAATATTTCACTTGTACCTAGACCAGATTGTAGTTGTTTTATGGATGACATATTGGTGTAATACCAAAATAATGATGATCATTCCCAACATCTGGACATCATCATGAGTACACTTAGAGAGAATCAGCTATACACAATCTATCTATATGAAAACATATACATCTTCTTCATAGATTGTTACCTTAAGGCGGCGGCCGAGGGCGTTGCGGGTTGCAGAAGGCGGCCGCGGAGGGCGACCGAGGGCGGCCGAGTGAGGCGGAGGGCGGAGGAGGCGGCGGAGAGCGGCCGAGGGAGGCCGAGGGCGGCCGAGGGCGGCAGAGAACGGCTGCCGAGGGCGTTGCGGGCAGCCGAGGGCGGCAGGCGGTGGAGGTCGGCCGAGGGTGTTGTGGGCGGCGGAGGATGGCGAGTGTACCGAGGGTGGCAAGCTCCGGCGAAGCGAACACAGCAGCGGTATTCGGGAGAAGAGTAGCAGGGTTACGGTTCCGCGAGGGCTTTAGCTGCGATAAAACTAGGGCACTGTGCGACCGACTTTATACAAAAGTCGACTAAGGTTTTATCAGCGCTAAAAAAGCGCTGATAAAGGCTACCTTTATCAGCGCTGATAAAATCTAGCTTTATCAGCGCTTTTCTAGCGCTGATAATATTATGATTTATCAGCGCTAGAAAAGCGCTGATAAAGATTCCCCGTATCAGCGCTACAATTTTAGCGCTGATACAGGGTCTCTTTATCAGCGCTTTTTTAGCGCTCATAAAGATAATTTTTATCAGTGCTTTTTGAGCGCTGATAAAGGATACCCTATATCAGCGCTGAAATTTGAGCGCTGATAGAGGTGTTCTGTATCAGCGCTTTTTTAGCGCTTATATAGGAGAACCTTTATCAGCGCCTTTTGAGCGCTGATAAAGACCAACTGTATCAGCGCTAAAATTTTAGCACTGATACAGATCATATTTATCAGCGCTTTTCTAGTGCTGATAAATATTACTATTATCAGTGCTAAGAAAGCGCTGATAAAGATTAGCTTTTCCAGCACTGTACTTTTAGCGCTGATATAGGGTATCCATTATCAGCGGTTTTGCTTAGCGCTGTTATAAGGGCGCGCTTCCCTTGCCCGTTTTTGTAGTAGTGAAGGAAACATAACATTTCCACATTTCAATCACAAGATATCAATACAACACAAAAAACATTGTGAAAACCATTTCTAATACCAAAATAAAAGAAAAGTAAAACATGGTATTTATTTTTCTTTTAAAAAGAAGGTATGGCTTGTAGAGGAAGCTGAAACTCAAATAACGGTTACGACGGCGGAGAAGTCGTTGTCGCCGCATACGTACAACAAAAACATTCCCTTTTGTCGTTTAGTAAACGCTTCGTATAAAAAATATTCCTTTTGAATAAACGTAAAAGTCAAAGGGGTTTATACACTGTATAAATGAAAGTTGTGTATAAAATAAAATATGCCTCAACGAAAGGAGATTGAGACGAAGTCCCATACCTCGTATCCGACTTGACCCGACCGTTCTTTAATCTCCTGAATAATAAACTTGAGTTAATCTCTACTTGCTTATGAATCTTTTTTAAGTTCATTATTCCTTTTATACCATGTTATGAACATCATGTAATCAGTTAAGTTAATAATGTTCATTTTGTCGGTATTTGGTTCTTAAGTAAAAAAATAGACTTCTTACATTACATGTTGTTAATTTTGTCAAAGGTTCATTATATCCAGAATGGTATTCATGATGTAGATATCATATATGTCATATATATATCCAGTACATACATGCATTTATAATATTACATAATCATTTAGAGGTAAGAAATGAAATGCACCGTTCATGGAGACGGTAAGCTGTACGTACGCATGAACGCTACTTTCATTTCTATTTCGTATTTTATAGAATGGAATCATAATGATATAAAGGTATATTATAATTCCAGTATAATATCATATATAATATCATAGTTCCATCCTTTATATGTCCCACATATGGTATTAACGAATCAAATAACTTTTAGGGGGCGATAGTCCGCACTTCCTAAAATGAAGATATCGTGTTTACCCATAATGGAAACCATAAAGGTGTGCCCAAAATGAAAAAAAAACAGAAGCTTAAGGAAAACATAAACATATTATATATCATATATAAAAATAGTGACATCATAATGGCCACCTTTGAAGGTGTTAAATGTGTATTGAACAATCATCGTTTCGGGAGGCAGAATTTCGCCATCCACAGAAACCGTATGTTCTTTAACCATTTGATGTAGTTGTGTGATAGTGTAGCTCAAATAAATCTTATAAAAACATCCTAGTATATTGAAGATACTGGTGTTGTTACAAAAGAAGTAAATAAAAATATTTTAGGGGGTTGGAGAAGCAAAATAAAACAAATGAACATGAGAGAATCAATTACCTTTAAAAGTGTAACTCCTTTTGATTTGAGCCTAAAGGCTTCCTTTGAAAGGATTCTGCCCAAAGGGAATCCTCTAGGATGAGGAGAGGGATGTGGAGAGAGTAAATGGGCATGGTTGGCCGAGCCAAAGGCTTGAGGAGTGTGTGAAATGAGGTAGAGGTGGAGGCCTTTTATAAGAGGAGAGGAGGGGCACTTTTGGAAAGTAAAGAAATATTACTTTATTTGAAAATGTGATTCGGTTTTAAAAGGTCCCACATTGATATAATTCGTGTATAAGGTGATAAGGGTTCGGAATCCACTCATACAATTGGTTTTGGCCATGTGTAGTTCATAGATTTTACATTGTCTTTCCATTTTATTTAAATCGTCAAATAATGATGTCATCGCTGCATCATTATTATGTCATAAATAATTTTAATTTATTTAAAGTCTAAAAATCATAAAAAAAACCACTATGATGTAGGAAATCTTTTTAGCTTTCCAATGACTATTTATAATCAAAAATATGATCTTTATAACCCCATGTAAAAATTGTTTTTGTAAAACATTTCTTGTTTGTGTCATTTTTACTTTAACATTTAATAAAAGGTTATTTATGTCATTTCCAAACCAAAGTGTCTCCATGGGGTCCCCAAGTTGACCCATGGCTTGTCTTGGTCGGCCATGACACAAGCAATAAGGTTGGGACATGTGTCTAGGTCATTTCCTATTATTAAAGCATTATTTATACCTTAAACTACCCTAATTACCACTAATCGCGATTAAGAACTTAATAAGTTACTATTCACCAAAAAATTATTTTAATCCGATTGAACCACATTTTACTTCTTAATTACAACCATGTATGTCGGATTTTCAAAATTCAATACACATTAGTGGTAAACTTTCATTTAACTGAAAAATCAGTTTGCTTGATTACCACTTAGTGGTTTCACTATTCATCAAAAATTGAAGTTTTTCAGAAAATTACCAAAAAATCACCCTAAGCTATATTTGATATTCTGAATTCAAAAATAAAGTCTTTTTTACAAAATTCAAATCATATAAGTCACATTAATTAATTATATAATTAATTCCCGCTGCCAGAGCAAATAGCGTGTTTTTACAAAACAATAAGTATCAAAAGATTGACACCAGTTTAAGTCTAATTTCAAAGTGAAATTGATTCCAATGACCACCATTGGATTAAATGGTAAAAATATATTCATATTACGCATTAAGACCAATTCAAAAGATAATCCAATCATATAAATAAATTAGATTAAAAAGCAGTTTTGATGTAAAATGCAGTATTTTTCACTATTCATTAAAAAATGAACATTGTCAGAAAAATACCAAAAATTCACACAAGGTAAATTTTGATGTCGCAATCATAAAGGATAAGTTTATTTTGACAAAAACAGTTTATAAAATTGTCAAAATATAGATTCAAAAATTGTTTGCCATCAAAAGGCAGTAAAACAATCTTTTAAGAATATTAGTGTATTCCATGCATAAGATTGTATTTATTTTCATTTTAAGCCTCTATAACACTATCTTAATCATTAATAGACATAGATAAAAATATCTATTATTCATTACTTACTTGGGATGTTACATCCTTCCCCCCTTTATAAAATTGCGTCCCCGTAATTTATTTACTTATCGAATAAATGGGGTACTTATCCCTCGTTGCATTTTGAGATTCCCATGTTGCCTCTTCAATCATGTGGTTTTTCCACAAAACCTTTACCTGGTGAATCACCTTATTCCGTAACACTTGCTCCCTGTGGTCATGAATCTGGACCGGTTGTTCCTCATAAGATAGGTTCTCTTCCAGCTGAACTACCTCTGGACTCAAAACATGAGATGAATCTGGCATATACTTTCTCAACATCGAAACGTGAAAAACATTGTGTACCTGCGATAAACTCGGAGGTAAAGCCACTCGGTATGCAACTGATCCAACTCTCTGCAGAATTTCGTATGGTCCAATGAACCTTGGACTCAACTTTCCTTTCTTACCAAATCTCATCACACTTTTCCAAGGAGAAACCTTGAGAAAAACATGATCACCTACCTCGAAAGATAGATCCTTCCTCCGGTTATCCGAATAACTCTTCTGCCTGCTCTGAGCTGTTCTCTTGTGTTTCTGAATCAGCTGAACTTTTTCTGCCATCTCTTCTACCAATTCTGGTCCCATCAACTTCCATTCACCCACTTCATCCCAGAAAGCTGTAGTTCGACACCGCTTCCCATATAATGGCTGAAATGGTGCCATCTGTATACTGGAATGAAAACTGTTATTATATGAAAACTCAACCAAAGAAAGATGTTGGTTCCAACTTCCCTGATAATCCATAGAACAATCTCGTAGCATATCCTCCAATGTCTGAAATGTTCGTTCTGACTGACCATCTGATTGAGGATGAAAAGCTGTACTAAAATTTCATTCTGTACCCAACGACTTCTGAAGGCCTTTCCAAAAGATATAAGTAAACCTGGGATCACGATCCGATACAATTGAGAGAGGAACTCCATGTAACCGGACTATCTCGTTAAGATACAAATGGGAAAGTTGATCAAGAGAGAAAGTATCCCGTATAGCATGGAAATGAGCAGATTTGGTCAAGCGATCAAAAATAACCCAGATTGAATTATTACCTCGAGATGTCTTCGGTAATCCAACAAGAAAGTCCATGGATATATTCTCCCATTTCCAATCTGGCACTGGTAAAGGCTGAAGCATCTATTTCGGTAACTGCCGCTCTACTTTAACCTGCTGAAAAGACAAACACTTCACAGTAAAATCAGCAATGTCTCTTTTCATTCCATCCCACTAGTAATACTCCCGCAGATCTCTATACATCTTAGTACTACCCGGATGAACTGAAAACGAAGAACTATGAGCTTCACATAACAAATATCTCTTCAACTGTGAATCACAAGGCACACAAATCTCTTCCAAAATCTCAAAACGCAATCATTATCAATGTTGAATTCAGGCAACTTACCTTTCTGAACCAGCTCTACCTTTTTCTGCAACTCACTGTCTTGCTTCTGTGCTTGCTCGATTCTATCTGATAGAGATGTTCTCACTGATACCTGAAACAAAAAAGAGGGACTTTCTCCACCAACAACTTCTATGCCAAAGTTCATCAAATCCTTAACCAAAGGATCACGTTCCAAACGCAACATTTTTAATGAAGCATTACTTTTTCTACTCAAAGCATCAGCCACTTTATTTGATTTTCCCGGATGGTAATGAATTGTACAATGATAATACTTGATTAATTCTAGCCATCTCCTTTGTCGCATGTTTAACTCTTTCTGAGTGAATATATACTTTAAACTTTTGTTATCGGTATATATTTCACACTTTACTCCATACAAATGATGCCTCCAAATTTTTAAAGCAAAAACAACAGCAGCTAATTCCAAATCATGTGTAGGGTAATTTACCTCATGATTTTTCAACTGTCGTGAAGATTAAGCAATTACCTGATCATTCTGCATTAGGACGCAACCAAGTCCTTTCAATGAAGCATCACTGTATATAACAAACTCACCATTCCTGGAAGGTAGTGCCAAAACTGGAGCATTCACCAATCTTCTTTTTAATTCCTGAAAACAATCATCACATTCTTTTGTCTAGATAAACTTAACACCCTTCCGAGTTAGCTTAGTCATTGGACTAGATAACCGTGAAAAATTTCTAACAAACCTTCGATAATAGCCCGCCAAACCAAGGAAGCTACGGATCTCGGTTACATTTGTGGGTCTTGGCCATTCTTCCACAACTTTTGTTTTTGCAGGATCAACAGTTATTCCATCTTTAGAAACAATTTGACCAAGGAAAGAAATTTGTTGCAACCAAAACTCACACATGCTGAATTTCCCATACAGTTTCTTTTCTTTTAAGGTTTGCAAGATAACCATTAAATTTTTTTCATGCTCCTCTTTACTTTTTGAAAACACCAAAATATCATCAATGAAAACCACCAAAAACTTATCCAAGAACTCATGGAAAATTCTATTCATTAATTCCATGAATACAGCAGGTGCATTGGTTAGCCCAAAAGGCATTACTACAAATTCATAATGGCCATATCTCGTACGGAATGCGCTCTTCGGAATATCTGCCTCCTTTACCTTCAGCTGATGGTACCCCGATCTCAAGTCAATCTTTGAAAAAAACTGAGCACCCTGGAGCTGATCAAACAAATCATCGATATGAGGCAAAGGATATTTGTTCTTAACAGTGATATTATTGAAGGCTCTATAATCAATGAAAAGTCTCATAGAACCATCTTTCTTTTTAACAAATAAAACAGGAGCACCCCATGGTGATGTGCTAGGTCTAATGAAACCTTTCTCTAATAAATCTTGCAATTGTTCCTTCAACTCTAAAAGTTCAATTTGTGCCATTCGATAAGGGGGTTTTGAAATTGGCTTAGCATCAAGAACTAAGTCAACAGTAAACTCAACTTCCCGATCTGGTATTATTCCAGGCAACTCATCAGGAAAAACATCAGGATACTCATTTACCACTAGCACATCATTAATCTGAATAGTTCTTTTATTTTCAACGACGTGTGCAAGGTAACATTCATTTCCATCTTTTACAAGTTTCTCGGCCTCTTGATATGTTATCAAAAGTAAGGGTTCATTCTTGTAAACAAACTGAAAGTCTTTATGAAAAGAAACTTCTTTAGCACTACAGTCAATCATAGCTGGTAAATAGAGATCCAATCCATACCCAGGATAACATCAAACTCTACTAGAGGTAGAACAATAAGGTTTGCAAGTAGGTTCTTTCCACAGATAAGTATAGGAAGATTCTTATAAATTCTTTTTGCCTCGACACTTCCCCCAGGTGTTTTTATCAAAAGTTCAGGATTCATTTCTTGAGATGGTATTCCCATTTTACTAGAAAAGGTTTCAGAGATGAAAGAATGTGTAGACCCCAAATCAAACAACACACTGGCATAATCTGAAAAAACAAACAAAGTACCTGATACAACTTCATTTGATGGCCCGACATCTGCTGAAGTAGTTGCAAAGGATTTCACCACCCCTTTCTGCTTGTAGTCTAACTGCTTCCCATCACTCAAGCTCTTTGTCGGACACTCGTTTGCATAGTGACCCATCTCATTGCACTTATAACATTTCACTAACTGAAAATCAAATTTGTTCTTACCTTCACCTTGATCCTTTTCAGTGCAATCACGAGCCTTATGTCCCATCTTACCACATCGGTAGCACTTTCCAGAATTCAGAAGACATTCCCCAGCATGCCTTTTGCCACATCTATCACAAACTGGAAACATAGTTCTCTTACCATCAGACTTTTTTGAAGAATTCTTACCTTTCTCCTGCCACCTCGATCTCTTCTTCTGCTGGTTGTTATAGAAAACATGGTCATCGGCAAACTCCATTTCCACCTTCTCAGCACAATGAACAAGCTTTTCAGAACTTTTAAACTCATGAGAAGCTAATGCCCTTCGATACTTTGGCTTTAATCCTGAGTAAAAACGATTGATTTTACTATCAAGGTCCCGGATAAAATTTGGAGCATACCTTGCCAATCGAGTGAACCTTTCTTAATAGGCATCCACTGAGTCTTCCTCTAGCCTCAATTCCAAGAATTGATTTTCCATCCTAAGTCGAACAGCCTTAGGAAAATACTTCTCAAGAAACATACCTTTGAATTCATCCCAGTCAAGAGCATCAATCTCATCGACGTCCCTGACATTTTTAACCATAGACCACCACTGATCTGCTTCACCCTCCAAACGGTAAATAGCAAGACTAACCTTTTGATTGTCTGAACACCCCATGACATCAAAAATCTTCTCCAGTGCTTTAATCCACCCTTCAGCTAGCACAGGGTCAGATGATCCTCTGAATGATGGTGGATGTTGCCTCATGAAATGTTCCACCACTGACATGTTCCTCTACGGTTGATCTGGCTGATCTCGTGCATGGATACCACCGCCATTTATCGCTTGAGTCAACTGCGCCATCACTGCAACAAACTGTTCAGTTCCAATTCCGACCATTTCTGGATGCTGATTCAGAAGGTTATTTCCTTCTGTATGCCTTCCTAGCACTGCTTCCCTGTTTCCTCTGCGGAAAACCATTCTGAAAAAACATGTCTTAGATGAAGCAACATGGTAATCTTTAAATGCTATGTCATTTCGAAAAAAAATATTTTTGGATAATCATTTAATAGAATTCTAACTCCTAAAGTTATCTAAACCGACCTTTGATACCAACTATAAGGCCCCAGCCTTAAACCTTACTTAATCTTGAGTTATTACAAGATTACACATTGAGGATCTTTTCAGGTTTAGAGATTTAGAGAATTAGATCATAAAACATGCATTACATTCCACATATAAACAAAGTGGTTACATAAAGGTAGTATTCTTCATTCCCATCAATGGAAACACATTTAAAATAAAACATGGATTATTTCTTGACACATCCTTGACTATATCATCTTATCATGTACCTTTCCCTTGACCTGTGAAAAACATTTCAAAAACTTGGGAAGAGCATAAAAACTCAGTATGGGTTATAAAAAAAACATGGAAATGAAACATGAGTTCATATATACATAAGAATGATGTCATACTTTACCCATAAAACATAGGCACTTTAACATACCTCATAAAATCATGAATAAATCATAGAAATCATAAGACATAAAGGTAACTTGAGGCATTCATAACATTCTTACGTAGGGAGTAACCCTCTTGGTTACGTTTGGAATACCCATCACAGTATATTCCCTAAAATCTATTCGGAGAAACCTTAACGTTTCACTCCTTCGCGTTACCCAATGCATTGGAGAGGTATATTAGGATCACCCGCCCTTAGTTTATCACGGAACCACCCGTCTTCATAATAATGCCCAAGAACCATAACATAATCGTATCACATAAAACATGCATAAAGGAAACATTACATTTCCACATTTCAATCACAAGATATCAATACAACACAAAAAACATTGTGAAAACCATTTCTAATACCAAAATAAAAGAAAATTAAAACATGGTATTTATTTTTCTTTTAAAAAGAAGGTATGGCTTGTAGAGGAAGCCGAAACTCAAATAACGGTTACGACGGCGGAGAAGTCGTTGTCGCCGCATACGTACGACAAAAACATTCCCTTTTGTCGTTTAGTAAACACTTCGTATAAAAAAGATTCCTTTTGAATAAACATAAAAGACAAAGGGTTTTATACACTGTATAAAAGAAAGTTGTGTATAAAATAAAATATGCCTCAGCGAAAGGAGATTGAGACGAAGTCCCATACCTCGTATCCGACTTGACCCGACTGTTCTTTAATCTCCTGAATAATAAACTTGAGTTAATCTCTACTTTCTTATGAATCTTTTTCAAGTTCATTATTCCTTTTATACCATGTTATGAACATCATGTAATCAGTTAAGTTAATAATGTTCATTTTGTCGGTATTTGGTTCTTAAGTAAAAAAATAGACTTCTTACATTACATGTTGTTAATTTTGTCAAAGGTTCATTATATCCAGAATGGTATTCATGATGTAGATATCATATATGTCATATATATATCCAGTACATACATGAATTTATAATATTACATAATCATTTAGATGTATGAAATGAAATGCACCGTTCATGGAGACGATAAGCCGTACGTACGCATGAACGCTACTTTCATTTCTATTTCGTATTTTATAGAATGGAATCATAATGATATAAAGGTATATTATAATTCCATTATAATATCATATATAATATCATAGTTCCATCCTTTATATGTCCCACATATGGTATTAATGAATCAAATCACTTTTAGGGGGCGGTAGTCCGCACTTCCTAAAATGAAGATATCGTGTTTACCCATAATGGAAACCATAAAGGTGTTCCCAAAATGAAAAAAAACAGAATCTTAAGGAAAAAATAAACATATTATATATCATATATAAAAATAGTGACATCATAATGGCCACCTTTGAAAGTGTTAAATGAGTATTGAACAATCATCGTTTCGGGAGGCAGAATTTCGCCATCCACGGAAACCGTATGTTCTTTAACCATTTGATGTAGTTGTGTGAGATTGTAGCTCAAATAAATCTTATAACAACATCCTAGTAAATTTAATATACTGGTGTTGTTACAAAAGAAGTAAATAAAAAGAGTTAGGGGGTTGGAGAAGCAAAATAAAAAATATGAACATTAGAGAGAATAAATTACCTTTAAAAGTGTAACTCTTTTTGATTTGAGCCTAAAGTCTTCCTTTGAAAGGATTATGCCCAAAGGGAATCCTCTAGGATGAGGAGAGGGATTTGTAGAGAGTAAATGGGCAGGGGTTGGCAGAGGCAAAGGCTTGAGGATTGTGTGAAATGAGGTAGAGGTGGGGGCCTTTTATAAGAGGAGAGGAGGGGCACTTTTGGAAAGTAAAGAAATATTACTTTATTTGAAAATGTTTTTCGGTTTTAAAAGGTCCCACATTGATATAATTCGTGGATAAGGTGATAAGTGTTCGAAATCCACTCATACAATTGGTTTGGCCATGTGTAGTTCATAGATTTTACATTGTCTTTCCATTTTATTTAAATCGTCAAATAATGATGTCATCGCTGCATCATTATTATGTCATAAATAATTTTAATTTATTTAATATATAAAAATCATAAAAAAATACTATTATGTAGGAAATCTTTTAAGATTTCCAATTACTATTTATAATAAAAAATATGATCTTTATAGCCCCATGTAAAAATTGTTTTCGTAAAACATTTCTTGTTTGTGTCATTTTTACTTTAACATTTAATAAAAATTTATTTATGTCATTTCCAAACCAAAGTCTCTCCATGGGGTCCCCAAGTTGACCCATGGATTTTCTTGGTCGGCCATGACACAACCAATAAGGTTGGGACATGTGTCTAGGTCATTTCCTATTATTAAAGCATTATTTATACCTTAAACTACCCTAATTACCACTAATCGCGATTAAGAACTTAATAAGTTACTATTCACCAAAAAATTATTTTAATCCCATTGAACCAAATTTTACTTCTTAATGACAACCATGTATGTCGGATTTTCAAAATTCAATACACATTAGTGGTAAACTTTCATTTAACTGAAAAATCAGTTTGCTTGATTACCACTTAGTGGTTTCACTATTCATCAAAAATTGAAGTTTTTCAGAAAATTACCAAAAATTAACCCTAAGCTATATTTGATATTCTGAATTCAAAAATGAAGTCTTTTTTACAAAATTCAAATCATATAAGTCACGTTAATTAATTTAATAATTAATTCCCGCTGCCAGAGCAAATAGCGTGTTTTTACAAAAAAATAAGTATCAAAAGATTGACACCAGTTTAAGTCTAATTTCAAAGTGAAATTGATTCCAATGACCACCATTGGATTAAATGGTAAAAATATATTCCTATTAAACATTAAGACCAATTCAAAAGATAATATAATCATATAAATAAATTAGATTAAAAATCAGTTTTGATGTAAAATGCAGTATTTTTCACTATTCATTAAAAAATGAACATTGTCAGAAAAATACCAAAAATTCACACAAGGTAAATTTTGATGTCTCAATCATAAAGGATAAGTTTATTTTGACAAAAATAGTTTATAAAATTTTCAAAATATAGATTCAAAAATGGTTTGCCATCAAAAGGCAGTAAAACAATCTTTTATGAATATTAGTGTATTCCATGCATAAGATTGAATTTATTTTCATTTTAAGCCTCTATAACACTATCTTAATCATTAATAGACGTAGATAAAAATATCTATTATTCATTACTTACTTGGGATGTTACATATGAGGCATAATACCATATTATCAAATATATAATATTGAAACATAAAACATATATGATCAATAATATCAATTTTATAAAACTCCAATTAAATAACATGACTCTAATTTTTAATGTGATATCATAACATTTAATAAAAATTTGTAGAATCATTATGTTTGATTTCATTAGAATATTCAAATGATATAATTGAAGACATTCACTCAGTATAATCACAAATTTTAACAAATATTGAAGTCTTACACTGGTGAGATAAAATCTATATACCTAATTATATCTTATTTATTTTTCTCATATACATAAATTTGGTTATCAAATCCTTACACTTAGGTCACAATACCATATGATCAATACTAAAATTATAGATCATAGTTCTCAAATACCTTGTATCATTTCCCAATGTATTATGTGTTTCAACGATGGACATTAAGAGATGGGAATGGAGCCTTGTATGTGTTTTTTTAATCAATACAATGATGATTTGGGTTTTTTCAAGAAAATGTATCATAGAGTACATGCTGTATAATTTATTGGTGGTGGTTTTATTTCCCATTATTAGATGAATTGTTCGGCTCAAAATCATGGGGAATGGGTAATATTTGTGAAAGGTGGACATGTATTATTGAATATTATAAAATATGGTAAAGGAGTGAGTATTGATAAGTCTTGTTTTGAAAAGTATTATTTTCAAAATGATGCTGAGAATTATGAAAAGCCATTATAAAAATAGGATGGAACATTGTAAAATCAGTGTGACTATGAGAAATGATTCAAATGTGTAAAATTTCATTTCACAATCATGATAATGGATAGTGAGGATTGAAAAAACCCTTATCAAATCATGGGATATTTGCAATGGTTAATTACAATAAATAAGAGGCCACACACACTTCATCACCGTGGAACTGTTTTTGAGAAAAGTATGAATCTCCCCGAATTTATGAAGGTGTGGTGCTTCATGATTTAGTAATTCCTTATGAGAATGATAATCATGAAATAATTGGTGATATCTTGACTAATTGAAATTATTTTTGAATTATAGTTGTTTCTTGAAGACAAGTTGTTTCGTGAATAAATTGTCTTCCATGAAGGTTGTGATTTTCGATATGTTTGTGTGGTCAACAAAGGTTGTGTGATTTGTGATTGCAGGGAGCATAATGAAAGGTTGTTGGAATGAATGAACTACAATTTATTGAATCATAATGGAAGATTCATGATGTCTTCAATCTTCCTAAACAATTGTGTCGAACATCAGGTTGATATGAATAGTTCATTCTAGTTCATCATGTTAGGACATTAGTGCAAGAATAGTCTCAAGCTTGTTAGGGACAAATAATTCAATTCCAATTACTGATGTTACCATAAATTTATTAAACTGAGAAATTCATTCCCAAATTTTGTTATCTTTGGTGTGTTTTAGTAAGTGTTCTAAGATAGGAAATCTGATGCCCCAAAAATCATATAAAGGAATTGTGCCGGACATAGAGTGATTATGTCTGAAATTTTTTATTCCACACTAACTAGTAATGATTAGTGTATTTTTATTGGAATGTCACATTTTCAAAATATGCTCTATGGAATAATCAGATATGTTGAACCAAGCAAAAATAATTTGTTGTCACTCTGTGTTTGATTATTAAATAACATCACTATTCCATCACATTGGTTTTACAAGTTCTTACTAACATTGAAAAAATGATCCATTATTTAAATAATTCATAGACACTGAATCACCTCTCTTCTCTCAAGGTGTTCTAGTGTCCTAAATTATGGAACATTGTTTTTACATTTTTTCAATTTGGTAAAAATATCATGGTATTTATAATAGCATCAAAACATCATCAAACATCCTCCAACCACTCTCAACCCCATTAAAAATTACTCATGAAAATAATATCATCCCTAAACACCTCTAGTGATTGTCTTAAATCAGGATGAAAACAAATGAAAACATTAAATAACATTATAATCTTATATTTTTTTAATAATATCATATTTGATTTATTGGAATCATATCATAGTTATTAAATTAAAACATAAAATCTATTTATGGGTCAATAAGCTATATGATAATCATCAAAATATATCATATCAAATATTTTAAATGAATTGAAACACCAATTTATATGATGTTTTTTAGAAATAATTTTATCTCAATCTATCAAGTAAAATTATCTATGTGACCGAAAAGAACTACACATTATTTAATTCATAAAAAATCATCAGTATAAAACGGGAAAATTCAGCATTATCCAAAGGTTTAGGTGAAATTTTAGTGATTTCCCCTCCAATTATCAAGAATAATCACCACTTTATTGTATGGTGGGGAAAATATTTCTCCCCATTTAGGGACACAATCCAAATCCTAAATGGACGTATAGTCTGACATATCTTGATGTGAGATGAGAGGGATGAAAATTGAGTTTCAGCCATAATTTAGAGAAAATATCTATTGGAGTGGATTATTTAAGGATTTCAATAATATTATCATAATTTGAAATGTATTAAAGATTGATAACCCTTTTATTCATTAAATTTAAAATAAATTATACCAGGTGTTGATATATTTGGATCTAGAGTGTTGTATAGTGTTCATGGACTAATTTATTTCAATATGAATGTAACTCAAAATATTTAATGGTTTATCATTTTCAAATATATAATCTATTAATTTTAAAACAATATAAAATACACAGGCACATTCATAAATGTTTTCCACATATTTTTAACAAATTGCACAATGTGTTTCTAAATTATTTTTAAATGTACCAGCTAACATCACCCTCACCATTACAGAAATATCCACCTGATATGAAATTTTGATTTGAACAATCATTTTGTTAAGGTACATCATTATTCCTAAAAATCATCTATCTTATAATTTTTTATAATAAAACAATAATTCATTATTCCCTTTACATATCTCAGTATCATCTCTACTATATGAATTTTTAGCCACTATAGATAACATTCAGATCCAAACCGATAAATCATGGGCATGAAATATTCTTTTAGATAGTTACAAATACAACAAACTTCAAATTATTATTCTTAACATGTTTGGATGAAACATTATGATATTATAATATTAATATAACTATTTCCCAAATATGTATCATGATGAAATTTAACCAAATTCAGGCCTTTGAAATTTCCTAAAAAATATTTGAGATATTTTTATGATGATAAAAATATGATTTTTAGATTCTAATAAATTTTTAATCCAAAGAAATAACAAAAAATTTCCAACCATTAACTAATTAAATTTTCATTAATTTTATAATAAAATTACTCAGAAAATTTCTCCATATTTATAGATAAAATTAAATCATCAAAATAAATTATGAAAAGTAATTTATCGATGGAAAATTATTTTACATAAGTTTTTTATCAATAATGTAATTAGATAAACCAATTTTCTTCATTCACACATTATATTTTGAGACCCATTCAAAAGGATCATATATAAATGGATACAATTACTTTATATGTTTGAACACAATTCTTACATAGATATTAAGAATAAAACAATTTTCTTTTTTAATTAATAATTCTTTCCTATGCTCACCATTTAATAATGATGTCTTTATATTTCTTGTATTCTCTTTGTACTTACTATTTTTAGAAACAAATAAAACAAACACAGATATTTATATATTTACTATTGGAGTAATTATTTATTCATATTAAATTCCTACCCTTTTACTTTTTCCATTATATAGGACCATATACTTTTTCCTTTCAACTATCAATTTATCATTGAATTTTTTTTAAACACACATTATTTCAAATAGTATTATTATCTTTTGTTCATGGTTCAAGAACTAAAGATGAATTTTCCCCAATGTAATATAATATAATACTTCTTATAATTTACCTATCGTGACTCATAGTTTTCATACATTGATATTACATCTCATTGGGACAATATTTAATATATTACATTATGACCCATATAAAAATTGTATTTTATTTGTCTATTTGGAAAATATATTACATTAAAAACATGTTTCTAAGAGATCTATATCATCCCCCACTATGTTTTTCATATCTTAATGCCTACATAGACATAGTATACTTAAAAACATTCTTCAGATTTAGGAAAAGGAATCATAAGATAGGGTAGCCTATTATGATTAGTTAATATATACAATGGAGATATCAATGATCAATTACTCATTACATTATAATAAGGGTACGAGAATATGAGAATATCATTTGAAAATCATAACCAACAAAAAAGAGATAATAATCTTGATTCATTGTATAAATCATCAAATTTTATTAGGTTCAACTACAAATAATATAAATTAATTGTGCTATGATTTAGTGATCATGGAATAATAAATATGTATTTGGAATACACATAAGCATATAAAAATAATTTCATTATTCAACGTTCACATCAATGAAAATAATAGTGGATGGGTTTCATCCCACATTATATCATATCAATATTCAATTTTCACTCCCAATACTTTCATAGTTGAGAAAATATCATACTGGTCATGTTTTACTCACAATTCTAGCCCATGTTATCTCATGAGATATACATCATTACCAAATGAAATATTGTATTTTTATAATTCAAAACCACCATTAACATAATAAAATTACAGTAAGAATTTTCCCAAAAAATTATAAACCATTCATAAAATATCATAAATCTTAGAAATGAAAATTATTTCATAACATTTTCAATATTCCATCGTGACATAACATTTTGAAAATTAATATGTTTCATGAAATTGTCATTACCATAATCATAAAACATCGTGAGAGAGAATAATGATTGTATAATTGTAACACATACTAGAGAAGGAATATGTAAAATGCCATATTTTATTCATAAATGGTAAATTATATTAAAATATCACATTAAACTTTTTTTTTTGTGGAAACCCCTCATTAAATTGAAACAAATTCCTTAAATGTGAATATTTTAACAATATTAAAAAAATCTATTTCATTGAAAATATCATTCAAAATATTTAGTATATTATTATTATTATTATTTAGTATTTGTGGTAGTAAATTGTTTTCTTCCCATGTACATAAAAATAAATTATTCCTTTAAGATTTTTGGAAAAAATCAAAATTACATCATTCTAAAAATGAAAATAAATGTTCCTTTTAAAACATTATCTAAAATTACAATCATGGATAAAATTAAATTTATACAATCATAGTATAACATTTAAAATAATTGTTAATTCATTTCATGAAAACAATTATATTTATAAAATAATATCTTTG
The DNA here is from genome assembly GCA_963277665.1 of Viscum album. NCBI lineage: Eukaryota > Viridiplantae > Streptophyta > Magnoliopsida > Santalales > Viscaceae > Viscum > Viscum album. Next base: position 1,528,634,218 of record OY728120.1, on the reverse strand, counting down.
ATCAAATGGGAAATTAGTTAGTTGTTCCATTTTTTTACACTAACGAGTACATAAAGAGATGAAAATGAAAGGAAAAATTATAATATGTAGAAATAAAAATTTGTAAGGAAACTTAATGGGGATATTTAGTAGTTGTTCATGAAATTACAAATGAGAAATTATAATAATTAATAATATCAGTAAACAATGATATTGCAACATAAAACACTTTACCCAAGATCGTCTTTCTTGGAATGTGCTCTAACCAACTATATGGTAAATTAAAATTTGTTATAATTTTTTTACATGTTATCTAAAATAATTATAATATCATATATGATCCACTTATGAAATTTCCAAACCAATATATATATATATAATTCATTATTCATATTATTGTTTCTAGGTAAGTATTTTACTTTTTCTTGAGAATTTTTAATTAGTATTTTCAGTCATGATAAATTTATCATTATTAAATAATATCTCCAATGATAATAATGGTATATATTTCATATATATTAATTAAATATGTAAATTTTGTTTAATAAATAAATTTAATAGTAATAAATATGGATTACATCATTCATATAGATGGTATTCTTTACGTATTCATGAATCTTGTGTTCAATTTGTAGAGGATGCAGAAAATTGGGGTAGATAAAAACTCATCAAAAATATAATAATTATTATTTCATTCATATCATATATATTTTAATTAAGTCTATATTTCTTACTATCTGGGAAAATATTAAATTAAATATGAATCACATCACTTTGTGGGGGTTATAGTATCCACCTATGCCTGAGTGACATTATCATTTTCCAACAAACTAGAAGGTAAAATGGTTGATATGATTTAATAATTAAAAAACAATTATTGTTTCATATATATTTTATATACAAATTAATGAAATCATAATTACCATTCCTGAAAGATTCTGATAGAATTGTAATTTTATCCTTATTTGGAGGTGGTTGTCCTCACATAGACACGATTGATACATTCACTTCCAATTTGATTGAAAATTTTATGATTACACATGGTTCTATAATAAAAATAATATTTATGAATATTTAGGATAATATTTTTTTTATTTATTAATAACACCATATAATTTGAGGTGGTATAAAATTAAATAAATTGAAATATGTCTTCTGAAATGATTTCCTCTTCTTCGGTAGTCCTATGTTAGTTTATTTCTTAAAGACCATCTGAATCGGTGATCAAGAAGAATAAACCCTTTAATTAATGGATTGTTGGGATTAGAGAATAATTTGATTGAATTTTATTAAAATATATTTACCAATGTTGTGTAATGAAGAAAAATTGGGTGTGTACTTTTATAAATGGCGTAGAAGTTACACATGTAACTGATTAAAAGATAATTTTTTTAATAATGTCATAATGAATACGAATGATTACAAATGGCTAAGAAGATAATATTTGTGACATTATGTGGTTTTAATATGGCCTAATAATATTTTGATATTTTACATGTCCTAAACTGCCTTATATCATGTTTCACCCCTGGTAAACTTGTTTTCACTTTAAATACAAAAATATATTTTTTCTATTTTTCTTATTCATTATGACTACAAATAAATTTACCCTTATAATAAAAATTTTAATTATTATAATTCCAAATAAATATTCTATTTTATCCAATTAAATTCATAAATATATAATAATTTATTTTAAAATAAAAATTGTAAAACATAGTGAAAATAACATCTCTAGAAACAATATTTTCATAGGATTAAAAATATTTTAATCCAAAATCACATTTATATTTAATTTAAATGACCTAAATATAATTATTCATAATACAAGTTAAAAAATTTTACATTTAAATCATTTCTAAATTTATCCATTTTGTTACATAAATTTAATGGTATTTTTCAAAAAAAATATGTTTTCCCTATTCATTAAGAATCTATCTTTTCATAAAATTAAAAAATGTTAACTCTATAAGATAATTTTAAATGTTTTTATTCAAAAATAGTGATCATTTTTCAAGTAAATTAACAAAATAGTAAAATAAATATTTTCTTTTCTTTCCAAAATCAATAAAACCCATTTTCGAGGAAAAAAGTAATTTTGATTCATATAAATACATTACCAACAATTCAGTACTTACTTATATATTTTTTTTCTGTATCTAAAATAATTATGTATAATTTCTTAAAATTATGATTTTCCTATTCATATCATAATTTAAATGTCTCTTTTATAATAGTATACTATATTAAGGTTCATTAATAATTAGGTTTCTCTATACCAAAAGATAATAATGATATAAAATCGATTTAAAAAGAAATATATCAACAAAATATCATGGTGTTCAATTCACCCCCAAAACATGAATTTCACCCATAAAATTATTTTATTCTTATATAAAAAACTATGAGGAATTTGATTTTTTACATTCTGAGGTTCCCATATAGCATCATTTAATTTCACATTCCTTTAAATAACATTTACAAGTAGATTTGTACCATTACATAACACATTTTCTCTTTCTTACAAGATAATAAATAGTCGATATACATAAGAATGATAATTATATAATTGTAAACACTCTAATCTAGGTAGTTTTGATTGATCATGTATTCACATTCTAAATAGAGATACATAGAACACATTCCTAACATGATAGAGGATTGATTGAATCTCAAAGAGATAAGATTCCTTCCCTAATCAATCAAGAATATAAAAAGAAACAATATAACTAGATCTCGAATTCCCATTCATTCCAAATATGAAAACCATATTCTATGGTTAAATAATTGGTATAGCTTCTCCCCATTTCAAAATACAAGATTTCAATGATTATTCTCAGTATAAGTTTTTAGTCAACTTTAAGATCTCATGATGTGATGCTGAAAAACTCAACCCATCTCAATAAATACCATAGTAAGATGAAGACCCAATAACATTATTTCAATAATATAATCCAAGAAAAGTATGTTTCTACAATTCTCTCTATATAGAAAGTCAAGCACATCTCTCTCCATATAAAATTTTAATAAGGATCATTCTAAATTCTAAATTGAAAACTATATTTCTATGATAACTCAACAAGAGGAAGTTATTGATTTTGAACACCGTTCAAATATATATAAAAATACCTCATCATATTATTATCCCAGAATTTATATGTTTTTTAATTATATGGAATTATTACGATACCACATGCCTTAACGACATCTGACTCAAAGGCCTACAGAGCCCGAGACCCAATTTTGAACAATTTTTAATGTACATTCTTTAAATTTGTGAGTTGGTTTTTCTAACATTGAACTGATCCTATGATTAAAATCCCAGGGAACCATTGAACTCATAATTCTAGGATATTCCTAGAAATAGGATATCTTCGGCCAACAACAGTTGAATAGAAAATCTAAATATTTTACTTTTCATGAAAAATAATAAAATTGCATAAAAAGATATTTTATTTCTTTTTTCACCAAAGAGCGATGAAATAGTGAAGCTACAGTGCAACGATGAACCAGTAACGCGAAGTATTAATGGAGGTCACTAATTAATCATTATCACACATCATAATAGTGCTTTATTGATGCATAACAGCGACGTTGTTTCATAAAAGAAACACTGTTACGATGCAACATGTTTTCTTTTTAATAGTTTTACATATTTGTGGAATGAGGATTAAACTGTGATGATTCACTAAAAAACTCTGATGGGTTTTCCTCCTCAAAGAGAAATGATGGAAAATGGTGGGACATAATTAAAGTTGACCTTCCTCAATGAATGACGAACAACATTATCCTCTTAGACCCTTGAAGACGAAGCGTTATAGAAACGAATGTCAACGACGTAGGTGTATGATTTTTTTATAAAGTCACCATTATTTTTCTAAACGACACATATGCATTGATGAAAAAATAGCTTAATCCATGGATCTTACGTTCTTTCTAGAGGGTGAAATTCTAGGGTTTTCTATTCAGGATTAATTTTATTGTTGGTAGAATTCAAATCACCAGAACTTCTCCTATTTTAAATCCTATAACACGGAGGGTGTGGGCCAACAAGAAAAAAGAACTAGTCCCTCCACACATGAATTTATCATGGACATATCCTCAAATCAGTGAAAAGAAGAATCTAAGTAAAATGTTGGGATGGAAGAAGCCTGAGTGGCCCGTAGGTGCAAGTGGATCAAGAAACAGTCCATCAGAGAAACTATGATGGCCTATAGAAGGAACCATATTTGTGCCAATACTGATTGCCGCATTGGAGCATTATGGTTGTTTTGGTAGGATAGAGGTGGTTTTCCCATTGGTGTGCCACTATGGTAAGATGATGTATCCGGACGACTGCAGTGCTATGGAGATGCGCCACAGACCGGCGTGACATGGAGGAGCAACCCACGATCAAGCTGCTCATGCGAGCCAGCGGTATGCGGCATCCGGTTGTGTTAGTACCACACTGTAATCATTCGACCCCAACAGAGATGGAGTACTCGTAGTGACCCATGGTGCAACAGGAGGCCTAAAGCGGCATTTGGTTGTGTCCCGGCCTGATGGACGATCCGGTCTGCTCATGGCGGACCATGCAGGGCATGGGCCAGACATGCACTATTATGCCTTACCCACACCAGTTGGTCAGAACCTAGCTATCGCCACAAAAACACCCTACCGGGCTGGACCCTCGGGCCCGATGGACCAACCGGGCCAGACACAAGTCGGACCAGACCTGGGTTGGGACAGTGGATCCTAGACACCACCGACCCCCGTGTAACATAAACATCAATAACTCATAGGCTTGGTGTCCAATTAACATGTCGTCTATGGAAAGAGGACCTTTTAAATGATTCGATCATTTTAAGATACTCTACATAAGTTTTGTAAGGGGTTGTTATATGGATGGTTTTTATTAGAATCGATTACAACTAGGCCTTTTTTAATAAAATTATTATATCTTACAGACTAGGCATTCGTTCGATGCGTCATAAATTGCATTGTAACCCTTACAAAGAGACATTCATTTGGATTATTCAATGTGGGATTTTGTTGTAGTTGTTGTACAAGTGATTTATCAAGAATTATCCTTGTGGATCATTAGTTTCCTGGTCGACGAGCAGGAGCCATGGGGATATATAGTGGTACTATAGATCAAAAGGAGCCATGTGGATCCTCAGTGGCTTGGCAGAAGAGCAGAAGCTATTTGGATACGTAGTGTCTTGGAAGACGATGAGTAGCTGTGTGGATCCTTAGTGTCTTGGAACATGAGCAGAAAATGTGTTGATCCTTAGTGGCTTGGTTGATGAGCTACACCTGTGTGGATCCTTAGTTCATCGGCATATGAGTAGTAATTCATCAGTGATGAGTCGCTCAACAATAAGAAAAATTCATCAATATAGCCGAAAAATCATGTTATGATGATTTATATTGTACCAAGTGTGATATGTCCATACATTGTTGTCATACATTCTGGTATTACATCAAGGACTTACACGGTGTCTTTGCATTATGGTATTTCTCCTGAGTGGATGGAGGTCCCCTTCTGAGTACTATGATACTCACCCATACATGGGATTCACTCATATGTGTTATGTATTGTGCAGATGATAGATGTTTTGATGGTGGACAAGGTGGCCAAGATACAAACGGGCCCCTATGAGATCAGGCTGACATGGTGTACTCACACATCTTCCATTTTCTACTCTTTTTTTGTCTAGTGGGGTTCTCAGTAGCCGTCTTGTTCAATGTTATTACTTGAACTCTTCAAATTTTCATTTTATTTTGTTGTTTTTGTATTTTTTCCCACATGATTTCCGTTATACAAATACTCATCAAATTTTTTATTATACATGTTTCCCCCATTCAGTTTGTGGGATGTGGTTGGGCCTGTGAATGCATACAGAGGATCAAGAATATTACAAAAACATTCATGATGATGCTTTCGGTGCTATTCACCTAACCCTGGCCTTCAGGAGGGGGCTTGAGGAAGGTCACGAAATGGTCCTCTGGTGACAGGTCTTGACAATGTAGTACTAGAGGTTGTCGATTCTAGCTTAAATACTGGGAGTCCATTGTTTTTTGGGAAACAATGTTGTGTGTCTCTGGTTTGAATTTTAGTTCCACCAAATCTAGTGTTGGTGCAGCGGCCGACATATCCATGCAACAGGACCCAAAATACTTCTTTTTTCCTCTAAAAATTAATACATGGGTTTCATTAGCATCTACTTATGTACTTTTAAAAGAATAATCTCAACATATATAATATATATTTTTTGGTCCATCTTGATCAATTTTGGGATGCCTTTATGCGAACAGTCAGCTCGGTTCCTCATACGTGGTTCTACGGACAGTCCGCCCTATGATGAGGCAACTCTTTAGGGAACAATGCTATAGATGGCCCAACCGGATGGTATACCGGTGTTTCCACCACTCATTGATCAAATAATAGTCCCACATAATGTGGTTCAAGTGATGCATCTTTCTAGACCGTGTCGTCGATGCCTCTTTTGGCACTTTTTCGTGACGGACATGTTTCAAATGTCGGTCGCGGGAATCCAATGCAATGATCACACAAGATATACGGTCACAAGTACCTATTGATTGCATTTCTGAAATGTAATCTGTGGAACCAAATGGTTCATAGGGTGAAATTTAATAGTTCCAGACGGGATGGTTTTGATATGATAGTCGTGAAAAGGGACCTCTCATGCGAGATTCTACCACCATTCATGCCACATGGGATGAGAGTATACAATTACATTCTATCGAGGCTTATGACCTCAGGAATCATGGATGAATCAAGGTACGATGTGTGTCACCCTACATTAGATTAAATATTGATAGAAACTTCTAATAGTGATCTCTAATTCATACCACTTATTCTTGTTTTTTACCAAGAGGTTACAATTAAGACTATTTACTTGACCCTCACGTCTAAAGACTCATACTGGAGGAGATCCAATGAACGCAAACCGGTTTTGGTAGTATGACCTAACTATTAGATGTGATATTATCGGTTGGGATCTCTTATTATTAGCGTCGAGCCTTTATGACGTCATTCATGGTATGGAATATTACTATTCATGCTAGGATAGATTGTATTAGGAAAATGATGTGATTCATCTACAGAGATGTAACCATATTTTCCTTTATCAATAGAGGTGAAATCATTGTAGCTCATGATGGAATCATGTAGAAGAGGGTGTATCCAAATCCTATGTAGTTGGATAGTTAGTCCCATAGTTTATTGAAATTAATGATTCCTCGTGTTATTTAGTGATAGTAGACTTAAAGGATGTCTCGCTTGAAGAAGTTCCATATTTACCTCTCCAATGTGAGTTTAAATTCTTCAGTCATCTATACCCTGAAACGAAACTAACATCAACTACAGCATATCAGATGGCTCCCAAGGAGCTTCGTGAATTGAGGGTACAACTAGAGGAATTATAAGAAAAGGGCTTCGTGAGGCCCAACATTTGACAATTGGTAGCCCCATTATTGTTTTTTCATGAAGGAAGAGAAGAGTTTGTGGTAATGTGTGGACTATCAGCACCTGAACTAGGTGACTGTAATGGTCATGTATCCAATAATGAGGACTTATGACCTCTTCGATCAACTGAATGGAGCAAGGTGGTTTTACAAGATAGATCTCAGATCAGTCTTTCATCCGCTTCGGGTAGGGGATGAGGATTGTACTGAATATGGATTTTAGGTTGCGGTATGGCCACTATAAGATCTTGGTGATTCCTTTTGTCATGACCAATGCCCAATAATTATTCACAGGATTCATAAAAAAATATATTCCATCCTTACCTCGTTCATTTCATGGTGGTCTTTATTGAAGGCATCTTTGTGTACTCAGCATCTGAGATGAAGCACACTACACACCTGCATGTAGTCTTGGATACAGAATGAGAGAACCATCTTAATTATAAACTCTCAATGTTATTTTTCTACATATGGGAGCCAAATTTCTAGGAAATTTCATCATGGAGGATGGATTTGGAGTGGATTCGGTGAAGATAGTCTTATTACAATCTTGGGAGCCTACCGGGAAGGTGACTAAGGTGCGAAGTACACTAGGGTTGGCTGGGATCTACTGGAGGTGAATTACTATCTTTTCTAGTGTAGGAACACCCTTGTTAGCTTTGAAAGAGATGGGGATGTCATTCTTAAGGAGGGATATATGTCAGCATAGTTTCCAAGAGCTGAGGCAGTGGTTGAAGAGTTCCCCCATCTTGATACTACCGAAGGTGGGAGTCGGGTATGTAGTTTTATGTGACACATCAGTGACCAAACTGGGTTGTGTCCCAATGTAGGAGTGATTTTTGGTCGGCTATGGATCATAGAAATTGAGGTATCATAGGTTAAAATTCGTGACGCATGACCTAGAGTTAGGAGTAGTGGTCTTTAATTTGATGATGTGGCAGAACTACTTGATGGGGTTGCGAATTAAATTCTACAACAATCAAAAGAGTCTCTAGAATATCTTCTCCTAAAAAGACCTAAACATGAGACAACAGGGATAGCTAGAGTTCCTCTAAGACTTCTAGTTGGAGATAGTCTATACTACTAAGAAGGGGAACATGGTAGAAGATGTTCTTAGTAGGAGGACTAGTTTATAGCTGGAGGGTGAGGTGAAAGAGTAGCTAGTGGTACGATAGATATCCTTCATGGATGATTATGGAGTTAGTTACCTTCATTCATTGAGTATTACTTCCCATCTCTTACATCTTGTCAAGGAGCGGAAACTAGAAAATTTTTAATGTGATAGCTGATCTTCTCATTTATCACCAGGATATGTTCATGTTGGATTTTTGATAGGTTGGGTGATCCTCACAATTTTCAAAATGTGCACCATAGTAAAAGTGGTGTTGCGTGAGGAGGATTTGAGGGAGTTTGATACATCCCATTTGGTAGTACATGTTGATGTGGAAAATATTTACCATGACCTTCGAAGACAGTACTAGACTCTTAGAATGAACAAAGTAGTGGATGAGTTCATATAATGATCCCACACTTGTCAGTAGGTGAAATTTTTGAATTAGGATCAAATGGGCTTGGGTCAGCCAGTTGAGGTACCAGAGTTTAAATTCGATATTATCTCGATAGACATTGTGACAAGGTTACCATGTACATGCAGGGGCCATGATTCAATCTGGAGTATTGTTGACTGACTCACCAAGTCAACTCTCTTCTTAACCATCTGGGAGTAGGGACCATTAGAGGTATTGGGACGCCTCTACATCAAAGAGATATTGCGGCTCCATGAGGTTCCTTAGATGATCTTCTCAGACTATGATGCACGTTTTACATCCTAGTTGTTGATGGTTTTACCCGATTCATTCTGGAATCAGCAGCAATTGAGCATAGCTCTTCATCCCTATATAGATAGTTAGATAGAGTTGACCATAAATACATTGTAAGACATGCTTTGTGATTGTATCATGGACTTTTTCCTAGTTGGGAGGACCACATACCACTGGATGAGTTGGCATAAAAAACAGTTATCACTCCACCATTAGAATGACACTGATCGAGGCCTTATACGAGTGGCCTTGAATATCACCCCTATGCCAGAAACACACATGGGAGTTATCACTAATTGGTCCAGAGTTGGTACGGGATACCTCCGAGAAGGATTAGATCATCCTTGAGCAGATGAGGACTACACAGAGTAGGCATAAGTCTTATGTATAAAGGAGACAAATAACCTTGTTGTTTGAGGAGGGAGAGCACGCTTTCCTTTGGGTCTCACCTCGACGAGGATTTTTGAGATTTGTTTAGGGCTATAAGTTATCTCCAAGGTTCATCGGACCTTTATATATTCTCATTAGACTTGGCATGTAGGTGTACCACCTAGCTCTTCCCCGACAGATACACTAGGTTCATGATGTTTTTCATGTGTCGCATCTGGGGTGGTACGTTGCTGATCCATCACACATCATCGACTGGGGCAGGAATGACATTGAATAATGGAAGACATTTTCCTAGTTTCCAGGAGGGATAGAGGATTGATAGGAGTGGTTATTTTTTCTACATTCAAATCCTCTTTTTCACGTTTTTTGATGACATAAGAACCTCTAGGAGACAAAATTATTGTGGGAGGCTAATATTCATGCTCAGTACCGCCTGTGGTTTAATTAGATCGTGTATTGTATTTCGTGGTTGTAATCCCCTATGGTGGGGATAATTTAATGTACCATAAATTCCATGTACTTTTTTTAAATTATATGGAAATATTTTGAGACCACTTGCTCCTAAAGCATTTGATTTCGAGGCCCGGTGAGCCCGAGATGGAATTTTGCGAATTTTTAAGGTACTTTTAGTAAATGTGCAAGCATGTTTTTCTAACTTTTGAACTTGTTCTCTGATCGAAAATCGGAGGGCAACGTTGAAATCAGAACACCATGTTTCACATATAAAGGAAATAAAATTGGTTGGAAAGGGCTTAAGGGAATAGTTACTTTTCTGACATTTTGAGAAAAATAATAAAATATCATAAATGGATATTTTATTTCTTTTCTTACAGACAGGGAACTGACAAAGCGAAATTATAGTGAAGTGAAGATGTAGAAACATGATGCATTAATGGAGATCACTAATGGCCCATTAACTCATAGTATAATGATGCACTAATAACATGTAACAGTAATGATGTTTCATGAATTAAACAATGTAACGATGCAATGTCACACTATAAAATAAACACTGTGAAGTGTTTAATTTTTAATTTTTTGATGTGTTGGTGGAACTAAGATAAAAATTTGAGTATTCTATAAAGAACCTATAATGGATTCTCCTCCGCAACAAATAATGAATAATGTTATAGGGACATTATCAAATTCTATGTACCTCAGTGAGCAACGAAGTCCATCGACCTCTTTGACCCTCTACGATAAAGAGATGAGTTAATGAAAGTAAATAGGGATGGGGTTTGATTTTGGTTTTAGGAATTCCCTATTAATTTTTTGTGTGATGAATGTATATTAGCCCAAGAACAAGTTAAACTATTGATTGTGTGTTCATAAGGGAGGGTTTTGTTCTAGGGTTTTCTATTTGGGATTAATTTTATTCTATGTATATTTTAAATCAATGGACTTTCCCTTGTTATAATCCTCCAATTTGGAGGGCACGGGCTGACATGAATAATTTTTGGGTCCATCCTCATGTGTGTTCATCATGGAAATATCCAAAAATCAGTGAAAAGATGAATCTGGGGCCAAGGTACGGATGATAGGTACTCGAGTGGCCCGTAGGCATAGGTAGATCAAGAAACAGACAACCAGAGAAGCTCTGGTGGCTCTCAGAAGGAACGACGGGCATTCCAGGGCCGAAAGTAGTGGCTGGAAGCTGTGGTCAGAGGAAGGTGGCCTGCCGGTTTTCTAGTAGCAATGATGTGGTGACGAGGCATTGAATGATGTTGAGTGGAGAACCAGCCCATGTTCTAGCCTCTCAAGCGAGCTAGTGACACACAACATCCAACCTCGTGTGTGAATTTTGGCTATCCAGCTTGTCCAGCTGTGTCATTACACGGCCAAATTCATTATACTATGACAAAGAAGGGTCCCTGTGGCATCCCGTGGGGATTCATGAGGCCGGATGCAACATCTGGCCGTGTCCTGGCCAAACAGATGAACAGGTCCACCCCTAGCAGACCGAGTAGGGTGTGGGCCACCCCCAACGGTTGTACCCGCCCTACTGAGCCAAAACCATGCCATACCGGACCCAATTCAGGTCGGTGGACCCTAGACTTGTTAGGACTGCACCCTGACCCCATCGAACCATGTTTTACTAAAACATCAATAACACGCATATCGAGTGTGTGATTGACGCACCGTCTATGGAATGAGGACCCTTTAGATGGGGTGTTCCTTCTGAGATAATCTACAAGAGCTTTGGAGGGGTGTTCCATATAACTATGTTGGATCAGACTCGAATCCAATGAGGTACTTTTTACCAAAATGCCCATATCATATAAAATGGGAGCCCATTCGACCCGTCCTCATTTGCATTAAAACCATTTCGATGAGACAGTCCTTTAGGTAGTTCTATGTGGGAGTTCGTGGAAGTTGGGTTAGGACCGATGGCTCAAGAAATATCCATGTGGATCCTTAGTGGCCTTGTATATGAGCAGTATCCATATTAATCCTTACTGGCCTGGAAGACAAGAAGCAGCCGTGTGGATCCTTAGTGACCCAACCAATGATAAGTAGTTGAGTGGATCCTTAGTGGCTCAGTAGATTATCAAGATCTGTGTGCATCATTAGTGGACCGCTTGATGAGTAGTAGCTATGTGGATTCATAGTGGCCTAGAAGACAATAAACATCCGTGTGGATCCTTTGGGGCCCGATAGACGAGCATCGATTAATCAAGGATTCGTCCCTCAATAGAATGAAATGTTCATCACTATAGAAAATGAACATTCATCATATGCTTCAGACTGTACCTAGTGTGATATGTCCATTCATTGTGTTCTTACATTATGGTCTTACTTTTTGGCCTTATTAGGGGGATTTTTTTGTTCCATTGTGGTACTTCTCCTTAGTAGACTAGGGGCCTCTTTTGAGTACTATGTTACACACCCCTGCATGGGCTTCTCCCGCACGTGTTGTGTCTGGTTTAGGTGACATATGTTTCGACATTGGAATTGGTGGACTAGGACTAGGCAAGGCCTAGTGAGATTAGGTTGAATGTTCGTACTCCCACAGCTTCTAGTAACTACCCAACTCTTTCCATCATGTGGGGTTCCCATATGTTGTCTTGTTCACAGTTAAAACTTATACTCTTTAGAATTCAGTTAAATTTTCCTAGGTTTGTATTCTAGCCCACTTGTTTTTAGTTTCACATATACTCAACACTATTATTGTTATAGTTGTTTCAATTTTTAGTTTGCTGGATGTGTTTGGAAATGTGTGTGTGTCTAGGTACTCAACAAAATGCCTCTCATTTGCAGGTTGATGCCTTCAGGTCTTGTCCCCAAACCTTGGCCTTCATTAGGTGAGATTGGGGTATGGTAGAACATGGGTCCGAAGGGACGAGTCATGAAAATCATTTCGTCTTGGATTTGGATGGTTGTCTCTGACTGATTTTCTATCTACAGATGATAAGAATTACTAAAATACATTGGATCATGTAATTTTGTAAGAATTTACTAGAATTTTGTCATAATCATTATATATAAATTAGATACAAATGTTGTTGTACTGACTGAAAACTTATAAATTCAATTATATATATTTTAGAAATATGATCAAGTAATAACTCATTCCTTATATCAATAAATTTTACAACATACATATAGAGATGTATTAAAACCAAAATTGAAATTTGTTCAATAGACGTTTTAGGGTGTCCATTGAGAAAATACGTGGGGATGTTTTCTCATTTAAATTTTTGTATGGATAGTGGTCACAAAATATCCTTATAAATCCTATCTATAAGACAATACTTGTTTATATACCAATAACATAGATACATATCTTGAAATAACCCTCTTCATGTTGTGTCACTAGAAATACTATTTTAGATATTTTTGCATCTTTTTGCATCCAGGATGAATATAGAATGATGAACTATGAGATTAATCCAATAATACCTTAAACTATAGTATTAATAGACATAGATATTTTTCATACGCTTTAATTTACCAAAATAATAAGGGTTCCAATAGGTACCTTTTCATACTTTTTGTTGAAACACCATGTCTTCATTTTCAGCCTCTTAAATCTCCACATGGATAGATTGATGAATCATCATTTAATAATGATAATATATTTCCATTTCATTAAATGTTAATAGATTTATAAGTTGTATGTCATTTAATTTTTTTAATTTTGAGATCATTATCATTAGTAATCTGGAATGATCCTTTTGACTCTAATCAATAACAACCATCTTCACATTCCATGAGAGGTAATGTATTTTGAATCTATAATCATTAATAAACTAATACAATCTTCTCCATGGAATATTCAACTCTATTTGGGTTAATATATACCTTGAAAATTTCTGATCAATATTTCTTACACACATTTCTCTATAATGTTAATGCTCTTATATAATTAAGGAAAATCATACCACAACTTACTCCAAATCATGAGTTTATAATTTTTAAAATAACTGGTCAAATTTTGTTGAGGCATAAGATGAAACCATATCATTCTACATAAGGGATAATGATGATCCTCTCATTGATGAATCTATAAATATCAGAAACCGTTATTCATAATAGGGTATTTCAAGCATAGGTTCACAAACTAAACCACATTTTAGTTTCATCAAATATTTATAACATTCATATTTATAAGGGAAAATAAATCCCTTACAAGATAACATGGTAAGTGTTTTATACAAAAATGATAAATTCCCATGAAATATTTGATAATATTCAACCACACCTTGAAAACTATGGATCTCAATCATAATGGTTGGTATTGGAAAATTATTAATAACTACTTTCCTTTACAGATCAACCAATATTCCCTCACATGAGATTATATTACACAAAAATGAATGTTTTCTTAACTAACATTCATGAATAATAAATTATTGATAAAAATTATCCCTTTTAAGGTATTTCATACAATTATATAGTGACCTTAAAAATTATCCTTACTTTTGGAATATATAAGAATATTATCTCTATAGATTACAAAAAATGGTCAACACAATATCTAATGAATCTATTCATTTTTTCACTAAATTATATTTCTGGAATTAGTTAGAAAAAATTATTTCAATATAAATTCATTTTGTTCATACCACATATGAATGGTTTCCATGGGTATGGATTCAATTTTTAACATCATGTGATATTATCAAGATTGAATCTATTTATTCAAAAAATATTTAGATAATAATAAGTTATCAAAAAAACATTAATATGGGGTAGAGGATACATATTCATGACTAAGATCATGTTATGATCATGAAAATTAATGTAGATTCACATTCATCCAATATTCTTATAAAACAATTATTAGGTGAACCTCAAGATGATAAACTAGGTTAAATGATTCACTAATCTAGATTATTCTACTGTTTTTATTTAATTACTACAACTACTACAAGGAAATTATATATGAAGTCTATGAAAAATTAATAGAATCAGGTAATAACTCTATTTAAATCCAAACATTACAATTCATTACGAGACTATGATACTATTATAGAGAGGTGTCATCAAAATCCAACATAAAATGTATATTTTTAATTTTTTTCTCACCCCAATAAACTTATATATACAGTACATTGGAATTAAAATCAGGACCCTTATAATGTTTGTGGTTGTAATTGTATGTTCATATCTTTTATCACATTGATAGCTTTACATAGGTTGGTTTATAATATTTAATTTTTATTCCATTTCTCAAGAATGAATGTGGGATTTTTTAAATAAATCAAATCCATATAAATGTCATAATCGAATTGAACAATATTGAGTGTAACAATATTTGTAGGAAAAATGTTCCCAAAATATACACCATAGAAGTGTGAAAGGAATGATATGTGATCCCAAAATCATTTTAGGATTTTACATTGAATACAAAACCAAATCATTGAGTTGGTAAAATGATACCCTTAGAAACATAATTAATAATAAAATTATTAGAAAATATATATTCAAGTCAGACACTAGATGCTCTAAAGTGGACTTTAGGAGAAACTTTTACAATATCATTATCATATCCCACATCAGTAATAGTTATTGAATGAAATTTACCAATTCATATAGGCCTATTAGGCTTCTAACATTGATCATCATCATTAAAATTCAAATTTTAATACAAGTTTGCATTAACCCATATTCACATTACTAATATATAAAAATAATATGGGTTGTGTATTTTATGGTTTTTCTTCACTACCATTAATGCAATTTTTTTTCTATCCACATCTACAATAAATTTCACTATGACCCTTCATTTCACATAGAAATCATTTAATGTTTCTACTAATAAGACTTAATCTATATTTTCTTATATACATGATTAATATTTTAAATCTCATCTTCCTCACTCTATTGGATATTTTATTATAATTTCTATTTAGTTTCATCATTCTTTTCTAATAAAAAATATAATATTGATGGGTAAATTAAATATCCATTTAAATATTGATATCAAATAGAATGATTTCCTCCTAGAAACTAATGTATCCTATCGATAACATATTCATATGATGTTTATTTAATCCATTTATGAATCAATAAATCTTACATCTAGGATATAATATAATACCCTTACCCAAAACTCACATTTTTTTTAATATTTTCTACATTGGTACAAAAGGATTCATCATCCTTTCTCTTTAGCTCAAGGAATTCATTATCTATTTTCATATGAATAAAATCATAAATACCCTTATTGAAATATAATCAATTAAAACCATCACTCTCCATGGTGTTAATTTCATCCCATTTCTACATGTTCTTGATAATATCATACAGTTGATAAACATTTCCCCTAAAATTATTAAAAAAACACTTTTACATGTTCTATGAGCTGTAGAATAGATAATTTCGTATAAGTGGTATTTATGAATTTCTCTAAAACCAGTGGATCTCAAAAACTTGTAAAAAAACTTTTTATTTCCTCTTAAAGTACATAATAGAATATGATTCCCCCTTATTCATATTTATATGATCACAATGATTTATATTCCGAGGTATTTTTATAAGAATAACTATATGGGTTTTCATTTTGGCACCAATAACATTTAGATTCTCATGATTAAAATCATTGTGTTTCATATCATTTTAATATTTAACATTATCCCCTAGGGTTCCAATAATATAATACAGTAGAAAATGAATATTTTTTTAAAATTATTCATAATGGTTAACTGTAAAACAATGAAAATTAATTAATTGGATATATAAACCATGAACCAATCTTCTATATCAATGACACCATTGGAGTAACCTAGATCATCCATGTCCATCATCTTTTCAAATCTTTCACAATGATTTGTAATGAAAATTTGAATTAACCAAAGCATACCACCCAGGATTTTAAAATAAGGGTCTCAATAAGGGAACAATTTTAGTTCACTGGAATGATATCTACTATATAATCAACTAAAATATTAAGGAAATATTACATTATTGAAACATTTTCCAAACCACATACACTTCTTAAATCAATCTGTTGATTCTTTTATAGAAAAAATAACCATTTCATTACCATAATGTAAGATGTTTTATTATACACTAGATTTCCTTCAAGGTTCCCACTATTGTTTTCTCAAAATATTTTTGAAAATGTACTTAATCAATTAAAAGATAAAAACTATAGTGAATGATATTTTCATCCAAATATATTACTTATTAATATATGTGAGTAAAATTTATTACATTTTGACCCATTCTATATTCATATTGGTTTTGTTTTATATGAATCATTTATTCAAAAAAAACATATTCATAAGATATATATATTATCTTCTAATGACTCATAGTTTTCGTATTATATTATTGGACCTTTTAGGGGTTATTTTGGAGACCAAAAGCTGAGATAGAGTGTGATTCTAACACCTACTGTTCCCAGAATAATTGATTAAAACATATTTATTATATTTAGGAAAAGGTGTACATGATATTCTTAAAAAATTATATTAACATCTAAATGGTAGATTTAATCAAAAATATATGGGTTACATTGAGTTCACAGCGTTGGGTTTACCCTACGAGTTACATAGTGTTGGTTGGGACTGAGTTTTGGTATAAAATTCATTGCATCATAAAAAGAGTAAAAAGAGTAAAATAATTATTTATATTATTTTATTTTTTCAACTAATTCATTGAAATAAAGTTTTATTCACAAACATGCATATAAAAAACTTATTTTTAGCCTCCTAACCCTAAACATGTTTGGAGAGTTTTTGTAAAATGTATGAGGTTATATTTTCATGAATGGAAACTGGATTATAGATTGATGATCATCGTGCAATAGAATCGGAGGATATATCTAATGACTAAGATGTTGTATCATTATTCATTGGTGATCCAATGGAATTTAGGTTGGATTTATTTTATCTGTATTAATTCCTATTTCTTAATTTTTATGATGAACAAGGATCAATCACCCAAAATATTGATCCATGGATCGTTCATGTAGTGTGATGGGTGTTATTGTGGGGATTTTATTATGAGCTGTTATTTTTTATTGTTTCTTAATCATTATAAATAAATTGAATAATTAACCCCCTACACATACATGGTTATTTCCTATTTTTCATGTTTTGTTTTTTTCTCCAATCATTCTTCATTCGTCGCAAGCATTCTTCATCGGGCCCATGGTTCTACATTTTACCAAATATATGAACATTTCACCATTGTATTTTGGTGAAACAGTGCGAAATTTTTTATTTGGTGTTGGATCAATGTATTAGTGGTGTGATGATAGTATAAGAGAAAATTTTGTACCATATTGGAAGTACAAAATTTAGGTTGGGTGTGTTAATGCTGATGTTTTAGGTTTAGGATGGTTCCTAAAGGAATGGGATCACAAGAAATTACTTCTACAACAATGATTAGAATAGGTTTTACTAGATTAGAGTTATACTAGAGTGATTGGTGGGGATGGTTATGGATCTATTTATAGGATTAGTGGATGATATTGTAGATTCCAAATCGAGGATTCTAGAAAATCATGTGCTACACGACGTGTAACTAGAAGACATACACAAAGTCGTACCCCTTGTTCATCCTCCAGGTTTATAGTGAAGGTTATGAATCAAATTGTGTGTGGCCCATGTCACATTTTGTGCGGTCTCTCCCCTCTGACTCAGCATGTACCATAGGGAGTACACATACTTGGGTTGGATTACATGATTTAGAGAGCAATGTATACTCCCCTACACGAACACGGCATGGACAAGCACATGGGTAGTGTTGTGTATTAGAATATAAGTGCATCAATTGGGTACCTAACATGTTATTTACTTCTAAAAAGAAATATACAACATGCGTCTTTAGCCATTTACATAGACAAGTCCCATGGTTAAGTGATATGATGTGTAACCCCTTCTATATTCTGTATAAATTTTTATTTGCATGGATTCGAGTCCTATTCCCTTGTATCATGGGAAATATTTTTATGGGGTTTCCCCAAATCCATTCCCAAAGGGTTAGTATGTAATAATCCTATACTCATAGGAAAATTAACCCTTCAGTTTGACTTTATAGATAGATTCATTGACATCCTTCCATGAGTCTCGGAGTGATATCATCAATTCATCTTCATGTCTTAGGTGGAGTTCAGGGTATTGTCATGAATGATACTACACATGCACTGGCCATCTACTTATGGGGTTAATACAAATTTAGTTTTGGGTGTCACCCCATGGCCATGGTTTTAATCCTAAATCCTTGTATTTTATCTCCTTAGAGCATTCATCATGTACAATTAATGAAGAGACCTTGGTATAATTAACTATTAGATAGAATTCATCATCATTATCAGACTCAAGAATGTATTCTACCAAATGAGTGGTATGTGAAATATTCATTCTAGAATCCTTGGATGTGGTAATACATTATTTATTTATCATTAGTCTATTATTATTTGGTGATTATATATTCATATTAATGTTATATACTTCTTATACCTATAGTTATGTAGATATGATAGTACTTATTTTTTTGTATCCTTTGTGGTTTTAGGGTTTACAATGGGGTGTTTTCATACTCTCCCTAACATGGTATTTTCTTACACATATCACGCCTTGTGAAAAATCTCGACCATTTGATAGTGTCCTAGAAGGAACTGACTATATGGTGCTTAGTGAGACCACACTAATAGAGGTGTGTTCCTACAATATCATGACATCATTTCCATATTTACATTCTGTTAGTTCATGTTTTCAGACTCTTTTTTGGGGGGATTTCATTTTGACCTATTATCTTTTCATTACATAATTTCATACTATGGATGTTGTTTCTATATATATGAATGAATGATTATTTAGATTTTTTACATTTCAGCATTGTATAGGCTTTGAGATGAGTTTGTTTATGATGTTTCATATACTAAGGGTTGCCATGATATTGATATTCCCAGTTGGTCCAAGTATCCAACCATATGCCTATTAAAGGTGGGCAAGGAAAGTCAAAAAAGGTCTCTATTTTGATGGTTCATGATAGAGTTCTATCAGGGTGTTTTTTTACTATATTAGGACCAGGATCTATATTATTGCTTTGAAAAAATATTTTTAAGTGTTTTTGGTTATGATATCAATCCAAGTACTCCATCGTTTGTGTAATGGATGACATATCCATAGACCATGACTCTGATACCATAAATTTTGACTTGGTACATGATAACATAGGTTGTTTGGAAAACAATGGAATATGAAACAAACATAAATATATTGTAATTTCCAAATCCTTATTGAGTAATCTCTCAAGATATACTCACTAAAAATGGAACACCTTATATATTTTAGGACTCCATGTGACATGTTCCATCTAGGATTCATATACAGGATCATGGGGATGTTCCACTCAGTGAAGAATAATTGAAACGTGGACTAGTTCCAAAGATGTTACCACTATGTGGTGCACCAACTATACCCCCATTGTTTATCATCCCATGGTACCGTCACAACCTACAAATTGTGTGCCCTAGTTGAGACCACTTCATGAGTTTCAAGTATAGATATCCCTATATTATGATATGAACCCATCTCATAGCTGGATGAGTACTGTCTTGATGCAGTGACTCATGTTTTACATTTAGTATAGACACCTGTATATTAGATAGGGGTCTTGTTAGTGTGCCTTCCTCATTGATTAGCCTATAGATGGAGTGGTTTGGTGACCGATAATTATTAATAGGTTACTATAGTGTGTAAATATGTTTAATGAAATACCAAATAGGAGTTCAAAATAGCTAAATTGAGGTTTTTATGTACATAGGATCTTTTGTAGCTCTAGGAGGGGAGTGTTATAGTAGTTGCATATTCAACATGTTTTACCGACCTCTACAGGTACTCAAGTGAAATGTTTTAACAAGTTCATCCAAGATATGATTGTTGAGTGGGGGATGTGTAGAGAAATCTAAACAATTTTATACATTTCATTGTTCCAACACATGTTGGGGATCTAGATAGAGATTTTGTGGAAGAGAGATTCTTGGAAATGAAGTTATAGCTAGTTGCTCCCATTAGTAGTCATATATGAGTAAATAACTTGGTTGTAGTTATCTGATGTCAGTCTCAGGGATGTTGAATTGAGAGACATTTTAGTAGGAATTCTTTGGATGGAGGATCTTTGGTTTAGGTCTCACAGGGTTGGTCCAGTCCGCCCTGCGAGAGGCAATTCTACTCATGTGACGGTAGGGGTCATCTTTAACAAGATTTTCCATCCCACCATACATCTTATATAGAGACAATAGATTGGCCACATAGGTAGGGGAAACAGAGGGAACATATTGGTTAGGAAAGAGGATGATGTGGATTATGATCTTGTAGAGTGGTAGGAGGTGTTCGATGCGTTAACTTGTTTCTACCACCACCCTATTGTGGTCCACGCTAGGCTCATGAAGCTCAAGGATCGGGGAGGGTGTTGTTGTTTGGGTTGATGATTTTGACCCAGAGGCTCTAGAAATTATTCAAGATATAATCTATGTCTTTTATATGTTAGTGTTAGTAATAATAGACACGTGGGATTTTCATTACTTTCTTCACATGTACCTTGTATTAGACATCAGGTTCATCAATTTTCTCATCCCTTGTGCTTAGATACACATACTGTAGAATACACTACAATCACACAATTAGGCCCATAGTATGAACTAAATCATAGCGGTGAGGGGTTATTTTGGAATATCATTATATATGAAATGATTCTTTATGACATGATATTAGGTATGGACTGTTTATCCATGGTTCATACCCAGATTGTCTATTTCTAGAAGAAGATGTAGTGTGTCTATAGTGATAGAACCGAGTTCTCCATTATTGTTGAAGTTGAAACGCATGTAGAACAATATTGATACATATGCAAGAGGGAGAAACATATTACTCAGAAGTTTCATATAATGATCATTGGTGTGTGTATTTTATGTGTTCCCAGTTTCCTACATTGGTTGCGATGTATGTGGAATTCATCCGTGAAGATGGTCTATGTCTATGTATGTTCCATGGGAAGGACATTTGTATTTATATACACTGTGAAATTGCATGGATATCTACTATATCCTATATGATGGAACCCATAGATACTTGTATGATATAGTTGTTGTTGAGGTACTTGAAGAGGAATGAATTTATTGGACCTAGTGTTTAACGATGGTAGCCCATGTTATGTTCAACAAGAAGTTGGATGACACCATTCGGTTATGTTCAACCAAGGATCGATGAACTCATTAATCAGTTGGGAGGGGAATGATGGTTCTCGAATTATTACCTTAGGTCAAGATATCCCCATCTATGAGTACAGGATGAGGATATATCAAAGTAATCCTTTAGATGTTGTCATGGTCACTATTATGAGTATTTGGTGTTGTAATGTGCCATGAAGAACTACCCAAGTGTGTTTATTGGAAACATGTACTTGATAATTCCACATTTATTCAACTTATTAGTGTTACTATTCATCCAGGGTATCCTTTTGTCACATATATAACTTATTTTAAAGGTATATTTCATTCAATTTCCATTAATTATTTGGTTTAGGGGTTTCCCATTAATTTCTGGAGGAAAGGATGAGTTTTCATGATTTGGGCCAAATCGAGAGCCCATTTCCCGATTTAAAAAACAATTTTTATTATTTTATAACAATTTCATTTTAAATATTTTTTACCCATTCCACTTCCAAATTATACTCCACCGACCTTCTAACACCAAAAATGCAATTTTGACCCCTTAAGAATCCATAACAATGGGGTATTTTGGGTTTTATTTAAAAGTTGGGCCAACCCAAAATCCCATTTTCCAGTTTTAAATTGTTTATATATTATATTAATATAATATTCATTATAATTAATTGTTCGGTGATTACACCTCCCTTTAAACCCTAAGGAGCCCAGGCGCGCTCCTATTTCCTTTCCCCCACCTTGGAGTTCTTTGAAATCTCGAATTAGGGTAGAACTTCATAGGGTGTCTCAAATCGGCCAGAATTGAAGAGGTAACTTCATCCATCCTTAACTCTCTCAATTATTACACTATTCCCTCCATTCCAGTTCCTAAATTACCTCCTAAATCTTGTTCTAACATCCCCTGGATTTAGGCTGTTTTCAATTTAATCTACTGTTGTTTTGGATTGATTACTTCAGGATCCTTCAAGTAAGTGAGTCCATTTCTTTACACTTTCAAATTTCTTAGGGTTTCATTTGTTTTTATTAGGGTTTATTCCCTCTTCCTGGAAGTCCCAAATAACACGAGGGTGGGGTTTTGAACCTATGGTTTAAACTTTGGTTTTCTTTTCCAATTCTTGTGGTTTAGGTTTGATCTAAGTCCTTATTGGTGCGGTGGTGATGCGAATTAATTTCTGCACGGTGATTCAAGGGTTTTCCAAAATTTGGTAGGTGATTCCATTGGGCATGAAATTTTTGTGACAAATATTTCTCTGTTCATGGTATTTTCAGTTTTCAAAGCATTTGAATGTTTCTGAAAAAATTGGTTTTTGTTTCATTTATAAAGCAAATGAATTTTAAGTTCCAAATTTTTGTGAAATTGGGCGGTTTTCATACAAATCTTTTATTGGTTCATTTGGGGACAACCAATAATTACATAGTGGATTTTATTGAACTTTATTAAGACTGAAAATCATGTTTTTAATGTTTATTCTATTTGTTTTTGTAGAAAAAGTTTGTTTAAATGGTGTTTGGGATGAAAATGGGCTTTAAGTGACATGAATGTGTGAAAATGAGGGTCTATAAAAGATATAACTTCTTGGATCACATAGGGCTACCCAAAACCTGAATTTTTGGTCTCATTAATGTTTATTGACCTTCAATTTTTTTTTGGTGACATAAAAGTGTGCACATAGTGTGAAAAGTGGATATTTCAAAGAACTTTGGGTGCAAAACTATGGGATATTTTGAGATGTTGTTTTATTGAAAATCAAAATGTTTTGTTGTGTGTTTTAAATGGTATAATGTGTGTGTAGCTACAGTATTGTTTGTTTGTGAATAGTAGTGGTGTTTTATATGCAAAAGTATTTGTTTTGTTTGCTGAAATTGTTTGAGAACAAAAAGGGGAATATCGGGTTCTTAGGTGGGCAGATATGTACTAGTACAGCTAGTGAACCAGATGGGTTGTGTCCCTATTTCACTAAGAAAATGGATAACAGATACTATAACTATACTATGTGGATTATATTTGGGGACACTAGGTTATGGGTATGTTCCCTACTAGTGTCTCATGCATGGGAAAGAATTGGGACTTGTATACTTTACACCGAGGTATGAGGAGCATAGGGCCCGAGACACTCTAGTTGCCTAGGGGTGTTCCTGGTTTTGGTGATCATTGGATTTGTTGTATTTTCCCTTTTATTGGGGTGATTTTAGAAGTACATTAAAGTATCTCACATGTATATTTAAATGTGTGAACATTCTGAAATTTTTAGCAGGAAAAGTGTTATCAATTGAATGTTTCATTTCTTGGATTTTATCACTACTTTTCTTTGCATATTAAAACTGTTAGCCTTTTCACATTGTATTGAATTATATTTAGAATAATTGGGTGGTACCCTATCGGGACTAGTCTCAAAACCAACATACACCCCTTGGGTGTAATTAGACTTTGTTATCTTTGACTCAGGTAAAGGAAAGGCCAAGGGAGATGGCGATTCAGGGTGTTAGTCCCCATCGCTGGGGTGGAGATGTGGAGACGGCTTGCGGGCGATGACCCCCTTGTCATGTGGAGTCATTGGGGATGTCTTGATGTTGTCATTATTTTTATTTAGACCACTTTTAGTGTCTGTAAACAAATGTATTCAGATCTGGTTTAGTTAAGAATTATTTAACATGAAAATTTCAGATTCTTATTATTGATTGTTTTTATATGTTTTATGCTTTCATACTCGGGTAAATCATTCCCAAACCAGATTTTGATAATACCCCGGAATCTTTTCAAGCCCGTGGGAATAGGGAACACCATTTGGGCCTTATCACGGGCTGGGATTGGTACTAGTATTGGTGGTGACCTGATCCGGTTCGTGAGAAAATGGTATCAGGGAAGGATACTGTTTTGGGTTAAATAGCTATTTTGGGATGAGTTGGGATAGATAAAAGAGAGGACTATTGGGGCTTGGGGTTTTGGTTGGGATTAGGGTGGCTGGCCCGCACCTCTCATGGCAGACCTTGAGTCACCAGGGGATGTTGGAATTTACGGATTGACTTCACTTCCAGGTTAGACATGTGGGCTGCATATCACATGTGGATATTAGGAAGATGTGGATTAGTTGTTTCATTTATTACTGAAATGTGTTAAATTATTTATATTTGGTTTATATGATTACAATTTTCCGAATTTTTGTATTGACTATTGTTTTGTGACTATTGCATTTTTTAGCAACATGCCTCCCTGGAAAGATCCCACGTGCCCACAGGATGAAGCTAGAGAGAGTTCTCCCACAGCAATTTATCAGAGGCTCCTGGAGGCTGTGGTTTGGGCTATCCATGATTTGGGGAAAGTACCATCTACTGCTCAAATTCCTGTTAGGGAAAAAGAGACAGGTCATAGAAAAGATAAAGCACAAGAGTTTCTGAAAAACAGGCCTCCTACATTCCGAGGTAGCTCAGAACCCCAGGAAGAATAATAATTGCTCGAGAAGATTGAGTGTATGTTTGAGATCATGGAAACACCAGCAGAGCTGAGGATGAAGTGTGACTCCTTTCTGTTGGAGGGTCCCAGCCGTATGTGGTTGGAGTGAGTGCTTTAGGCTGGGAAGAATGAGTAGATGTGCGGGGGAGATTTCAAGGTTGTCTTGAATGAACAGTACTGCCCAGAGGTGTTCTCTTATGCTAAGTCTAGAGTGTTTTTGGAACTTGTTCAGGAAAATATATCTGTGATGGAGTATGCCAACCGTTTCACTGAGTTGGATATGTATGATCTAGAAATTGACTCTAATGAGATGGCGAAGGCCCAGATGTTTGAGAAAGGCTTGCGACCAGAGATATACTCCCAGGTGTTCATGATTATGATGAGGAACTATGCTGAGGTCGTTGATCGGGCACGCATGGTGGAGATTGATAAGAAAGGCATGGCTAGTTTCTAGGGTTCAGTATTAGTAGTGGGTAGTGGCAGCTCCTCAGTGATGAAAAAAGAAGCGGGAGGATCATGTGAAGAAATGAGGGGGATGTTCTGGCCACTCTTCTAGGAAGTTTTCTTCTGCGGCTTCTGATGTGATATCAGTCATGTGCCACCAATTTGGGAAGTCCAAACATATTTGAGCAGCATTTACACCACCTCATAAGCTTTTTTATCAGTGTGGAGGTATGGGTAATTTTCAGGGCTTCTATGTTGTGGCACGTCAATTCCCAAGTGTGGCAGGGTCAGTAGCATCAAGAGGACTACCAACACAGTCTGATCCATCTAGGACTAGGGGATCTCGATTTGGCAGTCGTGGTGGTAGGGAAGGATCATTTCTGGGCAGATCCATTTCAGGGTATTGCCACAGACTAGTGGTTATCCTCAGTCAGATACTGGACATCTCCATGCAATGGATTAGGCAATAGTAGGATCATAGGCGGGACCGTCGACAGTTCGACATACCATTCTGATCGTATCTTCTATAGCTACATCTATTTTTGAATTGGTGCATTTGTTTCATTTATTTCTACCCATTTTGTGGACATGATGAATTTACCAACTGAGTTTATGCCTTTCGCGATGGGGTTGGTGACACCGCTGGGAAATAAGAACGAGTAGGGCCTCAGGTGCCCCTCATGTGCATCTTCCGTGTCAGGGGTTGAGATGGAGTGGGACCTCCTGGTTCTAGATATGGAATAGTTTTACATAATACCTTTTCATGTATTGGATAGTACACTTCTAGGCAGACATCGATTCCTACATATGGCATTTGATTTTCATAACACCTGATGGGAGTTGTCATGTTTTTCATGGTGAATGGGATCCTCGGTCAGGTCCTGTAGGGCCTCCACTCCCAGAGTTGGGAAGTGTTATCTTCCAGTTATCTTCGATCATTCTAGAGTATGGTCTATCCCCTAAAGGTACACTCCCTCATGTAGTGAATGAGTTTCCTGAGGTATTCTCGGATGCTTTTTTAGGTTTTCCCCCGGAGCGGGATGTGGAGTTTTTGATTGATCTGGCACAGGGAACATAACCGATATCTCTTCCCTATTATCTCATGGACCCCATCGAGCTGAGGGAATTAAAGATATAGCTGGAGGAATTAGAATCCAAAGGATTCATTTTCCCGAGCATCTCTCCTTCAGCTGCTCCTGTGTTGTTCGCGAAAAAGGATGATGGATCCCATCGGTTGTGCATTGACTACCGAAAGATGAATAAGGTATCAATTAAAAAAAATACCATTTTTCCAAAATAGATGATTTGTTTGATCAGTTGAAGGGGAAAAGTTGTTATCAAAGATATACCTGCATTCAGGGTAACATAAACTCTGGGTGAAGGAATCAGATATCCCAAAGACATCCTTCCGAATTAGGTATGACCACTTTAATTATATGGTCATGCCCTTCAAATTGAACAATATTCCAGCGGTCTTTATGGCACTTATGAATAGGTTGTTCCATCAGTACGTAGATTCCATTGTTTTTCTATTTGTGGATGAAATTCTGGTATACTCTGGCTTAGAGGAGAAGCACGAACATCACATGAGGATCATTTTGGGCTTTTTACGGGATCACTGCCTCTATGCAATGTTTTCAAAGTGTACATTCTGGAACTAGGATGTGAAATTTCATGGTCATGTGATCCTTGGGTTGGGGGTTTTAGTGGACCCCACGAAGATTAGGGCGGTTATGTCATGGGATTATCCAAACAATGTGTTCATGTTCTGGAGTTTCCTTGGCCTGGCTGGTTATTACAGGCGATTTTTCGGGATTTCTCTCAGTTTTCTTCACCGATGACAGCACTCACCCAGCAAGGGGTGAAGTTTTTATGGGGTCTATAATTTCAGGACACATTCGAGGAGCTAAAGAGGAGGTGGAATACTACCCACATACTAATTTTTCCAGAGGCATGAAAGGGATATGTGGTCTATTGTGATGCTTCAGGTATGGTTCTTGTGTCGGTGCATATGTATGATGATCACATGGTGGAGTTTGGCACTAGCCAACTCCGACCACATGAAAAGAACAACCCAAACCATGACATGGAGTTGGCAGTAGTGATGCAAGCTTTATGGACTTGGCATCACGACCTATTTGGAGGGAATTTTTTGGTCTACTCTGATGAAAAAATCTTGGACTATATCTTCTCGCAGAAGGACCTCAATAAGAGGCACGTTGTTGGATAGAGTACTTGCAAGGGTTTGACTTTGACATTGTATATACCCCAGGAAAGGGTAATGTGGTGGCTGATGCTTTGAGTAGATGAGTTCTAGTGCAAGTTTTAAGTAAGTCCAGTGATGTGTGGACTTTGATGGGACTCTATTCATAGATGCATGTGGAGACCTGGGAACACAGTGGAGGGGAATTCTTGTCACGCGTCCAGTTGACTCCTTCTCTTTGGAGTTGATTCAGCAGGAGTAGCCTAGTGATGAGCATTTTCAGCGGTCGAAGTAGTTTCTTCACGGTGGGGAGACATCCTCTGATTGGTTGTCATCTCATGAGGGAATATTGTGCTTCAAGGGCCATTCAGTAGTGCCGTTATCTCTACGAAAGGTGGTGATGCAGGATAACGACCATTATTAGTGGGTTGTCCATCCGGGAGCCACTAAGATATATTATGATGTCAGTCGGCAGTTTGGTGGCCTGGTATGAGACAGGACATAGCGGACTTTGTGTCAAGATGCTACGCATGACAGAGGATGAAAGAAGAGCACCAAAGGCAGTCCGGTTTTCTACAACCACTACCTATTCCTACATGGAAGTGGGACGAGGTCTCCCTAGACTTCATTGTTGGATTACGTCGCACACCTCGGGGTAAGAATTCCATTTCAGTGGTGATTGATTGTCTGGCCAAATCATCCGACATCATTCTGATAAAATATACAACTTAATTGGGTGAGTTGGGCCATTTGTATCTTCAAGATGTGATGATACTCTATGGTGTACCATCGGAATTTTTCTCATATAGATACCCCCGCTTCACTTCTTGATTTTGGGAAGGCCTTCAGAAGTCCTTGTGGTCCCAGATTAAGATGAGCACAACATACAATCCTAAGTAGGATGGTCAGACAGAGAGGGAAAATCAGATTTTGGAGGACATGCTCCGTTCATGTGTCCTAGACTTTGTAGGTTCTTGGGATACCCATTTTGGATTGCTTGAGTTTGATTATAATAATAGTTACAAATCCTCGATTCGAATGGCTCCTTTTGAAGTGCTCTATGGTCGGCCTTCTCGGTCCCCCTTGTGTTGGGATGAGGTAGGTGAGACCTCACTACTGGGGCCGAGTCTGGTGCAGGACAAATATGAGAAGGTAAAATTAACCAGGAAACGTTTATTGATAGCTCAGAGTCATCATAAATCATATTATGAACAGTGGCATCGAGACCTATGGTTTTCTATGGGTGTTAGGGTAATCTTGAAAGTGGCACCTCATCTCGGCCATCATCGATTTGGGAAGCAAGGGAAGCTGATGTCGTTGTATGTTGGGCCATTTGAGATCACCGAGCATACTGGAAAAGTGGAATATAGTCTAGACTTACCGTCTCAGTTGATGTCTATCCACGACGTCTTCCATGTCTCATAGTGGAAGAAATACAACCCGGATCCATCCCATGTGCTGAGTTGAGAAGAACTAGAGATAGAGACTAACATGTCTTCTGTAGAGCAGTCAGTTCAAATAGTGGACTCCCAAGACAAGGTTCTTCGAGGGAAGTCCATTCCGCTGGTCTGGGTTCGTTGGCATCATGGTAGTGATACTCATGAGGCACAGGAGCAGAAGTCATGGGTCGAGTAAGAATACCCATTCATGTTTTCAAATCATGCTTCATGTTGACATCTTGGGGCGGAAAGTCTTTCATGGTGGGGAGAATTGTAACATAAATAACTTATTTTAAAGGTAAATTCCATTTAATTTCCATTAATTGTTTTTAGGGGTTTCCCATTCATTTCTTGAGGAAAGGGTGAGTTTTCATGATTTGGGCCAAATCGAGAGCCCATTTCCATATTTAAAAACCGATTTTGATTATTTTATAACTATTTCATTTTTAGATATTTTTCACCATTCCACTTCAAAAATATCATCTGCTGACCATTTAACCCCATCAATGCAATTTTTACCCCTTAGTAATCCATAACAATGGGTTATTTGGGTTTTTATTTATGAATTGGTCCAACCGAAAGCCCATTTTCTAGTTTTAAATTGTCTCTTTATTTTTTTAATATCCTATACATTATAATTAATTTCTCAGTGATTATACCTACCTTTCGACCCTAAGGAGCCCAGAAGCGTTCCCATGGCATTTCCCCCCTCCTTGGATCTCTTTCAAGTCGTGAATTTGGGTAGAACTTCATAGGGTGACTCAAATCGTCCCGAATTGAAGAGATAACTTAATCCCTTCATAACTCTCTCAATTATTACTCTTTTCCTACCATTCCAGTTCCTAAATTACATACAAAATCTTTTTCGAACAACACATGAATTTTGGCTATTTTCAATTTCATATACTATGGTTTTGGAGTTATTACTTCAGGATACTTCAAGTAAGTGAGTCCATTTCTTTCCTCTTTCAAATTTCTTAGGGTTTCATTTGATTTTATTAGGGTTTATTCCCTCTTCATTGAAGTCCCAATTGAACTAGGGGACGGGTCTCAAACCTAAGATTTATATTTGGGTTTTCCTAACAAATTATTGTGTTTTTTGGTTTGTTCTAGGACCTTATTGGTGCAGTGGTGGTGTGAATAAATTTCCGCATAGTGATTCAAGGGTTTTCCATAATTTGGTAGGTGATTCCATTGTGAAATCAATTTTTGTGGCTTAGATTTATTTCTTCATTGTATTTTCATTTTTATTTCATTTTAATGATTCTGAAAAAAAAAATTTAGTTTCATTTATAATGAAAATGAAATTTAAGTTCCAATTTTTGGTGAAATGGGGTGGTTTTCATACAAATATTTTATTTGTTCATTTGGGAATGACCTATAATTACTTAATGGATTTTATTGAACTATATTAGGACATAAAATCATGTTTTTAATGTTTATTCTTTTTGTTTGTTGCCGCGAAGTATTGTTTAAATGGTGTTTGGGAAGCAAATGGGCTTTAAGTTCCATATTTGTGGGAAAATGGGTTTTTTTAAAAGATATAACTTCATGGTTCACATAGGGCAAGCAGAAAATGGAATTGATAGTTTCATTAATGGTTATTGAACTGCCATTTTGTTTTGGTGACTTAAAATGTGCACAAAGTGTGAAAAGTGGATATTTCAAAGAGCTTTGGGTGCAAAACAATGGGATATTTTGAGAGGAGTTTTTTGAAATTCAAAATGTTTTTTTGTGTGTTTTAAATGGTATAAAGTGTGTGTAGCAATTATATTGTTTTTTTGTGACTAGTAGAGGTGTTTTATATGAAAAAGGATGTGTTTTGTTTTTTGAAATTGTTTGAGCATAAAAAGGGGAATCTCGTGTACTTAGGTGGGCAGATATGTACTAGTATGACTTGTGAACCAGATCGGTTGTGTCCTTGTTTCACTGAGAAAATGGATAACGTCAACACTAACTAAACATTGTGGATGATATTTTGGGAAAACTAGGTTATGGGTATGTCCCTACTTGTGGCTCATGCAGGGGAATGGATTGTGACTTGGATACTTTACACCGAGGTACAAGGTACATAGGGCCCGAGACTATCTAGTTGCCTAGGGGTGTTCTTGGTTTTGGTGCTCATTGTATTTGTGGTATTTACCATTGTATTGGGGTGTTTTTAGTATTAAATTACAGTATCTCATATGTTTATTTAATTGTGTGACCATTCTGAAATTTTTAGCATGAAAACAATTATCAATTGAAAGTTTCATTTCTTGGATTTTATCACTTCTTTTCTTTGCAAATTAAAACTACATTCTTTTTCACATTTTATTGAATTCTATTTGGAATAATTGGGTGGTACCCTATTTGTATTAGTCTCACACCCTAATTACACACCTTTGGTGTATGTATACTTGGTTATGTTTGACTCAGGTAAAGGAAAGGCCAAGGGTGATCGTGGTTCAGGGTGTTAGTCCCCATCGCTAGGGCGGAGTTGTGGAGACAGCTTGTAGGTGATGACCCCCTTGTCGTGTGGAGTCCATGGGGATTTCATGATGTTGTAATTATTTGTATTTGGACCACTTTTTGTGTCTTAAAACAAATTTATTCAGATAATGTTTTTTCAAGAAAATTTTAGCATGAAAATTTCATATTCTTATTATTGATTTTTTTTATGTTTTATGTTTTCATACAGGGGTAAATCTTTCCCAAACCAGATTTTTTTGATACCTGGGGAATTGTTCTAGCCTATGGGGATAAGGAACACAATGCGTGCCTTTTCACAGGCTGGGTTTGGTATTGGTATTGGTGGTGACCAGATCCAGTTCGCGACACCTTGTGTACTCTATGTCTGGGGAGGACCACCCGAGACACTTGAGGATTGTTCTATATGTAATTAGAGGGAACAATTATTTCTGAAGGATCATTATGATCCATTTATAGATTTAGGTGGTCCACATTTTTGGACATGTAATATCATTAGTTGGATTGTAAATGGACCAGACCATGATTATGGTAGTGCTTTCTTGGGATCCACCCAGTTGTGTGACGAAGGTTCATACCTTCCTTGGGATAGAAGGATATTACATTAGATTCATACATGATTTATCAAAAAATGTCAACACCCATGAAATCATTAACCTAAAAGTGGAAGACATTCATTTAGATAAATCGATTGCACTAGGATTTTTATTAGTTGAGATAGATTTTGATGGGGTCTCCCATCCTGATATTACATTTAGAAGGAGTTGAGTAGATATTGTTCTGTGATGCATTAGGAACCAACCTTGGTTGTGTCCTGATGTTGTGTAATGAGATTATTACATATGGTTCACTCCTTTAAGACCACATTTGTTGCACTACATGATTCATGATCTTGAGTTATCAGGGGTATACTTCTCACAAATATTTTGGACACACTGGCTGATGGGAGAGTAGTTTACATTCTATTCTGATCGCAAATGTATAATGTACACTTTCTCTTAGATGTATATTAACATAACATAGGGGATATAACAATTTTTCATCCTATATTATGAAATTTAAAATATATATATTATTTGGTAGGATAACATGGTAAATTATGTTCATAGTGGAGATATTATTCTCATTTGGTTAATTATAAATCAGAGTAGTTGGCCTCATTTCATTTATTCTTTGTGAATATAGATTGAACAGCTTACCTCATGTAGATGGTGGTCACCCCTCCCCTTTTAGTGTGATTATAGTTTCCATTACATATGGATACCAACTATTATAACCTACATTCATGGATATCCACCACAAAATCTTCTTATGGATTTTCTAAATGCCGAGAGTATGTCTTTTTTCGTGTGGATGTAAAGTGGAATGATTGAAATTTTAGGAGAATTGTTTTGAGAATTTTTCATACAAGTACATTGGAAATTCATATTAGTGTATAAAATATTTACCAAGAACATACATATAAATTTTGGTGAAAAGGGATGAATAAGGTTGTCATAGAGAAAGTCTCCCAATTCTATAATTTTCAGCATGTGAAGACTGAGCACCACGGACCAGTGGTTTTTTCTCAACCAATTGTGGAGACATAATGGATTTTGGATGGTATTACGTTTTATATATAGGGGATAAAATTCCATGTGGATGATTTTAGACTTACTCACTATGTCATGCCACATCATTCAAATTTAGGAGTAGAGTTTAGTATGGAGCTCATGGAACCTCTACCTTAACTGGATAATCTAACTATTGGGAGTTCAATCAGAGACCTTATATGACAGTGATACTAAATTCAAAAAATTGGTTGTGAAATGGATCAAATGAGTCATTTTTGGTCAGTTATATTTGATCATAGTGTTTAATCCCCAAAATTAAAAACATAATGAGCATACCATTTAGGTTCCGGATGACATGATGTGAGCTGACATGATTGAAATTGGATTTATTATGGAAGACTCCTTCCACTAGTTGAGTTTTTTGGGAAATAATAGCTACCATTGAGGCATCATTATTACACCATTTGAGGATTTATACAACCAAAACTATAGGTCACCACTTTTCTAGACTGATCTATGAGAGTTAGCAATCATTGGACTTGAGCTAGTTTAACCAACTACTCCCAGGGTGAAGATGATCGAAAAATATATGGATACTGTACAGAGTTTTCATAATTCCTATGTTGATACATGTAAGAAGCCATTGGAGTGTATGATAGAGAACATGTGTTTTTATGGGTTTCTCCTCGATGTGTACAATGGAATTTGGAACATATGGAAATTTGTATCTAATATTCATTAGCCCATTCGACATAAAATTTTGAGTTGAATTAGTGGAATACCCTTAATATCTACCCCCGCTTTTATAATTGTTTACGACATCTTAAATGTGTCAAAGACATGGAGGAACATGATTGACCCCTCACATATTATTGATTGGGAGAGCTGGGCAATGAGGATAGATAAACCTTTTTTGAGTACCCTGTGGAGATCATGGATTGATAAGAGATGATCCATTGTAGGATTGATACATAATTATTGTGTGTCTTGTGGAAACATTAGAATCTCAAGGGCAGCCTAAGGGGGTGAAGGATCAGATTCTTGCTCTGTTCCCATATCCCTTTTTTAGACACTTTTTTGGATTTTCAAGGATTTAATGCCCCAGGTTGTGGGGAATTAAATAACTCAAATTTTCCATATATTATTTTTGGATATTTAATTGAATATATTTGAGACCATCACTAAGACATTTTGTGATTCCAAGACCTTTTGATCCTAGAATAAATTTTAGAAATAAATTAAATATATTAAATTTCATTCACATGGCATATTCATGAAAAAATGGAATAAATTTTAGGAGTGACCTATATAAGAAATATAAAGTCACCATTGAGTTCAGATCACATGGTTTACCCTAGTTGAGTAAAAACATTGGTTGATGCATTAAATATGGAAAAAAATTTCAATGGGTGAGAAAAAAAATAATTATTTAATTTATTTAATTTTTTTATGCTTCCTAAAAATATTTCTTTTAAATACACAATTGGGGAAAAAATTTTGGTTAACAACCTAACTCATCAAATTTTTGGTGATATGTTGGAGAGTTTAGTATGGGATTTCATGGGAAAATGGAACCCTAATAAAAGAGCAATGATCTTCCTAGAACATTATCATAGGATCTCACCAAATTCTATAATAGATAATCATTATTCATTAGTGATCGATTAAAAAATATGTAAGATATTTTTTAGGTTGATTCTTTTCACATTCGTAATTCCTCCAATGAACCCAAGTCAATCATCATCTACATTTATTCATTTATCTTTCAGATTGTAGGATTGGTTTTATTACTAGGAATTTTTTGTGAGTTATTCATATTTTTACCCAATTATTAATCGTTCTATAGAAAATGAATTGGCGACAACTGAACATGAACAATGTTCATTCGTATTTTTTATTTGATTAGTTTTATACATTATTCCTTCACTCATCACATGAGTACTTAATTGCGCCCATAGTTTACCTTTTTACAAAAAATTCAAACCTTAATTATCTATTTCATGGAAGAATAGTTTGGAATCATAGATTCGGCCTTTGATAGAAGTATTAGATGTAGGAGAATCATTACTCAGAATGTGTTTGATCAATTTGGAAACCACTTATTTGGATTGGGATTGAGAACAACTTTGGTGGTGGTTCATGATGATTCCTAAATGAATGGGATCATCCAAAATCAGTTCTCTAGTGATGACATTCCACATATGACTGAAATATGATTTCTACTTGAGTGATTTGTAATAGTAGTGATATATTTAGTTTTTTGATTAGTGGATTAAAATGTGGATTCAATATATTTATTTCTATAAAATCCCATGCTACACGGTGTTTTACTCGAAGCCACACGTCATGTGAGCCCCCAATGTGTCATCTTTGGTTTTGTAGAATGTTAATCATCATAGAGTTTGTGACCACTATCACACAGTGTGTTGTATCTCCATAGAGACTCAAATTGCTTCATCAAGGGTACACATACATGGGCTGGAGTACATGGAATGGAGCAAACCATGTACACCCCATCAGGAATCTGGAATGGATAAGTTCATTGGCTATGCAATGTACTGGAACATGGGTAGAGGACATAGAAATACCACATACTGTATTCTTATACATAGACTCGAATAAGGTTTGAGACATTGTTTTATTAAAATGGACGAAACTGATGTCAAGGGACACTGGGTGTAACGTATTCTACACACTTTGTACATTTTTAAACATGAATTGGGGCTATTTTACAATGTACCTTATACATATTTCATTAGGATGAGTTCCTTATATCAAATTCTTGAGGGTTACTATGGAATTATACACTACTCCTAAGAAATTAATCCAATCAGCAGGACCTCTTATTTTATGTCATTGGAATTCCGTAATGATGACTGGAACGAGATTCTCTTTTCATCTTCTTAACATAAGAGGATTTGTTAGTATCATTATCACCCACACTATGTGGGAGTCGATCCTCAGCTAGGATGGTTAATCTAGAATTCAATTTTTTGTATCAAACTATGTACTTGTGTGTGATCCTCATCTTTGTATCAAATCTATTATGACCTTACAGCATGTACATAAAATGGAGAGAGTTGATGAGAATTACCTCTCAGAAATATTTCATTGGGGTTACCAGAAATAGGATTGTGTTATCTAAGATAAGTGATATTCTTAATATTAGAGGTGTAATCCTAGGATTGTATGTTATGGTTGTGACTTAGCTATAAACAATGTGTCTTTTTTTGAATATCTATATATTTATGTTATATTTCATATAGACACAATCCTATGTAGATATGATGATACTTATTTTGTTCTGGGATTTTTTATTTCATGGTTACTAATTGGTATTCTTATTCTCACCCTAATAGAATCATTTAAAACACATGTCTTTTATTTTTAGGTAACAGACATGTTGACAAAGTCATATAGAGATCTGGACCAAACAATTTTTAGTGAGACTAGACAGAGAGAGCTCTGTTTCTATGGTATCTTAATAGCATTCCTATTTTTACATTCAGGATGTTCTAGTTTTTAGACTCTTACTAGTGGGATTCAGTTTTTCCTTCCTTACTATAAATTACATCATGTGGTAGTCTAGTGGTTGGATTTAGATTTATACATGAATTTTTGTTTTGTTTTTCTTAAAATTCATCATTTTATCGGCACATAGATTGTTCATTTTTATAGTTACATAGGATATGGCCTCCCATGTCAGTTATATGCCTACTCAACACTAGTTTCTAGCCTCTGGTCTATTGGAGGCAGGACTGGGGAGTCACGGTATGGGGCCCATTTACAATGCTCATGACATATATCCCACAAACAACATCATAATTATCACTTGTGTTAGAAATTTTTTACTGATAATATTTCTTCATAACATGGGGATATGATGCATAATTAAATGTCTTTGTACATGGTCAATAAAATGTGGGTTATTTTTTTCACAGATATTAGTGGAATTTAATTTTTTTAATGATATATGGAAATGTTTAAATTAAACAACATGTTTTTTATAATTTAAGATAATGATAAATGTTTTTAATGCGTGTACATTTAAAGAGTGATTCCCTTTAAATTTTTGGTAAAATATTCAAATGTACTTCGTTTATTAAATAGAATGATGATTCCATTAAAACAATTATTTACAGGTTATCGTAAATAATATTTTAATTAAAAATTAAAGGGTTATATTAATCACATTCTATATTTTTTTTAAAACCGTGATATGAATGAAAATGCATTTTAGATTGATGAATAAAATAATGTTTTTTTCCAGAAAAATAATATTTGGGTCTCTTGAGTATATAATGATACTAAAATAAACATAAATAATGTAAGCTCAATAATTACGTAAATGATAAGAATACTCATTGGAATATTTAGAGGATGATCTTGAAATTTAATCATCAAAATATTAATCATCAAAAAATATCAGTAAATAATTATATTGTGTTTTAAAAGATTTATCTCAAGTTTGACTTGGTAATAATGTTCTATGTCAACATTTATGAAAGAAATTTTCAAAATTATATAATAGATTCATATAAATATTTATAATACCTTATATTATCCACTTATAACATTTCAACATCCATTTTTAAATTATTATTTGTTAAATTAATTAATTTTGGTGAAAAATATTTCAATTTTCATTTTAATTCAATTTCAGTGGTCCCGGTACATTTATATTGATCATTGTTTCATCATATTAATATGATTAATAATTATTTAAATTTTATTTATATTTACTGCATATATATTTATAATCACCCATAAATTGTATATATATAAAAATCAATTACATTGTTCATAGAGACGGTAGGTAATACGTACTCATGAAAATTGATTTCACATTTCCAAAATAAAACTAATGAAAGAAAAATAATAATTATTCTTGATTGATTTATTTTTATATCAATTATATCATATGTATT
Source organism: Viscum album (assembly GCA_963277665.1). Taxonomy (NCBI): domain Eukaryota; kingdom Viridiplantae; phylum Streptophyta; class Magnoliopsida; order Santalales; family Viscaceae; genus Viscum; species Viscum album. The sequence goes on along the minus strand of OY728120.1, from coordinate 1,528,595,447 downwards.
TATTCAATATATCCTCATTTTCATCCACTTAAAGAAACAAATTTAAACTGAATAACATATATTCATGTAGGTGGTATTACGAAACTACAAAGTAGTGATATTTTGGTTTAAAAATATATTAGAAAGTAAGATTAAAGATATGATATTAAAAATATATCAGCATAAATATTTATTAAATATAATTTATAAAATTTATTCCCCTAAAAATATCCATCCATGAAATATAGATATTGTAAATAAATAGAATTGCAATGTGGAGGCGATAGTCAACACGTACTCATGAGAGGTAAGATCACTTAAAATTTAAGGGAATATAGGTTAAATAATGGTTCTAACCGTTCATAATAAAATTTAATAATACTTAATAAACTAAATTTTTTATTTTAATATTAATACCATATAATTGGGGGATGTAAAATAATAAATAAGTTGAAAGGAATTAGTTCGGATGATCACCTCTTATTCGATAGATCCTCTTTTGATCATTTCATAAGGACCCTTAGAATCGTATTTCAAGAATAGCCTATCCTATATATCATGTGTTAGTAAATCTATATGATATTAGGGATGGTTTTGGAATATCAATTTGGATCAATGTTTTTTAATGATATTAAAGGAGGGGTGTTCTTTTATAGGTGGGGAGGGGGAACATGTGGATTTTCATAAAAGTTTAAAATCTAATAATGTTATAATCATGAAAAATTATTTCAAATTGTTGGAGGTCAGATTTTTGGGATATGATGAGGTTCAAATATGGACACAATATATAATTTAGAAAATTTTAATCACATAAAATACCCTTTTCTCAGGGTTACCCCTTATCTACCAGTGAATGAGTTTCCACCATATGTATGGTAAAAGATATTCATTTTTTAATTATTATAATAAATTAATTTGAAATTTATACCAAATAATAATTAATCAAATTTAAAAAGTGAAATCCATTTTTTCAAATTTAATTCACTTAAGTGGGATGAATTTAATTTAAATTTTCACACAAAACAGGAAAAAAATAGATTTCATGAAAATAAGTTTTTCATTTGTATAAAAAGTTATTATAAAAAATTAAAAATTCATTAAAATCAAAAAATTGGATAATTAATTACATAATGAAAACAAAATTCTTTTAAAACAAGTTTAATAGAATGTAACTTTGGAAATGCTTTAAACAAAAAGTCACTTTTCAAAAAAATAGTATTATTCAATATTCCTCGAAAAACCCATTCCATTTCACAAATTCCTAAAAACTAACTATATGAAACAACTTAAAAATATATTTCATAAAAAATACTAAATTTTCATCTACAATTTTAAAAAATTAAAAACATTAATGATTTTATTTTCTCATAAATAAAATAGAATAATTGTTCTGGAAAAATTTGTTTTTGATCCTTATAAATTATTTACTAAAAATTGAAAACAAATTTATCAATATACATTAATTATCTATATCATGTATACATTATCTTCAAAAAAAATTAACGTTTTTCATAATTACAATTTATTTTCTAGGTTTTAATGATATACTATATTTTAGTTAATTTAGAGTCAGGCTTGCATGTATCACAATATATATATTAATTTTAATTTTATTCAATATAAATATATATATATCATAAATTATAATGGTGTTTTATTACCCTTGGAAAAAAATATTTATATTTAGATAGTATTCATTATTCAACATGATATATGACTTCTATGGAATTTCCCATTTTCTTCCTTGTTCCTGTTTGGAGGGAAGATCTTTTTTATCCAAAATTGATCTGAAAAAGGAAATTCTTATTAACCTCTTAAACTAATTATTATCACTACCCACAAACTCTTTCACATAATCATGATATTCTAAATACACAAAATCAATATTTCTTATGATCTACGATTCTTTATCAACCTTTTGACCAGAAATCTTATTATTGAATTCATCTAAAACAGCAATATCTATTTGAAAAGAAAAATTAAATTTAAATTAAATTTCCAAGGTCTTGTAATATGAATAGTATATATTGTTTTTCCAAATTACTTTTCAATAACATATACTCAAAACTATTAGATTTACACCTTATATAACTCCCATAATTAATTTTCTCATTTAAAATTTTGAGTTTCTTATCGTTGATCTTTTTAATTAGTGAACATATTAAATAATTTGACAGTTGGTTTATTTTTTTTTACCACCCTTCATAAGGAGTAAAATTTATCTTGGATATCAAAATTAATATTTTATTTATTTTTAAAAAAAATCAATATCTCTCACCAAATATTTTGAAATATTTTTTTATATATTATTTCAATACCAATCCCAATTACACTCCTATTCTTTGTATATGAGTCCCTAATATTTAAATATATGGATTTCAAAACTGGTGCATGTTTAAATTTATTCCAATACAATATTCAAATATATCATTATTAATATCATTTTTATGATCAAATATCACTTTTATAATGTTATTCCTAGATGTAATTCAAATTATATTCAAAAAAATTTAACATAAAAGAACATTCTGATTTATTCATGTGGAACCACACATTTATCATTCGGGTGAAAGCATAAATTTTTGTTCTGTAATATAAATATCCTCATATTGATTCTTGTTTTATGGATCTATATAAATTAGTATGTATAAGTTCTACTAGTTTGGAATAGATAATTTGTTAATTTTTATGTCTTATTTCTCCATTATTCCCATTTAGAATGTTGAAGAAACACCACATTTTTATCTCATAAATTTAGGATGATCTCACAGAACATTTTCCATCATAATTTCACTATGAATCATTTATCTCAGATGTCCACGCATGAAATGAAGTAGAAATAAATCATCGTTTTCCCCCACATAGAATTAATTTTCATGATCAACAATTAAAACAAATATATATGTTGTTTTTTATTTATAAATGATCTTTTCATTAAAGATATTTTTAATGACATAAGTTTCCTTATTAAATGTTATTCAGTGGTCATCATCATAGTGTGGACTAAAACTGAAGAGGATATTCTTTATAAAATCCACAAACAAAAATTGATTCATTCCACATTATGAGGATCGATCTCTATCGTGAAAATAACAATTATTTTAATATGGAAATCATTAATAAAAGTAATCAATCAGTCATCATATTTTTAAATATTTTAAAAAAACATTTTTCAATTATTCATGTGGGAGGACTTCCTATTCTCCAGAATCAATTACATTATTTTACTAATGGTACTTTAATTTAACATCAACAGGTCATGATATAAATTCATTGGGATTTTGAATTCCCTCCCCTTTCTCAGCATATGTTTTTTTCTATGTAATATTGTCATTAGTATTTCTACATATTAGAGCCCTTGTTCAAACATTCCACATATGTCATCATGAAACTGAAATCTTTAATTATTTAGATTGACTAAAACATTATTCTTTCCTTCAAGTCATCCCCAATTATAAATATTTTTGACTTATGGATAATCCACTATAACATTTTTCCCCTAGACAATAAATTAACTTTTTTACGAGAATGTGTATTCATTGTTCTCGAACAACCCACAACACTATAAGTACCTTGGGAACCTGAATCATTGTTGTTTATTAATTTTCTTCTAATAGAGCTATCAATAATTTTTGTCTTGTAATACACTTTCAACCCATATTTCCATCAATTTGGGATTAAAAAATGGTTTATAATAACTCATTTCCTCTTAATAAGTGGAATAATGTTTCTTCATTATTTTATTAATCTACTCATTAATGAAAATTGAAATATAGAATACATGTTTAGTGATAACATAATAAAAAATATTTATATTAGGTTCATTTTTAACCTGATATTTTATCAAATTTATCTTGACTGACATATTAGATTAAACAACGACATCAATATAATATTTCAGGTCCTATTAAAACATCTCAATCAAATTCTCATCTAATAGATACATATCAATTTCCATGATAGTTATTATTCATTCAAATAAAAATATCTTTATGATAATTTATTATATTCCCATATTTATTATTCTTGTAATAATTTTTTTTGAAACCTTGAACAATGAATCTTTATTTTATTTAAAAAACATTGTTTTTTCAAATGATAAAATTTTTATATTGACTTGTTTTTTATTTTCATTCATGGTCATTGTACTCTGCACAATAAATGATTTTCATTTATATTTAAATATTTGTTTTATATCATTTGGTTTTGAATAATATTCTTATATATATCGAAAGTTAAATCCTTTCTCAAAATTAGCTATGAAGTAAATAAATATCTCAGATAACTTTCTTTTTAATTTATGTAATATGAGTTTCCAGTTCTTTTTTCATTTCCCATTACATTTCTTTATTTTATTTTTGAATATTTAATCATTCTTCTTCAATAAATTGAATATATTTTTAGATATTAATTCAACTAATTTTTACAAGTATTTTCATCATATTTAGTTTCCGAACAATGATCTACATTCTTATTTAAATATATATGTTCCTAATGTGATTTCATTTGTATCATCTTCATGGATTGTTTAATTTTCCATTGTTCTATATCTTATTAAATCTATTTTATGTAAGTGCAGATACTTATTAATTTGTATCTATTATAAACATCAATTTTTCAGTCACATGAGTCACAAATTTTAACACATTTAATAACTTTTAACATTCTCATGGCCTCAAAATTCATTTCATCTTTTATCTTTTTCAACATGGATGTAACTTTTCTTATTTAATAGGTTATAAAAATGATTATAAAATCATCAAAGTAAGTATCATATCTATATAATATATATTATATCATTGGTCCAAAAATGTTCATTATATTACATATGATCCTTTTTGAAATGATAGAGTAAATATTTTCTGAAACTATTATATATTACTAACAACATCGTTTACCATACAGAAATAATAATTCATATTATATTCATTAGAAATCTTCTATTCAACCAACATACATATATAAATATTTAATATTGACACATTTTCATTTATGTTATCCTCATATATACTAAAATATGTTTTGGTAGATTTATTTATTAGATTAATGTACCATAAATTTTGAGTATAAAATTTTAATAAGGGACATAAGAATTGAATTTTCTTCTCTATTATAAATCTCTTCGTTTTTTTATCTTCCACGTTCATTGGATAATTCCCCTAAATTGGTGGAAAACCAAACACTGCATCATCTGTAACATCAACTAAATGGGATAAAAAATATATGTAAACATAATATTCTTCTATCAATGATAATTGTTTGCATAAAAACTACATAAACTTGTATTATTTATAGAATTTTGATTGTAAATTCTATTATTGTGATTGAAAAAAATTGGGAGACCAATCATAGAAACAGGTTGAAGCTCATAGGATCTAATTACTCTATTGAGAAGGGGTTAAAATGCACTGGAGACTAGTTTTATAGTTTCAATTAATTAGATCAACACATATAACATGTTAATATTTGATTAAATCATTCATATAGTCTAAAAATCACCCAAATGTGTTGATAATAAATAGCATATGATCACGAAAACATTCACATTGTTCAACCACATCATGAGTTAACTATTCTTTCTCATGGTTAATTTCTCCTCCAAAATTAAATCCTTAACTATATGAACAATTCATTAAAATATTAAAATGACAACATTAAGGGGAACTATTAATATCTTGTGTCACATTGAGCAATGTATTTTCATTGTAAATTCATATATAATGTGTAACCAAAATGGGACAGATCTTATAGAAATCATGGATAATTTTGTGACTATAGATGTATAACTCTATTGATGAGCCATCAATAGTTTTCAAAAAAATGACTTTAAATCTGACAGATATGTTTTAGAATTGATTTTTAATCTCATACAATCTTAATAAACTCTTTATCCCAACTATTTGAGGAAGATAATTATATATATATGACTTCAAATAATGTATTTTATCTCTCTGTATATATTTTAATCTAATTTTACATTCATGAATTATAACCACTTTTATTCATATAAATTAACACTATAAATTCTAAATGAATTTATATTAATGAATTTTATTCCGGGAAATAACTTCCATTCACTTCTACATTGATACAACAATTCCTTATCATATTATTATTTCATTCTTATAATAAACAACATAATTATATTTACGATCTCTTATCCAAAAGATTAGTATATTGGGTAAATTGGTATCATAATTCAGTTGAATATAATAATAAAAAATATTCCTTCTTCTTTAAAATCATAAATGATATCATGTTATTTATAGTATATGTAATCACTTGAGGATTTATATCAATAAACAATGTGAGCGTATAGACTAGTAAAGGTAAAAATAAGGTACATGAATCAATAGTACATGGTTGAGTATAATCAGTATCAAAAAATAAATTGCAATTGTTCATCATCGTAATCATTATGGAAATATTTTATGACGACATCGAATGTGTATATTATTCATAATGATACATGATAACATAGTGGTCAAATACCATACATAGTTTTGAATACAACTTTAATCATGTTCATTCAAAACATATGTGTATAAATCATAAAATCATAATTTTGAAAACATGATTCATCATTATTATGAATAATAAACATATTTTCATGATATATATCACATTAAAAATATATTTTGGAGGGATATATAATTTTGAGCCCAGCCATCACATCATTAATTTATCATAATCATCTATTCCACAATGTTGTAGAACAATCCTCTTAATGAAATAAATCCCATGAAATTAATTTGTTTCATAATAGACTTATAAATAATAATTTCATTAATAATTATTGGCCTTCAAAAATGAATAATTATAATCCCTATTTTGTATAAAATATTAACATTCTTTATTGGTAGATAAATAAATCAAGTATTGTCAAAAATCTATTTTGGAAAAAAAATTCATTAATAAGATTGTGAAAAATTAGATTAAATATTTTTATATAAAATTTTAGAAACATGGATATCCTGTAAAATTTAATATAAATAATAGTGGAATGATATTATAAGAACATTACAAAAAAATCCATAAATATTAAATAACTTGATTGATAGAATAACTAAAAATGATTTGGATACAAAAATTATATTAATTTAAATTATACTTTATTTGTTTGCATTTCTGCATCCTGAATAAAAAACATTAGTATATTAAAACACTCCCATCATAACTGGATTATGTTAAATTAATTTAATACTGATCTATTATAGTTATTATATTATATTTATATTATTCTGTATCAAATGAAAAATGTTTTGACATCTAGTTTTCATTAAAATATCACTTCTTGATTCAAATTTTAATGGTTGTTTTCAAATATCTATACATAATCACATAGTAATATAATTTATATCATTACATATTTTTATATTATATATTATTTATTGCATCTATCTAGGATGTTTTTGGTGGTTAAGGAGTTAGAAATATCATTATAGGTTGTTACCCAACTGTTGTTTGACAATTTCATAATTGGAAAAAAGTGAAGCATGACATCAGATTATATATTAATTATTGTCAAAAAATTAATTTAACATTGTTAGTGTAATTTTAACATAGTTATCAATTAATCATAGAATTTTTGGGTTTGAATGAAAAATATAAGAAGCATAAGAAAGCATAAAATAATAACTAAATGTGATGAAAACACTCCCCCTTCCTGAATTTTATTCCTGATATACTAGACACCCTTATCTTTTACAACATATGATATTAAAATAACACTATATTAGATATAATACATAACATGAAACATATAGGTGAAAATAATTTAAAAATTAATTATTTTAATATTATAGTGATAACCTAGTTGTTTAGTTAGTTTTTGTGAATTAGATGAACCACATTATGAAATACTTATATATAGAGGGCCTATATAATAAAAATGAACTTAATAATTCCTTATATTTTAGAACTCATTTTTTTACTAAGGAATTTTTATTCATAAAAATATGTGTTCTTAATAAATTAATTTTATTTATTTAGTTTTGAAAATAATAGAGCTAATTTATTGAACATATAAAAATATTATTTCAAAATAAACAACTCTTTTGAAATCATTAAATCAAAATTATGTTTGGGTGAAATTCCATTATTTTTTTGGAAAAATTGATTTTTTAATCAACAGAGTAAAATATAGAATTTTCAAATTATATCATTACATAACCAAATTTAAAATTCTGACAATATTTTAAGTATTATTAATAATTGAAATATAAAAAATTGAAAATTGAAAATTTTAATTTCTTACATTGGAATGAATAATATTCATAACTTTAATATATGTTATTATTCAAGATTAAAACAAAATTGTCAAAAAAAATATTCATCATTGAATTAGAAGAATTTATTTTAAAATAAATCTGTTTAAAATATAGATATTAAGTAATTTTAAAAATGGTTACTATATATGGAATCTTAAAATTCAAATTTGGAATATACACCCACTTTATTTTCTTTATTTTGAATAGTAACCATGGTAATGATTTTTCACCTCAAAAAATAAAAAATGTGTAATATGGGGTCTAAACTATGAGATAAGGTCATCAGACCAACCTCAAACATTCCATTACAATATTGGATGGGTTTAGTTTAGAAATGTACGACCATTTCTAAAATATTTGTCCATATGGTTCTATATTTCATTTATTTTGGTGTTTTTATAAATTTAAGTAAATAAAAAATATAAAATATCCCTCTCTTAAATTAAATATAAAAATTAATTACATTAGGATAAAATAATATATGATTATATCATAATTCATATATGAAGTATTATTTTTTTCATTTTAATATATTTATATATTTTAGTTATTTAAAAATTACCATAAAATTTTTATGCAACCCCAATATAATATTTGTTCAATTATTAAAAGTATAAAATAAATGATTTACATGAAATTAAAGTAAAATAATTTGGGTGAGTTACTATGTTCCATGAATTTTTTAGTTAAAATAAGTAATATTATATATTTTTGATATGTTTTAATCGAAATTCAATTTCAATCATGTGTTTTTCAATGATAGATGAGGTGAACAGTTCCTAAAATAATAGTATTTCTATTTTATGAGAAAAATAGTTTATTTAATTATTTAAAAATAGTAAAATTCTTGAAATTTGACTCGGGTATTAGAAAATGATTATTATATCATCATTTTTCATTTTAGAGACAATTATAAACATAGATTTAAAATTATAACTCCTTAATATTGAAATAATCATTACCATAATTAAGATACAAATTGGCAAACTATAGGGTTAAACCGAAATATAACATTAAAATGACACCAAATACTATCTTAATTTATTTAATTTAATATATTTATACCGTATGCAAATTTTAATCTGGTCATTTATCCATTATAAAACTTTTTTATTTTGAATCTATTATTTACATATTAATATTTTTAGTAATTCTATGTGATTTAGTTCCCTCCCATGTAAAAGGAATCACATTTCACACAATTCTATATACAACATTGATACATATAGATTGACCAAAACATACCATTTTTCTCCAAAATATCAATATCCCTTAATTTAAAATTATTTTATTCTTGAAAAATAATTTCAATGATCACTATGAAGATAACTAAATGAAATCTACCAATGAAGCCAAGATTATCATTGTTTTCTATTTTATATTTTGTTCCACTTCTGTAGCCAAATATTTTTTTTCACCATCCTAAAATTATTAATCTAGATTCATAGATCTATGTATTTTATTTATGGTTATGGGATAACAATTTTCCATTTCATTTACACCTAATGATAATTGACAACATCATTCTTCCATATGTACGACTTACAGTCTTCACGTTTTATTGTAATGTCTCATTTATCACAACATTAATTGAATATTTATAAAGATACAATTAATTGATATATATAATATTTATTAGATAATTATAATTATTAAATTATAATTTCGCGACCCATCCCCCAGGGCCGATATCATGAGTACCCCAAGCCTGCCTCCTGTCGGCTAGGGGCTGGAAACTAGCGTCAAAGGAGTAAACCTTCAAGTGGGATGCATTTTCCTGAGTAAATGTATGCATAATCATTCCCAACAACATCCCAACACACTGAAAGGTAAAAATGTATATTAAAACCAACTCATTACAATGTACAGCTAAAATAAAGTGGGCCAAAATAAAAACCCAACAATTTAACTGGAATAAGAAAGTACAAAAAGGAGCTATGATGTCTATCCATGAAAACCCCATCTAATAATAAGATTATTGAAGCTACTAGAAGTAGAAGTAGTAAGTTCTATCCCCAAAGTCCTATTAGGCCCCACTAAGTCTTAGTCCACAAATTACACTGTTGTATCATCTGTCAGTCCTATCCCCCTAAGAACCATTGTTGAAACTTCGATCATCCACACCAGACACCACACTTACAAGAAATCCCAGTGTAGGGGTGAGTATAAAAATACTCAGTAGGAACCCCAAGATCACTTAAGTTCAATCAGTAATCCACAAAGGAATACACAAGAATGTAAAAATACAACAGAGGTAATGCCACCAATAATGATCTCAAACACATAGCCAAATTTAAAAGTTGCATCTCACTGATGGAATATTCTACGGTAGATATAGTAACATCATTAGTCAAGTCATCAAACTCTTAATATACATGAGAACTCATCCTCTATCTAGAACAGTGAGACTACCAAGTCACAGAGAGTGGCATAACACAAACCATGGGTTGTTATGGAACTTATCCCTAATGAGTGTTGTGGGAATGCTGCGTTACACAGAGTCGCTCCCCAATGTGGGCCTACCGAGTCGCATAAATCCACCTCCCACTATGGCCGAACTGAGATACTCCTCATGTCGAGTACTATGGTAATACCAGGTCACATATAGCCTCTCTCCATCGTGGGCCTACCGGGTCACACAGAGTCACTTCCCACTGTGCAGTTGTCGAGCAGTCATTGGGTTTCAACCAACCGTAGGTCTTCGTATGCAGCGCACATGGGATAACTAGTCCTGAAGATATTATTCACATTTCAATATCTATCAAAGTAACCAAAAATAATTACTAAATATATTACTTACAATGATGGTCAAGACTCTACAAATAGATCATCAATCAGATGCACAATTTGTATGATACGAGCATTTTAGTAAACATGGGGTCTGTTGGGATAGGGGCCCACCAGTCCTAATTGGACATACACAAAAAACCTAGCCCGGGGGTCCCACATACCCCAGTTTAATTAGACAAGATCAACCTGACCTGGTTGGGGTCAGGGTCGGTCTGGTCCGACCTGGGAAATGGGCCAGGCCCAATAAGCCTCGTAGGACCTGGCCTGGTTTACCCAGGTGTCCAGCCAATCAGGTCTCCCAGATACCCGTTCTAGTCCAGTTGAGCTCATGGGGAAAGAATATGGCCATTCAGAATGGGTCTGTCCCACAAGTAGTTGCCCAGCCTACTGAGTCGTGTGTTCGTCTTGGTGCGCTTAAGTAGCATCCCACAATCCCTTGCTTGGTCCTCCTACGGGTGGACCTGTGGTGCGCCGCCTAGCCGGGATGCGAAAATTGGTCACGTTTGGTATCCTATTACCCCCAAGACTTGTTAGGTCTCCTCCTCCAGCTGCGGTCAATGGACAGTGGCATGTCTAGCCAATCCGGGAGGCCCAAATACAGGCCATCCCCTTCGTGGCAGGCCACCTGGTGCCCCAACTCCCGCTTGGAACCAAGACTCACACCACCATGGACAGTTGGAGTAAACTGTAAACCACTCGACCATAATGTAGTGCCTCGACATCATCAAAAAAACCATTACTACTATATCTAGGTCATGGGTCGTGTAGTTCTACTCATGCTTCGTCTACTACTGTGAACCATATGTGATCACTACTAACAACAACATCATGGAACAACCCAGTTTGTTCCTTGATTTTTCATTGTAAACTACATACCTGAATCCATAATTTGGTATTCTCAACATGGTGGTACTAGTCCGTCATCATGTCTAATCCAAGAAACAATGCTGACATTTTTCCACCCAAATGATGGGATTTCTCTTAACTGTCATATATGATTAGGGTTCTACTACTCTGGATAAGTTTAGGATGAACCTTTGATAGTAACCATCCAACCCCAAGAAGCTTAACACCTTAGTCACGCTTCTAGGAGCCTCCATATCAAGCCTTGACTATATTTCCCTGGATGTACTACAACTCCAACCTGTGAGATGAATTGTCCTAGAACGTGGACCTCTGGAATCCCAACCAAGATCATCAAGACATTTCCATAATGTTGGTTCTCTCAGAGTGTATCCAGGACTATACATAGTTTGGTAGCGTGCTCCTCTTCCGAGGATGAGTACACCGAGATTCCATCATTGTAGAACATGACAAACAAGTCAAGGTAAGGCTGGAAGATCCTATTCACGAGACCCAGGAACACTTTTGGGGAGTTGGTCACTCAAAAAGGCATCACCAGGAACTCATAGTGGTCATATAGTCACATGAAGTCTGTTTTAAGTACATTCTAATCTCATACCCGATGCTTGTGATAGCCTGATATAACATCTATCATTGAGAACCACTTTCCTCCCTTAATTAGGTCTAAGAGGGAATCTATTTTGGGTGGTGTATACTGGTGATACACAGTCACCTGTTCCAGGCACCATATTTCTACACATAACCTCAAAATCATGTCTACGTTCTTGAAAAAAAAACATCGGGGCTGCCCATGGTGAAACCAAGGGCCTTACGAGCCCATTCTCCTACAAGTCCTCTAGTTGTACCCCCAGCCCACGATTCTCCATATGAGCCATCCAATTTTCTATTTTGGATATCAGGGCTATCCTGGGATACATGTTGATGCTACGGTATACCTCTCTATGAAGTGGTAGTCCATGAAAATCAACATGAACAAAATCATCATACTCTTCCACCATTAGAGGAATGGCCAGACTTTCTCATCCACTACACATAGGGTTAGACTGGCCATCTTGGGAGTGATCGGCTACACCCTCTTCTAAGATATTATTTCATGCGCTACAACGGTTTCCTACTCACCAGTTAAGAAAAACCTGGTCTCATCTCCACAGACCCACAACGTTGTACACCAAAAACTGTTGATCTTTGCATGCACTATGGATAACTAGTCCACACAAAAGATGAATTAGTAAGGCCTCCACACCACTACTAGGAGACATTATCTAAATATACTTCCTCATAGAGTGAGATCACACTGCAGGAACCCACATATAATCGTCGAGTCATCTCCCGTAGGAGTCTCTAGCCACAAGGATCGACCAAACGACATAACCAGAATCTCCACGATCATAAAGAGGTCCATGGAAAGGATGGAGTTACATGAACTTGTTTCTATAAGTACTAGAGATAGGGTGTTGAAAACACAGATTGTACATCAGATCATTTTGGGAGATCCATGGACATAAGACTCCACTTCTTAGAGAAAAGCTTGCCCATATCTGCCTACTCCCTGAAGTTTGGGTGGTGGTTGTAATACATTAAACCATAACCCACCACCTGCTTATGGGATAGTAATCCTTCCACATCCACCTCTTGGTGGACCTCTTCACTCGAACTGCTGCCACTGCCTCGGCTGCCCCTCAACCATCTGCTGTTCATCTATATAGTGTGTCAGGTAGTCAAGTGACTTGTGTCCCTTCTCACTACACACGAAGCACTGAATGGCTCCATGATAACTCCCCCTATACAAGAATCCCAGCACTTGTGACCCTGAGTCCTGGATTGTCCTCTGAATGGCTTGGACTCATTTGGACCATGTGTCTATTGTCTGGTGCATGTCGAAGACTCTGCCCCCTGGGGTCTACTAGAGGATCCCGCTTTCGGTTCCGGCTCAGTCAAGAAGCTATCCACAAGAAGGGATCATTCCAACATCATCTCCTAGGTTGGAATGCTGAAAGAAAACATTTATTCCCTAATCTCCAGCACAAGTCACTACTCGAAAGCTTGATTAATGAATAATGGGTCTTACACCATGTCTATGGAGTAAAGGGAATGCTCAGTGATCCTCGCTGAGTACTCATCCTCCATTATGCCACCTAGCTATAGGTGAATCCTCTCACGAATGATCATAGAGAACAAGGTCATAGGAAAAACTCATATCGGAAAAGCGACTCGAAGTCTACCCATGTAAGGGTGTCCTCATCGCGTGTCCAGGTGGTCAAGCTACATCATCTCCCTTCCGAGCCCTATATAAGCCTCGATTACTGGATTTACATCTTGTTATGTGGTGTCCTCACTAAGAGGATGACCCACGTCACAACCTCCATCTATTCCTCAGTTACATAAGGATCCATCGCTCCCCTGAACCTGGGAGGTCTCTATCTCAGAAACTCAAGTATGACACTGACCATATGGACATCTTCTGTCAGAATCGCTGGTAGTAGATGCCAACCATTGGGTGGTGGTAGCACTGGTGCAACACCCAGTGGGGGCCTCTGGATAACTAGTCCCTGAATGGCTACCTAGTCGTTAGGTGTGCTTTCTTCACGGCCATGTATCGGGATCCTGGTCGGTCGTCCATAAGGAGTAAACCTAAAATAGATGAAGATGTAACATAGTCATAAGGATATACATAGGGAGCTTAATAATATTCAAAAGAACATATGGAGACACTTATGAAACCAATGTTTTCATGTATTGAGCCGAAACACAGAATTCAATGTCCTGGTGTATGGATACATTGTCTGCCAACCCAACACTTGACTCCTGATGTCTGAAATTCTATCTTGCAAGACATAACATTGTTTCCCAAAAATAAAACACATAATCCCAGTCTTTATTGTAGGATTGACCGCCCTTTGATACCAAATTGTCAAGACTCGTCCCCCGGGTCTCGTTCCTTGACTACACCAAGCTCTCCACTCATAGTCTAGGGATGGCGACTAGCGCCGAATTCATCAAACTGCATGTGGGAGGCATTTTCCTATGTACATATATGCCCACACAAGACAAAACTAGGTCACCACACACTAAAAGATAGAGAAAAGTATTCTAAAATAAACTAATTACAAATTATAGCTGTAGGAATGTTGGACATAATTAAACCCCAATAAAATAACTGGAACAAAATTGTATAAAAATTATCTCTATTGGTGGCCCATGAAAACCCCACCTGATTATAAGAATACTGAAGGTACTAGAAGATAAATAATTATGTCTTTTCAACCAGGTCCAACTAGGCCCCACCAGGTCCTAGGCCACCAATTCCACCATCATAGCATCTATATGTCCCGTCCCCCTATGCACCACTGTCAATACGTCGATTATCTTCACTAGAAAAAACTTGTGTGGGCAAAGTCTGTGCAGGGGTAAGTATATCAATACTCAGCAGTGACCATGGGATACATAACATTACCTAAATAATCCATGAAAGAAAATACCAAAAATAAAAATTACCACAGAGATAATTCCACTAAGAATGATCTCAAACACATAGCACAATGTAAAAGATGTATCTCACACAAGGTTTATTGTAGGGGGTGATAGTAGCATTGTTAGTCATTTCATCGAATCCTCG
This sequence comes from Viscum album, assembly GCA_963277665.1. Taxonomy (NCBI): domain Eukaryota; kingdom Viridiplantae; phylum Streptophyta; class Magnoliopsida; order Santalales; family Viscaceae; genus Viscum; species Viscum album. The sequence continues at coordinate 1,528,579,928 of OY728120.1, read as the reverse complement.
TCTTTTAGAAAACTCCTCCTATATCAAGTATAGTTGTCCTGGTGATTCACATAGATCATTTTATGGATAAACTTGGAATTTTTTTGGTATTCATCCCTGATAAGTACCGTGGGTAAGCTGGGTCACACCGAGCTGCTACCCACCATGGGCCTTCCGAGTCTGAGAGAGATGCTTCCCCCATGGACAAACTGATATGCTCCTCCTATTGAGTACCATGGATATTCTTGGTCACACAGTACCACTCACCATCCTGGTCCTACACGGATAGACAAAGCGGATTCCCACTGGATTGTCATCGAGAATTATACGGGTCTCAGCCAAACCTAGGGTTCAGAACGTAGTTTGGTTGGGAGAATGGCTCCACAGTCCATTCGTCTACATCAATGAAAGTCCCAAAAATTAGGCCCCATGATCTGGTTCATAAATAGAATACCAATGCTGCAAAGGGCTCATCAGTTATCCGTGAGGATTTCATTATATGAGTGTTTTAATAATCAAGGGACCGGTTGTGACGGGGCTTAGTCCGAACCTGATTGAACATGGGAACCACATTCCGAGGTTTAACTAGACAGACCCAACCTAGCATTGTTTGGGTCGGGTTCGATCTGGTTTGACCTGGCCAGTGGGACAGGCCTAATAAGCCTCACGGGACCCGGCATGGTTTAGCCAAGTGTCCAGCCCGCCGGGTCGCCCTGTGACCTAGTCTAGTCCGTTCCGGCCCAAAGGGAATGAGTATGGCCTATCAAAATGGGTATAGCATGCTGGGTATTGGTCCAGCCATCTTGGCTTTGAGACCATCCTGCTAGGCCATGAGACTGGCCTGCCGGCACGACATTGGCCCATTGGGCTGGGGCACGGCCCGCCATCCCTAGCCCATCCCGCCAGGGGGAAGACCGTTGGTGTGCCGCCCAGCCGGGACACAAAAACCATCCAATTTTGTTCTCTTCTACCCCATGGGATGTTGCACGGTCTCATCCTCTAGCTGTGGTCGATGGACCGAAACTCGTCTAGTCGATCTGGGTAGTTCGGACGGGGGCCAACCATTTCATGTGGCTCCCACCTGGTGCCACGACTCCAACTATCACGGTGCACTGTCGTCCTCTAATGTGTTCGTTGACGGTCAGCCGGCTCCACTGCTACTATGGTGAATCCCCCTTCAAACGGCCGACATGGGACAACCACCACCTGTGGCACCTTCTGCAGGCCACCAGAGTATCTCCGGTGGTCCGTTTGCTGATCCGTGAGCGCCTACAAGCCTCTCAGGTCACAACCATCCCTTATCTCGGCTTGGAATCATATTTCATCCACTAAAATACTGTGTCCATAAAGAACAAATGATTATAGTTTATTGGGCCTTCTAATTCTTGTCTCGAGACCTCTGTGTTATAGTATTAAATCATGGGGGAGGTTCGGTTATTTAAATTCGATAATATCATTCAATTTTTCAATCCCGAATAAAAAATCCCAATGAAGTGTCACCTCTACTGCATAAACACATGAATTGAGGATCAAAATGTTCATGGATTGATCCTTGGTTTTCATTTTAAGAAAAAGAATAGCAGGGAAGAGCATTGAAATAAAATTAAAACCCATATATCATTGATGTTCTACGTTGAAGCATTTATCCTAAAGAGTTCAAGAAGTCAACATCATCACGTTCGAATCCTTTCTTCATGGTCAGTTGAAAATGAAAAATATCTTCCTGTGTTCTTCATTATTTTTTGGATTGGATATTCACTGAAGTTTTTTAGAGAATCTTCTATGTATAATTCTCGTCCAACCAACGTGTTAGATAATAAAAATGAAAATAACATCGAAGAATTTCAGTTACACTGCGACTTTGCGTCATTATGCCGTTTCATTTATGAAACACCATAACTAGTATTCTTCCATTATTAAATCAATACACTACATGATATGGGAAATTAATGAGCCTCACTAATGTGCCTCATCACCACCTCATCGCCAAAAAGTGGTGTCGTCGTGTCTCCGCTCATCAGATGAAAATATAAACTAAAATAATCTTTTAACGTTATTTTACTACTTTCTAAAATGTCTGAAAATAATCCATTCCATTCGGCCCTTTCCAGCTAAAATTGATTCCATTCAATGTGAATCCTGGCATTCTAGGTTAAACTGTGTCCTCTAATTTACGATCCGAGAACCGGTTCAAAAGTCAGAAAAACCTTCTAATGGGTATTATGGATGTACCTAAAAAAGATCAATTTATGTTGCAGGCTTTTCGGGCCTCAGAATCACATGTTTCAAGAGCGTGCAGTCTCAGAATAATTCCCTATAAAAAAATATTTTCATGACTATTTTGAGAAAATATATATATAATCATGTATACCTTCTTTCTTACAAATTTGTTAGAAATAAATAATGTTACTCGGGCGTAATTCTGGACTTCCACCCCAATAAAGCGATATTTTATATTTTTGACATCTGTTTCGAATGGATTGAAATAAATATATATTTAATTTATATATATCATAAATATTATTTAATAATTTTTTTATTGTTTAATAATTTCACTCTATTTAGTCAGTACATCAAAAACTAAAAACATTGTTTATGCGTCTGTATGGCCTACCGTCTACTTGAATGGTGTAATTTAGTTTTCTATTTATAAAATTTATGAATAATTATTACATTTTATATAATGAATATATATTATTTCAATATAAATATTTAAAATAAGAATATTATGGAACCCTTATCAATGTAAAATAACATGAACTACTAAACCAAAATATATAGGAAAAGAGTAACAGTTATCACCTGTAATAGTGATTTTAATATAGAAATGTTAATAAATATGTCATAATAGATTATAAAAATTTCGTGTATGGTTTTATGTATGTGAATATTATTCTATAATATTGGTATAATAAATATATATTTATTATACAATATTTCCCGACACATACATAATTATTTGGAACTCAGGTAGGGGTTTCTCATCCCACATTTGTTTTTATGAGACATTTTTCATATTCAACACTTATTTCATTTCTGTAGTATAAATATTAAACCAATGATATTTTATATCCTATATCTATTAATATTCATTTAATAACCATTTTTTGAATATATTTATTTCATTTTTCAAATGAGAAAAAAATTTACCAAAGTTATCATAGTTTATCCTACAGTCTCATATTATATTATATTTTTTTATATAAGTCAACTTTGTGGTACTTATCTTATCATAACATCATTAAAAAATTATTATTCATTAAACTATTTTTATTTCAATAAATTAAAATATTTGATATCATTTACCAATATTTGAATATTAAATATACAGAAATAGACTTTTATGTAAAACATACCTTTTATTATTCTCACTTTGGTATCTTCTTCTTACAAGTCTAATTTTGTTCATAATTTATTTATGAATATTTTTACAATTGAATAATAATTTATTAAATAAATTAATAATAAATTTTTAAAAAAACTAAAATTAATTTTCTTTTCATTTTCCAAACATGATAATTTTTAATTTTTACTAAAAATCTAATAGAAAACATTGTTCAAAATTAAAGGGGAAAAAATTCATATCTACATGACCACTTAATGTTTTAATAAATCATTTATTGGATTAATAATTCCCATTAAAACAATATATTTTCATTAATATTCAGGAAATCATTATAGGTTTACAAGTGATTTTAAATTCTAGAGGTTATTTTACTCCTGAATTGTTCTGGAGATTTATTCATATAATTTTCATCTGTTCCGACATCTTTTGTTGAATATTTTAAATTATTGATAATATACTATAACTATACCATCCAAAATATTTCACATTATGGTTTATGAAAAGTTATAATGAGTTGAAATTATATATTATTGTTCTTCCAATAAAAAAATTGCAGATTTTAAGGCATGATTTGTATTATTTAATCAAATGAATAATTCGTTGGCCTTATTAAGTGATGGGTGGGGCCTATAATTATGTGTCCCATACACACATTAGTAGGTATCAAGAAACATAATAGGTTTACTTTTTTTGATGAGGCATTATCAATCTATAAACAATGTCTTATTATGTGGCATTAATAATATGTTTATGATCTCTTGTCAAAATATCTCAATGGAATGTTGAGGACAAATATCATTTTGAATGGAATAATTTAAAATTATGTTATTAATTTTCATGTGAAATTTTATATAGATATGGTATCTATTGAGAATATTCCAGAACATGTTATTGTTTTATATGGTATTATTTAATCATCATTTATTCTAAAAATATTTTTCTTCATGATCAGTTTATTTATGTAATGGATTATATTTTCTATAATTTAATTTACCATATAAATTGTTACTTATTAATTCATGCTAGATTCATGTGTATGTAACACTAACAAGAAATATTATCTTACTGTTTAATTGTATCAATTTTACATTGGATATGAAGAAGGATATTCTAAATCTTATCAATTATTAAATATTATTTCCTTTACTACATTTTTATATTCCAAATATAATATTAGAATCATGTACGTATCTAGTTTACTAAGACTACAAAACAATTCATTCCATTAGGATTCAATATGATTTTTCTATTAAGAATGTTAAAATGTGACCACCATCTTTATGTTACTAGGGTTGGGGTATTTATACATTGTATTAGGGAAATTTTAATAGAGTCCATGAAGATTGATTTGGGAAACCATAAATTAGTGTACAAAAATGAGTCACTAAACATGATGTTATGTCTATGTTAAAGATAACATCATAAAATTTTGAGGTGTTATAGATTATGTGTTTTGTATGAAATAAATCATGACCCAAATTCAATATTTGGATGTGGTTATAGAACAGAACCATCTTGGGGAAATAACCCCCAACAGAGTTAGTTTAGAATATCACAGTGATAATTATAATGTATAGTGAGTAGCCTATTAAATCAAATGATGTTAAAAAATAATTACTGTTATTCACTGTTAAAATCACATTTTATGTATAAAATAGAATGATGGACTTGGTAAGATTATTTCCCTGAATCTCTAAGGATAACACTTTGGTTTCATAGATTTAATCAAATATTTATTGTTATAAACATCTTATAAATTATTTCCATCATCATCTTGTTTCCCAAAATGCTTATTTTTTATTATACATTGCTAATTGTTATTATTTAATGGTTTTGACATTGGGGAATCTTGTTAAAAGTAATTTTTTTATAATGTAATAATTATGGGAAAAAAATCTAGATGCCGATACGGGTGAAATATATTGTTATTATTCCTAATCGGTTACCATCATTTATCAATAATATCCAAGAACAATACCAAAAAACATAATCATTAATAATATCGTATATTTGTTTTTTCTGATACCATTGGTGATGGAGACCATAGATAATTGATGGCATAATTTCTAAATTGATACATTATTTTATTTATGTATATAATTTATCGTTTTATTTTTTGAATAATGATACTATTTGTTTTTTGATGATTGTTTTCAAGTGATGCTAACATAAGTGATCTGGATACCATCATATGTTTATAAATATAAGGTTGATTATATGTCCAAAATTATTGATACCCTGTTTTTAGTTTTAAGTGATGGAATTTTGAGGCGATTTGATGGTTTTACTAGGTTTTAGGAATAACACAATATAAAGGTTTTAATAAACATTTGTATTGGTATGTGATTTGTTGATAGGTCAATTATGGTACATTAGATAAGAGTATATATATAATATTGATTATTAAAATGAAATTAATTTTGAGATGATATTTTCATAATTATTTATGATAATGAAAGGGATTTACTTTCATGTAGGTATCAAAATTTATTCATTAAATTTTACTATAAATTTCAATACCTTATTTGATTATCTAGTAATTTCATGGTGATTTATGATATTTTTTGGATTATTCATTGGGTTGAAGTATATGTAAACTTAATATTTAACAATGGTTTTAATATGAATGGTTATTAGGGATAAATTAAATTTAAATTTAGGGATATGATTTAAAATATAGGAGATTATCAATAAAGATAAAACCTACATTAATGTTTAGGTTATTGAGTTTAATATGGAAATATGGGTATCTTTTTATGGAATAATATAAATTGAACCCATGATGTTATTAATAAAATTTCGAATAAAATATATTATTTCTTCAACTAAATGGTAAGAGATTTTTGATATTACCTTATTTGTTTAAATAATTATTGGATTTGGATAATATTTAATGACATATGGAATGGATTATTATAATTTTTTTTGGGTAATGTGACCCATAAATAGATTTTTTGAATACAATCATCCAGAAAAAATCATCAGGAAAATTAATCATTCTGAACAAATTATGAGACTATAGAGGAAAATAATTAATGGAATAAATGTAAATTTTGACATCAATATATATTGTATTTTTTCATTCTAGATGGTCGTGAATTTTATGAACTCTAGTATATGTATATTGATACAAAAGGTATGTATTATTATCATTATTATATATGAATCAGATCCTTTTTTCTATATATATTCATTTATGTTTTTGTGGTTGTGAATTTTATAATTATCATTCAATTTCATGGGAACAATGTTCTTGGTCACTACGAATCGTTATTTGAGAATTTTTTTCCTAAATATATATGTACACATAGACAAATCCCACTATCATTATCTTATAATGAACACAAATTATTTTTATTCATTATGAAATTCATATTTTACTTTCCCTATTTTATGAGAATTTTTTATTAACCATTTTTGTGATGTGGGTTTTTGATAGTGGTATTCTGAAGTGTCAACACTTCATTTCCATGAACATGTTCAAATTGTAAGGAATTATTTTTTAATCATGTAGAATTTGGCAGCATGATATTTTAAAGTAACCATATATTCTATAAAACATATACCACAAAATACTGTTAAAAATATCCAAAAAATTTTATTATTTAAAAATGACTATTATTACATAGCCATAGAATTCGAACATCTGAATAAGATTGAAAAAAAATCTGATATATGTCCATATATATGTGTGTGCATGTGTGTGTGTTTAAATATAGGAAGTACTTAATAAAAATAAATTGATTAATATTTAAAGAAAAATTAATTAGTTTGTTTTGAATTTATATTTTGTTCATCAAAATATTTTTTATTCAAAAATAAATTGTATTACATTTTATGATAAACTAATAATATTAATTTTTTATCAAATCAATACTTTATTTGAAAAAATAATTCTTTTTAAAATAGATAAATTAACATTATATTATAGTAAACTTTTTATATTATATTAAAAATATATTCCATTTAATTTAGTATAATATAAATAATTCCCTTTCAATCATCATTATTCTTGATTTTAATATAATATTGATTTTATGCATAAATATAATTTATCTAATAAAATTCCCTTTTATTTTTATGAATTTATTTCAAAATTAATATTTTCAACGTCAAGATATTTATTTTATAACGATAAGGATATCATTTTTTTATTCATTTATCTTTAGTGTTACATAAATATTTTTTATTCATATAAAAAGAGTACAAGTCTATCATTCTCACCCCCTAGAAGATGATACCACTTTATCTAAATTATTCCAACCATTATGGGCCATATACCTCACTGAAACCTTAATTATTTTACATATAATCTTCTATATAAAATAGTTATATGTTTTCTACTTCATTAAAAATTATAAGGGGCATTGATATATAATATATTGGAATTCTATTGAATAAGAGGCAATTAGAATTATAGAATATTTCAAACTTTATTCTCATTATAATTCCCCTATATTTTCTATAATCATCCAAATATAATAAATAATGTATTGTCCAAATACTATTATTTAATTATGATTATCCAATACCTATTTTCAATAACTTTTCCATCCTATATTAAGGGAAAACATCACTCATCAATACATATGGACTACCGTCTCGACATAGTATAGTAATTCATCATTACTGACCACTTTACATGGATGGTCATAATGATATAAATTATTAATATAAGTCAGGTCAATGAAATAATTTTTTTTCTAAAATGATTGTATCATAGCTAGCTTCTTTCCTTTCATCCTGTTAGAAAATGATAGTATCTCTCATTCTTACTTTTCCTCTAAGAAAATAGGAGGTCCCAATTTTTCTTTTCCACATTATGATGGTTGTAATTTGTATAGATATAATGAATATATACAATTAATACAAAAAAATATATCCTATATTAGCGAATTATTATTAAATTCTCTTTTTATCCATTTAAATAAAATTGAAAACTGCATTCATGCATATGTAAGAACTACTTTCTAAATGAATGTTTTAAACAATTTTTTATCTCTAAACTTTATTTCTGATTATGTATATGTAAATAAAAAATATACTATATAATTATATTACTATTAAATATATATATAATATGTAACCATGATGAAATCATATATATCAAGACTACCAAATGAGAACATACATAAAAGATGAAGCAGTTATCACCTAGTACTGTGATTTTAATAAATAATTATAATGAGTGATAAAATGATAAAATTATATAATATATGGTATTATATATATGAATATGTTTCAATAATATACGTATAAAAAATATATTTTTATTATACAATAGTATTGAACATATATGATCAATATCATGCCTAAGGTAATTCTTGGATAACATTTCCATATTCACATGTTGTTTCCTTAGTGTAGTGTAAATAATTCACATTTTATATTGTAAATAATTTATATATTAATTTTTAATATATTTTTTAGTTCATTTGATTTCATTTCTTTATTTATGATCTTAATTCAGAATATAACAATGCGGCAATGGATAATTTTGCAATCTTATCTATATTTGTAATTGTGTTGGTTTTAGTCTCTACTTGCGGAATTTTTTGATCATTCTATAATAAACCCAATCCATTTTATTTTGATCTAATAAATTTTATAAATTATCATTCAACCTCTCACATTCCTCACTTTCGGTACTCAACATACTGAAATTTATTTTTATCAACTCGGCTGGAAATAATGTTATTATGTTTGAATATTTTTCTTACAGAAAATATAATGATATTTATAATCTTCTCCAATAATTTATTATTTAAATTTTTACCCAGGTATGTATTTTAATTAAATTTATATATGAAATATTATTTTAATTTAAATAAGTTTTTACTTTTTACTTGTTTCTAAGAATGAGAAAGAAATCATAATTTTTATGTATATGGAATATAATGCCCCTAGATTTTGTGAAATATTTTTCTCCAAAACAATTTAATATTTTGTTGATATTAAAAATTTCATGAAACACAGATAAAGCTTTTTTATATTAAATCACTATTTCATACACTTTTTATACTGCACCATGGTTATCTTTCACTACATGCAACACCTATATGGCATGCAATACACGCATCACTGATTTTCTAAATAAAAAAACTTTATTATTATATTATTTTAAATGAGGTTATTAAAACAAATACACTAAAAATGGTAATATGAATAATTATATATAGTATTTAAATTTTATTTATAATGGTATCTTATAAATAAATCAAATTTATAATGAAATATATAATTTTTGGTAAGGTCTTTATATGTTTAGAAATATTATTTTTATAAAAGAATGCTTTTTATGCCCTTTTGTGAAAATAATAAATTTATATTTAGACATTTATATAAATTTAATTTGGTTAAATAAACCGAATTTTTTAGTGTTGGTTTTTTTGAGAAATTTTATTTTTTTGGAGGAATTGAGAAAAATACTAAATTTTTATTCAAAATAATTTTTTTGTATATTTTATATACATAGAATAATTATATGTAAATTTATTTTTAAAGAAAAAATATATCAATTATACATATATTATTCCAATTGATTTAATTTTTACACTTTTAATAGAGAATTTAGATATAAAATCATAATGAATATGTGAATATACGCACTTTAAAACACCACTTTCTCGTCATGTCTGTGAGATTAGAATTATGCATAATTTTCACGCTTCATAGAATTTATTTTTAAAAAATTGTATGTACATAGTCTTAATAAAAATGATATTTATAAGATAAAAATATCAAATTTATCATTTTCCAAAAATAATTATTAAAGTGGTTAAAATAAATTATATCAATTAATGTAATGTTAATCTTAAAAAGAGAATAAACCTTAATGTTAAGGTGAAAATAACATATAATATTGAAAAAAAGATTTTTTTTATTCTATTTTTACATTCAATAAACCTCTATGATTCTAAAAAATTCCATTTGGATACTTTGGAAACATGTAATAAATGTGGAACACAAACTTATTTTCATTAAATAACCGAGTATCTAATATCCCTCCTATATAAAAGGAAACCACATATCCCCTTATACACACCTATCAAGACTATTAATATTGTAAAATATATACCTAATTAACTTCCAAAAATTTCTCTGTTCCTTCTTGAAGGCTCCCTTTCGAATGAAATCTTATAAGGAAGCCTTTTTGCAAATAAAATTAGTTATTCAAAGAAGAGTTAAAATCCTTCCTCAAGCTCATTTCAATTATTTTCATTATCCACCACATAAATTATTATTATTCCATGATAATATAATACAAATATAAAAATTATAATAATATTTTTTTATTATAGGGGTTATACATGAACTTACACACACTTCCATCAAATGGGAAACAAACTCATCATTCTTTGTGTGTGGAGAACTATCACCTCACCAAACAATGCTATCTATTATACCATTATTGCCTCTCTTTTTTGTGAATTATGATGGATAATATATTTTAATATGATATTTTAGATATTTTTTGATATATTTATATGTTTATATTGTTATATAAATCATACCCTCATGCTTTTAATTTTGTGTAAATATAATTATTTCGTTTGTGGATGTGTGAACTGCTTCCCCTCAAAGTGTTGTGATCTTTCACTCAATACATGGAATGTATTATGGATGATTTTAATGTAACTATATGATAAATATGAAATAATAATGATAAAATAATTATATATATATATATATATATATATCATTTACATTCATTCTTTTAATATTACAATGAAAAATGAAAACAACTTTCATGCGTACTTACAGCCTACCTTCTTCAAGATTGTGTAATCCAATTAATATTACAATATTATATTTATTAGTAAAAATAAATATATAATAAGTATACATTATATATATCATGGTTTAAAATATGTAAATATTGATATATGTATGTGGAAAAAAATTATATTTAATTATGACACATTCAAAAAAAGATTGAGGATTTTAATCCAAGAGAAACCTAAACATAGAATTGAAAATAAGTAGGTAATTTAAAGCCATAACGAAACCATATATTGTACTAGAGATAATAATATGTTTCTTTAAAATATACATAACAAAATAATATTTATTATATGGGAGGATTGTATGAGTGCGATGAGAGTCAAGACATATGTTAAGGGATATTCAACTCAATTTTTATTTCTAATAGATACATTTTTATTCGCAACATATTTATTTTTTTCCCTATGTATACATGCCATGTATTTATTCTATGTTTATTATAATTAAATTTATGTCCATTTACAAATGAATTTACTATATTTATTTAACGTGGTTTATGTTACAATAGTTACCAAATCGGTTAAGTAAATCTTTCTCAATATTTCTTCATTGAAACACATGCCATGTTATAGATCTATATTTTTTCATGTGGGGTATATAATTCCTTTTAAAGGTTATATAATTAACATAATAAATTTATTTATTTGTTCTGATTCATGTAATGTAATTCATTCCATTAGGATATGATTCAATGTTAACAAATTGGTAACGAGTTGTAGCTACAATCTAATAATATATTGATATTTTCTTGATTATTAACCCATTGATGATATCATATGATCCATCCATAAATAACTCACATGATTTTTATTAACCATTATTTATTACTGTTATATCGAAGTAATGGTACAATAATAAAACTCTTTGGTAAATAACATGAACATGAAATTGGGTTTTAGAAAGTCTCACATTACCTCTATTGACTGTAAAATATCTATGTCCTTTCAAATCCATCATTTCTAAACGGTTTCAAAAAAATTCTAATATTATTCTATGATCATTAAATTCCATTTTTACCCATTAATATCTTCTAATAAAACTTGTTTTAAAGGATTCATAATTTTTTTGGTTGAGGCACTTTTTAATACTTTTTATGGTGGAAATAGAATTCTTGAAATGTATAGATTTAACCACTATCCGGAACATCATTCCGTTGAAGATTCTATTAAAAGATTAAAAAGAAGTTCTTTTAATGTTAATTTTTCCTAATATTTTGGAATTCATTACATTAAAAGTTCTTCACAATTATTTTTTTAAAACAAATTTATGTTTAAAAATTAATTTAAATGTTTTTCAAAACACCAATTTTATGTTTTCAAAAAGATTTTTTCCAAATAAAAATACTTTAATGATTTCAAATCATTCTTTATATGTTTTTAAAAAAATAAAAAAAAAATTTAAAAACTTAATCATGCTTATTTTTTTATGTTAAATGGTTTTAAAATTAATTCATGATTTCATTCTATGTTTTCAATGTGATTTCCATGAAAATGGATTTCAACAGATTTTATGTTTTAGATAGATTTTCAAATAAGAAATGATTTTTTCATAAAGACTCTTTTTAAAATGAAATTTCAAAATTATTTTTCATCTATAAAGATATATGTAGATTGTACTAATGTTTTTCTAGGAAATAGTCAAATTGTTCCATTCATATTATTTCGTGAATGTTTTATGTTTTGATGGAACGATGTTTATGACAGTGTTTTGTCTTCTATGGGTTATATTCTTTTTAAATCCTGTTTCATTTCATATGTTTTACTATAATGAAATAATTAGGAATCCTATATATTTTCTATATGTTATGATGTGATGAAATTTTATTTATTCCCCTTTCTTTTCATTTTATGGGTTATGATTTGTGGTTTATAAAATACATATTTTTTTCTTGTGTCAAGATATAAAGAATATTTTTTTGTCCTATGGATAATGTAATTATGATTTAATAACGTAACCAGTGGGACCGATATCTCCCATCAATTAATTGGGTATTAATAAATGTTTTATGATATCAATATGGTTCATGGGAAGGAATATCATTCCTGAAACAATATATATTATTTTTCTTGAAGAATGTGTAAATTAGAGGGAATACTAGTCCTAAAATAAGAGGGTACATTGGAGGGTATCACATGTCTAAAATAAGATGTTTCCTTTGAGGTAATCCTAAGCTCGAAAAAATAGATTACTGGGGAGGGAATCCCAAGGCCGAAACAAGAGGTTAAATGTGAGAAAATCCAAATCCTGAAGTAGGTACATGAGTTATTAAACCAATACTAACATGTTAGGAAGGTCTTAGTAGGTATCCATGACATAATATTTTATATGTTTTTATTTATTCCATGATATATATGATTTCTTCCATAATGGATCATGCTCTTGTCTCTCTTATGATTCATGACTTATGAACTACTAATATTTCTTGTGATTATTCAAGTTTATGCTCTTTGATATGTAGGTTATCATTATCTAATGTTATGATCACATTGTCATACCATTATTCTCATGTTTATTCTTATATATCTCCCTTCTTTACCCTTTCCGAGAATCAAAGGTCATGTATTTTTATGTTTCCTACCCATGTTTAGGTAGATGTATTTTATTTATAATATATATATATATGAAGGTTGCAAGTATTGGAGGACATATTATGATATAATGTAGCTCACTTATGAAACAATGATTTTATCCCATATTTCTAATTAAACTAAAATTATATAGACTTTTGGAATCTCTATGTGTAACATTTTATGTATTCTTAAAATGTGATGTAATGACCACATACATTATTTCATGGTTGATATATTTCATATCAGAGAAATTTTTTAGTCATCCTTTAGATACTCAGATGAGGAAACAATAGTGATATACCTAGTTATATTTATTAGGAAATGTCTAGGGATGTCTCTAGGGATAAGTATAAGGATGAGAAAGTTTTTAGTAAAATGTATTCGAATTTTGGTAAAGGATAGAGTGAGTGGTATACTAGAATAACATACATGTCTGTATAAATAAAGTGTATGTGCCTCTATCATATATATACTTAGGGGTAAAAATTCTTACAAGGATTATCTAGCCTAACATGATCATAACCCTGTGAATCACAATGTGCATTTTGACACATCAGGTTTGACAGCCCATGGGAATATTCATTGGTATTTCAAGAACTATTTATGTCCTATCATGAATTATTTAAATATAAAATGACTATAAAAATCCTAGGATGTAACAAAGGTTTCATAGAATAAATAATTATGTGATATTTTTTATACTTCAATGGAGTGATTATTTCATGATTATCTAGTTTTATGTTATGCTAGTTTTTTCTCACCCTATGCTTCCTCGTTTTAATCAACCCGTGGAACTAGAAGTGACATGTCTAACATTGAATGTTTCATTTGGGGAATGTATAGAAATTTTGTAACATGATTTCTGAAGTGAATATATCATAAATAGAATCAGGATAGTGGTATGATGATTGGATATACATTTGAAGATAAATAGTATAAAAAAGTAATCTAAAAGGTATTTGATGTTCTTCAATTAATTTATATATTAAACATATGAAGCGTGATTAGATTAAGGTTCAAGAAACATAATACCTAATTCTTAATTCATATTATATGAAAGTGGTATTTTAGAATAAGTTTATGAATCCTTAGTAATGGTTTAATGATAAAGATAGAAAAATTAAGTATTGATGTATTTGAATTTAAATGTTGTATTATATTATACATAAAATATATAAGTATTTTTTTCATAAGTATTCATTATGGATTAAAAACTAAATGTTTAATAGTGATTAATACATTGAAAACATATTTAATGGAATGGTGAAATTTTGATAAAGGGAGGTAATCCTTAATATGTTAGAGATATAGATAATGGTTTTCATAGCATAGACAAAGGGATTATTGTTTTGGATAAATAAAAATCGATAGAATCAATGACCATTGAACCAATTATGGATTTGTAGACAATATATTCAATCACAACAAGGAAGAATATTTGCATCTTCAAGTATTTATTGAATATACTCAATAATATTTTGAATAAGGAACCATGCATGTCTTCCAAAATGATTTATGGTAATTTAGGTTATTAGTATGTTTCAATAGAATATAAGATGAGTGTATTTACTGGTTTGGAATTTGACCATCATGAAATACTTTTTGATATTTGAGGGATCATTTTTAGGATGATTTCATGAATATCCTTTTAAGAATATATATTTTCATCTTTTGGAATGGTTATAAGGTTGACCATTTCTTGAAATATTATGTTACACATCATATAATTTTTGTGAGATTAATTTATTATGTCAACACATGTGTATTTTTTCATATTGGATAACCAGCTTTAAAATGTAATATTATTGATAAAATATGATAAATGGGATGGAATATCATTTATCAGATGATCTGTTTGTGTTCAGGAATGAAAAAATAATTTTAATTTTTAGAGAATTATTAAAAGTGGATCAAGGAATAATAATGTATTATGTTTTCTAAAATTCTTGAAATAATATATTTTATTGAAAATAATACATCATTTGGAAAATGATATAGAAATACAATTATATCCTAATAACATAGTTTTATATTGAACAAAGAGTTTTTTAAAATCATCATAAATATATGAAATTGAGGCCCTCAATTTTCAAATTATAATTCACTTATTTTTAATTGATTAACATAGTAGGAAAATATAAATGCTTACTTGTTTCTTATAGGTCTATATTTTCACATCCCTCCAATATTATACTATGTGGAAACATAGCAATGTGCTGCATTGGGTGACCATTATATTTTCAATATTCTATTTTTTGGGGAATCATTAGAATTGATATTTTATGCTGTATTTATCTATGAAAGTAGCATTATAATATTAATCCTTTAATAGCCAAAAATAATAATTCAAGGTCGAACTTAATTTTAATGTGGTCGAATATAACACCCTAAGATTTTGTGAAATTTTTTAAATTTAATTTAATATTTGTGTGATATTTAGAATTTCATGGAACAACAATTTTTTTTAATTTTAAATTAATAATTCAAAAATATTTTATACACCACAACAATGTATGTTTACGCTACAGACAATACTAGCTTGGCTTATGTTACATGAAACATTATGTCTGTGTAAAAAAATACATTTTTATTATATATATTTAAATGATGTAATTATAACCTTGGAATTAAACATGATAACATGAATTCTAATGACTAATTTTTATCTATTATTTATTGTGGATTCATTTAAATAAGTCATTTTAATAATTAAATAAATATATTTTTTATTGTCCTTTTCTGTTTAAAAATAAAATTTTCTTAAAAGAACTGTTTTTTATGTCTTATTGAGATAAAAAATAAAATTAATTTTATTGAATTTAACGAATATAAATTAATATAATTAAATTTATTTTTTGAATTAATAATTTCAAAATTATCAAGGGGTTAATTTTTGGTATTTTTCGGTGGAACATCATTTTTGGATGAATAGTTAAAAATGATGAATTTTAATTAAAAACATCTTTTTTGACTAATTTATTTATATAATTTAATAATACATTATGTTTGTTAAAAATTCAAAATTTATTAAATATAAAATAATAATCCAATTAATTTCAACGGAATACATTTTATTTGTAATTTAGATATGAAATATTAATGAACATCTGAACATTGTCACATTAATACCTCAAATTATTACCACATATTGGATATTAGAATTGTTGGATCGAATAAGTAGATGTATATGTATATTAGATGGAACAATACAAGAGGGGGGTGAATTGTAGGTTTAAAAACCTTTGAGTTTTAGCACATAAGAGATTAGTTTAAAAGGTCTTAAACTAATAAAAATAAAAACACCCACAATTGTATTGAATATAAAAGGTATGATGTATTGTAATACTAATGAAATGTAAAACAATTGTATTCAAGATAAACACAATAATCAGAGTAATATAAAGATGAATGATTCTACCTTAAAGCGTATAGTATCAATTAATACAATATGTAATAGAATGGATGTAATTGAAACAATTACAAATGTATAAGAGATAGAAAAGGAAACAAAAACAATTTCCTTTCTAATACAAATAGCAGTGGAAATGTAAAAGAATTAAAATTCTTTTAACCCAAAGAGAATGGATATCCTTTTACCTAGGATAAAAGGTATGTCTCACCAACACCTCGGAGAGCCCTTGATACGATGATTAGTTCGTCTGTCTGCCTATCCCCGGAATCCCTTGATACGATGATCGGACTGTCTGTCTGCCTATCCCCAGTAGCTCTCAATACGATGATCGGACCGTCTGTCTGCCTATCCCCGGCAGCCCTCAATTTTGTAGGTAATCGGCACCTCTATCTTTCAATCACTTGAAAGACCTCGATACGATGATCGGACGCACAAAGCACAAAGTATGAGAGAAGTCACAACATCTCTCTGTAGAACTTAATAGAAGAAAAGTATCACAGTTGTATCACACTTGTTCTTAGTTTTCTATTTTTTATATCAGATTAAAATGACCTCCTACTTATAGGCCATGGGTTCCAACAGTCACATCTCCTCCAACGGTCATATTTCTCCGAACAATTCGGAGGGACTTGGACACCTGGCATCATAACAGTCATATTGAAATAGAAAGCATGAAATCATTTTGATTAGTTTGTAAATAACTCAATGACATCTTATTGGTTAAAAAAAGATATATGAATAAGCTAATCATGTGTATGATTTATAACGAAGCATGTGATTTTAACAAACTACCATAACAAGTATGTAATGAAATATATGAGAAGAAGAGACAATGCAATTTCCATATTCAGTACGATCAGTATTGTACGATTGTCATGGTCAGTACGATCAGTATGATCAGTACGATCAACATGGTCAGTACGATTATCATGATCAGTATGATCATTATGGTCAGTACGATCAGCATAATCAGTACGATCATTATGTTCAGTACGATCAGCATGATCAGTACGATACGATAGACAAGGTTAGTACTATTAACAAGACATTTGTGATTTCCAAAACAAAACAAAGAAGTCAAAAGAGGACATTTGACTCAACAATCTCCCCTTTTTGGAAAGCACAAATCACAAAATAAAAACTAAAAGAAATACTTATCTCCCCCTGAGTTATTGGAAACTCTTCTGAAAAAGAAATTGAATTCAACTAACTCCCCCTTAGGTATGGACTTTCCTAAGGATTGTATTCATAGATTTTCCTTAAGAGTGTTGTAAACCATTCTCCCCCTTTATAAAACATTCTCCCCCTTTATAAAACATTCTCCCCCTTTGTGATTTACAAAAAGAAAGGGGTAATCTTGAATTGTCTGAAAGAGTTAGAAAATAAACACAAGACAATGGATAAAAGAAATATTATTACGATAACAATCCACACTAAACATGAGAACAAATACAAGCCACTTTTTTTATCTTTCCTTCTTATTTTTGTTCAACTCATGAAGAACTTCCTTCATCTTTTTTATCTCCTTATTGTCTTCAGAAATAGCATGACCCTGAGACCTGAGAGGGTCTTGTTGATCGGCAAAGATTTGATCTTGATTTTTGATTGTCTCTTCCTGAACTTTGATTACTTCTTCAAGAGTATCAATTATATCTTCAAAATTCATGTTATCTTGGGATAACCCAGAGTTCTGTTTCATCAAGAGAACTATTTCATCTTTGAAAGATGAAACTTTCAAAAACTCAGCCTGAAAGGCATTCATTCTCTCTTGTAAGTCTTTTTCTGAAGGAACGTCAGCTCGTTGGGAAGACAAAAAATTCATCCTTACAACTGTTTCTCTATCAAGCATATTGAAATAAATTGAAATCTCATTTGACAACCTTCTTATATCTTCAATTTCTATCTCATGATCATTGATTGAGCTCTCTGTTTTGTACGACCACTTGGTCATCTTGTTGCAGGCCTTCTTATGAGCAACCAAACTCTCTGAAAGAACATTCAAATCTGCTTCAACTGACAAAATTTTCTTTCTTAATTCTTTTACAGAGCCAAACATATTCTTTTGATTGTCAGCAATAAAATCAATCTTCCCTTCCAACCTAGGGAAATATGAAATGGTCTTCTCAACCCTTCTCAAAACATGGACAATGTAATCACTCTTCTTGAGAGAGATTGTGTGTTCTGAATCAGTATCTTCATCGTACGATGCCAGTTCATTTGATCGGAATGAATCTACAACTGTATGTTTTCCTTTTTATTTTTCTTTCTCCTTTCTTTCTTCTTCCGCTTTATCACTAATGACAACAACTTTATTAGTGTGAGAGGATTGAGCACCTCGCTTATCTTGAGACGGAGTTCTATCCGGAGTTTCAGAATTCTCAAAAGGTGCTTGATCGGCATGAGGAACTTGTTGAATATCTTTACTTTTCTTTTGAGTTTATTCCTCTCTACTCTTCATTGAACTCTGAAGGAATTCTAATAGAAAATATTCTTCCACTTCTTCAACATCTTTTATTTCTTCAATCAATTGTTTTCCTTTTTCTTTCTCAGGAAGACTATGTATGATGGGATCTTGATGCACTTCTTCCATCAGTTGAGCACTAGAATCCTCATCCATTTTCAAGACATTATTGATATCAAAATCTAGAGCCTTTCTCTTCAAAATAGTTTTCTTTTTCTTTTCATCCTAAAGGGTTTTTTCTACCCTTATTCTTTCTATAAAAGCCTCAACCGGGTCAAGACCGAACTTTGGATCACCTTCCTTTCTCTGTTCCTTATCTGTTCTCCATTTGGCTACAACCTCCTTACTGTACTTTGGTTTCTTCTTAGGCTTTGAACTAGTTTACGGATCAAAATATTGAGTAAAAACAGCAGATTGAAAGTCTTTGGCTGGCCTAGGTGCCGATTGATTCTATGCTGATTCATCTTCTATATCTCTAACAAAATGTTCTGAATTCTGATCAAAACAAACATTTAACTTCTTCAAAGTACATTTGCTAATCCAGGAGGGCTTCAAATCTATCAACTTCCCTTTCAAAGGAATGTTTCAAAACATCATACTCTTGATAATAAACTTTGTATGAATAGCGGGATACATAATCAAATGATATTTTAATGCCCCTAAATTCAAATTCTTAATTGTTTCGAAAACATATCCCATGAGATTCACTTTTCTCATGCTGACGAGATAGAAAAACATGATGATATTAGAAACTTTCAGAGTTTCTCTATCCCATTATCTTGGGATAAGAAAACCTTGCATCCATAGCGCCCCAAACCTATTATCCGTTGAATGATGAGCCACTTTCCTTTTTTCTTCAATCACAAAAAACAGAGACTTCTCGGCACATTCTCTGTTAAATGTACCAACCTCTTCTGGTAATTTATGAGATGGATAGAAATAATCCCCTTTTATTGGGACATTAAGAAAATGTTCCCCTTGTTTCACAGACATAGATAGATTTCTATCATACACAAAAAAATTTATAGTCATGTCGTTGTCGAAAGATACGGTTTTATAAAACTGACAGACATCATCAAAGAGAACCAGATCTTGAGAAATAGGCATTTCAACACACAAATTCTCTCATCCTTTAAACAAGATAATCCTCTTGATAGTAGAATCATATGAATCAGAGAAGTCGCGAGAAACTAACCTCTCCCTTAAAAGGTCTTTTTCTGAGAAAGCCTTTGAGGACATCTCGGGAAGAGTGTTGGCAGAAGACAGAGACATAAGGATATTGTCGATGAAAGATCAAACGATGATTTAAAACAGTGGAGCAGAGCTTCGCCTCAAGACCTGAAAAAACGATGTGGGTTTGGGGAGGGGGAGGGATATTTATAGGCAATACAGGGGTGACCGTTGATCTTCTACGGTTAGGATTAGAGAAAAGAAGATCGATGGTTAGGATTAAAACGAAAACAAAAATACCTGCCAGAGAACATAAAGTTATTGTTGGTTTTAGTAAAGTTCAAAAGAAAACAAAAACGTTCGAAGTAAAAGAATACTATCAATCGTTATACCGATGGAAAACAAAGTTGTTACCATTAACTGACACGACAATGGAAAAGAATCTCATTACCATTGACTAAAAATATGATGGAAAACAATCTCGTTACCATGAACGGTCAGTACGATGGAAAAGAAATTCATTACCATCATCGGTCTATACGATGGAAAAGAAATTCATTACCATCATTGGTCGATATGATGGAAAATAATTTCATTGCCATCATTGGTCGATATGATGGAAAAGAAATTCATTCCCATCATCAGTCAATACGATGGAAAAGAAATTCATTACCATCATTGGTCGATACGATGGAAAAGAAATTCATTAAAACTGTCAATACGATAAACAGAAAAGTAAATGATAAGATAAAACTTTCAATATGATAAACAGAAAAGTAAATGATACGATAAAACTTTCAATAGGATAAACATAAAAATAAAAATACATACCAATTGATTAAAAAATTAAAGATCATAAGAAAAAAAAGAACATAATAAATGTCCTCCCCCTTTCAAAGGGAGTTATTTAATGTTGGGATAATCATAAAACATCAAGTAGATATGAATGATTATTTTAATGTAATCATTCCTAGCTTCTGTTTTATAAACTCAAATCTATTAGAAGGTAATGGATTTGTAAAAATGTCAGCAAGTTGTTCTTGCGTTCCGATGAATTGTAAAACAATATCTCCTTTTTATGTGTGATCCCTAAGAAAGTGATGCCTAACATCTATGTGTTTTGCATGAGAGTGGTGTGATGGGTTCTTACTAAGAGCTATGCCACTAGTGTTATCACATAGAATTTGAGTTTTGGAGAAACTCAATCAATAGTCAGTGAGTGTGTGTTGCATCCCCAATACTTGAGCACAACAACTTCTAGCTGCTACATATTCAGCATCAGCAGTGGATAGTGCTACTGAGTGTTGTTTCATACAGGACCATGAAACCAGAGAATCTACTAAGAAATGACATGTTCCGGATGTACTTTTTCTATCCATTCTACAACCACAAAAGTCAGCATCTGAAAAACATTTTAAAACAAAATCATTCCCAGAAGAGTAAAAAAGACCTAAATACATAGTGCCTTTTAAATACCGAAAGATTCCCTTCACGGATTTTAAATGAGACTCTTTTGGATTAGATTGATATCTTGTACATAAGCATAAAAAAAACATTAAGTCTGGTCGACTAGCTTTCAAGTATAGAAAACATCCTATCATACCTCTAAAGATTGTCTGATCGACTGGTTTCCCAGTTTCATCTAGATCAAGAGTATTTTTGGTCTCAATTGGAGTGCTAATACTTTTAGTTTTTTCATATCCATGCTTTTTGAGTAAATATTTTATATACTTGTGTTGAGATATATATGTTCCTTCTGGTATTTGAGAAATTTGAAAACCTAAAAAGAATGTTAACTCACCCATCATACTCATTTCAAACTCAGATTTCATTAAATTTTTAAAAGAATCAGTTAATGATTTCTATGTTGATCCAAATATGATGTCATCAACATAGATTTGAACAATCAAAACATTTTTGTCTTCCATTTTTATAAAAAGGGTTGGATCTACTGTACCTTTTGTATAATTTTTTTGTAAAAGAAATCCAGTATGTCTATCATATCATGCTCTAGGGGCTTGTTTAAGACCATATAGAGCCTTGGTAAGTTTAAAAACATGATCAGGATGTTATGGGTCTTGAAAACCAGGATGTTGTTCGATAAAAACTTCTTCCTGAACAAAACCATTTATAAATGCACATTTTACATCCATTTGAAATAGTTTGAAATTAAAGTATGCTGCAAAGGCTAATAGAATATGAATAGATTCAAGTCTAGCTATAGGGGCATATGTTTCTTCATAGTCTATTCCCTCTTGTTGATTGTAGCCTTTAGCAACAAGGCTTTCTTTATTTCTTACAATGATTCCATTTTCATCACATTTGTTTCTGAAAACCCATTTTACACCAATTACAGTTGTTTCTTTAGGTATATCAACTAAAGTACAGACTTGATTCCTCTCAAACTCATTTAGTTCATCTATCATTGCATTGATCCAATCATAATCACCTAAGGCCTCACTTGGACATGTAAGTTCAAATTGGGAAAGAAAATCAAGTTGTTCTACTTCATTTCTTAAGGAATTTCTGGTCCTTATAGGTTGATTTACATCACCAATGATGTTATCACTGGGATGATTCCTAAGAAACAATTTATTTGGGTTTTGTAAAACCTCTTCATCAATATATTGTAGAAAATCTTCCATGGTGAAAGTTTCAGAAGTATTTTCTTGAATATTTTCCTTATCAGAAGGATCTTCTATCTAATGTTGATAATCAGTTTTTGAAAACACATCCGAGGATGTAGGATTGGGTTGGTTGAAAAAAAAAGGATCTGATTCATCAAATTTTACATGTACTATTTCCTCAATAGTATAAGTGTTTTTATTGAAAACTCTATAAGCCATAGAGGTTGTAGAATAGCCTAGAAAGATTCCTTCATCAGATTTTGGTGAAAATTTGTGTAGATTATATTTTTTATTCATAATGAATACTTTGCATCCAAAAACATTGAAGTATGAAACTTTAGGTTTTCGGCCAGTCCATAACTCATAAGGGGTATTATTAAGAAATGGTCTAGTTAAGACACAATTTATAGTATAACAAGCAATACTAACAGCTTCAGCCCAGAAGTGCTTTGCTATTGAGTATTCACTAAACATGGTTTGAGTCATTTCCTAAAGAATATGATTTCTTCTTTCAACAACACCATTATGCTGACGAGTTCTTGGAACTGAAAAATTGTGAGTAATACCTTTCTTACTACAAAAAGTTTCAAAATCTGAATTTTCAAATTCACCACCATGATCACTATGAATAGTTATCAATTGTATGTTTTTCTCATTTTTAACTTGGGCTCTAAAAGTTTTGAAATAGGAAAAGGCTTCAGATTTCATTGTGAGAAAGTTGACCTATGTAAATCTAGTAAATTCATCAACTAAAACAAATACATAGTATTTGCCTCCAATGCTTTCAGATTGTGTAGGACCAAAGAGATCCATATGCACTAGCTGTAATGCATTAGAAGACGAAACTTCATTAGTTGATTTAAAGCTAGTTTTATGTTGCTTTCCAAAATGACAAGGATCACAGACTTTTGAAAAATCATATCTAAGATCTGGTAGACCCTTAACAAGTCTTTTCATTGAGAGTTTACTAACGTTTCTCAAATTACAATGTCCTAGTCTTCTATGCCATATCCAAGATTGGTCTTCTATTGCACTTAAGCAGGGTAAGTTTTGGCTCCTGAGGTCTTCTAAGTTAATAGTGTAAACATTCTCTTGCCTATGGGTATATAGAATGAACTCATCCTTGGAATTATGAACTAGACACTTATCATTTCTAAAATTCACAAGGTAACCTTCATCACATAACTGACTTATGCTGATGATATTTTTCCTAGAAATTTAACAAACAAAACATTTGAGATAAGAAATTTTCCAAGTAAAACGATATTACCTATACCAACAATCTTTCCATGATCATTATATCTGAAGGTAACTTTTCCACCTTTTGTTTTGATAACCTTTTCAAAGAGATCTTTGTTTCCGGTCATGTGTCGAGAAAAACCACTATCCATGTACCAAATATTATTATTAGTACACACCTCATTTTCCTGAAAAAGAAACAATTAGTTTTTAGGAATCCAAACTTGTTTGGATCCAGAAAGGTTAGATAAAAGAATTTTAGGAATCCACATTTTTTTTGCAAAATGAGCATTATGAAATCCAAATGATTGAATTCTGTTAAGAGAACAATCTCTTCTCTACTGTCCTCCACATTGACACTTAGAAAAAAAAGAGGTTTTTTGAGGAACAAAAGAGTTATTACTAAAAACATGTTTGGAATGAGTATAACCAAGACCAGAACGATTTCTAAAAGGTCTAATTTGATAATACATCTTGTCAAAGTTTTCCTTCTAATGAGTAAAGTTTGAAAACATTTTTTCAAGGAAAAAATTTCTGACTTTTGTTTTAAAACCAAATTCTTATTTTCCAAAACATTTGAATTTGAACTAGAGTAAGGCTCTAAAATATTTTTCTTTGAAATTAAATTTTCATGATCCTTAGAACGTTTATCCTTATCAGATTTGACTTTCTCAAGGGTTTTTAAAATACTTTCAAAATCAGATGTTTTCACATCAAGATCTTTAGAAAGATCTAACACTTCTTTAGTCAGGATTGTAATTCTAGAATTTGCTTTATCAAGCTTCTTCATGAGTTTTGAATTTTCATTTTCAAGTAATTTAGAAAATCTAGATACTTCTTCAACAGTAGGTAAAGTATCATCTTATGATGATGAAGATTCATCATTTGAAAATTCATAATATCTATTATCAGTACAATTTTCATTCAAAGAGACATTTGTAATAGCTTCAACATTGTGTACGTTAGCCATGAGACAATGATCTTCAACTGGTAATCTGGCTATAAGTCCAATATTTTTATGTCCTGAGGACGCATACTCTGAAGAATCATCTGAAGAATCACTACAACTTTCACTCCAGGTATCATTTACCTTCAAAACATTCTTTGTCTTATAAAACCATTTTCTGTTTCTTTCAGAGTGTTTCTCCTTTCTGTATTTCCTCTTCAGTAAAGTACAATCAGGCCTTATATGTCCTGCTTTCATACATTCATAACAAGTTACCTCTGAATCTTTCTTATTATTCCAATATTTCTTTTTGAATATATATTGGAAGTCTTTCTTTCCCACAATCTTGTTCATTCTTCGAGCAAGATTGGATAACTCATTATCTGAAAGATTACAATCACTTGAATCAGATGTAACTATCTTGGCTTTGGATCTTGTAAGCCTTTCAGGTGTTTTAGCTTTATACACAAAGGATACACTTCCATTCCCATTATTCTTCTTGTTGAAATCAGCATCTCTCTTCATTCTTGTCTCGTGCTGTAGAAGAGTTCAAAAGAGTTCATCAAGAGTAATCTGAGAAACTTTTCTATTTTCGTCAATATCTGTCCTTTTTGACTCCCATTCATTTGGAATTATATCTATAATTTTATCAATAAGAGCTTCATCATCAAGACCTTTGTCTCCCAAAGTTTTTAAGATGTTGACGATTTTCATAAACCTTTGTTGCACTTTATATACTGGCTCTCCATAAGGAAAAACAAACCCATGATACTCTGCTTGAAGAATTTCTATTCTTGTTTATATAACCTTGGATATACCAAGATGAGTGACTTCCAATTTCTTCCAAATATAGTTGGCTGCTTCACATGAAGATATCTAACTGTATATATTCCTGGTCATAGAGCATAAAAAATTATTCCATACCTTATAATTCAGTTGATATTCTTGCTTCTCTTGGTTAGTGAATGTACTGACTTCTTTTTCAAGAATTTTATAACCTCCAGTAAGCATAATAAAATTGTCTACACCACTGTTGATAACAAACGTCTTCATACGATCTCTCCATTACTCATAATCATTCCCATCAAATATAGGTGGTCTAGAAGGATTCAGATTTTCTATTGACCCAATATTCATTCCTGCCATCTAATACAACAAAAACATTTCCACTCCGCACGTTAGTGTAATAAGTAGTTAAAAATAGTAATATGAAAAAAATAAAGCTTTTGATACAAATCAGTGGAAAACCTCCTCTGATAAAAATTGTTGGATAGAATAAGTGGTTGTATATGTATATTAGATGGAACAATACAAGAGGGGGGTGAATTATAGGTCTAAAAACCTTTGAGTTTTAGCACATAAGAGATTAGTTTAAAAGGTCTTAAACTAATACAAATACAAACACCCACAGTTTTATTGAATATAAAAGGTATGATGTATTTTAATACTAATGAAATGTAAAACAATTGTATTCAATATGAACACAATAATCATAGTAATATAAAGATGAATGATTATACCTTAAAGCGTATAGAATCAATTGATACAATAAGTAATAGAATGGATGTAATTGAAACAATTACAAATGTATAAGAGATAGAAAAGGAAACAAAAAAAAATTTCTTTTCTAATACAAATAGCAGCGGAAATGTAAAATAATTACAATTCTTTTAACCCAAAGAGAATGGATATCCTTTTAACTATGATAAAAGGTCTGTCTCACTAACACCTCGGTGAGCCCTCGATAGGATTATTGGTTCGTCTGTCTGCCTATCCCTGGCAGCCCTCGATACGATGATCGGATCGTCTATCTACCTATCCCCGGAAACCATCTATATGATGATCGGACCGTCTGTTTGCCTATCCCCGACAGCCCTCGATTTTGTAGGTAATCGGCACCTCTGTCTTTCAATCACTTGAAAGCCCTCGATACGATGATCGGACGCACAAAGCCCAAAGCATGAGAGAAGTCACAGCATCTCTCTCTAGATCTTAATAGATGCAAAGTATCACAGTTGTATCACGCTTGTTCTTTGTTGTCTGTTTTTTATCTCAACTTCAAATGACCTCCTATTTATAGGCCTTGGGTTCCAACAGTCACATCTCCTCCAACGGTCATATTTCTCCAAAAAACTCGGAGGGACTTGTACACCTGGAATCATAACGGTCATATTGAAATAGAAAGCACAACATCGTTTTGATTAGTTTGTAACTAACTCAACAACATCATATTGGTTAGAACAAGATATATGAATAAGCTAATCATCAGTACGATTTATAATGAAGCATGTGTTTTTAACAAAGTACCGAAACAAGTATGTAATAAATTATATGAGAAGAAGATACAATGAAATTTCCATATTTAGTACGATCAGTATTGTACGATTGTCATGGTCAGTACGATCAGTATGATCAGTACGATCAGCATGGTCAGTACGATCAGCATGATCAGTATGATCATTATGGTCAGTACGATCAGCATGATCAGTACGATCATTATGGTCAGTACGATCAGCATGATCAGTACGATCATTATGGTCAGTACGATACGCATGATCTGTATGATATGATAGACAAGGTTAGTATGATTAAAAAGACATTTGTGATTTCCAAAACAAAACAAAGAAGTCAAAAGTGGACTTTTGACTCAACAAGAATTAAATTAATTTCCCCTATAATATGAATTGAATTAAGAATAATGTATTTAAATAGCTTTTATAATGTGTAAAAGTTATATTCTAATAGTTTCAACTTAATTTCTCCCAAAAATAACTACTAAAACTGATTAAATTTTTTTTTCAGTTGTTAAGGTAATAATAAGATTAATAGGACATTATACATTAATATTAACTGGAATATCCTATTAACCTATCCAAACCATATTTTATGGCCATATATCCGTTTATAATCATATATGATTCCATAATAGTCTACTTATACACCGTGGGAACAATAAATACCTTTGGATTAATCAATTCATTTCAAAAAAATATAGTGTTCATCATTTCCCTCCATTATAAAAAGGCCACCACTTATCCCCCATATTCACTCCACTAAATGAAATTATGTTCATACAATATCATCCCAATTAATTCCCTAAAATTCCTACATTACACCTTGAAGAGACCCTTTCGGCCAAAATCCTACTATGGAATCCCTTTTTATAGACAAAAAGGTGTTACTCAAATAAGTGGAAACATCCTTCCTCCAGCTCTTTTACATTATTTTGTTTTTCCTGCACCAAAATTATTATCATTAAATTATCATATTATATCACCATTATACTAAATATACTTATATTTCTTTATTATAAGGCTTATTACTGAAAATAAGAACACTTATATCCAATGGGTAACAAACTTACCATTCTCATGTGAGGCGAATAGCAACCTCATGAAAGGACATGGTTCATTAAACCATTATCACTTATCATGGTTTGTAATTATTATTGAAACTATTTTTTTATTTGATAGATATTATTTTTATGTTTTATTTATTATTATTTTTTTATTTAAATCCCCACCTTTCATACATTCCATTTATTGTAATTACGATAATTTTATTTTGGGGAGTGTGGACTACAATCCCCTAAAGTGACGTGATTCCTTCATACACTACATGGATTTTATTTAGTATGGTATTACTAAATATATACAATAACATGTAATAATTAATATACTATAAATATTTTATATATATATTCACACACATATATTTTTTTTACTTTCATTAATTTAATATTACAATGAAAACTAATAACATTGTTCATGCATACATACAACCTACCATCTCCATGAACGGAGTATTTAATTACATATTACTATATTATATAGATTATTATAAATATATATATATATATTTATTATAAATTATACTTATATCATGTTTGACATTCTAGAAATCATGATATTTTTATTATTAAATATAATATAAAAAATTATTTCAAATGTGAAAAACAATCTAGACATTACCTGAAGTGAAACAATAACATTGAATTGTTAATAAAAGGGTACAATAAAGTCCTAAGAAACCATACATGGTATTATATTTAAGAATAACGATCTATAATGTATTTATAATAAAATAATTATTATTATAAATTAGTTTTTTTTAGTGAGAATAAAATAAAATCATAATCCAAGGGAATTTCATCTCACTTTTTATTTCAGTGAGATACATGTCTTATTCACAACTCATTTCGATATTGTTGAGTATATACATCCCATGGATGCATTATATTATTTTTATAATGATATTTAATGTTATTTACATATCCATTTTATGAAATTTATTTAAGGGGGTTTATGTTTCAAAAGATACCAAATCGTTATATTAATTTTGATTCAATATTCTTTCTTTGAGACACATGCCATGTTATTCACCGATATTATTCCATGAGTTGTATATAATTAATTTTCAATTCAATAAAATTAATCACAATATATTCATGATATTTTAATTTTCCTTTAATGTTCTTATTTCCATAATGTTATGATTCAATGTGACCAAATTGGTCACATTTTATTGTTACAATCTAACCATTTATCGTGATTGTTTAGGATTATGCTTCCCTTGATTTGATATTATGATCCATCCCTTATTAAATATCCTAGGTTTTAATAGCCTACTTCTATTCATGTTACATCCATGTAATAGTAAAATTATTCCTCTTTTGTTACCTAATGTGATCATGAATTGTTTTTTCATAAACTCCAACATTACTACACCTTTTGGTAAAAAATATGTGTTCTATCATAACATCGATTTATAAATGGATTAAAAAATAGTATATTATTTCTTATGATCTAGAGAAGAAATTTTTACCATTGTTTTACCTTTTAAACACATTTTTTTATAATATTAATCTTTTTTTCATTTTTAGGATGTGCCATTTTTTGATTTTTTTTACTATATTAAATGAATGTTTAGAATTTACGAATTTACACACCATCATGATCTCCATTCCATTAATGATCCATTTAAACTATTAAGAATATATTTTTAAAAAAATTTAATTCTTCCCTACTGTTATTTAAATTTATTGGTTTTAATGTAATATTTAATAAAAAATTATTTTCAAAATTATTATATCTTTTAATAATGTTTTAAATGATTTTCAAAACTGCCTTTAAAGGTTTTCAAAAATGTTCTCTTTGAAGAAAATAATTTTAATGATTAGAAATTTTATATTATATGTTTTCAATGTATTTTAAAAATATGGTTTTAAAAATGTGTTTAACATTCTTTAATATTATTTAATGGAGAAATTTTCAATTTTGGTTAATGATTTCTTTCTATTATTTCATTGACGCCTTTAGAATCTAATGTTAGAACCTTATATATGATAGCATGTGTGACACACATCTTCAAGGACGTAAGGTAACATAATATCAAAATACATTATTATATATTTACTATTTAAAATGGATTCAATATATTACAATTCTTACAGCACCAAGTTAGTGTGTCTTACACACAAGAGTGCCTTGAAAGCTTTCATTACACATTATAAAGAGTTTTATTGAACAATAATATATTATTAAAATATAATGAGATAGAAACACGACATTAAATTATTATTTATGGATATTAATAAAAAAGATTATTAAAATTATGGTTTAAAAAATTATATAATGAATTAATTGGTTACAAATTAATTGGAAAGGAAAATAATAAGCAATTGAATCTAAAGTGAATATTTTTTCAAAAAAAATTAGTTGTCTACTCAGAATGTTGTTTAACACTAATATATTAAATTAATTACATTTAGTGTGTGATATTAATTTAACATACATATTATCTATTCTATCGTGAATTTTTAATATTCATCCATTATGATGTATTGACATGATATTAATACAAAATCTATGTTATTCATAAAAATCTATAATTTTTAAATAAAATTTTACAAACATTAAATAGAGAACTCATTTTAAACATGAATCTAGAAACACAAATTTATTAACAATTCCATAATAAACGTAATATTCTAAATCTAATCCTATTAATTAGGTTACAGTGAATATTTATTCTATTTTTGAAACATTTTATTCTTCATGAATAGATAAAAATATTTAATATTAATTTAAAATTATTTTTTCATCAAATTTATTAATAAGAAAAATTATATAGGATTAAATTTTGAATTAGAAACTGTTATTATAAATTAATATAATGTGTTTCATTGGAATGAATTTCACTTTTAGATTGAATATAAATAATAGAAATGTTTTAGATATTTTTTCTTTAAAATATTGTACAGTCTCCTCCCATTTGGTATGAATTTTAAATTAATTTATACTAATTATATTATTTTAATTTAGAAAAATGGATTCCATAATCATTATAATCATAATTAAAAATTTCTGATAAGATAATCTTTTGTTGACCAAAACGATTAGATAATGTGATTACAATTAATTTCAATTATTAAACCAAAATTAATCTTAATAAAGAAGTAAACCTTAATCATTAGGGACAAAATATCTATTCCACGTGTCCAAAAACGATTTTATCTCCATAATTAGTCCATTAACCATATATTATTGGGTTTTTTTTGTTTTTTTACGACTTATTATTGGTAAAAACGTTGTGACACCTATCTTCTTTTCAAAAATAACAAACGTGTCCTTTTATCCCTTATAAAAGTCCACCACATCTCCCCATTACCCATAAAACCCAATCCTCAATGGATAGCCCAATAATATCCCAAATAAATTCCCATTGTCTTTTACATAGACCATTAATCATAACTTGTAAGATCAAAATAAGAATACAAAATCTAAATTACAATAGTGGGTCAATTCTAAGTCTAAAAACATTCTTTTTTGACATTATGGAAAACGTTGTTAACAATGTTAAACAAGGTAAATTCACAGGACCTCTTTTAGTTCAAAAAACATGCTAGGTTCCTAAAATGATCTTCCAAAAATTAAACAAAAGGAATGTTTACAAGGAAAATATTATACCTTAAACAGTATAGAATCTTACATATAAGATTATTCAAAAGAACAAGAAAGTATAAGAAGATTATACATTCTTCCATTATCAAAACACATCGGAAATAACCATGAAACAAAACAAGTAACATGTATGAAATCTTTTATCCCAAAGAGATGGGTATCCAATAACTATGGGAAATGGTCTATTGATTTATACATTCAATAAATTCTATCTTACCCACTCCAAGGTATTCCCTCGATAGGAATACGAAAATCTATCTTGCTGCCCTTGCAATCCCAAGAACTTTAAGGTAGTCAGAACCTCTACCATCCTATCCAAGGAAGTCCTAGATCTTTGTAGTATTCAGAACCTCTTACTTCATATCCACTAATTTCCTTGATTGTATATAGAACCAATAGTAGTTGGACAATAGAAGATAAATAAGATGTTTAGTACGCACAAGGCATGAGATTCTCCCTCTCTAAAAAATCACATCAGCAGTATGAAATATCTAGAGTGGTAAATAGGTCTTAGTCATGTTGAGCTTGTTAAAGTCACCTCTTATAAATAGGCACTTCTCCAATGGTCATCTCCCTCCTCCAACGGTCATATTTTTACTCAAATTTTGGACGGACCTATACACGTGTCACTAAAACAATGGTAAGTTAGCAACAGAATTTACTACATAATTTCCTAACTATAACAATTGTATATAAAATATGTTTGATTATTCAAAATTATATTTCATAGTCTAAGGAAAAAATGTTCGGTGTCTCTGAAAATAATAATTTATAGACTATAAATCATTGATATTCGAATTCTATTTTTCCAATAAATTCAAAACTTCATTTATATTGATTTTGGAATTTGAATTCTAATTAATTCAGAGTTTGAATTCATTGGAATTAAGAGTAATAATTCTAAAGAATTCAAAGTCAGAATAATGAGGGATCTGAAGTCTAAATTCTGAGGAATTTTGAGTCTGATTTTAAAATATTTTGAATTCTAAATTTCAGAGTAATTGGAGTCCAATTTTCAGAAAATTAGTATTCTAATTTTCATAGAATTTTGATTCTGATTTTCAGAGAATTCAGAGTCTGTATATCATTGAATTTGGAGTTTGAATTTCAGAAAATTCTAGGTATGAATTTCAATGAATTCAATGTCTGTATTTCAGAAAATTCAGAGTCTAAATTTCAAGGAATTATGATTCTGAATTTTAGAGAATTCAGATTATAGATTTCATAGAATTCAGAGTATGAGTTTTAGAGAATTCAGAGTTTAATTTTAGAGAATACGGAGTCTGAATTTCAGAAAATTTTGTGTCTGGATTTCAGAGAATTCAGATTCTCAAAACAGAATACTCTATAGCGATGGTTTTTTAGGATTCCAAGGATATAGATATGAAACTAAATTTTAACCATTATGAAAAAAAAGATTTAGATTTGGAGAAACTATAAAATGAATAATGATAAAATAGGTATGGATAAATTTCCTTCTTGAAGGAAAATATTCTTTATTAAGATAAAACATAGGGAAAATATGATTTGCCTTAAGATAGATTGTCAGTGATTTTCAAAACATAGCATAATAGAAAATTCATAAGGAAACCTTATAGACTCAAAAATATCCCAATTTTTGGCAAGCACGGACATCCTTACGAAAAAGAATATTATTAAATAGAGTTTTTCATTAGGAAAATAAAAGAAAACATATCTCCATTTTCATATGAATCGTAGTGAATATGACTTACTCCCACTGAGGTTTTGAAATCCCTATAGATCATACTGTAGATTTCCTAAATGGTATTTTACATTTTCATGCATACAAAAATCTTCTTTGATAAGAACATTTCAATAGATGAACTCCCCCTTATGTAAGGAAATATCTTCATTACGTAATTTTTTTGACCATTCCTTTCTCCCCATTTTTATTTTATAAAAGGAATAAAGGGAATGGAAAAAATATGGTACATGAAAAATTAGTACTAAAAAACTAAACCAATATGCTGAATAAGAAAAATTCCATTATGACTGAAAGAATTGCAACGTAGAAGAAAATACAACAAAAGATCAGAATGGGGTAGAATTATCCTTCTTTCTCCATCGAGATTAACTTATTGGCAATGGTTTTCAGCTCCATTATCTCCTTGGGATATTCTTCTACATGCTTGAGCATCTGATCCTGATCTTCATTTTTCACCACTAAGGATTTCATTATTTCTTCCTTATCATTATGAATATATTCCTGAGCCTTCCAAACATCATCTTGATTAACTATATTTTCATCAAACTCAATTCAGAGATCAATTTCCCACATCCAATTAATTGCCACTGAATTATGCTTAATATTAAAGTCTGTAACTTATTGGATCCATGTTTTTTGTTCTAGATTCATATTTTCCTGAATACACTTAGTAAGATAATCAAGTTTACCATCATCACTGTAAAAACCATCCATCACATTATATTTATATTCATCAAGGGCTCTCATATCATCGATTGTCTTCCATGACCAACTTGTAATATTCGTGCATGATCTTTTATGAGCTTCATATTCAATAAAGAATGTTTTGAAATCTGTCTCAAGCTTTACAAACTTATCCATAAGCATGGTGAATGAATCTAGAATCTGATTAAATGAGTGATTAAGCATCTAGAAGCTCGAGTATATTTGTAGTAATAAGGGAATCATTTCAACCATCATCTTCAAATATTGTACCACAAAATCATTTATAAAGGAACACAGTTATGAATTAGAGTGTTGGGTTGGTGAGGATTATTTTTCAATCTCTTCATATTTCGTCTTTAATGAATCACCAAAACCATTTTTTCTCCAAAAATTTACCAGGTGTATCTACCAACACATATTTTTCCTTATCAGGCATTATAATGATCTCTTCTACATTGGTTTATTCATTCCCACTATCTAATAATCGAACAATCTTATCTTTTTAATGGTTTTATTTTTAATGACCTACCATAATATCCTAGGGATTAATGAAGTCATGGATTCTACTTTCATCTTTAGATAACTTATTCACTTCTTCCTGGCCTTTTTCTTCTTTTCATGGAGTATCATGTTTTAAATATTCATCTTTAGATGTTCGGATTGATACTTTTTTCAAAAGGAATCTATTTCTCTTGATAATATTATACATTACTTATCATGACTTTTGTATCACCACGTCCTTATTATTATTATTATTCTAATTCTTCTTCTAGAATCACTACCATATTTCTTAGAGTCATTGGAAGTGGTTCGTTCAAAAATTATTCTGGCACTTGGTGTTTTCAGAGGCTTTTTTAGCATCTTTAAGAAGAGATTGAACGATGTCAACCTCTGACATCTTCTTCATATCTTTGTTTTCATTATCTTGATTCTCAAGACCTTCATCAGCCTTTATGTTAATATATTCCCCCCTCGTAGTATCTAAGACAAAGTAGGCTCCCCTTCTATATAGTTATTCTTTTCCTCTCCACACATATTTTATACATCATTAGGTTAGGTGTTTTTAAACATTGTTTTGGGGGTGTTGATTGAGTTTCCTTAGCCACATGTATTTTACATTTTTCTTCCAGCTCATTTCTCTTCCTCTTACTTCCACCCCTCTTGGAATTCTCACCCACTTCTGGTATCATTGATAAATATTCTACTTCTTCTTCAGGAATCTCATTAAATTATCTGGATTCATAAGAGAAGTCAGCCTTCATCTTCTCAAGGTATCATCCCACAGAATCATAACCATTTGATTTTTAGCATAGAACTACATGGTATTTTGAACAATTCTAAACAAAGAACTATAATTTTGGAGGGAATGTCCAGATAAATGATAATTTGAGATATAAAATTTCTTTTCTTGATATTCTAAATTGTAATCAAGAGACTCATCACCAGATTTATCTTCCTGAAGTTTAACATAAAATCCAAAATATATATATGTCACTTTTCTTCAGGGTATACTCATCTCTTATTCCTGGAATAATAAAACCTTGAACACATATTCGAGAATCTGGAAATTTTTAGATATATGGATAAACTTTGGAGTCATTAGTTCATTCAAGCCAAGGCATTCTAAATCATTTTCATTGTAAAATGAACCTGATACTTCTTTTAATTTATGGGTGAAATTTTCAACTTCACCTTCATATAGAATTATAGTTATAATTGCAGCCTTAGAGTAGAAATGGGGGTAAGCCTTTACATAACTCATAAAGGAAAACTTATCTCTCCCTCCTTTGTTGAGAAATCATACTGATACGTAAAATTCAACCAATAACTCCAGATAAACTGGATCAGGTGCCTTCAGTTTTCATATACATAGTCATTCCCAACCATTCTTCTTGATGTACATTGAAATAATTAAATCATACTTAGAAATGAAATTCAAAATGAATGACCTATGCTCGTATATCTTTCATTCACACATTTCCATTATATTAGACATTTCTTTTGGTGGAGAGGCTTCAATAGAGATTCTGAACTATGGAAAACATGAAGATCTCAAACGACCTTATGAAGGGGGGGGGGAAGAACATCGGCATGTGAAGGCATTAAAGATCGATGTGGGGAAACCAAAAGGGGGTCCTTATATAGTGGTTTGAGATGATTTTTCAAATTCATTGATTGATTCAACAGTTGAAAAACTCTTGATTAGATCTGATAGTTGAGATGATAGTCGAAGATAGAATTTGGAAGTTTCTAATATTTGGAGGTTTTTAAGATAAACATTCAGATTTAATGAAAAGTGAATCCGAAAATTTTTCTAAAACAAGATAAAAATACCAACATGTAAAAAGATGATTAGGAAAATTTAAGAAACAAGACAAACCTTCTGGATATCAATGAAAATTTTTCTTAATAAGGAAAATTTTTCATTGTTAACATTATACTTCTAAAAACATAAAATATTTTTAAAAATATTTTTTGATTAAAAAATATTTTGGATATAAAAAATCTAATTACGAATAATTTGATTACAAAAAAAGGAAATTTTGAAAATTTTGATTACATGAAATATGATTATGAAAATTTTTATTACAAAAATATATGATTATGAATATTTTAATTAAACAAAACCGGATTTAGAAGCTTATAAGTAGGAAAAGGGAAAAATTGGCTAATAAGAAAATGCCCCACTCCTATGAAAATGGTGTTTCTTAATATAAGAATATAGGTTTCACGAATAAGTTAATGTAGAATATTACCTAATGGTTATCTTTCCTAACATCATTTTAATGTCTTAAAATATATCGGAGGGTATTGATTTTGTGAAAATATCAGATAGTTTATCTTGCATTCTGATATATCGATGACTGATATCGTCATTTTGTGTGTGGTCCCTAAGAAAGTGATGCCTAATATCTATGTTTTTTTAATTAGAGTTATGTATAGGGTTTTTACTTACGGAAATGGCACTAGTGTTATCACAAAATATTTTTATTTTGATAAAACATATACCATAGTCTGTGAGTGTGTGTTGAATCCACAATAAATGAGCACAACAACATGCAGCTGCTACATATTCATCTTCAGAAGTGGAAAGTGATATCAAGTGTTGCTTTTTACATGAAAAATAAACTAATGAATCTCCTATGAAATGACATGTTTCGAATATACTTTTCATATTCTTTCTACATCCACCAAATTCAGAAACCGAAATTTTGTTTAAAACAAAAACATTTCTAGTTGTATATAAGATTCCTAAATCCAAAGTTCCCTTAAAGTAATAAAAAAATTATTTTCACACCCTTTAAATGAGATTACATAGGATTGGATTACTATCTTGCACATAAGAATACAGAATACATTAAATATGAATGACTATCTGTCAAGTATAATAGAATTCCTATCATACCTCAAAATGATGATTGATCTACTGGTTTTGCAACATCATCAAGATCAAGTTATTTTGAGGTACCAATGGGAGTACTAATTCTTTTATTGTTTTCATATTCATATCATATTTAATAAACATTTGTTTGGATATTTTTTTCTGGTTTTTGAAAAATTTGAAAATATCAATAAAATGTTAACACACCCATCATACTCATTTCAAAATCATATTTCATTAGATTTGAAAAAAAATCAGTTAATGATTACTGAGATGAACCCAATATAATGTCATCAATAGAGATTTTAAAAATAAAAATATTTTTCATATCTTTCATTATAACGAGGGTTGGCATAGAATTTCTTTAAAGTGATTGTTTTGTAACAAAAATCATCTAAGTCTATCATACCATGTTATTGGGGCTTGGTTAAGTCTATAAAAATCCTTGGTAAGAATGAAAACATGTTTCGGATGTCTTGTATCTTCAAAACAAGGAGGTTGTTCAAAAAACATCCTCTTTAACATATCAATTATGGAATGCACATTTAACATCCACCTGAAAATGATTAAATAAATTTATACAAAAAATGGAAAGTAGAATATGAATAGATAGAATTATAGCTACTAAAGCATAGGTTTCTTCATTGTCTATTACTTCTTGTTGATTATAGCCTTTAGAAACTAATCTAACTTTTTTTCAAACTTTGATTCCATTTTCATCACAATTATTTTTGAAGACCTATTTTACTCTAATATAAGATGTTTCATTTGGTTATTCAACCTTGGTCTATACATTATTACTTTCGAATTCATTTATCTCATCTTTCCTAGGTTTTATCCAATCATTATCACATAAATCATTATCAGTGATTTTTGGTTCTAATTGAAAATGGAATTCTAGATGTTCTATTTCATTTCATATGGAACAACTATTCCTTAAATGTTGATTTACTTCACCAATGATACTATCATTGTGAAGATTCTTATGAAACTACTAATTTAGGTTTTTTAAAACTTGTTCATCATCCTATGGTAGGAAAGCTTATGAGGTAAATGTCTCAGAACAATTCTCTTGAACATTTTCATTATCAGAAGGATCTTCTATCAAGGGTTGAAAATTAGTTTTTTAAAACACATCCGAATATGTATGTTGAGTTTGTTTAAAAAAAGGGATTAGTTTCATCAAATATAACATGTACCATTTCATCAACAGTACAATAGTTTTTATAAAAATCTCTATAAGCATTAGAAGTTAGGGAGTAGACTAAGAAAATTCCATCATCATATTTTGGTGCGAATTTAGGTAAATTTTCATTAGTATTCAGAATGAATACATTGTATCCAAATACCTTGAAGTAGTAAATTCAATGATTTCTACGATTCCATAACTCATTGGGTGTTTTATTAAGAAAAGGACAAATGAAAACTAGATTTATAGTATAACAAGCAGTACATACAATTTCATCCAAAAAATGATTAGCTACTAAATATTTACTCAACATTGTTCTAGTTATCTCTTGAAGAAATATATTTCTTCTTTCAACAACACCATTTTGTTTCGGGGTTCTTGGTGCAAAGAAGTTATGAGTAATTACTTTTCTACAACAAAAAGTATCAAAATCAGAAATTTGGAATTCTCTTCAATGATCACTATGAATAGTTATCAATTGATGGTTTTTATCATTTATAACATGGGATTTAAATATTTTAAAATAAAAAAAATCATCATATTTCTTGGATAGAAAATAGGCCCACATAAATCTACTATAATCATTAACTATGAAATACACATAGTATTTTCCTCCAATGTTTCCAGTTTGTGATGGACTCAAAATAAACATATGCACTGACTGTAATGCATTATAAGTTGAGACTTTGTCGAAAGATTTAAATCTAGATTTAGGTTTCTTTACATATTGATAAGGATCAAAAACTTTTGTAGAATCATATCTAATCTCTGTTTGATCCTTAACAAGCCTTTTCATAAGGAGATTACATAAGTTATAAGGATACAGTGTCCAAGACTCCTACTCCATAACCAAGATTGTTCTTCCATTGCACTAACGAAAGGTTATTCTTTGCTGCTATAGTCTTCTATGTTATGTGTGTATACATTATCTTGCCTATGGGCTGAAAGAATAAACTCTTCCTTCGATTTGTGTACAATGCACTAATAATTCCAAAAATTCCCAAGGTAACCTTCAACACATAATTGAAATATGTTAATGAGGTTGGGCTTAAGTCCTTTAGCAATTAAAACATTTGAAATCAACGTTTTTTAAAGAATAACAATGATACATATACCAATAATTTATCCCTTAGCATTATCTCTAAAATTTACATTTCCTCCATAAATCATTATAATCATTTCAAAGATGTTTTTGTTACCAGTCTCTTTCTAGGAAAATCCACTATCCATGTACCACTTATTGTTGTTGGAAATATCTTGATGTTACAAAAAATAAGGGTATCAGAAATTATGAATCTAAACATTCTTGGATCTGGAAATTTCATAATGAAAAAATTTAGGTGTCCATATTTTCATGGAATAATAATCTTGAAGAAAACATAAATACTAAGTTATGATTAAAGAACAATTTGTTTTCCAAATTCCCACCATGCTGACATTTAGTATAAAATTGTTCACATAGTGGAATAAAATAGTTTCTACTAAAAATCAATTTAGAATAAGTATAACCAAATCCAGAATTACTCCATAGTGGTTTAATTTGAGAATACATTTTTCCAAAATTCTCATTATCAGAGGTAATGTTTCACAAACACTTCTTCAAGGAAAATATTTATTACTTCATTTTAATAACCATGTTTATATCCTCCAAAACATTCATTTTATAGAAGAGTTAGTCTCTAAAATATCTTTCTTAGAAAATAAAATCTGACGATCCATGGAATGTTTATCCTTATCAAAATTAACTTCATCGTGGTTTTTGGAACTACTTTCAAAATCATAATTTTTATTATTTAAATTTTTAGAAATATCTGATACTTCTTTAGTGTGAATAGAAATTATGGAATTTTCCTTCTCATGTTTTTTCATGAAATTAATATTTTCATTAACAAGATGTTTAGCAAACCTAGAAAATTATTCATAAGTAGGTAATATATTATATTTATTATAATAAGATTGTTCATATAAAGATTCATAATATTTATTATCACTATAATTTTAATTTAAGGATACATTAGTTATGGATTCAACATTGTGTACCTTAGCCATTAGACAATACTTTTCAATAAGTATCTTGTAAAGTAGAACAAGATCATTCTTAACAGAGGATTCATACTATGAGGATTAATCAGAAGAATCTCCAACAATGGAACATCATGTTTCATTAGCATTGAAAACATTCTTAGATTTAGACTTGTAGTACATCCTTCTATTTTTCCAAGAATTCCAATTATTTCTATCCTTTTTCGTATGCATAGGACAATCTGGCCTTATATTCCCTCCAATATTGCATTCAAAACTACTGACATTTGAGTCTTTCTTGTCCATTATTTATTTTTTCTTAAATCTATTATTGAATTCATTTTTCCCAAAAATATATTTCATCCGTAGAGAATGATTAGATAGATCATTCATAGAATGGTCACATTCACTACATTTAGATAAAATAGTAACTTTCTTTGACTTAGATCTTGTATCCCTTTTAGGAGACTTGGATTTAGTAGTAGTAATGGATACACTCCTATTGACATTCTTTAAATTATTCATATCTGCATCACTTTTCATTCTTATCTCATGTTGAAAAAGAGTTCCAAAAACTCATCAAGAGTAATTTGAGATACTTTCCTATTTTCATCAATGGTTGTTCCCTTATATTCTCTCTCATTAGGCATGATATCAATAACATTTGCCACATGTGACTCATTATATAATCCATTCTCACCAATGGATTGTAAACTATTAGCAACAGTCATAAACCTTTGTTGTACCTTGTACACTAGTTCTCCATATGGAAATATAAATCTATGATATTCTACTCTTAGAATGGTTCTTCTAGTTGTTGAGTCAAAAGTATTCTTTTGACTTCTATATCATGTTTTGGAAATCACAAATGCATTCTATCATATCTTGGAAAATACATATGTCTTCTATCATGTTTATCGTACCGTACAACACTGATCGTACTGACTCTGTCAATCGTATCGTACTGACTCTGTCAATCGTACCATACTGACTCTGTCAATCGTACCGTACTGACTCTGTCAATCGTATCGTACTGACACTGTCAATCATATCGTACTGACTCTGTCAATCGTACCATACTGACTCTGTCAATCGTACCATACTGACTCTATCAATCATATCGTACTGACTCTGTCAATCGTATCGTACTGACTCTGCTATTCAGATGTTCATAATTTTTTTGGTACTTAGTCAAAAACCCTAATTGCATATGAATCGTACTCATGTTTTTTATTCCTATATATCTCTTGTCCTAACAAAACGATGTCGTTGAGTTAGT
The DNA here is from genome assembly GCA_963277665.1 of Viscum album. NCBI lineage: Eukaryota > Viridiplantae > Streptophyta > Magnoliopsida > Santalales > Viscaceae > Viscum > Viscum album. Next base: position 1,528,537,128 of record OY728120.1, on the reverse strand, counting down.
TACAAACTAATCAAAACGATTTCGTGCTTTCTGTTTCAATGTGACCGTTGGAGGAAATATGACTGTTGGAACCTGAGGCCTATAAATAGGAGGTCATTTGAAGCTGAGAGAACAACGATGAATGAAGAGAACGAATTAATAGACTCTATGAACTACCAAGATTCTAGAGAGAGACACAGTGACTTCTCTCATCTACCTTGTGCATCCGATCATCGTATCGAGGGCTTTCAAGTAATTGAAAAACAGAGGTGTCGATTACCTACAAAATCGAGGGCTGTCGGGGATAGGCAGACAGACATTCCGATCATCGTATCAAGGGATTCCGGGGATAGGCAGACAGACGTGCCGATCATCGTATCGAGGGCTTCCAGGGATAGGCAGACAGACGTGCCGATCATCGTATTGAGGGCTGCCGGGGATAGGCATACAGACGTGTCGATCATCGTATGGAGGGCTCACCAAGGTGTTGGTGAGACAGACCTTTTAACCTAGGTGAAAGGATAACCCTTCTCTTTGGGTTAAAAGAATGTAATACTTTTACATTTCCGCTGTTACTTGTATTAGAAAGGAATTTGTATTGTTTCCTTTCTTCTTTACATATTCAATTGTAATTGTTTCAATTACAATCATTCTATTTCATTTTGTATTGATTGATTCTATACGCTTTAAGGTAGAATCATTCATCTTTGTATTACTCTGATTATTGTGTTCATCTTGAATACAATTGTTTTACATTACATTAGTATTACAATACATCATACCTTTTTACATTCAATACAATTGTGGGTATTTGTATTTGTATTAGTTTAAGATCATTTAAACTAATCTCTTAGTTGCTAAAACTCATAGGTTTTTAAACATACAATTCACCCCCCTCTTGTATTGTTCCATCTAATAGACATACATATCTACCTATTAGATCCAACAATTGGTATCAGAGGATGTTTTCCACTGATTTTTATTACTAGATTTATTTATTTCATATTATTATCTTGAATACTTACTACACTAACGTGTGGAGTGGAAAAGTTTTTTTTGGTGTCTTAGATGGTAGGAATGAATATTGGGTCAATAGAAAATCTGAATCCTTCTAGACCACCAATCTTTGATGGGAATGATTATGAGTATTGGAGAGATCGTATGAAGACTTTCGTTATCAATACTGGTGTAGAAAACTTTATAATGCTTACTAGAGGTTACAAAATTCCTGACAAAGAAGTCAATACTTTCACCAACCCGGAGAAACAAGAATATCAACTGAATTACAAGGTACACAATACATTATTATGCTCTATGACCAGGAATATATATAGTCAGATATCTTCATGTGCAGCAGCCAACTGTATTTGGAAGAAATTAGAAGTTACTCATTTTGGTACATCCAAGGTTATAGAAACAAGGAGAGCAATGCTTCGAGCAGAGTATCATGGATTTGTTTTTCCTTATGGAGAGCCTGTATGTAAAGTACAACAAAGGTTTATGACAATTGTAAATAGCTTACAATCTATGGGAGAAAAAGGTCTTGATGTTGAAGCTCTTATTGATAAGATTATAGATATAATGCCAAATGAATGGGAGTCAAAAAGAACAGCTATTGATGAAAATAGAAAAGTTTCCCAGATCACTCTTGATGAACTATTTGGAACTCTTATACATCATGAGACAAGAATGAAGAGAGATGTAGATTTCAATAAGAAGAAGAATGGGAATGGAAGTGTGGCCTTTGCATCAAAATCTAATACACCTGAAAGGATTACAAGGTCGAAATCCAAGAAAGTTGTCATATCTGATTCAAGTGATTGTAATCTTTCGGATAATGAGTTAGCCAATCTTGCTCGAAGGATGAAAAAGATCGTGGGAAATAAAGACTTTCAATATAGATTCAAAAAGAAGGATAGGAAGGATAAAAAAGATTCAGAGGTAACTTGTTATGAATGCAAGAAAGCAGGACATATAAGGCCTGATTTTCCTTTACTGAAAAGGAAAGATAGAAAGTAGAAATACTCTGAAAGAAAAAAGAAAAGGTTTTATAAGACAAAGAATGTCTTGAAAGCAAATGATACGTGGAGTGCAAGTGGTAGTGATTCCTCATATGATTCTTCAGAATATCAGACATCAGGACAAAGGAATATCGGACTCTTAGCCTGATTACCTATTGAAGATCATTGTCTCGTGGCTAAGGTAAATAATGCTGAAGCTATTAAAAATGTCTCTTTGAATGAAAATTATACTAATAATAGATATTATGAATCTTCAAATGATGAATCCTCATCATCAGAAGATGATACATTAACTTCTTTTGAAGTGGTCTATAGACTTGCTAAGTTACTTGAAAATGGAAATTCTAAACTCAAAAAGAGATTTGAAAAAGAAAATTCTAGAATTTCAATCTTGAATAAAGAAGTATCAGATCATTCTAAAGATCTTGATGTGAAAACTTATGATTTTGAAAGTATTTCAAAAACCCTTTAGAAAGTTAAATCTGATAAAGATAAACTTTCTAAGGATCTTGAAACTGTACTTTCTAAGAAAAATATTTTAGAGCCTAACTCTAGTTCAAATGGTTTGGAAAATAAGAATTTGGTTTTAAAACTAAAGTCAGAGATTTTATCTTTGAAGAAATGTTTGTCAAACTTTACACATGGAAAAGAAAACTTCGACAAGATGTATTCTCAAATTAGAACTTTGAGAAATTGTTCTGGTCTTGGTTTTACCTATTCCAAACCTGTTTTTAGCAATAACTATTTTGTTCCACAAAAAACCATTTTCTGTTCTAAGTGTCAATGTGGTGGACACTGGAGAAGAGATTGTTCTCTTAACAAAACTTAATCATTAGGATTTCATAAATCTCATTTTTCAAAACAAATGTGGATTCCTAAAATTCTTTTATCTAACCCTTCTGGATCCAAACAAGTTGGGATTCCGAAAAACTAATTGTCGATTTTTTAGGTAAATGAAAAGTGTACCAATACGAATATTTGGTACATGGATAGTGGTTGTTCTCGGCACATGACTGGAAACAAATATCTCTTTGAAAAGGTTATCAAAACAAAAGGTGGAAAAGGTACCTTCGGAGATAATGCTCAAGGAAAGATTGTTGGTATAGGTAATATTGTTTTTCTTGGAAAAGTTATTATCTCAAATGTTTTGTTTGTTAAAGGTCTTAGGCACAATCTCATCAGCATATGTCAATTATGTGATGAAGGTTACCTTGTGAATTTTAGAAACGATAAGTGTCTTGTTCACAATTCCAAGGATGAGTTCATTCTATCTGCCCATAGGCAAGAGAATGTTTACACTATTAACCTAGAAGACCTTAGGAACCAAAACTTACATTGCTTAAGTGTAATAGAAGACCAATAATGGCTATGGAATAAGAGACTAGGACACTGTAATATGAGAAACCTAAGTAAACTCTCAAAGAAAGGACTTGTAAAAGGGCTACCGGATCTTAGATATGATTCTTCAAAAGACTGTGATCCTTGTCAATTTGGAAAGCAACATAAAACTAGATTTAAATCAATTAATGAAGTTTCAAATTCTAATGCATTACAGCTTGTGCATATGGATCTGTTTGGTCCTTCACAATCTAGAAGCATTGGAGGCAAATACTATGAATTTGTTTTAGTTGATGACTTTACTAGATTTACATGGGTTTACTTTCTCAAAAAGAAATCTGAAGCATTTTCCTATTTCAAAACTTTTAGAGCCCAAGTTAAAAATAAGAAAAACTTACCATTGATAACTATTCATAGTGATCATGGTGGTGAATTTCAAAATTCAGATTTTGAAACATTTTCTAGTAAGAAAGGTATTACTCACAATTTCTCAGCTCCAAGAACTCCTCAGCAAAATCGTGTTGTTGAAAGAAGAAATCGTATTCTTCACGAAATGACTCGAACCATGATGAGTGAATACTCAATTGATAAGAACTTTTGTGCTGAAGCTCTCAGTACTGCCTGTTATACTATAAATCGTGTTTTAACTAGACCATTTCTTAATAAAACCCCTTATGAGTTATAGACTGGCCAAAAACCAAAAGTTTCATACTTCAATGTTTTTGGATGCAAAGTATTCATCCTGAATACAAAATATAATCTACACAAATTTTCACCAAAATCTGATGAAGGAATATTTCTAGGCTATTCTACAACTTCTAAGGCTTATAGTGTTTTCAATAAAAACACTTGTACTGTTGAAGAAACAATGCATGTAAAATTCGATGAAACTAATCCTTTTGTTTTCAACCAACCCAATCCTACATCCTCGGATGTGTTTTCTAAAAATGTTTATCAACCTTTATTAGATCATTCTGATAAGGAAAATGTTCAAGAAAGTATTCCTGAAAGATTTACCACGGATGTTTTTCAACCATATGTTGATGAACAAATTTTACAAAACCCAAATCAATTGTTTCTTAGGAATCATCCCAGTGATAACATCATTGGTGATATAAATCAACCTGTAAGAACCAGAAATTCCTTAAGAAATGAAATAGAACATCCTGCTTTTCTTTCCCAATTTGAACCTAAAAGTCCAAGTGAGGCCTTAGGTGATGATGATTGGATCAAAGAAATGCAAGATGAACTAAATGAATTTAAAAGGAATCAAGTCTGGACTTTAGTTGAAAGACCTAAAGAAACAACTATAATTGGTGTAAAATGGGTCTTCAGAAACAAATGTGATGAAAATGGAATCATTGTAAGAAATAAATCAAGACTTCTTGCTAAAGGATATAATCAACAAGAGGGAATAGACTATGAAGAAACATATGCTCCTGTAGCTAGACTTGATTCTATTCGTATTCTATTATCTTTTGCAGCATATTTCAATTTCAAACTATTTCAAATGGATATCAAATGTGCTTTTCTAAATGGTTTTGTTCAAGAAGAAGTTTTTGTCGAACAACCTCCTGGTTTTCAAGAATCAAAACATCCTAATCATGTTTTTAAACTTACCAAGTCTCTATACGGTCTTAAACAAGCCCCTAGAGCATGGTATGATAGACTTATAGGATTTCTTTTACAAAATAGTTATACAAAAGGTACAGCAGATCCAACCCTTATTATAAAAATGGAAAAAAATGTTTTGATTGTCCAAATCTATGTTGATGACATCATATTTGGATCAACTCAGAAATCTTTAACTGATTCTTTTGTAAATTTAATGAAATCTGAGTTTGAAATGAGTATGATGGGTGAGTTAACATTCTTTTTAGGTTTTCAAATTTCTCAAAAACCAGAAGGAACTTATATATCTCAACATAAGTTTATAAAAGATATACCCAAAACGTATGGATTTGACAAAACTACAAGTATTAGTACTCCAATTGGTACCTAAAATACACTTGATCTTGATGAAACTGGGAAACCAGTAGATCAAACAATCTTTAGAGGTATGATAGGATGTTTTCTATACTTGATAGCTTGTCGACCCGACTTGATGTTTTTTGTATGTTTATGTGCAAGATATCAATCTAATCCAAAAGAGTCTCATTTAAAAGCCGTAAAGAGAATCTTTCGGTTTTTAAAAGACACTATGGATTTAGGTCTTTTTTACTCTTTTGGAAATGATTTTGTTTTAAAAAGTTTTTCAGATCCTGACTTTGGTGGTTGTAGAATGGATAGAAAAAGTACATCTGGAACATGTCATTTCTTAGGAGATTCCTTGGATTCTTGGTCCTGCAAGAAAGAACACTCAGTAGCACTATCCACTGCTGAAGCTGAATATGTAGCAGCTGGAAGTTGCTGTGCTCAAGTATTGTGGATGCAGCACACACTCACTGACTATGGATTGAGTTTCTCCAAAACTCAAATTCTTTGTGATAATACAAGTGTCATAGCTCTTAGTAAGAACCCAGCACATCACTCTCATGCAAAACACATAGATGTTAGGCATCACTTTCTTAGAGATCACACACAAAAAAGAGATATTGTTTTACAATTCATCGGAACGCAAGAAAAACATGCTGACATTTTTAAAAAACATTTACCTTCCGATAGATTTGAATATATAAAACAGAAGCTAGGAATGATTACATTAAAATAATCATTCATATCCACTTCCTGTTTTACATCTCTCCTAACAGTAAGAAACTCCTCATAGAAAGGGGGAGAACATTTCTTTCTATGTTTCTCATTTTATTTCATTTTATCTCATGATTTTTTTTTCATGCTGTCTTTTCTGTTTATCGTATTGACAATTTTAGTTTTCTGTTTATTGTATTGACAATTTTAGTTTTCTGTTTATCGTATTGACAATTTTAAGTTTTCTGTTTATCGTATTGAATTTCTTTTACATCGTATCAATCAATCATGGTATTGAATAGACCGATGATGGTATTGAGTTTCTTTTCCATCGTATCAATCAATCATGATATTGAATCGACCGATGATGGTATTGAATTTTTTTTCCATCGTATCAATCAATCATGATATTGTATCGACCGATGATGGTATTGAATTTTTTTTCGAATTAATAAATTATTTATGACTTTAACAAAAATAAAATATTAAATAGTGTAAAAATTGACATAAAGGAGTTTTCAAAACAAATATTATATTATTAATTTATATTCTATTCCTAAAAATATAAGTATCATCCAAATGACTTATATAATGGTAGGTGAATTTTTAATGGTCCACTTGGGGGTCTATTGGAAGGTTATAGTAATTTTATTGAATATATAATAAAAAATTACAAAGAGACATTGTAAATGTCACACTATTTAACTAATAGTGAAATCAAAAAGATAAAGTTAATATAGTGACCCAAACATATCTAAAACATATTTTCTGAGTGGTTTTTGACCTATCCCCACTGTAAAATTTAAATAATACATTTTTGAGCCATTAGAAACCGAATATGAATTTATTATAAAATAATATTTCAAGCTTTTTCAAAGGTACCCCTCACCGCTCTTATAAAAGGTAACTCCACCTTCTCACAAACTCATACCTTCAAAGCCTTTTGGAATGGCCAAAACATGCCAAAATATTCTCTCAGCTTCCCTAATTTTAACTTAAAGGAATTATTTTGATCATAAATCCAACCTATAAATCCCTTTTGATCAAATCAAAAGAAATAACTCGATGAAGAGGTAATGATTTCAGCACCCTCTTTCATGTTCTTTTCTTCTTCCACACCATTTTTCTTTGTTGCTTCCATTATAAAATAATAACTCCACTATAGTATATATAATGTTATGTTATTATAATAATGGTACAACCAAATTAATTATTCCATCCAACCTTTTAATGACATGTCACCATACGTACGTACATACGGCTTACCGTCTCCACGTCGTGGTGTAATTGTTATTCAATACATTCTTATTTGTATGGTTATAATAATGATGTGTATTTTTTGTAAATAATAAATATAAAATGATAAGTATTATCTATATATGATACACCACCCAATTATATATTAATTTAATATCAAATGAATGGTATTTTCGCTCGTGTGTACATACGGATTAATGTCTCCACGACGCGATGAGATTCATTTCCAAGTTCACCATTCATCGACGACTATAAAAATATATATTTTTAATAACTATGTATTATATGACATAATAATTATAGTGGAGATATATATATATATATATATATATAAGTATTTATATACTTAAATATATCTTATTCACTTACTTCCATTCAATAATATATGAAAACAGAATCAGCATTTATGCGTACGTACGGACTACCATCTCCATAAACTTTGTTTTACATTTCATATATATTTATATTATACATAATTATATTCTAAATATATATGATATATGAATAATTTTTTATATTCTGGAAGTATTTAAATCATTATCTATGTGATACAATCGAGAGAATCAAGTTAAAAAAAGTACGATAAAGAAAGTGATTATTACCCAGAATATTAATATAACATGAAAATTATTATTAAATGGGTAGCATAAAGTCATAAATGAATAATGTATGAAATCATAAATATTAATATGGTTCTGGTAAAATTTAATAACATACTATATTATTCATACAGTAGGTTAAACGTACCCTAGACTAAAGGAATGTGCAAGGTATGGGGTTTTTATCTCACTCCTTATTCCTGTGAGATTCATGCCATATTGTCGCTATTGCCTATAGTGTGGTGAATGTACTTCCCATAGTTGTATTAATTGTGTAATACACTTTAATTTATGTGTATTTACATATTCATTTTATGATACCTCTTTTATGGGGTGTATGTTTCGTAAGTTACCAAATTGGTAAGGGTTAATTTCAAAATCTCTTTATTATATGAGGTTGTTTTTATGTATGTATCTAATGGGATATATTTATTATCCATGTCCATGTTTCGAGAAATATTTTTCAAAGGGATTATTTTAAGTTAAATTTTTACAAAAACATCATTTCAAATGTTTTATATATTTATTCATCAAACTCTTTCTCATTAATGTCCATGTCTTCAAAATGGTTTTTATGATTTTATTTATATGGACATGAATGTTTTTAAAATGATAATTCCTTCCAAAAGTTTCAATGTTGTATGGGACACTTTGAATAAAAAATTTCTTTAAATGTCTTCCTTTCTAAATTATATGACTTTTAAATGTTTTCATGAAAAAGGGATATTTCTCTAAAAGAGTTTTAAAAATCATTTTCATCGTTGTCAACATATTTTGATGGAATTTAAGCTTATTTGAAGTTGATTTATTATGATACAAAACATACATATTATATTGTGGGTTTTGTGAAATTTTTTATTGTGGATGTGTTATTTTTATTCCATTCAGGGTTTATGAAGAAAGTATTGACATTATGTATGCTAGTTTTAATATGAATGTTTGTGATATGTTTAAACCTATTCATATGAGGAATTAATTGGACATAGTAAGTGACAGGTGGAGCCCGCTATAGCTCCCTGATGCGTCGGAAGGTCGAAAAACACAAACTAGTGTATTGGAACAAGGCCTTGACAAAATCTTATCTGTAGTCTTGGCACAAGGCCTTGACTATGTAGTTATGATAGTCTGGCATTCTGCATTCCATCATTATGAATGTGGTTAAGGATATTGCATGTGATTATTCAATTAGTAGAATATCCATGTGAATAGGTAAATAGAATTACTTCATTATATTTTTTCCATATTATGTTGATGTTCCAGTTGAAATGGATTTTGTTTTATTTATACATTTCCTTATATGTTTATTCTTATTTATGAAAGTTTTTGTTGTATTGTTATCCTTAATGAGCATCTGAGCTCAACCCATTCTATGTTTTATTTTTCCCAGGATTCCAAGAAGTGTATTCTGATTGATATGCATAGTTAATACAATGAATAATGGAGTTTGTGAAGTATTATTTATGTTTTTTTTGTATGTTAAGAAGTGTAATGTAACATTCATGTATGTAATCTATTTTCTAAGACTGCTAAACTGATCGGCCCTTCAGGACTTGATTCCTTGTAATCATGTCAATGTATTAAAATAATGCATCGACTCTGGATAACTGGGGTCAGGGTGTTAAAGTGTGTGTTCGTGTTTGTAACATAATTTATAAAATAATTTTTATATTCATCCAACATATATTTTGTCATGGGGTATGAATAAAACTTTATTTGATGTATAAAAACCCATTTATTTACTAATTTAATTTTACACTATTCAATGAATAACAAATTATAAATTAATATTTTGAAATATTATTTTTTATTAAATGACAACATAAAAATGTTATTTTGAATTGGGTTATATAAATTTAATTGGGATGAATTTACAATATTTTTTGGATAACATTCGGGTATTGAAGAATGGTAATAATATGCTAGTATTTAATTCCAAGTTACCTTCTTCATTGAAATACATTATATGAATATATTATATTATTAAATTTTCTAAAAGTATAAATATAAAATAATTCATACCATTTAATATAATGTACTTCATTGGAATTAGTTTTACATTAAATTCATGTTTAAAAATATTTCAATATACGGAAATATTTCAACAATTAAAACCTGTTTTGTCATTTCAACATTGGGATTAATTTTTAATTAATTACTGAGACATCTGTCTTTTTTAATTATGAAAATTTTATTCCATTTTCGGAATCAGTAGGTCCAAATTATTTAAATATCTTAATTTTATATTGGGCCAATATGAATAATAACATCCGAAAATTTTGTTAACATAATAAAAGTGCAGATTAGGTAATTAAGGGTAAATATGATATTATAAAATTTCCATAAAACACTAAATAATATAGTTTGATCATTATAATTTACCCTAAAACAGACTTGTGTCGAAATGGTATCCATTTGAACCAATTTGGATATGATTTGTGCATTTAATTTATTTTATTTAATGAAAAGTAAAATATGTCTAACAGAAACATTAATAATGAAATTAATTTTCATATAAGACTATATAATAGATATATTCGATTATATATACACACATGAATGATTAAATGTTTTTAATTATCATGACAATTTATTTATAATTTTTATGAAATAAATAATTGCCTTAAACACTTAGACTTGGATGATGAAAAAATTACTTAAATGATGAGAAATCAAAATATAATTTTTTATTAATATATTTATATCCATCGAAATTCCTAGAAACATTAAAAACCATATTTTCCGAGTATATTTTGACCATAATCATCCATTGGTCCACTATTGACCATTTAGAGGCTTATATAAGAAATTTTGACCCATATATTATTTTATTTAATATGAAGAAAAATTTGTTGTATTCATGTTATAAAAGGGTATTGATTTTTTAATGTTGGGTTTTTCAGAATATAAATTTAACTAAAAATATTAATCTGAAATATAATTTATTTACCCTTATCATATTATTTTATTTTGAATTTTTATTCAACATATATTTATATTAAATAAATCACAAAATTGAGGTAGTAATTATTTTATTAATGAAGAGATCAATTAAATGTTATTATAAAAAATTTAACAAATATAATTTGTGATAATTATAAATTCAAATGAATATTATGTATTAACATGAAACCATAGATAAATAAACAAAAAATATTTATAGGTTAACTTCTTATTTTATTATTTTAAAAAAATTAAATAAATAGTGTCAAAATTGACAGTATTGATATTTTCTCAAAATATGGTTTTTATAAATTATATAAAAATAATAAAACATATAAAAAATATATAATAATTATTATATGGTCAATAATGTTCTATAATATTTATTTATGATTTAATTTACTTCAAATAATTATATATTTCACCCTTTTAATATTAAAATATTTGTTAGCCTTTTTAAAAATTTTATAGAATGACTATGTATTAATTAAAATGATAAAGCATAAATTTACAAAATAAAACATTCCTATAATTTATTAATTGATGATGTTCCAATCCTATATCATCTCATCATATATATTTTGACATTTTGGAGGTTTTAATGTGGGGGTTTTGTTTAATTTTAAATTAAAATGTTTGAGGTTTCCAAAAGTGCCCCCACCTCAATTATAAAATGAAACAATCACCATCAACTCTTCAATTCAGATGGTTTTTGTTAATATAAACCTTACCCTGCATATTTCACTTACAAACATCTATATAAAAATTCTATAGGTCATGGTCATCATAAAAGGCCAAATCTGGTTCCCTAAATATATTTTTGGAGGAGGCGCGTTGAGCAAGTGGTAATATCATTTACTGATTATTTCAAACTTCATTCATCTTATAATTATACCTAATTATTTGTTTTATTATCAAGTTATAATTCATGTAGTAAAAATATTCTGAGATTTTATTATGATTATGAAAAAATCATATTACACCTTCAACCCATCCTATGAAAAATTAAATCATCATGTGTGTGTAGGTACTACTTACCATCTCCATGTCGTGGTGTAATCTGTTTTTCACCACAACAGTAATAAGATGGGTATAATGATGGAATTAATAAATATAAATTATTAAACTAAAATAGTAATTATTCTGAGATTTTTACACTATCCACTTCAATACCATTCAATAATTATGGATAGGATATCATCGCTCGTGCATACGTACGGCTTACCATCTCCACAGTGCGATGTGATTCGTTCAACATAATATTCATTAATGATTGATTATATAAATGAATTTTATTAATTAATATGATATATATTATACTAATATCATGATTTAAATTATATAAATGTAACGTAAAAATAGGAATATGATCTTATCTATCCAAACATGTGATGGTACATAAAGCAGTTAATCTTCAAATAACAAATAACAATGAAATGTTACTATCAAACTGAAAAAATAAGATAATAAATTTTATCATAAAAATCATTATGATTCATGAATAAATCCACAAAATTAATTAAATCATGATACATGTGGTTCAAATACATACAAAGTATATCAGACCAATGGTAAGTGATAGTTTTTCTATCTCATGTTTATCTGATATTATTTATATGTAAGTATTTACTAGGGAATGTTTATCATCCTTGTCCATTTTCAAAATTTTGTAATATTATTTCTATAACCCTAAAAATTTTTAATGTATTTTTTTTCCATTTTCGAGTTGTTATAATATATTATGAATGCAATCTTTTTTGTTTTCAGTATGAGGTACTTTTTTGACTTTTCTAGAAAATGTACGAGTGTAATTTTTTTTAACTAGTATGGTGTGAATAGATTTTTAGGTTTTTATAATTCCTTTTTAGCTTGAAGATTCCCCTACAATATTAAAATTTTATATTAAAATAATAATATTTCTTATAATATTTTGGGGAATTTTTAGGAAGGAAAATTTTTTTGAATAAGAAATGTTATTTTTCTAAGGAATTAATTTCAAGACTTTTCTAAAAATTATATTCCATCTAAGATAACACAATTTAAATAGGGTTATATTTCTAATCCTACTATTATTATGATTTAATTGTGTGTTATTTTGGAAATATAGTGGTTTTATATCATTTATTATAGAATGATATTTAAGAACCCCATTTTATTTCAAGGGTTATACTATGGTGAATGTTTTTAGATTTTTGTGGAACACGTAATAATGGTTTTATTAAGAGATGGGTGGGACATATATATATCTGAAATGGATTTTAAAATGATTTATATCTCATGAGATATACATTATTGAATGGTATGCAATACTAGTTATGTAATACAGAGTTGGATTAGTGTGTTAACTCGGTGCATTGATGGCCATTGTCCGCAATGATGGTCTTGGCCATGAGCCTTGACTAATATGAAATTAATTTTTATGCTTGTGTATGTAATAGAAGAAATTTAATGTCATATTTTATGACTATTTGTATTATAATTCACTATTATTATTATCCTAAGACTTGACATTTTGATCTTTTATATGCAGGATATAATTTTCAAATGTTATTTTCGTATGATTATTGTATGAATGATATTTCCTTCGTTTACCCTTATTGAGAATTTGAGCTCACCCCTACATATGATTCTTTTCCATAGGTCAGGAAGAAGGTTATTAAGTAAGATATGTCAAAAAAAAGTCTAGTTATGAAGAAATAAGTTAGAGACAATGTAGATGCTTCAAGAACCAATTGATTATGTTTCCCTATTTCAAAAGAAACTTAAAATATATCGTCCTCGCATGGTTTTTTTATGTTTTTTTATAAAATATTATTCAATGTAGAATTAATATCTATTTGTAATATATATCCCATCATAGTCAGTATTAGAGGAAATGTATAGTTGAACATTGGAAACTAGCATTAGGGAACCTTATTAAGAACCATAATTATATGTCTATTTATATGTTACAATCTTATCCTAGTTTTTAAGAGATGTTCATGAATAACTTAGTATAAAACTTAAATTATCCTAAATTGAAATTTTATTCTTTAATTATGTTCTTTTCCCATTACGATTAGTGTTTCTCACAATATGATTCTTGATTTTAGTCAATGGTTTGAACCCAATGGAAGCGCATTAATGTTGAATGAGATTGGAAATGCAATAATTTCCCCCCTGAGCAAAAAAATGTTATCAAATTTGTATTGAATAATATTTAAACCATTATAAAAAATCATTTTGATGCCATGAACCAAGTCATATATCCAAATGAGAAAATGATGGAGGAATATTCTATTGAATCGTTCATGAGGCATTGTCCACCTTCATTAAGTGGGTCTTCAAATCCAGTAGTTGTTGAACAATGGATCAATGCCACTAAAAATAAATTTTCAATTATAGAATTTTTTGAACATGATTGAGACATCTTAGCAATATATAATTTGAAAGGTGAATCCGATCAATTGTGGAATATTTTCAAGAATATGAGGTAAATAGTTGAAATCAATTCACTGAATGGTATGAGTTCAAGAACTTCTTCTTCCACAAGTTCATTACTCATATTTAACGAAAAAATATAGATAAGGATTTCCTTTAACATAAGAAAAAATATTATTTATTAGTAGGTACCTACGATGAAAATTTTACAAGACTTTCAAGGTATGCTTCTCTAATCAATATCCATCCTAAGAGTAAAATTTATCAATTATTTAGTGGCTTAAAAACATGTCTCTTAAGGGTATTAGACATAAGAGACTTCCATAGTTATGCAGAAATTGTTCAATATTCTCTCAATGATGAGATGGATATTTGAGTAACCCACCAGTCATATGGGATTGGTAACAAGAGAAAAATGGAATTCAAAGGAAAATATAAAGACCCAAATAAAAGCAACATGTGTTTTCCCTTATGCTAAAATTGTGGAAAGAAACATGAATGGAATTTTCATAAATGAAATACTAATTTTTTATTTCTATAAAAGATGTTCATCAGGAAGTTGAATGTCGATGTGATGGGAAACATTTTCTAATGATGCGAACAAAGAAAAAACTACACAGAATGCACCTTCTACACATTAATGTTACAATTGAAATAAAATGGGGAATTATTCCAATCAATGCCCTAGTCCCAGGGTTATTGATAATGATCGGTTTCAAAATACTCATAGGTCCAATGAAAAGTTAATGGCACATGTATTAAATATCATCGGTGTTGAATACAATAATGAAGTGGTGAAATGTACATGTATCATCCACCCTAAATTAAAAAATTCTTTATTTCATCCTGTATCCTCCAAACTATTTTATTTTTGAAGAATTTTATAAGGATATTTTTATATTACCTCAATAATTAGTTGTTTTGTTAGTTGTGAAAACTCTTAATGAATATAACATTCCAGTAGAAATTTATTCCATCTTATGGGTTCTGAATCCTATAAATAAATGTTATTTATCTCAAATGGTTGGGGATAAAATTAGGATTAAGAATACCCAGATTTTAAAAGAGTTCGTGATGCATTTCCAAAGGAACTATAATGTCTTCAACCAAATTTTGATGTTGAGTTTTGAATAGAATATATATCAGGTGATATGCTAATTACAAATACACATTATACAATGGACCCAATTGATTTCTAGTAATTGAAAAATAAAATCCAAGATAATATTAATAAGGGATTCATAATTCCTTGTGCATCACCTTATGGATAACCAATTCTATTTTCTATGAATAAATATGGATCAAATAATCACTGCATTGATTATTGAGAACATAAGATGATCAATAGCAAGAAAAATTATCCTCTTCCCTATAGTGATGACTTATTTTACCAACTATGTGGATCTGAATACTTTTCCAAGATTTATCTTTATTCAGGATATCATCAATTAAGCATAAAAAAATAAGATATACCAAATACAAAATTCTATACAAGGTATGAAAACTATGAATATATATTGATGCCTTTTGGTTTGACTAATTCACCAGATATCATCATTGATCTAATGGATAGAGTCTTTAGGGAATATCTTGATCAATTTGGGGTAGTATTTATAGATTATATTCCTATATATTAAATGAGAAAGTAAGAACATGAAGACAACATGAGAATTGTAATGAAGAGCCTAATAAAGCGGAATATATGTGAGAAATTTACCATATGTGGATTTTAGCTTCAATATAATTCATTTTTAGGTCACAGAATCTAAAATGAAGGGATTTCTATGGATCCATAAAAACATATGTTCTTAAAAGCTACCAGAGACAAAAAACGGTAACTGAGATCCAATTTTTTCTTCGTTTGGTTGAATACTATCGAAACATGGTGAATGATTTTCCATGATAATATAATCCACTGAAAATGTTGACTAGAAAAGGATTTATGTTCGTTTGGATGGAGGAATGTGAAGAGAATTTTAAAGAACTAAATATAAGGATAGTCATTTCACCTGTTCTCACACTAACTTATAGTGGAGAATGATTTGTGATCTACAGTGACACATCCAAAAGAATCAGGGATGTGTTCTCATGAAATATTATATTGTGATGTATTGTTCCTCACATTAGTTGAAAATCAATGAGAAAAATTACCCCACAAATGATATGTATTTATGTGTGGTAATAATTTCATTAATGATATGGTGGTAGTATATAAATGGTGAGAGGTGTAATATTTATAATCATAATTAAATTTTAAAGTATATGTTCACAGAAAAGTCATAGAATATGTGGAAAAAAATATGGATGGAGTTAATTAAATATTATGACTACTCAATAGATTACCACCCTGGGAATGTTGACAAGGTGGCAGATTCTTTGAGTCAACTAAACTGTGCTAGCCTATCGATGATAAGGATCATATAAGACCTAATATTTATGGATTTTCAATGGATAGATCATGAAAGTTTAAAACAATGGGATAAATAATATCGTAATCAAATGAATGATCAACCATATATACAATTTAATATTAAAGAGGTGTAGAAGAATGATTTTGAGCTACAAAAGAATGTGAGAAATGTTCATAAATTTAACCATGATTGTGAATAAATAACAAGGTTCAGGAATAGGGTTTGTATTCCTCCCATTCCAAAATTAATGAATGAAGAATTGGATGAGGCTCGTAGTTCATCATTCACAATTCACTATGGAATTAAAAAGATATATAGGGTCCTAAAAGGGTATTTCTATTGGGAATGAATGGAAGGATATGTCACTAAATTTTTCTCTCGATGCTTGGTTTTCAACATGATAAGGCTTGGAGACAGAAGTCTAAGGGGACGTTACAACCATTACCTATAAAAGAATGGATATGGGAAAACACCACTCTATGCATTATTGTTAGATATCCCAAAACATTTGAAGGCCATAATTCTATATGAGTTATTGTTGATCGCCTTACGACATCGGCACACTTCATTGATATTTGAGAATATTTCTATCACAATTAGACTTCCAAAATATATGTAATGGTATGGTAAGATTTAATGGAGTACCACATTCCATTATATCCGATCAGGATCCGATATTTACCTCGATGTTATTGAGATGTCTTGATCAGACTTTGGATACATAGTTATGTTTCAGCACTACTTACCCTCCTAAGAAAAATGGTCTTTTGGGGATGAAAATTTGAACTTTGGAAGATATGTTGAGAGATTTCTCATTGGAATTCAAAGGTTGTTTGGATCAACACCTACCTTTGGTTGAATTTTCACAAAATACTAGATATCACAATAGAATTAAAATGTATCTTTAATAATCCCCAGTTAAATTATGCGAAGAACATTAACCTGGTGGGATGAATTTATGGAATGAAAGCTATTAAGGCATGATCATGTTGATGAAATGATATAAATTTTTGGATCTATTCAACAACACATAAGATTAGCTCAGATTCTACAAAAACGTTTTGCAAACAAGTTAATATAGGTCCTAGAGTTTGATGTGGGTGATAAGTTGATTTTATGAATATATCCCTTGAATAAAGTAATGATATTTGGAATGAAGGACATGTTGATACCTAAGTATATCGATCCTTTGGAAATTAAGGATCGTGTTGGGAAGGTATCTTACCAATAATAACGTCCACCAGATCTATCTCAGGTTCATCATGGGTTCCATGTATCTCTCTTGAGAATGTACATACACAATACTTCACATGTACAAATCTCAGAAGCAGTACTTATGTAGTAAAGACACTCATATGAACGGCAACCGATACAAATTCTAGATTGTAATGAAAGTGTTCTAAGAAACAAGACCACTCGTTTTGTTAATGTATTATGGAGGAACCACCAATTTTATATTGCTACATGGGAATAATAAAATATAATTATGGATAGGTATCCACATCTATGTTTTTCATGTGTGAAATTTTGAGGGCGAAATTCAGATTAATGGGGTAGAATGTAACACCCATATATTCTAATGAAATGTTTTCATTAA
This sequence comes from Viscum album, assembly GCA_963277665.1. Taxonomy (NCBI): domain Eukaryota; kingdom Viridiplantae; phylum Streptophyta; class Magnoliopsida; order Santalales; family Viscaceae; genus Viscum; species Viscum album. The sequence continues at coordinate 1,528,518,878 of OY728120.1, read as the reverse complement.
ATATTTTTTATTCATTAGTCGCATTATTTGCACAAAACACTGTGTTTAAATGAATTTGGATGTAACCTTATTATAAAATTACTGGTATATCCTATCTGTTAGGATTTATTTAAAAAATATAACTAACTTCTGCAAATTAATAGTGAATTCATTGACTATCAATTTTTTATGAAAAATATAAATAAATAAGATATTTGTATTTTTGAGTTTATTACATTTAATGATATATATGTGTGTGTTATCTACAATATAAAGTATCATAGATATTCATCAAATGATATTTTAGTCATTGGGTATGAATAAAAACATATTTTTTTAATAAATAATTAGTTTTACACACTTGAATTGAGAACCCCTTTAAAATTATTATTTTGACATATTAATAATTTTTATTTGATAACATAAAATTAATATTTTGAAGTCAGATATAAATATTTACTTTTGATGATTTTTTGATAATTTTCTAAAAACGTTCATGTTTTGATGAATAGTAATAATATGCCTAATTATAATTGAAAACTACTTTTCTCATTTAAATTGTTTATATGGTTAAATTATATTATTGATTGGATTAAAAGTACAAATAAAATTTATTTTTAAAATTTAATATAATGTAGGTAATTTTTGTTAATATTACATTAAATTCATATATAAAATCATCAGAATATTTAACAATATTTTAACTTTTAAAACTCTTTTTCTCATTAAAAAAATGGGATTATTTTTATATTAATTACTAAATAAACTGTGTTTTTGAATTTATGAAAATGGATTCCATTTTTGGAATCATTAGGTCAATGTTATTTAAATAGCTTTATTTTATTTTTGGGAAATATGGATAGTAACTTAGGAAAATATTATTAACAAGGTAAAAGGGTAAATCAAGTAATTAAGGGAAAAAATAATATTATAAAATTATCCTAAAACTTATATTAATATACTTTTCATATTTTAATTTCCCATAATACATAATAGGGTTTAAATTTTATCCATTGGATCCCACTTGGATAAGAGTCGGACATTCAATTTATTTTATTTAATGACAAGTGAAATATGTCTCACTCAAACATTAATAATTAAATTATTTTTATTATGAGGATATATAGAAGATAAATTCTATTATAAATAATCATTTTAAAAATAAAATGTTTTTTCTTATTGTGAAAATTTAATATTAATTATTAGGAAATAAATAATTACAATAAAGACTTATTCATGGATAATGAAAAACTAATTAATAGATGAGAAATCAACAAAATAATTTTTTATTTGAATATTAATAACCCTCCAAATTCCCAAACACTTGAACAATCCTTATTGGCTTCCTATATATCGACAATAAGCATCCATGTGTCAACATATAGACAATTTGGTGTCTTTTATAAGATATTAGGACTGTTTTATTATTTTATTTAATGTCAAGATAAATTTGTCACATTAATGTTTTAAAATTGTATAACATTTTTATGTTGGGTTTTTAAGAAGGTAAATTCAACTACAAGTATTCTTCATGAAGCTAATTTATTTAACTTCATCATATTTATTTATTTGTAATTTTTATTCATAAAATATTTATATTATATAATTACTAAATATTCAAGAACTAATTATTTTTTTAATTAAGATTTAAAATAAATGTTATTAATAATATTATATTAAATATAATTTGGGATAATTGTCATGTCAAATGAATTTTATAGATTACCTTGACCCCTTAGTGATAAAATATAATATATTTATTGAGGATCACTATCATGACCCATCCCTCAAGGCCCATGTTGTGACTACCCAATCCCGTCTTGCATATGCCAGGGGCAGGTGAGTAGCACTAGAAACACATATCCCAAAAAGGGAAGGAATTGCCTCTAAAACTGTACACACACGCCCAAACACATCCCTACATATTGAAAGGGTGAAACATGTATACCAATAAAACTAATCTATGATCATGTACTTGCGAATGTAATAGGGAAAAAATAAAAACCCAATAAGGAACTAAAAAAAGAAAAGTACAGAAGGAAACACTGATGGAAATCCACTGAAAACACCACCATCTCGTGATAGTATTGAAGCTACTTGAAGACAAAGTATAATGGCATGCCCACCCATTCTTATTAAGGAACACTAGGTCCTAAGACACAAATTCCACAATTTTAAAACATGTCTATCTCATCCCCCTAACCTCTAGAAAAACGTTGAACATCGATAACAGACACAGCACGTGTGGGCGAAACACGTGCAGGGGTGTGTATTAAAACACTCAGTAGGGAACCTAAGACACATGAAGGTCTCTAAATAATCCAAAATGTAAAACATCAAAATGAAAATACTACATAGTTAATACCACCAAAAAAGTTTTAAAAAACCTAGCTCAAAGTAAAAGACACAGCTCACACTAGGTATAACATATGTACAAAAATAATGATGATTTGTCGTAAAGCTAGATCATCATATTTTGTAGAGAGGCCCAATGGTAGAACCTCACATTTTCACAAGGTTCTAACCCATTGAGGATTGATAGGTGCTTAACCATAGAGGATCGCTAGGTTCTGACCCACAGAGGTTCCCTACCTGCTAACACATAGAGGATCACTATGTATTGACCCACATAGGATCGCTATGTGTGATCCCACATGGGATTTCTATTCATTCTTCTCTTAACTAACAACCACTGGTTTCCCGAACATATCATGATAAATTTTAGGAGTATCCCATCCTTAATCCATTGTATGAACATAAACCACCATGAAGTCCTCTGTTGAGTAACCCCATAGTATTGCCTTGTTGTAAGGGTCCCAACGCAATAGGCGGCACGTCAATTGGATACATGGACGGAATGTTATGGGATTTTAGAAAAAAGGGACCAGTTGTATTTGAGTCTGATCAATCCTGGATGGACACCATCATCTGCCAAACCCAAAAGGTATTATATCAGAAGTAAATCCACCTAACAAGGGTTCTAACTCCATTTACAACCCGTCAATCGGATGCACAGTCTGAGAGATACATGATTCTAGTAGACAGGGGGACAATTGTGTCAAGGCCTTGTCCATCCTGGTCAGACCGACCCGACCAACTAGGCCTGGGGGTTCTAGATACCTTGTTTTAATTAGAAGCACTCAACCTAACCTAGTTCGTCTTGGGGTCATTTTGGTCAGACCTGATTACTGGGCCAGGACAAATGGGCCTCGCTGGACCTGGCCAGTTGTGGCCAAGGGTCCAACCCGCTGGGTTGCCCGGTGACCCTATCTCATCTGGCCCGAACCAAAGGGCGCGGGTCCAACTGGCCAATGAGGGTCAGCCCAGGTCTGCTAGTTGTGGTGCAGCCCGCCCGCTGAAGACCACTCGCTTGATGTGGCCTCTGTGGCGCCCTTCATCTTGGATGAGACCACCATGTCGAATGTAGCCCAACTGGCCCTACAGATGTTGGGCCACCTCCATACGTGATCGACAGACCATGGCTCACCAGCTTCCCGAATAGCCCAAACACAGGCTGACCTTCCTCGCAGTCCCCACCTGGCATGGAAACTCCTATCGCCACTCCCAGATGGCAGCGGCCTCCTGCTGCTGCGGTGCACCGATGGCCATGCCGCCAACTTCCTCCATTGTATGTCACCATGGGCCGCTACAAGCTGATATCTCGGTGGACCACTAGATGCCATTTGGTTGTCCGTTCATCACGCCACCTACACCATCAATCTCTGTAAAAAGTCCTCTTCACCCTAAAGGTCCTAAAATCATCTTCCCGCCATTTCAGATAATCTGTTCACAAAGAGTACACATAGGAAGGTGCTCGTATCTTTGTTCATGTCTACATGTGCCCTTCGTGTTAGATGTATTAAACACATGGAGTCTTGTGGGAGATGCTCCATCATATCAAGTAATGTTAAAACCCAGATAGGGAAATCCCCTTATATAGATACCCTCACGCATAATCACACAGATCATTGATCAACATTTCATGGTTTGATCCATGTTCATCATTTCTAGAAATGAACGGGTAAGAACATCATATTTTATCAACCCCTACTTAGTTGATTTTTGATTCTCAAGTGTTCTTCCTTGAGGTTTCATGATGTTGACTTCACTTCTAGATCCATTTTTATAGCCATGTCAAAGAGGATTATGTCTCACAGCATACTTCATTCATCATTGGAGAGGAAAACTACTTTAATTTCATCAAGGAACCCCCATATCTTAATACCTTATTATCCCATGTGTTGGTTGAATAAAAATAAACGTGTCACAGCATTTCAGTTTCACGGAAACCATTCTTTTTTATTCTATTTAATATATTAAACTCTATGTCTATTATGAGTAATTTATTACATCATTAGTTTGTGTGATACGGGTAATTAAAGAGCCTCATTAATTCTCCTCATCGCCTCTTGTTTGGTGAATCATAGAATTATCGTCAGCCACCAAACATTGAGTAATGAAATAAAATAAATCCTTTAAATTATTTTATTATTTTTCATGAAAATTCTGAAAAATAACATTTTCACTAGGCCATTTCCAATTGATGATAATTAATTTCATGGAAAATCACAGAATTAGAAATTCAATAGCCCCCCCATATAATTTATCTGATATTCGGTTCAGAAGATTAAAAATATTGTATTCATGTTTACTAAATGTACCTAAAAAAGTTATAAATTATGTTCCTGGCTCTATAGGGATCAAAATCATGTTCCCTCATAGAGCATGGTCTCAAAATAACTCCACATAATTAAAAAATTAAATACATGGAATTTCCAAGACATTACATTCTCCCCACCTTAGCGATTTAGGTCCCTGAAAACCAAAACAAAAACTAAACAAATTGATGGGGTACTAAGCATGAATATGGTCGACTCACTCCCTTGTTCTCTCCTATAGGTTCTCATACTATAATTAATGTGTACTAGAGTAATCAAACACCCATGTATGACCTGCTCTTGTTGACCCTCTATCTTCACAAGGAACTCTGCAAAAGTCACCCAATCAAAAATTTCCCACTACCCCCAATAAATGATGTGTGATGGATCATGCACGTATCTCCTCAGCTGCGACACAAGGAAGATATTGTGCACCTGGTGCATCTTTGGGGGAAGAGCTATGTGGTACGACACCTCTCCAACTCTGAGAGAGATCTGAAATTGTCTGCTAAACGTCAATCATATCTTGCAGCCCTAGCCAAATTTATGTAATGATTGTCAGGGTGATACTGAAAGGAACAAATGATTGCCCTTTTGAAACTCCAAGTGTCTCCATATCTTGTCGAAATAAGATTTTTTCCTACTCTGTGTGGTCTTCATATTCTCCTACATGATCTTTAGCTTCTCAGTGGAAGCCCATACCAACTCCATACCTAGGATTAGTGACTCCCAGAGATCTGTCCATTATAGGGGTGATCTACAAGGCTGCTCGTATGAGGCCTAAAATGGTGTCATGCCAATGGTGGAGTAATAGCTGTTATTGTTTTTAAACTCCACTAGTGGTAGGATGTTCCCACAAATAAGACCAAAGTCTAGGATTTAAGCATGTAGTATGTCGTATAAGGTCTGTATGGTATTCTCCGTCTGACCATATGTTTGGGGATGAAAAATTGGGCTCAGACATAGCTCAGTCCCAAAATACTCCTACAACCCCTTCCACAACCCAGATGTAAATCATGCATCACGTTCTAGGATGATCATTGAAGGCACCCCATGGAGTCGCACTATCTCCTAGATGTAGAAGAGTCCCAAGACCTCCACCAGTCCCTACTCCCATATGGGTAGAAAGTGTGTCGACTTGGTGGGTCGATAAACGATCACAGAGATGGAATCAGGGCCCCTAGATGTACATGGAAACCACACCACAATGTTCATAAAGATACTGTCCCATTTCCATTTTGGTAACTCGAGTGGGTGGGCCATGCCAATTGGAACCTGAGGCTCATCCTTCAATTGTTGACAGGAGATTCAACGCGAAGCGATCTCAACCACCCCTTTCTTCATCCCTGACCTCCATTACTGATTTCGGTGGTCCTGTTACATGTTTTCCACTATAGGATATACCGCTAAATGGGATGTGTGGAACTCCCTAAACACATCCTCCCACAACATCACCGGTACTACATGCACACTCTAAAAAGGATGATGTGATCCATACCAATTGAAAACCTTCCAGAAGCCCATCTAATGGATAACTGAGTACATCGGTCCCTGTAGTCATCATCTAAAAATTGTTCCTTCAATGATTGATGTACGAGTGGGAATTGAAAGTCATAGACTGGAGGTAAACTACTCCATTACCATCCATTAATGATTTCAATAGCACAGCTAGCTTCTTTATCCCCTCACACCATAACTATAAAACATACCTCTTGTTGATTGTTTCTTCCACAAAATTTCCCTTCCTAGAATTATATACTATCTGAAAGTTATATTCCAGGAGGAAGACCCGACATCGTCACGGTCTCATGTTCAGGTCCTTCTATGAGTGTATATACCAGAGACTCTTGTGGTGAGTGTGGATGAAAAATAAATCACTCATCAAGTAGTGCCGCCACATATTCAGGTTAATAACAAATTCTATTAACTTCAGGTCAATGGTTCCATAGTTTTTCTCATGTGGCCACAACTACCTTGATCCATAGGTGATCACTGATTTCTCCTACTTCAGGACGCATCGTTTTTTGGTCCCTTATGAATCAAAGTAGACTACATACCCAGAAACTTCTTGTGGTAACCTCTAGATGGTGCCACTCGTCAGTTCTCATCTCAGATTATAGTAACTCTATTGGCTTCTCCCCATCCATATGATGGGGTTTCCCTTCTTTTCCAATGCTGAAAATAATGATGGTACTCTTGAAAATTCAGGTATAAATCTTTGGTACTACCCATCCAACCCCAGTAATCTTCTGACATCGGTCACACTCGGGGGTGGCCCCCAAGAAATCAATACCTATACCGTTTCCAGATCCACTATAACTCTGGCCTATGAGATGATGTGGCTTGGAATGTAGACCTCTCGAATCCAAAATTGGCACTTCGAGAGCTTACCATAGAGCTGGTGATCTTAGAGTGCGTCTAGGACTACCCAAAGGTGTATATATTGATCTTTCACTATTGTTGAGCACACCAAGATTTCATCAATGAATACCATATAAAACCGGTCAAATTATAGCATGTAGATAATTTTCATGAGTCGAATGAATAGTACTAGGGCATTGGTTACACTGACAAGCATCACTAAGAAGTCATTATGGCCATAACTGCACTTGAAGGATGTCTTCTATATATCCTCATAATGTTCCCGAATATAGAGATAGACGGATCTAATGTCAATCATCAATAAAAATCACTCTCAAATCCACTGGTTAAAGGGGTTGTTCAATCATAAGTAGTGGATACTTGTTCTTCATGGTCACCTTATCCTAGCATCGGAAGACCACACATAGCCTCAAGCTATCGTAGGCTTTATCGGAAAACAACACCAGGGCTGCCCATAGATAAACGCCACGCTTTACAAACCGCTTCCTCTACAATCCACCAGCTATACCCTCAACTACTGATGCTCATCGGGAGCCATATGATATAGAGGTTTAGATATCTATGTCATCCATGGGTAAAAGTCATTGCAGAATTCTACCTCTCTGTGAGGAGGTAGTCCTAACATCATTGTAAATTCAAACTCATATTTTTCCATGACTATAGGAAAACATGTACTCCCCTCTTCCACCACATTGTGGTTAAGGCTAGCGAAATGGTGAGTGATTGGCTAATCCCTCATTTTAGAATGGAAATCATGTGATACAAAGGTTCCCTTCTCGCCGTTGAATGATAATATGGTCCCATAATCCTAGACACCCCAAATATTCCACCTAAAGTAGTCAATCTGATCATGGACTATGGATGTCCAATCCATACCCAAGATGACATTATATGGCATCGATGAAGCTACTCAGAGATAACTACAAAATCTCTCGCCTCTTAGAGTAATCTCACACTACCAGAACCAATGTGTAAAAATAGAATCCCCTTCTGTCGGAGTCTATAATCGTAAGGATCGAGCCAATGGCTCCACCAGAATCTTTATGCTCTGAATGAGAGCCATGGAAAATAAACAATGAATAGAAACTATCACTATAAGAACTACTAGTAGGTTGTAGAAGACACAGATCATACCTCTAATCATATCAGGTGTGTCGTGGCTATAGGACTCCATCACCTAAAGCTGGCCCCACCCTTGTCCACCTGCTCGTAGAGTTCATGGTGGACCTCCTAGGTGTGGTGGTGGTAGTACATCGAACCGTCGTCCACTGGCTACTGCTCAACCTAATCCCATGCCATGTTTGCTGCCTTACATACCTCCTCACCCGAACCTCTATCATTGTCTCCACAGTTCCACTACCATCTACTAGTAATCCCCCTATGTATTGGGATTGTCGAATTCCAAGTGCCCCTGTCTACTTAAAAAGTAACAAAATATAGTCCTCAGATGTCCTTCTCTACCTCTCCACCTCCCCACCTCCGACCCTACATCCTATGGTAATCCTATGTAAGGTCTATCCAATTTGGGCCTCTGCGTCGTCTTCCTACTAGCTACTGTAGATAAATCGACCACCTGTCACTCGGTGGTGGAACTCACCATCGGCTCCGCCTCGGTTATGAAGCTCTCCACCAGTAGGTATCGCTACTGCAGTCCATCTTACGTCGAGATGCTAAGCGAAATCATATATTCCCTAATATCTCGTCAAAGTCCCTGGTCAATGGTATGTGCCCTGATGAAAGGGTCTCTTACTATGTCACAGGAGTATAAAGATAGATTGGTAAACCATAAATCGTACTGAGCCACATTCATGAGGTCCTCTAATAGGTGTAGTAACTCTTGAATACACACTAAGAATCATGTTGCTGGCTCAAACACCACCCTGATGAGGATCGTGAAGTCCATCCAGATGTGGGTTTCCTCCTCGTGTGTCTAGAGAATCATGATCTTCCACCTCCCTCTCAATCCTTTCAAAATAATTGCATCTTAGATCACCATCTAGTATGATGGTGTCTCTAATAGGAAAAAAACACAAGTAACTGCCTCAAGCCAATCCACATCTACCTGAGGATTTGTCTTTCCTCGAATCCTCACAGGCCTCGATGTTAGGAACTTGGGCAGTGTTCTCAGTCAGTGTGCATTGTCCAATGGTGATGCTCGTAGTAACTGCTACTCTCCTTGTCTCGGTGTTTCTCGTACACAACTTGAAGATGTAATAACTATAAAATATCCATGTATCGATGCCTCATCACATTGTGGACCATCATCAGGGTCTCTATATGAAATCATGGCTGGCTTTCTTCATGGATGCATCCTGTTGGGAAACAGATGCACCACAGTCAATAAGTTAAAATGATGAGATAACTCAAACGATATCAAGAGAAAAACATTTCCAAAACACATGAAACTAGTGTTTTTGTGTACCGAGTCAGAAAAGAAAATTCAGAGTCCTGGCGTATGGATATGTCGGCTACCGCACCAACACTAGACTCCCTAGAATGTAAAACGAACTCAAGACACTTAACACTATTGCTTCAATAAAAAATAAAGACTCTTTGTTCTTCTTGTATAACAGACCTCCCTTTGATACCACTTCATCACGGCTCATCCTCCAGGGCCCATTCTGTGACTACCCCAAGCCGACCTTCCATAGGCCATGGACTGGTGGCTAACAGTGTATCTGAATATCCCAAAAAGGGAAATCATTGCCTTTAAACCTGTACACACATACATCTTACCACATCCCAACACACTGAAAGGGGGTCACAGGTATACCACTAAAACAAATCTATGTTCTAGTACAAGTGAAATTAAGTGGGCCACAAAACCAACTAAAAATTGAACAAAAATATAAAAGTATTAATGTAAATTCTGATGGCCTTTCACGGAAAACCCCACCTGATCCTGAGAGTAGTGAAGCTACACGAAGCTGAAGTAGTGTGTCCTGACCTTTTGATCCTACTTGGCCCCAACTGTTCCTAGGCAAAAAATTCCACCATTGTACCACCCGTCAATCCTATCCTCCTGAGCACCATTGTCGAAACATCAATCTTTTTCACCAGACACAACACATGCAGGAGAAGCCCATGCATGTGTGAGTATAACAATACATAGTAGGGACCTCGAGACCCCAAAAGGTCTCTCAGTAATCCATGAAGGGAAACACCAAAAGAAAATACCACAAAGTTAATAACACAATTCAAGATCTCAAACACATATCACAATGTAAAAGATGTAAATCACTTTGTATAACTTAAGTATGGAAATAAAGATGATTGGTCACAAATCTAGATCATCTTATTCCCTCGAGAGGCTCTACTGCCGACCAACAGAGGGTATCTAGGTGCTGACCCACCAAGGCTCGCTTGGTGCTAACACGAAGAGTATCAATAGGTGCTGAACCACAGAGGATATCTAGGTGATGACCCATAGAGCATCATTAGGTTCTCACACATAGAGGATCTATATTATTTTGTGGGTCATATCCTGCCACTAGATTCCCACACTATGCATGCTTAATTTCCATAGGGTCTTATCATCAAGACATAAGTCATATCTTAGTTGCTACGATGTACTATAGAGAGTAACCCCAAAGGACCTAATAAATCTTAAGGGTCCAAACACAACAGACGATGCGTTGATCAGACACATGGTCTTTATGTTAAAGGATTTTTAGTGAAAAGGGACTAGTTGGATTTGGGTCCAATCCAACATGGATGTACTACAAATTCTACCAAAACTCAAGTGGAGTATATCCGAAGGATGTTATGATCACAAGGTTCCCAATTCCACTAAAGGTAAATCAATCGAACGCGTGGTTTGATAGATATATGTGTTTTACTAAATAGGGGGTTAGTTTTCTATTGGCCTGGTCTAACCCAGTCGAACCAACCTTACCAACCTGGCATGGGGGTTCGAGATACCCCAGTTCAATTAGACGGACTTGACCAGGCCCGATTCGGGTTGGGGTCGGTATGGTCAGGCCTGGCTAGTGGTCCAAGCACAATGGGCCTCTCTAGGACAGGCCCAGTTATGCTGAGGGTCCAGCCCGTAGGGTAACCTGGCGACCCAGTCTCTTTCGGCTCATCCACTGGCTGGGGCACAGAACGTACACTGAAAACTATCCACGTGGTGCAGCTAGTGTGGAATCATCCAAATGGGATGCGACAGCCACACCATGTTAGGCCCCACAAGCCCCACAGACAGGGGGCCTCCTCGAGCGGTGGTTGATAGACCGCGGTTGTCCCGCATCCTGGATATAGGTCATCCCTCTGCGTGGCGTCATTGAGGCGCCCCACAAGCAGCCACAATGGGCAGTGGTTTGAGGCCTCCTACTGCTATGTCGCGACGATCGCCACACCGACACCCTCTTCTTGGGATCACTGCCGCTGGTCGCTGCCATCCACCGCTAGTGCTTCTGGCCACCGTCAATGCTGCCATTGAGGCAACCATTTTCTCAGTGGACCACATGACGTGCTATATTTTTCCGTTCTACAATCCTCCTGCGCCAACAGCCTCCGAGAATAGTCTTATTTACCACGAATGTTCCAAAATAATCTTTCCACCACATTAGACAATTATTTCATAGAGAGCACACATACTGGGGGTTTTGGACTTTTTTTGTCAGCCCGCACCCACCGCATTTGGTGTTTTAAATACAGGGTTGCTCAGGGGAGATGTTCAATCATATCAAGTAAATTTTAAAACCGTTCAGAAAAATCCCCAAATACAGTTACCCTGCTGTATAAACTCACAAATCATGGATCAACCTATTATTTGGTTATTCCATGTTCATCTTTTCTTGAAATGAAATTGCAAATACATCAAATTTAATCAACCCCTACCTTGTTTACCTTTGATATTGAAGTGTTTGTCCTAAGGGTTAACGATGTTGATGTCTCTTCTAACTCTATTCTATGATTCGGATTGAAGATGATGAAGTCTCACAAAAATCATCATACTTATTGAAAAGGAAAATTGCATGTGGTTCATCATAGAATCCTAACATTTTAATTCTCCATTCTCCTACATTTTTGTTTCATAAAAAAAACACATCGTCACGATTCTGTTATGTTGTGACTTTGCGTCATTACACTATTTCATTTATTAAATGACATCAATGTTATGATTACATTATTATATCATTATGATATGTGATATGGGTCATTAATGTACCTCATTGAAGCACCTCGCGTCTACCTAGTCATTGTAGAACAACATCGTCATCCGCCACCCAATGGAGAGTAAAGAAAAGAAATGCTTTTAATTATTTAATTATTTTTTTGAAAAGTCTGAAAAATAAATTTTCTGATATGCCTTTATCGTCCAAATTCAAGTAATTTAATGGAAAATCATGGCATTAGAAATGCAATGGTGCCCTCGTATTTTTGATCTGAGCACCGGTTCAAAAGATATAAAATCCAGCTCAAACATTTACTAAACATATCTTAAAAAAAGTTCAAAATACCGTTCCAGACACTCCAAGCCTCAGAATCTCAGGCAGTCAGAGCATGATATCTCAAAATAATTACAAATAATAAATAAAAATTACATTGAATTTTAAATAAATTACATTCACTTATTATTTTTATATTTTCAGAAATACAAGATATAAATAGTTTCATGATTGACACTATTGATATTTTATCAAAATAAGTTTTTCATAAATTATTCAAAAATATTAATTTTTTTAAAATATAAAATAATTATGATATAGTGTTAATTATTATAATTTATTAATTTATTTTCTAATAGACATTAAATAAGTAAATATTACATAAATTTAATATTGAAATATTTGTTTAGCCTAGAAAATCATTAAATATAATAAAAATGTATTCATTTAGTGGATAATGATTAAATTAACATAAACACTTGTCTAAAATTTATTGATTGATAACATGATGACCCCATCACATTTAATCCTCAAAATAGGAACATTTTTATGTTTTTATGTGGGGTTTCTTTTATTATAAATTAATATTTTTATGGTTTCCAATAGTTCCCATCACCTAAATTATAAAAGGTCACTTCGCCCCTCAACTATTCAAATAATTTAGAGCCTTAAATCTTAAAAATCCCATGCCCATTTCCCTTATCAACTTCTCTGACAACATTATATTGGTCTTGATCTTCTTCAAAGACTATCTCTTGTTCTCTAAGATTATTTTTAGTGGAGGGACATCGAAAATTAGGTATTATCATTCCTTGATTCTTCCAAGCTTATTTATTATTCTAATTGTAACTCATGAGTTGTTTATTATAATTTTATATCTACAGTAGTACATATATATTGAGAGGTTATTATGATTATGAAACAACCAGAGTCCACCTTCTACCCATCATATAAAAAATGAAATCATTAAAAATGTGTACGTACGACTTACCATCTCCACGTCGTCGTGTAATATGTTTTTCACCCCAACCTTAAATGGGTTGGATTAATAATGGAATTAAAAATTATATATATTATTGACATAAAATTATAATTATTCTTAGATACAATACACCATAAACATCAATAAAATTTAGAAATTTTGAGAATGATATCGTCATTCGTGTGTACTTACGGCTTACCATCTCAACAATTCAATGTGATTTGTTCTACATAATATTCATTAATGAATGATTATATAAATGAATTGATTTAATAAATATGATATATATCATTGTAATACCATTATTAAAATGATATAACTACAACCTTAAAAGAGGAATAAGAATTTATCTTAAAAAACATGAACAAGAATATAAAGAAGTTAATACCCTAATAACGAGTAATAATGAAATGGTACTAACTAGCGGATGAAAATATTATAAGAACCTGAATCCTCTATTCAGGTATGTTTTTCCTTTCTGATCATTTTTTATAAAATGAAGAAATTCTAGAAATTTTTTACGTGCACGCTGTGTACATTATGAGTACACATCCTGAACTCAGTTACCGCAGGTAGTCGGGTTTTGGTCATGTAGAAGCCATGCATATGGCTGCCTGGGGTGACCTGGAGGCCACCTAAAGTGGAGTACTGAAATGGTGAGTACATGTTGTCTACTTTAAAAGTACAATCCGTGTACATTCTTTTTTTTCATTAATTGCACTAGGGTCGCACCTAATCACTAGAACGCTCTTGTTCTAGGTCTCTTTCGATAGAGAGCTCTATATAGTCACAGATCCTCGATGAACCCCAGGGAGAGTGTCCTTCCTACGAATCGAACACTGTCGGTTTTGTTGGAATCACATTGGTGAGTTCTCATTTATCCTATAACACCATCTTTTGATTTCTCCTCTCTCGTGAGATATCATGGGATCAATGTTTTAGACATTTTTTTATATATTCATGGTTTTGGGGTGATTCAATTTTTGAGTTTCACTTATATCGATATCCCAACACCGAGGTAGGAGTTTTGTGCCTTTATGTTGAATGTATTTGAGTATTATGTGAAATTCTGACCAATACCCTTGAACGATGTATTGAGTGTTTCAGGTGTTACCCATGTTGTTTGAATTCCATGGTTTGTATGCTTGTTTATAGGATAGTGGGATATTAATAGGGTTGATTTCAATTATTTGGATGTGTTTCTGATGCATGTTCTGTTTACAGCCGTTTGTCTGCTTAGCTTGTTTGGCCGCCTTGACTGTATTACATGAATTGCATTGTAGGGTGGAGTGTTTGTATTCTAACATGTTTGATATGTTGTAGATTGTTTATCCATGTAGTGCAGGATGTTTACTTTGGCTGTTTTTACCTTGCTATGCTCATTGACCTAGATAGGGAAGTGAGAACCTGGTGTAGTCGACTATATGTGGAATTTACTGAGTGAGCTTCCTCAGAGAGACTTTGAGAACTTTACACTATAAGGGAAATTTACCTATTTATCTTTCTCAAATAGTCTTTGAGAACTTTAGACTATAATGGAAATTGACCGTGTGAGCTTCATCAGAGCGTCTTCGAACTACTTGTAGCTGTAAGGGGAATTGACCGAGTGAGATTACTCAAAGAGTCTTTGAACCACTTGGGGCTATAAGGGGAATTGACCTAGTGAGCCTTCTCAGAGAGTCCATGACCATGGGGATATAAGGGGAATTGACCATGTGAGATTCCACAGAAATTCATTTAATTCCCATAGACTATAAGGGGAAATGACCATGAGATCTTCCTTAGAATGTCTTGAATTACTTTTGACTATAAGAGGAATAGACTCTGATTTATTCCTCTGATAGCCTTTATATATTATTATAACTGAACTATATGGGATAGGATGTGTTCACTTCCTCGTGGATTACCGTGCATGATTAGTTGTTTTTGATATGTGGAATTGTGTTTTGCTGAGTACTTTCTTTTTTACTGCTTCTGTACTTTTACCTGCCATATATTCAATGACAGTTAGGCAAATATCATAGGGTGATTTCCTACTGGGATTTAGTCTCAGACAATGTTTGGTCCATTCGTTTGGGTCGAAACATATTATATTGTTTGCAGGTATAGGCAATGGCTAGCACCTTTCTACTTCAGGTACTTGACTTGTTGTGGAGCTGGAAACCATGGGACCAATTTTAGACATCCGAATCTGGGGAGTTTTTTATTTGTTTCTTTTGTACTTTGGTTTAGTATTTTATGTATTCCAGCATTTTTATTTGTATTGTTTCTTTCCAAAACACATGTACCATGCATGATTTATATAAGTGTTTCAGTTGTTTGTTATTCAAGTCTTCCACTATTAGTGTTGTTGGTATATTTACTGCTTCCACTACAGTGTATTTTTTTCCCTTCCGTTGTGTTACTCTGCCAATGAGGGCATAGTTTCACAACTATCACACCCAAGTACCTCATGGCATGTCAACAACATCTGGCATTTGTGGAAATGTGCTTGAGGACATGTGACCAATCGGGTAGGGGGCGCCTCTAGGTGGCTTCCGGAACCAGGACGTTACAAAGTGGTATTAGATTGATACTTTTCTTCATGAATTACTATTTGGAGCCCATTTATAGGGATATAACAGAATAGGTACATGGTAATAAGTTGTGCCTGAGAGTAGCTAAACAATTTATTGGGAAAATCCAATCCACCTCGTTTATTTCAATTTTTTCTGGTTTGTAATTGTACTATTGATTTGATTTCACTGTTGGGTGATTCACATATTTAGTGTTGTTACTGTTGATGTTATTGAGGTTCTATTTCTGTCACAACCTGATTTGATGATGGTATGAAATCTCATTAATCATATAGGCAGATGCGAGAAATCACATGTCATGAATTCTTTCCATTCTATCTAGGATGCATTAGCAATTTCATGTTTTTGTGATAGATGATGTCTATAATATGCATGTTGTTGTGATAGATGCCTGGATAATAATACCTATTGTTTGATAGGGTATTGTTCGTGTATGGTTTTATTGGAATAAATTCCAAAAATTGGTCTTTTAGGTGTTATGGGCCCTAATGGACTGGAATTTGGTGGAACATTACCCTGTCTGCCTTGTTATAAAATGCAGACGATGCCAAGATTTGATTTGCGAGGAGTATGGACCCTCAAGGATCAAAATTTCACACTTTCAAGGTTCGTTTCAGTATTTTTCTGGGATCCGGAGTAGTTTCTGAGGCTTACTGTCCAGAAAATACAAGAATACACACTGGTTAATGTTAAGTAAACGACATGTGTTCTTTTGTTCGGGAAGAAACTATTTTTCTTATGTACACATTGTGTACATTATGAACATGTCGTGTAGTCTCTAACTGTTTTGTAGGCCGTGTGGGCAGAGACACATGCTAGGGAATGTCTGGTGGTAACACGTCATGTACTAGTTGAACACGCCGTGTAGTGTTGATCCTGTGTCTGATCGTGTAACTAACAACACAGATGGATAAACCATAAGTTATAAACGTCGTGTTAGTATTGAACACGCAGTGTGGTCTGACCCAGCTACCCGGCAGTGTCACTAACAACATTGGCCATGTCAATCTTTCCCATTACAGGCTGTTTCTACCATGAACATGCGGTGTAGTCTTTTCTTAGGTGAACCATGTGGCATAACCATGTAGAAGGACTCAGACAGGGAAGGAGGATTCAAGTACACACCGTGTGTTAAGACAACACGTCGTGTGTTTGGGGTGTTACATGACTAGTTTAGGCAGGAATACACACCCATGTAAATTACATAAGGGAACATGCTATGTAGGAATTGGATAGGACATGTAGCCACATTTTGTAAAACTTGAGTTATTTCATTTCTCATGTTCCCTTTTTACACATCTAGTTTTCAGTCCTTGACAATCCTGTTTGATGGTGTGTTCTTGAACTTGAAGTTTCATTCCACCGAGACGTCCTCTATTGTTATGCCAGTTTCTAGGTAGAGATCAGAATGTAGACATGGATGACCAGGGACTACCTGCAGATCCTCCTATCTTGCCAGTCTAGGATCCTGCCATTATACCCAACATAGGTGTTGAAGCCCAGTTCAAAGAGGGATTTTTGAGGAAGATGCAGACCATTCAGAGAGTTTCGACTCCTGCGACATCGATGGCAGAATTGATGTGGGTTTTTCATTAGAAATATCCTCCCACTTTCTCAAGGAATAGAAAACCACAGGCTGCAGAGTCATGGATAGAAGCCACGCTGACGATATTCGAGCATCTAGATCTACCTCAATAGGAGAGGGTGAATCTCACTAACTACATGCTTTGAGAACATGCCAAGAGGTGGTGAGATGTGATCTCAAAGGCAGTAACCCAGCATAATATGTGTTGGGATGAGTTTTGGTGCATCTTCAATGATTACATATCTCCGGAGACCTTGAGGTCCAATCGAGCACAAGAGTTCATGAGTATGGAGCAGGGTAATATTACTCTTATTGAGTATTCCACTCGCTTCACAGAGCTGCAACATTCCATGCCTATTCAAGGATGTGATGAGTTGTTCCTTGCACAAAATTTTGAGGATGTTATAAGGAACTACATCTTATCTCAAGTGAACATATTCAGGTTGACTTCAATATATTTTATCGTCAACCATGCACTAATCACAGAGCATAATCTAGGGGATTCTAGAGCTGTGAGCATAGGCTGATTGGCATCCAGTGTAACTATTCCACCTACTTATAGTAGGATGCATCACAGGGAGACATCACAAGGATATCAGAGTTGGCGGAATTCATCTTCTGGTATCTTGGTGGTGTGCTACCAGAGCAGAAGAGCGGACATACAAGGCCACATTGCCCGAGAGACCCAGTGGAGTGCCGATATTGTGGCATGATGGGTCACCTTCATCACTTCTATCAGATCTTCACACCAGTAGCTGATGACATGGGTTCTTCTATCACTCCATGTTTAGGAGTAGCACCACTTGTTTCACATCAGTCTGGGAACTGGAGTTCTTCCGGCCGATCAGGCCGAGGTGGAGGTCATGGCCATGGGGATCAGTCACTAGTATATCAGCAACATTGTGATGGATCAGTTCAGAGTGGTCAGGCATGGTCACAGGGCTGCGGTACAAGTTAGACTTTTGCAGTGGAGCAGACCAAGCAGATGCAAGATCCTGAACCCTCTCAAGTTCGAGGTGTGATCTTAGTGGCCTCAGTTTTAACTTCTTCTCTTTTTGATACATGGACTTCCCAAAGGTTTATATCTGTTGCTGTTGTGGAGAGTATTGGTCTCTTCATCTTTTCCTATTTAGATATCTTCATGCTAGACACTCCGTCAGGAATTAGATCTGCCAGTGTACGTCGGTGCAAGGAGTTCCCCCTATAGGTTGGTGGGAGTCACATCTTATGGGACAACTATTTCATAGAGATGACATGCTATGATGTAATTATCGGGATGGTTAGTTTAGTTCCATTCTCTGTAGTCATCGACTATTATTTCCATTGGGTGAGTTTCACATCACCATAAGGTGAATCATTTCTCTATAAGGGAAAATGGAATGTCCAGCCGAGTAGAGCGGGATCTAAACACCTTGTGTTGGGAGGAGTTACAGCCCAGATTGATAGTCTATATCTGGATGACCAGGAAACTTCACCGTTAGACATTCCAATAATTGTGGATTGTTTTAGAGATGTTTTCCAGAGGAGTTTTCAGGTTTGACTCAGAAGCGAGAGATAGACCTCTCTATTGATCTTGTGCTAGTGGTGGCACCAGTGGCCATTCCTCTTTATAAGACTTCTAAACTACAGTTGCAGGACCTCAAGAAGCAGTTGGATGACTTAAAGGAAAAGGGTTTCATCCAACCTAGTACTTCCCCTCAGGGTTCGTCTATCTTGTTAGTGAAGAAGGAAGATGGTACCCTCAGGCTTTTTATGGTCTATACGAAGTTGATCCATTTGATGGTCAAGGATAGATATCCCTTGTCGAGGATTTATGATCACTTTGATCTACTTCAAAGAGCTCGGGTGTTCTCAAATATTGACGTGAGATCCGGTTACCATCAGTTGTGTGTTAGACCATCTGATATACCTCTCACAACCTTCTACAGTAGGTATGGTTTATATGAGTATATGTTTATGTTGTTCAGTCTAATGAACACAAAAAAATTATTTTATGGATCTAATAAACTAAGTGTTCCATCCATACGTGCATTCATTCATGCTGATTTTCATGGATGATATCTTGGTGTACTCTCGAACTTGACACGACCATGCTACTCATCTTAAGGTTATTTTGAGTACACTGAGGGAGCATTAGTTATATGCTAAGCTCTCAAAATTCCAAATCTGGATGTATCAAATTCACTTCTTGGGTCATGTTATCTCAAAGGCAGGAGTATCAGCAGACCCAGAAAAAGTGAGGGTAGTAGTTTCCATGGAGAAACTGATTAAAATCATTGAGGTGTGGAATTTTCTAGTGATGGATGGATACTACATACATTTCATACAAAACTTTTCACTCATAGCGGCACCACTGATGGGTTTGACTAAGAAGGGTGTGAAGTTCTTATAGTCATATTCCTGTAATTCATCCTTTCCAGAGTTGAAAGGGTGGGTTGATTCATCCCTGATACAATTCTTTCAACAGCCAGGAAAGAGATATATTGTTTACTTTGATGTATCAGGTTTTAGTCTGGGGGATATGTTTATGCAGGGAGATTCAGTCATTGTGTACGAGTCTCGGTAGTTGAAGCCACATGAGAGGAATTACCCGATGCATGATCTCTAGTTGGTGGTAGTTGTTCATGAATTGCATTGTTGGAGACAATATCTTTGGAGAGAGCATTGTGCAGTTTTCACTAACCACAAAATTCTCAAGTACATTTTCACTCAGCGAGATCTGAATTTGGGACAGCGAAGGTGGTTTGAGTACATACATTCCATTGAATTTGAGCTAGCCTACACACCTGGGAATGGAAATGTAGTGTCTGATGCGTTGAGAAGGAGGACATAAATACAGGTAGTATAGGAGGCTAGCAGTGATTGGAAGTTTATGGCTTTGTTCTTTGATATATATTTGGAGGTGCACGATAGTTAGGGTAGACATTTCTTTCTTCTATAGCAGTTACCTATAATCTTCTTGATCGAGTGGAAATGAGGAAACTATCAGATTCAGAAGGCCTAGTCCTACGAGAGAGTGTGTCAGGAGAGGAGCCTAGTCCTGGCTGGACAGTAGAAGGGGATGAGATCATATGTTTCTAGGGGAGTGTATGGGTGCCAAAAGATATACAAAATGAGATGATGTGTGACATTCATTCCTCATTTTGGGCAGTTCATCCTGGTGTCACCAAAATGTATCATGATCTATACCGTCAGTATTGGTGGACATGTATAATGAGATATGTTTCTGGTTTCATCATGAAGTGTTCCACCTATCAGTAGGTGAATGCAGAGCATCAACGGGAAACATGTATTTTACAGAAGTTACCCATTCCTGAGTGGAAGTGGAATGACATCACGATGGATTTCGTAACAGTGTTTCCATGGTCACCTCGAAAGGATGATGCGGTTTGGGTTCTCATTGACAGACTCATGAAGGTTGCCCACTTATTTCCAATCGAGAAGTCCTTCAGTGTTGATGAGCATGGATGGTTGTACATTCGTGAGATTGTACGTCTTCATGGAGTCCCACTCTGCATTGTTTCAGACAGGGATGCATTTTTACTTCTTGGGTCTTTCAGGGGCCTAAGAATGCTTCGGGTACATAGAGACGTTTGAGTATAGCTTACCACCCCAAGACAAATGGCCATTATGAGCATACGATTCAGGTTCCTGAGGACATGATCTGATCATGCATCTTGGATTTTTTAGGTCCTTGGGAGAAGAAAATACCTCTTGTGGATTTTTCCTAAAATAATATTTTTCAACCAACTATTCAAATGGAACCTTATGAGACTTTTTACGGTAGGCCATGCCGATCACCCTTATGCTGGCTGGAGGTAGGAGAGGCAGCTTTGCTGGGACCTTGTCTTGTTCAGGAGACCACTGAGTAGATAGAGTTGATTCAAAAGAGGATGGCTAATGTGAAATGTCGACAGAAGTCTTATGCTGATTAGCAGAGACGACTACTGGAGTTCGAGGTCGAGGACATGGTTTTCCTACATGTATCACCGAGGTTGGGGCATAAGAGTATTAGGAGAAAAAGAAATATTTCACTAAGGTATGTCGGGCCATTTGAGGTTTTGGAGAGAGTTGGGTCAGTTTCCTATCGGTTTCAGTTACCCCAGAGATACCAGGCTATGCACGATGTTTTGCACATTTCTCAGCTCTGATAATACTTTTTAGACCCGTCTCATGTCTTCCAAACCTAGGAGGATGAGCTATAAGTGGATGTGTCATTTTAGGAGCATCATATCCATATTTTTTATTGTAGTACAATGGTTCTTCATGGCTGACATGTTCTTCTAGAATGGGTGC
Source organism: Viscum album (assembly GCA_963277665.1). Lineage (NCBI taxonomy): Eukaryota > Viridiplantae > Streptophyta > Magnoliopsida > Santalales > Viscaceae > Viscum > Viscum album. The sequence goes on along the minus strand of OY728120.1, from coordinate 1,528,497,027 downwards.
TATGGTAGCACGAGTGAGTACATGATGAGACATGGGAGAGGGAGGCCGATGTAAGAGCACAGTGGCTGGAACTGTTCAAGGTTTCTTCTTCTACGCCAATCCAGGGAAATTCAGAGACAAATTTCATTAAGGGTGGATGTTTTTAAGAACTTCGATATTAATTTTAGGAATGATTTCCCTTTCTGGTTGTTTTTGAGAGAAATAGAATATTCTGGAAATTTTCTATGTACATGCCATGTACTTTATGAGTACATGCCCTCGACTCGGTTACCGTCGGTATCAGGGTACTGGGCATGTAGCAGCCATGCACACGATCGTATGGGGTGACCAAGAGGCCACATAAATAGGAGTATGTATACATAAAGTACACTCTGTGGACTTCAAAAGTACACATCATGTACTTTCTTTTTTCATTAGACGCACCAATGTCACGTCTAATTACCAAGGTGCTATCTTTCAATGTATAATTTGTCTGAGAGCTCCATAGGGCCATGTATCTTCGACGAACCACCGAGAGAGCGTCCATCCTCTAAATTGAACATCGTCAGTTGTGTAGGAATCTAATCTGTGAGGTATCTTTTCCCATAGAGTCCCATCATATGATTTCTCCTCTCTCTTGAGATATCGTGGGTTGTAATTTTTTGATGTGTTTGTATATATTTGGCGTTCTATGGTGATTCAATCTTTTAGGTTCACATATATCGATCTCCCAATGCCGAGGTAGGTGTTTTGTGCCTTTATGATGAATGTCTTTGAGTTTTATTTGCAATTTTGACCAATACCCTTAAACAGTGTATTGGGTGTTTACCATTTTACCACTGTTGTTTGCCTTCCATGATTTTATTCTTGTGTAGAGGGTATTTAGATATGAATAAGGTTGATTTCAAGGCCTTGGATGTGTTGCCCATGCATGTTCAATTTAAGACCGTTGGTCTGCGTAGCCTGTTTGGCCACATTTCCTATTTTCCATACCTTGCGTTATAGGGTGGACTGTATGTATTCTTACATTATGGATATGTTTTGGAATGTTTAGCCATGTAGTTCATGATTTTTACTTTGGGTTTTTAGCCTGCAATGATCGTTGACATACACAGAGCCGTGAGAACCTTGTGTATTATAATATAAGGGGAATTGACTGTCTGAGCTCTCTCACAAAGTCTTTAAGCACATTAGACTATAAGGGGAACTGACATAGTGTACTTACTTAGAGATCCTTTTAGATCTGTAGACTATAAGTGAAATTGATCGAGTGAGTTTCCTCAAAGAGTCTTTGTACCACTTGGGGCTATAAGGGGAATTAACCGAGTGAGCTTTGTCAGGGAGTCTATGAACCACATGGGGATATAAGTGGAATTGACCGAGTGAGCTTCCTTAGAGAGACATTTTCCTTAGGGCTATAAGCGTAATCACACATGTGAGCTTCCTCAGAGAGTCCTTGAATTACATTAGATTATAAGGGGAATTGACTGTGTCAGCTTTCTCCAAGATTCATGATTTACATTTGACTATAGGTGGAATTGATAGTGAGTTATTCCACAAATAGTCTTTATATATTCTTATAACTGATTTAGAGTGGATAGGCTATTTGCACTTCTTGGAGGGTTACCGTGCAAGAATAGTTGCTTTTGATATGTGGAATTTTTTTCTGCTGAGTACTTTCTTATTTAGTACTTATATTCCTTTACCTTCCATATATTCAATGAATATTAGGCACATATATTAGGGTGGTTTCCTACTAGGATGTAGTCTCGCTCCATGTTTGGGCAATTCTTTTGGGCCCAAACAGATTATATTGCTGCAGGTGTAGACAAGAGAAAGTTCCCTTCAACTTCAGGTACGTGACATATTGTGGAGCTGGAGAGCATGAGACCATGTTTAGGGTTGTGATGCTGAGGAACTGATTATTTGTTTCTTTTGTACTTTGGTTTAGAATTTTTTTAATTCCAGCATTGTGAATTTTTTGGTTGCTTTCATAGTCACTTGTACCGTGAATTATTTATATATGTGCTTCAGTTGTTTTTCATCCCTGTCATTCACTATTACTATAGTATGTATATTTATTGTTTCCACTATTGTGTATTTGTTTCCCTTTAACTGTGTTACTCCACCAATTTGGGAACAATTTCCCCCACAATCACACCAAAGGCCCTCGCAGCTAGTCGGCAGCCTCTGGTGTTTGGGGAAAGTGCTTGAGTCCATCTGACCAACCAGGTATGGGGCGCCTCTGGGTGGCTTCTAGAACCAGGAAATAAAAATATAGTCATAAATGAAATCATAGAAATCATTATGATTATGGAATAAATCATTAAATTTATTATAATCATTATAAAGGATGTATGGATACATACAAAACATATCATACATAAGGTACAATATAATTTTTTAGTATCATTTTTATCCGTGATTGTTTATACATAAGAATTTACTTGGGTACATTTATCATCTTAGTCCTTGTTTCATAAACATGTAATATTATTTATATTGTTATACAACTATTTAAATTCAATTTTACCCATTGGGGTATTTTTATTAAACTCTTTGAATGGAATCTTTCTCAGTTTCCATATGAGATACTAATTTGACTTTTCTAGAAAATGTATGAGAATTTTTTTTTTTAAACATTTACAACATGATCATATTTTTAATGTATTCATAATGAATTATTTCCTTGAATATTCCCACACATACTTATAAGTTTATTTTCACATTAACGGATTTCTTCTAAAATATTGTGGAATTTTGGGGATGGAAAATGTTTTTGGAGAAGAATAGATATTTTCTTCAGGAATTAATTTCATCTGTTTTCACAAAATTGTTTTCCATCTAAGATAAAAACACATTAAATATACTTATATTTCTAAAAATTTTATTCCTATTATTTTATTTTATATTTTTTATGAATTCCATTTGATATATATCAATTATAATGGAATGATGTTTATGAAGCCCATTTTATTTCATGGGTTATGTTATAGTGATTGTTTTTATTATTTTCTGGAACATGTAAGAATACTTCTATTATAAGATGGGTGGGACATATATCTCCCTCCAATTCATTTGGTAATAATTCATATGTCATGAGATAGACAGGATTGGAATGGAAAGTAAATCCAGTTCAATAATACATGGCTGGAATGAGGAGTGAACTCTATTTTGTAATGGACTTTGTCCACTATGATGGTCTTGGAAATGATCCTTGACTAATATGAAATGATTTTATATGATTATGAATGTATGAAATGAAATTTCATGTCTTATTTTATGACTCTTTTGTTTACATTTCACTTTTTTTATAATTCCATGACATTATATTATGATCTTTTTTATGCTGGATAATATATTAAAATTTTGTGTTCTTATGATTATGAAATGAATGAAATTTCCCTTTTTTACCCTTAAAAATAATTTGAGATCACACATTTATATGTTCTTTTCCCCAGGTCATAATGAAGTTTATTATGTAAGATATGTGAAAAAGGATTCTAGTTATGATGAAATAAGGGGGAGATAATGTAGATGTTTTATGAACCAGTTGTTTTTGTTTCCAATTATTTAAAGACACTAAACCTATATGGTCCTGGCATGGATATTGTTATGACTTTTTTCTTCCTTGATTATTTTAAAAACCCTATCATTATATATTCCATATTGTGTACAAATGATAACATTGTCTATGAATTTGTGGACTACATCCCATCAAAATGATGTGATTTGTTCACACAAAAAATGGAATGAATGAATGATGATTATAGCTAAAAATATGATAAATAAGTTCATATCAAAGATAATCATGAATTAATGTTTTTTCCTGAAATATACTATATATATATTTTTCATTATAACCATTTCAGACACTTAAAATGTGATAATGTCATTGGTGAATGTGGGGAATATCACTTCCTTGACACAATGGGATTCCTTTTATATCACAAAAATTATATATATAAATATATATGATAAAATAAAATTTTAATTATTATATAATGATCAATTTGGAATGGTATGATGTTACATTCCTTCTTTCAATAATGATTATTGTTAAATGGGAACATTACTCTAGCCTACGTATAACCTACCATCTCGAAGACAGAATAATTGGTTCATTCTTCATAACCATATTTTACTATTTAAATTATAATTATAATTAAAATATAAATATAATAATTATGTAATTATTATTATTATACTAGAAATGTTAATTAATGAACCCTTTGATCATAGTTGACCTATAATTGTGAATTTTGATACGTAAAATGAATTTTGTTGAAACATCCAACATAAACATAATTGTTTAACTAGACATATAAAATATAGTGATATGTGAAATAAATGTATTTATAAACAAGAGAAATGTTCTCATGAAAGTAAAAAATTAAAATTATTGTATTATAAAAGATTTTAAAATATATTCCCATGTAAGAAAGAAAATAAAAAGTATTTTAATCTCACGTTTTTACATCCATGAGATAAATGTCATGATAACCACTTACATATTTTGTGAAGCATTTCTAATTATCATTTTGTGATATTTTATTACTAATCCTTTTAACTACATAGTATTTTAAAATTTTATTTAATGTTATAACTCCATGGGGATTATGATTTAATGTTTATCCAATTTTTATGCTACACTTTTGAATGTTTAAAGATTATTTGTCATCAACAATTACATTATTGATCTTTAAATTATATTTAAATTCAATAAATTATATGAAAATTCATCAATAAATGATTTTATATTCTTTACTCTAGTTATTCATGTCATTTTTCATGTATTATTACAATTTTCCCACTATTTTGTACCCAAAATGTTTTGTGAAATTTTTTTAAGAAAGATGAAATTTTTTTCTCAATAGTCAGAGAAATAGTTTTCCTCTATAATGATTATTTTAGTAAAAATATTTATTTTTTAAAAAAATTACATTGTAAAGACATCTTTACAGTTTTTTATTTTACCTATATTTTCAAATAATTAAACTTATAACAATAGAATCCAGGGATTTCTCTAACCGTTAAATGTCCAAAAAAAATTATTTTTTCCTCATATGTATTTTATGGATTTACCCTTATCAATTTCATTAAATATGCATTTTTTTGTTTCAAATGATAATTTTTACAAAAAATTGTTTCAAAAATTATTTCCAAAGTATTTTTTTTCAAAATTATTTAAAAAAAATGATATTTTACAAAAAAATGCCTTAAATGATTTTTTATAATATATCCACTATTCAAATATAAAAACCTGTTGTTTTACTCCACATGGGTTATGATATATTGATAAAACCATCATCTTCCTTTGAATAGAAAATGATTAATTTTTAAAATGATAATATTTATATTAACATCCTTGATTCATTTTAGTATAATTTATTTATTAAATTTCTATGATAATTTAACATTGAACTACAACTAAATATCCATATAATTATTTATGGATTATATTATTTTCTGAACCATATAAAATTTTTCGTATGTTGTTTACATGGAATATTATTTGATTATTTGGGAAAATATTGATAAATTTTTATACATTGGTCAATAGAAAATATTTTCTAAGGCATGTTTTTTATTCAATATGAAGAATATTTTGGGCAGGCAATGCATTTAATCAGTACAGCTTAAGGCATGCCATACGAGTTGGGGAAAGTTTAATGGATTCCACTTGTAGCACCCCCCCCCATATTGAGTTTTGTATCTTTTTTAGGACTTTGAATGGGATTAAAGTGATTTTATTAGTTTTGAAGAGGTTGGGAGAGTTTGGAATGGTTTTCGAAGGTTTTAGGGGCCTTTTTAGGGATGTAGTGTTTGAGCACGGTTAGGGAATACCATGTGAGAATCCCAGGAAAACCTTGCATCTATAGGGACTAGAGTCCCACATGGTTTATGAACAGTTTATCAAACTATGTGTGGAGGTCATTCATACTTTTTTTCTTGGCAATAACATCTTCATGGTTAGTGCCCTGGTTGTGAAACAGTGTAACACATTAATGTTAAGTTATTTTAAAACTAGAACAATCAGGATTGACAACAATCACTCCACACATTCTCCCACACGATCCTTTCTTTGGAAATTCAGTTCTAAAGGAACATAGGGGTTCTCTCACACATTTTTGAATCGATTACATTTGATTTGAAGGTGTTTTGATGTTGGTCCATCCAAGGTAACTCTCCCCTCTTGGTTTCTTCTTGGCATCAATCTAGATATACTCTTCTCCCTTACATGGTTTTCTTAATCTACATCCATTTCTTGTAGATAAAGTCTTTTTTATAAAATGGTTATTATTTTAGGACTTCATGATGATAGGGATGAGGATTTAGAGAGGTTTCAACAGTGCGTTCACTAGATTGGTGGTGCAGTTTCTTGTGGGTCGATCACGCTGAATCCCATAAGGCAAGTGGCATCACTCTTGGCACCACATCGTTATAACTAGTGTTTTTGGTAGCGATTAATTTTTTTTCTTGAAAATAATTTTGAATTTGACGTGATAAATCTTGGTGGAAACCCATTTGGTGATGATTTGGTGATTTTTGGTTAAAATGGGATATTATTGAAAGAGGGGTTTTATTGTTTGAATTTGAAATCATGAATTTAATATTTGTTTCTTGGTTTGGATTAGGAAAACCGTTTTTTAAAATGGTTTTCAATAAATATGTGGTTTTATTGAAAATTGTTTGGCATGGAAAATGGTAGAAGGTGTTTTCAATAAATGGGTGTTATATTGAAGTGAATAGGCATGTGTTGGAAATAGTTGTTTTCTTATTATGCAGCCTTGGGGATTTATGCTTGTTGGTTGATTAAGTTTTATGCTTGTGGATGATTATGTTGAAGTGGGTTTGATGTCTCACTATAAAATGAAATGGATAGTGGATGGTATAACCATCAATATAGGAAGTTGTCGAGAAGCACCACATGATAGAAATGAAGTGAATGGGTTGGATAGACGTTCCACCATTTGGTTGATTTGTTGTGCGTTTCATTGTATGAAGGAAATTTATTAGGCTAATGTGTGATGGTTCCATGGATTATGTAATAGTTGTAGTTTTCCATTGTTTGACATGTCTAGGTACATGTATGTTTGTCTTGTTGTAATAGTTTCACTATTTAATGTTTTATATAATCTATTTTATATTAAGGTGCAAATGGTGATTTCATAATGGTATGTTTAGTGAAGTCATTTGAAGAATTCATAATGAGTATTAAAACCCACCCACTTCTTCGGTACTTGGGTTCCTTTGCAGGTGTTTTGTTACGGGACATAGGTAAGAGTAAAGATTATCATTTTTCTATCAGTTCAACATGATGATTTGGCGATGTTGTGGTGCTTGGAGCATGGATCATGATGTAGAGCTATTTATGGTGTCCCCATTCAATGAGGTATTGTTGTGTAGTCTTCTTTATGGTACTCTGATATTTGGATTGGTTGTATTGGCATATGGTAATTGTTATGGAATATTTTTTTTGTCTTTTAGTAATGTATGGATTGGGTTTCATTGTTAACATTCCTCACGTGGTTTTGATGGTAATGGCATGTTTGGTGAGAAAGGTTTTCTCACGGTAAAATTGTTCCCCAATTTATTTTTGAAGCCCATATCATTTATTTTCAACCATTGGTGCATTCGGAACGTTACATATGACCTTATAGAACTTCAATTTCTTGTCAATCTAACAACGAAGGGGTGGGATGTTATAAGTGGTATTAGTTTGTTCGGTTCCTGGAATTCATGTGAAAGATGTTGTTTAGTCCTTTGGTGTTAATTGTCAATATTGGTGTTGACACTCCTTCTTGGTCTATTAATTGTGTCGGGATGGTAGAAATGAAAAGGATTCTCAGAACATTGAATGTATAGCACAGAAGGAAGTATCTAACACATTTATTTTGAACATCTTGTTACAAGGGAGAAGGGTACATATGTGTTTGGAGACACTTATATGCATTAGAAATCTCATTACCATGGGTGCAGCCAATGAGATGAGCATGACATTCATGGTAGCAATGACTTCCTAATAGGATTCATATTTCATTGGGGGATAATGATATATGGTGTGATCTGAATGTTTTTTCTTTGAAAATATGAATTGGGTTTCAAAACGGAATGATTTGAAACATGGGATCATGTGGTATTTTGGAAATTGCTCGCTTTTCAAAATAGTGAATAAGTGGAAATGTGATCTTGTGTAAAACCTATTTGTGATAGTGGAAATGTATTGAATTTGATAATAGTATACCCTTACCCATTAATGGAGTGAGACTAATTGTTATTTTGTATTGATAGAAATGGAATCGGATAGGCATCGTGGAGGCCAACCGGAGGAAGCCACTTAAAATATGGTTTCACCTGCACCACAGGTGATCTTTTAGCTAGTGTAGAGTAGTGTTAAATCATTCCTGGATATGGAAACTATGAAAAATGTGGATTAACCGATTAATGCGAATCATGTGATTCAGTTTCAGAAGTAGAATCCACCCATCTTCATGGATGAATTGGATCCGGAAAGGGCTCATGTATGGTTGAACATGATGAATAGGATAATAGACTTTTAAAATCCAGAAATTCCATGGAATGTTTTTTTCGTAAATACAGGGAAATTTTAAGAGTCTGTGAAAACTGACGGCATGTGATTCTGAGATCCGGTGTGCACGGAATAAATTTTCTGATGTTTTGTTCGGGTACGTTCAGTAAACGTACAAGCAGATTATTATAAAATTTGAACCATTGATCGAAATTGAAATCTAAGGGCACTGTTGAACTCACATCACCGGTATTTTCTTATGAAGGATTTCACCTCAATGGTAGATTTTCCGGAATGAATGTTAGTTTTTGGGTTTTATGTGGAAATAATAAAATAAAATAGGTGCTTGACTTAATTTATTTTTAGTCGGTTAAAACCTCCAAGAGGAGGTTGGAGGTGAGGTCCACCACACCTTAACCTCCCATGAGAGGTTATGGTGGTGGGGCCCACCTGAGGTCTAAAAACCTCTTATTAATTTATTTGGTGGGGACCACCCGAGGTATAATCTCTTGTACTCCCCATTATGTGGGGAGAAACCCCCTTTAACTCCCCACTTATGGTGTCAACCCTATAAATTATTAATTGAACAAATTAAGTTAATTAATTTAATCCTTTTGAATTCTATGCCAAAAATTTAATAACATGGCATAATCTATTATTTTGATTGCATTTCTCTATTTGGTGGAGCTTGGGAGAAAAATAACTCTCCAAAAAAGAACACGTATTTTTCCAATGAAGAAAGATCTACAACTAGGGCAAGGGGGGAAGTGTCGTCCTTGAAGAACGACATTGACTATGACCTCTAATTCTTCATATTCTTTCCTGACATCTTGGAATTGATGTCCGCCTTTCCATGACATCGTCATTGAACAATGAATCCATGGTATGGGATTTATGTTTGAATTTGTTTCCATTCTTCATCGTTCAAATCATTGTTTACGATTTGACGATGGATGTCACAAAAATACCAAGGGTGTGGGCCGAACGATCATGGCCCGACCCTCCCACTCATCATTTCCTCGCTTGTTGATGACGATGGAGGTGCAATGTTGGCCAGCGTCGGGCCGGGCGAGAAGGAAACTAGGGGAATATGGCCATCGGGTCGCCGGAAGGGCACATCGTTGTCACGCCGTATGGAATAGTAGGTCGTGGCCCCTGGTCGTGGCAGTTCACATGGGTGGCCTCCATTATTCTGGAGGGGAGAGGCACCATCACACCATGTAGAGGACGAATCTGCAGCCCCCTGGGAGCGGTAGTGGAGTAGAAGCGGTTTGTTGGGCCAACTGCCAGTGGAGCAGCCAAGCTGGCCACTTGGACAGCTGGACGTGGCGGGACCCTCCTTGGTCTCGTGGGCTACCAAACTGGGGCCAAGCTCCGGTTATATTCAAGAGATGGGGGGATCAGAACCCCCACCCCTAACTTACACAGCTAGGGTGGGCCTCGTTTGGCGCCGCCAGCCCCTAGCCACCTAGGCCACGCAGGCCGCCCGCCCAGGCCATGTGGGCCACCGGCGCAGGCCATGCAGTCCGCCATACAGGCCACACGGGTTGGGCCACCCAGCGCAGGCCAGGCTGCCCCTACCAGCTGAGCCACCCCCTCAGGCTGGGTGGGACCCATGGTCATGGTCAGACCCGCAGACCGGGTCAGACCCTTGTTCAGACCCATTTGACCCGATTTCACCTTTTCACGCATAACTTGGGCTACAGGTGTCTGATTGATGAACCGTTTGCGGAGAAAAAAATCTTGGAGAGAGAGGGTTATTTTGGAATACTCCAAATGTGGTTTGGACTCAATTGTGGTATGACCGGGTTCGATCAAACGTAAATCTAATTGGGCCCTCAGACCTGAAATGTTAATAACTTGCAGACCGGACGTCTTATTGACGTGTCGTCTATTGCATTTAGACCCCTATAATGAGACTGACCTATGAGATACTTCTCGGTGGGACTTGGTAGCAGTTGAAATATTGACACTTTGCTTGAGGAGCAGACCCCCCCAGAATCAAGCATGCTTTGTGGAAACCCTATGGCTGGCTGTGCAGAGAAGACTGTTCCTGGATCCTGTGTTGGTCTGACAGTTCTGACTTATGTACCTGGATCATGTGTTGGTCTGATAGTTCTGACATCTGTTCTTGTATCATGTGTTGTTCTGATAGTTCAGGTTTCTGTTCCTGGATCATGTGTTGGTCTGACAAATTAGCTTTTCCTGGATCATGTGTTGGTCCGACAGCTCTGACAACTGTTCCTAGATCATGTGTTGGTCCGACACATATGATGATTCAATGGATATATCTGATCATCTCTGTCTATCTACAAAAGTTGTATAACTCTGTGAGCTGAGAAAGTAACTCTTGGGTTTCCTTCTTATTAATATGGATTACTTGATAACTTAGGTATATGTATGGTTATATACATATGTGGGGTTATCTATTGATTTCATACATTGTCTCTCTCCTTGTTGGATTTTGTGAGGCCTTGAGGGTGTCGTTGTCTCTACTGAGTATTGCTATACTCAATCCTGCACGGGATTTTCCCGCACCTCGTTGTAGTTATTGTAGATGATGGATAGTGTTGACTAAGGCTAAGTGGATAGGACTGCACGATACCTGGAGGTGGACCACACGACGTGACGGTACTCAGAGAAGACGGATGGACGTGGAGTGCGGTGGAGGCCTTCTGTACCGACCCTTCTTGTAGGACTTCCCGATGGAAGATCCAACATTTATTTACCATTCTTCATTTGTACTTGTTTTTCATTTTCCTAGTACTTATAGTTGGGCATTTATTTCGGAACCCTTTACTTTATAGCACTCAATTTTTATATTGTTTTTACTTAGTGTTTGTTTCCAGTTGTAATCTTTTTGTGTGTGTTTACAGATTATTAAGGAAATTTCAAACTATTTTTATGGATTTACGCTTTTGGTTCTAGTCTCCAGCCCCTGGTCTATGGAAATTGGGCTTGAGGTAGTCACGGAACGGGCCCCGGGGGACTGGTCGTGACAAATATTATATCATATGATTTGATTCTAATGTATAAAGTTGGACTCGGATATTTCTTTTCTATGAAGAAATAGTGTTAAGAGTACTGAGTGTGGTTTTCAGTCTAGGGAGTCTAGTGTTGGTGCAGTGGCTGACGTATCCATAAACGAGAACCCTGATTTCTGATTTCCGACTCAGTGTAGGAAAAACTGACTGTGTATAAGTTTCAAGAGATTTCATTGTGATCTCTTTGAGTGAGATCAGTAGGTATAACTTATTAACCGTGGACCATAAGTTTCTTTTCAGGATTCCTCCACGCAGACAGACAGCTTGGTTTTTAAGAGTTATATGAGATTACAGCCCACCGAGCGATGAGGCCTCGATGCAGGGCACTATTATAGCGGGGACAACAGCAGTACAACTACCCATTGGGACACCAATACCACCTACCTCATCATTAGTGAGAGCACGCTGCTCTAGCATGTTGCATGAGTTCCAATTCTAGAGGCTGCATAGGTTCAGGGGAGAGACAGACCTTCAGTTAGCTGTGGATTGGATAAAGGTTGTGGTGAGAGTCTTCAGACTGGTAGGGACACCAGCCAACCTTATGGTGATCCTTTCCGTGAGTCTCCTTCAGGCAGCAGCAGGTATATGGAGGAGCCTGATGATCTTGGTGCATGACGAGGTGAAACTACACTGGGTAGACTTTGAGAGCCTATTCTGGGAAGAGATTGTCCCAGCCAACCTATGTGTGGTATAGATACAGGAGTTATTGCATCTATATTAGGGTAGCATGGTGTTGGGGCAGTACTCACTGAGGTTCAATGACCTCTTGCGTTACTCCACAGATATGGTACGAGACCCATTCATAAGGGCCCAGACCTTCATGTAGTGGCTCAGGCGAGAGATCAGAGTTTCGATGATCTCCCCCAACATCCTGACTCAGACGGGGGTGTAAGAGAGAGCCCTCCTTGAGGAGAGTTCCCCTATTGATCAGTCACCAGCAGCAAGACCCATCATTAGTTGACATACATCAGATTCTTCTGCAGCAGGTAGTAGAAAGTTATCGTAGAGGTCCAAGCAGAGCAGACCATCTTATAGATGACCTCAGGATACAGGATTAGTTGTGCGGGGCACATGAGACAGGTCCGGTCATTCCAGGAGCGGTAAAATTTACTCTTGAGACAGGTTGGATCACATAGCTCAAGACTATCTCACCCCCCATTCAGATGATCCGCAAACGGTCGAAGGACCACCTTTGTAGAGGCGAAGATTCGATTGAGGCGGTCCACAGGGAGCAAGCCAATGTGGTAGCAGAGAAGGTCGTGCTACTGGCGGTGGGTGATGTTTTTAGGTTCTTCTGCCACCACCAACATGAGGTCCACCCCACCCACAGGGAGTAAGTGGACAGGGGTGAGCTCATCTCCATGAAGCTGAGCCATACGATCATGGTACTCTGGATATGATTCGAGGTACGATCTATCTCTACTCCACCTTAGCTACAGTTCTTTTATAAACAGGTGCTAGTTACTCTTTCATTTCCACTAAGCTCGTTCAGATCTCGGAAATTCGGACAGAGCTGTTGGCTCGATTCTTATGGATAGAGAGTTTTATGGGAGAGAACTCAACAATTACGCACTTTTTCCTGTAGTGTGAGAATACTCTAGGAGGCGAGATCTTTGGATGGGATCTCCTCGTAGCGGCGTCAAGGCCTTATGACGTCATCGTGGGTATGGAATGATTATTTACAGCCATGTTTAGATTGACTGTATTAGGCACAATGTGCGGTGTGTTCGCACAGATGGGACGAGGTTCACCTTTACAGGTGAGAAGGGTTCCTTTTCAGCACATGATGTACTTACTTGGAGGAGGGTGCAGCCGATCACTCATCAGTTGGCATGCCTTACACTAGGAGCAGTTGATGTGAAGAGTCCGAGATATCCTGTAGTGGTGGACTAGTATGCAGATGTTTTCCCTGACGATGTTCTAGGACTACCTTCTCGTAGAGTGGTGGACTTATAAATTGATTTGTACCCTAGGACAGCACTGATATCTACTCTAGCATATCGGATGGCTCACGCTGAGCTTCGTGAGTTACAGGTACAACTAGAGGACTTATAGGGGAATGTATTCATCCGGCCTAGTATTTCTCCTTGGGTAGCCCCGATTATTTTCGCCAAGAAGGAGGACGGGATCTTGAGGCTTTTTGTTGACTACGGTCGCCTGAATCAGGAGACCGTGAAGAAAAAGTACCCACTCTCTAGGATTGATGACCTCTCTGATCAGCTAAATGGAGTAAAATTGTTCTTGAAGATAGACCTCAGATCAGGCTATAACCAGATCAAAGTTCGAGATGAGGATGTGCAGAAGATGACCTTCAGATGTTGGTATAGCCACTATGAGTTCTTGGTCATTCCTTTTAGTGTAACCAACACTCCGGTAGTGTTCATGGTTCTCATGAACCGGATCTTCCAGCCGTACCTCAATCGCTTTGTCATAGTCTTCACCGACTACATTCTGATCTACTCGACTACTGACGAGGATCATGCCTACCATTGAGGGTAGTACTTGACACAATTCGAGAGCACTGGCTTTATGTGAAGCTCTCGAATTTCATGTATTGGATCCGAGAGGTTCACTTTTTGGGACATTACATCTCAGAGGCTGTAGTTGTAGTGGATCTAGTTATGATTGAGGCAGTACTTTCATGGGAGCCACCTAGGAGTGTGACTAAGTTACAAAGTTTCTTGGGTTTGGTAGGTATTACCAGAGATTCATGACAAACTTTTCTAGAGTTAAAAAACCACTATTAGCCTTGACAATGAAGGGGAAACCCTTCGTGTGGTCAGAGAGATGGCAGTAGAGCTACTAGGAGCTGAGGTAGTGGCCAACTAGTGCCCCCCCATCTTGTGGTTTCCAGAGGAAGGTGTAGGGACATAGTTTACTATGATGCATCAGGGATCAGACTCGCGTGTGTCCTGATGCAGGAGCGAGCAGTGGTCTTGTATGGTTTTCAGAAGCTAAAACAGCACGAGCAGAAGTACGCTACCCATGACCTGGAGATAGTAGTAGTGGTCTTCACATTGAAGATGTGGTGACACTATTTGATTGGTGAATGTTTAACCATGTAATATTATCACAATAGTCTCATGTATATCTTCTCTCAGAAATACCTGAATCTAAGACAGTGGAAATGGCTTGATTTCCTTCAGGATTATCACATCGAGATAGTATATACTCCTAGGAAGAGGAATGATGTTACAGATGCACTCAACAAGAGATCAGGCATACAGCTGCTAGGTGAGGTGAAAAAGAATATACCTATATTATAGATATCCTTTGTGGATAGAGATAGATCATCCTTTCTACAGTCTCTTATAGTCACTCCCCCACATTTATTAATGAGTTAGGGAAGAATAGTGTGGAGACTCTGACTGCGAGACACGACATGCACAGATATCCACAGGGCAGGCACCTGATGGATTTTTTGAAGGTGGGGAGCATGTAATCCTCTTCAGAGAATGTACTGTGGTACCATTTTCACATCAGTAGGAAGTGTTGAGGGAGTTCCACACATCGACTCTAGCTGTACATCCAGGTGTGGAAAAAATGTATCAGGACAACAGATGACAACACTTGTATGTAGGTATGAAGATGGATGTAGCATAGTTTTTCTCACGATGCCTCACTTATCAGCAAGTGAAGCAGGAGAACCAAGTACCAGTAGGATTGGTTCAGCCTCTAGAGGTCCCAGATTGGAAGTGGGATGGGATATATGTGGACATCGTGATGGGTATTCTATATACATCCAGGTGTCACGACTCGATTTGGGTGATCATTGACCAACTCACCATGTCAGACCACATCCTACCAATCAGAGAGCTGGGTTCAGTACAGAGATTGTGATGCCACAATGTGTAGTAGTTTTTTCATTTTAATGGTATACCATCAATTACTGTCACTGATCATGATGCAGAGTTTACTTCCCACCTATGGAGGAGGTTGCAGGAGGCTTTCGGGACACATCGTCGTTTGAGCACCGCCTTCCATCATCAAACTGATGGTCAGACTAAGAAGACCATTCAGACCATTGAGAGCATGCTATGTTCTTGTTCCCTCGACTTCAGTCGCACCTAGGAGGACCACATACCATTGGTGTAGTTTTCATACAACAACAGCTCTCACTCTACCATATCGATGGCACCTTTTGAGTCATTTTACGGGTGACCTTGCAGATCACCCTTGTGCTGGACTGACCCTGGGGAGTTAGCACTTGTGGGATCAGAGAGGGTATGAGCTACCATAGAGAAGGTGAAGATCATCCAATGTAGGATGAAGACAACACAGAGCAGGAAAAATTGGTATGCCGACAGGAGATGGAGACCTATGGTGTTCTAGGATGTTGACCACATCTTTCTACGGGTCTCACCTCGATGAGGTCTATAGAGTTTCGGTCATTGCAGCATGTTATCATAGAGATTCATCGTACCTTTCTATGTCCTCAGTAGAATAGGCGTGGTGGCTTACCTCCTGACTCTTCGACCTCAGTTGCACCTGGTGCATGATATCTTCCATGCAACCCAACTGAGGGGATACATGCACAACTCTTCTCACATCATCGACCATGGAGTGCTAGACATCAATGATTGGGAAACATACATGGAGGTTCCATTGGAGATTGAGGATCGACATGAGCATGTCCTACGTGGATGGTCAATACCTCTAGTACACATTCGTTGGCAGCACGAGAACCTATGGGAGGGAACATGGGAGTGGCTGGCTCGGATGCATCCTCAGAACCACAATTTGTTCTCTTAGTTTTAGTTGTAGCTTACAGGGATGTAAATCCCGGAGGTGGGGAGAATGTAAATACCTAGATATTCTGTGGAATATTTTTTCATAAATACATGGAAAATTTATGAGTCTTCGAAAACTAACGGTACATGATTCAGAGTCCCGGTGTGCTCAGAATCAATTTTCTGATGTTTGGTTTAGGTACGTTCAGTTAATATACGAGCGGGTTATTATTACATTTGAACCGCTGCTCAGAATTGAAATCCAAGGGAACCAGTGAACTCGAAGAGCTAGTATTTTCTTTATAAGGCTTTCACCTTGGCGACAGATTGTTAGTAAATAAAGTTAGTTTTTGGTTTTTATGTGGGAATAATAAAATAAATAAATTTCTTATCTTAATATACATTTAGTTGGTTAAAACCTCCAAGAGGAGGATGGAGGTGGGGGCCACCACACCATAACCTCCCTTGAGAGGTTATGGTTGTGGGGCACACTCGAGGTCTAAACTCCTCTTTTTAATTAATTTGGTGGGGACCACCCGAGGTATAATCTCTTGGACTCCAAATTAAGCGGGGAGGAACCCCCTTGAACTCCCCACTCATGGTTCCAACCCTCTAAATTTTTAATTGAACACATTCAATTAATTAATTTAAAACTTCTGAATTTTATGCCAACAATTTAATAATATGTCATAATCTATTATTTTGTTAGAATTGGTATATTTGGTAAATCGTTGGAGAAAAAGAGCACTCCAATGAAGAACATTTCTTCCGCCAACGAAGAATGATCTTCAACCGGCTTAAGGGGGTAAGTGTCGTCCTTGACGAACACCAATGACGATTTCCTTGAATTTTTCATCTTCTTTCCCGATGTCAATGAATCAACGTCTGCCTTTATGAGACATCGTCAATAAACAACTAACCCGTGGTAGGGTATTTAAAAGTTTGTATTTGTTTTTGTTCTTCTTCGTTCAAATGTTGGTTTATGATTTTCCGATTGATATCACCATAACGCGGAGGGGGAGGGCCGAATGAACATAGAACGACCCTCCCCCTCATCTTATCCTCACTTTGTGATGATGGTGATGGTGCAACGGTTGATGTAGTCAGGCCGACCAAGAAGGAAACCGCCGGCGCAGGGCCGTTGGATCGTCAGAATGGTGCTGCGTCAGCACGCTGTGAGGGAATAGTTGGCCACGACCCGTAGCTGCGACAGTTCACTTAGGAGGCCGCCAGGACACCGGAGGGGCGTGGTGCCATCGCACCGCATAGAGGAATAATCCATGACCCCCTGGAAGCGGTGGTGGTGCCGTAGTGGCCGGATGGGCCGGCTGCCGGTGGAGGAGACCGGCTGGCCGCTCTACCAGTCAGACGAGGTGGGAGCCTCCTAGGTCCCGCGGGCTACGGAACCAGCACCATGCCCTAGTTCCATTATGGAGACAGGGGTGGGGGTATAATCCCCGCCCCAAAACAGCTAGGGTGGGGCCCGCAAAGTTCCGCAAGCAGCTGGCCACCCTGGCCACACGGGTCTCCATCCTAGGCCACACGGGCCGCCAGCGCAGGCCATGCAGGCCGCCAGCTAGGCCACACGGGCCACACTGCCCACGAGGCAAGCCGCCCATCGCGGGCCGGGGCACGCCGCACCGGCTGGGCTGACCTTATGATCCAATCCACCCCTCAGTCTGGGATAGACATGCGGGCTGGGTCACACCTGCAGACCGGGTCAGACCCAAAGACCGGGTCGGACCCTAGTCCGGACCCGTTTAACCCAATTTCACCTTTTCACCCATAACATGGGCTACAAATGTCTGATTGAAGAACCATATATGGCGATGAAAAGCATGAAGTGAGAAGGTTTTTTGAAATAACCCACTTGAGGTTTGGACACATTTGGGGTATGGCTAGGTTGGATCAAACGTAAATCTAACCGGGCCCTGGGAACAGAAATGCTAATAACTTAGAGAACGATCATCTTATTGACGCGCCGTCTGTTGTGTTGAGACCCCTATAAAGTGACAGACCTATGAGATTCTTCTTCATGGGACGTGGTGGCTGTTTAATTGTCGACACTTGTCTTGAGTAGAGGACCCTCCCGGAATCCAGCGTGCTTTGTGGAAACCATGTGGCTTACTGTCCACTTACGACTGTTCTTGGATCCTGTGTTGGTCCGACAATTCTAAATTCTGTTCCTAGATCATGTGTTGGTCCGAAAGTTCTGACTTCTATTCCTGGATCATGTGTTGGTCCGAAAGTTATAAAATCTGTTCTTGGATCATGTTTTGGTCTGACAGAATAGCTAGTCCTAGATCATGGGTTGGTCTAACAACTCTGACGACTGTTCATGGATCATGTGTTGGTATGACAGTTCTGGCTTCTGTTCCTAGATCATGTGTTGGTCCAACACCTCTGATGATTCAATGGATATATTTGATCATCTCTATCCCTATAAATATGTTTTATACATGTGTGAGCTGAGTCACTAAATCTTGTGTTTCCTCGTGATTGAGAGGGATTACATGATAACATATGTATATGTATCGACATATACCTAAGTGGGGTTATATTTTGATTTCATACATTGTAGTTAATCCTTGCTGGATTTTGTTTGACCTTGAGGTTCTCGAGTTCCCTAATGAGTATTATTATACTCACCCCTAGACGAGTTGTGCCCGCACCTCGTTTTGTTGGTTGTAGATGACGGACAACGTTGACCAAGGCAGAGTGGATATGACTGGATGGTACCCGGAGGTGGACCACATGGCGTGACGGTACTTTGGGGAGATGGACGAAGGTGGAGTGCTGTGGAGGCTGTCTGTACCTACCCATTAGGTAGGACTTCCCGGTGGACGATCCATCAGCTGTTTACCTTTCTTCAATTGTACTTGTTTTTCAGTTTCCTTGTACTTTCAGTTGGGATTTTATTTACAACCCCTTTACTTTACAACAATATATTTTTATATAGTCTTTACTTACTATTTTCGTCAAGTTTGTACTATTCTTGTGTGTGTTTACTGATTATTAAGGCAATGCCTTCTCAGTTTTAGGAATTTACGCCTTTGGTGCTAGTTTCAAGCCCTTGGCCTATGGATGGCGGGCATCGGGTAGTCACGACACGAGCCCCGGGGGATGGTCCGTGGCAAGACTTCTTGGGAACACAAGAAGAGATGAATGCAAAGTTAGCCATGTACATGTGGGATGATCTTTCCCTTCAATGGTTGGAGCAGGTGGTCCAAGATGAGATGGACCAGGGTGTGACGTGGGAGTGTTTTTTTGGAATTTTTTACTAAACAATTATACCATCATACATTCTGGATTCATCGTACAACATGTTTCCTCCGTTATAGGAATTATAACCTTTTGTAAAGGGAACATAAGGCTATGTTTGTGAATATAGTGGGGTTTTCACATGAGGTGGTGGTTTTATCATAGTTGAAGACACAAATTTTTGAATTTGTGTTGAACATGTATATTCATTCGAAGATAGTGCTGCAGTGTATAAATGATTACACAGAAATGTTGATTATAGCTATAGTGGATGAGCATGATCTTTTGGAGGATACTGGTGGGGGATGTATGTTGGTACCTACATGGAATAGTGGGAACAAAAATAATGGGTTTAAGCTGGAGAGGGAAACTTATTTCCAGGGTGGGTGTACGACTCAGAATCTAACTTCATGATCAGTGAAACTTCCTCTGAAGCCTCAGAGTAAGCTGGGATGTTTTTAGTGTGTCTCATTAGGGCATATCAAGTGGGATTGAATGGCACAATATTGATCATTTCATAACTGTATGTTGGTGGGCCTTTATTAGTGGTATTGCCGTAATGATCTTTGTTCGGGTGCTCGTGACACACCTCAAGGGTCGCATGCATCGTATGCCTTGATAGGATGGGTGCACCACTATACTCATTGTTAGCTGGGCAGAGATAGTCTTGGTGGTTATACTAATAAAATGAAACCTCATTAGGGTAATAAAGAGCATATCATGGAAAGCATGAAGTTGTTTTGAGATGAACATGTTGTGATGGATGATCAGCTCAGACTATCCACGGTGCAAGTTTGGGATATTTTAAATTCAGCGTGGATGTAAACATTAATTGATATTTGTGATTTCAATTCATTTATTAATTCCCATGACATTATTGTATTTGGTTTAAATGTGATAATGAGGATTTTTTTAAGAATACATACTCCACATGGTTAATGAGAGTGTAAAGCTTTCCTCTATAGAGCATGTTTTTAGATGTGGATGGAATTGAATTGATGTGGGATTTCTCTTTGACTGAGATGGAATATTATTACATAATCCTATGAATGGATTGGTTTTCACTGTTTAAGGCACACGTCCATTTATATTCTTGAATGGTTAGTTTTTATGATGGGGGACGACATTGAATATATATTTATAGGGGTGATGATGTGAATGTAGGGTGAAAAATTGTTTTCAACATATATTGACCGGATCTCGTATCAGGTAGCAAATTTTTCATTCGCATCCATGGAATGTGTTTTCAAAGTGTTCTTTGAGAAGTTGTGGATAAGTTTATGGATGTCTTTCCCAACAGAGTCTCAGGGTTTCCACCCATGATAGAAGTGGTGTTTACGATTGATCTCCTTATGGGGACCAGTCTTATCTCACTTCCATCTTACCGTATGACACCATGAGAATTTTGGGAATTAATGGAGCAGTTGGATGAGTTAGATAACGAAGGTTTCATCTGGCCTAGCACGAATACATGGACAATACCAGTTTTGTTTGTTAAAATTTCGGATACAAATATACAACTCTAGGTTGATTATCAATGACTTAATTAGGTAACAATATAGATGGGATACCCACCTCCACACATTGATGATTTTTTTGACAAGTTGATGGGAGCTAAATGGTTCTCCATGTTTGACATGAGGATAGGATATCATCAATTGTGGGTAAGTTAAGAGGATATCGCCAAAATAGATATCTAAAGAAGATATGGCAATTAAAATTATTTTGTTATGTCCTTTAGTCTAACGAATGCCCCATTGGTGCTCCTGGAATTGATGAATCATAAATTTCAAATATATCTAGATTCTTTTTTGGTGGTATTTGTTGATGTTGTACTGGTGTATTTGAGGACAAGGGTAGAGCCTGGGAATCACTTGGCGAAAGTGATGGGGATCTTAAAGGACCATCGGTAGCGTGCCAAATTTTCAATGTTTGACTTTTGGTATAATAGGTTTTGTTTCTTTGGACATGTTATTTCTGAGAAACATGTTTCAGACTATTCAGAAAAAACAGAGGCTAATATCACATAGAAAACAACAATGAATGTTATTGAAATACGAAGCTTCTATGGAATAGCTGTTAATTATTGACATTTTTTTTCGTGTTTTATCAAATTGGCCTCCCTGATGAATGATATGATAGGGATGAATATCCCATTTCAATGGGATGGGTAGTATCAAAAAAATTAATGTGATAATGGGTAACCATACATCAGTACCAATATGGATTTTTTTGGAACTAGGGTAAGGGTAGGTGGAGTATTATGATACATCATGATCAGGGTTTGTGTGGTTTATCTTAAAAGGGGATTTTTTTGGTTTCATATGGCTCACGATAGTTTTAATTTAATGAGAATAACACCATTACCCATGATTTAGAGTATTTGGTCGAGATTTATGCGTTAAAAATGTGGTTTCATTATCTCGCAGGTGGGAAATTTATATTGTTTAATGATTACATGATCTTAAAGAATATTTTACCATAGAGATATGTGAATTGTAGGCTGAGGAGATGGATGGAATATCTCTATATATTTTATTTAGACTTAATGTACACACCATGTATGGTGAATTTGTTGGCAAATGCATTATGTATAAAATCACATGCTCACCTGGTGAAAGAGCCATTAGATCAGCGGTAGTTGATTTTGATCAAAGTCTACAAGCAATTGAAATGTGAGGACCAAGGTGATAATGTGGTATTCATTCCATTTTCATTGGTTACTGACTTGGTTGGTTTGGTTAAAGAGACATATACCACTAATTATGATTGTATGACGATCAGGTCAAAATCCAGTAGGGGAGACGATTGAGAGTTGGGAACTGAATATAAATTAAATCTTGTGTTTTCATAATTGGATGGTGGTACCAATTTATTTTTAAGAGGAACTTCATAGAGTTCATCATAATTCCATGTGGGTTATCCATCCTGTAATTATTAAGATGTATAAGGCATTGAAAGTGTAGTTTTGGTGGACTGGTATGAAAAGGGTTGTGGTTGAGTTTGTCTATAGATTTGTGACTTTTTAGCAAGTAATGGAAGAGAATAAATGACCAAAATGAATGTTGAAATATTTTCCTATTCAAATATGGAAGTGGAGGACAAGAGCCTTAGCAAATGTGAGGACTTGGTAAGGGAATCCAAGAGACCAAAATCATATCTAGGTGGAGAAATATTTCCGGGTTCTACAGATGTGTGGTAGAAGTACTATCATAGTAATTGTAGAAGCACTATAGTAGGTAATGTTTGGTACTACAGCAGTCAAAACTATTCATCCATCTGAGCCTCTATGCCACCGGTTAGGTCCTCATGTCCTGCAAGGCATTTAGGCCACCCGAGACCTTTGGAAATTATGTTTGTTAAGGCCTTTGCTCCACCATAAGGATCTAGGGCCACCCTAAGGCTTTCAGGCCACATGATGAAGATGTACCAGTCAGACTAAAAGAGGCAAGGATTCATATGAGGTTTTTGGATAGGTGCATTCACTATAGAAAAGATTACGTGAATAGGAATAATGTGATGGTATGGATTTTCCAGCAGTACCGAGATTGTGCTGGTTTATATAGGACAACTAGCTGACCAGAACTGTCAAGGTGGATTGCTGATATCATGAAATATGCTAGGGAGGACCCTTTCCATGTTGTATAGTCTTGTTCATTCCCTATAAGGCCTAGTAGTCATTTAATTGTATCCAAGCGTTCAGTCCTTTTAAGGGTTCCACCTCACCCCTTGAAAGGTTGATGATCAAAAATAAAAAAAATGGAGGCCTTAGAAAAATTCTATAAATATTGAAGTGGGATCAAATATGGATGGATTTTGTGAAAGGTATTACGAGGACGGTTATGTAGCTCGATAAGATTTGGGTGATAGTGAATCAATTCTCCTAGTCGAACCATTTCATCTAGATTCTTGAGAATCATACGGTGGAGGATATATCCAAAATCTATATCCGAGTAGTGGAAAACATGCATGGAATTCCTATTTTGATTGTATTGAATAGATATCTGAGGTTTATATCATGTCTTTGGAAATTCTTTCAGCAATCCCTTGGGACACAGTTGATGAAGTGAACAACGTATCATCCTTAGATAGATGGCCAATTCGATAGGATGATATGAACTTTACAGGATATTCTTAGGGGTTGTGTGATTGATTTTGGTGGATCATGGGAGGATCACTTATCATTGGTCAAGTTCTACTATATTAACTGTAACAACTCGAAAATACATTAATGAAAAATCTTCTTGGTCTATATACATTTCATCTCATGGTTATGTAAAACTTATGCACCTATTTGGTTTTAGGTTTTTGATTTTTAAATACTGTTATGAATTTTGATCATTGCTACAATAGCCGTTTAATAGTGATCACATGAATAGTATAAATATAGGGCTTTAACAAATCTAATTTAACCATAAAGATGAAGTGATGATCTCATCTGATCACATGAATAGTATAAATATAGGGCTTTAACAAATCTAATTTAACCATAAAGATGAAGTGATGATCTCATCTAGTAGACATGCCCCATATGAAGCCCATTTGTTGGAGCTCAGAAATGAGGTGGTGTCATTGGGCTTCACTCTTGACCAAGCCCATGCAAAGCTTCAACATGTGAAGCTTGAATAGAACCACCTACGAGAGAAGTGGAAGTTTATAGAGATTACCAACCGAGGGATGATATCCGAGCCACCCCAAGAGTCTCTCACCATTTCACAATATAGCCTATGGTTTTATGCTAGTGTTATAAGGGGTTATGTAACAAGACCGTAGAACTAGGATTAGGTTAGTTATTTTTGTATAAAATAATGAATATACCTTCATTTTATTATTGTTACTTTGTAAATAATTTTTAAAGCACACATAGTTATTTAGTTAATATTCAACTATGAAATCTATTTTCATGAATTAATGGATTTTTGAATTAAATAGTATTTTAATAAAATAATATTATTATTACTGAATTCCTTTCATTTTAAATATAAATAATCGTATAATTTTATGAATGAAATTGTAAATTTTATTAAGGTTTGAAAGTTGTTTTTGACAAAACCCATCATTTTTTGATAAATGTCGGTTTTTATTTTAAAATTAAAAATTCACATATTTAAAAACTTATTTACATAAAATGAATATTTTTTTGGAATCAGGACGTCAAAATTATCCCATGGTGAATTTTTCAAAATTTTATGATACAGTCAAATTTTTGGATAAATATAAAATACAGTTAAATATATAATGGGTCTTATGACATCATAAAGACTAAATAGTGATTCAATAAAAAACTATAAACATTATTTTCAGCCATTATATGTTTTAAGATTATAAAAATGTGATTTTATGTTGGTTTTTATGTTTTACAAAACATTAGTGGACCTTCCAGGACTTATAAAACATTTTAGATTTTTATATAGATTTCCATGAGAGTATGACTCCCCTAAACATAAGAAACCCAGTTATTTTAAAATTTTCGGCCATTGTGAATATAAAATATTTTTTTCCATTACACTTTGACAAAAACCATGGGAAAAAACCATGATATTGTTATTATTTTTGATTATATTAATGTGTGGTGTCCCAAACCAAAATAATAATGAATTTCCTCTTCATTCCTATATAAACCCACCCATGCTCCCAATTCCTCTTCACTCAAAGCCATTGGAGGTCATCCAACCTCAGACCTCCTCTCTATTGAATCCTCCTAAGGCACCCCTAACACGAATGATGTATCTCTCAAGCCCCTCCCAAGCCATTGGGATCACATTTCCTTGTATGGGATTCTCACATTCCTTATTTATGTCCATGTATCCTGATATTGTTATGCCATTTTATTTTTAATTTCAAATTTTGGGGTATTATTTCCAACCAACCCCAAACATCCCTATTCATGTTTGAATAATGATATATCTTCATTATCTCTCATTAATGCCTCCCATTTACACTTGTTACCATGCCGAAATTCCATATGGAATTTTATTCTATTCATTTACATTAATGTAATTCTTTTATGATGCGTATCAAAAATCCATTAGATTTGTCGGGAAATGTATCTATATGACCTCTTTAAAGTCCATATTATGTACATATTATGAGAAAAAAATCTCCCTCTCATCAATCATTTTTATGAATTCTTAACTCATGCTGTTATGCTGCCGAAATTGCACCGCATTTTTCCAAGCCATGCTCAATGTGTAGTGAATACCATACCCATGTCAATATCAAGGGTATTCACCATTATACACCCAAATATATTGAATGATAATTTCATGTATTTATTCCTCATTCCATAATAGTATAATAACATATATTTTTGATTTATTCCATTTTATATGATCCATGTGCCACACTTATGCATGAAATGAAATGATTAAGAAGGGTGCACCCTGATAGTGCTCCAATGAATTGGATAAAGATTTGTACCATTATATGTTATGTGAAATGAGGATTAAATCATTCTAATTCAAGTGAAACGAGGATTTGATCAAGAAAATTCAAGTGCAATGGGGGTTTACTCATGCTCTATGTGCTATTATTCTTGGCACATTCTAATTCCATGTTAAATGATGTTGCCATATTTCCATGTTATGATAATCATGCTATATCATGACTTTAGGTTTATATTTATCATGAAATCTATTGATATTACTATTTACTAACATGTATTTTAATTTTCATGTTATACTGTTTTAATCCCTTTCTGGGATTTATAGCTCACCCTTTTTGGGTGCATGTCCTTAGGACATTCCATGAAATTCTAAGTACAAGGGAATGCAGTGGCCTTGTAAAGGAAGTTTTCAATGAGATGCAGTGTTTATGTTTTATGTTGTTATGTAATGAACCTAATACCAAATGAAAATAGACCTCTCGATATTATATGTTATATAAAGTGACGGTTTTATGTGTTAAATTATGTTAAGTGTGTAATAAAGAGCAGGGTTGATAAAGTTTGTATCAGAGGATAGGTTTAGTTATTTTTTATATTTGTATAAGAAAACCATATTGAAGCCTTAGAGACTAGACTGTGTATAATAAAAAACATACCTATGTTTTTGTGAGTATTTATTTTGTGGTAAATCAAGAAAATACATCCCTATCTGTATACGAGAAGGTAATGGTGGCTCTGGCATAGATGTACCTTGGAGTGAAAACTCTGACATGGTGTTTTGGGCTTGACCTAGGGTATCCTAGTACATGACAACAAGCCTTTCTTCACTCTTGGTTAAGACACTCTAGAAGGATATTCTTTAGTAAATTAAAAAGATTAGTATGAACCATTATTAATGAAAAACTACCTCTAAAAATACATGTTAGAAGGTAGATCATGGATAATATTGATTGAATATTATAGATTCATAACATAGGAAAATAAAATTAATTTATATGAAATCTGTTTTTTGTCTTTGGATTACCCTTTATGTGTTACAAGTAACTTTCCTTTTATTCAAGACAATGACTGGTAATAGGAGGACTCGAGCTAACAAAGGATGTGACGATAAATTTGACGACTGTTCTAATGATATACCCAATCCTATTTGTGCAGGAATCACAAACATTGTCACCATACTGTCTCAGTTAACTAATGATTTGAATAGAAACATGGGTCATCTGGAACGTTCCACCTCCCCCCCATCCAAGAAAGAAAAATTTTCTATCAAGAGCTTTATTAGCCAAAGGCATCATACTATTAATGTATCATCTAATCCATCAATTGCCGAACAATGGATCATGTCCATTGAATAGATATTCTCCATTCTTCAATATTCCTAACAAGAGAAGGCTCTCCTGGATACATATTAAATAGATTGTGAAGCTGATCAATGGTGGAATTTTATAAAAAATACAAAGTCTGAGATGGAGATTGAGGCGTTGGAATGGAAGGGTTTTTGAAATATGTTTTTTGATAAATATCTTCGGCTCACCCTCCGACTTAAGATGGAAAGGTACCTTTATTCCCTTAAGAAAAAAATGAAATGAACCCATTGGTGCATATGAGGAAAACATCACAAGTCTAGCATGATAAAACTCTGGCTTTGGCATTACACCTTAATGCAATGTTGATCGCTTCTTTGGTGGGCTGAAACCTAGCCTGCGGAAGGCCCTAGAAATCCATGACTTCGACAGCTATGATGAAATTGTTTGATGTCCCCTCAAGGTCGAAATGGAGATCGGTGAATCCCAGGGGTATCATAGGGATAAGAATAAAACAGTGGACTTCAATTCTAGTGGTCTGATAGATAGAATAAACGGTGCTAAAAAAATCCAACACCCCATTTGGAAAAGGCGCGGAAATAAGAATCTTGGAAATGTACTAATGGGGGTGAGGAAATGAATTAGGTGTGGAAGAGAAGGGAACCAAGCAGTAAACTGCTAACAAGAAAAACCTGCGACTGCGACATAGGGGAGGAACGCTCCGTTCGAACCTCAATGCATTGTTCATTACTTCAACTGCAAAGAACCATTGATCCTTGCAAATTAGTTCCCTAAGACAAGGGTTTTTGGAGGAAACCAACAACCTCCAAGGAATCAAGGGGGAGATTTTTCCATCACTATCACTGATGTAAACCCCAAAAAATAAGTGGTTATAGGTAGACAAGTTATACATTCATGAATAAAGAACATAATTTCTGATTCTTCTTCTACATATTCTTTTATATCCCAAATGATTTGTATAATAATCCCAAAACAAACACAAATTATGGAATTAATTATTTCTGTGAGTACAGAAAATAGATAATTCAATTCATCCCCGGAATATAACTCCACCCCAGTGTTAATTGGTGGATTGAACATCCTGGTGAAACATGTAATACTTCCACTGGTGGAATTTGATGCAATTCCCATAAAGGATCGACATTCCTTATATAGATTCTAAATAAATTTTCATGAGAGGGAAGTCACTCTCCATGTGGAGAATCGACCCCCGATTCTATACTAGTGCGAGGAAGATGATTATTCTTTAGCTCCATCATCTCAAGCGAGGATATTATTTCCCTATGATCATGTGTATCTAGCTCAGATTATTGAGTCTACGGAACCAACAATCCTTGAATACATGCCTATTGTGAACGAATTTGGTAATGTGTTTCCCGAGGAATTTCCTAGTCTTCCTCCTAGAAGAGATGTTGAATTCTAAATTGACCTTATACCTAGGGAGTTGAAAATATCCAAGACTCCAAATAGAATGGATGTTGATGAGCATGAATACGTGAATAAAAAACTACAATATAATCTAGAAAATGGTTATATACACCCAAGTGCTTCACTATGGGGTGCACTAGTCCTCATTTCGAAGAATATGGATAGGTCAATGCGCCATTGCATTGATTATCATGAGCTCAACGAAATAATGATAAAGAATAAGTATCTTCTTCCATGAATTGATGACATGTTTGATCAACTACATGGAGAACAATACTTCTCCATGATAGATTTGTGGTCGGGATATTATCATGTAACGGTGAAGAAACAAGATATCCCGAAGATTCATTTTCGTACAACATAAAGGATCTATGAATTCAGTGTAATGCCTTTTGGACACACTAATACTGAAGAAATCTTCATGGACATGATGAATTGAGTATTTAGATATTACCTCGACCAATTTTTGGTAGTCTTTATAGATTATATTCTAATATACTAAAAAACCATGTAGGATCATGAGGAGCATCTAAGAACATTACTAGAGGAATTTCGGAAGGAAAATCTTATGCAAAGTACAAAAAGCATGAGTTCATAATGAAGGAGGTCTCATTCTTGGGTCATATCATCACAAGAAATGGGATTTCAATGGATCCCACCAAGATAGCTAAAATCGAGGAATAGACAAGGCCATCATTGATAATGAATATTTGTAGCTCTGTGGGGTTAGATGGATATTATTGACAATTTGTGAGAAATATCTCACAATTTTCCATCCATCTTACCATGATGACTTAGAAAGGAAAAACGTTTTCTTTATGTGATGAATGAAAAGAGAGCTTCATTCATTTGAAAAAGAGGATTTTTACTGTGCTTGTGCTGACATTACACATGATTAGAGAACTTTTTATAGTATTTAGTGATGCTTCTATGAGGTTCATGGGATGTGTGTTGATGTAGAATGATAAGGTGATAGCCTAGTCCTCAAGAATTCTGAAAATCCAGGGAAAAATTATCCCATGCATGACCTGAAATTGGTGGCTATGATCATTACATTAAAAATTTGGTGGCATTATCTCTATGGGGAAAAGTGTGAGAGATATACTAATCAAAAGAGCCTCAAATAAATATTCACATAGAAAGATCTTAACATCTTCCAATGAATGTGGATAAATATCAGCAAGGATTATGACTCCTCAATCCATAACATCACTAGGAAAGTGAAGAAGGTGGCAGATTCTCTAAGTGGAAAGGTTCCAATGATTCTGTCATTGATGAGAATTGACAAGGACATAATCTACTGAGATTTTCATTGGATGGATATGGGAATCGTTAAGGGGTGAACATCATCAATCCTTTCTCAAATTATTGCTCAACCATCCATCTTGTAGAAAATAAATGATTCCCAAAGAATGGATGTAGAAATTTTAAAAAGGGTGGAATCTATTGGAAATGGGAAATCATTAGAGTTCGTGGTTGACAAGGATGGAATTGTGAGATTTGGGTCATGATTATGTGTACCTTACGATCTAGAGATAAATTAGTAACTTCTAAATGACACACAAATATTAAAATTTTCTATTCACTTGGTGAGAACAGAGATGTATCGAGATCTATAAGAAATATTTTTGTGGTACAACAGGAAAAGTATATTGTTGAATATACATCACAGTTCTATGTATGTCAACATGTGAAGTTTGAGAGGAAAAAGGTAAAGGTGATGCTGCAACCACTACCCATACAAACATGGAAGTGAGACGACATTACCATGGGATTTTTCACTATACATCCATGGGATCATAGAAGAAACAATGCTATATGGATTTTTGTGGATCATATTACGAGGAAAACTCACTTTATCGTGATTCGAGTTGAATTCTCATTGGATAAACTTGCACGGATTTACATCAAATAAGTTGTAATGCTACATGGAGTACCACAATCTATTGTATCTGATCACGATCCTAGACTCACCTCAATGTTCTGGGGAAGTCTCCAACATGTTATAAGCACTGAACAGAACATCATTACAACATATCTTCCTCAAACTGAATGCCAATATGAATGAACTATTCATACGCTTGATGATATGTTCATATCATGTACTATGGACTTCAAAGGGGGATGGGAATAACATATTCCAATGTTTGAATTATCCAACCATAACAGTTTTCACCCGATAATCCAAATGGAACCATATGAAGCCCTTTTGGGAAATAGTGAAGAACATCGGTGCATTGGGATGAAGTCAGTGAGCGTATGCAACTAGGACCGAAAATGGTTGAGGAAATGGCGGAGATGGTGAAAACCATTCTGTAGCAAATCAGGGAATCCCAATGTCAACAAAAGAGTTATACATATAACTGTCGATGAGACCTTGAGTTCAATGTTAGAGACATAGTGTTTCTACACATATCTCTATGGATTAATTCCATGAGATTGGGAAAGAAAGGTAGGTTAAGTACTAGGTACATCAGCCCCTTTGAGATTCTGGAACGTGTTAGGGTTATGGCCTATCGACTAGAACTTCCACCAACCATGGAAAAGTACCTGACGTCTTTCATGTATCCATATTAAGAAAGTACATACCAGACCATTCACATGTACTCAAAATTGATGTAGAACTGCTAGAGGATGATCTTTCTTACGAGGAGAAACTAGTGGAGATCGTAGAGCATAGGGAAAAATGTTCTATGAAATAAGACAATACCCCTCATCAAGGTGTGGTGGTGAAACCAAAAGATTGATGAAGCGACGTGGGAATTAGAGGAAGTGATGAAGCAGAGTTTCCCACATCTGTTTTAGCGTTCGAAAATGAAATTTAGACGGCGAAATATTTTAATGGGGGAATATTGTAACAACCCAAAAATTAATTAAGTAAAATTCAACTTGGTCTATTTAAATGTATTCTAATTTTTCAGTAAAAAATATCCACTTATTTGGTTTTATGTTTTGGATTTCAAAATACCATTATGAATTGTGACAGTTTCTAATATAGCCATTTAACAGAGATCACATGATTAATATAAATATAGGGCTTTAACAAATCGAATTTACATAGACACAGGAAGAGATGACCTCATATAGTCGACTTTCCCCATATGAATCCCATTTGTCAAAGATCGAAAAGGAGGTGGCCTCATTGGGCTTCACTCTTGACTAGGACCTAGATGAGCTTCAACATGTTAAGATTGAACAGAACCTCCAACAGGATAAGTGGATGTTGATAAATATTACCTCTCGAGCGATGTTATAGGAGCCACCCCAAGAGTCTGTCACCATTACACACCTTACCCTTCGGCCTTATCTGGGTGTTATAAGGGGTTATGTAACAAGAAATAGAACTAGGATTATGTTCATTATTTTTGTATATATTAATGAATATACCTTGATCCTTTGGTCGATGGGCCCGTAAAGGGCCTCCTTCGTCGCTCCCATCATTCTACCCTCTCTAGGGTTTCTGCCGCCTCCTCCACAGAGTAAATTCCCTCCCACATCTCAGGTTCACTTTTTTTTTGCTTCTTCATCATGGATGCCGAGAAGTTTTGTCTCCCTCATCTGGATGGTGGTTTGAGGTGGAGACGGAAGTGGGTGGACCGCATCAAATTTAACCCTAATTTCAAGATCCGCATTGGAGGTTCCACAAACCTCGTGTGGTATGACTTCGTTTATTGTGGAATCTAGTTTTATTTTTTGGATCTTCTCACGGTAAGTCTGGATCTGGTGTTGTTTCATTCTCTCATCTACTAGTTTGAGGAGGTGATATCAAAATCTTCCAGTGTTGAGTTTGGTCTGCGAAGATTTGGTATCTCTGATGTATTGTTTGTTTTAGATCTGCGTAGGGATTTTGTGGTTGTTTTAGTTGATTTTGGCTCTCGATGGATTCTCGTTGTTGTTACTTTGGTTATTTTGGGTATAAGAAGGCATGCTTCTATTGTATGCTATGATTCTTTGATTGTGATGGCGGTGGAAACATGGATTCCATCGTTGAAGGTCAGCATCTTCTCTGACTTTAAGGAGGAGGTGACAAGGCTATGGAAAAATTTAGCAGACATGCCAACGGTGAGGAATACAGGTGAATGCGATGATGTTTGTTTGGATGTAGAAGCTGGGAGGCAGATTGGTGTGCCAGTGACGGACCGATGGTCTCGCCGGTGACCTGCAATGAATGGTGAGGCTTGTTGATGGGTTCTTGGCTCGAGGTTGACATGTGGTGTGTCACGTGGACCGTGGTTTGGTCATGGTTCTTGGAAATTTTAATTTTGAAATTTCGATCTGCTCTGGTGTTTATAATCTATGGGTACCGGATACCCATAAACCGAATTTCATGATTATGAAAAAAATGGTTTGCAGCAATGAATATATATTCATTTTTTTATTGCTACATTGTAAATATCTTCCCAAGTGAAAATAGTATTTATAGATAATATTCAACTAAGAGATATATTTTGATGAATAAGTGGATTTTTTAATTAAATAATATTTTAAAAAATAATAATAGTATTATTAAATTAATTTTTATTAAATATTAATTATCATATAATTTTATGAATGCAATTTTAATTTTTATAAAAGTTTGAATGTTGTTCTTGTCAAAAACCATGATTTTTCAATAAATATTATTTTTTATTTAGAAAGTTAAAATTCAAATATTTGAAAAAAATTATATAGATAAAACGAATATTATTTTTTGGAATCAGGATGTTGAAATTATACAAAAGTGAAGTTTTCATAATTTTCTGAGGCAACAAAATTTTTGGGTAAAAATTAAATACCGTTTGAATATATATTGTGTTTTCTGACAACATAATGACTCAATAGTGATATAATAAAATACTAAAAACATTATTTTCATCCAATATATGTTTTTCCATTAAAATAACGTGATTTTAAGTTTGTTTGATTTATTTAAAAAAGCATCAGCGGACCCTATAGTACTTATAAAACATTTAATCTTTTTAAAATGATTCCTTTGAAAGTGTGACCCACCTCCACATAAGAAACCATATTATTTTGAGAATTTAGGACATTTTCCTTATAAAATATTTTCTTCCTCTTCCCTTTGTAACAAAACATGGGAAAACCCATGGTCGGGTTTATGGTTTTGATTAGTTTAATGTGTGGTGTTCTAAACCTAAATAATAACGAATTCCCTCCTCTTTTCCTACATAAACCCAACCATGATCCCACTTCCTCTTCACTCAAAGAAATTGATGTTCATCCAACCTCTTCCCTATTATCTCTAGAATCCCCCCAAAGTGCCCCAAGCTCCGAATAAGCCTCTCTGAATCCTCTCCCAAGCCACTGGGATCACACATCCTAGTAATTGATTCTCACATTCCTTATTTATGCCCCAGTTTCATTACATTGTTATAAACTTTTATTTTCAATTATAAATGTTTTCGTTTGATTTCAAACCTCCCCAATACTACCCTATTAATGTTTTAATAATTATATATCCCCTTTATCTCTCATTAATGCCCCCCATGTACACCAGTTACCATGCCCAAATTCTGCAAGTAATTTCTCTCTCCCCATTAACATTGAAGCTATTTTTTTTGTATTTCATAAGTAAATTACATTAATTTTGTAAGGAAATTTATATATATGACCCCCCCTAATTCCAATTTCAGGTACATATTATGAGACACCAATTTCACTCAAATCAACCATTTTTATGAATTCTTATGTCACGTCATTGTGCTGCTAAAATTACACCGTATTTTTTGAAGCCAAGATCATTGTGTAGTGAATACCATACCCATGTCTCTATCAGGGGTATTATCCATTATAAACATATAGTTTATGAATGTTAATTTCATGTATTTATTCTATATTCCTTAATCGTGGAATAACTTATGATTTTGATTGATTCCATTTTATTTGATCCATGTGGCCCACTTATGCATGAAATGAAATTTTTAAGAAGGGTGTGCCCTGATAGGGCTCCAATGCAATGGGTAAATCATAGTATCAAGATACATCAATTGCAATGTGGATTTACTCATGCCAATTCAAGTGAAATGTGGACGTACTCATGTTAAATCAAGAGCAATTAGGGTCTACTCATGCTCCACGTGAAATGAGCCTTGGCTCATGATACTTCCATGTTAAGTGTTGTTGCCAAATTTCCATGTTATGATAATCATTTTATATCATGCCTTTCTGTTTATGTTTCTCTTGTGCTCCATTGAAATGCATATTTACAAAATTTTATTGAAATATTCATGTTATTCTTTGTTTACTCCCTTACTGGGATTTATATCTCACCCTTTTCTTATTCATTTCCTCATGTTATCCAATGAAATGATAAGTAAGAGGGAATGTAGTGGTCATGTAAAGGACGTTTCAATAAGATACTTTGTTTTATGTTTAAAGTTGTTATGTAATTTTCTTAATCCCTAAATACATTAGACATATCGATCTAATATTACGTATCATGAGAATGTTTTATGTAATAAATTATGTTATGCGTGTAACAAAGAGAGGGGATGATATAATTAAACTTATATATATTCAATACATATGGCTGTATTTGAGGAATTCTATGTGTGTTCATGTCATTTTCCACTATGTTGGGTTGAAATGGGAGAGATTTAGATGATCTAACTGATCCTTTTTGATGAGACTATGGAGAAATCAACAAAATAAGAAAGATAATATAGATGTATCATTGTCACAATAAATATAATGTGAACCATCATTGATGAACGTTGTCGTTATAGGTGGGTAATAATGTGTTTTTGAAGATATCTCTTAGGTTGGGACATCATCAGTTTGGAAGGAAGGTTATGTTATCTCCTAGGAATATTTGGACATTTGAGATACATGAGATGATTGGAGACGTGCCATATCATCTAGATTTTCTATCATGATTTAGTGCACGAAAAAATGTGTTTCATTTGTCACAATTGAAGAAGTATCTGCTGGATTGTTACCATGTGATTTGTAGGGATCATGTTGAGCTAGAACCAGATGCTTCTTTGGTGTACTTGAAGGTGTAGATTTTGGATATGAAATAAATTTTTTTAAATGGTAAAAGCATTAGTTTAGTTCGTGTTTTGTGGTAGATGGTCAAATTCAGGAGGAGACTTCATAGTTGGGGAAATAAATGGTCGGGCAATGGCCATATCTCTTTCAGCAATGAAATGGTTCACTAAATTCAAAGGACATAAATTCCAATGGAATGGAGAATTTATCACCCCATTAATGAGTTATGTATCTTTTTGTATTATTTTTTTAGGTGATTAATGTTCTTGGGATGTGTTTGGAAGAGATAGGGAGATTTTAGAATGGTTTTGGATGGTTTTGGAGGCTTTTTAGGGCTGCCTGGTTTGATCGCGATTAGGGAAATCATGTGAGTAACCCAAGAAAACCATGAATCTTGAGGGAGTGGGGTCCCAAACGATTTTCACATGGCTTTTCTAACCACGTAGGGAGGCCCTGTTAGATGACTTCGAGGCAGTAACTTATTAATGGTTGCCACATGGTTTGTCAAACACTGCGAGATAACTGTGCTTCCAAATAAAGAATAATTATTTTAAAAAACATGAACACATGGTAATGACCTAAATCACATCAAAAAATCTCCCACTTGATCCTCAGTTATGTTTTTTGGTCCTCAAGGGTCTTATGGTCTCTCCCACTAATTTTGGATTCTATTCAAATGGGTTTCATGGTGGTTTAAGGGTTATTCCTCCCAGGTAAGTCTATCCTCATGGATTCATCTTGGTTTCTCTCTATATCAACTCTTCTCCCTTTATTGGATTCTTTGATATAAATTTTTTTCATATAAATATAGGGTTTTCAGGCCTTAAGTGATGAATTTAGGGCTTTCTGATGATGGGGAAGAGTATCTAGTGTGGTTTTT
Organism: Viscum album; assembly: GCA_963277665.1. NCBI lineage: Eukaryota > Viridiplantae > Streptophyta > Magnoliopsida > Santalales > Viscaceae > Viscum > Viscum album. Next base: position 1,528,460,472 of record OY728120.1, on the reverse strand, counting down.
GTGGTGCATTCATCGGATTTTTGGTGTAGTTGATTGTGGGTAAATCTTACTGAAATACTAATGGATGTGGTTTCTCTCTTGACTCAACTTGGATAGAACTAGTGAATATGGATGCAATGAAATCATATTTCATGAAATTAATTTTGAATATTATGGGATTAATCTTGATGGAAACACATTTGTGGCTGATTTGGTGATTTTTGAGTAAAATGGGATATTGTTGAAAGATGGGTTTGGTTGTCTGATTTTAAAATGGTGATTTTAAAATTGGTTACACGGATGGGATTTTAACATGGTTTTCAAAAAAAAATTATTTATTGATATGTGGTTTGGAATGTGAAATGGTATAATGTGTTTTCAATAAATGGGTTTCTTGAGTGAATTGGCATGTGTTGGAAATGGTTGTGCTCTTATTTTGTGGTCGTGGTGCTTTAGGATTCATGGTTGATTACGTATTATAGATGGTGTTTAATGTGTAGATATTGGTGGGAATTCACACTATAAAAGTTGATTGACAGTGGATGATAGATCCACTTATATGGGTATTTCTCTAGAGGCACCAATAGTTTGAAATGTTGTGAATGGGTTGGATGGATGTCCCACTGTTTGGCTTCCTTATTTTGAGATGCTTTAAAAGATGGAAATTTGTTAGGCTAATGTTTTATGGTGCTATGGACTATAAAATAGTTGTGGGATTCCCTTGATTGACATGGCTTGTTAAGGGTATGATGTGATTGTGGTAATAGTTTTACTATTTAATGTTTTAAATTATCCGTTTTATATTTTTGTGTTAATGGATTATTCTTTGGAGTGTGTGTTGGGATGTAATTTTAGGAAATAATAATGAGTATTAGTACTCACACCCAACTTTGGATCATGGGTTATTTTTAGATGTTGTGTTATGAGACACTTCTAAGAGTTTAGAATCTCATTTTTTTCGTTTTTCAACATGATGCTATGGTGATGTTGTGGTTTATGGACCATGGAGCATGGTGTGGAGCTATGGATGGTGTCCTATTTAATTGGGGTCTTTTTGTGTAGTCTTCCACATAGTACTTTGATATTTTGTTTTGTTTTTTTTAGAATTTGGTAATTGTTCTGTAATAGTTTGGTATTCTTTTGATAATTTATGGGTTGGTTTTCTTGTTCACATGCATCATGTCATTTATTTTGTAATGGTATGTTTTATTGGATAGTTCATATTATGGTAAAATCATTAAAAAATTTATTGTTGTAGCCCACGACATTTATTAATAGCATTTGAGGCCTTGGGAATATGGCTTAAGGCCTATTAGTACCTCACTACCTTCTCATGCCAATGAGGAAGGGGTGATTTTACACCCATCGATGCATCAATTGTCTCATGGGACAAATTAATTTTGAAAATTGGAATAGGTAAACAAGCTCATGATAGTAATAGATCAATGTACCTAGGAATAAAATCATCCAATAATTAATCATTTCCTTCATTTCGTTATAGCCGTTATTCATCCAAGATATTTTTCATCTTTATATCAATGGATACATTTCATTTTTCAATTCATTTATTAAATGAAATTTTTTAGTCTCATGACTTTCTATATTGATTTTTCATTATTTAGTTATCTGAATAGAATGTGTTTCTAGTTGTTACCTACATATATTTTTTATGCATTTCCATCTCATTAATGATAATATTCTATATAACGTAAATTATTTTAAATTTCCTAATTATTATTTTCGTTGATTAATTATTTATTCTATTACGCCTTTACATTACTAAGAATTTGATCTCACAATTATTATGTTTTATTACATGGAAATACAATATCTTCGCTATAAATGGAAAGCATGTATTTACTTGATTGACTAGAGTAAACCTCAATGATAATTATTTATATTGATGCAAAAACATGTGTTTTATTTAGGATATTATTTTTTAAAAAACACTCATGTATGTATCTAGGTTACCAAGAATACTAAACTCTTAGTCCTTCAAGATTTCATTCCTTGAAATCATGCCTATGTGATTGTCTTAGATGTCAGATCTAGGCATCTTATTCTCATGTCACTACAGTACATATCAATGGATGTTTAGTAGCAACCTTATGATCCAGATTTAGGATAACATAGGACCGAGAACAAAACCATATTGTAGAATATGAGGACATGTGTTGGATAAAATCCTATAATTTAGATAAGGTATAGATTATGTAGGTATTTATAGAAATACATATCTATATAGATACTATAAGTGCATGTTGTTATAGAAACAATGTTCCATCGAGTAATAACAAAGATAAGGTGTTCCAAGATTGAATTGAGGAAACCTGGTACTTGAAAATGGGCCTTACTACACCACCGGGTTGACACTCTCAGGGTGTATTCTTAGGATAATTCACATATACATTAAAAATTCTTATCAAGGATTTTGATAATGAATACTCAATGTTAAACATATGTTATATTAAATTACAGAAATGTTTTAATGATTTAGAAATAAAATTAATTATATTGTGGATAAACCCTATATTATGTGAGGAACCATGTGGAAATAAATGGATGATGTGTTTATGTGTTGGTGTTGTATTAAAAACCATATTTATAGTATATTTAGTAATAATTTTTTTTTCAAGGATTTCCATCATAGTTATTTTGGAAATTATAAATAAATGGTTTTATAAAAGGAAAACCTTTAATCAAGGTGATAACCAATCAAATATGGTATGGTCGTGGGTTATGAACACAAGATGGGAAGATGATAGGGGTTTACTCCAACCACTGACCTACGAAATATCTTTTTAAAATATTCATTGCTTTTAGATAATAAATTTGAAGAATAAATGTTCATGATGAAATTTTATTATAAATTTTAAGGATTATAGATTAATCTCTTTACCATAGTTCTATTGGATGATAGAAATATATAAATATTTAGACATGTCACTTTTAATAGTCCTTATGTTCCTTTTAATGTATATTTTAGTGATTTATGAATAAAAAAATTATTTGTAATGAATTTTTATGAGCAATGGTATGAATTAGAATTTAATATATGCACAACCAAATGTTTAGACTGTTTATATAAAATTCAATCCTATCATGTAATAATATTCCCATATATTATTTGTGATTAAAATAATTTTCCAAACATTAGGAAAATGTCATAAAAATAAAATGTTTTCCTAATATATTAATTTATGGTGAATCGATGATCTTCCAAATCATCAAATATTTATGGATTTGAGTCCCCTATATTATTAATCTCCATTAAATTTTTTATATTGTTGACTGGATTAACTCACAATAAATATTATTTCTATTCCTACAACTACGTAACTCTGCTTTCCTCTGATGATCTACTACTTAGAGTCCTAGTTACATGGTAGTCCATGTGACCGTTGTACTTTCCATTCACTATTTTATAAAGGATGATTTATGAACCATTTTAATGGTGTGGTATTTAAAAAATAGGTAGTATAAAACAATCTCCCACCATGATCGAGATTAAATTATTAAGTTGCACTTTTAATAAGGTGGGGGAGAATGTGATGCCTCAAAATTTAAAATAAAAACCTTATATTTAATAGCGTGTATGACACCAGACACCAAGTTCATATTGTAATATAATATCATGATAGTTGATTTTAAATTTAATAACTAAAATATATTCTATATATATTAATTTAATAAAAAATTAGTTATTATATGTGACACGTAAGAGATCCCTTCCACGATAGCCTGCGTTACACACAATACCGTATTTTATCAAACAAAAATATATTTTTAAAATATAATGAGATAAAAATATTCGTTAAATTAGTAGTTATAAAAAATAATAAATAACGTCTGAAAATTATGTTTTATACTAATATAGAATGAATTAATTGGTCACAAAATAACTGTAAATGAAAATAAGAAGCAATTTAACATAATGTGAATATTTTTATAGAGAGCTATTTTTATGTTCAACAAGATTTTTATGAGAATATATCAGAATAATTACAATAAGTGATTCATATTAATGTAATATATTTTTTATATATTCAATAAAATATTTTTCATATTCATTCATTAGGTTCAATAGACATAAGATTATAACAAAGTCAATTTTACACCAAAACCTATATTTATTATAAAGGCAGTTTTACCGTCTTTTAACAGAGATAATATTTTAAATATTAATTTTCAAAAATTAATTTATTTAAAATTTCTAAATAAATTTAATAATTTATGGACAACATAATAATAATTTAATGGATATTTTTTTATATTTTTTTGAAATATTTTATTTTTTACGGAATATTAAAAAATACAAAATTTTAGTTTCTAACATCTTTATATACTATTTTATTTATAATGTAAAATTAAATTAGATTTAAATATTAATTATATAACATTATTATCAGTTAGTACAATTTATTATATTTTAATTAATTTAATTTTTATATTCTTTATAAAAAAAATTGTGAATTATCAAACATTTTAGCATTAAAAGCATTCATTGTCATGCCTCTTGTGGGATACATTTTAAATTAATTTATTACAACTATATGATTTGAAGTAGGAAAATTGGATTCCATATTTTTAATCAGAATAATATATAAGGTATAGTAATAAAAAATATTTTGACCACAAATATTATTGAATGTAGTAAAAATAATTACAAATATTAATGAAAATTTAAGCTTAATAATGGAATAAACCATAATCTTAGGGGCCCAAATGACTTATACACTTGTCCACACGAAATTATCTAGAAATATTCAAAAAATATTATTCCATTACATGGTTTTTTTATTTTTATGACTTTTTTGGAAACAATGTGGGTACATTGGGATTCTTTTAGAAAATATCATGTGAGTCATTTTCCACCATTATAATATCCCACCACCTATACCCATTCCTCGGACCTCATAAACCACATGTTGTTGGAAAATATATTCCAAAATACCTTACCAACATTTTTAATATAGACCTTGAATCCTACATTTTTGAACAAACCCATCCAAGGAAGATTTTGGGTCAAACCCAAAGGAGTGACCTCATTAAGAGAAAACACCCTTCTAGAAGCATTTAATTTTTATTTCCATTCTTCAACCCATAATATCAACTTATTATATTATTTTATATCCAAAAAATATCCCCAATATAATGGTATTCATTAATGAAATGCTTTTACCTACTATTACACACAATTCCATCTAATGGGTAATGAATAAAATGTTTATCTGTAAGGAAAATTACTCCCTAACAAAACAACGATTGTTCATTTTTTCCATTTGCACCTCTAATGGTGGCCTATATTCTAGAAAAAAATATTTATATATGTTATATATGATATTTATTATGTATTTATTCAAACTTTATTATTTTATAAAACATATCTTTATACATTCCATTTTTTAAAAAAATGATAACATTGTATGGGGATGTATGGAAAACCGCCCATCAGAGTGACGTGATTCATCAACACTATCAATTGAATGTATAATGCATGATTTTACAAAAAAATATGATATATACACAAAATCTATGTGATATTAATAACATATTTACCTTTCTGTAAATATACATTACATATATATGATTTTCATTATTACCCATTCACACAAACAAAAAGTGCTAATGTCATTTGTGAATGTCTGGACTACCACCTCTTCAACATGATGTGATTAATTTTTAAACACCAAAATTATATATATAACTATATATGATTATATAAAATTTTATTTATTATTTAATTATAGTTTTTTAAATAAAAGGTGTTACTTACCATCAATCAATTATGATCCTTGAAAAATAGTAACGTCACTCATGTGTATGTAGGACCTCCTATCTACCCGACTGTAACATTGGTTCATTTTTCATAAAAATATTTAATGACTAATAATAATAGTATTATTGATATAAATATATGATATTTATTTAATTATTATTATTTTAGTGAAGTATTTTATTTAACCCTTTACCATTTATAAAACACCAATGCTATTTTTGACACATAAACCAAATTAGGTCATAATTCCCAACATAGACATACTTGCTTATATATTCGTATAAAACATAGTAAAAAGTTATACAGAAATAATGATAAACATTTATAAGGTTCCCACGGGAGTATTAAATTTACAAATGTTTATAATACATGTGGATAAAGAATTTTCCCCTGATATGAAACACAAGGTACATGATTCTCATCTCACATTTTACATCAATTACATAAATGTCATGTACAACACTTACATATTCTATATTTTGTATATATATCCTTGTTTATTATATTATACTATTAATCCTTGTATCTACATTTAGTTTTAAATCTTAATTTAATAATATTTTTCCAAGATGATGTTTCAAAATGCTATGAGACCCTTATGAATATTTAATAATTAATTTCTTCTATAATAATATTAACGATGTTTCAATAGTATTTCCATTCTATGAAAATAAATTATTATTTTCCAATTAGACTGTTCATTTTCCAACATTTTTTTATTTGTGACCATTATCAAGTATTCCTACTATTTTTCCACTCATTATTACTAAAAATTTTATAGAAATTATCCTTAAAAAACCTGACTTTGTTTCTCTCTTTAGTCAGATAACATGTTTCCATTTATAAATCATGTTTTATTAAACTGTTTTAAATTTTTTTAATGATTTGGTAATGATGTTTTTACACTTTTTTCTTTTACCAATATATTTTAAAAACTATTCTTTATCCTTATGAACAATGCAATTTTCTTACAATTAACTGTGAAAAATGAATGTTCTTTTTATATCATATGACTTCTATAGAATTATCCACCACAATTTCATTGAAGCATCCATTACATGATCAAATAGTTTCTTTTAAAATAAAATATTTTCAAAAGTTAAATTCCATAAAAATATTTTTAAATTTGTTTGAAAAAATATGTTTTCCATAAGAGTATTTTTAAAATAATTTTTTTGATTGATTACATTAATAATCGACAACATTTTTTAATGTTACTCAACATGGGTTATGTTGTATTAATACAACCACAAATCTTCCTATGTATGGATTATGACTTATTTGAACGAGGATAGTATTTTCATCCACATATTTTATTACTTTTAGTTACCATGAAATATCCAATTTTCTATTATCATTTGACATTGAATTTCACCAAAAAATCCATATTAATTTTCATGGATGTGATTATTTCCTAAACTGTATACGAATTTTCAAACCATTTTTACTTTGAAAGTTATTTGATTATTTGGGGAATTACTTATTTAAATATAGTCAATATCCAATATGAATATTTGATAATTCATATTTTTTATTCGATATTTGGAATGTTTTTGACATGGAATATATGGGTTGGGGAACATTTATGTAAATCCCTATGGGTTTGGGACCTGTTAATGAAAGCCCCTTGATGAATCTGTAGGCTCATATGAGGAATTTTTTCCCAATTTGGAATAGTTAAACTATATATTGAAGTTAATGGTTTTTTTTCCTAGGAAACATGTTTTACCATAATTACGAATTACCCTCATTTAGTTTCAGTTATTATTTATACATGGGATTAATTGACGAAAAAACTACGGAGACATTCAATTTTGAGTTCATTGATTAAATATATTTTATTAGTTTCATACAATGATAGGTAGATTTTCCCATATCATGTTATTTTAAGGGCTTATTATTATTGTTAATTACTTACCATATTTTTTACGAAAGTTCTTTCTCAGTATTGATTGTATGTCATGGTATTTCAGTTATTTACCATGTTATGGAAATAATTATTCTCACCGATTCTTTGTTTATTTTTCCACATCTTCCCCATAATAAGAATTTAATATCATCATTATTATTTTCCCCTAAAAATCTAATAAGTGAAATGTTAGTCATATAATGGGATTTACTAGATGGGTTATACTAATCGATGATGTTTTTTATTTAGAAATATGAAAAACCTATGTTTTAATTACTGAATTATTTTAAAAAAAGTCCCAAGTACAAATCTAGTTTACAAAGACTATTAAATTCATGGTCCTCCATGATTTGATTCAGAATAATAATTCACCTTAATAGTAGCAGACATTGGATATGGCCCTTCTATGGTCATGCCACTAAATTTTCAATCTATTTTCTATATAAATTATTCTTAAAATTATTTATGTTTTTAAGGAAATTCTTCAACAAAGAATAAGTATTTTCTTCAACAAACACCATTTAATGATATTTGAATTTTTTTACCATATATGATAACATTAGTTGATGTTACTCATGCCCTTGTAGAAATTGATCTTAAGGTTCTATGTATTTTATCTGTAATGGTTTATGATTTGATTTTGTGATACTTATGACAGAAGCTTAACGTCCATGGGTAATGTTGTTTTGAAACTAAATTATTTTCATGGGTTATGATTCAATGAAATTATTAAAAGTCCTATATATTTTTAGAGGTTTTTATGTAGTGAAATTTGAAGGATTCCCATTTCATTTAATCATTAGTTATTTAAGGTTTATAAAACCTATATTTTTTCTTTGGTCTTGAATGATGAATGATATATTATCTTATGGAAAATGTATTTAGGATTTTACAATTTTATGAGTGTGACCTATATCTCCCTCCAATTCATTAGGTATTTATAATTTTTATGAGACCAAGAGGATTCAGAAGAGGGAATCCGAAGACATAAAAAGGAGGGAATAATTAGAAAAAAAACAAGAAGGAAAATGGGAGGGCATACAAATCCTAAATGAATAGAGTACACTGAAAGGAATCCCAAGCCTGAAATAAGAGGGTACCTAGGAGGTCATACCAAGACCGAAATAAGATGCCATGTGGGAGGGTATTTGAGGCCCAAAATAAGAGGGTATATGGAAGGAAATCCCATGACTGAAGTATATACATACATCATTTTCTCAAGCCTGAAATGTTATGAATCTCTTCATTGGTACCTTGAAATAATATTTCTATGATAACTTGTATTTCATGAGTCCCATGTCTTATTACATAATGGATCAATCTCAATTCTCCCTTTTGATTCATGAAAATTGAATAACTAATATTTATTCCATGATTAATGTTCATGATCCCTTATATGTAAGGTTTGATCATTTAATGTTATAATAACATTCTCATACACTTACTAGAATATTTTCGATAACATATCACCCTTGATTACCCATATTAATCATATTATCTTACCCCGTATCATGTTACATTCCATTGGTTATGCAGATATATTATTTGTTTGATATTTCCTAGAAGGGAGACAATCATGGAGAACCTAGTGGGTGATTATGTAGATCACTAATATACTAGTGTTTATCATTCATGATTCCAAATCCACTAAACTAAAATTTTCATTGGGCATCTGTTTGTGCAATATTTTAGTTATTTCACAAAAGTTATGTACTTTCAATGCACATTAATTCTCGGTTGTAATATGGGATGAACAAAATTTCCAACCATCATGATTCCAAATTCATGGAAGCATTATTTTCATTTTTCAATAGATCATTTGAAATAATATATATTCTATAATATTTGGTATTTCATTATTTTAAATAATATTTTTCAATGTAAAAAGTGTATTTTTCACATGCTATTTTTCCGCAATCATTTGAATTTATTTTCATTTATTTAAACATATGTTGTTAAATAATATGTATTATAGAGGATAAAATATAATGAAACTATATAATATATATATATATGGATTATTTATGAAAACATGATTTGGGGATTTATTAACATTATGTATTTTTATTTTTACAATATTGAGAATTATTGAATTTTAGGGACAAATTTTTATTTTTTGTTAATATAGTGAATGAATTATAATTATTAAGAGATAACTGTGACATATAATATAATATCACCTAAAATACATGGTAGGATCCATGAGACAAAAAATGATTAATATTTGGATAAAACATTACCCACATATATAATATGACTATTTGGGACGTACATAAAGATATGTTTATGATGGCTTGGCATGAGACCAGAAAAATATGTTTATGAAGTTTATCACTATGAAGTTTATCACTATGTAGTCCATGATTATGAAATAAATAATTGAGGTTGATTTGATAATTTTAATATTTATGATATCCATGTATAAGTTTCAAGATTTTGTGATTATTTTAGATGGAATTATTTAATCATCATTTATTCTAGTAGTATTATTTTTCAATCTAATTTTATTGATTTAATGGAATTTTTTTCTGTTATTTTAATTTAAAAATTAATTATGCCTTATTTACTCATGGCAGCTTCCATTCAATGTAACCCTTACTGTGTATCTAAGGTACCCCTTCGTTTATTTTCCTTTACAAAATATTTTATGAAGGATACGATGAATGGTATAAAGTATGAATGATTATTCATTATGATATGTTTTTATATTTCTAATGTAATATGGAATCATGTATTCATTCAATTAAAAAATACTAATAAACTATAATATCAATTGGGATGTGATCACTTGTTTCATATACCAATGTAATAATGTAACCTTCGGCTTTATGTGATTATGTTCGGGGTCTTTACATGGATGCATGATGTATTTTATTATAGAAAATACCTACGGAATATAAGGGTCTTGAGTGAGGGTTTTTAGTAGGGTATTTGTTGTGTCATATATATGTGAAGACTGGTTTTGTAAGCGATGGGTGAGGGGTAATCTATACCTAATGAGAGTTATATTTTTATTTATTATTAAAAAAATATTATATTAAATGAAATAATTTCAATGGACTTGTTTTTGACATTATGAGTCATATATCAATAAAATAATATCGGTTTAGGGAATTAAATACATTTATAGAATAAATAACATAGTATATTAAAAAAATATTTAATATATGAATTTTTTATTTCAATGTAGTTATTTTTTTCTATAGGCATTGAGAAATATTTTCTATATTTGAAAATTTATGTTATTGTTATAAAATGACATTTTTATCATATTTAATTGATTTTTGCAGAAACAGAAAATTATAGAATTTATCATGTCATTACTAAATCGTAATTATTTGTTAAAACAAATTGAATGAGAAAGCATAAGGATTATGAAGTTATTGATAAGGATTTTGAAAAACTATAAGGATTATGAGAAACAAATATTATGAGAAACCAAGAATTTGTGTATTTTTTCCCCACAAAATCCATAAGGATTATTAGGTTATTGATAGAAGATATTTTAGGAAAGCATTAACTTTTTTATTATGGGAGGATTTTTCCTTGGGGAAGGGTGAGTGGTTATTTATACTTGAGGATATGATTATATAGGATTTATAGTATTTAGTAACATTCTAAAAACAAGTTAAACAATTGAATAATGATATTTTTTAAAATATATGTCATATATTAATAAAATTATTTTTTTTGGAACTAGATACGATTTATAAATTGAACACATTAGTTTATGAAAATGGATTGTGGAGATGAAAAACCCTTTTATTTTAATGGAATATGTTTTCCTTTAGACATTTGAAAATACTTCTTGATTTTAGAAATTATGGTTCTTAATATTAAATGACTCATTTGTCTTATTAATTATTGTTTGGGATAAATAATCAGTTTATCATTTATTAAGTCATTATTTTCACATTATTATGTCTTAAAATAGGATGTATTTAATGATCAAAATACAAACTATTCATTTAAAAATATATGTATTTTAAAAAATTACAAAAAAATATAACTTAGACAAATCTGACATGATAATTCAAAAAAATATATAATATTTTTCTCAAAACAGTTTTTTGATAGAGGTAGTTTTAAATTTTAATATAAAAACCAAATTTTTTACTAAATAGATTAAAATACAACTTATTAAAAATGTGATTATATTATCAATGTGTTTTAAATATTTAAATTTATTTTATTCTATTATAATATTTATATTTTCATAAATTAGTTTTAATAAATATTATTTAAATTAAAAATTATAATTTTTATATGTAATACTATTAAAATAGTCATGTAACTATTCCAAATGGATAGGTTATTATTCGCAGTGGTTATGGTACTATTCTAAAAGTCACATTACTTTTGAAATAGTCACATTACTTCTTACAAATACTTCTTCAATATTTAATTATATATTCAAATAATGTTATCCAAATGTTCTATATTATATTTTTCATAATTGTTAATTTCATTTCAAATAATTAACATCATTTCAAATATGTTGTTCTTGGATGCAATTATTCAAACAGATTTGATGGATCAAAATTTTCACTCTACTTTTTATTATTTTTCTTTTTTCATACCATAATGATTGTAATATTTGTGGGATTAGTTTATGAATACTTTATTAATTTTAAATATTGAAATATTGTGGTTTCAATATTCTCTTTGGGGTATTTATATAAAATGATATATAACATAAAATAAAACATACTTATTCAGAAGAAAAAATACAATTTATAAAGAGCAGTTCATCACATATTAATTATCATATCAGATAATAACTAAATTTTACGGCCTGATATCCTTTATTTCCTTTTAATTTAATCCATTGAAACATACAACATGATCTTATAAATATTATTTGTTTTAATAACTACTTGATACAAAACATAATGTCTTTTCCATTATTGTTCTTTTTACTGAAACAAAAAATAAGAACAAAACATTCTTCATCCTCACGTTATATTGAGAAATATTCAAAAATATTGAATTTCGATGGTCAAGAAATACCTGAAAAAATTACTTACTGAACCAATTTGGAACTCTATTTCCTCTTATAGCTTTTGATAAAAAATAAATTAATTTAGCATAATAAAATACAAAAATTATCATTGGTATTATCATATACTCTCTATAAACTCTTTTTTCAATCATTGGATATTAACAGTCCAATGATTTTTTGATCCTTTCAATAGAATAACATAATCACATTGAACATTTCATGTCTATCATCTACTGATTCATTATGAAAAACTATTTATTTGATCAACACTAGTTGATCATAAAATATGTAATCATGAAATATAAGAAATAAATTATCAATAAATAAAATATATTAAATATCTCATAAAACTACTTGAATCAAATTTTAAATTTTATGTTTTAATTTTATAGAAAAAACATTATCATCAATAGTTTGTATTTTTTACATAATAATAAATGTCTAGAATATAATATATTCACCTTACAGAAAAAATAAATTTTTTTATTATATTTAAAAATTAATAATTGGAGATAAAAATAATTCACTAATAAATTCCTTAAGTTTAGATATCAAAGCCTTTCATTTTTTGTTCAAACACATACACTCAGATAACAAATCACTGTGAATAACACTCATTGACTTATACATTATACCAAATAATCACACAAAAATATTTCGAATTTCATAACTGAGATATAATCTCTTGGAATTTATAATATAATCATAGCTATATATAACCATCGAGAATAATTCTAAAACAAATTTTGAGTGCCTCAAATTATCTAAAAATCACCAATGGACTCTTGTTTAACACCATATTCTTGTTTATAATAAGTAAAATACATAAATCATTTCATCACCCAGCCCAATTGATCTTAATTTATCGTATATAAATAAAATATTTATCACATGTTATAATAATCATAAATTTTTCTCTTTGATGTTATATTTTTGTAAATAGTGGTAGAGAATTGGGAATCATATGTTGGAGTTATTTTATTTCTGGAGACTATAAACTAAACTAGTATTTTTACATAGTTTAATATTATTATGTTATTTATTTTTTATGTTTTTAATTTTTAGGATTAATTGTGTATTAATTATCAAAAGTTATGAATGTAAATTCCATGAAATAATCTTATATGTTTTTATATGTAAAAAATCGTGTAGGGGTTTAAATTCAATTTTTTTGTAGTTTAATATTTATTATCTTTTATGTCTTCAATTGACTTTAAAATTTCATACTATTCACTAAGTTAATTTTTATAACCAATGAATCCAATATAAATTCACACGAAATGATCACCATAAAATCCCATTCTACATTATGATTCTCATTTTTGCTAAAAAATTATTCACTTATACATTGTTAAATATATATGGTTATGACTGATTTTTAATTCCATTCAATTTTTTCCATTGAGGATTCACTATGTTTTTTAAAATGGTGACATCAATTGAAATATAATATGTTTAAAAATAAATAATTATTTAAATAGAATATGAATTGTGGTTCTGGAAGACAATTGTTGTGTTAACAATCTATTTAATTCTATCCTAGATTACCATGAGTGTAATAAATTATGCATTATTATATTTTTCATGAAAATTATAATCGCTAATTTATTGTTATGGAATTAATAGGTGATTTAATTCAAATATATATTCCAAATTTTAGAACACTATACTAACAAGAGAATGTAAAATAATAATAAATAAAATTAAAATTTGACTGCAAAAAACATGTATAGTGTCACAAAGCTAATTGTCATCCAATAAAAAATAAAAAATATATTATATCTATTAATAAAATTTTACAATCAATAATAATTTATAGAGCTTTAACACCTTAATATGACTATACACAAACCAAGGATAAAATATATGTTCAGTACTGTATTGTAACACATAGAATATAATTTAAAAACACATTATATTAATTTTCAATAGAAAATTGCATGTAGAGGAAATCTTGATTCATGATGGGTATAATAATCAAACATAATACAATTTCACAATAAGAATACCATTTTCTAGAAACAATGATCATTTTACCATTGAGACCAAAATGATATGTACAATTTTTCAATCATTACGATTGAAATTATTAAAATTATTTTTATTAAAAAGGATAAAGAATGTAGTTCCAATATTCCTTGATACATCAAACTAATCACAAATAAATGTGAATACTTTATTTCTTTTATAGTGGATGTTAAAAGATGGAATCATCACCGAAAAAAATATATAATGTTTTTTAATTAAATTAAAAGATTAATTTTTTATTTACTTTATGATTTATAAATAAACATTGATTATGATTCTCACTCATAAAATAAGTATTTCAAATTTTGTAATATACACAGAATGAATATGGTGGTAATTTGTAATGCTATCTTTATAAAATAATGTAATAAATTAGTTTTCCCACCCTTAGAAAAAGAAGTGTGAAAATTATTTTAACTACCATAACAATGTAAATAATCAATTAGAGTAATAATTTTCATTTGAGGAGTTTTATAGGCATTAATTATTAGAGTAAGACATGGTCTATGTATTATAAAAAAATTAAAGTGTTAAAGTTTAATATTTTATTTGTTACAATTTTAAAATAGATATTTCTCCACTCCACCCCCTCATTAAAATCCCAAGATTATATCAAGTATAATAATATTTTTTATAATCAAGTAAAACCCATAGAAAACTACTATAAATTAAAATTGAAATACTAATTTGTAGGAATGTGAGAATCCTATCACCCATATAAAAATCATAAAACTTAATGGTTGTTATAGTTAGTCCAATAAAAAATAATTTATATATTTTTTTATTTAAATTTTGTGATAAGATTTTATGGCTTTAGATGATAAAAATCTAGGAATGATTCTTGAAATTTTATAGCTTATGATATATTAAACTTATTTATAGAATGTTAATTTATATCATGTAATTCCTTTAAACATAACATGAGAGATAAGTAATAATTTATGCTTATGGTGTTTCATATAATTTAAATATGAATTCCCATATGAACAAAACATTTATTAGGATGACAATTTTTCTATCTCCTTCTGTAAACCCCCATCTAATAGTATAATTTCCAATAAAGATTTTTTTTATAATTGACATAGTTCCATGGAATCACCACTGTCATTAATTAAAACACACATGTTCAAGTATTTTTTTATAAATGTAGTTTAATTATTTCATTATATATTTTATTCATCTCACACAATACAATTATTTTTCATTCATTTATATAATATAATATCATCAGTTCAACTACCCCAAATCACTTTAAATAATTATTTATGAAAAAAATATCACTTAAAAGCTAAAAAATATAACTCCATCACAACCAGATTTATTTTAGTACTGTTTTAAATTTCAATCATAAAGATACAAAAATATTATGATAATACTTTATAAATTAATTAAATGGATTCATCATTATTCTGTATCGGTATATTTTGTAGTATCAATGAAATTAATATACATTCATCCACACCTCGCATGGAATATGAGAATTCATTATCCATGTTTTCCTATATTTTCATTTTTTTCATCATATCCATTAACTATACACCTCAGGACATGATCATAATCATTAAAAACTTTGGTATCCTATAATTCATTATTTTAATTCCCAAAACACCATAGGATATTACCAAGTGTCATAACTTATCAGACTTTTTAATGTTCCCATGGTCCAAAACATGACAATTCAATTGAATTTTTTTCACTGACACTCACCATGGGAAAATTCATTGGAATCCATGCATCTGAACAGAACTCAAGGTCAATAATCCATTAACTATTGAGTTTTAATTAGTTTTTATCCTAAGAATATTGATGAACCTTACTTACATGTGAAGAAGAAATCAATATTTTTTAATATCACTTTTCTAGGGGTGATACACTATACCACCATTTAAAATATAATTATGTCATTATGGACCTCACATATCAAACTCATGAAATACCAATACGAATAAGGTTATGTAATGGAAATTATATCATGTATTTTGAATCCACCTCCTTAGTCTATGACCATCATCCCCTTAACCTATTGGTCTCTTGTAATACATTGAATAAATTCATACAAAACCACATAATAC
The DNA here is from genome assembly GCA_963277665.1 of Viscum album. Classification (NCBI taxonomy): domain Eukaryota; kingdom Viridiplantae; phylum Streptophyta; class Magnoliopsida; order Santalales; family Viscaceae; genus Viscum; species Viscum album. The sequence continues at coordinate 1,528,443,703 of OY728120.1, read as the reverse complement.
TGCCCACTATGTTAACTTATCAAACTAATGAGTGTCCCTAAATGCCAAAAATTGATCTATCTGTGTGATATATCATAACTCATACACTCAATGAGAAAAATATCAGGAGTTCATGAATCATAACACTACTCTAGGACATGAGTAACATAATTGTGGATTTTTAATGGGCTAGTTTCTATAAAAGAATTGTCTTACTAGATTACATGGGTAGTGATATTAGTATTTTATGTGTACTGTTTGTATTGGTGATACACAAAATTGTTTGTGTCAATATACTATTGTATTCATGTTTTGAATGGTCATTTATATAGTTTGAAGAAACTTGTTGCTCAAATAATAATTAGTTGAGGAAACCATGGCATGTAGAGTTAGATGGATATTGTGATCAGGGTATTGTTGTAGGATTTTAGTGTGTTTTTTATGCGATTCTTATTAATTTTCCATGGTGTCACGAATTTGTAGCATGGTGGGTATTAAATAATGATCATGGGATTGAGGAAATACCATGGTGATTTTAGGAAGTAATGTGGATAAATCCTTAGGAATGGCCATTAAGGAATATGGGGAGGCCTGATTCATTTACTACCATAATTTTCATGTGATTATAATGGTTTTGGTGGGGATATATTAATGACCCATATTTTTTTGGTTATGAATTCAAGATAAATATTGAACTTATAGGGTGATGAATAATTTTTTAACATTTAGACTCATTTAGAGATATTAATTTTGAAATATGGTGAATCAAATTTTTATATCATAAGGATGATTTTTTTTTGGAATTGAGAGGAATAATAATGGGATAACCAATGCTCAGGATAATATTATGGGAATCCAAAAATATTCTGGGTTACTACTATAGCCACCGAAAATCCATTGGGCCATGCCGAAGTCCAAATACCCAGTAGGACTCACCATCATGTCAATGAGCAAGAACATAGTGGATGATGGCTCAAGTAGAACCCCTTATACGAATTAAGACTCACCATCTAGTCAGTAGACCCTGACCAACTCAATATTGGGGTATACAAGGATAGTTTAATCTATTGTCCTTTTGTTTATTTTTTCCTTCAAGTATCATTATTTTTTATCATCCATGGATCAATGTTTATGGTCAATTTTTTCATACACATCTCCCATCCTTCATATAGGGGACCCCTTGATCCGAGGAGGCTCTATTTGTAATGTAATGGAATCTCCAGTCAATAACCATTATTCTTCATAAATCATATCCTGTCTCTCTTCCTTGTGTATTGGTGGATCATTATATCATTGGGAATGGATGATTATAATTTTCATCCCAATACATTAGTATTATTTAATTTAATAATTAAACATGAGAAAAAATTACATAAATCATATTTATTACCATTTTTTCTTGGAATGATCTTGATTATTGAATTCAAGGACAATTCCATTAGATCATAATATAATTCTCTCAGAATGAAAAGATTTTTAATTAGGATGGATATAAGATATTTTATAGGATTATCGTGATCCATTATTTGGAATATCATTGAAGGTATTTCCCATGGATATTTATTAATTATTTTTAGAAAATTGTGATGCATCAGCCAGTGGAACTTGGAACAGACATGGTGAATTTTCATCCCTTAGACTCCGGAGTTTTCCAGGAATGGGAGAACTCCACTGGATGATGTTTAGGGTAAGGTTAATTACATGGTTGGTTTCATCTAACAGTTCCAATTTATTATAATTTTTATATTATTTGGTTTCATTCGATGATATAGGGATTTTCTTAGAATAATTTTGGATGTGTGAGACAGACCGTCTGTGGGTGCTCGGTTATGGTTCCAACAAGGTTGTGATATCATGTATGTGTTTTTAACTATATTCATTCTTATTTTTTTTAGATTCCTTTTAAAAAATTAATTTTTATTAATTTTTTTATAATTAATTATTTTTCAATTATGTAGAATCGTCAGGGTAATTTGTGGAGGTTTAATAGACTAGGATGACTTTGAAAATGATGCTGGGATTTTCTGGATTTGTGATGACTCTATTGGTTATTGGTAATCTCGTGTACTGTACCCTACGATAATATAAATAGTCTCTTTGAATATGATATGAGGTTCCTTAAAATTGTCTAATGACACATAAATTCACAATATTTCATGAATAATGGGCAATTATTAATCAGTTATGGGTCCTTATCTCATAATTAAATAATTGGATGATGTATAATGTAACTGAAAAAAGTATCAAATGACATGATGAACCCCTATGAAGTATCTTGATATCAAGTGTTGATGATAAATTATTGATTATAATTGTGGGACTTATATTAACTAGGGCGTATTTATGTCTTGTTTTCCTACAAGAGACCCAGATCATTGATACCATTATCGATTTCTTGATCAGATAAGTTTTCATTAGTATTCCTTGATACATTTTTGGATATGTGATCATATTTTTTGTGTGTAGAATATTGAATATTTTTTCTTGAAATGATTAATTATTTAGTTGTACAATATTAATTTTTATATTTTTCATATTTTATTGATGCTTGATTCATGTATAAGTATATATATGTTGACTAGTTTCAATTAGAACACCCCATTCACTGAGATAAAAAAATGTTTTTTTCTATGATATAGCTCATTTTGTGGAATTTATTGGATATTGTAAATTTTTATTTTCATAATATTAGATTATAATTGTTAATTAATAACCAATAATCTATAGAATGATGAGGGGGAATGACATAATAGGGTGATTTTATTATCTCATTATGTCTAACATGTTTGGTGATAATTACCATCATTCAAGGATAATTAATTCCTCGTGTTATGGTGTGAAGTGTTCCTAATGATGAACACTGTCGGGGTGGGGCATGTGGAATTAATTATAACAACCACCATTGTAGTGGGGTGTTTTTTGTTCTAATATATGACAAAAATATTGGTGGGATGTGTGGCATATCATTAAAGGATGAATATAGGGACACGATAGATGTGAACATGGTTCCTAATAACTATTGTATTTTATGAACATCTTGTTACTTTTGGTGACATACATTGACATATTTATTGCAATAATGAATATGATGTTATAATTGAGTGTTTTTTGAATCATGGAATGTGAATGACCACTCTATATATGGGGATTTTTTCTTTCTCTTCCATTAATGAATATATGTTTTACTTATTTAATTTATGAATGACGGGTTTATTTAATTATAAGCATATCGCTTGTATTTGAGCTGCATTTTTACTAATTAGTTATTAGAATATGTAGGTGATTCCTAAAGGAGTTGTACTCAAACCATTATCTAGAAAAAATAGACTGGCATACCATGGAATCCCAAAACCATTGCAAGTAAAGGTTGAACTAAGGCTTGGGTTGATCGTTTAGAGTGATATCTCACTACAATCCTAGATTCCACGATTAGGTGAGGATTGAAATTAGGTGAAGTTCCTCATGGTCTATTTATTTTTTTCCTTTATTTTTATATGTTATTTTCCATGTTGGAAATCCGTGTCTTGTATTGAAGAATTAATGTTGAGTATCTTGTCTCTAAATTCACTTCTTCATATGGTATTTTATTGGTTTATAATATCATTGAATTCATAATTACTATATAATGGGTTATATTTAATTTATTGTGTACTCTCTATGATCATACAATCTCACTATGTATCCACATTAGACTGTTGTTGGTAGTTAGTAGCCTATTGCATATTGAAAGGCACACTTGAGGTCTTTTGGAACTCTAACTGGGACCTGCATATTAAATAGAAAATATTTTCACTCAATTAAATAAAAGTCATGAGATACATGTATTTATCAACACATTATTACTGTTTTTGTTCCAAAATGATGACTCTCGACCAATGAAACATAATCCACACATGAAGAGCATTTCAAATGGTCCAAAACAATTCATAAACAACCCTTTAGTAATTGGTATGATGTGCTTGATGTGTTTCTAACCACCACATTTATGTTGACGTGGAAAACTTATTCGGTACACTTCCATATAACATCCTACAATGATACATGTCTTATGTATCCAACACTTTAACAATCCAAAAAACACAATAACTTAATCCTTAAATGAATTGTTATGTATAAACAACATCCTAACTAATGCATGAACTAATTTCAATGTAAAATTTTCCAGTTGATTCATCAACCTCTTTCACCATAAATAAGGATATGAACTATTTGAACATCTTGTTACTTGTGGTGACATAAATTGACATATTTATTGTAATCAAGAAAGTGATGGTATTATTGAGGGTTTTTGTATCATGGAAAGTCAATGACCACTCTATATATGGGGATTTTTTACTTTATCTTCCATTAGTGAATATATGTTATACTTATTTAATTTATGCATGATGTGTTTATTTCCTTATGATCATATCACTTGTATTTGAGCTGCATTTTTACCAATTAGGTATTAGAATATGTAGGTGATTCCTAAAGGATTTTTACTCAACCCATTATCCAGAAACAATAGACTGGCGTACCCTGGAATCCCAAAACTATTGCAAGTAAAGGTTGAACCGAGGTTCGGGTTAATCGTTTAGAATGATATCTCACTATAATCCAAGATTACAGGATTAGGTGAGGATTTTAGTTAGGTGAAGTTCCTCATGGTATATTTATTTTTTTATTTATTTTTATATGTTATTTTCCAAGTGGGAAATCAGTGTCATGTATTGAAGAATTAATGTCGAGTATTTTGTATCCAAATTCATTTCTTCATATGGTATTTTATTTGTTTCTAATTACATCAAATTCATAATTCCTATATAATGGGTTATATATAATTTATTGTGTACCCTCCATGATCATAAAATCTCACTATGTATCCACATTATGCAGTTTTTGGTAGTTGGTAGCCTCTTGCATATTGAAAGGCACACGTGAGGTCTTTTGGAACTCTGAATGGGACCTACATATTAAATAGAAAATATTTTCGCTTAATTAAATGAAAGGCATGAGATTCATGTATTTATCAACGCATTTTTACTATTTTTGTTCCAAAATGATGAGTCTCGACCAACTAAACATAATCCACACATGAAGAGCATTTTAAACGGTCCCAAACAATTCATAAACACCACTTTAGTAATTGGTATGATGTGCTTGATGTGCTTCCAACCACCATATTTATGCTCATGTGGAAACATTATTCGGTACACTTCCATCTAACATCCTACAATGGTACATGTCTTATGTAACCAACACTTTAAAAATCTAAAAAACAAAATAAATTAAGCCCTAAATGAATCGTTAATTAGAAACAACATCTTATCTAATGCATGAACTAATTTCAAAGTAAAGTTTTCTAGTTGATTCATCAACCTCTTTCACCATCAATAAGGATATGAACCATTTGATAATACACCAAAAATATAAATCCCTCTTACACTATCAATAAGGATATGAACCATTTAATCTCACATATTCTATTCCCTATATACTATATCTAAATCAAATATAAAGTATTCCACAGAAAACAAGAAACTCCCACATCAAAAACACATCAATCTATAAGAGTCTCCATGATAATCCAACAATAATTCATACAAAAGAACATGACAATTCCTAAAACATGGATCATATCACATTTCCCAAGGTTGAATCTCCCCATCATTGGATTTTATATATCCTCACCTCATAGGGCATATATTGGTATTCCCATCCAATGACTAGTTTAACATGGAACAGTGTAGAAATGTGTGACCATCTATTGGAACCGTATTATATTGAAAGAACTGTGTGTCTCTAACACATGTATACCAAAATCATAGTTCAATAAACTAAATGGCCATTAAACAAAGTAATAAAAATTCCATAGAATCATTATAATATGTTATAACCTATATCCTAGACATTTCTCATCCCCTTAAGAAATTTTTGGCGTTGAACCATGATTCTTATATATATGAAACTATCAAATTGACTGCACATTAGTATTTTGATATATTAATGATGTAATATATTTCCATGGATTCATCAGCAATCACAATAACCTCTGGGTTTCCCCGCCCTATGGTCATCTTGTCGAACATGCCAGTTATTAACTAAAAGGGTAACCATAACCCATATTAATCAGTGATCTACAGTCACTGCCTATCAATGTTTCATAATCGAAACATGGATCATTCTTAATTATATATTCATCACCCTTCTTCCACATGTTGAAATGTCCTCACTCAACCATTAAATGAATTCCCATGTAATATGGATTTCCTGATGAGTAATGACAAAATAATACTTCACTAAAAATAACATGACATACCCTTGAGTCACTAACCATGATGACTAGACTCACATCCCTCTTCATTTGAACCATAAAAAAGAATTAATTCACCAATCTCAAGAAATCAGAGAACTCTATTTTGAATTGTAATCTCTTTGGAACCTATAATCTTCCCACACCACTCATCACATGGGTGTCAGTTTGAGCCACTCATCATTAAACCATGATCTATAATTCCTTGGTCCATCCACATAGGATCTTTAAACGACATCCAATTAGAGATATGTATGAATGTATCGTCTATTAAACCACTTTTCAAACCCATGAATCCTTAACAATCCTAACACTAAAAAATACATCTATATATTTTTAGTATTTTCACTAAACGTATTCTATAATATAGTTCTAAATGAAACATTCAAGACCTTCTAAAAATTCATTCAATTATTACTCTCATTCTCTATGAATTTATTTACTATAAACAACTCCTATGGGGTTTATCAAGATAACCAATTAACAAGGAATATCATTACTCTAGTTTCTTTTTTACAACACGAGACATTGTATTAGTAGGAACCAAAAAAATATAGTTATATAAAGAATATTATAAACATTACCCATAATTAGGTCCCACTAGGGTTATAACTCTCAGAACATTATCTTGGAATATCTCTATGTATATTACATAATCACTTCACTTTTACAACAACAACATTTTGGGAAAATATTCATGGTTTAGTTATACCTAATTCCATTTAGCTATGTATATCACTCCCCATAATAATTTTTGATAAATATTATTTACTAGACTTATCTGATGGCTACACACTTAATCTCATACAAAGGTAATTACCCCCAGATAATGAATGAGATACACACTACACCATCAAAAAATAGCTACAGTTTCTTCATCATCGTCACCATTCCCATCATCTTAATTTCAATTATCAAAATCTCCCTTATGAACCAAACCATATAGTGACATGACCATCTATAATAAATAAATAGTCATATGGGTTCATCCAAATATAATTTAATAAAAAAAATAATATCTAAAAACATACTATATGATTTTGACACTAAGTTGTTTAGTTATGTATCATCAATATATTCACACAAAAGTAACATATATTTCATGTCAATATTATGACCCAAATATGATCCATGAGGCACATCATTCTGATATGCCTAAAAGTTATATAAATTTTAAATCACAAAACTCAAAATCTATATGCATCACATGTCTTGAAATAATATAATCATGATGATGTAAACCAAGAACATCAATAATAGATCTGTAAACAATATATCTGTTACGAAACATTTTTTCAATTCACTATTATATGGTTCATCATAATCTGTAGAAAATTCCTATGTCACATATCATCCAACTCCCAAAAATAGAAAAACTATTCAACGGTGATAAAATTTTGTGACAACCCAACCCAAATCAGAAGGTCTGATTCGATGTTTCACAAGACAACAAGTAATCCAACCCAAATAAAAGTATATTTTCACAAAAAGTGAGTGTCTTTGCTGGAAGAATGGGGACACTATTCCATCAAATAGAATACACAAAAATAATTAAATTACACAACAATAAAGAAGTATATGATCTGAGTAAGAAGAAACTAATAACATAAAATGTCTCTGAATGACTGTGAAAAAATAGAATCAACAGTTTTACCTGAATAATAGATATTACTCCCCCACCAAGAAGATCACATATAAAAAATTGAAATGCACAAATTTACCTAGTGTCTATATACGAATCTCAAAGCCTCACCTCCTCCCATTCTGTTGGATTATAATGATATATCTGGATCCACAGACAACTTGGTATTAATTCCATCCTATACCTACAATAAATGAGGGATGATCGAGTACCCAAGTGACATGGTCACCATAACAAGGTGTGAGTAAATCAAAATAGGCCACAAAAAAAATAAAATCTAGTTCCAAAATAGAAGTAATATATTTTACAATCAAATTATAAGCTCAGTATGAATAAAATATGAAATACAAAAACAATTTAAGAATTCATATAAACACTCATCAACAATCAATAAAAAATTGATATATTGAGATTAAATGAACATTCAATGTTTCCACAACCCTAGAATGTACCTAAATCGGTACAATACTAGAAATTATAGCAATATCTATCTCTAAACATCACAATACCTTCCAAAATCCCACAAGTTAGTATGATATGTATGCATGTCAATCATGTCCCAAATTTCCTCCTCTTAGGATATTCTACGAACTCAATATTAATGGTGGTCTCTGATTATAATATTATATGCCCCACCTAGAAGGTTGACTATTATCATCATCTTATTATAAGTGTCACATGAAACATTAAGGTATCATAATAATCCTATTACCCATGCATGTAATTCTATCACATCACCATAAATCTAATGTATTCTAAATTCACACTGATGTTCGACTCCAATTCCAATAAAAATTTATGTGATCTATCCCATGCAATAAAATGATCCATAGTCTATATCCATCATCACGCCATCACACTCCCCTATAAGGATTCATCTAACTGAAACTAAGAATCATAGACATCATGCTATTTGATATAATGTTCTACATTACATAAAACACCACATCAAATAGATACCACATAATTAAAAAATACTTCTCACTAAGAATAGTTTTCAAGAGGCTACACACATATCATATGATCCCATATCCAAAACATGGTCAACTCATGCACAAAAAAGTGATAATGGAATCAAACATGGTTTTAAGACTCTGTATTTCATATAGAAAAACTGTAGATCAGTTGGTTTAATGAATTCTATGGTACACACTACATATCAATCCATGTCTATCAGCGGTTAGCATCAAGACATTTAGTAGTGGCCCATAGTGACCCTTTGAAATTTTATAATTACATTAGTCATGGTTCATTTCATTAATTAAGACATAAATTTAATTAATTGACTAATCATTATCAGTTATTCAAAAAAACATAATTAATTTATGGGTCATTAACCCAATGATGAGTTCAGTATATCACATGCCAATATAGTATGCATAATACCACAAGGTAGAGTACATGGGACTAACTACCCCAAAAAGAGAGATTTATTATCAAAGAAAGGATTAACATCTTGTTCTAAGTCATCAAATTCCATTCTTATTATGTTATTCACCATTAGATCATAACCAATCCGAAGAATTTGAAATTAATAAACTATATGTAAATTAAAATCATTTATCTATTTACAATTAATCAAAAAATCAATTGAGAAAGGAATAAATGTTTAAATACATATAAGATATCACCACCTAGATGGAAGCATGACCAAACACCCATGGAGGGTCTACCACCGATTTATTACATTATTTATTGAAAATTTCCTATATTATTGATAAAAAATAAAATTTAATATAATTAAATTATAACCATTTATTCCAATAATGTGGCATACCATTCCTAAAAAATCATCCAATAGGGTTTGTCCACTCCCATCATTCATATGATTCAATGAAATGAAAATGTCTCAATTAAATTACCTGATCTATTGTTTGGTTCAACTCAATTTCACTAAAATACATAAAATAGATCACTAAGGGGAATTCAAAAAATTAAACATGATTCATGAAATATATTTATCACCATACCTATTACATTATCCTTTTTGATATAAATCCTCAACATTCTTAAAAAAATTCAAGATCCATTTGAATTTTCATCCAATTTCATATATGAGTTCTTTCTATGGATAAAAAATTTATCAAAATAATAGAAGTAAAAAGGATTCAAGGATAATTGGGACATAAAATGATCATGATGTTCAATACATGATAATATGATTATCCTTGATGAATGAAATAATGACCATCCAACACACTATCGAGAAAAATAGAATTATTTATGATGAATGATGCATCTCACCCGAATTTCCCATTAGATTTCAATTAGATTCATTTTATATCAATGTAGCATAATAGAGGGGGGAATATAATGGTTCATATCTAAAAATAAATCAAAAATTATAAACATGTAAGACAAAAACATATCTACCTAACTGTCCAATGTTGAAAAAGGACCTTTGTAAAAACCATCATAGCATACCAAAAAAAACATTCCAAGATGTGTTCTACTAATATCTCGATCATTCCTTTAGGGATATAGGGGTTCAAACTATCCCACTAGTATCATTTAATTGGATAAATAGTTGGATGGTTTGGCCAGCTATGAAGTAAGGATTTTTTCCCACCCCATCAACTAGACAGTGGCTATAACCTCATCCCTAGATGGTCTAAGATTATCCCACTATTCTCCCAATACTCATGTTCACACATAAAATAATTTCAATTCCCAAAATATTTTATCAAGTTTTTCAAATATGATGAAAATTGGTTTAACTAAATAATATATACATGAGACATCCACGAGCTAAAAAGTTCAAACATCCAATGAAATTCATTAACAATGACAACACTAGTTGTCATAATCAGCAATCAACATAATCTGTTTAACATTTCCACTAATGTTATTTCCCCTAGCTTAATCATTATTATTATTTACTATTTTATAATAAATAAACAAATATATATTTCCCATAAAATTACTATATTATAAAATTCTATAAAAGATATGAAAAATATTATCGTTCTTTTTTTTTGAAAAAATCCCAATAAAAAATATAAACAACATGTCAAAATTGTGAAAATATAAATTTAAATGAAAATGGGACAATTCATATATCCTAAACAATTATGAAAACCCCCCATTTTCTATATCAACCATAAAAAATATTTTTTTTAATTTATCTTCACCATGTTTATGTTCCATTCAATTTTTTTAAAAAAAAATAAGCAACTCTAATGAAAAAGAAAGTAATATATTTATTCAAAATTTTAATGAACTCTTATAATAATAATATCCCATCATTTATATAGGATATCTTCTAAAATTATTTTATCAGATTTTGGACTTATCTATTTTTAATTTATATATTTCACATATTCTTCCTAGATCCATGTTCTTAATAAAATCATACAATGATTAATATTATTCCTCATCACTTAATTTTTTATTTCCATTTAATATAATAGTATTTAAATAAAAAAAATTCAAAATGATAACCAAAAATATAGAAATTTCCCCTCTGTCAATAATAATTTTTTTCAAGCAAACTAATTATAAATATTATAATAATAATAATTATTGTGGTATAAATGGCATAGAACCTAAGTTTCACATTTTATATGTTTTTACAAGATAGAGTAATATAAACTAGAATAGAAATTATTCTATCTACAATTAGTTATCACAACCATAAGAAAAGAGGTTAGCCTCTTGGATTCCATATAGCTATGTGTGTGTAATTTTAGTGATTATATGAATAAGCTCTAAAAAATATTGTTTTTTGATAAATATACCATTAAAATGAAGCCTCAAATATTATTAATCTAATGATGAGAGAAGAATCAAATATTATAATGTTCAGAGTGATTATATGATCTTTTGAAAATGACATTCCCTAATATAGGGCCATTTTTTCATGATAAGGTGTTTCCAACTCAATGATACCATTTATAAGATAAAATAACTTTCATTAATGAATCCATCACTATCCTAAAAGATCTCATATTTTAATCCACAAAATATCTATTTGATTTTGAGATTAAATCTAGTATTTGGGGGATGTCATTGTGTCCACCTAACATTTCTTATTGTATGATTCAGATATGTTGAATTCATGACATTTAGTATTAAGTTACACAATAATGTTGAGGATCAATATCCTTATAAGGATTCATTCAATACCATGTGTTATGGAATTAGATAGTTTTTATACTAGAAGAGGCCTAATTTAGTCCCATCTTTTTATATAATATTACAATTTTCAAAATAGGAAAGGAACAATACCATTATAATGATAAATAATTCAAACATTGAGGAACATAGTGGGAAGAAAGTGATCAAATAAACCATGGTTGATCTAGTCATCTATGATATTATAGTCCATGGAAAATTAGAGAAACCAAGTTTCAATGCAGAAAATACGCTATGTCAACTATTTTTTGGATGAAATACATAAAATGTATATAAATTCTAGTGTTATTTATTGACATTGCATCTTCATTATTGTAGGAAATGAGTTTCTTTTAATCCACCAAACTATAATGAAAACCATTTCAAGTGACTCAAGTGTCAAGAAAACGTATCCCATTCAATCCACATCTTATGGGGTTTTTTTGACATCCTATATTTTATATTATTGAAGGACACTAAGGTAAATTGATTGAATAGTAAATCATATATTGTTATTAGGAATAAAATTTTTATAATATAATTTTATTAGTCATTATGATATTTTCTATTTATAGTTATTAATAATAACAACAACTTAGAGAGTTTTATATCTTGAACTGGTATGCTAATAAAGATTTTTAGTTTCCTTAACCCACAATATTTTTTGAGTTAAATGTATCCTTCCATATCCATCCACTACAATTATAAAAAATATATGGATAGTCATGATAAGGATTGTCCAAATTTGGTAAAGAGTAGAACATCCCTTGTTGAGGAATTTTACTATGCCTCTATGTTTTATCTCGGAGTATCAAGGCCAGGTATAAATGCCTTATAAGTGATTTCACGATAACATTAATGGTATAACATCCATATTTTTCCTTATTTTTTGGATATTTAGGTTAATAAAATCAAATGGTTTCTTGATTCATATCTATCCATTATAGTTGAATCATGTCCTTATTTTATTTTCTAATAGGAATTAAGATTATTGTATTTATTTGGATGTTATGATACATTATGAAGTGTATGTATTGAAAATTAATATTATGAATTGATTATTATACACTCCCAAAATAAATCAAACTTCCTTAATAATAGAAGAAATTAATCATCTTTTAGTTAATGTGTCTAGTGACATTGTTAACCATTGTATCCACATATTTAATGTATACCCTACAATTTGAAAACAATGATAAAAAATATTCAAATGGTAAATATATTCTGCAAACCAAAAATTTGAATATATCATTTTATTCTTATTTAAATAGGTCCTTATTTACATAAACATTTCTTCTTTCTTCGTTTTCCAAATTAATAACTCTAATATTTAGCAAAATCATGGATAACCAATAAATATTTCATATTAAATTCAATATCATTATAGAAAACTAACACATCATAATCATCAATAAAGTGAGAGATAACATGGGTACTAAATCATCTTAATATGTGTCACACCTACTAGAAATACATCTCCCTGATCAGAAACATAGAAAACGTATTCAACAAAATAAAATTATATGTAATTTAGAGGATCTCCATACATTAGACCACATGTAAATATGAAGAAACTATAGTTTTTTCAATTAATTATATATCTAACCACCATGGGGAGTAACATTATTATTAATGGACAAAATTAATTCATTAGAATATTATTAAATATAAAAAACATTGAATAAATAACTATTATATAATATTTTATTTTTTTCTCTATGTCTTCGTAAAACAATATATTCTCTCATTAAACCTTTATATCAATGATGAATAATATTTCACAGGCTAGATACAGTTCACTAAAAATAATATTATGAATAAAGAATATATTTTTTACTTTTTCTATAAATTTTAATTGAATATATACAAACAATTTAATTATAATTTTATCAATTATTATGAAAGAGAAATTTAAAATGTTAATATATTGAAACTATTAATAATAATTTTTGTTGTTGATCGTTTGGATCACCAAAAACTTTGCATCATAATCCATCATTGGATGTGTATCCCTTAATGTATTCCTATGACATTATATATATGTGTTATTTGAATATATCCTAACACACATATCATGCGGTGGAACATAATATTACTTATATGTCTCCTAATTCACTATAGGGTCCAAAAATGGTAATTTCTTTTTAGAGGCACTGGTATTCATCAATAACATTCTAGTCTAGATAATTATTGGGTTTTTCGAAATTTTATTTATTATGAATGTAAGATTAAATGGGTATTTAGAATTTAAATGTAAAGAAAAAAAATAAACATGAAAAAAAAATTAAAATATAACAATGTTAATTATAATGAGGACCTCCAAATATAATAACCCCCAGCAGATGATAATTTTCACAATATTCCTTTATAAATAATTATAAAACACCATCATATGTGGGGTCATATTTTTCATCGAATATAATGAATATAGTACATACCTTAAAATAACAATGAACAAAACACATACACCACCACCATTTTTAGAAAATTAATCGGATCCCCAATTGAGAAAACCAAATAAAACACCTTCTTAAATTAAAATCACAATAATTGAACACTAGGTCTTCTTGGATCAATCATAATTCTTACTGATATTGGCATGGAGGAAAAATAGTGTATAAAAATATAATAAACCTTATATATAGTTTTTGGGGACACTATTCTATATTTCATCACAACTAGTTATCCTAATAATAACATTAAAAATAAAAGAAAAAAATAAGTATGAGTTTTAAAATTCATATGTTCAACTCTAGATTCATCCCCAAGGAGATCTCATGCGTTAGTAACTCACAATCAATATTGTTATAGATGATAATGAAGAATGATAAAGTAGGTAATGTTATTGAGAATATTTTTAAATATAAAAATTTTTATTAAAACATGATAAATTTAATCACAATAAAATGAAGATGCATTAGAAATCCTATACTATGTTACACTGGTCTATGACAATTTTAAATTTCTAAAACATAAAGGGGACCCTTAAAAAGGAAATGTTTTATTAATGTTTGGAATTGTATTAGTGGATTCCAACATGTTCGTGAAATCTCTCTATGAAAGAATCACTAATAAAAGTATCGGTCAAGGCTTCATCAATATTCAATGATTGTTTATATCATTTTTTACATAAATTAATTACTTTATCTTTGTGTTCCATCTCTAAATTTTCTTTCATCGTGCTTAATTTATTTTAGAAATAATTTAATTAAATATTTCAATTTTGAAATTAAATTAGCCAAAATTGTTGAAAATTTAATGTTGTCTTTCATGATAGAATAGATATCTCCATGATTTTTTATATTCTTCTTATTCTTTAAGAGAACATAAAAAATCACAAGGTTTAATGTACATAAGAAATGTTTGAGTCTCAGAAATTTAGTATAATGAATTTACATAAAAGAATAATTATTCCACTGTATAAGGAACCATTCTTATATACCTTAATAAAGTGTAAAACCTAACATATCATATATGGATGAAATTATACAATTATATAATACAATATATCAAAATGGAAAATATTCCCTATGAACTATTTGTAAATTATATAATATTATTTTAAAGGGTATAAGGGAATGTTAACTTCTTATATAATAGAGAAATACTTCTACTATTTTTTTATTTGAGGTTTCACTTTATCAAATGACATATGCTTCTTAAACAATTATATAAGTATTCCAAAATTTATTTATACATATTTTCATGAGATTTTTTACATTTTTACATTTTCAAAAAACACTATATATACAATACATATAAAATTAATACGTTATTCTTTTCTAATTTTTGAAATCATATGATTAATATTATGTACCTATTATGAATCCGTGTAAGATATTTTCCTTTAATAAATTATATCCTCAACAAAATGAATATATTGTCAAATAATCAACAGTATATCAGAAATATATCTATATATATAATAATTTCCCTTTAAAAATATTCGTATATAAACATATGTGATTTATAACTTTTATTTTCTATCTTCACTCTAGAAAAAATAAACCTTCATATGTATCATCTTCATATGATCATACATATACAAAAAATCTCAAATAATGATCCTTTACATCGTCACTCTTATTTAATCAATATACTAAATAATAAAGACTTAAGGACATTGAATCACACTCAAACGTGAAATCCAATGATGTTTCTCAACTATATTTAATTTAAGACAATTATATTTTCACTACTCACCAAAATATATACATATGTGAGATAACAGATTATGCTTTTGAATACATATCCAAATTAATCAACATTAACTTATAAATATTATACATATTTTCCCTTTATGCCTAAAACATTACAATTTCTAATAAGTTTCATCAAATTCACCCATTACTCTAAAAAATAATAAAAAAAATTAATATATTGGCATTCCAATTTATTTAAAAAAAAGAAAATAGTTAATAATGAATATTTCATATATATTTACAATAAAAATAAAATTATTCATAAAACTGAAATAAATTGATAAATATCTTTAAACAAATCAACAATAGTTGAATTTTATTCCTTGATAATTAGGATAAAAATAATGAAAATATTGACTCTATTAATTCAAAAAACCTATAACATTAAACACATTGAAATAAATTTAATATTACGGTAAATTTTTTTCCCAAAGTAAATTCAAGAGAACCATTCAATTAAAAAACACCATTGAAATATCATGTTACATATATATATTATTAAAAAAATTCCTCACAAAACATAAATATTTAGTCAATATTTGGCGAATCCACAAGTTATATTCATATATTCCTAAAAAATAATCATTTTCCCTATAATATTAGTATTTCAAATAATTTTTCTTTCAATTCTATGAGAATGTGTGATATACAGAGTGTTGATTCCTTCCTAATAGATCCACTTTATAGACTCATAATTTTGAGTATTTGGATATAATTCTTGGGTTATTCAATTTATTGGGATAATAAGGTTTAAAAATGATAAAATAATTTGATGAAAAATGACGAGGGATTTGCTCAAAGATGACATAAAATTCCTGATGATATTTTTATTCAAGAATGGTATTCTCTACAATACTGTAATGAAATGTTTACCATGTAAACCCTAATTAATATTTAGGGTAACTCAAACACTACGACGATGAATTGAATTGAATTTTTAATTCATCCTTATTTAAATTTATCATTTTTTCATTTTTATATTTTCAATATGTGTGGATTTTTTTTAAATATATGAATATTTCATCATTAAAATATTGTGTAAACCCTAATCCATGGTTAAAATGTATTTATGGGAATTCTTTCATATTTTATTAAATTATTCTTCATAAGCATAACTATAGTAAAAGATTAAATATTTTACATGTTATCCCCCTAAATAGTTTCTTCTATATTATCTTAGAAAACAAAATCCAGCCCATCCCCTGACACAAACTTCAGTTTTAACAAGATCTTACAATTACATCAATATTAACAATGATGGGTAAATATTGATTGATAGATTTTTTTTGATAAAAACAATATATTTCATTTATATTATGATAATAATAAATACATATTTTTGAAGATAAAAATCCAATAAATCAAAAAAAGAAAAAATTCATTTAAAAATGGTTCCTAAATCATATTTAAAACTTTTCATAAACTCTAATCCTTTTGGAAAAGTAAAAAACAAATTATGATCTCAATAAATTATTCATGATTTAAAAGGAAATGAAAATGTAATTATGCTCTCAAAAATATTTTTGAAAAAACATGGGGTGGTGTTAGGATTTGTTGAACAAAACTGTTACACATGACATTCACATTTCATCAAACACTACTCAATCAGGAAATTATAAATCACCAATAAAAATAAATTTAAAAATAAATTTAGTTGCAAATAAATTGATATAAATATAATTACATAAATGAAAATATCATTTGTATTTTTGAAAAAAATATGAAAATAATAATATTCCAAAAAATACTAAAAAAATATTTAAAAAAACATTATACCAACTGAAACTTAAATGTTCTATTACTACATGTTTTTTTAACCCTATCTAGAATTATTTTCAACTATAATTTTATTATCACAAAAACAAAACAATGTAGAAAATAGTGATACTACCTCACTTTTCATTAGTGAAAACATTGTGTTAATGTCAAAGATATTTCATATTGTATATAAGTGTATAGAATGAAAATACATAAGAGATTTATTTGAAGTAAAATTAATGTACATGAAAAAATAATAATATTTATCTGAAATTTCTTTGTTTAATCCACATGTGGGTATTGGGTTTTTAATGTCCCAAGAATTAATGTACCGATGGTCACCTAAAATTCAATGGTGGGTTGGATTTATTTTATTTTGACAAATAAATTATTTTTTATCCATCGTGTCATCCATAACAACAGTTACATTGGAATCCATGCATTGATAATGAAATCTCTATCCCCATATATATTATTTAAATTTTTAATGGTGGGAGTTTTTGAATATTTGGGTCTTATTTTTATTAATCCACTACATTTGTATCCTTCACTACAACCACACAAACACTATCATTTATAATTCATTAATAGATTTAGAAGGGAAAATTCCAGTGGTTAATCATATTTTAATTTAATTGGAACATGATGTATAAATTTTACTGTATTTTTATTCATAGTAGATAAATAGAAATTCGATTTCCTTCATAAAATTTAGTATAAAATCATTTTGCACACACTCAATTATAAGTCAATTGGTATGAGTAGATTATTATTTTCTACATTAGGTGATTTTTTTTATTTTTTATCTTTTTATATGGAAATCCTTGTGTTTGTAAAACATATAGGGTATTAATATTGGTATGTAATAGTTAGTTTACATTCAACAACATTAGATTTAAATGAGTTCCAATGATGATTATCACCTAGTATTTGATCTACAGTTAAATTTAATTCAATGCTAAGTTACTTTTTTTGATGATTTTTCTTGTGTGGTTGTAGTTATCCAATATACTATATAATTTATTCAGATTTCAAATATTAGGTGGTATATTCTTCTAAAAAAAATAATAGTAGGTTATTGGGGAAATTTTTTATTCAATGATCATAGATTCATTCATTATATTACCTTTTAAAATGAATTTTATAATTCATCTAAAAACTATTTATCTCTCAAATTTTTATTATTATATAGTGTTTATTCATAAATCTCATCTAAAAATGGATGAGAACAACCTAATAGTAACACTTCATATAGATCCTACTCAAATTCCATAGAATTTTGAATAAAAATTATTATTGGAACTACTTCTTATACCACATATTCTTGTTACATTATCCATTGTTGATACTAATTTGATTCAAGGATATATATAGGTAACAATTTTTCATAGTTAGTCATATCGTGAACTTCTACATGAATCGTTTCAAACAATGTCTTTATTTCATTAAAATATATACATTCTTATTTTATCTAGAGTATAGCTTATTTTATAAATAATAACCCGAAATTTAATATGTCATAGAAACATATACTGTGCATCTTAATGAAATATTGGAAAACAAAATTGTGAAATAAATTATTAATTATGTATTATAATTGATCTTTATAAATGATTCTAGGTTTTGACACACCTATCATGGAGTGGGACAATATATTATCTATAAACCTCAATGTATTATGATATAAATAACTATGTTCAAATCCCTTGGGGGTCATTTAGTTTTAATTAATATCACAATAATCTATACACTAATTCTTTTATTTTTTAAAATAGATAAAGTAAAAGAAAACTAGGATTTAAAATCAATTAAATGAAACAAATGAACATGATGATATAGAACACATAAATAATGATGTATGTGATAATGAATATTCTCTTTGTACTATTACATTGAGTGGACCATTACATTAACCTATTTAATTTCATTACTTGTATATGATCGCACTCCACAATAATTTTTTTTATACTAAATTAATTTTCTAGTGAAAATATTGTTTACTTGAAAAATTGTAAGCACAATACACAACCACAAAACAATTTGTTAGCAAGATAGTGGGATCATATCTTATGAACACACTCTATATCACCTTACTTGTATCAAAACTCCCTCATTTATCCCTATACTATCAATACTCCTGTTATTCCACAAAGACAAAGGAGATTATATAAATATTGAATAATAGGAAGTTAAACCTAATAAAGTAGTAGTGATGATAAAAAATTCGATTTTACTACTATTAATTACCATCAAAATATCTTTAAATAAATAATTATTATATAATTATAAATTCTCAAAGGCTAATTTTCATCACTAGATTCATTCCGCGTGATATTAAAAGGGTTTGTCCCATGACAAATTTAGGGTTAGAAACCATAGTAATAGAAAAATGAGGGGTTAAAATGGTAGATAATAGAGATTAATATAGAACATTCTATTAAAAACTGATAGAAGTAATTACAATAAAATTAAAATATAAAAAAATGTAAAATAAGTCATAAGGAAAAAGGAAACGTGGTGAATGGAAAAAAACTAAGGGATAATTTCCAATGGAAAAGATGTTATGTTAAAATAAAAAACAATGGTAGTGGACATTAATGAGTTAATTGGATCAGTAATCAAATAAATAGTTTGAAATATTATGTTTCCATATATATTAATCATCCATTATATTCTATAACTTTTAAATAATTAAATTTTAAATTATATATTTTCTCCTCATTTAATAAATATTCCTTGATTTTTTTTGCTTTATTCTATCTATAATTAAATCTAAAAGTTAAATAATTATTTCATGTATATTTATGGAACAAAAAATTAAGGTTCATTCCATTGTGTAGAAGATATCTCCATGATGTGGCATCGTAAACTCCATCCCCTACAGTGCTTCTAAAATCACTACATTGTAGGTATATCTTATATAGAATTTGGAAAAATATTTATTCAAATATCATCTAGGATGTTAAATTTTCATTAATGGATGAAGTGACTATTGTCTTTATAGGTCATTTTTATAATAGAAAATTTGTATACCTTATGTATATCATAGAGCTAATAACTTTATTATCTCTCAAGGAATCAATCCTAGAAAACTGACATCCCAATTACAAATAGGTTTTTTTTAAATTACTATTTAAATATATATAATAGTAAAAATTGTATTGGATTTATGAAATGAAATAAGATAATATATAAAGAATAAACTATTAGAAATGAGACACCATGATATTATACATTTAACATCCATCATTATAAAACACTATTGATCCCTTATAGTCCCACGTACTATATGCATCTTACAAGAAAACAAAATATCATTGCATAAATTTTCTGAGTGGGAATTATATAAAATATTATCCTTATTGATCTTTCCATTACATTATAAATTTAATAAAAAAATTGTCATTCCACGAACCATTCTCTCCACTGATCAAATCATACAACATTTATTTGAATAGTGGTATACGAAATAGATTTTAGTATTAAAGAGGGAAAATGTTTTAAAAAATCATGATGTAATAACATTCAGTTAAACCAATAAATCATCCAAATCCCAACAAAAAAAATGAAATACTAACCTAAGAATGTGAAATATTAATCACTATTTTTCACCTAGTGGTTGACAATCAAATAACCCAATCCAAATTTGAAAATTCATAACAGTCACTAGTATATAAATAAAAACTAATGGGGGATTACTACATGTTTATTGAGTAATATTTAATGAATTATATTGATTAAAATTTTGAAGTTATTTTAAATACCCATAATGAATCCAATATCTAAAATCACATTCAAAATGGGGTATATAAAATTTAATATAAACATCAATGAATCTTCTTCCTCCTCCGATAATACTTCAACACAAATATCACACTTCTGGATTGTTTATTCAAAAATAGTATTAGGTTTGTGATATCATTAAGTGAAATTATTTTAAATTTTACATTACATTGAATACTCTAAAAAATTATTCATATTCATCATCAATTCGATAAATACCATTGGGATTAAGCGGGGTTACTTCTCGATTAGATTAGATTAAACAATTGAGCATAAATTCTTGAATTGTTCAATTTTATAATCATAATATTATAAATTCCCCTTGGATTAGAAGTAAAAACCTCTAATATATTACATATTAATCATCACCCAATAATATAATATCTAATATCATGATATATTTATATATAAGAGTAATTCAGCTGAATTGACATTAGGTAGAATTAATAACTTTCTAATGAAGCGTTGAATATATGTAGTGGATTATCATAATATTAACCAACAAAAACATTTTAAATATTTCCTTTACAATAATAAATAATATAAATATAATATTAGTTATCTTTTAAAAACTCCAATATTTTACATATATCTCTCTAAAAATATTTTTCAGGCCACATAGAAAATATATTATGTATGAAACATCCTTATATTTAGAAAATTTCAATATACTATATAACAATTCTCTTCTATGAATAGGATATGTATCAGTTGTATCAACAAAATTGAAAAACTCTAAGACATTTTGTATCCTAAATTAATATATAAAATATTCTTAATCATATATATCCTATAAATAAAATAACATAATATGCATCACTTATAATAATATACAAACTATTTTTTATAAAACTATAACTATAATAGATTCTATATTAAAATTTATTTCACCAAAATATCCTCCACAATACTCCATGGAATTGGGATGACAATGATATATAGTATCGTAATTGTACAAATTATCCCTAAAATAATTAAATTATTTAAAATATGTTATATCATGTTTTTTAAAATTTATGTATAGAGTCACTAATGTTTTAAAAAATATTTAATTACCTATGTTTTATTTATCTTATGTGGTATATATATTCACTATTTTATTAATTTTTTTAAAAATATTGTATCTAATATGAATGTTTACTTTCTTTTTTTCCTCAGACAAGCATAAATCCAGACCTGTTAGTTATTTCTAGAAATTATCTAGGTATATATTACCCTGAATCTTTGTGAATGTAATTAATATGAACAGCTAGAAATGTTATCAATATTAGTAAAAAAAGAACTATTGAGAAACATGACTTCTTATCTAATGTAATAAATATTATTTAATATTTTTATATGTTGTGAAACTTTTTTCACAAAAAATCATCCTCTAAAATCAATATTATAATTACCCAGATTATTATTACACATTTGAGTGATATTTTTAAATTTTCTAATTTTTTATCACAATTTATACTTATATATTTATTGTTTATTATTTTCCTCCATTTATGTTGTCACATTTTTCAAAATGTTATATTTAAGATTGTGATTCACATAAATATTAGTCCAAGAAACATTCTACTTTATTATCATTGCATAAACTCAGCGAAATTATTAGATATGATCAATATCATATTTAAATCATGTTGGGGACATAATTTCTTTTTCAAAATCCATATATTTTAGAATATATGATATATTACTGTAATTATATATTTTTAGCCATATATTTAGATAATTTATTACGTATCATCCAATGATAATCTAAAATATAAAGTGATACTCATGGAACATTCCATTTATTTATTCATCATTTTATATGAAATTCATTAATTATAAAATTATTCCGGGAATATCTATATGTTCAATTGTTATATTCAAAAAAAATATATTTTGGATGATTCATGATATCCCAATTTTCACTACAATCCATAATATATTACATGTCATTCTTAACTATATTTAAAGCTTAAAACATTTTAAAATTCATCCACTTCCTCTAGTAAATATATAACATATTAATACCATTTGATCAACCGATTATTTATTTTCTATTAGGTTCCTCAATATATATCCTTTCCTCAAAAATTCAAATCCAAAAAATGTTTATTTTTGGATTTAATATGTTTTTTCATATTTAAATAATTTAAATTTATAATAGAGAAATAATCCAATGTTTTTATCAAGACAAATTTATTATTAAATTCATAAAAATTACATTATAATCACAAAAATATTAATATTTGGGGATTTTATGGGAAAAAATAAATTGCGAAATATTAATGAAAATATTTCTGCTATCGAATCATATTTTACGTTGTAGAATGATCCTTAATGACATCTGATTCTAGATCACTATCATAATTCAAGGCTTTTAAAGCATCATATATTTTAATCCCTTCATTGACATATTATGTGGACTCATTATAATGATTATTGATGATCAATGGGGTGTTTTTAATGATGTATTTGATTTATTTAATTCTAGGGAAATATAACGCTGGTGTGTAGTTACTATATAGTTCCCAACTAAAATATCGATGTGACCTCATTTCTACATCACAATAAATGAGATGACATTTATTAGAAGAATGAGTCTAAAGCATTACCCTAAGGAGACTATAACCAAATATCTATGAAAAAATAAATTGATATAACTGCACATCATCTATAAAAAATTCCTCATAGTTTGTCGAGTATAACGAAAACAAACCATGAAAAAATGAATATATATTATACATTAATAAAATAGTATATAAAAATCAATCTCTTGACTTGTAATATCCTGATACCCTTCTAAAAAGTACATTTTATACCTTTTATTGGATTTCCATTTTTTTGGGTAGGGTTGAGAAAGAATTCAGTGGTTAAATATAATAGTGAATTTAGAGATTTTTTGATTCTACAATGCAAAATATTTGACTTTTTGTCTGTGAAGGATTTTGATTTCATGTAATTTGGTTACAGGAAATGTGAATTCTAAAATAATAATAAATCCAATTTTATGAAAAGGTGAATGATTTTTTGGGATTATCATATTTTTTTCAATTACATGACTCCTAATTAGGTTACATGTCTTTTAATGTCTTGATGGTTGTTTTTTTAACATTAATCATGTATAATTTTTCATCCCTTCCTCTCCATTATTCATTTATATCAACACAAGATCCTTCCTTCAGAAATGTTTGATCTCTCAAACCCTTCCTTGTTTTTTTATCATTGATTGATCATTGTTGTGGTTATTTTGTAACATTTTGAGAAAACATTCTCCATGACTCTTAATCTCATTCTAGTTTCCTTCTCAGTGTTTGATAGATCATATGGGATTGGTGGCTTCAAACTATATGATGAAAAGTCTTGTATGTAGGTTGAGATCCTAGATCTTATGTTCCTTATTTCATGTCGGCATGTTCTGTTGTGGGATTTGTGTTTCCTTGATAATGGTTGGAGCTTCTATTATGATAATCAATTTTTGTGAACCCGATTATCATTTCTTTAATTTATGTTTTTTTAATTAGATTAAATTTATTGATTTATGTGAAATTACATTAATTTATTTCACTAAAACCCAAATTTCATTAAATTGGGGTTTTTATAAATTGATTTTGGAATCAAATTCGGAAAAAATAAATATACCATTAAATTGGGTTGTGTTTAAAAGAATTGTTGAAATTCAAATTTTTAGTTTAAATTATGAAATTAATTTAAAGAAATATATTGAAATACCCCAATTCTATTTATTTGGTGTTTTTTTTCTAAAAATGATTTTATTTTTTAAATGTAATAGAATTAAATTTAAATTTTAAATGGGATTGTGGAATATAGTTATGAAATAATTTTTAAATCTCTATATTGTGAAAATGGAAGAAAATTGTTTTTTGGTAGCAATCATTGGGATTTAACACTGAAAATAGGCTTTTATTTAATAAAGAAACTATTATTGTTTTCAAATGGAATATTGAAATCTTTGAAATTAAGAATGTGATTAATTTTATATAATGTTATCTTCAAATAAATTGGAAATAATTTTTTTGTACAAGAGAACATGAAATCCTTAGGTAATTATTCATTTATTTGGACAAACATTACTCTTTAAAATGATCCCAAAAATAAATGCATCACATCGCTTCCCTTTAGTGATGGTGATGAGTCCTCATTTTCTTAATTTCAAAGTGATGCATATATATATTTCCATGTCACGTTGAGTATGGAGTCCCACTATCCAAGAACTGTTATAATACCTTATTAGGTATTTGAGCTTGTATCTCGTATATTTGTATTTCAAATAAATATAATCTATTTTCAAAAACTCTTTAAAATGACTTATGATTTTTATAAAATCGTTTATATTTAAGGTTTTATTTAGTTCCATGTGAAAATAACCATTATTTTAGATATATTCCATCAATTGTATTGTTAATATTTTGTTAAAATGTATTTTACAATCATTTGAAATATAAATCATGAATTTTGTTATACTTTTTGAACTGAAAATCCAATTTATTTTAAAATGAAATATCTATTTGATTAATTTAATATTATCATGTGTTATGGAATCGTTGGTCACACCCTATTGAAATTTTATCCCACACCCTACCTATTACTTTGTGTGTTTTTAGATTATATCTTTTCATGTTAGAGAAAGGGAAATGAATCAATTGAAGGCAGTTCTAGTTATTGATCTCTGGACTTGGTGAGTTGTTTCCTTCATGAATTGTATTTTTTTCCAATTTTATGTTACATGGTTATAGTACATTAGACTATTTTATAATTTGACTGCTTCTATAGTTATACATGTGGATATATATTTATATTAATTACTGACATATCTCTTTTACTTCCGGTGTGAAATTCGGGGTAATCATTCTCCCTATCTCTTCATCCCAATCTCTTTTATTAATTTGAGTTTGATAGATCATGTATGTATTGATGGATATGTACACCATGTTTTCAAATATTGTTTCTAGGTTGATTTCAATGATCTTTCATGCCTTTGTTCTTATTGTGGGTTACTATTAGGGGAATTATGTATCCATGAGAAAGTTAAGTAGTTCAGTTACAATTACCAATTTCTATTAACCCTAAATTACATTTTTCATTTCAAATGGTTGAATTTAATCCAATTTCAATATTTAAATGAAATTTATATTAATTTTTGGATTATAATTTCATTTCCCATGAATTGTGCTTTTTGAAAATTTGATTCGACATGAAATAGTGAAAACCCACAATTGCATTGAATTTTGATCTATTTATTTAAAACGTTGAAATTTAAATTATTTATAATAAACTGTGAAATTTATTTTGATGGAAATTTCTTGAAAACCCCCAATTCCATTGAATTTGGTTTTTTATGAAAACAAATGGAATTTTGGAAATTTAATTTTAAAATATTTAGTTTTTAAATTGGATTGAAATATTATATTTTGGGATAATTTATAAATCCTTATTTTCTAAAAATTTATTCAAATGTGTTGTTTTTTTCTTGGAAAATGCATGTTTTTCATTAAAAACATGTTATGGTTTGTTAATGGAATAATGGAATCCTTGAAATGTAAAATATTAAAAAAATTATTTTTTTCAATAAATAAATTATTTATTAATGTTTTTTACTAATGAACATGAAAGAATGAGATTGTTAATTATTTATTTAGATGGAACACTATGATTTATAATTTTACGAAAACATAATTTTAGCACGTCACATCCCATAGGAAATGTCGATGAGTATCCTTTAGATGGAGTTCGAAGGGATGTATGTTTATATTTCTGTGTGACCATAAAAGTGGAGTTCCTATAGCCTAAAATTATAATACCTTATTTGTAATATTATAATTTTTCTCAATTTTTTGTATTTCATATGAATATATTCGATTTTTAAAATTATTTTACAAGCCTTGTGATCATTAAAAACTATTTTATACAAAACATTATTTAACTAATTTATGAAAAGGACCATTATATTATAAATATACCATAAATTGTATTGTGAATATTTTTTTACATGTATTTTTTCATCATATGATATTTAAATTTAATTCTCTCTTTGGTTAATTTAAAATTTTCATCTGATATGGAATCTGTTGTGAGACCCTTAAATGCTTTTTGCTGACACCATACCTATTCCATCCAGTGATTGTTGATTATCTCCTTACAAGACTGACCAATGAAAAAGGATCACTTGGTGGTGGTCATAAATATTGATCAATGGACTTGGTGTTTTGTATCCTTTTGGACTTGGGAAGTTTTTTTAATGTTTCAATACCTGGTTATTATAATTTTGGTTATTTATCTTGTTTGAATTATGGTATTGTTCTCCCACTAGATTTTCAATTTTATTCCTTAATGATATATCTCTTTTACATCATCATTATTAGTGAAGAAATAGTTCCCACATTCATTTTGTATAATTCCATGTTCTAGTCACTGGCCCATGGGGATTAGGAATACCCTTTAGGCTATGATAGGAATATATTAGTTATCAGGTTACCTAGGAACCCCAGTTAGTTTGTGAAACACCTAGATAAACATTTATATTGAATCCTGAAACATAAATAACATTGTATTTTCAACAACAACAACTGATCCACATCACATTAATTTACACAAATAATGACTATTCTATCCATCTCAATCATCAAATGATAGAACTATTTTCTACATGAACATGGGTAAAATGAGCTCTAATTTAGATCCATTTTTCTAGGATACCCATTGTGGATGTGATTGAAAATTAGTAATACACAAACAAAATTATATTTAATATAACCTATTATAATAGTTTTTCAACATAGGAAATGATCGATATAAAATAAAATGTACTAAAATAAAATATACTAATCATCATTGATCCTCATGTCATAATGTGACACAAAGGATAAAAAACAGATTTTTATATCTACCAATATCTCGCAAGATAAAACATATCACCAAGGGGAGAAACATTTAGTTATGTAATTATATATATATATTCATAAAGAAATAGCAAACCTAGTTTTTTTAGAATCATATCAAAAATATACATCCAGGATAAACTCTATACTCCTTAAAATAATATTTGATGTGTAAACCAGAGGGAAACATAACTGACCCTGTAGTCATATCTAAATCTCTCAATTAGGGTAAACTTGCAACACCTTTTAATTATATAACATAAATAATGGGGGTCACACCCCTACATGGTGTAGGTAACTGACCACCGTTAAATAAGGGTCATTCCCACCCAATGTTCATTAATACTCAATTAAAAAATATATATATACATTGAATAAAACCATGGTTACATGTGAAATATAACAACAGATATACCATATATCACACAAATATATATATATATATATCATACAGCTGGAGAAAATATTTTTCTAAAGCTCATTCCCTTCCACATAGGTTGGAATATCACATAAACCAAGCATAATCTCATTGGTTGGCCTCTCAAGCACACAACCCATCACTATCATGATCGTCACATAATATATACATCATTAATACTTATCTTATATGGTGATATATATAATTGAAATCACATACATACATTTACTAACCTTATATAGGGTTACTATAAAATTTGTACCCAAACTAAGGACCCATGATACAGAAAAACATGAACACCCTTTCATGATAGACTCCTTAAAATACCCACCATTAGGGTACAAACCCATCACTTAGTGGTCATAACATCTATCAGGAAATTCTTGATCACATAATGTCTTAATTGGAATTTTAGGAAATATCATACCCGTATCTCTCTAGAAATATGAGATAATGTCCATATAACATAGAATTTCATTATAGTATGATCCTCTTTCTTTAAAACCTCATCATCATCCTACCCATTGTTTACACTCATGGGTATGCACATGCCAGAATGATATGAATGCTTAGACCCACTCTGTAGTCACTAGATCATAGGCTCCCAGATGTCCTATGGATGTAATGACATATTTTTATTCTAGAAATTCGTTTTTCATTTGTTAACCCTACAAAAAGAATACCAAGTAAACCTATAACATAATCAAATATATTTCTCTCGTGAATATTTTTTCCTTTATGGTTCTCAATGAATTTTGGATTTTATATATAATAATTCCCTCAATGAACAATGGTTGATGGATATACTAGTGTTTTGGGGTCCATCATGGCCCTTGATACGTTATTAATTTTTTTGGGTAATAATTAAGAAATTAATCATATATTTATGTCTTCCCACTCAACCATGTTGAAAAATCATATCACATGATCATCAAAATAAATTAATCATCATTTGTAAGAAGTTTAGGGATTACATAAGATATAGGAAGTTAATACAATAAAGAAATCACATCCATTTCATACGATTTTCTAGACCTCATCCAAGATAATATAAACTCTAGAGCTCTTATATAAAACTTTAACATTCAAAATATAAATTATATAAATTTATATTCATTTTTTGAATTTAATCCATGAAGGTATAGTTTCCTAAAATAACATGGTTCCATAACTATGATGAAACCATGATAAATGGGGCTTGGTATACTCCCAACACACATCCAAACATATGAAATATAAAATACCCAAATTACCTACAAAAATACAAGATCCACTAAACCCAATGTTTTGATATATCCTAAAAATAGAAAAATAAACATTAATCTATCCAAAAATATATGTTAAATGATGATATAAAACAATTGTTAATCATTTTCACATACTTTTAACCATTTCTAGACCATGAACTATAGATTAATCATTCAATATGAGGAATCTTCTGAACCCTAACCATTGATCAATGAAGAATTCTTAGGTATAAAATTTCTCAGGACTCACATGTGTGATGTGAGTAAAAATTACTAGGAAAACACCATCATATTCCCTAACATAACCAAAATAGTTGTTTATAATCATATTATATGTTCACATTAATGAATAACATGTCAATGAATAATAAAATAATCCTTATCGACCCATAGTTCATAATTTGGAAATCGGGGCCAACAAAACATACTTTATGTAGGGAATGATATCGTAGAAAATTAATCATACCACTTTGGGGAAACCACATCTAATTATGGACCCAAATAGAAAATTATACACCATGGTCAAATAAACTCACAGAAAAATTATATTTGAAACAAACATCTAGGGGATGTTCAATGTATAGTAGAGTCATAATAGAAATTGGTGTCCGGGGGAAACTCATCTCACCATTAAATCATATTAAAATCACACACATGGGGGAAACTATTCCAACCTTCGATTTATACAAAAAAACGTCTTAGGGTTAAGCCTCAATAGGGAATAGTTGCCAATCATCTATTTCCCAAGAATCATATAATTATCCATACTCATGAACCACCATTTCAAATATATATTACATAAACCTAGGACCACATAACACCCATATCCTTAAAGGTATCATATATATAAGACGCACACCCTCACATCAAATACACATAGGTATCATCTTATCCAAAACCCTGAACAATACCACCCAGCATGGCCACTCACCTAAACTCGACACACAACTCTTGGGTTTATCACTCAAAATAATGTTTCTTCCTCTATATCACTTCCATATAGGGACTTCCCAATTGTTCCCCATATTCTATGGTGACAGCCATAAGGAAAATTAAAATCATATAATATAAACAAGATACACATATGGGGAACTCAACTCACCATAGAACCATAGAACATTCACAAAAGGGGTTTCACCTAACCCTATAGTGGTACCAAGTCTCCACTACATAGGGTACATATTCTATACCCATCTCTTGAACCTTCATTCAAATATTATAAACACAAACACACCTAATCACACACAATCAAAAAAAGATACACACACACACACACAAATATATATATATATATCACATATACCCAAGGGATTATAATCCCAGAAACCTCATTTTTGTACCACAAAATCAATCCACTAACCCAGACCCATCACAAATCTCTTTGAACAAAATTGGAATTTCACAAATATTCATTTTCTCTAAAGACTCAATATGATATCACTATTTATCATTATGTTTTAATGTGACCCATGGCATCAATATAATTTAATCCCTTTCTCTACCCCAATATAGGTTCAACATAATACCTTGTTATCCACTATGGTCAGTGATGCTAAATCATGACCCAGACACCCTGTATGGGATCCTCTATCTCAATCATGTCTCTTAGGTTAGGCATATCACTTAGAGGGAACAAAAAACCTCACCATAACAATTATCACATCATTCCAGGATTTTCCACAAGTGAAATCTAATTCTCGAACCTCACTAGTGAGTTGGTATAATTATCGTCTCACATCCAAAGTTATCTTAAGTAGGACCAATGGAACCCAACAACTCCACTATAAAACTATGGTAGAAACACCATAGTACTCACATGGTAGTAGGGGAAGAACACTCAACTCACTCAATTTTAGAAATATTGTAGGCTCAAATTCATCTCAAGTGTCAACGTGACATATTCCTAGGAAAACCTTTCCATGATTATCACTAAATCTAATGTATGTGAATCTAATATCACCTATAATAAGGTATATTGTGTATCAATCAATGATATTATACATTCTCGGGTCCATAAAAAACATTTCATGCATTTATAATCAGGACCTCTCAATTCATCGATTAAGAAATATCATTTTTCCTTATATCAATCATAGCCATCACATATTTCACATTTTCTAGGAGTTCAAACAATAGTTCATTTTAAATATAAGGACAATATCTCTTCTATGGTGTGACAAAATATCATGTACAAATATAAACTATTCATAAAACATAAATATTCATTTTTGGATAATCATATTCATTAATATTTATTCCATTTGATTTTGTTTCCCCAATATATGATAATTAAAGTCCATAATACTATCATTTAAAATCCAGATTTTATATATTAATCCATTATATTCAAACAATGTATTGTTTGATTTTACTATAAATAATTAAATTTATTAAAACAATATATAATTTAAAAAACTCACCTAACATTATAATGATACTAAAACTATGAATAATGGGATGGGATTCACTATCAATGTGAACAAAAAAACTAAATCTCCAATTTAATTATGTAAATAAATGAGAAATTAAAATCAATGGAAATTAAAAACATATAAAAATTAAAATTAAATCATAAATTAGATTAATTGTATAAAAATATCAATATATTATTATTATAGGAAATCCTTCTTCCACATAGAGAAAAATATTCATCATCCTCCATTGATTCAACAACGATCCAATGGAATCAGTGTAAAATCCCCAGATTGGATCCTCACAAATTAGTGGGACCCATGGGGAATCCATAATATTGGGATAAGGATGATATGAAGCACCTAATTCCATTATAAAACCCTTTCAAAACATCCATATTCATTGTGAATCAAATGAAATGATAAATTGAGTGACATTCAAAAAAAATGGCTCCCACCAAAACACCATTTAACTTATATTATAAAGGGGATGGCCCTGAAATAATGTTTCATAACTTATAAAAAGAAACCCATTGGGATATAATTAATGTTATGTAGTGTTCTCCTCACCATTAATTACTAATTATTTGAATCCCAACATCTTTTCCCACATATTTGTAGTTCAGATGACAATAGATATAATGATTATCAATCCCGCACATCTCATACTCTAGGCGTGGTCCATCTAGGTCGATCCAAGGAATTATACCAATAGTGATGTGTTTATTTTTGAACCTTGGTCTATAGAAAATAACCCATTAATTGGAAAAGGGCACAAACATGTTGACCCCATCATGGAATTCCCACCAATGGGTTGTATAATGAAGTACTCTCCACACAACACATCCTATAACCATCCATCACACACTATGGAAATTACATTTTGATTATAAAAAAATGAGATTCTGGGAATCCATTAGTGGTGGAATTGGATATTATCATACTACTGTCATGAATTCAATCGAAATATTCCCAATGTTTCTATTTATTTGCAACAAAAATCAGCTAAAATGGTTAACCCATCCTCATTCGTACACCAATCCAATCACCCAACACATTTTTAGATCACCTAAAAATATATATGGAAATATATTTATGATGTTTTAAATCGAAAATTTATGTGCTGAGCTTAATTATTTTTTACTTCCTCTTCCCCATAAAAAATAAATTGTACTCAAAAGATTACAATATATATATTCTTATGTATTTACACAATTGATACCATTGATTCCAATAACCCATTCTATTTTAACCAATTGGGGTTCAATGTATTGATCAATAAAAATTGGTCCATGTACTTATATGTTATTTATGAAATCCACTTCATGGAGTTTAATTTTATGATTACATAGTCATTTTCTTCTTTTTTTCCTACAAGTTTTCAAGTTCATATTTTATCACACTCTCTTAGTAATAAATCCAAATAATTATCATTCAATATTAAATTTTATCTAATCAAGATCACTAAATTAATTGTCTATTTATCATTATTCTTATAGATGATCTCATCATCCCATCTATTTTAGAGTGAAAAAACAATTTATTAGATCCCCATTCAAAGGCCCTAATTAGAAATATTGGCAATTACCTTAGCCATCATCTATATGGACAAATAAATTATTAGACACCTGAGCATTTGTTGAATGGTGAAATAGGGTTCACTTTGAATTTTAGTTGTCAACAAGAATCCTATCACCTAAAAAAATATATTTATTTAATCTAAATATGTGAAAATTAAAAAAAAACTATGTGAAATTTTTCCACCATTGTTCTATAGTAATGGAGGATACATCTATTATTTTCATTTTAGAAAATATACAAAAATATTTGGATATTGATATTTCCCTTATTGGTTATCAAACCATCTTTATAATTTAAATTGTTTACTTGCTTCCATTTTAATTATTATTCCACGTGCAATTATTCATTAGTAATTCAATGGGATTAAATATGATATTATTCATAGTGATGTTAAAATATTTTATTTTCCTCATTTAAATCTCGCACTGACATTTCTTATATGTTTCCTTAAGGTTAGAATTTATTTCCCCAAAGATCATATATTATAGGGACACTGGTTAAAAGGATGAAATATTATTAATTATTTATTATATTCCACCCATGTATGATTTTTCCTGAACATTCCACACGATGAAATGATACATGTATGAAATTTCTGGGGGAATTTATTTTACATGGAATATGATAAGATCCACCACAAGATTAGTGTACAAAATATTTACATTTTTCATATTTCTTGGCATAATATGAAAAAAAAATTCCTAATTATTTTCTTTTCAAACACTTTGATATCATCTGGGTTATGTTTCATTTCAATGATTGAAATTAATAAAATGATATTATATTTTCATTGATGATGTTTTTATTATTTTAATTGATTTTTGAGAGACAATTACATTTTACATTATGTTACCTCTTTATTAAATTCTCAGATATTTTAATATAAATAAATAAATTACAATATATAGATTTCTTTTCCTTTTCAATTTAATATGTCAATATTCACATTTATCTATCATGATTAAATGGTTATAGAATATCCCCTTTATGAGGAAACCGTGAATTTCATTGGAGATATTATTCAATAATATTGTATAGTCAATTAAAATTCATTAACGGAAAATATAGTATATTTACTATATTGTGAAGGTACTCATAATTATATGTGACATTATATATTGATTTTAAGTAATTAACTAACCAATACTAACTTCATAATCAACACCAAATCCACCCCACCACTTGCTCGTTGGGTATTCCCAATCCTCTAAGGTAGAAAAGTGGTGCTTAGAAATCCTAGATCACGCTTTGTGAACAATTACACTCTCGTACAATAATATAAATAATAAATGTGATCTAAATAAATTACCAACCAATAATATAATAATATATGAGCATAAAAGAAAGTTATAATAATGATCATATAAATGATGAATCAAAAGAAGTTATAAGAAAATTGGAATTAAAAAACAGAAATTGTGCCAAAATGATGTTCCATAATAGAAAACTAATCTTATGAAAAAAAACCACTCTGTCTAATCAATGGGTATTCTAAGGTACAGATCCCAGAAAAAATAAATAATTTTTTGGTTTAATCTCCATGATATATAGTTTTTTCTATTCACATTACATCATTTCCATAATTAAGATTAATGTAAACCCTCAACTAAGACAATTTTATAACATATAGGAAAACACTTCATTATATTTTTTGGAATTTGGATTCTTTTTTAGTGGTAAATGGTTTGGTGAAAACATAATCCATGATTAGGGAACCATGAAATATATTTTTGGGAGTCAATAGGTAGGTGCATAGTAGGGAAATGAGGTATCAAAACCATGTTGATTTTTTAGAGAAATCAAACACGTTGGTTGCCTTTGCATTGTAGCAAGTCCATATTTTGGGTATGGTTTTCCATACTGTGTGTCTTAGCCATATAACCATCTAGTTAATGGATAGTAGTATCACAAGGATAGTGAATAGTTTTCTAAACCAACAGGTATAAAAAAGAATCTCTCTAGTTTTCTAGATGTATAATGTTCATGGTTTGTGCACGGTTTGTTACAATTGAGACTTAATGATGTGTTTACATTAAATGATGTAAAAAATTGATTTTTTCTGTGATTATTACCTGAAAACACTAATTTTCCTTCTTTTTTTACAAGGATATAAAACCATTTTCTATACCTATGTGTCCTTGGATGTTTCCCTTTATCTTAAAATATGATTTCATGGATCAAGCTATGTTGGATCTCTAAATTCAACAATAAGTGTTTGATTCCTCTCTTTGCCTTTATATATTCTCATATTATCTCTCATGTAATGTTCTATTTAATACATTATGAATATATATAAAACCCATGACATGTTTTGATTATATATTTATAGGATTTATTATAAGAAATTTTTTTAAGGATCATTTCTGATGTTTTCTTTTATCGTTCTCCACATTCATTAATTGTTGATGGAAAATAACATTCCCTATATACTTGAATAATTCTCTAACATGAATGAAACATTATTATTCCTTTATTTATTGTATTTTCAAATAAAATGTTGAATTATTTCTTAAAGGAAATCAATTTTTTATAATTATTCTTTTGGGAATATTGCTATTTGTATGAAAAAAGAAAACCACATAGATATATTATTTCAATGTTTTCTTTTATTATTACCAATTTTGTTTGATAGAATTAATGTTTCTATGGGATATTTTAAAAGGTATAAAGGATTTATCTTGAAAGTAATGATATTGAATATTTTATAATCATGAGTTGATGGGGATAGTTTTCTTTTATTAGGTTTGATCATGAATAATGGCATCTTAATTTATAAAAAAAAGAGATTGATCTCCTTTTGATGATATGGAATATCATTGGGAAAACCCTAATGTGTATGGAACTATGTCTTGGAAGGAATTGGATTCAGTGTGTAATAATCATGGATGTGTAATCAATGTCAAAAGTAAATCATGGAAAATTGTATTTAGTTCAATTTTTGTTGTAAAATTTGTAAACTAATGATAAAATTTTTTATTTTAAATTATAATAATTTTTTATTTATAATTTTTTTCAATTTTTTATAAATATTCTTTAAATTATTTACCTAATGTGTTCTTGTCTTGATTGGATGATTTGGGATGACTTTCATGGAAACCCTACTGAGTGTTATACTACTTATTTTCATGGGAACATTAATGTGTTTTGGGATGTTCATGACTATTACAAATCAAAGGGATTGTAATAATAATTATTTATTAGAACATCTGGGTTCATTCACATATTTATGGTTGGATATTGGGGTTTTATCTTTGAGTAAATTGATTGATGTGTTACCCATATTTTTCTGAATATATTTACTTTATTTCTTGTGAAGTATTTTAATAAATGTTTTCATCAAAATCTATGTAACTATTTAAATGATATTATTTTTCATTATGTTATTATTATTAATAAATCGTATCATTATAATTTTTATAGTTAAAATGGATGGTTGTGTTTATTACACATTTTAAATCACCCCAATCATTTACTAAGACCTTATAATTTATTATTGAAATGTAGAGACATAGTAATGTCACATAAGGTTAGTATCAACTCTGACCATGCTCAACTGAATGGGCTAGGGAAGGATGTATCTATTTGTATCAGTCAGTATTTCTCTATCAAATTAGGATGGAAGAATGACGGTTGGGATCTTTTAACATGAAATATATATCGTATAAAGGCATAACAAAATTCATTATTATGAACATGATGTTTCCAAGATGGGTTGAGAAGAGTGGGTTTTAAAAAACATATAGGTTATGTTTGACCTCATCAATAGGGATTTATTGGATAAGTGTACTGTGTCATAAAATTGTAGAGATACATCCCACAAAGAATTCAATTTTCATCATATGATTATGTTTCTTTTGGAAAATGATCAAATAGTTGTCTATTTTATTGTAGATTTAAAATATTATTTATATGATGGTTGGGAATATTCTAGGATTTCAATTTTTATGAAGTGATGAATGTATGATTTTTTTTTTTCAAGTTATAAAAAATGGAACTCAGTCAACTTCATATAATCCCATAAAAATAGGTCCAAAAAAATTGTTTCACCAAATATATTGGAGAACCACTTTTTTAAAGTCATTGTAAAAGAATTATAATTTATTGAAAATGGAAGTTAGAATGAAGAACCTAGACAATTCGGTTATAAAATGGAGTCTCAAAAACAAAATCCACTTCTCTTTCTCTAGTATTCAAAACTCAAATAATCATGATGATTGGATCTAGAGAATGTAATGTATTTTCCATTTCCTTGGTTACTAGACTCATCTAAAGGTTATTTCAGCATTATACATAAAGGATAATCCTTAATTTTAATTGTGGGATTCAGATAACAATTATAATTTCAACCATATCTTTATGTGGGGTGAATTTTAAGATTTAACCAACAATCAATTCTATACTAAAATATTCATGATATAGAAAAAAATTAAACGTAATGTTAGAAGATATATTATTTATTGGAAATGAAAATAATTTTTAGAAACTTGAAATTTTTTTTACCAGAATTAAAAACTAGTGTGACAATAAAGTAATGAGACATTATGTCTAGATTATGACTAGATATTCAATCTATGATAATTGTTAATTGTATTATAAATTACCAAGATATTTACAATGTATTGAATATGGTGGAATGATATTTTTTGGGAATCATACTTGGGTAAATATATTAATATCCATATTAATAAGTGGGAAATCTAATATGAGAAATAATTGAATGAGGGAAAGATATTATGAAAGATGTGGAGCATCTCAGAAGTCTAGAAGTAAATCATTCAATTTTTATTCCATGACACAAAATCATGTTTGTGTGTTATCAGTTTGGATCTTATGAAAATATCATGTTGGAATTCACAAAAAAAATTTGAGAGTGTCACAATTTTGTAATGTTTGAGAATCTAAAACATCATTGTACAACTACATCTCAGATAACTAATGAAAATTAATCAAACATTTACCATCCATATTATGATCTTGCAAGTCATTTGTGATTAAATAGTAATAACCCTATGAACCATGTTAACTATGTTGTTTATTATGTCACACTGAATCCACTATAGTTATTTCAACTACATTGGAGAAATAAATATATGTTTTTTCTACCTAGTTAGTAGCTTAATTTTAGTGATTATAAGATCACACGTGATAAACTTTATCCTTCAATGGTGTAAGGAACTATTATCTTGAACTCTAACATTATTCATGATTTATTTTATACATGTGCATCCCACTTTTTAATACCACTAATGTTTTGAATCATATGGGATTTTATGTTGAAATTATTCCCCACGTATTGAATCATAAAACACCTCTATGAAAATGAGAATGTCATGCCTTTATGTTTGTTTTCAATTATATAAATATCAACGAGACTAAATTTTTTTGTGATTTAAAATTTCCTACAATAAATATTTTCGTATGGATTTTTGGAATCAATTGTTTGAAATTATTAAATACATACATTGACAAATATGCATGACCATTTCATTCCACGTTTTTAGATGGTGTCTAGAGTCTCATTATTGGGGATTGGAATTTTAATTAAAGTGGAGCATGAAAATTTATTTCAGTTTTCATAAATATCATTTAAATGTTGGTATCAGTTATATTAGAATATATTAAGGAATCCTACATAGAAATTCTTAATCCATTGAGGGGTAATTTCCTAATGTATTTTGATGATATATTTATTGTTTTCCACCTAATATAAAAGTTGTATTTATGATTCATATCCTACCAAGGAACATAATAATTTCAATCATATCATAAAAGAAGAAACCAATATAAATATTTTCATTGAAGGTCAATCAGTAAGAGTTGGATTTCAAATAGGTTATTTGACCTAGTATGTATCCATAAGTAGCACCATTTTACATTGTAAATAAAGTGGATGGAAAAAATTAGCTATGTGTCGATAATATTCTTCGGATCCACGTTTTGATAATGAATTGATATCCACTTAAATGATTCGATGATCTATTTGATGAACTAATTGGAGAAAAATGGTTATATAAAATTTTTTCATTAGATGAATCAGATCATTAATAGGCATCTTGAAACATTAATAATATTATTTTTCAATGATAATATGGTATATTCTATTATTCTGGCTGATCATAAATTAAAATTTCACCAATTGTTGGGTATATTGTTCTAATTTCACATCTAAACTATTCATTGAATGTTTCATTTTTCAATACAATATGTATGTTTCCTTTTTCCACATCATTTCGAAAAGAGGGTTTTCTATAGACCCTAGAGGTCTATATTATACTATCTATTTGGAACCATAGAATAAATTCATAGATATATGAAGTTTATTAATATTAATTGTGTATTATAAACACATTGTTCATGAATATTCATGATTATACATTCTAATTATATCATTAATGGAGAATGTCATTCCTTTTAAACAAATTTATGAGTTCCAAAAATCATTTCAATATTTCTAGGATTTGTTATATCAAAACATATTCATACCTTTCCAAAGCAATGATAAGGATATGTGGAATATTTTATGGCATATGGATCTAGTTTTAAATTTTTTTCATGAATGGAGATCACATCATGTCTTATGATTCATTAAATTTATGGGTACATGAGAAGAATTACCACAAAATAATTTTCAATTAGAAATTGTGGTATATATCTTGAAAACATGTGGCTATTATCACTCTGGTGAGAAGTTCAGAGTGTACACAGATAAGTAAATCATGAAACACATATTATAATATAAAAATTTGAATATAAATCAATTAATAATATTGAAAAAACTTTATATGTCTAACTTTTACAATATTTATATATAAAAAAATAAAAAAATTTCCTACTAGATTAAGAGTAAATTCATATACTCAATTTTCCAAATATTCCTGTGATAAATGGAAAATAGAGAAGGTTGTAGATGATGTACATATGGATTATGTTCAACTAGGCGACATTTCATTTTTCATTATTGTTTCTCTTATTCCTCCTTTTATTGAGCAATTATATATTCCAAGATATCATATAAAAAATAACTCACCATAAGGTCAAAACACAATGGTGGGGAGAGAATTGAGTGATATATTCTAAATAGGATATACATACATATATAACAGTTTAGATATCAAATTGTGGTTCTTATTAATGATCAGGAAGAACTCATTCCTATCAGTCCCCTATCAAGATGGTATTTTCATCCTACCAATGAGAAAATTGGTAAGGAGATTTTATTATAGCATTGGTGGTATGGAAAGAAGATAAAAGTTTTGATTGCATGTATCGATATGCCTCACATCTCAAAAGGTCAAGGAAGTGCACCAATTACTATCTCCTTTGTCGTAATGTTAACCTATATCCATGTTGAAATGGGATTAGTTATCATTGGAATTTACTATATGGGTTCAATGAACAATATGAAATTTTTTTCAGTATTGGTGATTATAGATTTGATCAACCTAGGAATATAATATGTTGGTAGGATTTCCCAAATAATAAATTATATAATATGTATTGTTTAATGGAGTTCCAATTTTTATTATTTTTAACTGACACAACTGGTCTATGTCTGTATTTTGGAAGTCATTAATGTAAGTCCAAGGAACTCAATTGACCATGAGCCTAGCGTGTAATCCTAAAACCAATGTAAAATCCAAAAAGATGATCCAAATGTTGGAATACATGCATAAATCATGTTTTATTGAATTTTGAGTCTCATGGGATAATAACATACCATTAATGGATATCGCATTCAAAAATAGTTATTTGGTCCAAAAACAAAAGGATCCTTTTGAAGCCTTGTTGCTTCTCCATCGTCATTCTTTAATTTTTATGGTCAAAATAGGTGTAGAATCACAAATAGGACCGAACATATTTCTTATATTGATGGAATATAATTTGTGAGTAAGAGAAGAATTATAATTGGACAACGTCTTCTAAAATGACATGTGGATCATTATCATCAACCACTATCATTTGATGTCGGGGATCGTGATTTCATGAGACACCCTCTTAGGTTAGGCTTTCATCACTTTTTTGAGTATGATAAATTAACAATTTGGTAAATTGGCACATTTGAGATACTAGAATAAGTTGGTGACTTCTATACTCAATATTATTTACCCCAAAAAATTCATCTATACACATAATGTATTTTATTAGTCACATTTAAAGTAGTAACAATCTAATTTGGACCATGTTATTTGTTAGGAATATATTGATATTGTGTTTGGTGATATGCTGATTTACATGATAATATATATTGTTGGTATAAATTTGGATGTGTTACATGAAAAAATAGTTTTTTTTATGATTATTATTTTTGAATGATCACACTAACGAAAATACATGAGAATGTGATATACAAATAAAAAAAAATCGGTTCATGCTCGTCCAAAAGACACCATTATCCAAAAAATATATGATGAAAATACAAATTGTGGGGAGAAGTAGACAAACCTAGTTTTAGGTACTCAACCATTTATATCTAAATTGAGGTTATACTACACTTGGGCTGAGTGTTTTGTGTTTTTGCATAGTATTTGTTACTTTGGAAGGGTTTTTAGTGGTTCTAGTTTGATAAATATTTTTAAAAACTGAGTGCCATCTCCCAGAAACATTATAATATAGTTTTGGAAGTGATTTGGTAGGTTCACAGTTGGTTTTTAGTTTAGGAAAATAGTAGGTGTTCGTATGAGAAACTGTGTGGGTTTGGAATTTTTTGATAGAGGCATATGCATGGTGGGTGTGTGGTTTTCCAAATTATGGGACCCATCAATCTATCCATCTAGTTTCTGGAAAGTAGTTGTGCACAATTGGTACATGGTTTTTGAAAACATGCATTACAACTATGAATCTATTTGGTTTATAGGTAATTGTGTTGATATAATTGGGGATTGATTTATTAAAATATGTGACCTAGACAAGTGATATAAATTAAATTATCTAAAAATATGCGATTAACTCAAATAATGGTCATTATGTTCTCATTTTACTTATATTCTTCCATTCTTTTGAACTCTTCACTTTCACTAGGTATACATGGATATTCCCATTGACCCGTATACATTTTATGATGAATAAATTTGTTTGGGATCTTTAGAATTAGTGGTGCACATATATTTGCTCTATTTATATTTATATATTATCGTCACATGTCTGTATAAAAACGTTATATATAATTTTTTTTTTAAAGATCTATGATATATAATATGTTTCTTGAGATCATGATTAGATCCATTTATGGAAACGTGTTTATACTCTATATCTACATTTATTTTATTTTGTTCTTTATGTTCATCAACTGTAGAGATGTAGTTTTTCTCATATCATCTATAAATTCTCTATAATTTTTAGGATTATTTTATATAAAGTGTTTCTTTATTTTCATAGGAACTATACAAGGATTTCTTAATCAAAACATATTTTTTTTATAATTTTTAAAATAATAAGTTTTAAAATTACGGTTTTTGGGTTTTTTGAATTTGAATGATAATTATAAAACAAAATTGACTTCTAATTTTATATTTTGGATTTAAAATTTTCTGTCTTTATTGATACAAAAATATTGTTTTATTACATTTTTTATGGGAGGAATTGGATACTCTGGAATAAAATGATATATATAGACTTGGAATACATTGTTAGTGTCAGTTCATTTTTGTTGGATGTGAAAATGAATATGGAGTTTCTACTATTGGAGAAATTAGATATTGGTGAACTTATGACAACATGATAGATTAATTAGTATTCCCTCATGACTGTTTAACTGTAACCTGATATTCATATGTGTGTGTCTTTGTGTCCAAATATCATGGAATGGAATCTAATGTTGAATGGAAATATTGTAAGAGTTTTTTAGCACAATTAATTTTCAAAAATATATTGGTAAAAGATACATTGTTCTCATTTAAATTTTTTTTTGAAACTAACTGTTTTTTATTTTTCATATTTTAATTAATTAATTATAAAATTATGAGCTAATGTGTGTTTTCCATAGTGAAATCAGTCTGGAATTATATAATGTAATTCTTAAACAGTGTTTCTTGGTAGTATTGTTTTGTGTCAAGATGTTATTTACCATGAAATTGGAAAGGGACCATCATCATACATATATTGTGGGAAAACATGACGCATCCAACATAGGTTGATGATTGGATGTTTGGGTTCTCTCTTCATGTCTTTGGAGTGATTTCACACTACAATTATTATGTCAGGTTATAATTTTGTTCTTTTTACATATTTTATTACCTTTAAATGATAATCTTATGTATCTATTCATTTATTTTTTGTTTCAGTTATATAATTAATTATCCTTAATAATGTAGTTGGTTTTGTTTTTTATTAAATCATGGTAGGTTATCAAGGTTCCATGAGGAAAATCACCCCCCATATTTATTATTCCCATAGAATTTATTTTGATTATTTATAGCTTGTGGGA
This sequence comes from Viscum album, assembly GCA_963277665.1. NCBI lineage: Eukaryota > Viridiplantae > Streptophyta > Magnoliopsida > Santalales > Viscaceae > Viscum > Viscum album. The sequence continues at coordinate 1,528,398,976 of OY728120.1, read as the reverse complement.
TGTCACCAAATGTTAGTATTACCTCAGAATCAACACAACCTAGTGGGATGGGGTGTGATGTCATATAATGCTCCTATGAAATTATTATTATTCCTCAAAAAATAAATTATATTCTAAATATAGATACAAAAAATAAGATTATGTCATGGATAACCATAAAGAAAACATATTGGAACCAATTCCATTTTATTTTTTTAAAAATCCATGAATAAACCATTATAAATAAACGTGGAATTCTATGACTAGAATCATTATTTAAAATCTAAGTAAAATTTTTCAATATTTTCCCTTTGAAAATATTTAAAATAAAATAAAAAATTATATGTTCCCAAAAAATAATTATTTAGCCACTTTCTTACAATAACCTTCTATATTATCATACCAAACATTGTTTCTAATTTAATAAAAAAACCATTCTTATCCATTTTTAAATTTTGTTAAGGAAAAAACATATTTAATTTTTTTAGTCATTAAAAATTATTTTTAAATTCCTTTTAGAAAATTTTAAAATAAGTCCATAATATAATTAATATGAAAATGGATCAATTAAGAACAACTATATAAACTCCACGTTACACGGAGAAATAAACAAATAATACATCGGTGGAAGGAAAGTATTTAATATACATGTGGTAAAAACAATGTATCGATTGATATGAATTAGGAAATCATGAATTGGATCATTGTTTCATGTTAAAATCCATTGGAAAAAATTAATAAATAACTGAACTATTAATGAGGAATCATGGTTAATACTAACTAACATGTCCATTTAAAAGTGGGCATATAAAAAAATGGATCACCATCATAATCACCGAGCTAAATAGAAAAATTAAGAACATATAAAATGTTTTGGACCATGTAGAAAATAATTTTAACAATATGTAAATTTTATAGGACCTTACTATGGTTATGAAAAATTCTCTACTAGTTATGGCACTCACACATGTAATCATCTGTCATTCCATGACACTGGTGATTTAAAAAAATGGACGATTTCTGGAAATTAGCCACATTATTGAAAAATTTATTTTTTAAATAAATCTTATACGAACCATGACACAACGCCAATATTCCCACATGAAATATCCCTTTAAATCCACCACCTAATCTTAAAATAATTGATGGACATGACATAAATGGGTACAATTTCAAGGGGGAACAAATAGGGTCACACAACATTCATAAAAAAATTATTTATCCTACGGTATAGAATGATGCGTCTTTATATAATCTAAGATTTATATTTAATATCACACTGTTTAAAATATTGTTTCAAACATATCATGAAACAAATTTATAAAATAATTTAATAGAATAAATTTTTAAATCCACTATCTTGAAAAAATCCTATGAAATGTTAAATTGTGTCCAGATGATTGACAATAAACCCCACATGGGCAGTCACACCCCATTTTAAATGAAAAAACCCACATAAAAATGAGATAAATTAAATTCATACCATTTGGTTTGAAAAAACTAGTAAATATAAAAACCAGTGTCCACCACCCCTTATTGACCATTTGAGTACCTTATAATGTCCTCATGGAATTTTTTCAAAAACTTGGAAATGTAGACTATTTTATAAAAATGGTAAAATAATATAAATTATCATTGTCCCCTCATGGGACTCTTACATTATAATAGGTTGATATAGAAACAATTTTATAATATCCAATCACCCAATGGATTATAATATAATCATATTGATGAGAATCAACTTCATACATCATTATCCAATAAGTTGAATGATTTTTCTGTTGGGGATGAACAACCAAAAAATACAACAGCGTTTCGTATCATGATCTAAAAACCAAAATAACTATAATTACAATAACCCTAACCATTTTTTCAATCACCAACAATTTTAGGGTTCTTTGTAGAAATGGTAATCATGATAGGAGAGATAATCTAGTAAATTTTAAGGGGAGATAAAGATATTACCTTGATACACTCATTTGAATTGTAGAAGATAACCACCCAAAAGAAGAATGTGAAGGTTGAAATCTCCCCCACAAACTAAGGAGAATTCTGCATGAGTGGAAAATATAAAAGGGGGCTCTAAATCCTTAAAATATAAATGGATAATGGTAAAATTCACATCTTCGATGTTTCTGGAAAGACTGCATGATTTGGCTGAATGATTTTTTAATCATTGAACTATCCTTTAGGATATTACCACCATATTAAAAAATGATCACAAGGTTTTTTAAAATGGTTTACAAAACATTCACTAAACATGTGATACCCATCCATTAAAATATACAAATCTCTTTATGGTTACCTACATGGTTTCATATAATATTGTGCATGTACTGCCTTACTACCATTACACACAAACGGAAATATTTTTTCCTCGGAAAATAAATGATTTGGAATTAATTTTGTGCTACACATTACACCAACCATAAATCTTATATAAATAACCTAAAAACCATAAATAAAGGTAAATATGTGGTTTCCATTCAATCGTTCATTTAAAATACACTCAATATTAATGATTATGAAGAAAATGTAAATTGAAACTCGGTAATGTTTTATTTTGACTATGAAATTGATAATATAATATAATATTTGAGGTCATAGAGAATTGTGGGTGTCATAATTAGTCCCAAAACTCCACATTCGTCCATCAAATAGTTATATTTCAAAGTATAAATACATAAAAAATAATTTAATGTATAAATGGACACCCAATGATTATCCAACTTGACGAAGCATCAAAAAAATAAAATGATCCCTCAAAATAAAACCCAAAACCTCAAAAAGTTGAAAATTCTCAAAAAAAAATTGGGTAACATAAAAAATGATTTAATATACAATACATAAACTAAATCTTATAAAACAAGGAATGAAAACAAGGAAATCCATTCTATTTAGAAATAATATATAATTTTAGAACAATAATAAATTATTTTCTAGACAAATATCACTTCACCATGAAACCAAAATAATGTACATCCCAAAAGGAAGATAAAAAATATTTCATTCTAATTTTAACCACAATTTATTAGTCAAATAATATATATTAATGACCCATCCCAAAAACATATAGAAAATAGAATAGCACAATAAAAAACAATCAATTTTGAGAAATAAATCTTCCAAACCCTAGGGCAACGAATAAAAATTGAGAGTAACCTAGGTCCAGGATTGCAGAAAACCATAAAATTCTCTTCACGATAAGAACATAATAGCGTGAACAAATTGAATAACTTAATATCAACTTGAATCTATCATAGACCTACACATACACATGTTTGAAACAAGTCCAAACCAACAAACTGGCAGCCAACCCCTAGAATTTCTGATACACAAATACCCATGAACAACATAGATCATCAGGGCATGAACATTTCCTAAAAATATCATCACATCCAAGGATTAAATAATTTTTTACCCATATAATTATTCAATCAATCACCCTACCTAATTTTAAATATCATCTACATTAATCATAAAATCATCCTAAAACAAAAAATAATCCATAACAAGAGTTTGCATTCATATCTCTACCTAAATGTACCCTTACTTATCCAATAGTCCATCCAAGGTCCATGACAAAAATAACTCATCCCGTAAGCATTTCAAATAAATACATAATAAAAACACTACCTTTGATAACTACATTATACACCAATATTATGAATTGAAAACACCTTTCACACTACAAGGTGTATGAGATGTATTAAAACTGGAAAGGGGAAAATCCCTAGAATATTAGAATAATCACTCAACAAAGGAAATATCATACATGGTTATACTGAAAAATGAATTTATAACCCAATCCAATGATATTTTATAAATCAGACCATTTATCAAGATATGAAAATCACTCTCAAACATTCATTAATAAAAAATAGATCTATTTTCCAAGAGTCCCAAAAATGGGGCCAATCCCAATAATTAAACAAAAAAATAGTATAAATAAATTTATACATATTCCAATAAAAAACTTTCAAAATTTCAATACATTCTTATTTGGAAATTATTTTTAAAGCATCCCCTTCTCAGATAATCATTTGATGTCAAAGCCAAAAAACCAAAAATCATGTTTCATAAATCATCAGATTCAATTAAAATAGGAATCCTATATTTTAAACATTATCATAGATTTTTTTTAAAAAAATAAATAATTTAACCACTCCTTAAAAGGAAATTATTTTCAATGGAAAATATTTTTTAAAATGAGAAAATATAACTTTTAAAATCACCAATCATTTCCAAAAAAACATTACCCACGTTAATTATTCACAAAATTATGAATTCATGATTATAAATTCAATTTCATTCCAAATAACCCTAATAAAATAAATTTTTCATTTCAAAAAATCCACTCTTAGCTATGTCATTCGTTTTAATTCCATGAATGATAACCTCAAACATGGATTTCCTTTTCTATCTTCAAACCCAAACACCTGATATGACTGACAAGTAAACTGAATCCATTCCAATATGGATCAACCAACCATCACCATAACAACGAAATATTATTCCATTAAATATATAAATCTGAATTTAATGTGAAATATAATATGACAAATATGTATGGACGGTTGAACCTATAAATAGAAAAGTGATCATGGAACTCGTCTTCACCAACATCTCTAGTCTTGATATATTAATCCCCAATCTACCAACTCCAAACACAACAATTATTTAATTATAAAACCTAGGATATCATTCAAATTTTTAGGACCCATACCTGGCATCCATCAGATCTAGAAAATAAACCAACTATCCAGTGTTTTGGAGGGTCTCCTAATCCAAATAAGCTGTCAACATTTACATACACATAATATATCACACATCGGAAATAGGGTCTCACTAATGAAATAATATATGTAAATAATATAAAAAATATAACCATCCAAGAATTATATAATAAAGAGGTATCAATATCAATTCAACAATTCAACAAATAAATTATGGAAAGGTAGATTCATATGTAAAAAAATCTAAATTAAAAAATATACACTATGAAAAAAGTTCTATATAATTCAATAAATAAAAAATCACTAACCTACTCCATAAAACATTTAAATGACCCCATATCACATTCTATCATAAACTAGATCTGGATCTGATCTCATCCAAATGAAAACATTAGCTTCAAATTCTGATTCAAAGATTCCCATTGGTAACTCCAATGAAAATCCCAAGGAATATATAACCATGAACATGTTGAATATTGGCGTGAGATATACAAAAGAGCTGGTTACTACCAACTAATTCTATTAAATCACTTTTATTTCAAAACACGTAATTATAAGCTGAATAAAGATACCAAAAATAGGTGTCTAACATATATAATTACATGTTAGACAAGTAGAAACATGTTCTTCCTAATTCATTTCAAATTCAATCGGAACACCTTTAAAAATAATCTATATCGGGGATATCAAAAATCATACTCAATAATATATAAACTATTTTTATAATATTCCATTTGAATACATTAAAAGTAAAATATGGATTTTATGGTTTGGAAATCAAGCATTTTTTTCTCTTTCATTCCCTAACATTCCAATACATATTGGAAAAATAGTTTCTCACATTTAAAAAGCTCACACATTAAAAACCATGTTAAAATTGGTTTTATGAAATTAAAAACAACATTTAAATTCTACTTCTTTAACAACATTAATATAAATACCATTTAGAAAATTATATAATATTTCCACCATAAAACAACGAAAATTCATATATTATAACAATGATATGAATAAATTATGAAATAGAGAAGCAATAAAATAGTATATTTGAATCAAGAAATGAATCAAGAAGTATGGGATATAAAATAATAATGGATATAATTACCATATATACACGTTAATAGATTCCTTGTATCATGGTAAATTCACTTGGATACCGACAAAAATAAACTGAATAGGGGAGGACGGTGATAGGCTGGAACTAACAAAATTTCCCATTTCCCAATAGTTGGAAATAAATAATCAAGCTCAATCATAATCAGGGATCATAATAACAAAACATAAAATTCTTCAAACATCACAGATCTTAGAAACCATCCCATTAAATCAATCAGAATAAATGAGCAGCTTATTGTAGTTTGTTTTCAATATTCACTAGGGTAATTAATCATATATTTCCTTAAATTTATTCTTTAGACTCATGAGTTTTCCAATGAAGGATTTTAGAAAAAAAATAAACCACAATGTCATAACCTATATCAATTTAAAAAAACCTCACCTCACCTTAAACACTATCACATGAAACAATTCCTTGGATCCACCATTCTTTCTCCACAATACCTAAAACAATCAATTATTTTCAAAACTTATATTGGGTGAAATTGACTTACACAATGTTCATGAAAACTTATTTTCCTAAGTTATAGAATAATTGTTCTAAAAATAATCATATAATTCTAATCAAAATCAAAAAAATTATAATCATGTTTCAAATAACAAATGGAACTATATTATCATGATATTTCATGTAATAAATATAAAAACAAAACTATCATTAAAACCACTTTGAAATAATCAATTATTTCAATAGGTTTCAAAAGGAAACTCACTTTGTATAACATCTGTATATTCATATAAAATATCCCATTTTAAAAACATTATATTCTTTAATTATAAATAATTTGGTGAATACATACATAAAATCTCAAAACATGTGTCCACCACGACATTTAATAATTTCAATTCATTTTAAATGGAACTATAATTTAAATAATCAAATGGTACAGAATACCATTTCTTTTCATGTGTGAAAATAGTATTAATATCATCATTGGAAATGGGTCACATACATTTTACTATTTTGTAAAAGAACCCATTTTGAAACACTAAAGAACCCAGTGAAATTTAATGTAATTTTAGAAAAATGAAAGACATATCGACATAAATTGGAAAAAATTTATATGTTTTTCTTTTAATTTTGGACACACAATAAATCTATAGTAAGTCTTTATCATTCCTTAATAACCATAGCCTCCATAAATAGAGGAACCATAACACTAATTGTGATCCTCTTACCATATAGGGTCAATAGAAGAAATTAACATCAATATAGTAGATGTAATGAGTGAATGGGTGAGGGGTGAGAAATAGATTACCTTGAGTAACTCATTTGAATGGAATAATAGAACTACTAAAATGAAAATGATTAAAGATAAAATCTCCCCAAACACAAAGGAGTTTCATTTGAGAGTGTGGAGGGGGTGAGGAAGAATGAAATAATTAAAATATGAATGAAATCCTAGGAGTGATCCAAATTTTTATGTGACTACATATATCACATAGTTTGGTTTCAAGATTCATCAAATTGTGCACCAACTATTTGGATTGAACTGCTTACAAAAAACAAACTCATAGTGTTTTGCCTCAGTACTTTATAATAGTACACAAACCATTAAAAAATAATCATTTCCAAACTAAAAGACATTATGTGGTGACTTGTATATTTTATCCTAACTATGTGCAAGAACTGATCCATTACCATTACATAAAATTATAGCATAATGTTCAACGGACATAAGATAGTTTGGAATGAACCATGTGATACCCATGTAGACCAAAAAGGATATATATAAACTATAAGGCCCCCACCTTATGTGTTGTATATTCTTGAGTTTAGTCAATAATTTAAATTTTAATTCACATCAAGGTTCTGTTCAGGTTTGGATCATTAGAGAATTAGGTCATAACTTATACAAAACAACATGAATATTACAAGTAGATACATCTACTCACTATCCATTTATTTCATAAAACAATTACTTTTTATAACAAAATATGATATTATTACATGTTTTAACATCATAACTATTATGTGATCCTATCCATTAATATATTCCACATTTTTTCATGTTAAAAACACTTCAAAATATGGGATTTGAATAAAAAACACAATAAGGGATACATAATAAAAGAAAAATTTTAGCCCTAACAAACATGTAAACCATGAAAACATTGTTATAACTTTATACTATTCGCATTTAAGAAGAAGAAAAAATACATCACTCATATAAGCTCATTGCTTAACATTTATAACCAACATTGTACCATAAATCCCATATAAAGGAACATTTAACATATATTGATAACTTGGGACATAAACATCCATATATGGAATAACCATATGGTCAACTTCCACACATATTAGTAAATGTAATATCCATATGTCTGACTTTGATACCCAATACATTGGCTATTATAAAGTAACCACCCTTACTTGGTATATCACAGAACCACCCAAAACTTGGTTTATCACATAACCACCCTTCGTTGGATTATCACTTAACCACCCGTCAAATGTTCAAGTACCATTACATATCATAACACATAAAATATCCCAAATATCAACATTTCATTTTTCAACCACATGAAATCATTTGAAGATATTGAAATACTCAATCTATTTGAAAAAATAAATTGAAAACCAAAAAACAAAAAAGTAATTAAGGGAATTCTTTTCTATTTAAAAACATTATGTTTTATAGAGAAATCCAAATAATGATTACAACGGTGGAGAGCCCATTGTCACCGCATATGTTGAAAACATTCCTTTTCACAGTTTGTAAAACTCTTTGTAGAAAAAATATTTCCATTGAATGAATGTAAAATTCAATGGGGTTTATTATAGAACGTTTAAATGATGGTGTTGTAAATTATCCAAACTTTCCTCAATGAAAGGATATTAAGACGGAGTGCCTTACCTTGAGTCAGATTCGTCACGTATGTTCAGTTGACTTGTTGAATTATAAAATTAAGTCAATATCCTCTTTCTTAATAACCATTTTAATTTTCTTTATACCTTTTATATCACCAATTACAATGTTATAAAAATAACATAATTATTTATGTCAATATTAGTTGTTTTGTTGACATTCGATACTTGAGTCAAAAATTAACTTGATATAATTAATATTTTTCCATGTGGTCAACAATCCATTATCTGCATAATAGTATTCATTATTTAAATATCATATATATCATGTATATATAATTATTTATAATATTACATAACATTTGGTGATAATAAATGAAAGGCACCACTAATGGAGATAGTATGACATACGTACGCATGTACACTACTTTCATTTATTTGTAATATTAAAGAAATGAAAACTAAATGATGCATTGGTATATTATAATTAAAGTATAACAACATATGATATATATGTAACATAATTTAAATAAATCAATCATTTATAGATTCCATGTATGTAATTAATAAGTCATATCACTTTGATGTGGCAGTGGTCCGTCCATCCTCAAATGAAATTATTGTATTTACACATCATGAAAACCCAAAAGATTTATTTAAAAAAAATTAATGTATCATAGATAAAATAATATATATATATATATATATATAATATAAATAGAGTTATATCATTATGTCCTCATGGTGGTAGGGGAAAATCAAACAATCATCATTTCATGAGGCTTCAGTTTACCGTACAGTGAAACAATATGTTCGTATCTATTATATAGAGGTGTGGGTAAGTGTAGTTTGAATAATTCTCATAAAAAATAACCTAGAATATTGGGGATATTTTTTCCATTATGTAATCAATGTATCATAATATCATAGGAAAATAAGAAGTAAAATAAATGAATGTAACATGAGATAAGACATTATATCTAAATCGTGTAAGTTCCTTTGATTTGGTCTAAAAGTCATTCTTGAACTACCTTATGCCTAAGGTAGGGCTTCTAGAAGGAATATAGGGATGTGTCGATAATATTTTTGCATAGTTTGGATGTTAATAGGGGCTTGAGAGGTGTGATTAATTAGGTATATGAGATGCTATTTTATAAAAGGGAGGAGGGTAAATTTAAGAAGGTGTTTAAATTTTATTTTATTATAAAATGATGTTGGGATTCAAATGGCCCCAAATTAATTTATTTAAAATATAAGATTCTTTTGGTTGTAAAATATCTTATATAATAGATTTTAAATAAGTGTAGGTCAGATATTTAACATTATCTTTAAACATTAACAATTAGTTACCTAATTTGACTCTTACCACGTCTTCTTATATATTCATACAATATGGTTAATATATTTGTTATAAATGATAATTGAATCTCAAGTGGTTCATTAATTAAATTTTCAACATTATCTAAGTCATTTTGAAGATTTATGTATTTTTAAGTCTATTATATCATTTAAAAAAATATAATTTTTTTTAAAACTCATTTATGTCAATTTTTATACTATTCATATCCAGACATTTAAAAATTCCCTAACAACATGATTATTTCAAAGAAATGCAATTAATTAAAATATAAACAGTCATATGTATCCCTAAAATTATTTAATGGCATAATAGTATTCATGATAAGTTTATTTTAAAATTTATAAACTCATTAATTTAAATCATTCATTAATAATTTAAGCACTACATCATCATTGTGTCATTCATAAAATTATTTATTTGATGTCTCAAAAAAATAATTAAAATACCATGAAGTAGTAAATCATCTAATCTTTCTAATTACTATATATTGATGAAAATATCACATAAATATCCCCATAAACAAAATTTCTTACTAAATGATGCATCCTTATGATACATTTTTCTTTACATTAAATTAATTCTTATAAAATGTCATTTTCACATCCATGTAGCTCCATGGGGTCCCAAAATCAACCCAAGGATGCCCGTGGTCGGAAATATCTTATCCAAAAGGATTATAAAACGTTTTAGGGTAGTTTATTATTATTATAATATTATTTTATACCCCTATTTACCAGATTTACCCTTTAAGCATGGTAAATAAAATAATTCCTAAAGTTACTATTCATAATATCTAAAAACAAAAGGTACATATTTACATATTTTGGACATCCTAATTATAAATATAGAATCCATTTATCCAATTTAAATATAAATAAATGGAATAAATTAGTTTAAAATTAATTCCCATTGTCAATCCCAAAAAATGGGGTTTTAAGAATTAATAACTATCAAAATATTGACATTTTTTATGTCAAATTTAGCAGTTAAATTACTTCTAATAACCATAATTGGATTAAATGATAATAATATAATCCAATTAATCATTAATACTAAATAAATTTATAATATAGATATATTAATTAATTAGATGAAATGACAGTTTTGATGTAAAATGCAGAATGTTTTTTACTATTGATAAAAACTGAACTTTATCCGAAAAATATCCAAATTTCATACAATGTAAATTTTGATATTCCTTTTATATAAAATATTTTTATTTTTAAAAATATAATATATAAAAACAACAAAAATAAGATTTAAAAAATTTTCTCCATCAAAAGGAATTGAAACTACATTTATAGAAAAATACTTCTTTTATCCGCAATATTTAATTTGTTATTATATCATATCTATAATACATATAAGATCAATTTAAAATATTACACTAAATATATATCATATACTCTTCATTAAATAAAAATCCATAAAGTGTGATGTGAAAAAAATAAGTCTCTTTTAAATAGCCTTTTATAAAAACACATCCTTTATATTCAATTGGTTTATATATCCATTTCTAATAAATTTTGAACCCAATGAAACAATATTTAAGCTTGTGTAAAACAAATTTCAAAATTCATTTTATATTATGAATTCCTATCATTCCAATGTATATGTGAAAAATACCATTTAACATTTTAATATTTTTACAATATTATTTTTTTGTCTATCTTAATGTTGTATGCAATGTATGATTTCAGATAAACACCCTGTTCGGTTTCAAGTACACAATCAGAAAATGAATCTCTTTTATCATAAAATTAATATCTTATTCATAAGTATTAATAGAAAATTAAAAGTATTATTATATAAATACCTGGTTCGTTACATCCTTCCAAACCTTTTGAAATTGCATCCCCACAATTTTAAAATATGGATCGAAAAAGTCATTGAATGTCTCACATTAGAAAAAGTATCAATAAAAATATCACTTAAAAACAGAAGTTAATAAGGTAACCCAAGACAACACATAATATAATTCTATGTATGAATACATGGATATGTAATAGATACTAATTTTTGTGTTCTGATTGAGGGTGACAGAGAACATGATTTGTAGAAAGCTAACAGCCAGAAAACCATAAAATTGTGATAGGTTAAATGGTTTTTGATCCCCCAGTATGTAAAATTAACTGAAAGTGTTCTTTGTTTTATGTTCCTTATTATAAAGATGAGGAATTTATTTATGATATTTAATAAGAACATAAGTAAATATACAAACGATACATGTAGAGTTTTTTCCATTAATAAATTTCTACAACAAAGTCATCTATTCTACAAATGATGAGTGTTCATAATGAAATGGTCACACTTGAAGGACTATAATCAACTTATTGAGAATGACATAGTCAAAAAAAGATGAACATTATATATCCCCTATCATTATAAACTAACGAAAACCAAAATGGTTAGTATAAGATACGATAATCCAAAAAGGATAATCCTTTATAAAAAGAAATACTACTCTTAATCTCCAAAATTCGACAAACAGTACCCAAAGTTCAAGAAATACTATTCAATACACAAGCGTCCTTGAAATTCCTCAAAACAATCCAAACTACTATTTAAACCCAAAATTCCAAAGTATTTTGTCACATAATATTCAATGATAACTATTATAATTTATCTCCAAGTATCAACCAAATATTCACAATGTATCATACGGAAAATTAATTAACATAATCAAATATTCTCAAAGATAGGTTAATCATTTCCATAACATATCCAAATTGCAATAAGTCCACAATAAAAACATATATTCTTACAAAATAAAATTCAACCATTACTCTTCAAATGAAATCCCATAGTATTTTATTATCCTCAGGAATATAGTTTCCCAACAGTGAAAACTTCTTCCAAAATAACATTTATCTCTTAATCACCAAATCATATTCTTATACATAGGATATCTATTTGATAATAAATAATTTTCCAAAAATCAACTTATTCTACATCCATAAAATCATTTAACTAAAATAATAAGTCACAATAACTAGGGACATCATATAGGCTAGTGGTAGGCGATGCGCCAATGTCACCCTTCGATTGCGGGTTTGATTCTGGTGTCTTTTCTAGAAGTGACAGGTTGTTAACCATCATACTTGTTTCCCTTTTTATATAACTCAAAAATAACCCTAGCATGTTTTAACCTAAAATTTAGTCATATTCCTATCATTTTCATCCCAACTCATTAATACCTCGACATTTTAATTAATGAACTCTTATACATATATAGTAAATTTTTTATTTCACCTACATATGGTAAAATAAAACAATTCCCAATAGAAAGACCATCATACCTTGATCATGGTGTTCATATGGCTTCATCATCATCTTTTTCACATAGGTTGAAGGTCCATAAATTTCAATAATTATTTAGAGATCCTTAATATCATATTATTCCTTCATCCAAATACACCGTGTACATCTTTGGTCACATTGGTGTCCATAGAATAATTCATTTGAAAAATAATCTTGTATGACATATAATTTAAAAACATCTAATAAAACATTATTTTTAAGGAAACATCAGACTGATTTTGAGTCGAAACATTCTAAAAATGGCCCTTTTAAAATACCACAAGTATGTTCTCAGATACTATATTTTAAAAGAAAATATAAATAGGATGTTCAAGGGTCTCCTTCATCAACACTATTTTCTAGATAATAATATTTTTAAAATATTGTAAAAATGAAAAATATTTGAAAATTCCTTGATTATAATTACCCATATGGTAAAATAAAACTATTCCCAATAGATAGACGATCATACCTTGATCATGGTGTTCATATGGTTTTATCATCATATTTTTCACATAGGTTGAAGGTCCATAAATTTCAATAATTATTTATAGATCCTTAATATCATATTATTATTTCATCCAAATACATCGTATACATCTATGGGTCATATGGGAATCCATAGAATAATAGTTTCAGAAAATAATCATGTATGACATATAATTTAAAATCATCTAATAAAACATTATGTTTGAGGAAACATCTGACTGATTTTGAGTTGAAACATTCTAAAAATACCCCTTTTAAAATACCATTAGTAGGTGCTGAGTGAATATATTTTAAAAGAAAATATAAATTGGATTTTCAAGGGTATCCTTCAAAAACACTTTTTTTGAGATAATAATATTTTTAAAGTATTGTAAAATGTAAAATATTTGAAAATTCCTTGATTATAACCACCCATAATTTGTTTATTACATTACCACACATCAAATTTCCAAGTACCAAAATATAATCCTAACACATAAAATAATAAAAATATCAATATTTCAATAATAACAATTCATTTTAAATAACAAGAAATAATTTCATGTTTTAGAAATACCCAATACATGTTAAAAACCATATTTAATTCCAAAACAACCAGAAATGGAATAAGGTATTTATTTGTTCTTTTAAAAACATTAAGGCTAATAGAGGAAGCCAAATAACGATTCTGGATGGCAGAGGGGTTATTATCGCATCATATGTTAAAAATAATCCTTTTTTCGTATAGTAAATTGATTCATAGAAAAAAGATTCCATTTGTAAAAAATTAAAAGTAAAGGGGGTTTATTGTACACTATGTAAAAGAAGTAGGTGTATATTATTAAAACATGCCTTAATGAAATGATATTGAGACAACATCCTATATCTTGAGTCTGATTCGTCATGTATGTTAATTTTTCTTTATGAATAATTAAATTAAGTTAATTTATACATGGTTAAGAACCCTTTTAATATTTATTATACCTTTTATATCAATTATTATAATGTTATAAAAATTAAATAATTATTTATGTTAATGTTGCTCGTTTTTTTGATTTTCAGTACTTGGATCGAAAATAAACATGATATAACTAATAACATTCCATGTTGTCAAAATTAAATTATCTACAAGAATAGTTTTAATGATTGAAATATCATATATATATTTTATATATTTATATATTTATAATATTCCATAACTTTTGTAGATAATAAATGAAAAGAACCACTCATGTAGACCGTATGACATATGTACGCATGAACATAACATTAATTCGATTGTTTTATTATTGAAATTAAAACTAAATGAAGGATTGGAATATTATAGTTGAAATATTATAAGATATGATATATATATATATATATTACATAATTTCATTAACTCGTTCTCTTTTATTTTACATTTATGTGTTGAACGAGTCATATCACTTTGAGGGGGTGGTATTCCGCACTTCAACAAATGAAATTATCATCTTTACACATCTATAAAAGAAACAAAATTTGATTGTAAATAAAAAATAAATTATCATAGATATAATATAATATATATCATATATAAATAATGTTCAATCATAAGGGACACCATAATAGGTGAAATGGGAAAATTGAACGATCATCATTTCATGAGGCAGTAGTTAGTCGTACACAGAATTAGTAAGTTTGTATCAAATAAGTGGAGGTGTGTGTAAGTGTAGTTAGAATCCTTATCATAGAAACAAACAATAATATTTATGATTATGGTATTGTTATGTAATCTAATAATAAGATTATCATAAGAATTTTATAAGGAAAATAATGGAAAGGAACTTGGGAGAAGACGTTACATCTAAATTCGGTAACTTCTTTTGATTTGAGCAAACATGATTTTGTGAATTGCTTTATTTAACATCCCAGGTAAATAGAGAATATGAAATTTTCATATTTATTAATATTTTTTCATGAAATAATAATTTTACTTTATATTTGATTCTTCGATCTATGTCGTACCCGACACGCAATAATGGGTTTCTCTAAAATATCATGTTCTCTCAAAAGGCTGATTCATATAGAAAAAATAAAATATTATATTACTTTAAATAGTAGTTAAATCCTAGTCATTTAATAGGTAGAATAGAATAGATCTAACTACATTATTATTATACATGATTTTTAAATTTTTTTACTTTTATCCAATAATATTTTGAGGCCCAAAATGAGAATGAATCCAATTTTAAGGATAAATACTCTAATATTATTAAAAGGTTCTTTTATCGCATTTTGATGGAAAACCCATTTTAAATTTATATTTGGTAACTTTTATATTATTCCTTTGAAAAAAATAAAAAAAAAATTTAGAATCCAAATATAAATGTTTACTTTGGGTAAATTTCTTTTACTTTTCTGAAATATATCATTTTTAATGAATAGTTATAAATAATGCATTTTATGTAAAAAATATATTTCAATATTATTTATTTATACGGATAGATTATATTCTTAAATTGATTTAAAGTATAATTGTTTTATATTTGTAGAATTTAATCAATTGTTATTCATTGTAATTATTTCACTCTTAAATTGGACATAATTACATGTCAATATTTTGGTAGTTTTTACTTTTTAAAAAACGCTTTGTAGTTTTTACTACGGAAATTAATTTAAAATAATTAATGAAACATATATGTTTTGAATTTTGTATAATAGACATGATTTATGAATTCAGAGTATCAAAATTATCTTCGGATGTTTTTTGGTATTTTTCTGAAATTTTGATGAATAGTGAAAAACAATACAATATAATAAAAAAACTAACCATTTCATTTAAATGAAATTTTTTCGCTTTTCCAAATTGAATTTCAAAAATCAAACATACATGGTTTTCATAGGTTTGTAAAATGTTTTTCAATAGGATGAAAATAATTTTTGGTGAGTAGTAACTTTTGATTTTTATTTAACGCCGTAAAAGTTATATAGGGTAATTCTAGAAAAAAAATAATTTTAATATAATATAAAATTACCTTATAACTTACCCTAACGTTATTGGATTAGTAATAGAAAACCAATAAATTCCTTGGGTAGAACGTTTGGCCTCTGAAATCTATTTGGGTAAGATAATGACATTAATAACTTTTTATTTAAAGTTAAAATAAAAATATCGTAAACATGTATTGTTTTAAAAAAAAAATTAATGTGGTGTTATATAATTGAAATACACTTCTATAAATAGTAATTATAATGCTCAAAATATTTCATACATCATGATATTTTATTTATAATGATTCTAAATCATATATATAAATATATTTATGACACAATGATGATGCAATGATTACCTTAATAATGAATGTTTTTAATGAATGAGACTATAAATATTTAAAAAAAATTGGAGACTTTTTAGGCTATACAAGAATTTTATAGAAGATTATGAATTTTTATTTTTGAATTAATGAAGGTTTTAAAAATTAATAATGATGTTTTAGATTTTTAAAAAAATCAAGATATGAATAGTATAAAAATTGACAGAAATGAGTTTTTAAATAAATTAATATTTTATTAAATGATAAAATTGGCCAAAAAATCAAATATTTGTCTAAATGAAATATGATGTAAAAAATTTATTTATTTATCCATTTTGGGTCGCTTGGGATTTTATATTAAATATAATAACCATATAGTATGAATATATAAGAATAAATGGTAAAAGTTAAATAAGTTAAAATGGGTTAAATAAAAAAATATAAGTATCAAAAAAGATCCAAAACCTATTTAATTATAATTGGATGATTTTATTTAGACTTATATTCATCTAATCATTTAATATAAGGAGTTGTGGATCTTTTGATACCAAAAATCATTTTATAATAAAATAATACATTCAAACATTCTTAAAGAGCCCCTCCTCCATCTTATTAAAGGACATCACTTATAAACCATTACTCACATATCTCAACACCCGTGGATCCACTAAACTATGACCAAATAATATCCCAACACCACTATATTCACCCTAGAAGACTTAACTTAATAGGAATGGACTTCAATAAATCCATTTTCTTCAATGAAAAGGGAGTTACCCGATTTTAAGGTAACGCCTTCCCCCAAGTTCTTTTCTTTTATTTTACCTATTCTTTCCCTATGCTCTTATTATTCTTTGTATACATAACAAAACCAGTATCCAAAATAAACTGGGTTTTTTTATGAAAATTATTAAAAGAATACTTATACACACCTTCGTCTAATGTGTAAAGAACAAACTATTTTTCTGTACGATGAATTGATGCCTCACGAAATGATGATTGTTTGATTTTCCACTACCAACTCTCATGGTAAACATTATGATGGATCTGTAATTATATATGATATAAATGATATTTATTTTATATATATTATTCTTTAATGTTAATTTATAACTTACCATTATGATTTTAATGATGTATGAATATGATACTTATATTTGAGGATGTGCGGACTACCGCCCTTTCAAAGTGATGTGACTCATTAATACCATACATGGAAATATAATGGATGGTATTAATAAAATTATGTTACATATATATTATTATATTATACTATAAAAATATTATACCTATGTATCGTTTTTATTTCATTACATTAAAAATGAAAATATGAAATGAAAATTTCACTCATGCGCACGTACGGCATACCGTCTCCACGAACGATGCATTTCATTTTGATATATCCAACTGATATGGAATATTTTAAATAAATATATACTAGATATCTATCATATATATTATATCTAAATAATTAATATTATTTAGGAGATAATGTTATTTTTACCCCATGGAAAATTTTTAACTATAAGATGTTCATGGTTGACGCAACTTCCGAACATCGAAAAAATGTCGGATATGAACTCAAATAATTAACTAATTGATATAGAATAGCAATAAGTGACATAAAAGGAATAATAAAAATGAAAACTGATCTTAATAAATTATTTATTAAATTTTTTTTATTATTTAGGAAGAATAAGGAAGGTACAAGAAAAGTCGGACTTGTGGTAAGGGGTTTTCCTGTCACTTTTTATTCTCATTTTATTTATGCTATATTTTCCACTATTTTCTTTTGGATGGTGTACGTAATTAGAATTATTGTATTAATTGTTTAATATAAATTAATTTATCGTTATTTACATCTTAATTTTATTATCATTCTTTCATGTGTTGTATGTTTTGTAAGCTTCCAAATTGGTAAAGGAACCTTTCCCTCTCCTCTTCTAATCAAAGTCATCTTTTATGTTATGTCATTTAAATGTACATTTTCTAATGTTGTAATATGTTCTTTTATATTCTTATTTCTGTAAATTTTATTTACATGTGATGAGAAACCCTATTATCTCTCATCAACTCATTTTATGAATTTAAATAAGTCGTCTTTAGGCTGTCAAATTTCTGTAAGAGAACATCATAACCGAATTTCAATTCTTTGGCTTAAACTTCAACTTATTCATTTTGTAGTGCTATAAATTTTTGTGAATGAAAATTTATTGTATTAAAATTAATATCCAAATATATCGTGTGTATTGTTATTTTTCACACATAATTATGTCATTGAGTTTTCCATAATTCTAATGAAATGATTTTTCTATGGGACATTGTCTCAATTTAAATTCCATTGATAATTATTTTTTGTTACACACAAATTCACATTAATATGGTATATATACATACCTTTGAAATATTATAACATGAATATCCTTATTCTCATGATATTATAATCATTGAATAATTTTATTCTATATTTATTTGTATTCAAGTATATCTCTTTTGGTTAGAAACTCTTTAACTAAAATATCATTTTAAATGTTTTAAAGATTTAATCATCTAAATCCTTCTCATTAATTTCCATGATATAAATAAAGTTTTATTGATCAATTTATATGGACATTATTATTTTGAAATTATAATTTCATTCAAAAGAATAAAATTCCTATGTGACACTTTGATTCGAAATCTCATTATTACATGTTTTAAATTATTTTGAAAATGGTATGATAAGGAATTGAATATGCAAATATCTTGAAATGATATATTTTGAATGAAATTTGGAAATGATATCATTCATTTATGATTATTTTATGTTTTATGAATATGTTATGGTTATTGGGAATTGTTTTCATATTCAGGTGGTTCTGTGATAAACCTAGGTCGGCTGAGCATGAGAAAGCTCTCTAATGCATTGGGTAACATAATGGAGGTAAACATTAATGTTTCTCCTAATAGATTTAGGGAATATATTGTGATGGGTACTAAAAGTGTAACTCCCTATGTAGTTGTATAACTATAATGTAAGTATGTTATGGTTGGCCAAAGTTACCTTTATGATTTAATATTTCTGTGTGTTATTCATAAATCCTATGATTTAGGGAGGTGTGTTAAAGAGATTACATTTTATGATTGAAAAGTATGATTTATTTGATTTTTATATTTTCATGGAATAATGTTTTCTTTAGTTATTTTATATCCCTTAATAATCTTTTCATCATCATCCCGTGTTTTTAAATGTTTTCCACAAGACATAAAGGCGAATATGGTCAAGGATGGGTTGAAGGAAAAGTCGTGCGGTCTAAAACATTGAAGTAGACATGTTTATTTTTTTTATGAGAATTTTGATTGTGAAAATATATGGATATAGTTAAAGTCTCTGCTTTGTATATTTTGATATGTAATGTAATAGTTATGACCTAATTCTCTAATACTCTAAACCTGAAAAGATCCACAATTTGAATTATTATCTTAATTCAAGATTATGTAGTGTTTATAGATGGGGACCTATAGTTGGTTTCAGAGGTCAGTTTAGATAACTTTAGAGGTTATGGTGTTATCTAATCATAAGTGGCATAACAATAATGTTTATCATATTAAATTGAGTCATTGTTATTTAAGATAAATTCAATGGATTTAAGATAACATGAATATGTATATATTAGTTTTTACCCTCCTCATAATATATTTTATGTTGGTTTTACAGATATACTCAAACTGACCATTTTGGTTTTAGTTAAGTTTTTACCTAGTGGGAACCAACATAACAATATATGTTAAGGAAACCAATTGTGGTTTTCTTCATGACAAATAGAATGAAATGGGAGCCTTAATGTTAACTTTTGTGGTTAAAATATGTTATGGTTATTTTGAATAACTTGTCTCATTTTTTAGAATTTTATAATATTATATAGTTTTTGAAAAAGGACAACACATAGACCAATTGAAAAACTATCGTGTCAGAAAAGTCTGTGGGAATCGAACCCACAACAAAAGTGAAATTGGGATTTATAGCCTACCACTGGCCTACGTGAATTCCCCGGTTAGAATGTCTTATTCTTTTTAGTTATATGATTTTAAAAATCATTATTAAGTTGATTTTGGGAAATTATGTTTTATAAAATGGATATCCATAGTATAGGAAAATTATTTGTTGATTAGGTGATAAAGGTTACTTTAGAAGTTATTTTCTCTTTTGGGAATACTATATGCCTAAGGTAAATAGAATATTGTTAAATTTAATTTTAGAAGTAATGGTAGATTTTAATTTTGGAAGAATTTATGTTTTTTATAGTGGACATATAAAATTTTTGGTTATTTATATAAATGATTAACCTATCCTAGAGAATATGTGATTAGATTACTTGATTTTACAATATGATTCTTTAAGAGTATCTGATGTTATTTTAAGATAAAAATTATGATTTATCATGGAATACTAGTTGATTAAATTGTTCCAATTGTTTTAGTTTTAAATAATACTTTGGATTATATTGAAGGATTTTAAGGACAATTGTTAATTTAATATCCTTTATTGATTTTTTTGTATTATTTTTTCACTTTTGGAGATTTAGAGTTGTTTTTCTTTTTATAAAATAATATACTTTTTGGAGATTATCTGATCTTGTACTAACCATTTTGGTTTTGGAAAATTTCTAAAGATTGCGGAAATATATTGTTCATATTTTTTTGATTATGTGATTCTATAGGAGTTGATTTTAGCACTTTAGGTGTGAAAATGTCATCATGAATACTCATTATTTTGGGAAAAGATGAGTTTGTGGTAGATATTTATTAAAGGATGAAAATATATATGAAAGGTATGTATATTTCATTATGTTCTGAATCTATATAATAAATAAATTTTTCCAACTTTATGAAATGGAGACTCGAACCAAAAATGTTGTCTGTTTACTTTTCTTATTGGGGAATCAATGACTATTTAACTTATCACAAGTTTGTGGTTTTCTAGTTGGTTACTTTGTAACAGCCCGAGATTTTATGAAAAATATTCTTTCTTATTTTACTAATGTCTTGTGTTGTACGCTACACCAAAAGGAGCTTGCACAACACGCATCCTTGACTTGCCTTGCATTACACACAATCGCGACCTTCCTCGATAGCGTGTGTAATACGCAATACCGAGTTTCACTAAACAACGATATGCTATTAAAATATTATTAAAACTAGCCGTTATAAATAGTAATAACCACTTTTTGAAATTTTGTAAATTTTATTTTTCAAAATGGAAATCATTTTTCGGAGTATCGAATTTAGCCTAAGGTGAAATTTTGGTACTTTTCGGATAACTTTCATATTCTGATGAATAGTGAAAATTACTAAATTATAATTAAAAACAACTTTTTTAATCGAAATAATTAATAGTGATAAATAATTAATTTGAGTGGTTGTAAAGTATATTTAGAATATATTTTTACAATTTAATACAATGTTGGTCATTGGATGTAGTTTCACATTTAAACTAGATATAAACAAGTGTCAATCTTTTGATAGATATTGTTTCTTAAAAACACGCTATTTGTTTTAACAGCGGGATTTAATTATAAAATTAATTAATGCAACTTTTATGTTATGAATTTGGTAAAATAGAATTCATTTTTGAATTCGGAATATGAAATATAGCTTGGGATGAAATTTTGGCATTGTTATGAAAAACATCAATTTTTGATGAATAGTGAAACTACTAAGTGGTAGGTTAAAAACTGAATTTTGCATAAAACTTAATTTTACCGCTTCTGTGAATGGAATTTCGAAAATCCGAGAGACACGGTTAATATCAAGGACTAAAATGTGGTACAATGAGATGAAAATAATTTTTTGGTGAATAGTAACTTTTTACCTTTTTTACCACGGTTAATAGTAAATAGGGTAACTAAGGGTAAATATGATATTAATATTACCCTAACACATGTCCTAATTCTATTGGACAAGTGTAATTCGACCAAAAACAAACTTAGGAATAAAATATGACCATTTAGGCCCACTTGGATTAGATTAGGACATTTATTATTAATTTATTTAAAGAAGGGTTAAAATAGTTAAAATCAAAGTTTAATAAGTAACTCATTTTTAATATGGGGTTATACATAAGATAAATTCGATTTTAAATATTCATTAGAAAGCTAAAAAGATTTCCTACATGATGGTATTTTATTTGTAATTTTTAGACATCAAATAATTTAATTTATTTATGACACAACGATGATGCAGTAATTTTCTTTTTAATGAAATATTGACATAATTTATGTTATAAGCACCAAACTAAATGTAATTTGAGATTTTTTATGAATTCCACTAATTTTCTAGGTTACTATGATATATTAATGTTGATTTAATCAACTTGGTTAGAACATTTAATTCTGTTATGACTTTCACAAAAAATCATATATCAAATAGTGTCAAAATTGACACAAAATAGTTTTTAAATCAAATATTATATTACTAATTGTTATTTTATTCCTAAAAATCTAAGGTTCGGCCAAATGACTTAGATAAGGATATATATATTAATAATAAACAATTTGGGGTTCGTTTGGCATGTTATAGTAAGTTTATTAACCATATAGTGAAAGAAAACAAAAAGACACGGTAAAAGTTAAATTATTTAACTTAGAGTTAAATCTAATTGATAAGGTTTAAAATAGTATCCAAACATGTCTAAATTTGATTGGTTGATGAGATTACAACCCTATCTCATCTAATCTTAGAAAATGAGTCATTTTTGAGGTTTTTAAGTGGGGTTAGATTTATTATAAATTAATATTTTTAAGAATTCCTAAGGTGCCCCTCTCCTCCCCTATAAAAGGACACCTCCTCCCCTTCCTCCTCACACCAATTTGAGCACTCAAGCTCGGCCAAACCATGCCAAAATCTCTTCTCCACTTCCCTAGCAACATCCTATAGGTTCTGGTCTTCCTCAAAGACCAATTCAAGTGCCCTAAGAGGAGGTCTCAAAGAGGCACTTCAAAGAAGAGGTAATTACCGTTACCAATTCTTTCATCTTTATTTCTTCTTCCACTTCTTCTTCTTAGGTTGTTTCATTATGAAGTAATAACATCAGTATCACTCATATACTGATATGTTATTATAAGTATGGAACAACCCTATTTCACCATCTATCCATCCTACGGAAAAAGAAATCACCGCGCGTGCGTACGTAAGGAATACCGTCTCCACGCCGTGGTGTAATCTATTTTCCACCACCACATTACATGGATGGGTATAATGGTGTAAATAATAACTATACATAGTTATTACAACATCATATTGATTCTGATATATTGTATAATCCACTTCAACTCAGTTCAATATTTATGGAAATGATATCATCGCTCGTGCGTACGTACGGACTACCGTCTCCACGACGCGATGAGATTCATTCTCCATGTTAACCATTTAAGAATGATTATAATGTATATATAAGAAATAATAATGAAATATATGACATTATAAAACTACTAGATTTATGTATATATACATATGTATGTCATCTACTTACTTCCATTTCAAGACAATAAGGAAAGGAAAACAGCGTTCATGCGTACGTACGGACTACCGTCTCCATGAACGGTGTTTTTCATTTTATTTATATACCTATTATATATATATATATATACTGAATATATATGATATATAAATCATATTTTATATTCTGGAAGTAAGTAAATCATGATATATGTAATAATGATGTCAAGAACAACAAGTCAAAACACCTACGATAAATGAAACGATTTTACCCAAAACGCTTCTTTAACATGGAGTTTACAAAAGAACGGGTAATATAATGTCATAAGTGAACCATATATGATATCATAACAATGAATATGATTCTGTAATAAGTCAATAACATGATTTAAATCATTATACAGGAGGTTCGGACACTTACAAAGCAAGTCGGACCTAAGGTAAGGGAAATATCACAATCTCATTTTTATCCGAGATTGTTTATTCGTAAGTATTTACTGGGGTTTATTTTATCATCTACATCCATGTTTCCTCAATATGTAATATTATTTCCATCCAACTACAATGGTTTAAATCCAATTTTACCCTTTGGTTAGTTTTTAGTAAAACATATGAAAGGAATCTTTTGTCGTTTATCGTACGAGGTACATTTTGACTTTTTCGACAAAAGTACAAAGAATGTTTTTTTTAACTTATACGGCACGAACGGATTTCTACTGTTTTATAAAGCCTTATTTTCATGAAGCTTCCTCTAAAAGATTTCATGACTATTTTCAATAAAATCTCTTTCTTTTAAAAATTGCATGATGTTTTGTGAAAAGAAATTGATTTTGAAGAAGAAAGGATATTTTCCTCAAGAATTCAATTCAAGTGTTTTATCAAAATTATTTTCCATCTAAGATAATAAAGGGTTCTGTTTCTATCCATATTTTTACATTGATTTGACTATGTTGAGATGGAATTATGTTTATGAATTCCTTTATCTTATATGAATTGATTTATGATGTCATGATGTTTCAAGAATCCCATTTTTATTACATGGGTTATGCGATGATGTATGATTTATGATTTTGTGGCACACATAATAAAGGATTCATTAAGAGATGGGTGGGACCTATATCTCCCTCCAATGCATTGGGTAAAGATTTTATATCTCATGAGATAGACATGGCTGGAATTGTAGGTTATACCGGTTCAGTGAAACAGGACTGAAACGAGGACTACTCGATTCAGAAAGGGACTTTGTCCACTAAGATAGTCTTGGCAATGAGTCTTGACTAATAAGAAATGATCCTCTATGATTATGTGTGTATGCCACAAAGTTCCATGTTTTATGTTATGATTATTGTGATTACATTTCACTGCCATGATTTATCCCATGTTATGAAATTATGCTCTCTTTTGCAGGTTATGATTTCCAAAATGTTATGTTCTTATGAATATGATGTGATTGATATTTCTTTTGTTTACCCTTACTGAGCATTTGAGCTCACCCTTTTATGTTTTCTTTTCCCCAGGATATAAAGAAAGGTTTTAGGTAAAAAAAAAGGAAGATCTTTATGGGAGATGTTGAAGATCTTTCACCACGATTAGAAGATTATAGTCCGAGTTTCCAAAGACACTAAACTATTACGGTCCTTGAGTGTGTGTTTTTGTAATGTACTAAGTATTCCGCAAAAGTAATGTAAAGTCCATGTACGTCAGGCTTCGGGTCTTTACAGTTGGTATCAGAGGAAAGGTTTAGTCAACCTTTGGAAACTAGGATGCGAAAACGTTAGTGAGATCCCTAGAGATATTTCTAAGGTATGTCTTGGGATGCCCCTAAGGATAAGTATACGTATAGGATATAGTTATAGAACTATGGTAACGATATTAGATTAAACCAAAGATGATAGATATTTAAGTTACTCCCCCTTTATTACGATTTTTGCATCTAACACTATTCTGTTTGGGTTTTAGAAAATGGCTGGAAACAAGATGATTCACAATAATGGAGGATATGATGGACAATGGAATGATATTCTTCATGAGCAACCAAATGAAATGGGATTTGGATGTCCAAACATCATTATTTTGCCAAATCAGCAATCTCACAATATGATCAATAAAGTAAAATTTGGTAAGTTTCCTGACTCGACTAATAAGAGAAAGATGGAGTTCCATGATGATCATAGAGGAAAGAAAGTTCAATTTCCCCTATGTAAATCATGTGGGAAGAGGCATCAAGGAGAATGTTTCAAGGGAACTGGAAGATGCTTTGGGTGTGGAAAAGAAGGACACAAAGCAAGTAAGTGCAAAGGAAAAGGGTCGGTTAACACCACGGATGAGGATAATGGTATTGCTACGACATCAAAAATGGTTAAGTGTTTTAAATGTGGAATGTATGGGAATTATGCAAACAAATGCCCTAAGGGAAAGACTCATGAAGAGAATCAGTATGGTCATATGGGTAGTATTTATGTGGATGATGATGAAGAGACTACAAATGATATGTGATATGAAAGAATTTTTGAAGCTCGGTCAATGGTTTAAGAATGTTGTGGAATGATTACATGTTTATCATGTGTAATGTTGTATAAGAAATCTCATGGTACTATGGAATAAAGAGACATCTGAGGATTGTTACACTGTTGTCTTTCCTTGAGTTATGAAAGTGTATGATTAATGGTACCACTATCCATGAAAGGTTATTCAGATATTTTTGGAATGTAGATGATATGCGCATAATGAAGGGATAAGGAGAAAATTAAATGTTTGATAGTATTCATGAGCTCATGATTGATATAAGGACTAAGTGATATCATGGTTTGAGTATATAGAATTTTGAGGATTTTGGTATATGGAAAGTGTTAACTTTTAACTGCACTCACTAAGGTATTCAAGATAATACACGATTAAGGACTTTGAATGTTTGGAATGTGACCAACAAGACATATCTTATGTGGGGATCAACGACAGTATTAAATCTCTGGTAATCGTTGTCACTATATTATGAGAGTGGACTGCAGTATTATGTATAATCCTAAAGATTAGACTGGATTATGTTGGACATAAGTTAGTATTGTTTAAGGATAGAAGATTTTCGATATTATTGATGGGATGTTATAGTAACGTAGTTTTAGAAAAAGGGACAACCTGTAGGACGGGCGACAGCCCATCGCTTCGGACAAGGCTGTAGGAATCGAACCCACAACCGAAGTGTGACTGGCCTTTATCGCCTACCACTGGCCTACAGGAAGTCCATGTTTAGTAGAAACTAGTTTTATTATATTAAGTAGTATGATATATGAAGTATAAGTCCATTTTAGGAACCATATATGATTAATCTCACGATAGATCAACTTATGTATATAATTTTTGCTAACCTTTTGTTTGAGACAGATGGAATGACCCTTCATTCTATCGCATGATCTGCTAACACTTCACGAATAACAAATTCAACTTCATTTATTTAAGAGATGAAGTAGAAATTGTTAAAGGCACGAACAAAAGTGAGATTGTACCAAAATAAAGTAAGTATTTATTCTAAGCAAATTTTCAACTTTAGGGAAATGATCTTGAAAACCAAAAAAATGTTGTCCTAGTGATCTTATACCTGATGAATCATATGGTACCTTATATCATCACAAATCTATGGATTTGTGATTACTGGATTTTCCATAGCCATGTTCTCTACCACTCTCCATCAGAACATGATGGTTAGATTTCTCTTCCATATCCATATTTTCACCTATGTGGAAACCCAGTGATTAGTTTATTTGGGTAATCGTTACTGTAACACCCCAGGATTTCAGAGTGTGTTATTTCTTAAAAATAATTCAATAACTTGAACTACACGCAACACTGAGTTCAATTGCACAATGACTTACAAAAAAAAAGCCATTAAAAGAGGCCATGAATAGTATTAACTAAATTTTAAACTTTATATAATCCTTATAATTTTAGAATCCATATTATGAGTTTCTTAGTCATAATACAAGAACAGATTCATTTTCAGTATTGCACTTTTATCAACTTTTGATAGTGAAACCTTTTTAAATACAATATTTTAAACTTTTTGACTAAATGGAGACATCAAAAAATTTAAAATGAAACATCCCAAGCTTCCACGGTACGCTTTCCTTTGAATAAAACAGTAGCGTGTGTTGTACGCAACTTCGAGTTCTAACACACCGTAACCAATCAAACTAGCTGTTATGAATAGTAATACCTAATTTTTGAAGTTATATATATTTTATATTTTAAAATGGACTTCATTTTTGGATTCGGAATATCAAATTTAGCCTAAGGTGAAATTTTGGTACTTTTCGGATAACTTTCATATTTTGATGAATAGTGAAAATTACTAAATTTTAATTAAAAACAACTTTTTTAATCAAAATAATTAATAGTAATAAATTATGAATTTGAGTGGTTTTAAAGTATATTTAGAATATATTTTTACTATTTAATATAATGTTGGTCACTGGACATAATTTTACAATTAAACCGAACATAAACAAGTGTCAATCTTTTGATAGTTATTATCTCTTAAAAACACGCTTTTTGTTTTGACAGCGAGAATTAATTTTAAATTAATTTCTGCCACTTCTGTGTTTTGAATTTAGGAAAATGGATTCCATATTTGGAATCAGGATGTTCAAATTGTGTAAATAGGTAACTTTTATTTTTAGACATTTTGAATAATTACTGCGGTAAATATTTTAATTACCATGGTTAAGGGTAAATCCGGTAAATAAGGGTTAAAAAATAATATTATAATAATACTAAATTACCCTAAAACGTGTCTTAACCCTATTGGTTGATACATGGTCGACCATGGGCATCTTTGTGTCAATTTTGGGACCCCATGGATCCACTTGTAAGTGATAATGACACTTTATTTTAATTAAGTCAAAATGAATACAAAAATGACACAAGCATATATCGTTTAGAAGAACAATTTTTACATAGGGTTATACATGTTGGATTTTCGATTATAAATATTCATTAGAAAGCTAAAAAGATTTCCTACATAATGATGTTTTATTTATAATTTTTAGACATTAAATAATTTATTTTATTTATGTTACAATGATGATGCAGTAATTACTAAAATAGTTAAAAATTAACATAATTGATATTATAAATACCCGAATAAATATAATATGAAACTTTTAATGAATTACACTAATTTTCTAGGATAATATGATATATTAGGATTGATATAATTGACTTTGTTCGAAGTAATCAATCTGTTATGAGTTTCAAAAAAATCAACTATTGAATAGTGTCAAAATTGACATAAAAGAGTTCTTAAAACAAATATTATATTATTAATTGATATTAAATTCCTAAAAATCTAAGGTTCGGCCAAGAGACTTATATTATGATAGGTTAATCATTAATGGACCACTTGGGGGTCGCTTGTATGTATATGGTAAGTCTATTAACCATATAATATAAAAATACAAAGAGACATTGTAAAAGTGAAACTAATTAACTTAGAGTTAATACTTAAAGATAAGGTTAATATAAGTACCCAAACCTGTCTAAATTATATTGGTTGAGTTGTTTTCGACCTATCCCCACCTTAACCTTTGAATAGTCAATTTTGGAGCCATTAGAAACCGAATATGAATTTATTATAAATTAATATTTCTAGCTTTTCCAAAGGTGCCCCTCACCCCTCTTATAAAAGGGCACTCCTCCTTCTCATTTCTTCACACCTTCAAAGCCTTTTGGTTCGGCCAAACTCTTCCCAAATACTCTCCCAACATCCCTCACTACAACCTAGAGGCCTTAGTTTGATCAGAAAGCCAACCTAAGGAGCCCTTTTGATCAAATCAAAAGGAAGAACCCGAAGAAGAGGTAATGATTTCACCACCCTTTTCTAAGTTCATTTCTTCTTCCACTTCTTCTTCCTTTGTTCTTACCATTCTGAAATAATAACTCCAGTATCTCACATATACTGTGATGTTATTATAAATATGGTACAATCATATTCAGTATTCTATCCACCCTTTGAATAACATGTCACCATACGTGCGTACGTACGGCTTACCGTCT
The DNA here is from genome assembly GCA_963277665.1 of Viscum album. Lineage (NCBI taxonomy): Eukaryota > Viridiplantae > Streptophyta > Magnoliopsida > Santalales > Viscaceae > Viscum > Viscum album. Next base: position 1,528,368,406 of record OY728120.1, on the reverse strand, counting down.
CCACGTCGTGGTGTAATTGTTATTCAATATAATATTATTTGGATGGGTATAATAATGATGTGTAACTCATGTAAATAATAAATATAACATGTTAATGATTCTGTATATATGATATACCATCCATTTATATATTATTTTAATATCAAAAGAATGATATTGTCGCTCGTGCGTACGTACGGACTACCGTCTCCACGAACGCGATGAGATTCATTCTCCATCGTATCCATTCAAGTATAATTATCATTTGATGATTTAAAAATTATGTTCAAGGACTGTATATCATTCTGGATATGAATAAGATACAACAACCATGGCTTATGTAACAAAAAATATAAAAGAAAATGAGTAAGTTAACACCCGAAACGATGATAATTCTAAGATATTATTAATAAATCAATGTTAAAAGATCATATATGATATAATATTAATATATATGATTCTTGTATAATTTAATAACAATTATTTCACCATTATACAGGAGGTTAACCTACCCCAACCAAGGAAAAGTACAAGGTAAGGGTTATTTCACAATCTCTTCATTATCCGAGATTGTTTATACGTAATAATCTACTGGGATTTCATTATCATCCACATCCATGTTTCTTCGAAATGTATTTTAAAACATTTTTACTATTTACAAGAATATGGGTTAAAGTCATTTATATGCTTGTTTGACTTTTTATAAGAGGTTTATAAAGGAATCTTTCCGTCGTTTTCAAAACAAGGTCCTTTTTAACCTTTTCGACAGAATTGAGGTAAGAATGTTTTTTTAACTTATACGGCGGGTGCGGTTACTTTCCGCTGTTATAAAATCTTCGAAGCTTTCCTTACAAGCTTACAAGAATATTTTCAAGAAAATGTTTTATTTTATATGGCTCTTAAATGATTTCAAAAATAGAAAGAGATATTTCTCTAAAAAGTGTTTTGATTTCATCTATGTCAACATCCTTTAATGGATTTTACGCTTATTTGAAGTTGATTTATTATAATACAAAACTTCTATATTGTATTGAAGGTTTTGTGATATGTTTGACTGTGGATGTGCTATTTTATACCATTCATAGTTTATGGTGAAACTATTGACATTTCGTATGCTAGTTTTAATCCGAATGTTTATGTTATATTTCAAACTTTTCTTCAGATGAATGTGCTAAACAAATATGTTCCGGGTTGGGGACCGGTAAAAGTAAGCCCTCCAGGTTGGGGACTGGTTAAAGTAAGCCCTCCAGGTTAGGGACTGGTAAAAGTATGCCCTCCGGGTTGGTGTCCGGTTATTTGAGGCACTCCGGGTTGGTGTCCGGTTATTAGAGGCACTCCGGGTTGGTGTACGGTTATTAGAGGCACTCCGGGTTGGTGTCCGGTTATTAGAGGCACTCCGGGTTGGGTTCCGGTTAGAAGTAACCCCTAGGTCTTGGGATGAGGCCTAGACAAAGAAATTAACGTTTAGCATTATGCATTCCAACATTATGAAAGTGGTTATTTATTTTTGCATGTGATTATTCGATTAGTGGAATATCCATGTGAATAAGTAAATGGCATTATTTCATTTTATTTATGACATACCATGTTGAAAGTTCATGTTTAAAAGGCTTTTGTTTTAGTTATACATTGCCTTAAATGTTTATTCTTATTGATGAAAGTTTCCGCTATATTGTTATCCTTACTGGGCATTTGAGCTCACCCCTTTTCTATGTTTTATTTTTCCCAGGAAGTGAAGATGTAAGTTATGAATGACCTGCAGGGATATTATGAGGGGATTGTAGTGTGGACTGTGGAAACATTATGTTGTTGTAGTAGTTTTTGATTTTATGATGTAATGTAAAACTTATGAATATATCTAGTGTTTCCAAGGCTACTAAACCAATCGGTCTTTCGAGATTTGATCTTTCTTGTGATCATGCCAATGTTATGTAATAATGCACCGACTCTGGGTAGCTGGGGTCGGGGCGTTACAGTTGGTATCAGATGAAGTTTAGTACAAACCTTGGAAGCTAGATTTAGATAAACTCTGATTAGAGCACGTAGACCTAAGATGAACTTTGAGGATTAATATAGAAGAACTTCCTATAATTTTGGTATTGTAGAGACTTTGTGAGTTTTCCGAGCAATACATCCATGTCTGGATACGAGCAGGTAGAGGCGGCTCTGGCACAGATGTACCTAGGGGTAAAACCCGAAAACACCGCTTTGAGCTAGACTCGAACGGGAACTGGTGCACGACAACGGGCCTTGCTGCACTCTTGGTTACGACACTCCCGGGGGATATGCTTAGGATAACTCTCACTTTCTTTACAAATCATTATGAAGGGTTTATGAGTATATACTTCCTCAAAGAAAACATTTTTATGATTATGGATTATATCCATAAATAGTTCAATTTATGTTAAGTGTTTTATAAGTATGAGATTATGTATTTTGATTCATAAACTGATCTAGTGTATTCCATTGTTTAGAAATGGTGCCCAGTAGAAGGAATGAGAACTCCAGAAATGCACATGATCCAAAGAGAAGGAAGGATCATATCTTTCATGGTCTTAAGCTAGAATTTATAAGAGAAATAGTCTCCCATGTATTATCATCATATGAAGAAATAATATCATGTGTTGATAAGATAAGTAAAGAGTTTACTGAGTCCTATGGCTTTGAAGGGAAGCAAGAGAAGAAAAGGATAGAAGAGAGAAAGATAGATAAAGGGAAGAGGGAAAAGAAGAATTTTCCCATATGTGGTAACTGTGGAAAGAAACACCCTGGAACTTGCCTGAAAGGAATGGGAGTTTGTTATAAGTGTGGAGGAAAAGGGCACAAAGTACGTGACTGCAAGGGTAAGAAAATGGTTTCAAATGTACAATGCTTCATTTGCAAGGACTTTGGACACTACGCGAACCTATGTCCCAGTCATTAGACTATGATGCAAATGATGCTATTGGATAATAATCAAGTTATGATACTACCACAGATGAAGAGGAATGATTAGAGTTCTTATGTTGATTATGTCAATTGAGTGTTGTATCAACAATGTACTTGTTATAATAATTATGGAGTATATAAGGATTGTACTGCAGTACTATTTCATTAAGGACTTGAGATTGTGTGGAACAAAGAAAAGTGACTCATTAGCAGGAAAGATTTTTGGAAAATATATGGTTGAGAGAATGATAAACCATAATATAGTTCTGATACTGAGGTAGTGATTTTGGAATAATATGTGATTGTTTTGGATAAATTATATTGGATATTCTTGACTACCTTGGAACTGATTAATGATTTGTATATTCCATCATTGTTGGGGTTTAAAACATTTTTGGATTAATGAAGTATATCCAGCATTCTATATGGAATAAGGGAGCATGAATGTAATCAATAAGGAATATGGTAATACATGATGAAGGTATTCATATGCTATTACGGGGTAAAAAGGATCTATATTATGTTTACCTTAGTTATAAATGTTGGACTGTGAGTTTGGATAGAAGTATTTTGGATAGTTCTAGTTTGGATTATTTTGGATTGCCATAAAAGGACAACCCGGAGGTCGGGCGGCAACCCGTCGCGTCCGGTAAGGCTGCGAGACTTGAACCCGCAACCAAAGGGCGACAAGGGTGTATCACCTACCACTATCCCACGAGATGTCCTGGATTAAATAAAGTAGTTTTTTAAAATATCTGGTAGATGAATTATAAATTCGTTTATTTTGGAACCCTCTATGAATAGTATAAATAGAATTTTTTTTACGAGTGAATGATGAGTTTTGGTAGAAATTTATTAATGGATAAAACTCTAATTATAATGTAAGTATATCTCCTTATGATCTTAGCCAATCTCATAAATAAATTCCTCAATATTAAGAAAAGCAACTTAGAACAAAAATGTTTTCCTAGACGGTACCTTAAATCATCACTAATTTATGGATTTGGAATTGTTGGCCTTTTCATAGCCATGTTCTCTACCACTCTCCATCAGATAATTGATGGTTAGATTTTTCTTCCATATCCATATTTTCCTACATGGAACCCTAGTATGAGTTATTTTCGGTAATCTTCATACTTTCGACTCTTTATTTTAAATAGAGGCCTCATTAATTCATTTTTCGATGTGGGATTTCAACTAAGATATTTTGAAACGTCAAAAATGTGTTATCCCAATACCCTATATTTTGTTGAACCGATGGTACTTCAAATCATCATAGATTGATGAGTTTAAGGACCTCAATTATACACTTGTTTGTGATTGATGACCTCAATCACTACCTATAAATATTTAGGTTTTTCCTCCGATTATATGTCTCTAATTGCCACCAATGTTCTCCTAATCAAGATCATAATTTGGTGGTGACCCTTTCATTTCTCTTTTCCTCATATTAAGACTAAATTTTAGTAACCCAATTTCCGATGTGGGTTTTCCCACAAATATATTTTCTACTTTTAACCTTTTATTTTTCAAAATTGCGAGGACACAATTTATTGAAGGAGGGGAGAATGTAACACCCCAGGATTTCAGAGTGTGTTATTTCTTAAAAATAATTCAATAACTTGCACTACACGCAACACTGAGTTCAATTGCACAATTACTTACAAAAAAAAAGCCATTAAAAGAGGCCATGAATAGTATTAATTAAATTTTAAACTTTATATAATCCTTATAATTTTAGAATCCATATTATGAGTTTCTTAGTCATAATGCAAGAACAGATTCATTTTCAGTAATGCACTTTTATCAACTTTTGATAGTGAAACCTTTTTAAATACAATATTTTAAACTTTTTGACTAAATGGAGACATCAAAAAATTTAAAATGAAACATCCCAAGCTTCCACGGTACGCTTTCCTTTGAATAAAACAGTAGCGTGTGTTGTACGCAACTTCGAGTTCTAACACACCGTAACCAATCAAACTAGCTGTTATGAATAGTAATACCTAATTTTTGAAGTTATATATATTTTATATTTTAAAATGGACTTCATTTTTGGATTCGGAATATCAAATTTAGCCTAAGGTGAAATTTTGGTACTTTTCGGATAACTTTCATATTTTGATGAATAGTGAAAATTACTAAATTTTAATTAAAAACAACTTTTTTAATCAAAATAATTAATAGTAATAAATTATGAATTTGAGTGGTTTTAAAGTATATTTAGAATATATTTTTACTATTTAATATAATGTTGGTCACTGGACATAATTTTACAATTAAACCGAACATAAACAAGTGTCAATCTTTTGATAGTTATTATCTCTTAAAAACACGCTTTTTGTTTTGACAGCGAGAATTAATTTTAAATTAATTTCTGCCACTTCTGTGTTTTGAATTTAGGAAAATGGATTCCATATTTGGAATCAGGATGTTCAAATTGTGTAAATAGGTAACTTTTATTTTTAGACATTTTGAATAATTACTGCGGTAAATATTTTAATTACCATGGTTAAGGGTAAATCCGGTAAATAAGGGTTAAAAAATAATATTATAATAATACTAAATTACCCTAAAACGTGTCTTAACCCTATTGGTTGATACATGGTCGACCATGGGCATCTTTGTGTCAATTTTGGGACCCCATGGATCCACTTGTAAGTGATAATGACACTTTATTTTAATTAAGTCAAAATGAATACAAAAATGACACAAGCATATATCTTTTAGAAGAACAATTTTTACATAGGGTTATACATGTTGGATTTTCGATTATAAATATTAATTAGAAAGATAAAAAGATTTCCTACATAATGAAGTTTTATTTATAATTTTTAGACATTAAATAATTTATTTTATTTATGTTACAATGATGATGCAGTAATTACTAAAATAGTTAAAAATTAACATAATTGATATTATAAATACCCAAATAAATATAATATGAAACTTTTAATGAATTACACTAATTTTCTAGGATAATATGATATATTAGGATTGATATAATTGACTTTTTTCGAAGTAATCAATCTGTTATGAGTTTCAAAAAAATCAACTATTGAATAGTGTCAAAATTGACATAAAAGAGTTCTTAAAACAAATATTATATTATTAATTGATATTAAATTCCTAAAAATCTAAGGTTCGGCCAAGAGGCTTATATTATGATAGGTTAATCATTAATGGACCACTTGGGGGTCGCTTGTATGTATATGGTAAGTCTATTAACCATATAATATAAAAATACAAAGAGACATTGTAAAAGTGAAACTAATTAACTTAGAGTTAATACTTAAAGATAAGGTTAATATAAGTACCCAAACCTGTCTAAATTCTATTGGTTGAGTTGTTTTCGACCTATCCCCACCTTAACCTTTGAATAGTCAATTTTGGAGCCATTAGAAACCGAATATGAATTTATTATAAATTAATATTTCTAGCTTTTCCAAAGGTGCCCCTCACCCCTCTTATAAAAGGGAACTCCTCCTTCTCATTTTTTCACACCTTCAAAGCCTTTTGGTTCGGCCAAACTCTGCCCAAATACTCTCCCAACATCCCTCACTACAACCTAGAGGCCTTAGTTTGATCAGAAAGCCAACCTAAGGAGCCCTTTTGATCAAATCAAAAGGAAGAACCCGAAGAAGAGGTAATGATTTCACCACCCTTTTCTAAGTTCATTTCTTCTTCCACTTCTTCTTCCTTTGTTCTTACCATTCTGAAATAATAACTCCAGTATCTCACATATACTGTGATGTTATTATAAATATGGTACAATCATATTCAGTATTCTATCCACCCTTTGAATAACATGTCACCATACGTGCGTACGTACGGCTTACCGTCTCCACGTCGTGGTGTAATTGTTATTCAATATAATATTATTTGGATGGGTATAATAATGATGTGTAACTCATGTAAATAATAAATATAACATGTTAATGATTCTGTATATATGATATACCATCCATTTATATATTATTTTAATATCAAAAGAATGATATTGTCGCTCGTGCGTACGTACGGACTACCGTCTCCACGAACGCGATGAGATTCATTCTCCATCGTATCCATTCAAGTATAATTATCATTTGATGATTTAAAAATGATGTTTAAGGACTGTATATCATTCTGGATATGAATAAGATACAACAACCATGGCTTATGTAACAAAACATATAAAAGAAAATGAGTAAGTTAACACCCGAAACGATGATAATTCTAAGATATTATTAATAAATCAATGTTAAAAGATCATATATGATATAATATTAATATATATGATTCTTGTATAATTTAATAACAATTATTTCACCATTATACAGGAGGTTAACCTACCCCAACCAAGGAAAAGTACAAGGTAAGGGTTATTTCACAATCTCTTCATTATCCGAGATTGTTTATACGTAATAATCTACTGGGATTTCTTTATCATCCACATCCATGTTTCTTAGAAATGTATTTCAAAACATTTTTACTATTTACAAGAATATGGGTTAAAGTCATTTATACCCTTGTTTGACTTTTTATAAGAGGTTTATAAAGGAATCTTTCCGTCGTTTTCAAAACAAGGTCCTTTTTAACCTTTTCGACAGAATTGAGGTAAGAATGTTTTTTTTAACTTATACGGCGGGTGCGGTTACTTTCCGCTGTTATAAAATCTTCGAAGCTTTCCTTACAAGCTTACAAGAATATTTTCAAGAAAATGTTTTATTTTATATGGCTCTTAAATGATTTCAAAAATAGAAAGAGATATTTCTCTAAAAAGTGTTTTGATTTCATCTATGTCAACATCCTTTAATGGATTTTACGCTTATTTGAAGTTGATTTATTATAATACAAAACTTCTATATTGTATTGAAGGTTTTGTGATATGTTTGACTGTGGATGTGCTATTTTATACCATTCATAGTTTATGGTGAAACTATTGACATTTCGTATGCTAGTTTTAATCCGAATGTTTATGTTATATTTCAAACTTTTCTTCAGATGAATGTGCTAAACAAATATGTTCCGGGTTGGGGACCGGTAAAAGTAAGCCCTCCAGGTTGGGGACTGGTTAAAGTAAGCCCTCCAGGTTAGGGACTGGTAAAAGTATGCCCTCCGGGTTGGTGTCCGGTTATTAGAGGCACTCCGGGTTGGTGTCCGGTTATTAGAGGCACTCCGGGTTGGTGTCCGGTTATTAGAGGCACTCCGGGTTGGTGTCCGGTTATTAGAGGCACTCCGGGTTGGGTTCCGGTTAGAAGTAACCCCTAGGTCTTGGGATGAGGCCTAGACAAAGAAATTAACGTTTAGCATTATGCATTCCAACATTATGAAAGTGGTTATTTATTTTTGCATGTGATTATTCGATTAGTGGAATATCCATGTGAATAAGTAAATGGCATTATTTCATTTTATTTATGCCATACCATGTTGAAAGTTCATGTTTAAAAGGATTTTGTTTTAGTTATACATTGCCTTAAATGTTTATTCTTATTGATGAAAGTTTCCGCTATATTGTTATCCTTACTGGGCATTTGAGCTCACCCCTTTTCTATGTTTTATTTTTCCCAGGAAGTGAAGATGTAAGTTATGAATGACCTGTAGGGATATTATGAGGGGATTGTAGTGTGGACTGTGGAAACATTATGTTGTTGTAGTAGTTTTTGATTTTATGATGTAATGTAAAACTTATGAATATATCTAGTGTTTCCAAGGCTACTAAACCAATCGGTCTTTCGAGATTTGATCTTTCTTGTGATCATGCCAATGTTATGTAATAATGCACCGACTCTGGGTAGCTGGGGTCGGGGCGTTACATTTACATTTCATACTTTAGTTTTTAAAGCCAAGTTTTGGTATTCCCTTTTACGATGTGGGTTTCTATTAAAGAAACTTTCGAATAGTAAACCATTTATAACCCCGACGAATTTCGAGGGCGAAATTCATTTTAAGGGGGGTAGAATGTAACAGCCCGAGATTTTATGAAAAATATTCTTTCTTATTTTACTAATGTCTTGTGTTGTACGCTACACCAAAAGGAGCTTGCACAACACGCATCCTTGACTTGCCTTGCATTACACGCAATCGCGACCTTCCTCGATAGCGTGTGTAATACGCAATACCGAGTTTCACTAAACAACGATATGCTATTAAAATATTATTAAAACTAGCCGTTATAAATAGTAATAACCACTTTTTGAAATTTTGTAAATTTTATTTTTCAAAATGGAATTCATTTTTCGGAGTATCGAATTTAGCCTAAGGTGAAATTTTGGTACTTTTCGGATAACTTTCATATTCTGATGAATAGTGAAAATTACTAAATTATAATTAAAAACAACTTTTTTAATCGAAATAATTAATAGTGATAAATAATTAATTTGAGTGGTTGTAAAGTATATTTAGAATATATTTTTACAATTTAATACAATGTTGGTCATTGGATGTAGTTACACATTTAAACTAGATATAAACAAGTGTCAATCTTTTGATAGATATTGTTTCTTAAAAACACGCTATTTGTTTTAACAGCGGGATTTAATTATAAAATTAATTAATGCAACTTTTATGTTATGAATTTGGTAAAATAGAATTCATTTTTGAATTCGGAATATGAAATATAGCTTGGGATGAAATTTTGGCATTGTTATGAAAAACATCAATTTTTGATGAATAGTGAAACTACTAAGTGGTAGGTTAAAAACTGAATTTTGCATAAAACTTAATTTTACCGCTACTGTGAATGGAATTTCAAAAATCCGAGAGACACGGTTAATATCAAGGACTAAAATGTGGTTCAATGAGATGAAAATAATTTTTTGGTGAATAGTAACTTTTTACCTTTTTTACCACGGTTAATAGTAAATAGGGTAACTAAGGGTAAATATGATATTAATATTACCCTAACACATGTCCTAATGCTATTGGACAAGTGTAATTCGACCAAAAACAAACTTAGGAATAAAATATGACCATTTAGGCCCACTTGGATTAGATTAGGACATTTATTATTAATTTATTTAAAGAAGGGTTAAAATAGTTAAAATCAAAGTTTAATAAGTAAATCATTTTTAATATGGGGTTATAAATAAGATAAATTCGATTGTAAATATTCATTAGAAAGCTAAAAAGATTTCCTACATTATGGTATTTTATTTGTAATTTTTAAACATCAAATAATTTAATTTATTTATGACACAACGATGATGCAGTAATTTTCTTTTTAATGAAATATTGACATAATTGATGTTATAAGCACCAAAATAAATGTAATTTGAGATTTTTTATGAATTCCACTAATTTTCTAGGTTACTATGATATATTAATGTTGATTTAATCAACTTGGTTAGAACATTTAATTCTGTTATGACTTTCACAAAAAATCATATATCAAATAGTGTCAAAATTGACACAAAATAGTTTTTAAATCAAATATTATATTACTAATTGTTATTTTATTCCTAAAAATCTAAGGTTCGGCCAAATGACTTAGATAAGGATATATATATTAATAATAAACAATTTGGGGTTCGTTTGGCATGTTATAGTAAGTTTATTAACCATATAGTGAAAGAAAACAAAAAGACACGGTAAAAGTTAAATTATTTAACTTAGAGTTAAATCTAATTGATAAGGTTTAAAATAGTATCCAAACATGTCTAAATTTGATTGGTTGATGAGATTACAACCCTATCTCATCTAATCTTCGAATATGAGTCATTTTTGAGGTTTTTATGTGGGTTTAGATTTATTATAAATTAATATTTTTAAGAATTCCTAAGGTGCCCCTCTCCTCCCCTATAAAAGGACACCTCCTCCCCTTCCTCCTCACACCAATTTGAGCACTCAAGCTCGGCCAACCCATGCCAAAATCTCTTCTCCACTTCCCTAGCAACATCCTATAGCTTCTGGTCTTCCTCAAAGACCAATTCAAGTGCCCTAAGAGGAGGTCTCAAAGAGGCACTTCAAAGAAGAGGTAATTACCGTTACCAATTCTTTCATCTTTATTTCTTCTTCCACTTCTTCTTCTTAGGTTGTTTCATTATGAAGTAATAACATAAGTATCACTCATATACTGATATGTTATTATAAGTATGAAACAACCCTATTTCACCATCTATCCATCCTACGGAAAAAGAAATCACCGCGCGTGCGTACGTACGGAATACCGTCTGCACGCCGTGGTGTAATCTATTTTCCACCACCACATTACATGGATGGGTATAATGGTGTAAATAATAACTATACATAGTTATTACAACATCATATTGATTATGATATATTGTATAATCCACTTCAACTCAGTTCAATATTTATGGAAATGATATCATCGCTCGTGCGTACGTACGGACTACCGTCTCCACGACGCGATGAGATTCATTCTCCATGTTAACCATTTAAGAATGATTATAATGTATATATAAGAAATAATAATGAAATATATGACATTATAAAACTACTAGATTTATGTATATATACATATGTATGTCATCTACTTACTTCCATTTCAAGACAATAAGGAAAGGAAAACATCGTTCATGCGTACGTACGGACTACCGTCTCCATGAACGGTGTTTTTCATTTTATTTATCTACCTATTATATATATATATATACTGAATATATATGATATATAAATCGTATTTTATATTCTGGAAGTAAGTAAATCATGATATATGTAATAATGATGTCAAGAACAACAAGTCAAAACACCTACGATAAATGAAACGATTTTACCCAAAACGCTTCTTTAACATGGAGTTTACAAAAGAACGGGTAATATAATGTCATAAGTGAACCATATATGATATCATAACAATGAATATGATTCTGTAATAAGTCAATAACATGATTTAAATCATTATACAGGAGGTTCGGACACTTACAAAGCAAGTCGGACCTAAGGTAAGGGAAATATCACAATCTCATTTTTATCCGAGATTGTTTATTCGTAAGTATTTACTGGGGTTTATTTTATCATCTACATCCATGTTTCCTCAATATGTAATATTATTTCCATCCAACTACAATGGTTTAAATCCAATTTTATCCTTTGGTTAGTTTTTAGTAAAACATATGAAAGTAATCTTTTGTCGTTTATCGTACGAGGTACATTTTGACTTTTTCGACAAAAGTACAAAGAATGTTTTTTTTAACTTATACGGCACGAACGGATTTCTACTGTTTTATAAAGCCTTATTTTCATGAAGCTTCCTCTAAAAGATTTCATGACTATTTTCAATAAAATCTCTTTCTTTTAAAAATTGCATGATGTTTTGTGAAAAGAAATTGATTTTGAAGAAGAAAGGATATTTTCCTCAAGAATTCAATTCAAGTGTTTTATCAAAATTATTTTCCATCTAAAATAATAAAGGGTTCTGTTTCTATCCATATTTTTACATTGATTTGACTATGTTGAGATGGAATTATGTTTATGAATTCCTTTATCTTATATGAATTGATTTATGATGTCATGATGTTTCAAGAATCCCATTTTTATTACATGGGTTATGCGATGATGTATGATTTATGATTTTGTGGCACACATAAGAAAGGATTCATTAAGAGATGGGTGGGACCTATATCTCCCTCCAATGCATTGGGTAATGATTTTATATCTCATGAGATAGACATGGCTGGAATGGTAGGTTATACCGGTTCAGTGAAACAGGACTGAAACGAGGACTACTCGATTCAGAAAGGGACTTTGTCCACTAAGATAGTCTTGGCAATGAGTCTTGACTAACAAGAAATGATCCTCTATGATTATGTGTGTATGCCACAAAGTTCCATGTTTTATGTTATGATTATTGTGATTACATTTCACTGCCATGATTTATCCTATGTTATGAAATTATTCTCTCTTTTGCAGGTTATGATTTCCAAAATGTTATGTTCTTATGAATATGATGTGATTGATATTTCTTTTGTTTACCCTTACTGAGCATTTGAGCTCACCCTTTTATGTTTTCTTTTCCCCAGGATATAAAGAAAGGTTTTAGGTAAAAAAAAAGGAAGATCTTTATGGGAGATGTTGAAGATCTTTCACCACGATTAGAAGATTATAGTCCGAGTTTCCAAAGACACTAAACTATTACGGTCCTTGTGTGTGTGTTTTTGTAATGTACTAAGTATTCCGCAAAAGTAATGTAAAGTCCATGTACGTCAGGCTTCGGGTCTTTACATACTTTCTCCTAATCATGTTTTCCATCACTCTCCATAAGAACATGAAACATAGTTTCTCCTAATTATCCACGTTTTCATGAAATACTTTTATATGTAATCTTGGGTGACCTATTTACTTCTTATTCTTTATTTTAAAGTGATAGTTTTATTAACTCTTTTTCATATGTGAGGATTTCAATGATATTTTTTAGCCCAATTTTAAAATTGCAAGGACACAATTTCCATAAAGGGGAAGGATGTAACATCCCAGGTTAATAAAGAATATGATGTTTTCATATATATTAATATTTTTTAATTAAATAATAATTTTACATTAAAGGTAAATCTTTGTTTGATGGATTACCTGGTAGGAAACAAGGGGTTTCTCTGAAATCTCATGTTGCACAAAAGGCTAAGTCATACTGAAAAATAATAATATAATATTATTTTAAATGGTTGTTAGCTCCTTATCATTGTCTTGGCGGGAATGAATAGAAATAATTGTAATATGATTATACATATTTTTTAAATGTTCTAACATTTATCCATTAAAATTTAAGGGCTTAAAATGAGAATGAATCCAATTTTAAACATAAATACTCTAATATTTCTGAAAGGTAGTTATACGGTCTTTTGATGGAAAATAAATTTTAAATATTCCCTTTTCACTTTTATATGTTTATTTAGACAAAATACACATCTTCTATAGAAGAGTGATATCAATATTTACTTTGGGTAAATTGTGGGTATTTTTCTAATAATGTTTATTTTTTATTGCATAGTGAGAAGTACTGGATTTTATGTCAAAACTATCAATTCATATGATTTATTTATAAAGTTATATTTTCTTTTTTAAATTGTATTAAAATTTAATTAGATTATATTTTTACCATTTAATCCAATAATGGTCATAATAAGTAATTTCACTATTAAATTGGACATAAACACAGGTCAATCGTTTGATAGTTTTTACATATTAAAAACACGCTTTCTAGTTTTAGCAATGGAAAGTAATTTTGAATTATCAATGAAACATTTATATTTTGAATTTGGTAAAAAAATAAATTATTTTTTAATTTTGAATATAAAAATTAGCTTTGGGTGAATTTTTGGTATTTTTTCTAAAAATATTCAATTTTTGATTAATAGTGAAAAACAGTACAATTTAGTTAAAAACCAACATTATCATTTAAATGATTTTTTAATGATTTTTTGAAATTAATATCAAAAATCAGACTGACATGGTTTTCCTCATAAATTATAATTTTGTTCAATAGGAATAAAAATAAATTTTTTGATCAGTAAATTTTAATTTTTATTTACCGCGCTTAAAAGTAAATGGGGTTATTCAATGAAAATATAATTTAATTATAATGTAAAATTACCTTAAAACTTTTCGTAACATTATTATATGAGTTTTGGAAGTCCAATACAATCCTTGGGTATAAATTTTTTCATTTTTAATCCATTTAGGAAAGATAATGACATTAATAACTTTTTTATTAATAGTAAAAATAAAAATATCATAAACATGTATTGATTTTTCAAAACAATTTAAATGTAGGGATATATAATTGATATCTTCAACTATAAATACTCATTATAAATATTAAATGATTTTTTACATCACTTTATTTTATTTATAATTTTTTAACATCATATAAATAAATTTATTTATGACAGAATGATGATATAATGATTACCTCATTAATGAATGTTTTAAATAAATGAGGTTATAAATAATAAAATAAATTTATTTTGAAACATTTTATTCCATAAAATTTTTTTAGAGATTTGGATGACTTGTTATGTTTTAATTAATGAATTTTTTTAGAAGGAATCATGTTTTTTTGTATTTTTTAAATAGTCAGGATATGAATAATATAAAAATTGACATAAATGAGTTTTTAAATAAATTAATATTTTATATAATGATAAAATAGTCATAAAAACTAAAAATGCATCCAAATATCATATATCATGTTTATAATGTCATTAATGATCCATTTTGGGACTCTGGGATTTTTATAGTAAATATATTAACCATATAGTTTGAATATACAACAAGACATGGTAAAAGATAATTTAGTTAACAAAGGGTTAAATAAAAAAAGATAAGGATAAAAAAAGATCCAAAACCTATGAAATTATAATTGGATGAATTTATTTCGACCTACATTCATCTTTTATTCAAATTTAATGAGTTTTGGATCTTTTGAAATCAAAAATCATTTTACAATAAAATAATAATTTCATCCTTTCCTTAAGAGCCCCTCCTCCCACTTATAAAACGACACCACTTATAACCCATTACCCACACCGATCAAGACCCTTTTATCATCCATAATATTCCAATATAATCTTCAAACATGACTACATTCATCATATAAGACTTAACATAATCATAAGGAACATTGAGAAATCCATTTGGTTCAAAACAAAGGGAGTTACCCAATTTAAAGGTGACACATTCCCTCAAGTTCACTTCTTTTATTTTACTTCTTCAATCCCTATTCTCTTATTATTAATTGTTTAAATAACAAAAACAGTATCCTAAATTTAATTTTTTTTAATTTGAGATGTATTTCAACTAAACATACCCACACCTCCGTCTAATTGGTAATGAACATAGGGTTTCTTTGTACGGCGAACCGATGCGTCACGAAACAATGATTAATCAATTTTACCCCACCACCACTCACGGTGGCCATTATGAAGCCCATATTATTATATATGATATATATTATGTTTATTTTATATCTATGATTCTGTAATTATCATTTTTAACATATCTTTATGCTTTTCAGGTTTTATGAATATGATAATTTCATTTGAGGAAGTGCGGACTACCGCCACATCAAAGTGATATGGCTCGTTAATACTATACATGGAACATATAAGGGATGTGGTTAATTAACATATTTAATGTATATAAAATATGATATTATACAGGAATAATTTTATTCTAATTTATCATTTTTTTTCTATTAGTTTAAAAATTATAAACAATTAAATGAAAGTAGCATTCATGTGTATGTACGGTTTACCGTCTCCATGAATGATGCATTTCATTTTCATATATCCAAATTATATGAGATATTTTAAATAAATATATAATTTATATATATTATATAAATTATATATAAATAATTTATATTATTATTGTGATAATGGACTTTTTACCCCCACAAACCATTGGTAATTATAACATGTTCATTTTCAATGCAAGTTCTGAACGTCAACAAAATGTCCAATATGAACTCAAATAATTATCTAATTGATATTTCAAGGTAATAAGTGATAAAAAGGGAATAAAATAAATGAAAAAGGTTTTAAATATTTTAGAAATTGACTTATGATTATTATTCAGGATGAACAAGGAACATACAAGACATGTCATACTTGAGGTAAGAGGTTTTCATCTAACTGTTTATTCCCATGACATTCATGGAATATTTTCCACAATATCATTTTTGTGGTGTATGTACTTCATATGATTGTATTAATTGACTAATATATTTTAATTTATGGTTATTTACATCTTGATTGTATAATCCTTCTTTCATTTGGTGTATATTTTGTACGTTGCCAAATTGGTATGGGAACTTTTCGCTCTCCTCTTTTATTCAAAGATGTCTTTTACGTTATGTCTTCCAAATATACATTTTATTATGTTGGGATATTATATTATATATCATCATTTCCATAAATTTTATTTCCATGTGATGAGAGATCCTATTCTCTTTCATTAACTCATTTTTATTTGAATTTTAAAGTGACGTATTTTGTTTTTCGAATTTCGATAAGAGAACTTCTTAACACTATTTCAATTCTTTAGGTTGAACTTATACATCATGATTATGTCATGCTAGAACTATGTGTGAATGACCTGTGATTATTTTACACTTAATATCCACATATATTGTGTGTATTGTTATTTTTTACACATAATTAAGTCGTTGATTTGTCCTTAATTCTAAGGATATGATCTTTTCAAGTGACACTGTCTCAATTTATATTCCATTAAGACTAATTTGTTGTTACACTCCAAATCAATTTTATATGGTGTATATACTTCAAATTGACATATTATATCATGAATATCCTTATTTTCATTATATTAAATTTTTTATTAATGTTATTCCTCAATTTTATTCAACTGCCTCTCCTTTGGTTAGGAACTCTTTAACAAAAATATCATTTTAAATGTTTTGAAGATTTATTTTTCTTAATAATAATTATTAATTTCAATGTTTTATAAATAGTTTTAAGGATTTATTTATATGGACATGAATTTTTGGAAATTAATATTTCATTCAAAATCTTCAATGTGGTATCAGACACTATTAATAGAAAATCACTTTATAATTTTTTTTAAATTGTTTAAAAAATGTTTTGAGAAAGCATTGATTATATCAATATATTGAAATGATATATTTTGATTGGAATGTGGAAATATTATATTGACTTTATTATTGTTTGATTTTTTATGAAAGTGTTATGGTTGTTGGGCATTATTTAAGTATATAGGTGGTTCCATGATAAACCTAGGGCAGGTGAGCGTGAGATAGCTCTCCAATACATTAGGTAGTGTGACAGCGGTAAACATTAATGTTTCTACTAATAGATTTATGGAATATATTGTGATGGGTTTTCCATGTGTAACTCCCTATGTAGCTGTGAATGGTAAAAGGTATGTATGTTATGGTTGCAGCAAATAACCCTTATGATTTAAGATTTTTGTGGTTTTATTCATAAATATTATGATTTTGTGAGGTATGATAAAGCTATTATTTTTTAAGAATAAAATGAATGATTTCTTTTATTGGAATATATTCATGGACTAATGTTTTCCATCCTTATTTTATATCCCCTACTATGATTTTTATGCTCATCCCATGTTTTTAAATTTATTCGACATTACTTAAAGATAAATTGGGTCAAGAATGGGATCAATGAAAATTCATGCTCTCTAAAAGATGGAATGACATGTGTTTCTATTTTTAAGAGTTTTTTATGTGAAAAAATATGGACAGTGTAGAAGTGTATACATTATAATTTTTGGAATGTAATGTTATAGTTACGTCCCAATTCTATAAATCTCTGAACCAAAAAAGATCCTTAATTTAAATTATTAACATAATATTTTATTATCTAATGTTTAATGCTGTGGCCTTATTCCTTTTACCTATGTTAAGGCTACTAGGATTAATAGAGGGAGTTTGGGAGATTTTTTTCATAGAGGGTGGATGAGAAAAGGGGCTTGAGTGGTGTGAATAAAGTGGTGGAGATGATGTTCTTTTATAAGAGGGAGGATGGGCACATTAGGAAGGTATTGGAATAATTTTTTTTTATTGAAAAACGATTTTCATATTCAAATGGTCTCAAAGACATTTATTTATAAGATATGGTGTTGCGGGGTAAAACCCCCAAAACCAAATGGTTTTATATATTTCTAGAGCACAAATTTAACCTTATCTTTTAACTTTAACCGTAAGATAACTAATTTGACTCTTACCATATATTCTTGTATATTCATAATATATGGTTAATATAGTTACTATAGAATTATAATTTAACCTCAAGTGTTTAATTGATGAAATTTTATACATTATCTAATTCGTTTTTCTGAATCGTCGGGTTTTAGGACTAATATATCATTTAATGTAATAGTATTTTTTTAAAAATTCATTTATGACAATTATTATTCTATTTATATCATGACCTTCAAAAATTACATAACACCATTATTTTTTAAAAAAAAATCATTAATTAATTGATAATAAGTCATACTCATCTCTATATGTCGTGGATGGCATAAAGTGTTTCAAAATAAATTTATATTACTATTTATAATCGAATTTATTTAAATCATTAATCAATAAGGTAATCACTACATCATCATTATGTCATAAAAAAAATTATTTCTATGTTGTCTAAAAATTATAAATAAACTACAATAATGTTGGAAATATTTTTATATTTCTAATGACTATTTATAGTCCAATGTATCACTTATATAACCACATAAAAATTATTTTTCTAAAAGGTACATGTTTATGTTGCATTTTTTGTTACTTTAAATTTATTCTTAGAAAATGAAATTTTCACATCCAAGTTGCTCCATGTGGTCCCAAAATTGACTCATGAATTCCCATAGTCTAAATATATCATACAATCGAATTAAGACACATGTACGAGTACTTTAATATTATTATAATATTATTTTTTAAACATATTTACCAGATTTACCTTTTAACCATGGAAAATAAAATAATTACTAATGTTACTCTTCATAATGTTTAAAACTAAAAGCCACCTATTTAAACAAAATGGACCCCCAAATTCTAAACAGAAAATATCTTTTTCCATATTCAATACACATAATTGGGAAAAATTAATTTAATTTCAATTCTCATTTTAAAATCCAAAAAACAGGTTTTCAAGATGTAATAACTATCCAAAGATTCGCATGTGTTCTTGTCCAATGTAAAATCAAGATTACATCAAATAACAATAGTTTGATTAAATTATAAAAATATAATCCAATTATACTTTAAAAATAAATAAAGGACTACCTAAATATATAAATAAATTAAATGAAAAGAATTTTTTGAGTTAAACTTTAGTATTTTTCACTATTAATAAAAAAACAAGCTTTATTAGAAAATAATCATAATTTCATAAAAAGTAAATATTGATGTCCCTATTCTATAAAATATTTTTATTTTATCAAATAGAACACAAAAAAGTTACAACAAATATATTTTAAATGGGTTCTCTATCAAATGGCGATAAAAATACATTTTTAGAAAAATAATTATTTTATTCTAAAAATGGAATTTATTCTTATATCATATCTTGAAAAAATATTAGCTAAATTTAAAAAATTATGTTGAATATATATATATTATAATTTTCATTAAATTAGTATCCACAAATATTAATTTGGAAAAAATTATTCTCTTTTAAATAGGGATTTCATAAAAACACATCCTTTATATTTAATTGGTTTTTATTTCCATTTCTAATAAATTTGGTAACCAATGAATCATTATTTAAACCTGAGTGAAAAAAATTTCAAAATTCATTTGATTATATTCATTATCTTTATTACAATAGATAGGAATGAACAACCATTTAAAATAATAATTTTATTACTATATTATTTTTCGTTATATATCAATGATCTATGCAACATATGATTTCGGAGAAACCAATTGCTGCATGTCATGTACGCTATCAGAAAAAATAATCCACTTTAACTTAAAATTAATATCTTATTATAAGTATTAATAGAAATAAAAAATTATTATTCTATAAATACCTAGGTCATTCCATTAATTTAATTGTAAAAATCCATATATAAGGTTAACTACATGATTTCCTCAAAACCAGTTTTTCTTACTATGAA
Source organism: Viscum album (assembly GCA_963277665.1). Taxonomy (NCBI): domain Eukaryota; kingdom Viridiplantae; phylum Streptophyta; class Magnoliopsida; order Santalales; family Viscaceae; genus Viscum; species Viscum album. Next base: position 1,528,347,940 of record OY728120.1, on the reverse strand, counting down.
ACTAATGGAAAATAACAACATAAATATATTTATCCCCGAGCATATCTATATTTAAACTGACACAAGAGTAATGTAAATTTAAATAAAATATATGGTTAGGGTGGCATATTGGGGGTCATAATTCTCCCAAATATCCACTTTACCAACACAAAAATACATATGTCACATTAGTAGGTAATGGAAAAAATTCAATGAATATTTTGAATCAAATTCTATGAATGATCCCAAAGGATGAAGGAACACCAAAAAAATATCCCTCAAATAAAATATAAATCCTAGAATAATATGGATAATACTCAGATAAAAAACAAGAATGTAGTAATGTAAAAATTAAAAAATTATATTCTAAAAGATTCAATAATAGGGAGACCTAAGAAAATTCTTCCCACCATTTAGAATTATTCTATAATAGTTAAACAATGATAACAAATCTTTAATAAAATGTGACCCTCATTAGGAATCCACAATCCAAAACATCCCCAATGGTAGATAACAATTTTTACCATCCACTTCTAACCATAAATGAATAGCTCAAAATCAAAACTGATGAATAATTATAATATATATATAAGAACCTTTTGAGGACCACAATCAAACACTTGTATCATTGATATAAATAATGGTTCTAACCATAGGGTAATTAATGAAATATAATGAAATATTACGTCCAATAACAAAAAACAATATCACAGAATGATCCAATTAAGAACTCAGTATGGAAGAACCAATGGTAGAACCAGAAACAAACTACATTTCCTATTTCTATAGAACATATAAAAGTTATTCCCATATATTATAAATAAAATTAATACCCAAACTACAGCTTATTCCATAAAGATTAAACCCCGATTAATATTGACCAATAAGGTATGAAAATATCAAAAAATGAACATATCTTATAAATATGAATAAAAAATAGAACTCAGAGGATGCATCAAATAACCACTCATCAAAAATGTAAAATATCTCCAAAAACTATTGGAAAACATCTTAAAATAAATAATTACCTCATGTTAAATTTATAATCTATGTATTCTAGAAAAATGAACCTATATCTTTAAACTACATATCCATTTCTCATGGATTAAACTACTCAATGTATGTGGTTCAAAAAAATCCATTGGAGAAACACTACATGGGTAACTACAAGACACACTAAAAATAAGAAAAAACTACTCCTTCCATTACACATTATTTTAATAAGTGATAAAACAAGAAAGCATAAAATCTCCACAATATAATAATCATACCATTAACCAATAAGTTAATTATAATATTATTCTATAAAAACCATTAAATGAACACCATCCATTCATAACTCGTAAATCAGACCATTCCTCAAGATTTAAAAAAGATTTGCAGAATTCTTTTTTTGATTCCACATTCCCCTTTATAGTATTTTAAAAAAAAATTAGATACCATTCCCAAAAATGAATCCAAAACTGTGGGCAAAACTTCTTGAATCTAAATTCAAAAATTAATAATTTCATTTAAAAACATTTTTTATTGGAAAATAACAACCACATAATTCACATCAAAAAAACTATCCAAGGGTAAAATATTTCACAATCCAAAAACCCTATTTTCAAAATTCACCAACATCCCATAATATAAAAACCCTAAAAATCAAAATTACACATAAATTTTGAAAAACCAAGAAATCACATTTAACCACTCTTTCAAAAGAAATTATTTTCAAATGATGGTATTGGTTAATAAAACATCTTTTAGGATACCCATTCATTTAAAAAAACCTAAACCACATAAAACATTAAATAAATTATGTTCTCTTCATTAAAAAATAAAATTTCTCCCAACACCTCCATCATAAAATTGATTTTAAAACTAAAAACATCATCAACTATTTTAAAACAAAAAAAAATTTATCTATAAAACAAATGAAATTAGAGATACCCCACCATATTTAGTTTTTTAAGACCCAATTATATTTTTAATTGTGTATTACCATCCAAATTTCATGAAAAACACTCTCCATGTTTATAAATAAATCAACCACTACAAAAACATTCCAGAAAACGAAATTAATTTATAAACACCACTTCTATCCTCATTTAAATTTGAAAACATTTTTAGATCATCAAATCCATTTTTTAAACACACAAAATACAATTCTAACAACAAAATCATAAATAAACAATTATGGATCCTACATGTAAAATGAAATAGAATCTAATGAACCCTTCATAGGACTCACCATAATAATTTTCACATTCTCCATCCCATTCTAGGAAATTACATTGTCCATCAGTCTAAATAGAAAAGCCTAGTGTTGTGGGAAACCATACTCATCTACATCGCAACGTATTTAGATATGTTCCAAACATATAGATATCCCTATTTTGTGTCTAAGATTAAACACAATGAAATTTAATTGTTCTTTGGTCTTGTAATCCATCCCCATACATTATTAACTTTTTTTGTCTTCATCAAAAAAACCCTATGATGTTCCATCAGTCAACACAATCTACACAAACAAGGATCAGTGAATTTAAACCATATTTGAAAAAACATAATCCAAGAAAATAATTTGGAAAACAATATTCATTGAAAAATAATTAATACCCATTGAAAAATGAGGCTTTTAATGGAAAGTAGATTATGGAAATCTTCATATACCTACCTAACATGTCCCGACATCGTAATATCCAATAAAATAACTCCTAAAAAGTAAATATATATCTTTTATATCATTGGACCATCTGAGAATCTCGGCTCCTATAATATTTTTAATGAACTATATAGACAATCAATATGAACTATCTCTTTATGTAGACCACAACTTGGCTGATGGGCTATCCCAATACCCATAGACTGATATCATTTTCATAGCTATCACATATTAATTATCAGGTATTAATCTCCCATAATAAAATATTATAAATATCATATATAATAAAATAGATAACCATCAAATCATGGTACACTAAATTTACATGGATTAAAAACATAAAAATTACACCATTCCGGAGGAATAAATGAAAAAATATATAAAAAATATGAATTTGAAAACATACATTACTCTAAATAGTATATAATCATCTTGAAACCAAAATAATTCCATAAACCACTCTATTGAATGTCTCAGCGACCCTGGGTGACCATCTAATATAAGATATATTTATCCCTATATTCATATCAATTAATATCATGGTTACTCAATATAATATAAAAATTCTCATTGATTACCCCAATGGATAACCATCTAGTAGTTAAAACCTACAATGTATATAAAATTTGTCAGAGATATATATACCAATAGTTCACTTCCCATAGAGTTTATGAAATTCATATTTTATTAAAAATCATAAATTCTTGATTGAATATACAAACCAAAAATTTATTTTTTCACCATAATATCTATAAGTGAAACACAATATATGGTTTTATTATTTAGTTACAGAAAACATGGAAAAACATTTATAAATAGTAATTGAACATCCGTCCTAAAACCATACCATCAAATATAAAAATATATTAAATAATTTCATTTTAATACATCCAAAATAAATAAATCATCCTATGTAACAAAAATTCATTCATTACAATTTATTACTAATATATATCATAATATCTTAGTAAAAACATTACCTTCATTTAATGAACACACATTTTTCATCGATGTAAAATATTTTAATAGAAACTGAAAAATAAATTTTTACATTTCATTGATTGAAAATGTTCCTTAAAATCCATTTTAAAGTCACATGAAATGATTTCTATATGATTATTAATATGGAAATGAATAAAACAACCACCATTATATTAGTGTAGCATGATAAGAAGAAAAAGAAAATAATACATAGGAGTCTTGTAATCATACAATAAGTGGTGTATATAAACAAAATAAATTTATATATCACATATGTGATTCTAAATATAATCCTAGAATCATGGAAATATACCTATCTCTACATTAATAAAAACATGAACTTATGAATATGAATATAGGATGACATTGAAATACATGCCCATGTCTCAATATTCAAGTAAAATAATAATATTCCATCATGTCCATGGAGATCCACAATAACACCAATTTTTTTTTAATAATATGGGGTTTTGAAAAAATATATATTTATCTCATTAGGTCTAATGGAACACATATACCTTGTTAGTACATAATCATAACATGGTATTTCATAGATAAAGATCATCTATTATCACACTTTTACACATTCTGAATCAAAATATGATGATAGAATTCAATTAATGACATAATTAAGCCTTTTATCATTTCAAAAACAAATCAGATATATATTTCCTCAACTCCATAGAGCTCAAAAATATCACACACTTACATACATATCAATTATTTAAAACTTCTTCACCAAACTATAAAACAAACTATTATAAAAATAAAACAAATATGGTCTCCAAACAATTGGGAAAACTAATTATTTATGATTTTCTATAAGAGTATTCTTAAATAAGTTTGGAAAAAAAATCCCACACACACCATCTCAGATGCCAACCATGCTAATGGGATGACCAAAAAACTACCTCTCGTGATTTATCCACAAGGTATAAAACCCATTTCCATCCATGTGAATCCACTATTTTAAATTTTTCAGAGCTTTCCATAATCACTTAAATGGTTTTTCATAACAGCACAGAGGTCATTCACCACTACCCTTATGCACAAAATACATGAATGATTTTCACTACACATCATATAGGTTGGACTAAACTGTTCACTAACTATTTCAACCAACCATGTATCTTAAACAATGACCTTAAAACACACTTCATAAGGGTAACTAGATGATTTCCATTTTACGATGCATGAATATCATTATGATTGGTACTAATAATTAAAAATTAATAAATTACACAATAATTATAACAAATTAAATCATAAAAAAGTTAACGTAATGTAAAATAAAATGTAATTAGATGTGTTTTTTATAATTATCCTTAACATGCCACATTTAACACTAGAAAGTTCCATGTTAATTTATAAGAAAATAGAAAAAAAATAAATAATAAAGTATTCAATTATATACCATGGATGATCTTGATATAAGAAAGAATATCAAACTAAAATTATCTCTAAATATTAAAACTTCAAAAATACAAAGTGAATCTCTAAAATATATGGAGAAAAAACAAGAATATTTTTATGTAAATCCCATATTGAAGAAGATATAATAACACAAAGAAAATACATAGGTATCCCTGCTATTTAGAATTGTTCTATAATGGGGGAATAAGAACAACCAATATTCTATATAAATATCTCTTTACAATGTAACCAAAATCTCAGACATCCGTAAAAGGTTTTATAAAATCATATAAGCCACTTCCTATGAATAAAAAGTTAATGTTAATAAAAAAGAAATTTCAATTTTAACTAATATTTTTTATTATATTCATTATATTCACATAAATTATATTAGTTTTATAAGATTTTACAAATAAAAACAATATATTTTAATTATAATTACATCTTTTTCTAGGTATTATATGGATTGATTTAAATGTTTGAATTTTAAATAGTAGATATTTAATTTTATAAAATATCTTCTTTTTTTATATTAATATAAAAATATATTTCAGGGTTTATTTTTAATATTTTTTTTATTTTTTATTGAATAGTGTGAAATATATTTTTTTATAAATTTTTTATTTTCATTTAATTATTTAAAATTTTATACTATATTCAGTATTTTCTAAATTGAATTTAATTCCATTTTAATATCTATGAAATAATTAATTCCATATAAATAAACATTATTATTTATTTTAGTAAAAATTAATTTTTATGTTGGAATTGAAATTTTTTTAGGAAATAATTTATTATGACATTTTTGTTATTAAAAATTAATTTCTTGTTCTTTTTATAAATAAATAATTAGAAATATATTTGGAATTGTTATGGTAAAATATGATAATTTTTTCAGTTTTATTTTAATTTTAATTGAATAATATCTATGAGAAAATAGTATCCCCCAGTAAATGATAAAATAAGAAAATTTTGGTTAAACATAATTTAAAAGTTTAAAAAAATAACATTTTAATTCTTATTATTTGAGATAATTAAAACACTTATCACATTAAAAAAATATCTCATATTTTTCACATTCCCCATAGTAATAAATTTATATTATTTATAAGTTATGAAATTATACATGTCTGACACTCCCCTCACATAAATAAGGGAACCATCTATACTATCTTCTTCACAGCTCATTGATCCATTTATCATGAAAAATACCTACCCTAAAACATTATCAACAATCCACCCCATGTTCTAGCTATAATTATTTAACCAAAATTCCAACTTAGAATTCGTGTGGTGTATTCCAAATGAGGTTATTCAAAAAGGTGTATAATAGTTACCTTAGTATTTTCAGGTCTATTTATTATTCTAACTCAATAAAATAATATTTAAACATTATTATATCATAACTTAGTTATATTATATGATCCATAAATTCTGTTACTATGGAAAAACCGATTTTCATCGATTTTTCCCTCATATATGAAATTAACAAATAGTTCATGTGTACATATAGACTGCCATCTAAATGAAGTGATTTGTTTTTTTCTTTATCACCACCTCGCATGGGTGGTTATTATGATAGTTTTAATGGATTATTTTATATATTATAAATAATTAGGATTCTATAAAATAAAATAAAACATACATACATAACCTTTAATTTTTTGGAAATTGATAAATTCAATTGTGCATACATGTCAACTAACACCCCCATGAAGTGATGGGATTCATTATTCATGTAAGAATTTTTGGATTTGATATGATATTTTTTTTAATGTTTATAAATTTTAACTTTTTGTGATTTTTATTCTTTATATCATGTAACATTGACCCCTTGACAATAGTAAACCATCCATTCTGGTTTTTTGTATTATGAACCCAATGTATTAAAAACATTGGACATGAACATAACGTATATAGTAACTAGATAATGTAGGGTAATAAAAGATATAAACGGGATGATAAAAACAATATAAAAAAATATAAAAAAAATTTCTAATAAAATAACTATTTAATATATTTTTTATTTTATAGGAGATCAAGTGTCTACGTGGTGATTCCATCTCAAAGAAAGTGATTTTTCATCACTAACCTATTGGAATATAATCTATTAAAATATTTTTCATTCGATTAATTTTAATTTTAAATGATTCATTATTTTTTATTTTTATAATACATTAATTTTTAAAGAAATTTATGAACTAATTTTCACATTCTTAAAAAATGTTTTAAAAATGAATATTTTTATCATTTAACATACATTTGACTTTTAAATAATTTTTACAATGGGAAAAAAGAATTTTTTAACATATATATGATTATATTAATTTCCTAAAATCATGAATATTATTCATTAGGAAGAGTAATCAAAACAATTTTATGATTTTTAAATACAAGAATATTTATCATTATTCAAGGAAATATTTTATTATATAATTTCCAATGATAATGGAATTCTATCATTATTTTTACATTAATTTATAATGTGCCTCTACCTATTTGTAAAATAAAATAATTTCTAGGACACTGTAATTGAAATGGAAGATTATATTTTAGTAATATTATATTCCTTGTATAATGGTTATTATGATGGGTGAGCCTGATATATTTTCATAAATGCAATGGGTAACGATTTCCTTCTCTAAGAAATATAAATTTGAATTAACAAAGTAAATTATTCCATTTGTAGTAGTCTTGTAAGTGAAATATTGAGATGATTTCACTAGAATACTACATGAATTTTCTATTCCTATAAATGATTTTCATTGATTTCTTAAATTTCATAGGGAAATATAATTTTGATTTCATTAATGGAATGTTTATACCCACATTATAGGTGAAAAGGTTGTTTTTGTGGAATATTTTTTCATGGGTACTCATGCATTACATGAAACGAGTATGATTTTGATTTTTACATTATGATATGTTTTTATATTATTTATAAAAATATTTAGGAAGTGTCGTTATTTTCATGAGTATGTAAATGTTTATTTAAAGATCATGATTACTTATATAAAAGGAAACATTCCAATAAAATATGTTGATTTTCTCTATGGACTAACTGGTTTCTTTATTTAATTATTGCTTTCTGATATTTTTTCATATATCTCACATTTTCAAATTTTAATGCTAAGGATTAATGATGTGTCTGTATCTATAGAATGATATATCAATTTTATATGAAACTTTATCCTCAAAGTTGTTGAATATTTTTTAAGGAAACATGAGTTAAAATATAAAAATCATGTTCTATGGTGAATATTTATTTTTTGTGGATGTGTACATTTTTTTAAAGGATATGTTATTAAATAGTTCTCATAATTCAATAAATATCTAAAATTGTAATGTCATGGGAATGTATAAAAATTTAATCCATTATATTAAAATCACAATTTTATGTGGACTAAGGTACTGATTTTTATATTTTGTATCAAAATATTGTTTAGAAAACTTCAGAGTTTAGGATATTATTAAAAAGATACATCTAATGGATTACAATATATATATTTTTTATCATTATAATGATTTTAGGGATTCTTTCTTGATTCATTAATCAGTTCCAATTTCACAAAGAGTTTCCATTGAGGAAATACGGTGACTAAAATGGAATGGAATAAATAGTATAATATACTAATAAATTATCAATATTGAAATAATTTTTTGGGACATAATTGTTTATATGTTATTTAAATTAGTTGAAGCTATCTTTTAATTGTGGTACGAATTCTATATTGAAAATTAAGTCATTATAGAGGAACAGTTTTTTATTGGGTCATTTCATTAGATAGTACCCTCCGATATTTAGTAAAATCTAGGAACTAGTAGTAGATGAAGTATGGATCAATGATCATGAAAATATTTCCTATGATTTGGGCTTTTCTTAATGTCAGAATGTGAATACATCCATTTATCATTTTAGTGTGAATCTAATAAATAGTGGTCATTGTTTAACATACTATGGAGAAATATGAGATTGATGTAATTGACTAATTATAATTTTTGAATATTTTCCATGAAGAAATTTTTTCTATTGTTGTTTTCCTTATAAGGGAAGGGATAGTTTTTCATTTGGAACAAAATATTGAAGAAATTGTTTCAAACTAGAAAGATCATTTTAATAATTTTTCAAAATTATAACAAAAAATAATTCTAGGCCAGGTTATTATAATATAAAACGTTTTCATTGAATTGAAACAAATTTTTGGATGATAACTATCATTTCATGAATTTAAAACCTATAAAAAATTATGATGTTTTAAGAACACAGTAGTACAAAAATTACATATCTTGTCGGCCTTTTAATTTTAGTTATTTATAATTGACCTGAAAATATTTTTAAATTTATTTATCATATCAGTAATATTATAATTGATGTAAAAAGTGAATTATATTGATTTATGACCTATCTTAATATATAAACAATGTGACAAATCATGTATCATAATTTATCACATCAGTTTTTCTACAACAGAAGTGTTAATGAAAATTGTTTTAAGTCTGTTATATAATAATTAATGTTATTAATCATTTTAGAACACCAATTTTATAATAACCAATGTGTTAAATCATTTAAATTTTTTATGAATCAGTGTTTTTATCATTGATGAGTTTTTTATTTGGGTGATATCTACTCGGTTCTCTCTCATGTGGATAACCTTGAATCGATTCTTGATCTCGGTTCCAACAACATCATTTCTCCATGTTCATTCATCATCTTTTTCTCCGACACATCTAAATGATCAACTCACAACCCTCAGTTATCATAAAATCCCTTGATTTTATTAGTTCTATTTCATGGATTCCCTAAATTTTTGTTTATTGATTTTAGTTTCTAAAATATCACAACATCTTTTTTAATTACTTCATGTTATGAAATTTCATTCCAAGCATGTAAGGATGTAAGTGTTCAATACATGTGAAAATTTATGTCAGTCATGGTTAGAATTCTAAATACACACTATGTATTCATTGAAAGTACATGTTTCATGAATTTAATTATATTTATTTCTTTTTTAGGAATTCCTCATTTTTTGAATAGATAAATTATTTGATTCCAACAAGGTGATCCCATGTGAGGTTTCAATTTGATGGTAAATATAGTGGATGTTCTGAAACTACCAAAATTTCCCACAAATGGCATTCCATTATTATTTTTCTCATATAGGTTATACAAATATTTTTATAATGACTGCATTTCTTAGGTAGAATTCATGTATCAATGTTACCTTTGCAAAAAAAATATAACCTATAGATAATAGTTTATTTATTCAGATGAGAGAATTCTCTAAAGAAGATTTGGTTTTCACAATAGAAATAATACAATTAAATTATGTAACCCTTAGAAATTATTCATTGAGAAAATATCCTAAAATATTTTTAAAATATAGTGTGGCGTAATATTTTAGTTAATTACAATATTCCTTTAAGGGTTTCACTATAATTTATTGATTTTTTTAAAGTTAAATTGACATAAAAATTTTGTGATGGGTTAATAATACATCACACTAGTGGATGATGAATTATTTTTACATTTTGGTTTTATACCTTATTGGTAAAAAATAATATGATTATAATTTTCAAATACAAATTTAATTGTTTTATCTTTCAAACTCATGTAATATTCATATAATGATATATTCATATAAATATAAAATCGGCATATCTAACTATAATTTAATTTTTAAATTATTTAACGGCATATATTTTGATAGTTTATCATTTATATTTAATCATATCATATTTTATTTTGTAGAATTTTTAATTATATTTTTCAAAAAAAATTATATTTACGTTTATATTTAAAAATATTCTTACTTTAAAATTATGACATATTTCTTATAAATATAAAATTATCTTATCTTAAAAATATATATAATTTTGATATTTGTTATAGGTAATAATGTGTCCCTGTTCAATTATTGCGCAATGAATGAGTGATGAATATGTTGAAGGTGTTGACTAATTTTGGTAATTTTCTTAACAAAATGTGCCAAACAATAACATGTTTTTTGGTACATGCTGGAAATGAATAAATATGAAGATATTGAAATTCATAGAGACCAATAAAATTTATTTTTTCATCTTTTCATTCCTAATTACATCCCATGGATTTGGAACTTTGATATTGATAGAATTTCATATCTAATAATGATTATACTTTACAAGATGATAACTCTTATGTAATTGAAGAAATGATTCATGATATAGATTCAAAAAAATTGAGAAGGAACAAAAAAATATGTGATTATATGGTGATGCTAAAAACCCATTGTTTCCTATTGGTATGTATTTTACAATTTTATCATCAGTGTTTATGTTGATTAACGTAAAGGCAGGACATGGATGGAGTTGAAAGAGTTTTATAGTGCTACTACAATTATAGAAATATATTCTTCATAAATAAAACAATAATATAGATTCTTATTATATATAAATTATTGTATTATTCCAGAAGGGATTGGGGTATATGAAAATACATTACTTTCTAAATAAATTTGTGATATATCAGTAGCAATATGAATTTTTTTTAAAGCTTCCTAAATAGTGGTCATCATGGAATATTTTTTTTTTAAAATAATAGGCTGATTTAGAGTCTAAAGAGTCCCTTGCGAAGGTATTTTGATATCATCCTATAAATTTCCATAGTAGATGAAAATTGATTAGTAGTTTCTTATATTTGTAAATGATGTTTTAAATCTCCGAATTGGGTTGTGCACAGACAGATTGAATACATATTTAAACATTAGTATAACACATAAATCATGTAATTTATTATTGGTAATTTAAAACCTATCTCAAGATGTTTATTTGAAGTTTAATTATTTCATGTTGAGTTTGATGATCAATGGACCAAAGAAGACCAAAAATGATATTGATGTTTTGTTATCACAAATTAATTAATGATTTGAAACTCTTATGGAAGGATGGTGTTAAGGTTAATTATTCTTAAAAAATGGATTATTTTTAACTTCATGAAATGATTATGTTCACTATTATTGGATTCAAAGCATATGGAAGTTTTTCTAGATAGTGTTAAGGGGAATAAAGCATCATCAATTTGATAACAATAGACTTCATATTCTTAATTACATTATGGGGGGAAAACATTGTACATGGCTCATCGAATTATTTTTCTAATGGATCCATCTTATAGTATATTATAAAAATAATTCATTATCTCTCAAGAATTTTATATTATTAAAAAACCATTATCAATTGATTCTTGTTTTGGGCCGGTGAAAAAATGTGATTTGAAATTTGAAATTTGGAAAAACACAAAAAATCTAGTATTGATAGAATTATTTGAGAGAAGTGGTAAATATTATTTAAGCTACCATATGTGAAATATTATGGAGTAAAACATTAAATTGATGTTATTCATTGTGGAGAAGCACATTTTTGATAGCATTATATAAATAGTTATAGATATTAATGGAATTACTAAAGATGGGATGAATGAAATATTAGACTTACTATCAATGGGAATATATTTTGAGTTATCTCTCACCCAGGATAGATGATTATCATCACTTCCATGGAATTTCATACATTTTCCATGTGGGAAAAATTAGTTTTTTTAGTGTTTCATGAAATTAATGTTCCACAGGGTTATTCTAAAAATGAAAAAAATCCCTTTGAGGGATTTTATGTTGATAGTTATGAAATATATTTATTTTCATGTCTAGATGAAACAACATCTACTAGTTTCATTAGGTCAAATATTTCTCACTTGTGTCATAAAAACTACCATAAAGTTCTGTTATTTTTTGAATTCAATTTTAAATATGGGGAATGATCTGGATTCCTTGAATGTTTTGGAAAATTAATAAAAATCCATACTTGGTCAATGGGAAATTTATTTTCCTCCATCTTATTTTTGATATAATGTTTAATTTAATGGTTCATTTTGTTTGATAAATAATGCTTTGTGCACCTGTATTTCAATGTAGGATGTATCCTTTTGAATGGTATATAATGATATTGAAGGGGTATGATATGAATAGATATTGCCCAAAAACCACCATTTTTGAAAATTATATTTCTGAGTAGGATGGAAGGTATTTTTTACCTACTTGTATGTTGAGGATCACATAGGTTTTCTTCCATCTCACCATGAATGATTTAATTATGGGGGAAAGGGGAATCATGACGTCAAAGTTAAATCTTTTCCAGGTGAAAAAATTAGCAATTCATATTTATAAATCTTCAATAACATAGTTGATTCTCAACCATATATAAAAATTTCATATTAATGAGTTGAAAAATTTTCATCTAATAAATAATGATATGTCGATATTTAATGAGCATAAAAAACATTTTTCCATGGTTTCAGAAGACCACGAATTGTAGATTAGACACATCAAGGAAATTAAGGTTGTTAATGGTTGGTCCATGTTTAAATGTCATAACATGGTCTATGTCTGACATTAATGGACATAAATTTCATATGAAAGATAAGGACAATAAAAGTGAAGTTCCTAATATCTGTGTATTGGGGTATGAAAAATCAATTCACATTGTGTGTTAAAAACACAAGAACCCAATTTTTGAATCTTGTAAATATTGTGGAGTCACTGAAAGAATATTGGAGGTTTATTTCATTAAATTTAAGGTTCCAATTTTTTACTGAAAATGGTTTATAAGTAACAACAGTGTTAAGCATGATGAATTTGGAATTACACTTCTTAATCTAAATAAATTGGAAGACACAATAGATTCATTCATAATGACAACACATTCAAATAACAATCTATCTCCTTAATCAATCAGATATATAGTTTTTGTTTTTGGAAAAAATATTTTAGAGATGATCAACTTGATGAAGATCCTGATTTATTTTTCATCCCAACATCCATGGAAATATTAACAAAACAAGATGATGACCACATAATAGAAATGTTTTGTTCTATAAGGAACAATTAGGAAGATATAATTTTGGAAAAATATCCATTAGTAATTTCTTAATAATACATGTGACATATGTTTATTCCTTGTTAAATTTTATTAATTTCATAAAATGTTAGGTATTTTAATTTTTTTCATTATTAAAATTCATATTAAAACTAATAAGCATTTTTTGGTGTATAATTTAATTTTTTTTATTTAATAATTTTTTCAATACATAACATATATGTTTAATGATTTTTTTGTATGAAAATTATTTTAAATATAATATGTTAAATATAATGAAAAATATTTTGTATGAGTATATTGAAAAATATTGTATTTTTTTATAAAAATGATTTATTATGATGGACCATTTTTAATATTCATACACAAATTTTGGATTTGTTTTCATTCATTTAAATGAAGTTTAACATATCATTATTATTATCATTTTAGATAACTACAATAAAGATTAACAATAATCAGGTTTGTATTAGTTTACTTTTTTGTTTCATAATTTGTAATTATTTATTTACATTACAATTTTAATAGTTTATTTTTTATATTTATGAACTAAATGTGTGTTTATTTTATTTTAAGGATAGTGACCAATAAATCAGCTGATCAAACACTTACTTCTGGATATAAGCATCACGATCAAACCTCCCGGGAGGAACTGAAAAATGAAACTCTTGATGATCCCCAACCATTGTATACTCCTACATAGACAGTGAAATGTTCGGTAGTATGTAAATGTGGTAGCACACATTTACCAAAATTATCATTTTCTCACAACATGGACTAGTGGATAGTTGTATAATTTGTTGAGAATGATATTCCAAGAGGTCCAATTGATAAGTATTTAGTATTTTTGTATCTACTTAGGAAAAAATAAAATTCATCATTTTGATTACTGATTAGAAATATGTCGACAAATCTACAATATCTCAATTGGGAGAGGCCATTGGGGTATGATATTTTTTAATTGATTTACTAATAATGAATTATTTATAGTATAAAATGGTTTCCCTCTTCTTATAATATGTTATTTGATATACCAGAAACTAGAGGTGTCTGGAGGAAATTTTTATCAATTGATAATTAGAGATGAAGGGATTTTTAATCAAAACCCACATATGATTTCAGTTTTGGTCATAGGGAACATCACAATTCATGTCATATATATCCATTTATGTATGAAGACACATGGAAACAAATTATTGAAAATAGAAGAACCATATAATCTTTTTTACGTGCAATGTAATATTTTAGAATATTTCTTATATTAATGATCATATTAATTATTCATTATTTTTAATTTATATTAATATAAGAGATCGTATTTGAATATGAAATTGAGAAATGAATAAGCTCATTATTGAACTCCTGGTGGGTATGCTTTATTATAAGACCAAATGATGGCTGGAAATTTAAAAAAACAGAAGGATTCATATTCAAGATCTAGAATGGATTCCCCTTCACCACCCCCACCTCCCACCCCATCTAGACATGATAAATGGAAGATATCTTGGATGAAAAAACAAAGGAAATATCTCATTGAAGAATCGATGGTCATAGTTGAGAGGATTTCCAATTTCTTATTTTATTTTTTTATTTATGTTAATTAAATTCTATATTTATTATGAATCTTTACACAATATTTCAAAAACATCACACATGAATATCTTGCGGAATAGAGAACACATTGTGTATTTTTATCTGAAGGAAGGGAACATATTTTATTTGGAAAATTTGGAAATCCCTAACACATGGGTCGTGTATGATGATACTCAGCGTGTGTGTGATGAGAAAATAGTTACCATGTTTGTAAACTATTTAAATGGAGGTATTTTATCAAAAAATTAGAATCTTTTGGGGATAAATTTCAAAATAATTATTTTTAAATGGTTGAAAGGATTAGAGAATCGCTGTAATCCACGATTACAGACATGCAAAGCCAATTTCAGACAACATATCCTTCTCCTCAACCACATCCAATATATCCCACTCCCCCCACCTACTTCTATAGACCAAAATTATTTGTCCTCCACCTCCTCTTGAAGACCCCAATTTTTATTCTACTCCTACACCCACTCCTCCACCCCCGCCTATAAAACCCATTTTTTCTCCTACTCATACAACCCTCCTCCACAAAATCAAAGTTACTGGGAGTTATATATTGATAATCATCACTATCATATAGTTATATATGTTATGGTATATTATATATGATATACCATTCATCGTTAATAGTTATAGATAGAGAAGAGTATGGTCACCATAGTTGATATAATAGATATATTAGCTAGAGTACCATTACCTACAGATGAGTTGAAGACATTTGGACAATGTATCGACCAATTATTAATTTTTCTATCTATAATTATGTGACATTATACAATAGTGGAATGTGTATATAATATCAATATTCTAATTTTTTTATTAATTTTTTTTTTGTAATTTGGAAGTTAGTATATTTATCTAGATATTTATTGGAATACTTTAATGGAAAATAGATATTGTATAAACAAAAAAAATGAAAAAGGGTCTTGACATCAGATATAAATTCATTCATTCGTGATTTTTAATCGAGATATTCAAAAAAATCGTTTTTTATTAATTTCCAATGGAATATAATATTTGTGAGCGTGTAATAAATGCATGGATTTTGAAAAATTATAACACGGAACTTGTAACAGGAGATATGTTTTTCCTCAATGTGATGTATGTTTTTTCTATGATATTCATTACATAAATATTTCCCTATTTTAAAATTTTAGAAAATTTAAACTTATGTTAGTTTTGTATTAGGTTTATTTCTTAAATGAGTGAGGAGAATATCAAGAAAAATTTATATGGATTGATGGACAAACAGTAAATTTCACCTAAAGCACGAACATTAATTGAAGAAGAAGTAATTTTTTATTGCGGAATGATTTCTATAGAATTGAATTACACATAGAAGGATGTAACCTTATGTTGATATGTATGAAGCATATATCTCACAAGTAGTTATTTATGTTTTAACATAATAACCACTAACATTAAATTTTATTTTATATCAGTGACCATTGGATGTTATGTGTTTTTTCCCTTAGATGAAGACACACTAGTGGATATTCTATATCTATAGCGATGTGACAGGAAATAAAAAATGTATGAATTAATGGTTTAAATTTTTAATTTTTTTTATATTATAATTAATATTATGTTTATTTCATTCTTATTATTTTTTAATACGGGATGCAAATTCATTAAAAAATAGAAAATAAAAAAACAGTAAGATCAAATTTGAAAATGTAATGTTGAATTTCAATTTATAATTAGTTCATATTGTATATAATACATTAAATGATCTTATTAATTAACAATACCTTTTAAAAATAATTTTCATAAAAAAAATATATTCAATGAATTTGGATATTATGTGTTCAGATTTATGAATAAAATAATTACAACTGTAGCACTTATGAAGTTCTACTGGGTTATATTTCATTATAATCTATTTCATAATATTTCGTTTGTTTTATTCATTATACATGTTAATTAAATTTTTTTTAATTAATATATTTTTGATGACCCCCACCCTTATAGTTCATGAGAGGTCACATTCTTACAAGTCGAATGGGAAACCATTTTACATGTTTGATTGTATTATTGTTTTTAGTGAACATTTTAATTTTTAATATTGTACTTATAAATGTGAATTTGGTTGTTAATTTCATTTGATATAGCATTATTTTTAGTTCATATAATAATTTTTCAATATTGTAATTGTGAATGTCTAATTTTTTTGCTGATTTTTATTTCATCAAATTTCATCTGGATTATATATTTTTTGGATATATCGGCATTAGAGTGGAAGTGTAACATGGAATATTTATAAAAAATTATGTCAGTTATTTTTTATATGTTTGTTAAAAATATCTTTCATCGGTTTTTATGTTATTTTTAAAAGAATAGACATGGTATAGGGTTTTTTACATCGGTTTGTTTAGGACTATTGAAAAAACCATTATTGCAAAGTCCATTGATTTCGGTTTCAAAATAAGTGACATGGAATCAATTTTTTAAATTTCATAATTACTTACCTACTTATAAAATTATTTCTGATCATGTTTTTCTACATCATTCATATAATAGCAATTCTGGTAAATGATTTTTTATATTAGTTATTAAAAAAATTATGTAAAAACCCTACACCCCAAATCAGTTTTTTCATTTCTTAAATACGATACCGATGTAATTTATTATCTTTTACATTTTATGTTAAATAACCAATGTAAAAAATAAGTTTCATTATAGATTTACAACATCAATTTTTACCTGATGATAAAAAAATATTTACAATGTCTCTTTTAAAAAAAGAGGCTCATAATAGACATGAAAAAAATAACACGATTAACAATTTTTTCACTAGTGACATATATTTTTAGTCTATATTATTTTATATTAACAAAGATTAAAAATAATTATGCATGGAAAGAAATGGAAAAGAATCCTTTGATTAAACGCAAAAGTAAGAGGGCTAAATTACCCTCTTATAATACATGTTGTATGTATCACCCTAGGTTTTGTCTTATGGAATCGATAATGTGTTATAGAATCGGTATTCTAGGACATTTTACTCATTATTAAGAATTAAAAAAGTTGGGTAATGTTCTGACTATGTATGATCAATAGGTAGTGAGTTGTTTTATATGAAATTAGATTTGTCCATTATGTTTATGAATGTCCAATGAATATAAATAAATACTGAAATCATCAAGACCAAAATTATTGGATCAAGGAAAATTCTTTCAAAAATCCCTCGGAATATCCAATACAATAATATATAGTTGTGAATGAAACAATACGTATTCACATACATTATATCGAATTCTAGATCAATTTTAGTTGTATAAATTCAATAATTTCTGAAATTTTCATAATCAAATTGAAATCTTTACTCAAGTAATTGGGAATGTAATTTTAATAAAAACTATTTCTAGAAATATTATTGAAAAATATTTTTATTATAAAATTTAATTGACTGTCTTTATAATGTATTTCATGAGAATCATATTTTTCCACATATATGAATTTATTGTTATTCTTGGAATAGATTTGATTTGATTTTATCATTCTAGGATAAATTTCATATTGGAGGAAATTAAATTCAATGTTTAATGTTCTGTTTAATTTTCCTACAATGATTTTTTCAAACCTGTGATAATATATCATGTATAAAATAATTTTTTTAAAGATAATACATAATGTTAACTTCCACATATTATTAAAAGTTGGGATACTATTCTGATTGATATTTTTTCAAAAGTAATTGATATATGGTGGTATTTCCTAATGATTTTGTAGGGGTTATTCTTAATAATAAGTTTCAATTCACCAATAATATAGTTTCATTAGCAAACCTAATTTCAATAACCCGATATCTAATGGCTCAATTAGAGTTTTTTTAGTTGCACTAGTAGTTTACAAATTTTCTTGAAAATGGTTTTATTTATCCTTTAAATTCACTATTTGGTGAGAATATTTTGTTTTTTAAAATTAATGATTATTTTATGAGGATTTTTATATAATATAAACAATTTAATATTATTATATATATAATAAATAATTTGTTTTCTCATATAGAAGAATTGTGTGATCGGCTATTGGGGGAGCTGTATTTTTCAATGATTTCTCTTAAGCAAAGATATCATTAGTTAAATGTAAATTAGGGAGACATAATGAAAGAATAATTTCATAGTATGTATGGGAGTTTTGGTTTTGTGGTTATTCATTTAATGTTCACTACTGAACTCATTGTATTGCTGTATCTTGTAAATATAATTTTCATTGTAAATTAAAACAAAATTATAATTTTACTTGTTGATATTATGATTTTCTAAATTTTATTTTTATCCAGAATAAAATATAAGGATTATTCGATAATTTATAAATGAAAATAGGATATATTTTAAATTTTTAATTATGATTTTTGGTCAGATAAGATTAACTTTCATGTGGATATAAATTCTAATGAACAAATAACTATCTATAATAGTAATACTATGGTGTTAAAATATTGGTAAAGACCTCTAAATTTAATTGATATTGAAATCACCATATATTATCATGTATCAAATGATGGAATGTAGTAAATATTTCATGGTTCACTATCTTGGTAAAAATATAAACTTAAAATTTTATTAAATTTATCTAGACAATGGAATGTGATAAATTTTTTATAAAATTTTAAACAATACAGGTTAATTATGATGTTGTATCCTTTCCATCTATATATGGAGTTTTTTTATTTAACAAGAGTTGTTAGTTTCGGTAAATGGTTCTTTCATTATAAAATTTAATCAATTAATCATATATGATTTATGATCCTTGATAATTTTTAGATTTATTACCATACAACTGATCTTGAAGTAGATGTTATATTTTTTTATTTAAAATTATACTGACAACATTTATAAGGAAATAACATTTATATATATACCTTTACATTAAAAAATATATATTCACTCAAAAATAATAAACTTGTGGTAGAAAGGTTATTTGGAACTGATAAAATTTTATTATTTTATGATTCAATATATTCCATGGAAATAAATAATGATAGACTATAACTTGAGTTAAAATGATAATGCATCATTTTTTATGCTATGTTTTTAAAAAATACCATTAGGATAATGATTTATTGAATTTCGGAAAAACATTATTCTTGTAGGTAAACCCTCTCTTTTGGTTCATGGGAAATTATAGTCACATTTATCTGGAATAACTATTCCTTCTCATAATGAAGATCTTGGTTTGATGAAATGATTAAATTTTATTAAAAGTGAGTGTTTAACAAATTTAACATTGATAAAGAATGGGTTATATTATTTTTAATGATTTTTTTTGTGTCAAATGACAACTAGTTTAAGAATGAATTATTGACTAAAGTAAATAGACCACTACTTTCTCTTCATCCTAGTAGATTTTAAAATTATAAATATAATTATTAATATTATTAGTTGTAAATAATTAATATTCATATTGATATTTTTATAGAGAAATGATTGAAATTTTCACTAGAAAAATGTGAAAAAACAAATAAAATCTATAATTCATTTTTTTAGTTGCAAAATGTACATGGGAGAATATATCTATTTATTTCAATTTCATATTACCAAATACATCATGATTTAATAATTTTATTTGGTATATTGGGGATCGATTAACTAATTCTCTAAATTTTTTCAAATTCATGATTGTCATGAACCAACCCGGGTCGACCCTGAACCGGTCACCCGAGCCGGTCCGCGACATGGCCCGAGAGGCGTTCCCGATCCTCCCGGGCTGGCGACAAGCGCCAGGGCATCAACAAAGGCTATGGGAACGATTTTGCCCAAAATAACTAAATAAGAATGCAAAGATAATATAGAGCAGCACAGAAAAAGGGTAAACCAAACAAATTGACTAAACAGGAACAAACAAAAATCAAACTAACCAAACACGACGTCCGAACAAGCTCTGTGCGACCTCGCGGGTCGCTCTCCGACTCAACGATCAAGTGTCGCCCTAGGCGAGCGCACTCAAACTATAGCCTGCACAAACACTAAAAACAGAAAAGAACTATAGGCGTGAGTATTAAAACTCAGTAGGCTAGCCCGATATCTATTCCCCAATGCACTACCTTTAAAATAAAAGAAACATCATCTCAAGTTTGAACTACAATTTATAAAAGTATGTTTTTAGAAATATTTTACTTAAAAAAAGTACAAACCATTGCCCTTTACCATTTCCAAATTCGGGTTTATTTCATTAGTGTCAATGAAATTTCAGGGAAAGGGAAAGTGATGTTTACATTTTTCAAATTTGTACAAGGGGATTAAACACTTTCATTTGAAAACAATTTTTAGAAACATAATCAAAAGCAATTTACCATTTTCCAAGGAAAACAATACACCAGAATGCACAAAGTAAAACACACAGCAAGGGCAATGTAGGTATACATGTGAGCATCTTAATCATTACTGCAAGCTACAAAAGCTGAATAGACATGGGTGAACCTAGGAGATCGATAATAAACCAGAAGACACCAATACATGAGAAATCATCCTTATTGACATGTCACGATGAAATCAAAACGCACAATACGCTCGACCATCAACTCACAGGCAGGTCAAGGGAAAATCCCACAGTAATAAAATTAATATATCCACCTACTATGGGCCACTGGTCAGTACCATAACCTACCAGTGCATCAATCATTCTTAGAATATTCTCTCAATATGCCAGATTCCCATGTCTCACGTGTTTGAAAAAGGGGTGAGCCAACTGATGCCAACCGAGCATCTAATCATATACATATATATATAAATCACAATATGCATCACCCCGAGCCACTCCGTGGAACAACCCCATGCCTTTAAACTACTCACGTACCTGGGAGCCACTAAGCACGACCTCCCAAATAATCAATTACAACTAAGGCATGAGAGTCGTCCTAAGAGGGTTTTATCAAAACATTTCCATCGCTTTCCATAAAGTGCCAAACGGGCATTTAATACATTTCACAAACGCTACACAAAAAAAAGCACAAAATCTTTATATGACCAAACCCAGTTTAAAACAATTTAAAGACCCCACAAAACACTACTTCACAGGATGCCAATATTTTTATAAACCAACCCAAACCATTTTCTTTTTCCAAATAATCTTTAAGAGCCAACCGGGAAATATCTCAAACGAACCAAAGTATTTGTTCACGCTTCAAAATAAATCATTTCTCATTAAACCAGAACTCTATTTTATATTCCGTGAATTATGTTTAAAAGCCAAACGGGCATTCTTTCATTATTGGGTGTCCGCTCATCAAAAGGATGTTTCATGTGTCGTGTATAAAATAAACGGCTCCTTTTGACATTAAATAACCATTTAAAAATTTACCCTATTATATTAGAAATTAATTATCGTATGTTATCTCATATTTATTACAATTAATAAAATGTTGATTTTGAACAATTATGGTGCACAAACAACATGAAATAATATAGCTTAAATTTTAAAAGCAGTGCAAAGGGGACCTACCTCAAGACCAAGCGCGTCGACACAACAACCTCGGATCCAAGGCGCGATGACACGACGTGTGTCCGAAACCACGTGAAAAAGTCTAACACTCTGCATAATCAATTTCAAGGACTCAGACCCATCCAAAAACTCACCAGAGCCTGCGAAACCAAGCGTCAGGGAGAAACGCTCACCTCGAAACTGGAGCGCGATGACGACAGAACCTCAGAAACAAGGCGCGGCGATGGATCTCACTCGGAAACGCCTTGCGTAGTTTTTAAGAATCTTAAAACAACAAATAAAAACCCACCGTCAATTAAAACTCATGAACCAACAAGAGTACGATGATGAAGATAATAATAATAATAATAATAATAATAGTAATACTAACATTAATAATGATAAAAAATGATAATAATAATAATAATAATAGTAATAAAATTAATAATAATAATAATAATAATAATAAAATTAATAATAATAATAATAAAAAAATAGTAATGATAATAATAGTAATAATAATAAAATTAATAATAATAATAATAATAATAACAATAATATTAATAATATCATAATTAATAATAATAATAATAATAATAATGATAATAATAATTATAATAATAATATTAGTAATACTAACATTAATAATAATAATGATCACATAAATCATAATTTTATAATAAAATGTAAATAACATATTAAATAAATGAAATAGAAAAATAAATTTAAAAAAAACTGACCTGCGCGGCGGAGCGGAGGAAGGAGAAAGAAAAAGAATAAGAAGAAGAGAAGAAGAAGAGGAACAAGGAGAGAAGAAGAAGGAGGGAAGAAGAAGAAGAGAAGAAGAAGCGGAAGAAGGAGAGATGAAGAAGAAGGGAAGAAGAAGAAGAGGAAGAAGGAGAGAAGAAGAAGAAGGGGGGTTCAGCTGCTGGTCTGGCGTGGGTGCAGCGGCGTCGGGTGCTGCGGCTGCTGCTGAGGAAGGAGGCAGAGGGAGCGGGTCTGGCGTGGGTGCAGTAGGGGGGCGCGGCCGAGCTGGAATAGTAGGGGGAGATGGGGAGAGGATGCGTCGGAAAAAAAAAGAAAAAAATGAATGAAAGAAATCCGGGATGGGGTCTCCGTCGCTGGAAGAAGAGGCAGGGGCACGCTGAGCCGAGGTGGGCTAGAGGTCGGGCGCTGCTGCTGTGCGTGCTTGAGAAAGGCGGAGGCAAGGCCGGTGGACAGAGGCTCCGGTGTGTGCTGATGCGGAGAAATGGCGCCGGAGGGAGCCGTCGGGGTGCTGGGCTGCCGTGCGAGAGAGCCGAAGGAGGTAGGGGGCGCGGGAACCAGTGTGTAGGGGAGGAGCACTGGGTAGAGGGGCTGCTGCGGATAGGTAAAAGGGTCGGTGGGTATGCTGCAAGGGTGGCTGAGGTGGGCTGGACAGGAGGGAGTTCGAGATGCAGGGTTGCTACTATGCGGCGGTGGACAAAGGAGAGGGAGTTGGGCGGCTTCGGCGTCGGCCGGTGCTGTTGCGGCTCTGCTCGTTGGAGGAGGCCGAAAGGGAGCGAACGAGAAGGAGGGTAAGGGGGGCGCCGCCAGTGGGAATGCGAAGGAATCGTGAAGGAAAAGAAAGAAACGAAGAAAACCTAAAGAAAAGAGGGAATAAAAAAATGAAAAAAAAGAGAAAAGATAAAATAAGGATTATAATAATAATGATAAATAAATAAATAAAAATAATGACCAAAATTATATTGTTGTAATAATAATAATAATAATAATAACAACAACAAATAATAAACATCATAGTGATAAAATAATAAAATAAAATAAAATAAAAACAATAACGATGTTCATATAATTTTAATGATAATTAATTCTTAACGCACTAAAAATTTTAACGACACAACAATTAATGCGTGTTTTAAATATAAAGACTCTATTTAAAATTTTCCAAGACAACGGAATGCGAAAATACACCGGGTAGGGACGAGCGTGGTTTCCAGAACAGGCTCCACTCACGCGCTCAACGACGTCGCGTCAAAAGTGCACTTTTTAACAAAAACTCAAAAACCTGGTCCGATACTGAACACGAACTGCATCAATATAATTTAAAGTCAAAGAAATCATAAAATAAAATAAACGCACGTGCCGGGGTGTGACAATTCTCCCCACCATAATGCTTTCTTCCCCCGGAAAGCCACCACACCAACTAGTCGATTGATCAACACCTAAAGATTCCACACAACACAATCCGACCTCTTAACCAAGGATGCCACAACGACTTCCAGCGGGACTGAACCTCATTTCCCAAAGTAAATCACCAATAGAGGGAAGGCCCGAACGGGCTCCCCACCATAAGAACTCGACTAGCATTTGATAACGATTTAAGAGAAAACCCAAAGAGACTCATGGTGGGTCTCCCCACCATAAAGAACCGACCAACTAACGACCAAACGGGGAACCAGCTTAGACATGCACAAGACATTACTCTAGCTAGAAAGAGCACAACAAGGACCTTTAAACCACTTACTCACGTCCAAAAGTAATAGGAGTTGATCTGAAAAATTTATGCAAACCAAAACCCTTACCCCATGGGTGGGGAGGGTGGGCCCAAGGATTGGATCACTGAAACTTGGACGGAAAACTACTCACGTACCACTACTTAGGGATGGACACATACCAAAGCCATAATCGATTCACATCGGTGGTCCACACGAGGTCACTGATCAGCAACATACATCCAAAAGGCACAATTACTGATATTGCGCGATGGATAAATCCATCATGCTCTTTGCGACAAGAGGAAATTTATATCGACATAAAAACCACAACAGAAATGCTAAAACTGCCTCACCACGACGATAGAGGTGCAACCTCAACCAGACTCCTTAAAATTTCCCCCGGGGGTTCCTGACTACGCGCCGGCTTCACTCCGAGACCTTTTGGATGGAGCTCTGATGGATGAAGCATCTCCTGCCTCGCAGTCAGGTTCTGATAATCCCAACAAGAAACATACATCTTTTGATTTGACAAAAGAAATGACAAGATTTTAAAATTAAAAACACACCAGCATTGAAAGGAGAAGTTCATCAAAAGACCCACGACATTCCCATACATTTCAAACCCAAAACAACACCCATACAAAGGCCACGACAATAGATCACTTATACTGAAAGGAAACATACACTGGAAACATTGAACAAAGACCCTACAACACATTACTTCTGAGAACTTCCTCTGCGACGCTTCGTTGCAATGCCCCGAAAAAATCGTCGCAAGTGACCCAGGCGTCCACATGCCTGGCAAGGCTTCGGAGTGCTTGGGCATGATGACTTCTTGTGACCCCGCTTGCCACACTGATAACACAGAAAAATCTCTCACTCCGAAGAGGTTGATGAAAGATCCCAAGGCCTCTTGATTCCATGACCTGATCTATCCACTTCCATTTTCATACTCATCTCCTTTCTAGAATCTTCACCACTGCTCTTAGGGATCGAAGGAGGGAGGACTACTTCGAGCACTCCTGCCATCGCGGCTTCGATACGAAAATCTTGTCTCGCCACATCGACAAAAGAAGTAAGGTTGGACTCTGAAACTTTCGACTGTAGATCAGGGCGGAGACCCGCCTCGAAGCGTCGGGCCTTCACAGGGTCATTTGTGGCATACTCTGAATCATAAGGTACTAGCTCTACAAAGCGCTGGAAATATTCCAACACAGGTCTGTCGCCCTGCTGTAGAAAACACATTTCCATCCCCTTTCTCACCCTATCTTCCTCAGAGAAATACTGACGAATGAACGAGGCCTTGAAAAACTCCCAAGTCACCTCTTGACGGGGCTTGTTCCGAGACATCGACTTTCACCACATCCACGGTGACCCTTCATGCATAAAGGTCGCAAACTTGACCTTCAACGACTCGGTCAACTCAATGAGGTTCAAGTCCCTCTTAACCTTATGAATCCACCCTTCTTCCACAGAAGTTTCTGCTTGACCATGGAAGAGAGGTGGATCCAACTTCCGAAACTCAAGCATAAAATCCTTAGGTTGATCAACCGCACTACAATCACCCATCGAAGCTTCAAAGGGATAACCGCTGGACAAGGAAAGGTCAAAAACCCAGTCAACACCAACTCAATGAATGAATAATAACCTCAAAATCAAACACTGCATAGGTGACAAGCTCAAAATCTGAGAAAACTAGTTATTATAACATAAAAAAATTTCTCTTTGAAAACATCTTTAATTTAGAACAAGCTTAGTGGGTTAAACCTTCACCATTGGTATTCATTAGAGCCTCACTCACATGCATGTATCCATCCACCATACCAGAGATCCATCCACATTTCCAACATACCAAAATGCATGTGAGTACTCATCGGAACACCAAGGCAAAAACAAAGAAACTTCATTTTCCAAAAACAATTTATTCGTACCACTTCTTTTAAAACAATCTGCAAATCAAACATGTTATTTCAAACAACCATTTTTTTCAAAACCAACTTTTCTGATTCAAACCACTTTCAGAAATCAAGGGAAACCCAAAACAACTCAAACAAGGGACTAGTGTCAGTGGGTGACTTGACCATATGGTTGGCGGCCATATGTCAAACACATCACTGACACAGAGAGCCTTCTTGGACCATGCCCCTAGCTCTGCATGAGTTGCCAGACCATGCGGGTTAGGAGGACTAGTGGCCCAACCTCCCTTTGTCGTATCCCAATAGCAAAACATTTTCCTAAAAACCCAAACAAACAAATTAAAAAGGACTTCCCTTGGAAACCTGAGGATCGGTACGGGCTAGAGTTCGCGGCGCTTTTCTCGCACCTACCCCTCAAGTCCCGACAATCCTACTCCATCTACCTTGACATCCCAAATAACAAAGAGTGCTCTGAAAAGTGAGGTCGCTAAGAGCTGACCTCCTTTGATACCATTTTGTCACGAACCAACCCGGGTCGACCCTGAACCGGTCACCCGATCCGGTCCGCGACATGGCCCGAGAGGTGTTCCCGATCCTCCCAGGCTGGCGACAAGCGCCAGGGCATCAACAGAGGCTATGGGAACTATTTCGCCCAAAAAAACTAAATAAGAATGCAAAGATAATATAGAGCTGCGCAGAAAAAGGGTAAACCAAACAAAGTGACTAAACAGGAACAAACATAAATCAAACTAACCAAACACGACGTCCGAACAAGCTCTGTGCGACCTCGCGGGTCGCTCTCCGACTCAACGATCAAGCGTCGCCCTAGGCGAGCACACTCAAACTATAGCCTGCACAAACACTAAAAAAAGAAAAGAACTATAGGCGTGAGTATTAAAACTCAGTAGGCTATCCCGATATCTATTCCCTAATGCACTACCTTTAAAATAAAAGATACATCATCTCAAGTTTGAACTACAATTTATAAAAGTATGTTTTTATAAATATTTTACTTAAAAAAAAGTACGAACCATTGCCCTTTACCATTTCCAAATTCGGGTTTATTTCATTAGTGTCAATGACATTTCAGGGAAAGGGAAAGTGATGTTTACATTTTTCAAATTTGTACAAGGGGATTAAACACTTTCATTTGAAAACAATTTTTAGAAACCTAATCAAAAGCAATTTACCATTTTCCATGGAAAACAATACACCAGAATGCACAAAGTAAAACACACAGCAAGGGCAATGTAGGTATATATGTGAGCATCTTAATCATTACTGCAAGCTACAAAAGCTGAATAGACATGGGTGAACCTAGGAGATCGAGAATAAACCAGAAGACACCAATACATGAGAAATCATCCTTATTGACATGTCACGATGAAATCAAAACGCACAATACGCTCGACCATCCACTCACAGGCAGGTCAAGGGCAAATCCCATAGTAATAAACCCAATATATCCACCTACTATGGGCCACTGGTCAGTACCATAACCTACCAGTGCAGCAATCATTCTTAGAATATTCTCTCAATATGCCAGATTCCCTTGTCTCAAGAGTTTGAAAAAGGGTTGAGCCAACTGATGCCAACCGAGCATCCAATCATATACATATATATATAAAGCACAACATGCATCACCCAGAGCCACTCTGTGGAACAACCTCATGCCTTTAAACTACTCACGTACCTGGGAGCCACTAAGCGCGGCCTCCCAAACAATCAATTACAACTAAGGCATGAGATTCGTCCTAAGAGGGTTTTATCAAAACATTTCCATCGCTTTCCATAAAGTGCCAAATGGGAATTTAATACATTTCACAAATGCTACTCAAAAAAAGCACAACATCTTTATATGACCAAACCCAGTTTAAAACAATTTAAAGAACCCACAAAACACTACTTCACAGGCTGCCAATATTTTTATAAACCAACCCAAACCATTTTCTTTTTCCAAATAAACTTTAAGAGCCAACCGGGCAATTTCTCAAATGAACCAAAGTATTTGTTCACACTTCAAAAGAAATCATTTCTCATTAAACCAGAACTCTATTTTTTATTCCGTGAATTATGTTTAAAAGCCAAACGGGCATTCTTTCATTATTTGGTGTCCACTCGTCAAAAGGATGTTTCATGTGTCGTGTATAAAATAAACAGCTCCTTTTGACATTAAATAACCATTTAAAAATTTACCCTATTAGATTAGAAATTAATTATCGTATGTTATCTCATATTTATTACAATTAATAAAATGTTGATTTTGAACAATTATGGTGCACAAACAACATGAAATAAAATAGCTTAAATTTTAAAAGCAGTGCAAATGAGACCTACCTCAAGACCAAGCGCGTCGACACAACAACCACGGATCCAAGGCGCGATGACACGACGTGTGTCCGAAACCACGTGACAAAGTCTAACACTCTGCATAATCAATTTCAAGGACTCAGACCCATCCAAAAACTCACCACAGCCTGCGAAACCTAGCGTCAGGGAGAAACGCTCACCTCGAAACTGGAGCGCGACGACGACGGAACCTCAGAAACTAGGCGCGGCGATGGATCTCACTCGGAAATGCCTTGCGCGGTTTCTAAGAATCCTAAAACAACAAATAAAAACCCACCGTCAATTAAAACTCATGAACCAACAGGAGTACGATGATGAAGATAATAATAATAATAATATTAATAGTAATAATAGTAATACTAACATTAATAATGATAAAAAAATGATAATAATAATAATAATAATAGTAATAAAATTAATAATATTAATAATAATAATAAAATTAATAATAATAATAATAATAATAATGATAATAATAATAATAATAGTAATAAAATTAATAATAATAATAATAATAACAAAAATAATAATAATTGAAATAATAATATCGATAATAATAATAATAATAATAACAATAATAATATTAATAATATCATAATTAATAATAATAATAATAATAATAATGATAATAATAATAATAATATTATTATTATTATTAGTAATACTAACATTAATAATAATAATGATCACATAAATCATAATTTTATAATAAAATGTTAATAACATATTAAATAAATGAAATAGAAAAATAAATTAAAATAAATAAAAAAACTGACATGCGCGGCGGAGCGGAGGAAGGAGAAATAAAAAGAAGAAGAAGAAGAGAAGAAGAAGAGGAAGAAGGAGAGAAGAAGAAGGAGGGAAGAAGAAGAAGAGAAGAAGAAGCGGAAGAAGGAGAGAAGAAGAAGAAGGGAAGAAGAAGAAGAGGAAGAAGGAGAGAAGAAGATGAAGGGGGTTCAGCTGCTGGTCTGGCGTGGGTGAAGCGGCGTCAGGTGCTGCGGCTGCTGCTGAGGAAGGAGGCAGAGGGCATGGGTCTGGCGTGGGTGCAGTAGGGGGGCGCGGCTGAGCTGGAATTTTAGGGGGAGATGGGGAGAGGATGCGTTGGAAAAAAAAAAGAAAAAAAAGAAAGAAAGAAAGCCGGGATGGGGTCTCCGCCGCTGGAAGAAGAGGCAGGGGCATGCTGAGCCGAGGCGGGCTAGAGGTCGGGCGCTGCTGCTGTGCGTGCTGGAGAAAGGCGGAGGAAGGGCCGGCAGACAGAGGCGCCGGTGTGTGCTGATGCGGAGAAACGGCGCCGGAGGGAGCCGTCAGGGTGCTGGGCTGCCGTGCGAGAGATCCAAAGGAGGTAGGGGGCGCGGGAACCAGCGCGTAGGGGAGGAGCACTGGGTAGAGGGGCTACTGCAGATAGGTAAAAGGGTCGGGGGGTATGCTGCCAGGGTGGCTGAGGCGGGCTGGATAGGAGGGAGTCTGAGATGCAGGGTTGCTGCTATGCGGCGGTGGACAAAGGAGAGGGAGATGGGCGGCTTCGACGTCGGCCGGTGCTGTTGCGGCTATGCTCGTTGGAGGAGGCCGAAAGGGAGCGAACGAGAAGGACGGTAAGGGGGGCGCCGCCAGTGGGAATGAGAAGGAATCGTGAAGGAAAAAAAAAGAAACGGCAAAACCCTAAAGAAAAGAGGGAATAACAAAATGAAAAAAAAAGAGAAAAGATAAAATAAGGATGATAATAATAATGATAAATAAATAAATTAAAATAATGACCAAAATTATATTGTCGTAATAATAATAATAATAATAATAACAACCAAAAATAATAAACATCATAGTGATAAAATAATAAAATAAAATAAAATAAAAACAATAACGGTGTTCATATCTTTTTAATGATAATTAATTCTTAACGCACTAAAAATTTTAACGACGCAACAATTAACGCGCGTTTTAAATATAAAGACTCTATTTAAAATTTTCCAAGACAACGGGATGCGAAAATACACCGGGCAGGGACGAGCAGGGTTTCCATAACAGGCTCTGCTCACGCGCTCAACGACGTCGCGTCAAAAGTGCACTTTTTAACAAAAACTCAAAAACCTGGTCCGATGCTGAACACGAACCGCATCAATATAATTTAAACTCAAAGAAATCATAAAATAAAATAAACGCACGTGCCGGGGTGTGACAATGATAGTATGTATTTGGATCATCTTTATAGAATCCACATTATAGATGATTTAAAATAATATAGAGACCTTATATCTGTGATATTAGATCAGTATCGTATATTTATCTCTAATTTTGAAATGTACATCTAAAGAATTTTTTACATATTTCAAATTTATTAGAACTTTTAATCTTCACTCTATGAAAAATTGGTGTGACAAATTAATAAAATTAATTAAATTTTATGGTCATTCTCATTGTCTTATCATTAATCATCATATCATCAATATCATTGTTGATTTTCTTATAATAATTTTATTTATTCCATTATATAGAGGAAACATTTTGTTCCGTTATATTGAAAGAAATTTTAGGCTATATCATGTTGGGATGAAGTCTCTGGAAAACCATTGGTGACCATTACCAGTTAAATAAATGGGTAAAATGGTTATGATTATTCCATAGTACTTGTAGGAAACTTATATCCTGAAAAATAGTTGTGCAGATAATAGGAGTAATGTAACATCCCAGACTAGAATAAATTAGTTTCCATTTTTAAATTAATAAATTCATTATTAATTAAAACATTTATTGAAAAATCTAGTACTACATTTAATATTTTGAATTCATATTTGTTATGTAAAAATTAAAACACAATTTTCTTCATAATATTTGTATATATATTTATTTTATAGTGACCATTAAGACTAGTATATTAAGGGTAATAACAATGTTAATTTGATACAATCAAAAGAATTCATGTCCACAAATGACAGGATTGAACCCAACGAAGCCATTTACTTGAGCATGCAAGGGATATAAATTCACTCAGATATTCCTTTATCCAATCCCTATATAATACTAATAATAATAATCTTGAATGAATTCATTTATAATATATTTTCATTTTTAATGATATCAAGGCCTAAACCACGTACTACAAACAACCCCAAGAAAATATCACCATTGCACCCCGTAGCCTTTGGATGTCCGTTGATGAAATATAGGGTTATGTATCTATAAAAAAATAGTTTGAATATTTATATGATGATTTTTTTCTCTAATAAAACAAATTTTATATTTATCCTTTTATATGACATATTAAATTATAAAATAACGAGTTCGATAAAATTTTGATTTTGACATGATAAAACACAATGTTAATATTTTTCTAAAATATAAGGATTCCATCACGAATGAATTTTAGAGACTTAAATTACATGAAATAAATTATTTTTTAAAATAATATTATAATTAAATAAATTTTATTTCGTTGAAATGATAATATAATTATAAGATGTAAAAAATATATTTATGTGTTAGAAAAATGTTATTATCAAATAAAAGATATCTTATTCAATATATGATGATTTGTTTATTGAAAATATAAAATTCTATTTAATATATAATTACTCAGACAAAAAAGTACTATTTTAGAAATTATCACTCAAAATTTAAACAAAGGAGACTATTTAATAATTTTATGGAGAGTTTCATATTTTTGTGTAATAATTAAACATGATATAATTATATGGTGTGTATTATTATATCATAATGACCCAAAAGTTATATAATATGTTAAAAATGGTATCCATGAACAAATATATATTTACCCTTTAAAATAATATTTATACAGTTATTTGATTAATTTTTGAAACCAATAATTAATCATCTAATCCAATATTAAATTTTAAGCTTTAAAATCTAATATTTGTACGAATGACTCTCATCCACAACACCAATGGTATTATTTTAATAATATATGATCATAATTGTTTATAATAACTGAAACCACTTAAATTTTATAGAATACATTGGATATATATGGCAGGTTTTGTGTTTTTGTTACATTTTCATATTGATTATGGAACCAATGTTTAGAATTTAAGAATGAATTCCCCTCTATTGTGATATAAAAAAAACAAAATTAATTCAATTTTAACTTTAAATCCCTGGGTCATAGAGATTTTATTAAAATATCTATCTAGGTTCATACCACGGTGTTACTATGCTCTTATTAACTCCCAACCATGCATTTTGAAACACCTTCTATAGGTAAGGGATCCTGAACATCTCCACTTTCTTCAAGCAACATATATATTTTGTTCCCTTTGTTTTATTATTTTTTTTTATTTTGAGATATCATTTCAAGCAACCCAATAACTACTCTATTTATATACAATTTATTGGAGATCATTTTTACTATCATTAAAACCGACCATGATCCTTTCTGTACACCTATTATGATGTTGGTAATCTCCTTTCACTATCCATGCCAAACATATTTTGTATGAACAATTTTCCTTAATTTCAGTCAAGAGTATTCACATAAAGATATATATATATATATATCCATATTTTATTAGGGATTTCCATTTATATAAACCACACTCCTTATTCATGGTTTAAAAATTCCGGAATTTAATTTTAAGTATTATGATTAATCTAGCACAGTTATGAATGTACAGGATATGAAAAGATTGGGAGCTCCAAAATGTAACAAAAATACATTGGGTAACGTTTTAGTCTTGTGAGAAATCATGTAAGAGGTTAGGGAGTAAAACTACTCTGTTATAGGAATTTTATCATTATGTAATGATGTCTTGGTGGTTTTTTTACATATTTTTATGATGTCATGTTTAATATTGTCCCAATATCCCATACCGTATTTATGCTATCATGTTATATCAAACATTATTGTTCAATATTATGAATCAATCCCCTCTATGTTATCTAGATAGGAATATTGGATCATATTTACTACTTTACATTATTAATTTTTTTTATATTCCCATTATAGGATATATAGATCACCACATTCTTATGTAAGTCTCTAGGTTATCGCACACAGTTCTAAAAGAACAATGGAATTTTAGGGGCATTTTATGGAAATTTTCAATAATGATTTTTTATCCATGTGTAATGTCGATGTAATATGTGCCAATTTATCCAAATACACTATTATTTAAGAACATTTGGGAATGTATAATTTATAAAACTATGTAATAAATCATGAAATAAATTATATTATGACTTGGGTTGTCATAGTTTTTATCAGAGTATAGATTCATTATTTTATTGATTATAAATAGAAAAATCTTTTAAAAACCTTTGTGGTTAGAAAAAACATTGGAAAAAATCACTAAAATTTGTTAAATTATAGATTTTTTGGATTCAAATAAAGTATATTCCATTTAGGATACCATAGGTGGATGTGTCTCTAGAACAGATGGACATAGTGGTAATAACACTAAAAAGAGACCATTAAGCTGGACTTGATCAATACCTAGTGCATAAAAATGGCCCTTGACATAAAATTCATATGACAATGTCATATGATATGTTTTTTAAATTCACAAGATCATTAATTACCATTAATAAAGGCACAAGAAATTCGTATTGATTGAATTTTGGGAAATTGAAACCAGAAAACATAAAATAAACCCTATAAATTACTTGGGTAAATGATATATATTATATAGTATTTATTACTTTAATTTTCATTGTTTACCATTTATGTGTTTACTATTTTTAAATTTCCCATCCTTCTAAGAATTTTATATAAATTAAATTATTGGAACCAATATCAAATATTAAATGTTAATCTTATCATCCATTCAAGAACATCAAATGTAATATGTGAAAAATAGTTCTATGAATTATGTGATATCGTTAAATATTAGAAAAACTATTTAGACACACCCAAACATAATAAAAGTTTAGCTATTAGTAAAATGTAAAAGTGGAGAAATTATTGCATCCAAACTATATAGCTTTTCCCCTATTAGAAATTTTCGGATGAACATCCAAATGAATCTTGTCATGCATCCTTTAGTCGAATTTGATATAATTATATTAATGGACTGTATTTATATATATATATATCAAAAATAAATTTCATAGTTAAGGAAATCACCCTCCATATCATGAAACACATTCTTACTCTATACATGTGTTTGTGTGACGATTAAAAAATTTATTATCATCAGCAAAAGTGTGGATATTATTTCCGGGAGTGAAATAGTATCTATCTGAACTAATAGTGAATAATGAAAAAAAATCCTTGATAAGTTCTCATTGTGAGGGAATACTCAAATGTATTTTCAAAAAAATAACATCTTCATTCTCATTACGATGTGATTAATTTTTAAATTGAGTCTATATCTACAGATTTACCAATATAATGAATCCTTGTGGGATTTTTATTTTAGTACTTGAGGATATTAGGATGAAACTAATAGATAATCATGATTAAGGGTTAATATTCCCATGTTCATTATTATGGGGTGCACTACTCCTCTTCATCAATATATTGGACCAATCAATTCACCTCTGCATTGACTACCATGAGCCCAATAGGATAATTATAATTCAAATTCTTCCACTTATATAGATTGATGACTTGTTCAATCAGTTATGTAGAGTCTAATTCTTTTATAAAATGGATATTCAGTCAGGATATTAAAATTTAATGATGATAAACGTGGATACACCCATGATTTATTTTCATATAAGTTATAGAAAAATTGATTTTATAATGATTCCATTTGGACTAAATAATACCCAAGAAACCATCATGGAAACGGTAAATATTTATTTTGTGATTGCGTCAAAAAATTTGGGGTAGTCTTAATAGATTATATTATTATGTACCCTAAAATCAATGTGGACCATTATAAGAATTTTATTTCATAATATAATACATTTTTAAAGGGAATGTTTCCTATAAAGAACAATTAATGATTGTTTTGGATAGAGTAAATAAAATACATGGGACATATTATCACATGAAATGGGGTATTTGAGGATTCTTTAAAAATGTGGGATTTAATGTATTTCCAAGGAAAACATGTATGATGGAATGCATATTTGTTTTTTACTAGAAGGGTACTATCATCAATTTTGGAGACATTTATAATGATTTTTAATCTTAATAACAAAGATTACCCAAAATGGTGTAATGTTTTCATGGACTTATGAATGAAATTATTGTTTTAAATATCATTATATTAGGTTAATCACTGTATCTATGATCAGATTACCCGCATGTGGGGAATGAATTTTGATCATTAAAAATTTATCAAAAAAGTGGTTTGGTTGTGTACCAATTCTAGATGATAAAGTTATAGCATCATTCCCCCACCAACTACGTATGCATGAGAAGAAAACCCTTATTCATAATCTAGAATTTTCTATAGTGATCTCCCCATTATGGATATGGAAAACCCCTCAATGAATAAAATAGTGATATATATACATATCATAAAAGAATCATGTTAATATTCACATAAAAGGGGACAATATATTCCAAAAAAAGGTGATTAGAGATAATTTGGGATTATGATTGTTAAATTCATTAATATCCTAGAAATGTAAACAATTTATTAGATTCACATAGAAGATTAGATCCTAAATCTTTATCCCGGAAGAGTATTGAAAGGGATCAAATATTCTTGAGTAAAATAAGAATGTATATGGAAATAAAAAAACTTAAATCAACCTCCCCCCACAATAACTTCATAACCATCCATTATTGAGAGGATTAAGGAGGGAGAAAAATATAATTTGGTAATAAAAAAGAATATGTTTAATATTAATTATTTCAAATTCACTAAATATAGATATATAAGGTTCTAAAATTAGTTCTTAGTCCCATAAAAACCAGAACCGGTGGGGGAACTTCTTGATGATTCCCAATGTTATTCCATTGTTTTTCATCAATAATTTACTTTGATGTATTAGGATTTAATTCAAAACACCTATTGGGAAAGCATGAAGAGGGATATTTTAGATTTATTAACTTGACTATTGGTATGAAAACAATAATAAATAGGTAAAACAAAGTATAATGGTTTGTTGCAACCATTTTACATACTAACATGTAAATCCGAAAACAAAACCATATATATCATTGAATGAATCCTTTGGAAACATAATGGAATAGAATCCTTCTAGATGGTAGTTGATCACCAAATAATGTCACAAAATCTCATTCATGTTAAGGGAGAATTATATCAAGATAAATTCATTAAGATATACAAAAATAATATAGTAAA
The DNA here is from genome assembly GCA_963277665.1 of Viscum album. Lineage (NCBI taxonomy): Eukaryota > Viridiplantae > Streptophyta > Magnoliopsida > Santalales > Viscaceae > Viscum > Viscum album. The sequence continues at coordinate 1,528,310,031 of OY728120.1, read as the reverse complement.
AGTACCAATACATTTACCCATTACTACATCTAATCAAGATATGAGGTTTGCGTAATGGTTTTAGAGAATCCTTTAGAAATAATTTGATAAAAAAATAAGCTTCATCAATTGTAATTAACATAAAATATATGATCTGTCTGATAGGACTATTCATGTATTCATGTATTGATTTAGATATTGTTTAGTGGACTTACTAGGATTTTGGGATGAGAACCATCCCTTAGTGGGTTCTCATAAAAAAATTTCCATTATAACATTCATATGTTACCATATCAGGATCTATATGGTAAGAGGTGCCAAAAACTATCATGTTGGGACAATGTGGGGGAGATGAAACTGATGAGACCTAATTTTACACATTAACTGATAGATAAGGTTTAAATCATTCAATGTTTTCGGAAATCTTCACTATAATGACTGAATATATATATATACATTCATCGATGTGATCTATATTTTTACATTGGAGATAAAGTGTTTCTTCATATATCACCATGGAAGAATATAATGTGATTTTTTAATAGGGAATTCTTAATGCATGATATATCAATCAATTTGATATCCTTAATCCCATCGTAGTGTTGGTTTATTTACTATAACTCCCACTTGAACAGTCTCTAGTACATGATATAGTCTATGTATCCCTCTTAATAAACTATATACAAGACACCTAAAATGTATTCAATCCAGAATTTTTACCATTAGAGAATGTTGTTTCATATGAGGATAATTTGTAATGATCATCAATCATAAAGAATGAGTTTCTTTAATGATGAAACCACATTTTGGAGTAAGCTACATTGAAACCAGAAGAGGAGATGAAGTATAAGTTCCATGATAAATGATTTTTTAAGAAATATGAAAATTTTGGGAGAAATATTTGAATGGGGAATAATGAAATGTACTAAACATTTAAGAATGAAATTAAATTTTTTAATTTGTAAATTTTTTATCACTTATTGATGTTATAAAAAACACAAGCACTAATTTAACAATTTTGAATAATTATATGGTCTATAAAATTGAAATAATGTAATCCATAATATAAGTTATTGAAATAGTAATTACACAATGAAAATAATTTTGAGAATATTGATGTTTTTTATAAGGTAAAATGGATAAAACAATTGATGTTATGGCATTGACTGGTGGGATCATACACTATGAATCCAATTTATCGGATAATCTGAGGGAGGCATCATCATTAGATGTTTCCCATGACAATGTAAAATCCAAGATTAATTAAATAATAAAAATATTACATTTTCAAGAGAATTAAAAGATAATTTCGATCGTGGAAAAATACTTGTATATTTAACCACCACAATAAAATTTTAACATCACATGTTAGGCCATTACAGATTTCGATATTCTAATAAATTGTTATATATCTACTACATAATATTATGATCTTATATATGATTTTTTAACTTTTCAAATAAAATAATTATTATATTATTCCTTTTAACATGTGGATTAAAATTTTAAATTATAATTTTGATAATAATTTGATTATGATAATATGAAATGTAATGACTACTTTTTGGGAAATATATTGTTTCAATAATGACCGAATTTTAATGAAATGAAGATTTTTTTGTAAATTATTTTTTAAATAAATTCAATCACTATATAAATATTATTAAATATAAATTATTATATAAATTTATAATGTGTCAAATAATTTTTATAAACATAAAAAATATTTTATTGTCAAAAAACTGTTATTTTTAATAAATATTGAATATTTACATAAAATTGAAAAATCTCATATATATATATATATATTTGTAAAAAATAATAACTATTTTAAAAATAATCTAGTTGAAATTTTCCTATGGTAAATTTTCATAAATTTTTTTCACAATCAAATTTTTACATCAAAATTCTATACGACATAAATATAAAATTCGTATTATTATATCATAATGATCGAAAAGTTTTGTAATTTCTACAATATATTAGATAATGTTTTTGTTAATTCTGGAATTGGGTTTTTAAATTTTAATATAATTCCCTAGTGATATGTTTATATAGAGGTAAGAATATTATGTTCTCATAATTTATAATTGAAGATGGTTTCCATGAAATTAAATCCCTATGTAGAAAATATATGTGTATGTGAATCATTCATAGTTTATACTTTAAATAATAACCCTAAAAGTGTAGATTGTGCATAGATTTACTCATCGCGTTGTAGAAAAAAAAGAGTTCTTGATGCTGACATAGTTTTAGAGTGACTAGGGAATATGTTATTGTTAGTAAAAAAAATATACACAAAACATTATGAAATATATATAAATAATGTAATTAATACTATTAAATGATAATAATTATTAAATTAAATTTTAATATAAGCCCTAATTGGGGAAATTTCTATAGAATCAGATCAACTGTCAAATGAATTTATAATTAATTTGTATATAATAATACATTTTTTATTCACACATTTTTTACATCATTTCAATCCAAACTGTTTTTATTTTTAAAAATGGTGGGAACCTGGAGAACAATGAAAAATTACCTTGTGAGGTGAAATGGAATGATTTTACCAATGAAACTGCCAATGTTATAGAAGAGGGAATTAAAAAAATTTAATTGATTCCTTCTCAGATGTCTCCGGCTATAAAAAATAACCTGAACCATGTGTAACACCCACCATCCCAAATGAAGAAAGATTCATCTATTATGAACATTATGTGGATATGACCAACAGTGTTTAGTGATGATTCTACAAAACATGTCATTTAATAGTGGGTTTAATCAAATGGGGAAAGCTTCTTATGCATTAGTTTTATGAGAAGCATAATGTTACTATGACTATTTATTGTTTGGATTAAGAGTCTAATTAATTGTGGGAATTAATAAATAACAAAAAATTGAATTCTAAAATTGATGAAACAATATGTGAATATATCAAGAATTTATTTCATAATTATTTTTTCCCTAAAAATATTCAATAAATGATGGATATATTGTTCCATGACATTAATAAAATAGATAAGGAATCTTCAATGGCTTATAAGGAAATATTCACAAACCATATGTCATAAGATTAATTTTTCCTTATAAAAATGATATAAAAGATAGATATATATTTTTTAGATTAAAATCACACCTCCAAAATGGTCTTGAAATATGAGTCATTGGTAGTTACAAATAAGTAGATTGATGTCCTCTCAAATTATATATAGAGTTCATATAATGTTCCAATGATTTTAGGGATAGGAAATGAAATATGGAGTTTCCAGCTGATGGATTAAATAAACAAGTAGGAATGAATATCCCACCACTAACAATTATAATAACATGGGATGAATCATTATTGGAATTTCAAAAACAGAATATATAAATTCTTCATGTGTGGGTTTGAAGGCCACAAATTTCATGAAGTTCAATGATATTTAAATAATCCATCCAATTTTATGGAGGAAACAAAGGCACATCTCAATGAATAATCCATACATCAATACATTAATTGTATTGTGAATGGTACTACTGAAGCCAGTTCACTAATGCAGGAAACATTGAGGGTGATTTTTATCATCATCCACTAAATCCAATGTAGAATAGGAAATATTTTTCTATACTACCAATATGGTATAACATGGAAATTATGCCTTATAAGGTACAATTCCTATTAACCTACATATTGGAATTTTTTAATTTTATTATAGTTTTACACATTAATATACTTCCTAAATTTCTCAATAAATGTTAAGTAAAAACACAAATACCTTGATGTATAGATATATGTAAAAACAACTAGTGGTGAGATAAATGAATCCAAATACTTTCTCTCTTCTCTTATAAATATATGTGGGAATATTATTCCATGTAATCATCCAATACATTACTTGGTGTAATTTGATTCCATATTTCAAATGGAATGCCTTCCAATATATAAATATCACATCAATTATTTGGATAATGAACTCTATTTCTATATATTGAATCATCGAATGATCCTATAAAAATTAAAGGGGGATCATGAATATCTATTGGATAATCCATCAATGGTTTTGGGGTTGATACCCATAAATAACTCATACCTTTCCCAAATGGTTGGATCCATGAAAATTCTCAACATTGTGGATATTAACAATTTTGTGGATTATATTAATTTATTTCACAATGTGTTACATGACCTTCCCAGAGAAAATTATGTAGAGTTATCAATATATCTTATACCTAGAGCCACTCTTCTCTCCAAATTCTCTTATAGTATACAATCAATCAAACTAGAGGAGTGAAATTTGTATTTACATGTTCATTTATAGCAAGGGATTTTACACACTTGTGTGTAAAAATAGGGTGAACCGGAGTGATTTTTCTAGAAAAAGTATGGATCAATGTGGTTGTGCGTCGATTATCAGAATCTCATCAAGATAAATATATAGAACCAGTTTCCCTTGAGAAGAATTGAGGATTTTTTTGGTCCTGATAAAGGATTATGGTACTTAACCACGGTGAATATTCATTAGGGATATCATCAGATAAATGGTAGGGAGAAATATACATAATATATATTCTTCAATGCAACGTACTGATACTATGAGTTCATAGTGATCCCCATTGGGCTTAAAAATTCACCTGAAACAATCATGGATTTTGTTAATGGAGTCATTATATACTATCTTGAAAAATTATTATTACTATTTATAAATCATAATTTCATTTACTTCATGATAATGGATAAATGTTCCAGGTGTCAATGGATATTGTTTGGGAGATTAAAAATGGAGAAAATGAATTATATTATTTTTCATGTGTGGATTTTGATAAAATAAGTCATATTCAAAGGTAATTTGTTAAAAACTGAAAGATTTTTTGTGTAACCATAATATAAAAATGAAATTGAATAATAGATCATATTATTACGTGACTTTGAAATACATTGTTTTCATGTCTTAGCAGGTTACTACTGAGGATTTCAGAAAAATTTCACATCATCTTCTTTCCCATTAACTTAGTAACCAAGTATCGAGGTAAGATATGTTAATATAGAAGAATGTGTGTAAATATTTAATGAGATAATGAACGGGATAATCATTACTATTAAACTCACACTACCATCAAGTGGTGAATTGTTTGTGACATGAAGTTATGCATCCATGAAATGATAGGTTTGTATACTCACGCAAAATGTAAAAGTGATCATCTATTCCTCATTAATGTTAATGATCCATAAGAATAATTACATGGTAAAATATCTAGAGTTAGCTGTTGTGATCCTTGAATTCATGATTAGGTGACATTACTATTTGTTGAGAATATTGTAATATATTTTATCCAAAATAGGCTAATGTATATATTCCCATTTAATGAGCTAAACATTTGTAAATGAAGATGATATGAACTTATCAGGAAATTTGATTTCTCTATTCACCAACATCCTATAATGGTGAACAAGGTAGCTAATTCCCTTAGAATTAAATAACCATATACTCAATCCATGAATAATATTTTGAAATAATATTTCTTTTTAATATGAAAAGTTTAATACCCCGACCCTAGTTACCAAGAGTCGGTGCATTATTACATATCCTTAGTAGGATTACAAGGAATCAAGTCCCAAAGAACTGATCAGTTCAGCAGTCTTGGAAAATAGATTATGTACATGAAGTTCAACATTACAACATGAAAAAGAAAAACAACAGTAATTTATTCCATTAGAAACATCCAAACCTCCTAGATTATGCCTCCAAGCCACTCACAACTAACTTCATCGTATCTTGGAAAAATAAAACAAAAAAAGTGGTGAGATCAAATTCTATGTAAGGGTAAATATTTTAGTGGAAGCTATAAACTTTTTAGGAAAGATGTGTAATAAAACAACAGCCTTTTACATATAAACTTCAACATAATATGGAAAAAATAATTAAAAAATTACCATATAAACATGCACGTGGATATTTTACTAGTTGAATAATCTCATGTAATAACTAATTTCATAATGATGGAATGTATGGTACCAGACATTAATTTATGTGTCAAGCACTCGTGCTACGACCTATGGGATAACTATAACTAGACCCAAACTCAGAGAACCTCTGTAATCGGACTCTATCTCGGAGAGCCTCTGTAACCAGACACCAACGTGGAACATACTAGTCCAATACATTCATCATATGAAAATTTTAAAATATAACATAAACATTCGCATTAAAACTAGAATATGAAATTTCAATACAATATTCATAAACCATGAATTGTATAAAATTTACAGATCCAAAATCAAAAATATCTCAAAAACATTCAATACAATATATAAGATTTTTATAATAATAAATTAACTTCAAAAAAGTTTAAAATCCAATAAAGGATGTTGACCGAGATTAAAATGATTAGAAAAATGCTTTCAGGGAAATACAACTTTTTCATGAAATTCTTTAAAATTATCACAATTTAGAAATGTAGTCATTTAAAAGGGATTTATGAATCCAAGTGTCAAATACCACATTGAAACTTTTTAAAATAATTATCATTTCAAAACATTAACAATCATATAAAAAGATCCTTAAAATCATTTTGAAAACGCGGAGATTAATTAGAAGGGTTTAGAAAGATAAATATTTAATACAACTAAATTGATGATCTAGTTCAATAGACCCTCTTATAAAACCATAATATATTCCTTTTGAACCCATTTTTTATAAAATATGGGTATCTATGATAAGGTTTTCCCCGAAAATACATACACATAAACAATATCGTATAATAATGAGACTGAGGAAACAACCCTTACCTCGTTGTAATCAATCGAATCGTATGAACAATAGTCAATAACCACCATATGATACAAAAAATTTCAATAATATAAATATAATAATTATAATATATATCAAATGGAAGTACATAAAAAACCACATGCAAAAAATATGTGGTGAACAATGGAAATCTCATAGAATTAAAAGTTAGATAAGAAACCCCTTACCACGTGTCTGACTTGACTTGCTCGTATGTTCCTTGTTCTTCCAGAATAATAAACCTAAGTTAATTTAAAATTGATTAATAATATTTTCAAGTTTATTATTCATTTTATATCACTTATTACCTTGCTATAATAATTAGTTAATTATTTGAGTTCATATCAAACATTTTTTCGATGATAGGAACTTGGGTCAAAAATGAACTTGTTATAATTATAAATTGTCCATGTGGTCAAAATTAAATTAGCTATAGAATTATATTACTCATTTATAGTTACTATATATCATATATGTCCAGTATATATATTTATTTATAACAGTACATAACATTTGGAAATACAAAATGAAATGAACCGTTCATTGAGACAATAAGTCGTACGTACGCATGAACGCTACTTTCATTTCTATATTGTATTTTATTGGAATTAAATAATAATTATACATAGTTATATTATAATTATAGTATAATATCATATATAATATCATTAACATAAAACTTTATATGTCCCACATAAGTCATTAACGAGTCATATCACTTTGAGGGGGCGGTATTCCGCATTCCTCAAATGAAATTATGTCATTTTACCCATAATGGAAAACATAATGGTATGACATAAATAGAAAATAAATAATCAAAAGGAAAACATAATAATAATATATATATCACATATAAATACAGTTCCATCTTAATGTCCACCATTAGAGGTGGTAGGAGATTGTCGAACAATCATTGTTTCGTGGGGCATTAGTTTTCCAACAATAGAAACAGTTTGTTCTTCACCCATTAGATGGAGGTGTGTGTAAGTGTAGTTCGAATCCTTCTCAAAACAACATCCAAGTATATTGAGGATACAATTTTTGTCATAATATTATGGTATAAAAAGATTTTATGGGTGTTGGAGATGTAAAATAATACAAAATAAAAGAAAATAATTTATGAGAAAATGTTACCTTTAATTTGGGTAACATCCATTGCTTTGAACGAAAAGGACTATTTGAAGTGACTTCTGCCTAAGGTAAGGCTTATAAGTGTAATATATGGATCTTGAGAGCATATATGGGTAGGGGTTGGACATGCCAAGGTGTTTTAGAGGTGTGTGGAATTGGTTAGAAGTGGTGTCCTTTTATAAGGGGGAGGAGAGGCTCTTTAGGAAAGTGTGAAAATGTTATTTTATTATATAGTGATATTCGGTTTCAAAATGTCCACAACTAATTAAAGTAGAAGATATGATGACTAATGGTCAAAATAAAATCATCCAATAAGAATTGTATAGGTTTTAAATTTAGTTTTAATATTAATAATCTTATTTATTTAAATAATTTCTAAATGAGATAATACTACATAATGATTGTGTCATAAATAATTTAATTTATTTGATGTCTAAAAATTATAAAAAAAATACCATAATGTATGAAATATTTTTTTCTTCGTAATATTTATTTATAGTCGAAAAGATGACTTATATAACCCCATGTAAAAATATATTTACTAAAAGATATTTGTTTGTGTCATTTTTTCCTTTACATTTAGTTAATTAAAATAAAGTGTCATTATCATTCATAAGTTGCTCCATGGGGTCCCAAAATCGATCCTAGGATTCCCATGTTTGGCCGTGAATCATGAAATATGTCTTGGACAAGTGTTAATGTAATTTTGTATTATTATAATATATTTTACATTGAATTACCCTATTTACATTTAATCGTGGTAAATAAATGTCAAAAGTTAGTATTCCCCAAAAAACAAATTTGTCTTATTGAACCACATATTACTTAATAAGGTTAACCATGTCTCTCGGAATTTTGAAATTCAATACATAGATGTGGTAAAATTATGTTTTATGAAAATTTGCAAATGCTCCTAGAAGGTGGGTAAAAGACGGTAAAAAGTTAAATAAATTTTTTATAAATCTAAACGTATTATAATATGACCGCATTGAATTATATTGAACATATATAGGTTTTATGTATCAATTTTGACCTAAAATAAATTTGAAAAAAATAAATAATTATTTAAATAACAAATTCGGTTTTCACAACTATCTTAGTGTTTTCACTATTCATAAAAAATTGAATGTTTTCAGAATAATACCAAAATTTACCATAATCTAATTTTGATATTATAAATTCAAAACTTAAGTCTATTTTACCTAAGTCTATTTTACCAAATTAAAAACATATAATTTTCAATTATTAATTTAAATTTAATTTCTCTTGTCAAAACCAAAAACCATGTTTTTAATAAATAATAACTAACAAAATATTGATACTTGTTTATGTACAATTTCAAAGTGAAATTATTTCCAATTAATTAAATTGGATTAAATGGTAAAAATATATTCTATTTATTATTTGAAACCATTAAATTGTATAATTTTTCAATAAAAGTTATTTTGATTAAAAAAGATGTTTTCAGTTAAAATATAGTATTTTTCACTATTCTTCGAAATATGAATGTTATAAAAAAACCCCCAAAAATTATTGAAACTATATTCTTATGTACTTATTCTAAATTAGAATTTTATTTTGTCTAATTGAGTATATAAAAGTTTCAAATAGATGAAATAAAAAATTTTCGCCAATAAAAGTTGGTAAATTTTCATTTTTAAAAAAATACTTCTTTTATCTGGAAAAAATGAATTTTTATTTTTCATTATATCTATGAAACTCATAACATGGATTCTAAAATTATAATGATTATATAAAGATCAAAATTTAGTTAACATTATTCACAACCTCTTCTGAACTGCTAGTTTGGTAAGTCGTGGTGCGCTTGAACTTGGTGTTGTGTGTAGTGCATGTTATTGAATTTACTTTGAAAAATAAAGTACTATGAAATATTGGGGTGTTACAAAAGAGGATGTATTTTTAAATAAGCAGTGTATGGAATACATCCTAATATGCTAAAAAATATTTCTGAGCCATTTTTCAATGTGAAAAATAAAGGAAATACAAATCGGTGATCTAGAGCATCAATAGTAAGTGTATGAATAAATTTTGGGAGCCTTCATGAATACCAAATTTATAATTGTGGGTTAATTTTGTGTTGAAGATGAATTATTGTTCCAAAATCCCCAGATATAAAAAACTCCTATTGTATAATGCACAAAACTAATTGTAACAACCTATGTATTTATAGAATAATACTTTTTGACTTCCATTAATAATTATGAATAATATTTTAACTTTATGTTAAAGGTTACACATTTTCTGATAGTGTACTCAACGCACAACTGTTGACCTCACCTGTTTTGATAATCTCAATCATGTATTCATATGTGTTGAAAATCCCAATTATGTTTTCATTCTATGTGATATTTTTAAGTATCATTGATCTATACTTTAATTCTTTCAAATCTATGATCAAACCAATAATAATATTTAAAATAGTATTTGAAATATGTTAATCCTCATTTATCCATGTTTATACAAGTTATAAATTGATTCTAACACAATCGGATGTGTTCTGCATAAAACATAAGTAATCTTCCTATAGCTACTGATAAAGAGCTACCGGTAACCAGTCTACCGATAGACTTAGTCTACCGACAGACAGCTACCGATACCAACGTAGAGCTACCGGTGTAAGTATAAATAGCTACCGATGGAATAAGAGTCACCGATGGACGAAGCTACCGATACAGACTCACAGCTACCGATGCATAGGAGCTACCGATGCATGTACCTACCGACGCATGGAGCTACCGATAAACAAAGTCACTGATACAAGCATGTACCAACCGACGCATAGATCCACCGATAGAGTCAAAGAAACTAATGACATTGAGCTACCGATGTTCGAGCTTCCGATGTTCGAGCTACCGATGATCGAGCTACCGATGTTCAAGCTACCGATGCTGATTACCTACAGATCACTCGACTTACTGTTTGAATTTCTTTATTTCCTATATTTAATCTATCTAACGGTCATATCATGTACATTTTAATGATTTTTCAAATATCTGATAAAGGTTGTCGGATGTCAGGAACCCGTACCTCGTACCTGCTGAAAAGAAATCTTTTCTGTCCCCTCATGGGAGATAAATACGAGAAGACTACATACCAGAATTACACGAACGTGTGAAGAAAAAACAAACAACAACAAGAAGCGAACCAGAAAAGTGCGGTGCATCCAATATATGAAAAACGACACAAGCACGAGAAGAACACAGAGAAGCTCATAGACAATCAAGCATACTTGAGAAGTGTTCTGTGCATACAAGAAGAACTTCATCAACTACATTCTCACTACCTGTGAACCTGGAGCATACGACACTCTGTTTCTCAAACAGAAACGAGAAGAGGACTCAGACTCACTTCTAGTCGAATCCAAAGGAGTCCAGAGCCATACTGAAATCACCAGAACCATCTCTAAACTCTACATCTCTTGTTCTGTGATTTATTAACATTCATTTCGAGCAGTGTGTGTTATCTGCTGTATCTAACACATACACTGTCTCCTGTACTCAAACCGAAGGATTTGTAAATCCTTACCAAACTCTTTCATTCTTTCTTTCCCACGGATAATAGTGGTAGAGGTCGTGTGTGACCTGGACAGCTGGTTGTTGTTGTACTGTTTCCCACAAAGAACAGTGGTAGAGGTCTTGGACCTGGACAGTTGTAAACTGTTGAACCCCGATCCAGGGTGTGGATCATTTTTTATATAAACTTTTGAGAGGACTACGTCTCGGCTTGAGACTGAACCTCTTGGTTACATTGTTGTGCCATCTCTTTCAAAGTTTTATTCCGCTGCTAATCACTTTAAAACCAATACTATTTTTAAAGATACTTTGATAATTAAATTAGCAAGTGTTTATGTTAAGTGTGGATTAGTAAGTTAGTTTCAAAAGATAATCACACACTCCTGTGTTGATTAACTGGGAATTAATCAATCCCTTGAAAATCTGACATAACCTATACTTTAATATAAATTCACTACAGTTTAATTTATTATTTTATTTGGGGGTCTTTAAGACACTGTTTTTAATTACAGAAATTTTAATTGGTACTCAATTTACCCCCCCTCTTGAGTAAACCACTCCGACCAACACTTGGTATCAAAGGTTGAAAATACTTTCTAAAAGTACTCTGCTTTTGAACTGTGATTTTAGTTGTATTTTAAAGTTCTTAAAATTTCTGTTATTTCTAAATTTTTATCTCTTTAAAATTTTCTCATCATGGACAATAGACTTGAGGGTGCTGCTACTAACCGGCCACCTTTCTTCAATGGAACTAATTATGCTCAGTGGAAACTGAAAATGAAAATTCATCTAGAAAGCATAGGTTTTGATATTTGGACTGCTATTGAATCAGAATACAAAATTCCTACTACTGCTAGATCTACTTGGGATGAACCTACAAAGACCGCTTACAATAACAACTGTAAAGCTATGAATGCCTTGTACTGTGCTCTAGGAGATGAAGAGTTTAATAGAATTTCTGCATGTAAAACTGCATATGAAATTTGGGATACCTTAGCTGTTTCTCATGAAGGAACAACTAATGTGAAAGAAATGAGATTGAACACTTATACTATCAAGTATGAAAATTTTAAAATGAAGCCTGACGAACCCATTTCTGACATGTATCTCAGGTTCAATGAAATTGTCAATACAATGATCTCGCTGGGAAAGGATGTCTCATCAAAGGAACAAATTATGAGAATATTGAGATGTCTACCTGATAGATGGAGAGGCACATCTGTCTCAATCAGAGAATCATGTGACATAGCTGCTCTACCCTTCAAGGAACTAATTGGCAAGCTGATGATGTATGAAGAAGAGCTTAATATGAACAAAGAGGAAAAAAATGAACCTGCAAGAAAGTCTGTCGCTTTCAAATCCTCAACTTCAGAGAATAAGGACAAAGAAAAGCTTCAAGATGTAGTTGAAAGTTCAAGCTGTGAAGACAGTGAAAGTGATTCTGACAGTGATGCTGAGATGGCTCACATTGCTAGAAGATTTAAGAAATTTTATAGGAAAAATTAGTTCTTCAGAAAAACAAACTATAAGGGTAAGTATGATCACCAAGGCAAATGGAAAAAGGATTGGAAGAAGGCTGACAGAACTGATGATGTTGTCTGCTATGAGTGCAAGAGAAAAGGACACATTAAAGCCGACTGTCCAAAGCTGAAGTATAAAAAGAAATATGAATATAAGGACAATAAGTTTAAGAAAGCCATGAAGGCTACTTGGAGTGCTTCAGAAGACAGCACAAGTGGAGCTGAATCTTCAGACTCTGAAAGGAATCGAGCCAACATGTGTTTTATGACAAACACTTCTGAGGTAACTGCTGAAACTCCTGCTTTAAATTATTACTACTTTGGAGATAATGCAGAATCTGACTCTGATTCTGGAACAATGTCTAAATCTGGACTGTTTGAATACTGTGATATGCTGGAAGAGACATGTAATGAACTTAAGGATAAATACAAGTCATTAAAGAAACAACATGCTCTCACCACTACAGTTAAAACTGAACTCACTATTGAAAAAGAGAAGAATGCTCAGTTGCTTAAAGAAAATATTGAACTAAAATTGTCTAATTAGCAACTCAAGAAAGACTTAGAGATGTTCACCAATGGCAAGAATACTCTAACACAGATGCTAGGAAAGCAAGTAGCACCTAAATATACTACTGGTATAGGATACCAACCTGGACAAAGGAAAATTGCCAAGACTAGATTAATTTCTAAATCTGGACAGAATGAAGGTAATTTTGGAACTTCATATACTTCAACCAGTTATATACATAGCTATGGATCTAATAAAGTTTATCTTTCAAATCATGTCAATTCTACAAATTATATGAGACCCATTAGACAAATATGGGTACCTAAAGTGTTATTGGCTAACCTGTCTGGACCCAAGAAAATCTGGGTACCAAAATCATCTCCCATCTAAATCTGTTTTGTAGGGAACTTGCTTGAAGAGCTCCTGTAAAGAGACCTGGTATTTGGACAGTGGATGTTCAAGACATATGTCAGGATACTTCTCTTGTTTCAAGAGTTTAATAAAAGTTGATGGAGGCTTTGTCACCTTCGGTGATAACTCAAAAGGGAAAATCATCGGCCTAGGCCAGATTGGTAACACTGATTCAATTTTGATTTCTAAAGTTTTATTTTTTGATGGCCTTAAATACAATCTATTATGTATTTCTCAGTTATGTGATGATGGTTTTCATGTTAAATTTGAAAATGATTCTTGCAAAGTTTTTTATTCTAAGAATGTTTTGGTATTTTCTGCCTTAAGAAATGAGAATGTGTATGCTGTTAATCTGAATTCTTTAGCTAAGCAGAATATCACTTGTTTGAATGCTTTTCATAAAGAATCTTGGCTATGGCACAGAAGATTAGGACATTGCAAAAGTCACTCACTTAGAAAACTTTCTAGGAAAAACCTAGTTAGAGACCTACCTAAATTAGAATTCCCAAATGATAGAGTGTGTAACCCCTGTCAAAAGGGAAAACAACACAAAGTTTCTTTTAAATCAAAGAAATAAGTTTCAACTTCTCAACCACTTGAATTGGTTCACAAGGATTTTTTTTGGACCATCAAGAGTCTCTAGTTTAAATGGGAAGCACTATGTTTATGTTCTTGTAGATGACTTTTCTAGATATACTTGGGTATATTTTCTATCTCACAAAAGTGAAGCTTGTTCTTACTTTGTCAAATACTCCAAGTCTGTAGAGAACCTTAGTGGACTTAAGATTAAAACCCTGAGAAGTGATCATGGTCGTGAGTTTGAAAATCAAGATTTTGAATCTTATTGCTCACACAATGGCTGTACTCATAATTTCTCTGCCCCTAGAACACCCCAACAGAATGGTGTGGTAGAAAGAAGAAACCGAACCCTTCAAGAAATTGCTAGAACCATGCTCAATGAATATGATCTGCCTATTTATTTTTGGGCTGAAGCTGTAAATACAGCTTGTTATGTCATTAATAGAGTCTTAATAAGACCTGTTCTTAAGAAAACACCTTATGAATTGTGGAACAATAGAAAGCCTAAGGTTAATTACTTTAAAGTTTTTGGTTTCAAAGTATTTATTCTGAATACCAAAGATAATCTGGATAAGTTTGCTTCCAAAAGTGATGATGGAATTTTTCTGGGTTACTCTACTTCAAGTAAAGCCTATAGAGTATTCAATAAGAAAACCAAATGTGTGGAAGAATATGTTCACATCAAGTTTGATGAAACTGATCCACATGAGCCTAAAACCTCTCTTGAGAATCTTGAAGAAGGCTTATCTATTCTGGACCTTAATGATAAATCTAAAGAACCTGTTATAAAAGTATCCAATTCTGGACTTTCTCCAGAATCTGCTTCTGTTGAACCCGATCCTATAGATGAACCTGAAATTTCTAGTCCAACCTTTACCAGATCAACAAGGATTCAAAAGAATCATCCTTTAGAAACTGTTGTTGGTAATCTTGATAGAGGAACACAAACTAGAGCTTCTCTAAGAAACCAGGTTGAACATCAAGCCTTTCTTTCACAGCTGGAACCCAAAAATATCAATGATTCTATCAATGATGAATTCTGGGTAATAGCTATGCAGGAAGAATTAAATCAGTTTGAAAGAAACAAAGTCTGGGAATTAGTTGACAGACCTAAGGACACTTTGACAATAGGCACAAAATGGGTTTTTAGAAATAAAGTAGATGAATGTGGAAATATAGTTAGAAACAAAGCTAGACTAGTTGCACAAGGATATAGTCAAGAAGAAGGTATAGACTATGAGGAAACTCTTGCACATGTAGCTAGACTGGAAGCCATTAGGATATTACTGGCATATGCTGCACATCTGGATTTCAAGTTATATCAAATGGATGTGAAAAGTGCATTTCTAAATGGTTTTATAATTGAAGATGTTTTTGTAGAACAACCACCTGGATTTACTAATCCCCATTTTCCAAATCATGTTTTTAAACTTTCTAAAGCTTTGTATGGTTTGAAACAAGCTCCAAGAGCTTGGTATGATAGACTTAGCAATTTCCTTATTTCAAAAGGTTTTACTAAAGGGATTGATGATCCAACTCTTTTCATTAAAAGAATTTCTAAAGATGTTTTAGTTGTACAAATATATGTTGATGATATTATTTTTGGATCTTCTAAACACTCTTTATGTACTGATTTTTTAAAAAGTATGCAAAATGAATTTGAAATGAGCTTAATGGGAGAGCTTAAGTAATTTCTTGGTTTTCAAGTATTTCAAAATGAAAATGGTATTATTTTGAATCAAAGTAAATATACAAAGGATCTTTTAAAACGTTTTGGTCTGGATAGTATCAAGGGAAGTGAAACTCCTATGAGTACTACCTGTAAATTGGATGCAGATGAAACTGGGAAACCAGTTGATCAAACAAATTACAGAGGTATGATTGGAAGTTTACTTTATCTTACTACCAGTCGACCTGATATTATGTTTAGTGTGTGTATGTGTGCTAGATTTCAAGCTAATCCAAAAGAATCTCATTTTCTTGCTGTTAAAAGAATTTTTAAATATCTCAAACACACGGTTAACATAGGTTTGTTTTAACCAAAAAGAAAATCCTTTGAGTTAATGAGTTATTCAGATGCTGACTTTTCTGGTTGTAAGTTAGATAGAAAAAGCACATCAGGAACATGTCATTTGCTTGGAAAATCCTTAGTTTCATGGTGTAGTAAGAAACAGAACTCAGTTGCATTATCTACTGCCGAAGCAGAATATATAGCTGCTGGTAGTTGCTGTGCACAAATTCTGTGGATGAAACACACTCTTTTGGACTATGGATATGTTTTTAAACATGTTTCAATCAACTGTGATAACACCAGTGCAATAAACATCTCTAAGAATCCTGTATCTCACTCTAGAACCAAACACATAGACGTAAGACACCATTTCCTAAGAGATCACTATCAAAAAGGTGATATTTCTCTTGAATTTATTGGCACTGAACATCAATTGGCTGATATTTTCACTAAACCATTAAGTTCGGATAGGCTAAGTTACATAAGACACGAACTGGGAATGTTTAATCACAACCGATGTGAAATTCTCACCGATGTGAAATTCTCACCGATGTGAAATTCTCACCGATGTGAAATTCTCACTGATGTGAAAATTCTCACCGATGTGAAATTCTCACCGATGTGAAATTCTCACTGATGTGAAAATTCTCACCGATGTAAGTTTCTCACCGACGTAGAAATTCTCACCGATTTGTTTTTCTCACCGATGATTAACTCACACCGATGCAAGGTTTTAAAACTTCTGTCTGCCGCCAAGAATATGAATCGTTTTATATTATTTTTATTACTCTATTTTAGTCGTTTATTTGGAATTCCTAAATGATAAAACTAAGTCTAAGCCACTTCTTACCTCACCGAGCTCAAAACCCCTCACCTTCGAACCTTACCTCCCAAATCGGCCAAGAACCCTAAACCCGCGATGGAAAAAACCAAGCTTCCTATCGTCAGAGATGAAAGTGTAGAACCAAATTCCAAGAAGCAGAAGACACAGCATAAAGCTAGTGTTAGTGAAGTCAAAACTAGATCGGGAAGGCGACCAGTGAATCCTCACTTGCAGAATAGAGACATAGTAATCGAGAAGGAACTGTGCATGGAATGGCTACTACCTAGCAAATCCTTAGTACTCGAGATTCTGGAAGACCAGAAATGGGTGGATTGTTTCTCAAATAACAATGGCCCATACTACCCGAAGTTGGTAAAGCAATTCTATGAGTTTGTAACCTTTGAGAAGTCTGAGAACGAGAATCGCGTTAGCTCTTTTGTAAATGGAAAAGAGATGTCGTTTTCTTCAGTAGAGTGGGCTGAGAGTTTGAAAGTACCACATGAAGGTGTCTCTGGGTATGTATCAAGAGCAATTCCACCTAGTAGTGATATCTTTGATTATGAGACCACCTTACAAGAGCTGACTGGGAATGGAAATCAAAGGCAAGTGGTTGCTGCTGAAATGGATGGAGAGAATCGACTGCTTTTCAAGTTTGATCAGCATGTGTTGATACCGAGGAGAGGAGATTTTGCAAATCTGAGATATCAAGATATCTATCTTCTTCATTTGCTAAGACATGGTGTAAAAATCAATCTGTGCAGATTGCTAATGCTTCAAATGGAAGACATGATTAGACCAAAGTCAAAGACCAATGCTTTGTTCTTTGCCAAGCTGATTTCAGTGATGATAAAAGTGAAAGAAATAGCTGAGTCTCAGGATGAGACAGTTGTAGTCAAGAACAATTTCTGTATCACCTCGACTGTTTGCAAGTATATGAAAATAAACTAGAACCCATGGAAGGGAGAATGGGTCAGTGATGATCAGAAGATCTATGATAGGTTTAATCCTGTGGATCATCCCTCAAGACCAAAGGATATGAGAGATCCGAGTCTGAGACCTGATGAAGAGGAACCTTCTTATAGTGATGAAACAGAAGAAGAAGAAGAAGAAACTCCTATGGATGTTGGAGGAGATCCAGACTTGCCCCCAAGTCCTGTTGCAGAATTGGTTTATTCTAGGAAAGGAAAGGTAGAGGAAATTGTATCTACTCATGAGGAAGACCAGTCTCTACCTCACCAAGAAGAAGAGGAAAAGGAGAATGTATCTGAATCGCCTGCTTCTGGTAGTTTAAGTATGAGTCCCTTGATTGGGAACTCAGCTATGCCTGCTGATGAAGTAGAAAGAGTTACAGAAGAAGCTGTACCTATATCAGAAAATCTTCTAGATGCTGCACCTGTAGAAGTTGTTGTAGAAGATTCTGATGAAGAAAGACCAGCAGAAAAGGCTGTTGTGATACATGAGAATGCACCCATTGAGGGGGAGCATCAGTCTGTGCTTGGAAAAGTTACAGTAGCTGTTGAGCTTGGAGACTGGGTAGAATACCCAGGGTTTATAGTCTGTGGATTGGATTATCCGGATTCTGGCAATGACGTGTCTGTGGATAGACCAAAGATCAATTATGATCTTGCTGCTGAGATGTTGCCAGATGATGTGGTCAGATTTCATGATCTGAATAGGCTGAAAGAGGACCTCAAATCCAGTTTTGTTGAAGAAGTGAAGTTAATGGAAACCTCTCTTGCTTCCTCAATTAATTCAATAATGACTACTTCTGTAGTTAATTTGGCCTCAGCAAGGGGATCTGCTGCAGTTATCCCAAGTGATTTTGTCTCTAAATCAGATCTTGAATCCATGAAGAATGATCTGAAAGAATCATTCAGTGCATCAGTCGCTGAGATGAAGGAAAGCTTTTATGAAGAAATGAAAATGCTAGAGAGATCCTTCGA
The DNA here is from genome assembly GCA_963277665.1 of Viscum album. Taxonomy (NCBI): domain Eukaryota; kingdom Viridiplantae; phylum Streptophyta; class Magnoliopsida; order Santalales; family Viscaceae; genus Viscum; species Viscum album. The sequence continues at coordinate 1,528,290,820 of OY728120.1, read as the reverse complement.
GCTATCTTTGGATTGTAATTTATCTTCTTTTATGTCTGAGCTTGTGGAAGAAGTGAAAGAGTGCCAGACTCAATCTTCTAGATTCGAAGCTGACCTGGAAGCTCTCAAGACATCAGTTGTTGCTTTGGATTCTTATATGAGCTCCAAGTCTCAAGCTGACAAGGACCTAGCTTATGTGAAGAGTGTAGTAAGCCAGTTTGTCTCAGTGTTTGAATGTTTCAAAACCTCAGTGAAGGATCATGTTCAGTTACAAGACTCTCAAGTTCAAAGTCTAATCAGTGGTTTGTCTAAGAGTTTTAAAGAAATTGTTTCCTTCTCTCTTGGCCCTCTCACATCCAAACTATCAGTTGACCTAAATCAAGTTCGAGCAATGTTGAAGGAGGAGATTGGCTCTATTTCTACCAGTGGCTCTGTGGACTCATCAGAGTTGAGCCGAGTGGTGCTTTCTATAAGAGATTGTGCCAGAGAAATCATGAAGATTGTTCAAGACTTTATGAGAGAAGCCTCTGCCTCTCAGGACACCATTAAGAGCAAAGTGGACTACTACTTCACCAATATTTTCACCAAGCATCAACTCGAACATCACATCAAGCTAATGTTGGAACACATGAAGCTCCCTCCAGTCACTCAAGCTTTCAGAGAACAAGTGAGAAAGCTAAGAGAACTGACTCCTGCCTTAGAGAAATTCTTGGAGAACAAAGATGATTTCATCTCTGCTATGGAAAGAGGAGGAGGAATTATTATGGATTTTAGAAATCTGCTGCTGCCCTTCTTGCATGTTGATGCCAGACCAGTCATCATCCCTCCTGCTTTGCCTGCTTCTGCCTCAGCTGCTTCCACAGTCCAGCTGACTCCTGCTCAAGCCATTCGAAGCCTCACACCAATGATCACCAAAAAATCTTCAACCTACAGGCCTGACTCTGTGTCAGTGGCCCAGCCTCCTTTAATCTTTTCTGGAATTCCCAAACCTTCATCTGAATCCTCACCACCTAAGCATCCTTCGGATCCCAAAGGAAAATCTCACGTTGCAGATGAGGATTGAACCAGTGGCCAGGATTTTTGATAGGAATTCCTTTGTATTCTGTTTTTTTACTTTTTGACTACTCTAATACAGAACTCTTTTTACTTCTCTTGTGTTATTTGTCTCCTATATATATATATATATATGCTTTCCCACTTTTTGATTATCACAAAGGGGGAGAATAATAAGGAGAATAATAGGGAGAATAATAAGGAGAATAATAGGGAGAATAATAGGAGAATAAGGGGGAGAACAAAATGAGAGAATAAGGGGGAGAACAAAATGAGAGAATAAGGGGGAGACCAAGGAGAATTAAAAATATTTTCAATGGAGAAAAATAAGGAATAAGGGGAGACACTTTACCCTTCTTTTCATTTTTCCCTCTGATACTTTATGTCTATTTAGTACCTTATGATTGTTACCTCTGATAACTTATGTCTATATCATACTATTTCTATTATCTCTGAGGCTGTTTTCTCTGAGAAAATTGAATTCAATATTATACTCTTTACTATTAAATTTTCACTATGTTAAATGCCAATATCATAAATTGTGATTATCAAAAAGGGGGAGATTGCTGACCTCACCTGTTTTGATAATCTCAATCATGTATTCATATGTGTTGAAAATCCCAATTATGTTTTCATTCTATGTGATATTTTTAAGTATCATTGATCTATACTTTAATTCTTTCAAATCTATGATCAAACCAATAATAATCTATAAAATAGTCTTTGAAATATGTTAATCCTCATTTATCCATGTTTATACAAGTTATAAATTGATTCTAACACAATCGGATGTGTTCTGCATAAAACATAAGTAATCTGCCTATAGCTACTGATAAAGAGCTACCGGTAACCAGTCTACCGATAGACTTAGTATACCGACAGACAGCTACCGATACAATCGTAGAGCTACCGGTGTAAGTATAAATAGCTACCGATGGAATAAGAGTCACCGATGGACGAAGCTACCGATACAGACTCACAGCTACCGATGCATAGGAGCTACAGATGCATGTACCTACCGACGCATGGAGCTACCGATAAACAAAGTCACTGATACAAGCATGTACCAACCAACGCATAGAGCCACCGATAGAGTCAAAGCAACTAATGACATTGAGCTACCGATGTTCGAGCTACCGATGTTCGAGCTACCGATGTTCGAGCTACCGATGTTCAAGCTACCGATGCTGATTACCTGCCGATCACTCGACTTAAGGTTTGAATTTCTTTATTTCCTATATTTAATCTATCTAACGGTCATATCATTTACATTTTAATGATTTGTCAAATATCTGATAAAGGTTGTCGGATGTCAGGAACCCATACCTCGTACCTGCTGAAAAGAAATCTTTTCTGTCCCCCGATGGGAGATAAATACGAGAAGACTACATACCAGAATTACACGAACGTGTGAAGAAAAAATAAACAACAACAAGAAGCGAACCAGAAAAGTGCGGTGCATCCAATATATCAAAAACGACACAAGCACGAGAAGAACACAGAGAAGCTCATAGAAAATCAAGCATACTCGAGAAGTGTTCTGTGCATACAAGAAGAACTTCATCGACTACATTCTCAATACCTGTGAACCTGGAGCATACGACACTCTGTTTCTCAAACAGAAACGAGAAGAGGACTCAAACTCACTTCTAGTCGAATCCAAAGGAGTCCAGAGCCATACTGAAATCACCAGAACCATCTCTAAACTCTACATCTCTTGTTATGTGATTTATTAACATTCATTTTGAGCAGTGTGTGTTATCTGCTGTATCTAACACATACACTGTCTAATGTACTCAAACTGAAGGATTTGTAAATCCTTACCAAACTCTTTCATTCTTTCTTTCCCACGGATAACAGTGGTAGAGGTCGTGTGTGACCTGGACAGCTGGTTTCTATTGTACTGTTTCCCACGAAGAACAGTGGTAGAGGTCTTGGACCTGCACAGTTGTAAACTGTTGAACCCCGATCCAGGGTGTGGATCATTTTTTATATAAACTTTTGAGAGGACTAAGTCTCGGCTTGAGACTGAACCTCTTGGTTACATTGTTGTGCCATCTCTTTCAATGTTTTATTCCGCTGCTAATCACTTTAAAACCAATACTATTTTTAAAGTTACATTGATAATTAAATTAGAAAGTGTTTATGTTAAGTGTGGATTAGTAAGTTAGTTTCAAAAGATAATCACACACTCCTGTGTTGATTAACTGGGAATTAATCAATCCCTTGAGAATCTGACAGAACCTCTACTTTAATATAAATTCACTACAGTTTAATTTATTATTTTATTTGGGGGTCTTTAAGACACTGTTTTTAATTACAGAAATTTTAATTGGTACTCAATTCACCCCCCCTCTTGAGTAAACCACTCCGACCAACAACAACAATAGGCTTCTCTGAAATCTTACATTGCACTCAATATTGAGTTATACTAAAAAATAATACAATAATATTATTATTAATTAAAATTGTTGTTAACACCTATCCGTTGGAATGGTGTGAATGAATAGTATCAACATAATATTGAAATATGGTTTACACATGTTTAAATGATGATTCATTGGTTACTAAATTTATTAGAAATGGGTATAAAACCCAATTGAACATAATGGATATGTTTTTGTGAAAACCTATTTAAAAGGGAATAATTTTGTTTTCATATCACACATTATGGGTTTTTATTTATTTAAAAATTTATGATATATACTCAATGTAATGTTTTATATTTATCTTAAACGTTTTCTAGATATGATATGGGAATAAATTCATTTTTTGGGATAAAAGATGTATTTTCCTAAAAATGCAGTTTTGCAACCTTTTTATAGTGAACCATTTTTAAATCTAGTTTTCTACACCATATTTTTTTTATTTCGAAAAAATAAATTTCTTCTTTAGAATCGGTAGATAATAATTTACTTTGGGTAAATTTTTCTTATTTTTTTGAGAATGTTCATTTTTTAATAAATTATGACAAATACTACATTTTATGTACAAATTTTCTTTTCATCTGATTTATTTATATGGTTGGATTATCTTTTTATTTTTTTAATATTTAATTAGATACTTTTTTTACCATTAAATCTTGTTTTCATCATTGCGTATAATTTTACATTGAAATTGTACATAAACAATTTTCATTATTTTGGTAGTTTTTACTTCTCTAGAATATTCTTTTTTTGATTAACAACGAGAATTTATCATAATTATTTACTGAAATTAATGTGTTTGGAATTTGTAAAAATTGATTCAATATTTTTCATTAGGAGGTCATGTTTTTGTATATAGGTTCGTTTTTTGGATATCATGAATCCCAACTTCAGTAAATATTTTTATTACCATGGTTGAATGGTAAATTTATTGAAATAGGTTAAAAATAATATTATAATAATATAAAACTACACTAAAATTTATCCTAATCCTATTGGATGATACATTTCCAACATTGTAAATCCTTGGGTCGATTTGGGTAACTCAGTGAGCGAGTTGGGGGTTAAAATGTCATTTAATTACTTTAAATTTTATGTTATGGAAAATATAACCCAAACATGTATCTTTTAGTAAAACAATTTTTATATGGTGTTATAAAAGTTATAGATTAGAATATAAAAAATAACGATAAAAAATATTTATAATGATAAAAATGTTTTCTACATCAAGTTATTATATATATAATTTTTAGAAATTAAAAAAATAAGTTTATTTATGACACAGTGGTGATGTGGGTTTTACCTTATTAATGAATTATTTAAATAACTGAGAATATAAATTTTAATATAAATTTATTTGGAAACATTTTATACCATCCAATAATATTATGGATTATTTTGATATGTTATATTTTAATTAATGATCTTTTATTAAAAAAATCATGTTGTTATTTATTTTTTAAAAATCATGAGATGAATAGTATAAAAATTGACATAAATTAGTTTTTAAGTCAATTAATATATAATTAAACGATATAACATTATGAAAAGTATCATATTCAACCAACTGACATATATGATGTTAATAATATCATTAATTATCTAGTTTGGGACTCTTGGAATTTTATAGTAACTATAGTAACCATATATTATAAAAATACCAGAAGACCTGGTAAGTGTTAATTTTTTTAACTAATGGTTGAAGCTAAACGAAAATGAAATTTCTATTACATAAACTTTTCTAAAACCAATTTACTGATTGGATTCAGACCCATACTCATATGATATTCAATATATAACACTTTTTATTTCTTATAATTATAAAATCAATTAATAATAATATAATAATTTAAAACATTCTTAAAGTGTCCCTCTACACTCTTATAAATGGAAAACACCTTTAACCCAATACTCAGACCTCTAAATCATCTTGTCTCATCTGAACTCTACTCAATTAAGATCCCAACATCGCTCTATTCATCTTATAATCAATTCATTTGGAAGAAGGGAATTAATGTAGGCCTTTTAGATGAAATAAAAAGGAGTTACCCTATTGATGTAATGTCTTCTCTGAAGATTCTTTCATTTATTTTCCTTCTCAAACCCCTAAACTCTCTTTAATCAATTATTCTATAAAAAACCCAGAATCATAAAAATAAAAGGTTTTTTAATGATTAGGAATTGAACTACGCTTACACATAGCTCCGTCTAAATAATATAAAATGTACTATATCTGTGGACGGTGAACTAATGCATCACGGAACGATGATTGTTAAATATTGTACTACCACATCTCATGGTGGCCCTTATGATAGAACTATAATTATATATGATATCTATTATATTTATTTTATCTATATACTTATTTAATTATAATTTCTAACATACCTTAATGATTTTCATGATTTATAAATACGATAATTTCATTTGGGTAAATGTGGACTACCGCCCCCTAAAACTAATACGACTCATTCATGTTATACATGGAACCTATAAAGGATGGAATTAATGAACATATGTAACATATATAAAATATAAATTATAATATAATTATAATATAGCAAAATGTCATTTATTTTTCATTCCATTTAAAATCAAAATGGAATAAAAGTAGCGTTCATTTGTTCGTACGACTTACAATCGACATGAACAGTGAATTTCATTTCTTATATAAAAATGATTTGGAATGTTATAAATAAATACATGCTGGATATATATGATATATATGATATCTATAAAATGAATATAATTCTATAGATAACGTGCTTTTGACATCATGGACAATTTATAATTATAACGATTTCATTTTTTACTCATGTTTCGAACATAAAAAAAATGTCTGATTTGAACTCAAAAAATTAACTAATTATAGTTGAAATGTACTGACTAATATAAAGGGAATAACAATTTTGAAAATTGGATTTCATAATTTATAAATAAGCATACTTTAATTATTTAAAGAATTAATGAATTAACGAATCAAGTCTGACATGAGGTAAGGGAACTTCATAACCAAATTTCCATTCTTTGGGTTAAACTTCTACTTCTTGATTATGTCATGATAATATTATGTGAGATATACATTTTGATATCCTATTTTTAATTTATACTTGATTTATATTACCTTATATGGAATAAAGATAATCTATCTATTTTATTTATAAAATGATCTTTGTAAGGGACTTCATCTCAGTATCCTTTCATTGATTCATGGTTTGATAATATACACCCCCATATTTTACACTATGTATATTAATCCCATTTTACTTTTAATTTCAATAAAATGGAATATTTTTTTCAATGAAGTGTTTTACATAATGATAAAAGGAATTTTTTTATAAATTTCTATTAAAATGTCCTCTCTCCTGCAATAATATTTATTTTGTTTCCCCTATAATCCTTAATATTTTAAAAGGAAAATATGTCCCTTGTTACATTTTGGGTGTTTCATATTGAAAATGGTTTTTGAAATTTATTTATTAATTCAATATCTTGAAATGAATTTTTCGGATTTCAAATGAAATATTTTTAATGAAATATTCATATTTTCAATATTTTATGTTTTATGATTATATAATGGTACTTAGACAAATGTGGGGTGGTTAGGTGATAAACCAAATTGTGGATACATGATAAACCAAATGACGAGTGGTTCTCGGATAAACCATGGAGGGTTGGATACGTTGTAACCTTCAATTTATTGGGTAGGCACATCGACCATATGACTATTCTATTTAGTGATATGTGTGGAAGTCGACCGTATGGTTACTCGATTTCAGTATATTTTGGTCATGTTTTACCTTTATATATTATACATTGTTTTCACGGGGATTTATGGTAATATTTTGGTTACAAAAGAGTATTAAATGAGGTTATATTCACTGATGTGTTGTTCAACTTCTTTAATATGAAGAGTATTAATTTAGGATAATGTATTCATGGTTGAAATGTTGTTTTCAAAAACTAATAGTTTTCCATCTTTCTGTATCCCTTACTAGTATTTTTATGCTCATACCACGTTTTTAAATGTTTTTCACTGGACTTAATGAGGAATAGAGTCAAGGATGGGATCATGAAAAATTCATGCTGTCTAAAACATGGAATTAAAATGTTTCATTTTTTAAGAGTTGTTGTTTTATGAAATTAATGGATAGTGAGTAGAAGTGTCTACTTGAAATATTCATGTTTTTATTTATAATTTATAACATAATTCTCTGAAACTCTAAACATGAAAAGATACTCATTTTAAATTATTAACATAATTCAATATTATGTAATTTTTAAGGCTTGGACCTTAGTATTTGTATCATAGATAGGTATAGATAACTTTATAGGTTGGGGTGCTATTTAAGCATAAGTGACATAACCATAATGGTTATCATATTAGAAAGTGGAATTGTTATTTTAGACAAATTTAATGATTTTATGATAACATTAATAAGTATATCATAGTATTTACCCTCCTTATACGATATTATACAATTATTTTCTGATATACTGAAACTATATTTTTTGGTTTTAGTAAATGGATGGATCTTGCAGGCACCAAAGGAATAATGTATTTGAAGAAAACTACGACAGTTTTTTGAAGAAAATACCAAATAAAATGGGAGGTCCAATGAAAACTCTTGTTCATATTCTTAGCCAACTATCTGGAGTCCTGATTTACATACTAAACCCTAGTTATTTTTATAAGTCATCATAAATTTGAGAATCAAATCCCTACGGAAGTCTAGGTAATAATCATAAAAGAATATATATTCAAAAAACAATGTGTCAAGGATGTGGAAACAAATAAATAGAAAATTGATTAAATATGATGGGAATAAGTTATATATGTGGTAATGAAATTCATAAATCAAAAACCTAACATGAAAAAAGGAATCATCTAGTTTACTCTATGAAAGGGAATGATGTTCATTCTGAGGGATCAATTGAATGTTTTAAATGGGGTGTGCATGGTCATTATAAAAATAGAATTCATACAAAGAAGTATTAGGAATGGGATCATCATGACAATAAAAATATATTTTTACTAATTCATAATTCCATTTCAATTTACGATGAGGAAATTGATAATGACCAATGAATTGTATAGATTATTTCAAAGATGATGTTTTGACATTACTGGATCATAGGATATGATCCATGATTTTGTTTCTAGGAAAGAAATACTATGGAATAATTTTTAAAATATTGTTTAATGGACCATGAAGAATGTTGAATGTGTAAGAAGTATACATATAAGGTATTCAATTGTTATTATATATTTTATGATGTTGAAATGATTAAAAGTATTAAGGCTTTTTTGATGTTGAAATTTATTTAGAATAATATTTCTAGTATGTGTAACTGTAATGTTTGATATTTTAAATGATTCTAAAGAAATAATTATACTTTCTTGCGTGGATAGAATGGAAAACCTTAGAAGTCCATATAAACTTTTTCTGATGTGATAAATGGCGATTACATTTTGGGACGTAAAACTTAACATATTTGGTAACCTTATAAGATAAAACAGTTTGTGTTTATTTGTCATAAAATTATTTCATTTTTGATAATTTTATAAGAATGGTATGGTTTTCGAAAAAGGACAACCTGCAAGATGGGTGAAAACCTGTCGCATCCTATATGTCCATGGGAATCTAACCCACAACTGAAGGGCGACAAGGGCGCATCGCATACCACTGGACTACGTGATATCCCGGGTTAGTATGATTTATTCTTTTTAGTTAAATGATTTTATGGATCATGAATATTTTGATTTTGGGAACATATGATTTATCAAATATATATCCTTAGTATAAGAAAATGATTTGGTGATTATGTGACAAATGTTATTTTAGAGGACATTCACTCTTTTAGGGAGACTATATGCATAAGGAAAATAGAATTCTATGGGATTTCATTTAAGGAGTAATGGTAGAATTCACTTTTGTAAGAAATTATGGTTTTATTATGGACTTATATCAATTTGGGTTATTTATGGAGATGATAAACCTATCATAGAGAATATGTGATCAGGTTAGTTAATTTTCAGTATGATATTTTATGAGTCATCAATATTATTTGGGGTTAAATGTTAAGATTTAATGTAGAAGATTAAGTAATTAAATACTTCTGAGTTTTTGGATTCAATCGTTGTTTGGATTATTTTGAGTAATTTTATGAACTTTTTTGTATTGAATTGTCATTTTTTGATCTTTTCTTTTTTATTGTTAAATTTTGGAGACAAAGAGTAGTATTTCTTTTTATAAAGGATTAAAATTTTTGGGGATTATCTAATATTTTACTGATAATTATGGTTATGGATAAAGTCTAAATATAGAGGAAAAATATATTTCATATTTTTTTGGATTATTTGATTCTATAGAAGTTTATTTTAGTGCTTCATATGTGACCAAGTCATCTTCAATACTAATAATAAGGAGAAAATATGAGTTTGTGGTTAAAATTTATTTAAGGATGAAACTCAACATAATAGTAAGTATATTTACGTTTGATCTTATTCAGTATCATAAATAAATTCCTCAAAATTATGAAAAGGAACTTAAAACAAAATCATTGTCCATTTAATTTTCCTTCTAAAAAATGAATGACTGTTTAACACATCATAAGTGTGTGTTTTTCTCGTGGTTAACTTTATCCTGATCATGTTTTCTATCACTCTCTAGAAGAACATAATGGTTAGTTTTTTCTTCTACATCCATATTTCCATTTTATCATTTTATGTGTTATCTTCGGTGACCTTTTTACTTCTCCTTATTTCTTATAAAGTTTTAGTTTTATTAACACTTTTTATGATGTGGGCCTTTCAATGATGCTTTTGAGCCGAATTTTAAAATTGTCAAGATTCAATTTCCAGAAGGGGGAAGGATGTCATTACCAAGGTATTTATAGAATAAATTTTTTTTCTATTAATATATATGAATAAGATATTAATTTTATGTTAATGTTTAAAAATTTTCAGATATCTTACTCTACATGCAACAATAGACTTCTCTGAAATCTTACATTGCAGACAATATTGAGTTATACTAAAAACAAATAAAATAATAGTATTATTATTTTAAATTGTAGTTAACGCCTAGTCATTGGAATGGAGGGAATGAATAGTATCAACTAAATTTTGAAATATGGTTCTCACATGTTTAAATAATGATTCATTGGTTACCATATTTATTAGAAATGGAAATGAAATCCAACTGAATATTATGGATGAGTTTTTATTTAAACCTGTTCAAAAGAGAATAAATGTATTTTCATGTAACTCTTTATGGAATTTTATTTAATGAAAAATATATGATATATATTCAATGTATTGTTTTAAATTTATATTATTTGATTTATAGATATGATATATGAATAAATTCAATTTTTCGGATAAAAGAAGTATTTTTCTAAAAATTCCATTTTACCACATTTTGATGGAAAAAAGTATTTAATTTTAATTTTCTTTATATTTATATGGTTTATTTTACAAAATAAAATTCTTCTTCAGAAGTGGGACATCAAAATATACTTTGGGTTAATTTTCGGTATTTTTCTAATAAAGATCATATTTTAATAATTGGTGAAAAATATTTCAATATAATTCATAATAGTCTTTTCATATAATTTATTTAAATGGTTAGATTATCTTTTTATTTGATTTTAATGTGTAATTAGATAATTTTTGTACCATTTATTCCAATGGTTTTCATTATAAGATATTTCACATTCAAATTGGAAAAAAAATTCAATCTTTTGGTAGTTTTTACTTCTTAAAAAAACTCTTTTTTGGTTTGACAATGGGAATTTATTTATAATTAATTTCTTCAACTTTTATTTTTTCAATTTGGAAAAATGGATTCCATATTTTTTATTAGGCGGTCTAAATTTTGTAAATAGTTTCCTTTTATTTGTAGACATTATGAATAGTAACTTAAGTAAATATTTTTTAACTATAGTTAAAGGTTAATTACTTAAATTCGGGTAAAAATAATATAATAATAATAGAAAACTACCCTAACAAGTGTTATAATCCTATTTTATGATAAAATTATGACCATGGTCATCCATGATTTTTAGGACTCCATGGATCCAGTTCTTTGTGAAAAATGACATTTAATTACTTTTAATTTAATGTTATGTCAAATATAACCTAAACATGTATATTTTAGTAAAACAATTCTTATATGGGGTTATATAAGTTATCCTTTCGACTATAAATATTCATTAGCAAGCGAAATAGGATTCCTAAATCACGGTATTTTATTTATCATTTCTAGATATTAAATTAATAAATATATTTATGACAAATTGTTGACGTAGTGATTACCATATTATTGAAATATTTAAATAAATGAGATTATAAATACTAAAATAAACTTATTTTGAAACTTTTTATTCCATCCATAAATTTTAATGATTAATATTACTTTTTATATTTTAATTAATTATGTTTGTTCTAATTAAAATTTTTTTTATAAATTTTAATAATTTCATGATATGAATAGTATAAAAATTGACAAAAATTAGTTTTTAAATAAATTAATATATTATTAAATGATATAATAGTCATAAAATATAAGATTCAGATAACTAACAAATATGATGTCAAAAATTTCATTAATGAAGCATTTTGGGTTTCTTGGTTTTTTATTGTCACTATAGTAACCATATATTATTAAAATACCAGAAGACATGGTAAGAGTAAATTTATTTTACTAAGGCTTAATGCTAAAAAGATAAGGTTAATTTTATGACATAAACATTTATAAAACCCATTGGTTGAGATTATTTCAACCCATACTCTTCTAATATTAGAAATATATCTATTTTGGGTTATTATAATTCTAAAATCATTTAATAATAGAATAATATTTTAAAACATTCATCAAGTTCCCCTCCTCCCTCTTATAAAAGGACACCAACTTTAATCTATTACTCACACCTTTCAAGCCCCTTGTCTCACCCAAAATATACTAAAATAATATCAAACATCCCTCTATTCCTCCTAGGATCATTACAATGGGCATAAGGTAATTAAATAAGGACTTTTAGATTAAATTAGAAGGAGTTACCCAATTTGAGGTAATGTCCTCTCACAGGATTCTTTCAGTTATTTTCCCTCACAAACACCCTAAACACACATTATTCAATTATTTTATAACAAAAAATGTATCTCTCATTTACTAGGTTGTTTTAATCTGAAGGATTCGAACTAAACATACTCACACCTCTGTCTAATGGGTTAAAAACATACTGCTTCTATGGATGGTGAACTAGTGCCTCACAAAACGATGTTTGTTAAAAATTCTCCTACCACCACTCGTGGTAGGTATTATGATTTCACTATAATAATATATGTTATATATGATATTCATTTTTTCAATATTATTATTTAATTATCATTTATAACAAAACTTTATGCTTTTCATGTTTTATAAATATGAAAATTTCATTTGAGGAAATCTGGACTACCGCCCCCTCAAAGTGATATGACTCATTCATGGTATACACGGAACATATGAAGGATAAAATTAATGAAATTATATAACCAATATAACATATATATTGTACTATAATTAAAATATACCAATTTATCATTTATTTTTCACTACATTAAAAATTAAAATGAAATGAAAGATGCGTTCATGCGTATGTACGGCTTACAGTCTCCACAAATGGTGCATTCATTTATTATATCTAAATGCTAAAGACTATTATAAATACATATACAATGGATATATATGATATATATATATATATATGATATCTAAATCATGAATATAACTCTAGAGATAATGTAATACTTACCACATGGACAATTAATAATTATAATGAGTTATTTTTTTAATTATGTTCTGAACATCTACAAAATATCTGATATGAACTGAAATAGTTAACAAATTGTTATAGAAATGTAATAAGTAATATAAAAAGAAAAATTAACTTGAAAAAGGTTCTGAGAAATTTAGAAATTATCTTAATTTTATTATTCATGAAATTTATGAACAAACGAGTCATGTCAGACACAAGATAATGGAACTTCTTAACCAAATTCCCATTCATTGGTTTAAACATCTACATAAAGATTATTTCGTTCTATGATTATTTGGTATATAATTTTCGATATCTTATCTTGAAATTATACTTTCATTATTTTACTAATAGTGAATACCCATAATTGATCAATTTTATTTATAAGATTATCTTCATAAGGTAATTCATGTCAATCTCATTTCCTTGATGCATGTTTTGATAATATAAACCCCCATATTTTACACATTTTATAATAAACCAATTTTACTTTTACATTCATTCAATGGAAATATTTTTTCTACAAGGCATTTTACTAAACGACAAATGGACTATTTTTAAAATTTTTAGTGACAGTGAACTCTCCACCACCATAATTGTTATTTTTCTACCTCTATAATATTTAATTTTTTTAAAAGGAAAAGAAATCCATTATTCTATTTTTCCGTGTTTTCATATTGAAAATAGTTTTGGAATAGATTGATTATTACTATATCATGACATAATTTCTAGTGATTGAAATGAAATTTTATTAGTGAAATATTGATATTTTCAAAATTTTATGATTTATGATTATATAATGGTACTTCGAAAAATAACACGTGGTGACGTGATAAACCAAGACGAGTTCTTACATGATAAATCAAATGACGGGTGGTTCCATGATAAACAAAGGAACAGTGGTTACGTTATATCCTCCATTGCAATGTGTATGGAAGAGGGTCGTTTGGATATTGTATTTGGTGACATGTGTATAGGTCAACCAAACATTTATTACATTTAATTATATTTATGTCCTATGTTCCCTTTATATGTTATACATAGTTTTTAAGGTATTTATGGAAATCTTTTGTTTATAAATCATTAATCAGTAAGTATATACTTAGTAAATTGTTTTGTAACTACATTAATGTGAAAATTATTACTTTATGATAAAGTATTAATGGTTTAAATGTTGTTTTCAAAAACTAATAGTTTCATTCATTATATATCTCTTACTGAGATTTTAATTCTAATCCCATGTTTTGTAATGTTTTTCACATGACATAAAGATGATTAGGGTCAAGGATGGGATCAATGAAAAGTCATTCTCTCTAAATCACGGAAGTATACATGTTTCTTTTTTAGTAGTTTTTGTTAAATGAAAAAATTTATAGTGTGTGGAAGTGTCTACTTGAAATATTCAAGTTGTTATGTTTTAGTTATGACGTAATTCTATGATGCTCTAAACCAGAAAAGGTCCTCAATGTGAATTATTATCTTAATTCAGTATTATTTATATTTAAGGCATGCGCGTTACACTCAACATTCTCCATCTATGTTAGATATAACTAGATGTATCTAGATATACGAGTGTACTTATTTTGGGACAAAAATAAAGAAGATATTTCAGAGTACACCTCAATGTTCCTGGTATATAAAAAACATAATAAAGAGTGACATAATTCCAATGGGATGATGAAAAAATTTAACATACACATATCAGACTGAATGTATATCACCATGGATAATGTCATTAGTCTCCTAATTCTACCCAAATTAAGAAATGTGATATGGGTTATTAGAGATATTATCACCAAAAAAACCATATTCATCACCACTATGAAATATTTCTCAATTTGATAACGTACATTGACATATATAAACAATGTTTTGAGGCTATATCGGACACCACATTTGATCATATATAATCATGATACATGTTTAACATATAAAATATATATAATTCATCAACTTTTTTGGAATATAGATTTTAATTTTAGTATGGACTCTCGCCCTAAAACTAATGGAAATTTTTAAAGGACCATTCAAATACTCAAGGAAATTATGAGAGAATTCTCAATATAATTTAAATGTGGATGTGATCAATATATCCAATTAGATGAGTTATCATAAAATAATAGATTAAACTAGACTATTAAATGGATTTATATAAATACTTACATGGTATTTGTTATAAAACTCAAACCTATTAGGATAAAGATAGTGAATGAAATTTACTTGTACCCTATCATGTGTAAGAGTTGATAGAAAAGGTTCAATCCTTAAAAAATATATAGAAGCTTCTCTTGGTTTTTTGAATTGTTATTCTATCATCTATTCATGGGATATTTATTTGGATATTTTAGACAGTTTGTTCCTTCAAATATAGTCATTAAATAGTGTTCATTGTTTCGAAATGAAATAAAATAATATCCCTATATACATTTGAACCATTGAGTTATTTGATATCTTAGTATTAGTAGTGTATGAGTTAAAACATACAACAACCATATATAAAGATCATGATTTGATCCATGAATATGTTAAGGGGAATTACCTACCAAATTCATCACATGTACTCAATTCTAAGGTGTTACATTATGATAATGATCGCCCATATAAGAAGAATCTAATAATGATCATGTACTGTAAAGACAATGTTATTTGAAATAAGACCCCATATTGTAAAATTTATATAGTGGAAACATAATATATGAAGAGGAAATGTGGGAACATATAGAAATTATACAATTAAAGTCCCAACTTATGTTCTTAACACTAAATATGTGTTGAAATTTCTAGAATGTAATTTATAAAGGGAAGAAGACTATAATTACATTTTCATTAAAAATGATATTATTATCATTATTGAAAATGTGTAAATATATATTATAAATAATTATATACATAAAGAACAATGAGAAACTAGGAAAGTGTTTTTTAATTAATAATAGATTTACTTGTTCCATCTATAAAATTTTCTTTAATAATAATAAGAAATGTATAGTTGGAAAATTTGGAACCATCAAATACACCTATATCATATCCCCCATGAACAACACTATTGAAATGAAATGAAATACTACAATATAAAACAAGGAAAATTAAAAGGAAAATATATAATATTGGGAAAAAAATTAGGGACTATTGAATGAGGAAATTAAATCATATTTATAATATGTAATTTGATCATTATAATAGTAATGTGACTATTAGAATAGTAACCTAACACCTAAATATAATAACATAAATTGTGGGAATAATAACATTATCATTAAAATGGACGTTCTGAATAAAATATTAATATTTATTCTTGATAATATATAATATTCATAATAAGATAAAATGTAAATATTATAATTCAATAAAAATTCTGATGCATAAAATCTAAAAAAATAAGAACATTTTGAAAAATCTATTTTAATTTATTTCATAAATATTAAAAAAAAATTATTAAAAATTAAAATTCAATATGATAGAAAATAATTTTGATTAAATAAATTTCATTTTAATAATCAAGATATTGAAATTATCTGAGGGAGATTTTTTGAAAATTTTATAAAATACATCAATATTTAAATGAATTGTAAAAATCTTGTTTTTCATATAAAGCATTCTTATTGAAATAATGATTTTCAAAAAAAAAGAAAATAATTTATATAAAGATTATTTCATCGAAAAAGAAATTTAATAAGATATATGGTTCCTTCAAATATAATAATCTTAATACAAATTCCTAAAGTATATTATCCAAATTCTAATGTAAAATGATTTCCATTAAAATTATATTTATTTTATTTTACGAACATATATATTAATAAATTGTTTAATTAGGTTTATAAAAGGTTTTTAAGTACTAAAAATATATTATTTTTATTTTAATATGTTTCAATATGTAAAAAAGGTCCATGTTCAATGGTTTACCTTGGAATGAATATTTTATTTAATATTATAATTCAAAATAAACCCCTCCTTGTGTGTAAATAACCAATCACCAATCCCTTATAAAACCACTCCCCTAACAAAAACCAAATCCAAACTTGTAATCAAATTCATCAATAAAATCCCTTTATAGTAATTGTAGATTTTATTTAGTAACAAAATCTTGTCATTCATGGACTCTATTGTTGTAATAATAAAGCAACATCGAGAAAACGGTATATTATCAACTTCTTTTCTTCTCTATTTATTTTTTCATTCTGTTTGTATCTATTCGTTTAAAACCAAAATATTATAATATTAATTTTTAATTATTATAAAATTACATAAAAATATTAAATCAATATAATTTTTATATTTCTGACATATTTACATTTCATGAATATCTTTTCACCACATTTGACAATGTCTCATCAATGGTCATTTAACTGCATACGAAGAAATTTACTACTATATAAACACCAAAAACATCATTAATGGATTTTATATGTTATATTTATTATAAAAATTTTTAATTACATGTATAATATTATTCTAGAATGAGTTTTACTTCTGTATAAATAACCTTGAACATAAATGAGTTTTTTTTAAAAGATGGGATAATTAAAGTTAAACATGATATCAAAAAATATTTTTTTATATATGAATATCATAAAATAGTATCATATTATTATAATTTATAACTATTTATATAAATTACCATAATCAACCTATGTTTACATTTTTTAATAAAAAGTGTTTGTTATTTAGGAGGGGAAAAGAGTTGAAATAATGTCAGATTTAGGGTATCTAGATTCTCAGACCCAACTCTTTTTCTGTGTTATAAAATATTTCAAATTATTTTATAAATCTGTATTATTATAAATGATTTATAATTCACTCACATTATTCATTGCCTTTTAATTTTTGGGATATACATATTTCATCCCTTGGTAACTTGTTCTTATCCAATTTCCAAAAATTATCTGAAAGACTTTATTTCTCCAAAACCCTTTTTGACTCCAATAGGAATATTTATCCTCTATTAATGAATTATAATGTATTCTAAAAAATTAATATTTAACTTATTAATTTGGAAGCCACAATTACAATTCATGAAATTTTTCATTACAAATCATTATTTAAATCCATACTTTTCTGTGGGTTTAATTCGGGATAATGACTCTTCTCCTTCCTTTTGGATTGCATGATTATGAGTATTTTATGATGTAACATGTGGTCCTAAAATTATATTCCCCAAAAAATAATTGGATAATTGGATATTTTTTCTGATATTATTTTTATTATACATAAACATGATTATATATGTTTTCATACTAATGATGTTATCACATTTGGAAATAAGTTATCTGTGAACCTAATGATAGCTTTTTCACAAATATTTGTTGTATTTGACAACTATGTTTTGATGTTTAATTATAATTCATATTACTAATTCCATTACATTATGGAATTTTTCCTCAAATGATTATTATAATGATATAATGGTTACTTTATTATGATACTAATTATAATTATTCATGAAATATTGATTTAGGTCCTTTATTCTTTGACTTACTATGATTTTAGTTTTCCTATTTAATTAACATATATCCTCATGTGATTACATGTACTAAGAAGAAAGTGATAGATTGTAATGGTATATAGAAGTAGGATTTTAATAATTTTAATTTTTTTATGTACAAGTGATATAGGATCTTAAATTTACCAACATACAAATGCTTTTGAACCTAGATTGTCTCAATATTATTTTTTTAACGTAAAAATGTTGTAATTATCATTCAATGATTTTTTTACTACATTTTTTTCACAAAATTTATAATAACCAATAAACAATAGTTATTTCCCTCAACCTAACAAACAAAACCCCTATTATTAGAGTCATTCCGATCTTAACTTATATCTACATGGATTCATGGGTTCAAGGGAGAAATGAATATAATTGGAGGGAGGGAACTGAGTAAAGTGGAATGGATGTGAAGGATATTACCATGAGATACTCCCATGAATAGATCAAATGATTCAAAAAATTCCTTATTATATCGGGGGGATATTCCCACACTCCATTGAGGGATTTCCAAGAATTAAGAGTCGAATAAGGGCTTCAAAACATTAAAATCACGAAGGGGATTTGTGTAATTTCTTATTTAAGTTACTAGGAAGACCCTAAGAATTAGAAGCACAGTTACTCAAATTATGCACAAACCATGTGTGTGAAACATATTAAATGAAATAATATTACATTTTTAGGTTGCATTGTTTATGAACCATTATCCCACCACGTGAACCGACTCTACTAAATTCTATATGGATTTCCATGTTCATCGACACGGTTTATATATACATGGACAACATTTATAGTACTACCATTATGAAAAAATGTCCTAAATATTTATTAATATATTTCATACATATTCGAATTTTTTTTTGCTAAATATTAAAGCCTAAAAATAAGAAAAAAAATAAAGTAATAATTTATCTTCAAAAGGGTAAATAATTAATTTCATTCAAGCTATTTTTAAAAACCATGCACATTGTAAATATTATAGAAATGTAAATATTTATTCAAATAATATGCAAAATTTAACATAAAATATTTTGAAGAAAATATAATATAAAATATATGGTATTAGTGACCTATTGGTGGTACAAGTTTCCACATGATAATATTTAACAGAAAAGGTTGTATGAACTAGATCGTCGGTGGAAATTCAACCTGATTAAAATTCATTGTGTTGTTTTTCTACACATGTATATAATTTTCATCATCCATTATGATTATAATTACTAAAAGTCCTAACATGCATACATCGATGTGAAGTGTATAAATGTAAAACCATTTGTATGTGGTGATGTAGGATACATTGGGTGATTCTTGACCCCCTCCATCTAAACGTAGCTATTAAGGGATGAAAATAGAAGAAGAGATATAATATCCCATGTGTTTTGTATTATTTAGCCTCCACAACATCTATTCAAATATGAGGTATAAAAATATCACATATTGACGAGATTATCCTGTATAGGTAAAGTGTAATTGTGAGACTGGATTCCAATCACTAAGATACATGATATCATAAATAAAAACAAAACCCTAAAACTATTCCAAAACTATTGACTGTAAATAAATATATAATTTATCCAATTAAATACCCAAATAAATCATTAGGTAGTTAATCATATAAAAATAAAATTTATTGTCTTGTAATGTCTATCTTGGTAGCCTATGTCCAACTAGAAACCTAAAAAATAGTTTGTACATAAATGGGGAGTGATAAAAAGTGTAGTTAGTATGATCATACCCATTGTATCTCATTCCCATGTTAAAAAAGAATATTGGTTCATGAGTGGATAAATAAAATAACTAATACACACTTAAATAGATCTACTAATCAACCCCATCATCCCTTTGGAAAACTCACAAAAACTTCACCTATGTGTTGTCACATAATATGAATAATTTCAATAAAAAGTGTACAATCTAGTGCTTTTCGAATAATTTAATACTCAAATGCCCCAAATTTGTATATCATTCTACTCCTATCACTTACTTAAGATCCTTTAATACTACACCTGGGGAACTACATTTTAAAAATAACATCATAAGTAAATGATCGTCAAAAAGGTCCCAAAGATATTAGGTAAATTGCATCATACCATTTCCATAGCCATATATCGACGATAGTAGAGTGTCATAGACCAGAAGGAAATTAATCTAATTATTTATTCCTATAATTAAATATTCGAACTGTGAACCACCTATTAAATATAATCATACTAGCCATATGCAATCTATATCCCCAATATATCACATCATTTTTGTAAAAACCTCACCTAAATGTTGGATATGGGAAGAGGTTATACCAAATCATCTCCCCTCACTATCATTGATGTTGGGAAATGAGCCCCCCTTAACGATCATTTTGTGGTTGTCAAATTTTCCTCAAAACGGGAGGGTGAGTATTGAAATAATGATGAAAATACCATATATATAATACCACACATAATCCAAAACAAGGGGTTTGTTGAGTCAATAAGGTTTCCTTATTACTTTTCCATTCATTCATGTTTTTAAAATCATAAGCACTTTTTCTTAAGGAAAATTTCTTTTCCACTATGTTTTATCTTAATAAGGAAAATATTCATTCCACAAGGAAAATTTATTCTTATCATGTTTTAGTTATTCATATCATAATTTCTCTAAACCTAACTCATTTTATTTCTATGTAAAAAAATTGGTTTTATATCTAAAACCTCGAAATCTTATAAATACATAGACATAGAGAATTCTGTATTCATGATCCGAATTCTAGTTCTTAATTCTGTGAATTCAGACCCCTAACTTTCTGAGTTCCAATTCCGAATTCCCTAAGTTTATTCTTAGAACATTCTATGATAATACTCATAATTTGCTGAATTTAGACTCCAAACATTCTAATTTCAGACTCCAAATTATCCAAATTCAGACTCTGAACTTTCTGAGTTCAGACTCTGAATTACTTGAATTCAGACTCCAACTTTCTGAGTTCAGATTCCGAATTCACTAAATTCAAACTCCTAACATTCTGAGTTTAGACTCTAAATTCTCTGAATTCAGACTCCAGACATTATGAATTCAGTCTCCAAATTCTTATAAATTCATACTCTGAATATCCTTGAAATTTATACTCGGGAATTATGTAGAATTTATTTTTTGAACTCCATTGAAGACAGAATATGAATATTCATGTATTATAGACACTGAAAGATTTTTTGGATAGACTCCAAACATTTATTTTTCCTTATATTCAAAAAAATGGTTTTGGTTAAGCATTCATCCTTTATCTTACTCTTTTTATAGTTGTAAAACGATGTCGTTCTTTCTGTTTAAAAAAAACATTGTTTGAGTGACGCTTGTACGTGTCCCTCTGAAATTCAAGGAAAAATATGATCGTTAGAGGAGGGATCTGACTATAGAATATGTTCCTATAAATAGAAGCTCAATTAAAAAAGCACATAACTTTTGGTGGAAGTTGATCAATCTAGAGATTTAATTCTGCTGAAGTTATTTCTAGAGACTTTTTTGAATGTATAAATCAATGGACCTTTATACAAGGTTGTTGGATACCCTTTTCTTTGTGTTAAAATATTTACTACTTGTTACATGTATTGTTTCATGTTTTATTCTACTGTATTTTGGTTTTTGAGGAAATTATAACTATATTATAATTTCTTTTACATGTACTATGATTAGTGTGATTCTTTATGCTCTATGTTTGAATCATTATCTTTGTAAATTTTCTTAAGTATCATTTCCATAACCACATTACCGAAATCAAGCATGTTTTTTGAACTAAGAGGTTTTGTGAATTTACCTTGTTTAACATTGTTCATCATTATCATCTTTAAAAGATCCTAAAGAATTTTTTAAAATATACAATTCAACCCTCTATTGTATATTTAGCATCTACATAAATATTTCAATACTACAATAAGTATTGTTTCGATCCAACAATTGGTATTAGAGGAGGTCTCAAAAATATATATATTTACATATAAGTTTTCTTACACAAGTTTTTCATTATTCTATATTTTCTTTTTGTAGGATATTTTTATCCTCGTTTACAAACTTTTATTAAGGACAAGTTTTGTGTAAATACATTTTCATTGTGATTGCAGGAATTAATGTTGGTTCAATTGAAAATATTAATCCTACTAGACCACCTACTTTTGATGGGAATGATTATGAATATTGGAAAGATCGTATGAAGAGTTTTATAATTAAAACTGTAGTGGACAATGTTTTGTGATTATTGAAGAATACAATATTTCTGATAAGGTTGTTAGAACATTTACTAATCATGAAAAGTTTGAATAACAACTAAACTACAAGGTATCCATCACGTTGTTTTGTTCCATGACCAAGAATATATATATCCAGATTTATTCTTGAAAAGCTGCAAATTGTACTTGGAAGATGCTTGAAGTAACACATTTTGGTACTTCCAATGTTATTGAAACTAAAAGAGATATGCTTAATGATGAGTACCATGGTTTTTTCATTCCTTATGGAGAACCTATATTTAAGGTAAAATAGAGATTTATGACTATTGTCAGCAACATAAAATCCATGGTTGATAATGGTTTGGATGATGAGGAACTTGTTTACAAGATTATAGACATCATCCCTAATGAGTGGGAATCCAAGAGAACAACTATAGATGAGAAGAGAAAAGATTCACAAATTACTCTTGATGAGATTTTTGGAACTCTTCTTCAATATGAGACTAGAATGAAGAGAGACGCTGACAATGATAAGAAGAATAATTGGAAGGGATGTGTAGTTTTTACAACTTCAAATAATATGAAATCCAAGACTCTAAATAGAGTTATGAGATCTAAGTCTAAAAAGGTAAATTTTTTATCTGAATCAAGAGAATGTTAACATTCTGATAATAAACTATCTAATCAGGATCAAAGGATGAAAAAGATAGTTGGGAAGAAAAAATTTCAGTATAGATACTAGAAGAAATAAAGGAAGGATAAGAAAGACTTTGAAGCCATTTGTTATGAATGAAAAAGATTTGCGCATATAAGGCCTAATTTCCCTATACTTAAGGGAAAATATAGAATGGAAAAGAATTCTGAGATAAATATAAATAAGTACTACAAAGATAATTCTACGAATTTTTAAAAAGATAATGAAACATGGTGTTACAGTAGTGGAGATTCTTCTGATTAATCCTCATATTACGAATCTTCTGGATAGAAGAATCTTTGTCTAATAGCCAAACTACCAATTAAAATTCATTTTATAATGGAAAATGTACAAAATGATGAATCTATCACTAATGTATCCTTGAATGATAATTATATTGATAGTAAATTCTTCGAATCTTATAATGAAGAATCTTTTTCTGATGAAGATAATACTTTAACTACCTATGAAGAAGTTTCAACGATTTCTAATCCTCTTGAGAATGATAATTCTAATGTAGAGAAAAATATTGATAAAGAAAATTCTAGGATTTCTATTTATAGTATGAAAATATTATATCCTTATGAAGAACATGATTAGAAAACCCTTGATTTTGAATGTATTTCAAAAACCATTGAGGATGTCAATTCTGAGATGGATAATGATTATAAGGATATACAAAAAGTAATTTCTATGAAAAATATTTTCGACCCTAATTTACGTACTAAAAATGATGTTTTTTAGGATAAGAACATAGTTATTAGACTAATGACATAAATATTATCCTTAAGGAAGTGTTTGTCAAAATTTACCTTAGGGAAGGAAATTTTTTATAAAATGCATTCCCAAATTCAACCTCTAAGGAATAATTCTGGTTTGTGTTATACACATTCAAAACTGGTGTTTCGTAACAATTATTTTGATCCTCAAAGTGCTCCTTTCTACACTAGGTGTTAGTGTGGTGGGAATTGGTCAAAAAATTGTTCCATAAACAAAACTCAGTTTTAGGTTTCCATAATATTTATTTTTCTATGAAAATGTAGATTCCTAAAATTTTGCATTGTGATGTTTCTAAATCAAAGAATGTTTGGGTTCCGAAAGTATAACTCTCTTTTATTAATGAAAAAAAAAAGTTTCAACATAAATACTTGGTACATGGGTAGTGGATGTTCCCAGCTTATGACTGGTAACAGAAACATCTTTGAAAAGATTATCTCGACAGAAGGATGAAAATTAACTTTCAGAGATAATGCAACGGGAGAAATTATTGGTATAGGTAACATTGTTCTTCTTGGGAAAACATTGATTTAAAATGTTTTATTGGTTAAGGGTCTTAAGAAAAACCTTATTATCATTATTCAATTATGAGATGACAGATACATTGATTTCCAAATTCTGATTGTAAAACTTTTGTAGAATAAAAGGCATTACGCATAACTTCTCATCATCCAGAACACCTAAACAAAATGGTATTGCTGAAAGAAGAAATAGAATTCTCCAGGATATAACATGATCCATGTTGAGTGAATATTTGGTAGAAATACTTTTTTTGGGATGAAGCTGTATGTACTACTTGATTTACTATAAATCATGTTTTGATTAGACCTTTTCTTAATTAAACTCTTTATGAGTTATGTAATGGTAGAAAACCTAGACATTCCGAGTTCAGGATATTAGGTTGTAAGGTATTCATTATGAATACTTAATGTAATCTATACAAATTCACACCAAAATCTGATGAAATAATTTTCATAGGCTACTCCACAACTTCAAAGTCTTATAGAGTTCTTAATAAAAATACTTGTACTGTTGAAGAAACTGTATATGTCAAATTTAATGAAACTGAACCTTTTGTTTTTAAAAAACCTCAACCTACATCTTCGGATGTTTTTCAAAATCTTATTATCAACCATTGATAAAATACCCTTATTATAAGGAAAATTTTCAAGGAAATACTTCTGAATTATTCACCCCAAAATACTTCCTAAATTATGTTGATGAACATGTTTTTCAAAACAAAAATCAGTTGTTTCTAAATTATAATCCTAGTGATAGTATCATTGGTGATGTAAATCAACCTGTAGGGACTAGTAGTTCTGTAATAAATGAAGTATAACATCTACCATTCAATTCCCAATTAGAACCCGAAATTGTTGATGATTCTTTAGGTTGTTATGAATGGATAAAAGATGTTCAAGATGAGCTAAATGAATTCGAAATGAATAATGTGTGGACTATTCTTGAAAGACCTAAGGAAACAACTTTTATTGGAGTAAAATGAGTTTTCAGAAATAAATGTGATGAAAATGGAATCATAGTAAGAAATAATGAAAGATTTGTTGCTAAAGTCTATAATAAACAAGAAGGAATAGACTATGATGATACCTATTCTCTAGTATCTAGACATTAATCTATTTTTATTCTACTTTCATTTGCAGCATTCATCAACGTCATACATTTACAAATTTATGTTAAATGTGATTTCATTAATGGTTTTGTTCAGGAGGATGTTTTTTTTGAACAACCGCTTGGTTTTGATGATTCAAAACATCCTAAACATGTTTACAAACATACCAATGCCTTGTATGGACTTAAGCAAGCCACTTGAGGTTGGTATGATAGACATACATGATTTTTTTTCAAAATAATTATGCTAAGGGAAATGCTGATCCAATCCTTTTTATATAGAAAGATAAGAAAAATGTTATGATTTTTCAAATTTCTATTCATGACATTATAATTGGTTCAACATAGTAATCATTAACTGATTCTTTTGAGGATCTAATGAAATATGATTTTGAAATGAGTATGATGGGTGAGTTAACATTTTTCTTTGGTTTTCAAATTTCACAAAAAACATAAGAAATATATATATGCCAATATAAGTATATTAAATATATTCTAATAATGTTTGGATATGGAAACACTAAGATTATAAGTACTCCAATTGGTAAGTCAAACTCACTTGATCTTGATGAAGTTGGGAAACTAGTTGATCAAACAACTTTTAGAGGTATGATTGGAAGTGTACTTTAGTTGACAGCTAGTCATCCAGACATAAGGTTTTCAGTATTCTTAGGTGCAAGATATCAATCCAATCCTATGGAACCTCATTTAAAGGAAGTGAGAATAATTTTTCACTAATTAAAGGGAACCAAGGATCTATGACTCTTTTACACTTCTGGATATGATTTTGAGTTAAAAAGTTTTTTGGATGTTGAATTTGGTGGTTGTTTAATGTATAGTAAAAGAACATCTGGAAAATGGAAGTTCTTTGGAGATTCATTAGTTTCTTATTCATGCAAAAAGAAACACTTAGTTGCACTTTCCACTACTGAAGAAGAATATGTTGCAGCTGGAAGTTGTTGTGCTCAATTGTTGTGGATGCAACACACACTCATGGACTATGGTATGAGTTTTACCAAATCAAAATTTTTTTGTGATAATACTAGTGATATTTCCTTATGTAAAGTCCATGAACATCACTATCATGAAAAACACATAGATATTTGGCATCACATTCATAAGGATCACACACAAAAAGGAGATATCATTCTTCAATTTATCAGAATGCAAGATCAGCTTGCTGATATTTTTCACAATATCTTTACCCTCTGCTAGATTTTAATACATTAAATAGAAGTCAGGAATGATAATAATAAGTTTATCTTCCATGTTAACCTCTTTTTGAAACCAATCTCTTTATAGTAAGGAACTCCTTTTCATCGGGGGAGTAAATTTTATTGATAGATTTCTAAAAAATTTCATAGTCTAAAATTTTTCGTATTCTAATTTTTTTTCATAGTCAAATTATTTCGTACATAAAATATTCGTACTGATGATTTTCGTACTAAAATTTTTTTTAATGAAGTTTTTTGTACATTAAATTTTTTGATTGATGATTTTCATACTTAAATTTTTTGTTATGATGATTTTCGTACTTAAAAATTTCATAATAAAGATTCTTGTGCTTAAAATTTTCGTAATGGAGATTTTCGTATTGGAAATTTTCGAAATAAAATTTTAAGAATCTAATGATCTTCAGGAATATTTTTTCTCATTACGATTCTATTAATCCAATGGTATATTCCCTTTCTTAAATTTTTCGTAATCTTCTTTTACTTGTTGGTATTTTAATCTATTTTTAAATTTTCATACTCTCTATTCCTTGTATCCAATTTTTTTTAAAAACATCAGATGAAAAGAATCCATCAAAATTCTTCTTCGATCATTTTTATAAGCCATCAGATCTGATCTGAAGGTTTTTCAATCCTTGGATGGAGTATGGAAGCTGAAACATCTCCTCAAACGCCTATATAATGGACCCCTGATGGTTTTACCATATCAAAAATCAAGCCATCCTCTGCTGAATCTCTAACCCTCCTACATAAGCTCGTTCCAAATCTTCAAGGTTTCCCTAGTTCGGAATGTCTATTTTGAAGCTTCATATCAAATAGATATGTCATCCATAAAGTAAATCTTGGAATGTAAGGTTTAAAGAGAATGGTTAGTTCATCAGAATTTATTCACTAAATATGATTCCATTAACTCTTTGAAAATAAAGATGAATGGCTTGGAGAGTATTTTCATTTCAAAACTGGAATCACAAGATATGGTGTATCTAGAGTTTTTGATTGAATTCTATGAGATAGTGTCTTTTTTCAATGAAGAAGGAAAGAGCATGTTTTCTTTCAACTGTTAAAGGAAGACATATTCTCTTCTATATACCAAGGATGGTAGCTTGATTAGAATCCCAAATGAAGTATAAGTAGTGTACTACTCACATAAGTAGCCGGATGTTCAAGGAAGTTTTGTTAAAGAAAAATCCCTTCGCTTATCTTAGTCTTTCAGAGGTATTGAATCCGAATATTCTACACCTATCTACAAATTTATAGATTCTTGAATTGGGAGTTCAATGATTCAGCCAGAGGATGCTGAGGCAGGCGCATATAAGGAAGAGGTAGATGAAGATAAAATTGTGTAACTATCTGATAGTGAAAACAGATCACCCAATTAGGAACATGTCATTTTGAATGCTGATAAGGGTAAACAAGTGGTTGTTGATACATCTACCAATGAAGTGGTGAATAAGAAAGAATTTTTCACCTCATCAATGTGGAAAACAACTAATATTTAAAAATAATCCTCAACAAGCAATATCTCTGATTCAGAATCGTCCTCTCTTGGACATGATTTTGTTGTCCAATCATTGAAAAAGTTTGTTGGAACAATCTATCTATTTCCTAGCATAGACTATATATGCCCGATTCTTCATCATCCCTTAAGTTATAAATCAAATTTAGTATCCATGATGATGGATAAGTGCTTCAAACTTGAGGCTGATTTCAAAACATTATTCATAATCTACAAATCCCACAAAAGATCTTGCACGAAGATGACTAGCTGGTCAAAGAAAACAATAGAAGACATGATAATTCTCGATGAATTCCAAGAAAGTGTCACAGATGCATTTAACATAGAATATGTGAAGATCTAGGATCTCACATATAGTTTTGAGGAAATGTTATCTCTGGAACATAATTTTCAGATTCAACAAGTGAATGATCTGAATGGTAAATTATATTCAGTTACTCAAATTTTGATCAGGGAAAGAGATCTTAGAATAGAACTCGAGGAAAAAATTTCTAAGCAAGAAGAAGTTCTAAAAGTGCAGGGAAAATCTCTTATAGCATATAAAAAAATCAAAGCCTTAGAGAGGAAAACAGAAGATCATGATCAAATTCTAAAATGCATAGAGGAAGATCCCAAGTTTCTTAAGAAGCACAAAACCATAGCGAAGAAGTTTATGTCGAATTAGAAGCAAGGATAATCTTGTTCAATTACAATCATTTGTTGTATATCTTTCTTGTATAAATTTTTCCAATCCTAAGGAAATTTTTGGTTGCTCGTGTTTTGGTTGTTTAGTAATATTATTTCAAGTACCACATTTTCTTATCCATTCCCTGTATTCCTTTTAGAAAATCACAAATGGGGAGAAACAAATTTTAAAAAAAGAATAAAAAGTAAAATAATAAATTTACCTAATTAAAAGGGTCTTCATCTATGGGGGAGTTCTTATCCAAGAATATTTTCGTATGAAATAAAATGTTAAGTCTCAATATGGAAATCAAGAATATGATCCTTAGTGTTTCCAAAGAATAAGGTAGAGTTAGTCGTATTCATCATTTCCCTTGTGTAAAGGGATATATGTTTTATTTTCAAAGTCCAGAAAAATATTTTCTATGTCCATATATTCATTTTCATAAGGATGATTGTGCTTTCAAAAAATGGGGATATTGTTGAGTCAATAAGGATTCCTTATGACTTTTCCATTCATTCATGTTTTTAAAATCACAAACATTTTCTCGTAAGGAAAATTTCATTTCCCTTATGTTATATCTTAATAAGGAAAATATTCCTTCCCAAAGGAAATTTTATACCTATCATGACATCATTATTTATATCATAAATTCTCTAAACCTAACTCATTTTATTTCTAAGTAAAAAAATGGGTTTGATATCTAAAAACTCGGAATCATATAAATAATTAGACATAGGACATTCTATTTTCAAGATCAAAATTCAGGTTCTGAATTCTATAAATTAATCCTCTAAACATTCTGAGTTCAAATTTTGAATTACCTAAATTCAGACTCTAAACATTATGATTTTAGACTCTAAATTCTCTGAATTCAGACTCCGAACATTCTGAGTTCAAACTCCGAATTTTCTGAATTCTGACTCCGAACATTCTGAGATCAGACTCTGAATTCATTGAAGTCAAGATATAAACATTCATTGTTCAGACTCTTAATTCTCTGAATTCAGACTCTTAACTTTTTGTGTTCAGAATTTGATTTCTCGGGATTAGGACTCTGATCATTATGAATTCAGACTTCAAATTCTTATGAATTCAGACTCCGAATTTCCTTGAAATTCAGACTCTATAATTCTGTAGAATTTAGGTTCTGAATTATTTTGATTATAGATTCCTAGTATTCATGTATTATAGACACCGCATGTTTTTTAGTTAGACTTCTAACTTTTATTTTCCATTACATTCCAAAAAATAGTTTTGTATAAGCAACCATATTTTTTCATACTCTTGATATAGTTGTAAAACTATGTCATTATTTTTGTTTCTAACCAACCGTTTCATGAGTGACACGTGTATAGGTCCCTTTTAAATTCATGGAAAAATATGATAGTGGGAGGAGACAGCCGACCATTGAAGATATGCCTATAAATAAGAGCCCATTTTCATGATCTCAAAACTTTTGATTATAGTTGATCAATCTAGAGAATACAAGATGTAGAAGTGATTTCTAGAGAGAGAGAATTTATTGATTTGTGTGTTCTAAACATGTTGTTTAGAATTTCTTTGTGCGACTCTGAATGTTTGTGAGTACATTCGAGGGTTTCTGTGGATTAGAAGATAGAGGTTCCGACTACCTTGATGTTTGAGGGCTCATAGGGATAGCAAGACAGACTACGATATTATTTCTGAGAGCTTACCCTAGTGTGGGTAAGACAGACATTCGTAAAAGTATAAATCAAGGGACCTTTATCCAATGTTTTTGGATTCCCTTCTCTTTGGGTTGAATGATTTACTATTTGTTAGGTGTACTGTTTCATGTTTGATTTCCGCTGCATTTTTTTGTTGAGGAAAGTATATCTATATTATACATTCATATACATGTACCCTAATTAGTGAGATTCTATACGCTATAACGTAAAATCATTATATTTGCAAACTTTTCTTAAGATTCATTTCTAGAGCCACATTTCTAGAATCAAGTAGGTTTGTAGAACTAAGAGGTTTTGTGAATTTACATTGTTTAACATTGTTAAACATTATCATCTTTAAGAGTTCTAATGGAATTTTTTAATGTATACAATTCACCCCCTCCCTCTTGTATATTGAGCATCTACATCATAATTTTGATACTATAAAAAGTATCATTTAGATTGTAAAAGGTTTATAATAGGATAATCTTCCAAATTCCCAACATCAGCACAACACCTAACTACTTATATCTCTTTCAAATCCATGTATAAATTTATCACAAAAAAATATAAATCCAAAAACTGTAACCAAGATTTCAACATTTCTACATTCCCATTCATTTTAATCCATTTAAAATTTTCAAAATTTCTAACCATTACCTTTGGTGAAGCCCAGTCATTTCATGTTTAGTAAAAAACACATTTACTAAAAACACATTATAATTAAAGTGTTATTTATTATTGGGACATAACATTATATAACATGATAATTAAAGCATTATTTTCACAAGAAAACAAAATTTTGATACAATCCTAGATCTAATGGTTTAATATATTGGGAAAATTAGGCTCATACATCACTTATACATAATAAATCGTAAATGTTATTTTAATCAATCATATTAAGCCTCATAAAATCTCTTAAATTATATTTATAACTTCTAATCACCGAATTATATACATAATAGAATGGGGGAGTAAAAATCATAGTAAGGGGTGGAATATCATGAGACTAATAAGGTACATGAATCCAGAGTACGTGGCTTAGAATAATCAACATCATCATAACATAAGTATCATATTTTCATAATAAAAAGGAGGGAAACAGTTGAAAATGGTATAGAATGTTGTATTAGAATAACAGTGATGCATCATAACATAATGTTAAAATAACCCAAAGAGTTTTCAATAAAGATGGCATCATGGTCATGGTTAATATATATGTATTAATCGAAACATCAAAACTATGAAGAAATATTCCTTCATTTCTTTAAATAATTCATATTATAACATGAGATATATTATTTAACCAAATTAATTGGAGGGATATTTTATTCAGTTCCTACCAGCAATATCAAAAAATGGTCATATTCGGGAAACCCATATGGAATGATAACAAATTACTCTTACAGTCATGAAATAAACTCATTGAAATTAATCAATTTCATAATGTATTTTGTAACACCCCAATCATCCATGGTACGCTTCTCTTTAAATAATGAAATAGCTTGCATTGTAGGAAAGTTCTAGATTCTAACACACCGCAACAAATCAATGTAGCCAATATGAATAGTAATTCCCACCTTTTTGAAATTTTATAAATTTTATTATTCAAATTGGACATCATTTTTGGATTCAGAATATTGGAATTATCCTAAGTTGAATTTTTCTTTTTCTTCTGAGAATTTCCAATTTTTATGAATAGTGTAAAATACTAAACATTAATTAAAACAACTTTTTTAATAAAAATAATTTATAGTGATAAATTATAGTATTTAGTGGTTTTAATTTATAATTAGAAAATATTTTTACCATTTTATCAAATGGTGTTCATTAGAATTAATTTAACTTTGAAATTGGAAATAAACAATTGTCAATCATGTGATTGATATTCTTTCGTAAAAACACTCTATTAGTTTTGACAACGTGAATTATTTTTAAATTAATTACTGCAATTTTGTGTTTATAATTTGGTAAAATGGATTCCATATTTGGAATCAGAAGGTCCAAATAATGTAATTAAGACTCTTTTGTTTTTTGACATTATGAATAGTAACGACGACAATTATCTTTAATTATCATGATTAATTAGTAATCGGGTAGTTAAGGGTAATGAAATAATATCATAATAACAAAAAATGACCCCAAGATGTGTCCTAATTCTACTGGTTGTGTCATGTCCAACCATGAGATTCCTAGTGCCAAACATTGGGACCCCAGGGAATCACTTTTGTGTGATAGTGACATTTTATCTTTTTATTTTTAAAGAATGGAAAATATAACAAAACTATGTATCACCCATGTAAAAAAATTAATATTGTTTACATAAATGATATCTTAGTCTATAAATATTAATTGTAAATCTAAAAATATTTCCTACAACATGGTATTTTTTATAATTTGTAGACATTAAATAAATAAATTTATTTATGATACCATGATGATGGAGCGATTACCTCATTAATGAATGATTTAAATAAAATGAAAAGATAAGGTAAAATATAACAATTAATCTTGTCTAAAGCCTATTGGATGGGTTTATTTCCAACCCTTATCACCTTATCCTTGAAATATATCATTATGGGACCTTTAAAATCTGAAAATCATTTCATAATCCAGTAACATTTCAATCTTTCCAAAAGAGCCCCTCCTATCCTCTTATAAAAGGCCCCCACCTCTACCACCTTATTCACACCATCAAAGCCATTTGGATCAGACAACCTCTATCCAAAAACTCTCTAAACTACCCTCTATTACTCATAGAAGCCTCACTTTGGGTATAAGTCTTCCCAAAGAAGCCTTTGGCTCAAATCAAAAAGAGTTACCTGATTTAAAGGTAATGTCTTCTCTTATGTTCTTTTGTTTTATTTTGCTTCTCCAACCCCTTAAAATATTTTTATTACATTATTTTGTAATAAAACTGTATCTTAAATATACTAGGATATTTTTATGAAATGTATTTTATTTACA
The DNA here is from genome assembly GCA_963277665.1 of Viscum album. Classification (NCBI taxonomy): domain Eukaryota; kingdom Viridiplantae; phylum Streptophyta; class Magnoliopsida; order Santalales; family Viscaceae; genus Viscum; species Viscum album. Next base: position 1,528,256,704 of record OY728120.1, on the reverse strand, counting down.
CATACACACACCTTCGTCTAATGGTTAACGAATATATTGTTTCTGTGAGTGGAGAATTACTGCCTCAAGAAACGATGATTATTCAATCTTATTTTAACACCTCCCAAGGTGGCCATTAAGATGTCACTATATTTATATATGATATAAATTTTTTTTTCTTTTTGTTCCTGTATTTTTCAATTATTTCATACCTTTATGATTTCCATTATGGTTAAATGTGATAATTTCATTTTAGGATGTGCGGACTACCGCCCCCTCAATGTGATTTGAATCTTTAATTCCATATGTTGGATGAATAAAGGATGGAGTAAATGATATTATATATGATATTATAATGGACTTATAATATACCTTTATATAATTATGATTTCATTCCATTAAATACAAAATAAAAATGAAAGTAGCGTTCATGCGTACATACGACTTATCGTCTCCCTGAACGGTGCATTTCATTTTTTACCTCCAAATGTTATGTTATATTATAACTGTATTCATATACTGGATATATATGATATATATGATATCTACATCACGAATATAATTATGTATAAAATGGATATTTTACCACATGAACAACTTGTAATTATAAGAAGTTTATTTTTGACTCAAGTACCATGGATCGAAAAAACGACCGTTATTAAATTAAATGATTACATAATGTTCCTAACATGGTAATAAGTGATATAAAAGGAATAATTAACATGGAAATGGTTTTACGAAAGTTGAAATTAACTCTAGTTTATTATTCAGGAGATTAATGAACGATCGAGTCATGTCGGACACGAGGTAAGGGACCTCGTCTCAATCTCCTTTCATTGAGGCATATTTAATTTTATACACAACATTATTTTATAAGGTGTATAAATCCATTTGACTTTTAATTTTATTCAAAAGGAATCTTTTTATATGAAGCATTTTTACTAAAGGAAAAAATGAATGTTTTGTCTTACGTATGCGGCGACAATGACTTCTCCACCGCTCTGACAATTATATGAGTTTCGGATTCCTCTACAATCCAGAAGTTTTTTTTAATGAAAATTAAATACCATGTTTTAATTTTCATTTATTGAAAATAGTTTTGATAATGTTTTGATTATATCAATGTTTTTATTGATATCTTGTGATTGAAATGTGGAAATGTTATTTTTCCCTTATGCATGTTTTATGGGATATGATTATGTTATGATATGTTTAAACCTTTTCATATAAGGAATGCATTGGACTTAGTAAGTGAATGGTGGAGCCTGCTATAGCTCCTCGATGCATCAGTAGGTCTCATGAGACAATCTAGTTTCTTGGCACGAGGCCTTGAAAAAATATTATTTGTATTCTTGGCATGGGGCCTTGGCTATGTGGTGATTATAGTCTGGAATTATGCATTCCATCATTATGAATGTGGTTATTGATATTACATGTGATTGTTCGACTAGTAGAATATCCATGTGAATAATTAAATTGAATTATTTCATTTTACTTTTTCCATATTATGCTGAAGTTCATATTCAAAAGGATTTTGTTTTAGTTATACATTTACTTAAATGTTTATGTTTATTTATAAATGTTTCCGCTATATTTTTATCCTTACTGAGCATCTGAGCTCACCCCTTTCTATGTTTTATTTTTCCCAGGATGTGATGCAATATTTTATGACTGACCAGCAGGGATAGTCTGAAGGGGATATGAGTGTGTACTATGGAGACTATGTTATTGTAGTTTTACACTTTATGATGTAATGTAAAATTTATGAATGTATCTAGTGTTTACAAGGGTACTAAACTAATCGGTCTTTCGAGACATTATCTTTTGTGATCATTCCAATGTTACGTAATAATGCACCAACTCTGGGTAACTGGGGTTAGGGCATTACAGTTGGTATCAGAGGAAGTTTAGTACAAATCTTAGAATCTAGATTTAGATAAACTCTGATTAGAGCGCATAGCCCTAAAATAGACATTGAGGATTAGTCTAGAAGAACTTCCTAGAATTTTGGTATTGTAGTGATTTTGCGAGTTTTCTGAGAAATACAACCATGTCTGGATATGAGAAGGTAGAGGCTGCTCTGGAACATATGTACCTAGAGTTAAAACCCAAAAACACCGTTTTGTGCTAGACTCGAACTGAAACTGGGGCACAACAATGGCCCTTGTTTCACTCTTGGTTATGACACTCACGGGGGATATGCATAGGATAATTCATGATTTCATTACAAACCATATGAAGGGATTATGATTATATACTTCCTTAATGAAAAAACGTCATTTTATGATTATGGATTATATCTATAAATAGTTCAATTTCTGTTAAGTGTTTTACAAGTATAGAATTATGTATTTCAATTCATATATTAATCTAGTTTATGTGAGTATTTATAAATGGCGCCTAGTTGAAGGAATGGAAACCGTATCAATTCACACTGTCCATGTAGGGATTTCCCTCCTGCTCAAGATAATTATAGTGGAGATGGTGATGCAACTAGTGCTGATCAGCTAATCTCCATACTGGGAAAACTCACTCTGGTTATGAATAATAACCTAACTCGTATGGAGCACCCTGATCCAGAACTTGGAGGATCAATGTTAGATCACTTCATGAGGCAAAAACCACCAACATTTAATGGGGGTACAAATCCTTTATTTTTTGAGCAATGGATAAATTCCCTAGAGAAAATATTTCAGGTTTTAGGGAGTAGTGAAATGGAAAAAGTTGTCATGACAGTTTACCGCCTCACTGGAGATGTTGATCAATGGTGGTCATTGATACACAACACGAAGAATGATGATGAAGTATCAAATATGGAATGGAGGGAGTTCAAAGATCATTTCATAGAAAAATACTTTCCTCATGACAATCAAGAAGATATGGAAAGGCAATTACTGAGTCTAAGGCAAAAGGAGGACGAGAATGTTGTAAAGTATGAGTCTAACATTACAAGGTTAGCGCGGAGTGCTGCAGATTATATAAATAACCCATGAAGTATGATTGATCATTTCTTTTACGGGTTAAAACCATTTCTCTGTCGAGATTTTGTATCACAATCCTTCTCATCGTATGAAGATATTGTTTCATGTGCTATCAAGACTGAAAAGGAATTCTCTAAGTCTTATGACAACAATGTAAAGAAAGAGAAGAAGAGAACGATGGAGAAAGATACAAATAAAGGAAAAAAGTGAAGGAATGGTTTTCCATTATGCGGTAATTGTGGGAAGATTCACACTGGTACATTCCTAAAAGGAATGGGAGTTTGTTATAAATGTGGAGAAAAAGGTCACCAGGCTTGTGATTCCAAGGGAATGAAAGAGGCTATCAATTTTTAATGCTAAAATTGTAGGGAAATGGGGATTTATGCCAATGAATGTCATATGTGTTAGGGAAACTTACCTCAGAAATGTACAAGGGATCAAGGCCATGCTTATGCTGTTACTACAGATGATGTTGAATAATTATTGTATTTCTTCTTTTGGACTCAAGAACTATATTATGGTTATAAGAATAATGATTGTGCTATTTTACATATTGTTTTCATTAAGGTTTTATTATGATGAATGTAATCATATTTTGATTATGTGACAATAATAGAAACTTTACATTGTTTGGGGAATCTAATGTTACAATTGATTTTGGAATTTAGAGACCTTTAAGAGAAAGTATGGATAGAGGTATTTTGGATAACTATAATGGTTGGAATGGATTATGTTGAACTTTGGATCGTATTGTTTAATGATAAAACATTTCTGAAGATTATTTTTGGAATATTATAATACTATATTTTTAGGAAAAGGACAACTAACAGGTTGGGGGATAACCCGTCGCATCAGACAAAGCTGTAGGAATTGAACCCACAACCATAGTTTGGTGGGCCTTTATTACCTACAACAAGCCTACAGGAAGTCCCTGGTTATTAAAAAATGCTTTTCCTAATCTAAATGGTATGTGTTAATATTTGGAACCTTGTACGATTAGGATAAATATAATATTTTTTAGTTCTATTATCTTTTTGAGTGAAAGATGAGTTTGTGGTAGAAATTAGTTGAAGGATGATACTCTACTTATCAAGAATATATATATATACCTATATCATATTATATGAATAAATTAATTCTTTAACTTTAGGAAAGTTATAATAAAACAAAAAATGTGGTATCCTAATACCTTAAGTTTTTTTGACCTGAATATATTTTAAATTAACATAGATAGAAAGCTTTGAGGCCCTCAATTTTACACTTGATTGTGATTGATGACCTCAATAGCTCCTTAAAAATATTTACGTTTTTCTCTAATTATATGTTTCCAATTTCCACAAATGTTCTTCTAATCAAGATCATAATTTGGTGGTGACTTTTTCATTTCCCGTTCCCTCTTATGAAGGCTAAATTTTATTAACATCATTTCCAATGTGGGTTTTCCACCAAGGTATTTTCTATTTTCAAACTTTTATTTTCAAATAACCTTTTCAAATTGAGAGGACGCAATTTATTGAAGTAGGGGAGAATTTAAAACCCCATTCTTCCATGGTACAGTTCTCTTTCAATAATGCAATATCTTTCATTTTATGCAAGTTCGAGATTCTAACACACTGTGACCAATCAAAGTAGTTGTTATGAATAGTAATACTGACTTTCGAAATTTTATAAATTTTATTATTCAAATTGGACTTTATTTTTGGATTCATAATATCATAATTATCCTAAGATGAATTTGTATTTTTTTCTGAGAACTTCCAATTTTTTTCGAATAGTGTAAAATACTAAACATTGATTAAAAACAACTTTTTTATTCAAAATAATTTATAGTGATAAATTATATTATTTAGTGGTTATAAAGTATAATTAGAATATAATTTTTCCATTTTATCAAATGGTGGTCATTATAATTAATTTCACTTTGAAATTGGACATAAATAATTGTCAATCTTTTGATTGATATTCTTTAGTAAAAACATGCTATTTGTTTTGACAACGGAAATTATTTTTAAATTAATTACTGAAATTTTTGTGTTTAGAATTTGGTAAAATTGATTCCATATTTGGAATCATAAGGTCCAAATTATGTAATTAAGGATCTTTTGTTTTTGGACATTATGAATAGTAACGACGACAATTATCTTTAATTATCATGATTAATTAGTAATCAGTCAGTTAAGGGTAATGAAATAATATCATAATAATATAAAATGACCCCTACATGTGTTCTAATTCTACGGGATGTGTAATGAAAGACCATGGGATTCCTTGTGCCAAACTTTGGGACCCCATGGAATCAATTTTGGGTTATAGTGACATTTTATCTTTTTATTTTTAAAGGATGGAAAATTTTACAAATGTATGTATCACCTAAGTAAAGAAATTTTAATTTTGTCTACATAAATTCTCAATTAGAATATAAATAGTCATTGGAAAGATAAAATGATTTCCTACATCATGGTATTTTTTTATTATTTTTATACATTATATAAATAAATTTATTTAGGACGCCATGATGATGTAGTGATTACCTCATTAATGAATGATTTAAATAAAATGAAAAGATAAGGTAAAATCGAAGACATACACTTGTATAATTCATATTGGATGGGTGAATTTAGAACCTTTATCACCTTATCCTATAAATATAACATTTTGGGACCTTTAAAATCCGATAATCATTTCATAATAATGTAACATTTCAATCTTTCCAAAAGAGCCCCTCCTCTCATCTTATTAAATGCCCCCACCTCTACCACCTTATTAACAACATCAATGCCATTTGGATCGGCCAAAATTTTACCAAATACCCTATCAACTTCCCTCTCTTACTCCTAGAACCCTCAAATTGTGCAGAATTCTTCCCAAGGAAGCTTTTGTCTCTAATCAAAAAGAGTTACCAGATTTTAAGGTAATGTCTTCAATTTTGTTATTTTGTTTTATTTTTCTTCTCCAACCCCATAAACTCTTTTTATTCCATTCACTTGTAGAAAAAACAGTCTCTTAAATATACTAGGATTTTTTATGAGAAGTATTTTATTTAAAAAAACATACACCTTCATCTAATGGTTAATGAACATACGGTTTCTGTGGTTGGCGAATTACTGCCTCAGGAAACGATGATTGTTCAATCTTGTTTTAACACCTCTCATGGTGGCCATTAAGATTTCACTATATTTATATATGATATATATTATGTTTATGTTTTCCTTTAATTTCTATATTTTTCATTTATGTAATACTATAACAACCCATACTTTACATACAATGTTATTACATAAAAATTAAAGCATACTTATTACAACATATAATAAAACCAAGAAAGGGCCATATTAGTATTGTGTCTTTAGAAACTGGGAAACATAAACAACTGGTTCATAAAGCATCTACATTGTCTCCCATTTATTTCATCATATCAATAGTCACTTTTTGGCATATCTTACATAATACCCTTCTTCCTGACCTGGGGAAAGAAAACATACAAAAGGGTGAGCTCAAAAGCTCAGTAAGGGTAAACAAAAGAAATATCAATCACATCAAAATAAAAACATAACATTTTAGAAATCTTACCCTACAAAAGAGATCATAATTTCATAACATGGGATAAATCATGGTTGTGAAATTTAATCCCAATAATCATAACATAAAACATGAAACTTTTTGGCATGCACACATAATCATAGAGAATCATTTCTTATTAGTCAATACTCGTTGAAAAGACTATCTTAGTGGACAAATTCCATTTCTGAACCGAGTTCACTCCTCGTTTCAGTCCTATTTTACTGAACCGGTTTAACCTGTCATTCCAACCATGTCTATCTCATGAGATATAAAATTTTTACCCAATGCATTGGAGGGAGATATAGTTCCCACCCATCTCGTAATGATACCATTCTTATGTGTTCCATAAAATCATAAATCATACATCATTGCATAACTCATGTAATAAAAATGGGATTCATAAACAACATGACATCATAAAACAATTCATATGAGATAAAAGAATTAATAAAAATAATTCCATCACAACACAATAAAATCCATGCAATAATAGTGATATAAATAGAAGCCTATATTATCTTATATGGATAATAATTTTGATAAAACACTTGAACTCCATTCTTGAGGAAAATATCCTTTCTACTTCAAAAACATTTTCCTTTCTTAACATGTCATACAATTTTAATCTAAAAGAATTTTATTAAAGAAATAAACTTGAAAATTTGTAAATGAGGCCTCTTTGAAATAATGTTTTAAAATCCATTCATTCCGTATAAGTTAAAAAAACCTTCTTCTCGTACTTTTGTCGGAAAAGTCAAAAAGTACCTCGTACGAAAAACGACAAAAGATTCCTTTCATATCATTTACTAAAAATTCACCGAAGGGTAAAATTGGATATAAACTATTGTAGAAGGATATAAATATTACATATTGAGGAAACATGTATGTGGATGATAAATATTCCCCAGTAAATTCAGAAGTATAAACAATCTCGAATAAAAATTGAGATTGCGAGATTTCCCCTTACCGTAGGTTAGATTTGCTTTGTAAGTGTCCAAACCTCCTGTATAATTATTTAAATATTGTTATTGACTTATTCCAGAATCATGATTATTTTTATGATATCATATATTGTCATATTCTTAGCTTCTTATTAGTAATATTTCATTACTACTTGTTATTCAGGTGTTTATTACTTTTTGTTCTTATGCGTGTTTTGTCGAATAAATTCTTATTTTTCTTTTTTAGGTTATAGATAACTCATTTCCAGAATTTTATTAGTGTAATATATATCATATTCATTCATTCAATTCATTTATATAATCATTATTCAATGAAGATCATGTAGAACGAGTCGCATCACATCGTGGAGACGGTATTCCGTACGTACGCACGAGCGATGATATCGTTCCCATGATCATGGAATTGTATTGGAGTGTATATATAGTATTTCAGAATCAATATCACTTTAAAATAATCATATATAGTCATTATTTAAACAATTATACCCATCCAAGTAAGGTGGTGGTGTAAAATAGATTACACCAGGGCATGGAGACGGTATTCCGTACGTACACACGCACGGTGATTTCATTTTCCGTAGGATGGATAGATGGTGAAATAGGGTTGTTTAATACATATAATAACATATCAGTATATGAGTGATACTGATGTTATTAATTCATAATGAAACAACTGAAGAAGAAGTAGTTTAAAAAGAAATAAAGTTGAAAGAATCGGTAACAGACATTACCTCTTCTTTGAAGCGCATCTTTGAGATCTCCTCTTAGGGCACTAAAATTGGTCATTGAAGAAGACCAGGACCTTTAGGATGTTTCTAGGGAAGTGTATAGGAGATATTTTCAGGTGTTTCTGAGCTTGAAGGCTCAATGTGGTGTGAGGAAGAGAGGGAGGAGGTTCCATTTTTTTAAGGGAGGAGAGGGGGACCTTTGGAATAACTAAAAACATTATTTTATTATAAAGACAAATTCGGTTTTTAATAGCTCCAAATTGATATATTTCAAAGCTAAGGTGTGTATGGGTCGAAATTATCTCATCCAATATAATTTAGAAAAGTTTAGGTATCAATTATAACCTTATCATTTAGATTTAACTTTAAGATAGATAATTTAACTTTTACCGTGTCTTCTTGTTTTTTTACACTATAAGGTTAATAAACTTAATATATCAAGCCAAACTAACCCCAAGTTGTTTATTATTAATATATATAACCTTATCTATGTAAGTTTTCCGAACCATAGATTTTTAGGAATAAAATAACAATTAATAATATAGTATTTGTTTTAAAAACAATTTTATGTCAATTTTGACACTATTTGGTAATCGATTTTTGTGAAAATCATAACAGAATGATTATTTCGAAAAAAATTAGTTAACTAAATACTAACATTTCATATTAGCATATAAAATTATTTTAACTCATAAAAAGTCTAAAATTACATTTATTTGGGTATTTATAACATCAATTATGTCAATATTTCATTAATAAGATAATTACTACATCATCATTGTGTCATAAATAAACTAAATTATTTAATGTTTAAAAATTTCAAATAAAATACCATTATGTTGGAAATCTTTTTAGATTTATAATGAATATTTATAGTCGAATTTATCATATGTATAACCCGATATTAAAAATTATTTATTTATTAAACTTTGATTTTAACTATTTTAACCCTTCTTTAAATAAATTGATAATAAATGTCCTAATCTAATCCAAGTGGGCCTAAATGGTCATATTTTATTCCTAAGGTTGTTTTTGGTAAAATTAAACTTATCCCAAAGAATTAGTACATGTGTTAGGGTAATAATAATAACACTTTTACCCTTAATTACACTATTTACTTTTAACCGTGGTAAAAAAAAGTAAAAAGTGATTATTCACCAAAAATTATTTTATTCTCATTGAACCAAATTTTAGTCCTCGATATTAACCGTGTCTCTCGGATTTTTGAAATTCTACTCACAGAAGCGGTAAAATTATGTTTTATGAAAAATTCAGTTTTTTTAACTACCACTTAGTGGTTTCACTATTCATCAAAAATTGAAAGTTTTCCTGAAAAATACAAAAAATTAAGCCTAAGCTATATTTGTTATTATGAATTCAATAATGATTATTATTTTACCAAATTCAAAACGTATCAGTTACATTATCTACGTTAAAAATTAATTCACGTCTTCAAAACAAATAGCGTGTTTTTAAAAGATAATAACTATCAAAAGATTGACACTTGTTTATGTCTGGTTTAAATGTCAAATTACATCCAATGAACAACATCGTATTAAATTGTAAAAATATATTCTAAATATACTTTAAAACAACTCAAATTAATAATTTATCTCTATTAATTATTTCGATTAAAAAAGTTGCTTTTAATTAAAATTTAGTAATTTTCACTATTCATCAGAATATGAAAGATATCTGAAAAGTACCAAAATTTCACCCTAAGCTAATTTCGATATTCCGAATCCAAAAATGAATTCCATTTTGAAAAACAAAATTTCAAAAAGTGGTTATTACTATTCATAACGGCTAGTTTTAATAATATTTTAATAGCATATCGTTGTTTAGTGAAACTCGGTATTGCGTACGACGCAAGCTATTGAGGAAGGCCGCGGTTGCGTGTAAAGAAAGACAAGATAGTGTTATGTGTAGTGAAAAATTAATTTAAGGATTTATATAACATAAAAACAAAATATTTCTCATAAAAGATTCGGGTGTTACATTCTACCCCCCCCCCCTTAAAATGAATTTCGCCCTCAAAATTCGTCAATTTGTAACAAAAAGATGAGGATAAATCTCCCTCATCATATCCCAATCTCCCATGTAGCTTCTTCTAATTGGTGGTTCCTCCAAAAAACATTCACCAAGCGAGTGGTCTTGTTCCGTAGGACTTTTTCACTATGATCTAGAATCTCTATCGGCTGTTCTTCATAAAAATGATCTTGCTCCAGCGGTACAACTTCTCAGCTGAGTACATGTGAAGGATCAGGTATGTACTTTCTCAAGAGAGATACATGGAACACATCGTCAACTTGAGATAGATTCGGTGGAAGCGCCAATTGGTAAGCTACCTTTCCAACATGATCCAGTATTTCAAAAGGACCGATATATCTAGGGCTAAACTTCCCCATCTTTTCAAATCTCATGACCCTCTTATAGGGAGATATTCGTGAGAACACTTTATCACCCACTTCAAAATCTAGGTATTTTCTTCGGTTGTCGGCATAACATTTATGTCGACTCTGAGTTTCTCTTATGTGTTGTTGAATATATCGGACCTTTTCTACCATCTCATCAACAAGATCAGGTCCTAATAGCTTTCTTTCCCCAACTTCATCCCAGCAAGTTGGAGTCCTTCATTTATTTCCATAAATAGCTTCATAAGGAGCCATCTGAATACTGGAGTGATAGCTATTATTATAATAAAATTCCACCAAAGGTAGGTGTTGATCCCAACCACCTTTGAAATTCATAGAGCAATCTCTCAACATATCTTCTATAGTTTGAATTGTTCTCTCAGACTGACCATCTGTCTGAAGATGATAAGAAGTGCTGAAACTCAACTCTATATCCAGAGTATGCTGATATCTACTCCAAAACTTCGAGGTAAATCTCAGATCCCGATCAGATATAATAGAAAATGGTACTCCATGCAATCTTACCACTTCCTTTACACATATCCTGGAAAGCTGATCTAGAGAGAAATCCACTCTAATAGCAATGAAGTGTGCAGACTTTGTAAGACGATCAACAATGACCCAGATAGCATTATTGCCTTTTGATGTTTTAGGAAGTCCTATGACAAAGTCCATAGTGATGTTTTCTCATTTCCATTCGGGTAATGGTAATGGTTGTAACATCCCCTTAGACTTCTGTCTCTCAGCTTTAACTTGCTGAAAAACCATGCATCGAGAGACATTTTCAGCAAAATCCATTTTCATTCCATCCCACCAGAAGTACTCTTTCATGTCCCTATACATCTTCGTGCTTCCAAGATGAATAGAGAATGAAGAACTATGAGCCTCATCCAACATCTCCTTCTTTAATTCTGGGATGGGAGGAAGACAAACCCGATTCCTGAACATTATTATCCCATCACAATCAAGGTTGAATTTAGGAATATTTCTCACCTTCTTTTTTAACTTTTCATCTTCTTTCTGTGCCTCTTTAATCTTTACATGTATAGATGGTTGAACATTCATTTGAGAAAGATACAATTTTCCGCCTTCCATTAAAATTTCAAGATCCATCCTTTGTAAATCCATAAATATTGGATCTTTTTTGATCCTCATCTTGAATAAGCTAGCATGGTCTTGTCGTCTTAATGCATCTTCCACCTTATTTTCTTTCCCAGTTTGGTAATGAATTGAGCAGTCGTAATCCTTAATCAGTTCCAACCATCTTCATTGGTGCATATTCAGCTCCTTTTTTGGGAAAATATAATTTAAACTTTTATGATCAGTAAAAATATCACACCATTCTCCATAAAGATAATGCCTCCAAATCTTTAATGAAAACATTACAACAGCTAACTCCAAATCATGTGTTTGGTAATTTTGCTCATGGATTTTCAACTGTCATGAGGCATAAGCTATCGCCATATCATTTTGCATAAGAATACACCCCCGCCCCTTCTTGGATGCATCATTCTAGATCACAAACCTTTCTCCACTACAAGGTAGTGTGATCACAGGTGCACTGGATAACCTTCTTTTCAACTCATTGAAATTCACTTCACATTCCTCCGTCCAAACAAATTTAACTCATTTCCGAGTCAACCTGGTGAGTGGATTAGATAATCGTGAAAAATCCTTCACAAAACGTCTATAATATCCAGCCAAACCATGAAAACATCGGTTCTCAGTTAATGTTGTTGGTCTCGACCATCTTTCGATAACCTCTATTTTTGCTAGATCCACAGATATCCCCTCTTTTAAGATTATGTGACCAAAAAATGAAACTTTTTAAAGCCAAAATTCACACTTGGTAAATTTGGCATAAAGATTATCCTTTCTCAAGGTCTTCAATATAATTCTCAATTGATCTTTATGTTCTTCCTTGCTCATTTAATAGACAAGAATATCTTCTATAAATACTACCACAAATTGATCAAGATAGTCTCTAAAGACTCTATTCATCATATCCATGTAGATAGCAGGGGCATTAGTAAGGCCAAATGGCATCACTATAAATTCATAGTGTCCATACCTTTTACAGAAATCCATCTTTCATATATCCTCCCTTTTGACCCTTAATTGATTATACCCCGAACGAAGATCAATATTGGAAAAGTATTGAGCTCCGCGTAGTTGGTCAAATAAGTCATCAATGCACGGGAGAGGATATTTTTTCTTGATAGCGATCATGTTAAGTTCTCGATAATCAATGTAGAGTCTCATTGATCCATATTTCTTCTTAACAAATAGAACAGGTGCTCCCCAAGGTGATGCACTAGGGCGTATGAATCCCTTATCAAGATTCTCTTGGAGTTTCTTCATCAATTCCTGTAACTCAATTGGGTCCATTCTATAAGGTTTCTTTGAAATAGGTAAAGCAACCAGTATGAGTTCTATTGAAAACTCAACTACAATATTTGGTGGAACACCCGGAAATTCCTCCGGAAATACATCATCAAACTCTCGTACAATGGGCATATTCTTAACCGTGAGTTTCTCACCAACCATTTGAGATAAATAACCTTCATTCATTGGAATCAAGACCCATAATATGGATGAAATTTCCACTAGTAGGTTATGTTCATCCTTGCATCGATAGAGGATCATAGATTGATCTAGAATATTAAATGTGACTTCCCTTATTTGGAAATTGATATGAGCTCCATATAATGAAAGCCAATCCATGACAAGTATCACATCAAATTCCACTATAGTAAGGATCACACGATTTGCAGGAAGCACTTTCCCACAAACTTCAATCGGGGAAGAATTATAAACTATTGATGCGACTGTTGTGCCATTAGGTGTTGTCACAACTAACTCAACATCTAATTGTTGAGGTAATACAATCATTCCCTTAGAAAAATCTTCAGAAATAAAAGAGTGGGTGGATCCAGAATCAAATAAAACATTTGTTACTTTAGAGTGGATGGTAAGTGTACCTTTCACCACATCGTTATCGTACTCCACATCGCTGATAGAAATTGCAGGCGACATTCCTTTGTCTATATCCTTAAGATTTTGTTGAAGTCGATCATCATCAACAACCCTTGGATTATGGAATTTATTGGAATAATTACCCATCTCCATTCACTTGAAACATTGAAATGTAGTAGGTTCATTCTGTGTGTCCCTTCATTTGTTTGCATCATTAGACATCTTCTTCCCATCATTACGGCATTAAAATTCCCGATGACCTTCCTTTCCACATTTGAAACATTTACTTTTCCCTTTAAGACAACTCCATCCATGTTTCTTTCCACACATTGAGCATAAGGGAAAGCTCATCTTCTTTTCAGTGTGCTCTTTAGATTTTCATTTGAAATCCATTTTACTCTTCTTATCAAACCCATATGACTGATGGGTTACTCTAATCTCCATCTCAACTTTTAGAGCACATCGAACGATTTCCTCATAGCTATTGATGTCCCTTATGGCTAAGGCCCTTAGAATAATTGGTTTTAAGCCGCTAAAGAATCGATCGATCTTACTATCAGGTTGGATAATAATACCAGAAGCATACCTTGCAAGTCTTGTAAAAAAAATTCATAGATACCAACAGATTCATCATCCTTTTCCTTCAGTTCAAGAAACTCTTTCTCCATCTTTTTTTGGAGAATACAAAGTACTTACTGAAAAATAAGTTCTTGAACTAGTCCCATTCCATGGACTCAATTTCATCCCTTTGCCTCATATTCTTAATAAGATTCAACCATTTATCAGCATCTCCTTCCAAACGATACACTATTAGGATGACTTTATCATGTTCAGAACATTGACGAACTGAATATATCATTTCAGTAGTACTAATCATTTGTTCAGCAACTAATGGATCAGTAGACCCCCTGAAAGATGGTGGACGCTGCCTCATGAAGGATTCAATAGAATGTTGCTCCTTCCTTTGCTCGTTTGGAAGTCCTACATGATTCATAGCTTGATAAAGTTGTGTGAGCATGGCTACAAGATTTTTCATTCCAGTTCCCATAACGTTTGGTTTCTCAGGGGGACAATCATTGCATTGCTCGTCGCATTCCGCATTAACACAGTTCCTTCGGTTTCCAGCCATTGACTAAAACCAAGAAGAATAGTGTGAGCAACAATAATTATAATAGGAAAACCACATAATAAAGAATAAAATTTCACACCTAAGGTATTATCCTAGGGTATTCATGGCCATTTCTAAAACACTAAGATTGTGTTCTATGCTTAGAATTATCCTTAGGGTTATTACTAAGGCTTTCACATCCTAGTTTCTAAAGGTTTACTATACCTTTCCTCTGATACCAACTATACCAAACCATACTTTACATATATTGTTATTACTTCATAAGTGACGCATACTTATTACAACTTATAACAAAACCAAGAAAGGACCGTATAGGTATAGTGTCTTTAGAAACTGGGAAACATAAACAACTGGTTCATAAAGCATCTACAATGTCTCCCATTTATTTCATCATATCTATAGTCCATTTTTGGCATATCTTACTTAATACTCTTCTTCCTGACCTGGGGAAAGAAAACATACAAAAGGGTGATCTCAAATGCTCAGTAAGGGTAAACAAAATAAATATCAATCACATCAAAACAAAAACATAACATTTTGGAAATCTTACCCTACAAAAGAGATCATAATTTCATATCATGGGATAAATCATGGTAGTGAAATGTAATCCAAATAATCATAACAGAAAACCTGAATCTTTTTGTAATACACACATAATCATAGAGAATCATTTCTTATTAGTCAAGACTCATTTCCAAGACTATCTTAGTGTACAAAGTCCATTTCTGAACCGAGTTCACTCCTTGTTTCAGTCCTGTTTTACTGAATCGGTTTAACCTGCCATTCCAGCCATGTCTATCTCATGAGATATAAAATCTTTACCCAATGCATTGGAGGGAGATATAGGTTCCACCCATCTCATAATGATACCATTCTTATGTGTGCCACAAAATCATAAATCATACATCATTGCATAACTCAAGTAATAAAAATGGGATTCTTAAACAACATGACATCATAAAACAATTCATATAAGATAAAAGAATTCATAAAAATAATTAAATCACAAAATAATCAAATCAATGTAATAATAGGGATAGAAACAGATGCCTATATTATCTTAGATGGAAAATAATTTTGATAAAACACTTGAACTCCATTCTTGAGGAAAATATCCTTTCTACTTCAAAAAAAAATTCCTTTGTTAATATGTCATGCAATTTTAAACTAAAAGAAGTTGATTAAAAAAATAAACTTGAAAACTTTTAAAGGAAGCTTCTTGAAAATCATGTTTTAAAAATCCATTCATGCCGTATAAGTTAAAAAAACATTCTTCTTGTACTTTTGTTGGAAAAGTCAAAAAGTACCTCGTACGAAAAAACGACAAAAGATTCATTTCATATATTTTACTAAAAACTCACCGAAGGGTAAAATTGTATATAAAATATTATATAAGGATATAAATATTACATATTGAGGAAGCATGGATGTGGATGATAAATATTCCCCAGTAAATTCTGAAGTATAAACAATCTCGGATAAAAAATGAGATTGCGAGATTTTCCCTTAACTTAGGTCCGATTTGCTTCGTAAGTGTCCGAACCTCCTGTATAATGATTTAAATTATGTTATTGACTTATTCCAGAATCATACTTATTTTTATGATATCATATATGGTCATATTATTAACTTCTTATTAGTAATATTTTATTACTACTTTTTATTCGGGTGTTTATTACTTTTTGTTCATATGCGTGTTTTGTCGAATAAATTATTATTTTTATTTTTAGGTTATAGATCCCTCATTTAAAGAATGGTATTATTGTAATATATATCATATTAATACATTCAATTAATTTATATAATCATTATTCAATGAATATCATGTAGAACGAGTTGCATCACATCGTGGAGACGGTATTCTGTACGTATGCACGAGCGATGATATCGTTCCCATGATCATGGAATTTTATTGGAGTGTATATATACTATTTCAGAATCAATAACACTTTACAATAATAATATATAGTCATTATTTACACCATTATACCCATCCAAGTAAGGTGGTGGTGGAAAATATATTACACCACGACGTGGAGACGGTATTCCGTACGTACGCACGCCCGGTGATTTCGTTTTCCGTCGGATGGATTGATCGTCAAATAGGTTTGTTTCATACTTATAATAAGATATCATTATATGAGTGATACTGATTTTATTAATTCTTAATTAAACAACTAAAGAAGATGAAGTGGAAGAAGAAATAAAGTTGAAAGAATTGGTAACGGACATTACCTCTTCTTTGAAGCGCCTCTTTGAGATCTCCTCTTAGGGCACTAAAATTGGTCATTGAAGAAGACCAGGACCTCTAGGATGTTTCTAGGGAAGTGGAAAGGAGATATTTTCAGGGGTTGTCCGAGCCTGAAGGCTCAAAGGTTTGTGAGGAATAGAGGGAGGAGGTGCCCTTTTATAAGGATGGAGAGGGGCACCTTTGGAATAACAAAAAATATTATTTTATTATAAAGTAAAATTCGATTTTTAATAGCTCCAAATTGATATATTTCGAAGCTAAGGTGGGGATGGGTCGAAATAATCTCATCCAATAGAACTTAGACAAGTTTAGGTATCAATTTTAACCTTATCATTTAGATTTAACTTTAAGTTTGATAATTTAACTTTTACCGTGTCTTCTTGTTTTCTTACAGTATAAGGTTAATAAACATACTATATCAAGACAAAAGTACCCCAAGTAGTTTATTATTAATATATATAACCTTATCTAAGTCATTTTTCTGAACCATAGATTTTTAGGAACAAAATAACAGTTAATAATATAGTATTTGTTTTAAAAACAATTTTATGTCAATTTTGACACTATTCGGTAATTGATTTTTGTGAAATTCATAATAGAATGATTATTTCTAAAAAATTTAATTAAATCAATACTAACATGTCATATTAACGTATAAAATTATTTTAATTCATAAAAAGTCTCAAATTACATTTATTTGGGTATTTAAAACATCAATTAAGTCAATGTTTCATTAATAAGATAATCACTACATCAGCATTGTGTCATAAATAAATTAAATTATTTAATGTATAAAAATTATAAATAAAATAAAATTATGTTGGAAATATTTTTAACTTTCAAATGAATATTTATAGTCGAATTTATCTTATGTATAACCCTATATTAAAAATGATTTAGTTATTAAACATTGATTTTAACTATTTTAACCCTTCTTTAAATAAATTGATAATAAATGTCCTAATCTAATCCAAGTGGGCCTAGATGGTCATATTTTATTTCTAATGTTGTTTTTGGTCGAATTAAGCTTATCAAATAGAATTAGGACATGTGTTAGGGTAATAATAACAAGACTTTTACCCTTAATTACCCTATTTACTTTTAACCTTGGTAAAAAAATGAAAAAAGTTACTATTCACCAAAAATTATTTTCATCTCATTGAACCACATTTTAGTCCTTGATATTAACCGTGTCTCTCGGATTTTCAAAATTCTACTCATAGAAGCGGTAAAATTAAGTTTTATGAAAAATTCAGTTTTTTTAACTACCACTTAGTGGTTTCACTATTCATCAAAAAATGAATGTTTTCAGAAAAATACCAAATATTAGGCCTAAGCTATATTTGATATTATGAATTCAAAAATGATGTTTATTTTACCAAATTCAAAACATATTAGTTACATTAACTAATTTAAAAATTAATTTCCGTCATCAAAACAAATAGCATGTTTTTAAAAGATAACAACTATCAAAAGAATTGATACTTGTTTAGGTCTGGTTTAAATGTGAAATTACATCCAATTAACAAAATTGTATTAAATTGTTAAAATATATTCTAAATATACTTTAAAACCACTCAAATTAATAATTTATCACTATTAATTATTTCGAATGAAAAAGTTGTTTTTAATTAAAATTTACTAATTTTCACTATTCATTAGAATATGAAAGTTATCCGAAAAGTACCAAAATTTCACCCTAAGCTAATTTCGATATTCCGAATCCAAAAATGAAGTCCATTTTGAAAAACAAAATATCAAAAAGTGGTTATTATTATTCATAACAGCTAGTTTTAATAATATTTTAATATCAAATCGTTGTTTAGTAAAACTCGGTATTGCGCACGACACAAGCTATCGAGGAAGGCCGCGGTTCCGTGTAAAGAAAGCCAAACTAATGTTGTGTGTAGTGAAAGATTCCTTTGATGATTTATATAACATAAAAACAAAATATTTCTCATAAAAATCTCAGGTGTTACAAATACCGTTATGATTTCCATTATAGGTAAACGTGATAATTTTATTTTAGGAAGTGCGGACTACTGCCCCCTCAAAGTGATTTGAATCGTTAATGCTATATGTGGTACGTATAAAGGATGGATTAATGATATTATATATGATATTATACTGGAATTATAATATACCTTTATATAATTATTTTTTCATTCCATTAAATACGAAATATAAATGAAAGTAGCGTTCATGCGTACATACGGCTTACCATCTCCATGAATGGTGAATTTCATTTACTATCTCTAAATGTTTTGTAATTGTATAAATTAATTTATATACTGGATATATATGATATACATTATATCTACATAATTAATATAAGTCTGGATAAATGGATATTTTACCACATGAACAACTTGTAATTACAAGATGTTTATTTTTGAGTGATGTACCAAGGATCGACAAAAGGACTGTTATTAAATTAAATGATTACATAATGTTCATAACATTGTAATAAGTGATATAAAAGGAATAAAAAATAGGAAAAATGTTCTTAGAAAAGTATAAATTAACTATAGTTTTTTATTCAGGATATTAAAGAACGATCGAGTCATGTCGGACATGAGGTAAGGGACCTCGTCTCAATCACCTTTCATTGAGGCATATTTTATTTTATTCAAAAAATTATTTTATACGGTGTATAAATCCCTTTGACTTTTAATTTTTTTCAAAAGGAATATTTTTTATGAAGATTTTTTACTAAAAGACAAAAGGAATGGTTTTTCTTATGTATGCGGAGACAAACAATTCTACGCCACCATGACCATTATTTGAGTTTCAGCTTCCTATATAAGCCATAACATTTTTTAAATGAAAAATAAATACCATGTTTTACTTTTATTTTATTGAAAATGTTTTTGATAATGTTTTGATTATATCAATTTTTTTATTGATATCTTGTGATTGAAATGTGGAAATGATATGATTCCCTTATGCATGTTTTATGTGATATGATTATGTTATGATATGATTAAACCTTTTCATATAAGGAATGAATTGGACTTCGTAAGTGACGGGTAGAGCCCGATATATCTCCTCGATGCATCGGTAGGTCTCATGAGACAAACTAGTGTCTTAGCACAACGCCTTGAAAAAATATTATTTGTATTCTTGGCACGAGGCCTTGGCTACGTGGTTATAAGAGTCTGGCATTATGCATTCCATCATTATGAAGTGGTTATTGATATTGCATGTTATTATTCGACTAGTAGAATATCCATGTAAATAAGTAAATGGAATTATTTTATTTTACTTTGACCATATTATGCTGAAGTTCATGTTTAAAATGATTTTGTTTTATTTATACATTGCCTTAAATGTTTATGTTTATTTATGAAAATTTTCACTATATTGTTATCCTTACTGAGCATCTGAGCTCACCCCTTTCTATGTATTATTTTTCCCAGGATGTGAAGAAATATTTTATGACTGGCCTGCATGGATAAACTTAAGGGGATATGAGTGTGGACTATGAAGACTATGTTATTGTAGTTTTATACTTTATGATTTAATGAATCATTTATGAATGTATCTAGTGTTTCCAAGGCTAATAAACTAATCAGTCTTTAGAGACATGATCTTTTGTGATCATGAAAATGTTACATAATAATTCACTAACTCTAGGTAACTGGGGTCGGGCCGTTACATATTTGAAAACATAGTTCATTGAATAATGTTTTGTGTTTAATACTGAATAAGGGTGATCATACATTATACAAAAGGATCAATGTTCTTTGAATATGAAATAACTCAATATGAGTCTAATATGTGTTTCATAAAAATTAATCACTTTTTTATAAATTATTTTATTTTTAGTTTGATTTTTTTGTAAATATAGATACATTTATAGATAAATAAATATAAATTATTTATTATTTAAATGATATTTTATTGATATTTTATGAATACACATTATGAAATTTTTGTGAAATTTTTCATAACTCAAAAGAGAGATTGTTAGGTTTTACAATCAAAATATATTAAATCCCACATTATTTTGTTCCTTTTAAACCTCTAGAATAATGAACATACTTTTATCAAAAAATAGAACCGTATATAAAATATTTTCATTCTTTTGGTCAAGGTAAATTATAGTAATTGTAGTATGTTAATTTATTTAATCATTTAATGTTGAAACCTTTTGATATCATATTTTCAATAAAATATCACATCCCTCTATTGTTTAATGATATTACATAATTCTATTTTTAAATTATTAATATTAACTCCAAAATAATATAAATACTTATATTTATACATTCATATGTTATGAATATTTTTTTATTATTATCCCTCATGGTTTTGATAATTGGTGAGTTTGTAATGTACTTGTGGGAGTTTAATAGACCATTGACGGAACATTGTCAAAATAGGATGAAAAATATGTATGAAATTTAAATATTTGATAAATATTTACATTAATGTATGTAAAAATAATAAATTTACTATTAAAATACTTATCAATTAATATTAAAATATTTGTGTTGGATTTTAATAGAGACAAAGAGGATGAGAAGATAAAAATAAAACCAAAATTAAAAGAAAACATATGATCCTATCATTGTAGGTTGTTTACAATAGATCTATAGTCCTTGAATGATTGGAGATTTGTACAGTGTAATGTATCTATAGATTATAGGGGGCTTCAAATATGGGATTCAGTAAGATCATTGGGTTTAGTTAGTGGGGGAGGAACGGTTTTCCAAGGGAGGGCTAGGGGTTATTTATACATAATGATAATGTTATTTTAATGTTTGAATAGTGATGATGTTATTATATCTAATTAAACCTCTTAATAGTAATATTTTTCAAAATTATTAAATAAATACAGAGAAAAAATAATTCTAGAAATTTAAGCACATTATTATTTGAATTCATTCATTTAATAAAAACAATGGTTTCAAAATGAAAAGGCACTATTTAAATTTAAACATTAGACTGTTAGTAATTGAAAAAAATTTCTATCAATATGAATTTGAATTTCATAGATAACATAGCTTGGTAATGATGTTTTTGGAGGATCCTAAAATTTAGGAATTTATTATTATACTATTACATCCTGAATGATGTAATATGAAATAAATCAATTATATAAAAATATTATTGTTACCATTCACCTAATAATTAATGTATTTCAGAAAAATATAAATAAATGACACTCACACAATTTTGACATGCTGATTCAAAAAATTAATTAAATTAAATCAATATTTTTTATTACCGTTTGTAATTTAAAATTATAAAATAATAATTATGGATTTTAATATAATTAAAAAATCTTTTTATTTAGAATGTTGTAATAGTTTTGTTGAGTTTTTAGTATATATTTTTTAACTATATTGTGATAATTATATTTTTTTAAAAATTTCACACGGTAAATATTTTTTATTTCACATTTTATTACTCAGAGTTGAAATTTCCATCCTAATGGTATTGTTAAATTTCAAAATGGTCAGGATATTGTTTCTAATGGTAAGGTTACATTTCCTATGATGTTATTACCTCATATAAATACCACTTCATTACATTTTCTTACATTCACTACAATTACTACAATGGTATCGTATTTTTCTTTAATAAGATTTTGAATATTTTGTTGTTTTATTTTTATTTTTCATAGATTTGATCAAGTGGTAAATGATTCTATTAAATTTGGATGATCAATATTTTCCCATTATACTTGTTTTATTTTCCAAATTTATCAATTATAATGTTCATAATTTTCATGGGTTTAGTTTGTGATTAATGTGATGATATATTTAAATTAAATAAAGTGTTACTGGTTTACCGGGGTGTTTTTAGCTCCTAAAACAATATAATATAACATACATTTAATATGGAAATAAATATACTTAATAAATTCACGTTCATTACATTTAGTAATTAAACCCCACTACCTTTCAATTTTTTAATATCATTTCATTCCATTATCGTTAGGAAACAAGAATGATACAACAATTAAAAACCCATTATTTCAATTCCATCTATAAGAAGATAATAGCCACACCAAATTTCATCCTCTTCTTATTATAACCACCCCACATCGTAACCACTTATCATCACATCCTCTTCTCATCCCAACCAATAAAAATAACAACCACCACATATCTATTTTTAGTTTCAAAAATGGTATTTATTAATATTTTAATTTTTACTTTTATAGTCATTAATATATAAAATTAGATTCAATGGGAAAAAAATTTATTATTTGAATATATTTTCAAAACCATTTCTAGTTATGGCTAGTTAAATCAAAATTCCCAATAACGATCATTAATTGAAAACTCACAATGTTATTATAACCTTCAACAAAACAAATTCTATAAAAATAAATATAAATAATTATAAACAATATTAGTAAATACTAACAACTATAAAAAATCAAGTGATTATTTCCATTACCTATTAATTTAATTTATAAAAAAAATTATATTCATTATGTTAGTGCATACTACCTCCCTAAAGGAAAATAAAAGAATGATATTCCAAAAAGTACAACTAATGGAGTTTTGAAGATGGATCTTCTACCTGAGTAGAAGTGTCTATGATAAAAAAATATTTACCACCCTCCATTAATATTGGAAGAATCCCGACCAGATTTTTATGCAAATAAATCCTCTATAAAAAACCACCCAAATAGTGAACAAAACCACCATAATGGTATGCCATAATGGTTTTGGAATTAGTTTGGTTAGATAGAATTAAAAATTCTATGAATAAAACAGTGTTACGTTCATAAACTTCATAATATTCCTTTAATATATTTAATTAATGTGAATGCGACGTATTTTATATTTACGGTTAGGAGATATAATTTTATATGGGTGGGTTTTATGAATAATGTATTGACTAAGAATTCATAAATAAATAAAATGTAGTGTGTAGTAGTTCCTAAATTCATATTACCTAACCCACATAAAATCTATTGTCTATTCAGGACGATCAAATATGGGTCTTACATGTTAGCATTAATCAATAAATTATAGAGTTGTTTAATTTAACACGTTACTTTATAAACATAAGATACATGATGTTTTTCAAAGTAGTATCAATGATGAATCTTATATTGATCATAAATAATTCCATTATACAATACAAATATTGGTGTTATCCCATTACCTATTCCTACAAAAACTTAAAATAGATATTGTACGAGTTTTAGTATGATAGAAATACATTATTTTATAAGTCTATGGGTTTAGGTTCAAGGGGATTTTTAAGTATACAAATAAACATGAATCAATAGAAACGCACTGTGCATGTAAAGTAAGTATCCAAACCTTTTTTTGTATATTATAGAAATCCCTATGATAAAAAAAGTTCTATAAATGGTTTCTCATCACTACTATAGATAGTGTGATAAATACATCCCTAGGATTATTCAATGCTAGAGATCCAAAAATGGGGGTAATAGGAACATGTTCTATATGAGGTGTGGGAGATGAATGATCTGGAGGTGCATATTTCATATGATGGATAAAACCATAGTGGTGAATTTATATTCACCGTGGATGGTGATATATAAGTGACCATAGTAATTCCTACTTGTAGGCAATATATGGAAATAATATAATATTAACAACCTTAATAAAAATTCAATAATGGATTCCATGTATCCAAGTACATGTGGATTATTATTTTTAATAATGTGGTGGGTTTTCAAGTGAGGTGATACATAGATGGTGCAAGTGTGTTACCAATAAGGCTCAATTGGTAATACTATGTCATTATGACTAAAACCATTATAATTTTACACATCATAGCTTATTTATATTATAGTTTTATTTATAATTGGATTTCAAAAACATCAATCAGGGATGGTGTCAATTCGAGACACCCATAATGGGATGGTGGAACCCGAATATGTCAATAAGGGTTGAATGTTTCTGGAATATAGTTTAGGATTAATGTAATCAACAAGATCATAAAATATTCACATTAAATTAATTATTTAATCATTATATTATATAATATAGAGAACATTATTGTTTGAAAGTACATAATATTTTGAAAAATATATAAAGAAACTATTGGTCTTATAGTTAGACAATTACAGTATAATAGAAATATATCGGAGATTGACGTAATGTAGAGACATAAGTTCAAGGAAACATGGTCTAAATTTGTATATCTAATAATATTTTTGACATGTTAAATATAATATATACTTAAATTGTATTGATAATATATGATGGAACATTTCAAGAAATAGTTTTTAACAGTGTCACATGGAGTATATATCTCAAAGATGAAATCCATACGAATATGAGTATATTGAAGTGGTGATTTAATTTCCATACCCATATGGGATGGATCAAAAACATATTACATGATATGTATAAGATGTTATATTTCCAATATATACATTAAATTTGTAAAATATCAGTTATATCTTTCTGAACATTAAGGGAACCAGTCAAAAATATCCAACAGTAGTACAGAATGTTCAAAGGATATATACTTGGTATTTGGAGAAGATATGATTCTGGTTTTTAGTTGACACCAACATTTCTTACATAGATATATATGATAATATATTACAGATAGGGTAAGTTAATGATTTTTAAAATTTCATACTAGCCATTGGTTTCCATTCCTATAAATACAAAGTACATTTCAACTTCTACAAAACTTAAGCAAGCTATGTACATTATGTAATGTTTTTTTATAGTTGTTAGAATCACATCAATTATGTAAATGTTTAATATTATTATAATTCTATTACATGTTTTATCCAATAGGTCATGTTTGGACTGAGAATGGATATGATACACATATAGTTTATATCTCATAATGAGTTTTACTCAATGAGTTGAGATCGATTATAGTATAATAGCCATGTTATGAGGCATGGAATACCTAGAAAATAAATCCATGACTCAAAAAAAATAACATTAATCATCTGTGAGGTAATGAAGATGGTTAAAAAGCTTTCTCTAGGGAATGTGGGAGTATTTTAATAGTTGTTTCCCCATACACAATAAAAAAATATTTTTTTTTACAATTTCGTGTATACAGTTATATATTAATGGTGTACACTTATCATTATAGAATATATATTTATATTTCTACTATATAAATGGTAATTTACATTGATTAATTGTCATATCAAACAGTTATAGATGATCCTAATCTATAATGAGAACTATGGGATACTATGACAATATTCAAAATATATGTCTTGGGGTCAACATATTTTATACTATCTAGACAGAATTGATGTCTGACTATCAAATGTTGGGGGATCATAAGAATTGAGAATTCATCTCACGAACTGTGAACATTTTGATCTCTTGTATGATAGATCATGAGAACTGGCCCTCGAAATAAGAACACTGCATTATTTAGGATTCATTGGTTGTTACTATCTAGAGACATTTGTATTGGTCTCCGATCATGAGATCATTATCATTGTTTTCCTTTTGATCGTGTACATTAGTGTGAGTAAAAAAATATGATAATGATATCATGTTTAGGTTACATATGTTAGTTGAATCATTGGTGGTATGGTATTTTTTGAATGCTCATGATAGAAGTTTCCACTTACGAGTTTAGGAAGTAATATCTTGGGCTTGGTTGATCGGGATGGTTGTACTTTTAGAAATCCATACCCATGGAAATAGGAGGTAAGCCTATCTAATTAGATCAATGAACAATTGAGAAATAAAATATGATGGCACAAGTGTGTGTCTTTCTTTATGAGATATTGAATGAAAAATATATTATATTACACACTGTGTGTCTGTAGGTTGGTTTTCATTTCTATGACTACTAATTATCTATTTTGAGGCCTTGATGGGTTTCTTGACTCCATTGATGGTTAGTTAATACTATTCAGTACTATCTAGATAATTTCATGGAGCTTCACAAAACAATTTTTCATTCAGAAGTCTACTATATTCTAGTGAATATGAAAATTGGATGTAGGGGGTCCCCCAATGGGGTCCAAGTGTTATACAGAAAGATGATCACTAATAAATAAATAAAAATTCATAAATATTTTTGTGTAGAAAAATTTCAGTAATATAATTTTTTTAGATTATTTCATCATGTATTTATTGAATACATAATATTATACAAATGAATATTATTTTAATATTTCATAATAAGTTACTGTTAGCAGGATTTATGTACCATGTTAGATGACACATTTCGGTCATGTAATATTTTTAACTTGCTATGGGTAAGTGTTAATATATAAATAGTATTTATGATGCATTCAAATTATTCATAATTAATTATTTCTTTATATTATGGGTAATTTGTTTCCACGGGTCAGGATCCCTAGCTGGGTAATTGGGAAATCCACTGTATAAGTAGAGAGAGCTCATTTCCATAGAACTAATATTTTCAGTTAATGAGATCATCTCTATCCTACCCTTATTTAAAGTGATTGAATCTCTCTAGCTAAATGATATGATTTTAATAATATTTTTACATCAAAAGAAAATAGATGTCGTGATTGTCCAAATGTCAAAGGCATTCTCAGATCGTCACACTCACACCCAGAATTTAATGATTGATTTTCATGTATAGTTTGTGACCTTGTGAGAATGAAATAGATATATTCTTGTTTGGATAATATATTTAATCATTGTTAGTGATGAGAAATAGATGAGTGTGTTTCGATTTTAATGAGATACACATTGTGTTTTATTTTTTGTTCTCTCTTTAATTCACATGATATCCTCAAACTATACTACAACATAGATTTCTAGAGTAAATAATTTTCTTCATTTTAGTGATTGTAATATTAAAATACACATTTTACCGAATTCTTTGTTCACCCCTATACTAATAAAAACGCCATACACTGATTCTTTATAATCCTATAATAAGTCATGGAGTCCCCAAATAGTCGAAAACACTACCTCCATCCTTGGGATCTCTAATAAGTGCCCCCACAACACCTCCAACAATCATAAAAAAAAGAAAGGAATGATTAATATGCTTAGGGACACTACCTAAGATAACTACCCATATATTCTTATCATGGATAATCATGATAGATCTTAGAAAATATAAAATAAATATAGGATCTGAACAACCATCCCAAAAGATACCTATAAATGATATAGTTATGACTAAAATACTAACAGCATCTCATAATAACCCTAAGAAAAAACATTTCAACACAAACCCCCACAGAACCATTTCACCCTCCAAACATCCCAAGACAATGACTACCAAAAACCTCACATTTCCTATCCCCATGTATATAAATCATGGAAATATACATCATATATAAATATATTGTGTTATTTTGGTGGTGCTGACTTCTCTGTATAGTTTTAATATGACTCAAAATATTATTTGTCCTAATTAGGAAGCATCTTTTCCACTCTTCATACACATGATTCATTTAAACGAATTTTCCCCAAGGGAGATGACACATTTAATATGATATAATTATTCAACCATCAAAAGAACATATATAAATAAAATGTTAAAAAACATGGGGGTATTTGGCATGTATCTACATCTCATGCTATTATGTAATCTCCTCCAAACCACCAAGACCCCATAACACAATAATGAATGAAATGGGCCATCCTTATAGCTCATTATCATGATCATATTGGATATCTACTAGTCATACCACAAGTGTACAACCTTCCTTAATATAAAACATTCACCAGTCAATGAAATGGGAGTTTGCATGGATATATTGATGGAGATCAGACACATGGAATATGGCATTGACCCTACCTAGATATTGTGGAAGAACAAACTGATATGAACATTAATGAAAATACACTAACGAAAACAATGTCCCAATGAAATGGGGAGAAATATTTCTCCACTTACCAAACATCTTCATCGCTCGACGTGGTGAAACAATTAAGACCATAGGATCCCCAAACTCAAACCTCAAGGGCCTCCCCTAATATTGACAAAAGATTTATATTAATACTGCCCCAATTTAAACATCTCATGAACTATTTAAAACTTATATTCCATTTAATATACCACATTAGAATTTTGAATAGATATTTAACACACTGATACCTTATGATACAAAACTATCTTTTATAGCATATACGATACGCAATAGTGAACCTAAATAAACCTAAAATATTATTATATTAATATTAATGTTATAATATAAACATTAACCTGGTGGGTATGAATAATATTAAATATTTTACAAGAAACATATAATGTTCATATTAGATATTGATAACATTATAGTAAATAATCACTCAAATTGAAGTAAATTCAATTTATTACCTTAAAACACATTTTCTTCAAAACTCTTTTATATTTAGTTTTTTAGAAAATATTATATATAATGTTTGGAATATTTGTAACAACTTTTTTAATTATAGGATATAATTTTTTTAATTCATCATATCAAAATTACCTTAAACTGAAATTTCATGATGTTTCTTAAAATGTTTTATTTTTCAACGAATAGTGAGAAATAATGACTTTTATTGAAAAATGTATTTCCATTTGAAGAATTTACAAAGAAAAATTGTATTATGAATTAGAATTAAAATATTATAATTTAATTTATTTAAATTTAATATAATTTTTGTATTTTTAATTATTTTAATACTAGGGTCTATAATAAAAACATTATATACATAAAAGAGTTTTTCTATAAAAAAATTATTTTTTTGACATTTCAATGGTATAATTTTAAATGAAATTCAACCAATTATATGAATTGAATATAGAAAATGTATTCCATATTTAGAATCGAGAGGTCCAAATTTTCTATATTGGAATTTTTTATTTTTAGTCATTATGATGTATAATTTAATAGACAATTAATACCACTAGAAGTGTAAATCGGGTAATTACAGAAACAATTAATATAATTTAGACTAGAAATTGACACTAAAACATGACTTTATCCTATTCTATGAGTTAATATAATCCA
This sequence comes from Viscum album, assembly GCA_963277665.1. Lineage (NCBI taxonomy): Eukaryota > Viridiplantae > Streptophyta > Magnoliopsida > Santalales > Viscaceae > Viscum > Viscum album. The sequence goes on along the minus strand of OY728120.1, from coordinate 1,528,226,822 downwards.
TTTCAATCCATTTCGTGAATATATGTACATTTTATACATATTTCAGTGATTTGTACCATTAAAATACATAGCTGAAATATAAAGACAAAAATGTCACATTTGTGGCTTTTCAATACAATAATATTTTTATAGGGATAAAAATAACATATGTACCGTTATTAATGGAATATAAAATAATATAGATTCTTTATTATGGTAATATATATGTGATTTTTATATATTAAATAATAATATCAACTTCTTGTCTGATACTAACACACACTTTATTAAATAAATAGAAAAATAATATAAATGATTATAAAAGATATTTAAAGTAATATAAATTCAATGCATATTGTTATTCCAAATGATTTATAGATATATGTAACACTTTAGTGTTGGTAAATGTGTTATATTAATATCACATTGTTGTAATAATGTTTTCAGAGTCCAATAAAATTAATAGTTCAAAAAATGACATTATAGATATAATATAATAAATAATATTTTAATCAATGATATAATATTCGTGAAAAAAATATAATAGTAAAAATTATTTTTATATATTCTAAAATATACAATATTTTCAAATTATGTAACAATTTGAATCTTAAAATGGCTATACAAATCCATAAAGAGTCTGAAACATCGATATCATGGTAATTTTGAAAAAGTGTTAACATGGGTTAAAACAAATAGATATGGGTAAATGATTAATCTAAACATGTAATACTATTATTGTATGATATTAATTTTAACAATATTCATCCTATATTTTAATTATATCACTTTGTAATCCTTTTTAATTGAAAATTAAATTAAATTAAATTAATATTTTATGAAATTCCTTGAATGCGCCTCATATCTCTTTAAAATGGGAACATCATATTATCATTTCATCACAGATAAGTAACCACATATTTTGGAAAACCATATAAAAATACCTTCCTAATATTATTAAATGAATTTTATTGGTATTTTGGTTTTTAGAATACCTAATTCATAGTGTTTAATGGATAATGTAATGGATGCTTTCTAAAGTACATTTACAGTCATTAACCGAATGTTTTATATTTATTTCATCCTACAAACCCATAAAAATTTATTTAAAATTTATGATATAATAAAATAATTATATTCCATATAATGAAATTATATTATGTTAATTCAATAATCTAAATCCATCTACTCTTCCTTAAAATCGATAAATTAAACCATCATTCATGTTTGTGGAGGACAACCGCCACACGAGCCATATTGATTTTTTCCATCATAATCTCTAATGACTATTTATGATGATAGGTTTAACATATATATATATGATATTAATTAAATATTTTTTATTTTTAAAAATTAATATATCATATACTCCCATTCCATTCCATTCAATATAAGATGTAAAAAACATTTGTTTGTACGTCCAAATTACCACCTCTATGAAGTGATGTTATTCATTTCTCATTACTGGATCACATAAATTTTATATATAAGTGTATTTAAAAAAATAATTATATATATATGATATAATTATCATTATGGAATGGTAAAACAATAATTATATTACTTCTATCATTATCATTGAAATATCTAATCATATTTTTACATAGTTAATTTTTCCAATCTGCCTATAACAGATGGCTTTAATGGAATAATTATTTAATAAGAATGACAATTAATATCTTCTTTTATTTCTATAGATGATGGAATCCATACCACTTTGACAATAGTTAACCTTCCAATTTCATTTTGGACATATGAACAGGATATTTTCAAAACATCCATTGTGAACTAAATAGATTAAATAACTACAAATTACAAGATAATTATTGATATAAAATAAACAATATTCATATAAAATATTACTACGAATTAATAAAAAATTTCCAATATTCATTACTTAGGAAGATAACGAATGTCTTGGATTATTTGGACATGAGGTAAAATGATTTCTATTAAGAACTCATCTTTTAAAATATATCTTAAAAATATTTTTCTTCTATGTATATATAAATTTAATTTTCCAAGAATTTATTAAAATTTCCTCAATTGGATTTTAAAGTCCATTTTTAACCACATTTTACTTTTTTTATTAATTTAAAAAAAATTCTATCATTTTAGCATTTTATATAAGGGGCAAATTCCATTAATACCCATATTTTTAATGTTTTAATGATTTATTTGAAAAATATTTCTCAAGTGGGTGAATATTTTTAAAATTACTTTTTTATGGTATTTATATGAAATCAAATGAATTATAATGAATATTTTAGGCCTCTTTTGCCTTCTTATCATTGGGTTTTAAAATAAAACCCTTTACTTACTTTATATAGAATTTTTTAGAAATATTTGTAAGAGAAAATTAAATGTTAAATTATAACATATATGATATCAATAGCTTTTCTTACCACCACATTCCTTGTATGATATTTTTTCCATATAATATTTCATAAATTATTTAAAATTTATATATCCAAGGTTCTAATTATTTTTAATAATTATTATAAATGGAATGGATTTTTTGTATTTGAAATTATTTTTTGTTATGGGAATAGGGGATGTCTTTAAACCACAATTTTTAGCAATATAGGACCAATATCAATTAAAATCACTTTATCTCCTTCTCTCTTGGATGTTATGGAATTCTTATTTGTTCTATATATATTACCCTCAATTATTTATCTACCTTATAATTCCATTTTTTTTTGAGGTAATGCATTCCTTATTATCACTAATCAATTGAATTCTTTAATAAGCATCCTTAGATTATGTTAAAAGTTAAAATTATGAAAACTACGTATATCCATGTGCAATTATTTTCATCTATACATATGATTTTTTTGGAATAAATATTCATGAACATGTTAGGATTTTGCATCTATATTATGGTCCAATTCATTGGGAAAATATATTGTTTTAAGAGACATTATTTATGGGATTAAGGTTGAATCCAAATATACAATGGTACTATTTCCGCAAAGTCATGTTGTCTTTGAATTTACCCTTAAATTATTTATATGTCATGTTTAGTGTTTTTTCAACATTTCCATCATTTACGTGATGTTATGATATGTTTTACTATATATTTTCCTCCCATGTGATTACTCATCAGCATAAGTTTAATGGAAATAAATCTATTCCTCCATATGGGTTAAATGCTTGATTTTTTTGATAAAGCGATCTTAACTCTTTATTAAAAAATTTTATTTATTTTTGTGACAAAATAGTATAAAAGATTTCATGAAATTGAAGATATTTTTTGTTCCAAAATTATTATTGTTGTAAAATATATATATTTGGTGCCAAAATATTATATTTGAGAAATAAAAATCTAGTATATGTTTTCATGAAAAGAAAATATTTATCTCATTCGTTTTATATGTCACATACTAACCATTTTATTCTTATTTTAGTAATTTAGTCACTCTATTTTAAGGATAATTACCGAAAAATATGAGGTCAAAAAGATGATTGTGAAGATAATTCATAAAAATATAAATTGTTAGATGATAATATTTTTTATTTATTCGATAATAAATACAATGTAAAAGATTTAATTATACTATGTAGTGATTATTTATATAAGGTTATTGAAATAATTATATAATAATATAAAAATTAAATATAAAAAAATGATTGAAAATAAATTCTTTACATAAATCTCATGATTGATAAATTTTTATGGTTGGTTCCTTAATGTGGATTTTAGAGGAAAATATTAGATAATTTTGGAGATTAAGATGTTTTTATGGAATGTTAATATCAGAATTATTGTTATCATCATGGGTTTATAAATTTATGGCTGATCATATATTCAATCTCTTGGACTCCCGTTTTTAGGTTTTACATGATGACATTTTCATTTGAATTATTTCATTTTAGGGCTTCTATTATTGGTTTGATGTATATATGTCCATTTAATTTATTTTTAAAAAATATATAATATACATTAGATTTATTATTTTATTAGATATTTTTTTTTAAAATAACAAAATTGTGGTCTTTAGAATGAGTTATGTACTTGAGTATTGAAATAATCATTTAAAATGCATTATTATAAAAAAAGTTTTCCATCTCGTCTCACAAGTCTAATATAATATTAAATAATTATAATTATATTAATTTAATACTGAAATATGGATTCTTTATTTGGAATCATAAGTTGATTTTTTTAAATTGGTCCCTTTTGTTTTTATTCATTATTAATAGTATGTATAAAAAATAATAACCACCCTTGTAAGGGGATATCATGTAAATAAAAATATAAATATTAGGATAAAACTAATAATTAGCGATAAAACATTACATTATCCCATTGGATGAGTGGTGTCTGAAAACATCAATCTCTATTTGGAATATTTATCATCCTTGTTATATATTTCATTAACTTAAAAATTTAAAATATTTTAGTAAATTATTATTATAAAAATGTATCATTAATTCTTTTAATAAATATGAAAATTTTTGCCGTGGATAAAAAATTTCATATGATCATTTATAAATAATAAATCTATATTTAAATGACTTTTTATTATTAAAATTTCTTTTTTATTATTATTAATAAAATATTTACCATAAATTTGTACACAAAGTTGACAATGAATTTATTCAATTAATAGATAAATTTTAAAAAAAAATTAAAATATTTTTAAAATTGACATAAATATATTTAATTATTATACACCATGAATTTTTTAGATATATATATTATTTTATTTACATGTGAAATTAATATATTTCATTTAAATTCATTTATGTTGTTTTCAATGTCTGATTAAATGTATATTTGAAAAAATGATATTAATTGTATTTTATATCAAAAACAGGTTAATTAAATGATTCAAATTTTTTAAAAATAATAAAATCATCCTAGTGATATATATATGTTTAAAATTCTCATATATGGCTTATTTATGGTGCAATTATACTTTTATTGTTAATATTTTTTCCCCTAAAGAGTAGAATTTGTTTTATTGTGATGATTGTCAAGAAGGGTTAACACAGGTTTAAAGAATTTTATGGGGGTGAAAACATAAACTAAACATGTCTAGATATTATAGTATGATATTATTCCCACCCCCATGCATCCTATATTCTGATTATATATGTTTTGACTATTTTTAGACGAATGCTAATTTATTTTAATTTAATAATTATAAATTTCCAAGATTTCCCCACCACTCCCTTGTAAAATTGAACCTCTTATCCTCTAATATTCACACTCCAAAAATTGTTTTTTTGTACAACTTATATACCCAAATAAATTAGCATCATATTTAGTAATATTATATAATTATTGGTTTGGGAAGAATTCCAACATTATAATCTTTGTTTTGTAATGAAAAGTAAGTTGTTCAAAAAGAGTAATAGTCTTCAACCGAATGTTTTGGATTTATATCTTCTTCCACCTCATTCAAATATTATTCAACCCAAATGAAATAATATCATTCATATATTATATAGTATTATAATTTATTATTTTATTGGAGTAATCTATATCGATATTATTTTTCATTAATTGGGAAACAAAGCTGTTGTTCTTCTGTACAACTGACTCCCACCTTGCGAACCGGTGTAATTTTTTTCCATCATCTACCATCTGATAAATTTATAGTAATAGATATAAAATATATATATTATATTAATAAAATATTATAAGTATTCAAAATTAATATAAAATATATTTTCGTACCATTTCATTCAATGAATGATGATAACTTCATTGTGGGTGTGTGTGGGTTACCACCTCCACAAAGAGATATGATTTGTTTTTCATTAACACATAACATGGATGTTATATATAACTGTATTTAATGAAATAATATGATATTTATAATATAATGATAATTAAAAAAAATTATTTACATCATCCCATCATTTACATTGAAACGTAGATATATTACTAAAGCCTATATGGATTTTACAATAACCATGATTGAAACATGGTTCATTTTCCATAAACATACATTATTCATGGTCTTAAATGAATAATTTATTCTAATAAATGATTATAATTTCTTGATTACTATTATATTTATGATCATATTATTACCTATTTGACCCTTTTCAGGCTACCAAAGTCAATTTGGACCTATGTGGAGGTTATCTTCAAAAAAGTCCATTGGGAAGTACATTTATTAAGTAATTGTATATGGAATGGTATAAATTGTAATCTACGGAATAATAAACCAAAAAAGGTTATTATGATGGAAGATAATTAACATAATTTTATTATTAAAGTATATAATGAACTCATGTGATTATTCATACATGAGGTAAGGGATATTCATTTAAAAACCATTAATGTTTTCCTTCCATAATATTTTCTTCCATGTCCACAGTCATATAAATGTTTCATAAAATTCTTATTTTATTACTAAATGGTTAATAAAAATAATTTTTACCATATTTTATAATATTTATATTTTTTAAAAATTAATCTTATTAATTTTTTACCTAAGATAAATTACACATTAAAGAACTTGTTTTAAATGTTTTAACGATTTTTTTTCTAAAAATATATCTTATATGTCAGCATTCATAACAGTATTTTATTAATGTATATGTATGGAATTAAATGAATTATATTGGAAATTTTATAACTATATTAACATTATTTAATTATGTTTCTAAATGAATAAATTTTTTATTTTATATCAAATGTTTTGTAATTTTTTCAATATTTAATAAGAATGTAATATTTAAATGTATAGGATGTAAAATAATTTAACATTTCCCATAAACATTAAATTTTTTAATTCGGTACAATATTCCTTCCTTTCCTCATGGGGATACTCTCTTACACTGTAATATAATTTTATTTAGGAAGGGTTTTAATTTTTTTTATAGTCTATTATTTTATGTGGAATGAAATTATTATGAATATTACCAGAAGTATGTTTGAGATAATGATGATCCCCATGATGAAACCATGTAAATTTCCCATTATATCATTCCCACACATAACTGTGTATCAAAAGGTTCTAGAACCCCCCCCCCCCCTTTGTAAAAATGAAAGCAACACCACCCCTATATGCGGTACCAACACTGAGAAACTATTATGTTTACTTGTTTGGAAGACATCCTCAGACCAGGTTCCCTATTTTCGTATAAATTAAACCTAGAGGATCCTCATTTGTAGAATGTAAAATCCAAAAGAACTATTGATGATTTGATCTCCCTATTCGTTCTCCAACTCTGTTATAAACCTTCTGGGTATCTCTCTAAAACCAAAGAGATGATGGAATTATAGGGTTAAGTTTAATCATAGTTGTTCCCATGTCTGAAATTCATAACAACTATTTCAGGAACCCTTACCAACATAGTTAAAATGACTTGTGTGAGGTCCCCTTCCCTAACTTGAGTCATGTGTATGACCGTTATAGGGATACATTAAGAGACCATTGGTTCCAAAATCAAGGAATCACCCAAGTGTACTCATACAGGTGAACTATCACAAAAGGAATCCTCATCTCACATAGGTATACCACCCATATATAATGAACCTCCATCCCTCCAAATGTCTTAATGGAAGCACCTTTTCTCACCAATATAGAACCGGAATGAGCATCACTATTATCCCTCTTGCAATCCATAAATGTAAGGGCTACCATTCTTTTCAATCCCTCAAATTAGGGGGACCAATATTAAACCACTACTGAATCCAACATACATTCATGATCATAGTAATAGGTAAACCAATGTGTCACCCATTTGGATATGCATTGCTTCATTCATAGGTGTCTCTAACGTATTCTACCTGATGGGTAGGGTCCTACGAGTGTATAGGGATATGAATTCATTTTTTCATGGGGACTCTGACCCTAGAGGTAGTGTAAGGGATCTCCTTATGTTAGATATGAAGTATAATACCATTTTATTCAATCATCATCACTAAGACCATTAACTTATTATTACAATAGGAGAGGGTTAGGATCACACATTTATTTTCATTTTAGGATTAATTCATTTTCCTCCGTTCTTCCACAGGAATTAGTTGGAGCTTCCCACCTAGAGTAACCACATAACATTACTCATAGGACCTATCCTACATCAGTCATTCCTCAATAACCATGCTACTTGGGGTGTATCCTTATGGGTACGTAGATATGAAATTCCTGGATACAGTGATATGAAGGAAGGGGAACATCAAATCCCTTCCTTATTCTCTCGTTGCCGCAGCCTCTTCCACTAGTAGTGGAAGGATGGTGCTCTTTGTTGGATATTCTGCTTCCTCTTGTTTTACACATTCATGCATAGATCATGTGAGAATAGATGTTATCTATGATCATGATATCCACATGGTTAGATGAATGTTCATATAGATAATCTTATTCCATATCTTCCTCTCACAAATATTTTATAGGTACTCCATAATAGTGTGTTCTCAAAGGAATGTATACAATAGAGGGGTTCCCTTATGGTGTAATCCACTAGTATTTATAATAAGTGGTTTCACCCTTTCATCTCTTCTCCTGAATGATTCATAGTCATGTAGATAATCAGATTTGACTATCCCATGTATAAAAATAAAAAAGTGATGTGTGAATTCAATTCCATTTCTCTTTAACATTAGGGTATAGTATTCTTCCATAATTAGAAAAAGTAGATTTTTTTGGTTTCTTTGAGGTAGCGAAACTTTTTTTAATTACATCCTGGATTTGAGGTTTTTTGTGATCATGATATTTTCAAGGTCACAATCCACTAGGGAATCCTCTTATATCGTGTAATCCCTAGAACCAAAAATCATGGAAATACTCATAAGTGTTATCCCCAACTCAATACTCTCATAGTTTCATAATACCATATCAGAAAATCATTCATAGGGAATCTATTTCCATGGGTCCTCGTAACTAAACTATGTGGGATTTGTTTCCAAACCAAATGGGATATGTAAGAATCCTCAATATGTTATATAACCTACATGAAAATTAAACATTAAATCTATCTAGGTCACATTCCCAACATGTTCATATATAACATGAGAGTCCATATCAGTTCCATGTTCTCTTGGATTCCATGAAATAATTCCCACTCAAAAAATTGACTATGAACTTTTGGCATAGACATCCTTACTAGATGATGTTAAACTGTATGATAGGTCCTTTTCTCATGTACATAAATGCTCTGATTTTTCACATTTTGTGGAACCAAACTCTGTGTGTTCTAATACCATTCAGAAGAATATGTGGGGATCAAATATCATGGGTCTAATACCAACATTAAAACAAATTACACCTCCATGTATTATGATTAAATCGAAAGAACCAGACTACATGGCTCGAAATTAGTATTCTAATAATTGTGAAAAAATAATCCCAAAATAATTATATTATATCTTATCATTGATATAAAAACTGAGGTAAATTCAGATATATAAATTGATGAAGAACCTCAGAAACAAACAGATGATTATATGTTCCATACATGATAGTAATTGATTGATAATTCATGAGTGACCTATTCCATTCATGGGAATTGATGAAGAATTTTCAAACATACCATAAATCTATAATATAGTATCCAATTAGTCCAAATTTCCACACAAAAATGTTTCATGAGCCCAACCTCCCATCTTATTGTACAATGTAAGTCACGAAGAGTTGTTGTACAAATTGATAGCAACTTCCTTCTTTTAAAATGTAGGTCTCAATAAGGGAATATTTGGGATTTTTGGCTCCATGTAAAAAACCCATTGGATTCCATTTAAAATATTAATCCCAAAATGAATGATTTTATGAAACTCAACACCAAGAAATCAGTAAATTTGAACCATATTTTTCATCAGAAAAAATGGTTAAATCGACATGAATCATTAAACAATATGACGTTGTCGCCCGCCTGCTAGGCCCCTATCGCTATCAAAATAAACGATTTCCAAAAAAGATTTTCATTTATAAATGTGTTCATTTAATAAGATACTTCTTTGACAAGGTTTTATTAATTTTTTTATGTCACCTACATATTAGGATCTTTCTACAAGATCTCCCTTCAATCCAAAATAAAAATGCACAAACTGTCCCCTATCTATACCACAAATATAGTTTATGTTCATCCCTCATCAATGTAGATGAATTATTTTCCAACCCATCATGATCAACAATATATCTCAAATGAACTGGTTTAGGATTTCCACCAAAATGGTACAATAATGACCTCGGAGTTTCCCGAAACATCCTCTAACTCGAAAATCACCACCAATAATCCAATCAATGTTAGATGGTGGTCCATAAAAAAGGTACCCATCATTATCTCTAAACTTATTAGGATCTAATCCATTTAACAACAAAATAATCTTGTCCCATATCAAAGGGAGGTGGATCAAGAATCCAAAAATGGCCTCACCCATAAGGCATGAGGGTACATTCAATGTAATCTTAATAGTAATCATTTCCACCAACACTGAAAAATAGTTATCCCTCAACCTGATGATTGTGAAATCCACAGCATTCTGACACATGTCATCCAAACCCTTGCATGAAAGACATCACTCCATGGATAATGAGAGTCCATTAAGGAACATGTTATTCCTATGTCCCCTTCAGAGACACCCACCAAATAAATTTGGTGGAAAACTGTGTGAAGGTACCAACATATGTCCACACTAATCGAGATGTTCCATGGAATTTTCAATCAATATACAGATAATACCACTAAAATATATGGAGGTAAATAGCGAGAAAACCCAGACACCAACCTACACCATCCAATATTTCCAATATCCTCATCTGTTAGTATCCATGGAAGTAGTCTAATCATGTATGGTGGAAAATTTTGAGAAGGCACTATCACATCTACATATTTATCAATACTTCTAGTAGTCTCATTTGGATACATCCAGGGAAATCAGTTGGAATGTCCCAATGAAAAATAGAGGGTAGACCCATATCTCTACCTCTGGACAAGAGTATTATTAGTATCCAATAGTTGGAAATGGATGAAAGAGTCGGTACACACTACTTATTCAGACATGGAATCAGCGTATATTCTTATTCTTATCCATAATGTCACCAATAATATTCTTAAAATGGAAAAGGGGAAGATCAAAATTTATAAACATGTCCTAATGATTTAACATGATATCATAATTGAGACAATGGCAGTGACAGAGGGTTAGAGAAAGAACTTTTTCCCCACAAATGGGATGAACCATCAATATATATCTATGGAGTAGAAAAACACATTTTCACCTATATTAGCGGGTCGTAGGGAAAAATTCACATGATATTTGAAAATATGGATCCGGTCTATACCCCCTCTCTAACTAGAGATAATTTTCCTCTTCCAATGGACAGTAATAGGTCGGCATAAACCCATAATAAGATTTTAGATTCTAATCAGGGAATAAAAGTATAAAAATGATATCTCATCAAAAAACCATCCAGACCATAAAAACTAACCCCCCATCCAGTGGACCTATCCCTCGTAATAAATAAAAAAAGTAATCCAATCAAAAAAGATAGAAAAATGAAGAAATTTTCTATGATCCTACTCTCCTTAATAAAGGAATTATTGAATCCCTAAAACACTTATATTTGGAAGCTTCAGATCCTACTATCCCATGATCAAATTATTGTAATAATATTAGTTGTTCTAATAGTCATCCTTGAACACTTCCCTATGATATATGTATTCATATCCCTAATCTGATCGATCTTGATAGTCCATATCTTGATGATATTCATGATTTCCATCACTGTTTCCATATGATCAAGTAGAAAGATGTTATTCACATGGATTTCATCAACATATAATGTCCTAAATAGGTTATATGGTATAGGAATTGTCCCAATATTTGGACATCATAACATAATGGTAGTCCTCCCCAAACTAGAATTCACGATGAATGTTCTGTCTACCATAGCGTTTCACTTTGTTGATTGGTTTCTCTGCATAGATATTTAATGCTGAGAAATAACTCCTACTGTGAGGAATGTGAGAACATAAGGCAATTAATGTATGGTGACTTCTCATTAAGAATTTATATAATTTCTCCTCGGAATGATAACCTAAGTAAACCGTCATTTTTATCCAACCCTTGGATCACATGCCCTCTAAGTAGATATAGGAACTCCAAAAAAATTGTGTCTTTTATGATAAATTCATAGGGAATCATCTACTCTATCTAGAACATGGTGAAGACCCTCCTGAGAAAGATGAATAAGTAGTGTTAAATATAAGGAAACATCTTTCTAAAGTTGGAAAAATTTCAATGTTCTATCCTTTATCCACTCTTTAATACATCATTATATAGGTATTGACAAAAGATTGAGTGCACAACATATGCCTCAATAAATGGAACATGCTCCATAAAATAAGAGAAAATGTATTAGCATATGATGAATTTTAATGTCATTTCAAGGTAAAATAATTGATTCACTACAAATTTTCATGGTTCCCTCCAAACTCTATGACAACTATAATTGGGAAATCATCAAGAATCCCTACTGCATGCATGTCTTCACATGATTAAAAACTACATATGGATATTTCAATTCCCCTATCTCTTTTTTATATAAAAGGATGTTGTGAATATTGAGTTTTTCATTTTGCTGCACATAACTATCGTCAGAGTCCCCCAACGGTCACAATCAACAATATCCAAAAAAAGCCCTGACCAACATTCACTAATGTCGTGCCAGATGAGAGTAGGATATTAAAGGACATTTGAATTATGTATCTAAAATTGATTTGTAGGACTCGAACATAAGGTAAATAAGTTATATGATTGGGATTATGTCATTTAGGGAGAGATCCGGGCATCAAAATATGGTGGCTCAAGTGAAATATAAAAGATGCACCCATCTCAGGTTCAAAAATGACTGTATAAAATTAGGAACGTGGTCACAACACTAACACTTATGCAAGTACATGAGAAATAGTTTCACATAGGGTTGGGGGATTTTTTTTAACACAACCATTGATGTTAGAATACCTTGATTAATGAGTTATGTCAGTGGAAAATGAATAGACCTATATCTTAGAGATATTTTCATTTTTAGTCCAACAGCCCCCTCCTCAACGGAACTCAGTCTTCTCCCAATTAGTGGGAATAATTAATAAGGAATCAACACAGTTTTTCTCATCTCGTGAATTGGTTTCGTCATTGGGTACATAAAAAAACAACCTAGAGATTCCCTTTATATTACCATACATAAAATATCTCCAACACAGACAACAAAGGGGAAGAAAATGCCTCATATGGGACACTAACCGTGGATGTCTCACAATGAGATAGATGATGTTTTGGTAATCTCTTATTCATCAGTAAATGTCATTAACACCGCCCATTTAGATCATAATTATCATTTGAAAAATATATTGGTGATGAAGGATGGATTCTTATTTCATCAAATGGCACTCAATGAAAATTTGGAAGGAGGTGCATCTACAATAAACTATAGACATTACATGAATTTGGGAATTCCCCAAACTACTCATCCAATACATCACTTGACATTATACACCATGGAAGTGGAAAAAGAATGATAGAACCTCAACTACCTCTTGATGGGGATGAAACCCTTCACAAGATATTTGATTCACTCAGAATGAGAAATAAATTAATGAAATGAGATGAATCATGGTAGAATTACTCAATGGATTTATTCTTGGTAGATACCTTCCTCAAATGTATCAACAACACACCCTCAAATCTGGAACCCCTCATCAAAGAGTTTTCTACACATCAACTAAGAAGGATCTAGAATATCATCATTACATGGGACACCAATAACCATTTTGATTTTATTACTCAGTGAAATATTTTGTGTTTCCCCCATTGGGTATGAAAGTAAAAAATGGCCATGAGGATACTTATAAGCCTACCATTATAGGTTACCCATTACAGTTACTAGTAGGGTCACTATAGATTCCCCTACCATCTGCAGCCCCTATTCATGCTCCTACATAGCCATACATTCATCGAAGACTTATTAATACTATTGGGTTACTAACAGCTCAATTGGAATCAATGGAGGATCTATATACACGGGTACATAGAATCCATACCATGAATGGGTTGATCCAACACTTCCCACTCCAAACATTAGGATCCCAATATTTTCAACATTCAATGGAACATGGACTTGAATTATCAATTGAAACATTTCATGTCCCTCTAGTATCCCATGATGGGGATGCATGAAAAAGAAGAAGTGGTGAAACTCAATTGCATCTGAAAGAATTTTTATGGGCTATAATTCATGTGGTATAACAGTCTGTCGGCTAAGTCAATTACAAGGAGGGAAAATCATGGCCGAAGATTCTCTTCCAATTCATTTCCCCATATTAGAATATAAAATTACTTGATATATCAAAATGAATATATAGGGGTAATAAGCGGTTCTCATATTTTATTTCATAATAGAATATATTGATATAATATTTAAATGTACAACTTCCTCAAGAATACTTTTTTCTACCGATATCATGAATCTTACTGAGGAATTGAACACACCAATCATCCCTCTGAAATACACATGATGGTTTCAGGTCTATGACATTTTTTCAAATAGTGGAAGTATATATCAGATGAACCGAGGATGATTCGTGTGTAATTCGATAAGCTAATGGAAAGAGACAAGGTAAAGGATAAGCTGTCATTTTTACACTCAAGAAACCCCCTTACCTCATTCTAGCTCCAAAAACTGAAACATATCTTCCACTTCCTCCTCTTGAGCATCATAAAAAACTCCCACCTCATTAGGATGACCAAGATGATAAAAAGAAAATATAGTGTTAGGAGATGAAGAAATGTGTTTATTCTTTCTAAAATAAACAATTCCACTACCACTTCATCTCATCATTGGAACTCAAGTAGATAAATTTTTCAATCCAATGTATGCTAACAAGGTTCTTGATGATGAACTCTTGAAATAATTTCCCATCTATAGACCATAGGGGAAATCATCTTTGAATGTTTAATTTTCAATGATATCATGCATATAATGGTTGAATCGGGACACGTGCTGATAGGAAATCCAAAAATGCAAGTGTCGTGCATTTATTCCACCAATATAGTGGATGAAGGGGAATGGAATAAATTAAAAACATTGGGTATGTAGATTTTTTGTGATTGGATGGTCATAAGGATGATCAACTAGAATCACACCATCTTCCGAGCATAGTTGGGAAAAATTACTATTCCCTTATCCACTTCCCATATGACACAGGTGACTCTATCAGTAGCTCAGTATCCATAAATCAAATCTTAAAAAAGTGACATGACCAAACTAGAAAGATTAAAATTATAAAATATGAGCCAATTCCATGTATAATTTTTTCTTTTACATTCTTGAATTTCATGCCACAGACCAAAAAAAATCCACATTTCCCAAAGAGTTGGTCTTGGGATTTATTATAGTTATTTAATTATTGGATCACATATTGAATGATGATTGAAACTATGAACCCTAATTCCCAAAATTCAATTGATGAATTAGGGGATGATTCTATTATAGTTGATGACACAGTAGAAAACATAGAAATTCCATGAGCTACTAATCTAACATTGTCCCTTCTCGAGCGATATATGTGGCCAAAACACATGGTCAAGCCCTCCAAAAAGATTAGTAGGAGCCTGAATATTCCCCCACTAATGAATTTGTTTCACCAAACATGATTTAACTAGAAAAAAACATTTTTGATTCCACACCCTAATCATCCTTGGGATTCATGTTGACCAAATATACCAAATATACCAAGGGAAAAAGATCCATAAACTCCTACTCATTGGGCTAGTATTTGTAAATAAAATAAATTGGTCCCTTAATAATATAAAAAAGAGAATCCCTCTACTGAGAGGTGTATACCATTAGACAACAATGTGAAATCTTGAAATAATTAGCCCTGGTAGTTGCCATGTTCTTAGTCTTGGATGCCTCAAGTCTAACAAAAGACCTATGGGAAGCACTAGTAGATACCTTGTTAGGCCCTCAATAATTTGAAGTTGAAGTTATTATTGTGAAAATATATAATGTAGAGAATTATCCTACAAATTATAATGTGATAGTATCATTGAAAACAAATGACATCCTATGGGGAAATTTTAGACTATTCTATTTTTTAGAAAACATAAATGATGTTGATATAATTTGATCCATCATTGAAAATGGTCTGGTAGTTAACCTCATTGAACTCTTAACACTATTCCAAATAGGTTTTAATTAGTCCCATTATTCCCCCTCTACTATAAGACATCAAGGTTATGAAAATAATGATAAATAATATCTTTGACAAATCACACATATGACATACTTCAAGGATCTTCTGTATAACTTGGTAATCATGTTTTTTCCCTATGATACAACCATAAACAGTATGTTTGGAGGGTCATGATCACAACCATGTGTGGCTATTCACTCATCGTACCACCAGTTCCTAAAATATGGTCTCTATGGTCAATTTTGGACATTTCACTATGAGAATTTCATATTTAAATCCTATGAATCATGATTCAGTAATGAAATATTCTAACATAGGGACAAAAAAATTACCCTGACTAATGGTGTTTTTTGAAAAAATTCTAGAAATTGTTGAAAGATAATTTTGGTTTTTTCTTTAAATCCTTTAAATGTTATGTATGTGCTACCCATCATTAATATTGAAGAGGTGGTTCATGATTCAAGAATCATGGTCAGTGAATTTTATGTCATTAGTCATAAAATATAATCCCAAACATGTTGAAAAACAAAGAGAAATAAATCAAGTTGGAATAATTGATTGGTGACCCACATTGATTAATGATACCATAACATCAGAAGAGCAGTGGTATATAAATACTTCTCAAAGCAACACTATAAATTGTTCTCCTATAATTACCCAGAGATTCCAGGCCTCAAGAAAAAATTAGACCCTCCTCACATGGTATTTCCGTGAGACCAATTGGGATACAAACAATAATCTAGATGGAGAAACCCAACTCACACGTCTAAAATTATGGTTGAATTAAATAATATCATCAAGGATTAATTCATTCAGTATGTTTAGTATTAAATTTTAATATGAAATATATTCTTGGTGAATAAGAAAATTGGAAAATAAATTTCATTATAGAAATCAATGATCTCAAGAAAAACTCTCTGAATGATGACTTTTAGTTCATGATCCGAGAGCTACGGATTGATTCAATTGCTGGTTATAAATCTCTCTCCTTCATGGATGGGTATTTAGTGTATATGAAATTTCGATGGATCGATATGGTTGGGATTACTCTACCTTAATGGGATACCATGGACTATTTATTTGTTGAGTAACTCTCTTTGGATTGAATAATGTTAGTGCTTCATAGAAACATGCCATGTATTTCGTGTTCAAACACTTTTGGGGAATACTTTTTGAGTGAAACATTGACCAACATGTGGTTTTTTCCTGATAGTATTTTTTACACTTGAAAACCCATTAGACCAACTTCTACAAACGATGTTATTATAACCCAAAGACAAACTCCTTTAAATTTGATTTCAGGGTATCATCATGAATGTATATCATCTTTTTCATATACCATCATGGAATCAAATTCAAACCTAAGAAGAAAGTGGTTATCCATAACATGTCACCTCCTCAATACCTAAATGATTTGAGAGGAAAGAAATTAAACATGTCCTAAATTAGGAAAAATATAGTCATCCTCATAGGTAAGTGTTTTCCTTCCATGAAATTGGTGATGAAGGGGGTCACATATTATTGAACCAGTGACTATCAGGAATCATTTTAGAACATCAAGATATACTTATTGAGACATACAGAGATTATGCAAACTGTTGAGTAGAATCCAGTAAATCTATATTTGAAAATCCAGGAAAAATACCTAGGACCATTCATTGTGAAAAACAATTAGGCCATTAATAAAAACATCCTTTTTTGTCTCAGAAAAACAATGCTTAAAGATGATACTTCTTATTCAAATTTCAATGAATGATTCTTGGAATATGTTATTTCATGTTCAGAAATAGAGGAACTACATGAAACCTCATGCGGTCCTTTTGGTATCTCAAAATAATCCTCTAAAATATATCCTCATAAATCCTTTGTTAATTGGAAATTTCGAATAATATGTTGTTATCAAATAGATGTTTGATATACAGTTTGTTCCTCAGAATGAATTGAAAGTCCAGGCTTATAAATTTTTTTTTGGAACACCCATCCCTATAAGAAACATCATTAAATAATGAATTTAAAAATGAATAGATCATTTCTATTCAAGAGGACCCTCAGATAAGGGATATTTTTTTTGACATCACATCCAAAACCACAATGGGTAAAAGAAAGGAATAGAACAAGCTCAAAAAAGTCAGGTTTGGAGTTTTACTCATATAATTAGAAAAGAAAGATTTTACATACACCTTCATATAATGATAAGGACGTACTAACAATAAGATAGAATACCAGGCTCTCATTTTTGACCTAGATAGGGCACTCAAAAAACCATTAAACCAAAAATTAGTGGATGGTTATTTAGAGATAGTTATAAAATATAAAAACAAGGATTGGGAAATTAGAAAATAAGTTGTAATTCAAATTATTGACTTTGTTTGATGATTAATGGAAGAATTTCCTTCAGAGTCATTATACCCACACATTACATATTTTTTGAATTACATGGAAGATAAATTAGAAAATAAAACTATATATTTGGATGATCCAATCCTGGAATATCTGATAGTCAACATTACACATCACCAATTTTTCCCACATTTTGTTTGAGTCAGAAAAAATGAAATTAATGATATCAATAGTCCCCTTAAACTATATAGTACTACCACTTGGTTAAGGATCCCATCATGTAATAACTTCATAATAGAGTAATCTATTTATTAAAGGCTGGGACAGAAAAAATACGATGGTGAGAAACCAATTATAATCTTTAGAATATAACAAATCAATTGAATGGCATATATTAGAGACACTTTGAGGGATTGCATCTCATAAGTAGTGAATGTGAATTGAATGCTACCATCATAAATTAAGTACACTCAGGAGCCTATGGTTCCCACCATCCAAGGACCAATATTTATAATCAGATATAAAGGATTAGTTAGTACTATAGCACTATTCCATATGATTTCATGTAACTCACCCTGACAAGTAATTCTGGAAAATTGTGTACCAACATCATCCATCAAACCAGAAGTACCAAAAAATAGAATAAAAACCAAAAAGGCTGTTTTGAATCACTTATCCATAGTTTATAATTTTAAATACTTTTGGAAAAATAATCCATGAAACATGTTAATGTTCATTACCTTATCATATTCTAGTAAATAATAATTATTTTAAACATAGGAATGAATGTAAGGCATGTGAGATTTTTGATCTTCGTCCTTAGTGTGGGAATATACATCATTTTTGTATAGACTCTTGTGGGTCTATAGAAATTATCCATTATAAATAATGGAATACAACTTGTGTCAACTCTCATTAGACAGCAACTATCTCCTGATAAGAATGATTACACATACTATCATCTAATAAAAAATATGGATAAAAACATTGATCCATTGTATATCATAAATAATTTTTCAATATTCTTCATTATGGTTCCTAGGTACGGTGATCTTGAGTCATATGGCATTCAGTCCAATAACCATAGTCAGATTGATATACAAATATAGACTCAATATAATTCTCCCTTTCTAAATTAGTGCCTGACGAAACATTTCATTCTGTCTAGATAAAAATATTTCCTTCTCTATAAAAACTAAAATCTCTATCATAACGTCCTCATTCTGATATTGCACACTCTGGAGAAAAACAATCAGTAGTCCTCTTTCAAACGAGAACTTTGTTAGGAATGTAACTTTTACATGAAATCTGCAACGTTTTAAATTTTTATCTCATGTGATGTTTTACTATGTAAAAAAATAACTCTATTTATATAAATATTAGAAAAGAAATGGAAGGAAATATCAAAACATTCACGGATATCTAAAACTCAAAAACATCAGGATGTACACATATTTTAATGTCATGTTTGTCCACATCAACCCTTTACAAATCTTGAGGAATATGTTTCACTCACCTCTATAATCAGTATTCTTATACTTCCTAAATTGATTCAATTCGATGGTACCTCCTCAACTAATTACGATGAAACTTACTCAATTATATATAATGGAACTTCCTTATCTATTTACAATATTCCTTCCACAGCTAATTACGATATGATTCATTCTTAATTTTTTAACACTGAAAAGATTTCGTGAACCATTGCATCAAAATATTTATCATTGTGATACATTCATCAAATAGATCATTGTCTTTTCTTTTTTCTAATAGATCAACATCAAAATTTAAATCACCCTTTTTCCTTTTCACATGTAATATAAACTATTTTACAGTCATCATACTTTCATAACTCATCTGTGCCTAATGGATGGCTGTCAACATTTCTGGTTTCTCTGATGTTATATATCTTTGAGTGAAATCACTTAGTTACTCTTCAAACCATATAACCTTAATTAATACATGATTTTGAAAAGAAATTATGGTACCTAGCTATATGAACTTTTGTGCTGGGGTTTCTGGAATCGATAAACATTATTTAGGTACCCTAAACAACTGTTACTCATCAATGGATTTTATCATGAGACTCTATCATGATTTATGATAACTCTATGACCCAGATAAAATTCACCTAATGGACATGGGAATGTATTATTTCTGACCATAATTTTAGAAACTTCTTTCCGTTATACCAAAACTCAATATAATTGGAAAAACCTATTATCTCTATTTTCTTTATATGGTTTTCATCACAACTGCTATAGAAAAAAATATATATTTGATAATTACAAACATTAAAAGAACCATGTGGGTTAACAATAATTTTTCTTATTATGGATCATAAACATCAGGCTGATTGAAATGAGACACATGGTGAATATGATAAAAACTCACCTTTTAGAAAAATTTTGCATCTAATTTTGCCCAATATAATTCACTAAATCTTAAAACCAACTGTCTTGAAACATTTCTCCCCCGTTTTTGGTTAAAAACATCACCAACATTAAACCATTTTCATAATAATTAATTTATAATTGATTAGTTGTATATATATGAAAATAATTGTTAAAAAAAATAAATCCAAATGTTTCCTCCATCAACCAATTTGGATTTGTTGATATATGTTTTTTAAAACAATTTTAACTGATCCATTTTTCAAAAAAAAAACAAATCTTAACTCATATTTTAAAAAACTCATTTTTTTGACTATTAAAAAAATATTGCCTTTCAGAAAAAATATTCATGACCCCACACAATTGGATAATGTAATTTTTATGGAAATCCCATTACTGTGTGGCATGAATATTTTCATCCATATTAAGAAAAAATTTATAAATTTTCTTTTTCTATCGATTTTCTTTTCCACTCCCCTTGGATAGTTATATCCCCCATTTTATTATTACTATGTATTTAGATTTATAAAATAATGACTTGTAAACAATATTGACATTCAAAAAGATGTTACATTGTCTCCCCCTTATAAATATAATTCAATTCAGTGTTTGATAAATTATTATATGATTAGGGAAGTTATCGGAGGATGTTGAACATGATGTTATAGAGTAATGCCAATAAATGTTTCTTTTGGAATTTATTTTTTTGAAGAAATGAGTAAGTTGATACTTCATTGAGATATATTAAAGAGAAATTATTCACTTTTATAAATTAAAACATTATATCAATGTGTTTTGATCATGAATGATAATTAATACTTTTTAAATGATCAATTTCGGTTTGATTATCACAAATTATATTCAATGGTTTAGAGACTTTTAATTTCAACTATTCTATCTGATAACTCATCCAAAAAATTTGAGTATAATTATATGCAGCCATAATATATTGTCATATAGTTATTCTAAATGTTACCAGACATTATTTCATATTGTTTCCACTAACACAAAATATACTTAATAAAAATTTTCCTCCTGTGGTTTACTTATTATCATTACAATCTCCCACCGAATTGGAATTAGTATTTCCATTGAACATCAACTCAAAATTTATTTTTTTATAAAATCCCAGGTAAAATTGTTGATTGAAATATCTCATTATTATGTTTTCTACCAACATATTTGATTCTTTGAGATTTATTTGATACATAGCACACAAAGTCACAACACAAACAATTGCGATCTTGGAGGTTGTAATTTTTTAACCTTTATATATTCTTCCAGATGATTTTTTGATTCATGATTTCTCTATATTCATATCTATTAATATTCATCCCTTATGATATAGTAGAATAAATTCATTTTATTCTACAATGAAAAACTATTGTTGCAATTATTAGGCATTCTTTTATTTATAAGGAATAATGTATTTATTTTTTATCTTATTATCCAATGATGAAATGTAATTATACCAATATTTACATATTAATGATCATTATCATTTATTCATAAAACATGTTACAATAATATTTTTTATCCCCAGAAAAAAAATATCATACACTTAAACAATTACAATTATCATTTTAGAGTAAATGATGTTCACATAAATGTTTGTATAATATTATCCACTAGAAAAATTACACATTATAAATAATCAGGTTTAAAATAGAATTCATGCTGATATTATTCCGTCATATATAATGATTTCATAAATTTTAGAAATTATTTTTAAAACTCATTAACCTGAAACCCAAAAGGTTGTTCAATGTAAGCTTCTTCGACCATTTTTTCATTGAGAAATACTAAGATTATATCTATTTGATATAAATTTTTCTTTTGGAGAGAAAAAACTATTAGAATCATTCAAATAGTTTATAACCATGAAATAATGGAATTTGTTTCATCAAAATCAATTCCTTACACCTATGTGTGGCCTTTACAAACAATGAATTCATTGTTTATTGAATCCTGCCCATGTTTATTCAATATTTTTCTATAAACCTATTTTTCTAATAACATTTTTTAATTTCAAATGTGGAAGAAGTTCTTCTAATTAATTTATCTCAATTTGATTAAAATAATAATTCTTATAATTCATCAATTTTTGGTGTTAAATAACATCTAAAATTGAATCTGGTTCAAATTTCGAAATAGTAATGTAGGGTTTCTAATATCAATTTTCATATGTTCCGAACTAGAGCATTCTGATTCACAAAAATATTTTCATTCTCAACATTTTTATTGTAATTTAGGTAGTTTCATTTTTCATTTTCCAACCTCAATTTCCTTATCATGTGATTATTCTAAATCATCATGCACAATAATTTTCTCAATATCATTTTCATTGAAAATTTTCAATTCATCCTCATCAAGATTCATAGATTATTTTGTTAAGGATGTTTTATTTTCAATCAAATTCACGTAATATGAGTCTTCCAAATATTGTAGATATTTCTTCCAAAACATAAAACATATACTTTTGGGTGTATATCCCATATTAATTCCATATTATCCTCTATCATCATTCATTCCATGATCCAGATTTTTTTTAGAATACATGAAATTCCAAAAAAAATATTACTGTACTTTAATGAATTTTTTTATACCACATTTAATAATAATTCATGTTGGATTCAAGTATCAATAAGAATTTTTTCTTAATATGTACTGAAATACTAATATCTTTTCTAGAGTATGACATTGAATGATTGTATTCTACTAAAAAACATCATTCCATTTCCACTAATCATTTATTCTGTATATCTTCTACTATAAATTTTATGGGGTGTATGGAGAAATATAATAATGTTTGATACCATGCTTTCCCATATAAATTTAAAAAGTATTTATTTTGAATTCGATGCCATTATTTGATCTATAATTCCTTATATAATCAGTGATTCCTTTATAAGCATATTTTCTGAGAAACTTGAACATTTTCACATCATATTACTTCTATTTCAAAAAAAAATGATTTTATTTCATCCGAGTGTAATCATAAATATTTTCAAAGTATAAATCTATATTTATTTATTGAATTTTCATTAGACTACATAAATTGAAATGATTATGTTCAAGAGGTGTGGTAGACTGAATCCCATCTCTCTTATAACTTTTATTATTCATGTTCACTTTCTAACAAGTGATCCAAACTACGTTGTCTCTTCTATAGAAATCTAGAAAATATTGTACAACATAAAATTTAGGAAGTTTATATATATTTTTCTTCCCATGAATTCCATTAAATTGGTGTCACAGCTTATTCTCAAAATAAACAATTATATAACATAAGTTTTTATGTTCATAAACATGAAAAATATTTCCCCTGGTTATTTCTCATTCTGTAATAACTTCTCCATCTATCACACTTTTGATAATAGAAAAATATTTTTAAAAATTGTATTATTTTGCACCACCAAAATGTTTACATACAATGTGTATATTATGATTTATCCCATAAAAAATAAAATTCCATTAGTATTCGAAGTTCTACTTCAACATCCACCATTATGAATCCTTTGATTTATAAGGAATAGCTACTCCGAAAGGCACCAACCCCTCTGTCATGATTGGAAACATGTTACAAGATTAATAAATGAAATATCTTGTGTGATGAAAAATCACTATAAATTACCCATGGATTGGAATTTGAACATTATTTTTCATTATTCCCAATTAAAAAAGTTTTTTTATCAACATTTTTCTATCCAGTTTTCTAATATTTTCCCCAAGAAGAAAATTGTTCTGGAATGACTGTCATAAATCTTTCATCATGATGACCATCCTTATCACATATCTCAAAAACATCTTCTAGAATATGAAATAATTTTTTTAGTAATGTGTCTAAAATATTTCTATTTTTCATTTCAAAAATCCAATTTATTAGGAATGTCACTAATTCTAGTTTCACTACTTCTACCACTCTATACAAAACTTGTTTTGAGAAGTGAATTTTTTTTTCAAAAAATTGTAATCATGGGTCCCATAGATTACATAACACAAACATAAAACATAAATTCATTATTTTATATTTATTTGTAATTTCAATCATTATAAAATTTTATGAAGTTGATAAATTATTCCTACACTATCATTCACTGGGTGCGGACCATCATTCCATCTATATAAATTTTTTAATTATGGTAGATGTGACATGTTAATCACATCCCGAATCCACAAAATATTTTACCATTACATATCTTATTATATGAAATTTTAGAAAAAATATACGAAATCTTATTTTTAGAGGGTGAGGAATTCATCTGATTCTTGATCTATGCTTTCTGAGAAACTTTAAAAGTCTCATCTTTTACACCTGTTGTTTGATGAGGTTTTCATTCATCTTCCTCAAGGTACAATTAGACTCAAGAAATTTAATTTCATACTTATTTATTTATTCGTCCTCATATTATTCATTTTTATATATATCATTGACCATGTTTCCTTATTCATCAACTATTGATTGGTAACATTAAATCTTATAAAAGTATTCTTTCCCCTAAATTATGAAAAATTTATTCCTTCAGAAACTTCTTTAAAATATTTCTTCATTACACACATATATTTCTTGATAGTTTTTGTCTAAAGACATGAAACATTTTATGTTATTCCTTGATACACTCTATTTTATTCTCTACCACTGTATTCACTCTCTGAGGATTCTTTTTTCTCAACTTTTTTGATAAAGTTTATGATTTTTCTCTGAATTTCATCTAGCACATAATTGTTGTTAATTGAATCTGATTTTAATTTTATAATCAACATACTACTTTTGGTTTAATTAATCATCTTATTTATGTTTTTTGGATTATTTTTATTCTTTATAAAAAAATTTCTACTTATTCCACCGAGGTGTTTCATCAGAATCATATCAATTCTCACTAACATTATTCATGGGGAAATTCATAGAAATGATTCCAATTCCACAAAAATCAAAACATTTAATAGGAATTTTTCCAACATACGTTCTACTTCAGAGTCTATAGTACATTGAGATCAGATATATTATTTTATTATTCAATATATCATCTTATTTATCATCAAAATAATAAAGATATATATATTAAAAATCACGAGTTCTCATTTTTCTAATATCTTAAAAAATAATTTCATCATTAATATTATTTTTAAACATTAGATCTTCCCACATTTAATATGAAATAATTATGTTAATTATTTAATCTAAAGAAATTATTTATTATCTTGTAATGTGTAGATTATTTAATTATACCTCTCCAGAAATATTCTCATATTTTTTTCTTTATTGTAGAATTTTTAAAAAAATATCTAAATCCTCTAGTGGTGAAAATAATTTCATTTACGCTAGATAAGTATTCATCAATAGTATCTTTATCTCTCATTCTTATTACATCAATAATAAAAAAAAAGTTTCTTTGTTTTTATTCAATCACATTAGTGTTTTATTTGAAAGTACAATGCAGATTGTCCCTCATACTTTTTGATTTTTTGATTCCCATCACCTTCATATAATTTTTTTTTGATAGTTAGATAAAAATATAATTTATATATCTTCCATTAATTCGAAATATTTATTTTATATGAAATAATCGTTGGGGGAACTTTTTCAATATGTGGAAACCCAATTATAGTTGTATCAATAACTTCTAGACCAAGAAATATGAGATATTGAATCATTCCATTTTCTCATCCATAATAATTTTTTCCATCAAAGGTAGGAATTCCAATAATGATTATGGAATTTATATTATCCATTATAAGGATTCCACAATGGTACCTTCCCACTAATCCCAGTTGATGTTCTAATTAATTTAATAACAAATTAAATGTGGAGTTGAATAAGATGGCCAGATTTTATAAAATTCAAGAATTTTAGAAACATAAACCATGAATCATGTTAATTTTAATTAACATATAATATTTTAGTAAATAATAATTCATGTAATATTAGGAAATAATGTAATGAAAATTAATTGTCTAGGGTTTATATTCATTGTGAGAAACTGAATCATCAATATAGCCACTCCTATTATTTTATTGAAATTCACTATTATGAATAACTTAATATCACTTGTGTTAACACTGATTATACACCTTTTATCTCCCTATAGTAATTATTATAATGAATCATGCCTATTTAATAAAATTCAATCAAATAGTTGATTAAAAAATATTTATAAAGATTTTGTTCAATATCCTCCACAAAAGTTATTGGGTACAATGACCCTAAATCAACAATTGTATATCTCATGAACCCATTTTACTTGAATAAGAATGATATACTAAACAATATAATCTTATTCTTAATCAAAACAGGACAATATTTTATGTTTTTTATAAGAAAACTATTGCTTCTTAGCGACAACTCATAACTAATTCCGAACATCCACAATTTGATCATGATGACATCGGTAAAAAACATTCGGTAGTCTGATCTACTACAAAGATAATTATTTTAAAAGAAACATCGACATGAACTCGACAATTCTCTTCTGTTTCCACACTTGTTTATAGTTAAAAGTATGACTATACAATTAATTTAATTATAGGTATCTCATAATTGAAAATGTGGGAATCATAAATAAATTCCCCACTAACTCAAAATAAATAACTCTAAGATCTAATCATATTTGAATTTCATGTTTTTCAACATAATTTCTTCACAAATCCTTTTGAAATCCTCGTAGGAGCTATCCATATTCATCATTATCATACTTCCTATCAATTACTGAATCCTAGGGGACCTACACACATCATTATAATGAAATTTGATCATATTAGTACGATGGACAAACATCAAATCACAATGGAGAAACATCATCACCTCATTATGATAGAATCCTAATACCATTAGTTAGACTGATCAGATTTCTTGAACCACTACATTAACTAGTTTTTCTGTGTAAACATTAATCTAATGTAATGTTGTTTATTCAAGGTTAGGTGGAACAGTGTCAAAATTTAACACACTTGTGTTCCATTTCACATGTAAGAATAACTCATTTAGAAATAATATAATTTCATAAATAATATAATTATGATGAATTGGTTTCAAAAAATCTAGTTAATCTGGTGTTCTTAATCCAATGGTTACATAAATCAGATAATATTTGAGCTTTATCATCATTAATCAGATTGAACTCTAAATTTTTTTGTTTTGATACTTCTGAATATGATTTCTTATGTCCAGGTAATTGGAACATATAAAAAATATTCAGTGACCATCAATATCCTTCATTCTTCAAAAGATTTTATCATTATAATTTATCTGGATTAATGAGAACTCCATGACTCGAAAAATTTTGTCTGATAAAAAGGGTAATGTATAATGACTTCCTTTACTTTCAAAACCTCCTTTCATTCCATCCCAAACTCAATATGATTGGAAACACACATTCACTCCTTTTATTCATAAGACATGACTGAAATGTGTTATAGAAAACTTATGATATTAGAGAATTACAAAACCAAAAACAGCCATCTGACTTTCATATAAAAAACTTTGTTTTGTTGATCATCAAAATCATGATGATGAAACAAAGACCCATGGTGAATCTGATCTACAACATCACCTTTCTGAATACTTTTTTATCAAATTCTCCTCATTCTGATACACAACATCCAAAAACTAATTATCTTAATAAATTTACACCACATTGAATTTGGGTTACAAACATCATAAACATTCAATTATTTTCAAAAAATATATTTTACAAAAGATTAGTTTTCAACTGAGAAAATACATTATTAAAACAAAAAACTTCACAAATATTGGTCCCCCCCTTGAGTTATTACATACATCCAAACAGTCATGGAAATTTTACAAATGGGGAATGGTTTTTTTGGGTCCATACCCTGTAGAATCATCCAAGTATTAAAAATAATTAATAACTGCTACTTATTCCTTCTACAAATGGGATAATGAAATATCCATCACAAAATTTGGGGAAATAAGAATTTATAGAATTGTGAAGACCAACATCATTACCAAATTTTCATTACCAAATAAAAAACTAATGGAAAATGGAACAAATTTATATTTTTCAAGATAATGAAGTTGTAACAAGAGAAAAATTTTCAATCCAACCACTCATCCCACTATCATGAAGAAGATAACGGTTACATATATGGATTCAACAAGACCTTATAAATCACAGTCCAAAACATGGTGGACCAGGATAAAATAACATCATAAATTAAGAATACAAATTCTTTGTGGGGTCATAGTAATACGATTTTCACCACAAAATAGCAGAAACCATACTCATTCGTATATAAGAAAGAGGTTTTCCTACACATTGAAGTCTTATTTCAATCCCATTGTGTTTCCATATATGATTAGTAATCCATTGACGAGGAATCCAAGAACTCACTAGATTATTTGGATATACTCGATTAGAAAATATTTCACAACATGCATCATTTGTATGTTTATAAATATTAGATAGATTGACCTTTAAACCTGAAGGTACAACTATGATCATTCCTCCCAAGAGAGCTGGTATCTATCCTTAGTAATATAATGACATGAATAATAAAGCCTCCTAATATTGGTACAATGTTGTAGGGACCTTACTCGATAAACAATTTCTTCTATAATGGAGTTTATTCCATGATCTCGATGGATGGAGAGAACATTACAACCCCTACTAATGTAGGGATCCTAAAGACTAAATTTTTGTAATCCAACAATATTCATCCCAGGAGGATGTTGTTAAAAATCAAAATACTGTATATTCCAAGATATAATACATTAATATATATATCATGTCTTCCTGACCATATGTCATTAAACTACATGGTATACCTCCCAGTTTCACGATGTTAATCTGTAGAGTAGGTCTTTGACTCATGTCCTTTGAATCCATGGAATATCATCGATTCAATAAAATATTAAAATGCAAGACACCAATCATCTGAGACACAATATTTTAAACTATATGATAAGTTCATTTTATCATTTTGTAAAACTTCATGGTGCATTTCCTTCCTACATGACATAATATCATATATTAATTTGATCTTCATGTGAGAAGGCAATATTTCTAGGAGATGGTTCCCCACTATACCTTCATTCCAAAAATACGTATGGATGTATTTTGAATCCAATTAAATAAGTAGATTTGGAAATAAATAATGTATAGGTCTCATCCATCATTCTATAGAAAATAATATTCAATTTCTATTTTAAAAATTTTGTCAATGTGGGGAACAATCGTCTAGAACTACATGTTTCTTGACTCCATGAATTATATGATGACTAGTGATGACCAGAACTCTAATAATGGGCCTATCTACATTACTAATTTCATTCTATGTTGGGTGTCCCATGTCCTTACCATACGATGTCAAACTTCATGACTGACATCCTCATCTAATAACTAAAAACTAAAATATCTCTTTATGAACTTTTTTGTTCTTGATTATAATTCTAAACATATATATTTTGATTCACAATTCTCCAGTCATGGTATAATCCAAAAAATAGTTTTAAAAAATCCCCATACATTTTTTATGGATAATTCTTGTATGAAAATACTTTCATAAACTATGTACGACTTGATTTTCACCCTAATTAGATATGTAAAAATTCATGGATCATACATCATGGCCCCACCAGCACAGAACATAAATTCCCATATCCTTCAACTTTATTTCCATTTTGTTGTGGAGTAATCCTTTGACAGTGTTTTTTTCTCACACCGATAAGAGATCACTAGGGATTAGGTTTTTTCAGAAATAAAATCCATATATGAGTAAAGCATATGAGTTCACAGTGGGGTAATCCTAGACCTGGTTGTAATACCATAACTGGCACACTAGATGTCTTCATTCGCAATACTATCAATTGATTTGATCCCCTTGAACTATGTGTGTAATTATTATTACTCTAAAGGAATATGATTTGATTCTCATGTATTATACCATTGTCCAGATACACTATTCCATTCTAACATTGAGTAACCATCATCATTACTAAATGATATTAATCTATATGGATGACGTCCTTTCTACATGACATTGAACTACATGGTTCATCGAGAATGAAATGTGTCTTGATTCTCATTACAATGATATTAGTAGTGACGCCAAGACCTCATGTCTTAATCATTACTATAGGGTAACCAATAATTCTCTCTATCTTTCATATAAGAGAGCATCTATGCGTGAGATCTTAATTTTGGTCCCCGAATTTAGGGGTCCACTAAGGAAGTAGATTTTCGCCCTCTTAGATATGAGTTTGATCTATACAATGGTCTCTATACTTGATATCCAATATCAGTGAAATTATTGCATTAATTATCAGACATATTCCTTCAACACATGGAACTCTTAATCACAGACACTTTTGGATCATCGTAATATTTAACTATCTACCCAAAGTAGAATTTCTAATACTCTATAACTCTTTTTTCTGAATATGTAGAATCATTTCCCACCTAGATTATCATAATTCACCCACATAAAAGGACTATCAGCCAGAGGATTCCTCTATTTGAAACTATAGTAAAAGACCCTAGTATTATATTTATAAATTTAACTTTAAAATATTTTTTTAATCTAGCGGCTCATTTTATCATCAGGATAAGAATATTCTATCAACGTAATACTAAATGACATTATAATATAACCTATGATTCAAATTGTTTTTTTTGTGATCCAACAAAAAAATTTCCCATATCATTTCTTCTTATCTTACAACCCCCATGATCAAAGTTTATAATTCTAGCCCTCATTTGTAAAGTATATCGGAATAAAATTTTCCTGATAGAACAAAAACTTACTTGAATTTCCATAATAATATCGCCTCTGTGGTTTGACCAAAAATTATTGGCATCATAGCTTCCAAATTGCATGATGTTAAAATGAAAAATATGTGATAACCAAAATATCATAAGTTTTATGGTTTTCCAAAACTTTTTAAGGATCTATTCTCATTTAATTAATATATGAAGAAATGTTTGGACCCAATGATTTGGGTCTAGCCTCAATAAAAAACAGAATCTCACTCACTTAATTGGGGTTGGGTAAGACCTACATTGGAAACCTATTCCTCCATTATTAAATAATTTTGACCTAAATTGCTCTTTCCATATTCATGCCTTTTTCTTACACAAACCACATTCTGTGTTCTTAGAAATATGAATATCCATAAAAATTCTTTATTTATCAGAAATTGATGGTCAGAATTCCTAGGAACTCCTTTTGCAAGATATTTTGTAAAACTCACTAGTTGAATTTCATATGTCACTAACTAATAGGGTCTATCATCCAGATGACTCCACTTTTTGACAATACAATAACATTTACTTGTTGTATTTTTATAATTTATCCAATTAAATAGGTTTGATAACTGGTTGTAGGTTAATACTTATGAAACACCCCCTATCACATTAAGTCATTCCCCGCAAATCACTCTTTTGATCTAGAGAAATCTCGTATTAGAGAATGTAACTTTCCACATCATATATTAACATGACTCCACTTTCTTGGATAGAATACCATGAATGGGAGAATCATCAATCATTTGTTCCAAGATAATGACCTTAAATTTTATGCCCCAATGTACATACTATATGACAATAAACTACATGTTCATGCATCCTAGTAATAATTTGAAAAGCATTATAATAACTTCCTCATCGTAAGATGATAAACAATACTGTTAATTTCATGGACTTGTGACATGAAATTGTACAGTGCTTCAACCCTTTTTAGAAAGGGTTCTTCCCCCCAACATGGGTCACATAAATATATGTGCCCTCCTTCAAAAAATAGAAATTCATATCGGAGTGGTTTACAATTCATGGGATATTCCAATAAAGAATATTTTTACATTACTAGAAATATTCACATGGAAAAACTACCCTTCTCGATTTATATAAATCAGAATCATCAAAAACTCCTCAACCACGGGTAGTAGTGTCTCAGATTTCTATTGGATAATATAATCTAACTATGTAGTAACATGCCTTAGTTGGATTTTCCTAAGATATCCACATAATGGGAATATCATCAAATGGATCCCACTATTTGACTATGAATTAACACTCCCCAGTGGGATTTTCATAATGTCCCCAACAAAATGGGGTTATCAACCATTGGTACATTCATTCTCAGGAGATAAAACTTCTATTCGAATATTCCCTAACAATATTGTTCTATAAAAATTTTTTAAAACATGTTATATGTCCATTCCTAATAGGCATGTCTTAGATTATGTTTTGGATTCAAAAATTACAAAATCATTACTAAACCTTCCCATCATGGAATCTAATAAATGTCATAATATTCATGGTTTAGAAATCCATGTATGGATCATCATTCCTAAACTCTTGGAAAAATACATTTTACCTAAACCACCAGTCAAATTAGTCTGGAATTCATGAATTTTAACATCCCATGAAAAGATATATTGTACTGACCATATTAAAAAATAGAATATATCAGTATAGATTAAATTCATATCTCTTCACACTAGATTAATACTATGTAGTATTATTAATGATTTGATAAAATAATAGATAAAAAGGCAAAGAAATTGTAAGCTTAAAACCCCATAAAGGGAGGCATATAAAAATAAAAAGCCTCTCCTTCTAAGATTTCTTCATATTTGTCTTATTTAGTATAAATTAGTTTCATGAAACAAAATACAAATAGTTTTTTTGGGTTTTTTCATGTTACCCTAGACACAATAGAATTAAATTTTCTCATCCCCATGGCATAAGAAAAAAATTAAAGTTCTCTAAATTTCGTTAATATTCAATTAGAAAAAAAAATCATTTTTACTTATTTTTATTAAAATATAAACAATATAATGCATAATAGAGTATCCATGTTTGTTTTACAACTTCTCCAGATCATATGATTTTATCTAATAGACTATGGCCCATGTATTTTCTATATTTTTCCAAATCATTTAAAATTGGGTTCCATAAACCTCTTCAATGTTATGAAGCTTATACTGCTCTATATAAAATGAATCTATTATTTATGAACATATCCCCATTCAAGTGATAGTGTATTTGGAATAAATTTTCATGCATGTAATTTAGTTCTTAATGTTTCACCATTCAGTGATATTTCTCATCCATTTTATTTTGGTACTCCTCCATGCCCTTAGTATGGGTGGGAACATATTGGGATATGGAAGATCTTTGATCCTAAAAAATTCTTCTTGGCATGCCTCATATGTCTATGATGTTTTCTCATCCTCTTAATAATAAATTATTAACTTCATAATATAATAGACAACATGGTAATAAAATCATCCATATCCCATCATGGAAAAATTTAGTTTAAACGAGGGATTTTTCAAAGGTAGATTAGCAACAGCTGTCACAATGAATATCTTCAAGATGTACCTCTATAAAATATTGTGCATTGTGAAATGGGTATCATGCATATCCATGTATGAATCAGATCCACTTTTGGAGGTAGAGGGGTATTCTACAATTAGTTCACCCAATGAGTCTCCTATTTCCACTCCCTCCAAAACAACCTCAATTTCACTTCACAGAAGTAATGGAACATCACTATAAGACCCCCACCCCCCCATAGAATCATCTTATGAAGATGATGAAACTAAATAAGAGGTGACACCTTTCATCAACATCATGAGGTTAAATGATAACTATGGTAGTGATGTTAAAAAAATAGTAATTAGACTCAACTATTGTTAGGTTTGTTATTGGGATTCAAACATCCCCAGTTCTCCAAGACATAATTATCATAGAAAGGGCCTCATGAAAAGGAGAATGCTCTATAGTTATCTCAAAAACTGGGATTAGGTTAAATGATCATTGGTTGTGTATATCAACATCACCATCCCTTCATCAAATAGCTCCACCTCAGCCAAATCACTATCATGGTGAGGAGTTGATGGTTCAAATATGTATCATATATCTAGGATTCATAATCTAGTGTTGAAGAAAAACCAATTAGTTTCTAATTTCTTGAGATATGTTCTTACAATCATAGATCGCTAAAGGTCACACATTATTTTCCTCTATTCTGACTAGTTGTGAGGAATACCCAACACAATATGATTGGGAATAAATTTTAGGAAACTATTTTCTCATATAAGAATATGATACGGGAAACCATTTATTATCATGATAATGAATACTAGGCGGCCTTAGCAGAGATGTTTTGATTTTATCATAATTGGAATTCTCGACGGGGTTTTTCCAATAATACCTTGAAGACTTTTGAGATTCAGCATTGCCACCATTGTCTCAATAATTTATCTCACCCATGCCATGCCTAAATATTTTCATTACTATGACCTAGTAAACCCCATTTTTCAATACCCGATGAGGGTATTAAGAGATCCACACACTGGCATTCCCAGTCACCAACGTCACTGATTCATCCAATGGAGAAATCATGATTGGCATTTTGTACACCACCTTAGACATTTTAATCCATAAATATCATGCTAAAATTGTATATTTCTTAAGCCTAACATGCATATAAAATGGTTAAATACATTTTAAAGGGAGGGTAAATAAATATGAAGAATATTCCTCACAGATGATATCATTGTTAATGGGATCCAATAGTACACTGTCTTGGAATCCCATCATGTACACTCTCAGATCATTATTATCCTTACCATAATCAGGGAATGATCTAGTTGGTGGATCAACATTTGGGAATAATTTGAGGCATCTTGATAAATTCAACATTTTCATGAAATTTCCATACTTTTGGATCATAGAATGGATTATAGAAACATCCAAAAGCAACTATTAAAATAAACTCTCAGATAATTTAACGACACTTAGAACAAAAAAAGGACTAATGTTTGTTTCAATGAACACCCATAGAACATGAAAGGGTCCTATAATTAAAAATTTGTCCTATAAATTGTATTCATAAAAAAGTATTTGATGGATAGGGGTATCCAACCCTATATGTAACCCTTATAAAATTTTTGATTCTATAACAGAAGTCATTGTTTTCTCACCCCTATCAGATTCATAGACCAGAAGAAATTAGATACCCGTTCACATTGGGAGGAATCCCTCCAAATGGGTCTTACCACTGACATCAGGATTGACCTTGTAACTTGACGGGTGTACTGGACAATCTCCAACATAGGACATAATATTCTAAAATCACCCTAAAACCATAAATTGGGTTATCCTAAAAGGCTGTAGAAAGTGGATCATTCTATTTCTGGATTGAGAAAATACATAATCCTTGTTCTCGAATGTATTTCAAATATAGGGAATGGATCATTGTTCTACAGTTTTGAATCCTTCATAAAAATAATGTGGGAAAACATGGGTGCCCGTTCATCATCGTACCACATTTTCTTTAGTGTGATAAACATATCAAACATATCCAGGATAATAGGTTCTCTATTAATTTTCTATACATTCCACTAGCTAATAAAAACTTCACCATATATAAAATAAAAGGAATTTTTCAAAGGAATATTTTGACTCAACATCATGGAAATTATTTTCAGGTTCTGGTAAACAAAACTATTCCCTCCCCAAATAGCATAATAATTTCTATCATCTTGTACCTCTATCATAAATTATTCAAAAGTAGGTAACCCCATGTACACCCACATTCATTCATGCATGACTCCCCCACTAGGGAGGAAATATCAATCCCCCTTATAACCTTCCAACTAGTTTATCTTTTATGAATTTAATGTTGAGACATAATAGAGGGCAATCCAGTCTATGGTATGAGGTGTCAGATCTAGAGACAAATGACTATGTTTCAGGAAACAAGAAGCTGGAATCTTTCATTCCATGATGTACCAAACCTTGGAGGATAATTTATTGGATGATCAATTAGTTTTTTTCACAAACCAATGCCTCAGTAAATAACTCTAAGCCTTCGAAATGATACCATCCCCCATAATTCAATGGTCGTACATTGTCTGATTTCCACATTGTGGATACTGATGTTAGTAATACATCAGGTGCTTCAACTATTATAGTAGAGTGGATTCAACCCTATCATCGAAATATGGTCAAACAACCATGATCATCTTGAATGCATGTGAAACAGCTTTCTCGAGTAAATCCATGAATAAAACCATTGAAAACCTTTGATAGGAATTGAGTTTTCTCATTATGTTGCGATTTGGAATCTGAAATGTTTATTTTTTTAAATATGGTCCATCATGCTGGCACCTAGATTGTATCATGTGTGTAGGCCCCTCAAAAACGTCACTCTTTCCTATCCCTTGATTATGTGGTCGAACGAATGTTGTCGACGAAACGAGTCCTTATAGAATTGTCTCTCATGTGGCTGTACCTAGAACATATGGGAAGAATTTATTTAGGATTCCTACAAAAAATGGATAGTGTCGCACCACAGGATGAATGATATTTATAATGAGTGTTGGAAGAACATGTGTGGAAGGAATGTTTCACTGAATAGTTGAATGTATTTATAAATATCGATGGCCTACATGTCAAACCTAGGCCATGGGAATGTGAATCATACCTTCTCTCTGTGCTTATGCCACATAAATTCCAGGGCACTCTATACAACCAACCTATGATTGTGTCGTGTGATCTTTCGATATTATTTTCCTCTATAGGCCTTAGGATTATGAGCACATTATTTTATTAGATTTAATACTGGGGTGTGGGGTTTTTCGAAAATTTATTTTTTCATATGGGATGAAATTCTTAGGAATATCATCTTAATTATGTTAGGTAGAATGATGAACCCCAAGAAGATTCAATGGAACGTTCCCAAGAAGGCTTCTGTTTACACCCCTATGAAACCGAAGGCTCGTACAGACCCCATGTGCAACAATGCACGCTTGAACACCCCAACATGGG
Source organism: Viscum album (assembly GCA_963277665.1). Classification (NCBI taxonomy): domain Eukaryota; kingdom Viridiplantae; phylum Streptophyta; class Magnoliopsida; order Santalales; family Viscaceae; genus Viscum; species Viscum album. The sequence goes on along the minus strand of OY728120.1, from coordinate 1,528,189,150 downwards.
TTACATTTCTAGTAACCATCTATTTGTACTATAAAAAATGACCTAATTCGACTAGGAATCCTTATTTTCCTTAAAACATTACTAATGGGATCCACATTTGTATAATAGAAAATCTAGAAGATCTTGTGATGATCTCCTCAAAAAAATCCTTCACTTGTGCTTTCAGACACCATTTACATAGCACTCCTAAACCTAATATAATAGGTAATTAGTGGGTTTGTGAAATCAAATTTCTTCTTGTGTTTTAAATACATAACCTAAATTCAAGGAACCCATTCCCCCTAGATGAAAATAACTAGTGTGAAGATCTCTTCCCAATACCTGGACCTGTGCAAGCCACTTATAGGGATAGATGAGGAGACCCTTAGAGCCAGGGAAAGGCCTATAAAATGTGTAGTTTCATAGGTTAAACATCACCCAAGGAACCATCATCTCGTGCAGGTATACCACCCCTAATAGAAAAACCTCAAGCTCCTCTCTGGACCAATGTGAAGCAAATTTTCTCAATAATATAGTATTTTCATGAGTATCTTATTGATCCCTCATATAAGACATCAATGACATGGATTTTCATCTATTGAATCCCATGTATGAGGAAATAAAAATTGAATCCTACACAAAAGAATATAGAAATTAATGACCATGTAATGATGAACACCATCATTTCTACTATCTCTATATACATTCTTTTGGTCAGAGGTGTCCATCACATGTCCAACCTGATTAGTAGGTTCCTCTGGGTGCATGAGGATATGAATTCCATTGGTCATAATATCCCAAACCCTAGTGGTGGTGAATGGGATATATCTATATCTAAATAGAGGTATTGGAATATGTAATTTCCCCATATACTTGAAGGAAGTGAACCTCTAGTTCTTGTTGGGGATGTTGAGGATCACAATTTACTTTCCGTACGAGGATAATTCCATTATCCTCTTCTCCTCATTAGGAACCAGTTAGGGAATCCATCGAAGAATAATTCATTACACATTTTTTATGGAATTTTCATACCTAATTCCATCCATCTTCCCCATCTCCCTTACGGTGTATATTTATGGTCAGTTGTATATTACATTCCTAGATTCAATAACGTTAGGGAAGGGTCACATCAAAGTACTTCAATATTCGACTGTAGCCTCACCCACTTCCACTGGTGGGAGAATGATGACATATTTTTCTACATAGATTACTTCCTATTCGTTTTCACATTCAATAATGACTCATATGATCTTATAGTTTAGCTATGATTATGAAATAATCAGGTATAGATGCATATTTTGCTAGATAATATCCTTCTAGATCTTCTTCACTCCTTCCATCAGAGCCCCTCTATAAGAATGGATCCTAAAATCCATATATCCAAAAAAATTGATTCCATACATGAGAAATACCATAATATTTATCATAGGAGGATACAATATTTATCCACTTCACCTTCTACGGACAGATATAATAGATCATCATATATGACTATCTTGATCAGAAAAATAGAATGAGAGATGGGAACATCTGAAGTCCTATTCCTTTCCTCTGAGGCTTCATCATTCGTCCACAAGTGGATAAAGCATACAGTGTGATTTATCTGATATAACACTTCCTCTGGTTTCTCACATGGATCAATAATCTCAAGGAATTATAGGTTGGTTGTGATCAAAATGTCAGCACAATCTTAAACTATCAGAGAGTCCCCCTATATGGTGTAACCCCCGAAACAGATCCTCATAGGGAACCAAATAGGTGTAACCACTATGGAAATCCTCTAAAAGGTCCACATGAACATGTGATACAATCTTTAATGGGCCTCCAAAGGTGTGCATCCAAAAATTTTAACTACATTGGATTTTATTCATGGACAAATGGGATACATAGGAAGCCTGCATGAGATCAAAAACCAACACCCCAATTCTATACAAATTATGTATCATCCACATTCCATGTGTGGTTATATCTAATATGGGAGTCCATATCCCTTATAGGATCCCTAGTCTTCATCGGTGTATTTCCAACACCAAACATTTATTGGGCACCTTTCTCCTAAATGTCCATGCCACATTATGTTAGATAATATGGTTCTGTCCTTATCCCATGAACATAAAGAGAATGATGTTTCCCATTAATTGGAACTGGAAGACATGGATTCTAATTCCATTCTCAATTATTCATAGTAATCCCATATCATGGGTCCACTCCCAACATCAAAAAAACTACCAAATCCCTATATATGGAAAAAAATCTAGATTGTCCAATTGTGTGGCTCAAAACTAGCATAGTAATAATGACACAAAAAGAATATTAATAAGTACATAAAGTAGAACCATTAATATAGAACCTTGGTTACATCTTTATATATCCATTTATGAAGAACTATTGGTGCATAATAATGAATATAAGTTCCATATAGTATAATAATACCTTGTTATTTGTTTAGTTACCCACATCAAACTCCAGAATTAATGAAAAATTTCTGAACATTTCTTAAATATATATGAGACTCCTAATGTAGAAAGAAATCCACAACAAAATTAATGATGAGGCTTGCGCCGAATTCTATTATCCAATGCAAGTCCCCAAGTGTTGTAGGACCAATTCCTGAAATCCGACTGCCTTTGGAAAGCAGGTTTTAATAGATGAATTGTTGGTTTATTCCACCTCCACAAACAAAACCAATTGGAGATCATTTAAAACATATTGATACAAATGTGAATCATTGTAAGAAACTTTATCCTTAGTATGAAATCATTTGGAACTAGGGGTTTCTTTAGAACCTAATGTATATCTTTTTAGTTGGAAAAATATTCTTCTAGGTTTAATTTATCACTCTAAACCACCATTTTCTTTGGGTTATAACTAAAATCTATCAAACTCAAATTACCTCCAATGTTAATGTTATATACTGATTATATATTCTATAATATGTCATTCATATATATATCTATCTTATTTTCCCTTATTTTGATAAGTTAATACATGAAATATTATAATTTCTCAAATTACTTATTTAATATATCTCTTTTGATTATGATATAAGGCAAGATTGTTTAAAATATTTCATTACATGGGTAACTATTATGTTTATTCTCTTTGAATTATTTTATTTTTTTTGAAAACATAATCCTAAAAATGCAATGATACATTAAACCATATAGTTCTACAATTCATGGGGTAAATATTTTGTTACATGAGACATTATGTATGTGAATACGGAGTAAACCAAATCCACTATGGGACTCTATCAACCATGATATATTGCCTTGAAAGTTATCTTTGACTTATTTTTATATCATGTTTTGTGTTTCTTACACATTTCCTATATTTACCTAATATTTGGACACATTTTTATTAATTTTATTATCCCATGTGATTTAGAGAGACCATATGTTTAAATAAAATTATATTCTATATATTAAGGGTTAAATGTGTATCTTATTGTTTTTGGAAAATCATTCATATATTTCTAATGATGGTAAAATTTCGTTTTGTTTTTTTTAATTAATATTTATTAGGAAATGTTTTATGAAAATATTTGGGAGGAAAATATTATTTCATAGGTAATAACATATATATTTTTAGCCCAACGATTAATTTTGAGAAAGCCAAATATTGTATAAAATCCATGAAATAACAGGTTTCTCCCTAATAAAAATCATCCCACTAATGTAATAAAAATTAATCTATGGTCATCTAAAAATGAAATCGATATTACCAACCACTATGAATTCCAATTTTAGGGTTTACAACTCCTCCATCACCCTACAAGGATCCCTGGACTCTTGAACAACATCATTTCATGACATCTAACTCGGTGAATAGCCTACAACATAAACTTTTCCTAATGTGTAACAGATATAAAAGATATTATCCAATAAAAAATAAATCCATATATAGAAATTTATATTATGTAATATCGATGAAATATAAACATATATATGTTGTGGTCATTAATGAAAACATATAGCACTCTATTGATTTAATGTCTCTATAGTTGTGGCCTGAACACAAACACAACTAATTCCAAATGAGTGGTGGCATATTTAACCTAATGGGGACAAAATATTCAAGAGCAATATGAGATCCCAGTATCCATCTACATCAACTCAAATCCTAAGGCTAAATGTGAGGTGTCACTGAGAACTAATGACATCACCCACGCTTCTTGAAACTGAAGCATTAAACCACTAATCATCCTCCCCTTAAGTATTAGATGATTTCTTCACACTAATTAGTGAAACTGAATTCTAGGTAATTCCTATTCAGTGTTATTAATTGGGAATCAATCCATGATAAATCAATCAGGATACTTGGATAATAGATCAAAATATTTTGGAAAATAATATCCTTTTCTACATTTTTCAACGATTACCAAGAAATACTATCTTGATCATTGATATGTCCACTGACACACCCTGGTGGGACACCACATGGATGAAGAAACAGTCCTCATCTATGAAAATAATTCACTTGTATAGCATTTCATATTAATGGTTGTGTTGAAAAACCTATAAGACAAATTTTAGATGATCAGTATACTTCATATCAATCACTATATAGATCAAGATGTTTTCGATGGAGAAGGCATTGAACTGGTGTGGGAACTTAGTGAATATATATTTCATGGGACCCATTAACAAGAATAGAATTTTCTTAATACTGATTGTAATTATCAAAAACCCAATGTGCTCATACCAACATTGTAAGGTATTCATGGGTTTACCATCCTTTCTTAACCTCAATTAGTGATTTCAAGACAACATTTAAAATTTTAGAGAATGAAATCGATCTTCTAAACTACTCTAATTTTTTAATACTTATAATAAGGTAATTAGTGTTTATTAATAATTGATTCATAATTTAGTATTATATACATATCCCTAGTATCCTATATTCCTTCTTATTGAATAGCACTGTTGAAAAACATTTCAACACACTAGGTCCTATGAAACCATTCCTCATCGGGTCATCAATATGAATCATCAACTCCCAAAACTCAAAGTGTTCAATAAAATATAGATCCAATGAGATCAATGAATAATATATCATTAAATATATTCCACTATTGATATCATATTTTTGGTGTAGTCCCACAACTTCATCCTTAAATACTTCCAAAAATTCCTTGATAACTCTAGGAGGCTTGTACATCCCAGCGCCAACTGACACCACTGACAGTTCTATCATTAACTGGATAAGGGGATGTTCTTTTATTTTACCCATCTAACATCCTCATTTACTATTAATAAAACAACATCTTGTCTAACGACATCCAATAATAGGACCTTCTTATGGATGATGTCAATGGTTATATTCTCATGATAAAATTAATCATTATTGAGGTTGAACTCAAATAGTTTTATCCATACAAATAAAATATTATTGCATGATATATATAACCAAATATTCAGTATACACCCCTAAAATACATAAAAATATAGTCTGGCCATGGGATGGAATTGTTGATACCATGTGAGTGGGAAGACTCACCACATATAATCCCATGGAATATACAAAACTAGGTGAAACAAAGTAGTGTGAAGTGAGAAGATGATAACCCCGTCGTACCATAATGGATCTATAGACCCTCTATTGATGGATCCCTCATAGAATGAGAATATCCCTTCCAAGATCTCAATCCTCGATACTAAAAACTACCTCTACAACCATTATTGTTTTGGTATCCATGAATTTGGCTAACATCCTACAGTCGACCGTTGACATCCACATATCGTGTTTGTAGATCATTGGCCTACTTCTCTTAGAGGAGAGATATTTTCTCCTTCCTCTTCAATACCATGGAAGTGAACAATAGGAACTCCACTCGAAACTCCTTCTAGAATTAAATCAAATTAAAATATTCCTACTTTAACTCCTCATGACACATGGTCTGATAATTATGAGATACATCACAAATTTAACAAACAGCTAATAAGACCCAATACTATTTTGTGGCCAGAATCAGATTGAAAGAAATATCAGCTCCCCAATTTGGTGTTCTATATCTACTTTAGAGATTATTTCCATATATTTTACAAATATATCAAATTAATGGAATGAAATTTCCTCTGCCACTAATCATCATCAACATCTGGGTTGAATATATGTTAGTTGACCAGTTTAGACTCATGTTCCTCACCAAACTAATCCATGTTTTCATGTTGTTGAAAATCCATAACTGCAATATTAACATGTTTTTTCTACGATTATTAGTATAGAGTTTTATTGAGGTTCATTAAATTTATTTTAATTTTTAAAAGCACCAAATTCATATAAGAACACAAATAATCATGATCAATATACCTCTCTATGTTCTCTACCATGAATTATGAACCAACTCACCTAGCCATTTGGAAAACATAGAGTCCTTGCATAAAATTGTATAGGGGTGGGGTAATATTTCATGTCCTATATAGTTTCCAAGAACTATGTCAGGAACCAATTTCGAAAAGTACAATTTCCCTACCATAAAATAAATTCTTTACAGTCCATAAATCTAAATTTCATCCCATACTTAAACCAAAACCTTTTATACAACTCTTTTATGACCATGTCCCTCCAATGTAGTGCTTCTTTGTCTAGTCATAAGTGAAGAGAGATAATGATCCATCAATCCCGCCCTAGGCCCATGATTAGAAACCTGAACAAAGGGTATAAAATTATCATATATTGAAGAAATAAACATCAATAGATAATGTGTGATATAGAGATATGATACCAATGTCCAAGAGACTCCATATTATAATAAACATGAATAATATCTATCCCATAATGCACGTGTATAGAAAAATAACACAGTGTATCCAAATAAATTCCCAAATAAATCCTAAGGAGAAAAATTAGAAATTGTTATAATTTCCTGGCTCATAATACCTCTCTTGGTCTCATAAACCTCTAAAATATATCCAATAAAAATTTGGTGACCATAATTTGTATTATCAGTAGGATTATATCCAAGGTTCCTCATGAACATATGAACTGATTAAACTATTGCACTGGTGAATAATTTGTATAATAATCAAGAACATTATTTGGTAAACTAACTGAACCCATCCTCATTATAGAACAATCCTCAAAAGAAATATCATGTTATAAGAATGGAATATGAATCATATCGATAAAAAGGGTACCATGCAGCACATTCCATCTTATTCTACACTTTTATTACACAATGTCATATGTCTTAAATCCCATATACCATCCATAGATTCCAACCTAATAACACATAGAACTGTATAGTAGTAATAACCCTTCATCCACCAGGTCACCACACCCCTCCCAAAGGCACCTAGGAGACTACATCCTCCGAGAACAACTATAATATATCATTGATAGTAGATTGTTGTGAAAAAAAAATTAAATCAACCATATTAACTCCTCTATATGTGAACAAATCAAACTATGATCTACCTAATAAATATCATTATCCCAACCATAAGAACATTCTGTCTTCATACCATCATATACTATAGATAAGAACCTCATTTAGGATAGAGAGTCCAGATGAGGGGGTTTCCAACTATCCTTCTTCAAAAACATTTATGTTGTGAAAAACACCACCCAAAAATGTTTAGTGTGGTATCATATTACAAAATGTGGTTGGGTGTGTATAGAATTAAAATTTAAAATACCATATATAATAATCCCACATGCAAGCCTACCATATATGATCATAATAATGTATATTCTAAAGTGAAAAAGTCACAAAAAATGTCACAAAATATCCTACACTTTCACTGCCTCCTCTAAATGTCTCTCACTACACATGGAAGAAAAAAACCAAATTCAATTACTCCATTTTAAATTTTGTTATATCATGATTATTTAATTATCAACTATTCCCCTTGGTCCAGCGCATTCATTTTATGTTTAAAAAAAGACTCATTAACAAAAATTACCATTTTAATTCAATAGTTAATTATGTGTTTCCCAACACATTCCATTTATTTTTTTTCATTATAATTTTATTCAATTAGAATGAGGGAACTAGTATTACCCAAAAAAACACAAAAAACCAATTCTTTCTCTATCGGAGATCCATGTATCATAGCAGCCACATCTCAAAACCACTTTGTATCATAGAAACCACACATCACATCCACATGTTATAAAAACTAATTCGAATCACAACCATCTCACTTAAATACCACCAGACATAACATTTAATTATATTATTACCAACATAATTTGGTAACACAATATAAAAAATAGACCATTCTTTATTTTTCAATAATCCAGGCATCATAGAAACCACATATCACAACCATTTCTTGTTGAACTGACTATATTTCAAAACCACATCTCCATAAAACATCATACCATCTAATAAATTAACGTTCACATCCACCACACAAAATATTTTAGTTTCAAAAATTGGATTTAATTATATTTAAATATTAAATTTTATGTGAATTCTAACAGAGGATGAGAATCCAAATGAAATCGATTTACTATCTGAATATATGTTCTTATCCATTTTCATATTTGGTGATTCAATTAAAAAAGAACAAAAAGTATCATAAATTCATTTAATAAAATATCATAACAAACCTCAACATATTCTAAATCATGGAAAATGAATAGAATGAATGATAGAATATATAGGTAATTGATATAAACTATTAGAATTCATGTGATGTTAACCCTTCCATTTTAATTTCAATTAAAACTATTCATTATATTGATTAATCTGGTGAATAATACATCCTATAAGGAAAACAAACCCATGATATTCCCGAATATACAACTAAATGTGGAAATATAATGGATCCACTACATTAATAGAAGATTAAATGATAATAATAAAAAAATTTATCTGTCCCTAACAATAATTAATGAATCACCTCTACATTTATATTAATATATATCTTCCTTAAAAAAACTAAAAAGAGATGAGAAACAACTATTATGAACGCCTATAAATAAGAGAAATATATGGAAGGATGAATGGGAAATTTGTTAGTTACCTTTATCAAAATGAAGTGAATCCAAGTGATGCAAATGGAAAATTGTGTGAAAATCCCTGGAGGATGATAATACTGACGGGGAGAAAGATAAAGGGCCATCCTAGAGTTTTGTTAGGGTATGAAAATAGAAACAATGGGGTTTTGACCACTTACTTTTAACCAAATTCTTCGGGAATCCAATATTGTGAAGAAATGGACTATGAATATATGGTGGGTCTATCAATTATGAATCCCCAATGCAAGATCCAATTTTTGTAATCATTTTAATAATGGGATTTAACCAACAACATAGTGTGGTCTAAGCCCCGTTGGCACTTTTTTCTCCTATCACTTCCAAACTAAACTACTTCTCATTGAAAAGATAGTCATTTCACCCTCACAAAACCCATTGTTATAGAAATTTGATTATCTCATTCCCATTTTACATATTTTCTCCCACATAGAACTACAGTCATGTCCATTCCAATTTTTATATAATTTTAACTTTCCTATATTACCCATGCGTACACCCATATAAAAACACACTTCACCATGTATTTACATATTTTTCAAAATTCTTGGTGCCCTTAAAAAATAAAAATTACCTTAAACATAAATATGACCACTAAATATCTAAATAAAACATCCAAATATAAGGAAAAAAGGAAAATAAAGGATGTTTAAGGTGAATAATGTGTGTTTTATGAATTATATGTTAGTAATGAATAAATAAAACATGAATTTATTTATTTGATCCTTAATGATGTCTAAATCAGACACTATTTATTACAATGAAACTACCAATGTAAATTCTCAATTCATAGTTTATTAAACTGATCATTAAAAAAAATGAAATAAAGACTTATTACGCATATATGTTTATATCCCATGAATAAAGCCTTCTTGAAGGATTATTAAGATAATGGGATTATATTATAGAGTGAGCATTCACATCATGTTTTCATCATTCTAAAATTTAATTATTCCACTAGGGTGACTATATGTGTAATTCAATGAAAATATTGGACATTTGGTCAACCAAACTAATGACAAAATTGAGGGAGAATGGAGGGTAACCCACATAATTTTTTTTAATCTAAATTAAATTTTATTTCTATTTAATTATTGGATTAAATATTCTTACCTACACAGTTGATTTTTCTTTTTCAATATATATGAAACAAATTTTCGCCGTCATATTTTATCATGAGTTTTGTATTTAAATGAATATTTTTTTATAACATAATGAATATTATATATATTTATTTATTTTAGGGATGAATTGTATTTATTGACCAATATATAGTACATATGGATGCTATTTGGATCAATCTATCAATTATTAAAGTAATGATATATTAAATATAATTTAAATAAATATCAATTAATTTATTTAATATAGTTATATTTATTTTAGCCATTATTATATAAATTTTTTGGTAAATAATAATAATTTTATTTTTATTCGTCATTCAATTTTTATAAATATTATTTGAATAATGATGGGAATATGCAAAAGTATTAATTTTGTATCCTAGTTCTATAATTAACTAGATATGACAATTAATACGGTTAGAGGATGTTCAACATAACACATACCCAATATAAATTCTCTCAACCCATGAGATAAAATTCTATAGAAATCTATCTAAAACTAATAACCACCACCTTAATCCTCCTCAAAATATTGATAAAAAAGTATTAATCCTTCAACCCTGATATATTGTGTAGTGATCAATAGGAACAATAAAATATGATTTTTAATGCAGCAATAAGAGTTATAGTACCATATGTGATGTTTCAATATTCTAGTAGCATGTGTGGATCACCACTAAATGGACTCAACACTGGATCCTCTCAATACAATTATATAATAAGAAAATTGATTATTTTGTTAGTAATGTCATCTTTAATGAATGGATCTCAAGAATGAAATAATATATTTTTTTAAATTAATTTTAAATTTAACATTTGTTAAATCACAACTTTTAATATACCACCCTGAGGATTAATAAACATATTGGTTTGGATAAATTTAATTTTTTTGGTTTCTTACAATGTCCGATACACAATGTTATGAAAGCATTATATACAACACCATGTTAAGCATGAATTCCATTAAGAAATTATATACGAATATTGTTCACATGAAACATTGTTTGGATTCTACTACACACAATATCAAGTTTCTTTTATATCTCTCTTTTCATATTAAAAAATACAATTGTTATTAATTGTAAAATTTTATTGTAGTTTTCATATATTAATTGGAATGGAGGGTACGAAAATGATTAACAATGTAATGAATATGTCTTTGATTCAAGTTTATGAAATGAATTCTTTGGTAAAAAATTAGTCATAAATTATAGTAAAATATATTTTAAAATAAAGAAATTTCTTTTTAGAAGAAGCATATATTTTATGAAAAAACACATTTTTTCTCAATAAATTAAACATACTAATTTTTATTATCTTTTTTAATGTAATATAAATATTCTATATTCATTCAATAATTAATCATTCATATAATGTGCCTTCTTTACAAGTGATGTGAATAAATTAAATTATATTCCTAAAAATATGTATATTTCTAAAAGGTTGTTTTACCACCTTTGAATAGAGATATTTTTTTAAATAATTTTTCCAAATTCATTATATTATATGTGAAAAAATAAACTTCTTTTTGGATCTTTATATTTAGAAATTATCTTAGGGTAAATTATTTATTTTTCTGAGATGTTTAATTTTTTAATTAATAGTGAAAATACTAATTTTTAATTGAAAACATACATTTCATCAAAAATATTTTTTCTATAAAATTATATTTTAAATTTATATTAATGTATAAATATATAAATTATAAATTATTTAATTCAATTTAAGGAATTTTAATCAATTTCATAGTGAAATTAGATACGAAAAAAGATCAATCTTTTGAAAATTTATCTTTACAAGACAAGCTTTCCCCACTATTTGTTGGATTTTTTTAAAATTTATTTCATCCAATTCCAATATTTGAATTTGAAATAATGGTTAAATATTTTCAATCAGAATAATATTTAATTTATAATATGTCCAACTTAATTTTTGACTAAAATAATTACTAAAATCATTTTAAATTAATCATGGTGACTAAGGGAAAACATGTTTTCTAAGGGACTAAATGTTATGAATCATGAGAAATGACCATAAAACGTGTAAAAACACCATTCTGTGGAAATATTTCAACCACATCATAGATTTTATCAAAAATAGTATCTTATTGGATGAACATGGTTCCTGGGAGACCTCTTAATATTGTTTAACATTTTGGTATATACAAGAATGAAATTCCTCATCCATTATAAAATTTCATTCACACTCCCCACATCTTCACATATCTCAATACCCTTGTATCATCCAGGACCTATCCAAATATCTTACAAAATTCCCTCCAATAAACTTGTAATACTATCTTGGGGAATATATCTATCCAAGGAAGTCCTCTGTGAAAACCTAAAGGCGTTACTTGAATAAGAGGAAATGTTTATCAACATTCATTTTTTGTTTCCTTCTCCACCACATACAGTTATTCATATACCATGATTATATATTAACCTCAATATTCAAAATATATCTATATTATTTATATTATGTTAACTACCTAAATCCATACATTGTTCCATCAAGTGGGATATGGAATCACTATTCATGTGTATGTCGGATTACTACCTCCAGAACAGATTCCATTCATTATTCGATTACCACCTATCAAGGATGGGAATGATGGTGGACATGATATTTATATATGATATATAAATATATATTATTTTTTATTTATTTATTCTTATTGATTTATTACATATCACATACATTCTTTCTCTCTATTTTTTCATACTATGATAATGATGATTGTGCTTATGGCAGACTATAGCCTCGTTAAGCGAGGTGATTCATTCATGATTTACATTAAAATTATTAAGGATTAGTGTAATTGATGAATGTGATATATAACAAAATAAAAATTGTACTTGAATTATAATATACACACACATATATATAAATATATATGTTAATTTTCTTTCATTCAATATATGATAAGAAAATTGAAACAGTGTTTATGCATACGTACCAGCTACTGTCTTCGTGAAATATGTATTTCATTTCCTAATTCTATATTTTATACATTATTATATAAAAAATATTATTAATATATATAATATATTTTATTTTATATATTCTAGTATTTATGATTTCATGATTAATAAAATATTATGAAAAAAGTAAAAACATATATGAAAAACAATTGTGTTATAACCCAAATTGTTACTTTAACAAGGAATTTTTAAAAAAAGTATAATATAAAGTCATTATAAAATAATATATGGAATGATATACCATAATATGGTTAATTTTTAGATTTATAATAAATATATATTTATTATTTTTTTATTCAATGTGTTTGATGGAAGTCAAGACTTAATGTTAGGGGATTTCTAGTCTCGTATTTATTTCTACAAGACTTATGAAAATTTTCCCATTAATTTATTTATTCTTGTGTATATACATCCCTATTAATATTTATATCATGAATTTCTATTCTTCCATGATATTAATTGATTAAATTTATATAATTATTAATATAATATCATGATTCAATATATACTGAAGTATTAATGGGTTTTATTATCTCACTTTTATTTATAATTGATATATAACATATTCATCACTTATTATTAATATGTTGTGTATATAAATACCACGAGTTCATTTATATATATATATATATATATATATTATTTACAGATCCATTTTTTATCTCTATTTCATTGGGTATATGGGTTCAAGGGTACCAAAGGGGTATGCTATTTTCCTCTCAATTTTCCTTCTTTGAGACACATGTTATGATAATGCACCATATTAATTTAAAAAGGTGTATATAATACCCCTTTGACATTTTCATTCATTTATATCATTATTTTAATGGTATTTCATGGCACATGTAATTATTTTATAGGGATTCTGATTCCATGTTACTGATGTTTTTATTGTTTGTTACTCCAATCTCATTATTTATCACAATTTTTTATTATTATGCTAAAATTGATAATTTATTACAATAAATATCTCAAGAATTATCCTGAGTTTTCTTATCCTCGGGTTATTCATGATATTTTCAAGTAATGGTACAATTTCTTTCACTCATTTTTAATTAATATAATTTAAAAAAGTGTTTCTAATAAATTTCATCTTTATTTATCTATTTGGTTAGAAATCATTTTTATTCAAAACAATATGGTTTCTATAAATGTTTTAAAATGATAATAATTTATATTTTAAGTTCATTTTCAAGGGAAAAAATTTAAAAAATGATTTATGTTTTATAATGTTTTTAAAATGGTTTCCAAATATTCCATTATAATTTTCCGTTGTTCTTTTCAAAGAAAACTATTTAAAAATGTTTTCTATTCAAAAAATAAATTTTCAATGAAGAAATGCAATTTTCCTCAACAAATTTTTTAAAATGAAATTTGAAAATTATTTTCCATCTCATATGACTTCATTTGATATAGTTTATGGTTTACAGGATATATGATGAAATGAATTAATTATTATTATATATTTGAATATTCTTTGTTAAAGATAAGAAGTTGTTTGTAAATTTTTTTTTTCCTTTATTGACTGATACTATGATAAATTACTTATGAAAATTAATACTTATCATCAGTTATAATATGATTAAATGATTATAAAACCTTTCTATTATCTTTCGGTTATGATATGATGAAATCTTTATGATTCTCATTTTATTTCATGGGTTATGATATAATGTTTATGAAACCTATTTTTTTATTGTTCAAGATATAATGAATGGTTTGTTACCTTCTGTAACATATATGTATGCTTTCATAATGTGATGGGCAGTTATTATATCTCCCAATAATGCATTAGTATTGATTTATATATCATGATAATGACATTGATGGAATGGGGAGAGAAGGCGATACAGTAAGGTACTGGTCCACTAAGATTGTCTTAGGAGTGAACCTTGGAAACTAATACAGTCATGGGAGAGAAACATAAAAAATAAGATATTATGAATAGAACTTATTTCATGATCATAATATTATTCAAGGACATTCATTCAGGTACATAATGGTATGTCTGGGCCAGCTTATATGTTCATAAATTTATGTGTGAACCCGATTTCATGTTTATAATGTTATGTGCGGAATCAGTTTCATTTTCATATGTTTATAAGAAAGACTAATGTAATTCACTTAATTTAATGGTTAAACATGTTTGTATTTAAACATCCCCCAATGTTATTATATTATGTTTTCCACATGTCAATTTCCATTGATAATGTTATAATTTCATGACTCATTTTCATTGTTTTCATTAAGATCAGTGTCTTAGGAACATCCAATATTTTTTCCATGACCCATTAGTATGATCATTTATATGTATGTTATGATCTCAAAATGTTATGTTCCTATTATGAAACCCTAATGTTCAAGTTATTCTAACATATCTCCTTTATTAACCCTTGCTGATCATCTGATCTAAACTAATATTATGTTTTATTTCCTTATGTTATGATGATTTGTTTTATATTAGAGTAATGAAGGGGATGATCTTTATGGGATACTTTTTTTATCTTCCACCATGTTAGATGATATTCTGTTATAGATTTCCAAATAAACTAATCTATTAGGGTGTTCAGGGATGTACTTCATTAATGTGTTAAATATTAATATAAATTACTCTATTATCCATATATGCTAATCCTGGGTTGTTATATTTGGTAAAAAATAAAATATTTTGTCATAAATCGGAAAATAGAGGGAGAAAACATTATTGAGATCACAAGGTATATTTCAAGTGATATGTCTAGTGATGTATCTACGGATATATCTAATGAGGAGTAAAATTATAAGAAGATGTCATATATTTTCGTTGAAGGTTATTTGTAGTGTATTTTTAGAAATAAATCCGCATCTAAATACAAAAAGTGTATATTTATTTGTAATAGAATTACCAAGGGATAACAACCCCGAAAACACTATCTTCAGACATGCTTGATCACGAACGGGTGAAGTGAAATGGGACTTGCATCACACCTTGTTTGACACTCATGGGGTATATTCTTTATAAATTGAAAAAATAATTATGGAATTTCATTAATGAATTTAATATATGGTGATCATGGATGAACTAGGATAATCCTCTGGTGTAATTGATTTGAAATAAGGTTTCATGATTTAGAAATCCTATAAGTAATTTTGTGTTTTTCCACTTTGATAAGTCTTTCTCCAGAATTCATTATAGTATTACCTAAAGGATATAACTAGAATGAACTATATATAAGTCAAGTGTTATGATCACTGTAGTGAAGAATTTTTTGATCAATAAAAATAAATATTAATATAACAAGATTATGACTATTTACCATAATTAACTCCCAATGTCACCAAATAAAATTATGAAATAGTTCACTAAGAATTTATGTAATACATATCATAGAAGAATGAAGTTCCAGTTTCCATTAGGATGAGAATTTTCGAAGAAACACCTATGTTGATGCCTTAGAGGAAATGGATGATTATTTTTTGTAGTGGAAATGAAGGTCACAAGGAATGTATCTGGAAAGGGAAAGTTACATGTTCGGTTAATGGATGAGAATAATGGCCTCTCTAAGTTATCATCGACATTTTTATTTTTTAGATGTGTAATTTATGGGAATTATGAAAATAAAAAAGTCATGTTTGGAACTTTTATGAATATAATCACAAACATGGGATGAGTAATGGTTATATCAAAGATGTTGAAAATACTATGATTGAATTATGAAAAAAGGAAGTGCTAAGGGATAATATAATGTAGCCTATTTTAAGGCTTGAGGAATAGGTGGATTGATCGAAGTAATAATATATCTAAATTAAAGGATTATTTTATTTGAATCATGAAGTATATAATTATTGGTTATATATGTTTTAATTTAAGGATTTTAATTAATATGTTAAATGATACGAATGACATAAAGAAGTTATTTAATAGAAATATTAAATTAATGGAAGTAACACTTCATATTTTAGTAGTGATAATATAATGTTTTTCAATTTGAATAAAGATATGGGGGATAATAATAATGTACTGATTACATTGGAAATAGATTAATGTATTTTTCAAAAAGTGGTTTATTCTTTCAGAAATGGAGTTTAAATTATATTTTATTTAATGAATATATACAATATTCATTGGAATATAAACAAAAAAATGTTTTCCAAAAGTATTTATAGTAATTCATGTTATTACTATGTTTTAGAAGAATACATGAAGTTATTCACATGAATAGTATGTGAAAACCAAGAGATAATTTATTATATACGGGTGGTCAATGTCAAGATACATTTGATAAAATTTGTGTCCCAATTTCTATTTTTTTTGATCTTTTAGATGGTTTACAAGGTTAACCATTTGTGGAATGGTGTATCCTAATCATTAGAAATTACTTTAGAGATTAAGGTAATATCTCACCCAACGGGAATTTTGATATAATTGATAACCTATGCTAACAATTTTTTTAGTATATTGAATGATATATGAGATGAATTATCATTATCTCTATGGATCTTATGATCAATTAGTGCTTCATGCATTAAAAATTTCACTATTATTTCATGGAGTATGATATGGAGAGTAATTTGATCAAAGAAAAAGAAAAGGATTAGATTGTTCTTCTGAAATATAAACATTACAAGAATTTATATTTTCTTTATTATATATATATTAATATAATTCCTCAAATCATGGAATATTATAATGATAAAATGTGAACTCAATACGATCATTTTTATTAAACATATTATGTTTTAAGTAACTACATATTTATGGTTTCTAGGGCCTTAAAATTCTATTAATCACGCACTTTTTTTGATCAATGATATGTATCACACTCCATTAGTATTTTCTTGTTATTTTTCTCTTCCATTACTGCTTTTTCACTTTCCACCTAGCTTCTCCCACTTGGAACCCTAGTATGTGTTTTTGAAAATTACATACACACATGACTTTCTCATTTTTAAGAGGATTATTCATTTAGCCTATTGATTATATGTATTTCTATGAATGTATCCTTACATATTTAAAATATAAATGAATCAGATTAATTTTTAGGGTGAAATTTATTTAAAGGGGTTATAATATAAATCTGTCAATTTTTATGAACAAATTAATTTATATAATATAAATTTCATTTATTGCATGAATTGTATGCTAATTGTTGTTATTATTTCTTTATATGATGTATCATGTTAAGCTTATAGTACATTCAACACTTATATTGTCTTATGGTATGAAATTATATGTTTTTCTTATGTTACCCAAAAGTACATTTCCTACAATATCTTGTGTTACATGCATGGACTGGTTCTAGAAAACTAAATTTTACTATTAATATTATTATTGAAATATAATTATTATTATAACCAAGCTATTGGAATTGAGGTTATAGAACATATTGACTAAATAAATAAAATTGTTTTTTATTCCGCTTTATACAATTAATTCCTTGGTAATAAATTAGATGGAAATAAATGTAAGAAATATTGGAAATTTTATAAATCCCTTTTCTAAAAAAAATCTATGGACAAAAACATTTTATATTATTAAATTATCCAAACTGCTTTTAAATAAAATTTTATATTATTTATGTATATTATATAATCAGTAAACTATTTAATATTCTTCACATGTCTTTTATAGAAATGAGATATTAATAAATACAACTTTGAAAATAAAATGATGTATTTTTATAAAAGTTAGTTTTATATCATTTTAATGGAACATATTTTTTATAAAGAATTTTTAAAATTTTATAAATTATATTTGAAAAAAATTCATTTTTGAAATTAAAATTTCAAATTTATCATAGGGTGGTTTTTTTATTTTTCATCGAATTTTTAATTATTGATGAAAAGTGAAAATAATGACTTTAAATTGAAAAGTGAATTATATAATAAATTATTTATATATTTAAATTATATTTTTGTAACATGTCATGCCTATATAAAACTCAACAGTGCCTTGATCCTGATTTGATACATGCCTCAAGTGCATCTCCCCAAATGAAAGAGGCTCCTTAGTAGTATCGAGGTCCAATGGTGAGTATTTGGGGAGACTATTCCCTCTCACCAAATTTTAAAATAGTGAAATTTCAATATCCATTAAATTTATTGTTAAATAAAATATATAGATAAAAATATACATTTTAGAAATAAATAATAACACTAAAGGATTCTTACATATAATGATGATCATGATACATGTCATATGTCTCTATGAAAGAAGCCAAAACAATAAATACAAGGAAGATATACAATACATGTAATAGAAGTAAAAAACATGTTAGAATCACAAGTCTTAGCTCATTCCCATGCTCCCCTAATCCAAATAAATCAACAACTTATAATAGGGAACCTATACTTATCAATACCTCCAATCGTTGAGTTTGATTGGGTACCCATTTGTGGCCCAAACAAGTTGTGAGATATAATCCAGGTAGGAATCCTCACATGGTCTACTTCCAATCAATCAGTGAATATATATATGTATACTTTTTTCAAGAAAAATAAAACATGTAAATGATGTAATCAAATGTAAACAACCTATATGTCTAGATTCTTATTTTATGATGCATTTCTTTTAAAAGGTAAGTCTTTGATTTAACCGCCAGGCATGTGTCATTAATAATAATTTCTAAATAACCATTAATTACCCTTTGAAAACTAAATCTCCAGACGCTTTTCATATCCCAATATCCCCCATGATAACATGATCAAGGATTCCAAAACAGGTCATCCATAAATTATCTGTTAAAGACCAAATCGAAGCTTGTGGTTTGTGTTGTTAGATGTGTCATAAATTTCATTTCATTCAGTATTCAACTTATATCCTTATGATTCTTAATTTTAAATCCATGTCTCACTCCATGAGAAATATAAACAATAACACTATTATCCCACCCATTGTGATCCTCAAGAACCCATGTATTGATATATGTGTGGTATAACCTCCATTCCAAAGGAGTCCATACTTGGTTGTCCACTAAGGGAACCAAACTGTCACCCATTGAAACATGATCAATTCCATTGCATTATATCCATGTAAATATCATCTGAATCTAGGTATGACTTGGAATATAATTCAAGACTAAGATTAAATCCATGGCAGTCCGCTAATGGGATAGGTATTACTAATACCGAAGAAAGGATCATGCCAATTCAGTATGTCCATGGAATTCTCATTTGAATACATTTGTCTCCCAAAGAAAATAACTATTTAAAATGAAATTAAATTAGTAAATCCCATTTATTAATTTCAATTTAAATACTAATAAAATTCAATTAAATCCTTTCCCAAAAATTTGGTTTAAGATAGTATCCAATATTAGAAATCATGGATCTCAAATACTCACATTAGAAAATCCTTATAAAGAGAAATTCATGCATCAGAATGAAATTAAAAGATATTATATCAATATAACTCACTTGTAAAGATTATTAAAAATAGTTCATTCAATATTAGAATATAATTAAAGTCAAAGTAATAAGTGTCTTGGTCATTTCAATCATTTCCTTTAATCATTTCAATTACCCTTGATATAACAATTCAATTTACAAATAAAACTACCAATTAACTTCCCAATTCAATGGAAAAAAAGGGTACCCCTAAAGGTATACATTTACATACTCCATTAAATATAACATTTAATTAAACAACACTCCCTTAAGTGGGTTCATCAACTAAAGGTTCTAACCCTATAACCAAACATCAATAACCTCTTTAATTACATAGACCATGCATAACAATTCAATTTTAGAATTAAAATCCAATAATGGTTATACTTAAAAATTGGGTGCAAGGTAGAATGGAATATATAATCATATTACTTGAAACAAAAATCATGATATGACCTACTATTGGTCTGTCATTGATACCTCATCCTGTATTTGCTCTTGATTTTTTTCAGATCCGATGAAAATACACGAATGGAAAAAGAACCTATTAATAGGGAAAATTATCTCACACCTAAATAGAGAGTCTAAAACCAAGATGAATCAAATAGTATAAAAATGAAATTGATTACTCCCCTATGCAGAACCAATGAGATTTGGGGTTCATAAATTGGAGATTGGATGGAGTATCTATCTCTAATTCAACAATTATCTCAAAATAGGGCTTCAAATGGTGAATCTTGATATCGTTAGGGGGAATGTAAAAAATGAAACAATATTTTAAAATTTATGTAAGAGAATTTTAGTAAATTAACCCAAAATAATAGTGATTCATGGTTTTAATGCAAAGTTGGGAAAAATTGTGCGAAAATGATGCACGATATGTGGTAAGGAAGGAGTACGCGCATTGTTTTTTCACAGGGATTGACTAACCTTATAGAAACTAGGAATACCCCATCCTATAAATTATAGACAGGGACACACTTCCATGTGCCAAAAATCATATAGTTTGATTTACCTTGTTTCATCATCCATCCCTATTCCCAATCTTAGCACTATTTATCAAACTCAGTATCCTACCCCCATAATGATTGAAATAACAATGCGCCAGGCCCTTTCCAACCCAAAAACATTGTTCCTTGATCTAAAACATCCCTAAAGACCCCCAAAAATTCCATGACCTCAATGCGAATTTACATTAGGCCATATTTAAACATGCAAACTGAATACTGACAGAAATAAAAGGATGTATAACTTTATAAAGATCCATGTTCTTTCATGCTTTCGATATTGAACTATATCAATCATTGAATTTCCCATACAATTGTGTTCATTCATGATTTGTCAATAACTCTATCCACTACGATCGTATATTATAATCTCCCACCTAGGTCATGTCATACACTCGGTCGTGCTACCACAATAGACATAATAGAGGGATAGATTGACCTCAGATAACAATAGTTCCATAAACTATATTATGAATACTATGCTCCTCAAAGGTTGCATCAACATATAGCTCAACCTTCTCTAACTATAGGGAATTAGAATGGTATAAATAGTAATGTGACATCTATGATACATGGAAATTGTTGTGCATGGAATGATACCACTGTGGTAACTACTACCAATATGATATCGACCTGACTCCCTCCAGTATCTCAAATGGCCTGACATGTCTCGATAAAATCATTCCCTATCACATGATCCTCCTATGTCCTAACCTCAGTGAAACACACGATAATACATGATCATTGACCTCAAACTCTAGAGGTCATGTACAACGATCATTGTATGAATTATAATGATATTTCATAATTTCCATCTAACTCAAAATAAAATTAACATGTTATATGGTCTCATGAACAAGGAGTGGTCCCATCATAGCTGCATCCCCAACCTATAACCAACAAAGTGTTGCTTAGAATGTCCTCCAATACAAATCCTCATAAAAAAATATCTTAATAGCACCCTAAAATCTATTAGTTTATATGAATTCAACTAGGGGTATATTCATCTACCATGAACCCCTGAAATCTAGTATGCATGCTCGCAACCTTTCCTCAAGTACCTGAATCGTGCACTCTGACTGGGAAACTGTCTAGGGGTGGTATGTGGTGGTAACATGTACCTATGTACCTAATACCCTCTATAGACCATTACAGAACTATGAAGTAAACCAAGTATCCCTATCTGAAACAATTGTTTTTGGGACCCCATGAAGTCATAATATCTCACAGATATGTAACCCTCCAATTTCATTCACACCGAAACAACTTGATTAGAAAAAAATGGTAATCCTTCGTGATCCATTCAACAACAAACCAAATGAAATAATCACCTCAAAAAACCCTTGTAAACCCATCATGAAATACATCATAACATCATTAAATTTCCAAAAAATAATGGGTTACTGCTATAAATTTCAGGCAGGTCATTTTTTCTCCACCTTCACCTTCTAGAAGGTGGATGATATCATGAAAAAACTAGCTATATAACTTTACATAAACGCCATAATTACTATTAATGTATATCCTCATACATATTGGGGATTCTTGGATTCTCTACCTAATATGAATCCTAGAAGCCCCACATCAACTCATCCCTCGTGTCTTCTAAAACCCATACATGGCCATGTACTCATAAAATTCCACCCTTTTCAAAGGCCTGATAAGGAAGTGGGTCACCACCTTTCACACTATCCCATATGACTAATCCCTAAGAATATGAAAGCTTCCACATCCAGACTCTTTCTAGTAGGGTTGAGGTAACATCTAAGGATGATAGATTAGTACACCCATGAATGATTGGAAGCTCTTAGTGCATCACAGAGAACATCTACTAATCCTTTATCTTTATAATGGTGTGTTGAACATTATGTATATAAGTCCTCATTCTTAGTTCATCAGCCATAGGATTGAAAATTCCAAACATATTGGAATGTCCAAAATTATAATATTGTAGAACTACCCCAAATCCATATCCATCTATGTAAATATGTATGTGAGGATTTTGTGGTCTGTGTACACCACAAAACACCCCCATATATGTAACGTCTCCAAAAACCTAATGCAAGAACAACTGAAGCTAACTCAAGATCGTGTGTCATGTAATTACTCTCATGTTCCCTCAATTGGTGATAATCATAAGCAATGATATTATCACCGTGCATAAGAACATATCTTATCTCGATACTTGATTCATCATATTATATAGTGTATCTTTTACCTACCTCTATAAAAATCAGAATCAGCACTGAAATCAATCTCTCATTCATCTTCTGAAAGGTCCTGTTCCTGGAATCTGACCATACGAACATCCCAACATTGTTAGTCAACCTCGTATTATTTGATTCTATACCGGAGAAGCCTTCTCTGTAAAACATATAGTCACCGGCTATCCCCAAGAATATATATAAATCATATACATTCTTGGGTTTTTCCTAGTAAACAAAATCTCTCACCTTCTCTGTGTCGACCAATACTCCGATCTCTAAGATAATGTGACTCTGGAAGTGAATCTGATCTATCCTAATGTTTCACTTCATGTAATTTTCATATAACCGATTATATCTTGTTGTATTAAATATGATCTCAATATTTCTAGTATTATTATGTAGATTTTGAGAATACAAAAATATGTCATCCCTGAAAACCACCAAAAAGAAATCAGTATAAGGATGAAGCACTCGGTTCATCGGTTTCATAAAGACTGAAGGTGTATTCTTGAGATTGAATGACATAAAAAATTACTCATTTATACCATAACTTCCATGAATGTATGTGTGGGGGATCTAGGATATTCTAAATTTCAGCTAATGATAAGAATATCTCAAATAAATCATTGAGAATACCCAATCACATTAGATTTGAATGAAGATATCATTTAAATGTATAAGTTGATACTAATTATTAATTATCAAATTGTAAAATTTCCAATAATCCTCACAAATCCTGATGTCACCACATTCTTTTTTTGAAAAAAAAGTCTAGGGAACCTCGTGGAGATGATTTGTTTGAATAAGAACATTTGTCTCTTAATCCTATAGCTTTATCATGATCTATTTAATCTCATTAGTACCCATCATTAAAAGAGGGATGAATACTTGTGTAGCTCCTGACACAATATCAGTAGGGAAATCCACCTCTTTATATGGAGGAAATTAGGAAAATTCATTCAGGGAAACATCCTTGAAATTATCAATCATTGGATGGAAATATTCATGACAAGTTCTTTGTTAATTGGGATATAAACTCACAATATGGGTTTACATCCCACCCATCCCATGATGTATGATTCCTTCTCGCCATATTTGAACTACACAATATTTCTTGTGAATAAAAACCCCACCCTATGGTCATGTGAAGGTCAGCCAATGGTGATAGAAATCAAAAAAAGCATGAAATGATATGATTCATTCCATCTGGGGAATGATGTAAAACCCTGTCATCATGAGTAAAATGATTTCCTAATTGATTTGACACCTGCCAATCGCAAGGGGGAACTCCCTCTAGTTATGTACACACTCCACTCTAATTCCCAATGGAGTTTCAAGCATCACGCATCCATCAAATGCATAAAACTGATTCCATTACTCTCCACAATGAGAGAAGATATAAATCTATGATAATCCCCAGTATCAAAAAGTGATGAAGCTAATGTAGAGGTTACTAGAAACAAACGATGACAGTATAAGTTTTGAGATCCTACTACTCAATGGTCTATTATAATGCATATTCTTGGATATATCTATGGCCCTGTGATACTACCTAGCTACCATGAGCGGGTCTTCTCTCTTGTTGCTGTAAAACTGGGGTTCGACTAGCATGAGCATGACCACCACCTTGGCATCATCATCCAACTATTATCTAACCCCCTACATGATGAAAATGTGTAGACCATTCTCCTCAACATGGATTTAGTGAAAACCCTCTCTCACTAGCTTATCGAGGAAACATTTTGCACAAGCACTATAGATATCACATCCTATCGCTAGATCATCACTTGATTGGGTCCCTCATAAACCATGGCATCATATATCTAGTCCCACCACACTGGTATCACCTCAATAAGCTACCTGAGTATATTCTCTTGCTTCTAGTGTCACAACATGGAACCACAATAAGATTCTTCTTACAATCAGTCAATGTAATACCATACCGAGTTGTTGAACCACCATGACTCGCACACCCATCCTCTCTCAGGTTATGATCTATAATATGCGCCTGATTCACTATTACAAAAATTGTAGTCCATAGAAATACATTCACATGTGATCAAATTTCATTCCTAATACCATACTCAAATATCTTATATTTAGATAAATCGTTACCCATTATAATTGGTGTGAAGAAAATAACTCAGTAAAATGAGTCGAGTCATCAATAACCAATAGCGCACCCTACTCCATGTGCATAAACACACTGGCTTTATCAGCCCACAATATCTCAGAATAGAATTAGACCTATAAGGCCAATTTAAAATCCCTTCAATGGATCTTCTAAGGATTTTTCAACTAAGTAATAACATCCCACCATATTTGGGATGAATTACGCAACATATACATAACTTGATTAAACTTACTCTCAAGGGGTGTCTCTAGATGATCGATTATAGGAAGAATGGACTCTAGACATGACTTTGTAGCCTATTCTCAGTAAGAACCACATAACACCTTCCCAAAACTATTCCTCGTCCCTTGTGTCTAGTATAATGACTGGTTTTGGAGCATGCACGACTAGAGGATCCCATGGTTTCCTATATATTACCACCTCTGGAGGATAATAATCACTACCCTCTTAGAGTACCACTAGAGGTAATCATAAAGGAATGCCTCTACATTTATAAAAACATCACTCAATTCAAGAAAATTGTAAAGGTCCATCACTCCAATGAAAAGATATTTATACTGGATGGGTAAAATTAGTGCTCTATTAGAACAAACCTATTTTCCTTCTACTATGGTCAGGTCTAGGAAATGTATAAATCTAATAAAAGTAAGGGATACTACCCAATACTCTCCACTATGGTTGGTTTAGGGTTATGTTATCTCATATAAGAAACGTAGTTTCTATTTCACATTCCTTAAATTCAAATATTCAATTTCTTTTTATATTTAAATTCATGATCATTAGTCACATATAAAATAGTTCTGTTTATTATATTGAACCAATGGTTCACAACAATCTAATCAATGATAGACCCCAACACCTCATGAAAAACCTATGGTTTCTATATAATTGATTTCACAACACATGTCAGTGTACTAATCACAGTAGTATGGAAAATATCATGATACCTATCATAATAGGGTGAAACAAGTTATACACCATAAATGGCATGGATAAAGGCATGGTATGTGATTTATAGAAAGATACTAACATAACACAAGTTATGGAATAACCTCATATCATTGGGTTTAAACAAAATTGAACCAATAATTATATCAATGATAACATAACAACTCCTGCGTGTCACCCAATAGTGGATTAAAATAAATAATAATTTTAAAAAACTAGATCATAGTAATTCTATTCGAGGTATATTAGCATTTTCCTATATGTTGGCTAGATACTCCAATGGTCAAATCATTAAAAAAAACTCTATTTTTCTTCTTATCCATTTATATTATTTCAAAATAATAAGTCACACTAGAATTTATTTCTCTAAGATGACATTGTAATGTCTCAGACAAAGATTCAACTCAATAGTGCCCCGGGTCTAGCTTGCCAGATGTCCCCAAGCACATCTCCCAAAATTTTAGAGGAATTCAACTAGCGATGTTGGACTATGGTGAGTTTATTTGAAGATTATTCC
This sequence comes from Viscum album, assembly GCA_963277665.1. Taxonomy (NCBI): domain Eukaryota; kingdom Viridiplantae; phylum Streptophyta; class Magnoliopsida; order Santalales; family Viscaceae; genus Viscum; species Viscum album. Next base: position 1,528,161,903 of record OY728120.1, on the reverse strand, counting down.
CTCCTATTATAGTGTGACACAAATAAATAGAAATAACATTCAAATAGTAGAATTAGAAAATCATATAGACTATTGATATATTTCCTGAATAGATAACAATACCAAAGGAGGCCCTTATACCATGATAATGATGATAAATTCCATATGTCTCTAACATAGAAGTAAAAAATCTATTCAAGAAAATAGGAAATACATGTAAAAAAAGAATAGAAGGTAAAAATTAGCCCAACTAGAATCAGAATCCGCTACTCAGTATCATGCTCCCATTCTATTATGAAATAAACAATATGTAGTAGGGTACTTTCCCTTATTGTATCATCCCGGTTCCGGTAGCCACCCAGAGGCACACCGTACCCGGTTGGTCACATGGCCTCAAGCGCCTTTCCCGAACGCCAGAGGCTACCGACTAGCAGTGAGGGCCTTAGGTGTGATAGTAGTAAACTATGCCCTTATTGGCAGAGTACATAGCGGAAGAGAAAAACAAATAACAACAATAGCGGAAATATCAGACATCCATACAAGAGTAAAAAGTGTAAGAATGATATATAAACAACTGGGGAAGGAATATATATGTAAGTGATGCATGATACATATATGTCTTGGAAAACATCCAAACAGTTCACAATATTGAAAACAATACTAAGACAAAGTACAAAAGAATAACAGATGAGCAACTCATCAGCATCGCAAGCCTCGGCTTGGTCCCATGCTCTCCAACTCCAGTGCAATCATGAACCTAAAGTAGAGGGGAGATTTCCCTTATCTATACCTACAACAATATAATCTTCTTGGGCTCAAAAGCTTGGCCCAAATAGGGTGTGAGAAAAGGTCCCAGTAGGAAACCACCCAATGATTTGTGCCTAACAGTTAGTGAATATATGGCAGGTAAAGTAAAATAAACAGTAAACATTAAGCAGTAAATAGAATAGTACACAGCAGTAACAATGCACAGTTTCTAGCATATATTCTACAAATAAGAAACAGCCACACAAGAATGTATAACAAAAGGTAACCTATAGATAGTTCTCATAGTCTAACCCCTAAGGTTCAACCTACAATTACTAGAAACACTATGGGAGGAACACAGAGTCTCACCCATCTGGTTCAAATATAGAATAGACTCTCTGAGGAAGCACTCACCGTCAATTCCCCCTATATTCTCGTATCATACTAAGGGATATCTAGGGAATCACTCAATGTAAATTCCCCCTTGTGGCCCGCGTCGAGGAACTGCAGACTCTTTGAGGAAGAACTCAACATCAATTCCCACTGTGGTCTCGCATCATAAATTAAAGACACTCTGGAGAAGCCCTTACGTCCATTCTCCCTATGGCCCACTACACTAGGTTCTCACAACCCTGTGTAAAACAAAAATTCATAGCGCGCATATTGGCCCAACTAACCCTCAAGAACTACTTGGCTATCATTCGAAGGCACAACAGAAAATATAGTACATCAGTTACACTATCCTACAACTAGGCATGGATACTTGAAAAATGCCGAACAAGAAAAACAGGTAAGGTAAAAAATAAAGAGTACAATAAAATTTACCATATTGACAAACAATACCTCTACTCAAGCATTCAAGAATAGTAGGAATCAACAAGGGAAAAACCAGAAACATAAAATACCCCGTTCAAGGGTATTTGTTGAATTTGCACACAATATTTACAGACTTCCTACGGAAAGGAACAAACCACCTACCTTGATGCAAGAAGAATGATATACGCGAACCAGGATGAATAATTCTACATATTACGTCAAGGATCTGAGACAATGTTAAAAATTCTAAAACAACGTTATCTTGAGAAATAGGAGAAAATGGAAAACAAGGCTCTAGGAGAAGAGAGAGCTTGCCGATGTGGTTCCAACGCAATCGACAGCGGTCGATTCAGAGAATTGATGGAGGAACGGGAGCTTGGAGAAGATCCACGGCCGTACGGTTTCTCTCGGACGAACGAAACCTAGAAAAAAGGTGTTCTGTCCATCAGGTGTGACCCCGATGCTTTTAATAAAAAAATACACGACGTGTACTTCTAGGTTACATGGTGCGTACTCTATTTTTCCGTACTCCGCTTTAAGTGGCCTCTACATCAATCTTACACACCGTCTGTGTGGCCTAGACATGACCGACACATGGCTTCGAGCGGCAAGGGATTACATGGCATGTACTTAAAATTTTCCAGAAATTACTGTTTTCTCAAAAACACCAAGAAAATAATAAAATACCTAAAAACGAAGACTTAGGTTCTTATAAATATCCCCACTTAAATAAATTCATCACCAAATTTCCCTAAGGAGGTGGAGAAGAAGAAACCCCGAATAGCTCTGGCCACTGTGATCATACATCGGCTTCCCTTTCCCATGTCTCGTCATATTCTTGTATGTGCTGCCATATCACTCGTACTAGAGGAATCGAACCCCGATTGAGAACCTTCGTACTACATTCGGTAATCCATATTGGATGCTCCTCAAATGATGCAGCCGCTTCGAGCTCAATCTCCTCGGGCTGAAAGACATGAGATGGGTCTGAAAAGTAACGTTGGAGCTCAGAGATGTGGAAGAAATCATGCATGGCTCAGTACCTCTGAGGTAACTACGACCGATAGGAAACCATCCAAACTCTCTCCAATACCTCAAATGGCCCGACGTACCACGGTGAATGTTTACCCTCTCTCCGAATCCTCTTGTGTCCCAACCTCAGTGTGACACGCAGGAAAACCTAATCCTCAACCTCAAACTCTCTAGGTCATCTCTACTGATTAGAATAAGACTTCTATTGAGAATGTGTTGTATCCATCCTCTTCCGAATCAACTCCAACTGCTCTGAGGTCTCTTGAACAAGATGAGGTCCCAACAAAGCTTCCCCTCCTGCCTCTACCCAACAAAAATGGTGATCGGCATGGCCTATCGTACAAAGCCTCGTAAGGTTCCATCTAAATAGTCGCCTGAAAACTATTGTTGTATGCAAACTCAACATGAGTAATATGCTTCTGCCAAGAACCGCCAAAGTCTAGAATGAAATCTCGGAGCGTATCCTCAAGCACGTGGATCGTGCACTCGGACTGGACATCAGTCTGGGGATGGTATACTGTACTCAAAAGTACCTGTGTACCCAATTCCTTATAATGTCCATGCCAGAACCAATATGTAAAGCGGGCATCCCTGTAAGAAACAATGGAGCGTGGAACTCCATGTAGACATACAATCTCTCGGATGTATAGTCGTCCCAGATCACCGAAACTGAAGGTCTCCTTAATTGGTAAGAAGTGAGCATTCTTCGTAAGCCACTCAACAACAACCCAAACAACATCGTTTCCTCGAGGCGACCTCTACAATATGGTCATTAAGTCCATCGCGACATCATTCCACTTCCACTCTGGAATGGGTAACTACTGTAAAAAGCATGCAGGTCACTGATGCTCCGCCTTCACCTGCTAACAAGTAGAACACCTCAAGACAAAACCAGAAACATCTCTCTTCATACCGGACCACCAGTATTGGTGATGAAGATCATGATACATATTGGTGATGCCAGGATGAACTACTCATACAGAGGAATGCAAATCGTGCATCGGCTCCTCATATATATCTACTGGATCCCATACATGTCCCAGGAAACACAAGATCTCATCCTCTTTCATTACCTACCTAGGAAGAGGGTCCTCTCCTGACACACTCACCCATAGGACTAAGCCTTCTGATTATGATAGCTACATCATCTGTACCTGATCAAGAAGAGTAGAGGTAATAGCGACAGAAGAAAGGAAAGTCTGTCCCTATATATATTGCACCAGCAAGTGCATCTCAGAGAACAGATCCATAAGCTTCCACTCACTGTTGGCCTCCTGAACTGCCTGAATCTAAGTTATCCTACTCAACACATCTGCCACTGCGTTGCCCATTACCAGTGTATATGGGAGCTTGAAGTCGAAAGACTGAAGTTACTCGAACCACATGTGTTGTCTCAGATTCAGATCACGCTGAGTGAAGATATACTTGAGACTCTTGTGGTCAATGAAGACCACAAAGTCCTCTACCAGATGATAGTGTCCCTAACAACGTAAGTCATAAACAATAGCTTCCAAATCCAGATCATGCATCGGGTAGTTCCTCTCATGTGGCATTAACTACCGATACCTTTACGCAACGAACCCATATCCCTACATAAGCACAGCTCCCAGTCCGATACCTAAATCATCACAATAAATAGTATAGCTCATTCCCGGCTATGAGAAGTTCTGAATGAAGCGTCTGTAGTATCCATCCATCCCTAGGAAACTCTGTACTTCAAAAAAATTCTTCATATGCTCCCAATAAAAAACATCTCTCACTTTCTCTGGGTCCACATATACTCTTACTTCTGAGATGACGTGACCCAAGAAGTGAATCTGATCCTTCCAAAAGTGGCACTTTGACAGTTTAGCATAAAGTCGATGCTCTCTCAGTGTACTCAAGACGATCTCAAGATGGGTAGCATGGTTGTGTCCTGTGTGAGAGTACACCAAGATATCATCCACGAAGACCACGACGAAGGAATCCTAGTACGGATGGAACACTAAGTTCATTAGTGCCATTAAAACTGTTGGCGCATTCTTGAGGCCAAACGGCATAACCGTATACACGTAGAGACCATACCTGCTCCTGAAGGTTGTCATAGGTATATCTGATGGTATAATGCGCAACTGATGATAACCGAACTTGAAATTGATCTTCTAGAACACTCTATCTCCTCGAAGATGATTGAAAATATCATAAATTCTCATCAAGGGATATCGGTTCTTGCCCGTCAACTGGTTCAGCTTCCGATAATCTACACAGAGCGTAAGGGTACCATCTGCCTTTTTCGCAAACTGGACAGGCGAACCCCAAGGAGAATTACTTGGTCGGACAATGCCCTTTTCCTGCAAATCCTCCAACTACTTCTTGAGCTCTAGAAACTCAGGTGTAGCCATCCTATATGGAGGAATGGACACAGGTGCCGCTCCTGGCACGAGCTCAAAAGAGATTTCTACCTCATGCTCCAGAGGCATACTTGAAAAGTCCTCTGGAAAGAAATCCCTGAAATAATCCACCACTGGAGGGAAGTCCAAATGAGAAGTCCTCGGGTCATCTAGATAAAGACTAGCAATCTGGGTCGTAACCCCTCCTAGCCCATGATGCTCGAGTCCCGCTCGACTCGCCTAAATGTCCCATTTTCCTCTATGAAGTAAAAGATTCACCCTCTGGTTAAGTGAAACTCACCCTGCGGTGATAACAGTCGACGACTACCTAGAAGGGAACGAACCAGTCCATCACAATACTGACATCATAGCTTGTCATCTCTAGGACATAGATATCCCATAAGAAACGATACCCTACAACCTCGAGAGGGCTCTCTATGCACAGATGTACACTAGATGTCTTCATCCACAAAGGTGTATCTACTGTCAACAAGTCATCAGAAGAAAGGATACAGAGCCTAAGGATCTCCACAATAGCAACAGAGATAAAGCTATGCATAGTACCAATATCGAAAAGAGAAGAAGAAAAAACTGATGCTATTAAGATCGTACATTGAATAGTATAACGTCTTGGATCCTACTCCTGATAGGCCTGCTCCGCCACAAATGTTTGGCCTGCCCCGTGGCCCGATGACCCAACCTGACCACTTTGAGCCGATCCTCCCTGCTGAATATGAAAGGCTGCTGACTGACCGCCACAACCTCGACCTCCACCTCGGCCCGAATGGTCGGAAGAGCTCCAGTTCCTCAACTGGTGAGCAACTGGTGGTGTTTCTCCTAAATGAGGAGTCATGGAAGAACCCCTATCAACAGGTACTGGTGACAAAACCTGGAAGAAACATTGAAGGTGACCCATCTTTCCACAAGATCAGCACTCTACTGGGTCTCTCTGGCACTGCGGCCTCGTGTGCCATGCCCTTCTACACTGGTAGCATACAACCTGCCTACCTGAAGATATATCTCACCTCCTCAGATCATCGTGCGTAGACTCCCTACGGCGCTTCCTACTGTTAACTGGAAGAATTCCACTTCTGGAAGCAGAACCACCCTGGCTCGCAGCTCTGGAGTCTCTGAGATTGCGCTCTGCAATCAGTCTCTGGTTGACGATGGAAGTGATGGAAGTCAACTTGAAGAGATTCACCTACGAGCAGATCTCCCGCCTGAGACCATCCTTAATCTTCCTTTCTAAGAACTCCCCACTTCCATCCCAGAGGGGTTTGAAATGCTACAGCTCGGTGAAATGAGAGTAATAGTCCATGACAGAAAGAGTACCCTACTCTAGACTCATGAACTCCCGGGATTGATCAGCCCTTAGGGTCTCCAGGTAGAAGTAGTCATAAAACAAGTGCTGGAACTCCTCCCAACTCATAACCTTTTGATGACCCACCTGTGATATCACGTCCCACCACCTCTTGGAAGAGTCTCGTAGCATATAGGTAGCAAGCTTGACCCACCTCTCTGGAGGCCTCTCTAGATGCTCAAAGATAGTCAGCATGGCTTCTAGCCATGACTCTGCAGCCTGTGGTCCTCCTTCCCCTGAGAAAGTTGGAGGAAGCTGCTGCTGGAAAACCCGCGTGAAGTCTTCCATAGACGTGGCAGGAGGAGGTGATCCCTGAAAGGTCTCCATACTCCTCATAAATCCTTATCTGAACAATGCATCAGCGCCTGCAACTGGTACGATAGTCAGTGCCAAGGCTGGCTCAGCTGGAGGATCGGCAGGATGTCCCTGATCAGCCATATCTGGTGTCTGATCACTGCCTAACAATTGACGTACAACCAGAGGATGTCTCGGAGGCATTGATCTGAAAGATAATAATCATTCCTTATATTAGGAAAACAAGGACAGAGAAAAAAGGTGCACAAAACGAAAATAAGATAAGGAAACACTCAAGTTTTACAAAACATGACTACACGACGTGTCTAAACTCTACATGGTGTGTACTTAACTCTATTCCCATACCCGAGTCTCCTTGCACGGCTAACGCACATGGTATTGTTAAACTGAGACTACACGGTGTGTTACCTATGGACACGGTATGTAGTAGACAAGGATTGAATGCCCCGTGTTGTTAATTACACGGCCGATTACATGGCTGATACTATACGGCGTGTTCCATATACACACATCGTGTACTTGAATATTTTTCCCGACCCGTGTTGTTGGTGACACAGCCAAGTACATGGCTCACCCTTACACAGCGTGTTCCGAAAAGACACGGTGTGTACAGGATGAGATAACACTTTCCTGTGTTGTTCATGACATGGCTAGGTACTGAGGACAAGGATACATGGAGTGTTCATACAAAACACGGTGTGTATGAAACGAGATTCCCCAACCCATGTTGTTAGTGACATGGATGGGTACAGGGCTCACTACTACACAAAGTGTATCTACCGTACACGGCGTGTTCCTGGAGATTTTCAGAACTCGTTTTTCTGTTCACACAGTCCGTGACACGATTTAAAACTACACGTCGTGTATCTATAATGTACACGCCGTGTATTCTTGGTTTTTCCGGGTACTAGCTCTGAAACTGCACTGAAGCCCAGAAAATAAAAAAACCCAGCATGATAGTGCCAAATTCTTATTCATGAGGGCCCATACTCCCCACAAATCAATGATTGGAATCCAATATTCATATTTAAGGGAAAATAGTTCAACGATTCACCAATTTATAATTCAAGAGTTCCCATAATACCTCAAGAACAAAAATTTGGAATTCATTTAAGAAAATTACAATACAATAGTCCTCTATCAAACAACATAGATTACATCAAATCATCTATCACAACAGCATGGAGAATCTACACAAAGTCTATCACAACAACATGAAATCGCTAGTGCACCCTAGATGGCATGGCAAGAATGCATGGCATGTTATTTCTAACTAGTGCTTATAAGATTCATGAGATGGAATAACCTCATCTCATCGGGTTGCGACAGAAATAGAACCATAATATAAACAACAACAACAACACAAGGCATGTGATTCACTATAAGTGAAATCATATCAACCTTAAAATCTCAAAACCAAAAACTACAATAAACGAGGTAGTATGGCTTTTCCCAAAACACGGGTTAGCTACTCATGAGAACAACTTAATACCAAGTACCAGATTGTCTTATCCCAGGCTAAAGGCTCCAAACAGTAGATCAAGAGAAAAGAACTCCTCTGATACCTCTTTGTAACGTCCCAGTTCCAGAAGCCACCCAAAGTTCCCTGTACCCGGTTGGTCACATGGGATCAAGCACATTTCCCCGAATGCCAAAGGCTGCCGACTAGCTATGAGGGCCTTGCGCGTGATAGTGGGGAAACTATTCCCTCATTGGTAGAGTACACAGCGGAAGAGAAAAAGAAATAACAACAATAGAGTAAATAGTAGACATCTATACAAGAGTAAACAGTGGAAGACTGATAAATAAACCAATGGGGCAGGAATATATATGTATGTAATGCATGATACATAAATGACTAGGAAAACAGCCAAACATGTCACAATGCTGAATACAGAACTAAGCCAATGTACAAAATAAAAACTGATGAGAAACTCCTCAGCATCGCATGCCTTGGCTTGGTCCCATGCTCTCCTTCTCCAGTGCAATCATGAACCTGAAGTAGAAGTGATCTTACCCTTTTCTATACCTACAACAATATAATCTGCTTGGGCCCAAAAGCATGGCCCAAATAGGGTGTGAGACAAGGTCCAAGTCGGCAACCACCAAAATATATGTTCCTAATAGTCAGTGAATATATGGAAGGTAAAGTACAATAAGTAGTAAACAGTAAGCAGCAAACCGGATAATACATAGCAGTAACAATCCACAGTTTCTTGAATATATTATACAAACAAGAAACAACCACTCAAGTAAGTAGAAAAAAGGTATCCTCTTGGTAGTTTTCACAGTTTGACCCCTAAGGTTCAAACTATAAAGTATTAGAAACTCTATAGGAGGAACACACAGTCTCACCCATCTGGTTCAGCTATATAATAGACTCACTGAGGAAGCACTCACCATCAATTCCTCCTATAGTCTCGTGTCGTACTAAAGCCTCTCTGGGGAAGCACTCAAGGTCAATTCCCCATTTGGCCCACGTCGAGGAACTACAGACTCTCTGAGAACGAACTATATGTCAATTCCCCATGTGATATCGCATCGTAAATTAAAGACACTCTAGAGAAGCACTTACATCCATTATCCCTATAGTCTACTACACTAGGTTATCACAACCCTGTGTAAAACAAACATGCATAGAGTGCGTATCGGCCCATGTAAACCTCTAGAACTACTTGGCTATCATTCTGAGGCACAACAGCAAATACAACACATCACTTCCACTATCGTACAACTACGCGTGGCAACAGGAAAAACTCCGAACAAGAAAAATAGGTAAGGTAAAACATCCAGAGTAAAATACAATTTACCATATTCACAAACAATACCTCTACTCAAGAAATCAAGTAGTGCAGGTAACAACTACGGTAAAAAAGGAAACACACAATACATATTTCAAGGGTATTGGTGGAATTTGAACAAAATATTCACAGACTTCCTACAGAAAGGCACAAACCACCTACCTCAATGCTTGGAGAACGATATAAATGAACCACGATGACTGATTATACTTAGAATGTCGAGGATCTAAGACAACATAAAAACGCTCAACCAACGATATCATAGGAAATGGGAGAAATTGGAAAACAAGGCTCTATGAGAAGAGAGAGCTTACCACTGCAGTTCAAACGCAATTGACGGCGGTCGATTGAGAGAACAGACGGAGGCACGGTAGCTCGGAGAAGATCTGCGGCTGTACGACTTCTCTCAGATGAACAAAACCTAGATGAAAGGTGTTCTGTCCATCAGGTGTGACCCCGGTGCATTTAATAAAAAAATAAAATACACGACGTGTACTTTTGGGGTACACGGCATGTACTTTGTTTTTTCGTACTCCGCTTTAAGAGGCCTCTACATCACTCCTACACACCATGTGTGTGGCCCGAAGACGGCCAACACATGGCATCGAGTGGCAAGGGAGTACACAGCGTGTTATCATAAATTACATGGCATGTACTTAAAAAATTTCACGAAATTCCACTTTTCTAAAAACACGAAGAAAAGAACAACATAACTGAAAACAGAGTCTTGGGTTCTTACATAGGTGTTCCCTTTTGACCATATTCATCAGGTTGTTAATTGGCAATTTTAATATTAAATAGAATTGTGATATCAATGGTATTTGAATCGATTAATGGGGAGGTGTGGAATGACAATGACCCTTGGCCCTTTATATTTAATAGATTGTTCAATCTTGAATTTACTATTTTTATTGATGTTTCCATGTGAGTTAATAGAGGATATTACTTTTAATTTCTTTTTAAATCATGAATTATAATTTATATAGATTTTTCATTACTATTATTTGATTGTAAACCCATCCACACTTGGCCATGTATTTGGACATATTTTTAGGTGAGGTTTGAAATGAATGTTCCTGGTACTGAACATGACATGAATAAATGGAATTAATTAAATAAAATAGATATTAAATAATTATTCTCAATTTGTGACACAATGATTGAAATAATAATTCTACAGATTGATATAATTTTCTAAAGCCCTTCTTATACCTACGTGATTATTGTACTACCCAGCGAATAGCTAATGACAATGTCTAATGCTTCACTAATATGTCAAGAGATACATGGATTCAATTAATAATTACATGGACATTCTCAAAAGGTAATTGATCATATTTCCCTGGTTGATACTTGGTCTCCCTTAGTGGACCTCCAAGGATGAAATTTGATTGAAAAAAAGGTTATACCATAAATAGAGCGATACATGGGTTCTCAATGACTGATATGGGTGGGCTCATAGGATGTTGGTTTATATTACACATGGAGTGAGACATAGATTCCAACATAGTGAAGATATATACATGATCAGGTTATAAATTTAATAATGAATGAAATGATATGTTTGACACATCAGCTTAGCCAAAGTAGAATAATGGATTCTATATTTACCTAACACATTATGGATGGACTATTTAGGCACCCATGATCATGTTATCAATGGGGATATATGGCTATATACTGGGTATTGAGATTTAATATTTAAATGAGAACGAATGGTTCAGCCAACAATCTTATAAATTACACATTCCTGATTGTTAAATCATAGACTTAATTTTTAAATGAAATTGGTCATACAGTGAGAAACTAGACTTATGGGATCTTTAAATTAGATAACATCCCTTTCTTTTAATATATTTTATACGCACTGCTGTTATATATATTCATTGAATGACTTTAACATTACCATTGGTGGTTGCCTAGTTGTATTACATCTCAACCATTGTTTGGGCCACCATTTAGTACCCAGAAAGACTATATGATTGTAGTTATTAATAATTGTAAGAACATGGGTCTTCGTTTTCAGGTATATATTTCTTTTCTTGGTGTTTTTGAGAAAAGAGGAATTTATAGAACTTTTTGAAGTACAGGTCATGTACTTTATGACTACACGTCATGTACTCCCTTGCCGCTTGAATTCGTGTGTTGTCCGTGTCCGAGCCACACACAAGGTGTTTAGGAGTGATGTAGAGGCCACTTAAATTGGAGTACGTAAAATCAGAGTACATGTCATGTACCCCAGAAGTACATGCTGTGTATTTTATTTCTTTATTAAATGCACCAGGGTCGCGCCTGATGGACAGAACACCTTTCGTCTAGGTTTCGTTCGTCTGAGAGGGGTTGTACGGCTGCATATATTCTTCGAGATCTCGTGCCTCCGTCTGTTCTCTGAATTGACTGGTGTCAATTACATTAGGACTACAACGATATTCTGTCTCTTTTCCTAGAGCCTTCTTTTCCAATTTCTCCTCTTTCTCAAGATATCGTTCATTGAGTGTTTTTGACATTGTCTCAAATCCTCCATGTTATAATGAGAATCAGTCATCGTGGTTCACGTATATCGTTCTCCTAGCATCGAGGTAGGTGGTTTGTGCCTTTCTGTAGGAATTCTATGAATATTTTGTTCAAATTCCACCAATACCATTGAACGGGGTATTGCATGTTTCATGTTTTGGCCTTGTTGATGACTGCTATGGTTGATTTCATGAGTATAGGCATTGTTTCTGAATAGGGTAAATTGTATTGTACTCTGGATGTTTTACCTTACCTGTTTTTCTTGTTCGGCGTTTTTCTAGTTTCCATGCCTAGTGGTAGGATAGTGGAACTGATGTACTGTATTTTCTATTGTGCCTTTGAATGATATCCAAGTAGATCTTGAGGTTTACTTGGGCCGATATGCATGCTATGCATGTTTTTTTTACACAGGGCTGTGAGAACCTAGTGTAGTGGACTATATACAGAATGGATGTAAGGGCTTCTCTAGAGTGTCTTTAATTTATGATGCGAGACCACATGGGTAATTGAAATTGAGTGTTTCCTCAGAGAGTTTGTAGTTCCTTGACTTGGGACACAGAGGTAATTGACCCTGAGTTCTTCCCCAGAGAGCCTTTAGTACGATACAAGACTATAGGAGGAATTGACGGTGAGTTTTTCCTCAAAGAGTCTATTCTATAGCTGAACCAGAGGGGTGAGACTGACTGTGCCTCCCAAGGAGTTTCTAGTACTTGTTGCTTGAACCATAATGGTTAGACTGTGAGAACTACCCAAAGGTTACCTTTTTTTCTACTTGCTTGAGTGGTTGTTTCTTGTTTGTAGAATATATGCTAGAAACTATGGATTGTTTCTGTTGTGTATTATTCTTTTTACTACTTACTGTATACTACTTATTGTACGTTAACTGCCATATATTCACTGATTATTAGGCACAAATCTTTTGGTGGTTTCCTACTGGGACCTCGACTCACACCATGTTTGGGCCATGCTTTTAGGCCCAAAAAGATTAAATTGTTTCAGGTATAGATAATGGAAAGCTCCCTTATACTTCAGGTTTTTGATTGCACTGGAGTTGGAGAGCATGGGACCAAGACGAGGCTTGTGATGCTGAGGAGTTTCTCATCTCTTTTTCTTTTATACTTTGTCTTAGTAATGTATTAAGCATTATGACCAGTTTGTTTGTTTTCCTAGACATATATGTATCATGCATCACTTACACATATATTCCTTCCCCACTTGTTTATTTATCAATCTTCCGATGTTTACTCTTGTATGGATTTCCACTATTTCCACTACTGTTGTTATTTGTTTTTCTCTTCTGCTGTGTACTATGCCAATGAGGGCATTGTTTCCCAACTATCACACCCAAGGCCCTCACTGCTAGTCGGCAGCCTCTGGCATTCGGCAAAATGCGCTTGAGGCCATGTGACCAACAGGGTACTGGGAGCCTCTGGGTGGCTTCCAGAACTGGGATGTTACAACCTTAAGAATTACACGTACAAACACCATCAAATGGACCATTTAATTAAACAACACTCCCAATGGGGGTGGCTACATTCCGGGTTCTAAACCTATAACTAAATATAAAAATCCATTTTAAGTATGTAGAATATGAATAAAAATTCAATTTTATAATTAAAAACCCTTCAACCTAACGCATGAAATTTTTGTGCATGGAATAATGACATATAAGATCACATAGAATTTGATGAAAACCACGAGACCACCTACCTCAGTTACATAGATGATATCTAGTCAAGTACGAGCTTCAGAATCAACTAAGAACTTGAGAAATTTGAAAAAAGGATAGAGAACATATTAATATATAAAATTATCATTCATCTAAATAGCTAATGCGATACCAATAAGAAAAATGTAATATTAAAAATTAATTGAGAACTAAACGATGCAGACCCAATGAGATGATCAATGCTTGAATCGGAGATCAAATAGAGGGTTTATCTCAAATCCAAGAATTGTCTCAATGGGGGCCTCAAAAAGGTGATTCAGGTTATCCATAAGAGGAAATTGAAAATAAATGTTGTTTTAAACATTATGTGAGTAAATTTTTGTAATTTTTATAAAATAATTGGGTTCCATGATTTTTGGGCATGGTTTCTCCAAATAGTTCATAAATCATGCATGGTCTACTATAAGGAATGGGAACCTGCATTATTTTCTCTCACGGGATGACTAACCATATGGAAACCATTAAAAATCCACCTTCAAAATTGAAAAAATGGTTTCACAACCATGATCCTAAAATAGCAAGGTTTTAGGTAACCATGTGGCCTCCTTTATCACAATCCCCAAGAATCGTATTGTTTATCAAACCATGTTGCCCACCATCTATGGATTGTATAAAAATTTTTCTAGGAGTCCTTCAACCAAAAATCTAGGTTCCATTCCCTATAACAACCCTCAAACACCCCTGATACAAGAATGACCTCAACGGGAATTCCCAGTAGTCCATATTTAAACAATTACACTAAAAATTGATGGAAAAATAATTATTCGTAACATCAAAAAGAAATGTGTTATTAAAATTATAAATTAGTATTAAAGTATAATATTATAAATAATACGTAAAAGAATACATTTTAGTCAATTTTAATCAATTTCACAATTAAATTTTCTGTATAAACATCTCAAAAATATGAACATTTCCTTTTAAAATTAATCTTTCTTGTCCTATATATAGGTTTATTTTTTAATTAATTTTTTCCTCTTATCTGATTGTAATTTGAGAAATCACCAACATTTTTGGAATAATCATAATTTATAATTTATAAAAATGAAAAAAATAATTTTTCAACAAAAAGTATTTGTCAAAAAAAGATATAATTAATCATAGTAATTAAAAGAAAAATGAGTTTACCAAGGGACTAAACATTATGCTTAGGGGGAAAATGACCTAGAAACAGGTCAAAGCCCCAATGAATGGAAATATTTTTACCATATAACCAATTTAATCAAATATGATTCTGTATTGGAGTCATATTATGTTAGATATACCTCCCACCGGTTTTTACCTTTTTGAATTTACACGAATGTCATTCCTCCTCCATAATAAATGAGAATTCACTATCCCCACATATTCACTCATATCAATACATTTGGATTGAAAAATAAATATAAAAATATCTAGAAAAAATCAATCATGTCATCCTAGATTTCAAAATTTGTGAAAATATCCATCCAATGTTGTTTTTGGTGCAATCAAATAGGAGTTACCCGAAGATTATGTAACATTAATCAACATGTATTTTTATTTTGATTCCTTCTCGAAAATAGTAATTTTTTTACACCATGATTTTATAATACCATTAGTATTATAAATTTAATGATATGTTGTTATGTTATGGTTTTAAAAAATAGCACACAATTTTATACAGTTTGATACACAATCATTATTTTTCATTACGGTGGACTACCGCTTCGCGGACTCATTTTGTTTGTACATCAATTAAAACCTCCCAAGGTTTGAAATAGTTATGGAAATGGTTATTATATATTATATATATGATATTTAATATTTAATTAGTCTTATATACTATTTAATATCACATACCTTCATTCTTTCCATTTTTTGTGAATATGGTAGTGTCGTTCCTGTGTATAGTGGACTAGCACCTCATGAAGCGACGTGATTCGTTCATTCTTCACATGAAACATATTAAGGTTGTGATTAAAAAAATTATGTGATATATATGAAATAATTATTTTAAATTTATTATAATATATAAATAAATATTTTATTTTATTTTCAATTATTCCAAATATGATAAGAAAATACAAACAATGCTCATGCATACGTATATCGTACCGTCTCTAGTAATAATGTGTTTAATTTCCTAATTTTTTATTTTATATATTATTATAAATACACATATAATGAATTTATATGATATTTTTTTCATTTATTACATTATTTAAATTACTAAATTAGGATAAATGACTGATAACAAAAAAATCAAAATATATAAAAAAACAGAGGTCATTACTTAAAACACAACTTTAAAATGGAATTATTAATAAATGATTAGTATAAATTAATAATTAAATAAAATATGTTATGATATATAATAATATGGCTCTATATAAGATTTATAATTATATTATATCTCTTATAGATTTCTTTTTAATGTGATCTTATTAAGTTAATACTCAAGGTAATGGGATTTCTAGTATAACTTTTATTTATATGAGACTTATGCCATATTAACCACACATTTATTTTTTGTGGTGTATATACTAAAGAAAGTGATTTTATATGATGAATTGTATTTATTTCATGATATTAATATTATATCTTTTGTTTATTCATTCATGGTTCTCATTATTCAAAAGTTACTAAATTAGTATGGTTTTTTCTCATCCAGTTTTTATTTCCGTGAGATATATGACAAATACAAAAAATATTTTTTGTGTTGTATTTAAATAAAGTTTATTTATTTTATGATTATTATAAATAAATTTATGGTTAATTACATATATATTTTAAATTACCTCTTTCTTAGGGATTATATTTTCTGAGTTACTGTAGTGATAAGGGTATTTTTTCTCAATTTTCCTTCCTTGAGACACATGTTATGGTTATACACCTATATTCTTTTACAATGAGTATATGCCACCCCATTGACATAATATGTCATTTATATTATTATAGTAGTTATATTTTATTTATTATTAAATTCATTCAGGGGGATTATGATTCAATGTTACAGAAGTGTTATGTGTTTATCGGTACAATCTCGTTGTTTATTTGGATAGTTTATGATTATGCTTCCATTGGTGAAATCATATGATACTTCCCCCAAGTATTATCATGAAATTTATTATCATCTGGTTATTCATTCTATTTTCATGTAATGGAACTATTTATCCATTATTTGTTACTTCTGATAATTGAAAAAAATTATTAAAACAAATCAAGCCTTATTTCTCCTTTCTGTCAGAAATATGTTTTATTCAAAAAAAAAACCATGTTCTCTAAAAATGGTTTCAAAATTCATTTAACTGATAACATAAAATATGTTTCATGGAAAATTATTTTATAAATATTTTATGTCGTATAATATTATCAAAATGGTTTTCAAATAATTATTTTTAATTTTTCAACATTTTCTCAATGAAAATGTTTTTCATCATGTTTTATGTATTAAAATGTTCTTTTCAAAGAAGAAATAATTTTTTCTTCAACAAATCTTTTCAAATGATGGTTAAACAAATTTCTATCTAATATGAACTTTTTTGTTTTTTTATTAGATTTACATATAATATTATCAATGGAAACTAATATTATTATTTCATTGAGTGGTTTATTTTTTAGATTAATAGTTGTTTATGAAACTCATTTCTCTTCTATGGGTTATACCATGATAAAATGTTTGTGAAACCAGCTTCATTTAATAGGTTATTATATAATTAAATTATTATTAAACTTGTCTCTTTTTTAAATGTTATGATATGGTGAAATGATTATCATACCCATTTCATTTCATGGCCTATGATATGATTCTTATGAAAACCATATTTTTTATGGTTCATGATATGAGAAATGATTTATTACCTTTTGGAACAAATATCTGTGATTTCATTATGTGACGGGTGGGATCTATATCACCCTCAAATGAAATTGGTAAGAACATATATCTCATAAAATATAAATGGATCGAACGGGGAGTGATCCTAAACATGTAAGGGACTTTGTCTGCTAATATTATCTTGCGACTGAACCATGACTACTATGTTGGTTTGAGGAGTGAACCTATTCAACTAATATGGCCTTTTAATGTGACAATTTATTACAAATATGGTCTTTTTAGTGAAACATGACTTCTAATATGTTATGAATGGACCACATTTCATGTCCATAATTCAATTCATTAACCTACGTTCATGTCCATAATGTTGTACTTGGAAATAGTTTCATTAGAATAATGTTATCTGTATACCTGCTTACAAGTTGATAAAGTAATGTGTGAACCTAATTTCTTGTTCAAAATCATATACATAGACCTGGTTTCCCATATATATGTTTATTCTATGGAATTATGTAATGTCATTAATTTAATTAGTGAACTTGTTTCTATTTAATAATCTTCACAATGTTATATGCTTTTTTATTCCAATAAGTCTATGTCTTATGCCAATGTTATGCTATCTTAAGACATGTTCATTGATTTCCTTATGTTAAATGTATCGTAACCTTCCAATATTTATTCCATGACTCTTATATATGATATTTTATATGAAGGGTAAGATCATAAAATGTTATTCTCATGTTCTCATACCCTTGTCTTCATGGTTTTCTTATGCATGTTATTTATTTACCCTTACTAATAATCTATTATCACTATTTCATTTTTTCCATTTCACTATGTTATGTGGAAAGGCATTAAGTGGTAGTACAAAAGTGGATGATATTAATGGGAGAGTATATATATCTTTAACCTTATTAGAAGATATTGTGATCCATGTCAACAAGGATATTATACTATTACATTCCTTTGGAATATACCTTTAGAATGTGATGAATATTCATCTGAAATGATTTAATTTCAATGTATGTTAAGCTTCGGTTAGTAAATACCAATTTTAAATTCAATGTAAATTAATCATATTATTAATTCATTTCTTATGATGATTAATTATAACTTTTCAATTAGGTTATTCATTGATTATAAAAAATTGAGGTTCGAAAAAACCCAAATAGGTGATTCCATTGCATCTAGAACATTCAAGTAGTATTTGATCCCTATTTTAATATTATATAAGTATTCAATTTCCCATTATTCTATATTTGAATATATATTTAGACATATCTTATTATTCTTCACGACGTTCCCAGTCAGGATCCAAGTATCACTGAGAGGGGGAGGGGGTGAATCATTGATATCTTTTTCTTTTTATGTTTCCTTTGAATTAAAACATCCTTCGACTCCTGTTAAAGATTTTCTTCTCTTTTGAACACACACATCAATAGAATCAAAGGATTTTTAATGTTCACTACTCAACAAGAGTAGCTACATCAATGGTATGGTATGGAAATAATCCAGTACAACACTATCCACTAGAAAACAATCCTTTGATGTGGAATACAACGAGTACGATACACCATTACACTCATGTAGTACATGGAAAACAATCCGAAAGTTCGTGGGAACCCTCATAGAACAAATAGGGAATTACAGTATTTTAGAACTTCTTTACAATTGAGCAGTTGTATTTTCTGAGGTACAAATCTTCACATTCCTTCCCAGAAGCTAGTAAGAAATCCCATTCGCACAACTGAATATGTGTGAAGACCCCAAATTTTTTGCACAACCTTTATGATATCTTGCGTGCAATTAAAATGCCTTTCTTGTAAAAATTCTGTTTTGGCGTGATATTTTTTTTCGCGCAACATACATTTTTCATGAATATTTCTCTCATTTTGTGCAACTTCTCTCTTTTCGCGCAACTTCTTCTCTTTTCATGCAATTGTCCTCTTTTTGTGTGAACTCCTTTCTTTTCATGAAACTCACTTAGCATATAATTTTATGTTCATTAGATCATGGGATTTTCTCTACATATCGAGCATTAACAAATGATAGGGGTTCACTTCATATTTATAGGAATTTTTGACCCCATGCGAAAAAAACTAATCCGTGTGTAAAACCCCCTCTATTCACATAAAAAATAATTCACGCAACACCATATTTCACACCATGCTCCAACATTACGCGTACCAAAGGCCTTGGCCAATTTTTGATCTTTTGATCTCAAAACACCTTTTGCACAAAAAACATCATTCCTCTATCTCGCACACCATGCCAATATTTCGTGCAACCTTCATTTTTCACGCAACACGTTGATATTTCATGCATCTCGCATATATTTCACGCATCCTGCTGATATTTTTCACATCCACTAATATTTCGTGCATACTGCAAACATTTCGCACGTCCTTCATTCTTCACACACTCAGCCCATTTTTTCATGCACTGCATGCCATTGTCATTTTTCGATGTTCTGACCATGAATAATTCCTTTGATGAAAAAAATCAAAACCATCTTCAGTCTTGCATGAAACATCCATTTCCAAAAACTCATCTTCATATCCTAATTTTTAGGCCCTAAAATTTGGAAAACATTGGAAAATAGCGCCACCTTAAACTGTGCTTTTGTGCTGCCTCCAGACTGTCCATTGCTTTTTAATTTCTCTCTTCAATGTTTCCCATAACCATTCTTTAGATTTTATCACGAATTACACTATCGTGATATATATCCTATGATAGACCAGATCTAGCATCATCAGAATTACAATGGTATGTACTAAAACCTCCCTATCTTCTAGCAGCATCACTCTTTCCAAGCAATATTATATATGACTGGCATCATCATTCCCCCTTTCCATCATAAGGATTGCATCAGAAGTTCTCTTGACTTATGATATTTGTGAAATACATATTAGCAAAACATCTTCTGGTTTCAAGTCCATTACAAATTGATTTGATTTATCTTCTTTGACAACAAAATACAACACTCTGCAAAGTCAAACTCTGCAAACTTCCTTCTCCATCCAACATGGTCCCAACACTTCTTCCTTCACATTAATATAACATAAGGTAGGATAATTTAACATGATTAATATCCAAAGAAACCACCTAGAGGAGATGAGGATTTTGGTTGGATAACACCAGGTTGCACGGTATGTATCTGAAAGTTACACATCAGGTATCTATGTTCAATTGAATAATAAATGTAGTGAATTTATTCTAAAGATTCGTGAAATTAATACCACATGTAATTATTAAACACCATGTGTTAACCAATCCATAATGTAATATGACTTTCCGAATTACACATCATGTATCTGATATAGACACCAAGTAGTCGATGCAATGTTGTTGTGTAAATCATGTGGAACAATATTTCTTGGGTATTGATTACATGACATATAAGACTGAAATTCATGAAACATAGATGTAACATGGATAATAGTTGGATTATATAGATTATTTTCCAGGTAAATATCTTTAATAAAATACATTTTGTGTCTCTAAGTGTTTATCATAGATATAAAGTGAACAATGTGTAATGATTCTAGATGGATTATATTGGTTTTGAATCCTTAAACAATTTAAATAGTAAATAATAATAATTAATTAAAACATTAAACCAAATAAAAATGTTTCCATGGGTTATTAATTAAATTACATATATTGATATATTCATTTTTAAATATTAAATGCTTAATTAATTTCTGCATCAAATTTGAAACTATTTAACATGTATAGTTAAAATAAGTTTAGTGATCCATGTGAAATAAAATCATTACATAGTGGGTAAATTTACATTTTTTCATGTGAATCATTTTATAGTTCACTCTATGTAAGTTTTTTGAAATTTTTAGTATGGTACATGACATATGAGTTCATTATACATGACCATAGTATCTGTTGAGTAGTTCTGATGGGTATACACCATGTGGCCTCCATGTACGTTCTATTTTATTTTGTTAAATTTAAATTAAAATAAATAACATGATTTTTTAAAATTTATATTGTATGATAATAAGAATGATTCTGTTCTTGGAGAGTAGGAAAGTTAAAATAAATAATTAATAAAGACAAATAATTAATTTAAGCATGTTTAACAATATTTATGAATTATTGAAATTAATATTAGGTTAATAAATGCATATTAATTTCAAAATTGGATTATAATTGACTTTATAGGAATGTATTTGTTTAAATTTAATTTTATTTTAATTATTTCATGTGGTCATTAATTATTATTATTAAATTATATTGATGGAATGTGTGTTATCACCTCAACTAATATTTATGGAACTATATTTTTATGGTTTCTTCGATAGAAATAAAATAACCATTAAATTATATCAAATCACCCATGTGTGAGTAAAACATATATAAAGATGCATCTTATTGGTGACTGGATGTAGTTCTAGATGGAGTGGGGGTGAAATTATCCCAGGTGATATAGAAAACAAAAGTGGAATGGTGTTGCTCATTCCACAAAAATCATAATAATTTTTTTCCTAAAGGTCAACTATTTTTCTGTATTACACTACATAAAAAAACATTAGATAAGTAATATGGCCATTCCAGAAATTGTTTTCTATCATATAAATGGTTATTTATTTTTTACGCTTTTTATATTACAATTTTATAAATAAATGAATTAAATATCAAGAATTATAAGATGGAATAAAAGAAAAATATTATGCATAAATATTTTAATAAAATGTGGTTATTAAATTATTAAACATAATAATATTTTTAAAAAGGAATGTAAAAGTATAAAATAATAAATTTTACTAAAAAAATTCAAAATCCCTGAAGTAATTATTTTTTCATTCACTTTACGTTATTTGAGTTAATATGTAACCATAATGTAAATGTCATTTAATTCCATATTTGGGGTACTTTTTAAATATCCAGATGTTAATGTAGAAAATATGGGTCAATATGACCAAAAATATTTTTTGATTAAATAGATTTAATATTTTTAAAAAATATTTTGGAGTAAACTATTGATGAAATCAGAATATGGATTTCATAATTAGGGAAACCAAATAATGGATCATGGATATTAAATATATTAGTTAGAAATACCACATAAAAAAAACCATATAATGATTTTTGTGAAAATATTCATGATTATGGGAAGAAAAATAGGGATATATACCATTATAATTTCCATGCAACAAGACATTAGGAATCAAATTGGGAGGGTTAAAGAAACAAGCAAAAATAGTGGAAAATAATAAAATAATTAAATTTAATTCAACTTTTATATTTTGGATTTCTTAAAAAATGTAAATAAATTGTATTTTATATTATTTTATTAAAATATAATGTGAAACCATGAAAATAAATTTATTATTACTTGACCTAATGGATATCTTCATTTGAAAAAAAAATCTTCAGAGGTATAGATGGTTAAACCCATCGTTACTATTGAAGAATGTAGACCACGTGTCGGAATCCATTTTACTAACCACCATCTATAGAAAATTGGAAATGTTTAAAATTATTACTATGGGAGATAAGTATATTATTCTTTATACGCATGTTGTATCCTTCCATTTTCATTGTTCATACAGTTGATGAAGTAATATAATTTCATGGATGCTTATACCATTTTTTATCTTCTCTTATAACTTGAGAATGATAATATGAGGTGAGATATAAACGATATTTTTAGTACATTGTATTATTGTGAACTATGATAAGGACTTATAGATACTAATAATTTCATCAATGTGCTACATTAAATTATTTAACTAGAAAAAAAGTTATGATTTCACTTCTATAATAAATTATCCATTAATATAATAAAATCAATAATACCAAAAAGGTTATCCTTATTCATCCAAGACCAAAGAAACATTATAGATAAATAAATAACAAGTATTTTACTTTGATTCTATAGATTGATAATGTTTTATTCGATTATTTTCACCAATCCATTAAAATAATAAAATCAATGGATATGGTTGAAAATCCAATATCCACTTCGACATCATTAATGACATTATGAATTCCTTAAAAGAGACAAATATTAAATGGAAAAGAATTTTACTTGAGGCTATTTTCATCCCACATGGTAAGAGTGGATAAAAGGGAAATTATTCTTTAACATAAAAAGTATATATCAAAATATTATACTTTATATAAATTTATTATTATATTAAATTGTTACAAATAGAGGGTTGTGTATTTTCATTTTTTACAATAATTAATGATAAAAATCTCAAAAATAGAAAGATATAGGGTTTCATCAATCTATAGTGAATTTATTGAGACTGATATTGATATTTATTGAAGATTATTACATAGATGTTATATAGGTTTTTTATGAATTGTGAGAATAATTGAATGTGCCACCACTAATGAAGAGGTTTCATGGTTTCATGAAATTATAGATAAGGATTAAGATGAGTAAATTTAATTGAGAATATGTTAAATAAAATGTGAAATTACTAGAAAAATGAATCGATTTTTCTTATTGGAGGAACCCATGTTGATGAGGTTTCATGGTTAGATAAAAACGTAATGTTATTGGGAATAGACATAGTAATGGTGTTAATTAATTTAAAGATGGAAATATTATTATTGGAATCTTTTACCTATGTTTTATATGTTTTTATTATAATTGGATCGTGAAAATAAATGTCAATTAGAATATAATATGGAGACGTATTCATTATCCCATGTATAAGGGATTGGAAAAAACATAATGAAGGAAAAAATAACATAATTAAATGAACGTACACCTTATATATTCATTTAGGTTGAAATTTTGTTTAACATAGAGTCCCTCACATAATAATACAGCTGTTTCACTATAGAGAATATATATTTGATACCGAAAAGTTTGTTTTGTGATTTTTTCTCTAGGTCTTCAATTCAGGGAGATTCTAACCATGATACATAAGTGAAATGATATAATGTTAGTGTTTTTCATATTTTACGGGTGTCTATACCATGGTTGATAAGTTCTTCCACAATCATACATCATTATAATTTCATTCCATAGTGGTTATAAATATATTTTTGAGTCTCCAAATCAATAATAATATTCTTCAATATAGGAAATGGATTAAATGATCTTCCCAATGAAAATTAAACTAGTTGATGGAAATTAACTTTTAGAAACTAACAAGAAAAATAATTAAGGACCTATTCAAGCAATGAATCATTTAATCAGGGAAAAATGATACTGATTTGATGACATGGAAGTCATATGAAATGTTTTTGATTATTTCGACATAAATTAACTACCCTTTAAAACATCAATGAGGAATATTAAATTGGTGGCAATCTATTTTTTTTAAAATAAATATGGAAATATGAAATTTAATATTATTTTGAAATTTTAATTTTAAATATAAATTAATAACATTATTTACAGAGGACTACAATTTATATTTAAAAATTGCAGACGTATAGATAATATAATAAAGAAGAGAAGAGAAAACAAGTATTTTATGATGATGAAGGGAATGGTGTTCCCCTATAAAGGATATGAACATTATAATACTCAAATGTTAATGGAGATCTATAATAATGGAATTATATAATATTTGGTTTTTTATTGATAATTTTTTGTTGTATTTGTTATTAGAGAATCATTGTTTGATTTCGTGATCAAAAGAATGTGATAATATTAGTTGAATATAAAATATATGATTTAAACTAATGATCTATATTTGATGTGGTAGTATAATTATTCTGTTCCTATCATAGAATAATGGAAATAGATGTTTCAATATAAATATCATGTAAAAATAAAGAATATTAACTACTGTAAATTTTGCTGTGATTAAAGGTAGATGTTTTAGGAGATAACTATCATCAGAACAACGTTTTTATATCTAGGAGAAGAATAATGTGCATAACTATATTTTTTTAGAACAACATAATCTTGAATTAAATTACACAAAAATAATAGAAATATCTAAGAGTTACTTTTATGTCATTAAAATGATTATGAGAATAATAATTCTATAAACTGGTACATTCACCACAGATGTGTCTAGATGCGAAAATTTGGTATTGATCATTGAGAAAAAGTTATTTTTCTAATTAATTCTATAGGTAGTGATCATTATATGGTAATTATATTATCTATAAACATTATATTATAAAAAATAAATTTCATATAGTAGATGATAGTAAAGTGTGAAAATGCATAGTGTATT
This sequence comes from Viscum album, assembly GCA_963277665.1. NCBI lineage: Eukaryota > Viridiplantae > Streptophyta > Magnoliopsida > Santalales > Viscaceae > Viscum > Viscum album. The sequence continues at coordinate 1,528,136,274 of OY728120.1, read as the reverse complement.
ATTATAAGTATCAATTTATTAAGGAAATAAGTAAAAATATTTGTGTTCCTTGTTTGTAAAATTTTACAGCTACATGTTGCATTCTGAATAATAAACCAAAGTCTAAACTTTTTTCCCACTCATGAGGGAACGTGATCATAATGAAATGTAATATGACGGATTAATAGAAAATATGTTGAATTATACTCGCACATTAATTCACCTCATCCTCCGTCAAAGGGTTTCCAATGTCCTAATAACTGTTTTCAAAGAATGATTTTATTATTATATGATATTCTAATATGGTTTTTGAAGATCTAAAATTTTGTGTTGAAATGGAATCAACTCGGAATGTTCTTATATTTAACAAAAATATTTTCTTGAAATTGAAGGATTTTTTTCACATATATTGAAAAAACATTAGGGTAGTACTTTTCATGTAATAATTTATGGGATATTATAACAATGTGAGAAGTGAATTACATATGAGGCTGATTAGTGAAACATGGATATTTAGTCATGGTCCAAATATTCCATGAATAATTCCCCTTGTGATGAAATATTCATGAATTTTTATAGTTACCACTTTTCAAAGGATATGTAGATATGATTCGAGTATATTTATGTTGAATAATATGTATTGATAAAATATAATCAGATTACATCCACTGATGAAAAATTTGAAATAATTGGAAGTCTGTATTTGAAATGTATTGTGGAAGAGTATTAGGGCATAAAGACCCCAAAGAATAAGAACAATATAAAATAATCCAAGAATAAGAGTATCACTATGGAGGTGAATAAATTCAATTCAATTTGTATTTATAATTTCAACACTATATAATACGGTTCTTGTAAAAAAAGATTAATGTTGAATAGAAAATATAAATATTTTAGGGTTGACGGTGAAGAAAATGGAAACCAAATTTCTTGGTAGATATAGATATCTTTTATTCTCCAAAATTTGGGAGATCCATGATTTAATGATAAAGATTCAATTACTAGGTATTCCATAATATATATATATATATATTAAAATTTGAGATATCAAAAATAATTTTTATTGGATATGTTTTGACTTCTAGGTATTCCATAATAATTATGAACATGAAATGGAAAGTGAAAAGTTTTTTTTTGAAAAATATATTTAATAATATAAAAGAATCATAGATATATAAATTTTTATATGAATATTAAATGTTTTATTTGAGAAATGAGTTTGATTAGAATGATAAAATTATGTAAAAAAATTTATGAAATTATAAATTTTTAATACATACTAAAGAATGTGAATATGATTATTGAGTATACTGAAAATAGATTCTCAATATTGGGAAGATATCTAATAATTGAGACATTGTTATGAAAATAAGATGGAGTTGAAAAAGAATATGGATCATTATATATATGAAATGAAGAATAAATGTGAAAATTATGGACAAAAGAAACTAAGTAGAATGATGTTGATGAAGTGTGTGATCCATGTAAGATATGGACAAGTAGTGGATAAGTGTAAAGAGAATATGAAGCCATAATGTTAGAGTATATCATACATTATGTCAAAAAACTAGATATTATTTCCATGTTAGTGATATTTTATTAGATAATACCATGTGAAAAATGTGTTCACATGGAATGGTGTCAAAAAAATAATATCTATATAGATGCTGGAATGAGTCCCTCTAATCCTATGATAAAAATGGGTTCTAAAAAATGGATGCTTAAATATATTTTATTCAAAAATTAATAAAAAAATTAATGATTTATAGAAAGGAATCATAAGATAATGTATCTTATTTAATTAAGGGATTATATTGTATACTATAATCGAATTGAGAGACAATTTTGGTAAATTTAGGAATAAATTTCCATTCATTGTTATATTATAGAGATGGTAAAAAAATTATTTTACAAGGAGTTGTAATATAAGAACGATGTGACAAAGGATGCGGAATGATTCTAGTTTATAAAATAGTAGAGATCATTTTCATATGGAAATAAAATCTGTTATAATTGAAAATAACATTAGTTATTAATAGTTGAAAAATAAATATTCAATATGAGAAAAAAAGAATAAATATGTTATTTACTTTTACATCGAGGAAATATAAGAGTAATTCATATTGATTTCATCAATTCCAATAAAAAAATGAGATACAGACTGGCATAGTATCCATCTCAAGTTGAAATATGTTTTGAAAGGATGTTGTAGATGATATATTAAAGAAAGATATTTTAATTGATTATATGAATCTCACAAGAAATATTTGTACCAACACATTAAAGATTAGTGTTTCTTCTTCAAAGAAATAGGTTAAAAATTATATTATTTCATTGAAAAATATTTTATGGAAGAGTAGAAGGATTGTGATTGATTAGTATATCCAACAACAATCCATATCAAGATAATGAGGTGTAAACCCCTATCCCTATGGTTTATAAATATTTCTATTTGATGAAATGTTTAAGTTGAGACAAAATATATGGGGTTTATTCATACAAAAGGGTTGTTAGTATAGTGATGTATGGAGATGCAATAAGTGTGAAGCTATATAAGGTTTTATTTCTCTCTATGTGAATTATATGAATACTATTTCTAGATATAAACAAATGTATTTTTAAAAAAGTTAAAGCACATATAAGTGGTATTTCTATTTTTAAAAGTTACTAAGATTTAAGAAATTGGGGAGAAACTATGAATGAAGAATTATGTTGAATTTATACATACATATTGTGATTAGATTTTTGAAATAGGTTCTTAAAATATATTGAATTTCTAAATCCAAATATGGATGTTGCATGTTATGTTTCCAATGAACTAGCAATTAAGGGACTTTTCTATGATGATAAAATGTCAATTATATATCTATAGTGTTCAAATGGCTTCAAAGAACCATTGATGATTTAGATGTATTAATAGGAATAATTTTTATGTAGTTTTAGGACACATTGAAAAATAAAATGGATTTTAATGTAATGATAAAACATCATTATTTAGGTTTTTATTTTTTATAAAACTAATAATTGGTATAAATTGATTGTTCCCAATAAATCTAAAAACATATAGACGTGGAAAATTTTTTCTAACATTATGGTTCCCTATTGTGAAAATTTCATGATGATATACTTTCTATACAAAGATATTGATATTCCATGTAATTTGGTCACAATGTTTATGGGATTGTTAGACTTATATGAAATTAGAAGATAAATATTATAATATAAAGGAGGGTAGAGTACATAAATTTGTAATATTGGTTTTCTATTATAAAGTGCTATAAATTAGTTCGGTATATGGTATGTATCACAATAATATACCATGATTTTATGAAATATCATATTTAAAATTAATGGTAATTATTTTATAGCTTTTGTTACATGTAATACAATGTTTATCATGAATTATACAAAATAACTAGTTTATATTTAACTGTATATAACATCATGTATCTTCGACAACATATGTTACTCGCAAATCTGAGACTTATCAGACAACAATTTACTATTAATATTTTAATTAATAGGATTTTAATCACCTAGAAATTGGAATGGATGAAATAAATAAAATTAAACAAATTATGAAATTTTTTCCACATTCTTATAGAATGTATTAATTGGAAACCAATTTATTAGAAGTAAATTAGTAATAAATTATTTTTTAAAAATATTATTATAAAATCAATAGTGTTTTATATAAATAAATAAAATTAATTACAGTTAATAAATTATATTAATGAAATATAAATAAAATATATTCAATATAGTTTTCAAAAATTGTAATAGGTGTTTTCTAGAAATGACATAAACTATCCAATTTTCTTCAAATAAAATATGTATTTTTTGTAAAATTGTTTCCCCCATTTGTGTGGCACACATATTATAATAAAAAATATAACACTTTTATAAATTTTATTTCATAAATTAAACATTATTTTTTGAGTTAGTAATATTAAAATTATCTAGGTGTTATTATTTTTTATTTTTCTAAGGAGTTTCATATTTAGAATTATACTTAAAAATACTAATTTTTTCTTGAACATTTACTTTTTTTATAAATAATTTTTAATGATAAATTAAATTTTAATGTTTTTATAGTGAAATTAAATAAATTATATATTTATAAATCCATTTTTTTATTTTGATCACTTTCATATTTAATTTGGGTGTAAAAACATTTCATGCGTTCGAACATTTTCACTTTAAAAACATGCTTTCTTGTCACGTCTATAGGACACATTTAATATTAAATTCAGCCATTTATATGTGTATAATTGGGAAGAAATGGATTCCATATTTTGAATCAGAATTGATTATAATTATCAGTTACCCTAAAATTAATTTTTACCAAGGTTATTAGTGAAAATATTTAATGAAAATTGATGAGATTAAGGAAAAACCTTTTTACTTATTCATTAATCATTGAATTTAAGGAGTTAAAATGACCCCATAGTGGTACAAAAACATTTTTAGAGATATATTTATATACTGAAGTCCTTATTAATTAAATTTTTGATATTATGGGACACTATTATATGAATGTCATGCAGCTAATAAGTTAATAAAATAATAGTCAAAAAAAATTCCTTTCTTACATTTAATTTCTATAAAGAAATGGGGATATGAAAATACTATATAAGTTCAGTTAAAATATTATTTTTTAATAAAAAATAATTTTGGATAACAAAATAATTTATTATTAATTTTTAGAGAGGATATAATTATATTAAATTCTTGGGAAACAATAATGATTGGATTATTTAATTATTAATTAATAAAAAAAATGATACTATAAAATATTAAAATAATTTAAAATAATATGAATCCATATGTTTAAATATTTTTGTAGATGAATATATAATTAAAAATATATTTTAATATAATATATTTTAATTCCATTACTATCTTGAAATTTTTATAATTGAAATTATATAAATAATGTCCAAAATTACATTAATTATATTCTAAAATAAATAATATTTTTTAGATAATTTAAAATCAATAAATATCAAATATATTGTAATTTTATTATTAAATGTGAATAAATATATAATATTTGCTATTCTAGAAAAAATTTATATTTTATAATGAACATATAAACCCATAAATAGGATATATATTGTTGGCATGGTTTTGGATAATGTAGTGCTTTTGCATGTTACATGCATTTTTTTAAACATTATTACCAAAACAAGTGAGATTTTTATTTTATGATATTGATTTAATATTTAATAAAATTTGGCCTAAATTTTATCATAATTAAAAATTTAATTTACTCTTCATTAATTGATTACATTGGTTAGAAAACTGGTTTCCAAAATGAAAAATCAAAATTAAAAACTATTAAAAACATATGAGTTATGGAATAAAATGGATTAAAAATGAATTGTTTTTTTTTTGTTTTGGAAGTTTTTCTCCAAAAAATCATCTCTATAATCCATTATTATTCAATTTATAGTCACATTGGAAAATGAATTCCTCAAAATAGTAAATAATGTTGAGTATTTTCATCAATGACACTCCTCCTAAACAATAAAAATGCAGTCACTCTCCCAGCTTCATCACAAGTCTAATTCATTTTGGATCATCGAAAATATGACCAAATAACATCCTAGATTCTATAACCTCATCATAGAATCCTGAATTTTGTAATAAATTGGACCAATGAAGTTCTTTTGTGCAAACCAAAAGGAGTTACCCAAAGAATATGTAACATTCATAAGTGTGCATTTTTGTTTTGTTTCCTTCACCAAACCATCCAATAATTATTATACCATTAACATATAATAACACAAGTAACCTAAATATATTTATATTTATTTATATTTAGGTTAAGAAATAGAAACACACACACTTCCATCAAATGGATTACAAAATCATCATTCGCGTGTATGGTGTACAACCGCCTCGCAAAACATTATTGTTCGGTCTTCCACTACCACCTCTCATGGTCTCGAATTATGATAAACGTATTATTAATATATGATATTTATGATATATTTAATATAATAATATATCTACATTCATTATAACATATAATTTATTTTTAAATTACATATCGTAGTGGATTTGATATCATCACTTGTCTGTACGGTGGACCACCGCCTTGGGAAGCGATGTGAATACTTATTCACTACTATGATACATGGAAGGTAATAACTATAAATATAAATAATATTTATAATATAAATCTAATAATTTTTATATTAATTAAATAAATATATTTCTCTAAATATAATATATGGTTTTCTTTTTCTTTTTCCTTTTCTCACACCTAAAATGAGATGACATCGTATGTGGACGTGTTAACCACTACCTCCGTGAAGAGATATTCTTCCTTTTAAATTGAAATTGTGATATATTTTAGAAAATAAATATAAATTATATGTTATATGTGATATAATTATCATCTTATATTGATTAAATATTACTTAATGTCTTTTAATAAGTATTAATAAAAAATGGAAATGTTACTCTTGTGTACTTATGGTCTACCATCTCCATGGTCATAACATTGGTTCATTTTTCATTACAATTAGAAAAAAATTAATTTAAAATATTAATATATGTATAAATAAGATAATTATTTAATTTATATTATCCTATATATGTTTAAAGAATATCCCATTTTACCATAGTAAACATACCTATGTAGTTTTTGACTAACAATCCGAATATTGTCAAAACATTTGATGTTTATTTAATTAATTAATAAATTATATATAACATGATTATAAGGGAAATAAAACTAATAATAAATATTTATAATTTTATAATAAAATTATAAAATAAATATTATTTTTTATTTCATGAAGATAATGAACATGAATTATGATTCATACTCAACATAAGTATTATTTCTCATGTGACTTCTATTTTTGAGAGATAAATGCCATTTTCAAAAATTCTCATATTGATTGGTGTATATAATAAACATGAATGTATTTTATGGTTATTTTCCTTAAATTTAATAGGATTTATATATCAATTTTAGGATCTCACTTTCGTGTGGTTTATGGTTTCAAATTTACAAAAAGGGTATTGGATTTTTATCACAATTTGCAACCATTCAAACATGTGTTGTTTTATAAACCTATACTAATTTATGAGGTGTATATGAATCCCCTTTTAAAAGTAATACTATGATTCTATTTATAATAATGATATTAAATTTTTATTTTAATGATACATTTTCATGTGGTTTATGATATAACGTTACAAAAGTGGTAAATAACATTTGTTACATATTCATTATTTATCAGGATTGTGTAAGATTTAAAATCTGATATTTAAATATTATATTTATCTTGAGATATATTCCCCATTAGTTATTAATGATAATTTCAGTTAATTTTAACATTTATTAACTTTATGGAAGGAAAAATGTTTTATAATCTTTTTAAGAACATCATACTTCAATTCAATTTTCTGTAAACAATCATTGTTGTTTCAAAATGATGTTTTCAAAATATGTTTTCAAATTTTATTTCAAGGGCTATTTTATAATAATATTTAAGGGAAGGTATTTTAATATATATTTTATAATTTTATTATAATATTTTAAAAAAAAATTTATATGTGGGATGTTTATTTTCAAAGATAATGGTTTTAAATATTTTTCCTATTTTTAGAAAATGATTTATAAAATGGGAAGGGTATTTTCCTCAAAATGTTTTTAATTACCTATAAATGCAATTTCATTTATCCAATTTTGGAAACACTTTTTTCTAACATATACTCTATTAGGGATATTATTTTATTTAAAATAGCCTATTTCATTCTCTTTATGAATTAGTATTGTTTCAAAGAGATTTCCAAGGAAGCCATTTCTTTCCCATTGGTTAATTATTTTTCAAAGAGATTATCATAGTAAACATTTCCTTCCAATTTTTTAATAATGATATAAAAGTTATAATAAATTGTTCTATAAGTTTTATTTATGTTCTATTTATTGGTCATGTTATATGATGGGGCATCCTAGATATCATCCAGTGATCCTATTACAACATAGATAATGGGGTGTCCCAAATTGCAACAAGTGAGGCCATAATAGATTTTATGATAGGTTGGTCCATATATTACTTCAGTAAATAGGATAATGTACCTATTCATGATAAGTAATAAGGAGGGATTAATTTAAATGGTTCTCCTATGGACATAACGAGGATCTAGTTATTTCTAATAGGGGATTAACCTGGGTTATAAAGATAAATTTACAATAATACAACAATGTTATTTATTTTTCCGATGAGATTATAATGTTTTTCATGTTGAGGATTGATATCACATTGATCATGATTATGGATTATTATGATTCATTAATTTTATAATTTTTAATTTTTTATTATCAAGGTATTCATGGGATTGAGTTATTTCATGATTCGCTCAGGAACATTGAATATGATTTCATAACCCTATATAGTTTTTATTTTAATTGACGACATTCCATTTTTAATTCTTATGTTTACCCTTAATGATCATTTGATCTCCCCCTTATTATGTTTCAATTTCCCCGGTTTTTAAATAATGGTGTTTGATGAGTTATTTAGAGAAGGTATTTCATATGGATGTTGATGATGTATTAATGTTGAAAATGGGTTTAGCTATCTATTTTTTCCTTTTCATTTTGTATGGCTTGGAAGTAAAAATTTTCACACCCATATCAGTAAAAAATATATAAATGTAATGCCTAAGATATCATAATTGGATCTAAAAGTTTTGGACCTATTCTGTTATACTCACACTATAATATATAATTTTTTATATAATAATAGTGTAGTTTGATATTTATTGATTTCATAGGAAGATTATGCCTATTTAAAAATTAAATTACAATTTTAAGGTGATGTATGAGAAAAATTGAGTTATATTGATATTAATGATTTCATTAGAAACTCTGCTTTCCCTACACTCAGTTACAACTCAATAGGCTTAGACATTTTTTGATGGGTCATTTTCAAGTTGTAAATTCACTCAATGGAATTCAGTTTTGTTAGATGATACTATTAGTGAAAGTGAACTAGATATTGAATTAAAAATGTCAATTTCTGTTGTTGTTAAATAAAAATTGAAGCCTTATATAAATGGATATTACTATAGTGAATGATAGAATGAGTTATTATTAGATACTATAATAAGGGTGGATATAATGAAATAATTAAATATTGATTTGGAGGAACATTTAATTTTATTTCCAAAGGGGGGGATTTATTCATTAATTATTGATATTTGGATATTCATGGATTATAAAAGAAATCAGGACAATACAGTCTCATTTTCATATTGTTCATGGTATTTATGTAACAATTGTAAATAAAATAAAAATTTGTATATTCTTACATCTAGACGGTTGTATATTGAACTTTATGACAATAATTAAAGCAATATATATGAAAACGCATGATAGGTGTTTTGATTAGTATATAATAAATTTACTATGTAATATATTAATAGTTATTTAATATAAATAAATATATGTGAAGTATGGGAATTATGATTTGTTATAAAATACTCATGTTCTATAACATTGGAAGTGGTTGAATGGGTTGATGAATTCATTATGAAATGTGTGCTAAAGACATTCAATTACTAAATGATTGTAGAAAAGTGTATATTATAGTATAATTAATGAGGATTCGTGGTCGTATGAATGTAGAATGATAATGGTAATACCCATGGAAGTGGTTTGGAGTTATTTTATGTTGGATATTTTTTAAAGGAATAATTACCATGTGTTAACAAAAAATTTGGTGGTAAATTTTGGATACTATTAGGAGATGTTTGCTGGTATTTAATACAGAGAAGAAGAAATTTTCCATGCCAAGGGAGATAATCCACACCATAGTTAATGATAAAATATATAAATTTAAGGATATTGTGATATATAGAATAATCAATTCGACAATAGTATTATAGCTCATGTTTCCAACACAAGAAGAAAATTGGTTTTTCTTATTGAATTTATTTTTTTCAACGAGTAGGATATTTTTATTTTTCCCTTTAGGTATTCACGTTGTAGAGATACTGGGTATCCAATATAGGTAAAAATTTTCTATTTTAGTGTTTCTAGGATCATAAGGATTTAAACACCATGGTTGATTTGATGTTCCGTAATCATTAATGATTTGATATTTTTTTCATTGGGGGTATGTCCATTTTTTATAATCTATCGTGGTTAATATCTATAAGTCATTGTAATTTAAATATCTCCGCATCATTGACTATTTTCTATACTTTGAGACAAGGATTAAAAGATATTCACACCACATGATACAATTCCACCCTATAAATTTCATCAAGGCTTATGTTTTATATCACGTGAAAGTTTATGGCATTCATTCCATTATAATCACTTCAAACTATAAAAGAAATAAGAAGTTTGAAATTAATTATTCTAAACCAACCATCCAATCTATGAATGATTTATTCCATTAATGGATTATGTAACATGGGAAAACATATGAAAATTTGATGTGTTAGTAGTTATATAATAATTCTATGACCATTTATACATTATTTAACATTACAGTTGAATTTTAATGAATATGATCAAATTTTATATGTTCTAACCGCTATAAGAAAATAATGAAATTTACAAGTTACATGTATTTTTAATTTAAAATATAATATTTTAATTATTTATTATATATATGAAGGATTTATCTTTATATATGTTATATGTACAAACAGAGATATAAAATTCAAGAGATGAGATAGGGAATTTATTGTTTCAAGAAGAATAGAGGTACTACGTGTTCCCAATGAGGATATAAAAAAATTTGGGGCTACAATATTTTTGAAGCATAACATAAAGGGATTTATTAAAGAGTTTTATAGTGTATGGATCCTGTTGATATTATAGAAATCATTAAATAGTAATTATTTACAAAATGTATAGAAGTATTGTGTTCATATTCATGGATGATCATGTCTATGGTTTATAAAAAATATTGGAATTTTAAGAAGTTGATGATTTGTTGTTTGAAAATCCAATAATAATATACATGGATGGTTCAGTATTCTTATCTACGAAAACTAGGGAGTATTATATCTTAATATTTTTCTTGATGTTATAATTTATTTTCAATGACATAGATCTCATATGAATGACTTTTACCTAACTAGAAGAAGAATTATGTGTCACACTAGAATTTTTATAAGCATATACATCAGGAATCATATGATGATGAAATCAGGGAAAGATCCATGAAAAATATTAAAATCATTAAAATAACGTTTGTACATATAGTTTTATAATATGATAAATTTCCTGAAGTTTTTCATAAAGGAGAAGAATATGTAGTGAGCCTCAGTATGAACTTATTTATCACTTAAAATTATATATGATCAGATCCTTTTGTTGAAGTTTGAGGTTTTTTATGCTTAGATTATCCCAATGTATTATGTCCAAACAAACATTGAGTTGTTTTGGATCAAGGTATACAAGCATAAGGTTGATTGAATTCGTTGAGGGAATCACATTAACGGTTGTAAAAATTAAAAAATATTAATGTTCCTTCAAATTCAAATTCTCTATCATTGAGTTTTTTTATAATTATTTAATTATATATTAAATTGGGTTCATTCCATAAATTGAATAAGATCATAATGATAATTTCAAAGAATCGATAATATAAATGATAATAGATTATATTGAAACCATAATTCACCCTCGAGATTTCCTGGGTCCATATAGTAATTTTTCTGAAACACTTTTTTAGTATATATTTTAAAAAAAATGTTCAGAATAATAGAAACAAGTAAGTATATAAATATTTAAATATTTAATGTGAACTGTAAATTAAATATCAGATGTATGATTCCTAAATCAATCTGTAGAGATGGAGAACTATTATATTTCTTGGTGGAAAGATTCATGGTTAAATATTATATTTTACTTATTATTACCAAAATGATTATATTATTTTATATTAATGATATAGTGAGTAATTTTTTCAATTCATTAAATATATATTTTTATACTATTTTATACGTAAATAATTGTTCAAAATACTCCAATAAATCAAACCTGAAATAATGATGAATAATATATATGACTCAATTACATAATTGTGGAAAATGATTCATTCTCCATGTTTTGACTATAGTGATCCAAGATAGTCTTTCAGGTTTTTTTTCATTGTCGTAAATCTATTTCAATTTTTATCAATGTCTATGATGTTTGAGTGAGATGTTTTGAAAGATTGGTAAGCTTATAAGTTGAACATAAATATTGTTTCTTATAGTGTTTGATATATATATTGGTATAATTTTGTTCAAGTTGTTTTATGTATTCGATGTAGAGTATTTTCATTTTCACCTAGCATAGAACGTAGTTTTTTATCCCTTATTATGAATCTGGATGCTCATGGTTTGTGTATGTGACCACATATAGAGTACGTAAAACCCAAAAAGGATATTCTTTTGAAGACAAGTACTGATTTTTTGTCCATCAAAAATTAAATTATCCTCAAAATCATGGATAACATATAATGACAAAAAAAATGGGTCATTTTCTAAAGGAGACAATGTTTCAGATCATATTTCATGGATTTAAGTAGATGTTATGGGGGATAGTTTATGAAAGGGATTAAATAAAAATTTATTTTAGATAGTTTTACTAATTTATTTGACTAAAAATATACTAATAATAGAATCATTTATGATTAATGAAAATATTAATATTAAATGGAGTTTCATTTGAAAATTGGAGAATTCTGGATAACCATATCGTAATGTGAGTATGCATATCTAGATCAATCTTTGGAGTGGATTGGCTTATGAAATTATAAGTTCTATAAAGAATAGTGAAAAGAAATCCATGAAATAGTTTTATTGAAGAAACTCAATAACTATTGTACCATGTTGAAGATAATATATCACCTAATGAAAATGGAGTTTTCTAAAATATAAGACAACAAGAATAGTGTTCTAGATAACATTTTATCTTTGTTAGTTTTTTGACACAATATTTTACAAATCAATATAATGTTGTTTTATAATGAAAAATGAGCTTATTAGGGCATTATATTCGGTAAATCATGTTGAATCATACCATTAATATTTAATATTATGATGAAGTTAATTATATATCATTAAATTGATGATTAATTTATCTAGAGATATGATAAAGGGTGAGTTATTTAAAATGATGTGATGGACTCATTGTCTTATCCATAAATACATCATAAATGAATTTCACAAAGAATATTGTTTCTAGGGAAATGCAATTTTAATCTAATAAATACAGTGAATATTTTTATATTATAGTATATACAATATATAATCATCATATGCCCGATGGACCATACCTTAGGGGTGAACTATGTAAAAAAATTATGTTCAATATTTGTAATATATTTCAATGTTTTTGATATGTTAATTATATTTAAATAGATTTAACTGGTTACAAAAATCATGGGAAAATTTATATCTAATAATATTGAAACATTTAGTATGTGATTCAACCTTACCCACTTTTGGCATCCTAGTGTACAAAAAGTAGAATTAGAGAAGTATTACAAGCATTAAATATGCCCTATGATGTTATGTATAATGAAATGAGTTAATATAAAAGGGATTTAGTGAATGATTATAATAAATACAACATTTTAAATATCATTATGTTAATATAACTTCTATCACATGGATTGTAAATTTTATCTAACACCATTGATGAGACTCAAATTTGTGATCTGAGTAGAGAATATTTTAATGATTCATAAATAAAATACAATATATGGATTTCAAAGATAAAAATAATGCAATCAAAGATCTATCAGATTAGATATATATGTATGTGACGAGTAAAACCCATGAAAGTTTATGTCAGACAATATATCCAAAAAATATGAAGGTGTAGTTAGTTGATGGATCAAAGAAACAAGTTATATATCTTATATTTAATGATTTGAAAATTATTCATAATAAAAATATTGATATATTCGTTATCTAAATCTTTGAGGATAATAGAAATATTTGGGGTGATTGGTGATGAATTTAAGGATATCGATATAGTAAATAAAATTAAATATAAACATCTATATCTATATAATCGAAAATAATAATCTCTTCAATAATTTACTTAAAATATATTGATTATCAATTGAGCATCCTAGTATCTTATGAAATAATGTTATATTTTTAAAGAGAGTCTAGTCAATCAATAAATGCGGTAAATTTCAATACAATGTGAAAAATTTACATTACTAAAAGGTATTGAAGATGTAGAATATCTGAATGATGACTTCATGTCTCTGGGGTATATAAAATTCATGACAATAAATATAATGTTTCCTGTAAATACACCCTCGACATGTTTTTGATGTTGTCAAGTATGGAACATTACAGTAAAGAGATCGTTACATTTAGATGATGATGAATGCGAAGTAGAAATCATGTAGAGTCCATAGAGGAATTTCCAGTGAAAAAATTTCATCAAATAAATAAATAAAATTCTAGAGGAAGTGAATTGTAAAAAATGGGGAAAGAGGTGACAGATACATTATGGGTAAAGCTGAAATAAAGTTTCTATTTGATGTTGAATATACCATTATCGTTATAGTTTTAAAGTAATATCCTACAAAGGAGGACGTCAATGAACTAGAAGGTGCCTTTAGTCTCATGGGGGACGATGAGGGGTCCCTTGAAGAAAATGACCTCCAAATAAATAAAAATACATATTTTTAAAAATAAGTAATTATATAAATATGTTGATATGGTTTATATAGAGATTTTACTATAGTAAGAGGAGTAAAATAATCGATTTTTCTTCCATGATAATTCAAAAAATATTGGGTTATCAATTATTTTAATTATTATTTAAAAGTATTAATCAAGAAGGTTTAATCCATGTAAGAAGAGGTTGTGAATCTTCTAAACAAATTATATTCTAAAAAAATAATGTGACCCAAAAATAAAATATATGTTTTATGTTGTTAGTATATGGAAACTAATAAAAAGAGTCAGGTGATAATCAAAAGGTTCCAATAACATTAATAATAATCATTAATCCAGATATATATGTAAAATTTATATTCGGTTTTCAGTCAAAAATTCTAAAATAGAAACAATGTTGGATAAAATAACATGGCAGCATAATTTTGGGGGTTCTTGGGTCAAATTAAAAACCCATGTTATTTAGAAGATGACCACTCCTATAAAAGGAAACAATAGAGAGTAAAATAATCCCCAATACTCAAGGATTTAACAATGATTTCCATGATTTTTTATAATGTATATGGATTTTTGGAGGAATGAAGGGGAGATTATATAACCCATTTAAAAATTTAATTTCTATGGAAATATTTATTATACCATGTCTTACTATAATGTATCATTTAGATATCTATATTCCAAAACTCCAAAAACTTATTAATGAATAATGAGTTCATATCCTTCTTCAAAAAGATTAATTACTTTATATAAATATTTCATTCTATTTTATGACATTGGGAATAAATCATGGCAGTAATAATGAGTTGTCATGAGCAATAAATCTATTAAACAATGTAGTCAGTGAATACTGAAATTGGTTGGTGAAAAATATATCCAAGATAATTCTAACTAAAAGAGATGTATCTTAGCACTTTTGGTGTAACAAGTTAAAATATTTTGACTGATATATGGTTTCTATGTTATTATATTGGTCTATGATACTATGTATTATAAATATAAGGACAATTTTTTTATATTCTTTATTGATAAAACACATAAATGATTATAAAGTAACATTATATAAATTAAACATAAAATTAAAAAACATTCATATATCTTTCCAGATTAATCAACTATCCCTTCATCATATTCTAGTGAAAGAAAAAACATAATAACAAGTGATATAAATCCACATAATGGGAAATAACATAACAGAATATATCTTGAGTATATAAGGAATTAAAAATATATAATAATGAATAATGAATACATATTACATTTAATAAATAAATTTTGTTTTAAAATGTATCCATGTAAAATATCAACATAACAACAGCATGTATAATAATAACTAAAATATTAGCAATGGAGATTTATAATTTTGGACATCATTATCTGATCATCAAAATATTGTTCCAAGACATTATAACCTTGATATCATGGCCTTGTGCAAATACATTTCATTAAATTGGTAGGTACACTAAAAAAACATAACTAATTAGGATAACTATTATTCTAAGAAACATTTCAATGCATAAATGGGAATTATGTAATCGAACCTAACCCCTCACTTACATATGTCCAATGCATTCTTCATATATATTGTTGATAATATGATATATAATAAATATACCTAGTCAAAAAATAAGTATCATATTGAATCAAGACAACATGAGCTCTATACACCACAATTAAATTAAATAAAATCATTAAAATGTTTCCTTCAATTAAATATGTATATTGAAATTGTATATATTTAAAACAATTTCTATGTAGTAGAAATTAAATTTAATATATCAATGATATTGAAAATATGGACATAAAGTATAAAAACAATTTCCATTTAATAATGGAGAGTGATAGAGAATAATATCAATATAAATTGAAAGGTCATAAAATTAGAAATAAAATAAATATATCACGAAACGATGGAAGATTCAAATTGATTCATCATAAATTATGTTTTGAAATAATGAAACTTATTTTGAGAATTAGATATGAAAATAGAAGTGAAAAATTTAAAGACATTATTTATAATTCATTCGTATATTTTCTACAATAATAATGTTATAAATGATTTCTAAAATTCCATTAAACCATTTAGAAAAATTGATTTTTTATTTTAATAAAAAAAATTAACGAATATTTGAAAAATTTTAAAATTAAAAAAATTTGACACATGTAAATAATGATAAATAGAGAGAAACAGTCAAATATGTAGTAAAAATCATTCAATTGATACATATTTTATTAAAATTCTGTTAATAATATTTTAAGAAATGAAAAATATCGTGTTTATGAAAACATGAAACTATTAATTTTAAAAAAATTATGTTTAATTTTAACTATAGAATAAATAATCCATTACCAATAATATAAATGTTGAAAATAAACTCAAGGAAACAACTTGAAAAATAAGTGTACAACGGAAAATTAGTTTATACATAAAGTGGAAATACGATTGGTTTTTTCATAAAAAATCATTAGGTCATTGAATTCCAATGTGAAGAAAATTTGAATATAACATAAAACCCCTTTAAAAATTTATTTTAGTATAAAATAGATTTTCTTTGTGATGAAATAAATCATATAATTCTTTCAATATAAATTTAAACATGAAAAATCCCAAATAATTGGGGGATTTTAAAAACCCATATTTGTATTAAATGAAAATGAAATTAACCCCCATTAATTGAAATGGAAATAACTAAAACTCTAAATACCATTAAGGATGTAGGATTGATAATATAATATTTCAATGGGGTAGTATATACAATACATAAAAGATACATGGTGTATAATGTAAAATATGTCTCGTTGGAGTGATATAGACAAAAAACCCCATTATCATAGATTATTGCATGGACTAATATATCATATCATCCCAAATAATAAAAATTAATTTCATTAATAAATTCTGGTGAAATATTTATTACATATTATTTTTTAATGCTATTTTATAACCCTTTTTCATCCATTAATATAATAGTTATTTATTTATTTTACCACACAAGTCTGTTCGATCAATTTATCCAATATTTATTCTTAATATTTACCATGATTACATTTGATATGAAATAGTTATGTAAACTAAATAATTTTAATAAATTCATGGATATATTTATATTCATTATATATAATTTTAAAATCATCAATTCAATGAGGTAATATAAAAAAATCACATTGCTTCATAGAGGTAATAGACCACACATACACATGAGTGACTTTTCCATTTTACAATAAATGGAAGGGTAAAAAATTAAGTGATATAATATATTTAAATAAACATATTTAGGTTATAATTATAATATTAATTAATTAATTTCATCTTTATAACTGTACAGGTAATTAATGGATGAAAAAAAAATTAGACGTCTATAGGGAGACTGTACTCTATAAGTACACATGAGCAATGTTTTCATATTCGAAACGATGTAAAGGATATATAAAATGTATGATAACTTAAAATAATAACTTCCTAGTGTGTTCAATATCATTATTTAATTCTTTTAATATGGTTGTATATTTTTTGGGGTATTAGGATGAAAGTTACATGAAAAATCATTGTAAGATCGTGTACCTAATATTTGGGTAAACTCATTTGGTTATTTCCTTAAGCATTATTAAAGGTTTGTTTTATTATAGACCAAAACCTCTAGGGTAAGAAAAAATAATACTGGTATGGTATTTTGGTAGCTATTGGGTAGTATTAGTTTCTAATGAAGTGTATAGAAGAGAAAAATAGACCTTCGGTTTTATAAGTGACGTTAGTTGAAAATGAGTAAATACATGAAAAAATATTATATATTATTTTTATTACATGAGTCAAGACATGTAAATTTTTTATTGTTTTTTTTATAAGGATTTCAAGGATTTATTAAATTTAAAATTTTGATTTAATCACATAAAAAGTGTTATTAAAATACCATTCCATATATTTTTATGCCTTTCAACTCATTTGGACTTTAACAGAGATAAAAAATATTTACCATGGATACTATTCATTATGACCATTAATTATGTTATATTTGATACCTAATATAAATATTTTTTCCCAAAAATAGAATCAATATTATATTAATTAATTTCAAAATTTGGTTAAAATTACATTTAATGTAAGTACAGAAAATGAAACATAAAACTAGTTTTGGAAAATTCATGTTTATGAGAAAAAATATATTTTTCCACAAAATAACATATAATGTTAATTATAATAGAATTATTTTTATTAATAAAAATATAAGGATACTTATTTGATTATAAAAAAATAAAACTATTTTTTTATTACTTCATCAAAATGGAACAATAAAAAATTATTTGAATAAAAACATTACGTAGATTTAAAAAATGATAAAAAATGATTTATAATATCAAAATTATATATTTAATTTTATTATATTACTTATTATATATTATTATATTCAATAAAAAAATTCATATTCTTTTGTGCTATTCTTATATCCTGGTAATAACATAAAAATAACAGTATTTCTAGTATCTGTGTTTTAAATAATACAAAAAAAATTCATCTATTTCAGAAAAATACCAAAATACACCCTAATATAATATTCATCTATTCATATAAAAAAATTTATTTTATCATATAAATTTATAAATAAATATAATAAATTACTAATATAGAAGGACAAGATGCCTAAAACCAATTTTAAAATACTTGTTTTTTTGTAAAATAATATTCATTTATTCCCAATCGTTGCCTAATTAGAAAATATAAATGATTTTAAAATAATTTGACTTAATATATTATCAGTAATATTTTTTTAATTATTAATACATAGATACTATTATAATTGATTAATACAATAATTCATCCTCATATTAAAATGTATTTCTGAAAAATATATTCTTTTGAATCAAATGTTTTCATCATTATTTATATCAAATTTATAATCAATATAATAATGATTATTAATTATTTTAAATGTAAAAAATTAATTTTTCAATAAATTCAATACTCTTAATAAGATTAATTTATCTTTTGAATGAAAATAAAAAACTTTCCACAAATCTACTTTTATAGGAAAATAACCCTATTAAAATTATTTCATACCATTTACCCCCGAGTATTATGTAATTTTTTATCACATTGTATATTCATAATTTATTAAATTTTACCTCAGATATTTGGTATATTTTATTCTAATTTTTTGTTTTTGGTTTATCACATTGTATTTAATATTATATTTATTTAGAAAACACCTAATAATTTATTTTCGTATTATAATTTGGATGAATAAGTATAATTTTCTTTCAATAATAAAACTATGAAGTGCATAACCAAGGTGAAGAATGGACACCATATAAATTTATTAATTGGACAGACCCCCAAAAAAAATATTTTTGACATTATAGAAGAAAATAATACATTAAAAATAAATAATGAAATTAGTGCAAAAATGAAGATATGGTAAATGAAAGAGTGTTTATAGTTAACACAACAATGATTATATAAAAAATCGTTCATTAGATAGTTAATAATAGAGTAGAATGTAATGATGTCAAATTTATTGAGGATAAATATGAGAAGAATTGTATAAATAAAAATGAATGTATTTTTTGTCACGATGAATAATAATATGATCAAAATAATCAATATCATAATGTTATGGAATTTTTGTTAAATGGTACCAAAAGGATAAATCTGATGAGGATATTCTCTGTAAGAAAACATCCCACACCTTGTATTATGAATATAATAATAGTAATTGATAAATATAAAATTATATTTGACCAATATTCTCCAACTCAAATATGTAAAATAAGATATCTAGAGAATGAAAATTTATTGTCCATTCTGCATTCAAATTCATTTAATCAAGAATAAAAAGTGGAGTCCTTTATTATATACATGAATCAATAATTGAATCAAATTGAATAGAAATGAAAATTTTCTTTAGATGATATTCTATATAACCATAATATGATGAGAAGAAAATTGATCTTTAGGAAAAAATTTGATGAGCATGGAATGTTTACCCAAAAAAAATTAAACCATATTAAGAAAATGATATGACCAAATTTAAGGCACTAATGTTGAATAAAAATTTTATCTACTGCCTTGACTAGAATCAATTAGGATATTATTGGATATGGAAATTATATGAGGATTTTAGGTCTATTGAATTGATTTCGAAAGAACATTCTTGAATGATGTACTTTATCAGGATGTTTATATTAATCCATAATAGGGTTTCTAGAAATTGGGCTACAAAACTATGTTGTGTCAATTAAAGAATATCTTCTATAGAAACATAGTAACTATGGGTACGGTATAATTTACATGACTCATACTTGAAATTTATGGAACTTAAATGGGGTGTTTTCAACTATAATTAGTATATGATATATTTTTAATATGGAAAATTCATTGTTACATTGTTTGTGTATGATATAATATTTACAGAAGAAAATATAAATTACTGGATGAATTATCTATAATGGTGATCTCAAAATTTAAAATTTCTATGTTATTATCACTCGTTCATGTTCTAATAATCCATGTGTTTCATGGAATGAAATATAATTTTGACTCTTCGAAAAAGGAATGCACGAGAGACACTGAAGAAATTTGTCATGTGATCATCTGAATTAAATTCAACCCCAATTATGCTCAAAACCAATCATGGGAAGCATGATAACTGAAAATATTGGGATACCACATTTTTGAGGATTATTAATAGGGGATTAACTTATTTCACTATGAGATGAATTTTTATTTTTATTACATTATGTTAACATAATTCCCAAGTAAAATTGAATGAAGGGAAGCTTGAAAATTTTGATTGGATCATGATGAAAAATGAAGGTACTCTCAATTTTTTGTTTCTATTTTCTGCAATTAAATAACTTCAATGATAGATTATTTATATTTTATAATGGGATTATGATATTATAGATAAAAATTATATATATGTTGAGGGATTTATTTTTTTCTATAAATGTGATGGATGGATGAAATAAACTAGCAATTTATATCACTATGTATAGTAGAAGAATAAAATACCCTATAAACTAAGACCTGGAACCATATTTTATGGATAATGAAAAAGATTGAATATATTTTGAATAAAGTGAATTAGAAAATTTTGATCTACAATGACAATAAGAGTATGATCCATATGAAAATTAATATCATTAAACTCCCTCATAAAAAATATAAAAAACACGTATCACATTATCATTAAAAATGGAGAGCTAGGAATGATCAAAATAGAATATTTTCAAACTATTTATAATCTGGAATACTTCCCTACTACAACAATGAAAAAACAAATTTTTGAGAAACATCAGTTGCACAAGGGTGTTAAGCCACCTCCCAGGGCATGATGGGGTTTTGAAATTCCATAATCTTTAGTGTATATCTTTGATTATATTTTTTATTTTTATTTGAAGGTTATCTGTATCCTTAGAATAGTTTAATAAAGTGGTTTCATCACAAAAATCACATTGTCCTCTATGGGTATACTATAGTTTGAACTTAGTGAGACATATTATCCATTTTTAAAGGAAAGAGAATAAAAGGGGTTCTATAATGAGGAATTTCATGAGATATGGAATCCTTTCATATATCTTGTTTTCTAAATAATTTTCTCCAAATGTATACTTATAGTGTTGAAAGTGAAATTTTAAAACTTATAATAATAATTAAATCATTTGTTTCAGAATAAATTTCCCTTCGGATTTCAAAAAAACCTCATGTGAGAGAATGTTGAATCCAAGTTCATCTAAGATTGTATTTTCATTCTTTTTGAGTATGTTATTAAACATTATTGGGGAGATATGGTTCAAGTATGTTTTTTAGAGACATTTTAGATGTTATGGAAAACTATATGGACTTTATCATAGTTTATTAGGTTGATTCCACAAATTTTATATTGTTTAAATAAGCCCATGATGTAAATAAGATAACACAAATAGATTTTTAGGAATCAGGGAAAGTTAGTTTATTTACCTAGAGGTGGTGATTTTGTGTGAGCATAAATTTAAATAATCATAAGATACATGGTTATTTTTAATGATTTTAAAGTGATTATTTTAAAATATGAGGCATTATTTTGTGAGGATAGTGTAGGATGGATCCATATAGCATTTATGGGTGATAGTTTTTAATGGATCTTAAATGTCTTATCATTGATTAATGGGCATTATGGATGTGTTGGATTATAAATACCATGCTATTTCCATAATTTGGGATCAATGTGGTGTTTAAGATGATATTTTGTTTTATTGAAAAATCATAGAAGTTATGTTTACATAAATGTATGTTGTTTCAACAATGTAATATCAATCAACAACCAGGATGGGATTGTAATGAAATGTGTTCCAAAAACTATATAATGAATCTGATTGTGAAGTAGTTTCCATGTAGTAGTTCATTAAGCATTGTAACATATAGTGAATAGTTTCACATTTACTAAAAAGTTTTGTACATGAGGCATAGTACACGGTGAATAGAGTTATGCATAACACTTCACATCAACATTTTTGTTCATATATTAATTTACAATGTAATATTTACTGTTTTTTATATTGATTAAGGATAACATAGGAGAGTCGTCATTTGGATGTCATGGTGAAATATACTGATAAAATTTATAATAATGATGATTTGGCCTTCATGATATTAAATTGGGGATGATTTAAAAGAGAATAATGAGAAAGGAGGGTTCTAGGAAATTCATCTTAGAGATTCAATGCACTATCAACATATATAGTATAATTATTGTTTCAATGGAAAGGAGTTACCATGCGTAAGTAATTTGAATCCAAAAAATCTAGTGATTCATTGTTGATTATAGTATAACAAGCACATCATTAGTGTATTTTTCTTGGACTAGCCCTTAGTGGTGAACCTAGTATAAAAGGTTGTGCTATATTTTATTTTTTTTAATTCTATGTTTGGGTAATGTGCATAATAATCATATATGTTTATAGAGTTTTTACTAGAGTGGGGAAAATATCCATTTAAATAAAGTGAAATATTTTACACTCTGAATCACCTATACCAACTCTAGGTGTCCAAAGGTAAAAAATTTATATAAAACAGACAACAATTGAATTGTCTATATCTAAAAACGTTTTCTAGTATGTATTGATCTATGAAACTAGGTATAAAAATAAACTAATTGTCATATTTTATCAAAAAAACCCAAATATATTTTAGAGTTAGTTCATAAATGTTATGTAACCAATTATAAAAAAAATCTAGAGGAAATATTTTATAATCAAGAGATTCCATTTAGAAATTTTACAAATTCTCATGGATGTAAATGAGTGAATTTGGTAAGGGTATATTATCCTCTAAGATGGATTTTTGGAGAATATAATTCCATGTAATAGTGGATCATATATATCTTGTGAAGTTATGTCCAATGTTGAATTTTTAATATACACATAAATATATTTATTTTAGTAAAAGTAATAACAATGATGAATCATATATATATTTTGAGTTATACACATTTTTTTCCTAAGATATGTTCTGAAAATACAAGTGAAAAAACTAAACAAAAGAAATATATCAGGATTAATGAATATAATATTACTTTTTATATGATGATAATATATTATTTCGAATCACTAGGTGTTTGATGGGAACTATTTTTAAAACATACTAATTTCCAATTAAATACATTGTTCATCTAAATTATTTATCCTATTGCAAGAGAGGAAATTCACATCACAATGATATAAAGGTATTAGCAAAAAACAAAAATATTTCAATACGGTTAATATATCTCTTTAGAGATAGTGGGATTATACTTAACTCAGAGAAGTGTAAGGATCTGTATACACATTATTAGGAATAGGACCACTAGACATCACTTTTTGTAGTTAGTATAGTTATTCATGAGACACATACTACATAAAAATTAAAAAACAATGATATGGTTTATATACACAGTGGTTGGGGATACATATATATTCATTGATAATAATGATTTATAAAATTAATTAAAATATAGATACATGATAGATATAACATATATATATATATAAATTTATTAATGGATTCAATTTACCAAAAATCATGGTCATTTCGTGTATTATTTTAATACATTATATTACAAGTGATTATTCAAGAGAATCTAGGTATGGATAGCATGTGTGTTTTCCAATGGAGCACAATTTACTACCAAATTAATTATAAAATTTATTTAGATAGTATGAGAAAATAATATTTAAAAAATCTTCCAACTAAATTGATTTTATTTTTAATAATTCTATAATTTCCATATGATCATTATATTTGGAAAATGATTATCAAGTCCACCTCCCTTTGTGGAAATGTTTAGGAAGATGTGTATATGGTATGAAAAATAAAAAGACCTTATGGGACATATCTATATAGAATAGTTAAAATGGATTAGAGATATCAATAAATCCCATTAATATAATCATGTTAAATAAATCCATTTTTGGATCACAAAAACACACTAATTATAGACAAATCATTTGGTATGATGAAATTACGTATGTATATAATATGTTTGTGGGAGTAATATTGTTTTTTAATAAAGATATGTAGATAACATATAGAAAATAATGTTTTGTATTACGCGTTTATTAAGTCTAAAGAATAATGTTTTCCATGAATTAAATGAAGTAACAACCTATTATTATGGAAAATATATACAAAAATTTATATATAGGAATGATAAATATTTTTTTTAATATATATTACCTAAATATTATTTAATGAAATATATACTGATTCAATTCTAAATTGTTTCTGATATCACATGGAATACAATGTTTCCAAGATAGCATGTATTAGGGTAAGAAGTTATTATTGAGATACATAAAATTTCACAATAATAGGTTCTATGAATTTATCTCATGTACCATTGAAGGTAATAATAGTTGACATATTTTATACATGATTCAAGACAAGTGATTATCAAACCAAAACTACATTGAATTACACTTATAAATAAGAGATAGGACTAGACAATGTTTTATCGGATGAGTTCTTCATGTTGGGAAGATGTTAGAATATTAATGATCAATTGAATTGAGATATAATAATTATTTTGATAAATTTAATCTTGTATTATAGTGAGGATAATAAATATGAAATTCAAACTTATTACAACCACTTGTTTCCATATCTACTATATCTGAGTATATTGCCTCTTTTAATGTGGCTTCAGAGGAATTTTAGAAATATCATGTTCTCAATATGAGTTATTTTAAAATTAATATTATTATCCTTTTTATGATAAGAATATAAAATATAATTAGATAATATTTATGGTTTTTATAAGGTAATAAGTTGTAGATATTCTGTGACATCACTTCTTAACGGACATTCTGAATGGGGTGATGTTTCTTTAAAAACAATAGACACAAAATCATGTGGATGAACCAACACAATCCATTTAATAATGAGGTATGATTGCGAGTAATGTCAATGCATTGTGTAATTATCTATATCTTTTGAGTGGTATTATATTAAAATTTATATATTGTTGTCTCTTGTGTAAGTGAGAAACTATTATAGTTGGTTCTATATAATTAACTATTATTTACATTCTATTACATTTTTATTCATGAACATGAATTTTAATAGATACATCAACATATGTTATGTTTTTTTCTATTTGTTATTATGTGATAATATCATATAATTCATATCATTTTATCAAGGACAATGAATTTCATAAAAGTCATAGAATTATCAATAAAAAAGAAATATAATTTCACTTCCCTAATGAGAACCATTAAATTAGGTGATTATAAATTTTAATATAGTTATATGGTTCTATGAACCTATAATATTTGACACATATTATGATTATTGTTACATTTGAGTACATATAATCGAGCGATTCATTGTCACATGATGTTATCACTTAGTAGTCACTACGAGAGGGTGTTATGAGAATTGGTTGGATTATAGGTAATCCACATGTACATAGTTAATTAGATAGTACTTTTTATGGTATTGTTTAATGATAATTATAATAAAAGAAATTATTGTTACATATCCCGAATCATGTAGTTCAATGTATTGAAAAAAATTGTGATACCATGTAACACCTGAAGATGAATCTACAGGTTCTGTCCACCATTTTTCATGATCAAATATGTTCCAACACATCATAGAATAAAACATTGCTACTAACTCCAAGTCATGAATTGTGTAATGGGTTAATTTCTAAAGAGACCCACAATCCACAACAGGATCTCATAACAATGTAACAGAACCCAATCCACTAATATAGAATCATAGTAAACTATATATATAATCCATTTTTTTTAAATATTAGGATTAATGATGTCACAAATCTCCAATTTCGCTCCCAGAATGGATTATCCCACAAATAATTCCATTAAAAATTCATAACCTTCTTGGAATGTCTTATATTTTTTCCTCTATAATGTGATAGTTCTTGAATTAACTATCTATAATACCTATAAAAAAATCGTGAAGACCAAGATCTCCAACTAATTTTAATGGAATTACCAATATGTCAATTCTTCTACCATAGTTGGGTATATAGAAATTCATACCTCAGATATTTCATTGACTGGAAAATATACCTCATTAACATAAATGTGAAACTTTGGGGGCATGGCATTGATTTGATGTGATAAAACTGGTCTGAATAAAGAAACAGGCATCTATCGTTCATCTATAAGGTTCATTGTTATCTGAGGATATCAATATTGAAATCAAAAATGAATAAGTCAATATCTATAGTAATGATCATATTCCCAAGATCTAGGAATACTGTTGGTGCATATTTTAACAATAAAGGATTAACAAGATACTCATTTGCCTATATCTACTCTGGATTGTTGACTTAGGAATATTTTCCTCTCTAACCTTAAGATGGTGGTAACCTAGTTTTATATTAATCATTGTGTACCATCATCCTCCATAAAACTAATTAAAAAAATTAAATCCATTGAAATGTATTTCTATTATTCATGGTCACCTTGTTGAGCATCCTATAGTGCACACTAAACCAAATACTACAATCGGCTATCATTGAGAACAAAAACCAGAGCACCCATGGTAGATTTTTTTTCATCTAATGAAACACTTAACCTCCAAATCCTCCTGTTTCAACTTCCAATATCTCTTCTCACCCCACACTATATGATATTGATGAAAAGTTATGGGTATCACTAATGTAATTAATTAATTTTTAATATAAATTCCTCTTATAGGAGGAATCCAATAGATTTCATCAACTAATTAATCTACATATAAGTTCACTAAAGGTTGAGAATATGAGGACGCTACCACCTAGTCCACCACAAAAACAATTCCTACTACCTACAATGTGATTGACCTAAATTATCTCATTTATAATACCATTATTCATCATAAAAAAATCGTACTCTCATATTAGGATGAACATTCATCCCTTAAAAGGTGATGGAAACATCTATCCTATAGGAATTGATTTGAGCTCGATAACTAGTCAGTCAGTCCATGCCAAATATTTCATCAAAGTGAGTTATTTTAAGAATCATTAAATCCCATAGATATTCATGAAGAATAACTAATATAGTATAGTTTTTATATATTTTTATTTGATTATCATACATTCCCAATGGTGTGTGAATAGAAAAAACTGCAAAAGAAAACTTGACCAAAAAAACAATTCTATCAACAAAATCAGTTGATATAAATGAATGTAAATATCATCTATCAAAAAAGGAAGAAAATATCTTTGATTTGTCCAATAATATACCTATAATTGTCAATTGTGCCTATATACAATTATTTGGGACCTCATTCACTTTAAAAAATGTCTGTATGATCTCCACATCTATATCCTTATGGTGCATGAATCACATAGATAATCTAGGATTGTGGAATCTGAATCTACTAAAAATGACCCTAACTTATATTAGTGATGTCCAAAATCATTAATTTAGAATAGTTTTAAAATAGGTTCCCCATCATGAAACAATGGTGATACTTAATTGTTTGTTTTCCACATGATATGCTGAAATGAACCCTCTATAAATAGTTATAACATCTTGAATAATTCAGTTACACATTGAGAATAGATAATAAACTTATTTATTATAACTATCTACTTCCAACCTGGTGTGTCTCCTCTAACATCCTATTTATATAACTATAATATCCTCCCACAACATCAATAAATCTAGCAATCATTAGTTAAGGGAATAATCAATAAGTCCCTATAAATTTTTCCACCTCCATGACATTCTAGGTTAGTAGGTCCTTTCATAAAAACATAATATATATCATTAGGCTAAAAATCTTGGCCTAATGTCTTAGCACTTCGAAAATGAAAATAACAAATTTTTGTTCCTTCTTTGACTCATTCCTGGCCATGACATGATTGATTTGAAGAAACCGTATGAAATGAGTGGAGTATGAAGATATCGATAGAAATACCTTTTCAATATCAGGTAAATTACGATCACAATCCAAAATTAGCATATCAGGTAAGAACTCAATGAATAATAGATTCATTATGGTATCCTATGAAGGGCCCTAATGTCTTCCCACCAATTTGAAAACACACCACCACCACTTGGAAGGTCCCTGAAGCATTAATATATTCATCTTTACCGATCCATCATGTAGAACCTACAACGTTAAAAGATCCAAATAATGATTTTAATCCAATATGTAGAATCTTATGGGACATTAGTATCTTGTATGGATGGTAGAAGCTAACTCTATAAGTTACATTCATAATGGCCAATTATTTGAGAAAATCCTCTACCTTGTATAGGAATTATATGAAAGACTCATGGTTGTATGAATTATAATTCCCAAATCACTGGAGAACATATAGGAGTAGGATTAGTTAGATCCTCATATCCATCTACTGGTCGAAATAAAAAATCCAATTTAGATGGATAATTATGAACTAATTTCATCAATAGTCCAATTATACATATTCTAAGAGATATTGAACACAACATGTTCATAAGGGTAAAATGAAATAATAAATAATAATGAACATAACATAATAGAAATAATTTCCATCAAAATGAGGATCATTAAACATTATGGAATAATATTTGAATAATACATATAATTATTTCTTACACATAAAACAATATTGGTTCATAACATAACATATGTCTTAAGGGTAGAAATTTGAGACAAAAATCCCTTACAGCATTTGTAACTTTTAAATTGTAAACCCCATGAATGTGATATCAAAAAATAGATATTTAAATCCTAATAATTTTTTAGAAAATTATAATTATTATTTAAATTCATAGGAATTACATAAAAATATTAAAGGAACTCATGGTGAAAATTTCTTCTATCACATGGATGTTTAAAGTGGGCAGAAATCCATTCCATTAAGATTCAACTTCTATCTTACATGTTTAAACCACAAATATAATAAAAATATATTTTCACTAAATAAATTGTCGAACCATAAATGTAAATATTATAAAATATAAGATTTAATTATAACTTATTATTATCCATTTACTAAAAGTTCCATTATAAATTGAAATTTATAGAATTAAAATCTACATATTTCTCGTATGATTGGATTTGTTATTTTATTCCCTCAAACATTGATCATGATAAAATAATATATAGAATTTTATAAAGGATTTAAATATTATAAATTCACATTAAAAGTGTTTTAATATCAACCAATAAGATTTAGATATTGAAAATAAAAAAACATCATTAATCGAGATAATAGGTCATACGTACGAATGAAAAATGTTTCCATTTTCTAAACAAATAGAAAAAAATAATTGTATATTTTATATTATCATTAAAAAATAATTTTTATTTCATATATATCAAAAAAATTATTAAAATCATCCTTATTACATTCCATATAATTCATGATTTAATCACATTGCTTCATGGGGCGGTAGTCCATCGTACACACAAGCAACATTATCATATTCCCAAATAATGGAAAATATGATGGTATTTGAGATATAATAATAATATTAGTATAATAACATCATAAATAATAGATATAAACATTTAATTACCCACTATATAGAGTCATATGTGGTTTTTATGGAAAAATAATAACTTCGGTTTAGGCGAAGTTATTCCCCAGTACAAACGATCAACAGTTTCATTTTCCACGTGCTGGATGTGGAGATGGATATATGTTATTCGATCGACATAATAACATATAAGTATATATGAGATAATATTGTTATTTTATTGAAATTTTTAATAACTAATTGAAAGAATAATCATAATAATGGAAAATAATGATCTTAGTGAAGTAAATTACATACGCTTAAAATCACATATATTGGATCTCTTATTATGGACCCTAGTACGGTATTTTGGGAGGACCAAAAGATCTATATCTCAAATTAGGATATTATGGGGCTATTTTTAAAGTATTTAAAATAAATATATTGTATTAAATTTTGGAATAAATTAAGTGTGGTAGTTTCTTTTTATAAGTGGTGGAAAAGCCCACTAGGTATCTATATGGAAATTTCCCAAAATAATCCTACATAATAAGGTAATTCCCATGAAACAAGCTTCAAAATGACCATAAAATATAACTCTTGAAGATAAATTTTTAAAAATTATTATAAAAAATGATGTTGACATGTTTTTAAGTCATTAAAACTCTTATCTTCTTAGTTTATTCTCTGCTGAATTCACTTTTTCATTAAGTGCAATAAATAATGATTACAATTTTAACTATTCATCTTTGTAAAAAATTAAGATGATATTATAAGATAATTTAAATTATTCTGATCCAAAATATGGAATCTATTTTTCTATATTCAATTCATAGAAGTGTAAATTTTTAATTTAATATTAATAATTTATTCATGAGGAGAAAGTGGGTTTCCTTGTAGAAAATGTTTAAAAGATTAGAGTTTTTTTTATATCATTACTCAATATAAAATTGAATAAAATAAATTAAACTAGATTGATAAATACATAATATAACTGATATTAATTTTAATATAAATTTTAAATAAATATATCCTTAACAATTCTTTATAATAATGGGGAATTTTAAATGAAAAATAACCATATTTTTATTATTCATCGAATAAATAAACTTTTTAGAAAATGATTAAAACTCAAATTAAGAAAATATTAACATCAATATTTGAAAAATTAAGATTATGTAATTATTTTTATTTTCTAAAATAGACTAATATAATTATAATTATTGTCTAAAGAGAATTTATTTTTCAAAAAATAGTACTTTCGAACCATATATAAAATTTTCCAAAAAATACTTACTTTTTATCTATTTGTTTTATTTATATAAATAATATATAAACAATATATATAATTTCTGTATTCATATTAATTATTATAATTTTAACTTATAATTAATAATTTCCATCTTTAAATTACAAATTTAATACTATTTCATAGTTCGTTAAAACACAAGGTTTCATGTAACAATAGCTATCAAATAAATAAATGTTATTTCTAGACAATATTTAATAAAAAACCATATATTTAAATTTTACCCCACATAAATTTTAATTATCCTTTGAAAATTTTTTCTCTATGACAATAAAAGGAAGATATTTCAGCTTCATCATTTCCTCATGTTCTAATACATCTTGTTTAAAATGTTAGTTTCACCAAAAAACAATAACAAGGTCAGTGGTCATGTTTTGTAGAAAAATATCTCAATTATCCAAATTCTTCAATGGATATTCCACATACGAAATATCATTCTTTATTTGTATGACCTCTATGCTCTGTATATATGAAGGATTAGTTTTTTTCTTCTTTTATGATATTTACATGGATCACATCATGAAATTGAACGAGGTTTGGTGGAAGTTAAATCCAATAAGATACCATTATGAAACGATAAAAAATAAAATGAACTATTATAACATGGACATTGATTTCACTTCTTTATAAAAATAATTACCTTAATTAATTGAAAAAAATTTAGAAAGAAATTTTCACTTAATTATTATTCTAGATCATGGTGGTTATTGTTAGAGTCACTATTCAACTAACTCAGATCTTCCTTGATGTGTTGCAGAATTGATACAAAATTATATACCATTTATTCAGTTATATCATGTCCCAAAAGTTTTTTTCTCAAACATCATTCAAGCATATTAGATATCTTCACTTCTTTTCATATCAGGATTCATAAAGATCCATCTAAATTCTCATGTGAATTCTATTGCTTTATGAAAAAATAATTACATGAAGGGGTTTATCCAAACCTCCATCAAAATAAAAATAAAAATATCTCAAAAAATACTCTACGGGTTTAATTACTCTCTGAGACTTGTTTTATGTTTGAGGATGATGCATAGTTCTAAAAATTTAATTTGTGTGAATATATTTCGGAAGACTTATCTCAAACATCATTCTAAACCATATATCGGTATCAGTGGTAATCAATTAAACCATACCACTTCAATAATATATATTTTTGAAATCATTCCTAGGGAGATGTATACTATGATAGAGATAAAATATTCTATTTTATTTTGGGAGATAGACTATAACCTATATAATATTACTATATTTAGTCATTTTTGTGAGATTGATGAAAAAATACACTGTGATATCATCCCATTTTCCTTATAGTATATTTGTTGGATATAAACTCCCCATAGAAATTTTTCTTTTAGCCTTATCTTTATGACCTACCAAGCACTGAGTTAAAAATTCTGTGATATCTCTCTTTATTCCATCCAACTAGAAACCCTCTTTTATATCTCTATACATCTCCTAAATTCTAGGATAAATTGAGAATAAATAATTATCGGCATCCTCTATAAAATTATTCTTCAAATATTGTATGGATGGAACACATACATTGTTCATGAACCTTATAATTCCATTATGATAAATGATAAACTCAAGATGATTTATATCCCTCTTTTGCAACTATATATCTTTGTTATGTGTCTCTATAGTCTTCAAATGTATAGGCAGTTTACCATACAATTGATTTAGAAAATATTTATTCCCCTCCATATGTATTTTTATATCCATCCATTTAAAATCCAAAAATATTAGATCTATTGTTATCCTCATCATGTATAAGATATAATTATCCTTTCACCTCGAGGCACCATCCACCTTGTTCACATTCCATGGGTTGTAATGTGTTGAAAAAAGTCATAATATTAAATCATCCCTAAACATCATCATTGAAATATATTCAACTACTTATGTGTGAATATACACTTTAAAATTTTATGATTGGTATATATATCACATTTTTTCCATAAATAAAATTCCACCCTATCTTTAATGAAAAACTAATCATAGCAAACTACAAATCCCGGGTTCGGTTATTTATGTCATAAACATTAAATTGTGATGATACATTTGTAATAAACATGACATTTTTCATAATAACACATACCAATCCATTCATGGATTCATCATTTTAGAATATTAAACCTTCTACCATATAGGTTAATATAAGTACAGAAGAACTAATTAATTTGTCCTCTATTCCTTGAAATTTTCAAAACATGTATCTATTGTGAGGAAATTTTCTCTTTTCAAGATTAACATGTTCAGAGTATTGGTTACTCATGATAAATTATCCACAAACTGATGATAATATTGAGCTAAACTAGGTAATGTATCGATCAGTCAATTTGGGTGGTATTGGCCAACACTCTATAGCCTCTATCATTGATTGATATACCGATATAAAATATCTGGTGATTGTGTTACCCAAAAATAAATCCACTATCATCCAAAATTCCCACATTGCAAATTTTTCAAATAATTTCCCATTCATTAGCGTTATTAGTGAAATTTTCAAGTGATCTTCATGCTCTCCATTCCTCTGTTAATTTATTAGAATATCATCTAAAAGATTATAGAATACTAATCAGGGTACTCTATAAAGCCTATATTTAATAAATTCATAATGATAGTGGGGGAATTAGTTTGACTAAATAGAATCACTATATATTCAGTGTTTCAATAAATTTTAAGAAATTTATCTTGGGTATATACACCTTCTTGACAACCAAATGTAGATATCTAAATAAAGGAAAATCATGGAAAAGTATTTAGTTATGTGATGTTAATAAAATAATCCATCAATACATGTTTGAGTGTACTTATTTGTTATTTTGAACATGATTATCTCCCGATAACCAATTCATCCTTTCATAAGTCATTTTTTTAAAAAAAAGAACATCTTCAAGAAATGGTAAAAAACATGGATAAATGAATCATTTTTCCTAGTTATCATAGATTTGAATTTTGAATTCCTAAAACAAAATTGAGTCCATTTTATAGGGAGTATTTGATATTTGTGTGGCACTATGTATGAGTTCTACTGAAATCTCAACTTCACATTTCTGTGGAAGGATATGAAACTATACTTGAAGGATGTGGAAATCTCCCAAAAATAGGTGTACCATAAATTTTGAGTTTCTTCCCAACCATTTAAGAAAAATACCCTCTTGTTTAGGAATCCAAACCCATACAATAAATTTTATTTACAAAAAAGTTCATATATATTATATCACTGATAAATATTCATAGGATGGTTGGGAATATCAAATGTAACTTCCCTTACAAAACAATTTTTTGTGGGATTTGTGAAGGTAAATCAAATCCATGCCTATGATATATTGAAAATCAACTAGAGGAATAATGAAAACATTTTAATTAACAAAATTCTCACAAACATAAACTGGAGTTAAGGATTGGACTTAATATGATATCATCTAGACATTATTGGGATTCCACTAAAAATTCTACATATAATTGTTAAGGTGGAATCTTGATTCCCATAAAATAATAAAAGATAGGAATTTATGTGTAGATAAAGAGTGAAAATAATTTTTTTAGTTCTATACATGATAATTCCTTTTTCCTTGAAAATAAAGGTAACTAATGTTGATCATCATCATTAACGTTCAAATTTGGTCATTAGTCAAAATAATTCATTGACTTCATGCATATAAAACACTGTAATATGGGTGGTGAATTTTGTGGATCTTTCTCTATATTTTCATCATTATCTATATTTTTCCTATCACATCAGCATTCAGTTTCTGGATGACCATCCCTTACACAAATAAAAAATTTTATAATCCCATTGAGATAGTTTCCTCTATGTTTCTTCTGACACATTTAGTATAAAGGAAAGATCATCACATTCAATCCATTGATTTTATATTTTCCATTGGATTCCATTTTTCCATTATTGTCAAAACCATGAGATTTTTAAGAAACATCAACCCATATTTCCTCCTTGATAACACATCAAACAATTTAATCATAAATTTTATAGTCTCTTATGGAAAATTCTAATCAAATACATAGTTTTAAAGGAATGAATAATTGATCAGCCTTACATTGATGTTGGATGATAATATTATAGTTTTACCTCTCATGTATTTCAAATGATTACTCATATATACCTAATGGATACAACATTTTCTTACATTAGATAAAATAAATCCTTCCATATATTTATATAGATAATAAATGGATAGAAAAAATTGAAACATATGTTCTTGAACAAATAACAATACGTTGGGTCAATATAATCAATTTCCCTTATATTCTCAATGATATTCTTCCATTGGTCAACATCTATTCCTAAACTATTGAAAATTATAATGATATTTTCATGTTATGAACACTATAGAATGAAAGATAACTATTCAATTGTCCAAGTCCATTGATAATAGACCGAAATATCAATAGATCATCTAATGGATGGTGGATGATGATTTATAAAGGACTCAATATAACATTCTACCCTTATTTTCTATGATTTATGATTAATATGATTCAAGGAATTAGAATGTTGTGTGATCATAGAATTGATATATTTTATTCCACTCACATAACATTGGTTTCGCAAGAGCACAATCACAACATTTTTTTTATCAAAGTCATCATTAAAATGGTTTCTATGGGTTCTGACCAATTACTAAAACAATAAAACATATAGAAAAAATAAATAATCATATAAGGGAAGTACATGATAATAAAAAATAAGTTCTTATATTTCTAAATCATGAAACCATATTTTTAATCTATGACACCATAGTTTTATCATAGGTCATTCATATTCATAATTAATTTAAATCATTCAAGATAGTTCATAAAGTGTATGTAAATTTCTAAAATTTATCCCCTTGGAGTGTAAAACCATTTGTGTAGAAAGGCTCTTTGTTAGGCATCATGTGATGATCATGTCCATATTAATTCCCCCTTTTTCATAGTTATTCCACCTATACCTCATTGTGAGTGGAGAATCAACTTTTATTATCAATACATGGATAAAATTTCATGAAAACCACTCTCCCAAACCTTTACCAAAATTATATGACATATTCATGTCATTTTAATCATCCTTTTTACATCTTAACTAGGGTTCCAATATAATGGAACCCCGATTTGGACTTCCAAAAGACCTCAAGTTCATCAACTTATAATCTAGCGGCTTTTGATGTGTACAGGGGTTCAATGTGTAATAATGAAGAGACTATACCTCCATATTAGAGTCCAAAACATGAAGTAAATATAAAAATTTCATAAAAATCAAATTAAGTTGAATGAATAATTAGAATGTACCGGATATAAAAAAATATGTGAAATAATGTCCCAAAATCCATGTCATACAAAAAACCATCCACCCATTTCGTTGGTCACATAACATAACATATTAAGAGAAAGTATATAATTGTTCCACAATATCACCAAGAAACACCCATCCAAAAATCATCAAGTCATTTTTCCCATGAAAACAAGACTCTATGAAGGAATCATCGGAAACATGTGCCTATAATAAACTTGTGAATGTTCCTCAGGTACCCATGTGTAATGGTGGCCCCAGTATGATGTGACTAAAACCTAGTAGGCCATCACTAGTAGTTTATAATGAAACTTCCATTCTATTAAATAGTTTATATAGATAAACAGTAGAATAAATAAATAGTACAAAAAATAGATACAAGCGAAGGAACTCACCTTCTCATCTAGTACCCTCTGGCCCCTGAGTTCCATAGTAACACCTAGGATAACCAAATATGAAACAATGTAAATTAGAACTAAAATTAATAGCATATGTGGTACATTATAACTAAACTAAAAATGGGTTTTTCTTATTCCAAAAATTTTGGGAGGCATAATCAATCATCAAGAAGACATTTCTTATGTATCCAGGCCCTTAAAATGTTGGATGTCATTATCGAATCTAAAAAAATCATTATCAATAAAAAACGTGGTTGGAACCTTCGTTTGAAACCTCCCATATAAAAAAATGTCAATACAAATAATAAACATCATGAATATAAAATTCATAACAAATGATAAAGTTATTATTTGTAGACTTATTTTAGCATCCTTCTATATATAACATCTGTGGTGCCTAGAGAATTGGTCTGGACTAGCCCAAGGAGAAGGAGCATTAGTCCAACATCATATACATTGTGGTATACCTTCATCTCCAATGGAATAAGTCTTTCATTATAACTATGATGTATACAATTAGTTCACATAGCTTTAGTCTGACACCATATCTATAGTACACTACAAATTCTTGGAGCATTACTCGAGCAAATAGACCATAACACGAATCCATAGATACATGTTCCAATAGAATCACTTCATCACTAAAACAATTCCATCACTTTTCTCATACTAATCTCAATATCCTAAGAACACAAGAGGTTCAAGAAAAAACACAATGACGATCTTCAATAAATTAACTATTACTAAGGTCCCTATAATCTATCAAAACAAAAACATGCATCAACAAAACCTAACCTATTTGAAATTAAAAAGTAAACTAAATGAATCACCATTGTTAAAAATTTCCAAAAAACTATTCTTGATCATGGGTCTTTCTCTTTTAAATCCAAACAATAACCACGTACCTAAATTCCATTAAAACCATCATATGATTCATTATTTAATTTTCACCATAGAGGTAAAACATAACCATATCCAATCAATATTTGAAAACCCATTATAACCCTTTTTTATAATCCACATTGGAATAAATTCCTCATTTCAAAACTATCATCATTTCAAAAAATATATTTCCCCCTTGGAAACCCAAAATCTATGTCAAATAAAAATTCACATAATTAAAATCATTTTGAAATCTATAATGAAATTTCATAAAATAAAACCCATAGTCACCCCATTTTATCCCCAGAGTATTTTCAACCAATTATTTCCCAGTTCAACCCGCTATCCTTGTTTATATTTAATAAAATCAATTAATTTGATATATTAATTTAATCCCATTTACCAACTAGATTAAATAAATCATGTAGGAAAAAATTTCACTCATAGGATTTATGATGAGAACCACGTCCACATTAAAATAAATTAACAATATTATTGGTAAAGCTCTTAGGCCACCTTCTTATTCAATAAAGCTTCCCGACACATTTACAAGGAACTAAGGCCTTGTCAAGGATCTTTTTAGAACCACCCTAACACCTCGACACCCAACTGAGATCTCTATGATCATCTAACCTCTATTATAACACCAAACATACACTATTAATTAATTGTAAATATTATAATTACAAAATTAACCAATCCCGACATGAAATAATGTCATAAAACTAATTGACCCATTGTATCACATCAAAACTAAATCCATCCACTCATTGATGAGCTGTAGCATAACCCTAAATTTATTTTAGGAAAATACGTAAAACGAGATACTAATGTAAAAACTGATTGAATTAAAACATTAGGAAAAAAAATTAGTAAAATCACCATGGCCATATACCATATTGAATAACCATGAAACAACATGTGGAATAAGTCTTGCGATCTC
Source organism: Viscum album (assembly GCA_963277665.1). NCBI lineage: Eukaryota > Viridiplantae > Streptophyta > Magnoliopsida > Santalales > Viscaceae > Viscum > Viscum album. The sequence continues at coordinate 1,528,096,873 of OY728120.1, read as the reverse complement.
TTCTACCAAACCAAAAAAATTCCCCATGACTAATGGAAAATACCCCATCTACAGTGGAATAATCAACAAAACCTAATATGAAGAACACAAAAAGAAAAATTAAGGAAGGGGAAGAAGGGAATCTTCTAGGTGTTGGATCATACAACAAAATACGAATGAATCTCCAAACAAACACCTCCTTAGTGTGGATTGATGGTGCAGGAAAGATAGGAGAGGAATCACCTGGTTCATGTGTGGAAGGGGAATACAAAGGGGAGGGTGACATAAAATCACAAAGGGGGAAATGGTATAAATACAATGTTAGTGGAATTCATGGAATTCCTTGGGTTTGGACGCATAGTTTTCGAAAAGATAAACCAACCTTGTGGTTGGCTCTTTCTATGGACACCACTTGCACAATTTATCCAAATGGTTTGATAAAAAATCAACCAACTATGCCCAAACCTACTATCCAACACAAACACCTCGCATGTTTAGGATTCCCATTTTGAAAAATTATATTCCAACCATGCTCTTAGAATTTCCTCCCATCGTCATAATGGCACATTGTTTTTATAAAACTATGTGAAAAATGTTTTCTATTCCTTGGGCACTCCTCAAACTCAAATGGTCACCCCATGGACCCTGCATAATTTTTCCATAATCATGAGGTATCCCTAAAACCCAATCGTGATAAGTTCATATTGAACTAAAAACTTCTAATCATCATGTTTTCTCATGGGTTCTCTTATACTATTCTAAATAAACCATATATATAGGGAATAAAACTCCAAATATCTCAAAATATAACATGAATCCTCCAAAACACTTCTCAATAAAATTCCACTATCTCAGAATCATTACTAATCTCCAAAATCGATTTTATAATTTCAAACTCTCAAACCACCATTCCATGTCATGACTCAAGATTCGTCATGTACAGTAACAAAAATTAAAATTACTTCTGAAATGTTCTATCCAACTGGATGCAGGATCTTGTAACCTCCTAATTATAATGCTTTTCTTCCTTGAGATTCACCACTGGTCAACCATCTACAACATTTGTACTATCTTCTTCAGCATATTTTTATCCAATATCATTACTTTTATTATAATTTCATGAAACATTACTTTTTAATAACCTCCCACTCTAGACCCTCAACCAGCCAAAAATTAAAGCATAATACCACTTCCAAAACCAAAACACCATTATCACTCATACTCGATCCCATGAAATGAAAAAATTAATTAAATCATCACCCAATCAACCATCAAGCTATTATTATACCAACCATAATCTTAAGAATATATCCATCGATGTATAATAATTAACACCCTTTCAATCAGGAAAACCCAACCTAACCTGAACTCGTTATACCACCAAGTGTCTAACATGTTTACAAAACAACCAGTCCCAACAGTCATTGTGCTTCCTTCTGGTCTGATTAATATACCTTCAAATTTTGGTAAATTGCACAACCATTCAAACATACCAAATGGTGTTTATTACTGAACCACATTCCCAATCCACCTTGATCCTGAGGCCAATACTCATCATGATCACCTTTCATATTGATATCCTATTAGCATTCCCTATTTAATTTAACTACACTCCAAAATGGTTTCCACTAGCATCATAGTGCCACCATGTTCATTCCACAACTAGTTCTACACACCAGTAAACCATTGACAAAAAGGTTTAGATATCTAAAAAAGATACACCTCTAACTATATTGGAGTGTCGTTATAACCAACATACCCAAACACACTCAACGATTTTATCCCATGCTCCAACCTCTACTAAACTAATAATTAAACATAGATTAATTTACCATGATAGAGTGACAAAATGAAACACCAACTATGACCAGTTTTCATCATTTTATAATGGAAATAATTACATTCTCCAACAAATGGTCATTCCCAAGAACCTCACCCTTAATCTGTATATGGTGAAATGCCCACCATAAAACTCCACATTCACATATCCATGTGCATCACTTCCAAGAGGCTCTATATCCAATCAAAAGACATTTAGTTAGATAGTTGTATATCACTTTCCATCTTTGTGAACATAAGATGATGTCATGGTAACATTAATGATCAACACTATAATGATTTTTATGATATATCATTAAAAAAGGCCACCATCCTGGTATATCCTAATCTCATATCACCTCTCTCTATGAGGTTAGTTCACACCCACTCATATTCCAAGGAATCTCTACCCAATTGCTTCCAATATAAACACGTCATTTCTCAGCCTACTCATGGATGGATGATCCAATGAAGAATCAACGGTGTATGCACTCATAACGTTTGATGCACAACCAAAAACAATGTATGTTATGGTCACAATAACTCTTATGTAATGCCACCACATAATCTGATTTTTACTCCAATGATTCATGAATTTTGATTCCATATGTCACAATCCCTATTTGTTGTCAATTACTTCCCCCATGCCTATATCACCCTAGGTTGTTATCCCGAGGTTCCTAACAAATAGAAAAAAACTCATGAGTCTTAACCACTTACACGACCAGTAATGAATCTATTATCATTCAAAATATTCTCTATGTTCATGTACATTGTTACCATATTTCTTGAGACATGCCAAAAGTTAATCATTTTAGGCTCCAATTGTATCAACCCCCCCCCAACACACATTCACTACAAAAACATCCAAACTCATAATTGTTTCTAGCTCAAGAATACTAGAAACATTCATGTTCACGATACCAAAAAAATCCATGAAAAGTAGACTCCTAAAAAGTTCATTTCCACATAAAAAAATTTAGCACCCCTTGTTCTCCATATCCTTCTCATAACAACCAGGAAAACTCAACTACTAATCCATTACATGGGTTAGGCACCAAAACAGGCCTACCCCACCACAAGGCTAAACCACTAGCACACAAGATCTCTTTCTCCAAACCAAAGGCATCCATCATTCCAAAACCCTATACTAGGCCTCAATATTCAGGTAATATGTTCATGAGTCAAATGTATCCCTTTATTCCCCATGAACGCTAAATCACTTGTGACTCTATCTATCCCTCTAAATAGACACCATCAAAAGCCTCATTACACCAATTCCAATACTGGAGTCATGTTGACATGTCAATAGGTCAATCCAGTCATGGTCTACACTAACATAGTGAAGGACACCATTCATAGGGCATCTACCTAGACCAATATCATCATCACACAACATCAAAAAAACAATCTCCTCTAGAGTCCCACAACATAAGGTTTCATATACCAATTAACTAACCACGACTAGGGATCCTTCCTCGCTATAAATAAATAATTCATACCACTCCTTGGGGTACCTTGACATACTAAAATCCTCGCACCACCAACACCCACAGCCCTCAGAAAGTTTTACACATACACAACACGAACCCACCATGGTCACTACACCAACATTTCTTTAGGAAAACTCCAATATCCTCACCAAGCACCACAACATAGATCCACATAACCATATTTTAAAATGAAATCCAAAAAATCAAACATTGGAATTCCTATAAAATGTGGATCCAATGTTTCTATCATGAAGCATGGGATGGCTCATGGATATGTAGGCCAAGATTGAAAACCAATCCATAAGCTTCCTTCCAGTGGAAAAATATCCATCAATCAATAAAAAATCAACAAATCAAAACAAAATGTGCATTGGTCAAAGAAAAAACAATATACAACTATAATATCAAAAATTTAAAACATTAATCCCAACCCCTAGTAACTGAGTATTCATATCAGAAAAGTTTTTCCGGATGAATGAGAATTGTATCCATCTCAAGAACCAAAACATCCCTACATATCTTGTCTATAAAAATTAAAATAGTAAATTAATATGGAATTAAACATATATGATACCTCTTCTTAACATTGCATCCTCAATTCCACTAAATGGATACCCTATGCGAGACAACCATAAGACCTCAACCATGCCTCCTTGTACGTCAATATATACCAACTAAAAATTTGGGACTAAGTGGAACTATGATAAGACTACACCCCCATATATGAGCGCAAAACTAGAAGTAAATAACCTAATAACATACACATCAGATTAAGAAATAAAATAAATAAACAAAACAAGGTATAACAAAAATAATTCAATAAAGGCTAAAACAACAATGTCAACCATACAACCAAATTCCCACTTAGATGATTACCTTACATAACCTAGTAAGAGAAATTATATAGATTCTCCACTATTTCATTAAGGAAAAACAATCCAACCACCTCAACCCGTCGAGCATTCCTACACAAGCAAATAATATACAATACAGGTGCCATCCCAAAGCAGGGAACGAATGAAATATGTGAGGGATGATAGGGTATAGAAGTGAAATGGAAACCCAATAAGGGTGTGTGTAAAACCCTTTAGGCCACCACTAATAGTGTATAAAGATAATACTATTCAATAAAATGTTTAATATAGGTTAATAGTAAAATATTTATAAGTACAAAAATGATATACGAGCTAACGAACTCAGTAGCTCATCTTGCACCCACTAGCCCCAGGGTTCCATAGTAATACCCTGGGCTCCCATACATGCAATTATCTAAACATAACCGCTAAATAATTACATAGGAGGTTCATTGTATCTAACCCAAAACTATTTGTTTCAATTATTCCAATTATTAAGGTATAAAACAAATATTAACTAGACTTCTCTGATGTACTAAAGCCATTAGCACCAAGAAAATTGGTCTGGGGTATAAATAAAAAATCAACATCAATAAAAAATTAGGTTGGAACCTCCACCCATCACCTAACCATATACCAAACTATCAGTGCTGATAACTTACATTATAATTATCAAAATCATAACAAAAAATAATAGTAGTTCCCTAAGCCTCAGTGCAACAACCATCTATATTTAACCTCAGTAGTTCCAAGAGTTTCAGTATGAACATGCCCAGGGTGATGGAGAATCAATACAACATCATATTCCATGTAGTATTCCATTGTTTCCTATAGAATAATTCTAGAACACTACCATGATGTATTATATCAATTTCCAAAACCTCTATATAACACCATATATATAGTATAATTTCGGTTCCTCATTCCTCAGTCCCCCACCGAAACTATTCTGTCATTACTAAAATAATTGTTCTTATAGAATCATTTCATCTCCTAAAAAATTATTTCATTTCTTACATACTATGATTATTACCATTACCAAAAAATAGATTTGTGAAAAATCATAACCACACAATTTAATCTATTAACACATACAAAGGGCCCAACGTGGCTTTAAAACCAAAACAAGCCATATCCTAGCCCATCCCTTTTTCATTTCCAAAAGATTCCAAACCAAAAACCCATATTACAAATTTCAAAATAAAATTTCAAAATCATGTGTATTTCTCATTGATAACAAAAAAAGACTAAAGGAAAAAATTTCCATTAAATATGTCACAGATAGATTATTGAATTTTTACTAAAATGTTACCTACCTGAACATTTCAAATTCACCTATGAGATTCATTTAATACCCCTTTTTGAAAACCACTCAGAGGATAACACATCATCTAAAAACAAGATTCATTTCAAAACCTATATTTCCCCCTTTGACACTCATATTATAAGTCGAATCACTATAAGAATGTTTAAAATAATATTCAAATCCCCATAGGTATTGCACAAAAATCAACCCATAAAAACCCCTATTTATCCCCTTAGGAGTATCGACCCTTTATTTCACTATTCACACATTATACCTTTTCTGTATCATCAAATCAACTAGTGAGCTTAATTAATTTAATCCCATCACCCTAATACATTACCTATACCAGTGAAAAAACATTATACTATTGGTATTTAAAGAACATATTAAATTAAACTGATAATAAATTAACAATACTATGGTTAAATCTCTTAGACCTACTACCTCATCAAAAAAATCATTCGAACAAATTTCTGAGGCATGGTAGCCTTTTCAAGGCTCGTCCAACCATCATCCAAACCACTATAAATCCAACTGAGATGATCGTGCTCACCCAATAACTATTCTCAATTTCAAAAAAACATATTAATTAATTTGAGAAATTATAATTAATGAACTAACCAAACCCAACATGGAATAATTACAAATAACCTCAATATGCCATCGTTCTGCATCGGAACCAATGCCCACCGCTCACCTAAGACCCACGACCTAACCCAGACCACATTTTATGCCAATCCCGAAGATTTGATACCAAATAAATAAATAATTATATTAAAACATTATACATAATATATGAAAAATAATTGTGGTTACACAACTTAACAAGGCAACATGTGATGACGTGAAGAATCTATCTCGTGGTATCTTCTACACAAGATGACGAAAAATACCTATGAAAAATGAAAGTTTCTACCTAGATATAGTGGAATCAAAAATAAAAACTAAACTAAATAACTCCAAAATCATTAAAAAGGGATGGTGAGAGTAAAGGAATCCACTAGGGGTTGGATACTTTCTCAATATAATTAAAAATCTCCACAAAAAAAATCACCTTAGTGAGACATAAATAAAGGAATAATTGAGGTGGGGCATCTTCTGGTTTATGTTCATGAAGGGATGGGAATGGGGATGGGTCACATAAAATCTTAGAGGTCAAAATTTTGATAAATATAATTTTAAAATAATTATGCATAGCATGATTATGTGGCAGTATTGTTTTCCAAATTGTATACCAACCATACCTTTGAAGCCAACACATTCATGATTTGGAAACATGATTGGGAAAAATATGACCCAACCATTAACAACCCTAATATAGAACGCACACAAGATGCACAGTTATGCTATAATATCTAACAAAATATTCACCAAATGTGTTGACAAAATTACCACCGACAATTAGAATGGTGAACTGATTATCTAGAGCTGTGAAGAGCTTATAGTCATTTCATTAGACAAACCTCAACAATAAAAAGTCTCCCCTTAGACCACACATAGTTTTCCATAACCATGTGGAAAACATGCAACCCTACTATGCTCAATTCATGATGAAATAATAACCTCATGAGCATAAATTTGTCACATGAGTTCTCTTAAGCCTTGTACACCAACCCGTGCAACCAATTTAGAAAACACAAAAATCCTAAAACATAACATGATTCTTAAAAACACCTATACCTCTTCTAGAGAATTATTACTCATCTCAAAACAACATGTAGAGATTATACGAGTCTAAAAACTATTTTTAGAGTCTTTATTAAATATTAAATCCCTATAGTAATGAAAATTCAAATTAGTATATAAATTTTTGAACGAACCCAACACTAGATCATACATCCTCATTCATACACTTAAAAATATCCTTAGGTATGTCATTTATAATTCATTAAATTATATTACATAGGTTAACTATCTCTATCATCTGATATGAACAATAGTGATCCATATGTTGTGTTCATTGATATAACATCATTTGGATGAATTTTAATTACATTACACAAAAAATTCATCAGGTTTGTAATGATTTAGTGACTTTGAAAACTATAAATAAATATCATTTTTTCTTAAATTATATCCAAAATATCCCATACTAATCTTCCAACATATCACTCTCCAAAGACAACCCTTCTTAAAACTAGTATTCATAACCTAGGGAAAGGAAACATTAGATAGGTGAGTTCAGATGTAATATAATGGTAAATAAGGAAGATACATAAGGATAACATGAGATTAATGGTAATGTGAACAAGAGAATAACATGAAACAAGCATACCCTTCCTATCAAAGATCATAATCTTCAGAAAAGTCATAAATTTTGGCAGTTCATAAGAAATGAATCATATGGAAATAAAAGAACATGATCTATGAGAGAATAATATTTGTATAAGAAATAGAATTATGGTAAACACATAGTCGAAGAAAATCATTTCTGTATTATTCAAGGACCAAATCCAAGGAAATCATAGTGGAATGGGTTCACTCTTCAAACCATCACAGTTATAATGTTTCACTCCCAAAACCATTATTTTCAAAAATGTCTATTATGGAATTGGGATTACTCATCATTATAGTTATCTCTATCTTAGGTGATATTAATATTTTACCAATGAATAATTGGTAGATATAAGTCCCACCCATAAGATAATGAAAATTATATGTATTTTTATAAAAGATCACAAAAAATTCATCATATCATATCCCCTTAAATGAAATGGGTTTCATAAACATTTCATCATATCATAACCTATAAAAAGGAAATGGATTTCATAATCATGTCATCACTTCATCATTGCATGACCAGTGAAAAGAAGAAACTTTTATAATAATTTTAACATTTTATATCCCATTAAATATAATTGTTCTTTATAAACATCTTTTAAGGATAAACAAAAACAACATAGATATGGAATGAGAATGGAATACATGGATAATATCCTAAATATATAATAGGTAATAAAAAAGGATGTAATCATAGATAGAATTTAATTTGAAAGATCACTTGTAACATTTCATGAGGGAAATAACCATTCTTTGAAAAAATTATTATAAATAAAAATTCACAAAATATTTTTTAAATCATATTTATTAGGAATAACCTTTAAAACCTTAAAAGGAAACATTTAAAATAATATAAAACCTTTTTTGTATAAAATATCAGTTCTTTATTCAAAAAACTATTAAAAATACATTTTCAATATCATTTTATTAAAACTAACAAAGGATTATTATAAAACAATATTCAATGAAAATATTGTTCATTGATGGTAGGTAATTCTCTTCATTTTTTCCATGTTAAAACAAAGACACCTTCAATTTTTTTAGTAAAATCCAAATGAGAATTATTCAGAAATTGAAAAAAGAAGATTCCTTTAAAAAAATAAAAATTGAAAATATGCATAAATAATACATAAATAAACATTGGCAGAATTTTTTAAAAAAATTAATCATTTTTAGAAAACATTTTTTTTGTACGAAAATGCTTTTTCAACCGAAGAGATAAATAGAAAATATTTTTGTTTAATATATTATTTTGAACTCTTTAGTATATAAAGAGATTAAATTGAAGGGAAAACATGTTTTATAATGACATAATAACCTATAAATAAAATACATGAGTTTTAGGAAAAAAGTATCATAATATTTAACCACCATAAAAATTATCATTAATAATCCTGATAACAGAAGAGATTTTTTTAAAAAACCCATTACTTCTTTGGTAACATTGAATTTAATGCTTCGTGAATGAATAACATTAAATAAATCGTGAAATTTTATATTAATAAACAAATTCAGTATATAATATGTCAAATAGAATTTATATACACCTCATAAAATAATAAAGTTTCCTAATATAACATATGTCTCAAGGAATAAAATTTGGGAAAAGAATATGTTTATGGTTGGGTAAATTTTAAACTGTAAACCCTATGAAATAGTGATAAAAAATGGATATTCAACTCTCCATAATAATATGAATGACTATCATAAAATAAATTCATTATAATTATATACACTATATACAATAACCGCCTATATAATAGAGATTTTTTCTCACAGAAAATAATACTCAGGAAAGAATTTCTTACCATATGTCTTGACTTCTATAATACACGTTAAATCCTCTTTTATAATAAATAAAATTCTATATATATTATAGATCGATATATATATATATTTATTTATATTTATATGAAAATATATATGACTTAATTATGACCTTTTATTACCCATTTATTAACAATTAATTTTTAATGTCACATTTTGGGAAATAACTACAATGTTTTTCATGTGTTTTCTTTTTATTATTTATTTCCTCTTACATTTATCATGGATCCATAATTTCCATAAATTTTCATAGTACATGAATATCATATATATTCATTAATAATTTCATTAGGCTAATCCAGAAGACTTATATTTTTAAAATTAAATACATCATTCATAGAGATAGTATGCCATTAATACACAAGGACATTGTTTCCATTTTCTCAATGAATTGAAAGAATTATTGGAAAATTATATATCCCATTATAGAATATTCTATATTTCATATATATCACATATTTTAATTAAAATCAAACTTATTACAATCTATATAAATAATTAACTAATAATATCAGTTCGAAATGAACTAGTCTATTGTACACATGAGTGATGTTGTCGTATTCACATAGAATGTAATGTGTGATGATATATGTGATATAATAACTATATAAGTATAATGATATCATAATAATTAAATGTAAATGTTAAATACATAATTTTTTTCTACTGTTAGATGTGGTTATTGATAATAAATACCATCAATTTTTATGGTGGTAGTTCAACGTACACACGATCAACCATTTCAATTTCCATATGATGCTGGTGGAGAATGATATAGATTATTAAATTAACATAACAAAATAATTTTATATAAGTGGTAATTTTTTTATTTTATTTTTAGTTTTTTAGAAATTATATTTTGTGGTAAAATAGGAAATAAAATTATGAAGCTTAGAATAGATAATTAACTTCGCTTAGAAGCACCACCAATGGATATCTTATTAAGGATACCGGTGTGGATATTTTTGGATGAACTCTATATATAACATGAATAAAGCTGATGGGATGGTATTTTTATTGGTATTTTATGATATATATGTCTTTAGATGTGTGAATATGCGACTGGTAGGGTGTCTATTTATATGTCGTGGAAAGGAACCCACTAGGACTATATAAGGGAATTTCCAAAAATAATCACAAATAATATTTCCATTCCCAAATAGAATAGATTATTTTTAAATATTAACATAAATAGGTATTTAACATTATTTGAAGTCATTTTATAATATACATTCTTAGTTTAACCCCAAGTAAGCCCATTTCTACATTAACCATAATAAATATTTTTTAATATTTTAACTTTTAATTATCGTCAAAATTAATGTATCACTATTTAGATAATATAAATTATGATTATTCTAATAATTTAATATAACATTCCAAAATCTAATTCAAATAAGTGGAATTTTTTAATTTAAAATTATCGTTGTATTCGTTATGAGAAAGTAGTTTTCCAAATTGAAAATTTCCACAAGTTTAAAAAATGCTTATATAAAAAATAAAAATGAAATTTATTATAATTTTTAAATTGGTATAATAGATAAATAATTGAACTATTTTTACTTTTAAAGTCATTTTCATACAAAATTAAAAATATAAGTTCTTTAAACGAAAATTTAGTTTTCAATGAAACCCCAGTATTTTTCACCATTAATCGAAAAATTACAATTTTTAGAAAAAAGTGAAAAAATCCATCTTAAGATAATTTTGAAGTACTACTCTAAAAAAATAATTTTTTTGTAAAATTTATATTGTATAATTTTATAAAAATGTAAAAAGTAATTAAAAAATATATTTAGACATTATATTATATTCAAAATATATAAAGACTTTTGAAAAAAGGTATGTTATTATCAATATTATTTCATTATATAAAAAATTATAATTATAATTGAAAATATGGATATTCCTATTAATTACACCAATTAAATGACTAGGTAATAACTGTTGTTTTTAAATATTAATATTAGTAGTTTTTAGGGTTTTTTAATCCCCAATATTTCTTGCAATGCAGGATGTCGAAGAAATTGAATTTATTTGAAAAAAAGACAACTCAAAAAATGTCACGGTTTTAAAATGAATATAAAAAATACTGACCTAGAAATTTTATTATGTCAGTAAAAATTCTATGGAAACATAACATGTGAGTCGAAGGGATAGAATGATAGTATAAAAGGTAGGTATAATGTGTAATAATATATGATCTTATCATAATGAACATGGTATCATAATATCATGAAAGCAAAGGAAATGTGAAAAAAACACAAATATCAAATATGATTCATTTAAGGAAAACATCAAAAACAACATCACATTGTGTATGGAGTCCCAAAATAGATTCTGATTTCTCCTTAGTCCCATACTTAATGTATCATGAATCCAAAACATAAGAAAATGAAATGGAGCACTTTCTAGGAACACCCATTATAAAATTTTCATTATTATGTGTTCCAAAAAAGTAAACAAATCATAAAAAAAATATAATAATAATTTCCACTGAATGAAATTGGTTTCATAATATTTTTTCATATTATATTCAAATTAGTTTTCCAAAGGAAGGAATTCGAGAAATGAAAATAAGGTGTGTATTACTCTATAAGTGAACCAATAATAGACTAGCTATATATGTGTGATAAATATATACGAAATTTATATTAATTTAAAAAATTAATTATAGACAGTGATAATGTGATATAGAGAAAGAAATATCAAATCATAATTGAAAAAGGTTGTTTTTATAGATCTCTTACCATAAGTCCTCTACTTCATTATATATGTCATAAAATAATATATAATAAATAAATATTTATTATAAATTAATTATAGGACCATAAAAATATATTTCATTTCATATTATATTTTATTATAACATATTACCACCTTTTAATTATCATTTTTTATTAGGATCATTATTTCAGGTGATTATTGAAACATTTTTATTGAATGTTTCGGTTTGAATGTATTATTCCTTGTTCATTGATCATGGATCCATCATATATATAATATAAAAATGATATTAATATCATATATATTCATTATATATATGTTTATATATTTATTTATATTCATCCATAAAATTTGTGGATAAAAAATGATTTTCACCATTCATAGAGATGATAGGACGAATTTATTCATAAATTACGCTTCCATTTATTGATGGATAGAATGGTATAAATTTAAATAATAATTAACCTTCATAGAATCATAATAATTTCATAAATAAAATATATATTTTTCAAAATCATCTTTATAACAATATTTGTGATGCAGTCATGTAAAATGAATTTCATCTATTAAGGATTTTGTAGTCTTCCATATGCACGAAAGACAATTTCATATCCTTTTTATAGAAAAGGTGATTGGTGTAAATTATGTCATTAAAAATAATATTATCTCATTTTATTAGAATAATGTTTTTGTTTTTTCATTATTTTTGAATAATAATTGGATAGGTATAAGAAAAAGTAAAATTAAATCAGTAATTAATGACTATATCTATTCTTTAAAAAACATCCTTTTCTTTCCTCCTTATTCACTATAAGGTTGTTATTATTCCAGAAATATGTACTCTAGAATGTGGAAATGAATTTTAGTAATGTATTTGGTTATTTTTTGGATGAAAAAATTATTTATTTAAGTGTGAATGGATGATGAGAAGAGGTGACCTTTTATAAGTGAGGGGAAGGGAAGCCATGAAAATACTTAAAATTTTATTTTATTATAAAAAACATTCCCATGAAAAAAAGCTCCAGAATGATATAATTTTATTATATTATAATTTTTTTCATAATATTATTATAAAATAAAATATGGATATGTATATATTATGTTTTTACCCTTATCTCATTTTTTTGACCAGTCTTAACCCTTTTTTACAATTATTGTGATAACAACATTTTTACTCATAAGGGGTCAATATAGTTACTATAAATATAAAAGTGGAATATTAATGGGAAATATTTACTATTTATAACCATATAAAATAAAAGGCTTAATATGGGATGTTCAAAATTTTTATATCATTTTATAAAATATTACTTTTTATAGAATAACATTAATGTACTTTTTTTGAACTATTCATTTAATTTGACATCGAAAACAAAATCAAAATAATGGAATTATAATAAAATACAAAAAACCTTTTTAATACATTAATTTTATCAAAATAATCATTATATTTAATAAATCATTCAAATTATATTACTTTTATCCATTTGAAATCATTTATTTTTTTAATATTAATTCAATAAATTCTTCTATCAGAATTCCATAAGAATATAATGTAATTATTTAATAAATAAAATAAAAAATATGTTAAAATTAAAACGTTCCTTTATTGTTAAAATATCACTTTTTGAAAAATTATTACCTCTTTTTATCCCAATGTTAACAATTTTGAGGTAATAAAATAAAGATAATGACATTTTATACTTTTCATTAGATAAAATAATATAATCCTAAAAATTAAAATAATATGGAATGATGTTTCCATGTTATTGAAACTAGAAACGAAACGGAAGAGTAAAAATCATCAAATAGGGTAATTTAATTTTTTTTGCCTCATTTATTAGTCCATATCATATTATTTTCAACCATAATGACTTGATTTACCTTTACCAAAAGGACATTTTTTTACTGTAGTTAATATTAACAATGACCAAAAATAAAAGTGTAAAATATATCAAAATCATACCAATTTATTAAAAATATAGAATCCATTATTACATATTTAATTTTGATAACTTTAATTAATTATATTTAGATTAAAACACAAAACTTAATGAAAAACAATTTTTCATAATTATTTCATTTTATGTATAAAAATGTTCTTACACTAAATTAAATAATAAAATTCATTCCAATGATACTAATTTTATTTTATATAATATAATATAACTAATAAAATTTTAAAACGTATATAAAATATAATTTTAATTTATATATACTATAAAAGAAAAAAAAATTCCATAAAAATCTGTATTTATCAATATTCATTGAAAAATCAAACATTTTAAAAATATATAAAATTTTCTCGTAAGATAATTTTGATATTAATATTTCAATAAATTTATCCATTTAGAAAATAATATTTTTAAAATTTCCCTAAATTCATTGTATTATTTTTTCATAAAAATCAATAAATTTTTTTTTTGAAAAATGAAAAAAACATTTGATAAATTAAATGAACACTAAAAATTGACTGGTTATATAATATACTATTATAAATAAATTCATATTTATTTGGACAATTATAAATATTTCATAAATAAGTTACTCGTAATAATACATAGTAATTTAATGGCTAGTTTATAATATTTTTTAAATAGTGATGTTTTTTTTGGTTCATTTTGGCTCGGTTTCAAATATCCTATTTGATATTGAAAATATTTTAAATTTTTTAAAATATCAGGTTAGAAAATTATTCCCCCATAGGAAAATTTACACACAAAAATTCATATTATATACCAAGGTAAAAATATCTAAGGACAATTAAACATCATGATTTTTTATGGTTCCCATGTTTCCTACTTATATTTATGGTTTTTTCATTGTATATTAACTTTGAGATTTTCCATCTTCTATAGATCATTTTCTCTATATCCAATAATCTTCATCAACTTCCTATTATTAGATCGATTTTTTCAAGTAGTACAACCTATGAATTCAGTATATTTGACGGATCAGGTGTGTATTTCGTCAACATGGATTTGTGTAATATGTCATAAAATCAATGTTGGGTTAGTGGGAGTGCTAGTTGATAGGGAAAAACTTAAATATGATCGAGAATTTGAAATTGGGTGATGTACCTAATACTTACCTTACCCATGTTCTAAAATATCATGACTCTCTTTCTTGAGTATATGTAATGTAACACTTTGTCTCTGACCTGAAACTCTAGGTCAATTTAGGGATTTTTAGTATAGATATTATTTCATCTATGATCATACCTAATGTGTTGTCGAATGTTCATGACCTTTTCGACCGTTACCTCAACTATTTCTAGTCCCAATATCTTATTTTCACCCACTTCTTCCCAACACTTAACTGTTCTGCATATCTTCCAATAATTAAATTCATAATATTTCAATTGTATTGTTGAGTGAAAGTTATTAATGTACAAGAAATGAACCTGAGGAATATTTTGTTATCATCAACCTTTATAGTACATTGATCCTTATCTCAACATTTCATAAAAAATATTTATAGTAAAATAATATTATTATTATGATTGGGGTGATATTTTTTACAGATGTTCTTCTAAATAATTAGAGCATGTTGGAGACTCTCCCATAACCTGGAGGTAAATACCAAATCGCTATTTGAAAATATTTAAAATCAAGATCCATGAATTATCCCCATATCTATCATGTATATAATTTCAAGTAGATCTCCTAAAAAGACAAGTAAACTTTTATTGATGTGTTATGTATTTGAAAGATGCTCCACCACAACCCATATTTCATTATTTCCTCTTGATGTATTTTGAAGATGTAACACCCCAAGATTTTACATTATGTCTCTCCTCAAATAAATTTATTTTCTTCTATTGCATACATTGTATGAAACACCATGATAAGCTTACTCTAGAGAGAATATTGAGGGGCCAACATTATATTCATGGTCGAGTTTTACCAAACAATTACATATTATTTAAATATTATTATTTAACATAATATAACGTAGTTGTTAAGTTAGATGTTATCAAATGAATTATATAAATAATGAAAAAATAAGGTTGAATTCATTGGTTACCAATTCATTACAAAATAATATAAAAACCAAATAAATATAAGGGAAATATTTTTATAATGAACTATTTTTATGCTCATAATGTCATTTTATCTTAATAAATTAAATTAATTACTACTAGTGATTATATTATTGAAATATATATTTTATATATTCAATAAAATATATTTTATTTTCATCCAATAGAATTTATATGTGTAAGATTTGAGAAAATCCAATATTACAAAAACTAATATTTTTAATAGTAGGTTTACCACTAATTAATGGCATATATATTTTAAAACTAAAATTTTGAAATATCATAATTTTTTTTTCAAAATATAATTTATTTTTTATTTTAGAATATCAAAATTAACTTAGGTTCAATTTCAATTATTTTCCTGTGAATTTTCATTTCTTTATGAATAGTTAAATATAAATCATTATAGTTAAAAACAATGTTTTTCATTTAAATAGTTTTTTATATTTTTTTTAGTTTTAAAGTAAAAATATTTAAATAATAAATATAGTAATCCAATGTTGTATATTGGTATCCTTTTTATATTGAAATTATATATACAAACTAATTGAACATTTCAACGTCTCTTTTACCCTCATTCTCGCCACATGTGTGGGATTAGTGTTAAAATTAATGTAGGTAGTTCTATGAAATAAATTTGGAAAAAATAAATATAAGGTTATAATTGTTGCTATTTTTATTATTTAATTTTAACTACTTAATTTTTATATATTGTAACTTTAGTATTTTTTTAATAAGGTTTGGGGTAAATCAGGTATTTAAAAGGAAAAATATAATATTTTAAAATTAAAAAATTACACTAATATTTCTCATAATTTCATTAGAGGTGGTTTTTGACAAAAATAATTATTAGGTTAAAATGATTACATGTTTATTACACTTAGGTAAGAATATGGGATTTATTATATTTTATGCAATGATATGTTAAAAATTTCATACTCATATTTTTAATAACTAAATAAATTTTAATATTGCGAAATATATAAGATAAATTTCTCTATATTTAATCATTTGAAACATAAAAAATTTATCTTCATTAGGATTTTTTTATTATATTTTTAGAAGAATATTTTTTATTAAATGACAATATTATAATGATGAATTATTTTTTTAATTAATCATGATATCAAATAAATGATATTAAAAATAATAAAATAAATATAATTTTATATAATTAATTACATCCAGAAATATTATAGAGAAATTTAGCCTTTTTTATGTATTAGAATTTTTTTATTGAAGTTGTCATATTGTGTTGGTATTTTTAAAAACAAAAATAAGGAGTAGTATCAAAATTGACACAAATGATACATTAAAATAAAAAATATTATATTAAATTTTATAAAATTAATAAACATATAAAACTCATAAAACATACTATAATAAGGTATATATGCCTTCAATGATCCAATTGAAGTCTTCATGGAATTTTAAAGTCACTATAATAACCCTAATGTGTAAAAAATCCAGGTAGTCATGGTAAGATTTAAAGGATTTAACAAAGGGATAAACTCAAAATATATGGTTAATATTGTGACCAAAACATGTCAAAAAAAATCATTGGTTGAGAGTATTTCTACCCATAAAATCATATATTTTAAATAACACTATTTGGAGCAATCTAAAATAAAAATCAATTCATATTAATTTAATATTTTATGGGATTCCTGATTGCCCCACCCCTGACTAATAAAAAGGCACCTCCTCTATCACTTCCTCATGCCACATTGAGCCTTATTTCCAAGAACTTCCCTAACAATTTTTATAATTGTTGTCCAAATCCACATCCAAGTTTTTTTCCCTTCTTAAAGGACTATCCCTAGTGTCCTAACGAGCATATGAAAAGGATGTTCTCTAAATAAGTTGTAATCATCTTTACCGACTACATAAAAATTATTTCTTCTTCTACATCATATTCAAATGTTATTTATGTTATAAAATAATAACACCAGTATACTCAATATTAATATATTTTAATATTCATTAGGGGATACTGTATTCATCCTTTTATCAATCATCTAATAAAAATATTTCCATGTGTACGTATGTATGGCTTGTCGTCACCACGTTGTGGTGTAATTTGTCTTTCCACAGAACATTATTTAGATGGGTATAATGATTAATTTAATGGATATAAATAATAAATAATACAGGAAATTTATTATATATAATTAATATATTGTATAATTATTTACCACTTTTGAATTATTGTACTCATATCGGCACTTGTGCGTACGAACGGTCTACCATCTCCCTGATTTGATGAGATTTGTTCTACACGTTGGACATTATAGATTTATTATAGAATATTAAATGATGAGTTAATATAATATTTATGAACATTATATAATTCTATATATGAATAAAATATATCATATTCAAAATAAATAGGACTCACAAAACAAAACATGCAAAGGAAAATGAAGGTGATAACAATCGAAACAAGTGTAATAATGAAATATTATTATAAAACATGTAATTTAGAGTCATAAATTGATCATTTATGATATCATATAGTTTATTTTGATTATATTACAAGTTAATAATATGTTTAAAACCATTATATTAAAGGTTAAAACTTGTACAACCAAAAGGAAGCTTGAGGTAAGGGTTTCTTATCTCACTTTTTACCTCTTTGAGATATATTCCTGTTTCACCACATAATCCTTCTGTGTGGTTTATATACTTCCCATGAATGTATTTTTTTAATATTTCGTAATTGTTATTGTATTTTTTTATATCCATGTAATTTTTTTCCATTCATGTTCATATGATTCTACTACTTTTAATGTGATATATATTTAATTCACAATATCATCATTAATTGAAATTGGTTCACATTATGTCTCCACTAAGAAATATTAATTTTCTATGAAAATGATTTATAAAATTGTTTTCCAAATGAATTTTACTAATATGATACCCATGTTTTAAATCATTTACCCATAATATACTTTTTATAAAGTTGTTTTGAAAAAAATATTGTTTTAAATTTCCAAATGTGGTACTTTATGACATTTTGAAAGAAAAACGAAAGTATATTTATTATTAAATTATATGGCATGTGTAAATTTTACCACCATCATGATGCCATGATATTTTGAAGATTCCATCAAAACTGATTTATTCTTGTTTATTCCATATTATTGGGTTAATTATTATAATGTTTTTCGAATGGAAAATTTCTCCAGCCCTATATCACTAGAAAGACTGATATAGTCATTGCATATGAACTAGTATAGGCTATTGGAACGGGTAATGTAGCCACACTTCAAAAGTCTCAGGAGGTACATGTGGCAGTTCAGGATTGGATAAAGAAGAATATCTCAACAAACAATTTATGTGATACTCTGTATAATATATATATGTAACCTTAACCTAATTTTATGTGCTATGCTGCTACTCATATTAAATAGTTCATATAGATGATCTATCCCTCATTAAACATTTTCATATTTCTTATTAGAAGGTATTTTCAACTACTCATGAATGGTGTTATTTAGGAATTTAAGGTTTTTTTACATCTGAATAGAAACTACTTAAATGACTCATCCTTTATGATAAACATGTTGAACAAATATGTGGTGTTTGTTATGTTCATGAAATAACATTTGCACATAAATTCTAGACTTAAAAGCATAAAAGTACATTAAATAAATAATTTTTTATCCATTTATCATAAGAATTTCTTGGAGGGTACAATTTGGGATCACGGGTTGGGTTCGTGTTGGGTTGGATGTCTTGTGAATCAATTTAAGCTAACATTATTCATTTAATTAAAAGGGTAAACATGATCCATTTATGAAGGGGTCAGCTCAAACTGAACATGCCATATTATATCCACATATATCTCTAAAATGGAGATCATTTTCATGCATCAATTGAATCATCCTTCTGGAACCACGCATATTTTTTTAAAGACATTCTCATGTAAGATAAACTATTAATGCCTATCTAATAGAATGATTTAAATTTCTATTTCATATAATAATTCTTAATTGAATCTACATTTGATTATCTTAGACAACGACCTGGACATAGATTATTTATTTGATTGTTAGGATGCCTTGAGATAAATAAGAAGTCTTTTTGTTGATGAAATGAAGAACTAAAATTTATAGAAGACTGGAATAAGTGGATGTTGCAATGTAATTTTCTATATGGAGTTTTTTTGTGCTTCCTAAGTCATATGGTGACTACTTTTCCTCATTATATGATGTTTTATTTTAAATCATTTTGTATCCTCTTTCAATTACTTAGCGGTGCAAGCACATCACATGTCATATTATCACTGTATCTTTAATATTCAATTTTGATTCCTAGGGTGTTTGTTGGGAAACCAACAAATTCATTTTTTCACTGTTTTAGACCATTCATTTTTTATTGAATATATTACAATCATAAATAGTGAGTTTCAAATGGGTGTTTCGTTGCCTATGGTCGCCGGTTTTCATTGCAGGATTGAAAAGGTAAAATCCAAATTCTTTTATTTTGTTTTATAATTAATTATTTTATGTTAAGATTCATTTTTATGATACTGTAAATTCAAGTCTTCTTATTTTAAACGTTTTTTTCTAGGTAGAAAAATCTTTTAGGAATTTGGAGTTGCATATTAGTAAAGTGACATAATTGATCGGTGACATTAATACTAATGCTATATGTTTTGAAATTTAAATTTCCATTTCAATATACTTTTAATTCTTGTCCAATGGAATATTATGTTGTTTATAATAATGTTGTATAATAATTAATTCATGTCTTTTTAATAATATCTGAGTGACATTAATACTTATGTTATTTAATTCATGTTCATTTTAGAATGTATTTTTCAAATTACTATCCATTTTTTCTTTTTATTAATGTATTAGAAGTTGGATACATATGTAGTTTTATACATCATGACCTATTTTCATTTCATAATTATTTTATGTTTTCTTTTGCGCTCATTTCATTTTTTTCCAAAATGTTCTTTTTCTTTTCAACTTAATGTTATCTACTATTTTAAAATTTCAATTTGAATGTATATTCTCTTTTATTTGTATATTCTCTAATAGGTTTTCTATCTTTTCAAATAATTCTATTTTCCTTCAATATTATCCTATATGTTTTCCTTATATTCTTCATCATGAATTTGTATGGTTTATATTGTATAGTGATGGTATACTTATATTTTCCTTATATATTCTCATATATTTTCAAATATATTATCAATATTCTCCTCGATATTATCTTATTTTATTTTAACTTTCTTATTTTCCTATATTTTCAATTCCTTATATTTTGTCCAATTTTAGTTCAATATTAAGTATCACTGTTGTTTTTCAATATATTCAACATTCATGTTTTTTATTGACATTGAAATATACTTTTTTCTTCTTGAAAACAATCATTGAATGTATTGTCATGTGAATGGACTGGTAAGTACTAGTTTTTAAATAAAAATGTGTTTTGATATATGTGTTTCTATTAAATAAATTTTTTCAATGAAAAAGGATATTTTTTCCATTAGATATTTCTAATGATTTTATTAAGTTATTTTCATCTATGCCAACATACTTCTTTGGATATTTTTCTTGATTGAGGATGATAACATACGATACGTTCTAAAAGAAATTATCAAGGGGTTCATGATTATTCTGATTTTAGATGTTTTGTTTTTTTAACATTCATGGTTTATAGTTGATGTATTTATCTTTCATATGCTTGTTTTCCAATACGATTGTTTATGTTGTTTATTTTCCACTCTTTTCATATAAAGAGTACATTGTACTAGAATGAGGTGGTTTTGGCCCACTATATCTCCTTGATGCATCGATTGGTCTCATGAGACAAACTAGTTTGGATTTTTATCCATTTATGTATGGTTTTTTGACCAAGGAATAGGTGGTATTTTTATTATGTCAGGTATTATTCCTTCCCTCATTATGAGATAAGTTATTGATGTTCCATGGGATTATTCAACTGGTATAATATCCATGGTTATGTTATCTTATTATTATTTAAATGGAATTATTTGATCATTATTTATTCCAAACATATTTTTAACATGTTACAGATTAAATGGAATAGGATTTATATTCATTGCTTTTCCATAATTGTTTATGTTTGATTATGATAGGTTATGTTGTAGGTATTCCCTTGCTGAGAATTTTATCTCATCCACTTCTAATGTTTAATCATTCACTAGGATTATATGAAGTATTTTACTATATACAGTGATGGTTACATGATGTGGATTAATGGAATTATAAAAAAAAAATATTTATGTATTTTTGTTTTTTTATTGTAATGAGAAATTCAAGTATGTGATCCTTGTTTCCAAAACTACTAAATGGATCTATCCTCTGGGATTTGAATCTTGTATCTATGACAATGTAATTAAATAATACACCAGTTCCAAGATTACTGTTTCATGTCATTATAGTTGGTATCATCAGAATATAACTAGAAACCATGAAAATCATTATTTAGAAAACATATATTAGATAACATAACCCAAAGATTTACATTATGTATAAGTATAGAAGAAAATACAATAATTTTGATAAATTGGAAATTATGTGTGTATTCCAATAAATATATCCTTGTCTGGATACTACATGTTGATGATGTTCTAGAACAGATGTTCCTTGTAGTGACCACATACACAAGTTGCGCCGAGTCTGAGTTGGTGTAACCCGGTACCTGACAATGGGCTTTACAGTGCATCTGGTTTGACACTATTGGTATATATTTTAATGATAATTCACATTTTTATTTACAAAAAAAATATTAATGATTTGAATATATGATGAAGATGAATAACCTAATGTGTTTTATATTTGAAATATGGTTCCATGTTATTCTTTAAATTATTATACATTTTTCTCACTATGACTATTGTTACTTACACTAGGCTTTCTTTTTTAATCGATGGATAGAATCCAGAGGTGTCCTAATATCATTGAAAATGATGGACATTTTGATGGTTATAAGAATGAAAATATGATATTTATTGGAGTGAAATATTTCATGTTCAAGAGAAATTAATTTTCTCGAAATATGGTTAACAAAATATACATTACCCAACTATCAAACTCTCCATGGAAGAGGAGGAAGGAGCGTGAAATTATCTTTAATAGTGGTGACCATGGAGAAATTAATGCTCCATTTCCATCATTTAATATATGTGGATGGGGAAACCGAGAAAAATAACTCAATAAAACTAAAAAACGATTTAAATATTAGAGAGAAAAACATAAAGAAATGAATTTTTGACGAAAAATGAAGGGAATTATAGAGTGAAATAAAGTGCTTCCTAAGAATCTATTTATAGTTTATTTCTATAAATTTGGGGAACCTTGTAATTACCTTAGTCAATTTCATCGTCTATACGATAAACTATATACTGAGGATAATCTTTTACGGAAATAGTGGGTGAAGTATTAATGTATGGGGGTTTTATTGAAAACCATATTTAAAAAGGATATTTAGTTATTTAAATTATTTCATGGATGTCCATCATATTTATTGTTGATGTTATATTGTTGTGTATATGGTTTTAGGAAAAGTACAAACCACAAATATGGTATCAACCCATCACATCCTTATAGGTCTTAGATCATGAACCCAAAACAAAAGTTGAACAATGTTATAATGCCTAAAAATTTCCTACGTGAAGTCGAAGTTATTATGTTCTTTTTTAGGTAGATAAAATATTTAAGGGATAAAGGATATGTTTATTTTAAGGATATTTGTTTAATTAAATAGATAAAAATTGGATTGGAAAATATTTGGTTGTAATTTTTTTTATTTTTTGAAGAAGTTCCCTATTTTGGGAATCCAATAATATTATGTTAATAAAAATGAATTATATTTTGTAGTCAATTATGATTATAGGGTGTACATATAGAAATTGTTAGAAATCCAAGGATAATATGATATTTCAAATTTATGTTTTTAGTATAAGGAATTTAGAGTGATTTATGTTATTTGGAAGACTATATAATAAAATAATAATTATTTATTGATTTAAATATATGTATAAAATATATTCTTGGAAGGATATGTACTATATAAATGATCAATGTTGAACTTTTTGATTAACTATTGAATTATAGAGAAATATTTTTTGGGAATTATCTTGTCTTATCCTAACAATTTTGGTTTTAGATAAAATAAAAATAATGGATGAATATATAGTTATAATTTGGTGATTTTTTTTATCAATAAAATTTGATTTGAATTATTTAATAATCAAACATTCATCTTAAATCCACATAATATAGGGAAAAATGGGTTTTTTGTGGATTTTGATAATCATATGAAACTCTTCTTATCATGTAAGTATTTTTCCTTATGATCTTAGTCTCTGAAGTAAATGAGTTTTTGGACTATATGGAAAATATACTCAAACATAACATGATATACTAGTACCTTATTTTTCTATGGAATGGAATTTTACCTTAAATCATTTTTGATCTATATCTTTGTGGTTGTTAACTTTTTCCTGACCATATTCTCTATCATACTCCATCATAACATGATGCTCATATTTCTCTTCCATATCCATGTTTTCAAACGTGGAAACATGGTCTGTGTTATCTATAATGACCTTCATAATTCTTTTTTTATTTTAATATAGATGTATCATTAAGCATATTTTCTTGTGGTTCTTTCCCCAAAAACAATTTTTTAAGCATTAATATTTCATTTTTTAAGTGCAATTTCAAATTTTGAGTATGAAATTATTTAAATAATGAATAATGTTACACCCCATGATTTAATAATATGTATTTTCTTAAATACATTCAAATTTATTTGGCAGAATAAATTGTACAAAACACAATGATAGGTTTAGGAAACACCCAACAATTAGGTGCCATGCGCTCTGTGTAGGACTGAGTTTTACCGAACAATAATATATTATTAAAATATATTTATTTAATATAACATAACTTATCAATTAATTTTGATTTTAGGAATATTACTAACTAAAAATTTAAAATATATGTCCAACATCATTGGTTAAAAATTATTTAGAATTGGATATAAGAACAAACTGAATATATAGGAAAATGTTTTATTAAGAACATTTTTTCTGCATGTGAAAAATTTTTATCATGCTAAATTATATCAACTACTATTATTGATTGATATTAACGAAATATATATATTTATATATTATATTTTCAATAAAAAACATCTCTATATTAATTCAATAGATTTTACATTTATAAGTAAATAATTAACCGAATATTACCAAAAACTATATTCTTATAAAAGTAGTTTTACAACCTTTTTAAGATATAACTATTTTGAAACAAAATTTTTGATATTTCATAAAAAAACAACATAGACTAAATTTATAAATTAAGAATCTAAATCATAACTTAGGCTTACTTTTATTCTTTTTTTCTAAGAAGATTCAATTTTTTGGTGAATAAAGAAAAAAAACTCTATTATAGTTAAAAATTGTTTTTTTCCTTTAAATAATTTTTAAACATTAATTTTAATTTAAAAGTAAAAATAGATAAATAATAAAAAAATTAATACAATTTAGGTAAATATACAACTTTTAATAGTAAAATTATATATAAATACATATTGAACTTTTGAAGGTCTTTTTTACCCGCCTTCTTGCCACATCTGAGGGATTCGTGTAAAACGTAATTTAGCCACGTCTATGAATTGAATTTATAAAAATAGAAATACATGGATAAAATTAGTATGATATATATATTCTAAAAGGGTAAAATTTATTTTTTATGAATAATAAATTTAGTATTATTTTTACCATGGTTAAGAGTAACTCGGTCAGTTAAAAGGTATATTTAATATTATAATATTATTAATTTACCTTATATATTTTCATAATTTAATTGAATTAGTGGGTTTATAAAAAGATAAACCTTATAATGAAATTATAACCTCATTTACCAACTTTGGTATGAATATGAGATTTATTACATTATATTTAATGATAAGTTTAAAATTTCATACTCATATTTTTAATAACTAAATTATTTTTCATATAGGGATATGCATAAAATAAATTATAATGTAAATATTCAATTATAATTTAATAAATTTATCATCACCAAGATAATTTCTTTTAAATATTTTCAGAATAAATAATTTAATTAAATACATACATATTTAAGATGGAGTAATTTTTTAATTAATGGAGATATCATATAAATTATATTAAAGATATGAAAATAAATATAATTTGACATAATTAATGATACCCAATTTTTTTTCACAGTTCTAAAATTTTCATGATATATTATAAGTGTTGGTTTGAAGTAATCATTTTCTTAGGATATTTATAAAAATAAAAGTAATGAATTGTATCAAAATTGACCTAAATGTTACTTTAAAATAAATAAATATTTATTAAATTATGTAAAACTCATAAAAACTAAAATTTGGAAAAATCACTATAAATAGATTAAATATTTCATCAATTAATCAATTGGGGTTCTTTTTTTATTTTATATAAACTATATTAACTATAATGAGTACAAAATCCATGTTGTCCAGGTATGAGTTAACAGACCTAACTAAGCGTTAATGCCCGAAAATATGGTTAATATTATGACATAAATATGTTTCAAAATAATTTTTTTGATGATTCAAATCCATAAAAATCATATATTTTAAATAAATCACTTTGTATCTATTCTAAAACGAATGTCAATTTATATTAATTTTATATTTTATGGGATTCCAAGAGTCCCCCTCCCCCCTCTTATAAAAATAATCCTCCTCCGACGCATTCTTAATCTACATCGAGAATTCTTTCTCGAAAAAATCCTACGCAATTAGATTATAAAAATACTTCTCCACATCATAGAGATTTGATTCTTCTATATAGACAAACCCTATTGTCCCAAAATGGATATCCAAAAGAGTTTAGCTAATGAATAGGTAATCGTCTTTACCAACTCCTAAATTATTTCTTTTTATACATCATATTCACAGGTTGTTTACATTATGAAATAATAAAACAGGTATCATATATATTCTGATATATTATTGTTATTATGGGGAAAAAATATTCCTACTCATATCCAACATTTTAAAATCAATATTACCAAGTGTGTGGGTATATGGCTTACCCTCACCACGTTGTGGTGTAATTTTTTTTCATCACAAATTTATTTGAATGGGTAAAATGATGAATATAGTGGATATAGATAAATATTAAGACATGATATTTATTATGTATAATTAACATAACGTCTATTCATTTACACATTTTACATTTAAGGAATGATGCCATTGTTCATGTGTACATATGGCTTACCGCCTCCATGACGTGATGAGATTCATTATCCCCATTAACCATTCAGGAAGGATTATTAAAATGTAAATTATATATGAATATAAAATTTATGAACAAAATATACTTTAATATATGAATAAAATATATCATATTCATAAGAAATTAGACTCACATTGAAAAACATGCCCACGAAAATAAAGCAGGTAACACCAGAAACAAGGTTAATAATGAAATATTGTAATCAAATAGGTAATATATTATCACATATGACTCATGTAAGATATCATAAATATTATTAAGATTTAGGTACCACATTATGATATGTTTTTAACAAATATATAGGAGGTTAAAATATGAAAAATGACAAGAAATTGTGAGGTAAGGGTTCCTCATATCACTTTTTACCTCTTTGAGATATATGCCTTTTCACCTATTAATACTTGTGTTTATATTGAATAATGACCATGAATGAAATTTTTGGGAATTATTATAATGATTATTTTATTTTAATATCTATATAATTATATTCATTTCATGTTCAAATGATTCTATTTATTATAATGTGATCTGTGTTTAATTCACAAGCACGTCATTAATTGAGATTGCTTCTCTTCAACTCTACACTAGGGAATATTTCTTTTCAATGTGATTGGTTTATGAAATATTTTTAAAAAAGTATTTTATTAATATACTAAATCTTTTTTATGTCTCTTAACAATAATAAAATTTCAATAAATGGGCTTTCAAAGTAATATTTTTTCCATTTTCAAAATGCGGTACATTATAACTTTTTCAATAAAATGCGAAAAATTGTTTTCTTAACATATATAACCTTGGTTTTTTTACCATCATTCTGACGGAATGATATTTTGATGATAAACATCAAATATTAAAATGTTATTTTTAAATAAAAATGTGTTTTTAGAAATTTTCAGATTTTAAATAAATTATTTCAAATGAAAATGGTATTTTTCTCATGATAATAATAATGATTTTATTAGAGTATTTTTATATATATCAACATTATTGGAAGGATATTATTATTGATTTACATTTATCTATTATGATAACTTATACCATATTTTATTCAATAATTACAATTTTTTTGATTGTGGGTTTTCAATTTTTATTCCATTCATGGTTTATGGTTGAAGTATTCACATTTCGTATGCTAGTTTCTCATTATGAATGGTATATAACTTTTGTTTCACAATTATCATATATGGAATGCATTTTACTTTTTATGATATGGTCTTGGCCGACTATAGTCCCTCAATGAATTTGTATGTCTCATGTGAAAAACTATTTTGGGTCTTTACATTTTTATGTATGGTTTCTTGATCGATGTAACACCCCGAGATTTTATGAAAAATATTCCCTTTTAATTTCATTAATGTCTTGTGTTGTACGCTACACCAAAAGAAACTTTCACAACATGAAACCCTGACATGGCTTGCATTACACGCAATCACGACCTTCCTCGATAGCGTGTGTAGTACGCAATACCGAGTTTCACTAAACAACAAAATGCTATTAAAATATTATTAAAACTAGCCATTATGAATAGTAATAACCACATTTTAAAATTTTAGAAACTTTATCTATCAAAATGGAATTAATTTTTGGATTCGGAGTATCGAATTTATCCTAAGGTGAAATTTTGGTACTTTTCGGATAACTTTCATATTCTGATGAATAGTGAAAATTACTAAATTTTAATTAAAAACAAATTTTTTTAATCGAAATAATTAATAGTGATAAATTATTAATTTGAGTGGTTTTAATGTATATTTAGAATATATTTTTACAATTTAATACAATGTTGGCCATTGGATGTAATTCTATATTTAAACCAAACATAAACAAGTGTCAATCTTTTGATACTTATTATCTCTTAAGAACACGCTATTTGTTTTGACGACGGGAATTAATTTTTAAATTAATTAATGAAACTGATATGTTTTGAATTTTTTAAAATAGACATCATTTTTGAGTTCATAATATCAAATATAGCTTGGGCCTGATTTTTGGTATTTTCCTGAAAACATTCATTTTTTGATGAATAGTGAAACCCCTAAGTGGTAGTTAAAAAAATGAATTTTTCATAAAACATAATTTTACCGCTTCTGTGAGTGGAATTTCAAAAATCTGAGAGACACGGATGATGTGAGTAAGTAAAATGTGGTTCAATGAGATGAAAATAATTTTTGGTGAATAGTAACTTTTTACTTTTTTTACCACGGTTAAAAGTAAATAGGGTAATTAAGGGTAAATATGATATTATTATTACCCTAACACATGTCATAATTCTATTGGATAAGTGTAATTCGACGAAAAACAACCTTAGGAATAAAATATGTCCATTTAGGCCCACTTGGATTAGATTAGGACATATATTATTATTTAATTCAAAGAAGAGTTAAAAGAGTTAAAATCAGTGTTTATTTACTATAACATTTTTAATATAGGGTTATACATAAGATAAATTCTATTTTAAATATTCATTAGTAAGATAATTAGATTTTCTACATAATGATATTTTATTTATAATTTTTAGACATTAAATAATTTAATTTATTTTTGACACAACGATGATGGAGTAATTATCATATTAATGAAATATTGACATAATTGATGTTATAAATACCCAAATAAATGTAATTTGAGACATTTTATGAATTAAACTAATTTTATATGTTAATATTAAATTTTATTATTGATTTAATTAACTGGTTTAGAAATAATAATTCTGTTATGATTTTCAAAAAAATCAATTACTAAATAGTGTCAAAATTGACATAAAATAGTTTTTAAAACAAATATTATATTATTAATTTTTATTTTATTCCTAAAAATCTAATGTTCGGCAAAATTACTTAGATAAGGTTATATATATTAATAATAAACAACTTGGGGTTCATTTGGCTTCTTATTGTAAGTTTATTAACCTTATAGTGTAAGAACACAAGAAGACACGGTAAAAGTAAAATTATTTAACTTAACATTAAATATAAATTATAATGATAAAATAGGAACCTAAACTTGTCTAAATTATATTGGATGAGATTATTTCGTCCCATCCCCACCTTATCTTCGAAATAAATCAATTTGGAGCTATTTATAACCGAACATGACTTTATAATAAAATAATATTTTTAGTTATTCCAAAGGTGCCCCTCTCCTCCCTTATAAAAGGGAAACCCCTCCCTCTCTTCCTCACACAACTTTGAGCCTTCAAGGTCAGCCAAACCTTAAAAATTCTCTTCTCCACTTCCCTAGAAACTTCCTAGAGGTTCTGGTCTTCCTCAAAGACGAAATTTAGTGCCCTAAGAGGAGGTCTCAAAGAGGCGCTTCAAAGAAGAGGTAATTTCCATTACCGATTCTTTCACCTTTATTCCTTTTCCACTTCTTCTTCTTCGGTTGTTACATTATGAAGTAATAACATCAGTATCACTTATATACTTATATGTTATTATAAGTATGAGACAACCCTATTTCACCATCTATCCATCTTACGGAAAATGAAATCACCGCGCGTGCGTACGTACGGAATACCGTCTCCACGACGTGGTGAAATCTATTTTCCACAACCACCTTACTTGAATGGGTATAATGGTGTAAATAATAACTATATATGATTATTTTAAAGTTATATTGATTCTGAAATAGTATACCTACACTCCAATATAGTCCCACTATCATGAGAATGATATCATCGCTCGTGCGTACGTACGGACTACCGCCTCCACGACGCGATGATATTCATTCTCCACTTTAACCATTCATGAATGATTATAAAGTATATATAATAAGTAATCATGAAATATATGACATAATAATGATACTGGATTTATGTGTGTATATATGTATGTCATCTACTTAATTCCATTCTACTCAATAAGGAATCGAAAACAACGTTCATGCATACGTACGGCCTACCATCTCCATGAACGGTGTATTTCTTTCCATTTAGTGATTTATTATATATGTATATTCTGAATATATATTATATATAAATCATGTTTTATATTCTGGAATTAAGTAATCATGATCTACGTAATCATATGAATAATTACAAGTCAAAACACGAATGACAAATAAAACAATTTTAACCAAAACGCTCTTTAACATGGAATTTACAAAAGAACTGGTAATATAAAGTCATAAGTGAACCATATATGATCTCATAACAATGAGTATGATTCTGGAATAAGTCAATGACATTATTTAAATCATTATACAGGAGGTTCAGACACATACGAAGCAAATCGGACCTAAGGTAAGGGAAATATCACAAGCTCATTCTTATCCGAGATTGTTATTACTTTAGTATTTACTGGGGTGTATTTTATCATCCACATCCATGTTTCCACAATATATAATATTATTTCCATTCACCTAAAATTGTTTAAATCCTATTTTACCCTTCGGTGAGTTTTTAGTAAAAGATATGAAAGGAATATATTGTTGTTTTTCGTACGAGGTACTTTTTGACTTTTCTGACAAAAGTACGAAGAATTTTTTTTAACTTATAGGGCATGAATGGATTTTTAAAACATTATTTCCAAGAAGATTCCTTTACAAGTTTTCACTTTTATTTTTAACCAACTTCTTTTAGTTTATAATTGTATGACATGTTAAGAAAGGAAAAGTTTTTTTGAAGCAGAAAGGATATTTTCCTCAAGAATGGAGTTCAAGTGTTTTATCAAAATTATTTTCCATCTAAGATAATAAAGGGTTTTGTTTCTATCCTTATTATTACATTGATTTGATTATGTTGTGATGGAATTATAATTATGAATTCCTTTATCTTATATGAATTTTTTTATGATTTCACGATGTTTAAGATTCCCATTTTTATTACATGGGTTATGCTCTGATGTATGGTTTATGATTTTGTAGCACACATAAGAATGGTATCATTAAGAGATGGGTGGGGCCTATATCTCCCTAAAATGAATTGGGTAAAGATTTTATATCTCATGAGATAGACATGGCTGGAACGTTAGGTTATACCGGTTCAGTGAAACGGGACTGAAATGAGGAGTGGACTCGGTTCGGAAAGGGACTTTGTCCACTAAGATAGTCTTGGAAATGAGTCTTGACTAATAAGAAATTATTCTCTATGATTATGTGTGTATGCCACAAAGTTTCATGTTTTATGTTATTATTATTGGGATTTCATTTCACTACTATGATTTATCCCATGTTATGAAATTATGCTCTCTTTTGCAGGTTAAGATTTCCAAAATGTTATGTTCTTATGAATATGATGTGATTGATATTTCTTTTTTTTACCCTTACTGAGCATTTGAGCTCACCCTTTTATTTTTTTTCCCAGGATATAAAGAAAGGTTTTAGGTAAAAAAAAGGGAAGATCTTTATGGGAGATGTTGAAAATCTTTCACCACGATTAGAAGATTATATACCGAGTTTCCAAAGACACTAAACTATTACGATCCTTGTGTGTGTGTTTTTGTTATGTACTAAGTATTCCTCAAAAGTAATGTAATGTCCATGTACGTCAAGCTTAGGGTCTCTACAGTTGGTATCAGAGGAAATGTATTGTCAACCTTTGGAAACTAGGATTCGAAAACGTTAGTGAGATCCCTAAAGATATTTCTAAGGTATGTCTAGGGATGTCCCTAAGGATAAGTATAAGTATTGGATATAGTCCTAGAACTACGGTAACGATCTTAGAATTTAACCTAAGATGTTAGATATTTAGGGAACTCCCCCTTTACTATGTTGTTTTCCATAGCATGATTTTTTCCTCTCACACTATTCTTTTTTGGTTTTAGAAAATGGCTGGAAATAGGATGATTTATGATAATGGAGGATATGACAGACAATAGAATGATATTTTTCATGAGAAACGAAATGAAACGGGATCTGGAAGTCCAAACATCGTTATTATTTCTAATCAGCAATCTCATAATATGATCAATAATCTCAACTTTGGTAGGTTTCCCGACTCAGATAATAAGAGAAAGATGGAGTTTCATGATGATCATAAAGGATAGAAAGTTAAATTTCCCTCATTTAAATCATGTGGGAAGAGGCATCAGGGAGATTGTTTCAAAGGAATTGGAAGATGCTTTGGGTGTGGAAAAGAAGGAAACAAATCCAGTAAGTGCAAAGGAAAAGGTTCAGTTAACACCATAGACAAGGATAATGGTATTTCTACGACATCAACAATGATTAGATGTTTTAAATGTGGAATGTACGGGCATTATGGAAACCAATGCCCTAATAGAAAATCTCTTGAAGAGAACCAGCAAGGTCATATGGGTAGTATTTATGTGGATGATGATGAGGAGACTAAAAATGATATATGAGCTGAAAGAAGTGTTGAAGCTCAGTCGGTTGTTTTAGAAGGTAGTGGAATGATTGTATGTTTATCGAGAGTTATGTTGTATAGTTAATGGTACTATGGAATAATAAATCATCTAAGGATTGTTACACTATTTTTTTCCTAAAAGTATTTGATAGTATATGTTGAATGGTACCAGTAACCAAGGAAGGTTATTCAGATATTTTTGTAAAGTAGATGATATGTGCATAATGAAGGAATAAGAAGATAATGAGTTGTTTTATTGTATTCATGAGATCATGATTGATATAAGGAATAAGTGATATCATGGTTTGAGTATATAGAATTTTGAGGATTTTGGTATGTTGAAAGTGTTAACTTTTAACTACATTCATGTTTTCACTAAGGTTCAAGGGGTATTCAAGAGAATACATGATTAAGGCCTTTGAATATTTGGAATGTGACCAACAAGACATATCTTATGATATATGGTGATCAACGATGGTATTAAATCTCTGGTAATCGTTTCCACTATATTATGAGAGTGGACTGCATTATTATGGATAAGCCTAAAGATTGGAATGGATTATGTTGAACATAAGTTAGTATTGTTTAAGGATAGAAGTTTTTTCGATATTATTGATGGGATGTTATAGTAATATAGTTTTATAAAAAGGACAACCTGCAGGACGGGAGACAACCCATCACGTCGGACAAGGTCGTGGGAATCGAACCCACAACTGAAGTGTGACTATCCTTTATCACCTACCACTGGCCTACAGGAAGTCCCTGGTTAGTAGAAACTAGTTTTATTTTATTATGAGGTATGATATATGAAGTATAAGTTCATTTTTGGAACCATATACGATTAACCATAAGATGGACTTATAACTTTTGCTAACCTTTTGTTTGAAAGAGATTGAATAACCCATCATTCTATCACAAGATCTGCTAACAAATCACGAATAACAAATTCAACTTCATTTCATTAAGGGATGAAGTGGAAATTGTTCAATTCACGAACAACAGTGAGATTGTAGCAAAATCAAGCAAGTATTTCTTCTAATTCAAAATTTTCAACTTTAGGGAAATGATATTAAAAACCAAAAATTTTGTCCTAGTGCCCTTATATCCGATGAATCATATGGTACCATAGATCATCACAAAATTATGGCTTTGTGATAGCTGGCTTTTCCATAGCCATGTTCTCTACCACTCTCCATCAGAACATGATGGTTAGATTTCTCTTCCATATCCATATTTTCACCTATGTGGAAACCCATTGATTAGTTTATTTGGGTAACCGTTACGTTTCATACTTTGGTTTTTAAATATTGGTTTTGGTATTCCTTTTTACAATGTGGGTTTCTATCAAAGAAACTTTCGAATAGTAAACCATTTATAACCCCGACGAATTTCGAGGGTGAAATTCATTTTAAGGGGGGGTAGAATGTAACACCCTGAGATTTTATGAAAAATATTCTTTTTAATTTCATTAATGTAGTGTGTTGTATGCTACACCAAAAGAAGATTTCACAACACGCAACTCTGACTTGGCTTTCATTACAAGCAATCATGACCTTCCTCGATAGCGTGTGTAGTACGCAATACCGAGTTTCACTAAACAACGAAATGCTATTAAAATATTATTAAAACAAGCCGTTATGAATATTAATAACCAACTTTTAAAATTTTAGAAATTTAATATCTCAAAATGGAATTCAATTTTGGATTCGGAGTATTGAATTTAGCGTAAGGTGAAATTTTGGTACTTTTCGGATAACATTCATATTCTGATGAATAGTGAAACTTAATAAATTTTAATTAAAAACAAATTTTTTTAATAAAAATAATTAATAGTGATAAATTA
Source organism: Viscum album (assembly GCA_963277665.1). Taxonomy (NCBI): domain Eukaryota; kingdom Viridiplantae; phylum Streptophyta; class Magnoliopsida; order Santalales; family Viscaceae; genus Viscum; species Viscum album. The sequence goes on along the minus strand of OY728120.1, from coordinate 1,528,061,095 downwards.
TTAATTTGAGTGGTTTTAAAGTATATTTAGGATATATTTTTAAAATTTAATACAATGTTGGCCATTGGATGTAATTCTACATTTAAACCAGACATAAACAAGTGTCAATCTTTTGACAGTTATTATCTCCTAAGAACACGCTATTTGTTTTGACGACGGGAATTAATTTTTAAATTAATTATTGCAACTGATATGTTATGAATTTGGTAAAATAGACATAATTTTGGAGTTCATAATATCAAATATATCTTAGGCCTAATATTTGGTATTTTTCAGGAAACATTCATTTTTTTATGAATAGTGAAACCACTAAGTGGTAGTTAAAAAAATGAATTTTTCATAAAACTTAATTTTACCGCTTCTGTGAGTGAAATTTAAAAAATCCTAGAGACACATTTGATGTCAGTAAGTAAAATGTGGTTCAATGACATGAAAATAATTTTTGGCGAATAGTAACTTTTTACATTTTTTTACAACGGTTAAAAGTAAATAGGGTAATTAAGGGTAAATATGATATTATTATTACCCTAAAACATGTCCTAATTCTATTGGATAAGTTTAATTCGACCAAAACCAACCTTAGGAATAACATATGGCCATTTAGGCCCACTTGGATTAGATTAGGACATTTATTATTATTTAATTCAAAGAAGAGTTAAAAGAGTAAAAATCAAAGTTTATTTTCTAAAACATTTTTAATATAGGGATATACATAATATAAATTCGATTGTAAAGATTAATTAGAAAGATAATAAGATTTCCTACATAATTATATTTTATTTATAATTTTTAGACTTTAAAGAATTTAATTTATTTATGACACAACGATGATGCAGTAATTATCTTATTAATGAGATATTGACATAATTGATGTTATAAATACCCAAATAAATGTAATTTTGACTTTTTAGGAATTCCATTAATTTTATTGGTTAATATTAAATGTTAGTATTTATTTAATTAACTTTTTTCGAACTAATCATTCTGTTATGAATTTCACAAAAATCAATTACTAAATAGTGTCAAAATTCACATAAAATAGTTTTTAAAACAATTATTATATTATTAATTGTTATTTTATTCCTAAAAATCTAATGTTAGGCCAAATGACTTATATAAGGTTATATATATTTATAATAAACAACTTGGGGTTCTTTTGGATTCTTATAGTAAGTTTATTAACCTTATAGTGTAAGAACAAAAGAAGACACGGTAAAAGTAAAATTATTTAACTTAATGTTAAATCTAAATGATAAGGTTAAAATAGGAACCTAAACTTTTATAAATTCTATTGGATGAGAGGATTTCGACCCATACCCACCTTATCTTCGAAATAAATCAATTTGGAGCTATTTAAAACGGAACTTGACTTTATAAAAAAATAATATTTTTAGTTATTCCAAAGGTGCCCCTCTCCTCCCTTATAAAAGGGCACCTCCTCCCTCTCTTCATCACACAACATTGAGCGTTCAAGCTCATCCCACCCCTGAAAAATTCTCTTCTCCACTTCCCTAGAATCATCCTAGAGGTTCTGGGCTTCCTCAAAGACCAATTTTAGTGCCCTAAGAGGATGTCTCAAATAGGCGCTTCAAAGAAGAGGTAATTTCTGTTACCGATTCTTTCCCCTTTATTTCTTCTTCCACTTCTTCTTATTAGGTTGTTACATTATGAAGTAATAACATAAGTATCACTCATATACTTATATTTTATTATAAGTATTAAACAACCCTATTTCACCATCTATCCATCCTACGGAAAACGAAATCACCGCGCGTGCGTACGTACGGAATACCGTCACCACGCCGTGGTGAAATCTATTTTCCACCACCACCTTACTTGAATGGGTATAATGGTGTAAATAATAAAAATATATGATTATTTTAAAGTGATATTGATTCTTAAATATTATAAATACACTCCAATACAGTCCCACTATCATGAGAATGATATCATCGCTCGTGCGTACGTACGGACTACCATCTCCATGACGTGATGAGATTTATTCTCCACTTTAACCATTCATGAATGATTATAAATTACATATAATAAGTAATCATGAAATATATGACATAATAATGATACTGGATTTATATGTATATATATGTATGTCATCTACTTAATTCCATTCTACTCAATAAGAAAACGAAAACAGCGTTCATGAGTACGTACGGCCTACCGTCTCCATGAACGGTGTATTTCTTTCCATTTACTGATTTATTATATGTGTATATTCTGAATATATATTATATATAAATCATGTTTTATATTATGGAATTAATTAATCATGATCTAAGTAATCATATGAATAATTACAAGTCAAAACACGGATGACAAATAAAACAATATTACCCAATACGCTCTTTAACATGGAATTTACAAAAGAACTGGTAATATAAAGTCATAAGTGAACCATATATGATATCATAACAATGAGTATGATTCTGTAATAAGTCAATGACATTATTTAAATCATTATACAGGAGGTTCGGACACATACGAAGCAAATCGGACCTAAGGTAAAGGAAATATCACAATCTCATTCTTATCCGAGATTGTTATTACTTTAGTATTTACTAGGGTGTATTTTATCATCCAAATCCATGTTTACTCAATATTTAATATTATTTCCATTCACCAACAATTGTTTAAATCCTATTTTACCCTTCGGTGAGTTTTTAGTAAAAGATATGAAAGGAATCTTTTGTCGTTTTTTGTATGAGGTACTTTTTGACTTTTCCAACAAAAGTACGAAGAATGTTTTTTTTAACTTATACAGAATGAATGGATTTTTAAAACATTATTTCCGAGAAGCTTCCTTTACAAGTTTTCATGTTTATTTTTAACCAACTTCTTTTAGTTTATAATTGTATGACATGTTCAGAAAGGAAAAGTGTTTTTGAAGGAGAAAGGATATTTTCCTCAAGAATGGAGTTCAAGTGTTTTATCAAAATTATTTTCCATCTAAGATAATAAAGGGTTTTTTTCTATCCCTATTATTACATTGATTTGATTATGTTGTGATGGAATTATATTTATGAATTCCTTTATCTTATATGAATTGTTTTATGATGTCAAAATGTTTAAGATTCCCATTTTTATTACATGGGTTATGCTATGATGTATGGTTTATGATTTTGTGGCACACATAAGAATGGTATCATTAAGAGATGGGTGCGACCTATATCTCCCTCAAATGCATTGGGTAAAGATTTTATATCTCATGAGATAGACATGGCTGGAACGGTAGGTTATATCGGTTCAGTGAAACATGACTGAAACGAGGAGTGAACTCAGTTCAGAAAGGGACTTTGTCCACTAAGATAGTCTTGGCAATGAGTCTTGACTAATAAGAAATGATTATCTATGATTATGTTTGTATTCCACAAAGTTTCATGTTTTAGGTTATGATTATTTGGATTTCATTTCACTACTATGATTTATCCCATGTTATGAAATTATGCTCTCTTTTGTAGGTTAAGATTTCCAAAATGTTATGTTCTTATGAATATAATGTGATTGATATTTCTTTTGTTTACCCTTACTGAGCATTTGAGCTCACCCTTTTATGTTTTCTTTTCCCCAGGATATAAATAAAGATTTTAGGTAAAAAATGGAAGATCTTTATGGGAGATGTTGAAGATCTTTCACCACGATTAGAAGATTATATTCCAAGATTCCAAAGACACTAAACTATTACGATCCTTGTGTGTGTGTTTTTGTTATGTACTATGTATTCCACAAAATTAATGTAATGTCCATGTACGTCATGCTTCGAGTCTCTACAGTCGAGCCCTTGATGGTATTTTTATAATGGTTTACATTATTCATTCCCACATTATGTGATTAATTATTGATGTTAAATATGCTAGTGTGAGTAGTATAATATCCATGTATAAGTTCTCATGTGAATTTTTATATACTATTATATGATCACTATTAATTACATTCATACAGTTCTATGGTTAATGATAAAATGGAATAGGTTTTCATTTCATCACCTTGGCAAAATGTTTTATGTTTGTTTACCATAGATTATGATATATGTATTTTCTAACTGAGAATTTGAGATCATCCCCTTTATTATGATTCATCTTTCCCCGGGATTCCAAGAAATATTATATGACTAATACATAGGGTTACACTGTTGGGATTGATGGAATGCACAATGAAATTTTTTTATGTATTATTTCTTAATGATTGTAATGAGAACATCAAGAATGTAATCTTGTTTTCAAAACAGCTAAACTAATTGGTCCATTAGGATTCAAATCCTATATTTATACCAACATAATTAAATATTTCAACAACAACATGCTTATGGTTTGGGGCGTTACAGAAGACCCATGACATGGTCCATGGTGATGTTTTCCCATTTTGATATAGGTATGGTTAGTGTCTGCATCATCCCCAAAGTCATTTGGATTTAAACCTTCAATTTTCGATATACCAGACACTGTAATTTATATTCAACGTTATCTTTCTTTATATAGTGCCACTAATTATGCCCTTATAGATCTCGATAAATTTTTTTACACATTAAGGTGGATGATGAAGTCCAAATTTTGTGCATCATTAAAAAACACATATATCACCATATTTTATGGTTCACATTCTTAGGAGATATAATTTTAAAACACCTTCCACATAAATTGTGAACTCTAATGATTTCCCTTTCATTTTCGGTTCAAAATTCGTTGGAATTTTCACATAATCTCTTTGAATCTCCATTATTTTTTTAGATTGTTTGGATGAGAAAGGAATCTGGATTATACATCCTTTATGGTTCCTGTGTCCATCTGATTCATTTCAAAAAATATTAGATGATTATCAGTTATCATCATTGATAAGGTATCATATCCTTTAAACATAGTGAATCATCCACTAAATTTTCAATATAAGGATGGTTGTGGATTGATTTGTCATAGTCATAGATGCATTCAAACCATCTTCAAGAGTGCATTTTAATCACTTTCAATGTGAATATATTCGTTAGGATATTATGGCCCATATATAGTACACACATATCCCTAATGAAATAACTATACCATATTTTTAATGTGATGATCACTACAACCAACTATAGACTATTCTTGGGATATTTTTGTCAATGAAATATCAACTGCATTGAGTAAAAAAATGTCAGTTTATCATTTTTCATCATCACGGAACCTAATCCATTCTTTCAATCTAAATTTATATAAATAAATATTTCTTTTTTGTACATATAATAAGTATTGGTGATTTGATAATCCTCCAATTCAATTCCATGAATCACTCTTCACATTCATCGGCCATGAAAAACTACAATACCATTGGAGTCATCTTGGTTATCCATTTTTTAATTCAAAGATGATTATAAAAAAATCATTTGTAATACACTACTAATCCAAGGAAACCAGGGATCTAGGTTATAGATAATGGTCTAGTCCTATCCCCAGTTTTAGTTATTATATATGGGTCCACATATATCCCTATAATATTGATAACTAGCCCCAAGAATTACACATCCATCATCTAGAACCCACATTTATTGTACCTTTCATATATGTTTTTCAATTACAAAGGCATTATCAATGTATTCAAATTCATCTCATTTTCCTCTTTCATTTGTGAGTGTATCATAATATCATCTATAAATACTAGTAAAAATTGGTGTAGGTAATCCCCAAAAACTCTACTATTTAATTTGATAATTATTTTTAGAGTATTAGTGAATCCATGTGGAATCACTATGAACTCCGAGTTTTCATAACATTTTCAAAAGACTTTTTTGAGAATTTCATCCACAATCCATTGAAATTGTTGATATCTTGATTGAAGGTACACATTAGAGAAATTTTGGACCCCACATATTTGATCAAACATGTATTTTATCCATGGTAGGTTATATTTTTTAATTATCGATTTTTATTCATTGTAATCAATACAGAGGAACATTAACCCTTAATATTTCATGTTTAAAATGAATTGAATACCCCCATGTTATTGAACTCAGACATGTTAAACCCTTTAAAAAATTATTTTGTTACATCCATATCAGTTCTTCCATCTCAATAGTATAAATTCAATAGGGGGACATGGATATGGGTAAATATCCATGTATAATATTTATTGAAAATTCAACTACATAGTCTTGAGGTAGACTAGTTACCTCTCCAAAAAATATAGTAATATAATCCCTCACATTGGACATATCATAATTCTTAATTCCTTGATGTTTCCTCAATAATTTGTGAAATATATTATTTCTCTTACTAAAATAATATCAAATTATTTGGTATATTATTCCACGAAAGATACATTATTCTCCTTACAATTGTATCAAATTGGAGGGTGAATTTGCATGTGAATAATAATATCTTTATCCATAAATTTCATGTTTTCTTTATATAAGGAAATTAAATACATGTTAAATATAGCATCAAAATCCACTAAAGAAAATTAGATTACTGAAAAGATCTGTAAATTTCAACGAAAATTATTTCATAATTTCTTTGGGATTTTATGAGTATGTAGTTTCTGACGGAACCTGATTCCAAGGCCCACTGTGCTCAGAATCAATTTCTGACGTTTTGTTAAGCATAAATTAACGCGGGTAAGAATTTTTCATGAAAAAGTTGAATACTCTTAAACGGTAACTCAGATCAGAAATTTTAGGGTACCGTTGCACTCAGGATGGTGGGTTTACCATAGGCATGACTTAAGTTTAGTCGGTGTGGGCCTCTTGTGAGAAAACACTGTTTTTCCTTAATTGTAAATAAAATAATTAAATAAATTATTTTATTTTTCAAATTCTTATAAATCACAAACAGTAACTCAGATTAAAAATCCAAACTCACCGCTAAACTCGTGAGGATATTATTTCTTTAAGCAGATAGTATCATGGGTCTGTGAGGGCCACTAGAGAAAGTAAGTTTTTGGCCATAAAAATAATAATTAACTAATAATTATTTTATTTTAAAATTCATAACTTTTAAACGTTAACTTAGATTAGAAATCTGAGAGTACTGTTGGGTTCGTTGGGGCATGTTTCACCTAGGAAGAGCCTAACCTAGACCGCAGTGGGTCGAGGGTGATTGATAATAATTTTTCGAACATTTTTTCGGGTACGTTCAATAAATGTACGAGTGGGTTTTTCTATCTTTTGAACTTGTTCTCGGAATCGAAATTCAAGGGCACCAATGAACTCATAGTGCTGGTATTCACTTAAGGGGACATTTACCGCAGTTGCGTTTTATGCAGGTTGAGAGATAATATTTGGGGATTTAGAAATAAATAAATAAAAATTGTGGAACAAAATTTTATTTATAGAAGTTGGTTATTTCCTCCCAAGGAGAGTTAGAGGTGGGGCCCACACCCACATAACCTCCCATGAGAGGATATTTGTGAGGTGCTTTCCACACGACCCTAACCGCTTCATCTTCCATTAATCCTCCTTAAAATCCTTCTCTCATTAAGGTTGAACCTCTCCACCTCCCAATCATTTATGAGTCCACCTCCTCTCTTAAATTGTGCCAACCACAACCAATTAATTACTTCATTAATTAACTTGGGTGTCAATAAATCTTTTGAATTATTTTGAATTGGTTTTCATTTCTTTAAAGTTGGAGAAGCTTATGTTTTAATACATTCTTGGAAAATATTTTGCAGGAGGGAACCATTGGTGAATTGGAGAAAACTTCATTTCTCCACAAAGAACATCCTCTCTCGTCGAAGAACGCTCCACGACTCCTCCTACCCTCTTCTTCCTCCACAACAAGGGTGAAGACACCGCTCGCGGGAAGCGTAATTTACATCAAGGATTCTTCCTCTAACATTGATGGGACGACATGGTTCTCCATGACACCATCTACCATGACGCTTTTCTTCCATGACTCTGTCATCAAATGAACCTCAAATACGAGGTAGGGGTTAAGTTTAATTTTATTTAATTAAAATTGCGCTTTGTTTGTCGTTGTGAATTATCGTTCTTTTGGCTGCATGTTTTCGACTTAACGGGAGGAGATCGGACCGCACAAACACAGCCGATCCTCCTCCCCTTTTTTTGTTGATCCTCGTTGAACATGCGGCGAAGGCGGCGTGGTGCCGATGAACTGTGCGGGAATGGAAAGGACTACGGTCGGAGCGGGCCGCGGCACCGTCGCGCCGCGAAGCACGGATGGAAGCGGCGGCCAAAGGCCGCGGCGGTTCAGCAGGAGGCGGCCGAGCTCGACCGGCTGCCGGCACAACCTGGAGGCGGGACCCCTATGGGTCCCTCATGGCTCAACAGGCCGACCATAATGGCCGGCTATTACTCAGCAAAAACTGGGGGTTGAAGCACCCGGCCAGCAAGCAGGGCGGACCCCACTGGGTCCGCCGTCTGGTTCCATAGGGGCGGTGCCCCACTTCGAACCCCGCGGCCGGCTCTGAGCCGGGCCACATTGTCGTGCCCCGCGGCACGCCGTCGGGCCGCGCCCAACTGGGCCCGACCCGGATCCGAGTCGGGTCGAGCCGGTTTGGCCCGACCCATGGGGTATTGTGCCGGGTCGGACCGGGCCCAACCCCCCTATTGTTTTGGACATATCCGTTCTAACGCCAATATCGTGGGCTACGGACCTCCGAATGCTACACCGTCATTTGCATAGGGATCCTTGGATCGATACGGTCGTTTCTTTATATTACACTAAAGGTTTTGGTGAACTTTGGATATGGATGGGTTGGTTCGAACTTGAAACCAACCGGGCCCTCGGAGCGGAAACACTTATAACATGATCTCCGGACGTCCTATTGACATGCCGTTGACATTGTTGGATATATCATGATGAGACTGAACTTTTGGAATACTTCACCTGAGGTCTGGATGCAGTTGGAGTAAGGCTGGGTTGGATTGTACGCGAAATCCAACCGGGCCCCTGGAACGAAAAGGCTGATAACATTCAGACTGGTTGTCCGTTTGACGAACCGTCAGCGGCGTTGGTAATCACATTGAGAAACGGTCCCTATGAGTATACCCTATGAGAGTTCGGGGAACATCTGTGATACGGTCGGGTTGGTTCATACACGAAACCAACCGGGCCCCTATGATGAAAATGCTAATAACACATAGACCAGTCGTCTGATTGACGTTCTTTCTGTTGTGTTGAGTTTCCAAGGACGTGGAAATCCTTTGGGGTACTTCATCATGGAACCTTGTGATACATGGAGTATAGACTAGTAGATCATGGAACGGACCCTCCCGGTGACGAGCTAGCAGAGTATAGAGACCTAGTTACTGGCTGAGACTTGACGATTGTTGATCGATAGACTCAGAGTGATTCAGATAACGCAGTGGGGTGCGAAAGGTTCTAGCGGCAGACCCACGACGGAGGAGTTCTTGGTTGTAGCGGCTGACCCATGGTACTCGACAGAAGGAGTACCTCTGTAGGCTATAAGGGGGTGTGCTTGGTTATAGCGGCAGACCCATGGTGGGAAGCACTTAGTTGTACCAGCAGGCCCATAGTACTCGACAGGTGGAGTACTTCAGCAGTTCAAGGTTAGTGACTAGCACTTCGGAGTCATGACAAGGCCACTGTACTTGACATAGGAGGAGTTTTCCAGTAGGTGTGGTTTCGATAATGAAAATCCTGGTTTGAGCTGAGTCATTGACCTTTGTGTTTTCCTCATGATTGAGATGGGTTACTTGATAACATAGGTATATGTATGGGAATATATCAAAGAAAATGTTATATGTTGAGAACATTATTTGTTGTTATACTGGTTGGATTTAGTGAGTTTATGAGGGTGTCAGGGTCCCTACTGAGTATCGTTATACTCACCGCTTCACGGGCAATGCCCTCACCTCGTTGTGTTGGATGCAGAAGGCGGACAGCGCTGACGGTGGCCGAGTGTTCGAGGACTGGATGACACCTAGAGGTGGACCTCACGACGAGCCAGTACACGGAGGTGGACTTCATGTCAAGATGGTAATCGGAGGAGGTTTATGGACGAGAGATTTGAGGAGGCCATATGTACCTGCCCTTTAGGTAGGATTCGTGGTGGACGACCCAGGATCTGATACCATTTTCCGGCTGTTTGTCTTTTCTGTTGTAGTTTCGTTCAGTTGTAGCTGTACTTTTCAGTTGGGTTTCTTTTCTGGCCCATTTAATTTTCAACACTTTCTTTTGTACTTATTGTTTGTTTCCTCTTGTACTCTGTGGTGTTTGATTACTTTATAAAGGCAATGCCTTCCCGATTTATCGGGAATTATGCCTGTGGTGCTAGTCGCCAGCCCCTGGCCTATGGAAGGTGGGCATGGGGTAGTCACGACACAGGCCCCGAGGATGGGTCGTTACAAATTGGTATCATAGGAGTTGGTTCTACCACTGACCTCAGGTCTCTGATCATTCTTTTTTTTTGTGAAGCAAGAGTGTTAATTGTACTGAGTGTGGTCATCAGTTCAGCGAGTCAATTGTTGGTGCGGCAGCCGACGTATCCATAAACCAGGACCCTAACTACTGATTTTCGACTTAGTGCATGAAAACACTAATTGCATGTGTGATTCCAGAAATTTGAAAGTCAGCTCCAACCAGGTCAGCTCACCATGTATAGTCTTTGACTTTGTCGCATCTGTTTCTTTCAGGATACCTCCCCATGGACGACCTACTAGAGCCCTGAGAGTTGTATATACTGACAGCCCACCGAGCGACGAGGCCTCTGTACATGGACCTCTTCCAATTGAGCCACCAGCGGTACTACCACCCGTTGGGCCACCGATGCCACCAGCCCCAGCAGTAGAGAGTGCACACCGGTTGAGCGAACTGCACAAGTTCCAGCGACATAGGCCACCCAGGTTCAGGGGAAAGACAGACCCGCAAGCGGCTGAGGATTGGAAGGAGGTTCTGGTGGGACTCTTCAAGCTAGTAGGGATGCCAGAAGACTTCATGGTGATCCTTGCTACCAGACTCCGTTAGGCAGCAGCAGGCAGATGGTGGAGCCTGATGCTCCAGATGCATGACGAGGTGACACTTCTGTGGGCAGACTTGGAGAGCCTGTTCCGGGTAGAGTTTGTACCAGCCACCCTTCGAGCATCGCGTATACATGAGCTTCTTCATCTTCAGTAGGGTAGCATGACGGTGTGGCAATATTCAGCGAGGTTCACCGGCCTCTCTATCTACTCCACTGATATGGTATGAGACCCATTCTTCAGGGCCCAGACCTTCGAGTAGGGGCTCAGATGAGAGATTAGAGCTTCAGTTTTTTCTCCCTGCATCCCGGCGCAGACAGGGGTGTTCGAGCGATCCCTCTTAGTGGAGAGTTTCCTTGCTAAGAATTCTCCAGTAGCAGGACCCACCACTATTCAGCATGCGACAGAGTCTTCTGGAGCGGGTAGTAGAAAGATGACGCAGAGGTCCAAGAGGACCAGACCTATAGGTGGTCTACCACATGACACAGGATCGTGTGTGCAAGGCACCCGGGGTGGAGAACGACTTACCAGGAGCGGACAGTGTTACTCCGGCGGTGGGCTTGGTCACATGGCACGTGATTGTCTGACCCACCATACATATGATCAGCAGATAAACAAAGGACCTCCTAGGAAAAGGCAGAGGATAGATCGAGGTGAACCGCATGGAGCAGGAGACCGAGGCAGGGGAGCTGGTCGTGTATCTGGAGGTGGACGATGCTTCGAGGTGTTGCCACATCCACCACCAGGAGGTCCACCCCGACCGCAGGGAACATGTGGACATGGGGGAGCTCAGCTTCAAGTAGCTGAAGCATACGACTATGGAGCTCCGGAAGCATGAAGACAAGAGTGGGACTAGTTCCATGCATGTAGACCTTTGATCTTGGTGCTTCTAGTTTCGTTGTTGTCATTGTTAATGTTTTCAGTTTCTATATGTCTATGTACATCGACCTGTAATAGTAATAGACACATGTACATGTGACATTTTCTTCCTTCCTTTTTGTGTACTAAGAGGTTCCAGTTTAAACTGTTGACTTGACCCTCACATTTGAGATTCCTACTGGGGGAGACCCGGTGACCACAAACTGATACCGACAGTGTGACTCTACCCTTGGAGGTAAGAGTAACGTTTGGATCTCTTGGTATTAGTGTCGAGGCCTTATGACATCATATATGGCATAGATTAGTATCATTTATGTCAGGATAGACTGTATTAGGAAAAGAAAATGGTTAATCCAGGGGATGAGATTGGATTAATATTTTCAGTAAAAGAGAAATCTTAGCAGCTCCTGTAGGACCAGAGATGGTTCAGACTACGATGGAGAAAGCACAGTTCATCCAGGAGTAGATGAAGACTGCACAGTACAGATAGATGTTCTAAGATGATTGGAGACAGAGACCACTAGAGTTCGAGGATGGAGACCATGTTTTCTTATGGGTCTCACCTCGACGTGGATTACGGAGATTTGGCTCGAGCGGCAAGTTATCTCCGAGGTTCATCAGACCCTTATAGGTCCTCATCAGGGTAGACGAGGTGTTTTACTGCTTGACTCATCCACCTAAGTTGCACTGGGTGCATGAAGTCTTTCACGTATCTCAGCTCAGGAGATACGTGCATGACCCGACCCATATCATCGACCTAGGGGAGATGTACATCGATGAAGGGGCAACTTTTGCGATGGTTCCGATGGAGATCGAGGATGGACAAGAGCGGGTCCTACGACGACGGTCAATTCCTCTTCTGTTCTTTTTCTGGTAGCACGGAAACCTCCAGGAGAGCACATGGAAGCGTGAGGCTCAGTTGTGTGATCGGTACCTCCTTTTGTTTCCCTTGTTTATGATGTAGTTTTACAAGGACGTAAATCCCTGAGGTGGGAGTAATGTAACAACCCGTAAATTTCAAGTAAAATTTTTTCTTAATTTTTTTGGGATTTTATGAGTACGCAGTTTCTGACGGCACCTGATTCCGAGGACCAGTGTGCCCGGAATCAATTTCTGAAATTTGGTTAAGCTTAAATTAACGAGGGTAAGCAGTGTTCCTGAAAAAGTGTAATAACTCTAAAACTAGAACTCCGATCAGAAATCTGAGGCTAGTGTTGCGCTTTGGATGGAGGGTTTACCCTAGGCGTGACTTTATTTTAGTCGGTGCGGGCCTCCTGTGAGAAAACCCAATTTTGGTTTAATCATAAATAAAATAATTACATAAATAATTTTATTTTTCAAATGCTTATAACTCAATAATGGTAACTTGGATTAAAAATATGAAACAACCACTGAACTCGGGAGGATATTCTTTCTTTAAGAAGATACTAACTTGGGTCGGCAAGGGCCACCAGAGAAAGTTAGTTTTTGGCCATAAATAAAATAATTAACAGATAATTATTTTATTGTAAAATTCATAACTTTTAAACGGTAACTCGGATATGAATTTTGAGAGTACTATTGGGTTATTTGGGGTGTTTTTTACCTAGGAAGAGCCTATCCTCGACCACAGGGGGTCGAGGGTGATTGATAATTATTTTCCAAACTTTTTTTTGGGTACGTTCAGTAAACGTACGAGCAGGTTTTTCTAATTTTTGAACCGGTGCTCGGAATCAAAATTTGAGGGCACTAATGAACTCCCAGTGCCAGTATTCACTTAAGGGGACCTTTACCGCAGTTGTGTTTTATGCTGGTTGAGTGTTAATATTTGGGGATTTCGAATAAATTAAATAAAATTTGTGGAACACAATTTTATATATAGAAGTTGGTTATTTCCTCCCCAGGAGAGTTAGAGGTGGGCCCCACACCCACATAACCTCCCATGATAGGATATTTGTGAGGTGGGTCCCACATGATCCCAACCTCTCCGTCTTTCCTTAATCCTCATTAAACTCCTTCCCTCATTAAGGTGGAACCTCTCCACCTCCCAAGCATTTATGAGTCCACCTCCTCTCCTAAATTGTGCCAACCACAACCAATTAATTACTTTATTAATTAACCTGGGTGTCAATAATTCTTTTAAATTATTTTGAATTGGTTGTCATTTATTTAATGTGGGAAAATCCTATTTTTTTAATATTTTCTTCACAAAAATTTTGGTGGAGGGAACCTTTGGTGAATTGGAGAAAGCGCCATTCCTCCACGAAGAACATCCTCTCTCGGCGAAGAACGCTCCACGACTCCTATTACCCTCTTCTTCCTCCGCGATAAGGGAGAAGACACTGCTCACGGGAAGCATAATCTACGTCAAGGATTCTTCCTCCAATGTTGAAAAGTTGACACGGTTCTCCGCGACGCCATCTACCGCGACACTTGTCTTCCGCGACTCTGTCAACGAACGAAGCTCAAATACGAGGTATGGGTTAAGTACAATTTTATTTAATTAAAATTGCGCTTTGTTTGTATTTGAGAATTCTCATTCTTTTGGATGCATGTTTTTGACTTAACGAGAGGAGATCAGACCGCACAAACACGGCCGATCCTCCTCCCCTTTTTTGTTGATCCTTGTTGAACTTGCGGCGAAGGCGACGCGGTGCCGATGCACTGCGCGGGAACGGAAAGGACCGTGGCCGGAGCGGGCCGTGGTATAGGTGGGCGGCGCCGTCGCTCCGCGCCGGTGAGACCAAAGGGGGTCGCAGCCAGGAGTGGGTCGCGGCCAGGAGCGGGCCGCAGCGGAATGGCGTGGCGTCGTCGCGCCGCGCCGGATGGATGGAATCCGCGGCCTAAGGCCGCGGCGGTTTAGCAGGAGGCGTCCGGGCAGGGCCAGCCGCCTGCACACCCTGTAGGCGGGACCCCAGCGGGTCCCGTGTGGCTAAACTGACAAGCCATAATGGACGGCCATTACCCAGAAAAGACCGGGGTTGCAACCCCCGACCAACAAGTAGGGCGGACCCCACTGGGTCCGCTGTTTGGTTCCAAGGGTGCGGCGCCCCCCTTCGCACCCTGCGACCGGCTCCGAGCCGGGCCGCATGGCCGAGCCCAGTGGTGGGCCGGGCCGCGCCGTCCGGGCCAAGCCGCGCCTAACTGGGCCGGACCCAGACCCGAGTCGGTTCGACCCAGTTCGATCCGACCCAGTGGGTATTGGGTCGGGTCGGACCTGGCCCAAACCTCCTATTTTTTTGGACAGATCATTTCTAACGCCCGTATCATGGGCTACGGACCTCCGAACGACGCACCGTCAGTTGCGTAGGGATCCTTGGATCGATCCAGTCATTTTGGTATATTAAACTCAAGGTTTAGGTGATCTTTGGATACGGTCCGGATGATTCGAACATGAAACCAATCGGGCCCTCGGAGCGGAAACGCCTATAACTTGCGCTCCAGACGTCCGATTGACGTGCCGTTGACTTTGTTGGATTCTTCTTAATGAGACGGAACTTTTGGAATAATTCACCAGAGCTTTGGTCACCGTTGGAGTAAGTCCATGCTGGATTGTACCCGAAATCCAACCAGGCCCCTAGAACGGAAAGGCCGATAACATTCAGACCAGACGTCCGTTTGATGAACCGTGAGCGGCATTGTTAATCACATTGAGAAATGGTCCCTATGAGTAAACCCTAGGAGTCTTTGATGTACAGTTGTCTTACGGTCGGGTTGGTTTGTACATGAAACCAACTGGACCACCGGGAGGAAAAGGCTAATAACACACAGACTGGGCATCCGATTGACGCGTCGCCTGTTGTGTTGAGTTTCCTATGACGTGGAAGACCTTTGGGGTACTTCTTCGTGGAACCTTGTGATACTTGGAGTATCGACCAGTAGCTCATAGAGTGGACCCTTCTAGTGATGATCTAGCAGAGTGCGGAGACTGAGTAACTGGATTAGAGTTGATGATTTCCGATCGATCGACTCTGAGAGATTCGGATAGCCCAGTGGGGTGCGCTTTGTTGTAGCGGAAGACCCATAATGGAGGAGCGCTTTGTTGTAGAACCAGACCCACGGTACTCAACAGAAGGAGTACCTCTGTTGGATTTCAGGGGGTGCTCTTGGTTGTAGTGGCAGACCCATGGTGGGAAGCTCTTAGTTATAGCAGCAGGACCACAATACTCGATAGGTGGAGTACTTCAGCAGTCCAAGGTTAGTGAGTAGCACCTCAGAGTCATGACAGGGCCACTGTACTCGGCAGAGGAGGATTTATCCAGCTGTTTCGGTTTCGATAATGAAAATCCTGGTTTGAGAAGAGTCATTGACCTTTGTGTTTTCCTCATTATTGATATGGCTTACTTGATAAATTATGTAGATGTATGGGAATATATCTAAGTAAAGGTTATCTGTTGAGATCCTTCATTGTGGTTATCCATTTTGGATTTAGTGAGACCATGATGGTTTCGGGGTCCCTTCTAAGTATCGTTATACTCACCCCTGCACAGGATATGCCCACACCTCATTGTGTTTGAGGCAAACAACAGACATCGCTGACGGAGGCCGAGTGTTTGAGGGTTAGACGACACCTGGAGGTGGATCTCCCGACGAGTCCGTACCTGGAGGTGGACATCACAATGAGACGGTACACGGAGGAGGTTGACGGACGAGAGCGTTGAGGAGGCTATCTATACCTACCCTTCAGGTAGGATTTGTGGTGGACGACCCAGGAGCTGCTACCATTTTCCGGCTATTTGTCTTTTCTGATGTACTTTAATTCATTTGTAGCTGTACTTTTCAGTTGGGTTTTTGTTCTGGCCCATTTAATTTTCAGCACTTTCTTTTGTAATTAGTGTTTGTTTCCTCTTGTACTCTTTGGTGATTGTTTACTTTATAAAGGCAATGCTCCCTATTTATCGGGATTTACGCCTTTGGTTCTAGTCGCCAGCCCCTAGCCTATGGAAGGCGGGCTTGGGGTAGTCACGACACGGGCCCCGAGGACGGGTCATGACGATGATATTACCATGATGATTAAATCAATAAACATTTACATGATATGAGTTATATACTTTGGATGAATCATTTTCTCAGTTGCTTACTCTCACATATAGCTCAACCCCAATTTTTATGCGTTATTTGAGTAGTTATACTAATCATTAATGAAATTAATTAATGTGTAGGAATGGAATAAAAAATAACAGTCGATGTTATTGAATGAATAACATTGATATCTATCACCACATTTTTATTAGGATCCACCTCAATAGTAATGATTTAATATTCACATCCTTTCCTATCGAGGCCCTAGAGGTTGTTTTCTCAGATTCTCTCTGAAAAATTATTGATTAGAGAATTGGATAAAATAATTCGTATGTTCACTGATGTTGAAAAACATTACAAAATTCATAATATCAATATGATCCTTCATGTAATCTATCTCATTAGTGGGTTTATTTATCTCTACTCTACAATTATTATCCTAGTTTCCCAATTTTCCACATTCAAATAATCTATTGATCGCCATTAGATGGTTTCAAAGAGGATAATTCATACATTTTTGACATGTGAGATATTGGGTTTTCATTCTTCCATGATATTTTTCAATTGGTACCCTTAATGAAAACTCTATTTTTAACATCATAACTATAGGGTGATGAGACCACTGAGAGTATCTAATCTATATATTGACCTTTATGGAACAAAAAAGGATATATTCATAGCTTTTAAAGTCTCAAATAATCATATATATTCATATAATTTTAATTATTCTACCAAATAATAACTCCACCTTACAGTAGGAATTTATGTTTGAGCTAGATTTATATGATGCAATCCACTAAAACTTTCCCTCATTCACTTCGATGGACTAATCATCCAATTTATTCAATTAAAAGTACTACCCATATATTTTATGGGAGATAGTTTAGGGAAAATAATTATTGAAAGAAATATTTATTTTTTCCCATTAAATGGAATCAATCTTATATTTTTTCTTCATGTTATGGATCAGCATCCACCACTGACTACTTCCCCGCCATGCAAAAAATAGAATGCAAAAAAATTCTCTTGTTCAGATTATTAGTGGATAGGGAATATATTACCAATGGAGTTAATCCATTATTTACTTTTAGAGGATTAAAATATCCACTACTAGTTAGAGTCCTTTATCATTTAAAATACAAAACCACTCATTATATTTCTTATGGGAAGGGGGCGTTATGCATGTTTCATGTTACTATTCATAGTAAAAATTAGCAGGGCCAATATTTACATGATTTTCTAATCCACAACTCCCATAATTCTACTAATATAATTATGGAATTAATTACATTTCCCATAAAATTAGTTTTGAAAATGGTTCATCCTATTTCTTATAATTAACTGAATGATGAAAAATAGTGTCAGAATAACACAGCTTGTTAAAATAAAATTATGATATTTAAAAAATTTTAAGAAATAACTTATAAATAATATGTATATCCGAAATTATGAGTCTGTAGGTTAAATTATTGGTTATCCATGATAATTTTTCCATTTTTTTAATATCCTAACAATTTTTTAAAGGGATTCATAATTGTTTGTATAGAGTTTGTGAAATTTAAAAGAATATATCGTAGAGTGTTTAACTAGGTGTACAGAAAGGCAACTTTTTCATGCACTTGGAAATGATCATTTCAATGCCCAATGCTTCAATTATTGAGTTATTATCCCTATATACAATATTTCCAGAGCCACATCAACTTTTAGTATCTATATTGGGATGTAATTCATTAGAATCCATTGGCCATATATTTCACCAAAAATATAGGTTATTTTCCTCTACATAGAAATATCCTTAGAGTTATCACATAAGTAATCTAGTTTTAATAATTTAAATACTAGACCATCATATCATAACGAATATAAGGACCCATTCCATTTTCACATATTTTTATGTGATTTTTAACAAACAAATTCATAAATACATCGAAATAATTGGAAAATTTCATTATCATTCAAAGATAAGGTTCATAATACATCCAATTGAAACTAATATAAATTTAATTTAATTTAATATTAACAATGAGATACTAAATAAATTTATCACCAATAAATTAGTGTAGTAACTTAGGGATTACATAGAAAAAGAGATTGATCTAAAAAAACCTATTAAGAGAATAATCCTGATAATGAAACATGACAAGAGCATCAAAGGTATATCATGATAGCATAAGATAAAGATAATGATTAATGAAAAGGGATAATAACATATAGATAATTTTATATTAATATATTTAAAACATAGGATATTTGGAAGAAACGTTAAATAATAAATAGTCATATTTTAAATCTACTTGCGATGAAATCATAACATGGTGGATAGAGCCCGATAATGGATTAGGTTTACTCCCTAATCCAACACATAACATTTCATGGGAGAAAATTTTTACTAAATGAATTAGAGTGCTATCAGGTCCAAGAAATCATGAAAATTTCATGATTATGTGTTCCAAAAAAGGGAATCAATCATAATTCATAATCAGAAGAATTACCCATGGAAACAAATGGGTTTCATAACCCTTCCTCATATCATAATAAAATTATATTTTAGAAGGAAGACATTTGATAAAATAAAATAAGGCATTTACACGTCCATTATTGATAGTATAATTAGCTTGTAATGTATGTGGGATAAATACATAGCACAGTTCTATTAATTTCAAAACATTAACAAGAGATAGAAACTGATTTAGATTCAAAATGGTTATATCCCCATGTAAAAGGGTAGTTCAGAGCTGTCCCATACTATATGATTTTTCAGTATTCATATACGTTAGAAAATAAATTATAATTATTATTTATTTATTATGAATTTATTTTAGAACTATATTCATATATATCATTCCATGTATGATTTTCAATTGAAATATAACAATCTTTTTATTAATAATTCTTTATTAATAACAATATTTTGGGTGATAATTGCTTAATTTCCCATGCATGTTATGGTTTGAAATATCGATATTTATACATTGATCATGGTTGAGTAACAAAAATGATTTAAAAAAAATATTAATATAATATATATTTATTATATATGTATTTTTACTCATCCATAAAATCTAGAGATTAAAAAAATTGAATTACACCATTCAAGGAGACGATGGGTAATATGTACACAAGAAAGTTGTAACAAGTTTTTGTAAATTGATTAAAAGAAATGTAAATAATAATTCACATTACATAATTATAATAATATAATTATAACATATATATAATAAAACTATATTTATTACCATATTTGACAGGAACTGATGGAAAATGAATGACATCGATTTATGATGTGGTTGTATGCCATACACACAAACACAATTTTTTTCACATTTGATTGAAATAAATATAGATGTTAATGAATCCATTTAATTTAGAAAATATAATTATATGGAAGATACTGATGTTATTATATTATTATGTTTGAATATTATTTTAAGGAGTAATAATAATAAGTAAATCAAAATGGTTCAGTTAAATACTGCACCACTTCCTTGGAAAACATCCACTTCATTGCACATTAATCCCTATACAGTTTATATTCATAGAAAAATAACACATATATTATGTTTTATGGTATATTTAGAATTTTTCATTGATTAAAGACACCAACCAAAATTGTCATTCAGATGTGATTAAAAGAAAATAGGAGGTTCCCTTTGATAAGTGAGTAGAGGGGAACTCATAGAATTACTCAAAATTTTAAATTAATATATGTTATTTTTCATGGATAAAAGATTAAAAATGATATATATATATTTATAATAATATATCATTATGGGCCTAATTAATTTCATAAAAAAAAATTCGACATGATTATATTATATTTTCCCGTAATATATTTGTTTTATCTCGCACAAACCCTCTTCGATAATTACCTTGATAACAGAGTGTTTACCTTTCAAGGGTAAATATTTTTACTCTAATGGAAATATTGATCTCATAAAGGATTTTAGTTGATATATTAAGATATATACCAATCATTTGGCCAAATATATGATTATTAGTAATTTATAATCATTTAAGAAAATATTATTTATTATAAAATTACATTGATTTCATTTTTTGAACTATTTATTTAATTACAACATGAATACCCTAGGAAAATAATGGAATTAGAATAAGAAGAAATCACACCACTATAATATTTATTTTTCATCTAAATAATTCTTGGAATATAATATATATTTCAAATTATATACCTTTTACCATTTTTGAAATCATTTATTTCTTTTCAATACTGATTGGATAAATTCGGTGTCTATGTTTCATAAGACATTAATGTAATAATTTCATCACTAAAAATTTCAGATAAATTACCTTCATAAAATATAATTTATCTTTAAAATAATCAATTTATAAAGGAACATAGCCCCTATTTATTCCTATTTCAAAATTTTGTTGATAATAAAAAAATAAAATTCCATTTTTAACTCTTCTATGAAATCCAATATAAAGGTGTAAATCAATGAAATTTGGAATTAATTTTGAAATATTTTCAAAACATACAGGGAAAAATGTGAATTATTATCATCCAACAGGATAAAATAATGTTTTGGAGTCATTTTTAGTCATAATCATTTAATTTTTTAACATTAATTATCATATTTTCACTAACCATGGTAACAATTATTTACTACGGAATCTATTTATAATGACCAAAAATAAAATTGGAATTATTTAAAAAAAATTAAATGCTAATTAATAATTTGGGATACATTTTTGAGATTAAATTTATATAAATGGAATAAATTATTTTAATGTTAAAACCAAAAATTAATCAAATAATTTATTTTTCAGAAAGAAGCCATTTATGTATAAAACTGTATTTATACTAAATTATAGTGTGAAATAGCTAAAAATAATATAATAATATTCGGATTAATCATAATTAACTACCAAAATTTTAAACCTAATCAAAAATATAATCTTACCTTTTAAATAATTTAAATGATAATTTTGTTTTTATAAAAAATCAAAAAAATTACAATTCTTTTAGAAATAAAAATTTTTATAAAAATTTCAAAATTTCACCATAGGATAATTTTGATAAAATAATTTCAAAAAATTTATAATTTTCCTAAAATATAATATCTAAATTATTTAGATATTAATTAGAATATTTTTTCACCAAAATTAATAAAAATTATTTTTTAACAAAATTAATTTTTTATGAATAAAATGACTTTAGTAAAAACTGATTGATTATTTCATATAAAATTATAGAAAAAATAATATAAGGTAATAATTTTATATATATTTCGTAAAGGAATTAATATTGTTAATTTACCACCAATTTAATGTATAGATTATAGTGGTTATATTTAAATAATTATATTTAGTGGCTTATTTATATTTAGTGGTGTGTCTTGTATATGCTATAAAATAGAGTGTTCGATTTGAAAATCAGATGGTGTTACACTAATTATAATAAATTCAAAAAAATTAGCATGAGGAAATTATGGGATATAAATTTGATTTTATAAAAACAAAGAGTGCTTCTGGAATATTATTTTTTACTTTTAGAAGAATCATATCAGTTAAAAGATATACAGGATTAAATTAAATGTATTAAAGTCCAATACTATAAAATAATAAGTATTCCTTATATTTAATCTGATTTTTTAATTAAGATCTTATAAAAATTGAACTGACTCATATAATAGATGTTTTTTCTATATATTTAATTTAGTATATGTATATTGTTTTGTATAGTATTATATTTTAATTAAATAATTGATTTATAAAATTAAATAATGCAGAGGATTTTCGATTAAAAAACTAGGTAATGTAATATATATGTTTTTTAGATATAGATATATTGGGAATATATTTTTTTCCTAAGTAATAACCTAAATATAGTTAATGTTTTGATGATGTATATTATGGAAACATCCTATTTAGTTTTATTAGTATTGTTTCATTGTTGTAGTATTATAATAGAATATATGTGTTTATTATACCTAAGATATTGTATCTTTAGATTTTAAAAAAAAAATCAAACATATCATTTTTGGGCTAGTTTGAATTATTGAAACACTATAAATAATATACATATGAACATAAAATTAATCAATGATTTTTTTTATGATTCTTTTATCATGAGTAAAATCAATTTTACATCTTCATAGTTGTGTTTTTTATTTTTCCAAATTTTTTTGAAGAAATATTTACAATTATTATGTAGTGATTAATTTAGTTCTAATTTTTTTCATGGATAAACTATTTCTAACATTAAAAATGAATACATTGTAACATTTGAGGAAAAAATTATTTTTTTTTATTTAAGGATTTATAATTTTTAAGATAGGGTAATACATTTTTATGGAAAACTATCAATAAACATATGATTTTTATATAATATCCTTTAAATATATCATATAGTAAAGATATTATTAAGAGGGATGATATTGAGAATTTTTTAGTGGATACATGTTCATGTACTAGGTTATTCATTATTATCTAATAGGTTTATTAATAAAAATAATTTTAAAACAACAAAATATGATTTATTTAAACCCCTTATATATTTTATGTGGTGGGAATGACTCTATTGTAAATATTGTTTTGTTAATATGTGTCTTAAAGTTATCTAGATGATGAAATTGATTATGAATATAAAAAACATATAATTGTTTTTAAATTTTTTTAAATTTTCACCGTAAAATTAATTAATCTATATAATCTGAGCATTAAAATGATAAATACCCCCTATATTTAGTAATCATTTCATTGTTCCAAATAAATTATAGTCACATAAAGGCATGTTTTCTGATGATATTTTGAGAGTATCATGATTATTGGACTGTATCAAGAAAAACTTTCCACTCATGAACATAACTATGGATCATTAATAATGTCATTAAAATCCTTAAGATGTATATTTTATAAAATTCCACATAACATATGGTTAACATGGAATTGAGATGAAAATTATTACATTTTGATATAATTTTGGTAGTTAAATGATTATATGTCATCGTAATCTTATATAAATGAGGTTAACATAACAGCCTTCTTATATAACCACAATCATTGGTATCACTATTATATTGAAATCAATGATTGAAAAAATAAAGTGTGCATGTCTATATTGTTGATTATATAATGTATTTTGATTAACCAATGAATTATTTTTTAATCTTTTGTGATAGGTATGGTTTATTCCCATGATTATTTAATGTAACAACTCAATATTGTTTTTAGGTACTACTATTTCTCATTTTTTCTTCATTCCTTTACCGATATCGTCTTATATCTCATTTTATAATGTTATGTTATAGTTTTGTGTGGTGATTCTCAAGGATTCCATGAGGTTTGGACATGAATATATTGAAAATGAAGTTTTATGTGGTAAATGGAATAACTGGTAGGGACTATGTACTAGTCAATGGAATTGGCTATTTCATCGAAATTATTCTATTACCACCATCCAACTACTAGTCCAAACATTATATAATATATTAATATAGTATCCATTAGCTACTTAGTGGTATTCCACTGGCCAACAGATTTGTTGGATAGAGTAAACATCATCTATATTGTATCCATTGGCCCACTACAGGCTATCTACAATTTTTGGTGGCACTAATCAGGACTATGTAAGTAAGGAATTCAACATATTTTTTCACCCCCAAAAATCCCAATTTATTTCCCAATATTCTCCCCTAAATCCCAAATACAACCTTTATAACATAGAGTCCATATTGGGATATGTTTTCCCTCCCAAATAAATTCATTGATAAATCAAAGAGTCGATCAAATATTTGATCCTCTTCCAGAAAAGTTAAACCAATTTATTTTATCACAGATCATATTATTATCAATATTACTCTTCATCAAGATCTTTGAAATAAATTTAATTTTTTTGGAACCATTCTTATAATTTTCTTCTTTATTGATCATTCATGGATTTTAGATTTATTTCCTTGATTTCAAATCCTGTTTATGTTTTGTTCTGGAATTATGGGGGTATGTTATTCCATTTGTTTCCTTTGTTATAGGAATTGGTAATTCAGAGAATATTTATCAGGAACTCATTTATTTGGGTCCTTACATGATTCATATGATCATTAATACATCATGTTTTGAGGTTTCAATGCGTGTTTTTTCATAAGTGTTTTGAGGTATGTGTGTTCATGAATTTGATTTACAATATGGACCTTGATTGCTTGATCCATGAATTTTGGTTTCTAGAGTTGTTGCAAAACACAGTTTATTTATTTATTTTAAAAATGGATCTTAAAATGGTTTTAAGAACATAACATATCGAATAATAAAATTTTGGTATCTTTTATGTAATTATATTTCTCTCGTGTGTAGCTAACAAAAAGGTTTTCAAAGAATGTTTTATATAGTTTCCAATATAAAATTCAATTTTCAGGGTTCTAATATTGTAAAAATAATGGGTGATCTATGGTGAGGTAGGGATCCATATTTTTGGATGAACTCTGACCCCCCAATTTATTAAAACCCATGACATTTACAAATATCATCACATGAATTTTAAAATAAAAAATCCAATATATATATCAAAACATATTAAAAAAGACTACTATCATTAAAATAATATATTCATAATACATTTGATGGGCCATTCTTCCACAATAAATGCCCCTAACTAGATATTTATCTCGCTGGGTTATTATATGACCCTTCTTACCACACAAATGATTGATGACGTGGCTACCTTGAAACAAGCAATGATTAATGTTACATCTTGAAGAATGTTCTAAATACCGATTCATGTGAATGGTCGAAGTAGTTCTAGGCCTTAGATAAAAACTTCCCTCCCTCACACCCACATCCTGTTTTAGGTTTTGATTAATAATCAGGTCATGGTTTATTTACATTGTGATGATGGTCAATCCAAACATGTTCTCCATTGACCAGAAGTCATTATAGACACCTACCTCGAATCACATTTCCATTGATAAATTGTTTCCTTTAAGGATCAGTGTGAAATACTAGATCTCCATAAAATTAGGGGATAAGTCCATAATTGATAAAGAATCCCCCTCTAGGTGTATAAACTACCTATAACATTTATCTCTTAGCATATCTAGAAAGAAACAATCATATAAGGATAACTAGAAATAACTTTAGATCATATACTACTTTTGATCAACCTATTTTATCACATCCCACCATGTGGTGGCCGAATTAAATAGAATATAAGTTATTAAATATACCCTGATATTGGGGAGCATCTCTAGATTCTCGAAATAGATATTATTTCCTCCAGCAATGACTCTACAGCCTAGGGTCCCCAATCCCCCAAACACAAAGGAGGAAGTTGTATCTAAATCTCTCTCTCAAACTATTCCATAATGGGGAATGGTTATGAGGATCCCTTTATAGGATTCATGAGTTGAAATAATAACTCTCAATATAGGGAATTTGTGCTCATGAAATGTATAGCAGGAGGTGTTGTATGAAAAACTATATGAGGTAATATTTTTTTCTTACATCACATCACCTCTAGAACATGGTCATAGCTACCTTCCTTGTGCACAAATTAAGGAATTCATGATTTCATAGGTTTAAAATTTTCATGATAAAACCAAAGAACATATACGAAAATGATTACAATAAAATACATATATATATTATAGGCACAATCCAAACTATACAAGAGTCACACCCCAGTGCCTGCTCTAATGGCCAGCTTTGGTTGGTATATAAGATCTTATGGGTTTCATGATAAACTCCTTAATACCTATAACTGAGGACAGTTAAAGGTTATGTTCTCTAAATTATATATGGGTATCTAGAATATATTATTGAAATTGCTAGATATAGTATAAAACACTCATTATGATTTAATTAGAATCCCCATTTGATGGAAACCATATCACATATTTAAATTTTTTAATCTATATTTAATTAATTTTTTTGTATACGATTGTCCGATTATAAGAGTCATTATTTCAATATTATTATATACTATAGTTTGTATGTTATGATAGTAACATCATGTTACTACAACAGGAATTTTACAATTTGAATCTGAAAGTAACTAGTCTATAAGGATTGGTCAATTAGATGGATTAAAATTTCAAAATTATAGAAGTACCAACCTTATAAATTTTTATTTTCATAAATTAAATCATAGATAAAAATCATTTGAACTCGTATAATCATATCCATATATCTCAAACATGTGATAATTGGTTAATTAATGGGTGACCATTAAGATATATGGTGAAAATTCATTTATGTTTATACATAAACATTCATTAAAAAATTATTTATCTTATTCATCCTGTAAAAATTGTATTTATAGAATATATTTAAAAATAAAGGCACTGAAATATGTTTCCGGAAATTTTCACAATATAATATATATGACCGAACATATACAAGACATGTGTAACTATGTGTACCTAAAATTATTCCCCAATACCATACTTGCATTCTACACCAATCATATGTTAAAATTGAATAAATTTCAATAATAATAAATTCAACATATCATGTATATCTCCAATTAGTGAAATCAAAATAACTATGTCACGAAGAAGCCACACCATAAATAGATCATCCCGCTTAATTTGGATTTTCCCTATACAAAGGTTAGCAACTCCTAGTCATATGTTCACTACCAAAATATGATTAGATCCTATTATCTGATCTAATAAGGTAAAAAAGAAAGAAGATAGAAAAAAAGTGGTTCAGATACCACGTTGTGATGTCCCCTCTCGTCTCACTTGATAACAGTAGATGAACAGATATCCACATTACCTCAATATAATCACCCTACATTGAAGAGTCTTAAAACTATAATTGAAGATTTATATGAGTATGGGGGATATACTACACACTCATGATCAGATTTTGGAATAGTGTAATCATAACTAAGTTAAATAGAGTAAGTATCATGAATAACTAACAGTGAAAAAGTAAATAATCCTAATAACATAAATTCACTAATAGAAACAACATTCAATGCCATGTAAAAAAGAATTATAATTTCATGGAGATATACAAAAAGAGATGATACATGGGAAGAAAAGTAGTAGGCACACAAACAGTATGAGTATATAAATAGAAAAAAAGACTAAATCAATCTCCAATAGAATCATGAGCCTAAGTGAGTTTCTATGATCCATGCTCTCAATCTACAAGAAAATCAAACATCCATGGTATGGTGATTTCCATTCTCCATTTTTATATCCATTAATTAAGATATGGTACCTAACTATGGGCTCAATATAGGGTAGTATATTCATATTAGGACACCATCAATGGTGTCTATAAAAAATTAATGCATAGAATGTAAGATGATGAAATGTTTAGATATAATAGGTAAGGAACATTAGAGATAAGTGATAAAGATAAAAAAATATTTACATGATATATCAAAAATTATAAATTGATGAATAATTGTATAATAGATAAAATAGTAATCTACAGACTGTGTTGGAAGAACCAGAATGAGGTAATTATTGCATACACTTAATAATTGAGTATCTAAACATTGATGGCTTGGAATTTAGGAAAATTAAAATGGTGTCCTTTATGAGTGAACGTGTATATTACAAAGAAAAAATGGTGAAATATAAACCTACAAGGGTATAGAACCCATGTACCATGGTTGTGACATCCTCATCAAGTCTACAGATCTCATCGATTAAAAACACATTAATCCCTTTGGTGGAGACCAAAGAATGCGTCCTAGAATACCCGATAAGCCAGATCTAAGGTAAAAGTCCATGAAATAAAATATATAATCTATTAGTCTATTTACAATAACATATTGAATCATCATTTCTCTATTTAATCTATACATTGATTCCATTTTCCATATTTGTGTTTATTCCCTTTATCGTTTTAATTCACAATAATAAATTTGTTAAACATTTAAAATACAAGTGACATGTTGGGAGGACATGTTAGTTTCCAAGTCATTAATCATTTCGATTTAATGAATTATAGTGGGGTCAATGGTACATGTTAGTTTCCATGCCATTTTATATATTAAATTTTTCGTATTTACTTCTTTACTGAATTTACATTCATCTAAAATAGAGGGGACCAAGTGAGTTTCCATGTCACTTCACTAATCAATTACATAATTAAACATAAGAAAAGTTAATTCCCATTTTATTCAATAACTCAAATTTATACCCATTAATTTCTCCATTCATTTATATATGAAATGTTACTCAACCTTTAACAATTCATTTAGTTTAAATCATCCCCACTTTAAAAAATAGTGATCTAAACTCAACCCATTTCCTGTGTAAACGGGATCAATACAAAGAATCCACTTAGAGGGTGGGTTGGATGAGGTGGAAAACCTCAAAAAGTTCACATTAGTGTAATAAAATATTTAATATATGGTTTAAATATCCAATTTAATTATCTATTAATTTAAGAAGAAACATATGGAAATTCCTACATGTGGAATAACGTGCATGCTATAAACTAGTGAGGCTTTAAGTTAAAAGGTATACCCCATATTCCTTCGTTGGGTAGTACTATCCATGTATTTTATCATCTATTAATTCATGTAAGAATTATAGAAATTCAATTTTTAAATTATTGACCAGAAAATAGGGCATATTAGCACATAATGATTTATTATTTCATATGTATACATAAAGAATTGATAGAAGAATAATGATAGAAGATATTACTATATATATCCAACACAATTGGGAGTCAATGATACATACACTGAATGATGAACCTGGCTCAAAGCCTAGGTGTGTAGAAGAGGGATCTCTAAGCATTGAGGTATCCTATTGTACAAGGGGGGAAGATGAAGAGATATGATAAATATATAGTGTCACATTATAGTAATTTGAAACATTTAAAAGGGTGTATAGTTTTGACACACAATTGATAAAACCTTATACCAAACATATTCCAAAACTATCCAAGGTAAACCCCTCACATGGTTTAGCCACATGTATTGTCGAACCATGTGAAAAATGTTCACGGATACTGTATAGGTTGAACTACCCCTGTGGCTATGAGTAATGTTTTTTAATCAATGCATAGTTCATGTTGGTACCTTGTGAAACTCATTTGTAGTTTTTTCATGAATATAAATCATTCTTTTAATAGTTTATAAATAGTTATTCACCACTTATGGGTTCGAATATTTGAGCCACACAATTACTCCTGACCATGAATCAAACATTCACCAAATAATATTTCTCAAAAAAGGATTTCCAAATCACCTTTGTAATGGATTTTTAAACCTTCAAGTTTTTCAAATGATTTAAAGAGTTTCATTAATCATGTATTTCGAAATAAAAAATGAAAATTTAAAACTGTATCGTTTTTTGGAAACTCTGTAACCATCATTTTGTTTTTCTAATCCCTAAAAACAGAGTAATTGGTGGTTGAAACTTATGGATACTTATTAGAACAAAAATATAATAGGAAAAAATAGTTAGGAAATATACTATTTGAAATTTTCTCAATGTGATTATGGATTATTTTGAGGTTTTTAGGGATAGTTTAATATCAATGATAGTGTAAGGGCTCTGATTTTAATGTACATTTAACTTGTTTTCCCAAAAACCATGATGTGATTATTGTGTTCATTTTCCGATATATGTTTTGTGGTAGACATGATATAGTTTCAGTAGAAATATAGATATCTTATACATTGAATATCTCATGGGATGAGTGTCAAAGAGAATATATGGAATAATATATCTAGGGATTTTGATTGTTCATTATGCTCAATTAGAATTAAAATGGTTTCATAGGGTCAAAGTTCATATTTTTAGATGTTGGAATCATTTAAAATATTAGGCATGGAAGATTGGCTATCATTCAAAGATATATTGATTGCAATGGCTGGAGAGCCACTATGACATATTCAAATGTATTTGTCTGTATTTTCTGTAGGTTTGGGATATGAATATGGAAAGTGATGATTCATTATGGGTAGTGTAAGGTAAATATATATTTAGTCCCAATATTAATTGTAACAATGGTTACAGTTAGTGAAACTGTGAAATACAGTTCAATTTATGCACAAAAATATTACCTTGGGTTAATTTCATCGACATGTTGGGTTCATTGGGAGTAGTTCTGTGTTGGTAACCTCTTTTTATGTTTATGTGGGTACAATTTTTAATGTGTTATCATTACAGACATAATAATTTGTGTGATATTAACATGGAATAGTATAGTGTCAATTTCAGATACCCTAAGGATTTTTACAACATTCTTAGTCACTTATTTCTATATCCTTTTCTATTTTTCTTAGGTTTGGTCTCTCTATGAATTTCTTTGATTAGTAATAAATATTTATGATCTGTGGGATAAATATTGGCACAATCATCACACAATCAGTGTTGTGTTAGTCAAATAAGGGATCAATGATGATTCATGGGTGGACTTCTTGGGATATACTGGGGTTCCACAAACCTAGATTAAGTTTTGTTTCTCTATTAGTAGAAATTAATTAACAGCATGGATGACCAAGTCTATGGAAGATCTGTGGTTGAATACTAATGGAGTTAACATTATTTTAAAACATAATGGTGGGGAGTATTTATTTGGTGTGTGGAGATTGATAAATCTATTTTCTATTCAGTATTCAATTCTGTTTTCTCCTTGTATCAGCATAATAAAGAAAATCATCACTCAATTGTGTAGTTATCTGGGTTTTCAAATGATAAACAATATAATTGGTGATGAAAAAAATGATCACTGAATATGTTGTACCTATTTATTATACTAATGTATATGTAATGTTTCACATGTTTTTCTCATATTCCTAATAAGTATTATGTCCTCATAGTGGTAGTCAATTCTTGAGGATGCTCAACTTTTCCATATTTAGAAAATAATGTTTTTAAAAATAATATATTCATTAATTTTAGAATAATTGGGTTGGGCCACAGTATGTGTGAGTAATTTTATAACATGGATTTTATTCATTATAAAGGTGTGTGAGTTGAGAACATGGATTTACTTTTAGTGTATGTTATTTCACAACTTTTTTATGTTTTACAATTGATAAATGGTTTCACACTCACAATCTATTTTATATAAACTTTTCTAACTTGTTTTTTTATAAATAGAATGTGTGGGATGTATTCAAGGATTTAATACTATGTAAATATACTCACTCCCTATATTTCACATCGTTTCCTATACAGACACTGTTTTTCATGATATAAGAAAAGGGAATATTTCAAAAGTTGATATTATAGCACTGTGATTTTTCAGTCATGGGGCTAGGAGATATAGATCATGACGTAGTTGAGGGTTGGTGTTTTGAAAAATTCCACCTTGGTTCCTTGAGTCTTTAATTCATTTTGTTATCTCTTTTTGGATGTATCATATTTAATTTTAACTATTGTTTTTGAATTGTTATAGTTTTGTAGTTGATTATTTTACATCATGAATCATGAATGTTAGACTTGATTCCGTTTATTTTTATTTTCTGTTTGTTTATTTTTGAAAGGGTAAAATATTCCCTAGCAGTGTTACTAACCCCTATGAATTTGATTCCATCCTTTGGTGTTTACGGAAATCCACAAAATGGTAGTTGAATTATGGTTATTCTTAATCCAATTTGCTTTGGTTGGGATATCAAATTCAATGTCTACGTTGTGATCAATTTTTTATGGGAAATTTAAAACGCTATATAGTAATAAGAATTATATTTTTGAGAATTTATATTTCCAATAGAAGGTGTTATACTTGAGGATTGATAATGTTAGGAGAGAGCTTCATGTTATTGGAATGAAATTTAATAATAAAGATTCTTACTTGTGGATGTCAGTTCGAATCAAAAAAATAACGCAAATACGAAATCTGGGACGAATCATAAAATACATGATAAATGTAGTGACATAATATATTATAGAATTATATCAATAAAATGAGTTTTTATAGTTATGCTAAATTATGATTCTCTGTATTTAATATAAAAGGATCAATAGAGAAGGAAGATCTGGTGCAACTAAATATTTGTTGACAGAACATTATATTAGGTATGATTTCAATGGTAGATGTAATTTTAATATTATCCATGGTCATATGTCAAGGTATTATAGAAATTTTTTTTTGTAAATGTACAAACATAGGA
Organism: Viscum album; assembly: GCA_963277665.1. Lineage (NCBI taxonomy): Eukaryota > Viridiplantae > Streptophyta > Magnoliopsida > Santalales > Viscaceae > Viscum > Viscum album. The sequence goes on along the minus strand of OY728120.1, from coordinate 1,528,028,237 downwards.
TCCCCCACTTTTGTAACATGATTGTTTCATGAAAGGAATAATGAAAAATAAATTTTAGATGGAAATCGATTGATTTTTCAGATATTCTTGGAGTATATAATTCAAGAGAAGGTGTCCCCATAATCAATGATAATTTATTCATAGATTGCATCAGGGAATTAAAAGAATTCTATTACCAAGAGAATAATAACTCAGAATATAGAACAATATTCCTCATAGTTGACTATATTTAATGTTGAGTAATGCAATAATGATAGAAGTGAACAAAAAAGTTTTTATGGCACCAAATTTTGGATACTGATATAAACCTTCTTGTAATGATAAGAATAAGGAATGGAGATAAAATTTTTAAGTAGTGGTTTCTATCACTATCACGATACATAAGAAAGAGGCATAGTTTTGTGGATTCATACATACAACTACAAACAATGAGTATAATATTCGTGGAGTTTCCCTTCTTTAGAGAAATAAGTTAGGAAATGTATTCAAAAATGGTGAATTGTAAAATTATACTTATACAAGATAGATGAATCTGAAAAAGGAAAAAAATATCAATCCATGAAAGAAGAATTTCATTTTTCTATTTATTATAGAGAATTAACAACTACTGGAATATTTGATAAGATTACCACCAATGGAACTTGATTAATGTCCAAGGAAAATATGAATCACATATAATATCATAAAGGGGAACAATGTATTTACTTTCCATTTAAAACTAATAACAAAAGATTCTTGGATTAAAGATGTAAAAAAATTGGATTGGAATGGCCATCCAAATGCCTTTATCTGAGGGTGTTTAGAAGTACCCATTACTCAATATACTTAATTTACATATCTTATTATTCAATTGATGTGGGATATGTGGGAATATATGATCAATGGTCTATATTCATTCCAAAGATATATATGAAGAGTTGAATTTTGATTTAATTGATTTAAGAGGAATTTGAAATTTGGTGTCTTAATTGAAGAATAATGATAAGAAATACAAATAATATAAGTGGTGTATGATGTTGGAATAAAAAAATATATTCTTATAAATGGTATCCTTGGTAGTAAAATACTACTAATATCACTCAACAATTTGATGAAATATTGAATGAGTAATAATGTTAAATATTTATATTCAAACAATAGTGAATAAATTAAATCATGTGAAATAAATATTTAAGTTCTAAAATTGGTAACATGTCACGTTTTTTAAGTATATATTTGTTTCCAAGACTAAGAAAATGGTGGAGATCCATGAAGAATTAAATGTAAAATCTGTTAGAAGAAGAAACAATAGTTATAGAGGAACATATTTTCTATATTTTTATAAAATAAATTCTTATTATCATCAATGATTACTTTAAAGACACTAATAATTGTTAAGAAAGAAAACTATCATATACAAGGGGTGTCAATATTGGGAATCTTCACACAATATCTTATGTTCAAATATGAATAAAAAAATTTATTTATAAGGAACATTCAATTTCAAATGATCCTTTCAAATTAATTATGTTTTATTATGAATAAAAAAATATAAAAACATCTTGTGGTATAACTATTTTATTACTTATATGTGTTATGAATAAGTTCAGAATGTGGTATGTCTCGGGCTCATATTATTCACATCCTATGCACTAATTATTATGATAATTTTATATAAATCACAATAAATATATTTCTATTGTTCTTAAATTTCTCAAGGTATGATTTATTTTATGGGTTTACACACTGATACAGAGAATATAGATTTCATTAATAAACACATTATTCCTAAACTGAGTTTTTGCCATATAGGATTATAAGAATTTTTTATTTCATCATTCAGTGGAAAATAAATATTTTATAATTTCGTAATAATAATGAATCTATTAAAGATATTGTGTAGAAATTTAATTACTAGTAAATGATTTTTAAATAAGATAATAGTTTTGATAATATACTTACAAGCAGTTTGAAAATTTCTTTGAAGGAGAATATGATGGGATTGAATACTCTCCATTAATTTGACATTTTTTAAAGTATTATTGGATCATTATTTATATATAAAATCTATTGTGATATGTATATTGACATAATGGGAGTAATGCTAGTAAGGGAACCCTATTAGAAGTGGCGGAAAAGGATCCCTATGTATTTTATTGAAAAAGGGGGAAAAATATTTAAATGGAGATAGTGAAATTGAGAGAGAGAAATTCCATAATATATAGGTGTTTGGAGGTTGTAAAATTGAATGATAAAGGGGCGGATATTATCACATTCTCTTATATTTGTTCAATTTTAAGGAATTATATCAAATAAAATTGAAATGGTGATATTGTTTTACCTAAGAGGTTTCGTGATATATTTTTGATAGTCATTAACATATATTAATGTAAAATCACATAAGGATATAGATGGATGGATAATAAAAATCATTATAGGATGGTGATGATATGGGGGTTTTTATATTTTTGATGTATTTATGTAAATATTTTCTAATATTAAAAGGGTATTTAATTGGTTTAAATAATGTTACATGATTAATAAAATCGATTTAATATATCCAATAGTTTTAATTATTTTTGGGTTCGATTATTTTCATGGATTGATTTTTATATTATATATAATTATTTAAAAGTTATTATGAGAATATTTTTGAATAAATGATTCACCATGCTTATCAAAATTCCATAGCAAATTTATCCAAGCCATAGGAGACATGGAAATGATTTTATTTTAGATAATATAATCCTTTTATATTATATTTTAATTTGTTTATATTTTTTATAAATCTAATAAGGAGGACCATGCTATAGTTGATGATGTTTCATTTTTTAAATTTACCTATAATAAATTAAGATGAGGTCCACGCCAAAAAAATCATCATTTTAGAGGATTGCAATCAATATTTTTAGGTAGTCCATGAAATTTTAAAATTGTATGTAAATCATTTCACATGTAATTATGAAAACTTTTTTGAGGAAATATAATGTCTAACATAAACAATATTGTGTCTACATAAAAATAGAGGATGTTATTTTATGTTGGAATTTACCTATTAAAAATATTGAGGCCCAAAACTATTATTGTGGATGTTTTTATGTTTTTATAGAATAGGTATTCAATAAGGGAACCTAATCGGGACTATATTATAGAGTTTTGTATTGTGTTTTGGGAAAATTATAGTGTAAAATTGGAAACCTCTCCATAAGAATTTTGGAATTCAATTATATTCATGATTAAAGTGTCAAGAATATATTTTGGATATAAAAATGGGATGGTGTGTATTTTATATGATGCTTTAAGGGGAATTTACATTTGTAAGAAGTGTTATGTCATGATATTTGACAAGATATTTCATGGTTTGTTGGAAGTATATCTGAACACATGAATTCTGATAAGGGGATACATATTGGTATTTAAAATTCTAGGATTTTTGACTTTTTTTGGGGGATTATATAATGGGTTTTTAGTTATGGATTGATATTAAATCCCTATTTGAAATAAAATTTTTAATATTTCATTAAATATGATTGAGATTTTATATTTTATGTAATGTAAGTTAGTCATTTAGTGAAATTATAATTTCATACATGAAATTAAAATGATTTAACAGTTATATTAGATCTACTGTAAATGATTTATCTAAAAGAAAATATATTGATAAGTGTAATTGTGTATTCCAAGAATAGTGATAAGAGATTCATAAATATGGTCTTTAACATATATATGAATTGAAAATGGGAGGTTTTTTATGCATTGGATATAATGAAGATCTATTTTTAAGTGGAAGAGATTTATGTCAATTATGATAGAAGATATCGGGATAGAATATATTAATGAATAGTTACATTGTTGGAATTAATATATTTAGAGTTGTAGAGTAAGGATTATATTACATTGATTGTTATTTTTGGAATACAATTATTTCTGTAAAAATAATGGAATATTAGGAAGTGAATAATTCATTATCTAAAATTATTTTTCCCTCAGTATTTATACTGTGTGTAGTTTTATATGAGATTAAATAGTCATCTCTACTAATTGGTCAGTGATAATATTTTTCATTATAACTGGGTGCAGAATTTGGAATTCACATAACAATAATATTTGGAATCAAATGGTATGTATATAAAGAGTAAATTTTATAGTGACATTGATGTAGTTACACAAATAATAATACCATATAGACTATAAACTTATACATTCCTAAAATTTGGGTGCAATGGAGAAGATGTAGGAGTGACACTTGGTGAGAAGTCATCTTACCAAAACAATCTTATGGCAGTGATCATAGATGGGTAGTGATCTTCTCCATAAATCATATATAGGAAGTCATCCTTGATGAGGATATACCAAACCTAAATATTGTATCCGCCAAATAGTCAGTTGTTGTTGATCTTGGTACACTACCATAATACTAGCTGGATACTCCTTGGATTAGTTATTATAGAAGTTCTATGTAAAATATTGTGTGTTCTGATTTTCAATTTTCATATATGTACTTGTTATTTGGGTGAGTTGATAATGAAATCAAATTTGAGGTTTATTATTTTTATTCTATCAATTGAATATGATCATGTTTAAATGATCGTGGATAAAAGTCTACTTTATCATACACCTTACTATACATACCATACTATCCTTGGTCACTATAATTCATAACAGGTGGAAACCTAAATACTGATTTGGGATTTTAGGTCAATCATGATAAGTTAGAATTGAGTTTGGTAATTAGGATTGGGAGACTAGCATTGGTGTGGTAGATGATGTATCCATTTTCTACGAATATGATAACCTAACAAACAAAATGAATTTGTAAAACATCCTTCGATGGTATAAATATGTGGGTACATGTGTCATTCAATAATTAGTTCGCATCATCAAATCTATACCATTTGATCTCATTAAGAAATTATCTAATCCTTGTGGGTCCACCATAATATATAAGGGGTGATTCTTGTTGATATGAATATTATGTGATGTGTTAGGGTAATTTTAAGAACATAATATTTTTATGTGGTTCCATTGAAACATACCAATATGTATTTGATGTCTTCCCTAACATGCAACAACATGTCTATATAAACAGTGATATTGTATAATTTTATAACCTAGATGTTAAATTTGTATGTTTGAATAGTAATAACCACTTTATGAATAATAGGTATGATTATTTTTAATAGTGAAAACTTATTCACTAGTGTTCAATAAATAAAAACTCAATTTTTTTGATTTCTTTCAACACTTCAAAAACATGATTTCGTCAAAAGTGTTTTTATCAAATTTCATCATATTTATATGTCAATAAATTTCTATAAATTTTAGAAATTTTATATTATTAAATAAATATAATTTTTAAAATCATAAATTCAATATTATATTTATGTCAATTGTGAGGATTTTTCAAAAAAGATTTATTTTTTAAAGAGTAGTGAAAATGTGGATTTTCGCAAAAACTATAATTTGTTTTCACATAAAAGTCGCATTTTGTTTATAATTTTATCTCAAATATATATAAGATAAATTGATTATATATAATATCATTAATTTCATAAATTTTTTAATTATACTTGATTTGGTTATAAGTACATTTTTGGGTGTAGAACACATTTTTCAAAAAACTGTTGTTATGCACATAAAGAGTTTTTTTCTTAAAATTTTTTAATCTCTATTGATTAATGGTTTTAATGAAATGTATATATTACTTATTCAATAATATAATTTATTATTAAATTTATTATTTTTTATAATAAAATGAATTAATGTAAATTATGTTTTAGGCATAATGTTTCATTCTTTTATAATATATTTATATTGCGGGTTACACTATTTTTTAAAATTAAATTGTGACACATATGAAAATTGAATCTAGAAAAATTAATTCTATATTTATATTCACCATAATTAATAAAATATAATAGGTTAATATTAATTTTTCTTTATTGTGAATAGTAAATACCGTAAAATTTGGTTGTCAGGGTAAATCTTAAAACCGATTTAGTAAGGGGGTCGAACCAAGTGATAAGGGAATTATTACAAAAAAAACATATAAAATAATTATTGGTTGAATATATATAAAACTAATATTATAAAACCATTGAATCCATATCCAAATACACCAAAATTACCTTGAAAGTGACCTTATATCATTGAACTATTTTATGAAAATACATGTCTATCCATCGCCTCACTTATAAAATGACACCTATTCTACTCGTTTATTCACTCCATGTATTCCTTATAAGTTATACATACACTAATAAAAAACATTAATGTAATATTTTCATTAATATTAGATATTTTATTCTTCTTATAATACAAATATGTCAAGGATTAATGTGTAATACAAAGGAGGTCTCTCAAAGATTAGGTACTGATCTAAACTAAGCTCTTTCAATTTTATTTCATCATATCATTCCTTTAAAAAATTATCCATTAAAAAATGATGAATAATGTATCATAATTATATTGAAATATTATTATTTAACATAATAGACATTTAAATCCTCTTCTCAATAAAATGGGAGATGAATGGGTTTCTCATGCGTACTTTTGTACTACGTCCACCACGTAGGGATGTGATTCATTTTCTACAACTATTGCTTATGGTTGGTTATTTTTAAAATTTTAATTTTAATAATTGTTATTTATGTAATACTAATTTTTCATTAATTTTTAATTAATTTTTACCTTTATTTCCATCAAACCATTGAAAATGGAAACATCACTCGTGTGTATATATAGACTATCATTTCCACATAGTAACATAATTAATTTTTCATCTCCGCATTAATTAAATTTATTTAAATTTTTAAATAATGAATATATAATATATTTTTATTTTTATTTAAATTATGTAAATCAAGTAACCATTTCCAAATTTTGCATAACATAACCACTAAACGGACACATATATGAAAAATGAAGCAACTCACACCTGAAATGATGATATTAATGAAAGATTATTAATGAGAATATGATAAGATGGCCTGAGTAAACCATGAAAGGTATTATTTGAAAAAATTTGTTATTATGTATAACTATAATGAAATTTAAATTTTTTATTCATGAGGTTATATAACAAAATAATCATGATATACTTGAGGTAAGGGTTTTATGTTAGAGTCTCATTTTTACCGAGATTTTTTATGCATAAATTTTTCAAATATTAAATTTAATGATATATATATCCCAAATATTTCATCTTTTATTATCCTCTAATTATATTTTATATTTTATATTTTTATTTATTTATCCTCCTATTTAGTACTCAATAGTAACAAATAATTTTTTAAATGTAAATTTACCATGTTTTTTCATTGAATCGGGAATATTTTCTTCCATGTTCATATTTTCATAATAATGTATTATGGAATGTTTTTAATACCATGAAAAAAATAATTACCATAATTTTGAACAATATTTTCTTTTAATTACCAATGATTAAAATGTTCCTTAATATAATTTTTCCAAACATGTTACTTTTCATTTTTGATACAAAATGTAAATGGAATTTTAATTTTAACAAGAACAAAGTTAAATCCCTTTCCCACCATCATAAATACACTTTTATTAAATGATTTCTTCATATTTTTGCTTTGATATTTTCATATAATTATTTTTTATTAATATTTTATAAATTTTTATGTTATAAATATGTTATTTCAAATTAAAAGGGTACATTTATCATGAAATATTCTATTGTTATTTTAAGGATATATTTATATATAACATCATACATTGATTTTTATTATGATTTAATGGGGTTGTTGTCCAATATTATCCTATTTAATAATTCTCTAGAAGGTTTGAGATTATGATGATGAAATTTTTATAAAACTTATAACCTAAACATGGATTATTATGCTTATGATATGATGAATACTTTAATATCTTTTGATAAGGAAAATATTGTTTTGATTATGTGATCGGTGGGCCAAAAATTATACAGCCCTCTAATTAACAGGGTTAAGAAGGATATCTCTTGAAATAGTAAAGACCAGAATGGGGATTTAACCTACTTCAGTATGGGACTTTGTCAAATACGATATTCTTTGGAGTGAATCATGATGAATGAAAATATGGAATAGGGAGTGTTTCTAATACACTAAGATAGTATTCGTAGTGATCCTTAAAAAAGGAAATGATTTTATATACATAGGTTCATTATAAAAACATGTATCTTATATTTATTATATTTTTACGAGACTCTTGATTTATTATAAATGATTATACTCACATATTTTTTAATATCCTTTTATTTATAAAACATTATTCCTTGATTGAGGATTATGATCTATAAATTAATGAGTATTATTTTCAAATTCTTTTTCTATTTTATTACACCCTTATACTTATCATATGTTTTCTTATGGTCATATGTTGATATCCAATATTTTTTCCCTAACTATGTATCTGAGATCACCATTTCTATTCCTTAACATCCAATGGTTAAAAAGAACAGTTGTAATAATTTTATTAATAAGAAGGGTGATAGTTGTAAATAAATAAAAGGAAAATGATGTACATAATTTATGTACTAGTTTTTTATTTATAGAGTGTCTAAACACAATAAAACATTTTTATTCTTCTCTATATTGTGTTTATATATAAAAGATATTTATGAAAATAATTTGTATCATTTATCTATGAAAATTATCTGTAATTGTAATTTGTATTAGATCAATTTTTAGTATCATTCAGAAACTAAGAAAAGGAAAAATTAGTGAGGATCCTTTATATAAGACTAATTTTTAGAGACTATCCTATGTTATGGAAACAAAAGAACTGTGGTTACTCTAATATTATTCTTCCAAATAAAGATAGTAAAAGTGTTCATCATTTTCTCACAGATTAATCTATGAGTGATAATCATCAAAAAAAAATTTCAAGTATATCTTATACATCATTCATGTGTGTGGTGATAGGGCACTTTCAGAGCACTAAGTTCGACACTCTTTGTTGATATTCTTAGGTTAATTCACACTTTCTTTAAGATACAATATGTAGAATATTAATAGATAATAACCATGTATGAGCAAGGATAATACTAAGGGGTTAGAGATAAAAAGTAAAAAGTCATTATTCATATATACTATAATAGAATTTCATTATTATATAATTTCCCACTATGATTAACGAGTATATTTTTGTTATATTTTGTTTCAGTCAATGGTTGTAACCAAAAGAAACCATCTTAATTCTAAATTTGATGGAAAATGCAATGATTTTACCCATGGTAAGTTGAATGGTATGGGATTTGGAATGAAAATTTCTGTTTTTATTCTCACACAACTTTATCAATCCATGAATAATGATGCTCATCAAAATGAGAAATGGACTAATATATTTTTGATTCCTTCATGAGGAAACATACACCTTATCATAGTTGGTATATCAATATATTAATTTCTAATATATTTAGTAGTACCACTATGAAGTTATTTTCGATTATCTAATGCTTAGAAAATAAATTTTTTATCTTTGTTTCATATCATTTTTGAGTTTAAGAAAACCAGTGGTGGAATCATACTAATATATGAAGTAATGAGAATATATTGATTCTATAAAGTGTTAAGAGTTTTGTAGCATATTTTTATATAGTTACATTCCCTATATGTATTTTATAAATATAGAGAATGAATTCCTAGAGTATAAGTAAAACAATGATGATTTATTTAGTACCTATAAATAAATTTTTTCAATACTCTGAAGGTATGATTCTAGATTTATTATTCAACTCGAATGGATGATTGGTATATTTTTAAATGGAATAAAAAAGAGTCCCAAAATGGTGTTAACCATAAGGGATTTTAGTATATTTGAATAAATACATTGATGATCTATTAATGTGCAAATATAGTTTGAGTATACCCATAAATATCATCATTTTTCTATGAATATAATGAAATAATTCAAAGGTAATTATAATAACCATGTTCATGGAGGGGAGATGATAGATTTTGTATCTTGTAATTGGGGAATGAATCATGTAAGGAATTGAATTAAGGGGACTATAATATAATTAATGTGTAGAAATTAATTCATGTGTGAAATAAAATGATGAATTAATGGGATGAAGATTAAATAATGATGAAAATAATGAGAAACCACAATAAAATACATCACCCACACTCAAATGTTATAATTTTAATGAGAACAAAAATTATGCTTACAAGTTTTGGAATCATTGGGTCAATGATGATGGTTGATGCCAATAACCTATTAAGACTAGAGATTAAAGGAGTTGCCTTCTGATCATTATTTCTGATGTGGTGTATGGTAATTAAGTGGTTAAAGGTATACATACCATCCACTCTATAACTACTATTGTATTATTTGATTCTATTTCTTCCCACACATTTATGTTTGAAGAATTTTTTATGGTTTCCATATTATCACCTCAATGATTAAATTCAGAAATACAAGTAAAAATTATAATTGTTTGATGATATCATATAATGTCTATGGATCATACCCAATTTATTTTTTTAGAAATATTCTCTATGAAAAATTTATTATTAAACCATTATTTATATTTTTTGTGATTTTGGGAGTGGATTGGATTTCATTATATAAATCTCAAATCAATTAACGATGAGGAAAATAAAATTGTTTTCTAAACCACCCTATGGTTGTCTATTGTTGTGAGGATAAATATAATCCTCTTAGGGAAATTACATTAATTTATTGGGTTTTCATTCTGATCCAAAGAGGTATTTTATCTTAGATGTTTGGGTGAATAAACACCACAACAGACATATAACTATTATAATGGTGTTTATAAATGTATTTCCAAAAGTGTTGCTTAATATTCCCCCAAATTATGATTTCAATAATATAATAGAACTCACACCCAGTGATACAATTATTTTTTAGAATCTATATTGAATATATTATATATTGTAATAGTAATTGAATAAGAAACACTTGAAGAATATTTATAAGGGATCCATTCATCCATGAGAAACACCATGGGGTGAACCTATTCGTTTTTCTTCGAATAATGATCGATCATTTTTTCAATTAACTGATTATTATGAACATAGCATGATCACAATAAATAATATATATCATCTACACCATATTAATGATTTTATTGATAAATCATGAAGAGATAAATATTTTTTCTTGATTTATCACTAATGTAGATAATATATATTGTGGTTCATAAGTTATTATATACACAAGATTGCCCTTTGGTTGAGGATTGGACACTATGAATTTATTTTCATTCCATTTTATCTTACAAATACCACTAAAATCTTCATGGATTTAATTAATATATTCTATAGAAAATACACTTATGAGTTATGGGTAGACGTTATAGAAAATATTCTTATATTTTAAATGATTATGGATGATCCTGAAGATCACTTGAGCACTGTATTGATTACCCTAAATAAATATAAGTAACAAGAAAAATATTCTAAGTGTCAATTTTTTCTAAAGGAATATTCATTTTAAGGTTATGTAATCTCAATAGAATTCATATCGGTTGATACATCAAATAATGAACTTATTAAACATTTTCTAAGACATGCCATTTTTACTGATAACTATATGATTCAAATATTTGATATATATTATGATTGATTTTTGAAGGATTTATCATGGATATCTAATCTACTCACAATTTAATGTTTGGAGGTATTTTAGTTCCATTAGATTGATGAATGTGAAGAACATTTCAAGGAACATAAGAAAAGATTGGTCACTAAACCTATGCTCCCACTACCCTATAGTGGATATGTTGATCCGAAATATAGTGATGTATAAATAAAGGGTTTGGGTGTTCTTATACAAAATGATATGTTTATAGCTTATGTATTATTCAAATTAATGGTTCATTTGAAATATTTCCCAAAAAATTATTTAGATCTAAAAATGTTAATCTTTTCATTAAAGATATAGAGTTATTATCATTATAAGTAAATGTGCGACATATATATATATATATTAAATATGTTTAAAGTATATATTCACCTTGTAGTAGACCAATATGTTTGGAACAAGATGGTTGGATTTGATTAAAGATTATGAATTATCAATATATTACCACTTAGGGAAAGGGAACAAGTTGGATTATTTATTATATAAAAATGGCCATTCAAGTTAATCTATAATACAGATCACAAAAGATCTAATTTGTTTGAATTTTTATATGATGAAAAAAGAAATCATAATGAAATTGAAATAAACAAATATTGGTCTAATAACTATTCAATCATCTATCCATGTAAACACTAAAGTGGTGTAGGGGGATGATTTTATGCAATAAAAGATACTAAAAAGTTTTCCTAGGTTCAATATGGATTTTTATAGAATGATAAGGTTCTATATATGAGAACCTATATTTTTATTACACATTAATTATCGGTTTTTTAAATAGAAATGCACATAAAAAACCTAAATTCATTAATTGTTGTGTCTTTTGGAATATGGTACATTACATAACAACATAAAATAGGTGGAACATCAATATTACTGAAAATTTCATTAACATGCCCATATTATTCCATCATTCATAAATTTGAATAGGTGTACCCTGGGACAAATATATGAAATGCCTATGATATAAATCCCACTAATGGACTAAAAAATTAATAAATTGAAGAAATAAATACATTTTAGAAAATATAAATATGCATAATACAAAAATGAGTAAGAATCATAAACCTGAAAAATGAGGCATGATATGGAATTATAACATAAAAAACATTGGAATGTGGAAACAACATAATACATGAAATCATATGTTTAATTAATGTTTAAACATAAATAATAAAAAATATTTTTCTTATGATAAACTATCATGGACCATACATTGTGTATTATGATTCTAAAACATTACCCAATTCTTAGGAGTGCTTTCTAGGTGCACCAATTATAATCATATCATGTACATGCATAAGTGTTCCATATAGATCACATTGCATAACTACATATTTCATCATATTTTATCATAATATTTTGTCTTTTTTCATTACATACATTTAATTACACAATAAAATAAGTATACATTCATAATGGTTAACACCATTTATAGGAAATGGGTATATGTATTCATTACAAAATTGTTTATCATGGGAAATCATGGAGAAATTTCAACACCATAATAATGGATCATAAAATTTTCATAGGAGGGATTAATGATACTAAAAAAGGTAAATCAGAATTTATAAATAATAAGTGATATAAGGTGAATATTTAAGAACATATCCCAACAATAGGAATTGAATATAAAGGCATGATACAAAGAAAATTATTAAATAAAGATGATAATGAGAGTATTAGTTTACATTAAAGGGTTATTAAAAATAAAAGAAGGATCATCTTGAGATATTGTGGAAAAAATGGGAGGAACCTTGAAATTTTATGGAATAGTAATAATTTGTTACATGATTTTCTAGTGATGTTGAATGGGGTATTGGGTGGGTTTAAATTGGAAATTATGGTGGGTTGTTTATTATTTCCCAAACATAGGTTTTAGAATTTATATGATAATGTAATCAAAACCATAGAACATCCCATGTTTTTTTCAAATATTTTATACCAATTTGGTGTGGTTTTAAAAATTATTTATCTTCAATGGAAAAAATATCAAAATATTATCCTTGATGATGTGTAATTCATGCATGTTCTTAAGGAAATGATTTTGGAACATTAAAATATAATATTGGTTTTGTAAGATAAATAAAGGCATCATAAAATAAATCAAATTTAGTAAAAATTATATTAATTTTAATGGGATACATATATTTATTTTTGTATTCACATTATATAATTTACTAGATCAATTTTTTGTCATTATAATGTCATATACACACTATATATTCATAATTTATTTATTTTTTAACCTTAAATTCAACTATTTCAAAAAATAATGAAAAATTAACAGTTGTATAATTTAAAAATTCTGAATCAAGAAAAAATATTTATTTTATATAAATAATTTTACATATATTTTATTTTTCATTTTTAACATAAGAATCAACATTTATAGATAATTTTTTTTGTTTTTTAACAATAACAGTTTTTGAACCCTTATAGATTTTTTTTGATTTCATAAAATGATATTAAAAAATAAAATTAATAAATAAAATTTGATAATAGTATTTTATTGGAATATATATATTATTTAAAAAAAATATTCATCAGAAGGAATTTCTTAGTTGGGATTGTATATTACCCAAAAATACAATTTAGGTTACGTTGTATCAAAATCAAAATCATTTATTACATAATAACAATATGAAGTAAATATAGTTATTATTATATTGAAAATTAAATATTCATATTAATGTGCATAAGGCCTTCAAACATATCCCTTTATTACACCATAAAACGCCATAATGGTAATGTGTGCAGAGGTGATATTTTATTGGGCCGCCTCAATGTACAGTGTTTGGGGCGTGGTCCTGATGATCATGAACTTCACCTGTAAATGAATTTCGTTAGTGTTTCAGTTATTATTTCACATCTTATGATTGTTCAAGGTGAAATCCTAGTGTTTCTATCTCCCTCTGAATCACTGATAAATGGGCTTCACGTGGAATGATTCTACTGGACAAGACAAACACATCCTTTGTCTATATCAATTAGATTTATCAAAACACTATATTTACACTAATCATATGATCACTATTCGATAAATATATTTTTTATGCATGTGATGCTTAATGTAAGTTTAAATATGATAGGATATAACAAAAAAATGTATGTCCATTCATTTTATATAATCATTATATTGGATTAAATTCAATCACAAATAGAATTTTACTCATAAAAATTCATGTACATACGACCTTACCCCTTCAGATATTCTACCCTTTAAATGTTCATTTTACAAACACAAATAGATTATTGAATTTCTATTACATAGAATCCCCCAATTCCCACACCACTTCTTCAAATTTATTGTGTATTCATAGTACATTTACCATGTTCATTGAATTACTTCATAAAAAAAATTTCTATTAATTAAGACCATCCCTGACTACTCCACATATTAAAAGTATTTCTCCAATGGTGTCACCTATAGATTCAGTACTTGTATTGAATTTGGTATTTAATTAATCAATAGTGATACATTGAACAAATCATCTATTTGAGATAGGTTATATGAGAGTGAAAATAAATTCTCTTTCACACCTATGAGATCAAGGATCTATTAAAGACCGATGTATTTTGGACTAAGACATACCTTTAAAAATATCAGGACATTATTCCATTCAGACATGTAGCGAAATACATTATATCAACCCTAAAAATCTAGGTCTAGTTAATAATTAACAGTGTATATCTTCTATCAACTTTGGGCAGCCATGATTCTCAATTTAATGGTCCTACACTTTCCACTATTTCCCTGACCATTTCAGGACCTAGGACATTTTTTTCACCAACTCCATCCCATCATGCAGGTGTTCTACACCACTTCCCATTAAGTCAATCATAGGGATCTATTTGGATGATTAAATAGGAAATATAATTTTATGAGAACTCTGAAATGGAAGGATTTTTTTCCCATCCTCCTTTGAAGTTTGTTGAAATTTATATATACATGTACAAAAATGTACTCATAGTCTACTCAAATTTTCCCTCTATTTTAAAGTAATAAAGGGGATGAAGCTTACCTAGGTATTTTGATCATGATTTAGACTCTTCCAAATCATGGATGTAAATACTAGGTATCAAAAAAATATAATTTATAGTGGTGTCACATACATCCTTAGCACTTATCTAAAATATATCCCTACATGTTGATTAAGTGACAAGTCTTATTGATTTAAATTTAAGTAAGTATTATTTGTGTGGTGATACAAAATAACCCATATAGAATTATTTCCTTTTAATTTCATTTAAAGTCCATTGAAAATGTACATCTTTAGGTTTTACCATTTCCATGTAACTAAAGGTAATGGTTTCATTATCCCCATGTATTTTCTCCATTCCACCTTCACATACTGATATTAAAGACATCTTGATGTATATTATATAATATTCTTCGTTATATTGTCCCCTCAATAGTGCTCTAAAAGATCTCACTAACTCATGGTGCTCCTTAGATTGATTGATGATGTTGAGCTATGTGGATCATTAAACATATCCTTTAATAACTTTTTTATGGTACACATATTATTTGAAAAAATATTAAAACTCATTATTAAGTAATTTTGAACACTGAGGATTTATCTTTTCTCATACCTTACACCTTCTTTTTAATTTCTATATCACATTATTGATAATCATTTATGTTATCTAGAAGAGATAATTGAGAAATCATTTGCGAAATGATTGATGATTTTATTTGCTTTATGTTTCACATGTACGTCATTTTCTAGTATAAGAATATAGGATCCTAATTAATTATAATCAGTGATAAAATTTATAGATACTTTAAATTTAGATCTTCCTAAACATTATTTTATTTCCCAGGATAGTATTATATTCAACAGTCCTAGTCCACAATCATTTCTCACAATTTTTATTGTGTATATTCATCTCATTATGTGTGAATATATACATGAGGATCATTGGATATTTATATATTTCACAGTCCCAGCCTAATAAATAATGACCCCATATTTTTAAAAAAAAATTACTGAAACTATCTCTAAATCATGGGTTTAGTTGTTATATTCAAGAAACATCAAATTACGTGATTAAGATGATATCTAATTTTCATTTTGAAATAGTACACAACCCAAGACCTACTTTGAAGAATATTTATATACCAAACAATGTTCCCCACATGTTGGTATAAGAGGTACAGGTGTAGTGGTAAGACTCGTTTTTAACCCCTTCAATCTCTCTTCACATTCATTATTCAAGACAAACATTATCCCAAACCAATTTAGACTTGTTATAGGGTTCTATAAGTGAAAATAATTTCTCACAAATTGATAAGAGTGTGCAGCTAATCTAAGAAATATATATATTTCTATTATAGATGTTTTCCCTAACCAAAAATTATTTTCCCTTTTCATAGAAGGGTCTATAGATATACCATTACTTATGATAGTGCGCCCTAAGAATGAGAATTTGTTAAATGAGAAGTCACATTTTCTCTAATTTTCATAAAGCTCATCCTTTCAGAAGGTTTTTTTGCACAGTTCTCAAATCCTCCTCATAATTATTATTTATATTGGAGTGTAAAATAAAATCATCTATAAATACTACCATATATTTGTAAATGCAATATCTAATGACTATATTAATCATGTCAATGTATATTTCTGGAGTTTCATTAAGTCTGAATGGAATTGTTATAAAATCATAGTTCTAATACCTTGTATTTAAAGCTATATAGGGGATATCCTCTGTCTTAAACCTTTTTTCAAATACCATTACAAAAATATCCACCTTGGATATGTATTGGGATCTATGTAGTTGATTAAAAACTTCATTAATCTATGTAAGAGGAAAATTTTCCTTTATCGTGGCATTATTTTTTTCACGATAATCAATACTAAGACACGTTGACCAATCCTTATTGATGAAGAGGAGTGTTATGCCCAATGGATAGTCATTTTTAAATATGAATAATATACCTATATTCTCATTTATTTCTTCCATCAGCTCCTAATTTTCAAAAACATATATTATGTTTATCTTCCAGGATAATTTCAACGCCCCATGTATAAGTTTGATTGGAAATTGAACCTACTAGCTATAAGGAAGACTGGGAAATTCTTTAGGAAATAAATTAGTGTGTTCATCCATAGGTTTCATGTCTTCATGGTTCTTATTTTCATTAGACTCAATCATTTTATAAATACACACATTCTTATAGGGAAATAATATTCTTGTTTGAGATTTAAGTTCTAAAGTTGATTCATCTTACACCATGAATTTTTTTAGAATCAGAGGATGAAACAGGATATGAAGAGTAACTTTGTTCTCCTAATTTTTTTGGCTATATATATGGATATGCAATCCATTTATATAATTGAATCAAATTCCACTAATGGGAGTATCATAAGGTTTTTTGGGAAGTTAATCCCATAAATTTGGATGGGGGTGGAATTATATAAGTGTGACGTAATAAATTCACCATTTTTTTATTTCATTGGAAACACTAAATCCATGTTGTTAGTGTATTTTGAATAGTTCAACTAAACATCTGTGATATTAAGGAATCTATAGTTTTATTGTTTACAACCCTACCCTTCATGTTCTCATTTAGGATCAAACCATTTTTTTATCCAAAATGTAATTATGGATTATATTTTTCAACCTATTAAAAAAATAAACGAGAATACAATAATATTAAAAGTGTAACATATAAATGACATGAATTTACTTATCTTTTGAATTTCTAGGCTTCAATCTATGTTTTCCTTGATCTATTTCCTTACATAGACATTAATGTACATTTTTGTTCCCTTAATAATGATTCATAAAGAGCTTGTGAATATATCAATGCATATCCCCTAGGGGTGTCAAAATTCATTTCAACGAGAATGACGATCATGGAATACTTCATCATTGATTCTTGCATAATGTGGTGTTTTTTGGATGCTATCTGTAGGTACATTTTTTGCATACCCTCTGTAAGAACCTGACGCCAGGTCCCTAGATTCAGTGAATTATTTTATTAAATTTTCATACATACAAGGAATACAAATCCAGAAAGACCGAGTAGTTTATTATTATTGGAAAAAAGTTACATACATAAGTTTTACATTACAATATGAAGGGAATAAAAAGACTATTTTGATCCACTAGAAACATCACGTCTCCTTGATTATTCTTGCAATTAATTCATAAATTACTTCTTCATTTCCATAGAAATGAAACATAAGAAAGGGGTGATCTCAAACGCTCATTAAGAGTAAGCAATTCAGTGGAAGATAGCATAAACATCAGACATGGTGAATAATTGAAAACACATGCCTTTAATAATGAACTAGAACACATTATGGCAAACATATGAGCTGAATAAATAATTCCACAACAAATCAAAATCATGGATATTCTACTAATCGAATAACCACATGAACTTAAAATAATAGCATCATAATGAGGGTAGTGCATATGTCGGACATCATAACCATACCGTCCAAGCCTCGTGCTAGGACCATAAAATAATCATTTTGTTAAGGCCTCGTGCCAAGACCATAGTTTGTCTCATGAGACCTATCGATGCATCAAGGGGCTATATCGGGCCCCACCCATCCCATAATAAGTCTAATTCATTCCTCGTATGAGTGGTGATCAACATAAAAAACATATACATTCATATTGAAACTATCATATGAAATGTAACTAACTTTCACTAATTAGTGAACATAAAAACTAACCATTCAGAATAATATGATGAATGGTTTTAGGATAGATCATCTACAAAAATTTTATTCATAAACCATTAAATAAAATATGGTATATGACTTCATAAATTATTAAACCCAATAATACCATGGAATCAACAAGGGAATTGAATCAAACGAAAATACTCTTATAAAAACATTAAGTAATTTTGAGATAAGTACTCTTTTATTTTGAAAAGAAGAGTTATTTTGGAAAATCTTTGTATAAAACACTAAGTGAAGTGAAAAAGTATTTTCATAATAAAATGAGTATTTTTAGAAAGATAATGGTTTCCAAAAACAGATTAGAGAGTTCCCTTCTAAATAGATATGAATTGGAGTAATTCCCTTGAACTGGGCTTCTATTTTGGAAACAATTTTGAAAGTTACTTTTAAAACATGTAACGATCCATAAAATAAGGATGGGTTCTGGTTTCTAAACATATATATGATACTCACACATAAAATATGATGAGTACATAACAATAAATAATAATTTCATTCTGATAATTAGACAATGAATGTATCCTGAATGAAAATGGATGTTCCAGTGGAAAAACCCTTTCCTTAACTCCAAACGTGTTCCACTCTTGTAATTAAGATCATTGAATATGAAATTATAGATGTTAATAACTTATTTCATAACCTATTAGTCATTTATTTTGTTTATCATTATTCTGGATAGTTTATTTATGCCATTGTTGATATGTTATTATATTGAATTTCGTCATTCTGGAGTGTTCATTTGCTTTATTTTCATATTCGGTTCTCTTGTTTTTAAGTAATGAAGTTCATGTGTAATGGTTATAAATCTCAAGGATTGGAATTTAATTAATAGAAAGAATTGATAATGGTAATTTCTATCATTTGGTTACATGGAATGAGGATCAATCATTAGATAATAAACGCTTTGATTATTCGGTGGTATTTGGAATATTATGAACTAGTTTGGTCATATTACATAATTATATGTACATATTCTGGTTCCGGAATATCAATTAGGTTATGAAACATATATTATATTATGTTTCAGCCATTAATTTGTTTTCATGAACAATAATGAAAATTAAATTGAAGAACGAAACTTCATCGTCCACAAAGGCTATAAATTAGAACCTCATGGGCATCAATTTCATTTATAACAATAAAACTGAGGGAGTAAGAATATTTATGATGGTTCATACATTAACATGATATAAATATAGTATATATATATTTTACGGGAGTTTTCATGATCATTTGGACAGAGGAGGTGAGGAGAAAAAAATAGAAGAGATGAACTTGAAAATAAAAGAAAAGTTGAGAGATCGCTTATAAAAATTCGGTAGCCTAACAACGTCATTTAAAATTTCATAAAATAAAATGATGAGATCAAAAGGGTATCTCATCATATTGAAATCAAAAGGAAATTAAAAAAGAATGAATAAAATAAAACTTCAACATATGAGAAATTAATTTCAAATATATAACATAAAAGAAGTGTCGACTTAAATAAGAGAATGAAGGATTCCCTTACCTTGTAGAATAACTCCTAAATCTTGAAGGATGGGACCTTGGGGGATTAGGGACACCTTGGGAGGGATCCTAGAGAGGTAAAACCTCCAAATAATCGAGGATGTTTGATTTAGAAAGAAAGAAAACGAATGGATGAGTGGGTATTTATAGAAAAAAGAGGTAATTTTTTAATAATTTCAAAGGGACACTTCATTAGTGGTTTTTTCCAAACCATGGGCTTCCCCATGGTATTTTCCCATGGTTTAAGCCACTTGGGACACCTCGTGTCATAATATAATATACAAAAGTTGACCATACTTTTATATTTAATTATTACATCATTATGATGTCATTAAACTACCGAAAACTAAAAACTGTATTTTTACTATTCATGAAAAATTAATCTATTTTAGAAAAATACCAAAAACTCATCCCTACCATTTTTCGACGTGTAGAATTAAAAAGTGAAATCCATTTTTCAAAAAAAATTCTAAATATTATTAATTTAATTTTCAAATAATGTCATAGTTAATTCGAAAAATAACAATCTTGAAGTGCAATTCGTTTTATGTGACATTGAAAAATTAATTAATATCTCATTATCTTATTTCCTTAATAAAATAGAATAATAATATTATTTACTATTCATAAGGGCCATATCACTATTCATGAGGGTGTGTTACTAATCACCAAAAATCATGTTTTATCTATCATAATCCAAATGACTTACTGAACACAACTCTAGATGACCATTTTTCAAAATTCATAACATAGAAGAGGAAACGTTGTGATTAATAGTTAGATTATAAAATTTAATTCTATATTTATTTTCAAAAACTTGTGGTCTTACATTATCCCCTCCTTAAAAAAATTTTGTCCTCGAAATTCATAGAATATTACCTAAAACGATTCAGGTATGTCTTTAACATAAGCTTCTTAGGATCCCATGTTGCTTACTCCATCTTATGGTTCCTCCATAGAACCATCACCAGATGAGTCATCCGATTTCTCTATACATGTTCTCTAGTATCAAGAATCTTGATAGGCTCTTCATAGTAAGATAGATCAAGATCAAGATCCACTTCTCCATAAGTGAGTACATGTGTTGGGTCCGGAATGTACTTTCTTGACATCGACTCATGGAACACATTATGAACCTTTGAGAGACATGGAGGCATTTCCAAACGGTAAGATAAGACTCTAATTCGGTCCAGAATTTCAAAAGTTCTGATGTACCTGGGACTTAATTTTCCCTTCTTACTAAATCGTATAATACCCTTCCATGGAGATACCGTTAAGAAAACGCGATCACCTTCTTGAAATTCCAAATGATTCCTTTGGTTATCTTTATAGATTTTTTTCCTACTTTGAGCTATTTTGATATGGTTCTAGATAATCTTCACCTTCTCCAATGTTTCTTCAGCAAGTTCTTGGCCCACAAGCTTTATTTGAGTAACATCATCCCAGAAAGTTGGTGTACGACATCACCACCCATATAATGCTTAATAGGGTGCCATCTGTATACATGAATGGAAGCTATTATTGTAGGAAAATTCAATGAGTGGTAAATACTAATCCCACAAGCCTGGAAACTCAAGTGAACAAGAACTCATCATTTCTTTCAATGTTTGAATAGTCTATTCTGATTGTCCATCAGTTTTTGGGAGGTAGGCAGTGCCCAAACGAAGATCAATATATAGGGCCTTTTGAATAATTTTCCAAAATCATGATGTAAAATGTGGATCACAATCAGAATAAATCGATAGGGGTACTCTATGAAGCCTCAAAACTTCATTAATATATAGTTTTTCTAGACGTTAAAGTGGTAGATCTTCTCTTATAGCAAGAAAATGTGATGACTTGGTAAGATGATCAACAGTTACCCATATTTCATTGTTCCATCTAGGATTCTTTGGTAGTCCCATGACAAAGTCCATCATGATATTATCCCATTTCCACTCATGTATGGGAAGTGGTTGCAATACTCTTCCATGATGTTGCTTCTAGATTTCACTTGTTGGAAAAACCATACATCTTGACACAAATTCTGCAATCTCTCTCTTCATATTGTCCCACCAGAAATTTTCCTTCAAATCTCTATACATCTTACTGCTACCAGGGTGTATAGAGAAATTGGAACTATGAGAATCATCCATCAAATCCCTTTTTAGATTAGGTATATCGGGAACACAAAGTATCTTCCAAAATTTCAAAATTCCATCTTCATATATGACGTCACTCAATCTTCTATTATTCACAGCTTTAATCTTCTTTTGAAACTCCTCATCATTATCCTGAGAACTTTTTATCGTTTCTATTAAAGATGGTTTGACAACCAGTTGATAAATAATTGATGTTTCACGTTCCATGGTTATTCCCATATCCATCTTTACTAGATCCATGAAAATAGGATCCCTTTCAACTCTCATCTTGTTCAAAACTCCATGATCCTTTCTGCTCAACTCATCTTCCACCTTATTTTCCTTCCCCATGTGGTAGTGTATCGTGCAATCATAATCCATGAGTTGTTCAAGCCATCTGTTTTGCCTCAAGTTGAGTTCTTTCTGTGAGAAAATGCACTTCAGACTCTTATGATCAGTATAAATCTCACATTTTCCACCATATAGATAATGTCTCCATATCTTCAAAGAAATTATTATAGCAGCTAACTCATGATCATGAGTAGGATAGTTTTTCTCATGATTTTTTAGCTCTCATGATACATAAGCAATAACCCTATCATTTTGCATAAGGACACAACCAAATACTTTCCTTGAATCATCATTATAAATAAAAAACCTGTCATTCCCCGATGGTAGAGTCAATATAGGAGCACTGGATAATCTTATATTCAGTTCTTTAAAAACTTCCTCACAATCTTTTGTCTAAACAAATTTAACCCATTTACGTGTGAGCGTCGTTACCAGTTATCCAGTCGGGAAAAATTCTGAACGAAACATCGATAATAACATGCTAAGCCAATAATACTGCGTACCACAATTATATTTGTTGGAGTGGGCCAATCATGGATTTCCTTTTTCTTTACATGATCAACTAGGATTCCATCCTTAGAGACAATATATCCAAGAGAAGAAATCTTCTTAAGACAGAACTCACACTTGCAAAACATCCCATATAATTCATGTCTTTTAAGAGTCTTCAGGATAATGTGGAGGTGATTTTCGTGATCATTGTGTCTTTTGGAGTATACCAATATATCAACAATAAATTCTAGTACAATTTCATCTAAATATTCCATTAAAAATCTATTTGTTAAATCCATAAAGGCAGCAGGTGCATTAGTCAATCCAAAAGGCATCACTAGAAACTCGTAATGCCCGTACTTGGTTTGAAATGCTGTTTTCAGAATGTCTTCCTTCTTCACACTCAACTGATGATATCCAGATCGAAGGTCAATATTTGAAAAGTATTGATCTCCATGATGTTAGTCAAATAAATCATCAATGCGAGGTTGGGGATACTTGTTCTTTATTTCTATAGCATTGATTTCCCTGTAATCAATGCATAGCCTAAGGGATCCATCTTTCTTCTTAACAAAGTGGACACGGGCTCCCCATGGAGAGACACTAGGGAGAATAAATCCCTTATTACTCAATTCCTCTAGTTTTTTCTTTAGTTCCACTTATTCCAAAATGGCCATTATATTAGGGTTCTTTGATATGGGCCTTGAACTAGGAATTAAATCAATGGAAAACTCAATTTATTGTTCTAGAGGGTGTCCAATTAAATCTTCTGGGAACATATCAACATATTCTCTAGAAATAGGTACATCCTCTTTTTGAACATTCCTTTCCTCACCCATAGTTATTTAATTATATTCCACCCTAATAATTTAATTTAGTTGAGCTACTGGGGGTGGGTCTAGATAAGAATCAGGTGGTGACAATTTTGCTCTAAAGATAAGGTGTTCTTTATCATCATCATCAAAAATCGTAACCTCCTTCTTCTTATAATAAATTTTTTCATCATGTTCTGAAAGCCAATATGTACAAAATATTATATAAAATTCAATCATGGGTATGACGATGAGATCACCAGATAAAGAACATTTATATGTCTTAATGGGAACTGATTCACAGAACATTGTAGCAATGATACTTCTCTTAGGAGTTTTGACTAACAACTCCCTTGTTAAATAAAATTGGAAATATCTAATTTTCTTTGCAATCTAGGAAGATATGAAACAATGCGATGATCCAGAATCAAATAAAGCATTGTCTAAACTTGAGGAAAAAATTAAAGTACCTACCACAACGTCATTAGGAACTTCAACCACTGCAGTTATGATTGCATAAGCTTGTCCCGGATCCCTTGGCCTTCTCTGTTGAATACTTCCATGACGTTTTGGACAATCATAATCATAGTGTCCCATCTCCCAACAACTATAGAATTGAACATCATTGGATTCCTTCTTCCATTAGAAATCACCAGCAATATAGCCCATATGACCACAATTGTAGCATACTCCTTTTCCTCTTAAGCATGCACCCGGGTGTTTCTTTCCAAAATTCTCACATGGTGGAAATTCAACTTTTCCCTTCTTCCCCATTTCATTATTTCATTTTCAAATATTTTCAGATACCCTCTTCTTTTATTGCTTTCCCATAAAGCCATAAGACTTAAGAGAATTCTTTTTCTGTCTTGATGGAACATCAAACTATATCCTCATATGATGAAAAGCATTTAGAGACCAGTGCCTACCAGAGGAATGGATTTAGGCCATCAAATAATTGATCAATTTTTCTTCTTGTATTTCATATGTAGTCTACAACATGTCTTCCTTATATTATGATGTTAGATTCGTACCTTTCAACATTCTCATCTTCCTTCTGCCTTAGATTCAAGAATTTTATCTCCATATCTTCTCACTGGTAATGAGGGAAATACTTTTCTAGTAAGATTTTGTTAAAATCCCTCCTTTCCATATATTCAATCTCTTCCTCCTCCTTTGTGTTTTAGATTAATGACCACCTCTGATCCAAATCTCCTGATAGAATATATTCTTCCATGGAAACCTTCTCTCTTTCATTACATCCCAAAGCGAGAAATATCTTCTCAGGGGAACATATCCACTGCTCTGCTACAAATGAGTTTGTAGTCCGATTGAATTATGGAGTTTGTTGTCTCATAAAGCGACCTAGAATGGCTCTTCCACGTGGTGGATCTGGAGGCTCCATATGGGTAAGGTTATTATTCATAACCTGAGTAAGTTGTCCTAGTATAGTTATGAGTTTCTCAGCACTAGTCACAGCACCGGAGCCAATTTCATTATCTTGCATCAGAGGAAAATCCCTACAAAGGACACGTGCATTCGTGTGATTTCCATTCTTTCCAGTTGGCGCCATCTCAAGATAATGGAATACACTATATTAGGTTATGAGTCATAATGTATAATCTTAACTTAACAAAATACTTACAAACAATTTGAGATCCTACGAATGGCTAATCCCATATTCAAAAATATAGTTTCTTTGAGGAATATTTACATTAAAATCCTTCATAATATATTGTAAAGAAAATTTGAATTATCCTAAACTTATCCCCCGGGAGTTTCGTAACCAAGAGTGTAGTAAGGCCCATTGTCGTGCACCTGTTCCCGTTCGATTCTAGATCAAAGCGGTGTTTTTTGTTTTTACCCCTAGATACAAATGTTCCAGAGCCACCTCTACCTGCTCGTATCCAGAGAGGGATGTATTTCTTAAATTATCCACATAATATATTCCTTAAAAATATACCATGACATTCTTGTATGTTTATCCTAAAAGACTATCTTAGGGACTCTTCCGTAATTCTATGTTTTCCAAATCTAGTTTCCAAGTATTCTACTAAACTTCCTCTGATATCAACTGTAAGAACCCGACCCCAGTTCCCCAGATTCAGTGCCTTATTTGATTTAGTTGGAATACAGACAAGGAATACGAATCCTGAAAGACCGAGTAGTTTAGTATTATTGGAAACAAGTTACATATGTAAGTTTAACATTACAACACGAAGGAATCAAAAAGCTATTTTGATCCACTAGAAACATCATGTCTCTAAGATTATTCTTGAAATTTATTCATAAATTACTTCTTCATGTCCTGAGAAAATAAAAATTAATAAAGGGGTGAGCGCAGATGCTCAGTAAGATTAATAAATACAGTGTATGATAGCATAAACATTAGACATGGTGAATAATTGAAAACACATACCTTTAATAATGAACTAGAACACATTATGGCAGAAATATGAGGAGAATAAATAATTCCATAATAAAACATAATAATGGGTATTCTACAAGTCGAATAACCACATGATCTTAAAATACTAGCATCATAATGAGGGAAGTGAATATGCCGGACATCATAACCATACCGTCCAAGCCTCGTGCTAAGACCATAAAATAATCATTTTGTCAAGGCCTCGTGCCAAGACAATAGTCTGTCTCATGAGACCTACCGATGCATAGGGGGGCTATAGAGGGCCCCACCCATCACATAATAAGTCCAATTAATTCCTCATGTGATCAGGGATCAACAAAAACAACATATACATTAATATTGAAACTATCATATGAAATGTAACTAACATTCACCAATTATTTAACATAAACATTAACCATTCGGAATAATATGATGAATGGTTTTAGGATAGATCATCCACAATAAAGTTAGTCAGAAACCATTAAATAAAATATGGTATATTACTTAATAAATTTTTAATCCAAACTATACCATGTAATCAGCAAGAGAATTGAATCAAATGAAAATACTCTTATAAAATCATTAAGTAATTTTGAGATATATACTCTTTTATTTGGAAAAGAAGAGTTCATTTGGAAAATATTTTTATAAAATCCGAAGTGAAGTAAGATAGTATTTTCATTATAAAATTAGTATTTTTAGAAAGATAACGGTTTCCAAAAACAGATTATAGTCTACCTATGTAAATACAAGTGAATTGGAGAAATTCCCATGTACCGGGCCTCTATTTTCGAAAAGATTTTGAAATGTCATTTTAAAATGTGTAACTATACATAAAATTAGGAAGATTTATGGTTTTTAAACATATATACGATACTAACACATAATATTTGATGAGTAGATAACAATAAATAAAAATTTCATTGGGGGTGATTAGACAATAATGTTTCCAGAATGAAAATGGAAGTTTGGGTGGAAAAACCATTACCTTAATTCTAAACGTGTTCTAGTATTGTACTTATGATCCCAGAATATGAAATTATAGTTTATAATAAGTTATTTCAGAACCTATTAGATATGTATTTAGTTTACCATATTTCTGGTTAGTTCATTTATGTCTTTATTGATAAGTTATTGTATTGAATTTCTTCATTATGGATTGTTCATTTCCTTTATTTTCATATTCTGTTCAATTGTTTTGACGTAATGATGTTCATGTGGAATGGTTATAAATATAAATTATTTAAATTTAATGAAAATAAATAATTGATAATGGTAATTTATATCATTTGGTTACATGGAATGAGGTTGAATCAACAGATTACAACCACTTCGATTATTCGGTGGTATTTGGAATATTATGAACTAGTTTGGTCATATAACATAATTATATGTTCATATTCTGGTTCCAGAATATTTAGTTGGTTATAAAAAATATATTATAGTCTGGTTCTATAATGAATATGGTTTCATGACCTTTAATGAAATTGAAATTCAAGAACGCAACTTCATCATCCACGAAGGTTATAAATCGGAACCTCATGGGATTCGATTTCGTTTATAAAGATAAAAGTTAGGGAGTAATAATATTTATGATGGTTCTTCCATTAACATGATATAAATCCATTGTATAGATGTTACTGGAGTTATCATGATCATTTAAATAGAGGAGGGGAGGAGAGAAAAATAAAATAGATGAACTTGAAAATAAAAAAAATAGTTAAGAGACCCCTTATGAAAATTCGGCAGCCTAACGACGTCACTTAAAATTTCATAAAATCAAATGATGAGAAAAAAGGGTATCTAATAATATTGAAATCAAAAGGATAGTAGGAATAATGAGTTAAATCAAACTTCAACATATGAGAAAATAATTTCAAATAGATAACTTAAAAGAAGTGTTGACTTAAAGAAGAGAATAAAGGATTACCTTACCTTGTAGAATAACTCCTAGATCATGAAGGATGGAACCTTGGGGGATTTGGGACACCTTGGGAGAACTCCTAGAGAGGATAAACCACCAGATCGTGGAATATGAGGGATTTGGAATGAATGAAGACGAATGGATGAGTGAGTATTTATATAAAAAGATAGGTAATTTTTTAATAATTTCAAAGGGACACCTCATTAGTAGTTTTTTCCAAACCATGGGCTTCCTGTGGTATTTTCCCATGGTTTAAGACACTTGGGACACCTCATGTCATAAGATACTTTAAAAAAGTCGACCATAATTTTATATTTAATTTTTATATCATTATGATGTCATTAAACTACCAAAAACTCAAAACTCTTTTTTACTATTCATAAAAAATTCATGTATTTTAGAAAAATCCCAAAAATTCACCCCTACCATTTTTCGACATGTAAAATTCAAAATTGAAATCGAATTTTCAAAAATAATTTTCTAAATATTAATAAATATGATTTTAAATAAGGTCATAGTTAATTCGAAAAATAACAATCTTGAAGTGCAATTAGTTTTTTGTGACATTGAAAAATTAATTAAGATCTCATTATCTTATTACCTTGGGAACATAAAATAATAATATTATTTACTATTAATAAGGTTCATATTACTATTCATATTATTATTCATATTACTATTCATAAGGGAATGTTACTATTCACCAAAAATCAAGTTTGTTTTATCAGTCGCCAAATGACATACTGAACATAACTCTAGATGACCATTTTTTGAAATTCAAAACATAGAAGAGGAAACATTGTGTTTAATGGTTAGATTATAAAATTTCATTCTATATTTATTTTCAAAAACATTGGGTGTTACACTCTCAACAACATGTAGTATCCAAATCAAGATGTATTTTCATGGATACCACTTACTATATATTATACCAAAACATAGGTATGATCTCTTATGTATAACTTTATCCCTAAGGCTTTCACTAGAGTTTTCTAATTCTAATCCAAGATTTAAATAATAATTTATTTGATTTTAACCATTTGGAAACCCTTTTTTATTTCAAATTAATTCATGATTTATTAGAGAGTAAAAACATAATGCACCCCAAATGATTGAAATTGTTTTTTTTATTGGGGAATTTTTAAATAAACATAAAAATAATAAATAGGGGTTATATAAAAATTATATTAATATTCCTTTTCATGCCCAAATTATTCCATCATTTTTAAAACTACATTGTATAACCTAGGATGTGCATAAGAAAGGGGTCATCTATAAATCCCAAAAAGGGAATAAACCAAAAATAACACAAAAACGTTATTACATGTTTGACAATAGAAATTTTAATTTAATTTAAATTGGGTGATAATAATATAAATGAAAAACCAACCATGATATTTCATGATAACATAATGGAAGCATGGGAATGTGGAAAAAAATTAAAACAATAACATTATTAGATTATGTGATGGTTATACACCAAGGAAACATAACATAATGTGATTAGGATAACCTCCCATGAACCATACAAGGCGTCTTGTGATATTAAAAAAATTCCCAATTCATTTGACCTCTACCTAGGTGCACCCGTTATAATCATTTCATGTATTCTCATAACTATACCAAATATAACATATATCATAAGAAAATATTTCTTGAAATATAATACCATTATAGTGGAATTTTTATTGGATATATATAAGACTCTAATATAATAATGGTAAGTGCATAATGGTGAAAATCCTTGATAGGACCTGGGTGCGGGTATTCACTACAAAATTGTTTGGCATAGAATATTGTGTCAAAAGTTTCAAAGCACAATAGGGGAAAATAAATTTTCATAGAAGGGCTTAATTAGAGAGAAAGGGGACACTCATAAATTAGACATCATAAGGATGTAAGGGGTTATGTAATTACATATCCCAACATTTCTAATTAGAGATGAAATTCATAATATAGTGAAGATTATTGAATAAAGTGGGAAAGGATAGGATCTCTAACCTTGAGAGGGTGATTCCAAAAACTTTGGAGGAGTTTGTTGAGTGTATGGGAACACCCTAGGGGATATTAAAGAGGGGATGAAAAATTATGGAAATTATCCTAAGTTATTTTATGATGAATGCGATATTGGATTGTTTAATTCAAAAATTGAGAGGCTATTTCCTTGTTACTCGCCGAACATAGGTCTTGGACTCTATATATTAATATAATCAAACCATAAACCTTCCCATGGTTTCTATAACAACCCATATATTTATTACACATTAATTATTTATTTATTATATAAGAGAAAACATAGTACAACCAGTAAGATCAATAATTATATTATAATTGGGTTATTAGATAAATTACAAAACAATATAAAACAAGGGGAACATTGAAATTATTGAAAAGTTCTTTAACATGATCATAATATTCCATCCTACTTAAAACTGTATTGGATAACAGGGGGAATTTCATAAGAAATGGGTGATCTATAAATATTAGTAAGGTAAGAAGCATGGAATAACATTATGAGACTAGAAAATGTTATACAATAGTCGTATCAATGTATCATAAAAGTGTGACAATCATGAACACCAACAATGAGGCATGATATTGTATGATAACATAAAGGCAACATGGGAATGTTGAAAAAAATTCCAACACGACATAATAGGAATAATTCATGTTTAAGAACCAAGAAAACATACCATAATGTACATAAGATAACATCACACACAAAATACAAAGAATCTAATGAAACTAAAATATTACCCAATATAGTAGATCGTTATCTGCAAAAACCCATCATAATCATATCATGTACATGAATAAGTGTTCCACAAACATCAATTAAATAAGAAAATATTTCATCAAATTTAATCCCATCATAATTTAGGGTGAATGAGACACATTTAATTACGCAATAATATAATTATATGTACAAAAAGGTTAACACCATTGATAAGAGATGGGTATGGGTATTCACTACATTATATTTGTCCAGGAAAATCACAGTGAAATATCATTAGCATAATTATGGAATATATCTATTCATGTGGGGGTTGAATGAGAGTGATAGGGGTCTATAAAAATAAATAAATCATATAGAATGTTAGGGTGATGTGGAAGAATATATCTCAACATTCGGAATTCATGATAAGAGGAAGGATAATGAAGATTCTTGAATGAGGAGGAGGAGATAATCCCATGCCTTGATATGGTAATTCAAAAATAATGGGATGAGCTTCTTGATAAATTGGGGGACCATGGGAGAAATATAGATAGTGGAGTTATATATAAAAACATCATTCATGGTTTTTTATTTATGATTAATGGGATATTTTTTAGTTTATATAGGAAAATAGGGGGGTTTATTATTTCCCACACAGAGATTCTAAACTCCATATAATATATTATTTAAACCACAAACCATACCATGGTTTTTTTATGGTGTCTACCAAAGTGAAGTGGTTTTAAATATTTTATATTTCAATGTGCCAAAATTATTAAAATATTACCCATGATGATGTGGAAGTGAGTCATGTTCTTATGTAATTGATTTTAAAATAATAAAAAATAATATGGTTTTTGGAGTAATCCTAAAGGGTATATAATATTAATAAAATAACCTAAAAATAAAAATATTTTAAACTAGAAAAATATATTTTCTGATTTTTCTCATTATATCATTTATAAAATCGATTTTTTGTCATTATGATGTCATAAGGCACACCATATATTTATATAGTACTTAATTTTTACTGAAAAGTATGACTACCCAAGAAAATTATGAATTCAACCCCCCAATATATCATAGTAAGTTATTTTATTTTATGTAATTTAATAGCTTACACTATACGCAACACCGAGTTCGAGCACACCACGACATTCCAAACTAATTGTTCATAAAGCAGTTATGAATAGTATTAACTGAATTGTGTATTTTCTATACTCCATATAATTTCAGAATGTATATTATATGTTTTTTAGACATAATATATGAACAAATTCATTTCATTTAGATAAAAGAAGTATTTTTGAAAAATGCTATACTACCACCTTTTATGGGAAACCCCTATTTTAAACCAATATTTGACACTTTTATGTACTCAATTTAATGAAATTAAATTCTTCATTATAATCGAGACATAAAAAATTATTTTGGATAATTTTTTTGTACCTTTCTGATAACTTTTATATTTTGATGAATACTGAAAAATAATAAATTTTAATTGAAAACAGCTTTTTCAATCAAAATAATTTATAGTGTTAAATTATGCATTTGAATGGTTTAGAAATATAATTATATTATATTTTTATAATTTAATAAAATTTAGGTCATTATAAGTAATTTCACATTTAAATTTCACAAAAACAGGTGTCAATGTTTTGATTGTTTTTTCTTTTAAAAAAATTTGATTTTTGGTTTTAACTACGGGAATTAATTTTAAATTAATTAATGAAACTTATATGATTTTAATTTGGTAAAATAGAAATCATTTTCTAATTCTGAATACAAAAAATTTCTTAAGGTAAATTGTTGGTATTTTTTTTGAAAACATTCAACTTTTAATAAATCGTAAAAACCAATGTGTTATAGTTCAAACCCGACGTTTTATTTAAACAATTATTTATTTGATATAAATTTATTTAAAGTAAAAATATATTTATAATACCTTTATATGTTCAATGTAATTCATTTGAGTCATTTTATAATAAAATAATATTTATAAAATTTTACTGAACTTCTTACTGTCTTTTACCTATATTCTAGAAGAATTTACAAATTTGCATAAATTTTTTTTACTGCTTCTATGAGTTAACTTTCAAAAATACAAGAGACACAGTTTAATTCATTATGTAAAAATGTGCTTCAGTAAGATAAAAATAATTTTTGTTGAATAGTGACTTTTGACTTTTATTTACTACCGTTAAAAGTTAATAAACTAATTAAGGGTAAAAATGATAATATAATTACCCTAACACATGACTTAATTCTATTTTAAAAGTGTAATTCGACCAAAAACAACATTCTGAATAAAATATGATCCTTTTGGTCCACTTGGTTTAGAGTAGGATGTTAATTATTATTTTATTTAAAGAAGAGTTAAAAGTGTTAAATTCTATGTTTAATAACTAAACCATTTTTAATATAGGGTTATACATAGGATAAATTATAATATATATATTAATTAGAAAGATAAAAGGATTTAATATATTATTTTATTTTATTTATAAATTTTTGACATGAAATAATTAAATTTATTTATGACACAATGATGATGTAGTAATTACCTTATTGAGGAATGATTAAAATAATTAATATTCTAACTATCCAAATAAAAGTAATTTGAGACTTTGGATGAATTAAACTAATTTTAAAGGTTAATATGACATATTAGGGGTGATTAAATAATTTTTTATCAAATTAATTATTCTTTTATGATTTTCACAAAAACCAATTACTAAATAGTGTAAAAATTGACATAATTGAGTTTTTAAAACAAATATTATAATATTAATTGATATAATATTCCTAAAAATATAATGTTCTGAAAAATGACTTAGATAAGGTTATATATATTAATAATGAACCACTTGGAGTTCTCTTAGCTTGTTATATTAGGTTTATTAACAATATAATATAAAAATATAAAGAGACATGGTAAATGTCAAAATATTTAAGAAGGAGTAAAATCTAAAACATATGGTTAATATGGTGACCTAAACCTGTCTAAAACCAATTGGTTGAAATTTTTTCGATCCATACCCACCTTATAATCGAAATAAATCCTTTTAGAGCCATTAGAAACCGAATATTATGTTATTATAAAATAGCATTTCAAGCTTTTCCTAAAGTGACCCTCACCTCTCTTATAAAATGGTACATTCCCTTCTCTTAATTTCTCAACTCCAAAGCCATTTTTCTTAGCCAAACCTGGCCTAAATATCCTCCCAACATTCCTCCTGTCATCCTAGAGGCCTTCCATTGGTCATAAATACATCTTATGGAGCCCGTTTGAACAAATAAAAAGGAAGAACCTGAAAAAGACATGAATATTTCATCACCTCTTTCAAGCTATTTTTTCTTCAACTTCCTCTTTCGTTGTTGTTTCCATTATACTATTATAACCCTAATATATTATATATACTGTGATGATATTATGATAATGTCATAGGCATATTTTTTATTATATCCATCATATGAATGACAAAGTCACCATATGTGTGTACGCACGGCTTAGCGTCTCCATGTCGTGGTGTAGTTTGTTATTCAAACACTTCGTTATTTGGAGGGGTATAATAATTAGTATAGATGATTTAAATAATATATATAACATGTTAGTGATTATTTATATATGATATACCATCAAATTACATATGATTTCACCATAAATATAATTATATTATTGCGCTTACGTACGTACGGATTATCGTCTCCATGAACACGATGAGATTCTTTCCCCTTCGTAATAACTCAAGAATAATTTCAATTTTATGATAAAAATAATAATTAAGAACTTAATATCATTCTATATATTGTTAAAATAAATCCTATTCATATCCAACATGGCTTACACAACCAAGCATATATTGGAAAACAGATTAGTTAACACCCAAAAAGATTATACTACTAAAATATTATTAACAAAGCAGTATTAGAGGATCACATATGATATCATATTTATGAATATAGTTTTTTTATAATTTAATAACAATGATTTAACTATTATACCTTATGTTAAAATACCCTTGACCAAGGAAAATTACAAAGTAAGGGGCTTTCATCACACTTTTATTCTCGTGAGATTCATGCTATATTTGCCACTATTACCTATTGTGTGGTGTATGTAATGCCCGTGATTATATTGTTTGTGTAATATAATTTAATTTATGGGTGTTTACATCATCATTGGATGATCCTTCTTTCATGGGGTGTTTGTTTCATATGTTACCAAATCATTAAGAGAATTTAAAATTTCAATTTCCACTCATTCCGTTTTACAAAACCATCATTGATTACATTACTCCATGATTATTTGTGAAATAACTATTTATTTATTTATGTATTAATTTAAATTACCCTTTTGAGGATATACATTTGATAAACATTATCACACCTTTGATAAATTCTCAAGTCATCGATATAAACATGATAAGAGTAATTTTAACACAATTTATCTTCCTTGATTTATGAATCCATGTCATTGGTGTTGTTTTTACAAGAAAATGATTTGAATGTCCTGTAATTTAATTACACTAAATATCCAATCATATTGAGTGTATCTATTTTTTTCATGCATAATTATGTCATCGACTTATCATTAACCTAAAGTTATGGTCTTTATAAAGGAATTCATCTCATCTTACATTCCATTAATATTTTTTTGTTGTTATGTACACATTCACTTTCATTTGGTGTATATACTATACTTTAACATAGTATATCAGGAATATTTTTATACTCATGATATTATGAAGTTTTTATTACCTCAATTATTTTTATTCAAGTGTCTCTCTGTTGTTTAGGAACTCTATCTAAAATATGATTCTAAATGTTTTAAAATTTTAATCTTCTAAATCCTTGTCATTAATGTCCAAGTATTAAAAATGGTTTTAAGGTTTTATTTATGTGGAAATTATTGTTTTAAAATTGAAATTACATTTTAAAGATTCAATATGGTATGGTACACATTGATTAAAAAATCTACATTAAATAGTATCTTGATAAATAGTGAAACTTTTAAATGTTTTCAATAAAAAGGGATATTTCTATCAATGTTTTTTACTGATAATTTTCAACTTTTCCAACATCCGTTATGGGATATTATTTTTGATCAAGATTGATTTATTATGATACAAATATTATATACTTTATTGATGGTTATGGGATATGGTTCACTGTGTATTTTTTATTTTTATATCATTCATGGTATATGGATAAAGTATTGATATTTCATATTCTAGTTTTAATAATAATGTTTAGATTAAGTTTCAACCTTTCATATGAGGAATGCATTAAACTTAGTATGTGTCAGGTGGAGCCCGATGTAGCTCCTCAATGCATTAGTAGGTCTCATAAGACAAACTACTGTCTTGGTACAAGGCCTTGAAAAAAATCATATTTGTAATCGTGGCATAAGGACTTTAATATGTGGTTATGAAGTCTCGAATTATGCATTCCATCATTATGAAATTGGATATTGATATTACATGTGATTATTCGAATAGTAGAATAATCATGTGAATAATTAAATGGAATTATTTGATTTATCTTTTCCATATTATGTTAATGTTTAAGTTTAAAAGTCTTGTGTTCTATTCTTATGCATTTCCTTAAATGTTTATTCTTATTTATGATAGTTTCTGCTATATTGTTATCCTTTCTAAGCATTTGAGATCATCCCTTTTTATGTTTCATTTTCTCCCATGATGCAATGATATATATTACGATTAACCTATAGGAATAGTCTAAGGAATATAAGAGTGTTAAAAGGGGACACATTGTGGTTCTTTTTATATCATGATGTATTGTAAAACATATGTATGTATCTAGTACATCCAAGGCTACTAAACTTATCAGTCTTTTGGGACATTAGTCTTTCTATCATGCCAATGTTATGTAATAATGCACCGATTATGGGTAACTAGGCTCGGACCGTTATAATTGTAATGAGAGGAAGTTTAGTACAAACCCTGGAAACTAGATTTAGAAAAACTCTGATTAGAAAACACTACCCTAAGATAGACTATGAGGATTAGTATAGAAGAACATCTAAAAAAATTTGTAATTTAAATATTATGTGGGTTTTCGAAACAATATATCCCTCTCTTGATATGATCATGTAGAGGTGGATCTGGCACAGATGTACCTAGATGTGAAAACTCTGACTAGGAGTTTCGGGCTTAACACGGGGTATCCTGAAACACAACAACGGGCCTTGCTTCACTATTGGTTACCACACTCCCAGGTGATATGCTTAGGATAATTCCCATTTTTATAACAAACCGATTTCCTAAATTTGAATATAATATGATAATTAATAACCTTTGTTAATCCTAAGGTGTTTTAGATTGAAAATAAGGTGTTATGATATTTTCTAAAAGATTTTATGACTCACACTATGCTTTCTTGTGTTAATCAATGGCTGGATTCCAAGGAAGACATAGTAACGTTGAACATGATGTAGAAGGTGGGAATGGTGGTGGAAATGAGCAACAAAATGGAATGTTGATAGGTGTAAAAGATATCATTTTCTTGTATAATCATTTTTCCAAAAAATGTGATCAACAACATAAATATAAACCAACTCCTGTACTCAATAATGAAAAGAAAGGTGGTTAGTGATAAGGGCTCCAGCAGTGAAGACTATGGAGAAAAGAAAGACCAATTTCCATCATGTTGGAAATGTTGAAGGAGACACCTAGGAAAGTGCCTCAATGGAACAAAGAAATGATTTATGTGTGGGAAATAAGGACATAAATTAATGAATTGCTGAAGAAAAATTAAGAGTATTATAGAAGAAAATAAAAATGATCCCAAGAATCCATTTAATGTCTTTTGCAGTAAATGTAGGGGACCGGGGAATTACCCATGTAAATGCCCTATTCTATAGAATAACCACTTGTTCTAGGAAGAAAATATGTGGAAATAAATGGATGGATAAATGTTTAGAAGTATTATTGTTTTTTATGGGATTACTTTGGAAGACATTTCTCATGTATGTGTAACCCTACAGTTTGTTATGTGAAAATTAAATTTTAGGAATAATTATCTTTTCTATTTTTTATTTAGTTATAAATAACAATTTGGGTTTATATGATACTTGAATTTGAGGCAATTACATGTTATTAAATTTTGGGATGAAAATTAGAGGAATGAGATAACATTTTTGATGAAATTCTGTAATGGTTATTTTGAATAATTTAGCTCATTTTGGGAATGTTATAAAATTTAGTTTTTGAAAAAGGAAAACACACAGACCATTTGAAACCCCTTTGTGTCGGACAAAGCTACGGGAATCGAACCCACAACAACAGTGTGATTGGGATTTATCTCCCACCATTGGACTACGTGAAGTCCCTCATTAGTGTGATTATTTATTTTTAGTTAAATTATTTTATTGTTAAATAATAAGTTGATTTTGGATCTTATGTCTTATCAAAGGGATATACTTAGTATCAAAAAATGATTTAGTGCTTAAGTGATAAATGTTATTTTGGAAGACGTTTGCTCTGTTGGGAACACCATATGCCTAAGGAAAATAGACTACTATGTGATTTCATTTAAAGAGTAATGGTGGATCCTTTTCTATGTTATTATTGTTTATGTATTGATATTTGGGTTATTTATATAAATGATTTACTTATAAAAGAGAATATGTGATTTAGTTAATTACTTTTAAGTATGTTACTTTAAGAGTAGTCGATGTTATTTGGAGATACAATTTAACATGGAAGACTATTTAATCATATTCTTATATGCTTTGGGTTTCAATATTAGTTTGTATTATATTGAATGATTTTATGTTCAATTGTTTATAGAATGGAATTTATTGAAATTTTGGTATTGTTGGAATAATTTTAAAAATTAAGATTAGTATTTCATTTTCTAATGGATTGTCCTTTTGGGGATCATCAGATATTGTACTAACCATTTCGGTTATTGTTAATCTCTATAGACTAGGGAAATATATAGTTTATTCGTGGTTATAATGTGATTCTCTAGAAGCTGATTTTAGAGATTCATGTGTGACAAAGTCATTTGAATAATCAGTGATTAAAAAACGATGAGTTAGTGGTGGAAATTTATTCAAGGATAAAACATTACTTAAAATGTAAGTATATGTCTTTATGTTTTTATTCAATCTCATTAATAAATTATTCAACATTATGAAATGGAACATAAAATAAAATAAAAATGTTTCCTGCTTATTTTTCCTACAGGGAAACTAATGACAACTTATCCCATAACATGTTTTTGGTTTTATTGTTGTTATCATTCTCTTGATCATGTTTTGTATCACTCTCCATCAAAATATGATACATAGTTTATATTCCACATCCATGTTTTCTTTCATGGAATCCATGAACGGGTAATCTCGAGTGACCTTTGTAATTCACTTTATTTATTTTAAAGTGATAGTTTTGTTGACACTTTTTCTTATGTGGGACAATAAATGAAGTTTCCAAGCCCAATTTTAAAATTATGAGAATGCAATTTCCAAAAGGGGGAAAATTTAACACCCCAAGATTTCATAGTATGTTTTTTTCTATAAAATAATTCAATAGCTTGAGTTATATGCAACACCGAGATCAAGCACACCATGACTTACCAAACTAGATGTTAAAAAAGCAGTTATGAATAGTATTAACTAAATTTTTAATCTTATATACTCTATATAATTTCAGAAACCATATTATGTGTTTCTTAGACATAATATAATAACGAAATCATTTTTTCAGATAAATGAAGTATTTATTAAAAATGAAATTTTACCACCTTTTAAAGGAAACCCCAATTTAAAACTTATATTTAACACATTAATGTATTCAATTTAATGAAATTAATTTCTTCTTTAGAATCATAACATAATATTTTATTTTGGGTAAATATTTTATACTATTTTGATAACATTCATATTTGGATGAATACTAAAAATACTAAATTTTAATTGAGAACAACATTTTTAATCGAAATTATTTATTTTCTTAAATTATGAATTTGAATGGTTTGGAAGTATAATTTGATTATATTTTTAAAATTTAATACAATTTATGTTTTTATAATTAATTTCACATTTAAATTTGACAAAAATCGATGTCAATCTTTTGATAGTTTTTACTTATTAAAAGCCCGACTTTTCGGTTTTGACAACAGGAATTAATTTTAAATTAATTAATGAAACATATAGGTTTTGAATTTGTTAAAATAGAATTAATTTTTGAATTAGGAATATCAAAATTAGCTAACTGTAATTTTTTTTATTTTTCTTAAAACATTCAATTTTTTGATGAATAGTGAAAAATATTGTGTTATAGTTTACAACCGACTTTTTATTTAAATAATTTTTTATTTTATTTTAATATATATTAGGGTCAAAAAAGATATATAATACCTATATAAGTTCAATTTAATTCATTAAATTCATATTATAATAAAATTATATGTAAAAAAAATTATCAAACTTTTTACTGTCGTTTACCCATCTTTTGAAGCATTTACAAATTTGCATTAAACATTATTTACTACTTCTATGCATTGAATTTCAAAAACATGAGAGACAAATTTCAAATTAGTATGTAAAATGATTTTTAATAAGATAGAAATAATTATTGATGAATATTATCTTTTGACTTATTTACCACCGTAAAAAGTAAATAGGGTAATTTAGGGTAAAAAATATATTATCATTACCCTAACACATGTCCTAATTCTATTTGATAAGTGTAATTGTACCAAAAAACCCATAGGAATAAAATATTATCCTTTTGGTCCACTTGGATTAGATTAAGAGTTTTATTATTATTTTATTTATAGAAGCATTTAAAGTGTTAAATTCAATGTTTAATAAATAAACATTTTTCAATATAGGGTAACACATAATATAAATTCGACTATAAATATTCATTAGAAAGATAAATATACTTATTACATTATGGTATTTTATTTATATTTTTTAGACATGAAATAACTAAACTTATTTATGACACAATGATGATGTAGTAATTACCTAATTGATGAATGATTAAAATATTTGATATTATAAATATCCAAATAAATGTAATTTGAGACTTTTGATGAATTTTACTAATTTTCTAGGATAATGTGACATGTAAGGATTGATTAAATAATTTTTCTTCCAAGTAATCATGCTATTATGATTATGAAAAAAACAAAATACTAAATAGTGTCAAAATTGATATAATTTGGTTTTTAAAAAAAATACTATATTATTAATTGATATAATATTTCTAAAAATATAAGGTTATTCCAATGGACATAGATAAGGTTATATTTCTTAATATTGAACCACTTGGGGTTTGTGTGGCTTGTAATAGTATTTTTATAAACCATTTTAAATTAAAATACAAAGAGACATGGTAAATGTCAAACTATTTAACTAAGAGTTAAATCTAAAAGATATGGTTAATATGGTAAGCTAACCTGTCTAAAAACTATTGTCTGAGAGGTTTTTGACCCATCCCCACCTTATCCTTTAAATAAATCAGTTTTTATCTATTCAATAACGAAAATGATTTTATTATAAAATAATATTTCAATCTTTTCCAAAAGTGGTCCTCACCTCTCTTATAAAAGGGTACTTACCATTCTCTAAATTGTACACCTCCAAAGCCATTTGGCTCTTCCATCACCCGCCCAAATAGCCTACAAAATTTCCTCCACTCATCCCAGTGGACTTACTTTGGTCATAAATCCATCCTTAGGATCCATTTTGATCAAATCAATATAAACAACCTGAAGAAGACGTAAATATTCCATCGCCTCTTTCAAGTTCTTTTCTTCTTCAACTTCCCCATTGATTATTGTTTACTTTATAAAATAATACATACATTATCATCTATATATTTTTATATTATTATAAAAATTTTACAACCATATTTATTATTCTATCCATCATATGAATGACAAAGTCACCATACGTGCGTACGTACGTCTTACCATCTCCACGTCGTGGTGTAGTTTGTTATTCAAACACTTAATTATTTGTATTGGTATAATAATTAGTATAACTGATGTGAATAATAATTATAACATGTTAATTATTCTGTATATATGATATAAAATTAAATTACATATGATTTCACCATCAATATAATGATATTGTCAGTCCTGCGTACGTACAGATTACTGTCTCCAAGAACGCGATGTGATTCATTCCCCATCAATATCATTCATGAATAATTTTAATTATATGATTAAAAATAAATTTTAAGAACATAATAAAATTATGTATATTAATAAAATACATTCCATCCATAACAAATATGGCTTACATAACCGAAAATATAACGAAAAACGGATCAGTTAACACCCAAAACGATGATACTACTAAAATATTATCAATAAATCAATACTAGAGGATCATATGTGATGTCATATTTATGTATATATTTCCTGTATAATTTAATAACAAGTATGTAGCTATTATGAAATAGGTTAACAGACCCTAGACCATGGGAAATTACAAGGTAAGGGGTTTTCATCTCACTTTTATTTTCATGAGATTCATTCTATATTTACCACTATTACCTTTTTTGTGGTGTGTGTAATGCCCATGATTGTATTGTGTTCATTATATACATTAAGTTATGGAAATTTACATAATAATTGGAGGATCCTTCATTCCTAGGGTGTATGTTTCTTATGTTACCAAATCAGTAAGGGGATTTCAAATTTCAATTTCCACTCA
This sequence comes from Viscum album, assembly GCA_963277665.1. Lineage (NCBI taxonomy): Eukaryota > Viridiplantae > Streptophyta > Magnoliopsida > Santalales > Viscaceae > Viscum > Viscum album. The sequence continues at coordinate 1,527,984,907 of OY728120.1, read as the reverse complement.
TTTAGTTTTATACAAACTTCAAAAATTATATTACTCGAAGATTATGTGAAAAATCAATTTTTATTTACATATGTAGTAATTTACGCTCCCCTTTGTGTGGATATACTTTTTTACACAAAATCCCTCCTATGATAAATTCTCAAGTCATCAATATAAACATGATAAGAGTAATATTAACACAATTTCTATTCATAGAGTTAAACATTCAAGTCATTGGTGTTGTTTTTACAAGAATATTTGTGAATGTCCTATGTTTTATTTACAATAAATATCCAATCATATTGAGTGTATTTATATTTGTTTCACATAATTATGTCATTTATTTATCCTTAACCTAAAGATACGGTCTTTATAAAGGAATTTTTCTAAACATAAATTCCATTAAGACTTCTTTGTTTTTATGCGCTAATTCAAATTTATTTGGTGTATGTACTGTACATTGATATAGAATATCACAAATCCTTGTATTCTCGTGATATTATAAAGTTTTTATAACCTCAAATTTTTTTATTCAAGCATTTCTCAATTGGTTATGAACTCTAACTAAAATATCATTTTAAAAGTTTTAAAATTTTATTCTTCTAAATATTTCTCATTAATGTATATGTTTTAAAAATGGTTTTATGGGTTTATTTATATGGTCACTAATGTTTTAAAAATGAAATTATTTTTTAAAGTTTCAATGTGGTATGGGACACTTTTATTCAAAAATATTTTTTGAACATATTCGCAATAAATAGTGAGACTTATAAATTTCTTCAATAAAAAGGGATATTTCTCTCAAAGATTTTTACTAATAATTTCTAACTATGTCAAAATCATTTACGAGATATTATTCTATATCGAGGATGATTTATTATTATAAAAATCATTCATACTGTGTTGAAATTTGTTTGATATGTTTTACTGTGGATGTGTTATTTTTATACCATTCTAGGTTTATGGATAAAGTATTGACATTTTGTATATTATTTTTAATATGAATGTTTAGATTAAGTATCACCTTTTAATACAAGGAATGCATTGGACTTAGTATGTGATGGGTGGAGCCTGCTATAGCTCCTCAATGCATCGGTAGGTCTCATAGGCAAATGTTGTCTTTGCACAAGGCCTTGAAATAAATTATTTGTTGTCTTGGCACAAGGCCTTGACTATGTGGTTATGAAGTATGTCATTATGCATTCCATAATTATGAAATTGGATTAAATTTTATTATTCGACTAGTAGAATTTATAGGTGAATAAGTAAATGGAATTATTTTATTTATCATTCCCATATTATGTTGATGTTTATGTTTAAAAGTCTTATGTTCAAGTCTTATGTCTTGATTTAAATATTAATTCTTATTTATAATAGTTTCTGCTATATTGTTGTCCTTTTTGAGTATCTACGCTCACCCCTTTCTTATTTTGTATTTTTCCCAAGATGCAAAAACATATATTACGATTAACCTACATGAATAGGCTAATGGTTATAAGATAGTTCAAAAGGGAAACAATGTTTTTTTTTCATGATGTAATGTAAAACATATGTATTTATCTAGTACTTCCTAGGCTATTAAATTGATTTTTATTTGGGGACACGATTCCTTGTATCATGCCAATGATATGTAATAATGCATCCATTTTGGGTACCTGGGCTCGAGGCATTACACTAAAAAAGTCATCATTAGATTGTTTTGAAATTATTATTCAAAAAATAATATTTATTTTTTCAAAATAATTTAATAAATATGTGAATTTTTTTTACAATAAGAATGTAATTTATTGAGAAATACTGGATTTCTGAAAATAATAGTTTTAAACCCTCATAAAATTTATATTTTACTTCATAAAAATCATTTTATAATTTTTATTTCATAAAAATTATTAAAAATAAATATTTAATTAGAATACCATTTTTTTTCAAAAATAAATTACTTCATCAAAATGAATGTCTTAATTGTAATCGCATATTACCCTAAAATAGAATTGGTTTTTTATCATATCAATGCCTAAATCATTTATAATCTCTCAAAATAAGAAGAAAAAATAATCATTAATATATTGAAAATTCAATATTCAAATTAATATTCTTAGGTTCTTGTAACATATCCCATTATTGAACCAAAAAAAATCTAAGGGAAAGGGGTATGATGTTGATATTTTTTTTATGGTGGTTCAACATAAATTGTTAGGGTCATGATATCAATGAAAATTAACATCTATAATAAATGATTTCTCTCATGATTAAGTTTTTGGATATTTTATTGTCCCTAGTAATTCTAAAATCCCAATAGTTTTATCTCCTTTGGAAGCTTTGATTAATGGGAAATATAGGGTACAAATACTACTAGTTGGGGTTTTCACTTCCTTTGTCTATGGTAATTGGATTTTCAAAGCCCTATACATATACTAATGATATAATAAATTTTTATTGTCTATATTGTCCACAGTTATGATGCTTAACTTTATTTTAGGTCTTATAAGATATAATAAAACCAAATATGATGATGTTTTACAATAACCATATTATATAACAACACAATTAAGGATATCATAATGGGGGTTTTTTTTATAAAAGTTCAAGTCATTATTGATTCTTCCCATGGATTCTAGAAAATGGATTTGTTTTTGAAATTTTATAAGGAAAATGAATGAACATATTAAAATATTACCCCTAGTTATGTGGAAGTGAGTCATGTTTTTAATGAAATGGTTTTAAAACCATAATATATAATATAGGTTCTGAAGAATTAATAAATCATTTATAAAAATAATTACACAAGCTCTAAAACACGTTATTTTAATTGGGAAACAAATATATGGTCTTGGATAACCTTTATTTCATTTATTATTTAACTTTTGATTCATTATTATGTCATAATACACATTATAAGTTTATACCCTATTTATAGTTTTCCCAAAATTTTGATTGTCTCTGAAAATTATGAAATAATATCCATTGGATGAGTTCAATGTTATTATTCCACAAATAATTTTTATTTTACCCAAATAATATTCTAATTTTTAAATTTTTAAATTTAATATAATAATCCACATTTATTGAGAAATACTCAGTTTTATTCAACTATAGTTTTCGAAGGACTATGAAAATCGTTTCTAACTTCGTAAAATGACATTATTAAGTATAATTAATAAATTCTATTTAATAATAATTTTTTAAAAAATATAACTTATATAAAAAATTATTTTATTCATAAAAATTAATTTCTTATTTTAAATTTCAAATTACTAAATAATATAATTTTTTATCATATAAAAATAAAAAACATTTATAATATAAAAAAAATTAGAAGTAAACATTATTATTTTTCTACTGAAAGTATGATAAAAATATTCACATTTATATGGTCATGATACATATCCCTATATAATTCCATTAAACATTATGAGTCTAAGATGTGAGATGGTGATATTTTTAGAGGAGGTTCGGTATACATGTTTTGTGTTGGGATCTTGATGAGCATGAACCTCTCCCATAACCAGTTTCTCTCTTGCATTAGTAAATGGATATCAGCTTGGGATTGGTCAATGGAAAATATAAGTGATGATATATACCTTGAAATATATAATAAATGTGATTCATAGGGTATTTCACTACTGGTCAAGGCATTCCCTTCCTTGGTGTGTGTCCAAAGGATTTATCAAGACCTTATTTAAGATCACTATTCTTTGACAATATTATCAATATTTGTGAAGAGTGACAGTATTTTTAATATGATATGATATAAAAAAACCACTTATGTTCATCTATTTTTTATAATTAGAATGATGTATTTAATTTTATTACAATATATTTTTTTTAATAATTTTTATTTTGTTACAATAGAACTGGATATTTTTCTCAGAAATTCCAAATTTGTAAAATGATCTATTAGAAGACGTTCAAATCTCATCATTCTCTATTAATTTTGTAAATAAAAAATATTTAGAGATCTAAAATAATATTTCTACTACGAAAAAAAATTGATATATTGTAGATTATGTATCTTAGTTTATGATATATCATAATGATATTCGCATGTGATAGTAGTCTTATGCGTTCTCATAGCCATTACCCTTACCAAATGGAAATGGGAAAAATCGCTATTGATTTCATCATCAGACTCACAAAAATATATATAATGTTCATAATTATAATTTGGTTATATTATATATCTTTATGAATTAACAACACTTCATTCAATTATAGAATATTTCTATCTTGACAGGATTTCTAGGATATACATTAATAAAGTTATAAGGTTACATGGGGTACCACATTCAATTGTATCTGATCAGGATCCAATTTTTACTGTGATACTCTGGAGAGACCTTCGATAAGGTCTAGATAATGAGTTTTATTTCAATACTACTTATTATGCTCTGAGTAATTTCCATTATAAGCAGAACATTGAATCCATTAATGTTATCTTAAAATCATTTTATCTCTATCTCGAAGTACTTGGGATCAACACCTTCCTCTAGTAGATTTTTCTTAGAATTGAATCTTCCACTTTATAATTCAGATGACACAACATGGGAACATAAATAGAATGAATTTTAGAAATAAAATTTGATAGGATAAATTTTTTGGAATAATATTAATAAGACATGATATTTTTGTGTATATTGAAAAGGAGGTTAGTTCTATTAAGCAGCACATAAAGGCATTTCAGGGTTGACAGTGAATTTTTGTTAATAATCATCAGTGATATTTAAAATTTAATATTAGTGATAAGGTTTTCCTAAGAATATGTCCATACATAAAGGTTATAAAATTTATAATGAAGGTAATGTTAATCCCCGTAAATATTTTTCTCTTCGTGATTATGGATTGAGTAGAGCGACATTTTATCACTTCTCACTACCACAAAACTGCTCTCATGCTCACGATTTGTTCAATATATATCTCCAAGGGATGCACATACCTAATAATTTATATATACAAAAATTAGAGGTTATACTGATGGTGTTTGATCATTCCTATGAAAAAACACTAGTATATATTGTGTATCATAGAGATAAATTTCTACAGAATAATTCCCTTCAATAGATTATCATTCTTTAGAGGAATAAAAAATTTAAAGAAGCTAAATAGGAACTAGTGGTTATAATAAATAATATATTTCTTAATTTTTATACTATAGTGATATAACTTTTAGTGTAAATTTCATTTAAATGGGGATATAATGTAATACTAATATATTTTTTTATGTATTTACTTTGAAATAAATCATTAAGTATTCATTAACATTCCATACACTCAACCTCGTGTCTCTATGAACCGTGAAATTATAAAATATTATAAAATAGCTATTAAATTAGTATCTATAAATTTTAATAAAAAACTTATGAAAAATATATTTATGTGTTTTTATAATTAAAATTTATTGATAAATTTATTAAAAATTTGTACTCATTTTTTAGAAAAATCATTTTATTCTTCAAAATAAGTTTTCTTCCAAAATATTTTTTATAATATTATTTATTTAAAATTTTAAAACTAATTAGTATTATATATATATATATATATTATTTTATTAAATGAATAAAATTAGTGAAATATTCATTTCAAAATTATCTTAAGGATATTTTTTAGATTTTTCTTAAATGATTGAATTTTTAATGAATAGTGAAAAACAGTTTTTTCAACAATCATTTTTTAAAGTAAATGACCCCTTATGTTTATAACATTAACTTTTATTATCTTATTTTTCATTTAATCATATATTATCTAATTAGTTATATAATAATAACAATTATACATTATTTTGATATAAGTTCATTTGTGGTCATAAAAAATATTATTCTCAAATTTTTCTTTCTGCACACTATGTCATTTTATCTTAATAAATTAAATTAATAAATATTAATTTGTGGTTATAATTAAATTAATATATTATATATTAAAAAATATATGTTAAAATTAATTTTAGGGTTTTTATATGGACTAAATTTTATTAAATTGTGTTTTATGATTAAAGAGTAATTCTTCTGAAACCTGGTTTTATTTTGGGTTATTTTTCTTATATATAATTATAATATTCCACTTATAGTAATATAATAAAGAAAAATAGACTCCATATTTTTAGTTATTATTATTATTATCTAGTAGTTACCACTAATTTTTTTTCTTTGTGAACAATAAAAAAAGTTAAAACATTATTCCCATGATTAAGGTTAAAACTAGATTGTTGAAGATTAAAGCAATATATAGTGGTCGGATTTCCACCCAAAATGCTAAAACCCATATTTTATGAAGGTATATTACACATACATTATCGTAATTTTTAATCTCTATCCATTTGGATCATCATTCCCAGGAAAGGGACCTTATATCATTGAAATGTTTTAATATATTTCATGTTTGTCCCACCCCTCACATATTAAAGGGAACCTCTAATACACCCCTATTAAAACTATTTGAGTCATATATATTGGAAATTACTACTCTAAATCTTGCCTTGAATTATTTCCTTAATACAGGACGATATTTTTTTCTCTTAATAGGAATCCTTTAAGTAATAATTAACAAAAGGGGTATCTTAAGGAATATGTATAGATCATAACAAGGTTCTTTCAATATTTTTTTATTATTCTACTTCCTAAAATATATTTCATATACTATAAAATTGATTAGTATAATATTTTAAATATAATTATTTTTTATTTGGTTTATTTAACAACATTTTCCACCTCTTCGACATCAAATAGGATATGAAAGTATCATTCCGGCATGCGTGTGGACAACGACCTCCACATAGGGATGTGATTCATTTTACACCATCATCATGGTTGGTTATTAATTTTGATTTTATTTTTATATATTATATTTAGGTAATAATAAAATCTATTTATTGGATAATTTATTTTTACCTTTATTTCATTCAATCCATTCAAAAATGGAAACATCAGTCAATAGTGTGTATCGACTACCATCACAACATATTGATGAAATTTAATTTTCCTCACATCTTTATATAATTGAATAAAATTAGGTATGTAATTAATGTTATATATATATAATTTTTATAATTATTTATTTTATGTTACCATGATCTATATATATATAACATAACCACTAAACCAAATCATTCAAGAAAAATGAAGTAGTTTACACCTGAAATAATGATGGTAATGAATGGTTATTAATGAACGGGTGATAAGATTTTATACAAAAACTATATAGGGTATTATAGTTATGTTTATGGATATTTTTTTAGGAGTATAATAAAATTTAAATTTATTATAGATTCTTTTAGAGTCCTTATAATGAAAGATAAACTTGATGTGTTGGTTTTTAGTTACGATCACATTTTACTATGATTATTTATGAATAAATTTTATAATGATGATATTGTAATACAAATATCTCCAAAAAATTAAGAATTTTATTATGATAGTATTTTACCAGTATATTTAAATTTTTTCTTTAATTTTACTCTGTTTAATTATTCCACATACTAAAGTAAGTTTTTGTGGAAAATTAATCTTATTTTCCCATTTGGTTGATAATCTTTTATTCCATGTAAATATTTTCATGAAAATATTTTCAATAATTTTATTAATATTCGCTAAATATTATTAAATTTCATATTTGACTATTTTTTTTAATATCCTCAATTTTTTATAATAATTAAACCATTTTCTTAAATAATTTACGAATATTTTTATGTAGAAAATATAATTTTTAAATAAAAAATTCATGAAATTATTTTATTTCAAGTAAATTCAAATATTTTTAATGTACCCTTTTAGACATTAGAGTATGGTATGTAATATTTTTAGTGTTACTAAATGAGTTCTCAATAGATTTTGAGGCAGGTAGATAATTATTATTGATATAAATAAGATATTAAATTTACTATCTCTCACGTTTGTAGTTTTACAGAAAAATATAATATTTAACTAGTGTGGACTTATATGGGACATAAAATAATTCCATAAAACTAAAACAAGGGATTTAAATTTGGCATCATAAAACCTTTGTGTTCATAATGTATTTTGTTATATCAAATGCTAGGAATAATATATTATACAACGTGCATGTAGTTTTTATTAAATAATAGAATATCACCCAAAGTATGTATTTAATGATAAATCTGAGACTTTTTTTAGGTTTTTAATTTAGGTTTTACCCTAGGCATGATATAACATTTGTGTTCATTTGGTATTTTGGGGACATTACAAAAAAAGTTAATTTATTTAATCCTTTTTAATAATTTTTTATTATATTTAATAAATAATTATTTTTTGTTTTTCATCCATACCATATGTACTCTATTACTTCATGTGGTTCATTTTAAAGACACCCTTAAATCATCACTATTTTGACTAATTTCATTTTTCATTGCCTTAATGGGGAGGAATTAAACACTCCTCCTTAAATATTTAGTTGGAATGGTAGTTATGTTGGGGTTTTGGTTTTGCCAAAGGTAATTGAGTGTGAGGTTTTGAAATAACTGAACCAATCCATTCCACATTGTATGTTTTCACAATTATCCATAAGGACCCTATATTCTCTTTTGGATAATTTATTATTATTTTTCAAAATATAATTATAAAATAATAATTTATAATAAATTATTAAAATATAATAATAAAATATATATTTTATAACAGTTATCAAGATATAAATATAAAAGTGTAATTTATATGAAATCTAAAAATTTTAATTATTATTTAGGGGAAGATTTATAGTGAATTTATTGAACTAAATTGTAATTTCAAAATAAACTATGAGAAAAAAGTCTCCTGAAATGAAATATTTTATTTTATTTTGAAATAAAATATTTTTTTTGATATCTGAACCCCTGAAAAAACTTCTACATCGACATGTGGGAGACTATGATAATAAGGAATAGGAACAGTAGTTTATTATTTTTCAGGTTTATAATACATATTTTAAACCATGCATGGTTATTTTTCCATACGACTGATGTCGAAGACTTTCTGGAGTGAAGTTTCTTACCATATTGGTATTTTTCACAAAAATTAGCCTAATTTGGATCATAAATAGGAATATTTAATGATTCTGTCATATTATGATTGCAATTTGGAGTCTGCATAGCCCATTGAATCATATGTGACACTTGTTTACAAGTGTACTTCAAATATTATTATTCATTTTCAATATTATTTATCTGTATATTATGTTTGACTTCAATTATGATGTTGTTCTACACATTTTCAGGTATCCTACCAAGTTATGTTTTCTTTTGTGGTATTTTTCTTGGATCCCATGTCTGGTAGACTGTTATGAATTTTTATCCCTTAGAGGCGGTGTGGGAAATACATAAAATAATGGTGACAAGGGATATATTCCATGGGTAGGGATACAATGACTCATCAGGGATTCAATGTGATGAGCATGATGCCTAGTGTATGCCAAGGGGTAAGCTACCCAATTTGTAGTAAATGTTGAATAGATCTCTATACATATATAATTCCTAGAACCTGAATTCTGTAATTACTAATGTATGTTTAGTTCCATAAACACATTATGATGGTCATCATGATTCATTAGCCTCATGGATAGTCCTTGATTACTCCCTAAACCCTGATTATCCTTTTTTATGGAGTAATCGAATGAATGTCTATGAGTTGTGGAGGCTTAGTTAGTACAAAACCACATAGTTTGTAATTGTGTGTCTTTTTACCTTATGAATAAGTTATTATTATTTCATAAAATTGTTATACATGATCACACTTGGTTGATAACGCATTCGTGGTGTCATATTGTGCCTTACACTAACACCATACATAAGAATTTGGATTCACTTGTAGACTTCATGGCTACAGATCCATTAAATGGAAAGGGCCCTATGGTGGATGGTTGATGAGTGGAGCATGAAGCTAAAGTGTACCATGAAAACTCTAAATATCCATGTTTAGATTTATTTATTTATTTATTTATTTAACAAAAACTATACACTAGATAGTATTTCATATTTGGAGGTTTTGTATCATTATTTGACATATATTCCATTAATTAGTTTCCCTATGTTAAATCTACTAATGTATTAAATTAATTGTTGTTTATTATTGAACCCATGACAATATATTGATGGTATAGTCTCCTCATTAAATTTATCATACCTGTGCTACTTGTTTGAAGCCTCTTGTATAGAGGAAGGCACACTTGACATCATGTATCACATTGGCATAGAACCTATAGTTCTGGTCGGGGTGTCAAAATTTTTCATTCCATACCATGGTTTAAAATGTAACTTATTTTTATTATTTATGACATGTTAATTTTTATCATGAAATGATTTTCTGATGTTTTAAAGGTATTTTTTATATAAAAAAACTATTGATGATTCTTAGGATTTACTAGGGATATGACCTTATATTACCATGTTTATTCATTATCTATATGTTTTATGATTATTATTATGAAATATTTATAAATATTATCCTTTCAAAAGTTTTTATTTGATTATATTATGAATGACTTATGATCATGTGGAAATAATATGTATTTTTTTTGTCATGTGATTGGTGGGCCCATAATAATAAATCCATATAAGGTATTGGGTATAGAATGATATATCATGGGATAATAACGAATGGAACAGGGAGTGAACCAAAATTGGTATGGAAATTTTTTCAATAAGACGTAATTGGAAGTGAACCCTATGTGAGGAAATGATGTAAATGGTAGAAAGAACGATCCATTATCATAGTCTTAGCAGTGAACCTTCACTTGAGAAATAAATTTATATACATATATGATAGTTAAAACCTTATGTCATATGCTTTTGTTTTGTTTTCATGAATCATGATTTATTTGTGATGATTCTACATAATTATTCCATATGTAATTTGATTTATAGGAAATTATTATATGTTTTATGATTGAGATTTATGAATTTATTCAAATAATTTTATAATTTTTATCTCTAGTTATCATAATATTAAGCATATATTATGCTCACATATGATCATTTATTGATATCTCTTATGTTTACCCTTACAAAGCTTATGATTTCATCCTTTATTAGATTTCCCTTACCCAAATTATGGATAAAAGTTTTAAGTATCCATTATGTAAGAAGTGTGATATTTGTGAATAACTAAATGGAAAATAATTTAGTCCACTTATTTACCATTTGTTCATTTATAATGCTTCCAAAAAAACTAAAACATTACAGTTCTTGTCTGGATTTTATATATATTAAATGGATATTTCTACTAATAATATGTAGTATTTATGTATTAAAATTATGGTTTAAAATATTAATGATCGGTACATAACTAATATTTGTCCTCTTTCCACTACATAGAGAGTAGTGATCTATTTTTATCAAATATTATATAGAGAAATATTATTTCACATTTATTTGAGATAAGTTATCTTTCCTTTTCACCTAGTATGTATCTTTTAGATCAATTTTACTTCCAATACATTTGGAAGATACTACATAAAGACTCAGTATACTACAAGAGTTATATTGTTGTATACCTCATGATTTTTTTAGGGAAGCCTAACCATTTAACAGTTTAGGATTTTCTAGAGTCTGAGGCTTGAAATTTTTATCTATATTGTAATTATAATTAAAAGTATATGATTATTTTATGAATATTACTATATATCATAATTATCCATTTTTGGATGATATTTTCCCAAAATCTGTATGGGGTATCTCTATAGTTTTTTCTGGTCTTTGTTGAGTATTTTTTGGGGGCCATATACTTCACGATGTATTTCTAGTACATGTTTGGTGGCGGAATTATTAAACAATATTGGATTAGGTAGTGAAACTTATGGAAAAAATTATAATTATTTTTTTCCATGATACATTTCCTATGTTAACGACTACCATGTGTTAATTTAGTAGTTAAAAAAATTATAAATATGCACGACAACTATGAGAGGTAGTTGGATTTTATTCTATAGAAAACTGGAATATGGATTTGGATGGACCATTATGTAGTTGAAATTATGTTTGTCAGATATCTCCTTTATTTAGACATCGTTTCATAATGTGAAGTTTTTTGGTGGATTATAGGGTGTCATGAGTTCAGTTAGAGTTAAACGACAAGTATATCTTCTCTTCGGATCACCATTATGGTTTAGTTCATATCAAGCATGGATTGTTGATGATCATTGCTACTGAAGATGTATGGGGTATATCATTATGTATACATATCATGAAGTTATTTTTAGAGTAATATTCATGTCCTCTTTTTGGGGACCCTCATACTAAATATTTTCTGTGATATTTCTTTTATTATATAGCAGATGTTCAGTAGTGGGATATTTTTGTGGAACCTCATTACATACCCTTTATTTCGAGATATTTTCCTCTAATCGTAGCCATCATTTACCACCATGTGAACTATGCTCATCGTATTATGGTATGGGGATAGTTATTCACAGTTTATTAAAGTGTTAAATATCAAACCTGATTATATCATTAACACCTGTAAGTTATATAGTACAAAGATTCCCTCCTAGTGATTCATTCATATAGGTGATGATATCCATTAGAACCAATATTGTTATAGATTTTGTATCGATATTAGTACTAAGAAGTGACGTAAATTTTTTACTAAAAGTTAGGTCCCACCTTCAATGGTTATTTGGATCTCCTAAGGTGTGGCATGTGGAACCCATCCTCATAAAGTTATCATCATCTTACCATCCTATTTTAAACATGAATATATTCAGTATTAAATTGTATGAGTAATTAACATCCAATTAATTTTTAATGTTTAATGAATGGTTCATAAGGGAGACCCATGGTACAACCTTAGTAGGATACAGATATATGTAATACATTGTCTTCTTTAGAAGGTGTTTCAAGTGATGGATAAGTTGGATTATGAACACCCTTCTGGAAATTATAATGAATATGAATAGAATCCATATTGTATTGGATTCTAGTGGTGCCTATAATGAAATCATGGAATTTTCCATACTCCAGAAATTAGAGTATCATCTATTTAGTAATCTATAAATGTATTACATATGAATCAAGTAATAGTATTGGTTATTGAAATAGGATTTACATTGGGTGATTAAAAAAAATTAGGAGAAGTAACATTATGGTTGGTTCTTCTTTTGGTAGACTATATTTTTAGAATATATGGGGGATATAAGTAAAATTCATTGGAAAATTTCAGTGTTTATTCATAAGGTTGATTTCACATGCCATTGATCCATAGTGGTAACACCATATTGTTCCTTCAAATGAAGGAGACACACAGGGATGATTTTGAATTATTGATTGTCAGTACCTAACCCACTGAGACCCACCTAGCCTATGGAAGGTCAATCCATGACAACCAAAATCCCAAATTCTATAGGTAAGGGGGCATACACATGCTCCAAGAAGGAACTAATTTTATGGGAGGAATTTTATTAATGTACATGTATACACGCAACTAACCCTCTCCATGAAACAGTGAATATGTATATAAAAGACAAAAATATCTATTCTAAAACAATCCCTGAAATAAACTATTGGGAATAAATCATAATCTAATAGAATAAAACCAAAAAATATATAAGTGTGTAAAATACCCACACTGCCATAAATGAAGTCCCAAAGTGGAATCAACTGGAATATATGAAAAATGAGTGGTCCCAGCTCCTGATTTCCATGTCATGAACACTAGACATGGTCAATACACCCATGTATACCTAAACCCAACTAAATCCACTATTTATATGTTTATCATATTAATAATACCTAACAACTATTGGAAAATCCCATGAATTGATTATTATATAATACCCAATAGTAAACACCAAAAATAGTTCCATGAGTCATATGGTGATTCAATGAAATGTTCGACTAACCCATTTACATATGGAAAACCCCAATATATATGCTCATAAATACACCCCAGTGAGATAGAAAGGATATCCTTATCACCCTACACATCCAATTTTCATTTTCCCTCCAGTATCTCGAAAACTCAATCCTTGATCCCAAGCATCAAACACAACCTCACTATAATCATTATTGAGGCACATGTACCTCACTATTGTGCTCCACAACTGAGGGAGAAATCACTCCTATGGAGGACCTACACCACACTAGAGAAATAATATAGGGAAATATAACACTATTGATAGAGGACATGTACCGAGTGTAGGGTGCTACTTTTTCTAACTATATATGAGTATTGGTGACCCAAGAATTAGTGAGGTTGGGGAGTTCCAAGCTGGGAAACACTCTGATGATCTTACATGAGCACTATTATCATCAAGCATTATCTAAATAAGAATAAATCTCAGATCACATCATATCATATCTCATATTCCACGATGATGGGAAAATGGAATTATATAGATAAAATAACTCAGAATATACTACTTTTGGGCCCAAATCTATTTCCAAAATGAAGAAGATACATGAGGAAGAATTCTTAGGGGGTGATACATGGAATGTATGGGGGTCCACGTTGTGTGTCACCCCTCCTCCACCCCCAATAATTTCATATTTTCATTCACCCCTAGAAACATATTTTAATCCATTCACTCTTACATATCTTGTATATGTGGTATAGGATATTCTTCAACTAATCGGGGATCACCCATTTGCTTCAACCCGTGGTTGTGTACTTGGTAGAACCTTGGTGTCTGTCCGTGCCTATGAACTCCCGGACTACAAAATGTGTCATTATTCAAGGGACCTTTGGCATGTGCATCTATAATATGGCCTATATTCCTAGGTAGGGTCACACGACATGTGGTCAATTCCATAGGGTTTGTGTTACTTTGCTTAGTTGGAAACCCTCACCGCCATGGAATAAGTAAGTACACAACATGTGTTCTTCAGAACTACATGGAATGTACTATAGTTTTTCACATAAAAACATTTTAACCCATGGGTTTTAAGATCCATTAAAATAGGTAAAATATCACAAATTGACAACCTAATATAAAGATAAAACAACTCCATACAGAATTTCACGACCCCTAGTGGCCGAAAAATGGAATTTGATAATCTGATCTAAGAGTAGTCAAGCATCATGTGTGTTTCATGACACATGTCACTCATGTATATACAAGATCCCTAAACCATAATCAACAATACATCTCAAACCACCTAACCACAATGAATCTAAAGGATCAGTTTCACTCAAGGCCTCATTGACAATGTAAAATTGTGAACCCATGTTCTGATCAAGAAGAACATGGAGAACAGGTGGGAGAGAAGAAAAATTACAAAAGGTGAAACCAATATTGTCAAAATAACTCATCCAAATATCATTAACATTATATGTTAAATTTGATAACATGGACTAAAAAGAATAAATCTAATTTAATAATTTAATTCATATACCCGGATCATGTGAAGGATCAAATAATTTCATATCAAAAGTATATATTAATCCCCAATTTAACAATTTAATCAAGATCTAGGAAACTAAAATTTATATTTCCTACATTTATTTAGATAAATATTTTAGTGAATAATATATTATTTAATGAAGGATATTCCTCACTTCATTAAATACCTCTGGATCAACCTTGATTTGATCACATGTTTTCCTCTGATGTGATCCACCATTGAAGAACACAAAGAGATCCTCTAAAATCATCCCTAAATAGGTGGAAAATTCTAGAAAATTTTTATAATTGGGTAAATATATAGGTTTTCATAGTTTAGTCAATTTAATAAAATGAATAAATAATTTAATTATTTATTATGTTAAATAAACCTTCCACTAACTTCCTCAACCATACATCTGGTGCATACCTAACTTTAGTCTTGCCTACAGGAAACCCCAAATTCTAGAGTCAACCATGGTCTCATATTTACTATATGAAACTCAATTCGAGATTCATTCCACTATAACAGAAAAAACTACTATCACATGATGTTAATATATTAAAAAATTTTGTATTATGAAATCTTTGTTCATTGGGCCCTGTAATCTCCCATCGTCTTAGCACAAGGCTCTGTAAATATTCCATATATTATTCTAATTTATTACAAGACAAAAATAAAGTCACTATATTATCCCCCAATCAATTATTTTTACCCTGAGAAGAATAAGCTAGCAAAAATTGTCATGATACAGATCTTGCAACTATATCTCAATCTCCCATGTATTCTCTTTCACTCTCATGTGCTACCACAACACATTAAGCAAGGGGATAATCCATCCTCATAGGATCCTCTCCAGCTGATTCTAGATCACCACCGAGTACTCTATAATGATGTTTCCATCATTGTTGTCCAAATAATTTTCACATTGACATGTAATATTAAATTTTTTATGTTTTTAAATGTGATTTATAGAATAGGGAAGACCCTAGATAATATCTCAATAACTGTTGGTGGTTTATAGTGTGGATTTTAAAATAAATGTACAAAAAGTGGGGTGATTTTGAAAATATATTTTAAATTAAAATAACATAATTTATAAAGATTAAAAATGTAAAAACAATTGTATTATAAAAGATATTAGGGAAAGTGTTTATTGTGAGTTCACTACACACATTTCATGTTCTTTATTCATAGAGATTAATTTAGGTTTGATGTATGTCATTGGTCGAAATTAATATGAATCCTGATTATATAATAAGCATTTATATAAATGATTGAAAAAAAACTGATATAACAATCATAATTCCAAAGTCTAACCCTTATGTATTGAATAATAGATTCTAATGAATAATGAAATAACAATAATGTGGGTAAAAATGGATTATTTAGTTTCCCATTCATAACAATACAAATCAACCGCTCAAAACCTCACAGTAATCCGTTATAAATTCAGAGCATACGAATCACAAGCATCATGAAAATCACTAATATATGATATAATGTAAGATACATGTAATGATATGTTTTAAAAGAATCATTACATAAATGAGTAGATATTATATTTTAGAGAAATCCCTTAACATGTGCACAACTCCCCCACAATGAATGTCCACCATTTAGCCTCCCATCGAGAGGATGTGGAAGCCTAGGTGGATATGATTCTTTATTTCATCTCATATTATATGGATAGGAAGATCTAAAACCCCATAGTATATTAAATAACTACATTTGGACTCTAAAATAGATGCACATTGTCTCCCTAATAAACATACAAATGGGTTTCCCAAGGATCCAATATATAGGCAATGTCAAAGGTGATTTTGCAAACCCATATTTCAAGAAACCATTTGTCCCATATTTTTGGGAGGTACTATAGCCTATTATCACTTGAAAAAAATTAAAAAACTATTAGCCCACTTATTTACTATATCCAAATAAAATATGGAATCATTTGGAAGTCCAAAGCCCTGTATATAGACGATATATTGAACCAATCATTTGACATGGAGAAAATTCCTTTTCCTGTAAAAATAAGTATTTTTGGACCCTTAAATGGATGAATTGGGCTTGGGAATATTCAAAATAATTTTACCCCCATAAATTTTGAATCATTACAAAACATTTAAGCTTAATTGGATGCACGGATTAGCTGTAGTTTAAGTTTGAGAGAACATTTTTTCTTGGTTTCCTGTGATGTTTTTCCTGCTTTGCCTCAATACCATCATGGGTTATCAAAATCTACTCCACCTTTAATGAAATCATCAACAAGTTAAATTTACATTTTTTTAATTGTGATAAAATAAAATTCAGAAATTATGTGGTTAATTTTTTTATTAAACTTTAAATTATCAATAAAAAATAGATTAATACCGTGGTTTTAAGGGTGTAAATGAATAGTTAATCACTATGCGATCACACCCCCAAAAATAAAGATTTCCACTCTTGGGAAAAGTCACATTTAAAAAATCATGGAGATAATCAAAATATTATGTTGATTTATCATTCAATTTAAATTTAGTTCATGATAACAATATGATCAGATAAAAAAATACACCATCTATTTATTTTCAGTGATAATGGAAAAAATGACTCATAAATTGTATCAGAATAAAATTTAAGGAGCTGAATTATACCAATTTGATTAAATAATTCACATTTCAATAATTTCAATATCTATCAGTTTTTGTGTGAGTGAAAACAATTTCATTATATTAAAATCACTTTCTATCCAATAAATATGGGTTATATTAAAAATATTATTCTTAAATGATTTGTTCCATTTAACCTATCTATATCCTTTGCAATAATATTTAAAGACCCACTCAATTTATAATTCTCATTAGTTGAACCTTAGACTCTTGACCTATAAATCCCCATATGTTTAACATTCCAACACTCCCTTCATTTACTACTATTTCTTTTCAAAGTAAGAACATAGAAAAAACATATCACACATCACACAACTGTTATTTGATCTCCTCATGAAACTAATGATAATAGTTATAAAAACATCAAAGGTTGAGGAAGAATGGTTTCATGAACATCCCACAACAAAAACAATAATTTTTTTCTCATTATTTTTTATTTTCTTTTTCTTATTTTTTTTTCAAGTTCAAAAAAAATTTGAATAATAGGTAAACAGGAATAAGTCAATCTGGTATAGTAATGAAAAATAACATAGAAGGAATAAATGCAGGAAAAAACAATTTTTTATGTCAGATAAATATTAACTTAACTTATATTTACCATCTATTGAGTAATAAAAAATAACACTTCGTGAATGGGTGCAAAGATCTATTGAGATATTATGTGGAATACTGTTCCCATGAACTATAAACACAAAGGGTACCATTATTCTTAGACAATTCAAAATTATACAGTCATTAATATCATTGACAAAAAAACAAGCCACTAGAATATGCCCCACCTCAATGATAAATTAATGTCAAAACACACATTTTATCAGTGAATTAATTTTTAAATGTTAAAAAATTATCAAATAGTGATATTCATCATGCATTTTGAATAATTTCCATTATTATGTGGGAATAAAAAAATAAATTTTTGGCACAAAAGTGATAGGGGATAAGTGGTGAAATGAAACAATACTATTTAGTAAGTGAAAAAGAGAAAAAAAGAACAATGTTGTAAATCCAAAACATGACAATGAAACTGTGGAAATGTAAAAATACTTTGCAATAACAGAAAAAGTGAAAAAAATAATGATGATAATAAATCCTACATCACATTGGAAATACACATCCCCCAAAACCTTGAGTCTAAAATTTACTCACTATAATAGTAATGATTCAGGGAAGGAAGTATAAAACATGGTTGGATTCATTGGTAAACTGCTTCTTGAATGTAGAGTTCCACAATCAGGTAATATGGAATGGTTTTGTCAATGTGTTGAACCTGTTTCCCATTTATTGTGATGGATTTGTATGTTTCATCATATATAACATGAACAATACCAACTGGATAAACATTAGTAATAGTGTATGGGTTAAACCAGTTGGAATTTGGCTTTCATGGATAATACATTAGCCTTGAATTGAAAATGAGAACCTTATTCCAAAAGTGAAATGGAATCTGAAGGATGAGATGGTCATGTGAATCCTTCATTTATCCTTTACACATACTAGATTTATCATATGAATATCAATGCATTTCATCAATCTCTTGAATCAGAAACTTCTTATATAAAGTGACACAAAAAATAATATAATTTCATTGTTTAAGGGCCTAGTATGATAGGTTCTCAATCTCTATTGGGAGGTCAAAATCATTTTGAAAGAAAAACAATTAGGGGAAATTCAAATGGGAGACATAGAGGACGTACATTAATTCCATAATGAATCATCGATCCTAATACCTCATTCATTTTTTAGGAGGAACAATTTTTTCAACAAATTTTTTTACTTCTCTGTTAGACTCCTCAGATTGAAAATTTGTTTTGTTGTGATATCCAACAGACACTAAATTCCAAAACTTATACACAAAAAAAGTGATAGCATTTTTTGGTTTCATAAATGAGAACCCTGGTCACTGATAATGAACCTAGGTAATCCAAATCTATAGAAAAGTTGGGTTCTAATAAATTACACAACTGGCTCAAAATAATAAATTATTGTGTCTTGTTACTCTACACATTTCGACATGTAATCAAAATCCATAAGGACGTACAAGTTTCTAAAGCAATTAAGAAATTTCTATATAATTTCAATTCCACAAACATAGAAAATGTCATGGAAGAAAAATGTTTTTTCATTTAATTTCATTTACAGACATTCTCCATTATTGAACAGTGTGGACATGATTTACAGAAATCATTGGCATACCATTAAAATTTTTGGCCAAAAGATACCTGAATCGATGACCATATGAGAATTGCATTTGCGACCAAAGTGGCCCCATAATAAAGAATGTGGAAGAACCAATGTATCGACTGAAAGTCACTATCATGAATAGAACTCATAATGAATAGATCACTAAATGTTCACCAAAGGATGGGGTCATCCCAAATGTACCAACAACACTCGAGTTTAAATTGATCATCATTTTTTAAATCATTAGGAATACAAGATGCTACCAAATAATTTATAATTTAAACATACTAAGTTTTATAACATTTCACTCGGTACAATTACTCATTAAGAAACAAGTAATTTATGGGAATACAATGGGGTGAGTCAGTGTTTGAGTTTGGATGTATCCTAGTGATATAGTCAAGAACCACATTCTTTACTCCATTTTTTACCCAAATTTATAGATTAAATTCTTGATGTAGGAGCATTAATTGAATGCAGTGTGGTTTTGCCTCTAGTTTCATAAAGATACACCAGAGGGATTCAAGATCTGAGAAAATAATTACTTTGGACCCAAAATGGAATGACCTAAATTTATATATGGAAAACACAATGTAAAAAATTCATTTACATTTTTTGTGTAGTTTCGATGAGTACGTTCCAATTTTCATGAAGCACATACGATGAAATGTGTAGCTCGATTGACCCACTGTGATAAGACTTCCATTACTATATATTTAAAGGCAACAGACAAGATCTCTAATGGTATATCCCACCAAGGTGGTTGGATTACCAAGGATGACTTGAGACTCCATTTCAATTTGATAAAATCTTCATCACATTAATTATAAAAAACAAATTTCTTTTCTTTTTAAAGTAAACAGTAGAGGGGAAGTAAATTTTTATTAATTCCATGCACCAAACAACTATAATATCCAATAAGGCCAATGAAATACCACACATCCTATTCATTTTTTCGGGAATGGTAGGCAATAAATGACATCCAATTTTGATTTATCCAAATCAATACCATCCCCAAAAATGGAATGTCCATGTATTATAACATGTATCACTATGAAATAGAATTTCTCATAATTTAATATGATGTTATTTTAAATGCATTAATATATAATAGAACCAATAATACTCAGATATTTATCAAAATAGGATTCATAATCTATGAAATAATTATTAAATACATCCTTTCAATTTTTTTTATCTAAAAAAATAGTAACCCAAAATTTCTAAAATGTGCCTAGAGAATTACATTGTCCCAATGGTATCCTACTATATGAGTATGTTACAAATTGTAAAGTAAAGTTTTATTTTTCTATCCTCATGTTCAATATGGATTTGAAAGTATCCAGAATACTAATAAAGAAAAAAGTAGGGGGACTAACCTGCTATCCTCTATAGTGTCTGGTCAATGAAAAATATTGGGAAATGTTCTTTCCTAGTGTGTTGGTTTAGTAAAATATACTATATATAGACACACCAACTATTCGACATGTAGGATGGAAACAATTATTTATTTTCATTTTTTATTATAGTTATACAAGTTTTATTGGGAACTATATTCAATTGATGAGAAATTATCTAATGGAGATTTGATAAATGATTCCAGCAGCCAATAATTTTGTCAAAACTGTTTAAAAAACATTGAGGAGGTGTGAGATCAGTTGGGCTAGTGCCTACCCCCACCGGTTTAGACACATCTTTTAACAACATATGATACATGAAAATTGATGGGATAATAAAAGGAATTTCAACCAGTGTCCATCCCAATTCATGTTCATACTACTTCAAAAGATCATGTAGTCAAAGTTCCTTATTTGGAAGTTGTAAACTTGAAATGCCCAGAGGAATCTTGATTCCAGTATCAATATATTACCATTTAAAAAAATAATTAGTGTTTTAACATCTAATTCATGTGTATTTTGGATTTATGGTATTGAATGTGAAAGCTAGAAATCAATGATAATTATTTAAATGCTAAGTGGTAACATCCTCCGGTGAGGAATGAACGTTTATAAGCTTAGTAGTATCATAGATGGTCATGGGATCCTCAATGATGAAGAAATTGTAAATTAAAAATAATGCCAGACATTTTTCTACACCACAATAACATTAAATTCATGATTCATTAAACAGAATTCATATGAAGGTTAAAAACTAAAAATGGTGATCAAGGAAATGAAAAGATGTTTTTAATGCGAAGGGATTACATCAGTTGAATTAATTTAATGTGATGAATTATCTTTTGGGGTGATTAATGGAATAAAATTTGTTGAAGAGGACAATGTCACCTCCAAACTCCATAAAAATTTTAAATTTTTTAAATAAATTCTGTTTTCTGAGAATTTCAAGAAATTAAACCTTAATATAATTGGTGAATTTCTATTCATCATATCATCTTCTATTTTAGTAACAAAAAATTCCACAAGAAAAATTAAATTTTTACCCTCAGAAGAACATCCTCTAACACACTAATGTGGTTTTTGGTACTCTGGTTTTACATTTGAATAATAATACATGTGCTATTAAATTTCATGACCAGAAATAATGTCAAAATGGAGTTAGACATCCCACTAATAGAAGCACCCAAATCAATAATATCATTGGAAAGGAAATACCCCCCAATGGTCCACAAAATCGAGAATATTCTAGGAACATTGAATTTGGTGGGAAGTGATTGCTCAATCAGTAATGAGATGTTCCTCTCCAATATCACTTTTTAATTACATTGAATTTGCCTCCAGTGTGTACACATCTCCTTTTGAGACATGGCATATTGTGGAATTTGATTCATGACATCAATCAACGACATGTTAGCTTAAACATTTATAAAAGTTTACGAGATATAGTTATCAAGTTGTATTTACATTTAATTCTTTGGTTGGGTGTCCCTTTGTGGATATTGAATATGAATGTTTTTTAATTCTGTTTCATCAAATGAAACTCTCTTTACATTGGGAGGTCTTCTCTCATGACAATTTTTTTCCACTCTTGGGCCATTTTCAGTTGTAGGGATAGTGGGTTCCATTAGAGGGGATAAACTAAAGGAGGGTTCATTTAAATGTTAATTTTCATTCCAATATAAATCATGATGTAATTGTAATTTTCCTTATCCCTAGGGTTGATAAGTGGTTTAGAGGGTAGTTTTCCGGACTCCGGACATTGGATTTCCTCCTCGGTATGCAATGTAGGCATAATTGGGTTTTTATGTTTTTCATGGATACTTATGTCATTTGTTGGAATTGGAGATTAATTCCATTTTTTTCATAATGTATTCTTGGATCAGATCACTTTTTAGATGGGGTTGTTTTAAATTTCTTTGGGTGGCTGAGGATTTCTAGGTGGGGTGGTGGATGACTACTTTACCCCAGTAATTTCAATAGTTATTGATGTTGGATTCAACACCACAGTCCACTTTCCAATAGGTATATATTTCATTCCACCCTAGGTCTGATGGTTAGTATTCTTCTTTCATAATAGTTTTGTTATAGGTGTCTCCTAGAAATATTTCCTTGAAAATATCTGAAGGTTCTCACAATTGTGTGCATTGGTCAGAGTAATTGGTGTCGACAGAATATATACCACAATGAATCAGAGGATAAGGTTGGGGTTTTACATTGGAAGGTGGAAGTTGAAAGAGAAGGATATATACCTCTTCGCACTTCGTGTCTACATTCTTCTCAAACTCGTAAATTTTCACCTAACGAACAACTTTAATTGGTTCACTATACCGTGATTGATTTTTTTTGGGTTACGTACCATGTTTTTTATTTAGGTTATTACAGGAATGGGGGTCATATCCATTATCGCACCACCTACAACTGTATCAATCATGTTTTGATAAATAAAAATTAAAGGGTAATATATATATTTTATTAAAATTTTATCACTTATTTGGTGGTATAGATAACTTTTATATACCCTATTAAATCATTCTGAATAATCATGTAGTGTTTCCCCTTGTAATATCGTTATTATGAAAAATTGTTTCCATATAGTTATAGTTCAAGAGTCTGGGATGTATATTTCATGAAAAATGTGTTTCATGCCCACCCATCCTCTAATAAGGGTGTTAACATAATACACCCGGTCTTTTTCATTTTCTTCTAATGAAAAATAGAATTCGGTATGCTTTATATGATTTTCATTCACA
Organism: Viscum album; assembly: GCA_963277665.1. NCBI lineage: Eukaryota > Viridiplantae > Streptophyta > Magnoliopsida > Santalales > Viscaceae > Viscum > Viscum album. The sequence goes on along the minus strand of OY728120.1, from coordinate 1,527,960,654 downwards.
TTAAAAGGATTTGATGTTTAACATACAATATGAAATTCTGTTATGCTCTTATGTGGTTCATCTCCCTTGCATCCATGAAGTCTTGGTAATAAGTAAATTAATGTGGATTTTAGTTCCATGTTTTGTACATCACATTGAATTAGAATGTATGTGGGGTGGATATCTAGATCAAGAGTGGTTACGTATTTAAATTTAATGTTATTTTTATCAATATTATTCTAGTTTATTATGTGTCGTTATGTTTTTTATAAGAATAAGAATGATCTAGAAGAGTTTTGATGTTTTCTGCATCCGCATAAATGGGATCATTCAATACTTCTTGGTGTCGATTACACAAGATAATCTATGGTTGGTGTTCAAAAGGAAATAGTTCCCCCATTTAAGATCACATCATGGATGATGCCTATAAAAGTAATATTTTATAATTAAACATAAAAAATTATGTATTAAAATAAGCACATAAATATTTTATAATTAAACAATATTTTTTTAAAATTGATGCCCAATAAAAACCAAAGATCTCGACAGATATGGTTAAAAATATTTGGCAAATATTTCCTGAAACATCGAATTTATTTTGTTTTTACAAGTGATTTATTGGAAATGGAAGACCCTAGGTCATCTCTCAAGGAAATTTGTATTTTATTGGTTTTATTTTCAAGAAAATATACAAAAAAATGGGGGTGGTTTTGAAATATATATTTAAAATTAAAATGACAAAATTTAAAGAGAATTATAGTTGAAAAACATGTTTATATATAAATTTTGAAACAAATGATCCATTTTGAGTTCACTACAAAAATTTCAACAAAATTTTTCTTTGGAATTCATTTAGGATTTATGTATTTATTTAGATGAAATTAATCTGAATCTCGATCACTTACTACGATTTTATATCAATGCTTTAATACCCAATCCTTCACATATAAAACATATTTCTGTGGTATATTAATTATTCACTAAATAATAGATTCAAAAAAGATTTAAATCCCAACAAATTGTGTTAGAATAGGATTATTGTGTAGTCCAATCAGAAGAACACATGCCACACACTTGAAAACTCCCCCTGACCGGTTTTAAATTGAGTGTATATGAATCACATGATTCATTAAAAGAATTATAATATAATTTAATGAATTATTCATGGAATGATATGTTATAAACCCAAATTTCTCCAATCCAGTAGATGTTATAGGTGTTGGAACTCCCTTGATATGTTTTCAAATCCATCATAATGAATACTAACTGTTTAACCCTCCATCAAAGGGTAGTAGAAGATCAATTGGATCTACATATTCATTTAATCTCTCCCTCTATTGATATAGAGTATTATTACCTCCAAATAGATTATAAGACTCCATTGGGACCTCAAAACTAAAGCACCTCGCCTCCTGATCAAACATAGAAATGGGATTCCCAAGGTGCCAAATTTTTAGGTATAGTTGAAAGTGGTTTTGGGAAAAAATATTTCGAGAAACCATTTAACCCATGGTTTTGGATGGTTATACACCATTATCTCACTTTGGATAAATCCATAACACTCTTAACCAACCTATTGAATATATCCAATAAACATTTGAAATAATTTGGGAACATACATCCTAATAGATTAAAAAAAATAACCTAAATTTTGACTTCAATACTATTCCTTTTACTTGATAGTTCGATTTGGTGGGGCTACATAATAGACGAATCATGATTTTTTGTCATTATTAATTTTGTAGAACACGAAATTTTTTATCATTATACAAAATGTCATCCTAATTTATTCCATGGATTAGTTTCATTGTTTACTTGATTTCTAGGGTGTTCTTGGGAAACTCTACAGTATGGAATGATTTCCTTGAATTCCATCATGGGATCTCCATGGAACCTACACCTACGGTTAAATCAAAATAAATTTGAAACTTCCATTTTCTAACATTGATAAAAACAAAGTAATTGAATCATTAATGATGTTATTTTTTTTATTGAATTTGTTATTTTAAATACAAAATAAGATTAATATAGTGGGGTTAAGGGTGGAAAAGAATAGAGAATCACTACATGATCACTCTACCTGGTAAAAAAAATTAATAAGATCTTATTTTTATATTATTATATGAAAAACATTGAAGCTTTCATTCACCCAATTCAAATATGGTGCAATAGATTGGTGGTAATCTATATTGCCAACCCTAAATAAGATCTACAACGGTCTAATTACCCATGATATTCCTTTCCTACCTAGTTAAATCTCAGCATTCCTCATCTTTGAGGGAGTCATAGAAATATAGGGTCTCCAAATGCAACCTCCAAGGGCCTATGATGTAGATATTCATAAGAATTTTGTCATCTATAGGTGTTTCACATACACTAATGAATCCCTTGACACTTCTCCATAGTTTCTTACATCATATTTTCCCAAAAAGATATGTCTCTCCAATATCATAACATCATAAGTATAAAATACATGGTCTCACATATAGGGCCTAGAAAATTAACATTTCAATAGTATAATGGATTTCTTTATATAAAAAATATATCATTGGAAAGTGATCATCCTAGCTCTGTTCATAGTCCAACAGGAAATCCCTCAAGATATCTTCCAACACCAAGATAGTCCACATGATCATCCTATCCATCTTGGGGTGAAACATTGTACTAATCCTAGCCTGAGTCTCAAAGACATCCTATGAACCTCTTCACACAAATTATGTAAACAATCGATCATGGCCAAAGACAATAACCAATGGAATTCCATGGGGTCCTATGATCTCCTGCACATATTACTACCCCAACCTCTCCACTTAACTCTACTACTAGGTAGTAAGGAAGTGTTAAATCATGGTATGTTAGTCAACTATCAGCCATATGATATCATTCCCTCTCACTATCAATGGGATCCCTATAAAAAATTCCTTCAATAAGTCATATCCTTTCCAGTTATGTCTCTTATGAAAGGTAATACAACCCTTTTGAGCGTTGTTATCTACCTTTACCCAATGGGCCATGGGACACTGAGGGAAAAACTCAGTGTATCTCAATCTCTAACCAACCTACCAAAACATCCACTGAATTTTCTTGTAATTGTTTCCACAGTAGGATGTTTATACTTTGGGGAACTATGAAATTATCTCTTTAAATCCTCTCACAACATGACCAGAAATACCTTCCATCCCTAAAATTTATTTCAAGATCCCCTCCATTAAAATATACATTTACTGCATCATATGTGGATATCTATTCATATAGAACCTCATATTCTATTTCTCTCAACTAATCTACTCTAACATGATAAAGGGTTGGAGGAGTCAACACCATCTACTGATGAAAAACTAAACCCCTATCCTCCACCAGAGTTAACGACAAAGAATCCAACTTCTCATATTCCACCTCTACCAATAGAGAATGGGAAATCCTTCCAATAGAATCTACCTCATCATTTACCTTTCAATTAATATTAACTTTCTTAGATTCATATTAATGATAAAAGACCAATAAAAAACATATATATTAGGTTGTGATCTCTCTAGTTGAATATATACCTAAGACTCTGGTTGTATGATTATACAGAAATGTGCATTCCAAGAAGATAGTTCCCCATTATCTTCATATCAAATATTACTACTTCCAACTCCTAGTCATGAGTACAATTGTTCTTCTCATGGGGTCACAACTTAATTGATGCATAGGTGATCTCTTCCTATATATGCATGAATTTGAAACTGAGATCAGCTCCATGGGAATAAAATAACATTGTATACTCAATGCCCCCTCCCATAGTCTCAAAAAATATTCACTAGTCATGCTCAACCTCAACTTCTCAAATGCTATCTAACACTACACATTATAGTTAAACATCCTTTGTTTCTACCTCAAGTTATACAAGGGGTCTTTAATCATGGATAATTCATTCACGATCCTCCTGTAGAACACATCTAATCCATGAAAACTCTAAAAATATGAAATACACTTTGGTCTCTCTCAAGATATCACTACATCAACCTTTGTAGGGTCCAAAACTAATTTATGGTTAGAAATGACTTTCCCTACATAGTGAACCTCACAAATCTAAAATTATCACTATGAGTGAATTCCATAAGGTATGGGAACCTATAGTAATTATAGGACCATCCTCAAATGATATAAATTCTCCTCCTTTAATGATGTGGAAAAAATTATTTCATCTATGAAAAAACCATAAATCAGTCGAAGTATAGCTGTACGATCTGGTTCCTAGAATCTAAAAAAACTACATCAACATTTTTCACACATAAATACATCACTTGAAACTTATAGTGTACATAGATAAACTAGAATGTCTTCTTCAGAATATTGATATTGAAAACCCTCATCTAAGGGTAGATGTACCTAATATTATACTTCAAGAACCAACTCACACCTCAAAACTATTTAAAGTGTTCTTCAATCCATAGCAAATGGTTCTTTTTTCTTTACATTAACATCATTCATGAAATGATAATAAATACAAAGAATCATGATAATTTCCTCCTTCCTCACAAGAAAATGTAGAGATTTCCAAGGGGACACATTGGTTCTAATAAATCTCATCTGTTGAAGGACCCCCAACTACACCATCAGCTCCCAAAGCATGGTAGGGAACAAACGATATGTTGTCGAAGGTATCATTTTTTCCCAAGATGAAAGATAATGTAAATTCTATCTCATACTATAGAGGTATTCCTAGAACATCCATGTGGATGAACGTAATAAATCCTTACAAAACCAAAGGATTCCCTATTCTTGATGATCCCATTTCATATTGGTAAAAACTATGAAAATGTTGGGTGAGGGGTCTCAGATTCCTACTCACAAAATCCTCTCTCACAGCTATGATATCTCTCTCATCCATAATGGAAAATATCATATCGTACTTCTATTGGAATCTGACTAATCTATAATAATATTCGATATGGTTATGGAGCATAGTCAACCAATATGTACCCATGATGAAGTCAAAAGGTTAATTCTTGATGATGAAGAGATCAATGTGAATCTCTCTTCACCATGTGATAGCTCACAGTTTTGGAAGATATATGATAATGAATAAGTGTACCCCTTGGTTATTTATATTTTCATTTTGTGGGATAAAGACTCATTTTAGAGATCCATCTATTACATGATAAATTAATAGGTGAATGAATTACACACACATAGGTCTACTATTTCTATTTCAATAGTATAATAATCATAGATCATGGATTATATCATCTCATGTATATTTTGGTGATTTACATCTACGTCGTGCAACTACTCGAAGAACCAACCAGTAGCTTCGTTAGCTCAACATGGTCCACCTGGTGGTATTGGTGGTGTTATCTCATAAAGACATCCTTAACCAAATGATCCTCCCTATAGATAGGATCCCTATCCTCACAAAGCACCACCTCCATTATGGCTTCACTATCCATGTTATGGATATCCCATACCATGAATATGACTCTACCATAGCGGTCATCCACTACATATATTTCCTTATCAACAATAAAAATTGAGAAATAATGAGTTATGTGACCTCACCCAATGTAATCATAGAATCACACATCGCAAGGCTGAATGGATCCTCTTTGAGATCACCATGTTTGCAAACCCATTTGTCCGAGTTGGTTCATGGGTATACCTCATGTGTCGATATGTCAATGTCTATAACATGCTAGCCACTATAGATGAGTAAGTACTCTGATGTCCACTATTAGCATCAATCCTCTCATTACTCTATACCATGAAGCTATCCTTATATAGATCTCAATCCAATACTCTTATATATGTAGTGAGACACAAGGTGACTACACTACAATGAATTCCTCAACATATACCCTTCCATATCTTCCCCAGCTGAATGAATACATATCACACCATATCATGGGTGTATTTCATTAGGTTATTGAACAACATTATTTAATCAGCCACAAAAATATCACCAAATAGAAGATCCAGAAGCTTCATGATATGAATTGAGCGTAAGCATGAGGGGGTTTAAACCTTACAAATGACCTATTGGAAGTTAAACCATGAGTGTGTCATCTCATCATGATTTTGTGTGACTAGACTCCACCAGTGCCATGCAACTCAATATTGATGATAGTCTGTTGACGAATGCCTCTAATCTATTAGGGTTCAATTAGCCTGAAAAATCAATCCAAAAAACCAAGGAAATCTTTTACTACCTGCGTATCTGGATCCCTGTGAAATATAAGTGGTCTCTAATTCTATAAATCACATTGTATTCTATGATTGTGTTCACAAACAAACTAAAAATCTGGTACTATATTCTTCTCAAGTTTAAAGGGTTCTACTCTTGGATCTCTTAGAGGAAACACCTCATTAGAGGGCCCATGGACTGAGGCCTCTCCACTCGTTAGTTCATTTCCATGATTTTGAATCGTTAACCAAGAGGGTTGTCTACATAGAGGAATCCTAAAATTAATTATGAAATATCGTGGTTAGATGAGCATATATATTGGAATATGACAGAAGAAGGAATTTTGAAGGTCACAATCATGTTTGAATCATTTTCTATTTTTCATTATAACAAATTACATGGTATTTTTATTAAAATAGTAGATATTTACAGTCAAGGTGAATGGAAACATCGACCATCACACAAACACAATGTTTTTTTCCTAAAATATACACTCGAGACACCAAGAACTAATTTACCTAATTCCCTTCTAATAAAAATTAAGGGAAAATTCTAAACACAATCCCAAAGAAAGAACTACTCTGATACTTCTCTTTTATGACCCGACTTATTACGACCTTCCTGGACGGCGGAATTCTGATCTTCAAAAAACACCAAAATTGCTTCGAATAGGATAAGAGGTAGTTACATGAGTCAAGAGAGCATAAATTAAATTTTTGGGACCATTCTAATATACATTTAAACACAAACCCAGCCATCTCCATAAAACAGTGTAAAGGAATATAATATATAATACATTGAAGAGTAAAATTGTGCACACAATAACCTCTATGGAAGACATCAGTGTTTTAAATCATAAAACCAAAGTGAAAAAAGGGAATATACATGCCCACAAATGAATTCCCAAACTAAAAGAAAAGTATAAAAGAAAACCAATAGGTATCACCAAGTCCTAACAACTGTACATGAGAAATACACCAATGTATCACTAAGATCCAACAATGTCATTGTCGATTTTTCTGCTGTCCGTATAAGACATAACATGTATTGAAAATCCCTATTAAATTGAGATTACATACATTCCCAAGATGATTTCTTGGATACTGTAAAGGGATTGATAAATATATATATTAAATTTTTTCTAATCCCGAAAGTGACATGGAATTAATGCTCAATATTTATATATATGTTCGTAATAAAACCCAGATGAGAGAGAATTTGGAACCCCATCTCTTTTCCCATCCATATTTGATGAGTCTAATTATAGCTACAAATTCTAGACATTGATGACCAACATCAAATGCAACCTCATTAGAATCTATGTGTAGGAGCCTGATCCTTTCTACTACACTCCACAACTAGGAGACTACTCCCTCTCATGGAGGACAATCACACCAAAAGAGAACGATGCAGTGGAAGTACAACTCCATTGAAAGAGGACACATTTACAGTGTACGAGAGTATAATATATATTTGTATAAGAGTGTGGGGAACACACTCCCTTGTGCTCTAGGGGTATACAAACACTGATAACTCTTTGATGATTCATCCTAATCAATTTCACCATCATGCATTTCATAAAAAAGTTTAATGCTCAAAATACCTTGAATAATATATCATTTTTTTGACAATTAAGGATACCATTTTATTATATATGGTAAATTATATAGGATAGGCTACTTAAGGGAAAAAAATTCAGTCCAAATGAAGGAAATGTATGTGGAAAAATTGATAGGGGGGACATTCTATGTTTATGTTGGTCCACATGGAATGTGAACCCACCTCATTATCTTTTCATATTCTACTCTAGACATAGATTTGAGTCCATTCCATCATAAATTGTTTATATAGATTCTATACATTGTTCCTCATCTTCTATGGGCCTTATTATGTGTTCTAGGTCATTGCAACACACGAAAAATTGTCTCCTATTGACTGGTCAAGGTTCTGGTGGTCTGCTAATGTGTATAGAAGCACTGGGGTCGAATCCTAGGTGATGATACTTTGTAATAGTCGTTTGTTTTTAGTTGATTTTACTCTGATTCGGCAGTTTGATTGCAGAGATTAAATTAAGTGATTAATGATTGTTTAGTATTTAACAATTTTATAAAAATTGGGGTGAGTTCATTTTTAGGGAGTTCAGCTTGTGATATCCTGGAGCATTGCTTTATATTGCAGTTAATTTAACACCCACTTTTCAAGATAATATTGATTGGAATTACTAAGTGTTAAGTCTTTAATCCAAGCCTTAACATAACATAGAGATCTAATCTCAATCAGAGCTTTTCGATGGTAGTGTATTTATGGTTCCAATAATCCATGGAAACCACATGTTAAATAAAACAAGTCATTAATCCATGACATATTAATTCCAACATACACAATGTTAAATTTAAGAATATTCATCGAGAAAATACACTCAATAACTTAACATCCCTAAATTTTGACTCAACCCAATAATATATTTACTCAAACATTGATATTAATATTAATCTGGTTTATATATTTATGATGATTAATTAACAAGAGAAGAAAAATAAAGCGATAAGAAAAGAGTGTTATGTCAAACACACACCCACGGACAATGATGAGAATTAAAAAAACATACATTCTGTTGAATGAGGAATCCAAAGAATGGAAGGGGATTCAACTGTATTTAAACTATTTTAAGAATGTTAATAATAAAATACAGATGGTGGATGAGAATAAGAGATATTGAAGAAGAAACTTGCATTAAAACAGAATTACAAAACACAATTTTACAAGATTACAAACGAAGAACAACTCAAAAGTGAAGGGAAAGAAAGAGAGAAGGAAGGGTATCTCAAGAGAAAACATGATTATGGAAGGTCCATCCAAGACTTTGGAAAGGCTTTGGTCATGCAAATATGTGCTCCTCTCTTCTGAAATGCCAAACCCCATTGAAGGAGAGGAGGGGGATGCATTGTTAGACCAAGGAAGTGGACTATTTTCATTCCCAATCTGTCCCTCCACTTGGATCACCAGGTTGTCTATTCAGACAGCCAAATCTCGGGATATTTACTTATTTAAAGCTTTAGATAATAAATTTGGCCGACCAATCTCAAAATTTGGAGTCATTGGGGCCTATGGAGCCAAAGTTATGATTGGTTGGTTAAACAATTTTAATCTACCCACTTCAATACAGTATTTTTGAAGTCCCAAATGGAAAAGGGTTTTTGAATATGAAGATGCTTTAAAAAATAAATGATTTCTTCAACAAAGTCAGCCGACTATATCTTCTCTTTCACACTGAAAAATATAAGCTTTATTGGATGATTACATCCGGATATATGTCATGAATACTATTCTGATGTTATTTCCCATCCAGAATGGTGGGCCAGACTTCATAGCTTCATTTGGGCCCCTTTGTTCTTAGAGTTGGGCCCTGAAATTTTTATCCATGATTATTTTGGATAATCAAGAACATATGATTGAGTTTCATAAAATTTGGGCTTCGGGATTTAGACCAGTAACTCAATCATCATGGTTGGTCCAGTTTCTTCACAAATTTATTGGGTCATCTTGTGTGGTCCATGTGATCCTTCAAAGGGAAGAATTGGCCCATGATCCCTTCTAATGAAATTTTTTATATTGAATTTGGAGTCCTAAAAAAACACACAATTTGGATCAGAATGGTGAGAGTTATAAATAAAATAGAAAACTCACTCAATTGCACTACTTCTAAAAAATGATCAAAAATCTTACATAGTATTAAAATATTAATATTTCACACAGATTATGCACATTTCATATAAAATCAGTACAGGGAGTATATAATAATTCATGAAAATATTAATAACATCCACTCACCCACACATAGTATTGTTCATGTCCCCATGTGCAACAAACATGAAAAAATAATTCTCACTCACCAACAAATATTAAAATTTTGTTTTCTCCCATCATGGAAGGTTTAGAATATTTCACTCATCCATTTTGAATTCCACCACATGTTGTTACAGAAACAATGTTCCAAAACTAATTCATTTTTCATGCTCAAATTTATAAATGGAAAATTTGGACACTCAAAACTCACACCTCTCAAAATGATAAAATTCACTTGTAGATTTTCAATCTTTCACCAACCAAAAGTTAAAATCTTAGAGTTTGAAAGAGGTCTCCGCTTAAATTCACTGTCCATAGTGCACAAAAATAAAGAAGTCTTTTTAGGGGTTTTCTGTGGCTATGGGGAGGTTGGAAGATGATATCCAAAATATATAAAAAGGGGGGTAAAACAACAACATAGGAAAAGTAATGAACATTTTTTTTTAAATAAAACATTGATGGAAAGGAAAAAACATATTTACAAAGGAATGATTCTGTGAAGAAAGAAAAAATAGGGGAAGAAAATTTTAAGGGGATCAGAAGATGAAATATTTAAAAACCTCAAAACTTCTTTTAATGAAATAAGATTATAACGCAAGTGATTTTTTTCTCTTTTTTTCAAAATTTGACCATGGAAAAGATCTCACACTCATATCCCAACCCATGATTGATCTTCTCAAGACACTAATTGTAATAGTTATAACTAGATCAAAGGTTGAGGAAGAGTGATTTTTTACCTACCTAAGAAATAACCCAATCATTTTTTTTCTCTTTTCTTTTTGATTTTTAAATAATTTTTAAATAATTTTTTTTAATTTTTTTGGACACATTCCAATAATAATTTCAAAATTACATAAATGAAATTACATTACATTCCCTAAAACACAATGAATGACAACCTCTCCCCCAAACTAAAATGGATGCTTTCCCTTAAGCATATAATAACACTGTGAAATCCACAAAGGGTACCCATAATGAAATCCATCCCCCACACACTTAATTTTAAAAAATTAATGAAATGAAAATCCATGTTGATATTGGGTGGGAAAAAGGTATTGGGCTTGTAATGAGGTTATCAAATAAATGGTTTTCATAGGATTGAAGGGTCTTTCAATAGGTAGATTAAATTAAGGGAAATGAGAGGCTATTTGGCTATTATGATTCTCATGTGGTTCATAAAATGCATCTATCATATTAATGCACACTGAAGTAGGAAATTTAGCTCAAAGGACCACAAACTCAAGACTCACAAATGGAGGTGAAAACATACATTTTGAAAAGATTTCCATAGGTGGCCTTGGCATGAATGAAAATGTTGTTCCGCATGGTTGGGGAAAATCATTTTCCAAATCAAAAATTGAGCATTCAAAATGTGCTGGTTTTGACAAAAAATTCTTTATCCAAAGACATGATGAAAAAACAAAATTTTGAGTTGAAAACATTCATGTTGACTCCCTAAAAAGGTAGGACAAAATTTCAAGACTCAATGGTGAGTAAACATGACTCTTAATTTTTTTGTATATTTTTTTTGTTATGAATATTTTTTTGTTTTTTATAGATTTTTTTATAGTTTTTAATAAAGACACACTCACACAAAAGTGAAAGAGAAAAATAAAGGGTTTGAAAATGAAAGTAGTCAAAAAATGAAAGACAGAGGAAGAATATGAAAGAGGTAGATGAAGGAAGAGAGAGAGAGAGTTAAACGGAAAGTGGTGCCCCCTGGTTTGGATTTTGTGGGTTGCCATCTCCATCTAGTGGTAGGTCGACTGGAGATGTTAGGGATCTAGTGGAAGTAAATTTTGATCCTGGATTGTGTGTCCTCTCATGGTTATTCTTTAACCGATGTCCATTAAATGTGAATGTCCTTTTGGAAGAGGGGTATTGGACTTGCACTACACCAAATGGGTAAATATTAGTAATAAAAAAAAGACCTTCCCAATGAGAATTAAGATTACCTGGGTGAAGCCGAAATTGATAATTAAAGAGAATTACCCTATCACCTTCATGGAATACATTTATCAGGATGTGTTTATCGTGGAGTGCCTTGGATTTTTCTTTCTAGAGATTAGAATTCTCATTAGAATCAAGTTGAAGCTCCTCCAGTTCAGCCAATTGCAACAATCTTTCTTCCCAATATTTTTCAAGATCAAAATTATCAGTCTTCACTGCCCAAAATGACTTATGTTGGATTTCAACTGGAAAATGACATGCTTTACAAAGAACTAGTCTAAATGGAGACATCCCAATGGGTGTTTTATAGGCAGTTTGATAAGCTCAAAGTGCTTCACAAATTCTTTCAGGCCAGTCTTTTCTGGTGGGTTTTACAATTCACTCAAGCATTATTTTCACTTCTCTATTATAAATTTCAGCCACGCCATTTGTTTGGCGTGATATTCAGTTAAATTTTTATGTGCAACCCCATTCTTTATCAAAATTGATTCCATGGTTTTATTACAAAAATGGGTTCCTAAGTCACTTATCAAGGAACGAGGTGTTCCAAATCGGTGGAAGATGTGTGTCTTTAGGAACTCACTAAAAATATGTGAATCATCCTTTCTAGTTGGTTTGGCCTCAACCCACCTAGAAACATAATCAACCACAAGTAGAATGTATAAAAACCTATTGGAAGGTGGAATGGTCCCATGAAATTGATACCCGAAACATCGAAGATCTCACAGAAAATTAAAGGCATTTGGGGAATTTCATTTCTCTTTGAAATTGTGCCAAACTTTTGGAATGTGGAACATGATTGAACGAACTCATGTGAGTCCTTTAAGAGTGGAGGATAGATGAATCCAGAGTCTAGGACCTTTCGGGAGGTCCTTTGTGGTCCAAAGTGGTCACCACCAGGCATTGAGTGACAGAATTATAATATGGAAGAACGTTCATTTTCATCAACACATCTCCTTATTACCATGTCAGCCCTAGTTTTCCAAAGTATATTTTATTCTCAAATATAGTATTTTGAATCACTTTTCAACTTTATTTTTGGTTCATTTGAAAAAAAATTCAGGAAAAACACTAGAATCAAATTAATTTACAATTGGGTCATACCATGGTATTTTTGGAGTGAGATATGAAAGGTGCTCAGTGGGTAATTTAAAATCGATGATTTCATAATGAGACGAATTAGAAATTCTACTCAATTGATCAGCCACAGGGTTTTATTTTCTTGGACTATGATTTATTTCAAGGTCAAACTCTTGGACAATTAGGATCCATCTTATTAGCCTCAGTTTAGAATAAGTTTTATTGAGTAAGAACCTTATAGGATAATGGTCTGTGAAGATGATGATTTTGTCACTTAAGAGATAGGGCCGGAATTTATCTAAGACAAAAACCACTACTAAAAGTTCCTTTTTAGTGACAGTGTAGTAATATTGAGTTTAATCCAATGTTTTTGTGGCATAATAGATGACATGAGGAATTTTTTCTTTTCTTTGACCAAGAACATCCCCAACGGCTCTATCAGAAGCATCACACATCAACTCAAAGGGTAAGGACCAATCTTGGGGTTGGATTATCAGGGTACATATAAGATAAATTATGAGTTCAATGGAGGCTCTCATTCAAACCTCATCAAAATGGGATGTTACATCATTTGGGAGAAACTGAGTGAGTGGGAGGGAAATCCTACTAAAATTATGGATGAATCTTCGATAGAAACCGGAATGATCGAGAAATGAACATATGTCTCGAACAGAAGTGTGTTGAGAAAGTGATTGGATCACATTAATTTTGGCAGGATCAACTTCAATACCATATTTTGAGGCAATGTCCTCTAGAACAATCCCATTTTCAACCATGAAGTGACATTTTTTAAAATTTAACATCAGGTTGCACTTGACACACTTTTGGAGGACAAGAGAGAGTGAATTCAAACAAGATTCAAATGAATCACCATAAATGGTGAATTCATCCATGATGACTTCCGTGAAGTGTTCAATGAGTTCGGAAAAGAAACTCATCATACACCTCTGGAATCATGCATGAGCATTGAAAATTCCAAAAGGCATTCTTCTATATGCATATGTTCCAAAGGGGCATGTGAAAGTAGTCTTTTCTTGGACCTGAGGTGCGATTGGGACTTGGAAGTAGCAAATGTATCCATCCGGAAAGCAGTAGTGTGAATTTTCAGCTAATCATTCCATAATTTGATGAAGGAATGTAAGAGGGTAGTGTTCTTTTCTTGTTTCAACATTAAATTTCCTATTGTCGATGCACAATCACCATTTTTTCATCACTCGAGTTGTGACTACCTCTCCATGTTCATTTTTAACAACAGTTATCCCACCCTTCTCAGGTACAACATGAATTGGAATAACCCATTCACTATCAGAAATTGGGTATGTAATACCAGCTTGAAGAAGCTTAGTGATCTCTTCTGTAACTACCTCGAGAATGAGTGTATTGAGTCTTATTTTTGGTTGTCTAATTGGTTTGGATGACTCCTCAAGATGGATGTGATGCATGAAAATGGAAGGGTTGATTCATGGTATGTCATATAGAGTCCAACCAATTTCTTTTTTTTCCTCATACACCTGAACAAGTTTGGACTCTTCGGTTTTAGTATGTGAAGTATAGATAATGACATGATATGAGTGCTCACTTAAAAGGAATGCATATTCTAGGTGTTTCGGAAGAGGTATTAGATCAGTCTCATCTTTCATTTTTTTTATTAAACAACTCAGGAATAGAGGAAGGGACTTCAGTTGCTTTAGATTAATTTTTCTTAATATTTTCCAAGGTGGAGAAGTAGATATCAGAGTTGATGTGGGATTCAAGATAGTTTTCAAGTTCTTCTATATTGATGGAGTCTATAAATGATAGGTCCACATCAAATTCACCATTTATGACATAGTTAATCATGGTTCGTATTTCACAAGATCATTTATCATTAGAACAAGATGAACATGATCGAATGGGGTTCAATTGACTCTTAGAAGTGTCCTCAGATGCATGGATTGAGAATTTAGAGTGATCCTAAAATGGGTATCTCATGGCTTGGAAAATGTTGAACATGAATATTTCGTCACCAAATTCCATGGGTAAGATGCCTGAATGGACATCAATCTTGGTTCTCAAAGTCATGAGGAATGGTCTTCCTAGAATTAGGGGAGGTCAAGAAAAGTTTGTCTCACCTCCATGTCAAGGACATAGAAATCAGCAGGTAAGATAAGATCATTGACTCGGAAAAGGACATCATCAATTAGTCCCTCAGGACTAGTTGTGCTTCGATTGGCTAAATGAATGAAAAAAACCCATTGGATTTAAGGGATCTAGACCACTGTTGGAGAAGATGGATTTGCGCATGACATTAATTGAGTCTCCTAGGTCTATGAGTGCATCATCAATGTTGGAACTTCAAATTTGGCATGGGACAGTAAAGGTCACAGGATCCTTGCACTTTATGGGAATAGACTGTTGGTTGGAAACATTTTTGAAGGTCCTAAGTTTCCCCTTGTGGGTACACACCTCATTGAGAATCTTGGAATACTTAGGAATTTGTTTTATGGCATCTAAGATTGGAATGTTGAGTTCAACACGTCTAAACATGTCGAGTATTTCAGGATCGGGTTCAAACGACTTATTTGGATAAGAAACTACTTGAAGAAAAAGAATTGGGTTCCTATGTGGAATTGAAGGAGGTGAGGGAATGGTTTGAGGTTCCTTTTCAACTTTATTTTTCTTTTAATTTTCTAAGTCAACATTCAAAGGAGGGTTGGAGGACTTATCATGAGGCATAGAAATTTGCATTCTCGATCTAAGTCCAATTGCCCTTACATTACCCTTGGGGTTGGGTAAGGTTTGAGCAGGTAGTTGTGAAGAATTGGATGGCTTATACTGACTAAGGTGGGATGCAAGTTGACTAATTAGATTTTCAATGTTCTTAAGGCTGGAACAGGTGAAGGGGGAAAGATCTTCCACTTCACATTTACATGGTTTCTTAGATGAAGAGGCTTGTCCAGAATTGTGATTACCTTGATTTTGGTTCTTGGGAAAGCGATTGTATTGGTTTCGGAAATGGGGAGGCTCACTAGGATAATGGAATCTAGTATTAGGATTGTTCCTTTGAGGTTGAGGAAGAAAAGGATAAGGTTTTTAGAAGTTACCAACACCTTGAACATATTGTAATTGGTTTGGGTTTTGAGGATGAAATTGAGGAGGATGATATATGGGATTACCATACCTATGGCCATGGTTATAGGAAGAACAGAAGGGCTCAGAGTGAGGTTGGTTGAAGTTTCTAACAAACTGACCTGGTAGTTGAGGATTAGTGTTCCATTGAGCATATGCTGCATTGAGCTCCATTAGTCTAGATGAATTGGATTGATCCTCTTGATGTTTTGGACATGTGTCAGTTGGATGAGTTGAACAGTTGCAGATTCCACAGTTTTTGACAGGTCCAGGAAACATTGATTGTAGACAAGATGATGTTGGGGATTTGGTAGCCACATCTAGTTGTCGCAAAAGACCTGTAAGTTCACTCATCCACTCAGTCATCTTGTTCAGCTCAATTGATTGATTATCTTGAGCTTGTTTGACTTGAGTATGTGCTCGAGTATGGAATTTTTGTGTTTTTTCATCAATGTAACTTATGATATCTCTTAAAACTGCAGGAGAAACAAGAGAACCACCACTTGTGGCATCAATGAGAGTTCTCTCCATAGCCAATAACCACTCATAGAAGTATTGGATCAAGAGTTTCTTAGGAATTTGGTGATGTGTACAGGTTGCAACATGATTTTTGAACCTCTCCCAGTACTCATGGAGTGATTCACTTGGGAACTGATGGATACCACTTATTTCCTTTCGGATAGAAGTAGTATGAGAAGCAGAAAATAATTTCTCTATGAAAAGTCACTTCATGTCTTTCCATGTGGTTATGGAACTAGGAGGAATGTTGTAGAGCCATGACTTAGCAGTGTCAAATAGGGAGAAAGGGAATGCTCGGAGTTTAATTTTTTCCTCAAAAACCCCTTGAGGCTTCATGGTAAAGCACACCAACTGGAACTCTTTAAGGTGGAGATGTGGATCCTAGCCTGCTAGCCCATGGAAGTGAGGAAGAAGATGAATCAAACCAGATTTCAGTTTGAAGTCAGGTTTTATGTTTGGATATTGAATACCAAGAAGTTAGTAATTCATATCAGGGGAAACATGTTCTTTTAGTGTTTGTTCCCTAGTATTGGCCATATCTAATTCAACTGGTTGGATGAGGACTGTGTCTTGAATTATTTGATTTTATCTTATGTTCCTCCTAAGTTGGAAAAGTGTTCGCTAAATTTCACGGTCAAACAAATCTGAGGGGTTGATTGGGAGGATACGGGGCATTCAAAGAGATGTTGGAAGGAAAAGGAAGATGGGTTTTTCTTTGTGTTTTTTTTTCTATTTATGATTTTTATGAGAATATGGGTTTTTCATTGTGATTTTTAATCAATTTTTAATAATATTTTTTTGTTTTTTTACAATAACTAGAAACTAATGACTACTTAAAGCACCGTCCCTGGAAATGGATCCATTTGGAATGCATGGCTGATTGTCACCTATCCACCGGTTAAGGTTACAGTGTTGTTCTAATGTTTATAGCATCACTCTGGTCGAATCCTCAACGATGATACTTTGTAATAGTCATTTGTTTTAGTTGATTTTACTCTAATTGGGGGTTTTTTTGCAGAGCTTAAAGGAAGTGATTAATGATTGGTGTTGGATTTAACAATTTCATAAATATTGGGGGGATTTCATTTTTAGGGAGTTAATCTTGTGATATCCTAGAGCATTGCTTTATATTGCAGTTAATTTAACACCCACTTCACAAGATAATGTTGATTGGAATTACTAAGTGTTAAGGCTTTAATCCAAGACTTAACATAACATAGGGTTCTAATCTCAATCATATCTTGGTGATGGTAGTGTATTTATGGTTCCAATAATCCATGGAAATCACATTTTAAACAAAACAATTCATTAATCCATGACTTGTTATGTCCAAAAAACACAATGTTAAATGAAATAATATTCATCGAGAAAATACTCTCAATCACCTAACACCCAAAATTTTTGACTCACCCAATAATATATTTACTCATACATTGATATTAATATTAATCTGGTTTATATATTTATGATGATGAGTTAACTAGAGAAGAAAAATAATGGGATAAAAAACAATGGTACGTCGAACACACACACCCGAACAATGATGAGAATTAAAAAAACAGAGTTTTAATTGAATGAGGAAGAAAAATAAGGGAAGGGGATTCAACTAAATTTAAAATATTTTAAGAAATTTAATATTAAACTATAGTAGGTGGATGAGAATAAGAGATATTGAAGAATAAACTTGCATTAAAACATAATTAAAAAACAAAAACTTACAAGATTACAAACGAAGAACAACACAATAGTAAAAGGAAACAAAAAGATGTGGAAGGGTATCTCAATTGAAAACATGAGTACGGAAGGTCCTCCCAAGACTTTGGAAAGGCATTGGTCGTGCCAATATGTTCTCCTCTTTTCTGAAATTCAAAACCCTTTGAAGGAGAGGAGGGGGATGCATTTATAGCCCAAAGAAGTGGACTGTTTTCATTCCCAAACCGTCCCTCCACTTCATCGCCCAGTTAGCTATTCAGAAAGCATAATCTCAAGATATCTCCTTCTTCAATGTTGTATATAATAACTTTGGACGACCTCTCCCAAAAATTGGAGTCATTTGGAGGTATGAATCCAAAGCTATGGCCGGTTGATTAAACAATTTTAATATGTCCAGTTCAATCCAGTCTTTTTGAAGTCCAAAATGTGAAAGGGTTTTTGAATAGGATGATGCCTTCAAAACCAGATGATTTCTTCAACAATGTAAGTCGCCTATATCTCCTATTTCACACGAAAAAATCACAGCTTTATTGTATTCTTACATCATGAGATATGTCATGAATAGTGTACTTATTTATTTCCCAGCCAGAATGGTGAGCCAGCCTTCAAAGCTTCATTTGGAACCTTGTTATTTGATTTGGGCCCTAAAATTTTTATCCATGATTCTTATGGATAACAAATAACATATGGTAGAGTTTCATAAAATTTGGGAATCGGGATTTAAACCAGTTACTCAATCATCATGGCTGGTTCAATTTCTTCCCAAATTCTTTGGGTCATATTGTGTGGTCCATGTGATCCTTCAAATGGAAGAATTGGACCATGATCCCTTATAATGAAATGTTTTATATTGAATTAGGAATCCAAATAAACAATAACCACACAATTTGGATAAATAGGGTGAGATTTATATATAATATAGTAAACTTACACAATTGGACTACTTCTAAAAAATGTTCAAAAAATATACACAGTATTAAAATATTAATATTTCACACACATTATGCCCGTTTCATATAAAATCAGTAAAGGAAGTATATAATAAGTCATGAAAATATTAATAACATCAGTCATTCCCATGTACGTCAAGTCATTTCCCATGTAGAAGGTTGTGCCTAAGTGTTAACTTGTTCCCTTTCACTCTTGGAGTACACAACATGACTTTCTACAGTGGGTCCTATGCATGTGTAACTAGAACACAAATTGACTTACTTGGTAGGTTCACATGATGTGTTGGGCCTATCCACATGGCATTTGGTTCTTATCATGGATGGAAACCTAGCCACCCTAGAAAATAATCTACACGAAATGTGTTCTTATAAATCACACAGTGTCTACTACGGTTTTTCATAGAAAGAAAATTTCCTTAATTTGGTTTCTATTTCTGCACATTTCACCATCAATCTCACAATTTGACTGCATGAAATTGAAGTAAGATTCCTTAAATCATTGTTTCCCAATCTATGGTGTCTAGAAGTATTCAGATCATATTCTCAAAGGGTCTCTACAAATACCTTGAGCATCTTGTCTCCCCTCACCACACAAGATCCTTGATCCATAAAGCATCACAGAAAATATGTCAAAATAAATCTAGAAAAAAAACAATTTGTTCTTTATTTACATAACCTCATTGAATCCTAGGATTAAATTTTGATCAAACCCATGTCTGTCATTTTGAATCATGAACCTGTGGATCAATTATTAAAAACAAAAATAATGGGTCGGGAAAACATAATAAAAAAGGTGTTACCATCCATGTCTATTAAGTCTCAACAAAAAAAGAATGAAGATGAAATATCAATAGTGATAACATGATATAAGAATAATTAATTGAATTAAATAATTTAATTCATATATTGAGATCAGTTGAAGGATCAATTAGTCACATATCAAAATTATATAATAATGATTTAAAAATTAATAAAGACTTTAGAAACTATAATAGATGATACTTTCATTGATTTATATCGATCTATAGTGAAGAAATCATTTTCAATCTTGGGAGAAGTATCATTCTGTTCAATGCCTCTCGATCTACCACGATCTAGTCACTTTTCGTCCTCTAAAGTGATCTACCAATGACAAGTTCCCAAAACTCCTATCAAGTAATCCCATGGTTATAAGTGATCATGTTTTCATGCACATCAAATTAGATTATTAGTTTTTTTGAATTTCTAGAGTATAACAGTAACCCTAGGTAATATCTGGATAGAGCCTTAGATCATTAATTCAAAAATATTGCTGTGATTATAAAAATAAAAAGGGTATGGGATTTTGAAAAACATGGGTTTAGAAAATTCAATATTAAAATAGAAAAATTAAATACAAAAAACAAATTATAAATTAACAAAATAAATTAACTGTGATCAACATGAGGATTCCTAATGATGGTCATATTTCACTATTTTTAGAAAAAGTGTATAGATCATTCATTATCTGGTTTGTAACACCTAGAACCATAATGTTACAGAATTTATTCTTGGACACCTCCTAGGGTTTAGTCGAAAACACACAATAATTCACTAGATATCACCGATGATAGGTTGATTTCTGTTCAACTTCATTACAGAAACTCTCTAAAGAAACACCTAAAAAAATCAATGTGATGTTCATGTTTGTATATTATTTCTTTGTGATAACATTACCTAAATATACATGTCCTTGGTTGTTCTTATGTGAGTTCAATTGACCAATATGAACCACACAAACATAGTAATTGAAAGGGGGGAGGGATAAATGGTGTGTAAAACATCACATGAAAGGGTACCCCCAAACATAATCATATGTGTTTGACTGTGACATACCAGTACATAAATTAATTAATTAATAAGATGTGATGATTAAAAATAATAAACAACATGTAATAAAAACATCATTCTAGATAATAAAAACATGAACCTCGGTATTACATCGCGTTCCCTCGGGTGATCACAAGGAGTTTAAAACTCCATGGGAGGGGAGGAAGAAAGAGTTGTTGAATTAGAACTTCACATGGCCTCTAGAACGTCTAATATTCATTAGATTACCCCTTTGGGAATTTAAAATGTTAGAAACCATCCTACTAGTCGAACACCCAAATGGGGTGCCTAAGGTTCCAATTTATAGGCAAAGTGGGAGGTGATCTGGATAACTTGATTTTTAGAATCTGCATGGTACATGGTTTGGGGTGATCAAAATGTCTTAAATAAAATTTGAAAAAGAAAAAAATGTTTTTGGATAACACCTTTACTATCACCGTTTCAAATATGGGGACCAGATATGGTTTATAAAAAGAGATATTTCCAAAATCCAAGGGAAAACCTTTGACACTGTGCAGATTTATTTTATTGAATAGATCAGTCCGGATGAGCATCTTAATGGGATAATTGGGCTTGGGTTATTTCATAAAAGATGTAACCCACGAATATGTGATTCATATCACAAAATGTATGCCCATTTGGATGCACATGTTTTTCATATCCTTCAAAACAATGTACATTTTTCATGGCCTTCCATACATTTTTCCCATTTTCAATATTCATCATTGTGGGCTATCCGAGTCCACCCTACCACTAATGATATCACCCAAACTAGTGAAATTTTCATTTTTAATAGTGGAAAGAAAAAATATCTTATAAATCATGATGTTATATTTGTTATCTTAATAATAATTTTCAATACAAAACCTTGTTAATACATTGCTATATGGTAAAAATAAAATAGTTAATCATGGTATGATCACCCCACCACACCTAAACATTTTCACTTGTGGGAAAAGTATAATATCCTAAAATGGTCTCATTCCAATATCAAAGGTCTCGAAAAATATATGTTTATTTTGAAATGGAATTCATTATGCCTCATTTAAAGTATCGTTTTTCCTATCATTTTTCTTCTCTCACAAAAAAAATTTGTTCAATTTCATTTTTTAACACATGCAACATGTCACAGCCTACCTCACCTATAAATTTTCACACTTCACTCAAGAAACATATGAAAGTGGTGTTATTATCTTTTCCCATATTACATTTTTATTAAAAATATGTTTTCTAGGATTATCACTTATCTACTGGAAGAAAATACTATACTACTCAAGAGAAATTCCAACATGTTGTTATGAGTTTCAAGGGTTGGTAAGATTTAATGTATAAAAATATGAGGCAGAAGTGAAGTGTTTAATTTATTACCTACAAAAAATGTCTAAATTATGTATGTTTTCACCCTGAATTTACACACTCAATCCATCAAAAAGTGAATCACCAACAACTCACTACCCCCACTGTCCCTTTTTGTGGGTTAAAACCAAGCAGTGAATTATAATGATTAAACATACTATTTTCTCCATTTTATTCTATTGCTCTATTTTTTAATGTACAGAAATATAACTTCCCTAATATATATTTTTTTGAGTGAAATAGGGAATCATGGTAATAAGATGATACAATATGGCTTGTTAACCCTCTATCCTAGGAAAATGTAGGCACCCTTTATATCAACCCATAATAATGACTCTCTCCCCAAAATTACCATCGAAAGACCCTCTTTCTCACACATTCTGAATATAAAACAAGAATATCCACATGATATGGGTAGGTAGGGTTAATTAAACTTGTAATGTGGATACCTAATATGAATTTAATGTTGTCTAAGGCTTAATAAGGATAAATGTTCAAGGATTCCAAAAATAGAGGTTAATTGTACATAGTTCTCTTCAATGAATGATTTCCTTTATCATGAATATAGCATATTTGAATCTTATGACTTCAAATAGAATCAATTAATGTTATTGTTTCTATACATGACCCAAGACTCTCATTAATTTGATTAAAATGATTAATATGTAATAAAGGTCTTATAATTTCTCTCGATTAAAGGATTAAAATATTGTTTAGTGCTAATGAGGGATTGGATTCAAAATCTATTAAACACTTAAGAATGATTTGAAAATTAAAATTATAAAATGATTCAATATCAATATTCATTTGAAATACATTTTTCAAAAAACAATGGATTTTTTCTCAAAATTTACTCAAACATGAAAATTGATTTGGGATATTCTAATTAAGATCAATGTTTTTCTAAAAACAGAAAAACAAATGAAAAATAAATAAAAAATGAAAAAAAAAATCATTTTCTGTTTGTTTTTTTCCCTTTTAATCCTAAAGATGACATGCCATCCTCCCCACACCTAAAACATACATTTTACTCAATGAAATTAGTTTATATAAATCAACAAGTAATTAACTATTGGGATACGGGATAACCTACTATGTGGCTTCATATGTGGAATCTATCATTTGGATTTAATCCATGAGGTGTTTTGAAAAATACTTATAGAAGTATTTGGGACATTTCCCATTGATAGTAAATCTTATTCCACTCTTCTCATGAAAATTTTTTTAGAACAAAAAAGGGTAAACACCAGTAATTGTGTAAGGACCATGCCATCGAAAACAAAGCTTACTTGGGTGGAGCTTTTTCATAGAATTATACATGAGATCCTTCACAGGGATATAAAACATCCGCTGATGAATCATCCCATAAGGGATATCCTTTGTATTATCTTTTTATATTTAGGAGTTCTCATATGCATCAAATTGAATTTCTTCCAACCCCAAAATTTTCACCTTCCTATACACACATGCATCTGAGAGTTTCGTATTACATTGTTTAACAACCCGATATGCATGGTGCACTACCTCTATCGAGAGGTGAGAAGACTTTAAAAACACAGACCTATGTGGTGAAATTCCAATTGGGGTTTTAAAAGTTTTACAGTACACCCAAAGTGCATCATCCATGTGCAAACTCCAATCATTCTTATTCAGTTTTACCATTTTTCCCAAGATTCTCTTATCTTCTAGATTTTAGATATCTAATTGTCCATTAGATGGGGGTGATATGATGTGGATACATTATGAACAACCCCATACTAATGAAGAAAATTTTTCATGTTGACATTAAGAAAATATGATCCCTGATCGCTAATGATAAATATCGGAGAACCAAACCTATTGGAAATCTAGAACGTCACAAAATCAAAAACAACTCCAGAGTCATCGGTCTTTGAAGCCTTTTCTTCCACCTATTTATAGTCAAATTCTAGATTAAATAAAATAAAAAATCCAAAAGAATTGTGAAAAGGTCCCATGGGTTGAAGATATCACAAAATAACCCTGGTTGTTGGGGAAATTCATTCCTCTTAAGGATATTCCCTATGAATTGACATTGAGTACATGACTTAAAAAACTGATGGGAATCTCTATATAATTTTTTTTGAAAATTTCCCATGTCAAGGACCTTCTGAGCCATATGCCAAGATCCAAAGTAACCCCAACAAAACAGAGTGTTGCATAAGTTCAAAATAATGATGAACTCATTATTAGGGACACAACGAAAAACAACTTTGCCACCAAAAATTCTACAAAAATATGGTTCATCACAAACGTAAAATTGAGAACCATTCTTATATATCTAGTATTGTGAAGTGATGAAACCAATAGGGACCATAGATGTTACTAGAAAATCAATAATGTATTAATACTAGGGGTAAGGTCCACAACATCACAAAGGTTTCTCATGGGGGAATAATTCTCCAAAGGGGATAGGTGATTCAATATAATCATCCAGTGGGGGGGAAATCCGAATAATGTGGTCAGCTATAATATTTTCCACTCCTCTCTTATCGATAATTTCAAGGTCAAACCCCTAGAGGAGGAGCATCCATTAAATTATGCATGGATTAGCTTCAGGATTATTTAAGAGAAAATGAATGGAATCATGATTTGAAAAGACAATGATTTATGACCTAATATGAAATGAATAGAATTTTTCCATTGCAAACACAATATAAAGATGTTATTTTCTAGTTGTTGTGACTATTTTCTGGGTAGGTTCAAGGGTACGTGAGGCATATGAAATGACATGAGGAGACTTCTGAACCCATTTGGATAAAACTACCACAACTATAAAGTTATAGTCAGCACACATAAGTTATAAAGGAATATCCTACATTAGTGGTTGGATAATGGGAGGTGATGTGAGACTAATTTTTAGTGATTTATAAGAATCCTAAATTTTTTAACTAAACATAAGTTCAGATTCAATTGGAAACAATCAGGATAAGGGAAGTACAATCTTACAAAATTCATTAATGAATTTGTGGTAAAACCCAGCAGGACCCAATAAAGATAAAAAATCATGAACACATTTTGGATATGGAAGGGTTTAAATTAATTCAATTTTTGGTTTATCCACTTAAATTCTTTCTTTTTGAAAAATATTCCCAAGAACTATCCCACTCTCAACCATGAAATGTCATTTCTCATTATTTAATACTATAACTTCTTCAATGAAAAAACAAAGGACATAACATAGGTGCCAAACAGTCATCAAACGAAGTTCCATAAACTATGAACGCAACCATAAAAACATCCCTAAAATTCTGTAGGTTCCTAGAAAAAATACTAAATAAACATCTCTAAAAATAATCGAGAGCATTACATTGACCAAAAGGTATCATTTTGTATTAAAATGTGCTAAATGGGTAGGTAAATGTTGTCTTTACTTGATCATAATTGGCTATATGTATTTGAAAACAACCTTAATATCCATCAAGGAAACAATAATGGGGCCTACCATGAAATATTTATACCATCTGTTGAATGAAATGTATACGAAACTGATCCATTCATGTGGATTTATTTATTTTATGATAGTCAATACAGACTCGCCAACTATTATTCACACACGTTAGAATCATTTCGTTCATTTCGTTAGTCACTACAATTTTCCTATTTTTTAGGTAAAATTTTGACTGTGCTGACCCATTTAATATCAGATATAGGATAAGTGAACCAATATATATGTAATTTAATATATTAATATTTTACCACATCATCGAGAGTGGTATTCAACTAGCATTGAGCCTTCCTTATGGGCTTGGCCACATCATCCAAAAGTTTATGGCGCATACAAATAGATGGGATAATCATGGGAATATCTTCCAATGTCCATCCTATCTCATTTTTACACTCTCTCAAAATTTCAAGTAGTTTTTATTCTTTCTATAGAGAGAGTTTATTTATAATAATGACAAGAAATCGGTCAATATCCTCAAGATATGAGTATTTGAAAATGGGTGGAATTGTTTTTCATTTAATCATTGGTGGTATCTGGATTGAGGAAAATAATTTAGGGGGAGTTTGGACTATGAAAATATATATCTTCAAATTTTTATTCTATAAGGATAGAGAATCTATTGAAATGAGATTTTTAGAATCATCTACGGTCATGTGTACATCAAAACGAACACACTATAAATTAATATACAAAATTTAAACATTTTAAAACCCATAGAACACTCAAAACATTAAACAAAAATCAAATCATATAATGATAAAAAGGAGAAAAATAAATCAAATAATGGGTCGATGATTGAATTTTGTATGTTTGTTTTGTTAGAGAGAACTTCTATCAAATAGAAATGAATATTTGAGTTCTCTTTAATGGAGTGTTTCATGGAATCCATAATATTAGAACATACCATTTTTACAACAAACACCATGGATAACATACCATTCTGAACATTATCTATCACCTTTTCTATTATGAGGAATGGCCTCCCATTTATGAGAGGTTAATTTACATGGATTTTGGTATCCTCGATCTCTATAATATAGATATATACGGGGAATATTTGATTCTTCACTTTTACAAGGTTTTCCTTGACTACTCTTGATCGGTGTTCTGTCCTCTAGTTGGCATATTGCACTATT
Source organism: Viscum album (assembly GCA_963277665.1). Lineage (NCBI taxonomy): Eukaryota > Viridiplantae > Streptophyta > Magnoliopsida > Santalales > Viscaceae > Viscum > Viscum album. Next base: position 1,527,933,537 of record OY728120.1, on the reverse strand, counting down.
ATTCATGTCATTTGAATCTCTTTAACCTGTAGAAAAGTGTACACTGAGTAAGAAATTACATTAATTGAAATACCTAAATCTAGCATAGCATCTAAAAATAATTTATCCCTTATGGTTCAAGGTATCGTGAAAATTACTCGATCCAAGAATTTGGTCAGCATTGCTGGTTGAATCAATGATGATACATTCCTTCCAAAGTTAACTCTCTCATTCCCTTTCAACCTTTGTATATGGGTGAAAATCTCTTTAAGAAATTTGGCATCTCACCCGATTTGTTTAACTATATCTAATACAGGAATTTTAACTTGTACCTTTTTAAATCTATCCACTGGATTTTGCAATATCGTTATAATGATTCCTTATTTTTAGAGATTCATTGAGGGAAAGGAAGAGGAATGCTTTGTTCGGTGGAATCCTCAATAACAATTTATTTCAAATTTTTGTTTGGTTTTTCAACATTAGAATACTTTAAGGGTGCTGAAATATTGTTTTCTAGAGGGGGAAATACATTTTGGGTTGAATCATAGGAAGAAGAAACTTCTTTACACTGTGAATTGTTATTTCACAAACAATACCTTAACTTTTTTCAATTAGAAACAGGTTTGGGATAGTAGTTGTTCAAAACATTGCATCCTTATCTCATTGATTTTTATTTCCAATTGTAACAATAGATTTCTTAGGTCCAGAATAGCTGATCTCATGGATTGTTGGAATATGAGGTTTGGGGATTCCATTTTCTTCACCATATCGTCAAGGATTGGTTTAAATTTTGGTGTAGGAAGATTGTTTTATGTTGTTGAATAATTATATGGTTGTAAATATTGGCCTTGTTGATACCAGTTCAATTTAGGGTAGCTCGAGTAGCCTCCTTGTTGTTATGGTGGTTGTGATTTCCCCTCAGGGATTTGGATTGGGCATGGATTGTTCTTTATTGATTGTAATTTCTTGTTGGAATGGAGGCCTAGGGAATAATGCTACACAATACTCTGATGAATCCTGAAGTGGTGGTCACTGGTCAGAGACATGATTATTATCCGAACAAATACCACAATGTAGTGGAATATTTGAAGAGTGTGAGTTACCTTTTCCTTGATGTAATTACCTTATTAGAGTATTCATATCATTAATTTTATTATCTACCTATTGATCTTATGATTACTTACATACCTATTGAACATTTTGGGTTGGTGAAATTTATAGTGTACCAAATTTTTGTGCATTTTGATCCATGTTTTCTGTTAATTCATGAGTGGTGGAAAGATTTTTTTCAAATACGGAAACTGAAGCTGCAGTATCAATCATTCAATGATCTATACGGATAACACCTTCATAAGATAACTTAATTAGAATTTTTCACTAGTGTTGTGGTGGGGGAAACTTGAGAAAGTATTTGAAATGTCTCCCAATATTCATGAAGGGTATCACCATGTGATTTTTCAATGCCACATACTAATCTTCTAATTGATGCAGTTCGGGGGGGGGGGGGGGGGTAGGGAAGAAATAACATGGAAAGAGTCATTTATGGTCATTCCATCCTCTAATTATTGTATGTAGATAGTATAGCCAGTCTTTGTCTACATCATCATGGGAGAAAGGGAATGCCCTTAAAATAATGAGATCATCATATACATTTTTGGGTTTCATTGTGGATCACACTATGTGAAACTCTATGTGTTGTTTGTAATGGTACTCACCAGGAATACCATTAAATTTGGGATGTAGGCATATAAGGCTCGATCTCATATCTATATTTTCAATTTCCATGGGATATTGTATTTACATAGTTTGATACTTCACATCCTGGGTGGCTAGTTCTTTTAAGGTGTGATTACTTGTAACCATGTTTCCAGGTGTTTTAATGGGTTCAAATTTTTATAGGTTTAGTACCAATTGAGGTTCCACAAGATATTACACATTTTTACTTGATTTATCTACTATAGATTCCATGATTTTATAGTGAAGTGTCTCTTTAATTTATCGGTCAAATTATAGTAGTTTTTTTTTCTATTCGGGTCATGGAAATAAGTTGTGATCTTTTTTTTATTTCTGTAATTTTTTTGATTGAATATAGATAAAATAAAAAAACATATGGATAATTAAAGGATAAAATAAAATATAATGTTATACAATATAATGAGAGAGAGAGAGAGGGAAGAAAAATAAGAAATATAGACAGAGATAGAACATAGAAGAAAAAAACCCAAACTAAAACTAATGGAAAAACAATAAATTTGGGTGTACATATAATGTATTAGAAAGTAAATAAAAGTGTAAAAGGGAAAAATGAATGTGGATCCCCGATAAATAGTGCCAAAATTTGATAATATTGTTGAGAAAACTAAATTAGAGATTTAGTTTTCTAGATTTTATGCAATATAGTAGTAACCCTGGGTCATATCTAGATGGATTCATAGTTCATTAATTAAAAAATACGGTTGTGACTAAAAAAATATAATTGGAATGGGTTTTTTTAAAACATGGGGTTTGATAATTTAATATTCCAAAGGAAAAAAAGTGAAAAAACAAAGTGGAAATTAACAGAAATAATTAAGCATGATCAGATTGGGGAATTCTCATGATGATTATCCTTAATCACTTCAAGATAAATTGTATTGATATTTCATTCATAGGTTTATGTAACCAAGTACCATAATGATACTATTTTTAGGCTATTATACCTATTAGGGTTCAGTCAAAATCATAAAAAGATTCACCAAATACAACTGATAATTGGGTTATTTGCGTTCGACTTCATAACTAATACTCACCAAAGAAACACATGAAAATATTGATGTGCGGTAGTGGTTTGAAAGTTATTTCATTGTGATACCACAAAATAAATGTATATGTCCATGAATATACTTATTTTAGTTCATCTAACCAATATTATCCAGACAAACACCCCAATTGAAATTGGGATGAAATTGGGATGAACGGTGTGTGAAACATCACATGAAAGGGAACCACCAAAAATGATCATATGAGTTTGAGCATGACATAATAGTATATAAATCAGTTAAATAAGAAGAAATGGTGATCAAAAAACAACTGGAAATTAGAAATTTCATTAAAAATAATACAAACATGAAGCTCGATATTACATCATGTTCCCCTCAAGTTATGATGAGGTGTTTAGAACTCTCTGGGAGAGGAGGAGGAAACAAATGTGGAAGTAGAACATCCCATGTCCTTTATAACATATAGAATTGATTAGTGGACTCCATTGGGGCTCCAAAATGGATGATCCATTCCTCTTATTCTAACTCCCTAATGGGGTGCCCAATGTGAAAATTTATAGGCAAAGTGTGAGGTGCTTTTGAGAACCTTGATTTCTAGAATCCCCTTGGTCCATGGTTCTGGGTAGTTAGAAATTATTAAATCACATTTCATAAAACTAAAACATTGTTGTGAGACACAATTTCTATCTCCATGTAAACTTTGGGGACCATATATTGTTTATTATAATAGATGATTCTAAACTATAAAGGAAACATTTTACTCGATAAAGATTCATTTTATAGGACAGATCATATTGGATAGGCCTCCCATGGATGAATCGGGCTTGGCATCCCTCATTAATGTTGTACCCAAATATATATGGATTAGTTCACAAAATTTCAGCCCATTTGGTTTCACTAATTTCTCAAATCATGCAAAATAGTGGACATGTGTTAATGGAATTTCATAAAGTTTTTCCCATTTTTCTTATGAATCATCATGGGCTCTCTGAATCACCTCCACCTTAAATGAAATCTGTAAAACAAGAAAAATTTCCCCTTTTAATAATTAAAAGGGAAAATTATTTAACAAATCATGACGTTAAATTTGTTATTATAATTACAATTTTCAATTGAAACCCAATTTAATACATTGGTATAATGGTGAAATAAAATAGTGAATCATTTTACGATTAATGAGCCGAACACATTAAATTTGATATAAGTGGGTATATATAGAGGTTTCACTGGGATAGAACATTTAATAAATTAAATAAATAACTTATTTATTTTATTATACGAACCATCCAATGGATCCCTTAACCATATTTCTCGTGCAGACCAGCCTTAGGTTGTGCCTTGGTTCAACCACTTCTTTTCTAATCAACAATGGCCTCATATGTTTCACTCAAGAAATTGTTAATAATTTATTTAATTATTTTATGAAAACACAACCAGTGTGATATTAATATATTTAATATTTTAATAATATCAGTATCGGGCTCACTGGGCCTCTGATTATTATGTCATCTCAATGTGTGGTTCCTCAAAATATTAAATGTCTTAAAATGAAAAAATGAAATCACTATAGGGATATTTATTGATTATATGTTCTATGGATACAAATATGAAGTGTTTTAAAGAAGGTAGAGAGCACGTCTTCTATACTCCTTGGTGGATAGTGGTATTTTATTACTATTTATAATACTTATTGTGATGGATTTCATTAGTGGATACTAGAATTTTAGAACGTTTCCCTAACATTGTTATGTTTATGTGATTCATATGGATCTACATGACACTAGGAAAATCATTTTATGTGGTTCATAAGTGGTTCTCATTAGGTGATTTTGGATTTTGGTTACACTTTTTGCTGTTGCATTGTGGTCAATAGAAAAAAAAATATAAGGTCATCTGAACTGGTTCGATAATTCGCTTTGAATTGTGGTACATTGGGCCACCCAACATGGAGTGATGTGTTAATTTATCATTTTGATGAGGTTATTTTTTTATATGATTCTTAGAATATTATATGAATTCATTATGGAAATTCCATTTTTTATTTATGATAGTGTGTGTGAGTCTAATGGATATTAGAATGCAGATATAGGTTCCCTATAAATGTTTATAAAAAAATGAAAGAAACATTGATCTTGCTATTGATCTAGGAGATAGAACTATTACTGTGGGTTCTTTTCTGATAAAAAGGGGAAGAGAATCTCGTGTTGTAATTTAAGGTTGTGTATCCCAGAAACTCTTCTAGAGTTACTGTTGAATCATTGTAAAGCACTTTATCACTACCATAGATCATAAAATTATCAATACAAACAAATTGGATTTAACAGCACTAACCATACATTGTTTTCCTATGATTCAATAAAGGTGGCCCATTTATTAGTGCAAAAAATGTACATGAAAATATGGAATTTATCAGCTCTATAAATAGAGATCACAAAGGACTTACATTTGTAATGTATTGTTTAAATTATAGCAGAGGTCATTAGCATCTTATATACAAAAACTACTTATATACGAAAATTCCATAATATAACAGAATTTAAAATTACATAACAAATAAAAAAGGTCAATATATTATATAAATTTCAAACAATGATTTCCCCAAATACCTTAGCAAGTATTATAATAGAAATTCAAAAACATCAATGATTCATTATCTTTAGCACCTGACTCCCACTCAAAGAAGAATAAGCACGGTATCAGTTATTGAATAAAACACTACAACTCAAAAAAATGAATCCGCATTTATAATAAAACAATTCATACTATATAAATACAATAAATAAATAAATAAATAAGAATTTTGGACCAATACAACTATAAAATGTCAATATTAAATTGAAACGACACAATTTGAGTCATTCTTGTTACACCATTTAGTTGATTGAGTATTGTTTGTTCATACACATCCCAAATGACTTGGGGAACATTTTCTATAGTATCAAATTAATGTGAAAGTGATTTCTGGGTTTTGAGTGTTCCCCTCGTCCTTTTTACTAAAATTTTATTTTAAACTAAAACATCACTTTCAGTCATATCAAACTCATTGTGTGTTGGTTTGACATGAGACTAATTCCAACATATGAAAAATAACATATGCACTGTTTGTCTAAATTATTAATACCATCTGAGCATGATTTCATATTTTTTGGTGAGTGACAAACCTTTGGAACTAGAAAGTCAATTTTAGACTAATCACAACTACTTTGAGTCATACTAGGAACACCATGTATTGGATTGAGGTGAGAATGATTCTTATAAGAAAAAAATGATTTATGTATCATTTTTCTAATGTATAAAAAATATAAATTCTATTTCTTGGTTTTGAGTATGTCACTTGTCCTTCAAACTAAAATTAATGTCATTTTTAAATAAAAAGACATGCTTTAAGACATATGGGTCACACCACACATCAGATTGAGGTTTGGATGATGCCAACTTGTCACAAATGAATTTTGTATCATTTTAAAAAAGTATGAGAATGATTTTAATATTTTTCCTGGTTTTGAGTATGTCACTTGTTTGTTTCACTAAAATTTCATTTTAAACTAAAATCATGCATTTTGTGTCATAAAAGTGACATAATGTTTTGAAAAAACATGAGACAGATACCCACATTTCTAAAATGACATATTAATTTGTTTCCAAAATTATGATGAAAATTATATGTCATTTTATATTTTTTATCTTAGTGACACATAATTTCAACTAAAATGTCAATTTTGAGCTGATAATGGTCACATTCAATCATATTGGGATCACTGTTTATCAAATTGATGTGAAGTTTATTCTTAATCCTTAAAAATAAATTTTGAATCATTTTCATAGTGTATTAAAACAATTTTAATGTTTTTCTTAGTTTTGAGTATGTTACTTTTGTTTATTTACTAAAATATCAAATTTAAATAAAATCGATACATAGAGTCATATCGGTCAGATCGTGCCTCCGATTACGGTTTGGATCAATCCTACACGAAAAATGAAATATGGATAATTTTCTTAAAATATAAAAACAATATAATTATTTTCATAATTTTTAGATTGTCACCTTTTTTTCTAAAATTTCCTTTTAAAATAAAAGCAATCACATTGAATCATACCGATCACATCATGTATTGGTTTGTCATGATATAGATTCCAACTCATCAAAAATGATTTTTTACTCTTTTTTGAAAATTATCAAGATAATTATAGTGTGTTTTAATGGTTTTAAATTAGTGATATAGGAATCGAAAAAAATTGTAAATTTTTAACTGATAACGGAAACTTTTAGTCATATTTGGTACATTGTGTATTTTATTTATCTGAGTCTAATTCAAACATGTCAATAATTACATATGGATCACTTTATAAAAGATTCAAAATAATCCAATTTTTTTCATTATTTTGAATATGTCAGTTGCCTTTATTTCTAAAATTAATTTCAATTTTAATTATAAAGACTCAATAGGACTTATACCAGGCACAATGTGCATATAATTTTTTTGAATTTGATTTCTACACATCCAATTTGACTAATGGGTATATTACTTAATGTAACATTACAATCTGAATGTGTTTTCTTGGTTTTGAGTTTGTCACTTGTGTTTCTTACTAACAATTCATTTTAAACTAAAAACACGCAAATTGAGTCATAATGGGAACATCATATGTAGGTTTGACATGAGGATAATGTATACATGTCAAAAATTACTTATGAATTGTATTTAAAAATAATTAAGACAATCAGAGTGAATTTTCTCAGTTTGTGGTGAGTGAAACATGGTTTAAACAAAAATGTAAATTTAGAACTGATAACAAGCACTTTGAGTATTACGGAGCACACCATGTATTGGATTATGGTACGAAAAATTATTACACATCTCAAATAAATTATTTACTATTTTTCTAATTTATCAAAATAGTAGAATGTGTTTTCATGGTCTTTAGTTGCTTACTGGTTTTTTTAATAAAATGAAAATTTTAAATAAATAGATACATTTGGACTCATAACTATGACATAGTTCATAGGAATATTGTGTGGATGATTCCAACACTTAAAAATTATAGATGTATTCTTATCTTAAATTATTAAAACAACATGAAGTTTTTTTCTTAGTTTTGTGTATGTAGTCTATGTTTTTTACAAAAAAACAATTTAACCAAAAATTCATATATTCAGTGATAATAGTAACATCGTGTGTCTATTTCATGTGAGAATTATTAAAACACATCAAAAATTACTTTTGAATCATTTTTCATTATTATCAATTCATTCCATCTTCATTTTATCATGTTTTAGAGAGTGAATCACATTTTTAACTAAAAGGTTTATTTCATATAGAGAACAAAACATTTTAGTTCTATCGATCACACCATGTATTTGATTACAATTTACCTAATTTCTATACATAAAAAAATAATTATTGTCATTTTTTATGAAGTATCAAAAAAAATTGAAATCAATTTTATATTTTTGAGTATGTTTCTTTATTTTTTACTAAATGTTCAATTTCATGTAAAAGTACACACCTGGATTCATACCAATCATACCGTGTATCAGATTGAGGTTCATATGATTCATACATGGCACAAATGACTTATGGATAGTTTTCTAAAAATATTAAAATAATTAGAATTTATTCTCATTTCTTTGATTATGTGTTGTGTTTTTTAACTAAAATGTAAATTATAAACTAAAACATATAGTTTGAGCCATACTGAGCACATTGTGTATCATATTGAGGGGAGGATAATTGATTATGTGATGTGTTTTTTTCTTTAAAATATGTCCAACGAGCAATAAAAGATAGAACATGTTGCATTTTCATGAAGAGGAAACCCTATGATGCCTAGAAAACTTCATGTTTTGGGTAGCATGGGGTTTCCTCTTCCATCCCAATGGAACATGTTCTCTCTTTTATGGATTATTATAGATGGTTTGAAAAAAATATCACTTCCCAAAATATAAGTGATAAAACAAAATAATTATTAAATAAACATGATATATAAATTAACATAAAAATAGAAGATTATATTTTGAAAAAATTAACTACGTGGTAATAATTCAAATTTTTATGATGAATGTTCACATTCATAATCATTTCCTTATATCCATTATCTTTGTTTTTGCCTCGATGTCCAATCACTCACGAGCATTAGAAGATTTGAACAACCCCCCCAAATCTTGGAAAATAATCTTCTTATATACGAAAATAGCTTATATGTTAGTAATACTGTGAAGATATAAATTATACCTAAATATGAAACAATTCATTAATAAAATCTCAATTTCAAACTATAGCCACACAATTTGAGTCATACTAGGTACATCATGTACCTGATTGAAGTATGGTTGATTCAATAGTGTCTTTTTATCCTACTATGCAATCAAAATTCTGGGTTATCTAACAATATTACTGTTTAATAATTTTTAAGGATGAATTACTTGGAGACTAGAAAGAAAATTTCATAATCATGACTTAATCATCCTTATAGAGTGCAGGATAATAGTATATCAGTGAATAATGATTTTTTGATGAAGCACTTTCTTTATTATCGCATTGAAAATTAGAAAAATAAGTATCATATAAAAATGATAAATAGAATAACTACAAAGTATATAAAATGATGAGTAAATAAACTAAATAATTAGTAGGATTTCTAATTATCATGATATATCTATATATATATATGAGTACATTATGAATTCAATTATTTTTCACAGTCATTCCTAAACAAATTGAGATTTTCTATTGAATATGAGGACATTATACAATCATGGTAGTACTAAAAAAATTCAAATACATAAAGGATTAATAAATATTTTAAATAAAAGACTATTTATTTTTTAAAATACCTATTTAGGGATACAATTGTGTCGATGGTATATGATATCAATCATGAATTTACAGACATAGTAACCATTGTACTTCTAACTAGTATGCTTTTAAAACTCTAGAAACATTGAAAAAAATTGAAATTTTGTTTTGATCTATGTTTTAGTGGTGAAATATTATTATTTATACCATAATACATATCCATATGTATATGTCAATAGGCTCCTTGTACATGTGGATAGTCTGAATGCCAAGATTTTGATGATTTTGAACCACTACCCTATCATAACTGAATACTAAATAAATTATAATATAAAATATATAATTGAAGTTTAGTTCTATATTTATGTATGTATTTTATTACATATTAAAAAAAGTCATCATATGTGGTATTTATGATAGGTATCCATTAAATGAATATGTTAAAAAATGTTTAGAGTATACAAATTGACTACCATGAGTAACTAATGTTTCCTAGAAAACCAAAATTAATAAGTAAGGAAAAGAATGAAAATATATATTATATGGTTAAATTGTAGAGTCTCACCCCTTCATCATTGGTAATAAGAACATTATATAATCTTTGTAAAAATTCAAACACCGGGGATAATTTTTATACTATTGCATTTATTTGATATGATTCCATTGAGTATAGTTATATAGAAGTTATGTAAGGGAAAATGAGTCCAAATTTATGTTATTAGGGGTTTACATCAAATTTTATTGATATATACACATGGAAAAAATATTAACATTATTAATTACTAATTAAAATAGTAGACCAGCTATTAGAAAAATAATAATGAAAATAAGAATCATATATATATTTTCTACTGAGGCTCTAAGAATTCATAACTGAGGATTTCATTTAAATTTTCAAAGAAAATTTTTAATATAATGGCTTCTCCATACATGTTTTCTTCAAAATATATTATTCCATTACCACCACTTTGTATCCTTGTATGTGTAAGAACCATTAATGATAGTAAATGTAGAAACATAAGGGCTATGATAAAGGTTTTTTTGGAGATCTATTAGATTGGTTGGTTGATACATTAGATTTTTTTTGGATTTGACATATCGTTTACCCCTTCCCATTGTCCGTTTTTAATAAAAATAATTCTTTCAGACCGTTTGCATTTACTTTTAATTGGTTTTCCTCAAAAATAAATTTCCAATGAAGACGCTTTTATAGATTTTTTTTACAAAATCTAAAAACCATGATATGAATTATACAATAACTTTCATGATGGTATGGATAAATGTTTCATCAAGTGGAATAGGAAACTTGGTTCTTAGAACATGATCTTCATTGATCCGCACTCTCATAAGAACTATTGGATGTTGTCTATTGTGTATATTTTTTTCATGGATATTGAACAAGGTATCCCTCCTAATACAGTGATGTGTACGAGATGATAGATATATATCATAATGATTTTCACCATATAGAATATTGGAACAAGAAAGTTATTAGTGTCATCCTAATACAAATTTCATAGAAGTAATTATGAAAATATCTATTACCTAATCTAGGATACCTCATTAAGAGGAATTTATTTTTTCAAATCTGGTGGTGGGGGTCCTCACACAGTGGGTTTTCATGCTTTATTTCTTCTCTTTGATTATTTACCATAACATTTTCTAACATCTCTGACTGCGAATTAAAATTTTATTCAATATTAGATATTTTTTCCTGAAAAAACTATCATTTTTTATCATTATACACTATTCATTGATTTTTACAAAATATGTTTGGGGTGTCACCCCAAAACCTGGACCTCTGATGCGACTATACTCTTTGGGCCAATTCAAGGAAACTAATAGTATCTATTTTTCTAGTAAAAATCAATATGATTCTTGTTTCTAAGTTAGATAAGAAATATTGGAAATTAAGTAATCACAGTTATGTAATACCAATTTAAAGTAAAAAAATTGTTTCAATCTTACACATGTTTCGTAAATATTTTGTTCTTTCATCTATTTATAAATCTTCTTGATTTACCTGTTCCTTATTCCGTAGAAATTATTTGGGATGGAAGAGTATTTGGATTGGGATTCATATATTTTCATATTAACTGTGGGAAAAAATTATTTTATCATTTATTGTCACATAAAATTATTATAGTATATTTAAAATATATACCAATTTTATTTCATGGGAAGCACACCACATCCTTGCATTACACTACTTGTATGATTTTTTTATTCTTATTTCTTATTTTCATCACATAGTTTCTATTTAATAAATTAGCAATTCATAATAAAAGTGAATAATATATTTCTTTCAAAAATAATTACAACTTATCCCAATGTTCCTGAAAAGATATCTCCATATGACTACTAGTTATTTCATTACACACTTATTTATGATTGTTGTGTGTATAAATTTATAGTGGGTGATGATTTATGTTCCATTCAGCATCTTCAAGATGAATCTTCATAAGAATTATGTGACAACCTCTGTGATTCATTACATTAAGAATTAATACAAATTTAAATCTGTATTAATCTAAAATAAATTCCATCTTCAAGGAATAAGTAATCGTAATTAAATGTTTCATTATTTTGTTTTTAGAAAAATAAATAAATTAAATCATAATTTTACCCTAATATCATCCAAAATAACTATATTAATGAAGGTCACGACATTGTTTCTAGAATCTATATCAATGTCAACACACTCCAGATTGATGAGACCAATAAAACTGCAAAGCATGGTCCTGTTGTGGTTAACAGCATGTCCGCATTCATTCCATCAAACTTTTAAAATGATATATTTGATTCTCACCTTGATACATTTTTCTGACACCATTTTTCTAGGATCCTCTAGTTAATAGGACACCAATTATTTTTCATCTACCATTTCCTCGGGTTCAACAACGTCAAAATGGTGTTCCTCTAGATTGGTAGCATCGACATGTAAATAAGGTTTTTCCTCTTCCTTAGGAACACCAGTACGTTGAGAAACATATTATTCTATAGGATGTGCGTCACGAGTATGTGATGAAGTCATTATCTATATAATTTTTTTAACATTTAATTTAGATTATGTAAATGCAACAGTAAATTGATAATAATTTGAGGCAACACGTTGAATATTCCAAAAATATATAAATAATTACTAATCTATTGTTTTAAAGGTCGAAGAAATTTCATTCCTCTATTGAGTATAAAAATCCATTCATTGTGGTCTCATATTAAATACAATACCTCATCTACATTAATACTACTATGAAATGATTTTGATGTCTGAATGGAATGTTCATCCTTAGTGTAATTTCCATCTAAACCTTTTGTGTATTTTTTCAATAACATAATAATTAACCAAATTTGGTTGAGATATTTGAAACATAGAATGATTTTTATATTTTCAATTCAATTTTAAATGGTTCTTCAATGTACCATTCTTTACTAGAATCTACTTTCATGAATCGTAATTCATCTATTTTAACATCACTCCAATTTTTAACCAATGTGATTTAAATAATCTGCACATTGAACATTGTAAATTACAAAACCCATATTTTATTGATGATTCCAATGTTACATCTTGAGTTTTCGAAAGGAAACAATACATTTGATAAGATACATGATACACCACATTTACAGTAAATGAAGAACTTGATATAATTACTTAATATTGTAGTTATCACATAGTCATTATAATGGAGATAATGAAAAACATTAACCGAATTATGAAAATATGTCTTACAAATGTTATTATAATGATGTATTGGTTACCAAATTAATTATAAATGGATATAAATACCAATTGAATATAAAGTATGTGTTTTTATGAAAAACTATATAAATGTGAATAATTGTTTTTATAAAATAATAAAATCGCTCTTGCTGGATTATATAAATAAAATATTTATTCAATATAAATTTTAGAATTCGTCTTATATGTTTTCTCGAAATTATATAAGAACAAATTTAATTTTACGTATAAAAAGATAATTTTCCTACAAATTATATTTTTCATCTTTTTGATGTAAAACCAATTTAAAATATAGATGTTGAATATTTTGTAAGATATATTTAGAAAAATAAACTTCTTATTTTTAATTTTTACATAAAAATATATTTTCTTTAAATTATTGGAATTTTTATGATAATGTTAATATTTAGACAAGTTGTGACGAATATTACATTTTAATCAAAAACTAAATTTTCATCTAATATATTTGTACTAAGAGATTAAACTTTTAATTAGTATAAACTATAATTAGATTATTATTATATTTCATTTATTCCAATTTAAATAATTGGGATTAATTTATCAATGAAATTTGATATAAAAAATGTGTGATGTTTTTAATGTTTTTCTTTAAAAACATGTTTTCTTACTCCATCAACAAGATTAATTTTTATTAAATTTCATCTAGTCATTTTTTTTGAATTTGAAAAAATGTATTTAATATTTCGAATCAGATGGTCCAAATTATGTAAATAGTATATTTTTAATTCTTTACATTATGAATAATAACATTAGTAATAGTTTTTATTACCATGGTTAAGGGTAAATCGGGTAATGAAATGTAAAAAATTATATTATAAAAAGATTAAATTACCATAACACTTGTCCTAATTTTATTTTAATGAGTTAATTCTGACTAATAGAATCCTTTGTTCTATTTTAGGACCACATGGATCCTCTTGGATGACATTAATGAATTTATAATATTTTTTTACGAAAACTGTGAAATGAATTAGTCACCCAATCCCTGACTCCATAAATTTATTAAAAGAGTAAAAGTTGAATGTATTGACATGAGGTGTAAAATGTAGACCCCATCAAGGGATTGAGGGAAATAAAAAATTAGAGACACAACAACCATCTAAAAGTTCACATCGTAAGAGGCTCATCCGCAGAACCATTCTAATAGCTAATCAGACCACCGTCTTTGTGGTTGGGGAGGACGTGAAGAAGTGATCACCCATCACTGCATCTTTATATAAATTTCCTTCCCATCACTGATGATCCCCCACACACAAAATTTTAATCCCCCCATAATAGATATGTTGAGATTCATCAAATCATTTGATATTAAAAAATATTAAGAATATAACATCATCAATGAAAAGCCATCAAATTCACTACAGCAGCCTTTAATCAAAGGGATAAAATAAAAAGAAAATCTAAAACACATTTCTCAATTTGGGACCAATCTTCTTGAGAATCACACAGCATCTCAAGAAATAGCAAAATAGAACATGTCTGAAACCTGCTGCTCCAAACCATTAAGAGAATTCCCAAATGATCCACAAATATCTACTAAAACAAAATAACGGAGTCATTTCCACGGGATGTCACTCTATTAAAAATTGGGATCTCTTATAAAATCTTATTCCATTATAGAAATCATATGGTCTATCACTTTATGATACAATTCGGTAGTGATTTCACCATCTTAGTATTATTGAAAAATCATTGTGTCTTCTTCCTATTTCTAGGTCATCAATTTCACCTACATATCCACAATGCCTTGATAAGTATCCTTCATGATGGAATCTAAATCTTCAACAAAAATAATATCCTCTTGGGGTTGATTCACTATTAGTTGAACAAGTTTTATCCTGTAACACCCCTCCACAAGATCATTGGCTTGAGGAGGCGGTGAGTGTTACTTGGCCTTATGGGACGTTCCCAAGGCACCAAAGGCTGGAAATAAATGTCGAGGACTATGAGAACAAAATGGGGAATGATTTTCCCTGAAGGAAAAACCAACCAACAATCCGAAAACTATATGATGAAAGATAACAAACCCAACAAACCCATCCATTAACAACCATGTTGTTCCACCATACAATCCAAAACCAATATAACTAGACATGTCCAGAACACATCAGAGTACAAAGCAGAAACCAGACAACCAAACACCACAGGCCATGACTCCACCATAGCTCTACACCAAGCTCCAAGCTCCAAGATCCTCCATGTAATCACAATGCTCCATTAATGGAGGTAGATGCCTTACCTTTGCTCACATCACGGTACACGACATCTGCAAAGACACCAAAGTGCCAAAGTAGGGGGTGAGTACTAAAACTCAGTATGATTTACCAAAATGAATTCCCTACCCAAGCCACTTAGATAAAACTGTTAGCAAAATTATATAGAATAGTTTATATAAAATTAATCACAAGTTCAACCATTTTCATAATCAAAACATGTCCTTACCTAGCAATCACATCCAACCCTAGAAACCAAGGGAAACCCAACCAAACAATCTAAAATCATATCAACATTTACACATTAGCACAACAATTCCATCTTGAAAAGAAATGCACTATATGAAACCACAATAGGGGGACTTTCTTCCAACCCGTTCACCCATTCGCACCAGAATTATCAAATCGGTGGGACTTCCGCCCAACCCATTCACCCATTCACAACTAGCGGTACTTACTGGCCACTACTCATATGGTGGTTCTTCCGACCACTATCCACCCCATTTTTATAGTGAGACTTCCCTACCACATCCATACAACATTTCAATCAAAACAAACCAAGCATAAACCCACCAAGGTCACAACAACATGCAATCAACCAATTCCGTTGCATATCAATCCACTTCAATAATTCACCCATTTATTGAAAACCATTTTCCATGCCAAAGAACATTTCAATAAAAAACCCTTTTATTGAAAACCCTTTCCATAAATCATTTTTAAAAATCAACCATATCATACCTTTTTAAAATATTCATTTTAAAATCTAGAAGAATAGCATTTCACCATAATACACTTTTTTTCCCAAACCCCCCCCCCAAAACATCTCCCAAGGGATTTCCATCCAATTTTTCATAATCAATTCACAATTAATTTTCATCACAACAATTAATTGTAACAAGGATCCAATATTTCTAACCAGGTGGAGTTGAAAGAGAATCCCCCTACCTTTATGGTTCCCATGAAATTGACCCACAAGCCACCGCACCTCAAATCCAGAGAAAGAACCACCGAAACCTCTCTAGATGACTTTCCCTAACATATACAAGCCTTAATATTAACATTCAATGAAATCCCAATCCTAGATCTACACACAAAAAGTTTTGATCTAGAAAAACACGAATGAGTTGGAAGTGTATCTAGAGGAAAACACAAGATAAACAAAAGGAGAGACTTACCTGGGAGAAACCACCTTCAAACCACCTTGAAACCCCTTTAAAATGCTTCCAAAAAGAGTGGGAGAGCACCCTTAACCCCTGAGAATCCAAAATACCGATTGAGGCTCGAGTGGGAGGAGGATTGGAGTGAAATGAGGCAATCCTGAGTGAGCCCGTGTTTTATAACACTAATTTTAAGTGGACGCATGGTGTGCCCACACGGTTTGGAAAACCGTGTGCTAATCATGCACACTATACTGCCTTGGGAGCAAGGTTATGGATGGTTGCCTTGTACGGTGTGGCAAACCTTGCGTAGGCCATGCGAAGCCTACTGTCTCCCCTACATGGTTTCATGTAGAACCCGCACGGTTTCCACTAACTGTGCTCAAACCGTGCACCCCTTTAAAAGCTTCCAAACTCATCCAAACCCATTTCAAACTCTCCCATCCTCTTCCCGAATCATCCCATTATCTTTAAACACATACAAATGCATAAATAAAGGCCACATACCTCAAACCTAGGGGGATACATTCTCCCCACCATTGGACCTTCTATCCTTAGAAAGTAGTGAACCCACCCTTTGCCGAAAGAGCTCGGGCCACTACTCGATCATCTCTTTCTCCGGCTCCCATGTCTCCCCTTGAATCTTACCATGTTTCCACAAAACACAAACTAAACATATGATTTTACCATGCAAGGCATTCAGTGCCTATCCACAACCTGCAGTGGCACGTGCACCAACGAAGCATCCGGTTCTAGCTCAACATGATCCCATCGAATCACATGGTCACGATCTGGCTGATAATTTTTGAACTGTGACACATGAAACACATTGTGCGCGACACTGAACCTAGGTGGAAAAGCCAAATGATAATCCACCTCACCATCCCGCTCAATAATCTCAAAAGGTCCAATATACCTCGAGATAACTTTTTCTGCTTCCCGAACCGACGATGTCCCAACCAACGAGAGATTCTCAAGAACACATGATCACTCACCTAGAACGAAAACGGCCATCAATGATGATTCACATATGATTTCTGGAAACTCTGAGCGATCTCCATTCTCTTCTTAATCAACTTGATCTTCTCCATAGTCTCCTAGACATGGATCGGTCCAACCATCGAGGACTCACCTGTTTCCACCCAACATAGTAGAGAACGACATGGTCGCCCATACAACGCTTCAAATGTAGCCATCTGTATGGATTCCTGATAACTGTTATTGTAGAAAAACTCAAAAAACAACAAGTACTCCTCCCACAAGCCACCAAAATCCATGACAGAAGCCCACAACATATCCTCCATAGTTTGTATCATCCTCTCAGATTGACCATCCATCTGAGGGTGATACACCATACTCATCGTCAACTGCATCCCAAGGGCTTACTGCAGGTATTTATAGAAAAGAGATGTAAAATCTCGGATCTCTAACTGATACAATTGAAACTGGAACACCATGACTTTTTACAACCTCCCGAATATAGATTTTGGACAGATCCTCCGCCATATGACATTCCCGAATCAGGATGAAATGGGCTGACTTCGTTAGCTGATCCACTATCACCCAAATCGCATCGTACTTTCGGACCGTTCTTGGAAGACCTATGACAAAATCCATCGCTATCTTCTCCCACTTCCAAATAGTGATTAGTAATGACTGCAACATTCCCGCTAGCCTCTGATGCTCTTCCTTGACCTGCTGACAAGTCGTTCTTCTCGAAACAGACTCAGCCACTCATCTTTTCATACCAGCGCACCAGAAATGCGCTTTCAACACTTTATACATTTTCTGAATTCCAGGATGAACAACCCACCTGGAATGATGATACACCCTGACAAGATCTTCCTGACAAGAAACTGGTACAAACATTTGATTCTGAAAACACAAAACTGAATCTACATTCAGTTTCCAACCCTCAATGGTCTCCCCACCATTGAGTCTCGACCCCATGGTCACATGCTCAGAATCAGATATATGTGCCTCTCTAAATAGGACAACCAAGTCAGGAATCAACAAAATAGGAAAAAAAACCGCTCCATCGCCCTGGTCCTCACATTCCAACCACATCTCAGCTGTAACCGACATCAACTGACACTGGTACGTTCCTTGTTTCCCCACATGAGAATATTATTTTATACTTAATGCATATGCCACCGAATTTCATTTACCCAGTGTGTACATTAAGTCAAAATAAAACATCTTATGATATTCCATCCATCTCCTTTTCCTCGAGTTCAAATCCCTTAGGAGATAATGTGCTTCGTCCTCTTATGATCCGTATATACCGTGAATTTCTCACCGAATGGATAATGACGCCACACTTTCAATGCATGGACCACTGATGCCAACTACAAATCAAGAGTTGTGTAGTTCTTCTCATGTACTCTCAACTGCGGTGAGCCATATGCAACCACAAGATTCCTTTGCATGAGGATGCACCCCAACATTGATCGTGATGCATCGAAATACACCACATACCCTTTTCCAGATTCTAGAAAAACCAAGATTTGTGCTGATGTAAGAGGACCCTTTAGTTCTTTGAAACAATGCTTCCACTGTTCATTCCACTAAAATGAAACATTCTTTCTGGTCAATGCTGTCATCGTCGAAGCCAAACGTGAAAATCACGAACAAAACACCGATAATCCCCAGCTCGACCAAGGAAACTTCGTATCTCAAACACATTCACTGGTGATTTCAATGATATAACAGCCTCTATATTTTCTGGATCCACTGAAACACCTCTTTTAGAAATCACATTGCCAAGAAAATGAACATCTTCTATCCAGAAGTCACACTTTGAAAATTTGGCATACAACCGATGATCACTCAATATCCCCAGCACTGTTGTCATGTGCTGCTCATTCTCTACCCTTGTCTTTGAATACAGCATAATATCTTCTACAAACACCACCACAAATGAATCCAGATATCTCTGAAATATCGGATTCATCAATTCCATAAACCCTGTTGGTGCATTCGTTAAACCAAAGGGCATAACCACATATTCATAATGGCCATATATACTTCTGAAAGCTGTTTTAGAAATACCCTCCTTCCACACCCGCAATTGAGGATATCCCAACCTTAGGTCGATTTTGGAGAACCACTGGGTTACCCTCAACTTGTTGAACAAATCATCGATTCATGGAAGTGTATATCTATTCCTTATCATATCTTTGATAAGTCTACGATAATCAACACAGAGCCTCAAGGTTCCATCCCCTTTTTCACAAACAACACTAGAGATGTCCACAGAGACGTGCTAGGCTAGATAAACCCTTTGCATTCTAGCTCTTCCAACTGGACATTCAATGCCTAAAATTCAGCTGGTTCCATCCGGTAAGACGGATGTGAGATAGGACTGGTCCCCAGAAGGATATCAATCGTAAAGTCCACTACTCTTATAGGAGGTAACCCCATGAATTCATCAAGAAAAACATCCATGAACTGATCCACCACTGCCATAGGAACACTCTGCTCAACACCCTCTACAGATTCTAATAACAAAACCGCAAACTATTACGATAACGTACCCTCTACTGGTGCCAACAAACTCGTTGCACCCTGCCTTTCATGATTCTCTCCTCTAAAGAGATGTCTAATGCCATCGTGTGTCATAAAATCCATTGTTTACACATCACAATCGATGTGGGACTTAAAATCCACCAGCCAATCCCTTCCCAGGATTACATCATACCCATCCATTTCAAGCATTGATAAATTCCACACTATATCTACCTCTCCCACAACAACACAAAATTCTCTACACAAAAAGGCTCGACACTCTCTTCAACCTAGAGGAGTTTGAAGTTTCAAATCCAAGGGAATCATTTTTACCATTAAACCCATCAAATCAACCACACGTGTAGTAATAAAAGAGTGTGAAGCACCTGTATCAAAAAAAATGCATCATGATAGAATTTAAAATAATAGGACCTCAAACCGTGGATAGTCCCGACTGATCATCCACCACAACCTGCTCAGCTCCAAACTCATGTTTTTTTGCAACACTCTTCTCTTTATTGGTCTGCTGAGGTGTCGTGGTATTCCGAGAATCACCATGACCCACTTTACTCTACTGACGAGGGGTGTGCTGCTATCCCCATCCCGTCAAAGCATACGACATCTGCGATCCCTGAGGAGTGTCACGTGCACCCAACCTTGGAGTATTCTGACAATAACACTGTCAATGCCCCATCTGCATACAATTATGACATGCTCGAGCTTGTGTCGTAAAATCCCACTTGATGTGGCTCGTAGAACCACAATGAAAACATCACTGCTTACTCTAGGGCTTCGGTGGAAGATTCACCGATCCTGCCACCAGATTATATGCCATATTCCCCCTAGGAATAAGTGTCCCTCTTCCACTTGAACCCAGCATTATATTTCCCACTATTCCCCATGGGAACCACCATGCTTCATCCACCCAAAAATCCCAACAAATCTTACTTAGCCACCGAGGTTCTATTCACCATCTCTGTGTAATCATCTATACACAGTACTGCTATCTGTGAACAGATTTCTTGCCTCAACCCCACTTCAAAGATCCTTTCCTTCATCAATATGCTACCTGCCTGCTTAGGTGAAAACTGCACTATGTATATGAACATAGATGCATACTCTATCGCAGACATAAGCTCTTGTTTCAAACTGAAGAAATCAGTCGTATGCTGAATTCTGAATGTATGTGGGTAGAATTTTTTATTAAACAATTCTTCAAAGGCTGATGGGAAAGATATTCTAACATATATGTGGCAAAATTCACTTTTAACTCTACTGGTGTTCCTAATAACTCGAAGATCTTGTACATTCTATTCACCCATGCTTCTGACCACTTCGACTCTGAATCACTCATGAAGATGGGTGGAATCTGCTTTTCAAACTAAACTGCATGATCCACATGCCTTGGTTCATCTATTTTATTTCCACTTTCCACAGCATGGAAAGATTGCACTATGCTTTGCACTAGCTGCTGGTTCATCTGAGGCTCAGGTGCTACCACATTCTTAGTAGCCTCCTCTGGTTGGTCTCTACGAAGCCCACTCGGTGCCTTTTCTATAAATAGAAAACAAACTACCATGATTCTCACTTTTGTAGACATCACAAAATCCCATTTCAAATCACATTACACAACACTATCACAACAAGGCTTTCCACATTTTTTCCACATGTGCCATGTTTCACAATTTTGAAAACCAAACCATTTTCAAAATACCAATTTCTTCACATTACAATTTCACACATTCATATCACATCATAAATAATTATACCCAAATGAAATATGCATCCTAGTGGGAATTCATTTCTACCATGCATGCCATGCTCATCTCATTGGATACACCCACAACAATGAGATTTCTAATGCCTATAACTGTCTCCAAAACACTTATGTACCAAACTCCCTAGTAACTTGAATTTCAGTATAAAAGGGTTAGCGACATACTTTTATGATATACATTCCATGTTCCGACAATCCTACGCCTTGCTACTATCCTGACTCAATGAGTATACCACAATGAATGTAAACACCAATTCAGAGAATCAACTCAAAATGACTGAACAAATTGATACCACTTGTAACACCCCACGACAACCTCATTGTCTTGAAAAGGCGATGAGGGTTACTTTGCTTTAAGTGACGTTCCCAAGGTGCCAAAGTCTATAAATAAATTCCAAGGGCTCCGAGAACAAAATGGGGAACGATTTTCCCTTAAGACAAAACTAACCAACAATCAAAAAACTATATGATGCATGTCAACAAACCCAACCAACCCATCCGTTAACAACCATGTTGTTCCACCATATAATCCAACCCCAATAAGACTAGACATGTCCACAACACATCATAGTACAAAGCGGAAACTAAACCACCAAACACCACAAGACATGACTCTACCACAGCTCCACACCAAGCTCCAAGATCCAAGTTCCTCCATGGAATCACAATGCTCCACTAAAGGAGGTTAATGCCTTACCTTTTCCCAAATCACGGTACACAACATCTGCAAAGACACTAAAGTGCCAAAGCAGGGGGTGAGTACTAAAACATAGTAGGATTTCCCCAAATGAATTCCCTACACACACCACTAAGATAATACTGTTAGCATATTTATATAAAATAGTTTATATAAAATGAATCACAAGTGAAACCATTTTCATTATCCAAACATCTCCTTACCAAGCCATCACATCCAGCCCACGAAACTAAGGGAAAACCAACCAAACAAGCCAAAATCATCCTAACATTTACACATTATCACAACAATTCATTCATGCAATGCAATGCATAACAATCAACCAAAATGGTGGGACTTCCACCCAACCCGTTCACCCATTCTCACCAAAACAATCAAAATGGTGGGACTTGCACCCAACCCGTTCACTGATTCACAACTAGAGGTACTTCCAGACCACTACTCATTTGGTGGTTCTTCCGACAACTATCCATACCCGTTTTGTAGTGAGGCTTCTATCCCACTTCCATAAAACATTTCAATCAAACCAAACCAAGCATAAACCCACCATGGTAACAACAAAATGCAATCAACCAATTCCATTTTATATCAATCCACTCAAATAAATCACACATTTATTGAAAACTATTTTCCATGCCAAACAACATTTCAATAAAACAAACAGTTTTATTGAAAACCTTTTCCATTAATAATTTCCAAAATCAACCATATCATCCCATTTTAAAATATTCATTTTAAAATCCACAATAATATCATTTCACCATAAAACACCCTTTTTCCCAAAAATCCTCAAAACATCTCCCAGGGGACTTCAACCAATTCCACATAATCAATTCACAATTTATTTTCAGCACAATGAATAATTGTAACAAGGAACCACTAGTTCTAACCAAGTGGAGTTGAGAGAGAAGCCACCTACCTTTAGGGTTCCCGAGAAATCGACCTACAAGCCACTGCCCCTCAAATCCGGTGAACGCACCACTGAAACCACTCTAGATCCCTTTCCCTAACATCCACAAGCCTTAATATTAACATCCAAGGAAACCCCAACCCTAGATCTACACAAAACAAGTGTAGATATAGAAAACCATGAAAGAGAGGGAATTATATCTAGGGGAAAACACAAGAGAAACAAGAGGAAAGACATACATGGGAGAAACCACCTTCAAACCGCGTTGAAACCCCTTTGAAACGCTTCCAAATCGAGTGGGAGACAACCCTTCAACCTTGAGAATAAAAAATCCCGAGTGAGGCTCGAGTGGGAGGAGGTTTGGGGGGAAATGAGGAAATCCAGAGTGATCCCGGGTTTTATAACCCTAATTTTAAGTGGTCGCACAGTTATCCTGTACGGTTTGGAAAACCGTGTGTGAACCGTGCACACTCTACTGCATTGGGAGCAAGGGTCCATAAGGCTGCCTCACATGGTTTGGCAAACCATGCACAGGCCATGTGAAGCCTACTGTCTCTCGTGCATGGTTTCTTGGGGAACCTACACGGTTTCCACTAACCATGCTCAAACTGTGCTACCCTTTAAAAGCCACCAAACTCATCCATAACCATTCCAAACTCTCCCAATCTCTTCCCAACTCATCCCATGCACTTTAAACAAATAAAAATGCATGAAAAAGGCCACATACCTTAAACCGGTGGTGATACATATCCTCTCTTGGTTGTGTGGTGGAATCTATATTTTTAGGCCTTTAAACATTGAAGGATCTTGTGATTGTTGTTCTTTCTATGTTATAATATTATCTATTCTCCAGAGATTTCATGGGATTTGGAGTGATAAAACCTTCTTAATCAGTTCTTTAATTATTACCCTTTATAGAAATTGATTTTAAATAATCATCCTCAATCTAACAGTCAAGATCTCTAATAACATTTAAAGACTCATTAGACTCATAGTGGATACTTTAATCCACTTTTGGAGTGCTATATGAGAATCAAGATCCTCTTCCCTATATTCTACTCATGTGGAAGAATTTTTGGTACCCTCAAAATTGGTGAAAATGGCATAAAAATGATAAATTATTTTTCGGGATGACCCACGTATTTCTCATGTTGATCATTATCTAAGGCTAATGCCTTGCCTTCATCCAGGTTCTATATCACTTCAGGATGTTCTCCTGCAGAAACCTAGACACCATAAGGTCCAACTCAATTGTTAGACTATTAGTGACCTTTTCTAGTTCATATAATTTATATTAATTATATACCCCTGTTAATTTATGAATTAGAGAGTGTGATTCCATATCATAGAAATCAATCGAAGCATGTCCCTACCTAATGCAGATCCTGCAATAACCAGGGAGGTTTTCATAAACCACATCCAAAAAAACCATGATTCCCATTCTAAATCCATATCTCATGTGGGAGAGATTTATGAACATCAATCTTGGTACAGAATCGTTCTATAGATGGTCTTGAAATATTCTTTTTCGCAAAATCATTTTTAATGGATTTCCAATAAGTCTAGAGATTGGAAATAGAGCATCTTGTTTGAACAGATGAATCAGTAAGCAATGTAAACCAATCCATATTGAAATAATGAGGGTTTTAAGTGTGAGGATCAAAATCAAGGGTCCATTTAAGAACACTCATAACAAACCCCCAAAGGATAATAAGCATCTTTCCCAATGCCTATAATATTCATCATCAGATTAGTGGTGAAAAACAATATTTGTTAAATTCAATAACCCAACACGAAAACATGAAAAAATCAATATCTTAAAGAGAGATTCACAAAAAAATCAATGAATGTATGTGTTTTATGAATTTCCCAACTAGTACAAATATTATGTCTTAATATAAAATATTTATCTCCTTTGCTGAGAAATAGATCAGCAGTTTCCGTTGGTGACGAATGTATTTTGGCATAATCACGATACTTTGGTGCTCAAATCATCAGTCTCAATGTTTCTTCCAATGAAAACATCGATGAAGGATCAATTAAATGGGATATGATTTCTTGCATTATCTCCCAGGGGAGGGTTCTTCGGTGAAGCCATATTCAATTTAAAATGTTATACTAAATGAAAGGTCATTTTTATTACACTTTTTTTATCAAGTATTATATTTTTAATATGTGGTTATGCAATGCATATCATATACTATAAATATTATTTAAAAAGGTAACATGATTAACTAATTCATTTTTATTTGTTTTTCATTTTTAGGAAATAAATATTTAAGTTAAATTGTGATACAATTATGATGTACTTACAGTTTATTAATGTAAGAATCTAATGAGTGAAATTATATATCATTAAATAAATATAATTTGACATATTTTATGACATCCAAGAATTTTATATATTCTTTTAACATGTTAGTGATGTTGTAAAATTGTTTCTTCGACAATATAGTAATGTTATGTAATTTTAAACACTCAATAAATGAATAATGTCAAAATTGAAAAAAAAGGTATTTTAAAATATAAAATATTAAATTGAATATTATAAAATTTATAAAAATATATTATTCTGAAAAAAAGATTTTATATGTCTTAAAATGTCATTAGTTTCTCACTAAATGGTCATTTTACATGTCATGGTTATTATTTTAACCCTCAAAGTGTAAATTACATGATATAATTGTAAATGTAAAATGGGGTTAAATTAAAAATATAAAGAATAAAAAACATTCCTACTTGTTTAGATTTTATTGTGTGATTACAGATCGACCTATACTCACCCTATATTATAAATAAATCCATTTTTATCCATTTTTAATATAAAAATAATTTATATTAATTTAATAATTTTACTATTTACAAGAGTTCCCCTCACCTCTCCTATGAAAGGGAACACATTTGTCTATATTTCACCATTAAAAACCATTTGGTTCATCTAATAACATCCCAAAACCCTTTATATAATCCCTAACCACATTATTTAGCCGTTATTTTAGGTATAAAACCCTCCATTGATTTGTTAAGGTGTTAATCAATGGATATCGTCCGAGAAGAGGTATCATTTTTATTTAAGTGTTTTAATTTTATTTATTCTTCCACTCCGTTAAATGATTATTCATCCAAGATGAAATAAGAAATCAATTATCATAAATGTACTTACATTTTATTATTTTCATATCATCTCCTAAATCCATCTCCATTTCCATCAAATGGGATATGTATTAACTGTTTGTGCATACGTGTGAACTATCACCTCCATGAACCAATATAATTATTTTTCCATAACCGTCTCTCATGAATAGTTATAATTAATAAATTAATGTTAATATATGATATTCATGACATATTTATAATTTTATGACAATAATATATATTTAATATTCTTACTTTACATGCATATAAAAATGATAACATCATATCTGAGTATGTGTGAACTATCATCTCCACGAAGCGATGTAATTAATTTTTAATCACCAAAAAACATGGATAAAATATATAAGAAAATTTTAATTATTAATAGGATATATATGATATTATGATCATTCTTTAAGGGTAAAATAATATTTACCTTATTTCCATAATGATCGTTAAAAATGGAATCGTTATTCATGCTTAATTAAATCTTACCGTCTTCATGATTGTAGCATTGTTTGTTTTTCATAAAAATATTTATTTAATGTATTTAAATGTATAATTAATTCATGAAGTTATTATTATTTTATTAATATTATTCTAGATATTATGGACTTATAATAACATGGACTATTAACATCATACCAAGTTCATTTTGGACTCAAGTACCGAATATCGACAAAATGTACAATGTTTACATAAATAATTAGGTAATTGTCATACCATGGAAATAATTTACATAAAATGATTAATAACCATGAAAATTTTTATAAATAAAGTAAATAATTCCCCTAATTTTATTATTCTATAAGATAAAGAACATACTGGATGAGTCGAAATCGAGTTGAGGTTTTTTATCTAAATCACCATTCATTGAGGCATTTTTTGATGATATTCCCCATTGTATTTTTTATGGTGTATATGTAGATAATATAAAATTTATATCCATATTTTACCAATAATTAGGTAAATTAATATTTTGGTAAATTTATTATTTCATGTATATTCTTATTTAAATGTTCAATGTGGTGTGGGAGACATTGAATGATTAAAGATTTAAATATTAAATATTTTTTCTCAATTTCAATATTCATAATATAATTTGAAGTATTTTTTTTAAAATATAAAAGGATTATATCTGAATTTTTTTTCCATTTTAAATTTCAAGAATTTTTTTTCAAAAATGAATCTATTTTCATTTTTCATACTGAACGTTTTGAGAAATGAAAAAAATAATATTATTTACATAAATAGAGACAATACATTTTCATCCATTATGACCATTATTTTATTGTTTTTATCCTCTACAAGACTTCATGTTTTTAATATAAGAAAAAAAATTCTGATTAAATTTTTAAATATTTTGTTATTTAAAATGGTTTTCAAAATTTAATGATTATTTCAATATCTTGAAATAATTTCGTTTGATGGAAAATGAAATTTTATCAGTGAAATGATGAAAATTTCAATCATTTATTTATTATGATTATATAAAGGTACATGGAAATATGACATGTGGTTTCATAAAAAACCACGGAAGGGTGGATCCGTCATAAACCAAGGAGGGGTGGTTATGTTACAACCTCCAATGCATTGGGTATTGAAGTCCATCGTATAGTTATTCCATTTGTAAGAGTGATATGTATGGATGTTGACTACATGGTTATTCCATTTTAGTTTGATTGTGTTCTAGTTACCATTATATGTAATATGTTATTTCTATAGGATTTATAGAAATATTTGGATTACAAAAAAAAGGTAATCAATTAGATTATATTCAAAAGAACATATTTACTACTTCTTAAAGGTATAATGTATTAATTCATGATAAAGTATTCTTGTGTTTATATGTTTTCATAAGACAAAATATTTTAATCATTTTTGTACCCCTTACTGAGATTTTAATGCTCATCCAAAGTTTTGAAATGTTTTCATAGGATTTAAGGTTTAATAGAGACAAGAATGGGGTAAAGGGAATTTATGATGATAAAACATGAAACAAACCAATTTTTTATTTTAAATGATTTTGTTTTGTGAAAAAAATTAATAATGAGTATAAGTGTCTACATTGTAACATTTTAGTTGTTATGTATAAATTATGGAATAATTCTCTAAATATATAAAAATAAAAATATCCATGATTTAAATTAATGTAAATTTCTTGACTCAACTCAAGATTATGTATTCTTTAAGGATGGGGCCTTATAGTAGGTATCTAATGTTAGTATAGATGTAATTAATGGTTAGTGTGTTATTTATGAATATGTTACAAGTTGTGTATAAAATCAATGCTTATCATGGTAGGAAGATTTATAATTATTTTAGATAAATTGAATGTGTTTTTGAAAACAAGAAAAAGATATATTAATGTTTACCTTCCTCATAATATTTCATATGATACTTTTGGTTTTACTCACACAAGCATTTTTTAGTAAATGGATAGATACAATAAGCACCAATGTAACAATGGTTGTGAAGGAAAATGTTTTGTCTCTCTGAATATGTATCCAAATAAAATGGAATCTGAAATTGGAACTCTTATGGTTATTCTATTCTATCTATCATGATTCATGATTAACCACTTGAACATTGTTGATTTTTATAATGCATCATATCTCAGAGAAATGAATCCATTTCAGTATTTAGATTATCATGATCAAAATTCTAAGTGTATTCAATGACATATGTGTCATTGATGTGGAATGAAACTCCTAGGAAAATTTTTTAAATGGGTAGGAAGATGTTATAGATGTAGTAATAATGGTCATAAAGTAATAATATTCTATGGAAAGGGGAAGTGTTCAGTTGACTCAATGAAAGGGAAAGAGGTTCTCTGTGATATTTCAATTAAATGTTTTAAATGTGGGTGGAATGGTAATTATGAAAATAAATTTCAAATAATACAGTTTGAGAATGGGTTCAACTAGAATGTAAAAATATATTTTTATCAATACATAATTCAATTACAATTAATGATGAGGAAACTAAAAATGACATGTGAAATGTATGAAATATTTCATAGAACATGTTTTTATATTATTTAATATTAGGACATGATTCATGTTTTAGTATGTATGAATGAATTATTACGGATTGATATGGAAAATCAGGGTTAAGGGATCATGATGAATGCTATATGATTAAGATGTCTACATTTTAGTAATTCAATAGTTATCTTACATAAGTGGATGATGAAATGTTTAAAAGTATAAATTCTCTTTTGATGATGTTATTACTATGGAAGAAATTTTTTTAGTATGTGTTCTATTATTTATTAATGAATTATCATTTCTTGTTTGGAAATAATTATAAAGGTTTCAATTTCCTTTAGGGATTATATGATCATTGAATTTGAGGTATCTATTAGATATAGAGTTTTGGGATGCAAAATGAATGTTATAAGATAAAATTTTAAATTAGAATATGTGATGGTTATTTTATTGTGGATTATATTTTTGGTAATCTTATAAGAATTATATAGTTTTATAAAAAGAACAAAATGTTGGATGAGTGACAACACGTCGCATCCGAAAAGGCTGTGGGAATTGAACCCACAACCGAAGGATGACAATGGTGATTCACGTACCAATGGTCTATGTGAAGTCCCATGTTAGTATGAATTTTTCTTTTTAGATATACGTGTTTATGGATTAAAAATAAGTATATTTTTGGAATATTTGTTCTATTATTTATAGAATTGTGGGATTAGAAAATCAAATGGATATTAAGTGCTTAATGTTAATTTTCAAGATGTTTTCTATTTTGGGAATCCTATATAATCAAGGAAAATATAATACAATGGTATTTTATTTTATTAATAATAGATGAATTATATTTTGGTATAATAAAATATAGATTATGTTGGTTCATGTTTTTGGGAAAAAGTTAGTGTATCTTGATTATTATTAGGTCTATAACCATTTTGTGTGAGACTTCAAGATTAGCTGAATTAATTTGTAGATAAATATTTAAATTTTTTTGTTGAATATTTTGCGACTAAAACCTTCTAATTATTGTTTTACAATCATAGTTGGGATTATTTTGAGGAATATTTAAGGATGGTTAAATTTTGAATCGTCTATATTAATATTTTATATTACTATTGAATTATGGGGTTTTAAATATTATTTCATCAAATAATGTCAATTAATTTTACGGAATTGACTTATATTATCCAAAATAATTTTTTTGGTAATATTTTAATGATATTAGGAATATATTTTTAAAAATTTATAGATTTTTTGATTGTCTAAATTTATATTCTAGTGCTTCAGACAAGAAAATTTCATCTTCAATACTCATCGGCTGGAGAACAAATCAGTTTATAGAGTAATTTTATTGATGGATGAAGCACTAAATTTCAAGGAACTATATTTCATTAGGTAAACATTTCATGTATTAAAATAATTCCTCAACTCTATGAAAAGGATCTTGAAGGAACAATGTTATATGCTTACTCTTATCAAAGGAATTTTGAACCATCACATATTTATCACATTTTTATGGATCACTTTACATGATAAATTCTCTATAACTCTCCATTAGTCTATGAGAGTTAGTTTTATCTTCGATATATAGGTTTTCCTATCAAGGAACCCTAGTATTTTTTATCTCGGTGGATCATCGTACTTCCTTTGAATGTAGAGTTCTTATTAATCATTTTTCCATTGTGGTAGTTCACAAAAAGTAATTTGAAATGTCCACCCCCTAGTTTTTAAAACAGTGTTCATATTGATTAGACCCAATTTATTAAATTAGGGGAGAATATCACTTGTTTATTATTTAAATGGAAGCATTATATTTGCTAGCATACATGATACATCACATTTAGCTTAAATAAATGACATAATATTATTATTCAATATGGTAGTTATCACATTGCCATTAGATTATAAAGAATGAAAAGGATTAAATAAATTATAAAAATATAGTTTACAAATGTTTATATAATGGTCCATTTCTTAAAAAATTAATTTGAAATGGAAACAAAAACCAATTGAATATAAATGATTTCTTTTTATGAAAAACTATTTAATAAATAATAATTGTGTTTATAAAATAATACAATTAATATTTTGGGATTATAATAATGAAATATAAATTCAATAAGTTTCTTAAGATGTTATTTTATGTTTTCTATAAATTATATATGAAAAAATTATAATTTACGATTAAAATGTGTATTTTTCAAAAAAAAATCTTTTTTCAACCTTATGATGGTGTAGCTATTTTAAATCTTGTTTTTGAAAATTTTATAATTTATATTTAGAAATATAATCATAATATTTATAATCTAGACATAAGATTTTTTTTTGGTTGAATTGTTTGTATTTTTTGGATACATTTCATATTTTAATGAATAGTGAAAAATAATCCATTTTAATTCCAATATTCATTTTCATAAAACTAAATTATATTGGAAAATAATCACACTAATAGGTTTTAAAAAATAATAAGATTATTTTATATCATTTAATTCAATTTAATTAATTTTAATCAATTTCACAGTGAAATTGGATATAAAAAACATTGTGAACTTTTCAATGTTTTATGTTAAAACCATGTTTTTTATTCCATTAACGGGGTTAATTTTCAATTCCTTTATTCAGATTATATGTTTTTAATATGTAAAAGATGGTTAATGTGTTTTAAATAATAAGTTCCTAATTTTGTTAGCATGCCCCTTTCATTTTTTATATTATGAATACTAACTCTACT
Organism: Viscum album; assembly: GCA_963277665.1. Classification (NCBI taxonomy): domain Eukaryota; kingdom Viridiplantae; phylum Streptophyta; class Magnoliopsida; order Santalales; family Viscaceae; genus Viscum; species Viscum album. Next base: position 1,527,901,122 of record OY728120.1, on the reverse strand, counting down.
GATAATTTATATTACAACGATTAAGGGTAAATTTGGTAATTAAATGTAAAACATTATATTGTAAAAATATAAAATTATCATAACACTTTTATTAATTTAATTTTATTAGTTTATTTCGATATATATCATAATTTGGTCTATTTTAGTACCATATTAAGACACTTGGATGATATTAATGCATTTATAATTTTTTTTGATGAAAAGTCATTTTTGTGGCAATTTTGTTTATAACGACTAATGTATTCTTAATATGGGGAGATATAGGTTATCATTTTTTTTATAAATAGTGTTTATAAAACTAAAATTAGTACCTATTTCATGGTAATATATGTATATTTATTGGGGAATTATTATTTAAATTAAATGTTGACACATTTATGATGCAATAATTTTGTATTTAATGAAAGAATCAAATAAATGACATTATAAATATTTAACTAAATATAACATGACATAATTGATTCCATAAACTAATTTTAGGGATACATTTTACCTTTTATTGATTTTTTCAAATATTTTTTTTGACTATATCTTGAATTTATGATATTTTTAAAAAGTCAATAAATAAAAAGTAACAAAATTGACACAAATGGTATTATAAAATATTAAATATTCTATTAAATGATATAAAATTTATAAAAACCTAATATTTGGACAAAATGGTGAGATAAGTCTCCATATATCATTAATTTCGCATTTATAGGACTTTTCATGTTATATAGATTATTTAAACCTTCGAAATGTAAATTAATTGATAACACGGTAAGAGTTAAAAGGGGTTGAAACAAAAAAGATAAGGATTAAAAAAATAGTTAAACATTTTTATTTTCATTATATGAATATATTTAGACCCATAATCATCATATACTCTAGTTAAATCAATTTTTTCAAATTTGGAATCTAAAAATATATTTTTTTAATTTATTTAATTTACAAATTCCAAGAGTGTCCCTCCCCTTTCCAATATTTGGGCACTCATTCATCTCTATCCCATACACATAAAAACCCATTTTTTTGAAAATATATACAAAAAACATTTCCAGTAATAACTACCCCCATTATTCAGGCCTTCTATTTTTCAGAACATCCACTATAGAGGTGTTAATATGTTAATTAAAGGATATCATTTTAGAAAAGGTATCGTTTTTATTTAAGTGTTTTAATTTTATTTATTTATTAAAATCATTAAAATATTATTCATCTAGGATGAAATTATAAATCTATTATCACATATATCAGTGGATTTTATTATGTCAATATCATCACATAAATCCATCTCCACTTCCATCAATTGAGAAAGGAATCAATAGTTCATAAGTACGTGTGAACTATCACCTCCACGAACTGATATATTCTATTTTCCATAATTGTCTCCCCTGAAATTTTACAATTATATAATTAATGCTTATATGTTATATATATTACATATTAATCATTTTAATATAATAATATATCAATTAAGTACTTACTTTACATGAAAATAAAAATAATAACGTCGTTCGTGCGTATGTGTGAACCGTCGCCTCTATAAAGCAATGTGATGCATTTTTATGGACCACAACAAATAGATAAAATTTATAATTATATTTAAATTATTAATATGATATAAATTATATTATTATTATTATTTAATTATAATATAAATTTTATCTACTTTTCATAATGGTCATGTAAAAATTAAATTTTCACACATGTGTGTGTACAACATACTATCTCAGTGATTATAATGTTGTTCCTTTTTCATATCCACATTTAATAAATGGATTTAATGGTCTAATTGTTATATAAAGTTGATTATTATTTCATGAATATTATTCTAGAGATTATTGACTTATGAGAACTTGGACTATTGACATCATACCACGTTCACTTTCGACTCAAGTACCAAATATCGACAAAACATTTGATACGAATGTAAATAATTACGTAATTTTTATAAAATATAAATAATTAATATAAAATGAATAATAAAAATGAAAATGGTTATAAACAAATTAAATGATTAACATAATTTTTTTATTCAGGAAGATAAATAACATAATTTATGAATTGTACTAGAGGTAAGGGGTTTCATCGCAACCTCCTTTCATTATGGTATTTCATAATGATATGCTCATTTATTCAATTATAAGGTGTATATAAAGATAATATAACATTTTTATCTATATTTTATATACAATTATGTTATTTTTTGTTTTTATAAATGTATTATTTCATTTATTTTATGTTTTAAATGTTCTTTATGGTATGAGACACTTTGAATGATTAAAGATATAATTATTAAATCATTTTCTCAATGTCAATATACATGATATTATTTTACATATTTATTTTAATGGATATAAAAGGATTATAAAGGATACATTTTGAAATTTCAATTTCAACTAAATATTTACAAAAATGAATCATTTTACATATTTTAAATGGAACATTTTAACAAGGATAAACATAATGTTTTTTCAACATAAAAGGTGAAAACAAATTATCGGACACTCTGAAAATTGTTTGATATTTGGATTTCTCTAAAATCCGTAATGTTTTTAAATAAAAATTTATTTATTACTCAATTTTATAGGAATTTGTTTTTGGATTTTTTTTGAAATGGAATAAAATTACTTCATTTGATTGAAAATGACATTTTACGAGTGAAATGATGAAAATTGATATATTTTAAGTGTTATGATTATATAATGGTACATTGAAACTTGATAGGTGGTTATGTGAGAAACCAAGGATGGTTAGTTCTGTGATAAACCATGGGTGGGTGGTTATAATATAACCTCCAATTCATTTGGTATGGATGTTAGTCATGAGGCTCTTCTATTTGTAAAATTTATTTGTATGGAAGTCGAATGCATGGTAATTCCTTTTATGTATGATGATATCCTTAGATGTCATTATATGTTATATGTTATTTTTGTGAGTTTTATGGTAATATATTATTACAAAAAAGGTGATCAAAGAGATTATTTTCAAAATAATGTATTTATTACTTCTTATGTGTTAAATGTATTACTTTATGATAAAGTATTAATGGGTTTACATGTCTTTAAAAGACTAAGAGTATTCCTTATTTTTGTATCCATTACTGATCTTTTTATGCTCGTACCATGTTTTTAAATTTGTTTCATAGGATTTAAGGGACAATATAGTCTCGGATTGTATCAGGGAAAATTTAAGATGTTTAAACATTAAACAAAACCATGATACTTTTTTAATGTTTTTATTCTGTGGAAAAATGGATAGTGAATACAAGTGTCAACATTGAAACATTAAAGTTGTTATGTATGAATTATCACATAATTATCTAAATCTTAAACCTGAAAATATCCTTGATAATAAAATTATTGGATTGACTCAAGATTATTTTTTTTTTTGAGGTTTTGGCGTTATAGCTATAGTATGACATACTTGAATAAATTGGAGTTACTTCCTTGGAACAAAATACATGCATCTCATTATCTACAATTCTAACTCCACTATTTTTATGGTATTTCATTCATCATGTTAGTTTTTATATAATAAATAACCATTGATTTAATAACCATTACATGATAATAAATACACACTTGGCCATTGTCTACGCATCAAAGTAATTTTGAAATAGTATCCATATTTTTAGCTGAATACTAAAAAATATGGTCTCAAAACAATCGTATAAACTATTTATTATGGGTGTTTGATCTCTATCATTCATCACTAGATGGATTAAAAAACCTAAGAATTTCTTTTTCGGTTTGAAAATATGGGGGAACCTCCAAACTAATTAAAAATGTATAGGTGGGCCTACTCAAGATCTATAATAGTGATTGTGGATACCTCAATTATAGAGATTACTTCACCAACAATATACCTTATGTGATGAGATTCTCATACACCAATGATTTCAAAACTGTATAGGTAGCTGATAAAGAATTCAATGCATTCAACAACAATATATCACTCAGTAATACAACCTTCACTCTGAAATTGATTTCTTAAATTCCAAATAAAATTTTAATATACCATTTAATGGGGTATATCTATCTTTAATGTAAAGGACCACAAAGATTAATAACTCTTACCATGTGATTCATCATGTGAACCATCATATTAAAGAATGGTGGTGGGAAGAACATTTCCAATTCACATAATAGGTTGTTAATTTACTTTCCAATAGATTGAAATTTCATTTGGTTTGTCACATTGCATCATTTTTTTTAAAAGAAATTTTTGATTGTTAATTTATCACTTAAATTATTTAGATGAATTGAAGGTAAATATACCAGAATTGGATCTTGAATCTAAACATGAAATTTCATTGATTTCATACCCTTTAACATAAATTTATTAATTTAAATTATATTCTTGTAATTAAATCAGTACACCTCTAGAACCATTACATCATTAATGAAGTTGAAAAACAGATACCTCCCCTTCCTAGAAAGACTCTAAATAGTGGGAGGAAGAAAAATCTATTTTCACCCTCCACTACACTAACTCTTCCTGAATTCCCATGTCAATATTGTGTAACCCAGCCTTACTTCCTTATATTTCTTTTCTAGTTTCATTTAGTATCATCCCAATGACATTATCAAATACATTTCTTCAACATTCACAGCATGAATAAAATTCTGGACGTACATAAAAATTCCATGATAGTAATTCCAAAAAACTTATTGCATTTTCCAAACAGTTTTTATAAGGTTTTTGGAAAGTGTGGTAAAAATATTAGTTTTTATTTATTACAATTTTACAAATATATTATCACTAATTAGTGGTAATGGTGCTTCAAATTCATCTAAACTCCCATTAAATGATGTCATCCATGATCAGTACTTATGTCTTTGTGGTATAAATCTACAATGCCCTAAAAACTCATTCATTGATGAATGTTTCCACCTTAATTATAGTGTCCCTTGTTCAAAAACAGAAAATCAAGGAGTTCCATTAATGTGGTATATAATTAAAAATATTCATACGAAGGAAATCCATTTATCTTCCCATATAACATGGCTCTCAATTTGAAATTTTCATTTTTGTAATCATCATACAATATAATAATTGAATCCCACAATAATTTTGAATCATTGATCAATGTATCCAAATAAACATCAATATCATTTCTCTTTTTTTTTTGATGTGATATAAGCTTAGATAACATAATTTATTTTTTATTAATGTATAACAATGGTGGATGTTATAATTTACAGACATAATCATCCATGTACTATGAGAGAAGATGTGAAAACCAAAAGGCTTCACTCCATCTATTAATAGTTCAATACAATGGTTTCTCATCTCAATTCCAAATACATGATACTCATGATCAATTCTCATCCACTGAGTAGACACTTCTAGGTGATGAATATTATCATATTCTATTATTATATCAATATTTCAAACAATTTCAATTTTGTCTCCTCATTGTCATATAGGCATATAAACCATGGAATAATTAGAAAGTATCAAAAATCATAGGACCTGATTCATCGTAATTGTATCAAGAAAAACCACAATATGGGAATTCTATAATTGATTATTGTTTTTTATGAAATAGTATACAATCATTTTGAAAGGCATGTATTCTATCAGAGATCATATGCATTGAACATAGTTTTTTTTAGCATTTATGTTCAACTTGGAAGCTCATTTTTTTTGGGATCATATCATTCAAGTGAGCTTGTAGTTCGGAAAAAATAACATCACTCCATCTATTTTTAACTATAAAATTATATATCTTTAGAATGGAAAACAATGTTTCATATTCATTACAACCAGTATATAATATAATATTCGAACAAATATTTGACTTCATAAATAATTTTGGGCAATCATGAAGTTCATCTTCTTCTATAAATATCATTTCATTAATATGATCTTCATCATAATTCACACTTGTAATCACATCATTGATATATAATTATTCATTGCCCTATTTCTAATCATATAATGTGGTCCAAAAAACACATTGTTATCACAGTCACTAGATATATTAAATTTTTCCTTTGTTTATTCAAACATTTATAACCTCAATATATTCTATGAATGATCATGTATTTTTCCAACTCCTCGGGAATAATGGGTCATGAATAACAATGACATAAAGGAAAACAAAGTATTTTAAAAGGGTCATATGCAAGATAGTTTTCAAAATTCATGATCACATTCACCACATCCTTAGACTATTTTTTCATACGATTTACAGTCAACATTTTTCGATTCATACCCATCCTATTTCATATAGTAATACAAATATTTAAAAAATACCCAAAAATTACTTTACCATGAGGGGAAACCAACACTTGAATGTTTCAAATAATATTATCATGCTTTGAAGGAAATGGGAAATCAATTTTTTTAAAATAATTACTCAATAGGTGGTAGGTGTTACCCTCTAAATTCATCCACAATGATCATTTATACCTAGTATGGGATGACTACTAGGTAGGGTAGTTTTAGAAACATATGTGAATTTACATAATATAAGGAAGTGAAAATTAAGAATCTAAATGAAATAATTACTATTATAGTGTTGAATCTAATAAGGTTGATAGTTGTCTCCTTAAATCTAAATGATCCTATGAGGATGAGTTAGTGAATAATCTGACAACATTTCTTATTTTGTTGTCTAGGGTTGAAAAAAAGCAGGAGTAACCAGATATATACAAGGGTATACATGATTTTTAAAATTGTGAGAAGCCTCAGCTGGATGGTGTTACATGCACTCATGTTGAGATAGCCATTTTAGTTTCAACATTCAATTAAATCCTTCAATTCATCAATGAAAAAAAAAATTTGGTTAGTTGACTAAATTTTAGTAGCTCTTAGAATCTTGTGATTCCAAGGTTGTGGTAGTGGGTTCTGGATTGACATCATATGGTTCAGATATAGTTTTTTACATTCCCATTGAATGGTTTTATTATCAATATATTTTATATAGATTTTGATATTTTTGGTATCTAGGTGGTCTCTGAATGATAAATTGTCTTATATATATAGATATCAACCATTATCCTTACACATGTTTTCATTTATAAATATAAATATAGCACATCCCCTGGAATTTATAAATATTGATAACACACAATGTTTTGAAACATGTTTTATCATGTATTTTAGAAGGAAAAATAAATTAGTTACTTGTGAGGGCTTGAAAATTGCTGATAGAGAATACTACATTATAAAAAAATAAACGAATCATTTCACTCAAATTTTAAATAAAAAAACTCTATTTTAATATCAATTTGAAATTTAAAATTTCACTTATAAGTATCATCATTGAAATAAAAAATATCATAATCATTCTGAAACATCATATAATTCCTATTTATTATCATTAAAACCAATCAGTCACCCATAAAATCACATTTACAATATAAAACACCAATAAATCTTTTCTTTAGAAATCATTGGTACACTTTTTATTAGTTTTTAAAAATAATTTTCACCACTAAAAAACATGTTACCCTATATTTAAATTCACTTTTTACAAAAATGTTTACAAATTAAAAAAATTTATTAGAAAATCAAATACTAATTTTATTTTTAAACATCTATAGAATACTCACAAATAGATTTCAAAACAAATACTTGTCCATTTTAAAAAAATTATAATACATTTTATAGAATCCAACACCCATTTTTAGGTTTATCTCACCTATTATATAGTATAATATTTGAACAAATTTACATATGTATTTTTATAAAAAATATATAAAATATAATCAATATTATTTGAAACCCATTTTGATAATAGAAAATATAGCTATCGAATATAGTAATCGATTCAAAAATAAAAAATGATAACATTATATTTTTAAAAATATATTTCAACACTGAAATAAAATATAATGAATAAAATATGATTAATGTTTCCAGTAAATGAGAAAAATAAAATGGTCACATTGAATGTATCACAGTCCAAAAGTGATAATGTCACCAAGAAAATTGATTTTAAAATTTTCAAAACTAGAAATTAGGATATGAAAATGATCCAAAAAATATTTAATTATAAATAAAAATATAATAAATTACCATTTTTAATTTGATGGAATCATTCAAACTATATTTGGATATATTTTATTCAATACAAAAAATCAATATTAATTAATTCAATTATAAAATTATTAAGGAATATTACAGAAAAAAACTATTATTTAAACAAACCAAAAGTGTAAAACCAATTTCGATTCAATGTATTTATATAAACTAAAATATAAGATATACATGAAGAATTAAAATGGACTCCATAGAAAACAATAGGTTGATAAACCAATAAATAATGAAAGAGAGAATATGATGATTTTTGGCATTTAATAAAAAAATCTGTCTATGTAGATAGGGATGAATAATAATAGGTTTCTACTATAAAAATATTTTTGACTGAAATAAAGAAGAATAAATTAAATAGAAAACCCATAAAAAACGATTCACTCTACATATTTCGTTTCTCTCTAAGTTTCTACTCTACTTTTAATGATTCTTGGAAGAAACATAAACCACATCCATCCTTGAACATTTTTACTATCATCCATGAAATAAAATACATACCAAAATCATAGACATGAACATAACCATAAATTTTGAGGTGTTAATAGATTAGTTAGGTGGTGGATAGACATGGAACGAATGTATAATGTAATCCATTTAGCTAGGTGTTGTGGAAGTTATGATGGGTGGTGAGATGTGGTAGAGTGGTGCAATACATGGCTACTCGGTGAATACAACATTATAGTGGCGTCAATGAAAAAATTCAGAGGTGAAAATGGATATACTGGCACATATAATTGATTTCGATAGGATAGACTAGTCAAGAAAATAGATGTAGGGCAAGAGCAGCGGCAAGAGTACGGTTAAGTGAGAAAGGTGACATGAGTAGTGTTCTACGATAACATGAAGGCATGAGAGAGGAGACTCTTTTGGGTTCCTTTTAAAAGATCAGGTAGTCCTTCGAACAATGCATTCAAATAAGCCATGGATAAAGAGATGTTTTTTCAGTGCAAAATTAGTAAGCACTGATAAAACTACTCTTTTTTAGTGCTAAAAAGGAGCTGATAAAATGATTTTTTATCAGTGATAAAAAAGTTCATATAAAGATCAAATTCAAACAATATATTTATTTATTAATAATTCATTGTTATAAATAAATATATATAAACATATTTCCAAATATTGATAAATATCTCAATATATTTATAAATATATTTATATAATTATATATATTTATATAATTATATATATTTATATAATTATATAAATTTTTATTATTATATATATTTATGAAAATTATAAATATTATTAATGTATCTTTTTATAAATATATTTATTTATAATAGTAATTAAAATTAAATAAATTATTAGAAAATTTATATAATTTTCAATATATATATATATATATAATTATTTATAAATTTATTAATATATATTTATATATATTAATAAAATTATAAAGACTATATATATTATTAGAATATCTTAATTTCACTCAAAAGGTTCCGGAGATAGGAGATCTTGTTCTGAAACAATTATTAGAAATTAATGATGACAAACGAGCAAGGATGTATGGGGTTAAACAAATAGAAAATCACTCATTCCTAATTGAATGATAAAAATGAAGGGAATCAAACAACCCCATAATCATGATCAGAGATATCATTCATAGATTCCCACTCAAACTGAAAAATAATTTGATGGAAGAGCTCAAAATAATTCTCCCTATGCTTTTGTTGCTCCATAGTGAGATGAATCATAGCTCGTCCATGACCTCATGATGCAACATCATCACGACCACCTCCTCAGCCACAACATTTTGGATGAAGACCCTAATTCAAATATTTGGGTTGCCTCCATACATCACAGTGGACACACTCCTAATGCCCACATCTTGACCCAGATGCCAACATACCGGTATCCTCCTCCATTGCCTCATTCCCTCTGAGGGTGAAGTAAACTACGTGAGCATTTGATGAAACATCTGGACCATCTTGTAGATGATCTACCTTGAGGGTTAAGGTGATCACCCATCCTTTATTAGCATGAACATTGAGAATTTGTTTATTTTCAATCATTCCAATCAGAAGTGAAGTATCATTATTCATTGTATGTCCTTTGGAACCCAGGGGATCCTCCTCATTTGCAGCATCCACATTGGGTGAATAATGATTTCTACATGAATCAACGTTTAAAGTTTCTTTACCTAAGTCAATATTAGCAGCGAAATGTTTTTCTGGAACAGCCTCATCAGCTCCATCCCTACCAGCTAAGGGTTCACACTATTCATGAGTGGCCCCCTTCACTTCTCCAGTTGCATATATTTATTCCATTGACTGAACTATAATACTTTTTATAATCCTGATTTCATCAGATTACTGCATCTTAGCTACATTCTCGTTTTTAAAAATATCACCCAATAATCGACCGATATGATGCTCATTTAAAACTTTATTTTTTTAAACAATTTTTAGAGGAGTATCTTTAGAAAAATCATTTTTATGCGTTTCATAAATCTTCTCAGGCTCTACCACCTGAACATGCTCAAATTGAGCTGCATTTATTTCCACATCCTAAGGTAATTTCATAGAAGACTTGTCAATCCCATTATAGGGGGATTTTACTTCTATAGGTATTATGAAACGTGAGCTTCTATCACATCCTCAAATGTAGCAATAATCACAAACAAGAGATATTTACTAATGTATAATTATATATATAATATATATTTATTCTTTAAATATATTTATTATAATTATATAACTATATAAATATATATAATTATTTATAATTTCATAAATACTTCTGTTAAAACTATATATTTATAATTTTATAATTAAATATTTAAATTAGAAAATTATTACTAATTTTTTAAATAGACATATTATATAAATGCCTAGAATATTTTAAATTTAAAAAATTAATAAATAAAAATGAATAATTTTTATTCATATAAATTTAAAATATATTGAAAATATACATGTTCAATAAGTTAATAAATATGTAAATAAATATTAAAAAATAATTATTTATATTTTTAACATTATTAATAAATATGTTATAACAACTGAATGATTTAAATTTAATAAATTAAAATAATACTAAAAATGGAATTTGAATCATTTACGTCAATTACATACAAAAAAATGTACACAAACACATCTACAAAAACATATACATTCACAGATGTATATTATATAATTATTTAAATAAAATCATAATATAATTTATTTATGTCAACTATATATGCATTTTGTAATCAGTGTACATAAATAAACTGTTGAAAATTTGGAATAATATAAATTTGAAAATTTTTTATTTATATAATTATAAAAATAAAATACATTTTTTATTTAATGTTATAAAATTCGTATTTATATATTACTTTGAATATATATAAATCTACATATTGTACTATAAATCATATTTAAAAATATTAAAATGTATTTATTTATATTTATATTAATAAATAAAATTGTTTGTAAATATTGGTTTATAATTATAAACTTATTTATATAATTATATATATTTGAAAAATTATATAAAAATATATATTATAAAATAATTATATATAATTATAAATGTAAAAATATCTTTTCATTTACAAATATTTATTATTATTTAATAATAATTTGAAATTTATTTACTTATTTAAAATTTTAATTAAGAATGAATATATTTATAAATTTTTGTATATAGGTATAAGTTTTTTTATGAAATTATATATATTTATATTATTTTTTTTATATTATTACTTGTATTTATATAATTATATATATGTATATATATTAATTAATTAATATATAATTATATATAATTATAAAAGGATTGTCGGTGTTTGATGTAATTTTATTACCAAGAAACTACTATATATATAATTATAAGTATAACAATTGTATTTAATATTTTTGTATATAATTATAATTTTACACTTATATATATATATATTAAAACATATTTGTTATATTAATATATTTATTACAATTTTATAATTATTTAAATATTTATATGTATATATATTTAAAATTGTAATTATCAGTAAAAATAATTATAAATGTTTTTATTTAATAATAAATATATTTATATAATTATATATATTAACCTAATTGTATATATTTATTAATATATAAGTATATATAATTACAAATATAATAAATATATTTATTATTAAATTATGTTGTTTTAATTTTATAATTTTTTTAATACATTTAAATTTATGTATAATTCTAGTTATAAATATATATACTTATTAATTTTTATATATAATTATATGTATTATTAATATATATAAAATAATTTTATAATTATATATTTTTATTTTTATTTATTTATCTATAATTTAATGCATGTTTTTTAAAAAATTATATACGTAGTTTAATTATTAAAAAATATATATTAATATATTATATTTATATTATTTATATAAATAAATTTTTTAATTAATTTATATAAATAAACATTATTTTTTGAATTTAAATATGATAATTATATATTTATATTTTATATTTTATTACAAAAAAAATTATCAGCGTTTAAAACATCACTACTAAAGAACCACCTTTATCATCGCTAAAAATTCACTATTATAGTGTACACATTTATCTACATTTATTTGCGATCATAAATGTCAATGTTATCAGTGCTTTTAACTACCCTAAATAAATGTGCCCCTTTTATCCGCACATTAAGTTTAGTTCTCCTAAAACTCGGTGTTGGGTAAGGTGTTATCTATGGTAATGCTTATTTGGTGTGCAGAATGTATGGGTTGTTCCCATATAACATCAAGCCGGAACACTCTATTAATGTGGAGAATAGGGTGCACCCACTAGTGGTGTCCTCAACGATGAACCATTTTATTGACAATGTCAGTGGTTAGTGAATTCATTTTGTTTAATGTGACATGGTATCCAATTTTGTAGGAAATGCTTTTTGGCAGAGATTTGGGAATACTAACATATGGTGGAAGCATTTATTTTTTATCAAGATCATGTATTGAGGTGCGCTAGGGCTAGTATATATTGGATGAAAGTGGTTGTTTCCTTCCTAGAATGTTGTGTGCCTTTTTTTAGAGAACAAACTTGTAAGAAAAAGTAAGTGTGTGTGATAGTGATTCAAAAATGGGATTTTTTTTGGGATATTCCTTATAAAATTATTTTCATTTATATTTAGGTGAATAAAATAGCTTATGGTGGGTAAGACATAGTGGAACAAAATTTTCTCAAATCAAGACATAAGTCTATTTTGATTTTTTGTACCCCGAGACTGTAGGACCCTAGGACACCCTGAGTGGGGAGGGGTGAATCAGGGTGTCAAATTTTTCTTTTTAAATTAAAGGATCTTGTTCCCACGTTAGTAGGAACTAGTTGAACCTGTGTGATGGATATGATCAGTAATCAAACATTCTCATTAAAAAGAGGTGACACAGCAAATTTTATTTGGTTCACCACTAAGGGCTACGTCCAAGGAGCATACGCCGACTAGTTGTCGGTCGTACCTAATTCCACTAATCTTCACTAGATGTGGATTACAATGGTTCAGGAACAGTCACTCTGTCTCAGGCTCACTGCCTTTACAATTGTTCAGGGATAGCTCACTCCATCCCTTGGGTCACTCCTACTAACTCCCCCTGGCTCACTTCCCCTGCTGAAGTCACACTCAGTTTATAGACGTGAAGGTCTCTTCAATAGATTTTCATTGAAGTCTTTGTCTCCTCTTAGCACGAGAATCTGCTTGCATCAAATACCAGAATTGATGCACTAGAACACACAGAACCACTGAACCAGATAACTAGAACGTGTAGACAAACTTCACTGACAATTGTGCGTAACAGCTACCCTTTGCGTGCAAACCCTTCCTATTGCACACAAACTTTACTTTTCACGCGGAAAAATATTACGTGTAAAGACCCCCCCCCTTTTCTGCGCAACTGAACCTCTTATGCGTGAACCCAATTTTCACGTGAGACTCTTCATTTTTCGCACATCCTGAAATTTTCCTCGCAACTCATAATATTTCACGCAAGCCCCTTTATGAGATCCTTCTTCACGCATCAGACCACAGATCTTCACTAAGTCTTCAACCGTACGGAATGAACGGGGTCACCTCATATTTATAGTCGTCTGAGACCCCCGCGTGAAAAAACCCCTTCGGCGCGAAAACCTCTCATCTGGCGCGTAATTTTTCACGCAGTTATCGTTTTCCGTGCACCTCTCCAGATATTTCACGCAGCCCATGACTTTTCCATTTTTTGACGTTTTAATTCGGAAACACTGTTTGCATGAAAAACTTCGCTCTTCAATTTCACGCACCACACTGTTTTTTGCGCCCAACTCAAGTATTTCGCGCACATCCCTTATTTTCCGCGCACCACTTCCTCTTTGTGCGCACATCCTTTTGCCGACAATCCATGTCTTCATTTTCCGATTTTGAGGCCCAAAAATTTGGCAAACACTGGGAAACAACGCCACCTTCAATTCTATTGTCTGCTTGAACTGTATGATCACTTTGGTGGTACACATTTGGAACATCCACTAAGGATTGACAACAAACACAAACCAAACACCAATGCCTGCATAGAATAGCCATGGTTCCAACAGAGACCTCTCTAGGGGTAAAATATAAAATTTCCCATTACATAGGACCTCAAATAAAATTGATGGTTATGTTGATTAAATGGTGTTTTTAACTACATAATGAGGTTTTGTCAACATGTGGGGAGTACGGGGACACGATAGAAATATATTAGGACTAAAAATATCATATTTAGCTCATTTTAACATATTCTAAAAAATTATGCTTCTCAATTTAAATAGTGTGTCTGATGGGATAACAGACACATAAATAGCATCGAAAAAATACATCTTATGCTAGAAGTTCAATAATTTTGGTACTATTAATGGTACTCTTTGATAAACCATCATGGATAGATAAATTAGTTTATTTTATTAAATTAATTATTTTGTTAATATGTCTCTACCTATATATTTAATCTGGTATTTTAATCACCTTCTCTAATTATACTATACCCACCAAAATCACATGAATTATAGATCATGATTGATTTTAAGAGTAAAATATAATAAAAATGGAATAGAATAATTCCTCCTTGGGATCATCAATAAAAATGGGTCTAAGCATGATCTTGGTTGATAATCAATCCATTTTTTAGATCTGTATTTTTATTATATAATTCTCCATTCTTTGTGATTCAATTATATAACTGTGAAATAAATCTCTATAACTCATGTTATAAATGATATTATTTTTAGTTAATATAATTCTCTATAAATAACAATTTAAATCATCCAAAAATTGGTACATGGGTTATAAACTATCATGGAATGAAATATCATGTTTAAGATTGTTAAATCAATCTTATTCATTTAATGTAAAAGTTGTTTGGGTGGTGTTTGAGTGGAAAACCGATTAATCCAACATCTATAAGCCTAGGGTTTGAGTCATTTAATTCACCATGTGGGATTTAAGATTTGAACACTAACGCAGGTGCTGGAATAGGAGGAAGATATGGGGACATGATGCATGATGATAGTAAAGAATGCTTGATATTGGAAAGGGCTGTAGACACATGGACATGCTGATGTAAAAAGGTGCTTTGAGAAATCAAAACGAATAGGCCTTCGGTCCATCCATTATTGGGCCTATGGGCCTATAATATATGAATAAATAGGGATATATTAGTGTTTGAACATTGTGTGCTTTGAACTTAGTTTCTGGTCAATGTGTTTATGGTGTGTGTTTTAATGTAATTATTCACCAGGAACCTAATATATATATATATATATATATATATTGTGAGAACTTGTTTATGGATTGGTGAAGGAAATAAATTTTTTTCTCCTTTTCCCACTCTCATCATTCATCCCATTATATTTTCACTTATTTATAACGTTCACATGTTTTTGATGGGCCACCATCCCATGTGTTAGCCCAATGTAGCAATGGGTTGTGGGAAGGTCAGTGTGTGGGAAGGGGTGGAATTGTAGTGATGATATTGATGTTGGAATCAGGGCATAAAGAAGTAAAATGAAGGATATGGAAATGGAAGTGTTCTTGGAAGAATAAGGAGGGCGCAACAAGTTGAGTGAGAAGGTGTGATGATGGCTCGGTATGTACATTGATGCAGGGAAGAGGGTTATCCATTTTAGCGCATGAAATAGCATTGTTAAATTCCATACTGCTGTAGTTTGCGATAAAAATTACAACACAATGCAGAAAATAATCCTACATGAAAACACACATGTATAAAAATTCATAATTTAATTTAAATAAAATTAATATGAAAAATTTTAAAAAACATTATATTGTACACATTTCAAACAATATTTTGTATAATTAATGTACAAAATCATTTAAAAACAGAAATTTTCCATTGTCTTTGGCACCCATGACCCCCTCTTAAAAAATGTTGATCATGGTATTAGTTTTCAAACAATCCAACCCATCCTGAGAAAATTGATCCACCTGTATATGAAAATAATTCATTTCATAATAATACTATAAAAACTATACATTAAACATAAATATGAAAAAATATATTAATAAAATGACAATTAAAAAAAAGGACACACTCAGAGTAATACTGTTCACACCATATGTCAGATTGAGTTGGGCCTGATTCCTACACATCAAAAATTACATATTGATCACTATGATAAGGTATTGAGCAAATACAATTTTTTTTCTCAATTTTGAGAATGTCACACGTCTTTTTTACTAAAATGGAGTTTCAAACTGTAAACAATCACTTTGAGGCATATTGATCACATCATGCATTGGTTTGATGTGAGATAGTTTTTTTCACATCACAAGTGAATTTTTATTTTTTTCCCTTGAATATCAAGACAATCCGAGCACAATTTCTTGATTATCATTGAGTGATATTTTTTAAAAACTGATGTGTAAATTTTATATAATTAACAAACACTTTTATTCATAACAGGTACACCATGAATTGGATTGAGGTGAGGTATATGTCTACATGTCAAAAATGACATATTAATGATTATCCAAAAATATCAAAAGAATTTCATTGAATTGTCATGGTTATGAGTAAGCCACTATTTTTTTATCATTTAAATTTTAAATAATATTACATACTTGTAGTCATACTGGTTACACCTTGTATAGGATTTAGGTGTAGTTGATTTCTACTAGTTACAATTGATTTATGGATCATTTTCCTAAAGTATTAAAACAATACAAATGTGTTTTTCTTGTTTTGACTATGTCACTAGTGTTTTTTACTAAACTTTCATTTTAAAATGAAAAACCAAACATTTAGTCATACCAGAAACATAATGTGTCTCTTTGATGTGAGATTAAATTATACACATGAAAATAGTCTTATGAATTGTTTCCCTAAATTAAGAAGACAATTACAGTTTTTATTCATGGTTTTCAGTGATTACCTCGTATTTTGAACTAAAATATCAATTTTAAACTGATAAAAAACAAATTGAGTCATACTGGGAACATTGTGTATCGAATTTATGTGAGGATAATTTCTATATATCATAAATGTATAAAGCACGATTTTCTTAAAGTATCATAACAATATGAATGAGTTTTCACAATCATGAGTATTTCAGTTGTCCAATTTACTAAAATTAATGTTAATATTATAGAAAAATACACACATTGATCCACATCATTAACATTGAGTGTTAGATTGAGGTGAAACTGATTCCTACACTTCAAAAATGAATTATGGATCATTTTTATAAAGTATAAAAACAATATGAATCCATTTTACCATTTTTGAGTATGTCAGATGTGTTTTTCACTAAAATTTAATTTTAAACTGAAAACATGCACTTTGAGTCATACTGGTCACATCGTCTACTAGTTTGATCACATACTGATTCCTACAGTTTCAAAATTTATTATGAATCATTATAATGAATGAAATAAATAATATGAATGAGTTTTCTTAATTTTGGGTATGTCACTTTTTTTTCTAAAATGCCGTTTAACTAAAATCCCACACTTTGAGTTATACTATTCACATCGTGTATCAGTTTTTTGTGAGATTGATTCTTACACATAAAAATGGATTATGTAATATTTTCTTAAATAATCAGGAAAATTAGAGCATTTGTTTTCTTCGATTCATTAAATTACATATGTTTTGAACTGAGATATCAATTTAAAACTCATAACAGACACTTTGAGTCGTACATGTCACATGGTGTATTAGATTGAGGTGCAGATAATTCATACAAATAAAAAATGACATATTGACCATTTTAATATCGTTTAAAAATAATTTAAATTTTTTTCCTTGTTATTGATTATGTCAGTTCCATTTATAATAAAATAAATTTCATTTTTAACTTTAAATATTGACTTGATGTAATATGTGTAACACCATGTGTTGGATTGAGGTGAAGATTATTTATACATATCACAAATTTATTATGGATTGATGTTATAAAGTATCAAAACACTCTAAATGTGTTTTCTTGATTTGTAGTATGTCACTTGTCTTTTTTAATAAAATGTCATTTTAAACTAGAGTCACGCACATTGAGTTATACTAGTCACATCATGTGTCGTTTTGATGTGAGACTGACTCGTACACATAAAAAAACCTTATAAATTTTATATTAAATTATCATGTCAATTAGAGTTTGTTTTATCAGTTTTCAATGAGTGACATACTTTTTGAACTAACATGTCAATTTTAAAATAATAACAACAGATTAGAGTTATATCATGTATATTTTGTGTTGGATTGGTGTGAGGAAAATTAATAGACATAAAAAATTAATTTGTGAACATTTTTATAGCGTATCAAAACATCATAAATGTGGTTTCCCTATTTTGAGTATGACAATTGCCTTTATTACAAAAAATAATTTCAATTTTTAATTAAGAGACATACTTTGAGTCATACCGAGCACACCGTGTATCATATTGAGGGGAAGATGAATTATATATTTCAAAAATGACTTATTGATCATTGTACTAGTTTATAAAAACAATATGAATTCATTTTCTTATTCTTGATTATGTGATGTTTGTTTTTAGGAAAATTATAAATTATAGACTAATAACATACATTTTTAGACATAACAAGAGCACTATGATTCAGATTAAGGTTTATCTAATTGAGTATGTGATTAGTGTTTTTCATTCAATTGTCTTTATCATGCCATAAAAAAGGGAACATTTTCTATTTGGATGGAAGAGGAAACCCCATGATGCCTGAAACATCCCATTCAAATGAACAATGTTCTCTATTTTTTAGCTTGTTGTAGAACGTTTAATGAAAATATGACTATCCAAAACATCTATAAAATAAAAAATAATTATTATATATTTTGTTTAATTAAATTAACTTTTAATAGTACATAAACGGTGAAAAAACTAACAGAATAAGAAATAAGGATTCACCTTTTCATGAGTGCATCATCCGTATTGAGTGCATGATCATAATACATGAGTTTATTATCCATATAAACAAGGTAATTTCTTCATGATATTTTTAAAAAATAAAAAATTAATTATCAGATAAAAATGATGAGGAAAATTACTAAATTAATGTTGATAAAATTAAGGGAAGAACAAGTTTATATGTTGTATAAAGTGAAATATTCATGATATATGTGTACATTCTAACACAGAGTATACTACCTAGCCATTTATAAAAATATATATTTCATCTTGTGAATATAAGGAATATATGAAGTCATGTTATTTATAGTTAAATATAAATCCAATAATGATTAATGAATATTTTAAATGAAATATTAATTATCTTTGAAAACTCGCCTTCAAGGATTCTAACTTGTTGATAGTAAATGATATCTATCATAAATTATCAATCATAATGACCACAATATTTTACATTGGTTTGATTTAGATAATTCATAATGATTGAAAAAATTATTTTGTTTTGATTTGAGTTTTTATAGTGAAATTTAATTTTATATACCCTAAAACTTATTCACTGGTATAGATTTATTGGCTCATTATATGCAGGGATTGTCCTCATGCCATGATTTTGATGATTTTTAGTCATCGCCCTAACCAAAAAACAATTTTCATTAAAACATAATACAAAATATCTAACTTCATGTTTATTTCTAAAATGTTGAATTTAGTGTATTAAAAATTGAAAAATTTCATCACATGTCGTCTATCATTTTTTGGGTATCCGCGAAATAAATCCAAAAAATAAATCACTTGAATATCCAAATTGACCAAAACAAGTAATCAATGCACCTTAAAATTAATAAGTAAGGAAAGGAAGGAATTTGTTTTTGGTATGACAAAATTTTTGAGTTTTACCTCGATATCATTGGTCACATGAAACTAATGGATAAGACAAATACACCCTCATTTTTCAATCATTGGTATTTCCCCCAAAATGATGGATATAGTATATGCCCACGGTTTAGGGAATCAAGGCTAGTTATGTCATCATTATAGACCTATATCCATGATTCCTATACAAACTATGGGTATATGACACATGGATTTTTTCATGCCAACGGTTTCAATAAAACTATGGGTATATCTATTGTTTAAAGAAAACTTATTTCATTTGTTTTTAGAACCGTGGGTATAAAGAAGTGCTTGGATTTGTAAATAGCACCACCATAGCTTTTTTCAGCTCTGTAGCCAAAAAATTAGATAAAATGTACAATAAATATTCCATATAGTACAAATTTTATGCATTTATCATCCAATGAGTAACTTGTAGTAGTTTTAAATTCATATAACATAATAAATCATAAAAATACATCCATAAAAATAAATAAATTAATGTCATTATTGAACTACACAAGTTATCTTCCTTCTAAGATCAAACTGGAGGGTATCAATATCTCCTCCATCATCAATTTCATCATCCTCAACATAGTTAACATCATCCACAGCAACAACATCCTCACCAACATCATCATATGGTGCTGATATATCAAAAATAACATCATCTCCACCACCTTCTGCTTGATCACCAATGGGAACCTCATTGGAATCATTCGACAAACCATGTAAAGAATGCATCAATTCAATATATTATTCAATAGTAGTAGAAACCTATGAAGAAAGTGATTGAATTATAACTGACATAGATTTCATGAATTTTTCAGTGATCATCTGGCATATTTAAATCTAATGTTAACTTCTTTCGTGCTTCTATAAAGCTATTTTTTTGTTTAGCTACTTCTTCATGAGCACTCTGTAGGATGGGGGTATGAGATCCATGAGATGATCCTGATGAATACCAATGCTTGAAGGGGATAAGGGTTTTCCCAGGTCGAAATCAGAGTCTTCTCTAGTAGTCATCTACATAAACATGGCTCAAGTGATCATTCATCCCAAAGTTATCATCTTCTTTGTTATCAGGGGACTTTAGGGAGGTCTGCTGAAAATATAAATATGGCATTTAATTTGTAATTTCATATAAATATTTTAAATATAAATACCAAACAATATTTTTTTGTGTTTGTACATTTACTGCACTTCCATCTTTTTTCTTCCTTCTTGAGAAAAATAATTTAGCTCGAGGTAGATGAACCTAGATGCCCAATATAGTTTGTTTTAACTGACATTGATTAATATTCACATATTAACAATGTAAACATTTTATAATCCGGAATAATAATAAAATTGAATAACTGTTAAATGAATGAAAAATTCATAATTAATGCGATAAAAATCAAAGAAAATTCATATATAAATGAAAATCATATACACATTATAATTTTAGTTACTCATTATGAACATTAAATAATATTGAATATGAATGATTTATATTTATTTCATAATATGAACTCGATATTTTTCATTATATGGTCAATAGTCCATTTGGCCTATAGGCCAATTAGCCATTATCCCTAATGGCATAATGTCCCATTGGCCTATTGTCTTAATGGCCAATTAATCTAAATTTGTAATGTATAATTATTGGTCTTATAGGAAAATTGGTTGTTAGGCCTAATGGCATAAGGTAAAATTGGACATTAAGTCTAATTAACCAATTGGCCATTATGCCTATTGTACAATTTTCTATTAGTCATCTATGCCCAATGTCGAATTATCCAATTAGGCATAAGAGCTAATTCTCCAGGAGGCATAATGTTCAATTTTCCAGTTGGCCTAATGTTCAATAATCCTATAGGCCTAACGAACAATTTTCCTATAGAACTAAAGTTCAATTTTTTTATAGGACTCATGGAAAATTAACTAATATGTTTGATAGGGATATTGGAAAATTGGGTCTAATGTACTCAATTACGATGGATGTAACGATGAATTAAAAATTATTAAGTTGATGTAAATTATTTTATTTCAATCTAGTGTGATAATTCAAGTACTAATAAAATTTTAAAAATATATTTCCTTCTTTTAATATCATCTAATATTTAAATAAAGTAATATTTCATGAAGTAAACATTTTAACCATGTATATTTTAGTTTGAAAATTTGTCAATAAATAAATTGATTGTGAACATCATGAAAAAGGAACTACCCAAGTCTGAGTTTGAGTGGCAATGGTTGGCTCCTAGAGTCCAATTATCTCTATATAACTAGATGATTTGTATAATTTACACAATTTACTAATGATATTTTCAATTTTATAAATCTATGGTGACTCTATTTGATTTAAAAAATTAAATTTATCACAATATATTATGAAATTTTAGGGAAATATTCATTAGGGTTCTTGAAAATGGGTGAGAAGGTATATATGATGTTCTTATCAGAAGTTTTCCCCTATTGGTAATGTATATAGTCGGTACTTCTCTTTCCAATTAGAAAATATAAGGTATCACATGTTAATTTTCTATGTTGTGGGAGAGTATTTGAATGATTATTTATATTAAATATCATGGTCTATAGCTGTTGAAGAGCATGAGGATTGAGGATTTATTTTCATAAGATAACTTTTTAACTCTTTTTTATCATGAAAAACATAACTCATTTGGGAATAAAGTGGATGACTAATGAATCAAGGATTCACTATCTAAGGGATTGATTCCTCATAGTAGGTTTCAAATTTTTTAAGAAGCTATAAATTAATAATGTGTTAAATTTAATTCGAAATTGTTATTAACAAATCCAAAATATATGATAAATATAAAAATAACATTTGTGTATTTTTTGATTATGTTAATTGAAAAGGATATGGGAAGATTTTAAAAAGAAAATAAAAGGGATTGAGAAAGGTTGGATGTGTTTTCGAATAATCATGGAGAATATTTTTCTAAAATACATTAGTTACACTTTGAAAAAATGATTCACACCATACTTCGTGTTCCTAGTAAAATAAAAATGGTAGGGAGTTCCTTGTATATATAAGAGTCTTTAAAACCATATGTAAGGGTGTATATTTTTCACTAAGAAAAGAATAAATTTCATTCCATAAAACTCTATCATGTCCCGAATTGAATATTGAAGAGTAACATGTTCTACTAAATGGTATCATGAGGATGATTTCACACTATGATATGATCCCAAGGAATTTATGATCTAGAATGATTTGTAGTATTTTCGGAACCCACATTGTGGAATATAATTACAATTTTTATAGTTTAAATATGCGTTTTTTAATATAGTAAATGATTTACCAAAAATTTATCCTTGATTTATTCATAAATGTTTATTCATATACCATAAAAAATAAATTTTTATGTGATCACTTTTTATATTATGAGTGGGAGGATCATGCCCATGGAGTTTTAGTTTATAGGATTTTACAATCTTGGGGTCCAAGGGGCCACTCAATGATGAAAATTTTCATAGCATGTTTTTCAGTCAAAGGATAATTCTAAAACAAAATCCATGATTTGGTTCGTAGGTATGATATTTTAAATTAAGTTATTAATAATTATATTTCATAGTATATAGTATCATGCCATATTTTTTCTTGAATTAAATCAAATGATTTCATAGTGGAAAACAATTCATTCAAATATGTTAATGGTCTTACCAAAAAATAATCAATCCTACATAATTCATGATTCCAATTTCATATCTTTCACATGGAAGATCAAGGAATGAAATGAAACAACTTATAATGGTTTTGAAGATGTTATTTGGATTGATTTTAATCACCTTATGAAGGTAAATTAAATATAAAGTAGGATTTAATTGTGGATATTCATTAATGATAGTAGTTAGAAACCATTCACTTTAATATGGTGGATGATATATCATGGATCATGAGAGAGATACAAAAATTGTATGATGTTTATAGATTTTTTAGATGGTTTATGAAGAGGAAAAGGGATATCCAATAGTGTAATTCACTAGAGATTCATGTTGTTTATTCTATTTTTAATAGTGAATCATATTTATACACAACTACTGGTATAAATTCATAAAAAATTGTGATGTCCAAGAAAAAAGTGGACTAGTATTGAATTCTCTGAGTTGTTGGGAGGATAATGTTCATTTTACTACGAGGTTTTTAAACTTGGAGGTGTAGTGAATCCAAAAAGAAATATAGACACAATAAATGTTATTATTGTTTTAGGTGATTCATCATATCAATGTGTTATGATCCTTTGATTAGACATGTTTGGGTAAACCCATTAAAATATCTTGTGTCCCTCTATCATTTATTTTAGATATTCATATAAATCATGATGGAGAAGAGTGTTCTGGATAAAAGTTGAATAGGTTTAGTAGGGAGGTTTCATTGAGAAAAAACACGGACTAAAACTTTGAGATAATCAGTTTTCATAAGGTTCAATGAAATGGAATGAAAACATGTCCAAAATGTGTTAAAACATGGCACATTTTCCTTAAACATTGTTTCTAAAACCAACACATACTCATAGATTAATTAAAAAACTAATCACTGTTTCCAAAGAAAGTTATTCCAAAACTGTTTTGAAAAACTGATTTTACACATAACCAAATTGGATGGTTTCACCCTCAAAAACATACTCAAACTGACTAAACAAGGAATACCATATATAATATTTGACAAGCACATGAAAAATAATTATAAATAAAATAAAAATTAGTACAATATTTCAGAACTATAATGAATGATAAACATGACAAAAAATACGACTAAAAAAGAAAAAACTTGATCCAACTTGTTGTATGAAATGATGGTCTGATCACCATCCCCTCATAAAAATCAAGTCAAAAACACAATCCCAATAACCGTACACATCCAAGGATGAATAAAATGTATCCATCCAAAAATCCAATAGATGAAAATACATTCACAAGACATGGTGACTAAATTTCTACCAACATGTGTATGTTGGGTGTTATCAAAAGCCAAAATGATACCACTATGATTCCAATTCATTGATTTTTTACAAAAACACATTTGAAGACATCATATTGAAAATAGGATATCATTTTCACTTTAAATGAATTAGAGAAAAAAATTACAATATGTAGTTCATCAATGATCCTCATGATGTAAAAACATTTCTTGCAAATTGGTGATCTTTTAAAACAATGTAATTTCCAAGGGAAAAATCATGAAATAAAAATATTTAAAATTTAAAATTACACATGGTCTAAAACATTTCATAATCATTCTAATAACTAATTTCTCTATGAAAAAAGTTTATTTTTCCTTAAAATATTACACACCCCCACCCACCTCAGGGTAGGAAATGAAGTAAGGGTAAATAATCAAGTAGAAACATGATAAATAAAATGATGTAATAATACTAAAAAACATGGTTAATCTAGAAAAGGGTCAACGTACCATGAAATACCATCCAAGAAATGAACAATACAAATTAAAATCGATAAATGATTGATCCATAACAAAAATACCTATCCTTACATGAAATCATGATGTCTAACATGACCAAAAAATACTAAAAATGTGGAACTAGTTGTCTTTAGGGTACAATCATACATCTATAAAATTAACCACGCTATGTAGTCTCCTTAGTGAAGAACCAAAAATCAAGTATTTACATCTATCTAAGGGTGTTTATCCAATGAAAAACCATTTCTAGAATTAAAACATCCAACTACTACCCACATATTATGCTCAAAATTATCATGTAATAATAACTTTGGTAGACTATATACAATGACAATATCCAAAGATAATAAAAAGTCACTAAGGGTAACATCATTATCACATCCCTCCAACCACATGGACTACAATCAATGATACCCCAACATAGAAGCACAACATGCATCACATAACCAATCATCCATCACATGTATAATAAAAATATTAACAAATGAAATGGGGACCCAAAAGGGTACCATAAACGATCAACTCATAATAAGTTCCCAATTATGCCTTCACTTTTATACGTAAAATATGTAGAATTGGAAAAAAAATTAAAAACAAAATTCTATGAATAGAAAATTAAAAAAGGAAATTTATTCATCAATAATTATAAAAAAAATTCATATGAATCCTTCATTCACATTTTAAATCCAAAAATAACATCAAAATATGAAATACCTCTTGAAATAAAAAAAGCTAAACCACTATGGTAGCCTCATTTTTTTAATAATACAAAAAAAATGTGTTTTTAATTTTGAAAACAAACCATCAAATTTTAACAAATATATGGAGTTTATAAAAACCAATTTCCCATCAAGATACCATTTCAATCTGGAAATTACACCCATTTTCCTCATGAGAAACAATCAAAATAAATAAATATAATATAATATTGACCCAATATATATTTCACAGAAGGAATATTTATTCCAAATTATAATTTAGAAAACAATTATATCATTGTAACTCATGAATAAAAGAAAATGAAATAGAAACACCAAATCCAACCTAAAAAACATGTCATCTTCAATAAAACAGTAGAAAATTATTTAAAACCTATTGTGAAGACATAAAAGATGGGTAGAAAATATTACCTCTCAAATATTTCAACAAAACATATTAATATTAAGAACACATTGGATGGGTGGGTATGCCAAAATCATGTGAGGGGGATGGGGGTGGTCAAAATCACTTGAGGGGGGGTGTGGGGTGGCCAAAGTGGCCTGAGGAGGGAGGTGGGGTAGCTAAAATCTTGGTAGGGGAGGGAGAAGGTCGACCGAAGTCTCATGATGGGAGCGGGGATGCGCAGACGTGTGAATGGAGGTATGGTTCTAATGAGGATTAGGGCAGGTAGATCCCCAATGGGCTTCTAATATTTAGAAGTCTATACTAAAGGATTCGAAAAACATTTGGTATAGACAAAACTATTCTTATGGATTTTTAAAAACCATTTGTATAGGTTTTGGAAAGAAACTCTATACACATGGTTCTTCTAAAACAAGGGTTTTGATCTATTGGGATATTTTCTTTTTCTAATGGTGATAAGAGTTTGTCTTCAATATGTTTTCAGTCAAATGATGTGACAAGTTTTCCACTATTGCATCTGTTTGATCTGAGTCCAATTAGTTTAGTAATGTAGAAGTGATGTGAGGACTAATGAGTCTATATTTATGTTAATAGAGATTTCTATTCAAATAGTGTTGATATAAATTCCTGTAAAAAAATTTAATTTAATTTAGTCATAAATAACATAGTTCATCAATTATTGGAAACAAAAAACATATAAATACACTTCATGTACATGTTTACAGTTGATACCCATAAATATTCATATATTAGGATTTAATTTACATTATCAATAGAAATGTAGTTGACAATGCCCTCTAGGTATATTTGTTTATGAAAATCATTTATGAAATATGTACCACTTTTTAACCTGGTTTCTACAAAAACATTCAATGCTAGTAAATGTGTATTTTGAGAAGGTAGGGTGAAGACGTTTTGTGAAGATATTTTTTATTGGTACATTCATCATTTATATTTTTTTATTCATAATTACATTTATATTCCTTACCTTTGTCATTTTTTAATAACATTCATCAGTTCAATAATTTTTATTAGTTGTTATTGTTTTAACCTGAAAATGAAATTATAAAAAAATACCACTTAATCGACATGATTTTCTGCAAGATCTAACAATTTTTCTATGAGTGTTCCAATATCTTTCTCAAAAATATGAATTTATTTTTCATCTTGAGGAAGAGGCAATGCGGCCCTCAACTCATGATCTATGCAAATCTCCACCCTCACATGATGTATTGAAAGTTCTCTTTTGTGTAGAGCGTCATCATGGATATTGAACATGGTAGCCCTTGTATCAAGGGAATGGGTTGGTTTTGATTGATATAAATCAAATTAATTTTCACTATGTAGAATTTTAGTATAGGAAAGTTATCATTGTCTTCATAATTCACATTTCAAATATAATATTATAAGAATTTTGGATAACTATTTAAGATAGCTCATTTAGGGGAAAGGATCAACTCAATTATGGTCATGGTGAGTGGGATCTTTATGTAGTGCATTTCTATAAGTTTTATATTCTCATTACTTACTCTCCATAAAATTTTATAGACACTTAGACATATAATGACATTTTTCTTATTGATAAGCTAATCATTCCTATATCTCATCTATTGGTTTAACATTGTCCTCCTCTTCTTTTCTTTTCTCACAATATGTTTGGGGTGTAACCCCAAAACATGAACCTCTCACATAGTTATACTGTTCTTTCCACTTCAAGGACAATAATAGAAGTTTTTCATCTTTTATAGAATATAATTATTCCCTTTTGTGTGTTGTCTAACAAATATAGGAAAATAATTAATAATTTTTATGTAATACTAATTTATAGATAAAAAATTATTAATTTATAAATAACCATGTTTCCTACACATTTATTTTGTTTTTATCTATTTTAGTACCATATTTATTTACATGTTCCTCATTACATAGAACATGATATGATATTGAAGTGGATTTGGATATGGATTCATCAATCTACATATAAACAGAGGATTAGAATTATGTTTTAGTTTCATGCCAAATAAAATTATTATAGTATATTAGAAATATGTAACAATTTTTTCAAGTGAATCATACCCCAACCTTGATTTACGGTTGGGATTTGTTGGTTTTGATTGCTGTTTCTAATTTACATAACATAGTAAATTTGTCATAAATAAAAAATTCTTAATCAATGTGATTAATACATGTATAATCAAATAGTTTATTATCAAAAACAACATACTTAAAAAGATTTCTCCTCACAATGGCCAGTAAATGTATCCCATGTTTATTGTATAATTAGGTGTACATTCAAATTTGGTGAGTGTGGTTTATTTTCCCCTAAAAATCATTAAGATGAACATTCATTAGAATTTCCAAAAAAAATTATTTGATCCTTTTAGGAAATAATTAATACAACATTCCATTAGGAGTAATATTCTATTAATTCACTCTAAAAATGATAAATAAAAGAAATTAAATGTTTCATTTTTTGGTTGTTTAATAATATAATGAAAGGATATCATATTTCTACCCAAATATCATAAAAATGTGTGTCTTAAGCATGATAACAACATTGTTCCACAAATATATATCAATCGTCACATGCTTCCAAATGGTGTGACTAATTAATCTAATAAATGTACCCTTGTTGTGGTAAACATCCTTGCCACATTCATTCCATCCGATGTCAAATTTGATGCCTTTGTTTCTCGCCTTAAATTTTTTTACCAACTCCATCATGTTACGAGGCTTCTGTTTTTACTAAGACAACAGTTTTTCACCACCAACAACTTACTAAGGTTCAACATTGTCAATATATTGTTCCTATGGATTGATAGCATCGACATGTGAAGAAGGTTATTATTCATATGAATTACATGAAAAAATGTTGAAAAAACTGTAGTTCTTCAATATTGGGGGAATTGACATGTGAAAAAATAATTATCTACAGAATTGGTTTAACATTTAATTTTTATTATGTAAATACAGTAGAAAAAAGATAATAATATGAGGTAATGCAATTTATATTAAAAAATATAAAAAATTATTGAAATATATTTTTTAATGGTTGATGGTATGTGATCCCTCTATCAAGTATCCAAATCCCTTTATTGTGGTCTCCTATAAAACACGAGACAACTTCTACATTGGGACAACTAGAAATGATTATGATTTCTCAATGAAAGGGGAATCCTGGGTTGAATTTTCATCTAAACATTTAGTGGTTTTAGTAAATAAAATAATAATTAACCACTCTCAGTTTTTAGGATTTGGAACATAAAATACATGTACGACCTATGATTCTTTTTTAAATAGAACTTATTTTTACCCTTCCATACTTAAATACACTTTCCAATTCACTATTTATTTATTTTTACAACACTCCTATTACCAACCCACTTGCATTGATAAATAGGCTCTTGAAATTTTGTATAATACAACCCCCATTTTTTTTGGATGATACCATTGAATGAAAATTTAATCCAAAATTTGATTTTTTTTCAAGGTTACCAGATACATGCATCGCTTCTTCCATAAGTGTAACACCACTATTTTTCATGGTTGTAACACCCCAAGATTTTATGAGATATATTCTATTTAATTTCTTCGATGTCTTCCATTGTACAGTACACCAATATTATCTTTTACTTTACGCAACACTGTATTAGCTTGCAGTATACGCAACACTTTTCTTGGCTAGTGTTACACACAATTTCAAATTCGATTTGTGGAAATCATTCTACGCAACATTAAGTTTAGATTTTTTTTAATGTATAAATGAATTAAGTTTTGATTTTGTTATACGCAACTCCCAATGGAGCTTTCAATACACGCAGCCCTGACATGGATTGCTTTACACGCAATCGCGACCGTCCATGATACTGTGTGTTGTACGAAGTACCGAGTTTCACTAAACAATGGTATGTTATTGAAATATTATATAAACTGGCCATTGTGAAAAGTAATACAAATTTTTCTAAATTTTATAAATTTTATCATTCAAAATGGACTTCATTTTTGGATTCGGAATATCAATGTTATCCTAGGGTGATATTTTGGAATTTTTTTTGAAAACATTCAATTTTTGATGAATAGTGAAAACAGTAAGTTATTGGTTATAACCGACATTTTATTTAAATAATCATTTATTTTATTTACATTTATTTTAGGTTAAAATAGATACATAATACTTATATATGTTCAATGTAATTCTTTGGAGTTATTTTATAATAATTTTAGATATATAAAAATTTCCTTGATCTTTTCACCGTCTTTTACCCACCTCCTAGGAGCATTTGTAATTGTACATAAAACATAATTTTACCGCTTCTGTGAGTTTAATTTCGAAAATATGAGAGACACAGTTATTATCATGGAGTAAAATGTGGTTCAATAAGATAAAAATAATTTTTTTGGTGAATAGTAACTTTTTACTTTTATTTACCACGGTTAAAAGTAAATAGCATAATTAAGGATAAAAATTATATTATTATTACACTAACACATGTCCTAATTCGATTTCATGTGTGTAATTCGACCAAAAACAACCTTATGAATAAAATATTACCATTTAGGTCAACTTGGATAATATTTGGACATTTATTATTATTTTATTTAAAGAAGAGTTAAAATAGCTAAAATCAAATTTTAATAACTACAACATTTTTAATATAGGGTTATACATAAGATAAATTCGACTATAAATATTCATTAGAAAGATGAACCGATTTCATACCTAACAGTATTTTATTTATAATTTTTAGACATTATATAATTTAATTTATGTATGACACAATGATGATGCAGTAATTACCTAATTAATGAAATATTAAAATAATTGATATTATAAATACCCAAATAAAAGTAATTTGAGACTTTTTATGAATTCCACTAATTTTATATGTTAATATGTCATGTGAGTATTGATTTAATTAACTTTGGGTGAACTAATCTTGTTGTTATGATTTTCACAAAAATCAATTACCAAATAGTGTTGAAATTGACATAAAATAATTTTTAAAACAAATATTATATTGTTAATTGATATTTCATTCGTAAAAATCTAAGGGTCGGAAAAATGACTTAGATAAGGTTATTTATATAAATAATGAACCACTTGGGGTTCATTTGGAAGTTTATTGTAAGTTCATTAACCATATATTATATGAGAACAAGAAGACACGGTAAAAGTTATATTATTTAACATAGAGTTAAATCTAAATGATAAGGTTAAAAGAGTAAAATAAACTTTTATAAAACCTATTGGTTGAGATTATTTCGACCCAACCCCACTATATCTTCTAAATAATCAACTTTTGAGCCATTACAATCCAAATATGACCTTATTATAAAATAATATTTTAAGTTTTTTCTAAAGTTCCCCTCTCCCCCCTTATAAAAGGCACCTCTTCCCTCTTCTCTTTATACAATTATGAGCCTTCAATCACGGCCAAAACCTACCCATTTCCCTTATAAACTTCCCTAGAAACATTATATAGGATCTGTTCTCCTCAAAATACCAACTCTAGTGCATTAAGAGGAAGCTTAAAAGAGTTGCGTCGATGAAGAGGTAATCTCTTCTACCGATTCTTTCAAGTTTTTTTCTACTTCATCTTCTTCTTCATTAGTTGTTTATTTATAATGTAATAACATCAGTATAGATAATATACTGATATTTTATTATGAATATTAAACAACCTCATTTAACCTTCTATCCATCCTAGGGAAAATGAAATCAACGCGCGTGTGTACGTACATAAAACTGTCTCCACGCTGTGGTGTAATCTGTTTTTCCACCACCACCTTACATGGATGGGTATAATCGTGTAAATAATAAATATATATAGTTATTATAACATCATACTGATTTTGTGATATTATATCATCCACTCCATGTCAATTCAATAATTAAGGGAACGATATCATCGCTCATGCGTATATACGGATTACCGTCTCCACGACGCGATGAGATTCATTCTCCATGTTAACCATTAAAGAATGATTATAAAGTATATATAATGAATTTTAATGAAATATATGACATAATTAAGCTATTTTATTTATTTATATATATATTTATGTCATCTACTTATTTCTGTTCAAGTCAATAAGGAAAGGAAAACAGTGTTCATGCGTACGTACGGCCTACAGTCTCCATGAACGGTGTTTTTCATTTCATTCATCTATCTATTATATATATATACTGAATATATTTGATATATAAATCATTATTTACATTATTGAAGTAAGTAAATCATGATATCAGTAAAAATAAAAATCAAGAACAATAAGTCCAAACATGTATGATAAATATATCGATTTTACCCAAAATGTTGCTTTAACATGAAATTTACAAAAGAACGTGTAATATAAAGTAATAAGTGAATCATATATGATATCATAACAATGAATATGATTTTTTAATAAGTAAATGAAATTATTTAAATCATTATACAGGTTTTTCTGATATGTACGAAGCATATCAGACCTAAGGTAAGGGATAACTTTTCCAATCTCATTTTTATCTGAGATTTTTTTATTCGTAATTATTTGGGGTTATTGTCATCATCCATTCCCATGTTTTCTAAAAATGTTTTCATGTATGTTTAAAGTCATTTTTACACATTTTTTAAATTTACCACTTGTTATTAAAGGAATCTTACTTTTTTTTACCACACGAGGAACTTTTTGACATTTCCGACAAAAGTACGAGGAGAATGTTCTTTTAACTTATATGGATTGAATGGATTTTGATGGTTTAATAACGCCTAATTTTCATGAAGCTTCCTCTAAAAGATTTCATTACTATTTTCAACAAAATCCTTTTCTTTTAAAATTTCATGGAATTTTGTAAAAAGAAAATGATTTTAATGAATAAAGGATATTTTCCTCAAGAATTCATTTCAAGTGTTTTATCAAAACCATTTTCCATAAATGATGACATTATTTCATATTTTTATGTTTCATGTAAAATGTCTCAATGATTTACATGGTTTCACCTTTCTTGTGATTAAATGATATCCATTTGTTTTATATGGATTACGTTATGATGGGATGATTTTTATGAAACTCATTTTATTCTTTGGGTTATGATGAATGATTTATGTTTATGTTGTGACACACGTAAGACTGATTTCATTAAAAGATGGATGGGACCTCTATCTCCCTATAATGCATGGGGTAAAGATTTATATCCCATGATATAGACATGGCTGAAATGGTAAGTTAATCTGGTTCAGTGATACACAACTGGAACGAGGAGTGAACTCGATTCAGAAAAGGACATTTTCCACTATGATAGCCTTAGAAGAAATGCCTTGGATACTATGGAAATCATATCATGTGCTTAATGGTTTTCCATAATTAATTGTTTTATTCCCATGCTATTTTATCATTATTGATGTTCCTTTATGATCTATGCCTTACATACTTTCAATATTTATTTCACAACTCAATATTTTGATGTTTAAACTTTATGTTCATGATTTGAAGTTCAAATGTATATGGTTTGTTTTATTTTCTCCATGCTTACCCTTACTGAGAATTTGAGCTCACCCTTTATATTTTTACTTTTCCCCGAGATATAAAGAATGGTTTTATGTAAAAAATGGGAAGATATTTATGGGAGATGTTGAATATATTTCACCAAGATTAAAATATTATATTCCATGTTTCCAAAGACACTAAACTATTACGGTCTTTTGGTGTCTCTTTTTGTTATGTATTAAGTATTCTGAAAAAAGTAATGTAATGTCTATGTATGTCAAGATTGGGTATCTATAGTTGGTATTAGAGGAAAGGTTTAGTTAACCATTGGAATCTAAGATGTGAAAACTTTAGTGAAATCCCTATAGATATTTCTAAGGTATGTCTAGGGATGTCACTAAGGTTAAGTATACATATAGGTTATAGTCCTAGAATTATGGAAACGATATTGGAATTAAACCTAAGATATTATATATTGATGTTACTCCCCATTTATTATGTTTTTTCCTAGCATGATTTTTCCTCTCACACTGTTCTTTTTGGGTTTTAGATGATGGGTGGAACCCAAAGGAACCATGTAGATAAATAAAATTATTGTCCTCCCAAACATCCAAATGTGATGGGAGATGGAGTGCAGAATCTTATTACTATTCTTACACAAGATATGAATCATTCTGGACTTCCAAATGAGCAGAAAAAGGAACAATATTATATTGAGTCCTTCATGAGGAAACGACTACCTTATTTTAGTGGGTATTCTGGTCCACTTGTTGATGAACAATGGATCAGTACCATTGGAAAGATATCTTCCATACTTCGATGTTCAGAACATGAAGAAGTAATTCTAAGTGTTTACCATTTATAAGGTGAATGAGACTTGTGGTGGACTCTAAATAACAATACAAGGCCCCACGATGAAATTGAATCCATGGAATGGGATGCATTAAAGAACTTATTTTTCAACAATTACTTCCGTAGTATTCTTCGAACAAAAATGGAAAATGAGTTCCTTGATCTTAAGGAAATGGATGATAAATTTTTTGGTATATACGAAGAGATTTTTATAAGTCTTGCAAGGTATGCAAATGGTCTAATCATTCAACCGGAATGTAAAGTTGATCGATTCATCAGTGGATTAAAATCAATTCTTCGAAGGGTATAAGCTATAAGATACTTCAGTAGCTATGATGAAATTGTGCGTTGTGCTATCAAGGTAGAAATGGAAGTTGGTGTTACATATCCATCTCATGGTTTTGACAAAAAATTAAAGATGGATTTCATGGAAAAATTTCAGAAAAATGGTGAAAAGAAGGTGAATGTTTATTTATACTCAAAGTGTGGAATGAATCATGGTGGAGATTGCCTAAAAGATACTAGAAAATGTTTCAACTGTGGAAAAGAAGTTCATCGAGCAGTTGAGTGCCAAAGTAATGGGAAAAAGGATTCTAATGACGTGAATAGAGAAAAGACTATAGGGAATTCTCCACCAACACTTCAATGCTACAAGTGCATGGAAATGGGGCATTATTCTAACCAATTCCCTAATATAAGGGTTAATGATGATCGACCTCAACAACATCTTAAGTTAAAGGACAAAGGGAAGTCACATGTGATCACTATTGGCGATGTTGAGTATGAAAACAATGTAGTGTAATTATTATGTGTTTATGTAACAAGATTATGAAATAATGTTGTGGAGTCTCATTTATATTATTGTGGAATATTGGAATATATATGTATTGGTTTATTGTGGTTTTCAATAATTATATGGTACCGATAACCATGAAAAGTGATTCTAATATTCTGGAAAGTAAATGATATGTGCATAAGGAAGTGATTAGAGTAAAATGAAATGTTTGATAGTATTCATGAGCTCATGACTGATATAAGGACAAAATGATATCATGGTTGGAGTATATAGAAATTTTGGGATTTTGATTTGTGGAAAGAGTTAACTTTTAACAGAACTCATGTTTTTACAATGGTTTTATGGAAATATTGGATTAAGGTATTCACATGTTTGTAATGTGACCAACAAGATATATCTTATGATATATGGGGGATAAATGATGGTATTCACATGCTTGTTATATAACCATTTTAGTAATCATTATCTTTATACTATGAGTTTGGAAAGAAGTATTTTGGATAAGTCTTAAGGTTGGAATGAATTAATTTGAACATCATATAGTAATGTTTAATACTAGAAACTTTTTTCGATTTTATTTCTGGAATGTTATAATAGTGTAGTTTTAGAAAAAGGGACAACCTGTAGGACGGGCAACAAACCGTTGTGTCAAACAAGGATGCGGGAATCAAACCCACAACTGAAGTGTGACATGCCTTTATCACCTACCACTAGCATACAGTAAGTCCCTGTTTAGTATAAACTAGTTTTATTTTATTAAGTGGTATGATAGATGGTGTATAAGTCCATTTTAGGAACCATATACGATTATTCTCACTATAGATGGACTTATGTATATATAATAACTTTTTCTAACATTTTGTTTGAGACCGATGGAATGACCTATCATTATATCGCGTGATCTGCATACACTTTACGAATGAAGAATTCAACTTCATTTCATTAAGATATGAAGTGGAAATTGTTCAAGGAATGA
Source organism: Viscum album (assembly GCA_963277665.1). NCBI lineage: Eukaryota > Viridiplantae > Streptophyta > Magnoliopsida > Santalales > Viscaceae > Viscum > Viscum album. The sequence goes on along the minus strand of OY728120.1, from coordinate 1,527,864,216 downwards.
CCAATGGTGAGATTGTACCAAAATCAAGAAAGTATTTCTACTAATTCCAATTTTTTCAACTTTAGGGAAATGATCTTGAAAACCAAAAATGTTTTTCCAGTGCCCTCATATCTGATGAATCAGATGGTACCTTAGATCATCACAAATTTATTGCTTTGTGATTGTTAGCTTTTTCATAGCCATGTCCTATACCACTCATCATTAGAAGTTGATGGTTATATTTCTCTTCCATATCCATATTTACACCTATGTTGTCCTATGTGGAAACCCAATACTGAGTTACATTGGGTGACCATTATGATTCTAACTACCTTTATTAAAATGAAGTTTTGGTATTCCTTTTTACGATGTGGGTTTCAATGAAAGAAACTTTCAAGTAGTAAACCACTTATAACCCCAATGAATTTTAAGGGAAAAATTCATTTTAAGGGGGTAGAATGTAACACCATGAGATTTTATGAGATATATTCTATTTAATTTCTTTGATTTCTTCTATTGTACACTACACAAAAATTATCTAGTACTATACAAAACACCGTATTAGCTTGCAGTATAGGAAACACTATTCTTGGATCGTGTTACACACAATTTCAAGTTCGATTTGTGGAAATCATTCTATGCAACATTAAGTATAGATTACGTTTAATATATAAATGAATTAAGTTTTGGATATGTTATACACAACACCAAAGGGAGATTTCACGACACGCATCCCTAACTTGTCTTGCTTTACATGCAATCATGACCTTCCACGATAGCGTGTGTTGTACGCAATACTAAGTTTCACTAAACAACGACATGTTATTAATATATTATATAAACTACCCTTTGTGAATAGTAATAACCACTTTTTGAAATTTTATAAATTTTATCATACAAAATGGACATCATTTTTGGATTCGGAATATCGAAATTATCCTGGGGTGAAATTTTGGAATTTTTCTAAAAACATTCAATTTTTTATGAATAGTGAAAACATTAAGATATTGGTTAAAACAGACATTTTATTTAAATAATAATTTATTTTATTTAAATTTATTTTAGGTAAAATAGATAAATAATACTTATATATGATCAATGTAATTAATTAGAGTCATTTTATAATAATTTTAGATATATAAATATTTTATTGAACTTTTCAAAATCATTTACCCACCTCCTAGGAGCAGTTGCAATTGTACATAAAACATAACTTTACTGCTTCTGTGAGTTGATTTTCAAAAATCCAAGAGACATGGTTAATATCAAGGAGTAAAATTTGGTTCAATAAGATAAAAATATTTTTTGGTGAAGAGTAACTTTTTACTTTTATTTACCACGGTTAAAGGTCAATTGGGTAATTGAGGGTAAAATGAAATTATTATTACCCTAACACTTGTCCTAATTATATTGGATAAGTTTAATTCGATAAAAAACAACCTTAGGAATAAAATATTACCATTTAGGTCCACTTGGGTCAGATTAGGACATTTATTATTAATTTATTTAAAGAAGCGTTAAAATAGTTAAAATCAAAGTAAAATAACTAAAAATATTTAATATAGGGTTATATATAAGATAAATTTGACTATAAATATTCATTATAATTATAAAAATATTTCCTACCTAATGGTATTTTATTTATAATTTTTAGACATTAAATATTTTAATTTATGTATGACACAACGGTGATGGAGTAATTACCTAATTAATGAAATATTAAAATAATTGATATTATAAATACCCAAATAAAAGTAATTTGAGACATTTATGAATTAAAATAATTTAATAGGTTAATATGACATGTTATTATTGACTGAATTAACTTTTTTAGAACTAATCATGTTGTTATGATTTTCAAAAAAAATCAATTACGAAATATTGTCAAAATTGACATGAAATAGTTTTTAAAACAAATATTATATATTTAATTGATATTATATTCCTAAAAATCTAAGGATCGGCCAAATGACTTAGATAAGATTATTTATATTAATAATTAACCACTTGAGGTTCGTTTTTCAGTTTATAGTATCTTTAATAAACATATATTGTTAGAAAACAAGAAGACACCATAAAAGATAAATTATTTAACTTTGAGTTTAATCTAAATGATAAGGTTAAAATAATAACCTAAACTTGTATAAAACCAATTGGTTGAGATTATTTAGACCCCTCACCACTTTATCTTCGAAATAAGTCACTTTGGATCCATTATAAACAGAATATGACTTTATTATAAAATAATATTTTATGTTTTTCCTAAAGTGACCCTCTCACCCTTATAAAAGGGAACCTCCTCCCTCTTCTCTATACACAATTATGAGCCTAAAAACTCGGACAACCCCTGAACAATTCCCTTATCAACTTCCCTATAAACATTATTGAGGTTCTGGTCTCCTCAAAAGTCCGACTCTAGTGCCTTAAGTGGAAGATTAAAAGAGTTGTGTCAAAGAAGAGGTAATCTCTTCTACCGATTGTTTCAAGTTTTCAATCTTCTTCAACATATTCTTATTTATTTGTCTAATTATAAAGTAATAACATCAGTATCAATAATATACTTATATGTTATTATAAATATTAAACAACCCAATTTCACCTTCTATCCATCCTATGGAAAACGAAATCCCCGCGTGTGCGTACGTACAGAATATCATCTCCACGTCGTGGTGTAATCTGTTTTTCCACCACCACCTTACATGGATGGGTATAATGGTGCAAAGAATAACTATATATAGTTATTATAACATCATACTGATTCTGTTATATTATATCATCCACTCCAATTAAAATCAATAATTATGGTAACGATATCATCGCTCGTGCATACGTACAGATTACCGTCTCCACGATGTGATATGATTCATTCTCCATGTTAACCATTCAAGAATGATTATAAAGTATATATAATGAATAATAATGAAATATATGAAATAATTAAGTTACAGGATATATATATATATATATGTGTGTGTGTGTGTGTGTGTGTGTGTGTGTGCGGCATCTACATACTTCCATTCAAGTCAATAAAGAAAGGAAAACAGCATTCATGCGTACGTACAGCCTACAGTCTCCATGAATGGTGTATTTCATTTCATTCATCTATCTATTATATATATATATATATACTGAATATATATGATATATAAATCATTATTTACATTTTGGATGTAAGTAAATCATGATATAAGTAATAATAATATCAATTACAACAAGTCCAAACACGTACGATAAATAAAATGATTTTACTCAAAATGTTGCTTTAACATATAATTTAAAAAATAATGGGTAATATAAAGTATTAAGTGAATCATATATGATATCATAACAGTGAATATAATTCTGTAATAAGTAAATGACATTATTTAAATCATTATATAGGTGGTTCGGATACATACGAAGCATATCATACCTAAGGTAAGGGATAACTTTTCCAATATTGTTTTTATCCGACATTGTTTATTCGTATGTATTTGGGTTTATTGTTATCATCCAAGTCCATGTTTTATAAAAATGTTTTCATGTATGTTTAAAGTCATTTGTACCCATTTTTGAACTTCACCTCATGTTATGAAAGTAATCATACCTTTTTTACCACATGAGAAATTTTTTGACTTTCTTGACAAAAGTACGAGGAGAATGTTTTTTTAACTTCTATGGTGTGAATGGATATTGAGGGTTTAATAACGCCTAATTTTCCTAAAGATTCCTCTACTCGATTTCATGAATATTTTCAACAATATACTTTTCTTTTAAAATTTTATGACATTTTGTGAAAATAAAATGATTTTGAAGAAGAAAGGATATTTTCCTCAAGAATTCATTTCAAGTGTTTTATCAAAACCATTTTCCATTAAAGATGAAATTATTTCATATGTGTATGTTTCAAGTATAATGTGTCTATGATTTACATGGTTTAACTTTTCTTATGATGAAATGATATCCATTTGTTTTATATGGATTATGTTATGATGGGATGATGTTTAGGAAACCCATTTTATTCTTTGGGTTATGATAAATGATATATGTTTATGTTGTGGCACACGTAAGAATGATTTCATTATGATATTTGTGGGACCTATATCTCACTCCAATTAATTGGGTAATGATTTATATCTCATGATATAGAAGTGGCTGGAAATATAAGTTAATTTGGTTCAGTGATAGAGGACTGGAACGAGGAGTGAACTCGATTCAGAAATGGACTTTTCCACTGAGATGGTCTTGGTGGTAATGCCTTGGCTAATATAGAAATCATATCATGTGCTTAATGGTTTTCCACAATTAAATGTTTTATTCCCATGCTATTTCATCATGATTTATGTTCCTTTATGATCTATGCCTTACGTACTTCCAAGATTTATTTCACAACTCAAGATTTTGATGATTAAACTTTATGTTCATGCTTTGAAGTTAAAATGTATATGGTTTGTATTGTTTTCTCCATGATTACCCATACTGAGCAATTGAGCTCACCCTTTATATGTTTTCTTTTCCCCAGGATATAAATAAAGGATTTAGGTAAAAAAAGGGAAGATCTTTATGGGAGATGTTGAAGATCATTCACAAGGATTTGAAGATTATGTTCCATGTTTCCAAAGACACTAAACTATTACGGTCCTTTGGTGTCTGGTTTTTTTATATATTAAGTATTCTGCAAAATTAATGTAATTTCTATGTATGTAAATATTGGATCTATATAATGGTAATTAATTCATCATTTTCAATTTTAAATAATTCATAATAATTAATTAAATTACAATTAAATGATAATACATGTATAATGGGTCCTTTGGCTAGACATCGATTTCTCTTAGGAATTGAATCTATATTTTTATCTGACTCATTAAAAATATTGTCTCCAAAATAAATTAGAAAATGGTTATTACGTTTATTTTATATCCATATATCATCCCTTGATGGTTTGAAAATCCTAAGAATATATTATGTGTTTGAACATATGGGGAAATATCTAATATAATATGAAAAATGTAAATATGGGCCTACTTATGATCTATAATAGTTATTGAAAAAATATCAATTCTAGAAATTACAACACCCACAAGATTCCCAGTGTTACATGATTTTTTTTATAACAATGATTTATTCCCTGAATAGGTAGTTAGTATTGAATTCAATGTATTCCTCAAAAAATATCTCTCTGTAATACAACATTCTTTCCCATTTTTATTTTTGACAAAATATTTTAAAATATTCATTTAACATTAAATTCGGTAAATCCATCTATAATTCATGGGGATATATTTTTAAATATCTCTTACCAAATTAATCATAATGTGATCCATCATATGTCAATGGGAAATTTTTTTAAAATTCTCATAGTATGAGAGAAATTCTCTACTCTATAGTGTGAAATTTTACTAGGTCTATAATTCTTTTTATTATAGCATTAAAAAATAAATGGAGCTTTTTCAATGTACGATATACATTATTGGATTAAATTCTTTGCAAATCTAAATACATTTGGTCTTTCATAAAAATATTAATATCATTTGATTTTAGAACCATTAACATAAAATCATCCATTTAATTGATATTCTTGATATATGATGAATAACCCTTTAGAACCCTTACTTCTTTTATGATTTTTCAAAACATATATCTCTCATTACTAGAGTGTGAATAAGTATGTATAGGGAGAAAATTTATTTTTCACCCTTCACCTGTGTCATCTCCTCTTCTGTTCTCATGGCAGTCATGTCCAACATAACCTTAATTCAATCCATTGTTTTTATGGGTTAATTAAGTAACATAGAAATGAAAATTCTACATAAATTTTTTTATATTTAATAACATCAATAAAATTCCATACATACAAAGAAATTTTATTATGGTAATTCAGAAAAAACTAATCACCTTTTCATTATTCTTTTTGTACGGTTTTTCAATAAAAGGTCCACCAAAAATTGAAAATATATATTAGTTTCTAAGAAAATTAATCACATATTAGTAGAGGTGGTGTTGTAAATTCTTATAAACTCCAATCTAATGATGTCATCCATTATCTATAATTATTTCACTAGGGTAGAAATCTGTGGTTTCTAAGAAGCACAATCTTGGAGGAATGTTTTAAACAAATTGACTGTTTACCTTGTCTACAAATGTGAAAAACATGAGTTCCTTTAATTATATATCCTATAAATTTCCAATAAACGTGATTTTCATTTATCATCCCATACAACTTGTCTCTTAATTTAAAATATTAATTTTTGTAAGATTCATAAAACATAACACATAAATCCCATAATTATTTCAAATCTTCGATCAATGGATCCAAACGAACATCAATATCATTAGTTGTGTTCATAGTCCAAATATAAACATAGAAAAAAATTATATTTTCCATTTCATGCATAAAAATGGTGTAAAGTTATAATTTAACAAAATAACTAGTTGTGTATGGTGATTTGTTCTTCAAAAACAAAATTTATTCCCCCAATATGTAGATAGTGGAAGATGAAGGTCTCTCAGATCATTTCCAAATTCAAGATACCCATGGAGAATTTTATTTTTCCTAGGAGAGTGTGGTGATGATGTTTCCCATATTTATTTCTTGTACCTATGTTCCACATTAACTTCCTTTCATTATCCTCACTTCCATATAGTAACATAAACAATTTAGTGATTGGAATTTACCATAAAAAATTCATAGTACCCAATTCATATTTTTTGTATTGAAAATCACCACACATTGTAAAGTATTTAATTGATTTTTTGTCTTTTAGAAATAGTCTATAGTCATTATGACAAGCATATATTTATTCAGAGATCTTACCCATTGAATGTATCATTAATTTAGTGTAATTTGTGTGGCTAGAAAGCTCCTTATTTTGTATAATCATATCATTCAAGTGATAATTTAGTTCCATAAAACTAGAATCACTCAATCTATTTACAAATTTTAAATTATAAAACTTCATGTATGGATGAAAATGATGTATATTTAGTAAACCATCAGACAATGGTGTCTTTAAATAACTCTTAAACTTCTCAAATAATTTTTGGAATTCATGAAATTCATCTTCAATTTTAATTATCATTTCCTCAATGTGATATTAATCATTATTTGATTTTGTAATAACTTCCTTGATTTTTTCCTCATCAATTTTCAAACACGTAATCATATCAAAGGATCCATAAAATGTATTGTTATCAGATACACTTGCTACATCTCATTTTTCATGTGTTTAGTCCATCATTAATAACTCTGATCTATTCCTTGACAATTCATGTGTTCTTATAAATCCTATGGACTAATTAATCATGAATAAAAATTGCATAAATACTGAAAAAGGGAATTAATAAAGGTTATATTCATGATATTTTACAAACATGACGAACTCTATCCCACCATCATAATAGTATTTTTTTCATATTATGGGAATCCATCTATATTAAATTCATATCCGTCCTATTTTTTCGTTAAAATTAATATTTAATAATATAAAAATATACATAAAAGTGTCCATTCAAATAAGGGAAACCCAAAATTTGAATGTTTTTATATAATATTAGTATGATATAAATGAAATGTATAGTTTAATTTATAAAATTAATTACTCCACTGGTGGTAGGTGTTATCCTATAAATTTATCGAAAATGATAACAGACACCTAATATGGGATGACTATTTCTCTATGTAGTTGAAGAAACATAGGTTCATGTCTAAAAGATATGGTGGATGAGTCTTAGAAAATAATGTTCAATAATAAATAGTTGTGATATTAATCCAATGAGGTTAAATGTTGTATCCTTAAATTTAAATGTTCTGAGGGTGGGGTGCTGGTGAACCATAGGAAAGTATTTCTAAGTTTGTTCAATGAGGATTAAAAAGGAATTAACAGTAGTTTGATCCCTAAAAGAGGATACTTTATTGGTTTGATTGTGTGAAGGGATAAATTAATGGTCTTACATTCACTCATGATGTGACGGATATTATAGTTTCAATATTTAAATAGAGCCTTAAATTACACTATTAAAATTAAAAGTATTTTGGTCAGATTACTAATTTTTAGTTACTCTTATCTTCATATGAGTTCAATTTTACTATATTGGGGTCATGATTGATATCATAATTGTTTGATAGAGTCAGTGAAATTCCATTCCCATGGTGTTATTATCAATCAATAATATGTAGGAGGTGATATTGTATATATCTAGGAGGATTCCAAATGATGTTATGATTATATAAATATAGATACCACCATTTCCCATTAAATGTATAAGAATTTAGAAATAAATATGTCACTCTTACCATTGCATTTATGAATATACATACCACTAAAATTTTTGACAAATATTTTATGTAAGGTTCAAAAAGGTAGATTAAATTATTAAGTGAGTGGATCAAGACTTTGATCATTAACATAGGGACATTTATGAAGATTAATTGTAATGGAAATAGTTTATCACTTATTTATCTCCCCTTATCAATGAAAAATTACCACTACCCTATAATATTCGATGATATTTATGTTTGGTTAGAGTGGATGGTTTTATTAGATAATATAATTTTAATATTTAATTTCCCTTTTCTAAGATCAAAAAATATATATATATATATAATCCCTAAATTTCAGGTTGTATTTTTATTAGAGGGCAGTGACCAAAGTAAAAAATATTATTCAAGTGGTTAATACGGTAAAATCATTCAAATTACCTCTTAACATAGGAATCCAAATATGGAATAGAAAACTTGATCATCTTATCCAAAAAAAAAGCGAGTATAATCACATAAGTATAAAATGTTTGTCACCTTCCTATACTAAAATAAGAAAGTAATATGAAGTTATCAACATAATTAAAGTGAAAAAATTTTATCTCTTCATAGAATATTTTAGTGAGTTAATCTACCCAATAATGGAGGGTAATTTGTTTATATAATTTTGGGTCTATCATAATGTATTCAAAAGACTTAGAGAAGTATATTATTTCGATTATTGATCAATTTTCCTAAATTCAATCTACATTATTTGTGATACATTAGTCGAAGGATCTAAATATCTTTAAATGATTTAAAATATAGTTGCAGATGGATTTTAATTTCTACTTATATAGTATATATAAATACAGTGGCACAAAATTTATAAGGTGAGAATATGATTATTATTTTGAGAATCTTGTTATTCACCATGCACTTACTGTACCATGTACCACATAATCAAATGTTTTTTTAATATAATAATAAATTTTTTATTTAGATGGTTTAAACATTGCTGATAGATAATAATATATTATTATATAATCCTTTTAATCTATTAAATATAATTTTAAATCTTAGAAAACAATATTTTAAAGTCGATTTTGTGGTTTAAATATCTTTTATTTAAATCATCATTAAAATTAATAATAGGTTCATCAATTTAAAACGTCATTAAAATCCCATTTATTAACTTTGAATCTGATCATTTACCTTTGAAATCACATTTACATTAATAAATATGGAGGAATCATGTCCTAATATATCATTGATAAACATCTTATTAGTTTTTAAAAATTGTTTTCACCTCTAAAAGCATGTTTATATTATTTAAAATCACTTTTTAACAAAAATCATACCCATTAAAAATAATTTTTATGAAAATAAAACACCAAATTCATTTTGAATCTTCCTTCGAAAACACACTCACTAATTTCAAAACTAATCACTTTTCATTATCAATCTGTCATTCAAAATTTTAACAGCATTCAACCCCATTTTAGATGCTTAGATAACCTATTATATAGTATAATATTTATAACAATTTACATATATATATTTACATGGAAATATAAAAAAATACAAGATACAATTTTTGAAAAAAATTTGAAAATATAAAATAAAACCATTGAATATAAAATTGGTTTAACAAATAAATAAGAAATTATTATATTTTTTAAAATATTTTCAATAATAATAACAAATATAATGAATAAAATTTTATTAACGGTTCAAATTATCGTGAACAATAAAATTATCACCAATAATTAATGATTAAAATAAGTTATAATTTCACCAAGAACAAAATATACTAAATTTACCAAATAAATAAAACATTATAATGAAAATTATTCTGCTAAAATTTGAATTATATTCTAAAAAATAATCTATTTTAATTATAAATTTGAATGAGTCATTAAAAATAAATTTTGATATAGGTTATTCAATACTATAACTCGGTTTAAAATATGTTGAGTATCAAAACCATAAGCATACTAGAGTTCTATTTAGCTCTATGGAAGGGTGGATGATAAGGATTCTTGAAATAAAATTGAAAACACTCATTGTTTGAGTGATCATGGTTGATAGGGACTTCTTGATTATAGTAAAACACCATGCTCATTGTTATGGATGTTTTGTGGTGTTGAAATTCATATCCATATAATAATTAAGTTCACATAATATTGAACTAAATACCATGGAAGGAGGGAAATTATTTTATTTGTTAAGTTTAACTAAATATATTTCAATTACATATGATGGAGAAATCAATTAATGATAAAGTCCCATAATACAAGAAACATTTATGGTAGTTAATGATTTGGGAGAGAGAGGGAACCATCAAATTTGTAATCCCCAGCTATCAAAATAAAGAAATCGTCTTCTGTTATCGATAGTTATAATATTCTCCTATTATGGGTGCATGGAAGTGTTTTCAAAGGAACACGCCTCATGGAACCATGGGGAAAGGTGCGGAGAGGCCCATCATGAATGCCTCATTATAGGTGAGGCATTTTGAACTCACTTAGTCTCTTTATGGTGTGAACCTCTTACACAATTATAGGACTCACTAAAGAGATAGAAGATATAATGTCATGTCCCCTAAAAACAAATTTTACATCTTTTCTAAAAGGAGTTGGAGGCATGGTGGGAATAATGGATAAAGTAGGATGTAAATAATGTGCTACATGGGATGTAAATCGGTGATGAGGTTTGAAATTGTGGTTACATGGGATGGAAATAAGTTCTATTTTATAAAAAATGGTGGCTACACAGGTGGATATTGAGGGATGCATGGGATAAAATCAGGGTGCAATGGGGTTGAAATAAAGTTTACTTCTTCAAAAAATGGGAGGTTATAAGGGGTGGGATATTATGAGAATTAAACATAACATTTAATGAAATAAAAAAAACAACTAATTGGAATCTATAATAAATATAAAAAATCTCCCAAAAAACATCACTTAAAATAAGACGCACTCGGTAGCAGAAGTAGCAAACGCACTGGGTAGTAATTAAACTGGGGTTGAAGAGCCTAGGATTGATTATTTAACTATGGGTTTGATAAAAAATAGCTATATGTAGTTAAATTTTTATTATATTTATTGAATTTAATTTTTTAAATTTAAAATAATCTTGATATTTTGTTATTTTTTAATTATTTTTTGGGATGCACCTTAGTTTTGATAGGTGTGCCCCTCAAGCGGTATCCCAAAGTGTAATTTGATCCTTGTTATACCTCGTGATGTTTATAAGAATGGTTCATGATTGTAATATAAGGATAACTTAAAATAAGAATATGAATCACGAAAATAAAGGAATATAAGGAGAATGAAGAATTGTGGTCTTGGGATAGAGTTCACCCCCATCAAACACCATCGTTGATTGCTCGATGTCATGCATGATGAATTTAGTGGTGGCAACAATTATTTTCCATTAAATTTTATCACTCAAAATAAATCCTGAGTTTCTCAATCGAAGAAATAAATATGAATTAGGATATTTCTTACCCGAAATAAAAATAAACAAGGAGGACCAACTTCAATCTTTGAGCTTGGAGAATACATGAAGATGGGGTTCCACTAACTATAGATTTGGAGAGGGTCGATTCATTGAGAAATTCGATAAAGATTGAGACCAATGGTAGAACTAGGGTTTAGTGGAAACAATGGTATGAGTTAGGTTCCGTAATTACATAAACTCAAGAGAGTGGATACACTATTAGGTATCTTTTTTTTAAATAAATAAATAATTTTATTAGTTCTTTAAAAAAAAATTAGCTAAAGGGTAGTTTTATCCATGTGAAAATTGTAAGCACTAATAAATCTACACTTTATCATCACTTTCTTAAAGTGGATAAAGATACATCATTATCAGTGCTACAAAAGCTCTAATGAAACTATTCTTTATCAGTGCTAGAATTCTAGTGCCCATAAAGAGGAGTTTTATCAGGCCTTTATTATCCTGATAAATATGTATCTTTATTAGTGCTAAAAAACTGTTGATAAATATCTACATCTGATAATATATTTACTAATTATTAATTATAATTATAAGAAAATATATTTTAAAAAAATCTATATATTTATATTAATATATATATATAATTATAAATATAACAAATATATTTATTCATTAAATATATTGATTATAATTTTGTAGTAATTTAAAAACATATTTAGATAATAATAAAGATAATTTTAAATAATAATTATTATTATAAATATATTTATATAATTATAAATGTATTTACTTATTGATTTTTAAATTTATATATATTTTTAATAAAATATATATATAACAAATATATTTATTTTAATTTAATAATTATTTAGATATATATTAATTTATTTCTAATAGTAATAGAAAATAAATGGATTTAAAAATATTACTATAAATTCTAATTATAATGAAGGATGGTTTTGAAAGTGTTCTTAGTATGGATGTTATTCAGACACTAACTCAGATGGGTATATGTCCATAGGCTGGTCGTGCTCAGAATCGGGAATGAGGCTTAGATAGGAGTCTGTGCAGGGATGTGGTTCCAATTTTAAATCATTTTAGTGTTCTTGACCCACCAATAGAGGTTCCCATGATGGAACCATTCGAGGTAGTGATCATGGGAAGAGCTTTAGGAAGTTTTATTGAATTTGAATCTAATACATTGTTAGTGGCGGTTCAATCTAATGTTTGGTGATCTTACTTGGAGGATAGTTGAATTAAAGGCCATTGGATAATTCAAAAAACAACCTGGAGAAGATTTTTTCAATGAATAGGTCATGGATGAGGGTATGTAAGAATTGATTGGAATCTTATTAGTGATGAGGAATGAAAAATCAATGCTAATATTTGAAAAAGATAGGATTGTGATTATTTGTATGGATGATGCTAGTGTGAATTTTCTGACCTCATCTCATGTTTCTCTTGTTTTTGACCATTCAATAAAAATGATACATCCCTACCATTTCAAAAAATAAATATATTTTATTTATTGATTTATAATTTCATTAATATTTTTTTTGAAAAATATATAACACTTTATAATTTTATTTTTAAATATTTAAATTTCCATATTTTTAAAGAAATAATATTAGTAGATTAATTATATAAACATCAAACATATTTTAAATAATATAAAATAATAAATAATTAAAAATAAATATTATATATATAAATTTAAAACATATTGAAAATATTACATGTACAGTAAATAAATATATGTATAAATAAATATTATCAAAATATTTAACATATTTTTTACATTATAAATTAATATATATTGTTATAAATGAAAATTTTAATTAATTAAATTATGAAATATTAAAAAGTGAATTTATAACATTCATGTGAATTAAAAACAAATATATCTACACATAGACATCTACACACTCATATACATACACACATGGATATACACACATACACATACATACATGCAGTTGTACATGTACATATATTTCAAATTATTTAACATAAATATAAATATATACTAAAATTAATATGATCATTGATATATTATAAAATTTATGAAATTAAATATTAATATATTTATTTATTCAAATTATATAAACATTTTTTAAATAACAATGTAAGTGGCTATGACCACTTCCCTTATTCCTTCTAAGGATTTAGTTCAAATTCCTACTCCCCCATTAGGAGGGGATATTTTATTTTTCTCTTTCCCCAATATCATACATCATCATTTGTGATTTAGTTTTGAGGTTTTTTGAAGGCCATCAAGGCATGGATCATTCTTTTCTAGAGTTCATAGAGGCCTCCTTCATTCACTCCCTCAGTCTGGCTCTTACATTTTTTTATTCATCTCCTCATCTGCATTTTTGATAGGAATCGGAATTATACTATGGATATGAAGGAACTATTTATTATTAGATTTCCATTCCCAAATTGTACAGATAACTGGATTTCATTGAAGGAGGATTTTTTTGGTGCATTTTCATGACATTCAAGACCTTTTCAAGTATATCAATTTCTCCACATTCAATGGGAAATGGGGATTCATTCTGATCATCATTTTCCAATGTCATTTCTCTGGTGGTCTCCCAAGACTGCCTCTTCCTTCAAAAAATCAAAATATTCCTCTATAATTGGGTAACTCGATTAGTCGCTTTCTTCATTCCAATTTGAACACTCTCTTTGGGAAATTTCATCTTCCTGGTCGCATGTGTATTGATGTTGATATTTCTAACCATCCTCTAGATTTTGTCTGTTTTTATATTGAGAATATTTTTTCCTTCAGTTTTTGTGTTGTTTTTTAATATATGATCAATTATTTTCCCATATGAAAACATTAAGTACATTCAACTGAATCCTATAGAAATTGTTCTTTGGTGAAGAAGAGGGAGATAAGTTCTGTAGCTAATCATCTATTTTGAATCATTACTCCTCAGATGTTCATGTTATACCTCATCGTAATGGGAAACAAATGATTATCGATTTGAATCCCCCCACCCCCACATGGAAATTTCAGTACTGGGGATGCCTTCATCTTCGACTATCATCAGTCATGTGTCAGGTTACACTTCTCTACCTTTGAATGTAATTGTTAGGTCTGCTGATATTATCATTAGTCCCTCTAAATGTCAAAGGTAGATGGCTTGATAAATTAAAAACCATAGATTAATAATTTTAAAATGGGATCCATCCTGGATGGTTCAAGCTCTTATCATTTAAGGTTTACATGTCATTCTGATAAGATTAATAGTGTATGGGAGGCAATTTCACATCTTGTTGATCAATGTACTCAATAAGGAATTCCTGAAGAAGCTTTTTATTTATCAAAATCCATGTTTGTAGGAAGGTTCCTCAAGGGTATTATTAGAGTCTATTGAACTATATTTGTGTTCAATGATTCCTCAAGGGTTCCATGGAATGGATGGTCTTGAGGTTTTACCCATTGATTGGGATTTTAGTGTTTCCGCTATGGAAACTTATCAAATAATAGAGGACCTCAAAAATTAATTGAAACTAAATAATATTGAGTGAAACATTGCATATTTGGTGGATTTGGTTTCCATAATGAAGAACTCATGTAGATGATTTATGTCCATAAACAAGACCAAGAATGTGGACGTTTTTTATCCAATTCTTATGAAGTTGTCCATATTGGGGAAGGATTAATCGCATTTCAGATCGACTATGAGAACATGATCTACCACTTTTTCAAATTCCTGAAAACCACATGCTAACTATATCAGTAGACTTGGGGATTATTTTTACTGGTATAGGAACCATTATGGTTATAACGATTTGGGTGATGATATTTGATGCTTCTATCATGTTTCTTGTACCTAGATCTAGAATGGTATTTCATGTATGACCCCTTTTTGTCTCCCTTTACACTTTTTCTTGTGTTTATTACATAAAGGGGCCTAGGGTCTATGTTTATGGGGCATTTGGTCTCGGTCCTGTGGTCTATGTAATGGTTATCCCTCTATAGAGACACAAAGAGGTCTTTAGGTTCATAATAAAAAGTGCATTCATACCCAACATTATAAAACACAAAAATATTAATTAAAAATATATATTTATATATACATATAATTATATTTATAAAAAAATATTTATATAAATATTTTTTATAAGATTAATTATATCTATATTACTATATGTATTTATAAAAATATATATATTAATATAATTATATATATATAAATATTTTTATTTATTAATATGTAAATATATATAATTATAAATATAATATAACAACCCAATGATTTGTCATTGTAAATTCCATATAAATATTTCATATAATCACATTAAAGGATAACACAACGAATTACTATATATTATGTGACCATTAAACATAATTTTCAATCTTCGGTGTTACAAATTTTGAAAATCTGACATACACGGTTGCGATTAGTAAGATGTTTGGATTCTGATAAGACAAAATTAATTTTTTGTAGAATGGTAACTTAACCTTATAAATAGTAACACACCCTTATGAATTTTAAATTCTCCAAAATTATAATAACCTCACCCAAGAATATATAAATAAAATTTATGTATCTTATAAGTGATAATATGATCTTAGTAAAAGTATCAGTATTTTTGTAAATCATAAATAATTTATTTAAATTAATTAATTAATTTAAAATATATTTTTTTCCTAAAATGTTCTCATAAATTATAAACATTACTTCCTTTGGTTTTAAGATACTTTTATAAGACCTTTTTTAATATTTTTAAAAATAATAAAATTAGTTATAGTCTTAAAATTTGAAAATTTTCATGTAAATTATGATTTTAATTTAAAATTAAATTAATTTTATTTAGAAAATTATTTTTAAAAATTTGAAATTTTTTTGGATTCTACACATTGAAAAAACATTTGGTTTATTTTTTTGAATTTTTCAAAAACAACTAAAATTTTTATGAATAGTAAAATACAATAATAGTCAAATTAAGCTAAATACATGATTTATAGAGTCATGGATGATTTTATATTAATGTAAGCCTAATGGTTTCGAAGTCACATTAACATATTACTATTTTTTGTCTTGTAATCAACCTGATTTCTCGTCTTGAGGGAAATTAAATAACTAATGAATTATAATATTAAAAATACCCTACTTCACTCCACTATAAAAACAACCCACACTCCCCTCTTCTATTCACTCCTCTCAATCCTTGAACCTTCCCTAAATTCTACAAAAATCCCTCCCCAAGACCCTCCCCATTTTCAGTATCCCTTGTTCTCCTCAAAACACCAAATCATTTCCCCTTAAGAGGCTCTAAAGGAAGAACAACTCAAGAGGTAAATTCCTCTTTTCAATTCATTTATTTTCTTTTCATGTTCCATTTTTTTCATTTCTATCCTTACCTATTATCATCCATATTTCATGAAACCTCTAGTACATTATATATACTATTATTTTTTCTGATAATTGAATAATTAGTTATCATCTCTACATTACTATTCTTTTATACTATTAGTAAAGACACCATCTGAGATCTGTTAATTTAACACATTCAAGGATGATGGGTTTTCAAATAATAGTATATATCCTCTATGTTTTTCCCTTTTACATATAATTCCTAAATATGGGATGTGGTTTTTCACCTTACCAGTACTTCCCTCATAATGTATAAAAGATGAGAAATCCCATTCTCTATAATTAAGGCCTCTTATGTACACCAGATACCATGTCAATATTCCATAAGTGATTCTACCTAAACCACCTTTATTCTTTCATGTTTCTCTATATTTATTTTTGACCAAATTAATTTCTCATTTTTTATTATTTATAACCTCTAAATAATGTTTATATAGTACAAAAAAAGGTTTTTTGATCCATCCATCCTTAAATTTTAGGGATAAAAATGTTTTTAAATGATTCCCTCCTCAATACATTTCTATAGGAAGAATAGTTTTCAGGGAACTTTCCAAATTCCTACCCATCATCATGTACACTATATTATAATTTTTTACACCACAATTGTTTCATAAAATTATTCCTTTATAATAAAAACCATCTTTGTTCACTTCTGGTAATATGTAAAAGATTATTAATTTTTCTATTAGAAATGTTCTTTAGTATTTCCCTTAAAACCCGACTAAAATGTGTTAATGCTAACATTTCATCAATACTTTTCATACATGTTGTAACATAAAATTTTTATCACTTATCATGATACATGACTATTTTCACTTATGAATTTCCATGTATATTTTAGTTCCTTTCTTTATTGGACACTTTTTTTATACGCCCATTTTTTATGCGTTATGAAATGATTGTGCTACCCAAATCATTAAATAGGTAACCCTTAGGTTTATGTAAGATTTATTATGTTTGATTATTTATGTGGAAGACATATTCCTAAAAATTTATGATGGGTTCACCCAGATAGTGCTTTAATGCAATGGGTAAATTTGAGTCTCATGAGATGTTATCTGCGACAGTCTTGGTGGTTTGCCTTGGCCGGTGCTACCATATGCAACGGTTTTGATGTTTATCCTTGATTCATGATAAAGTCACATTATATATTGTTTCCAAATTATTTTTTCTTCTTTCTTATATGATACCAAATGTTAAATGCTATTTTATATCATCATTTTATACCTACTATCCCATATGCTAATGCTTTATTATTATAGTTATTCCCATACTAGGCTATTTAGCTCATCCCTTTGTTCATGTGTTCCCCAAGGTACCTGATGAAGATGTTTGAGCACAATGGAATTTAGGATATATATTTGAAGAATAAATAAAGAAATATTTTATTTAGATCCATGTTATTAGTTTTATGTAACTATTTTTCTAGGACTCTATACATTACGATCATTGTCATATACTCTATTTTACAATTTTTCTTAAAATAATATAATGTTATATGTAATGGGGTATGGTCTCTACAATTGGTATTATAGGATGATCTAGTTATTTAGGTAGATTAGTAATAGATAACTTATGTAAGAACCATAAGGATGAGACTTTATTTATGAATACACCCCTAAATTTGGGTAAATATAGTTTATGTGGTTTATCAAGAAAATACATCAATTTCTGGATACAAATAGTTAGGCTGGATCTGGAACATATGTACCTTTGGGTAAAACCCAAAAACACCACTTTGATATTGACTTGAATAGGAACTAGTGCACAATAATGGGCCTTACTGTACTCTTAGCTTGACACTCCTAGTAGATATGCTTTGGAAAATTAATTATCTTGGTACAAACAATTATTAAGGGAATGAAAAAAAATCACATAATTTTATATGTTTTCTAATAAATCAAGGATAACATACATTGAAACATGGAGAATTATAAGTTAGGATATACTTATCCTTTACATTATTATCCTCTTATGTTCAAAGTTTCCTTTTTATGCTCAATAAAAAAGTATTCAATCAATCTAATTGTATGTTTTTTTTCATAGTTAATGGTGGTAAATAGAATAACATGTTCCAAAAATCATTGTGATATAGAATGTGAAGATTTTCCTAATGATATACCTGATAGGATGGGAACGGGTTCTCAAAATATCATTCTAGTACTTTCACAGCTAAATGAAGTTATGAATAATTACATGAAAAATGTGGAACACTCTCCACCTCCATTGAAAGATAAAGTTTCCATTGAATCCTTTTTATTGAAAAGGCCTCCCCTGTTAAGTGTATATTTTAATCCCCTTCTCGCAGAATAGTGGATTAACATCATTGAAAAGATATAATCTATACTCCAGAGCTCAGAAGAAGAGAAATTTGAACTTGTGGTCTATTATTTTGATAGGTAATTTGATAAGTGGTGTAAAATAATCAAGAATACAAATCCCTAAGTGGAAATGGATACCATGGATTGTAGGAATTCAAGAAAAAAAATTCAATAAATATTTTCCCTGAACCCTCCATCTTAAGAAGAAAATAGAGTTCCTTAGGCTCAATTAGAAGGAAGATGAGTCCATTGGGTAATATGAAGCAAAAAATACAAGGCTTTCAAGGTATACCTCGAGCATTGTAATGAAAACTGAAATCATAGTGGATTTATTCTTCAAAAGACTAAAGATGAGTTTATGAAAAGCATTGGTGATTCGAAACATTGACAGTTATGTAGAGATTGTCTGTTGGGACCTTATGGTTGAAATGGAGATTATAGAATCTGAGTGGTATCATAGGTCCGGCATAAAAATGATGAAAATGTAATATAATGTGGGTGGTTCCACAAATAAATTCCTTGATGGAAATAAGAATGATCATCCCAAATGTAAAATTGTGGGAAGAAGCATCATGGTAATTGTTTGAAGGGAACAAAGAATTACTTCGAATGGGTATAGTTGGGACATATGAAAAAAAACAGTCAACAAGGTTTTAAGAATCTTGCTAATGTGGAAGAATAAAGGAGGGTTCAGATCCACACATAGTTTACATTGCAGTGTTACTACTATGAGCATGGTAATTATGAGAAATATTTCACTAAGATATGGGATGTCACAGGCAATCAATAATAAAATCCATGGAAATAAGGAACGGTTTATTCTATCATTATTGATGAGGTGGATACAGACTATGATGTGGTGATAGGTACTCTAGTAACTCCTTCAATAATAGATAACGTACCATTTGATGATGGTTATACTCCTTTTTTCATATCAAGCAAGTTTAGTATAACTATTAAAACACCACCTAAAAATTTGGAGGATAATTTATCTATGAGAATAGAGCATGGGAAATTTTTTTAATCCATGGTTTATAACTCCACCCTTGTTAACTATATTGGACTAAAATTCCTATGAAATAAAATAATACTTCCTTTAGTGGATTTTGACGCTATCTTTGGTATGGATTGGCTATCTTTATACAAATATAACAGCAACATTCAAAAAAGGGAGATCACTCTTCACACTCCGAGGCATCCTCCAATTCATTAAATTTCTAAGAAGATAGATGAATCTCCTTTAGAATCATTATCCCAAGTTTGGATATTAATTACTTCTAAAAAATCATGTTTAAATCTGATGATTGAGATGAAGGAGAGAATCAGGCTCGAAGATATTCCCATCGTGAGTGATTACACTGATATATTTCCTGAACAGTTCTCTATTCCTCTTCTTGACCAAGAGGTTGACTTCACAATTAATCGTATTCCTGAATCTCTACCTTTATCAAATACATCTTATAGAATGCCCGTCGTAGATCTGGAGGAGATGAAGAAGCAGTTAGAGGAGAATCTGGAAAAGGATTTTATATGCCTAAGTGCATCACCACAGTGTGCGCCGATACTCTTTATCGACAAAAAGGATGGATAAATGTTCCTATTCATTAATTATCATGAGCTCAATAAATTCATGATTAAGAAAAATTAACCCCTAGAAATTATAGATGATGTGTTTGATCAACTATGTGGTTCAAATTATTTCTCTATGGTGGACCTTCAGTCAAGATATCACCACTTAAGGGTGAGGAAGAAATATATTCCCAAGACTACCTTTCGAAGGAGATTTAGACACTATATGATCATAGTGATTCTCTTTAGACTCACTGATGCTCCATAAATTTTCACATATTTAATGAATTTAGTCCTTATATATTACATCAACCAATTTTTTGTAGTCTTTATGGATGATATTCTGATATACTCCAAGATCAAGGAGTAACATGAGGAGCATTTGAATACTTTGTTAAATACATTACGAATGGATAAAAAATATGAGAAGTATAGTAACTGTGAGTTATGTATGGAGGATATATCATTCATGGGGAATTTTATCACCATCAAAGTGATATATGTGGACCCTTCCATGGAAAAGGAGAATGAAGAGTGGCCCATTCCAACATCTGTAACGAAGATCCATAGCTTTCTGGGTCTATTTGGGTATTATGGATGATTTTTTAAGAATATTTCACAATTTTCAATCCCAATGACCAGGATTACATTTAAGTGTGTATATTTTGTCTGGACTCATGAATGTGAAGATTAGTTAAAGGAGTTGAAAAAGAGTATTACCATTACCCTAGTACTCGCACTCCCAACAGGTGTAGAACTCTTTGTGGTGTAAAATGATACTTCAAATAATGGATTTGGCTATGTGCTGATGGAAAATGATAAATTGATAGCCTATTATTCAGGGTAGCTAAAACTCCTTGAGCACGACTGTCCTATGAATGATCTGGAGGTTGCGGTTATGACATTTGTGTTAAAAATTTGGCAGAACTATCACTTTGAGTATAAGTCTAAGATATATAATGATAAAAAGAATCTAAAATATATATTCACACAAAAATATATTCATATGTTCCATAAAAGATGGATAGATCTCATTATAAATTATAACTACTGAATCCACTACCATCTTGGTAAGGAAAATAAGATGGAAGATGCTCTGAGTAAAAATGATCGTATATCTTTATCAATGCTGATAATTGAAAAGGGTATGTTATTCTGAGATTTTCAATGGATGGACATGGGAATATTAAGGGAGTAACATCATCAATCCTTTCCAAATTATTTCTCAACCTTAACTTTTGGAGAAAATAAGGTATTCTCAATGAAAAGTTGTGGAAATTCAGAATAGGGTGGAAGCCATTAAAAATGGGAAATCCTCAAAGATCAAGATTTATGAGAATGGAGTTGTATGATTTGGGATATGATTATGTGTACCATCTAATATAGATTTAAATAAGGAGAATCTGAATGATGTATATAACTTGACCTTCTCTATCAACCTAGTGATCACAAAGACGTATCGAGATCTCTGAGGGAACTTATGGTGGGAAATCTTGAGGATATTGTGGATTATATATCAAAGTGTTTGGTATGTCATCATGTGATGGCTGAAAGACAAAATTCTAGGGGGTTGATGAAACCACTACCCATACCAACATGGATGTTGTAGAACATCACCATGGACTTTTCCATAGGACTTCTATGGAAATATAGAGGAAACAATGCTAAATGGGTTGTTCTGGATCATTATACAAAGACATATCACTTTATCGGAACTCAAGTGGACATCTCATTGGCTCAAATTTTGTAGATATATATCAAAGTGGTGGTAAGAATTCATGGAGTAAAACAATATGTTGTATCTAATTGAGATCCAATATTCACCTCGATGTTCTCAAAAAGTCTCTAACATGATCTAAGAACTGAAGTAAACTTCAATAAAGCCAATCATCCTCAAACTGATGGACAATTTAAGCAAACAATTCAGACACTAGAATATATGTTTAGAGAATGTTCTTTGGACTTCAAAGGAAGATGGGACCAACATCATCCACTAGTTTAATTCTCCTATAATTGTTTCTACTTGAGAATCTGAAGAGTACCATATGAAACTCATTATGGGAAAAGGTTTAGAACACTAGCGTGTTGGGATGAAGTCAGTGAGTGTAAGCTTCTAGGACCATAAATGGTCAAAGAAATGGTGGAGAAGTTGAAGACCACTCAGAGGCACATCAAGGTAGCCCAAATTCGACAAAAGAGTTATGTGGAAAGTAACCAATGAGACCTTGAGTTAAAAGTTAGAGACATGCTATTCATAGGTATATCTCTGTGAAAGAAGTTAATGAGGTTTGGGAAGAAAGGAATGTTAAGTCCCACGTACATCAGCCTCTTCGAGATTCTTGATCACATCGGGGTTGTGGCCTATCGACTATCACTTCCACCTACCATGGAAAAAGTACACGATGTCTTCCCTGTATCCCTCTTAAAAATGTACATACCAGACCCTTCACATGTACTCTCTTCATGGGTTGTACAGTCAGAAAGTGATTTTTATTATGATGAGAATCTAGTGAAGATCTTAGATCATAGGGATAATGTTGTACGTAACAACACTACTCACCTGTTCAAAGTATAGTTGGGGACCCACATGTATAAAGAGGAAACATGGTAAGTCGAGGAGGTAAGGAAGTAAATGTACCCACACCTGTTTATGACATTGAATTTAAAACAAAATTTTGAGGGTGAAATTTCATAAGGGTGAATAATGTAATGACCCAATGTTTTATCAATAGAAATTATTTTTTTATAAATATTTTATATAATCACATGAAATCACAAAAAAAATGAACTAATATTTACTTTGTGACCTTAAAAAATATTTTTGACACTTTGGTGTTTTGAATTTTGAAAATCTGTCATACACAGTTACGATATGTTAGATGTTGGAGTCCGATACGAAAAAATTAATTTTTTTGTTAATATTAACCTACACTTATGTATACCAACCCACCATTATTAATGGTAAATAATCAAAAAGAAGAGTAACCTTACCCATGAATTTATAAATAAATCTTAAGCATCTTATAAGTGATAATATGACCACAGTAAAAGTATTTGTATTTTTGTTATTCATAAATAAATAAATAAATAATTAATCAATTAATTTAAAAATAATATGTAATTTCTTAAAATGTGTTTATAAATTATCAATTTTATATCTTATGGTTTTAAGATAATTTTATAATACCTTACATAGTTTTTGAAAAGATTGAAAAATCATTTATAGTCTTAAATTTAGTATTTTCTCAAGTAAATTTTGATTTAAATTTAAAATTAATTTAATTATTTATAGAAAATTATTTTTGAAAATTGGTGATCATTTTTTGGATTCTACACATAGAAAATTGTATGGGGTAAATTTTTGGATTTTTCTAAAATACATGATATTTTGATGAATACTAAAATATAATAATGTTCAAATTAAGCTAAATACATGTTTTATAGAGTCAGAGATGGTTTTTTGCTGATGTAAGCCCAATTTGTTCAATCTCACATGCACATATTAATATTTTTGGTCATGGAACTATCACTAAATCAGTTATTGATGTTAATTAATAAATTATGTAATTAAAATGTTAAGGAAACCCTTCTCCGTTTCACTATAAACTCAACCCACACTCCCTTATACACTTCACTCCTCTCAAGCCTTGTTCCTTCCTTAAGTTCATCCCAAATATCTCCCTTATCTCCTACCAAACTTCTTATAATCCCTTGGTATTTTCAAAAGACCAAAACCTCTCCCCTTAAGAGGCTCTAACAGATGATCAACTCAAGAGGTAAATTCCTCTTTTCAATTATTTTATTTTCTTTTCAAGTTCCTTTATTTTCTTTTCTATCCTTACCTCTCCTCTCCAAATGATATGAAATATCAAATACCTAGTATGTACTGGTATTTTGTTATGATAATTGAATAAATAATTATAATCTCTCCTTTACTCTTATTTTATACTAGTTGTTAGGACTCCATCTGAGATGTGTTAATTTACCACATTCAAGGATGATGGGTTTTCAGATTCTTTTACCATCTCCAATCTCGGTCATGATACCATTTTATGGTTGAACCATATTATTAAATAATTATTTTATCTTATGTGTTTTTTAAAATCCTTTTTCACACATGATGTTGAAAATATTTCAAAACTAGTTAATTGTGAGAAAATTCTCCAGATTAATCCAAGCATTTGTCATTAATGTTTTATATAATGATTCAACTTCACTCCAAATAACAAAATGAATTTTATAACCATCTAATATTCTGGATGTTCCCTAATTTCACATTACATCAATTCTATACAACCACTATCAACAAAAACTTCTGTCCAAACATGAATATATATAAATCGATTATTAAAATAAGGAACCAAACGGACCCGAACAATGAAATTGAAATACATAACCAATAAAAAGTATATGAATGAACTCAAAAAGTTTATAATATATCATTTAAAAGTAAATTTGTTTCTTTAATTATTAATTAATGAACCTGATTTGATTATTTAGTGCACTAATATCAAGTCAAGAACACTATCAGACATAATGTATGGGATCCTCCCTATTTCACATTTATTCAATAATATTCTCTATGTTATGCCCTTTTACCTATATCTCCTAAAGATGGGGTATGATTTTTCACCATCCCCAAATATACCTCATGATTTATAAAAGATGGGAAATTCTTTTATCTCTAATTAACCCATCTTAAGTACATGTGATATCATGCCGATATTCCATAAGGGATTCTACCCGAACCACCTTTATTCATTCGGGTTTCTCTATCATTATTTTTACCCAAATGAAGTTGTATTTTCATATTATGTACAACATCTAAATATTTTTTATATGCCCCAAACTCATGTTTCAAGATCTATCCCTCATTCTCATTCATGGATATACATGTTTTTAAATGATTCCATCTTTAATAAATTTTGATAAGAAAACTCATTTTAAGGGAACTTTCGGAATTCCTACCCATCATCATGTTAAATATATTATCTGTTTTTAAGACACCATTTATTTATAAAATAAGTCTTTTTTTATTAAAACCGTCTTTGTTCACTTCTAGTTTTATGTCAAATATTATTCTCATTTATATTTTAAAATCACTTTCTATATTCCATAAAACCCAACTATAATTCTTTAATGCTAAAATTTCTTCAATAAATTTCTTACAAATTGACACATCTACATGGAATCAATTACCATGATAAATTAATATTTTCCATTATTAATTTCCTTGTATATTTTTAATTCCTTTATTTCATGGACACTTTTATGATACACCAATTTGTTATGGTTTATTACATGATTATGATAACCAATTCTTTCCATGGGTAACCCTTATGTTTATGTAATATTGACTATGTATGAATATTTGTGTGGAAAACATAGTCATGAAAAGTTATGATGGGTGGGCTCAGATATAACTCCAATGAATTGGGTAAATTTTAGTCTCATGAGACATTATGTGCGACGGTCTTGGGAGTTAGCCTTGGCTTGTGCTACCATGTACGACGGTCGTGGCGGTTAGCCTTGGCTTGTGCTACCATGTGCAATGATCTTAGGGGTTATCCATGACTTGTGCCAAAGTCTTGTTTTATGTTGTTGCTACATTATTATGTCTCCATGATTATATGATTCCATATTTATAGTTTAATATTCCATATGTTACATTCCTTTTATATCATCAAGCCATGCCTTCAATCTCATGTGATAATGCTTTGTTCTTATGGTTATTCCATTACTAGGCTATTTTGCTCATTCCATTGTTCATGTGCTCCCAAAGGTACCCTTTGAAGATGTTTGAGAACAATTTAAGTTAGTATCTCTATATGAATAAAAAATAACTAAATGTTTTATTTAGTACCATGTTTTCAGTTTTATGTACCTAGTCTTCCAAGACACTGGACTTTATGATCCATGGCTTGTAATCTGATTTATAATTATAATTAAAATCATTCAATGTTATATTTAAATGTCTTGGGTCTCTATATAATATATATATACATTATTGAAAAATATTTAATATAATTTTATAATTATATAAATATATATATTTATTTATAATTTTAATTTTTAATAAATATATTTATAATTTGTATATAAATATAAATATTTTAATGTAATTATATATAATTATATAATTATATATAATTATATATGTATATTAATATGTAAATATTTATAATTATAAAATTAATAAATATATTTACTATTTAAATATATTTATAATTATTTTATAATTATTTCAATATATAATTATTTAAATATATATAATACTTAAATATATTTATTATATTTTAGTAATTATTTAAATATATAAATATTTATTTATAAATTTATAAATATTAGGTTGAAATACTCTATAAATATATTTGAATTATTAAAAAATACATATTTATATATCATATTTATATTAAGATATAAATTCATTTTTTAATTAATGTATATAAATAAATATTATTTTTGAATATAAATTTGAAAATATTATATATATTAATAATATTATTTCTTACAAGTTTTTATCTGGGCTATGAATATCCAGATAATGATCCATCTTTATCAGTGCTAAAAAAGCATTGATAAATGGTACACCATTATTAGTTCTTTTTTAGTTACTGATAAATGTTAATTTTATCACTACTAATAAAGGTAACCCTTTTATCTACACTTTCTATTTTTCACTAATAAAAGATGACATTTCCTAGTCATTGATATGTGGTAGTGGGTGTGTTCTGTTTGACCATGCATGGTTATTTGTGAAGTGAGATAGAAATTCTTTTTATTAAGGTCCATAGGGCTAGTAATTAGGTTCATTTGTGGAGATCATAGTGTTCTCATGGTTGACTACCCACTTAAGTATAATAATTATTTAGGTATTATCAGAGTGATTGGGTTACTCATTTTTGTGTGTGAATCTTGTGTAATTTTTCCTCAATAGCTCTCCAGAGGAACTCTGTGGATTCCAAGCTTCTAGATCTAATGTGAATTGTGTGGATAAAAAATTGGTTTAGATGAAGTTCGTAACACCCCTTGGGAACTATGTGGATACCATAGTTTGGACACCCATATGAAAATGAGGAATTAAATACTAAATCGGTGGTATTTTTTTGATGAAGGTGTAAAAGACCCATAATTTCTGAATAATTTTTTTTAAATTATATGGTATTATTACGAGACATCCAAAATTGATGGCACGTGATTCCGAGGCCCGGAGTGCCTAAGATGATCTATTGAAAAAATGTTAACTGGTCCACTAGTCTCCTAAACCAGATATTCATTTGATGAACCATGTACAGCATCAGAACCCTTAGGATGAGGCAATCCTTTTGAGATTACACCACTTTATTTTTAGATAATGTTGGAGTATATCCATGTTAGATCCCACCCGAATCCAATCGGGCCCTTGCTACAAAAATTCATATAACTTATAGATTAGGCATCCGATTAATGTGTCATCTGTTCTGTTGGGACCCCAATGACATGTTAATTCATTGGGTTACTAATTCATGGGAATTCATTCCATTTTAAATATGACCCATATATTGAGGAGGGGATCCCCCGAGAATCAAGCATTGTATGTGCGGGAATCTAGTGGTTGGTTGGGACATGGAGAATGGATGGTGATCCTGTGGGGGTTAGTACCTAACGATCCTATGTGGGTTAGATTTTATATGGGTCAGTGCTCATTAATACTGTTTGGGTAAGAGCATAATGATCTAGTGGGGGTCTGATCCTCTGTGGGTCAGCACTCAGTGATCTTGTGTGGGTCAGGGCATATCGATCCTGTGTGGGTCAGATCCTGTGTGGGTCAGCTCTCAACAATCATGTGTGGGTCAGCACCTATCGATCCTGTGTGGGTCCGCGCTTAGCGATCCTCTTTGGGTTAGCACATACTGATACTATGTGGGTTAGTAGCATATCGTATTGATAGAATAAGATGATATAGCTTTACGACTTATCATATGTACTTATGTACTTATGTTGTACATGCTTTGAGATGATTCTTTACTTCTACTTTGTGATTGGAATCATGCTTTTTGGTTTATCCTTTTTGGAATTCTGAGAGACCTTTGGGGGTCTTAGGGTACCTACTAAGTATTGTTATACTGACCCATACATGGGATTCACCTGCACCGAGTTTTGTCTGGTGTAGACGACGAGCAGCTTGGACCGAGACTTGGGAGCCAGGACTAGACGGTGTACGGAGGTAACTGGTTGGAGTGGAGAGATGTTGAGATGATCTATACCTACTCTTCAGCTAGGATCCTTGGAGGATGATCTCATGAGTTATTTTTCCCTTTTTATTGTAACTTTTTTCGGGTTGGACTAGTATACTGGCCCCTTTACTTACAGTACTTACATCTACACTCAGTGGTGGTTTTTAGTTATGGTTGTATCGTTCTTCTTCCATTGTGTCATACTTTTTTGTAGTGTGCATTGTCTGTGTGTATACAGGTTTTGAGGAAATGCCTTCCAATTTTAGGGATATGTATTTCAGTGCTAGTTGGCAACCACTAGCCTATGGAAGGCGGGCTTAGTGTAGTCACGACATGGGACCTGAGTGTTGGGACGTGAAAAACGGGAGGTTGTGATACGCCATTAATTGATAAGTATAATTATGAAATGGTCTAGATCCCACTTCATAGTTTTAAGTGGTGACAATGTAGTTTGGAGAGAACATAATTATAGACTTCTTTTTGGTGGGTGTTTAGTCGATTCTACATTGGTTTCCAATGTGATTTGATGTACACTTGGCTATTGACATCAACATTCAAGGACAAACTTGTACTCCAAGATTCCAAAATTTTAGATTGGATTCATTTTGTTATGGGATATTGTTGATAATATTGGAATGTCTATATTCCCTAAAAATTCTGGTTATTGGACATATTTTATTTATCTTGTCTTATTTTCCTACTACTTATTATCTCATACCTAGGATTTTGCACTAACATTTTGTTAGATCTAAGGATTTTCAATGCTAAAAATGGAATCTAGTTTGTGATTCTTATCAATCCACACTGATTTGATCAAAAATATTGAATGCATTGTGATTTTATATGACATGTTGACTACAATATTTATGGAGGAATCATTTCCCATTGTTTTCCTAATTTTTTTTGATGAAAACATAGAGGAAGAAACATGTTTCTTAAAGGTGGCGCATTGCAAACAAGCTTCATGAAATGTTGTCTTGTAATGTTGACATGTCTCAATATGGTATGGAAATGAGTTTTGAAAAAATTGTGTTTTGCGATGTTTTAGATTCAAGAAGTTGTGGAGAATCAGAAAATAGAATTGTGAACTACATGATGGTATCATTGAAAATCATTGCGACTATGTCAAGCTTCATGAATTCATGATGGTGCGACTATAATTCTACTTAACTATGAAAATTTTCACCATACGGTTGAAATTAAATGTATCTTCATGAATGAATGTGCATCACAAACATGAATTTGAGATTCAAAATAAAATCTACCAGTAGACTGGAATCTTCACAAAAGCATACTTATATAAATAGGTGGATACCCCCATATCATTTTATATGAAAAGAATTGGTGAAAAGGATGAATCATTTGAAATTATTGAAGTCTAATATAATAATTAATGAGGTATTCATTGTGAGCCATAGAGTCAGGAAAATATTTTCTTACTCATGACTAGTGAATAGGTGTGTTGAAAAAAAAAATTCACGATGACTAGTTATTAATTAACGACTTAGTGATCTTTGAAGGGTTATTTCTTTGAGAAGGTAGTTAGCTATGTATAGAAGCTTTAAAAAGATGATTCATGAATGTGTGTGGGTGTGATGTTTGGATGTTCATTTATTAATAAAGATTGTTTAGATAAGGATAAGATCATCATGAACAATAGGGTTGAACATCTAGTTTAAGATAAAAATGATTTCAAGTTGATCAACATTGGGAAACGATGATAGTACAGGCTCATGAATGTAAGGTAAAAAGACTTAAATACCAATCTACAGAAGTGACATTCATGTCGTCAAAATGAGTAATACATCATCATAGTAAGGGGCTAGGGGGATTCAATGGTAGTGTTATGAGGGAGGCAGTGTGATAACCCTAAAATCTATAAATGGCAGTGTTCCTATAATAGAGTGACTATGTATAAATTTTTTTTTCAAAACTTGTGAATATTATTAGATTTTGTTGTGATATAGACTCTATCAATGTTTTCTCATTGGACTAACCCTTAGTGGTGAACAATAAAATACTATGTTCTCTTTATGTGTTTGAATGTTTAGTTACTAAATGGATTTCATCATGCATTTTTTCCATCTTCTTAACAACATGGGAACAAGATCCATCACTTTAAGAGAAACATTTCCCACACTTATTCACCCCTCCATTCTCATGGTGTTCCATGGACCTATTAGTGGTATCTGAGAATACAAGATATTGGAGTTAAATCAGTCCTCTTTTGTTTTCATGGATAATTCATTTAATGTCTAGGAGTCGTCCCCTTTTCGGACCATATTTTGAAGAATGAGATGATATCGCATATGAGATCACTAGGGATGAAAGGCCTTTTTTCACTACATATGGGATTTAGGTAACTAACAAAACATTTATTTCTATGACTATAATAGATATTAAAATGTTGGATATAGATGACAAAGCCCAAAATTCCTTTACAACAACTATATTTGATCAAATCTATTTAAAGGTGAATAGTTTCACTTCATACAACTCCATGAGGGAAAAACTGAATATATATATGAAGGTAATAAAAATGTCGATTTGGAAAAGCTTAATGTTTTTATAGTAGTTTCTATGATCGTAAAATGCATCCGAAATAAAATTTATATTTATTTTTTAATCGAATTGTTGAAGTGATTGGAAGATTCCAAAATGTGGTGATGAAATTAATGATATTTACATTATGAGGAAAATATTGAGAAGGACTACACATCTATACAATATAATAGAGTAATACCTTCAGGAATGAGATTGTTCTAAGCATTCTCATGATGATATTTTATGTAGTCCGGTGCCTTATGAAATGAGAGTACAACTATAAGATAAAACAACTCATGTAAGAAATGTAATAGCATTCAAATCCATTGAAAAAATGATATTTTAAGATATATTATTGTTGAAATTAATTATGTAGACGATCTTATTTCTCTATTTTCCATGAAATTAACGAGAAGAAACATGAAATTCACGATAAGAAAAACGGTTTTCATCACTGC
The DNA here is from genome assembly GCA_963277665.1 of Viscum album. Classification (NCBI taxonomy): domain Eukaryota; kingdom Viridiplantae; phylum Streptophyta; class Magnoliopsida; order Santalales; family Viscaceae; genus Viscum; species Viscum album. The sequence continues at coordinate 1,527,832,053 of OY728120.1, read as the reverse complement.
CGAACCCACATAGGATTTCAGTACAGTCTTCATCGCCATCAAACCCACATAGGATTTCAGTACGGTCTTCATCGCTGCTTAACCCACATAGGATTTCAGTGCAGTCGCCACAGTCGTAGTCGCAGCCACCTCTAGGGTTCCCACACACAGCATGTTCGTTTCCGGGAGAGTTTGCTCCACGAGACAAGGGGACGAAAAATCAACTGACACGTAGTCCGGAGTTGATGTATCTCAAATTTCCGTCTCGACAAGAGGAATTCAACGTGACAGACGTCGCGTTAATCAGATGCCCAGTCTGAGAGTTATTGGCCTTTTCGTTCCAGGGCCCGGTTTGTTTTTAAGTCAAATCCAACCCGAATGCACTCCAACTGCATCCAAACCTCGAGCGTAGTAATCCAAAAGTTCCATCTCACTAAGAGGAATCCAAAAAAGTCGACGGCACGTCAATCGGACATCCAGAGCTCATGTTATAAGCGTTTCCGCTCCGAGGGCCCGGTTGGTTTCATGTTCGAACCAACCCGGACGTACCCAAAGTTCTCCAAAACCTTGAGTGTAATATACCAAAATTCCCATCTCGAACCAAGGATCGCATTGCAACTTATAGTGAATCGATCAGAGGAATGTAGCCCAAGACACGAGCGTTTGAACGGAACTTTCGGGAAATATGGGGGTTTTGGGCCCGGACCGACCCAGCCCAAGACCCCCCCTGGGTCGGCCCGAACCGGGTTGACCTGAACCAAGTCTGGGTCCGGCCCAGTGGGTGGGACCCGGCCGGGCCGGCACGGCTTGGCCCGGCCTGGCCCGGCCTGGGCGGTCGCGCCCTGTGCGGTCGGTCCGGCTCGGGGCGGCTCGGCGCTGGCCGAGCGGGGTCGGCTCGACACCGGCCGAGCAGACGCGCAAAGGGTGCGGCTGCCCCCTTGATTGAAGCCGCAGACCCACATGGGGGCCACTCCCTTCTTCCAATAGATGTGGCGCTGGGCGCCGCGTCTCCTCCGGGTCCCGCGCGGCCGCGGGGCCGCTCGCCTGCCACCGCTGCTTCAGCCACGGCGGTCCCTCCTGGAGGCGTGCCGGGACGCAGCCTCCTTTGGCTGCCGGCACCACCGCGTCGGCGACCCGCGCCTCCAGTGTAGTCCACGGGCCACCAGAGGTGCTCCGGTGGTCCGTTCTTTCTCTCGTCTCTGCCTGGGGTCGTCTTGGGGCACATAGATTACTGCGACGGCCTCCAATCGCTCAACGGTCCCGTTTCATCGTCGACCAACGTTCCGCGCATCAAGAACAGAGAATCAGTGGGTTAGGACTTGTTCGTTGGTCCACACCCATCGTGTTAGTGGTTCAAATGACTTCCAACAATTTAACCATATGACGAGGATATAATCCAGGTAAAATAAATTAAACCAAACCCCCTACCTTAAGGCGACGTCGAACGAAGGTTCGTCGCGGGAAATAATCGTCGTGGAAGAACGTTCCATATGTGTCGTCGACGTCTCGGAGAAGAGAATCATTGGTGTCACGGTACACGGTGTCGCGTCGTCGATCAATGAGGATTCGGCGTCCTTTGTCGGAGGCTGGCATTCTTCATCGGCAACGGTGCATTCTTCGTGTTCTTCATGGAGGAAGATGAGGATTCCAAGACTGAGCTCTCCTCTTCAAAACCTTCTCTCACAATGAAACAACATAATTAAATAAGGCTTTGTCTTATTTTATTTCTCATGCCAACTGTTTTTTAAATCCAAAATTTAATCACGATTTAATTATCGAGCGTTGAAAAATCAATGAGGTGTTTATTAATCCAATTAAATGCGGGAGTTGACATGGCATTAAAGAGGGGCGTGCGGGTGAGTTACCAAATTAAATGCATGTGGGAGGTAAAAGGAAATAAAGGGGGTGGGGATCGTGTGGGCCCCACCTAACTAATATCCTACCTAGGAGTTAGGATATCAGTGGGTCCCACACCAATAACCATGCCTAGGTTAACACTACTTAGAATAAAAATAAAATCTCTTGCACGATATTTTATTTTATTTTTTAGTTAACCCAATTTATTAATAACCTCACCCGAGCAAACGCAACTCCGGAAAAGGTGTTCTTAAGCAATTATCGTTACTGCGATTCCATCAGTGCCCTCGAAATTCGATTTCGAGCAACGGTCCAAAAGTTAGGAAAACCAACTCATTCGTTCACTGAACATACCTGAGATAAACTTTGTAAAATGATTCTGGGCACACCGGGCCTCAGAATCAGGTGCCGTCAGAAACTGAGTTCTTGTAAAATCCCAAAGAAAATTAAGAAAAAAAAAATTCCCTTGATTTTTATTGTTCCTTACAAATACTGGATGTGATAATAATGCTTAATATTCATTGGTTTCCATGTGGTGTTCACCAGAAGATTTAGTATATTTGAATGATAAATAATTTTGAAATCCAATATATATTATTTTAAGGAAACTTTATTCCCAAAATCTATTTGTGAGTGGCATCATTTCCAAATGTTTTCTAGTTATTTGGTCCCAAAACTCTAGATATTTTAAGTGAATTTGGATGAAGTAGTAAAGTAAAAGGAGGTTTTCTCCAAAAAATGTATCCGATCCTATATAACAAATCAATTCCAGAATAAAATGATTCCACAAATAAAATCTCTCCATTAAAATGGTATTTCAGAATAGTGCATTGGGAATCTCAAGAAGTACTATACCAAAAACAATAAGGTAGTTCACATAGAATAAATAGTAGTTCATATATTAGGAAATGTATTTCAGAAAGGGCCACTACCATGATGAAAAATTCTTGAAGGATTATTGTTTGGAAGAATAGTTAAAGAATGTAATTTATGAAAGGAATGTATAGAGGAATAAGTTATTATATTGAGATATCCAGATAGATGATGTCATATTACAATAAAAAAATTCTGGTGTGGTATTTTTCTAATATGATAGATAAGTTCAATTGTAATATATCATGGAAAACAATGATAATACTCTCCCATTTTAGAGTTGATATCATTTGGTATTTAATATGAATATCACATTAAAGTGGAATAAAATTGAGCATAAAACCATGGGATATATTGAAACAATAGTCTCATTCTAGATAGAGTTAGATCTTTATGAATATTATCAATTAAAGAAACCTGCATGTATATAAATTTTGGAGGGAACATCACCAATGTATGTCATTGAACTAAAGATTATATTGTACATCTTGGATAAGGAGTGTGCATTCCAACAACATTATAAATGAATTGATCCTTTCGAGGACTTACCATGAAAAGATCACATTATTCACATAGCTAGTGAATATTATTATATACTAGTAAATTGACACATTATCAATGTATTCCTCTTAGATATTAGCCTTTATCTTTAACCAAGTAAAATTTATATGTTTTGGGTATGCATTAATTTTCTACATATTTGAGTTTTTTTGTGATTTCACTTTCATTTTTAATCGTTTAAACAATTTTCTGACAAATGGTTGAATAATATCCTAAATAAAATCAAACATTTTAATGAAATGTTATGAATTGACCCCCACATTTATTCACATCCCCCACCCTCTTAAGGTACCTCTATTTGCAACATGTTGTATTGAGGATAATGGTTATAAATATATTTTCAAACAATGTTGACGTATTTTTTTAATATGGAATCAATTATATATCATCCTTTATGTTCATAAAATGAATTCATTGGAAGAAATAAGGAAATTAACATTTTTCCTCAACATTTTATTAAACAAGATAGATAGAATATCTAAACAGATGATGACATTAGTAATCATATAGAACAAATTGGATGAAAATAGAGAGAAAATATCCTAAAGAGATCGTTGTCTAATAAATTTTATAGGAAAACCAAACATTGTTCCACGTATTTTATAATATGGAAGTCACAGGAAACTATTTATGGAAAACAATAGAGGTAAATAAAGATATGAAGACAACCTCAAAATAAGGTTTTAAGACTATCCAAAATGAAGAACTGTTGAATAATATTGGTGAAGAGTTCCTTGTGACAGAATGAAAGAAGAAAAAGGGAAATAAGAATATGGTTTATGTGACAGTGAACTCTTTAATGGAATTAGATAGAGGTATTTATTTAATAATGAAATTTGAATAGATCGAAATAATTATTTCATAAAGTGTTTAGGTGGTTGAAAGGTTAAATTCTATTGTTGAAGAAAAAGAAAAAAATATTGAGAAACATGGGGAATAATTCACTACATCAAAAGGATAAAAATTCATGGATCCCTTCACTGATAAATCAGATAGAAATAAATTCATTAATGGATTTGGTGATGGGGATAAACCACTATTGTGTGATGAGAAATGTGATAATGGATATGTGAAAATGAAATTTTACTATTAGATCAAATAAAGTGTGTGTTTATTGTAGGAAAACATATATTTCCTCTGATAGTGGATAGATTAATAAGTGATAAATAATGTATTGTTGTATGAAATGATTAATGGCTTGTGTATATAAAATAAGAGGATGAAAATGTTATTGGTTCCCCGGAATGGTGACCCGAAGAAGATGAGTGATAAGATGAAATAAAAAATTTAATAAAATATATTTCCAAATAAGTAATTAGGACAACTTCCACATTGAAATAATTCAGAGAAATAATTCTATCCCTTATGAAAAATAATCAAGAGTAGATAATATTTTTAGTATAATATTCCAGGAGTATAAAAAATGATCACCTGATTAGAGGGGAAATATGTGAAGATCATGGAACACTATACAAATATATGTTCCTAAAATTGTAAATCAATGGTTAAGATTCTTACCCTGGAAGCCTCAAAAGATACTGGAAATGGAAAATCACATCATAAATCTATAAGAGTATTGACATCACCTACTAAATCCACAAGTAATGTCCCTCGTAGTAATATAGATACAAATTTCTACTTTTATAGAAAAATGGGACACATTATGAGTTTGTGTATGGTGTCCTAAGGACCCATTGGAAAAATAGAACCAACTCTATCAAAACCTAACCCAAAGTGTAGTTACATAAGGAATTGTTTCTATAGTAAATGTATTATATGTTCAAACCATGACCATTTAGAAATTAATTAACCTTAGAATAATGAAATTTAGGATTAAGAAATCATAATGTGTTTCTCAAATATTGTGTCATACAGGGATTGAGTTTATCCTATAATGTGAATTTTTAATCTATAAAATAATTTCACTATTCTAGAGTAAAAACATGGACCTCACTAAAAGTTGAATGAATCACCGACTATACTACACTCATAGCATCCATCACATAGGGAAATAAAAAACATAGAAGAGGAAACATTATGTTTCTATAGTTGTGAGTAAAAATATTGTATAAACATGGATAATATCACCTCAAGTGAAAAATGGTGACGTAAATATAATGACTGATAAAAATAAAAAGAATGATAAATTTCATATTGATTTTATAATTCATTATACAAGGTGAGAAATGAATGAAATAAAAATACACCTCTAGTCTAGGTAGAAGAATATAAGAAATAAAGGAGGTGTATCAAAGAAAAAACTTATACAAGTGGGCTTAAAACCATAAATTTTCAGAATAACAACACTACATACAAAAAAGTGAAAAATATAATGTTTACATAATGCCTAATTTAATTTCTAGATTTTTTGGAATTTTAGATAATGTCAGAACATGTAGAGAATGATAAAAAAAATTCTAAAGAAGGTGGAATTAAAGGGTTTGTCTATAATGATAGGTCGTTCTCCTCTACTTGACAATTATTGTTGTTCCCCTACCCCAAAAACATTATATTTTTCTAATATATTTTTGAAGTGGTATAAAAAATGTGGAGATATGATCTATGGATTGAATGTGCTAAAAGGGAATAGTTTCATAAGATGAATAGAGATACATATGATATTAAAAGTTAGAATTTATAAAAATCCCATATTTTACTAAACTTAATAAGTAGCTTCTAGCAATCACTTGGAGCTAAAAATCTATATATAAAGGTTGAATTCTGATAAAATGGAGGAATGAACAAGGAAAATCATTATCAAAAGAAGAAAATATTTAAAACCAATTTTCAAAATATCTAATGTTTCCATGTCATATGGAGTAACAAACCATAGTAATTAGGAATTAGTATATGTGGTTTTAAAACACAAAGAAAGTGGAGATAAAATGTTGTAGAAGCTAGAAAATTAATGTATTTCTATATTATTTATCAATTCTTTAACAACATAGTTTTAGCTTACTTTTTTCAGGATACTTAGATGATATCATAGAAATATTTCCACCAGAAAGTGGTTACCCCTTGGAAGGTTGATTTTACAATAATTATCAATAGTTGGTATAATTCCTAATATGATCAAACATATAGAGAGATGTTAACAAATTTTCAAAGTTATATAGCATTATCTATCAAAGAAGGAGTCTTGTGGTGGATTGAAAATCTTGTATACTAGGTGATATCATTGGTATATCCATGAAATGGTGTATGAGTTAGACCAATAGGTAGTATACATAACGAATTTTTGAATCATCTGATATTCTATAATGTGTCTGTGGTTGTTTGGTTGAGATCATAGGTGATTTTAGAGATTCAAAAATGTTGACTTGATGGTATCTACAAAAACTATGTAATTTAGTTTTATATTTTTGTTAATAATATCTTTAATTTTATTTTCATAAATAATGTTATCACATGTTAGGTTTATAGGATCTATTTTTGATTCAAATTCAATGTTATAATTTTAATTCATTAAATTAATGGGAAAATTATTATTGAGATGGAGTCAAATGGATTTGAATTTGGGTGAAAATTCGGATAAATACTATCTAAAAATGGGAAAATTAATCCATTAATATTAATTTTGGAAGAAAGATCTCATTTTTTAAGATAAAATTCAATTACAGGATTTTTCCAAGATCATTTCAAATTTGAAAATATTTTTCCATATTTAATTTTATGATGTTCTTGGAAATAGAAGAATTATATCTTATTATTTGGAATTGAAGTGTATTTTCTTGCCTCAATAATATCATCAATATAATTTTGTTCAAAAATTATTCAGGAAAATGGGGGTACGGGTTGAAGAAGTCACCCATATAGTTCTCAATGACTAGGGGATATGATATTTATTTTCCTTATTTCGGTTTCATTGTTGTTCATTGACACTGAAGGAGAGTAGTGCTATGAAAATCTCTAATATTGGATTCTCTATGAGGAATAACTTGAAAAGCAATATATTGATTCAATGATTACTTATATATTATTAACAATGGGAGACAGAGAAAGAGGGAGTTGTATGAATAATAAATCATTCCCATGTCATTTCTTGATGAATCAAGAGCATATTTCGGGAGCAGAATTTGTCTTATTATTGTAAAAAAATTGTCAAAAATGGGATAAGGTTTTACCCAAGAGACGGTGTGTTGTATTTATTAAAAATAACCATTAGTAATGCTTCCATTATTATATGTTGGTTGTATAATAATGCATGATCATCTATCTAGTATTTGGTGGTATTGGACATGAATTAAATTTTTAAGAAATTTAAAGAGAATCCTTGACATATTTTTATATCAATGAATTTTTATATGTATTAATGAGTGAATTATATATTTAACATGATTTTTTTGAATACATGGTGATGGTGTTCATGGATGAAATTATGAAGAAATTTTCAGAGAGATATTGGTATCTCAATATATTAATGGGATAATATGTGTCTTATAAAAATGATTATATATCTATTTAATTTTTTTAAAGATGTGGTGATGAATCACATGGATGAAATTGAGATGAAATGTAAATATAATCCTTGATATCTCTATACATCAAAGACCATGTGTGTGTCTTTAGGAGAATCTTTCATATCAGGAAGTTGTGGAAAGACTGAAGAGTATTTTTGGTTCCCTATCTCAATATCCTTGTACATTAATGACAATGTTTCTTTATTTACTAGAATAATTCACATTAGGAAGTTGTGGAAAGACTAAAGTGTATTTTCGGTTCTCCATGACTGATACTGAAAATTATTTTGAATATTTAGAGTTTATTCTAGGGTATTCCCATATTGTTTCAGTAAAATAATTTCACTCAATTTTTTTAAATAATAAATAGATTATTTACACAAAAATGGAATCTCAAAGGGTTTTTGTGAAAGAAATCATTTCCAACTAGTAATCCTAAGAGGCCGTGTAAAAACGTAGTTCAAAAAGCACATAATCTATTTAAGAAAATAAGTTTGGGGAAATTATCAGTATGAATAGAAAATTTGGTAGTTTTTGAATGAACATAAATTTAATTAAAATGATGTTCTTTTATCATAAAGGGTTTTTCACATATTATATAAGGAATTACACATACCAGGTCAAGCTGTCATCCGACCCGACACCTGACCCGATCTGTAAAAATTCCTGAGAGGCATTAACAATCCTCACAGGTTGGAAATAAGAACGGGAAATAAACGATATCACAATGGGAATGGTTTACCACAATAAAAAATTCAATAAAATAACCATAACAGAGAACCCAACATAACCAATAATAATTGAACATCAATAAATACATAATCATCTCTAGATACAATAGTAACCATAAAAACATTAAATGGAAAAAAACTAAAACCAATAAAGACCGACATAATATCATCATGTAATATTCATCACCACAAAAAACAATACAAACTCAGTCTAAAGGAAAGCTCAAACCATAAACCAAAACCTACAAACTGCTTGGCTATATGGAAATCTAGTGGCATTTATAGGGTGTATGAAAAAAAATCTTAGCAGGAAAGCACAACATATTCCATAAATTTCCTTTCCTGAAGTAGTCCATAAACACTAATTTGAAATAAATTTTAAAAGTGGGATTTCATCATTTTAGAAAACCTAATATAGCTTCCAAGAAAACCCCACATTTAGAAACGACAAAGATATCTTTTCTTCTGAGTTTGAGGATCTATTCAAAAAACCATTTAAAAATACCAAACCCAAATATTAATCTATAATAAATGATAAAAATTGAAATTTTGAAATAAAAGATACATAACATGATGGTACACACTTTTAAATCTAATAACCAAGATGAAAAAAAAGTAATGTATAACATCTAAATAGTAATCGTGGGAATTTCATAAACATCTCTTGAATAAATTCCTAGACTTAATCGGATCAGACTCATCTACTGGATTATGGTGCAGCTCCATTTTCAATAACCAACTATCTAGTACATACTAGCCACATTGGTGGCACAACCGACCTGGCCTCTCAACAAATCCATGTTGTACCAACCCATATAATAAGGGTCAATAAAAAACCACCACCTGACCCTCTAGATGATGCCTAGGAATACTATGATTGTAATACACCAAAAATGGGGAGTTCCTCACATGTGTGGCATGAATTAACAACACATATATTCCATCATACATCCCTATCCAAAATTATAACACTATATATGTGATGACCCTCTCCATGGAGGGACGACCATAGAGGTTAATATAACATATCAAGACATGCACAATTTCCAATCTAGACTTCATACCACATGTTCTTTAAAAATTATTCCAATCATCATAAGATTACAATTGGGACATACATTTACAAATCAAATTCCATTTCCTAAAACAAGATGAAAATGTACAACATTCTAGAAACATACCAAACATGCATTTAGGTCATAAAGAAACCAAATAGAACCTCAAGATTCCAAATAGCCCATGTTTTAGGAAAACATATTTGGAAACTAAATTTGAGTAATTTTTAAACCAAAGAGACTTTTACAAAACACTAGTGGTTTGAAGGAACCATTTGATATGAGGAGGGTCATGGAAAAAAATAAATGGAAGGGGAACATTTGAAATTCTGGTTAAAAAGGGTTAATTTCTATCAAAATCTATTATTAGTTGTGCACCTATCCTTATGTTCAGTCATTTCATATATGGATATGATCACATCTAGTATAACACTTTTTTAAACTATGAATAACACATTAATACCTATTTTCAATGTCACTAATTTCTTTTACACTACCACAAGAAAGCACACATAATCCCCAAACAACATATATGTATTCAGAACACACAGAAATATTTTTTCCGCAATGAAAACCCAATTACCATCATCCAATCCAACCCACACACCATCCTAAAATTCCCAATTTTATTTTCAAATACCCATAAGAATTTCATCAAACACTTTTCATGAACATATATACTGGTATTATTAAATAAGTCCTTTGAAAACTCATATCCGCCAAAATAACATCATATAATTTCCAAAATAATTTATGTTAACACACCAAAAGAATGAATATCACATTTTAAACCCATTAAGGATATCTCAAGCATCTAATGGAATGTTGTGGAAAGGAAATGGATGGAGACACCTACCTCAGTGATATGTGGATGTGACAAAACTCTTGAAAGATGATTAATGGTATCAAAGGACAATCCAAACACTATAACATCAAAGAATACTTCCCACATTTGCCAACCCTCACACTAGGCTTCATCCAATAGGTATACAAGCCAATGAATAGCTAATATATATGATTTGGAGATAATAATTGGATAAATTTCACTAAAAACTAAGAGAAAATATCCTAGGAACCTTAAAGAATCATAACGGGATGGGGAGGAACCAAGGGAGTGGAGCATGGGATCCCTCTCATGTGAAAAATATCGGCAGTGGGGAGGAGGAACATGAAATTGGTTTTAATTAGGGGAGTTAAATCTTAGAATTCCATATTTTATGAAATCTAGGAATTTCACATTGTTTGGTAACATAGTTATCCAAACTATGTGCTAACCTTGTGTATCCTAATGGAGAAAGGGAACAACTCGCACGTGATAGCCGCATGGTTTTGGAAATTGTGCACCAATCCTGAAATTCAGCTATAAAAAATAGATGAACCATTAAACATGATTGTTGTGTGGTTTCCTCTATCCATGTACATGTTTTGTGTTTTTTCTCAGATACCAAACACATGTTTTATAGGTTTGTCCTATGTCTCACACGGTTTGGGACAAACCCTTGTCAGATTGTTCATTCTGATGAAAACCACATGAGACGTCCAAAATTCAGAAATTAACACTGGTAACTCAACCCAAACCCCCATAAAATGATCTAGAACATAGGAAATAATAAAATAAAGGATTATCGTGGTTGGGGTGCAAAAATTATTCCCCCACAAATAATGTTTTACCTAGAATGTCGCCCAGTCAAATGTGTAACAAAACAAGATCCAATAACATAGTGAATCAAAACCAAAACATAAACCTATGTGTGACCATTTTACTTCACATGTTACACCTGTCTATATCTAGAGAAAATAACAATAAGGAAAACCTTGGGAAAGAGGAGTATGTGTCCTCAAGATAAGAAACTGATTGGGACTGAACAACACCAGAAAGAGACATAAGAAGATCCATATTGGGTCTCCCCACCAAAAAACTTGTCTAACTCAACGAAACCACCATAGAGGCTCCCCACATGGACTGATATGGGAACACCCAGAATCAAACAACTATTATATACCAACACACAAAAAAAAATAGGGTCCCAAAAAAGGATCCAATGAAAGAAACTCAACTTAAGAAGAGAAGCACACCAAATCCTTCATTTACTCAAGACTCGAGAATCTCTAAAAATGATAAAAACACTAAATAAGAAAATATCTTCAAAACCCATCCACACAATCCACACAACAAAAATAATAAGCATGATACTACAACAAGAAGTTGGGATGCAGTTTTTGCCACACTAAATGATTCTTGAGTACACGAAAGACTCACTCTGGGGCCTATGTCTGGAGCCTTGATGTCTGATGAATCCATATCCCCCTTGCCAGAAGCTGACATCCTCTAGTCGGAACTTCGTATTTAGGTGACACAACATACAGAACATATCCATGTATCCTAAATGTCCTTATCGGTGATAATCCATATGTGGATTACGATAAGAAAACTTCAAATGCCAGATTCAACCACAACGAAAGCAAAAGAATGAATGATCTGACGAATGGGATGTCAGAACCAACGAAGGAGACACCCTAGCACTGCGGGGAAAACAATTTATTATGACGGGTTGTTTGCGATGGGAATAAATCTCATCGAAAATAGTCTGGCGAAGAAGTTATTTGCGACTGGACAATCAACTCATCACAAATAACAAATTATTTGTGATAGAAATAGGCACCCCATCGCAAAAAAAAACATACGCCCAGATTGGCGCGATTTTCACGCCAAACCGCGCAAAAGGGTATTTGCGACAGGTAGTCACCGCCCGTTGCAAATACCAGGAGACAGTAAGTACTAGTTGCAACGGGGGATCCCCCATCACAACTAGTTCAACCCCCATAGGGTATTTACGACCAGACCCGTCATAAATAACTGGTAGCGGAAAAAACCTATTTGTGACAGGATGTTGTCCCATCGCAAATCGTGTGTCAGCAGGTTATCTTTTTTAACGGGCCCCGTCACAAATAATCTTTTTACCGCCAACAGTAATTAATGCGGTTGAAGGTATTTGCAACTGGCCATGTCGCTAAAAATACTATTTATGACAGGATTTTCGTCACAAATAGTCTTATCGCATATAATCTAACCTATATATACCCCACATCCGTTTTTTCTTCCCTCCTCCTGAATTCCATCTTCCTATACTTCTCTAAACTCTAATTTTAGAGTGAGAATTTTTTAGAGTTTGTTTTTTTACAAAGAAGTTGTGAAGCCGCCTACAATTATAAGAAAAAAAATTTAATGGCATTTATGTTTTATTTAATTTAGTATTTATTTCATTTCTTTATTTTAATTTTAACTATTGTTAATTTCTTGCAATTATGTTAGATGTAAATTATTTTGACATCGTTATATATTTGTAATAACAAAATAAAATTATTAGTACTAATTCTTAGTAATTAGTAATAATTAATAATTTTTAACGATAATTACTATGGTATATAAATAATTAGCGGTAATCAGAAATTAGTAACTATATTTTGAAGTAATTAATAATAATTAACACTAATTAGTAATAATTAAAAATAAATTGTAATAATTAGAAAAAAATAGTAATAATTATTTACAATTAGTAATAAATAGTGTTCATGAGTAATAATTAGTAATAAATACTAATAAATAGTAATAAATACTAATAAATTGAAATAAAAACTAATAAACAGTAATAAATACTAATAAATAGTAATAAATTACAATAATTAGTATTAATCAGTAATAAATACTAATAATTAGTAATAAATACTAATAAATAGCAATAAATAATAGTAAATAGTAATAAATAGTAATAAATAGTATTAAATAGTAATAAATTGTTATAAATTGTAATAAATAGTAATAAATAGTAATAATTAGAAATAATTAATAATAGATAGTAATAGATAGTAATAATTAGTAATAAATACTAATAAATAGTAATAAATAGTAATAAATACTAATGAATAGTGATAAATACTCATAAATAGTAATATATACTAATAAATAGTAATAAAAACTAATAAATATAAATAAGTACTAATAAATAGTAATAATCACTAAATAATAGTAATAAATTTTAATAATTAGTAATAATTAGTAACAATTAGTAATAATTAGTTATAAATAGTAATAAGTAGTAATAAATAGTAATAAATAGTAATAAATAGTAATAAATAATAATAAATAGTAATAAATGGTAATAATTAGTAATAAATTGTAATAAATTGTAATAAATTGTAATAAATAGTAATAATTTGTAATAATTTGTAATAATTAGTAATAATTATTACTAATAAGTAATAATTATAAATAAATATTAATAATTAGTAATAAATATTAATAATTAGTAATAATTAGTAATAATTAGTAATAATTAGTAATAATTAGTAATAGTTATTAATAATTAGTAATAATGAGAAATAAATAGTAATTATTAGAAATATTTTTTTCTATAATTTTAATTTTTGTTTATTTTACTAATAATAATAATAAAATTTTATGATTTTTTATATTTTTTCACGAATATGGAGAATTTCAATATTTTTTATTATTTTAATAATATTAATATTATTGTTTCATTAATCATAATTTTATTTATTATGTATTTTCAAATATTGAAAATTTTAATATTTATTATGAATATTATTTTAATAAAATTAATATTATTTTTTCTTCAATCATAATTATTTTATTTTAATTTATTTCATTAAGTATTTGTGATGAGGCATTTTGCGACGGAGTCCCATCGTAAAGAGATTATATATTTTTTAATATTTTTTTGCAACAGGTGACTTTACCATCGAAAAAACATTTTTGATGGGCCCATCGCAATAGGTTTATAATATAAAGCTATTTGCGATGGGTCGTCATCCCATCCAGAAAGTATTTCTGACGGGTCCATCGTAATAGGTTCTTTTATATATAATGTATTTAATCAGAGATGGATTTGCAATGGGAAGCGGTCTTGTCAAAAGTAATATTTTTTGTGACGTGCCCATCAAAAATAATACTAGTTAAGACGCCATTTTCTGCAACAATCTATTTGCGACGAGACCCTATCACAAAAGAGTTTTTGTGACAATCACCCATCATAAAGAGTCTGTCACAAAATACCGAAATTTCTTTATTTAAAAGACATGTTACTTAGGTACACACTCTTCTCTATTTTGGGAACCATCATGGGTGATAATAGGAATTGGATTTCCAACTGCCATAGACTATGCTCCTAGGACCAACTCAGCTTGAAACTCATCATCCTCAAGATTCTTGAGCACAACTTCTCTGGTTGAGAGGAATCACTCCTTGGTCTATGGATTAATTACCAAATTAATATTGGATCCTTAATATTCTCCACTACAGCTATCTCAAGTGTAAATTAATCTAGGACTTTAAAAAATATGCCAAAGGTCTTTACTGTTTGTTGACCCTGCATAATGTTCATGTGATCTACCACTTTATTTACATTCGCCTCCACAAGTATGAACCATCAGATAAAAATGGTCTTATTGTATTCCCATGTCATCACATAGTTTAATGGTGGTGGGGTGATCAACATTCATTGATCCAAGACTGGACCCTCAAAGAACCTCAAACAACATGCGACCTTGGGGATTTAGAATTTCCAAACAACTTAAGGACCAATTATACTTCCTTAATCCACTCCATTCATTCTAAAAGACAACAATTACCATGAATGATAGGAAAAAACTAATAAAATCTCAACTCTACCACTCAATAGAAGTCTAGTTAGGGTTAACAATATGATGAGAGTCATTAAGATCCTATGGTAAATTTCTTACAGGCATACACTGAATAGAATCAATGAACAAAACCAAAATCTACAATCAGTAAAAACTCATCCAAAGAGGAAATTCAAACCAAACACTAATATCAAAAAATAAACATCACAAAACAAATACAAAATTATATTTTAAAACCACCATTTCTAGTCTAATTTCATAACTTTTTTTTCTAAGGCCAAATTCCAAAAAAAAACAGCTTCTAAATCCAGTTTTAAACACCAAAGCCCACATGTTTTAAAAATCCAAATCCAACACCATTTTTATTTTAGAAACAATTTTCTATATTTAAATACACTCATATCAATGTAAATTAACCAAAGAATAAATTACATAATAAATATTGTAATAGAAAACTAGTGTTCTTACATAGCCTAACCAAATAATTTAGGGGACCATGCCCCATGAAATTACCAACCACTTGCAGGACCTTACCCTGGAACTAGGTCTCCACAAGGGTCACTACTCCACATAATCCCATTGCACATCACTGGTTCACCTCCATATTCATTCCCCATCCACACATCAAAAACCAAAATGATATTCTCAAATCCCAAAATAACCTTGGAAATTAGATTCTTAGGATGAGTAATAGTTAATGATTCTCATCCTATAACTACCTCCTAATCCCTAAATTTCTTATCTCCCAACTAATTGTTTCCAAAAAATAACAAAGGGATACTATGAAACAATATTTTTATAAAATAGGATGTGATTCCCCCAGACCCGACTCCCAAACTAATCCACAACAAGTCCATAATGGAACTCATGATCCTCCTCGGATATATACTTATGTAGGTAATCAAATATTTCATAATGAGAATGATTTTTCCTAGTAAAACCAGGATCAAATAAAAAAATACATCACATAACATAACCAAAAATGATTGGATATAAATAAATTTATAATCATAACCATATGAAAAAATATCTATAAAAAATAGACAATTAAAATGAAACTAAAACCAACTAGGATTGACAAAATCTCCTCATTACCTCTTACTCAACACCAACCATAAGTCTAACAAGATAAAAATGGAATCCTCATACCAAAAACTTGCAATTGAAAAACACCTTCGGTCTACTGATTCCATGTGTCTCATGAAGGGTGTGAGAAAATAAATCCCAAGTGGTAAAATCCATGGAGTCTATATTTTTCATTTCATGTAAGAGTCCAAACACACTACTTTGAAATGTGTTTGGAAAATATGTTTTTATTATTTTACATAACCAAATACATCTTCCATGAAAAATTACTTTTAGAAAGAACACACAAAACATGTATTTTGAAAAAAATCCATTCACAAATCCAATTTTTAATACCAACTCTAAATAAGAATCCATAATAATTTATAAAATTGGCCATAATGAAATTAGGAAATATAACTGGTCTGAAAAAACTAGCAGTTCTAATAAAAAAAGTGCATTATAAGTATACTAGAACATATAGATAGTAATCTAGCATATTTCATAAAAATAAATAGAATAAACCCCTATACATACTAATATTAGTATATGGTTCCTCTCTATATCCAATAACAAAAAAGATTCTCTAAACTATCATCTCCAGTGGCACTAACCACCTTGACTCTCAACAAATCTAGGGGTACCAAGAGTTCTAATCAAAGACGATAAGAAACTATCATTTGACCCACTACATGACTCCCACAAATCCCATGAA
Organism: Viscum album; assembly: GCA_963277665.1. Lineage (NCBI taxonomy): Eukaryota > Viridiplantae > Streptophyta > Magnoliopsida > Santalales > Viscaceae > Viscum > Viscum album. Next base: position 1,527,815,096 of record OY728120.1, on the reverse strand, counting down.
AGTTGTACATGGGGAATAAGGAGGCCCTCACGTGTGTGGCATAAACCAACAACCTACCAATTCCATTGTTCTTACCTAGAACAAAATCTCACACCAAATATTTGGTCAACCTCTCCTAGGAGGGACAACAATAGGGGTCCCAATCACATATAAATCCATACATAAGTGCCACTTAGTCCTTCATATCATATGATATTTAAAACCATTTACAAAATAATCATAACATTTCAACCGATCCTTAAATTTTCAAATCCAAGTAAATTTCTAATACCAATTGGAAAAAAATATGAAAACATATAACATGCTAAAAATCATCCAAATGAGACTTTTTGTCATTTAGGAACCAAACCACACGTCAATATTCTAACCAGACCATGATATATGAAAAAATATTTAGAAACCACATTTGAGACATTTTGAAACCAATTAACCTTTTAGAAAACACTTGTGTTTTGTAGTGACCATTTCATATGAGAAGGGTTACGGAAGAGAAGAAATAGAAGGGGGGAATTTACAAAATCTAGATAAAAAGGTGAAAATTTATAAAAAAATCATTATAATTTGTGTGAATATGAATATGTTCACTGTAAGAACCCCATTTTTGAGCCTGTAAGACCTTAAAATTTTCTTTATGTTATTCCAGAGTAGGGTGCTCCGACGGCGTGCGATTCCAAGCCTCGGTGTGGCTCGAATTAAATTTTCCATGCGTTCACACTGGATGTGATAAATAAATAGAATAACTCCGGAATTCTATATTGTACTGGAAAAATGAGGGCATCGTTGAGTCCAGAACGTGCCATTTACCCTAGGAGGGGTGTAACATTCTCAGGCGCGACCCTTCTGTGAAAAATGCCACCAGGGGCTTTTTCATAATTTAGAAGTCTCAGGAATCGAATTTTATAACTTTTTAATGGAGTATCTAATTAAAATTCGGAGACCGCCATTGCGCTCAGGTCATGGTGTTTACCCTAGGGGAGGCTTAAGCCTCGACCCCGTTGGTAGTCTCGTTACTGGCCTACTGGTGGATGTTTTAAAAATTAATTAAATTTAATTGATTTTTCTATTTAAACACAACCACCTCCAATGATTCCCCCCACTTTTTTATCCCTGGTTCAAGTCCTCCCAACGAAGAAGGGGGATCTCCTCCCCTCTCCTACACCAATCCGGCGAGGCGCGACAACTCTGGCGGACTGTCGGTGATGCTTCGGGCTACACCCAACGAGGTAGGACGGTTCGTTCTTTGTTTTGTTTACCGATTTGTCTTTAAATATAATTTCATATATCTAATTGTTGTCCGATCATTGATATAATCCCATTTATGAGTAGTTATCGTTCTAATCTTTCCAACACATGTTTCTGTTCAAAAATTTGAGTCCCATGGTGATCTTAGTGATACGACGAAGTCCGGGTTGTTTTTGGCATTTTTCTGGCGATGTTTTCGGCCACTTTCAAGGTCTTATTATGGTTCCGCAGTGGTCCGGAAGAATTTCGGTGCTCTGGCTCCAGGAGACAGGCGACAAAGGTCCATGCTCCAGGCGGCAGGCGGCGTGCGCAACGCACGTCGCGGAGTGGTAGACCGGGGTCACGGCGCACGACCCCGCGGGGGGACAAAGACCTGCATCCCATGGGTCTCCACGCGCGACGACCGGCCTCATCCTGTCTGATCATGGACTGTGGATCCACAGCCGGCCGGCGCAGATAAGCCGCGTGCCGGCCGGCGCAGCCCGGCCTAGAACGGGTGGACCGGCCGGCCAGGTCAGTCCAAACCAAGGGGCTTCATCCCCTCCAGCTTCGTACACCCATAACATTCGCTACGGGTTTCTGTTTTGTGTGTCATTTGTGGAATTTTACTCCTCGGGTCAAGAAGATGGTTTTGAGATGGTTTCTATGATTTTAATTCTCGGGACGGGAGCTCAGTGGCGTCACACGCACGTTATGTGTTACACCGAGAATCTTGTTTTGGTGGGCACAGACACATCCGATGTTCGATTTGAGCAACATCAGTGGAATTGCGACCCTGGCGACGTGGTGGATTTTTCCAGTATGGTTTCGGGTGTGGAAGTGGGAGTTGAGACGTGGGCCCTACGGGCCGTCATTTTTGAGCTGTGTGCAGCGTTTTTGCACCTTTTTCACCAGACGTCTGTTCGAGGCGTTTGAGTAGTCATTTCTGTGTGTTTTTCCAAGAGCATCGTGATGGCGCTGTTCTCACGACGAGTACCAAAGGCGGGGTGTGGGCCCCACATGGGCTAGCTATGGTGAATAGTATCACATTCACTGGTTGTCCGTTTCGGGTGAGTAAGTAGTGTATCTCGCGTGTTTTTCCATGAGTACCGGAAAAATGTAATTGGTTTGGCAGGAGGATCCTCATTGATATCATGTTAAATGTGGAAACATGGGTGGGTGTTGGACGGAGATCCCTTTTTGACGCACTCCGAACCAACACGCAGTGGCATTGTTAGTGACACTTGGTGATGTCAGCAGCGAGGCAGAGCTATCGGACCGATTCTTGGTCTACCCTCCAGCAGTGCTGGGCAATGGGTCACCCGACGACTCTTGATGGTCTACCCTCTAGCAGGGTTGGGTAGTGGGTCACCCGTCATCTTGTTCTAGGTCTACCCTCTAGCAGGGTTGGGCAGTGGGTCGCCTGTCGACTTCTTCCAAGTTTACCCTCCAACAGGGCTGGGCAGTGGGTCACCTGTCAACTTATTCTAGGCCTACCCTCTAGCAGTGCTGGGCAGTGGTTCGCCTATCGACATATTATAGGTATACCCTCTAGCAGGGTTGCGCAGTGGGACGCCTAATGATGTATTAAGGTCAACCCTCCACTAGGGCTGGGAAGTAGGTCACCTTATATCTAATTATGATTTACCCTCCAGCAGGGTTGGGCAGTGGGTCACCCATCGGCATATCAGACTCACTCCTTCTTATGAGGCGAGTCGGTGACATTTCACCGTGACTACCGGAGCGGGAACCTGGTTGTACGGATCTGTGGTGTGACATTTTTAACGTTTCTTAATGACCCAAAAGGAATATGGGAACTTTCCCCACTAAGACTCATCCTGGAGACGTGACCAAAAACCATGCGGGCGAGTCAGTGCCACCCAAAGAAGATAGTATCAAAGTGTGGTGATTAAGCCCCTTTAACTTGGGCATCCTAGGTGGATGAGGTGAGATGATGGGATGTGAAGATGGTTTTACGAAGAACTGATGGCGACTTAGCCTAGGTTGAGCTTGGAGATGGAGATCCCCTTACACACTCTTTTGGGATTCTTGTTGAGCATATATATATAACTGCACTCTACTTTTATTCCCACTCCTTGGGGTCTGTGCTTACTTGTTTTTGTAGGGTTTAGCTGCACTCTCTTTATTAAACTCTTTCACTTCACTTGTTCAGACAACTGCTCACCTCTTTAGTGCCTCCTTTATTACTCCCTCGGGCTTTCGGGGCATCCTAGTGAGTATCTTTATACTCACCCCTATTTGGGATTTTCCCGCACCTGTTGTGCCCTTGTAGACAATGGACAGGTCGATCGTGACTACGGAGGAGCGTAGAGGTCACAACAGTTGGAGCAGCGTATCGCGGTTGTGCTAGAGGTTTCAGGTGGGAGTATATCCAGTTTTTATATTTTGTTTACCTATTTCCGGGTTGTGGAACCTTTTTTGTCGGGCGCATGTTTTTTCCTTTTTTACTTTCTAGTTTACTTGTCAGTACTCCCAGAATATTACTTACTCTTTTTAGTGGTTGATGAATGATTTTGGTTGTGGTATAGCTGTCTGTCTTTTGGTTCTCTCTATACTCTACACTACTTCATCGAGTGGGTTGTGTGTGAGTGTGTACTAGTACTTAGGCAAATGCCTCCACAAAATTGTTACGCCTATGGCGATGGTCGCCAGCCTCTGGCCTATAGCGGCGGGCTTGAGGTAGTTGTGGCTCGGGATCGGTTGGGTCGGGTTGGGACAAAGAGGTATCAAAGGGGTTCATTCCTTGAGATGTTGTTCGAACGTCCCTAAAAAGGAATTGGTTGGGATTACGTGCAATGATGTCAACGTGTCTCGAGAGAGGCTCTCAGGACAGGGAGTCTAGTGATGTTACAGGCGGCTGACGTATCCATTCACCAGGACCCTAATAACCCGCTTGTTGACTCGTCATGCAGAGACACTTGTTGCAGGGAATTTTTAAACATGAATTCTATAAGATTGAGTCTTCGACTGTATCTGTTTGATTCAAATCCCATTTGTTATTACTGTTATATATATATATGCTCATCTGATCGTGGTATCCTTTGATAATTTTTAGGATGCCCCCAAGACAGCAGTCAGCAAGGTTACCCTCTCCAGCTCGTGACGACGACCTGGCGAGCGACGTGGCATCATTTTAGGGACCCTCACATGATCCCCTTCCGCCCATTGCTTCAACAGTAGACCCTCCACCTGAGGAGCGTTAGTTAGTACCGGCAGCTCAGGACGAGGTTGCGCGTAGACCGAGCGCGCTACGAGACTACCAGCGTTAGAGGCCGCCGAGGTTCTGTGGGGACCCAGATCCCTTGGTGGCGGAGTACTAGCTTGAGTTAGTGGCATGGCTCTTTAGGCTGGTACAACCCCCAACAGACCAGATAGTGGACCTAGTCTCCAGTCTTTTCATCAGAACAGCCGTGTGATGGTGGGATCTGGTGACAGCAGACTCATGACAAGCCATCCCTCACAAGGAATGGATTTCAGTAGCTTTTTTGGGAGGAGTACTCTCCCTCGTGTTTATGGTCCGTTTAGATCTAGGAGTTTCTGGAGCTGATGCAGGGAGGTATGTCCATGTCTCAGTACTCTGCCTAGTTCACTGATCTTACACACTACTCGTAGGACACGATCCGCGACAGCTACTTCCGGGCACAAAAGTTCGAGCGGGGTCTTCGTAGGGAGATCTGTACTAGTGTGGTACCATTGTGAATCCCCACTTACGCAGGGGTGCGGGAGAAGGCGCTTGTGACTGAGAGCTTCCTGGATGAGGGGTGCCAGATAACAGGACCTAGTAGTGGCCGCTTTAGAGCGGAGTCTTTAGTAGGCAGACGACAGAGGGCTGGGCCTCAACCGAGGAGGCCCTTTCGTGAGCAGACCCGGGGCCAGGGTCTCACACTGCAATGGCGTCGTAGGGCGCCAGGGCATACAGGAGAGATCTGGTTCAATACTTGTGATAGACTACGTCACCTAGTACAGGACTGCACGACCAGGTGTACCGAGCAGTCGTGGCTGGCAGTGGGTGCACCGTAGTGGCATTGGCATCACCGAAACCAGGGGTCACCTAGGAGGGGACCGAGTGGTCATTAGGGAGGTGGTGCATGCATAACGGAGGGACCAAGAGGTGGAGGATGGTGTTTCGAGATCCCTCCATCGCCACCACCGGGCGACCCATGCCAGGCTCAGGGAGCTGGTGGTAGGGGCTATGAGTAGCTTCAGGCCATGGGTGTTTGAGACCCTCCTGCGCATTAGATGGTCCGAGGTATGATTTTTGATTACTCCACACTTGCTTCAGTACAGTTAGACACAGGCACCAGCCATTCCTTTATATCACTTATGTTGGTATGGGAGTTGTAGATTCTAGTAGAGGTGCTGGCACCAGCACTTAGCCTCAATGTTCCTATGGGAAGTACCTCGTTAGAGGCCTTTATCTATAGACAGTGCGAATTATCATTTTGAGGAGGGACTTTCACGTGGGACCTGGTCGTCATCACGATTGAAGCTTATGACATCATCCTGGACATGTGTTGGCTTTCTATGGTTCACGATCAGATCGACTGTCGTCACAGACAAGTCAGAGGCTAGTTTTCTGATGGGACGGGGATCACCATCCTTTGTGAATGAGACATCGTGGCAGAGTCGATGGGTACTCTGAGTAGGAGACCCCAACCTTTTTCACACCCGCTAGTGAGCATGGATCTCGGAGTAGCAGACGCTACAGAACCTGGATCACTACTGTTGTAGAGGACTACATGGAAGACTATCCCAAGGATGTTCTGGGACTACCTCCAAGGCAAGAGATGTGGTTGTGCATTGACTTTCACCTAGGGACTGCTCGTATATCTTGTGCAACATATCAGATGGCACCTAAAGAGCATCTGGAGCTATGACATCAGTTTGATAACCTTCGTGAGAAGGGATTCATCCGGCCTAGTGTGTCCCCCTGGGCAGCTCTGGTCTTGTTTGTGAAGAAGGAATATTAGAGCCTACAACTTTTCGTAGATTATCGTCCCCTGAATCAGGCCACAATAAAGAAAAAGTACCCTTTGCTGAGGATTGGCAACCTATTTGACCAGTTTTTATGTGAGAATTGGTTCTTGAAGATCGATCATCGATCTATCTACCACTAGTTGCGGGTTCGTGAGGCTGATATTCTGAAGCAGGCCTTCCGTTGTTGATATGGGCACTACAAATTTTTGGTGATGCCCATTGGAGTGACGCATTCCCCTGTCATCTATATGGATTTGATGACCCATATTTTCCATCCGTACATGGACCGATTTTTCGTTGTCCTTATTGACGACATACTCATTTACTCGACGATAGAGGAGGAGCAGACATAGTATTTTAGGATGGTACGAGACTTACTTTGAGAGCACCAGCTGTACGGGAAGCTCTCGAAGTGCCAATTATGGATTCACGAGGTTCGAATTTTGGGGAACATCATTACGGAATATGGTTTGGTCGTGGATCCCACAAAGCTAAAAGCAGTGCCTTCTTGGGTGTCACCCAAGAATGCGTCTGAGGTGCAGAGTTTCCTTGGTTTGGTAGGGTACTACGGGAGGTTCATAGAGGACTTCTCCAGGATTCCTTCCCATTTGACCACATTGACACATAAGGGAAGACCATTTACCTGGACTGATCAGTTCCAGAAGGGCTTCGAGGAGTTGAGGCAGAGGCTGACTAGTGCACCGGTGTTGAGGCTGTAATAGGAGGGCATTGAGTTTTTCGTATATTGTGATGCTTCAAGAGCTGGGCTCGGGTGCGTACTAATGCAGCAACGTGCAGTGATTGCGTATGGTTCAAGGCATTTGAGGCCCCATGATCAGAATTATGTGTCTCACGATTTGAAGCTGGAAGTGGTGGTCTTCGCCTTGAGGCTATGGAGACACTACCTTTTGGGTGAGCATTTTTTGGTCTACTCAGATCACCAGAGCCTCAATTATATCTTCACTCAGATGGATTTGAACCCGAGGTCGAGACGATGGCTGGAGTTTCTGCAGGACTATGATTTCGAGATAGTCTACACTCCATGGAAGGGAAACATAGTAGTAGATGCCCTTAGTAGGATGTCTGAGGCTCATCTCGTGCGGTAAGCTTCAGAGCAGTTGGCTTCCCTGTGGCTGACCTTGGTGGAGTAGGAGGGTACAACTTTTCTGTAGTCGATGGTGTTGACTCCTTCTCTCCATGAGCATGTGAGAGAGTAACAGCTGGGAGATGTCGACAGTGAGGTACTGCATGATCAGATATCCCGGGGACATGCAGGAGGAGGTGATGCTGGATTTCCACACTTCTCCCTTGGCCATACATCCCGGTGTGGGGAAGATGTATAGGGACCTTCAGCGGCAGTTTTGGTGGTCTGGCATGAAGCGGAGCATAGTTGAGTTCATTTCTCAGTGTCTTACTGTAACACCCGAGACTTTTATGTTTTATAAATCATCAAAGGAATCTTTTTCTACACAACACTTGCTTGGCATGCTTTACACGCAATCGCGACCTTCCTCGATAGCTTGCGTCGTACGCAATACCGAGTTTCACTAAACAACAATATGCTATTAAAACTAGCCGTTATGAATAGTAATAACCACTTTTTGAAATTTTATAAATTTTATTTTTCAAAATGGACTTCATTTTTGGACTCAGAATATCAAAATTATCCTAGGGTGAAATTTTGGTATTTTTCTGAAAACTTTCAATTTTTGATGAATAGTGAAACCACTAAGTGGTAGGTTAAAAAACTGAATTTTGCATAAAACTTAATTTTACCACTTCTGTGAAAGGAATTTTAAAAATCCGACAGACACGGTTGATATCAGTAAGTAAAATGTGGTTCAATGAGATAAAAATAATTTTTTGGTGAATAGTAACTTTTTACTATTTTTACCGCGGTTAATAGTAAATAGGGTAAAAAAGGGTAAATATGATATTAATATTACCCTAACACATGTCCTAATTCTATTGGACAAGTGTAATTCGACCAAAAACAAACTTAGGAATAAAATATGACCATTTAGGCCCACTTGGATTAGATTAAGACATTTATTATTAATTTATTTTTGGGGTTATACATAAGATAAATTCGATTGTAAATATTCATTAGAAAGATAAAAATATTTCCTACATGATGGTATTTTATTTGTAATTTTTAGACATCAAATAATATAATTTATTTATGACACAAAGATGATGCAGTAATTATCTTATTAATGAAATATTGACATAATTGATAATATAAATACCAAAATAAATGTAATTTAAGACTTTTTATGAATTCCACTAATTTTCTAGGTTACTATGATATATTAGTGTTTATTTAATCAACTTGGTTCGAACATATAATTCTGTTATGACTTTCACAAAAATCATATATCAAATAGTGTCAAAATTGACACAAAATAGTTTTTAAATAAAATATTATATTATTAATTGTTATTTTATTCCTAAAAATCTAAAGTTCGGACAAATGACTTAGATAAGGATATATATATTAATAATAAACAATTTGGGGTTCGTTTGGCATGTTATAGTAAGTGTATTAACCATATAGTGAAAGAAAACAAAAAGACACGGTAAAAGTAAAATTATTTATCTTAGAGTTAAATCTAATTGATAAGGTTAAAATAATACTCTAAACTTGTCTAAATCCTATTGGTTGATAGGATTTCGACCCATCCCCACTTTATCTTCGAAATAAGACCCTTTGGAACCATTATAAACCGATTTTGACTTTAATATAAAATAATATTTTGAGATATTCCTAAGGTGCCCCTCTCCTCCCTTATAAAAGGGCACCTCCTCCCCCTCCTCCTCACACCAAATTGAGCACTCAAGCTCGGCCAACCCCTGCCATTTTCTCCTCTCCACTTCCCTAGAATAATACTATAGGTCCTGGTCTTCTCCAAAGACCAATCATAGTTCCTTAAGTGGAGGATTCAAAGAGGCGTTCCAAAGAAGAGGTAATATCCATTACCGATCTTTTCAATTTCTTTCTTCTTCAACTTCTTCTTCTTTAGTTGTTTCATGATAAAGTAATTACATCAGTATTACTTACATACTGATATGTTATTATAAATATGAAACAACCCTAATTCACCTTCTATCCATCCTACGGAAAAATGAAATCACCGCGCGTGCGTAGGTACGGAATACCGTCTCCACGCCGTGGTGTAATCTATTTTTCACCATCACCTTACAAGGATGGGTATAATGGTGTAATGAGTAACTATATATGATTATTATGAAGTAATATTGATACTGAGATAATATATATATACTCCAATACAATTCCACGATCATAGGAACGATATCATCACTCGTGCGTACGTACGGAATACCGTCTCCACGATGTGATGCGACTCGTTCTACATGATCTTCATTTCATAATGATTATATAAATGAATTGAATGAATGAATATGGAATATACTACACTAATACCATTCTGGAAATGAATTATCTATAACCTAAAGATAAGAATAAGGATTTATTCGACAAAACACGCATAAGAACAAAAAGTTATAAAGACCCGAGTAACAAGTAACAATGAAATATTACTAACAAGAAGCTAATAATATGACCATATATGATCTCATATCAATATGTATGATTATGGAATAAGTCAATAACATTATTTAAACCATTATACAGGAGCTTCGGACACGAACAAAGCAAATCGGACCTAAGGTAAGGGAAATATAACAATCTCATTTTTATCCGAGATTGTTTATTTGTAAGTATTTACTGGGGTGTATTTTATCATCCACATCCATGTTTCATCAATATGTAATATTATTTCCATCCACCTAAAATTGTTTAAATCCATTTTTACCCTTCAGTGAGTTTTTAGTAATATGTACGAACGGAATCTTTTGTCGTTTTTCGTACGAGGTACTTTTTGACTTTTCCGACAAAAGTACGAAGAATGTTTTTTTTAACTTATACGGCATGAATGGATTTTTAAAACAAAATTTCCAAGAATCTTCCTTTACAAGTTTTCAAGTTTATTTTTAATCAACTTCTTTTATTTTAAAGTTGTATGGCATGTTATGAAAGGAAAAATGTTTTTGAAGAAGTAAGGATATTTTCCTCAAGAATGGAGTTCAAGTGTTTTATCAAAATTATTTTCCATCTAAGATAATAAAGGGTTCTGTTTTTATCCCTATTATTAAATTGATTTGATCATGTAGTGATGGAATTATTTTTATGAATTCCTTTATCTTATACGAGTTGTTTTATGATGTCATGTCGTTTAAGAATCCCATTTTTATTACATGGGTTATGCTATGATGTATGTTTTATGATTATGTGGCACACATAAGAAAGGATTCATTATAAGATGGGTGGGACCTATATCTCCCTCCAATGCATTGGGTAAAGATTTTATATCTCATGAGATAGACAGGGCTGGAACGGTAGGTTATACCGGTTCAGTGAAACAGGACTGAAACGAGGGTTACTTGATTCAGAAAGGGACTTTGTCCACTAAGATAGTCTTGGAAATGAGTCTTGACTAACAAGAAATGATTCTCTATGATTATGTGTGAATGCCACAAAGTTTCATGTTTTAAGTTATGATTATGGGGATCTCATTTTCACTTCTATTATTTTTTCCATGTTAAGATATTATGATCTCTTTTGCAGGTTATAATTTTCAAAAAGATATGATATGATTTTTATTTCCTTTATTTTCCCTTGCTGAGCATTTGAGCTCACCCTTTTATGATTTCTTTTCCCCAGGTCAGGAAGATGGATATTAAGTAGAATATGCTAAAAGGGACCCTAGATATGATGAAATAAATGGGAGACACTGTAGAAGATTTATGAACCAGTTGTTTATGTTTCCCAGTTTCTAAAGACACTATACCTATACGGTCCTTTGTGGTTTTGTCATATGTTGTAATAAGTATGCTTCAATTTTGAAGTATTAACAATGTATGTAAAGTATGGGTCATCATAGTTGGTATCAGAGGAAAGGTATAGTCAACCTTTGGAAACTAGGATGTGAAAGCCTTAGTAAGAACCCTAAGGATAAGTCTAAGCATAGAACACAATCTTAGTGTTTTAGAAATGTCCTTGAATAACCTAGGATAAGACCTTAAGCATGAAAATTTTATTCTTGAATTATGTGGTTTCCTATTATAATTAGTGTTTCTCACACTATTCTTCTTGGTTTTAGTCAATGGCTGGAACCCGAAGGAACCGTGTTAATGCGGAATGCGATGGTCAATGCAATGATTGTCCCCCTGAGCAACCAAACGATATGGGAGCTAGAATGAAAAATCTTGTAGCCATGCTCACACAACTTTCTCAAGCTATGAATCATGCAGGACTTCCAAACGAGCAAATGAAGGAGCAACATTCTATTAAATCCTTCATGAGGCAGCGTCCACCTTCTTTCAGTGGGTCTACTGATCCATTAGTTTCTGAACAATGGATTAGTACTACTGAAAAGATATTTTCAGTTCTTCAATGTTCTGAACATGATAAAGTCATCCTAGCAGTGTATCGTTTGGAAGGAGATGCTGATCAATGGTGGAATCTTATTAAGAATACGAGGCAAAGGGATGAAATTGAGTATATGGAATGGGACGAGTTCAAGAACTTATTTTTCAATAAGTACTTCCCTCGTATTCTCTGAACAAAGATGGAGAAAGAGTTCCTTGAACTGAAGCAAAGGGATGATGAATCTGTTAGTACCTATGAAGCAAATTTTACAAGACTTGAAAGGTACGCTTCTGGTATTATTATCCAACCTGAGAGTAAGATCGATCGATTCTTTAGTGGCTTAAAACCAAGTCTTCGAAGGGCATTAGCCATAAGGGACTTCAATAGCTACGAGGAAATCGTTCGATGTGCTCTCAAAGTCGAGATGGAGATTGGAGTAACCCATCAGTCACATGGGTTTGATAAGAAGAGGAAGATGGAATTCAAAGAAAAATCTAAAGAGCACACGGAAAAGAAGATGAGCTTTTCCTTATGCTCAATGTGTGGAAAGAAACATGGAGGGAGTTGTCTTAAAGGGACAAGTAAATGTTTTAAATGTGGAAAAGAAGGTCATAGGGCATTTGAATGCCGTGATAATGGGAAGAAGATGTCTAATGACGCAAACAAAGGAAGGGATACACAGAATGAACCTACTACACTTCAATGTTTCAAGTGCAAGGAGATGGGGCCTTGTGCCAATCAATGCCCAAATCCAATGGTTGATGATGATGGTCGACGTCAACAAAATATTAAGGCTAAAGACAAAGGAAAGTCACATGCAATTTCTATCAGCGATGTGGAGTACGATAACGAAGTGGTGAAAGGTACACTTACCATCCACTCTAAAGTAGCAAATGTTTTATTTGATTCTGGATCCACCCACTCTTTTATTTCTAAAGAATTTTCTAAGGGTATCACCGTATTACCTCAACAATTAGATGTTGAGTTAGCTGTGAAAACACCTAATGGCACAACAGTCGCATCAGAAGTTTATAATTCTTCTCTGATCGAAGTTTGTGGGAAAGTGCTTCCTAAAAATCTTGTGATCCTTCCTTTAGTGTAATTTGATGTGATTCTTGGCATGGATTGGCTTTCTCAACATGGAGCTCATATCAATTTCCAAAGAAGGGAAGTCACATTTCATATTCCAGATCAATCTATGATCGTCTATCAATGCAAGGATGAACATAACCTTCCAGTGGAAATTTCTTCCATTTTATGGGTATTGATTCCACTAAATGAAGGTTATTTATCTCAAATGGTTGGTGAGAAACTCACGATTAAGAATATGCCCATTGTACGAGAGTTTGATGATGTCTTTCCGGATGAATTACCGGGTCTTCCACCAAATCGTGAAGTTGAGTTTTCAATAGAACTCGTACCGGGTGCTTTGCCTATTTCAAAGACACCTTATAGAATGGCCCCAATTGAGTTGCAGGAATTGAAGAAGCAACTCCATGAGAATCTTGATAAGGGATTCATACGCCCTAGTGCATCACCTTGGGGAGCACCTGTTCTATTTGTTAAGAAGAAAGATGGATCAATGAGACTCTGCATTGATTATCGAGAACTTAACAAGATCACTATCAAGAAAAAATATCCTCTCCCACGCATTGATGACTTATTTGACCAACTACGCGGAGCTCAATACTTTTCCAAGATTGATCTTCGTTCTGGGTATCATCAATTAAGGGTCAAAAGGGAGGATATACCAAAGACGGCTTTCCGTACAAGGTATGGACACTATGAATTTATAGTGATGCCATTTGGTCTTACTAATGCCCCTGCTATCTTCATGGATCTAATGAATAGAGTCTTTAGAGACTATCTTGATCAATTTGTGGTAGTCTTTATAGACGATATTCTTGTCTATTCAAAGAGCAAGGAAGAGCATGAAGATCACTTGAGAATTATATTGAAGACCCTGAGAAAGGAGAAGCTTTATGCCAAATTTACCAAGTGTGAATTTTGGCTTCAAAAAGTTGCATTTTTTGGGTCACATAATCTCAAAAGAGGGGATATCTGTGGATCCAGCAAAAACAGAGGTTATCGAAAGATGGTCGAGACCAACAACAGTAACTGAGATCCGAAGTTTTCTTGGTTTGGATGGATATTATCGACGTTTTGTAAAAGATTTTTCACGATTATCTAATCCACTCACCAAGTTGACTCGGAAAGGAGTTAAGTTTGTCTGGACAGAGGAATGTGAAGAGAATTTCAAGGAGTTGAAAAGAAGGTTATCCAGTGCACCTGTGCTCACACTTCCTTGTAGTGGAGAATGGTTTGTGATCTACAGTGATGCATCCAAGAAGGGATTGGGCTGTGTTCTTATGCAAAATGATATGGTGATAGCTTATGCCTCACGACAGTTGAAAATCCATGAGCAAAATTACCCAACACATGATTTGGAGTTGGCTGCGGTAATCTTTGCATTAAAGATTTGGAGGCATTACCTTTATGGTGAAAGGTGTGATATTTATACTGATCATAAAAGTTTAAAGTATATTTTCACACAAAAGGAGTTGAATATGCGTCAAAGAAGATGGTTGGAGCTGATTAAGGATTATGACTGCTCAATCCATTACCACCCTGGGAAAGAAAACAAGGTGGCAGATGCATTAAGTCGACAAGACCATGCTAGTTTATCCATGATGAGGATCACAAAAGATCCAATATTTATGGATTTACAAAGGATGGATCTTGGAATTATAATGGAAGGGGAAAAATCTTATCTTTCTCAAATGAATGTTCAACCATCTATACATGTGAAGATTAAAGAGGCACAGAAAGAAGATGGTGAGTTACAAAAGAAGGTGAGAAATGTTCCTGAATTCAACCTTGATTGTGATGGGATAATAAAGTTCAGGAATCGGGTTTGTGTTCCTTCCATCCCCGAATTAAAGAAGGAGCTGCTGGATGAGGCTCATAGTTCTTCATTCTCTATTCATCCTGGAAGCACGAAGATGTATAGGGACCTGAAAGAGTACTTCTTGTGGGATGGCATGAAAAGAGATGTTGCTGAATATGTCTCTCGATGCTTGGTTTGTCAACAAGTTAAAGCTGAGAGACAGAAGTCTAAGGGGATGTTACAACCATTACCCATACCCGAATAGAAATGGGAAAACATCACTATGGACTTTGTCACAGGACTTCCTAAAACATCCAAAGGCAATAATTCTATTTGGCTCATAGTTGATCGTCTTACAAAGTCTGCACACTTCATTGCTATTAGAGAGGATTTCTCTCTAGATCAGCTTGCCAGTATATATGTAAAGGAAGTGGTAAGATTGCATGGAGTGCCACTTTCTATTGTATCTGATCGGGATCCAAGATTTACCTCGAAGTTCTGGCGAAGTCTTCAGCATACTCTGGATACAGAGTTGAGTTTCAGCACTGCTTATCATCCCCAGACAGACGGTCAGTCTGAGAGAACAATTCAAACCCTAGAAGATATGTTGAGAGCTTGCTCTATGGATTTCAAAGGAGGTTGGGATCAACACCTACCTTTGGTGGAATTTTCTTATAATAATAGCTTTTACTCCAGTATTCAGATGGCTCCTTATGAAGATCTCTATGGAAAGAAATGCAGGACTCCAACTTGCTGGGATGAAGTTGGGGAAAGAAAGCTGTTAGGACCAGATCTCGTTGATGAAATGGAAGAAAAGGTCAGATCTATTCAACAACACATAAGCGCAGCTCAGAGTCGACAGAAAAGTTATGCCGACAACCGAAGAAAATACCTAGAGTTTGAAGTGGGTGATAAAGTGTTCTTACGAATATCTCCCTGGAAGAGGGTTATGAGATTTGGAAAGAAGAGGAAGTTGAGCCCTAGATATATCGGTCCTTTCGAAATACTGGATCGTGTTGGGAAGGTAGCTTACCGATTGGCGCTTCCACCGAATCTCTCTCAAGTTCACGATGTGTTCCATGTATCTCTCCTGAGAAAGTACATACCAGATCCTTCACATGTACTCAGCTCAGAAGTTGTACCGCTGGAGCAAGATCTTTCTTATGAAGAACAGCCGATAGAGATTCTGGATCGTAGCGAAAAAGTCCTACGAAACAAGACCACTCGCTTGGTGAAAGTTTTATGGAGGAACCACCAACTTGAAGAATCTACATGGGAGCTTGAGGATATGATGAGGGAGAATTATCCTCATCTGTTTGTTACAAAGTGACGAATTTCGAGGGCGAAATTCTTTTTAAGGGGGGTAGAATGTAACACCCGAGACTTTTATGTTATATAAATCATCAAAGGAATCTTTTTCTACACAACACTTGCTTGGCTTGCTTTACACGCAATCGCGACCTTCCTCGATAGCTTGCGTCGTACGCAATACCGAGTTTCACTAAACAACAATATGCTATTAAAACTAGCCGTTATGAATAGTAATAACCACTTTTTGAAATTTTATAAATTTTATTTTTCAAAATGGACATCATTTTTGGACTCAGAATATCGAAATTATCCTTGGGTGAAATTTTGGTATTTTTCTGAAAACTTTTAATTTTTGATGAATAGTGAAACCACTAAGTGGTAGGTTAAAAAACTGAATTTTGCATAAAACTTAATTTTACCACTTCTGTGAATGGAATTTCAAAAATCCGACAGACACGGTTGATATCAGTAAGTAAAATGTGGTTCAATGAGATAAAAATAATTTTTTGGTGAATAGTAACTTTTTACTATTTTTACCGCAGTTATTAGTAAATAGGGTAACTAAGGGTAAATATGATATTAATATTACCCTAAAACATGTCCTAATTCTATTGGACAAGTGTAATTTGACCAAAAACAAACTTAGGAATAAAATATGACCATTTAGGCCCACTTGGATTAGATTAGGACATTTATTATTAATATATTTTTGGGATTATATATAAGATAAATTCGATTGTAAATATTCATTAGAAAGCTAAAAATATTTCCTACATGATGGTATTTTATTTGTAATTTTTAGACATCAAAAAATAGAATTTATTTATGACACAAAGATGATACAGTAATTATCTTATTAATGAAATATTTACATAATTGATAATATAAATACCAAATAAATGTAATTTAAGACTTTTTATGAATTCCACTAATTTTCTAGGTTACTATGATATATTAGTGTTGATTTAATCAACTTGGTTCGAACATATAATTCTGTTATGACTTTCACAAAAATCATATATCAAATAGTGTCAAAATTGACACAAAATAGTTTTTAAATCAAATATTATATTATTAATTGTTATTTTATTCTTAAAAATTTAAGGTTCAGCCAAATGACTTAGATAAGGATATATATATTAATAATAAACAATTTAGGGTTCGTTTGGCATGTTATAGTAAGTGTATTAACCATATAGTGAAAGAAAACAAAAAGACACGGTAAAAGTAAAATTATTTAACTTAGAGTTAAATCTAATTGATAAGGTTAAAATAATACCCTAAACTTGTCTAAATCCTATTGGTTGATAGGATTTCGACCCATCCCCACTTTAGCTTCGAAATAAGACCCTTTGGAACCATTATAAACCGATTTTGACTTTAATATAAAATAATATTTTGAGATATTCCTAAGGTGCCCCTCTCCTCCCTTATAAAAGGGCACCTCCTCCCCCTCCTCCTCACACCAAATTGAGCACTCAAGCTCGGCCAACCCCTGCCATTTTCTCCTCTCCACTTCCCTAGAATAATCCTAGAGGTCCTGGTCTTCTCCAAAGACCAATATTAGTTCCTTAAGTGGAGGATTCAAAGAGGCGTTCCAAAGAAGAGGTAATATCCATTACCGATCTTTTCAATTTCTTTCTTCTTCAACTTCTTCTTCTTTATTTGTTTCATGATAAAGTAATAACATCAGTATTACTTACATACTGATATGTTATTATAAATATGAAACAACCCTAATTCACCTTCTATCCATCCTACGGAAAAATGAAATCACCGCGTGTGCGTACGTACGGAATACCGTCTCCACGCCGTGGTGTAATCTATTTTTCACCATCACCTTAAAAGGATGGGTATAATGGTGTAATGAGTAACTATATATGATTATTATGAAGTAATATTGATACTGAAAAAATATATATATACTCCAATACAATTCCACGATCATAGGAACGATATCATCACTCGTGCGTACGTACGGAATACCGTCTCCACGACGTGATGCGACTCGTTCTACATGATCTTCATTTCATAATGATTATATAAATGAATTGAATGAATGAATATGGAATATACTACACTAATACCATTCTGGAAATGAATTATCTATAACCTAAAGATAAGAATAAGTATTTATTCGACAAAACACGCATAAGAACAAAAAGTTATAAAGACCCGAGTAACAAGTAACAATGAAATATTACTAACAAGAAGCTAATAATATGACCATATATGATCTCATATCAATATGTATGATTATGGAATAAGTCAATAACATTATTTAAACCATTATACAGGAGCTTCGGACACGAACAAAGCAAATCGGACCTAAGGTAAGGGAAATATCACAATCTCATTTTTATCCGAGATTGTTTATTCGTAAGTATTTACTGGGGTGTATTTTATCATCCACATCCATGTTTAATCAATATGTAATATTATTTCCATCCACCTACAATTGTTTAAATCCATTTTTACCCTTCGGTGAGTTTTTAGTAATATGTACGAAAGGAATCTTTTGTCGTTTTTCGTACGAGGTACTTTTTGACTTTTCCGAAAAAAGTACGAAGAATGTTTTTTTTAACTTATACGGAATGAATGGATTTCTAAAACAAAATTTCCAAGAATCTTCCTTTACAAGTTTTCAAGTTTAGTTTTAATCAACTTCTTTTATTTTAAAGTTTTATGGCATGTTATGAAAGGAAAAATGTTTTTGAAGAAGTAAGGATATTTTCCTCAAGAATGGAGTTCAAGTGTTTTATCAAAATTATTTTCCATCTAAGATAATAAAGGTTTCTATTTTTATCCCTATTTTTAAATTGATTTGATCATGTTGTGATGGAATTATTTTTATGAATTCCTTTATCTTATATGAGTTGTTTTATGATGTCATGTCGTTTAAGAATCCCATTTTTATTACATGGGTTATGCTATGATGTATGTTTTATGATTATGTGGCACACATAAGAAAGGATTCATTATAAGATGGGTGGGACCTATATCTCCCTCCAATGCATTGGGTAAAGATTTTATATCTCATGAGATAGACAGGGCTGGAACGGTAGGTTATACCGGTTCAGTGAAACAGGACTGAAACGAGGGTTACTCGATTCAGAAAGGGACTTTGTCCACTAAGATAGTCTTGGCAATGAGTCTTGACTAACAAGAAATGATTCTCTATGATTATGTGTGAATGCCACAAAGTTTCATGTTTTAAGTAATGATTATGGGGATCTCATTTTCACTTCTATGATTTGTTCCATGTTAAGATATTATGATCTCTTTTGCAGGTTATAATTTTCAAAAAGATATGATATGATTTTTATTTCCTTTATTTGCCCTTGCTGAGCATTTGAGCTCACCCTTTTATGTTTTCTTTTCCCCAGGTCAGGAAGATGGATATTAAGTAGAATATGCTAAAAGGGACCCTAGATATGATGAAATAAATGGGAGACACTGTAGAAGATTTATGAACCAGTTGTTTATGTTTCCTAGTTTTTAAAGACACTATACCTATACGGTCCTTTGTGGTTTTGTCATATGTTGTAATAAGTGTGATTCAATTTTGAAGTATTAATAATGTATGTAAAGTATGGGTCATTATACTTACCTGTCAGCAGGTGATGGTAGAGCACCAGGTTCCGTTAGGGTTGTTGTAGCCTCTTGATATCCCGGAGTGGAAGTGGGATAGCATTTCTATGGAATTCATCCAATGAATTCTGCGCACAGAGAATGGCCATGACTCCATTTGGGTGATAGTGGACTGATTCACGAAGTTGGCGCACATACTTGCTATCAGGGAGCAGAGCTCGATGGAGAGGCTGGGACAGTTATATGTTCGGGAGATCATCCACCTTCATGGATTACCCTCGATGATCGTCTTCTAATGTGACACCTGGCTTACATCATGATTATGGCGAGGCCTACAAGAGGCATTCGGGACTCAGTGGCGGATTCGTACAGATTTTCAACCCCAGACTGATGGGAAGACCGAGCGCACTATCAAGGTGTTGGACGATATGTTAAGGGAATTCGTGTTAGACATTGGATGGATTTGGGAGGGTCACTTTACCTTGGTAGAGTTTTCATATAACAACAGTTACCACTCTACTATTTTCATGGAATCTTTTGAGGCCCTCTATGGGAGACCCTACCGATCACCGTTATGCTGGACGGAGGTTGGGGAGACCTCCCTCGTGGGCCCAGAGTTGGTGCAGGAAACAGCATAGAAAGTGCAGTTCATTCGTGAGCGGATGAGGATGGATCAGAGTAGATAGATTTCCTATGTAGACCGACGTCGCATACCCTTGGAGTTTGAGCAGGGAGACCATGTCTTTTTGATAGTCTTCCCATGGCGTGGAAAGCGGAGGTTCAACCAGGGAGGCAGGCTATCTTCGAGGTTCATTGGGACCTTTGAGATCGTGCGCCGGGTTGCTGAGGTCGCCTACCGTCTTGCTCTACCCCCGCGGCTGGAGAGAGTGCACGACGTCTTCCACGTGTCGTAGCTGAGGAAATACGTGCATGACCCCATGAACGTTATCAACTAGGGGGAGATGGACATTGAGGATGAATCCACCTTTGTGGAGAACCTGGTGGAGATTGAGGACCGACGGGTGTGGACTCTGTGTTGACGAGCTATTCTTCTAGTTCATGTGTTGTGGAAACATGAGAGGGTGCAGGAGAGCACCTGGGAGCGGAGAGCCAGATGTGGGCTCAGTATCCCGAGTTGTTTTTGTAGTTTTGTTTTTCAGGGAAAAAAACATAAAGGATGGAATGATGTAAGAACCCCAGTGTTGAGCCTATAAGACTTTGAAAATTTCATGATGTTATTCCAGAGCAGGGCGTTCAGAGGACGTGTGATTCCGAGCCCCAGTGTGGCCGGAATTAAATTTGGCATGTGTTCACACTGGACTCGCTAAATAAATAGAATAACTCTTGAATGGTAACTCATATGGGAAAACTGAGGGCACCATTGAGTCCGGAACATGCCATTTACTATAGTAGGGGTGTAACTTTCACGGGCGCAGCCCTTATGCGAAAAACACCACCAGGGGCATTTTCGTAATTTAGCAGTCTCGGGCGTCGAATTTTATAACTTTTGAACAGAGGGTCGGATTAAAATTCTGAGACTACCATTGCACTCAGGGCATGGTTATTACCCTATGGGAGGCTTAAACCCGACCCCATTGGGAGTCCTAGTATGGGCCTACTGGTGGATGTTTTAAAAATTAATTAAAATTAATTTATTTTTCTATTTAAACACAACCACCTCCAATGCTACCCCTCCCTTGTTCTTCCCTGGAGAATGTCCTCCAAATGAAGGGGGATTTCCTGCCCTATCCTCCACCACTCCGGAAAGGCGCGACAACTCCGGCAGACCATCGGTGAAGCTTCAGGCTACGCCCAACGATGTAGGAGGGTTTGTTCTTCGTTTTGTTTCCCGATTTGTCTTTAAATTTAATTTCATATATCTAATTTTTGTCCGATCATCGAGTAAATCCAATTTAAGAGTAGGGATCGTTATACTCTTTGCAACGCCTGTTTCGGTTTGAAAATCTGAGTCTCTTGGTGATCGCAGTGATCTGACGAAGTTTGGGGTGTTTTTGTCGTTTTTCCGGCGATGTTTCCGTCCATTTTCAAGGTCTTTCGGCAGTTCCGCGGTGGTCCGACGGAATTCCGGTGATCCAAATCTAGACGGAAGGTGGCGGTAGTCCATGATCCATGTGGCAGGTGGCACCGGTCTATGCTCCAGGTGGCAGGCGGCGATGCTCCAGGCTTTAGGCGGCAGGTGGCGGCCTCCAGCTTCAGGCGGCAGGCGGCGGGCGCAGCTCATGGCGCGGAGCGGTGGACCGAGGTCGCGGCGCGCAACCCTGCGGGGGAACAAAGACCCACGTCCCGTTGGTCTTCATGTAGGAAGACCGTCCTCGAACGATCTGAGCATGGACCGTGGGTCCACGGCCCGCCCTCGCGGCTAAGCCGCGGGCCGGCGCAGCCCGACGCGGACCGGGTGGACCGGCCGGCCAGGCCGGTCCAGCCCAAGGGGCTTCGCCCCCTCCGGTATCGGACACCTGTGACATTCACTATGGGTGTCCGTTTTGTGTGACCTCTACAAAAGTGTAATCCTCAGCTCAATACGAAGGTTTTGAGATGGTTTTGAGGATTTTAATTCCCGGTACGGGAGCTCGGTGGCACGACACTCTCGTTAAGTGTTACACCGGGATTCTTGTTTTGGTTGGCGTAGACACATCCGATGTCCTATTTGAGCACCGTCAGTGGCATTGTGACCCTAGTGTTGAGGCATAGTTTTCTAGTATGCTTTCGGGCAATGAAGTGGGAGTTGAGATGTGGGCCCTATGTGCTGTCTTCTTTGAGCTGCGTGCAGTGTTTTTTCTCCATTTTCACCAGACGTCTGTTCGAGGCGTTTCATTAGTTGTTTCTACGTGTTTTCCCACAAGCATCATGATGGCACAGTTCACACGATGTGTAAAAGATTCGGGTTGGAGGCCCCACATGGGCTGTCTATGGTGAATATTACTATATTCACCAGTTGTCCATTTCGGGCGAGCAAGTAGTCTATCTCGCGTGTTTTTCCGTGAGGACTGCAACAACGTAATCCATTTGGGCATGAGGAGCTTCATTGAGATCATGTTAAATGTGGAAACATGGGAGGATTTTGGAAGGATATCCCTTTTTGATGCAATATGAACCAATGCACGATGGTGTTGTTAGTGACACCTGGTGATGTCAGTAGCGGTGCAGAGCTATCGGACAGATTCCGGGTCTACCCTCCTGTAGGGCTGGGCAGTGGGTCACCCGATTACTCTTGAGGGTCTACCCTCCAGCAGGGCTTCAAAGTGGGTCACCCGTCGTCTTGTTCTAGGTCTACCCTCCAGCAGGGCTGGGCAGTGGGTCGCCTTTCGACTTCTTTTAGGTTTACCCTCTAGCAAGGCTGGGCAGTGGGTCGCCTATCGACTTATTCCAGGCCTACCCTCCAACAGGGCTGGGAAGTGGGTCGCATGTCGACTTATTCTTGGTCTACCCTCCAGTAGGGCTAGGCAGTGGGGCACCTGATGATGTATTAGGGTCTACCCTCCAACAGGGCTAGGAAGTGGGTCACCTGATATCTTATTATGATTTACCATCCAACAGGGTTGGGCAGTGGGTCACCCGTCGGCATATCAGACTCAATCCTTCTTATGAGGCTAGTCAGTGAATTTTAACTATGACTACCGGAGCAGGAAGCTGGTTGTACGGATTAGTGGTGTGATAGTTTTAACATTACCTAAGGACCCACAATGATGAGGGGAACTTTCCCCACTGAGACGCGTCTGGGAGATGCGACCTAAAACCATGCGGGCGAGTCAGTACCGCCCAAAGCAGATAGTATCGAAGTGCGTTGATTGAGCCTCTTTGACTTGGGCATCTTAGGTGGACTAGGCGAGATGCTGGGTTGTGCGGATGGTTTTACTCAGAACTGATGGATACTTCGCCTAGGCTAATCTTGTAGATGGAGATCCCCTTACACACTCGTTTGGGATTCTTATTGAGCATATATATATATATATATATATATATATATATATATATATATATATCTTCACTCTACTTTCGTTCCCACTCCTTGGGGTCCGTTCTTACTTGTTTCTGTAGGGTTGAGCTGCACTATCTTTATTAAACACGTTCACTACCCTTTTTAGACTATTGGCCACCTCTTTAGTGCCTCCTTTATTGCTCCCTCGAGCTTTCGGTGCATCCTACTGAGTATCTTTATACTCACCCTTTCTTGGGCTTTTCCCGCACGTGGTGTGCCCTTGCAGATGAAGGATAGGTCGATCATGACTATGGAGGAGCATAGAGGTCACATCAGTTGGAGCATCATACCGCGATCATGCTAGTGTTTTCAGGTGGGAGTATATCCAATTGTTTTCTTTTGTTTACCTGTTGCTGGGTTGTATCACCTTTGTGGTCGGGTGTGTGTTTTTTCCTTTTTACTTTCCAGTTTACTTGTTAGTAATCCCAGCACTTTACTTACTCTTTTTAGGGGTCGATGCATGATTGTGGTTGTGGTATAGCTATCTATATTTTGGTTTTCTTTTTACTCTACACTACTGCTGCGAGTGGTTTGTGTGTGCATGTGTACAGTTACTTAGGTGAAGGCCTCCCCGAGATTGTTACGCCTATGGCGATGGTTGCCTGCCTCTGGAATATAGAGGAAGGCTTGAGGTAGTTGTGGCTCAGGACTAGTTGGGTCGGGTCATGACTCGCACCCTTTTCACAAATGGATATTCCCACATATAATGGAAAACTTTTTTAAACAATTAAAAACACCCAATGATCAATTTCAGAGGTCACTACACGCATTTCCACTAACCAGAACCACTCACTCATAAGCACTAAACAACAATAACGAATTATAAAGACACACAAATATTAGTTCACAATGAAAACCCAATAACTTACATCCAACCCAACATAAAAACAATAATAAATACCCAACTTCAATTTCAAAGTGAAGTTGGAATTTTATCAAACACTTGACATGCATATTTATATATAGGTATAATTAAAGGAGTCCTTTGAAACCCCATTTAAACCAAAACACTACCATTTAAATTCTATAAAAATTTATGCTAACACATCTCAAGAAAGAGAATCTCATTTAAAAATCATTAAGGAAATATCAATAATAATATGGAACATACTAGAAAGTAAATGGATAGAAACTATTACCTCAACAATATGTGAATGAGTTGAAGCTCTCATAGGAGGAATAATGAGGCCAAAAACAATCCAAAAACTATAACATCATAAAAAACAATCCACACTCTCCAACCCCCACTCTAGGGGTTTTCCAATAGTGAATTAATCTAATTAAGAACTAATAACATGAAGGGGAGATAAGAAGAGGATAAATTTGACAAACAAACTATTAGATACTCACCTAAGAACCTTGAGGAAGCATAAAAGAATATGTCTGAACAAAGGGAGAGATTCAGGTGAGTTGTCTTGTGTGACAAAAACAAGCATGATGGATGAGAAACCCCAAATTAGATTTAATAATGGATGGGAATCATGGAATTTAAAATTTTAGGATAGATGATAAAGTTTCATAATTTTTTGCACAGTTTTTCAAACCTATCACCAACTGTGTGAACCCTACTAGAGAAGGGTGACTCCTCATATGAGATAGCCAAACGGTTTGTTAAATTATGGTCCAACCATAATATTCATTTCTATTAAATTAAATATCTATTTCTCATATTTTCCACACAATTTCATCTCACATTTGACAAGTCACATGCTTTGTCTAGGACACTAAACACATGCAACATAGTTTCTCCTAATCCTCTCACAGTTTGCGCTAAACCATAATCAAACATTTAACAAGGACAAAAACTTCTCAAGACCTCTAAAACTAAAAAAACTACCTTGGTAACTCAACCAAAAGACCTTGTACCATGAAAATAATATAATAAAGGAAACATCAATATTGGTCTGTGTTAAGGATGTTCATAAAGGTATGTTGCTGTGAATAACATTTCACATATGGGTATTATCTCAACAAAAACACCATGAAGGTACTTTAAGAAGGGTTTATAAGAAGATGGATAATAACAAGATATCATGATGGTGGAAGTCCTAACGCAATAGGAAAATTCAACTATGGAATCATTTCTTATATAGTAGAGATGTGTTGTATTAAAATCAGGAAAATATATTTTCGGCACTCATATTATATAGTTGATCTCGTCTTATATTTTTTGGTAGATTCACATGTCTTGGTGGAATAAAAAAGCATCAAATTAGTGGATATGATGCAAGTATTATATCATGATAGGCATAGATAGATCATCATGAATGACATCTATTAATGCGAAAAAAATTCTATAAACTATGGAAGGACCTTCCTTGAATTAGTTCATAGAAATGAAGAAGAGGTAGTTCACTATGTGTGATGAGTTACAAAGTCTAAGAAATTATAAAGATAGTGATCATCAATGGGATTTCCCATGGTTGGGACATTTTATCCTTAAAACTAGTGAAGATTAGTGGATTATATTACATCAACACATCATCAGTGTATGATCCTAAGATCCATCCCTTTGTGGTGAACTAAGTAAAATATATATTCTCTATGCATGATTTACTTTTCTGAATATTTATTTTTCTTACGAACATTTAAATTTTAAGATTAATAGTTTGAACTTGTCCATAAAATTGTGGGAAGAACATCCAAATTAAAATAAAAAATATTACAGAAATAGTTTTATTTAATCATCACGCTGACTCTCCCTAGGCCTCTACTGTTTTATCCGGTTGAAAGAAAATTGTTTACTAAAAAATGTGTAAAAGGAGAGAGGAATTAATAAAAATAAGGGGTATAAATAATTAATTTCTATTATTTTCCTTCAATTTTATTATTATTTTTAATAAAAATTTTCGTGTTTAGTTATTTTTTAAACATATAGGAAATTTAACTCAAATGTAAACTAAGAAATTTTCATGTAGACCACATCGTGGTTTGTACCACTGTGATCCCCAATATAGTGAGGTTCATTACACAATGATTTAGTACATGGAAATGAATCTATTGTGGAATAACTTTGGAAATTGATTATTTATTTCACCAATGATATCATATTTAGTTTTATAATAATATAGTTATGATTAGTGGTGTTAATATGACAAAATTGTTTATCTTAACATCAAATATTTTAAACATAATACTGAGTTTTCATTGTAAAGTTATAAAATATTTTTGAAACTTCTCATTAATAGAAACATTCATCTGAAACTTTTTTTATTCCAAGGAAGCATCCTTTTATGTGTCTATAAATTGGCCCTTGTTTTATTATTATATCATTTAATAATAAGATTCATACATTGAGAACTCCTCAAACCAAAATTCTCTATAACTATAATTTACTTCAATAATTTAACAAAATGATATATAAGACCATGGATTAAATGAAATCAATCTCTAATATTCGGAGTCTCATAAAACCCATGCTTACCCTATGATAAAGGTGTATGTTTGATACTTATCATTTATTACTATCATGATATTATTGGGACATTATTGAAATTCAATCCTTAGATAAAAAAATTATTTGTTTGTCATTTATTTTATTCATTTTAAGTAAATTAATATATCGTTTTGGTAAATAATTTTTTTAATTTTTCATTCTGTTTAAATATGTTATACTCCCTCTAAAACCCATCAATGGTATTTTTTCCTATTACATACTGTTTGGGATGAAAATCATAATAGATATAGAAATAATTAAATGTGATCTTCTAGAATTGTTCCATGCTTTAGGGAAATAATCATGGTTTGTGATTTTTTTTCATAACCAAAACATATTTTAATGTTAATAAAATGACACATGTAATCATAGGTTAGTGATTATTAAGGTAATTGAAATTTTGAGTTTTGAATAATAGTACATTAGATTTTAATTTTAGAATTTGGAACACCATTATTCGATGTTTTTGTGTTTTGTGATGTCTTTTAGTAGAATTTGTGATTTAATTTTAGCGATGTATCCTCGTATAACAATTTTTCTTTTTTTGTTATTGATCATTCTGTAGTTATAGGGTTTTTGGAATAGAGAGGAAGCATTGACCAGGGATAAGTATACCACGTTGGGGTATATAATTATTAGGGAGGTGTAGTTTGGGGAAGATGGAAGATCTGCTATAATATGGGTATTATATAGTGATAATGGGGAAATGATTAATTAAATTCATAAATTAGGGGAGATCACAATGTATAACAAGTTGATACTCCCTAAGGGATACATGAAAAGAATTTTTCACACTACCACATAGCGAGAGTTGCACTATGAAATAACCAATTAGCTTTTCTAGTTGTATCATTGCGAGAGAATTTGTGTTATTAAGACTTAGTTCATACTATAGATTGGATGAAATGAATTCATTGTGTCATTCTAGAGATAGTTTTTTCACTATGGTCCATTAGTTTATTCCATAATGAAACCCTATAATTGGGTTATATAACTATGAAAACTCTTGATAAAAAATGGTTATCCTAATGTACTAGTTTTTACTAAAAAAGGTGGACATTTAAATCCATCTATATCATTCCCCATGGAGCGTTTCTTCCTTTTTTAACAAGATGGATAACTCCCCTATCACCCTCTCTATTACCCCATATTTATTTCCTTTTATAAATTATAATCAAAGAAGTTTTTATTCATCAATAAATGTGAGTTCCTTCCATATTTTCCAATTGTATTTACTTTATTTATATCCCTATGATTTATAGTGTCTCCATATAGGAATTTAAATAATATTCTACTGAATCATGAATGAATTGTGTCCAGGTAATGAAGATTGTTGGTGTGGAGGCTTGATGATGTCTAAAGATGGTTAATTTCACTAGTTTCTTTTTTTTCTTATGGATATATTCCTATTTATGATTTTCTATTTGAATTTCATTAATTTTTCATGTATTTTTTGATCATTTTTGTTTCAAATTGTGAGAGATTGTTCTGAATCAGTTTCATAGGCATGGTGTGTGTAACACTCCATGAAAATAGTAAGAATTTAATTTTTAATAAATATAATGATAAATAACATATTTAGTAGAAATAAATAATCAAAAATTAATAGTGTGTAATTTTATAAAGATAAAATATCATAATCAAAGTTAAAAATTAATATATCATGAGAATAAAATAAAAAACATTATTAAAAATATAAATTTTGAAAAAAATATAAAAGTAAATAAAATTATCCCCCACATGAAATCATTATCACCATGGGTTTCTATTATTATTATGACACATATTCAACTATAGAACGAAGGGAAAATTTAAAAATATAATATTCATGTTTTGAGAGAAGTAAATAGAATAACTAATTTTTTTTAATCTTTATATGGCTATATATATGAATTAAATATAATTTTTGTATATAAGGTCATTGAATATATGTCCATTAGAAATCTGTCCAATAGATATATGGTCTTTGTATGCATGTATTCAATAGGTATATTGGGGATGTGTAATTATTTGTAACAAATTGAAAAAAAATTCAATTTAAAAATGCTAAATAATGAAAGTGAAAGTAAATGTTTTACTAGAAGATTTTATTAAAAAATATATTTTTTGGTTACATAATATTTATATTATTAAATAATTATTTGATAAAACTTTAAAACTGAAAAAATATTCTAATGGATTGATAAAATGGATTTTTTATAAGATAAAATATTTATTCGGATATGAATAAAATCATTTTATGGTAAGAAGCGATATTTTTCAAAGTATTTTTTTTATAATTCCATATAATTATCTTAAAATAACAAATTAAAATATTTTAATGGATTATTTTATCAAAAACAATTCAATTTATGAAAAATTATATTACCACTAATTTATTTATTAATGGATAAGATATTTAATGTTTTAAAAAATATCTTTTGTTACTTTTAGTTTATATATTTTTTATGTTTTAATTTAAAAGATAAATTTCTTATATTTTGAAATTAAATCGTATTACCATCCAACGGCCCGAAGACCTTAAATTTTTTTTATTATAATAATAATAAACCCCCTTTTAAGGGAATAAGGGGGAGCCCAGACTTCATGGACATAGGATATTACATGACCCAAAGGTCGAAGGACTTCAATGACTTAAGACATCAAACCATACCCATCCAAAATCCAAAAAACCAAATCAAACCACAAAAGAAAGCCCCATCCCATCATAAACAACATTAAGTCCAGTTTCCACCATTCCAACGCTTCCCGACAAGCTATCTCGTACAAAGATGGGCTGGTACCGATGGCCAAGGCCATACCCTCTCAAACATCCAAATCCAAATCGCATAAGTCAGGTGAAAAAACTGTAGCTCTAAACCTCTTCTGGAGCAGTCTTTGAAGATAATCTGTAAATATGAACCCTTGAACGATAGACTCTAACAACGATCGAATCAGAGCAACCCACGAATCATCATTTTCATAGCCAATCCAACATTGCAAAAACATAACCAAATCATAAAGCCTGCAAAAAACACACATAAACGTCGAAGCAAAGGACCTCCCCCCTCCGAGCCACTCCAGATCCGCCATCGAGCCACACCGGAATCACGCCGGAGGCGTCACCTGGCCGCGCTGGGCCGAATCAAGAACAGATCCAGTGTAAAGGTAAAATTACGGGAAAATGGGTTAAACTATGTAGTAAAAAAAATAAAATATCAAAAAACTATCTCTCAGAATGTGTGGAATATGGAATTCTCAAAAAAAACATATCTAACTTCCATTATATTTCTATATTTATCCTACTTACTTTTAAAATTATAATTTTATAAATTAAGGAATAATAAATTAAAGGAAAAGGGGTTAAACTATGTACTAAAAAAATAAAATATCAAAAAACCATCTCTCAGAATGTGTGGAATATGAAATTCTCAAAAAAAACATATCCATCTTCAATTATATTTCTATATTTATCCTAATTACTTTTAAAATTATAATTTTATAAATTAAGGAATAATAAATCATGGATATGTCGCTCAAAACTTATATCTAAAGGGGCTCATCCTATACCCCATCATAACAACCATTTTCTTGAAAATTTTTCTTTAATACCTTAACAAATAGTTGTTATACATTTTATTTATTATTTTCCAGGATGGAATCCTACCCCCTTAATTATGAAAGAACCTATTTCTAGATGGATATAATTGATCAATGTACCTAGTTTTTCACAATATTATTCAATTACCTTCTCTAATAAGCTATTTCTGAATCAAAAACACCAAAAATGATGTTATCATAAAATTATTATTATTTTGTTAAATTATCAAAAAATAATATAACTATATATTGTTTATTTTTCATTAGTATAACATGATCATGTTTCGGTAGGTTTAACTACCTACATGAAAAACTTTATTCCAAATCTATAATATTCATCATTAAAAATAATAAATACCTAAATACATGTGAAATATGATGTAATGGTCTAATTAATTTTATGAATGCAATTTTTTAAGGATGAATAAAATAATGCTAATTTTAAAAGAACTTGTTTTTAATAGAAAATTACATAAATCATGCTCTCTTAGGATTCAATTCTCACATAAAAAACACATTCCTACCAAATAAATAAGGTGGTATTGAATAAATCATAGAAACATAATGATTCAACTACCTCTAATAATCTAGGAATTATTAACGTGTTATCATGGAATGAGGAAAAACAGCTCCATTGTGAAACTGGTACAAAACAATCAAAATAAAAAAACATATGATAATGAAAACCAAAACAATGAAACTAATATTTTTTGAAATTATTGGATATAATTAAATATTATAAGATTTCATAGTTCTGAATAAGTTTCTAAAATAAGTTATAAAGCTGGAAATGCTTATTATGTAGGGGTTAAAACTAATTTCATGGAAGTCGGGACTAATGGTTAAGATTAATTTTTGAATCTCACCTTAAATTAAATTTGATTAGATTTAAATTTTCATTGGTAGAAATTGTAAATAAATTCTCTACTTGGCCCCATATATTTTATTAAACTATTTTTATTTATAGTTTTCGTAATTATTCTTACAATTTCACATCCATTTGGATTATAATTTACCCGAAATGATATTTTTAAGTGGAATGGACATTATCATTTCTATTTGGTCTGGAATATTTCTTCTTGTGTACATATTCCTCACATTTTTTATATATTCCATCGAATTTATGTATATTATTTTTAATATTATTTTAAATTTTACTTAATCATATTTAGAATATAATTAATTTAATTTATTCTTATGTTTTCTGAATATGACATTTTCTATTAACGTCGACATTATTTAAAAAGGTATGGAAAGAGTCTTATTTTTACTTTTTCTTCCATGAAATTCTTTTCAAATTTATATATTTTTTTTCTTAAATAATCATTGTCTCCATGTTTTCATGGTTTTCCAATGTAATTTATATTTCCATTTTAAAAAAATTAATTTCTTCTAAAAATAACTTTTCAAAAGTGAAGTATATGTCCTCTTATTTTTCAAAGAAAAATTTTAACAATCATATTAAAGTGATATTTGCCTATTTTAACATCATTAAATATTTATTATGATTCTCTATGAATTTTCTCTAATTAAACTATCAACCTTCTTTTTCTGGATGGATTATGATAATGTCTAATTGAAATTTTCTTGAAACATTTTTTCCTAATGGGTTAATTAAGATATAATAGGAATTTAGCAATGATTGGATTATGATTTACTTTAAATTTATTATGGAACAAATATATATGGTTTATCATTATATTATAAGTGGTTACAATATAATCCTCTAATTAAATGGGTAAAATTGTATTTAGTTTGAGATAATTATATCTTTCATGGATATGATTGTTGGCAGATATGTTTATTTGTTTTTTGTGGACATGTTTGTGGGTAGTTATGTTCACAGTTATGTGTGTAGAAATGATTACGGTTATTTATATTCATGATTATATTAATGGGCATCATTATAGTTATATATGTTCATATTGTTGTTCATGGACATGATTAAGGGTCTCCATGTTCCCAATTATATGCATGTACATGATTCTGAGTAACTCAGATCACAATTTTATACATGGATATGATTGCAGGTAGAAATGTTCACATTTTTACTCATGGACATTATTGCGGGTAGTTATGTTCACATGTTTATATATATATATATGATGTGGGTAGATATATTCACAAGCTAGTGCGTGGACTTGGTTTTGAAAACTATATTTATAATGATGTGATTTCCTATGATTATGTATATTTCACACTAATATGATTAT
Organism: Viscum album; assembly: GCA_963277665.1. Lineage (NCBI taxonomy): Eukaryota > Viridiplantae > Streptophyta > Magnoliopsida > Santalales > Viscaceae > Viscum > Viscum album. The sequence goes on along the minus strand of OY728120.1, from coordinate 1,527,782,408 downwards.
GTAATATCTTCATGACTTTTTTGATCATGTATCAAATCACATAAATGCATGTATTATTTTATACTAGAAATATTGATACCGTGAAACATGATTATATTATTTATTTAATTAACTAGTTTGGGATAACCAAACACATCACCTGACCCAACTCTCCACTGGGTCTGAAGTGTGTTCCTAATCTCCACGAGATGCTATATGGTGATTGTGAATCAAGTAGAAAATATCTGAAATTATTTCACCGCGAACATAGAGTAAACAATTACTATAATTATACCAAAAAAAACAATCCTGGTGCATCTATACATTGGATGATAATCTAGCTAAAATATTCAGATACTATTATATAATGAAACCAAAAAATCCACATCTAATAAAAATGAAACTAAAAAATTCACCCATAAATAGGAATCATCCATAAAAAATAAAATTATGTCATAATAAAAATATGATGAATATAATAAGTTATAGTTTACACAGTTGAAAAAACATAAAAAATGACAACAAAACTGACACTAAACCAAATGAAAATACTCAAACACCTCCATGTAACTCATGTTTCTCTCCATATCCCAACTCACCATTTAATGCCCAAGATAAATCATAATGAAATTGAAATAAATCCAATAAATAATATGATACATGAGAGTTTCATTCTTTTTCATGGCTTTGTTTATAGGGTGTGAAATAACAAACCTGATAGGATCTCTCTAAAGAGTCTATGAAATTCCTTCCATAAAAAATTATTGTTTGAAATTACATTTAAAAATATGGTTTTTTATTTAAATGATTATTGGAAAACAAAAATAAATATATTACATGGGGGATAAATTTACTTCTTAAAACCTCAGAATTAAAATCTAAAGAAATATTAAGAAGGAAACAAAACCCACATCCCTCATTTCAAAATCCATCAAAAACATTTCCATAAAAATGAACTTATAAATTTTATTTCAAAAAAAATTATCAAAAAAACCTTACTCCCCATTTGGGAAATTTAACTCATCCATAAATTATATAATAACCATCCAATAGGAACCAACATGTCATGAAATATATCAAAAGAAATAAAAAACACTAAAAGTGGTGTCAGAGAAAAAACAATTATGGGGGTATAAATAAAATATGAAATTTAAATCCTATATATTGAACCACTAGTCAGGGAATGATTATCATAGTATATATCAAAAATTATTATATGAGATTATCCTTATTTCACTATTATAATATGGGAGAAACATTCGGACTACATTGCATCCAAAAAAACAATTTGCATAACAAACCCACACCAATACTAGTAGAGACCCCCCCCCCCCCCCAGAATAAGAAAACCAACCAAGGTGATTCTAGGTAGAGTTTGTGATACATAGTATAGTATGAATCATGATCACCAACTTAGTTACATGGGTTTAAGGGTCCAATATATAATGGAGGTTATAATGAAATAAAATAATGATCCATGAATTATCTTATACAACAGAAATGATAAATCCCTCCTCACCACCATCATACTCACATGAAACAACAACTTTCTCATCATACATATGTTACATATCAAATAAATTACCATAAAACTAATTTTTAAAGTGAAATTGGAACCCTTGTGGGTCCCAAAATCCATAAAAAATTAATTAATAATGTTTCAAATCCGTATTCACAAAATATTTGACTCAAGATACCGAGTCGCATTCCGTTTTCATTGAAACCTTAATAATAAAAACATCCGTTTAAAATTACCATGAAATAAACCCCTCATTTTATACCAAAAATAGACATTAAAACCTACCCTTTAAATCAATTCCTTATTTTGTTATTAATAAATATTGGAACTATGGAAATATGTATCATTAAAAAAACTGAATAAAGTATCTTATGTATTTTCATAATATCTTGTAATGTAAAAAATTTCGTTTAAATTAAATACAATAATACTGTATGGGAAATCATGTATACAATGTCAAAAATCCTAGGAAAACAATTTAGAATGCATTATATGTTTCATTTGAAAAAATAATTCTGTAATAAAATAGTTTATAAACTCAAGAATTCAATGAATTGAAAAATAAAGGAGGTTTCATAGAAACACATTCCTCAATTTGATGGAAGGAACATCACACCATGTTTCCTTTAATATAGATTGCCCTACAAATCAATGAGTCTCTCAATATGGGTACAACAAAACCATATAACTTTTACCTAACCAACATAAACCCATAAACCCACATTCATAGGGTGATAGGTTTCCCATGAGAATGAAAATCCTATGTAAAATGTAAAAGATAAGAGGGAAGAAGAGAAACTATAATAACGGTAGGAGATTACAATGAAAACCACATAAAAACAAAAGGAATAAGATAAAAATTGATTACCGATGGATGTGGAAATATTCCAAAAGATCAAAAGAAATATTTTACTGAATGGGAGAGGAGATGGAGGTAAAATAGATTAAAAATATAGAGGGGTACTTTAGAGATTAAAAATTTTTAAGATATCAGGCAGGTCAAATGGTATGGTTGTGAAGTTCACTAAACCATGTACAAACTATTTAGATAGAACAGAGAATGACCTGAAAGCTGCATATTTTTTCCACATGTTTTAATAAAAAATTATTCAACTATAAAAAATTACATCTTCATCCTCTATAGGACCCCTCACAAGGTTATCAGATAGTTTCATCAAAATTATTGCAAACCATGTAACGCCACTAAGACATCTTTAATTTCAAATTCAACTCCTAAAACATACAAAAATAATGATAAATAAAAAATAATAATAACTATCAAATGTAATTTGGGGGGTGTTCCCATTATTCACATGATTCAACTTTATTTTCCCATAAATCCTTTTGGTGAAATTAAAAGGTGATAGAAACGAGAACCTCCATGCCTCAAAGAAGGAGACATGAAAGTTAGGAAAAACTATAAGGGGTATAGTAGGAGGTTATAATTGGATAACTCATAAAAACCTCAAAAAATGACACTCTATATCCATAAATACAACTAAACTTCTCTAAACACATTCCAAACCACAACCATTTAATATTTAGCACTGAGTGGTTGAATACCTATCATTGTTCTCTCCATCATTTTCAATTCATTTTAAATGGTGGAGTAAAAGTAGAAAAATTCATATATGTGAGAAACCCCACCCAAGGTAGCATTTCCACTATGAATAACCCAAAAATAGATTCCTTCACTAACTATGAACAAAAATTTCAATCAAGATCCCAAAAGAGATTCCACCCATAAGTGAATCCAAAGAACCCCTAAATATCGTCATAAAAAATATTTAAGAACCCAATAAATAGATTCCACCATGGTTAAAATACCAAAAACATACTTCTTAGATATTGAATAAAAATTATATAAGGACCCCCCCACACACAACATATTTTGATGTTCAAAAAATAAAATAGATCCCACTGACCAATACTCTTTCAACCAAATGAATGAGTCACAAAAACACATAGAAGAACTCAAAAAGGGAATACATGTCTCTATTCTCAAGTAAAATTTGAAATAATATGGGATGACTCTGATTTTACTACTAGGGAACTAAAAACTGGTGACCTAAAAAACTCAAAACCCTAGAAAAGATAATGTGAAATCTAAACAAGTTTTTATCACGTTCCAATCACTCAACAACACACTCAAGGATTCCCAAGACTATCCATCTTTGATAATCCTAAATCACAATTGATATTAAACACAAAAACTATAAACCAAAATTATATGTCATACAAACATGAAAATAACAATAAAATGGTAACATCAACCCATAAAAACAAGTAAGAACACAAAACAATCATCCAACATGAAATAATTCAATCCATAATTAAACATGAGTCCAAAAAAGTAAATCATGAATCAGATTATAACTCACACTTATTTTGATAAAATTCCATAATTTTTTGAAGATTACCTAAATAAAAAAAGGTAGATTCATGGATAATTTTAGAAAAGGGATTTGAATGACGGGGAGAACCATATTGAAATCACTTGATAGGTATCTTATTATTATTAAAATAATCACAATACTAAGAAGAATATCCCTTGAAATTGTTATCTTAGGTAACTAGATCTTCTAGATCCTTTTTTCACAGAAAATAGATTAAAAATTTTCTTAAAAGTTTTAATATAGGTATTACCTACCATAGTATTATTAGGCTCACTACTTTCCAACAAAATATTCTTTTCTATAACCTTCTTACAGGATTTTAGGATAGATACATGAACAATTGATCAAGATTATAGGTGAAGAACGTATTTAAAGAAGTAATCATTATTTGAATATTTAGTGACCAAACAAAGACAAAATACAACTACCTCCATGAAATGGACAACAGTCTCACTCAAACCCAAACCACTCTTTTTTACTAAAGGTTTTTCATGAGGTAGATGTGTCCATAAACATTCATTAATATTCGAAAAGAGTACTGAAAGTCTTATCTCTTCAATACTATGACTTATCCCAAATAATAGTTGGGTAGTATAAAAAACCTACACAATTTACAAGAACCATCATTTAATAACATTTTTAATGAGCTGGCCATGAATAACAAAACATGTCACCCATCCCGACTTTCCACTAGGCCTGAATGGTGTTCCTGGTCATAATGGGCTAGAAACTAGCTCTTGGTAAATAAATAAACACACTTTGGGATGATTTTCCATTAAATTACAGTTAATAATATAAATATTTTTTTTCTGAAAAATAATCTTGGTGTATCCAAACATTAAACCAAAAACAAACTTAAATTTCCATAAATAATTATATAAAAAAATAAAACTAGTTATATCCAATTAAAATGGATCAAAAAAATAATTAATAAACAAGTATCATCCAGGAAAAATACATTGCAATATATATAAAAAATACACTAAATACAATAAATGATCCCCAACATGGTCGATATATCAATATACGAAAATGAAAATTAATCCAAAATAAAAAGGAGAAAATGATCTTGAAAAAATCTATAAATCCCATGGGTTTTCTACACTTCCCAACTCACCATATACAACTGAAGACAAATTATTGAAAATATACAATTAATCCTATAACTAGTGTAAGACATGAGAGATGAATACATTCACTTGGGTTTGTATGAAGGGTGTGTGTTGTCACTCTCACTAGGATATTTTCATCTTGTCTATAAAATTTATTTCATAAACAAATTCATAAATCCTACTTTGAAATTAAATGTTAAAAATATGGTTTCTCCTTTAAATGAAATATGGAAATGAAACCTAAAGCTAATATATATGAAAGATTAGTTTTACAACAAAATCCTCTAATTGGAGATCTTTAAAATGTGTAAGAAAAAAATAATACCTCGCATTCTTCACTTCAAAACCCTTTTATGAAAAATATTGACTATAAAAACTAACATTTATTTATTATTTAAAAAATAAATCATCAATAACCTTTTAAAATTTTCTAGAAACTGGACCCACACAAAAATAAAAGAAGCACACTCTAATAAGAACTAACATGTTGAAAAATATAAGTATATCAATAAAGTATAATTCAATTAGTGACACAAGAAATAAAATTCCAAGGGCATACAGACAAATATAAAATGGAAATACTCTAAATAGAACAACCAATAAAGTAATGAGTATCATGGATTGAACCCTATGTTTTAATTTTAAATGAACTTAAGAGAAATATAATTATATTGGTCTAACTATTGGCCTAAATTCTGTTTAATCAAATACAAAAGACACTCAACATAACCACACAATCCTCGCCATTGAAATCCCTGATCCTAATCGTACTAAACAATAAAGGTATTCCTTCTGGTGTGCTAGATAACTAGTGTAGCCTGAATCAATATCTCCCATGTTGTAAAAATATTTACCATGCATAATATATAATATAGATGTGAAAATAGTCAGGCAATTATCAATGAATTTTTTCATAGAACACAAATGATGAATCCCCCTCACCTATATAACCTCAAATTAAGAATCCTTTATTCCATAAAATATCCATCAAATAACAACGAACAACCCATAATATTTTAAAATAGTATAGGAGGAACCATTGAGGGTATTAAAATCCAAAGATCTCTTAATTTAAAAGGATTTTAAATAGAACTTATCAATAAATCGGATTCAGGATACCAATTCAACTACCATTTTCATTCAATCTTCAATATCCAAAACAACCATTGAAATTACATTGAAAATAATACGATTTAAATCATTAAAATACCCTCTTTAAATTATTTCCTTATTTATTTAATAGTCAACAGAGGTTCTAATGCCTATATTTATCATTAAAACAATTAAATAAAGAATATTTTTTATTTTAAAAGAGTCTTAGCATGTAGAACATTTAGATCGAAGAAACTACAGGATGACTATTTGGAAAATTCTTCATATGGATCCTAAAATACATGGAAGCCAAATTAAAATACATTATAAAATCAATATAAAACAATAATTTAGTATAAAAAAGTTCAATAAAATAAATAATTAATGGAATTGAAACATAATGGGTGTTTCATAGAAACACCTACCTCAACAAGATAGAAATAATGTTTTAGTTTGTCACCTTCCCTGGAAATCATCTAAACTCTCAAGGAATCACCATCTATGGGACATATATATCAAAATCCTTTGGCAAAACCAAAATTGAAACCCAAAACCTCAACAAAAAATGATATAGGGTTCCCTATAGGAAGATATTCCAATGGAAAATAGAAAAACTATGAGGAATGGAGTTCATGGAGAAGAAATGTTGGAGATTTCCTTGACTAATTCTAGAAATATAAAGGTGTAAGACCAAAATACAATTTTGATCGATGAATAAATCCTCCTATATATCTAAAGAGTTAGATGAATGAATTGTATGGGTGAAAGAGGAGAAATGGATTAGAAATATATAGTGGTATGTTTGAAAATTTTCATTTTTAAGAAGCTAGGTAGCTCACACGATTTTGTGGATTAATTTGATAATGTGTGACCAACCAAGAAATTAGAACTAGAAAATTCTTGGTACTCAATTGATTGGGAAATATAATTTACAGAACCATGTTATATCTATTAAAAATTCCTTTATAACCTCTTCATCACCCCTCATTCTGTTACAACATGATTTTTAAAATCACGAATAAAATATGGGACACCCTTGAATCTTCATAAATTTCAAATTCAAACAAAAACAAAACATCCAAAACTCATGCTAACCCAAAATAATATAAAATAAGCAACAAAAGTAACTTAGGGGTGTTAAAATATATGTTATATTGGTTAAGATTCACTTATATAATATTTGTGCCCCTTAATTATCTTCTCATGCCCACATGCGCATCTTATGCTCACTTATAATCTTTGAATTTTATTTTTTATCATTACCATTACTAGGTATATGATCTCACCACTTTCATTGGTTTTCACTCCCTTGGATGTAAATAAGAGTATGATATATGATATATCTAAAATGTAAGGGCATTAAAATATTATTTGGATGAATTTTTTTATGAATTATAGAAAAATATGAAGCCCATGTTGCAAAGCTCAAAAGACACTAAACCATTCTGTTCTAAGATTGTGAATGAATTTTTGATGAAAAATATTTAATGATGTCAAATATACTTGTCCTATTATTGGATTTTATCACTTGATATCAAAATAATTAGTATAATTTTTATTTTTGACATCAAATCATGACGTGTTGATCTAGGGTGACTCAATTAGTTTCAGAGCATGTTTATTTATTATTGAGGTTTATGTTACAATTATTAATATTGTATAAGAAAAAAAATAACCTACAATGAACTAATTTTTTTTTAGGATGAACCTAAAATATAACAATTTGAAATGAAGGTTTAACTATTTAAAACATATTAGTATTTATTTTCTTTGTAATATGATTTTTCACTCAGATTTTTATTTCTTGATACTCATGAAAACCAGTTTTCCTGTCGTAAGGGGTAAAGAAAGAATCACCAAATTGGGGTAGTGATAAGTTCTATCAATCTTCAAAAAAATATTATATAATACTCATTCTATGAATTCATTCAAATCTAGAAAGTCCTCGATGATTGTTTATTGTTATGTCAGTCAACTTGATATTGAATTATCAATTATAACTCCTAGTGGTATAATGATTTTATCCAAAATAAATAACATTTAACTAATTAAAGATTATATGTATTTGTTTCTGGAAAATATTATTACTCTCCATTTTGTTCATTTTATTATGATTTTAGGCGATGATTTGATCTCTCGAGAGAGGGAAAATATCATTTTTTAGAATATAGAAATTATAATTCATATACTGAATCAAAATATGATCAACTATCAGTGCACGACTCACTATTAACACCCTATGGGAATTACACCAATTATATATGACTTAATAACGATTCATAATGGTATTTTGATGAAATATTTTGGAAAAATGTGATTTCCTTTGTCTTACCCAAGATAGTAATTTAGATATCTAATTATATGTTATATATTCACTCATCTCTATCATATGGATATGCTCATCTCTTTTATATAGTAGGAGATAATTTAAATTTTTGGGATGCAATTATCAGTAAATTAACTAAATAATTCTCATCATTAATAATATAATATTTTATTAAAATAACATTTTCATAATATATTAACATTATAATGATAATTTCATCATAATATAAAACTTATTTAATATTGTTTTTATTAGAAAATTTAATTTCTATATGAATTTAGAAAACGAGAATTAAATAAGATGATGAAAGGAAATTACCTCATTCTTGAAGTGGTTTCTTCTCTAAAACCCTTAAATTATTGAAATATTGGAGTATTAATACACCATAACTTACCTAAAGATTATAATAAGCTTTAGATATGTTATTTTGTTATATTTTTGGCTTTGGTATGTGTGGGATGAGTGGTTTTCCTGGGAGAGGAGAGGGGTTATTTATACATGAGTATATGGTACTTTTGGAATAAAAAATTTAATAAAATAATGTATTAAAGGAAACATATTTAATATTGAATTTTGAGGCTATGAAAAATATATTAAAATAATTAAACTATTTTAGGCCTTCATCTACTTTATAAATTTTATTATCTAATTTATTAAAATGGAAAGAGGAATAAATGAAAAAACAATATTTTAAGGGAACACTTTTGACATTATACTTTAAAAATTGATTTTATGGTTTCCAAATAAACTTTATTGCTTTTAAATGAACAAATTATATTTTTAAATTTATTTTGGGATGAAATAAATAAATTATTATTTATTATGTCATTATTGTGTGATCATTATTTCAAAAAACATGCGGTATTCGAAAATTATTATTTTAACTATTAAAGTTGAAATTTTAGTTTCTAAGAAAAATTCCACAAAAACACCCCTAGAAAATTTTAACACGATGATTTAAAAAATGAAATTCTTTTTATAAAAATAATTTTATAACATAGGTTATTTTAATTTATAATATAAAAAATATTATTATTATGAAATACCATAAAATATAGTTTATAAAAAATGTGCATATATCTTCTTTGAATTTTTAATCATGGTATTTATTTTATAGACTTAAAATATGAATATATAAATAAATTTATGAATATAAATATTATTTATATTCAATTTACTTAGATTGAGGATATATTACTATTCTAATGGTCAAGTTACTTTTACCAATGGTCACATTACTATTCCAACACTCAACTTACCTCCTATAAATATTATTTCATTCCTTAATTAAATATTAACTAAAATTCCTCCCATGGTTTTATCTTTTCAGTTTCAATTATGTCGATTATTTTACTAATATTTTGATTTATTTTTATAATTTTGGTCATGGGTGTGATGATTCTATCATATTATAGGGATTTAAATTTTCTCATTAAACTATTCATAATTTATATTTTTGTCCCATTGTAATGTTTGGAATTTTCATGGGTTTGGTTTCCAATTAATTTAATGATATTAATTAATTAAATATATTTTATGGTTTCATTATGTGTTTATGTGTTTAATAGTATATAATATAACACAAATTTATTATAGGAAACAAATATCATTTATAAAATTGGGGTTTTTAAATTCTTCTACCCTTTCAAATATTACATCCCTAAAATTTCAAATCACATTCTAGGTTGAAAATTTATAAGGATACTTTTCATTCATTATTTCATATGGTTCCCAAGTCCCCTCTTCGTGTTTATGGTTATTCTATTCTTCATTTCCAAGGATAGTTGTATTTTTTCATAGAAATATGTCTATGTGGTCAAATTTCTTCATCTGCTATGCTTCATATGAGAGTCTATTATTTAGTTGTACAACCATTAGATTCAATATATGTGAGGGATCAGATATGTACATTCTTAGAAGAGATTCATGGAAAACATCATGAGCCTGATGCATATTTTAGGTACTTTAATGTTAATAAACTACTACTCTTATACGATCAATGGTCTCAAAGGGACCAATGTAATTAAATCTAAACATCTATTTTATTCTAGAAATAATGACTCTCTTCATAGTGATATTATAAAGAAAAAAAATTCTCCATCTTCAAACTCCATGTCCCTTTGATAGTTTTCCACATACATCTTCCTCCAACTCTTTGAGTATTTTATATTTTATTCAAAGGATTGATCCTTCTTTGTTTTCTCTGACATAAGATATTGTAATAATAGATTTCATTCCCCAAAATCATCACAAAAAGTACGAGTTTTATATTGATTCCTATAAAAATATTCTTATGCACCCATTTAAATACTTGATTTTAAGTTGTTGTTGTATAAAAACTCAGTAAATGGGTTATGTTGATTCCACACTCCATTGAATTCCATTGAACTGACTCTCAATATTACTTATATTATCTAAATAGTCCTTCTAGATTGGATATTAGTTTGGGGGTGATAAGATGTAATAAAAATCAGTTCAATATTCAAAGCATGTTGAATACTTCTCCAGAATATAGAAGTGAACCTTGTATCATGATTTGAGATGATCAAAAGTGGTACCCCATGCATTATCAATGATTCCATTATAAATATCATGGAAATTTGTTCATGTGAAACATCATTTCGAATTGTATTTATGTGGGTATCCATGGTGATTTGATCCACCCCAACCCATATCATATTGTTTCCATTAAATGAATTTCTTTGACCAGTGACAATGTCCATTGTGATAATCTCTAATTTCTAATATTGTAAGAGAAATGGTTGTATCATCCCCATGATCTTCTATCACTCTTTTTTAACTTGTTTTCATATCAAGAACTAGGAGATCTACTTCTCCGTGCTTCCCCACCAGAAGTGATCTTAGAGACCATGGTACATATTGGTGATTCTTGTATTAATGGATATATACAATCTAGGTTTATTATCCAATAGAAGATTATTTTTCATGGGTGATGAATGAATAGAAATACTAGTTCCAAACTAAATCACACCACTATAGTTGATATGAAAATCATGAATCATCACTTACATCACTAATTACACCCTTTCTGGAATCTCTAAATCATCTAATTGTGCCTCATTGACCTTCTCCACAATATATGGTTGGGAAATCTTTTAGACAAGGTATCATTTCTATCATACTATAAGGATTTCTAGATCCATAATTAGTATATCCATGATGACAGGGTCTTTCTCAATCTGTATAACTAATAAAGTAGAAAGTTATTTTCTATGATGAGAATCATATACCTATTTCACCTTTCCATAATGTTCTTGAATAGAGAAATCATATTCCGTAGACATCTCTAACCATCTTAACTAATTCTTGTGTGGATAATTATTTGTAAATAATTACATTAGAGTCTTTTGATCAGTATTTATGTCACACATCTCACCATATAGGTCATTAATCCAAATAATTGTGGAGAATATCATTGCTTAAAACTCCAAACCATGCACCAAGAATTTATATTCATGTATATTTATTTTTCATGAGGCATATAATATCACATTAACATTTTGTGTGAGTGCACAACCCAATACAATAATTAAAGAATTAATTTATATCACAAAACCGTCTCCCTATAATGGTAGTATTAGTGTAGGTGAAATTTATAGCATCTTCATCAGCTAATTAAATAATTCCGAACATTATTCTACCTAAACATATTATAACTCTTTCCATTTATCTTTAAATAGTGGGATATAAAATCATGATAAATTTCTCACAAAATTTCATTAGTGACCTATTAATCCTTGAAAACTATGGATTTTCATGAGACTAGAGGGTCTAGGACATTTCATAATTGCTTATGTCTTTTTAGGGTCCAAAACATTTTCCCACTTGTGATTACAATCCAAAAAAATGTATCTTTCATCATCCACAAGTTACACTTTCCTAACATATCATACATTTTATACTTCCTTAATTTTTCTAGAACAAACCCTAAGTAATCTTCATGATCATATCTAAACTTAAAATTAATCAAATTATCATCGATAAAGACTACCAAAAATATATTGAGGTATTATCTGAAGACAGTATTCCTTAAATCCCTAAATATTTTCGTGAAATCATTATGTTTGGAAGAAAACACTATGAACACATATTGCGAATACCTTGAATGAAATGATTCCTTCTATACATCATCCATCTTTTTATATAACCGATGATATCCATAAGGAAAACCCACTTTTGAGATATAATGAGCTCCTCAGAGTTGATTAAACAAGTAATCAATCCTTCGAAGGGGATACTTGTTCTTTATTCTAGTCTTATTGTAGTCCTGGTAATATATACATAGCTGCATTGATCTATATTTTTATTACAAAGGTCATTGGTTCATGGAATGGAGATAAACTAGGGCTTATATAACATTTTCCAAATACTCTTGAAACTGCTTCATTAATAACTCCAGATTAATCAGGGTTATTCTATAAGATCATTTTTGGATAGGAGCTAATCCAAGTATGAGCTCTTTTGAGATATCTACCTCACAATCATGTATAATTATGAGAAACATATCATGAAATAAATAATTATATTCCCTAATGATATTATTTTCCTTATGTTTTATGCTTTCCTTTTCCACAACCATTTTTTAATGGTTTGTATCTTTATTGGGTATCTTCACCCACACTGTTAAGGGATTATCTAAAAGAGATTCATCATCATCCTTTAATTTTTTCTAGAGCATATGAATGTTCGTAATATGAAAATAGAATTCCTTTCCCTATATTTTATTTTTGATCTATATAATGTGATCCAATGAATTCCCAATATAGAATAAAATTTTACCAAGGTATGGATTACATGATTTTATAGATGAATCTTACCATGTATTATAATATGATAATAGTCCAAAAAATTTATTTCATTAATCTCACTACTAGGTGTTTTTATGGATATCTCTACATTAAGTTATCAGGGTTTCTATTAAGCAGTTCCATAAAACATTTAGGATATAAAAGAATGTGTAGAAAAATAATCAAATAAAAAAATTTCCATTCTTGAGTGAATACAAATTATACATTTTATAACAAAACTTTCATGCCCCACCACAGCTATGGGGATGGAATATGATTTCTCTTTCTCCTTCCTCTTTGGTGGTTACTGATGTGGATTAAAATCAATGATATATTGTTTAATGCATTTTATTTCTTAGTTCCCTTGATCTGTATAGTTGAAATATTGAATCATTGATGGTGTATTCCTTTCCTCCATCATATTGGCCAGATTTTTACAAGTATCTTTTAAATTAATGAGTTTTCCATCACTCTCTCTAACACCTAAAGAATTTTTCAAAACCATTTATGTAATTCCCATGACATTTCATCTCAAACTTTTTACATGTAGGTTGTTGGATAATCATTCCTTGTTTTTCATTTAATCTAAAAGAATAAAACTCCATATTTGGTTTCTTATTTCTATAAACAAGTTAACACTCACAAATCCACATCTCCACAATGATATAACATTGAAATACTTCTCTGTAACTCCAAAAGTCTCAAATATCTATAATATTATGATGTTGTTGTTTTAAACCACATAATAATCTATATATTAATAAATTTTAATTGATAAAAAAACCAGAGAATTATAATTCATGAATTGTAGCGTTTAACTCATAATCCATAACTGATTCACCCTCCATTTTCATAATCTCTAGGAATTCCCTCGTTATATTTTTTTTATAGATTTTGAGGGAAATAATTGTTATGAAATAGTTTCATAATGTCTATTAAGTCCATATCATCCATTTCACCCTTCATATTGGAATAATTTATTAATTACCACCTTTAATCGGCCTCCCCATCATAAATGTTATACGGATAGGGTCATGTTATCATTCTTAGAATATAGGATTATTTAAAATATATTATTAATTGAGATAACCATCTAATCGGTAACAATTGGATCAGAAGACCCACTGAATGTCGGCGATCATTATTGTATAAAAGACTTGATATCTAGTTTGGGATTATAGGGACAACAGGGTTGTTCAACATGGTAAGAATTATTATTTATGTCCTAAGACAACTAAGTAAGAATATCCAAGATTTTTGGTACTCTTCCTCCCATATAATTTGGGATATCATTTAAAAATTTATTTCATTGTCCCTGACACATATTTTGGGTATATTTTCCTTTATTCCCACCATTTTCAAAAATAGAGAAGGTTTGAAGAAAAATTATTTCAATAATTCCTTAATAAATAATTAATTATTTTCAATAAAATAACTATAAAGAAATATATTTTTGTATAACTATGATTATGCTTTTTTGGAAACAATTATTTATGGATGTTTACCCATTCCTGGGCTTATACACATGGTTTTCACTAATTTATTCTAGTATTAATTACAAAATTAACAAAACCATTCCCTAATACCAACTATTTTGACATAAATTTTACTTACATGAATATTACATAATTTATTAGATAAACAACATAAAAGTGATACAATCAAGGATCCAAAGGATTAGTGTATTTGGAAAATTAATCTCATGCATCAATTATACATAATAATACATAAAAGTTTTTTAGTTTTTATTCTTCTTCCTTATAAATCTATTAGTGTATCCTTAGTACATATATCCCTAAAAAATATAAAATAAATAAATAGATGATCTAAAATCTAAGTAAGGGGTGAAATATAAGAAAACAAATCAATCGTATATGGGCATGAAAAATCAAAATCATTATATCATAAAGATAGGATCCTCATCGTAATCAGGATGCGAACATTTAGTAAATAATGTAATGTTTCATATGCATAGTATGGAAAAATCATAACATTGTGGTCTAATACCAAATATATTTTGGAATAAAACTAAAATCATGTTCACACATAACATATGTTAATAATAATAACATTATAAGTTTAACAAAATATATCATAATGTTCATAAATAATACACCTTATCCCATATGAAATATCACATTACATGATTTTTTGGAGAGATATATAATTTCTGGCCACTTTTTACATCGTAAAATGTGAATAATCATGCATGTCCCATAGAATTTATTACAATCATATTCATGAAATAAACTCATGGAAAGGATGATTTTCATAAAATATTCCACATATCACACTCGATGAAATTATATTTAAGATTACCAAATGAAATATAGATATCCTACTTTAGATAAATTTTTATTTTCATCTTTGAATGGAGAAACAACTCAAGAGGATTTAAGAGATGTTTATGAAATTGATGTCTTTGGGAGTTGTAAATGGGTTAAAAATATTTGGAATTTTGGGATCATATATAGACCTAAAATAAAAGATAATTAATATTTAAATAATACTTTTTGGGATATTATAGTAACATTTATAGTGAAATCAATGTGAAATAAAATATAACCCAAAAGAAAATGTTTGGATTTGAGAATCCCCTTACTATATATTGCACTATCTTTTATCATTTTTATACCTCATGAATAATTAAAAAAGGTTTATTAAAAGATTTAAACATAAGTGAATTATTGTAATTTTTACTACTATTTATCAATTATTATAATTTTGTTGTTTTTCTTAATTCCTGATATAAAAGGGAAACTATTTGATATCATGTTTTCCTTAGAAATTTCACATTTTGTTTCAAATTTAGCTATTTGGTTAAAGGTCAATTATTAAATAGAATAATTAATTTTAGGATATTTAATTACATATATTTACATGTTTATATATCACATATAATTTATTAACCCTATCCATAAATGTTTTGATAATTAATGAATTAGAAGTGTCCTCGTAAGTGGATAACTAGTATTTAATAGGGAATTGTGTAAAGATGCATCATGGGATGTATAAGAACTCTCATATTAGAAATAAATTTTATATAATATGTTATTGTTATAAAAAACATCATAAATTTTTTAAAATATAAAAAAATGGATTTAATTAGAAGTGAGGGGGTTTTGAAGATTGAAAATGAAAATCAAATAAAAGGATAAAATGAAAATTTCCTATTACTTGAAGTGTTTCATTTTATATGACCATTAAATTATTGAAATATTAGATTATAATAACTCTAGTACATCCTACAAATTCTATGGGGTTTAATATAGGGGATTTTGGTTGTTTTTTGTCTTTGTGAAGTTAGAGGGAGTGTCTTTCCAAGGGAAAGAGATGGATTGTTTTTAATAGAGAAGTGGGGTATTTTTCTAATAATGTATTGAATAATATATTATATTAATGATAAACCTTGGATTAATTAATTTTTAACAATTTGAAGACTGTATCAATAAAATAAAAATTTTAAGGAATTTAAACCCCTTTATAAACATAAAACAACCATATATTAAAAAATATATGTGGAATTAATGAAAAAAACTATTTTAAGGGAAACCTTTTGACTATATGTTTTATAAATTTTTTTTCAAGGTATTGAGGATGCATTTTATTCCCTAAAACATGAGATATTAAAATTTTTCCATTGGAGTTCAACATGTGATCTTCATTATCAGTGAAATTCTACCCAATTACTGTATAAGGATATCATGTGAGGAATGTTAGAACAAAAATAAAACCATAAAAACCAGGTTAGATCTGAAGACATTCTTGACATCAACTAATTATCAAAAATCACTAATCTAAGAATCTAAAGCATAATTCATATAGATCATCCACACATGCTTCAAGAACCTTAAGGAGTTTCGGTCATCTAAAAGTGGGTTCAAGTGTGGAGATTCAAAAATGCCTCCAAGGCTCTTGTGATCATTCGATCGCCTTGCTTATGATGAATGCGAGATAGAGAGAGAGAATTTTTGGTTCACCTATATCCAGAGTTTCCCTCTCTCAGAAGAGGTTGATGAAATTAGATAGATTTTCTCTCAACATTTTTTAGTGAATAGTAATTGGTGAGAGCGACCTTCTTCTATATATAGTGTGTTAATAAATTAAATGAAAATGGAACCCCGGCCAATGAATATTTATACACACTATAAACGATATTATAACTACTATATTAATCCATAAATACTACTTATATAAAAATCCTATTCTTTTAATGTAATAAATATATATAGCATGATAGTACATGATCTATAACCATGACTCATTGTTCTCTAAAATATTAAATGCACCTAAAACATTTTAAAATATTATTCCTTCAAATAAAATTAGTATTTGATTACATTAAAACATTTAAATACATTCAATGAATAAATTTCATTCCAATTATTCTTAACATGAATAATATAATTTTATTAATTAAATTTTGATTTCATATCTTTAGACAAAACTTGAACCCCAGTGATGGGTCCCACCATGTCCAGTATACCTATTCAAATGAATAGGGAAGATTATTGAATACGATATTGTGTTTGACACTCTATTCCCTTATCTCGATAGTAGTGAATAGAATCCACATACAAATATAGGGAAATTACAACCCATCATTGACCCAAAATAGATAAGTATTGTCATGGAAATAACAACCATGTTATGACAATCGTTGTGAAATATAATCTATTTGTGTAAAAATATCTCATATTATTGGATGCACACCAATTTCATCACCCTTTTCTAGCATTATTATTTGTTGATCTAACTGGATGGATTTACACTTGACTTCTTTAGCCATGGTGTAAATGTAATACCATCATCAAAAACTCGGCAAGAGATATATTACTTCCATAACCTGAAAGTGAAAAAATATTTTTTGATCATTCAAGCAACAAAATTCCTCCAATGATGGACCCAAGATGTGATACCTCACCACAATTAACTTTTAAAGGTGTTTTCCTTGCAACAATGCACACTATAAAATGATACACATGGATAATGAACACAACTCTGAAGACCATTACACATGTCTGTAGATAAGAACTACCAATGAAACCCAAAACATGTCATGTTCATATTGGTAGGTCTATCCTCAACAACTCACTACTAGAGCACACCAAGTAAAATATTAATGAGAAGAAATATCAATTATTATGATCCACCAGCACCTGAGAGTCATACATAAAATATGTCTAGTTTTTATGATGTATTTAGATAGTGGGACCTTTGTTTATACATAATGTCATAATATCAATATGTTCGGATTATATCCCAGGATCTTCTATAGCCATTTGAAACAAAAATTAATCTATGGAAATTATCACTAAATATTGGATAGAGATTTATCCACACTATAATGGTAAAAATACATCATGCATATCTAACTGTGTACATTATATGGTAATGAAAATTATGTTTCATTTGGGTCTATTGAACCCACTTGTATGACACTCCTAATTCCTATAGAAACAACATGTGAACCATACATGTTAGCTCTCACATGATGGAAATGATGTTTCTAATGAGTCACAATTTTATTTGTTGGGTATGCCACATTTTTTCCTGTATCAATTCTATTATATGAGACCTTGTATCATTGATTAAATCTTGTCATGATATGTAATTCCCTATTATATAATTTATTTCCACTATTATAACATGACTTCTTGGATAGTAATAGTATCATAATTTAAATTTTGACACTACTTTACATACTATGTGTGATTCAAATAAATATAGAAAATAATTACATTAAATGACTACTTCTTAGCATCCTTAGAAGATTAATAATACTCAATCTTTGTTGGTATGGATAAAACAGGCTTAAGTGATCATGTCTCACTTAATAACCTTCATAATTTTCATACTTGATCACATGTATGTTATGTAAGACTAGTTTTTTTCCCTTAAAAAACTAGTATCCTTTCTTCTCCACATAACGGATACATATAGATTATACTTTTTTAAGAAAAAATGGTTATTTATGAATTATTCCCCGACTCTTCTCCTGTATATAACTTTTATTTACCTAATGAAAAGTATATCCCTCAAATATATCTTTTTTACACATCATATAATATGTGATTGATCCATCACTTAAGTGTATGGAATACAAATCATCCCTTTAATCTCTTCCCAAGAAGCCAACATGTCTACATTAAGAGACTTATTCCATGTAACATTAGAAACAATTCTTCTCTTGAATTATCCCAATAGATATTTTTCATTACCATGTCACTATATGTATAATTTACTACATCTAAGAAACTATTATATCCATCATAGTAGATCATGATCCCAATAACATAGGTTTATATTTTATGTAAATCACCAAAGAATAGATTCATTAATCCTTGTCATAGATAATTGTAAGACCAATATCTATTTTGATATGTTTTTGAAATTGTTTTACGTTGAAAGAATTGGTTCTCCAACTAAACACTTTTAGACCCGTGGAAATCATTCATTCCAATTTAATATTCAATTATTAAGTTTCTCAATTCTATCCTAAAATGTATTTCAGTAACTTTCAACCTATATTATCATTTTGTGACATGAGAATCCCTTTCTGGTTGTATCATATAGATACCTTCAATGAATGGTGGTCATGAAATTGAATCCATTATTTAATTATAATTTTTCATTACATTATTATATTATTTCCATATTCTTCAAACTTATAGGAATTATTATTCAATCTGAAAAATGTGTCACTAACCACGATGAATAAAAAACCATTACCGTGATTTTATCCCTCCTATGTTGTTTGTGTGTTTGGAACATTCCTGTTCAACAAGAACTTCTGGAACTTGTTCCAATTCCAACTACATGCACGTCACTAGGATTGACTAATCCTAGGTCAACTCATCTCTCACTATATCAAATTATATGAGAACATTTTTATTGTAATGTAGTATATCACTTGTCTATGACCTTTTTATCAAAGGTTTCTATGTAATATCCAATAAAAATAATATGATAATTACTACTGATGATATTTTTTTTCTTGATATATGTTATTATATCCAAAAAATCATTGCATCTTAACTCATGGTTGTAATGACATAATGTATTTCCATCATACCATGAATCATATGATATCTACTTTTCATTATAGATTGAATATGGATGTGGGATATCACAATAATTGGTGGAGAACATTGTCAAATACAATGGAAGTGCATGAATATTGGAAAATTGATAATCCTCACATCATAACTCGAATGTATAAAATGTAAATTTAGGAATTTCTCGATGATTAATTTTTTTATCAATGTTTTCCTGAAAGACATATCATAAATCCTACACATTAACATAAATTGTATGATATTTATAAGGTAATATGCAAATAGAAATTATTCCACAATACATTATATTGATTGATGGTAAAGATATTTTTCTTCTTACTTCCCCGAAGAAACTCATATCTACTAACCATGAAAATTTCATACCTCACATTATCATTCACTAAAAACATAAAGGAATATTCGTAATTATATATTCCACAACATTAGCCTTATAATAGTTCATTCTCACCTTTTAAACTAATTACAATAATTCTTGTGGATTCACATCATTTTTAAAGGTTCCACTATCCAGAAATAAGTACATGAATCTATAATAAAAATGGGTTTATCTAGGCTATGTATAAATACCATACTGGGTATAAACTAGATATTTAATTTTAATTTTTATTAAAAATTATTATCTTTCCGCAACTGGGTGAATAAGTTTTAAATTTTATATTTATTAGATATTTCATATTGTTCAAGAGTCACTGAACAATTAGTTGAGTATTCAACCCACAAACAATATTCTTTTCTAATCAAAGAATAATGTATGTTTTTTTCAAAGGAAAAGTTAGATACTGTTTTCATTATACTCAATAATAGTTTGACATAAATCATTAACATGAAAATCAGAACTCATGTGTTTCTCACTACTGACATAGGAATCACCCTTTCTCAGCCACTTGGAGAATATAATTTAATTCATGTATGGTTTATATACAAACATGGCTACTGTATTTAAATACAAATATTTTATAGGAATATTTTATACAAAAACCCAGAAGTATGTCATAAAAAATAAGTTTAATGATGAATCTTCCGGATGATGATTCAAGTATTTTTTTCTTTTATTAATTTCATAGATGTTAAAAATCCATTGTTTTATTTAATGATATAAATCACAAATAAACTCGTGTTTATATCCAACCTCATTTTATTGATGGATGAAGATAATTTACCGTTGGATGTATCTTCCACTGTCATTTTATCTTTTCATTTCAATTTTTTCACCATAATAAAAAATATTAAACATTCTTTTAAATTATTTTTCACTTGGTGAACCTTTACTAAATTTGTAATGAATAATTTACTCAATGAAATCTATTTTGTAAACTAAAATGAGACAAGAGTAAATGGGTTAACATAATATGGGAATGGGATCCTTTGAAATATCATGATCCACAGGTCAATTGTAATAATTACCTTCTTCATATCATGATTCACTATATCCTTTAAGAATTCTCATAGATGAGACTACAATCTATATCACCCATATCCTGATATAGGTTATGCCACTAACATCGGGCATTGGTTATAGAATTACGATATAACCATCATATGTATAACACATGAGACTCCTGTAAGAATATTTTGTACCCCCAATTCACGAGGTAGCTTAACAAGTATTGAGGTCACTAGCACCTTGATTTTATTGTATCGTAGTAGTGTGTGCATGCACCTATACTACACTTAGAAACTCATGGAAGTGAGGACAGTTACCTTGTCCATTATTTATTTTAATATTTCTTGTGGTTTAACTCTCCATATACTAAACAAATAAATTTCTACAGTGTAACTAAAATTTTTATTGATTCTTTATTTATACATTAATGATTAATTAAACCGTAAATTATTTCCTATTATTTCATTGAATTCAAGGAACCCTCTGTAGTATAATTGGAATACTCTATCATTGGATTATTCTAGTTGAAATAATCCATGAACCTACCACCGTAGTATAAAAGGTATGGCTATACCACTACTCATAGAGTTCAAGGTAGGTTTTTGATAGGATAATCATGTTAACACATGGTTATTTGATATTTTGATTGAGATTTTGGATTCTAAAATCATTACATGATTTACTCAACACTTACCTCTAAAGTGATAGAACATTATATATTGTTATCACCTACAAGAACATTAGTTAATTGAATCTATAAATCTTATTAAAACTCACATGTAGTTAGAGGTAACCTCAGTTATGGCTGACCAAGCACCTCGAACACCCGGTTTTGTCCAAATACGAATGATGGAAGGAGGTTATTACATAATATTAATTTAAGGGTTTTTTTGTTTTTTGTGACAAAAGGGAATTATTTTTTATTTTATAAGAATTTTCTATGTGATCTCACTCACAAATAACTTTGAAATAAATAGATAAAAATCTATCACATTACATGTTCATTTCATTAGTGCATTCTTGTTTATTATTCTACGTGATCGCACGTAAACTGCACAATCCCAAAATAGTAATCCCTGAAAAAAATAAAATGAATACATAATCATGAGAAGATATTCATTTTTGACACATTTAGTGGATAAGAAATCAATCTAGACCCTAGGGGAAATACATTAATTTGTATTTCTTATTACTCTAGTTTTAGTACCTTCCCTTCAAATTTATAAAACTCCTCTTTGGTGCATCATCATAGCTCAACATAAAGTGTTTCACTAATCATCTTTGTCATTTCATAATAATAATTGCTTGTATGCGAGGGGGTCATGGGAGAATAAAAAACAACTGAGAAATTTAAACACATTCTATTATACATATAATGACACAAACAACTCGCAGGTCTTTATTCATTAAAATAATTATTTAAAAATATCATTGAAATAATTAACTAATTATTTAAATAATCATTGTACATGCATTGGTCTGTATTCAGATCATGATTATCCTTACACACATTAAACTCATATATATATAAACAAATTCATAATTGAATAATTATAGTTATATTAATTTTTTGAGGTAATTTTATTGAATTAAAAATTTAGTCCTATTTTTAATTCAATAACTTTCATTATTTGGCCAGATTAATTAATTTAATTTAATAGAAAAATTAATTTATTTTTAACCATCAATATTGATTTTTTTAAAACAAAATATAATATTTATTTACATTAATTTAAATATAAAATTAATTAAATTAATTTTTTATTATTTAAAATTAATTCTTCCCTAAAAACTCAGAGGATATCCTTTGCATCTTAGGTCAAACCTATGTAGGCCATGTCGGTCTACTGCAAATCCCATGAAGGGGTGTTTTGGGTTGGGCAAACATGCCTCGGCCTATTTTGGGGAAACATGGGTTTAGGGAGAGTGTGGAAGTGGTTACCTTACTTGTGTGTCACCAAAATAAGACTACTGAGTTCATAATTGGAGGTGGTAGTGGTGATCAATTACAATGGAGGGAGGCACTAGTTTCCATTCGACCATGGATTGTGTTATTTGGATCATAGAGAGGAAAGTGTCTAGTAACGGGAAGTTCCATGAATTGTTTACAGGGACCACAGATTCCAGCGAAGAGTGATGGTGAGCCACTCCTGACTAGAGCAGTGGAGCTTTGAACGATTATGGGTCTATCTGCAAGAGCGTAGGATAGCCATGACCTTGTAGATCTAGCTGACATAGAACACCAGCTAATATGAGGATGTGTTTCTAGTGACTGTGTAGAGTGGTCCATGGGTGGAGTGGCTACATTGGAGCTATCCAGATTCAGGATAGTAGGTAGGTCTAGGTACCATGGTGAGTGTGGTTAAGTGTCTGTCTGATGGTCCATGTGATGGGAATAGGTGGAGTCATACGGTCGGGTGTTTTCTGGATGGTGATTCAATATGGGGAGGTCTAGGTCTCTATGAAAGGTATGATGGTGGGTTCATTCTTGGGTAGGAGGCTAGTGTTGCACTATTATAGGCCATGGTCGATAGAGGGCCATGGTGGTGGGGGCCCAACATGGGTGGGATAGGTAGGTTGAGGTGGTCAAGTGGGGCTCTAGGAGGAGGTGGTGGCTATCGGTGTCTCTGAAAGCATGAGGCAAGGGTGGCTCGTTAGGAGACATAATCAGTGAGAATGTTTCTTTTTTTAATAAGAGCCTCCCAAAAATCATTGAAGACCCACTTTTAATATTTTCACTTTTTAGTTGAAAAATTCCACTACTTGGTTTGTTTGTATACATATCATCAAAAAGATATTCAAAAAAACTAATCCTATTCATTTCGAACTTAATACAATATATTAATTAATCAATTCGGTTATTTTAATCAGTGGGGAAAATAATTCTCTACTATAAAACACACTTCATAGACTCAGTCTATTCAGAATAGTATTAATTTTTAAAATTCCCATCACTTATCAGTCATGAGTTTCATTATCATAAGGCCTTATTTGAATATTATTTCCCACAAGAATCAATATCAATCTTAATTTAAAACATTGGATAGCTCCAACGTGGTCATCTGATATTGGATTGAACCTTTGTTAGTGGGATTGGGACTAGAATGATGCACTCTTCATAATTTAATGTAAATATAATTATTCAATAGCTATAAATCTTCAAACATACCTCATAAACTAATTAGATGTACTAGGAAAATAGAAGAATCCATTAGATAAGATATTTTATAGATTTTCCACCAATGATTGGCATAAGCTCATCGTCATTTGTGAAACACTACCCGATTACTGTTTAAGGATCACACTAGTGGAATTTTAAGAACAAAATTTAAACCATAAATACCTTGCTAGATCCAATGATACACTTGAATAATTCTCATCATCAGTGATTGGTTGTCAAATAATTTGATGTGTAAGTCCTTTATTCTGTCCACACATTCTTCAAGAATATTCAAGAGCATCGATTTTCAAAATTGGGGTGATAGTGCAGAGATCTGAAAACTCCTTTGATTCTCTGGTGATCACCAAATCTCCTTGTTTCTGATGCATGAGAGATAGAGAGAGGACTCTAATCACTGGGATATAGAGGTTCTCTCTCAAAAATTGAATGAGAGAAGAATAGAGAGGGGATCTCACCATTTTTAGTGAATAGTAATTGGTGAGAGGTTCTCCTCTTCTATATATATTGTGTTATCAAATTACATATATATGGAACCGTAGCTCCCAACTAAATGTAAACACTATAAATGATAATATGACTAATATATTGAGGAATAAATAAAATTTATGTAATTATCACATCCGTGCAATATAATAAATATATATTAAGTTATAATACTTGAGGCATATACTCGACTCATTAATCCCAAAAATATTAAATGAAACTTGAATATTTTAATATAATATTAGTTCAAAAAATATTTCCTTGTATATACATTAAAACTTGTAAATATATTTAATAAATGAATTCAATTCCCATAATTTTAAACATGAAAAAAATAAATATATTTATTACGTTGTAATTTTATATCTTTGGACAAAACCCAGACCACAGTGGCAGGGCCAACTATATGTTGTATAAATATTCCACTGAATATGGTCGATTCTTTAATATGTTATTGAGTGTTTCCCTATATGACCATATATTTAAAGTAGTGAATACAATCCAAAGGCAAAGTGTGTGGACCATGAAACCCATCATGGACCCTAAATAGATAAGGATAGTCATAGAAATGATAACCAACTCCCCAACACCCAATATATACATCAATATATTTCTATTTAAATATCTCATAAAGAAGGACACAGACTTGTGTCTTCCCCGTTTTCTTTATTTATTATTTTTTGATCTAACTGGACGGATTTTCCCTCAACTACCTTCTATATTCTCTTAAGAGGTTACTACCATCCTAATCAACTTTTCTTGAGAAATATTACTTCCTGAACTTGGAAGAGAGAAATTGTTTATTGACCATAAAATCAATGTCATACCACCAATGACGCTCCAAATACAAGCTAACTCACCTAGATTTAATTATCATGGTTATTCCTCACATCAATTAACCAGATAAAATTGTACATGTTGGTAATAATCTCAAGTCAGGAAACCATTACACATGTTGGAAGATAGGAACACCAAATGACATTTGAAACATGTGGGGTTCCTATTGGTGGGTCTACCCTCATGATCTCACTACAAGAGATCACAAAGTGAGAATTTCATGATAAGATGTCTTAATGTCTTTGATCCCCCATCACTTGATAGTCATAAATCAACTGTGTCATGTAATTATGATGTATCTAGAAAATAATACTTATTTTTAAGATTAATTTCACAGTATCTTGATGCTCATATTATAGCCTCGAATCTACTGTATCTTTTTGATATGAAAAATAATCTATGTAAATTACCATTAAATATTTGATGTAGAAATATATAAACTATACTGGTAAGAATACAACATGCATATCTAACTATACACATGATATGGTAATCAAAATTATTGTATAATTGGGTCTATATAACCCACTATTACAATACTTTTTAGGATTTAAATTATTTATTTTTTATTTTTAAACGATCTATTTATCTTATAAAATTTATTTTTGGATGCAATAATAATTTTATATATATTAATTCAAAATCATATCATCAGTATGTCATAAAACATGCAGTATTTGAAAAATTCAATGTTTACTATTCATGTAAAAAATTAATGTTTTTCAAAAAATTGACAAAACATTACCCAAGGTCAATTTCAACATAATGATTTAAAATGGAATTCATATTATCATAAAAAATTTATAATATTAGGTATATGATTTTTTGAGGTATAAATTATTTTTTTATGAAACAATGTAATGTAATGTTCATTAAAAATATGGTTATTTTTTATTTGAATTTTTAATCTTGATATTTATTCTATGGAATTATAATATTAATATTTACATAAATTACTCATGATAAATATTACTTACATTGCATTTCATTTTTTTAGCTTAAATTGCTATTCCAATAGTCATGTTACTATTCCTAACAGTCACATTACTATTCCAATGATCACAATACCTCCTATAAATAATATTGCATTCCTACATTCAATATTAATTTCAAATCATCCTATGGTTCAATATTTTCATTTTCTAAGATGTAAATTGGTTTATAAATATTCTATTTCATTTCTACAGTGTAGTCATTGGGGGTGATGATTATAGAAAATTAGAATGATATGAATTCTACCATTCTACTTTTCTTAATTTATATTTTTTTCTAATTGTGTTGTTGGGAATATTCATGGTTTTAGTGGGTTTTTAACATAAATATATCTATAATTAAAATATTTTTTTCTGTTTTATTTATATTTTATTTATGGTTAATAATATATAAAAAAATATAAAACATTTTTCCTTCAAGAAAAATGTAACATTTATAAAAATTTATATTTTACAAAAAAACAATCAAACCACCTTGACCAATATGGGAATAATTAAAATAGTATCATGTAATGAGGACCTTCATCACCATTGGGAAACTCATACAACACAATCAAAATTACAAACTTCTGGTGACCCAAATAAATAATAACTAATGAATATATTTTCAAGGAATGAATATATTCAAATATTGAATAAGGTAAAAATCTTAATAAGATCCTAAAATAAGTGACTAAGATAGTTATTTTTATTATAAAGTGGGTTAAATTACTTTTGGGGTTTTCTGGAGTAAAGGTGGGGGTTTATTATCAAATCTCACTTTGAAATTAAGGTTTTTTATGTTTGAATTATTTTTGGGATAAATTCTCTATTACTTATATCTAATACTCATTTATTTTACTCCCCATTTTCCTTTTTAGGGTTTACCTGGATTCTTCCCATTTAATGCCACTTGGGATTAAAATTCGACTACAATGATGTTTTTAAGCATATTTGACTTTATCTTTTTTATCGAGTTAGGAATATTTTTCTCCCAGTTTCATATTTGTTGTATTGTATTATGGATGCCCTTATTTATAATTATATAATTTATTTCGGTAATTTTCAATTTTCTAGGACTCAATTTACAAATTTAGGGAAGCTATATTTTCATTTTTTTTCTACGTTGGTCATTTTCAATTTACATCAACATTCTTTACAAAGGTATGGAATGAATCCTTTTTTATCATTTTATGCCTAATTGATTTTTTTTGATTTTTTATTTAATAATATTACCCAATAATTCCTCATTTTTTTCAATGTACTTTATATACCTAAATTTTTATAAATTAATTTCTATTACATTAAATGTTATCAAATGAAGAGTATTATTATTCTAATTATTAAATAAAATTATCAAATTTTATATATATATATATATCTCTCTCTCTGTGTGTGTTTTTTTGATCTATATTAATATCCTTTAATGTTTTTTTTAGTTCCATGACCTAGGATTAACATAAAACCCATGTTCGAAGTCAGAGGACAACTAGGACTAAGGCATACCTCCCCATATGCAAAAGGCTTCTAACTAGCAGTGAGAGCCTAATTTGTGATAGTGGCGAAACTATAGCCTTTAGTGATGATAATATTAATTTTCATATAAAAATAAAACCCAACTGAAGCATAAATAGAAAAATAAATGGAATAACCAATAAAAAATGTCAGCTAAAAAATCCAATAGAATTATACCATCTCCAAATAAGAATACTTGTCATAAAAATCATATCAGAATAGATATGAAAGATCACCCATGTTCAATAATTTAAAAATGTACTTAAAATCACCAAAAGGAATTCAAAACCTATGTGAATAATCACCATGGTCACTCTTCTATCCTTCCTAGGTAACTACATCAGTCCATTCCTGATCCCTATAGTTCAAAGCTCAATCATAGTCCCTGACCTGATCTTAAAACCATATAGCCTACATGTGTCCCATGGGTCCCATATAGGATTTGATAATGAACTCAGTGGGCTACCACCAATGTGTTTTCATCTTATATAAATATTTATATAGTGCATGCATATGTAAATAAATTGTAGCAACTCACATATAGAAATAAACAAATCTCTCTAATTATGTTCAACATCTAAAATCTAGTGGTTCACCTACTTTGGATAATACAACAGTGGAATGATATATCCATGGTCATTACTACTGTAAGAAATTTATTATCTCATCTATGCTCATTTCACCAGACACCTTATTCCATCCAAAATCACATACATCCTCACATCAAGTATATTTAGTGTCACAATAACATGCACAAAAAATATGTCACAAGTTCCATAGACATCCATTCAAAAGTCGACATCGGCTCAACAACTTGACATCATGAAGCACAATGATATTCATCCTCAAATGAATAATAAAATACCATCATCTTGATATCCCAATGTCCATTGCATGGTGAGATCCATCCCTCGTTAATTATGTCCATCGGCCTCAATTATATATAGAGAGGCTTGATGCCAAAATAATGGTCTCGAACACTATTAATTGTTTCTTTATATGCTGACAACCTCATCCATAACGAATTTTGAACACCATCCCCTTAGCCAATATAACTACAGAGGCCTCCACCCACAAAGAGTACTAAACACCACCATAAAAGAGTCTTATTTGTCTACACATGACTCCAATGGAAACATAGACCAACAACAGTGAGTGGGAATCACCATAATTTCCTAAGTCACATCACCTTAATGCATCCATTACATATAAAGACCTCACCACCCATCCATGGAATTATCACCACCATATGCATCAACTAGAAGATTACAACACCCCATACTTGATGGTCAACACCAACCCATATATCTAGGTATATGCCCTTAGCCTAATGATCACATCACAACAATTATATGGGTTTTCACAATCCCACATAATATTTTCCATACCCATATAATAATGAAACTTTTTATCTTATACCCAAATACCAATATCCCCTAGATACCTCAGGTCCAGCCTCTCATGATTCCTCAAAATTAATGTAGTCTCATTGCATTTAATCAACTTAAACAATTTACTCAATCGACATGACCTTACCCAACCACCCACAAGACCCATACTTGAATTAAAATAACTTAATAAGTAAGATAATTACCTTAGATATCTTATAACACAAATTTATCAATTTTAGGACAATAATTATTTATTAAGGGTATCACCTGGATAACCCACATATTTATTTTTACTAACACACCCTGTAACATGTGTATATTTCTGGACAAATATATGAATCATGTAACTTATCTAATAGGTACTTGTCAAATATAAACCAATAATACATATTTATTTGAGAGAAATTTAGATTCTAGATAGAAAACATGAAAATAGGGCATATGATCTCAGATGGAAATATAATTCTTAATATTTAGGGAAAATAAAAATGAATAAGTGGATTAAAGGCCTTACCACAACAAGTAAAATTCCCATGATGTTTTCTAAATTAGATCTCAGATGAATGAGTTAGGAATAAAACTAAAGGTGTAGAAATTAATACCACACTACTAATGTGCATGTGAAAGGGAGATGAAAGGAGATGAAAGGAGTTGAAAGGAGAAAATGGGGGAGGGGATGAATATTCATTCCACAACCTTTAATGAACCACATGGTTTGGAGAACTAAGCTATGAAACAATCCAATGGTCAACCACTATATATCAAGTATCTTGGTTTTTCGAAATGGATTGGCAAGACCATTTTCCAATCATGACCATACACTGCATGATTGGCACAAAGTGTGCTGTGTAGGCGACATGGCTTTTCAAACAGTGCACAACCCATCTATGACATATGTTAAAAAGACTATAAATTCAAAAGGGTTGTTCTCCCTATCTCACATGGATTTCCTAAAAAATTCAAAAAAAAAGGGCTACAAAATTGTATCTTAAAGGCCATATGGTTTGAAAAAACCATGATCCTATACATGAACCTTTTGAAAATGTGTTTTCTATGCCCGATGCACCTGAAAATCATCTGAACAACTGAGTCACTCCCCAATCCGTAAAAATCATTCAAAAAAACAATGAAGAACTAAAACTCTTATTTTTGAATTCTAAAGCTCAATGTCCATGTTGGTCCATCCACAAATGATTTAATTCTGAATATTTCTAAAAATTGACCCATTCAAAAACTTGGGACCATAAAATCTCCACACAGTACAATATAGCATCCCTAAGCTATGAGGCTTCAGTCTAATATTGAACCAATGATTACCTTCTAAAAAACATTACCCTAGTATTCAATAGTTACTTAGTAAAATGAAAATTCCCCCTCTATCACTCCCCATCTTAGTAATTACCTACCTAGTCAACTCTCATCCCAAAATTCAAAAAACCAATGATCCCTCCAAGAATCACTGGTCTTACATTTCCTCGCATGACATACCTTCTTTCGTACACAAATTTAGGTTCTCATATAATACGCATTTAATACATGAAACCCATGCATCATGTATTTCATCTGATTCTCACAAGTCCTGCATCACAACTGATGCACACATCAAGAATGTGTCTCACAAGACACCCATGAGGTCCTACATCTTAACCGATGGTCGAAAGTCCTTAATCACACTAATGATGAAAATGAAATATATTATCATATATATACATATATTAATTCCCATAAAAGTATCAATTCCTACACATATTATATAATCACACATCATACTCGATTCCCATATACTTACCCGTTCTTGGTTAGTTCAATTACAAAACATCCTACACATGCACCCATTTTTGTCATGCCCAAAAACAAATGGTCATGCCATAATGATGGAGTACCTGTAATAATCATTAGCTACCTAGCCTTCTTAGACCCTTCCAGATCAAAAATATTTGTTTGTCCTAAAGAACGACTACCTATGTCTTGACCTCCCTTCAAAGCTACACTAGCTACCAGCCACTGATTGCACTTTTGTGTCTCTCTCTACCTATAGTGACAAGCCCATGTAATATAATTATATTTTCTATCTCCTGGTACCGATCTCATTCCTACAATAGCTCCTTGAGTCTTACCAGGTCCCTTAATCCCATCTACCAGATAATTATTATGGTAGAACCTCCATATGTACCCCATATCACCATATTCCCAGCACTTATTTAGAGGTTGCTAATATTGGGTCTGAAAATGTCTCATCCATCCTCACTTAATGAATATCCTTGATGACCCACTCTTATGTGGTATTCATGAATATTAGGCCTGACTACCACAATGTGGCTATTTACAACCACAATTTAGGCTACTCGAAGCATCATTTTAATTCTCACCTAACGTTGTCACCCAAATCCGATAAATCAAATCCATAAAATTCCCCTTGGCTATCAAAGACTAATTTGATACCTATAATAATGAGGCTTATCTGAATATGTTATCCTATAACAAAAATTCATGTCGTAACCCATCATAAAAATACCTCAACCTAGTGGTGGAATCTCTCACCATAGAGGGTGAAAATAGGGAAAAGTTTATAAAATATGCATCATAATTCATAATGGATTTATCTCCCTACTTCATGTTTATGTAAACATGGGTTTTATCCATCTAAACCATCTCAAGGAAAGAGTTATTAAAGATACTCACATCAAAATACTTCAATGTTAGTCCCTTCATGTCTACCATCCTACACATGTACATCCTACTATTGATTTACCAATCCACTAAGAATATAAGTATCCAACTTCTCCCTATGACCTTGGAGTGTATCAAACTGGTCAAAAATCAACTGCACATACATGATCTAGTTACCATATGAATGTGATGAATCCTCATGCGGAAATAATGGTGGTTTATGAGACAGGATATCCAAGGTAATATAATCCATGGATGGATTAGTTCCATAATCTCCCCTATCAATACATTATATGACTCATACCAATATCTCCCTAAGATTCTCATCTATCCATGGCCCAAAATCATCCATCTTCTATGAATTCCTTATCTTCCATGGATCCTCAACCTATATCTCATGGTCATCATGAACCTTAGGGGCCTCATTCCAACCCTCACGGGCCTCATAATATTTATTCTCTAGGGACATCACATCTCCACCCTCATGATTCTCCACTAGAATCCCATTAGGTGTAATCACACTAAAGACCAAAAACCTTGGCCGATATGGCCCTCGCATTCCTATATATCACATATAAGGAAATATGTAATTGGATGTGCATCTGAACAACCTTACACTTCCCTACCACATTCATATCGCATTTAATTTGTCCACAATTGTAACACCCTAATATTTTGTGAACTATTTTTTTGAACAAATTTAATATTTTTGATATAGCTTTTATATAAGAAATTACTAAGTGTGGATTGTGTTATATAAAATACCGTGTAAATATTGCACTATAAGAAACACTTCGATTATCTTGCAATACACAAAACACTGGTTTTTTTGTATTACACAAAACACTGAGTTCAATCGATAGCAAATGTTACACCGAAGGTTGGGTTTTAACAAACTACAAGATTCTGTTAATATTATTATTAAAATATTTTTATAACTACCACCTAGTAATTAGAATGGACTTTATGAATAATATTAACAAAATTTTAAAATATGATTTACATATTCATATAAAATGAATTCATTTATTATAAATTACATTGAGTGAGTGTATGAACTATTTTAATATGAATAAATTAATTTTTTAGGAAAAAAAATTTCTAAGTTCAAACACAATTTTATATCAATTAATTAAACAAAACACTTTTGATCAATGTTTTAAAAAAAATTATTATATATTCAGTAAATATTTTTGATACTTATTCAATATATTTCATAGGTATAACATAAGAATAAATCCAATTTTATAAATAAAAATATATATTTTATGTAAGGTAATTTTACTGCTTTTTAATGGAAAATCCATTTTAAATATCATATTTGAAACTATTATAATTTTTATTTGAAAAAAAAACAAAATATTCTTAATACTAACATAAAAATAATATTAGGGTTATTTTTTTTCGGGGATGTTTTATTTTTTCATGAATAATGAATAAAAAGAAATTTTAATTCAAAAACATCTTTTTTATATAATCTATTTATAAGGAAAAATTATTTTTTATTTAGTTTTAAATTTTAATTATATCAATTATAAATCAATTAATCCAATTTAGTTCATTTTAATAAATTTATCTTTGAAATTGGATATAATAACTTACCATGCTCATGAACATTTTTACTTTAAAAACCCACTTTTCCAACCCATCTATGGGGTGGAATTGAAATTAATTTATGCCACTTATATTATTATGATTTTCAAAAAATATATACAATATTTGTAATAATAATAATTTATAATTTATAATATGGTAAATATAGATTTTCACAAAAACAAATAACAGTGAAAGTAACTATAATTAACTATAATGATTAAGAGGAAAATTAGCTTTACAAGGGATTAAACCTTACACTTAAGGGAAAAAATGACAGATAATTTTCCAGAAGAACTTTTCTGGATATATATAGACCATGTACTCCCCTGTCTCAATTTTTTATTCATAGGGAAAATTTGGATGGATTTATTTTTCAAAACATTACATGAACTCCCCTCCTCCTACATTAATAAATGCACTCAACCCTCATACTTATTTACACATTTCAAGACCTCTATATCACCCAAAATCATCCAAAATAATCTCTAAAAATCAATAAATACATCCTAGAATCCTCCCATGGAGAATAAATCATCCAAGGAATCCCTTTGGCACAATCCAAAAGGAGTTACCAAAAAAAGAGGCAAAATCCTTCCTCAAGCTCTTCTGTTATAATTTCATTCTCTAGGTCCTAAAATATTCATATTCCA
This sequence comes from Viscum album, assembly GCA_963277665.1. NCBI lineage: Eukaryota > Viridiplantae > Streptophyta > Magnoliopsida > Santalales > Viscaceae > Viscum > Viscum album. Next base: position 1,527,747,419 of record OY728120.1, on the reverse strand, counting down.
TTATTATATATTAAAATAACTATCCTCAACATAAATATATTTTTTCAATATAACATTTGTACCATCACTTACTCACACATCTATCTAACAGGTAATAAAATTCTTGTTCTTGTGTACAACGAACTACCGCCTCACCAAAATATATTGTTCTTTTTTCCTTTACCACATCTCATGGTTTAGAATCATGATGGAAACTATATTTTTATATTATATATATCGTATTTATTATATATTTCTTTATATTTCACTCATACATAACACATACATTCATACTTTCCATTTAGTGTAAATCTGATTATTTCGTTTGGGGAAATGCTAACAAATGCTTCCTCAAAGTGATATTATTTGGTCACACTGAATATGGAAACTATTAAGTATTGGTTTTGTGAAATTATATTATTTATATTACATAATAATTATTATATAATTATATTATTTATATACACATGTATTTCATTTAATTTATTTCTTTAAATATGAAATTAAAATAGAAACAACCTCCATCCGTACGTGAAGACTACCATCTCCATGAATGGTGTATTCCATTTTATATTTCTATATTATATAGATTTTTATAAATACATATGAAAAATATATATGATATTGATAAAATTATTTACATTATCTATATAATTAAATCATGATCTAATTAATATTATCAATATTAACATGCCAAAACATATATGAAAAACCATTAGATATTACTTGAAACGTAACAATAACATGGAATTGTTAATAAACGGGTAATATAAATACATAAGAAAATAAAATATGGAATTACATATAATAATATGGTTCTATGTAATATTCATGATAATATTATATTTATGATATGTGATATTTTAATGTCTACGAAAAAATACAAGACATCATGTATGGGATTTTCATCTCACTTTTTATATCCAATAGATACATATAATATTTTCCACTCAATTCAATTATGTGGTGTATATACTATTCTTTGACATGTTATATGATTTTTTACCTTTATTTAACAATATTATAAAAATATATTGATGTTATTATTTCATGTGGATCATGATTCTAATGTTACTCAAGTAGTATGTGTTTTCTAATATTACATTTACTTTCTACTAAGGCACAAACCATGACCACCTCCTTTTTCAAACATATGATGTATATACTTCCCATTGATGTATTCTTTGATCATTATACATAAATTTATTGGAATTTACTTATCTATTTTATGACCTTTCATTTATGGGGTTTATGTTTCAACAGTTACAAAATTAGTAATTTAATTTTGTCTCAAATTTCTTTCATTGAGACACATTTAATATTATGCACAAATATTATTCTATGAGGTTTATATATTGACATTAAATTGATATATCATGAATATACTTCTATTCCTGATATTTTAATATTCATTTAATTTTATTATTTCTATATTATTATGATTAAACATTACCAAAGTGGTAATCGTTTATTGTTACAATCTCACCATATATCGAGATTGTTTATGATTATGCCTCCATTGAAGAAATATTATGATCCACCTCTAAATAAATATCATGAATTTTCACAAACTCTATTTATTCATGTTATGTACTTGTAATGGTGCCATTTATACACTACTTGGTACTTTCTATGATTAAGAAAATGTTTTTATGAAAATATGACTTTATTTCTACTTTCGGTTCGAAATCCATGTTATTTCAAAACCATTTTTTCTAAAAATATTTTCAGTTTTTTTACTATTATAATATGATCTTTAAATAAAATTTATACCCATATTTTTCCATTTAAAATTTTTTAAGAGAAATATTATTTTCATTTAACAATCAATGAACTTTTATAAACTATTATTATGAAAAAGGAATGTCCAGCAAATATGGACTTACCCACCATCATGACCCTCATTTTCATGGACCATTCATTGTAATTTTAGAAGGTTATTTATTAAATAACATGTTTTCCAAATATTCTAATTTTTTTTGGTTTAATTCTGGTTTTAAATAAAAAGGGTTCTAGAAATTTCATATGTTTAAAATTGGTTTAAATAATATCAAAAGCTTCTGTTATATTTTTTCAAATGTTTATTTTAAAACAAAATGATTTAAATGATTTTTAAATTTCCTTATAATTTTTCAAATACAATTTCCAGAAAAATTGTTTTTCTATTTATTTCAATCATTATTTTTAAGTGTTCGAATCATTTTCAAAGAAAATGTTTTTAAAAATATTTCCTATTTTCCTTTATAGTTTTTTCAAAGGTATTTTAAAAGAAAAAGGTTTTCAAAATTATTTATGTTTTAAAATGTGGAAAAGATATTTTCAACATGGAATGATTTAAATGAAAATTTAAATATTTCTTTATAATATATGGATTTTGAAATGGTTTTACAAAAAAGGATTTTCAAAGAAAGGCTATTTTCATTATGAAATGTTTCATGTGATATTTCAAAATCATTCTACATTATAGATGACATACTTTTTTATAGTTATGATTTACTAGGGATATTATCCAAGAATACCATTCATATTCTTTCTTGAATGGTTTATGTTTTGACGGAATGATGTTTATGAAACATGTTTCCCTTCCGTGTGTTATATAATTATGAATCTCATTTCATTTCATGGGTTATGCTTTGAGGAAATTATTATGAGACTTACCGCTTTTCCATAGTTTATGATATGATAAAATTTTTATCATACTCATTTTAATTCTTGGTTTATAATATGTTGTTTATGAAACCCATTTCTTTCTATATTCCATGATATAATGAATTTTTTATTATCTTGTGGCACTTTTATTCATGATATTATTATGTCATGGGTGGGAACCATATCTCCCTCCAATTCATTCGGTAAATATTTATTTCTTATTAGATAGTGATGGTAAAAAAATCAATGCGCATGATCCAAAATGAGAAACAGGTGCATCCAAATCCAAAATGGAAATAGGTCTATCCTGATCCACTATGGGAAGATGGGAAAACTCAATCCACTTTGGGAATATTGGGAAATGTGATCCAAAATGGTAAGATATAGAATTCTAATCCCTAATGGGGAAAGGACTATGACTGGGGATGGTTGTGTGTTATTCATTGTAGGTGTAGTCCCCATGAATTGAAGTGATATATATTTGGAAATAATCAATGACTTATTGGGACTGATGTTACATATTTATATACCTACACTAATTTTATGTCTTATACCTTTGATATGATCACATGGTTTCTATTCGTGATTATATTATGATTTATTTCCTATTAACTTCCAATCATTATGGTATGGCTAGTGATTTTGATATTTTTATGTGGGTATTGTTTTAAAATGTTATACTCAAGATCTCATACCCTTATGTTCATGTTATTCTTATGTATTTCCTTTATTTAACATTACTAAGAATTCAAGATCAACCCTTTATTATGTTCTATTTCCACATGTTATGAATAAAGGTTTTATGTAGGAGTACTAAAGGGGGATATATTAAAGGGATATGTGGAAGATATTTCACCAAACTATAATAATGTGTTCCAAGTATCAAAAGACTATATTATTATGGTATTTAAGCATATATTTTTTAATGTACCCAATATTCATCTGAAATTATATAATATCCATGTATGATAGGAATATGTCACTTGGTTGGTGTAAAATAAAAGGTTTGATCAATTTCTTGAAACTAGGATATGAAAAATTTGAATGATTTCCTGAGATTTATTTTTAAGGATGTATTTAGCTAAGTCTATAAGATTATGTATTAGGATAAGTTAATGAATAGGAAAATGACCTGCAATTTTGGTAAAGGATATAGTGAGTGGTTTTAATGAAATATATTCATATCTAGATACTATAAGTGGATGTGGCTCTGGAAAAGATTTAACTTGTGGAAATAAATTTAAAATCACCCTATTTATCTAGACTTGATCATGAACTAATTAATAGAAACCTGCCTTTCTACACACCTGGTTTCAAACTCATGGGGGATATTCATTTGGAATTCTCAATCTCTTTATGAACTGTCAAGATAGATTTAAATATAATCTAACTATGAATAAATTAGTATAGACCTAAAATTTTATATATTAAAGAATTATGTTTCATGAAATATAGATCCTATAAGTAATTTTTTTCATGATTATATAGTTTCATACTATGATATGTGTTGCCCACACTATTTCTTTATGTTTCAGTCAATAGTAGGAACTACATAAACATTGAATGTTTCATTTTTGTAAGGTATGGGAATTATAAAAAATGATGTTCCAATATCCCATTATGATAATCATGAATGTTTTATGAGTATTAGTTCTTCTTATAAAGATAAGTAGACTGAAATCATTTAATGAAAGGTATGGAATGTTCCAAAAGTATTCTTTACTTATAATATATGAAACATGTTTAGATTGAGTTTGAGGAACCCTAAAACATGATTAAATATTCTATTACAAGGTGTATTAGGGAATAATATGATTAATCCCCCATTTATTGTTTTATAATAATGTTGGATTATTGATGTGTATATTGTTTTGAATTCAAATATTATATTATATGAATCATCAAATATATAAGTATTTTAAGAATAATTTTTTAATTAAGGATTGAAAAGAATATCTTGAATTGAGAAGAAGATATATAAAAGGTATTTAATAGAAATATGGTATTTTTGAATACAAAAATGTTAAACCTTAATGTGTTCAAGATGTTGGGACACTTCTCTTTATCTTGGATAAAGATATGACTCATGTAGATAATGTAAATTTGGTAGTACTGATTACCCTATAAATGATTATTTATTTGTTGAAAAAGTTTCCAAAATCATCATGTATGAAGTTAAAAATTTCATAGATTTAAGAAATATTTCAAATGAGCTTAGGCATAAGGAATCATTAATGTTTTAAAAAAGTAAATAATATAATTCAGGTTACTAACAAGTTTCAAGAGAATATGGTTATGGGGTATTCACTTGTTTTTAATGTGAAAACCGAGGGAAAATTTGTGATATTTGGGGCATCAATGACTAGATAATTTCCTAAAAATATTTATAATGTTTTATATTTTCATCTTTCAGAAGGGCTAAAATGTTTACCATTTATGGAAAATGTATGTTACAATTTGGATGAAGTTTTTGGGATTAATGTAATATCTCACTACTTGAGGATTTAAGCATATTGGATAAAATTTTATGACAAAATTATATTGATAGAAACTAAAGATATATGGGATGAAATATCTTGGATCTCATGAGCTTTTAGTGGTTTAGGATGGAAAAATTCAACTTTCTTTTTGGGGAAGGAGGTGAAGTGGAAATTTGATAAAACATAACCAAAGTGTGATATTTTACTTATAAAAGGTAACTAAATAAAGTAATTATATCTTCCTGTGAAAAAAATTACTCAACATTAGGAGAGGGGTATTGAAATAAAATGGTATCCAAATATCATCATTTTTATGATATCAATGAACTCTTTCATGCTCATTCACTTTATGGTTTTTTGATTGTTAACATTCTCTGGATCACCCAATTTCTTTTGATTGGTTATATTTAAACAATATAGGATTTATTAGGTTTTTCATCCATGTCCAATCTCCCCTTCTAACCTATATTGTCTTATTCCTAAAACTAGTCATGTGATAGTTTTGTAAATCATTATTTTTTCAACTTTATCTATTAAAGTATGTTTTATTAATCCTTATTACGATAGGGGTTCCTATGAAATGAAATTTAATGTATCAAAATATTAATAAACCAGAAGAATACAGAGATATGAATTCATGTTAATGGTGATATAATGAAACACATTTTGATATTTGGAATTTTTTTTTCAAATTAATTTAATCTTTTTAATATTTTTCATTTCACACAACACAGAATGTAACATTTTTTATATAAAAGAAATAAGTGTGGCTTGTTTTCTTTTCAAAACCAATTTAATATTTTAATAAATGAAACACTTAGATTAACTTTATGTCACAAAACACTATGTATTTTATTAAACACAATAAAAATGTCCATTGATATGTCATATTACATGCAAGGTTATGTTTTTCTGATATATAAGAGACTATTAATATTACTGTTAAAATATTATTATAGCTACCACCTATAAATTAGAATGAGAGTTATTAATAATATTAAAAATAGTGTGAAAATATTATTTAACCATGTATGTTAAATTAATCCTTTAGTTATTAATTATTATATGTGATATAAAAACTATATGAATATTAAGAAATTCCTTTTCTAAGAATACTATTTTTCTATATACAAAAACTATTTTCGAACAATAAATTAAAAATACCACTTTTTATTAATGTTTTCAATAAAGTGTATATATTAAATATTTATTCAATATTTTTTGTACTCATACAGCAAACATTATTGGTATACGATAAGAATAAATCCAATTTTGTGTATAAAAATATGTATTCTTGTAAAAGGTAATTTTAATGCATTTTAATAGTGAACAAATTTTCAATATGATTATTGAATATTTTATTATTTTTATTTGATAAAATAAATATCATTTCCCATAGAGAAACTGAAAAATTATATTAGGATTAATGTTTTGTATTTTTCTGGCAAGTTACATTTGTTGAGAAATATTTAATAATACTGACTTTTAATTAATAATTTTATCTTAATCTAATTAAATTATAAGGTAAAATTTTGTTTTAATTGTTTTTTATGTTAAATAAGTTGAATTATACATCAATTAATCCAATTATGGTCATTGTGATCAATTTAATTTGGGAATTAGATATAATAACATACCAAGCATTTGAACATTTTTACTCTAAAAACCCACTTTGTTTTCCCATCTATGGGATTACATCTAAATTAATTTCAGAATCATTTTGTTATTTGAAGTTGAAAAAATGGATTGAAAATTTTTTATAATAATAATTTATAATGTATAATAATTTCAACATTGTTTTTGAAAAAAAATAGTGAAAGTGATTGAAATTAAGTACAAGGATTAAGAGAAAAACAGCCTATTAAGGGACTAAACCATATACATCAAGGAAACAATTATCTAGAAAACATTCCAAAATCAATTAGGTGGACATATATTGACCATATAATTACTTGGATATAATTGGGATCATTTTTGGAGACAAACTGCATAGTAAAAACATGGTTTGAATTTCCTTTTAAAAAATTTACATGAATGTTACTCCTCTTCCACTACAAAAGGCACTCACCCAACCCACTAATTCACACCTTTCAAGCCATTTGTCTTAGAGAAACCCTTATTAAATAATCTCCCAACATCCCCCTACCCATTAATCTTATAATCCTATATTTTTCATTGATTCATCTAAGGATTCCATTTTGTTTGAACCAAAAATAGTTACCCAAAGAAGATGTGACATCCTTCCTCAAGAACTTTTGGTTTATTTTAATTCTCCACACATTAAAATATTTATATAACACTATTATATATTATTCTAATTTTCCTAAATATACTAATATTTTTTATAAGGTTTTGACCTATACTTACACACACATCAATCAAATGGGAAACAAACATATTGTTCTATTGTATTGTAAACTACCACCTCACGAAATAATATTGTTTGTTTCTCCTTGACCACCTATGATGGTTGTTAGTTACAATGTAAAATATTATTTTATATGATATTTATTATATTTATGTTATATTTATTCTTCTTTAATTATTATGTAACATATAGTTTAATGCTTTCCCTTTTATGTAAATACAATAATTTCATTTGAGGAATTGTGGACTACTTCCACTCAAAGAGGCGTGACTCGTTCAGACTCTACGTGGAATGTATTAATGATGAGTTTAGTGATATTATAAGATATATATTATATAATAATTTCAAATTAATGGTACTAAATATATACATATAATTCATATAATATATTTTTTAAAATATGAAAATAAAATTGAACCATCTTCATGTGTACGTACGAGCAACTGTCTCCATGAATGGTGTGTTCCACTTCATAATTCTATATTCAAAAGATTTTTAAATATATATATATATAATATAAATGATATTTATATAATTCATTAAATATATAAATAATTAAATAATTATCTATGTAAAAGGATCAAGAATAACAATCCAAAACATATACAAAAAACAAAATAGATATTAACCAAAATGTAACATTTACATGTAGTTGTTAATAAATGAGTAATATAATTCATAAAAAATCATAAATGGTATTAGATATAATAACATAGTAATTTTTTAGATTTATGATAAACATTTATTTATTATACAGGATGTTTAATTGTGTACGATGAATGTCAATACCAATGGTCGGTGAATTTCATCTCACTTTTTTATTTCCCTAAGATACATGTCATATTCACCACTCACTTCTATTGTGTAATGTATATACTGACATAGGAAATGTTATATCCTTAAATTACTTTATTTAATGATATTATAATTTCCAATTTATTTTATTATTTTATGGGGATCATGATTCAGAAGTTACTCAACTAGTAAGGTTTTTCTCGTCTAACATTTATTTTCTATAAGAAACAAGCCATGTTCACTTCTATTTCCTATATGTTGTATGAATACTACCCAATTATTTATTCCATTAATCTTATAAATAAATTTATGGGTATTTAAATACCCATTTTACGATATTTATTTCATGGGGTTATTTTTCAAAAGTTACCAAATCAATATTTTAATTTTCTCTCAATTTTCCTTCTTTGAGACACATTATATGTTGTTAACCTATATTTTTAATGAGTTGTATATAATAAAATTTAAATATTATATCATGAATATAATTATTTTCATGATATTTAAGGATTCATTTAATATTATACCTCTAATTTTTTATGATTCAATGATACCAAAGTGGTAATGGTTTATTACTATAATGTCATCATTTGTCGAGATTGAATATGATTATGATTCAATTGATAAAATATTGTGATATATATCTCAATAAATATATATAATTTAATTAAACACTGGTTATTCATGTTATATCAAATAAATGGAATCATTTTTACTTTTCTTGTTACTTAATATTATTAAGAAATTGTTTTTAGGAAAATCCGACATTATTTCTCCATTCGGTCAGAAATATGAATTCTTTCAAAACCATGTTTTCTAAAAATGTCTTCCATAATTACTTTTATAAATAATTAAATATTATTATATTATTTTTATATTAAATTTATTCCAATGTTTTACCTTCTAAAAAATGGGTTTCAAATGATTCTTCTTGAATTTTTCAGATCAAGAATCTTTTCTATACTTTTAAGGTTAAAAATGATCATTCAGAATATATTGACTTACCCAAAATCATGAACAAAAATTTATTAGGGCCTCCTTTTTATGTTTATAAGGTTATTTTACTAAATATATATTTTCCCTAATATTCTATAAATTTTTAAACTTTGAAGTGGTATTCAAATAAAAAGGTTTTAAAAAAATCTGTTTAGAAAGTGTTTTAAATGATTTTCAAATATTCCATTATATTTTTCGAAAGGATATTTTGAAATAAAATGATTTCAATGATTGAAAAATTATTTTATATTTTTTATATTTATTTTCTAGAAAAATGATTTTAAATTTATTTAAAGGCATATTTTTTGTTTTTCAAAATATTTTCATAGAAATATGTTTTCAAAATATTTACAACCTTCTTTTATAGAGTTGTCAAGGGAATTTGAACAGAAACTGGTTTTCCAATTGATTTATTTTTTTTAAAAAAATAATATTAAAAAATATATCTTCCCCAAGAAATGTTTTAAATTATATGTTAAATCATTATATATAATAAACCAATTTTGAAATGGTTTTATAAAATGGATTTTCAATAAATGGATATTTTCCTTATGAAATATTTCATATGATCGTTAAAAATTATTCTCCATATGAGATGACATAATTTCTTATATTTCTGATTTATTGGGGATATGATCCAATAAAATAATTAATATTCGTTCATGAATTGTGTATGTTTTTATGGAATGATTTTACGACTCCCTTTTCACATTCAATAGTTATATACTCTTGAGACTTACTTCTATTAATCGATTATGCTTTAATGAAATGATTATGAGACCTATTTCTTTTCCCAAGGTGATAATATAATGAAATGTTTATGATACCCACTTCATATCATGGTTTATGATATTATGTTTACAAACACCATCTCTTTTTATTTGTCATGATATGATTCAATTTTCATCATCATAAGAACATGTATCAATGATTTTATTATGTGGCAGGTGGGACCTATATGTCCCACCAATATATTGGGAAAAGATTTATATCACATGAGATAACGATTGAAAAAAAGTCGACGTGCATGATCCAAAATGGGAAATAGATGTGTTTAGGTCCCAAATGTGATACATGTGTGTGCTAATCCACAATGGGAAAATGGGGAATCCATATCCCCTATACAGAAAGTATTGTGACTAGGGATGGTGGTGTGTCTCGTCTGGTAGGTGTATACCCCATGAAGTTCCTTGATATATTTTTTGGGAATGATCCTTAAATTATATGGACTAATGTTTCATCTTTATCTATCTGCCACAAATTCTATGTCTTATTCCTTTTATATGTTCACATGGTTCATGACATTCATTATCTTACAATTAATGACTTTGAAACTGCCAATATATTATTCCATCTCTCATGATTAGGATATTTTTATGTTGGGTATGATCTTAAAATTGTATGTTTGTATTCACATACCCTTATGTTCATGTCATGCTTACGTATTTCCTTTATTTACTATTACTGAGAATTCAATCTCACATGGTTCCTATGTTTCTTTTCCCCAAGTTATGATGAATTTTCATAGGTAGCCGCACAAAATGGGAAGTTCATTAAGGGGGATGTTGAATATCATTCACTAAACTTGAGTAATGGGTTAAAAGTATAAAAATACACTAAACTATCACAGTCCTTAGGCATGTATTTTTTTTAATGTTTTCGATATTCATCTAAAATGATAAAACATCCACGTATGTTAAGCTTATGCCCCTATATCATGTACCCTTACCTAACCAAAATAGAGTCAGGCATCCCATATCATACATCCTCAAGTCTCATTTCCTACCCTTAACAAATTTAAGACTAAAATATCATGTGTATCAGATATCATCAATCTGGGGTGTTGGAGTATAATTCCATAAAAATGTTATATATGAAAACATTCTTTTGTTAATTTTTTGACATTTTAATTTGATCACCACCTTTCAATATTTCTTGATACCAATAATAGATTTGTACCGATATATACAATATATGAATATAGTTGCATCATGATCTCACTGGGAACACATATCTAGGCTAGCTGAGTAGAATGACACCAAATGGCCATGCAGGAAAAAAATTATCTTTTTGGTGGTAACCATAAATAGCCTAACCCCACTTAGTTCATTCCAAGTTCCTAATGACAATCACAAACATAATAATACATCATATGATCCTAAGTGTCTACCACAATTCATAAATATTAATCCCATTCTATACTGATCCAAGACTCAAAATATCATAATCAAATAACATCACAACCAAGTGCATAACTCATGTTTGGAATCAATAAACTATAAAGTGCTAAAAATAACATAAATTTCCCAACCCTAAAAACATGGTATATTTGTTGGGAATATGTATGATATCACCCAAACATGATCTCTTTACCTAGTTTCAACTAAACCGTAGTCTTCAGTCAACTATAACCTAAATAGTAAGACTAAATATGAAAATAAGCCCCTACTATACAATTTATACTCTCTCAAACTAGGAGACATGTAAAATATGTTCTCTGTGATGTTGGGCTATTAGTCATTAAGAAAATCCCCCATATGCTAACAACATTCAATGAGAAGTGAGGGTCAGATTAGATTATAATTGGGAGACTATACCCAATGGTTAAGATAATTTTGATGGTAAAATAAAAATAAAACACTGTGTAATTAGAAATAATAAACATAGTGGATGCAATAATAAAGAATCTCAGTAAAAACCAGCCCATGAAATAGTACCATTTATAGATATTGAAACATGTGATGATAGACATACAAAAATTGATATTAAATATCACACATAGATGATCATATAATAATGTACTCAAAATCCAAAAAAAATAATGAATTCCTACTCCATGTGATGAACCACTATGACCCCTCTTCCATCCATCATATGTAATTCTATATGTAAATCGCATATCACTATGGTCCATAGCTCTATCTTAGTCCCTAACATGATCTCAAAACCATAATTTCTACATGGGTCCCTAGGGGTCCACGTATGGTGTGATTATGAACTCAATAAGCCAACACCAATATTTTATAATCTTACATCCATAACTATATAACATATTTATATTTAAATAAATAGTAGAACATCACACATAAAAATAAATCATATTTTCTACTTGTTGACAACATAAAAAAGTGATCATTTCAGCTGCTTTGACCAATGTTGGAGTGGAATAATATATCCATGTTTTTTCATATCCGAAGAACCACGGTATATCATCCATGTTCATGCCACCTGAAACCTCATGTAAACCAAAAAGGCATACGTCGTTACATCGGGTACAAATAGAATCTCAATGACTCGCCCATTAAAATACATCATAAGTCCCATGAAATTCTATTCCAATGTCACCATTAGATCAATACCCCAACATCCTAAGGCCTGATGATATCCATCATTTAATTAATAATAAAACACCATCATCGTGACAACCCAACATCCAAGGAACAACAAGATCAATCATTATATGATTATAGACTATAAACCTAAATTATAAATAGAGAGCCTCATCCCCAGTGTATGATCTCAAATAATATCAATCGTGGCTTTCTATAGTGAGATCCTCCTCCAGAACTTATGATCTACACTATCCTCTAATCATTTATAGTTAAAGTGGACTCTACACACCATTAGTTGTCAAAAACACCTCAATTGAGTCATTTTTTTATATGTATGAACCTAATGGGTATGTTAACTGAAAACGATGAATGAAAATCACCAATATTTCTTAAGCCCCACCATCCAAAAACCTTGTTTCCACATGCGAACCTTGTCAAACGTCTATGGAATACACAACAACATCCACCTTAACCTGATGATCTCATTACATTAAACCTGGTGGATAAGACTGTCATGTATATCGCATACCACTCCCTCATCCCAATGATCACATCACCTCAATTTTTATGGTCAATATTATATAACCTATCTCAGGTCATTCCCTCAATCTTATGAACCTCAACATCTCAATCTATTTGATCAAAATCACCTCAATATCCATGTGATTCACATAACATTCCCTCATAACTCTAGCAGCCCCTATCATATTTAATTAATTTAAACAATTTAATCATCCGTCATTACATTTATAACCGACCACGTGACCCAAACCCATCATAAAATAATTTTAGATGCAAGGGAATTCCTATCAACATCTCATAACCGCAATTAAAAAATTTTAAGGTAAGCGTTAATTTATGAATGGTCTCACTCTAACAACCCACAAATTTGTGCTTAATAATTCTTTCCATATAACCTTTATATTTAAGGAGAAATACTAGAACCACCTACCTTAAACTTAAGGGAACTCACTCAAAGAATAAAATCCTCTAATATGAAATGGAATGAGAGAAATAATGATTCTAGAAACATTCTTTAAAAATAAGTCATATGATATCAGATGAAAATAACATTATAAATGTTGAGGTTATAGAATAATGTAATAAATAGGATTTAAGGCCTTCCCACTATACTTCCAATACATCTGATGACATACAAATCAAATATCAGATGATGAAAAAAGACCAAGTCATAGAGAAGGAGAAATGGAGGGCTCCCCAGTACTATAAAAGTTTAATGGAGAATAGTGTAGAAAAAAGGATAAATAGGGGGAAGGTATAAATTTTAATTTCATAGCCTTTAATAAACTGAATGGTTTGTATAACTATGTTTGAACTGTGTGTTACCACTATACAAAGGTAACGCCCTTTATAATAGGTCACTTGGTTTGGCCAGAATGTGCATCAATCGTGCATACTCATAGCCTAAGTTTCACAATGAGTGAATCATATGATATATTGTTTTTCAAAATATATCCATCCCATGCGCAACCTTTATTAATAAATGAACAAAATTAACATGTCTATATACCCCACCTCACATGGTTTACCTAACCATTCTCCAATAAAAAATGGGCAGAAAGTTTTCTTCTTAAAGGCCACATGGTTGGAACAAATTGATCCCCTCTTCTCAGTCCTTCTAAAATTTATTTTTCAAGGCCCAATAGTCCAAAAAATCATATAAACCACTATGGAACTCACCAGGCCTTAAATCCCATCCGAAATCAACAACCTAGGTCATTCAAAATCTCATATTGAAATTCCAAATCTCAAAATTAATGTTGGTTTTTCTACCAAACATAAAATTAAAAAAAAACATGGAAACAAGACGTGTTCACATACACAGGATGTTACAATTATAATTAATTGGGGATATTAACTAATGGTACCATCGACATTATTTCATTTGATGGTTTATGATACTTTCTTATTGAGATTTTCTTGGAACTCATTTCATTCCCACATGTTAATTAGGATATGACAAGATTATATATGTTTTAATGTTTTTTTGGTAAACATATGTATGGTTTGTCTTTATCTCATGCGTATTTTTTTCATATATCTCAAATTAATTGAGTAAATTTTTATATCACTGGAGATAATGATGATTTTTGTTATATGATTTTAGGTAGATATGTTTATAAGAATATGTTTGGACATGATTGATGGTTGAAATATTCATCATTTTGTGTTCATACATGATTTTATGTATATATGTTCAATGATTATTAATATAATTGATCATGGGTAGATTTGATCATAAATTTATGTGTGTTCATAATTTCATTTATCTTTCTTGACATTTCTATGTGTGGACAAGATTTCCAGTATCAATTTTCCCATGTTTATGTTTAAATAAGGTTGTGGGTAGATTTGTAAACAATATTCCATGTTGACAAGATAGCATCAAGATATGTTCCCAATGTTATGATATCATATTCTTATATATATATTCCACATTCTTAATATTATGTTGTGTTTTCAAGATTATTTTCACTTTTTTGCACACTCTAATTACACACGTCATGGTTATGAGAAAATATTTGTTCCAGGACCCATGTTTTATTGATTAATGTTTTATTAAGTTTGATTATATTATTTTATGTACATGAACATTTATTATGTTCTCAGACAAAAATTCTTATCTTACATTCACTTATGATCATTAATTATTATTTATTATGGTTTCCATCACCTTGAATATAAGATCACCCATTTCTTATATTTCCACTCCCCATGTAATAGAGAAGATTAATTGGTATTATGTTTATAAAAATATATCACATGAGAAGAATATTTATTTTAAATGTTGAATACTTAATTTAAAATAATAATATAATGTTTTCAAACATCAAATACACTAAATGTTTGGGTTCTTAGATTTTGTATGAATTTTATATACTTGATAATTAGTGGTGTCAAATATGTGTGTGTCATGATCAAGTGATCCCATATTGAATGAAATTGTTTGTTTAATGTTTTTATTTCTAGAACCAAATCCTGTATTGTGAGTCTAGGGTGCTTAATAACAACCATTAACATAAATTTTGTTAGGGTTTTACTTTCATAGCATTTCTTTGTGAGTTTTTTAGGAAATTACACTTTGTTTTATAAATTGTTCAATTAATTATAATTTTTTGTAATTAATTATTTGAATATATTACCATATGGTTTGGGATAAATGATCAAATATCCTTACTATAGGTTTATTCAAGGCTTTAATGATAATGACTTAAGTTTGGTAACATAATTTAATATGTAAGTGGAGTCATTAATAATTAATAATATCTGTGTTTTCTTGTGATTTAGTGTGTATTTAATCATTTTGAGTTTGGGAATATAAATAAGAGTGGTTGGGATTGAAATTCTTAGTGGGATTAATTAGAGCCCCAATGGAGTAGTACAAATTATATATGTGTTATCATGGAATCTGATGAGTGCCTGGTGACTTCCTTTCTAAGGGGATCTAATTCTAGATATATTGAAGAAACACTTGAGAATTTTTTTAGTATTTAACCATTCTAATTTTTTTGATGGATATCATATAGGTACATTACTTAAAGTTATTCCCTTGAAAGAGAATGGGTTTATGGGAATGGGTTTATTTTACCTTGTTTAACTTATTATGAAAAAATATATTTGGTTGATTGGATTTCTCATGGTTATCGAGTGTGTGAGAACTTATTTAGGGTGAGTTAATTATAGGTAATTATGTTAAGGTAGGGGTATCTTGAATATAGAGCACCCATGAGAGTTAGATGCGAATGTGTAATGATTATGGACTATAAGATAAATCTTAGAGATGTTTTTATAGTAAGGGAAATTTGATTACTAGACCTGAGTGGGGTATATGGGTGCAACTTATGATATTATAATTGAGGTATTTGATGATTCATGTTATCAAATGGAATTTTGGGGTAGTGTGTATCTAAATGGAAATACTGTTTAATGTGGCTAGGTATTACCTAGGGATCTATGATTTGGTTTGTGTAAAGCCATGGGGTATGATATAATCATTAGTTTTATGTAGTTGTAGTATGTTTGTGACATCTATATTTACTGATACCAGTTGAGGTATGTTATGTTTTGTTATATGTTCTATCCAATATAAAATAACTAGGTATATATATATATGGAAATCTAAGATAAGGGATGTGTTATTTTTCTTCGATGATTTTATGTTAATTTCACATTCTGGCATTTTTTTAATTATACAGATTAAGGTGCGTCTTAGAGACATAAGTATTAAGTTATAGTGTTACACCATCAGGGTTCTATTTCATTGTGAATTCTATGAGAATCATAGTCTAAGTGAGGTTCTCTGTAGTTTCTATTCTATCTGAGTCTAGTTATGTATTGGATTTCCACGATATGTTTATTATAAATCAATTTTATAATGATAATATAGTTTTTGGATGGGGATTTACATAGTTCCTGGGAATTAGGGTATAGAGTTTACAAAAACATGGTGCTCATTTTTCCTTAGTATTGGGAGAGGATCCCCAGTTACTGTTTGTTCCCAGGTATGGCTACATTTCACCTCTCCTCTAATGGTATTCCTACGAACATATTCCTAGGTACATTTTACCTTTTTGCTGATGGAATTACTACGTGTATGGATATGGTGAAATTTATCATATACATCATTTTACATCAAATGATAAGTGATTATTACTAGTATATTACCAGTACTGTCCAATGAAGATGGGGTTAAGTGTCTTGGCCTCTTGGCTAGCACACGATGAATTGATATAATTTCCTAAATGTTATATTATGAAACTTGTAAAATTTTCCCATACATACATAGACAACATATTATTTTATATATAATAAATATTATGGTGGAACCCTATTTATTTATATACTCACACCCTTCCTAGGAACCCTGATATTCATGAATACCATATGTATGACTTTCAAGTTGGAGGTTGTATAGAGGCAAGATGGATTAGTTGGACGGATGTTAGGAGAATGGTTCGAGGGGATGGGTAGCTTTAGATATGTCTTCCCCTTATATTTTGTTTTCATTTATGTTTTTATCTTAGTCAACAAATTAGATACCTTGTATGTATGTGTGTATGTTAAAAATGTGTTCCCTTATTTTTAACGTATGTTTTTGTTCATTTTTTATGGATTATTGGTCACTTTTTGTAATTATTTGAACTATCACTGATGTTATATAATAATTCATTATTTTTCTATTGTTGTATATTGTATTACCAGGAGTATAGTATACTAATATGATAGTATAATCTTACTTCTATTTGTAATCCTCTATCGTATGGGTTCACATTCCATAGGTATTGTAGGAAAACATGTTGAAGTATGGTTTGGTTGATTTTTTTTCAGGCCATTATGAATTGGTATCAGAAACATTTATATTGGTTTATTATTTGGGTGTGGTAGTTTGAGGTGGATTTTTTTTAACATTGGGATAATTATTTTTTTGTTATATATCAAACCCATGTATAGAGAAACTCTACGTCTCCAAGGATAGGATTATATCTTATTTGTTTTCACTATTATGATTAAGATTGTTTTTTAAGGTTCATATTTTAAAAACAAAATTATTCATTACTTTTAATCTTCATCTATGGTGACATTATTGTGTGTTCATGAATCATATTATAAAGTTATGCATCTTAGAAATGTGCACGATTTTTTGTAGGAGATATTTTTTAAAAAAATTAATCAAAAAATTAATCAAAAAATTAATCAAAAAATAAACATTTTAAGTGATGTTTTGGGAAACTATTTTATAAATTTGATTTTGGTTAATTAAAATATTAACAATAAACTATTCACTACTTTCCAAAATTAATTAGGGGTGAAAATTTAATTTTTTTTAAACTATTATGGTATCTTCACATGTTTTTCATTGATATACAGTCATTCAATTATTATCATTATAGACAAGAGCCCTATAATGGGAATATTTGAGTATGAGATATCTTATGTTGCTCTCTATATATGAGTTCCTTGGTATGGAGATCTATTGGAGTGAGATTTTTTTTATCAGAGACCCTCAGGTGGGTATAAATATTTTTTGATTTGTCTTGAAATGGTTTTATGTGCCTCTTTAGGATGTTAATTTTATTTCTTTCAGGGTTTGGATAGCAGTTATGAATATTAGGATGTTAATTATTATTGGTGTTTATGGGTTTGTTTGTCTGTATTTTCCTGTTGTGTTGCTTTTTGTGTCTCACTGACTAGATATATTCATCGTAGGATACAACCTATGTTGAGAGGAAAATGGATCAAGTAATTTGTGATTATATAAATCTTCAAGCACTATGGGATCGAGTGTTTGGTTATTTTTTCACTTTGTTTAGGTTATTCTTTAAATGAAATAACATTGTGTGTTTTATGAGATAAATATTAGATTACTAGAATTGGGTTTTAGCTACAAGGGATTGAGGTAACTTTGAATATTTTGTGGTTGATATTTTAAAGTTAAATATATGGGTTCTCATAAATTACCATCAGTAGAGCACAATGGAATCGATGAGAAATGTCTTCTATGTGGTTTCTCTTCAAGCATAATTTTGGGTAGGAAAAATATCTATTTTATAGTTCCTTGATGAAACTATCCTAGTATAGGGTAGGTTTTGAATCTTTAAAACATATTGTGTTGGGTTTTTTATAAAATGGATGGTAATATGTTATTTGTTTTTTTAACATAATAATTCTAGTTCCATGGGGGATTACAAGATGTTGGTGATTTTTGGTATGTTGATGTATGAATGGATTAATGAATGTATGAAAGGAATTTCATAAAGAGATTGAGATGGGACACTATTAGAGATTTATTATCTTTCTATGATTAAAAGTATTATAAAACTGGTTGACCATGGGAAATTATAACTAAGGGTTGAGTGTTGACGGGATAAATTTGGATTCATTTTTTTGTGACTTTATTGTTCATTGAGGGGATGAATCATGTTGATGGTTATTGGAAATATGAAAGGTTCGGTTTCATCATGAAAGTGATATCTAGGGTAGCTAATGTAACAGGACCTAAAATTGGAGATCGAGGTTAAAGGTTATTTCATGTTTCAAGGACCAAGAATCATATGTGGTGCTCTATGTGGAATGTTAGTATTTATGAGAGAATGTAATGGTGGGATAATGGTTTGGAAAATTATATGGTGGGTAGAATCCCACTTATCTTTTTCAAGTGATAATCATGTCATGTGTGTGGTTTTCAACGTATAGAATTGTAGAATTCGAAAGTGTGGATGGTGGATTGGAGTGTTTTTCAATCTATTTCATGAACTGTAAAAAATTTTGTGTTTCATATATGGGGGATGAAACCAATTGTGCATTTTTTTTAAGGATGATAATTCTGTTTGTGTGAATATTCTTGGTGTAACTCATATTATTTAACGATATGATCTTGTTGAAGTCATTTTTTAATGGTTTAGTAGTTAATATTGAGGCGAGATAGTGTATTTTTTGAATAACTTAGTATATAGGGTCATTGAATCTTTTTGTTTATAGAAGGTGGGTATGACAAATTGGTTTTAGCTATAAAATTAAATTTTTGTTCAAAATAAAATTGGAGTAAAAGTGGAAACCACACTAGATCTATATAGTGTTCCACTAATCATGGTAATAAATGAAAAATTCAATAAACAAATAATAGAAATTTCAGATTCTCTTACATTGTATAGCCTCTAGTAAAGAGCATGTATATTAATTTTCATGTTGTATTGGATTAGATCTTACAAATGGTAAGCTATCTTTTCAAATTTTTGTAACTATTCCTTCGTGATAATCTATCTCTCATTGAATCCACATGATATAACTTTTTCTTGTTTTTTTGTCCAATATCATTGTTTCTTTTTAACATTGAAATGAAATTCTCATTCCTATATTACGTCCACATCTTCACTTGAGTCCTTGAACCTGATTGAATCCAAACTAATTTCTTTATTATAATATAGGATAATTACAAGATAATAATGAAACACATTTTTATGAGTCATTGATTTTATAAGGAATTTTGATTTTGAGTTCAATATTAGTGCAGATTTGATTACATAGATTCATATTTGAATTCAGGGAGTCACGATATCTATAAAATATGGTTATTCATATTTTTTTGTGATTTAGTGGATTCTAAGAGATAGTTTTGGGGAGTTATCCATAGAGGAAGAGTCTGTAGTTTGGTAGGTAAAATATCCCTCCATAAAATCAGTTGTTGGGGAAATATAAGGAGGCTTTCACTATAAAGATCTAGAGAACTCCATGGTCTGTTTTTCTCAGGGATGTTATTTTTAGTGAAAGTGGAAGATCACATCATACCATGGGTGTTACAGTGTGGTAAAGGGATTGTGTACAATTAAATTCAACTGTTATGTGGGACTGAATCACATCCCAATGTGAGTTTGTGTGAGGGATTCTAGAGGTGGAAATGATACATCGAAATCTAAGGGGTGTTTGGTAGTGATGTAATCAATCAATATTTTTATTCAGTAATTGGGAGAGGCATTTTGTTTTTAACTCATAAATTATGCCACATATTGGTATTTTTCACTTCTGGTTGTTATTATGAATATGGGTATTATGACATAACCCATTTGTTCATTTCTAAATTCAACCCCAAAAGTGATATGTTATAATATTTTCCCTCTTGGTCATTCCACAACTTCTATCTTGGTCATCTTTTTAGGGGCAAGGAGTTTATTTCTACCCCCCCCCCCCCCATTTCCTTCCCCTTTAATGGATTCTTACGTTTTCTAGATGAACCAAAGGGATTGTTCCCCTCTACCCCTCTTATATACTCCCCATGGACCTTGGATACCATATATAGATTTGATAATAGATATATGTGTGTTCTTTCCCTATCATCTTTTTTATTTACCATTATTTATCTCCCTTTAATGTGTGAAAACACAGTCTAGGGTTTCAAGTGTGATTCCACATGAGAATAAGGGAATCATCTTATGATTGTAATGATTCAGGATATTGTGACATATTTATTTAAAAAAAGGTAAAATCTCACTTTTTCATTATGCTTATTTGGGGATATTTCTAATGGTGGATTTTTTTCTAGGGATTTCACCAAATTGGCTTGGAGTTAGTGATAAATTATTTATCAAATCATGTGGATTTCGGTTATAAGACAATCGGCAGAATAAGAAAATCTGTGTGCACACTATTTTTTATTGTTTTTGGTATCATGGATTAAGTATTCTAACTTGATTTTAGAGGTAGATGGTTCCATTAGTACCTAATAAAAATCAATTAGTCATGTGATTATCTATGTAAACTAGGGGTTTGGGTTTGGAAATCTGAATAGGAACAGTTGGGATTGAAATACATTGAGGTCTTGGGGAATATCCTCCTTGGAGTGGTATGTGAACTCCGTATTCTATCATGGAATATAATGAGTTATCTATGAATTTATATCCAATAATAATAATGTAAACATTATGTGGATGAACTCTTTAGGGTTTTATATAGGGTGAGAAGTTGTAAATTTGTATAATTTCTAATGTGAAGTGCCCTAAAACTCTAGGATTCCCTAAAAAGTGAATTCTTTGATGGTAATAGATGTACTAGACCACATTCATCACGTTAATATCAATATATTATGGTTATTATATTACTTAGAGTCGACATGTATGTGTCCACATAGTGTGTTTGTTTCTAGAATAACATGGAGATGATTGAGTAAGGGAATGTGATCACTTCGACATGGAGCACCCTTATGAGTGAGATAAGAACGTGTAATGAGTGTAGATGACTAGTGAGAATCATTAATAGGATTGGATAGTGTAGGTAATGTGATGAATATGGGTAGAATCATATGGGTTATATACATACGAATGAGGTGATAATAATGGTAGTAGGTAAGGATGAATGTTTTGGTGAGGATCTATAAGGCAGTTCATGATCTTAGGGTCGAAATGGTTGGTGTGGAAATGTATGACATATGGTGTCGAGAATATGTTTGGGTATGGCCTAAGGGACAAGGATTATCATAAGTATCATATATTTATAGTATAATTTTGATAGATATATTTTGTGGGACCATCCATGGATGGTGATATTGATTTACATGTTTTATCCTCCTGAATAGTGCAGGTATGGATCTATAAAAAGATAAGAGCTGTGTTTTCAGGAATTCATTTGTGTTTTTATATTTTTTTTAATATTTTGACCATTTTATAATGCTATTGATTAGTTCATTACAACAACCAGAATTTTCATTAATAATGATATAATTTATTTATATCTTTCATAGGTCATTCCCCTTAAAGGGTATAAATAGTAATTTTACCCAATAATTTTACCACAAAAACCTTTGATGATGGTTCCATTGAACTCTAAATATGTTATTTACCCTCGGATTGAAATTTAGTGAATTTATAATAATGTTGAATTATTTAAGATATTTAATATTTATTAAATAATAAATATTTATCCCAAAAGTTAGGTATCATCATATTTCAATGATGGCCTATATATTATTTATAATGGCCTTTAAAATAATTAAATATATTTTTGGAGATGGTGGTGAAGTTGTTTCATTAAATTTATTATATTGAAGGTTTCAAAAATAAGTAAAATATTCAATATATTATGTTTAGTTACCCATGCAATAAAATTTAACTAAAAATAAATAAATTCACAAGAGGAAATCATGGAACCATAGTTGTGTCCACAATCGGTTGTTTTTCTTAGGTGGGTTATAAATTATAACCTTAAGAATAGATCCATGTATAATGTATTTTTAGGTGATTATCAATATTTTTTAATTGTTAAATTTTTGGGTGGATCACTCAGCTTACCCCAAACCCATGTACGGTCCATGTGGTCGGGTATTATCATAATAATATTAGAATAGATCAATTATTAAGGATGTATTTTGGATTTAGTTTTCTTTATAGGTTTGGTTTGTTAATTTGGGGGAATGAGTTGGTTTATCAGAACATGTAGACCTAGATAGGTGTGTTGTCCAATGTATCCTTTTTACGGGACTCTGATAACTTTTTAGTCATCCCAAGACGGTAAGGAATCATTTTTTAGGTACCGATAAGATGATAAATATGTAATTCAGTAGTAATTTATGATATTCATATCCTTCCTATGTGAGTTCACCATGATATTCTCTTTTTAAACTATACATCCCACATGAATTGTAGATTATTCTACACACACACAATAATATATTTTTCCAATACTAAGAATTGACAAGCCTAGTATTTGATCCTATCACAGATTTGTGGTGAGCCCAAAATTTATATATTGATTGTGATAAATACTTTCCCTATGATTAGAATAGAATATCCTCCATTGATTATTATTGGTGAAAATATTTTTATAGGGTGGATGGTAGTTCCTATTAAGATGTATAAAATTACATGTATTTAATATGTGAAATATCCTCTCTAGTAATTGATGCCTCTTGATACTATGAAGTAAGAATTATCCTTATAATATAAAGAATTTTTAATTTATTAGACATACACTACTTTTCTTGTTTGGACAACAGATGACTTGATAGATATTATTGAATTTAATTTGCATTTAATGTGTAATTAATCATTGGTTGGTGTTATCAAAACCAAAAATGGAACTACCCTACTAAGATTGGGGTTCAACATTCTTATCTATATTATTACTAGATCAATTTCAGAGATATATTTAATATCAGTTTGTATGAGCTTGAGATTTTGATAAGGGCCTCTAGTATGAGTTTGAGATAAGTGTATTATTTCTTATACATCCCAAAACTATTACATATACTCTATGTTATATTTTTATGGATGAAATTTTTTCAATTTAATGCACCATGGATTCAAGATCTAAATAGTTATTTTATATAGAAATCTAGAGCGATGTCATCGTTATATTTTCATGGTGTGGGAATCTTTGAGATTATGTGTAATCTTATGGAAGGCTCTAAAATCTTTCCAAGAGTTAGTTATAGTGAGGACCTAGTGATGTGGAAATAAGATAAAATGAACTAAATTTTAGGTCATTCCCATATACCACCTATATGTAATTCTATGAGTTCCAAAGTGCTAAGGGTCATATTTTTTATGGTTTAATAAGGATAATGAATCACAAAAGGTAGTAACTAACATGGTTAGACATATGATTTGAATTGTATTTTTAGAAAATCATTCTCATTAATGTTTAATTGAGCCATTATCTCTTTTCATTACTACAATTTAATGAATTTATTATTCTTGTTGGGATATTAGATAATACCATACAATTGGGAGATCAATATAATAGTGGTCATCATTTTTTATAGCTACAAAATGTTTTAATTTTCCCATTACTATGGAAGAACATTTGTCAGAATACATTTCATTATCTATAAGTTGGTGGGAATTTCATGTCAAGCCAAAAAATATATATATTGTATTCATTTCCAATGTATTTTAATGAACTCATTAATTTTATCCTCGGTGATATCCAAGGGTTACCATCATCATGTAATTTATTTCCTTATCATGTTGTATCAATGGCTTAACTAATATCCTAATATTTATAAAACTTCCTCGCCTAGATCATAGAGATGAAGTAAAATTAGTGGAAATGTTATAGGATTATTCCTATTGTTATATTTTTTACCATAAAAGGTAGTGGTTTTGGAATATTTAGAATAGGTATAGTTGGTAAAAATTATAATTTTATGATAATGATACTATGAGGGTAGTGTCGGAGGCATTTTGAAGGCATCTAAAATAATAATTATGAGGTATTTTGAAGTAATTAATTCCATTTTATGATTATGAGGTCCCATATATTTATTTTTGGTGTATTCATTGATTACTCCCATGAATAGAATAAAAACATCATGTTGAAGATCAATTAATTTCTTAAAACCATCATGATTAAAATTATATTCAAGAAATTGGCATGGTGATTCATATGTGTTAAGAAAGATATCATAGTGATTTAGGTCATAATAGAGGAAAAAAGTTTGGTGGAACTAATTCCCATAGAATTGTTTATTCATGATGGATGATAGGGAGATATAAACAGCTGGACTTGACATGGTTGGATACAATTGAATAGGTGATACATTTTTCATTTGAAACCATAGAACACACATCAATATGAATGTGAGTTACTTTGTATAGAATGTTTGATTTTGAGATCATGTAGAATCTATCATTCCTAGAAATTCCTCATGATTATTTTTCTTAAGGGTGGGGACTAAACTGTGTTTCTTTAATATTTAATCATGATGTATTGGAATGACTCATCATGGGTGATGTGATGAAAATTTCAAAACTAGGGTTCCCCCATAATATAGGTCCTTGGTGGTAATGGAAAAATTGTGATTATTTTTTGGAAATAACAGTTATATAATGTAGAATGTTTTTGTGAGGGATATGTTCGTAGTTTCTGATGTTTTTTAAGTCTTATTCAAGGATATAGAGATAACAGTGAAGGGTTGTCTAAATGGACTAAACCATCACCATTAGATTTTGGTGGATTAGGTCACTGGTTAGATTAAAATAATTTCAAATAATTTTATATAATTTAATGTTATTTCATTATTTTTACATCATTAAACTTCTTGTAGAGTAATCCAATCACATGAAAGGTACCATCGAGAACGGATTTATTATTTTGAGTTTTACATTTCTCATTAATAGTGGGGTTCATGAAACTCTCCCTGATAGTGTTTTTAATAATGCCTTTTTAAGGACATTGTTTTTGGTGTTTGGATAATTTCATGACATTCATATAGAGGAAATACAGATAAAATGTATTTTGATATCTAATATTTTTATAATTCATGATATCTGATCTTACACAACTTTTTATGGTCATCATGGTATAGGCTCAAGTGGGACAATTCTTGTGTGGAGGAAAAGAATTTTTCCCGATTAGTTGTGCTCCAGGACGTCCTAGGGCCTAAAACTCTAATGGGGGATTTTTTTGTCGAGGAAGCATGGATTTATTGCATGTATATAATTTATCAGGCCTCTAATAATGAGATATAGTTTGGATCTTTTCAAAAGAAGAAAATGTTTAACATTGGGCATGAAACACTGACATAATATTTTCATATGTGGGACTTAATTTATTTTTTTTATTCATAGTCCAAGACCCTAAAAATGGAAAAAACAATAAATTCTCCCTATTATATTACCTTATAAAATTTCATTTATGTTTCAATTGTACATCAAATTATGTATTTGCCTTAGTGCTGAATTTTGGTGAAATTTTTAGCTAGTTGAATTCCTAAGGACATTTAATATTTATTAAATAAATAAATACCTAATAAATTATTAAAAACCATTAATATACATATTGAAACCTGTATTTAAGTAATAATACATTAAAAAAAATTAATGATATTTTTAGAGGTTGTCATATTGTTTTTTCATTTAATTTTATAATTGAGGGATTTTGAAAATAAATAATATATTAAATATATAAGATTTAGTCGTGTATGTGAAAATATTTAACAACATTTAAATTAAGTTCTATTATAAAATTTAACCACTATAGTCATGTTCATAAAATGAAATTTTTCCTAGGTGGGTTAAAAAAAATTAATCTGGAGTTGAGCTATAAACTGAGTGGTTTTGGGTCTTTATTAATATATTATAATTATGGAATTTTATTGGGGGTATAGTTGCTTTACCACGAACCCATGTGGCTTTTTGGTGGGTAAATACAAATAGGATATGGCCTAAAGACCATGTTATTTGTGTGTACATTCCATCCACCCATGTTCCCAATCTTCTTATGTTTTGGGAGGATCTTTTGCTGAGTTTGATAATCCTCCGTTAATTTTCTAGGCATGGGTTATAATGTCTCACCATTCCTACATATGATTGTTGAATTTCATTCTGATGATGGTGAGTTAATTTATGATGGTGATTGGAAAGGTACATGGAAATCCATATGTGAAGATTACATGACCAAGGCATTCTTCATTATCAAGAGCTAGAAGGATCATTGTCATTTCCTATGATCCTTAGTTACTCATTGAACCAATGTTAAAATAGTGTTTTAACATTCCCTTAATGAACATTATAGGCATATAGTTTGGATATATTTTATATTTTCCAATGTAGTATTCTTATGCATCATGATCTAGTGATGTTTTTCCTTTCACTTAGTCGGTTTCCAATGATATGTGACAATGAGAG
This sequence comes from Viscum album, assembly GCA_963277665.1. Classification (NCBI taxonomy): domain Eukaryota; kingdom Viridiplantae; phylum Streptophyta; class Magnoliopsida; order Santalales; family Viscaceae; genus Viscum; species Viscum album. Next base: position 1,527,719,683 of record OY728120.1, on the reverse strand, counting down.
ACATATTACTACCATTGATCAAAGATGGTGGGGATATGTGTCATAGTGTCCTAGTTGGAACATGATTCCATGACAGGTATCCCATCATGTTTTATTTTTTTGCATGATTTATTTCCCCATACATGAATACACTATATATGAGGGTTCATATAATAGATATTTCTGTGGTTCTATACTGAGTCATATTATCACACACTTCCTGATCAATATTATGTGTTTGCAGAAATTCTGTTTCACCTTCATTTAATATTTTGAACATAGGATTTTGATGGAGAGGTATATTGGATGTTGGGAGATAGGTTTAAATAGTAGAGTATTATTACTGGTTGAGTTTTAAATTTCCAAATATTCTGGAATATAATTCCCTTTAAATTATTTTTATATTTGTTATATTATCTTATACGCAACAAGGATCTAAAATGAAAACATTTATCCTTTAGAAAAAATTATTAATTTTGAATAAAATATTATATAGTTTAAATTGGTAAGTATTATTATAATTAACTCAAATATAATGTCTTTTTTAAAAAATTTTATTAATACCAGAGTCATTTATTTTTCTGAAAAAATGCTTTTGTTTTTTACATATGTGTTTTTATATTAAAATTAATTACTATATCTTATAGAAAATGTATTTGAAAAAATTATCTTACTTTTTGAATTCCACATATCCAAATTTGTCTGAGATTAATTCTTATGATTTTTTTTGAAATAATTGATTCTGAGGTGAATAGTGAAAAATACATTTTTTTTATTAAAATTGTAGTGATTATGACTATATTCAGATGAAAGTATAACATAAAAAATAAAACATTTTTTATGATCAAAAAACATATTTATGGAATTATGTAATCCATTTAAAAATACTACATTGATTTTATAAAAATTTTGTTTAACAGTTTGGAAACTTAATTAAACTTTTATTATAATTAAAAATTGTTTTTATTCTTTTATTTAATTATCATATCCTATGGTAGAATTCATTTTTTTGTTTCCTTATAAGGAATATAAATCTTATTATTAAACAATAATCATATTAGTTTCATGTAGTTCAATATGATTTTTAATTTTATAATAAGCATTATTTACACACATAAAAATAAACTTTCTCTAAAAACATGTTTCTTTACAATATTTGTGATAATGTTAAAATTAATATTTCTCTATCATATAATGTTTTTTTGAGAACTTAAATATCATATTTGGAATTATTGATTCTAAATTTTGTAATATTATCTATTTTAAGACAGTTTATGTAAATTATTTAGGAAATAATTATATAACATGGTGAAAACAATAAATAGTAAATGTGAAAACTTTATGTGTAAAATAGTATGTGGGAATTGTTTTTAAGACTTTATGTATATTACCCTTACCCCCTTTAATTAGTTTTCATTATTGGATTAATTTCACCATTTAATAATTAATTTAACTTTAATATATTATAGAAATGTCCCTCCTCTCCCTTACAAAAAAAAGATATCATCATCCCATTTCTCATTACACCCCAAGCATCATATATTATTGAAAAATATACCCAAATGACAACCAAAAACTACTGGGAACATTATATAGGTTCTTTAAATTCCAATATACCAGCTATGAAAACCTTAATCCTTTTTTAAAATGAGTTTTTCTAGGAGTAATTATGTAATTTTTAAATACTTCATTAACAAAAAAAATCATTTCATTATTCTTTAACCTGTTTAAGATATATTTTATCCAATGTATTTTAATTTCATAAATATTATTAATATAATGAAATTTTATTATTATTATTTTATAATCATTAACATTCATTTCCCTTTTACATAGGAAAATGATAACGCTACATCTGTTACGTGTGAGTTCCCACCTCCAAAAGTGATGAGAAACATTTTTCCTAACCACCTTACAAGGATGATTCTAAAATATTATTTAATATATTACCATTATATTTATTTCATTAATAATTTTATGAAACTTTAGAAAATTCCCTATCTTTTCCCGATGTATGGAAAATGAATGTGTCACACATGCGTACAAGAGGACTACTGGCTCCATGAAAGTGATGTATTTCATTATCAACTATAGTATATTATTAATTATCTAATTAACATTTAATAATTTCAAACACTTTAATAAAATTTATATAATATCATTATTCCTGTATAATAATGGTATTATAAAAATATCACCCCATAATCATACTTGTCAATTAATTATGTCTTGTCCTTTTTTTGGTCTGTTTAACGGCCTACATAAACAATGTTATAAATTTCATTCAAGAATGACTATGGAAAATTAATTAATGGTTTTATTGTACATTAATAAGTGAAGAATTATTTTTTAATGGTTTTATAATTTTTTATATTAATTTTTAACTTTTTATTAAGATACCACCTATCATTAATTAAAAATTTCCTAAAAGAGAACACCATCGACTTCACTATCATGAAGCATAACTCAAATACATATCAAATAAAATTAGAACATAATGAATCTGTATAAAAAAATATATTACAATACAAAAATCATCTCTCAATGATTAAATTAGAATCTAGAAAAGATCTTTTACACCACTATTTTTGAATTTGAACTAAACAAAAACAAATGAAACTTCAAAAATATTATACAGAAAATTATATATAACTAACTAATATATTTGTCACAAATGATTATAAATGAATTTAATAAAAGGTTACAGGTATTAATAAGGATCTAAAATCATGGATTAATATATTTATGTTTTTTATTCTCATGACCCATCCCCTAGTGCCCATGTCATTACTACCCCAAGCTCGCCTTCCATAGGCCTGGCGCTGGAAACTAGTACCGAATATGAATTTCCAATAAAAGGAAGGAACATCCATTAAAACCTATACACACACACATAGATAAAACTATTGAAAGTAAACATGAATTAAACAAAAACCTTCACTGAAACAACAAAAAAGAGTATAATATATACTGAAAGTACAAAGGGGCCATAATATAAGCCCAAAGCCTAAAAGGAAAGTACAACTATCAAAGTTTGTCCACATGAGACACCACCTTGAGGGTAGGTGGAGGGTAGATACCTGTAGCCATATATGTATTCCCATCCATCTCATCTCACTACGAACTACCTAGTCCTGGACACACATGGTCTTCTTCGAAGCGCCTATCCAACCTGTCTCACTGAGCACCACCAGGTCCCGAACCACAAAGGACTCCATTGAAGTGTCTGTTCGTCTCATCTCACTAAGAACCACCTAGTCCCAGACCACCAAGGTCTTCATCGAAGTTTTGATCCCCTTCACGGGAGATGACACGTGCGGGCAAAGACCGTGTAGGGGTGAGTAACACAATACTAAGAAGGGACCCCAAACCACAAATGAAATACCACAAAGGAAAGTATACATGAGGTACTTTCAACTCATGTAGGTATAATCTGCTGTATGGAATGCAAAAATATCAGTCGCAACACTAAAAACCTTGGACTGCTGAGGTACATATCTCGAATGAGTACTGAGGGTTTGATGGGTCAATGGAGCCGCTTCTCCCTTAGGCCATCGTAGTTGGTCCACATACGACCACTTGTAGCTAATACACAAAGGATCTATTGGAGCTGATCCAAGAAAGGTTGCTTGTATATGATCCCCATAGTGTCACTTCAAGTTGATCCACACATGGTCTCTTGGAGCTGATCCACACAGGGTTTCTCAAATCTGATCTGCAAAGGGTCTCTTGGAGATGATCCACATAGGGTCACTTGAAGAATTTCCACATAGGGTCTCTTATCTTCTAGGTCTATATGGTCACTTGATCCAACTCATCAATATTCATTAAGTCTCAACCAGCTGCAAGGTTCCTACACGTAGCACACTTGATTCTGGGGTAATCTGATCCTCTAACCATTCATCGTGTTTAAACATCCATGAAATCCTATTTAAATAATTCTAAAAGAACCTCCTCATTGGAAGGGTTACAAATCCGTAAATAGATCATTAAACAGATGACCGATCTGAAACATATTAGGGTTTTAGTAACCACATGCCAGTTTTGTCCAGGTCCGGTCTGACCCGACCAACCTAGCCGAGGGGTCCCGTTTGACCTGGACTAGTTCGACCAACCAAACCCAAACCAGTTCGGGTCTGTGTCGGCCCATTCCGTCCTGGAAACTTGGAAAATCCCATTGGGCCTTACTAGAACTGGCCTGGTATGGTCGTGGACCATCCCGCCGAGTCGCCCAACAACCTAGTTCCATCCGGCCCGCCGCACAATAGGCGGCTAGTTGTTCCCAACCTACAACAGGGGGATTATTTTTCACAGCATGCAACAGGAATGCCAGTTGGACCCAGATCAGGTAGCCCAATGGCACAACATTATCTCGCGGGGCTGGCCCACAAAAGAGGGTTGTCTTTACTCTAGTTTGGGTCACCCCGCAGCCTAGTTCGTTCCCCCTGCATCGTCCCAGACAACAGACTAGTATCTACCATCCCAGAAGCAAGGTGGCATTCTGTTCATGTGCTCTGTGGCTAGCTATGTCAGCTTCCCCCCTTTTCCCACATGTGGTTCATGATGGACCATGTGCCTGAATGCTGCGTTGTGACCCCAACCGCGACCCGCTCCAACAATGCTTCTAGTTGGCCTCATCCCACATCAACCAAACGTCGGCCCAAGTTTTGGCGGCTCCTACAACACCATCGTATTCCCAAGCACTGACTGCTCCTATTGTACCATCGTGGCCCAAGCCGATTGTGGATTCTTCCTCAGCACGCTGCCACTGGCATGTGGCTGCCGCCTCGAGCCCACTGCTTAATTTTATTGTGGACCACCGAGTCTACTCTGGTAGTCTGTTCTTCGGATTTTCTACACCTCTAGCCTCCATGGGGTGCCTTCTTCCCTACTATAGCCTCAAAAATTCTTTTTGATCAATCTAGAGTTATGTACATGAAGAACACACAAGAACACACAAAGGCAGAGGTTCCGAGGCCATGTTCAGGTTGGCTCACACCCTTGGTGATAGAGTTTCATTAAAACATGTGGTAAGAGATTATGATTCTATCAAAATTAATCCTAATGAAAACCCCTAAGAATAATCTCTCTCCCATAAGAACAAGAGATATGCAGATCAACATGTTTGTGGGTTATTCCAAATTCATTGTTTAAGAATAAAGAATGGGGAATGAAAACTTCAAAAAGTTACCCCTATATGGAATAGACATTGGATGGGGAAGAGAAGGGTTGAGCTCCTTCATTCTCTATTCTTGATCTGCCTCCCATGTTTCTAGAAATCCTTCGAAGGGTGGAAGGATAATGTGTTTTTCATTCATTTCCCTCCTGTCTCGTTCATTAAGGTACATAGTGGTCCCTGGAGATACTCATGTGTTCTTCATTAGTGATAATTTCCTCACCATCCATAAGAGAAATTCAAGCTTTGATTCTTCAACCTCTTATCTCAATAAAAGATAAATGCATCGTATCATTTTTGTTATGTTGCGTCATCACATTGTTACACTGTTTCATTTATGAAATAGAATCTCTGTTAAACTTCAGTTAAAGAGTCTCATTACTGAGCCTTATGTAATTATTTTATTCATCTCCTCTTCTCTATACCACAGTTTTGACATGTTACCACTCAACGGTGATGAAAAAAAATAAAATAACATTTTAATTAATATTTTGTCTCTTCGGAAATGTCTGAAAATTAACTTTTTCCGTAGACATGCACCGGTTGAGGTTCAATCTATTATTAGGTAATGCCATCATTACGGACAAAAAGGTTACATCAAATTTTCAATTTGAGAACCTGTTTAGATGTTTCAAAAATCGCGCATATGTGCCATTTTAATACAATTAAAAAAAGTTCCAAAAAACTATCTTTCACCCTCAACCCGCACCAGTCGAGGTTAAGTTGCGCCTAAAGGAAACACCCCCTCACGAGCTCAATGGTATTCTCAAATTTCCAAAACAAGTTACCTTTTATGAGTTTTCATTATTTGATAATAAAATTATAGTTACTTAATTATTTTATTTAGGAAAAAAAATTACTTCCACTATTGTCCCACACCGGCCAATGTTAGGGTCTGCCTAAGGAAAGCATACCCTCATGAGAACAGTGGTATTTGATATTAAATATGTGTCACCATTCATTATTTATAATCATCATTTTATTAAAATACTTTTATTTAATTATTTTATTTATGATTATCCAATTTTTGGGTTTTCTCACTGTAGGCTTGCGCCGACTAATCTTAAGTCGATTTTAGGGTAAACCCTCCATCCTGAACACAATGGTGCCCTCAAATTTCTGATCTAGGAACTTGTTTAATATTTATTCATCTTTTAGAGGAAAACATATCATGTTCACAATTTATAACTTAACATTTTATGCGGAATTTGGGGACTTCAGGCCTTGTAGTCACACATCGTCTCAGTGCCTGGTCTCGACATAATTCCATATAATAAAAAAATTACATTGAATTTCTGGGATATTACATTACCCCAACCTTTAGAGATTCATGACTTTGTATGGAAAATCATTTCTAAAGAACAAATGGGGTTACTGAGCACAAATCTGAACCTCCCGCTCTCATGTGGTCTCCTAGAAATTATTGTGCTACCACCGAACTCACACCAAAAGAATCGACCATCCATGAAGGACCTACTCATTTTCATCCTATATATCCATCAGGAACTCCGCAAATGTTGTACCATCATCTGTGTCCATCTCACCAAATTAGATGATGTGTGATAGATCATGCACATAATTCCTCACATATGACATGTGAAAAACATCTTACACCCATTAAATTTGTGGTGTAGTAGTTAATTAGTACACCACCTCACCAAATTTTCTCTGAATCTAGAAAGGTCCAATGAACCTCATATATAACTTACCACCCCACCAAATCTCTAAATACATCATCAAGGACAGACTCTTAGGAATATGTGGTCCCCCTCCTCAAACAGTAATGGTCTATGTCTCTTATAAGCATAGGAATTATGTATGATAAAAGTAGTCGTCATCTACTCTCAAATGACCTACACCTTCTCAGTGGTATCTCGTACCATCTATGGATCCCTGAGTGCTAACTCCCTGGGTTATATCTAGCATAACGATGAATTGCATAGTTTCCCATACAGTGCCTCAAACCATGCCATACCGATGGTGGAGTGGTAGCTATTATTGTATGTAAATTCCACTAGTAGTAGATGGTCCTCCAACCTGCATCCAAAATCAAGGATGCAAGCCTGATGTCTGTCCCCAAAGGTCTGTATGGTCTACTACATCTGACAATCTGTCCATGGGTGAATGGATGTGCTCAAGGATAAATGAGGCATAAAATCCTCCGATAATCCCTTTTAAAACCAGGATGTAACGAGTATGTCATGATCTAAGACTATAATAGATGGGACTCCATGGAGTAAACTATCTCCTTCACATAGAGGTGTCCCAATATTTCTACTGAACCCTACTCTCGAATGGGTGGGAAGTGGGCTGACCTAGTGAGTCCGTCTGAAATCATCCATATGGAATTGTGCCCCTTACACATATGCGGAAATCCTATCATGATGTCTGTCAATATTCCCTCCCACTTCCTCTTAGTACATCGAGGGGTTGTGTCTAACCTTCAAGAACCTAGTTCTCAGCCACCACTTTCTGAAAATAAAGGAATCTCAAGAAAAACTCTACCACTACCTTCTTCATCCTCGACCACTAGAACTATCGTCAGAGGCCCTGGTATATCTTCCCCACACATTGATGTACCACCAAAGGGGATGTATGGAGATCTCTCAACATGTCATCTCGTAACACCACTGATACAATGGTGCGTCCTCTGAAAAGGATGAATTAATCCCACCTATTAAATATTCATCAAGGAATTTCCCTATGGACATCTAGGCATCTTTTGTCTCGTTTCTGGCATCTTCGAGTTGCGCCTCCCGTACTCACAGTAATAGTGTTGGGGAATCCACAATCATATAAAGCTAAGTTTCCTCATCTCAATTCACAAAGGATATATGATGTGAGGACAACTGCTTGGAGGCCTCATTCAGTAACTGTGAACTCGATCTCATATTGAGAGCATCTTCCACCACGTTCTTGTTCCAAGGAGTAAAGACTATCTCAAATTCACATTCCTTGATGAACTCTAGCCAATTACATTGTCTCATATTCAGATCCATTTTCAGAAAATATATTCTTGATATTATTGTGGTTAGAGTAGATGAATTGTTCTCTCATAGGGTAGTTTCACCACATCTTTACTGAAAAGACCACCGATTCCGACTCAAGGTCATGAGTCACATAGTTATACTCATGCAGTTCCAACTATCATGAGCCATAAGAAATCACTACTTTCACCTGCATGATGAAACAACCAATCTTGTTTCATGATGTATCATAGTACACTATGTAGTCGACGCCCTCCTCTGGTAGCCTCAATATAGGAACACTCATCAAGATATTCCTCAGATACTGAAAGCAGTGTTCGCATCCTTATGTAAACAAAAAGGGTTTTCCCTTCTTTTTTAACACTGTCATGGGTTCTACCACTCTAGATTATTTTGTTAGAAACCTCCAATAGTACCCATCCAACCATAGGAAACTCCGCACCTCAGTAATACTCTTGGGTGGATCCCAAGAAAGTACCACCTAGATCTTTACTGGATCCACATAAAACCTCACCTATAATATGACATGTCCATAAAAGTGGACATTTACTATCAATAATTCTCACTTCATGAGCTTTTTGTAATGTTGGTTCTCTCTCAGTTTGTCCAAAACTATCTACAAGTGTGTATCATTCTCCTTCTCTGTAACACCCCGACCCCCTAGACCAGAGCCAGTGCATTACTCATTATATTAACATGGAATAAAGGAATTAAAATCCCGGACAAATGATCATTTTAGTAGTCTTGAAGAAACTAGATACATAAATGTAACTCAAATTATAGTGTAAAAGGTTAAAAAATACGATACATAACAAAACCTGAAGAAAAAATCAACAAGAACTCAATAAATGATCTCCTCTTCATCACCTGTTGAAAGTAAACAATGAAAGGGCTGATCTTCAATACTTAGTAAGGGTTACAAATAGTGGAAGCATGAATCAATAATAACTGAATCATAAACAACTTGTAATAATCAATATTGCATGGTGAATAAATAAAAAACTCACGCCATTAAAAATCCTAGAATGAAACTACATCCATAGATTTGGTCATATCGAAAACCTCATGGTTAGTAGTAATTGAAAATGAATAAAGAGAATGATCATTAATTGGATGTCATGTATCTGACACATGATACCAAAATACCATAAAAACAATTTAGTTCTGTGGGATGAAACCCATCTAATATTTGGAAATAAACTCGAAGGTTTTGTCGCCAACTGATTTGTCTCATTAGACCTACCGATTTATCAGAGGGGAAATAGCAGGCCCCACCCGCCTCTACATCCAATGAATTATTTATACATATATTCAACACAAGAATAACATGGATTTATAATATACATATAGAATAGAGGATACAGATTCCTCAATATTTCCACCACCAAAACAACATTCAAAATAAATATCGTAAGTAAAATGGCATTCGACATAGACAATAATCATATCCATTATATGAGAATATGGATATTTAAATGGAATATAATTTCAATTGAAAAGTGATCTCAAATGGGTAGTAGGAACACCACATATTAAAGAGTACGTGCACAATACTAAGCAAGTCACAATGAAGTGAAAATTGAGACAAAGCTCATTACCACGTTGTCATCAATTGAGTCATATGAAAAAAAGTTAATAACCACCAAATTAATCTCATAATACCATGAATATAAATATAATAATGATAATATATATCTAATGGTAGTACACCTATACCACATATAAAGAATAAGGGGTGAATAGTGGAAATCCCACAGAATTGAAAGTGAGTTGAGAAAACCCATTACAAACATTTGGCATGGTAACGAGTGTTATTGTGAGGGATTAATGCGAGGTAAAGGGGTATCCCATTATTTATATGTCACAAGGGTAGTATGTGGGAAGTGTGAAATAATACCCCATTATTTGGCATTAAAAATAAAAGATCACAACATAGGGGAGATTCTTGAACACAAGTGAGAGAGAGGATCCCATACCTTATGCATGAAGGTGTTATTGATTGTTCTTAACCACCTGCATAATAAAATTTAGCTTCATTAATTAATAATTACATAACCTCATTAAAATTTAATTGAAATTTTATAACCTTATTATGTTCATTAATGGCCTTTTTATGGTTTAAGTGATTCAAATTTATTGTTTTGGTAGCATTTTCTCCTATGGTTTTCATGACCCATTTACTTGTATTCATGAATGGATGTTTGTTTGAAATATGGTTAAACATACATAATTTTTAATATAAATTATTAGTGACATTAAAGAGATATAAATAATCTTATAATGATTATGGTTATATACTATGAGGATGACTCATTCAATGAGTTAAAAATATCACTAGATTTGGCATGGCGGTTTTGTACACAATAAACTTGTTTTGCATTATTCTTCCATATTATGTATGTGTAAGGATTCCAGAACATTAAACAAGATAAAATAAAAATATTATGAATTTTATCAACCATTTAAAAGGTTTCATGACTATTATTGAAGATAGTAATGCAAATTGAAAACTAATCTTCCTTGAGTGTTATAGATTAACACATCTCAGACGTTGTTTGCATTTACAGTATTAAAGGAGGAAAAAAGATATTATGATGAAATATTCCTTTAGAATAATGAAAATATAGTACATGTAAGGTATTGGAAATATCATGTAATTTGGATTAGGTGAGGTGGGAAGAGATCAACCAAAATAATAAAACATGTAAAATAACTTGATGGAAAAGAGAAGAGAGGTTGACCTCTTGAGTACTCCTCCTTGAGAAACTCCTTAAGACATTTTTTTAGGCATTTTGGTGAGACCAGTTGGTCTTGGACGTGGGGAGAGGGCTTGGGAATAGATTTGGAAAAATATTGGCAAGGAACAAGGCTTGAGAGGAGTAATGAGAATGAAGAGTGAGGGGGTTTATAGTGGAGGAGAGGAGGGTATTTATAATTTTTTAATCATCAGTTTATTATTTCCTCAAAAGACAATGGAATGGTAAGTATTCCATGACCATTAAAAGTAATAAATTCATGTGAATTCTAACAAATTGGTCTTACATCAGCATATCATAATCAATGACTCAATAAATCCCTTATTTATCATTTACCGTAAATTATCACATTTTACTATTCATAAAAAATTCTAGTATTTCAGAAAAAAACCAAAAATTAACCCTATGAATTTTTCGACATGTAGAATCCAAAAATGATGTCCATTTTTCAAAAATATTTTCCTAAATATGATTAATTAAATATCTATTTAAAATAATAATTTAATTGAAAAATATAAATTCCTAAAATATCCATCTTCACTTATAAGGTTCTTATATTTATTTATACATTCATGGGTGTGGATACCATTCATAAGAGTAATATTAAAATTCATAAGTGTAAGTTACTATTCACAATAGTAGGTTAATATTCATAAGACTATGTTACTATTCATCCAAAATTATGTTAATTCTATCAGACTATAAATATCATCTTGAACATAACCATGTATGTCAGATTATTAAAATTCAAATCACAAAGCTGGGAAATTTAAGTTTAATGGATAGGCTATGGATATCTCCAATAAGTAACCATGTTTTTTTTCATAGAGGCTCGGTGATTTATGAAATATAGACTATAACTAGAATGTATTTAAGAGAAACATACCATGATGTGTTTGGGGTACTATGTTATTCCCTCCTTCAGAAATTTTGTCCTCGAAATTTTTTGTATGAATCCCACCAAAAATATATGAGTGACTATTTTTCATAACATCCTCAGGTTCCCATGTTCCTTCCTCTATATTCTGGTTTTTTTAAAGACGCATTATTAGAAGAGTCATCTAGTTTCTCAATACCTGCTCCCTTGTCTTGGGGATATATATTGGCTCTTCACAGTAGGAGAATTCAGGTTCCAGTTCTATTTCTTCATAGGTGAGTATAGGCATTGGGTCTAGAATGTATTTCATAAATAATGACACATGGAATACATCATAGACGTTGGAGAGACATGGTGGCATTGCTAAACGGTTTGTTATAACTCCAATTCTATCCAGAATTTTAAATGGTCTAATGTACCTAGGGCTCAATTTCCCTTTATTACCAAACCATAAAACTCCCTTCCATAAAGATACTTTTAGAAAGACACGATCTCCCCCTTGTAATTCCAAATCCTTTCTCAGGTTGTCAGTATAACTCTTCTTTCTACTTTGGGCAGTTTTAATATGCGCTTGGATTTTATTTACCTTTTTCGTGGTATCTTGAATATGTTCTGGGCCAATAAGTTTCCTCTCACCAACTTCGCCCCAACAAGTTGGAGTTCAACATCTCATTCCATATAATGCTTCATACAGAGCCATTTGAATACTATAATGGAAACTATTGTTTTATGAAAATTCCACCATATCCAAGTATTTATCCCACATACCTTGGAAGTTAATAGAGCATGACCTCAATATGTCTTAAACAGTTTGAATAGTCCTTTCAGACTGTTCGTCAGTTTTGGAGTGATAAGCATTACTACTACAAATCTCAGAATTCAAATCCTTCTGGAGTCTTTTCCCATAATTTTGATGTAAACCGGGGAACTCGATCTGACACAATAGATAATGGTGCACCATGAAGTCTTACAACTTCATCAATATAAAGTCTTTCTAAGAGATCAATTTGTAAATCCTCTCTTATAAGAAGGAAATGTGATGATTTTCTGAGATGATCAACAAATACCTATATTTTATCCTTCCCTCAAGGTGTCCTCGGTAGTCTGGTGACAAAATACATCACAATGTTATCCCAATTCTACGTAGGAATTGGTAGAGGTTGTATCACCCCTCTAGAATTTTTTCTCTCCACCTTCACTTCTTGACGAACTAGGCACATTGACACATAGTCATCAATTTCCTGCTTCATGTTATCAAAAAAAATGTTCCTTCAATTATCTATACATATTTGTGCTACCTGGGTGGATAGAGAAATTTGATCTATGAGAATCATCTAATAGTCCCCTTTTTATCTCAGGTACTTATGGAATTCATAACCTCTTCCCAAATTTCAGAACTCCTTATTCATACATGAAGTCTGCCAATCTCCCATCCTTGACAGCATTAATTTTCTTGTGCATGTTCTCATCATCAAATTTATATCAATTTATCTTCTCTAATAAAGATGGTTTATCAATCATTTTAAAGAAGAAAAATGCTTCCCCTTCCTTAATAATTCCCATATCTATATTTAGTAAATCCATGAATATATGATCTCTTTAAATCCTCATTTGGGTCAGGAGTCTGTGATCTTTCCCGCTTAATGCATTTTCAACCTTATTTTCCTTTCCTATGTGGTAGTGTATTGAACAATTGTAATCATTGAGTAACTTGAGTCATCTCCTTTACCTCATGTTGAATTATTTCTGTGAAAATGTATTTCAAACTCTTTGGATCTATGTATATCTCACAATTTTCACTATAAAGATAATGTCTCCATATTTTTAGATCAATGATTATGGCTACTAACTCTAGATCACGTGTTGGATAATTTTGATCATGAGTATTAAACTTCCTTGATGCATAAGCAATAACATTAAAAAATATCATAAGGCCGCAACCCAACCAATTCTTCTATGCATTATTGTATATTACAAATCCATCACTTCCCAATAGAAGAGTCAAAATTGGACCATTGAAAAATTTCTTTTTAATTATTCGAAGCATTCTGTTGATTCTTTTTCCCTCAAAAACTTAACTCCTTTACGTGTGAGCTTGGTTAGCGGGTCAGCCAGTCAGGAAAAATTCTGAACTAAATTCCGATATTAACCAGATAAGCCAATAAAACTGTGTACCTTGGTTATGTCTATTGGCGTGGGGAATTCTTATATTGCCTTTGTCTTTTCAGGATCAAATAGGATTCCATCCTTGGAGACAATATGGCCTACAAAAGAAACTGATTGAAGCCATAATTCTTACATGATAAACAACCGATATAATTTATTTCTTCCAAGAGTTTTTATAATAATCCTCAAGTGATTATCATGGTCTTCGTAGCTTTTGAGTGTAACAGTATATCATCAATGAATAACACAAAAAAATTATTAAGATATTCCTTGAAAACTCTATTTATTAAATCTATGTAAACAGAGGGCACATTTTTCATTTCAAAAGGCATCACTGTAAACTCATAATGCCCATACCTGGTTCGAAATGATGTCTTAGGAATATCTTCCTTCCTCATATGTAGCTGATGATATCCGGATCGAAGGTCGATTTTTGAAAAGTATTGAGCTCTATGAGGTTGATCAGATAAATCATCTATCCAGGGAATATGATACTTATTCTTTATTGTAATATTATTGATTTCCTTGTAATCAATGTATAACCTCATGGATCCATCATTCTTCTTGACAATGAGCACATGGTCTCCCCATGGATAAACACTAGGTAGGATAAATACATTCTCTCTCTATTCCTCTAGTTGTTTATGTAGCTCCAATAATTCCATGGTGTCCATTATATAGGGAGTCTTTGATATAGGTCTTTCACTCAGAATTAAATCAATAAGGAACTCAAATTACTGCTTTTGAAGATGTCTAGGTAAATCCTCTGGAAATATATCATTTTATTCTTGCACTATGTGCACATCTTCAATTTGAAGATTTTATTCCTCACCCATAGATATTGGGTTTTCTTCCTCTCCACGAATTTCATTTAATAGAGCTATTGGGGGTGGGTCGAGATAAGGATCAGATGGAGAGGTATCTGCTCTAAAGATAAGATATTCTATACCATTTTTAAAAATTGTAATTTCCTTTTTTTGCAATATATCATTGCATCATAATTTGATAGCCAATTCATACTGAGAATTATATCAAATTCAGTCGTTGGTATGATGATAATGTTAGCAACTAATGCACTTGTATGTGTCATGAGGGGGAATAGTCGACATGCCTTTGTAGCAATGATGCATCCCCTAGGTGTTCTGACTGATAAATCCATTATTAAATAAAATTGGACATGTCTAATTTTCTTTCCAAACTAGGATAATATAAATGAACGCAATGATCTCGAATCAAATAAATTGTTGGTGAGGTTTTAGAGAACAATTAAAGTACCTTCCAACACATCATTAGTAACTTCAACTTCCGTGGTTGTAATCGCATAAGCTCTCGCATGATCTTTAGACTTTTTCTGAGGCATGTTTCTTTTCCTTTTAGGACACTCATTTGCGTAGTGTCCCATCATTCTAAAATTGTAGCATTGAACATCATAAAATTTTTTCTTCCCTTTTCATTCATGAGATAGATGACCCTTTATCCATACATATAGCAGACTCCCATACCTTTAAAGAATTATTCGAGATGATTCATTCCATAGTTCAAGAATAATGGGGATTTATTTATTCCCTTGTTCTTCTTTGGCGCTTCACTTTTCCGTTGGTTATAAGAGTACTGCTTTTCACGTTGGTTTACCTTGAACAAATTTGATCAAGAAAATTCCTTCTCTGCTTTGATGGCACTTGATACAATTTCATCATATGATGAAATTTTTTGAACAGCCAGTGCCCTTCGAAGACTTGGCTTAAGACCTTAAAAGATATGATCAATCTTTTCTTCCGAGTCACATACATAATCTATGGCATGCCTGGCAAGCTTGTGAATATCTCCTCATACTCTGCAACACTATCTTCTTCCCTTTACTTTATGCTAAGGAATTTCCTCTTCATTTCAGTTCATTACTCATGAGGGAAATATTTTTCAAATATTATTTCTTTAAAAGGCCTCAATTCTATATCATATATTTCTTCTTCCTCTATGGTATTCTTATTCAAGTAACTCCATTGATCATCATCTACCTTGAGACAATATACCACCAGCACTACCTTTTCATTTTCATTTCTTCTTAATTCCATGAATACCCTTTCAAGGGACTTGATCCATTGCTTAGAAAAAACTGTATTAGTAGTCCCGCTAAAATATGGGGGCTTCTTCCACATGAAACGATCCAACAGAGGTGTGGAATGGTTATTCGTTAAAACCTGAGTAAGTTCTCCTAATATGTTCATGATCTATTCTGCTCCAACATTGGCTGTATTGACTTGTTCAGTGGGGAGATCCCTACATTTCCTACGAGTATTGATTCCCCTTATTCCGTTAGGATCAATTTCTAAATAATGGAACACAATAGATTAGGGTATGAATCCTAATGTATAAACTTATCTTAAAAAAATAGTTAGCAGAAATTGAGATCATACGCATGGCTAATCCCAAGATTAGAAAAATGGTTTCTTTGAGTAATAATATTCACTTCAATCCTTTATAATGGATTGTAAAGAAAATATGAATTATCTTAACAATATCCCATGGGAGTTTTGTACCTTAGAGTGCAGCAAGGCCCGTTGTCGTGTACCAGGATACCCCGGGTCAAGCCCAAAACAGCTTGTCAGAGCTTTCACTCCTAGGTACTTCTGTGTTAGAGCCACCTCTACCTGCTCGTATCAAAATAGGGAAGTATTTTCTAGAAGAATTAACATAATCTATTCCTTACCAAAATATCAGGATATTCTTGTACGTGTATCATAAAATACTTCCTTAGGGATTTTCTCCCTATAAAACTTTTCCTATTCTAGTTTCCATGTTTTCTACTAAACTTCCTCTGATACCAACTGTAACACCCTGACCCCCCTAGACCGGAGCCGGTGAAGTACTTGTTATATTGGCATGGTTAGAAGGAATGAAAATCCTGAAGGAATTATTAGTTCAGTAGTCTTGAAGAGACTAGATATATAAATGTAACTCAAACTATAATGGAAATGTAAAAAAATATGATACATAACAAAAACTAAAGACTGCATCTACAAGAACTCAATAAATGATCTCCTCTTCATCACCTATTGAAAGTAAAAAATGATAGGGGAGAGCTCAAAGGCTTAGTAAGTGTTACAAATAGCGGAATCATGAATCAATAATAACATAATCTTAAACAAGATGGCATAATCAATATGGAATGGTGAATAAATGAAAAACTCACACCATTAACAAACATATAATGAAACTGCATCCATAGATTTTTTTCATTGTGAAAACCTCATGGATAGTAATAAATGATAATTAATCAAGGTAATTCTCATTAATTTAATGTCATGTATCTGGAACATGATATGATAATGCCATAAAAATGGCTTAGTTCTATGGGTAGAAACCCATCTGATTTTTGAAAACAGACTTGAAGAGTTTGTCAACAACTGATTTTTCTCATGTGACCTACCAATGCATCAAGGGGTTGTAGAAGGCCCCACACACCTCTTCATCCAAATAATTCTTTATACATATATTCTACACAAGAACAACACCACTTTAGATTATACGTATAGAATAGAGGATACATATTCATCAATATTTCCACTATCAAAACAACATTAAAAATTAATACCGTAAGTAAAATGGTATACGTCTTAGACAATAATCATATCCATGATATGAGAATAAGGATATTTAAATTGAATATAATTTAAATTGAAAATTTATCTCAAATGGTTTGTAGGTACAACACATAAGAAATAGTATGCGAACAATACTAAGCAAGTCACAATGAAATGAAAATTGAGACAAAGCTCCTTGCCACATGATAATTAATTGATTTGTATGACCAAAAGATAATAACCACCAAATGAATCAAATAATACCAATAATATATAGATAATAATGATAATATATATCTAATTTCAGTACACCTTTACCACATATAAGAAATACGAATCGAATAATAGAAATCCCACAGAATTGAATGTGAGATGAGAAAACCCCTTACAAACTTTTCGACATAGTAACAAGTGTTATTGTGAGGGATTAATGAGAGGTAAATGGGTATACCATTATTTATATGTCACAAGGGTATTATGGAGGAGTTTACAAAAAATACCCTATCATTAGGCATTATAAATAAAAGAGCACAACATAGGGGAGATTCATAAACAAAAGTGAGAGGGAGGATCTCTTACCTTATGCTTGAAGGTGTTCTTGGTTGTTCTTAAAGACGCGAATAATCACATTTAGCATCATTAATTAATAATTCCTGAACCTCATGAAAATTTAATTGATACTTATAACCTTATTATGTTCATTAATGAAATTTTTTATGGTTTAATAGATTCTATTTTATTGTTTTGGTAGCATTTTCTACATTGGTTTTCATGATCCGTTTAATTGTATTATTTAATGGATGTTTGTTGGAAATATGGTTAAACAAACAGAATTATTAACATAAATTATTATTGAAGTTAAATATATATAAATTATATTATATTGATTCCAGATATATACCATGAGGGTGACTCATTCGACGATATAAAAATAACGCTTGGATTTGGCTTGGCGGTTTTGTGCACAATATACTTATTTTGTATTATTATTCCATATTATGTATTTAAGGATTCTAGAAAATTAAAAAAGATAAAATAAAAATATTATAATCTTTTTCAACCATTTAAAAGTTTTCATGACCATTATTGAATATAGAAATGAAAATTGAAAACATGTCTTCCTTGAGTGTGATAAATTAACACATCTTGGATGGTGTTTGCATTTATTGTATAAAAGGCGAGAAAAATATATTATGATGAAATATTCCATTATAAAAATGAAAATCCAGTACATTTAAGGAACTGGATTTATCATTTTATTTGGATTAGGTTATGTGGGATGATATCATCCAAAATAATAAACTTATAAAATAACTTGAAGGAAAAGAGCAGGGAGGTTCATCTCTGGAGTACTCCACTTGGAGAAACTCCTTAAGAACTTTTTTAGGACTTCTGGGGAGTCCAGTAGGTCTTGGACGTGGGTATAGGTCCTGGGAAGAGATTTGGGCAGAATATTGGCAAGACACACGGCTTTAGAGGAGTGAAGAGAAGAGGGAGTGATGGGGGGTTTATAGTGGAGGAGAGGAGGGTTTTCATAATTATTTATTCATTAGATTATTATTTCCTCCCAAGACAAGGAATAGTAAGTATTCCATGGCCAAGAATAGTAATAAATGCATGTGACTTCTATCTAATTGGTATTACATCAACATATCATCATCAATGACCCAATAAATCCATTATTTAGCAATTATCGTAAATTATCCCATTTTACTATTCATAAAAAATTCTAGTATTTCAGAAAAATCCCAATAATTCACTAATGCCATTTTTTGATATGTAGAACCAAAAATTAAATTCCATTTTTCAAAAATAATTTTCTAAATATTATTAGTTAAATATTTAACTTAAATAATTATTTAATTGAAAAATAAAAACACATAAAATATTCATCTTCACTTTTAAGGAGCCCAAATTTATTTATACATTCATGGGTGTGGATACCATTCAAAATATTCATATAAAAATTCATAAGGGTATGTTACTATACATAAGGTTTGGTTACTATTCATAAGGATATGTTACTATTCAGCAAAAATTAAGTTAATTCTATAAGACTGTAAATATCATCTTGAATACAACATTGTATGTCAGATTTTTAAAATTCAAATCACAGAGCTGGAAAATTTATGTTGATGGCTAGGTTATGGGTATCTCTTATAAGTAACCATTTTTTGTTCCATAGAGGCTCAATTATTCATGTAATATAGTCTATAACAACAATGTATTTAAGAGAAACATACCAGGATGTTTTTGGGGTGCTACATCCTCGGACGCCGAGTACACCAGGATGTCATCAATTAAGAACACCACAAAACGATCAAGGTAATGCTGGAGGATCTTGTTCATGAGACCCACGAACACTACTGTGGAATTCATCACAAAAAAAGCATCAATAATTACTCATTGTGGCTATGTAGATATACAAAAGTCTTCTTTAAGATGTCCTCATTTCTTACTCGAATCTAGTGATAGCCTGATCTGAGGTCTAACATAAAGAATCATATTTCTCAATTAATAAGATCTAAGAGGTCATAAATCCTTATTATACGATAGAATTTCATCACATTAACCTAGTGTTGGCACAGATAGTTCATGCATAACCTCAAGATTTTATTTTCCTTTTTGGAAAACAACACTGGGGTTGTCCTTTGGTGAATCCTTGGGACTTACAAAACCCGTATAATATAAGTCATCCTATTGTACCCTCATGTCCCAAAGCAATGTGAAATCCATCCAATATGCAGATGTATATATCGGTGTCATCCTAGGGTGTATATCCATGCAAAAATCTACCTCTCTATGATGAGGTAGTCATGGAAGATTCTCTAGAAAGATGTCCTTATAATTGTCCAGGTCACTAATACTGACATTGGTTTCCTACATTCCCACTACTATCATCCACTGGTTGTATCTGCTCAACCAATGAACTTTCAAACACAATGGTTCTCTCTAGAACCCTTTCATAAGTAGGAATGTAAAAAAGGAAGATTGTGGGCTTGAATGTCCCTATACACATCTTTTCCATTGATACGAGCCTTGAGGACTGGTCGCATCATATTCATTGAGTACTTGGAAGGGTTAGTACTCCTCGATGAATTATTTTCTACCGACATGTCATCCTACCAAATAATCAGAAGCTCTTAGGGATGTGTATCCCTTTTCTTTTATGGCAAGGTCCCTTCTAGGAGAGATTTTCTCAATCTATGACCACGAAAAATTCACCTTATCATAAGATCAGTTGATCTAAAACTGCCATCGCCCTACTTAGCCTCGTATAAGGCACACTTCTAGGACTACCAATTTATCAAATGGTGCCCTAATGAGGAGGAAAACTCTATCACAACCTCAAACTAGTCATTAGACTACTATGACCCATCTCACCTTGTAACTTGATGGGTCACTGTCACTGAAACTAGTGTAACACACTGAGCCTAAATGTATCTTCTACTGGTAGAACTAGTAGTAACTGTTGACCAATGGGTAGTGGTATCACTGGGACACTGTTCGAAGCAGCCTTCTCCGGAAACCACCCATGTACCAAAGCCTCATTACTCAATGGTCCATCCTTGTGTTCATGCACTGGAATATTGGATGGCTATCTACATTGAGTCATCATGAAAGATATCAAGATTAACCATGATTAATATATTATATCTGGTGTGGTGACTCTGACTCAGAAATATAATTAGAAAACATTTAAAGATGCATGAAACCATTATTTTCATGTACCAATTCAGAAAGCAGAATTTAGGGACATGGTGTGTGGATATTTCGACTACCGCACCAACACTGGACTCCCTAGATTGAATGCCAAACATGAAACACTTATCATTGTTTACCCAAAAAAATTACAGACTCTTTGTTCTTCAGGTAGAACCAAATGCCTTGGATACCACTTTTTCATGACCCGCCCACTAGGGCGTGATCCCTGACTAACCCATACCTGGGTACCATAGGCAATGGGCTGGCGACTAGCACTAAATAGGCATGTCCCAAAAATGGAAGTCATTTTCCCTTAAACTTGTGCACACACACATAGATCAAAATATAGACTGTGAACACAATGTAAACCACAAAAATCAATAAGACAACTGCAGAGAGTTCAATAAAATTGAAAGTAAAAAATGGGCCTTAATACAAGCCCAAATCCTAAAAATAATGTACAACTATTATGGCCCATCTGCTCAAGACCCCGCCTAAAACGTAGGTGATAGTAACTACCTATAGCCAAATAATTATGCTCAAATGTACCGTCTCACTAAGCATCTCCTAGTCCCATATAACCATGGTACCCGTCGAAGCATCTCTTTATGCCATATCACTGAGCCCCACCTGGTCCCAGATGACCAAGGTCTCTTTCGATGAGTTGGTTCCTCCCGTCTCACTGAGCACTACCCATTCCTAGACCACTAAGGTCTCCGTTGAAGCGTCAATCACCTATAAGGGACATGAAATGTGTGGGAGAAGATTGTGTAGGGGTGAGTAACACAATAATTTGTATGGATCCCAAACCAAATAAGGAAAGACCACAAATCAATGTATACATGAAGTATTATCATCTCATGCATGTATAATCGAATGTGTGGAAAGTAAGACAATACGTCGTAACACTGAACACCCTGGACTGATGAGGTAGTCATTACTGATGAGTATCGTGGGTCTGCTAGTTCACATGGAGATACTTCCCACATAGGCCATTATAATTTGTCCACATAGGGCCTCTTGATTCAGATCCACATAGGTTCCCATGGAGCTAATCCACAAAGGGTTTCTTATGGATGATCCACACAATGTTGATTGCAGTTGATCCACATAGGGTTGAATGGAGCTAATACACACAGGGTCACTTGAAGATGATTCACACATGGTCTCTTATAGATGATTCAAACATGGTTCATTAGATCTAATGTATAGAGTTTCACTTGTCTTCAAGTCCTACTGGGTCACTTGGGCAAGCTTATCAGCAGTCCTCGGGTCTCATCCAGCAGCATAATTCTGGCCTCTAGCATGCTTGATTTTAGGATAATCCAATCCTCGATACATTAGTCATATTTCAACTTCCATGAAAGCATCAATGGATCATGAAGAAAAATAAATTCCTTGTCATGAGGGTTCCAATGCTTCCAACGAAACATCAAATAAACTCCTATTCTAAAAGATATTAGTATTTTAGTAAACAAGGACCAGTTGTTCTGGGGACCAGTCCGACCCGGTCCGACCGACCAGACCAACTTGGTAGGGGGTGTCACATGAGCCTGTCTTGTTCAACCGACCCGACGTGACCTGATTCATGTCTGGGCTGGCCCAACCTAGCCTGGCCACTGGCCCAGACCCATTGGGCCTTTCTGGACCCGACCAGGTTTGGCTAGTGGTCTAGCGTGTTGGGTTACCCAACAACCTGGTTCCATCTGTAGCCCATAACAGGTAGGCCGGTTGTTCCTATAATGGGCTTCTATGCGGCCCGACATTATCACATTGGCTTGGCTCACAAAAGTGGGTCAGATTTACTCCAGTCAGGGCCATCATGTGGCCCAGTTCACACCTCATGGCCCGACCCGCACAGTGGGCTCGTCTCCTCCAGCCTAGACGCGAGGTAGCGTATGGTTCGTGAGAATTGTGGTTGTCTATGTTGGTCTCCCCCTTGTCCCACACACCATTCATGGGTAATTTCATCTTTCTGGTCAAAACGGTGGCCTCAAATTTTCAATCTGGTCACCTGTTTAGAATTTTACAAAGCCACGCATGATTAACAATTTATTTCAATTAATTTTTTTTTCAAAAACTCTATTTAACCCTCAACCCATGCCAATTCATGTTAAGCTCCACCTAAGGGAAACATGACCCCCCGAGATAAATGACACTCTGGTATTTCCAATATGAGATACCATTTAGGAGTTATAACTATTTTATAATAAAATATTTGTTACCAAATTATTTTATTTACAGCCAAAAACTAACATCCACGGTTGCCCCACATCTTCCAATTCTAGGATCTGTCTAAGGAAATAATACCCTCATGAGCTCAATTGTGGTCTAGGATTTTCAATCCATGTCACCATTCGTGATTTATATGCATTTTAAAAATAAAATAATTTTGTATAATTATTTTATTTGTGGTTATTCCATTTTTCCAATTTTCACATTGGATGCCTCTGCTGAATAAAATTAAGACATGCCTATGGTAAACCTAGAATCCTGAACGCAATGGTTCCCTCATATTTCTGATCTGGGCACCAATTTAAGAGTTTTTCAACTTTTTCAGGAAAACTACTCTCCTAGACTATTTTAAAATAACATTTTGTGAAGGATCATTCCAAGCACATTGGGCCTCATAATTACACACCATCTTTGAACCTGATCTTTAATGACTTCCATATAATATAAAAAAATTACCTGGAATTTCAATGACATTACATTACACCCACCTTTAGGGTTTCACGTCCGCATAAGCCGAAAAAAGGCTAAAAAAATGTAGGTACTGAGAATGAATCTGAGCCTCCCGCTCCCATGTGATCTCCTAGATATTATCATTATTCCACTGAATTCATAGTAGAGTAATAAACCATCCCCAAAGGACCTTCTCCTGTCAATCATCTATTTCCACCAGGAACACTGCAAACATTGTTTCATCATCAATATCCAGCTCGCCCCAGTCGATGACATGTGATGGATCATCCTCTACCTCCTTAGCTACGACACTTGAAAAACATCATGCACCTGATGCACTTGTGGAGAAAGAGCTGAGCGGTATGGCCCCTCGCCAAATTTTCTCAAAATTTGGAAATGGCCAATTATCCTTGGAGATAACATGCCACCTCTGCCAAATATCTATATCCCTCATTGAGGATAGACTCTTAAGAATATATAGTCTCCCCTCCATGAACTCCAAGGGTCTCTGTCAGCTATCAGCATATGACTTCTTTTGGCTTTGTGATATCTTAATCTGCCCTTGGATGACCTCCACCTTCTTATTGGTAGCCTATACCATCTCTATTCCCATTAGTGCTAACTCCCCTAGGTGTGTCCAACATAACTATGACCTGCATGGTCATTCGTACAGTGCCTTGAATTGTGAAATACCGATGGTAGAGTGGTAGCTATTGTTGTATGCAAACTCCACCATTAGCACCTAGTCCTCCCAACTATTATCAAAATAAAGGACGCAAGAATAAAGCAAGTCCTCCAAGGTCTGTATGTTCTGATCCATATGAACATCCCTCTATGGGTGAAAGGCTGTGATCAAGCACATATGTTTCCCAAACACCTCATGTAATCCCTTTCACAATCGGTTTGTAAATCATACATCAAAATCTGAGACTGTCATAGATGGGACTCCATGGAGTCGAACTATCTAATTCGCGTAGAGGAATCCCAAGCTCCGTAATGAACCCAACTCTTGAATCAGTATGAAGTGGGACAACATGGTGATTCAGTCTACGATCACCAAAACAGTATCGTTCCCCCTAGACATATATGGTAAGATCATTATGAAGTCCATTGATATTCCATCCCACTTCCACTCTGTTACATCGAGGGGTTGTGAAATTTTTTTTAGAACATGCTGCTTGGCCTTGAATTGTTGATGAGTGAGGCATCTCGTGGCTAACTCTGCCACTGGCTTCTTTATCCCTAGCCACCAATGCTGATATCAGAGGTCCCATCACATCTTTTCCACACCTAGATGTACCACCAATGGGGATGTATGGAACTCCATCAACACTTACCCACATAACACCACTGGTATAATGATGCGTCCTCTGAAAAGGGTGACGTGCATCCCACCTATCGAATATTTAGTATGTCCTATGGACATCCGGGCTCATGTGTTCTTGTAGATGGCCTCTCTAAGTTGCACCTCCCTTACTCACTGTAAGAGTGGAGGGGAACCCACCATCAATTGAAGATAAACCACCTCATCTCTATCCAAAAAAGATATTTGAAGGAATTAAAACTACTTTAAGGCCTCGTTCAGTAGCTATGAACTTGTTCTCCTGCTGAAAGCATCTTCCACCACGTTCTCCTTCCTAGGAGTATAGACTATCTAGAAGACATTTTCCTAGAGGAACTATATCCAACGTCCCTATCTCAAATTCATAACCCCTTTGAGAAATGATATTATTGAGACTCCTATTGTCGGAGTATATGATGATCCATTCACCCATCATGCAGTGTTTCCATGTCTTCAGTGAGAAGACTGCTGCTTCCAACTCATGTTCATGAAATCAAAATTTTTTATCATTCAGTTTCAACTATCATAAGCCATAAATAATCACTACTTGACCCTGTATTAAGACACATCAAAACCCATTTCTTGATGTGTCACAGTACCCCACGTAGTCGGTTCCCTCCTTTGGAATCCTCAATATAAGAGCACCGGTTAAACTCTACATATGCTAGTGAAAGTTCTGATGGAATCCTTCTATACACATTAATGGTTTTATATTATTTTTTTAAACTATCATGGATGATGCCTCTCTAGAGAAGTCGGGTACAAACCTCGTATATAACACATCCATCCCGAGGAAACCTCACACATTAGTAACGCTCTTCGGTGGCTCCCAAGAAAGTGATGCCTCGATAATTGCTGGATCCACCACAACTCCAACCTCATAGATGACATTCCCTAGAAATTGGAATATTTGTATCCTAAATTCACACTTAGAGAGCTTTCTGTAATGATGGTGCCCTTAGAGTGTGTCCAGAACTATCTACAGGTGTGTAGCGTGCTCCTCCTCAGACGATGGGTACACCAGGATGTCATCAATGAACACCACCATGAAATGATCAATGTAACACTATAAGATCATGTTCATGAGTCCCACGAACACTACCTGGGAGTTCATATTTCCAAACGGAATCACTAAGTACACATAGTGACCGTAGAGACATATGAAATTTTTCTTTGAGATGTCCTCATCTCGTACTCGAAGCTGTTGATAGCCTGATCTAAGGTCTAACATCAAGTACAATATCACTCCCTTCTGCTAATCAAATAGGTCATCCATCCTTATTATAGGATACACGTTCATCACGATCACCTAGTACAGGGGACGATACACCTCTCATAACATCAAGATTCTATATTCCTTCTTGGAATAAAACACTGGGGCTTCCCTATGGGGAAACGCTGGGCCTTATGAACCCCTTCTTCTACAATTCTTCCAACTGTACCCTTAGCTCCGAGATCTCTATGTAAGCCATTCGATATGCCAGTTTAGATACTGGTGTCATAACAGGGTACATTTCCAGGCATAAATATACCTCTCTACAAGGAATTAGTCTTGGAACATTCTTTGGAAATAAATCCTTGTACTCATCCAAGTCTCTGAGACTGATGTTGGTTTCCTGCTTTCCCATTGTTGACATCCACCAGTTGTGTATGCTCAAAAAAAGAAATTTCAACCACAATAGTTCTCTCAATCACCCTAGAATAATTAGGAATGTACTAAGGAATATTCATGGCTCGGATATCCCTAAACACATCTTGTTTGGAGGTCTGATCCTTGAGCACAAGTCGCATATTATTCATCGAGTACCTGAAAGGGGTGGTACGCCTTGATGAATTCTCAGCTTCTAATATGTCATCCCACCAAAGCTACAGAAGCTCTTGGGAACACATAGCCCTTAGATTTTATGGAAGTATCCCCTTATAGGAGAGAGGTTTTCAAGATCTATACAAGGAAAAGTCACCTTATCATAAGATCTGGTGATCTATACAAAGTCATCGCCCTATTGAGCCTCGTAGTAGGCCCATTTCCAAGACTACCATTTTATCTAATGATTCCCTGAAAAGATGTAAAATTTGGTCTCCACATCAATCCAGTCCTAAGCCGCTTGTGTGTCCGGATCACCTCAGAACCTAAGGGGTCTCTGTCATTGAAACTCATGTAAGGCACTGAGCCTACATGTGTCCTCTAGCTGTGGAGCCTATAGTAACTACTGAATGGCGGGTAGTGGTATTGTTGGGACACATCCAAAAGGTTCCATCTCAGGAAACGGTCCCTATAAAGAAACCTCATCACTATGTGGACCATCCTCATGGTCATGCACTGGAATCCTAGCTGGCTATCTGTGTGGAGGCATCTTGAAAGAGATCAATATGAATCATGATTAATAGATTAAACCTTGTGAGCTGAATCTGACTAGAATGATCATGAGAAAAAAAATTAGAGACGCATGAAACCATGATTTTCATGTATCGAGTTGGGAAGCAAAATTTCAGGCGCTGGTATATGGATATGCCAGCCACCACACCATCACTGGTCTCCCTAGCCAAATGGAGAAACTCGAAAAACATATCACTATTTCCCCAAAAAAATTATAGAATCTTAGTTCTTCTGGTAGAACTGAACATCTTTGATACCACTTGGTCATGACCCATCCCCCAGGGCCCGTGTTGTGAGTACCCCAAGACCACCTTCCATAGGATAGGGGCTTGTCAATAGCACCATATAGGAATATCACAAAAAGGGATGATAATTTCCTCTGAACCTCTACTGATGAATATATCTCAAACTGAGGAATGTAAACAAGTAGTAAACAAGAAATTTCACTAAAACAACTATAGAATGTATAATAAAAAATGAATGTTCAAAGGGGCTAGAATATAATCCCAAATACACAAAGGAAATTTCAACTGCCATGGTCCATCCACCCAAGACCCCACCAGAAGGGTAGGAGAAGGGTAGTTGCCTGAATTTGTAGAAGCACACATGTATTTTTTTTCTCACTGAGCACTACCTTGTCTCAAACAAGCAAGGTCTCTGTCAAATCATCCATCTTTCCCATCTCACTGAGAACCACCTAGTCTTGGTCCACTAAGTTCTCTATCGAAGAATCCATTTATCATGTCTCACTGAACACCACCTAGGGGCTTGTCAATAGCACCATATAGGAATATCACAAAAAGCGATGATAATTTCCTCTGAACCTCTACTGATTAACATATCTCAAACTGAGGAATGTAAACAAGTAGTAAACAGGAAATTTCACTAAAACAACGATAGAATGTATAATACAAAATGAAAGTTCAAAGTGGCTAGAATATAATCCCAAATACACAAAGGAAATTTCAACTGCCATGGTCCATCCTCCCAAGACCCCACCAGAAGGGTAGGAGAAGGGTAGTTGCCTGAATTTGTAGAAGCACACATGTATTTTTTGTCTCACTGAGCACTACCTTGTCTCAAACAAGCAAGGTCTCTGTCAAATCATCCATCTTTCCCATCTCACTAAGAACCACCTAGTCTTGATCCACTGAGTTCTCTATCGAAGAATCCATTTATCATGTCTCACTGAACACCACCTAGTCCCAGCTAACCTAGGTCTTCATCGAAGCGTTGATCACCTGCACGGGACATGACACGTGCGGGAAAAGCCTATGAAGGGGTGAGTGAAACAATAATCCGTAGGGAACCTAAACCAAAAATGAAATAACACAATATAAAGTATACATGAGGTACTGTTAGATCATGCATGTATAATCTACATGTATAGAAAGCAAGACTATCAGCCATAATAATGAACACCTTGGACTACTGAGTTACTCATCCCTAAAGAGTACCATGGGTCTATTGGGACACACAACACCGCTTCCCACCTAATCCATCATAACTAGTCCACATAGGGCCACCAGTATCTAATCCACATAGGTTCCCTTAGAGATGATCCACACATGGTCACTTGGATGTGATCCACACAGGGTCTCTTGGAGGTGATCCACAAAGGGTTTCTTGGAGATAATCTAGACACGGTATCTTGGAGTTGGTCCACATAGGGACACATTAGGTAGATCCACACAGGGTCTCTTGGAGCTGATCCAAACTGGGTTTCTTGTCTTCTAGGCCTACAGGGTCACTTGGGCTTGATTATCAGCAGTCTTTAAGTCTCATCTAGCCACAGGATTTCCGCACGTAGCACGTTTTATTATAGGGGAAACCACTTCATCAAGCCATTCTCCATATTTCAACTTTTATGAAATCCTACATAGAGAATCAAAAAAGAATCTCTTCTTCATGGGGGTTCCAACATCACAAATATCACATCAAATGGACGCTCAGTTTGGAAGATATTAGTGTTTTAGTAAACTGGGGAAGGTTGTTTTTAGGCCAGGTCCGACCTGGTCGGACCGACCCGACCTACTCGGATCGACAGTCCTCCCTAACCCGGTATAGTTAGATGGACCAGACTTGACCGGTTTCAGGTTTGGGATGGCCTGGTCTAGCTTGACCCTGGGGAAAAGCCCATTGGGCCTTACTGGACCTGGCCAGATTCAACTGTCGGTCCAACCCGTCGCGTCGCCCAGTGACATGGCTCTATCCGACCCAACCCCCAATAGGTGGTCCAATTGCTCACATCCTGCAATACACAAGCCTAGTGTAAACAGCCTGAGGCACCCAGCAGCCTGAATTTATCCTGTTGGCACATCCCTCAAAAGTGATCCAGCTTTACCCCATCCTAGGCCACCTTGCGGCCCAATTCGCACCCATGAACTGGTTCATACAAGGGGTCGGTCTCATCTAGCATACACTGCAGGTGGATTCCCGTTCATGTGTAGTGCAGCCAGCTATTCCGGCTACCCCCTTGTCCCACACACAGCCATCACTGGACAACGTGATAGTGTTCCATGTCGCAGCCCCAACTGTGGTCCGCCTCCCCAATTCGGTCGGTTGGTCGCATACCAGCTCCACAATCCACCAGATCGAGCGTCGGTGGAAACTGCTTCACCATTGTGGCCAAAGCTAGTCGCAACATACTCCTCGGTGTATCATTGAGCCACAACTCCAACACAGAACACTTATTCCACTCCATTGGTCCATTCTTTGGACTGTCTATGCCTTCAGCCTCCATGGGATGTCTTCTTCCATGCTACAACCTCAAAAATTTATTGTCATCAATTCGAAGTTGCAGCCACAATGAACACACAGGAATGCACAAAGTCAGAGGGGATTGAGACCTGTTCCTTTCGACCCACACCATCTGTTTTAGATTTCTTTAAAATATGTGGATGATATTACAATTTTATCAAAATTAATAATGACACAAAACAATGAGAATAAGATCACCCCCACAAGAACCAGTGATCTGCAGATCAACCAGTTCAAGGGTTGATCCGCATCTGTTGTATTTTAATAAGGAACAGGGAATTCAAACATCAAAAATTGACCCCGGCGTTGGATAAATATTGGTTGGGGAATTGGAGGGTTGCGTGCCTTCATTTCCCGTTCTTGATCGACAACTCGTGTTGTCCTCAATCCTTTGATGTGGTGAAAGAGAATGTGTTTGTCGTTCATTTCTATTTGGTCCCTTTATTTGAGGAGTTTAATTATCATAAGCAATTTTCCTCTATTATTTGTTGGAGAGAATTTACTCACTTTCTGACAGAGAAATTCCAGCTTTGATTCTCCATCCAATTATCTCATTAAAAGAGAAACACATGCAATATTTCTGTTACTCTATGTCATCGCGTCATTACACGGTTTCATCTATGAAATAGTATCTCTATTACACATCATTTAAAGAGTCTCTTTAATGGGATTCAATTAATGATTTTTTCCATCTCCTCATCGTTGCACCGCAGTGCTGATGTGCCACTGCTCAAAAGTGAGGAAAAATAAATAAAATCACTTTTTAATTTGTTTTATTTCACATATGAAAGGTAAAAAAATTTACTTTTTCCATTGACCAATGTCAGTCGAGGTTAGGTCCTTCATAGGTAATGTTATTGTGCCTGGCTCAATGGTGCCCTTGAATTTTCAATCTCAAAAATCGTTTGTATGTTTCTAAAATTGCTCATTCATGCCATTTTAATTTTTTTTTTAAAGTTCCAAAAACAATATTTCACCCTAGACTTGAGCCAATCGAGGTTAAGAATTGCCTAAGGGAGACATGCCTTCAAGAGCTTAATGGTACTTTTATATTTCCAATATGAGTTACCATTTAAGAGTTATATTGATTTTATAATAAAATAATTGTTACTTAATAATTTTATTTACGGCCGAAATCTAACATGCATTGTTGGCCTGCGCTGAACAAAGATAGGATTTTCCTAAGAAAATAATTCCATAAAGAGCTCAACAGTTGTATCATATTTTCAATCTAAGTCATAGTTCGTGTGTTATAATCATTTTAAAAATAAAATAAAATAATTTAATTATTTTATTAAAAGTTATTCCATTTTTGGGTTCTCTTACTAGAGGCTTATGCCGACAAAAATTAAGCCATGCCTACGGTAAACTCTCCATCCTGAATGTAACAGTATCATCATATTTCTAATTTGGGCAGCTCATTAAGAGTTATTCAACTTTTTCAGGAAAACTGATCATGTGATCTATTAAAAACATAATATTTTTTGACGGATCCTTCCTAAGACTTCAAGCCTCTGAATCACACGATGTCTCAATGCTTGGTCTCAAAATAATTCCATTTAATAGAAATAATTACATAGAATTTCTAGGATATTACATTTATAAATGACCATAGAATTTTTTTATACTAATAAGGAATAGTGTTAGAGGGTTTAAAATCTCAAATTTTCATCAATGACATATGATGTGTATTGACAAATTATTTACTTTTGTGGTGTATATATTATCTATAAAACTATTTAATCATTTTTTCAGAAAATATAAGGAATTTATAAATCTCTCTCATGTTCTACACTTCATGGATTTAATAATTCAAAATATTATGAAATTATAATGTTGTTTAAACTTAATTAAATCTCATTGAAACACCATTTTAACCCAATTTCATTTCAATTGTATTTATACTAACTATTGAATAGAAATTATGATTTTTTATTCATTTTATTTTGAGTTCAATTTCAATCCCTCTATATCAAGAGGTTTTATGAAAAATATTCAAAATCCATCAAGGAAATTGATAACTCAAATAAAATTCCTTTTAGTTATGGTATTCTTTATTAAACATGTTTCTTACATTATTGACTCATTAAACTATAAAATTGAATTATATTTTATTTTCTCTTCCTCTATGGGGAAAAAATTTATATCCAATATCCTTCAATTATGAATTTAGTTCGCATAAATAATTCACAATGGTATGAATAATTCCCATTTATTTAGTGATATCTTTCTTCCATGTCAATATTTTTTCATCCCACCAACAGTCCCTTTTATATTTGGAATCCTAATTATGTTTTATATTATATATCCATAATTATTCAATTAATTTATTTTTAAAATTATACTTTATCAACCTGTTATATAATATGGTTTTCTATAAAATGTATTTTAAAATATAAAAATGGTCTTCTATTCCTGATCATATCTTTTATCATATACTCCACATTTCATCTAAAAACCATTATATACTTTTAAAATAAAATTTAATCAATAAAATTGTTAAATGTAATGGTTTTCCAAAAATTTCAATTCAACTTTCAAAAAATATCTTTTAATGCGACCTATAAATTTTTATTTTATCGGTATAATAGAAAAGTTTTTTAAAATCTATTTTATGATTTATCTCACCATATGAGAATTATAATTTATAAATCTCCATTTCCATTTTTTTAAATAGTGTCCAAATTGATTTTAATGATTTATTATTTTGAAAAAAATAAAATATTTCTACAATTTTCAATAGAAAATGTTTTATTTCAAAATTAATTATTGATTTTAAAATGGATTTAAAAGGCTTTTTATTTTAAGAGTGAATTATTTAGTGTTTTTAAAAATCCTTCATTTCTGAAAATTCATCTTATTAAAAACTAGATTTTTTAATGTTTAATATTTATAATGTATTATAAATATTAAAATATTACATTTTATAGAAAATATTTCTAGGAGACCTCGATCATTTTTAAAAGGGGTGATTTATTTTTCCTTTCAAATTGATTCATACAATAACTTCAACAAGTTTTTTTTCATCTATTCCATCATAATTTCATGTTACTTATGATATTCTAGTGATATCTTTTTATTATAATATCCATATTATTCCTATGGATGAATTATTGATTGTTCTAGGAATGTTTTTTCAGAAATCCATCTATTTTTACCCGGAAAATTCAATGATGTTGGAATTATGACTGCTTAATTTCAATTTTCATGGATATTCATTGGTTATTAATGGTTGGGGTCCTATATAACACTTTAATTATTTGTTAATGTTTATATATAATAATCTAAAAAAGATATATGGGAGCATTATCCCATGAAATAGGGTACATGGTAGTATTATCCAAAGAAAAATAGTACACTGGAGAATAATTTTTAGCCATACGACCTAAGAGAGAATTATCCCAAGCCCAAGGGAACACATGAGGACTATCCCTATCCCAATAGGGGTAAAATTGTGGTAAGTGAAAGACCAAGAAGTTAAATTGGATGTTTGATCGAGACTAATATGTGATGAATGTCTTGATTTATATCCTTGAAATATGCTTTCTATGCTAAAATTTAAGTTATACATATATGTCAAAAAAATTCTATATATATTAATCCAGAGATCATGTTTATTATCCCAGGAATCCACACTCTTTTTCCATGATATACATTTTATCCTTCTGTTTACATAAACATCTATCATAGCTTATGGAAATATATTTGTTTTTCTAACACCCCAATATTTCAAATGAATACTTTGTTAGATAGCATATACCATAGGCAACACTGAGTATAAGAAAACCATAGAAAATTATTATTTAAATATGACCATTATGACCATGCCTTTTAGATTGATGGGTATGAATAGGTAAAACCTTACTATGAAATATATATATATATATATATTAATTTTAGGCTCAATAGAAAATTATTTATTAGATATTAGTAAATAAACACTCAAATTTTTGTAAAATCAAATTATTTTTCAAAAAGAGATTTTCTTAAAAAATATTTTTTATTTCTTTTTAATTATGTATATTATAATTAATTTATATAAAATTTATAAACATTATTTCATAAATTGATCTTAATTTTTAAAATCATCATGTAAATATTATAATAGGCTTAATTTTTGATATTTTTTGGAATAGTTCGATTTTTCAATGAATAGTGTCAAATACTGATTTTTATTGAAAACATTATATTCATTTAAATTATTTACAAATTAAAATTATATTTTAGATTAGTATAAAAATTTAATTCGATCATAGTTATTTAAATTAATCCAATTATGGATTTTGAAATTAATTTTATACTTCAATTTGATAAGAAAAAAATTTACACAATAAAAATAATTTTTTTTTGAAAAAACTGTTTTTTGTCATGTTTTGTCAGTTTAATTTTATAAAAAATTATCCCAATTCTTTTTTTTCAATATTAAAAAATTTATTACATATTTATAGTCAATGATTCCAAATTTTTTAACTATAACACTTTTATTTTTTGAGTTTATAAATAGAATCCTCATAAAAATGTGTTCCCACAGTAAAGAGTAAATTGAATAATGAAGGTTAAAAATAAGATGAAAAGGACCTCAAAATGACCCCAACACATGAATTAGAGTTAATGGATGATTATATATCATATATAATCATTTAAAATTCTAATATATGGTCTTTAACCTTTCTCCATGATATTAAAAATTATATTGTTTTACATAAATAAAAGTCAAAATGTCATTATCATTGTTTTATTATCTCTAAATTTTACATAGTGATAAATAGAAGATATGTTCGATTAAAATAATTAATTTAGAATATAAATTATTATTTTTCATCATGTTAATTTATTTAAAATTTTCATTGATTGAAAAATTAACTTATATTTTTATGAAATATTAATGTAGTGATTGTGCAAGTAGTAGAAAAAATAATAAAATGATTTGAAAAACACTAAAAATAATATTATTTGGGTGATTTAGTGTCCCAAAAATTATTTAGAAAATAATTACTTATTTCTATTTTTAAATGTGTCTAGTTTTTTTAATATTTGTCTTGTTATTTTTAAATTCAAATTAAATGAATGTTGTAAAAATGAGAAAAAAGATATTTTGTAATATATAATATTTTAGTAAATGATTTAAAATTCATAAAAATATTATATTTTTTAAAATGTAATGGTATATGGTTTTAAAAATAATTCATGGTAAATTTATTGGTTCTTTATTTTATTAATACCATTATTAATCCTTAGATGATAAAAAACATTAATTTTATGGTGATTGTCAATAAGGATAACAGGGGTTAAAACTAAATGATAAAGGTGAAAAAAACCCAAAAAAATTAAAAAAATTATTTTATAATATGATTTACACTTATACTAATATAATCTTATAATAATATTAATTTAGATCCATTTTTAGCCAAAAAATATATAATATTAATTTAAAACTTTATGCAATTTCAGGATTTCCCCTCCCCTCAATTTTAAAAGGACACCTATCATTTCTACTATATACATCATGTTAAGAAATATATCTTGACCAAAACTCACTTATCACTATTCTAAAGATAATAATCCAAGTCAAATTTGGTCTTTCCCTTCCAAATTACTATTTGTGGTTCTATTAAGATGGGATCCAAATGAAGTCTACAGAAGAAGAGGTAATGGCCTTTACTGAGTCTTTTATGCTTATTTCTTCTTAAAAATCCTATTAATATGTTTTAACTGTCCTTAAATAATAAATTAAATATCATTAATTTACTTATATGTCATTCTGATTATGTGAGAATCATATTCCATCTCTTTTCTATCATACAAAAACTGAATACATCACTTGTTCGTACATACGACTTATCGTCTCCACATATCTATGTAATTAATTCTTCATCACCACATTAAATTGATGGTTATAAATATTTAACTATTGATTATAAATGATATTTTGTAAGTATATATTATTCTTTTACAATAAAATTATATAGACCTTTTCACCTTCCAATCCTTTGGAAAATGATAATCTGGTTTGTGCCTGTGGAAAAATTACAACCTCCGTGAAGTGATGTGACCCTTTTCTAATTTTTTCTTTATTTGGATGGTAATATGGATAGAATTAAAAAATATATCTGATATATCTGATATAGTAATTATTCTTTAAATATTATTTATTATTGAGCTTTCTTTTGTTCCATCTATCGAAAAGTGAAAAGAACATTCATGTGTACGGATGGTCTACTATCTCCATGAACTCCGTAATTTATTTTTTTCTTTCATTATTTTTAATAAATTACTGACAATCTATACATGTTGAATATATATAAAATTTATAACATGAACAATCATCTGGATATTATGATCCATAATAAGAAAGCATGGGTTGGAACTACCGAATCAAAGCATACATGAAAAATGATAAAATTAACACCAGACTTAATGATAATAATAAAATATTGTTAATAAGTGGGTGATAAAATGTAATAAATGTACAATATATGTTATTTTAGGCATTCATAAAATTAATATATGTAATTAAAAAAAATTTAAATTTATTATACATTAGTTTTAATAGAATTAAACTAAAAGTAAAAATGATGTAAAGGATTTCATCTAAATTTCAACTCCATGGAGATATATTTGGAATTATATGCCTATTTACATTATTTGGTGAATATATTACCCAATGGTGTTATTTTGCATGATTATATATTTATTCATTATGCTTAATGATTTAGTTCTAGTTAATATTTCAAAATGAATTTTTAAATGTAAGGCCACTTTTATTTCACTTCTGGATCAGGTGCCTTTTTTCGATATCCATATTATTCAAAATCATTTTACAAAAGGCCTTATTATTAATAAAATATTTATTAGGGATATTTTATGTTACCCTTGAATTTTTAAATGGATTTAAATTAATCATTCCAATTTTTTCCAAAAAATTAATATTTTTAACTTTTTTAATAAAAATTCAAAATAACTTTTTGTTAACCTATATGGTGTTAAGGGATTTTCATACCACCATTTTCATTTTTTTCACTTAATCTTATTATACATGTATTCAATTATTTACAATTAAATTATTTCGTAAAAATATTAAATGTATCATTTAAATTTTCATCTACACATTAAAAGAAACCACTTTTCTATAAAATCTAATTTTCTAATCGTCATCTCTTATATCTTGATAAATATCATGGATATTAGTTTTTATTGAAACATTTACTTTATTATGATAAATGAATATTAAATATCCTTCAAATTTCTATCATGGATATAATTATTACCTAAATTTTAAACCATATCTATATATTGTGTTTAACATTTAAATTTATTTGATTAACTGGGGATATATTGACCTTTTCTATTCCATAATCAATACAAAAATTTGATGATAAGGAATTTTTTCATGAAGTAAATAGATCACTTAATATATGTGGAATGTATTAGACCTATATTCAATGGTGGGTATTGAAATTTCATTCCCCCTCTATTTATTGACCTATCTACTGAGGAAAATTAGTAAGCTAGAATTAAATGGGTCTTTAACCATAGTTTTAAATTGTCACATCCTACGGTATGAATGGTAGTGATATCAAGATCTCTAAGATCATGTCATCTGATTGTATGAATTTACTTAATTGATAATTCAGTTATTGTTATCCATGAGATTAATGAATTAATATTATCCGTGGATGCAGTTATTTCTCTTTTAATGCCTAAAAGGAATGTTTTTTCAGTTATTTACTTTTAATGTTGATTATGAATTATTTACTCATGATGGTTTCCATTGCATATTACCCTTACTAAGATTGTGAGAAATCCCTTTTATTTGTTATATTTTCCATATGATTTTAAGAAGTATATTAGTAATAATATCAAGGATGTAAAATGTTTTTATACTATGTCTATTATATTATCAATGAAATGTAAGAACCTTTTCTGTATATGTTTATTCAAGACTACAAAACTATATGGTTCATTGGGATGTTATTACTTATATCTAATTCAATAATAATAAAAAATACAGTATATCAAGGTTATAGGAGTTGGGTTTATTATTGTTCAAATCATAAAATTATTAGTAGAAACCATAGGAACTAGATTTTAAATAAATATAGATAACATTATAATTATTATAATCACTTACAGTATTCGACAAATTTTTCCATTATATATATTTTTATTTTATGGTCCAATATTCATGATGATTATAATAAAACTACGTTTGATACATTATATAGTGATGGATCCTAATGGATGAAATGGAATACACACCCATACAAAAAGTAGGGATTTCCCTCCTGATAAATCCAATATAACTAGTATTGTAACTAAGTAGGTCCTGGATATATTAAGTCAGATTACTCATGTTGGGAAAAATAACATTGCTAGTATGAAAGAACCTATTATTCAACAGATTGATTCTCTTATATTGGATTGCTTCATGTGTTATAAGCCCTTATATTTTATTGTAACTAATAATACATTAGTATCTTATGAATGAATAAAATATATAAATGGGATATTACTAACATAGGGATATAATGAATGTGAAAAGTTTATTCTAGAAATTTATAGAATAAAAGGAAATTTTGATCTATGATGGTCATTCATCAAGAACAATAATGAGGATGAATAAATAAAAACATGTAATTGAAAATTTTTCAAGTATTTTAATCATGAAATAATTTCCTAATTTTGAATAAGATGATATAAAAATGAAATTATTTAATCTACTATATAAGTAAGATGATTGTATTAATAAATATGAAAAAAAAATTACAAGATTGGAATGGAATAATATAGACTACATATTCAATCTAGAAGGTAAGATTGATCTAGTCTTTGATGGGATTAATCTAATTTTCTGAAGGGAATTATTTTCAAATATGATTTCATCACATAATTATATGGTATCAAGTGACATCATAGTAGAAAAAAAAATCTAAGTTATAATTTTTAAAAGTAAATCAAGAGATGAAGAGGGTAAGAGAGAACCTAGGAAAAATAAATTAGGTGACAGAAAATAAAGGACGAAATATCACACATGTGATAATATGGGAAAGAAAACTGCAGCACTTTCATTAAGGGAATGGGAAATTGATTCATCTGTGGAGATAAAGTACATCATGATTTTGATTAAAAGGGTAATAAATAAACCTCTAATGTTCAATGACTCAAATCTAAATTAATGGGAATTTTTTCAATCCAATTTCATAATCCTCAAGGGAATATAGCATATAATAAACCAAGGGGAGAAGGCCCAACTTATCATATTACTACATCTGAAGTGGAATGCTTGATTTGATAGTGTATTATGATTCAAAAATTATATAAATTATTTAATCAATGGTATTTTGGTTATAATAATATTGACATATTTATGTATTGTGTTGTATTAATTGTATTTACGCATTTGAAATAATATTTTGAATGGTACATGGTGAAGGGAATGGTAACCATTACTATGCTCCTGATTTTTATTTAAATATTTTTAGTTGGGATACATAGTATATTGAAATAGGTATAGTAAATGGGATAGTATTAACAACAATGAAAATGATATGTTATTTGATTAAAATATAATGTATGATGGATTTTAATACATTTTTTGGATTTATAGAATATGTTTTGTAATTTCGAATTTTTTATGGAATAATAATAAAGAACATATTATGGAAAAAGTAATGTTTGTAGTGGTTTTATCGTGATTCATGATATTAGTATGTTTTAAGAGAGAATGTAGTAAATGTATTTTCATGTTTGGTATGTGACATTATGGGCTACATTATATTGGATTGGGAAAATGTCTTTATCACATACCTCATATTTTTTCTTTTTGATTGGTAATTTTTCATAGAGACATGTGGTTTACTCTTTATGAAATTGATTATTTCAAAATTTGGTTTTTATTTTTCAATTTATTTTTGTATAAATGGTGCTAAAAGTTAAGGTTTTCTAAATAGTTAAAAATAAGGAATATATTTTCATTATTTCATGGATCTTATGATCCGTTAAAAGTAAATTTCCGTGCTTCGGGAAAAAAATTCATCCTCAATACTCATAAATAGGAGATAAAATGAGATTATTGTAGAAATTGATTAAAATATAATATTATGCATGTTAAAAAAGTATATTTCTTAGCTTATATGGTAAAATATATTCCCAACGCTATGAAAATGATCTTGAAATAAAACTGTTATCCAATTACAATCATTTCTGATAAATTAATGGTCTTTTCATCCCTTATTGATTCACGATTTTGTGGTTGTTGACATTCTCGTAACCTTGTTCTCTATAAATATTTATTATTCTTTGGGAATTAATTTTATCATCCATTTCTATATATTCAATTCCCACTAATGCTTTAATATTTAGAAACCTAGTTTTTTTATTTCTATCTTATTTCTATTTCTCTCTTTTTATGAGGAATGTTTATCAAAAAAATTATGATGTCAGTTTATAATAAATGAATTTTCATAATTAAACCCTTTATTATTCAAAACAAGTTCAAATTATATGTACTTGATATTTTTTATTTTTAATATTGTAACACCCAACGATTTCCAATCAATAATTTGTTTGATGGTCTATACAACATGCAACCTAATTGTTAATAGAACTACAAAAATATTATTTAAATATAATTGTTACAAACTAGTGATTAAATTAGAGTGTATAAATAGGAATTACTGAATTATGATACAAATTTCATTTTAATCATAAATACAAACATAGTGATCATTTATTGACAATTAAACACTGAAAATTTAGTAATGTCATTTTACTATTCCAAAATACATTTTCATTAAAAATAGTTTATTTATTTTTGTGAAAAAAATATTATAAATTAGATATGGAAATTTTAGAAAATTTATTTTTTAAAAAAAAAATTCACTTTGGAATTAATATTATCAATATTAACTTTGGGTGATTTTTTAAAATATTCCAAAAAATAGTTTTTCAATGAATTGTAAAAATACTAATTTTTATTAAAAACAATATTTAATTTAAAGTGTTTATAAGGTGAAATTGATTTTTGGATTATTTATAATATTTAATTATTTCATATGGATATAAAATATAATAATTAGGGTTTTTAAATGAATTTTATACTTTAATTTAGTATAAAATACATTATAAATTAAAACATAATTTTCCTAAAAATAATTTTTTATCCCATTTTATCAGTTTAATATAAATTTAAATTACACCAATTAATTGTAATAATGAAAAATTGATTACATATTTGGAATTTGTTGGTCCAAATGTGTTAAAATCGTCCCTTTTATTTTTGGATTTTATGTATAGTAACCTTAGTAATTTATTTTACAAATAAAAACGGTAAATCAGGTTGATAATGTTAGAAATAAAATGATATAGACCAAAAAATGACCCTAGTACTTGAAATTATTTTATTGTTTGATTTAATATTATCCATAATCATTAAAAATATAATTTGGAAATGTTGTCCATGTTTCCATGGTTTTTACATTTTATATTATTTTATATAAAGAAATATCAAAATTGTCATTCTTTTTTTATTATTTGTAATTTTTTTAACTTGGAGGTAAAACGAGCATATGTTCGATTATAAATTTTAATTTTGAAATATAAATAATTATTTTTCACCATCGTAATATTTTTCATTTTTTATGAATTAATTACCTTATATTCTTATGACACACTCACGTAGTGATTTTGCAAGCTATATAAAATTTAATAAAATGTTTTCTAAAACTATAAATATAATATTATTTGAGTGATTTATAGTGTGTCACTAATAATTTAGATAATTAATACACATTTGAATTATTTTATAGGTTTATATTCAATTTAAATATTTTTTCAAATGTTATTAAAGTCAAATTAAATGAATAGTGATAAAAATGACAGAAGAAATGTTTTTTAATAAATATTATTTCATTAAATATTTTTAAATTCATAAAAAATATTTTTTTTTTACAAATTAATGGGATATAGTTTTTAAAATTATACATTTACTATTTCTGTACCTTTTATATTTTTATTCTATTGTTATTAACCCTTAAAAGGAATAAACAATAATATTTTGTAAATTTTCAAATGTGTCAACGGGGGTTAAAACTAAAAGATAAGTGTAAAAATAAACCAAAAACATGGAAATATTTAATTTTATGAGAGTATTTAGACTTATAATCATCTTATCATATAATTATATAAATTTGGATCCATTTGGGAATGAAAAATAATTAATATTAATTTAATACGTTATGAAATTCCATGAATACCTCTTCCCTCAATAATAAAATGATACCTATACAATCAATTCTTAAACAAAAATGAGCCATCGGTATTGAAAAAACCTTATAAATTAATCTAATAATCATTCTTATATATTTTCAAGATTTTTTTTTCACTTATAAAATATCAAGCCCAGTTCCAATTAGAAGTGATCTAAATGAAATCTATCAAAGAAGGGGTAATCGTATTTACCGACTTTTTCATGTTTATTTACTCTTATACATCCTCTTAATGTGTCAAACCCTCATAACATAATAAATAATGTATAATAAATACAATAATATATTATAATGATTATGGTACAACCATTTTTCCTCTCTTTTCCATCATATTAAAAAGAGAATATATCAGTTGTGCATACATAATGCTTACCATCTCCATGTAGCAGTGTAATTAATTTTTCATCACCATTTTAATTGGATGTTTATAAAGACGTAACTCATAATTACATATGATATTAATTACATAATTATGATTCTAGAACTCTAATATATTATAAAACACCAAACCTTACAATATTTTGGAAACCGATTATGTCACTCATGTGTACATATGGACTACAATCTCTACATAGTGATGTGATCTATTTTTCATTTGTGCTCTACATATATTGTAATAAAAATGCATTTAATGAATATAAATAATAAAAATGGTTTAATAATTATTCTGAAAATATTAACTATTATCAACCTTTCTTTCATTACATCCACTGAAAACAGAAAGCAATGCATATGCATACATACAGCCAACCTATTCCATGAATGGCGTAATTATTTTTTATCTCAATATTTTATAGATTATTTAATTAAATATATATATATATATATAATATGATATTTATACTATTAATAATATTATTTATATGATGGACCATAATAAATGTATAAGTATCAGAACTATGAATCAAAACATACATGAAAAATGAATAGGTTAACACTTGAAATAATAATAATAATAAATGATTGTTAACAAATGGGTGATAAAATTGTATAAATTGATCGAATATGATATTATAGAATTTTTTATGGTTCCTTCATGTAATTATAATACATATATATTTAATATAGTGGAGGTTAAATCATGTTCAACTAATGGGAATCCTCAGGTAAAGGATTTTTTTCTAAATTGATACTAAATTGAGAAATATTTGGTATTGTAGGCATATTTACATTATGTGGTGTATATAATGCCAGTTTGTGTTATTTTAGATTAATATATATTTATAAATTATGATTTATTATTTAATTGAAGCTGATATTTCAACAGTAATGTTTAAAAGAAAAGATAATTTTATTAATCTTCTTGATCATGTATATTTTTCATCCATGTCCATATTTAAAAAAAATTATTTTATTTTATTAATAAATGAAATATTAAATAACTTTTATGTCACTATTGAATATTTAAATGGTTTGAAATTGATATTTTTACATTTTTCCCCAAAGGGTTATTTTCAAAAAAAAATATAAAAAATCATAAGGAAATTTTTTGCATATGTGGGGTTAAGGGACTTTCCTTCTACCATAATCATTTTATGCCATTTACCATCATATATAATTTTTCAATGGCATATAAAGAAACTATTTAATAAAAA
The DNA here is from genome assembly GCA_963277665.1 of Viscum album. Taxonomy (NCBI): domain Eukaryota; kingdom Viridiplantae; phylum Streptophyta; class Magnoliopsida; order Santalales; family Viscaceae; genus Viscum; species Viscum album. Next base: position 1,527,675,431 of record OY728120.1, on the reverse strand, counting down.
ATTATTTAAAATTTTTCATTTTCTGTTTCATTAATTCTTTAAAATAATTGATTTTACTAAAATATATACTTTTTTGATGGTCATCTCCCATCAGTTGATTAATATCATATATATTAAATTTATCTTGAATAATTCACTTTATTTTGATCATTTAACATTAAATTACCCTTTATTTTTCATCCAGGATGTTATTATTTCATAAACCATATAATATATCTACATAAAACGTTTTACATTTAATGTTATCTAATTGATAGGGGAAATTGTTATATTTTTTATTCATCACTCAATATAGATATTTATTGACAAGACAAATATTTAATGAAATAAATCAAACATTAAATATATGTGTAATTAATTGGTAATGTAATTATGGGTGGAACCCAGATTTATATATCCCCTTGATCCATCAATAGGTCTCGTGAGAAAAAAGAGTAATCTATCATAAAATGTGTCATTTAAAATTGTTTTAAACTACATTGTTGAATGGTCATGATGATGGATATATCATGATGTATAAGATCAGGATATAAACTTTTATTCATTTTATTTATAGATAATTTAGTTATTCACATCCATCATATTACTACAATGATGGTATCTATAGATTAATTTTCTGCTTTGATATTGTTAAAATGGATTGTGTTTTTACTTATTTAACTTTCCATTATGATTTTTCATTATGTAATCATTATAGTTTCATTATACATAATCCTTACTAGGAATATGAGCTCACCCTTTTATTTTTTTGGTTTACCTATAACATAATGAATGATATTATGACTTATATCGAGGTTTCAAGATTATTTTGATCCTATGTATTTTATATTTCCATTTTAATTTGTGAATCATCTATTATCCAGTTCTTCAAGAATACAAAAGTGTTATTTTCTTTGGGATTCCATTACTTATATCTAGTTCCAATGTAATAAAGAAGACACCAATTATGGGTAGTTGGATTTGGTTATGTTAAAATTTTCATATTCCTTTTAATAATATATTTATCACTGGCTCATATTTTCTCAAACTCTTATGAATTAACCCATGATGACATGTTGATGAGTTTATCCCTTACTAATAATTTAAGATCAACCCTTTATTTTCATTCAATTCCCTTTGTTATGAAGATTATTATAACTTATGAGATGTCTGTAATGTACTATCTTGATATTTTAAAATAATTCTATTATGTCCAATAACATGTATGACACACAACACCAAGAATAAACGAATCATAAAATATTATATTTTAAATATGACTTTTATAAACTATCTATAAAATTGGGGGTATTAATAGAATTAAATTATTTTTAATTATATATATATGTGATAATAAATACCAATTTATTGATTAATTATTAATAAATAAGAACTCCATTTTTAGAAAAACCATATTTTTTCTTCAATGATGTGTATTATTAAAATATGTTTCCTTATAATTGTAATTTTAATAGAATAATATAATTAATTTCTAGAACTTTTATAAAAAAATTTCTTGAATAAAATATAATTTTTGAAATCAGAATTTAAAATTATTCTATGGTGAAATTTTGAAACTTTTTTGAAAAGATTTATTATTCACTAAATATTGTAAATACATATTTTTAGTAAAAATGTTTTTTCTTTTAAAACATTTCAAAAGATAAATTATATTTAGGAAAAAAATTCCAATTTCATTATTTATTTTCATTAAAAATAATTCAAATAATTTTTTTAAATGAAATTAATACTTTCAGTTAGTATTTAAACATTTTTATTTTAAAAATAGAATTTTGTAAAAAAGTGTTTTCCCCATGTTTTCCCATTATTTTGAAAAATGGATTCTATATTTGAATAAAGAGGCCTAAATTTTAAAAAATGACACTTTTATTTTTAGCCATTTTGAATATTAACTATATTAATTTTTTTACCATGAGAAATGGTAATTCGTCTCATTTTGGGTCAAAAATGATTTGATAAAGACTATAAATTGACAATAACCCTTATCGTAATTTTATTTTATGAGTAAAAATCATCCATACAAATAAAATATTCTTTTATATTACCCCTTTCCCATTTTTATGTGGTTATTAACTTTATAATATTTTATGAAAATAAACGTAAAAATAGCCACACTCTTATTTCTAATAATTATATTATTTTTAACATAGCGATAATGAGAAGATATGTTCAATTATAAATAATATTTTCAAATAAAAAATGATTTATATTAATCTTGGTAGTTTATTTCTATTTTTTATTGAAGAAATTATTACCTTAGATTCTTATGCAATGTCGATGAAACAATTATTAAATTAATAGAAAAATTAAATAAATGAGATTAAAATTATTACGAGTACTATAATTTGAAAAAATAAATGTATACCTCAAATTTTATAGGTAAAAATAACTTTTTATGTATGTATTGAAATATTTTATTATTATTTAATTTATTGTCTTGGTGTTTTCAAATTCAACATGAATGAATAGTTCTGAAATTGACATTATTGATATTTTATAAAAATGATATTTTATTAAATGTTATAAAATTTATAAAAATACAATATTTGTGAAATTGATTATTATATAGTTTGAAATATCAACCAACTTCCATTTATGGGCCTTTTTCAGTTTATAGTACCTATCTGGACCCTAAAATAGTTGAAAAACATTAATTTTATGGTATGTTTGAAAAGGGTTATGGGGGTGGTTAATACCAAAAGACAAGGGTAAAAACATATTCAAAACATGCATTAATTTTATATGATGGGAATATTTAGATTCATAACCCTTTTATATTAGAATCATATATTTTTTTTTATCTTTTTTTTACATCACAAATATTTTATTTTAATTTAATATTTTTTGAAATTCCAAGAGTGCCCCTCCACTCTCTTATAAATGGAAACATACTCTTCTCATTTCATCAAACCTCAATAATGTTTTAGTTGAGTCAATAAATAAACAAATAAATTTATAATAATAATCCCCACATTCTAAATCTATTATTTTTGTAAAAATACTAATCATAGAGGGCTTAACGAGTAAATAAATGGAGGTTGTCTGAAGAATAGGTACAGTTCTTAACTGAGTTTTAAAATTTTATTTCATATTACCACCAATTATAACATTCTCAATAATTAATAAGATAATAAAATGTATAATAAATTTAATAGTGTGTTATTATTTTAATTTAATAACCAATATATTTCTCTAACCTCTATCAAATTGGAATGAAATCCATCATTCGTTCGTACGGCGGACTCTCTCCTTACTGACCGATGCTATTCATTTTCCATACCCACCTCTCAAGACTAGTTATAATGGTGGAATTAAATTAAAATATGATACATATGGCCTATTTATATTTATGATAAAATAATATATCATTTAATTTTTACATTTCTATTTAATTAAAAATGATAATGTCGTTCCTGCATAAGGGTAGGCTACCACCTCCACAAAGTGATGTGATACCATTTTCATCACCACAACACATGGATGATTTGTATAAGTTTATTTAAAAAATAAATATGGTATTTATGATATTATTATAATTATTATATGATAAAATAATACTTTCTTTCTAAAATGTCCATTTAAAAATGAAAATCCTACTCATGCGTAAGTAGGACCTACCATATCCATGATTGTAATGTAGTTAACTTTTCAAAAAAAAAGTTATTGGTTTTAAAAGTAAAATTTAAGTATAAAAATTATTTCTATTTCATGAATTTAATATAAAGAAATTTGATATTTAAAAGGGATTTTTTCTAAAAAACCTTATGTCGTCTCATTTAGATGGATTTATTTTAAATTAAATTCATCCAATTTTATGTTTGAAATTTGTAAAAATGGGTTCCAGATTTTTAATTAGGAGGTTAAAATTTGGTCATTAGTTCCCATTAAGTTTTATTCATTAATAATAGTGACCAATGTAATGTTTGTTACCTTGATAAAGGGTAAATTGAGTAATTTATGGTCAAAAATAACATGATAATGACATGAAATCGATCTAAAAGAATGCCTTAATTTCATTTTATTAGAAAATTTCTTCCATAATCATCCAATATTCTATTATATAACATTATTTTCCTTTTTATGAGACTATGAAATTTATAATATTTTATATAGTGAAAAGTAAAAAATGGTACACTATTTGTTTTAATAAAAAGAATATTTTTCTACATAGGGATGACCAGATTATATGTTCATTTATAAATTGTAATAGAACATATAAATTATTTAAATTCTTCATTGTAATTTATTTTTAAATTTTATAAAAAAAATAAAAACATTAAATTATTACACAATGTGGACACGGTAATTATTCAATTAATGTAAGAATTAAATAACAGATATTTAATATATAAAAATTTATATAATTTTATACAATTAATGTTACCTAATAATTTTACAGATCCATATACCATGATAAGGATGTATTAAAATATCTTAATCAAATTTTTTATGATTTAAAAGTCAATGTAAATAAATAGTTAAAAAATTTACAAAATTGATGTTTTATTATAATTATATTTTATTAAATGGTATAAAATTCCTCAAAATCTTATCATATTCCCAGTAATGATTATATGGTTTAAATTATCAAAACCTTTCCATTTTTTGGCCTTTTTAATTTATAATAAAAATCATGACACTCAAAAATTGAAAACCTTATTATCATAGTAAGTGTGAAAAGGGTTAATGGGGGTTATAACATTTCCATTTTTTGTGCCTTTTTTATTTATAAATATCATATATTTTTAATATAAAGGGGTTTATATTTCACTCCATATAAATTTATTATGTTAAAGATTTTATATTTAAATAAATAAATAATGTTCAAATTTATTTAATTATGATATTTCTATAACAAATATTTAAATATAAATTGTTTGTAATTATATTATATATGAAATTTTAAAAAATATTTCTCTCATGAAAAACATTAGGAAATGCACATTTGTTTAGTTTTAATTTCTTAATTAAATTTTTTGAGATAAAATTTTTATAATTAACTTATGTATTATGTATTTTATGTGTTAAAAAAATTATTATAAAAGGAATATCATGTATATAAATAATTTCATGTGAGTTATGACATAAGATATAATTACATTCAACCGTGAATATGATTTTTTTCATGTAATAAAATTGAATGTGATTTTTAGTTGTAATTTATATATATTTGGTGTAATGTTTTTATTTAAATTGAGGTCTATTTTAAGTTTTGACTCAGAGATAGTGATTATTAAGGAAAGACTTCTCAAAAACATGAGGGATTATGCATTGTCTTAAAAAGTTCATATTGGATTCAAATCACTCCATGCATTCTCTTGCATGGATTTCTATTTTTTAATTATTATAAACCATTATTTTTTTTTCAAATACCTTATTTATGGGATATAATAAGATATATGTGAATATAATTGGTATGTATTTTTAGGTAAGAAACACATGTCCTAAAAATTTTAAGGTGTTGTACATTAATATTTTTTATATTTATTAATATGTTTAAAGGTATAGGAAAATAAATACTATATTTGTACTTAGACAGAATATAGAAATAAAATATAGTGAGTTTTTAATCCACTTAAAAATACTATTTAAAATATTACTTATAAGGAAAACACATTTCATGACATCGATCATCGAAATTATTAAGTTTTCCATAGATTAACTTCATTAACGAACCCATGTTATGGGTGACCCTTGTATGATTCTATGTTGGTATTTTTTGTAAGATTTTGTTCATATATAGCTCGAAAACACTAAAATCTTAGATAAAATAAGAATAGTGTTAGGATATTCCAAATGATAGATTTAGGAAATGACTATTCAACACGACTATCCAATAGACATATAATATAATATTGACTTAATAGTCTACCAAAATAACTAATTTATTTTAGAAATTATAAAGAAACCCAAAGATTTGTGAAATCTATATCATGGAAAACTAAAGTATATTATATAATTTAGTGGGGAATTATATAAATGAGAACATATTTAATTAATATCTATATTATATTATAGTAAAATATTATTCTACTTTGATAAAAAATATTTTAGAGAAAATATAATCATTATCATCGATTTGAAATTGGGATGAATTTTTAAAAATAGAGTCTTAATGGAAGAAACATATTATACTAGTATAAGAATATACAAATTATTCTGAAACAAGAATGAATATCTTTATATTGGAGGAAAAACTTCCTAATAATCCTTTAACTCGTGACGATTGTTATAAAGAGAATTATTCCATTAGGAGAGATAGTAATGATTATTTTGGAATCTCTATATTGATTCTTAACTTTATAGATTTCAAAATTTAGAATAAAAAATTGTATATAATTTTTTTGGGGATGAAATACAACATAAAAAATATATATCAAGATCAAACATGATATGTGAGATATGTTTCTTAAAAAAAATATTTGGGTGTATGATGATATAGGGTAGTTTCGATTTAACTCATGTACACTATATGATTGAGAATATAAATGAATTAGCGATACTAGGGTTAGTAATTTAGGTTTAACATGAAAAATATTTCATTTACTAATAATTACCAAGGTCTCTAATATTTTATTATGAATAATATCTTGAATGTTCTCAAAAAAAGGTCACCAATTATCCTCAATTTGTTAGGGATTACTAAGAATGACATGGGAGGTCTATGCTTGGGTTCCATAATTATCGTACAAAATATAAAGAGTAAAAAAAATTTCATGAAACATAAGAAGAGTGTTAAAGTATATTCCACACTAACTTGTAAACTAATGAATGTATATTTTAAGGAAAGACAAGGTTCATATTATATGAATCATAAATACTGAAGGTTAAAAAATCTAGAATACTTGAAGGGGTGAATCAAAAATTATAGTGATTCCAAAACATATTTTGTCATTATATATTTCAAATATACTATTATAAAGGGTTTATGATACCAAATTTACATTATAAAAATGTTATAAATATGTATATAAGTTTAAATTTGATTTGGAGTTTATGGATACAACATGAAATTCTCATTATAATATAAAACAATTCTTAATACCTCTAGGATTACAATTCAATGTGTTACTTTAAATCTACAAAGATTTTTTAATAAATTACGTGTGTTTGCCATCTCTTGTTATCTAATTTGAAAAGGGGGTTATTTTTAAAGATATAGTTTTTATGGAAAATATTTGGTGATAACATTGATTCACAAGGTTAATAATTTATCTATTTCATTAACATGTTCAAATAAAATATAAGGATAAAAAATTCCTAGACAAATAGTGTACATAATACATTTGATATAATATTATATAATTAGTTTAACCACATAACAGAAACCTATTTTAAATTATAAAATAATATTTTTAGGTTTTTTCTCCAAACTCATATAATTCTATATAAAATATAGTAGTTAAATTATTATTTATAAAATATTATCATAAAGGATATAAACATAATTTTCAATCTTATGGAATTAGGTTTTTTATATATATTTTAGAGAAAATATAATTTCTAATTGGTGAATGGGATTTTGTTTGAACTTATATGAGTAAAAAATATTTTAGATATAAGATTATACATGTTATTTCAATATGAAATTCACTTTATATAATAAAAGTGTTTAGGGTAATTTAGTAATGAATGATTATATTATAAAGAGTTATATTTATATTTAATACCAAATGATCTCAAAAGAAAGTTTAATAACAGAAAAGTTTAAAATATTAATATGAAGAACATATAAATATTTTAGAGTAAAAGAAAATAGTTGTTACTGACACCATTATAGTGTATTTTATTAAATAAAGTTGTTTTAAAATATGTTTTTTGAATTTTAGTCTCAATATTAGAAAAAACATATTTATTTATATTTATTAACTCATTATAATACTTTATTGGGATAATTTTTTTTATGGTCACATAGACCTATGGTAGAAATTATAGTTTGATGTATATTTTTTTAACAAAACCATCAAATTAAGTAAAATATAAGGCATATATGACATTATATAAAATGGGATACTATAATATTGACACATATACAATATTATTTTAGTATTCTAAAATGATTTTAAGAATATAAAATATGTCATGTTATAAAATAGTAAGTGTCCACTTTATAATTATTTCATGTTGTTTAGAAAAATTTCCTCAAGTAAAATGATTATTTACCTCTCAAATTATGACTTTGAGTTATTCGTAAACAATATTTATCAAGTATTATTATATATTTTTTTTAAAAAAACTAATATTTTTATGGGTTATGATTAATATATTTGAGATTCACCCATGAGGAAATAAAGTATATTTGTGTGTTGGATACCCCACCACGTAAAGTATATGAAGTATCACACATAAGATCATTGGTTTACTAAGGTTACATGTTTAATATTGGATCCAAATATATATAGTTTAAAGATTCCTAGAATAATAACCATTATGCATTTATACCTTTATTAAACCAACCAAATGTTTGGGATAATAAAGGATTGGTTAGGTACATTATTGATCATTTCATCTGTTGAGTTTTTACCAAGATGGGATTTTCCCATCATATAATGATTATTACATCTCCATATTTAAGGTAAATGGAATTAGGAAAGATATATCCAAACCTATATAAGGTTAATTAGATATTAAAATCTATTATAATTATATAAATGTGAGGCACCCATTTTTTGGGTAAATTACAAGTAATGTGTTCATCTATCTAATATGTCTATACATGGATAATTGAGAACATATGAGTATGTTTGTTGTATTTAAATACAATTGGTATCATATTTAATCATTTTCTTATATAAATTACTAAATAATTATTCATAATTATATACAACACCTTTACTGTGAACAAGTATGGAGATACAAGTGTTTTGTAGATATCAAAAAAGATCCTTTTTTTAGTTTTAATGTAACTAATACATTTTAATAAGAAAATTTTTATATACAATTAAATATTATATAATTCATAATTATTTTAAGGGTATAAAAAAATAAGGGGTTAAACATTAAAAATATGTTATTGAGGATAATTGTTTATTAAAAAATGTTGGTAATAAACTTTAAGATCCACCCTAAAATCATTTTGGATGATATATAAAATAATTTATGGACATATTTTCACATGTTATTACATATTTGGTATCATGTTGGGAAAATGGATGGTGATTTTTTAAATGTGTTTTGGAAGATATCCAATAGTATTTATTGACATAATTTCACAAGTTTTTATATAATATCTAACATTAGGTGAAAGGTTGATAACATTATGTGTGTTTGGTAAAAGTGGCAGATATTTAGAAATATTCACAAAATCAAAAAACATGGTGGGGTGCTTAAATTATATCACGATTTTTTTGTATCAACCATAATGTAATAAGGGCCCCAATATTATGGTTTAGGGTATGTGAATTATTTTTTTATAAGATAACAAAGAACATTGTAATATTATTCTTCTCATGATATCAGGTTTCATGTGATCACTCTGTGATAATGATTAAAATAGTTTGAATTACTAAATCAATTTTTTTTATAATAATCCAATGGATCACAAAATTAGGATTATATTATATTGTTATGAAACATTTGATAATCATCTCATTGATAAATAAATAATTTAAAAAATAGAATTTAGATAATGTTTCGTGAAAATATATATAAATATGTAAATTTTTATAGTCTCTTTCATTTATAGATGATATTCATTATATGAACCAAATCCCTCTAAATCTAATTTTCAATATGCCTTTTATTGAAGTTTTTATTAGACTGTGGTTTGAGAGAGATGTTTCCCAAGTGTTGGAAGACATAAACATCTAATGTATTGATCACAGAGAAATTTATCAACTCTTTTCACCAATATACATGTTTTTTTATTAATTAAGTTGTTCTAGATCCCATAAGTAAAAAAATTTCATTATATATAAAATTTGAGTAATTCGGTGAAAACCTGGTGAAATTCACAAACACCTTGTGAAAAAATGGGCATCATGTGTATATTATTATCAAAACATCACATACATTGATAAAAACATAAAAAATTTATTGTTTTTAGAATTAATTGATCATTATAATTTAATTAATTCAACTGGATCTAACGTCGAATCCAATTTTATGTGTACTATAGAACAAAACTAATAAGATCAACATCTAGGATAGATAATTCTCGTCACATACGCAAAATGGGACATATGTTGTGATTTATACCTCTAAATATGTTTATTACACCACTATTAAAAATTTATTTCAATGTAACACATTAGAAAAAAAATATCATGTCAAGATCTTATTCCTATTTTAGTATTCCATGCTTTTAAAATAGTGAATACAATTTTATCATGAACAATTAACATATAAAATAATTTCATGAATTATTTTCAATCCAAATATCAATAATTTTCATTAAAAATATACCAAACCACATTCTTATGGTATTATAAAATATATAGTGAAATGAAAGGATTTTGATGTTTCTTATTATCCTCCACATCATCAATGGAGTGATAAAATCTTTATGATTACCAAGAGAGGAACCCTGATATCAATCATTGGTTTAAACTTGTAATAATTTGAATTATATTATAATTATTTGATTTTATACATCTGTTTTCTTATATTATTTTTATTTTTTAGTTTTTATTTTTATTTCACAGTAATAATAAAAGGATCATGTTTTGGGGAACCAATTCATGTATTTATTCAAGACCTCATTATTTGATTAATTTTCTTCCTCAAGAATAGTGTTTTTATGGAAAATATCTATTAATTAATTCCATATGAACACCCTTATGATATTTTACATATATTTCATGGGAACATGCCCCAAAAGATATAAATCTAGATAATTTGTTGAGTTATATATATGATGAAATTAATAGTTCAAGTTCGAATATTTAACAAAAATCATTAAATATTTTTTAATAGATGGTGAATCGTTTATGCGACTTTGACTAAACGTTAATAGGTATAATATTAATAAATCACTTGAAAATATTATTTTAAAAGTTAAAAATTATGAATTAAATGAATTATCCAGTTCCATAAAGGTTATAATAGATTATAATCAAATGAATTTCTGGGGGTGATCACACTTTTGAAAACCCATTCCATTCCCTCACATTAAATTTCGTATTTCTTCTTTATGACATGAATTTGAACTCCAAATTCTTATGATAACATATATTTTTCCATAAAAACCCTTATTTTTATGATATTTAACTATGTATCTATTGAGATATTGAAAACTATTCCTATTATACTGCAAAAATGATGGTGAAAATTTTATGTTTATGTATTCAGTAGCCTCATAAAATTATGTCACCATTTCTAGGGTGGCAATTCAAAAAAATTCCTTTATCTTCATTCACTAAATATTTCTTTATTATTTCGTTTTCTAAAAAATATAGTTTTCCATTTCCTTATTTCACTTATTCATGTTATTTTTTAACTCCTTCCCTTTTTATTTCTTACATTCACTCTGTATGTTAGACTTTTTTTATACTTTTCATGTGAATTTAAAACAAATTAATGAAATCTATAATGCACTAAAATTTCGCTTCTAATTCAATAATAAAAATAAAATATAATTTATATACATTCTAAAATTAAAATGACTATCCACTTACACCATAATTCAACCATGGTTTGGAAATATTAAAATATTCGTGTACCCATTATGGAATCTCAAGAGGACTCAAACCTACCCAAAGTTAAATTATAAAAAGTCAATACTGGATATTTTAGGATATTAAAAGAATTGAAAAAAATATAATGAATTTTACCAACCTATGTGAATCTACACCCTTATAAGGTAGTTAACATTCAGCTGTGATCGATCCTCACAAACCTCATAAAAATTTACATTCTCTTTGTAACTAAAATTTACACAAACAACTCAAGTTGTTTTATATAAAGTGATTGATCATGAAACCCAAAGTTATTTTATGGACATTATTAATTTTTTTTAATTTTATTTTTTCTATTTATGGTGTAGTGAAAGGATATTAAATTTATCCTCTTAGTAATATTACATTTTTTATTGCCCAAATGGATTATTATTAATAATATGATTCCAACAATCCATATTGATTATTTTGGAAATGAAATATGTTTAATTTCATAATCCCATTAGGAAATAGTTCAATATTAATAATATATATTTAAAATTGTTGAACACATGTTTCCCTACCATCCATATAAACAATAATCACATAATTCAATACTTCTCATTGGACTTCCCCCCATAGATCTTGGTATAATTGATGATGGAGTTGGTGGTTATTTAGAAGATAAAACTGAACTTCCATAAGTTAATTGAAAGAAACCATGGTTCAAAATACAAAACATCATGGGCACGGGAAATAAACACACTCAAAGTGTACATTAGGTAATCCTTTATCCCTTATAATAAAAGGTGAATAATATACTGGATAAAATTACTACACTATTAAAAATATTATTATAAGATTAAGGAATATTTATTGGGAAAAATTTTTAAAGAAGAACCGCATTTTATGCAATGTAATTTATAAAAAAAATAATAATTTTACATGTTAAGAACAAACACAGTATTGGATACGAGAAAATTCAATATATCCTAACAATAAATTGTATTACTAGTGAATAGATATTCATACAACCCATCAACTGTCCAAGAATTTCCCAAATCTTCTTCCGAAACTAGAACCATGCCTTGATGATATGGTGATGTGGGATTCACCAAACCTCTAGTTCTACTAGGCCACACAATTAAAAATCCAGAACCTGAATACAGAAGTGGAATAATTGGAAAAAAATATTGGATAAATCATGATTCATGGTTTCTTAGAATTAACATTATAACCAATTTCTAATAATAACGTCAAATGCGATCTGTATTTCCTTACACTTCTTATTGATAAGGATTTATCTCCACTAAAATATTATTATTCTAATTTAAGTATAATCTTTAAAAACACATATTCCCAACCACTAAAAAATTAATATAGTGATAAAAAATAAAAATGGTAACAAATTTATCATTAAGAATTCCCTTGATCATTTTATTACTCTTACATTTCCCCTATAATATTCATTAACCATGAAATAATTTGATAACCATTTTGGTAAAGGTGCAATAAATAATTTTAAATATTTATATGTTAACATTAATCTATTAGATATAGTCAAGAAAATTTTTCACTACATAAATTTTCAATAAGATCCTTGTACCCACTGGTGATGAAAAAAATGGAATTACGTAGAAAACCCTGTAAGGAATTGTTTATCCTTGATACAACATTCATTTCTGACTTGTAATAAGGATCCAATAAAATTTCTATTTACATTCATGATTGGGGATACATTATTTTTTAATGAAATTATTTATATATGAACCTCTATTAATAAAAATAATCCATTTATATCTATATTTTCATAGCTTTAAGAGATTAAACTAATCATAATTGTCTTGAAAATTATAAAATATAGTATTACACACTCTACTAGAGTGACTAAGGTAATCCTCATATGAGTGATTAATTTAATCTTCCCTAATTACTGGTATATCATTTATATGGAAGAAACATTTACCCATGTACATACTCCTCTATTTCGTAGATCGTAATTTTTTAAAATTATGAAAAAAATATTCATTAATATTAAAAATGAGACATTTTCTAGGGATTTTGTGAATGAAAAGTCAAGATTTAATATTCTTGATGTAATGGAACGCACAATTGATGAGTACCATATGATTGTTTTCTAGTTTTTTGGAATTTATTCCTAATAATAGCCACACAAAATTATTTCATTAACCCTAATTATTATAATTCTTCATTATCATAATTTCTTTACTTTAGGTTTTAATTCATGTTTTAGGTGTTCTAGAGGTTTTGTAGAACATAATTTTTTATACTTTTTATTGATGAGTGAATTATTCATAAGTTACACATTACCATTTATGATTTTTTATATATTATTTCTATTTATTCACAATCTAAAGATAATAATCACAATTATATGGATAAGTTCAATGACCTCAACCCCCCCCCCCACTAATCCCACCCTCAATCAAAAAACCCTCATATAGGATTTGAAACACTTCACCCTATTTTTAAATATTACTATAAAGTGGTTGTTGAACAGTTAAATGTTTTAATTAATAATAACCTCTCCCAATATTAAGAATTAAAATTATTTTACCTTTTTGGGAGAGTTTTAAAAGCCTATATTATGGTAATTAGCCAATATTCCAAGGATTAGTTAATTTATTTTAATAATTCATAAATATTTTAGAATATTAGGTTGGGACCATTCATCATGATCAAGGTTAGATAAATACCACCCTCCTTGAAAGGGTACAAATAGATTTGATATAATTATTAGTTGTTGGAATTGTCTATCCTATATCTCATAGAAAATTATTTATTTTAATGATAATTATGAAAATAAAAATAAAATAACGTTATATTAAAATGATAAGAATATATTTTTTCTTACATATCTTATTTATTACCATAAACATAACTAACCCATGCAAAAAATTAATTTAATCCGAAAAATTGATAAAAATTATAGAAAGATGGGATGTTAAGTCTCCTTTATTTTATCTTGTTGGAAATTTGAGTTATTTTCATATCCATATAGCCCTTAGGGAAAAAGAAAAACTAAATTTACCAACATATTTAGCACATTTTCATATTTTAGGATGAAATTTTCTTTATATAATTTATAATAACTAGTTGTAACAAACATATATATTACACCATTTTACATGAATATTCATTACCTATCATATAAATCAAAACCAATTACATATAGGTTTAATGTCTCTAGATATCAGATATATAACCAACTTATATTAAAAATATTCATCAACATCTACCACAAATACTCTCCACACATAATTCCAGTATAGAAATATTAAATATAATACATATATTCTTTACCTGGGGATTAGAAACAGAATGAAGACTTAGATCATTGTCATAGAAATGGGTGAACAAAATAGATATCAATCAATTATCATACGTGGGAATAATATAAACATATTGGTGTGTTCATATAATCTTGGTACATAAAAATAACATAAGGAAGTCATACCTAATAAAACATGGTTTATAAATCATGAATCATGAAATAAGGCTTTGATATAACATGTGAAATAATGAAGAGTCATGTGGATTCATTGGAAAATTATCCTAGTTCATGAAAAAATTATATAAGAATGTGTTATAATATTTTTATTTTTAATAAAAATGTCTAAAATTACCAGAAAATAATTTCATATGTCAAAACTCACATCCAATACCTTCATCACATATTTCGTACAATTCCTTAGTGAATTTGGTTCACTTCACATTCCCAAGCACATAGTGAATTGGGAACACTCATCAGTCCCATGTAAGTAATCTTGGGATATATAAATCACCACTAAATGCATTATAGGGCTATATAATTTCAATCCTACTCATAAAATAATGAATAATTATTCACAATTATGTCATAAGAGAAAATTCATAATTCCATCATATCTAAATTAAATAGTTCCGAAGAAAATCGTTTCATGAAAATTTATATAAAACATGATAATAATTTATCCAAGGAAATAATTGGATTCATTTATTAGATAATATCCCTTGGGAAGAATAAAAAACATTAATGGATTTTGACATAGATAAAAAACTATTGAATAATATTATATAACTATTTGAAAAATAATTAGTAATATCCTATACAGTTTAAATAACATTTATTTTAAAGAGGAAAAAATTATAAATAAATGGTTTAATAAAAATAACGATAAATTAATTAAAAATATGTTATATGTATAATTAAAACATGGAATGTATGTGTAATTAACCATCTTCGGTCAACCTTCCATGTTACACAAACAGGTCCTCACAAGCACTATGGTATAAAAACATATCAAAATCAGAGTGGTTTCACAATTAAGTAAAAATAAATAAGTAAGGTAATATAACTAATAATATATAATGGTGTTCCCAAACATTGTACCACTATTCTAAATAAAAAAATAAATTCAATTAAAAAAAATTTAAATGTGATGTAATAAATATAAACAAATAAACTCAGTTTTAAACATTCAATATCTTGATGAATAAAAAACATGTAAATGAATAAATATTATCCCAAGTTAAAATATATCTAAGGGAATTGTTTGATACATAATCATCCCAAAATAAACAATAATCCCAATCCACTGAAAAATCACCAGCAATTAATCCAATGTAACAAATAAATCCAAAATTTTCCATCGGGAGACCATGAAAACATAATATAACAAGTGATCAAAAACTAGGAACATATCATAGAAAAATAATAGTTTCACACTCATAAAGGAATGTATATATCATGTGAGTTAATTTTTTATAATAGAACCACTAGTCTACATTAAGTTCCTATTCTCATGAGTGTGAACAAGATCTTTGAAATATTTATGTATGCCTCTACATACGATAATATGATTTTCTTCTTCAATCCAAGAAATTAAATTCTATATAAATATAATTAGAAAATAATGTATGCCAACCTTCCTCCTAAAGAATCTAGAATGATCAATGTGAGCCTAAAAGGAAACAACCTATATAAGCTCTAAAAAACCAAAACCCTATGATTAAGAAATCTAAAACCCTAGTTTCAACCACCATGACCATTAAGGTTCATGAGAGAGGATAAAACCAATATGAAATATAATATGGGATCATATGAGGATAAAAATTGAGAGTAACATTCGAAATTTGATTGAAATTCAATAAGGTTCTTCGAATCGTGGAGAATAATATGAATGCTCATATAGATCATTGAATCTATAATATGTGTAAAATTTAGGATAAGTAAAGATAATATGGTGTAAATTTTAGTAAAAAAACATTACTTTTTAGAATTCCATTTCAATTAATCTCATACTATTTGGTTGTATAGTATACCAAAATATATGTCAAAACATGTACATCCTGTTGGAATTGACAAAAAAAATCCCTTATAAGGTTTCCGATAAACATTCTATAATCCATGCAAAAACTATATGCAATTCACTAAATAATAATCCCTAATGTAAGGATCAATAACATTGTCACTCTTTGTAGTGAAGTACTCATCTCCTAACATTGAATCCACTCTATATGTAAGAGTAAAACACACAAATAAGGGTACTCCACATGATTTCTACAATATTTCACTAATCATTCACAATGAATAAACTAGAATACCAATACATGAGAATCATTTGTATGGTTTCCACTTACATACAAGTCATTTACGATGTTCTGAGGATAATTAATGTACTA
Source organism: Viscum album (assembly GCA_963277665.1). Taxonomy (NCBI): domain Eukaryota; kingdom Viridiplantae; phylum Streptophyta; class Magnoliopsida; order Santalales; family Viscaceae; genus Viscum; species Viscum album. The sequence goes on along the minus strand of OY728120.1, from coordinate 1,527,658,152 downwards.
CAAATATGGGTTGATTAATTATTTGGTAAATTTAACCTATATGGAATTTTAAGGTTTATATCCACTAACATTGAACTCTACCTCACCTAGTATGCAATATAAAAGAGTAATGAAAAATTAAAATAAATTTTTTGTAAGTTTTGGTCCTTTTGTAGGTACCTAATCTTCATATATTCATTTCATGTTCTGAGAACTAAATTATCACAATAATCTTAATATAATTACAAGGGTAAATTTTCATCCTTGAATATTTTATGCATTTTTATTCTAGAACAATATAAGGGAAATATAAATCCATGAACCATTGTATAGTGATAGAAATAATAAAGGAGTTTATTATAATAGAACCACTAGTCTACATTAAGTTCCTATTCTCATGAGTGTGAACAAGATCTTTGAAATATTTATGTATGACTCTACATACTATAATATGATCTTTTTCTTTAATCCAGAAAATTAAATTCTATATAAATATAATTAGAATATAATGTATGCCAACCTTCCTCCTAACGAATCTAGAATGATCAATGTGAGCCTAAAAACATGAAAATACTCTTATGTTTTCTTACACTTCAAAAAATATTTATCATATGATTAGTTATATAAGTGTATTAATATGAAACTAATAATCAAGAAAATTAGTAATAGTTAGTTGATATTCTATTTTCCTTTCTATTTACTTGATACTGTAGTTTATTAAACAATTAAGAGTGAAACTTCCTCAATTCTCAATCACTAATTAGTAGTCATGCACAATTTCCCATCTTAATTTTCATATTTTTTTATGTAACAATGTAAATGATATTTCAATAATTTTTTGTGGAAATTATCCTCTAACTCCCTATAATTGAATTACAATTGATCAAAAACTCTAAATCATTTCTATATATTTCTTATAGTAATTAATTTCATATATTTCAATTTAAAATTATCATAAATATTAATCCAAAACATTCTCATTCAATTCTCCATGATTATCAACTTAAATCATTTCTTAACCAAAAAATTATGATGTTTATGTATTTTAATTACATCAATAATCTTCGAACATAAATTACTAATGTCATTTACTACTCCAAATTTTATTAAGGAGCTAACCCTTATGAAACTCCATTAATTGATCTTCTTATAAGTGTAAAAATGGATCTTATAGTTTCTATGTAATCCTTTACCATTAGTGATTTTTCAATTTAGATAATATTTTGTAATAGTAAAATAACTCTTTATAAATCTTCATGAACCTTATTATTATCTCAAAGACACTTATGATTTATCAAAACACTCTTACACAATTTCAAATCACAATTAATATTTTGACCTTTAATTATTTTTAATCATTCAACTAAAACTGAATCTTATGATATTCATAATGACTTGAAAAAATTCAAAATGCCTTCTATACATTTTTAATTGACTCGTATGCTTTTAGTGTGACTCTTATAATATTTCATAATGACTCTTACACAATATAATTCTCTCTTATACAATTTCAAATGACCCATATGGTTGTTTTGTGGCTTTCTTAAGTCTCTATTCTAGATCTGAAATGAAACTTACATATTCTAGAATAACTCTTATAGTCCTTAAGGGATTCATTCCATTTTTCAATTCAACCACCCATAAAACTAAAACATAATCTTATGAATGATTCCGATAACTCTTACAAAATAAAACTCCGAAAATTTCAATTGATCTATAAATTATATAATTGTTTTAAATATTCCAAAACCAATCCCAAACTACATGAGCGAGTTCAATTAAACTCAAAAACATTATTCAAAATAATTAAATATTATTTAATCTTAGTTGAAAACTTGTAAAATATTATTCAACAATTCCATTTGGTACATCAATATCCCACTTTGGATATGTTTTCAAACTCAATAACTCATTCAAATAAATAGCAGGCCACAACCTTTTTCAAATATAATTATATTAACACCACACTACTATAAAAAAGAGAAGTTTTTATAAAATACCATCACACAATGATAACGAATTTTTACCCAGGTGACATATATTCTCTCTCACTCAATATTATCATGCATTCACATTTTCTCACCCTTTACCCATATTCACAACTACATATTTACAATGTACAAATACTCATATCTATTTAAAAATTCACCCCACTTGACTAAATATTACAAATTATAGTTGGGGTCTCTCACAAAATCCCTCAAGTGGGAGCGAAATTCTAAAATTAATTAATCAACATTAATGTCTCAAATCTCTCGATGTGAATTTACTAAGTGATGATATCATCATAATTATCTCTTGAATAAGTTATTTCCATATTTTTTTCCACATTACAACCCATCTATTTAATAAAGTGAAATCGGATATCAATGTTCTCAGACCTGTATTATTTCACTACATTTTTAGAGAGATGATTTTCAATTTTATTATCATAAGGAGTTCTTAGTGGTTTCTCAATATTCAACCACAATCCTTGAAGTTTTTATTTTATCCAGATTATATGGGTACATACACTAGTAATAGCCACATATTTTGCTTCCTTGGTAATATATGTAACTAAATTTTACTTTATATAGTTATATATCATGAATCATTATAAAAAACAAAAAAATATCATAGAAGTAGTTCTTTTTCATTACAAACACTATTATAGAGAGCATTAGTAAAACTAGACAGAGTTAGGTGCTCACCCCTTTTAGAAATCATACCAAAATTAAAGGTTCCCTTGACATATATTTGAAATTGTTTGGCATCTATTAAATGTTATTCATTTGGATAAAATTGAAATATATAACATAGTGTCACTGTATATAAAATATTAGTTTTGTGTGTATCGAGGTAAATTAAGCTACTAATTTGTATTATAAAATATTTTTTATTTACACATTATCCTTTACCATGATTACCAATATTTATCCCAACCATTATGGGTATTGAAAATCATTTGGATTATTCTATTCTAATATTATTCAAAAATCACCTTGCACAATTTTCATTGTAACATAAAAGAAATTTTTCTTTTGTAATCAATTGAAATCACAAAAAATATCAGAATTCCCTCATCAGAGATATCTCAATCCAATTATTCATTTATCTAGAAAATTCTTTATAATAAATATCTTTTTTATTTTTTTAAAATATTATCACCATCATAAAAATATTACAATATGAGTTTTTGCTTCCACCAAAACAAATAATGGTCCCTATAAACCATTCCTTCATTAAATCTCTTCTATCTCAAGTATTCATTCATTTTTAGTACTAATATCTAAGAGACTGTTGTATCCTATGTTGAGAATTCCTTATCAAATTAACCATTATTCAATTTGGGTTAAAAAATCATTCAGGATTCTTAATGTAGACTTCTTCTTCTAGCTCTCTATTTAGAATGGAGTGATTTATATCTATTTGATTTATTTTTTATTGTTTATGATTTAAAATTATAGGTAAATTCTTACGGCCTCTAGTCTTTAAAAAGGTGAAAATTTCTCTTCAAAACCAGCTCCTTCAACATGTGAATATCCATTGTAGAAAATCTGTTCCTTTTTCCTTGAGGATTAACATTTATCATTATAATTGTTTTATATATATCCACATAGTTCAAATCACGTTTATATAATTTAGTCTAGGGATAATATCCTAGGTTTAATTTTCCTATGTCAAATCATGTTCATCATTCATAGAAATTAACTATTATTTCTATTTTAAAGCCAATGTAATAAGGTGTTGCTCAATTTTTGAGATAAAAAAAAGTTTGGTTATCAAGCCACAATCTCATTCTGGTCTAAATTAGATAATCGTTATATCGCAATATATTAACTTCCTACACATGCTTATATATCATTTTCAGCTTCTATTTTTAAAATTTATTATCCCATTCTTCATTACTGGTGTCATCAGATACTATCATCATCATGTGGTTTATTTCATGATTTTCCACATTATTTTTCTCATAAACGAACTTAATGACTTTAACAGAATAATCAAAATCATATTCATTTGAAACATTAATTTTGTGTTTATTATCAATTATTTTTAACTCATAATAGTTTATCACCCATTTAATGCTATTATTCTAGTTTCTTTTCCCTATTCCATTGAATAAATATCCCAAAAATATACCATCATCAACCTTATCATCAATCATTCAGAAATATTTGTTCTTATTATCATTAAGAAGTGACTACCAAATACATTAAATTAGTAAATATTTTATTTATTCTTATAACAAATATCATAATAGGTTAAAATTAAAAAAAAATCAGTGGATACCTATTTTAAAAATACACACCATATAATACCACCAATCTCTTGTAAAACATTAAGATGTAATACTCTACTAGAGTGGTTCTCCCTATCTCAAGCAATATTAATTTCTTTCTTTTTGATACTCTATTTTAATGATGTGTATAAGTAGTAATATACTTATGAATGATTACATGTTTGTAAATCTTTTACTGAAGTTATTTTCATCTAAAATACATACTATTATAAAATATGAACTTATTGATACACATCCTCGATTATTTTTCAACTCCTCTCTAGAATGATTTAAATATTTTCACTACATCTAATTTATGTTTTTTGAACACTTCATTAGTCATTATAATATAAAACTAGTCAATGATATGAATTAAATTACACTTTGATAGGATCATTCCCCTTTGACCCACACAAATCTGAATGTATCAACTTAAATTTATATATGGGGGAGATTTCCACCTTTTTTATGAGAATGATGTGTCATTATTTCCTTTTAGAAAAATTAAAAGATGTATTATATTCCTATTTTGGGATTAGGTGTGTCTATTATCATATATCCCTTAAAAATATTACGTAATGTCTTCGAATTATTTGTATAAATTTTCTATTTGATAACTTGTTTTTATCATTTTAGCTTATATAATAATATATTCATGAGTCCCCAATTTGAAAATGGTTACCACTAGATCATTCAAATATAATGATAGAATTCCCATAATTTTTCCTCTTGATGAGGAATTCTTTTTACAATAATCTCATTTCCTTCATCATAATTTTGGCTCGAAAAAAATAAATTTTGTTTGATGACATACATAAACTAAATATGTTATGAATTCATCGTTTAGATATCAAATTCAATAGCTCAAAAAAAATTATAATTATATATCCTTAATTATCAATTGTAACAACACCATAATTTTTTTAATTAATATAATTAATGATCATGGTGTCTCCAATAATATATTTTGATCATTAACTATAATGACTCTATGGTTTTTTCTTCTTTATATCTTTAAAAGACACTTCAATAATGAGTGAAACTTCTATTTTCATACTTATCTCTATATTATTTCCATCATAAACATATTGATTTTTTCCTATAATCATATTCATGCATTCCTCCTCACAAAGACCTTACTGGTCACACCTTTCACAGATCTCTTCAAGGCACTTATATTTGTATTGGATTTGTAACTGAGATAAATATTTGTTAAATACTTGCTTTTTCTCAAAATAGTTCCTCCAATTCACTATATATATCTCCCTTTATTATTTACATCTATCATTCATTTGAAGAGAAACATTTTTCCGGAAAACATATATTTTATTCCAAAAAACTCCACTACACTAACAAAAACTTTTAAAACTGTTTCTTCCTTGAAACTATGGATCTTGTCTATAATCTACATATTGTTGTCCTAGTAATTTTATAGATTCCATATTCATTGGAATTAGGGAATATTTACTTCTAAATATTATTTCAATATTTTTGGATATAAAATTGATACTTTCAATGTATTTATTAACCCATTATTTGTAATATTTACATTTATAAACTACACAATTAGATGAAACATATTTAACATTTTTTGTTATAGGTGAAATTTTTAACTAATGATCTATACAACATTTATCAATAGAATAAGATAACTCATCCTTTATTTCAAATTATTTTACATAATCATATCTCATTTTTTATAAGGTATTATAATAATTAATAACAATTGAATCTTTCATGTTTATATCATTTTATTTTTCTAGATCATTCTACATAGACCCATTAAAAATCATATCTCGCTCAACAAATTCTACTTTATGAAGTGTAATTTAATTAACATCTTCACTCTATTTGTTAGGGAATTAATATTTTTATCTCTATATCTTCAGAAAATCATTCATCTTGTATTTTTATTTCATCCTTATATTGTGTGTTTCTATCAAAACACACTTCATGCTTTTATTTTAGTATGTATTCAGTGTAGGTTTGTTCTCACTTTTCCTCATTAATTGATATTTATTAATGTATTTCAATGTAATCCATGAAGTTACTATAATTACAACACAATACTTATCATACAGACTACTTGAGTTATATTATTCATCTTTATCATTATTTGGTGTACTCATACTTTTTCTTATTTTATTTGTATCCCTCTTCTCATTAGAATTAGTAGCCTTTTTATAAATTATTCCCCATTTATTTCTATGTGTTCTTTCTTCGACCTCATCATTATTATAATACTCACATTTCATTCTCATAATAATAATATAAATGTTTCAAATTATACCACAATTAATGTAATTCAGTGAATTTTTGCAATTTTACTCAACATTACCCTTTTATATTTTTAGAAATAAGGGAAATTATTATTCATTTTTTTTCATTTTTCTCATCATATTATAATTCCCAATTGGAATCAGCTTCATCCTCTTTAATCATGAGGTTTTAAATGAATTTCAAATCTATTTCATATATATACATTTTCTTAATCATGGTTTCTTTCTTCATTTAATAATTGAGGAGTGGGTTATGTGATTTATCTAGGGAAACGTTACCCTTCCCATCTAGGGTTAATATCATTATATCAAACCTATAGGTAAAATGATTCATTATATTCTAGATAACTATAGAATTTTAAAAAGTATCACCAAACCTCTAGGGCTAACTCATCATCTCATTTACCCTGTTGAGTCCTCCATATACTATCTCATCTTTTTCCATTATGTTGTATTAAAACTTATCTCTCAATATTTTTATATTGGAATACATAACTTTCACATTTTCCTTATACAATTTTTTTTAAAATGTACCATATTTTCCTGGTTAATTTTAATCCCACAACTTTTTTATGGGATTTTTTAATAAATGATCAAAAAATTGTACTTCTACATCATCTATCGATATTTGGATTTATCTTTTCTACAAATTTTATTAAATAATATTTTCTAAGGGGTAAAAAACTATGTATCACAATATTATTAACTTTTAGTCCTAATGATAAAATATAGTTAAGTGTTTTACTACTCAATCCGTGAAATTTCCTACCATCTAAGATTGAGACACCAATGATTTTGATAGAAATAATATTATAAATTTATTAAAATTTGATCATATAGGAAACATGGTTATTTCTAATACCACTTGTAGTTCCTATGTAATGTTATGTACCATTACGAAGGGGGGATGACTTAGTGGTACGGTTTTATAATTTATTTTGTGACATAAACCAGTATGAAATTTTAATATCCAAATCCACTAAATTTAGACACTCCCTCAACTGTTATATAATAGAAATTAAAAATTCACATCACACATGTATTTTTTAAATGGTTTGGTAATAATGTGGGTGCATAATATATTATCTATTCGAACCATGTTTTGAGACATAGACTATCACTATAATTTTCAAGTGATTATAAGAGAGATGAAGTGTTATTCCTTTACTCTTGAAGGTCTATCTATACTAGTATGAGATAAGTATAGTATACATCCATGAATCTCTATAGAGACAGAGTGATAATAAGAGTTATGTTTATACTGGATCCACAAGTATAAAAAAGATACCCTACCATTTAATATGAATATGATGTTAAATAAATTTCAATATGTCTCTACATATAAGAATAATATATTATGCCTGAGGCTATGGTTTCCCAATAAATATCACCTCAATAGTATACACAAAGTTCTTCCTCCTCAAGAATTCATAATGATGGAAGTGTTCATGAGAGCACACACACACACCTCATCATTCTTCCTCTTCAAAAAAAATACACACGATCATAAAAAATAGTTAGATCATGACCCAATACCAATAATAAATAGTTTTAGTAAGCTTCACTTGAACTTCTCTTCTCTATATTATTTCATAAAAATAACATTTCAAGAGATTTTTTATTGCATGAGAACAAAAATAATCAATAATAAATCACACCCAATTTACCATATTCATTTCCATATTTTATATTCACGGATTTATTTGAATATGATTCCCAAAAATTTATATGAAAAATATCCATTAATTTTCACTAATTGATTTATCACTACAGATATACTCCTCACAATGTCTCATGATCGACTATAATAATTAATTTCAAATATTTCAATTTAAAATTCCTATAAATATTTCTCTAAATTATTATCATTAAATTTTATATAAATTACGACATAAAGAACTTCTTGAACATTTAATTATGGTTTTCTTATGATCTGGAGTCTAGTTATGTAACTACACCAAATTCACTATTTAATGGTGGTTTCTTTGAAGTTTTTAAGAAAATCTCTCTAAATATTTTGAATTTCATAAAAAAATTACAATTTTCCCCATCCAAAATTCTCACATATCCCCCCCCCCACGAGGCTTTTATTCCACTCCCCTTTCCCCAATGCTTCCACTACCCAACCGAGCTCATCAATTCTCCCAGATCCTCCTTGATGTTTCTTCTAACTTGACACCCTTTCCCCCACTTCTTTCCACAATCCCCCTTACATAACTCCTAAATCCCAATCACCTCTCCCCTTACCTCCTCACTTCCCCTTATCATCTGATCTTTCCACTCATCCATTTCACCATTTCTAACTCTCCTGAACAATTCCTCTTAGCTACTCTTGATTACCTCTCCACAAATACTCATAAATCCACCATAATACCTCACCAATCCCCCCCATCCACCTGTCATTCCACAAGCCCCATAGCCCTTATAATTCCTTCCCCAAGCCCTCACCACCCTCCCTGATTCATCCCCTCAAATCCTATTTCCCTTATACCCCTTTCTACCTAGACATTGATCCCTCACTAATGAGGCCTTGATATCGATCCATTGAGCCCTCTTTGTCTCTCCCAAGCCCTCATCCTTGACTATATGGTCTATGAAGTACCAAAGGGTCAAATAAAAATATTGATGGGAGTTTGAATCAGTTTTAAATATTTTAAAAGTTTTAAAAATTCTAGAAATATACCCATGAATCATATTAAAGATCATTAATATGACATATTTTAGTAAAAACTCATGCAAGTAAAAGAAGGATATAAATTAAATCAAGAAAGATCTACAATGTTCGGTCACAGTGTGATTTCAAATATCCCTTTCATATACCCTCTTTAGGATCTATGTAAATTAACTATAATGAATATGTGAATTAAAAATTTTTCAGCATTGATTAGACACGTACTATTTATAGATAGGAATGATTATAATTACTCCCATCAGTTTATTATGTTTTCTTATAATAAATTTGGCTCTCAAAAGAATATTAAAATCAAAGAATGCTTCTCTACAACACCCCTTTCGAAACCTCAATTTGATGAAAATGGGTCCAATTGCATCATTCCAACAAAAATTGTCCAAGAGACTCAGTATTATAAACCTATTCTTAGTATTCACATCTCAAACACTACTAGATTTCTCAATCAAATATTTCTCAGTCCATTCTCCCTTAGTTCTGTAATCAAAACATTCAGTAGTTCGATCTTATTATGAGATCTCTATCTGGAATGAAACTCATACTCGTACTCTACAACACTCTACCTTTTAATCACATGAATAGTTTCATGTATGATTGTATTGTATATCTATTTATGGGTACCCCAATAAAATGTTTGAAAAACCCCATTTCCTGCATATTCAAATTCACAAAACCTAAATTTCACTCACATTTGAACACTATATTTGACTACATCAAACCTTCTACAATTTTTTAATGTATTCTAGAAACATATTTAATTCAATATAACAACATCTTGAATCCCAAACATATGATCATGACAAAATGTTTTAAAAAAAAATTTAGAAATTTTTGGTATGATTAGGAAGTTTTAATTGAAACTTAGTCCGATTTGACTTTCTAAGAAAAAATCTATCCAATTTAATTTTCTAACTAAAACTCGGTCCAAATTAACTTTCTAAATGAAACTCAATATGATTGAAATTCCTCAACTCAAACTGATATGACTTTCTTCCATAGCTCAGTCCAATATGATTTTATTCTTCATCTTTAGTCCGATCTATCTTTAATCCACAGCTTCAATCTCATCTGACTTTCTTCCTCAGACTCAGTCTGATTTGAATTTCTAACAAAAACTAAATCCAATTTTAAAAATTATATGATGACTCCACTAAAAAACTCATAAATTATTCAAATACCATATGAAATAACTCAAACATTGTTCTAACATCTTCTATGCCTAGTAATTCTGGATCCGAGGAACTATTCATAGTTTTCGGAACCAATACAATAATTACAATGACCTTTAACATTATCCTTTACATAAAATTAATTTATAATGAGAGTTTCCATGATTCATGAGATAATAAATATCAAAGAAGAATAATCTAACATAGGGTTATAATGTTTTCAAAATTTATTCCTCAGCATCAGTCCGATCTAAATTTCATCTGCATCATCAGTCACACCTGACATTCTTCCTCAAACTCAATCCGATTTGAATTTATAAAAGAAACTAAATCCAATTTTCAACATTATCTGATGACTCAACTAAACAACTCACAAATTATTCAAATATCATATGCAATATCTCAGTCATTCTTTTAACATATTTTATGTCTAGTAATTCAGGATCTGAGAAACTATACCCCAGTTTTCGGAACCAATACAATCTTTAAAAAGACCATCAACAATATCAATTACATCAAAATCTGTTATAATTAGAGTTTCCGTGATTTATGAGATAATCAATAACAAAAAATAAAACTCTAACATAGGGTTATAGTGTTTTTTGAAATTTATAACTCCTGAAATCATATCCATTATTGAACCTCTTTAGAAACATTTTCACTTCCTCACTCAACATCGTATAAATCATTAACAACCATGGTGTGGATTGAATCATGAACTCAATATTGATAAACATAAGATGGAAAGTACTTTTAGTCAACAAAATTATCATTCTGAAAACTTCTATGTCTAGTTATTTTTAGTATGATTCATTTTTTCCATGAAAACAATTTGAAAAAAATTATACCTCTTTGTGTTTAGGTTCCAACACTCATCAACTTTCACTTGTTTTCAAAAACATTCTTTTAAAGAAAATTAGTTTTGAGAAAATAAATAAAATTGTTAAAAAACCATCAAAAAGGATATTCAATATCCCCCTTCATATTTTTTGAGAACAATTATTAACAAATAATTCATCTCCCATTAATTTTTAACAAATCAACATTTATAAACATGGAATGTTTTTTGTCTTTTAGAAAAACACAAACATTCTCAAAATAGAGTGTTCTGACACCACACTATTAGGTAAATAATTTTTTTAAAGAATAAAATCCCTTAATGATATGAAAATTTATCAGACATGTAAGGATAAAATCCCCCTAAATCTTATCTTTTCCTCTTAAATATATTTTTCTCTCCACCATTTTATTGTAACCACAACATTATATCATTTAATAAGAAAATAACTTTTCTTTTTCTTAAAGGATAAATTTGAACATATTCTCCAAAATTTTCAACATAATCTAAATCATAGTTGGTTACTTCCTTATGTAATTTATGAAGTCATTATAGGAGTATGAACATGAATTTTCCGCTCCAGATAAACAGACTATTCTTTTGTAAATCCTTTTTTGAAGATATAACAAATTTGATAATTTTTTGAGATATATTCCATCAAAAAATATCCAACGGTTACTTTCTCTTTTATAAATTGAAATTTTTTATCATTGTTTTTTTCATCTTTATTATTGAATAATATTTTTAGATAGATCAACTACTATATGATTATCACAATTTATCTTCAATGGTATAGAAACATTTGCTTTCAAATATTCCAACTAAACATTCATCCACAACATCTGAGTACAAGATAGAGTAGCCACAACATAGTTTTATTCTGCATTGTTCATTGTTACTGAACATTATTTATAAGTATGCTAACTCACACCAAATTCACCCAAGAAAAATTTTCCATCATAAGTTCATTTTATATAATAAAAATCTTCATCCCAATCAGTATTTGTATAACCATGAATGTTCATATAACATCTTCTTTTGTATAAAATATCATTTAATGTTTTTCCTTTAACATATATAAGAATTATATATTTTTATGACATATGAGACTCTTTAGATTCACTAAGATATCATGAACACAATGTCATAATATAAAAGATTAGTTCATAAGGTTGTGATATAAATAAAACTTTTTATCAATTTTTAACATTAATTGTGATTCACACTTTTGTTGGATTCATCTTTACTCAACATTGTGTTCATTGAAATATGACTTCAACCGTCTTGGGATTCTTCTATCCAAAACCACATTCCAATTCCCAAGTATAGTTTTGTTGAGATAATTATAACGACCCTCCTTTTTATTTCATATTTAAACATGATTTATTATATAAACATTCACTTAATACAACCTCGAAGATAGATAGGTCTAGTGTATTTATGGAATAGAAATATTACATATCATCATAAAACATGAAATACATATTTTTTTAAAAAAAAACTTTTATATGACCACATCATTCTTTCATACATAGAATTTCATGGGATGCTGTGAGGATATATATAAGAAAAGGGTGAGCTATAAATACCACTACAGATGTAAACAAGGAATAACATAAGGAATGAAATACATGTTAGGAAATATGAATATCAATGTATCATAAGATAAACATGACCTAAAATCCATGATAAAGCATGATTATCATAACATGGAAATTTGGCAACAACATACAACATGATATTAGCATGAACCAATGCTCATTTCACATGGATTAGCATGAGTAAACCCTTATTGAATATGAATTACCACGAGTAAACCCTCATTAAATCTGAATTATAATCAATAAACCCTCAATGAACATGGCTTATCATGGCACTAAACAGCACCCAATGCATTGGAGCCCTATCTTGGTGCACCCTTCATAATCATTTCATTTTCAGGTATAAGTCTTCCACATAGATCACACAACATGGATTCATTAAACATAAGGGTTTATTCCATGAACAAGGAATGTCTAATACATACATGTAGGTCCCCAATAAATATTTACATGATCATAAAGTTTAATAACCTTGATATAGAAATGGGTATGATATTCACTACTTGATGATTTTGGTATGCAAAATTGTGGTGTAATTTCAATAGCATAACAACGTCAAATAGAAACTGGTAAAATGGTTTTACGAGAGATTAAGGGGTATCTCATCATTTATAAATGAAATTTATTGTAAGGGTGTAATGGAATATAATATTCCAACAAATTTAATGTAATTTATATTGATAATATAAAATATGATTGAATGGAAATTGGAAGAGAGAAATCCCTTACGGAATTTCAACATAGTAACAGCATAGTTAAGGGTCCTAATGGGAGAGGATAAATGACCTTTAATTGAAATAAAATAAATGGGAAAGTAAGTTAATTATTATGAATGAATTTCAATACAGAAAATTATAATTAAAAGAACTGCTCTCAAAGAAGGTGCTTGAATTTTTAGAGAAGTAGAGGAATCCCTTACTTGGATGTGTGATCCAAAATGATTGGGGGAGGCATATTGTAAGCTTTGAGGTCACCCGAGTAGGACACTAGTGAGTAGGGGGAATAGTTTATTCTAGAATCACAAAGCTTTAGTGGAGATAAATGGGTTCTTGTGTGGGTTTATATAGGAAAGGTGGAAGAATTATTTATTATTTTAGTTTTGAACACTTCACACTAAAATATTCAGAACCACAAACCATCCAATTGTTTTGGCCAATGGTTTCTAGAAAAGGGGAGTGTAATAAATTATTTTATATGGATAAGGGAGTAATATATTAAAATATTTCCCTTGAGTTTTTAGAGATGAGTGACGGTTTTAAAGAAATGATTTTAAAATATAAAAATATTTTATATATTTGGAGGATTCACTAAGGATTTATAAAAAATAAAATAAACCTTAAATTACATTATTTTGATTGAAAATCATATATTTTTCTAGGGATATATTTTATCATATTTCATTAACTCACTATTTATTCATTATTATTTCATAAAACAAATTATATATTTATACGGTATTTAACTGTTTCCCAAAAATTTGACTCTGTCAGAAAATTAAGAAATTTTTTCTATTGGATAATTTTGACATCCTGATTCCAAAAATGATATTCATTCTATCTATATAATTTTCTAATTATGGGAATTTTCACTTTTAAAATAAAAAATGGTATTTAATAAAATTATTTTGAAAATATAATTTTATTAAAATATTATTTCATTCAAATATCCATTAATTCATCAAAATATATTTCTTAATTAAATTATAATATTATCGAAAAATACTATTTGTTCTTTAAAAAGAATTTAAAAAGTAACAATAATAGAATAACTCATTATTCATTATTCTATAAAAAATTAATTCATATAATAATAATTATATGGTTTTGCTACATATCCCATTACAACAATATCATACACCCAAAGAGTAAGGTGTTTGATGGAGGGGGTTTCATGGGGTCGTTTGGTGAACATGGTTTGGGTTGTGATCTCAATGGGCTTGAACTTCTACAGTAAATAGTAACACTAATTCTTAATTTGTTGAATCCCATCTTGGGATTGGTCTTGGTAAAATACTATAAATACTAACTCCCTCGAAAACTCCAATAAATCGGCTTCACAACATATAATCCTACTGGATGAGTCCATAACTTCCTTTGCCTCTTCCAAAGGGATTTTTTAAAACCCTAACTTTATACTAATAATGTGATCACTATTCAAAGTATATATTATAAATGTTAAGGATACTTAATTGTCATTTAAATCCAATTGGATATAATAAAACAAAATGAGTGCATGTGTTTTCTATATCTATAAGAAATTTAATTAAAATAAAGAGAATTTTATTCATAAATGTTTGGGTCTTTAAAACCTTCCCCCCTAAAAATATTTCACCATTGAAATTTACTTATCACATAATAAAAGAGATATGGGTAACTCTACCTCATCACTTCCTTCAGTTCCCATGTTGTCTCTTCAAATATGTGGTTTCTCTACAACACTTTGATGAGGGGTATTATCTTATTTCGTAAAACATTTTCCTTATGCTCTATGATTTTCAATGGTTTATCCTCATAGGAGCGGTCATTATCCAATGGTACCACCTATGGATTGAGTATATATTATGGGTCTATAATTTACTTCCTTAAGATTGATACATGGAATACATCATAGACTTGAGACTAGTTCAGTTTTAGTGTTTGTCGATAGGCCACTACTCTATTGCGATCGAGGATCTCAAAAGAGAAGATGTACCTTGGACTAAACATTCCCTTATTCCCAAACCTCATAACTCTCTTCCATGAATATATGTGGCAGAATACCATATCTCCAACATCAAGCTCTATGTCTAATTGAGGATATTCAGCATATCTCTTTCATTGACTCCTGGTAGCATTAATGTGTTTCTAGATGGTCTTAACCTTCTATACAATTTCATTGATCATTTTTGGGCCTAAAAGTTTTCATTCCCAAACATCATACCAACATGATGGTGTTATACACCTATTACAATTAAGGGCTTCACAAGGAGAAATTTTTAATCTTGAGTGGAAATAATTATTGTAAGATAACTCCACCAGAGGAAGATATTGGTCCCATTCTCCTTTGAGATCAATTGTGAATGTTCTCAACATGTCCTTAAGTGTCATGATTTTCTAATCATATTGGCCATCAGTTAGAGGGTGATAGGTCATGTTGATGTTCAACTCAGTGTTTAGAGCGTATTGAAGACTCTTCCGAATCATAAAGGTGAATCTTGGATCATGATCAGACACAATCTATAGTGGTACTCCATACAGTATTACCACTTCTCTAATGTATATATGTACCAGTTGATCCAATGAGAAATCCTCACAAATTTCAAGGAATTGTGTGGAATTTATAAGATTATCCTCAATAATCCATATATAATTGTTTCCTTTAGATGTATTTGGAATTTCGTTTATAAAGTCCATGGTGATGTTTTCTCATTTCCATGAGGGTATGGGTAATGGTTGCATCACACCCTTAGACTCCTACCTCTCAACCTTCACTTCCTAAAATACTATTCACATTGATTTATATTCATTGATCTCTTTTTCATTTTATCCCACCAATATTACTCTTGTATATGTCGATACATCTTCATGTTTCATGGGTGAATGGAGAAATTCAAAAAATAAACATCATCCAAAAGATATTTATATAACTCTAGAGTTGATGGAAAATGTATTCTTGACCCAATTATCAGAATTCCTTCTATATTGACATTTAAATCCGAGGATTTCTCTTTTCTGATAGTTTCCACTTTCTTTTGAACTCCCATATCATATTTTCCAGCAACCTTAATAGACTGTTGAGAAATCATTTGTGAAAGGATTGATGGTTTTCTCTTATTTATGATTCCCATGTACATATTCACCGAATCTAAGATGATTTTATCCTTTTCAAATCTCTTCAATGATATAATTGTTTGTTCGATTCTGCATAGAGAATCTTCCAACTTTTTCTCTTTCCCAGGGTGGTAATGGATTGAGTAGTCATAATTATTTAGGATCTCCAACCATTTTTGTTGGGACATATTCAACTCTTTCTATGTGAAGATATATTTGGGACATTAATAATCTATATATATTTCAGAATTCTCCCTAAATATATAATCCCTCTTGATTTTCAATTCAAAGATCACATCTTCCATATCCATATCATATGTGGGATATTTTTTCTCGTTAATTTTCAATTGCCTGGAGGGATAGGAAATGAATTTTTCATTCTACATCAACACTCATTCTAGGACCTTCTTCTAAGGATTACTAATGATTAATAAATACTCCCCACTTGTGGGTAGTGTGAGCATAAGGGTTGTTACAAGCCACTTCATTAACTCCCTGAATATTTCTTCACATTCATAATTCTAATAAAACATGACTCCTTTCTAGGTTATCTTGGTAAGAGGGTTTTATAATCCTGATAAATTTCTCACAAATTGGAAATAATATATCGTTAACCACAAGAAGCTACGGATATCCGTTATAGATTTCTGCTGCGGTCATCCCTCAAATTCTTTTGTTTTGTAATGTTCCATAGATATCCCATTTCTTGTGAGGATATTCCCCAAGAATGGGAATTCCTTTAACTAGAACTCACACATTATGTAATTTTCAAAGATTTTCTCCTTTCGCAATGTCTATAGTACATTGCTTATATTATCTTTATTTTCCTCCTTGGTTTTATAGTATATTTGAATATCATCTATAAAGAATATCAAAAATTTTTCAAGTTAATCTATAAAGAATCTATTCAAAAAGTCCATGTATATTTTTGGAGCATTAGTGAGTCTGAATGGCATCACTGTGAACTCACAATGCTCAAACCTCATATGAAAAGCAGTCTTAAAGATATCCTCCTTCTTCACCTTAACTTGGTAATATCTTGACCGCAGATCCTCTTTGGAGAATTATTGTGCTCCACATAGTGGATTGAACAATTCATAAATTCATCGTAAATTATACTTGTTCGTTATTTTGAATCTATTGATCACACGATAATCCAAGTAAAGGTTTATTGACCCATACTTCATCTTGATGAAGAGGACTGGTGCACCCCATGGTGAAGCACTTGGGTGTATAAACACTTTCTCAATATTCTCCCATAATTGTTTCATTAGATCCTCAAGCTCTACAAAATAAATTTTATATAGAGTCATGGATATTATAAATTCCCCAAGTATTAGATCAATAGATATTTCAACATGTCTTCTAGGAGGAAAACCCGGAAATTCCGTGGGAAACACATCAGCGAATTCCCTCACAATAGGCAAGTCTTTGTGGATGTATCATTCCTTAGACTCAATCATAGCAGAACTATATGCATGCTCATAGCGAATTAATATCCATTCTTGAGATGATGGTGCTAAATAATATTCATCCTTATCCTTGTACTTGTATAGAATTGGGTGTTAATTCACCATATGGAGAGTGGTTTCCCTCTCACAGGACTTTTTTTGGCTCTATATAGAGAAATAAAATAAATACTTAGAATTGAATCAAATTACACCATAGGAAGTATGATGAGGTTATCTGGGAAGTTCAATCCACAAATTGTGATAGGGGAGAAGTTATATACATAGGTTGCAATAATTTTCCCATTTCTTGTTTTGACCAACATCTCTACATACATACTTTGTGGTGGTGTTTAAATTATTCTAATAAACATTTAGGATATAAAATAAAGAGTAAAACCATAATAAAAAGAATTTTTGTTGTTTATAAAGGAATAACCAGCGTACATGTCACCACTTTGTTGTCAGGATTCACTTCAGAAGTCGTGATGGAAAAATCTCTCCATTTTTACCTTGGAGATTGTTGGTTACCTCAAATTACCCTTGGCTTAGGGAACAAGTTCTCAAGGTGACCTAGTTCCTTGTAGTTGTAGCAATGAAAAATGCTATGAGGAATGACTAGAGCATTCCTTTCCTATATCACATTGAGTTGTTTCTATTGTTGAAAATTATAATCTAGGTTCAATTACCTTCCACACCTATAGCATTACCTTGATCACCTTAAGCAATTTTTTTTGGGTGCTTCTTTATGTATTTTTGACAAGGGGGTGTTGTAATTTCTTTGCAGCATTAGATTTATCCATCTGTCCACCAAATTTGAAGTCATATTTCCACTTCTTATCCCCAGGATACCCTTGAGATTATTTAATCTCCATCAAGACTTTGAGGGCACATCGGAAAGTTTCTTCATAGCTATCAAAGTCATAGTTTTCCAAGGCTTTTTGTAGCCTAGGATTTATCCCACCAAAGAAGTTGTCAACGTTTCATTCAGGGGTGATGATAAATCAAGAGGTATATCATGAAAGTCCTATGAGGTTTTCCTTATAATTAAAATGTGTTTTTCATTTTTTCTTTAGGGAAAGGAAGTCCCTTTAAATATTTAGTTGGAGGGTGAAGGGAAAATATTAATCAAAAAACATTTTTTGTAAATCCATCCATTCCATTGCCTCAATCTCTTCCTCGTGCATTGTATTTTTTATCAATGTATTTATTATATTCACCTTATATATGATAACAATCCAGAAGAACCTTCTCTTTTTCATATAATTTTAGGATGGAGAATATCTTCTCAATAGAGTTGACCCATTTTTAAGCAATCAACGGATCATATGATCCTTTTAATGTAAGAGTTATTTGTCTCACGAAACTCTTTACTATGACTTGTTCTTTCTTGGGGGGGGGGGTGGGGGGGTTGGATGTTTCTCATGGACTAGGATTATATTCAAAACTTCTATTAACTGATAGAGTATCCTGAAAAAGTTTGTGATTCCAGCTCTCATCCAATTGGGAATCTCATTAGGGTAGTCATTTTATTGATCTTCACATCGTTTGTTAGCCAGATTCCTCGTTTTACCGATCATTGGCTAGAATAAAGGGGAAATTAGGGATGAGTATCTTAGACAGTTAAACCTATAAAGGGGAATATAATGACAATAATAAGATAACTTATAAATTACATTTATCTTCGTAACTTATGAATTACTAGGCTTTGATCTATGTTATCCAAGATATACTTCCTAATGTATATTCATATAAGATTTTTTTGTTCCCTTAATAATGGTTTGTACTAAGATTATGAATGTACTAATGAATTTCCTCGAGGAGTGCCACACCAATATTACATCAAGTACCATTAGCGTGCACCATTTCCCATTCAAGTCTATCCTAAAGCAGTGGTTTTTGGTTTTACCCGTAGATACATTTGTGTCGTAGCCTCCTCTAAATTTTTGTATCCAGGAAGGGATGTATTTTCTTGATAAACCACTTAATCTATAATCACAAAAATTTAGGGATTCGTTTCTTATCATTAGTCATAACCCTAAGGATTTCACTATAGTTTTCTAATCCTGATCCCATAAGTAACTAAACATATCATCTGATAAAAACATTAAGAACCCACATTCTTATTTTATATTTAAACATGATTTATTACATTAACATACACTTAATACAGCCTAGTGGATTGAGAGGTATAGTGTCTCTAAGGATTAGTAAAATTTCATAACAACATAAAACATGAAATAAAAATTTTTATATAAACCTTCTTTTACATGACCAGAAAATCCCTTTGTACTTAACATTGCATGGGATAACCTGAGGGCATACATAATAAAAGAGGGAGTTATAAATACCAGTAAGGGAGTAAACAAGTAATAAATAAAGAATACAATACATGTTAGGAAATAGGTATATCAATTGATCATAATAGAAACATGAACATAAATTCCTGATATAGTATAATTATCATAACACAAAAATGTGGAAACAACATACAACATGATATTAGCATGAGGAAAGGATCATTGCACAAGGATTAACATTAGTAAACCCTCATTGAACATGAATTAGTAGGATTAAAACCTCATTTCACATGAATTTTCATGAGTAAAACCTTAATGAAAAGGTTATATCATGATACTAAACATAACATAATGCATTGGAGAGCTATCATGATGTGCCCTTCATAATCATTTTGTTTCCATATATAAGTGTGACACATGGATCATACATCATGGATTCATCAAAAATAATTTTTCTATGAGAACGGAATATTGAAAACATACATTTAAGATGCCAATAAATATTTTCATGATCATAAAAGTGAATAACTGTGATAGAGAAATGGGTATGGTATTCACTACATGATGATTTTGGGATAGAAAATCATGGAGCAATTTCAACAGCATAACGACGCCAAATAGAAATTAGTAAAATGGTATGATGAGAAAGAAATATATCTCTCAAATTATAAACACTAAATGGAATTAATGGTTATCTTGGAATTTAATATCCCAACATGTGAAATGGAATTTATATGAAAAATATAAAGTAAATGCTTGAATAGAAATGAGAAGAGAGAAATCCTTTAAGGAATATCAGCATAGTAACAGCTTACATAAGGGTAAAAATGGGGGGTTATAAATGATAATTAATTTAAATAACTTCAATTTTAAACTATTTTAATTATTACAAAAGAATTTAAATGCTAGAAATTGAATGTAAAATAACTACTCTCAAAGAAGGTGTTGGAATTCAATGACGAGGAGGGGAATCCCTTGTTTGGATGTGTGATAGAAAAGGCATGGAAGAGGATTCTTGGGAGTTTATAGGTGCCTTAGCAGGACACTAGGGAGTTGGGGAAAAAAGTCGGTATAGATTCAAACAGCTTGAGTGAAGATAAATGGGTACAATGGTGGGTTTGTATAAGAAAGGTGGGGGAATTCTATATTATTTTGGTTTTGGACACTACACACTAAAATAATCAAAACCACAAACCATACCATTGATTTTGTTGATGGTTTCTGGAAAATGGTAGTGGTATACAATATTTTATAGGGATATGGTCTGAATTTGTAAAAATATTTCCTTTCCTTAGGTGGAGGTGATCCACACTTTCATGGAAATGATTTTAAAATCTAAAAATAATATATTGGTCTTTGAATATTCACTAAGGCTTTATAAAATAATCAAATAATGCTAAAACATCATTATTTTAAATCAAAAACATATATTTATATTAATTAACCTTTTATAGTATTTTATTACAGCACTATTGTCTCATTATGATGTCATAAAACACATTATATATTTATAAGGTATTCAATTGTTACCCAAAAATTTGATTGTCTCGGAAAATTGTGAAAAATTCACCATGGGATAATTTATAAAACCTGATTCCATTAATAATATTCCTTTAATTGAAATAATTTTCAATATATGTAAATATTCACTTTTAAAACAATAACTAATATTTATTGAGAATTGATGGGTTTTGACAAAAAAGGGTTTTCAAGCCTTAATAAAAATTAAATTTGAATACATATCAACTATAATATCATTTAAATTTAATAAAATTTATATAATAACAATATTTTATTAAAATATTAATTATTTCAAAAATCCATTAATTCATCCAAATATCTTTCTTAATTGAATTTGAATATTAACAAAAATTAATATTTTGGCTTAAAAACAATTTAAGAAGTAACAACAATAGAATGAAGTATAATGATTATTCTATAAAAAAATGAAAATAATAATAATTATATTGTATTTTTCATATTTCTTTATTACAACAGCATACACCCTAAGAGTATGGATTTTGATGATGGGGCTTTCACGGGTCCGTTTGGTGAACATGGTTTGGGTTGTGATCTCAATGAGCTTGAACTTCTCCCGTAAATGGTTTCTCTCAAGCTTGAGTTGTTGGATATTAGCTTTGTATTGGTCTAGGTAAAATCCCAACAATTCAACCTCTCGTGGAAGCTTCAATAAATGGTCTTCATAGGGTATAATCCTATTAGTTGAGACTATCACTTCCTTTGTCTATCCCTAAAGGATTTATTAAAACCAAACATTTATACTAGTCATGTGATGACCATTTAATGGATATATTATCAATGGTAAGGATACTTAATGGTCTATTAAATATAATTAAGTATAATAAAACAATATAAGTGTATGTTTTTTCTCTATCCATAAGACATTTAATTAAAAGAAAGAGAATTTTATTCCTAAACTTTCAGGTTGTTACAATAAAAAATGTAATTTTCCTTTGATGAATTTTTAAACCAAGGAAGAATGTTAATTCTCCCAAAAACAAGTTTTCTAAATTCTTACTCATTTTGTAATGACCTAAACGGTTATATATAAAATTCTACTTATGATTTAATTAAATTAATTATTAATTGGTATGGTTATATAAAACAAATAACATTATTTGGTTTTATATCCTATCATATTTAAAATACCATTACGAGTCATTTCCACTAATAATATAGTCGTTCAATAGTAATCAAATGATTTGTATAAAAATAGGGTTTTAAAAAATCCAATTGACATAGACAATGGAAGTAATGGCCTCATCTAGTAGGATTATACTCTATGATGCCCATTTATTGGAGCTTTTGGGGGAGATATCTCCACTAGTATTTTCCCTTAACCAATACGAAGATGATATCCAACAACTGAAACAAGAGAGAACCCATTTATAGAAGAAGTTCAAGCTCATTGAGATCACCGACCAAACCATGTTTGTTGAACCACACCATGAAAATATCATTCCCACAAACCTTACACTTAGTTAGTTCACTAGTGTCTTAACTGGATATGTTTCAATACCCTAGAAATATGATTATATACATTATTTCTTAATTAATAATGGATATATTTTCATCCTATTATTATTTCATTATAAATGATTTTTTTATTCAATAAAACTCAAATTGTATTTTTGGATAATATTAAAATTTGATTAAGGAATTTATTTTGATGAATTAATGTATTTTTTAAATAAATATTATTTTCATAAAATATTATAATTAAATAATTTTTATTAAATATAAATGATAATGTTGTTTTTATGAAGTCAAATTGAATTTTTATAAGGGTTCGGAAACTGTTATTATAAAAAAACACAGTATTTATGAATAAAACTCAATTATTATTTTAAAATTGAAGATTAAAATATTTTGAAAATTATTTAGATAAAATTTATATTATTATAATAATCATAATGTAAAAATTATCGAAAAGTGAATTTTTCATTATTTTCTGAGACATTGAAATTTTCGGGTAACATTTAAATACAGTATAAATACACTGTGAGTATTATGATATCATAATAACTAAAAAATGATGTAATAAATAATATAAAGGGTATACATGACCAATTATATATTGTAAATTTAAAATAATTTGATTTTATTCTCATTTTGTTAATTTTATAAATCCATTGTGAATCATCCCAAACTATTAATATACTTTATGGTTTTAAAATCATTTCATTAAAATTATGACTCACTTCTACAAAATAATGGGTATTTTTTACTAACTTTACCCCCATATACTTATAAAATAATTAAAACCATTACTATAAACCTTGGTATGTTTGGTTGTTTTTTATTTTTTATTATATAGTATAAAAAACCTATGTTTGAGAAATAGTAATGAAATCCTCGCTCATTTCTAATATAAACCCACCAACAATCACATTTATCTTAAATAAAAAAACATTATAGAATTTCCTTACTCTACCTTACTCTCTCGAGAGTCCTCCCATGGTTCCCCCAAGCTCAAAAGAATCTCCTCCGAAACATTTAGAGTCACTCACTCAAGTAAAGGATCCCCATCTTCACTTATTTATTCAAGTTTCTATATTATCTAATGCCTTTTATTTCTAATTCCTAATTGTTTGGATATATATGTCCATGTCCCTATTACTTCCAGTTTTATTTCCAAATTATGTGACACCCCTTTCTCTCCCATCATCCCATTTTATGAGTTTTCTAGTGAACTTTTTATGCTGTTGAAATTTCACTATGGTTTTCTATGCCAAAAAAATATGTAGTGAATAACATACACATTTACTGTAAGGGGTATTCACCTTAATACACATATAACTATTTGAAATAAAATTTACATGTATCTATTTCAACCTCATTTATCCTGGAATAAAAATTGATGAAAAATGAATCCTTGTTTTACAGTATATGTGGATCACATAAGTATGAGAATAAAATGAAAGTGACGGGTGAGCCCAAAATTATATATCTCTCCAATGCATATGGAGTTGTTTAGTCCCATGAAATGTCATATTGGGATAGGGAGTGAACATGATTCCTTTATGGGAATTTTTTCATCATGTTTTATTGCTGGTTGTCCTTGACCTATGTTTGTGATGATGTTTTTTAAGTAGTTACCACATTCCAGATGTTATGATTATATTACTATATAATTCCTTATTATTCATGTTTATGATTATCACACCTTCTTTTACTGATTGATATACCTATTTTCTAACATTTTTCACCATATTCCATGTTTATAAGCTTATTTGAATTTAAATCTCACCCTTTCTTATGTATGTCCCTAGGTTCTCCAATGAATGTTTAAAAGCCAAGGAATTTTCGAAGAATGATAAGGAAGTATTCAATAATGTTGTTATATTCCATGTTAAATATGTTATTCTATGTACCTGATTCCCAAAAACCCAAGACTTTTCAATATTATACTTCATATAATGTGAACTTTTAGGAAATAAATTTTTAATTAATGTGTAATAAATAACTTTTTTTTACATTCGGTATCAAAGGAAAGGTTAAGTTATTTTAGGGATTAAGATTATAAAAAACACTAGTAAAATCCATAAAGATAAGGGTATGCATAAGAAAACATCCCAATATTTTGGTGATTATAGAGTAACATTTTTATCATAAAAATACATAAAATTTAGGATTATACAAGTGGATGTCGATATGGAATAGATGTACATAGGGGTATAACACAAAAACACCACGTTGAGCTAGTCTCAAACTGAAACTAGTGCACAGAAAAAGACTTAGTGCACACCTAGTTTGGAACTCCTGGGGGATATTAATTGATAAATTCATAATCTAATTAATAAAAATTATTAAGGGAACAAAAAGAACCATAAGATTAATAGTGTGGAAATAGATCATGGATAACATATATTAAAGACATGAAATTCCTATGTTAAGGAAATTCATATAATTTTTAATTTTTCTCTTTAATATCATTGGATTCACTTTAATGTGTTTAATAGTTTTTAAAAAACTCATCCCCAATTTTCCCTTTATTCGAGAAAATGGTTGTAAATAGGATGAATTAGGTAAAAACCCAATCAAAAGGTAAATGTACTGACTTCCCCCAATGAGATGGCCACTACGATGGGAGTGGGAATTATGAACATTGTGAACATTATGAAGCTACTCTCACAGGTTACTCAGGTTCTCATAGAAACCTGGTTTTAGAGGAGCACCCAAATCCCCTTAATAATGAACATGCTGCAATTGTGTCCATTATGTGATAAATGCCTCTAAATTTCAATGGCTAATATAATCCCTTAATTTTGGAAGAATGGATGAACTCTATTAAAAGGATCTCATCCATCCATTAATGTTCTAAGAAAGATAATTTTATTCTATATTTTTATCATAAATAGGTTTAAGGGGATCAGTGGTGGATATTGATCAAAAATACTAAGGGTGAGGAAGAGAGAAAAGCGATGGGTTGGATGGAATCCAAGAAAATGTTTTTGATAAATAATTTTCTTGTGCTCATTGTCTTAAAATATAAAGTGATTTACTTTAAATCAACCATAAATATGATGAATCTTTTAGGGAGTATGAGGAAAACTTTACAAAAATTACATGATACACCTTCGACTATGTCATTACCTCTAAATTTATGGTTGACTATTTTTTGTGGGCTAAAACCAAGTCTATGAAAATACATGGTGATCAGAGACATTGATTGCTATGATAAAATTTCTTTGATATTCCCTCAAATATGAAATGAATATTCGATAATATCAAGGCTATTATGGGAATAAGAAGTTGAAATTAGAGTTTAACTCTGGTGGTATGATGGAGAAATATAATGTTCCTATGAAATTTCAACATCTAACATTCAAAAGGTGCAGAAGGAATCTCCCTAGAAATTTACTAAGATAAATATGGGAATTAATTAGGTGTAGGATGGAATGAAACCTAGATAACGACTACTGATAATAGAAACCTTCTAATATGATGTAGGAAATGAATGATCTAGTAAAATCTAGGTGCATTTTTCATTATTTCTACATCGAGGAACTAGGGAACATTGGAAATCAATTCACTAATCCAAGGGTTTCTAGAGAAAACCAACAACCTCCAAGGTATCCAGGGACATCTTTTTCCATCGCAACCACTGAGGTGGATCCTAAAAGCAAAGTGGTGATAGGTATGCTTGTTATTAATTCAAGGATAGCAAACATATATTTCGATTTTGGTTCTAGGCATTCCTTCATATCCTGAAATTTCAGTTGAACTATTTAAGCACCCCCACAATGCATGGAATTGGATTTATTAGTGAAAATAAAAAATTAATAAATTATTGAATGCCAAGTATATAACTCCTCCCCAACAAAAATTTACTGGTTGAACTTCTTGGGGAATCTTTTAATACTCCCTATTATGTAATTTTATGAAATTATGGGAATGGATAAGATTTCCCAACATATATCCAACAAAAATTTCCATGAGAAAAAAATCAGTCTTCATATTGTAAATAGGCCACAAATTCTACAAATGTTCAAAGATGAGGATGAATCTTCCTAAGAACTAGAATAACAAGAATAGATATTATTTTCCTTTGAAAATATTTTATCTACCTAAAATTATAGAGTATATGGAAAGAATAGACCTTGATGAAATGCATATTGTGAGGGAATATGCGGATGTGTTTCCGAACGAATTGCCAGATCATCCTCCAAGTAGAGAGGTTGAATTTTCAAATGATCTTACAATTAGGGTGTTACCATTATCCAATACTCTATATATAATATTTTTTGTCTAACTTTATTTTATAAAGAAAAACTGTTATAGAATATTGATAAAGGGTTCATACACCCATGTGATCCACCATGGGGTTCACCAGTCCTCTTTGTCAAGAAGTTAGATGGTTCAATGCTCCTTTGCATTGATTATTGTGAGCTCAACAAGATCATGATAAATAAAAAGTATCATCTTTCATAGATTGATGACATTTTCCATTATCTAGGTGGATCCCAATACTTCTCCAAGGTGGATCTATGATTGGGATATTACCATGTTATGGTGGAGAAAGACGATATCCCCAAGACTAATTTTCATACAAGGTAAGAGAACTATGAGTTCATAGTAATATTTTTTGGACTCACTAATGCTAAAGAAATCCTCATGGAAATGATGAATATAGTCTTTAGACATTACCACTACAAATTGGGGGTAATCATTATAGATGATATTATAATATTCTCCAACACAAAGGAGACGCATGAGGAGAATTCGAGAACTAAGTTAATGACCTTTCCAAGTGAGAAGCTTTATGAAATGTATAGAAAATGTGATTTTTGGATGAAGGAAGTCTCATTATCAAGGAATATCATCAAAATTAATGGTATTCTAGTGGGAACATCAAGGACAGAATCAATTGAATGATGGAAAAGGCCAAAATATATGACATATATTTGTAGTTTCCTTAGATTATCTAAGTATTATTGGAAATTTTTGAGAAATTTATCATTTTTATAAACCCCTCTAACGAATATAACACAGATGGGAGTCAAGATATTATAATAGTGAATGTTAAGAGATCTTCAAGTATCCAAAAAAGGATTATACCTACAATTGTTCTTACACAACCCACAAGTGGAGAACTTTTCATAGTATTCAGTGATTCTTTGAATAAGGGGTTGGGTGGTGTGTACATACACAATAAAAAAGTGATAGTCTATGCATCATGTAAGTTTAAATTTCATGAATACAACTACCCAATACATTATCTATAGTTTACTGTATTGATCTTCTCTTTTCAAATATTTAAGCATTATCTCTTTGGGTAAAGGTGTGAAAAATAAATGAATCAAAAATTATCATGTATATATTCCCATAAAAGAGACGAATATGTGTCAACGAAGGTGGTCAGAGCTAATCAAAGAATGTGAATGATTAATTCTCTACTGTCAATGGAAAGAGAATAAAGTTTTATAAGTTATAATTAGAAAGGATCTATCATTTTTTAATTGATGATGATTGAGGGGGATATGAACTTCTTTGATTTGGAAGTTTTTGAAATGGGGATCATAAATGAAGTAACATCATCAATCCTTTCAGAAATTATTTCTCAACCATAACTTTGAGAGAACATAAAGGATTCACAAATTGATAACGTGGGAATTCATAAGAAATATTAAACTAAATGAAAATTTAAATCCTTAATGTTTAATGTTTTTGAAGAAGGATTCCAAAGATTTGGGGTACAACTATGTTTAACATAAAATCTTGACTTAAATATGGAGTTGTTGAGTGATTCATATAGTTATTCCATTTCTATCCATCCTAGAAGAAAAAATATTTGTCGAGATATCTTAGATTAAAATGTTTGGGAAAATATGAAAAAGGAGATCATGGAGTAAACCTGTATTGTATGTCAAAAAATGAAAAAGGAAAGGAAAGAATAATAGGGGATGATGTAACCATTACACATACCTCCATGGTAATGGGAAAACATCACCATGGTGATTTCTACTAGTCTTTCAAAGAAATAAAAATGTAATAATGATATCTAGGTCATACTGGATATTCTTACAAATACTTCACTTTTTATGTTGATTTAAGATGATTCTCACAATATAAACTTGCACGGATATACATCAGAGAAGTTGTAAGGAGGCATGAAGTACCACTATCGATTGTATCCAATCAAGATATGATATTCACCTATATGATCTAGAAAAGTCAACAAAATGCTATAAATACAATGTTTAACTTAATCATCGCATATGAGATTCACCTATATGTTCAAATTATATGTTATATATTCAGTCATCTCTATTATATGGATATGCTCATCTCTTTTATATAGTGGGAGATCATTTAAATTTTGGGGATGCAGTTTTTTTATGTTGGTGTATTATAACACTCTGAGATTTTAGTATGAATTTCACTTAAAATGAATACTATATAAAATATATTCTTCCACATGAAAAACTATACTAAATCAAATGGTGTTACATCTATTTAGATAAAACATTATAATGAAAGATAATATTTTACACATTATGATAATACAATATGAAACATCATTAATGAAATAATAAGTGGAATAAATATGAAAGTAAATAAAAATATGATAAAAATATAATCTTTATCATAATGTTTTTAATTAAAATTATAACCCTAGTTGAAATTTTGTATATAATGAAAACAATATAAATACAATAGACTTTTATAGAGAGAGTTGAAAATAGGATGAACGATTCTATTGATGTTTTTAACAGTATATATATATAAAGAAAATATATTATTTATATATGAGGTCACTAGATATATGGTTGATTAATATTCATGCGTCCAATATTTATATTGAAAATGTTTGGTTTTTTGTTACAAGTGAAAATAATATAATTAACCATTGAAAATTTATAAAATAAAAGGATAAAATAGGATTAAAATATTTTATTATAAAAAATTATTTTTGATCATTACATATTATTATTAGTATTAAAAAATTATTTTATCTATTTCTAAAGTTAGAATAATTTTTATAATGGATTTATAAAATGTAATTGTTAAAAGATAAATAATTAATTTTAAAGGGATGTAATTAAATTCAATAAATAATGAAAAGTAATATTTTTAAAATACATATATTACTAATTGTTATGTATTTATATGTTAATAAATTAATTTAATCACATTTAAAGGATTATTCTCAAAGAAAATTTTATGTATAAAAAATTTATTATCACTCATCTAACAATTAATTTATATGAAATATAATTAAAAATAATTATTGTTAATAAATTCATGTTTCTAAAAGTACAATTTGTTATTTATATATTATTTTCGTTTAAATGTTAAATTTCACATATCTAAAAAATTTAATGAGATAAAATGGATTCCAAATTTTTAATTATAATTTCATAATTGATTAAAAATTATAATTTAGTTTTTAGGTAAAAAATATGTTACTAAGCAAATAATTTATTTACCATAGTAAACGTATAATTTGGTGTAGAATGGTTAATTTAAGTGGTAATGACCGAAAATAATAAAAATTTCAAATATGATCATGATATATGTATCCTGCAAAAAATAAAAAAATCCATTATTTTTCACTTCGTATCCACTTTAATTTTAAAATGAGAACTTTATACACTAATCAATGGGTATTTTTTGGAAATTACACTCAAAACTCACATATAAATGTTCCCCTGATTTACCCTTTCCAACCCACACATTTAGATAATATATATATATTAAATACCAACCAATTTTCCTTCTCCTAAGGCCTTATTATATTTTCGATAGCTTTTTATTCAAAAAAGTTTGTCTATGTTCTTCAATCCTAAGGAAATCGTTTTGAGAATGATTGAATTTAACAAACTTAGAACCTATTACTTCATAGTGTTTTTCAATTACCTTCCAATATCCACTCTTTATATATATCATTACACATTATAATAATATTTTAAAATATCATTATTATTTTGTGAAAATGATATTACTATCATATAACACAATATTCTTACTCATTGATTAGTGTATAATGGTCTGGTTTGGGTCGTTTCAACAACCTTCTTGAACTATGTTATACCATCATCATCATTTTCATCATGAATATATATAATGAAATAAACACTTCTTATATATTATATTATGGGTCAATTTATATCCTTAATATGATTTCATAAGGATGATTAAAATTATAAATGTTCGCTATAAAGAAACTTGTAGTTATCTGTAAATTAACTGAAGCATTCTCATCATAGATTCCATTCACAAAAACTGTACCCATACCATGCATAAAATAAACAAGGGATTAAGTAAACTCTTAGAAACCTTTAGAGTGACCCAACATTTCCTTACATAATGGTAACATAGTTTTTAAAATATACAAAATAATAGTTATACAATCAAGGATCCAAAGGCTTGTTGTCTTGGGAAAATTAGGCTCATCCATATATGATACATAATAAAACATATAAATTATTCAAATTATAATTATTTTTCCATAAAAATCTATTACTATCAACTAATTAAAATTATTAACTTGTGGATAAACATAAAATAAAGTGGTGAGATAAAATCCTAGTTTGGGTAGGTATAAATATCAGGAATCAATAGTACAAGGGTCAACATAATCTTCATCATAATTTCATAAAAATAGGATCATCGTCATAATAATTATGGAAATATTTGATAAAATCATTGAATTTGGAATATTTATAATACTAAAACATCATAACAATGGTCAAATGCCACCCATAGTTGTGAATAAATCATTCATCGTGTTAACATGTGACATATGTGCATAATCATAACAACATCAATGGGAACATTAATAGAATTATATTAACAAATAATAAATATTATCTCACAATATATATCACATTACCCAATGAATTGGATGGCTATATCATTCTAGGTCCACCCATTATATCATAAAATGTTCACAATCGTGCATGCCACATTGAATGTATAACAATCAATGTCATGAAACAAAACCACATAAAGGGATGGATTTCGTAAAATATTTCGCCAAAAAATACTTCTTGAAATGAAATTTAGTATTCTAAAATGAAATATGGCGATGATACATTGTTATAAAAGATCATTTTTTCATTGGAAGGAAAAACCAATCCAGATGATTCAAAAGATGTTTTGGTAATTGATGTCGTTTTAAATAAAATGTTTTAAATTTATTGGAAAACATTTCTAAGTGTAGGGACAAGTATATCCCTAAAATAAATGAATAATAATATTAAATGTAATTTTTTTGATATTATATGTACATTAATACTGAACTAAATGAGACATGTAAGAAAACTCAAATGAATGAGTTTTGTTTTGATAATCCACTTACCTTAAATGCAGCATAATTTCATCATCTCTCTTCCACCTAAATAATAAAAAAGGTAAAATAAAGCATTGGCCCTAAAGTGAATTATTTTCCTTTTACCACAATTTATAAATTATAATCATTAGATTATATTTATTAAATTCCATCATTAAAATGTTAAAAAAATTATATCATGTTTTTATTAAAAAGTTTTAGTTTGTTTATTTTTAAATTTTGTTCAATATTATTTATACATAATAAGAATTAATTAAAATATATTAAATTAAAAATATTTACCCATTTATATATCATTAATACTTTACTATAAACAGTTTTAATTTTTATAATAATTAATGAATTGGAAATATCCTTATTCGCAGTTAACCAGTCCTTAAAGAGATGTTGTCTGAATAGGAGGTGCGAGATGAATAATATAAGATTTTGTTAAAAAACATTTTCATATTATATTAACATTATAAGGATAATTTCATAACAATATAAACATATTTAATATTGTTTTTTTTTTAAATGGAATATGTATATGAATTGAAAAATTTAAAATTAAATAAGATGATGAAAGGACATTACCTCATTCTTGTAGTGGTTTATTCACTAAAACCATTAAATTATTGAAATATTGGAGTATTAATACACCATAACATACCTAAGGATTTTAATAGGCTATAGATATGTTATTTTGTTATATTTTTGGCTTTGGTATGTGTAGGAGGAGTGGTTTTCCTGTGAGAGGAGAGGGGTTATTTATACATGAGTATAGGGTACTTTTGGAATAAAATATTTTATAAAATAATGTATTAAAGAAAAATATTTAATAGTGAATTTGGAGGATATGAAAAATATATTAAAATAATTAAACTATTTTAGGCCTTTAACTACTTTATAAATTTAATTTTCTAATTTATTAAAAAGGAAAGAGGAATAAATGAAAAAACAATATTTTAAGGGAACACTTTTGACATTAGACTATGAAAATTTATTATATGGTTTGGAAATAATATTTATTTATTTTAAATGAAAAAATTATCTTATTAAATTTATTTATGGACAAAATAATTAAATTAAGATTTATTATGTCATTATTGTATCATCATTTTTTCAAAAAACTTGCAGTATTTGAAAATTATTATTTTCACTATTAATGTAGAAACTTTAGTTTCTAAGAAAAATACCAAAAAATCACCACTAGAAAATTTTAACATGATGATTTAAAAAATTAAATTCTTTTTATAAAATTAATTTTAAAACATAGGTTATTTTAATTTTTAATATAAAAATTATTATTATTATGAAATACCATAAAATATAGTTTATCAAAAATGAGCATATATCTTATTTGAATTTTTAGTCATGGTATTTATTTTATAGAATTAAAATATCAATATATAAATAAATTTATAAATAGAAATATTATTTATATTAAATTTCCTTATATTGAGGATAAATTACAATTCCAATGGTCAAGTTACTTTTACCAATGGTCACATTAATATTCTGACACTCAACTTACAACCTATAAATTTTGTTTCATTCCTTAGTTCAATATTAACTACAATTACTGCAATGGTTTTATATTTTCATGTTCTATTATGTTGATTATTTTACTAATATTTTGATTTATTTCTATAATTTTGGTCATGGGTGTAATTAATCTATCATATTATATGGATTTTAATTTTCTCATTCAACTATTCATAATTTATATTTTTTGACCCATTGTAATGTTTGGAATTTTCATGGATTTGGTTTCCAATTAATTTAATGATCTAAATTAATTAAATATATTTTTTAGTTTTATTATGTGTTTATGTGTTTAATAGTATATAATATAACACACATTTATTCTAGGAAACAAATATCATTTATAAAATTGGGGTTGTTAAATTCTTTTACCCTTTCAAATATTTCATCCCTAAAATTTCAAATCACATTCTAGGTTGAAAATATATATGGATACTTTTCATTCATTATTTTATATGGTTCCCAAGTCCCCTATTAATGTTTATTGTTATTCTATTCTACATTGACAAGGATAGTTGTCTTCATTCATAGAAATTTGTCTCTATGGTCAAATTTCTTCATCATCTATGCTTCATATGAGAGTATATTATTTAGTATTACCACCATTAGATTCAATATATGTGAGGGATCAGATATGTACATTCTTAGGAGAGATTCAGGGAACACATCATGAGCCGGATACATATTTTAGGTTCTTTAATGTTAATATACTACTACTCTTATACGATCAATGGTCTCAAAGGGGACAATATAGTTAAATCTAAAAATCTATTTTATTCTAGAAAGCATGAATCTCTTCATACGGATATTAGAAGGAAAAAAATTTATCCAAATTCAAACTCCATGTCCCTTTGATAGTTTTCCACATAGATCTTCCGCCAACTCTATGAGTGTTTTATATGTTATTCATAGGATTGATCATTCTTTGTTTTCTCTGATATTAGATATTTTAATAATAGATTCTATTACCCAACTTCAACACAAAGAGTACGAGTTTGATATTGATTCCCATACACATCTTCTTATGCATCCATTTTAATACTTGATTTGAAGTTGTTGTTGTATAAAAACTCAGCAAATTGATTATGTTGATCCCACCATCCTTTGAATTCCATTGATCTGACTCTCAAATTCAATCTACTATCTAAATAGTCCTTCTAGATTGGATATTAGTTTAGGGGTGATAGGATCTACTAAAATTCAGTTAAGTATTCAAATCATGTTGAATACTTCTCCAGAATATAGAAGTGAACCTTGTATCATGACCAAAGATGATCAAAAGTGGCACCCCATGAATCCTCACTGATTCGTTTCTATATATCATGGAAATTTGTTCATGTGAAAAATCAATTCGAATAGTATTTATGTGGGTGTCCATGGCGATTCGATCAACCACAACCCATATCATATTATTTCCATTCAATGAATTTCATTGACCAGTGACAATGTCCACAATGATAATCACTAATTTCCATGTTTTTATAGGAAATGTTTGCATCATCCCCATAATCTTCCATCACTCTATTTTAACTTTTTGTCATATCAAGAACATTGAGGTGTACTTTGAGATCTCATTATTCATGTTTCCCCACCATAAGTGATCTTAGAGACCATGGTACATATTTTTTATTCATGTATTAAGGGATAGATACAATCTAGGTGTATTATCCAGTAGTAGATTATTTTTCATGGGTGATGAATGAAAACAAATACTAGTTCCAAACTAAATGACACCACTATCATTGATATGGAAATCATGAATAATAACTTAAATCACTAATTTCAACCTTTCTTGAATCTATAAATCATCTAATTGTGCCTCCTTGATCTTATCCAGGATATATGGTTGGGAAATCTTTTGGACAAGGTATCATTTCTTCCATACTATAAGGATTTATAGAACCATCCTTAGTATATCCATGATGATGGGGTGTTTCTCAATTTGTATAACTAATAAAGTAGAAAGTTATTTTCTATGAAGAGAAATATATACCTATTTCACATTTCCATAATGGTATTGAAAAGGTAAATCTTAGTCCTTGGAAATCTCTAACCATCTTCACCGATTCGTGTTTAGATCATTCTTTAGAAATATTTACATTAGAGTCTTTTGATCAGTATGTATGTCACACATCTCACCATAAAGGTCATTACTCTAAATAATTGTGTAGAATATCATTGTTTCATACTCCAAACCATGCATCATGAATTTTTTATTCATGGATGTTTATTTTTCGTGAGGCATATACTATCACATTTACATTTTTTATGAGTGCACAACCCAATACATTCATTAAAGAATCAATTTATATCACAAAACCTTCTCCACATGATGGTAGTATGAGTGTAGGTTCAATATATAGCCCCTTGATCAGATAATTAAAAAATTCCTAACATTATTCTATCTATACATATTATAACTCATTCCATTTATCTTTAAATAGTGGGCTATAAAATCATGATAAATTTATCACAAAATTTCATTAGTTCCCTACTAATCCTTGAAAACTATGGATTTAAATGAGACTAGAGGTTCTAGGACATTTCATAATTGCTTATGTCATTGAATGGTCCAAAACATTCCCCCACTTTTGATTACAATCCAAAAAATTGTAAATTTCTACATCCAAAAGTTACACTTTCCTAACATATCATACATTTTATACTTCCTTAATTTTTCTAGTACAAACATTAAATAATCTCCATGTTCATATCTAATCTTAAAGTAAATCAAATTATCATCGATAAAGAGTAAAATTTTTTTTTTGAGGTACTATCTAAAGACATTATTCCTTAAATGCATAAATATTTTAGGGAAACCATTTTGTTTAGAGGGAATCACTATGAACACATATTGTGAATACCTTGAATGAAAGGATTCATTCTAAACATCATCCTTCTTTATCTATAACCGATGATATCCATAAGGAAGATCCACTTTTGAGATATAATGAGCTCCTTAGAGTTGATTAAACAAGTAATCAATCCTTCTAAGGGGATACTTGTTCTTTATGATGGTTTTGTTGTGGTCCTGGTAATATATACATAGATGTATTGATCTATATTTTTATTACAAAGGTCCTTGGTTCATGGAATGGAGATAAACTAGGGCTTATATAACATTGTCCAAATACTCTAGAAACTGCTTCATTAATACCTCCAGGTTAATTAGTGTTATTCTATAAGATCATTTTTGGATAGGATATACTCCAAGTATGATCTCTTTTGAGAAATCTTCCTCATAGTCTTGTGTAATTATGAGAAACATTTCATGGAATAATTCATTATATTCCCTAATGATATTCATTTCCTTATGATTTATGCTTTCATTTTCCTCAACCATTTTTTAATGGTTTGTATCTTCATAGGGTATCTTCACCCACACCATTAAGGGATTCTATAAAAGAGATTCATCATCATCCTTTAATTTGTACAAGAGCATATTAAAGTTAATAATATGAAAATAGAATTCTTTTCCATATATTTTATTTGTGCTCCATATAATGTGATACAATGAATTCCCAATATAGAATAAAATTATTCCAAGGTATGGATTACATGATTTTATAGATGAATCTTACAATGTATTATAATATGATAGTAGTCCAACAATTTTATTTCATTAATCTCACTACTATGTGTTTTTATGGATATCTCTACATTAAGTTGTTAGGGTCTCTATTCAACAGTTCCATAAAACTTATATGATATAAAATAATGGTAAAAAATTAATCATATAAAAAATTTTCCATTCTTGAGTGAATACAAAGTGTACATTTTATAACAACATTTTCATGCCCAACCACAGCTATGGTGATGGAATATAACTCAAACCATTTTTTTATGAAAAGTTGCTTTAAGGTTGAGTGGGAACCATACATACATTAAAACAAAAACCACAGACCACCTTTACCGAAATTCAAAAACCATCCAACTGCAGATTTCAACATTCAAAATGAAACTCCCAAATGAAATTTAAAATCTGAGAAACCTCCATATGCATGGAGCCCCGAGCCGCCACATGCTACCCATAAAAACTGAATCATCCATCATGCTGATGTTCCCATCAAAATCACCATCATCAATAACCATTCCAAACAATTATCGTCACTAGCCAACATCATCATCAGAACCATCGTCGACATCGATGTCCTCTCCATGCCATCTGAAGCCACACCAGTCATTGGTGACCATCGGAGCTCGTCGTAACCATCGTAAAAACCCATAACCTTGTCGTTTCAAATAAAAAACAGCCAAACCAAATAAATTGGATCTGCAAGAAGTTGATTTTCATTCCCCCAATACATTCATAAATCCCCATTGATGGAGACGAAACATTATTCAACAATTACAGGTCCTGCTCGCCGCTTTCTTACCTGTAAAATAACTCAACAGTCGAGAGGGTCAAGAACCACGAAACAATAATCCAAAATCACAAAAAAAAATGATGAGAAAATTCAAGCAGCATAACCGTAGAGCACATCGAAAGACCTAGAGCAAATTATCCATAACCATAAAACATCCAAGAACTCAGGAATCAAAAACTGCCACCTTATCCATCAACCTGAATGCCATCAATCCAGAAAAAAGGTACCAGTTGCAAGCCAGATCCACAGTCCCATCGCTGCCTCCACAACAACACTTAAATCCCATAACGAACCTCCCTACTCAACCATTATTGACACAGAACCGAGGATGTGAGAGATGGGACTCGACCACGAACATTCACCACCCTACTGTGAAATGCCCTAACAGATTTGCGATTGGGAAAAAGGAGGCATCCAGTAGTGGAAACATAAGGTTGAGCCCACAAAGATGTAATTCGTTCTCCAGATGCCTCCAAATAGGAAAGTTGAGGAGGGGACACAACCGAACTGAGATGGAGAGGATGAAGGCGACCACACGGGAAAACCCTAATGTCGCGGAGCCCCTTACGGGCTCATCCCATCGTGATGGAATTTGATTTCTCTTTCTCCTTAATCTTGGGTGGTTACTGATGTGGATTATAATCCATGATATATTGTTTAATGAATTGTATTTATTACTTTCCTTGATATGTATAGTTGATTCGTTGAATCTTGGAGGGTACCTTCCTTTCCTCCATTATATTGGCCAGATTTTTACAAGTATCTTTTAAATTAGTGATTTTTCTATCCCTATCTATAACACCTGAGGAATTTTTCAAAGCCTTTTATGCAATTCCCATGACAATTCATCCCAAACTTTTGACATGTGTGTTGTTGGATAATCTTTCCTTATTTTTCATTTAATCCAAAAGTATGAAACTCCATATTTGGTTTCTTATATCTATGAACAAGGTAACATTCACCAATCCCCATCTCCACTTGGATATAACATTGAAATACTTCTCTGTAACTCCCAAAGCCTCCAATAGGTTTATGATTTTCAATTTTTTGTTTTAAACCACAAAGTAATCTATCTTTTTATAAATTCTAATTGATAAAAAATATGAGCTTTATCATTCATGAATTGTAAAGTTTGACTCATAAGCCATGACTGATTCACCATCCTTTTTCATAATCTCTAAGAATTCCCTCGTTATATTGTTTTGGAGATTTTGAAGGAAATAGTTGTTATAAAATAATTTCATAATGTCTCCTAACTTAATCACTTCTATTTCACCCTTCATATTGGTATAATTTATCAATTACCACTATTGATCATCCTCCCCATCAAAAATTTCAAATGGATAGGGTCATGTTATGTTTCTTAGAATAGAGGATTATATATTATATATTATCCATTGGGATAACCAACTAATCGGTGACAAGTGGATTAGAAGACCCACTGAATGTCTGTGATCATTATTGTATAAAAGACTAGATATCTAGTTTTGGATTATAGGGACAACAGGGTTGTTCAACATGGTAAGCGTTATTATTTATATCCTAAGATAACTAAGTAAGAATCTCTAAAATTTTTTGTACTCCACCTCCCATAGAATTTGGGATATCGTTCAGAAAATTATTTCATTGTCCCTCACACATATTTTGGGCATATTTTCCTTTATTCACACCATTTTCAATAAAGGAGATGGTTTGAAGAAAACTTATTTCAATATATCCATAATAAATAATTAATTTTTTTCTATAAATTAACTCTAAAGAAATGTGATTTTGGATCTCTATGTTTATCCTTTTTATGAAATAGTTCTTCAAGGAAGTTTACCCATACCTGGACTTATACACATGTTTTTCACTAATTTATTCTAATATTAATTACAAAATTATCAAAACCATTCCCTGATACCAACTATTGTGACATAAATTTAACTTACCTTACTATTACATAATTTATAACATAAACAACACAATAGTGATGCAACAAAGGATCCAAAGGATTAGTGTATTAGGAAAATTAGTCTCATGCATCAATTATACATAATAAAACATAAACATTATTTAATTATTATTCTTTGTCCTTATAAATCTATCAGTGTATCCTTAGTACATATATCCCTAAAAAATATAAATTAAATAAATAGATGATCTAAAATCTAAGTAAGGGGTGAAATATAGAAAACAAATCAATAGTACATGGGCATGAATAATCAAAATCATCATATCATAAAGACAAGATCATCATCGTAATCATGATGGAAACAATTAGTAAATAATATAATGTTTCATATGCATAGTATGGAAAAATCATAAAATTATGGTCTAATACCACATATTAATTGAAATAAAACTAAAATCATGTTCACACATAACATATGTGAATAATTATGCCATCATAAGTTTAAGAAAATTTATCATAATGTTCATAAATAATACACCTTATCCCACATGAAATATCACATTACCTAATTTGTTGGAGAGATATATAATTTTAGACCACTTTTTATATCATAAAATGCGGATAATCATGCATGTCACATAGAATTTATACCAATAATAGTTAGGAAATAAACTCATGGAAATAATGAGTTTCATAAAATATTCCACATATCATACTAGATGAAATTATATTTAGGATTACCAAATGAAATATAGAGATCCTACTTCAGATAAAATTTCATTTTCATGTTTGAATGGAGAAACAACTCAAGAGGATTCAATAGATGTTTAGGAAATTTAAGTCTTTTGGTGTTGTAAATAGACTAAAAATATTTGGGATTTTAGGATCATATATACACCTGAAATAAAAGATAATTAATATTTAAATAATACTTTTGGGATAGTATAGTAACATTAATATTTCAATCAATGTGAAATATGAGATAACCCAAAAGAAAGTGTTTGGATTTGAGAATCCCCTTACTATATATCGCACTATATTTCAACATTTTTATACCTCATGAATAATAATAAAAGGTTTATTAAAATATTTAAACATAAGTGAATTATTGTAATTTTTACCACTATTTATCAATTTTTATAATTTTGTTATTTTACTTAATTCCTGTTATAAAAGGGAAACTATTTGATATCATGTTATCCTTAAAAATTTCTCATTTTGTTTCAAATTTAGATATTTGGTTCAAGGTATATTATTCAAAAGAATAATTAATTTTAGAATATTTAATTACACTTATTTACATGTTTATATATCACATATAATTTACTAACCATATCCATAAGTTTTTTGAAAAGGAATGAATTAGAAGTGTCCTCATTGGTGGATAACTGGTCTTTAACGGGGCATTATCTGAAGTGGCATCATGGGATGTATAATATATTCTCATATTAGAAATAGAATTTATATAATATATTAGTGTTATAAAAAACATCATTAATTTTTTAAAATTAAAAAAATATGGTTTTAATTAGAAATGAGGGGGATTTGAAGATTGAAAATGAAAACGAAATAAAAGGATAAAAAGAAAATCACATATTTCATGAAGTGGTTTCTTTTATATGACCATTAAATTATTGAAATACTGGAGTTTAATAACTCTATCACTTCCCACAGATTCTATGGGATTTACTATAGGGGAATTTGGTACTTTTTTGGCATTGGGAAGTTAGAGGGAGTGGTTTTCCAAGGGAAAGAGATGGATTGTTTTTAATAGAGTAGTGGAGTATTTTTTGAATAAAATATTGCCTAATATAGTATATCAACTATAAACCTTGGAATAATTATTTTTTAACACTTTGAAGACTATATCAATAAAATAAAAAAATTTAGGAATTTAAACCCCATTATAAACATAAATCAACCATATATTAAAAAATAGATGTGTAATTAATGAAAAATTCTGTTTTAAGGGATCACTTTTGACTATATGTTTTATAAAATTATTTTTCAAGGTATTGAGCTTGCAGTGTATTCCCAAAAACATGAGATATTAAAAATTTTCCATTGGAGTTCAACATGAGATCTTCATTATCAGTGAAATGCTACCCGATTGTTATATAAGGATATCATGTGAGGAATGTTAGAACAAAAATAAAACCATTAAAACTAGGTTATATCTGAAGCCATTCCTGACGCCGACTTATTATCAAAAATCACTAATCAAAGAATCTAAATCCTAATTCATATAGATCATCCACACATGATTCAAGAACCTTCAAAATTTTCAATTATCTAAATGTGGGTGAAAGTGTGGAGATTCAACAATGCCTCCAATGCTCTTGTGATCATTGCATCGCCTTTCTTATGATGTATGAGAGATAGAGAGAGAAATTTGGGTTCACCTAGATCCATAGTCTTCCTCTATCGAAAGAGGTTGATGGAATTAGATAGATTTTCTCTCACCGTTTTTTTAGTGAATAGTAATTGGTGAGGGCCTCTCTTCTTCTATATATAGTGTGTTAATAAATGAAATGAAAATGGAACCCTGAAGAATGAATATTTTTACACACTATAAATAATATTACAACTACTATATTAAGCCATAAATACCGCTTATATAAAAATCCTATTATTTTAATATAATAAATTTATATATCATGATAATACATGATCTATAAGCATGACTCATTATTCTCTCAAATATTAAATTCACTCAAAACATTTTAAAATATTATTCCATCAAATAATATTACTATGTATTTACTTTAAATCATTTAAATACATTCAATGAATAAATTTCATTCCCATTATTCTTAACATGAATAATATGAACTTATTTATTAAATTTTGATTGTATATCTTTAGATGAAACCTGAACCCCAATGATGGGTCCCACCATGTCTAGTATACCTATTCAAATGAATAGGGAAGATTCTTGAATACGCTATTGTGTTTGACCCTCTATGACCTTATCTCGATAGTAGTGAATAGAATCCACATACCAAGAAAGGGATATTACAACCCATCATTGACCCTAAATAGATAAGGACAGTCATGGAAATAACTACCAAGCTACGAACAAACGTTGTGCAATATAATATATTTGTGTTTAAGTATCTCACATTATAGGATGCACACCCATTTCATCACCCTTTTCTTGAATTGTTATTTTTTGATCTAACTGGATGGATTTACACTTGACTTCTATGGCCATGGTCTAAATGTACTACCATGTTCAATAACTAGGCATGGGATATTTTACTTCCCTAACCTGGAAGTGAGAAAATATTTTTTGATCGTTCAACCAACGAAATTCCACCAATGAGGCACCCAACATGAGATACCTCTCCATAATTACATTTCAAGGTGTTTTCCTTGCATCAATGTACACTATAAAATGATACACATGGATAATGAACAAAACATTTAATACCATTACACATGTTTGTAGATAAGAACTACCAATGAAACCCAAAACATGTGGTGTTCCTTTTGGTAGGTTTATCCTCAGCAAC
Organism: Viscum album; assembly: GCA_963277665.1. NCBI lineage: Eukaryota > Viridiplantae > Streptophyta > Magnoliopsida > Santalales > Viscaceae > Viscum > Viscum album. Next base: position 1,527,614,160 of record OY728120.1, on the reverse strand, counting down.
TCACTACTAGGGAACACCATGTAAAAAATTAATGAGAAGAAATCTCAATGATTATGATCCCCCAGCACCTAAGAGTTAAACATCAACTATATCTAGTCTGTATGATGTATTTAGATAGTGGGAGATTTGTTTAAGATTAATGTCATAATATTAATATGTTTGGATTATATCCTGGGATCTTATATAACCATTTGAAACTATAATTAATCTATGTAAATTATCACTAAATATTGGCCATAGAAATATCCACACTATAATGGTAAAAATACATCATGCATATCTATTTGTGTACATTATATGGTAACGAAAATTATGTTTAATTTGGGTCTATTGAACCCACTAGTAAGTCACTCATAATTCCACTAGAAACAACATGTGAACCATGCATGTTAGCTCTCACATCATTGAAATAACGTTTCTAACGAGTCATAATTTTAGTTGTTGGGTCTTCCACATTTTCTCCTATGTATATTATATTATATGAGACCTTGTATCATTGATTAAATTTTCTCATGATATGGAATCCCCTATTAGATACCTTTTTTCCACTATCATAACATGACTTATTGGATAGTAATAATATCATAAATTAAATTTTGATACTAATTTACATACTATGTGTGATCCAGATAACTAGAGAAAATAATTGCATTAAATGACTACTTCTTAGCTTCCTTAGAAGCTTAAACATACTCAATCTTTGTTGGTATGGATACAACTAGCTTAAGTGAGCATGTCTCACTTAAACCATCCTAATTTTCATACATGATCACATGTATATAATGTAATACTAGTTTTTTTCCCTTCAAAAACTATTATCCTTTCTTCTCCACATACTTGATACATATAGATTGTACATTTTGAAGTAAAAATGGTTATTTATAAATTATTACCTTACAGTTCTCTTGTATATAACTTTTATTTACATAATAAAAAGTATATCCTTGAAATATAACTTTTTTTAAACATCATAGAATATGAGATTGATCAATCACTTTAGTGTATGGAATACAAATCATCCCTTTAATCTCTTCCCATATAGACAACATGTCTACCTTAAGATAAATATTCCATGTGACATTGGAAAAAATTCTTCTGTTGAATTATCCCAATAGGTATTTTTCAATACGATTTCACTATATGTATGATTTAATACGTCCAAGAAACTATTAGATCTATCTTAGTAGATCATGATCCCAATAAAATAGGATTATAATTTAAGTAAACCACTAGATAATAGATTCATTTATCCTTATATTAGATAATTGTAAGACCAATATTTATTTTGATATGTTGTTTAAAATATTTTACTTTGAAGGCATTGGTTCTCCAACTAACCACTTGTAGACCCATGGAAATAATTCATTCGAATTTAATATTCTATGATTAAGTTTCTTAAATATATACTAAACTATATTTCAGTAACTTTAAACCTATATTATCATTTTGTGGCATGATCATCCCTTTTTGGTTTTATTGTATAGATACCTTCAATGAATGGTGGTCATGACATTGAATCGAATATTGAATTATGATTTTTCATTCCAATATTATATTATTTCCATATATGGAATACTTGTAGGAATTATTATTCAATCTAAAAAATGTGTCACTGACCACGATGAATAAAAAACCATTACCGTGATTTTATCCCTCCTATGTTGTTTGTGGGTCTAGAACATTCATGTTCAACAAGAAATTTTGGAACTTGTTCCTAGGCCAACTACATGCACGTCCGTAGGATTGAGTATTCCTAGGTCAACTAATCTCCCACTATATCAATAGATATGTGAACACATTTATTTTAATGTAGTATATCACTTGCCTATGACCTTTTTATCAAAGGTTTCTATGTAATATCCTATAAAACCAATATGATAATTACTACTGATGATATTTTTTTTCTTGATACGCGTTATTATTTCCAAAAAAAATTATTGCATCTTAACTCATGGTTGTAATGACATATTGGATTTCCATCATACAATGAATCATATGATATCTACATTTCATTATAGCTAGAATATGGATATGGGATATCACAATAATTGGTGGAGAACATTGTCAAATATAATGGAAGTGCATGCATGTTGGAAAATTGATAATCCTCACATTATAACTCGGATGTATAAAATGTGCATTTAGGTATTACTCTATGATTCGTTTTTTTTTTCAATTTTATCATGATAGACTTATCATAAATCCTACTCATTAACATCAATTGTGTGATATTTATAAGGTAATATGCACTTGGTAATTCTTCCACGATATATTATATTGATTTATGGTCAGGATTTTTATTTGTCTTGCTGGCCCAAAGCAACTCATATCTACTAACCATGAAAATTTCATACATCACCTTCCCATTCACTAAGAACTTAATATAATGTTAGGAATTATATTTTCCACTAGACTACCCTTATAATAGTTCATTGTCACATTTTTAACTAATTACAAAAATCCTTGTGGATTCACTTTATTTTTAAAGGTTCCTTTGTCCAAAAATAAGTACATGCATCAATAATAAAAAATGGCTTTAGCTAGGACATGTATAAATACCATACTGGGTATAAACTAGACATTTAATTTAATTTTTTATTAATAATTATTGTCTTTCCACAACTGGGTGAATAAGTCTTAAATTTTATATTCATTAGTTATTTCATATTGTTAAAGTGTCACTGAACTATTAGTTGAGTATTGAACCCACAAACAATACTCGTTTCTAAACAAAGAATAATGTCTCTTTTTTTCAAAGGACATGTTAGATAATGTTTTGGTTATACTCAATAATGGTTTTACATAAATCATTAACATGGAAATTAGAACTCATCTATTTCTCACTTCTGACTTAGGAATCACCCAATCTCAGACACTTGGAGAATATACTTTAATTCATGTGTAGTTTATATAAAAACATGGATACAGTATTTAAATAAAAATATTTAATACGAATATTTTATTCAAAAACCCAGAAGTATGTCATAAAAAATATGTTTAATGATGAATATTCCTGATGAAGATTCAAGTACTTTTTCTTTTATTCATTTCATAGAATTTAAACATCCAAGGTTTTATTTAAGGATGTAAAACACAAATAAACTCTTATTTATATCCAACCTCATTGTATTGATGGATCTAGAGAATTTACCGTTTGATGTATTTTCCATTGTCCTTTTCTCTTTAAATTTCAATTTTTTCACCATAATAACCAATATTAAACATTCTTTTAAATTCATTTTCACTTTCTAAACCTTTACTAAATATGTAATGAATCATTTACTCAATACAATTTATTTTGTAAAATAAAATGAGACTAGAATAAATGGGTTAAAATAATATGAGAATGGGATCCTTTGTAATATCATGATCCATAGGTCTATTATAATCATATTTTTATTCATATCATTCTTCACTATCTTCTTTAAGACTTCTCAAATAAGATACTACAAGCTATATCACCCATTTCTTGATAGAGGTTATGCCACTAAAATCGGACATTGGTGATAGAATAATGATATAAACATCATATGAATAACACATGATTATCCTGTAAGAATATTTTTTACCCGTGATTCATGAGGTAGCTTAACAAGTATTGAGGTCACTAGCACCTTGAGTTTCTTGTATAGTTGTAATGTGTGCATGCACCTATACTACTCTTGGAAACTCATGGAAGTGAGGACAATTACCTTGTCCACTATTTATTGCAATATTTCGTGCTGTTTAACTCTCCATATACTAAAAAAATAAATTTCTAGAATGTTATTACAATTTATATTGATTATTTATTTAGACATCAATGATTAATTAAACCATTAATTATTTCCTACTATTTCATTGAATTCAAGGATCCCTCTGTAGTAGAATTGGAATACTCTATCATTGGATTATTCTAGTTTAAATTAGTCCTGAACCTACTATCACAGTATAAAATTTGTGGCTAGACCACTACTCAGAGAGTTCAAGGTAGGTGTTTGACAAGATAACCGTATTAACACACGGTTCTTTGATATTTTGAGAGACATTTTGGATTCTAAAATCATTACATGATTTACTAAACTCTTACCTCTAAAGTGATAGAACATTATATATGGCTAACACTTACAAAAACATTAGTTAATTCAATCTATAAATCTTATTAAAACTCACATGAAGTTAGAGGTAACATCAGTTATGGCTGACCAAGCACCCTGAACACCCGGTTTTGTCCAAATACGAATGATGGAAGGTGATTATGACATAATATTTCTTTAAAGGTTTTATTGTTTTTATGTGACAAAAGGGAATTATTTTTTATTTTATAAGAATTTTCTATGTGATATCCCTCACAACTTACTTTGAAATAAATGGAAAAATATCTATCACATTACATGTTCATTTAATCAATGCATGCTTGTTTATTATTCTACATGACTGCACGTAAACTGCACAATCCCAAAATTATAATCCCTGAAAAAAAAAATGAATAAATGATAGTGAGAAGATATTAATTTTTGACACATTTATTGGATAAAGAATCAATCTAGACCCTAGGGGAAATCTATTAATTTGTATTTCTTATGACTCTAGTTTCATTACCTTCCCATCAAATTTATCAAACTTCTCTTTGGTGCATCATCATAGCTCAATATAAATTATTTCACTAATCAAGTTTGTCATTATATAAAAATAATTTCTCCCTTGTGAGGGGTTCATGGGAGATTAAAATAAAACTGAGAAATTTAAACACAGTCTCCTATACATATAATGACACAAACGACATACAGGTCTCTATTCGTTAAAATAATTATTTAAAAATATCATTGAAATAATTAATTAATTAATCAATCATTATACATGCATTGGTCTGTATTAAGATCATGATCAGCCTTATACACATTAAACTCATATATATATATATACATAATTGAATAGTTATAATTATATAAATTTTTTGAGGTCACTTTATTGAATTAAAAATTCAGTCCTATTTTTAATTCAATAACGGTCATCATTTGGCCAGATTAGTTAATTTAATTTAATACCAAAATTAATTTAATTTTAACCATCAATATTTTTTTTATAAACCAAAAGAAATTATATTTAATTATTTTAATTTAAATGAAAAATTAATTTAATTAATTTTTTATTATTTAAAATTAATTCTTCCCTAAAAACTCAGAGGATAGCCTTTGCATCTTAGGACAAACCTGCGTAGGCCCTGTTGGTCTGGTGCAGACTCCATGTAGGGATGTGTTGGGTTGGGCGGACATGCCCCGACCTGTTTTGGGGAAACTTGGGTTTAGGGAGATCGTGGAAGTGGATACCTTACTTGTGTGTCACCAAAAAAGAACTACTGAGTTGGGAATTAGAGGTGGAAGTGGTGATCAATTACCATGGAGGAAAGCATTGGTTTCCATTAAACCATGGATTGTGTTATTCAGATGGTAGAGAAGAAAGTGGCTAGTAACGAGCAGTTCCACGAATTGTTTATAGGGGCTAAATATTCCAGCGAAGAGTGACGGTCAGCCACTCCTAACTAGATCAGTGGATCTTTGCACGATGATGGGTCTATCTACAAGAGCATAGGATAGCCAGGACCTTGTAGATCTGGACGGCATAGTACACTAGCTAATATGAGGATGTGTTTGCAGTGTCTGTGTAGATTATTCCAAGGGTGGAGTGGCTACATTGGAGCTATCCAGATTTAGGATAGACGATAGGACTATGTGCAATGGTGAGTGTGGTTAAGTGTCTGTCTGATGGTCCATGTGATGGTCATAGGTGGAGTCCTACGTTCGGGTGTCGTCTGGGTGGTGCTTCAATGTGGGGAGGTCTAGGTGTCAATGCATGGTATTATTGTGGGTTCATTCTTGGGGGGGAGGCTAGTGTTTCACTATCATAGGCTATGGTGGATAGAGGGCCATGGTGTTGGGGTGCCCAACTTGGGTGGGATAGGTAGGGTGCGGTGGTTAGGTGGGGCTCTAGGAGGAGAAGGTGGCTATTAGTATTTCTGAAAGCAAGAGTTAAGGGTGGCACGTTAGGAGAAGTCATCTACAAGAATGATTCTTTTTTTAATAAGAGCCTCTGAAAAATCATTGAAGACCCGCTTTTAATATTTTCACTTTTTAGTTACAAAATTACACTCCTTGGTTTGTTTGTATACATCTCTTCAACATGATATTCAAAAAAATATAATCCTATTCATTAAGAACTTAATAATTTATATTAATTAATCAATTTATTTATTTTAATCAGTGGGGAAAATAATTCTCTTTTAGAAAACACTATTCAGAGACTTTGTCTAGTCAGAATAGTATTGATTTTTATAATCCCTAGCACTGATCAGTCATGAGTTTGATTATCATAAGGCCTTCTTTGAATTTAATTTCCCACAAGAATCAATTTCAATATGAATTTAAAACATTTGATAGCTCCAACGTGGTCATCTGATATCGGATTGAACCACTATTAGTGACAGTGGGACTAAAATGATGCACTCTTCATAATTTAATGTAAATTTAATTATTCAATGGCTAGAAATATTCACACATACCTCAGATACCAATAGGATGTACTAGGAAAATAGATTAATCCATCATACATGGTATTCTATAAATTTTCCACCAATGATCTACATGATCTCATCATCATTTGTGAAACACTACCCGATTACCATTTAAGGATCTCACTAATGCCATTTTAAGAACAAAAATTAAACCATAAATACCTGGTTAGATCCTATGATGCACTTGAATACTTCTCATTATCGGTGATTGGTGGTCAAATAATTTGAAGTGTAAGTCCTCTATTCTTTCCACACATTCTTCAAGAATATTTAGGAGCATCGATTTAAAAAATTGGGGTGCTAGTGCAGTGATCTGAAAACTCATTTGATTCTATGGTGATCACCAAATCGCCTAGTTTGCGATGCATCAGAGATAGAGAGAGGAATCTAATCACCAGGATCTAAAGTTTCTCTCTCAAAAATTGGATGAGAGAAGAATAGAGAGGGGATCTCTCCATTTTAAGTGAATAGTAACTGGTGAGAAGCTCTCCTCTTTTATATATATTATGTTAACAAATTACCTATATATGGTACCCTATCTCCCAACTAAATTTAAACACTATAAATGATAATATGACTAATATATTGAGGCATAAATACAATTTATGTAATTGTCACATTCATGTAATATAATAAATATATATTAAGTTATAATACCTGAGACATAAACTCGACTCATCATTCCCAAAAATATTAAATGAAACTTCAATATTTTAAAATAATAATATATCAAATAACATTTCCTTGTATTTACATTAAAACTTTTAAATACATTTAATAAATAAATTAAATTCATATTATTCTAAACATGAATAAAATAAATATATTTATTACATTTTAATTTTATATCTTTTGACAAAACCCAGACCACGGTGGCAGGGCCAACCATATGCAGTATACATATTCAACTGAATATGGTCGATTCTTGAATCCGCTATTGAGTGTTTCCCTATATGACCATATCTGGAAAGTAGTGAATAAAATCCACAGACAATGAGTGGGACCTTGAAACCCATCATGGACCCTAAATAGATAAGTATAGTCATAGAAATGATATCCAACTCCCCAACACACACAATGTACATCAATATCTTTCTATTTAAATATCTCATAAAGAAGAACACACACTTGTGTCTTCCCCATTTTCTTTATTTATTATTTTTTGATCTAACTGGATGGATTTTCCCTTGACTACCTTCTATATTCTCTTAAAAGGGTACTACCATCCTGATAAACTTGAAGAGACAAATTGTTTATTGAGCATACAATCAATGTCATACCACCAACGACGCTCCCAATACAAGCTAATTCACTAGGATTTCATTATCATGGTTCTTACCCACATCCAGAAACCAGATCAAATGGACCATGCTGGAAATGATCTAAAGTCTGGATACCATTACACATGTTTTTATATAGGAATAACCAATGACATTTGAAACATGTGGGGTTCCTATTGGTCGGTCTACCCTCATGATCTCACTACTAGAGATCACAAAGTGAGAATTTCATGAAATGAAGTCTCAATTTCTTTGATCCCCCATCACTTGATAGTCATGAAATCAACAGTGTCAAGTCATTAAGATGTATCTACATAATAATACCTATGTTTAAGATTAATTTCATAGTATCTTGATTTTCTTATTGTAGCCTCGAATCTACTGTATCCTATTGATACGGAAAATAATCTATGGAAATTTCCATTAAATAGTTGATGTAGAAATATATAAACTATACTGGTAAGAATACATCATGAATATCTAACTATATACATGATATAGTAATCAAAGTCATTTTATAGTTAGGTCTATAGATCCCACTATTAAAATACTCTTTAGGTTTTAAAATTATTTTTTTTATTTTTAAACGAACTATTTATCTTATAAAATTTATTTTTGGATGCAATAATAATTTTATATATATTAATTCAATATCATATCATCAGTATGTCATAAAACATGCAGTATTTGAAAAATTCAATGTTTACTATTCATGTAAAAAATTAATGTTTTTTAAAAAATTGACAAAATATTACCCAAGAACAATTTCAACATAATGATTAAAAATAGAATTTATTTTATCATAATAAATTTATAATATTAGGTATTTTAATTTTTAAGGAAGAAATTATTATTATTATGAAACAATGTAAAGTACTGTTCATTAAAAATATGGTTATATCTCATTTGAATTTTTAATCTTGATATTTATTTTATGGAATTATAATATTCATATTTACATAAATTACTAATGATAAATATTACTTACATTGAATTTCAATATTTTTTAGGTTAAATTACTATTCCAATAGTCATGTTACTATTCCCACCTATCACATTACTATTCCAATGATCACAATACCTCCTATAAATACTATTTCATTCCTTCATTCAATATTCATTTAAAATCATCATGTGGTTCAATATTTTCATTTTCAAATATGGAAATTGTTTTGCTAATATTCTATTTCATTTCTATATTGTTGTCATTGGGGGTGATGATTGTATAAAATTAGAATGATATGAATTCTACCAATCTACTTTTCATAATTTATATTTTTCCCCATTGTGTTGTTGGAAATTTTCATGGGTTTAGTTGTGTTTAAACATATATATATCTATAGTTGAAATAATGTTTTTTTATTTATATTTTATTTATGGTTAATAATATACAATATAATATAAAAAACATTTCCTTTAGGAAAAATGTATCATTTATAAAAATTGAGTTTTTACAAAAAAAAACTATCAAACCACCTTGACTGATATGGGAATAATTTAAATAGTATCTTGTAATGAGGACCATCGTCACCATTAGGAAACTCATACAAAACAATCAAAATTACTGACTTCTGGTGATCCAAATAAATAATAACTAATGAATATATTTTTAATGAATGAATACAATAAAAGATTGAATAACGTAGAAATATTAATATTATTCTAAAATAAGTGACTAAGATATTTATTTTTATTATAATGTGGGTTAAATTACTTTTGGGGTAGTCGGGAGTAAAGGTGGGGGTTTATTATCAAATCTCACTTTGAAATTAAGGTTTTTTATGTTTGAATTAATGTTGGGATAAATTCTATATTACTTATATCTAATCCTAATATATTTTACTCCCCATTTTCATTTTTATGGTTTACTTAGATTCTTCCCATTTAATTCCACTTGGGTTTAAAATTCGACTACAAAGATATTTTTCATCATATTTGACTTTATCTTTTTTATCGAGTCAAGAATATTTTTTTCCCATGTTCGTATTTGTTGTATTATTTTATGGATCCCTTATCTATAATTATTTAATTTATTTAGGTGATTTTCAATTATCCAGCACTCAATTTTAGAAATTATTAATGCTATATTTTCATTTTTTTACGTTGGTCATTTTTAATTTACATCAACATTCATTACAAAGGTATGAAATGAATCCTTTTTTAACGTTTTATGCCTGATTGATTTTTTTTATTTAATAAGATTACTCACTAATTCTTCATTATTTTAAATGTACTTTATATACCCAAATTTTTATAAATTAATTTCTATTAAATTAAAACTTATCAAATGTAGAGTATTATTATTCTAATTTTTCAATGAAATTATCAAATTATATATATATATATATACATATCTGAGTGTGTGTGTTTTTTTATCTATATCAATATCCTTTGATGTTTATTTTTTTAGTTCCCTAACCTAGGATTAACATAAAACCCATGTTCTATATCCGAGTACCACTAAGACTAAGGAATACCTCCCCATATGAAAAAGTCTTCTAACTAGTAGTGAGATCCTAATTTGTGATAGTGGCAAAACTATACCCTTTCGTGATGATAATATTAATTTTCATATAAAAATAAAACCCAAATGAAACATAAATAGAAAAATCAATTGAATAAATAATAAACAATGTCATCTAAAAAATCCAATTGAATTATACAATTTCCAGATAAGAATATGTGTCCTAACAATCATATAAGAATAGATATGAAAGATCACCCATTTTCAATAATATAAAAATGTACTAAAAATCACCAAAAGGAATTCCAACCCTATGTGAATAATCACCATGGTCACTCTGCTATCATTCCTATGTAACTACATCAGTCAATTCTTGATCACTATGGTTCAATGCTCAATCATAGTCCCTGACCTAATATTCAAACCATATAGCCTACATGTGTCCCATGGGTCCCATGTAGGTTTTGATAATGAACTCAGTGGGCTACCACCAATGTGTCTCTATCTTACATCAATATTTATATAGTGTATTCATATGTAAATAAATTATAGAAACTCACACATAGAAATAAACAAATCTCTCTAATTATGTTCAACATCTAGAATTTATAGGTTCGCCCGCTTCGGCTAAAACAAGAGTGGAATGATATATCCATATTCATTACTACTGTAAGAAATTTATTATCTCATCGATGCTCATTTCACTAGACACCTTATGCCATCTTAAATCACATACATCCTTACATAACGTATATTTAGTGTCCCAACAACATGCACAAAAATATGTCACAAGTCCCATGGACATCCATTCAAAAGTCACCATCGGCTCAACAACTTGACATCATGAAGCAAAATAATATTCATCCTACAATGAATAATAAAAGACCACCATCTTGATATCCCAATGTCCATGGCACAGTGAGATCCATCCTTCAATAATTGTTTCCATCGGCCTCAATTATATATAGAGAGCCTTGATGCCAAACTAATGGTCTCAAACACAATTAAATGTTTCTTTATATGGTGAGAACCTCCTCCAAAACGAATTTTTAACACCGTCCCCTATGCCAATATAACTACAGAGGCCTCCACCCCCAAAGAGTAGTAAACACCACCATAAATGAGTCTTATTTGTCTACACATGACTCCAATGGAAACGTCGACAAACAATGGTGAGTGGGAATCACCAGAATTTCCTAAGACCCGTCATCTTAATGCATCCATTCCACATGAAGACCTCACCCCCCATCCATGGAATTATCACCACCATCTGGATCAACTAGAATATTACATCACCTCAAACTCGATGGTCAACACCAACCCATATATCTAGGTCTATTCCCTCATCCTAATGATCACATCACAACAATTATAAGGGTTTTCAAAATCCCACATATCATTTTCCATACCCATATACTAATGAAACTTTTTTATCTTATTCCAAAAGACCAATATCCCATAGATACCTCAGGTCCAGCCTGTCATGATTCCTCAAATGTAATGTAGTCTCACCACATTTTATCAAATTAAACAATTTGCTCAATCGAAATGACCTGCCCCAACCACCCAAAAAACCCATACTTAAATTAAAATAACTTAATATGTAAGATAATTCCCTTAAATATCTTATAACTCAAATTTATCAATTTTAGGACAATAATTATTTTATTAAGGGTCTAACTTGGATAACCCACATATTTATTTTTAATAACACACCCTATAACACGTGTATATTTATGGACAAATCTATGAACCATGTAACATAAACTAATAGGTGATAACTTTTCAAATATCAACCACTGATACATATTTATATGAGAGAAATTCAGATTTTAGATATAAAACATGAAAATAGGGCATATGATCTCAAATGGAAATATCATTCTAAATATTGAGGGGAAATAAAAAATTTATAAATTGGATTAAAGGCCTTACCACGACAAGTAAAATTCCCATGAAGTTGTCTTAATTAGATCTCAGATGAATGAGTTAGGAAGAAATATAAAGGTTTATAATTTAATACCACCCTACTAATGTGAATGTGAAAGGGAGATGAAAGGAGATGAAAGGAGTTGAAAGGAGAAAAATGGGGGAGGTGATGAATTTTCATTCCACAACCATTAATGAACCACATGGTTTTGATGCATGGTTTAGAGAACTATGCTGTGAAATAATCCAAAGGTCAAACCCTATATAACAGGTGTCATGGTTTTTCTAAATGGATTGGCAAGACCATTTTCCAATCATGTACACACACTGCATGAGTGGAACAAAGTGTGCTCTGTAGGCCACATGGTTTTTCAAATAGTGCACAACCCATCTATGACATATGTTAGAAATAGTATAAATTCAACATGGTTGTTCTCCCCACCTCACATGGTTTTCAAAAAAAAACTTCTAGTAAAAAAATGGGCCATAATATTTTATCTTAAAGGCCACATGGTTTGAAAAAACTATGATCCTGTACATGAACCTTTTGAAAATGTTTTTTCTATTCCCGATGCACATGAAACTAATCTGAACACCTGAGGCACTCCTCAATGCTTAAAATCATTCAAAAAAAACAATGAAGAATTAAAACAATTATTTTTATATTCTAAATATCAATGTCCATGTTGGTCCATCCACAAAACATTTAATTCTAAATCTTTCTAAAAATTGACCCATTATAAAACATGGGACCTTAAAATATCCACACAATACAATATATCATCCCAAAGGTAAAAGGTTTTAGTCTAAGATTGAACCATAAATTACCATTTAAAAACATTACCCTAGTCTTCAATAGTTACTTAGTAACATGAAAATTCCCCCTGTATCACTCCCCATATTAGTAATTACCTACCTAGTCATCTCTCAGTCCAAAATTCAAAAAAATGATGATCCCTCAAACCATCCATGGACATACATTTCCTCGTGTGACATAACTTATTTCATACAAAAATTTAGGTTCCCGTGTAATACTCATTTAATAACTGACACCCATGCATCATGTATTTCATATGATTCTCATAATTCCTACATCACAACTGATGCACACATCAAGAATGTGTCTCACAAGACACCCATGAGGTCCTACATCTTAACCAATGGTTGAATGTCTTTAATCACACTGATGCTGAAAATGAAATATATTATCATATATATACATATATGAATTCCCATAAAAGTATCAATTCCTACACATATCATATAATCATACATCATACCTGATTCCCATATACTTACCCATTCATGGTTAGTTCAATTACAGAACATCTAACACATGCACCCATTTTTTTCATGCCCAAAAACAAAAGGACATTCCATAATGATGGAGTACCTATAACTATCATTAACTCTCTAGCCTTCTCAGACCCTTCCAACTCAAAAATATTGGTTTTTCCTATAGAACAACTACCTATGTCATGACCTCCCTTCAGAGCTACAGTTGCTACCAACCACTGATTTCACTTTTGTGTCTCTATCATTTCTTACAGTGACATGCTCATGTAATATAATTGTATTTTATGCCTCCTGGAACCGATATCATTTCTACCATAGCTCCTTGATTCTTACTAGGTCCCTTAATCCGATCTATATGGTAATTATTCTGGTAGAACCTCTCTATATACCCCATCTGGCCATATTCCCAGCACTTATTTAGAGGTCGCTCATATTGGATTTGAAAATGTCGCATCCATCCACACATTATGAACATCCTTGATGACCCACTCCTATGTGGAATTCAATAATATTTGGCCAGACTACCTTAGTGTGGCTCTATACAACCACAATTTATGCTACTCGAAGAAGCATTTCAATTCTCACCTAACGCTATCACCCAAATGTGATAAATCTAATCTGTAAAGTTTACATCACCTGTCAAAGACTAATTTTATACCTATAAGAATGAGGTTATCTGAATATGTTATCCTATAACCAAATTTCAAGTCATAGACCATCATAAAAATACCTCAACCTAGTGGTGGAATCTCTTCCCATAGTGGGCGAAAATAGGGAAATTTTTATAAAATATGCATCATAATTCATAATGGATAGATCTCCCTTCATTATGTTTATGTACGCATGGGTTTTATCCATCAAAAACATCTATAGGAAAAAGTTATTAGAGATCCTCAACTACAAATAATTCAATGTTAGTCCCTTTATGTCTACCATCTTACACATGTACATCCCACCAATGATTTACCAATCCACTGAGAATATAAGTATCCAACTTCTTCCTATGACCTTGGAGTGTAACAAAATGGTCAAAAATCAACTTCACATACTTGATCTAATTAACAAATAATTGTGATTCACCCTCATGTTGAATTAATGGTGGGTTATGAGACTGGATATCCAAGGTAATATAATCCATGGATGGATTAGTTCCATAATCTCCCCTATCAATATATTATATGACTCATACCAATCTCTCCCTAAGATTCTCATCTATCCATGGCCCAAAGTCATCCATATTCTATGACTACACTATCTATCTTGGAGCCTCTACCAATATCTCATGGTCATCATGAACCTCAAGGGCCTCATTCCAACCCTCACAGGCCTCATAATATTCATTCTCTAGTGACATCACATCTGTACCCCCATGATGCTCCACTAGAATCCCCATAGTTTTAATCACACTAAAGACCACAAACCTTGGTCGGTATAGCCCTAGAATTCCTATATATCAAATATAAGGAAATATGTAATAGGATGTGTATCTGACCACCCATACACTTCCCTACCACATTCATATCACATTTCATTTTTCCTCAAGTGTAACACCCTAATATTTTGTGAATTATTTTTTGAACTAATTTAATATTTTTGATATTTCTTTTATATAAGAAATCACTAAGTATGGATTGTGTTATATAAAATGCGATGTAAATATTGCACCATAAGAAACACTTATATTATATTACAATACACACAACACTGTGGTTTTTTGTATTTCACAAAACATCGAGTTCCATCGATAGTGAATGTTACACCCAAGGTTGAGTTTTACCAAACTACAGGATTCTATTAATATTATTATTAAAATATTATTATACCTACCACCTAGTCATAGAATGGAATTTATGAATAATATTAATAAAATTGGAAAATATGATTTACATATTCATATAAAATGAGTTCGTTTAATTTAAATTACATTGAGTGAATGTATGAAATATTTTAATATGAATGAATGAATTTTTTAGGAAATAACATTTCTATGTACAAACACAATTTTATCTCAATAAATTAAACAAAAAACTTTTGATTAATGTTTTAAATAAACTTTTTATATAATATATTTAGTAAATATTTTTGATACTTATTCAATATATTTTATAGGTATAAGATAAGAATAAATCCAATTTTATGAATAAAAATATATATTTTATTTAAGGTGATTTTATAGCTTTTTAATGGAAAATCCATTTTAAATATGATTTCTGAAAATATTATAATTTTTATTTGAAAAAATTAACAAAAAAATCTTAATCAGAACATAAAAATTATATTAGGGTTATTTTTCTGTATTTTTCTGGGAAGATTTATTTTTTCATGAATAATGAATAAAAATGAATTTTAATTCAAAAAATCATTTTTATATAATCTATTTATAAGGAAAAATATGTTTTTATTTATTTTTATATTTTAATTATATCAGTTATAAATCAATTAATTAAATTTAGGTCATTTTAAAAAATTTATCTTCGAAATTGGATATAAAAACTTACTGTGCTTCTGAAAATTTTTACTTTAAAACCCCAGTTTTCCATCCATCTATGGGATGAAATTGAAATTAATATATGCCAATTATATTATTATAATTTTAAAAAAATTATTCAATATTTTTATTAAGAATAATTTATAATTTATAATATAGTAAATATATATTTTCTCAAAAACAAATAATAGCGAAAGAAATTATAATTAACTATAATTATTAAGAGGAAAATTATCTTTACAAGGGACTAAATGTTACACTTAAGGTCCAAAATGATAAATATAATTTTCCTGAAGATCTTTTCAAGATATATATAGACTATGTACTCTCTTGTCTAAATTTTTTATTTATAGGGAAAATTTGGATGGAATTATTTCTCAAAACATTATATAAACGCCCCTCCTCCTACATTAACAAATGCACTCATCCCTCCCTCTTATTTATACATATCAAGACCTCTATATCACCCAAAATCATCCCAAATAATCTCTGAAAATACATAAATACATTCTATAATCCTCCCTGGGAGACTAAATCATCCACGGAAGCACTTTGGCGCAAACCAAAAGGAGTTACCCAAAAAAGAGGTAATATCCTTACTCAAGCTCTTCTGATCTAATTTCATTATCTATGACCTAAAATATTCATATTCCATGCTTATATATTAAATTAAATACCCTCAACATAAAGATTTTTTTTCAATCTAACATTTTTACCATTACTTACTCACACATCTATCTAACATGTATAAACTTCTTTTTCTTGTGTAAAGCAAACTACCTCCTCAACAAAATATATTGTTCGTTTTTCCTTTACCACATCTCGTGGTTGAGAATTATGATGGAAACTATATTTTTATATTATATATATGGTATTTATTATATATTTCTTCATATTTCACTCATACATAACACATACCTTCATACTTTCCATTTTGTGTAAATATGATTATTTCATTTGGGGAAATGTGAACTACTGCTTCCTCAAAGTGATGTAATTTGGTCACACTCAATATGGAAACTATTAAGTATTGGTTTTATGAAATTATATTATTTTTATTACATAATAATTTTTATGTAACTATATTATATATATACACATATATTTTATTTAATTTCATTCTTTAAATATGAAATTAAAACAGAAAAAAACTTCATGCGTACGTGCAGACTACCATCTCCATGAATGGTGTATTCCATTTAATATTTATATATTATATAGATTTTTATAAATTCATATATACAAAATATATATGATATTTATATAATTATTTTCTTTATCTATATAATTATATCATGATCTAATTAATATTATCAATAATAACAAGCCAAATCATATATTAAAAAACAGCAGATATTACTTGAAATGTAATAATAACATGGAGTTTTTAATAAATGGGTAATATAAATACATAACAAAATCAAATATGGAATTATATATAATAATATGGTTCTATGTAATATTCATAATAAACTTATATTTATTATATAAGATTTTTTAATGTGTATAAAAAATTGAAGACATAATGTATGGGATTTTCATCTCACTTTTTATATCCATTAGATACATATAATATTTTCCACTCAGTTCAATTATGTGGTGTATATACTTCTATTTGACATGTTATACGATTTTTTACCTTTATTTAATAATATTATAATAATCTATTGATTTTATTATTTCATGTGGATCACGATTCAAAAGTTACTCAAGTAGTATGTGTTTTCTAATCTTACATTTATTTTATACTAAGGCGCAAACCATGCCCACTGCCTTTTTCCAATATATGATGTGTATAATGCCCATTGATGTATTCTTTGATCATTATACATAAATTTATTGGAATTTACTTATCTATTTTATGACCTTTAATTCATGGGGTTTATGTTTCAAAAGTTACAAAATTAGTATGGTAATTTTGTCTGAAATTTCCTTCATTGAGACACATTCAATGTTATTCACAAATATTATATTATGAGGTTTATATATTGACATTAAATTGAAATATCATGAATATAATTCTATTCCTGATATTTTAATATTCATTTAATTTTATTCTTTCTATTTTATTATGATTAAACATTACCAAAATTTTAATGGTTTATTGTTCCAATATCACCATATATCGAGATTGTTTATGATTATGCCTCCATTGAATAAATACTATGATCCACCTCTAAATAAATATCATGAATTTTCATAAAATCTATTTATTCATGTTATATGATTATAATGGTACCATTTTTATAATACATGGTACTTTATATGATTACGAAAATGTTTTTATGAAAATAGGACTTTATTTCTACTTTTAGTTTGAAATCCAAGTTATTTGAAAAACCATTTTTTCAAAAAATATTTATTTTACTATTATAATATGATGTTTAAATAAAATTTTTACACATCTTTTCTGATTTAAATTTTTTTAAGAGGAATATTATTTTCATTTTACAATCAATGAACATTTATAAACTGTTATTATGAAAAAGGAATGTTCGGCACATATAGACTTACCCACCGTCATGACCTTAATTTTCTTGGACCATTCATTGTAAGTTTAGAAGGTAATTTTTTAATGAAAATGTTTTCAAAATATTATAAATATTTTTGGTTTAATTTTAGTTTTAAATAAAAAGGTTTCTAAAAATTTCATATGTTTAAAAATTGGTTTAAATGATATCCAAAGCTTCTGTCATATGTTTTAAAAAGTTTATTTTCAAAAAAAATGATTTAAATGATTTATAAATTTCCTTATAATTTTTCAAATCCATTTTCACGAAAAAAAATATTCTAATTATTTAAATCCTTATTTTTATGTTTTGGAATTATTTTAAAAGAAAATGTTTTTCAAAATATTTCCAGTCTTCCTTTATAGTATTTTCAAATGAATTTTAAAAGAAAAAGGTTTTCAAAATGATTTATGTTTTAAAAAGTGGAAAATATATTTTCATCATGGAATGATTTAAATGAAATTTTAAATATTTCTTTATAAGATATGGATTTTGAAATGGTTTTACAAAAAGGATTTTCAAAGAAATGATATTTTCATTATGAAATGTTTCATGTGATATTTCAATATCATTCTACATCTTAGATGATATACTTTTTTATAGTTATGATTTACTGGGGAAATTATCCAAGAATATCATTCATATTCTTTCTTGAATGGTTTATGTTTTGACCAAATGATGTTTATGAAACTCTTTTCCCTTCTGTGTGTTATATGATTATGAATCTCATTTCATTTCATGGGTTATGGTTTGATGAAATTATTATGAGACTAACCTATTTTCCGTAAGTTATGATATGATGATATTTTTATGGTACTCATTTTAATTCTTGGTTTATAATATGTTGTTTATGAAACCCATATCTTTCTATATGCCATAATATAATGCATGCTTTATTATCTTGTGGAACTTGTATGCATGATATTATTATGTCATTGGTGGGAACCATATCTCCCTCCAATTCATTAGTCAAATATTCATGTCTTATTAGATAGTGATGGTAAACAAATCAATGTGCATGATCCAAAATGTGAAACAGGTGCATCCAAATCCAAAATGGAAATAGGTTTATCCTGATCCACTATAGGAATATGGGGAAACTCAATCCACTATGGGAAGATGGGGAAACGTTATCCACAATGGTAAGATATAGAAATCTAATCCCTAATGGGGAATGGACTATGACTCGGGATGGTTGTGTGTTCTTCACTGTAGGTGTAGTCCCCATGAATTAACCTGATATATTTTTGGAAATGATCAATGACTTATTGGGGCTGATGTTACATGTTTATGTACCTACCACAAATTTTATGTCTTATTCCTTTGATTTGATCACATGGTTTATGTTCGTGATTATATTATGATTTATGTCCTATTAACTACCAATATTTATGGTATGTCTCCTGATTTTGATATTTTTATGTGGGTATTATTTTCAAATGTTATGATCAAGATCTTATACACTTATGTTCATGTTATTATTATATATTTCCTTTATTTAACATTACTAATCATTCAAGATCAAACCTTTCATATGTTCTATTTCCACAGGTTATGAAGAATGGTTTTATGTAGGAGTACTAAAGAATGATATATTTAAGGGATATGTTGAAGATATTTCACCAAACTATAATAATGTGTTCCAAGTATCAAAAGACTCTATATTATTATGGTCTATAAGAATATATTTTTTTATGTGCTGAATATTCATATAAAATTATTTAATATCCATGTATGATATGAATATGTCACTTGGTTGGTGTAAAATAAAAGGTTTGATCAATTTCTGGAAACTAGGATAAGAAAAATTCAATGATTTCCCTTGATTTATTTCTAAGGATGTGTTTAGCTAGGTCTATAAGATTAAGTATTAGTATAAGTTAATGAATATGAAAATGACCTGCAATATTGGTATATGATATAGTGAGTGGTTTTAATGAAATATATTCATATCTAGATACTATAAGTGTATGTGGATCTGGACAAGATTTACATTGTAGAAAAAAACATAAAATCACCATATTTATCTGGACACGAATCAGGAACTAATTCATGGAAACATTCCTTTCTACACACCTGGTTTCAATCTCCCAGGGGATATTTATTGGGAATTTGAAATCTCTTTATGAATAATAATGAAGGATTTAAATATAATATAACTATGAATAAATTAGTATAGAATTAATGTTTTATATATTAAAGAATTAGGTTTCATGAAATAGACATCCTATACGTAAATTTTTTCATGATTATATAGATTTATACTCTGATAAGTGTTGCCCACACTATTCCTTTTTGTTTCAGTCAATAGCAGGAACTACATAAACAATGAATTTTTTATTTTTTGTAAGTTATGGAAATTATAAAAAATGATGTTATATTTTCCCATGATGATAATGATGAAGGTTTTATGAGTATTATTTCTACTTATGAAGATAAAGATACTGAAAACAATGAATTAAAGGTATGGGATGTTCTAAAATTATTGTTCACATATAATATATGAAACATGTTTAAATTGAATTTGAGGAACCTTAATACATGATTAAATATTCTTCTACAGGGTGTATTAAGGAATAAGATGATTAATCCCCTGTGATGGTTTAAGAATAATGTTGGATTATTGATGTGTGTATTATTTTGAATTCAATGATTAGGTTATATGAATCATTAAATATGTAAGTATTTTAAGTATTATTTTTTAATTAATGATTGAAAACGATATCTTGAATGGAGAAGAAGATATATAAAATGGATTTAATCGAAATGTTGTATTTTTAAATGAAAAATGATAAACCTTAATGTGTTCAAGATTTTCGGACAATTGTCTTTATCTTGGATAAAGATATGACTCATGTAGATAATGTAAATTTGGTAGTACTTATTATCCTATAAATGATTACATATTTGTTGAAAAAGTGTCCAATGTAATCATAGATGAAGTTTAAAATTTCATAAATTTAAAAAATATTTCAAATTAGCTTTGGCATAAGGAATCATTAATGTTTTACAAAAGGAAATAGTATAATTCAGGTTACTAACAATTTTCAAGAGAATATGGTTATAAGATATTCACATGTTTTTAACGTGAAAACCAAGGAAAAATTTGTGATATTTGGGGAATCAATGTCTTGATAATTTCTAAAAATATTTATAATGTTTTATATTTTCATCTTTCAGAAGGGTTAAAATGTTATCCATTTATGGAAAATTTATGCTACAATTCGGATGGGGTATTTGGGATTAATGTTATATCTCACTACTTGAGGAATTAATCATATTGGATAAACTATTATAACAAAATTATATTGATAGAAACTGAAGATATATGGGATGAAATATCTTGGATCTCATGAGCTATTAGTGGTTCGGGAATGAAAAATTCACCTTCCTTTTTGGGGAAGGAGGTGAAGTGGAAATTTTTTAAGAGACTATTAATTGTATCTTTATAAATAAATTATATCTCATATTACATGCAAGGTTATGTTTTTCTGAACTATAAGAGACTATTAATATTACTGTTAAAATATTATTATATCTACAACCTAGAAATTAGAATGTAAGTTATTAATAATATTAAAAATATTGTGAAAATATTATTTACCCATGTATGTTAAATTAATCCTTTATTTATTAATTATTATATGTGATAAAAACTATATGAATATTAATAGATTCCATTTCTAAGAATACAATTTTTCTATGTACACAAACTATTTTCCCTAAATAAATTAAAAATACAACTTTTGATTAATGTTTTCAATAAAATTTATATATTATATATTTATTCAATATTTTTCGTACTCATAAAACAAAAATTATTGGTATATGATAAGAATAAATCCAATTTTGTGAATAAAAAGATGTATTTTTGTAAAAGGTAATTTTAATTATTTTTAAAATTGAACACATTTTCAATATGATTCGTGAAGCTTTTATTATTTTTATTTGATAAAATAAACATCATTTCTCAGAGAGGAATAGAAAAATTATATTAGGATTACTGTTTTCTATTTTTCTGTCAAGTTACATTTGTTGAGAAATATTGAATAATACTGTCTTTTAATTGATAATTGTATCTTTATATAATTAAATTATAAGGTAAAATTTTGTTTTAATTGTTTTTAATGTTAAATATGATCAACTATACATCAATTAATCCAATTATGGTCATTATGATCAAATTAATTTGGAAATTGGATATAATAACATACCATGAATTTGAACATTTTTACTCTAAAAACCCACTTTGTTATCCCATCTGTTGGATAACATCTAAATTACTTTCAGAATCATTTTGTTATTTGAAGATGAAAAAATGGATTAAATATTTTTTATAATACTAATTTATAATTTATAATAATTTCGACATTTTTTTTGAAAAAAATAGTGAAAGTGATTGAAATTACTTAAAAATATTAAGATAAAAATATCCTATTAAAGGATTAAACCATATACATAAAGGAAACAATTACCTATAAAATTGTCCAAAATCAATTATATGGACATATATAGACCATATAATTCCTTTGATATAATTGGGATCATTATTGGAGACAAATATCATTGTAAAAACTTTGTTGGAATTCCCTTTTCAAATATTTACAAGAATGTTACTCCTCTTCAACTACAAAAGGCAGTCACCCATCCCACTTATTCACACCTCTCAAGCCATTTGTCTTAGATAAAACATTATAAAATAATCTCCCAACTTCCCCCTACCCTTTAATCTTATAATCCTTTATTTTTTCATAGATTCATCCAAGCATTCCCTTTGGTTTGAACAAAAAATAGTTTCCCAAAGAAGAGGTGACATCATTCCTCATGAACTTTTGTTTTATTTTCATTCTCCACACACTAAAATATTGATGTTACATGATTATATATTATTCTAGTTTTCCTAAATAAAATAATATTTTTTCTAAGTTTTTTACCTATACTTACACACACATCAATCCAATGGGAAAAAAACTTACTGTTCTGGTGTATTGTGAACTACCACCTCATGAAATAATATTGTTTGTTTCTCCTTGACCACATCTCATGGTTGTTAGTTACAATGTAAAATATTATTTTATATGATATTTATTATATTTATGTTATATTTATTCTTATTTAATTATTATATAACATATAGTTTAATGCTTTCCCTTTTTTGTAAATACAATAATTTCTTTTGAGGAATTGTGGACTACTTCCACTCAAAGTGATGTGATTCGTTCAAACTCTATGTGGAATGTATTAATGAAGCGTTTAGTGAAATTATATGATTTATATTATAGAATAATTAAAAATTAATGATAATACATATATAAATATAATTCATATAATTTATTTCTTTAAATATGAAAATAAAATGGAAACATCTTCATGTGTACGTACGGTCTACTGTCTCCATGAACGTTGTGTTCCAATTCATAAATCTATATTAAATATATTTCTATAAATTAATATATATATATATATATATACATGATATTTAGATAATTCATTAAATTTATAAATAATTAAATAATTATCTATGTTAAAGTATCAACAATAACAATCTAAAACATATACGAAAAACAAAATAGATATTACCCAAAACGTAACATTTACATGTAGTTGTTAATAGAAGAGTAATATAAATTCATAAACAAATCATATATGGTATTATATATAATAATATTGTAATTTTTTTGATTTATAATAAACATTTATTTATTATATAGGATGTTTAATTGTGTGCGATGAATGTCAATACCAATGGTCGGTGAATTTCATCTCACTTTTTTATTTCCCTAAGAAACATGTCATATTTACCACTCGCTTCTATTGTGTGGTGTATATACTGAAATATGACATGTTATATCATTAAATTCCTTTATTTAATGATATTATAATTTCCAATTGATGTTATTCTTTTATGGGGATCATAATTCAAAAGTTACTCAAGTAGTAAGGGTTTTCTCATCTAATATTTATTTTCTATAAGAAACAAGCCATGTTCACTTCATATAACCTATATATTTTATGAATACTACCCAATTATTTATTCCATTATTTTTATAATTAAATTTATGGGTATTTAAATACACATTTTATGATCTTTATTTCAATGGGTTATTTTTCAAATGTTACCAAATCAATATTGTAATTTTGTCTCAATTTTCCTTATTTGAGACACATTATATGTTATGAACCTATATTTTTTTATGAGTTTTATATACTAACATTTAAAAGTTATATCATGAATATAATTATTTTAATTATATTTGAGGATTCATTTAATATTATACCTTTCATTTTTTATGATTCAATGATACCAAAGTGTTAATGGTTTATTGCTATAATGTCTTCATTTGTCGAGAATGAATATTATTATGATTATTTTGATGAAATATTGTGATATATATCTCAATAAATATATATAATTTGATTAATCTCTGGTTATTCATGTTATATCAAAGCAATGGAATCATTTTTACTCTACTTGGTCCATAATATTATTAAGAAATTGTTTTTATGAAAATCCTACTTTATTTCTCCTTTCGGTCAGAAAAATGTATTCTTTCAAATCCATGTTTTATAAAAATGTTTTCCAAAATTAATATTATAAATAATTTACTATTATCCTATTATTTTTAATGAAAATTTATTCTAATGTCTTACCTTCTAAAAAATGGGTTTTAAATGAATCTTTTTGAATTTTTCAGATCCTGGAACCTTTCTATACATTTAAGGTTAAAAATGATAATTTAGAATATATTGACTTACCCAAAAGCATGACCAAAAATTTATTAGAACCTCCCTTTTATGTTTATAAGGTTATTTTCCAAAATATATATTTTTATTAATATTCTAAAAATTTCTTGACTTTGTAGTGGTATTGAATGAAAAAGGTTTTGAAAAACATTCTGTTTAGAAAGTGTTTTAAATGATTTTAAATTATTCCATTATATGTTTTCAAAAGGATATTTTGAAATAAAATGATTTCATTGATTGTAAAATTATTATAAATTTTTTAAAATTCATTTTCTAGAAAAAGGTTTTTAAATTTATTTAAAGGAATATTTTTTGTTTTTCAAAATATTTTCATTGAAATATGTTTTAAAAATATTTACAAGCTTCCTTTATAGAGTTATCAAGGGAATTTGAATAGAAACTGGTTTTCCAAATGATTTATTTTTTTTATGAAAATCATATTCAAAAATATATCTTCCCCAATTAATGTTTTAAATTATATTTTAATGATTTATATATAATAAATCAATTTAGAAATGATTTTATAAAATGGATTTTCAATTAATGGATATTTTCCTTATGAAACATTTCATATGATTGTTAAAAATGAGTCTCCATATGAGATGACATAATTTCTTATAGTTTTGATTTATTTGGTATATGTTCCAATAAAGCAATTAATATTCATTCATGAATGGTTTATGTTTTTATGGAATGATTTTACAACTCCTTTTTCACTTTCAATAGTTATATACTCTTGAAACATACTTCTTTTCATGGATTATTCTTTAATGAAATGATTATGAGACCTATCTTTTTTCTAATGGTGATAATATGATGAAATTTTTATCATACCCACTTTATATCATGGTTTATGATATTATGTTTAAAAACCACATCTCTTTTTATTGGTCATGATATGATTCAAGTTTCGTCATCAAAACAACATGTATCATGATTTTATTATATGAAAGGTGGGACCTATATATCCCACCAATATATTGGGAAAATATTTATATCACATGATATAACGATGAAAAAAAGTCGACGTGCATGATCCAAAATGGGAAACAGGTGTGTCCAGGTCCAAAATGTGAAACATGTGTGTGCTAATCCATAATGGGAAAATGGGGAATCCGTATCCACTATATAGAAAGTATTGAGAATAAGGATGGTGGTGTATCTCACCTAGTAGGTGTATACCCCATGAAGATCCTTGATATATTTTTTGGGAATGATGCACAACTTATAGGGACTAATGTTTCATTTTTATCTATCTTCCACAATTTCTATGTCTTATTCCTTTTATATGTTCACATGGTTCATAACATTCATTATCTTACGATTCATGACTTATAAACTGCCAATATATTCTTCCATGTCTCATGATTGGGATATTTTTATGTTGGGTATTGTCTTAAAATTGTATGTTCTTGTTCACATACCCTTATGTTCATGTTATTCTTATGTATTTCCTTTATTTACTATTAATGAGAATTCAATCTCACATGTTTCTTATGTTTCTTTTCCCCATGTTATGATGAATTTTATTTGGTAGCAGCACTAAATGGGAAGTTCATTAAGGGAGATGTTGAATATCATTCACCAAACTAGAAGAATGGGTTCAATGTCTACAAATACACTAAAAAATCATGGTCCTCATGCATGTATTTTTTTATTGTTTTCGATATTCATCTAAAATGATAAAAAATCCACATATGTTAAGCTTATGAACATATATCATGTACCCTAACCTAACCATAATAGTGTCAATCATCCCATATCATCCATCCTCAAGTCTCATTTCCTACCCCTAAAAACGTTAGGCCTAAAATATCATGTGTATCATATATCGTCAATCTGGGGTGTTTGAGTATAATTCCATAAATATGTTATATATGAAAACATTGTTTTGCTCATTTTTTGACATTTTAAAGGGATCACCACCTTTCAATATTTCTTCCTACCAATAACAGAGTTAGACCCATATATACCATATATGAATATAGTTGCATCCTGATCTCACTGGGAAGAAATATCTAGTCTATCTGAGTAGAATGACACCAAATGGCCATATAGGGAAAAAAATTATCTTTTTGGTGGTAACCATAAATAACCTGACCCCACATAGTTCATTCCATGTTCCTAATGACAATCACAAACATAATCATACATCATATGATCCTGAGTGTCGACCACAATTCATAAATACTCATCCCATTCTATACTGATCCAAGACTCAAAATATCATAATCCAATAACATCACAACCAAGTGCACAACTCAAGTTTGGAATCAATCAACTATAAAAGTTCTAAAAATAACATAAATTTTCCAACCCTAAAAACTTGGTATATATGTTGGGAATATGTATGATAGCACCCAAACCTGATCTCTTTACCCAGTTTCGACTAAACCGTAGTCTTCAGTCTACTATAACCCAAATAGTAAGACTAAATATGAAAATAAACACCTACTATACCATTTATAATTCCTCAAGAAATGAGACACGTAAAATATGTTCTCTGTGATGTTCGACTATTAATCATTATGAAAATCCCCTCATATGCTAATGGATTTCGACTAGAAGTGAGGGTAATATTAGATTATAATTGGGAGACTATACCCAATGGTTAAGATACTTCTAATGGTAACATAAAAATAAAACACTGTGGAATTAAAAATAATAAACACATTGGATGAAATAATAAAGAGTAGTAGTAAAAACAATCCCATGAAATAGTACCATTTATAGATATTGACACATGTCATGATAGCTATACAAAAATTAATATTAAATATCACACATCGATGATCATATAAGAATGTACTCAAAATCAAAAAAAATAATGAATTCCAACTCCATGTGAAGAAACACTATGACCAATCTTCCATCCATCATACGTAATTCTATATATAAATTGCATATCACTATGGTCCATAGCTCTATCTCAGTCCCTAACATGATCTCAAAACCATAATGTCTACCTGTGTCCCTAGGGGTCCACGTATGGTGTGATTATGAACTCAACAGGCCAACACCAATAATTTATAATCTTATATCCATAACTATATAACATATTTATATCTAAATAAATAATAGAACCTCACACATAAAAATAAATCGTATTTTCTACTTGTTCACTACATCAACAAGTGTTAATTTAAGCTAGATTGACCAAGGTTGGGGTGGAATGATATATCCATGGTTTTTCATATCAGAAGAACCACGATATATCATCAATGTTCATGCCACCTGAAACCTCATGTAAACCAAAAAGAGATACATCGTTACATCGGGTATAACTTGAATCCCAATGACTGGCCCATTAGAATACATCATAAGTCCCAGGAAAATCTATTCCAAAGTCACCATCGGATCAATAGCCCAACATCTTGAGGCCTGATGATATCCATCATTCAATGAATAATAAAACACCATCATCACGACAATCCAACATCCAATGAATGGCAAGATCAATAATTTTCTGATTATAGACATAAACCTCAATTACAAATAGAGAGCCTCATCCCCAGTGTATGATCTAAAATACTATCAATCATGGCTTTCAATAGTGAGATCCTCTTCCAGAATATATGATATACACTATCCTCTAATCAGCTATAGATATGGAGGCCTCTACACACAATTAGTGGTCAAAACCACCTCAATTGATTCATATTTTTATTTGTATAAACCTAATGTATATGTTATCTAAAAACGATGAATGAAAATCACAAAAGTTTACTAATACCCACCATCCAAAAACCATGTTTCCACATGAGAACCTTGTCACACAACTATGGAATTATCAATAACATCCACCTTAAACTGATGATCTCATTACATTAAACCTGGTGGATAAGACTGTCATGTATATCGCGGACCACTCCCTCATCCCAATGATCACATCACCTCAATTTTGATGTTCAATATTATCTAACCTATCTCAGGTCATTCCCTCAACCTTATGAACCTCAGCATCTCAATCTCTTTGATCAACATCACCTAAATAGCCCGGTCATTCCCATAACATTCCATCATAACTCTAGCATTCATATCATATTTAATTAATTTAAACAACTTAATCAATCGGTATCACATTTCCATCCAACCACATGACCCAACCCCATCATAAAATAATTTTAGATGCAAGGTAATTCCTATCAGTCATTACCTCAATTAAAAAAGTTTAAGGTCAGCGCTAATTTATTAATGGTATCACTCTAATAACCACCAAATGTGTGCTTAATAATTCTTCCCATATAACTCTTATATTTAAGGAGAAATCTTAGAACCACCTACCTTAGACTCATGGGAACTCAAACAAAGAATAAAATCCTCTAATATTAAATGGAATGAGAGAAATAATGATTCTAGAAACATTCTTTAAAAATAAGTCATATGAGATTGGATGAAAATAACATTATAACTGTTGAGGTAATACAATAATGTAATAAATAGGAATTACTGCCTCCCCACTATACTTCCAATACATCTGATGACATCCAAATCAAATCTCAAATTATGAAGAAAGACCAAGTCAAAGAGAATGAGAAAACTAGGGCACCCCACTACTATGAAAGTTGAATGGAGATTAGTGGAGAAAAAAAAGAGAAATATGGGGGAAGGTATAAATTTAAATTTCATAGCCTTTAATAAACTAAATTTTTTGTATAACTATGTTCCAACTATGTGGTACCACTATACAAAGGTAACCCCATTTATAATAGGTCACTTGGTTTGGCCAGAACATGCATCAATCGTGCATACTCACAGCCTAAGTTTCACTATGAGTATATTCTATGATATTTTGTTTTTCAAACTATGTCCATCCCATGTGAAAAAATTATTAATAAATGAAACAAATTCACATGTCCATGTGCGCCACCTCACATGGTTTACCTAACCGTTCTCCAATAAAAAAAAATGGGTAGCATGTTTTCTTCTTAAAGGCCACATGGTTGGAACAAATTGATCCCCTCTTCTTGGTCCTTCTAAAATTTATTTTTCAAGGCCCAATAGTCCAAAAAATCATATAAAGCACTATGGAACTCACCAGGCCTTATATCCCATCCTAAATCAACACCTTAGATCATTAAAAATCTCATATTGAAATTCCAAATCTAAATATTAATGTTGTTTTTTCTACCAAACATAAAAATCAAAAAAAATGGAAAGAAGACTTGTTCAAATTCACAAGATGTTACAATTATAATTCATTGGGGATATTCTATAATGATACCATTGAAATTATTTCATTATATGTTTCATGATAGTGTCTTATTGAGGTTTTCATGGAACTCATTTCATTCCCACATGTTAATTAGGATATGACAGGATTATATATTTTTTTATGCTTTTTTGGTAAAAAAATGTATGGTTTGTCTTTATCTCATTCATCTTTTTGTCATATCTCTCTAATTAATTGATTAATTTTTTATGTCTCTGGAGATAACAATGATTTTTTTTATATGATTTTACATAGATATATTTATAAGAATATGTTTGGACATGATTGTTTCTTTAAATATTCATCATTTTGTGTGCTTATTTGATTTTATGTAGATATGTTCAAAGTTTATAAATAGAATTGATCATGGGTACCTCTGTTCATAAATTTATATATGTTCCTAATTTTATTTATCTTTCTTCACATTTCTATGTGTGGACATGATTTCCAGTATCAATCTTCTCATGTTTATGTGTGAACAAGGATGTGGGTAGATATGTAAACAATATTCCATGTTGACAAGATAGCATCTAGATATATTCCCAATGATATAATATCATATGCTGTCAAGGTTATAAGAAAATATTTTTTCCAGGACCCAAGTTTTATTGATTTATGTTTTCTTAATTATAATTTTATTATTTTATGTACATGCACATTAATTATGTTCTCAAACAAATATTCTTATATTACTTTCACTTATGATCGTTAATTATTATATTATTATGGTTTCCTTTACCTTGAATCTAAGATCACCCATTTATTATATTTCTACTCCCCAAGTTATAGTGAAGAGTATTATGTATTATTTTTATAAAAATATATCACATGAGAAGAATATTTATTTTAAATTTTGATTAATTATTTTAGAATTATAATATAATGTTGTCAAACATCAAATACACTACACATTTGGGTTCTTAGATTTTGTATGAATTTTAGATGCTTGATAATTAGTGGTGTCAAATATTTGTGTTCCATGCTCAAGTGATCCCACTTTGATCAAATTATTTGTTTAATGTTTTTATTTCTAGAACAAAATCTATTATTGTGAGTCTATGGTGCCTCAATAACAACCATTAACATAACATTCATCATGGTTTTACTTCCATGGCATTTCATTGTGATTTTTTAGGAAATTACACATTTTTTTATCAATTGTTCAATTAATTATATATTTTTTTAATTAATTATATGAGTATGGTAACATATGATAGGGGATAAAAGATCAAATTTCCTTACAATAGGTTTATTCAAGGCTTGAATCATAATGACTTAAGGATGGTAACATAATTTAATATGTAAGTGCACTCATTAATAATTAATCATATGTGTGTTTTCTTGGGATTTAGTGTGTATTTTATGGGTTTGATTTTGGGAATATCAATAAGAGTGGTTGGGATTGAAATGCATTGTGGGATTAATTATAGACTTAATGGAGTAGTACATGTTATATATGTGTTATCCAGGAATTTGATGACTGCCTAATGGCTTCCTTTCTAAGGGGATCTAATTATAGATATATTGAAGAAACGCTTGGGAATTTTTTTAGTATTTAACCTTTCTAATTTTTATTGATGGATATCATATAGGTACATTGCTCAAAGTGATTCCCTTGAAATGGAATGGGTTTATGGGAATGGGTTTATTATACCTTGTTTATCTTATTATGAAAAAATATATTTGGTTTATTGGATTTCTCATGGAGGTCGAGTGTGTGAGAACTTAGTTTGGTTGAGGTACTTATAGGTAGTTATGTTAAGGTAAGGGTATCATGAATATAGAGCGCCCATGAGAGTTAGATGTGAATGTGGAATGAGTATCGACTATAAGTGAAAATCCTAGAGATGTTTGTATAGTAAGGGAAAATTAATTACTAGACCTGAGTGGGGTATATGGGTGCTAGTTATGATATTATATTTGAGGTATTTGATTATTCATGTTTCCAAATGGAATTTTGGGGTAGTGTGTAGCCAAAGTGAAATAGTGTTTAATGTGGCTAGGTATGACCTAGGGATCTATGACTTGGTTTGTGTGTAGCCATGGGGTATGATATAATCATTAGTTTTATGTAGTTGTAGTTTGTTTATGACATTTATGTTTAGTGATACCAGTTATGGTATGTTATGTTTAGTTCTATGTTCTATACAATATAAAAGAACTAGGTATATATATATGAAAATATAAGATAAGGGATGTGTTATTTTTATTCGATGATTTTATGTTAATTTCATATTATAGTATTTTTATAATTATACAGATTAAGGTGTGGCTTAGAGACATAATGATTAAGTTATAGTGTTACAGCACTAGGGTTCTCTTTCATTGTGACTTCTATGAGAATCATAGTCTAAGTGAGGTGCTCTAAAGTTTATATTATATTTGAGTCTAGTTATGTCTTTGAATTGCATGATATTTTTTTATACATCAGATTTATAATGATAATATAGTTTTGGATGGGGATTCACATAGTTCCAAGGAATCATGGTATAGAGTTTACAAAAACGTGGTGCTCATTTTTCCTTAGTATTGAGAGAGGATCCCTAGTTATTGTGTGTTCCCAGGTATATTAACATTTCACCTCTCCTCTAATGGTATTCCTATTAACCTATGCCTAGATACATTTCACCTTTTTACTGATGGAATTCCAACATGGTGGGATATGGTGAAATTTAACATATCCCTCATTTTACTTCAAATGATAACTGATTATGACTGACATATTACCAGTACTGTCCAACGATGGTGGGGTTAAGTGTCTTGGCCTCCTGGTTAGAACACAATGAATTGATACAATTTCCTACATTTTATATGATGAAACTTGTTTAATTTTCAAATACAAATATAGAAAGCATATTATGGTATATATAATAAATATTAATGTGGAACCCTACTTATTTATATACTCACACCCTTCCTAGGAACCTTGATATTCATGAATACCATATCTTTGACTTTCAAGTTGGAGGTTGTATAGAGGAAAGATGGATTAGTTAGACGGATGTTAGGAGAATAGTTCGAGGGGCTGTGTAGCGTTAGATATGTTTTCCCATTATATTTTGTTTTTATTTTTGTTTTAATCTTACTCAACAAATTAGATACCTTGGATGTATATTTGTGTGTTCAAAATGTGTTCCCTTATTTTTAACATATGTTTTTGGTCATTTTTTATGGATGAATAGCCACTTTTTTTAATTAATTGAACTTGCAATGATGTTATATAATAATTCAATTATTTTACTATTTATGTATATAGTATTACCAAGAGTATAGTATCCTAATATGATTGTATAATCTTTCTTCTAGTTGGAATCCTCTATCATAAGGGTTCACATTCCAGAGGTATTGCAGGACCACTTGTTGAAGTATGGTTTGGATGATTTTTTTTCAGGCCATTATGAATTGGTATCAGAAACATTTATCTTATTTTATTATTTGGGTGTGGTAGTTTGAGGTGGATTTTTTTAATATTGGGATAAATATTTTTTATATATATTAAACCCATGTATATAGAAACTCTATGTCTCAAAGGATAGGACTATATTTTATTTACTATTATGATTAAGATGGTTATTTAAGGGTTATATTTTTTAAAAGTTTTTTATTCATTGCTTTTACTCTTCATCTATGGTGACATGATTGTGTGTTCAAGAATCATATTAGAAAGTTATGCATCTTAGAAAGGTGCATGATTTTTTGTAGGAGATATTTTTTAAAAAAAATTAATAAAAAAATAAACATTATAAGTGATGTTTTGGGAAAATATTTTATAAAATTTGTTTTGGATAATTAAAATATTAAAAATAAACTATTCACTACTTTCCAAAATTAATTAGGGCTTAAAAATTAATTTTTTTAACTAATATGGTATCTTAACATGTTTTTCATTGATATACAGTCATTCAATTATTATCATTATAGAAAAAAGCCATATAATGGGAAGATTTGAGTATGAGATATATTATGTCGGTCTCTATATATGAGTTCCTAGGTATGGAGTTATATTGGAGGGAGAGGTTTTTTTATCAGAGATGCTCAAGTGGATAGAAATATTTTTTTATGTGTCTTGAAATGGTGTTAGTTTCCTCTTCAGGATGTAAATTTGATTTTGTTCAGGGTTAGGATGGAAGTTATGCATATTAGGATGTTAATTATTATTAGTTATTATGGGTTGGTTTGTCTCTATTTTCTTGTTGTGTTTCTTTGTGTGTCTCACTAACTAGATATATTCATCGGAGGATACTGCCTATGTAGAGAGGAAAATGGATAAAGTCATTTGTGGTTAGATAAATTTTCAAGCACTATGGGATCGAGTGATGGGTTATTTTTGCACTCTGTTTAGGTTCTTCTTTTAATGAAATAAAATTGTGTGTTTTATGAGATAAATATTAGTTTACTAGAATTGGGTTTTAGATACAATGTATTGTGGTAACTTGGAATATTTTTTGGCTGATAGTTTAAAGGGAAATATGTGGGTTCTCATAAATTACCTTCAATAGAGCACCATTTAATCGATTAGAAATGTCTGGTATGTGGTTTCTCTTCAAGCCTAGTTTTTGGTTAGGAAAAATATCTTTTCTATAGTCCCTATATTAAACTATCCTAGTAGAGGTTAGGTTTTTAATCTTTAAAACATATTGTGTTGGGTTTTTTACAAAATGGATGGTAATGTGTTATTTGGTTTTTTAACATAATAATTATACTTCCATGGGGGATTACAAGATGTTGGTGATTTTTTGGTATGTAGATATATGAATGGGTGAATGAATATATGAAAGGAATGTCTTAAAGAGATTGAGATGGGACACTATTAGAGATTTATTATTCTTCTATGGAATTAAAGTAGTATAAAACTGGTTGAACATGGGAAATTATAACTAAGGGTTGAGTGTTGATGGGATAAATTTGGATTCATTTTTTGGTGACATTAGTGTTCTTTGAAGGGATGAAGAATGTTAATGGTTATTGGAAATATGAAAGGTTCAGTTTCATCATGAATGTGATATCTAGGGTAGCTAATGTAATAGGACCTAGAATTAGAGATTGAGGTTAATGGTTATATCATATTTAATTGACCAAGAATCATATGTGGTGTTCTATGTGGAATGTTAGTATTGATGAGAGACTATAATGGTGGGATGATGGTATGGAAAAATCTATGGTGGGGAGAATC
Organism: Viscum album; assembly: GCA_963277665.1. Taxonomy (NCBI): domain Eukaryota; kingdom Viridiplantae; phylum Streptophyta; class Magnoliopsida; order Santalales; family Viscaceae; genus Viscum; species Viscum album. Next base: position 1,527,578,514 of record OY728120.1, on the reverse strand, counting down.
CCACTTATCTTTTTCAAGTGACAATCATGTCAGTTATGAGGTTTTCAACATATAGAATTCTGGAATTTGAAAGTGTGGATGGTTGATTGGAGTGTTTTTCTATCTATTTCAAGAACAATACAAACTTTTTTGTTTCATATATGCGGGATGAAACCAATAGTGCATTTGTTTAAGGATGAGAATTATGTTTGTGTGAATATTATTAGTGTATACCATATTATTTAACGATATGATCTTATTGAAGTCATTTTGTAATGGTTTAGTAGTTAATATTGAGGCGATATAGTGGATTTTTTGAATAACTCAGTATATGGGGTCATTGAATCATGTTGTTTCTATAAGTAGGGTATGAGAATTTGTTTTTGGATATAAAATTTAATTTTTTTTCAAATTAACATTGGACTAAAAGTAGAAACCATACAAGATCAATATAGTGGCCCACTAATCGTGGTAATAAATGAAAAAGTCAATAAAAAAGAATATAAATTTCAGATTCTCTTACATTTTATAGCCTCTAGTAAAGAGCATGTATATTAATGTTCAGGTTTTATTAGATTAGATCTTCAAAATGTTTAGCTATCTTTTCTAATGTTTATAACTATTCCTTCGTAATAATCTATCTCTCATTCAATCTACATGCTATAAATTTTTCTTGTTTTTTGGTCCAATATCATTATTTATTTTTGACATTGAAATGTAATTCTCTTTCTTATATTATTTCCACCTCATCACTTGAGTCCTTCAACTTGATTTAATCCAAATGAATTTCTTCTTTATAATATAGGATAAATACTTGATAATAATGAAACACATTTTTATGAGTCATTGATTTTATAAGGAATTTTGATTTTGAGTTCAATATTAGTGAAGATTTGATAACATAGATTCATATTTGAATTTATGGGGTCATGATATCTATAAAATATGGTTCTTAATATTTTTATGTTCTTTAGTGGATTCTAAGAGCTAGTTTTGCGGAGTTATCCATAGAAGAAGAGTTAGTAGTTTTGTAGGTAAAATATCCCACAATAAAATGAGTTGTTTGGGAAATATAAGGATTCCTTCACTATAATGATCTAGAGAAGTACATGGTCTATTTTTCTCAGGGATCTAATTTTTGGTAAAAGTGGAACATCACACCATACCATGGGTGTTACAGTGTGGTGAAGGGATTGTGTACAATTAAATTCAACAGTTATGTGGGACTGAATCACATCCCATAGTGAGTCTGTGTGAGGGATTCTAGAGGTTGAAATGACACATCAAAATCTAAGGGGTGTTTGGTAGTGATGTACTCAATCAATTTTTTTATTTATTAATTATGAAAGGCATTTTGTTTTTAACTCATAAATTATTCTGCATATGGTTATTTTTCACTTCTGGTTGTTATTATGAATATGGGAGTTATGGCATAACCCATTTGGTCATTTCTCAATTCAACCCCAAAAGTGATAAGTTACAATATTCCCCCTCTTGGTCATTCAACAAAATCTATCTTGGTCATCTTTTTAGGGGAACGGAATTTATTTCTAGACCCCCCCCCCTTCTTTCCACTTTAATGGATTTTGACGTTCTCCAAATGAACCAAAGGGATAATTCCCCTCTACCCCTCTTATATACTCCCCATGGAACCTGCATACCAGAGATGGATTTGATAATATATATATGTGTGTTCCTTCCCTATCATCTTCCTTCCTTACCATTATTTATCTCCCTTTAATATTGGAAAACTCAGTCTAGGGTTTCAAGTGTGATTCCACATGAGAATAATGGAATTATCTTAAGATTGTGATGCTTCATGATATTGTGGCTTCATTATTTATAAAAAGGTAAAATGACACTTGTTTCATTATGTTTCTTTGGGGATATTTCTCATGGTGTATTTTTTTCAAGGTATTTCACCAAATTGTCTTGGAGTTAGTGATCAATTAGTTATCAATTTTTGTGGATTTCAGTTATAAGATAATCAGCATAATAGGGAAATTTTTCTTCACACTATTTTTTATGGGTTTTGGTACCATGGAGGCTCTTTGTGAGTATTTATATATTATTACTAGTAAAATAAATTAGTTAGTTAGTTAATAAAATTAATGTATATTATATAATCCTTGTTCCTTGAGATTGGAGTTAAGATCTTTCCATGGATTCATACAATCATCAATTAGGTATGGATGAGCATAGATTAAGTATTATAACTTTATTTCAGAGGTAGGTGGTTCCATTAGTACCTAATAAAAATCATTTATTCATGATATTATCTATGAAAACTAGGGGTTTGTGTTTGGTAATGTGAATAGTAATAGTTGTGATTGAAATACATAGAGGTCTTGGGGAAGATCCTCCTTGGAGTGGTATGGGAACTCTGTATTCTATCATGGAATCTAATGAGTTATCTATGAATTTATATCCAAGAATAATTATTGAAACATGATTTGGATTAACTCCTTAGGTTTTATACAGGGTGAGAAGTTTTAAATTTGTAGAATTTCTAATGTGTAGTGCCCTCAGACTCCAGGATTCCCTAAAAAGAGAATTATTTGTTGGTAATGGATGTACCAAACCACATTCAACATGTTAATATCAACATATCATGGTTATTATATTACATAGGGTATCCATGTATGTGTCCACATAGTTTGTTTGTTACGAGAAGAACAAGGAGGTTATTGAGTAAGGGAATGTGATCTCTTCGACATGGAGCACCCTTATGAGTGAGATAAGAACGTGTAATGAGTGTGGATGACTAGTGGTAATCTTTAATGGGATTGGATAGTATAGGTAATATGATGCATATGGGTAGAACCATATGGGTTATATACATACGAATGAGGTGATAATAATGGTAGTGGTTAAGGATGAATGTTTTAGTGAGGATCTATATGGCAGTTCATGATCTTAGGGTCGAAATTGTTGGTATGGAAATGTATGACATAGGGTGTCGAGACTATGTTTGGGTATGGCCTAAGGGACAAGGATTATCAAAAGTATAATATATTTATAGTATAATTTTGATAGATATATTTTGTGGGACAATACATGAATAGTGATGTTAATTTACATGTTTTATCCTCCGGAATAGTGCAGGTATGGATCTATAGAAAGATAAGAGCTATGTTTTGGGGCTTTCATTTGGGTTTTTCTTTTTTTTGAATATGTTTACCATTTTTTAATGATATTGATTAGGTCATTATAGCAACTATAAATTTCTATAAGAATGATAAAATTTATTTATATCTTTCATAGGTCATTCCCCTTAAAGAGTGTAAAATAGAAAATTTACCCAATCATTTTACCACAGAAACTTTTTTTGATGGTTCCATTGAATAATAAATATGTTATTTACCCTTGTATTAAAATTTAGTGAATTTATAATAATGTTCAATTATTTAAGGTATTTAACATTTATTAAATAATAAATATTTTTCCCAAAAGAGAAGTATCATCATATTTTTATGATGGCCAATATGTTATCTATAATGACTATTAAAATAATTAAAGATTTTTTTGAAGATGGTGGTGAATTTGGTTCATTAAATTTTATATATTTAAGATTTCAAAAATAAGTACAATATTCAATATATTATGTTTAGTTACCCATGCAATAAAAATGAAAAACACCTAAATAAAGTCACAAGAGGAAATCATGAAACCATAGTTGTGTACAAAATCAGTTGTTTTTCTTAGGTGGGGTATAAATTATCAACATAGGAATAGATCCATGTACCATTTATTTTTAGGTGATTATCAATATTTTTTAATTGTTAAATTTTTGGGTGGATCACTCAGCTTACCCCAAACCCATGTATGTTCCATGTGTTCGGTTATTATCATAATAATATTAGAATAGTTCAATTATTAAGGATCGATTTTGGATTTAGTTTTCTTTAGAGGTTTGGTTTGGGAATTGGTGATCATGATTTTATTTATCAAAACAAGTAGATCTACATTGGTGTGTTGTCCAATGTATCCTTTTGACGGGACTCTGATAACATTTTAGTCATCCCAAGACGTTAAGGAATCATGTGTGAGGTACTAATAAGATGATGAATAAGTCATTCAGTAGTTATTTATGATTTTCAAATCCTTACAATGTGAGTTCACCATGATATTATCTTTGTAAACTATACATCCCACCTGACTAGTAGAGTATGTTACACACACACATCAATAATTTTTTAAAATACTAATAATTAACAAGCCTAGTATTTGAGCCTCTCACAGATTTTTGGTGGTGCCATAATTTCTATATTGATTGTGATAAATACTTTCCCTATTATTAGAATGGAATATCTTCCATTGATTATTATTAGTGAAAATCTATTTTATATGGTGGATGGTAGTTCCTTTTAAGATGAATAAAACTACATGTATTCAATATGTGAAATATCCTCTCCATTAATAAATGCCTCATGATACTATAAACCAATAGTGGTCCTTATAATATAAAGAATTTTTAATTTATTAGACTTAAACTAGTTTTATGGTTTGGACAACAGATGACTAGATAGAGATTATTGAATTTTATTTACAATTCAAGGTGTAATGAATCATTGGTTGGTGTTATCCGAACCCAAAATGAAACTACCCTACTAAGATTGGGATTCAACATTCTTATTAGTATTATTACTATATCAATTTCAGAGATACATTTAATATCAATTTGTATGAGCTTGAGATTTTGAGAAGGGCCTCTGGTATGATTTTGAGATAAGTGTTTTATATTTTAAGCATCCCTAAACTATTACATATACTATATGTTATATTTTTATGGATGAAGTTTTTTCAATTTAATGCACCATGGATTCATGATCTAAATAGTCATTTCATACTAAAATCTGGAGCGATGGCATCATTATATTTTCATGGTGTGGGAAGCTTTGAGATTATGTGTAATATTATGGAAGGATCTAAAATCATTCCAAGAGTTAGTTATAGTGGGCACCTAGTGATGTGGAAATAAGATAAAATGAACTAAATTTTAGGTCATTCCCATAAACCACCTGTCGGTAATTATATGAGTCCCAAAGTGTTAAGGGTCATATTTATTATGGGTTAATAAGGATAATGACTCACAAAAGGTAGTAACTAACAAGGTTATACATACGATTTGAATTGTATTTTTAGAAAATCATTATCATTAATGTCGAATTGAGCCATTATCTCTTTTTAGCACTACCATTTGATGTGTTTATTATTCCTGTTGGGATATTAGATAATACCATACAATTGGGAGATCATTATAATAGTGGTCATCATATTTTTTAGAGCTATAGAATGTTTGAATTTTCCCATAACTAAGGAAGATCATTGGTCAGAATGAATTTAATTATCTATCAGTTGGTGGGAATATCTTGTCAAGCCATAATATATATATGTTGTATTCATTGCCAATGTATTTTCATGAACTCGTTAATTTTATCTTATGTGATATCCAAGGGTTACCATCATCATGTAATTTATTTCCTTACCATATTGTATCAATGGATTCACTAATATCGTAATATTTATAAAATTTCCTCGCCTAGATCATAGAGATGAAGTAAAATTGGTGGAAATGTTATAGTATTGTTCTAATCGGTCTCTTTTTTACCTTAAAAGGTAGTGGTTTTGGGAAATTTATAATAGGTGTAGTTGTTAAAAATTATAATTTTATGATAATGATGTAATTAGGGTAGTGTCAGAGGCATTGTGAAGGCATCTCAAAAAATAATTCTGAGGTTTTTTGAAGTAATTTATTACATGTTATGATTATGAGGTCCCATATATTTATTTTTGGTGTATTCATTTATTACACCCATGAATAGAATAAAAACATCATGTTAAAGATAAATTTATTTCTTAAAACCATCATTCTTAAAATGATATTCAAAATAATGGCATGGTGATTCATATGTGTTAAGCTAGATATCAGAGTGATTAATGTAATAATAGTGGAAAAATGTTTGGTGGTACTAATTCCCATAGAATTGTTTATTCATGATGGATCATAGGGAGATCTAAATAGATGGCCCTGACGTGGTTGGATACCATGGAAGAGGTGATACATTTTTCATTTGCAAAGATAGAACACACATCAATATGATTGTGAGTTACTTTGTATAGAATGTTTGATTTTGAGATCATGTAGAATCTATCATTCCTAGATAGTCCTCATGATTCCTTTTATTAAGGTTGGGGACTAAACTTTGTTTCTTTAATATTTAATCATGATGTATTGGAAAGACTCATCTTGGGTGATGTGATGAAAATTTGAAAACTAGGGTTCCCCCAGAATAATGGTCCTTGGTGGTAAAGGATAAATTGTGATTATTTTTTTTGGAAATAACAGTTATATAATGTGAAAAGTTTTTATGAGAGAAATTTTCATAGTTTTTGATGTTTTTCAAGTCTTATTCAAGGGTATAGAGATAATAGTGAAGGGTTATCTAAATGGAATAAACCATCACCATTAGATTTTGGTGGATTGGGTCACTGGTTAGATTAAAATAATTTCAAAAAAAATTAAGAATTTAATGTTATTTCTTGATGTTTACATCATTAAACTTCATGTAGAGTAATAAAATACCACGAATGGTACCATCTATAATGTATTTAGTATTTTTAGTTTTACATTTCTCATTAATAGTGGGGTTCATGAAACTCTCCCTAAAGGTGTCTTTTATAATGCCTCTTTTTAAGGACATGGTTTGTGGTGTTTGGGTAATTTCATGAAATTCATATAGAGTAAATATAGATAAAAAGTATTCTGATATCTAATATTGTTATAATCCATGATATTTTATCTTACACCACTTTTTATGGTCATCATGGTACAGGCTTGAGTGGGACAATTCTTGTATGGAGGAAAATAATTTTTCCCGAGTAGTTGTGCTCCAAGACATCCTAGGTCCTAAAACTATAATGGGGGATTTTTTGTCAATTAATCATGGTTTTATTGCATGTATATCAATTATAATGCCTCTAATAATGAGCAATATTTTGGTTATTTTCAAAAGAAGAAAATATTTAACATTGGGAATGATATAATGACATAAATTTTTCATAAGTGGGACTTAATTTATTTCTTTTCTTCATGGTCCAAGACCCTAAAAATGGAAAAAAAACAATAAATTTCCCTATTATTTTACCTTATAAAATTTCATTGATGTTTGAATTGTACATAAAATTATGTATTTGCCTTTGTGGTGAATTTTTGGGAAATTTTCAGCTAGTTGAATTCCTAAGCACATTTAATATTTATTAAATAAATAAATACCTAATAAATTATTAATTGTCAAGATTATAAATATTGAAACCTATATTTTAGTAATAATACATTATAAAACAATTAATGATATATTTAGTGGTTTTCATAATGTCTTATCATTTAATTTTAGAATTTAGGTATTTTTAAAATAAATAATATATTAAATATATAAGATTTTGTCGTTTATGTGAAAATATTTAACAACTTTTAAATTAAGTTTCATTATAAAATTTAACCACTATAGTTGTGTTTATAAAATAAAATTATTCCTAGGTGGGATAAAAAAATTTAATCTAGAGTTGAGCCATAAACTGAGTGATTTTAGGTCTTTATTAATATATTATAATTATGGAATTTTATTGGGGTATAGTCACATTACCACAAACCCATGTGAAATTTGGTGGGTCAATCCAAATTAGATATGGCCTAAATACAAAGTTATTAGGGTGTACAATCCCTCCACACATGTTCCCATTCTTCTTAGGTTTGGGAGGATCTTTTGCTTAGTTAGACAATCCTCTATTACTTTCCTAGGCATGTGTTATAATGTCCCACCTTTCCTAGATATGTCTATTGAATTTCATCCTGATGATGGTGAGTTATTTTAGGATGGTGATTGGAATGGTACATGGAAATCCATATGTGAAGATTACATGACCAAAGCATTCTTCATTATCAGGTACTAGTAGGATCATTGTCATTTCCTAGGATCCCCAGTTACTCATTGAACAATTGTTAAAACAGGGTTTTAAGATTCCCTTAATGAATATTATAGGCATACATTTTGGATATCTTTCATATGATCCAATATAGTATTCACATGCTTCGTGATCTACTGATTTTTTTCCATTCACTCAGTGGGTTTCCAATGATATGTGACAATGAGAGATGTATTACTACCATTGATCTAATATGGTGTGGATATGTGTCATAGTGTCCTAGTTGGAACATGATTCCATGACAAGGATCCATTCATGTTTTATGTTTCTCCTTGATTCATTTCCCCATACATTAATACACTATATATGAGGGTTCATATAACAGATATATTGGTGGTTCTCTACTAAGTCATATTCTCATGCACTTCATGATCAATATTATGTGTTTACAGAAATTATGTTTCACCTTAGTTTAAGATGTTGTACATAGTATTTTTATGTAGAGGTATATTGGATGTTGGGAGACTGGTTTAAAGAGCATAGGATTTTTACGGGTTGAGTTTTTAATTTCCAAATATTTTGGAATATATTTCTCTTTAAATTATTTTTATATTTGATAGATTATCTTATAAGCAACAAGAAACTAAAACGAAAACGTTTATCCTTTAGAATAAATTATTAATTTTGAATAAAATATTATATAGATTAAATTGGTAAGTATTATTATAATTAACTCAAATATAAAGTCTGTTTTAAAATTTTTATTAATACCCGAGTCGTTTATTTTACTGAAAAAAATACTTTTGTTTTATACATGTGTGTTTTTATATTAAGATTAATTAGAATAACTTATAGAAAATATATATGAAAATTTTATCTTAATTTTTTAATTCCACATATCTAAATAATTATGAGATTAATTTTTATGATATTTTCTGAAATAATTGATTCTGAGGTGAATAGTGAAAAATACAATTTTTATTAAAATCATAGTGATTATGACTATATCCAGAAGAAATTATAACATAAAAAATAAAACATTTCTTATGGTCAAAAAACATATTTTTGGAATTAAATAATCCATTTAAAAATACTTCATTGATTTTGTAAAACCTATGTTTAACAGTTTTGAAACTTAATTAAACTTTTATTATAATTAAAAATTATTTTTATTATTTTCTTTAATTATCATATCATATGGTAGAATTAATTTTTTTATCTCCTTATAAGGAATATAAATCTTTTTATTTAGAAATAATCATATTAATTTCATGTAGTTCAATATGATTTTTAATTTTATAATAAGCATTATTTACACACATAAAAATTAACTTTTTCTAAAAATGTGTTTCTTCACAATATATGAGATAATGTTAAAATTAATTTTTCTATATCATATAAAGTTTATTTGAGAAATTGAATATCATATTTGGAATTATTGATTCTAAATTATGTAATATTTTCCATTTTAAGGCAGTTAATGTAAATTATTTAGGAAATAATTATTTTACATGGTAAAAACAATAAATAGTAAATGTGAAAACTTTATGTGTAAAATAGTATGTGGAATTTTTTTAATAATTTATATATATTAACCTTCCTCCATATAATTATTTTTCATTATTGGATTAATTTCACCATTTAATAATTAATTTACCTTTAATATGTTATAAAAATGTCACTCCTCTCCATTACAAAAGGAGATGTCACCACCCCATTTCTCATTACACCCCAAGCATCATATATTCTTGAATAATCTACCCAAATGACAACCAAACACTACTGGGAACATTATATAGGTTCTTTAAATTCCAAAATACAGACTATAAAAACCTTAATCCTTTTTTAAAATGATTTTTTCTTGTAGTAAGTATGTAATTCCTAAATACTTTATTAACAAAAAAACTTTTCATTGTTCTTTAACCTGTTTAAGATATATTTTATCCAATATATTTTAATTTCATAAATATTTTTAATATACTGAAATTATATTATTATTATTTTATAATCATTAACATTCATTTCCCTTTTACATATGAAAATGATAATGTTGCATCTGTTACGTGTGAATTCCCACCTCCAAAAGTGATGAGAACCATTTTTCCTAACCACCTTACAAGGATGATTCTAAAATATTATTTAATGTATTAACATTATATTTATTTCATTAATAATTTTATGAAACTTTATAACATTCCCTATCTTTTCCTGATGTATGGAAAATGAACGTGTCACGCATGCGTACAAGGGGACTACTGGCTCTATGAAAGTGATGTATTTCATTATCAACTATATTATTATATTATTTATCCAATTAACATTTAATAATGTTAAACACTTTAATAAAATTTATATAATATCATTATTATCATATAATAATGGTATTATAACAATATCACCCCATAATCATACTTGTCAATTAATTATGTCTTTTTTTGGTCTGTTTAACTGCCTACATAAACAATGTTATAAATTTCTTTCAGGAATGAATATGGAAAATTAATTAATATTTTTATTATACATTAATAATAAAACAATTATTTTTTAATTTTTTTAGAATTTTTATTTTAATTTTTAACTTGTTATTAAGATACCACCTATAATTAATTAAAAATTTCCTAAAAGAGATCATCATCGACTTCAATATCATGAATCATAACTCAAATATATATAAAATCATATTAGAACATCATGAATCTATATAAAAAATATATTACAATACAAACTTATCTCTCAATGATTAAATTAGAATCTAAAAAACATTTTTTTACACCACTATTTTTTGACTTGGAATTAAACAAAAACAAATGAAGCTTATAAAATTTGATATAGATATATAACTAACTAATATATTTGTTCCAAATGATTATAAATTAATTTAATAAAAGGTTACAGGTATTAATAAGGTTATAAAATCATGGATTAATATATTTATGTTTTTTATTATCATGACCCATCCCTTAGTTCCCATGTCGTGACTACCCCAATCCCGCTTTCTATAGGCCTGGGGCTAGAAACTAGCATCGAATATGAATATCCAAAAAAAGGAATGCACATCCATTAAAACCTATACACACACACAAATCTAAAACTACTGAATGTAAACACGAATTAAACCATAAATATCACTGAAACAACAACAAATAGTACAATACATACTGAAAGTACAAAGGGGCCATAATATAGTCCCAAAGCCCCAAAGGAAAGTAAAACTATCACAGTCTGTCCACTTGAGACACCACCTTGAGGGTAGGTAAAGGGTATCTACCTATACCCATATAAGTATTCCCATCCATCTCGTCTCACTAAGAACTACGAAGTCCTAGACAACCAAGGTCTTCTTTGAAGAGACTATCCATACTGTCTCACTGATCACCACTAGGTCTTGAACCACCAAGGACTCCATTGAAGTGTCTGTTCATGCCATATCACAAAGAACAACCAGGTCCCAAACCACCAAGGTCTTCTTCAAAGTGTTGATCCCCTTCATGGGAGATGACACGTGCAGGTGAAGCCCGTGTAGGTGTGAGTAACACAATACTAAGAAGGGTCCCCAAACCACAAAAGAAATACCACAAAGGAAATTATACATGAGGCAATTTCAACTCATGTCGGGATAATCTAATGTATGGAATGAAAAAATATCAGTCGCAACACTATACAGCTTGGACTGTTGAGGTACTTATCTCCGATGAGTATTGTGGGTCTGATGGGTCACATGGAGCCACTTCTCCATTTGGCCATCATAGATGGTCCACATACGACCACTTATAGATAATCCACAAATGGTATCTTGGAGATAATCTCAGAAGGGTTGCTTGTAGCTGATCCGCATAGCGTCGCTACGACTTGATCCACACAGGGTCTCTTGGAGGTGATCCATACAGGGTCGCTTAAAGATGATCTACACACGGTCTCTTGGAGATGATCCACATATGGTCACTTGAAGCTGATCTACCCAGGGTCTCTTATCTTCTAGGGCTATATGGTAACCTGAGAAAACTCATCAACAGTCTTCAAGGCTCAACCAGCTGCATGGTTCTTACACGTAGCACACTTGATTCTGTGGTAATCCAATCCTCTAACCATTCATCGTGTTTAAACATCCATGAAAGCCTATTTAAATAATTCCAAAAGAACCTCCTCATCGCAAGGGTTCCAATGCTATAAAAAGATCATTAAACAGATTCCCGGTCTGAATCATATTGGGGTTTTAGTAAACACAGGCCATTTTTGTCCAGGTCCGGTCTGACCAGACCAACCTGGCCTGGGGGTCCCAATTAACCTGGCCTTGTTCGACCAACCTGACCCAACCCTGTTCAGGTCTGTGTCGGACCATTCTGTCCTAGACACTGGTAAAAGCCCATTGGTACTTTCTAGAACTGGCTCGGTTTGGCCATGGGTCATCCTGCTGAGTTACCCAACGACCCGGTTCCATCCGGTCCACCGCACAATAGGAGGCATGTTTTCACCAACCTACAATAGTGGGCTGATTTTTCACAGCCTACATCAGGTAGGCCAGTTGTACCCTGCTCGGGTAGCCCAATTTCCCAACTTTATCCCACGGGCCCGGCACACAAAAGAGGGTTGGATTTACTCTAGCTCGGGTCACCCTGCAGCTTGGTTCGGGCCCCCTGCACCGGCCCACATAGCATGCTAGTGTCTCCCATACTAGAAGCAAGGTGGAAATCGGTTCATGTGCTCTATGGATAGCTATTTTGGCTTCCCCCTTTTTCCAATGTGTGTTCCCTGATGGACCATGTGCCTGCATGCTGCGTCGTGACCCCAACCGCGACACCCTCCAAAAATGTGTCTGGTTGGTCGCATCCCACATCCACCAACCATCGGCCCAAGTTTCGGCGGCTCCTACTACACTATCTTCGCCCCAAGCACTGATGGATCATGTTGTACCGTCGTGGCTCGAGCCGGATATGGATTCTTCCTCGGCACGCCGCCCCTGTCATGCGGATTCTGCCTCTGGCCCGTCTCCAAATTTTCTACAGACCACCGAGTCCACTCTGGTGGTCCATTCATTGTATTTTCTATGCCTCTAGCCTCCATGGGGTGCCTTCTTCCATACTATAGCCTCAAAAATTATTTTGGATCAATTCTCGGTTGTGGCCATGAGGAACACACTAGAACGCACCAAGGCGGAGGTTTTGAGGCCTTGTTATGGTCGGCTCACACCCTCGGCGATAAAGTTTCATTAAAATATGGGGTAGGATATTATGATTCTATCAAAATTAATCCTAATGAAAAACCCTAAGAATAATATCACTCCCATAAGAACAAGAAATCTGCTGATCAACATGTTTTTGGGTTAATCCACATTCATTGTTTAAGAATAATGAATGGGGAATTCAAACTTCAAAATGTTACCCCTACCTTGGATAGACATTAGTTGGGAAGGAGAAGGTTTGAGCTCCATCATTCTCTATTCTTGATCTTCCACCCACATTTCTAGAAATTCTTCGAAGGGTGGAAGTATTATGTGTTCTTCGTTCATTTATCTCTAGTCTCGTTAATCAAGGTGTTTCATTGTCACTAGAGATACTCATGTGTTTTTCATTAGAGAGAATTTCCTCACCATCCGTCAGAGAAATTCCAGCTTCTATTCTTCAACCTGTTATCTCATTAAAATAGAAATGCATCGTATCATTTTTATTACATTGGGTCATGACATTGTTACATTCTTTCATTTATGAAATATCACCTATGTTAAACTTCAATTAAAGAGTCTCATTAATGAGGCTTTTGTAATGATTTTCTTCATCGCCTCTTCTCTGTACCACAGTTTTGACATATCACCACTCAACGGTGATAAAAAATAAAATAACATTTTAATTTATATTTTGTCTCTTCTGAAATGTTTGAAGATTAAATTTTTCCCTAGACATGAGTCGGTCAAGGTTCAGTCTATTATTAGGTAATGTCATCATTCCGAACACAACGGTACCCTCAAATGTTCAATCTGAGAACTTGTTTAGATGTTTCAAAAATCACACATATGTTCCATTTTAATACAATTAAAAAAATTCCAAAAAACTATCTTTCACCCTCAACCCGCACCAGTCGAGGTTAAGATTTGCCTAATAGAAACACTCCCTCCCGAGCTCAATGGCACTCTATAATTTCCAAACCAAGTGGAATTATATGAGTTTTCATCATTTGATAATAAAATTATTGTTACTTAATTATTTTATTTATGAAAAAAAACTAACTTCCATTGTTTTACCGCACCGGCCAACGTTAGGGTCTGCCTAAGGAAAGCTTACCCCCATGAGAATGGTGGTATATGATATTAAATATGTTTCACCATTCATTAGTTGAAATCATTTTTATATTAAAATACTTGTATTTAATTATTTTATTTATGATTATCCCATTTTTGGGTTTTCTAACTGTAGGCATGCGCCGACTAATCTTAAGTCGCGTTAAGGGTAAACCCTCCATCCTGAATGCAATGGTGCCCTCAAATTTATGATCTAGGAACTTGTTTAATATTTATTCAAATTTTTGAGGAAGACATATCCTGTTCGCAATTTATAACTTGACATTTTATGACAGATCATTTTGGGAGCTTCGGGTCATGGAATCACATGTCGTCTTAGTGCCTGGTCTCTAAATAATTCCATATAATAATAAAAATTACATTGAATTTTTGTGACAATACATTACCCCCACCTTTAGGGATTCATGAATTTGTAAGAAAAAATGGGGGTACTAAAGAAAAAATGGGGGTACTAAGCACAAATATGAGCATCCCATTCCCATGTGGTCTCCTAGAAATTCTCGTACTACCACCGAACGCACACCAAAGGAATCGGCCATCCATGAAGGACATACTCCTTTCGATCACATATATCCATCTAGAACATTGAAAATGTTGTGCCATCATTAGTTTCCAGCTCACCCAATTAGATGATGTGTGAGGGATCATGCACATACCTCCTCACCTATGACATGTGAAAAACATCCTGCACCCAGTAAATTTGTGGGGTAGGAGCTAATTAGTACACCACCTCACCAACTTTTCTCAGAATCTAGAAAGGGTCAATGAAACTTATATATAACTTACCACCCCGCCAAATCTCTAAATCCATAATCAGGGAGAGACTCTTAAGAATATGTGGTCCCCATCCTCAAACACCAATGGTCTCTTTCTCCTATCATTATATGAATTATGTCATATATATGTAGTCTTCATATACTCTAAAATGACCAGCACCTTCTCAGTGGTATCTGATACCATCTATGGATCCCTGAGTGCTGACTCCCCGGATTTCTTCTAGCATAACGATGACTTGCATGGTTTCCCGTACAGTGCCTCAATACATGCCATACCGATGGTGGTGTGGTATCTATTGTTGTATGTAAACTCCACCAGTGGTAGATGGTCCTCCCAACTACATCCAAAATCAAGGATGCAAGCATGATGTATGTCCTCCAAGGTCTGTATGGTCTACTACATCTGACAATATTTCAATGGGTGAATGGATGTTCTCAAGAATAAATTATGCATAAATGCCTCCGTTAATCCCTTTTACAACCAGGATGTAAAGATTATATCCTGATCTGAGACTATCTTATATGGGACTCCATGGAGTAAACTATCTCTTTCACGTAGAGGTATCCCAATATGTCTACTGAACCCTGCTCTCGAATGGGTGGGAAGTGGGATGACCTAGTGAGTCAGTCTAAAATCATCTATATAGTACCGTGCCCCTTGAACATATATGGAAATACTATCATGATTTCTGTGGATATTCCCTCCCACTTTCGCTTGGTACATCGAGGGGTTGTATCTGACCTTCAAGAACCTAGTGCTCTGTCACCACTTTCTGAAGAGAAATGCATTGCGAGAAAAACTCTACCACTACCTTCTTCATCCTCAGCCACTTGAACTGACGTTGGAGGCCCTGGTACATCTTCACCACACATTGATGTACCATCAAAGAGGATGTATGGAGATCCCTTAACATGTCCTCTTGTAACACCACAGATACAATCGTGCGTCCTCTGAAAAGGATTAATGAATCCAACCTATTGAATATTCATCAAGGGCTTTCCCTATGGATATCTAGGCATCTTTGGTCTCATTTTTGGCATCTCCAAGTTGTGCCTCCCTGACTCACTATAATAGTATCGGGGAAGCCACCATCATCTAAAGATAAGTTTACTCATCTCTGTCCACAAAGGATATATGATGTGTGGAAAACTGCTCTGAGGCCTCATTCCATAGTTGTGAACTTGATCTCATATTGAGAGCATCTGCCACCACGTTCTTGTTCCCATGAGTAAATACTATCTCAATTTCACAGCCCTATATGAACTCTATCCAATTCAATTGTCTCATATTCAGATCCCTTTTGAGAAAATATATTCTTGATACTCTTATAGTGAGAGTAGATGATGAATCATTATCCCATAGGGTAGTTTCACCACATATTTACTGCAAAGACCACTACTTCCGACTCAAGGTCATGAGTCACATAGTTCTACTCATTCAGTTACAACTATCATGAGGCATAAGAAATCACTACTTTCCCCTGTATGAGGAAACAACCAATCATGTTTCTCGATGGGTCATAGTAGACTATGTAGTCGACACCCTCCTCTGGTAACCTCAAGATATGAGAACTCGTCAATATTTTCCTCAGATACTAAAAACATTATTCGCATCCTTATTTAAACACAAAGGGTTTCCCCTTATTTTTTAACACTGTAATGGGTGATGCCTCTCTGGATAATTTGGTTAGAAACCTCCAATAGTACCAATCCAACCATAGAAAACTATGTACCTCAGTAATACTCTTGGGTGGATCCCAAGAAAGTACCACCTAGATCATTGAAGGATCCACATAAACTCCAGCCTCTTAGATGAAATGTCCCTAAAAGTGGACCTTTCCTATCAATAATTCTCACTTCAAGAGCTTTTTATAAATATGGTTTTCTCTGAGTGTGCCCAAAACTATCTACAGGTGTGTATCATTCTACTCATCTGTAACACCCCGACCCCCTAGACTGGATCCAGTGCATTACTCTTTATATTGACATGGCTAGAAGGAATTAAAATCCTTAAGGAATGATCATTTTAGTATACTTTAAGAAACTAGATACATAAATTTAACTCAAATTACAATGGAAATGGTTAAAAAATATGATACATTACAAAACCTAAAGACAACATCTACAAGAACTCAATAAATGATCTCCTCTTCATCACCTATTGAAAGTAAACAGTGAAAGGGGTGATCTTGAATGCTTAGTAAGGGTTACAAATATTGGAAGCATGAATCAGTAATAACTAAATCATAAGAAACTTGGAATAATCAATATGGCATGATGAATAAATGGAAAACTCATTCCATTAATAAACTTAGAATGAAACTGCATCCATAGATTTTTTCATATCCAAAACCTCATGGATAGTAATAATTGAAAATGTATAAAGAAAATGATCATTAATTGGATTTCATGTATCTGACACATGATACAAAAATACGATAAAAATTGTTTAGTTCTATGGGTAGAAACCCATCTAATTTTTGGAAACAAACTCGAAGGTTTGTCGCCAACTGATTTGTCTCATTAGACCTACCGATTCATCAGAGGGGTAATAGAGGGCCCCACCTACCTCTACTTCCATAGAATATTTTATACATATATTCAAAAAAAGAACATCATGTCTTTACATTATCCATATATAATAGAGGATAAATATTCCTCAATATTTCCACCGTTAAAAACAACATTCAAAATAAATACCGTCATTAAAATGGTATACGACGTAGAAAATAATCATATCTATTATATGAGAATATGGATATTTAAATGGAATATAATTTCAATTAAAAAGTTTTCTCAAATGGGTATTAGTTAAACCACATATGAAATATTATGTGCACAATATTAAGCAAGTCACAATGAAGTGAAAATTGAGACAAAGCCTGTTACCACATTGTAATCAAATGAGTCATATGAACAAAAGTTAATAAACACCAAATGATTCTTGTAATACCATGAATAAAAATATAATCATGATAATATATATCTAATGGCATTACACCTATACCAAATATAAGGAATAATAGGCGAGCAATGGAAATCCCATAGAATTGAAAGTGTGTTGAGAAAACCAATTACAAACATTTCGGCATGGTAACGAGTGTTATTGTGAGGGTTTAATGTGAGGTAAAGGGGTATCCCATTATTTATATGGCATTAGGGTAGTATGTGGGAAGTGTGAAAAAATACCCCATCATTTGGCATTAAAAATAAAAGAGCACAACAAAGGTGAGATTCTTGAACAAAAGTGAGAGAGAGGATCCCTTATCTTATGCTTGAAGGTGTTATTGATTTTTCTTAAAAACCTGAGTAATAGAATTTAGAATCATTAATTAATAATTACATAACCTCATGAGTATGTAATTGAAATTTTATATCCTTATTATGTTAATTAATTTCCTTTTTTTATGGTTTATGTGATTCAATTTTATTTTTTTGGTAGCATTTTCTTCTTTGTTTTTCATGATCCATTTACTCATATTCATGAATGGATGTTTGTTTGAAATATGGTTAAACAACCAGAATTGTTAATATAAATTATCAGTTAAATTAAATAGATATATATGATCTTGTAATGATTCATTTTATATACCATGAGGATGACTCATTTGATGAGTTAAAAAAACGCTGGATTTGGCATGGCAATTTTGTACACAATAAACTTTTTTTGTTTTATTATTACATATTATGTATGTGTAAGGATTACAGAACATTAAACAAGATAAAATACAAATATTATGATATGGATTAACCATTTAAAATGTTTCATGACTAGTATTTAAGATAGTAATGCAAATTTAAAACTCTTCTTCCTTGAGTGTGATAAATTAACACATCTCAGATGGTGTTTTCATTTACAGTATTAAAGGAGGAAAAAAGTTATTATGATGAAATATTCCTTTAGAATAATGAAAATATAGTACATTTAAGGTATTGTAATTATCATGGAATTTGGATGAGGTGAGGTGGGAAGATATCAACCAAAATAATAAACACATGTAAAAGAACTTGAGGGAAAGGAGAACTGAGGTTCACCTCTTAAGTACTCCTCCTTGAGAAACTCCTTAAGAACATTGTTTTAGGCATTCTGGTGAGACCAGTGGGTCTTGGACATGGGGAGAGGGCTTGGGAATAGATTTGGAAGTAATATTGGCAAGGCACAAGGCTTGATAGGAGTGATGAGAATCGGGAGTGAGGGGGGTGTATAATGGAGGAGAGGAGGGTATTCATAATTTTTGAATCATGAGTTTATTATTTCCTCACAAGACAAGGAATAGTAAGTATTCCATGACCATGAACAGTAATAAATTCATGTGCATTCTAATCAATTGGGATTACATCAGCATATCATCATCAATGACTCAATAAATCCCTTATTTGGTATTTATCGTAAATTATCACATTTTACTATTCATAAAAAATTAAAGTATTTCAGAAAAATCCCAAAAAATCACCCTATGAATTTTTTGAAGTGTAGAATCCAAAAATGAGTTCCATTTTTCGAAAATAATTTCCTAAATTTGATTAATTAAATATCTAATTAAAATCATAATTTAATTGAAAAATAAAAATTTCTAAAATATCCATCATCACTTTTAAGGTGCCTAAATTAATTTATACATTCATGGGTGTGTCTACCATTCATAAGAGTCATGTTACTATTCATAAGTGGAAGTTACTATTCATAATAGTATGTTACTATTCATAATGGTTTGTTACTATTCACCAAAAATTATGTTAATTCCATCAGACTCTAAATATCATCTTGACCACGATTGTGTATGTCAGATTATTAAAATTCAAATCACAAAGCTGGAAAATTTAAGTTTAATGGATAGGCAATGGATATCTCCTATAAGTAAACAAGTTTTGTTCCATATAGTCTCAATAATTCATGAAATATAGGCTATAACTGGAATATATTTATGAGAAACATGCCATGAAGTGTTTGGGGTACTATGTTATTCCCTCCTTCGAAAATTTCATCCCCAATATTTTTTGTATGAAGCCCACGAAAATAATGTGAGTGACTCTTTTTCGTAACATCCTACGCTTCCCATGTTGCTTCCTCTATATTCTAGTTTTTTCAATGACCCACTATTAGACAAGCCTTCAAGTTTCTCAATACCTACTCCCTTGTTTCAAGGATCTAGATTGGCTCTTCACAGTATGAAAATTCATGTTCCACCTTCATTTCTTCATAGGTGAGTACATGCATTGGGTCTAGAATGTATTTCTTCAATAATGACACATGAAATACATCATGGAAATTGGAGATACATGGTGGCATTGCTAAATGGTAAGATACAACTCCAATTCCTTCCATACTTTCAAAAGATCTAATTTACCTGGGGCTCAGTTTCCCTTTCTTACCTAACCATAAGACTCCCTTCCATGGAGATACTTCTAGAAAGTCATGATCTCCCCCTTGGAATTCCAAATCCTTTCTCCGGTTGTCATTATATTACTTCTTCTAAATTTGGGTTGTTTTTATATTGGCTTGGATTTTACATACCTTTGTCGAGGTCTCTTCAATTATTTTTGGGCCAATAAGTTTCCTCTCACCAACTCCGTCCCAACAAGTTGGAGTTCGACATCTCTTTCCATATAATTCTTCATACATAGCCATTGGAATACTATAATGAAAACTATTGTTTTATGAAAATTCTGCCAAATACAAGTATTTATCCCACATAACTTGGAATTCAATAGAGCATGACCTCAACATGTCTTCTAGAGATTTAATAGTCCTTTCAGACAATTGTCAGTTTGGGAGTGGTAAGAATTACTCCTAAAAAGCTCAGCATTCAAATCCTTTTAGAGACTTTTCCCAGAATTTTGATGTAATCCGGGGTTCTTGATCGGACACAATAGATAGAGGTGCACCATGAAATATTACAACTACATTAATATAAAGTCTTTCTAGGAGCTCAAGTTGTAAATCCTCTCTTATAAGAAGGAAATGTGCTGATTTTGTGAGATGATCAACAAATACCAATATTGTGTCATTCCCTCTAGGTTTCCATGGTATTCTGGTGAAAAAATACATCACACTATTATCCCACTTCTACATAGTAATAGCTAGAGGTTTCATCAACCCTCTAGGATATTTCTCCTCCCACTTCACTTCTTCACAAACTAGGCACATTGACACATAGTCAGCAATTTCCTACTTCAAGTTATCCAACCAAAAATGTTTCTTCAGTTATCTATACATAGTTGTGCTACCTGGGTGTATAGATAAATTTTATCTATGTGAATTATCTAATAGTTCCCTTTCTATCTCAGGTACTAATAGAACGCATAACCTCTTCCCAAATTTCAGAACTCCTTCTTCATACACGAAGTCTGCCAATCTCCTATCCTTGACATCATTAATTATCTTGTGCAGGTTCCCATCATCAAATTGAGATCATTTTATCTTCTCTAATAAATATGTTTTATCAATCATTTGAAAGAAGAAAAATGATTCCCCTTCCTTAACAATTCCCATATCCATCTTCAGTAAATCCATTAATATAGGATCTCTTTAAATCCTCATTTGTGTTAGGAGTTTTTGATCTTTCCTACTTAATGCATTTTCAACCTTATTTTCCTTTCCTAGGTGTTATTGTATTGAACAATTGTAATCTTTGAGTAACTCAAGTCATCTCCTTTGCCTCATGTTGAATTCTTTCTATGTGAAAATTTATTTCAAACTCTTTTGATCTATGTATATCTCACATTTTTCACCGTAAACCTAATGTCTCCATATTTTCAGAGCAAAGATTAGGGCTACTAACTTTATATCATGTTTTGGATAATTTTTATCATGAGTCTTCAACTGCCTTGATGCATAAGCAAAAACTTTACCATCTTTCATAACGACGCAACCCAGCACATTCTTCGATGCATCTTTGTATATTACAAATCCATCACTTCCCGATGGAAGAGTCAAAATTAGAGCATTGAACAATATTATTTTTAATTCTTCAAAGCATTATGTTCGTTATTTTTCCCATACAAACATAACTCTTTTACATGTGAGCTTCGTTAGAGGGTAAGCCAGTTGGGAAAAATTCTTGAACGAAATGCTGATAGTAACCTGCTAAGCCAATAAAACTGTGTACCTGAGTTATGTTTGTTGGTGTGGGCCATTCTTGGATTGCCTTTGTCTTTGTAGGATAAACTAGGATTCCATCCTTAGAGACAATATGGCCAAGAAAATAAACTCATTGAATCCATAATTCTCAATTGGTAAACATTCGATATAATTAATTTCTTCTATGATTTTTCATAATAATCCTCAAGTGATTATCATGGTCTTCGTAGAATTTTTAGTATAACAGTATATCATCGATGAATACCACAACAAAGTTATCAAGATATTCCGTGAAAACTCTATTTTTATTAATCTATGAAAATAGTGAGTACATTTTTCATTCCAAAATCCATCACTGTAAACTCGTAATTCCCATACCTGGTTTGAAATGATTTCTTAAGAATATCTTCCTTCCACACATGTAGCTGATGATATCTGGATCGAAGGTCAATCTTCGAAAATTATTGAGCTCCATGTGGTTGATCACATAAATCATCTATCCGAGGAAGAGGATACCTATTCTTTATTGTAATAGTATTGATTTACTTGTAATCAATGTATAACCTCATGGATCCATATTTCTTCATGCCAAAGAGGATAGGGGCTCCCCACGAAGAAACACTAGGTCGAATAAATCCCTTGTCTCTCTATTCCTCTAGTTGTTTATTTAGATCCACTAATTCCACGGTGTCTATTCTATATGGAGTCTTTGATATAGGTCTTTCACTAGGAATTAAATCAATAGAGAACTCAAATTCCCACTCTGGAAGATATCTAGGTAAATACTCTGGAAATATATCATTGTATTCTTGCACTATGTGCACATCTTCAATTTGAAGGTTTCTTTCCTCACCCCTAGATATTGGGTTCTCTTACTCTCCAAGAATTTCATTTAACATAGCTATTGGGGGTGGGTCAAGATAATAATCAGATGGAGAGGTATTTGCACTAAAGATATGAAATTCTACACCATTTTTAAAAATTGTAATTTCCTATTTCTTACAATATATCATTACATCATAATTTGACATCCAATTCACACTAAGAATTAAATCAAATTCCATCATTGGTATGATGATAAATTTAGCAACTAAAGAACTTGTATGTATCACTAGGAGGACTAGTCGAAATTTTTTTGTCGCAATGATGCATCCCCTAGGAGTTTTGACTGATAGGTCCATTATTAAATCAAATTGGACATGTCTAATTTTCTTTCCAAACTGGGATGATATAAACGAATACAATGATCCAGAATCAAATAAAGTGTTGGTTAGGTTTGAGGAAACAATTAATGTACCTTCCAAAACATCATTAGGAACTTCAACTTCCATAGTTGTAATTGCATAAGCTCTCTCTTTCTCTCTTGGATTTTTATGAGGCATGTTTCTTTTTCTTTTAGGACACTCATTTGTATAGTGTCACATCTCTCTAAAATTGTAGCATTGAACATCATAAAATTGTTTCCTCTCCTTTCATTAATGAGATAGATGACCCTTTTATCCGCACTTATAACAGAATCCCATACCTTTCAAGTATTTTTCGAGATGATTCTTTCCATAGTTCTAGCATAATGGGAATTTCTGCATTCCCTTGTTCTTCACTGGCGCTTCACCTTTCCCTTGGTTATAAGAGTACCGCTTTTTCCCATGGTTTCCCTTGAACAAATTTGATCTAGAAAATTCCTTCTCTTTTTTGATGGAACTTGATACTATTTCATCATATGATGAACATTTTTGAGAAGCCAGTTCCCTTCGAAGACTTGGATTAAGAAATTCAGATAAATTATCAATCTTTTCTGCCTAGTCACATACATAATCTATGGCATGCCTTGCTAGGTTTTGAATAACTCCTCATACTCTGCAACACTTTCTTCTTCCATTTACTTTATGCTAAGGAATTTCCTCTTCATCTTAGTTCATTGCTCATGAGGGAAATATTTTTCAAATAATATTTCTTTAAAAGTTCTCAATTCCATATCTTATATTTCTTCTTCCTCTGTGGTATTCTTATTCAAGGACCACCATTGATCATCATCTCCCTTGAGACAATATACCGCCAGAACTTCCTTTTCATTTTCATTTCTTCTTAATTCCATGAATACCCTTTCAAGGATCTTGATCCATTGCTTAGAAAAACTGTATTAGTAGTCCCTCTAAAATATGGGTGCTTCTTCTACATGAAATAATCCAACATGGGTTTGGAATGGTTATTTGTTACAACCTGAGTAAGTTCTCATAATATGGTCATGATTTGTTCTACTCCAACATTGGCTATGTTGACTTTCTCAGTGGGGAGATCCCCACATTTCCTATGAGTATTGATTCCCCTTATTCCATTAGAATCCATTTCTAAATAATGGAACACACTATATTAGGGTATGAATCATATTTTATAATCTTATCTTAACAAAATACTTAGCATAAATGGAGATCCTACGCATGGCTCATCCCATGATTAGAGAAATAGTTTCTTTGAGGAATAATTTACATTTCAATATTTTATAATAGATGGTAAATAAAATATGAATTATCCTAAGAATATACCATTTGAGTGTCGTAACCAAGAGTGCATCAAGGCACGTTGTCGTGTACTAGGATACCTTGGGCCAAGCCCAAAACATCTTGTCAGAGCTTTCACTCCTAGGTACTTCTGTGCTAGAGCGACCTGTACCTACTCGTATCCTGATAGGGAAGTATTTTCTAGAAGAATTAACATAATATATTCCTTACCAAAATATCAGGATATTCTTGTACGTGTATCATCAAATAATACATTAGGGCTGTTCTCCCTACAATACATTTCCTACTCTATTTTCCATGTGTTCTACTAAACTTCCTCTGATACCAACTGTAACACCCTAACCCCCCTAGACCAGAGCATGTGCATTACTTTTTATATTGGCATGGTTAGAAGGAATAAAAATCCTAAAAGAATTATTAGTTCATTATTCTTAAAGAAACTAGATACATAAATGTAACTCAAATTATAATGGAAAAGGTAACAAAATATGATACATAGCAAAAACTAAAGACTGAATCTACAATAACTCAATAAGTGATCTCCTCTTCGTCACCTGTTGAATGTAAATAATGAAAGGGGAGACCTCAAATGCTTAGTAAGGGTTAAAAATAGCAGAATCATGAATCAATAATAATATAATTGTAAACAACATGGAATAATCAATATGGAATTATGAACAAATGAAAAACACTTTCCATTAAAAACTAAGAATGAAACTACATCCATAGATTTTGTCACAGTGAAAACCTCATGGATAGTAATAACTGATAACGAATAAAGAGAATTATCATTAATTTGATTTCATGTATCTAGAACATGATACCATAATACCAGAAAAATGGTTTAGTTATATGGTTAGAAACCCATCATGTTTTTTAAAACAAACTCAAAGAGTTTGTCACCAACTGATTTGTCTCATGACACCAACCAATGAATAAAAATATTGTAGTTGGCCCCACCCACATCTCCATCCAAAGCATTCTCTATACATATATTAGACACAAGAAAAACACTACTTTGCATTATCCTTATAGAATAGAGGATATATATTCATCAATATTTCCACTATCAAAATAACATTCAAAATAAACACTGTAAGTAAAATGGTATACGTCTTAGACAATAATCATATCTGTGATATGAGAATATGGATATTTAAATGGAATATAATTTCAATTGAAAATTGATCTCAAATTTGTAGTAGGTACTACACATAAGAAGGAGTAGGTGAACAATACTAAGCAGGTCACAATGAAATGAAAATTGAGACGAAGCTCCTTGCCACATTATAATTAGTTGAGTCGTATGACCAAAAGTTAATAATCACCAAATGAATCACAAAATACCATGAAGATAAAGATAATAAGGATAATATATATCTAATGTCAGTACACCTATACCACATATAATAAATAAGAGTCAATCAATGGAAATCCCACAGAATTGAAAGTGAGATGAGAAAACCCCTTACAAACATTTCGACATGGTAACAAGTGTTATTGTGAGGGCTTAATGAGAGTTAAATGGGTATACCATTATTTATATGTCACAAGGGTAGTATGGGGGAGTTTAGAAAACATACCCTATCATTAGGCAATAAAAATAAAAGAACACAACATAGGGGAGATTGTTGAACAAAAGTGAGAGTGGGGATCTCTTACCTTATGCTTGAAGGTGTTCTTGATTGTTCTTAATGACCCGAATAATAAGATTTAGCATCATTAATTAATAATTACAGAACCTCATAAACATTTAATTAATATGTTATAACCTTATTATTTTCATTAATTGAATTTTTTATGGTTTAAGATATTCTATTTTATTGTTTTGGTAGCATTTTCTACATTGGTTTTCATGATCCGTTTACTTGTATTGATGAACGGATGTTTGTTGGAAATATGGTTAATCATACTAAATTATTAATATAAATTATTAGTTAAATTAAAGATATATGAATGATCTTATAATTATTCTGGTTATATACCATGAGGACGACTCATTCGATGAGTTAAAAATAACGCTTGATTTTGTCTTGGCGGTTTTGTTCACAATATAATTATTTTGTATTATTATTCCATTTTATGTATGTAAGGATTAAAAAACATTAAAAAAGATAAAATAAAAATATTATGATCTTTTTCAACCATTTAAAAGGTTTCATGACAAGTATTTAATATAGAAATGAAAATTGAAAACCTTTCTTCCTTGAGTGTGATAAATTAACACATCTCAGATGGTGTTTGCATTTACTGTATAAAACGAGGGAAAATATATTATGATGAAATATTCCATCAGAAAAATGAAAATCCAGTACATTTAAGGTACTATATTTATCATTTTATTTGGATGAGGTGATGTGGGAAGAGATCAACCAAAATAATAAAACGTGTAAAAGAACTTGAAGGAAAAGAGAAGGGAGGTTCACCTATTGAGTACTCCTTCTTGAGAAACACCTTAAGACCTTTTTTAGGCCTTTTGGGGAGTCTGGTAGGTCTTGGATGTGGGTAGATGGATTGGGGAAGGATTTGGGCAGAATATTGGAAAGACACACGGCTTTATAGGAGTGAAGAGAAGAGGGAGTGCGGGGGTGGGGGGGTTTATAGTGGAGGAGAGGAGGGTTTTAATAATTTTTTAATCATTAACATATTATTTCCTCACAAGACAAGGAATTGTAAGTATTCCATGGACAAGAACAGTAATAAATGCATGTGACTTCGAACCAATTGGGCTTACATCTGCATATCATCATCAGTGACTAAATAAATCCTTTATTTAGAAATTATCGTAAATTATCGCATTTTACTATTCATAAAGAATTCTAGTATTTCAGAAAAATCCTAAAAATTCACCATAACCATTTTTTGATGTGTAAAATCCAAAAATGAATTCCATTTTCCAAAAATAATTTTCTAAATATGATTATTTAAATATTTAACTAAAATAATTATTTAATTAAAAAATATAAACACTTAAAATATTCATCTTCACATTTAAGGTGCCTAAATTTATTTATACATTCTTGGGTGTGGATACCATTTAAAAGAGTCATATAAAAATTCATAAGGGTGTGTTACAATTCATAAGGGTAGGTTACTATTCATAATGATATGTTACTATAAACCAAAAATTAAGTTAATTCTATCAGACTCTAAATATCATCTTGAACACAACCGTGTATATCAGATTTTTAAAATTCAAATCACAAAGCTGGAAAATTTATGTTGATGGCTAGGGTATGTAAATCTCTTATAAGTAACCATTTTTTGTACCATAGAGGCTCATTGATTCATGAATTATAGTCTATAACAAAAATGTATTTATGAGAAACATACCATGATGTTTTTGGGGTGCAACATCCTCGGACGCCGAGTACACGAGGATGTAATCAATTAAGACCACCACAAAACGATCAAGGTAATGCTGGAGGATCCTGTTCATGAGACCCATGAACACCATCTGGGAATTCATCACAACAAAAGGCATCACTAATTAATCATTGTGGTTATGGTGACATACAAAAGTCATCTTCAAGATGTCCTCATTTCTTACTCGAATCTAGTGATAGCCTGATCTAAGGTCTAACTTAGAGAATCATCATGCTCCATTCATCTGATCTAAGAGGTCATCAATATTTAGTAGACAATACAAGTTTTTCACTGTCACTTAGTACTGGCACCAATAGTTTATGCATAGCCTCACGATTTTATTTTCCTTTTTGGAAAACAACACTATGGCTGTCCTTTGGTGAAACTTTGGGACTTACAAACCCCTTCTGATGCAAGTCATCCTATTATACCCTCATATCCCGAAGCTATGTGAAATCCATCCAATATACAGCTGTATATATCGGTGTCATCCTAGGTTACATATCCTTGCATAAATCTACCTCTCTACGATGAGGTAGTCTTGGAAAATTCTTTAGAAAGATTCCCTCGTACTCGTCCAAGTCACTGATACTGACATCAGTTTCCTACTTTCCCACTACTGTCATCCACTGGTTATATCTACTCAACCAATGAACTTTCAAACACAGTGGTTTTCTCTTTAACCCTTTCATAATTAGTAATGTAAAAAAGGAATAATGTAGGCTCGGATGTCCCTAAACACATCTTTTTCAGAGATACGATCCTTCAGCACTGGTCACGTCGTATTCATTGAGTACTTTGAAGGGTTGGTACGCCTCGATGAATTATCTGCTACCAACATATCATCCCGCCAAATAATTAGAAGCTCTTAGGGATGTGTATCCCTTTTCTTTTATCACAAGGGCCCCTTCTCAGACAGAGTTTCCCAATCTATGTCCATGGAAAATTCACCTTATCAAAAGATCAAGTGATCTAAAAACCACCATCATCCTACTGATCCTTGTAGAAGGCACACTTCTAGGACTACCAGTTGATCAAATGGTGCCCTGACTAGATGGAAAACTCAAACACAACCTCAAGCCATTCATTAGACTACTATGACCTGGATCTCCTTGGAACTTGAGGGGTCATTGTCACTGAAACAAGTGTAACACATTGAGCCTAAATGTGTCTTCTACTGGTAGCACTAGTAGTAACTATTGACCAATGGGTAGTGGTATCACTGGGACACCGTTCGAAGGTTCCTTCTCTAGAAACCGCCCATGTACCAAATCCTCATTATTCTGTGGGCCATCCCTATGTTCATCCACTGGAATATTGGATGTCTATCTACATGGAGTCATCTTGAAATAGATCAAGATGAACCATGATTAATATATTATATCTAGTGAGCTGAATCTGACATAGAAATATCATGATAAAACATTGAAAGATGCATGAAACCATTATTTTCATGTACCATGTTAGAAAGCAGAATTTAGGGCCCTTTTGTGTGGATACGTCGACTACCGCACCAACACTGGACTCCCTAGATTGAATGCTGAACTTGAAACACTTAACATTGTTTCCCCAAAAAAATTGCATACTCTGAGTTCTTCAGGTAGAACTGAATGCCTTTGATACCACTTTGTCATTACCCGACCCCTTGGGCCTGATCATTGACTACCCCATACATGTGTATCATAGGAAAGGGGATTACAACTAGCACTGAATAGGCATATCCCAAAAAGGGAAGGCATTTTCCTTTAAACCTGTGCACACACACATAGATCAAACTGCAGAATGTGAACACAATGTAAACCACAACAATCAATAAGACAACTATAGAGAGTGAAATACAAATTGAAAGTAAAAATGGGGCCATAATACAATCCCAAATCCAAGAAATAATGTACAACTATCATGGTCCATCTGGTCGAGACCCCACCTAAAAGGCAGGGGAAGGTTAACTACCTATAGCCGAAGAATTACGCATGAATTTCCCATCTCACTAAGCATCACGTAGTCCCATACAACCATGATCTCTGTCGAAGCATCTATTTGTTCCATATCACTGATCACCACCTGGTCCCAGACCTCCAACGTCTCTTTTGATGAGTTTTTCCATCACGTATCACTGAGCACTAACTATTCCTGGACCACTACAGTCTCCGTTGAAGCGTCTATCACCTATATAGGACATGACATGTGTGGGTGAAGCTTGTGCAGGGGTGAGTAACAAAATAATCAGTATGGATCCCAAAACAAAAAAGGAAAGACCAAAAAGCAATGTATACATGAGGTATTATCATCTCATGCATGTATAATCTAATGTGTTGAATGTAAGACTATTAGTCGTAACACTGAACACCTTGGACTGATGAGGTACTCATTATTGATGATTATCGTGGGTTAGGTGGGTCACATGGAGATTCTTCCCATATAGGACCTCATAATTATTCAACATAGGACTACTTGTATCAGATCAACATTAGGTCCCTTGGAGCTAATCCACAAAGGGTTTCTTATAGCTAATCCACATAGTTTCGATTGTTGTTGATCAACATAGGGTTTCATGGAGCTAATGCACACAGGGTCACTTGAAGTCTATTCACACATGGTCTCTTATAGTTGATTCACACAGGGTTCCTTAGAGCTAATCCATAGAGGCTCACTTGTCT
Organism: Viscum album; assembly: GCA_963277665.1. Taxonomy (NCBI): domain Eukaryota; kingdom Viridiplantae; phylum Streptophyta; class Magnoliopsida; order Santalales; family Viscaceae; genus Viscum; species Viscum album. The sequence continues at coordinate 1,527,547,915 of OY728120.1, read as the reverse complement.
TCAAGGCCTACTGGGTCACTTGGGTACACTCATCAGCAGTCTTGGGGTCTCATCCAACAGCATAATTCCTGCCTCTAGCATGCTTTATTTTAGGATAATCCAATCCTCAATACATTAGTCATATTACAACTTCCATGAAATCCTCAATGGATCATGAAGAAAAAGAAACTCCTTGTCGTGAGGGTTCCAATGCTGCCAATGGCACATCAAATGAACTCCTAGTCTGAAAGATATTAGTATTTTAGTAAAAAAGGACCAATTGTGTTGGGGACCGGTCCAACCCAGTCGGACCGACCAGACCCACCTAGCACGGGGTCTCGCATGACCCTGTCTAGTTCAACCGACCTGACATGAACTGATTCAGGTATCGGCTGGCCCAACTTGGTCTGGCCACTGGCCCAGACACATTGGGCCTTGCTGGACCTGACCAGGTTTGGCTAGCGGTCTAGCCTGTTGGGTTGCCCAACAACCTGGTTCCATCTGATCCAACACAAAATAGGTGGGCCTATTGTTCGTATCCCACAACAGGTAGGCCGGTAGTTCCTAGCCTGGGCTGCTAAGCGGCCCGACATTATCCCACCTGCTTAGACCAAAAAAGTGGGTTGGATTTACTCCAGTCAGGGCCATCACTTGGCCCTGTTCACACCTTCTGGCCTGACCCACACAGTGGGATAGTCTCCTCCAGCCTGGACGTGAGTTAGTGTGTGGTTTGTGCAAATAGTGGCTGGATATGTCGGTCTCCCCCTTGTTCCACACACCATTCATGGGTAATTTCATCATTATCGTCAAAATGGTGGCCTCGAATTTTCAATTCGGTCACCCGTTTAGAATTTTTAAAAGTCACACATGATTAACATTTGAATTCTATTAAAAAAATTCAAAAACTATATTTAACCATCAACCCACAACAATTCAGGTTAAGCTCCTCCTAAGAGAAACATTCCCTCATGAGATAAATGAAACTGTCGTATTTCCATTCTGAGATACCATTTAGGAGTTACAACTATTTGATAATAAAATAATCATTACCTAATTATTTTATTTACAGCCAAAAACTAACTTCCATGGTTGGCCCGTGTCAGCCAATTCTAGGATCTTTCAAAGGAAATAATACCCTCATGAGATCAATTGTGGTCTAGGTTTTTCAGTCCAAGTCATTGTTCGTGTGTTATATGAATTTTAAAAACAAAATAATTTTATTTAATTATTTTATTTATGGTTATTCCATTTTCCATTTTTCACATTTGATGCCTCCTCTGACTAATCTTAAGATGTGCCTAGGGTAATCCTAGAATCCTAAATGCAATGGTGCCCTCATATTTATGATCAGGGAACCTATTTAATAGTTATTCAACTTTTTCATAAAAACTTCTCAACTAGACTATTTGAAAATAACATTTTATGATAGATCATTCCAAGAACTTTGGGCCTCATAATTACAAACTGTCTTAGCACCTGGTCTCGAATGAATTCCATATAATATAAAAAAATTACCTGGAATTTCCAAGACATTACATTACAGCCACCTTTAGGGTTTCACGTCCCCATAAGCACAACCAAGGATAAACAAAAAATGGGGGTACTAAGAAGGAATCTGAGCCTCCCACTCCCATTTGATCTCTTAGATATTCTCATTATTCCACTGAATGCATAGCAGAGTAATCGACCATCCCCGAACGACCCTCTCATGTTGATCATCTATCTCCACCATGAACTCCGCAAACATTTTTTCATCATCCATATCCAGCTCGCCCCAGTCGATGACATGTGATGGATCATCCTCTACCTCATTAGCTACGACACTTGAAAAACATCATGCACACGGTGCACTTGTGGGGAAAGAGCTGAGAGGTATGACACCTCGCAAAATTTTCTCATAATTTGGAAATGGATGATTAACCTTGGAGATAACATGTCTTCTCAGCCAAATATCTATATCTCTCATTGGGGAGAGACTCCTAGGAATATGTAGTCTCCCCTCCTTGAACTCCAAGGGTCTCTGTCGGATATCAGCATATGACTTCATTTGGATTTGTGATGTCTTAATCTGCCCTTGTATTACTTCCACCTTCTTAGTGGTAGCCTATACCATCTCTATGCCCATTTGTGCTAACTATCCTTGGTGTGTCCAACATAATGATGACCTACATGGTCATCCGTACAGTGCCTTGAATTTTAAAATACTGATGGTGGAGTGGTAGCTATTATTGTGCGCAAACTCCACTTGTGGTACCTATTCCTTCCAACTATAACCAAAATGAAGGATGCAGGAATGAAACATATCCCCCAAGGTCTTTATGGTCTGCTCCATATGAACATTCCTCCACGGGTGAAAGGTTGTGATCAGACATATATGTGTCCCAAATTCCTCATGTAATCCTTTTCGTAATCGATATATAAATAGTATATCAAAATATGAGACCATCGTAGATGGGAATCCATGCAGTCAAACTATCACATTCATGTATAGGCATCCCAAGATCCCTAATGAACCCAACTTTGGAATGGGTATGAAGTGGTCCAAATTTGTGAGTCAGTCTACGATCACCCAAATAATATCATTCCCCCTAGACATACGTGTTATGATCATTATGAAGTCCATTGATATCCCCTCCCACTTCCACTCTGTTACATTGAGGGGTTGTTTCAAATTTTTGGGAACCTGGTGATTGGCCTTCAATTACTGATGAGTGAGGCATCTCATAGAAAACTCAGCCACTGCCTTCTTTATCCCCAACCACCAGTGCTGATATCGGAGGTCCCAATACATCTTTTCCACACCTGGATGTACCACCAAGGGGGATGTATGGAACTCCATAAACACATACTCTCAAAACACCACTGGTACAATGATCCATCCTCTAAAAAGGGTGACGTGAATCCCACCTATCGAATATTCTATAGGGGCATGTCCTGTGGACATCTGGGCTCATGTGGTCTTGTAGATGGCCTCTTTGAGTTTCACCTCCCTTACTCACTGTAAGAGTGTAGGGGAAACCACCATCGATTGAAGATAAACCACCTCATCTCTATCAACAAAAGATATTTGAAGCAATGACCACTTCTCTAAGGCCTCATTCAATAGTTGTGAATTTGTTCTCTTGCTGAGAGAATATGCCACCATGTTCTCCATACCAGGACTATAGACTAACTCGAAGTCATTGTCCTAGAGGAACTCTATCCAACTTCACTATCTCAAATTCATATCCCTTTTGAGAAATGATATTATTGAGACTCCTATTGTCAGAGTATATGATGAACCATTCACCCATCAAGCAGTGTTTCCACATCTTCAGTGCGAAGACTACAGCTTCCAACTCATGTTCATGAATTGAAAATTTATGATCATTCAGTTTCAATAGTCATAAGCCATAAAAAATCACTACTTGACCCTATATTAGGTCACAGCCAATCCCATTTCTGGATGCATCACAGTACCCCATGTAGTCGGTTCCCTCTGGAAACCTCAGGATAAGAGCACTGGTTAGGCTCTACCTCAGTTGTTGAAAGTTCTGATGGAATCCTTCTATACACATTAATGGTTTTACATCATTTGTTAAAATTTTCATGGGTGATGCCTCTCTAGATAAATCAGGTACAAACCTCTGATATAACACATCCAACCCGAGGAAACCTCGCACCTTAGTAACGCTCTTAAGTGGATCCCAAGAAAGCGCTGCCTCGATCTTTGCAGGATCCACCACAACTACAGCCTCAGAGATGACATTCCCTAGAAAGTGGACCATTTGTATCCTGAATTCACACTTTGAGAGATCTCCATAATGATGGTGCCCTCAGAGTGTGTCCAGAACTATCTGCAGGTGTGTATCATGCTCCTCCTTGGAAGTTGAGTACACCAGGATGTCATCAATGAAGACCACCATGAAATGATCGAGGTAACACTATATGTAACGCCCCGACCCCAGCTACCCAGAGTCGGTGCATTATTACATAACATTGGCATGATCACAAGAAAGATCAAATCCCGAAAGACCGATTGGTTTAGTAGCCTTGGAAACACTAGATATATTCATAAGTTTTACATTACATCATAACATGAAAAACTACTAAAACAACATAATGTCTCCATAATCCACACTACTATCCCCTCATAATATCCCTGCAGGTCATTCATAATTTACTTCTTCACATCCTGGGGAAAAATAAAACATAGAAAAGGGGTGAGCTCAAATGCCCAGTAAGGATAACAATATAGCGGAAACTTTCATAAATAAGAATAAACATTTAAGGCAATGCATTACTAAAACAAAAGCCTTTTAAAATTGAACTTCAACATGATATGGCAAAAGTAAAATGAAATAATGCCATTTACATATTCACATGGATATTCTACTAATCGAATAATCACATGCAAAAATCAATAACCACTTTCATAATGTTGGAATGCATAATGCTAAACGTTAATTTCTTTGTCTAGGCCTCATCCCAAGACCTAGGGGTTACTTCTAACCGGAACCCAACCCGGAGTGCCTCTAATAACCGGACACCAACCCGGAGTGCCTCTAATAACCGGACACCAACCCGGAGTGCCTCTAATAACCGGACACCAACCCGAAGGGCATACTTTTACCAGTCCCTAACCTGGAGGGCTTACTTTAACCAGTCCCCAACCTGGAGGGCTTACTTTTACCGGTCCCCAACCCGGAACATACTTGTTTAGCACATTCATCGGAAGAAAAGTTTGAAATATAACATAAACATTCGGATTAAAACTAGCATACGAAATGTCAATAGTTTCACCATAAACTATGAATGGTATAAAATAGCACACCCACAGCCAAACATATCACAAAACCTTCAATACAATATAGAAGTTTTGTATTATAATAAATCAACTTCAAATAAGCGTAAAATCTATTAAAGGATGTTGACATAGATGAAATCAAAACACTTTTTAGAGAAATATCTCTTTCTATTTTTGAAATCATTTAAGAGCCATATAAAATAAAACATTTTCTTAAAAATATTCTTGTAATCTTGTAAGGAAAGCTTTGAAGATTTTATAACGGCGTAAAATAACCGCACCCGCCGTATAAGTTAAAAAGAACATTCTTACCTCAATTCTGTCGAAAAGGTTAAAAAGGACCTTGTTTTGAAAACGACGGAAAGATTCCTTTATAAACCTCTTATAAAAAGTCAAACAAGGGTATAAATGACTTTAACCCATATTCTTGTAATAGTAAAAATGTTTTGAAATACATTTTTAAGAAACATGGATGTGGATGATAAAGAGATCCCAGTAGATTATTACGTATAAACAACCTTGGATAATGAAGAGGTTGTGAAATAACCCTTACCTTGTACTTTTCCTTGGTTGTGGTAGGTTAACCTCCTGTATAATGGTGAAATAATTGTTATTAAATTATACAATAATCATATACATTAATATGATATCATATATGATCTTTTAATATTGATTTGATAATAATATCTTAGTATTATCGTTGTTTCGGGTGTTAACTTACTTGTTTTCTTTCATATGTTTTGTTACGTAAGACATGTTTGTAAAGGATAGGTTGTATATTATTCATATCCAGAATGATATCAAGTCCTTAAACATCATTTTTAAATCATAAAATGATAATTACGCTTTAATGGTTACGATGGAGAATGAATCTCATCGCGTTCGTGGAGACGGTAGTCCGTACGTACGCACGAGCGACAATATCATTCTTTTGATATTAAAATAATATATAAATGGATGGTATATCATATATACAGAATCATTAACATGTTATATTTATTATTTACATGAGTTACACATCATTATTATACCCATCCAAATAATATTATATTGAATAACAATTACACCACGACGTGGAGACGGTAAGCCGTACGTACGCACGTATGGTGACATGTTATTCAAAGGGTGGATAGAATACTGAATATGATTGTACCATATTTATAATAACATCACAGTATATGTGAGATACTGGAGTTATTATTTCAGAATGGTAAGAACAAAGGAAGAAGAAGTGGAAGAAGAAATGAACTTAGAAAAGGGTGGTGAGATCATTACCTCTTCTTCGGGTTCTTCCTTTTGATTTGATCAAAAGGGCTCCTTAGGTTGGCTTTCTGATCAAACTAAGGCCTCTAGGTTGTATTTAGGGATGTTGGTAGAGTATTTGGGCAGAGTTTGGCCGAACCAAAAGGCTTTAGAGGTGTGAAGAAATGAGAAGGAGGAGTGCCCTTTTATAAGAGGGGTGAGGGGCACCTTTGGAAAAGCTAGAAATATTAATTTATAATAAATTCATATTCGGTTTCTAAAGGCTCCAAAGTTGACTATTAAAAGGATGAGGTGGGGATAGGTCGAAAACAACTCATCCAATAGAATTTAGACAGGTTTGGGTACTTATATTAACCTTATCTTTAAGTATTAACTCTAAGTTAATTAGTTTCACTTTTACAATGTCTCTTTGTATTTTTATATAATATGGTTAATAAACTTACTATATACATCAAAGCGACCCCCAAGTGGTCCATTAATGATTAACCTATCATAATATAAGTCTCTTGGCCGAACCTTAGATTTTTAGGAATTTAATATCAATTAATAATATAATATTTGTTTTAAGAACTCTTTTATGTCAATTTTGACACTATTCAATAGTTGATTTTTGTGAAACTCATAACAGATTTATTACTTCGAACAAAGTCCATTAAATCAATCCTAATATATCATATTAGCCTAGAAAATTAGTTTAATTCATTAAAAGTTTCATATTATATTTATTTGGGTATTTATAATATCAATTATTTTAATTTTTCACTATTATAGTAATTACTGCATCATCATTGTGTCATAAATAAAATAACTTATTTATTCTCTAAAAATTATAAATAAAATATAATTATGTAGGAAATCTTTTTATCTTTCTAATGAATATTTATAATCGAAAATCCAACATGTATAACCCTATGTAAAAATTGTTCTTCTAAAAGATATATGCTTGTGTCATTTTTGTATTCATTTTAACTTAATTAAAATAAAGTGTCATTATCACTTACAAGTGGATCCATGGGGTCCCAAAATTGACACAAAGATTCCCATGGTCGACCATGTATCAACCAATAGGGTTAAGACACGTTTTAGGGTAATTTTGTATTATTATAATATTATTTTTTTAACCCTTATTTACCGGATTTACCCTTTAACCATGGTAAATAAAATATTTACCGCAGTAATTATTCAAAATGTCTAAAAATAAAAGTTACCTATTTACATAATTTGGACATCCTGATTCCAAATATGGAATCCATTTTCCTAAATTCAAAACACAGAAGTGGCAGAAATTAATTTAAAATTAATTCCCGCTGTTAAAACAAAAAGCGTGTTTTTAAGAGATAATAACTATCAAAAGATTGACACTTGTTTATGTTCGGTTTAATTGTAAAATTATGTCCAATGATAAACATTAAATTGAATGGTAAAAATATATTCTAAATATACTTTAAAACCACTCAAATTCATAATTTATCACTATTAATTATTTTGATTAAAAAAGTTGTTTTTAATTAAAATTTAGAAATTTTCACTATTCATCAAAATATGAAAGTTATCCGAAATGTACCAAAATTTCACCCTAGGCTAAATTCAATATTCCGAATCCAAAAATGAAGTCCATTTTGAAATATAAAATATATATAATTTCAAAAATTAGGTATTACTATTCATAACGGCTAGTTTGATCGATTGTGGTGTGTGTTAAAACTCGAAGTTGCGTACAACACACGCTACTGTATTATTCAAAGGAAAGCGTACCGTGGAAGCTTGGGATGTTTCATTTTAATTTTTTTGATGTCCCCATTTAGTCAAAAAGTTTAAAATATTGTATTTAAAAAGGGTTCACTATTAAAAGTTGATAAAATTGCAATACTGAAAATGAATTTGTTCTTGCATTATATCTAAGAAACTCATAATATGGATTCTAAAATTATAAAGATTGTATAAAGTTTAAAATTTAGATAATACTATTCATAACCTCTTTTGAATGGCTTTTTTTTGTAAGTCATGGTGTGATTGAACTCGGTGTTGCGTGTAGTGCAAGTTATTGAATTATTTTGAAGAAATAACACACTATGAAATCTTGGGGTGTTACATTCTCCCCTCCTTCAATAAATTGCGTCCTCGCAATTTTAAATTGTTCTTCGAAAATAAAAGGTTGAAAATAGAAAATATATTTGTGGGAAAACCCACATCGGAAATTGGGTTACTAAAATTTAGTCTTAATATGAGGAAAAGAGAAATTAAAGGGTCACCACCAAATTATGATCTCGATTAGGAGAACATTGGTGGCATTTAGAGACATAAAATTGGAGGAAAAACGTAAATATTTATAGGTAGTGATTGAGGTCATCAATCACAAACAAGTATAAAATTGAGGTCCTTAAATTCATCAATCTATGATGATTTGAAATACCATCGGTTCAACAAAACATAGGGTATTAGGATAACACATTTTTGACGTTTCAAAATATCCTAGTTGAAATCCCACTTCGAAAAATGAATTAATGAGGCCTCTATTTAAAATAAAGAGTCGAAAGTATGAAGATTACCGAAAATAACACATACTAGGGTTCCATGTAGGAAAATATGGATATGGAAGAAAAATCTAACCATCAATTATCTGATGGAGAGTGGTAGAGAACATGGCTATGAAAAGGCCAACAATCCCAAAGCCATAAATTTGTGATGATTTAAGGTACCATCTAGGACAACATTTTTGTTCTAAGTTCCTTTTCTTAACATTGTGGAATTTATTTATGAGATTGGATAAGATCATAAGGAGGTATACATACTTTATAATTCGAGTTTTATCCATTAATAAATTTCTACCACAAACTCATCTTTCACTCTAAAACATAATAGAACGTAAAAAAAATTCTATTTACACTATTCGTATAGGGTTCCAAAATAATCGAATTTATAATTCATCTACAAGATCTTTTAATAAAAACTAAATTATTTAATCCAGGACATCTCGTGGGCCAGTGGTAGGTGATACACCCTTGTCGCCCTTCGGTTGCGGGTTCAAGTCTCGCAGCTTTGCCGGACGCGACGGGTTGCCGCCCGACCTCCGGGTTGTCCTTTTATGGCAGTCCAAAATTAATATCAAACTTAGAATTTATCCAAAATACTTCTGTCCAAACTCACAGTCCAACATTTATAAGGAAGGTAAACATAATGTAGATCCTTTTTACCCTGTAATAGAATATTAATTCCTTCATCATGTATTCTTTTAAAACACTGAAACATCCTGATTTACCATAATCCTTATTGATTACATTCATGCTCCCTTATTCCATATAGAATGCTGGATATACTTCATCAATCCAAAAATGTTTTAAACCCCACAATGATGGAATATACAAATCATTAATCAGCTTCAAGGTAGTCAAGAATATCCAATATAATTTATCCAAATCAATCATGTATTATTCTAAAATCACTACTTCGGTATCAGAACCATATTATGGTTTATCTTTCTCTCAACCATATATTTTCCAAAAATTTAACCTTCTATTGAGTCACTTTTCTTTGTTCCACACAATCTCAAGTCCTTAATGAAATACTACTGCAGTACAATCCTTATATACTCCATAATTATTATAACAAGTACATTGTTGATACAACACTCAATTGACATAATCAACATAAGAACTCTAATCATTCCTCTTCATCTGTGGTAGTATCATAACTTGATTATTATCCAATAGCATCATTTGCGGCATAGTCTGATGACTGGGACATAGGTTCGCGTAGTGTCCAAACTCCTTGAAAATGAAGCATTGTACATTTGAAACCATTTTCTTACCCTTGCAGTCACGTACTTTGTGCCCTTTTCCTCCACACTTATAACAAACTCTCATTCCTTTCAGGCAAGTTCCAGGGTGTTTCTTTCCACAGTTACCACATATGGGAAAATTCTTATTTTCCCTCTTCCCTTTATCCATTTTTCTCTCTTCCATCCTTTTCTTCTCTTGCTTCCCTTTAAAGCCATAGGACTCAGTAAACTCTTTACTTATCTTATCAACACATGATATTATTTCTTCATATGATCATAATACATGGGAAACTATTTCTCTTATCAATTCTAGCTTAAGACCATGAAAGATATGATCCTTCCTTCTCTTTGGATCATGTGCATTTCTGGAGTTCTCATTCCTTCTACTGGGCGCCATTTCTAAACAATGGCATAAACTAGATCAGTTTATGAATCAAAATACATAATCCCATACTTATAAAACACTTAACATAAATTGAACTATTTATGGATATAATCCATAATCATAAAAATGTTTTCTTTGAGGAAGTATATACTCATAAACCCTTCATAATGATTTGTAAATAAAATGAGAGTTATCCTAAGAATATCCCCCGGGAGTGTCGTAACCAAGAGTGCAGCAAGGCCCGTTGTCGTGCACCAGTTCCCGTTCGAGTCTAGCTCAAAGCGGTGTTTTCGGGTTTTACCCCTAGGTACATCTGTGCCAGAGCCGCCTCTACCTGCTCGTATCCAGGCAGGGATGTATTGCTCGGAAAACTCACAAAATCTCTACAATACCAAAATTCTAGGAAATTCTTCTATACTAATCCTCAAAGTTCATCTTAGGTCTACGTGCTCTAATCAGAGTTTATCTAAATCTAGCTTCCAAGGTTTGTACTAAACTTCCTCTGATACCAACTGTAACGCCCCGACCCCAGCTACCCAGAGTCGGTGCATTATTACATAACATTGGCATGATCAAAAGAAAGATCAAATCCCGAAAGACCGATTGGTTTAGTAGCCTTGGAAACACTAGATATATTCATAAGTTTTACATTACATCATAACATGAAAAACTACTACAACAACATAATGTCTCCATAATCCACACTACTATCCCCTCATAATATCCCTGCAGGTCATTCATAATTTACTTCTTCACATCCTGGGGAAAAATAAAACATAGAAAAGGGGTGAGCTCAAATGCCCAGTAAGGATAACAATATAGCGGAAACTTTCATAAATAAGAATAAACATTTAAGGCAATGCATTACTAAAACAAAAGCCTTTTAAAATTGAACTTCAACATGGTATGGCAAAAGTAAAATGAAATAATTCCATTTACTTATTCACATGGATATTCTACTAATCGAATAATCACATGAAAAAATCAATAACCACTTTCATAATGTTGGAATGCATAATGCTAAACGTTAATTTCTTTGTCTAGGCCTCATCCCAAGACCTAGGGGTTACTTCTAACCGGAACCCAACCCGGAGTGCCTCTAATAACCAGACACCAACCCGGAGTGCCTCTAATAACCGGACACCAACCCGGAGTGCCTCTAATAACCGGACACCAACCCGAAGGGCATACTTTTACCAGTCCCTAACCTGGAGGGCTTACTTTAACCAGTCCCCAACCTGGAGGGCTTACTTTTACCGGTCCCCAACCCGGAACATACTTGTTTAGCACATTCATCTGAAGAAAAGTTTGAAATATAACATAAACATTCGGATTAAAACTAGCATACGAAATGTCAATAGTTTCACCATAAACTATGAATGGTATAAAATAGCACACCCACAGCCAAACATATCACAAAACCTTCAATACAATATAGAAGTTTTGTATTATAATAAATCAACTTCAAATAAGCGTAAAATCTATTAAAGGATGTTGACATAGATGAAATCAAAACACTTTTTAGAGAAATATCTCTTTCTATTTTTGAAACCATTTAAGAGCCATATAAAATAAAACATTTTCTTAAAAATATTCTTGTAATCTTGTAAGGAAAGCTTTGAAGATTTTATAACGGCGTAAAATAACCGCACCCGCCGTATAAGTTAAAAAAAACATTCTTACCTCAATTCTGTCGAAAAGGTTAAAAAGGACCTTGTTTTGAAAACGACGGAAAGATTCCTTTATAAACCTCTTATAAAAAGTCAAACAAGGGTATAAATGACTTTAACCCATATTCTTGTAATAGTAAAAATGTTTTGAAATACATTTTTATGAAACATGGATGTGGATGATAAAGAGATCCCAGTAGATTATTACGTATAAACAACCTTGGATAATGAAGAGGTTGTGAAATAACCCTTACCTTGTACTTTTCCTTGGTTGTGGTAGGTTAACCTCCTGTATAATGGTGAAATAATTGTTATTAAATTATACAAGAATCATATACATTAATATGATATCATATATGATCTTTTAATATTGATTTGATAATAATATCTTAGTATTATCGTTGTTTCGGGTGTTAACTTACTTGTTTTCTTTCATATGTTTTGTTACGTAAGACATGTTTGTAAAGGATAGGTTGTATATTATTCATATCCAGAATGATATCAAGTCCTTAAACATCATTTTTAAATCATAAAATGATAATTACGCTTTAATGGTTACGATGGAGAATGAATCTCATCGCGTTCGTGGAGATTGTAGTCCGTACGTATGCACGAGCGACAATATCATTCTTTTGATATTAAAATAATATATAAATGGATGGTATATCATATATACAGAATCATTAACATGTTATATTTATTATTTACATGAGTTACACATCATTATTATACCCATCCAAATAATATTATATTGAATAACAATTACACCACGACGTGGAGACGGTAAGCCGTACGTACGCACGTATGGTGACATGTTATTCAAAGGGTGGATAGAATACTGAATATGATTGTACCATATTTATAATAACATCACAGTATATGTGAGATACTGGAGTTATTATTTCAGAATGGTAAGAACAAAGGAAGAAGAAGTGGAAGAAGAAATGAACTTAGAAAAGGGTGGTGAGATCATTACCTCTTCTTCGGGTTCTTCCTTTTGATTTGATCAAAAGGGCTCCTTAGGTTGGCTTTCTGATCAAACTAAGGCCTCTAGGTTGTATTGAGGGATGTTGGGAGAGTATTTGGGCAGAGTTTGGCCGAACCAAAAGGCTTTAGAGGTGTGAAGAAATGAGAAGGAGGAGTGCCCTTTTATAAGAGGGGTGAGGGGCACCTTTGGAAAAGCTAGAAATATTAATTTATAATAAATTCATATTCGGTTTCTAAAGGCTCCAAAGTTGACTATTAAAAGGATGAGGTGGGGATAGGTCGAAAACAACTCATCCAATATAATTTAGACAGGTTTGGGTACTTATATTAACCTTATCTTTAAGTATTAACTCTAAGTTAATTAGTTTCACTTTTACAATGTCTCTTTGTATTTTTATATAATATGGTTAATAAACTTACTATATACATCCAAGCGACCCCCAAGTGGTCCATTAATGATTAACCTATCATAATATAAGTCCCTTGGCCGAACCTTAGATTTTTAGGAATTTAATATCAATTAATAATATAATATTTGTTTTAAGAACTCTTTTATGTCAATTTTGACACTATTCAATAGTTGATTTTTGTGAAACTCATAACAGATTGATTACTTCGAAAAAAGTCCATTAAATCAATCCTAATATATCATATTAGCCTAGAAAATTAGTTTAATTCATTAAAAGTTTCATATTATATTTATTTGGGTATTTATAATATCAATTATTTTAATTTTTCACTATTATACTAATTACTGCATCATCATTGTGTCATAAATAAAATAACTTATTTATTGTCTAAAAATTATAAATAAAATATCATTATGTAGGAAATCTTTTTATCTTTCTAATGAATATTTATAATCGAAAATCCAACATGTATAACCCTATGTAAAAATTGTTCTTCTAAAAGATATATGCTTGTGTCATTTTTGTATTCATTTTAACTTAATTAAAATAAAGTGTCATTATCACTTACAAGTGGATCCATGGGGTCCCAAAATTGACACAAAGATGCCCATGGTCGACCATGTATCAACCAATAGGGTTAAGACACGTTTTAGGGTAATTTTGTATTATTATAATATTATTTTTTTAACCCTTATTTACCGGATTTACCCTTTAACCATGGTAAATAAAATATTTATCGCAGTAATTATTCAAAATGTCTAAAAATAAAAGTTACCTATTTACATAATTTGGACATCCTGATTCCAAATATGGAATCCATTTTCCTAAATTCAAAACACAGTAGTGGCAGAAATTAATTTAAAATTAATTGCCGCTGTTAAAACAAAAAGCGTGTTTTTAAGAGATAATAACTATCAAAAGATTGACACTTGTTTATGTTCGGTTTAATTGTAGAATTATGTCCAATGATAAACATTAAATTGAATGGTAAAAATATATTATAAATATACTTTAAAACCACTCAAATTCATAATTTATCACTATTAATTATTTTGATTAAAAAAGTTGTTTTTAATTAAAATTTAGAAATTTTCACTATTCATCAAAATATGAAAGTTATCTGAAATGTACCAAAATTTCACCCTAGGCTAAATTCAATATTCCGAATCCAAAAATGAAGTCCATTTTGAAATATAAAATATATATAATTTCAAAAATTAGGTATTACTATTCATAACGGCTAGTTTGATCGATTGTGGTGTGTGTTAAAACTCGAAGTTGCGTACAACACACGCTACTGTATTATTCAAAGGAAAGCGTACCGTGGAAGCTTGGGATGTTTCATTTTAATTTTTTTGATGTCCCCATTTAGTCAAAAAGTTTAAAATATTGTATTTAAAAAGGGTTCACTATTAAAAGTTGATAAAAGTGCAATACTGAAAATGAATTTGTTCTTGCATTATATCTAAGAAACTCATAATATGGATTCTAAAATTATAAAGATTATATAAAGTTTAAAATTTAGATAATACTATTCATAACCTCTTTTGAATGGCTTTTTTTTGTAAGTCATGGTGTGATTGAACTCGGTGTTGCGTGTAGTGCAAGTTATTGAATTATTTTGAAGAAATAACACACTATGAAATCTTGGGGTGTTACACTATAAGATCATGTTCATGAGTCCCACGAAAAATACTGGGGAGTTCATCATGCCAAACGGAATCACTATGTACTCATAGTGACCGTAGAGACATCTGAAATTTTTCTTTGATATGTCCTCATCTCTTACTCGAAGCTGGTGATAGCCTGATCTAAGGTCTCACATCAAGTACAATCTCACTGCCTTATGATGATAAAATAGTTCATCCGTTCTTATTAGAGGATACATGTTCATCATGATCACCTATTTCAGGTGCCGATAGACCTCTCATAACATCAAGCATCCATATTCCTTCTTGGAATAAAACACTGGGGCTTCCCTATGGGGAAACACTGGGCCTTACGTACGCCTTCCTCTACAATTCTTCCTACTGTACTCTTAGCTCCCATATCTCTGTATAAGCCATTATATATGTTGGTGGAGATACCGGTGTCATACTAGGGTACATTTTCATGCATAAATCTACCTCTCTATAGGGAAGTAGTCTTGTAACATTCTCTGGAAATAAATCCTTGTACTCATCCAAGTCTATAAGACTGATGTCAGTTTCCTGCTTTCCCATTGTTGACATCCACTAGTTGTGTATGCTCGACAAAATAAATTTCAATGAAAATGGTTCTCTCTATCACCCTAGAATAAGTAGTAATGTACAAAGGAATATTGATGTCTTGGATGTACCTAAACACATCTCGTTTGGAGGTCAGATCCTTGAGCACGGGTCACATCTTATTCATCTAGTACCTGAAAGGGTTGGTACGCCTCGATGAATTCTCAGCTGCTGATATGTCATCCTTCCAAAGCTGCATAAGCTCTTGGGAACACATAGCCCTTAGCTTTTATGGAAAGATACCCTTCTCAGAGAGAGTTTCTCATGCTCTATACATGGAAAAGTCACCTTATCATAAGATCTGGTGATCTAAACACATTCATCGCCTTATTGAGCCTCATAGTAAGACCATTTCCAGGACTACCATTTTATCTAATGGTTCCATAACTAGATTTAAAATTCGGTCTCCATATCAAGCCAGTACTAAGACACTTGTGAGTCAGGATCACCTCAGAACCTGAGGGGTCTCTATCACTGAAACTCATGTAAGGAACTAAGCCTACATGTGTCCTATACCTATGGAGCCTGTAGTAACTACTGAACGGAGGGTAGTTGTTTTGTTGGGACACTGCCAAAAGGTTCCATATTAAGAAATGGTCCCTATACAGAAGCTTAATCACTATGTGGACCATCCTCATAGTCATTCACTGGAATCCTTGCTGGCTGTCTGTGTGGAGGCATATTGAAAGAGATCAGGATGAATCATGATTAATGTATTAAACCTAGTGAGCTGGACTTGACTAGAACGATCATGAGAAAAAATTAGAGATGCATGAAACCAGGGATTTCATGTACCGAGTTGGGAAGAAGAATTTTGGGCCCTGATATATGGATATGCCAGCTGCCACACTATTACTGGACTCCCTAGCCTAAAGGAAAAAACTCGAAAACATAACACTATTTCCCCACATAAATTGACAGATTCTGAGTTCTTCTGGTAGAACTAAACACCTTTGATACCACTTGGTCATGACCCATCCCCCAGGGCCCATGTCATGACTACCCCAAGACCACCTTCCATAGGATTAGGGATTGTGAATAGAACCATATAGGAATATCCCAAAAAGGGATGACAATTTCCTTTAAACCTGTACTCATGAACATATCTCAAACTGAGGTATGTAAACAAGTACTAAACCACAAATTTCACTGATACAACTATATAATTTATAGTACAAACTGAAAGTTCAAAGGGGATATAATTTAATCCCAAATACAAAATGGACATTTCAACTACCATGATCCATCCACCCGAGACCCCCCCATGAGGGTAGGTAAAGGGTAGCTGCCAATATTTGTAGAAGCACACATGTATGTCCTATCTCACTGAGCAATGCCTTGTCTCAAACAACCAAGGTCTCTATCGAAGCTTCCATCTTTCCAATATCACTGAGAACCACCTGGTCTTGAACCACTGAGGTCTCTATCAAAGAATTCATTTATCCTGTCTCACTGAACACCACCTAGTCCCGGACCACCAAGGTCTTCGTCGAAGCGTTGATCACCTGCATGGGACATGACACGTGCGGGAAAAGCTCGTGCAGGGTTGAGTGACACAATACTCAGTAGGGAACCCAAACCAAAAAGGAACTACAACAATGTAAAGTATACATGAGGTACTGTTAGATCATGCAGGTATAATCAAAAAGTACAGAAAGAAAGACTATCAGTCACAACTATGAACACCATGGACAAATGAGTTACTCTTCCCTAAGGAGTACCATGGGTCTGTTGGGACAAGCAGCGCCGCTTCCCACGTAAGCCATCATAACTGGTCCACATAGGGCCACCTCTTTCTAATCCACATTGTGTCCCTTAGAGCTGATCCACACAGGGTCACATGGAGGTGATCCACACAAGGTCACTTGGAGGTGATCTACAAAGGGTTGCTTGGCGATTATCCACACATGATATCTTGGATTTGATACACACAAGGACACTTTAGGAAGGTCCACACGGGGTCTCTTGGATCTGATACACACTGGGTTGCTTGTATTCTAGGCCTACAGGGTCACTTGGGCCTGCTTATCAGTTGTCTTCAAGTCTCATCCAGCCACATGACTTCCGCACGTAGCACATTTAATTCTAGGGGAAACCAATCCTCAAGACATTTTCCATATTTCAAATTCCTTGAAATACTCCTTAGATCATTAAAAAGAATCTCTTCTTCATGGGTGTTCCAACGTCACAAACCGCAAATCAAACAGAATCTCGGTTTGAATGATATTGTTGTTTTAGTAAACTGGGGATGGTTGTGTTCAGGCCAGGTCTGACCTAGTCAGACCGACCCGACAAACTCGGATCGGCAGTCCCGCATGACCCAGTATAGTTAGACGGACCTGAATTGACCTATTTCAAGTCTGGGATGGCCCGGTCCAGCTTGGCCCTAGGGAAAATCCCATTGGGCCTTGCTGGACCCGGTCAGATTCAACCGTTGGTCCAACCCGCAGTGTTGCCCAGTGACCTGGCTCCATCAAACCCAACCCCCAATAGTTGGTCCAATTTTTCATATACCACAATATGCGGGCCTAGGGTTAACAAACCGAGCCACCCAGCAGCCCGAATTTATCTTGTCATCATATCCCAAAAAACTGGGCCAACTTTACACCATCCTAGGCCACCCTGCGGCCCAATTCACACCCATGACTCAGCCCGCACAAGGGGTCGGTCTCGTCTAGCATAGTCTGCAGGTGGATTCCAGTTCATGCGCAATGCAGCTAGCTATTCTGACTACCCCCTTGACACACATGTAGTCCTCACTGGACAACATGATTGAGTGCCATGTTGCAGCCCCAATTGTGGCCCTCTCCACTAATGCGGCCGGTTGGTCACATCCCACCTCCGCAAACCACCATATCGAGCACCGGTGCCACATGCTTCACCATTGTGGCCCAAGTCCGCTGCAACATACTCCTATGTGCATCATTGTGGCGCACCGCCAACATAGAACACTGATTCTACTCCGGTGGTCCATTATTTGGATTGTCTATTCCTTCAGCCTCCATGGGGAGTCTTCTTCCATGCTACAACCTCGAAAATTTCTTGTCATCAATTCAGAGTTGCAGCACGAAGAAAACACAAGAATCCACAAAGTCAGAGGGGATTGAGGCATGTTCATGTTGACCCACACCATCTGTTTTAGAGTTTCAATAAAATATGGGGAGGATATTACAATTCTATCAAAATTAATCATGACACAAAACCCTGAGAATAAGATCCCCCCCACAAGAACTAGCAATCCTAAGATCAACCTGTTCAAGGGTTGATCCACGTCTATTGTATTTTAATGAAGAACAGGGAATTCAAAAATCAAAAAGTCACCCCTACATGGGATAGACATTTGTTGGGGAAGAGAAGGGTTGCACGCCTTTGTTTTCCATTCTTGATCTAGAACCCGCATTTCCAGCAATCCTTTGATGCGTGGAAAGAGAATGTGTTTGTCGTTCATTTCTCGCCGGTCCCTTTCTTCGAGGTGTGTCATTGTCCAAATAAATTTTCCTCCATTATTTTATGGAGATAATTTAATCACCGTCTGACAGAGAAATTCCATCTTTGATTCTCCTACCCATTATCTCATTAAATGAGAAACACAACACAACATTTCTGTTACTCTATGTCATCACGTCGTTACACTGTTTCTTCTATGAAATAGCATCTCTATTACACTTCATTTAAAGAGTATCTTTAATGGGATTAAATTAATGATTTTTTTCCATCTCCTCATCATCGCCTTGAAGTACTGATGTGCCACTACTCAAAAGAGAGGAAAAATAACTAAAATAATTTTTTAATTTGTTTTATTTGATATCTAAAATTTACTAAAATTAACTTTTTCCTTTGACCAGTGTCATTCATGGTTAGGTCCAATCTTAGGTAATGTCATTGTTCCTGAATCAACGGTGCCCATGAATTTTCAATCCAGGGAATCATTTATATGTTTCCAAAATTGCGCATTCATGCCATTTTAATTTTTTTAAAGATCCAAAAACTATATTTCACCCTAGACTTGAGCCAGTCAAGGTTAAGCTTCACCTAAGGGAAACATGCCTTCAAGAGAATAATGGTATATTTGGATTTCCAATATGAGTTACCATTTAGGAGTTATAAATATTTTACAATTAAATAATTTTTACTTAATAATTTTATTTACAGCCGAAATCTAACATGCACTATTGGCCTGCGCCTGCCAATGTTAGGCTTTTCCTAATAAAATCATACCATTAAGAGCTCAACAGTTGTCTCATATTTTCAATCTAAGTCACAGTTCATGTGTTATAATCATTTGAAAAATAAAATAAAACAATTTAATTATTTTATTTAAAGTTATTCCTTTTTTGGGTTCTCTTACTAGACGCTTATGCAAACTAAAACTAAGCCACGCCTAGGGTAAAATCTCTATCTTAAATGTAACAGTATCATCTGATTTCTAATTTGGGCACCTCTTTAAGAGTTATTCCACTTTTTCAGGAAACCTGCTTATGTGAGCTATTAAAAACATAACAGTTTTTTATGGATCCTTCCTAGGACTTCAGGCCTCAGAATCACACGACGGCTCAGTGCCTAGTCTCGAAATAATTTTATTTAATAAAAACAATAATATATAATTTCTGGGATATTACATTTGTACATGATCATATAAATTTTCTAGACTAATAAGGAATAGTGTTAGAGGTTTTAGAGTCTCAACTTTTCATCAATGACATATGATGTGTATTGACAACTTATTTAATTTTGTGGTGTATATATTATCTATAAAATTATTTAATCATTTTTTCAAGAAATATAAGGAATTTATAAATCCCTCTTCTATTCTACACTTCATGGATTTAATAATTCAAAATATTATGAAACTATGATGGTGTTTCATCTCAATTAACTTTAATTGAAATGCCTTTTTTAACCCAATTTAATTTCAATGGTATTTATACTAACTATTGAATATAAAATATGATTTTTTATACATTTTATTTTCGTTTCAATTTCAATCCCTCTATATCAAGAGGTTTTATTGAAAAGATTCATAATCCATCAAGGATATTGATAACTCAAACCAAATTCATTTTAGTCATGGTATTCTTTATTAAACATGTTTCTTACATGATTGAATCATTGAACTATAAAATTGAATTATATTTTATTTTCTCTTCCACTATGGGGAAAAAATTTATATCCAATATCCTTCAATTTTTAATTTCTTCCACATAAATCATTCACAATGTTAGGAATAATTTCCATTTATTTTGTGATTATTTTTCTTCCATGTCAGTGTTTTTTCATCCCACCAACAGTCCCTTTTATATTTGGAAACCTAATTATGTTTTATATTATGTCTACTTCATCATTCAATTATTTTATTTTTAAAATTTTTCTTTATTAACCTGTTATATAATATGGTTTTTTATACAATATATTTTAAAATATATAAATTTTATTCTCTTCATGATCATATGTTTTATCATATACACCAAATTTCATATAAAAACCATTATATATTTTTAAAATAAAAATTAATCAATACAATTGTTAAAATTAATGGTTTTCCAAAAATTTCAATTCGACATTCATAAAAAATATTTTAATGTGGCCTACAAAGTTTTATTTTATGGGTATAATAGAAAAGTTTTTTAAAATCTATTTTATGATTTATCTCACCATATGAGAATTGTAATTTATAAATCTCCATTTCCATTTTTTTAAATGGTGTTAAAAATGATTTTAACGATTTATTATTTTGAAAAAAATAAAATATTATTACAATTTTTAGTAGAAAATTTTTTATTTCTCAATAAATTATTGATTTTAAAATGGATTTAAAATGCTTGTTATTTTAAGATTGAATTATTGAGTGTTTTTAAAAAACCTCCATTTTTTAAAATTCATCTTATTAAAAACGAGATTTATTTAATTTTTAATATTTATAATGTATTATAAACATTAAATTATTACATTTTATAGAAAATATTTTTAGGAGACCTCAATCATTTTTAAAAGGGGTGATTTATTATGTCTTTCAAATTGATTCTTCCAATAACCTCAACAAGTTGTTTTCATCTATTCCATCATCATTTCATGTTACTTATATTATACTAGTGATATTATTTTATTATAATATCCATATTCTTCCTATGGATGACTTATAGAATGTTCTAGGAATGTTTTTCCAGAAACCCATCTATTTTCACCCGGTTAATTCAATGATGTTGAAAGTATTAATTATTAATTTCAATTTTCATAGATATTCATTGATTATTAATGGTTGGGGTCCTATATAACACTTTAATTCTTTGGTAATGTTTATATCTCATAATATAAAAAAGATATATGGGAGCATTGTCCCAAGAAATAGGGTACATGGTAGTAATATCCCATGAAAAAAGGTACATGATAGGATCATTTCTAGCCATATGGCACAAGAGAGGATTATCCCATGCACAAGGGCACACATGAGGACTATCCCTATCTCAATAGGGGTAAAATTGTGGTAAGTCAAAGACCAAGATGTTACATGGGAGGTTTGACTGAGACTAATATGTGATGAATGTCTAGATTTGTATCCATGAAATATGATTTCTATGCTAAAATTTAAGTAATACATATATGTCAAAAAAATTACATATGTTTTAATCCAGAAATCATGTTTATTATCCCTGGAATCCACACTCTTTTTCCATGATATACATTTTGTCATTCATGGTTATGTATACTTCAATCATAGCTTGTGGAAATATCTTTTTTTTTTATAAAACCCAAATATTTTAAATGAATACTTTGTTAGATAGAATATACCACATGCAACACCGAGCATAATAAATCCATATAAAATTATTATTTAAATATGACCATTATGACCATGCCTTTTAGATTCATGGGTATGAAAAGGAAAAACCTTACTATGAAATATATATATATATATATATTAATTTCAGTCTCAATAGAAAATTATTTATTATATATTAGTAAATAGACAGTCAAATTTTAGTAAAGTCAATTTATTTTTCAAAAATTGATTTTATTAAAAAATATTTTTTATTTCTTTTTAAGAAAGTATATTATAATTAATTTATATAACATTTATTAGATTTATTTTATAAATTGATTATAATTTTTAAAATCATCATGTTAATATTATAATAGGGTGATGTTTTGAATTTTTTTTGAATAGTTAGATTTTTCAATGAATAGTGTCAAATACCGATGTTTATTGAAAACATTATATTCATTTAAATTGTTTACAAATTAAAATTATATTTAAGATTAGTATAAAAATTTAATTAGAACTTATTTATTTAAATTAATCTAATTATGGATTTTGAAATTAATTTTATACTTGAATTTGATAAGAAAAAAATTTACACAATAAAAATCATTTTTCGGAAAAACTGCTTTTTGTCAGGTTCTCTGAGTTTAATTTTATATAAAATTATCCCAATTCTGTTTTTTCAATATTAAACAAATGCATTACATATTTATAGTCAATAGTTCCATATTTTCTAAATAAATTACTTTTATTTGTTGATTTTATGAATAATATCCTCTGAAAATTGTGTTCCCACGGTAAAAAGTAAATTGAATAATAAAGGTTAAAAATAAGACGAAAAGGACCTCAAAATGACCCCAACACATGACATAGTTTTAATGGATGATTATATATCATATATAATGATTTAAAATTCTAATATATGGCCTTTAACCATTTTCCATGATATTAAACATTATATAATTTTATTTACATAAAAGTCAAAATGTCATTATCATTGTTTTATTATCTCTAAATTTTACACAGTGATAAATAGAGGATATGTTTGATTACAAAAATTAATTTATAATATAAATTATTATTTTTCATCATGTTCATTTATTTAAAAATTTCATTGATTGAAAAATTAACTTATATTCTTATGAAATATTGATGCATTGATTGTGCATGTAGTAGAAAAAAAATAATAAAATGATTTTAAAAACACTAAAAATGATATTATTTGTTGATTTAGTGTCCCAAATTTTTTTTAGAAAATAATTACTTTTTCTATTTTTAAAGGTGTCTATTTTTTTCAATATTTGTCTTGTTATTTTTAAATTCAAATTAAATTAATAGTGTAAAATTTAGAAAAAAGATATTTTATAATATATAATATTTTAGTAAATGATTTAAAATTATTAAAAATATTATATTTGTCAAAAAGTAATAAGATATGGTTTTAAAAATAATTCATGGTCAATTTATGGGTTCATTATTTTTTTAGTACCATTATTAATCCTTAAAAATAAAAAACATTAATTTTATGGTGATTGCCAATAGGGATAATGGGGGTTAAAACTAAATTATAAGGGTGAAAAAAACCCATGACATGTAAAAAATTTATTTTATAAAATTATTTACACTTATACTAATATTATCTTATAATAATATTAATTTAGATCCATTTTTACGCAAAAAATAGTTAATATTAATTTAAAACTTTATGCAATATCATGATTTCCCCTCCCCTCAATTTTAAAAGGACACCTATCATTTCTATTATATACACCACATTACGAAATATAGCATGACCAAAACTGACTTATTACAATTCTAAAAATAATAATCCAAGTGCAATTTGGTCTTTCCCTTCCAAATTACTAATCATGTTTCTATTAAGATGGGATCCAAATAAAGTCTACAGAAGAAGAGGTAATGGCCTTTACTGAGTCTTTTATGTTTATTTCTTCTTCAAAATCATATTAATGTGTTTTAACTGACTTTAAATAACAAATTTAATATCATTAATATACTTATATGTTATTTTGATTATGTGAGAATCATATTCCATCTCTTTTACATCATACAAAAACTGAAGACATCACTTGTGCGTACATACGACTTATCGTCTCCACATATCTATGTTATTAATTTTTCATCACCACATTAAATTGATGGTTATAAATATTGAACCAATAATTATAAATTATATATTGTAAATATATATTATTGTTTAACAATAAAATTAGATACACCTTTTCACCTTCCAATCCTTTGGAAAATGATATTGTGGCTCGTGCGTGTGGAAAAATTACAACCTCCGTGAAGTGATGTGATCTTTTTTTCATTTTCAATTTATTTGGATGGTAATATGGATGGATTTAAAAACTCTATATGATATATGTTATATAATAAATATTCATTATATATTATTTATTATTGACCTTTCTTTTGTTCCATCTATCGAAAAGTGAAATGAACATTCATGCATATGTATGGCCTACCATCTCCATGAACTATGTAATTTATTTTATTCTTTAGTCGTATTTAATTCATGAATGAAAATATATACATATTTAATATATATATATATATATAATTTATAAAATGAAAAAACATCTGCAAATTATGAATCCATAATAAGAAAACATGGATTGGGACTACTGAATCAAATCATACATGAAAAATGATAAAATTAACACCATAAATAATGATAATAATAAAATATTGTTGATAAGTGGGTGATAAAATGTAATAAATGGATCATATAAGATATTTTAGACATTTATATAATTATTATATGTAATTATAATAAATTCAAATTTATTATACATTAGTTTTAATAACATTCAACTAAAAGTAAAAATGATGTAAATGATTTCATCTAAATTTCAACTCTATTGAGATATATTTGAAATTATACACCTATTTACATTATTTGGGTATATATTACCCAATTGTGTTATTTTACATGATTATATATTTATTCATTATGGTTAATGATTCAATTATAGTTAATACTTCAAAATGAATTTTTAAATGTAAGGCCACTTTTATTTCACTTCTCGATCAGGTGTCTTTTTTTCCATATCCATATTATTCAAAATGGTATTACAAAAGGTCTTCTTATTACTCAAATATTTATTAGGGATATTTTATGTTACCCTTGAATTTTTACATGGTATTAAATTAATCATTCCAATTTTTTCCAAAAAAAGTAATATTTTATTCTTTTTAATAAAAATTCAAAATAAGTTTTTATTAACCTATATGGTGTTAATGGAATTTCATACCACCATAACCATTTTATTCAATTAATCTTCTTATACATGTTTTCAATTATTTACAATTAAATTATTTCTTAAAAAAATGAAATGTTTCATTTAAATTTTCATCTACGCATTGAAGAAACTATTTTACTAGTAAATCTAATTTTCTAATCGTCATCTCTCATATATTGATTAATATCAGGGATATTAGTTTCTATTGAAACATTTACTTTCTTGTGATAAATGAATATTAAATCTCCATCAAATTTTCATCATGGATATAATTATTGCATAAATTTTAAACCATTTCTATATATAGTGTTTAACATTTAAATTTATTTGATTAACTGAGGAAATATTGACCTTTTCTATTCATTAATCAATACAAAAATTTGATGATAAGGAAGTTTTTCATGAAGTCAGTAGATCACATAATATAAGTGGAATGTATTATACCTATATCCATTGGTGGGTATTGAAATTACATTACACCTCTATTTATTAACCTATCTACTGAGGAAAATTAGTAAGCCAGAATTAAATGGGTCTTTAACCCTAGTTTTTAATTGTCACATCATAAGGTATTAATGGTAGAGATATCAAGATCTCTAAGATCATGTCAACTAATTTTATGAATTTACTTCATTGATAATTCAGTTATTGTTATCCCTGAGATTAATTAATTAATATTATCTATGGATGCAGTTATTTCTCATTTAATGCCTAAATGGAATGTTTTTTCAGTTATTTACCTTTAATTTTGATTATGAATTATTTAATCATGATGGTTTCCATTGTATATAACCCTTACTAAGAATGTGAGCATTCAATTTTATTTTGTTTATTTTCCCTATGATTTGAAGAAGTATTTTAGGAATAATATCAAGGATTTAAAATGTTTTTATACTATGTATTTTATATTACCAATGAAATGTAAGAATAATTTCTCTATATGGTTATTCAATACTACTAAACTATATGTTTCATTGGGATGTGATTACTTATATCTAATTCAATATTAAAAAACAATACAGTGTATCAAGGTTACTGGAGTAGAGGTTACTATTGTTCAAATCATAGAATGATTAGTAGAAACCTTAGGAACTAGATTTTAAATAAATATATATGAAATGAGAATTATTATAATCAATTATAGTATTTGATAAATTTTACCATTATATAAATTTTTATTTTATGGTTCAATATTCATGATGATTATATGAAAACTAGGTTTGAAACATTATTTAGTGATGGATCCTAATGGATGAAAGGGAATACCCACCCATAGAAAACATTGAGATTTCCCTCCTGAGAAATCAAATATAACTAGTATTTTAACTAAGTAGCTCTTGGATATATTAGGTCAGATTACTCTTATTGGGAAAAATAAAATTGCTGGTATGAAAGAAGCTATTATTCCACAGAGTGATTCTCCTATGTTGGATTGCTTCATGTGTTATAAGCCTCTGTATTTTAGTGTAACTAATAATCCATTGGTATCTTAGGAATGTATAAAATATATAAAAGGTATATTAATAACATAAGGATTTAATGAATGTGAAAATGTGATTCTAGAAATTTATAGTATAAAAGGAAATTATGATCTATGGTGGTCATTCATCAAGAACAATAACGAGGATGAAGAAATAAAAACATGGAATTGAAAATTTTTCAAGTATTTTAATCATGAAATAATTTCCTAATTGTAATCTAGAAGATATAAAAATGAAATTACTCAATATACTATATAAGTAAGATAAATTTGTTACTAAATATGATAAAAAAATTACAAGATTAGAATGTCTTAATATAGACTACATATTCAATCTAGAAAGTAATATTGATCTAGTCTTTGATAGGATTAATCTAAGCCTCTTAAGGGAATTATTTTCACATATTTTTTCATCATATAATCTTATGGTATCAAGTGACATAATAGTGAAAAAATAATTTTCCAAGTTATAGTTTTGTCAAATTAAATCAAGAGAAGAAGAGGATAAAACAGAACCTAGAAAAATTAAATTAGGTGATATAAAATAAAGGACGGAATATCCCACATGTGATAATTTGGGAAATAAAACTATGGTACTTTATTTAATGGAATGGGACTTTGCTTCAGGTGTGCAGATAATGTACTTTATTCATTTGAATAAAAGGGTAATAAAGAAACCTCTAATTTTCAGTGATTTAACACTAAAGTGATGGGGAATTTTTCAATCCAATGTCACAATCCCCAAGGAAATGTAGCATATAATGAACAAAGGAGAGAATACCCACCTTATCATATTACTACATGTGAAGTGGAATGCGTTATTTCTTAGTGTATTAGGATTCATAAATTATATAAATTATTTAATCAATGGTATTTTGGTTATAAGAATCATGATATATTTAAGTATTGTGTTGTATTAATTCTATTTAAGTATTTGAAATAATATTTTGATGGGTACATGGTGAAGGGAACGATATCCCTTACTATGATCTGGATTTTTATTTAATAATTTTTAGTTGGGATACATAGTATATTGAAATAGTTATAGTAAATATGATATTATTACCAACCATGAAAATGATATGTTATTTGATGAAGATATAATGTATGATGGATTTTAATGCATTTTTTGGACTTATAGAATATATTTTGTAATTTCCAATTTTATTTATGGAATAATAATAACGAACATCTTTTAGAAAAATCAATGTTTTTAGAGGTTTTATGGTGATTCATGATATTAGTCTGTTTTAAGAGTGAATTTAGTAAACGTATTTTAATTTCTGGTATGGGACATTATGGGCTACATTATATTGGATTGGGAAAATGTTTTTATCAAATACTTCATATTTTTGGGTTTTGATTGGTAATTTTTCATAGAGACATATGTTTTACAATTTATGAAATTGATTATGTCAAATTTTGGTATTTATTATTCAATGTATTATTGGATAAATGGTGCTAATAGTTTAGGGTTTTCTAAATAGTTAAAAATAAGGAATTTATTTTCATTATTTCATGGATCTTATGATCCGTTAAAAGTCAATTTTAGTGCTTCAGGAAAAAAATTCATCCTCAAT
The DNA here is from genome assembly GCA_963277665.1 of Viscum album. Lineage (NCBI taxonomy): Eukaryota > Viridiplantae > Streptophyta > Magnoliopsida > Santalales > Viscaceae > Viscum > Viscum album. Next base: position 1,527,519,310 of record OY728120.1, on the reverse strand, counting down.
AGTCATCAATAGTAGAAATAATGAGATTATTGTAAAAATTGATTAAAATATAAGATTATACCAGTTAAACAAGTATATTTCTTAGCTTATATGGTAAAGGATTTTCCCAACTCTATAGAAATGATCTTGAAACAAAACTGTTATCTAATTACAATCATTTCTGATAAATTAATGGTCTTTTCAACCATTATTGATTTATGGTTTTGTGTTTATTAACATTCTCCTAACCTTTTTCTCTATCAGTATTTATTATTCTTTGGGAATTAGTTTTATCCTCTATCTCTATATATTCAATTACCACTAATGCTTTAATATTAATAAACCTAGATTTTTTTATTTCCATCTTATTTCTATTTCCCTCTTTTGATATGGAATGTTTATCAAAAAAATTATGATGTGGGTTTTTAATAAAGAAATTTTCATAATTAGACCCTTTATTGTTGAAGACATGTTCAAATTATATAGATCCAATTTTTTTAATTTTTTAAACTGTAACACCCAAATATTTCCAAATTATATTTTGTTTGATGGTCTATACAACATGCAACCCAACTGTTAATAGAACTAAAAAAATATTATTTAAATATAATTGTTACAAACTATTGATTAAATTAGAGTATATAAATAAAATTTTCTGAATTATGATATAAAATTCAATTTAATCTTAAATATAAACATAGTGATCATTTATTAACAATTAAAGACTCAAAATTTAGTAATGTCATTTTACTATTCAAAAATACATTTTGAATAAAAATAGTTTTAATTATTTTTGTGAAAAAAATATAATAAATTAGATATGAAAATTATAGAAATTTTTTTTAAAAAAATAAAATTAATTTTGGAATTAATATTACCAATATTAACTTTGGGTGATTTTTTAAAATATTCTAAAAAGATAAGTTTTTCAATGAATGGTAAAAATACAGATTATTATTAAAAACAATATTTAATTTAATGTTTTTATAAGGTGAAATTGATTTTTGAATTATTTATAAAATTTAATTATTTCATATGGATATAAAATATTATAATTATGGGTTTTTAAATGAATTTTATACTTTAATTTAGTATAAAATACATTATTATTTAAAAATTCATTTTCTTAAAAATATTTTTTTATCCCATTTTATCGGTTTAATTTTAATTTACATTACACCAATTAATTTTAATCATGAAAAATTGATTAAATATTTGGAATTAGTTGGTCCAAATGTAACATCCCAGGTAAATAAAGAATAAAGAATTTTCATATTTATTAATATTTATGAATTAAATATTAATTTTATTATAAAGGGGTTGCTATGTTCGATAGCGTACCTGATACGCAACGATGAGTTTCTTTGAAACTTACGTAGCACACTAGTAATAAAATAATATTATTTTAAATGTTAGTTAAAAAGTAGTCGTTGTACTGGCGGGAATGGATAGAAATAACTAAAATATGATTAGATATGTTTTTAAATGTTTATACATTTACCCAATAAAAGATAAAGGCTTAAAATACGGAAAGAGTTCAATTTTAGGGCATATATACTCTAATTTTCACTAAAGGTTCACTTATCACCTTTTAATGGTGAACCGTCATTAAATATAGTTTTGATCACTATTATAATTTATTTTGGACCAAATATAACTCTTCTTTAGAATCAGGACATCAAAATTTACTTTGTGTAAATTTTTGGTACCTTTCTGATAAAGTTCATTTTTTTATGAATAGTGTAAAATGTTGTATTTTAATTCAAAACCTCTTTTTAATATAAATTATTTATATGATTAGATTATTATTTTAATTGGTTTTAAAGTGAAATTAGAAAATATTTTTACCAGTTAATCCAATGGTGGTCATTGGAATCAATTTCACTATGAAATTGGACTTAAACTGGTGTCAATCTTTTGATACTTATTGTTTCATAAAAACACGCTATTTGCTATGACAGCGGGAATTAATTATTAAATTAATTAATTTGACTTATATGTTTTGAATTTTGTAAAATGGACTTCATTTTTGAATTCGGAATATCAAATATAGCTTAGGGTGAATTTTTGGTAATTTTCTGAAAAACTTCAATTTTGATGAATAGTGAAACCACTAAGTGGTAATCAAGCAAACTGATTTTTCAGTTAAATGAAAGTTTACCACTAATGTGTATTGAATTTTGAAAATCCGACATACATGGTTGTCATTAAGAAGTAAAATGTGGTTCAATGAGATTAAAATAATTTTTTGGTGAATAGTAACTTTTTTTCATTAATCGCGATTAGTGGTAATTAGTGTAGTTTAAGGTATAAATAATGCTTTAATAATATGAAATGACCTACACACATGTCCCAACCTTATTGGTTGTGTCATGGCCGACCAAGAAAAGCCATGGGCCAACTTGGGGACCCAATGGAGCCACTTTAGTTGGAAAATGACATTAATATATTTTTATTTAATGTTAAAGTGAAAATGACACTAACATAAATTGTTTTACTAAAATAATTTTTGAGTGGGGTTATACAAGTCCAAAGTTTTATTATAAATAGTCATTGGAAATCTAAAACGATTTCCTACATCATAGTATTTTGTTTATAATTTTTAGACATTAAATAAATTAAATTATATATGACATAAAAATGATGCAGCGATGACATCATTATTTGACGATTTAAATAAAATTGAAAGATAATGAAAAATCTAAAACCTACACATGTCCAAAACCAATTGGATGAGTGGATTTCGAACCCTTATCACCTTATCCACGAATTATATCAATGTGGGACCTTTTAAAACTGAAACACATTTTAAAATAAAGTAATATTTCTTTACTTTCCAAAAGTGCCCCTCCTCTCCTCTTATAAAAGGCCCCCACCTCTACCTCATTTCACACACTTCTCAAGCCTTTGGCTCGTCCAACCCCTGCCCAATTACTCTCTCCACATCCCTCTCCCCATCCAAGAGGATTCCCTTTGTGCAGAATACTTTCTAAGGAAGCCTTTAGGCTCAAATCAAAAAGGAGTTACACTTTTAAAGGTAATTCATTCTCTCTTGTTCATTTGTTTTATTTTGCTTCTCCAACCCTCTAAACTCTTTTTATTTACTTCTTTTGTAAAAACACCAGTATCTTCAATATACTAGGATGTTGTTATAATATTTATTTGAGCTACACTCTCACAAAACTACATCAAATGGTTAAAGAACATACGGTTTCCGTGGATGGCAAAATTCTGCCTCCCGAAACGATGATTGTTCAATACTCATTTAACACCTTCAAGGGTGGCCATTATGATGTCACTATTTTTATATATGATATATAATATGTTTATGTTTTCTTTAATCTTCTTTATTTTTTATTTTTGGCATACCTTTATGGTTTCCATTATGGGTAAACACGATATCTTCATTAAAGGAAGTGCGGACTACCGCCCCCTAAAAGTGATGTGATTCGTTAATGCCATATGTGGGACGTGTAAAGGATGGATTTAAAGTTATTATATATGATGTTATACTGGAATTATAATATACCTATATATCATTATTATTTCTTTCCATTAAAGTATTAGATAGAAATGAAAGTAGCGTTCATGCGTATGTACGGCTTACCGTCTCCATGAACGGTGCATTTCATTTCTTATCCCCAAATGTAATGTACTATTAAAATTACATGTATATAATGTATATATATAATTAATGATATATCTAAATGATGAATATAATTCTGGAATTAAAATATACATACCTCTCATTTAGTTTTAATTCCACTAATATGATAAAGAAATGAAAGTAGCGTTCATGCGTACGTACGGCTTACCGTCTCCATGAACGGTGCATTTCATTTCTTACCTCTAAATGATTATGTAATATTATAAATACATGTATATTCTGGATATATATGATACATATTATATCCAAATCGGGAATTTCATTCTGGATATAAAGAACTTTTGACCACATGAACAACATGTAATTGTAAGAAGTCAACTTTCGACTTAAGAACCAAATATTGACAAAACAAACATTATTAACATAAATGGTTACATAATGTTTATAACATGGCAATAAGTGATATAAAAAGAATAATGAACTTTAAAAAGGTTCTTAATCAAGTATAAATTAACTCAAGTTTATTATTCAGGACGTTAAAGAACGATCGAGTCAAGTCGGACCCAAGGTAAGGGACTTCGTCTCAATCTCCTTTCATTGAGGAATATTTTGTTTTATACACAACTTTATTTTGTACGGTGTATAAACTCCTTTGACTTTTACTTTTATACAAAAGGAATCTTTTTATAAGAAGAGTTTTACTAAACGACAAAAAGGAATGTTTTTTTAACGTACACGGTGACAACGACCTTTTCCGCCGCCGTGAGTATTATTTGATCTTTGGCTTTCTCAACAAGCCGTAATTTTTTTAGAATAAAATAAATACCATATACTCTTTTATGTATTTTGGTATTGAAAATGGTTTTGAAAAAGGATTCTATTATGTCAATATATTTATGATATATTGTGATTGAAATGTGGAAATTTTATCATTCCTTTATATTGGTTTTATGTTTTATGATTTTATATTGGTACTTGGACATTTTAACGGGTGGTTACGTTATAAACCATATGACGGGTGGTGCCGTGAATACCAGGACGGGTGGTTACGTTATAACCTCCAATGCATTGGGTACGGAAGTCGGCCGTATGGCTATTCCATTAAGTATGTATGGAAATTGGCCGTATGGCTATTCCATTAAGTGATATGTGTGGAAGTCAACCGTATGGTTATTCCACTTAAGTATTTTTATGTCCCAAGTTACCTTTATATATTCTATGTGTTTTTTATATGGGTTTTATGGTAATCCTTTGGTTACAAAAAGGTATGTAATGATACTTTATTCAGTGAAGATTTTTTTTACTACTTCATGAAGGTGAAGGTATTACTTTGATATAGTATACATGGTTTACTTGATGTTTGAAAAACTAACAGTTTTCATTCTTTTTGTATCCCTTACTGAGCTTTTTATGCTCACCCCAAGTTTTTTGAAATGTTTTTCACATGACTTAATATGGAATAAGGTCAATGATGGGATCAAGGGAATGTCATGCTATATAAAACTTGGAATCTAGACATCTTACTTTTTAAGAGTTTTTTTTATTATGGAAACTTAGTATAAGTGACTACTTTGTAATCTTTTGAGATGTAATAGTTATGTTCTAATTCTCTAAAACTCTAAACCTGAAAAGATCCTTGACGTGAATTATTCATTTAATTCAATATTAAGTAAGGTCTAAGGCCGGGGCCTTATAGTTGGTATCAAAGGTCGGTTTAGACAACATTAGGAGTTAGAAAAGTGTTAAATTATAATATGATTGAAATGATATAGCATTTATGGATTACCATATTGCTTCGCTTAAGATATTTCTGTGTTCAGAATGGTTTTCCGCAGAGGAAACAATGTAGCTATGTTGGGACGACATCAGGAGGAAGATAACCTTCCAAATCAGCAACCTGAGATGGTCGGAATCGGAACTGAACAGTTTGTTGCAGTGATGGCACAGTTGACTCAGGCTATAAATGGTGGTGGTATCCATGCACGAGATCAGCCAGATCAACTGCAGAGGAACATGTCAGTGGTGGAACATTTCATGAGGCAACATCCCGCATCATTCAGAGGATCATCTGACCCTGTGCAAGCTGAAGGGTGGATTAAAGCACTGGAAAAGATTTTTGATGTCATGGGGTGTTCAGAACATCAAAAGGTTAGTCTTGCTGTTTACCGTTTTGAAGGTGAAGCTGATCAGTGGTGGTCGATGGTGAAAAATATAATGGATAGTGATGAGATTGAGGATCTTCACTGGGAAGAATTCAAAGGAATGTTTCTTGAGAAATATTTTCCTAAGGTGGTTCGTCTTAGGATGGAAAAACAGTTCCTAGAATTGAGGCATGAGGATGATTCAATGGATGCTTATGAAGAAAAGTTCACTCGATTGGCAAGGTATGATCCAAACTTCATACGAGATCTTGATAGTAAAATAAACCATTTTTACTCAGGGTTAAAGCCAAAGTATCGAAGGGCTTTAGCTTCTCGTGAGTTCAAAAGTTATGAAAAACTTGTTCGATGTGCGGAGAAGGTGGAAATGGTGTTTGCCGATGATCAGGTGTTCTATGACAAACAACAGAATAAGAGGTCTAGTTGGCAGGAAAAAGGGAAGAATTCATCAAAGAAGCAAGGAGGTAAGAAAACCAAATATCCATCCTGTGATAGGTGTGGTAAAATGCATCCTGGAGAATGTTTATCCAAGTCTGGTAAGTGCTTTCGGTGTGGTAAGTCTGGTCATATTGCTCGTAACTGTAAGGAAGATGATCAAGCAGGAAATGAAAAGCCAACGGTAAGATGTTTTAAGTGTAATGAAATGGGTCATTATGAAAACGAGTGTCTAACAAAGAACTCAACTGGGGGAATGCAGCTAGAATACAAGCAGAAAGGGGTGGTAAAATCATTTGCAACAACTTCAGCAGATGTTGGGCCATCGAATGAAGTGGTATCAGCTCCAGGGAGCTCAGTATTTTTCGAATATTGACTTGAGGTCGGGGTACCATCAGTTGAAAGTAAAAGAAGCAGACGTTCCGAAGACTGCGTTCCGTACTAGATATGGCCATTATGAATTTGTAGTTTTGCCTTTAGGGTTAACCAATGCACCTGCTGTATTCATGGACCTTATGAATAAAATTTACCATGTGTTCTTGGATAAGTTTGTGTTTGTGTTTTGAAGTTTGTGAAGAGGTTATGTGTGCCTTGTGATTCACATTTGAAGAATGAGTTGTTTTTTCATCCTGGCAGTACTGAGATGTACAGAGGTCTGCGGGAGTATTACTGGTGGGATGGAATGAAAAGAGACATTGCTGATTTTACTATGAAGTGTTTGACATGTCAACAGGTTAAAGAAGAGCAGCAGTTACCTAAAGGGATGCTTCAGCCTTTACCAGTTCCAGAGTGGAAATGGGAAAACATATCCATGGACTTTGTTGTGGGATTACCGAAGACATCTCGAGGTAATAATGCAATCTGGGTTATTGTTGATCGCTTGACCAAATCTGCTCATTTCCTTTCTATACGAGATACTTTCTATCTTGATCAACTTTCTCGTCTGTATCTTAAAGAGATAGTCAGGTTACATGGAGTTCCTCTCTCCATTGTATCGGATCGTGATCCCAGGTTTACTTCTAACTTTTGGAAAGGCCTTCAGAAGTCGTTGGGTACTGAATTAAATTTTAGTACATCTTTTCATCCTCAATCAGATGGGCAGTCAGAACGAACAATCCTGACATTTGAGGATATGCTACGAGCTTGTTCTATGGATTATCAGGGAAGTTGGGACCAACATCTTTCTTTGGTTGAGTTTTCTTAAAATAACAGTTTTCATTCCAGTATACAGATGGCACCATTTGAGGCATTATATGGGAAGCGGTGTCAAACTCCATCATTTTGTAATGAAGTGGGTGAAAGGAAGCTGATGGGACCAGAATTGGTAGAAGAGATGGCAGAAAAAGTTCAGTTGATTCAGAAGCACATGAAAACAGCTCAGAGCAGGCAGAAGAGTTATGCGGATAACCGGAGGAAGGATCTATCTTTCGAGGGAGGTGATCATGTTTCTCTCAAGGTTTCTCCTTGGAAAAGTGTGATGAGATTTGGTAAGAAAGGAAAGTTGAGTCCAAGGTTTTTTGGACCATACGAAATTCTGGAGAGAGTTGGATCAGTTGCATACCGGGTGGCTTTACCTCCGAGTTTATCTCAGGTACACAATGTTTTTCATGTTTCAATGTTCAGAAAGTATATGCCAGATCAATCTCATGTTTTGAGTCCAGAGGTAGTTTAGCTGGAAGAGAACCTATCTTATGAGAAACAACCGGTCCAGATTCTTGACCACAGGAATCAAGTGTTACGGAATAAGGTGATTCATCAGGTAAAGGTTTTGAGGAAAACCCATGTGATTTAAGAGGCAACGTGGGAATCTGAAAATGCTATGAGGGATAAATACCCCCACTTATTTTGATAAGTGAATAAAATTGCGAGGACGCAATTCCCAAAAGGGGGTAAGGATGTAACATCCCAGGTAAATAAAGAATAAAGAATTTTCATATTTATTAATATTTACGAATTAAATATTAATTTTATTTTAAAGGGGTTGCTATGTTCGATAGCGTACCCGATACGCAACGATGAGTTTCTTTGAAACTTACGTAGCACACTAGTAATAAAATAATATTATTTTAAATGTTAGTTAACAAGTAGCTGGTGTACTGGCGGGAATGGATATAAATAACTAAAATATGATTAGATATGTTTTTAAATGTTTATACATTTACCCAATAAAAGATAAAGGCTTAAAATACGGAAAGAGTTCAATTTTAGGGCATATATACTCTAATTTTCACTAAAGGTTCACTTATCACCTTTTAATGGTGAACCATCATTAAATATAGTTTTGATCACTCTTATACTTTATTTTGGACCAAATATAACTCTTCTTTAGAATCGGGACATCAAAATTTACTTTGTGTAAATTTTTGGTACCTTTCTGATAAAGTTCATTTTTTTTATGAATAGTGTAAAATGTTGTATTTTAATTCAAAACCTCTTTTTAATCTAAATTATTTATATGATTAGATTATTATTTTAATTGGTTTTAAAGTGAAATTAGAAAATATTTTTACCAGTTAATCCAATGGTGGTCATTGGAATCAATTTCACTTTGAAATTGGACTTAAACTGGTGTCAATCTTTTGATACTTATTGTTTCATAAAAACACGCTATTTGCTATGACAGCAGGAATTAATTATTAAATTAATTAATTTGACTTATATATTTTGAATTTTGTAAAATGGACTTCATTTTTGAATTTGGAATATCAAATATAGCTTAGGGTGAATTTTTGGTAATTTTCTGAAAAACTTCAATTTTTGATGAATAGTGAAACCACTAAGTGGTAATCAAGCAAACTGATTTTTCAGTTAAATGAAAGTTTACCACTAATGTGTATTGAATTTTGAAAATCCGACATACATGGTTGTCATTAAGAAGTAAAATGTGGTTCAATGAGATTAAAATAATTTTTTGGTGAATAGTAACTTTTTTTCATTAATCGCGATTAGTGGTAATTAGTGTAGTTTAAGGTATAAATAATGCTTTAATAATATGAAATGACCTAGACAAATGTCCCAAACTTATTGGTTGTGTCATGGCCGACCAAGAAAATCCATGGACCAACTTGGGGACCCCATGGAGCCACTTTAGTTGGAAAATGACATTAATATATTTTTATTTAATGTTAAAGTGAAAATGACACTAACATAAATTGTTTTACTAAAGTAATTTTTGAGTGGGGTTACACAAGTCCAAATTTTTATTATAAATAGTCATTGGAAAGATAAAAAGATTTCCTACATCATAGTATTTTTTTTATAATTTTTAGACATTAAATAAATTAAATTATATATGACATAATAATGATGCAGCGATGACATCATTATTTGACGATTTAAATAAAATTGAAAGATAATGAAAAATCTAAAACCTACACATGTCCAAAACCAATTGGATGAGTGGATTTCGAACCCTTATCACCTTATCCACTAATTATATCAATTTGGGACCTTTTAAAACCGAAACACATTTTAAAATAAAGTAATATATCTTTACTTTCCAAAAGTGCCCCTCCTCTCCTCTTATAAAAGGCCCCCACCTCTACCTCATTTCACACACTTCTCAAGCCTTTGGCTCGGAAAACCCCTGCCCAATTACTCTCTCCACATCCCTCTCCTAATCCTATAGGATTCCCTTTGGGCATAATTTTTTCAAACGAAGCCTTTAGGCTCAAATCAAAAGGGAGTTATACTTTTAAAGGTAATTCATTCTCTCTTGTTCATTTGTTTTATTTTGCTTCTCCAACCCTCTAAACTCTTTTTATTTACTTCTTTTGTAACAACACCAGTATCTTCAATATACTAGGATGTTGTTATAATATTTATTTGATCTACACTCTCACACAACTACATCAAATGGTTAAAGAACATACGGTTTCCGTGGATGGCGAAATTCTGCCTCCCGAAACGATGACAGTTCAATACTCATTTAACACCTTAAAGGGTGGCCATTATGATGTCACTATTTTTATATATGATATATAATATGTTTATGTTTTCTTTAATCTTCTGTATTTTTTATTTTTTGCATACCTTTATGGTTTCCATTATGGGTAAACACGATATCTTCATTTAAGGAAGTGCGGACTACCGCCCCCTAAAAGTGATGTGATTCGTTAATGCCATATGTGGGACGTGTAAAGGATGGATTTAAAGTTATTATATATGATGTTATAATGGAATTATAATATACCTCTATATAATTATTATTTCTTTCCATTAAAGTATGAGATAGAAATGAAAGTAGCGTTCATGCGTACGTACGGCTTACCGTCTCCATGAACGGTGCATTTCATTTCTTATCCCCAAATGTAATGTACTATTAAAATTACATGTATATAATGTATATATATAATTAATGATATATCTAAATGATGAATATAATTCTGGAATTAAAATATACATACCTCTCATTTAGTTTTAATTCCACTAATATGATAAAGAAATGAAAGTAGCGTTCATGCGTACGTACGGCTTACCGTCTCCATGAACGGTGCATTTCATTTCTTACCTCTAAATGATTATGTAATATTATAAATACATGTATATGCTGGATATATATGATACATATTATATCCATATTGGGAATTTCATTCTGGATATAAAGAAATTTTGACCACATGAACAACATGTAATTGTAAGAAGTCAGCTTTTGACTTAAGAACCAAATATTGACAAAACAAACATTATTAACTTAAATGGTTACATAATGTTTATAACATGGCAATAAGTGATATAAAAAGAATAATGAACTTTAAAAAGGTTCTTAATCAAGTATAAATTAACTCAAGTTTATTATTCAGGACGTTAAAGAACGATCGAGTCAAGTCGGACCCAAGGTAAGGGACTTCGTCTCAATCTCCTTTCATTGAGGCATATTTCGTTTTATACACAACTTTCTTTTATACGGTGTATAAAATCCTTTGACTTTTACTTTTATACAAAAGGAATCTTTTTCTACGAAGCGTTTTACTAAACGACAAAAAGGAATGTTTTTTTTAACGTACGCGGTGACAACGACCTTTTCCGCCGCCGCGAGTATTATTTGATCTTTGGCTTTCTCAAAAAGCCGTAATTTTTTTAGAATAAAATAAATTCCATATACTCTTTTATGTATTTTGGTATTGAAAATGGTTTTGAAAAAGGATTTTATTATGTCAATATATTTATGATATATTGTGATTGAAATGTGGAAATGTTATCATTCCTTTATATTGGTTTTATGTTTTATGATTTTATATTGGTACTTGGACACTTTAACGGTTGGTTACGTTATAAACCATATGACGGGTGGTGCCATGAATACCAGGACGGGTGGTTACGTTATAACCTCCAATGCATTGGGTACGGAAGTCGGCCGTATGGCTATTCCATTAAGTATGTATGGAAATTGGTCGTATGGCTATTCCATTAAGTGATATGTGTGGTAGTCAACCGTATGGTTATTCCACTTAAGTATGTTTATGTCCCAAGTTACCTTTATATATTCTATGTGTTTTTTATATGGGTTTTATGGTAATCCTTTGGTTACAAAAAGGTATGTAATGATACTTTATTCAGTGAAGATTTTTTTTACTACTTCATGAAGGTGAAGGTATTACTTTGATATAGTATACATGGTTTACTTGATGTTTGAAAAACTAACAGTTTTCATTCTTTTTGTATCCCTTACTGAGCTTTTTATGCTCACCCCATGTTTTTTGAAATGTTTTTCACAGGACTTAATATGGAATAAGGTCAAGGATGGGATCAAGGGAATGTCATGCTATATAAAACATGTAATCTAGACATCTTTCTTTTTAAGAGTTTTTTTTATTATGGAAACTTAGTATAAGTTACTACTTTGTAATCTTTTGAGATGTAATAGTTATGTTCTAATTCTCTAAAACTCTAAACCTGAAAAGATCCTCGACGTGAATTATTCATTTAATTCAATATTAAGTAAGGTTTAATGTCGGGGCCTTATACCAAATGTGTTAAATAGGTCCCTTTTATATATGGATTTTATGTGTAGTAGCCTTAGTAATTTATTTTACAACGAAAAATGGTAAATCAGGTTGTTAATGTTAAATATAAAATGATATCGAGCAAAAAATGACCCTAATACTTGAAATTATTTTATTCTATTAGTTAATATTATCCATAACCAATAAAATATAATATTTGAAATGTTTTCCACGTTTCCATAGTTTTTACATATTATATTATTTTATATAAAGAAATATCAAAATTGTCAGTCTTTTTTTTATTTTCTGTAATTTTTTAATATGGAGGTAAAAAAAGCATATTATTTATTATAAATTTTAATTTTGAAATATAAATAATTATTTTTGACCATCGTAATATTTTTTTTTGAATTAATTACCTTATATTCTTATGACACACTCACGTAGTGATTTTTCATGCGATGTAAAATTTAATAAAATGTTTTCTAAAACAATAAATATAATATTATTTGAGTGATTTATAGTGTGCCACTAATTTATTAGATAATTTATACATATTTGAGTTCCTTTATTGGTTTATATTCAATTTAAATATTTTTTTTCTAAAGTTTTTAAAGTCAAATTAATTGAATCGTGTTAAAAATGAAAGAAAAGATATTTTTTAATAAATATTATTTCATTAAATGTTTTGAAATTCATAAAAATATTATTTTTTACAAATTAATTGGATATAGTTTTTAATATTTTACATTTTCTATTTATGAACCTTTTATATTTTTATTGTATTGTTTTTTAACCTTTAAAATAAAAAAACATTAATATTTTGTTAATTTTCAAATGTGTTAACGGGGGTTAAAACTAAAAGATAAGGGTAAAAAGAAACCAAAACAAGTAAATATTTAATTTTATGAGATTATTTAGACTTATAATAATCTAATCATATAATTGTATAAATTTGGATCCTTTTGGGAATGAAAAATAATTAATATTAATTTAATAAATTATGAAATTCCAGGAATACCTCTCCCCTAAATAATAAAAGGATACCTATATAATCAATTCTTTACACCACATTGAGCCATTTTTATTGAGAAAACCTTATAAATTAGTCTAATAAACATTCTTATATATTTTCAAGATTTTGTTTCACTTATTAAATATATATCCTAGGCCCTATTAGAAGTGATCTAAATGAAATCTATCAAAGAATAGGTAATCGTATTTACCGACTCTTTAATGTTTATATACTATTATACTTCCAATTAATGTGTTAAACCCTCATAAAATGATAAAAACTATATAATAAATACAACAATATATTATAATGATTATGGTACAACCATTTTTCCTCTCTTTTCCATCATATTAAAAAGAGAATATATCAGTTGTGCATACATAATGCTTACCATCTCCATCTAGCATTGTAATTCATTTTTCATCACCATTTTGATTGGATGTTTATAATGACGTAAATAATAATTATATATGATATTAATTACAAAATTATGATTCTAGAACTCTAATATCATATAAAGCACCATACCTTACAATATTTTGGAAAATGATTATGTCACTCATGTGTACATATGGACTACAACCACTATGAAATGATGTAATCTATTTTTCATTTTCACTCTACATATATTGTAATAGGGATGCATTTAATGAATATAAATAATATAAATGGTTTAATAATTATTATGAAATATTAATTATTATTCACATTTTGTTCATTCCATCCACTGAAAAGTGAAAACAACGCCTATGCATACATACAGCCTACCTGCTCTATGAACGGTGTAATTATTTTTTATCTCAATATTTTATAGATTAATTAAATATAAATATATATATATATATAATATATGATATTTGTACTATTAATAAGATTATTTATATGGTGGACCATAATAAATGTATAAGTATCAGAACTATGAATCAAAACATACATCAAAAACGACGAGGTTAACACTTGAAATAATAATAATAATAAATGATTGTTAACAAATGGGTGATAAAATTATATAAATTGATCAAATATGATATTATAGATTTTTATGGTTCCTCAATGTAATTATAATACATATATATTAAATACAGTGGAGGTTAAATCATTTTCAACTAATGGGAATCCTGAGGTAATGGATTTTTTCTAAATTTATACTAAATTGAGACATATTTGGTATTATGGGCATATTAACTTTATGCGGTGTATATAATGCCACTTTGTGTAATTTAAAATGAATATATATTTATAAATTATGATTAGTTATTTAATTAAAGTTAATATTTCAATAGTAATGATTAAAAGAAAATAAAATTTTATTTCTATTCTTGATGAGGTATATTTTTCATCCATTCCATATTTTTAAAAAAATTTGAAAATTATGGTTTATTAATAAATGAAATATTAAAAAAAAATTATGTCACTGTTTAATATTTACATGGTTTGAAATTTATATTTTTACATTTTTTCCCAAAGGGTTATTTTCAAAAAAAATTATAAAAAATCAAAAGGAATTTTTTTACATATGTGGTGCTAATGGACTTTCCTACTGCTATAACCATTTTATGCCATTTACCATCATATATAATTTTTCAATAGCATATAAAGAAAATATTTAATAAAAAAATTATATTAAATGTTTCATTTTTTTCACAAATTCTTTAAAATAATTGATTTTTTTAAAATATATACCTTTTTGATGCTCATCTCCCATCAGTTGATTAATATCATATATATTAAATTTCTCTTGAATTATTCACATTATTGTGATCATTTAACATTAAATTACCCTTAAATTTTCATCCTGGATGTTGTTATTTCATAAACCATATAATATATCTACATAAAACGTTTTAAATTTAGTGTTATCAAATTGATAGGGGAAATGTTGATATTTTTTATTCTTTACTCAATATAGATATTTATTTACAAGACATATTTTTCAGGACATAAATAGAACATTAAATATATGTGTAATTAATTAGTAATGTAATTTTGGGTGGAACCAAGATTTATAAATCCCATTGATCCATCGATAGGTCTCGTGAGAAAAATGAGTAATCTATCATAAAATGTTTCATTTAAAATTGGTTTAAACTACCTTATTGAATGGTCTTGATGATGGATATTTCATGATGTATAAGATCAGTATATAAAATTGTATTCATTTTCTTCATTGATAATTTAGTTATTCTTATCCATCATATTACTACAATGATGGTATCTATAGATTCATTTTGTGTTTTGATATTGTTAAAATGGATTGTGTTTTCACTTATTTTACTTTCCATTATCATTTTTCCTTATGTAATCATTATAGTTTCATTATACATAGTCCTTACTAGGAATTTGAGCTCACCCTTTTATTTTTTTGGTTTACCTAGGATATAATGAATGATATTATGATTTATATCGAGGTTGCAAGAATATTTTTATTCTATGTATTTTATATTTCCATTGTAATATGGGAATCATGTATTATATAGTTCTTCAAGAATACAAAAGTATTATTTTCTTTGGGATTCCATTACTTATATATAGTTCCAATATAATAAAGAAGACACCAATTATGGGTGGTTATATTTGGTTTTGTTAAATTTTTCAATTTCTTTTCTATAAAATATTTATCACTTGCTCATGTTTTCTCAAACTCTTATGACATAACCCTTGATGAAATGTTTATGAGTTTATCCCTTACTAATAATTTAAGACCAACCCTTTTTTTCATTTAATTCCCATTGTTATTAAGATTATTATAACTTATGAGATGTCTATAATGTACTATCTTAATATTTTAAAATAATTCCATTATTTCCGATAACATGTATGACACACAACACCAAGAATAAATGAATTGTAAAATATTATATTTTAAATATGACTGTTATAAACTATCAATAAAATTGGGGGTATTAATAGCATTAAATTATTTTTTAATTATATATAAATGTGTTAATAAATACAAATTTTTGGATTAATTATTAATAAATAAGCACTCCATTTTTAGAAAAACCATTTTTTCTTCAATGATGTGTATTCTTCAAATATGTTTCCTTATAATTGTTATTTTTGATAGAATGATATTTTTAATTTCTCGAAATTTCATAAAACAATTTCATGAAAAATATATAATTTTTTAAATCAGAATTTAAAATTAGTATATGGTGAAATTCTGAAACTTTTTTGTAAATATTTATTATTCACTAAATACTGAAAAATACATATTTTTAGTAAAAATGTTTTTTCATCTAAAAAATTTCAAAAGATAAATTTTATTTTGGAAAAAAAATTAAAATTTCATTATTTATTTGCATTTAAAATAATTCAAATAATTTTTTTAAATGAAATTTATACTTTTATTTAGTATTAAAACATTTTATATATCAAAATGGAGTTTTTTGAAAAAATGTTTTTCGCCATGTTTTCTAATATTTTGAAAAATGGATTTTATATTTGAATAAAGAGGCCTAAATTTTTTATAAATGACACTTTTATTTTTATCCATTTTGAATATTAACAATATTAATTTTTTTTACCATAACAAATGGTAATTCGGATTATTTAGAGTCAAAAATAATTTGATAAAGACTATAAATTGACAATAACACTTATCTTAATTTTATATTATGAGTACAAATCATCCATACACATAAAATATTCTTTTATATTACCCCTTTTCCGTTTTGATGTGATTATTACCTTTATAATATTTTCTGAAAAGAAATGTAAAAAGAGTCACTCTTATTTCTAATAACTATATTATTTTTAACATAGCGATAATGAGAAGATATGTTCAATTATAAATAATATTTTTAAATAAAAAATGATTTATATTTATCTTGGTAGTTTATTTTTATTTTTTATTGAAGAAATTATTACCTTAGATTCTTATGCAATACCGATGCAACAATTATTCCATTAATAGAAAAATTAAATAAATGAAATTAACATTATTAAGAGTACTATAATATGAAATAATTAATGTATACCTCAAATTTTATAAGTAAAAATAACTTTTTATGGATGTTTTTAAATATTTTATTATTATTTAATTAATTGTATTGATGTTAAAAAATTCAACGTGAATGAATAGTTCTCAAAATGACATTATTGATATTTTGTGAACATAATATTTTATTAAATGTTATAAAATTTTAAAAAATCCTATATTTGTGAAATTATTTATTATATAGTTTATAATATCAACCATGTTCCATTTGGGTGCCTTTTTCAGTTTATAGTAACTATCTTGACCCTAAAATAGTAAAATAACATTATTTTCGCGGTATGTTTGAAAAGGGTTATAAGGGTGGTTAAAACCAAAAGACAAGGGTAAAAACATAGTCAAAACATACCTTAATTTTATTTGATGGTATTATTTAGACTCATAACCCTTTTATATTAGAATCATATCTTTTTTTTATTACATCAAAAATAATTTATTTTAATTTAATATTTTTTGAAATTCCAAGAGTGCCCCTACCCTCTTTTATAAATGGGCACATACTCTTCTCATTTCATCAAACCTCAATAATAATTTAGTTTAGTTAATAATTGAATGAATAAATATATAAGAATCATCCCATCATTATAAATCTATATTTTTGTAAAAATACTAATCTTAGAGGGCTTAACAAGTAAATCAAAGGAGGTTGTCTGAAGAAGAGGTACAGTTCTTAACTGAGTTTTTTAATTTTATTTCATATTACCACAAATTATAATATTCTCAATAATTAATAAGATAATAAAATTTATAATAAATTTAATAGTGTGTTATTATTTTAATTTACTATCC
Organism: Viscum album; assembly: GCA_963277665.1. Taxonomy (NCBI): domain Eukaryota; kingdom Viridiplantae; phylum Streptophyta; class Magnoliopsida; order Santalales; family Viscaceae; genus Viscum; species Viscum album. Next base: position 1,527,501,384 of record OY728120.1, on the reverse strand, counting down.
AATATCTTTCTCTAACCTCTATCAAATGGGAATGGAATCCATCATTCGATTATACAGCGGACTCTCGCCTTGCTGACCGATGCTATTCATTTTCCATCCCAACCTCTCACGACTAGTTATAATGATGGAATTAATGTTTATATATGATAGAAATGGGCTATTTATATTTATGATAAAATAGTATATCATTTAATTTTTTACATTTCTATTCAATTAAAAATGATAATGTTGTTCCTGCATAAGGGTAGGCTACCACCTCCACGAAGTGATGTGATAACATTTTCATCACCACATCACATATATGATATATATAAGTTTATTTAAAAAAATAAATATGGTATTTATGATATTATTATAATTATTATATGATAAAATAATAATTTCTTTAAATAATGATCATTTAAAAATGAAAATCCAACTCATTTGTAAGTAGGACATACCATCTCCATGATCATAATGTAGTTAAATTTTCCCAAAAAAAGTATTTATTGGTTTTAAAATTAAAATTTATATATAAAAATTATATCTATTTCATGAATTTAGTATAAATAAATTTTATATTTAAAAGGTATTTTTTCTGAAAAACCCTTTTTCGTCTTATTTAGATGGATTTATTTTAAATTAAATTCATCCAATTTTATGTTTGAAATTTGTAAAAATGGTTTCCATATTTTTAATTAGGAGGTTAAAATTTGATCATTAGTTCCCATTATGTTTTATTCATTATGAATAGTGACCAATGTAATGTTTTTTACCTTGATAAAGTGTAAATTGAGTAATTAAGGGTCAAAATAAAATAATAATGACTTGAAATTGATCCTAAAGCATTACTTAATTTCATTTTATTAGAAATTTTCTTCCATAATCAACCAATATTATATTATATTATCTTATTTTATTTTTTATGATATTATGAAATTTATAATATTTTATATAGTGAAAAGTAAAAAATGGTACACACTTTGTTTTAATAACAATAATATTTTTTTACATAGGGATGACCAGATTTTATGTTCATTTATAAATTGTAATATGACATATAAAATATTTAAATTCATGATTGTAATTTATTTTTAAATTTTATAAAAAAAATAAAAACCTTAAATTATTACACAATGTGGAAACGGTAATTATTCAATTAATGTAATAATTAAATAAACGATATTAAATATATATAAATATATATAAATTTATATAATTAATGTAACCTAATAATTTTACAGATCAATATACCATGATAGGGTGTTTTAAAATATCTTATTCAAATTTTTTTCTGTTATAAAAGTCAATGTAAATGAGTAGTTAAAAATTTACAAAATTGATATTTTATTACAATTATATTTTATTAAATGGAATAAAATTCCTCAAAATATTATCAACATCCCAGTGATGATTATATGCTTTAAATTATCAAAACATTTCCATTTTGGGCTTTTTTCATTTATAATAAAAATCATTACACTCAAAAATTGAAAACTTTATTATCATGGTAAGTTTGAAAAGGGTTAATGGGGGTTAAAAAATTTCAATTTTTGTGCATTTTGTATTTATAAATATCATATCTTTTTAATATAAAAGAGTTTATATTACACTCCAAATAATTTTATTATGTTAAATATTTTATATTTAAATAAATAAATAATGTTCATATTTATTTAATTATGATATTTCTATAACAAATATTTAAATATAAATTGTTTGTAATTACATTATATATGAAATTTTAAAAAAAATCTCTCATGAAAACATTTATAAAATGAATATTTATTTAGTTTTAATTTCTTAATTAAATTTATAGAGATAAAATTTTTATAATTAATTTATGTATAATGTATTTTATGTGATAAAATAATTATTATAAAAGGAATATCATGTATATAAATAATTTCATGTGAGTTATGATAGAAGATATAATTACATTCAACCATGAATATGATTTTTTTCATGTAATAAAATTGAATGTTATTTTTAGTTGTAATTTATATATATTTTGTGTAATATTTTTATTTAAATTGATGTCTATTTGAGTTTTGACCTGTAGATAGTGATTATTTAAGAAATACTACTCAAAAACATGAGGGCTTAGGCATTGTCTTAAAATTTTCATATAGGATTCAAATGACTCCATGTATTCTCTTGCATGGATTTCCAGTTTTTAATGATTATAAACCATTATGAATTTTTACTCAAATACCTTATTTAGGGGTTATAATAAGATATATGTTAATATAATTGGTATTTATTTTTAGGTAATAAACACATGCCCTGAAAATTTTAAGGTGTTGTACATTCATATTTTTTGAATTTATTAATATGTTTAAAGGTATAGGAAAATAAATACTATATTGTTACTTAGACCGAATACAGAAATAAAATATAGTGAGTTTTAAATCCACTTAAAAATACTATTTACAAGATTCCTTATAAGGAAAACACTTTTCATGACATTGATCATCCAAATGATTATGTTTTACATGGATTAACTTTATTAAGTAACCCACGTTATGGGTGACCCTTATATGATTATATGTTGGTATTTTTTGTAATATTTTGTTCATACATAGCTCGAAAACACTAAAATCTTAGATAACATAAGAATAGTGTTAGGATATTCCATATGATATATTTGGGAAATGATTAATCAACACGACTATCCAATAGACATATAATATAATATTGACTTGATAGTATACCAAAATAACTAATTTATTATAGATATTCTAATGAAACTCAATGATTAGTGAAATCTATATCATGGAAAACTATGCTATATTATATCATTTAGGGGGTCATTATTTAAAATGAGAACATATTTAATTAATATCTATATTATATAATAGTAAAATATGATTATCCTTTGATAAAAACATATATTTTAGTGAAAATAGAATCATTATCATCGATTTGAAATTAAGATGAATTTTAGAAAAATAGAATTTTAATGGAAGAAACATATTATACTAGTATAATAATATAATTATTATTCTGAAACAAGAAGGAATATCTTTATATTGGGGGAAAACTTCCTAATAGTCCTCTAACTCGTGAAGCATGTTATAAAGAGAATGATTCCATTAGGAAATATAGTAATGATTATTTTAGAATCTCTATATTGATTCTTAACTCTATGGATTTCAAAATTTAGAATAAAAAATTGAATATAATTTTTTGGGGGATGAAATACAACCTAAAAAATATATATCAATATCAAACATGATATATGAGATATGTTTCTTTAAAATAAATCTTTGGGTATATGATGATATAGGGTGGTTTGGACTCAACTCATGTACACTATATGATTGAGAATATAAATTAATTAGAGATACTAGGGTCACTAATCAGGGTTGAACATGAAAAATATTTCATTTAATAATAATTACCAGGGTCCCTAATATTTTATTATGAATAATATCATGAATGTGGTCAAAAATAAGTAACCAATTATCATCAATATGTTACGGATTACTAAGAATGACATGAGAGGTTTATGCTTAGGTTCCATAATGATTTTTCAATGATTAAAGAGTAAACATTTTGTAAGGAATCATAGGAAGAGTGGTGAAGTATATTCCACACTAACTTATAAACTAATGAATTTTGATTTTAAAGAAATACAAGGTTCATATTATGGGAATCATAAATAGTGGATGATAAAAAATCTAGAATAATTGAAGGGGTGAATGAAAAATTATAGAGATTCCAGAATATATTTTAACATTATATATTTCAATTATACTATTTTAAAGGGTTTATGATACCAAATTTACATTATAAAAATGTTATAAATATGTATATAAGTTTAAATTTCATGTGGAGTTTATGGATACAACATGAAATTCTCATTATAATAGAAAAAAATTCTTAATACCTCTAGGATTACGATTCAATGTGTTACTTTAAATCTCTAGAGATTTTTTATTAAATTAGGTGTATTTTTCATCTCTTATTTTCTAATTTGAAAAGCGGGTTATTTTTGAAGATACAGTTTTTATGGAAAATATTTGTTGATAACATTGATTAACAAGGTTAATAATTTATCTATTTTATTAACATGTTCCAAGAAAATATAAGGATAAAAAATTCCTAGACAAATAGTGTACATAATATATTTGATATAATTTTATATAATTAGTTTATCCACATAACATTTCCGTATTTTAAATTTTAAAATAATATTTTTAGGTTTTTTTCTCCAAACACAAAGAATTCTATATAATATATAGTTGTTAAATTATTATTTATAAAATATTATCATAAAGGATATAAACATAATTTTCAATCATATGGGCTTAGGTTATATATATATATATATATTAGAGAAAATATAATTTCTAATTGGTGAATGGGATTTTGTTTGAAATTATATGAGTAAAAAATATTATAGATACAAGATTATATATCTTATTTCAATATGAAATTTACATTATATAATAAAAGTGTTTAGGGTAATTTAGTAACAAATGATTATATTATAAAGAGTTATATTTATATTTAATACCAAATGATCTCGAAAGAAAATTTAATAACAGAAAAGTTTAAAAGATTAATATGATGAACATATAAATATTTTAGTGTAAAAGAAAATAGATGTTACTAAAACCATAACAGTGTATTTTATTAAATAAAGTTGTATGAAAAATGGTTTATGAATTTTAGTCTCAAAATTAGAAAAAATATATATTTCTTTATATATGTTAAATCATTAAAATAGTTTATTGGGATGATTTATTTTATGGTCACATAGACCTATGGAATAAATTATAGTTTAATGTAAATATTTTAACAAAACCATAAACTTAAGTAAAACACAAGGAATATTTGATATTATATAAAATGGGATACTATAATATTGACCCACATACAATCGTATTTAGTATTCTAAAATTATTTTAGGAATATAAAATATGTCATGTTATAAAATAGGAAGTGTCCACTTTATAAATATTTCATGTTGTTTAGAAAAATTTCCACAAGTAAAATGATTATTTACCACTCAAATTATGACTTTGAGTTATCCCTAAACAATATTTATCTAGTATTATTATAGATTTTCAACAAATTTGAATATTTTTATGGGTTGTGTTTAATATATTTTAGATTCACCCATGAGGAACTAAAGGATATTTTTGTGTTGTATAACCCACCACAAACAGTATATGAAGTATCACACATAATATCATCGGTTTACTATGGTTACATGTTTTATATTGGATCTAAATATATATAGTAGAATGATTCCTAGAATAAGAACCATTATTCACTGAAAACATTATTAAACCAACCAAATGTTTGGGATAACAAAAGATTGGTTAGTTACATTATTGATCATTTCATCTGTTGAGTTTTTACTAAGATTGGATTTTCCCATTATATAATGATGATTACGTCTACATAATGAAGGTAAATGGAATAAGGAAACATATATCCAAACCTATATAAGGTGAATTTGATATTCAAATCTATTTTAATTATATAAATGTGAGTCACCCATTTTTTTGGTAAATGACAAGTAATGTGTTCAACTATCTAATTTTTCTATACATGGAGAATTGAGAAGATATGAGTATGTTTATTGTATTGAAATACTATTTGTATCATATTTAATCATTTTCTAATATAAATTACTAAATTATTATTAATACTTATATACAACACATTTAGTGTGCACAATTATGGAGATACATGTGTTTTGTAGATATCAAAAAAGATTCTTTTTTAGTTTTAATGTAACTAATACATTTTAATAAGAAACTTTTTATATACAATTAAATATTATATAATTCATAATTATTTTAAGGGTATAAAATACTATGGGGTTAAACATTAAAAAACAATTAGTGAGGATAATGTTTTATGAAAAAATGTTGGTAAAAAACATTAATATCCACCCTAAAATCATTTTGGATGATATATAAAAAAATTTATGGACATATTTTCACATGTTATTACATATTTGGTATCATGTGGTGAAAATGTATAGTGTTTTTTTAAAGGTGATTTGGAAGATATCCAAGAGTATTTATTGATATAATTTCACAAGTTGTTATATAAGATCTAACATTAGGTGAAAGGGTGATAACATTATGTGTGTTTGGTAAAAGTAGGAGATATTTAGAAATATTCACAAAATCAAAAAACATGGTGGGGTGCTTAAATTACATCACAGTTCTTTTGTATCAACCATGAGGTAATAAGGGACCTTATATTATGGTTTAGGGTATGTGAATTCTTGTGTTATAAGATAACAAAGAACATTGTAATATTATTCTTCTCATGATATCAGGTTTCATGGGATCACTCTATGATAATGATTAAAAGAGTTTGAATTACTAAATCAATTTTTTTTGTCACGACCCGTCCTCAGGGTCCGTGCCCTGACTACCCCAAGCCCGCCTTCCATAGGCCAGGGGCTGGCGACTTGCACCAAGGCGTAAATCCCAACAAAAAGGGAAGGCATTTCCTATGAAAAGTAAACAAGCACCATAGAGTAAGCAAGCGGAAAAGTAAACACTGGGTAAAAACGGTACAAGCTGTGCTGAAAGTAAAAGGGGCTGGAAATACAAGCCCAACTGTAAAGTACAACTGAAAGGAAAAACAGCAACTGAAAGGGAAAACTGTAGCATCGAGCCGTCCTCTAGAAGTCCCACCTGAAGGGTGGGTACAAATAGCCTCCACTGCTCCTCGGGTCCACCTGACTGCTCCGAGTACGTCCCGCCCAGTGGTCCACCTCCAGGTACCGTCCTACTCCGCACGCCTCCACCACGATCAGCGATGTCTGTCGTCTGCAACCAACACAACGTAGTGCGGGCAAAGCCCGTGCAGGGGTGAGTATAAGCTACTCATTAGGGACCCCGAGACCCCTGAAGGTCTCCCGAAATCCACAGAGGATAATCCACAAAGGAAAGATACAATCACGAAGTAACATCTGACACGGCTTAGGTATATGCCCATACATATACCCAAGTCATCAATTCCCGTTCGGCTCCAACGCCCGAGCCCAAGCACAACCCAGTCCACACAGGAAAGCAAAACGTATACCCACACAGGATAGCTCAACACAATCCACAATGGAGAGTAAACAGTACATCCACACATGATAGCTCAACACAATCCACAAAGGAGAGTAAATAGTAAATCCACACAGGATAGCTCAACACAATCCACAAAGGAGAGTAAACAGTAAATCCACACAGGATAGCTCAACACAAGATTCAGCTCACACAGGTATACTTCTTCGGATGACGATAAAGACGATCACTGATCCATCTAAGTCGTCAGACCCACGAAGGATCGATAGGTAACTAACCCCCGCAATGACCCACACAGGATCGGGCCCACACAGGACCTGTAGGTGCTGGCTCACACAGAACCACTGAGCGCGGACCCACACAGGATCGGACCCACACAGGATCGAGCCCACACAAGACCGGGCCCACACAGGACCTGTAGCAATGATCCACGTAGGATCGCTGAGTGCAGTAGTCGTCGTAGTCCACTGAGGATCTCTGCACAGTCGTCGCCGCAGTCCACTGAGGATCTCTGCACGGTCGTCATCGGAGTCCACTGAGGATCTCTGCACAGTCGTCGCCGCACTCCACTGAGGATCTCTGCACGGTCGTCGCTGTCGAAGAAGTAGTCGCAGCCAGCTCTAGGGTTCCCGCACACAGCAAGCTTGTTTGGGAGGGTCCGCTCCACGAGCCGAGAGGACGATACATCAACTGACACAATGTCTGAAGTTGATGTATCCAAAAGTTCCGTATCGTCAACAGAACTCAACGTCGCAGACGGCGCGTCAATCGGACGCCCGGTCTGAGAGTTATTGGCTTTTTCGTCCCAGGGGCCCGGTTGGTTTTTAAGGCAAAACCAACCCGACCGTACTCCACCTGCATCCAAACCTCGGGCGGAGTATGCCAAAAGATCCGTCTCACAAAGAGGAACTCAACAATGCTGACGGCACGTCAATCGGACATATGTGGCTCAAGATATGAGTGTTTCCACTCCGAAGGCCCGGTTGGTTTCGTGTACGAACCAACCTGACCGAACTCAAAGTATTCCGAAACCTTGAGTGCGATATACCGAAACGACCGTCTCGATCCAAGGATCACGTTGCCGCTGATGGCGAGTCGTTTGGAGGCCCGTAGCTCAAGTTACGGGTGTTTGAACGAAAACGTCCGAAGACGGGGGGTACGGGCCCGGGCCGACCCGGCCCGATGCCCCCCGGGAGTCGGCCGGACCGGGTCGACCCGAACCGGGTCGACCCGACCCGGTCCGGTCAGGCCAGGGTGCGGCCCGGCTGAGCGGCTGAACGGCCGAGGCGCGCGGGGCGCCGCCCCCGCGGCCTGGTGATGTCACGGCCCCCCGCGTGGGGCCGCGCTGAGTCATGGACGCGGCTTCAGCCGCATCTGAGGGCACCGGACCCACGCGGTCGTGGGTCCGTCGGTGTCGCCGCCGCCGCGGCTTCAGTCGCGGCGGCCTATCCGGCGGCGCGCCGGGGCGCCGCCGGTGAGTTCCGCAGGCCACCGGGATCGCTCCGGTGGTCCGATTCTCTTCCCGTCTGCACCATCGCTCCTCCCGGGGCTCGTTCTTCATTGAGGGATCATCAAACATCCGTTGTGGCACGTTCCGTCGTCGCCCATCAAATCCGCACAAAATGAAGAACAGCGGAGGGTCATCAGGCCGTGTTCCTTTGGCCCACACCCTCCGCGTTAGAGATAAACAAATGGGAGAATTTTGTTCAACACATGAACTGAAAATTTTAATAAAATAAAATTGTTTGTTTGAAACCAGTTCTTTAACTTTTTAAATAAACACTTACGGGAATAATAAAAAGGGGTAATTCCCAAAATAAATCCCTACCTCGTTGGTCGTCGCGCGTGAGCGTTCTTTACGGAAATGCTCGTCGCGGAAGAGGGAGATCTTCACGTCGTCGCGGGAAGGCGTCGCGTCGTCGCGGAAGGGCGTCAAGTCGTCGCGGAACACGGCATTGAGTCGGTGAACTCAAGCAGCCGATCGAAGATCTGTGGCGGAGGAAGAGACGTCGCAGAAGTACGTTGTCGGCGTTGCGGATCACGGCGTCGCGTCGTCGATTTCCGGGTTCGGCGTTCTTCGCGTTCTTCGTGTTCTTCGCGTTCTTCGCGTTCTTCGCGAAGGAGGAAGAAGAAACAAGGGTTCTGTCTCAACGAGTAATCTCTCAAAAGATTTTGGTTGGTCTTATTTTATTATTATGCCAACACACGAAAACGGGTAAGAAACGACCCATAAATTCGTTGAATTAATTCAACGAAAGAAACAGCTCATTTAATTCACGAAATAAACCGCCCAATTAAATGGTCTGTTAAGATTTTAAGAAACGCGCCAGTTGACTTTCATAAAGACGGGTTTTTGCGGGTGCGTTTCTTAGTGGAAAGAAACGGCGGGGCTCGTGTGGGCCCCACCTCAAAAATATCCTACCAAGGGGGTAGGATATTTCTGGATAACATCCTATCTGGTTTAACTCAGTTCAAGACGCCTTTAAGTGGCTTCAAGTGGCTTCCAAGTGTCTTAAGTGAAATAAAATAAAGTTGTCACAAAATTATTTTATTTCTTAACTTTAAGCCCGAAAATTAAAAACCACACCCTAGAAAATGCAACTCAGGAAGAGGCATTTCTAGGCGAATACCGGCGCTGCGATTTCATCGGAGCCCTCAGAATTCAATTCCGGGCACCGGTTCAAATGTTTAAAAAACCCGCTCGTCTGTTCACTGAACGTACCCGAGCCAAAACTTCGGAAAATGATTCCGGGCACACTGGGCCTCGGAATCAGGTGCCGTCAGAGACTGCGCTCTTGAAAAATTCAAAGAAAATTAAGAAAAAAATTCCCTTGAAATTTACGGGTCTTTACATTACTCCCACCTCAGGACTTTACGCCCCCGTAAAGATACATCAAAAACTAGGGAAACAAAAGTGGGTACTGAGCACGCATCTGAGCCTCCCGCTCCCAAGTGCTCTCCTGGAGGTTTTTGTGCTGCCATCTGATGCGCACAAGAGGAATCAATCGCCCATGTAGGACCCGCTCCTGTTGATCCTCTATCTCCACTAGGACCTCTGCAAAAGTCGCCCCATCATCCACGTATAGCTCCCCATAGTCAATGATGTGTGTCGGGTCGTGCACGTATCTCCTCAGCTGGGATACGTGGAAGACGTTGTGCACCCGGTGCAACTGAGATGGTAGAGCCAGGCGATAATCTACCTTGCCAATCTTGCTGAGGACCTGGAAAGGCCCGATGAAGCGTGGAGACAACTTGCCGCCTCGGCCAAATCTCAGCAACCCACGTCGAGGTGAGACCCGCAAGAAGACGTTGTCGCCATCCTCGAACTCTAGTGGCCTCCGCCTCCTGTCATCATTTGACTTCTGCCGGCTCTATGCTGTCCACATCCGCTCCTAGATGACCTTGACCTTCTCTATCATGGCCCGGACCATCTCTGGTCCCAGAAGTGCTGACACTCCAGGGTCTGTCCAGCACAAAGGAGATCTGCAAGGCCTGCCGTACAATGCCTCGTAGGGTGCCATCCCGATGGTGGAGTGGTAGCTGTTGTTGTACGCGAACTCCACCAAGGGTAGGTGGTCCTCCAAGCTGCGACCAAAGTCGAGGACACATGCACGGAGCATGTCCTCGAGAGTCTGAATGGTCCTCTCCGTCTGACCATCCGTCTGAGGGTGAAAGGCGGTGCTCAGACGTAGCCGCGTCCCGAACGCCTCCTGCAACCTCTTCCAAAGCCGGGAAGTAAAGCGAGAGTCCCTATCGGAGACGATAGTCGATGGTACACTGCGAAGCCGTACAATCTCCTGAACGTAGAGACGCCCCAAGCTCTCCACCGAGCCCTGCTCTCGATGGGTAAGAAGTGTGCCGACTTGGTGAGTCGGTCAACAATCACCCAAATGGAGTCGTGACCTCTGTATGTGCGTGGAAGTCCAGTCACGAAGTCCATATATATGTCATCCCACTTCCACTTCGGGACCTCCAAGGGCTGTACCAAGCCTGCTGGTACCTGGTGCTCTGCCTTCACCTGCTGGCAGGTGAGGCACCGTGAAACGAACTCTGCCACAGCCTTCTTCATGCCCGGCCACCAGTGCTGACGTCTGAGATCCTGGTACATCTTCGCCACTCCAGGATGTACCGCTAAAGAAGAAGTGTGGAACTCTCTCAGCACCTCCTCCCGTAAAGCGACTGGTACCAAGGTACGTCCTCTGAAAAGGACCTCGTGCTTTGCTCCAAGGGAGACACCATCAGGTGCATGTCCTGAGGATATCTGTGCACGCTGTGTCTCACAGTCAGCGTCCCCACGCTGTGCCTCTCTGACCCGCTGTAGAAGTGGAGGAGTGACTGTGAGAGACTGAAGTAAGGCTTCTCCATCTCTATCCACGAATGATATCTGCAAGGCGGCTAGCTGCTCTGTTGCCTCCTCAATCAGCTGGATGCCCGTCCTCCTACTGAGGGCATCGGCTACCACGTTCCCCTTCCCAGGAGTATAGACTATCTCAAAGTCATAGTCCTGGAGGAACTCGAGCCATCGCCGCTATCTCAGGTTCAGGTCCTTCTGAGAGAAGATGTACCTGAGACTCTGGTGGTCAGAAAAGACTGTAAAGCTCTCTCCCATCAGATAGTGTCGCCATGTCTTCAGGGTGAAGACCACTGCTGCTAACTCCAAGTCATGGGTAGCGTAGTTCTACTCATGCGGCCTCAACTGACGTGATCCGTAGGCAATCACGGCCCTCTCTTGCATCAGGACACACCCGAGTCCGGTCCCTGATGCATCGCAGTAGACTACGTATCCAACTCCCTCCTCAGGAAACCTCAAGATAGGTGCGCTGGTCAACCTCTGCCTCAACTCCTGGAAGCTCTGCTGACATCTGTCTGACCACACGAAGGGTTTCCCCTTCTTCATCAACGCTGAGAGTGGGGCCGCAACTCTGGAGAATTCCGGCACAAATCTCCGATAGTATCCGGCTAGGACCAAGAAACTCTACACCTCTGTCACGTTCTTCGGTGGCTCCCAAGCTAGCACTGCCTCGATCTTTGCGGGATCCACTGCAACTCCCGCCACAGAAATGGCGTGCCCCAAGAAGTGGACCTCACGTAACCAGAACTGGCACTTCGAGAGCTTGCCATAAAGCTGGTGCTCTCGGTGTGTGTCTAGTAAAACACGCAAGTGGTATGCGTGCTCCTCCTCCGTGGTCAAGTACACCAAGATGTCGTCGATGAAGACTATGACAAATCGATCGAGGTATGGCTGGAAGATCTTGTTCATGAGGCTCATGAACACTGCTGGAGTGTTGGTCACGCCGAAAGGCATAACCAAGAACTCGTAGTGGCCATACCAACACCTGAAGGCCGTCTTCTGCACATCCTCGTCTCGAACTCTGAGCTGATGATAGCCTGACCTGAGGTCTATCTTCGAGAACCACCGTGCTCCCTTGAGCTGATCGAAGAGGTCATCAATCCTAGGTAGCGGATACTTGTTCCTCATTGTCACCTAGTTCCGGAGACGATAACCGAAACACAGTCGCAAGCTCCCATCCGCCTTCTTGGCGAACAATATTGGGGAAGCCCAGGGTGAAACACTGGGTCGGATGAACCCCTTGCCCTACAAGTCCTCCAACTGTACCCGCAGCTCTCGAAGCACAGCGGGGGCCATCCGATATGCTTGAGTGGATATCGGGGCTTTTCTGGGGTACAGATCAATATAAAAGTCTACCTCTCTACGAGGAGGTAGCCCTGGAACGTCGTCGGGGAAGACGTCCGCATACTGATCCACCACTACAGGAAAACTGGGACTCCGCACGTCAACTGCTCCAAGGATGAGGCTAGCCAACTGATGAGTGATGGGCTGTCCTCTCCTCTACGTGAGTCCATCCTGTGCTGCTAAGGCTCCCTTCTCACCGGTGAAGGTGAACCTGCTCCCGTCGGTGCGCATACATCACACCTTGTGCCTAATGTAATCAATCTGAGCATGGACCGTAGATAACCAATCCATTCCCAAGATGACTTCGTAAGGCCTCGACGCCGCTACAAGAATATCCCAGCTGAAGCTCTCACCTCCTAGAGTAAGCTCACACTGCCGGCACCAGTGCGTAATCGTCGAGTCTGTCCCGTAGGAGTCTCTAGCCTTAAGGATCGAGCCAACGGCTCTATCGGAATCTCCGAGCTCCGAACAAGGGCAGCGGCTATGAAAGAGTGACTCGCTCCTGTGTCTATCAGAACTACAACAAGGGTGGAATAGACACAGATCGTACCTTGAATCATCTCTGGCACGCCGTGGTCGTAGGCCTCTGCTGCCTGGAGCTACGCCTGTCTCTGCCCGCCAGCTCCCTGTGGTCGGGGCGGGCCTCCTGGTGGTGGTGGTGGCAGAGCCTCAAAGCGTCGCCCACCACCTGATGCTCGGCCAGCTCCTCTGCCTCGTCCGCCTCCTCCCCGTGGACCGCCACGGTCGACCCTCTGCCTCTGCCTGGGTGGCCCCTCCACCGTCTGCTGCCGTTTGGTACGGCGGTTCGGGCAGTCACGAGCCATGTGGCCCTGCCCGCCGCACTCGTAGCACTGCCTGCCTCTCGGAAGACTGGCTCCGCACTGAGTGCCCTACACTGCTGAGCCAGTGTCCCAAGGTCGTCTGCCAAAAGGCCTGGTCTGCCTGGAACCCTGAGTCATCCGTCGGCTACCTGCTGCCGAAGACTCCGCCACCTTCCGCCCTGCGGTAGGTCTCGCTGTGGACTCAGCCAGGCAGCTCTCGATCAGGAGGGCTCGCTCTAGAACTCCTACCTGGGTCGGGATGCTGAGGGAGATCAGCGATGCCCTGATCTCGTGTCTCAATCCCTGCTCGAAGGTCCGAGCCTGGAAGAAGGGATCCCGTACCATGTATGTCGAGTAGAGAGAAAGGTCGGTGAACCTCACCGCATACTGGGCGACCGTCAAGCTGCCCTGCAGCAGCTGAAGAAGCTCATGGATGCGCACCGCACGGAGGGTGTCCGGGACGAACTCTGAGCGAAAGAGGCTCTCGAAGTCCGCCCAGATGAGGGAGGCCTCATCGTGTACCTGGAGCATCAGGATCCACCATCGCCCTGCTGCTGCGTGCAGTTGGCTCGCCGCGAGGATCACCATGAGGTCTGCTGGTGTCCTCACTAGCCTGAAAACTCGGACGACCGCCTCCAGCCAGTCCTCAGCTGCCTGGGGGTCCGACTCCCCATGGAACCTGGGTGGTCGCTGGCGCTGGAACTCGTGTAGAGCTCCGAGGCGTCGTGCGTCGTCAGCTGCCAGTGCTGGAAGCATCGGAGGCTCGGCGGGTATAGGTACCGCCGGTGCCTCTGCTGTGAATGGGCCCTGTACTGAGGCCTCGCCGCTCGGCGGGCTGTCGTCGCGCTCTACTCTAGGAACCCTAGCTGGCTGCTGTCGTCGGGCCATCCTGAAAAGGAAACAAGTGCGCCACGGTCAGAACATTATACATGGTGAGCTGACACATGTAATCACAGAGAAAACTTGAAACACACATGAAATCAATGTTTTCGTGCATTAAGTCTGAAATCAGAAGTCAAGGTCCTGGTGTATGGACACGTCGGCCGCCGCACCAACACTGGACTCCCCGGACTGATAACCACACCCAATACGCTAAACACTATTGCTTCACATAGAAGAAAGATCAGAGTCTGCGGTAGAACTGACCACCTTTGATACCAATTTGTCACGACCCGTCCTCGGGGCCCGTGCCGTGACTACCCCAAGCCCGCCTTCCATAGGCCAGGGGCTAGCGACTAGCACCAAGGCGTAAATCCCAACAAAAAGGGAAGGCATTTCCTTTGAAAAGTAAACAACCACCACAGAGTAAGCAAGCGGAAAAGTAAACACTGGGTAAAAATGGTACAAGCTGTGCTGAAAGTAAAAGGGGCCGGAAATACAAGCCCAACTCTAAAGTACAACTGATAGGAAAAACAACAAGTGAAAGGGAAAACTGCAGTGTCGAGCCGTCCTCTGGAAGTCCCACCTGAAGGGTGGGTACAAATAGCCTCCACTGCTCCTCGGGTCCACCTGACCGCTCCGAGTACGTCCCGCCCAGTGGTCCACCTCTAGGTACCGTCCTGCTTCGCACGCCTCCACCACGATCAGCGCTGTCCGTCGTCTGCAACCAACACAACGTAGTGAGGGCAAAGCCCGTGCAGGGGTGAGTATAAGCTACTCAGTAGGGACCCCGAGACCCCCGAAGGTCTCCCAAAATCCACAAAGGATAATCCACAAAGGAAAGATACAATCACAATTTAACATCTGACACGGCTTAGGTATATGCCCATACATATACCAAAGTCATCAATTCCCGTTCGGCTCCAACGTCCGAGCCCAAGCACAACCCAGTCCACACAGGAAAGCAAAACTTATACCCACACAGGATAGCTCAACACAATCCACAAAGGAGAGTAAACAATACACCCACACAGGATAGCTCAACACAATCCACAAAGGAGAGTAAACAGTAAATCCAGACAGGATAGCTCAACAAAATCCACAAAGGAGAGTAAATAGTAAATCCACACAGGATAGCTCAACACAAGATTCAGCTCACACAGTTATACTTCTTCGGATGACGATAAAGACGATCACTGATCCATCTAAGTCATCGGACCCACGAAGGATCGATAGGTAACTAACCCTCGCAATGACCCACACAGGATCGGGCCCACACAGGACCTGTAGGCGCTGGCTCACACAGAACCACTAAGCGCGGACCCACACAGGATCGGACCCACACATGATCAGGCCCACACAGGACCGGGCCCACACAGGACCTGTAGCACTGGTCCACGTAGGATCACTGAGTGCAGTAGTCGTCGCAGTCCACTGAGGATCTCTGCACAGTCGTCGCCACAGTCCACTGAGGATCTCTGCACGGTCGTCGTCGGAGTCCACTGAGGATCTCTGCACAGTTGTCGCCGCAGTCCACTGAGGATCTCTGCACGGTCGTCGCTGTAGAAGAAGTAGTCGCAGCCAGCTCTAGGGTTCCCGCACACAGAAAGCTCGTTCGGGAGGGTCCGCTCCACGAGCCGAGAGGCCGATACATCAACTGAAACAATGTCCGAAGTTGATGTATCCAAAAGTTCCGTATCGTCAACAGGAACTCATCGTCGCAGACGGCGCGTCAATCGGACGCCTGGTCTGAGAGTTATTGGCTTTTTCGTCCCAGGGGCCCGGTTGGTTTTTAAGGCAAAAACAACCCGACCATACTCCACCTGCATCCAAAGCTCGGGCGTAGTATGCCAAAAGACCTGTCTCACAAAGAGGAACTCAACAAAGCTGACGGCACGTCAATCGGACGTTCGTGGCTCAAGATATGAGCGTTTCTGCTCCGAAGGCCCGGTTGGTTTCGTGTACGAACCAACCTGACTGAACACAAAGTATTCCAAAACCTTGAGTGCGATATACTGAAACGACCGTCTCGATCCAAGGATCGCGTTGCCGCTGACGGTGAGTCGTTTGGAGGCCCGTAGCTCAAGTTAAGAGCGTTTTAACGAAAACGTCCGAAGACTGGGGGTACGGGCCCGAGCCGACCCGGCCCGACCCCCCCGGGAGTCGGCCGAACCGGGTCGACCCAGTCCGACCCGGTCCGGTCCGGCCAGGGCGCGGCCCGGCCGGTCTGACCGGCCAGGTCCGGTTCGGCCGAGCGGCCGAACGGCCGAGGCGCGCGGGGCGCCGCCCCCGCGGCCTGGTGGTGCCGCGGCCCCCCGCGTGGGGCCGCACTGAGTCATGGACGCGGATTTAGGCGCATCCGAGGGCACCGGACCCGCGCGGCCGTGGGTCCATGGGTGCCGCCACCGCCGCGGCGTGCCGGGGTGCCGCCGGCAAGTTCTGCGGGCCACCGGGATCGCTCTGGTGGTCCGATTCTCTTCCCGTCTGCGCCATCGCTCCTCCCGGGACTCGTTCTTCACTGCGGGATCGTCAAACATCCGTTGCGGCACGTTCCGTCGTCGCCCGTCAAATCCGCACAAAATGAAGAATGGCGGAGGGTAGTCGGCCCGTGTTCGTTTGGCCCGCACCCTCCACATTAGAGATAAACAAACGGGAGAATTTTTTCTAAAAAATGAACCGACAATTTTAATAAAATAAAATTGTTCGTTTGAAACCGGTTCTTTATCTTTTTAAAGAAACACTTACGGGAATAATAAAAAGGGGTAATTCCCAAAATAAATCCCTACCTCGTTGGTCGTCGCGCGTGAGTGTTCTTCTCGGAAATGCTCGTCGCGGAAGAGGGGGATCGTCGCGTCGTCGCAGGAAGGTGTCGCGTCGTCGCGGAAGGGCGTCGCGTCGTCGCGGAACACGGAGTTGAGTAGGCAAACTCAAGCAGCAGATCGAAGATCCGTCGCAGAGGAAGAGACATCGCAGAAGAACGTTGTTGGCGTTGCGGATCACGGCGTCGCGTCGTCGATTTCCTGGTTCAGCATTCTTCTCGTTCTTCGCGTTCTTCACGTTCTTCACAAAGAAGGAAGAAGAAACAAGGATTCTGTCTCAACGAGTAATCCATCAAAAGATTTTGGTTGGTCTTATTTTATTATTATGCCAACACACGAAAACGGGTAAGAAACGACCCATCAATTCATTGAATTAATTAAACGAAAGAAACGGCTCATTTAATTCACGAAATAAACCGCCCAATTAAATGGTCTGTTAAGATTTTAAGAAACGCGCCAGTTGACTTTCATAAAGACGGGTTTTCGCGGGTGCGTTTCTTAGCGGAAAGAAACGGCGGGGCACGTGTTGGCCCCACCTCACAAATATCCTACCAAGGGGGTAGGATATTTCTGGATAGCATCCTATCCGGTTTAAATCAGTTCAAGCCGCCTTTAAGTGGCTTTAAGTGGCTTCCAAGTGGCTTAAGTGAAATAAAATAAAGTTGTCGCAAAATTATTTTATTTCTTAACTTTAAGCCCGAAAATTAAAAACCACACACGAGCAAACGCAACTCCTGAAGAGGCGTTTCTAAGCGAATACCGGCGCTGCGATTTCATTGGAGCCCTCAGAATTCGATTCCGGGCACTGGTTCAAAAGTTAGAAAACCCCGCTCGTCCATTCACTGAACGTACCCGAGCCAAAACTTCGGAAAATGATTCCGGGCACACCGGGCCTCGGAATCAGGTGCCGTCAGAGACTGCGCTCTTGAAAAATTCCAAAGAAAATTAAGAAAAAAATTTCCTTGAAATTTACGGGTCTTTACATTTTTGATATTAATCCAATGGATCACGATATTAGGATTATGTTGTATTGTTATGAAACATTTGAGAATCATATCATTGATAAATAAATTATTTAAAAAACTAGAATTTAGATAATGTTCCGTGAAAAGATATATAAATATGTAAATTTTTATATTCTCTTTCATTTATAGATGATATTCATTATATGAACCAAAACCCTATAAATCTCATTTTCAATAAGCCTTTGATCGAAGGTTTTATAAGAACGTGGTTGGAAAGAGTAATTTACCAAGTGTTGGAAGACATAAACGTCCAATGTTTTGATCACTCAGAAATTTATCGACTATTTTCACCAATATATTTGTTTTTCTTATTAATTAAGTTGTTCAAGATCCCATAAGTAAAACCCATTTCATTATATATAAAATTTGGGTTAGTTCGGTGAAAACTTGTAAAATTCACAAACACCTTGTGAAAAAATGGGAATCATGTGTATGTTATTACCATAACATCACATACATTGATAAAAACATAAAAAAATTATTGTTTTTAGAATTGATTGATCATTATAATTCAATTAATTCAACTGGATCTAACATCGAATCCAATTTTTAGTATACCATAAAACGAAACTAATATGATCAACATCTAGGAGAGATAATTCCCGTCACCTACTCTAAATGGGACATATATTGTGATTTATACCTCCAACTATGTTTATTACACCTCTATTAAAAATCTATTTCAATGTTACACATTAGAAAAAAATATCAGGTCATGATTTTATTCCTATGTTAGTATTCCATGCTTTTAAAATAGTCAATAAAATTTTATCATGAACAATTGACATATAAAATAATTTCATGAATTATTTTTTATCCAAATGTCAATAATTTTCATTAAAAAAATATCAAACCACATTCTTATGGTATTATAAAATATATAGTGAAATGAGAGGATTTTGATGTTTCTTATTATCCTCCACATCATCAATGGAGTGATAAACTCTTTATGATTACCAAGAGTGGAACCCTGATATAAATCATAGGTTTAACCATGTAATAATTTGAATTATATTATAATTATTGGATTTTATACATCTTTTTTCATATATTATTTTTATTTTTGAGTTCTTTATTTTTATTTCACAGTAATAATAAAAGGATCATGTTTTGGGGAACCAATTCATGTATTGATTCAAGCCCTCATTATTCGATTAATTCCCTTCCTCAAGAATATCTTTTATATGAAAAATATCTATTAATTAATTACATATGAACACCCTTATGATATTTTACTTATATTCCATGGGAACATGCCCCAAAAGATATAAATCCAGATAATTTTTTGAGTTATATATATGATGAAATTAATAGTTCATGTTTTGATATTTTACACAAATAATTAAATATTTGACAATAGATGGTGAATCGTTTTTTGCGATTTTGACTAAACGTTAGTTGGTATAATAATAACAAATCACTTGAAAATATTATTTTAAAAGTTAAAAATTATGAATTAAATGAATTATCCAATTACACCAAGGTTATAATAGATTAGAATCAAGTGAATTACTAGGGGTGATCACACTTTTGAAAAACCATTCAATTCCCTCACATTAAATTTCGTATTTCTTCTTCTTGACATGAATTTGAACTCAAAATTCTTCTGAAAACATATATTTTTCTATCAAAAACTTTATTTTTATGATATTTAACTATGTATCCATTGAGATATTCAAAAATATTCCTACTATACTACAAAAATTCTCGTAAACAATTTATTTTCATGTATTTAGTAGCCTCATAAAATTATGTCACCATTTATAGGGTGGAAATTCAAAAAAATTCCCTTTTCATCATTCAAAAAATATTTCTTTATTATGTCATTTTAAAAAAAATATAGTTTTCCCTTTCCTTATTTCATTTATTCATGTTTTTTTATCTCATTCCCTTTTTATTTCATACTTTCACTCTGTAAGTTAGTCTTTTTTTATCCTTTTCATGTGAATTTATAAAAAAATAATGAAATCTATAATGCACTTAAATTTAGTTTTTAATTAAATAATGAAAATAAAATCTAATTTATATACATTATAAAATTGAAAACACTATCAACTTACACCATAATTCAACCAGGGTTTGGAAATCTTAAAATATTAGGGTACCCATTATGGAAGCTCAATAGGACTCAAACCTACCCAAAGTTAAACTATAAAAAATCAATACTGGATATTTTAGGATATTAAAACAATTGAAAAAAATATAGTGAATTGTACCACCCTATGTGAATTTACACCCATATAAGGTAGTTAACATTTGGCTATGATCGATCCTCACACACCTGATAAAAAATTACATTCTGTTTGTAATTATAATTAACACAAACACCTCTAGAAGTTTTATATAAAGTGATTGATCATGAAACCCTAAGTTATTTTAAGGACATTATTAATTTTTTTTTAATTTTAATTTTTCTATTGATGGAGTAGTGAAAGAATATTAAAATTATCCTCTTAAAAATATTACATTTTAGATTACCTCAAATGGATTATTATTAATAATATGATTACAACGATCCATATAGATTATTTTAGAAATAAAATATGTTTAATTTGGTAATCCCGTAGAGAAACAGTTCAATATTAATAATATAATATTTAAAATTATTGCACACATGTTTCCCTCCCCACCATATTAACAATAAGCACATAATTAAATACTTCTCATGGGAATTTTCCCCATAGATCTTGGTATAATGGATGATGGATTTGGTGGTTCTTTTGAAGATAAAACTCAACGTCCACAAATTAATGGACAGAAAACATGGTTCAAAATACAGAAAATCATGGGCACAAGAAATAAACACAATCAAGGTGTACATTAGGTAATCCTTTATCCCTTCAAATAAATGTTCAATAATATACGGGATGAAATCAATACACTATTAAAAATATTATACTAAGATTAAGGAATATTTATTGGGAAGTTTTTTAAGAAGAACCCAATTTTAAGCAAAGTAATTTATAGAAAAATAATAATTTTACATGTTAATAACAAACAAAGAAATAGATAAAAGAAAATTCAATAAATCATAATAATAAATTTTATTACTAGTGAATAGATATTCATACAACCCATGTACTGTCCAAGAATTTCCTAAATCTTATTCCGAAACCAAAAACATGCCTTGAGGATGTGGGGATTGGGATTCATAAAACCTCTAGTTCTACTAGTCCACACAATTAAAAATCCAGGACATGAATACATAAGTGGAATAATTTGAAAACACTATTAGATAAATCATGATGCATGGTTTCGTAGAATTAATATTATAACAAATTTCTAATCCAAACGTTAAAGGTGATGTGTATTTTTTTACACTTCTTATTGATACCGATTAATCTCCCCTAAAAGATCATAGTTCTAATTTCAGTATAATCCTTAAAAACTCATCTTCCCAACCACTAAAAAATGAATATAGAGATAAAAAAAGAAAAATGGTATAAAATTTATCATTTAGAATTCCCTTGATCATTTTATTACTCTTACATTTCCACTATAATATTCATTAACCATGAAATAATTTGACAACCATTTTGGTAAAGGTGTAATAAATAATTTTAAATAGTTATACGTTAACATTAATCTCTTAGATATAGTCAAGAAAATTTCTCACTACATAAATTTTCTATATGATCCTTGTACCCACTGGTGATGACTAAAAGTTAATTACATAGAAAACCCTATAAGGAATTATTTATCATTGATACAACATTCATTTCTAACTTGTAATAAGGATCCATTAAAATTTATATTTTGATTCATGATTGGGGATACATTATTTTTTAAGGAAATTATTTATATATGAACCTATATTAATAAAAATAATCCCTTTATATGTACATTTTCATAGCTTTAAGAGATTAAACAAATCATAATTGTGTTGAAATTTGTAAAATATAGTATTACACACTCTATTAGAGAGACTAAAGGAATACTCATATGAGTGATTAATTTAATCTTCCCTGATGTATTTTATATCGTTTTTTTGGAAGATACATGTACCCATGTACATACACCTCTAATTCTTAGATCTTAATTTTTTAAAATTATGAAAACAAATTCATTAATAATCAAAATGAGACATTTTCTAGGGATTTTGTGAATGAAAAGTCAAGAATTAATATTCTTGATGTAATGGATTGCACAATTTATGATTACCATATGATTTTTTTCTATTTTTTTTAATTTATTCCAAATAATATCCACACAACATTATTTCATTAACCCTCATTCTAATAATTCTTCATTTTCATAATTTTTTTTACTTTAGGTTTTAATTCATGTTTTAGTTGTTGTAGAGATTTTGAAGAACATAATTTTTTTAAATTTTTATTGATGAGTGAATTCTTCATAAGGTACACATTACCATTTATGATTTTTTATATATTATTTCTATTAATTAACTTTATATAGATAATAATCATGATTATATGGATAAGGTCAATGACCTCAACTCCCCCCTCCCACTAATACCACCCTCAATATAAAAAACCTCATATAGTATTTGAAACACTTCAACCTAATTTTAAATATGCCTATAAAGTGGTTGTTGAAAAATTAAATGTTTTAATAAATAATAACCTCTCCCAATATTATGAATTAGAATTATTTCACATTTTTGGGAGAGTTTAAAAAGTCGATATTGTAGTAATTAGCCAATTTTCCAAGGATTAGCTAATTTATTTTAATACTTCATAATAATTTTAGAATATTATGTTTTGACCATTCATCAAGATCAAGGTTAGATAAATACCACCCTCGTTGGAAGGGAAAAATAGATTTGATAAAATTATTATTAGTTGAAATTTTATATCCTATATCTCATAGATAATTATTTATTTTAATGAAAATTAGGAAAATGAAACTAAAATAATGTTATATTAAAATGATAAGAATAGCTTTTTTCTTACATATCTTATTTATTACCATAAAAATAACCAACCCATGCAAAAAAAATTAATTTAATCAGAAAAATTGATAAAAATTATAGAGAGATTGGATGTTAAGTCTCCTTTATTTTACGTTGTTGGAAATTCGAGTTGTTTTCAAATCCATATAGCCCTTAGAGAACAAGAAAAACTAAATTTACCTAAATATTCATAACATTTTCATACTGTAGGATAAAATTTTCTCTATATAATTTATAATAACTAGCTGTAACACACATATATATTAAACCATTTTACATGAATATTCATTACCTATCATATAAATCAAAACCAATAAATTATAGGTTTAATGTCTATAGATATCAGATATATAACCAACTAATATTAAAAACATTCATCAACATCTACCACAAATACTCTCCATACATAATTCTATTATAGACATATTAAAAATAATACACGTATTCTTTTCCTTGGTATTGGAAACAGAATGAAGACATAGATCGTTTTCATAGAAATGGGTGAACAAAATAGATATCATTCAAATATCTTACGCAGGACTAATATAAACATGTAGGTGTGTTCATATAATCTAGGTACCTAAAAATAACATAAGGAAGTCATACCAAATAAAACATGGTTTATAAATCATGAATCATGAAATAAGGATTTGATATAACATGTAAAATAATGAAGAGTCATGTGATGTCATTGGAAAATTATCCTAGTTCCTGAAAAAATTATATAAGAATGTGTTATAATAATTATATTTTTAATAAAAATGTCTCAAATTCTCGAAAAATCATTTCATATGTCAAAACTCACATTTGATACCTTTATCGCATATTCCATATAATTCCCTAGTGAATTTGGTTCACTTCATATTCCCAAGCACATAGTGAATTAGGAACACTCATCAGTCCCATATAAGTAATCTTTGGATTTATAAATCACTACTAAATTCATTATAGGGCTATATAATTTCAATCCCACTCAAAAAATAATGAATAATTATTCATAAGTGTGTCATAAGAGAAAATTCATACTTCTTTCATATCTTAATTAAATAGTGCGGAAGAAATTTGTTTCATGAAAATTTATATAAAACATGATAATAATTTATCCAAGGAAATAGTTGGATTCATTTATTTGATAATATCCCATAGGGAAGAATAATAAACATTAAATGATTTTGACATAGATAAAAAACTGTTGAATAATATTATATAACTATTTGAAAAATAATTAGTAATATCCTATACAGTTTTAATAACATTTATTTTAAAGAGAAATAAATTATAAATAAATGGTTTAATTAAAATAATGATAAATTAATTAAAAATATATTATATGAATAATGAAAACATAGAATGTATGTGTAATGAACCATATTCTATCAACCTTCCACGTAACATAAACAGGTCCTCACAAGCACTATTGCAAAAAAAAAACTTATCAAAATTAGAGTGCTTTCACAATTAAGTAAAAATAAATAAGTAAGGTAATATAACTAATAATATATAATGGTGTCCGAAACATTGGAACACTATTCTAAATAAAAAAATAGATTCAATTAAAAAATTATTAAACCTAATGTAATAAATATAAACAAATAAACTCAGTTTTAAACATTCAATATCACGATGAATAAAAAACATGTTAATTAATAAATATTATCCCAAATTAAAATATATCTAATGGAATTGGTTGATATATAATCATCCCAAAATAAACTATAATCCCAATACACTAAAAAAACACCGTCAATTGATCCAATGTAAGAAATACATCGAAAATTTTCCATCTGGAGACCAATGAAAACATAATCTAACAAGAGATCATAACCTAGGAATATATCACAAAAAAATAACATTTGCACACTCATAAATGTATCTATATAGTATGTGAGTTAATTTTTTCCCTTAGTATTTATCCAAATTGTTTATTGAATATATTTTAAAAAACATTTCAGAAATCCAAATTTGAACAAAATTTTAATAATATGATTACATATGATAATATATAATGTAAACTAGTACCATAATTTCCTCCCTTATAAAATATACCACCCTTACTATGTAAATAAAAAGTTGAACCTCAAGTTGGAAATTAAAATTCTTTTAAACCTTAATAAAAGGTCTTCTATGATTAAGAAAATGAAACAATGTAATTCTTCTCATGTAAAAAAACATTCTAAAACCCCTTTTCATAACCTATAATGTAAAAAAATTTAAAAAAACAACTATTTTGGAGATTAAAAAATATTCTAGAAATATAAAAATAAAGCATAAGTTTCCCTCTCATTTTAAATCCTCTTATAAAATGTGATTATTTTAAATTATATTTAAAATAAACTAAACCATCAAAAAGAGTGAAAAATCAATTTAGAACCATAACATAAATAAAAAATAGAATTAATAGACAAATAATATGAAAATATTATTGTGAAATGAAGATGACATTATGGGGATAAAAAAATACAATAATTTTTGAATTCCCATGATGACATGATTAAAAAAAATTAATCATTATTGGAAACTCATTTGGTTATAATATGATAGAATTCATGATATTCTCATGAGGAACCAATAATAAAACTTTGTTGTTATCCTAAAACAAATATCCTCCTAACTCACTCAAAAGTATCATAATTGAGGGAACTCTCCTATAGAAGGCGTGGAATACACTAAATGACAATATCCATTACAATATAATAAACTAATCTAGAAAAAATACAGGTCTCTCACCCAGCAACCAAGTGTTCCCCTAACATAACCCATCTACAGGTGAGTAAAATGAACAACTCATAGATTGTCACATCTATCAATAGTAAAAAATAAAAATTAATATATCACCACAACTCAAACACCCTATCAAGAACCAAGTTAATTCACAATTATACAAGCATCAAGTCTCACAAAAATCTATCACCTATAAATAATGTGTTATATAAATCATAACAAATAGGTGAATAAAAACATGGGTTCATAATCATCAATAAAACCATCTTTCAGAAGTTTATATCTAGTCTTTTAAATCAAAATTCATAAACTATGTTAAAAACCATTCCTTTAAAACCAAACCATAGAAAAACATTTGGAAATAATTTTAAAAACACACTTCCTTGGAATCATCATAAAATGAAATATATTTATTTTATTTTGATAAACCATTTATAAACCTGGGATACCATATTTTGAAGACAAAATAATGATAAAACACATAATATTCACTAAATTAATTTTAAAAGAGCCACTTTGGAATTTTTATAATCATTTTTTATGCATAAATCATTATTATCGAAATATAAAACTTGAAACCAATTTAAAACTCTTCCTTCCCAATGCTTAAAACATTGAAGAAATTTTAGAAATGCCAAAATCATATCACATATATTTATTAATTTCAAGGGAAAAAATATAAAACCAAATATTCTATTTATAATTTAAATAAATAGAATTTAACAAAACACCTACCTCAAATCATTATAAAAACTCACCATCAATGCTGGAAGAAAAACCCTAAAAGGAAAAAACCAATATAAGCTCTAAAAAACCAAAACCCTATGATTAGGTAATCTAAAACCCTAGTTTCAACCACCATGACCATTAAGGTTCATGAGAGAGGATAAAACCAATATGAAATATAATATGGGATCATATGAGGATAAAAATTAAGAGTTACATTATAAATCTGATTGAAATTCAATAAGGGTCTTCTAATCTTGGAGAATAATATCATTGATCATACATATCATTGAATATAAAATATTTGTATAAATTAGGATATGTAAAGATAATAGGGTGTAAATTTTAGTAAAAAACATTAATTTTAGGAATTCAATTTCAAGTAATCTCATATTGTTTGGTTGTATAGTATACCAAAGTATATATAAAAACATGTGCATCCTATTGGAATTGACAAAAAACCCTTTATATGGTTTCCCATAAATATTCTATAAACCATGTGAAAACTATATGCAAGTCACTAAAGGAATAATCCCTAAGGTAAGGTTCAATAACATAGTTACTCTTTATAGTGAAGTACCCATCTCCTAACATTGAAGCCTCTCCATATGTAAGAGTAAAACACACAAATAAAGGTACTCCACATGATTTCTACAATATTTCACTAATCATTCACAATGAATAAACTATAATACCAATACATGAGATTCATTTGTATGGTTTCCCCTTACATACAAGTCATTTATGATGATCTGAGGTTAATTAATGTACTACAAATATTGGTGGATGAATTATTTGGTGAATTTAACCTATATGGAATTTTATGGTCCATATCCACTAAAATATAACTCTCCCTCACCCGGTATGAAAAATAAAGGAGTAATAAAAAATTTGAACGAATTTTTTGTAAGTTTTAGTCCTATTGTGTGTAACTAAACCTCATATATTCATGTCATGTTCTGATAACTATATTATCACAATAATCGTAATGTAATTACAAGGGTAAATTTTTGTCCTTGAATATTGTATTTATATTTATTCTAGTACAATATAAGGGAAATATTGATCCATGAACAATTGTATAGTGATAGAAATAATAATGTATTTTTTTATAATAGAACCACTAGTCTGTATTAAGTTAATATTCTCATGAGTGTGAACAAGATCTTTGAAATATTTATATATGCATCTACATACAATAATATCATCTTCTTCATAAATCAAGGAAATTAAATTCTATATAAATATAACTAGAATATAATGTATTCCAACCATCCTCCTCAAGCATCTAGAATGATCAATGTGATCCTACAATCATGAACATACTCTTATGTTTGAATGCACTTTAAAAAATATATATCAGATGATTAGAAATATAAGCATATTAATATGGAACTAATAATCAAGAAAATTAATAATAGTTAGTTGATATTCTATTTTACTTTATATTTACTTGATATAGTAGATTAGAAAACTATTAAGAGTGACACTTAATCAATCCTCAATCACTAATTAGTAGTCATGCACAATTTCCATTCTTCATTTTCATATTTTATATTTATGTAACAATGTAAATAATATTTCTATAATTTTTTGGGTAAAATATCCTTTAATTCCCTATAATTGAATTACAATTGGTCCAAAACTCCAAATCATTTCTATATATTTATTATAGTAATTAATTTCGTATATTTCAATTTAAAATTACCATAAATATTACTCCAATAAATTCTCATTCAATTATCCATGATTATCAACTTAAATCATTTCTTAACCAAAAACTTATGATGTTTATGTATTTTAATTACCTCAATAATCATTGAATTTAAATTAATGATGTCAATTACTACTCAAAATTTTATTAAGGAGCTAACCCTTATGAAACTCCATTAATTGATCTTATTATAAGTGTAAAAATGATTCTTATAGTTTCTATGTAGTTCTTTACCATTATTGATTTTTCAATTTAGATAATATTTTTTAAACGTAAAATAACTCTTTAAAATTCATTATGAACATTATTATTATATCAAAGACACTTATTATTTTTCAAAAGACTCTTACAAAATTTCAAATCACAGTTATGATTTTAAACTTTAATTATTTTTAATCATTAAACTAAAAATGAAACATATAATATTCATGATGAATATTACAAAAATTCAAAATGGCTTCAATACATTATTAATTGACTATTATTCTTTTAGTTTGAGTCTTATATTATTTTATAATGACTCTTACACAATATAATTCTCTCTTATACAATTTAAAATGACCCATATGGTTGTTTCATGAATCTTAATTCTCTATTCTAGATTTGAAATGAAACTTACATATTCTAGAATAACTCTTGCAGTCTTTAGGGGCTTCATTACATTTTTCAATTCTACCACCCATCAAACTAAAACATAATCTTATGAAAGAGTCAGATAACTCTTACAAAATAAAACATTGAAAATTTAAATTGATCTATAAATTATATAACTGTTTGAAATATTCCAAAAACAACCTCAAACAACATTAGTGAGTTCAGTTAAACACAAAAACGTTATTCAAAATAGTTAAATATTATTTAATCTGGGTTGAAAACTTGTAAAATATTATTCATCAATTCCATTTGCTACATAAAAATCCAACTTTAGATTTGTTTTCAAACTCAATAACTCATTCAAATAAATATTAGGCCACAACCGTTTTCAAATAGAATAATATTAACACAACACCACTGTAAAAAATAAAAGTTTTTATAAAATACCATCACACAGTGATAAGGAATTTTTACCCAAGTGACATATATTCTCTCTCACTCAATATAGAAACTCATTCACATTTTTACACCCTTTTACACATAGTCACAACTCTAGAATTACAATGTACAAATACTCATATCTATTTAAAAATTCTCCCCATTTGACTACATAATCCAAATTATAGTGGGGTTCTCTCACAAAATCCCTCAAGTAGGATGGAAATTCTAAAACTAATTAATAATTAATAATGTCTCAAATCTATCAATGTGAATTTACTAAGTGATGTTATCATCATAATTATCTCTAGAAGGAATTATTTCCATCTTTTTATCCACATTACAAACCATCTATTTGATAAAGTGAAATCAGATATCAATGCTCTCAGACCTATATTATTTCACTACATTTTTAGAGAGATCATTTTCAATTTTATTATCATAAGGAGTTCTCATTGGTTTCTCAATATTCAACCATAATCTTTTAAGTTTTTACTTTATCCAGCTCATATGGGTACACACACTAGTAATAGCCACATATTGTGCTTCTTTGGTAACATATGTCACTAAATTTTACTTTAAATAGTTCTATCTAATTCATCATTATAAAAAAGAAAAAATATCATAGAAGTAGTTATTTTTCATCACAAACAGCATTATAGAGAGCATTAGTAAAACTAGATAGATTTAGGTTCTCACCCCTTTTATAAATCATACCAAAATTTAAGGTTCCCTTGATATACTTGAGAATTTGTTTGGCATCCATTAAATATGATTCTTTAGGATAACATTGAAACATATAACATAGAGTCTCTGCATATAAAATATTAGTTTTGTTCGTATCAAGATAAATTAAGCTACTAATCATTATTATAAAATATTTTTATTTACACATTATCCTTCACCATGATAACCAATATTTATCCCAACCTTTATGGGTTTTGAAACTCATTTGGATTATTCTATTCTAATATTATTCAAAAATCCATTTGCACAATTTTCATTGTAACATAAAATAAATTTTTCTTTTCGAATAAATTGAAATCACAAAAAAAATTTCAATTCCATGATCAGAGACATCTCAATCCAATTATTCATTTATCTAGAGAATTATTTTTAATAAATAACATTTTTATTTTTTTAATATTATCACCAATATAAAAAAATTACAATATGAGTTTCTAATTCCACCAAACCAAATAATGGTCCCTATAAACCATTCCTTCATTAAATTTATTCTGTCTCAAGTATCCATTCATTTTTGGTACTAATATCTAGGAGACTGTTGTATCCTATATTGAGCCTTCTTTATCAATTTAACAATTGATCAATTAGGGTTAAAAAATTATTCATGCTTCTTAATGTATACTTCTTCTTCTAGATATCTATTTAGAATGGAGTGGTTTATATCCATTTGATTTATTTTTTATTTCTTATGATTTGAAAATTCTATGTACATTCTTACGGCCTCTAGTCTTTCAAAAGGTGAAAATTTCTCTTCAAAACCAGCTCCTTAAACATGTGAATATCCCTTGTATAAAAACTGTTTCTTTTTCCTTGAGGATTAACATTTATCATTATGATTGTTTTATGTATATCCACATATTTTAAATCATATTTATATAATTTAGTATAGGGATAACATCCTAGGATTAATTTACCTAAATCAAATCATGTTCATCATTTATAGAAATTAACTATTTTTTCTTTTTTACAGCCTATGCAATAAGGTGTTCCTCAATTTATGAGATAAAAGCAGTTTGGTTGTCAAGAATCAATCTCCTTCTGGTCTGAATTAGTGAATTATTATATCGCAATATATTAAATTCTTACAAATGATTCTATATACTTTTCAACTTCTAGTTTTTAAATTTAGTATCCCCTTCTTCGTTACTGATCTCATCATATACTATTATCATCATGTGGTTTATTTCAAGATTTTACACATTATTTTTCTCATAAACCTACTCAAGGACTTTAATAGAATCTTCAAAATCATATTCATTTGAAACATTAATTTTGTGTTTATTATCAATTATTTTTAACTCATAATAGTTTATCACCCATTTAATGATATTATTATAGTTTCTTTGTCCTATTATATTGAATAAATATCCCGAAAATATACCTTCATCAACATTCTCATCAATCATTCTGAAATATTTGTTCTTATTATCACTAATAAGTGACTACCAAATACATTAATGTAGTAAAAATTTATTTATTCATATAATAAATATCATAATACGTTAATATTTATTTTATTTAATGGACCCTATTTTAGATATACACACCATATCATACCGCCTATCTCTAGTAAAACATTAAGATGTAATACTCTACTAGAATAGTTCTCCCTATCTCAAGCAATCTTATGTTATTTATTTTTGATACTCTATTTTAATGATGTGTATAAGTATTAATATACTTATGATTGATTACATGTTTGTAAATCTTTTACTGAAATTATTTTCGTCTAAAATACATACCATTAAAAAATATGAACTTATTGATACACATCCCAGATTCTTTATCAACTCTTCTCAGGAAGGATTTAAATATTTTCACTACTTCTAATTTATGTTTATTGAACACCACATTAGTCATTATAATATAAAATTAGTTAATGATATCAATTAAATTACACTTTGATAGGATTTTTTCCCCTTTTCCCCACACAAATCTGAATCTATAAACTTAAATTTCTATATGGTGGATATTTCCACCTTTTTAATGAGAACAATGTGTCATTATTTCCTTTTAGAAAAATTAAAAGATGTATTATATTCCTATTTTGGGATTAGGTGTGTCTATTATCATATATCCCTTAAAAATATAATGTAATTTATTTGAAATATTTGTCTCAATTTTTTATGTGATAACTTGTTTTGCTCTTTTTAGCTTTTATAAAAATATATTCTTGAGTCACCAATTTAAAAATGGTTACCACTTTTTAATTAAAATATAATGATAAAATTCCCATAATGTATCTTCTTGATGAGGAATTTTTTTACAATAATCTCATTTCCTTCATCATAATGTTGGCTCGAACAAAATAAGTTATGTTTAATGACATAAATAAACAAGATATATTATGAATTAATCTTTTAGATACCAAATTCAATAGCTCAAATTACATTTATCATTATATATCCTTCGTTATCAATTATAAAAACACCATAATTTTTTTAATTAATATTATTAATGATCATAGTGACTCCAATAATATATCACGATCATTAAATATTAAGAATATATGGTTTTTCCACTTTCTAGCTTTAAAAGACACTTCAATAATGAGTGACATTTCTATTTTCATACTTATCTATGTATTATTTCCTTCATAAACATATTGATTTTTTCCTATAATCATATTCATACATTCCTCATCATTGGGACCATACTGGTCACACCTTTCATATATCACTTCAAGGCACTTGAATTTGTATTGGATTTCTAACTGAGATAAATATTTGTTAAATACTTGCTTATTCTCAAACTAATTCCCCTTATTCAATATATATATCTTTGTTTATTATTTACATCTATCATTCAATGGAAGAGATACATTTTTTCAAGAAAACATATATTTTATTCCAAAAAAACTCCACCACACTAACAAAAACTTTTAAAAATATTTCTTCTTTGAAATAATGGATCTTGTCTATAATCTACATATTGTTGTCTTGGTACTTTTCTAGATTCCATATTCATTGGTTTTTGGGAATATTTCCTTATAAATATTATTTCAATATTTTTGGATATAAAATTTATACTTTGAATGTATTTCTTACCCCATTATTTGTAATATTTACATTTATAACCTAAACTATTAGATGAAACAAATTTAACATTTTATGTTATAGGTGTAGTTTTTAACTAATTATATATACAACATTTATCAATAGGATAAGATAACATATCACTTATTTCAAAATATTTTTCATAATCATATCTCATTTTTTATAAGGTATTCTCATAATTAATAACAATTTAATGTTTCATGTTTATCTCATTTTATTTTTCTAGACCTTTATTCTTAGCCCCCTTCAACATCATATCTCGGTCAACAAATTCTACATTAACTAGTTTAATTAATTAACATATTCACTCTATTTGTTAGGGAATTAATATTTATATCTCTTTATCTTCAGAAACTCATTCATCTTGTATTTTTATTTCTTCATTATATTTTTTGTTTCTATCATAACACACTTCATGATTTTCTATTAGTATGAATTCAATCTAGTTTTGTTCTCTCTTTTACTCAAAAATTGATATTTATTAATGTATTTCAATGTAATCCATGAAAGTAATTTAATTATAACACAATCCTCATCATACATACTACTTGAGTTATATTATTCATCTTTATAATTACTTGGTGTACTCGTAATTTTTCGTAATTTATTTTTATCCCTATTCTCATTAAAATTATTAGTCTTTTTATAAATTATACCCCATTTCTTTCTATGTGTTATTTCATCGACCTCCTCATCATTATACTACACACATTTCTTTCTCATAATAATAATATAAATATTTCAAATTAAACCACACTTAATGTAATTCAGTGAATTTTTTTGATTTTACTCAACCTTACCCTTTTATATTTTTAGAAATAAGGGAAATTATTATTCAGTTTTTATCATTTTTCTCATCATATTCTAATTTTCAATTGGAATCATCATCATCCTATTTAATCGTGAGGTTTTAAATGAATTTCAAATCTATTTCATATATAAACATTTTCTTAATCATGGATTCTTTCTTCATTTAATAATTGAGGAGTGGGTTATGTAATTCATTTAGGGAAAAGTTACCCTTCTCATCTACGGTTAATATTATTATATCAAACCTATAGGTAAAATGTTTCATTATTTACTAGATAACTATAGACTTTTAAAAAGTATCACCAAACCTCTGGGGATGAATCATCATCTCATTTACCCTTTCGAGTCATCCATATACTATCTCATCTTTAACCATTATGTTTTCTTAAAACTTATCTCTCCATATTTTTATATTGGAATACATAGCTTTAACATTTTCCTTATACAATTTTTAAAAAAAATGTCCCATATTTTTCTTGGTTAATTTTAATCCCATTACTTTTTTATGCGCTTTTTTAAAAAATGATCAAAAACTTGTACTTCTACATCATCTATCTACATTTAGATTTCTCTTTAACACAAATTTAATGGAATAATCTCTTCTGAGTGGTAAAAAACTATGTATCACAATATTATTAACTTTTAGACCTTTTGATAAAATATAGGTAGGTGTTCTATTACTCAATCCATGAAATTTCCTACCATATAAGACTGAGACACTGATGATTCTGATAGAAATAATATTCCAAATTTATTAAAATTTGATCATATATGAAACATGGTTTGTTATAATACCACTTGTATTTCCTATGTATGTTAATGTACCATTACGAAGGGGGGATGACATAGTCGTACAGTTTTAAAATTTATTTTGTGACATAAACCACTATGAAATTTTAATGTCCAAATCCACTAAATTTAGACACTCCATCAACTTTTATATAATAGAAATTTAAAAGACACATCACACAAGTATTTTTTAAATGGTTTGGTCCTAATGTGGGTATATAATATATTATGTGTTCGAACCATGTTTTGAAAAATAGAGTATCACTATAATTTTCAAGTGATTATAAGAGAGGTGAAGTGTTATTCCTTGACTCTTGAAGTTCTATCTATACTAGTATGAGATAAGGATAATATAAATCCTTGAATATCTATAGATACACAATGATAATAAGAGTTATGATTATACTAGATCCACAAGTATGGAAAAAGATCCTCTACCACTTATTATGAATATGATGTTAAATAAATTTCAATATGTCTCTACATATAAGAATAATATATTCTTCTTGAGGCTATGGTTTCCAAATAAATATCACCTAAATCGAACACACAAAGGCCTTCTTCCTCAAGCATTCATAATGATAGAAGTGTTCATGAGAGCACACACACACACCTATTCATTCTTCCTCTTCAAACAAAATACACACGATCATAAAAAATAGTTAGATCATGACCCAACACCAATAATAAATTGTTTTATTAAGGTTAACTTGAACTTCTCTTCTCTATATTATTTCTTAAAAATAACATTTCAAGAGATTTTTTATAGCATGGGAACAAAAATAATCAATAATAAATCACGCCCAATTTTCCTTATGAATTTTCACATTTTATATTCATGGATTTATTTTAATATGATTCTCATAAATTTATATGGAAAATACCTATTAATTATTAGTAATTGATTTAGCACTATAGAGATACTCCTCACAATTTCCCATGATCGACTACAATAATGAATTACAAATATTTGAATTTAAAATTTCCATAAATATTTCTCTAAATTATTATCATAAAATTCTATATAAATCTTGACTTAAACTGGTTCTTGAACAATTACTTATGGTTTTTCTTTGATTTGGAGTCTAGTTATGTCACTACCCCAAATTCACTATTTAATGGTGTTTTCATTGATGTTTTTATGAAATTGCCTCTAAATATTTTTAATTTCATAAAAAATTTAATAATTTTCCCCATCCAATATTCTCACATATCCCACCCCCACGGGACCTCACTTCCACTCCCCTTCCCCCAATGCTTCCACTACCAAACTAAGCTAATCACTTCTCCCAGATCCTTCTTGATGTTTCTCCTAACTAGGAACCCATTCCCCATCTTCATTCCCCAACCACAGTTACATAACTCATAAATCCCAATCACCTCTCCCCTTACCTATTCACTTCCCCTTCTCGGTTGATCTCGCCACTACTCCCTTTCCCCTTTCCATCTCTCCTAATCAATTCCTCACACCTTCTCCTGATAACCTCTCCACAAATACTCTGAATTCCCCCCTAATCCCTCACCAATCCCCCCCCCCCCCCCCAACTGTCATTCCACAATCCCTAGATCACTTAGAATTCCTTCCCCAAGCCCTCACCACCCCTCCTGGATTCATCCCCTCTAATCCTCTTTCCCTTCCACCCCTTTCTTCCTATACATTTTTCCCTCACTGATGAGGCCTTGATATTGAGTCATTGAGCCCTCGTTTTCTCTCCCAAGCCCTCATCCTTGACTACATGGTATTTGAAGTACCAAAGTATCAAATAAAAACATAGATGGGAGTTTGAATTAGTTTTAAATCATTTAAAAATTTAAAACATCTAGAAGAATAACCCATAAATCATATTAAAGTTCATAACATGACATATTTTAGTAAAAACTCGTGCATGTAAAAGTAGGAAAGAAATTAAATCACACAAGATTTACAATGTTTGGTCACAGTGTGATTTCAAACATCCCTTCCAAATCCACTCTTTAGGATCTATGTAAATGCACTGTAATGAATATGTGAATTCAAAAATTTTCAACTCCTATTAGACACCTACTATGTACAGATAGGAATGATTATAATTACTCCCATTAGTTTATTATGTTTCCTTATAATAAATTTGGCTCAAAAAATAATATTAAAATCAAATAATTCTTCTCCACAACACCCCTTTCGAAGCCACAATTTGATGAAAATGGGTCCAATTGCATCATTCCGATAAACATGGTCCAAGAGACTTAGTATTATATACCTATTCTCAATATTCACATCTCAAACACTTATAAATTTATAAATCCAATACTTCTCAATCTAGTATCCCTCAGTTCAACAATAAAAACATTTAGTAGTCTAATCTTCTTATGAGATCTCTATCTGGAAATAAACTCTTACTCTTACTCTTACTCTACAACACTCTACCTTTTAATCACACAAATAGTTTCATCTATGATGGTATTTTATATCTATTTATGGGTACCCAAAAACATAAAATATGGGAAAACCCCATTTCCTACGTATTCAAATTCACTAAACCAAAATTTCACTAACATTTGAACATTATATTTGACTACATCATACCTTATACACTCTTGTAATGTATTCTAGAAAAATATTTAATTCTATATAACAACATCTTGAATCCCTAACATATGATCAGAAAAAAAAGATTTCAAAAATAGTTTTTTAGAAATTTTTAGTATGATTTGGAATTTTTAATTGAAACTTAGTCTGATTTGACTTTCTAAAAAAACTCTGTCCAATTTTATTTTCTAACTAAAACTCGATCCAATTTCACTTTCTAAATGAAACTCAGTTGGATTGAAATTCTTCATATCAAACTGATCTGACTTTCTTCCCTAGCTTAGTCCAATCTGAAATTATTCTTCAGCTTTAGTCCGATCAAACTTTAATCCACAGCTTCAGTCTCATCTGACTTTCTTCCTAAAACTCAGTCTGATTTGAATTTCAAAAAGTAACTAAATAGAATTTTTAACATTATCTGATGAATACACTAAACAAATCATAAATTATTAAAATCCCATATTCAATAACTCAGACATTGTTCTAATACCTTCTATGTCAATTAATTCAAGATCTAAGGAATTATTCCCCAGTTTTCAGAACCAATAGAATATTTAAATAGACCTTCAACATTATCCATTACATAAAAATATTTTATAATGAGAGTTTCCATGATTTATGAGATAATAAATATCAGAGAAGAATACTATAACATAGGGTTATAATGTTTTCAAAATATATTCCTCAGCATCAGTCTTATCTAACTTTCATCCGCAGCATCAGTCTCATCTGACTTTCATCCTCAGACTCAGTCCGATTTTAATTTATAACATAAACTAAATCTAATTTTCTACATTATCTGATGACTCCACTAAACAACTCACAAATCATTCAAATCTCATATGCAATAACTCAGTCATTCTTTTAACATCTTCTACATCTAGTAATTCAGGATCCGAGGAACTATACCCCAGTTTTCGGTACCAATATAATATTTACAAAGACCTTCAACATTATCCATTACTTCAAAATCTTTTATAATGAGAGTGTTCATGATTTATGAGATAATCAATAGAACAAAAGAATAATATAACATAGGGTTATAGTGTTTTTGAAATTTATAAATCCTGAAATCATATTCATTATTCAACCTCTTTAGAAACATTTTCTCTTCCTCACTCAACATTGTATAACTCTTTAACAACCATGGTGTGGATTGAATCTTGAACTCAATATTGATAAACCTAATACAGAAAGTACTTTCGGTCAACAAAATTATCATTCTTGACAACTTCTATGAATAATTATGCTTAGTATGATTCAATGTGTCCATAAAAAACATTTTGAAAAAAATTCTCCCTCTTTGTGTTTAGGATCCAACATTCATCAACATTAACATGTTTTCAAAAACATTTTTTTTAAAAAAATTAGTTTTTAGAAGATAAGAAAATTGATAAAAAACATCAAAAAGGTTATTCAATATCCCCCTTCATATTTTTTGAGAACAATTGTTAACAACTAATTCATCTCATATAAATTTTTAACAACTCAACATTTGTAAACATGGAATGTTTTTTGACTTTTCGAAAAACACAAGCATTATCAAAATAGAGTGTCCCGACACCATACTATTAGGTAAAGAATTTTTTTATAGAATAAAATCCCTTAATGATAAGAAAATTTATTATACATATTAGGATAAACTCCCCCTAACTTTTATCTTTTCCTCTTATATTTCTTTTTCTCTCCCCCATTTTACTGTAACCACAACATTATATCATTTAATAAGAAAACAACTTTTCTTTTTATTGAAGGATAAATTTGAACATATTCACCAAAATTTTCAACATAATCTAAATCATAGATGGGTACTTACTTATGTTATTTATGAAGTCATTATAGGAGGATGAACATGAATTTTCAGCCCCAAATAATCAAACCAATCTTTTGGAACTCCTTTTTTGAAGATATAATAAATTTTATAATTTTTTTAGATTTATTGCATCAAAAAATATCAAACAATGACTTTCTCTATTATAAAGTGAAATTCTTTGTCAATTTTGTTTTCATCTTGAATTTTGAATAGTATTTTTAGATAGATCAACTACTGTCTAATTATCACAATTTATCTTCAATGGTATAGAAAATTTTGCTTTCAAATATTCCAACTAAACATTTATCCACAACATTTGAGTACAAGCCAGTGTAGCCCCAACATATTTTGATTCTGCTTTGTTCAATGTTACTGAAATCTATTTATAAATATACTAACTCACACCACATTCACCCAAAAAAATGTTCCATCAAAAGTGGATTTTCTATAATTAAAATCTTCATACCAATAAGTATTTGTATAACCATTAATGTTCATATAAAAACTTCTTTTGTATAAAATATCATTTAATGTATTCTTTTA
This sequence comes from Viscum album, assembly GCA_963277665.1. Classification (NCBI taxonomy): domain Eukaryota; kingdom Viridiplantae; phylum Streptophyta; class Magnoliopsida; order Santalales; family Viscaceae; genus Viscum; species Viscum album. The sequence continues at coordinate 1,527,461,682 of OY728120.1, read as the reverse complement.
ACATATCTCAGAATTATATTTTTTTTATGATATATGAGACTCTTTAGTTTCACTTGGATATCTGGAACACAATTTCATAGTATAAAAAAGAGTATTTCATGAGGTTGTGAGATAAATAAAACATTCTATCAATTTTTAAAATTAATTCTGATTCACACTTTTACTGGATTCATCTTTACTCAACATTTTGTTCATTGAAATGTGACTTCAAACGTCTTGGGATTCTGCTATCCCAAACCACGTTGCAATTCTCAAGTATAGTTTTGATGAGATAATTATAACGACCCACCTTTTTATTTCATATTTAACCATGATTTAATATATAAACATGCACTTAATACAACCTTGAAGATAAGTAGGTCTTGTGTATTTGGGGAATAGAAATATTACATAACATCATAAAACATGAAATACACATTTTTTTTGAAAAAACCTTTTATATGACCACAAAATTCTTTCATACATAGCATCTCATGGGATGTCGTGAGGATATAAATAAGAAAAAGGTGGGCTATAAATCCCACTACAAATGTAAACAAGGAATAACATGAAGAATGAAATACATGTTAGGAAATATGCATATCAATGTATCATAAGACAAACCTAGCCATAAATTCATGATAAATCATGATTATCATAACATGGAAATTTGGCAACAATATACAACATGATATTAGCATGAACCAAGGATCATTTCACATGGATTAGCATGAGTAAACCCTTATTGAATATGAATTACCATGAGTAAACCCTCATTAAATCTTAATTATCCTGAATAAACCCTCAATGAACATGTCTTATCATGATACTAAACATCATGCAATGCATTGGAGCCCTATCCTAGTGCACCCTTCATAATCATTTCGTTTTCAGGTATAATTGTTCCACATATATCACAGAACATGGATTCATTAAACACAATAGATTATTCCATGAACAATTAATATCTAATAAATAAATGTAATAACAAATAAATATGTATATGATCATAAAGTTGAATACCCTTGATAGAGAAATGGGTATGATATTCACTACATGATGATTTTGGCATACAAAATTGTGGTGTCATTTCAGCAGCATAAAGACGTCAAATAGAAACTAGTAAAATGGTTATACGAGAGAAAAAGGGGTATCTTGTCATTTATAAATAAAATTTTTTGTAAGGGTATCATGGCATATAATATCCCAACAAATTTAATGTAATTTATATTCATAATATAAAAGAAATTATTGAATGGAAATTGGAAGAGAGAAATCCCTTACCGAATTTCTGCATAGTAACAACATAGTTAAGGGTCCAAATGGGGTAGGAAAAATGACCTTTAATTGAAATAAAATAAATTGGAAAGTAATATAATTATTACGAATGAATTTCAATAGAGGAAATTGGAATTAAAAGAACTGCTCTCAAAGAAGGTTCTTCAATTTGTTGAGAAGGAGAGGAATCCCTTACCTGGATGTGTGATCCAAAATGATTGGGGGAGGCATATTTGAAGCTTTGGGGTCACCCTGGTAGGACACTAGTGAGTATGGGGAAGAGTTTGGTCGAGAATCACAAAGCTTTAGTGGAGATAAATGGGTTCTTATGTGGGTTTATATCGGAAATGTGGGGGAATTCTTTATTATTTTAGTTTTGAACACTTCACACTAAAATATTCAGAACAATAAACCATCCAATTATTTTGTCCAATGGTTTCTATAAAAGGAGAGTGTAATAAATTATTTTATATTGGTAAGGGAAAAATATATTTAAATATTTCCCTCTATTTTCTAGAGATGAGTGATAGTTTTAAAGACATGATTTTAAAATCTAAAAATATTTTATATGTCTTGGAGGATTCACTAAGAATTTATAAAAAAATAAAATAATCCTAAAATTACATTATTTTGATTGAAACTCATATATTTTTAAAGAGATATATTTTATCATATTTTATTAACTCGCTATTTATTCATTATGATTTCATAAAACATATTATATATAAATACGGTATTTAATTTTTTCCCAAAAATTTGGCTGTGTCAAAAAATTATGAAAATTTTCCCATTGGATAATTTTGACATCCTAATTCCAAAAATGATATTCATTTTATCTAAATAATTTTTTATTTTTGGGAATTTTATCTTTTAAAATAATAAATGGCATTTAATTAATGTAATTTGAAAATAAAATTTTATTAAAATATTATTTCATTCAAAAATCCATTAATTCAATAAAATATATTTTGTAATTAAATTAGGATATTATCGAAAAATACTATTTGTTCTTTAAAAATAATTTACAATGTAACAATAATAGAATAAAAGTATATTCATTATTTTATACAAAAATAATTCATATAATCATAATGATATGGTCTTGTTACATATCCCATTACAACATTATCATACACTCAAAGAGTAAGGTGTGTGATGGTGGGAGTTTCATGTGGTCATTCGGTGAACATTGTTTGGGTTGTGATCTCAATGAGCTTGAACTTATACAGTAAATAGTAACACTAATGATTAATTAGTTGAATCCCATCTTGGGATTGGTCTAGGTAAAATACTAGAAATATTATCTCCCTTGAAAACTCTAATAAATCAGCTTCATAGCGTATGATCCTACTGGATGAGTCCATCACTTCCTTTGTCTCTTCCAAAAGGATTTGTTAAAACCCTACCTTTATACTAATCCTATTATCACTATTCAAAGGATATATTATCAACGGTAACGATACTTAATGTTCATTTAAATCCAATTGGATATAATCAAACAAAATTAGTGCACGTGTCTTCTATATCTATAAGAAATTTAATTAAAAGATTTGGAATTTTAGTCATAAATTTTTGGGTTGGTCAAACTATCCCCCCTAAAGATATTTCACCCTTGAAATTTACTTATCACACACTAAAACAGATGGGGGTAACTCTACCTCATCACTTATTTCAGTTCCCATGTTGCCTCTTCAAATATGTGGATTCTCTACAACACTTTGATGAGGGGAATTATCTTATTTCGTAAAACTTTTTCTATGTGTTCTATGATTTTCAATGGTTTCTTCTCATAGGAGCTGTCATTATCCAATGGTACCACTTATTGATTGAGTGCATATGATGGGTCTAGAATTTACTTCCTTAAGAGTGATACATGGAATACATCGTGGACTTGAGACTGGTTCAGTGTCGATGTTAGTCGATAGTCCAGTACTCTGTTACGATCGAGGATCTCAAAAGGGAAGATGTACCTTGGACTAAACCGTCCCTTATTCTCAAAAATCATTACTATATTCCATGAACATATGTGGAGGAATACCATATCTCCAACATCAAACTCTATGTCTCATTGATGATAGTCAGTATAGCTCTTTCTTTGAATCTGGGTATCTTTAATGTGTTACTAGATGGTCTTAACCTTCTCTGCAATTTCTTTGACCATTTTTTGGCCTAAAAGTTTTCATTCCCAAACATCATTCCAATATGTTGGTGTTCAACACCTATTACCATAAAGGGATTCACAAGGAGCCATGTTTTAGATTGAGTGGAAACAATTGTTGTATGATTACTCCACCAAAGGAAGATGTTAGTCCCATTTTCCTTTGAGATCAATAGTGAATGTACTCAACATGTCCTTAAGTGTCAAGATTTTCTGCTCAGATTGGCCATCGGTTAGAGGGTGATAGGTCATGTTGATGTTCAAATCAGTATTTAGAGCATATTGGAGACTCTTTCGGAACATATAGGTGAATCATGGATCTTTATCAGACACAATCTCTAGTCGTACTCCATACATATTTACCACTTCTCTAATGTATATATGTACTAGTTGATCCAATAATAAATCCTCTCAAATTTCAATGAACTGTGTGGTATTTTTAAATTGATCCACAATAACCCATATATAATTGTTTCCTTTAGATGTATTTGGAAGTTAGTTGACAATTTTCATGTTGATGTTTTCCCATTTCCATGATGGTATGGGTAATTGTTGCATCACCCCCTTAAACTCCTACCTCTCAGCCTTCACTTCCTAAAATACTGGGCACTTTGATGTATATTCAGTGATCTCCTTTTCATGTTATCCCACCAATAGTACTCTTGTAGATGTTGATACATCTTCATGTTTCATGGGTGAATAGGGAAATTCAAACAATACACATCATCCAAAAGATCTTTCTATAACTCTAGATTTGATGGAACATGTTGTCATGACCCAAATATCACAATTCCTTCTATATTAACATTGAAATCTGAGGATTTCTCTTTTCTGATAGTTTCCACTTTCTTTTTAACTCCCTTATCATATTTTTGAGCATCCTTTAATCTTTAAAAAAGAGACTGTTGAGCAATAATTTGTGAAATGATTGATGGTGTTCCCATATTTATGATTCCCATGTCCATCTTAACTGAATCTCAGATGATTTTATCCTTTTCAACTCTCTTAATTGATAGAATTGTTGGTTCCATTCGACATATAGCATCTTCCAACTTTTTCTCTTTCCTAGGGTGGTAATGGATTGATTAGTCATAATTTTTTAGGATCTCCAACCATTTTTGTTGGCACATATTCAGCTCTTTCTGCGTGAATATATATTTGGGACTTTCATAATCTGTATATATTTCACACTTCTCCCTAAATAGATAATGCCGCTAAATTTTCAATGCAAAAATCACATCTTCCATATCAATATCATCTATGGGATATTTTTTCTCATTAATTTTCAACTACCTAGAGGGATAGGCAATGACTTTTTCATTCTACATCAACACCCACTATAGGCCCCTCTTCTAAGGATTACTAATGATTAAGAAATACGCCCAACTTGTGGGTAGTGTGAGCATAGGGGAAGTGAAAAGCCATTTATTTAACTCCCTGAATCTTTCTTCACATTAATCATTCTAATAAAACCTGACTCCCTTCTTGGTTATCTTGGTAAGAGGGTTTTACAATCACGATAAATTTCTCAAAAATTGGAAATAATATATCGCTAACCCTAAGAAGCTATGGATATCCATTACAGAAGTATGCCTCGATCATACCTCAAATACTTTTATTTTGTAAGTATCCATAGATATCCCATTTCATGTGAGGATATTCCCCAAGAATGAGAATTCCTTTAACCAAAACTCACAATTTATGTACCTTTCAAATAGCTTCTCATTTTTCAAGGTCTATAGTACATTGCTTATATTCTCTTTATGTTCCTCCTTGGTTTTGGAGTATATTCGAATATCATCTATAAAGACTATAAATTTTTTTCAAGTTAATCTATAAAGAATCTATAAAACATGTCGTTGTAGATTTTTGGAGAAATAGTGAGTCTGCATGGCAGCACTATGAACTCACAATGCTCGAACCTCATATGAAAAGTAGTCTTAGGGATATCCTCCATCTTCACCATAACTTGGTAATATCTCGACCGTAGATCCTCCTTGGAGAATTATTGTGCTCCACATAGTGAATTGAACAATTCAAAAATTCATCATAAATGGTACTTATTCATTATTGTGATTCTATTGATCGCACGATAATCCATGTAATGGTTTATTGACACATCCTTCATATTAATGAAGAGGACTGGTTCACCCCACTGTGAAGCAGTTGGGTGTATAAACACTTTATCTATATTCTCCCATAATTGTTTCATTTGATCCTCAAGGTCCACAAAATAAATTTTATATGGAGTCTTGGATATTGTAAATTACCCAAGTTTTATATCAATCGAAAATTTAAAATTTCTTCTTGGTGGAAGACCAAGAAAATTCTGTGGGAAACACATCAGTGAATTCTGTCACAATAGGCATGTCTTTGTGGATGGATCTTTACTTACACTCAATCATTTTAGAACTATATGCATGCTCATAGGGCATTAATATCTGTTCTTGATATGATGATTCTAAACAATATTCATCCTCCTCCTTGTACTTGTATAGAATTGGGTGTTAATTCACTATATGGAGAGTGATTTCCCTCTCACGGAACTTTTTTTTGGCTCTATATAGAGAAATCAAATAAATTCTTAGAATTGAATCAAATTCCACCATAGGAAGTATGATGAGGTTCTCTGGGAAGTTCAATCCACAAATTGTGATAGGGGAGGATTTATATACATTGGATGAAATAATTTACCCATTTCTCATTTTGACTAACATCTCTACTTCCATACATTGTGGTGGTGTTTGGATTATTCTACTAAAAATTTGTGATATAAAAGAAATCGTAGAACCATAATAAAAAATAATGTTCGTAGTTCAAAAAAAAATAACCAGCGTACATGTCACCACTATGTTTTCATGATTCACTTCAGATTTCATGACGGAAAAATCTCACCATTTCTACCTTGGAGATTGTTGTTTACCTTAAATTAACCTTGGCTTAGGGAACAGGTTCGAATGGTGACCTAGTTCCTCGCAGTTGTAGCAATGAAAATTGAAATGACGGTCGACTAGAGCATTCCTTTCCTCTATCAAATTGATTTGTTTCTCTTATTAACAATTATTAGCTAGGTTCCATTATCTTCCACACCTATAGCATTACCTTGATCACCTTAAACAATTTTTGGGGTTCTTTTTTATGTATTTTTTATAAGTTGGGTGTTTTAATTCCATTTCACCGTTAGATTTATCCATCAGTCCACATAAATTCAAGTCAGATTTCCACTTCTTATGCCCAGGATACCCTTGAGATTCTTAAATCACCATGATGACTTTGAGGGAACATTGGAAAATTTCTTCATAGTTATCAAAGTCATGGATTTCCAAGGCTTTTGTAGCTTAGGCTTTATCCCACCAAAGAAGTTGTCAACTTTTCATTCAGGGGTGATGATCAATCCAGAGGTATACCATGAAAGTCTTGTGATGTTTTCCTTATACGTATAATGTATTTGTCATTTTTTGTTGAGGGAAAGGAAGTCCCTTTCCATCTTTAGTCAGAGGGTGCAGGGAAAATATTAATCAAAATACATTTTTTGTAAATCCATCCATTCCATTGCCTCAATCTCTTCCTCAGGCTTTATTTTTTTGATCAATGTATAGAATTCATTAGATTCTCCCACCATTCTATAAGAATCTAGAAGAAATTTCTCTTTTACAGAGCATTTAAGGATGGATAAGATCTTCTCAATGGATTTGAACCATTTTTAAGCGATCGAGGGATCATATGATCCTTTTAATGTAAGAGGTGCTTGTCTCACAGAGCACTTTACTACGACTTGTTATTTCTTGGGGGTGGATGTTTCTCATGACCTATGATTATATTCAAAACTTGAGTCAACTAATAGATTATCCTAGAAAATTTTTTGATTTTAGCTCTCATCAGATTGGGCATCTCATTAGGGCTGTCATTTTATTGATCTTCACATCGGTTGTTAGCTTGATTCCTCCTATTACCGATAATTGGCTAGAATAAAGGGGAAATTTGGGATGATTATCTTAGATATTTAAATGTATAAAGGGTACTATAATGACAATAAAAGGATAACTTATAAATTACATTTATCTCTGTAACTTATGAATTACTAGGATTTGGTCTATGTTATCCATGATCTACATCCTAATGTATATTCTTATAGTATTTTTTTTGTTCCCTTAATAATGGTTTGTACTAAGATTATGAATTTACTAAATAATTTTCTCTAGGAGTGTCACACCAATATTATATCAATTCCCATTATCGTGCACCATTTCCCATTTGAGTCTAGCCCAAACCGGTGTTTTTTGGTTTTACCCCTAGATACATTTGTGGCGGAGCCTCCTTTACATTTTTGTATCCAGTAAGGGATGTATTTTCTTAATAAACCACTTAATATATAATCACAAAAATTTAGGGATTCTTTTCATATATTTAATCTTATCCCTCAGGCTTTCACTAGAGTTTTGTAATCCAAATCCCATAAATAACTAAACATATCATCTGATAAAAACTATAAAAACCAACCTTATTATTTTATATTTAAACATTATTTATTACATAAACATACACTTAATACAACCCAGTGGATTGATAGGTCTAGTGTCTTTGAGGATTAGGAAAATTTCAAAACAACATAAAACATGAAATGAAAATTTTTATATAAAAATTCTTTTACATGACCACAAAATTCCTTCGTACTTAACATTGCATGGGATAACCTGAGGACATACATAAGAAAAGAAGGAGGTATAAAGACAAGTAAGGGAGTAAACAAGGAATAAGATAAATAATAAAATACATGTTAGGAAATATGCATATCAATGGATCATAATAGAAACATGAACATAAAGGCATGATATAGAATAATTATCATAACACAAAAATGTGGAAACAACATACAACATGATATTAGCATTATGAAAGGCTCATTACACAAGGATTAACATTTGTAATTGAACATGAATTAGTAAGAGTAAAACCTCATTTCACATAAATTTTCATGAGTAAACCCTCATTGAAAATGGTGTATCATGATACTAAACATCACCCAATGCATTGGAGCACTATCACGGTGCACCCATCCTAATCCTTTCATTTCCATATATAAGTGTGACACATGGATCATACATCATGGATTCATTAAAAAAAATTATTCTATGAGAAAATAATATAGAAAACATACATGTAAGACCCTAATAAATAATTTCATGATCATAAAGGTGAATAACCATGATAGATAAATGGGTATGGTATTCACTACATGATGATTTTGTCATACAAAATAGTGGAGAAATTTCAATAGCATAGTGATTCCAAATAGAAATTAATAAAATGGTATGATGAGAGAGAAATATATCTCTCATAATATATACTCTAAATGGAAAGAATGGTTATCATGGAATATAATATCCCAACATGTGAAATGAAATTTATATGAAAAATATAAAATAAATGCTTCAATAGAAATGAGAAGAGAGAAATCCATTAAGGAATTTCAGTATAGTAACAGCTTAGGTAAGGGTCAAAATGGGGGAGGATAAATGATAATTAATTTAAATAACTTCAATTTTAACATATTATAATTATTACAAATTATGTTCAATGCAAGAAATTGAAATTAGAATAACTACTCTCAAAGAAGGTGTTGGAATTCAATGAGGAGGAGGGGAATCCCTTCCTTGGATGTCTGATAGAAAAGGCATGGTAGGGGATTCTTATAATTTTAGAGGTTCCTTAGAAGGACACATGGGATTAGGGGTAAAAGGTTGGTCTAGATTTAAATATCTTGAGTAATGTAAATGGGTACATGGGTGGGTTTGTATAAGAAATGTGGGGGAATTCTATATTATTTTGGTTTTGGACACTACACACAAAAAAAATCAAAACCACAAACATCCCATGGATTTTGTCGATGGTTTTAGGAAAATGGTAGTGGTATACAATATTTTATAGGGCTATGGTCTGAATATATTAAAATATTTCCCTTCCTTAGGTGGAGGTGAGCCACACTTTCATGGAAATGATTTTATAATCTTAAAATAATATATATGTCTTTGAGTATTCACTAAGGCTTTATAAAATAAACCAAATAAAGCTAAAACTACATTATTATAAATGAAAAACATATATTTGGACGAATAAACCTTTTATAGTATTTTATTACATCACTTTTGGTTCATTATGATTTCATAAAACACATTATATATTTATATGGTATTTAATTTGTACCCAAAAATTCGATTGTCTCGGAAAATTATGAAAAATTCACCATTGGATAATTTAGAAAACCTGATTCCAGTAATAATATTCCTTTAATTGAAATAATTTTCAATATATGTAAATATTCAATTTTAAAACAATAACTAATATTTATTGAAAATTGATGGGTTTTGACAAAAAAGGGTATTCAAACCTTAATAAAAATTACATTTGACTACATAATAACTATAATATCATTTAAATTTAATAAAATTTATATAATAATAATATTTTATTAAAATATTCTTTAATTCGAAATTCATTAATTCATCTAAATATCTTTCTTAATTTAATTTGAATATTAACCAAAAAAAATATTTTGGCTTTAAAAATAATTTACGAAGTAACAACAATATAATGAAGTATATTGATTATTCTATACAAAAATAATGCACATAATAATAATTATATATTCTTGTTCATATTTTCTTATTACACCATCATACACCCTAAGAGTAAGGTGTATGATGATGGGGCTTTCACGGGGTCGTTCGGTGAACATGGTTTGGGATGTGATCTCAATGATCTTGAACTTCTCCCATAAATGGTTTCTCTCAAGCTTGAGTTGTTGGATATTAGCTTTGTCTTGGTCTAGGGAAATTACCTAAAATTAAATCTCTCCTGGAAGCTTCAATAAATGGGCTTCGTAGGGTATGATCCTATTTGTTGAGAATATCACTTCTTTTGTCTATACCTAAAGGATTTATTAAAACCCAACATTTATACTAGTCATGTGATGACCATTTAATGGATATATTATCAATGGTAAGGATAATTAATAGTCCATTAAAGATAATTAGATATAATAAAACAATAGGAGTGCATTTGTTTTCTATATCCATAAGAAATTTAATTAAATGAAAGTGAATTTTATTCATAAACGTTCAGGTTGTTGCAATAAAATAAGTTACTTTTCCTTTCGTTGCACTTTTAAACCAAGGAAGAATGTTTATTCCCACAACACTGAATTTTCTAAATTCTTATTCATTTTGTAATGACCTGAACGGTTATAAATAAAATTTTCTTTCTGATTTAATTAAATTAATTATTAATTGTTATGGTTATATAAAACAAATAATGTTATTTGGTTTAATATCTTACCATATTTAAAATACCATTACTAATCATTTACACTAATAATATAGTCGTTCAATAGTAATCAAATGATTTGTATAAAAATAGGGTTTTAAAAAAATTAATTGACATAGACAAATGAAGTAATGGCCTCAACCAGAAAGATTATGCTCTATGATTCCCATTTATTAGAGCTTTTGGGGGAGATATCGCCACTTTTATTTTCCATTAACCAATAAAAAGATGATATCCAATAACTGAAACTTGATATAACCCATTTACAGAATAAGTTCAAGCTCATCAAGATCACTGCCCAAACCATATTCGTTGAACCACCCCATGAAAATATCTTTTCCATAAACCTTACTCTTAGTTTATTAACTTGTGTATTAAATGCATATGTTTCAATACCATAGAAATATGATTATGTACATTATTTTTTAAAGAATAATGAATGTATTTTAATCCTATTATTATTTCATTATAAATTATTTTCTATACAATAAAACTCAAATTGTATTTTTGGATAATATTCAAATTTGATTAAGGAATTTATTTTGATGAATTAATTTATTTTATAAATAAATTAATTTTTCATAAAATATTATTACTAAATAATTTTAATTAAATATAAATGATAATGTTGTTTTTATGAAGTCAAATGTAATTTTTATAAGGGTTCAGAAACTGTTATTATCAAAAAACTCAACATTTATGAATAAAACTCAATTATTATTTTAAAATTTAATATTAAAATATTTAGAAAACTATTTAGATAAAATGAATATTATTTTTGGGAATAAAAATGTTAAAATTATCCAAAGATGAATTTTCCATTATTTTCTAAGACAATGAAATTTTCGGGTAAAATTTAAATACAGTATAAATATACGGTGAGTGTTATGACATCATAATAACTGAAAAATTATGTAATAAATACTATAAAAGGTATACATTAACATTTATATGTTGTACATTTGAAATAATGTGATTCTATTATCATTTTATTAATTTTATAAATCCATTGTGAATCATCCCAAAACCAATATATACTTTATGGTTTTAAAATCATTTCATTACGATTCTGACTCACTTCTACATAATAATGGGTATTTTCTACTAAATTTACCCCCCTATACTTATAAAATAATTAAAACCATTACTATAAAACTTGGTATGATTGGTTGTTTTTTATTTTTTATTATATAGAATAAAAAACCTATGTTTGAGAAATAGTAATGAAATCCCCGCTCATTTCCAATATAAACCCACCAAGGATCCCATTTATCTTAAGTAAAAAAATATTATATAATTTACTTACTATACCCTACACTCTCAAGAGTCCTCCCATGGTTCCCCCAAGCTCTAAAGAATCTCCTCTGAAACATTTATAGTCACTCACTCAAGTAAGGGATCCTCATATTCACTTATTTATTCAAGTTTCTATATTATCTTATGACTTTTATTTCTAATTCCTAATTGTTGGGATGTCTATGTCCATGTCTCTATTACTTCCTATTTTACTTCCAAATTATGTGATACCCCTTTATCTCCCACCACCCCCTTTTATGAGTTTTTTAGTGAACTTTTTATGCTGTTGAAAGTTCACTACGGTTTTTCTATGCCAAAACAATTATGTAGTGAAAACCATACACATTTACTATAAGGGGTGTTCACCTTAATACACATATAACAATTTTAAAATAAATTTACATGTATCTATTGCACCCTCATTTATCCTGGAATAAAAATCGATGAAAAATGAATCCATGTTTTACATTATATGTGGCACACATAAGTATGACAATAAAATGAAAGTGACGGGTGAGCCCAAAATTATATATCTCTCCAATGCATTGGGAGATGTTTAGTCTCATGAGATGTCATGTTGGGATAGGGAGTGAACATGATTCCTTTATGTGAATTTTTTCATTATGTTTTATTGGTGGTTATCCTTAACCTATGTTTGTGATGATGTTTTTTAAGTAGTTTCCACATTTCAAATGTTATGGTTATATTACAATATGATTCATTATTATTCATGTTTATGATTATCAAACCTTATATTACCGATTAATATACCTATTTTCTAACATGTTTCACCCTATTCCATGTTTATTAGCTTATTTGGATTTAAATTTCACCATTTCTTATGTATGTCCCTGGGTTCTCCAATGATGTTTTAAAAGGGAAGGAATTTTAGAAGAATGATAAAGAATTATTCAATAATGTTGTATATTCCATGTTAAATATGTTATTTTATGTACCTGATTCCCAAAAAAACAAGACTTGTAGATATTATAGGTCATATAATTTTAACTTTTAGGTAATAAATTATTAATTAATGTGTAATATATAACTTGTTTTGACATTCGGCATCAAAGGAAAGGTTTATTTATTTTAGGGATTAGGATTATAAAAAACTCTAGTAAAATCCATAAAGATAAGGGTAAGTATAAGAAAACATCCCCATATTTTGTTGATTATAGAGTAAATTTTTTATCAGGAAATACATAAAATTTTGGATACTACAAATGGATGTCGATATGGCACATATGTACATAGGGGTATAACACAAAAACACCATGTTGAGCTAGTCTCGAACTGGAACTAGTGCACAAAAAAAGTCTTAGTGCACATCTAGTTTGGAACTCCTGGGGGATATTCATTTATAAATTCATAATCTCATTAATAAAAATTATTAAGCGAAAAAAAGAACCATAAGAATACCAGTGTGGAAATAGATCATGGATAACATATATTAAAGCCATGAAATTTCTATGTTAAAGAAATACATATAATTTGTAATTTTTCTCATTAATATCAGTGGATTCTCTTTAATGTGTATCATAGTTTTTAAAATACTCATCCCCAATTTTCCCTTTATTCTTGTAAATGTTTGGAAATAGGAGGAATTAGGTAAAAACCAATGAAAATGGAAATGTAATGACTTCCCCTAATGAGATGCCCACCACGATGGGAGTGGGAATCATGAACATTATGAATCTACTCTCTCAGGTGATTCAGGTTCTCATAGAAACCTGGTTTTATGGGAGCACCCAAATCCCCTTAACAATAAACATGCTACAATTGTGTCCATTATGTGATAAATGACTCTAAATTTCAATGGATCATATAATCCCTTAATTTTGGAAGAATGGATAAACACTATTAAAAGCATCTCATCCATCCATTAATGTTATGAGAAAGAGAATTTTCTTCTATATTTTTATCATAAGGAGGTACAAAGGGATCAGTGGTGGATATTGATCAAAAATAAAAAGGGTGAGGAAGAGAGAAAAGCGACTGTTTTGATGGAATCCAAGAAAAACATTTGATAAATAATTTTCTTGTGCTCTATATATTAAAATAGAAAGTGATTTGATTTAACTCAACCAGAAATATGATGATTCTTTCAGGGAGTATGAGGAAATATTTACAAAAATTACATGATACATCGTCAACTATGTCATTACCTCCAAATTTATGGTAGACTTTTTTTGTGGGATAAAACTCAGTCTATGAAAATCCATGGTGATCTGAGACATTGATTGCTATGATAAAATTGTCTAATATGCCCTCAAAGATGAAATAAATATTATATAATATCAAGGGTATTGTGGGAATTTGAAGTTGAAAGTAGAGTTTAATTCTGGTGGTATGATGGAGAAATATAATGGTGATACGAAATTTCAACATCTAACTTTCAAAAGGTGTGGAAAGAATCTCCCTATAAATTTCATAAGATAAATATGTAAATTCATTAGGTGTGGGATTGAATGAAACCTAGGTAACAGCTACTGATAATAGAAACCTTCTAATATATGCAGGAAAGGAATTCTCTAGAAAACTCTAGGTTCATTTTTCATTGTTTCAACATCAAGAAACTAGGGAACATTGAAAATCAATTCACTAATCCAAGGGTTTGTGGAGACAACCAACAACCTCCAAGGTATCCAGGGACATATTTTTACATCACAACCACTGAGGTGGATCCTGAAAAAAATGTAGTGATAGGTATATTTTTTATTCATTCATGGATAGAAAACATACATTTTGATTTTGGTTCTAGGAATTCCTTCATATCATGAAATTTCAGTTGAACTATTTAAACACCACTACAATGCGTGGAATTGGATTTATTAGTGAAAATAAAAAATCAATAAATTATTGCATCCTAAGTATATAACTCCTCCCCTATCAAAATTTGCAGGCTGAACTTCTTGGGGAATATTTTAATACTACTTATTATGTAATTTTATGAAATTATGGGAATGGATAGGATTTACCAACATATATCCAACGTAAATTTCCATGAGAATAAAATCAGTCTTATTATTGTGAATTGAAAACTAATTCTATAAATGTGCAAGGAGGGGGATGAATCTTCCTAAGCACCAGCATTACAAGAATAGGTATTATTTCCCTTTGAAAAAATTTTATCTACCTAAAATTATTGATTATATGGAAAGAATAGACCTTGATGAAATGCCTATTGTGAGGGAATATGCCGATGTGTTTCCTAAAGAATTACCAGATCTTCCTCCAAGTCGAGAGGTTGAATTTTCAAATGATCTTACAATTAGGGTGTTACCATTATCCAATACTCTTTATTTAATATTTTTTTTGCAACTTGATGATATGAAGAAAAACTACCATAGAATATAGATAAAGGGTTCCGACACAAATGTGATTCACCATGGGGTACACCAGTCCTCTTTGTTAAGAAGTTGGATGGTTCAATGCTCCTTTCCATTGATTATCGTGAGCTCAACAATATCATGATAAATAAAAAGTATCATATTGGATATATTAATGACATGTTCCATTATCTAGGTGGATCACAATACTTCTCCATGGTGGATCTATGATTGGGATATTACCAAGTTATGGTGATGAAGGAAGATATCCCCAAGACTAATTTTCATACAAGGTTAGAGAACTATGAGTTCATACTAATATTTTTTGGACACACTAATGCTCAAGAAATCCTCATGGAAATGATGAATATAGTCTTTAAACATTACCACTAAAAATTGGGGGTAATATTTATAGATGATATTATAATATTATCAAAGACAAAGGAGGAGCATCTGAGAACTAAGTTAATGACCTTTCAAAAGGAGAAGCTTTATGAAATGTATAGAAAATGTGATTTTTGGATGAAGGAAGTCTCATTCGCAAGGAATAACATCAAAAGTAATGGGATTTCTATGGGTGCTTCAAAAGTATAAGTAATTGAATGATGGATAAGGCCAAAATATATGACATATATTTGTAGTTTCCTTATATTATCTAAGTATTATTGCCTATTTTTTAGAAATTTATAAATTTTATAAACCCCTCTTACAAAGATAACTCAGATGAGATTCAAGATATTAGAATAGTGAATGTGAAGACATATTCAAGGATCCATAAAAAGTATTATAGCTACACTTGTTCTTACACAACCCACAAGTGGAGAACTTTTCATAGTATTCAGTGATTCTTTGAAGAAGGGGTTGGGTGGTGTGTTAATAAAAAATAAAAAAGTGATAGTCTATGCATCATGGAAGTTAAAATTTCATGAATACAACTACCCAATACATTATATAGAGTTTACTGTATTGATCTTCTTCTTTTAAAATAATACAGCATTATCTCTTTGGGTAAATGTGTGAAATATAAATGAATCAAAAAGTATCAAGTATATATTCCCATAAAAGAGATGAATATGTGTCAACAAATGTGGTCAGAGCTAATCAAATAATATGAATGCTTAATTCTCTAATGTCAAGGGAAAGAGAATAATTTTGTATAAGTTATAATTAGAAAGGATCTATCAATTTTATAATTGAGGATGATTGAGGGGGATTTGACCTTCTTCGGTTTGGAAGTGTTTGAAATGGGGATCATAAAGGAAGGAACATCAGCAATCCTTTCAAAAATTATTTCTCAACCATCCCTTTGAGAGAACATAAAGGATTCTCATAGAGATAATGTGAGAATTCATAAGAAATTTTAAAATAAATGAAAATTTAAATCCTTAAAGGTTGATGTTATTGAAGAAGGAGTCCTATGGTTTGGGTTACAGCTATGTGTACCATAAAATCATGAGTTAAAGATGGAGTTGTTGGATGATTCATATAGTTATTTCTTTTCTATCCAGACTAGAATAAAAAATATGTGTCGAGATATCTTAGAGTAATATTTTTGGTAAAATATGAAAAAGGAGATCATGGATTTTACATGTATTGTGTGTCAAAAAATAAAAAATGAAAGGAATTAATACTAGGGGATGATGTAACCATTATACATACCTACATAGTAATGGGAAAACATCACCATGGTGATTTCCACTAGTCTTTCAAAGAAATCAAAAGTTAATAATGATATCTAGGTCATAGTGGATCATCTTACAAATACTAAACTCTTTATGTTGATTTAATATGACTTCTTGCAATATAAACTTGCATGGATATACATCAGAGAAGTGGTATGGAGGCAGGAAGTACCACTATCGATTGTATCCAATAAGGATATGACATTTACCTACATGTTCCAGAAAAGTATACAACATTCTAAAATACAATGTTTAACTTCATCATAGCATATCACCCCAAAATAATTCCCAAAATGAGTTCACTATCCAAGCACTGGAGGACATGTTGATAGAATTATCAATTTTCATTAAAGGAGGATGCGATCAAAATATTCCTCCGGAAAATTTATTTTATAAAATTACATTCAACTAGAGCATCCATATGAATCATTATGAAGCCCTTTATGGGAATAGGTGCAGAACACAAGCATGTTGGGATGATGTTGAGGAACAAAAACTACTAGGTCCAAAAATGATCCCGAAAATGGTGGAAGAGGTTAAGATAATTCAGCAACACATCAATGCTACTCAGAGTTGGTAGAAGATCTATGCTGACAATCATTGAAGAGACCTAGTATTTTATGTTAGAGACATGGTTTTCCTCCACATATATCCATGGAATAATTTGATGAGATTTTGGAATAAGGGAAATCATACACCAAGGTACATCGTCCCCTTAGATATCCTTGATTTCATAATAGTGGTGGCCTACCAAATAGAACTACAACCCAACCTCACTCAAGTACATGATGTATTCCATGTATCCAACTTGCTAAAGTATATACCATACCCCTCACATGATATAAATCTATATGTGGTACTATTTTAGAATTATGTATCATATAAAGGTAAGTCGGTGAAGATATTATATTGTATAGACAAATCTATACAAAATAAGACAATTCACTGGTCCTAATGTTCTTGAGAAACAAAATTTTTGAATAAGTGACCTAGGAAGAGGAGGAAGTGATAAAAAAAGTTACCCTCATTTATTTTAGTGTCGGAAATGAAACTTTCAAGGGTCGAATTTCATAAGGTTTAATGATTGTAATGACCTGAACAGTTATAAATAAAATTTCTCTTATTATTCAATTATATGATTCATTTTTTATTATGGTTATATTAAATACATGAAATTATTTAGTATTATATCCTATCTGATTTAAAATAAAATTATGCATAATTACTATTCATAATATATTTTTTGAACAGTGATCACATGATTAGTATAAATATAGGGGTTTAATAAATCCAACTGACATAGATAAAGGAAGTGATGGCCTTGACTAGTATGATTATACCATATGATTCCATTTATCAAAGATTATAAGGGAAATTTAATCATTGGTATTTTTCCTTGACTATTTCCATGATGATATCCAACAACTTAAGCATGCAAGAAATTGTTTATGGGATAAGTTCAAGATTATAGAGATCACAACCCAAACCATGTTCATCAAACCACTCCATGAAAGACTGGCCATCACGCACCTCACTCTTAGGTTGTTCCCTAGTGTATCAAAGGAATATGTATCAAGACACTCCTACTGTGATTATTTTAATTTTTTTTATATAATAATGAATTTATTTTCATCCTATTATTTTTACTTTATAAATGAGTTTTATTTTTATACAATAAAAAGAGAGCTGTATTTTTTGGGTAATATTCAAATTTAACTATGGGGTTTATTCAGATGATTTAATAGACTTTTTAAAAAAATAATATTTTTATAAAACATTATTATTAAATAAGGTTTATTAAATAAAAATTATCATATTATTTTTATGATGTAAAATATAATTTTTATAAGGGTTAGAAAATAGTTATCGTCAAAAAAACATCGAATTTATCAAAAAAAAGTAAATTCTTATTTTAAAATTGAAAATTAACATATTTATAATTTTAATTAGATAAAATGAATATTATTTTTGGAATCATAAAATCAAAATTATTAAATGGTTATTTTTTCATAAGTTTCAAAGATAGTTTAATTTTTTGGTAAAATTTAAATACGGTATAAATATAATGTGTGTATTATAAAATCAAAATAACCCAAAAGTGAAGTAATAAATACTAGAAAGTGTGTCCATGAACAAATATATGTTCTAAATTTAATATAATTTTATTTTATGTTGATTTTATTAATTTTATATATCCTTTCTGAATCCTCCAAAACCATTAATATGTATTATTGTTTTAAACTCATTTCTTTATGAGTATGACTCACATCCACATATGAAAGGGTATTATTTTATTAAGTTCAAATGTTGGAAATATAATATAATGAAAATTAATCCCATTTGGAAGAAATAAGCTACAAAAAATGAGATATTTTGTTTTTTTTGTTATTCTATTATATAGAGTCCAAAACCATTGTTTGAAAAATAATAAAGAAATCCCCACTCATTTAAAATATTAACACACCCAATAACTCAATAATCTCCACTAAAAACCCTTTTGAACGTTCTTAATCTACCCTACCCCCTATATAGTCATCCCAAGGTTCCCACATGCTCTCAATAATATTATCCCAAGCATTTGGAGTCACACACACAAGTAAGAGATCCTCACCTTCTCTTCTTTATTCATGTTTCTCTGTTATCTTATGAATTCTACTTCCAATTTTTGTAGTTGGAATATGTATTTCCATATCCCTATTACATACCATTTTATTTCTAAGTTATTAGATACCCCATTTTTCTCTCATCAACCCATTTTATGAGTTTTCCTGTGTCGTCGTTATGCAGCATAAATTTCAGCATGATTTTCCATGCCAAAACAACTGTGTAGTGAATATCATACCCACTTCCTATCTAGGGTGTTCACCTTTATACACTTACACATATTTTACATGGAATTAAAATTTATTTATTCCACACTCAATGATTTTGGAATAAGAATTTATGAAAAATGAATCCATGTTTTATCATCTATGTGGCACACTTAAGCATTATGATGAAAATAATGTTACGGGTGCGCCGAAAATTATATATTTATCCAATGCATTGGGTATTGTTTAGTCTCATGATACATTATGATGGGATATATATTGAACATGATCCTTTGTGTGACTTTTTTCATTATGTCCTATTAGCAATTATCCTTGACCTATATTTATGATGTAACATTTTAAGTTGTTTCCACATTCACTATGTTATGATTATCATGCAATATCATTACTTATTATTCATTTTTCTGATTCTAACTGCATTTATTCACAATTATTATTCTTATATGCTAATTTTTATTACTTTATAACATTTTTATTCCCTTATTAGGCCTTATTATTCACCTATTTCTCATGTATGTCCCCAAGTTATATCGGGCAGTTCCAAAAGCCAGGGAATTTTGGAAGCATGTTAAGGAACTTTTCAATAGTATTATTGTATACCATGTTCAAGATGTCATACTATGTACCTAATTCAATAATAAACAAGACTTATCAATATTTTGGGTTGTTTTATCAGTAATTGTTTGTATTAAATCATGAATTGTGGTTTAATAAAGAATAATATTATTATTCATTTCCTCCGTAAATTCATCAAAAATTTCTTCTTCATCCCCATCAAATGTTATATCATCCACACACCCAATAAATATTAGTGTGATGGAGTTAACTTCATTCACATACAAGTTAATATAAACTTTTTCATTATAAAAATTCATCATTCTCAAACAACTATAAGGTTTTTTAATACTACGAATGTGTGGCCTGTTTCAACCCATACAAAGATTTATTCAATATAAAACATTTTTTCATCATTATCAAGACGAAAACCACAGGGTTGTTCAATATAAACTTCCTCCTCAATATCTCTATTTATGAAATATGAATTTACATCCATCTAATAAACATTATAATTTTAATTTTCAACCACTGATAGAAACATTATAATAGTTAAAAATATTGAAAATAGAAAAAATATTATATGAAATCCACACCTTCCAACTGTGCATCTCCTTTCAAAAAAAATCATTTTTTTATTGAAAATTCTCCAAGGCCATTCAATTTTTTTCTATACACCCACTTTGTTCCGATAAAAGTTTATTTTCAAGATGTGGAACAATTTCCCATGGTTCTTTCTTCTCAATCTAGTATAACACTTCTTTCATAACATCCACCCATTATATATGTTGAACAGCTCTGAAAATGCTTCTGATTCAACTTCTGAGATGAGAGAAGTCTAATTTTATAATCTCTAAATTCTTTTGGTATAAACAGAAGCCTTATATTTCCCATGAATACTTTCACTACCAACTTGAATTTTTAGGGTACGAAATTTCAAGGTCTCTCTTCTAGATAAACTATACTCATCACATGATTCTTAAAAATATTGATATATAAGTTTTGTATCACTCTCACTTTCATGGAAACCTTTCGTTTATCCTCCTAATAATTCTCAATAACTTTTGTTAAGGTACATTCATTTTCAATAACATTCACATCATATTTATCCACCATATTTTGAAAACATTTCTTCTAACCTTTATAACTTCATCTCTTGGGAGAATATCTGATGAAAAATCCTTCTTCATATTTCTCATCAAACTTTACATCATCCAAATATTTAATTTTCAGAAATCAAGGAAATAAAAACCCCTGAAATATTTAAATAATTCTTTTTTTGTACCATATTTCATAATAAGTATTATTGGATTTTGGCCATAACAAACATCTGTTTTATACATGTATAGATGTACAAATAAATTCTATCTATTAGAACATTTAAACTTTGTGTTATACTGACATGATTCTTACAATTTCCACCAAACATCTATTTTTTATTTCAGGTACTCTATTTTTTCATGGAGTATAGGGAGCAGAAAACAACCTTTTGATTACATGATTTCTCAGATAAGTTTCAAAGGTATTTCATTTGAATTTTGTACCATTTTTTCATATTATTTTTAGAAACCCCAATTTCTTTCTCCATATCTTATGTAAATAATATAAAGATTTAAACACACTCTGACTTGTGTTTCATAGAGATGATTTTATTTATCCGAGTAAAATCATCAACGAATGTGATAAGGTACAAATCATATTTGTTTTATTGATGTCCCATTGGCCAACATAAATCAGAATGAATAAGTTCAAGAGTTCTAGTAGACTAAATCTCAACATTTATAAGACTATTATTAGTAATTTTAAATTTTTGACATGTTACACAAATGAAATCTTCTACTATATTCAATTCAATAAAATTTCATACAACATACATTTTAGAAGGTTTTTTCATAATTTTCATACCAATGTGTCTAAGTGTTTAGTTACAAAACTTATTCTTCATCCTCAAAACATAGATAACATGATTTGTTATGTTCTTCAATGTAAAAAAATATTTTTGTTGGTTCTTTCTCCCTTAGTAACAACTTTTTCATCTTTTATACTTTTAATGAAACATTAATATTTTCATAAAATAAAATCCCCATATTCACAATGTTTACTTATACTGAGTATGTAATGTTTTATCCCATCAACAAATAGAACTTCTTTAGATTTTAACCTTTTTCAGTCTCATACATTCCAATTCCTCATATTTTTAAGGAACAAAACATTTCTAAAAGTAATTGATCCTTCATAACGTCATTCATCATGTTTCAATATTTTTAGATCACACATCATTTGTGAAGAAAAAACACTATCATGTGTCAATTTTTTGTTCATTTATCATTATTTTAAAGCTCTCCCAAAAACCCAATCACTTTCCTCAACTTTATTCTTTCTATGTTCCTTTTATTTTCACCAATAAGAATCATTTTCAAAAAGGATTTTCATACATTTTTCAATATGATGGTCATACTGATCAAATCTTCCAAAAACTTTTTCCAAGCATCAAAATTTGTTTTCTTTTCAAATTTATATAACTTATTATGTTTTTAATCTTCCTAATTTATGATCTTTAGGATAATTACTAATTATTATTCCCCATTTCTTCCACTATGCTTAAACTATGTTTTTGGAATTAAATAGTTATACTAATGATTGTATTCCATTTTCCCAAAGTTTCACCAACACCAAAAAAAACCATCAAATACTAAATTTATATTGAAGTGATATCTTTCTCTATAGAATCCTTTTTGAGTTAAATGTCTTCTTTATAATCAAATAAACTCTCATCATAGACCATCTATCTAATTTAGGGAGTTTTAAGATTTTGTAGATGTCATAGGTTTCTCAAATACCTTATCAACCCATGATTTCCCAATATTTTTCTACTCACCTAAAATGAAAGAAAAATTAGATGATATATTATTTTTAGTGGGTGAGAATTTTACCTATTTCATGAGTTAATATTTTTTAGAAACTTTAGAAGCCATGTCTTTTAATTCTAAGGTTTTTTGAAATTTTAATTATCCTTTCTTATGGTACTTTCAGACTCATGAAGTTTTGATAGAGACTTATTAATTTCCTCTTCCTTACCTACCAGTTTTTTACTGAGATCTTAAACCATATTTCCTTTTTTAATATATCTATGTTTGTAACTTAATATCTCCTAGATCTATTCTTCTTCTTGATTAAAAAAAATCACCTTCTAAAAATTTTCCACGATATTTTTTTATCATTCTGATTTCTTTCTTGAGAGATATTTTTTCCTCAAGACATGTGGTAAGTTTTGTGATGAGATAATACTCTATGTAAGATTCTACACCTCTATGTCCTTAAATATTTTAGGAGCCTTATATTTTATAAACATTTTCAGTTAATATTATTACCTTTAATGAACCCTCAACTTTTGAAGAATTACTTTTTTTTGAGTCTAAATCATCATTCTTTCTCAACATACTTCTCTTGAGAATAGTATCTTTCTTCTCATATTTGTTGGATGAATTTTATTATTTAGATATTTTTTCCCCTTCATCCATTGAGTTTTTTCATTAGAATCATATCAATATTCACCGACTATATTCTTGGTAAAATTCATGGAAAATTGTATGATTCCACCACACTCACAACATTTTATTGAATGTTTTCCTCCATACTTTCAAGTTTCTATTTGATATTTTTGGGAAATAAAATACATTTTTTTATTTAAATAATAATCCCCCATATCAACAGAATTGAAAGCATCAACATCTTAAACATATTGAAGTTTAATTTTTCTCATAACTTAAAAATCTATTTCATATTTCATCTTTTTTTTAGCATTGGATATTTCCTCATTTCATACAAAATATGAAATTTATGTAATTCATCAGGTGATAAATCATCCTTATCTTATAAAGTAAAGATTTTAGAATCCAGTCTATCTAGAAAGTTTCTCATATGTTTCTTTACTATTATAGAATCATCAATAATATCTCTAAAACCTCTGATGTTGCAAAAAACACCATTTAATATGGTGAAGTATTCACTAATAGTTTCTTCATATCTCAATCTTATGTCTTCAGACACACTACACCAGATTTATAGTTTTCATTTCTTCACTTTACTATTAGCTTCAAAAATACATTCAATACTATACCATATACTCTTTGTTTTTTGAGACCCATTTCCTTCACCAAACAATTTTCTTAAAGGGACATAAGAATATCATTTCTATATTTTCCATCAACCCAAATATTTCATCTATCAGCAAATTACTCAGGCCATCTATCTTAACAAGTGGAACCTCAATTACGGTAGCATCAAAAAATTCCATGAAATGAGATATGATATAAGTAATACTACTATTTTATTCTTCCATAATAATTTTTACCACAAATGAAGGAACTAATTTAGTATTGATATAATTGATATTATCCTTTAGAATTTTTCAACTAGTGAACATTCACTTTGATTCCAATTCAAGTACTAAAGGGTTGAATTACAATCGAGATGGTGGGGGGGTTGAATCAATTTTCAATCATTTTATAGGTATTCAAAATTTCAAAAACATTACACATGTATCTTTTTTATGTTCATTATAATATCATTTTTTAGGAAAAAATAATTCATGAAAAACTAGGGAATCACGTAAATCGTGTGATATTTACAATGTTTGGTCATAGTATGAGAATATATATCTTCTCCATAGCTAATATCATTATTATATATAAATTAATTATAATGAATAGTTGAATAAAACTTGTTTAAAATCCTATTAGACACCTTATATAACTTGAGAAGAATGATTATAAAAAAATCCCATTAGCTTACAATGATTTCTTACAAAACATTTGAGCCAAAAAAGAATATGAATGCCAAAGCCTTCTGCTACATAAAACAATATCTAAAAACATTGTTCAATGAAACTAGATCTGATTGGATCTATTAGAATAGCGTAGTTTGATTAACCAAGTATAAGGAAAATATTCTCATTCTACACTTCTCAAACTCTACTCAATTACTCAGTTATATATTCATCAGTCCTATAAAAAAACATTCAATAGTCTGATCTTCTTATGAGATGTCTATCTAGAAAGAAACTCTAACTCAAAATCTATAGGGATCCTCCTCTTTCACATGTGAAAAATTTCAAGTAAAAATTTATTATGAATATAATTATAAACATCCTATATTAACAAAGGTGATAAACTCAAAAACATTTCCCAATTACTCAATTTTAGAAAACCCAATTTCACTCACATTTGAACATTATATTTGACCGCTTTAAACCTAACCAACTCTTTTGGTTTGTTCCCAAAACATCTTTATTTATTGATAAAATCTTATCAATTCATTAATTAAATGTAAATTTTTTTTGGAAAACACACTTTTTTAGAACTTTTAAATCCAATGTGACTTCATAACTGAAACACTATCTAGTAAGAATTTATAACTAAAACTCAGTTTGATATGAATTTATTATAGAAACATTGTCCTATTTGAATTTCTAACAGAATCATTGTTCGATGGAACTTAATCATCTCAGTCTAATCTGATAACCTTCCTTATTTAAATTCAATCTAACTTTATTACTCTGCATTAGTCTGATATAAATTTATTCCATAGCTTTAGTCTAACATATCATTCTTCCTTAAACTCAGTCCAAATTTAATTTATAAACAAAACTAAAAACAATTTTCTACATTTGATGTTGAATCCACTAAAAAACTCTGAAATTATTCAAACCTCATTAGCTATAACTCATTCATACATTTGAAATATTTTGTTTCTAGTACAACTGTATCTAGTTTACTATGTGCATGATTCTAAAACTGATACAATATTTACAAAAATGTTAAACATCCTCAATTAAATCAAAATCATTTATCATTGGAGACTACATGATTTATGAAAATTTCAAGATAGTAAAACCATTTTATAACTTATGGTTAGAATGTTTAATAACTTTCTAACTAATGGAATTGTTGTCTTTATTCAACCTTTTTAGAAACATTATGACTTCCTCACTCAGAAACTTTTGAATTTATAACAACCATGATGTTTGATGAATAATGAACTTAAGGATAATGAATCTGAGATGAATGGTGGAACCGAGAAACAACATTATCATTCTGATAACTTCTTCATCTGGTGCATCTTAGTCTGATACTCTGTATCCAGAAAATAACTTCTCAAAAACCAAACAGTACTCCCCCTTTCTGTTTGGGTTCAAACATTACGAAACATAAAACATATTTAAAAAAATTTATGAAATATTATCTATTAACAACTACTAAAAACTATTTAAAAAATATCAAAAAGGTTCAACAGTATCACTTGTTTTCCTTTTCCCCTCTATAGACTTTTCCCCATTCCATCAAACCACCTTTTCTTCCCTCTTTGTACAGTTGTTGATTTATTTGATAATTTTTTTTGTCATATTATCATGTCTATTTTACATTATAAATTTGTTAAACATAATTATAAGAATGTTGTAATTTTGTTATGGTTTATATAAATTCGAATTTAAATATATGAAAAAAATTGTTCAAAAATATAATCAAATTAATAAGAATACATATTTATTTATATTTTTAATTTAAATTAAATTACTAATTGTTTTTTAATGACATAATATTTATTATGTGTTTAAATTTTCTTTATTGATGTTTAGTAACATAATGATATATAGATAAATGAAAAGTCACATTATTGAGAAACACACCTCTGTATGTAACAGTTTTGGTGGATTTTTTAGATTTTTAATTTCAAATTGATCTATTGATGGGACAATAACATTTACATGCCCTACATGTAAATTTAGAATACTGTTAAATAGACCAGAATTCTATGACCACTTGATATTGAATAATTTACTATCCTAATATTTTTGTTGGTTTTTTAAGAAAAATCGAATATTATAAAAAGTATGGGAATAGACTATAGTTAATAGAATGAGATACTAACATTATCATCAACAAAAAATGAAATGAAAAATCATATAAGTGATGATTTTGATATTACAGGGAAAAATTTCAACATGAAAACATATTAGAACAATCAGTTGTGGGTTTGAAAAATAATAGCATGATAAATGATATTTACGGGTCTATATGACAACCAGATTAAGATTGTAACAAATAATTGATCACCCTCTTGATGTTTTGGAGACTAATGTAATAGAGAAGTTCAATAAGAATAAAAATGAGTTCCATTATTTAGGTGATGATTGAAATCAATAGTTTTATGGTGGATGTCTGAAATGTTGAAGACATTATTTTCTACTAAAGTTGTACCATATCAAATGTCTATGACAAATTATAAATTAGCCGATGTCAATGATTTTGGAATTTTTTCATGATTCATTTCATGAAGCTAAGATACCTGAGTATTTTTATGATATGATAATAGTTTTTAACATGATTTATCTGAATTATAAAAAAAATACATACTTTTCCTACTAATTGTATGATTTATTAGGGATAAGAATCCTGTAGATAGAGTTGAAAAAATATGTTTTTCTTATAGATGGAAGTCAATGGGTTGTTTTGGGATTCTGAATCAACATACTACTATGAAGAATAAGAAGAATAATACACATGCAAGGGTTTTTTTTTACATACCATTAAATCCTCAATTTCAAAAATTATTCATGTCATCAAAAACCATTGAGAAAATGAAGTATCATTCTATAGAAAATAATAATTATGGGTTAATTCCATATCCCAAAGATTAAAAATCTTGGAAGACATTCAATTAATTACATCAATATTACTCATATTATTTTGGGAATTTTTTATTGGTATTGGATGTTGATGGATTAAACCCATTTCAGTCTTTGAGTATATGTTATATAATTAGGATGGTTGTTTTGATCCATTACAATCTACCTATGTAGATACATATGCAATAAAATTCTTTTATCATTTCGATGATTATTCCGTGAAAAAATTCTTCAAAATCATATTGATGTTTACATGATGTCTCTAATTGAATAATTACATGATTTATTGAGAAATAGTATTAATACTTTTGATGTATTTTCAAGAAAAATGTTCAAAATACATGCAACACTATAATGTACAATTACTAACTTAATTGGACTTGGGAACTTATATGGTTGGAACAATTACACATGATTTTCTAGTCTTATTTGAAAATTGGAATAAGATCCTAAAAAACTACCATATGGTAAAAAACTGGGTCTTCTTGTGTCATCATAAATTTTAGGATGCATCTCATATATTTTAGTTGAAAATCTCAATATTCAACGGGTTTATTGACCATAGAACACATCCAAAAATTTTCAAAAGTTTTGAAATATAGCCACAACTTATAAATGTTGAAAAAGAAGTAGGGATGGTACATAATTTGAATGATAGTGGGAATTATGTTTAATGTATATCACAAATTGAAATCATAATTTAGTTATGGAAAAGGGTAAATTATTCAAAATTCGGTATTGGGAATTTATCTTTTTTTCATAATCTTGAAGTTATGAATATTGGGAAGAATTATTGTGGGAATTTGACCTTCACATTTCTTAATGAGAATGGAAAATTAAAATAATATCTAAATTCATGAAAGGTCATACAAGTAATTAATATAAACAATTATCTTTTTCCAAATGATATTGGAATGTATGATTTGAAAAAAAAAATCAATGAAACATAGGGATAAAGATACATTAATTTGAATTTTAAAAAATGTGAATGTAAGAATGGGTATTAATGTAACATATAAAGTTGTATCAAGTTAAATAATGATAAGTTACATGGATTGAAGAGTCATGATTCACATATTTTATTATAGAATATATTACCATTAATATTGCCTACATTGTTAAATAAAAATGTTACTGTAGTTGTATGTAGATTTTTAACATTATTCAAAAAAAATTGTGATAGAACTCTATAACTAGATGTTGTTGAAAACCTTTAGGATATATTTTCTCAGGAACTTTGTTTAAGGGAGAAGATATTTCCTCCACTATTTTTTATTGGCATGATGAATTTAGCTTTAAATTTGGTCAAGGAAACTAAATTTTCAGTCTATTTATAATATGAATGGATGTATCTAAGTAAGAGGTACATTGTTTATATGTTTTCATCATAAGTTAAATAATTCTTATCAAATCGTTAAATATATAATAATGTTATGCTTATTTTATTTCAAATATACCATGGTAATTTGAAATCAATAGTGAAAAATCAATCTCAACGTAAAGTATATATTAATAAATTATATTTAGTATAGAAGTGTATTGAATTTTTTTCTAAATACTTTTATATTGTTGATAAAATATTCATTTGAGTTGGATGTTTTAATGATATAATGACTCAATCTCAACTACATAGGAAATAAAAAATCTTTCAAACTATTGGTCATGCAGTTGGGAGGACCACTAATACTATACTGATAGAAATGGATGTATTGCAAGAATATAGATTTGTGCTACTAAATAATAAAGTTTCAGGTTCATTAATTGAAGATCTCAAGATACAAACAAAGAGATGAAGGATAAGTGGAACATGAAATAAGAAAGACATAAAAACTATTAATAAAGAGATTGTGGAATGGATTGAACATATTGTAAATTCATAAATATTGAAATAAATTAGAATATTAGATTGAAACACATTTTTTTAAATCTAATAAGGGGATTACTTTCTTTAGATCATGAATATTGATACATGTGTTGGGATTTTATAATATTTGAAGTTTATTGCTCGAGGAACTATAAAACAAGCTTGAAATGGTGATGCTTACAATGTGAATAGATTCAGTTTCCATTAAGTTTATTAGGAAGAGGGTTTAAAAAATAGAATAGTGGTATATTCATAGATTTCAAATTGGGATATTATGGACTATTGATTGATATTATCTAATTATACTACCATGTTCATTTTCCGGTTTTTTTATTCATATGAAAGTGGGATCATATTACCATGGGTATTATAATAAATTCCTCGGGAAGGATGTCGTCATGTCTCAAGATGAACAACAGATTCGATAGTCTATATAATGAAGAAGGAAACTCCAACTATCCATATGAGACTGAATCGGATGAACAGCCCTCAGATGACAGCGGTTTGGGAGGGGTTGAAAAAGGTCTGCACAACCAATGGAAGAAGAAAGGGAATAAGGAAAACAAGGACCCGGGGAGCTATATTGTTTCCAAGAAGCTGAAATATAAGGGTCGTAAAGACTATTATTACCTTCCTAAACCGATGGGGACTCGGTCAGCCAAAAAAAAGGATAAACTAAAGGAACACGGGATTCTGAAAGATGGAAGAGAGGTGGTTCAGCAGGATGTTGTCACCGTGTCCCAAGTGCAAGTGGAAGGAAACTCAAGGGAATATGTCCAGCATCAGGAGACGCATATGCACTCTCAAGAAATGATAGAAATGGAGGATACTCTTTCCTCTAGATAGCAATGTGCAACAGGAAACCCTGATAGCTTGCAGGGCATGAAGGATGCAGATTTGGATACTTAGTTGGAACTCCTCATGCACTATGGCGAAGAAATAAAGGAGGATGTCCTGGTGATCAAGGCAGCAAGGGAAGAAATTGATGAGATGATGGGAAGACTAATCCAAGTGGATGTTACTAGGTAGAAAGCTGAATGGATTGACAAGAAATATCACATACTGATTAGAGGCTTCAATAGGAGGAAGATCAGTAAAGCAGAATACATGATGGCTTGGGGTCATCTCGCAAGGCACTATGAGGATAACATAGGGGAAGATCCAGACTGCCAGGTAAATTCCCTACCCTGGAAACTATTTAGGGAAGGAGATGCTAATCATCTTAGACATAGGTTTAATAAGTCAACTGTAACCTTTGATGCTTAATCTGTTTTTCTGTAGGGTTCTCACTCCCCTCTTAAATGTGTTTTGAAAATAAAAAAGTTATTTTGGAGGAGGATGTGGAATATTTTACTATTGACATTGAGTCCCATCAGTAGAAAGAAACTGACTTATTTTTAAATTAGTAAATTAAAAATATTATTCATATAAGGGTGGATGAAGTAGATAAAGTAATGATGAAGCATGATAAATATTTGATTGAAGGAAAAATTATTGTATATGAATTAATCCATTAACATATCAAAAATTATATTATATGTTATTCATTTCTAGTAATGTGTATATATTATTGTATTTAATTTTTTTTCATGATTTTCTTAATTTTTGAAAAATTAAATGTTATATTTGTTTTTATGTCCAGTCATTCATTGTCAAAGTTATATATATTATGTTTTTCATTACTAATCATCGATTATAATTTCTAAATTTATTTTCCTATGTGTTTTTTTTCTGAATTTATGTTCTAATGTTTTTTACTTGTTGAAATGATGGGAATGCCAATGAATAAGAATTTCACTAATCTTAGTTGGCTCTGTGTTGACATTACCTAAACCACTTTAACACATGATTATCTATCGATCTATCAACCTATAAAATATGGGACACCCTCTATCTCCACCCATCATCATTTTCAACACCCTTTTTCTCCCTCCCATTAGCATTTAAAACACTCTACTTCTTCGTCGCTTTAGAATCTAGAACATTGCCTCCCAATTCAGGACATTTAGTATGCAACGACTCTACAATGAGGGAACATGTGGTCAATCTAGTTTCTTCACAAGGATATTTTAAGGGGAGATTATATATATAAATTTCAATTTGAATAAAGTTAATTCAATGTTTTATACTAATAACTATTTTATTAGAAAATATGAAATAAACATTACTATTTAAAAAATATAAACAGTTTATATGTTTAGAATATTAATAGATTAACTATATTTATACACTTAAATTGTTATGGGGTCCCTATAAATGATTATATGGGATTATTTGTCCATATTCTATGTTAGTTGGTGGCTGATCCGATTACACTTTCAATTATATATTCTGATTGAATGCATATGCATCAATATTGGAATAATGATGTCTTCCATTCCTAGATAAAGATTATTTTAATACCTTATTCCTCAATAGAATTACTTTATTTAATTAAATTCCAATATTATGAAAATTAATCTCTTTATACATATTTCATTCAACTTTACAATTGTTGATCTTATCACCTGAAAGTAGTTATTGAAACTTTTTTGTAAGAAATGGAATGATTTTAAATAGATATAATGAAGTGACTTAAACTTTTCATCTTTTAACACTCAATACGGTATGATACGTTATCTGAAGGGGTCCATAGATAGTAGTGGGAGGTGTTTTCTATTAATGATATTGATGAGAAATAGAATATATTGAAAATTTTATTATTATATTAATATCATTTCATATATATATATATGATAAGAAGTTAATATTTCATGCATGGTTATTAAATTAATTGTGAATTATTTTATGATGTCTCGGGAAAAATGTATAAAGATGAGCGAAACAAGTTGTCCCCCACACTTCTGGTTCAATGAGTTTTTTAAAAAATATATCGATTATGGTAATATATTCATTAGTTTAAATATTTATAAGATAGAATTATTGGTTTTGTATATAAAATTTTTTCTTTATATTTTTAATGTAGTCAATGAAATTTGGGCACCATGTACCCTAAATGGACCTTTTGGTGGCTATTCATATGAAATATGATGGGAGTTAAGTGAATGATCCTTCAAATGATGTTGGGGATTCACTTCATTTTTCATTTAAATAACTTACAGTCAATTGTTACTATGTTAATACGTATATCTTCAAATATGATTAATATTTAATATATAGGTAAAAATATAAAAACAATAAGATACAGGTCTTATGTAGTTCTTCTCTGTCACCCTTGATGATCCATCTGGTCAAGTGCTTCAGAAGGAGTATCTTAGTCTCATGTGTGGGATGGGTTTGAGACCAATAATGTTTCATGTCTTTTGTAGCTCATCTAGAATAACAATAGTGTCTAATTATAGTTATTGTTAATACAAACCTTATTATGCTCAAAGGAATTTGATTTCAATTGATGTCATAATTCAACTATAGGGGCACAATCAAGGATTATGGGACTCAAATACAGTTACCAGATTCCAAGGTCATTTCTCTACAGAAAGAAATGGTTAGATTATATCATAATATGAATGGATGTGTCCCTAATGATATTAATTTGATATGTGGTTTGAGTGAAAAGATTTATCACACAACATCATAATTATTTAGTACACAAACATTTATTGGTTGTAAGTATAAATTTTAATATAAAACGCTATTTAATTTTCATGTAAATTTTTATATGGGTTAAGGTAGTTGGAAGTAGAAATGGAGACATAGATTGTGTCAATTTTAGTTCATCAGATAGTGATTCTGGTTCACATTGTATTCAGTGATGGTGATGTGTAACTAAACTCATGAAAGGCTAAAACGATTATATTGAAATTGAGGAACCATGTTGCAGTTTGATTGAGTGTATATCATTATTTCTATTTCATTACATGAAATATATATTTTTGGTTTATTTTCAATATTTTATTCTGAATTTTCCATTATACTAGTAATTCATAGTCTCTTTTGGGTTATTTTTTAAATTATTCAATGAAAATTATTTCATTATTGTATGATGACGTTTTCCCATTTCGTAAATTTTATATTAGAATTGGGATGGGTACCATATGATTACTATGATGAATGTAGGTAATTTAGTAGGATAATTTTATGAGGGAGAGTTAGGTTAGCCCATATAACGAGGAGGTTAAAATAAAGTCATCATTTTATATGTTTTTTGTTTTATTCATTTTTCTTATGTTATAATTGTTATACTTATAGGCTTGGGAGTGTTGTGTGGTTTCCAGAATGAAGGAGGTGTTATGGTAGAATTTTTGGATAAATGAAGGAAATATATGGTGGAGTAGTTCATTATTATCCTTTTATGTAGAAGCCTTACAATGAAAAATTTATTATCCTAATTGATTTCATGTGTTTTTTATTTTTGGGGTATTGGATACTATTGGTGATGATGTGGTAATGGTTTTTAACGATGTCTAGTGATAGAGTAAAAGAGGTGTGTAATGGATATGTAAAGGTGGTGAGGTTTTTAAATGATGTGTGGGGATCTATAGATATGGTTTGTTATGTGATTATGTGGAGTTATTTAGTGATGTTATAATATTTTTGAATTTGGATATATAAGCATGTATAATGTGGAATCATGATGAGGTTGTTGTGTGTTTATTTTAAAGGAAATTCGATTTTATTGATTTTATTGGTTGATTTGGGTGTTATGATAAGTTATTTCAGTCATTTTTATTTGAAATTTCATTATAATATTTTTAATCCATTGGATTTTGATTTTTTTGTTAACACTCTTCGGGTTGTTATTGTTGATTCTCAATTCCAATTGTAATTCATCATTTATAAGAAGTCAATACCAGTTCTAGAAATTTAAATATTTGGATATGGCATAAATTTTTCTCATTTTATTATTATGTTTTACATGATAATCCCTTTATAGTTGGGTTTTAATGGTTTTTAGAATATCAATATGATTAAATTTTTTTTCATATATTATCCATTTCCTTTGGTGTTATTATGGGAATTCAGTTTCGATAGATTTTCTATTTTTAGAAACTATATATAGATGTAGATTAAAGTACCAGTATTTATGGTAAGATAAATTATATGTGGTCTAAACTGATCATATAGTTGATAACAAGGTTTAACATTTTTATAAACCATCACAATATATTTCTTAATATACCAGTGATTTAAACACACATGAAATCCTCTGTAGTTTTGAGAGAAAAATCACCTCTAAAAACTAAATAACTAATACATCAAAATCATTCCGTGAAACTTCTAAAAAACTACCACTAAATGAGTGAAATATCCAAGACTTTCATGTAGATGAAAAATATAGATTTGGTTTTAGAAAATCCATCAAGGAACCGTTTTGAGTTGTTTTAAACCACCACCAACATAAAATAATTGCTACTAATACCTTTATTTTATAATGAGTGTTGTTAAATTTAATGTCAAAAAATTTTATACTCCTTTAAAATTCACTAAGGATCCAAATTGTATAAAAATCCTTTTAATGATCAATTCATAATCGAACAAATGACTCATATAGTTAGCTCTATAATCCATTTCCTATACTGGTTTTTTTACATCAGATGATATTTTATAAAAGTAAAATGAATCTTCAAAAATCATCATGATTTCCACCAAATGATTTCTAACTAGCATAATGATTTTAGACTTTAGAAAATTATCATCAGTATAATTAAATTTACTCAGGATTTTATGATTGACTCTTATGAAATTTTAGAATAACTCTTAAACTATCTATATTGACTCATATGATATTTGTATGACTCTTATGAAATGTCAGAATGACTCTTACACAATATCAATAACTCTTAAACAATAGAAAATCACCAGTATGGTTTGGTTATACCTTTTATGGTTATATATACTATATATGAAATGATTCTTATAGATTCTAGAATTACTTTTATGGTCCATAGGAGTCTTCATGTTGAAATAGTGGGTTCCCTAGACCCAAATATATAGTGTGTTTGATTACCATATCATGTATAAAATTAGTTAAACATGATATACTTCGTACCATTATAGTGTAGATATTTCTGAATCCACTATTTAATTATAGTGTTCATAGATTAATTACCATATCAAAAAGGTTATAGAAGATCCTAGGTTATAATGATTACCTCAAAATACTCTGACATTAATCTTAAATTTGTAATATGGTCTAGAAACATTATAATGTCTAGAAAAAATAGGTGTTTGACTATCAAGTGTTGGGGGTTCATAATCATTGATACATTTTTTCATTAAATTTTCACATGGTGATCTCATGTTCTGAGATCATAAAGATAGACCCACCAAAAAGAAAAACATATGTTTCAGTTGTCATTATATGTTCCTATCTAAAATATCGTGTAATGGTCTCCTGAATTGAGATCATTGCCAATTCTTGACATTTGATCGTGTACTTTGATGCAACATGAAAACCATGATATTGAAATCTTGGTGAGGTAGTTTATGTTGGGTGCATCATTGGTAGAATGAAATTGGTTTAATGGTCAAGAAATGATTCGACGCTTGCGGGTTATGGAAGTAATATATCTCAGGCCATTTTGATCCAGATGGCAGAAACTTCATAAGACCATGGTCATGGTAGTAGAGGGTAAATATGTCCAATTAGATCAATAAATAATAAACCAGGAATAGGGTGATGGAATCGGTGTGCATACTGCTTTATTAGATATTTGAAAATAAAGAGATTATATTACAAATTATTTTTTCATAGGTTGGTTGTCGTTATTTGGAAAATCATTATCTATTTAGTGTAAATAGTGGATTGCTAGATCATACTCTTGGTATTTGAATACAATTCATTGCTATCGAGATAAGTTCCTAGAGGTTCACACACAATATCGTATTCGAGAATCTTTCTTACTCAGCTAAATAAGAGTTTTGGACATTGTGGGCCCCACAAAGGGGGATAGGGATTTTTTCAAGGATAAATGATCAACAGTGCAATAAATAATTTCATATTATTCAATTTAACAATAATGGGAATTTAATTTCTTTATCAAATTTATTTACATGTTTTATGTAAATAATTGTAAAAAGTATTATTTGAAATAATATTAATATATTCATGGTTAAATTGATATTTTTGGGAATGACGAGTCAAGTTAATGACTCATATATGATCACATAATATATTTAATATATTATAGGAAGGTGATAATAATATTTATGACTCAGATTAGTATCCATAACAAGACATTTATAACATATTATGTATTTTGGGGGCCAGGTGGAAATACTGGATATTTTCATAACACTCTATAAATAGATGAGGAGAGAAGTTTCCCATTTACTATTCACTACCTATCTCTCTCCTCTTCTCTCTCCCACATCCTATAGGGAGAGGATCTAGATACAAGGAGCTTGGATTGATCTCTCTCTCAGGAATCGCATGTGAGGCGATGTGGTGAGCATCAGAGTATTGAACAAGTCGTCATAATTCTGCGATAACACCCAAATTATGACGATTGGTGCTCCCATAGTTTCATAAATCATAGGTAGAAAATATGGAGGAATTGGGATTTAGATTCTTCGAGCAGTGATCACCAATGATGAGTAGATGTTGTGAATAAATTCAGATCTTAACTAGGCATTTCATAGTTTTTTATTTTTTTCTCAAATTATTTCATGTGAGATCCTCATCTTAAACAAGGAAAAAACTCACTAATGTCAAAGATTTCATGTTGAAAATCAGTGGAAATTTTTAAAATCCCACTTTACGGGCTTTCATTGTGTGCCTGATTCATTCAAGTGGTATTAGATAACAGTATAATGATTTCAATACAAAAAATAATAAATTTGAATTAATATTTAAAGAGGGTCCTGTTACTATCCCAACATCACAGACTGTATCTTAATCCAACATCAGATGACCATTATGCAGTCATCAAAAGGATAAAATTATATATAATACTGGTTGTTTTATTCATTTTTCAATAAAGTTCATATATGTTTATTTACATGTTAAATTACTCAAATCCATATGTAAAAACCATTTCCATATGTTTTTTGGATATTCCGACTAGATTCCAGTGGCCGGAATAGTTTCCTCCAACCAATTATTTTTCTTACTAGATAAATTATATTATTATTATTATATTATTATTATTTTATGGATTTTTTGTTATTTGGATAAATCCATATATGATAAAAAATAATTAAATTGGCGATGTTCTCATTTTTTTGACAAAATTGAAAGTGGGTGTCGAAAGAGGGATGATTATTAGAACAAATGTACAAAGGATCTTGTCCCATTTCTTTTATTTTCCATGAAAAATAAACATTCAAAAAAAGGAAAAATTAATGAAAAAACTAGGTCGGGGGGGTCACCCCCCATCTCCCTAGAACTGCAATCAGGCCACCGACCACCTTAGTTGGTCCCACTCATCTGCTCCACTAGACTATCCTACCTTGAATCCCTAGACCTGCCTCCCTTATAGAAACGAACTACTCTAGATCTGGACACCCAACTGAAGTCGTGCCTCCCTAGTCGGACCAGGTTCTCCCTTTCACACTGCTTGCACCAATCCGTCGGACTGAAATTGTCTCATCCTACTCTCGGCCACCAAAGGCCCTACCTGCTCACGGCACCCTTCTGCTCGGCGACCGCCCTCCTTCGCGGTGAGCTCCTCCAAGCCGATGAGCTACCTCAGTTATGGATCTATCCATCATACCGAGTAGGAACCCTAGCAGGGATTTCATACCAACCCACTAGACTAGCCTACTCCAGATCCACATCCTGCCACGACGGGCCATTGATCGGCGGACCCCCCCCCCCCCCCCCCCACGTAGGCTCCTCGAATCCCACTTGTGTTCCCATCCAGGAGAGGATATGGACTCTACCACTAATCCCTTCATGGGATACCTCCTCTCCGCGAGTTTGGTTCCCCACATCGCCTCAATCGGGTGCATTGCACTATCACACACTAGCATGCATCCCGCTGACAAGAAGTAACATGCCCTATCCCGAAACTGGCCCCGGGTGAGTTTTCTCAGTCCGAAAAAGGCGTGAGTGGACCTAGCAAACCAAAATTACCATTACACAGGGTGGGAATAGCCCAGAATGGGTCTTCATGGGTTCACTGCCAACTGCACATTCCCTCCTCGAGGTATTGGGGTTTGGGTTATTTTAATTTAATCAATAAATTAGTTAAAATAATTCATTTGATTTCAGTTGAAAATTACATTAATAAAATAATAATTTTTTATTTATAACATAATACAGAGTAAAATTAATTTAATTTTTTGTTAAATTTAATTAATTAATTTAATTTTTTGTTTTAAAATTAAACTAAATAATCGATACCAAACGACTTAATTATTGAATTAAAACTGATAGTAAATTTTTTAACTCGATTTAATGCCCTCGAATTTAATTTAATTCATGTATAATTTAATTCTACATTTTTTATAAATATGTGAGTAAAATAATATTAGACTAGTCATAATCCTAAGGACCAAATAATGTATGTATGGTGATTGTTAATTTATTTAATTTATTTAATTTATTCAATTAATGAAAATGTTATTTTTAATGATTATTTTTAAATTAATAGACCATATGTGTGTCGTCTCAGTTTCATTATTTGTATAAGGGCATTCATGTACACTTCAGAGTTGTATTTTTTACTTTCGATACCCCTCGCCTATATGCGAGTATTTTTTTTATATTGATGAGATGATCAGTGATGCAGTTCATACCGACCGATGGCGACGCACCAGACAGGACTTGATGCCTTGGATGGGCAGTTGCTATAATTTGAGATGTAAGGGAAGCGACTCAGGGTATTATACCTAGGGTATAGGTTGTTCAGTTATTCACTCAATGGGTAAACCATTAGTGTCATCTCATGATCTGTTTTTCATTTTATTAATTCATGGTTTATTATTTTTTTTAATTTTTAGTTAATGAATGATCACATAGAATAATAATAAACAAGTATGCAAGATAAAATGAACATGTTTCACGATCAATTTTTCTATTTAATGCATGGTCAGTTATGGGTGTGATCTTATAGTATGTGCTACAAAAATAGAAAATGGTTTCTATCATAAAATTAAAAATATAAAAACTTCAAAGAAATATTAAGTCTAAACATCCTTCCATCATTAGAATTTAGACAAAATCAGGTGTTTGGGGTATTGTCTAAACCACATCTGACGGTGACTCTTTCTACTGGGAGGTTCAGATGATAGTGATGGGTTTATATATCTAAAGTGGAATTAAGGACTGTCCATTTCTATATTTCTTTCATTTTATATGAAATCATTGAGTAAATCATGTTCTTATTTTAGAAGCTGGGACTTCACTCAACATATCAAGGAACCGTGAGTTAATGTGATTGGCCATCCAAACGCCCACCTTGAACCCTCCAAGTAGTGGTGTAGCCATAGCTTGTAGACTATGAGGGGAGGACCAGGGATCATTTCAACTAGATTACTCAAGCGACAGAGTATTCCGATTCTAGCACATAGGATTCCTAGAATTCAATAAAATTGTAGGAGACATTTAATGATATCATTGATTAATAAAAATGTCTAAATTGGTAATCTAGATAAAAATTAATAATATAATAAAACTATACTTTTGTAGAAAAATGTCAAGTTATACCATAAAAAACTATGATAAATAATGGACAATGTAAATGTCCTCACTGGAAAAGGTATCCCAGAATAGTACGGGTACTTGTGCGTAGTACTATATGAAAATTAATGTCCCAGTATCCCCAAGACCTATTAAGTTTCCTCAGGAATTGAGGGTGAGATTGATTATTAGAGATTAATGAAAAAATAATATGATAGTTATTTCATTATTCATTCATTAATGTTCGGTGTTAGTTGTTGTCACTACATCACGACACGAATGATATGACATGAAGTCTCATCTTCTGGTGGTCTGCAAGGAGAAAGTGGAGCAACGATATGTATAGGTATTGGTTACACTGGATAAGTGTAAATTGAAAGGTGAGTTATGATCTTTCAATAAATCCTATTCTAATATTGTTTTCACCCTCTTTACTCAAGTATCTTTTAATGTTACAAAACTAAAAAGTATTGATTATACACTTCAGTGCCTTTTAGGTAATTTTCTCCACGTGAATAGGAGTATCAAAGACAAT
Source organism: Viscum album (assembly GCA_963277665.1). NCBI lineage: Eukaryota > Viridiplantae > Streptophyta > Magnoliopsida > Santalales > Viscaceae > Viscum > Viscum album. The sequence goes on along the minus strand of OY728120.1, from coordinate 1,527,420,601 downwards.
TTCATCTTTAATACTTATGGAGAAAAAATTTAAAGACAAGGTGACAAGGTAGAAGGAATGTAATGCTAAGGGAAAATTTGAAGCATCCTTTATTGAAAGAGGTATTAATAGGAGGTTTTTTATTTTCATGTCATAAAATAGAATAATGTAAATTTAAATGCAATTAACTGAATAAAAGAATAAAGTACACATTTCTTATTTATGAATATGCATCAATGTAATTTTTTAGTTTACTTTTTGGGTATTGAATATAATATTCTAAAAAAATATGTTTATTTAAATAGAGTAAACAATAAAATATAGATATTTTAAAATAATTCAGCTGTATCCTCTAATTATCTAAGAAAGGGTGATACCTAGGCCAATGGTGAGAAGTAAACAATTTTTTTTTCCCAATTTAATGATTCATGAAGAAATATTATCACGTACAACCAAAAAATTAATATCTTGTGCCCTTGGACATAAGGATAAATTATTCTAGGTTTTGGAAATAATATTGTCCATGGTTTTCAATACTCAATAAATGGTTTAAGTGAAACATAATGTATAGGATATGAGTTATGAATGTAAAAAATGTAAGACTTATACCAAGTTGTGTAATGATTTTTCTTTGTCCATAAAAACTAAAAATTGTTTGTCATGTTTATACCCTATATGGATTTTAGGATCGATAAAACTAAACCCCTATGGTATTATTGATGTTTTTTAGTTTCGATAAGGAAATCTTTTGAAATAAAGGTATGCCAAAAATCTTTTAGAATAAGTTAATCAAGACAGCATGAACTATACAAAGTATATCTTGAGGTATATATACTTCATAATATTCCATTATGTAATTACATAATTTTATGGTGAGTCATGTTCATGGTTAGAATATATGAGTTTCTTCGAGCCGGCATGTTGAAGAATATCTTGACTATGAAATCATCAATCATGATAATGTAGCATGGAGTATTTCCTAAATGCACATTACCTTATCTTCCTCACGACATTGATGTTAATTAGTAGGATGTATGATGAACTCTTACATCCTAACATTGATCAAAGAAATTTGTGTGGAGAAATTCCTAAACGCACATTTCATACATTAGAGTAATGATGTATGGAGTATCAATGTTGCAAATTTTAGAAACATCAATTATATTTCCTGAAGTATTTTATAAATAATGAAGATATCCAATAACTATATGTCAACTACATTGATAAATAGATATCATATGATTCATAGTATGATGAAAATATATTATGTATTAATGGGATTTGTTTGTCTAAAAAGAATTTTTGAGGACATCAACAAACATTCGTCATGCTAAACACATTTTTAATCTAAGTAACTATCCAAACAATTGATTAGGATATTACCTAAATCCCTAAGATAGAACATATTAGTCAAGTGAGAGACTGCAATTCTATATAAGGATTCACATCCCTAATTGAGATAGTGGGATACATATTGTCTTGGATATAGTCAATGCTCAAGATCCACATGTAGTTGTCATAGGAACTTTCTCCACAAGCACATGCAGAACAGAAAATGTTCGAGAGACAAATACTACATATGAAGGATAAACAATGGTGATGGTTTTTGTATTCACCATGGTTGGTGATCTATTATTCAATGAGAATAATATTTTCTACAAGTAAGAAGTGTATGGAAATTAGATAATAATGAAAAGGCCAACCAAAATTCAATAATGGATTCCATGTATCAAATTATAAAGGGGCTTATAAATTAAATAGTGTGGTAGGTATTCAAGTAAAATGATACTTGGATAATACAAGTGTGGTACCAATAAGGATCAATTGGTAATATCAGGATGTTATGATTAAATCCATTAGAATTTTACTTTTCATATCTAATTTCTATGATCTTATAATTTTTAATTGGATGTCATGAACATCGTCCTTGGGTTGTGTATATACGATGCAACCAGAAAGGGACAGTAACATCACAAAAATTCCAACAAAGGTGGAATGTTATCAAAATCCAGTTTAGGATTGAAGTAAGAAATAGGATCATATGACATTCATTAGTAATGAATGTTTTCCATGTGTCTACCAGAGGTTAGTGGGAATTAAAAGGTTTTCCATGTAAAATAAGTTCAGCAACATATGGAAAAAAGATTTGTCTTCAATTAACTTAAGACATGGATGAGATTAATTATCTAATGATCAAATTAAAGAAGAAACCTATGTTCTACGGAATAGGATCAATTGAGGTTGATCTAAAGATTCCTTGGATCTATTCAATCATACATAAAGTGACATGGTATTGCAAAATAAAAGTTGGAATAATTCAATAAAGGAATTTTTGCCAGTGTCACATGGAATTACCTCTCCAGGTTTATGTGTCTAATACATGGGAGGAGATAAACGTCATGAGTTGAATTTATTATGCTTTACTGATGGATTAATCATGTATTCTATGCTATGTATAAGAACTAATATTTCCAATATATACATTATAGTACAAAAATATCAGTTATAACCAAGAGCACTGCAAGTGATGTATTCAGAACTATCTAATTGCACTTCAGTAAGTACAAAAGATGTGTCCCTAGAATGTGGATAAAAAGGATACTAGTTTTTTAAGGGGACCCAAACTATTTTTACCTATATATATGTGATATAATTTCATTGTTAGGCTAATTTTATGACTGATAAAATATCATAAAAGGTAGTGTTAGCCATACATAGAATGTCTGAGTATGTTGAAGCTTCTAAGGCAGTTAAGAAGCAATTATACACAATGATTTGTTTCGGTTTTTGGAATCACACTAGGTAAGAAATGTATTATCATAATTTATGTTATGATTTTCTTACTATCTAATATTTCATGTTATGATAGTGTAAAAGTTGTATATACTCAAGGATACCATCTCTTGGGAAGTTTTACTTAAGTAGATAAGGACACAAATTATAGATATGCCATGAAGTGGAATCATGGTAGGCCTAGAATCTAAAGTCATTACTCAACAGAAACATGATATTTATCATGTGAGTAGTTAACAAGTTTTTTATCATCTTGGCTCTAGTGTGTGTGGTATTGTTGAAATAGTGGGTTCTCTAAACCCAACTATGTAGTGCTTTTGATTACCATATGATGTTTATAGTTAGTAATATATATGATTTACTTCTTACCATTATAGTGTAGATATTTCTACATCCACTATTTAATGGTAGTTCCCATAGATTAATTATCATATCAAAAAGGATATAGCATATCCTAGGATATAATGAAAACCTCAAAATACTATGACATTAATCTTAAATATTTCATATTGTATAGATACATCAAACTAGCTAGACACAATAGATGTTAGACTATCAGGTGTTTCAGGATTATAATCATTAATACTTCTTCTCATTAAGATCGTACATGGTGACCTCAAGTAGTGAGATCTTGAGGATAGACCCACCAATAAGAGCACCACATGTTCTGGTGTTATTAGATGTTCTTATCTATGATCATGTATAATGATCTCCTGAAATTAGATCATTTCTAGTGTATGTCATTTGATCTCGTACATTGATGTAAGATGAAAACTATTATATTGAAATCATAGTGAGGTGGATTGTGTTGGGTGAATAATTGGTGGCAAGAAATTGGTTGAATGGTCAAGAAAGGATTTGTATCTTTTGGGATATGGAATTAATATATCTCAAGACATGTTTATTAGGATGGTAGTACCTACATAAGATCATGGCCATGGCAGTTAAGGGTAAATCCATCCAGTTAGATCAACAAATAATAAATCAAGAATAGGGTGACGACATAGGTGTACGTCCTACTTTATGAGATATTTAAAGACAAAGAGATTATATTACACAGTATATGTTCATAGATAGGTTATCACTTATATGAAAATCCTTATCTCTTTAGGGGCCATGATGGATTATTGGATCCCACAATGGGTTTGTGAATACTATTCATTATGTCATGATAAGGGCCTAGACGGTCACACACAATAGTGTATTTGAGAATCTCCCCTATTCAGCTAAATAGGAGTTTTGGAAATGGTGGGCCCCACCACTAGGTTCCGGAATTTGTCCAAGGATAAACGATAACCAATGAAATAAATTCATATTATTTAAGTGAATAGTAATGGGCATTCAATTTATTTATTTAATCTATTTACAAGTTTTTAAGTAAATACAAAAAAATATTATTTAAATGAATATTAATATATTCAATATTCAATTAGTATTTTTTGGAACAACTTGTTCAGATAATGACTCATTTATTATCATGTAATATATTTAATATATTACTCGTAGATGATAATAATATTTATTTCTCATATTAGTAGTCATAACATGTTTTTTATGGCGTGTTACATATTCAGGAGGTCGGTTAGAAAAATTGGATATTTTCTTAACACAATATAAATATAGGATAAGACTTTTCTATGTTATATTGAATACCTCTCTCCCTTATTCAATCCCCCACATCCTAGAGGGATAGGCTCTAGATACAGGGATCTCAAATTTTTCTCTCTCTCAGGCATCAGAAGCGAGGCAATGTAGTGATCATGAGTGTTGAAGGCATCGTCAGAATTCTGCTCTGGCAACTATATTATGATGATAACCACTCCCATATTTTCTTGAAGCATTTGTGGATGATCTAAAGGAATTTGGATTCGAATTATTCAAGTAGAGATCTCCAACGATATCTAGATATTATGCACAGCTTCAGATTTAAACTAGGTATTTCATGGTTTTTATTTTGTGCTTAACTTATTTCATGTGAGATCCCTTTCTTAAACTAGGAAGTAACTCACCGATGTCGCTGAGTTCATGTCGAATGTTTGTGAAAAATTTTAAAATCCCACTTTTTCGGATTTTGTTGCATGGTCGGTTCCATTACTCCATACCTTTGCTTAATTCTACCCCTCGTGAGACTGAAAATTTATCTTATGAAATAATTAGTATAACTCTTATAAAATAAAATATAGGTAACTACTATTAATCTTTAAATTATATAATTGATCTAAATATTCACAGTCAAACCTAAATCATATTAATAATGTTTAGTAAAAATCAAAACATTCTTAAACACCTACCTATATTACCTAATCATGGTTAAAAACAACTATAACTTTCATTGACAATTCCATATGGTACATCAATCATTATATTTACCCATTATATAAAGGTCATCTGTATATTTTCCTCTTACATAAAGGTCACCTACAAGGTTTCCCCTTATATAAAGATCATATTCATGGTAACTACCAATTATATGGTAACCATTTGGTAAATGTTCAATATATAAAATTTCAAAAAAAATTAAATTTCAAAACTGAAAACATAAAAAAATAATAAAACATTATTATATAATATATTACACAATAATGGCACTGAGTTTTAAAATTATCCAAATAAATCCACTTATGGCCCCATGAAATTTATTGGTAAATATAGAAGGAAACAAACAATAAAAACCTCCTCACCTAATCAATTGTTCAATAGTATACCAAGAGAAAAAACATAGTAATTGATTTAAAATAACACCTCCTTTATAGGAACATTCTATTTGTTCTAAAATTACCAAATAATTATAAGAACTACTCCAAACCACCACCCCATCATATATATACATGTGGTTGGGGGGTTGGTAAAAACTCACCAGTGGTAAATGAGAAAGGATAATTAGTAATCACAACCCTAACTAATTCATCAAGAATTATCAAGATCATTATAACTAATCAAAAAATATCCTAAAGTATACCAATGTATAACCCATGTCACTATCAAGAGACCTAAATCTCATGGGGAAAATTTTCGATAAATATTCACAAAAAATAAATATTATACATGATTGTTATTCATTTAGAATAGAAAGACCTACCATAGGTCTCCCCACCATTTATAATTCATCTTAGTATGTTGAGAAAAATGATAAACACTCATAAAATAAAATCATCCCCAAAATAAACATATCTCCCCAAAATACCAATGGAAATTAAATTCTTTCACAAATCTACAGCCGACCACAAATATTAAAGAAACTAGTTTCGAACTCCAAAAAGTAACTAAAGAGAATAAACAAATTCCATAATATAAGGATAATAAATTCATCAATATATTATTAAATAATAATTATATATATATACATAAATAAGAATAATCCACAAAAAGTAAAACAATGTTCTCAAAACTAGGTATAAGAAGATGAAAGGGATAGTAACTTAAGATCTCACCCATGAAACATCATCCATATATGAACCAGAAAAAAATCCCAACCATAATATACATTGTGTCCCTTTTCGGGTGATATCCCATTTATATTTCATAGACTTTAATAGAGTCACCATCCAATTTATATTCAAATCTCATGTGGCACTCTTCCATGTTATCCAAATACTTTATAAAGGATTCATATGTGTAACTCGTCTAAAAAAGTCTCTTTACATATCAAATAATATATAAATCTAATGGTTAAAGTAAATTCATAGGAAAAGACTCTATTTAATTAATTAATTTTTATATATTCCTCAGTGACAAACTCAAGATAAAATAACCCCATAAAAGATAAATTATCAATACACTCCTCTGATGCTCTCTTAGTCTGATAGACACTAGTGAATTTAATCGATTTCTCTACTTTTATTTTTTTGGGATACTTCAACTAAATTAAAATCATCTTGATAAATTCTCAATACATTTTTCATGGAACAAATATAGAATGATAGTTTCTTATCACACTCATCTCAATCATAAAAACAACACTACAACCACTTCAACTTTTTAATCACCCTGAGTTTTATAAAATTATTATTTCCTCCAATAATATCAAACCACTCCATTAATTCCAATGAAATTATATCCCCATGGAAAGTATGAAAACAAATATTTTAGAAATCATGTATTGGGTATAAGAGTAGAGAAGATATTTTCCCCATTAATCTATTAAAATATTAGGAAAAGACAAAAATTAGAAGGGTGACACTTAAACAACAATAGGAATCAGCTTAGGGAATATCCCTATAAAATGATTTCTAAAAATTCTCTAAGTCATTTTTTTGAGCTATAATCTAAATAATAAAAAACATGATCCCCATTAATTAAAACTTCAAGTTCCCAATTAAAAACACCAAAAATAAACCAACCCATCAAACCGAAATAAAATATTGACCTAGATAAAACACATTTATACCCCATAGTATAAATATTTTTCTAAATCATTATAATTTTATGATGAATGTATGAATTAATTTCATAAAGGAATTATTAATTTATAAAAATTTAAAAATCTAGAAAAACTCAATAAAAAATAATTTCATAGCCATGCCACAATTAAAAAACAAAACTTCTTGACAGGAGAATTCAAAACAATTAAATTAAATAATCTATCATTCGAGAACACAACTCAAATTTTATTTTAATGTTACCCACTTTAAAAAATCATTCTTTTGAATCATGATCTCTTTTTAAATAAACAATAAAATCTCATTTAAAAATAAAAACATTTCATGAAATTCCCTTTTTGCACAAAAATATCCTTTATATTTCTATAATCCAAAATATATATATAAATCAAAATAACCTATTATATTCTATTATAATAAATTATAATAACTATAAAAGAAATATATGAAAAAAAATGTTTATATCAAAAATATTTAAGGGTATTATGAATGTGTATGGTTTGAAAGTCTATTAATTGACCATGAATAATCTACTAATATGTTTATAAATATAATTGTATATGATATGCATTGTTTTATTGATTATTTTCTAACCATTCTTCATTGGCTCTCCTTTTGTATCCAATCTAAAAGCCAAATAATCCTTAAAAATCATATAACATACCTTTCACTATCAAAATACTATCAATTTAGACCAAAATACATCAAAAAAATGAAAAATTAAATTCAAGTCATAGCTACCCATTGTAACTCATGTTTCATCATGAAAATTAGTGATCGGGAACCAACTCATGACCTATATCATTAGTTATAAAAATCCTATATCTGTATACCAGATTCACTAAATAATAGGAGAGATCATATTCTATTTTTTAAGGAACCATCCTGGATTAACATGAAATGTCACCCAAACTAATCATCCAAAAGTTCCAAAGTATGTTATTTATAACCATGACTTAGTGAAAAAAATAGGGAATAAAAAAACCATGTTGGAATGGTTTTATCCCTACATAAAAAAATAAATAAGCATCATAATATTTCCAATAATCTGACATGGTGTATTCTTAAATTTAACATCCATGAATGAGAAATAAAAAACTTCAAGTTAATGAAGAAGAAAAATATGGTATAGTCAATATAAGAAACAGAACTCAATTTTAAACATGCAACATCATGATAAATACATAACAAGGATAACAATAATGAAATACCTAAATAAAAATAAATCTTGAAAAATTGGTTGATATATAATCATCCTAAAATAAACCATAAGGCTGAAGAACTATAAAATCTACTCTAAAAGACCTATGGTCATCACCACATCCCAAAACATCGATTAGAAGACCAAGGGGAACAACTTCCAATAAGATATCATAACCTAAAAACCTACCATAATGAAATTAGAGATACAAATTCTTGACATTTTATACACAGGGTGTATGTGAAATGTACCATGTTGGATTTCATCAAAATTTAAATTTAATTCCTTCTTTAAAACATCCCATAATCTTTAATTTAAACTTAATGTTAAAAATAAATTTCCAAATTAGAAAATTAAAATGAAACAAGTAAAATAATTTTATCAATTTCTAATAATATAAATTGAAAATAGAACCACCACTTGGAAAATAAAATTCAATAAAACCCTGAAAAGTGGACTTCAATTTTTATGAAAATAAACAACATAATTTTATTAATTTCAAAACATTTCTCAAAACTCATTAACATAATTAATGAATTAATGTTTTTTGAAAAAAAAAACCAAATGTAACACCCCAAATCTGGAAACCTAGATTAGTGATCACTTCATTACATTGATACAAGATAAAAGGGACCACACCACATTGGATTATTTAGTTTATCAATTCTATAAGTCTATATAAGTTGATTTTCATCCCATTACATAGTACTAGATAAAAGGGACTGCACCATAATGGATCAATTCTTTTAGAAATCTTGTAAATCTAGATAAATACTTGATTCCCATATTTGATGGGAAATATAATATATATAATGAAAATATATTATTTCATCCTTGAATTCATTCATAATATTCTACATAATATAATGGGTAAAAGTTAACAAATAAAGTGTGATCTCATATACTCATCTTGGTTTATGTCCATCAATACCCATCATGAGTATATAACGCACAACCAATATAGCATAGTGGATAATCAAAAAATAGTTCATTCAATCATCCACTTTAGTTCAATGAAAATTTATGGTTAATATCAACATAACAATCACATGGAAAATAGAAAATGAATTCTTAATAAAGGAAATGCATAATTCTGTATATTTATGATCAAGGCCGCTCAGATAAGATATAATGAATCTTACCATCAAGACCTCTTAACCTAAACATCATCCATAATAAATTTTAGTTTTAAACAAGATACTCATTTAATATGGAATGCATGTTGTTTTGTCTCATGGCACCTTTTGATGCATTGAGGGGATATCTAAAATCAATCCCCACCTGTCACTTTCATGTCCAATGCGTTCTTCATATTTTTAATGGTCAATATAATTCATTCATGAAATTCATTTGAAGTCAAAATTTATCCATATGGAATAAATAATAGTGAAAATCAATATTTCTCAAATAATTGAAATAAAAAACTTAATAAGATTCCTTCAACTGATACCATATATAAAAATTATATACAGTTGAAAGATCATGAAATAAATAAAAATTATTATGAATTGATTCATTATATAAAAAATATATAAGTTACATCCTTATATTTTTAAGGTAGGTTGTGTACAGGTTTTGATGTATATAAATCCATTTTTTTCTTCTATATAGATTTCTCTCATGGGTAAAAGTCCTAAGAGTTGTGTTATTAAGGTTAGATTCTTATGTGGGATTCTTAGTGATTGAAAAAAGGTCACTGGCTAGCTGGTGTGGTGAACTACTTAGTTGATGGTGTGGGTAGTGGGAGCTATAGAAATTTAGATACCATCAGCATACCAGTGGAAAGCCACTAGTTGGACAGTGTCTAAGGAAAAATTATTTCATTCTACCCAAGCAAACTAGCCCACCAGTGTCTCCAAAAACCCTCATATAAAACCCATATTATATATTCCGTGAGTAAATTAACATATTTTAAATCCAATTAAATAATTATTATAATCCTTATACAAATTTGAATCAATTATGTCTATAACCTCCCAAATAATTATTTTTGGATTCTCTAAGATTCCCCTTCCACTCCTCTTGGATACATGAAGTCTAGATCAATTTTGGGTGTCAATTGAGGTAATATCCGTCCATTATAAGTTTAATTATACCAATTTACATGGAATTGACCATATATTTAAACAACATTTGTTATATCTATATATTTGAACCTAGATGTAATGAGTAATTTATGCTCAAAGGATAGATCAGTGTTGGATCATGATATTTTTTGGACACTCATTGATGAGTCCAAGATCTACCATTGATGATGAATAATTTTTGAAAAATTGATGTGAATTTAATTCATTGGCATGATTCATTCCTTCAATTCAATTCCTATATGTTTTATTTTTATGGATTGGATATTATTTTATTAACCATTGGTTTGAATGCATGATCTATGTATCTTTCCTCTATGTTTTATCGAATTTCTCTTCGATGCACTATAGGTAGAAACTCCTTACTATATTGGGACCTTATATGGAATTTTTTGTAATGAATAATTTTTTTATATATATTTTATTGATACTCTTAAATTATAGGTACTCTTGACATATATACGGTATCGCGTGAGAATATAGTTTAGTATGGACTGTATTTTCCTTAGTATATTTTGTATTATTTCTGAATTATTTAATAGCCATGGAATGTTTGATATTACATGATTATACCTTGATATATTGAACCATTCATATGTACTATTCATGGTCTATGAAATATTTATTATGATATGTTATTCCTCACTATGTATTTCTTATATGTGAATTTGTGCATAGCTAGTAAAACCTTGTCTCAACATTCTGGTTAATAGATGGCCCAAGAATAATTATCTAACTACATAGAGTGGGATTTTGGGTGACATGTATCTTTGGATGTGGCTCAACATAGGGTGGTTATATTCAATCTTGGTATGTGAGGATCTTGTGGAATGAGACATCAATATGCCTTTGTAATAGAGTTTGTTGTTTTGATGTATCATTAGAGAATGTCCTTGTGTATGTATATTTTTTGATGGTTTGAGCATTCCTATTATGTGTACCATAGAAGGTGACTAGGTACTCATCTGAGATGGGTAAAAAATACCCATAAATGTGGTAATGGATTTTTTCATTAAATATAGAATTTTAATTTCCATAAAGGAAAATAAAGTTACTTATCATGATCTATGTTATAGGATTGACCACATATGACATATATATGGGATGGATTTGAAGCAGGTATAGTCGGTATTTGTTGAATCTTTGTTACTTCACGATCACTCATCACATGATTGATTGTATTTTTTTGAAAATTTACCTTTCCATAAAGTCATAAATGTCGATATACATTCACAAAAATGTTATGTATTCATGGGTGGTTTCTTAATATGTTTATTCTCACACTATAAGTAGGAATCTTGGTGCAGGTTCATACTTCAGGATCAAGGATATATAGAAAGGAAAGGACCATGTGGAGAGTTTTTAAGGAGATTTTTTTCTAAGATAAATGAAATACTGAGATTGACACTGAATGGTTTCCATAGTATTTTTAATTTATTATTTATTATTTTACCATTATAAATATTGACCTGCTATAATGGGGGTTAATATTATTACACTTGTATTACATGGTAATGTATATTCAATAGAAGTTATTCTTGTTATATTATTATGTGTTATCGAATTTGATTATATTTATGACAATTTTATCCAATGATGTCTATGATTAATGATGTTATATTATTCTCATGTTACATTAGACCCATATGCTATCCTATATACACTTGTATATCTGAAGGTTGACAAGAGGTTATGTTGAACATTGGCTCAGACCTGATGATTTGGTTCAGGGTCTTATAAAATGTTGTCAATTTCACGAGGTTTACTTTATTTTCATTCAAGGATATGGTATAAAATAGATATTATATAAGGAACATGGGTATGGTAGTTTCTATATGAGTGGAAAAAACATGTGAATTAGACCATTATATTACCGATGATGATATTTTTTTTACATATTTATTGGATTTTGGTGAATTCATTAATTATGAGAAAGAACAAAGATCACATGTCATACATACACACACACACACACACACACACATATATATATATATATATCTTGATTGTTTTAAAATAGATCATTAATTAATGTTTTTTATTTATTTTAACTATTAAGTGAAGTATCTTTATTCAATATTTATTATGATATATATGTGATTGCATTAGTTAGTTGGACGTGTACATGATGTTGTGTTATATATATATATCATTGTGGATAGTAAACCTGTATGGAGGATAAGGCATGAACCTTGGGTAGAATAAGGGGTTTATAAAAACTTTGTGGGCATCTTCTTAGATATATCTTCTCATATGAATTTGTTATGTGTTCCTTATAATTTTATCTCATGTGAAATATTTAGATTGTTTTTAAATGTTCATTTCAAATTCTGGAAATAACATTCTTTGGAGATGAAGTAATGGTCATATTAATTATGTTGATCCAATTCTACTATAGGTTATGTAGAATGATTCACCTAATCTTGATACCACACTTTCTATGGTGGTTTGGAAGGCAACCCCCCCCCCCCATCAACTTGAATTCTTAGTGATTTCACCAGATCGTGGGGGAATAAGGGATGACTGTCAACTATTCATAGTATTTATGCTTCTGCATCCACCATCCTTTTTAGGAAATGATGATCCTTATGATACCTATGAATTCATTGGCATTTTTTGGGACTATTTTACTTGGTGGAGACTATTGGGGATAGGAAATTGAAGATAGATTCCCTAATGCTTTAAGGACCCTCGAAGAGGAGGTGGGGGATCATGGTTCAATCATGTAGATTTAATGGCCTTAATGGGAGGCCTTAAAGGATCCATTATTTGAGGTGTTTATTCCAAACATGATGAAATCATACCGATATTGGGATTTTATAGAACTTCGATAGGGGATGATGTTAGTTTCTACTTACTCTACTCTCTTTAAAGATTCACAATTTTTTTCTCCAATTTTAGATTGCGATGAGGAATATAAGTTAGGGATGTTCATGATTTTCCAATTTCCAGATCATAGACATCATGTTAGGTTATTTGATTTGAAAATGTGTGTTGTGTCACTTCATAATGTCCTGACTTTTTAGACAAGGAAAGAAGATGATATGTTAGTAGATATTATCTTGCATAAATTATGCTAAAAATAAGAATTCTCAGTGTATTTGGAAGTACCTATATTGGTATTAAGAATAGGATGGATAATGAGTTATAGTGGGGTGGAATACAAGTGGAGTAGTGTAGGGGTTTTCCTACCAATACTTTTGTAGAATGTTTGTCCTAGTGTTAGTACTGTGGATAGAAGGGAAATTTAAGTACATAGAGTGTGAATCAACATGAAATATATCACTAATGTGGAAATACGGGATATATTATACACTTTTTACTAAGAATACATGTCCATATTTTATGAGGATGGTTCTAAGTGTATGAAGTGGTCCTAAACAAAAGATTCAGGCACCATAGATATCACTAAATCAGGTGACTCACATACAACATATGCATGGTCATAATCTAGAGATAGGTCATATATATTCAATGGATGTGGCCAATCCATTAGTGGAGAGTGCAATTCTTCAATTAATAGTATTCCCTATATTACCTCTAAGATATATAATTGTTTTTGATACATGAGATTCCCATTCTTTCATATCTTCTCAATTCATTACTAAACCAGATTTACTATTTAATTTATCTTCTTGAGATAATTTCTCTTGAAATTCCTTTGGGAAAGAGAGTATAAAATCTTTAGTGGTTTTCTTAATGTCTCGTTTCAGTTTATTTCTATATACATTTATGGGATATTATAATCTTAGAGAGGAATAGATTTTATCTCATATTGTAAATATAAGTGTTCATAATTCATTAAGAACACATTGATAAATATAGGAGATGTGTATATTTAACCATTCCTAGTTGTGATGGGTTCATATTGTATGATGAGAAGGATATAAAAGAAGTAAGTATGATACTAAGCCTGATCCATATTACATCTCTCATTTTGAAAGTATCATTCTTTTGTAATGCATAAAAATTGATAGAACTATCTCTCTCTTCCCTCCAGTGGTGGATTATTATTTGGATGTCTTCCTAGATGACTTCTCAATACTTATTATAGATAAGGAAATTGATTTTTGAAATTGATCTTATTCCTAGGGTTTAACTAATGTAACTTTATCCTCACTATATGGAACCAACTGATTTGAGATAGTTATAGGTGTAGTTTGAGGATTTGGAGGTGAATGGATTTATCATGATGGTAAAAACTAATTGGGGTTATCTATAATTGTTTAAAAATATAGTTGTCAGTAGGGTATGGATCTTTGTGGACTATAAGAAATAGCGTTAGGTATAAATGAAGAATAAATACCATTTACCAAGGATTGATGGTCTTTTTAATAATTATAGATATTCTAGTGGTTTTCCAAGATTGATCATCATTAAAAATATCATCATACATAGTTTATAAAGGGTTATATTCCCAAGATAGTTTTGAGGATTATATATGGAATATATGAGTATCTTGGCATTCCATTTGGGTTGACAATTTCTCCATAAGTGTTCACGGATCTCAGGAATAAGATATTACATCCATACCTTAACACCTTAATTATTATATTCATGGAGGATATCCTAATATAATATAAGACATGATATATACATTCTAGTATCCTTGATACTGTATTATATGCACTTATATCTCATTATCCTAATTTCAAAATATCAATGTTCCCATTTTGTATTCAGTAGGTTCATTTCCTTGGTCATGATATTTTTTTAGGTAGTTACTTTAGCAGTCCTATTTAAGTTATATGTCATAATATATTTATAAAAACTTTAAATGTGTTTGATATGAAGATATTCCATGGAATTACAATGTATTATCAATTCTTAACCCATGACTTCTCTGATTTGGTAGCACGAATGGCAGGGCTAACCAAATAGGTTCTGATGTTTGAGATGCTAGATCAGTGTGTATAGTCCTTCCTTGAGATGAAGAGGTGATTGATAAATGATATAATTTTTATTCTTCTAGATATAAATATTTGATATCTAATATATTATGATTCCTCGTTAGTTAGTTAGGATGTTTCGTTGATGTAGAGATATTGTGTAGTTGCATATGGGTTACGTCAGCTACGACCCCATGAGAAGAAAATCCCAAAACATGGCATAGATATATGGTCTATTCTCTCATGTATTGGTGACATTATCTTATCAGATATAGGTTTATCATCTATAGAGACCATAAGTTGTTGAAATACATATTCTACTAGTGTGATCATAACATGAGGTAGAGTCATTGGGTGGATTCCATATAGAAATAAAACTTTTAAATGGGCTATAATAAAGGGAAAGAAAATTTCATTATATATTCACTTATTATGGATATTCTAGAGACATAGGATCTCATTGAGAATTAATAGGAGCAATAGAATCAAATGATTTTGATGGATGAATGGATTGTGGATGCATCTGAGGACACAGAGTATCGAAATGTGTGTCTATAGTTATCATGAAATATTTATTGGGGTAGGTAATGGAAATCTTGGAGTCAACTTTTTAGTGTATGATGGTGTGGGAGGATTTTACAGTGAATGATCCAAGCTCATGGTGGTCCTTAGTTGATGAAAAAAGCACAACATTCAGGGGAAGTTAGTAGTAAAGACTTACTTTAGGTTTGAGTTGATGAGAGACCCACATTTTTTGAAATGGGTAGTGAATCTAAGGTTTAAAAAGATGAACCATGATATTCATCATTAGTTTTGGTGTCTAGGTATAAAGATAGATTTCATTAGTTTCATTTTGAGATTCCTACCCTATCATAGGGTGAAGGCTAAGAATATATTTCCTAGAGGGTTACTTCATCAAATTATGGTTCCTTTATTGAAGTCGTATTTTTTTATGATATACATCATGGAGGGGTTTCCTAAGACCCAAAGGATTCATTATTTCATTTGGATGATAGTCTGTCATCTGAAGAACATAGATAATTTCTTTCCAATTCCAAAGACTTGTTTAGTAGATGACTTAGGGAAGCTATATGTATAAGAGATTTTATAGATACTAGGATCTCTTTTGAGTATCATATCATATAGTGATTTTTTCTTTAGGGAATAATATTTTTAGGGATTATAAAAGTATTTAGGTACCTAAATGAAATTAATTACAATATATCATCTATGTAGTCAACGATAGTTAGAGATAACAACCTTGATTTTAGAGGATATGTTGTGGGAAAGTGTTCTAGTCATTGGAATATCTAGTGATGATAAATTATAATTGATTGAGTTCACATAACATTACAGCTACTATGATTCAATTTATATGGAACCTTTTGAGGCTCTTTTTTGTCTGTTTTATCACTCATAACTATGTTGGAACAATGTCGGTATGGTAGTAGTTATGGGGCTGAGTATGGTACATAATAATACTTATAGGGTGTAATTATGCTGTAATTTGGTAGTCACCACCCAGAATAGTCATCAATTATACGATGAAACCCTAATGTTTTCTTAGGGGTGGACAAGTATTTTTATGCTTGAATTCTCAAGTTGGGAATCAATGGTTGTTAAGGCATGGGACGATAGTGATGAAATTAATTAAAGAATTCAAGATTACCAAGAATTTTTGGATAATGAAAAACATTTTTGATCTTACTCTGTGATATCATAATATACATTATTTCTTCCGTTTATCTCCACTTTAGAGAAAAATTCTCAATACTATACATGAGATATACTCTGAGGACATTGAGATAGGCCATAATGAATCATTTATGGAGTGCCTAGTTTAGATTTTAGACCGGATTAATGAAGTGTTTTGAAGGAAGTTAGTTCCACTAGTTAGATATATTTATAAGCCTAGATAGTTTCAAGAGTACACTTGGGAAAAGGAGTGTAATTATTTGTCACATTTGTCCAATTTTATTGGTTATGACCTCTAGCGTAATTTCATGGAGATCATAAATAATTATAGGGGGATAATAGTTTCATGTGATTTTAAAGTTACATTTTTTATAATTTTTCCTATATATTTTCCTAATTTTTCAATGTAGGTTTAAATTTTTGGGTGAAAGGGACTTGAAGTTTACTTAGATTTTGTAGGATTTTTTGGGTAGTTTATTGGTGGAAATAAGTCCACCGACTAGCCAGAGGTGTGTACTGACCAACTAGGGGTGGTGGTTGTGGGATCAACAGAAGCGCAGATCCCCCCAACATACAAGTGGAACTTAGATTCAGGAATCATCAATGTTATTTTTTTATTTTCACTATAATATTATTATTAATCTAATCCTTTTCCAAATATGACTCTATTAGTAGCAGAACCTCCTAGATATCCCCCCATGGTGTTTAAGCATCCCCTTCCTCTCCTCTTGGATGCTTGATGTCTAAATCAATTTGGGATTTAAATTGAGGTTAGATTCATCCATTCTAATTCTAATTCTCCAAATTTTATTATAATTGATTACATATATAATATATATTTTAATGATCAATTTATCTCCACCGAGATCTAATGAAAATTTAATATTTGATTGATAGATTTTTTCTGGATCATGATATTTAGTGGCCCCTTTTATATTGATCCACGATATACCATTAACTATAAATACTTTTTAGTAGTTTAATGTTCATTTCATTAATATCATGATTTATTCCTTGATTTACAATCCAAGAGGTTCTATGTTAACGTATTAGATCTTCATCTAGAGAATGTTTGTGTGCGGTCATGATATGGGTATCGATCCTCAATGGATCTTGGAGTTTGGATTTAACATAATAAAGGTAGTATTTCATTACCATCTTGCAAACTCGCATGGAATCTGTTGGATAATTTGGTTGATGTATATACCTATTTCAAAGAAACTTATATGATAGTTATTATTTATGTATATAGGGTGCCCCATGATACAATAGTTTAGATTATTTTGTTTTTTAATTACTATGTTTTGTATTATTTGTGTAATATTTCATAGCCATGAAATGTTTTATTTGCTATGATTTTTCCATCCTATTTTGTACCATTAATATTTGTAATTCATTGTCTATGGAATATTTTTTATGATATTTTCCCCTCATTATACCTTAATTATATGTGAATTCAAGCATAGTTAGTGGAAAACTGTCATAATGTTTAGGTTTCCAGATGGCCCTGATAGAATTTAATGAGTCAATTAAAGGGGTTTAGGTGATCTAACTCTTTTTAAATGGATCATCATATGGCAGTTAGCACTGATCTTGGAATATGAGGATCAAATGGAATGTGATTTTTATACACCTTCTTTGAGAATGTTTCGGGATTCATTGTTTGGGAATGTCGAACATGAATACAATTGAAGGTGAAAAGATAGTATGTGACAAGGGTAACAGTTTCCCTTAAAGGTGGTAAGGTATTTATTCATTAATAATTTAATTTTCATTGTCCATAAAGTTGAATGGATTAAACTAGTATGACTTAAGCCATGAATTTAACCACATATTATATAAATCCAACATGGAATCAAAGAATCTATGGTTTGGCTTTATACTATCTTGGTTAGGGCATGATATCTTGACACATGATTGGTTATATACTAGTTTTTTAATTTTCCTTTACACAATGTGATATAATTCTATATACATGTGAAATTATGTTAACAATGCATTGGTGGTGTCTTACTAATTTATAATCACATCCTATATGGGAATCCTAGTGTGTGTGTGTGTGTGTAGAATTAATTATTAAGGGTTTAGAGAAGGAAAAGGGACATGTAGTTAGTTACTGAGGTGTTTGGTTTTGGGTGATGGGTGAAGTACCAGGAGAGAATATGGATGCTTGTCACAACACATTTATTATTATTATTTCTAGTTTTGCCAATATACGTGTTGACACAACCATGTTGAGGGTCCATTTAATTAAAATTGGAAAACTTCGTATGAAATTTTTTATAACATTTATTCATGTTATCTTCTGGTGTGTTGTGTAATTGTAAAATATTTATGTTATTATGGTCTGATGACAGTTATGATCAATGAGGGTATAGTATCCCCATGTTACTTTAGATCCTCTCTTCTAGTCATTTTCCTCTTGTGTATTAGAAGGAACACATAAGGTTATGTGGAAATTTTAATTAGACTATGTTATTTGGGGATAGGTGTTATAATGGACCAAAAATAGAAAAATAATGTCAAATTAGTTTTAGAGTGTAATTAAGAATAATATCATAAGAAATTGATTAACCTCAAAATAATTTATGATCCATTATAAAAAAAGATTATGTAATACCATCGATTAATCAAAATAAAAGTCTTATAGTAAAAATAATTCTTTAAAAAATAATATAGGATAAATATATTAAAAATTACATCATTGTAACTTTTTATAACAATTGAGTTATAAATCACTTTTCAAAATTATATTAATTACTTTAGGAAAATAATCTCATTTTCTTCTCATTTAATTTTAAATAAAAAGACTCAATTTATTGAGAAAAATATTATCTTTCAAAATAATAACAGAAAATTTTAAAGGAATATTGATATAATTAATTAGCAATGATGGAACAAAATGTTCTTCATGCAATGTATGTTAAAAAAATATTTTCTTCACACATTTCGTAAAAAGTACCACCTTCATAAAATAAAAATATTATTCCATTTAAAAAAATTCACCGAAAGTAAGACCATTGGAAATATGATTTTAATATATCAAATTATAATAGTAAAAAAATTCTTGAAAACATTTTACATAAAATATGGACAATGAAGAAATTGAAATGGAAGAAAAACAAAATGACATTGTTTTAAAAATAAATTCACTTACATGAAACTTAATTTTTGATTCTTGGTCCAACAAGAGAAAAAATGGGATATAAACATGTAAACCCCAGCATAACTAGATTAAAAGGAAACATATGTGAATAAAAACATTAGGATCATATAATTTTTCCAAATAAAACTAGAACACAAATATTACTAGAATAAAATTAGATTATAACAGAAATCTATTACCCCAAGTTGTACTTGCCTCATAAATGAGTTTACCCTTCTAGATAATAAATTTAGATTTAATATATTTTTTTACCACAACCATATTTTTACTTATAATATTACATTTTATCCACTTATAATATTTCAACACTCATTCAATAATAATCTTTTATTATCATCATCATTTCTAGTGTCAACTACTTCATTTTCCATGTATGTTTTGATTAAAAAGATATGGTACATACATATTAATAATGTATAAATAAAAAATATAATTTCATTAAATAAATTAATATCATATATTTTCACTATATACATATTTAAAATCATTCATGACTGACAATCATGACAAATGAATTACATTTCTTTATGGAGGTGGAAGTTCGCACATGCGTAGGAGCGATGTTATCGTTATTTAATGGATGGAATGGTAAGAGGTTAAATTATATATTATATTTATTGAAATAAATTATGTCATAAATATCATATATATTCGTTATTTAAATTTTTATAACCATACATGTGAAGGGGTGATGATTGAAGAATTATACTGCTACATAGAGGCGATATGTCATATGTATGCACAACTAATGTTTTTATTTTTCCTTGGATTGAAATGAAAGAATTGTAATATATATTTAATATTAAATATTGAAATTTTTATAATATTATTTCATTCTTATTTGTCATTATGAATAACTATATGATGTGTGGAATAAAAATGAAATGCATCTTCTTCACGATGAGGTAGTCCGCATGTACGCACGAATGATGTTTTAGTTTCATATCATATGGATGAGTAGATGAAAAAGGGTTATACCATAAACATAATAAAATTTTATAATACGTTTTATACTTATGATATTATATAAAAATGGTTATGATAGTTTTCATGGAGTTAAAATAAGAAATTTGAAAGTAAACAGTTAGTTAAGAACTAAGCCTCCTTTGAGGACAAACTTGTAAAGTTCATAACAAAATACTTTTAAGGATAGTATTATGATAAAACAAGGACATATAATATATGGTTTGGGATGTTTTTAATGGATTTGGTCTTGTATTTTATATCTAATAGGATCTCATTGTGTGGACAATGGAGGAGAGGTCATGTTATTTTGTAAATGATGGGGAGGACACAAATAAATGTTTTCAAAAGATTGAAAGTTGTTAAGGTATTACTCAAGGAAAATGACACTAAAATTACTCATATTTGAATATTAGATGATATAAAGTCTAAATAAGACCATAAAATAGTATTTTAAAATATTTTTAGGTTATTTTAATATTTATAATTTTAGTTATATCTATTTTTCCTATTTTAACTCTTACTGTGGTAACTGACTTTTTTACTAAAGTAGCTTTTCATAATGAATAAAAATGAAATTTTCCTCAATAAAAATTTTAAAATTATTATTAAAAATATTTAATACAATTTATGAAATTTAATATATATAATTGGATGGAATTTACTTATATATTGACCCTTAAAATGTGATAAAAAATTCTTTTCCATAAAATACCTTCTTTAGTATAAAAATAATTTAATACAAAGATAAGGTATAATTTTGATTCCAATAGAATTATTTGGATTATTTTAAATAAAAATTATCTTATTATATTATTAAATAAATATAAAACAAAATATTAGTTTTTAAGTACATGAATGGAGAAGAATGATTTTTATAAAATCGGTAATTTTTCACTAGTCACAAAAAATATTAATCATTTCCAAAAGATACCGAAATTTAACCATAAAATAATTTTGATATAATGATTTAGAAAAATTTATAATTTATATAAAATATATTTTTTAAAATTATGGGATGCTAATTATAATATTTTGTCTCAAAAAATAACAAAAACAAGTTTGAAAAAAAAAGTAATTTTGAATTATAAAATGTCTTAATTAAAAATTTAAACCTTATTTCCTAAAAAATAATAAATATATTAATCTTTAATTTTATCATTAAACATATATTTCATAATTATGTTACTCCTATTCATGCCTACCAATTCATTTAATAGTTATAATAGTCATATTAAAAATAATATTGTTGTGTGGTTTATTTAAGCATAGTGTTGCATGTTGTATATGGTATCAAACATAATATTCTATTAAAATATAAAGTAATTACAAAAAAACATTTAATTTTGGAAAATGGATATTTTAACTTGTGAAAATAAAATGATAATTACCATATTCTTTTAAATGATTCATTCAAATACACTTCTTATAAACAATTTAAAATATAAACTGAACCATAAAATAATGAAGTAAATTAAATAATTTGGAACCGTAAAATCAATCTAACATATAATGAATTATTAGATGAAATATAAATGGTACCCTAAAACAAATATATGAATAAGAGGATAAAAAAATGTAAAAAACAAATAATCCCAATGATAACATAATCAACAAAAAAATTAATCATCAGGGGTGATATGATATATTGTGATATGAACATATACCTACTCAGGGGGAACCAACTATCATCCTATGTGGTGTTCCAATAAGAAATAACCTCTTAACATACTCTTAAATACCATCATAAAGGGAACTCTCATGCCCATTTTTTGACATAAAATAAGGGAAACTATCATTTATAATAATATAAACTAGTGTAGCTTGAATCTAGGTCCCTCGCATAGCTACCAAGGGTTCCCATGACATAACACAAGTAGAGGTTAGAGAGAAATTCATATTATCATCATATTTATCAACATTAAAACATAAAAAATAATATCCGACTTTATACTCTATTTATTTGGAATAATTTATGAAACATGATTCTCTTGATACATCATAAAACACAATGAACTTTATTTATCTAAAACAAACCTTTTAAAAAAAGGGCTCCCTGTTTAAAATTTAAGATAAAGTTAAAAAGAAATTATTTTATCTTAAATTTTTTACAAAATATCCTTTCATAAATTTTTACAAACACTTGTAATGTTTAAAAAATTTATCCAATAAATTTGAAATTGGGATTCCATAAGAAACCATTAATTAGAAATGTTCAAAACATTTAAAATGTTTCAAAAAATGAATCAAGTGTATCACATATAAAAAAATATGATAAGAAAATAATTTAGAAAAATAAATCATATAATAAATTTTCAAATAATTGGAATTCCATAATAATATGTAACATAAATTAATGAAAAACTACAGTTTAATTTTATAATCAAAACCATCAAATTAAACAACATATATAAGACCTAGAAAACCATGTACTAAACAATAAACAATCTTAAACTATGTTTTTAACCACTATGTACAATAGGGTTCCTAATAGCAGAAGAAACTAAGAGAAATGAAAGAAATAATATGGGATGGATAAGATTGAACTGTAATATTTTAAATCTCTAAATTTTGGGTATTGAAATATTGTATAAAAATAAAATAACTACTAAGAATATCCATCTCAGTTTGTAATGTGAATATGAAGAGGATTGATGATAATATGGTAAAAATTTATATAAGGGGAAAGTGTAACATAAAAAATTCCATTTATGGGTTTCTCATATTGTTTGGCCTCATGGTTTACCAAACCATGTAGCTCTCACTATAATCAAGTTTAAACCTATTGTATGGTAACCCCATATGGTTCTTTAAACCATTTTCAAACCATGTAAAATTAAATAATGATACTTCCCATTTATGTAAGTGTTTACCTCATGGGAACTTTTTTCTATTCACCAGTAATTTTTTAATCGGGCAACCTCACCATACGGAAGAGAAAACTACCATTATAAGGGTACTCTATATGGTTTCCCATAATTTTTCAATAATGTTTCCTTAAAATGAACTTTAATAAACATATTTTTGATTCATATATATGGCTCACCATTAGGTAAATGTTATAATCGCAGTTTCCTCTTACATAAAGATCATCCCCATGGTTTCCCCCTTTGTAAGGGTCATTCACATGGTTTCCATTTATGTAAAGTTCGTCTTTCCATTTACTACTAATTGTACAGTAAGCATAAAATATATAAAATTATAAAAATTAAAAAATTAAAAACCCAAATATTCAAAATAACTAATAATTATACAATATATAATAAAACAGTGATATGGGTGTGTCATGACAAGTGTCATAAAAAATTACATAAAATGGATAATTAAATAAACAATGTGGAAAATGTAAAAAAATTATATAGTAATTTTGTAAAATAAATTAAAATTCAACAGAAAATTTCCACAATTAATAAAATAATTACTTATAAATACATTTGAAATATCATATAAAAAACATGGACACGTAGTAGTAAGATTCCAAACTAAAATGAAAATAAATGGTTTATTATAAGAAAAATTATTCTTTTATTGAATTCTTATCCAAAGTGATGTAAAATATTAATGAGATATTTAAACCAAAAAACCTTATATTATAGGATAATATATGTTAATTTTAGTGAATGAAAATACAATTTACCTAGATGTAAATTTATTCATAGCCAATATCAATTTCAATGGGCGGTCAAAAATGATCCCCTCACTTTTACTTCTGACTACCACAGAAGTAATTTAATATTCCATATAATAAAAATAAACATCATAATAACTTATTTAAAAAATTATTAATATACATAACCATTTATATTATTAAATTATAATAATTTAGTACACATACATTTGTTAGTTATTGTTTTTTCATCATTAGATGTCAATAATTTTGATTTTTTCATGTAGGGTTGGTAAGAGAGATATAAATCCTAATTAGTTGTTAAAGTTTTCATCATTACTGAATTAATCATGGAATTTGACTCATTTTGTCTCAATTTTTTGGTATTAACTTGTTAATTTTGTGGAATTCATAGATATGGTTTATAAAATTTGAATCCACGTTGAGAATGCATCGGGTAATTTATAGATAACAACAAGTTTCATTATAATGAAAATTCAATTTTGGTTCACTGTTACATAATAATATTCATAAAATAAATTTATATTTAATATCGTATATTACTTATATTAATTATTTGATACTAATCCATGATAAAAATGATGGTTTTGGTATATCATCATTCATGTAGGTGGTTCAACAAACACAAACACGAATGTGATATACTAATGAATGAGTATGATTAGAGAGTTATATATTGCTAATATATATTTTTTAAAATAATTATGTTCATATAAAAAATTTAGATAGTATAATGAGTTTTATATAGAGTTTATATGTGATTTTAATTTAAAAATATATTGAATAAATAGATATTTTCTTTGATGAATTCCCTCATTCATGGAACAAGTTCCTTCATAATATATTATTCTTTATCTTTCATTGAACCAGAGGCTAACAAATGTGTAATAAGATTATAATAGAGGCTATTTTTTCATGTAATTATTAAAAAAATAAGGGGAAAATTAGTTTCGGTGGGGTATAAGTGGAGTCCTTTTATAAGTGAGTATTTAGTGGTATTTTCAAAAATATACATTCCTTAAGGTGTAGAGTTGTCATATAACCTAAAATGTCAAGCCAATGAGGAAACATAATTGAAATCTTTCATTAATAGCATTATAAAAACAATTTATAGATAATTTTACATATATTATATGCATTTACACAAGAATTTAACCCATTTACACCATTTTATATATATTGTAGTACCTCAATTTTTACCTTAAAAGATTATTTTTTTGAAGAAAATGAAATTGACCCACTCACCTAATTTTGAAGTCCTGATTAAAAATTTTAACCCATTTAAATGTAATTTAATTTTAAAATATGATAAATTTAAATTCAAAATGAAAACATAAAATATATAGTGAAAAATATTTTTATAGATAATTGGTTTTTTTAACATTAAGCACTCATAATATGTTTCAACGTTAATTACATATTAAATTTCTATTAGTATATTTCTTAAAAATTAAAAACATTGTTACAATCATCCTCTAAAAGGGATAAATTTAATTTATTATGAAAAAAATACACAATACTTATAAAAAACATCATTGAAAAATATGTTTTTTTACTCTTGAATGATTTTACTCACATCCCATTATTTTTCATATAAGCATTCAATTATGAAAATTTATTGGTTTTGTAATATTTATTGAAATTTTATAAATATATCTAATCATTATTTAATAAAAATAATATGTAAATAATAAAAATACATATTTATACCACATTTTTTTAATTAATTAATACTTTTTAAATATTTTATTATTATTTTTCTACTAAAAACTACAAAAAATAAATATATATTTTTTATAAAATTATTTCAAAATCCAGATATCAAATAGTCATATTTATAATAGTCATAATTTATTCTGATATAGAACTACATGTATCTCTAAAATCATTCTTCCTATTCTCAAATTTATTTGTCAAAATATTTAACATATTTATAATGTGTTTTACTTTTTCTATAGTTATCATTAGTGGTATGATCTTCATGGAAGATATAGATGATGAAAATATCAAATCTGTGTTATTTTTATTAATTTTTAGTTTCATTGCATTAGTAATTATTCTAATTATTTTTCATTATGTTATATTTTAATAAGTTTTATTTTTTACTATAAATGAAATAAGGCACTATTTGTTTTAGTTCGATGTTGTGTGTATCACATGGTATAGAACAAATATGATTTATTTAAAGGAAAATTAATACAAAAAACATGAGTGTTACATGTTACCCCATTGAATGAATTTCTCCCTCCATATTTTTTTACTATAATTAAAAATTAACCCTATTTTTTCTCATTACCCTTTAAAGTTACCATATTGATTCCTCACACTTATGATTCCATTAAATATCATTAAGCAGGTGATTGAACTCTTTTCATAGTAAAATATCTCTAAGATCTAATATTTATATAGGTTATTCCTAATGAGAGAGAACTAGTTATATTTGAACTACATCTTGTTTTAGTATATATGATGGATTGGGTATTTACTTCCTCAAAAATGATGCATGGACAACGTTATACTCTTGTGATATGTTTCATGGAAGTGAATGGTAATAAGATACTATCCCCCACATGATCAGGGATTTAAAAGGGGTCAATTTATTAAGGGGTTATCTTTCCCTTATTACCATATCTCATAACCCTCCTCCATGGTGATGTTATAATGAATACCTTTTCTCTGACTTAAAAACAGAATCTCACTTATGATTATCAATAGAGATCATTTTTTGGGATTTTTATAGTTTTAATGTTTCACTAAATATTTTATAACATATCTGAAATTTAGTGAGAAATATTTTGTCCTCGAGGATTACACTCACAAAATTCATCCCATCATATTACATTTCTACACATTTTCCATCATAGATCCTCGTATGGTTCCTTTTGAATATTATAATGGAGAGTGTAGTGATATGGGAAATTTTATAGAGGAATTTTATTATCCCAACCACCTTTAAAATTAATTGATAAATATCAAAATATAATATTCAAGATTTGAATGGGCCTTTCATATTTTCTATTATTTTGAGGATGATAATTTATACTAAATAAAATCACTTTATCAGATTCATATTGAAGACTAATCCATAAAATTGAGGTAAAACTTATATATTGATTATATATAACTGAGAATGATACTCCATGCCACCTTAAAACTTCCTTTATGTATATCTTTTAAGCTTGATCAAGAATTAAATATTATTAATGTCACGACCCAAATCTACAAGTCTCGAGTCACAACTACCCTAATCCCGCCTCCATAGGCCAGGGGCTGGCGACACGTGCCAAAGGTGTAACAATCTCAGGGAGGCCTTTGCCTAAGTACATATACAAACACACACAGCCCACTCAATTTAGAAGTGCATAGTAAAAAAGCAAACCTTTAACATCCCAAGGTTTTCTGAAAATAAATTTAAAATGCTTGAAATTTTGTTTAAGGTATATATTTATAAGTATCCTTTAAACATAATTTTATTTCTTCTATGTTTTGAATTTCAAGAAACTGTCATCTACAGTTGTGTTCAGTATGTTATTTAGAGTCTGATGAAACAAACTTGTTTTTTTGGTGAATAGTAACATGCCCTAATTAATAGTAAAATGAATAGTAATATGACATCATGAATAGTAAATAATATTATTATTTTATTTTCCCAAGGGGATAGGATAATGGGATCTTAATTAATTTTCCTATGTCACATAAAACTAATTGCACTTCAATATTGTTATTTTTCGAATTAACTATGGCCTTATTTAAAAATTAAATTAATAATATTTAGAAAATTATTTTTGAAAAATGGAGTTCATTTTTGAATTCTAAACATCGAAAAATGGTTGGGGTAAATTTTTGGTATTTTTCTGAAACTCTTTAATTTTCGGTGAATAGTGAAATACGATTAAATACCGTAAAATCAATTTATCAGTAAAAATGCACTATTTATGACATCATAAGTGATGCAAGGACACTTTCTTCAAACTCACATGATATCTTCACTATTTAGGGCCACTTTATTTGAGATTATTCATAGTCTTCATAAAAATATTATAATAATAATTAAAATAATCTAAAATGCCTCCCCTCCTCCACTATAAATATCACCCTCACTCCCCTCTTCCTCCCACACCTCTCAAGCCTTGATCATTGTCTAATTTCTTCCAAATTCCCTCCCCAATCTTCTTCCCCACGTCCTAGAGCTACTGGTATCACCAAAAGACCAAAATCAAAGCCCTTAAGAAGGATCTCAAGGAGAAGAGATCAAGAGGTAAACAACCTCTTTTATTTTCTTTCTTTTCTTTCATTTTTTGTTATTCTCTTCCATTCCCTTTGTATTTTGTTGGTATATTTCATTAAATATTCCACCCCTACTATCAATATCTTGTATGAATTATGATATATTCCATTCCTCTCATCAATCTTGTTTTTATGAAATTTTAAGAGACGTTGTTAGGCTGCCGAATTTTCGTGAGAAATTTCTCAAGATTTTCTTTTATTTTATGATTCGTTTTTCTTCTTTCCTCACTCCCTCTTATCCAAGAAGCATGAAATCTCTATAATCATGTATATTAATTATGTTCTCATGATTATGGAAAATTCCTCATCAGTATTCTTCTCCTCTTCCACTTATTTAAAGAATAAAAAACATTGTCCATTTGTGTCGAATTACCGATATCGTGGACAATGTATTTTCAATTTCCATTAATTCTTTAAAGTCTGGTCATTAAACCATATATATGGTTGAAACAGGTTATAATATATGTTTTATGACTCATATAAGGTTCTGGAATTCTTTTTTACTCATGATTCAAATTTATAAGACTAAATGAGGTTGTAATTATCAAAGAACCACTTAAATGATCTAAACGAACATAATTAATGTTTTAACTTATGAATAATCATCATATAAAGAATCAAAGTGATAAATGGTATAATTTATGGTACTTTAAATATGTAAATACTAATCCATTCCAATTATGGAGTTTCACTTCCAATCAACAAGAATGATTCACCATGAACCGATTGTGAAAATCACAAAAGAACTCACCCAAAATAATGCAAGGAACAAAATACTAACAATTAAGGGGTGAAATGAGGTTATGAAATTACAATATAAGATTTTATAAACATGAAAATGTTTATTTAAAATACTAATAACACTCTTTTAACCATTATATAGGAGGTTTAAAAAAAATTTAAGTAAGACAAGCCCAAGGTAAGGGAATTCTTAACCTGATTTCCATTCTTTGGGTTAACCATCCACTTTATTATTTATGTGCTATTTAAATTGTTTTTGTGATAGTTTTTGTTTATATTATGTTTCATTATGTGTATTTATAGAGTATATAAATATTCCATCCACTCTATTAAGTCTCACTTCAAGTATATGATGTTTATAAGGGACTTTTCTTCTAAAATCCCCTTTTAAAATTCTGTTTTACAATATTCAAAAGCAATGTTTTTATGCTATTATTTATGTTGTATGATTATGTTTTGGTTATTGGTAATTGTTTATGATGAAGTGTGGGACCTATATTTCCCTCCAATTCATTGGGTATGAGTAAGTTGGAGGTCGGCCGTATGGTTACTCCACGTGTAACTGCGATGGTTACACAAAGTATGGTAGCCATGAGGGTTACAAATTTTAAGGTAGCCAAGATGGTTACAAGATTTTGTAAGTAATGCCCCAAGATACCTCTATGATTATAATTATGTTTGTGTGGATCTTGTGTAAATATCATGTTACACAATGTAAGAATTTATGGGTGGAAATCATGTCTTTTGAAAATGTTTTCACACGTCATGCGTATTCATGGACTAATGTGATTTTTCCTTATTTTTCATACCTTACTGAGCTTTTGTGCTCATCCCAAGTTTTTAAATGATTTTTCACAGGTTAATGGATGAGTAACACAAAGAAGGAAGACATGTTAAATGATGAATAATTTTCAATTAGTCTTGTTTTAAGTTTTAATGTTTTATATTCTGAGGAAAATGGAAATTGATTTTATAGTATCCACTATGTAACAATGTGTAATGTTATGAATGTTTTGTCTTAATTCTCTAAAGCTCTAAACATGAAAAGATCCTCAATGTGAAAGGAAATTTTTTCTTGAATAAATTCAATATTATGTATGAAATAAGTGTGGGTCTTTATAAAACCAATGGAAAACTACTATAACCCAACCACAGTCATGCATCAACCTCTAAATAGGGAAAAATAATGTGCTGAAAATTACTAACAGGTACTGAAAAAAAGGGAAAAACACGTGCCCAACCAGAAAGGTTCCACAATCCAGCAACAGGTAAATTAATGTAAATAGCTGGTGAGTTACTCACATGAACGTCCTACTACGTCCATTGAACGCAGCCCAAGCTCCTATGTCCCCTATGCTCCTTCATAGTCTTGATCGACCTGTCTGTCGTGTACAAGGGAACACTAAGTGTGGGAAAAGCCCAAGTAGGGGTGACAATAAGGATACTTAGTAGGATGCCCCGAAAGCTCGAGGGAGAAAAAAATGAGACTCTAAATGGTAAACAATATACGGAACAAACTAATAGTACAATAGAGAGAATGAAACTCCACCTAACAAAAGAAAGAAAGTATACTCATCCCAACCAAGAGGAGCTAGACACGGAAAGCATGTGGCATACCCCGCGGGTCTTCACCCCTCTTAGAAGGATAGTAACTGTATCCATGGAATGGGAAAAATGTAGGGTATATATATATTCTCAAAAAGATACCCAAACGAGTGCATAATGGGATCTCCATCTCCATAGTTAGTCCAGGATAAGTCGCCAACAGATCTAAGTGTAGCCATCACTGATGCCCAACAGTCCTGCATATCAAAGCCGCCTCATCGCTAAATGATACCACCAAAAATTCCCGCTCCAGTAACCACGGAGAAAAACCACTGACTAGCCTTGTCAAAAGGGGCATAGTCTGAAGGAAGTCCATGGGTAACCCACTACCCAGCCCAACTGGAGGGTAAACCCCAAAAAGGCCATCGGGTGACCCACTACCCATCCCTTCTGGAGGGTAAACCTTAAAATCAATGGGTAACCAACTACCCAGCCCTGCTAGAGGGTAATCCCTAAGGTCAACGGGTAACCCACTGCCCAGTCCAGCTGGAGGGTAAACTCAGAACTAGTATGATAACTCCGCACTGCCCACACCATCCATGGGTGTCGCTAACATCGTGACCATGAGTTGGGTCGGAGTGCGTCAAAGAGACTTCTGACCAATGCCCTTTCATATTTCCATACTTAATAATATCACGTAAGAGGCTCCCCTCTCTCGAACAGATTACACCATTGTAATCCTCACGGAAAAACACGCGAGAGGGACTACTTACTTGTTGGAAACGAGCTCCATATGAAAAAGTTACTCAACACCTCTTTACACCCATACGGCGTCTTTTGGGTCCCACACCTCGGTCCTGAAATAGATTGGTCGAACTGTGCCATCGTGATTATCTCAGAAAAACATGCCAAAATGACTACTCATTCACCCCGAACGGACAACTGATGAAAAAGTTGACAAACACTGCTCACAGATTAAAAGACGGCTTGTGGGTCCCACGTATCAACTCCGGGATCAATGCCTGAAACCACCCTAGAACACTTCTACATGACGCCAGGGTCACAATGTCGGTGATGGTGCCTTAAACTGACTCTGGATGTGTCTGCGCCATCGGAAAGAAGAATCCCGGCAAAAAACTTAATGAGCGTGTCGTGCCACCGAGCCCTCATATCAGGAATTAAAAATCCCCAAGACCATTTCAAAATCTTCATTTCGACACCAGGATTTCACTTCTGCAGACGACACACAAAACAGACACACCTAGCGAAAGTTATCGGTGTCCGAAGTTGAGGGGATGAAACCCTTGGGCTGGACCGGCCTTGTCCGTCCAGTCCGCCCGGCATGGGCCAGCCCACACCGGTCCACGGCTCAGCCGCGTGGCCCGACCGTGAAACCCTGGTCCACCCTGTGCCGACCGACCTTCGTGGCCAGTCAGTTTCTCACACGGAGCCCACCGAAGGCGGGTCTCGGTCCACGCACATGGTCGCGCACCATGACCCCGCCCCCCGTCTCGCCCTCGCCGTCGACCTCACCCGCTGCGTGGATCCCCCGTCGCACCGCGTGAAGCCGCTGCACTAAGGAGCCTCCGCCGTGATGAGGTTCCACCTCCGTGCCTTCGTGAAAAGCCACTTCCACGCCGCCTGGATCTACCACCCCACCCCCCAGGAAGCCACCAAAAGCCGGTCAGAACCATTGGAACCATCGAAAAACAGGAAAAATCGGCCGTAAAAATTCCCGGGGCCACCCCGAACACCCCGAGACTCAAGAATTCAATCCAAAAGGATTTTTGGGAAGATACAATCCATCCCTACGCAACCATGGGAGTCACTCGATGATCGGACATCAATTTGACACAAGAAATTGCATTTTGAAGGGATTGCGAGAATTAAAATTTAAAATGCATGACCCTACCTCGCTGGGCGTAGCCCGTATCTTCGCCAATGATCCACCGGAGTCATCGCACCTTGCCAAAGAGGTGTAGGATAGGATAGGAGCTTGTTGAGGGGAATTCCCCAAGGAGAGAAGGTAAGGGGGAGAAGTGGCTGGGGTGGTGTGTTTAAATAGAAAAACACTTAAACCCCCTGCCCATAGCCCCATACCCAATCATTCGGCGGGGTTGGGGTTAAGCAGCCCCAAGGGTAAAAACCACGTTCTGGGCGCAATGGTGGTCTATGAATTTAAATCTGAGCCTCTGTTCAGAAGTTACAAAGTACACGCCCAGGGCCGCCAAATTAGAAAAATGCCCCTGGTGGTGTTTTCCACTAAAAGGCTACACCCGTGAAAGTTACACCCCTCTTAGGGTAAAAGGAAAGTTATGGACTCAACGATACCCTTGTTTTTTTACATCCGAGAAACCGTTTAAGATTTATTCTGTTTGTTTGGCATGTCTAGTGTGAATGCACTTAAAATTTAATTCCGGCCACACCGGGGCTCGGAATCACACGCCGTCTGAACGCCCTGCTCTGGAATAATATTAAGAAAAATTTCAAAGTCTTACCAGATCAAAACCTGGGTTCTTATACCATTCCCTCTTTCAAGGTTTTCATCCCTGAAATAAAAAACTACAAAAAAAACTCGGGATACTGATCCCACATTTGGCTCTCCAATTACCAGGTGCTCTCTTGCACCCTCCCATGCTGCCACAACACACGAACCAAATGAATGGTCCGTCCACGCAGTGTCTAATCCTACCAGTCCTCAATCACCACCGGGTGCTCCGCAAGGGTGGCTCCATCCTCAATGTCCTTCTCTCCGCAGTCGATAATGTGTGTGGTGTCGTGCATGTATTTCCTCAACTGCGACACGTGGAAGACATCATGCAACCTATCCAGCTGTAGGGGTAGGGAAAGATGGTTGGACACCTCACAAACCCTTCTCATGATCTCAAAGGGCCCGATGAACCTTGGGGACAACTTGCCTCCCCAGACAAACCTTCAAGTACCACACAGTGGGGAGACCCTCAAAAAGACATGGTCCCCCTGATCAAATTCCAAAGGCTTGTGATGACGATCTGCATAGGACTTCTGTCTGCTCTGACCCATCCTCATCCGCTCACGGATGACCTGCACCTTCTCCATCATCACCTACACCAACTCCGGACCCATGAGGGGGGTCTCCTCAATCTCCGTCCAGCACAACGGTGACCTACAAGGTCTCCCGTAGAGGGCCTAAAAATTTCCCTTGCCGATAGTAGATTGGTAACTGTTGTTGTAGACGAACACCACCAAGGGTAGGTGATCCTCCCAGCTCAGGCCAAAGTCTAACACACACATCCTGAGCGTATCCTTCATCACCTGGATAGTGCGCTTAGTCTTCCCATCCGTCTGGGAGTGAAATATGTACTCATCCACAGTTGGGTCCCAAGTGACTCCTGCAGGCCTCACCACAATCGTGACGTAAGTCGCACATCACGGTTGGAGATGATCGTTGAGGGTACTCAATGTAGGAGGATGATCTCATGAACATACAGCTGCCCTAGACTCTCCAATGAGCTATGTTCCTTGATGTAAAGGAATTGTGCCGACTTCGTGAGTTCGTCCACTATCACCCAAATTGAATCGTGGCCTCGTCGCTGTGTGTGGGATCCCTGTGACGAAGTTCATAGATATGCCATCACACTTTCACTTCTGGATATCAAGGGTCTACAACAACCCTACCATAACCTAATTATCTGCCTTCACCTGCTGATAGGTAAGACACTGAGAAACGAACTCAGCTACGCTCCACTTCATGCCAGACCACGAAAACTGCTGCTGAAGGTCTCTATACATCTTCCCCACACCGAGATATATAGCCAAGGGGGATGTGTGGAACTCCTGCATCACCTCCTCCCACATCTCCACTGGTACTACATCTCGTCCCTGCAACAGGATCTCATGATTCCATCCTTCAGAATACCCTTTAGGTGCGTCGACTATGGATATTTGATCAAGCAGTACCTCGCTGTCGACATCCCCCTACTTTGACTCTCCCACATGCTCAAGGAGCGAAGGATTCAACACCATCGACGGCAGAAAATTCGTACCCTCCTGCTCCACCAAGGTCATCCGTAGGGAATCCAATTTCTCTGAAGCTTTCCGCACTAAACAGGCCTAGGACTTCCTCCTAAGTGAATATGTTACTACGTTACCCTTCCCTAGAGTGTAGACTATCTTGAAATCATAGTCCTGCAGAAACCCCAGCCAGGGCCTCTACCTCAGATTCAAATCCCTCTGAGTGAAGATATACTTGAGGCTCTGGTGGTCTGAGTAGACCACAAAATGCTCACCCATAAGGTAGTGTCTCCATATCCTCAAGGAGAAGACGACCGCTGCCATCTCCAAATCAGGAGTCGCATAATTCCGCTCATGGGGCCTCAACTACCTCGACCCATATGCAATCACTGCTCGCTGCATCATCAGCACACACCCGAGCCCAGCTCCTGAAGAGTCATAGTATACTATGAACTAAACACCCTCCTCTGGTATCCACAACACTGGAGCACTAGTTATCCTCTGTCTCAACTCCTCCAAGGCCTTCTAAAACTGATCACTCTAGGTGAACGGTCGTCCCATCCGCATCAATGCGCTCAAAGGTTCGGCAATCCTGGAGAAATATTCAACAAACCTCCTGTAGTACCCTGCCAAACCCAGGAAGCTCCGCACCTCTGACGCATTCTTGGGTGGCTCCCAAGGAAGAACTCCCTCTATCTTTGTGGGATCTATGGCCAATCCCGATTCTGTAATGACATGCCCCAGAAAGTGAACCTCATTAATCCAGAACTGACACTTCGAGAGCTCCTCATACAGCCGGTGCTCCCAGAGTAAGTCTTGGACCATCCTCAAATGCTCCGCGTCCTCCTCTTCCATTATGGAGTAGATGTGTATGTCATCAATAAAGACGACCACAAACCGGTCAAAGTACGGTTGGAAGATCGAGTTCATCAAAGCCATGAAAACGGTGGGGGCATTCTTCACGCCAAAGGGCATCACCAGAAACTCGTAATTCCCATATCGACAATGGAAAGCCAAATTCGGTATGTTGGCCTCACGAACCCGCAACTCATGGTAGCCAGATCGAAGATCAATCTTGGATAACCACTTCGCACCTCTCAACTGGTCGAAGAAGTCATCGATCAGCGGAAAGGGGTACCTATTCTTTATCGTGGCCTGATTCAGGTGATGATAATCCACACAAAGCTGTAGACTCCCATCTTCCTTTTTCAAAAACAAAAATGGAGCCGCCTAGGGGGACACACTAGGCCTAATGAATCCCTTCTCATGAAGGTCATCCATCAGAAGTCGTAGCTCCCGAATATCTATGGGTGCCATCTGATAAGCCTCACATGATATCAGGGGCAGTCCCCAGCTACAATTCAATGCATAACTCCATATCTCACCTCGGAGGTATTCCCGGGACATACTCGGTAAAGACTTCCATGTAGTCCTCTATAATGGTAGGGACCCAGGTGCCGGTAGCAGCTGCTGCTCCGAGGGCCATGCTTGCCAACTGGTGAGAAAAAGGTCATGGTATCCTACTCAGAGTACTCGTCTTCTCTACCATGAGGTCTCATTCATCAAGGATGGTGAACCTTGTCCCATTAGAAAACACTCCTATAACTCATTTTTGATGATAGTAAATCTGGGCGTGAACTATAGAAAGCCAATCCATGCATAGGATGATGCCGTAAGGTTCCATCGTGATGACAAGTAGGTCCCACATGAAACTCCCTCCTCTGAATGAAAGTCTGCACTATCTACAGATAAAGATCACTAACGAGGCACTTCCCATAGGAACGTCGAGTCTAAGTGCAGGTGTAAGAGCCTCTACAGGAAGCTCCAACTCATGTACCAACAGCAAAGATATAAAGGAGTGGATAGCGCTAGTGTCTACTAGTACCGAAGCAAGCGTATATTAAACATAAAGCGTACCTCGAACCATATCGTGTGCTGGGGGTTCACGAACACCCATATCCTGAAGCTGCCCACGGCCCATATCCCTAGCTTCCCGATCCTGGCATGGGCCGCCCGGTGGTGGCAGTGGAAGGACCTCAAAATGCTGTCCCAGACCTCCAGGTCATGTTTCTCTACCTGTCACCGAAGACTCTCCTCTGAAGCGGCCACTACTAGGCCCTGTCTGCTGGCGCCCCTCATCCAAGAATCTCTCTATCACGAGCGCCCGATCTAGCACCCCGGAATAAGTAGGGATGCACAAGGGTACGACACTAGCATGAATCTCCCTGCGAAGACCCTGCTAAAACTTCCGCGCCCGGAAGTAACTGTCACAGATCATATCCTGCGAGTAGCATGTCAGATAGGTAAACTAGGCCGAGTACTACACCACGGTCATCCCCCCTGCCTCATCTCTAGGATCTCCTGAATCTGAATGGAGTGTAAGAAATAGGGTGAGTACTACTCCTGGAAGAGCTTATGGAATCTATCCCACGTGAGAGATGACTCGTTGTGGGTCTACGTAACCAACCCCCTCCAATTCCCGGCCATCCTGTGGAAAAGTATGGCAGCTAGAGCTTCCATCTAGTCCACTGGTGTCCATAACAGCCTGAAATGTTGGTCCACGGACTCTATCCAGTCTTCCGCCGCCTGGGGATCTGGGTCTCTGCGGAAGTTTTATGATCACTGATGCAGAAAGTCTCGGAGCGCACTCAGCCTGCACTCAACCTCAGCCTGTGCTGCCGGTACTAACAACCACTCCTCAGGTGGAGGGGCTACTACTGAAGCACTGGGTGGAATGGGATCACTTGAGGGTCCCTGAACTGATGCCTCATCGCTTGCCTGGTCATCTTTATGAACTGGAGAGGGTAACCTGGCTAGCTGTTGTCGTGGGGGCATCCTGAAAACTATCAAGGATTACCATGATCATATGAGCATATATATATATATATATAACAGTAATCACAAAGGGGAGATGACTCAACAAAGACAGTCAGAGGCTCAATCGTACCAGATGCATGTTCCAAAATTCACTACAATAAGTGTCTCGACGTGCCGAGTTGACAAGCAGGTTATCATGGTCATGGATAATGGATACATCGGCATCTCATACAATCACTAGACTCCCTGGCCCGAGAGCCGCTCTCGATACACATTGACACTATTTCCCTAAATCCCAACCAATTCCTTTTTAGGGATGTCCAAAAAATGCCCCATGGAACGAACCACCTTTGATACCACTTTGTCACGACCCAACCCTACCGGTCTCGAGCCACAACTACCCAAATCCCGCCTTCATAGGCCAGGGGATGGGGACAACTGCCGAAGGCATAATAATCTCAGGGAGGCCTTTTCCTAAGTACATGTACACACACACAGCCCACTCAATGCAGAGGTGCAGAGTAAAAATGGAAACCAAAGGACAACTACTATAACCCAACCATATTCATGGATCAACCAATAAATAAGGAAAAGTAAAGTGCTAAAAATTACTAATAGATACTGGATAGAAAAAGGAAAAAACACGCACCCAACCAAAAAGGTGCCAAAACCTGGAAACAGGTAAATGAAAGAAAAAATCCAGTGATTCACTCACCTGAATGTCCTACTACGTCCACGGAATGCATCCCAAGTCCATGTGTCCTCTATGCTCCTTCGTAGTATCGATCGACATGTCCATCGTCTTCAAGGACACACCAAGTGTGGGAAAAGCCCATGCAGGGGTGAGTATAAGGATACTCAGTAGGATTCCCCGAAAGCTCGAGGGAGCAGCAAAGGAGACAATAAATAGTAAAAGATAGACCGAACAAAGTTAGAGTTCAATAAAGACAATGCAGCTCCACCCAACAAAAGAAAGGAAGTAGTCTCGTCCCAACCAAGAGGAGCTAGACACGAAAAGGATGTGGCATACCCCACTTGTCTTCTCCCCTCCGAGAAGGGGAGTAACTGGACCCAAGGAGTGCGAACAAAGGTAGGGTATATCTATATGCTCAATAAGAAACCTAAACTAGTGGATAAGGGGATCTCCATCATCAACCTCAACCCAAGATAAGTCACCAACAGTTCTAAGGGTAGCCATCACTGATGCCCAACAGTCCTGCATGTCAAAGGTGCCTCATCACTAAATCAAAACACCAAAAAGTCATGCTCTAGTAACCACAGAAAAAAACCACCGACTAGCCTTGTCAAAAGGGGTGGAGTCTGAAAGAATTTTATGGGTAACCCCCTTCCCAGCCCAACTAGAGGGTAAACCCCAAAAAGGTTGTCGGGTGACCCACTACCCAGCCCTGGGGGAGGTTGAACCCTAAAAGGTCATTGGGTGACCCACTTCCCAGCCCCACTAGAGGGTAAACCGTAAAATATATAGGTAACCCACTTCCCAGCCCCGTTGGAAGGTAAGCCCTAAGTTCAATGGGTAACCCACTACCTAGCCCCGCTGGAGGGTAAACCAAGAACTAGTCTGATAACTCCACACTGCCCGCGCCATCACTGGGTGTCGCTAACATCACGAATGTGCATTGGGTCGGAGTGCATCAAAGAGACCACCGACCAATTCCCTTTAATATTTCTACATTTAATAAGATCACGTAAGTGGCTCTACTTTCTTGAACAGATTACACCATTGTAATCCTCATGGAAAAACACGCGAGATAGACTACTTACTCGCTGGAAACGGGTTCCCGATGAAAAAGTTACTCAACGCCGCTTTACGCCCATACGACATCTCATGGGGCCCACACTTCGGTCCCGAAAGAGTTTGGGAAAACTGCTCCATCACTATGCACTCGGAAAAACATGCCAAAACGACTACTCATTCGCCCCAAACAGACATCTGATGAAAGAGTCGCAAAACGTTGTGCACAGTTTAAAAGACGGCATGTGGGGCCCACTTCTTGACTCTACCTTTAATGCCTGAAACAAAAAATGGACCACTTCACCTCGACATCAGGGTCACAAATCCGATGACGACAACTTAAACGGACTCTGGATGTGTCTGCACCATCCAAAAGAAGAATCTGGGTGAAAAACTTAACGAGCGTGTCGTGCCACCGGGCCCTTATCTCGAGAATTAAAAATCCCCGAGGCCATCTGAAAATCGTCGCCTCGATGCCATGATATCACTTACATAGACGGCATGAAAAACAGTCACCCTTAGCGAAAGTTACGGGTGTCCGAAGTCAAGGGGACGAACCCCTTGGGCTGGACCGGCCGGTCCGCCCGAACTAGGCCGGCAGGCGCTGGCCTGCCCGGCTCACACCGTCGGCCCGCCTCTCAGCCGCGCAGCCCGGTCATGGACCCCCGGTCTTCCCTGCGCCGACTGGCCCTCATGAGGGGTCGTTGTCTTGTGTGGAGACACGCCAGAGGTGGGTCTTGGTCCCTACACGGGGTGGCGCGCCGTGGCCCTGCCCCCTATCTCACCCTCGTCGTTGGCCTCTCCCGCCACCTGAAGCCACCGCCTAGAACCCCCGTCGCACTGCGCGAAGCTTCCATGCTTAGGAGTCACCGCCGTGCTGAGGTGTCACTGCCGCGCAGCCATGCGAACCCTCCACCGCGCCGCCTGGATTCGCTGTGCCACCGCCTGGGATGCTGCTTGAAGTCGGCCAGAACCCCTGGAACCACCGGAAAACGGGGAAAATCAGCCGAAAAACTTCTCGGGGCCACCCCAGACACCCCGGGACTCCAACATTTGATATAAAAGGATTGTTGAGAAGATAAAATCAAGCCCTATTCAACCCTAGTCTTCATTCGATGATCAGACAACAATTTGACGTAAGACATTGCATTTTTAAGGGGTTGCGGGAATTAAAATTTAAAACGCACGAGCCTACCACATTGGGCGTAGCCTATTGCTTCCCTGATGATCCTCCGGAGTTTCAACGCATTTCCGGAGAGGTGGAGGAGAGAAGAGGAGATTTTGAGGGGAATTCGCCAAGGAGAGGAGATAAGGGGGAGAAGAGGGTGGGGGTTGTTCGTTTAAATAGAAAAACACTTAAACTCCCCGCCAGTTGACCCCATACCCGAACATTCGGCGGGGTCAGGGTTAAGACACCCCTAGGGTAAAGACCATCTTTTGAGTGAAATGGTGGTCTCAATATTTTATTCTGAGCCTCCATTCCGAAGTTACAATGTACACGCCTGGGGCAGCCAAATTACGAAAATTCCCCTAGTGGCGTCTTCTATAGAAGGGTCGCGCCCGCGAAAGTTACACCCCTCCTAGGGTAAAAGGCATGTTATGGACTCAACAATGCCCTTGGTTTTCCCATCCAAGCAACCATTTAGGAGTTATTCTATTTGTTTGGTGTGTCCAGTGTGAACGCACTTAGAATTTAATTACGGCCATACCGGGGCTCGGAATCACACGCTGTCTGAATGCCCTACTCTGGAATAACATTAAGAAAAATTTCAATGTCTTATAGGCTCAAAAACTAGGTTCTTACAATTAAATAATAATGAAATTTACTGAATTTATAATGTTATCAATTACAACCCAAATGGATGTATGAATTTTAGAATTATTTGGAAGTCCAACAATGAATTCCATGGTGATGTTCACTCATTTCAATATAGGTATAGAAAAATGTTGAGTCATACCTTTAAAATTTTGTGTCAATCTGTTAGTTAACCAAATATCAATATATAAAAACCACAACAATTATCATCATGATTTGAAACCATAATAACTCTTTGATATCTCCATACATCACTATACTTCCCTTGTGGATAGGTAATGATGAGGTATGTTCAATATCCAACATCTCCTGATATTATTGTATTTAAGGGATACATTTTTCTATCCACAGTCATATAATTCCATTAATGTCAAGGTTTAATTATAGAATATTTTTACCTTATTATATATCTCTATAACTCCCTTATGTGACTCCTCAATCTTCACATTAATGGAAATTTGATAAATCACATGGGAAAAATAGAAATTATCCAATCATATCTGATTTAATGGTCAACCCTTTAAAAATACAAGACTAATGGGACTCTTTAAATCATTATCAGTGATAAGGTAACATGATCCTTTATTCTTATTTCATCATCCTCCTTGTTTTCATTCCCATAAGATTAATGTATATAGTATTCTTATTTTCTTATCAACTACAATTGTCTCCTTTTATGCACGTTCAACTCTTTATTTGTCAATATATACTTTGAACTATTGTGATAAATATTTATTTTACCCTATTCACTATTGATATAATGCCTCTAAAAAATTTATCATAATTTTACTAATGCTAGATCCAAATCATGTGTCAAGTAATATTTCTATTGAACCATCAATTTACATGATCTGAAAGCTTCTGCCATGTAATTTTGTATGAGGAAACATCTTAATCTATTCATTAATGTGTCAATGTATATAAAAGACCATTATACACTATAGGTGAGTATAAGTAAAATTTTATAAACCAACCTTCTTATAATCTCCTTGAAATTTTCGTCAAATTCATTTGTATAGAGTATCTTGACTTCCTTTTGAGATGATATTTTTAGTGTATTTGGTATCCATAAGAAGTTTATCACAAATTACTGATTGTATCCATTCAATCCAAGAAAATATTGGATGTCTATTATAATGATTCATATAGAAAATTTGTAAATCGCCACCATATTTGGATTATCTATAGATATATATTTTCCGTTTACTACATGATTTAATAATGATACATTCTGTAGCCAAAAATCACACATGCTAAATATGGAATACAGTTTCTCATTTCTGAAGGTATTTAGAACAATACTCAAATGATCTCCATGATCTTCCTTTATCATGGAATATATGATAATATCATCAATAAATTCTACAATAAATCAAAAAAAAATATCTAATGACTCTTTTCATCATATCCTTGAAGAAGGTGTGGTTATTTATAAGATTGAAATGAAGCACGTAGAATTACTAGTGTCTATATCTTATATGGAATTCTCTCCTAGATATATACTTTATTTTTACCCATAATAGATGTTAGTATAAAAAAATGTCTTTGTTTGAAAATTACTAATCCCCTTGTAGTTGATCAAATAATTCATCAATGCTTG
Organism: Viscum album; assembly: GCA_963277665.1. Classification (NCBI taxonomy): domain Eukaryota; kingdom Viridiplantae; phylum Streptophyta; class Magnoliopsida; order Santalales; family Viscaceae; genus Viscum; species Viscum album. The sequence continues at coordinate 1,527,377,272 of OY728120.1, read as the reverse complement.
GTATTAGATACTTTTCCATGATCCTGATCTTCTTAAGTTCATTATAATAAATGCAGAGATGCACTGATTCATCTTTCTTCATAATAAAAAGAACTAGAACACCCATTTTTAGACAATATGGTGTGTAAAAACCTTATGTTTATATATTGTCTTGTTTTTTTATTTAATTATACCAATTGAGTTGGGGGAATTCTTTATAGTCTCTTACATATAGGCATACCACTATCTATGATTTTTTTTTGAAAACTCAACCACATAGTCAGGGGGAACACTATGTTACTCTACTAAAAATACATTAAATAATTCCTCCAAAATATATATAACTAAAATATTTAGTTTTCCATTAAAAATTTAAGTTAAATATACCTCATAATTTAGTAACAATAACTATATTAGTTATCTAAATTATATATGGAGTTCATAGTCACACTTTCCCTGATAGAATATCATGTATTGATATGGAATATGAAACGTGTTTTCTAAATCTTGGTAATTAATATGGGATCTTTATATAGATAGCTCGTAATATCCCAAAATCACATCAAATTCAATTAAATGTTGAATAATAAAATTTACAAGAACCACATTCCCCAAAACATTTATCAGTGTTGAGTAATAGACATGGGATAAAATCATCGTACCACTATAATTTTTCACCTATAATCCAATATCTAATCAATAAGGTAAATGAATTAATAGTATAATATATATTAAAATATTGGAAGGAACGCATAGAAATAAGTTCAAATAAGAAGCTTTCAATAATTACAGTACCTATCACCACCCAGGTTTTGTTATTATTTTTTTCATCCCTTAATAAAAAAGAATCTATAATAAGTATTAAAAACTAATCTATAATGTAAAAAATAAATTGATAATATTTAAATAATTATTTAACATTCATGTAAACTTATAATATATTGGATTCAACTTATGACACTTTCGGTTCAGACCAAAACACCTTTGTTTTATCATTGGTTGATTTAAATTTTCTCCCCTTACTCTTTATAACTTAATCCCCAAAATAAAAAAAATCCTATTTTGATTGCAATTGAGATGGACCAACCAAAAAATACATACATATTACATCATTATAATTTAATATTCACTATATATCATAATAAATCACACCCCATACCATATAAGTTTAGTGTCATAGGATATTAAACACATCGCCAAATTATTTTACCCAAAAAAATTATCATATTTTGAAAAAAAACATCACACTTGATACTCTTATTGGCATGTCATACAAATACCCATATTCAATACCTAGGGAATGGTAATATAACAAAGAATGACGTCAAACACTTGGTAAGTATTTAATATAATAGATATTAATCGAACATGATAATTAATCATAACATAAAAATGTGGGTATGAGAACATAATGAATGTACATTAATATTAAAATAGTAAATCATACCCAATAAAACAAGGATCAAAAATCTAGAATCATGACATATTGGTTTTCAGATAAATCGGTAAAAATTTAACAAGGATAAGAAACCATGATAAAATTATCATAAGGCATGAAAACATAACATATAAATGTTTACTAACATTGAAATTTTCATAAGAATTGATACCATTCATAGAAAATAACTTCATATGCCATGAACCACAGTTAAGACCACATTATAATGTGGACAGAGTCCCATAGTGCATTAGGTTAACTCCTAAGTCTCAAAAACATTGTGGATTGGGTTCACTCCTCAATACCTTACATATCATCTCATAGGATATAAATATTTAACAAATGAATTATAGGATTGTATAATTATATTACCATATATCACATACTGAAAAACTATACATATGTGTTTGACATGAAAACCTTAATAATTCAATCATAGAATAAGTAATTTATGATAAATAAAAAGGCTTTTTGAAAATTTCCATAATAAATGATCATAAGATATATATAGAAAGAATATGGATGGTATCATTATAAAATATCCTTATAAAATTATAAGAAACCATAAATTATTTTGACATATATTAAAAAACAATTTAAAAGAATATTAGAAAATATTTTTGAAAACAAGATGAAATATCTTTTACATTTTCATAACTTGTATTTTAAATTAAAATAATTTATGAATATTTTTTTTATTCAATATTAGGAAAATTTTAAAAATTACTTTTAAGAACCATGAAAACATGGAATGAATGATTTATAAATAAAATCAATGAAAATGGCCATGAAAGAGACTGTTTGAAAAATGTTAAAAAGGATCATTTCTCACTTTTTTTGAAAAAACTAAATCAATAGAAAATGATGATGTTAAATTAAAGAAGTAAGGATAATTAAATATATAAAATAATATTAAAAATGGTCATGGATGGAAACAATTCTCTGCCAAAAACTATAGATAAAATCAGTACCATTTAAAAAAATCACTCACATTGAATTCTGAACCAAAGGGAGGTGAAATGGTAACTATAAATGTAAAATGAAAAATAAATATAAGAATATAAAATTTATGACCATTTATAGAGAATTAATATATAATTTTTTAATGCAAGTTTAATCATAAACAATCTCGATTTCAAAGTCATATTGGAATGGAAACCCTTACCTTTAATATTGACTTCCATGAATATTATTCATCCTCATGTATAGTAAACATAAAAATGTTAATCAATTACTTAAAAACATTATTCATATATATTATCTCTTACAAACATAAAATATTATCATTTATTACACATACATTAGTCAGTTATTGTTAATTTTTATCATTGAATGTAAATAATTTTGATTTCCTCATATACGTTTCATAATTGTGATGTCAATCCTTATTCGTTGATAAAAATTTCATCATTACTAGATTAGTGAATTTATTTTAATAATATTGATTAAATAAATTATATATTTCTATCTTCATTTTAATGATGGTAAGGGTATGGTTCTTAACAAAGGAATCCCCAACTAGCATGTTTTGAGTAATTTATTGATAATAGTATGTTGCCTTATAAAGACTATTAGTTATTTATAAAACACTTCTGGAACCATATTCAAAAGCAAATTAATATATAATATCAAACTACATAATGAATTTTTTGTTTTATTAAAAATAACCTTTCTGGGTAAGTGGGATCCTTCAGAACTACCTCTATCATCAATTCAAAACCATACAAAATACACATTACAGAGTTCAAAATTCACAAAAAGTAAACTGATCAGTTCACCCACCGAGAACAAAATATGATCCTATTCAAAATTCAAAATATACCCTAATACTAAAAATACATTCAACTAAACTTCCTGAGAAACGTTCCCCATGCCACTTCCATCATCACATCACTGGAAAACAAACCCCATCAGAGCCGGAGACGCATCACTAACCACCATCATCAAAAAACACCTTCAACCACCATTGATGACACCACATTGCCAGTGAGATCCCTCGAGTGGTGCCCCACTGAATCATCAAAGCACCACCATAGACAATACAATCATAGTAAAATGTTACCAACATCAGCATGTCACTATTATACTACTTATGGTGCCATATACTAGTCCTCCTTGTCACCGGAACAACATCATCCATACCCACAAAAAACACCAAACCGTAGACCCAAAAAAAATAAACCTCACAAACTGAACTAGAAGATTAACTACATCCATGAATAGAAAAGACGAAAATCACCAAAAAAAAAATCCATAATCAATAATTTCTTCAAGAGAGCATAAATAATCACTCACAAATTAAACCAGAAACATCAAATTGGGACGAGCGTGGATCCCTGATGTCGCAGCACCAAAAATCCCAAAACCTAGAAGGGTTCACCACAACAAATATGACTTGGAGAGGTTCCAAGGGATAAGAGGATAGAGTAGGGATTTGAGAATATTATACCTACAAGAAGCACCATCATCGAGAAATTCGAAACCCAGAAGCAAGGAAAACAAAAATGAACCATCTCTGGTAGCGCCTAGAAACTCTCGATCATCAAACCATAAAACCAGAAGTCTCATTGTAGGCACCACACCAGCTTTAACCTGAAGAGACACAGACATACCTGAGGATAGAGAAGGGTTAGAGTGACCTCAGGATTCCATTTCACACAAGACACTATGGGAATAAAAGAGCAAAAGAATGAAAATCCAATAAGAGAACAGCGGGGTGCCGAAAAGGAAACCAACACTACCAAGACGAGCCTTGGAAACCCTAAGGGAAGCTGAGAGAAAAGTGCATCCAAAAATTTGGTTGTCATTTCTACAATATCATATACTATATGTATTAATTTAATTTTATTCATCCTTGATCAAAATGTTTGTGTTGGTATAACATGGTTCATGTATGTGGTTGATCCCACCCAAATAAGAACATGTTATAAAATTTGAATGAATAGGTGTATGGAGTTATATAATTGTAATATTACTTTAAAAAAGTATAACAATTTGTATTTAACATCATTATATTGGATAATTAAATTTATAAATATTTTAGTTTTGAAGGTAATTGAGAAAATTTGTGATCTTTATATTGATGAATTCACCCATTCTCAAAAAAGGTTCTATTGACATGAATGATTTGGGCCTACTTCATGCGACTAAAGACATAAAAAGAAGTAATAATTATTTACTTGTGTGAATTTATTCATTTATTCAATATAGAATGTAATAAGAAGAGTTTTTTTAGAGGGGTATGGAAGGGGTCCTTTTATAGTTGATTTTTTAGTGTAATTTTTTAATAAACTCATTCCATAAGGTGTATGCTTTTCTTTTCACAGGGAATGTGGATCCAAAGTGAAAAAATATTGGAGATATATCATTAATCCACTTAAAATATTAATATATAATATTAGGTATATATTAGTCTTTTAACCCTTAATTTAACTCCTTCACCTCATTTTACATTTATCGTGGTATAATAATTTTTACCTATGTAAGTAAACTTTTGGTCACATATTAAATTATCCCTCTTATATAATTTTGACATGATGATTCCAAATTTGAAATAAATTTAATTTAAATAAATTTTAGAATATTTCAATTTTAACTTCTAAATAATAACGTAAAATAAAAAATATTATAAAAAAACATTTTATACAATAAGTGTTCTTAATCTTATTTCATATATTTTACTAATTAAATTACTATATATATATTTTATAAATATTAAATCATTAAATTTTATTTTAATCACCCTTTAAAAGTGATAATTTTAATTTGTTAAAAAAATAATACTTAGAAAAAAAATCATGGAAAAATATTCTTTTTAAAATTTAAATGATTTTAATCACATACCATTATTTATTTTCTAACCATTAAATTTTATCAATGCAATTGAATTAGAAAATTTATTTTAATTTTATAAACAAAATAAGTAATTCATTAAAAATAGTAATAATAATAATAATATATAATGAATAAAATATATATTTTAATGACAAAATATTTTAATTAATTATTATACTTTTATTTAATTGAAAATTTATTTATTAAATGATATTATTTCAAAATTGAAACTAAAAATTACAAAACATCAATGTACCTACTGGATAAATGTATATCAAATTCCCATATATCTAACATCTTTATATATATAATAGTTACATTACAATACTTTATATAATATTACAAACATCTCTAAAATCATTCATCATATTCTATTATTTATTAGTCCAATTTTTTATCTTATTTATAATGTTTTTTATTATTTTTTTATAATTGGTTTTATGGTAATCATAGTTAGTTATGTTGATTTAAATTTCAACCTTATAGTATTTTTATTTACTTTTTTTTCTTTCCATCAGTCTTTTTACGACTTCTATTTCATTTAGTTATCTTTTAATGTATTTAATATTTTATTGAAAATATATAATTCATTTTTAGTTTTACTTTGATGTTTCATGTATTAAAAGCTATTGAACATGAGATTTATTTATGAAGGTAAATATAAACTAAAACTGTGGGGTGTTATAGTGTTACTCACGGTACCTTTCGATATTGTCTGGTTAATATTTTCTCTGAGTTCCTAGAGAATTACATCGGTATTCACACTAATAATAAGAATATCATGATTTATTGGGGATATTTATAGATAATATCATCTCTAGGGATAAAATATATGTCATGGATTCCAAAATTGAAAAGAAATTCCTCCCTCTTATATCCCAAATGTGTTTTTGTGGTGTTTTTTTCTTACGTCATTCAATTTTTTTCATCAATTCATTAAATAATTTAGTATTATCACACACCCTTTATCATAGTTATTAATAAAATATTTTGAGTTTCTTTTTTATGATCAATAAAACAATTTTTATAATTTCATAAAAAGGATTCTCCATCCAGGACCATCATCCAACAACTTAGGTGGGATAACCACTTTGAGCTTCTATGAGACACCTCTAGTTATATAGTTTGTGTTTTTTTTTTGTTTCAAGGTGTTCAACATTTCATTTTATATTCCTCACTTACCCCTCACTCGACCCAATAAAATGTATCACCCTTAAAAACAATTGCTTCTATTGTGTTTTCCATAGAAAATTTATATTCCTATCTAGTTGGATCAATGGTTATTGTTTTCCTTTTTTCCCTTTGGTTTCTCCAAAACCAATATAAGGCCAGTACATACCTCATATGGTGGATGGAAATTATTTATAAGTTTTAATGAGAAATATATAGTATCCTTCCTCCCTAGACCGCCAATCGATTCCCAGACTGATGATTGCTAATATACTTGAATTGGGCCTCCCTGTATGCTAAATGATTCCAACTAGTAGTGAGGTTGTAAGGTTGAACAGTAGGGAGAATATGCCCACATGTCATAGTAAAACAATTTCATAAATAAATTCAATCATATAAACTATCCAGATGAATTATTAGTAAAAATTTATAATTTTCCATCAATAATCAAAATAAGCCACACTATAAAAACCGAATTGTATATAATATATTTCATGGAATCATGAAAAATTATATATCATGAGTCCATCAAAAATAAAAATAACAAAAAAATATTGGGAAGAACCTAGAAAATTTCCATGAGTCTTATCTAGGTCCCAAACACACTTGCCCTATCCTATCAGCCCAAACTATTAAGCATTGACCCTTTCCCAAATTCATACCTATAATTAAGTTTTATCTTCTTGGGTAACCAAGTTCTATGGAAAATCCAAGAATGGTGTTAGTATAACTCAGTAGGTCACTACCAATGATTTACTTAAATATAACTACTCTAAAATAATGTTCTTGGAAATGTGATATAATTAAAAAAATTAAATAGTTTAATAATTAAATTAAATATATTAAATTACAACTAATACCCGTGATCCATAGTGACACCAGAGATCATTATATACCACAATCAATCTTTATTTCCGTGACCCTAATTGACCATACCATATTCATTCAGTTTTTGAGTGTATTTGAGAACATCACATGTACTATTATAGCCATAATTTCAAAGCTACCCACAAGGATGTTTTCATTAGAGTACCATGGACCACCCCAAAGGGGTGTTTTCTTTGGTATTGAGGACCACCATGAAGGGTGTTTTTATTGGGGTATCATAGACATGACCAAGTGGTGTTTTATTTATTATATTAGACAACCCTAATTGAGAGTTTTCATTATTATCGTGGACCACCCCGAAGTTTGTTTTATTTAGTTTATCATAACCCCCCCCCCCCCTGAAGGGTTATTTTCTTTAGTACCATCGACCACCCTGAAGGGTGTTTTATTCAGATTAACATAGAAAACCACAAAGGGTTGTTTTCTTTAGTATCATATAATACTCATAAGTGTTTATTATTTAGAGTATCACAGACCACCCTAAACGATTGTATTAAATAGTATCATGGACCACCCTAAAGGGTGTTTTTAACATTGTCATTTCCATCTTTAGAGCCCCGGGCTGGATTAGGTTCCACTGAGAGGGGGTGAAATAGTGGTTACCTTATATTATTAATTTTTCAACTTTTAAATTCAAACTATTTAACATCTCATGGTTCTTGATCCAGTCAATAGTTTCTCTAAAAATCACCTTGTGTGTAGTAGAAAAATAAGAGAGCAAGGTACACAGTATTTTCATGGTTTGGCAATGAAAGGCCAACTATATACCATGTTTGTTAGACCCCCCCCCCCAACCTAGATTCCACACTATCACACATGTGAATACAATTTATAAAACTCCAAACAATAGTATCCTTTAAATTTTGTCTCCAACCAAAATCCTACTTTCTCTTTCCCTAATCGACATGTGCCTTCGGCTCCCAACTCTAACTAAAATACATTAGCTCCTCTTAGCACCAAACAAAAGGATTCATATTTCTTGAAGTCTTTAATCCACTATCGGATGATCTTTTATCTTCCATCATGATCTTTTAGGATATGACTTACTCATGTACATCCTAAATAGCTTTATATATGCTATTATAAAGGCTCTTTCTAGATTTTGTGCAACCTGTATTCTCCTTCTTCAATTGTTTGGGTACATGTAATCACCTTCTTCAAAAATTACCCATCTTTGGATCTCCCTTAAATTTATTCATTAAAAATTAATTCAAAGTTTCTTAAAAATATATTATAATTCATTATATCTTCCATCATTTTCGTGAACATATTTATAAACCAAATAATATGGTTCATGGGTCTAATTAATTACATGATTTAAAATCTCATTTTTTAACCTTAATAAAATTCCTTAAGAAATTAAACACATTTAATTTATTCTTACATCAAATAATAATACCCATACAAGGGTATTATATTTCCCAAATTCATCACCTAAATGAATGTGGATATTCTTCATATCTTTTTTGAATAACCCTTACGTTGTGGCTATTTTTATTTTCCTCATGCAAGGAAATAAAATCTGGTATTATTATTTTCAAGTGGAATTGGTGAATGGACATGGATTACCTATTATTCATGCATGATCATGCTATCTTAATGTATAGAATCTCATTATCATGAAAATATTAATGACCAGAGGGACTGGGGTTCATTCTCATCCTTCATTCCAAAAATTATTTGGGGAGTATAGCTTCCATATTTCAACACCTAAAGGACTCGTGTGTTCCTTCCTATTTCATCATGGGATACAAATATCTATGGATCACCTATTTTATTCATCCTATAAATTTCCGGAGATCTAAAGTTCATTATTCTTAAAGAGACTATTAATATCACACACATCTCATAACAATGTTTTCGCATTCATGAGGACTCGGGCTCTCATTTTTTGTTTACACATATGGCTCCCAGCATGCTAACATGTAGGAATCTCAAAATAGCAAAGAGTTTGGTTTCTCTATTATTCACATGGTATATTCATTTTGATTAATTTTGGCTCTATGTCTCACAGACTCTTGATATATTCATTTTATTTTTATACATGTAATTTGAAACTGCAAGCATTTCTCAATTTGATCATCCCTCTAAAAAAAGATCTTCCTTTCAACTTTATCCAAGAAGGATTTATCAGTATATGGGATAACATTTGTTCATTCTTTTTTATGAATTAATATCAGACGTGAACTATGATAGGATATCTCATAGATAATAGGATATCAATTTGGCCACCTAAAATGCATTTGCGACCTTTATTTCGGTCTAAGGAATATTTGGCAAGATTCTTTCACCTCATAAATGGTGGTAGAACCACGTGAGGATAATCCTTTGAACGAGGCTAGGGGTAGTTGATCACAATGATTTATTAGACAGTTGATATCATCACATTTGATAGCCAATATTTTATCTATATTTTATTGATGGAAGAATAGCTTTACAATTTTCTGTTTCCCACATAGAAAACATCAGTCGTTGGGGATATAGTTTTTCTATCAACCATGTCATCAATTTCTAGAATTATTATACCCTTAAATACCACCATGTAAAGGTATTTTCATTATGACACTTCACATAGTGGTCCCACCATGCTCACTTACACTCTGCTTGAGGACACATGTATGGGACTTCTCACCTCTCTACCTCCCACCACTGGCCCTAACTAGTTCCCTAGAGAATGGTTGAAAATCCGGGTCCCACATAATCCCATCGTAGTGATGGATATGTGTGATGGTTAATTTTCCTCTATTTTTTATATAAGTTTGCAATTTAATGTTATCAAAAATGCAATGTTTGGAATAAATGAATTACTATACCTTTACAAATAATGAAATTCCAATCTAAAACAATTCTCTACTTATGTTCTTCTTCCTCATTTAAACTTCATGAAAAATATATATTAAACTCTATTTTTTCATGGCCTTCTTTTCATATCCACGTTCATTAAAACAAAATTCATGGGATTATTCAATTATTCTTCATATAATGGACCTCACTTTTGGTAAATAGTTTGTAAACACCATATCACATGTCATCAAAAATTTTGATCACTTAAAAAATATTCGAATTAAATAAATATTGACTCATTGATAAAAAAATGGAACACATGGTAATAGAAATCACTCTGTTTTTATTTTTTTGTTAATATTTCCTCACATCATAAAATTTGAAATGTCGAAACTTCTATTATTCTCCCCCTTATTGAAAATCAAGATAAAGGAAATGTGGGGTTTATTTTCTTGTCATCTTTAAACTTTAGAAATATCTTCTAGTATTTTTAAAAAATGGATGATATAACAGGATACATAGCAAAGAACCATTAACAATCAACTCTAAGTCTACTTGGGAATAATAAGTGTTGAAAACATGAGTGAAATAAAAAAGATTGACTATGTTTTCCATAACACATAATCAAATGTAATACCAAGATCATAGTTTTTAAATTCTCAATATAGAGTTTCCAATTATCATAATTTTCAGTGAAATAAAAATTCTAAACACTTCAATAAACACATTAGAATGTTCAGGTTCATAATAATGACTCTCCCTTTGTCATTTTTTCTAATAAACCAAGAACTCCCCCTTAATTAATAAAATTAAGAAATAAGTATTAGTGTGAATAAAAGACACCATGTCTCCTAAAATACCCCTTCAAGGAATGGACTCATCATTTATCATCATGTAAACTAATTAACTCACTGATAAAAAACTTTTATCCTTTAGTTTCGGCCATGTTATCTCAAAGCACAATGAAAAAATGAATAAAGATGAACATATTATTTTTATAGTGGAAACATTAAAGGTTGGAGTTTTCTCTAATCCTTGATTAATTCTTCATTATATTTTCATCATGGGACATTATGTCCTCTTAGTTAAGAGGCTTTATATATTGTGAACATATTTTATTCCCATATATTTCTTCAATATATGGAATATATATTTCCACACCCTTCAAAGATGGAACAAAAAATTTCCAAATTTGATTTCTTTTACCCATGTGATTTGATGTGAGTTATAATATTTTGGTTCTTGCTACAATCTTTATTGTGGCTCATTTTCATTATCTAAAACATTAATCATATTTCCAATTTAATAGGAATTTTTCTAGGATACGTTGATTCATTGTAATTCTTAGGAGATGAATTTATCCTAAGGGCCTCTTTACCCTTCCTTTCATTCATCCATGTTAATGTATTTTCCATATGACTGAGGTTTTAATAATTGAAGCATTTACCAAAAATTACATTCCTTATTTCATTTCTCCTGATTGAGATAATGGAAAAAATGGGGTTCCTATAACATATTTATTATGGTTGGATTTGAAATATATACTCAATATGTGCCCAAGTATTCTATAATAAAAATTCTGTAGATCTTTAAACTTTTTTAGAATCACATTTCTTGATCTTTCATGGGACAATAATTTACATAAAAAGTACATATTTAGGTTTATCAACATTTCTACCCAAGTTGAGATATCTTTTAGATGAATAATCATTTTTTTCTTTGGAATTGTTCAACTTCACCTCAAGATCTCTTACTTTAATATCTTTCATCTTAATGTTTTTTTCAATGGTCATTTATTTTAGAATCTTTAGGGAAGTCACTTCTATGATGAAAATTTTCTCTTATATCTTGGTTTATATTCACATTGAGTTGATATTCAAGGAAAATTATTCTCTCCTCATTCTATTATTTTCCATGGTTATATATTTCACGATTTAATAATAAAAAGAATGCATGATTCTCTATTGATCTACATTTTCATTGCATGATAATTACAAAGAGTAATATTTTGATGTTGTCCTTTCAACATCACTAGAATGTCATTTATTTTTAAAAAAATTGTGAGTGAATAAAAGAGTATATCATTTCTCCAGAAAATGATAAGAATAAAAAATAACACAATTTTTAGATTTTACCTCCATTGGAGAGAACAACTTATTGGATAGATTCTTCTTCTCATGAAATTCAAGGATAATGATTTCATCTCTAATAATTTTATTCTTCTTAGGAAATTGATTTCATTATTATTCATTTTATCCCTTTTGAAATTATTTGAATTATAATTTGTGAGATCATTTTAATCATCATCAGATTCCATTCTCAAAGATTCATGTATCTTTAGAGGTGATCAAACCTTTGATTCCACTTTTAGAGCCCCAAATTGAATTCTACTGAGCGGGGGTGAATAAGTGGTTCCCTTGTTTTATATATTTTTCTCCATTTTAATTCAACATATATAACTTTTTAAGGTTCTATATCCACTAAATAGTTTCTCGTAAACTCACTTTATTGGAAGTATTAAAATAAGATAGGATAAAAACAAATATTTATAAGGTTTAGCAATGAAAGGAGTACTCCATACCATGTTGGTTAGACACCCCAATATGGATTATTCACCATCAAAAATGTAAAAAAAAATTCTCTAGATACAATAGCGAGACACCATTGGATTTTGGCTCCAACCAAAATACATTTTTCTATGACTCCAATAGAGAAACTTCTTTTACACCTGTCTCAAACTAGAAGAATTCATCTACTCCTGGAAACAAACTGGATGGCTCCACATTTTTCGAATTATTTTATCCACTGTAGGTTTATCTCTGATCTTGATCCATAGATTGTATTATTTTCCATTCTTGTGTACCTCTTAAAAACTTCCCCCATGTTGGTCTTGTGACTCTTCCTATATTTGGTGCAATATGGATTCTCCATATTATAATTATTCGGTACATGTAATCACCTTCTTCAAAAATTACACATATTCTTATCACCCCCAAAATTCATATTTCCTAGTGGATGCAAGGTGTCTCAAAATGATCCCAAAATTAAGTACATCTTCCATCACCTTCATGAACATATTTATTCACAAAAAAAATATGGTTCATTGGTCTTAATTAATTCTATTATTTAAATTTTAATATGAAACCTCAAATAAATGTTCTAAAATTTTAGACACAATTAATTTTTTATTCTTTCAAATAACAATACTTGAATGAGGGAATTCTATTTTCCAAATTAAATAAAAAAATAACGATATTTTTTCTCCATATCTCATTGGAATACCCCTTAAATACTGGGTAATTTTTTCCTCATGAAATTAATTCCTAAGGGATATTCTAATTTTAAAGTGGCATCAGTGAATAAAAACAGATTACCTAGAATGCAAGAATACATGCATTCTCATTCTATCTTCATGTACAACACATAATTTTTATGAAAATATAAATAACTTAAGGTATGTGGGTTCATTATGATTCCTTCTAGCATTCCCTTATTTGGGCATTATGCCTTCCATCATTAAACATGACAAGCACTCAGGTGTTCCTTCATGTTTCAATAAGGGATAAAAATATATGTGTCTCACCTGTTTTATTCAATCTATAAATTTCTAGTTTTTTTGGATTATAATTCTTCAAGAAGCTATAAAGATTACTCGTGGATCATTCATTCCATAATAAATTCTTGAGGACTGGGGAATCCTCTTTTTTATCACACATTAATCTCCCTTCATGATAACATGTGTGCATCAAAAAAATTTGAAGAGTTCAAGTTCTATGTTCTTCACATGGGGTATTCATTTTTAATTTCCATTGCTCCACATCTCATGAACTCTTGATATCTTCATTCTATTTACACGCATAAAATGTGAAACTATATGCATGCCTCAATTAGATCATCCTTGGGCATTAATATCTCTATTTTAAACATCATCTAGACCAGATTTATCAATTCACATGATCGCTTATGTTCATGCATCTTTATGAGTGAATATCAAACATGAAGTGTGTAATGTCTCGGACATCTCTGGTCCACTAGTTTGTGAAAATGCAGTGTTATAGGCATTCTGGGAGGTCAAGGTAACTTATCCCTAATGCATTGCAAAAATCTTCCTTTTAGATGGATTGTTTCAACAGTAGAAAATTGTGAACCGTTACATCATGTTACATCTTCAAGTACTTTTGATGTTTCTAACTACCCTTGTTTGGGAGTAGTGACTTGGGGGTGTGTTTGGGTGAATCTTTAAGGAAAATGAAAGGGCAATACCTTTCGCACAGGATGTGCACGATTTGTCTACACTTTTCGGACATACCATGCGTAGTTGATGTTGGAGGCAGTTGCTAACGCACAGTTAGCGCACGGTTTTTCTAACTGTGCAGCCTAACCATGTGAGGAGTGTTTGACAAGGCAGTATCGACCACATGATTAGTGCACGGTTTTTCTAATCGTGCGATCAAACCATGTGGGAACTTAAATTAGATCCTAAAATGGTGGATCTCAACCGTTTTTTCTCTAACTTGCTCACTTGAGATCCTAAGTAGCCATAACTCGGGATTATCCTCCATTAAAGGTAATAGAACCTATCCCAAGCATTTTGGAGGTGATCCGAAGTCTTATCTTGGTGAATCGAAGCCGGTTTTTTGAGGTATGTGATTGTTCTTCTTCGTTCTTCTCCGTTCTTGATCGGTTTCTTAGATCTACATGGATCTACTTACCATTTTCTCTCGGTTTCATAAACCTATGTCCGCTATGTGTATATCTAAGTGTTTCAATGCCAAATATGATGAGATTTGGTCTTGGTTGTGTTTGGAGAAGATATCTATGGAGGATTCTTGGATAATCAACCTGGATTTCTTGTGCGTTCTTCATTTGTGGGGGTCTTCATCAAAACCTTTGAGGTAGGGGATTCGTTGTTATATTTCATTTATGGGCAACTGTATTTTTAGCATGTTTAATCCCACTGGATGAAAATGGAATTGACATAATAAATATTTTGAACCGGATAAATAATTTTGTTATCGATTGTATGTTATTGCCTCTTGTTTTGCTAGATAGTGTGATATCTATGCTTTCTTCACTTAGTTGTTTGTTCTTGATGGGAATCGGTAAAGAACGTAAATTGAGATTAATTGATAATTGTTTGGATAAAGATAAAGAGGTATGGAAACGAATCTGGTTATTTTTGTAATTTGATGATAATCAAATTGGCGTATTAAGCATGTTTAATCATCTGTGATAGCTTATTGGTTAGGATTCCTGATGTTGGAACCAATGGATTATAAATCTGGTAATTCAAGATGGATTAAAGAATTTTATTGTTTGATAATTCCTTGAAGGGGTCTGAGTTACCCTCTTGATTGTTAAAGGGGCATATCCCAATTGATGTGATGGTTTTTTTCCGGCTGCTTGTGTTGAGACGTGACCCTGGAGGGGTGTTGTGAAATGTGGGGCATAGAGGCCTTTTTGGTTGTGGCAGCAGATGATGCCTAGAGTGGAGAGATGCATCGGTTTATGCATGTGGGTGTCGGGGAGGACACTAGGGATGAAGGAATGGGATGGATGTGATTGTTGGATGCTTGTTAGTTCTTTGGTTGTTTATCTGGTTTACTCTTCCCCACTGTTCAAGGAAGCTGGTCTTGCTTTCCCTTCTTCTGAAAGAGGCGAAGACACATGGGGTACGCCACGTGCTTTCCGTGTTTATATTCTCAATGGATAATGGGTCTACGCTCTTGCTTTAGGTGGAAAAGACTCGACGGGTAGTATTTCTTCTCACCATGTTGAGCCCCTTTGTGTTAGTAGCATGGAATGATTTTCTAGAATGCCTGGGAATATGGGAAAGTGTTTCTATAATAAATGTTTGATTTAACGGTGTTAACTCATGGGGTTGGAGTTTCTAGAATATAATTATGAGGTTGTAATTTTTGAAGGAACAATTGACATTGGGTGTGATGCTAATGAAATTTAATGTGGAATTGTTCATGGTTAATTAATGTTTAAAGAATTAATTGATGTAAAATGGAACTGATAAAAGGGGAATGAAGTAATCTAATAAAGCTCTTTAAATGGTTGTGTTCTTATTATACCTTCGGTGCTAGTCTCCAACCCGGGGCCTACTGGAGGTGGGACTGGGGGGGTCATTATCTCCCTTTTCACATTGCCGACCTAGGAGGGGTACACTGTGGGGAGGGGGTCGTGACAGAGTGGTATCAGAGGTTTGGTTGAGGGATAGGATGGAGTTTGGAGTTAGGCACATGTGAGGTTGCATGGTTTGGTAGGGAAATAGTGTCATTCATGCTTATCAAGTGAGGTAAACACTGGATATTGGCTGAGACATAGGCGTTTAGGGCCCCCTTTGATCTGATGTACTAACTGTTAAGTTTAAAATGGATACTAAAAAAGGTGATAGTAGTTAGAGGGTAGAGACCTAGGAATGGATCATGCATCATTCTTCTTTGTGACTTTGTTTGAATGGGTAGACCTTGGGATAGCTTAAACTAAAATGAATAAAATAAAATAATTAATTAATAAATGTGGAGTCTTCCATATTCCAGGTTTAGGAGATCTAATGGTTTGTTATTTTACAAGTATGGCTCTAGGTCGACGTCCTCGTCAGGTTTGTGCAGAAAATATCAACTAGGTTGTTCCATCAGGTCGTCGGAGGGTAGAGGTTCATGGCGATGACACTTGGAGAAAGAAACTCTGATATTTTTAGTGCCATAGTCTACAAAAGTATGAGGGATCTGTTTCTGATAAATTCAAGGAAGATTGGTTGGAGGAGGCCGAGATACGCTTCAGTTAGATTCGTGCTCGGAAGAAGCATTGGGTGTCCTTAGCTATGACGATGTTGTGTGGAGCTTCAAGGCAGTGGTGGTTTTTGCACCTTGGTGATCATGAGGAGTCCGCAATCTCATGGGAGGAGTTCCAAGAAAAGTTTATTGTCGAGTTCCTTTCTTCGACTGCGAAGGCGTCCAGTAGCCCGGTGCTTCTTACCCTTCGACAGGGGAGCTCCAGTGTTCGAGAGTTTGGAATCCATTTCACGAACCTTTTATGATATGCTTCGGACCTGTAACCAGATGAGGAGGCTAGGGCGAGGCATTTTGAGGAGGATTTTCATCCAGAGATCCAACGCCAGGTCACCCCATTTAGGCTGAAGACATATCTTAATGTGTTGGCGAGGGAGGAGGTTGTTGAGAGGACATTGGCCAGGACCGGACCATCAGGAGAGGGGAATCATCATGATTCCTCCCGAAGAAGAGTTGTGGTTCGGGGTTCCTGGTTTTTTTGATAGAAGAGTTTTCGTTCAGCCTGGGGTAGGCCCCACCCCTTCACATCTCGTTTCTCTGAAGGCGGAAACTCTCAGGCCTATTCCAAGGGATCATGGTCTTTTTTTCTTGTGGTGGTTGTGGTCGTCAGCAACGGGAGTGCCCGACCTTTGAGATCAGTCATCGTTCACCAGGTTCTATGCTCCAGGTTCCTCCATTGAGACGGTTCCACCTGAGGCAGCAGCAACCATTTTCACAAGCTTTAGATCATCAGAGGGTAGATGGGGTAGGCAGAGGACAGCCCCATGATGCTCCCCATCCCTAGAGAGCAGAGCGCGGCCGTGGTGGTGGTCATCATCTGGGTCAGAGAGGCCGTAGAGGAGGTCATGGCCAGCTTCATGCTCTAGCGTTCCCAGCCCCAGGCGATCTAGATGTCATTAGAGGTACCCTTTTCTTGTTTTCTACCTTAGTGTATGACTTTTTTTTATTCAGGAGTGACGCACTCCTTCATATCACCTACCCTTGTCCGTTCTTTGGGACTTGAGGTAGAGAGGCTTCCATTTCCCTTGGTGTTGACTATGCCAGTTGAAGGTTGAGCTGACTTACATGAAGTATGTAGAGACTATGAGCTAGTGTCTGGGAAACACCTCTCTTTGGGATATTTCCTATGTTTTCGAATACAACCATATGAAGTCATCCTCGACAAGGATTGGTTGTATTCTGTGTAGGTTATCATGTATTTCTTCAAAAAGAAGGTTGTTTTCCTTGGTGCGGATGGAGAACAAGTGGTGTTTTTTGTTGAGCGAGATCCTCGGATGGGTCATAGGAACATTCCGTCCTTATCGTCCGTGATGGCTAAGGTGATGCTGAGTTCTTTATAGGTTCAGTAGTTGGAGTTTCCTAGGGTCGTAGAGGAGTACCCTGATGTCTTTCTAGAAGAGTTTGTAGCATTACCCCCTTGACGAGAGATCGAGTTTGGGATCGAGCTATATCCATGAGTGTCTCTTATCTCTATGTCTCCATATAGGATGGCCACTTCTGAGTTACGAGAGCTATGTATAAAGCTTGATGGCCTGTTATAGTGCGGTTTTTTTGGACAATTTTGTCACCATGGGGTGCACCATTTTTGTTCATGAAGAAGTTCGATGACATTTTGCGGTTGTGTGTCGATTATCATCGCTTAAACAAAGTTACAATAAATAATTTCTATCCTCTTCCATGGATTGAAGACTTATTTGATCAACAGAAGTGTTCGAGTTGGTTTTTAAAGATCGACTTGCAGTCCGGATATCATCAGATGCGTGTCGAGGATGAGGATATCCCGAAGACTGATTTTCATTGTCATCATTGGAATTATGAGTTCATTGTAATGACATTTGGTGTGATTAATGCTCCATCTGTATTCATGGGATTGATTAATTCTATGTTCCATGAGTTCCTGGACAAGTTCATTGTAGTTTTCATTGATGATATCCTTGTGTACTCCATATCTGAAGACGAGCATGCAGAACATCTACAAGACATTTTATGAGTTCTTCGCCAACATCAGCTATTTGGGAAGTTTTCTAAATGTGATTTTTGGGCTCGAGAAGTCCGTTTCATGGGGCATGTAGTGTCCCAATAGGGAGTATCTTTGGATCCATCAAATGTTGAAGCAGTTGTGTCTTGGTAGGCCCCCAAAACCATGTTAGAGGTGTGAAGTTTCATTGGTATCACAGGCAACTACAAGAGGTTCGTAGCCATTTTCTCATGAGTTGAGAACCCTCTAATAGATTTGACCGGGAAGGATCAGGCATTCATATGGACTGATCAGTGCCAAGAAGCTTTTAAGTATTTAAAGGAGAAGTTAGTAAGTGCTTCAGTCCTTTTTCATCCAACTGAAGGAGTTCAGTTTCATGTTTTCTGCGATGCTTTACATCTGGGGTTTGGTTGTGTTCTCATACAGTGGAGGTTAGTTGTTTCTGATGGTTCTAGGCAGTTACATACCAATGAATTCAACTATGCCACCCTTGATATTGAGTTGGTACCCATGGTGTTTGCTCTAAAGTTGTGGAGACATTACCTCATTGGTGAGCGCTTTGTGGCTTTCACCAATCATAAGAGTTTGAGGTATGTTTTCTCCTAGCATGACATCAACTTATGACAGTGTCGGTGGATGGAGTTCTTATAGGAATATGACATTGAAATATTTTATACACCTATAAAAGGGAATGTTGTAGCTGATGCGCTGAGCCGAAAATCACGTAGTGATGCTGTGCATGAATCTGGTGATTCCTGCAGAGTAATGGAAGAACTGTCAGCATTGCATCTTGATATGGGAGAATTTGGGGGTAGAGGATGTCTTTTTCAGATGATGGTGCTGTCATCCCTGATGCAGAATATGAAAGAGTCCCGGTGGGGAGATTTAGAGGTGGAAGTCTGGAGATACCGAGTTGTTTGTGGTGAGGCCCCTGATGGTTGGACTGAGGATGAACAAAACAGAGTATTGTATCATGGAAGGATTTTTGTTCCCTTGACGATGTGAGATATGGTTCTCCAAGAGTTCCATGGTTTTCCTTTATCATTACATCCTGGCGTGAGAAAGATGTACTGATCCTTAAGGAGCCAGTTTTGGTATCCTGGGATGAAGTGTGCGGTTGTGGAGTTTGTTTCTTAATGTTTGGTCTGCCTGAAGTTAAAGGCCAAACATTGTGTTCCGGGTGGTCTTCTCTAGCCATTGGAGATTCCTCAGTGGAAGTGGGAGGACATCTCAATGGACTTTGTTACTGTTTTACCACGAGCTCTGGGAGGACATGATTCTATTTGGGTGGTAGTGGATCATTTAACAAAATTGAACCACTTAATAGTGATCAAAGAGTCGAGCTCAATGAATGTTTTGTCGTGGCAGTATCTAGAGGAGGTGGTGAGACTTCATGGATTCCCTAGGATGATCATTTCTGATCGGGATCATCATTTTAGCTCTAGAGCGTGGAGAGGTCTCTAACAGGCTTTTGGTTCTCAACTATTCCTTAGCACTGCTTTTCATCCTCAAACGGATGGTCAGACAGAGCAAAACATCGAGACTCTTGAAGACATGTTATGATCTTGTGTTATTGATTTTGGAGGCTCATGGATAAGGAACTTACCCTTGGTGGAGTTTTCTTACAATAATAGTTTTCACTCCACCATCGGTATGGCGCCGTTTAAAGCCTTGTATGGCCGGAGTTTCCATTCTCCGTTGTGCTGGACTGGGGTCGGGGAGCCAGCAATTCTCAGACTGAAACTAGTGTAGAGTACAATAGAGATGGTTCAGGTGATTCGTGAGAGGATGAAGACAGTGCAAGATCGTCAGAAATCATTTTCTGATCAAAGAAGGATGCCCTAAGAGTTTAATGTTGGGGATCATGTGTTTCTGAATGTGGATCCCCATTGTGGGTAGGGAAGGTTTGGTTTGGGAGAATGCTTTCTCCCCAGATTGTTGGACCTTTTGAGGTGTTAGCCCGTGTTGGAGCAGTGGCGTGTTGAGTAGCACTTCCCCAACAGATGAGTCGGATACATGATGTTTTCTCTATATCACAGCTCTATCATTATCTTCATGATGACTCTCACATTATCGATTGGGGAATGATCGATGTTGATGATGATTCAACTTTTAAGAAGCAACCTGTGTAGATCCATGACCACAAAGATAAGGTGTTGCACGGGTGTTCTTTTCCTTTAGTTTGTGTCATGTGGTGACACAGTGTCTTGGAGGACAGTACCCAGGAATGCGATTCATAGATACATGCTCAGTACCCATATTTGTTCTATGTTTAACTCTTTTCATGTATCGATGTAGTTTTTTTGGTTACGCAACTTTCATGTTTATCAGATGGCTCCCTTTGTTGTTATTGTGGCTTGCTCTCTTTTGAGAGGTATCTCAATGGGTGGTTGTTCAGACCCTGTTTCATTTTATCATTATGTGGGTTTTGGATTCTCGAGGATGATAATATTTTGAGAGGTATCTGATGTAATGGACTGGACCTCTATGGTCCACTTCTTTGTAAAAATGCGGTGTTAAAGGCATTCCGGGAGGTCAAGGTAACTTATCCCCAACCCTTTGCCAAAATCATCATCTTCGATGAACCGTTTCAATGGTAGACAGTTGTGAACCATAACATCATGTTACGTCTTTAGGTACTTTTGATGTTTCTAACTACCCTTGTTTGGAGTAGTGACTTGGGGGTGTGATTGGGTGAATCTTTAAGTAAATCTAAAGGGCAGTAGATTTCGCATGGGCTGCGCACAGTTTGTCTAAACCGTGCGGCCATACTGTGTGTAGTTGATGTTGGAGGCAGTGGCTAATGCACGGTTAGCGCACAGTTTGTCTAAATGTGTGGCCTAACCATGCGAGGATTTTTTGACGAGGCAGTTGCGACTGCACGATTAGCACATGGTTTGTCTAACCGTGCGATAGAACCGTGCGTGCACTTAAATTGGATCCTAAAATTGTTGATCTCAACTGTTTTGTCTCTAACTTGCTCATTTGAGCTCCTAAGTGGCCCTAACTTGGTATTATCCTCCCTTAAAGGTAAGATAACCTCTCGCAAGTGTTTTTGATGTGATATGGAGGATTTTCATGGTGAATCAAAGCCAGTTTCTTGAGTTATGTGATCGTTCTTATTCATTCTTCTTTGTTCTTGATCGGTTTCTTAGATCCACTTGGATCTACTTCCCCTCTTATCTCGGTTTCTTAGACCTACATCCATTATGGGTAGATCTATGTGTGTCGACGCCAAATATGATGATACTTGGTCTTGGTTGTGTTAGGAGAAGATATCTAAGGAGTATTCTTGGAGAATAAACCCGGATTTCTTGTGCGTTCTTCGTTTGTGGGGGTCTTTGTCAAAACATTGGAGGTAGGGGATTCGTTGCTTCTCTTTATTTTACATGAAATTGTATTATTAGCATGTTTAATCCCACTAGATGACAATGGAATTTACATAATAAATATTCTGAATCGGATAAATAATTTTGTTATCAATCGTATGTTATTGGCTCATGTTTTGCTAGATAGTGTGATATCTATGCTTGCTTTGCTTAGCTGTTTTTTCTTGATGGAAATCGGAAAAGAACGTAAACCTGGATTAATTGATAATTGTTTGTCCAATGATAAAGAGGTATAGAAACAAATTTGGTTCTTGTTGTAATTTGATGTTAATAAAATTAGTGTAGTAATCATGTTTAATCATCTATGATATATTATTGGTTAGGTTTCCCGATGTTGGAACCAATGGATTATAAATCTAGTAATTCAAGATGGATAAAAGAATTTGAATGTTCGATAATTCCTTGAAGGGGTCTGAGTTACCCTCTTGATTGTTAAAGGTTCATAGTCCAATTGATTTGATGGTTGATTTTTCCTATTTCTTGAGTGGAGATGTGACCTTGGAGGGGTGTTGTGATATGTGGGGGCATAGAGGCCTTTTTGGTTATGGCAGTGGATAACGCCTAGAGTGGAGAGAGGCAACGGTTTATGCATGTGGGAGTCGGGTAGGACCCCAGGGATGATGGAATGGGATGGATGTGATTGTTGGATGCTTGTTGGTTCTTTGGATGTTTATCTACTTTTCTCTTCCCCACTCCTCAAGGAAGCTGTTCTTGCTTGCCCTTCTTCCAAAAGAGGTGAAGACACACGGGGTATTCCATGTTCTTTCTGTGTTTAGATTCCAAAGGGAGAATGGGTATACACTCTTGCTTTAGGTGTCAAAGACTCGACGGGTAGTACGTCACCTCACTGTGTTGATCCCCTTTGTGTTAGTAACATAGAAGGCTTTTCTAGAATGCCTGCGAATATGGGAAAGTGGTTCTGTAATGATTTTTTGATTAAATGATGTTAACTCATGGGTTTGGAGTTTCAGGAACATAATGATGAGTTTGTAATTTTGAAGTAACAATTGACTTTGGGTGTGATGGAAATGAAATTTAATGTAGAATTGTTCATGGTTAATTAATGTTTAAAGAATTAATTGGTGTACAGTGGAATTGATAAAAATGGAATGGAGTTATCTAATAAATCTATTTAAATGGTTGTGTACTTATTATACCCTCGGTGCTAGTCACCAACCCGGGGCCTACTGGAGGTGGGATTCAGGGGTCATTATCTCCCTTTTCACATTTCCGACCCAGGAGGGGTACACTTTTTGGGGAGGGGGTCATGAAAAAGTGTCCATGGATGTCACCAAGATCATAGGACATCAATGAGGCCACCATAAATGTGTTCATGGAATTGTGTTTGGTCCAAGAAACCTCTACTAATATTTTCATGCCTCATCAAGGGTGGTAGAACCACGTGAGTAAAAGCCTTTGAATAAGGCTGGAGAAATAAAACTACCAATTTTGATCAGATAGTCGAGTACATCTCATCTAAAATCCAATCCTTTTTTTTATTTTAAATATGGAGGAAAAGTAGGGTATTTTCCACATCCCAAATTGTAACTATTTGGGGTAGGTTCCCCAGTTTTTCAATAAACTGTGATCATCAATGATTATAATTCGCATCCCCTCTTGTACCGCCTCATATTATTCTTGCAACGATGTTACCCCACTTGGTGGTGCCACTGTTATCACTTGAACTCAATCTGAGCAGGCTCTTACATGCCTCCACTCCTCTCATCCACCCACTGTTGGACCTACATAGTTCTCTAGGGCACTGTTGACCCTTCGAGTCTTGTATAATCACATTGTAGATAAGTCTACGGTTGGGGGTTGGTTGGCCTCTATTTTCTATATATGGCCACAAATAACACTTATAATAATGCAAATTATGGAATAAATGAAATAATAACTCTTTATTAATAATAAAATTCAAATACAAAACACATCTCTTCCTCTTCCTCCTTAATTCTTCATAAAAAATAGATATTAACTTATATTTTTTCTTGGCCTTTCCTTCACATCATCATGTATTAAAACATAATTCATGGGAATCTTCTATTATCCTTAATTAAATGGACTACCATTGTGGTTAAAATATGTGAAAATACATTAGCACATGTCATAGACATTTGAGATCACTTAGAAAATCAACTGATTAAACATGGATAATTGTCCAATTATAAAATCCAATTCTATGAAATAAATCCTTAACAATTCTCCAAACATAACGAATTAATCTTCACACAGCTATTTATTCATTGAAAACACGTGAAACACTTGGGCACAACACTATCCTTAAACCAATTCATGTATTAATTCACTTACTAATTATCTACATTACTATTTCATGCATTATCAAACAAAAAAACCACATCATCATCTTCCATGTCAACTAGAAATCCATGTTTTAATTAGAAAACTCTGTTTTCAATATCTTGTTCATTATTCATTTAAGTACCAAATATTGGAATTTTAAAATCAAAATAATTTAATTTACCATTTATATGTCTCTGTTTACCAATTAATAAGTCTTACCATTTCACAATTCATTAATTATCATCATTTACCATTTATAAATTTTAAAACCATTTTATAGGTTGGGATTTATAATGTCAATTAACTAATATCATATTAATTCACAAGTCATAACTTTCTAATTTAATGTTTTCTATTATATATGTTATATAACCTTCAATGGTACCCCCTTCTATCACATTAGCATGTTAAAGGGATAAATCCAAGTTAGGGAATCCTCTTGGGATAACCCCATTAAGGGGGTCCTATAACACATCAAATAGAGAATTTTATCTAAGGAAAACAAAAATTAATTATCTTCCATTAAAATAGGTAAATGCCAGGAAAATATAGCATTTACACATTTGACATTGACTCCAACATCCAAAAAATAGGAGATTCATCCTAGATGAAGGGAAGAAGGAGAAGGCACCCCAAGGTTCTACTAGACCAATTTAGGGAGTAAGTCTCAAGAATGATTTATGAGGGATATACCTAGGTAAAATTATAGGGATACCCACATTAAAACAATAAAAGAGGCCACCATATTTCCATTGACCTGTATCAGTTAGTCAGAGGACCTATGGATATCCACCTAAGGCTCACTGGTGGACCGGTGAGCCAAATCCCCATGAAAGGCCCATGACTTTTCCTCTTCCACCTTCTAGACAGTAACACTACAACATGCCATCCTACATTAATCCTTTATTCCCTTATGAAATTCTAATCCCTCAAACTCTCGTATTCTCCTAATGTGTATTATAAGCCTAGAATAACCTCAATAATGGGGTTTTACTTAGGACATCATAATATTTAATTTGTTATGTACCTTAGTGAAGGGGTGGGATTTTACAACCTTACCAACATATAATATCTCATCCTTGAGTTGTACTCAGAAGTGCTAATGAGTCCTGATTCCTAAACTATACACAAGAATTAACTAGTTATAATTGTACTTATGCTACACCAAGCTAGATATGAATCTCAAAGGTCACAGAAATGTGCATCATGGCACAAAATGTTTCAAATCACTTCAATGTGGTGCCCTGCCCTGGAGGTATTCACAAGTTTCTATAATAGAAACATCGCAATATATAGGTTTATTTCTCCTATCTAAACCAATTAAATAACATTATAAAATTCATAAATTAAATAAGAATCACACCACTATGAAATTCAATATCATTGATGTCCCACACACTCAGTTGATGCTATTTTATTCAAGTTCAACAAACCCGATCATAAAACTATCTATCACCCAAAAACCATGGTACCCACTCAACTCCTACAAACATTAATCAACTACCACTGAACCACCGATCCTCAAATATTTATCTCATGTTTTATACCCTTTTAATCATCATATTCCTTGCATGTTCTAACCCACCATAGGACTCATTCAAGCTTGTTGAAATAATAAATCCATGGAAGTGACCAACCTTTCACTACTGAGGCACCATATCTATCACAAACTGAGTCACTTCTCATCATCACCAGAACCACCTTCCAAAATGAACTCCATAATTAATTGATGCATCGAGTATAGTGTTATAAACACCATATCCAATATGTATGAAATAACCAATCAATGTTTAGTACAAATCCACATTCTCATTTCTGGAACAATTTGACGAGTCCCACCACCCATACACAGGGTCCAATTATGCTTTATTTTCATAAAACGTCCAATTTGAACCTAGACTACCCTTTAAATATTCAATAGGATGTGTATTAAGTAGTTTCCAACACACCACACTCAATTATATGAGATAACTATAGTTTATATTCCTCTAAACAACCATTCCCCAAACGCGTGGCCTTAGCTACCATCAAGATTGTTAAACAATTTGGTCATGATGCCCAAAATCCTGAAGGTATCTCATGATCAACTACACATGGCCACTAACAAAAAATCCTGACCTTTAGTGTAACATAGTGGTTATATCTCCAACCATTGGAATATTCTATCATGTAATTACTTGATCACCAAAATTCTCAAAATTATAATCACACATGAATTTTAATAAACCATCCTCGATCCTGAAGCTAACACTTGGAATCATCCAAATAACATATTTGAATTTTTAATCTAGTTACATCATGAAACTAGGTTTGATTTCATTAATAAACACATCAAAATTATAATTTTGATATTATCGTGAAATAATCGATCCCATCCCAACCATGGTCCGTCCATACAAGATCAACAACACCACATCTATCATGATACTCCAAACTATAGGATTTCCTTTATTATCAAAAAACTGAATGGAATTTTTACTCACTTCAAATATTATCTTGTTCCCTACAGACCACAGCGGTAGGATGTAGCCATCTTGCTCCAATCTGATCAATGATAAAAACATAAATTACCACCATTTATTGATTCATAGGAACATCAATCATGGAATCTATTCACATTTACTTCATAATGATGGTTATACCCTTTAATGATTCATGGTGTGCTCCCCACCATTCGGAATTAACTAATCCTTTCCTTGAGTATGACCATAATAGTTTATGTTGAAAATATACATGTTTTAGTCCTCTAATGCCACACTCAATACAAAACATCAACACCATACACTAACACCATGGATAGAAAAAAATTGATCAAGACTATCATCACTCATGATTTCTAGCATTCATTAATCCTCTATTTCACCTTTCTCTTATAGGAACCTATCAATCAAAAATGATTATAGCCCACATATACTTATAAAGAAATCACGTACAATAATTAATCCTAGAAATATGGATAATTCATCATTATATCTCCATAATACAACCCATTTCACAAAGAAAGTATAAATAGGTCATGCACACCTCTAGCATGAACAAATTGACTCTATCTAAAACACCATTACTTTTTCTTACACAGATAGATCTCATCGAAACATGGAGATAAACCCCATGTTGTGACTAATTCATAGATTATGACCCATTATTTCATCATTCTACCTTTTATAATACAAGGTTATCTTACCAAATAAAAAAATAACCACTCCTCTTTATCATGTCAAACTCAACTATCCATGTAAATTCAAGATGCCTCCTTTAAAAACTCATCGCATCCCTAACATGACATGACTCACTTCATAACCAACGACCATCTCAAGAATCATTCGATAGTAAAACCGAAGTTTTTATTGACACTCCATCCCTATTATATCTAATAGTTTAGGACCATGATCATTTATAACAATGGATGGTCAGTATAATCCAACATTTTCATGTAATTTAATGACAGTACCCTTCAAAACTTGCTTAATTCTAGAAACCATGGTATTTAAGGAACTTCACATCCCTTAGTAGGAAGGAATGTACATGCATAGATTTCAATATGAGAATCTACTCATGATTCATAAATATAAAATCATCCAATAGTCTAGGTAAACCCTTTTAGGAATATACCCAATAACATAAACAAAAAGGATATTATTAAAGCATGATCATATCTACAAATAAAAGGATATCCCACTAACCTTAAAGGTCAAAACCCATAAAAATACAAGCTTATGGGAAGCACATAACATGGAATTAAAGTGCCTACACACATGTATGGTACCTTCCATAGGTTATATAATACTCTACACCATCCACTCTTAGGTAAAGAACAAACTATTAGGGTCAAAAATAGTCAGGGCGCATCATAGCCTATCACAACCCATAAAGTTCATAGTTCAAAGCTATATTTAAATTGGTAGAGAATTTACTACGAAGTACATAACATATCAATAAGGGTCTCACAAACTAGGGTCTCTTACTAGCCCCATTTTTTCATCCTTAAGATCATGTCTTACGAACTATGACTCACACCTAAAAACCAAACATTTCAAAAAAAAGGATATAAACAAGACAATTTATGAAAAGAATTAACAGGTATGATCCCCCACTATTCCTTATATTAAACGTCATAGGAATATCATAACTCCAACTCTCTCACTAACCCCCATAACAAATACATAGGGTCAACATCACAGACATATATAGATCATATCACATATGTAGGATTAATAATTTTACACTTCTCATTTTTCTTTATTGAAAATTTCCATAACAATGGATTAGTTAAATGAATTTTGATGTATAATTTATAGACTAAAGTGACTTATAAGTTAAAATTTTAATTCAATTTAGCAGGCACCACATAATAATCTAGATAAATGATAATGTGATACACTTAAAACTATTAAATTTATCAAAAAAAAATCCCACAACTGAAGCTCAATTAAATAAAATGTTTATTGCTTGATATAGAGTAAAATACTCTATATGTTCTAATTGGATTTGGTTTAGATGATAACTCATATCAGTCAAGTAAATGATAACATAACATTATTTTTTACATTAAATAGACCAGTTTATTAATGTTACAACCTACACTAAAACATGAAAGAATATCAAAAATAATTTCATATGCTTTAAATAACTAACCCATATCATGGCCCACTTAATAAATTAATCAATCATATTAAATCACACAAATAACCTATGATTACACCATTAATTTTATGATGTATATACATATTACCTATTTTTGTATCATCCAAGAGATAAAATCCCCAAAAAGAATAACCTCATAATCTTGTGTGTCACTTTATATGAAATCAGATCAACAGTTAAAGAAAATAGCATGAACAACAATCTTATCCCTCGTAACATAAACATCCCTCAATTTTAGGGTGGTCATTCCCAACCACAAGTTCTATTTCATTCTCTAAAAATAACATATCTCTTCTCTGTCATTCCCAAATAGTAAAAAAATAAAAATAATTATTTTCTAACCATTAAATTTTATCAATGCAATTGAATTAGATAAATTATTTTAATTTTATAAACACATTATGTAATTCATTAAAAATAGTAGTAATAATAATAATATATAATGAATAAAATATATATTTTAATGACAAAATATTTTAATTGATTATTATATTTTTATTTCATTAAAAATTAATTTATTAAATGATATTATCTTAACTTTGAAACTAAAAATTACAAAACATCAATGTACCTACTGGATAAATGTATATTAAATTACCATATATCTAACATTTATATATATATATAATGGTTACATTACAATACTTTAGATAATATTACATATATCTCTAAAATCATTCATCATATTCTATTATTTATTGGCCCACGTTTTTATCTTGTTTATAATGTTTTTTATTATTTTTTTGTTATAGTTGCTTGTATGGTAATCGTAGTTAGTTATGTTGATTTAAATTTAAACCTTATAGTATTTTTATTTACTTTTTGTTTCGTCAAATCAGAAATTTTATGACTTATGTTTCATTTAGTTATCTTATAATGTATTTCATATTATATTGAAAATATATAATTCATTTTTAGTTTTAGTAATTTTTCATGTATTAAAAGCTATTGAACATGTGATTTATTTATGAAAGTAAATATAAACTAAAATTGTGGGGTACTACAGTGTTACTCATGGTACCTTTCGATATTGTATGGTTATATTTTGTATGGGTTCCTAGAGAATTACATGGGTATTCACACTACTAATAAGTATATCATGATTTATTGGGGATATTTATAGATAATATCATCTCTAGGGATAAAATATATGTCAGGGATTCAAAAATTGAAAATAAATTCCTCCCTATTATTTCCCAAATGTGTTTTTGTAGTGCTTTTTTCTTATGTCATTCAATTTTTTTCATTAATTCATTAAATAATATAGTATTATCACACACCATTTATCATAGTTATTAATAAAATATTTTTAGTTTCTTTTTTATGATCATTAAAACACTTTTTATAATTTAATAAAAATGATTCTCCATTTAGGCCCATCATCCAACAACTTAGGTGGGATCACCTCTTTAAGATTCTATGAGACACCTATAGTTATGTAGTTTCTTATTTTTTTGCAGGGTGTTCCACATGTCATTTTTTATTCCTCACCTACCCCTCACCCAACCCAATAAAATGCATCACCCTTAATAACAATTGCTTCTATTGTGTTTTCCATCGAAAATTTATATTCCTATCTAGTTGGATCAATGGTTATTGTTTTTCTTTTTTCCTTTGGTTTCTCTAGAAGAAATATAAGGCCAATACTTACCTCATATGGTGGATGGACATTCATTATAAGTTTTAATGAGAAATATATAGTATCATGCCTCCCTAGACCGCCAATCGATTCCCAGACTGATGATTGCTATTATACTTGAAGTGGGCCTCCCTATATGCTAAATGATTCCAACTAGTAGTGAGGTTATAAGGTTGAAAAATAGGGAAAATATATACCCACATGTCATATTAATACAATTTCATAAATAAATTCACTCATATACACTATCCAGATGAATAAGTAGTAAAAATTTATAATTTTACATCAATAATCAAAATAAGACACACTATAAAAAGTGAATTGTATATAATATATTTCCTTGAATCATGAAAAATAGTATATCATGAGTACATCAGAAATAAAAATAAAAAAAATATATTGGGAGGAACCTAGAAAATGTCCATGAGTCCTATCCAGGTCCAAAACACAGTTTCTCTATCCTAGAAGCCCAAACTATTAAGCATCAGCCCTTTCCCAAACTCATACCTATAATTAAGTTGTATCTTCTTGGGTAACCAAGTTCTATAGAAAACCCAAGAATGGTGTCATTACAACTCAGTTGGTCACTAACAATGATGTTTCTAATTATAACTACTCTAAAACAATTTCCATGGAAATGTGATACAATTAAAAAATTTAAATAGTTTACTAATTAATTTAAATGTAGTAAATTACAACTGATGTCCGTGATCCATAGTGACACCAGAGATCATTATATACCACAATCAATATTTATGTCTGTGACCCCAATTGACCATACCATATTCATCCAGTTTTTGAGTGTCTTTAAGAACATCGCATGTACTATTCTATCCATAATTCCAAAGCTGCCCTCAAGGATGTTTTCTTTAGGGTATCATGGACCACCCCAAAGGGGTGTTTTCTTTGGTATCGAGGACCACCATGAAGGGTGTTTTTATTAGGGTTTCATAGACATGACAAAGTGGTGTTTTATTTATTATATTATACAACCCTAATTGAATGTTTTCATTATTATTGTGGACCACCCCCAAGTTTGTTTTATTTAGTTTATCACACCCCCCCTGAAGGGTTATTTTCTTTAGTACCATCGACCACCCTGAAGGTTGTTTTATTCAAAGTATCATAGAACACACCAATGGGTTTTTTTCTTTAGTATCATATAATAATCATAACTGTTTATTATTTAGAGTATCACGGACCACCCTAAAGGATTGTATTATATAGCATCACAGACCACCATAAAGGGTGTTTTTGACAGTGTGATTTCCATATTTAGAGCCCTGGGTAGTATTAGGTTCAACTGAGAGGGGATGAAATAGTGGTTACCTTATATTATTAATTTTTCAACTTTTAAATTCAAACTCATTAACATATCAAGGTTCTTGATCCACTCAAAAGTTTCTCTAAAAGTCACCTCGTGTGTAGTAGTAAAATAAGAGAGGGAGGCACACAGTATTTTCATGGTTTTGAAATGAAAGGAAAACTCTATAACATGTTTGTTAGACCCCCCCAACCTGGATTCTACACTATCACACATGTGAATACAATTTATAAAACTCCAAAAAAGAGTATCCATTTAATTTTGGCTCCAAACAAAAACCTATTTTCTCTTTACCTAATCAAGAGGATCCTTCTGCTCCCAACTCTAACTAAAATACTTTAGATGATCTTGGCACCAACCAAAAGGATTCAAATTTGTTGAAGTCTTTAATCAACTATAGGATGATCTTTGATCTTCCTCCATGATCTTTTAGGATATGACTTACTCTTGTAATTCCTAAATAGCTTCATATATGATATTCTCAAGGCTCTTTCAAGATTTTGTGCAACCTAGATTCTCCTTCTCCAATTTCTTGGGTACATTTAATCACCTTCTTCAAAAATTACCTCTCATTGGATCACCCTTAAAATCATTCTTTAAAAATTAATGAAATGTTTCTTAAAAAGATATTACAATTAATTAGATATTACATCATTATCGTGAACATATTTATAAACCAAATAATGTGGTTCATGGGTTTAATTAATTACATGATTTAAAATATCATTTTTAAACCTTAATAGAATTTGATAAAAAAATTAAACACATTTAATTTATTCTTCCTTCAAATAATAATACCCATACAAGGGTATTATATTTCCCAAATTAAATACCCAAATGAATGTGGATATTCTTCATATATTACTTGAATACCCCTTACACCGTGGGCATTTTTATTTTCCTTATTTATGGAAATCCAAATTGGTATTATTTTTTTCTAGTGGAATTAGTGAATGGATATGGATTACCTAGTATGCATGCATGCTCATGCTATCTTAATGTATAGAATCTCATTCTCATGAAAATATCAATGACCCGAGGGACTATGGTTCATTCTCCTTCCTTCATTCCAAAAATTATTTGGGGAGTATGGCTTCCACCTTTAAACACCTAAAGTACTTGTGTGTTCCTTCCTCTTTCATCATGGGATAAAAATCTCTATGGATCACCTATTTTATTCATCATATAAATTCCTGGAGATCTAAAGTTAATTATTCTTAAAGAGACTGTTAATATCACACACAGATCATTACAACATTTTTTCATTCCTGAGGACTCGGGATCTCACTTTGTTTCACACATATGGCTCCCAACATGCTAACATGCTTGCATCTCAAAATACCGAAGATTTTGGTTTCTCTATTCTTCACATGGTGTATTCATTTTGAATAATTGTGGCTATATGTCTCATAGAGTCTTGATATCTACATTTTATTTTCATAAATGTAATGTGAAACTGCATGCATTTCTCAATTTGATCATCCCACTGCAAAAATCTATTCGTTTTCAACTTTATCCAAGAATTATTTATCAGTATATGGGATCAAATTTGTTCATTAATTTTTATGGATGAATATCAGATATGAATTATTATAGGATATATCATAGATAATAGGATATCAATGTGGCAACCTTAAATGTGTTTGCGACCTTTTTTTCGGTCTGAGGAATATTTTTCATGATTCTTCCACCTCATAAATGGTGGTAGAACCACCTGAGGATAATCCTTTGAATGAGGTTAGGGGTAGATTATCACAATGATTTATTTGACCGTCGATATCATCACATTTGATAGCCAATATTTTATCTATATTTTAATGATGGGAGAATAGCCACAAGATTTTCTGTTTCCCACATAGAAAACATCAGCTGTTGGGACTATAGTTTTTCTATCAACCACGGTCATCAATTTCTAGAATTATTATCCCCTTCAGTACCACCATGTAAAGGTATTTTAGTCATGCCACTTCACACAGTGGTGCCACCATGCTCACTTACACTCTACTTGAGGACACTCATGTGGGAATCCTCACATCCCTACCTCCCACCGCTGGCCCAAACTAGTTTCCTAGAGAATGGTTAAAAATCTGCATCCCACATAATCCCATCGTAGAGCTGGATATGGGTGATGGTTAATTTTCCACTATTTTTATATAAGTTCACAATTTAATTTTTTCAAAAATGAAAATTTAGGTATAAATGAATTACCATCCCTTTATAAATAATGAAATTCCAATCTAAAACACTTCTCTAATTCTGTTCTTCTTTCTCATTTACACTTCTTGAAAAATATATATTAAACTATATATTTTCAGGGCCTTATTTTCATATCCACATTCATTAAAACATAATGAATGGGATTTTTCAATTATTATTCATATAATGGACCTCACTTTTGGTAAATAGTTTTCAAAAACCATATCACATGTCATCAAAATTTGAGATCACATAAAAAATAATCGAATTAAACAAAGAAAATTCTCCAAGAATGACATCCAATTATATGAAATGAATCCATAAAAACTCTCCATGCATCACCACTTCATCTTCACACACATATTGACTCAATGATAAAAAATGGAACACATGCTCATAGAAATCACTCTGTTTTTCTTTTTTTCTTAATATCTCTTCACATCATAAAATTTGAAATGTGGAAACTTTAATTATTCTCCCCCTTATTGAAAATCAAATGAAAAGTAAATGTGGGTTATATTTTCCTTTCATCTATAAACTTTAGAAATATCTTCTCGTATTTTTAAAAAATGGATGATATCACATGATAGATTGCAAATAACCTTTAACAATCGTCTCTGTGTCTACTTGGGAATACTTCGTGTAGAAAACATGAGTGAAATAACAAAGGTTGACTATGTTTTCCATAAAACATAACAAAATGTAATATCAGGATCATAATTTCTCAATTCTCAATATGGAGTTTCCAATTTTCATAATTTTTAGTGAAATAAAAATTCTACACACTTCAATAAGCACATTAGAAAGTTCAGGTTTATAAGAATGACTCCCCCTTTATCATTTTTTCCAATAAACCAAGAACTACCCCTTAATTAATAAAATTCAGAAATAAGGATTACAGTGTGACTAGAAGACCTCATGTCTCCTAAAATCCCCCTTCAAGGTTTGGAATCATCATTTATCATCAAGTAAATTAATTAACTCATTGATAAACAACTTTTACCCTTTATTTTGGGGCATGTTATCTCAAATTACAATGAAATAATGAATAAAGACAAATATCTTATTTTTATAGTGGAAACATTTAAGGTGATACTTTTCTCTAATCCTTACTTAATTATTCATTATATGGTCATCATGGGATATTATGTCTTATTAGTTGACAAGATTTATATATTGTGAACATATTTTATTCACATAGACTTCTTCAATATATGGAATATATATTTCAACACCCTTCAAATATGGAACAACCTATTTCCAAATTTGATTTCATTTCTCTACTTGATTTGATGTGAGTGATAATATTTTGGTTCTTTCTACACCCTTTATTGTGGCTCATTTTCATTACCTAAAACATTAAACATATTTCCAGTTTAATAGGAATTTTTCTAGGATACGCTGATTCCTTGTAATTCTTAGGAGATTATTTTATCCTTAGGGCCTCTTTACCCTTCCTTGAATTCATCCATGTTAAATAATTTTCCATATAATTGAGGTTTGAATAATGAAGCTTTTACCAAAAATTTCATTCCTTATTTCATTTCTCTTGATTGAGATAATAGAAAAAATGGATTTCTTATAACATCTTTTTAATGGTTTTATTTGAAATATATTCTCAATATGTGCCCATGTATTCTATAATAAAAATTCTATAGATCTATAAACTTTTTTAGAATCACATTTAGTGATCTTTCATGGGTCAATAATTTACATAAAAAGTTCATATTTAGGTTTATCAACATTTTAACACAAGTTGAGATATCTTAAAGAGGAATAATCATTTTTTATTTGGAATTGTTCTACTTCACCTCACAATCTATTACATTCATATCATTCTTCTTAAAGTTTTTTTCAATGGTCACTTATTTTAGAATCTATATGGAAGTCACTTCTAGGATGAAAAACTTCTCTTATATCTAGGTTTCGATTCACTTTGAGTTGATATTCAAGGAAAATTATTCTCTCCTCATTCTATTATTTTCCATGGTTAAATATTTCACCATTTAATAATAAAAAGCATTCATGATTCTCTATTGATCTACTTTTTCATTTCATGATAATTACATGGAATAATATTTTGATGTTGTCCTTTAAATATCACTAGAATATCATTTATTTTTTAAAAAAAATTGTGAGTGAATAAAAGAGTATATCATTTCTCCAAAAAAATATAAGAATAAAAAATAACACAATGTTTAGATTTTACCTCCATTAGAGAGAAAAACTTATTGGATACATTCTTCATCTCATGAAAGTCAAGGATAATGATTTCATCTCCAATAATTTTATTATTCTTAGGAAATTGTTTTCATTATTCTTCATTTTATCCCTTTTGAAATTCTTTGAATTATAAGTTCTGAGATCATTTTAATCATCATAAGATTCCATTCTCAAAGATTCATGTATCTTTAGAGGTGATCAAACCTTTTATACCACTTTTAGAGCCCCAAATTGAATTCTACTGAGTGGGGTTGAATAATTGGTTCCCTTGTTTTATATATTTTTCTCCATTTCAATTCAACATATTTATCTTTTTAAAGTTCTATATCCACTAAATAGTTTATATTAAACTCACTTTTTGGGAATTAGAAAAATAAGATAGGATAAAAACAAATATTTATAAGTTTTAGCAGTGAAAGGAATACTCTATACCATGTTGGTTAGACACCCCTATATGGATTATTCACCATAAAAATGTGCATACAATTTCTCTAGATCCAATAATGAGACACCATTGGATTTTGGCTCCAACCAAAATACATTTTTTCTTAACTCCAACAGAGATATTTCTTTTTCTCCTAGCTCAAACTAGAATAATTCAGCTACTCCTGCAAACAAACTATAAGGCTCCACATTTGTTGAAGTCATTGATCCAATATAGGTTTATATTTGATCTTGATCCATAGCTTTTATGATTTTCCATTCTTGTGTACCTCTTAAAAACTTCCCCCATGTTGGTCTTGTGACTCTTCCTATATTTGATGAAATATGGATTCTCCATATTCAAATTATTAGGTACATGTAATCAACTTATTCAAAAATTACACATATTCTTATCACCCCCAAAATTCATATTTCATAGTGGATGAAAGTTGTCTCAAAATTATCTCACAATTAAGTACATCTTCCATCACCTTCATGAACATATTTATGCACAAAAAAATATGGTTCATGGGTCTTAATTAATTCTATTATTTAAATTTTAATTAGAAACCTCAAATAAATGTGTTAAAAATTTAGACAAACTTAATTTATTATTCTTTCAAATAAAAATACTTGAATGAGGGTATTATATTTTCCAAATGAAATACACAAATAAAGATAGGTTTTCTCCATATCTCATTGGAATAGCCCTTAAATACTGGGTAATTTTTTCCTCATGAAATAAATTCCCAAGTGCGATTCTAATTTTATAGTGGCATTAGGGAATGGACACAGATTACCTAGAATGAAAGCATACATGCAAGCTAATTCTATATTCATGTACAAAACGTCATTTTTATGAAAATATAAATAACCTAAGGGATGTGGGTTTATTATCCTTCCTTCTGGAATGACCTTATTTGGGCATTATACCTTCCATCATAAAACACGACAAGTACTAAGGTGTTCCTTCTTCTTTCAACAAGGGATAAAAATATATGTGTATCACCTGTTTTATTCAAGCTATAAATTTCCAAATATTTGGGTTCATTATTCTTCAATAAGCTATAAATATTACCCATGGATCATTATTTCCTTCATAAATTATTGAGGACTGCGGAATCCCCTTTTTTATCACACATTCATCTCCCTACATGCTAACATGTGTGCATCAAAAAATTGTAAAGAGTTCAAGTTCTCTGTTCTTCACATGGGGTATTCATTTTGATTTCCCATAGCTCCACATCTCATGAACTATTGATATCTTCATTATATTTACATGCATGAAATTTGAAACTACATGCATTCCTTAATTAGAACATCCTTGGGCATTAATATATCTATTTTAAACATCATCTGGACCGGCATTATCAATGCACACGACCGCTTATGTTCATCCATCTTTATTCGTGAATATAAAACATGAAGTGTCCATGGAAGTCACCATGATCATAGGACATAAATTATTCCACCATAAATGTTTTCATTAAACTATGTTTGGTCCAAGGAAGCTCTACTAATATTTTCATGCCTCGTCAAGGGTGGTAGAACCACGTGATTAAAAGCCTTTGAATAAGGCTGGAGAAATATAATTACACATTTTGATCAGACGGTCGATTTCATCTCATCTAACGTCCAATCCATTTTTTGTATTTTAAATATGGTGGAACAGTCAGGTATTTTCAATATCCCAAATTGTATCTATTTGGGGTAGGTTACACAGTTTATCAATCAACTCTGATCATCATTGACTATAATTCTCATCCCCTCTTGTACCGCCCCATATTGTTCTTGAAACGATGTCACCCCACTTGGTGGTTCCACTGTTCTCACTTGAATTCAATCTGAGCAGGATCTTACATTCCTCTACGCCTCTCATCCACCCACCACTGGACCTGCATAGTTCTCTAGGGCACTATTGACCCTTCGAGTCTTGTATAATCACATTGTAGATAAGTATACGGTTGGGGGTTGGTTGGCCTCTATTTTCTATATATGGACATAAATAACACTTATAATACTGAAAATTATGGAATAAATAAAATAATAACTCTTTATTAATAATAAAATTCCAATACAATAAACATCTCTTCCTTTTCCTCATTTATTCTTCATAAAAAATAGATATTAACTTATATTTTTTCCTGGCCTTTCCTTCACATCCTCATGCATTAAAATATAATTCACGGGAATCTTCTAGTATCCTTAATTAAATGGAATTCAATTGTGGTAAAAATATGTGAAAAGACATTAGCACATGTTATAGACATTTGAGATCACTTAAACAATCATCTGATTAATCATGGATAATTGTCCCATTATGAAATCAAATTCTATGAAATAAATCCTTAATGATTCTCCAAACATGACCAATTAATATTCACACACATATTTATTCATTGAAAACAAGTGAAACACTTAGGCACAACACTATCATTAAACCAATTCATGTATTAATTCACTTACTAATTACCCACATTACTATTTCATGCATTGTCAAACAAAAATCCACATCATCATCTTCCATGTCAACTAGAAATCCATGTTTTAATTAGAAAAATCCATCTTCAATATCTAGTTTATTATTCATTAAAGTACCAAATATTGGAATTCTAATATCAAAATCATTTCATTTACCATTTATATGTCTCAGTTTACTAATTAATAAGTCTTACCATTTCACAATTCATTAATTTACATCATTTACCATTTATAAATTTCAAAACCATTTTATAGGTCGGGATTTATAATGTCAATTCAATAATACCATATTAATTCAAGATTCATTACATTATAATTTAAGGTTTTCTATTAGATATGTTATATAACCTTCAATGGTATCCCCTTTTATCACGTTAGCAAGTTTAAGGGAAAATCCAAGGTAGGTAATCCTATTGGGATAACCCCTTTAAGGGGGGTACTATAAGACATCAAATAAAGAATATTATCTAAGGAAAACAAAAATTAATTATCTTCCATTAAAATAAATCAATTCTAGGAAAATAACGCATTTCCACATTTGACATTGAATCCAATATCTGAAAAATGGGAGATTCGTCCTAGATGAAGGGGAGAAGGAGAAGGCACCCCAAGGTGCTGCTAGACCAATTTAGGTAGTAAGTCTCAGGAATGATTAATGAGGGATAGACCAAGGTAAAATTATAGGTATACTCACATTAAAATAATAAAAGAGGCCACCAGCTTTCCATTGACCTACATCAGTTGGCTAGAGGACCTATGGATATCCACCTAAGGCTGACTGGTGGACCGGTGAGCCAAATCCCCATGAAAGTCCCATGACTTTTCCTCTTCCACCTTCTAGGAAGTGACACTACAACATGCCACACTACATTAATCCTTTATTCCCTTCTGAAATTATAATCCCTAAAACTCTCATATTCTCTTAATGTGTATTATAAGCCTAGAATAACCTCAACAATGGGGGTTTACTTAGGACATCATAAGATTTAATTTTTTTATGTGCCTTAGTGAAGGGGTGGGATTTTACAACC
Organism: Viscum album; assembly: GCA_963277665.1. NCBI lineage: Eukaryota > Viridiplantae > Streptophyta > Magnoliopsida > Santalales > Viscaceae > Viscum > Viscum album. Next base: position 1,527,336,747 of record OY728120.1, on the reverse strand, counting down.
TTACCACCATATAATAACTCATCCTTGAGTTGAACTCAGAAGTGATAATGAGTCCTGATTCCTAAACTATACACAAAAAATAACTAGTTATAATTGTACTTACACTACACCAATATAGATATGAATCTCAAAGGTCACAGAAATGTGCATCATGGCACAAAACGTTTCAAACCACTTCAACTTGGTGCCCTACCCTGGAGGTATTCACAAGTTTCTATAAAAGAAACATCACAATATATAGGTTGATTTCTCCTATCTAAACCAATTAAATAACATTATAAAATTAATAAATTAAATAAGAATCACACCAATATGAAATTCAGGATCACTGATGTCCTATACACTCAGTTGCTGCTATTTTATTCATGTTCAAAAAACCCGATCATAAACCTATCCATCACCCAAAAACCATGGTACCCACTCAACTCCTACAAACATTAAGCAACTACCACTAATCCTGAAAGATTTATCTCATGTTTTATAACATTTTAATCATCAAATTCCTTGCATGGTATAACCCACCATAGGCATCATTCAAGCTTGTTGAAAAAATAAATCCATGGAAGTGACCAACTTTTCACTACTGAGGCACCTTATCTATCACAACCTGAGTCACTTCTCATCATCACTAGAACCACCTTCCAAAATAAACTCCATAATTAATTGATGCATCGAGTATAGTGTTATCAACACCATATCCAACATGTATGAAATAACCAATAAAATTTTAGTACAAATCTACATTCTCATTTCTAAAATAATTTGATGAGTCCCACCACCCATACACAGGGTCCAATTATGCTTGATTTTAATAAAATGTCCAACTTGAACATAGAATACCCTTGAAATATTCAATAGGATGTGTATTAAGTAGTTTCCAACACACCACACTCAAATATATGAGAGAACTATAGTTAGGATTCCTCTAAACAACTATTCCCAAAATGCATGGCCTAATCTACCACCTAGATTGTTAAAAAATTTGTTCATGATGCCCAAAATCCTGAAGGTATCCCATGATAAACTAAACATGACCACTGACATCAAATCCTGTCCTTTGGTGTAACGCAGTGGTTAGATCTCCATCCATTGGAATATTCTATCATGTTATTACTTGATCACCAAAATTCTCAAAATCAGAATCACACATGAATTTTCATAAACCATCCTCGATCTTAAAGCAAACACTTGGAATCATCCAAAAAACATATTTCAAATTTTAATCTAGTTACATCATGAAACTGGGTAGGATTCCATTAATAAACACATCAACATTATAATTTTGATATAATCATGAAACAATCGATCCCATCACAACCATGGTCCGTCCATACAAGTTCAACACCACCACATCTATCATGATACTCCACACTATAGGATTACCTTCGTTATCAAAAAACTGAATGTAATTTTTACTCTCTTCAACTATTATCATGTTCCCTATAGAACACAGTGGTAGGATATAGCCATCCTGCTCCAATCCGATCATCGATACAAACATCAATTACCACCATTTCCTGACTCATAGGAATGTCAATCATGGAATCTATTGATATTTACTTCATAGTGATGGTTATACCCTTCAACGATTCATGGTGTGCTCTACACCATTCGTCTTTAACTAATCCTCTCCTTGAGCATGGCCATAATAGGTTATATTTAAAATATACATGTTTTAGTCTTCCATTGCAACACTCAATACAAAATATCAACACCAGACACTAACACCATGGATATAAAAATATTGATCAAGATTATCATCACTCATGCTTTCTAGCTTTCATAAATACACCATTTCTCCTTTCTTTTATAGGAACCTATCAATCAAAACTGATTATAGCCCACATATACTTATAAAGAAATCATGTACTAGAATTCATCATAGAATTATGGACACTTCATCATTATATCTCCTTCATACAACCCATTTCACAAAGAAAATGTAAATAGGCCATGTACACCTCTAGCATGAACAAATTGACTCTATCTAAAACACCGTTACTTTTTCTCACACAGATAGATCACATCAAAACAAGCAGATAAACCCCATGTTGTGACTAATTCACAGATCATGAACGATTATTTCATCATTATACCTTTCCTAATACAAGGTTATCTTACCTAATAAAAAACTAACCACTCCTCTTTATCATGTCAAACTCAACTAGCCATGTAAATTCAAGATGCCTCCTTCAAAAAATCCTCACATCCTAAACATGACATGACTCACTTCATAACCAACCACCATCACATGCATCATTTGATAGTAAAACCGAAGTGTTTATTGACACTCCATCCCTATTATATCTAATAGTTTAGGACCATGATCATTTATAAAAATGGATGGCCAATATAATCTAACATGTTCTGGTAATTTAATGACAGTACCCTTCAAAACTAGCTTAATTCTCAAAACTCTAGTATTCAAGGAACTTCACATCCCATAGTAGAAAGGATTGTACATGCATAGATCTCAATATGAGAATATTCCCATGATTTATAAATATAAAATCATCCAATAGTCTAGGTAAACCCTTTTAGGAATATGCCCACAAACATAAACAAAAAGTATATTATTAAAGCAGGGTCACATATGAAAATACAAGGATTTCCCGCCAACTTTAAAGGTCAAAACCCATAAAAATACAAGCTTATGGGAAGCAACCTTATTTTAATATTATAATAACATGGAATTAAGGTGCCTACACAAAATTACAGTGCCGTCCATAGGATATATAATACTCTAGACCATCCACTCTCGGGTCAAGAAAAAACTATTAGGGTCAAAAATAGTCAGGGCACATCATTGCCTATCACAACCCATAAAGTTCATATTTCAAACCAATATTGAAATAGGTAGAGAATTTAATACTAAGTACATCACATATAAATAAAGGTCTCACAAACTAGGATCACTTGTTTCCCCATTTTTTCATCCTTAAGATCATGTCTTACAAACTATGACTCATACAAAAACACCAAACATTTCAAAAAAAGTTTATAAACAACACAATTTAGGTAAAGAAATAACAGATATGATCCCCCACTATTCCCTATATTACACATCATAGGAATATCATAACTCCAATTATCTCACTAACCCCAAAAAAATAAATAGGGTCAACATCATGGACATATATAGATCATATCACATATGTAGGATTCATCATTTTACACTTCTCATTCTTCTTTACCGAAAATTTCCATAATAATGGATTAGTTAAATGAATTGTAAAGTATAATTTACATACTAAAGTGACTTATAAGTTATAATTTTAATTCAATTTAGTAGTCACCACATAATAATCTAGATAAATGATACTATGATACACTTTAAACAATAAAATTTATCAAAAAAATCTCATAACTGAGGCTCGATTAAATAAAATGTCCATTGTACGATATAGAGTAAAATATTATATATGTTCTAATTGGAATTATTTTAGATGATAACTCATATCAATCAAGTAAATGATTACAAAACATTATTTTTTACAATAAATAGACCAGTTTTTCAAGATTAAAACCTACACTAAAACATGAAAAAATATTACAAATCATTTCATACGCTTTAAATAACTGACCCATATCATGGCCCACATAATAAATTAATCAATCATAGGAAATCACACAAATAACCTGTGATTACAATATTAATTTTATGATGTATATACATATTCCCTATTTTTGTATCATTAAAGAGATAAAATCCCCTAAATGAATAACCTCATAATCTTGTGTGTCACTCGAGATGAAATCAGATCAACTGTAAAAGAAAATAGCATGAACAACAATCCTATCCCTGGTAACATAAACAGAACTCGATTTTATGGTGGTAATTCCCAACCACATGTTCTATTACATTCTCTAAAAATAACATATCTCTTTTATATCATTCCCAAATAGTAAAAAAAATTAAAATAATTCTTTGATACATATTTGAAACTACATACCACCCTCAACCACTATTCAGTTCCCAAAATGATGGTTACTACTATACCTCAAGAATTCCACCCTATAATAAAGATCCTACCAACTAGTAATGTGGGCCTAAGTTGGTATATTAGAGACACTATTCCAATATATCAGAGTAAAAAATTATGTAAATAAAGGTAATTATATACACCATCTAGACTAATAATAAGTAAACAAATTACCCAAGAAAGTGCCAACAATAATCAAAATAACACATTAAATAAAATGGATTGTATAAAATACATGTAAAGTATACATATAATAGTAGTATATCATAATTAAATCTAAATCCAAAAGACTAAAAGATAAAACTGGAAAGAACACTGAAAATTTTCCCATGTCCTCTCCTATTCCTAAACTTCTATGCTCCATCATAACAGGCCAAACCATCAAGTATCAAGCCTTTCCAAAACAAAGAAATATGATCATTTACAATATTATAAAGTACCCAAGTTCAAAAGAATCCTAATAAGGGTTTCATTACTAATTAGTAAGGAACTATAAATGATATCCCTAAATATAACCAGTCTAAAATAAATCTCTTAGAAAAGTTCTACAATTAAACAATTTAAATAGTTTGACAATTTAATTTACAAAAAGTAAATAAAATTCAATTCCCATCATCTATAATGATACCCAATATTGGTATATACCATTGTTAATCCTTAGATATTCGACCTCGATCAACCGTACCAACTTTGACTAATGCATAGGTATATATAAGTGTATCATGTTGGTTGTTCCATCCAAAGTATGAGGACCACCCTCATGCATTTTTTAATTAGAGTAAGATGAACCAACCTTATAAAGACCCATATTTTCACACACACATACACACACATATATATATATATATTACATCCTAATATATGAATATTATTTATATGACATTATGATCAATATCATAATCCTATACGTTTAGCATCTTTGGAAACACATATACATAAGAAATTGGTTCATCAAAGATCTACATCATCTCTCTCCATGTTAATAAAAACTAGAACCACTCTAAGGAATATAATACTTCAATAAAATATTTATATCTTTGAGATGAAAAACATAGAAAAGGATGAGATCATATGATAAATAATGATAACCAAGGGAGTATCAATTATCAATTTAGCATAACATGAGTAGAAGAGTATGAGAACGTGAGATTAACATTTGAAAACCACACCAATCATATCATATATCATAATATTGAATCATGTAATAATGTTTGGTATTTCATACGACATGAATCATAAAGGAATCAAAGAACAAGACCCATGAGAGAATAACATTTTCATAAGACATTAGTTTGTATCATACACCTAGTCATATAATATCATTTCCTTATTCAATGATCTCTTCCAAGACTATAATAGTGGTTTTGTCTCACCACCCATTCCATCATTTGTTTTTCACGGTTTGATCCAAATACTATCATAATAGATATATTACCTTAATGAGATGGGTTTTCTCCTTATTCTGATCTTTATTGTCTAATGAGATATCTATCTTTACCAATGAATTGGAGGGATATATATTTCAGGGTCCACCCATCCCATAAAAATTATTCATTCTTATTTATTTCATAAGATCGTAAATAATTCATCATATATCATAAATCATGGAAAGGAAAATTTATTATTAAATTTTTTAAAAATTTATCATAACATAATCCATTGAAAATAAACTTTTAACATAAAAATCACTTAAAAATAATCTTAAACCATACTGAGAAATAATAAATGTGGTTTAATTTTATTTTATCCTCAGTAGATAATAAGTAAGATCATATTATTTTAGCATAACTAAAAATTACATTAAAATACCACTTGTAATATTTATTAAGTAAAATAACCTTTTCATTTGGGAATCATATCTTTAAAATATAAAAATCTCCAAAAATATTATTAAGAGAATTTTCTTTGAAAAGAACTATGAAAATTTTAAAATTAATCATCAATGATTTAAGTGGTCATGGAAGTAGGAAATAATTTACTTTTAATTTAGTTAAAATAAATATTCCATTCACATTTTCAGTAAAAAGAAAAAATTACCTCATTCAAAAAATGGCATGAATATTCCTGTTAATCACTTTTTTAAAAAAATCATGTGTAAAAATTATTTTATAAAATCATAATAGAATAGAAAACATTATTTTTTCAAACCTTTTTTAGAAACCATGTTCATTGAAAATAATTCATGATTCAATATTAAGGAAAATTTTATTTTCCTTAAAAATATTCTTTCTATCTCTTGAGTATATAATGTGCGAAAAATTAATAGAAAACATCTATTCTAAGGAAATAATGAGAGGAAAAAAATATTAAATGTATTTATCATATAACAATAATATATTTTCCACAATATCAATTCATAAATAATCAATCCAAACTAAAATGGGATTGAAACATAAATCATTTTCCTCAAGTCTCGTCCTACTTCATATACATTGAAGCCTCATATTCACTAAGAAACCCATTTTGGATTAAAACTTAAGCCTTGAAAGAATGTTATTTTAGAAATAAACTAGCTCTAGTATTTGGGAAAACAAGCTGAAATGATATTTGGGTAGGATTTATTTGATCTATAAGGCTCAAACATTCTGAATAATAAAGTATTGGAGGTTCCCTTTTATAATTGAGGGGATGTGTACTCTTGGAATTATGTAACGTATTAAATTAATTTTCAAGTAAAAATGGATCTAAATTGATATAATTAAAATATAATATAATGATGATTCTAAATCCCCTCATCAAATAAAATTTGTACATGTTTTGGTTATGTTTTCACCTATATCTCTTAGTTTTAACCAATCTAAACCCTTTTTGATAATTACCATGATAACAATGTTTTCTACTCTTTAAGACTCAAAAATTTTACCATAATAGGAAAATTGAACCAAAAATGGAAAACAGTTTATATTTTCAATCATATACTATTAACATGGAAAAAGAATGGATTTTCATGAATTTTAAATTATTTTAAAAAATATTGTTTATTATAAAATATCCTTAATGTCATATTTGGAACTATTCATTTAATTTGGCATCCAAAGCAACATGAAAGTAATGGAATTAGAATATATACCTTTTATATGTCTTTAATATGTTATATTTATCTATAAAACTCAAGTTACATAATTATTAACCCAATTTTATTACTTTAAATATTTTTTAAATAATTTATATTATTTTTCAATTAATTGAATGAATACTAAGCTTATTTTTCATAGTATTAATGGTAATTATTCAATCACAAAAAATAACAAATAAATAATGTGATAAAACAAATTTATCTTTCAAATAATTATTTATAACTTACAAAAAAAATATTTTTCTTCTTATGAAAAAATAGTAGAGACATTAAATTCAAGAGAGTGATATTTTGTATTTATTATTTTTTAAAAAATAATATAAAGATCATAGTCAAAGAAAAATGCCACAAAGTGGAAATATATTAGATATTAGGTTGAAAATGGTCAAATTACACTCATCTGATACGATAAAGGTAAGTTTTATAGTTATTCTAAATTCTTATCCTAGAACCCTATCCTAGTTTTACCCATTTTACCCTTATCGAGCTGACAAATAATTACCAACGATACAATTCATAATGACAAAAAAATGGACTTATTTGTAAAATTTTATATTCCTGATTCAAAATTTAGAATCTATTTTTCTTGATTTAATTCAAATAAGTTTCATAATTCAATTTAAAATTAAACCCACAAAACATGATGAAATGCAATTTTATAGGAAAAATGCTTTCTGAAGTATAAAATATATTTATAAAAAAATACATAAATAAAGGTAATTACAATGACCTAAAATATATAATTAATAATGAAAATAAACTAATGTTACTTTTAGAATATGTTATTAAAAAATTATACTTTTTAAATTTGTTAAACAAAAAGGAAATTTTCAATAAATTTTTTTTATCAATATTCAATGAAAAATCAATTTTTTCATAAAAATATAAAAAATTCAATCTAAAATAATTGTTATGTTGTAATTTCAAAAAAACGTTCAACTTATAAAAAATATATTTTAAAATTTTTAGAAATTATTTATATTATTTTCTCATAAATAGAAAAAAAAACCCCAATTTTTTTTAAGAAAGATGTATTTTTAGAGAATGTAATGAATTTTATAAAATTTGGTACTTATTTACAAATATATTTACATAATCTAAAACCTTTATATATATTTTTTTGTTTTTCATTTTTTTCAAAAAAAAATTATTTATATTCACTCTTCCAATTTAATATATAGGTTATAAACGTATACTATATTATAGTACATTTAGACTTGGGGATGGGAGATATTGATGAAACTAAATTTATTTGAAGAGAAATAAATCCAACAATATCGTGGTGTTACATTATATCCTCATAAAAGTAGTTTTCCGATATAAATTATATCATTCCAATAAAAATAAATGATGATATATTTGTCTCATCACGTCCATAGGTTCCCAAGTAGCTTCATAAATTGTTTCATTTCGCTAGATACCATTAACCAGGTTAGTAGTCTTATTCTGTAACACGTTATATCTATGATCAAAGATTTCTATCTATCATTCTTCAATGAAAATATAATTATTTGGTGGTACAACCTCTATTTTCAATACATGTGTTTGACAATATATAATCTTCCTCATGATATGGAATACATCATTAACTTGATAGAGGTTTGGTGGAAGAACCAAGTGATGATCTATAATACGGACTCAATCAAGAATAACAAAGGGTCCAATATACCTATTAATCATCTTTATCTTTATTCTAGGTCTCCTTACATTCTTCCATGTGAAAATTAATTCAAATACATTCCCAAAAATTTTGAATTTCAGGTCTCACTAACAACTTCCAACGTAACGTTTATATCTAGTCTGAGTTACCTCGATGTGATGTTGAATGAATCTAAATTTATCTACAATTTCCTAGGTTAGATCATGTCCTAAAATATTTCTTCCACCAACTTTTCCCCAACATGTTGGATTTATAAACATCTTTCAATAAAATTATTTATAATAATCCATCTGAATACTCGATTAAAACATACAATTGTAAAAAAATTATAATAGAGGAAGAAGTTTATCTCGACCACATTAGAAATCAAGATAACATGTTCTCAAAATATCTTCTAGGGTTTGAATAGTTTCCTCAAACTTAACATATATCTAAGGATGATAATTAATACTGGATCAAAATTTTAAATCTAGATATTACTGAATAATTTTCTCAAATATTATGGTAAACCTCATATCCAAATAAAAGACAATAGAATGTGGTACTCTATGGAACCATACCATTTAATTCTTTTATATTATAAAATATTTATAGAAATATAAATATTATATAATAGAAATTATTTTTGACGACTTTATAGAGAGATAAACTACAACCCAAGGAGAATTAGGGCATTTAGATGTTTTCGGGAGTCTGAAGTAAAGATCCATGGTGATATTTTTTCTTTTCCATTCTGGTATGGATAATAGTAATAATATACCCTTAGACTTATGTCTCTAAGAATTTACTTTCTTACATTCAAAGCATTGAGATTCATTCTAGGTTATATCTCTCTTCATGTTTTCCCATAATAAATACTATTTCATATCTCTATTCATCTTTGTACTTCCAAGATGAATAGATAATAGTTGACAATAATCTGCATCCTACAACTCCTTCTTCAAGTATAGTATTTAATGTACACATACACGGTATCTAAACCTTATCATTATATCAAAATCAACATTTAACTCATAAACATTTCATATATTATTTAACAAGTCTACATCTTCCTTATTTACCTATTTAATATTCACATCGATAGATGGTTGTAACTTTCATCTAGGAAATATAGGATTTTTCCCTTTCCCTAGGATTTCATGTTCCATATTTTGAAAATCCATAATTATTAGATCTCTTCCAATCCTCATCCTTGAAAAAATGGCATGGTCCATCTGACATAGAACATCATCCACCTTATTTTCCGTCCTAGGGTAGTAATGTATCAAATACTAATAATCATTAATTAACTCCATCTATAATCTCTAGAGAATATTCACCTCTTTCTAAGTGAGTATATAATTTAAAATATTATAATTGGTATATATGTAACACATTTTCCCATAAAGATAATTCCATCATATATTTATTGAAAAATTACCACATATAACTCCAAATATTGTGTTGGGTATTTTTCTAATGAACCTGTAATTATTGTGAGGTATATGTTAACAACATTTTAATATGCATGAGGATTCACCTAATTCTATTCATTAATGTATCACTATAGATCACAAACCCTTATCTACTATAGGGTAATTTAAGCACACATGTGAAAAATAACCTTCACTTTAGATCCATGAAATCTTTTTCAAATTCATATATCCAAAGGAACGTACCTACCATTCTATTTAACTTGGTTAGTGGATTAGAAATCCTTGAGAAATTATCTAGAAAGCATTGATAATATTAATTCAATACCATAAAAAAATGGATCTCAATCAAAGTGTTTAGTATGGGTCAACATTAAATAAATTTTTCCTTTGATTAGTCTAAAATATACCCACTCTGGAGAATATATGATGCAAAAAATGAAATTGTTTGAAGCAAAAATTCACAATTTGTAAATTTTACATACAAATTATTTTTTCGTAGCGTCTTCAGTATAATCCTCAAGTAAACATCATGACCTTGATTTTTTTTGAAATATATAAGAATATAATCTATAAATATTACTAAAAAATAATCAATGTAATTTATAAAGGCTCTATACATTAAATTCATGAAGATAAATACAAAATAAGTATAAAAAATTTCATTATTATAACGCCATAGTTTGTATACTTCGTATAAATGTTTGTATTATATATTTATTCACTTTTAATACTCAACTATTATTATCATTATCAATTATAAAACATGGTAAAATATTGACCTCCTTGTAATTAATAAGAAAATAATATATATGGGGAAGAGGATACTTATTCTTCATTAGGATCTTGTTATATTTTTTAAAATCAATGATGAGTTCCATTGATCAATATTTCTTCTTAAAAAATTATAAGTTCATCCCAAGGTGACACAGTTGGACGAATGAATAAATTATTAATATTATCCAGAAGAGTATTATTAAATTACTAAAACTTAATAGTTTTCATTCTATATGGAGTATTTAAAATAAGTGTAGCCCTAAGTATGAGTTCTATTAAAAGATCAAGTTCACGATCTGGTGGAATACTAGGTAACTCTTCGAGAAAGATGTAAATAAACTCTTGTATAGTAGGAATATATTCTATTTTGAGTTTCATTCAAACTATCTGAGAAAACCCCATTTTGAATAGGAATAAAGACCCATACAATTGATGAAATTCCAATCTTCTGTTCCCATTTTTCATCAAACTACTAGAAAAACATAGGTACGTTTAGAATATCAAATGTCATTTCCTATACATGTAAATTCATGTGGGATTTATGTAAATAAATTCAATCCACACCTAAAACAACATCAAATTAAAATATAGGGTTTATAATGAGATTTTTTAGATTTAAATTCTCACAAACATCAAACAAAGAACAATCAAAGACTTGAGATTTTATCTTCATACCATTAGGATCGTTCACTAGAAATTCAACATATAATAATAAGGGTGGTATTTTGATATCCGTACAACATTCTTAAAATAGAAAATAGTGGGTAAATTTAAAATCAAATAATATATCTATAGTTATATAGTGGACAATAAGTCTACCTTTCACAAATAATTATCCACATCTATAATAGTGATTCCATTAGATTTACCTTTTTCTATGTTCTAAAGAGGTTTCTTATGCTGATCATCATTATTATAATTCTAATTTATGCACATGTTATCATAATTCCCATAATCATTACATTTGAAACAATAGTGAGTGGGTGGTTCATTTTTTGGGGCTTTTTTCCATCATTCTCTATCTTATTCTTCTCATAACATCAAAATTCAATTTCCTACTGATATTCCTTTTAACACTTAAAACATTCACTAGTATCCTTAAGATTATTTTTTCTATGTTTCCTTAAACACTTTGAGTGTAAAGTAATGATCATCATATATCCATCAAGGTTTTTATAATTTTAATAAATTACACATTTATTATCTTTTCAAAATCATGATATTGATGGGTAACTATAATTTATATATCCACCTTGATACTTCATTGAATATTTAATTTATAGGTACCGAGGTACCTTATGGATAACGCCCTTTATATACATGTTTTTAAGCTAGTGAAGAATTGATCAACCTTACTTTTAGGTTGGATGATAACACCATAAGTTCCCCACACTAGTCTTATAAAAGTTTCCCTATAGTTACAAATAGATTCATCATACATCTACTTTTGATCAAGTAATAACATCTCCATTTCTATAAAAAGAATATAAAGAATGTACATACTGAAAAATGAGCTCCAAAACTTTTCCAACCCTATGAAGTTAATTTCATCACATTACCTCATGTTCATAACAAGATCCCACCATTTATATTCTTCTCATTATAAATGATAAATGGATAAAATAAATTTTTCATATTCAGAACACTGGAGAATATAAAATATAATTTTAGTGATACTAATCCATTATTTAGAAACCAATGGATTAATAGACCCACTAATATAAGGTGGTTTTTTCCCTCTTGAAGGAATCAATATAATTTTGTTCCCTCATTTTATCTCTTGGAAGTGCACTGTGATTCATAGAATTTAAAAGTTTCATAAACCTAGTAACATGATTTTTCATTATATCTCCCATTAAAATTTGTTTATTAGGAGTAAAATAATTTTACTATGTATAAAATTTAGTATTAATAGTGTTCTTTTAGGTTCCATAAATTGATTAAAACCTAAAATAATAGTGTGAGAAACAATAATCATAGTTGGAATCCACATAATCATGAAAAAATATATTATAGGATGTCTGAATGAAGACAAATTATTTTTAATCTATGAATCCTTAGGTTTAACCTAGTCCATTCATGGTCATAATATATTCAAATACTTTAGAATGGTTAATAATGAAAATTTTATATTACATAAACATTTCCCTTTTTGTGTTGAACCTGGTGCACAGTAAGGGAACACACCCCATGAACTTGAATGATATTCAAGATATACTTGATCGACTCTTTTCAAGGTTATTACACCAGGATTAATCTATTCCAAAATAACATCCACTTGTAGTATCTAAATAGTATTGTTCATATAAAAACACACTCATTTATTTACCATAACTTATAATGTTCTATTATTCATAGGATTATCTGAAGGTTTCTCATTAATGACTTCTCATCCTAGTTTCTAATGATAACTAATCTGTACTCTAATACCAACTATAGTGGCCCATACATTCTATACAATGATATTACATCATAATATATAATTATTCATTATATAACATTATAATCCATGCTACAATCATATTACTTTTGTGTATTTGGAATATTAGATAAATAAAAAACACTTTCATAAGATATCTACATAATCTCCCACTAAGTTCCTCATAAATAGAACCCTTCTTAGACATATCATACTCAAAATATTTCTTTATATCATGTGGATGGAAAACATGATTAAAAGTGAGATCAAATGATCAATAGGGTTATAAAAGTGTGTTTTGAACGATCACTTATGAATTAACTAAGCATAAGAATATAAGAAATGATATTATCATTTGAAAACCATACTTAGTATTTCATAGATCCTAATATTGAATCATGGAATAAATCATTGGAGTTCATAAGACATGAATCATAAAAGAATAAAAGAATAGTATCCAAGAGGGATTTACATTGGAATAAGATGTAAGTTTGTGTCACACAAAAAATCATTGAAAATAATTTCCTTAGTCATGGATCAATTCTAATACTGTCAAAGTTTAATGGTTTCAATTTGAATTCCATCGTATCTATAGTAAGAATTCTCTTGCAAGACTTCCTTAGTGAACATAGTACCTTACTAAACAGATTTCACTCCACATTACTGTCCTTATGATCTCAGGAGATATTAATCTTTACCCATTTAATTGAAGAGACATATAATTATAGGCCCTCCCTTCATATAATCATGAAACATTATAATGTGTTCCCTTTCATCATAAATCATTATTCATATATCATAACCTATGTAAATTAAATGAGTTTCATAAACATTTCAACATTTCATCATAATATAACCCATGTTACATATATGGGTTTCATAAAACTCTCATCATGATAACCATAAACCATCAATAGATATAATAAGAATGCTATTCTTGGATCATATCACCATTAAAGAATAATTAACATCAATGTATGTTTTCATAAATGAAAAATCATTTAAAATATCAATTAGAATATTTATTGTGGAAAATACACTTTTCATTTTGGAATAACTTATTTAAAATATAAAAAATCAATATATTATAGAAATAAATTTATTTGAAAATACCATTTTAAATATTAATGTAATTTTCAAATCATTGAGTGGAAATGATTCTAGGGAATTTTGTTCATTCTATATAAGTTAAAACAGATATTCCTTTCACATTTTCAGTAAAAATTCAAAATTACCTTCTCCATCAAAGGACAAAAACATTCCTTTTAAACTATTTTTTGAAGAGAAAATTATGGGTATAAATGACTTTAAATAATCATTGAATAATATATAAAAACATTCCAAAAAACATTTTAAAGAAAATAATTTCATGGAAGGAAAATATTCTAAACTAGAGGGTAAAACAATGTTGGTTTTACATATTAACATTCTTCTGGTCTCTTGAGTACTTAAAGAGATGAAAATAAAAGGAAACCATTTATTATATTTAATTAAATAGAGGATAAGAAAAATAAATGGAATTTATCATATATGGATTATATAATTTACACATCATAAATTAAATAATAAAAAATAATAATTAAAATGGAATGGAATCATAAATCCCTTAACTCAAGTCTAGCTACTCTTTATATGCATTCAAACATACACTTTATTGAGAAACGTCATTTGGATTACACCTTAGTACGGGTAATAGTGGTATTTTTATAAGACCATATGATTTATGATGTGGGGAAGTAATCTTGGATTATATTCGGGTAGTTATTTTCCATGCTATATGGATCATGCATTCTTAATAATAAAGGATAGAAGGTTCCCTTTTATAAGAGAGGGGAGGGACACTATTTGAATTACCTAAAGTATTATACTAATATGAATTAATTTTCCTAGAAAAATTTCCCAAAATTGATAAAATTAGAAGATATTATGAGGATGAGTTAAAATCCTCCCATATAATAATATTTGGATTTTTTTGTTTTAAAAATTCTATCTTAGTTTTAACCCCTGTTAACCATTTTTGACAATTACTGTAGTAACAAATGTTTGTTCACTTTAATGGTTGATAATGTTAACATAAAAGGACATGTGAATTATAAATAGACCATGTTTGATATGTTCAATAAAATCTCATTCAATTAGAATGTGATAAAAAATTTATGAATTTCTATAAACCTTATTTTATTGATTCACACACTAGTGTTTGTTTGAAAATTCAATAATAGTTTTCAAAAACTTAAATTCTCAATTAACTTATTATAATTAATAATCAATATTTTTCCTTCTATTTATTTTCCATTAATTACATAAATTATGGGTATCTTCAATTGAGATCAAGTGATCATTAATATGAAAGTAAATTAATTTATTAATTTTTTTTTAAATTAATGGAATCATGTTTATCATAATAATAAAATAATGAATTCTAGGTGGTCACTTTTTCATATTCATTGCACGTATAACCGATCATGAGATTTATCAAGACCTATGTAAATGTTGGTATTTATTTAAATTGATTTATTTCATGGGTTTCCGATTATTTAATATTAAATTAAATAGAGGCCTATGAATCATCCCTTACTCCATTATTATGAAGGACCTACTTATATAATCCCCTTTAACCAGTACTTTGGCTCCCTCACCTACATGTGATTAATAAATACTTGTAATTAATGGATCATACCATGGTTTGTCAAGGGAGTTCATTAAGGAATAATGATGATTCCAAATTTGGGATATATTGATATATAAGTGGAATGTTGTAACACAAGCCATGACTGAAAAAATGGAGCTATTCCCCTAAGTCATAGGTTGATTTAATACCCACTCATTAAATTAGTACTTTGATAAAATCATGATCATGTCATTTACGTTATTTTTTTGTCTATAAATTATTTATTTTATTTATTCAAGACTATAGTCACATAAATCAAAGAATTAATGTTCTAAGATAGAAATTACATAAACGAATTATGTGTATATTTTTTATCCAACGTGGTTAATTAATTGTGTAAAAAACACTTAATATTAAAACTACATGTAATGAATTGAAAAGATAAAATTTATAAATAAATTAATTAAAATACATAAATTAAATATTATTTCAGACTGATTATTCCATTACTTGATTGGGAATGAAACCATAGAACTAGGTGTGGTACACGAAAAAATTCTGGAAACGTACTTTTATTGGGGATTTCTCTTGATATTTTTGGGTTGAATTAACTAAACATGTATTTATTCTAACATCCAATGTATATTAATTAAAAATTTGGAGGCAAGTGTTAAGGAAATACATTTGATTATTTCAGGATAGGGGAATCCACTCAATTGATCAAAGATCTACAATTCCCTTGTTGGAAAGACCACCTACCTAATTACATTATTTTGGATTCCATTTCCAAATTTGTATCATTAAGAGAAGTAATAGGGATCCATTCCACTATAATGTTAAAGTAACTAAAAATTTAAAGTTCAATTGTGATGGCTATTTGGACTTGATAAAATAGTGGAATATTTAATTAAAACATTTAATTTATTATATCTCACATAATTAATTATCAATCAATGTTCAAATAATTTTATATTTTTTATTGTATAATAAAATCACATCATCATCATCCACATAATCCCTACGATAAATATTTGATAAATAAAACCTCATAACTAACAATAACTTCTAGTAATTGTATAGACACCTTTGAGTTGAGAAACATGATAAAAAAATCATACATTCTAGAATACTCATGTTGCTCAAGTGATGAGTGATGAATAGTTCCTTCTTTATGAATAACATTTGAGCGATGTGGTCTAAATTCAATTTTTTAGGCTTTCATCAATTTCTAGTGAACTAATGAAGTCTAATTAAATCATTGATTCATATATTATATTTGAGAACCTCCATTGTCATTACCATGAGGGGTCTCGAAAGGAACAGTTTGATATTTTCTCAGATCTCTATAAAATAATTCTTAGAGAGGGTTTCCCAGCTGGGACTCCTATAGTCAAGATAATTAGATACATTTTGCACATTGAGTATTTAGTTTTTAAACTCCATAAATTACTAGGCACAAACCTCATTCTTGTATCACTCTCTAAGAGATTCTCCATATTTGTGTTGAATGTT
Source organism: Viscum album (assembly GCA_963277665.1). Taxonomy (NCBI): domain Eukaryota; kingdom Viridiplantae; phylum Streptophyta; class Magnoliopsida; order Santalales; family Viscaceae; genus Viscum; species Viscum album. The sequence goes on along the minus strand of OY728120.1, from coordinate 1,527,319,297 downwards.
AATATGAAAAACATTGACAAGTCTCTACCAGATCTTCATACTCTTCTTCCACAAGTAGATAAGAATATGAAAAATGAAAAGAAATTCATAATTCTGATAAAATAGTAATGTAAAACAATTATATTTAACCCCAAAGTATCTTGATACCCTTCCATGAACAAGAATATCAAAGGTTAAGGAAGGAAATAGGATCACGTCTTTTTTAAATGTGGAAAGAATAGCCACACGAAGAAAAACTTTTCCCAGCCAAAGAGGAATAAGGAAGATTCATGTGCCTTTATTATCGAGTGAAATTTATCAGTTTCCAAAAATTTAGTATTAGATACAACATGTGGTGCTCACATTTATATTCAAATATAGGAACCAAGTAGATTCACTATGATTAACTTATGGAAGCTATATCTACAAGCATCCAATGGAGCTAAACATTCTATTGTATCTATCATGGACTACCACCTCACATGGTCTATGAGAATGATCTTGGTTTTAGAGGGTTTTTATTATGTGCCTCTAGTTAACAAAAATATATTTTTGTATCCTGACTAGTTAAAAATGGATTCATTTTCAAATTTTTAAATAAATGTTACTTATTTTTATAAAGATAAAATATATTATTTTAATGAACATTTAAATAATATCTTTTATGTGTTGGATTACAAAAAAAAAAACTAATGGCAATCGATAATGGAGTTACTTCACATGACTCATACCACACCCAACATTGGAATCACCATCTTAGTCTTGTAAATGAAAAGTATATGACAAAAATACATCAAGGTGGATATTCAGAATCTTTTGAAATAAAACCACTTGGTATATGTCACACATGTTTACAAGGGAAAATGAAAAAATCCCATGTTTAGTGGTAATGGTGGAAGGGATAAAGAGCCTCTTGAATTAGTTCATACCGATGTGTGTAGACCATTTCCTGTTGAAGCAAGGGGTGTATACTCAAATTTAGTAACTTTTTATGAGGATTTTAGAAAATATGGATATGTACACATAATTATTACAAGTCAGATTATTTTAATAAATTTATGGAATAAATAATGATGTTGAGAACTAGCCTGGTAAAAATACTAAGAAAATCATTTTAGAAGATGGTGAAGAATATCTTAATTAAGGCTTCATTGATTATTTATGGAATATCGAGATATTATCTCAACTCAATACTCCTTATATGCCTTAGTGTAATGGTGTGTCTAAAAGGAGGAACCACACTATTTTGGACATATTGAGATCAATGATAAGACATGAAAGTCTTTTTTTATCCTTTTTGGGATACACATTACAAATAGTAGCATGCATACTATACCGAATTCAAAATAAAGAAACAAATGGTATATCATACCAATTAAGTAATATAAATTAACATATTCCATATTAAAATCCTTGTGTGGGGTTGAGCAGCCTTTGTTATGGCCTTTTCAGGTAAAAATCTTTCACCCATAGCCATAAGGTGTGTCTTTATAGGATATTCAATTGAAAAAAGGGATACTACCTATAAAATCCTTTAGAAAAAAAGGTTTTGGTTAACAGAAATCTTAAATTTCTTGAGGAGGATCTTATCTCTCAAAGAGATAGTGGGATCTAGATATACTTTGATTAACTGAAGACTCAAGATACACAAGATTTGGTACCAGAAAAATTCTACAAATCCCAGTTGAAGACGAAATTGTTCCAAATACAGAATTACTATGTTGGAGTACAAGAGATATTAGAGAACTATAACCATATGGTTTTATAGTCACTAAGTATAGTGACTAATTTTTAATTGATAATAATGATACACTAAATAACATTGAAGTAGTAAGTGGAATAGATGTTTCCAAGTGGAAATAGTCCATGAATTCCGAAATGGATTCCATGTACCAAAATGAGTGTGGATTTTTTTAGACCCTCTAGTAGATGTAAATCCCATTGTTTGAAAATGGGTATTCAAGAAGAAACAAGACAGGGAGGGAGAATTTAGTAACAATAAGGCACGACTAGTTGAAAAAGGTTTAAATAGTGTCCAAGAATTGAATAAAATAAAACCTTTTCATAAGTTACAATGATGAAATCCATTATAATTATACATTACAATGCAGTTTTCCAAGATTATGATATTTTTTTAATTTATTTTAAAAACTTCTTCCTTAATGGGAACCTTCAGGATGATGTATATATGAGACAACTCGATGGTTTTGTGACTGAAAAGAATTCCAACAATGTATGAGAGTTCCAATGACAAATTTATCGATTTATGAACGAATCCATGTCATGGATCATTAATTTTGATGATGAAATAATGGAATTTGGTTTCATAAAAAATTAATAAAAACCATGTGTCTATGAATTTTTTAGTGGGAGTAAAGTCATTTAATTAATATTTGTGTTGATGACATATTAATCATTAGAAACAAAAGACCAGGATTCTAGTCTATTAATGCATGGTTGAATAAATTATTCTCTATAAAGTAATAGGGTTAGGAAACCTATATTCTTAGGATCAAAATTCATAGTGATATATCAAAGAGGTTCCTCTTCGAGAGTAAATGTATATACATTGACAAGATACTAAAGAGGTTTAGTATGGAACAATCTAAGAGGGGAATGATTCCAATATGACATGGAATTCTCTTTTATAGAAAAATGTGTCCTTAAATACATGAGGATAGAAAAATAATGATAAGTATTACAAATACATCATCAATTGTGTAAGTAAAGTATGTTATTCTATGTAATAGGCTATATGTATCCTATGTATTAAGTGTGGTGGTGAGATATCATGTTCATCTAGGTTACCTCCATTGGATGGATTTCAATATTATCGTTATGTTTTTTAGGCGTACTAAGGATATGGTCTTGGTTCATGGAGGAGATGAGGAACTAGTCATCAAAAGATGTGTATATTGTTGTTCCCAAATTGATCAAGATGACATGAAGTCACAAAAGAGATACATATTCAATTTTAATAGAGTTTCTTTATCTGTAAAGTATCAATGAAGTGGTTGTAGATTCTATAATATAGTATGTGTATATTATGGCTTCTTAGGTAGCCAAATAAGCACGATGGATGCAAAAACTTCATCTAAAATATTGATACGGTACCTATAAGTAAAGATCCTATCACACTTTTTTATGATAATACTATAGTGGTGGCTCTTACAAAAGAGCCAAGGACACACCAATAGACAAAGTAGTTTCATTGGAAGTATCATATCTCAAGGGTTTTATCTCAATTAGGAGAAGTCTTATTGAGTTGTATTTCCATGTATAACAATGTGGAGGACCCCTTGAATAAATCATTGAATCAACAGAAACATTATTATCATGTAGGGTCTATCATACTGAAGGGCGTAGGTAGTATTATCTTGTCTAAGTGGGAGTTTATTGGAGTTTTTTTCCTAGTAACTACTATTTTTTATTTGATTACATGTATATTCAATGTATTGAATATTAATAAAACTACTTGTTGTGTATTGTTAGTTAATATACATGAATATTATCTAACAATGTCCAATAGTATACGTCTCATTGTTAAGGTCATAGCAGTTCCCTGCTATGATGAGAACCTTTATGTTCTATTAAGATATTCTTAAATAATGTTCTTTGGTTGGATAACAAACTATAATGGGAAACATAGAACATACTATCAGGTGTGAGTACTTATAAGCATATGAGGCTTCATCTCATGAATTTATCACTTGGTAATCTCTCTGATGGTAGATTATGAGAATAGACCTGCCAGAAAAAATGTCACATATTTTGGTGTCATTAGATATTCCAATATAAGAGCATATCTGATGGTACATAGAATTTAATATTAATATTAATTCATGTTACAACTCTCTTACATAGATGTATTTTATAAACCATGATAATAATAGATCATAGAGAAGTTATATCTGTTAGGTCCATCACAAGTGATATTTCATTAATGATTTATTCGATCATAGATTTTTCACATCCGTGTTTATGGAAGCTAATATCCCATCCCTTTGAATTGAATAGAACAATGAAATTAAATTTCATGGTCATGATGTAATAGCTTTTTTATTTCATATAGTCATAGAAAGACATATCAAGCATATAGTTTGGTGACACCAATGTGTAACATGCTTGAAGAGGTATTTTGATAAAGGGGTTATATTACATAGGGTGTGCTTTTATGTGGTTTCTAACATTAAGTTTCTTCTATTGGGTACCTTGACCTATTTCTAGATAGTATTCTTGGACATTAATTAATCCCGCCTAATGCCAACAATAAATAATTCTAGAGGGTCACATTTTATGTGTTTCTATTGATCTCTATTAAATAATATTTTAGTTAAATTAGTATAATAAATATTATTCTCAAGTATAAGGAATAATTTTATTCAAGTTATATTTATCTAATAAATTAAATAAATACTTATTCTTCATCTTGTGAATAAATTATTTCTTTTATTTGTTCAATATTATATTAAATTTTTATTCACTAGATTGTGAATAAAATATTTATTTATGAATAAAATATTTATTAATGAATAAAATATTTATTTTTGAATAAAATATTTATTCAGTTGTTCAATAAAATCTAGGCAAGATCTAATGGACCGTGACAGAGTCTAGTGACAAATAATAATTAAAAATATCATTATATAATATTTTTTATTATGCAAGTTGGCACACAACACAAAATAATAATAATATAATTATTATTATATGGAAGGAGGTTTATTAATGGTAATAAATGTAATTTAAAGTTTGGTATGAAATTAAATAATATTTTAACATAAATCATAACTCTATAAATAGATTTATTTGTCTATTGTGTACAGTATCCATATAATTGGGAATAGAGAATTGTTGTACACAATAAATTCTCTCTCAACTCCTCGTTCTCTCTCCCTCTTAAGAAATAGATGTCCAAGAGAGATTTCTTTAAGACTGAATAATGAGAATTCAAGAATTAACATCTCAAGACATTCAACTTTTCAGGATAGAACATGATGATCAATTGGTTTTGCTCAGAGATCATTGGTGCACATGTGGATCACCACTAGAGGGATTCTATCCTTGGATTCTTACAAAACAATGAGAGAAATACAAAAGGGTCTTCTTTAGATGATCAAAAATCACCAATGAATAATTTTATTAATCCCATGTATTTATTTATTCATATATTATATAAATTAATAATAAATTTGATGTGAAAGATCCTCGCTCATAGTTTTTTGAAAGGATTATTAAAATAAATTTTAATATTTCATCCACCACTGCATGATTTTGCTACCCCAAGAACCATCAATGAATTATCATGGAAAAATTTCATATATGGTGTGAATTTGTTTTTCACTAAGGGGGAAACATGAGCATTTCACGACATGAAAATCATTAATTCTATGAATATTCTGTGGGTTTTTTAGAGGGTAAACCCACTTTATTTTTCTCACCCCTCTCTTTCTACATAGCAGCATCCCTACATGGGATAGCTCTTTTTTTATCCTTCTACCAAGGTTTCTTTGTTTCACCTCCATCTAGAATCTAGTCGATCCATTATTTTTCATGTTGGTTAGACACCTATAATATCTTTGATCCTCTTTTTATTTTATTGATTTATTACACCATATTTAGTGTTATTTTGGTGCAATCCAATATTCCCAATTTTTAGTTATTTTCTTTATTATTCCACTTTCTCCTATTCTAAGTCGATTCAAAGGCTAAAAATGGATGATTGGTAATCTAAAAATGGTAGTTGGTCTTGTTATTTTCCCTTAAAATCTCATTGTACTTATCATATTATATTATGTTGCACGCTACACTCCTTTGATGATGCCTCATAAATGTCCAATAAAATAAATTAAATAGAAACCCATGTTTAATATAGCCCTGGTAACCCATGAGTAAACATCATAGGGAGACCACCTTGATGTGAGTTTCACTTATGGGTATACCTTCTTTAAATAACTATGACCCCCTTACATTGAGTTAAATTAAACCACCAATAGATATGTGTGAAATTACACATCCTAATGTTTGTAATGCTTTTCTTAAATGGTTTGAGTTCTGTAATACCTAAACCCAAAAACAAACATCAAGTGTTAAGAGATGAATGGGTATTTAATTAAGGATTCCTTGTACATGATCATCTATATTTATACATTATATTTTTTTTAAGTAAATCTTAATATGATTGGAGTGATACATGGTTTATTTTATAGAATAACTTGGACAATCTCACCAGGTACATGCCTTATATAATTTATCCATGAGAGATACCTAGTTCCATGTGTATTTCCTTGGATGGGTTGGGTGGGTGATATTTCTATACCATTCTTTGAGAGATACTTGGTTCCCTATATTGAATATCATGGAAATTCACTGAGTATTTTTTCCTTCAGACCATGTAAAGAGTGATACTTAGGTTCCAATTTAGGATCTCCTTGGACAGACTCTTATGGTGATGGATACTTATAGTGATCCTCTTATGATACATGGGTTACTCATTATGGATTTCCTTATATGGTATCCAGATTTTTCTTTATTAAGAATACTCAAAGAATTTTTATTAAGTTTAAATATTTTTCTACTAAGAAATAGAACATGTTTGTGTTCAGTCCATGTTTTCACTTAACCTTATAATATCCTAGTTATGTATTTCATATATATATATATTCACTTATATTCCATATATGTATAGCTTATACATGGTTTAGATATATCTGACTTAGGCTATAGAAGGTAGTATCAGCTGAGTATCCCATTAGGATCCCTAAACGATGTATTTTATTTTTTTATTTCTATAGTCTTATCTTCATCTTCACACTTGTCATTTTATATGAATAGAATAAATAGATATATACATCAATGGTGGTGGAATAATAAATATACATCACAACTTATTCAGGCCACCTATGGTAACAGAACAATCATCATGATTACAGGGATAGACAAAGGGAAGCGTCCATCTTCTTATGTTTGATTTTCATTACTAGGATGGAGTAGGGAAGCAGAGGACTAATCTTATGCTCATGATTCTAGTGGATGAAGCTTTTAGTCTTTTTTTATTTTCTCAGCATGATTTATTTGCTTGTACCCCTGTATCATGTGTATGTTCTTTTTTTAGAGCATCATGACATGATCATCACTTTATATGTGATTTTGATTTAGCTTTTTCTTATTTATTATCTAGATGATTTATTATTCCACTACTAATTATTTATTATTGTTTCAACTATCATTATTTTTCACCATTGTGAAACAATATTATCAAAAGGGTATGTTCTCCCCACAGACACACCTTTGGCCCTCACTACTAGTCATAATCCTCTGGTATATGGGGAGTTGTACTTGAGGTCATTTTTTCAACTAAATCAGCGAACTGTTTAGTGACTTATGGGTTAGGATGCTATATTTAATGTTATATAGATGATGTTCCATAAATTAATAATAGAAATTCTACTATATCAATTTCCATTACTACTAGAAATAGGATATTCAAAGAGCTACAAATTTCTAAGTATAACCAATTACTCAAGGTCATCACATTGCAAGGAATTTTTGGATAAAATATTTCAACAAAGGTCTCATGAACTTATAAACAATGTGTCATATTTCCAACTTTTATTACCCACTAACCTAAAATCACTAATCCCTAATCATGGATATTTAAGATTTATTTCCATCATAACGACCCTTAATCCACACTAATCTTATATACTTCTAGCACTCTATCATAAAACCATCCTAATATGAAAACATTTAATGGAATTTGTTCTATTAGAGAATCCAGGTTGTTGTTGTGTGCACCATAATTATAGCCCATATTTTGGTGTATGAAAATATCAGTGAATATAATTCTTTTGGATGAAAATATTGTTAAATAAAATATAATTCAATTCCCAAAAATATCCCACTTAAATGTAGATCTTGGGAACCTCAAGAACTCTTTAAAACATAGCATGTAGCAATTTTATCCACTGTATTTTTCACTTATATACAACCAAGACCCACCAAGGAATGATGAATGCGCAAACATTCTTGAGATACCCCCTCAGTGAATATATGAATTGGATATTGGATTCCTATTATTTTATGTAGTTCCATCCCTTTATCCTCTATGAAATTTATATTGAAATTATATTTAACATAGATATTCTTCATCTGAGTAAGGAAAAATATATTTTTATCCAACTGTACTATACTTTAGAATAAAAAAAACTACCATTTGGTCAAATCCTTACTAGATCTCTTAGTAATTGATTCAACCATATCATTTCTTTCCTAGATTCTAATATAGATACATATATTTCTTCCATTGTACATAGAGTAATAATTTGTTGTAACTTTGATACACAGCTGATATCCATTCCTCCAAATGTAAACATAAAACTACTTCTAAATTTTCATTATTTTTTCATAAATAGAAAATTCTGATTCCATATTGACCTGTAACTAATCATCCATTAAAAAACATGGGTTTTATTTTATCATTCCATAGAAAAATAAAAGGATCCATTTTACAACCCTGTAGTGTACTTTCCCTTGATTATCCAGGTTTCAAATCACAAATCCCACTACATGGGAAATATGTAGGTGACTAAAATTCATATCATAAATAAAAAATCTAACATATGAACAATGAGGAACATTTTCTATATACCAAATCATAGCTTTCATTATTTTTGATTGTTAATATGATAGTATAAAGTATCTATCCAACGGAGTTAGTATTTTTTTGCATTTTATTATCACAAATATTTTGAGGAATATCCAAATATACTCTTTCTAAGATAGTACAGGAGTCACACCGTTCCAATATCACTCAATCTGCATCTATAATATTTTCTTAGTTTTCCTAGGATCCTTCATTTCAAAAATTCATGAAAACACACACTTCAATTAAAAAATATTTTTTTCATTTGTTCCAACCAGTAACATTTCATCAGTATAAAAAATCAAAATGATAAAATTACAATAATCCCATTACATCCAGCAATAGAAAGGATTAGTTTTATATATAATGAACCATTCCTCTAAAATAAATCTATAATTTTTTTATACCACTTTAATGGTTCTTTCTTCATTCCATACAACATTTTCATCTATTAGTATATCAAATTCAGGTTCCCAATATCTACTACACCTATTGGTTTTTTCATGTAAATTTCATCATCCAACTCACCATGAAGAAAATATATATTAACATCAATATTCTCCATATACAAATATTCAAATTCCACTATACATAGCATTGTATCTAAGGTATAATGTTTAACTATGGATGACAATATTGTTGATAAATTGAATAATTTTTTATATTTACAAAATTTCACCACCAGTCTTGTGTTTTAACTTTTCAGTCCATTAGATTCTTGTTCAAATGTATAAATCCTTATGTTTTTTGTTCTTATCCCATGTTTTTTTTGAAATTTAATGAATCCATCACTTTATTAATTTTTTCCTACCATTATTTTGAGTTAGTGGGTAATGACACTTCTTCTAGACATTATGTTCCTCCATCATCACATAAAAGTGAATATTTTATTTTATACCAAACCCTTTGAAGTGGTCTCCTAATTCAAGTTGATCTTATAAACTAAATATTCATTTACGTATTATGTAGTTTGCATATACCTTATGGTACCTGATCATCTATTACTCTTAATTATGGATCTCTTAAATCTGGTTATGACACTCAAGCTTCATTTTCCATTAAAATTTATAGTATTAATTATGGTCTTACTCCTGTAATTATAATGATTTTAACACACTCATATAACTTTTTTCATAAATAGCACAATTTTAGTCCCCTTTATCGAATAAATATTTAATTTAATAGTTGATTTTATTTTAACATTTTTCTCCACCAAGTTCATATCATTCAACAATACCTTTTCATTAAGAATAACATATATTCTATTGATGATTATTTTCTTTCATTGTCACAAATAAGTTAACCAAAAGTTTCACCACCATATCAGATAAAAAAACATTTTTAATTTTTTCGTTGATCTGATATTTGTCTCCAGAATTTACATGTTCATATTTTAAACTATCATAGACATTAATCGGATGAACTTTTAGTCGTCATCGAACCACAAATACTCTATTAGTTCCTATACAACTATTAAAGAAATACTTTTTTTGAGATAAGCCAATATATGGAGTGCCTCTAATAAAATATCCATATGAATTCCAAAGTTAAATCCCATGATAATAGTTTTCTCTATAAATATTTTGTACATTCTTTTAGCCTCTAACTTCAGTTGTTTAATTCTTGGAACAATATTCTCATTCTTAATTCTCTTATTTTAGAAGAATTTCTAAATGTTGTGTCTCGTGTACTCGCTACCATTGTGAGTCCAGATACACTTTATCTTATCCCCACATTCCCTATCTTCCAAACCATTACACTGATTAAACACCATAAACACATAATTTTTTTCTTCAATAAGAAAATCCATAATTTCCTAGTATCATCATAAATTATAGAAATAAAGTAGTGGTAACCACCATAAGTATAAACAGGGTAAGGTCCATAAACATATGAATGTGAAGGATTCAACTTCTACTAACAATTTTTGTATCTATTTTAGATTAAAAACAACCTTATCTAATTTATGAGTACAGTACTTTCACACAATCTAATTTCTATATGATAATTTTTTATCATACCATTTTCTAATATAACATTAAAATTATTCTCAAAGAGGTGACCTAACCCATAATGTTAAACATATAGATCATTAGAGTGTTTCATTTTCAATCATTTTAATTTTTTATGATTTTTTTATTAATCATTCAGTCACATCCTTTAGTTCTCAAGACACTATCAAGGACCCTATTTTAACCTTCCATACAATATTTACAAACTAGTCCCATCTCCTTATTTGTCAATTTTACTAAAGAAACATATTTTTTTATAAAGCAATGATTTTAAAAAATCCCAATAGTTTCAGGAATCCATTATTCTTCTCCCAATTATTTAATTATCCTCTTAAATTTAATTATATAAAGTGTAATTTTCATTAATAAAATTTTAGATCATTAAAAATTTTGTATTTTCAATTTATTATTATTGTTATAGATGTTGAAATCATAATTTTATTCCACACACATTCATACCAGCAGTAACACCTTTTTATCAATGTGATCTCACTGTTGTTTCAATATCATCACTCATTTTACTCTAGAAAATGGAACTTATAATCCATTTAAAATTATGTGATCTTCAATATATAAACTCCAAAATAAAAAAAAATCATATAATCAAATTTATTGATCTGCATATTTCATCTATTTGATTTCCAAACTAAGCTATTATTTGTGTGTTGAAATTGGATCATTTTACCACTACTTTGATTACAATATCTGGGGAACCCTTGAAACATTGATCCTTTATTCTTATGGTGAATGCATTGAAAAAAATTGTTGATCCACCTGAATATTTCACATTGTAATCTATTTTTAGTGAAAACCAATATTTGGAATTTTTCATCCCCTTATTTGAGTGTACTAGAAGTAGGAGGTCAATGGAAACTACCCACTACATAGAATCAAACATTCAAACATATTAGTAGTCACTTCCAAATATTTAAGGAAATATAAATTCATACAAAGGTAACACGAAAAATTAATAAATAAATAAAACATTATATGTGATTCAGAAGATGTTTTTTATATTCTAGGATAAATTCCACTACAACTATATCTATTAATACTATAGATATGATAATATAAGGGTTATAGATTTCTAAGTAAATGTAATTACTCAAAATATTCATTATATATATAATTTATGAATCATACTTTACACTAATAGTCTCACACACTTATATATTATGTTCAATATATTAAACCAATAATGCATGTTCCTCTTAAATCATAGATCACAAAGCATGACTGTTTGAGTTTGATTACCAACCCATTTCCTTTTTAACCATATGGAAATTTTATAATTCTAGGGAAGCACCATAAAATAATTTTAAAATGTAAACATATGAGGTAATTAATTTCACTAGAGAAGTTATACTATCAATGTATAAAGCTCATGTCCATCCCATATTAGATGCATAAAAATTTCCGTGAACATAGTTCTAATGGATGAACTTCCAAGGAACTAAAATAAATTTCACCTCCCCACATTTTACAATCACAATCAATGGATCGTGATTAGAGGGATCCATTCATATGAAAATTAATGCCTTTGTACTTAATTTGTTTCCTTTTCTCGAGTATAGTGTTTGTATTGATCATAACAGTTGATCGATTCTATAGGAACACACCCATGACCATAAAATCATAATTCAAGATAACATGAGAAAAAACATACAAATTTAAAAAAACATATTGTGTTCTTAATGTGTTTCCTTGGGGATTTTGGGTAATGGTATTGGATGAAAATCAGTCAAACATTGGTTTTATCTAGTGAATCAATTTTCATATCCAACCGAACACTAAAAGGTATCCTTGCATGAAAAAATATTTAATGGTCATATTAGATGTTTAAAATCAAGGATTAAAATATTAAACACTTTATATTAAATAAATAATATATAAGAAAAAAATGATTGGTCTTGGGGGATCACACTCTTTTAAAACAATTTTAGTTCCATGAAATTGATTCTCAATTTATGCTTTATCATATGGACCAAGAATCACCATTTTCTAAAAACCACAATTTTTTTTTAAATTATAACATTCTTTTAATCAGGGATAAGAATAAGTTTCATATTATTAATTATAATTTCAAATTCAATTATAAAAAACTTATTTGATGTGTTTGATAGTGAAATTATAGATGTCATGGGAGGAAGCGATTCATTGGATGATTGAAATGGATCAATATCAATATCATGAGGATAAGCATTGATATATTGGATGATGAAATGACAATGTTTCTGTTCTTACTTTATTTTTTACTTCCTAGAAAAAAAATTATAGATCTTTTGAAATTATAGGTTTTGGTTTTTTATATACAGTATTTTTTAAAAGGTGTGTCCATTCAAAACCCCTTAAAAACACTTCAAAAAAATTTAATGTTACCCTCTTTTGGACTACATTACCAAATACACACCTACCCATTTTCCTCTTATTTGATGCATGTTTGACCCCTTGGAGTATGTGATCTAATATCAATATTTCTATATTCTCTTCATTCTATCAATTACATGAAATGTTTTACTCTATAAAAACATTTTTTTATAGAAAAAAATTATGTTTTTAGTAGATATTTTATATTCATATAATTCATTTTATTTAAATTTTACATATGAGCCTTTACTAAGTAGTATGGTGTTTGTGACATGGTTAGAAATGTATAATGTTTTATTAATCCCACTCATATCACTCATGATTCATTTCCCAAGTCTTGACCATGAATGAATGTTATGTATACAAAACTTGTATTTTTAGAACATAATTTTTCATCATAACCACAAAATAATAATCATACCTAATTTCAAGAAATAAATTCCAATAACATAAGGGAAAACCGCTATATAGTGTCAAAACTGGCTACTGGTTAACTATGTAATTGGGTAATATTTAAACAATGATTCAAATATGAAAAATATTAAACAATAAATATTTTAAATATTTTTATTAGGTCTGATAATAAGATCATAATAATTTTCATTATCATTGTCGAGTTATTTTTCTTTGGAATATATGATTCCTCAATTCCAATTAATTCTTTATTTTTGGATGATAATTAACATAAAGGAAATTTTTATTTTTGGGAAATTGGACTTAGATATGATATAATATTTTCTTGATGAAAATAATAGTTTGTGTTGAATATATTATAATAATGTCATTATTTAGGAATTTGTTTCCCATCAACTGTCTTATTCTTATAGAAAAAAAGTTAAAAGATTTAATATCAATTTATTTATGTTAGAGATGATTACTTAAAATTTATTTTTTTATAATTATTATTAGACCTATTTTGAGATATTATTTCATTCTCTCAGTTATTCCTTTAAATCTCTACATCATGTTCCCCCTTCTTAGGTTTTTTAATGCTCTCTTCAATTGGGATAGAGCTCCTCCATATCACTAGAACTCATCTTATCTTCCCCATCTCAAAATGTTTTCCTTTTCTTCTTTTCCTCTTCTTAGATTATTGGGTTTAGTTTCTTAATATATTATTCATACCCTCATTTATTCAATTTATTTGTTCTTGTAGTTTCTAACTATAAAATTTCTTTCATGAATCACTTTTTCTCTTTCAACCTTACCTGCCAAGACCAGGCCCCAACATTGGTCATATCTGACATAGTTCATGGCGGTCTTGTATGTATAGGTGGTCAATCTTAGTGGTTTATTTTTTCCTCTCATGTCCTAGGCGTTTTTTTTTTGTTCCTTTATAGTTTTATTCACTCTAGGACTCAATGTTATGGGATTTTTTCCATTATAAATATTTTTCCTCCCTAATATGCTACGCCCCATACATGGTCAGGTGAAATGGTTAATTTGGTGGTTAGGGATATGATGGTGGAAGTTCTTGATAGTATATTTATGGATCCATTTTTCATCTTCTACTTTTCTTTTGCGGAATTTAGTTTCATCTCCCTCGTGTGCACTTACCTCCTTTTATTTTAACTCTACTTTATAGATTTGTTCCAATGTTCATGTCTCTATTTTGGTTGTGTTCATTGGGTTTTCATTTTGATACTATCAATAAAGATGTAGTTTAGATGTTAAAGAAGAATAATTTAATATGATAATGAAGTGGATATAGTTATTATGTCAATTTTGTTCAATACATAAATGATGTTCAAACTATTTAAAATAATTTTTAATATGTTATGTGAAGTCTATTTTAAATTTTAGAGGTGTTTGAAATAATTTTGGAGGTGTTTAGAAAATTATGAAGATGAATTATTGAAATTTTTATGTTTTATAAGAATTATTACATATCTTTTGAGCTATATAGGATTAAACTCTTCATACTTTTGATTAAATATATGAATCTAAAGTGGTGGTATATTAGCAATAAAGAAATGGTCTGGAATTAAAATAAATTTTCACTATAGAATAATGGCTCTATAACTTTCAAAGGTTCTTGAGAATAAAGTCTGAATGTTTCAGTAGTTTTGTAATATAGATTCTATAATATATACACTATGTATAAATAACTACTTCTAGAAATAGTGTAATGTTACATTCATTTTGAATTATACTAAGTTACATAATAATTATATGGTCTAGAAGTGAAATTATCTCAAATTAATTGAGTCCAAACATATTCTATGTCATATGAAATCTAGAATATATTGAATCTATATAAGAGTAACATTTCCAAAAATATAAAATGCACATACAGAGAATAACATTGAAAAATAAAAAAATCATTTAATATGTAAAGGTCATATTATTGATATGTTAAGGTCACCCTAAGAAGACTCTAGGAAAATGATAAAAAAAATGTTCCCCATATCTATAAGGTTTATTTTCATAAAAAATAAAGATAATATCTTGAATATGTAAGGGTAATTTTTATAATATTTTATAGATATTTATTGGTTGAATGTGGGACTTTCTGATTTAAAAAGTGATATATAAAGGTTCCAAACATAGAAAAATTACGATATTTTTGAAATTTAAGAGTTATGTTTTAGAAGAATTATTTTTGGAAGTTATGGATAATTCAGAATGTAAAAATTAAAACCATAAAATAATTATTTTATGGAATAAATATCCTAATGGGAAATAATAATTCATTTTATAAAAATGGTTCACATAATGAAGAATATTTCTACATTGTGATCATGAATAATTGGAGAGAAGAAGATAATACTAGCACCATGTAGAGGTTTTTACATTGTAACCAAAGATTAAGTTTCTATAATAGTTAAAGAACATTTTTTTCTCATAACACGAGGTTTGAAGTGACATCATGATGAACTTGAAAAATCTAGTGAACGTACAAGTTAAAAAGTTATTAAGGGTTATTCCTTTGTTAGATTTAAAATTCAAATACAAATGTGAACATAAAGATGTATCATTTTTTATTTAAAATAAATATGAAAAAGATCATGCATTATTATCCATGTGTGATGGTATCAAACGAGTATAAACAAAAGGAGTGTGTGTAGTTAAGTGTGAAATTAAATGGATGAAGAAAAGGTAGAGTGCTTACAATAATGAAAATGGGAAAAGAGAAGGGTAAAGTTTAAACACTTGGATTGTGTGTGTAATAATCATATTATCACTACATTGAAGAATAAGTATATGTGCACTGTAAATTTTTTAAGAGATATTGATTTAGAGGAAAAGGATAATACCTTACATGTTGAGGACAATAAAACCGAATCATGAAGTTTGAAAAAGGTTTAATAATTTATTTTTTGTCAGGAGACAAGTGTAATGAATCTATTAATATATGTTTATGGATAAAGCCTAAACACTGTATGCATAATAGTGATTCTATTAGCTCTTATGACCATTTTAGATTCTTGATAATTTCTAGTATTAGTAACTCATTTTGAAGAGTAAACCTTAGAAATTGAATGTTCTCATTTGTTTACTTTCCTGGGCATGTTTGAGTTAATTAGGGAGATCACTCACTCTAATAAGTGATTGAGGTTAATTTTACAAGAAATTATAAAAGATAAGAATAAAACATTGTTCATTATTTTATCCCCCTAGACCCTCCTCCACTTTAGGGAACTTACCCCATCACTGGGGTCTTTATAAGTGGTATCATGGAAGTCCACATTTCATTAAAATATCAAGAAGTACGAAGTTTTCAATAATGATTTGTTTCGAACCCATTTGGTATTCGATTTTCTCAATCTCTTTTAGAATAAAAAATCTATGAGTGTCTTTATTTATTTTTTAAAATGATGTTTCAGTTTTGATTTAATTATCTATATATATTATAGATAATATCAATTCAGTGAATGTTATAGGAGTTTCAACATTTAATATAAAAATTGTATTATTTGAAAGGAAGTAATTTTTTCATAACTACTTATGTTGGGTATGGTTTTTCTAGTTAGAGTGATTAAGGGTTTAAAAATTGTTTTAAATTGAGAATATTTGACTCAAAATGATAAAATGAATTCTTAGTTTAATGTGAATAATATAAATTTAATTATATACATGCATTTAGAGAAGGTTTTTTTAAAGGATATAGGGTTTAAGACTGCAAAACAAATTTTGGATAAGCTACAAAATACCTACAAAAGAAACGTCAAATTTAAAAGAGATAAATTTTAAATTTTTTAATATTTATATAAAGATAAGTTCATACTTGAAGGTGATACTATTGATAAATTATTTAAAAGGGTGAACAAAGTGGTGAGAACTATTAGTGGATTTTATGCGGCTCTTAAATATTATATGGTGGTCAAGAAGATAATTCATTCCATGCTAGATATATTTGATGTCAAATTTACTTTCTAAAGTATCATCATCATAATAATCTTCTTTAAATAACTTTCACTAAGTCTTAGTAAATTTCCTGGAAAGTTACCATTTAATTGTTTCATCTCCGGAGGTATTGTAAATTTCATTTAAAATTATCTAAAGAAAGAAGAAGATTAAATTGAATATAAAGTGAAGTTCTCTCTTGAATTATTAAGGAAGAATTTTGGGAACAGATGGAGAGGGAAGTTATTGTCATGAAATTCACAAAATACTACTTATTTTTCTGAAAGTGGGAGTTATTTTTTCCCAAAGGATTAAACATCAAGTAATGGTAGTTATATTAGATGAACCTCATGTGTTAGTGTATAAAGGACTATTATTGTGATAAAATAGTATAAGGATTCAATCTATAAAGATTACTCAGAGAAGATAAAATGTGGTTTCATAAATAAATTATTAATTTATACATGAATAAAAATTACGGCTCATGTTGAAAAATGAATTGAATAATGTAATTTTTAACATTGTTAAATTGGATAAAGAAGAGAGGAGAATAAATATTTCATCTAATATGGCTGAATTGGAGGTTATTGGGATTAAAAATAATGAATTTGAGATTCACCTAAGAGTTGACGAAGTAAGAAACATACTCACTAAGTAGGACAAAAAGTTTTAAATGATTAAATAAAAGTGTCTCAAATAGTAAAAATAATTCGAATCTCTTAGAGTGGGGCTTCTATATAAATAAAATTATATTTAAAATTTCTGATATTATTTTTATAATTCAATTCATGAATTATGAGATTTATCAAAGGAGGGGATGTGTATTGTTTCTAGGGAGGTGTATGAAGTTCCATCTAATCAATAAGGATCTAAAATAACCCTTTATAAATTTAATGAATTTACATGAAAAAAGATCATCCCAAAATAAGGAAAAAAGAGCATAGAGAAGCATACATTGTAAGACATCATAGAATATATATTCTTCTAGAAAGTATAAATTGGAATGAAAATATATTATTTTTGGGAAGATAAAAAATAATAAAATATATAAAAAATAAAATGAAAATGTTTATAGATTCCTAGTTTTATTTATTATCAAATTAAGATTTAAATAGATTTAAAAATAATGAATTTTATAAGTGTACTACTTTTGGATAGAAAGGATGTTTAGGAAAAAGACTAAACTTTTATGGTCTCCATTGGTTTTGTAGAGGAAAAATAAATATGAATATATGTTTCTATGTAAAATTCTGTACATTAAATTAAATGAAGAGTTATGTATGGAACCTATATAGGGGGATAATGGCTTAAAAATGAAGTCAAGATGAATTTCATTAAAGAGAAAATTAACGCATTGAAGAATTTATTTTATGGATTGAAAAAAGTGTGTGGGAGATATGAACTAAATTTAATAATGTCACATTATCTTATTAGTTCAGTAGTTTTAGAAATAATATCTTAATGTATTTATAATTAGAGATAAGATAAATAAATTATTAAAGAATAATATTCTATATAATAAGAAAAAGGATTTTTTTAATGAAATTTTTTATTGGTGGATCCAAAATGGGTGGAAAACAAATTTACTCCAAAACAAGGCTAAAATAATGATCTATAGAAACAAATATTAAAAAATATTAAATATTGAGTTGTTATTTTTTGTGGTAAAAGTATAAAAATTATATAAAAAACATAATTACAGATATTATAGAAGAAAGTATCTTTGTCGTGTCATATTGATAGAATAAAGAAGAAGAATAGTTATCCAAAATAAAATTGTAGTTGAGGAATCATCAGGACAAAATGGTGGTTTTTAGTTGAAGTAATAATTGTATACCAAGCCATCAAGGTTGAAGAATAAATATCATCATTAACTCATAAAAGGATATGGTATGATGAATTTTTCCCCTCTCTCACTAGTTCTTCGGATATTTATTTTCAAATAGAGACAAATACAACATAAATCCCTTTATAATCATTCTTTAATATATTTATATAGGGGAAGAAAAAATATAGGAGGAGAATCCAATGTTAAATGTATAACTTAATAAAGCATAGATATAATATTTAAGGGGAGAATATATTTCGCGGGAATTTTTAAAATGGATAAGTTGAGAATTCATTGTGGTATTTTTTGTTTTGAACTATTTTAACATGTTCTGTGAGTAAGTGGAAAAACTTATTATAAATCGATTCAAGGAATAGTTGTTCAAAAGTTGGGGAATTATTTTTATATATTATTTTCAAGATCTATGATGAAATTGAGTTGTAAAGAAGTGGATATAAATCATTTTTATGGAAAATATCACATTATTGTTAAATGTTATTTTTTCCTACACATATTTGATTCTTATAGGATAAGAATTTTTTAAATGATGATTCATTTTTAGGTGTGATGAGTTTGAGTAGGGATTTATATTCAATGGTTTCCAAAAAAATACAAAGGTGGATTGGAAATCCCAAGAATAAAAACCGATAAAGAAGTTTAAGAAGAATAATTAAAGAAGAGAATTAATTGGATATGGTTATTCTATTTTTTAAATTTGAGAATCAATTATAATAAATTTTATTATTTGAGGATATGGATTTTTGAAATATTAGAGGTTTTTGAAATATGTTTGGAGGTTTTTTGGAAGAATTTATAGATGAATTTTGAATTTATATATGTTATGTTTGAATATTTACATGATTTCAGAGTTATGTAGGATTAAACTCTGAGTATTTGTGACTAATTATAAGAATATAAATTTAATTATTTTAACATCATATAACTAGTGATTCATAAACATTCGACGTGAACTCAATGACATCGATGAGTTACTTGCTAGTTTAATCTAGGGATCTCACATGAAATAAGTTAAGCACAAAATAAAAACCAGTAAATACCTAGTTTAGATCTGAAGTAGTGCATAATATCTGGTAATCGTTGGTGGTCGCTGCTTGAATAACCCGAATCCAAATTGCTTTATATCATCCACACACTTTTGAAGAAACTATGGGAGTGGCGATCATCATAATCTACTTTCCAGAGCAGAATTCCGATGATGCCTTCGACACACATGATCACTGCATTGCCTCGCTTCTAATGCCTGAGAGAGAACTCGATCTAAGATTCTTGTATCTAGAGCATATCCCACTAGGATGTTAGCAATAGAATAGGGGAGAGTGGTAGTCAATATTACAAAGCAAACTCATCTCTTCCTCAATTTTTATTGTGTTAAAATAAAATTTGAGTTATTTTCTAGAATGATAGATGATTTTAAATAATTGTGTTGAATTCTCTTGTCAAGAAGTTTTGTTTTCTAATTGTGGAATGGCTATGAAATGATTTTTTATTTATTTTTTTATATATTTTTAAATTTTTAGAAATTTATAATTCCTTTATGAAATTAATTCATAGATTCATCATAAAATTCTCAAGGTTTATAAAAATATTTATACTATGGGGTATAAATGTGTTTTATCTAGGTAAATATTTTCTTTCAGTTTGATTGGTAGGTATATATTTGGGGTTTTTAATTTCAAACATTAAGTTTTCATTAATGGGGATAATATTTTTTATTATTTAGATTATAGCTCACAAAAATGACTTAGAGAATTTTTAGAAATCGTTTTCTAGTGATACTACTTAAGGTGATTCATATTGTTTTTTAAGTGTAACCCTTATAATTTTTGTCTTTTTCTAATATTTGAATAGAATAATTGGGAAAATATCTTTTCTACTCTTATATCCAATACATGATTTCTAAAATATATGTTTTCATAATTTCCTTGGAGATATAATTTCATTGGATTTAATGGAGTGGATAGATATTATTAGAGGAAACATTAATTTTCTAAAACTCATTGAGATTAAAAATTTGAAGTGGTCGTAGTATTGTTTTTAAGATTGAGTTGAGTGTGATGAGAAACTATCATTCCATATTAATTCCATGAAAAAACTTATTGAGAATTTATCAAGATTATTTTAATTTAGTTGAAGTATCCAAAAACAATAAACTCTTAGTATGTGTGACTAATTATAAGAATCTAAATTTTAATATTGTTACTCCATATAAATAATGTTTAATTAGAATAAAATTGGATTTATAGAAGAATAGAAGTCTAAGAAGCATAATAATAATACCTAGATGTTTTTTAAGCTACATAAATTGATTCTGAAAGCTTTGACTTACTTATGAATAATATTGTTTAGAAATAAGGCAATGTAAGATTCATTATAGATGATACTAAGACACATAATAATTATATTTTCCTTAACAAATTGTTTTTCATATTAATTTTTCACATATACTAGTTAAATTAAATTAAATTTGGGAGATATTGAATCTATATAAGGGAAACATCTCCCAATATGTGAATCCCAACATAAGAAAAGTTTTTAAAAAAGGAAAATTCATCTAATTTGGAAATAAAATTTATTATATTTAAAGGTTACCCTATGTAGACACTATAAAATTTAATAAAACAAAAAACCCATTCATGTATTACTAATGGTCATATCTATAACACATAATCATCTTTTCTAGAATGCATAACAGTAATTTTTCCATTATATAATGTTCATTATAAGAATATGTGAGGGTCATTATTTGTTATAATATGATTCATAAAGGATCCAGACTTATCCAAAATATTAGTCTTATTGATGTTAGATTTAATGTTTTGGAGAATGATTTTAATCAGATAATAAGAATTATAAAGATAAATATTATGATGATAAAACTACATTTTTATAGAAAAAAATATCATTAAGGGAAATCTTAGTATAAGATAATGAAAAATGAGGGTCACTCCATAAACAAATATTTTCATTCATTGATCATGTAGACTTCGAGAGAATATTACATTACTTCCTTCAGTCAAGGTTTATCAAACATCATGGGAAGAATAATTTTAATAATCAATTGGAGAAAACTAATTATTCATGCCACGATATATGATGTCACAGAATGATGATCTGTAAAAATTAAACAACTATAGAAATTATAGAAAAAATTATAATAAGTGAAAAAAATATTTTTATTATATTGAAATTTATATTTTAAATTAATTTTTACTTGATGTGAAGGCTTATTTCATGTAAGATAAATATGAAGAGGGACTTACATAGTTATTCTTGAGAGATATTTTTGAAGAAGAATAAATAATAGGTTCCTGTTTTGTAATGATTTTATATAATTTTAGGTAGAAACAATTATATTGGACGATGAATAAGATAAGTATAATATACTTGGTATATATTTTTAATCATCACACCTTTTCAGAATTTAAAAATATTCATGAGAAAATAATATAATTTCTATGTGATAATCATTTAGAGGAAAAAGATATTTCCTCCCTTAGTAATGAAAATAAAACATCATCCAAAATTTTGATCAAGGTGTAAAACTTCATTATTTTATTGGGAGACTATTATGTTATATTTTTTAACATGTTTTTATGGATAAAACCTACTCATTGTATCCACAATAGTGATTCTAATAGATTGTATGGTCTTTGGTTATTTTAGATCATGCCAAGGATTGGAAACTCATTTTAAGTAGTGACCCCTTAATATAGAGTTTCCTTTTTTTCTTTCTATAATGTGTGATAGTTTTTTAGTGAGATATCTCACTCTAATAAGAGATAGATTTTTATTTCATAAGAAGTCATAAAAAGAGGAAATGAAATATTTTTCACTGATTGAATACCCCAAATTGAACCTACTTTGTGCCTAGGGTCATCTCATTTCTAGGTGTTTTGGGATTAGAGGTGTTTTTGGGAACATATTTAGATATAATATAATATAAGATCATATAATTTTCATCTTTATGGAGGTATTAAGTTTCCCATTGTAGTAGTTTTTATGTTTCTCTCAGATGATGAGTATGTTTTCTTCGAATTATTGGTGTTCCGTCATCTACTTCATTTTAGAGGATTTTTCATTTTGCTCTGTGATTAATACTAGATAATAAAGAATTTTATTTGAGATGATGGTTTTATTGAATCTTTTGTAATCCTATTTGTGGTGGTGATCCTATGTTATAGTCATTGTTTATTCTAGTGTTTTTTGGGAGCCAACCATTAGGAATTTAATATGTTTATAAACAAGTTTAGAGGAGATACAAAAGAAGTCACCTTCATATATAAAGATAAGCTAGGTGTTAGGGTTAAGGTGATATCAAAGGTCGTATCATGATAGTGGGTTCACTGATAAGTTTTCTAATAAAATATTATACTTGTCCCTTTACCATTTTAAATTTGAATTCTACCAAGTTATATGCTCAGATTCTAACTTTGGATGTTAATACCAAGTTTATATTGGTGTTTGGTCTCTGTTTGGATAATTTTTTGTTCCATCTTAACCCAAAGTTGTTTAATTTATAATAAAATTTAATTTTTTGGATATATATTTTATATTTGTTTCATAAGAAATAAATTTATTTATTTCTTCCTATTTATTAGTATTTTTAATCTAATTAATTATATTTATGTTGTGACATTAATTTTTTCGTGATTTCATATTATGAATTAATATTGGGAATGAAAATTATTGAAAAGAAATTATGATTAAATCACAATTTTATCTCTCCTGAGTATGTGTATTAGTTCCAAAACATAATTTATTTATATAAATTATATAATTTAAATACAAAGTATAAGGGTGGGTGAATAGGTAGGTAAGAAAAATTTAGTATGACATATTATGAATTAAAATAATTGGGTTTATTAATAATACTGTAGATGAGATGTAGTGGTTTTTATATTTCTAAATGGATTAAAATGAGATTCTAGAGTCTTAAATGTATCGTATATCTATTTTAAGAGGATTTGTGTGGATTAATAGAAATTTTTAATATTTATATATTGAATTAATTCTAAATAGAATTCATTTTATCATGGTATATGTGGGGATCAAGAAACATATCAATAATAATAATTTAGGAATGATGGAGATGGTTTCTATGATATTGAAACTTAAAGCTAGATCAAAATGACATATTCCTTTACGGGTATAGAAAAAATGATTTTTTGGGCATGGTAAGATAATTGGTTTTCCATTAGAGTTAGTAGTTATTAATGAGGAAGTAGTTTCATGGATGTTTAGCAATATGTACATTATTTTATCTATAAATGGATATGATATGGTTATTTAATTATTTATTAGTTATTGATAATTTTTGTAATATATTTGTAATTATTGTTTTAGATTTCTCATTTCTTTGATATATTTGAATTTGAAAAAATTTTAAATTGAATAATAATAATCACATAAATGCACAATATCAATAATTTATTGATATAGTTGGTTAATTTAGTAAATCATTATGATTATTGTACTCAACACCAATATATAGACCATGTGTGCGTGTGTGAATAATTCAGGTTTGGTGTGATGCAGGTAAGGGGAATGATAGCTCAGAGGATTAAAAAAATATTTAGAGGTTGAGATGACATATAAAATAATATTGGGATTATAAATCATAGAGTTCATTATTATTATTATTATTATTATTCCAATATATAAAACTTATAGGTCTCTTACTCCTCAAGTTGGGAATCCCACAAAAACAAAGGTAAATCATAATATCTTGTTTATTTCATGATCAATAATATTATATACCAATCTTGGGTTACTTATCATACCAACGATATTGATCACATTCCAATATATGTTATTTCAATGTGTTTTTTCCTTATTCACACACATTGTAGAATCATTTTTCATAAATTCACCTTTCCTATAATTACTATTGATCAA
This sequence comes from Viscum album, assembly GCA_963277665.1. NCBI lineage: Eukaryota > Viridiplantae > Streptophyta > Magnoliopsida > Santalales > Viscaceae > Viscum > Viscum album. The sequence continues at coordinate 1,527,294,204 of OY728120.1, read as the reverse complement.
TAACCCCTCATTATAAATTTTTTATTTGGTTAATTATCAAAAATAATGTAGGATCATATTAACATGAGTATAATTATATAAAATTTTAAATATTTTTTCTAAGACAATTGAATCCCCACATCATTAATGTACAAAATCCTCATTACGGATCGTGTGCCTCAAATATTGGAGGTTACACATAACTTTTAATTGAGTATTAGTTGTAATAACTTTTTTCATAGTTAAGTATCTTGGGTTATGAAATATTTCCTTCCACTCTGTAGGTCCTCTCATAATCCCCTAGTCACATCCCAATCCACATAATGTTTTTTTACCTTATTGGGTCCCTAATCATTCTAATGATTTTTCTCATGGTGCAACACATATTATTATAACTTTTTTAACCTCACTCATACATTTAATGTAAAAAATCCAAGTTTATCAGCCAAACCAAAATTATTTTATGAAAATCATACACACCCATGGTTTTCTTATTAGATAAAAACATATAATAAAATTTAACCATTTTTGACCTGGGTTGTTTCACTGGGTATATTAAGGATTTTCTTCGATCAAGTTACATTTTATACCCTCTAAATTATAAAAAAAATGTTATACACCTCAAAACTCAATCATATGGAATTTCATTTCACTTGAGATTATGTATTAGTTCTACTTTTATTTATCACTTAAAATCGTTGGTTCTTCAACCTCACTAAAATTTGGAACCTCCTTTAATACTCTCCATTTTATTCCTAACTAACAGTTTAGTATCACCATTCTAAGTGACCATTAAGACTAATGACTATCCTCAAAGGGAGGAATATATTATTTCAATTTATTTTTTTCTAACCCACGTTAAATATATATAATCTTCATAAAAGGTAACTCATCCTAAAATTACTCAATTCCAATATTGTATAACCCTAAAGTTATTCTCAAAAATCCATATGAAAAAATAGTGCCTCATTCTAGTATTAGAAATTTTATTTAAAATATTATTTATTTTAGGGGTATTAATTATTTTTATCCCATTATATCATAATGTTCCCATTATATACCCCACACCTCAAATCAAATAGTGTTAGTGTGCTACTATTTAGGTATTTGTTGTAGAATAATTTTTTATAACCTAATCTCATCATGTATAGAACCACACCAACCCCAAGAAACTACCATAGTTTCACAATTTCATTATCAGTTGAAAATAGCTTATTAACATTATTAATCACAAATTTGTTGATGGTTAATCTGTATATATCAACACATTTTCTTTCAATTTATTTTTCATTAAATCGCATTCATCCTTGAAAAAATATATGAGTTCACCCTTTTTGAATGTATTCCACTTCATATATGTTTAAATAGAAAATTAATATATTATAGTATATTAAAAGAAAAGGATCACCCTATTGACATAGATAATATAATTTATTAGTTTATGTATTTATCATTTAGGTTTATTACACTTTTATAACCTTATGAGAAAAAATTCATATATTTTTTCAAGAATAACATAAGCCATAAATAAGGTGGTTCTTTGGTTACCTGGGTGATAATTGGATCACCAACCTGATTTTAGTATTATATAAGAATTATTATTTTAATTTTTTTCCCTCAAACAAGTTAAAAATATTTAACACATGATTTAGCCTTTGTATCATTCATTATCTTTCATAATACACTTGGGGAAAATATATGGTAACAAGTTATACATCTATTGAATATTTTTTTCATCATGTTTTCCCATTTCTCTTTCTCTCTCTATTTATGTTTTTAATTGCACATAAAATTATTACATATTTCATCTATAATGAAACACTACAAACCCCTACCTATTGAAATTATATCACCTAGTTGATTCATTTATTGCCAATATTGGTCTTTTGTAATCAATCATAATTATTTCTATATCATTGTCTCCATGAATAAGTGATTTGTTTCATGAACTAACTATTAAATTCATCATATATAATGTAAAATTATTAAAAATTATTACTTTAACTACATATTTTTGTACTTTTTACTAGATTAATAGATAATCATTGACTTATTAAATTTTATAAAAATAAATCCTGGGTAATCTAAGATAAAAAAATATATAACATCATGACACGAATCAAGTGTCATTTGGCCCTCCTCCATAGACATTTTAACCTTTATTCATTATATAACAACATATAAATAATGAATAGAAAACTAGAAGATTTAATAACTTCAATTACATTTTTATCATTATCATCATATTAAAAAAACATTAGTTTTTGAGTCATACTATAAAGTTACATTTAATAGATAAAAATTAAATATTTTTTAACATTAAAAAATAAAACATAAGTAAATGAATGAATTTGAAATGAGAAAAATGATGTACAAAAGTAATTGATACAAATCCTCATGTAATTTCATTTTAAAAAAATGAAAAACGTCTTTTAATTTATATAATTTTAAAATAATAGTATTTTTATTTCATTTCAAATAAAATGAATGATATTCATGGAAAATTAAAAATTAATCAAAAATATTTACATAAACTAAACCCAACATAAAATCATTAAAATATTGAGTTAGAAGATGCTAATTTGGTATCTAGTTTAGAAACTGTACTTTAGTACTCTGAGTTTGACAATATTTTTCTAAATTTGGGTAATCCTAGTAACATTTATGTTCCTTTATTGGGTCATTCGAGTGGTCTAATTTAAAAAATTTAAAGTAATTGGGTATTTAATTTCATTATTTTTTAGAATTACATACTAATGTTTTATTGAGTTTTGGGTGAATTAGATTAATAAAATGTTTTTTTATAAACACATGTTATGCTTATGGAGTTATCACTAATAGAAATGATATTTTTTGAAAAAAAATTAGATTTACCTTGAAATGTTTTTGGATATTTCAAAAATATCTTATGAAATTTATAGAAGTATAGAGGTACAATGTTTGTTGATGGATATCCTCTAGTTCATTTTGGTTAATTGGAAACTTCGTGATTTAGGTTTTTATGGATGCGATTTCACATAGTCAAACATTCAAGAAGGGTTTGAGTGTATTTTTAATATTTTTATAGGGTGGTGTGAACTCTAAATTCAAGGGCCTTTTTTAGGAGTGAAATATGTTCCTCTATAGTATTGGTATTATCAGAATACATTATTTAATGTGAATTGGGAAGGTGTAAGAAGTTTAGTGGTCTGTTGATAAAGATTTAGGTTTAATAGTTTTTGTGTATGTTATAATGATTATGGGGAAGTGGTCTAAAACAAATATAGGGGTAATCATTTTCTTCTGTTGTTTGGTCGATTGGAGCAGTTTATTCAGGATGAAAGAATAAAACTGGAATGGTTGAATTTATTTATGGTTTTAAATGCGAAAACAAATTTATTAAAGGTATAAACTTTAAAAAAACTCATCCTTATGTGGGTGCTAGTAATTGTTTGGTTTTTATAGTTCTGGAAATTAATTATTTATTGAATCCATATGTGTGAAAGGATATATTATAGTGATAGTGAGAATAGAAACCCTCTAGATTAAAGAAGGTGGTAATAATAATTGGTTTTCCAATATTAAAGGGGAAATGTAAAAAAAAATTATTAAGGGACTAAAATTTGGGTATATGGTTGGGTATGGGAGACCTAATAATTTAGAAAATTTGTGGTCAAACATTTCTCCCATGGTTTTTATTCAAGTAATCTTGAGATCCTGCAATTAGTGTTATAATTTATGAATAATATAATATTTATTAAAATTAATTATGATTTTATATTAATTAATTAGAAAACTAAGTATGTGTATCTATTTTTTAGTTTACCCTTCAAAGGAGACTATCCCAAATAGTATTTTTATACCTCCTTTTCTGAAAAAAAAAAATTATCACAATTCTAGTCATTATCAATCATAATTTATAAATAATATTTATAAACTAGATTCCTATTTTTCAAATTTTAATAATACTGACTTTATTTTAATTATTATGGATAAGTTTCAATCCTCAATGGATCATTTGAAAAGTATTTTTATGTAATTTTATTTAAAAAATACTTTCTAAAACTATTGTCAATCATTGAAGAAACAAATTTTAAATAATTTCACATAGAAATTATTCTTTTTGTAACACCCTCAGTTTTTATGAAACTTTTTTTTGAATAAATTAAATATATTTTATGTCTTTTATTATATTCTACACCATGTTTATCATTAAATGCATGAAATACTAGCTTATTTTGCTTTAAACCCAACACCCAGTTTCTTCAAAAAAAAATCATTTAATTATTATACTTATTTAAAAAAGACAATTATAATATGGAAGTTATAATGGAAGAATTAACCAGATTAACTTAATTATGAAATTATTTTTTACATATAATTCTTTTACTAATTAATTATAAATGAATGTAATAGATTTTTTTAAAATAAAAAAGAAATTTTTTTCTGAAAAAAATTATTAAAATGTGAACAGGTGTGTTTTATACAAATAAATAATCAAATAAATATTTATGAATTATATTAATATATAATATATTAAATCCAATTTTTTAACACTCATGTTATGTGTTTTCTAAACACGATGTAAGAACAAATCCAATTTTTTATATAAAAGAAATATTTTTATAAAAATACAATTTTTTAACCCTTTGATCATGAACTTGATGGAAATCTATATTTGGAAAAAATATAAATTATATTTGTAAAATTAAACTTCTTATTTTAAATATAATTAAAAAATTTACATTGATTTAAATTTTGATTTTTTATGGTTAGTTTCATGTTTTGATGAATAGTGAAAATATTGAATTTTAATTGAAAGTGGATTTTTCATCGAAATAATTTATATTTATACATAATATATTTTATTGGGATTAAAGTATAATTATGTAATATATTTATCATTTAATCAAATTTAGTTTATTTGAATCAATTTCACATTGAATATGGATATTAAAACATTTCAATCTCTGGGATGATTTCACTTTAAAAACTTGTTTTCTCATTATATCAACTGGATTAATTTAAAATTATTTTTTGAAATTTTTGTGTTTGGAATTATGAAAAATGGATTCCTTATTTTTAATAATAAGGTCTGAATTTATTAAATAGTTTTTTTTATTTTTGGGAAATATGACTAGTAACGTTGATAATATTTATTACCATAGTGAAGGGAAAAATTAGGTAATTTATGTTTAAAATAAAGTGATAAGGACATTAAAATGACTCTAAAACTTTCCAAAATAGTATTTGATGAATTTTATTTTTCTATTAGCACATAAGGATATAAATTGAAAATTTTAATGGACACTATTCCCAAAAAATGACATGGATATTATTAAAATAAAGAGAGTGAAAAATTAACACACTTTAACTTTCAATAATTAAAATATTTTTAATATGGATTTAAATACAAGATATTCTCAAAATTATATATCCTTTTGAAATATAAAATGTTTATTTACATCATCGAAATTTGTTTTTAATTTTTATTGAAAACATAATTATCAATAATAATAACAAAATAATTATTCTATAATTATTAAATTAATTAAATAGCTCATTAAATTATATTAGAAATATTAAAATAAAAAATATATTATTTAATTAATGTTATAGAATTATTTTATAGGTTAATATGTCTTTTTAGTGGTTTACTAAATAAAATTTTTTGAATTTATCATGTGATATATGCTCTAAAGTATCATTTCCTAGAAATTTATGTCCCAATTGACACTTTATAATTAAACATTACATCATTTTTATATTGAAAAATTTATCAACAAAGTTAAAAAAATGTCTTAACTAAGGGTTAATCAAAATAATTAGGTTTAAAATAACACTAATATTGTGTCAAATATATTGGTTAATAATATTACAGAATTTTGATATCTTATGTTATAATAAATGTAAATTTGGTTTTATTTTTATTGACATTTTATTTATTATAAATTCATCTTTTTAGAAATTCCAAAAGTGCATCTCCCCTCTCTTATAAAAGGGGTCATCTTCTTATATTTTAGTCATACTTAATAACCTTTTTTGTTCTAAAAATCTATATCAAAATATCAATAAATATTTCCTCCCTTCATCCTAGAATCCTTAATTTAGATACATGGTCAACCAAAGAAGTCCTTTTGTGAAAATCAAAAGTAGATACCCAAAGAAGAGGTAACGTTCAACAATGAACATTTTGGTTTTATTTATTCCTTATACCCATTAATTATTTTTATTTAATCATTATATAATATCCTAAGTATCCTAAATATACTAATATTTTGTTATATTATGGTATATTCCTATACACACACACACACACTTCCATGAAATGGGATACGCAATCATCATCTGTGTGTATAGAGGACTACCGCCTCTTCAACCGATATCACTCGTTCTTCAATTTTCAAAATTAAACGTTTGAAATAATAGTGGAACTTATGTTTTTATATGATATATAATATATATATGATTTATTTATTCATATTTAATTATATACAACACATAACGTCATAATTGTTTTTTATGGAAATATGATAACATTGTTTTTGGTCGTGTGGACAACCACCTCCTCAAAACGATGTGATTTATTAACACTTTACATAGAATGTATTAATGATGGTTTTAGTGAGATTATATTATATTTTTTAAATAATATTGTTACTTTAATGATATTATAAATACACACACACACATATATATATATATATATATATATATTTCATTTACTTTCTTTATTTCAATATGGCATAAAAAGGAAGCAGCATTCATGCATACGTATGGTCTACTGTCTATGTGAGCGTTGTATTTAGTTTTCCTTTTATATATTTTATAAATAACCATAAATAAAGATTTAATGAATATATATGATATTTATTTAATGGTTATCATTCTTTAGATAATGAAATCAGGGTCTAATTATGATTACCAAGAATAACAAGTCAAGACATGTACGAGAAACATAGTGGATATTACAAGAAACATAACATAAACATTGAATTATTATTAAGCAGGTAATATAAAGTTACATATAAATAATTTATGGTATTATATAAATTAATATGGTTTTGTAATGGATTTATAATAAACTTTTATATATTATATAGTAGGTTTTAATTAGTATGATAAGATTCAAGATATATGGTAAGAGGATTTCAAATATCACTTTATTTTAGTGAGAAATATTCCATATTCCCTAAAATTATTCTTTTTTTATGTTTATATAAAACCCATGAATAAATAATATGAATATTATCCATAAATATTTGAGTATTTATATATCAATTTTAAAAAATCTCTTTCATGGATTTTACGGTTCAAAAGTTACCAAATCAGTAAGAAATTTTTTTCTCAATTTTCCTTCTTTAAGAAAGATGTTATGTTTTGCATCTATATTAATTTATGAGGTGTATATAATTACAATTTAAATTTTTTATCATGAATCTCATTATTTCCATTATATTATAAGTTTCATGTAATTCATTCATTATTCAGTCAGAAATCTGTGTTCCTTAAAATCAATTTTATAAAAATGTTTTAATATAATTTTCAAGATCTTATATAATTTTCATAAAAGAGTATTTTAAAAATGTTTAAAAAGATTTTAAAATATTGATTTATAATTTTTTAAGGTTGTTTTCAGTGAATAATGTATTCTAATTTTTTATTGTTAATTTCTTTCATAGAGGAATGGATATTTTTGTCAAGAGTTATTTAAAATAATCTTTCAAAATAATTTTCCATCTAAAACAATGATATTTGATGTTACTTATGTTTAATTGGGGATATTATAAGATGAAACCATTCTCATCCTTTCTCTGAATGGTTTATTCTTATGATGGGTTGTTACTTAGTAATTTTTTTCGTTTTTATGACTTCTGTTATGATGAAATGTTAATGCAACCCAGTTTTTATGGGTTCTGATATGATCTATGTTTTTTATGGCACACATATTTATGGTTTTAATTATGTGATATGGGGGACCTATATCTCCAATAAATTAATTTTTAAATATTTATATATCATTAAATAATTATGGGTACAATTAAATGGGTTTGATCCACTATAAATGATGGGTAAACCCGATCCATAATGGGAATATGGGTAAACCCGATCCACTACGGGAATATGGGGAAACTCAATCCCTTGCAAGGAAAGAACTATGATTGGGAATTGTGGTGTGTCCTTCCCTATATGTTTAGTCCCAATGAACTTCCATTTTATGTTTTTTAAATACTTCTTGACTAATAGGGAATGGTATTACTTTTTTTGTGTCTGCTAAAAATTTTATGTCTTACACTTATGTTATGATTTCTGGGCATATACTGTTGATATCCTCATGATTAAAGTTTTATGAAATGCTATTATTTATGTCATTACTCATGTATATTATATTTTATATGAATGGTATGATTTTTTAATGATAATCTCATGTTCTTATACCCTTATGTGTATGATTGTTCTTACGTATAAACCTTTCTTACCCTTACTGAGTATATGAGGTCACTTGTTTTTTATGTTTTCTTTTCCATATGATATAAATAAATGTTTTAGGAAGATTTAATAAATGGGATGAATTTTGTTGGAATCATTGATGAGATTTCACTAGAAAAAGTATTTTATTTTCCATGTTTCCAAAGGCACTAAAATAATATGGAATTTTGGCATGTGTTTGTGTAATTTATTAAATGTTCCACAAAAATTATTTATCATCTAGGGAGAGATTATTGGGTCATTATAGTTGGTATCAAATAAAAGTTTTAGTAAACCTTTCGAAAGTCATATTATAAAACATTAGTGGGATCCCTATGGATATATCTATAGAGATTTCTAGGGATGTCTCTAAGGATAAGTATAAGTATATGTTACAGTCCTAGAGTTTTCGTAATAATAATTTATAACATGTGATTAAACCTAATGTGTCATTTATTGAAATATTATTAGAAATTTCCACTAATTATGTGGTTATACCACTTTGTCGAGTGTCTTTTACACTATAATTTCTATTTTTAGTCAATGGATTCAACCTGAAAAAACTATTTTAAAGATGAATGTGTTGGGAAATGAAATGATTTCCTTCCTGGAAGACTGAATATCATAGGGGTAGGAATGAAAAATATTATTTCTATATGCACAAAACTTTTTCAATATTTGAATCATTTCAAACATCCAAATTAGAAATGTAGGGAACAACTTTATATTGAGTCCCTCGTGAGGAAGCACCCACCTTCTTTTAGTGGGTCTTCTGATCCACTAGTGGATAAGAATTGGATTAGTAGGACTGAAAATATATTTTTAGTTCTATAATTTTAATTACATAATAAATTCATTTTAGATTTATATCTTTTATAATGTGAGGTATATTAATAGTGAAATATTTTCATGAATATGAGGTAACGGGATGAAATTAACTATATTGAATGTGATTAGTACAATAAATTATTTTTCAATAAGTATTTTCCTCGTATTCTTCATTCAAAAATGGAAAAGGAATTCCTTATGTCAAATAAAAAGGATGGTGAATTTTTGGTAACTTATAAATAAAATTATACAATACATGTGAGGTACGCTTCTAGAATTATCATCCAATTGGAAAGTAATGTTGATCGATTTTTCAGTGGCCTAAAAAATGTCTTTGAGGGTGTTATCCAAAAAGGGCTTTATTAGTTATGCAAAAATAATTTGATGTTCCTTCTAGATAGAAATATTTGTTGGAGTTACATTACAATATCATGATTTTTGACAAGAAAAGGTAGATTGACTTTAACAAAAAAAATATAATCACCTTGTAGGAAAGGAGATTAGTTTTCCTTTATTTTCAAAGTGTGGGAAAAAGTATGGTGGAGATTGTCTTAAGGGGATTGGTAAATGTTTCAAGTGTGAAATGGTAGATCATCTAGAAAAATAATGCCTATGTAATGGGAAAAAGTTATCTAATGATGATAATAGAGATAAGGCTACATATAATAAACCCCACATGCTTCAATAATTTATGTGTATGGAAAATGTGAATTATACTAATAAATACCAAAATCAATGTGTTAATGGTAAAGGTCGACATCAGAAACTTATTAAATCAAAATACAAAGGGAAATATCATGTTATCACTATTGGAAATGTAGTGTATAACAAATTAGTGGTGGAATTATTGAGTATTTATGGAATTTAATTAAACAATATTGTAATACAAGTACTTTTATGGTATTTTGGAAAGATGAAACATCAATATATTTGTCCAATGTAGTTTTTCAATAATAATTTAAGAACATATGATCATTGTAACTATTCACTATGAAAACTAATTTAGGTGGTAAGGTGATATCTTTAGAAAACAAATGATTAAGTGAAGGATAACCCTTAATATATATATATATATAAGGTGTTGGGATAATGAAATATAGAGATGTTTTATTGTTATAAAATAAATGGGATTATATTGATGATCATGGTGCTAATAAGTTTACAAGGTTGTTTATGATATCTTAGATTGATTTTATTGAATTTTTTGATTTATGTTCTGATGATGGATTTAATTTTTGAAATAAAGCATGTTTTCACTGAGGTTTTATAGTAATTTAGGTTATTACCATGTTTCAATAGAAAACATTATAATGGTATTTTAATATTTGGTATGTGATAATTAAGAGTTGTATCATGTTTTTTAGGGATAAATTCCATGTTTATTGACCTTATTTAAAATTTATTGGATTTTAGCCTTTTGTAAGTTTCATAAGGGTAACTATTTTTGAAATTGTTTATGTCAACATTTTGATGAGGTTTTAGAGATTGATTTTCGATTTATGAATATTTGATAACAAGTGTTGATCATTTCTTTGTGATGATAACTAGAGATATAAATAATGACTTATCATCTCATTATAGATATTATGATCCACTAGTTATTTAGACATTAAAATTTCAACCACATTTCATAGATTTATAGATGAAGCGTAAATTAATCACGACACAACTAATAGATGATATTATTCTTACATATTGGAATGAAATCTAGTAAATATATATTATTGTGATAATTATAAACTTTAGGAAAAGTATCTTGAAATGAAAATTTAATCCTAGTACCTTTATTTTTTATGAATCAAATGGTCCCTTATATAATCACATATTTATCATTATGTAATGATTTAGTTTATAATGACCATTTTCTCTATCACTCCCCCTTGGAACATGATAGTTCCCTTTCTCTTGCATGTCAATGTTTTCACATTCCCCTCCCCCTCATTATGTGGTGATCTTTTCCTTCTATGTTTACTCTATTTAACAGTAATTTTTCTATATTTTTTATGATATGGGTCTTCCACAAAGAAATTCTTAGACATCAAACTTTTATTTTTGAATTGAAATTTAAAATTGAAAAGATGTTATTTAATTTTTAAATTATTGATTATATTGGAATGGTATCCAATCCATTGATACTTCCACTAGATATAACTCATTTCCATGATGTGTTCCATGTATGTATTCTGAGGAAGTAAAACCTTATCATTCACATATACTATACTCAAAGTTCATACCTATTGAGAAAGATCCTTATTATTAATAAAAATGGGTAGAAATTTTGAATCAAAAAGATAATGTCATACAAAAAAGGCCACTCTCCTAGTAAATTTTTTGTGGAGAAAACTACCGGTTTAAAGAATTTGTGTCGTAACTTGAGGATATGATGAGGTATAAGGGTCACCATTTGTTTGAATTAGAATGATGAATTTCGAGGAGGAAATTCATTTTAATAAGGTATTATGTAATTACATGATTTTTTATGAACCTTTTTTCTAAATAATTTATTTTATTTTATTTCTTGTGTTATAGGCTACGCCAATTTAAGCTTGCGCTACATAAAACATTGGCTTATATTGCTTTACATGGAACACTAAGATTCTACAAAACATTATTTTAGTATTATACCTATTTAAACTAGAAAATTATGTTTTGGACATTATAATTGAAGATATGAATAGGTTTAACTAAATTATTAAAATATTGTTTACAAACAATTATTTGACCAATTAATTATAAATGATTGTAAAACACTTTTAAAAATAAAAAGAAATGTTTTTCTAAAAAATTATTTAAATGTTCACTAGTGTGTTTTGTATAAAAATAAATAATCAAAAAATATTTCTTAGTTATATTAATATATAATGTATTAAATATAATTTCTAACATTAATCATATTTATTTTCTAGACATGATATATTAAGAAATCCAGTTTTATACATAAAAGAAGCATTTTTCTAAAAAGATGGTTTTACAACCTTTTGATGATCCACTTATTATAAATCAAGTGTTTTGAACCTTTATTAATTATATTTGAAAAAATAAATGTCTTATTTGAAATTTTAATATCATAATTTACTTTTATAGAATATTTGGAATTTTTCTAACAAGTTCCATGTTTTGATGACTAATGAAAAATAGTGAATTTTAATTGAAAATAAATTTTAAATTGAAATAATTTATAGTGTAAAATTATATAATTGTTTGGTTTTAAAGTATAATTAGATAAAATATTTATCATTTAATACAATTTAGTTCATTGGAATTAAATTTAAATTATGTCTATATATAAAAATACTTCAATCATTTTGTGGTTTTCACATTAAAAACTTGTTTTCTCTTTCCATCAATGAGATTAATTTTAATTTATTTTCAAAAAATTATGTGTTTTGAATCATTAAAAATGGATTCTATATATGGAATCATTAGTTTCTATTTTATTAAATAGGTCCCTTTAATCTTTTTCCAATATGAATTGTAACTATGGTAATTTTTGTTACCATGGTAGAGGGAAATTTTGGAAATTTAAGTTAAAAATATAGATATAAGAACTATATAATGACCCTAAAACATTCCAAAACATTATTTTATGAATTTAATTCCACCCTAACACATATTTATATAAATTTAATTATTTTAAGGACACTTTTCCCTGAAACTTACATGGATATCATAAAAATCAATGGGAGTTAAAAAATGTCACACTCTTACCTTTAGTAACTCTAATAATTTTAATATGGGGTTAAATTGAATAAATGCACGAATATATATATTATTATGAAATATAAAATGTTTATCTATATCATAGAATGTTTTTTTAAAAATTTATGGAAGATATAAGTATCATAAATAATTGTAAAATGATATTAGAGTAATTATTCAATTAATGAAACAATCAATTAAATTATATTAAAAATAATAAAATAAATAAAATTGTAATTTATTACAGACTTATAATAATTTTACAGGTGAATAATACATATTAAGATTGTATTGAAAGAATTTTTTCTAATTTATCTTGTTTTATAGATTTTCTTATAGTACAAGTAATGAATAGTTTCAAAATTGAAACATAAGATATTTTTTGAAAATATATTTTATTAAATTATTTATAAATCATAAAAATGTTAAATAAGGAAAATTGAGATTATATATGGTCTAAAATATCACAAATTTTCCATTTATGGTCCAATTGAAAATTTATAATTAAAAAATGAATCCTTATAATATTGAAGAATTTGTTATGATAGTCAAAATTAAAATGGATTAACTGAGGGTTAATCAAAATGATTAGATTTAAAATAACAGCAAACATATATAAAATATAATTTTTCATGATATTAAAATATTATAATATATTATATTCAATAAAAAGGGAATATTCATGTATTTTGAATGAGATTTAATTTATTATAAATTAATCTTGTTAAATGATTTGAAAGTTCCCCTCCCCTCTCTTATAAAAGGGAACATCTTCTTCTCTTTTTTTATTACATAAAAACCAATTTTTCACCCAAATATTTCCAAATATAATCCCAACAACCCTAAATTAATTATATAATATTTAATTTGGTAGTAATGAAAACCAAATAAGTCCTTTTAGGAAAATCAATGAGAGATACCCAAAAATATGTAACGTTCATCAACAAACATTTTTGTTTCATTTATTACTTAAACCCCTTAAATTATTTTATTATGATTTTATAATAATAATAGTATACAAAATATAGTTATATTGTGTTATATTAAGGGTTATATGTTCACTCACACACACTTCCATCAAATGGTATTTTCAATCATCGTACTTGTTTACGGCAAATAATCGCTTCGTAAATTGATGTCAATTGTTCTTTCATTTTCACTTATAAAGGATATAAATTATGATGGAATTTATATTTTTATATGATATATATGATATTTATTATTTATTTATACTTTTTTAATCATTATATAATATAAACCTTTATAGTTTCATTTTATAGAAATACAAGAACTTCGTTTGTAGACTTGTGGACTACAACCTATTCAAAGTGATGTTCTTCGTTCACACATTACATAAAATATATTAAGGATGGGTTTAGTGAATTTATATGATATATATTAAATTTTAATTTTAATTTATGATATTTAATACACATATATATACATATATTTCATTATCTTTCTTTCCTTCAAAATGACTTGAAATGGAAGTAGTGTTCATTGTACGTACGGCCTACCGTCTCCATAAACGATTTATTTCTTTTTCTATTTATATCTTTTATAGATAATCGTAAATACATATATAATTAAAAAATATATTTACATATATATATATGGTATTTATATCAATTTTATAGTTATGTATATAATGAAATCATGGTCTAATAATTAGTACCGAGAGTAACAAGTCAAAACTTTTATGAGAAAAAGAGTGGATTTTACCCAAAACAAAACTTAACTTGTATTTGTTAATAAGAGGGTAATATAAAGTCACAAGTAAATAACATATGGTATTATATAAATTAATAATGTTATTTAATGTATTTATAATAAATATATATTTATTATATAGGAGGTTTTCATGAGTTTGATGAGAGTCAAGATATAAAGTAATGGGATTTCTAGTCTCATATTTTTTTTCTGTGAGACATATGATGTATTCACCATATTGTTTCTTTAGGATGGTGGATATAATACCCATGGATTTATTTTTTTTATTTTTATCATTAAATGTATGGGCATATACATTTCAATTTGATGATATCCCCTTCATTAGTTTTGTGGTTCTACAGTTAGAAAATCGGTAAGCTAATTTTGTCTCAATTTTCCTTCTTTAAGACACATGTTATGTTATGAACCTATATTATTTTATGAGGTGTAAATACTACCATTTAGAATTTTTTATAATTAATCTCCATTGTTTCATGATATTATAATTTTCATGTAATTTCATTCTTCATTCGATCAGAAATCCGTGTTCCTTCTAAACAAGTTTTCTAAAAAAAATTAAATGTGTTTTTTATGATATTATATTTATTTTCAAGGAAGAGTATTTAAAATATGTTTAAAATGGTTTTCAAATATTCTTTTTTAAATTTTCAGGGATATTTTAAATAATTTTTTTAATGTTTTATGATTTAAAATGTCTTTTTAGAGAAGAAAGGATATTTTTATTCAGAATATTTCCAAATGATCTTTAGAATTAATTTTCTTTCTAAAACAATGTTATTTGATTATAACATATGTTTTACTATGGATATAGTCAAAATATACCATTATTATTATTTATATGAATGGTTTCTTTTTTTTATGGATTGGAACTTATGACTTTTATTTCTTTTCCATGATTTATGTTATGATGAAATGTTTATAAAACCCATTTTTTTATGGGTTCTAATATGATTTATGTTTTTGTGGAACAAATACCTATGGTTTTAATTATGTAATGGGTAGCACCTTTATATCCCTACAATGAATTGGGTGAATATTTATGTCTCATGATATAATGATGGGTACAATTCAATCGGATTTATCTAGTATGGAAGATGGGGAAACCGAGTCCACTATAGAATGATAAAGAAACCTGGTCCCTTATAAGGAAAGGACAATGACTGGGGATGGTAGTGTCTCCCACCCAGTAGGTGATGTCCTAATGAAGTTACTTATAATGATTTTCCAATGTTCCTTGACTTATATGGAATGATATAACATGTTTATGTGTCGGCCATGAATTTTATTTCTTATACTTATGTATTTCATTCATGGCTTATACACTTTATTTCCTCATGATCCATGTCTTATGAAATGCCATTATTTATTCCATGACTCATTTATATGATATTTTATATGAAGTGTAATATTTCATAATGATAACATCATGTTATGATTCCATTATGTTCATGATTATTCTTACATGTCTCCCTTTAGTACCCTTATGGAGCATATGAGCTCACCCTTTTTTATGTTTTCTTTTCCCCATGTTAAAATTAAAGGTTTAAGGTAGGGGTAATAAAGGGGAATATTTTTTTGGGAATCATTGAAAATAATTCACCAAACTATAATTTTGTGTCCCAAGATTCCAAATTTACTAAAATAATATAGTCTTTGGGTGTGTGTTTTTGTAATGTATGAAATGTTCTTCCAAAAAGATATAATATCCATTTATGAGAATCATGGGTTGTTATGCTTTTATTGTAGGTAAATATATTAAAGATAATTTTTTGGTTTACTTTTAATAATTACATAATTTTATGAATATTTGTAAAGCTAATTGAGGTTAATGGCTCTTAATCAGGACTTAAGAAAACATTACGAGAGTGTAGAATGTTTTTTTGGATAATTTCCTATGTATTATAGGGTTTAGTGATTGGTTCATTTATCTTATGATATATAGTATTTTTTGTATTTTACCTTTATTATTTATGGGTGGGTATATGGACATATGAAGTCTTCATGGGATATTCAATATGGGGATCTTTTTTTATTGTATTTATTTTTTATTTGTATCTAGGATCTCAACTCATTATTTGAGTGTACTCAAAAAATATGTGATTTAAACGGAGTTAAAATTTCTCAATCAGACTTTATTATTTTGAATAAATTTTTTATTGGTAATTCAATAATTTTTTTATTATCATTTATTATTTATTATAGAGATATTATAGGTATTTTATACTAATGTTAAAAAAGTTATTTCAAATGAATTATTTTTATAAGTCATACTCTCTTTTTTAGCCGCAATACTTCATCATATATTATTAAAAATGTTTTTGGTTTGGTGGGGATTCAAGAGGTTATTTCTAACAATTCATTTACAAATAATATTAATTAAGGAATTATTATTTTATTGATTGTGTATTTTTTATAATTTTTGAATAAGACTATATGATTTTTTTGTTCCAATTAAGTGGTGGTTTTTTTATTCAAATTGGAATTTTAGTTTTTATGGATGGATTATTATGGGGTTTGTACTATGTTTGAGTCTTGATGGAGGTTTTGGATTTTAAAGTACCTGTAAAGATTTTTCACAAGTATTTTTCAACTACATGTTACACCAAGTACCCACTATATTGGATAGAGGATTGGAGGCCTGAGGGTACCACTGGGTACTAGGTATGTTAGTTTTTTGTATTTTTAGTGATGTAAATTGATAAATTTTTATCACCATAATTTTATTTCCTTAAATATTCCTCTAGTAATTTCAATCTACTTCATCTAGTTAAGGGTCCCTCCTTGGATCCCTTTAGTCTTCTACCTCTCTCTTATCAAAGGGATGCTTTCATGTCAGATCTTTGGTAAGCCTCCTACTCTTCATTTGTCTTCCATTTTATTTTCGTGTATTATAATATAAATAAATGGATTAGAAATATTTAGTTTAATATCACTATAAAATGGTGTTATTCACCCTAAATCATAGTGTTTTCTCTTATTTTACTTTACAGAAAGCTTGTTTTGGTTTATTTCTCATCGTTCATAAAAATTTTTATTGATTGCAATTGATTATTGGATTCCATTAGGTTTTCATAGATTTTATGGTATATTTTAGGGGATGTTATATTTGGAAGTCATTTGAGGATTTATTTTATCATACAGTTTTGGAAAATTTTAGAATTTAATTTCCTTGGTTTTGTATTGTATTTATTTATGTTGGTTATGGAAATTCATTCATTTTGTTTCTTCAATATGGAATATAGTTTGATAATTTATACCAGGCTATTTTTGATTTTTTGGAATTTAAAATCTAACATTTGGTATTGGAAAGTGGTCTCGGCTCATTAATAGATTCTCAGGATATGCCTGAAACATGTATGCATTTAGTTTTTCATTAATTAATAAAGTATAAAAATTATATTTTAATGATATAAAGGAATGGTTTTCAATGATATTTTTATATAATGGATTATTTTTTTCAATGGAGGTTGTTTAGAACTATCTAATGAAAATTAGTTCCCTATAGTAAATGTTGTGATCCTTACCTAATAGGGTTATATTTTTTAATCCTTACTAGCCTTGAAATTTATTGTCAAATTTCCCTTGGTATATATGTTGGGTAATCCATGCTCTTTCTATTTCATGAAACCCTATATTTAGAAAGTTTTATTCCACTTAATTGACATTAAATAGGGTATGTAAAATAAATCCTTAGTTATTCATTAGTCTCAATCCATATTGAGGTATAATTGCGAGTTAGGAGTCTTTCCTTAGTTATAACATTATTAGTTTGTTAATACATAACATAGGTTCACTTCCATGAGTACCAACCATAATCTATCATTGTAATAAAATATTATGACTTAAACTAAAATAAGTTATTAATCAAAGAACCAAATTTAACCTATGGTTAAGATATTTTCTCTATGCTGTTCTAGTTAATGGGTTTACATGGTGGGATAAAATGATTTCACATGAAAAGAATACATTTTTATTTATTCATACTCTTGAACATGATGGATACCATAGTTTTTATATGGTTTAAATGTATTCTATGTTTTATGATTTGTTTTGAAATGCTTTATTTTGGGAAATAATTTCTTAATTGAATTATTCTATTTATTCATTTATTTCATCTTCTAAATGTTTTAGTAAAATATGTTATCAATGCTAGTATGTTTCCTCTTTTTGTAATTTCATTCTTAAAAAATAATAATTTATATAAAGTGTCATATTTTAGTAATAATTGTATAAGGGGTTATAAAGTGGAACCGCAAACCTATAAAATTATAAAATAAAGTTCTATACAAACTTCTGCATCATGCTATTGGATATGAATTTATCTTGTGGTTTTGGACACCATCACAAGTATTATTTAGTTTAGATTAATGATTATTCTATGGACACCACATAAATATTATATTAATAATCTAATTATTTATCTATTTTTTATCTTCTTAGTAATTCTCACGGGTCAACTATTTCATGCCCATGTGGTTCTATTGGACTGAATCTATCTTGATTAGCCATTGAATTTTTGTTTCTTATTTATTGGAGTAGTGTACTATTTAATGACTATTTGGAAACTTTAACTATATTCTTATACTGGTTTACTTATCTTGTCATGGTTGTAATCAATATTTGTTATTTTCAAGATTTCACCATATGATGGATGCAAATTGTGACCATAGCTATGGTTTTACTATATTGATCATGTTGTTTATTTATAATTCTTTACAATTCTGTTTTTTATTTCCTATAATGTTGTTTTAACACATGTAATGATTCTTTTAAATCATGGTCACTTATTAATTAATGAGCATATATTTCTTGGACATAGTATATTTTCGGTATAGATCACTTAGGAAGGTCCACTAGCTAGTGATGTGCAGGTTAAACACATGAGATGGTTTGTTATACCTTGACTAGGTATATAGGTTGATGGTTTTATATGGGTTCATGTCTCCCTAACTCATTCTTGGGATAGGAAACAAGATTTTCGTAACATTTTCCAACATTCCCTTTCACTTATGATGAGTTACAAAGGCCATAGTATCTTTTTTACATGTCTACTCATATGTGTGGGTGTATATGTATACATGTGTGAACTATTCATAGGAACAAATATTTTTTCCCATTTTGAATAAATCATATTATCATCTCAGACTCTGAGCTAAGTCTCAAAGAAGGTAGTGTAGGTCTATACCCTCCCAATATAGGGGTTATTAGTTATAGTTGATATTTATGTATGTATTTATTCTCTACAGATTTACTATGCTACAATTATTATTCAAATATAAAATAGTTATATCATATATGTACACAAATTTTTATACATGTTCATGTGTATTCCTTTTATATCGTTTTTATTTTCAGACTTCATTGGTGGTTCCCTACTTAGCATTTTTTTCACACACCCCACATGAACACCTCAGTGGACATGAAACCTATATTTTAATTATTTTTAGGAACCTATAAGTACACTATTATCTAGGGAGATTCTTGGATAATTGCTTTTACATGAGTTGGGGTAGTTTAATATGTATAATTATATTAGTGTTTATGGTATGGAAGTTAGAGGTTGTGTTTGTATCTTCAATTGTTCTACTTAGTTTTTTCTTTTTCTTATGCCCTGTTTGTCTTGGAATATATTCAATCATGTGTATAAATTATATGTTACATGTTTTTTGTTCTAATATAAATTATTATAGATAATTATAGTCATTTTTCATTCTTATATACTCCATTATAACATGTTTGGATTCATATTATATTTTTTGAATGTCTAAGTAAACGATGATTCATGTCAAATTCTTGGTATAATTCATTCACTACTTATAACCAAAGTGGGTAAATCAATCCCTAACTATTTATGTAGACTCGATACATCATTCACCAACCCCTAGGGATTTGGGAGTGCATTTAGGGTAGTATCACAATGATTTAGATACCATATGGGTGTCTAGGTTAGTGTCACTACATTAAACAGAATTAAAAATATTTACAGATGAATCCTATTATTGGGTATTCATTCACTGTATAATTTTTAACAATCAAATAGAAGGTGATATATAGGTTATAAGGTTATAAAGATAGAATATTATCTAAATTATACAAACTTTTTATTATTAATAAGATTTATTTTCCCTTACACATATTTTTTATGAGTTTTTTCATATTCAAATATTAGTTTGAAACGTTTTGAATTCACTTATTGTAAGATATTTTTATAGTGTAGATCCTACAAAAGGTGGATTTTTTATTTATATGGGGATGATTTTTTTGAGGGTAAAGATAAATAGAGATTACATTTTATGGTCCTTAAGGGTCTTAATTTTATTATGTTGGTAAAACAAGTGGAATATTCTTCATAATCCACATTCTATTTGCATATTAGCTCTTTATAGTAATTATGTTACCAAAGGTTCTTCTTTGTCTACTAAATTATGAAATTTATCATATGTCTTTAAATGCCCCTTATAGGCTCACATTATTCTTCAGTAGGGATTGATATGGAGAGTTTGTTTTGGAAATGATATTTCTTCTATGTAGATCCTTAGTTTCCTATAATAGATTTTTTCATAATACCATGAAGGGGGAATACATATATCAATTTAAGAGTGTGTGATCAATTAATTTATAGAAAAGGGATGGAATTTCCATCTCGTTAGAGGTATTTTTAGCTCACAAATCTATTAAAATTTTCAAAATTCCTTAATATTATATTAGTGTTCAAGACTACCATATATGTGTATCTGGTGATTTTAAACATATTTCTAAATGATTATAATATATTTTGGAATCAAATTTCCTATAGTGATATTTTCCGGGGCTTTGAGTTATTCTACCACGTTATATTTTTCCAACCATTGGAAAACAAATTGGGGATGAAAGTGACTAGAAAGATTTTAATTTTTGTTTGTAGTTTTTTTATGTAATATTTTATTCAATGAATATTTTTGAAGTTAAACAAGGTTTTTAGGTTCATTGAAAATTATTTTTATGGGGTATCTTTTAAATTAAATCATTTTTTTGGTTCTTCCCTTGATATATTGATACATGAGGTAGGAATTGAATTATTTCAACTCCTTTCCCAAACATTGGTATTTATGATATATTTAAATCTTTTATTCCAATGTAATTAGAATTATATTGAATCTTTTTGTATGGTTTCTTAGTAAATTTGGAATTATCGATATAAATAATAATTTTTTGGCACTAAGAAGTCTATAGATAATCCTTTTCTTAGGATTTACATGTTTTTAGAGATATAATATAAATTCCCTATATCAAAGAGTAAAATAAATATATGTCATATGGTACGATATTTATCATCCTAAATAATATCATATTACAATGTGAATGGAATATCATAAATCATGTTATATTTATAACATGCCACTACTAAATGAATGATAAGTTTTATCAATCAGGAATCTTCCATTATTATCTATAATTGATCAAATTTTTCATAATATAAAACAAATGGGAGAATAAAAGTTTTTATTTAAATATGAAATGTATGATTGACCAAATAATTAATTCATAAGTTATATGAAATATGATTTAATTAAAATAATTTGGGGATTGTCCTTGACATATATAGTGTTCGATTGAATTTTTAAATCATGATTAATTTTAAATCCATACTTCCAATCCAAGAGCTCACTAGATCTCATTACTTTTCATTATGAGACACAACAATAACATGGATAAGAGAAGAATCTTATGTGAAAATTAGGTGATTCATATCAACCCACAGATACACTAAAGAGGAGGGATATTGTCTGTTTTTTCTTAGTGATATTTATTAGACCATTGTGATGAATAATGTATGTGAATATCTTCTATGTAATGTACACACAATGTTTTTATTTTTAGTTTATTCAATGTTTTGGTTTCATTCATGGTTTATCTAGATATTTTTTTTATTTTTATACTATATTTAATAATTGTTATTGTATTTTTAGAAACCAATCAGTGGTATCAAGGATCCACATGTTGTTTGACTCTTGAAATCATGTTAAAAATAATGAATAATGGATATTATATAATTTTCATATTCATTATCAAAAAATATGATTAATATTTGGTTTTGTGTATTGGTGTATGATAGTGGATATCATAATCTACAATTGAGTTGTACCTTATGATATATAATATCATTGGTGGCATCACAGTTTAGTTCCATTTTTTGGACATATCATAGTGTCATAGAATATTATGGTGAAAAAGTGATGTCTAAAAATAGAATATCATATCACTAATATTATATAAAATATATGTCATAATGAATGACATCTTGGTGTCATTGGTTAATCTCGTTCAAACTACTATGAATTATGATAAAAACTACATAATATTTTCACCATTTTTATATTATGCTTTTAAAGTGGAACATGATTTTTTCTTCCATAGATCCCCACATTTTGTTGGTTTCTCTTACACAATCCATCACTGTATGGGGTTAATGTCACTTTTGATAGGCCTATGGAAGTCATCTGCACTATGTTTTTCTTACACAAGTCTTATATTAAATATTGTAACGTATGATAGATAGCACTCAAATATCCTACCATATACAAATTATCATGTCTCGTGATATATTAGTATCATTAAAATGGATATGTAAGAAAATTTTATTCTTTCTAGTTTTCAATTATGAATTGATTGAAATAATTTTTAAATTGTTTATAAATTATAGAAAAGTTATGTTCTTATATTTATCTAACTTAAAAATGTTTGTAAAAATTAATTAACTTTAAAATACTCATAATTAATAAAATAAATGATTTTATAAAATTTATTATATAAATATTCAATAATATTAAATATTAATTTTGAAATAATTTTTTAAATTATGTGGAATGAATTTTATTTTAGACATTAAATGTTTATATTGAAATTATGTGTATAATTTATAATTTTTTTATAAATAATAAATAAATGAAAAAAATGTAAAGAGTTTATATTTAAATTATGAATTGATAGTAATTATTTAATTTGAATTATTCTAATTAAATTACCATATTTGAAAAAATATTTATCTGTATGAAAATGGGTTTTGATAATTGATATGAATATGGTTTAAATAAAGTTAAATATTTGATACTTTGATTATTTACATGATATATGAGTAATTCATATATATATATATTATAATTCAGATATTATATATTTATGTATATTTCTAAACAATGAATAATGTGAAGGTGTTTATATTTGGATATAAATACAAAGTGTTTATTTTAATTTAATTATGGAATGTCTCTATTTCATTTCTAAATTATAAAATTTTTATTACAACATTAATGTATTAATTGTTAATATGTTTTTTATTTCATGTTTAAATATATGGCTTTTTAATTTATTTAGTCTATTACCTTCTTTATTCATTAATATAGTTTTTATATTATGAATATGATTGTATTATTTAATTTAAATTGTTCAAATTATTCTATAAATTCGTATTAATTCATTTAAGGAGTTACATGCTATGTATGATAAATTATTTACATTTTTTCTACCTTAACGTTTTATTTTATTAGGTTATGAGATTAAATTTAATTATGGATTATAGTTTATACATATTAGGTGTTAGAATCATGATGGGATTGAGGTATATCTTCCGTACAGTATCTTTTGGTAGAGATATGTTGGGTCAGACTAATCCTAGGCCTAGAGGTTTATGTATCATCTAGAAAAGTGAGGGTCATCTATATGTCACTCCTAGAGGAGAAATTCCCTAAATCCCAAGCATGTATGTTGTGTTATAACCTATATTTTATAGTATTATATACTTATGTATTATGTTATGATATATACAATCCAAATTCATATCATGTTCTTTGGTTTAAGAATATCATAATGATCAATATATGATATTTTTCAACTTCATTGGTTATATCACATTGTATGATATAATTATATGGTGATGTTGTGATAATCATTTTATACAAATAAAAAAACATCATATTCAAAAGTTAATGTTTTAACATCTGAATCATTAGACATATAAGCTATCATTAAGGGTTTCGTAAGATAAAATGAATGGGATGATGAATTGGTTGAGGGTTAAAAAGATTTGTAATAAAATTTGTTTACTTTTAACTTATGAGTAAATCTATACACACTGGAGGATTATCCTTAAGGGATTATAAAATGAGGTCGTAACCATGGGGATTTCTATGTGATATAAGAGATATATATATATATCTATTTATCTCCCTTCTTAGAATATCTATCTCCTTTAACCTTTTCATGGAGTGGAACTAGCATCTCATAGGTCATAAAGAGAATCCCACCAATACAATCAGTCATTCACATCATCTTGTGGATACATCCTAGAGGTCTGATTGTTTTAGCTACCTCTAATGGAACTTCATCAAATATATTAATTTCTGGAAATAATTGAGGCATTGTTTATGGTATGAAAGTGTTCTTAATTTTAGTTTGAACATAGATTCAGTTTCTATATATGGTATAACTATTTTATTATATTTTATGAGTTTTTTCAACATTCATTAAGTGTAAATCAATCCATAGAATCCTATAAGTGGTATTTGAGTTTTACTTTGATTAATGATTCATGAAATCATATTCAAAAATAATGAAACATGATATTTTATTATTATCATATTCCATATCATCAATAATGAATGGAATTTTGTTCTCTAGATCCTCTTATGATATGAAATATATTAAGTTTCATTATATTTATGTTTTACTATATGATATATTCCAGGCTATGACATGTTATAATCACTTTAGATTTATAGATATCATAGAATATAATATTAGATTTCTTTTCCAGTGATAGAATTATTTTATAAATGAAAAATAATGCATCACATCATATATATTTTATACAGGATATCATAAGAAGTTACAACCCATGTGTTGAAAGTTTTATGATATGTGGGCCTTATATAATGTGTTGGGATTATATTTGGTCACTAAGTTACTCATATATAGCTATTGGGGCATAGTGTAGGGATATATTATCAATCATAGAATATGATTAATATTGATGAATATTTTTACTTCTAGAACCCCCTCAATTATCAGATATGTTTCAATATATATAAATATCATTAAATATTTCATAATAATAATAATTTTCTTTAAAACATTTCAATTTATAATAAAATAAAATGGTCAATTAAATGTATATAAATCATATAAAAATTTATTATGTGGAATTTATCTAATTTATAATTTCATTAATTATAAAATGTTTATAATTAACTAATTAAATTTTTCTCAAAGATTTATTAAATATATATTCCATTATAATAATTTTATACTTTAAATAACCTTATTCTAAATTATATGGAATGACTTACAATTGGAATATAAAATTTTTATATGGAAATGGTAAGTGTAATTTATAAAGAGTTTATAAATTACATAATAAGGATAAAAATCTAAAGGATTTTATATTAGAATTTTTAATTTATAATAATTATTATTGATTTGAAATATTAAAATTAATAGACTTATTTGAGATATTTTTTAAACCATGTCAAAATAAATTATATATACTAATATAATCTGGGTTTAAATAATAATTATACGTTATATTTAGATTATAAAAATTGTTTACATAATATATTCAAGATATAAAATGTTTTTATGTCATATAATATCATATATTTGGACTAATTTTCATATAATGAATAATATGAAAGGTTCATATTAAAAATTAATATAAATTTTTTTATGTTTATTAGTTTATGGAATGCCCGTAATACATGTTAAATTATAATGATTTTATAATTGATTTATTTGTGAATTCTTAAAAGTTGTTTATCTCATGTTTAAATATATAAAAATTTATTTCATTTATTCCATGTTTTATTCATAGAGTTATTTTTTATTATTAAATAATATATTCTTTTTTTTAATTGTTAAAATACTTCAATAAATTTTCATGCATGTATCTGTGGAGTTATAATCTTGGTGTGTTAAATTATTTAATTTTCATCGACCTTTTTGGATTTTAATAGGATAGGAGATTGAATTAAGTAGGTTATTGTGATTTATACTAATAAGGTGTTATATGTTCAAATTGAGATCTCTCTTGAAAAAGTATCCTTTGGTTGGGGGTATTTGGGTCAAAATTCTTACTTGCCTGAAGGTTTATACCTTATTTTAAAAAGTGGGGGTTGTTTATATGTGGCTCAAAGCATACTCATGTGGGTATTTTAAATTTCATATAATTCTAAACCTTTTCTTGAAATGGTTTCTTGCACCTTATGAAAAGGATACATTTGGATATGCATGAGTATATTTTAATTTTGATTTGGGTTTGTAATGCAAGATAAGAGTTCTGTAAAGAGTTACAACAAAAATATGGTTTCAAAATATTAATTTAGGGTAAGTAATTTGATTCCAAATTATATCATTAGAAGCATAAAAACATTTAAAGGTATTAACATGTGAAATTTTGGTGATACTAAATACCATTAAAATACTAAGTGTTAGATTCTTTCCAAAGAGAAACATTTCATAAACATAATGATTCAATTAGGTTGGCCATGTCAAAGATAGTTTCCCCTAGATTATTTTTCATTATATAAGAATGAAATGAGGTCACCTTAACCATTAGGGGAACAATCATGGCATATAATAGTCATATATTTTATGATTTACATGATTTTCTACAAGATATAATTATATATTAGTTACATTATTAAATGGTTTAAGTCAGGATGAACTATGGATATTTTCCTACTAAGGGATATCACAATTTTTTATGGATCCATAATTTTAGTGGTTGTAAGTTTAATAAAAGTCCTTATTAATTGTTTATAAAACATGATACTCATTAGATAAAATATTCTATTATATATAAATAGCTTCACCATTATCCAAATTAAATTTTGAGAACAATATTATAATAATATAATATTATTGTAGGAAACTTCTTGGACTCATAAATTACTTAACAATTATTCTTATGAAAAAAATTATGTTCTAAAAAACTCATTCTAAAATAGGCTACTATCAAAATAGATTGATGGAAAGATCAAATAGATTCTTTTGAGAAGTATATAATAATTTAGTCCAGGATTCATTATATCTTGTTCTAGGTATGGAATTCATTCAATTTTCACTAAATGAAATGTTCCAATAATATGAATGATTACAATAAATTTTCACCCAACTTTTCTAAAGTTTTTAGGATTTAAAAACTTTCCATGAGATGTCCAGATATTAGTGTTGTATTTAAAATAAAAATGTGAAAAAGTTTAAACTAGAGGAAGAAAAAATAATTAGAATATACAAAAATTATTTATAAAATATCAACTAGGTTAATTTAAACATATAGTTATCATGAAGGGACAAAAATGTTCCATTGTATGGGATTATCTCAAATACCTAAAGGATTTTTAAAAAATCCATGTATAATCCATGTCTGTTTTTGGTGTCACAAACACCAATTCTTTGATATTTAAGGATGTATGGTAAAAATATTATGCTTTAAAATTTTTGTTAGCATAAAGGGTTAAAATTAATTAAAATAATTTATATAACTTGTATTTTGTATTCAAACATACAGTAAATGTGTGTTATTATTAATGATTGAATGTGAATGAATGTTTCTATATCAGATTGATCTGATTAAAGGATGTGTATAGTCATCTCATTCCTCTCAAATGATAATAAAGGTTGATTCTTTAATAAATTATTATTATGTTAAGTATTTGTTGATGGATTCTATACTCATTATTTATAATTAATAAAACTCTATAACATGTTTGAAAAGGCTAAATTGGTAAAATATTTTCATATATGATAAAAATGTTTATCCCAGTGTTTTCTAAATTTGGAAATATATAATATCACCACTTTGATGGCCCTAGGTATGGTATGTTTAATTTGGGGGTGAATTATTTAATAATAGTACATCATTCCCATATATTATTTATTGTGAAATCAACATCCTAAACATGTTAGTGTGATGGATCGCACTACATAACTCAAAGTCACTAAAGAAAGGAATTAAATGATGACACTCAATGTACTAGGTTCACTACTCAAACAGAGAAGTCAATTCTTAGTAGGATATAGAATCACCTAAGGCCATATGATTCAATAGATTCACCATGGTGGATACAAATGAGTAGGTTAAATCTTGGGAATGAAATATTAAAATATAATAGTGTGGTATCTTGATAATTCGTTCAAAAAGTTTCATTTTAGTTTTGTACAGTTATGATGTATGGGTTATCATTATTCATTTAATATGATTGTCACTAACCAATAATAGTGTTATATCAATCTTCATTAAAATATAGGACATGTTTATCTTCAACACAAAACATAGGTATTATGATCACATATATAAACCAATTTTTTACTCTTAATCTTATTTTTCTTTTTCTACATTAACTCTTGCAAGAACTTATATTATTCATCCTCACTTGGCCTCTCTCAATTTTCAAACATTAATGCATAGAATCTTTCTATTATAAAATCATCTTAATTATTTTTGATAATATATGAAATATCTATATTATATTTTATCGTACAAAGAAGAAAAATTGTATCCACTTCATATTAATATTTAAATTTCAAAAATAAGACAATAAAATACCTTTAGAATCACTCAGTTTATTCATTAACTTGTCTTTATTTTTCATTATTCATTGGAACATTCCAGGTCATCATGACATGACTGCTTATGTAGTAGTGTGATAAAATATTATTCCTTAACATCTTACACAATAAATTCTCTATTTTATAGCATGAAAATATTATTCACAATTCAATACTTATTCTAGGTATTCATGATCACAACATGAAAATTATCATCATGGAATTACCATTATTCTCTAACTATGTGTATTGAAATTTTTCTTAGTGATATTTAATAAATCAAAGCATTGATTTAGAAGTGTTGTTATTTTTATAAATTCACCTTAACTTCATTTTTTTAGACTGGTACCCTTAACTATCAATCTATACCTCAGTGTGTCCTTTGTATATCTATGAAAAAACCCAAATGTATTAAGGTATTCTGAAAAATTTCCACACAATCTGCTTATGATGACCCTTAAATATTGAGTAAAGTTACTCTTATGTAAATAGTTTTTTGTATTTTAAAATATTCTTATGTATCTATTCATAAATACACTTATTTATTGAGAAAATTTACACTTATCAATATTAATTTATTAAATTTATTAACCATTTACTTGGAGTTACTCATATATGTACAAGGAGGTTACTTCCATTTCTAATTTTCTTCCAACATATCAGAGCTACTATTATGTATTAGAATATCCAAGAATAATTTTCCATTTTTTATTTCATCTTCTAATAGTTACCTTTTCATATTCTAGTGAACATAAAAATGAATCTTATGGATAAATATGAAAAAACTTATGTATTAAAGAATTTTTCAAAAATTATACAAAAAATATTTGAATTCAAAAACCATACTTCTTACAAACTATTCCAAACATATTTAAGACCCATGTAAACATTCATGAATCCTTAACATCACATTAAAAATTTATTATAAGTTTTTTTTAACATGATTTGTGTGTTTAAAAAAAAGTATAACATAATAACCATATCCCCTTAATTCAGTTATTCATGTCTTATTTGTTCTTAACAACTTCTTCATTCATGGGATCAATAATCTCCCCTTTGGATATTTTGGCAACCATTGAACTCATTTCACTCATAAAAATCATCAAACATAAAAATAAATAGTCTTTTAAAAATTTTAATCATACTTTGGTGAAAATGTTATATACAACCAAGATGTTGGTTTCATTTTTTATACAACTATGATGCCTTGAAATTCATCCGAAGTGTTTCAGGATCATTATCTTATATATCAAAAAAATTGGTGCCAAATATATCTGATAAGATATAAAGTATCTTCTCATACATCATTGAATCTTTAATAGTGTCATTAAATCCTATAATAGTTCGTGCCACCTAATAGGCAGTCATAAACAATCCATCAATATATTCACCTACAAGCATAAACATATCTTCATACATAAAAAGATAAAATGAAAATTTATTTATTTGTAATTTCTTATTCCATTTATAGATATCATATAATTTATTCTAAATTGCTTTTTTTCTTGATCTCAGTAAATATTATAAAATCATTTTTTTTGAAATTGAGGATAAAATGGAATTTCATTCACACCCATTAAACTAAAAAATATTTTTAGAATCTGAAATAAAATATCTTCCCTATACAACAAGAGTAACACCATTATTCATAATATCTAGAATTTATATACCCAAAAAAAGTAAGTAGGGTATCATTCCATCCTTTTAAAAAAATTATTTTTCTCATTAAATATGGGAAATTATTTATTTTTTGACATAAATTATACTATCCATTATAGATGTAAAATTTCAGATCACAAAACTAACACCACAAAATACCTTCAAAAAAGAAACTATAAAACATCCTCATATTAGAAAGTGACAAAAAAACTCAAATGAAAACTATGACAAAAAACCTTCAATGTAATAAAACATAAAAATTATCGATCTTCCATTATAACATTTTTGGTGTCCCTTAGAATGGTAAGATCACATAGAAGGGGTGAATCAATGAAAAATAGTCAATTTTTTAATTTTTTGATAACATATGAAATCAACCTTCAAAAATTATGATAGATGAAAATATAACTATTTCACTCATACACACCGAGGAAAAAAATAAGGATAATTGATGTATAGGGTTTACTACTTAGAATTAGTAGAAAATCCATGGTATGATCCAGAATCCCTGAAGACCACATGATCTAATAGATTCAATGTAGTGGATAAATATGAGCAAGTTATACACAAACTTTTTTTTCAAGGTAGGTATATACATTACATAGTATACATGAACATATCATTATTGTCTCCCAATAATTTGTATTGTTGTATTCTACTCAAATGATGTAGGTATTATCCTTCTTCCACTAATATGATTGTCTCCCAAAAAATTTATATTTATCTCACACTTCTTCACAATATATAACCCATGTGGATTCATCCTTCTTCTTTAACACACAACACAGGTGTGATGATCAAAAACAAAAATAAAGTGTTTACTATTTCTATTATTCTTCTTTTATTTTCACTAATGAAACTAATATTATTCTACATCCTCTCTTCTCCATTATTTTTATGAACACTTCACTAAAAACACTTTCTATAATGAATAGTCTTCTCAATTATTATTATTAATCCATATTATATCCCTTTTCTATTCTATATTTCATAGTAGTGACCCATTTTCCCTCTTCACATTTTAACTTCATATTCAAAGATCAGACAACAAACTACCTTCAACTGGTCTAAATTTATTTTTCAAATTTTAATAATTATTATTCGATATTTGTAACTATCCATGTCATAAAAGTGTAACTATGCATGATGCAGTGTGATAAACCATTATTATTTGACTTCTTCTCTAATTACTTCCCCCTTTATAGTGTGATAATTACTTCATGACACAACACTTATTCTTGGTTTCCATGATCCTGTAGTTAAAATCATCTTCATAGACTGTACCTTATTATTGAGTTTCTTTTATCATAATTTCTATTTTTGAAATTTAATCCATGAAATCATTACTTTGTCATCATCATTTTTTCATTTTAATTCAGCTTCAGTTTATTTTTTGTCTTAGTATATAACACTTATGTATCACTCTATACCTCATCATGGAATTTATAAATCCACAAAATAACCCTTACATATTATGAGACTTTTCTAAACTTCCAATCATTCTACTCATGATAACCATTAGTTATTAAATAATGATTCCCTTTAATATATAATGAGTATTTTTAAATTTTCCAATATTACATTGTATCTGTATAGAGTTATTGTTATATATTGGGAAATTATATTCCAATATATTTAAATTTACTAAATTTATAATGCATATCCTTAGAGTTAATCATATATATATAGTGAGGAAATTTCCTTTGTCAATTATCTATCACCTAGTTAGATTCACTCTTATGTATCAAAATATCATGGAGGACTTTTTTATTTTCTATCCATTCAATCATAGAAACCTATATATATTCTAGTGAGATATAAAATGAATATTATGTTTGAATTAGATGACTTTTATGTATTGAATAGTTTTCCAAACATTAGACCCAAAACTTATTATCTCCAAAAACCTCCAAACATCTTCTAAACTATTCAAAACCACTTTCAAACACCTCCAAACATCCACAAATACTTAAAGTCGCATAATTACCATTATTATATATAATTTTGAACATAATTTATTTATTAAAAAACTATATAATAACCATAATACCTTTATTAGTTTTATCAATTAATCTAATTTTAAATAATACATTCATTCATGGGTTTTACAACTGCCCTCAGTGGAATATTTAAATAATAAAGTCTTATATTCATATTATTTTTCTAAACTTATATAATATTTTATAAGATTTGTATGAAATATTTTATTTTTTAAATATTCAAACTAATAGGAAATAAGAATTATTTCCTAAACACAAATATTTTATTGTTTCTTTACAAGACATTCAAAAGATAATATAGTGTCTTTCAGGATAGTGGGAGTATATTTGAGCATTGAGAAGTTCAATGTTATCAAATAAATAATTATACCAGTTATAATGAATTGAATATCACATTATCCAAAAGAAGATTGGTGTTTTTTAGTAAATAAATAATATAAATATTTTAATTAGTTACTCTTTAAACTAAATAATGTTTTATGAAATTTTCCACGAAACGCTTGATTTGGTCCTCACTTAGATGAAAAAATAACATTTTAGTATAATTTTATCTGAGTATATATAGAAGATAGAAATTGGATCATTTTGTTTCATATTATTTCTCACTCACCTTGGGGTTTAGATTCCTAGAAAACATTTTTTGTCCTTGCGACATTGTGGTGAGAACCTCCTATTGGGTTTTCTCCATGTATTTCATTCATTACTGGTGAAAAGTGTTTTGAAATATTTAACCTCGTGTTTTAGGATAATCATGACAATTGTTTCCTTTGAAAACACCTTATTTTGAAAAATATCAAAACTAATGGTGTGTATAATTTTTTAGGATTCAATTTGATAGTTTTCATAGCTCAAAAGTAAATATAGATCAAAAGTATGGGATATTTTAAGTTGGGATTCATTTTAGCATAATGGTGATGTTGACCCAAAAAAGAATCAATATATACCATTAAATGTATATTCGTTATTCAATTATGAATTTTCATATAAATTCTTTTGTAACATTGGGATGATATCATTTTTTGTATTGTAAATCCTTTGGAGCTGTGAGATTGTCTTATAGTCCATCATCGTTTATAGAGTGGGGGAATAAATGGTTTTTAGTTTCATAATTCGCTCATATCCCAATGTAATTTTCAATGAAGAGGTGGAGGAAATTTTTGGAAACTTTCCTTCTATGTGTTAGTGATTCCACATATCCATGGATGAGATGTTTCATAATGTTCCTATTAATATGTCCAATAACACACATTTTTTGAATGAGTAATTTTTTCCAAAATTAAGTACAAAAAAATTGTCAAATCTTCTTTTGTGAAAGGATCTTCATAATACCCTCATGTAAATTCATAATCCAAGCATGTTAGAGGGGGAAATATCTTTCATAAATTCTTCAGATATGCCTCCTCCATATAAAATTTTCATTCTTCCACCTATATAAGATCTTTTATGATTCCTTCAAAATGTGGTTACTGCTCTATAAATCATATATTGTGGCCATTATTAAACACCAATACCTTTATTAGATCCCACCAATTTTCATTGTAACCCAATATTATGTGGAATCCATGTTTTATAAATTGTTTTTTTTTCTCTTTCCAATCAATACATCCCTATGAATTATTTGACCTTTGGTTAGAAGCATTGTTACAAATCACTGTTATAAATATTTTGGCCACCTTAAAAAACCCTCCTTCTCCTAGTCCACTTACATGTGTTGAACTGGATAGCTAAATAACCTTAATGTATATATTTTTCAAATGAAAAAACCTCAAAAGTACTCCTTCAAAACTAATTAATTTACATGACTGGAATACTATATATATATTTATTATTCCCTTTTATCATGCATTCCTCTGATAATGGGACTCAAGCACCATGAAAAATATTTCCACTAATTTTTTTCCCTAACTAATAGTGTATCATCCCCAACCCAAATATACACCCTAATAGTGAAAATGGATTGGGTTCCACTGGCCTTAGGGCAACCTCCCCGAATGCCAAAGTCTGTCGATTAGCAGTGAAGGTGTAAAAAGGTATAGTGGGGAGGCTATAACCTCTGGGAATAGATAATATATTATCAAAAGTATAACAATGAAAGAAAACCTGAACCAAACCCATAGAGGGGAAGCACATCCAATAGAAAAAAACAATAAAATATTTATAGAAACAACTATAGTGAAAAAAACAGAACGACATTCCATAAAATCACTTGTATCCACTCAAACAAGACAAGAAAATCATGCATTCAATTTTAGGTCGTACATTACAATACCCAAGGTGCTTCCCATAGAAAATAATAGTAGCTTCATATATAATCATTATGAAATAAAAAGGAAACTAAACAAAACGAAAACTCCAGTTAGGAATAACATCAAGGTTCATTGCAATCTTTATGCCAAATAGCATTATGATCCATCTCTTGATGCTGTACATGAAACCATAAACTCTACATGCATCCTGAAGGGAATGTGTAGTGTGTGAGCCAGATATTAATAGGATACCACTCAATGGTGTATACCTAGTTTATGTGCTTAAGAATGAATGCATCTCTAAGAAAAGTACACATTATGATGTAATAATAAACACAATCTCAACGGGTGCTCAGTGGCCACTAGGGAGTGTCACCTACTTCAGCCATCGTTAGAATCTCGGAAGAAAAGAGAGTCCTTGTCCAATGGTCCAAGGTACCCCTACAGTCACAAAATCCTATTAAATCCTTTGTTTCCACCTCAATCATATATTCCAGCACCACAAGACTCCTAAAACAACATTTCTCAAAGTATCTATGTCTCGAAGGAACCCCCAAACAATATTGTCCCAATCCTAGGGACCCCTAATCAAAATCTAATACCATCCCATGGTAAGACAAACATAGGAACAATGATGCTTGTACTAAAATAAAAATTTATTCCCATGGCCTCAATCATTGATAGCCTCATCCCCCATCCCAATAGCCTCATTTTTATCAACCGGAGGCTCCTCACCTTCCATGTGGAATTCTACAGTAAGCACCCCCAAACCACAAATAACAAAGCTGCAACTATCGAGGACCACTACCCACATGAGTTGTCAAAACCACCTCATCATGGAGTCAACCTATGTGGACACCAATAAATTGGTTATTTGGACATCATAGATGAGCGGTAATCACCAAATAAGAACATAAGCCACGCCATCATTGGCACCACTTTCCCCTGCAACCATGCTGCTGAAATCCGATGGGCTTGGCATCCAAGAATCATTGGACATGCCCCACTTTACAGTCATGCTGCCTCAAACCAGTGTCCACGACACAATATAATCTGGTAAAAACCACTAAATTATTTAGTCCATGTCCAACCAATGATCAACATCACTCAATATCAATGTCCATGCCATCCCAACCATATCTCGAGCCACGCCCATCGCGACCCCTTGGGTCTTATCTTATACAATTCAAGAAATTTATTATATACAATTAAAACAACATATTTTAATCAATCAATTAAATTTAGAAGATTGAATTTCATATCTTAAACAATCATCAAAATTTAATATGGAGATCTTCAATTCCTCTAATCAGCTAAATCAAGCCTTAACAATTTAAACATTCCATTTAAAATCAAAAAAATCATTTAAACCCATTTTGGCACCCCAAACAAAATAGCCCGATGTGAAATAACCTCTTCCCTGGACAATCTCAATAATAATAGGTATAGAGCATGCCCAAATCATCCCATATGGTATTATATTAAATTTAATATTCAATAGAAGGGTCTCTCTCAAAACCCGTCATTGTGAAAAAAATCTGCAACCCCCAGAAGTCCGAAAAAATTAAAAACAAGGTATGCAAAACCATCCTTAGACTCATAGACAATGGAATTTCCAATATCGAAGTATAATTTGAAGAGTATTGAAATAGATATAAAATTACATCTTAAACCCTAAAATTGGGTTAGACAGAAACAGTGGTTCGTAAGGTAAAAGATCAAGAAAGAGGATGGGTGTGTGGGGTTAGCCTTACTGAGGTGATCCCATAGCTTCTGAAGGATCGAAGAACGGATGACCGATGGATAATATGAATCAATAAGGGGAAGGGTAGCACACCCCAAACTATTCATGTGACCAAGAAGAAGAGGAAGAATTGGATAAAAAAGAAATAAGTATTTAAGGTCATAATGGTAATTTTGCCTTCTTTACTAGGCCGCACGGTTTAACCACGTGATTTTCCAAACCATGAAGTAACTGTACGAAAGCCACAGCTTAAGGATTATGTTCTAAGTGGATACCCCGCATAGTTTGAAAATCCATGTGGAAACCATGTACATATCTCTATAATATTTTCAGAAGAGCCCGCAGGGTTTCCCTAAACTGTATGCCTACACCTGCTTCCCAAATAACATGCCTTCGGGCCTCCAATTCTCCTGAAACCATTCTAAAACCCCATGTAACTCTCCTAGACTCTAAACCAGCCCTAAAATACCATTTATGTCCAATGGGGCTATTTTAATTGAGTTCCGATCAACAAATAAATATTAGTATCGCCACTAGTTGAAAAATTCAATCTGGGAGGGAATTTTGACCTGTTCTAAAAACCTGAGTCGTTACAATCCATCCACCTTAACATAGCTCTTCCCCAATCTATAAAACAAAACAATGAGATGGTGCCAATAATTCCCATCCCATCTAAACAACCTGGTCTACCCCAGTTTCAATGGTATAGTTCAAATTCCTCAAAGAGGGCTCCCCACCTTAGGAATTTTCTAACACAGTCAATCCCCACCCAAAGCTCAAATCAATTAATGGTCCATCAACCTATTTCTGGAATCGTTGTCCTCTCATTATGCATTGTTATTCATTCACCTTATCAGGTGCTCTCGTGTTTCTTCCAACACCCAATCATATCCTGCACCGCATCGATGCCCGCCTCTAGCCAATGGAACAATGAGGTCCCACATCCAATAGATGCTAAAAATAAACTCGGTGCCTCGCACCTCAATCATAAACTACATAATTGATGCCCCAATTCCCAAGAAACCATATGTAACTCAAATCCTCCATATTCACCACTTCCTAATCACCTAAAAACAAACAACCAACGATGCTCCTGAGGACAAGAACCTCATATATATATATATATAACGCACCTGGGATGGTTCCAACCCGTTGACCAGTGTATGGCCAGTCCATATACAACATGTTCACCTCATGTACTCAAAACATACCTTCCTCAACCATCCATTCCAAAAAAAAACATAAAAAAATACAACCACATGTGGAATACCTCTAACCATCATTTTCTCTCCAGTTTTCTCATCTCCTAGTAGCTCCATAGCATGTACCTAGCCTGAAAATCTGATGCCTGAAGCATTTCCTCCCTATAGTGTTTCACCACTCACCGAACACTAACCCCACAACTGGGTCCCACTATCTCTTCCACATCCTTCATGTGTAGCTCTACCTCAGCTACCTCACCTAGCATTTCTCTTTATCTGACACCAGATGTTATAGTCTGTCGGGGTCACTGCCTACCGGTTGTCTAAGAAGACTTTCTCCAAAACCTCTCGAGATGACCAACCTATCCACATGTATAAAACTCCTTTGGAGGTCACTCGCATTGAGTCCTTGCATGCCCTAGTTTCCCACACTAATAAAAAACCATCGTTGAGCTACCAAAAGTTGGTCAAGCTGGGTCCTTGTCCTGACGGCCCTACTGGAACTCTTCCTGCCCTCATTTCTTGCCATCTAAAGCATCACCTATAGCTTCTACCTAGCCCAAATGAGACCCTTAAATCAGGTTACCCATGGCTATTAGTTCCTGATTCTCCACCTCTGAGAATGGGTCCAACCTAAAAATGTTTACCTGCACCCAAATGGTGTTTCGTAATCTATATTCTAAGCACCTCACCATCAAGATTTCATCGATTACCATACCTGGTGCAATGTGAGAAAACTCTGTGAAAGTAGATGAATTTTCCATGAAGTACATGTCACCCTATTGAAGTCTCAAAAACTCCCAATCACTCTCCACCCTCATCTTCTCAAGGAAAAAGTGATCCATGAACTTGTCCTTGATTTCATTCTAGACTAGTCCCTCATGTCTGTGAGCCTGAACGTGCACATCCCACCAAAGAATAGTTGTCCCTCTAAGAATAAATGTCCCCAGTTTGACCCTCCTCCCTATAGGTGTATCTAACTACTCTAAGATCATCTTTATGCTTTCTATATAGTTCACAATCACATGCATCCCACCCCCACCTTGAAAAAGCATTGTGTGATATGGCTGGAACTCCCGTGTCCGATACGCCATCAATGGATCTTATCCCTGAGCACCTCTTTAGATCCTCTACAAAACACATACTAGGATAGATCAATGTTTCTTGTACAGCCATGGCCCGAACACTGTCAAGCCTAGCAGTTTTCATTCCTACACTGGTTCCTGAACCAGATCCTTCCCCTCACCCTGTACATATAGATCATTCTCTACTTACCCCTCAGGGGTCTGAACTTGATTTTTCTCTTATGGAACTATACCATCACCCACCTAACACTCCATCGAGCCATCTAGGAGGAACCCACTGAATACCATAAAATGGTCACACATCCCATATATATATAACAATGTATTCAATAGAGATAGGGAAAGCAGTAAAGAGGCTGTGTATAACAACTACCCTCACTCTCCCCTATCGCAACCATGCCTCATGGAGTCTCGTCCTTGTGGCCCC
The DNA here is from genome assembly GCA_963277665.1 of Viscum album. Taxonomy (NCBI): domain Eukaryota; kingdom Viridiplantae; phylum Streptophyta; class Magnoliopsida; order Santalales; family Viscaceae; genus Viscum; species Viscum album. The sequence goes on along the minus strand of OY728120.1, from coordinate 1,527,254,573 downwards.
CTTACCCTCCCTCAATAGATCTAAGTATCACAATATCCCCAAGACACACCCATATTAACAACCATTTCCACCTCATTCCAACAACTGAGTTGACCAAACATAGTGATCAAAATCACCTCATCAATAATACATGAATGCTCCTTTAATATACAAGGAAAATACCCACGCCACATGAAATTTTACATAAATTTAATGCATGGAATATCACATTTCATAAAAACAAGCAATTATATCAAGCATTTCACCCTTTTCACATGTAAATTCACATAACTCACATGGTATTATGACTTCAAAGATCATACGAGCATATATGAAATTGAAATACCCTAAATATGGGCCCATTAAAAGCCAAACAACTATGTATAGCCTTACCGAGCCAAGGTCTAATTATCCCTTATCGCACCAGGTCACGGGTCACATATCACAACCAATAATCATCACAATCAATGTGAGCCACCAAGGTGGAAATAATATCATTTGTAATCTGAGAAAAATATAAACCACATAACCCACCGAAGGTAATTCAATATATCCCTTGTACATGGGGCAACAGGCACCCAAACATGAATTCAAAATCCACTTCCAACAATTTCCTATATCCTATCTACCAAAAACCCAAATTATAATACCTAAAAAAGAGATAAAGTAATCTCCTCTGATATAACTTATATCATCCCTAACCTGAACAACCACTCAAATAGTGCTAACATGATGGGTTCCACTGGCCTTAGGTGCACCTCCCTGAATTTAAAAGGCTATCGACTAGTAGAGATGGTGTAAATAAATATAGTGGGGAGGATATACACTTTGGGAATAGATAATATACTATTCTGGGTATAAAAATGAAAGCAGACATGAACCAGGCCTATAGAGTAGAAGAACATCTAATTGAAATAAACAAAGGACGCAATATAGAAATAATTGCTGCTGAAAATAAACATTATGGTATGCCAAAAAATTATGTCTAGCTTGTAATGACAAGATATTTTATGAATCAAATTCCTTTTAATTTAATGAATTATAGAAAACATGTGCACTTTTTATTATTTTTTGGTTTATATTACCGTTAAGTATCATTACCATTGATAATATAATCATTTAATAGTGATCACATGACTAGTATATATATAAGGTTTTAACAAATCCTTTTGATATAGACAAAGGAAGTTATAGCCTCAACCAGTAGGATCATTCCCTTTGAAGCCCATTTATCATATATTCTGAGGGAGATAGAATTGTTGGGCTATTCCCTAGACCAATCCCAATCTGAGATCCAACAACTTAAGCATGAGAGAAACTATTTATAGGGGAAGTTCAAGCTCATTGAGATCACAGCCCAAACCATGTTCACCGAACAGCCCCAAGAAAGCCCCAACATCGCTCACTATACACTTAAGGCTTATGATGGTGTAATAAATGGATATGTAACAACACCCTATAATATGATTATGTGAATTATTTTTGGTATATAATAATGAATATACATTAATTTTGTTATTGATACTTTTTAAATTATTTTTAAAGCACAAATAGTATTTTTAGTTAATATTCAAACTCTATTAAGAAAATTATTTTGATAAATTAAAGTATTTTTCGATTAAATAATATTATAATAAAATATTATTACTAAATTAATTTTTATTAAATATAAATGATCGTACATTTTTTATAAAGTCAATTGTTATTTTCACTATGGTTTGAAATTTTTTTTTGTCAAAACCTGTCATTTTTCAATAAATGGAGGTTTTTATTATAAAAAGTGAAAATTAACATAATTAGAAAATTATTTATAGAACATGAATATTATTTTTGGAATCAGGATGACGAAAATATCCAATGGTGAATTTTTTATAATTTCTTAAGATAGTCAAATTTTTGGGTAAAAATTAAATACCATATAAATATATAATGGGTTTTATAACATCATAATGACTCAATAATGATGTAATAAAATATTATAAAATTTATATTCTTCCAATATATGTTTTAACATTAAAATATTTGAGATTTATATTTTTTTACTAATTTTATAAAGTTTTAGTGGACCCTCCAAGACTTATAAAATATCTTAACATTTTAAAATGATTTCATTGGGAGTGTGACTCACCTCCACATAAGAAAGGATAATATTTTAATATGTTTGTACATTTCCCTTAAAAAATAATATTGTACACTCCACTTTGGAAAAAACCATGGTCAAAAACCATGATAATATTTGTGATTTTGAATATTTAATTATAAAGATTCTAAAACCTAGGTTTGTAAAATATCAAAAAATTACCCTCTCATTTCATATATAAACCCACCCAAGATCCCTCTTCTATTCAATAAAAATGCTTAAATCATGTCCCTACTCTTACAACTTATCTCTATAATCCTACCAAGGCACCCCAATCTCTCATGAAGCCCCTCTTCAACCTCTTGAAGTCACACACTCGTGTAAGAGATTCCTTCCTTTCTCATTTTTATCCAAGTTTATATATTTGTAATACCCTTTTCATTCAATTAAAAATTTTGGGGTATGATTTTTCACCTCACCCATACATTCATCCTTATTTTTTAATGATTATATGCCACTTTATCTCTCATTATTTACTTTTTTTTACACTTGTTACCATGCAGAAATTCTGTAAGGGATTTCTCTCTTCTTATTTCCATTCAAGTCTTTCTCACATATTATGAATCTAAATATTATTTAATATGTTGTAATATTATGTTACATAGTCCCCACACTTTCCATTTCATGTATAAATTATTATATTCCCATTTCTCTCTCATCAACCATTTCTTATGAATTTTTATGTCCCGTTGTTAGGATATTGAATTTGCACCTTGATTTTCCAATCCAAAATCATCATGTAGTGAATACCATACCCATTTATCTATAAAGGTTATTAAACATTATGTATATATACTTATTTAATGGTAATTAAATTTATTTATTCTATATTCCTTAATCGTGTAATAACTTATGATGTTTAATGATTCCATGTTATATGATCCATATGACACACTTATGTATGAAATGAAATGTTTGTGATGGGTGCGCCCTGATAGCGCACAAATTCATTTTTTAATGTCTAGTATCATGATAATCCATGTGAAATGAGGGTTTACTCATTATAATCCATGTGAAATGAGGTATTACTCATTCTAATTGGTATGAAATGAGGGTTTAATCATGTTAATCCATGTACAATGAGCCTTGGATCATATTAATATCATATTGTATATTGTTGCCACATTTCCATGTTATGATAATCATGATATATCATTAATTTATGATCATGTTTCTCTTTTCCTCCATATATATTCCTATTTCCTAACATGTATTTTAATCTTCATGTTATTCCTTGTTTACTCCCTTATTGGGCATTATAGATAACCCTTTTTTATGTTTCTCCTTAGGTTATCCCATACAATGATAAGTATGAAGGAATGTTGTGGTCATTTTAAAAAAATTCCAATAAATATTTTGTATTTTATGTTTTATGTTTTTATGTAATTCTCCTAATTTCCCAAGACAATAGACCTCTCTATCCTTGGATTTGTGTTGAGTGCATGTTTATGTAATAAATCATGTTTAATTGTGTAATAAAGAGCAGAGTTTTTATAGTTGGTATCAGAGGATAGGTTTAGTTATTTTGGGATTAGGTTTATAAAACTCTAGTGAAATCCTTAGGGATAATACTTATTATAAGAAAATAATCCATAAATTTTTTTTAGTATTGATTAAGTGTTTTATCAATAAAATACATCCCTGTCTGGATACGAACAAGTAGAGATGGATCTGACACAAATGTATCTAGGGGTAAAACCCGAAAACAATGCTTTGAGCTAGACTCGAATGGGAACTGGTGCATGACAACAGGACTTTCTGCACTCTTAGTTCGACACTCCCGGGGTAAATGCTTTGGTAAATTCAAAATCATAGTATGAACCGTTATTAAGAGAAAAAAACACCCATGAGAATATATGTTGGGAAGTAGATCATGGATAAAATAGATTCAAAACCTATAAATTCATAAGTTATGTAAATCAATGTAATTTATAACTTATCCATTTTTTTCATTGGATTCACCTTTATGTGTTTAATAAACATACCCCTAAATTTAATTTAATTTTCGCAAATGGCCGGTAATAGGAGGACTCGGGCTAAAAACTAATGCGAAGATCAATTTGATGATTGTTCAAATGAGATTCCCTATTTGAGGGGAGTTTTAATAGAATAATTTTTCATGATACTCTCTTAGTTAACTAGGTTTTTAAATATAAACATAGGTCAAGAGGAATGTTCAACCCCCCCCCCCCCCCTGAGAAATAAAAAACATCAATAGAGAGCTTTGTGAGACAAAGGCCTCCTACTTTCAATGGATCATATGATCCCTCAATTACCAAAAAATGCATCAAATCCATTGAGAAGATATTCTCCATCCTTAAATTATTCAAACAAGAGAAGGTTATTCTGCCTGCTTATCGCATGGAGGGTGAAGTAGATCAATAGTGGACATTGATCAAAAATACAAAGCCTGAGGAAGAGATCATAGAATTGGAATGAAAGGATTTATAGAAACTATTTTTTGATAAATATTTTCCTTGCACCCTATGAATTAATATGGAAAGGGTCTTCCTTTCCCTCAATGAAAACAAGAAGAATCCATCAGAACATACGAGGAAAATTTCACAAGTCTTGCACGATACACCTCCGGCTTTGTCATTACCCCCGAATGATTGTATGGCCGCTTCTTTGGTGGGCTAAAACCTAGCCTACAAAAAGACCTAAAGATACATGAATTTGATATCTATGAAGAAATTATATGTTGTTCTCTCAATGTCTAAATTGATATTGGTGAATCTTAGGGGAATCATGGGGATAATAAGCATAAAATGGAATTTTATTCTAGTATTCTGATGGATAAATCCAATGGTGCTAAGAAATTCCAACTCCACACTTGCCTAAGGTTTAGAAAAAACAACCATAAAAATTGTCTGAAGGAGGTGAGAAAATTATTTAGGTGTAGAAAAGAAGGGAACCTGGCCATTAATTTCCTATAATAAAAACCTGCTGCTATGATAGAGTAGGGGAATTCTCCATTCGACCCTCAATGCATTGTTCATTTCTCCAACTACAATGAACTATGGAACTTTTTCAACCAGTTCCTTATGACTAGGGTTTTCGGAGGCAAGCAATAACCTATAAGGAAGAAAAGGAGTTCCTTTTCCATCAGTATTACTAAAGTGAATCCCGAAAATAAAGTGGTGATAGGTACTCTAGTTATTCATTAAAGGATAGAAAATGTAATTTTTTATTCTATTTCTATGCATTATCTTATATCCTGAATTTTTTGTAGAAAAATTCAAACACCACCACAAATCATGGAAGTAGAGATGTCAGGTAGAATGGAAAATGGGGTAATTATTGAATCCCATGAATATAATTCCTCCCCTATCACAATTTGTGGGTTTAACTTCCTGGAAAACCTCATCATACTCCCTCTGGTAGAATTTGATGAAATTCTTGTCATTTATGGGATTTCCCTATATAGAGACAACTTAAATTTCTGTGAGAGGTAAATCACTCCCTATATGGAGAATCGACCACTGATTTGGTACAAGTTCAAGGAAGAGCATGAATATTCTTTAGCACCATCATCTCAAGCGTGGATATTACTACACTATGATCATGCATATCTTTCTCAAATGATTGATTCTATGGAAGGAACCATCCTTAAAGACATGATTTTTTTGGGGTAATTCACTAAAATGCCTCCCAAGGAAATGTTTGGTATTCCTCTTAGAAGAGATGTTGAATTCTCGATTGATCTTATACATGGGGAATTTCTAATATCCAAGAATTTTTATATAATTGTTGTTTTGTTGATTGAGGAGATAAATAAAAAATTAAAAGAGAATATGGATAAAGGTTTTATATGCCCATGTGATTCACCATGGGGTGAACCTTCCCTCTTTATCACAAAGAAATAAGAGGTCAATGCGCCTTTCCATTGATTTTCATGAACTCAACAAAATCACAATAATGAACAAGTATCGTTTTCCATGAATTGATGACTTGTTCGATCAGCTACATGGAGAAAAATACTTCTCTAAGGTGGATCTGTATTCGGGATATTACTATTTAAGGGTAAATAAGGAGGGTATCCCCAATACTAATTTTTGTACAAGGTACGGACAATATGAATTCATAGTAATTCAGACTCACTAATTCTTCAGATATATTCCTAAAATTCATGAATATAGTATTTAGAGATTACCTTGACAAATTTTTGGTTATATTTATGGACGATATTCTAATATACTCCAAAACCAAGGAGGATTGATAGGAGTATCTAAACACTATACTAGAGACCATACCAAAGGAGAATATCTATGAAATGTATAGAAAGTGTTAGTTCTATTTGAATGAAGTCTCATTATTAGGGCATATCATCCCAAGAAATGGGATATTTGTGGATACCTCCAAGACAAATACTTTTGAGGGATGGTCAAATCCAATCTCTGTGATGGATATTCATAGATTACTTGGGTTAGATAGATATTGTTGCAGTATTTTTAGAAATTTATCATGATTTTCAAACCCTCTTACCAAGATAACATGGAAGTGCATCAAGTTTTCTTGGAATGATGAATTCAAAGAGCGCATATAGGAGTTTAATTAGAGGCCTATCATTTCACCCATGCTCACACTACCCACAAGTGGAGAAATTTTTGTGGTATTTAGTGATGTCTTGAATAAGGGCCTAGGTTGTGTGTTGATGAAAAATTAAAATTTCATTGCCTATGTTTCAAGGAAATTGAAAGTTCAAGAGCAGAACTATCCAACACATGATCTGGAGTTGGCTGCAGTAATCTTCACTTTAAAAATTTGGTGACATTACTTATTTGGGGAGAAGTTTGAAATATATATGGATCAAAAAATCCTCAAGTATATATTCACACAGAAACAGTTTAATATGATCCAATGAAGATGGTTAGATTTGATCAAAGATTATGAATGCTCAATCCATTACCACACTGGGAAAGCGAATAAGGGGGTGGATGATCTAAGTATAAAGGTCCTAGCGATTATATCATTGATGAGAATTTAAAAGGATCCAATCTTGTTAGATTTGATGAAGATGGAAATGGGAATAATAAATAAGGGAACATCATCAATCCTTTCACAAATTATTGCTTAACTTTCACTTTTGGATAGGTTAAAGGATATTCAAAAGGATAATGTGGGAATTCAGAAGAAAGTTGAAACTATTAGAAAAAGTAAATCCTTGGAGATAAATGTTTATGAAGAAGGAATTGTGAAATTTTGGTTAAGACTATGTGTTCCATCAAATTTTGAGTTAATGAAAGAACTTATGGATGATGAACATAGTTCGAATTTCTCCATTCACCCAAGAAACACAAAGTTCTATCAAGACCTCTGAGAGAATTATTGGAGGGATAACATGAAGAAGGATATTTCTGAGTATACATCAAAGTGCCCGGTATATCAAAAAGACAAGGCAGAGAGGGATAAGTATAAGGGGATGATTCAACCATTACCCATACCAATATGGAAATGGGAGAACATCACTATGGACATTGTTACCAGACTTCTGGAGATATCCAAAGTAAATAATTCTATATGGGTTGTTGTGGATTATCTTAAAAATATAGCACACTTCATTTCAATTCAATAGGATTTATCATTGGATAAAATTTCATGGATATACCTTAGAGAAGTGTTAAGGCTACATGGAGTACCACTATCGATTGTATCCAATCAAGATCCAAGATTCACCTCTATGTTCTGGAAAAGTCTCCAACATGCTCTGAATACTGAGATGAACATCAGTATGGATTATCTTCCTCAAAATGATGGACACTCTGAGCGGACTATCCAAACACATGAGGAAATCTTGAGAGAATGCTCAATGGACTTCAAAGGAGGTTGGGATTAACATCTTCATCAAGTTGAGTTCTCTTAGAACAATAGTTTATACTCAATAATCCAAATGGATCCCTATGAATCCCTCTATAGTAAGTGGTGTAGAACACCGGCATGTTGGGATGAAGTTAGGGAGAAAAAAAACTCTTAGGTCTGGAAATGGTTGAAGAAATGGTGGAGAAGGTTAAGACTATCCAGCAGCACATTAAAGCTGCTGAGAGTTGAAAAAATATCTATGCTCACAATCATCGATGAGACCATTAATTTGATGTCGGAGACATGGTATTCCTCTACATATCACTATGGAAGATAATTATGAGATTTGGGAAGAAGGTAAATCTTATTCCAAGGTACATCGGCACTTTTGAGATCCTTGAATGCATTGGAACAGTGCCCTATTGACTAGAACACCCACCAAACTTTTCTCAAGTACATGATATATTCCATGTATCACTCTTGAGGAAGTACATACCTGACCCATCATAGGTACTCAATCTAGCGGTGGTACCATTGGAGAATGACGTCTCCTATGTAGAAAATTCAGTGAAGATCATAGATCATAGGGAAAAAGTCCAATGAAATAAGATAATGCCCCTCGTCAAAGTGTTGTGGAGAAACTACAAGATGTAAGAATAAATGTGGTAAATGAAGGAAGTGATGAGGCAGAGTTACCCTCATCTGTTTTAGTTTGGGAAAAGGAAATTTCAACAGAAAAATTTCTTAAGGGGGGAATGCTGTAACGACCCGATTTTTTATGAATAAAATTCCCTTTATTTTAATGTCTTATAGAAAACACGTGCACTTTTTATTATTTTTGGGTTTAAATGATCATTAAGTATCATTTCCATTGATAATATAGTCATTGAAAAATTATCACATGACTAGTATATATATATATATATAGGGTTTTAACAAATCATTTTGACACAGAAAAAGGAAGTGATGGCCTTGATTAGTAGGATTGTTCCCTTCAAAGACTTTTTATTGGATCTTTAGAGGGAGATATCATTTTTTAAATTTTACCTAGACCAATCCAAAATTGAGATCCAACAACATAAGCATGATCGAATCTATTTATGGGATAAGTTCAAAATCATCAATTTCAGGGCCCAAACCATGTTCACGGAATGGCCCAAAAAAGCCCCACCATCGCTCACCATACTCATGGGGCTTATCCTAGTGTAATAAAGGAATATGTAATAATACCCTATAATTATGATTATGTGCATTACTTTTGGTATAGAATAATGAATATACAATCATTTAATTATTGTTACTTTGAAAATGATTTTTAAAGCACCAATAGTATTTTTAGTTAGTATTCAAATTCAATTAAGAAATATATTTTAATGAATTAATGGATTTTTGAATTTAATAATATTTTAATAAAATATTATTACTAAATTAATTTTCATTAAATATAAATGATCGTATAGTTTTTATGAAGTCATTTGTACTTTTTATTAAGGTTCAAAAACGGTGTCTGTCAAAACCCATCAATTTCCAATAACTGACAGTTTTTATTTTAAAAAGTTTAAATTCAAATATTTAGAGAATTATTTAGTTAAAATGAATATTATTTTGGAATCAGTGTTTCAAAATTATCAAATTGTTAATTTTTCTTAATTTTCTGAGATAATAATATTTTTGGGTAAAAATTTAATACCATATAAATATATAATGTGTTTTATGACATCATAATGACCCAATAGTGATGTAATAAAATACTATAAAAGTTATATTCGGCCAATATATGTTTTAAAATTAAAATAATGTTATTTTATGTTTTTTTGATTAATTTTAATAATTCCTTAGTGGACCCTCCAATACTTATAAAATATTTTAACATTTCAAAAATGATTTCCTTGAGAATGTGACTCACCTCCCCATAATCAGATATAATATTTTAATTTCTTAGGCCATTGGCCTAATAAAATAATATTTTCCACTCCACTTTGGAAAAAATCATGGGGAAATCCATGGTAAGGTTTGTGGTTTTGAATATTTAATTATATAGATTCCAAAACCTATGTTTGTGAAATATTAAAGAATTCCCCTCTCATTTATTATATAAACCCATCCATTCACCAACTTATATTCACTCAAAATACCTGGAGAATGTACCTAATCTTCCCTACCCTCTCTAGAATCATCCCAATGCATCGTAATCTCTCATGAAGCCCCTCTTCAAGCTCTTGAAGTCACACACTCAAGTAAGGGATTCCTTCCTTTCTTATTTTTATCCATGTTTCTTTATTTATAATACCATTTTACTTTCAATTAAAAATGTTGGGGTATGATTTATAACCTCCCCCATACTTCCCATATTATTTTTGAATACTGATATTCCACTTTCTCTCTCATTTATTCCTTCCACGTACATTGTTTACCATGCCGAAATTTCATAAGGGATTTCTCTCTTCTTATTTCCATTCAAGTATTTCTCCCATATTATGCATCTCAATTCAATTTAGTATATTGGGATATTATGTTCCAAGATCCCCATAATGTCCATTTAATTTATAAATTATGATATTCCCTTTTCTCTCTCATCAACCATTTTATATTAATTTTTATGTCATGTCGTTAGGTTGCTGAATTTGGACCGCAATTTTCCAAGCCAAAATCATCGTGTAGTGAATATCATACTCATTTCTCTCTCAAGGGTATTCACCATTATTCACATATACATATTGAATTGTAATTACATGTATTTATTCCACATTCCTTAATCATGGAATAACGTATGATGTTCAATGATTCCATGTTATATGATCCATGTTGCACACTTATCCATGAAATGAAATGTTTGTGAAGGGTGTGCCCTGATAGCGCTCCAATACATTGGGTAATGTATTGTATCATGATACACCATCTGAGATGATGGTTTACTCATGATAATACTTATGATATGAGGGTTTACTTATGCTAATAAATGTGCAATGGGGGTTTTTTCAATCCAATCCATGTGCAAGGAGCCTTGGCTCATGCTAATATCATGTTGTATGTTGTTTCCATATTTCCATGTTATGGTAATCATTATATATCATGCCTTTATTTTCATTTTTCTCTTGTTCTCCATTTATATTCCTATTTCCTAAAATATATTTTATTATTCATGTTATGCATTTTTACTCCCTTACAAGGCTTTATAGCTCACCCTTTTTTATGTATGCCCTCAGGTTATCCCATGAAATGCTAAGTACGAAGGAATGTTGTGGTCTGTAAAAGATTTTTTCAATAAAGATATTGTATTTTATGTTTTAACTTGATATGTAATTCTCCTAATTTCTAAATACACTAGACCTATCAATCCTCAAAGTTTTATTAAGTGAAATTTTATGTAATAAATCATATTTAAGTGTGTAATAGAGAGAAGGGTTGTTATATAGCCACTCAAAACATGACAAGCAAATCATCCCTTCCATTTCAGGTCATACATTACAATATCCAAGGCATTGACCATGGAAGACCATAGTAGTTATATATATAATCATTTTGAAACTAAAAAGTAAAATAAACAAAAGTAAAACTCCTACTAGAAATGACCTCAAGGCCCTTGGTGATCTCCACGCCAAACAGTACTATGATCCTACTCTTGAAGCTAACCCTTTACATGTACCTAATACCATAAAGTCTATATACGTCACAAAGCACCCGTGTAGGGTGTGAGACAAATTTCAGTAAGATACCACATAATGGTGTTTACCTAGTATATTTCTTTAAGAATACGTGCATATTTAATAAAATTAAATAGTATGATGAAATAATAAACAAAATATCAACTTGTGCTCAGAATCCATCAAGGAGTTTCACATAATTCGGTGATTGCTTGATTCTCGGAAGAAAAGAGAGTCCTTGGCACATGGCCCATGGACCATGGTACCCCTATTGTCACCAAGTCCTGGTGAACCCTTAGGTTCATCCTCATTCATATATCCCAACACCATATACCTTCTAAAACATCTCGTCTCAAAGTACCAACATCCTGAAGGCACACAAAAAATAGTTTCCCGATCCCAAGGACCCATGCTTAAAAGCTCACATCAGCACATGGAATGAAAATTGGTGGAACAATGATGTCTATTCTCAAATAAAAATCAAGGCCAATGGCCTCAATCATGGTGAGACTCATCCCCCAACCTGATAGCCTCATTTCTGTCAACTGAAGGCTCATCACCTTCCACGTGTCATTATAGAGAAGGCACCCCTAATCCAAAAATACCTAATTCGCAACTATCGGGGGCCTCTACCCACACGAGTGGTCAAAACCACCTCATCATGGAGTCAACCTATGTCCACATGACTCAATCGGTGCTTCGGAGATTACAAGTGAGAAACAATCACCAAATATGAACCTAATCCACACCATCTCTGGCACATCATGCCCCTGCGACCATGCCGCTAAAATATGATGGCATTTCCATCCAAGTATCATAGGCCTGGCCCAACATGATAGTCACACTTCCTCAAACCAATATCCATGAAGCCCAGTCCTATGGTTAAAACTAATCATGTATTCATTCCAAGCCCAACCAATGATCAATATAACTTAATCTCGATGGCAATTACATCCCAACCTCATCTCGGGCCATGCTCATCATGACCCCTTGCATCCCATCTCATGCAATTCAAGTAATTCCATATATAAAATTTAAACTATATATTTTAATCAATAAATTTAATTTAGAAGATTGAATTTTATCTCTTAAAAAATCATCACAATTTAATATTAAGGTCTTTAATTCCCCTAATTAGAAAAATAAATCCTTAACAATTTAAACATACCATTTCAAATCAAAACAAATCATTAGAAGCCAATTTGGCACCCCCATCCAAAATATCTTAAAGAGAAATGACCTCTCACCTAGCCTCGCTCAAGCTTAACAGGTATAGGTCATGCCCATGGAATCCCACGTGGTCTAACAATCAATTTAATATTCTATAGTGGGGTCTCACTCAAAACCCACTATTTTGCTAAAAATACGCAGCCCCCAAAAGTCCTTGAAAACTCAAAACAAGGTATGAACCACCTACCTCAGACTCGTGGATATAGGCACTTCAAATATCGAAGTCCAATTTGAAGAAGATCGAAATAGATCTTTGATTCCATCTTAAACCCTAAAATTTTCTTGGATGGAAACAATGGTCTATAAGGAAAAAGATCAAGAAATTGGAAGGGTTCATGGGGTTAGCCTTACCAAGGTGATCCCAAAGCTTCTAACGAAATAAAGAATGGACAACTGACATAGGTGATAGAACAAGGAGGAGAAAAGGGTGTCTCACCTCCATCTATGCATGAAACCAAGAAGGAGAGGAAGAAATGGGGAAAAATAAATGATGATTTAGAAGAAAATAGTAATTTTTCTTTATTTACTGGGCTGCATGGTTTACCCACATGGTTTTCCAAACTGTGTGGAAACCATGTAGAAGCCACTCCCTAGGGATGCAGGCCTTCAGAACTTCCATAAATAGTTTCAAAAACCAAGTGGAAACCATGAACAGCTCTATGCAACTTTTAAAGTCGAGCTCGCATGGTTTCCCTAAACCAAGAGCCTACACATGCTTCCCAAAAATGATTAATTTAGGCCTTAGATTCTTTTAAACCCATTCTAAACACCTGAGTCACTCTTTTAGCCTCAAAAATACTAAAAATTGCCATTTAAGGCCAACAGAACTATCGAAATTGAGATCCAATAAATTAAAAAAAAATATCATCGTCACTAGTTGAACAATTCAAACTGGGTAGGAATTTTGACATGTTACAAAAACCAAGGTCATTACAAATAGGTTCCTAAGGATATTAAAAACTTATTATCCATTAATAATGAGTGTTTGTTCCTTATAAAACTAGTATAAATTATCTTTTCCCAAAACACTCATCATGATCGATATGGTATGACCTCCCACAACCCTCATATATGTGTTCATCCTTCATTTTTCAAATAGGTTGGATTTATCAAAGTTTCTCCTAGGCCACTTTTCCCAGCTCCTCTCCCCTTGTAATTTTTCACTATCACCATGACCATACAACATCCTACTAATCTCTCAATCAACCATACTTGTATCCAATCAATGTGCCAGAGATGCATATAATTTTATTATCTAGTGTATTTTAATAATTATATTTTATTTAATGTTTTCTACATTCATTTTTATATGAATTGTCCAAGATATTATGCATAAAATGGATTTTTTCTGAATTCATGATATTTTTCCATTTTTTAGGTAAAAATGGAATTCCTGGAATATTTAGTTGAAATAATCAATGTTTGGTACATTATTGATAAATTGTTATTAGATTTTAATTATAAATATTTTTTTATCAATTCTTATTTGGATTCATTTTGATTATTTTCAATTGAAATATGGTGTTGGAGTAATTTGGATAGTTGAAAATTTTTTGAGTTAATTTATTTTCTTATGTATTGGATTAGAAATATAACTTATTTAATGTGAAATATTATGTGATGTTAATTTTTTCTTTAATTTGAATTTTAAAATATTGTGTTTGAAAAATTTAAAAATTTAATCATCTTAGTAGGTGGGATATATAATATGAGATTGGTTTTCCATAAGGTTATATAGGACTTCTTCCATTGAAACTAATGCGCAAGGTTCTTTGTAGGGAACTTGTGAATATACATAAAAGTAATTGTGCACCATTTATGCGATATTTCATGTTGTAAAGGAGTAAAATAAGATATTTCTTGTGGGATAGGATTCACATGAGACATTTCATCTTAGAGAGGAGTTATATAAGATAAATCAACATGGGTTAATAAGGACTTACTATAATTAACATTACACATGTGTCCTCATGTAAAATTAATATTGTGACACTCAAGATCATTTAAGATTAAAAAAATTAGAAGAATAAATTTTTAAGGTTGAAGTACTTATACTAGATTAATTAACCTTATCACATGAGATTAATCCCCACATTGAAGTTTCTCATGTGTGATTTAATCTACTAATTAATCAATCACATCAGAATAAAAAACCTGCAAGTGTGTTATTACAAAATACTTTTATCTTTTCTAATACTACATATAAATAACATATCCTAACATGAGGATAAATGATATTACCTATCTAGTTACAGAATATTAAATTAAACATTTCTATAGAAGATTCAATAAAATGATAATAGGGTAATGTAATATTAACTCGGTTTTCATGTTTGATTAAAATAAAATGTTTTCAAATGATTAAATCTGGATTAATCTCACAGTAAGCCATGTTTTCAAAACTAAAAAAAATAGAAAAGAAAATTCAATCTTCATGATGCTTTGAATAAGGTAATCAAAAGGACATTGTAAAGTGGAGTTCAAATCAAGTTGAAAACATGACAAGTATTTTTTGGTAAAAATATAATCCTATAATCATAAGTATAAATGTGTTCGATTAGAGGGTTTTACCTTGATTTTCTACGTAAAAGATAATTAATAGTGATATTTCCATGTGGTTTCATTATATTAAAATTTTAGAGTCATTAAATTGTGGAGAGGTAATTTTAAAATAATTTTCGACCTTATTTGAAAGAAGATAAACTTCCAGAGTTGGAATTAGATATTGAAAAGTTGTACATAGTCTGAAATATGATGATGATTCTATTTTTTCTAGCCATTTATAGATAAATAAATTGTAGAAGTGGGCTAATATATACTTGTTAATCCCCTTCTATGTTGTCATTTTTTCTTTACAAATTGAATTCTTCTTGAATTAATGTTATTTAATTGAAACTAGTAGTATTTAATATAGAATATAGATAATTCATTTATTTCATTTTTAAAATCATTTCTTTCAAACTATAAATGAGTGTTGTTGAATTTTCTAATTATGAAGTGAACATATGAAGTTCAGTTTTTAGAAGAATTGTAATCGTGTTCACTTTATACATTTCTCAATAAATGTTTCGTTAAGGATCATAGTGAATTTTATTATTTCTAATTTAATTATGGTTATTAAGTAATTAGATCAATTTTATAGGAAGAATAAAATATATACTAGTGTGAAATTTTTGATGTTCTTTATAAGTTCTAGGATTATCCATTAATGAATATAAATATGAGTATCTTTTCAAAAATTAAGAAGATGTATCCAAAGGTAAAAAATCAATGAAACTATTTCCCAATAATAGTTCAAACACCCTTGCAACATAATTTAATATATTTTTTCAAATTTATTACATATATTTCACACAAATCCCCTTTCTTCTTCAAAAAAAATATTATAATAAAAGTGAAAATAAAACATATATTGCAACTTTTGTATGGAAAAAAATTCTAGGACTTATATAGTTCACTGCATAATGGATAAAATTTTAATATGAATTCATGGAAAATTAATACCTCTCATATTCTCCAACTCTTACTCATTGGATAGTATCACTTTTTAGTTAATTATTACTTCCCTGACTAGTTACCAATAAATAGGATGAAAATTTGAATATTTATTCCTTATATAAGATGTAATCTATGACCATGTTCTCATTTATGAACTCATCCCTATGATAAATCAATGCTCCATGAATACCATTGGTATTAGACTCATTGTAATCCACAACCATACTCTATATTATTTAGTTACCAATATAAATGATGAAGCAAAAGCGTCTTCTCATGTGTAAGTCTCATTTAAACCATCTCTTAAACTCTTTCACCTTGTACTCCATTATGAATGACCATAAAATTCATGGAATATGTATTTTTTGTATTAATATAAACTATAATACATAATTGAACCTAGTTGGATAACCTTAAAAATAATATCATTGGTCTTGGATGCATGATCATAAAAGAAACTTCATTGGTCATGGTTTACAGCCTTAAAGGCGCTATATTTATCCTTATCATGTGGCCTTAAAATTTATAAACTGTATTGTTAAGTGGAACCCAACTATATGGGTTCTGATTCCCCTTATAGATATTCATAAGAATCCATTGTCATAGGCTTTATCCTAACTCCACTTAACCAACCACCCCTCAAGATGAAGATGAATTCTATTATAACCAACCATGTGGATTTTAACAACAGTATTACAAACTAATGAGGGGAGAAGTTGATGAACCACTCATATATACATATAAAGAACCTTTGAAACATATCAAAGTTCATGTTATTGAATGGTAAATATTAATCACATTATTAAAAAATTTAACTTGTATTTTTGAAAAGAAATATTTCACAAATTTGTTTAAAATTGGTTGGAGAGTAAAGGATTGGGAAATAAGACCCTTCATGGGATGATCCAACTTCGCATACTCTCAACTTATATGTGAAATACAAATTTTTTGTCGTTCATCCTTATAACTTATTACCTTTATAAAGATAATTTTCTCCAAAAACATGAATAAAAAGGTAAGAATCCCAAGGGGAACAAAAATGGTGATCCTTATATGAATTATTTTACTTGAAAACGAAATTGGATGACTGTGCACTCTTACTTTTACTGATAAACTTAAGATTTTCTTGATATTGATTCTCTCCCATAGTATCTTCCTTAATTATAAATAGTTTTTTGTTTGATCCACCATCCAATATCAAATTCATCAGCTAGGATAGGAATATTGGTGGATAAACCTGAATTCCCATGAAACAACAAAGAATGGTACCCTATATATATACCTTGGATATAATGAATATTATGGTATTCTAGTCCAAACACACATTTTCACCAACTTACCACCCTCTTAATTAGGAATTTAATTCTTTAACATAGGAGTACAACCTTAATGATGGTTTCATACTGAACCTAGAAGCTACTCATGAAATCCTCACTGTTTTTCCTATAAATGGTACCTAAAGGAGACAAGTTGCCTATGTCTCCACATTTTAAAAATTCTGGATTCTCTCCCTAAGGAGAAGAAAAACACATCTCTATTATATTTGGGAGGTGTAAGAGGATGTTCATATTTTCACTATAGTCACCCCGAAGCCACCTATGAGGGATCCCACTATCAATCATGGCCTCTATAATCACTTCTCAACCTCAATTTCTATGGAGGATATGAATAAATCCACTACCATCATTTCCACTCCAATTATTTATACTAGGAAAATGAGGAAGAGGGGTCAACAAGGTATACCCTCTCTTTAATTCCAGGATAAGTCCCATTTTCCAGAGGCCACCAATATTCCTAGAACCTATATCATATATTAAAACTGAGCTGAGGTTTATTCAAAACAACAATTGGTAAATTGACTTTAGTCATAGAATGGTGGACATTTATGGTTGGTTTAGAAATCCCCTAACTTATAAGAGAATAAGTTGACCACTACAATGTCCCCACCATATTTATATATCCAACAATCATTTTAGAGTTCCTCACCTAAGTTCCTGTTGTGAATTTAATCCCCATGGAAATGGAAACACATACGATGGAGGTTCTCCCCATTCTCATATAAAAATAGATAGATCTAGAAGTCCTCATTAGATTCATCATTCTGATGGTCCCACTCACATTCATATGAATACCATCCATTCAAGAACTCCCCATGTAGAAACATCACCTAACAGTCATAGAGGTCCTCATGTGATGTTAGTTATTGAGGAACTCCTCACAACATGATTCTCAATAGAAAAAGTGATCATCCCCTTGTTAATTAGGAAATAATTATCCATAATGGATATCCTCCCTAGGGTATTCAATAATATAACTAAAATATAAGTTCTCCAAATTATTATGAAATAGAACCAAATAATAATTAAGTTCCTCCCAGTGTTGATCAAATAAATATCTTTGTAGGTCCTTATGAGGTTATGGGTTACGTAGGTCCTCCTATTGAAAAGAAGCGTGATTGGAGTAGAGTTTCTCCTCACAATGGTAAATAAGATATTTACAACCAAAAATTCCTATTGGTTTTGTTTAAATTGGAAATAGTCATCATAGAGGTCCTCCTGATGAATAGAAATAATAATAAAATACATTTGTAGGCCCCCTCACAAGTCCTCAATTCAGAGGTCCTCCTTATTAAAAAAACAATTTATCGAAGTGGAGGTCATACCCACACTGGTAAATCAATGATTAAAAAACATATAGGTCCTCCACGTAGTTCTCATTACAGACACCCTCATCAATGTGATTCCACTATTTTTTATAAATTCCCTCCTCATTCCACCATTATCCAAAATTTCTCCTCATATCGAGAGGTATCTATAATGCTAAATCTAGATATTCGAGGAATTTTATCCTAAATAAATGATGCATCATCTCTAATAATGGGAAACTTGATTTAAATATCATTATTAATTCCTTACCTAGGGCATGAATCCATATAAATAGATACTAATTCAAAAAAATTATCTCCCTTTGATGAAACAAAATGAAAAAAAATTGTGGTCAAAATACATTAAATAACCACTCATAAAGAATAAAGAAATTTTCATCATCATGTGGAGAAAACATATTGAAGATGGAATACTAGTCATGTTTTATCACATTACCAATTATCAGTAGGGAATTCCAAATACATTAATAGAGGAGGTTATACCTTATATTTTTCACAAATTTTGAGTGACCTTCAATCATCTTAAATTCAAGCTATTACACTATGAGGGATATTTTTAATACCTGAATATATTAGATAAATAGTTCTTCTATGTTCATCTAGAAATCCTTTTGATGGCTTGAAACCCTAAAGTCAGAAATCAGTACATTTGAGTTCATAAATACTTCCTCTACATTTTAGAGATACTTCCGCAAATGGGTATCAATACCTTGGCTTACACACACATCATAGGTTGGGGTGAATATGGAGCTCATCAATTCACCCCACATGTAGGCCAAAAAGAATTATTATAAAAAGTAGCATGTGACATCATTAAATTGGGTCATGTCTAGGATCATGGATCTATATATATCAGTTGGACCAATTAATAGAATCCCACATTCCAAAATTTTCAGATGAAATAGATCTAATGAGAGAGTTCTATTGATAAACTCTTACATCGGGCCTTCAAAAAGGTGAAATTAAGTATCTAAATTTTTGAAATTCATCCACTTAAATGTCATCCCAATTTCCATGGATGATACCTATCATCTATGGTAACTAGAATGAACACTATACCCATATCATTCCAAAGTGTGATTTAAAAAGGAAAAATAGAGATTCAATGAAAACTCTGGTAGTAGAGAAGGATAAACAATACCTCGTTTGGGGAGGGATAATTTTACATAAAACTCCACCCACACATTTTTAAAACTCATAATAGGGTGAATTCATGACCATGATGTATTTAGACTATTCATACCACATAGGGTTGGGGGTATTTTTACCCCTTCCCAAAAGAGGCTAGTCTTATCTTGATTAACAATAGATTTGGAAGAATTTCTTCTGTTGTTTTCTCTATATAAGAATTGTGATATTTCTAAAATAACTAGATTATGGTGAAAATAATAGGTGATTAGATGAGGATAATCATTCACAATCAACTTTTTACTCTCTCTTTACATGACAATTAAGGAAGGGATTCGATTTTTTGAGGAGGTTGCAAGCCCAAGAAGTATACTATTAGGTAAATATAGATGGATGATTATATCTATCCCTCAAAGTATATTCTAACACCTATGATAATAATTATTATTCTAATGAAAGTGAGGAATGGATCCCAAACATATGATTTGTGTTAGTGAATTTTATTGATGTTATCCCCAAATATAATGTGGTGGATGGAACTGGTGTCGAAGACCATTATGAATTGATATTTTTTCTGAACAGGGTTCACACCAAAGTGCACAAAGAGGGTGCAATACACACTAGTGAAATCTAAGAGAAAACTATATCCTTAGTGGTTGGATTGGTCTCCCCCTCCACCCAATTTTAAAAATCCCATGCTTCATATGTTCAATATAATGGAAGTTCCAAAATTTAATTTTATAGATTTCACATCTCTATGTACTCTCGTAATGGGAACAATAGAGTTGTGAGAGGTGAATAAACATAGATTCTTTGTGAAAACCTTTTAGGGGCCCACATTCATCTGGTAAAAAAACTTGTCATTCAAATATTTTACTAGTTAGGAAAACCTATGACACTATTTTTTCATCAAATTCCTCACAACACTAAAGAAAATAACTATTATAGATATGTATAACTAAAAACAACAACAACAAAAAAGAGTTTCTGAATTTTATTATCTGGTGGGAAATATTAAAACATTACCAAATCTTGTAGATTCCATAGGAATAGTTGGTATAGATATTAATATAGAATATCTGAGATGAGATTCAAGTAATTATCATTTTTCTAAAGTAACCTCAGGAGTTTTGAGAATTTATAGTAGTAGAACAATGTGTAGTAGATATCATTTGGTACTCTAATGCCAAGTCTCAAAATACTCCATCATCAGGGGAAAAGAAATATACTAAAATGGATACTATTTATATTATGATAAACTTATTTATTATGACTACCCACACACTAGATCCCACTAACTATCATGTGGTTCCTATTGTGGAAACAAAAACAATAGCAACAACCAGTCAATACGAACACGGAGGATACAAATAAGTAATAGAATCGCTATAATTTCAAAAACAATAAGATCAACCTATATTCCTTCTAAAAGGAACAATTCCTTGGATCTTTAATTGATTCCTTATATAATATCATGATTAAACTACTAGAAATCAAAATTCTCAATGATGTATGGTTAAATGGTCATTATGATTATTTCCCTTATAATTTAATTTTCGAAAAAAAAAATTCAATAATGTTTCGTCTTCAAGTATTTTTTTTTTCAAAGGATGATAGACACCATGAATTAAAGTATAGAAAAATCACCATGTTAGGTTACTTATGTATCTTCTACCTTAAATGAGGAATAAGGATAGTGGAAATATTTCCCAAAAAAAGAGATAAAAAATTAATTTATTAGATACCCAATAAAACATCTAATCACCTATAGTCCATCATTATAAAAAGACTGAATATTCCATTTACAACCCCAATTCGATCTTTAATACCTGAGTCAGTATCTTTTTCTTCATAGTCATCTGATAGTACACATATTAGAAATTGATATATAAATTTGTATGAATATGAGCTTCAATAGGCATGCATAAAATCATATTCCCTATTAGACTTATTACCCCACCCCCCCATTACTAGGGAGATATAAACCTTACTTCTAAAATAATTTCAATTTGATGAAGATTTTCAATATTGATATTTCAATTTTATTCACTTGATACACCCTTTTATAAGATGACTCTTATTAACCTGAGTTTCTAACAATAATATAAGGAGGTGGTCAAATAGGTTAAAGAATGAGAGGTCTAAATACACCTCAGTGTTCAGGAATCATCACACCCGAGGCCATACTTATAAATGAGACCCAAATATAAAAAATCTAATTAGTTAAATGATAATAAAAAACTAACCCTAAACCTTATAGGTTTTTCTATTATCAAATCATACAAGTCAATCAATTAGTATGAATACTTCCATTTGGTTACTTCTAAGACATGGTGAATCAGGATTCACCTAATTCATAGATAGAAAAGGAACTCCTCAATTCTGGTCAAGGAAAGGATTCATTTTTATAGTCATATTTTAACTCTTAGACTCAATTCAATTATAAATAACATTATAAGAAGCATATGGAAATGTCTTAGAAGTATGATTTTTTAAAACATATCTATATCATCTATGTTAGGTTTTAAATTCTAGATTCCTTTCATCTCTCCAAACAAATCAGATAAGCCTTTATTGAGCTAATTCAATCCCTTAAGAATTCAATATTGATTTCATTATAGATGATATTTACCACGTCAATATAGGTTATACTAAGTATCAAATTTTCATTTTATTCACTAAAAACACCAAGAGACTAACATATAGGGTCACATGAGGCTTTTATATCTTTTCAGCAAGATCTATTATGTTAATATTCACCAATTCATTGTTTAAAATGGAAATATAATCAAAATAATACCTATATTAACCCTTTGACATGTAAAATATAATGAATTTAACATATCTTCTTAAAATTGAAAATTTAAAGATATCAATAAAGAAAACATATGACCCTCGAAATGATTAATCTAAAAACCAGGTTTCAAGAATTCTTTTTGGACACAGGATTCATGGTAGTCCCCCAATACATGGATTTCAATGCCATTTTAGAAAGGTCATGGATTCATATTCACATAATAGTTCCCTATTCACATCACAAATTCTTGAAATACTCTTTTGATGTATATATTTTAGTAATCAATAGTTATAGTGCAAATTTTTATAACTGAAATTCCTAGTACATTACCGTGGGATATTAAAAATAGAGGTTAAGTTAAAACTAGAAGATAATTATGTGATAATAACTTCCCATAAAAGGTTGGAAACCAATCCATAAAACATATTCAATAGAGGTAATTGTCAAGAACCAGCCCGGGTACCTTGGAAACCCGATAACCGAGCCGGTCCTGACATAGCCCGAAGGGGGTTCACGATCCCCATGGGTCGGCGACTAGCACCTGGCATCACACAACAAGAAAGTGGGAATGATTTCTGCCACAAGAATTCGGACGCAATAGATAAAGAAACAATATGAATTACAAAGGAAAACTCCACCAGGAGTGATGTACCAGAATACAATTTGGAATAATCCCAAAGTACTAAAACCCAAGTACTAGAATGGGAAAACATCTCCAAGGTCCCTAAGGACATGACTCACCAAGATAAGATCAACAACTGGATCCACCTCCAAGAGATTCCTTCCCTTTTCTCGAGCCTGGAAGAAGGAAGTCTACAAACACCCAAAGGCAAAAGTAGGGTGTGAGCCTAAGCCCGGTAGGATACCACCAAAGATTCCATAACAGATTCCAAATATAGATTATCCAAATAAAAGCTTTCAATTTTCAAATAAACTGGTTTGGAAACACAAAAGCATATCTCAACAAACATGATATACATTTTCATATGATGGAAAAATTACTTTATGTAAAGGCTTTACAATGATGGAATATTTCTAAAACAATGGCTTAAATAAAACATTTATATAAAATAGTTTATAAAAATTCAGCAGGCATGTAAGAAGTTCAAATGCATTGGCATACATTTATATCTCAAATATAAACAAACAAGCGAGCAACATGGTCATCTTCCAAAAGGTGTGATAGTATTAACCAGTTATAGGATTCCGCACTCTCTATGTGAACTCAGAGAAATGTGTATACACACGTCCCTATGACACTGGCCAAAAGAGACTCGTCACCAACCCGTCAGGGATGTGACCCGCTCTATGTATGTTTTAGAACTTTGTCGTAGTGTAGAGTGTATCCAAATAACTCACTAACTACGAAAGGCTTTCATGATCTCTTACATGATGGGCGAACTATTTTAAGAATGCTTAAAATACAATCAATCCCATTCTACCATTTCAAAAGTTCCAATTGCATTCCATTTAAAACCAAAACATGTTTTATTCAAAACATGCCTTTTTCACAAGATAAAACCAATGAGTTTCTATCAAATCATTTCAAGCCATTTTCATAAGTTTGAAATCCATTCAAAACAAATTCCATCATTACACATTTCATTTTCCACAATTAAATTCAAAAATTTATTTAAAAACATTTCCATCAAATCCGAAATTTAAATTCAATAATTTAAATCGACCAATTTTCCATAAATACACCCAATTCAATGGAATTGGGGTTTTTCCAAAATTTCTATGCCAAAACCATTTCAAATATCTCAATTTAATTGAATCGAGTTTTTATAAATTTAATTGAAATAAAACATTATAAATTGGATTTAAATCAACAATTGAAATAAATCAAGAAAATACAATGATAAACAATTTGGCAAGTCGGGACGGAACAACCTACCTCGAAGTTTTTGACCAAAACCACAAAGGTTGAGAATGCTCAAGAAAATCGGGTCTCTTCTTCAAGAACCTACCTTAGATCTCTTCTCCTAGAAAGATTAAGGCCAAACCTCATCAAATTTGGTACCACACACTAAGATCTACCCATAATGGACGTAGATCTAAGAAACCGAGAGAAAAGGATAAGTATATCTAAGTAGATCTAAGAAACCAATCATGAACGAAGAAGAACAATCACATACCTTGAGAATCCCGCTTCGATTCACCAAGAGGAGCCTCTGTATCGCATCAGAAACAAAGGGAGAACCTTCTCTGACCCTAGTAGAAGAAAAATCCCGAGTTAGGGCCAATTAGGAGCAAAAAAGAAGCATTTAGAGGCAAATTGGATGAGATCCACAATTTAAGGATCTAATTTTAAGTGACCGCATGGTTTTGCTGCATGGTTTTTCAAACCGTGCACACACCGTGTGGATCTCACTGTCCAGGGTTGCTGGTCCGCATGGTTTAGTCACACAGTTTACCAAACCGTGTGTACCCCACTGTCCAGTGCTGCTAGGTTGGCACGATTTGATCGCACGGTTTATCAAACTATGCGCTAACCGTGCACAAGACATTGCCTTTTTTTCTTTACTCAAAAATTCACCCAAACTCACCCCTAAGTCACTACTCCAAAATAGAGGCACTTAGAGACATCAAAAGTACCTGAAAATGTAAGGGGATGTTACAACCTCCCCACCATAAGACCTTTCTGTCCCCATAAATCCTATTAAGAAACCTCTACGCCAAAAAGATGAGGCCACTACTCTCTCATTAGTGCCTCCCTTTCCCACGTCTCATGAGAATATGAACCATGCTACCAAAGTACACGGACCAGAGGTATCGTTCTCCCATGAAGTACCTTGGTCTCAGAATCAACAACCCTTACTGGTCGTTCAGTAATAGATAAATCTGGTTCAATCTCAAGATCATGCCACCTCACAACATGAGATGGATCGGAGAGATACTTTCATAGCTGTGATACATGGAACATGTTATGTATCGACGTCAGCTATGGTGGTAGAGCTAAATGGTAAGCAACTTTCCCCACAAGACCAATAACCTCAAAAGGTCCCACAAAACGAGGAGCAAGATTCCCTTTCCTCCCAAGTCATCGATGACCCAATCGGGGTGAAACTTTCAAGAACACCTAATCACCAACAAAGAACTCTAAAGGTTTACGGCCACGATAAGCATAAGACTTGTACTGGCTCTGCGCTGTCAACATTCTCTGACGAATCAACTGGATCTTAGTTCTTGTCTCTTGGACCAAACTCGGTCCTACTAAATAACATTCACCAATATCCATCCAACATAAAGGATATTTACAAGGACGTCCATAAAAATCCTCAAAAGGAGCCATCTTGATCGCAGATTGATAACTGTTGTTATAAGAAAACTCAACTAGCCCCAGATGATCATCTCAAGACCCACCAATGTCGAGAACACAAGCGTGGAGCATATCTTCAAGGATCTGAATAGCTCTCTCTGTCTGACCATCTGACTGTGGATGGTAGGCCGTGCTCAAATGGACCTGAGATCCCAGTGCCTCCTGATGTCCTCTCCAAAAGCGATAAGTAAACCGAGGATCCCTATCAGAGACTATTGAAAATGGAATTCCGTGCAAACGAACAACTTCATTCACATAGATATTTCCCAACTCCTCAACTTTGGTTGTATCTTGAATTGATATAAAGTGATACGACTTGGTCAGTCTGTCGATCACAACCCATATCGTGTTCATTTTCCTCTGGGTTTGAGGTAACCCAACCACAAAGTCCATTGATATTTCATCCCACTTCCATGTAGGGACTGGAAGTGGTTGAAGAAAACCTGAAGGTTTCTGGTGCTCGGATTTCACCTACTCGCATGTATAGCAACGAGATACAAACTCAGCAATGTCCTGTCTCAAACCTGGCCACCAGAACTACCGCCGCATATCATAGAACATCTTCGTGGATCCCGGGTGCACAGCCCACTGGGAGTTACGGCAATCCCCCATCACATCCTTCCTTGCCGATAACGGTACAACATAACGATTTTGATAACACAAAACACCCTCTTTGGAGAACGACCACAAGGTTTCGGTCTCCCCACCATAAAGAGAGTCCCTATTTCCATGGAATTCATCATCCAGCTACTGTTCCTGAAGAATTAACTCAAGGACAGTAGAATTCAACCGAACACTGGCTAATGAAACTTCATTCCTCTTCCACTGAATTCCAATATGCAACTAAGAAAAAATTGCCATCAAACTCCACTCTTCTGAAGATTCTTTCCCAGCCTGAGTTAGAAGTTTCTTTCTTAACACATCTGCAACAACATTCCCTTTCCCTGGGGTATAGGAAATGTCAAATTCAAAGGACTGTAGGTACTCCACCCAATGCCTTTGGCGGAGATTTAAATCTTTTTGAGAGAAGATATAACTCAAGCTCTTGTGGTCTGAATACACAGTAAACTTTTCTCCATAAAGGTAATGTCTCCAACACTTAAGTGCGTGCATTATAGCTGAATGTTCAAGGTCATGGGTAGGATAGTTCTTCTCATGAGGCTTAAGATGACAAGATCCATATGCAACAACATGATTACCCTGTATGAGTACGCATCCCAAACCTAAACCAGATGCATCACAGAAGACCATATAAGCTATCCCAACCTCAGGAAGAGTTAACACCAGCACAGTATTCAAAAGACGCTTTATCTCAACAAAAGAACTCCGACATTTTTCATTCCAGGAAAACTTCACTCCCTTTTGAGTCAGAGCAGTCATTGTATAAGCTAACTTTGAGAAGTCTTTAACAAACCGGTGATAATATCCTGCTAAGCCCAAGAAGCATTGAATCTCAAAAACATTTTTGTGGTTGTTCCCAAGTCATAACATCCTTAACCTTCTCAGGATCAACTAATATTCCTTGTTCTGACACGATATCTCCCATTTATTTCACTTCCCGAATCCATAAATCGCACTTTGAAAGCTTGGCATAATGTCGGTGATTCCTTAGATGACTCAGAACTGTTCTTCGATGATGCACATGTTCCTCCTCAGACTTGGAGTATACAAGAATGTCATCCACAAATACAACCACAAAAGTATCAAGATACTCACAAAAAACTTGATTCATCAAGGCCATGAAAACTGCAGGAGCATTTGTTAGGCCGAAGGGCATGAAAAGGTACTCATAATGTCCATACCTACTTCAAAAAGCGGTCTTATGAATGTCAGATTCCTTTATCCTCAACTGATGGTAACCAGATCAAAGATCAATTTTTGAAAACCACTTCGCCCCTTTCAATTGATCAAACAAATCATCAATTAGTGGTAGCAGATATTTGTTCTTTATCGTAACTCGATTGAGCTTTCGATAATCAACACATAAGCGAAAAGAACCAGCAGCCTTCTTAGTGAAGAGAACTGGTGCTGCCCAAGGTGACACGCTCGGGCATATAAAACCTTTCTCAAGAAGATCGTCTAACTGAGTCTTCAGTTCTTTTAGTTCAGCTGGAGCCATTCAGTAAGAGGGAATAGAATCTGGTTGAGTATCAGGCATTAAGTCAATAGTAAAATCAACCTCTCTTACTGGTGGAAAACCAGAGAAGTATGAAGGAAACACGTCAGGAAACTCAGCGACTATTGGAGGGATATCACCACACAATGAATCTCTCTCTAGATCAAAAGAAAACACTAATATAAATTTCCCCAAATATGGGAAAAAGGGTCTGGCTCTGCTTGACCTTGGGTCCCATTCTCCTTGAAAAACGACAGACACACCACTAGGTGTAGTAAGGTAGACTCGTCAAAGATAACAATCCATCCAGGCTTTATTGTCAATGAGCAAGTCCATCCAAAATATGATGTCAAAAGATTTCATATCGAGAACCAAGAAACTCCAAACATGATCAACATCTGATAGAGAGAAGACACAAGGAGGACTACAGAGACCCTTCTCTCTCATTACACCAAGGGGTGTAGTAATATATATTGCACAAGATAAAAGTTCCATAGGTAGATTAAGAAGATTAACAAGATGGGTTGAAATAAAAGAGTGATATGCCCCGGTATCAAAAAGAGCTGTCACTAAAGACGAAGCTATAGTAATGGTACCTCTCACAGTTGCAGGACCTGCATCAGCTACCGCAGGCGACTCATCCACTGCGTGAAGAAGCTTCGTTTCGTATGCCTGTGGCTGGAACCCTTTTTTACGTGAAGCATTTGATTTCCCCGCAGTATTTGGAGGTGTTGAAGATCCTTTTCCACTATGTGGAGTAGAGATGTGATGGCAGAATCTCTGTAGGTGCCTTAAACGTCTGTAGGAGCTACAGTTCTTGGTTGCCTCAGTTCAAACCCTCTTAGAATGTCTTGGCTTCCCACACTGATAGAAATTCAAGGAAGCCCCTCCTGGTTCTACCGGAGGTCTGGGATGACTCTGCTGTCGAGAACTACCATGAGAAAAGTCACGCTCTTGTTTTCCTTTAAAGGATCCAACACTGCCACTAAGAGGAAAAACAACCTCCTTCAACCCTGACTTTCCTGCCAAGTCCATCTCAACCATCATCGCCTTATCCAGCACATCAGAATAGGTGGGTAGATTCAGTAGGAAAACCTGAGAATGGATATCTGCTCGAAGTCCCAACTCTAATCTTCGAGCTTTCATCCTCTCATTAGATACAATCATAGGAGAAAACTGTACCAGCTCAGAAAAACGATTTGAGTACTCAGTCACGGTTTTGTTGGCCTTCTCAATCTTGAAAAACTCCACAGCCTTGGCCAACACCATTGATTTTGGATAGAACTGGTTAGTGAAAAGAACCATAAAGTCTTTCCACTCCAGACCCTCATGTTTCCCAGCCGTCACCATCATGTCCCACTATCTCTTACTTGGTCCCTCCATCACGAAGGTGGCACACATCACCTTGATCACTTCAGGTGTCTCCAAGAATCCAAACAGTCGTTCAATCTTACTCAACCATTCCTCAGCATGTTTAGGGTCAGTGGAGCCTTTGAAAACTGGTGACTTATGGCGTTGGAATTCTTGAGAACGACTTCGGAGAATATCACTATGAGGATCTGTAGCCGGAGTCTGAACAGGAACTAGAGGTGGTGACTGTCCCAGAGCTTGGACAGTGCGAACGATCACCATAACCAAACTCGGACCCATAATAGGACTCGCTTGCTGAGGTTCAACAACAGCCTTTTTTTGGATCTGAGCTCCACGTCTTCTCAGAGGCATGATGATATATAGCTTAAAAAGACATAGATTAACACCCAAACCAAGTAACAAGGAAAACTATTCTTAATATTTCGGATTAACAAGATTTGGATTCCACTCTATCCAAATCAAAATAGGGAAAATACTAGAACTAATCCACAAGTCGTATTTCCCTGACTACCCCTGGTGACTTAAGGTTCATTGCGGTGAGAGCTGGCCAGGCACTCAATCACAACTACCTCCTAAGTCCCGACAAGAATAATCAAATGCATACTATCATCAAGGCAAGATGCTTAACCTGGCTCTGATACCACTTTGTCACAAACTAGCCCACGTACCCTCGTAACCCGATAACCGATCCGGTCTTGACAAAGCCCAAAGGGCGTTCCCAGTCCCCACAGGTCAGTGACTACCACCTGGCATCACAGAACAAGCAAGTGGGAATGATTTCTTCCACAAGAATGTGAAAGAAATAGATAACGAAACAGTATGAATTACAAATGAAAACTCCACTGGGAGTGATGTACCAGAATACAATTTGGCATAAGCCCAAAGTACTACAACCCAAGTACTAGAATGGGAAAACAACCCCAAGGTACCTAAAGACACAACTCACCAAGAGAAGATCAACAACTGGATCCACCTCCAAGATATTCCTTCCCTTTGCTCGAGCCTAGAAGAAGGAAGTCTACAAAAAACCAAAGGAAAAAGTAGGGTGTGAGCATAAGCCTAGTAGGATACCACCAAAGATTCCATAACAGATGCCAAATATAGATTATCCAAATAAAAGATTCCAATTTTCAAATAAATAGGTTTGGCAACACAAAAGTATATTTCAACAAACATGATATACATTTTCATATGATGGAAAAATTAATTTAAGCAAAGGCTTTACAATGATGGAATATTTCTAAAACAATGGATTAAACAAAACATTTATATAAAACAGTTTATATAAATTTAGCAGGCATGTAAGCAGTTCAAAATCATTGGCATACATTTATATCTCAAATATAAACAAGCAAGCGAGCCACATGGTCATCTGCCAAAAGGTACGATAGTATTAACCAGTTATAGGATTCCACACTCTCTATGTGAACTCAGTGAAATGTGTATACACACGTCCCTATGACACAGGCCAAAAAGGACTCATCACCAACCCGTCGGGGATGTGACCCACTGCATGTATGTTTTAGAACATTGTCGTAGTGTTGAGTGTATCCAAATAAATCACTAACTACCAAAGGGTTGCATATGCTCTTACATGATGGGAAAACTATTTTCAGAATGCTTAAAATATGATCAATCCCATTCTACCATTTCAAAAGTGCCAATTTCATTCCATTTAAAACCAAAACAGTTTTTATTCAAAACATGCCTTTTTCACAAGATAAAACCAATGAGTTTCTATCAAATCATTTCAAGCCATTTTCATAAGTTTGAAATCCATTCAAAACCAATTCCATAATTACACATTTCATTTTACACAATTAAATTCAACAATTTAATTGAAAAAATTTCCATCAAATCTGTAATTTAAACTCAACGATTTAAATCGACCAATTTTCCATAAACACACCCAATTCAATGGAATTGGGGTTTTTCCCACATTTCTATGCCAAAACCATTTCAAATATCTCAATTCAATGGAATCGAGTTTTTATCAATTTAATTGAATGAAAACTTGGGAAATTTGATTTAAATCAACAATTGAAATAAATCAAGAAAATACAATGATAAACAATTTGGCAAGTTGGGACGGAACCACATACCTCGAAGTTTTTGACAAAAACCACAAAGGTTGAGAACGCTCAAGAAAACCGAGTCTCTTCTTCAAGAACCCGCCTTAGATCTCTTCTCCTAGAAAGATTAAGACCAAAACTCATCAAATTTGGTACCACACACTTAGATCTACCCATAACGGGCATAGATCTATGAAACTAAGAGAAGAGGATAAGTAGATCTAAGTAGATCAAAGAAACCAATCAAGAACGAAGAAGAATGATCATATACCTTGAGAATCCCGCTTCGATTCACCAAGAGGGACCATTGGATCTCCTCCATAACAATGGGATAACCTTATTTGACCCCAGGAGAAGAAAAATCCCGAGTTAGGGCCACTTAGGAGGAAAAATGAAGAATTTAGAGGCAAAACGGCTGAGATCCACAATTTAAGGATCTAATTTTAAGTGACCGCATGGTTTGTCCGCACGGTTTTTCAAACCGTGCACACACCGTGCGGATCTCACTGTCCAGGGTTGCTGGTCCGCATAGTTTAGTCGCACGGTTTATGAAACCATGTGCACACCATACATACCCCATTGTCCAGTGCTTCTAGGTTGGCACGGTTTTATCGCACGGTTTATCAAACCGTGCGCTAATCGTGCACAAGCCATTACCTTTTTGCTTTACTTAAAAATTCCCCCAAACGCACCCCCAAGTCACTACTCCAAAACAGAGGCACTTAGAGACATAAAAAGTACCTGAAAACGTAACAGGATGTTATAGTAAAGAATATTTTTTGTTTCCCATATACAAAATTGGGGTAATATTAGAAGATATTTGAATCCACTAGGTTATATTTTCCAATGAAATAGACATTCTAGTTACTTTCGTTCCTATAATGATCGAGTAGATTTTTCCAATAAGAAATTTCCATAAATTTATGAAGGTATCCATACTGAATATATACATATTAATGTTTACCTTCAACACCTCTATATAAATACATGTTTTATTAATATTCAATTGATACCATTAGCACTCATAAATTGGATAAAATGAATCCTAGAAGAATAATTTGGGTTTTAGTCAAGTTTTATTCCATTATTATGACTCCAAATACACAAAACAAACATTATCATTCCATAGTTGGATTTAATATTTATGGGTGTGATAATACTCCTGCATCATGTCCTAAATTTCAAGAAATTTTTCAACATTACACTCCTAGGAACTGTAAAGAAGATGAAGAGTAGAAATATCTTAGGGATTCTCCACTAGAATTTAAGGAAGGTTTCTTGATCATTATTAATGAAATTTTATATTTGATTTTCATGAGGGGGACCATATATAACCAACATTAATCAATACTTCCAGGAACTTAGTAGAACCAAAGAAATATATCTCTATCCACAAATGACATTGATAGGTATTTTCAAAGAATTGCACAAAAATGTATAGGTAAGAAACTCATGTATCTAGATATCACTTGGATAAATCAAATAACCAATATGTCTATAAATAGGCAACAAAAAGGATCCAATTGACCCACATAGACAAGGTAAAGCCTATGTTTGACAAGATAATTAAATCCAGCTTCATCTAAGGAGTTATATACCAGATATAGATTTCCAATATTATCCACATAAAGAGGAATAATGAGTAAATTAGATTATAAAAACATAATATATCTTTACACTCAGTATCTGAATGATAATTTTCTTGTGTCGATCAAAATAATATTTTTCAATGTAACAACCAGTTTATAAACCCTCTTGTTTATTGATGGATATTCTGGTTATAATCGGATCTAAATATATGTCATGGATGAAGAGGAAAATACTAACATAGAACCCCAAGGGTTGTACTTCTACAAAGTAATTCCATTTGTCTTGAATAATGTTTTCATAACTTACTATCATTCCATGAAACACATTCTTAATTCCTTAGAAAACACTCTAAAATACTATATATATAAATATAATGTGGTGATGAAATATAATTAACACTATGATCACCTATCTAATATTGAGGAAAGCATAAAAAAACTAAGATAACATAACCAGAATATGAACCATTTGTAAGGTTCTTTTAATGTGATATTTAAAAAAATCCTCATTTTTTCGTATCCCATTATAGTGTCAAGGTTATCCCTAAGAATATAAAAGTAATACTTGACATTCCCCATACAAACAATTTTTTGGAATTGAGAGAACTCCTTGGGAGCCTCTCCTACATCCTAAATTTTCTATCTAACCTCATCGACAATCATTTTACCTTCATAGAGATGTTGAAGAAGTGATTCACACGCTAGTGGGATTATGGATTCTATAAAGAATTTTATGACCTCAAGTAGTACCTTCCTCAACTTCTGGTTTTTTTGTATCCTATAGAAGGAAAACATATAATTCTATATATATAAATCCTAGAAATATTTCATTGTTCCCTCCCAACTCATAAAAATGATGTGGGAGAGGATAATATCCTTTATTATCTTAGTAGAATAATATTATAAGTTGAGACCTAATATTATGATTTTAGAAAGAACTACCATATATTGGACTTTTTATAATCGTGTATATTATTTTCAACATCATGAGTTTCACATGGTCTCCCTTATTTATCCACTAGAATATATATTTATTTTTATAAGCTAACTATGTTTCAGGTGTAATGGAAAATCATTCTACCATAATTTGATATTTAATTTCTATCTCAAAAGGAAATGAAAGGAAGACACTAGTGGAGTTTATGGTAGTTCATCCTACCTCATTAGAGTCACTATTGTACATGGAAATTCCTTATAATTTTGTCTTCTCCGAATGAAAAATCTCTAAAACATGGTAAATGTACTTTGATAGTGCTTCTCACAATTCTACAAGAAGAATAATGGAACACCCAAATCTCAACATGTTCAATTTGGGGATCATGTTCAACACCCTTAAAAAGGAAAATTTTTCCATATTAATTTATAGTATTAAAAGGGTGTACCAATAATGGGGTAGAATATTAGGCCCTAATCCAATGATTATAATTTGAAATAAAAATATTGGTTTCTCAGTTAGACATAAAGGGTGATTCAGATCTAGTAATTAAATAAATCAGTGATGATTATACCATTATGAAGGAAGTTTAGATTAGTTTTACTAGTTATTTATGAGGATTTATGGATGAATTTACCAAAAAATTAATATTTTACCACATTACTTATTTATGTAATGTTCAAGTTGATGTTTTTACAAATGTATTTATATCCTTTCCAGACTCAAACCAAGATGAAATAGTCATTTTTATCATGAAATGAAGGGTGTAATATCGATTTATGAGTAATAATATAGAAGAAATAAATTAGATTAAAACAACCCTAGATTAAAATTAATCAAAAACATAGATGATTGAAAATATATAAATTTGGATTTCTCCTATGGTAGAATATCCCTAAAATAGGGTTATTCAATTTGATAAATCCTAGAAAGAGAAAAATCCATCTTAGGGTAGTAAATTTTTTTCATTGAAAAGGCCCGAATTCTAATAAATTCTTCTACAACAGAGGATTTGATGGGGTACTCCTCAAGTACATTTGAGAAGGAATGTCCCACACAATTGTGTAAGAAGTTCATGTTGGTGCCTCTGAGGGTAATGTTTATTGAACTGTGGTCTTTCACTGTTACACCTGGGTTTTTATTTTAGACACAGACCCATATCAGGTCATATTTCCATTTTTTTCTTGGGAAATGGGTGTGATAGGTTCAAGGTATCGAGTTAGCATTATCGCGGATTGGTTTTGTGTCTTAGATTAGAATTTTATTGTTTGGAAAATTTGTGGGCTTTAGGCTGGTGCATGGACATTGTACAGTTGGCGAAAGTTGTTTGGTCATCCTTGTTACCCATGTTATCACTTCTTGAATGATCAGAGACCACTGAACAGTCCGCGTACGGTCATTTGAGCCGTACGCGGTGACCCCGTGGTCACCCTGCATTAAAAATAATTATTTTGGTAATATGTGAGTAAGATAAAATAATAAATAAAGTTAAACAAATGTGTAATTGAATAAAATAAAATAGAATAGAAATAAAAATTTAATGAATTGTTATAATAATAATAATAATAATTTTGAGGGTATTATTATTATTACTATTATTTGTATTAATAATATAGATTTTATTAACTTTATTAATCTAATTATTTTCATTATTTATTGTTTTAAATAATAATGATAATAATATTATGAGAGAATAGTATTATTATTGTCTGTGTTAATACAATTAACATTATTAGTTAGATATTTTTTATTATCATTATTATATTTATTATTACATTTTTATGTGGGTCAATTTTTTTTGTTTCTATCCTATCTCTTCCCCTCCCATTTATCCACCATGCACATCTCCTCCCCCTCCTCTCTATTGGTCATGCACCACCCACCTAGAGCGCATCCTCCATGTGTGCTCTTCCCTCTGACGACCTTCTCCTCCAGCTAGACCCCTTGAAGGTTCCCTACTCCCCCTCACGTGCACCCCCATAGGCACCCCACCCCTTTCATGGGCCCCTCTACAGTGCTTTGTCACCTCCAGCGCACACCACCTACAGGTATCCCTCCTCGCGCGACCCTCGCCAGTCACCCACCCTCGTGAAACCACACTATCACACCCTCTCCCCCCCCCCCCCCGGTAAAGTTTTACTTCTCCTGTTTAGGGTTTTGATCTATATGACAGGTAGTTTTTTTGGTTTTGGGGGTCTGATCTTTACCCGTAGGGTTTGATATTGTTTTTTAAGGTTTATCGTGGGTTGTTCGAGGTGTGTCTAGGGTTTAGTTGTGGTGTGGTTTCTATTTCCCATGTTTTTTGGAAATTTCTTAGTTCAAGGCAAGTGATTCTATTGTTAAACATTATTTTATTAATCTATTAGGATTGCTTTTATTTTTTTATACTTTCTACAAATTATGTGTGGGGTGCGTAATTGGATTTTTGAAAGTTATTATGTATATTTGTTTGGAAATGATTTATTCATTCTTGTTAAAATAATCATTTTGTGTATGTAAGGTTTTTTGCTCCATTATTAGTGACTCATAAATTATTTAATTGATTTATTCAAGTGTATAAAGGGTGTGAATTAAGTTTTTATTTGATTATGTCTTGCGGTTGGTTTTAAAATGGCATTTTTATACAAAACCGGTTGTGTTTTTGGTGAAATCCCTTATTGCGCAATTTGTGAATATTTTATAATGTGATAAAATTATTTATTAAATTATTTATGAGGTGAAAAAGTGTTATTTGATATGGTTAGAAATGTGTTTAATTTTAAAGTACCATTTTTATATGAAATGAGGTGTTTTCATTTGTAAAACCACATTGCGTCATTTGTTTGTGTTGTATAAATTATGAAATTGGTTTGTTATATTACGTAAGAGATGAAAAATATATTTTGGTATCAATTTATTGAGTGGTTGATTTTAAAAGAGAACTTTGGGTGAGTTATTGGGTGGAAAATCCATGCGGTGTTTGGAAAATTAATTTATAACTTATATAAATGATTTATTGAGTTCTTTACGCTATGAGAACCATGGTTGGGAATGATTTCTTAGTGTTTTATGAATTGTACAAAAGGTTTATTATAATATGCAAGGGATTTTCATTTTGTTTTAGTATGGTGATTGTGTATTTTTTTTTCTTAAAAGTGGTTTTGGAATGGGTTTTGTGTGTAAAACCTTAAGGAACATCTTAAAATTGTTTTACAATTGTTTGAATGGATTATTAAATGATATAAAGGGGTGAGAAACACGGTTTTGATCTATTTTGGTGTG
Source organism: Viscum album (assembly GCA_963277665.1). Taxonomy (NCBI): domain Eukaryota; kingdom Viridiplantae; phylum Streptophyta; class Magnoliopsida; order Santalales; family Viscaceae; genus Viscum; species Viscum album. The sequence goes on along the minus strand of OY728120.1, from coordinate 1,527,217,028 downwards.
TTCATGGTGATAAAATGGAATTTTTATTTGCAAGTAATGTGTTGTGATATGTGAAAATTGATTGACCACCAATGGAATGCCCAGGTATCTAGATGGTAGGATGTGTACAAGTATGGTAGTGATCTAGAGTGGTTTTGTCACTATTTCACGTAGAATGTTTGATGATGAAAACCCTAATTAAACTATTATGATTATGTTGGGTACCACTTGGTTATTGGTTTGTTTCCTACTAGTGATTTTTTCACAAGAATAGATATTTGTTATGGTTAATTTTCATCGAGATACGAGGTACCTGGGGCCCACAGCTAGTTAGTACCTAGGGCTATTTTCTTTGTCTAGTTCTCAATGATTATATTGTACCTACCTTCGGAATACGGTATGTTTTTTTGGTAATTTTAAATCTAATTATGTTTATTATTTAATGTTTCACCTCTTATTAAGAAAAATTTCGTTTATAGTTTCTTTCCTTGAAAATTATTTTCTAATTAAAATTTTATGCCTTTTTATGTTTTTCAATTTCAAATTTATTTTTTTCCTATTTTTTTTGGAATTTTCGTTCATGATAAATATGTAATGTTTTATTTTTCATTTAATGTTTAATGCATCGAGTCTATACCTGAGTGAAATTTTACTGGGCTTTGTCTCACACCCAGCATACACCATTGGGTGTATGTAGACCATGTTTTCTCTTTGTTTCAAGTTAAGGAAAGATGTATTAGGTTTTATGGTTGGTCTTTTAGTGGTTTTGGTTTTGGACCATGCTGGTGGAAGATAGAGGATGTTACTCCTCTTGTTTCATGGGGGTATTGAGTGTTTTTTTGGTTTCCCCATTTTTTTTGTCATTTTTGGCAGTTGTTTAGTTTTAAATGAAGAATTTGAAATTTATAGAAGATGTATTTGGTTAAATTTTTCATATATGTTTTTTGGGTTTTTATTAGTTATTTTAATGTGGTTATTTCAGGTAAATCGTTCCCAAAGCATGTCATTAGATACCTGGGCACTTATGTCAGCCAGTGGGGATCGGGAACGCCCTTCAGACCTTTTCATTGACTGATTTGGGTGACCATTTTAGGGTTTACTCGGGTTGGTTCATGATAAAATTGTATCAAAGGAACGTTATTCTCTTTGAGTCTTGTTCCATGGGATAGAGACTGGGTATATAGGATCAAGGACTATCAGGACCTGACGTTCGAGTTACGATTAGGGTGTATGGCCAGCACACCTCATGGTGGGACTCAAGTCACCTATGGAATTTGAGTTTTATGCAAGTTATTTTGTTTTTGTAGTTCACAAATGTTTGGGAAATGAAATGGGAAATGGGTCAATGGTCATAGTAAGTTCTCAAGACCAGGAAAACAATGTAAAGTCCAGAAGTTTTCATAGAATACTCTCTGTGGCAGGGGAGTGATTGGCATAGGGTTTCCAACCATATTTCCAAGTCACACGCTGGCACTAGTCTCCCCTTTCATCATCATATGCCTCTTATTTTGAAATCATGGAAATTTTATTTTTTTATGTAAAATATATTTAGTTTTGGGGAGGTGGAATTTTTTTTGAAAATAAGTTCTTTGAAATTGATTAAGGTATGGAAATTGTTGGTTAAATGTTTTTGTTTTCAAAAGTGGAAAGGTTTGGTTTTATTCATTGGTGTTCTCCTAGGGAACCACTTGTATGGGCATAAATGGAAAGGTGGGTGGTAAATTGCATGAGGGGACGAGTGCCTAAATGGACATGAGGTGAGTGCCTGGTGTGGCATGAAAACATGCATGTGTGAGGCCCATGAGACACCATTGGTGTTTGTGCAATCTTCTAACCTTTTTTATTTTCAAAAAGTGTTTTTAAAAGAAAATTTGGTGCTTTAATAACAAATGTTTGTGTGGTGAGTCTTTTTGGATTTTTGGGAATGTTGTTTGTGAGTCGTTTCGAGCCGAGAATACATTTGGTTGACTTACTTCTTGAGTTTGAGTTCTTGTTCACTTGTGGTATGTCTTGGTCATTGGACCAGTTTGATTGGGTCCAAGGTTTTATTTCTTGGATAGTGAATGCCTCCATAAAGTACTGATGTATATTTTAAGTGCATTCATGGGTGATATAATGATGATAAACACTCCAATTGATCAAAGTAATTACTCCCTTTTTTTAAGTAATTTATCTTTTTTTGGTTAAACAAATCCTTTTGCAGTAGAAGTGCAGTTGTGAAATGTATGAAGAGATCTTAGTTCCATAAGTTGCCGGAGTTTTCAAAGGTAAATCTAGATTTCATCATGTATGAAGGTCCTTTTTGAGAGAGGTTAAGGGAACATTTATATGGAAAGGTGAAAATGGTATGGGTTGTTATTGGATAACAGTGTGGTTTCTTGTGGAACTAGTAGGAAGAAGTTTGGATCAGGGGTTTTCAACACCTGACTATGAGGTAGGAGATGATTCAACCATCATATCTTCAACCTTAGGTCTCATATTTATGTTGGCGCATAATTAGGAAACCCCCAATGTTGTGAGGGACCTCAGTCCAGTATATATTATCAGTTTGTGAAATGAAGACAGTTTATGTTTTCTATGAAGTTGTTGCATTCTAAGAGGTCCAGTTGGATGGAGGAGTCATGAGGACTCTTCTTCATTGTGATGAACTACGTGTTTTCTTCAATGTTGTTTGGAGTTTTTTGGTCAGGCCCTAGTAGTGGGGTGTTATTTTTTGTGATAATCCCCCCAGTTAACTCATGTCGATGTTTCTATGTCAGCATATTCCAATCAGTTTGTTAGATGGTCCTTATGGTGGGGAGTCTATTTGGGCCCCCCTATTGTTATCCTACATCCGTCTTAGGTTTTATTTTCCTCTTATGTTTGGGATGCCACTCTGTCTTCCCCATGTTAGTAACTCTGTTTAATCCCTGGTCTTGGTTTGGCGATTTATAGTCTCTCTTAGAACTATCTAATTTGTTTCTAGGGATATGTGTGTGCCTCTTTGGGTGATATTCAATGCTTTTTTTTTCTCGGGATATTGAATATTTCATTGTGATAGTTTCATTCTTTTTATTATAAATTTGATGTTTCATGACTTTTGGGGGCAAGTGTCACTTGGAGAGGAGTCCATTTTTGGTCTCCGAAGTTTATAGTGCATGTTTTTTCTTTCTTTTAGTAGTGCTCTTGCTTCTCTCTCATTTTTTTGCTATCGAGAACCACTTTGAGTAGACAGGTTGCAGCGGTTCTATTTTTTGGGCAGTCTTAGGATGGATTTCCAAGGGCATAAAACATTTATGGTGGGGATAATTTCCACACCCGTGTTTTTATTTTAGCCTCATACCTGAGTCGGGTCGGATTTTGGTTGTTTTTCTCCGGAACTAGGTGTGATAGGTTTGAGCTCTTGAGTTAGCATTGTCACAATTTGGGTTTGGGTCTCAGGTTAAAATTTTAATGTAAGGAAAAATTTTTGGTTTTAGGATGGTGCGCAGACACCGCACAGTGGAGAAAGCCATGCGGTCAGTCCGGTTTCCCATGTGGTAACTTCTTTAATGGGCAGTGACCACCACACGGTCCATGCACGGTCGCTTGAGCAATGTGTAGTGACCCCACGGTCACCCTGCATTAGAAATAATTATTTTGGTAAAATGTATGTAAGATAAAATAATAAATAAAGTTAAAGGAAGGACTGATTAAATAAAATAAAATATTAGAGAAATGAAAATTTAATTAATTTTTATAATAATAATAATAATATTTGATAGGGTATTATTATTATTACTGTTATTATTATTATTAATATAAATTTCATTAAGAGTATTCATCTAATTATTATTAAGATTTTTTTTAAATAATAATGATAAAAATATTATGCAAGAATATTCTTATTATTGGTGTTAATAATATTAACATTATTGGATAAATAATTTTTATTTTCATTATTATACTTATTATATCTTTTATCTAAGTGGGTTAATTGTTTTATGTTTTTATCCTCTCCATCCCCCCCCCTTTCTCCTCTACACACATCTCCTCCCCCTGCTCTCTTCTAGGCATGCGCCACCCACCTAGAGTGCCTCCTCCATGTGCACCTCTCCCTCCAGCCACCTTCTCCTCTAGAAATCCCCTTTAAAGGTTCCCTACTCCCCCTTTCATGCACCCATGTTGGTTCCCCACCCCTTTATTGCATCCCTCGATGGTTCTTTGTCTCCTATGGCATGCACCACCTATGGGCACCCTCCTCACGCAACCCTCACTGGTCATCATCCCCCATGCAACCCCACCACTGCACCCTCTCCCCCCACCCCAGGTAAGGTTTTACTACCCTTTTTTAGGGGTTAGTTCTGTCTGATATCTAGGTTTTTGGGTTTTGGGGGTCCGATCTTTGCCTATGGGGTTCAATTTTTTCGTTTAAGGATCATCACGGGTTATCTGAGCTGCGGCTAGGGTGTTGTGGTGATGTGGTTTTAGTTTCACACATTTTATATAAATTTCTTGGTAAAAGGTAGGTGATTCTGTGGTTAAAATTCTTTTATTAATTTATTATTTTTTCTTATATTTTTTTATACATTCTATAAATGATGTAGGAGGTGCGAAATTGGGTTTTTTAATGTTTTTTAATGTTTTTATGCACATTTGTTTGGAAATGGTTTATTCTTCCTTGTTAAAGTAAGCATGTAGTGTATCTAAATTTTTTTGTTCCATTTTTAGTGTTTCATAAATTATTTAATTGATTTATTCATGTTTATAAAGGGTGTGAATTATCTTTTGATATGATTATTATTGGTGGTTGGTTTTAAAGTGGCGTTTTTATACAAAACCGGATGTGTTTTTAGTGAAATTTGTTATTTCCCTATTTGTAAATATTTTATAATGTGATCAAAAGATTTATTAAATTATTTATGTGGTGAAAAGGTAGTATTAGATATGGTTATACATGCATTTAATTTTAAAGTTCCATTTTCATATGAAATGGTGTGTTTTCACGTGTAAAACCACATTGCGTCATTTGGTTGTGTTGTATAAATTGTGCAATTGGTTTGCTATATTATTTAAGGGATGAAAATTATATTTTAGTATGGAATTTTTGTGTGGTTGATTTTAAAAGAGAGCTTTTGGTGCATTATTGGGTGGAAAAGCCTTGTGGTGTTTTGAAAATTATTTTATAACTCATCTAAATGATTTATTAAGTTGTGTGCACAATGAAAAAAATGGTTGGGAATGCATTGGTAGTGTTTTATAAATTGTGAATATGGTTTATTATAATGTTCAATGGATTTTCATTTTGTTTTTGTTTGGTGATTGTGTATTTTTTATCTTAAAAGAGGTTTTGGAATAGAGTTTTGTGTGTAAAACCTTAAGGCACTTAAAAAAATTGTATTACAAATGTTTGAATGAATTATTAAATAATATGAAGGGGTGCGAAACATGTTTGTGTGCTGCTTTGGTGCGCACATGGTGTTAAAATGGAATTTGTATTTTCAAGTGATGTGATGTTTTATGAGAAACTTTATTGATCACCAATGAGAAGCCCAAGTATCTAGGTGGGTGGATGTGTACTAGTATACTAGTGATTCGAAGTGGTTTCATCCCTATTTCAAGTAGAAAGTTTGATGATGACAATACTAAATAAACTATTATGATGATGTGGGGGACCACTAGGATATGGGTATTTCCCTACTAGTGTCTTGTAACAAGAAAATATATTTTTTCAGGTTACTATTCACTAAGATACGTGGTACCTAGGGCCCACAAATAGCTAGTGTCTTAGGTTGTTTCCCATGTCTAGTGATCTATGATTATATTACACCTACCATTGACATACGGTATGATTGTTTGGTAATTTTAAAAGTAATTTTTTTTATTATTTAACGTTTCACCTACTATTAAGATGATTTTTGTTTATAGTTTCATTCCTTGAAAACTATTTTCAAATTAAAATTGCACTCCTTTTTAATTTGTTTAGTTCAAAGTTATTTTTTCCCCTAAAACTGTTCTATCATTTTCGGTCATGATATAGCCGGCATGTTTTGTTTATCATTTAATGATTAATGCATGGAATATCTACCCAGGTTGAATTCTATTGGGCTTTGGCTCACACCCTGCATACACCATTGGGCATATGCAGACCATGTTGTCACTTTGTTTCAGGTTAAGGCAAGATGTGTTAGGTTGGTAGTTTTTTCTTCTAGTGGTTTTGGTTTTGGACCACGGTGGTGGCGGCTCGAGCACATTACACCACTTATTTCATGGAGGTTTGAATTGTTTTTTTGGTTTCCCCTTTATGTCATCGTTCTTTTTTCAACATGTTGTGTTGTAAATGAAGAATTTTGAATTTATTAAACATGAAATAGGTAAAAAAATCAGATCTGGTTTTTGGGTTTTTATTGGTTATTTTAATATGGTGAATTTAGGTAAATCATTCCCAAAGAATTTCATTTGATACTCGGGCACTTGTGTTATCCCATGGAAATCGGGAAAGCCTTTCAGGCCCTGTCGTGGACTGATTGAAGTGACATTTTAGGGTCAACCTGGGTTAGTTCGTGACATTCGCCAAATTAAAATACCTTGATTCATATGGACATTAGTGATGCAAGACTTATTTGAATTCATAAAGAGGTTCCATGCATTTTAGATTGAATAAAATTTCATTCATCCACCCCTAGAGTTGTTGAACGATGAAAAATACACTTCTCCATTATTCATATGGGTAATATACAACATGGGACCAGAAACTCTAGCCACAGTGAGGCATTTTAGGTTTATTCTTATTTATACATATTTCTTATAAAAATGTAAAGAAGTAATACCACTAAAAAAATTATAAAATTTGATCTCATTAACTTCATCAAATTAAATATCATTACCATATTCAAAGTCCCTAATACAATACTAATGGAAAATGACACCAACTTATGGGCCTCCAAATTAAAGAATCTATATTTGGAATAGAATATTTAGTTAATTCAGTCATCTCACTGTCATGTGGATGTGTAGGGATAGATGAAGGCATTCAATAAAAATTATTCAAATATCTTTTAGAAGTTGGTGGAACAATATATTAAGTCTTGTCCATAAAAACTCTTACATACATTATGGGATTATCATAACAAAATGTGTATTTCCATATGAATAACACTATAGGAACTACTCTATTGGATAAAATCTTTCTTTCTCAATGAGATTTAGTTTCCCTCACTTTAACTTTCAATTTTTGATCATCGTTCTAAATAATATTATTCTAAGATCCATCTTGATAGTTAGAATGACTTGATGAGGGGAGGTTACATTTACTCCACCGCCCTGAATTCCATCAAAATCATGTTACATTAGTAATAAATAAGAAGTTAAGCCTCTATTATTCGTCAAAGGGGAATTGATATTATCCTTGAGGATTTCGATGATAACTTTGAAGAATCCACTGAATCATGATAAAAAATGGGTAGGACCTCAGGTCATGTATACGGTATACTCCAATAGATCTTACACCCTAATAAAAATGGATGGATATCATATCATAACTACTACCTATGTGATGTTTATCAAGAAATGATTTTCATAAATTTATTAGGGAGTCTATTATTATTGACTATAATCTTTTTGGAAAGTCCTAGAAATATAACCTTAAACTACATGGAAAATGAGTTCTTTTCACATTACATGAAACAACATGACATATGACCTAGCCCACATAACTGTTATAATACTTACATTGTTTCATTCTATTTTACAAAATCTATTTATATGAGATCTAGACCCATGTAATAGTTTCATGTACATGAATCCCCCATTCATAATCCTAAAATAAAATAAAAAATACACCACATCCCAAAACTATATGTGGCTTGATTCTTATTCTTAAAATATATATAGTGATACTATGATTTATTTTTTCTATTCTATCCAAAAATACAATCAACATTAATATTTATACTTAGGATCTAATTCATTTAGATCAGTTGTACAACAATATTTTGATACCAAGATGAAGACAATCCATTTTTTTCCTGTGTATGAGACAAATATACATATATATTTCTTCTAATAACTACATTATGGATTATTACTATTCGCATGGGACCTGTAGGGATTTCTAGATCACCTATCTCAGACCCAGATAAAAATTTCTCTTTTATACTAGCTCTTCTAATGCATGGTCTTAACTTTAACATTAGGTTTTATATATAGTCCATACACTTGGACAACATATACTGAGACCCAAATTTCTTATACTAGATATAAATATGGAACTTCCATCACGTTTTAATACCATTATAGAATAAAAATTCCTCTTCCAACAAGTATACATGGATTAATTCCTATAATTTTATGTTAATTTGTGACATCCAGATCACCTACCTCAATCATAGCTACAAATTTCATTTCCATCCAACTCTCATGTCATCATAGAGTCTAAGACTATTTCATTTCACATTGGGTTTTCCTCTACCGAATTGAAACTAGTATGAAAATAATCCATTTTCTCCCATTTTCTTCAACACATAAACTAAATATATTCCTAGTCATTTTCATTAACATACCCATTATATAAATTTTATCTATATATCATAAAAAAATTTATATAATTCAAAACTGGACAACATATGGTTAATCTCATATTACCTTTAAAATGATTGCAGTGGCTCATTCTGTATGAATTCTCCTATTTACTAGATAGTTGGATCCATGTAATATTCTTAATGTTTAGTTTTCCCAATCTATAAAAAAATATAAAATAAAAATTCCCCAACTTTTACAGAACTAAATTTGGAATTATTTTTATTCTCCTAGGATGTGTAGGGGCACCTGGACTTCCTGTTTTATGTCCAATCATGAATATCATCAACCATGATATCAGTTTATGGGAACCCACTCATTAACGTTTCGTATTCCAACGTCCCTAAATTATAATGGAACAATTCCACTTTCTATTATTATTGATTCCTCATTCACATCAAGTTTCCACAATCTTCTCACTGGGACACCCATCGAGTTCATTGTTATTTCCCCTTCATAGGATCCAAATATGTACAAATACTTTCTAATCAATACATGTGTATTTATTCCTATTATTTCAAAAAAAATAGTGATATCCTAATCATTTATCTTAGACCCACGCATAAATTACTTCTATCGCATTTCTCCCCACCATCCTAACACTTGTTCCTTATGATTCATGTTGGGTTTTTCTCTATTAATCTTGTGATATGATTATAACTTCCAAATCATTACATAAAAACAATTTTTGTCTTAGTTATTATTATCCTAAGATATATAGTGTTTTCCATATTACCCATCTTGTAACTATCTGTAAATTATATTCATAGTGAATCCATTTTCCCAGGGTTTTTTTTACCTTATTCCTTTCATGTCTTTCAATATTTTTTATTATTATATGATAAAAAAATATTTTCTTTCAAGAACTAGGTGTTTAATGATTCATGTTTTCGAAGGATACATGGTGACATCTTGTCCATATTCCTTATGCCCAACCATAAATCTTTAACTACTTTCATTTATATCTATTGTTTCATAATATCATAAATTTGGTTTCTTTGAAACTAGATTGTTTTAATAACCTTCAAAATATCCTATTACCGTATACCTATTATTTTTTCCTTGGATATTTTAAACACCCCAAACCCTTCATGGTTATGGATAGTTAGTGTATCTAATTATAAAAAGGGGCCCATCTACTTAGTAACAACATCTATGCCACTGTTTATCCTGACATAGCCAACCAAATGCATGATTTCATCCTAAGGGGAAGTTTTTCCAACACCATTTCCCTCAACAATATTATAGGGGAAACTTTTAATAAAATATAGATATAATTCATCCTCTATATATGTATTCACATTATATTCTGACTCAATTGATTCATGTTATGATTTACAATATTCTTATCCCATGTTAAAGGTTATTGAAGTTCTCCTAGATCTCTAACTCCTCATTTTTATTCTACACCACACATTAGTCCAAGCATTGTGAATGAAAAATACATAAACCATTTCCCCATGATATTTTATATAGATAACATCCCTCATTCAGTCACAATTGTTTACCAAATTAACCATATCAGTAAATAGACTTTATTATCCTTTTTTCATATTTGTTCAATTGAAAACAACACTCACATCAATCATAGAATTACAACCAAAACTATATTCATATTTATTTTCAATGGTAACATTTATAAGAATAATATTTATTGATTCTCATAGAGTCAATGTTTCCTCTATATTATTTTTGTATAATCGCCCATCATTATCTATAAAATCTATATAACCATAAACCCTATAAACTTTCAGTAAACATTTTATGAACCTAAACCCAATAAAAAAATTATAATTCATTCATCCTTAAATATCCATCATATATTTTCTACATTGAAATACCTTAAAATTATATAATAAGTAGTCATGTTAATAGTTAGGGTAGAAATTCATAAAGCATTTTAGGGAAAACATTTGTGTCCATACTCGCTAGGCTCACACCATTCATAAGAAAGGTAAATTTTGAGCATTTAAAAGAGACAAATTCATAATTATTTTCAGGATAAAAATCTAAAAATCGCATCCTAAGAATAATCTAAGTTCCCACCTACTAATCCTTTCTATCTCATGACTTAAAAAAAGTTAGGTCTAAAATTAAATGGATTAATGATTTCGAGGATCCCCATTATTCCTTATAAAAGTCAATCTATGCTCATTAAGCATTCAAATTTAGGAAAAAGTTATTTCGACCTCATCTTCCGCATATATTGGTTTATATGATCCATGAAAAATGTGTAAAATTATATTTTTGTGTAATTTAACCCTTATTATCATTAATTATTTTTCATGAAACCCCTTTCAAGATTTTTAATATGTAGATTCACTCACTCTCTCGTATCTAAATGGGAGAACCATGGATTATGATGATGTTAAACATGGAATCTATCAATACCACATAAATCTATTCAGGAGTATATGTTGCAAAATAATCCCATCATTTTAATCTATTATCTCACAAGTTCACCTCAATTTATAGTGATGTAATACAAATGATTTGTATTTTTTTTACCTACATATGTTTAAGAACTTATTCCTTACATATGATTTATTGAACCCCTCTTCATCATTTGACTGATGTATTTTGATACTATGATTTACCATATCCAATTACAAATAATATTTTTGAATATTAAATTAAAATGGTGTTACTATTTTTGAGTTACCACAAGTCATCTTAATCCAAAAAATATATTTAGAGTGACAAATAACACATATTTATTCAAATAATTCATATGGTCGAAGTATAATTCTTGCCACACTATCATGATGGCTCATACTCTTATTAAATTCATCAGTGCTCCTACCATATATGTAATGTCGAACATTTCTCAACATAACCTCATAATTGGATTATTTTACTTAAAAATACAATTTTTAGTAGGGTAATGTTGTATAAGAAAACAATGTGTAATATTCACTTTTATGTTGATGGAAAGTACCAATACTCACACAAATGACACAAGTCAGGTTTGAGAAAAAAATATCTTTATATATATATATAAGATGCAAATTAGATCTATATATACCACAAGATTACTAACTCACTGAGGGGTGTACAATCCTTAAAAATATTTCCCTTCCAATTGATATGGTTATGAGAATCACCTTGTCAGAGTAGACTTTATATTTTATCCATTATAGATAAAAAGTTAATATAAACCTTAAAACCCATTTTTTAGGGCCTTTTAGAAAATTTTCACCCTCTAAAAACATCTTTTTTGGGGAAAACTGGTGGAAAAAGGCATAGTATTTTACATAATTTAGTTTTACTATTTTTTGATCCAAAAAAACACGTAGATAAAAAATTAAATTCATTTAATTTGATCTTCATCATAGAATAAAATATATATTGGTCGGTAAACAAACTATTTGGACCACAAAAATTATATGTGGTATTACTTTGTGACCAAACACATGATTTCTTTAGTAGCATGATATAGTGGTCATTTGTATCTTTTTGTTGGAACACTTTTTCATTCACATGATTTGATAGTGTCTCAATGTCATTTTTGGTGTGGTGGTGGAAACAATATATGGATGGTCATATTTGAGGCATTGATAGAAAATAATTGTGTATCCTCATTCATTCTATGCAATAGTAATCCCATAGATCTTAGGTTGAGTGGTTGTGTGGTGTGACTATAAATAAATACCTCAAAACACATAATAATGATGATTAGTTTTTCATGACATTAAGTTTGAGGTAGAATTTCATCATTTTACAGTTATTTTAGTTCATAATATTTTAAATAATTCCATTGGTTAAATTTATAATCCATGCCTAGAAGAGGGGGATTCTCCCATGTAAATTCTTCATGATGTTTCCTTCTCTTTATAAAATTTCCATTGAACTGATTGTGCAATATCATTTGAAAATAATCCCATTGTAATACAATTATAATGGTTTCCCACAACAAAAATCTAACACTATATCTAGCGTCAAACACCTACACAATTTTTAAACCGCAACTATTTTCATAGAACACCAGTCATAAATGAAATTCATGATTTTTAAGTACATTTTATACTATTTTCAATAGTCCATCACTAGAAATGATTTTATCTATGACTATCCACATCATGATAAATCCCTATTGTGGATATCTAGGCCACCTTAATAGTCCCTCCTTCATAGTGGTCACTTGCATCGAATTGAATATAGAAATACCTTAGTAAGGGTTATAAGTAAAAAATAAAAATTATTAAAATCATAATGGTTGATGTTATAATGACAATAAGTTTGAATACTATGTTCAAAGAGTTAAACATTAGGAATATGAATTCTAAGTATCACCATTATTCAAATGTTTTTTTGTATATTTTCTACTCATTAAAGTTTTTAGTGGGAGAATTATATCAAAAAGACACATAATGATGTTGAAGGAATTAAATAATGGTGTTAATATGTTTAATAAAAAATTAAATGTTTTGGAAACATAAGGCTACTCTTTCCATCTATCATATGTTATATGTTAGATAGGTTCTTATGTATGGCTTTTTAGGTATTATTAAAAGATTTTAAGAATATAAAATGTTTCATGTTATGATAAATGAAATATTCATGTTATCATTCTTTCTTGTTGGATATATATATATATATATATATATATTGTGAAGTAAAATGATAATTGACCTAAAAAATAGTAACTTTGAGTTATCACTAACTAGTTTTCACCTGGAAATATTATAAGTTATAATGAAATGAAATGTTTATTATTTGTAGTATCATTGTTTCGGGATAAAAAATATTCTCACGAGGCACAAAATAGTATTGTGTACTTGATGAGCCATGAAGTACACTACATGGAGGTTCATAAACTATGCCTTTGGTATAATAAGGGTATATGGTTAATATTTTTATTCCCCCATGCATGAGGTTGGTGATATACCTAGTATGAGAACCTTCATACCTGGATTTATTTTTTATGTAATCCTTGAGTATTATCCAATCAAGGGGTAGCTGGGTATTTTTTGATCATTTTATCAGTTAAATATTTACCAAGATGGTATTATTCCTCTCATATGATGAGTATGAAATTAGGTCCCTTGATTAAGATAGAAAGTGGAAGTGTAATAATGTACCAAAATAAAATATATAATGTTCTTATCTATCAAATGATGGGAATGTGATGCTTTCATATATAATGGTTAATGGAATTTTATGTATTCATTAACCTAGTATGTTTACACTCATAGAATATAGAACATATGAATGGATATAGATGATTGAAATACCCAGTGTCATATGGTTACATGATTCCTTGGAAACAAAGTACCATATAAAAATGCAGTCTTTCATATGATATAGTCATTGGACACATGTATAAATATATATTTGTTATATTGAACTAATTTTATATAACTTTATAGCATGAGAAACACTATTTATTTTATATAGGTTTTTATTTTCATTAATTTATGAATTCAAGATTTCAAATTTTTTATCGACAGTATAATGGCTAATGGGGTCACACTTTGTGGTTTCTAGAAGGGGTATTGAGTTTGATTAAGAGAGTTACTATATATTTTTAAAAACAATTATCTAAAATTATTTTTAAATGGGAGTTAAAAAGGTATTTAATATGATATGATACAAGGAAAATTTAATGATAGATTTCCTAAAAAAATTGAAGGCATACAAAATAAGATTTGGATATGGTTTCATAAGTTATTGGATATGATACAATATATGGAAAAATGCCTCTTAGTTTGTGATGTTTTACTATAAGAGGGATATTTATGGAGATATTACTTAAATCCCATACACATATGATGTATTATGGACTATATAATATTGTAAAATATAGATATATTATATGGTGTGAAATATATAAAAAAATCATATCATATTATCTGGTTTATGTATATCTTAAGAAGAAATCTAGGATATTTCTCCACTGCCTTGGCCATATTGTATTACATTATATGATTATATCATGATATTATGATAATCATAGTTTACAATTAGTATAATATCCTATGATTAATTGGAAGTTAAAATTTAATGTGTTGATATATGAATTATTGACTATATAATCTATCATTAAAAACATCAGAAGATAAAATGCATGGGAGGATGAATGGGATGAGGGTTATAAAGAGTTTTTACAAAATAAATTTTCTCAAAAAAAATAAGTAAATTCATGAACACTAAAGTATAATCCTCAAGGGATTAAAAATGGAGGGAATTACCCTGGGGGTTGTGTACAATCCTTAAAAATTCCCAAAACAATTATCTACCTTACTGGATGCTCTCTATCCTTAACCTTTTTCATTGAAATGAACTAGAATGATGTGGGTATTTAAGATAATCCCACTAATTAAATGGTTGATTCACATTAGTTTATGGATATACCATAAATGAGGTAATACTTTTTCTTTATCTATGGTATCATCATCGAGAATATTGATTGATGGTTTTGGAAGAGGCATTGGTGTTCTATGGTACACATGTTTTCTTATTTTAGTTTGATCGTGGTTTTAGTTTGAATACATGGTAGTCTTAGGATTGGGATTTATAATTTTTGAAACTAAATTGATTAAGGTTTATTAGTTCCTTAGTAACACATCATCTCCAAGATTACTCTTATGGGGATTGTTAATTTCAAAATATTTTAACACTTTATGTAAAAGTGTTTCATATACCATATGCATGAGATGAATTTGGATATGTATAGATATATTTGGATTTTAATTTTTGATAGTATCATAATCTATGATTTGTTTAAATATTTGGGAATAAATATGGTCTGAATATATTTATTTGGTGGAAATAATTGGATTCCAAACTAAATCACGAGAAGCATGTATACCTGAAAAGGGAATAACTTGAGATAAGATGGTGATATTAAATCCTTTAAAAAATAATTAGTTTCATATTAATTCAAATGAAAATACATTTATCATCTAGTATGGTAGGTTAATTACAAATTAAGGTTTCCTTAGACTATCTTTTAAAAGGATATAAAGGAAATATGTGACCCTAAGAAGCAAGTTCCTAATTTTTTGTGTTTTAGTTGGGTTACACTGCCTAATAAAACCTATGAGTTGGTACACCAAAGGAACGGTTTAGAGTTTATCAATATAATGAATTGGGGAAAGAGTTTTTTACTCAACCATTCAGGAAACTTATATTATTTGATTGACATGATTGTCTGCCTAAATAGTTAAATTAATGTGGTTCAGGCCAAAGTAGGGTCATTACATAGTGAAATATAGAGCTTGGATCACTAATGTATAAGGTTATTTTAAAAGGAATCCTCATTTTAGTGGGAGAAAATTTAATAAATATCCTTATTAAATGACAATAAAACATGATACTTATCTAATAAAAGCTTTTGTTTTAAATAAATAAGCAATATCATCATCTAATTCATTATTGAGGTGATACCTTACATGGGGTAATATTAATGTAAGAAACTTCTTATACTAATAAAAACTAATGAATTTTTCCAATGATAACAAAATTTATTTGTGTTAGATAAACCCCTTTGATATAAACCAAAAGAAAAAATATATTCAACACCTGAATATAGGTTCTTATGAGAAACATAGACTTATTCACTCAAGGTTTTAAAATAATTATATCAATAATGACTTAAATAACATTATTCTCCACTAATATACTCAATTTTTTTAGTATATTAATGAATTTTAGAGACTATAGGTTTTATTAACTCTTATTTTGGTTGTGAAATTCATTTTTTTAGAAATGTTATTGCAAGATGAATCATTTTAATAAATTTTTACTCAATATTCAAAAAAGTGTTGATGATTGTTGAACTGGGAATGATATTTCTTGGTTATGATACTATATTGGCACTAAATGCTGGTAAATGTTTAAACTAGAAGATGAAGAAAAGATTTGGAATGTCCAAAAATGATTCTTTAGGTATTCATTCAATGTCATTTAAATCCAAAGTTTCATAGAAGGAAGGAAATTGTTTCTGTATGAAAAAAATTATCTAGGATATTTTAAGGGGTTTTAGAAACTCTATGGAGACTCCATGTCATGTAATGGTGTTACATAAATCAATTATTCTATTTTGAATGGTATATGATACCAAATTTATATTTTACTAATATTTTAAATAATATGATTCAAAAAATAATTTAATTAATGAATAATATTATAGATTTTATTTAGTTTATGGAGAGATGGGTTATTGATTCATAAGACTGAATGCAAAGGAATATTTCAATCTTAGATGCATAAGAATAATGGAAGGTATTTTCATCTTATTTACATAGTATAATCACATAATTTGTTTATTAAAAAGGTTTCATTATTACAACCTAAGATTGTACACATGCATTATGATTAATCAAACTATATAACATTCAGGAAGATTTTTTTAGGATAAAATTTTTTTTATTCGAGATAATATCATTTATCCATATTTTCACTCAAATATAAAGGATTTTATCCCATATTGAGTTGAGTATTTTAAATAATAAATTATTCTTCTATAAATAATTCTCTAATCATGTATAATACCATATAAGATTTCGATACAATTATTTATGTTTCAAATATTCCTAATAAATAAAAATAAGTTTTATTTCCTAAAGAACGAGTTTGTGTATCATAACATCATCTTATAAAGCAAATATATTAACTAAGAGGCTATAGGGAGTATATTTTAAGTATAAAATATAAAATTAAATAATCCAAGGAATATACATTTCAAAAATAAAAAAAAATTAATGTTGATAAATATCAGAAAAATTGTAGGGTATGTTGGTAAAATATTAATTTAAAGTGTTACATATATTACCAAAATAATCACAATGAAAATTTTGATTGAGTAGGTTCTAATAATGATGATTATGAAGAACATAAAAATAGTTATAAATAAGAAATATGATTTATTGACATCCTAACATTGGAATTTTTAATGTTAAGGAGTTTGAATGAATTTTTTAATGGGTTTAAAATTAGGAATATGATTCTTAAGTTTCACTATTATTCAAACCATCGTGTTTCATAGATGTTACACACTATATAATTTATTATGATAGTTTTACCATATATTCATATAGATATGTCGTAAGAATTATATTATTTTTTAATGAGTTTCGAAAATACCTTAATGTATAGAAAACATAAGACAGATCTCGAAACCTCTTATATATAGTATGATAACGTAGGCACTTATATATATTTTTGTTAGTATTATTAATATTGTTAAAAAATATAAAATGTATCATGTTATAAAAAAATTGTAACATCCTTGACCCATTGCCCCCTCAAGTGACTGAGCTGGTTAGCTATGTGACCTCAGGATCACCTCCTTATACACTAGAGCCTTCAAACTAGTAGTGGAGGTCTAAATAATATAGTGGGGAGATCATACCATCTAGTAAATAGTTTCAATTAAAGTAGAAAATAATAAGATAGTAGTTTAAATAGATTAAAGAATATGAATAAATAATCAGACAACCAAAAATAAGAAATGAATAACTAAAAAATCAAATAATAAATGAATAATGAAATTAAAATATGAATGTATCTAAATAAAAATCTAAAATTCATCCAAATAAAAGAATAAGAATCTTCAAATAAGAAATCATAGAAAAACTATGGTCTTGAACCCCATGTCAGCCCATATCCCAAATCCAACCCATCTAGAAAGCTATAAATCAACAACAAGGTACCTTTTCCAATCCTGTATCCATGAAGTCTATTCGAGATCCAAATGGTGGTCCTTTTAGGGTGTGAGTATAAATCAGTAGGTTAACACCGACATGTCTTAACAAATTCAGTCCGAGAAATATAGTTCATGAAATCAATCGAATAATATGATATTTATTTAATAAACTAATATTTCACAAGAAATAAGATTGTTTCCCCTCAAGTTTAGAGGTGAAACATAGGCCATCCCAAAACCTATTTCAGCCCCCCCCCCCCCAATGTATTTTTATCTATTAAACGATCCTACTCATTCAGGAAGGATCACCCAATTGGTGGTTGATTCTCCAACCATGGATGAATCGCACAAACATCATATTAACAAATGGAATATTCCCATTGGCTGTCTAGAATTTCAACCTTGGGCATATAGTGACTGTACATTTGGTCCGCTGATATCTGATAGAATCATATACTCTTCCCTAGGGCATTCATTACCTATACACCTATCCCTCAAGAATTATGAAATCATGAACCAAGACCTTATGTATCAACATAATTGTAAATCATATCCATACAATGTCAACATGCCAATAAGCATCCCACCCTCGGGTATTAATCCCATCTATGGAACATAATCTCAAAATCTAAAAAATCATAAGACCAATAAAACACATACAATATATATCATAATAATACATACTGATCAATTTATTGAATTATCATTTGATTAATTGAATATTTTTAATTGATTCGAGTTCATAATTATCATCATAATTATATCAAGCCTATTTCATTTATCATTTCACCCTAAGGTCATTAACATATCTATTAACTAAATTTAGATGAGGTGATTCAACATTAATAAATCACACAATTTACACATTATTCTAATTCAAAATATAAATACAATAATCAATAAATTTTTCCAATTTATCATAGGGATCTAAATTCATATTATCCAAGTCTCAAAAAGGTCCATGTATGGAACACCTATCGGGCGGATGCATGACTCATTCTCCATTGTTATGGACCTAACATGATCTAATGGATGGTATAACTAAAATTATTATTATTTAACAATTTTTACCCAATTAAATAGGTTTCACACAAGTTGCATCGGTATAACCAAAAATATCGCACATACTATGGATAATTAAATTATATGATAGGGATATGATTTAGACAACCCACCAATATATATAAATCAAGTAAACTCTTCCTATAGGTAATTAAAACAAAATAAGAACTTGATGATGATCACAAGAATAACTTAGGTAAAAAAAATATCAATATCAACGCCCAAAATTATTATGATCAAGTGATTCCACCGCTATAATAGATAGAAATAGAATAGAGCGGAAAACCGTAGAAAAAACTCATCAGGGATTAGATGCTTCATCGGGACATATAAAAGGGAAGAAATCACTCCAAAATAATATGTAGTTTCTCTAGTGTTCTATATATTAGGATTCAAGGTGTAAACAAATAATCTTACATAGGCTTGGATTTAAAACTGAGGATCCCAAGAAGTTCACAGCATGTAATACTTTCATGTTATGTATTACTCAATTTATGAGTTAAAATAAAAAGTAAATCACCTAAAGTTAAATAACATCAATTGAACATTTCATGTCATGAACCTATTTCATGGTGTATAAAATTTTAAAACCCTAAAATAGTTCATAATTCCATATTTACATCATTTAAATGTTGTGTAACAGGTTTATTGTACATAATTTTTTAACAGACATCTCTCAACCTAGATTTTTTCTAAAAATTCAAAATGACCTATGAAGACTTCCAAAACCATAGATAACTCTCATAAACCTTTGAAATGGTTATACCTAGACACAATTAATTGAAAAAAACATACATCCCCAAAAATTAGGTCATTTTTTCTTGTAAAATTTCACCATCCTAAAAAAGAACTCGACCACCAATTTTTAAAGAAGTAGGAAAACCCAAACAAAAGTGGTTCAATGTAAAACTCAAATTGGGATGTACCTAGAAAGAATATAGTATATTAAAACCACCCCTACATTTAAAAGATCATCCCCAATTTGTTCTAAGAATCATTTTGGGGTTTGGGAAAACAATTTTGGCCATTATTCTCGCATAACAGAATCCCTCTCCAAGGTCTCCTCTTGAACATGCCCATTTTTTCACTACACTCAAACTAGAGGTGTAGTCTAACCTTAGATATACCTCTCATTTCATTCCATAATCTATATTGGATTATCCTCAAAGGAATCATCCCCACCAAGAATTGAGATCATCAATGTATACCACATGATAATAGCTAGCATGATATATTTATAGACATCACACATGAGACACACCATGGATGGAACTACATCATTGTGGAAGTGTCAATCAGTACACCACTAGATTTACCATTTCCACTTTCTCAAATAGATTAAAAAACCTAGGTACTAACTTCCCCTATTTTGTAATATGGAATTGTCCCAACCTAAGAAATACCTGAAGGAAAACATAATGACCAACCTCAAACTCCGGTGGTCATATCTATTGATCATTGTATGATTTTTTCTTACTCTATCAAGTCACTGACCACCTCTTGCTCAACTGAACTTACCCATAAATATATTGTATGATACTAGGTCTAATAATGACTAACTCACATAACACCAACCAACAAATAAATGAATGGTATTTCCTTCCATAAAAAGCCTTGAAATGGGACATTTGAATAAATTTTTGGAATATTTTATTATAAAAGGACTCCAAAAGGTTCAAATTTTACTCCCATGAACCACCAAAACCCAAAACATAGGATCACAGTCCATCCTCTAGAATCTGAATAATCTTATCATATTTTTATTTAGTCTAAGTTTGGTAGGTTGTACTCAGGGGAACCTATAATCCCAATGCTTTCTGTAGGACCTTCTAGAACCAAGATGTAAAATGAGGATCTCTATCTGATAGGATACACCTCATAGCATCGTGAAACTGAAATATCTCCCACACATTATGACTAACAAGATCATCAATGGTGAAGGTGTCTATGATACAAAATAAGTGGGATACCTTGTTCATTCTATCCAAAAGCACCTAGATTACATCATTCCTATGAGTTTTCTAAGGTAATCTTGTCACAAAATTGATTGTGACATCATATAATTTCTAGTACAGAATGGGAAGAGGTTATAACATCCCAGATGGGCTATGACTCTTTGACTACACCTATTGATAGGTGAAACATATCTCTATAAATAATACTACCTTATTTTTTATTCCTATTCACTAATATTATCTATGTAAATTGAGATACATATTTTTCAAAACTTGGTGTACCTACCATCTAGAATCATGAAACACTCTCATCATATCCTCATGAAATAATGTAGGAACCCATAATTAGCCATTGAATATAAGAGAATATCTAATACCAAGATTCCATCCCGATGGTGTCTCCCCACAATATATTATGTCCCTAAGAGGTAAGACCACTGGACTAGATAATTTATTTTTATTCATCTGGTAAAGAATCACTGGTATAAAAAATGTCAAAGTTAGGGTTACTCATCCATGGGACTCTTGAACATTGAGATGCATATCTACAAACAGTTCCATTAGCTTCCACTATTCTCAAGACTCTTACACTTCCTCTGTCTACAAATTTTAATTTAAGGTATATGCAATTATGTTTCCCTTTATTGGTGTGTAATCAAACTCAAAGTCAAAAGAATAAAAATACACAACCCACCTCATTTTATGAAGGTTCGGTTCTCTATGATAAATGATATAATTCAGTCTCTTATGGTTCATATACCCTAAAAATATCTCACCAAGAAGATAATGATTCCATAATATTGGGGATTTTCCCACTGTATCTAACTCCAAATCATGAGTAGGATAATTCCTCTCATGTGGTCTCAACTATCTGGAACCATAAGCAACCACAC
Source organism: Viscum album (assembly GCA_963277665.1). Classification (NCBI taxonomy): domain Eukaryota; kingdom Viridiplantae; phylum Streptophyta; class Magnoliopsida; order Santalales; family Viscaceae; genus Viscum; species Viscum album. The sequence goes on along the minus strand of OY728120.1, from coordinate 1,527,194,955 downwards.
TATACTTATGCATCATAACTACTCTGAGTCTAACTTTGGATGAATCATAGTTCACATTATACTTCTTATTGGTATTAGGAAGGGTGGGTATTTGTATTTAATTCATACTTCTCTTCATCTCTTTGAAAAATCTCTTTAAATAATCATTCCATAAAAACATCACCCATTTATTGGATAGCATATACATTGGTGTTTTCATATTGGAGAAGTAATTGATGAAGCACCAATAATAACCTGCTAGACAAAGATAAGTACAAATATAAAATAAATTATTGGTTAAATCCTAATATTCCATGGCTAAAACCTTCTCTATGTCCACTAACACTCCATCCTCTGAGAGAAAATATTCCAAGAAGTTCACTCCATAAATCCAAAAACTATATTTGGATAGCCTGGCGTAAAGTTGATACTCCCTCAGTTTACTTAGGTTGATTTCATGATTTTGGGCGTGATCATTTTCAAAATAGTATTACAATAATATTTTATAAAAAAAACCACAAACTAATCCAAGAAATGATTAAAGATCTTGTTAAATAAGGCCATAAATATTGTCAATTCATTCATCAAACCAAATGGCATCAATACTAACTCATATATATCATGACTAGTCCTAAATGTTGTTTGGGTTATGTATGATGGTCTCACACACACCTGGTGGTATCCTGACCTCAAGTCTATCTTGGATAAAATCCAAGAAACTCTCATATGATCGAATATATCTTCAATATGCAGTAGGGGATACTAGTTATTGGTCATTATCTAGTTCAACCTCTGATAATGCACACATATAGAAATTCCCTATCCAAATTATTGGAAAAAATAACTAGAGATCCCCATGGAGACGTACCAGGCCTTATGAAACCATTGGACTCCATATCATTCAATTTTACTTTCAACTCATGAAGCTATGTTGATTCTATCCAATAACGTGGAATAGAAACAGACTCATCTCCTTGAACCAACTTGATCATGCAATCAATATCATTCTCAAGTGGTAAGACAATAACTCTTCATGAAAGATGACCTAAAATGGTTCAACACTAGAGGAAAGGTTTCGTACTATATTCCTCCATCACCTAGAATAAGGATTGATATCTGATCAGTGAGACAGTCCAATATTTTCTTAACAAGTCCTACATAAACAGCGTGAAGATCCTACTCACTGTAGTGAGTATAGTATCCCTAATCTAGAGTTATAAAGTTAAATATCCTTTGATAAAGCCGATATTATACTGGTATAGAACTTGAATATCCATACCCATAATCAAATTGAATCCTGTCATTTCTAGAATAAAATTTAACCAAAGAAATGATAGGAACCAATTTCAAGAGAATTTTCATTACGGCACCTGATACCTTCTTACCATACTCCCAATGGTGTGTCAGTAGTCATGAACCCATATATTCTCTCCATAAAGAAACACAAACCATTTTATGAAAGATTATATATAACGGAATTTGATTGTCCTATATCAAAAAAATTTAAGCTAAGGTATATGATACAAGAATCATACCTCTAATGATAGAAGGACCTACATCTAATCCAGTCGAAGTAGACTATATTGAATGTATCTAGAACACCACTTTTCCTTGGGATATATACTAAATCACCTATAATATTCCATATTATTAGTAATACCACTCCTGCACTAGGGTACCACATCCCCTACCTCGTTCGGAATGGCCAGTGGAACTATAGTTACATGTTTTTTGAGGGGTAGTTGTGCCCCTGCCTAACTCGTGTGCTTGTCCTGATCCCCCACCATTGTTATTCTGGGAAAAGAACCTAAAAACATATGAATATGACCCAAATAAATAGAAACATGGCACTCCACTATGGGGTTAGGATATTATGGGTTATTTTGGACCAACCTTCCACACTGAAATCACTGCACAGAACCACAGTCTTGTGGTGGAAATCCACTCCAATGTCTGATTTTCTTGCTACTTCCCTATCATAAATTTCTATACCGACACATATTTCCAGTAGGAGAAGAGTTTTTGTATATCCCTACTGAAACTCTTCAGCCACCATTTGATGCATCTCTAATATTCCATCACATGATGAGATCTCGATTCATTACATTCTTAAGGCTACTAAAGAAAAAAGCATTCACCAGTTACCTGATCTCATAGTGAAGCCAATCTTATAAATTTTTCTCCCTAGAGATCTCCTCCGCAGCTAAAGATAGCATAAATCATTAGATGTTTGTGAAACTTCCAGCATATTCCATCAATTACATTCCCTCCTACATTAGGTGCATTAAATTAGAGTCTTATCATCCATCTACATCAGTGGATAAAATTTTATTAGAAAAATTTCCAAGATTTTATTCTAGGATAAGTCCTCTTACTATATGAATTGATCTAGAATATCCCACCAATTATTGGAAGGTCAAAAACGAATGTATGAAATAATATTCACCCTCATATATGCATGTTTCATGATATTCTTAAATATTTTAAAGACAAAATCACTCCATAACTCAACTTCCCAGGGGCCTCCCTCCTGACTGAACCTAGGTAGATGCTAGAGCTCAAACTCTCTTGTTAGCTCATACATCGATGGTAAAGTGTGAATAGTATCCCCTTCCATGGATAACAAGACTCTCATGAATCATTCATGAAACTAAATAGCCATCTAATTATCAAGATCTATAAGAATATTTGAAACATATACATTAAGAGCATGTTTATTTTCTCCCTCCTGATTCTAAATTCAAATACGATGAGGATTCATTTTCTCTAAAAGACGAACAAAATATTTAGAACCCAGGGTACACAAAATATCAACCTCAATAGGTGATAAAAGTAGAGAAACACCAGCTCATGTTCTATCTAAACATGGATTAACATGTGAATTGGCATGACATAATAGTTCAATTCTTCCCTTTTTCATTAGATATAACAAGTATCTCATTTCATAGTTCATACAGGAAAATATATCACACGCAATAAATATTTCCTTATAATGAAAAATGAATGAAAATATATATCCTTATGTTCATATCATGATACATGCATACACATCTCATTCCATACCATGACATGAGTATAAATCTCGAGAAACAATAACATTATAAAACATGTGAATCACCCAAGGTGAAATCACATCAAACAATAACAAGTGAAAATAATGAACAAAAATATTATCCTTGGGAATTTGGATTTTCCCCCATAAATGGGTAAGATACTCCAATTAACAAACTCACTTCCAAGTCCTAAAAATACTAGTCTCCTTTATACCTTTCTAAAATAGTAAAGACAAAAGAAAATAAACCTGACTAATACAACTTTATAATGTTCCCAACCCAGTGCTCCCTCAAGTAAGTTAACCGGTATGCTAAGTTACATTTGGAAAACCACCCCATATTTCAAAGGATACCAAATATAGGTGAGTTTATAAATAATATAGAGGGGATTATACCATCTGGTAAAGAGCTACAATGAAAGAGGAAAATAATATCATAATAGTTGAAATATTAGAAACGTATGAATAAATAATCAGACAGCCAATGTTGGTAAAGGAACAATAGAATAAATAAAAAAAATAAGACAATAATATAATAACAAGATGAATGTATCTAAATGATAAGATCTAATTAATGTATATAAAATACTCAGCATACTTAAATAAAAACTCAAAAATCACCATGGTCTCAAACCCCATGTTGGTCGCATCTCAAATCCCAAACTCACCCAGCAATCCACAAATTTACAACATAGTCTCTTTCCCTTGTTTAAACTTCCATCAATGAAATATGTGTGGGTAACAATAAGAATCCCATGCAGGGTGTGATTAAAACATATTAGGTCAAAATCTACATGTCTGCACAAATCAAGTATGAGAAATAAAGTGTTGTTAATAAAGATAATAACAAGGTATTAATTTAATAAATTAATTATACACCTGAAAGAGGCATGCCAATCCACAAGTTCAAGGGTGACACCTTAGCCTTCCCAAAACCTACTTTGGTTCTTTTCTGGATATCTCTATCCAAGTAAGGATCCTCATGTATCCCAATGGATCACCAAATCTATAGCAGATTCTCCTACTGAGGATGAATTTCTCAAACATCAATTTCAAAAAAAACATATGCACGCATGTTATATAGAATCTCACCCTCAGGAATCCAGTGACTATGCATTTGATCTATAGATATCTGATATATTTGTACACTATACCCTTGGTAATCTAGTACATGTGCACACAGCTCTCTGTATATACTAAATCATGCACCAATACCTCATGAATCAACATAAATTGTGAGTAATATCTAGAAAAACTCAACATTCTAATAATTCTCCCACTATCAAGTATCAATAATATCTATATCACATAATATCAAAAGCTAAAAAAGAAAAATCACAAGGCCAATAAAAAACATACCATATATATCATCATAAGACACAATGACAACTTTATCAAATTATAATTAATCTAACTGAATGTATTTAATTAAATCGGGTTCCTAATTATCTTAAAAATTATATCAAACTTCTTTCATTTATCATTTAACCATAAGGACAATAACATATTTGTTAACAAAATATAGCTGAGGTGATTATTCCTTAAGCAATCACACAATTTAAACATTATTCCAATTAATTATATTAGTCCAAAAATCAATCAATTTTTCTAATTTATAAGTGGGATCTAAAGTCAAACAAACCAAGTCTATAAAATGTCTAATGATGGAAGACATATTGGGTGGTCATAGGTCTTAGTCTCCACTCTTATGGACTCAATATGATCTAATGGATGGTCAAATAAAAAGGATTATTATTTAAAATGTATTATCCAATTAATTGCATCATTCATGTTGAATGTTATCATGATAAAATATATCACATATACTATGGATAATTAAATCTAAAAAAATGGATAACATTTAGACCACCCACCGTTATCTAACAATCAAGGAAACTCTTCTAAAAGGTAATTCCAAAAAAGGAGAAAGGTGATGATGATCAAATGTAGAACTCGAACCACATAAGATCCAGATCAATACTAAAAACAAATATTTTCAAGATATTCCAATGCTATAATAGAGATCAAGGGAAGGGAGGGTAAAAGCATATAAAAAAATCCCTGAGGATTGGACGATTGATCAAGCCATCTGAAATGGAATAAATCACTCCAAAATCACCTAGATTTTCTCTAGGGTTTGAGAGAGAGTTTTGTGTGGTAGATTAAGAAGGAATATTACTCAAAGTTTAAATTTAATAATATTGAGCCTAATAAATTCATGGTGAGTAATAATTTCACATTTTATATTTCTCAATTTATGAGTTACGTGGAAAAATGCATCATATTTGGTTAAATAACCTTGATCAAACATTTCATGTCATGAACCTAATTCATGACATATAACCTTTTCATGCCATGAACTAGTTCACTATGTCTTCAAGATAGCATTTACACATTGTGTAATAGGTTCTTAGTATATAATTCTCCCTCTGATATCCCTCAGTACAAGTGTTTTCTGAAAAAAACCCAATTCACCTTAAAATACATAAAAATATATGGATAACTCTCATAAACACTTGACACATTGATAACCGCACACCATTAATTCAAAAAAACATATATCGTTGAACTTTAAGACATTTTTTCAGAAAAATCACTCCATCGTAAAAAGGTATAGAACCACTGAGTTTTAAATAAGAAGGAAAACACAAACAAAAGGGGTACAACACAAAAATAAAATAGGGATGTACATAGAAATAGGTGGAATATTACAAAAATTAATTATTCACTTTATCATAAATTCATTCTGGTTTCATATACTCATGAAGTAAAATAAAAATTAACCTTCTAAATTTTTACTTCGAGTTATCTATAGCTAACATTCGTTATGAATTGTTATATGAAATAATGAAATGTTAAGGTTAGAATCAGTAAAATGATTGTATCAAGATACAAAATATTATCATGGGGCCAAAAATTATTGTTTTCACTAGATAACCCAAGAAGTATACAACATTTAGTTTCATACAATATGTATTCGGTATTCTAGGGTTTAATGTTTAATATTTGGATTTTCAAATTATTGAGGTTAGAGAGGTACATACAATGATAAACTCAATAATTTTATTCCTTAATTATATATTCCGTGACTATTAACTTATCAGGGGGTTTTCATGTATTTTTTTGATTATGTCATTGATTGGGTTTTAATCAAAATGGTTTTTCATGTTGTATGAAGAGTATGACATATGGGGCCTTGATTGAGACAGACCGAGGAAGTGCCTATTCATTTAATGATATTATCTATCATGTAATAGACATGTAATGTTCTCATCATTCTTCATGAATGACATGTGATATATTCATTAACCACGTTAGTCTACACTCATAGAATTGAGAATGTATGAGTTGGTTATATATGATTTACAGACTCCATGTGTAACACCTCGTGATTATAGAATGTGTTTTAATTTAAATAAATATTGTGTGTATGATTTCTAGTGTTACATGAAAAAAACTAAAAATCAAATACTTATTTCATTATCAAATAATATTTTAATTCAAAATGAAATACATTGAAAGAAAACTAAATAAAACATAATTTGTAAAATTATTAAAGTAATGAAAAAATAAATAAATAAAAATACTATAAGGTTATAATTTTCATCAACACAATATACTATAAATATAATACAACCGATAATAAATATATAAACAATACAACATGTTACAAATAAGATAATCATATTGAAAAATAAATTATAAAATAGGATGAATGATTTTGGAGATGTGTGTAAGACTCTATATTGGAATTTGATATGACTGTTATACATATGGTTATTTCATATATGGTATTTGGATATGAGTTCATTTTGGGGTATTTTAGGATGTGGTGGTTGAGCAGACATCAGTTTCACGGGTGGAATGACCTACAGTTGTATTTGTTTCTTCCCATTGGTTTTCTTGTTCCACTAATGGTGATAGTTTTTTTTTTGAATTATTTATTCATTGTAGATGGTTTTGGAGTTTTTTAATATACTGGGTTGGTTTTTTATTTAGTGATGAAATTTTATCTTTTGGGAATTTTTTGGGGGTTTTCAATGTGTTTTGTTTTTAGGATGGTTAATCTATTAGTAATGAGGAATTTATTCCATGGGTGGGTCTATTAATATCAGTGGTGTACAGTGTGTTTCAGTTTCTTTAATGTGTTTCTTATATTTTCTAGTTTGGTGGATGGTATTCATTGAAAGTGATTGTGAATGTAGTGCTAGATGATGGACCTGTCTAGAATTTTTGGTTTCATCTCCTTCCTATTAGATTTTGTGATTATACTATTCTTTTTATTTATTTTTTGTTTGGTTTTTTAGTGATGATTTTTTACACACTAATGGATATATTTTTGGTGAAAATGTTTATTTCAATTATATTATATTGTTCTCACTAGTGAAATAGGAATCTATGTTGGTGATTATGCATGTTAGGGTGAATGGATTGAGGTAGCTCAAGGTTTGTGGCCTAAGGTAGAAACATGTGAATTTTGTTTTATTTTTCAATTTTGTGGTGCATGTCGAATTTTTTTAGTTTTTTAATTTGTTTTTTCAATTTTCTTTTTGATTTTTTTTCTTTAGTTATTGTGTGTTTTCCACTCAACCAAAAGTGGGTTATTTAAAAGTATAAAAAATCACGTGAAGAGAGTTATTTTGAAAACTCAACCTTGAAATCTATGGGAATACTTCAACAATATTCTACAAATACATTTATATATTCCCACATATATATATATATATCTTAAATTTTCATTTTCTAGCTATCCATTTCTGCTAAATACCCCTCATAATCGGTTATTAAGACCCATATAATGGATGTTATTTCAAAAGGTTCTTCATAGCCATCTATGTATACATTGATTATCATGGGTTTATTTGGGATATGTGATGTCATTTTTTATCTTGGTAATTAATATGGGATCTATTTTGAGAGATCCAATCCATGCCCAAAATAACATCAAATTTCATTGAAGTGAGAATAATAAGATTTATCCGAAACAAATTACCACAAACATCAATCAAGGAAGAGTTGTAAAATTTGGATACAATCATCACAACCCTATGAGTTTTCATTGGTAATTTAATATCAATTAATTGGGGTGATTATTTTAAGATATTTGATGAATTTATAAATATGAAGGAGTGGATTAAACTAGATTTGAATATGAAATTTTTAGTTCTTGAATGGATGATGATTACACCTTTTAAAACTTCATTTTCATAACCCACTTTTACATTTGAGATTATATAGGTTTTCCCATTCTCCATTATAGTTTTATTTTACTAACATTGGTTTTCATCATTAACCCTTATATTGGTGAAATGGTTAGCATAATATATATACTCCATAAAATTGAAACATTGGAGTGTGGGTGGATAATTAGGATGATATTTCATTATATCCACTTCATTAGGTTTCCTCTTCATATCCATTTATCATTCATGCCCTAGACAGACTTCTCTTCCATGACTGAAGTATTTATTTTTAATTTTACGGAAATTACACCAATTACACTTCACATGTTTTTATCATGCAAGAAGTTGAATATTATTTCCCTTATAGGTTTTATATTTTGAGTTTCCACAAAACACTATTTTTCTTTTATTGTCTCCAAAATCATGAGAATATTATATGTATCCAATTTATTTTTCCACCTTGAGAAAACATAAAACATTTCTCCATATATAAAAAATTCCCTTATAGTTAATTCCTCTCATATACTTGGTTTTAATCTACCAAGTAAATTATTGAGTTTTTATTTAGGGTTAATGATAAAACCTGAAGCATACCTTAAAATATTTCTAAAGTTTTCTCTATAAGTACTAATGGACTCCCCCCCCATTTTTTCAACTCTATAAATTCTATTTAAATTTTTGGATAAAAACTTTTGGGAAAATATTTATTAGAAAATACCTTATTAAAAACCTCCTATTAAATTGAGTTTAACTCTTCCTCGTATGTTTGATTTGGTTCCCCCATTAGTATGTTTCATAATTTAAATGATACAAGGAAAAATAACTTTTCATTATTTGAGAACTATATAATAAAATATATCTTATCTGATCCATTGATCCATTACTTAGTAATTAGTTGATAAAAATACCCAATATAGTATGGTTTACGTTATTGAGTGAATGACTAAATGTACAGTTTCCCCTTCCTTTATGTGTTTGGGAGTTAGATGTGGTTCATATTATTGTTCAGAACTTGAGAAATTTGGGTGATAATCACCATGATATTTTTAACTCCAGTCCCCATCTCATTTGGTTTCTGATTAGAACAATCAATAAATTTCTCATTTGACCCATTGTTTACTTAGTTTCTCCTGATTCCTTCCTTTAAATGAAACCAAAATGTTTTGTGTGAGTAAAAAAATAATAATAACAATAGTAAATAATCATTTGATAAGGAAAATAAACCAAAATATATCCAAAATTATGACACCTTCATTTCAACCACTGAAATTCTATATTTGTCCTACATAAATGTTTCTTTAATATAGGTTATTTTATATTCAATCCTCATATTATTCATAACAAATACTCAAAAATTAACTACAACCAACTTTGATAGAAATTGATATAACCAAATCTAATTATTCATAATTTAAATATCACATTTCATGAATATTAATTACATATCATAAAAAATTTCACCCTAGAACCTATAGGTTTGGTATCTTTGGAGACTAGAAATGAAACAAAATTATTTTACAAACATTCTTCAACATATCCCATGCATATTTTATTCACATGATACCCCTTTAGACATGTCATAATTAATACACAATTTAATAGCCTTGGGAATAGAAACATGAGAAATCTTGAGATCATATTCTAAATAAATTGTGAGAAAAATTGATAAAAATGAATATCATAAGTGAACATAAGATGAACATATGGGTATTTGAACATAATTAATGTTCATGAACATAACATAAGAAAATTGTATCCAATAAAACATATATAATAAATTATAAGTTTTTATGTATAACATAAGGCATGATTCATATGAGTGTGGAAACATGATTCAATAATAATGATCCATGAGAACATGGAATATGTATGTTTCATGACTTATAGATATGGAATAAGAAGGTGTCACAAACAAAATAAGGGTTTAAAATTTCCTCTGTCAAGGCTCATAAGCAATACCTCCATCAAATTATAAATAGATGTAAAACCATGACCCAAATAATAGGGTTTGAGCCTGTATTCCACATGAACTCATGCATACCTCCCTGTATGAAAGAGGTCATCAACTATTGGAAAGTGCCTGAGTGAAATCATGGGAAGATTATTCCCTCAATAATTGACAACCAAAAAAATAATATGTGGAAGAAACAAAAAAAATTACTATAATATGGGAATAAATAATACAATTATATTATTAACCCATGCTATAAAAATATTACATTCTAATAATAATATCCAAATGAAATAAGAAATCCCAAAAATGTTGTGTTAATGTACTAAAATAGGGAAAACTGTTGAGTAACATGCAACAAAACATTTAAGACATGGATTTTACCTAGTATCGCCTCACACCATTCATCTTCTCTTTATCAACTTCCCATCATAGGTACATTTCCCATAACAAGAGAGTTGATCATAATGTCTACACATGCACTGAGATCCTTGTGTAGTGTGTTAGTATAAAACCTTATAGGACACCACTGACAATCCTTAACAAAAGTTCAGAATAGACACAATTTTATTCTATTACAATAATCAATGCAAAAGGAAATAAAATGTGATCACACATGTTCACACATATTTTGGACCCTTGAAGATTGGCCGTACCTACTTTGGCTCGACATCAAATAGAAATCCACACATTAGCCCAACGTACTTAGCCAACAAATCATCTGTCCACATCCCCCTTGAATGAATGGTCATGCTCACCTTTAATGGAAATTACACATGTTAACACAATCCATAGATCTAGGGAAAGCCACATACCACATGTCAACCCAATATCGTAGTACTAGAGAAATCAATTATCATGTGTCAACCAAATCTCATTAATTTGGTGAAATTTGTCACATCATCCACACTACCCATATAAGGGGGAGACTAACCCATATGGATCAACTTGGACACTCAATTATAGAGACATAGAGACTACACATTTTAGACATAAAGCTATAATAATTCTATTCATCATCATGTCATGTTAAGAAATATTTATATATCCAATATACATCCACATGTGAATCATATCTAGAATAGGTATCACAAGGCTACAAATGAACACCACATGTAAATCATGTTAAGAAAAGGTATCCTACTGACACACAGACATACACCATGGGAATAATATCAAGAATAGGCCTCACATGGCTACACTTGAACACTACACAATCATTATAAATACCCATTTTTAAATGACCTATATGATAAGGACTTCCTACCCCAAGCATAATGATGTTTCGATGTCAAGAATTGATTCGTGAGTAAACTTTCACATAAAAAATACCTAGATTCATCACCATTCCATCACATGAGAACTCTATGATCAAGATATATGAAGGAAAACACACCCAAATGATCAAACTAGATTGGACATACCCTAGAATAGTTATTTTGATTAGTGATCATAGCTTAAGTAAGAAGTATAAGACAATTCTCCAGGTCCAATACTTAATGATCCAACAAAACCAATCACCTAAAGGGATTGTATTTACATAATCAACCAGATAATACATAGGGTTTGAGGAGTAAGGGGTAGGTAAATTATATAAGAACAACTCTCTAATGAATTTATTTATTGGAAAAGACTCCATTCATGATGTGAATTATGGATTCACATTGTGAAATATGAGAATAGATTATACATTAAAAATCAATTTTCGACGGCTTAAAATCCAAAAATAATTATACATTCTATGAACATCATTTCACTTTATGAATGGTAATTCACAATATAAATGAAAATTTTTGGTTTCATAATAAAAAATATTCACGTCATGAATATCTATTCATGGAATGAACCATCTCCTATAGTCAGATTCCATCTTATGAGTCACTTCCTTCTCTAATCACCTCTAACATGACACAACTCATTTAATTAAATTTAAAAGATATGTTAAATCTTAAAATATTTCATTCTATAAAATTGAGTATGTAATAAATATACCCCTATAAGACTTCTCATACTTTGAAAAAATCCATTTTTTTATATTTTCAAATGATACTTTCAAATGCTAAGTGTGAACCCTAAAAACTTCACCCAATAAACACCATTAATAGAAAAGACATCCTAAATAAAGAATACAAGAAGCTCCCCTCACCAGTGATTACATCATTATGTCAAGCCTCCACCATCGCATGACCGCTCAGCTAACTATCTCATTCAGAGTTGCACGGGCTTGGTACAGATGTCAAAAGCCATACCCTCTCATTATTCCAAATCTGGATGTCCAAGATCAGGGGAATGCCTCATGATCTAGAGCCTCATCTAAAGTGGATCCTTGTAGTTTTATTAGGAGTTTTCACATTCCAAAATCACAAAATCATGAAAGACCAATCATGATGATGAAATCCATGAAGATTCCTCCACGGACAAGCTTAAAATGTAAAATTCAAAATTAGATGAACTATCATTTTCATCCTCGATCCATTCATCAGCCCCATCGGAACCATAAAGTCGTCTAAGTACATCGCCGGGAGAAAATAGGGATGGAGCCACCACAAGATACTGACAATCACTTGCCCTCACATCCCAAAGCACCATGAGGACCACCACTAAAATCTGCCTTAGAAAAAGTGGCAGAATCTTGAAGCAAGAGTAGAGGAACATGCGGCCAAAGCCCTCGATGGTGTTCATCTCCATATCCCCCAAAAAGTTCAGAATGAAAATTAAAAACCACAAGAAAAATACCATAGCATGTCATGCCTCTTGAACACCCAACCACTCACACAAGGACATCCCAAAACATCCTTTGAAACCGTATCACCCAACCAACCTAGAAATGAGTAATGGACCAGGAAGCCAGAGAAGCATAAGAGTTGACAAGAGTTTATGGGACCTCCACCATGAGAATCATGATTAAGCCAATACCATCCACCCAAGATAAAAAATCAACGTCAAACAAGCACTTCAAATAGTAAGTACACATGTGATCATCAATGAAGAGTGAAATTCAGAACTCAGGTCCACTGATATAAAATCAATGATCCAGCCACAACTTTATTTGATCAACATCAGACAAAATCATACCAATAATAACCAGTGAGTGAATAAAACCAAATCAGGGAGAAAAAACAAACCCCAAACCTCCACTCCCAATAGGCACAAACACAAAGAAGTATCAAAAGTAACATATTCCAAGAACACTCCCATTACAGTAGCGATTGTGACCTCAAATGAAGAAAAAATGAGATCCAAATCCAACGATGAAATATCTTCATGAAGCACGACCTCTAAAAGATTTGAGCACAACCACCAACAGATTCGGTAATGGTGGAACCTGGTTCAGTGGCACCCCCATCTCCACCCAAGCATGAAACTTCCCAGATCTATCCTTCAGTGGATAAGGTAGCGTCAGCTTCATGAAATCATCCATGATAGCTTCAACATCTAGCTTCGGTGGACTCTCAAAAGAAACTCACCAACTCCTAAAAATCTGCCACCACTAAAGCCAATACGACGATGCCAAACCAAGAAACAATGACCCGAACCACCATTGACCATAGGAGATGAGTTGTGCTACCAAGACCGCCACTGAAGAGACCCCATTCAGATCGTCATAGATCCCCTACCACTTGATCCATGCCTCCGAATTCCCAGATCCACTGTCGCACATATTTCTAAATCCACAGTGTGGCCAAGGATGCGCAAAATCATTGAGAACTGTATCTAGAGTCATAATCAAACACCTCGGTCCATTGTACCTGAATTTTTAATTCCCTCTACCAATTCTCTCTTGGATATGCTTGTGCTACCATAGAACCTAAACAAGAAAACCCATCTTCCCTCACAGCACTTTCTCATAATGGTTAACAACACAAACAGTTCACTTCACATACATTGAATTTGGTACTAACTCAATGTCCTCATAGTCAAATGCCTGATCAGGATTAGTCTTGTACTTATAAAGATGAGACATATTGAATACATTATGTAGACATTGATAAGGTGGATGAAGGTCCAACTTCTAGGCCACTATCCTAATGCATTCAATGATCTCAAATTTTCCAACAAACCACGGTTTTAGTTTCCCCTACCTCTATAATTGTTTATTTCCTAACAGAGTGGATAACCGCAAGAAGACATAGTCATGAATTATGAACTCCAAAGGTCATCTCCTCTTATCAGTATATGATCCATGTCTAATTGAAGATATAATGGTCTCTTTTCAATCAACTAAACCTATTATAAGGTCTCATACCCCATAATTTTCCTAGAAATTTCAGACTCTCCCTCTTCATTCTAAAATAGTAGTTAAAGACACATTAGTCCATAGAGATCCTAAAATTGATTCATTTGAATCAAATACTAAAAACTATTATTGTAGGTGAATTTTTTTAATGGAAAATATTCATCAACACTCTACTGAAATAAAGAACATATTTCCATAGCATATCCTCTAATGCTTAGATCTTTACCTCCATCTTCTCATCAGTCTTTGGAAGATAATCCATACTCAGCTCTAAAAAAGTTCTCATCCCCTTCTAAATGCATTTCCAAAATCCAAAATTTTACCTAGAATATTTTTCTAAAACTATACTCAATGGAACTCCATGTATCTATATTATATCTCAAACGTAGAGGTTTACTAGCATATTTATTGAATGAGTTACACATATAGGTAGAAATTAGACACTTAAGTCATCTGATCAACTCTACCCCATTATAAATATCATCATCTAAAGGTCCTAATAAACCCCATGATTATGTCCATTAAAACTTTATCCCACTTCCACATATAAAAACTAAGTATCTAAAGCAACTCACTAGGTCACTAGTTCTCGGCTTTGATCCTCTAAAATGTCAAACAATGATAGGAAAATATTATAATGTTCCTCTTCATTTTAGGATAACAGAATCATCATTTGATATCATGATACATCTTGGTTGACCCTAGATGGGATTCCCATTACATAGAATGAGACTCCCAAATAAATTTACCTCTCATAGAATAATGAACAACTAATCCTCTATGAACAAAGAGCACATCACATATGTCTAAGGTACATCCCATAATAGAGACATCTTCCACCAACCATTCATGTATCACAAGACAATCTGGATCCTACTCCTAATCAGCCTTCATTTGATCCACCAAAGAGGATGTGATCACCAAGGTTTCACAATACACTTATCCTTAATCCCCACTCATTACCACCTACTAATATAGAAAAAAATACATTAATTTCGAATCAGCTTCTAATGTCCACTCTCTAAGATCCAGCATCATTTTATTAAAAGCATATGAGACAAAATTCTCCTTTCTAGGAGAATGCACCATATAAAGTAAAATATTTTTATATAATGTACCCAGATCCCCAGATGAAGATTCAATTCCTGTTGTAGAAGAAATAATTTAAACTATTTACGATCATATACTTGAAAAATATCTCTCCAAGGAGGTAAAATCACTAAAACTTCAATGCACGAACCATAATAACTTGTTACATTTCATGAGTTTGGTTGTTCCACACATGAGGTCCCAACTAGAGAGACCTGTATGAAACAACCTACCCCCTATGTAGTAGTAAAACTCCCAAGAAAACCCCAAAAGTGTTTTAATGCACTAAATACTTTATTTATGGTTCGAAAAAAAATCAAAATCAGAGATTATATAAATTTTCTATTCCACTCTATGAAAGCTTATTCACAATGATTTTTCTATTTAAAACATACCCCATTCTTAGTAAGTGTGGCCATAGGAATTATAAAATGGAGAAGTATTGAATAAACCACCTGTTGTACCCATTAAAATTAAGAAAACATTGTATCTAAAACATGTTATAAGTTTGTACCCAAAACATAATAGCCTCAATTCTCCAAATCAACAAAAATCCCCATCGTAGAAATCACATGCCTTCAGAAAAACTCCACCAAGATTCAAAAGTGAAATTTAGAGAGATTAGATGAAAGAAGATGTGCTATAAGAATAATAAATACATTATTAAGGTGTAAATCATGTGGTTCTATGTCCATTTAATATGTTAGTATTTCATTAAAAACACATTTATGGAGTCCTAGTAGTGATGAAATATCATGTTTTTGAGTTCCATGAACACCGTTGGACCAAATATTACAAGAAAATTATTAAAAATATACTCATAAAATTAATATCTTATCCCAAATGTAGTCCTTGGAATGTATTCTTCCCAGACCTAAAGTTTATGGTAGTCATATCATAGATAAATCATTAAGAACCACTAGGATCCCATCAACTAATCAAACAAGTCATTAATCCTTGGAAGTGGGTACCTATTTTTCATAGTAATTTTATTCAATTTCCTTTAGTCCATAAAAAACCAAGGAATATCATTTACCTTATTATATAATGACACCAGATAACCACAATGAGAAGTTCTTGTTATAATAAATCCCTTTCCTACAAAATCTTCAAGTTATGCATTTATCTCTTTCAGCTCGTTAGGATCTATGTGGTAAGGTGGAATAGATATAGGATTTCATCCATGAATAAGTTCAATTTAAAACTCAATCACTATATTTGGAGGTAAACCTGATAAATATGTTTTAAATTCATCTCAGTAAAATTCTACCATATGAGGAGAAGAGGATAGAGTCACTATTTGGTATACAGTAAGGATCATGCCTACCACATTTATTATAATGGGTCCAATTTGACTAGGTAATAGTCCCACTCTACCTAATTAAAATTATAACTCACTGGTGAAAAAAAACTTATATCCCTTAGGTATTACAAAGTAATCCTATATTTGATAGTAATTAATCTATGCATGGTAACTACACCACCAATCAATATCAATGATGATCTTGAAGAAAGAATTATCTATAGTTATGAAGTCTCACACATGATAGTAGCCAACAATTACTATGGGACACTTTGGAAAAAATATAAATATCGCCCACATTCCATCCCAATGGAGTATCAATAGAAAGAAACTCTACAGAGAATTTAACTAGAAATTCTAACCCATTAATTAATAGAGTAGATATAAACAATTGATAAGTGCATGTGTCAAACAAAGAAATAAAGTCTGTAGATATAATCTTAAATATACATAAAATTATCAAATATCCATCTCCAATATAGTATAAAGCCTATTTGAAAACATTATATTTGTGTATATTAGCTTCATGGTCTTACCCCTAAGGCCCAAGAGTCACTCGATTCATAGACATTGATAGGGTATTCACCTACAGATTTAGCTCTCGACCTACAATTTGTCTTAACCTTACTAAGCCAATCTACGAGGCCTTCACAAAAAACATCTTAATATTTCTAACCTTAAAACATTATTATTACATAATGCGAGGGGTGGGATATTTTTTGGGATAATTCCCCTTCTGTCTAAAATTTTAGCATCTGGAATAAGTATCACCCACATAGGGATCTAAAGAATCCTTACTCTGTAATGACTCTCTTCTTCCACCCTAGCGCTTTTCCTTTGATTTCTTCTTCCTTTTTACCAAATAGGTATCTGATTCATCACTATAAAATTTATCAGTAAGTATATTAAAAGTTAAAATATGACCAATATCTTTATCTTATTCCATTCCCTTCACAATTGCTAGATCCTTATGAAGTATGTCATGAGTTTTCAAATCAAAATTCATGACATGATATTTCAACTCAAGTGAAAACCCAATCTCAAACTTCATAGACTTATGTTATTCATTTCCAACTAATAATGGAGAAAATAATATAATCATAGTAAATCATATATATTAAGAAGGTACTGACATTGTCCCAAGATGAATCTCTTTAAAATCCAAAGTAGAATCTATCTTTAGTATATAAAGAATAATTACATGAAGAATAGGTCCTTGAAGGATTCCAATGATAGTCCATCACATCTTCCCTCATGATTCATAAGTCCCCACCACCTTCAAGCCAGCCGCTGGAGTATAAAATATGCATGTTTTACCTTTTTTATGTTCCATTTTTTCCACAAATTCAAATATCCTCTCAAATATGACTACCCAGTCTTCAGCATCCCGGGGGGCCTCTAGTACACTACAAGGATGGGGGATACTGAAGTGAAAATTCATGATAGTATTTAACCATTTTACATGTAGTTCCCCTGCCTAAATTAAGAATTATATATAAAAGTTTGGTTTGGACTAGTTCTATTTTCTGAATTTTAGGGACGACTACAGCACCATGCGGAATTTCACCCTCTCATATAGTAGGAAGTTCAACATATCCATTTCTCCTTATAGGATAATTCTAGTAGACTTACCTTAATGGTTCCATAAGAAATATATAGTAATAATTTCCAAAATTATAAATAAAAATCATAAAGTGATCAAATCGCTAGTATAACAAGAATATTTAACACTCTCACTACAAAAAATATTTTTATAGTTGGCACTAAAAATGACTATTTTCTTCTCTAAAAATTACATATGAACTAACAACCCTTTAAATTTCATGGCTTTTATCATCACTAACAAAATCATTGATAAAGGACACCTTTATCAGTGATAAAATAAAGTGTTGATAAATTTACCCTTTATTAGTGTTTTTTTAGAGCTGATAATGGTGTCCTTTTTCAATAATTTTGTATGTGATAATTAAGTTTGACATTATTAGAAATTTTTTTATCAATGATAAATCCCACAATAGATGATACATACTTATAGTTCTATAGTATCCCTAATAGAAAAAACTATAAATTTTCAAGAATAGGAAAAGAAATTTAAATAATAGAATTAAGAATAATTTCAATACAAATATTTCATTGCACCATCATTTGAGTTCAAAATTTACATTAAAAAATTTTATAAAAAATATTTATGTTGATGTAATATTTAAAACTAATCAAAAATATTAAAATCCAATACAAAAAAAACTCTTATAGCATGATTTTTCCAATGATCAATCTAACTCTATATAAAAGTGTGTCATTGTAACAAAACCAATGCTTATTTTAGTAATAGTACATAAAAAATAAAAAAAATGTAATTATAATGTTATATAATCCATTGAGGATAAATTATATTGTTAATTGCTGAATATATTAATTATATTATCAGTTATACTATTATTTATATTAAAAATGACTATATTTTAAATTACATTATTAATTATATGTTATAATATTATTTAATAATCTATATAAGTTATATTTTTAATTACTTAATATATAAGTGATATTATCAATTATTAATTATTTTAATAACATAATTATTTTTTAATAATTATATCATTAATTAATAATATTTTAATTACATTATTAATTATAATATTATTTGATTTATTATTTGATAATAATATTAATTTTCCAATTTTTATTGTTTTTTATTGATATAGTTGACTATATTAACAATATTATTAGTTATTACAATGATAAATTGGTTTTTCACAAGTCTCAATTAAATTAAATTCTTATTTTTCTAATAGTGTACCATGATGGCACATCCTAGAGTCATTCTCATCGAGGCCGATTTCATGCACTATTTTCCTATTATCACAGTAATATTAAAAATAAAATAAAACTACTAAAAATATAAATTTTGGGTTTGATTATGAAATGAATTTAATAATATATATACATATTAAGTAAAATAAAAAACATAAAGAAAAAAAGAAAGAAAATACATAATGTAGTCAACAAAATAAAATCATTGCTCTTGGGGGTTCATAGTGGTGTTATCATTGTTCTTAAAAATATATTATTCAATATCTTACTCAATGCAGGGATCAAGACCTTTCACTAAAAACCTTCTTCTTTTATTATAATTAACCTACACCAATACCTCTTCATGGAGGATTAACCTCTTACATGTCAATAACTAAGCCAAACTCTACCATTTAAATGTTGTAGATACCACTGAGAAGGAAAATGAGTGAATGGGGTGGATGATAGTAGAAGAGAAAGTGGGGTGACTGCTCAGAAAATTTATTTTAACCACAAATAACATATTATAATAAAATATGAAGAACTGTTGAGGAATAATAATCTCAAACACCACCACTTTCCCCACTTTAACAATAGTGACGGTTACTTCTACACAAACATGAAGATAAATGATGCATTTTGGGGGAAACCCAAAATAAAAAACAAGATAAAAGGAATGAAGTTGAAGATATCCACACTAATATATATTGAAATTTCAAACAACTAATATAGTAATAATACTCCACCTTATCGCCCTAAAAATGTAATCCATTTGACATGGGAGAGGAGGTACATATTAATTGGGAAGGAAGTGAGAAATTTTAGCTCCAAAATATGTCCTCCAAAATGTAGATAATATTTGGCACATTAAATGGCCGAATCTGGGAATGGTGTATTATTGAATGTTCTTCCTATAAATCTTTCTTTTTCACCCTAAAAATTTTATCTTTATTGGTAACCAGATGAATGAGTTATAGTTGTTTGATTTGGGATATTATTCTATCAATGTGAATGTTTGAATTCACGGGCTCCAACATCCCATTCATTTATGACCATGTAAGGAATCATATTCTGGAGTGTACATATTAATTAAAGTCACTATAATGAATATTCTCTAACACCATATTTAATTTGATCTTCATTGGGATGGATATCTTTGAGATATTGTCCCTTCTATAAAACTGATCCATTTTGTACATAGATTTTGAAGCATAGATTATGAGATAGTTTTGGGCCTCCATATGATAGATTTAGATTTTGTTCCTTCTTAATTAAATTAATAAAATGATATATGAAATCTTAGAAAATTTAATTTCAAAATTTCAATTATTGTACAAAATTTTATGACTGAAATACAGAAGACAGTTAAAATAGTTTAAAATAAAAAAAAATCCATTTTTCTAATTAATCTCAAGATACTAAAAAAACCTAAACATGGGATAATTTCCCATAATATAACACTATGGTAGGATTATAAAAATTCAATTATAGTATAAAATGTGTGAAAATACTAGTTTAATAACTCCCCCACACTTAACCATTTCACTCCTGAGAAATTATCAAACATTAAAATCAAAATCCATACACTAATAAAAAATGATAAAATATCCATGATCTTTTACAGAATTAAATCCCATCATGTATCCTCTATGAAAAAAATTATTATTATTACTTCCTAATGTTTAAATTCATTCAACCATAAAAATATATCCATGACCCAATCACAACATACCTCACATTGAATTTTATGTCACTATTAACTAAAGAGAGATTAAATCTAGAGTTATAATCATAATTAGAAAAATAATGTGTCATCATATTCTTGTGATAATTATATTTTTTCAACAATATCAGACATTAAAATTATTTAAATCACGAGTAATTGTTTCATGTTATTTATATGTCTTAGGGATGGTGATCAAATCATTTATAAATAATTCAAATCCACAAAAGAGGTGTTTTGAACTCTTAAGTACCATGAATGAATATTCAAGTGAAACCCAATTAAATTCCTCACTCAATTAAAATTTATAATTTGAAACATAACATTGTCCCATTTCGTGACATTTTACAAGAGTCGTAAAGTGATTACAATGAATGATCTCATCTAAATTCTCTATTTTTTAATTTTTTTCCTTTTTTTTTATTATTCATTTTTGTCAAGTTGGGTGACATAAAAATTAAATATAATGAATGAATTAAAATCATGGACTTTATTTTTTAGACGTACATGATCTAAAAAATTAATCATAATGAAAAATTCAAGCTCAAATCCATTTTTTCTTTTTCTATTTCTTTATTTTTTTTAAGGAGAACCGGAATATATAAATAAAGAATAATGAAATGATGACTCATACCCGATTATCTCTCTATCACATGTATAAAATGATGAAACACACTACAATCAACCCTTAAATGAAACAAAACCCAAAGAACACACATTAAAGGCCCTTCCCCCACACTCAATCTTGATATAGCCATACAAAAAATACAAAGAGTTTATGTAGGTAATGAAAAATCTAATTATAATATCACTTAAACCTATAAGTATATTAATGTAAACAAAGGGTTAAATAAGGGAATATTTATAGGAGGGTATCAGTTTAAATTTTTTATATCCAATAAAATGCCATAATCACTTCCAAATCATTCCATTAACTCTAAATATCTGAAATAAAAAAATCATAAGTTATGGTTCTTACACAAAATCCATGTTTCTCTCAAGAAAGTGTGGGTATTATGAATAATATGTCAAAATGGTTCAGAATTCCTGGAAGGACTAGAAAAATATTTTTAGCCAATGTTTCATTGAAATGGATTTCAAAAATCATTCAAACTCAAAAAAATTCTAGAATATAAAATTTAAGGAATGAGTTCTCACATAAACAATCATTTAATATCTATTCATTCAAAAATCATGAAGACTTTCTCAAAAATTAATTTATGTGTGAAAAATGATGAGAATATTCATTTTACCTCAATATTTTTAAAATATAAGAATAAATAGAAAACATAACATAAGAAAAAATGAGTAGTTTTAACCCCCCCCCCCTAATAAATTTTGACTACCCTTCCTTTAACTCAACAAAATATAAATAAGGGTAGACAAACCAAAGAGAATGAAAGATAAAACCTGAAATTATTTACTAGTGTCTATCTTGATTTAAGATCCTAGAAAGTAACACTTTATCCTTATAATTAATAAAAAAAGAAAAATAAGGAAAAATAAAGAGAAACGTAAAAAAGGATAGTACATGGTTTTGACCCCCATGTGGGTGCTAGGGTTTTACTTCCCCTAGTCAAGTAGGCTTAATGGGTTGACCCTAATACAAATGTGGATGTGGTTTCGTGGTCAGGAGTCACTGTATATTATTTTTTACCAACATTATTGGGTATATTCCAAGAGTTAGGAACCCAAAAGAAAGGAAAGATATCCCCAATCCCTAAAATAGACAAAAAATAAATTTGATAGGTAGAGGGGTGGAAAAATAATATATGGGTGATCTATATTTTTTTCAGCTCCACTATCTCCTCTATATTCTCCGCAGCACAGGAAAATTATTTATATTCTTCAAATAGGTCCTACATTAGTGGTACTAAATCTACAACATTAGCATAAGGGAGATCAATTTTCAATTAAACATTTACAATTTTTGAATAAAAATAAGGCTAAAAAATAAATCACCCTTAAAACTTTCAACTTTAAACTTTTTTCCTAATAATGGTCTAATGGGAATAAATTTTTTATAGAGGGAATTGGGTCATCTAGTATTGTCTAAACCTCACAAATGTATTCTTGAAATGTAGGTGGAACAATCATTTAATTCTCTTCATCTTGTTGTTTTTATAGTCTAATACATAGAACATTAACTTACTCAAATAAAGTGGCTAGCGATGCTACTAGTATTATTTTTATTCTAACTTCTTTATATTCTATTGAAGCATCAAAGAATTTTATTCCATTTGGAGAGAAATTTTTTCCATTTGATGTGCTTTTTTTTTAATTTGATTCTTAAATTTATATTCTCTGGTGGAGTCATGAAAAATGATATCAGTAGACCAAAAATAATCATAAGAATACGTATTGACATATGAAATGAAAGATAAGGAATAAAGAACCTTTTAGGTTTAGAAGTTTTCTAAATTTATTTGGGTTTTTTTGTGAAAATAGTTTGTGTAAGATCTTGGCCTCCCTAAAAGTAGTGGAAATTTGAAAAACAAGTTTCTTGAAGTCTACTGTTCAATTATATTCTTATTCTCTTAAGTGTATACCACAGTGACACAACCTAGGGTTGGTCTTGAGGAGACCACTCACATGCAATATAATCCTATTATCATTATTAATATTATAAATTATAAAAAGATATTAAACTAATATAAATGGGGGGTTTGATTAATATTATGATATATATATATATTATCTGTGTGTAAATTAAAATACAAAACACAAAAAATAATGAATTAAAATACATAACAAAGTCAGCAAAATAAAATTGTTTCTCTCAATGGTTTTATTATTATTATTCAAAATATATTCTTTAATATATTACTAAATTTAGAGATCAAGACCTATCATTCAATATCCACTTCTTAGAATGGTATTACCCTACATCTATACCTATTCATGTATGAGTAATATCTTCCAAGTCAATACCTAATATAAACTCCACTGTTTTAATGACTTATATACCAACGAGAAGTAAAATGAGAGAACAAGGAGGAAGAAAACAATAGTAAAGAATGTTGGGAGACTGATCCTCATAATAATTTTACCAACCAATAAAATATTATAATAAAACATGAGAACCCATTGAATCATAATAAACTCAAACACCACCACTCTCCCCACCTCTAATAACAGTGAGGGTTAGTTCTCAACAAAACATGGAGATAAAAAATCATGGTGGAGGAAACAAAAAATAGAAAACAAGAGAATGGGAAGTAAGAAGAAGAGAGATACACTAATATATATTGAAATTATAAAAAACTATTATAGAAAATATATTTCACCTTATCTATCTAATAATGGTTATCCATTGGTACAAGAGAGGTGGTACAAATTTATTGGGAAAGAAGTGAGAAATTGTTTCTCCAAAATCAGTCTGATGAAAGTTTGATCATTTTTTACACATGAAATGAAAAAAAATTGAATGGTGTGTTATGGAAGTTGTTCATATCTATATTTATCGAGCATCCAAAAATTTAGATCTTGATTGGAAACCAAATGAATTAGTTATTTCTGTTTTACTATGGAATATTATTCTATCATGGTTAATGTTTAAATTCCAAGGGTTCAAATTACCTGGTATTTATGACCTTGACGGAAGAAGATTAAGGCATGAAAATAGTTATGAATGTTTTTCAATAGAATCTTATAAAAATTTATGTTGAATTTTATCTCCATTGGTCTACTTCTCTTTATGAAATTGGCCCATCTATATAAGTGATTCATTCTTTAATATGTTTCAAGGCCTAGATTGTGAGCTCGTTTTGCGCCCCAAATTATGGATTGAGATTTTGGTACTATTAAATGAAATGTATAAAATGATGTACAGATGCCTAAAAATGGAATTTAACAATTTCAATTAGTTTATAAAAAATTAATGGATGAAATACAGAAGAAAATTAAAATAGTTAAAATTTGAAAAAAAAAAAGAAAAAAATTCAATTAAGATCAAATTACTACAAAAACCTAAAAATATTAAAATTTCCCAGAATATAAAACTTTTGGGGGATTATAAACATTGAATTACAATATAAAATGTGTGAAAATATTAGATTCATCATACATTGCAAAACAAATGTGAATGTGGTTCACAACTTCTTCTAGGGCTATTTGTTCACACTTTTGGGACACCTTTCCCCAAATATCGATCATTTTCTTAATGTCAAAAAATAATCCAATTTTTTTTCTTGTTTTTGAAAAGGTGTCATGATTTTTAAACTAAAACGAAATTATTATATTGAAATCGTGGACTTTGAGTCATAATGGTCACATCGTGTGTCATATTGATTTGTGGTTGATTCCTATATGCCATAAATGAATTATGTGACTATTTCATAAAGATTCTAGAAAATTAATTTTTATTTTGAAATTTTTAAATGTAAATACCATTTTAGAGTAAAATGAAACTTTTATATTGAAAAAATTCACTTTGAGTCATGGAGGCCATGTCATGTGTTAAACTGATATGATACCAATTATTACACAACTCAAATGAATTATGAATCATTTTCCTAGAGAATAAAGATAATATATCCTCATTTTAATGGTTTTGCCTATGTGAATCATGTTATATACTAAAATGACACTTTAATATTGAAAATAACAACTTTTGGTTATAAAAGTAATTTTATGTGTCGGATTGGTGTTCAGTCAATCCCTACACATCAAAAATAAATTATGGATCATTTTACCAAAGCATCAAAAAAGTGTTGGCTCATTTTCTTAGTTTTGGATTTCTAAATCATTGTTTTTACTAAAATGACACTATTATATTGAAAACTTTTACTTTGAGTCATACCAGCCATATCGTATGTCATATTGATATGTGGTCTGTTCCTGTACATCAAAAATGAATTATCAATATCTTTATTAAAGTATCATGATAAAATGAGATCATTTTTTTATATTTGGCTATATGAATCATGTTTTAGACAAAAATGACACTTTTTTATTGAAAAAAAAAGAAATTTAAACCATACCAGTCACATCATCGGCTTGGTTGAGGTGAGGTCATTTCCTATAAGTTAAAATTGAATTACAGATCACTTTACTATAGTATCGATAACATCTAAGTACTTTTGATTAGTTTTTTCAATTTGAATTATGTTTTAGACTAAAATGACACTTATTTTTAAAACAATCACTTTGATTAATATAATCCAAATCATGTGTTGAAATAAGGTAAGGTCAATTACTATATATCACAAATGAATTATGAATCATTTACCAAAAGTATCAAAACAATGTAGGATATTTTCCTCAGTTTTGTCTATATAATTCAAATTTTATACTAAAATGACACTTTTAATGTGAAAACAAGCAGTTTTAGTCATGTTAGACAAATCATGTGTCAAATTGATGTTAGGTTGATTCCTATAGGTCACATATGAATTATAGATAATTAAACTATATTATCATGACAATACAAGCATTTTTATTAGTTTTCTCAATGTGACACATGTTTTAGAGTTAAATAATAATTTTTAATGTGAAAACATGCACTTTTTTCATACTAGCCACATCATGTGTCAAATTAATGTTCGGTCAGTTACTATATGAAAAAAATGAATTATGTATCATTTTCAGAAATTTTCAAGATAATTTATTCTTTTCTTCTTAGTTTACTCAATGTGATGTGTGTTTTATAGTAAAATGAAAAAAAAATAATGTGAAAACATGCACATTGAGTCATACCAACTACATCATGTGTCAGATTGGTCTGCGGTTAATTCAAACAAATAAAAAACTAATTATGGATTATTTTATTCAAGTATAAAAAAATATGTTCTCCTTTTCTTTTTTTTAGCTATGTGAATCATGTTTTAGACTAAAATGAAACTTTTAAATTGAAAACATGAAATTTTATTCATATCATAGACATCATGTTCTGGATTGATGTTTGGTCGATTCCTACATAACAAAAATAAATTATAGATTGTTATCCTAAATTATGACAATCTGAGACCATTTTATCAGTTTTATCTAGGTGAATTGTGTTTAAGACTAAAATGACACTTTTATATTGAAAACAATCATATTGAGTTATATCATTCACATTTTATGTTATATATATATATATGAAGTTAATTACTACACATCACAAATTAATTATGGATTATTTTCCTAAAGTATCAATACAATCTGGTTTTTTTATCTATTTTAGATATTTTTATTGTATTTTAAATAGAAATGACATTTTTTATTGTTAAAAAAATTGAAGTCTTACCAGTCACATCATGTGTCAAATTTATGTGCATAAAAACCATCATGATCTCTATGAAATAATAAAAATAAAAAAGTAAAAGGTAATCACCTCAAATTAATGTCTCTAAACATTATGTAGTCACATACTCTACCCACTCATCTCTAAGAAAACTAACTGCTTATGTTAAGTACATATTCTTTCTATGATCCTTATAGTACTAGAAAAAGAAGAAAAAATAATAATTAACAAATACTTGAAACGAAAGATAAATTACCTTCATAAATACATGTTTGGTGATGGAAGTTTGATGATGTTATATGTTATCTTTCATAAATTTATAAATACAATTTGCACAATCATTATCATTATTTTTTTCTGATAGTATAACAACATTGACCAAAATAAATAAATTATTTTGAAATATGTTTTAATAGTTAAATATTACAATATCTGGCTTAATGTTTCTCAATTTTTATAAATCTATAGCCTTATTTTGTTTAGTCACTGACCACGTGCCATGATTTATAAGATATTTATATATCAATAGGTTATAAAAAACTCTCATTAAAATATAAACTAAAATATAGAATTTGACGTTTATCAATAAATTTTTTATTTTAGTGCTTTTAAAACTCACTATGAACATCATGTGTGGTCTATTTATCAGATATCCATGATTTGGATCCAAAAAAATAAGCATTTGGGGTATCCAAATTTAGTGTTATGATAATCCAGTTGATACTAAAAATGATAACAAATAAATAATGAAATAAAATAAAAAATTATTTTATATGATTAGATTATATATTTTCACACTTACATTGTTGGCATCAAAAATATTTTTTCACCTATTATTATCTTTTTAGACACTGTGATTAGTTAAACTTTTTTTCAATTTCTTTCATTTCTAAATTAAATTATGGTGTAGAAATGATAGTAGGATTAATAAGTCCAAATTTTTCCTCACAGGGTTTTCCTTAAATATTGTACTAGAATATACACTATAGAAAATATAAATAGTTATTAATTATATTGAAAAAATTATATAGTTTATTATAAAATAAGATTGTGAAAATCATAATCATGTATGCATTCATAATTTATACTTCCAACCATTCAATCTTAATATTTTCATTTATAATCTCGAGATTAATCCTGTCAGTAATTTCCTATCCAAATATTTCTTCTTTATGTTCAATAAAAGACATATTTCCATATTAAAATGGTGTTTATTGATAAAATTGTAATTATAATATATTGGGAGTGAAATTGATGTGGTGAAGGTACTCTTAGGTATTCCTTTTGATTTTTTGGTTAATTTACTAGATTTTTTTGATTTGACCTTTTGTTATCCCTTAATTTTTTATTCCTATAATATCATACCTCATTTCAATTATTTTTTTATAAATTATTAAACAAAATCAATTGAAAAAAAATTATAAAGTGAATACATCATTATTTCCATGTATCTTTATATGATTAAATAAATATTCTATGGAAGTTCCAATATCATTTTTGACTATGTTGACATCCATCTCATCAAGAGGAATAGGAAACTCAGTGTTCAGATAGTGATCTACATCAATCCCCACTATCATATGATCTTCTAGGTGATTTTTATTATAAAGCATGTCTCCTAGGGTATTAGACACTATACCCCTCACAACAAGGCAATCTATGGGTGTTGATAGATATAAATCACATACCATTTCACCCAACAGAATTTTAGTAATATAAAGATATCAGTAATTTTTTGATTTACATTTAGCTGAAAGTTTTATGAAAAAAAATTATTACCTAAGGTAAGGAATAAGATTTAGGGGAATGGATAGCCACAAAGTTAGTGGGGTTGTATCTTTATGTATTGATCATTGTTCTCATATTGGTTATCTTTGACCCTTTTGTGTATATTGGTCTGCCAAAAAAATATTATAATGGTATATTTAAAATAATATATTTATTTCTATATTTCATTCATTATCTCATAATATCTCCTTGTGAATATTTCTTCTCTAAATATTCTCAAGGTGACACTACAAAACCATAACCTCTAATGTGATCATATTGTTCTGGCTGTTTCAAAGCAATTGAAAGTAGTTGTACTTTGAGTATGTCCAATGACAATTTATATGTCTAAACCATATAGAAAAATATAAATACAATTAGATATTTTTATATAATACTTTTATAAATCATAATAAATTTATATTATTTTATAATTATACATGGAATCCAAACTTTTTGTAGGTTTTCATCTATAACTTTTCCTTTTTTTATTCACATGGGTCTCCTTGTATAGAAAATTATGTCGGATGGAATTGGTTTTAGATTTTGATTCACAAATATACAAATAAAAAAATTACATATGTTGTTTCATATCAGATAAAACATTTACTGTACATTTAAAATTCACACCATTTTCTTTTCAAGTGAATCATACCCCATCCTTTCTTTACTGTAGGGGTATATTTGTTTCTATACACACTACTTATTTTGATCACTCCTCTATTATTTAATAAATTAAAAATTTTCAATCAATGTGGATAAAATAAATAATTTAAAATAAAATATAAACAATTATGATGAATATGAAATGATTCATTATTATGGTGACTAATGAATAATTCTCATGTTTCTTGGATTATAAGGTATGCATACTTTGCCAGTGGGTGGGGGTTTACTTTTCCCTCAGCATCCCTAAGTTGATTATTTTTTAGAAGTGTTTGAAAGGCTCTATCATCTTTTCTAGAAACCATTAATATAAATTTATTATGAGAATCATAAAAATTTAATGAACTTTGCAAGGTATAATAAAAATTAAATCAACATTTAATTATATAATTTTTCATTAAAATAAAGAAAGTAAATCATAATAATACCCCAATATCTTCCCAAATTATTATCCTCAATGCAGGTATCTCATTGTTACATTTATCTATATCATTCATTATGTGCATTCGAGATGTGAACCTAATGTAACTAATGATAATTAACTTTTTGGGGTCAATAGGTTGGAGGTGTTGATTCTATCCAACCACAAATTTTATTCCTTTACTTCATTCCTTAACAAAATTACTTAACATGATTATACTATTCTAATCTTTTTTTATGTTCACATGTTTTTATCCCCTAAAAATACCTTAGTTTAAGTATTGATATTGTGTTCTTCCTCTGGTTTGGAAACACTAGAATGTGGAGTATCCATTATCTATAGGGGTAGTTCAACATTTAATTTACATTATGTAAATGATGTAGAGAACACATAATATTATGACGAAAATAATGGTAAATTAAAAAACACTTTAATATATCCATTGAACTCACTTAATTTATTTAAATTTTGAAGGAATTTGGATCCACTATAGAGTATTTAAATCCCCTCCTTGTGGTCCCCTCTAATGTACATGACATAATCTACATTGGAACTTACATGAAGTGATTGTCATCACTCAATGAAAGGTTCATCCTCAATTGAGTTTCCATATGAACCTATGGTTTTGTAGCAACCCCGACCAAAGTAGCCCAAATGTATTATCTTCTTTATTATATTGGAATAAAATATAATAAATAACATCCCAAGGGACCAAATAGTTTAGCTATCTCGGTAAACTAGATACATAATTGAGCCTTTAGTTTCATTTCAAAACAAAAAATAAAAAATAATTTTTTTCAAGAAAACATTATTCCCTCTATCATATACCTGTATATTAATCATAGTACACTTCATAGAATTCTTGGGAAGGAAAAGAAAATAAGGTTGATCTAAAATTATCATTAAGGGTTATGTATAATAAAATCAATCATGAATCAATAAATAATAATCAATATGGAAAGGTTAATAACTAAAAACACATTCAATTTTACTAATAACATGGGTATTACAATTAGAGAAGGAATATTAAATATGTAAAGGTAAATACCCAAAAACAAATTTCATTTAATCAATAAACTAATAATGAAATACATCAAAAGTGAATATCATCGTAAAAATCTAAAGGTAAATAAAACTAAATTCTTAATGAAGTAAATTCTTAATCATTGGACACCATTATCTCAAAAAACATTATACTTTTTCCATCAATACCTTTCAAAATTTGGTCTAAAACTACAGGTATAAACTTGTTTAATGATTTCTTACTAATTTGTGTCATGATACCTACAAATTCATCAAGGAGATATATAATACTACGGCCTACCCATCAATGTAGGTCCAAATTATTCCTCATATATTTAATAATAAATTTAATTCACGAGAAATGTTCTTTATCATAAAATATCTTTATAAAGTAAATAATACAAATTTATCAATATTTTACTAGATAGAAAAATAACATTTAATGTAGAAAACTATTTGTAAAAATTATATATGGTTTCGGAAATTAACATATCTATGATAAATAATAAGGATATTTAGGGGAAATTTAATGTCCAATTATTGTAGGAAAGTGAATATTTAAAAGGGAAAATTAAGGGCTATAATAATGAATAAAGAAATAGAATTTCAATAATTTCCTTAGTCAAAATGATCATAAATCCTCCATAAAAAGAATAAGTACGGTATCAATACAAAATATAACCATTGGAGAAAGAATAATGTATTATTGTCATTGATGAATAGAAATACCATAAAAATATCTTTAAAGACTTTCATGAGGAGAAATACATTTCATTTTAAAATCAAATGTTAAAACTAAAAGTTAAAAAACATTTTTAAAATACATTTATTTGAAAAAAATCTTTGAAACTTAAAAATTAATATTTAAAATATTTTATTTTTTAGGATGGATGTAAATTCCATTCATTTCATATGCATTAAAATAAATATTC
The DNA here is from genome assembly GCA_963277665.1 of Viscum album. Lineage (NCBI taxonomy): Eukaryota > Viridiplantae > Streptophyta > Magnoliopsida > Santalales > Viscaceae > Viscum > Viscum album. The sequence continues at coordinate 1,527,162,610 of OY728120.1, read as the reverse complement.
CTTTAACTTTTTTAGAAAAATAAAAATGGGAATTGTGATGTAAATGACTTCAAGAATACTTTAAAAAACTTATAAAGTCGAAATAGAAAAATTTTATTTAATAAAATAAATTAAATTTTTAAATACGTTTAAGAAAAAAAAACTAGAAAACACGGTTTTGGAAGAAAATGGTTTTATGGTATAAGTGAATTTTATTTTTCTTAAAAACATTTTCACAATCATTTTAAGTACCAAAGAGTGGGAAAATAGTACGATTAACTAAAAATATAATGAATAATAATTAGATAAAAAAATGAAAAGGCCTTATTAGGAAATTGTCAAATAGTTTCCTTCAACTAAAATTAATGAATAAACTATTGGGAGAAATCCCTTAAGGAATCATTGAAGAATTTTTGGGTTGGTTTTGTTTATTGACAAAGCGGGCCTCAATGTTTCGTTTGTCGACAAGGTGGGTTTCTAAGTTCGGTTTTTTTACAAAGGGAGGCATCCATTGTGATTTGTCTAGTTCAAGAGATGTTTATGAAAATCCATGATTTATAGAAGAACCTAGACAAAGGTATAGGAAATATAGAGGTTGTAAAAAAAGAGCAGATACAAGGTGGCGTTGTTTTCCAGTGTTTGCCAAACTTTTTGGTCCTCAAAATCGAAAAATGGAGAAAGGTGTTTTTGGAAAAGGGGCTTGAGCACCGGAGTCTTGAAGGCTTGGAAACTTGTGTGCCATATGTTTTTAAATATCATAACATCAAAATATGGCAATGGAAATAGGGGAACCCAAGTTTTGGTTTGGATGCGCTAGGTGACTAGGGAAACAAAGACTAGGGCGGATGGACTTGCGCATTCGTAGGAGACTTGCACGTGGTGCTCAGTGTGGTGAAAATTCCTAAAAAAGAGGTCCACCCCTACTCATTTAAGAGTGATCTCAACCCTTATAGATAATTTTAGCTCCATTCACGCAAGTTGGTTTTCTCACGCAAGTGGGGGTTTGGGTGCACAAGTATAAGGTTATTTTGAAGTTACGCTCCAGTTGATAGTTTTGCAAAAATATTGGTTTGGGTGTAAAAGGGTGTGATTCACCCATGTTATGAGTTGGAAAAGGGAGTGTCATGCAATTTTTTAGGTGACACTTGTGTGGCAGGCTTGGAGAAGAGTGTCAAAGAATATAGAAGTACACCAGGCTTGGAGAAGTGTGCCAGTACTTATAAGGTTGCATGAAAGTTGTAATATTTCCCGGTACACCCATGGTAAAGTTGTATTAATTAGTGGATGAAAGTGGAACTTCAACAGAGAATATATGTATATAGGAATATGAATACATTTGTGATAATGAAGGGACCTACAAGTCTTTAAACTATGAGTGGATCTTCTAAAGAAGCAGAGTGCACACTTTAGTTGAGAGAGTAGTGAGCATTCATTTGGTGATTTCTTATAAACCAGAAGGGACAGGGAGTCTGCTTTGAACATTGTAAATAGAAGTGAGATTATAGTGGATTTGTTACATCGGCACATTTCCTGTGTTTTCTCCTTATATATATCCCAGTGAGGGTGAACCAAGTAAAAATTTCTTTGTACTATGCATGATTTAATTTATGCTTATATTTTGCTACAGAAAAGAGATAGAAGAGAGTTTTACATAATGGTGAAACAAGATCCAAAGGATTGGAGGTTTAAATCTTTCATACCCTGATTCACCCCCCCCCCCCCCCTCAGGGTATCTAGCCTTGTGGGACTAACAATTGGTTTCAGAGAAAAAGGTTAATATTAGTGGTTCTCTCTCAAATGAATGTCACCAATCTTAAAGGGATTCTGATCTTCGACTGGAATAACTTTCAACTTTGGAAGAATCAGATGCAACACTACATCTGATCATTGGTAATGGATGTGTTCATAGGATCAATTCATGGTATAATAGCTGATATTAATAGTGGTTCATTATTGGAAGGCGAGATAAGAGAATTGGATGTTGATGCTAAGGGAATCAATGCTTTAGGGGGAGCTCGATCAAATGTTATCTATATGAAGGTAATTTCCTGAAAAACCTCACATGCCATGTGGGAAAATCTATTGAATATATATGAAGTAGATAAAATGTTATAGAAGAGAAGTTGAAAGTGTTGTAGAACAAGTATGAAGATCTTAGAATGATACCAATGAGTCTGTTGATGCATTATTTGACAAGGTAAATGTGGTAGTGGAAGACATGCGAAGTCTTGGTGAAGTCATTGAAGACATAAATATTGTGAAGCACATCTTGAGGAAAATTCCACCTCGTTTCAATCCAAAGGTTTAAGTATTAGAAGACAAGGATCTGAATGAGCTGACACTGGATAACTTCCATAGTACCCTTGTAGCATATGAAATGCGAAACGATGACAATGATTCTATGGAAAAGGAAAAATCCAAAGAGGTGGCATTTAAAGCCATGAAAAATATCACTATTTAAGACTATCAAGAAGAAGAATAGATAGATGAGGTGATGTTATTCCTCTCCTCAAACCTTCAAAGAGGAAAAGTAAGTTTTAAATGGAAACTTCCCCTTGCTTGTTTTTGAAGTGGAAAGGTTGTACATATTGCGGCAAGGTTCCCCGAAAAGTTTCAAGAAGATGATGATGTCGATGAATATGAAATTATAAAGAAGAAGTATTCACCCTATGTGAAAGGCAAGAAACATTTCAAGAAAAATTTAGTTAAGAAGAAGAACCTTATTTCAAATGAATGTGATAGTTAAGATTAGTCTAAAGTTGAGGAGGTTGAAGAGATAGAAAATGGCAGAGATTGTGGATATAATGCTATGGTGGTAGTTGTAGGTATTTCTCAGAAATCGGATGAAACCAAAGCTGATGAAGAAGAATAATAAGTTGAAGGAAAAGTTGACATGGAAGCTGAATTAGAAGCATCTCTAGAATAAATAGATGTTTGGAGAGAAAAAACAAAGAAATCCAACAAAGTGGTACATGATGCCAAACGCTACGTGCAACAGCAGGAAGAAGATAAGTCTGGGCTGGTAAAAGAAATTTAAAACCTTAATTCTTCCAATCCATAGAGATTAGAAAAGGTTAATGGAAATAATCTCAAGATTTAAGAAAAAAAATGTAGATTGATGGCCTGAATAACAAAGTGAAATATCAAGTCAAGCGTATTTAAGAACTTGAAGATGAAGTCATCAATCTGTGATCAAAAGTGAAGGATCAAGAAAAACCATTGACCCCCAATGTGACGTCGGGAAAGAATATCATTCAAAATACTGAAAATATGAAAGAGGAGCCTAGCAGTTTAGCAAGAAATAAGCAAAAACGACCTCAGATGTTAAGGCTGATTTAAAGCTTGTATAGAAACAGAAAGAAGTTAGGGTTGAATTTAGACTTCAAGCACCCATTATGAAAATGAAAATAGATGTGGGTATAAAGAAGAATCAAAAAATTCAAAGAACCCAAGGAAAAACTACCAGTATCGAAGTGAAACGTAGGAATGCACCTTTTATTAGGTGTTATTACTGTGGAAGGATAGGACACTTACAAAATGTGTGTTCAATATCCATAAGATACCAAAGGGCACAAGAACAAAGGTGGTATCCAAACAGAGAATGGTTCTCTAGAACATATTTCGAAGGACACTGCTTTTGGTGCGGAGGATTTGGGAACATGGCTAGATATCATACATCAACCATACAGAGTAATGTGTCAAAGCAGAATCAAAATGTTCTCAAGCAGTAGATCAAAAAACCAACATGTGAGTTGAAAATTCAAAATATAATTACAGATTTTCAAGATAAAACTGGTCCATTATACTCTAATAAAGATTAAAATTCTCAATCTATTCCATGTGTGAAGAAAAAAAATATGGACCAAGAAGTATCGAGCAGATAAGGAAGTGGTTGCTGAAATTGACCTTAAAGCATCAAACTGTTTTGGTGTAAGGATCCTTGACAGTGGCTGCACATCCCACATTTCAGGTAATAAGGATCTTGTTACAGGCATAAAGTATGACAAAGAAAAATTTTTCAAGTTTGGAAACCATGGAGGCATAAAGATTTTTTTCTTAGGAAAGGCCAGGTCTGGGGGCAAAGCGATGAGACATGTAGATGTCTTAGTAGTAGAAGGTCTCAGTCACAATTTTTTTAGCATCAGCCAACTATGTGACTCAGGGCATTCTATAAGGCTCACTAAGAAGAATTTTATCATCAAAGGAAAATATGGTGTACTGGTTTTATAGGGAAATGGGACAAAGGGAAATCTCAACCTTGTAAGCGGAGAAGAAGATACGTGCTTTTTGTCTAGAGTGGAAGAAAACAAGTTGGGGCATAAATGACTTATTCATCTATACCATCCATCTCTAGAATATCTTTTAAATTGTGAAGTAGCAAGAGACCTCCCTAAGATATCATGTGATCATACACATAGGTGTGATGCCTATCCACAAGGGAAGATCATCATAAAGACATACAAAGTGAAGGAAAAGGTGTCAATAAGAGTGTTTGAATTGGTGCATGCTGATGTATGTGGACCTATTTCACCAAGATCCATTGATGAAAAAAGGTATTAAGTTATTTTCATTAATGAATATAGTAGAATGGAATGGGTATTATTCATTTCTCATAAGTCTGATGTGTTCAGTTACCTAAAACAATATTAGAGGGAATCTAAAAGGATGCTTGGGTAGAAAATACTAAAGTTTCATACTGAAAATGGTATGGAATTCACAAACAGTCAGGTGGAAGACTATCTCAATAAACATGGGATAAGGCATCATTTTTTAACAGTAATAACTCCCCAACCTAATAGAGTGGTTGAAAATAGAAATCGAATCATCAACAATATGGCCAGAATGATGCTTATAAAAAAAGACCAACCAGAGAATTTTTGGAAGCAATATTGACATCGGTCTACATTTCTAATAGGGCTCTATTGTGTCCGAAGGAAGGAAAGACTCCATATGAGATGTGGTACAGGAAGATACCAACAATTTAGTACTTTCAAATCCTTATAATTAAGTTCTTTATACTTAACAAAGAAAAACACAGGAAATTTGAGTCATGCAGAGATGATGGAATATTACTTGGTTAATCAGGAAAAATCAAAGCATATAAATTCTTTAATAAGAGGCTGGGAAAGGTAATTGAGATAAATGATGTCAATGTTGTGTAAAATTAATAGAATATTCAACCTAATAGTGAACACTTTCTTGATGAAAGTGATGAGGAGGAAAGAAACACAAGGGGAGAAGAAGTGGTCAATGCTAATTCAAAAGAAGATATCGATGACGAGTATGAGGATGTAAACTTTGTATCTACACAGAAGCCAAGAACTCAAGATGAAATTGATAGGTAGAATATAATTGGTGATCAATCAGCTTCACTTTAGATAAGAAGAATGAAATCACTGCATCATACATATTTCTTATCTAATGTGGACCCTAAATGTTTTTCTATTGCAGTTGAAGGTAAAAACTGGGTTCAGGCTATGAATGAAGAGCTAGATAAAATTTAGAAAAATTAGACATGGCAGATTTTTTCGAGGTTGACGTATAAGAATTTCATCGGTAAAAAATGGGTCTATCACAACAAGATGAATGAATATGGAAGAGTGATTAGAAATAAAGCACAACAAGTGTGTAAAAGATACTCCCAGATATAGGGAATTGATGTCGATGAGACATTCTCACCAGTTTCAAGGCTAGAGACAATCAGACTATTTTTAGCCATTGTAGTGAAATGGAAATTCAAAGTATTCTAGATGGACGTCAAATATTCATTTTTGAATTGGGTTTTGGAGGAAGAAGTTTATATTGATTAGCCATATGGTTTTCTCATTCAAGAAAATGATTAAAAAGTTTTTCGATTGAAGAAAGCATTATATGGGCTGAAACAAGCACTAAGAGCATGGTACTCGAGGCTTGATCAATATCTGAAGAATCATTGATTTCAGTGTAGAGGAGATGATTACAATATCTATTTCAATAAAAATATTAATCAAAGGAAGATGGTGATAGTTTATGTCGATGACATAATATTTGGAGGATAGGATGTAGCACAGTGCAGATAGTTTTCCAAATTCATGAAACATGAGTTTGAAGTGTCTATGATTGACGCGTTGACATTTTTCCTCAGTTTACATGTAACATAAGAAAGGAATGGAAAATTTATCTCTTAATCCAAATATTTCAAGGATGTTCTGGGGAGATTTGGAATGAAGAATTCTAAGGAAATTAAGACTTCATTTCTACTCGAATGAAACTATCGAATGATGATGATTGCAAAGCGGTTAACATCACATAGTATAGGAAAATCATTGGAAGTCTTCTTTATCTGATATTGACACGGCCTGACATTGTATTTTCTACTGGCCAAGCTGCACAATATCAAATAAATCTAATCAAAATCCACATGATTTCAGTGAAAATAATACATCAGTATATCAAAAGAACTGTGGGTTTTGATTAGATGTATAATGAAAAATCTTAGAAAGAGTTTTTCAGATATACAGTTGCAAAATTGGGAAGGTTCAACGGATGATAGGAAATCAATGTCTGGTGGTGAATTATATCTTGTTGTATAGAGAATTTCTTGGATAAGAAAAAAGAAATATTGATTTTCATTATGCACTGTAGAAGCTGATTATATTTTTGACACTTAAGAATGCACACAGTTATTGAGAAGGAAGCAGTAGCTTGATGATATGGGAGTTTAAGTGAAGTCTCTGATCGGAATCCAGTGCGATAACTCAAGTGTTATACATCTCAGAAAAAATATCTTCCATCACTCATGGACAAATAAAATTGAGATAAAGTATCATTTTATCAAGTAGACAGTTAATCATGGAATCGTGAAGTTGGAGTATGTGCCAACGGAGTTACAGGTTTCCCACATTCTAACAAAGTCCTTACCCAAGGAAGCTTTTGAGAGATATCAACTGGCTAGGGAAGTCCAGTAAAATCTTAACACTTGAAAAACCCACAAAGGTGTGACCTTTGGGTTCATTGAAAAAGGGGGAGAAAGAGTGACTCCTAAAGGGGAGAAATTATGGCTAATTAAGGGAGACCAAGAAGGAAGACAATGTCTTTTTCAAAGGCACGGTGAGAAGCTGACAGGTGGAGAAGCAAGATATGGGGAGTTTATCAAGACAGGTGAAGAATATGATAGGGGGAGCACCATTATGATAGTATGTGGTGTTAGAAGTGATCATTCAGAGCTTATCCTAGAAAACAAAGGAACCCAGGAAGTGAAGAAGGATATTTTTAAATCTGACGATGATAGAACTGATCGATCAAAGAATATATATCACAATAGTTGAGGATTGTGATAAAAGCAGAAGAGTGGCATTGGAATGGTGTCAGAAGGTTTCCAGTGATCAGTAATTGGTGTTAGAAATGAAGTGATTCATTGATGAACTTTTTATTTACTCTTGTTTCTCACACTGATCATTGCTCATGTGGGATTAGAGTATGTGTTGATTGAATCCTTGATCGCTATCAGAATTTAATGAGGTCAATGATGGTTGAATCATTAAAGAGGTATCATTTTATGAAAGATTTTTCAAAAAACCAAAATTGGGATATTTTTGGGTTTACATCACTCAAGGCATCATTGAATAATTTTTGGGTTGGTTGTGTTTGTTGACAAAGAGGGCCTCGATGTTTTGTGTTTGACAAGGTGGGTTTCTAAGTTTAGTTTGTTGATAAAGGGAGTCATCCATTGTGATTTGTCTAGTTCAAGAGATTTTGTTAACAATCCATGATTGATATAAGAACCTCGAAAAATGTATGGATGATATGGAGGCTATACAAAAAGAGCTGATACATGGTGGCGTTGTTTTCCATTGTTTTCTAATTTTTGATGTCCTCAAAATCGACAAATGCATAAATATGTTTTTGGAAAAGGGACGTGTGCACCTGTGTCTTTGAGGCTTGAAACCTTTCACGCCATATGTTTTTCAAGATCAAAAAAATCAAAATAAGGCAAAGGAAAGAGGGGTGCTCGAGTTTTGGTTTGGGCATGCAAGGTGACTAGGGCGACAAAGGCAAGGGTGGATGGACATGCGCACTGGTAAAAGACTTTCACATAGCTCTCAGTGTGGTAAAAATTCCTATAAATACAGGTACACCCTCCTCATTTGAGAGTGAGCTCAACACTTAGAGATAATTCTAGCTCCAGTCGCGCAAGTAGGTTCAGTAGTGCATGGGGGGTTTGGGTGCACAAGTACAAGATTATTCAGAAGTTTCATTCCAGTTGATAGTTGTGCACCAATATTGGTTTGGGCATAAAAGGGTGTGATTCTCCCATGTTCCGAGTCGGATAAGGGAGTTTCGCGCAAGTGTTTAGGTGAAACTAGTGCGCTAGTCTTGGAGAAGTGCACCAAAGAATAGAGAATCATTCCAGGCTTGGAGAAGCGCACTAGTACTTCTAGGGTTGCGTAAAAGTTGGAATATTTCTTGGTATACCCATGGTACTGTTTTATTCATCAGTGGATGAAAGTGGAACTTCAACAAAACATCTACATACAGAGGACGATGCATTCATTTGTGATAATGAAGGGAACAAAAATTCTTTAATCTCTGAGTGGATCTTCTAGAGAAGTAGTGAGCACACTTCAATTGAGAGAGTAGTGAGCTTCATTTTGTGACTGGTTGTAAACCAGAAGGGACAGTGAGTCAACTTCGAACATTGTAAACAACAATGCGCTTATAGTGGATTTGGTACATCGGCACATTGCCGGTGTATGCTCCTTGGACATAGCATAATGAGGGTGAACCAAGTAAAAATTGATGTTTCATGTGCATGATTTAATTTTGTCTTATACTTTTCTAAAGAAAAGAGAGAGAATATAGTTTTTCTTAACAGTGAAATAATATCCAATGGGGCGAAGGTTTAAATCTGTTATACCCTGATTCACCCCCCCCCCCCTCTCAAGGTATTTGGCCTTGCGGGCCTAACTTAAACAATCTCGATTGGAATTAGGTTTTAAAATAAACCATAATAATGATAATAACATTTAAGTGGGAGTTATTAAATGAATAGATTATTTTTACTAACTATAAGTCCAATTAAAATAAGTGGAAACACAATATAACATAATAAAGAGTCATTTCACACAAAATCTTAAAATTTCAAAGATGATGAAGAAGTTATATAACCCAATGAAAAGAAATTGATTACTAAAATTATTTATCACTTGGTAATTTTCTCGTAAATACCTTTTTTATATACAAAATATAAAATATATTAGGTTTATAACATTACTATATTCCACAATAAAGGGAAATTGAGATGAATTCATTTACCCCACGCCTCCTTTTGTTTTAACATGATTTAACCTCCTGTATAGTGGTTATAAACATATAATTAACTTAAAAAAGAACCATTTTAATATTTATAATATCATATGTGATCCATTTATAACATCATATCACCCTTTTTTTAATAATCATTAACTATTTACATTGCTTTGGGTGTTATTTTCCATGTTTTATCATGCTTTTTTTCATGAAGGATCAAATTATTACACATATTATATAGTTATATCATCTCCTGAATAAAAACATGTCATAATTATCTTATTTATATATCAATTATTCTTTTAAAACCAATCATTAGGGATGGTTACGAGAAATTAAGTATGTTACAATCATGGAGATGGTAGTTCATAAGTACGCATGGGTAACATTTCCATTTTTAATGATCATTATAGAAAGGAGGTAAGTAATATTTTATCATTTTATATTGATAATAATATAATATTATTCCCTTAAATATACTTATATATATCATCCATGTGGTTTAGTGATGAAAAAAGAGTCACATCATTTTTTGAAGGTAATAATCCACACATAAAAAACATACCTGAATGATGTTATCATATTTAAGTGACTAAAAAGGTAAGAAATAAATGTATATATTAACTTTCTAGAATGATAAATATGCAATAATTATAATAATTAATTCATTTATATCACATGTATTTATTAACTTTATCATTATTTCATTCCATGTCAAGCGTTTGAGAAAGACATATCACATCGCTTTGCAAGGCGGTAATTCACCGTACACATGAGTGATTTTATTGTATCCCCTACAGAATGGAAAGTAAAAAAAAGGAATATATTATATAATGAAACCAAGGGTATTGAAATTTTATAGAAATCATATATATACTTTATATCCCTCACCATACCCAACTGTGAGATGTGGTAATGAAAAAGTGAATGACATCATTTTGCGATGTGGTAGTCCCTCGTTCACACAAATGATGATTTTGTAACCCATTGTATGGAAATATTGGTGGTTTTAGGTCATGAATTTATTCTAAAAATATATAATTATATATAATATACTGATTTTACAATATGATCATGGTTTAATAATAATTTATAGAGGTGGAGGAAGAAATAAAATAAAAAATGCTCCTTGAATAACATTACCTCTTCTTTGGGTAACCTCGTTAGGGTGGCACAAAAAGCCTTCCTAGGTAGTATTTTTCCCAAAATAAGACTTATAGGATAAATTTAGGAAATTTTGGATGATATTTGGATAGTTATTTGTTATTAAGAAAGGATTGGGGTGCCCTTTTATAAGTGATGTGAGTGGAACACTTGTAATGTTTGAAAAGAAAAAGTTGTAACAAATTTTCTCACAAGAAAAAGGGGTCCAAACTGGATTATTATAAATAATTAGAAATTATAAGGTTGAAATATTTCTATATAATATATATTATAAAAGTTTTTTGGTCATTTTAACCCTAATATTTTCTCTTTAACCCTCGGTAAATCTATTTTTACCTTAACCACAGAAATTAATTTTTACAGCTTTCAATATTTATTTTTGTCAAAAATTAAGTTGACATTATTATAGAATATAAATTATTATAATTTAAAATATTTAATACATATTGATAAATTACATTCACATAAGTGAAAAAAATTAATTTAAAATTAATCTCGCAAACGTGATGAGAGGTGGGTTTTCAAAGAGAAAATGTTCTAAAGTTTATAAAGTTTTTATAACAAAATTAAATACGAAAATAAATCCAATAAACTAAATTGTATTAATAGATATATAATTTAACTAATTTTACTTTAAAACCATTTAAAATATAATTTAACTTTTTATATAATTTAAATGAAAAGGAAGTTTTCAATTAAAATTTAGAACCTTCATTATTCATCGAAAAATGAATTGTTTCAGAAAAATAACCAAAATTCAACTTAAGATAGTTTTGTTATTATGATTTAAAAAATTAATTTAATTTTTTGAACTAAATTTTATAAAATTGGTAAAAAAAATTAATTTTAAATTATGTTTCTGGAGCACAACAAAACCGTCTTTTAGAAAAAATATTGTTTTTAATAAAAAAACTTTAATTGATTCTTTTTTTTATTTATATTCAATAGATAACCATATTTTTTTATAATTGAGTTATTTCTATTCATACCCCTCCAATTTAATATATAGGTTATAATGGTATTCTATATTAGATTTCATTTGGACTCGGGGTTGCATGTTCCACAGGCTATTAAAGTGATTAAATTAAAATATATATATTTAATGGGTTGTTTAAGCTCGGTGTTGCATGTTGTATACACTATATAATACAATGTTCTTATCATATAATTTTGGGGTGTTACATTCTATCCACCATAAATAATTTTCCTCACAATTTAAACTTGATCTCAGTAATCAATTTTTGGGATTTGGAAATACGATCATTGGAAAAACCAAATTTTTATATGGGTTAATAAAAAATCCTCTTAATAAAAGAGAAAGGGAAAAAAGGTCATCTAGAATAACACACAACTAGGTTTCAATATAAGATAACATTACTGTAATGTGATGATATTATCATGGAAGGAATGTGTAAATAATTATATAGAGTGATAGAGACCATTGATTATAATAAAGTGAGTGATCAATGAAAAGCTGAAGACCTCAAAGCCATAAGTTTATGATGATTTAAAAGGTCATGTTATTCATCATATATATAGAATCATACCTTTTTATCACATAAACATTCATTAAATTATACAAAATAGAGGATCTTTAAGGTTTAGTGTCTTAGAAACCAGGAACATATTACATGAGAAAAAAACATTCTTCTTAAACACTTAAAAGGCTTCTTCATTTGTTCATCCTAAGCTCATTATATCATCTCATAACCTGGGAGCATAAATCAAAGGAAAGGGTGAGAAAAAGGCCCAGTAAGGGAAACAAGGGAAACATTTTACATGAGAACTTGAGATACATCAAAAATCATGAAAAATAACTTTAAGGCATGAGAAAGAGATCATGAGGCATATCATAAAAAAATAACATGTTTCATAACTTTAAGATGTAGCTACAACATTTAACATAGACAATAAATTCTGTTTCACCAAGGTCCATCCCCAAGGTGTCATTAAAAATTACCAAGGTTATTAACCAAGGTGTCATTCAAAATGGTCATCTCTAGAGATTAAGCCTTTACCCAATGCATTGGAGCACTATCAGGGCGCACCCTTAAATTTGCCTTTGTTATCATGTGATCCACATATATCATCATCAAACATTTCATAAATAACCCATATAGCATAAAATAAATGGGTTTCATTTCATAATCATAACGTTTTATAAATGGCTTCAAAGACATGATCTTTCTGTCACTTTAAACCCACAGAAAAGGAAAGTGGGTATCATGTATGTAAATACCAGAATTTAAAATAGAAAATTTTGGTATATATGTGAATACACCTTTATAAGAAGTAGCTTTTAGTATTCACTTAATAAAATAAAATAATTTTTGAAAAAGAGAGAGACATTTTGAGTCGGAAATTCGGCAGTATAACGGCTATATTGTAGGGTTTTAGAAAACATTGAAAAGAGAGGGTGCATGGGTAACCCACTCATAAATTATCCAAAGAACAGTATAGGGACATAATATAATGGATATAAGAACATGGTAATGAGCTTTGAAATACATACCATATGAAATGAAAAACATGGAGGCAAGACAAAAATAAGATTTCTCTTATGAAAATTCTGCAGCCTAACGGAATCACATAAACTTCAAAAAAATGAAGTGAAGAGATCAAATAGGGACTCTCATAATATGAACATATAAGATCAGTATGATAGATATAGATATCATACCCCAACATAATAAAAAGGAACTTTAAATACTTGACATGAAAGTAGAACTTTGAAAAATGAGAAAGGTGAAAGAATCCCTTAAAAATTCGGAAGCCTAACGGCGCCACTTAAACTTCAAAAAAAATGAATTGACAAGATCAAATAGGGTCTCTCATAATATTAAAATAAAATATAAGTATGATAGATATATATATCATTCCCCAACATAATAAAAATGAACTTTAAATACTTGACATGAAAGTAGAACTTTGAAAAATGAGAAAGGTGAAAGAATCCCTTAAAAATTCGGCAGCCTAACGGCGCCACTTAAACATTCTTAAAATGAATTGATGATAGAAAGAGGGGGTCTCTCATAATATGAACATTAAAATGGCAGTAAGAGTAATATAAAAGAACATAATCCAACATAAGAACATGGAGCATAAAAGAAATGACATAAAAGAGAGTACTTGGAAAGAAAGAGAGAGGTAGGATCCCTTGCCTTAAAACGTATCTATTAAAACTTGAAGGATGGGACCTTGAGGGCTTGGGGACACCTTGGGAGGACTCTTTGGGAGGTAATGAGACCATGGATTCGTTGGGTGAGAGTTGGGGGTGAAAACTAAAGGAGGGAAGGGTGGGTATTTATAGGGAAAGTGAGGGGACAAGGCATTAATGGCCAAGGGACACCTCACAAGTGGTTTTCTCAAAACCATGGGCTCTCCCATGGTATTTCCCATGGATATAGCCCACATGGGTCCCCCCATACAATATTTCATCACCTTCGGTGGTCCAACCCTTAAAATATCTCATGACATCATCATGACACAGTTATGATGTCATTAAACATACTGAAACCCTAAAACTGCATTTTTACTATTCACTGAAAATTCAACTTTCTCAGAAAAATCCCAAAATTTCACCTTAACCAAATATCAATGTCGTGATTTCAAATATGAACTCCATATTATAAAAATAATTTTCTAAATATTTTTAATTTAATTTTTAAATAAATACACTATTCACCGAAAATTCATTTTTTTCAGAAAAATCCCCAAAAATTACCTTAACATAATATCGATGCTCTGAGTTCAAAAATAAAATCAATTTTATAAAAATAATTTTCTAATTATTTTTAATTTAATATTTAATTAAAAAATACTATTCCTCTGAAAAAAATAATATTTGACTAATAATTTATGAAACAGTTATTTAACCATTTTATTGAATCACATTACTTAATCAAGGTTCTTAGATTATATTTATACATTCTTTAAGTGAGATTACTAATCCATTTGGTCACATTACTAATCCTAAGCATAAAATCACTATTCATAATTTACTATTCATCAAAAAATATGTTGATCTTATTAGACTCTAAATTTTGTACTAAACATAATTGTAGAAAAACATTTTTTTGAAAATGATTACTCATAATTAGTTATCTAAGGTTTACATAAATATTTTCAAATATTATTTTTCTATAATTCATCAAAAATATGCATACTATATTTATCCGGACATTTGAAAATTCACAAACTTCATCACAAGAAGAAATCACAATTTTTATTTAAATCAAAGGATTACACAAGGCTGTTATGGTCCCGTTACATAGCCCCTTATAACACCAGCATAGGACCTAAGAGTAATGTGTGCTATGGTGATAGAATCTTGTGGTGGCTCGGCCAACATTGCACGAGTAGTAATTTATATCAGTTTTAACTTCTCGCGAAGGCGATTCCGTTCTAGCTTCACATGATGAAGTTTGACTTATGTTTGGTCCAGAGTAAAGCCCAGTGGGGATAACTCCTTCCCAAGATCTGTTAGATGGGATTCGATTGGCCCGAGACTACTGGATGAGGCCATCAAATCTTCTTTCTATATTAATTAACCAAGATCACTTGTATTTAGAGATAGTAATCAAAATGTTTAGTTTCCAGCGGTCATATTGACCAACGATCATATAACAGTCAAAACCCAACAGCCTCATTTTAATTATAATCATGTTATCAAATGAAATAGTTTTGTTGAGTATAAAATAACACACAAAATTAGGAAACAATATTTATTCAAAATTTTGGGTTGTTACAATCTTCCCCCCTTAAGAAATTGCATCCTTGCAATTTTTAAAATCGGGATTGGAAATTTCATTGAAAGTCCCACATCGGAAAAAGAGTCAGTAACACTATTACATTAAAAGAAAGAAAGGGAAGTAAAAAAGGTCAGCCGAGTTAACCCATACTAGGATACCATGTAGGAAAATATGGACATGGAGGATAAAACAAAGGGTCATGTTATGAGGGAGAGTGATAGAAAACATGATTAGGATAAAGTTAACAAAAAGAAAATCACAAACTTATAATGGGTTAAACGGTATTTTATTTCCCAGTAGGAAACGTTAACAGACAACGTTTTTTTTATGTTCCTTTTCATAGTTTTGAGGAATTCATTTACTACATAGAATAAAACACATGGAAATATACCTACCTTTAAGTAGAGTTTCATCCTTTAATAAGTCTCTACCAAAACTAATCTTTTCTCCAAACGATGAGCATTCAAAACTACTTGGTCTCATCAGAGCACAAGAATCATCTTCTAGAGAATCACATAATCCACCAAATATTAACTATCTATTTCTTCTATTATCCCAAAAATAGAAAGGGTAAGATAAAAAAACTCTCCAAAAAGAAAGAATCCCCTAGGAAGGGAAACTTCTTTAAATCTTCAAAATTCCATAGTACTACCCAAAGTTCATCATAGACCATTCCATAAATAACTGTCCTTAAAATTCCTCAAAATAAAACAAACTAATATTGAAACCCAAATATAAGAAGGATTTGATAACATGGTCTTCCAAAATAAAATTCATAGTTCATCTCTAAACAGCATCAACCACTCCTAACATCTTATAACAAAAGTAGCTAACCTAAACATATTTTCCCCAAGATAGTTTAATCATTTCCATAAGTAACCTAAATTACTATAAGTCCTCCTTAAATTCATCGATTCTTGAAAATAGTAGTCAACCTTTACTCCTCAAATAAAATATCATAGTAATCTATTTACCTCGATCAAATAGGGTTCCTAAAATATTGAACATCTTCCAAAATAATAATCATCTTTTAATCCCTTAATCATCTCTGTCATATTAATACGGAAATCGTTACATTTACTATCACATTGGTTGTTGGGAAATGTTCTTCCATTTCCCGCCATTAACTAAGAAAAGAATGTACAATTAGGGGCTTAAATACTTGGCCAATAATCATGAAAAGGAACTTAAAGCGTAGAAGGATAACTTGTAGAAGAAAAGTATACCCTAACTTGTGATCCCCTAGGTTCTAAACTAGGTTATCAATCATCATATATTCTTATGTGAATCTTTATTTTATTTTATCTTTGTTCCTTTAATAATGTTTCATACTAAGCTTATGAATTTACCAAAGCATATCCCATGGGAGTGTCGTAACCAAGAGTGCAGCAAGGCCCGTTGTTGTGTACCAGTTCCCGTTAGAGTCTATCTTAAAGTGGTGTTTTCGGGTTTTGCCCCTATGTACATATGTGCCAGAGCCACCTCTACCTGCTCGTATCTAGATAGGGATGTATTTTCTTGGCAACCCCTTACTCAATTCTCACCAAAATACTAGGAAGATTTCCTATATTTAAACTTTTATATAGGCTTCTTTATAAAGTTTTCATATCCTAATTTCCACAAATAACTAAACTATATTTTGATACCAACTATAACATCCCTCCTTTTTATCGCATAAACTTTAATTACATTATACAAAACCGAGGATCTTTAAGGTTTAGTGTCTTGGAAACCAGGAACTTATTACATGAGAAAAAAAACATTCTTCTTAAACACTTGAAAGGATTATTCATTTGTTCATCCTAATTTCATTACAAAATCTCATAACCTGGGAGCATACATCAATGGAAAGGTTGAGCAAAAGGCCCAGTAAGGGAAACAAGGGAAACATTTTACATGAGAACTTGAGATACATCAAAAGTCATGAAAAATAACTTTAAGGCATGAGAAAGAGATCATGAGGCATATCATAAAAAAATAATGTGTTTCATAACTTTTAGATTTGGCTACAACATTTAACATAAAAAATAAATTTCGTTTCACCAAGGTCCATCCCCAAGGTGTCATTAAAAATTACCAAGGTTATTTACCAAGGTTTCAGTCAAAATGGTCATCTCTAGAGATTAAGTCATTACCCAATGTATTCGAGTGATATCAGGGCACACCCTTAAATTTGCCTTTTTTATCTTGAGATCCATATATATCATCATCAAACATTTCATAAATAACCCATATAGCATAAAATAAATGGGTTTCATTTCATAATCATAACGTTTTAAAAACGGCTTCAAATACATGATATTTATGTCACTTTAAACCCACGGAAAAGGAAAGAGGGTATCATGTATGTAAATCCCAGATTTTAAAATAGAAACTTTTGGTATATATGTGAATACCCCTTTAGAAGAAATAGCTTTGTGTATTCACTTAATAGAATAAAATAATTTGATAAAAAGAGAGAGACATTTTGAGTCGGAAATTCGGCAGCATAACGACAATATTGTAGGGTTTTAGAAAACATTGAAAAGAGAGGGGACATGGGTAACCCACTCATAAATGATCAAAAGAACTGTAGAGGGACATAATATAATGGATATAAGAACATGGTAATGAGATTTGAAAGACATGCCATATGAAATGAAAAACATGGAGGGAAGAAAAAAATAAGATTTCTCTTATGAAAATTCGGCAGCCTAACAGCATCACTTAAACTTCAAAAAAATGAATTGAAGAGATCAAATAGTGTCTCTAATCATATTAACATAGAAGATCAGTATTATAGATATATATATCATACCACAACATAATAAAAAGGAACTTTAAAGACTTGACATTAAAGTAGAACTTTGAAAATGAGAAAGGTTAAAGAATCCCTTAAAAATTCGGCAGCCTAATGGCGCCACTTAAACTTCAACAAAAATGAATTGACGAGATCAAATAGGGTCTCTCATAATATGAACATAAAAGATAAGTGTGATAGATATAGATATCATACCCCAACATAATAAAAAGGAACTTGAAATACTTTTCATGAAAGTAGAACTTTGAAAAATGAGAAAGGTGAAAGAATCCCTTAAAAATTCAGCAGCCTAACGGCGCCACTTAAACATTCTAAAAACGAATTGATGAGACAAAGAGGGGGTCTCTCATCATATGAACATGAAAAGGTAAGTAAGAGAAATATGAAAGAACATCCTCCAACATAAGAACATGGAGCATAAAATAAATGACATAAAAGAGAGTAGTTGGAAAGAAAGAGAGAGGTAGGATCCCTTACCTTAAAACGTATCTCTTAAAACTCGAAGGTTGGGACCTTGAGGGCTTAGGGACACCTTGGGATGACTCCTTGGGAGGTAATGAGACCGTATCTTCGTTGGGGGAGAGTTGGGAGTGAAAACTAAAGGAGGTAAGTGTGGGTATTTATAGGGAAAGTGAGGGGACAAGGCATTAATGGCCAAGGGACACCTCATAAGTGGTTTTCTCAAAACCATGGGCTCTCACATGGTATTTCCCATAGATTTTGGCCACATGGGGCCCCCCATACAATAATTCATTACTTTCGGTCGGTCAACCATTAAAATATCTCATTAAATCATCATGACACAGTTATGATGTCATTAAACATACTGAAACCCTAAAACTGCATTTTTACTATTCACTGAAAATTCAACTTTCTCAGAAAAATCCCAAAATTTCACCTTAACCAAATATCAATGCCCTGATTTCAAAAATGAACTACATTTTATAAAAATAATTTTCTAAATATTTTCAATTTAATTTTTAAATAAATACACTATTCACGGAAAATTCATTTTTTCAGAAAAATCCCCAAAAATTACCTTAACATAATATCGATGCTCTGAGTTCAAAAATGAAATCCATTTTATAAAAATATTTTTATAAATATTTTTAATTTAATTTTTAATTAAAAAACACTATTCACCTGAAAAACTAATACTTGAGTAATAATTTATGAAACCGTTATTTGACCATTTTATTGAATCACATAACTTAATCAAGGTGCCTAGATTATATTAATACTTTCTTTAAGTGAGATTACAAATCCATTTGGTCACATTACTAATCCTAAGCATAAAATCACTATTCAAAATTTACTATTCATCAAAAATTAAGTTGATCTTATTAGACTCTAAATTTCGTAATGAACATAATTTTAAAAGACCATTTTTTGAAAATCATTACACATAATTAGTTATCTATGGTTTACATAAATATTTTCAAATATTATTTTTCTATAATTCATCAAAAATATACATACTATATTTATCCGGACATTTGAAAATTCACAAACTTCATCACAAGAAGAAATCACAATTTTTATTTAAATCAATGGATTACACAAGGTTTTTATGGTATATTTACATATCCCCTTATTACACCAGCATAGGACCTAAGAGTAAGGTGTTCTAGGGTGATAGAATCTTGGGGTGGCTCAGCAAACATTGCATGAGTAGTAATTTCTATCATTTTGAACTTATCGCAAAGGTGATTCCGTTCTAGCTTCACATGATGAAGTTCGGCTTGGGTTTGGTCCAGAGCAAAGCCCAGTGGTGCTACCTCCTTCCCAAGTTCCGTTAGATGGGCTTCGATTGGCCCGAGACTACTGGATGAGGCCATCAAATCTTCTTTCTATATTAATTAACCAAGATCACTTGTATTTAGAGACAGTAATTAAAACGTTTAGTTTCCAGCGGTCATATTGACCAACGATCATATAACAGTCAAAACCCAACAGCCTCATTTTAATTATACTCATGTTATCAAATGAAACAGCTTTGTTGAGTATAAAATAACACACAAAATTAGGAAAAAATATTTATACATAATTTCGGGTCGTTACAATATATGAATTTAATAGGATAACATTTTTTTGAAATCCTTTTCATAATGTTGAGGAATTATTTTAATTCCTAAGAATATAAGGAAATATCATTACTTGATACATTTCTATTTCATAATCACAAATTAATACTTAGGTTGTACTTTATTAAATTTCCAATTCATCTCTTAGTCCCAGAAAATTATCTCCAAAAATGAATTTATTATATCTAAATTACTAAATTTCACTTTTAACCAATCATAATATCTCTAAAAGATTGAAAATTCTATCCATTTGTCTGTAAATATTTTCTAAAACAGATACATTTAAGAGAAGTTATCCAATATAATACATTAATGTGTAAACCTCAACAGTAACATTGTTAGATCAACATTAATATTAATCCATCTAATCATTTAAATAAAAATAATGATATATTAACCAGGACATCACATAGGTTAGTGGTTTTCACTATAGCCTTATCATCCTTCGGTCATGGGTTCAGGACCCATGACCTTGAAGGATGTGACAGGTTTTCACCTATAATACAGGTTGCAATTTTTCTAAACTATATTAATATAATTTATATAACATTACCAAAATATATAGAATGGAAATCCTTTAAATAAAATTAATCATTAAATAACCTATTTACCATTTTTTTCAATACAACCCATTTTCTATAAAGTATAATAATATTATTTGACTATTATTAAAATTTAAATAATGATCATATTAACCCTAAAGGTTATCTATAACTTTAAACTTATTTCCATAAAATGTAAATTAATTATTCCTCAGATAACTTTTCCACTAAAACCAATACATGCTGTAAATTTCTCACAAAATATCCTTAATAATTGAATACTCCCATCACATAAAACATAAAAATGGGTTTTTAAGACTTTGAACTTATAATCAATCATAAACTCATAAACCCACAAGGCTATTAATAACTCTTAATATAATGAAGACATATTTTCTTCTAAAATTTAACATAACCCTTAGATATTTCAAAATTATTATGACCAAAATACCATTGAAAAAATAATTCAACAATCTAATTCGTGAATCATAATAATTAATTAATTAATACATTTTATTTTAACAAAGGTCCTTAATTATTATAGGATTTAACATTTAGATGAGGGAATTGACTCATATAATGCCCTGGTTCTCAATTGTTAATACAACTAACAAAAAATAGATCCCTAGGATGAAATTTATTTCATTCCACTGTACTCTTCATTTTCACTGATTTTTATTTTCTTTCTTCCCTTCCTTTACACACAAAATTAATTTTTCTATTCCATTGATACAATCACATTAATTTAATAAATAACATGACTATCATAATTAGATAAGTCTTAATCAATATGGAAAGTTAATTAATAAAAACACATGTCATTTAATCAATAAACTAAGAATGATTTTCATCCCCAGATAATATCATTGTGAAAATATCACGGACAATAATAATTGTATCATTAATGGAGGAAATTCTTAATTAATGGACCACATGATCTTGAGCATCAGGATACCTCTATCATCAAGAAAATTCATAAGAATTTTTAAAACTATAGGTAGAACCCCATTTTTTGATGCATTACTGATTTATATCATAAGACCTACTAATGCATCAAGTGGTTATATAACATTGGGCTCCACCCATAACTTTAGGACCAAGGAATTCCTCATATATCAAATAAGGGATTAAATTCCTGAATAATGTACCTTATCATCAAATATCTATATTGAGTAAAGAATATATATTTATAAATATTTTCCTGGATAAAAAAATAACTTTCAATGTAGAAAACCATTTTTAAAAATTATATATAGTTTAATAAAATAACATATCCATGATAAATAATATGGATATTTAGGGTAAATTTAACATCCAATTATCACAGGAAAGTTAATATTTCAAGGGGAAGTAAATAACCAAAAAAATTAATTAAGAAAGTGGATGTCAATACTTTCTATAGTTAAAATGATCACAAACAATCCATAGAAATAACATGGATGGTATCAGTATAATATATACCCATTTGAGTAATAATAAAGGTTTGTTTTCTTTTGGGAATATAAATACCATAAAAATGATCTTTTAAAATATTCTTGAGGAAAACATCCTTTTAATTCTGAAAATTGATTTTTAAACTAAAATTTCATAAAAAAATTTGAAAATAAATTTATTTTAAAATAATCATTGAAACATATAAATAAATATTTAAAAAATAATTAGTGGTCATGATGGTTATAAATTCAATTAATTTTATACAAGTTTAAACAATGATTCATTTCACATTTTTAGTAAATATAAAATGATCATTATTTTGAAAACAGTATGAATATTCCCTTAAAAAATTACAAAAAAGTATAAATGGGTAAAAATATATTTAATAGATCATTATTAAAATGGTTAAAAACATTTTTGAAAACATTTTTAGAAAACATGGTTTGGGAAGAAAATTATTTTCTATCTGAAGAGAGAATTCAAATTTTCATAAAAAAATTATTAATCATTTTAATTAAAAAAAGAGTGGTAAAATGGTTTTGTTAAATGAAAATATCATGAATAATTATAGGATAGGAAAATTAAATTGGTTTATTATGAAATGTTCAAATAATTTTCTTCAACTAAAATTCAAGAATAGACTATGAGGGGTCAGACCTCTCTGATCCATTCCTTTGTGAAAATATGGTGTTTGAGGTATTCTGGGAGGTCAAGGTGACTTATTTCAACAATTTACCAAAATTTATAGTTTTTTAAATAGTGTCTCCATAATGGTAGCTCATTTCAATGGTACCTCATTCCAATGGTATATCATTCCAATGGTAGCTCATTCCAATGGTAGCTCATTCCAATGGCTACTTGCAAACAGTAACTCGCTGAATGGTAGCTCACCAAACAGTGACTCATCCAATGTTGACTCTTCCAATGGTAACATGTCCAATGGTGACTCGTGAATAGTGTTTCTATCTTCCTACATTTTCTTCCCGTTGATGTCATCTTTGAATAAAAACTCTTTCAAAGCCTTATTTTAAGGTATTTAAGGATGATTCAAATCCCATATCTCAAATCATAATTATCCTTAGGGTATTCAATCCTTTAATCAAATTGTGTATTCCAGTCTAGATCTGCCTTTAATAGTGAATTCTAAGTGTATCTAAACTACTATGTTTATATTTTTCAAAAAACTTCGAGATATCTCCCACCCTTGTTCTTTGTTCTTGTTTTTCCTTAGTATGGGACACCCAGAGTTCTTCCTCCCATAAGAGTCATGCATTGTGTTGTGGAACTTTGATCATGTTTTCCATAGAGTTCTTCCCTCTATGTACACACCCTCTGTTTTGGGGCAACCAGGAAGCATTGATCCATATTCAAAATAAGGTTTGTTCTACCTCCATTTTTCGAGGTTCTTTGATCTTTTCTCCTACTATTTATCCTTCCAATGAAATGTAACGTGATCTCCATGTGTCTAATGGAAATTTCTCGGTTTTTGGTTGGTGTGGTGGTGTCATGGTATCCTCAAGTTGATGTAGTCATTGTAGGAGAGGTAATCATGATATGTTTTGTTGTCTCATTCTTGTGAAAATAAAATTGAAGACCTTTTAAGGTTGGGTATTCATTGCTTTTCTATATATTTACATGCAATCATAGTTTTATCTTGATTTTTCCCTTTAGATCATGATGAAATTTACATAATAATTACTTATACTGGATTAAAAAACTGGTATCGGTCATATGTTGTTTCTTTATACCTTGATAACTATTTGCCTCATGATTTCTGATATAATATGATATATATATATATGCTTTTCTTATTTTTCTTGTTGTTCTAGACATAAATTATTAAAGAATATAAATCATGAAATAATTGATAATTAATTGGATAAAGGTTTAAAGAGGAATGTTTAATGAATCTGATTTTTGTAGTTTCTTAGGTTTCCCATAGATATAACCTATGAATAATGAATTGGTTAATTCAAGATGGAATAAGAACCAGTTTTGTGATAAAATATAATGTCTATTTTGGGCCTTATTTTCTTTCTTTCTTGTAAAGGCCAAGTTCCTTATGCTTTAGAGTCATGAGATCTCATTATGTTTGAAGGTTGAATACCTTTTCTAGGGCCAAGAGCTTAGTTTCTATGCTTTCTTTCTGATTATTCTATGTGATGAGAGCCTGGGATGGATGAGACTACAGGTTTGTTGTGGTATGTGGGGGAAAGGAAGCCTAGTATTTGTGGTAGCAGTTGATGTTTAGAGTGGAAAGATGAATCGTTTTATGCATGTGGGTGTTAGGGGGGACACTGGAGGTGATGGAAGAATTAAAAGCTAGGAATACCCATTGAAATTAAGGCTAGTTTTTTTATGAATCGGTTTTTTGTTTGCCTGCTTTACTCTCCCCACTGCTTGAGGAAGATGGTCTTACTTACCCTCCTTCAAAAAGTGGTGAAATCACATGGGGTATGCCATGTGCTTTTAGTGTTTATCTTCTCAAGGATGGATGGTTTTGTGCTCCTTCTATAGGTGGAAATTACTAGTTAGGTAGTTCATCTACTCACCATGTTGAGCCCCTTTTATTTGGGAGCATTGGATATTTTCATAGAATACATAGAAATATTGAAAGTGATAATGAAATTAATAAACGAATGAATGTATAACCAATGGGGTTGGATATTGCTGGGATGCAGTTCTAAAGTTATGTTACTAAGAAGTTGTAGACTCTGTTTGGTTATACCTGGAGGGCATGGATCTTCATTGAAATACTAATGTAAAGAACTATGGAAAATTATTATGGTTAATTAATGGTTAAATAATTAATTAACATAATGTAAAATTGATAAAAAAGGATAAAGTAATTTAATATAGCTCTTTAAATAGATGTGTGATTATAGGATATTTAGTCTTAGCAGTGACAATTGAGACTCGGAGAGATGTTAGCTACAGTTGAGTCTGAGACTAAGTATTTCCCATAGTGTGGTTGAGAGATATATTATATCCTGTACTTTTGGTGTTTTTATATGCTACTCCACCCTATCGGTTAGGGAAACTAAAAAACTAGGTAGTATGAGCCCTAGGGGGTGTTTCCCCAATATCTCGGTGAGAGGATGGATGGCTGACAACCCCCTTTGACCCTGCACTCTTTGCTTTGAAGTTACCTGTGCTGGTATGCACGATAGTTAGTTTTCCCCATATATATGTGTAGAGGGCTATAATGGGTTGTGGTTATTTCACACACATATATTCTATATATAGTTTCATATGGACTACTATATGTGTAACGTGTATAGGTTGTGATGGCTTGAGGATCCTTACTTGGTGTATGGGTTGTAATGGCTTGAGGTATAATACCCGATGTATGATACACGCTATGTGAGATGTGGTGGCTCCCAGAAACTACCTGGATACTTTTGGTTTTGTGGATGCAATGGTGACTTGAACGAGGTTCATGATATGGTGTTTCACCTAGGTTTCTTTAGGATAGCCTTTTTGTAAAGAGATGCTTTGGACATGAGATGTCAGAGAAAAGAGGAAAACTACTGGGGAAGTGGTAGCTGTGTAACACCCCAAGATTTCATAGTACGTTATTTCATCAAAGGAATGCAATAACTGGCACTACATGCAACACTGAGTTCAAGCGCACCACGACTTACTAAAATAGTCGTTCAAAAGCGGTTATGAATAGTATTAACTTAATTTTGAACTTTATTTAATCCGTATAATTTTAGAATCCATATTATTAGTTTCTTAGACATAATGTAAGAACAAGTTCCTTTTTTCAGATAAAAGAATTATTTTTCAAAAAATGCAATTTTACCGCCTTTTAATGGATAACCCTTTTTAAATCAAATATTTGAAACTTCTATATATTCAATTTGGAAAAATAAACTACTTCTTTATAATTGGGACATAATAATTTAGTTTAAATAAATATTTTGTATTTTTCTGATAACTTTCATATTTGGGTGAGTAATGAAAAATACTATATTTTAACTGAAAATAACTTTTTTTAATCAAAATAATATATAGTGTTTAATTATACATTTTAATGGTTTGGAAGTATAATTAGATTATATTTTTACCATTTAATCCAATTATGGTCATTGTAAGTAATTTCGCTTTAAATTTGGACATAAACAAGTGTCAATCTTTTGAAAGTTGTTATTTCTTAAAAATACACCTTTTGGTTTTGAAAATGGGAATTAATATTAAATTAATTAATGCAACTTCTATGTTTTGAAATTGGAAAAATATAATTCATTTTTGAATTTGTAATATCATAATTAACATAGGGTGAATTTTTGGTATTTTTCTAGAAACTTTCAATTTTTGATGAATAGTGACAAACACTTAGTTATAGTTTAAAACCGACGTTAAATTTAAATAATTATTTATTTTATTTAAATTTATTTTAGGTCAAAATAGATATATAATACCTATATACGTTCAATGTAATTCATTGGGGTCATTTTATAATAACTTTAGATATATAAATATTTTATTGAACTTTTTACAGTCTTTACCCACCTCCTAAGAGCTTTTGCAAATTTGCATAAAACTTAATTTTACCACTTCTGTATGTTTAATTTCAAAAATAAAAGAGACACGGTTGATATCAGTAAGTAAAATGTGGTTCAATAAGATGAAAATAATTTTTGGTGAAAAGTAACTTTTTACTTTTATTTACCATGGTTAAAAGTAAATAGGGTAATTTGGGGAAAAAATGATATCATTATTACCCTAACACATGTCCTAATTCTATTAGATAAGTCTTATTTGACCAAAAACATACTTATGAATAAAATATTATCCTTTAGGTCCACATGGATTAGATTAGGACAT
Source organism: Viscum album (assembly GCA_963277665.1). NCBI lineage: Eukaryota > Viridiplantae > Streptophyta > Magnoliopsida > Santalales > Viscaceae > Viscum > Viscum album. Next base: position 1,527,135,735 of record OY728120.1, on the reverse strand, counting down.
TTATTATTATTTAATTCAAAGAAGAGTTAAAATTGTTAAAATCAATGATTAAAAACTAAAACATGTTTAATATAGTGTTACACATAAGATAAATTAGACTATAAATATTAATTAGAAATATGAAAAAATTTCCTACATAATGTTATTTTATTTATATTTTCTTAGACATTAAATAATTTATTTTATTTTTGACACAATGATGTTGTAGTAATTACCTAATTAATGAAAGATTAAAATAAGTGACATTATAAATATCCAAATAAATTTAATTTGAGACTTTATATGAAATAAAATAATTTTATACATTAATATTACATATTAGGGTTGGTTAGATGAATTTTTTTCGAAGTAATAATGCTCTTATTAATTTAGAAAAAACAAAATACCATATAGTGTCAAAATTGACATAAAAGTGTTTTTAAAACAAATATTATATTATTAATTGATATTCTATTCCTAAAAATATAAGGTTTGGTCAAAATACTTAATTAATGATAGGTGTATCATTAAATAACCACTTGGGGTTCGCTTGAAAGTATATAATAATTTTATTAACCATATAATATAAAAATACAAAGAGACATGGTAAAAGTCAAACTATTTAACTAAGAGTTAAATCTAAAAGATAAAGTAAATATAGTTACCCAAACCTGTCTAAAACATATTGGTTGAGTGGTTTTATACCCATCACCACCTTAGCCTTTAAATAATCTATTTTGGAGCCATTATAAACTGAAAATGAATTTATTATAAAATAATATTTCTAGCTTTTCCTAAGGTTCCCCTCACCCTTCTTATAAAAGGGAACTCCCACTTCTCCCTAATTCACACATTCAAAGCCATTTGGATCGACCAAAACCTTCCCAAATACACTCTCAATTGTCCTCTCTTCATCTTATGGGCCTTAATTTAGTCATAAAGCCAACCTAGGGAGCCCTTTTGATCAAATCAAATGGAAGAACCCGAAGAAGAGGTAAATATTTCATCCCCTCTTTCAAGTTTTTTTCTTCTTCCACTTTCTCTATATTTGTTCTTTCCATTCTAAAATAATAACTCATGTATCTTCTATATACTGTGATGTTATTATAAATATGGTTCAACCATATTCATTATTCTATACATCCTTTTAATGACATGTCACCATACGTGCGTAGGTATGGCTTACCATCTCCACATCATGGTGTAGTTGTTATTCAATACATTATTATTTGGATGGGTATAATAATGATGTGTAATTGATATAAATAGTAAATATAACATGATAATGATTCTGTATATATGATATATCATCCAATTATATATTATTTTAATATTAAAAGAATGATATTGTTGCTCGTGTGTATGTATGGATTACCATCTCCACGAACGCGATGAGATTCATTCCCCATCATATCCATTCAAGACTAATTTTCATTTTATTATTAAAAATATTGTTTAAAGACTTGATATCATTATGGATATGAATAAGATACTTCCCATCCATAAAAAATATGACTCACATAACCAATAATATAAAGTAAAATGAATCTGTTAACACCCGAAACAACAATAATACTAAGATATTATTAACAAAGAAATGTTAAAAGATCATATATGATATCATATTAATGTATATGATTCTTGTATAATTTAATAACAATTATTTTACCATTATACAGGAGGTTAACCTACCCTTGACCAAGGAAAATTACAAGGTAAGGGTTAATATCACAATCTCTTTATTATCCGATGTTGTTTTTACGTAAGTATCTACTGGGACATATTTATTATCCATGTCCATGTTTCATGAATGATTTTTATAAGGGATTATATTAAGTGACTTTTTTTAAAACATCATTTTAAATGTTTTAAATATTTATTCCTCTAAATCATTCTCATTAATTTTCATGTTTTCAAAATGGTTTTTAAGGATTTATCTATATGGACATGAGTGTTTTCAAAATGTTAATTCCTTTAAAAAGTTTCAAAGTGGTATGGGACACTTTGATTCAAAAATGTCCTTAAATGTCTTCCTTTATAAATTTTGTGAATTTTAAATGTTTTCATGAAAAAAGGTATATTTCTCACAAAGAGTTTTAAAAATAATTTTCATCTATGTCAATACCCTCTGATGGATTTAAAACTTGTTTTAAGATGATTTATTATGATACAAATCTTCCATATTGTATTGAAGGATTTGGGATATTTTTTATTATGGATGTGTTATTTTTATACCATTCATGGTTTATGGATAAAGTATTGAAATTTCGTATTCTTCTTTTAATACAAATGTTTAAGTTATGTTTAAACCTTTTCGTATGAAGAATGCATTGGACTTAGTAAGTGACGGGTGGAGCCCGCTATAGCACCTCGATGCATCGGTAGGTCTCATGGGACAAACTAGTGTCTTGGCACAAGGCCTTGAAAAAATATTATTTGTATTCTTGGCACAAGGCCTTGACTATGTGGTTATGAAAGTCTGGCATTATGCATTCCATCATTATGAAAGTGGATATTGATATTGCATGTGATTATTAGACTAGTAGATATCCATGTGAATAAGTAAATGGCATTATTTGATTTTATCTTTTCAATATTATGCTAAAGTTAAAGTTTAAAAGGATTCTGTTTTAGTTTTATACATTTACTTAAATGTTTATGCTTATTTATGGAAGATTTTTCTATATTGTTATCCTTACTGAGCATTTGAGATCACCCCTTTCAATGTTTTAGTTTTCCCAGGATGCAAAGAAGTATATTATGACTGACCTTCAGGGATAGTCTATGGGATCTTAGTGTTGTCTATGTAAACAATGTTGTTGTAGTTTTCCATTTTATGATGTAATGTAAACCTTATGAATGTATATAGTACTTCTAAGGCTACTAAACTATTAGTTCTTTTGATACTTGATCTTTTGTGATCATGCCAATGTTATTTAATAATGCACCGACTCTGGGCTTCTAGGGTCAGGGTGTTACAGTTGGTATCAGAGAAAGTTTAGTACAATCCTTGGAATCTAGATTTAGATGAACTCGGATTAGAGAACATTAACCTAAGATCAAATTTGAGGATTAGTATAGAAGAACTTCCTAGAATTTTGGTATTATAGAGATTTTGTGAGTTTTCCCAGCAATAAATCCTTGTCTGTATACGAGCAGGTAGAGGAAGCTCTGACACATATGTACCTAGGGGTAAAACCTGAAAACATCGCTTTGAGCTAGACTCTAACGGGAACTGGTGCACGACAAAGGGCCTTACTTCACTCTTGGTTATGACACTCCCGGGGGATATGATTAGGATAATTCTCATTTTATTTACAAGTTATTATGAAGGATTTACGAGTATATACCTCCTTAGAGAAAATATTTTTTATGATTATGGATTATATCCATATACTGTTCAATTTACATTAGGTATTTTTCAAGTTTGGAATTATTCATTACAGTTCATAAATTGACCTAGTGTATGCCATTGTATAGAAATGGCACCCAGTAGAAGGAATGTGAACTCCAGCAATACGTATGATCCAAAGAGTAAGAAGGATCATATCTTTCACGGTATTAAGACAACATTTAGAAGGGAAATAGTCTCCCATATATTCTCAACATATGAAGAAATAGTATCATGTGTTAATAAGATAAGTAATGAATTCTCTAAACCCTATGGCTTTGAAGGGAAGCAAGAGAAGAAAAGGATGGAAGAGAGAAAGATGGATAAAGGGAAGAGGGGAAAGAAGGATTTTCCCTTATGTGATAACTTTAGAAATAATCACCTTGGTAAATGTTTGAAGGGAATTAGAGTTTTTTATATGTGTAGAGAAAAAGGACACCTAGTACGTGATTTCAAGGGTAAGAAAAATGTTTCAAATGTAAAATGCTTCATCTGAAAGGCATTGGGACACTACTGGAATCAATGTCCCAGTCATCAGAGTATAACACAAATGATGATATTAGATAATAATCAAGTTATGATACTACCTCATATAAAGAGGAATGACTAGTGTTCTTATTTTTTTTATTATATAATTATTTCATTTGAGTGTTGTATCAGCAATATACTGGTTATATGAATTATGGAGATAAATAAGGATTGTACTACAGTACTATTTTATTTAGGATTTGAGATTATATGGTTCTAAGAAAAGTGACTTAATAGTAAGCTAAAATTTTTGGAAAATACGTGGTTGAAGGAAAGGTAATCCTTAATATGGTCCCGATAATGAGTTAGTGATTTTGGAATAAGATATGGTTGATTTGAATAAATTATATTTGATATTCTTGACTACCTTGAAACTGATTAATGATTTGTATATTCCATCATTTTTGGAGTTTACAAAATTTTTGGATAGAAGGAGTATATCTAGTATTCTATAAGGAATAAGGGAGCATGAATGTAATCAATAAGGTTTTATGGTAATTCAGGATGTTTCAGTGTTTTAAAAGAATACATGATGAAGGTGTTCACATGTTATTACGTGGAAAAAAGGATCTTCATTGTGTTTACCTTCCTTATAAATTTTGGACTGTGATTTTGGACATAATTATTTTGGATAATTCTAGTTTGAGATTATTTTGGGATTTCCATAAAAGGACAACCCAAAGGTCGGGCGGCAACCTATCATTTCTGGCAAGGCCGCGAGACTTGAACCTACAACCGAAGGGCAACAAGGGTGTATCACTTACCACTGGCCCATGTGATGTCCTAGATTAAACAATGTACTTTTCTTTAAAATTTCTGGTAGATGAATTATAAATTCATTTTTTTGGAAACCTATATGAATAGGATAAATAGAATATTTTTTTAAGTTCTATTATCTTATAGAGTGAAAGATGAGTTTGTTGTAGAAATTTGTTAAAGGATGGAACTCAACTTGTCAAGTATATTTTTTTCATATCTTATTCTATGAAGAAATTAATTCTTAAACTTTAGGTAAGGGATATTATAACTAAAAATTTGTTATCCTAATACCTTATGTTTTGTTGAACAGATGGTATTTTAAATCATCATAGATTGATGGCTTTGAGGCCCTCAATTCTACAATTGTTTGTGACTAATGACCTCAATCACTCCCTATAAATATTTAAATTTTTCCACCAATTATGTGTCTCTAATTTCCACCAATGTTCTTCTAATCGAGATCATAATTTGGTGGTGACTTTTTCATTCCTCTTTTCCTCTTATTAAGACTAAATTCTATTAACCCAATCTCCGATGTGGGTTTTCCCACAAAGGAATTTTCTATTTTCAACCGTTTATTTTTGAAGAACAATTACAAATTTAGAGGTCGCAATTTATTAAAGGATGGAATAATGTAACACCCAAGACTTCATAGTACGTTATTTCTTCAATGTAATGCAATAACTTGCACTGCACACAACACTGAGTTTAAGCGCACCACGACTTACCAAACTAGCCGTTCAAAAGCGGTTATGAATAGTATTAACTAAATTTTGAACTTTATATAATCCTTATAATTTTAGAATCCTTATTATGAGATTCTTAGACATAATTTGAAGAACAAATTCATTTTTTCAGATAAAAGAATTATTTTCAAAAAATGCAATTTTACCGCCTTTTAATGGGGAACCCTTTTTAAATCCAATATTTGAAACTTTTATATATTCAATTTGACAAAATAAACTTCTTCTTTAGAATCTGGACATAAGAATTTAGTTTCAATAATTTTTTGGTGTTTTTCTGATAATTTTCATATTTGGGTGAATAGTGAAAATACTATATTTTAACTGAAAACAACTTTTTTTAATCAAAATAATTTTTTGTCTTGAATTATAAATTTTAATGTTTTGGAAGTATAATTAGATTATATTTATACCATTTAATCCAATTATGGTCATTTTAAGTAATTTCACTTTAAAATTGGACATAAAGAAGTTTCAATCTTTTGATAGTTATTATTTCCTTAAAATACGATTTTTGGTTTTGAAAATGGGAATTAATTTTAAATTAATAAATAAAACTTCTATGTTTTTAAATTGGTAAAATATAATTCATTTATGAATTCCAAATGTCAAAATTATCTTAGGGTGAATTTTTTGTATTTTTTTGAAAACTTCCAATTTTTGATGAATAGTGAAAAACACTGAGTTATAGTTTAAAAACGAATTTTTATTCAAATAATTGTTTATTTTATTTAAATTTATTTTAGGTAAAAATATTTACATAATACTTATATAAGTTAAATGTAATTAATTGTAGTATGTTTATAATAACTTTAGATATATAAAAATTTGATTGATCTTTTTACCTTCTTTACCCACCTCCTAGGAGTATTTGCAAATTTGCATAAAAATTAATTTTACTGCTTCTGTGAGTATAATTTCAAAAATCCGAGACACATGGTTGATATCAATAAGTAAAATGTGGCTCAATAAGTTGAAAATAATTTTTGGTGAATAGTAACTTTTTGCTTTTATTTACCACACTTAAAAGTAAATTGGGTAATTTAGCATAAAAATGATATTATTATTATCCTAACAAATGTCCTACTTCTATTGGATAAGTTTAATTTGACCAAAAACAACATTAGGAATAAAATATGATCTTTTATGTCCACTTGGATTAGATTATGACATTTATTATTATTTAATTCAAAGATAAGTTAAAAGAATTTAAATCAAAGTTTAATAACTAAAACATTTTTAATATAGGGTTACACATAAGCTGAATTAGACTATAAATATTAATTTGAAATCTAAAAATATTTTCGATATAATGGTATTTTATTTATATTTTTTTAGACATGAAATAATTGAATTTATTTATGACACAATGATGATGCAGTAATTTTCTAATTAATGAAAGATTAAAATAATTGACATTATAAATATCCAAATAAATGTAATTTGATACTTTTTATGAATTAAAATAATTTTCTAGGTTAATATGATATATTATGGTGGGTTAGATAAATTTTTTTCGAATTAATAGTGTTTTTATGAATTTATAAAAAACAAAATACCATATAGTGTCAAAATTGACATAAAAGAGTTTTTAAAAAAAATTATATTATTAATTGATATTATATTCCTAAAAATATAAAGATCGGCCAAAAGACTTATATAATGATAGGTGTATCATTAATGAAACACTTGGGGTTTTCGTGGAAGTATATAGTAAGTTTATTCACCATAAAATATAAAAATACAAAGAGACATGGTAAATGTCAAACTATTTAACTAAGAGTTAAATCTAAAAGATAAAGTTAATATAGTGACCCAAACCTGTCTAAAACCTATTGGTTGAGTGGTTTTCGACCCATCCCCGCCTTATAATTTAAATAATCCATTTTGGAGCCATTATAAAAAGAAAATGATTTTTATTATAAAAGAATATTTCTAGCTTTTCCTAAGGTGCCCCTCACCCCTCTTATAAAAGGGAACTCCCCCTTCTCTCTAATTCACACCTTAAAATCCATTTGTCTCAGACAACCCCTACCCAAATACCCTATCAACTATCCTCCCTTCATACTAGAGGCCTTACTTTAGTCATAATGCCAACTTAAGGAGCCCTTTTCATCATATCAAAAGGAAGAACCCGAAGAAGAGGTAAATATTTCATCACCACTTTCAAGTTCCTTTCTTATTCCACTTCCTCTTTCTTTGTTGTTTCCATTATAAAATAATAAATCTAGTGTCTTCTATATACTGTGATGTTATTATAAATATGGTACAACCATATTCATTATTCTATACATCCTTTGAATAACATGTCACCATACATGTGTACGTACGGCTTACCGTATCTACGTCGTGGTGTAGTTGTTATTCAATACATTATTAATTGGATGGCAATAGCTTTGATTGGTATCTCATAGGGTGGATTTTTAAACCCCTTTTTCAATTTCTTCTCTAGGTTGGTTTTAAAGTTGTGAGGGAGAGAATAGTTTCAGAGGTATCTAATGTAATTTCTTGAACCTCTATGGTCCATTACATTGTGAAAATATGGTTATGGAGGTGTTATTTGAGGTCAATGAGACTTATTTAAACACTTTTCCAAAATTTCTAGTTTTTTAATAGTGTTTCTAGAACAGTAGCTTGTTCCAACAGTAGGTCAAACGGTATCATGTTCCAACAGTATCTTCTTATAATGGTAGATCATTCCAATTGTATCTTGGTCCAATGGTATCTCATTCCAATGGTATCTCGTTCCAACAGTAGCTCATTCCAGAGGTAGATCATTCCAACGGTAGCCCTTTCCAATAGTAGCACAATCCAATGGTAACACATTCTAATAGTAGCTTTTTCCAATGGTAGCTTGTTCCAATGATGACTTGTGAATAGTGAATCATTGAATAGTAGCTCACAAAATGGTGACTCTTCAAATAGTGACTTGTCCAATGGTGACTCATCCAATGGTGACTCGTCTAATGGTGACTCATCAATAGTGTTTCCATCTTCCTAAAATTTCTCCCCTTTGACGTTATCTTTGATGAAAAAATATTTCAAAGACTTTTTTTAAGGGATTTAATTCTGAATCAAAGCCCATAACTCCATTATTAATTTTCCTAAGCATTTGTGTGCCTTTACTCAGTCAAAAGGCATAATCTTGACAATATCCTCCTTTAAGGGAGAATTCCAAGAATATCTAAAATGCTCCATTTAGATTTTCAAAAAGGGTCAAGATGTCTCCTACCATTGTTATTCCTTCTTGTTTTTCCTTGGTACGGGATTCCCAAAGTTCTTCCTACCATATGATTTGTATGTTGTGTTATGGAACATGGATCATGTTTTCCTTGGAGTTCTTCCTACTATATACACACCCTCTATTTGGTTCAACCAAGAAGCGTTGATCCATATTCGATATAAGGTATGTTCTAACTACATTTTTCTAGGTTACTTGATCTTTTTTCCTCTTGTTTCTCCTTACCATGTGATGGAATGTGATATTTATGTTTCTAATGGAGATTTCTTAGTTGTTGGTTTGTGTGGTGGTTTTGTGTAATCCTCGGGTGGAAACAGTCATTGCGGGAGAGATGATCATGATCTATTGTGTTGTCTTGTTCCTAGGAAAATAATATTAAAGGCCTTTTTGAGGTAGGGGATTCATTTCATCTTGATATATTTACATTCAACTATAGATTTATCATGATTTATCCCTTTGTATCATGATGAAATTGACATAATAATTACTTGAATGGGATTAAAAAGTTATTACTGATCGTATGTTGTTGTTTTATACCGTGATAATGGTTTTCCTCTTGATTTTATAGATAGTGTGATATCTATGATTTTCGTGTTTATAATTTTTTATAGATATAAATTGGTAAATAATTAAAAGAGATAATTAATTGATAATTAATTGGATAATGTTTTAGAAAGGCATGTTTAATGAATCTAGTTGTTGTTGTTTCTTAGGTTGACTATAGTTGCAACCTATTAATAATGAATCTATTAATTAAATATATAAGAAGAACTGGTTTTGTGATAAAAGACAATTCTTTTGTAGGTCCTGATTTTCCCGCCTTCTTGAAAGGCCATGTGCCTTATGCTTTGGATTTTTGAGATATTTTTATGTGTGAAGGATGAATGCATTTTTAGGTACAAGATCTCGGTTTCTATGTTTGTTTCCTACTTATTTTGTGTAAAGAGAGACTAGGATGGCTAAGACTAGAGGTATATAGTGGTTTGTGGGGGCACTGAGTCCCAGTGTTCATGGAAGCAGTTGATACCAAGAGTGGAAATATGCATCGGTTTATGCATATGGGTTTCAGGGAGGACACCAGAGGTGATGGAACATGTTAAAGATGTGCTTTCCCTTTGAAATGAATGTTAGTTCCCTGATGAATCTGTTTTTTTTACCTACTTTACTCTAACCATGGCCTGAATCAAATAGTCTTACTTACCCTCCTTCCAAAATAGGTGAAGATTCACGAGTTATTCCAAGTTCTTTCTGTATTTAGATTCTCAGGGATCAATGGGTCTACGCTCTTTCTATAGGTGGAAAAGACTTGATGGGTAGTTCCTCTACTCATAGTGTTGAGCCGCCTCTATTTAGAATCATAGGATTTTTTCATAGAATACCTAGAAATATATAAAGTGTTAATTCTATTAATAAATGAGTAAATGTTTAACCCATGTGGTTGGAGCTTACTGGGATGTAGTGTTGATGTTACGTTTTGGAGAATCCATGGAATCGGTTTGGTTATTCCTGGAGGGAATGGATCGTCACTAAAATGATAATGTTAAGAAATGTGGAAACTTTTGATGGTTAATTAATGGATAAATAATTAATTAAAGTAAATAAAAATTGATGATAACTGATAAAATAATTTAATGTATCTCTTTAAATTGTTGTGTTATTATAGGATATCTAGTCTTAGCTGTGGTAGTCGGGAGTCTGAGAGACATTAGTTGTAGTTGAGTCTAAGACTAAGAGTTGTGCATAGTGTGGTTTCGAGCTATAATATATCTTGTAATTTTTTTCTATAAGAAAATCCAACCTATCATTTAGATAAACAGACACCCTGGGTATTCTGAGCTCTAGGGGTGTTTTCCCTAATATCTCAGTGGGAGGATGGATGGCTAACTAACCCTTATGACCCCGCACTCTTCTCATGGTAGTTACTTGTGCCGGTATGCACTATGGTTAATTTTCCCCATATATGTATGTATGGTTCTATAATGTATTTTGTTCATTTAACACATATATATTCTGCATATAGTTTCTTATGGACTACTATAGGTGTAACGTGTAAACGTTGTGATGGATTGAGGATCCTTACTCAGTGTATAGGTTGTAATGGCTTCAGGAATAATACTCCATGTATGATGCATGCTATGAGATCTATGGTGGATCCCAAAAACTACTTGATTACTTTTGGTTATGTGGATGTAGTGGTGATTTACATGTAGTTCATGTTGGGGAGCTTTACCCAGGTTTTTTCAGGCTAGCCTTTTGGGAGGGATATGCTCAAGACATGCAACGTTAGGGAAAAGTGGAAAACTAGTGGGGAAGTGGTGTTGGGGTACCCTTGATATTATTTATTATATAATATGATCTTGTATGATACACTTAGTGATAGTATCCATGGTGAGACTGGGAACTTAGTATACCTATTTAGGTGATGAGTTAGTTTCACTTGTTGTTCACTATGATTTATCATGATTTCTTTATGTTTACACGAGAGGCTCCAAGGAGGATCCTACTGTGTATACTTTAATACTCACCCTATTTTATATAAAATATTTTCCAAGTCTGTTGGAGAATTTTTTAGATCAGTCTATTTACAAAATGTTTTGGGTTTTGTATGATTTTTTCAGGCTTCATGGTCGCTATCATTTTACATTTTTTTGGTACTTGCAGTTTTCCATTTTAGTTATAGTACTTCTTGTATAAAATTACATATGTAAAATTGGGTTTCTTTTATTTTTTGTTCTAAGAATTATTTGGTTGGTGTCAATCTTATTTCTCTCTATCTCTTCCGCATATGTTATCTTATAGGGAAATTCCTCCCATATATGTGTTTACTATACTCTCGGTTCTAGTTGTCAACCCAGGGTTGACTAAAGGAAGGACAAAGGTGGCATCATCTCTCTTCTCCTAGGGTTAGACCAGGAGGGGTACACTTTTTAGGGTGGGGTTATGACATAAACAATCTCGACTAGAATGAGATTTTGAAATAAACCCTTAAAATGATCAAAATATTGAAGTGATAATTAATAAATGAATATATTCTATTTACCAACTATAAAACCACATAAAACAAGTGTAAATATTGAATAATATAATAAATATTTTTTTCACATGTAGTCTTAAAATTTCAAAGATAATGAAGAAGTAATATTACCTAATAAAATGAAATTGAGTTATGAAATTTTTTACCACTTGGTAATTTTTAATCAAAACCCCTTAGATAAAATAATTTAAATTGAAACTCCAAATTCCATGAATTATGTTGTATTAATGATATTACATGTAAAATAGATATTATATACACCATATAAAAGAAATTAGGTTCACAATGTTATAATATTCCCCAATAAAGGGAAATTGAGAGAAAGACCCTTACCACATGCATCCTTTTGTTTGAATGGGATTTGAACTCATATATAGTGGTTTTAAACATTATATTACCTTATAAAAACCAAATTAATTTTTAAAATGTCATATATGATCCTTTTATAACATCTTATCATTCTTACGTTAATAATATTTCATTATTTTCATTATTTTGGGTATTAATTTCCTTATTTGATCATACATGTTTCATCATGAAACATTTAGTTATGGCGCATATTATAAATTTATATTATATAAATAATAATAATCATGAAATATTTTATCATATTTATATATCAATTATAATTTTAAAACCAATCATGTATTATGGTAATGAAAAATGAAGTATGTTATAATCATAGAGATGGTAGGTCGTATGTATGCATGCGTAAGTAATATTTTACCCTTCCATAATAATAATAATATGATATTATTTCCATAAATATAATTATATCTATCATCTATGTGGTGTGTAAATTAATGATAGTCACATCGCTTTGTGAAGGCGGTTGTCCACACATACATGAAAGATTTTATCATCTTTAAGTGAGTGAAAAGGTAAGAAATAAAATGATATATTGTCTTTTTATAATGATAAATATGTCATGAATATCATAATTATTTCATTTATATCGCATATATTTATTAATTTTATCCATATTTCATCTCATATAAATCATTAGTGAATGATGAACCACATTACTTCGTGAGGTTGTAGTTTGTAACAAACACAAATGACGTTGCCATATCCAATATGAAATAGAAAGTGAAAAGGTATATATAATATGATGAATATAGAGGAATAATTATGTTTTATATATATATATATATATTATATCCATATTCATACCCAACCATGATAGGTGATAATGGAAAAAATGAATGACATTGGTTCGTGAGGTGGTAGTCCGCGGTACACACGAATGATGATTTCGTAACACATTTGATGGAAGTGGGTGTAGTTGTAGGTACTGATATTAATATTAAAAAATATTATTGTATGTAATATTCTTAGGTTTACATATATTTATTTTTAAATAATAATTAAGGTAGGTATAGGAATAAATAAAATAAAAATTCTCATTGAAGAACATTACCTCTTCTTCGGGTAACCTCCTTAGGTTGACACCAAATCCTTCCAAGGTTGGATTATTCCAAAAATAAAGATTCTAGGATGATATTATGGAATTTTGGATGTTTTTTTGGTATGTATTTTCGGACCAAAATTTTTTTATTGTGTGACGAAAAGTGGAGAGGGGTGGCCTTTTATAAGTGGGGTGAGTGGCACACTTGTAATTTTTTAAGATGAAAAGGTGTAGCCATGATTTTCACATTCCAAAAGGGTCCAAAATCTAGTATTCTCAAGACATAGATAGGATAGGGATAAAATGTATCCATAAAATATATTTTACACAAGTTTTAGATCATTTTAATCCTTATCTCTTTAGTTTGACCCTGATAAATCCATTCTTACCTTATTTGTGGTATTTTTTTCACTATTCATTTTGGTCAAAAAATATGTTAAAATTATTTTCAAATATAAATTATGATGATTCCAAATATATAATCCATTTTTTTAAATACCATTTACATAAGTGAAAAAAAATTAATTTAAATTTAATCGTGCAGATGTGATGAGAATGTAGGTTTTCAAAGAAATAAATTTCAAGAGTTTACAAAGATTTTATATAAGAATTGAATATGAAAATGATTCCAATAACATAAATTGTATTAATACACATATATATATATATATAATTTAAATAATATTACTTTAAAACCTTTTTAAAATATAATTTAACAGTATAAATAATTTAAATTAAAATGTAGTTTTCAATTAAAATTCATTTTTTCATTATTCATCAAAAAATGAAGAATCTCATAAAACTCACAAAAATTCACAATAAGATAATTTTTAAATTAAAATTTATAAAATTAAGTTAATTTTATAAAATAAATTTTATATAAGTGGTAGAAAATTATTTTAAATTATGTGTGAAAAACATGACTAAACCATCTTTTTAAAAAATATAATTTTTCAGGAAATATTTCATTTTCCTTTTAATGATTATAATTATATTTGTTTTAAATAGATGACCATATTTTTCATAATTTAGTTACTAATAAAAATACCCTCCATTTTAATTGTTATATTATAACATTTTAATATATTATGGTTTATTTTGACTTGGGGTTCTGTGTTCCACAAGATATCGAAGAGATTAAATTTAAAGACATATATCTTAGGGATTTTGTAAGTTCAATGTTGTCTGCAGCATATGATATTGAATAAAATGTTATTATTTTATAATTTTGGGGTCTTAGAAATTTATTTAGTTTTTAGTAGTATCGTTGAACAATTTCTATTTGTAGGATCTGGGATATAAAATACCTTCACAACTTATGATGCCATTATGAACTGTTCATACTTATACACTTTCACAATGAAATTCAAATTCATGAAGCCCAATTAACATAAATTTTCTAAACACTTTTTTTAAAACCATTTGTAACAAAAAACACATGATTAAAATTTTATATAATCCAACTCTTATATTTTTTTTATGATGTTGAAGTATGAAATATTTGCATAAATTGGATTTCTATTCATGGAACTAGAGACATGAATCAATTCCTCTATAAGTGTAACTCCAAAAAATTTCATCATACATCATTCATATTGTTCCTTAATATATAATGTATAAAAATTAATTACATAACCATTGTAAGATAATACATTTACACTTGATATTATGACTATTCATCAAAGTCGTTTTGGAATTTGATTCATATTTAAAGATAACTCCTTATAAATATGATCTTGAAACCATCTTATAAAATATTGATTATGTGTATTTTATATCCACATATTTATACCTTGATGGATTTAAATGTTTAATAATTAGTTTTTGGGATTCAAAATATGGAGAAACCTCAACAATATTATGTAAAATGTAAAGGTGGGATTGCTTCTACTCTGTAATGGAAACTATAACAACGTATCTTCCGAAAATCACTTAACCCATATGGTGTCTGCTACAACGATATTTTTGGAGACCAATGTTGTTAATATCTAATATTTAATCAGTATATAATTCATCGTCTTCATCAATAATATATCACACTAAAATACAACCTTTTGGCCAACTTTATTTATTGTTATAACCTTTAAACTCTTTATATATCATTCAATGGGGTGCATCATCTGTAATGTATAGGACCACATAGTTGAATCCCTCTAACCAAGTGAACCATAGAGTGGACCATTATATCAAAGAATGGAGGTGGTAATAATATATCTAATTAACATAATATGACCTCAATTTCCCTATTCATGATTGGAAAAATTTTATGGGTCTATAACTTTACCATGTATGCCTTTGAAAAAGAAGAAAAGTATGATCAATATCTAACATAAATGTTTATGAAGAATGAAATACATAGATATAGGAATAATATCTTTCATAAAAATTGGATAGTAATGTGATTTTAAACCCTTTAACTTAAAATTAGTCATTTACATAACATTCTTGATATTTGATGAATACCCATTTTGAACTTTTACACCATTAAGGATATTTTAAAAATGAAAATTTTCTTATTTGGATAGAGTATAAACAACTAGAGTAATAAAATGTTGTCTTTCACCCATCATTGGTAAAACAATTCCCTTACCCACATGATAATCATGTCCAACCTAACCTCGATGTCATATTTTTTCCCTGATTAATTTAGTAATGATCCAATAAAACTATCACATACACTTTTTCTGTGTGCTTGAAATCAATAAAATTTATAACGTATAAAAAATTATACCATAGTAATTCAAATAAAACTAATCACTTTTTCCAACCTTATTCTATATGGTATTTCAAAAAAGGATAACTGAAAATAGATTCAATCCCATTTACTTTCTCAAATTTTTGTTCACTCGTTAGTGGAGATGGTTTTGTACCTTGTTCTATATTTCCATTGGATGATGTCATCTAGGATCAGTATTTATTTGGGTAAAAATTTATGATGTCCTAAAAACATTGTCTTTGAGGAATAGTTTAGTCTAATTGATTGTGTAAATTTTTCCGAAATTTTACACCCCAAAATTCATTTAATTCTATATCTTGAAAAAATTATATAAGTAGGAAAGTCATTTATCATTTTATTCAACATGGCCCTCAATGTGAACTCTCCACTTCTATGAGAATCGTATAATGTAACAACTATATCGCATATCAATTTCAGATCTTTGATCAATAGAGTCAAATAGATCTCAATATCATTAATGGTTCTTTTTTTATAGATATAAGTATAGAAAACATAAGGTATTTGTGCTTTATACATAACCATGGAAGTTCTCCTAGCCCATATGGATTCAATAATTTATTTTTCCAAAGTTTATAGGATATTATCCTACATGTTGTTTGTAAGATGGTCAATCATTTTTTAGGGGTGTTTTTATTAAAAGTGGGGTAAATTCTAAATTTCTTATTTATATTCCAAATATAGACAACATAAGTGACATAGGTTCTTTTAAGCTTGATGATCTGGTGAACATCATTTATAAAATAATAGGTAAAATCCTTGCTAAGAGGTTGGAAAGAATCACAAAAAAAAATTTAACTTATAATAATTTTGGTATTATTAAAGGAAGTAAAATACATTATTGACTTCTCAAAACCTAAGAATTTTTGAATCTATTAAACAGGTTCAGCAAGCGGAAACATTTCTCTGAAGCTTGATATTAATAAATATTTTTACATGATGGACTAGGTTTTTATTTTTAGTGTTCCCAGTAGATTTTCATTCGATGATAAATTTATTCTTTGGATCAAGACTCTTATCTCATAAACAAAAATATTAATCCATGTTAATGGTTTTCTTTTGGGTTAATTAAAATGATAAAAATGGGTTAGACAAGGATACCCACTTCTAATCACCATTTTTTCCATCATAGAGGACTATCTTAGAAGGATTTTTCTTAATATGGTGGATAATGGAACTTTAAAGACTATCAGGGCTATAAGATATTTACTTAAACCTTATCATTTTTTCTATGTTGATGATATTATCTTATTTACTAAAGGGGACAAAAGTAATATTAGCAAAATTAAAATTTTCATCCTTTATTATGAGATTGTTTTGGGGAGGGTTGTAAACTAGACTAAATCTTTCATATTATTTGGAAAAACATCTCTAAAAATTAGAAATTGGATATGATCAACCACATGGGAATCAAAGAGGGGGATTTTCCTTTTAATTATCTTGATGTTCCTCTTGTATGGGGTAGAATGGGATCCTCTTATTACAATAAAATTTTCAAATATGTCAGAAGGTTATTGACCTTGTTAAAGAGGAAATCTCACTCAAAGGTTGAAAGTGTATGCCTTATGAAGCACAATATCATATCAAAGTTTGTTTAGTCCTTAATGGTTTATAAATGGCCCACTTCATTTCTCAATAACATAAATACCAGCAATAAAAAATTTATTTGGAGTGGCTCAATTTTTGAAAAAAAAATTCATCATAGTACCATGGAAGCAATGTTTTAGACCACATGGATTGGGGGGACTTGGAATCAAAAAAACCTTGTAAGCTTAAATCAATACATTTAAGATAATTTTGGAGACTAATCAATTAAAAATATGAATTACATGGATTCCATAGAACTAGGTTCTTGAGAAAATTGAAATTGAAAAGCATGAACTATTTAACATCTTCGGTTTGGCCAGGTTTTAGAAATTTTTTTAGTATTCCTTTTATATCACACTAGATTTTTAATAAAAACTCATTCCAAAATTTATGATTTTTGAATTGGATTGTGATTCCTATGGGGTACCTTCTCAATGATGGAAATGGGTATTTTGATCTTAACACCTCCATTAATGACCAGATGAACAATCTAGAAAACATTTTAGAGGATGCCAGGCATGTTGTGATGAACTAAAATTTTACTAACCATGAGGATATTTTGATCTAGTAACTTGAAACTAATGGTAGGATAACTAAAAATATGTTTTGTAAAAATCTCAATACTCGGTAGTCTCATTTTAGGCTCAACAGATTCATTAATAAATGGGTGAATCCCCCCAAATTTACACTAGTTTGGAGGATTGATTTTTTTAAGATTCCTATTGATGATTGTCTTCAGTCTATCAGTATTTATTTATGCTTGATATGTAGCCTTTTTCATCAAAAAAAGGATATAAATTATCAGTTTCTAATCTACAATACAACATATGCTCTCTAGAGTAGAATATTTGATATGTTTGAGGTTTACCCACTACAAGAAGAGTCAATTCAGAATTGGGTTAATGCCTACTACAATCTTTAACTCTCAGCAAAAATCATGAACCTATTAACAGTGGTTATTGCGGAGATTTTTCATTTTGTTTGAACCAACTTAATAAATTCATACATGGAAAAACAGCAAGAAACATTCAAACTTGACTCAAATTATGGTGTTTATCTGGGATTCTAATTCTATATAAAATGGTAACTATAATAATTATATCCATGATTTTTCTATTATAAAACACGTGGATGTTGTAGGTAACTTTTTTTCCATCAAAAGTAACATTGGATGTTATATGGAATTCCCCTTTTATTGGAAGGATCAAGTGAAATATTGATGGTTCTCCAAGCGGGAATCCTTTTTCTCACAGGCTTAGTTATAATCTTTATAGATCCTAAGGGGATGATCATGGGCTTCCTTTTTAGTCCATGTGGATTGAATTTATCTCTTAAAACCGGTATTCTTGTGTAGATCAAAGTAGATTAACTGGAAAAAACAAATAATATAGAACAACTTGTGGTTTGAATGTGACTTAACCCCCATTGTTCAAGCTGTTAGAACTGGTAACCTTCACTTATCTTGGAAGATGACAGCCCAATGGATGAAATGTTTGGATGCCCTCTCAAACATGGATTATATCATTACTCATGTTGTTTGGTAATAAAACAATCTTTCTGATAACCTTGCAAATAAAGGGGTAAACTCTTGGAATCTTACTTATTCTTCATTTCTACCCAAGGACTTAACACCTCTCTTTAAAAGAGAATTTTTTAAAATACCATCCTTTGGACTATTGTAACTTTGTTTTTGTTTCAATAAAAGTAGTCTACCGGTACCAAAGAAATTAACAGTAAATTAATTAATTAATATTATATGAATAAATATTAAAAATTAATAAATTAAAAAGTAAAAAATAATTAATATTAATGAATAATAAATAATATTAACTAAATTAATGTTAAAAATGAATGAAATTTAATAAATAAAAAATAAATAAATATAATAAATATTTACAAAAGAATATGTCTTATTATTTATATAAATTATTAAAAAATTAATAATGTATATATATTAAAACTAAAATGAATGCATATTAATAAAGTAATTATAACCATATTAAAAATACTAAATATTAATGAATAGATATCTATAATTAAATATAAAAAATGAATTAATCGAAAAATATTAAGAAAATAAAAATATATAATTTAGCAAATAAAAAAAATATTATTAATGAACGAATAATATTAACTGAATAAAATATTATAAATGAGAGAAATTTATTAATTATAAAATTAATCAATTACGAAAAAATTTAAAAATGAATTAGTATTATTAATTATAAAAATTATTAAAAACTTAAAAATGGATAAATATTAAAATTAAAATTAAAAAATATCAATATTTTAAATTAAAAAAATTAAAAACATTAAATATTAATGAATAAATATATAAAAATAAATATTAAAAAATATTAAATTAAAAATATTAAATTAAAAGATATTAAAAATGAATAAATTATAGAAAAATAATATTATTAGTGAATAAATATCATTAATGAATGAAATGTTAAAAATGAGTTAAATTTGATAATAATAAATGAATAAATATCGAAAATATTAAAAAAAATGAGTTAGTATTTTTTACTGTATGAATTAATAAATAATTAAAAATGAATATATATTAACATTAAAATGAATACACATTAATTTTTAATTATTAAAACCATATTAAAAATATTAATGAATATATATATATATATTATTAAATTACAAAAAAAAATATTTAATGATTAAATATTATAAAATAATATAAAATAAAAAGTAATTAATTTTATTATGGATTATATAATATTATATTAGTGAATATAAAAAATTTGTGAAATTTTTTAATTAGAAATTGAATGAACTGAAAAATATTTACAAAGTTAATAAAGTGTATTACTATAATTATATATATGTAACTCCTCAATATTTCACAGTGCGTTTTTTAAAATAAATTAAATATCTTGTGTTGTACGCAACACCGAGTTCGAGCACACTATGATCTGTTAAACTAGCTGTTTAAAAAGCGGTTATGAATATTATTAACCACATTATGAAATTTAAAAATTTTATTTTTCAAAATATTGTTCATTTTTGAATTTTTAATATCAAAATTTTCTTAGGGTGAATTTTTGGTTTTTTGTTTAATGGTTTCAATTTTTGATGAACAGTGAAAAATATTGCACTATTGTTGAAAACTGACTTTATCATTTAAATAATTACATTACTTTAAATTGATTTTAAAGTAACAATATATAATTAATACATGTATTAATCTAATTCATTTCTTTGGAATCATTTTTATAATATAATTAGATATAAAAAATTATTGAACTTTTGAACATCACTTTTACCCACCTTCTAACAACCTTTGCAGTATTAGAATTAAACGTAATTTTACCACTTTTTTTAATTGAATTTTGAAAAATTGTCATACATTATTTTAATTAGTATGAAAATTTTTATCTAATAGTATCAACTTAATTTCTTGGTGAGTTGTAACATTTGTAAATTTTTATTTATTTCCCAGGGTTAAAAGTTAATCTGGTAAATAAAGGTAAACAAAATAATAAAATATTATTATAAAATTACCCTAACGTTTGTAATATTTTAATTGGATAAGTGTGTTTCGACTAAAATAAACCTTAGGATGAAAATATAGTCTCTTTTAAGACACTTTTTTAGATTATAAAATTTATTATATTTTATTTAAAGAAGAGTTAAAATGTCATATTCAAATTTTAATAACCTATATCATCTTTAATATGAGGTTATATAAGGGATATTGTGGACTATAAATAGTATTTAGAAATATAAAATGTTTATATATATCATGGTAATTTATTTATAATTTTAGAAAATAAATAATTAAATTAAATTGTGACATAATAATGACTCTGTAATTGATTTATTAATGGAAGAATCAAATAAATGGTATTAATAGTATTAAAATAAATATAATTTGAAATATTTGAGGCCATAGATAAATTTTTTGGATGGATATGACATTTTATGGATGATTTAATGTAGTTTTTTTTAATTAATCACGTTTTTTGGATTTAAAAAAATAAAGTAATAAATAGTTTCAAAATTGACATAAAAGATATTTTAAAATAAAAAATATTTTATTAAATGGTATAAAATTAATAAAAATATATATTTCATACAAAAAACAAGTATAATTTTAAATATGACAAAAATTATCCAATTTAGGCACGTTTTTCTTTTTACAGTAACTATATTAACACAAAATTGTAAAAAGACAAGTTGTCGCGGTAAGGGTAAAATTGTTAAACTAAGAGTTAATGCCAAAAGGTAATGTTAATTTTGTGACCTAAATATGTCTAAAATTAATTTCATGATATTATTTCAACCCATATTCTTCTTATCATATAATTAAATCACTTTGTATCTATTTTCAATCCAAAATCTATTTAAAATAAATTAATAGTTTTGGAGTTTCCTAAAGTGACCCTCCACCCTCTTATAAATGGGAACTTCTCCTTATATTTTATTCACACCTCTAAATAACTTGGGATCAGAAACACCCAACACATTTCTCCTTCCAATTTCTCTTAAATCATACTAGATTCCATACTTTGGGAAGAAATCCAACCTATGAATTCCCTTTGAGCAGATCAAAATGTGATACTCGAAGAAGAAGTAATTTTTTTACCATTGCAATTCAATTTATTTTCTTATTATACTTACTCTTCATATGTTATTTCAATACTAAAGTAATAAATAAATTATAAAATATATATTCTTAGATTTTATTATGATTATGTTATAACCATATTTATCATTTTACGCATCCTATGAAGAAATATATCACCATGTGTGCGTACGTACGGCTTATTGTCTCCACGCAGTGGTGTAATTTTTTTTCATTACAACATTATTTGGATGTGTTTAATAATGAATATAATTGAAATAAATAATATATATTATATAATATATATTATTTATAATTAACATACCATCTATTTCCTTACCCTTTTACATTAAGGTAATGACATCGTTGCTCGTGCATACATGCAGTCTACCGTCTCCACGATGCGATGAGATTCATCCTCCACATTAACCATTCAAGAATGGTTATAAAAATATATATAATGAATAATTATTAAATATATGAAATAATAATTCTAATATAATTGTATATATATATATATTTCATTTACATTCTTTCATTCAATACAATAAGAAAATTAAAAAAAACGTTCATGTGTATGTACAGACTATCATCTCCATGAACAGCGTATTATGTTTTATATATCTACCATTTATATATTTTTATATAATGAATATATATTATATATAAATAATTTTTTAAATTCTGGAAGTAATTAAATCATTAACTAAGAAATATGATCAATAATAACATGTCAAAACACATACGATAAACAAAGCGGTTATTACCCAAAAGATTGATTCAACATTGAATTGTTAATAAAAGGGTAATATAATGTCATAAATGAATTTATATGATATCATAAATATTGATATGATTCCTGTATAAATTTAATAACATTATTTAACAATGATGCATAAATTTAATGAACCCTCAACTAAAATAAAGTACGAGGTAAGTGATTTCGTACTAATCTCATTTCTTTGAGGCATAGTTTAATGTTATGCACCCACCTTATTTTATGGCATGTATAAATAAACACTTTGAATTAAAATATAATTAATTTATTTATTATCAACTTATTTAATATTTTGATAAATATTAATCTTTCATTAGGCTTATTATTTAAATATTCAAAGTGATATGGTATGCTTTGAATGTTTAAAGAAATAATTCTTTCTCCATTTAAATATTATTTATAATATAATAAAAATTTATTTATATGTATATAAAGGATTATAAAGAATAATTTATTCCGATTTTTAATTTCATTCAAAAAAATCAAAAGTACTATTTTTAATGTATTCTGTAATTGTTAATTTTGCAATCGCATTTTTATTCGAGATTGTTTATGCATAAATATTAACTAGCACATATTTATCATCAATGTTCATGTTTCTTTAAAATGTATTCCATCATATTTTTAATATTTTTCTAAAATTTGTTTAATGTCATCTATACCCAAGTTTTACTTTTTATAAAAAAAAATTGGAAAAAATATTTCTATCATTTTCCAAACGAGGTACTTTTTGACCTTTTCAACAAATTAAGGAAAAATGTTTTTAACTTATTCCAAAATATTTTTACTATTTTTCTAAAAAAAATTAAAGTCATTTATACCCTTGTTTTACTTTTTATAAAAAAATTTGAAAAAAATATTTCTGTCATTTTCCAAACGAGGTACTTTTTGACCTTTCCAACACATTAAAGAAAAAAATGTTTTTTAACTTATACAGTGTGAGTGAATCTTAATTTCATCATTATACCTTAATATTTTGAAACTTAAATTATAGTATTATAAGATTATTTTCAAAAGAAATATTTTCATTTATAATTTTTCATCTTTTAAATGATTTCAAAGTAAAAAAGGTATATTTCCATCAAATGGTTTTAATTTAGATTATTTTCATCCATGTCAACATACCTTGTTGGATTTTTTTTAGTTGAGAATGATTTCCTATTATACAATCTACCACACTATATTTAATGGTTTATGATATGTTTGACTGTGGATGTTCTATTTTGATACCCTTCATGCATTATGGTTAAAGTATTAACATTTACTATGCTAGTTTTAAAATGAATATTTATATTGGTTATGTTTCACCCTTTTCATATGAGGAATGAATTATACTTAGTAAGTGATGGGTTGGGGACTCGTTAATGAAATCCCTATGAGTTGGGGACCAGTTAATGAAATCCCTTCAATGCATCGTTAGTTCTCAGGAGACAAACTAGTTTGGATTTTTACCCGTTTATGTATGATCTTGCCACGAGGCCTTGACGGTATGGTTATAATGTATGAAATTATGAATTCCTTCATTATGATATTAGTTATTGATATTAAATGTAAATATTAAACTATTAAAACATCCATTTGAATGTTTAAATGGTATTATTTGATTTATTCTTTCCATATTACGCTCAAGATTATGTTTAAAAATTATTATGTTTTAGTTTTATACCTTTCTTTAAAAGTTTATTCTTATTTATGATAGATTCCTCTATATTGTTTAAACTTACTGAGAATCTAATCTCACCTCTTTATTATGTTTTATTTTCATAGGATACTAATATGTATATTATGACTTAAATACATTGTTAATCTAAGAGAATAATGGTGTTAGAAAAGGATTTTATATGTTGTATTTTATGTTTTGAATTGTATTATAAAGTCCATTTGTGTAATCTATTTTCCAAGACTACAAAACTGATTGGTCCTTAGGGATTTTATTCCTTATAATCATTCCAATGTATTAAAATAATTCACCAGCACTATGCTTCTAGGGTTGGGGCATTATAGTTGGTATCTAAGGAAGTTTAGTATCAACCTTAGAAAACGGTTTTAGAAAACATAAATTAGGGAAAACCCCCTAAGATAGACTTTGAGAATAATTATAAAATAACTTCCTAGAATTTTGGTAAGGTGGAGATTATGTGTGTATTCCTAGCAATACATCCTTATCTGGATACTACAAGTGGATGTGTTTTTTACACATATGTACCTAGGGGTTAAATCTTCGACAAGGTGTCCCAACCCTGAATTGGGGTAAACTGTTACATGAAAATGGGCCTTAATTCCTACATAGGATGAAAATCTCAGGTCATATTCTTTTGATAATTCAAATTCTCTTTGCAAACCACTATAAAGGATTTATAAGTAAATATATCCCCAAATGAACAAGTTTTATGACTATGAGATTATCTCTCTGTAAATGTTTTAATTTATCCTAATAGTTTTACTTGTTATAAATTATACACTTTTATTCATAACCTAATTTATTGTATGTTGTCATTTAGAAATGGCACCTAGTAAAAGGAATACAAACCTCACCAATGTTCCTGGTCCAAAAAGTGAGAAGGATCATATCTTTTAGGGGCTTAGAGAAATATTTCTAAGGGAAATAGTATCCTAATAATTCTCATCATATGAGGGAATAAAATCCAGTGATAGTAGGACAGGTAAAGATTACTCTAAGTATTATAGCTTCAGAGGCAAGCATGAGAATAAGAGGATGGTTGGGAAAAATATGAATAAATGGAATAAGGGAAAGAAATATTTTTCCCACATTTAATAATTGTGCAAATAGTAACCCTGGTATTTGAATAAAAGGAATGGTAGTTTACTAAAAGTGTGTAGAGAAAGTACATCGTACTTGGTATTGAAAGGATAAGAAAAAGGTTTATAAAATACAATGCTTCGAATGCAAGGAGATGGGACTCTATATAAATAACAGTCTCATGCATCAAAGGAATATACCCTAAAAGAGGCTAATGGATCATGGTCAAGATTATGTTATTATCATTGATGAAGAGTAATGTTTAATTTTGTTATTTTTGGATTCAATTATTATGTCATTTGAGTATTTTATCGTCGATGTACTAGTTTCAAGAATTATGTAATATATAAGGATTGTATTGCGGTACTTCTTCTTTAAGTATTTTGAATAATTAAAATTTTAATTAAGGTTTTAATATGATCAAGGTATTCATATGTTTGGTGTGTGACAATAATATAAAAATTATGTTGTTTGAGGAAAATATGATGTTAAGATTGATTTTGAAAATTTAGAGACGTTTTTTGCACTATAAATTTGGACAAAAGTATTTTGGGTAAGTCTAAAGGTTGGAATAGATTAATTTTATCATTGGATATTTTTTAAGGTTTAAAAAAATTATTTTTATTTTTGGAATGTTAAAACAATATTTTTGTGGAAAAATGACAACCTACAGCTCGGGCGACAACTCGTCGCATCTGGTAAGGCCACAAAACATGAACTCACAATTGAAGGGAAATAAGGGTGCATCACCCACCACTAGCCTATGTGATGTCCTATTTAGTATAACATAGTTTTTTATTTAAATGGTAT
Source organism: Viscum album (assembly GCA_963277665.1). Lineage (NCBI taxonomy): Eukaryota > Viridiplantae > Streptophyta > Magnoliopsida > Santalales > Viscaceae > Viscum > Viscum album. The sequence continues at coordinate 1,527,109,400 of OY728120.1, read as the reverse complement.
AATAGAGGAAGTGTAATTTTATTTTTGGTACCCTATATAATTTAGATAAATATAATATTTTTAAATTGAAATATCTTTTGAAGGGAAAGATGAGTTGTGCAAGGCATTACTTAAAGGATGAAACTCTGATTGTCATGTAATTACGATTCCTTGTGTTTTTAGTCTATGAAGTAAATTAATTCTTCAACTATTGTAAAATTATATTGAAACAAAAAATTATATCCTACTAATTATTCTGATTAATCAAATTTCCCTTTAGATCATCGCATATTTAGAGCTTTGGGATTGTCAAATTTATCCTCATCATGTTCTCTATCACTCTCCATCAGAACATGATGGTTTGATTTTTCTATCATGTACATGTTTTCCAAAACGGAACCCTTATATGTTTTATCCATGGAAACCTACGTACTTCCCTTTCTTTATTTTAAAGTGGAAGTTTTATCAACCCTCGTTCCGATGTGGGATTCCAATAACAGAATTTTTAATAGTCAAACCTTAGTTACCAAACCCAAATTCAAAAAATGAGAGGATTCCATTTATTTAAGTAGGGGATAATGTAAAACCCCAATATCTCATGGTAAATTTATTTTTAAATAAATTCAATATCTTGTGTTGTACACAACACCGAGTTCAAGTACACTATGATCTATCAAACTGGCTGTTTAAAAGCGGTTATGAATAGTAGTAACCAAGTTATGAAATTTAAAAATTATATTTTTCAAAAGACAAATAATTTTTGAATTAATAATATCAAAATTATATTAGGGTGAATTTTTTGTATTTTTTTTAAAGGTTTCAATTTTTGATGAACAGTGAAAAATACTACATTGTTATTAAAAAATAACTTTTTCATTTAAATAATTATTTTACTTTAAATTTATTTTAAAGAAACAGTAGATAAATAATATATATATAAATTCAATTTAGGCCATTAGAATAATTTTTATAATATAATTAAATATAAATAATATATTAAATTTTTGAACGCCTCTTTTACCCGCCTTATAGCCACATTTTCAAGATTATCATTAAATGTAATTTTACCACTTTTTTTAATTGAATTTATAAGAAAGTACATAAATGTTTATAATTATTATGATATTTTATACATAATAGGATCAACTTAATTTTTGGTTAATAATAACTTTAGTAAATTTTTATTTATTTACCATGGTTAAGAGTTAATCGTTTAGTTAAATCAATTAAAAATAATATAATATTATTATAAAATTAGCTTAACACTTGTCTTAATTTAATTGGATATGTGTGTATCTACCAAAATCAACCTTAGTCTAAAAATATGATCCTTTTTAATCCACTTTTATTAGATTATGACATTTATTGTATTTTATTTAAAGAAGAGTTAAAAATGTCATATTCAAATTTTAATAACTGTATCATTTTTATCTAAGGTTATATTAGTGATATGGTCGAATATAAATATTATTTAAAAATATAAAATAATTATCTAAATAATCATAATTTATTTATAATTTTATAAAATAATTAATTAAATTAAATGGTGACACAATAAGGATGCAATAATTGATTTATTAAAGAAAGAATTCATTAAATGATATTAATTATATTAAAATAAATATAATTTGAAATATTTGATGTAATACATGAATTTTTTAGACTAATTTGAAATATTAGGGATGATTTAATGTAGTTTTTCTGAATTAATAATGTTTCTATAATTTTAATAAAATCAAGTAATAAATAGTGTCAAAATTGACATAAATGAGATTTTAAAATAAACATTGTTTTATTAAATGATATAAAATTCATAAAAAAAATTATTTCAGAAAAATAACTATTATGTTTTTTAATATTTCATAAATGGTTAAATTGAGGTTATTTTGGATTTTTATAGTTACTATATTAACGCTCAAGTGTTAAAAAGACAAGTTGTCACGATAAGAGTTAAATTGTTTAACTAAGAGTTAAATCCAAAAGAAAAGGTTAATTTTGTGACCAAAACATGTCTATAATTATTTTTTTGAGAGGATATCGACTCATAATCATCTTATCTTTTAAATAACACAATTAGGATCTATTTTAAATTGAAAATAAATTTATAATAAATTAATAGTTTTGGATTTTCCCAAAGTTCCCTCCCCTCTCTAATAGAAGGTCACTTCTCCTTCACTTTTATTCACACATATAAATCCCTTTGTCTCAGACCAATAATTCACATTTCTCCTCCCAACTTCCATCTATTCAGACTATATTCCATAATTTGGGTATAAATCCAACCTAAGAAGTCCTTTTGTGAAAATAAAAAGTTATATTTGAATAAAAGGCAATTGTTTACCATTTCAATTCAATATATTTTATTCTTTTACATTTTCTTCCAATATGTTTTCCATAATATAGTAATAAATCCAATAACATATATATTGTTATTTTTTATTATGATTATGGTATAACCATATTCCTATTTTTACCCATCCTTTGAAGAACAATATCACCATGTGTGCGTATGTACGGCTTGTCATCTCCGCACTATGGTGTAATTTTTTTTCATTACCTTTTTATTTAGAAGGGTATAATTGTGAATATAATGTATATAAATAATAAATATGACATTATATATTCTGAATAATTAACATACCATTCATCTCCTTACCCATTTACCATTATGGGAATGATATTGTCACTCATGCATACGTACGGCCTACCATCTCCATGACACTATGAGATTCATCCTCCACATTAACCATTAAAGAATGATTATAAAAATATATATAATGAATAATTATTAAATATATGAAATAATAATTCTAATGGAATAATATATATATATATATATTTGAATATTTCATTTATGTTCTTTCATTCAATACAATAGGAATACAAAAACAATGTTCATGTATACGTACGAACTACCCTATCCATGAAAGGGGTATTCCATTTCATATATATACCATTTATATATATTTATATATTTTATATATATGATATATAAATCATGTTTTAAATTTTTGAAGTAATTAAATCATGAACTAAGTAATTGGATCAAGAATAACAAGTCAATACATGTACAATAAACAATGTGGTTATTACCCAAAACATTTCATTAACATGGAATTGTTAATAAACATGTAATGTATAGTCATAAATGAATTTATATGATATAATTAATATGTATATGGTTCTATTATAAATATAATAACTTTCTTTAACCATTATATTGGAGGTTAACTCACCCGCAACTAAAGTAAACTATGAGGTAATGGATTTCCTCCCAATCTCCTTTCATTAAGGCATGGTTTGATATTATACACCCACCTTATTTTATGAGGTGTATATACATCCCCTTTAACTTAAAATACAGTTATTTTATTTTTTATCAACTTATTTAATATTTTGATCGATATTACTCTTTCATTGGTCTTATTATTTAAAAGTTCAATGTGATATTTGACGCTTTCAATGTTTAAAGAATTAATCCTTTCTCCATTTCAATATTCTTGATATTATCATACATATTTATATATATATTGGATTATAAAGAAAATTTTACAAATATTATTAATTTCATTCAAATGTTTTCAAAAAGAATATTTTTAAGGTTTTATGTGAGGGTTAATTTCTCAATCTCATTTTTATTTAGGATTTTTTATATTTAAGTATTTATTGGGGCATATTTATCATCCTTGTACATGTTTCTTAAAAAATATATTCCAAAATATTTTTACTATTTCTATAAAAAAAACTTAAAGTAATTTATACCCGTGACTGAATTTTTATAGAACAATTTGAAATAAATATTTTTTTCATTTTCCAAATAATGTACTTTATAAACTTTTTGAAAAAATAAGGAAAGAATGTTTTTTTAAATTATACTGTGGGAGCAGATTTTTCCTCTGTCATGATGCCTTAAAATTTGGAAACTTACCTCATAAGTTTATAAGGTTATTTTCAATATATGTTTTTTATTTTATAATTTTGTGGCATTTAAATGATTTCAAAGTAAAAAATAGATTTTTCTCTCAAATATTTTTAATTATTTATTAGATTATTTTCATCTATGTCAATATCCTTTGTTTAAGTTAATGTTTAATTGAGGTTGTTTTCTTATGATATAATATACTAAATTCTGTTGAATATTTTATGATATCTTTGAATGTGGATGTGCTATCTTGAAACCATTCATGATTTATGGTTAAATTATTGACATTGTGTATGCTAGATTTAATATGAATGTTTATATTGGTTATGTTTCACCCTTTTCATATGAGGAATGCATTGGATTTAGTAAGTGATGGGTTGGGGACTGGTTAATGAAATACCTATGGGTTGGGGACCAGTTAATGAAATCCCCTAAATGCATTGGTAGTTCTCATGAGACAAACTAGTTTGTATTTTTAACCGTTTATGTATGGTCTTGGAATGTGGCCATGACAGTATGGTTATGATGTCTGGAATTATGCATTCCCAAATTATGAGATTAGTTATTGATATTACATGTGAATATTCTACTAGTATAATATCCATTTGAAATTTTAAATGGTAGTATATGATTTATTCTTTCCAAATTATGCTTGATATTATGATTAAAAGGCTTGTGCTTCAGTTTTATACCTTTCCTTAAAAGTTTGTGCTTATTTATGATATCTTATGTTATATTGTTTACCCATACTGATCATCTGAGTTCACCCCTTTCTTATGTTTTATTTTACTAGGATATCAAGATGTGTATTTTGATTGATATGAAGGGTTGATCTAGGAGAATAATGGCATTATTAAATCATTTTATATGTTGTATTTTATATTTTGAATTGTAATGTAATGTTCATGTCTGTAATCTATTTTCCAAGACTGCTAAATGATCGGTCCTTCGGGATTTGATTCTTTATAATCAAGCCAATGTATTAAAATGATGCAATGGCTCTCGGCATCTGGGGTCAGGTCATTACAATATAAATTATTAAAAAATAAAAAATGAAAATATATTAAAATGAAAGTGACTAGAAATTTAAACTTACATTTAAATATAATTGATTTAAAATAAATTACAAATTAAAAATGAATATATTATAGTTTAATAAATATATAAATATTAAAATATTAAATTAAAAATGAATAAATATAAATATAAATATATTATAAATTTTAAACATTAAGAGATAAAAATGTATAAATAAATATTAAAAATGAATAAATTACACAAATATAAATGAATAAAAATATTAAAATGGATAAAAATTTAAAAATTAATAAATATTTTGACTATATCTGTATGTGTTTCTATATTACATTAATCATGTAAAACTAGTTTGGTATATTTAAATTGAAAAAAAAATTACATCTTATATAACAATATATATATATATAATAAAATATAAATTATTATATAATAGTATGTATAAGTTGGTTATATACCCACACTTATAGATAAATATACATAATTATTAATGTTTCAATTCATTAATATAATCCAATATTATATAGATATGAAAATATAATCGATCATAATGTTTTATTCTTAATATGAGTTATATTTTTAAATATATTTTATATTTCAATTTATAATGTGTGATATATCTAATAAAATTATATATTTATATATATATATATATATATATTAAATATTTATTCATATTGTGTTCATATATAAATACATGCACGTTTTTTAATAAAAATAATATTTAAAAGTATATAAATATGTATTTATAAATTAAATTATTAAATAATTCATTTATCGATGCAAACTAAAGCACTGATAAATATATTCTTTATCAGCACTAAAATCCCAAACTGAAAAATGATGACTTTTATTAGTGTTTTTAACTTTGATAATGTATTCCTTTATCAGAACATTTAGTTAGTGGTGATAAAAGTCATCCTTTATCATCATTGGTTTTTAGTGCTGATAAATGTGAGTGATGAATATGGTAAAATCTGAGGTAGTGTTCATAAGAACTCTCAAGGAAAGTACAAAAAGAGACTCATCTTAAGTGGCTGCACATAAAATCAAGCACAACTCCCTTAGAGTTACCTAAGGCCAAACCATGTCTATAGTACCAAAAAGTTAGTCACATCCATATATAAAAAACAAGAATAATATTCACTGGTTCAAATAATTAAAATTAAGCAATAACATTCCAGCAAGGCACAATCACATTTGTAATAGGAATTTAACTAAATGTATCTTATCTAATAAAAGTAACATGCATGTGATATGTAATCCTACATACCTATTCATAAAGCATGAACACACCCTAAAACCCATAAATGGAAATATCAATATCTTGTTCATCACTTAATGTGAAATAAGTCAATAGTAATAAAAAATAGCAAGAACATCAATCCCACATTCCTAGAAACTCAGAGGTTCACTATACAACGCTTTCCAAGAACTTTCATAATTCCCCTACCCTAGTCCCAACATTCCTATATCCTTTCTACCATGTCCCTAATAAAGGTAAAAGAAAGGGAATAGGTATATGATACCATTTTGTAACTCCCCAACTCGAATCACCAGATCTATCATAGAGTGTTGCATGACCTAATGTACGCCTCTCAGTTTGCAAGAGGCTGCCGACTAGAGATGAGGACATTAAAGGCATTCTGGGGAGACTATGCCCTCAGAATCAGAAAACCAGTATAGAATAAATGGAATAAATAACAATAATTATAACAATAATAATATATTCCATAATCAAAATAGATTAAAAATCTATACTATAACAATATGACATGTCGATCATTATATCCAAAACAAATAAAGATTCCCTCAAATGGTGGGTTAATGTATTAAAATAGGGAAAATACTGAGTGATAATCAATAAAACTTCAACAACCCAAAGTCTAACTAGTATTACATCACAACGTCCTATATCTCCTACTCAAATTCCTATTGTAGGTTATTTTCCCTTAAGTGGATATTTGATCAAAAATTCTATACACACTATAAGATCCTGACCTTTAATGGAGATATCTCAAGAATTTTAACTGGTACATTTTTTTCATTTTTGAGTATATATTTTTTGGGTTTTACCTTGGGGAGTTTTGGGTTGAAATAGGGGATTTTTTAAAGGAAGAGGGAAGTTCATGATTGGAGAATGTTTTTCACAAACTATGTGCCCAGCCTAGAAAACCGTGTGAACCCAGATATATGAGATTCACACAGCTAGAACACGGTTTTTCAAGTTGAGTGCCCTATTATTAGTAACCATTCACCCCCATATAAGTGTTTAATAGTTAAGGCACACAATTTGGAAAATTGTGTGCCCTGTCTAAGAAACCATGATATTGGGTTTTAATATTCCCAAATTTGGTTTTAAACATTCTAAACCCCACAGAATTCACCCTAACATAACCCAATTCGACCCTAATTGTTTTCTCTCATTTTTGGAGGCTCTATGATGGATTCCATGGCATGTAAACCTCTTTTCTTGGTGAATCTAATCCCATATTGAACATATGAACCTCTATCAGTAAGAGATTATCATCCTTTATGGTATCCTCCCACTATATTGTCTTTATCTCTTTATTTAAAGGGATTTTTCCTCTATTTTTGATGGATATAGATCTAGGTATGGTTGTTATAATCATGTTGATCTTGGATCTAGGTTTTGGATCTAGATATTGTTCTTCATTGTGAAATTTAATGTTCTTATTAAATTGGGGTTTTCCTTTAGAAATTATTTTCACCGGTTTTGAGGTTGGTGGTCTAAGTTCAATTCCCATGGCCTTGAAATACAATTGCATGTATGTTTTGTGAAATTTCAATTGGCATGTTTGAAAATTGAATGTTAAATTGAATAAATTTATTGATTTATTAATTTATAGAATTTTATAATTGATGGAATATTGATATTGTGAAATTGGATTAATTAATTGGTGAATTAATTAATGGAATATTGAGATTGTAAAATTGGATTAATTAATTGGTGAATTAATTAATAAAATATGTTGAATGTGGAATTGATGGGATGTTGGGATTGTGAATTTTGATTAGTTAATTGGTGGTTTAATTAATGTAATATTGGGATTGTGAAATTTTATTTCTTAATTGGTAAATTAATTAATCTAATATCATGAATATAGAATTTATGGAATATTGGGATTGTAAAATTTGATTAATTAAATAGTGAATTAAATAATGGAATATTGAGATTGTGGAATTGGTCAATTGATGTGATTATGAATTAATTGATAATGTGGATTATTATATGGCGTCTTAATCTTAATGGGTAAGAGGGTCATGTGGTTCAAATGGTGAAAATGGTTTAATGATGATTTGTTCATATTATTCCATGTGATATAATTAAGGAACCGTGTTTGTTATGATGAATTGTAACTATATAACATCGTGTGAAATGTGATAGGAGGGTTAATGTTAATTAACCTTTATTTATGTGATATATGTGATATATGTGTGATTGATTGATATACGAGTGTGAGATAGGGAACGAGGCTCCAAATACCCAATAAGTGATAAAAGAGTTTGGGATAGGGACTGAGTCTCCAAATACACATGTGTGATAATTGTGTGTGTGGAAGGGATTGTGGCTCAAAATACCCATATGATTTTGTGGGTATGAGATAGGTACTAAGGCTCCAAATACCCAAGTGAAATTATAGTGTGGGATAAGAAAAGAGTCTCAGAATACCCATGAGGTGTTCGACATGATGTTTTTCACCCATTAGTTGGCATGGGACACTACAACTTTAATAGCCATTTGTGGCGGTTTAGTAAAAGGTCGTTAATTTTATTATTAATGATTTAGCAGCGGTTTTTTATAAACCACCACTATTTTTTTCAATCTTGACAATCCCCCCCCCCCCAACCCCCACAAGACCCCCCTTGGTGTCCCTTGAATCTCTAGCCCCTCGTCATCTCTCCGGCTCACCAATTCATCCTAATTTCATCTTATGTAGTCTTTTCTCCTTAAAATTTATTTGAAATAGATCCACAAATTATGTTTGATAAACTATATTCATCTAAGTTTACTTCAAGTAAATAAAATTCCATAACATTCTCTTTAATAGTGTTGGATTGATATAATTTTCATTCTCACATTATCTAGGTTTTCTTCCAACCATGATTGGAGTTTAAAATATCTTTAAATATTATATATAAAACTTTTTTAGCATATTATTAGTATATTTAACTTGAGAGAAAAATATGTATTCAACTTTTTGATACACTTGCAGCCTGTGAAAATATGTGATTTCTCAAAGCCAATATATTTGAAACTATAGACTCATCATGTTAGTAAACTGGTCAATTAGTTCCTTCTTATCTCTTCCAAATATAACCTTATTTTCATAGATTAGTACTATGAATTATTTACCCTTTTTTCTTTTCTTAAAGATATCAGTTTACTTTTGATATTAAAATTTATTTCTTGGTGTTTCTCATCCATTGGGTTTATATTGGATATTTTTTTGTCATCAAGAATGTTTGACTCATAAACTTCAACCCTTATTACTCTCTATACTATTTGAGTTTGTGAATGTCTAACCTCAAGACCTTATTAATTTATTATTTATTCTCAAAATACAAGGGTTGATACCATGATTATTAATAATTTTTCAATAGTAACTGTTGGGGATTCTCACCATGTAATGATTATTTTTCCCTTTGATTATATTGTTTGAAACACCCTTTTCATTTTTTATGTCCATTGATTTCTATAAACATGTGATTCTCAAAATATATTTTTCTTTAACCTTGGTGTTTGGATTGTTATTTTTTCAATTGGATTTCAAATATGTTTTAAAAATTTGTTTTAAAAATTATTTAGTGAAATGGTTTTGTTTTCTTTTAGGGAAAAATAAATTTTTTTGACTTTATTGGGTTATAAAATAAGTTTTTATTTGAAGGACCCATTTCATTAAATAGATCAAATAAAAGATTTTATTTTACTCAAACATCATGAATTTAAAACCCTATATAATTTCTCTTCCAAAAATGAAAACATGAACTAATTAATGAATTTTATTTCATAGATTCAATGGGTTGTGATGCTTACATAAATATTTTTGGTTTTGATTCATGTTCTGAAATGGGTATCTATCTTGGGTCCTTGATGATGAGTGGGATGTGGTAATAAATCATGGGTTCATGGAGAAGGTATCACAATGTGATTTGGGGTTCGTTTTACATTTTGGTTGTTATTGTATTAATTTTCCTTTTTATCCCTCTCCTGTTTTAAATATTGTACACTATATATATATATATATATATATATTATTTGTTTGATGATTTAGAAGTTTATTTAGTATTTCCTTCTTATTAAGGATCATTTATTTTTCAATGGATAAATCATTACCAATGTAGTGTTTCATGATGCCCAATAACTTTTTCATATCCTATGTAGATCGGGAACACCCATCAGGATAGTGGAAAATTTGGTTTATGTTAGTTTTGGTAGTATTTCAGGATGGTTTGTTACAAATGGTATTAGATCCATAGATTCCATAAGATCTTAGGTTCTATAATTCTCAACTGTTATTTGGGTATATTGGTATAAAGTAAAATAGATCTATCAGAAATCTAGAGGTAGGTGCAGGGAGGGCCTCGTGAGAACTTTATCTCTTCATGTCTTGAGTGGCCTAGGGTTTTCTAAAATTTGATTTTATTCTGATTATTGTTTATGAATTTATATTTGAGATGTTTTTGTTTTATCCCCATTAACATCATGTCAATTACCTAGGATATTTTTATTTAATGGATATATTTTTCCACTAAAATAACATAGAAAATATAATAATCAAATAATTTGATGGTATTTTGGTAGGCATTTTATACAAACCGCATTAAATCACCAAAAATTGGCCTACTGAGTATACTACCCAAAATGGATTTCTTATACTTATAAATACACAATGTCCACGTATATATTGAACCATGTATTTTGATGGATATTACTCTAGTTAATAAAATGGTTATGTTAACCTAAAATTTTCTTCAGAAACCCATGATAAAATAAATTATCTTTATTAGGGATTGATTAATACATTTGGTTCTAGTTTCATTCTTACATAACTAATAAAAGGTGTGTTTACATATGTATAATTTTAATTGGGTTATTTTTCTAACATATAAAAAAATATTCTGTATATTTCTCACTGTGTCCATTCCTCTAGATCTACCTCTGACACTTTCTCGTCATCCAAACATCGATTTCCCTTCCTCCATGATTTCTCCATCTGTATCCTTTATCACATATGCTTATATTTAAAAATATAATATGCCTCTATTTTCTCCACCTCATTCTTATTTATTTTTGTGTATCTATTCATCCATAAAAATTTTGATCTATATAGAAATCGTATAGTATATCGCTTAAGAAGGTTATCTAGGTTGGTTTGGGAAAAATTGGTATCAAATCCATTCATGCCTCTTATTTGAAATTGCTATATAGTTTGGGATGTTCTTGTTAGACATAAGATAGTATTTTTGAGACTTAATAGGTATATTATGAGAAATTTCTTGGCCACATATCATCTTAATGTGTCGTAAGTTACTATGGGCTATTGGGAAAAAGTGTCTTTGAGGATTTTTTTTGATCTAATCCTAGACTTTTTCTAAATCTTTAATATATTTATCTATTTTTTTCAAATAGTATATATGAATCTCTTTCCCTATTTATTGATAGTTTTTTGTTTTAATTTTTTTTAATATTGTGTTGGCACATTGTGATATACATGGATAAAAGCTCAATCACATTACTGAGGAACACACCTCAGTATGTTAAGGGTTTGGAGGAGTTTTCATATGTTTCAATTTCCAATCGATCTGTTGAAGGGATAATAATATGTATATGTCCTAAATGTAAATTTAGAATATGGTTTAATAGAGAAGAAGTTTATGAACATTTAAAATTGAAGAAATTCCCTGGTCAATATTTTTGTTAGATTTGGCATGGAGAATCAAACATTACAGAAAGGTTGAGCACTGATGTCAATCAACAGAATGAGCTCCCAACTTCGTCGACAATGGGAAATGAAATGAAAAACATTAAAAATTATGAATTTTTCACTTCAAGACACCACCATAAACATCAATACAAATTAGAACAACCAGATGAGGGTGCTACAAATAGAAACGTGACAAGTGTTGTTTTTTAGACTTTAGGACAACCAGAAAAAGATTGTAACATATCAGTGGATCCTCCTCTTTATTATGTGGAGTCTAATGTATGAGAAAACTTCATTGAGGAAAATACATTTTATTATTTAGTTGACAATGGAAATTAAGATTTGTATAGTGGATGTTTGAAATATTCAAAACTTTATTTTTTGCTGAAGTTGTACCATATCAAATGTCTATGTGGAATTACAAATAAGGCAATGTCCATGATATTTGAATTGTTGCATGATTCATTTCTATAATAAAACATCCTGGAGTCTTTTTATTATATGAAAAAAGTTGTTAACATGCTTAGTTGGAATTATACAAAAATACATGTGTGTCTCAGTGATTGTATTCTTTATTGGCGAGATGATTCAAGTAGAAAGGATTGCAAAAATATTTATTCTTCTAGATGGAATTAAATTGGTGATGTTGGAAGTTTGAATCAACATACTACCATGAAGAAGAAGAAAAGGAACTTAGCTACAAAGTTTTTTCATTACATTCCTTTAAATCCTCAATTGCAAAGATTATTCGTGTCATCAAAAACAATCGAACACATGAAGTGGATTTCTGTAGACAATAAAAATGATGGGTTAATATGACATCCATGATATTCACAATCATGGAATAAATTTGATTCATTACATATAGATTTCACATCTGATCCTAGGAATGTTCGATTGGGATTGGCTGCCGATAGATTCAACCCATTTGGGACTTTGAGAACCAGTTGTAGCATTTGGCCAGTTTTTTTTATCCCATATAATCTGCCTCTGTGAATGTGTATGAAAAAAATGTCTTTTATAATTTCGATTATTATACTGGGAAAAATATTCCTGGAAATGATATTGATGTATACTTACAGCTTTTGATTGAAGAATTATAGGAGTTATGGAGCAATGGTGTTGAGACATTTGAGGATTCTTCTAAAACAATGTTTAAAATGCATTCTGCCTTAATGTGGACCATTAGTGACTTCCATGGGCTTGGGAATTTATCTTGTTGGAACACATACATGGGTTTGTCTTGTCCTGTTTGTAACATTGATTTTGATCCCAAGTGGATAATTCATAGTAGAAAATGGTGCTTCTTGTGCCATTGAAGATTTCTCGATGCATCTCATAGATTTCAGCTGAACAGATAAAAATTTAACGGTTTCATTAATCATAGAACACCTCCAAATTTGTTAACTGGTTCTTAAATATTGAAAAAACAAGGAAAATTTGAAACATAATTAGGGAAGGTTAATCATTTGAATGATAGCGGGAAATGGGTTTGAAGTGCATCGTCAAGTAAAATCAGAACTCAATGATGGAAGAAAAAAGGTATATTCTTCAAACTTCTGTATTGGGAAATTAATTTGTTGCGGAATAATCTTGATGTGATGAATATTGAGAAGAATTTCTGTGAAAAAATTGATCTTCACATTTCTTAATGAGCCTATAAATTCAAGGGATCATCTCAATGCTTGGAAAGACTTACAGGTAATGAACATAAAACGTGATCTCTAGCTAGATGAGAATGAAAAGTATGCTCCGATAATTTTTGCAAAGGAAAATAGGGATAAAAATACATTCCTTAAAATTGTAAAGCATGTGAAAGTATCTAATGGGTATTCAAGTATTATTTCTAGGTGTGTTGACTTAAATAATTGTAAGTTACATGAATTAAAAAGTCATGATTCACATATTTTGTTACAACGGTTACTGCCTTTGGTATTGCATACATTATTACTTGAAAATTTTACTTCTTTTGTACTCCAATTCTGCACATTTTTTTAGGAAACTATGTGAGAAATATCTACATCCATTTGAGCTTGACAGCCTTCAGGAGTGGTTTTTATTGACACTTTGTGCAATGGAGATGATCTTTCCTTTGTTATTTTTTACTGTCATAAAGCGTTTAACTATGCATTTGGTTGAGGAAGCTAAATAATAAGGCCATGTTCGTTATTGATGGATGTATCCAATTGATAGGTACTTTATTTATATGTTTTTTAGTTAAGTAAACAATTTTTGGCACTTAATTAAATACATGATTATGTTTGTTTATTTTATTTCACAGATATTTTCAGCATTTAAAATCATATGTGAGAAATAAAGCACAACCAGAAGGCTATATTGCTAAAGGATATTTGGAATAAGAGTGTCTTACCTTTTTTTCAAGATACTTTGATGATACTGAGACAAGATTTGATCAAGTTGGACATGTTGACGACACATCATCTCAATCTCAAATACATGGGAAATCAAAAATATTTCCTGCTATTGGCTGATCAGTTGGGAGGGACTCAAATGTGACACTAATAGAAATGGAATTATTACAGGAACATAGATATGTGCTACAAAATAGTGAAATTGTAGATCCATTTATTAAAGAGTTTAGGGTACTAAAAAAGAGGATAATGAGAGGCCGAACACAAAATGAGAAAGATATAATAAAAGCTATTAATAAAAAGCTTACAGACTAGTTTGCACGACATGTAAGTTCATAAATATTTCAATAAATATGAATATTAGGTTGACACATATATTTTTTAATTCTAGTAAATTATTTTAGATCATGAATTCTGATGCTCGATAAAAGTTATCAGAAGATTTTAAGTTTCTTGCTCGAGGTCCTCTAAAACAAGTTAGAAAGTCATACGCTTACAATTTGAATGGATTTAGATTTCGTACAATCGACCAAGAAGAGGATTTTAAAACATGGAATAGTAGTATATTTACATTTTCTAAAGTGGGATACTATAGAAATCTGACCAATATTATTTAATTAATCTACCACGGGAATTTTTCAGTTGTTTTATTCAAATTCAATTGGGTCAATATTATTAGAGGTGTTAAAAGATATTACTTGCAACTTACTTCTGTGAATTTCTCTCACTTGATGGATGTTGGTGATCATGAACTGCATGATCTATATATCTTATCATCACAAGAAAAAATTGTATATTATGTGAATGATTTTGTGGATGAAGGGTGGATTGTAGTTTCTCACATTAGACAAAGATATTTGTATGATATGGGTGACAAAGTGGAAGATTTGATCTCTGACATTGAATCTCATCAACAACAAGAATCAGAATTATTTTTCCACCATGATGTTGAAAATATTATTCTAGAAAGTATGAATGAAGTGGATGAAGTAATGAATCAATAAAACGACATGATTGAAGGAGAAAATGATTGTATATACAGTTATGCATTCATTTAGCAACCACTAATTTCATTTTTGTAATCATTCATTGTCATTTTTTATGTATTTTTTTTATTAGTATTGTGCATCTGTTATCTTTTTTAGTTTTTTTCTGGATAAATTATTTGAAATATATGTTCTGAACTTAATTTTATTTGATTAAATGACAATAATGCCAAGGAGGAAGAGATATATTGTTTCATCGACCAGTGCGACAGATGACGATCCATCTATCTCCCTCCCTACAACATTTGAGCACCATCTGCCTACCCCCTTACACCATCTCCCCCTATACCATCTCTACTTATACAATCTCCCCATACACCATATCTCACACCCTCTATGAGTATCCCTTCAGCAGCTCAGTCGTCACCTCCCACTTCAGGAGCCTCAGTAGTGGGGGAATGGCGCGCCACTTCTAGTTCTTCGTGAGGATACTAGAGGGTGATTTTTATGGGTACAAATTTTAATATTAATAAATTTAGTCAACTTATTTATACTAACATTTTTTTTATTAAAGATGGAAACGATGAAATTGTGGAGAAAAATATAAAAAGTTTAGATGTATTGAATCTGACCGTAGAGAAGATAGTTGTCCTATTTGATTTATATGGGGTCCCTACAGATGGCGCCGCAGGATTAGTTGGACGGATTTTAGGCCTGCTAGCCGCAGAGCCCATTTCCCTTCCTATTTCATATGATGATTGGAGATAAATTTTTGCAAGCTATAAAAATGAAGTTTTTGATTCCAAAATAATGTTAATTTTAAAACATTATATTGTAATTGAATGTCTTGTTATTAATATTTTCCAAATGAATTTATGTGTACAAATGTTTTTCCACTTTACAATTGCTGATATGATAGCACGAAAGTGGACATTGAAAAATCTTGGAAAAAATAGAAAGAATTTAAATGGAGATTGTGGGGGAATGTCAATGATACTTCATTGATAACCCAACGGATGTATGATAAGCTACCTGATGGGGTACCCAAAGAGAAATGGAAAGTTTTTGTTGACAGACATCATGTTAAGAAGCAGATAGTATTTAAATATATATTAATATAATAATCTCATTTTACATTTATACATGTATATGAAAAAGAGATGACATTGAATAAAATACTATTAAATTTAATTTTATTTATTTTAGGATCTTTCAAGAAAGAATGCATCAAGCCGGGTTAAGCAGGTCATCCCTCACACTGCAGGGTCAAAGAGTTTTTCTAGAAGTCAATATACTCTAGTAATATTTTCATTAGTTTAAATAATTATAATAAAATATTATTTTTTAACATATTAAATTTTTTATTGAAGTTTTTTTAATAAAGTCATGGAGTTTAGGGCACGAAGCATCCCGAACAGAAGTGTGGTTGAATGTTCACCAAAAATCTGATGGAAGTTTTGTTAATGAGACTGACAAAGAAGTTGGGGTATGAACTCATTTTCAATTATAATAACTTATTATCAGTTGTTACTATGTTAATATATATTTCTTCTAATATGACTTCCTTTTTATTTATAGGTAAAAATAAAAGAACTATGGGATGTCAATGCTGCGCAGTACTACTTAGTCTCCCAGGATGACCCTGTTGCTAAATTCCTTAGGAAGGAGCATCGTGGTAGAGTGCACGGGATGGGTTTGGTACTGGTACCATCTAAGGTCATTGGTAGGCCACCAGGGATTGTATTTTCATCTACTCCTGGTTGTAGTCATTCTATACCTTGAGATACTCAGAGAGATATTATTTCTCTATGAAACATAGTTCATGACCAGGGGGCTCAGATATACGCTTTGCAGAAAGTGTTGATTGATATATATCATAAGATGACCAGATCTTCCCCTAGTGGTATTGCATTGACTGGTGGTGAGCAGGTAAATCACAAAAAATTAAAATTATTTTAGTTTGGAAACTTTTATTGGTTTTAAGTTTAAATATAATTATACAGAAGTATTTAATTTTCAATATAATGCTCTTTCAGGTGGTAGTAGGAAGTAGATATGGAGGTGGAGAGGGTGATGAGCTTTGTTCATAATTGGACCATGATTAGTTGTTTTGTTGATATGTTGGACAAATATGGTAATAATCAGTTTGTATATGTATCATGTGTGGCGCATAGTTTCCACCAAACATTTTCATGACTTATAATTTTCTTGATTTCTCATGTTTCCTTTTATATATTTTATTTATTTCTGATGTTTCATTTTATGTCTTGATTTATCGAGTGTGGTGTGCACCATATTTGTTGATTTTTTTTGTCATGAATCATTTTTTATGATTCAGTTTTCCTAAATTTATTATGTTTTTTACCCAATGATGAACAATCAAAAACATATCCTATAGTAATTGCAATCAATCCATTCATAGTTCGAGGAAAAGGTCGTCTATAAAAATATTTCTCATGTATAATAGGAGAAGGATGAGATGCATGGGAACCATTATGTGAGAAATAAATAAACAAATTGATGTGAATGAGGAAGGGTCTCACCTTTAGTGTATAACCAGTGTGATTATAATTTTCACCAAGGCCTATTATAGGAGATCCCAACATCATTACATATATTGAAACATCATGAATGAATCCACTTATAGTTTTTACATAATACCCCTATGCATACTGGTCTCTTTTCTAGGGTAAGATTAATTTCCTTCATAACATAGGTTTATGGATAAAGAACCACATGCTAAGGATCCTTATGTAGATTTGGATAATATGTAGAGGAAGACAGGTCTTACTAGGTAGACTGCTCTAAGAAGTTTCAAGTCTTACATGATGGACCATGCATCACATAGTTTAACATCATTGTAAAATGACTAAAATAATATATACTTTAAGATAATATGAAAATTACCTTATTATATGAGGTTTAATGTAGTTTAAACTGATGTTTAAAATGAAATGAACTTGTCTTGATGCCAACCCTATGGATGGAAAACCAATGTGAATAAAGAAACTCGGTCACTAAGATAAAGTAGGGGAATTGATATTGGTTTTTTTTGGGTTTGAGATAATGGATCTTGGAATCACTATGAATCCCATGAGAATAGGAATCAATCCACACATAGTTCTTATAATTTTGGGGGAAATATGATCACCTTGACTTAGAATTGAGAAATAATAGAGAAACCAAAATAAATAGAATTATTGTAATGGTACATACCCTTTATGAACTTCCTTTGTGCATTATCAAGTCTTGGGGATGTTTAGGGAGATTTTTGTGGTGATTTTGAGGTTTGAGGTGGTGTTTTATACTTTTGAAGGCCACCATAGCTTTTGCAATGACTTGTGTGGATAAGAAGGAGGTAGTTTTATATTGGGTGTGCTCTTGTGTAAAATGGGATATATAGCCATGACTTAGGGATGACATGGTGCTATGAATGTTTTCCTAGGGGTTTTCCTATGCACCATGAGAATCTTTAAATGGCCTTGGGTGGGCATGGAATATAGGTGGACCACCTATCCAAAATAGGAAACCCAAGCTCACCACATTGTAGCCTTAGGCATGGTGAGGGTAAAATGGTTGGGAAATGGGAACTGGGTCATGGATTCTATACATGGAAGAATATTGAAGAACCACTATGGCTTAGACCACTCCAAGTTCTAAGATTTTTGGGAGGCCAAATTCCATTTTAAAATGGGAAAAAGATAAAATGAAAATGAGGGTTCTAGACCACACTTTTACCAAACCCACCACATGAGTTTTGGATATTAACAATGTTTTGGTAGATTCCAGTGTCATTCACTTATAAATAGGAGTTTTATTACCTCTTTGTTTTGAATTGTAGAATTTCTCTCAATTCTTGGTTAAACCTTACTCATCCTCCCCTTCCCCAGTCACCTCCCATGGTGTTCCAAACCACTTGGATCATATTGGATCATTTAGATGATGTTATTTGATTCATGGTAGCCCTCTCTTTCCTCGTTACTTCTTTATTATCTTTCTATAATGTTCAAGAGTTCATTGTGGTGGTAATTATACTCTTTTTTGGGTGGTTTTTTGATGGAGTCTTATTATTCATTGGATTCAATGGTGATTCACTTGAGATCAGTGGTAGTTTATCCTTGGTTCTTATTCATTTATCATTGAGGATTCAGTCAAGGTTGGGGATCCTTAGTCTCCCCTTATTTATATGTACATTTGGAAATTTCATGCATTTGAATTTCTTTGGTTAAATGGTACATATCATCTTAATAAAGATAATGAACAATATTAATTTAATTTTAAGGGGAAGGGATAAATCACATGATTTTTACTTATTCTTGTTATTTATTATTATATGGCCACACTTACTTGGTTTTCCTATTATGACTTATTTTGAGATAGTGTGTTGTTTTTGTTTTTGTTTTTATAAAACTTTCTATATATGTTTGTATAACCTCACCACATATGAAAATGACTAATAATATATATCGAACTATTAAATTGGTTTCCCAAGCAATATTGTATTTTTGTATGAATACCCTTCATAATAATTTAGTAATTATTATAAAAATACTTATTGAAACTAAATTATGCATGTTGGTTGTGATGTGTAGTGGTTATAATGTTTTTTGGTGGTGATGGGGGGTGGTTGTGATGTGGGGTGATTGTGATGTGTTGTGGTTACGATGTGTTTTATGTTATGTCAATTGGAATGTTTTTTTTTCAGGGCATTGGTAATGGTCCTGCAGTATCAGCTCCCTTTTTTGTAAATCTGGCTTTAGTAGTGGTTTTAGATGCCGTAAAAAAATATAATATATTTTGTGGTGGTTTTAACAGCTGCTACAATTACAGTATTTTTCTATCCGCAGTGATTAAAACCATCACTACAGACAATAATTTAGCTGTGGTTTTAACCACCACTGAATAGTTTTCATATTCCTTTATTATATCGTGGCAGTATTTATGTTTTAGCGGTGGTTTAAACCACCTCTGTTTCCAAAAAACCGTCATGAAATGGTCCTTTTTCTATAGTGTGACAATGGTTCCAATTGGCCTTGATATTACATGAAATTAAATGATAAATTTTGACCATGGTAT
The DNA here is from genome assembly GCA_963277665.1 of Viscum album. Classification (NCBI taxonomy): domain Eukaryota; kingdom Viridiplantae; phylum Streptophyta; class Magnoliopsida; order Santalales; family Viscaceae; genus Viscum; species Viscum album. The sequence continues at coordinate 1,527,089,080 of OY728120.1, read as the reverse complement.
TGTCATATGGTTCAGACACCATCATGGGCCAAATCAAGTATTGAGGGTTTGGTTGTCCTTAGGAGCTTGGGAGTTTATGTGGTTTATAAAAGACTAATTGAAAACATGATTACTATTTACTTATGAATTGTACTTTATTATTTATATAGCTGGATACACTATTATTAACTGGATATGGTTTTAGATGTCGTTGGTGGTGGCCTACTGATTTTTACTCACACCCTACTCGGGATTCCTTATTAGTACCTAAATAGGCATCATGTTTGTAGGACAAGGTAAGGGAATGATTCCTATATTATATGGATGAGTCAAGATGAATCATGGATGAGGTAACTAGACCTGGTGTCAAGATGCACTTCAGAGTGTTAGTGTTTATTTATTTTAGGTTTTACATATGGAACTTGACACATATTTGGCATGTCATTTCTACAGTTTTGGTTTGGATATTGTATTCTTGTTTAGTCATCATGTGATATTGGTCTTATTTTTTGTTATTGTTATATCTTTTTGTCAGTGTTTATTTATTTCCACTATTTTGATGCTTTGATAAATAGGTTATATTATCCCCATGATTGATATTAGACCCTAGATGCAATTTGGTATCCTTTGGCTTACAGGGAGGTGTTCCTAAGGTCATGTGACTGACCGGCTTGGGGTATCGACATGTGGAACACAGGTCAGGATGTTCAAAAGTTTTATCATAGGGGTTTTATTTTTATTTTATTTCATATTAATATTATTTAAAGGTAGATAGGAGAATAGGATGAGTCACACCTTGGTTATAAGTTCATATATGGGTGTAGCTAACCCACATATGAGGGTAAACTCAAAGTACCCTTGGTGATATTATTGTTATTGATGTGTGTTGTTAAATTTAGATTTTATTTCACCTTGAGTGACACACTGGTTGTTTTATGTGATTATTATTTTTTAGATTTTATGATATTTGAATCATGTACCAGAGTGGAATGAGAGTTGAGTATGTATGAATCATTTTAGGAACACAAGTTTCATTGTGACATTCATCAATTTTAGGCATGCATGGAAAAGAAACATTTGGTTAAGTTGTTGAAATTGAAATGTTTTACCTTTCCTATGAAATTTAACATTCAATGGTTCCTGATAAAAACTAGAAAGTTTTAAAATGGTGAAAAATTTGGAAAATGTGTATCTAATTAGAAACATAAATAATTAGAATGATGTTTCCTTTATTAACTGTGACATAGATGTAGCATGGTTATGGATAGTGATAGTGCCTTGGTTTTGACTATGTGGTGGGGTTTAGGGATGACTTATTATGGATTTATGTGAGTCCTTGTAACTATGTTAATGTTTTGTTATATGTCCTGATACATGTGTTTTTCAATGTAGAGATATGGCTCCATGATTACATTTTCTGATTGGATGACAGGAGGTTATAGATAGAAATGATCCACCAGTAGTTGAACCCGAGGTACCGATAGTGCTGAGTGAATGAGCCAAACAGTACTTCCTTGAGAAATTTTATCACTTCCTATAGTTGTTGGAGAGAGACCCGGAGTGGTTAGTGAAGAGTATGTCTAGCCTAGCATTGGAGTTTCAGTTACAAAACCCTCCAAATCTCACCAGAGTGGGTGGTCATGAAGTGTCCGAGTTCTAGGTCAAGTCCATCTATACTATACTTGACCATTTAGATAATAATTCTAAGAATATGTTCAAGTTAGAATATTACATGCTACGATGATAAATGAAGTGATGGTGTGGTGTTCATACTCAGATCGGGCACACAGAGGGTATGGTATGGATGGAATTTTTAGAGAAGTTCCTGGATCACTTTTATCCAGAGACACTAGGATAGGAGAGAGAATATATGTTCATGTGGATGAATCAGGGGAGTATGTCAGTGGTGGACTGTGATGCATGCTTTACTGACTTGGAGTGCTTCACTCTAGTACTAGAAGGGGACAAGGAAGCTATGAAAATAAAATTTCAAGATGGACTTAAATATTAGATTAATTCCCAGTTTAAAATCTTTCGATTAAAGAGGTTTTATGAGGTGGTAGATCTGGATATCATAGATAAAGGGAACATAAAGGAAACATCCAGTGGAGGAAATATGGTTTCTATTAGATGATCAAGAGGTACATATTCCAAGGGTAGGAAGTGTCTATATGACAATGATGACACAAGATTGGGAAAGAAGAGTGGTCGGGGGAAGGATTAGTTACTCAGGATCTTACCTGAGTAATTTTCCACCATTTTGGTAGGCCATGACACTTTTTTAGGCATTTTCCTCAACCACTAGTAGAGTGTCGAGCTTACCCCAAGATTGGACATCTATATAGATTATACAAGAAAACATGATAGATGGATAATGATGGTGAATCTAATCATAATCAGAGTATGGGAAGGGGATATTCTAGCCCATATCATACTTTCAGTTGGATTTCTAATTGTCATAGAGGTATATGTAGTAGATGTGGTGCATCTAGGAAAGAGTGTTTGTATCAATAGAGTGGTGCAGTACAGGGGACTCAGACTACATCACAAGGAAGAGGGATAGGACAGTTGCATGTGGTTCTTCCTATACTGGTGAATAGCGAGGTTGGACCATTAATAGTTAGAGGTACTATTCTTATAGCTTCTATCCTATCCAGTTCCATATTTGATATAGGTGCCTCTCTTTTTTTATCTGAACAACATGTGAAAGGTTTGAACATGGCGTTGAAGTTTGTGAGAGGGGTGATGATGATCAATACACTATTGGGAGTATGATCAAGAGACATCTATTTGTGCAAGGGGTGTTCTCTTGAGGTTGGAGAATATCATTTTCTATGGGATATTTACATCCTTGACATGTTATTATTATACCTAATTATGGGTATGGACTGGTTAATAGCATACCATGAAAACATATATTGTTAGCTAAGGAGAGTGAGTTTTACATCTCCTAAGGGTGAAAATTATAATCATCATGAAGAGTGGGATATCCAAGCGGGACATGTAGAACTAGTTCATCATCAATTGGGGGAGCTTATCACCTAGGTTTCTAGTCTATTTTCTGGATTATGGTGGTGTAAAGAATCATTTATTTCCACCCATAGTGGAAAATTTCCAAAATGTGTTTCTTGAGGAATTATTTGGGCTTCCACCTGATAGAGACATGGAATTTACAATTCATCTCATATTAGGGGATGAGCTAGTTTTTATTCCACCAGACAAAATGGAAACAATAGAGATTCAAGAGCTTAAGACTCAGCTAGAAGAGTTGATGGATAATGTGTTTAATCAACCAAGTACATCACCTTAGGGTTCTCTAGTTTTTTAAGAAAATAAGTTAGATGGGAGATTATTCATATGTTTTGATTATTGGAAGTTGAATTAGATGATATTGAAGAATCGGTTTCCTCTTCCACATATTGATGATCTATTTGATCATTTGAGGGGAGATTCTGTTTTCTCCAATATTGAATTTAGATCAAGGTATCATCAGTTGAGGGTTCAACCATCTAATATACTAAGGACTTCTTTCAGAAGTAGGTATGGTCTTTATGAGTTCTTTGTGATGTAATTTGGGTTAATGAACACACCAGTAGTGTTTATGGACATTACGAAATGAATCTTCCATCTGTACCTGGATCAGTTTCTGTTAGTGTTTGTGGATGACATCTTTTTGTACTCCAAGACTCATGACAATCATGCCCAATATCATGACATCATCTATAGCACACTGGGATAGAATAATATATATACCAATCTATCTAAGTACAAATTTTGGATAGATCGAGTACACTTCTTGGGTAACATCATCTTAGATGAAGGTGCTTCAGTTAACCCAAATAAATTCTAGTAAGTAGTTTCTTGGGAGTTGCTGAAGAATATTTTTTAAATCTATAGTTTTCTGGAACTAGTGGGCTATTATTAGAGGTTCATCCAGGAATTTTCCCAATTTCAATCACCTATTTCATGCTTGAACAAGAAGGGGATAAAGTTTTAATGGTATGGATCGTGTGACAATTCTTTCTAGTATTTTAATAATCACTTGACAAAGGCACCAAACTTGACCCTACCTAATCCAGGTGAGGATTATAAAATGTATTGTATGCTTCTGGGGTAGGGCATGGAGAAGATTTTATGCAAGTATATTAATTTGTGGCGTACGGGTCTCAACATTTGGGGACACATGAACAGAACTACCCTATGCACAACCTAAAATTAGATATAGTGGTTTATTCTTTAAAGTGTTTGTGGAATTATTTGTTGGAAAAAATGTTTACTATCTATACTGATCACAATATATTACAATACATATTTTTACAATGAGATATGAATCTCCAAAAGTGGGGGTTGGTTGATTATATGCAGTCATTGGATTTTGATCTAGCATATATGCCTGGGAATGGAAATAGTGTGACTAGCACTTTAAACTAGAAAAAAAAACTCAATAAGTTCAAGAGTCTACTGTTGAGTAGAAAATGATGACTTTAATGGATGAGATGCATGTGGAGGTTCATAAATTCTAGGATAATATGACTCTTATATTAGTTTTAGTGGAGTCTATACTTTTGAGTTGGATTAGGGAAAGGCAGTATCAGGATACACAGTGTTTGGCCTTGAAGGAAGGTCTTGAAGGTGGGGATCACCATTAGATTGGACCATAGATAAGGATGATATCATCTATGTTAGGAATCAAGTTGTTGTTCTATGTGTATGTGGGATGATTTTATGCATGAATTTCATGCCTTGAAATGGGTGGTTCGTCCAATTGTGACCAAAATTTATTGTGACCCATTACGATAGATTTGGTTGTTGGGCATGAAAAAAAGAAATTACTAGGTTCATGAAAATATGTTACACCTATCAATAGATGAAGGCCAGTCATCAATGAACTGGAGGTTTAATATATTCATTTCCCATTCCATAATAGAAGTGGGATAATGTTACCATTGACATTGTGGTGGGTCTCCAAGATATTACTTGGAAGAATGACATTATTTGGGTGGTTGTGGATCAGCTAATGAAAGTAGCACATTTATTTCCTAGAGGAGATACATTCTTAGTGGAACTATTGGGAGACTTGTACTTTCAAAATATATTCCGTTTTCATAGGGATACATGAAGCATAGTTTAATACCATGACTCATACTTTACTTCACGCTTCTAGTAGGTCTTATAGAAGGTAGTTGGTACACAAGTTTTAGTGAATAAAGATTTCCACCCACAGACATATGGGCAGTTTGAGTGTACTATACAGGTACTTCAGGATATTCTTTGGGCATATATCCTAGACTTTTTTGGGTCTTAGGATAATCACCTAGAATTGTGGTATTTATCCTACAATGAAATTTATCATGAAACTATTGATATGGCACCATATGAGGCTCTTTACTGAAGACTATACAGATCACCTCTATGTTGGATGGAGGTAGTTGAGTTAGATATGTCAGGGAAAAGTCTTGTACAAGAGATGTTGGAGTAGGTACAAATGATTGAGAATAATATGAATACGACTCATAATAAGAAAAATTAGTATACTAATAGATTTCAAGGACCCCCAATGTTTACAGAGAGTGACTGTGTAATAATTTGGGTGTCACCTAGATTGGGCCACCATCGAATTCAGAGATAGGGAAAGCTAGTGCCTAGGTTTGTTGGACCATTTGAGGTTGTGGATATAATAGAGTCGATGGCATATAGATTGGATATTCTATAGAGGTACAATGCTATGAATGATGTTTTTCATGTTCCAAAACATCAGTGGAATCACACCAACCCTTTATGTGATCTATGTGGATGATTTTGAGCTTGATACTAATATCTCATTTAAGAAGCATCTTATACATGTGTTCGATCATAGTGATAAAGTGGTATAGGGAAATACCATTCCCATAGTTCATGTATTGTGGAATCATGGGCATGTTCAGTAGAAAATATAGGATATACAAGAAGATATGAAATCTCAGTGGCCCAGTAATTTTACCTTAGAATCTTATATATTCACGAAAGTATAGCTCAAGGATAGTATATTATAAAGAGGTGATATTATAAGATCCTGGCCTTTTCTGGAGATGTATCTAGATATTTAACTGGTACTCTTTTTCCTTGTTTTGAGTATATCTTGTATGGGTTTCACCTTGGATAGTTTTTTGGTGAAATTATAGAATTTTGGAAGGAAGTGGGGAAGTTCACTGTTGGCGCATGGTTTTCCCAAACTATGCACTAAGTCCAGCAACCCATGTGAACCCATACATAGGGGATTTTCTTGGCTTGTGCACGGTTTTTCAAACCATGTTCCCTATTAGGAGTAACCATCAACCCCCCCCCCCCCCAAATAAAAGTTTCATGGTAAAGGCACACATTTTGGAAAACTTTTAACCCCTATCCAAAAAAACATGCATGCAGGTTTTAATATTATGAAGATTGGTTTTAAAAAACCCAAACCCCACGTACTTCACCCTAACTCGGCCCAATTTGACCCTAAACTTTTTCTCTCATTGTGGAGGCTCCCAATTGGATTACATTGACACCCAACCACCATTCTTGGTAAATCAAAGCCCAGATTAAAGATCCACACCTCTCATAGTAAGAGATTATTATTGCATATGGTTTTTTCCCACACTCTCATTTTCTCTCATCCTTTGAAGGTATTTTTTCTTTGTTTGAGAATGATCAAGATCTAGGTTTGGTGGATATAATCCATTTGACCATGTATATATATCTCATTAATTTTTGTATAATTTAACCTTCTGTATCAATTACAGTTTTCGTTGGAATGAATTGTCGTTAGTTTTGAGGTAGGTGGTCTAAATTAAATTCCCATAGTCTTTAATTCCAATTGCGTGTATGTGTTGTGAAGTTTTAATTATAAATTTTAAAAATTTAATCTTAAATTCAATAAATTAATTGATTGAATAGTTTATTTAATTGTATAATTGATGGAATATAGGGATTGTGAAATTAGATTAATAAATTGGTGAATTAATTATTGGAATATTTCAATTGTGAAATTATATTAATTAATTGGTTAATTAATTAAGGGAATGATGGGATGGTAAAATTTTACTATTTAATTGGTGAATAAATAAATGGAATATTGGGATTGTGAAATTTGATTAATTAATTGAGGGATTAATTAATGGAATATCGTGAATGTGGAATTTATGGAATATTGTGATTGTGAAATTGGATTAATTAAATGGTGGATTAATTAATGGAATATTGATATTTTAGAATCATAAAATTGATGTGATTATGAATTAATTTGTAATGTGGATTATGATATGTTGTCTTAACCTTAATGTGCTAAAGGGGTATGTAGTTTAAATGGTTCAAGATGGTATGCTGATGATTTGATCATATTATTCCATGTGATTAAATTAAAGAACCATGTTAGTTTTGATAAATTATAATGGTATATCATGGTGTGAAATATTATAGTTGGGTTAATAATGATTACATTTATTTATGTGACATATGTGATATATATTTTATTGATTGATATATGAGTGTGGGATAGGTATTGAGGCTCTAAATACCCATTAGTGATAAATGATTTTGGGATAGGGAGTGAGGATCCAAAAACACATATGTGATAATTGTGTATGGGGTTAGTACTAAGACTCCAAAAAACAATATGAGTTTTTCAGTATGGGATAGAGATGGAGGCTCCAAATACCCATGTGACATTAAGGTGTGGAATAGGGATAGAGTCTCTGAATACCCATTGAGTGTTAGACATAATGTTATATACCCATGAGTTGAAATTGAACTATGGTTCAAATTGGTCATGATGTGATTTGAAATGAAATTATAAATGTTGACCATGGTATTGTGGTATAGTTAAGATTCTAAAATGGTTCGAAGCTAGTATTGAGGGATTGGGTGGCCACGGGAACCCAAGGGGGTTTATGTGGTTAGTCAAATAAAAATTGAAAATGGCATAATTGTTTACTTATGTATTTTAATTTATTCATTATACAATTGAATGAATTTTTATTGACTATATATTGTTTTAGATGTCATAGGTGGTGGCCTATTGAGTTGTACTCACACCCTACATGGGCTTCTCGATAAGTACCTGAGTAGACTTCATGTTTACCAGACAGAATAAGGAAAAGAGTCCTATGTTAGATGACTGAGTAGGGATGGATCCCTGATGAGTGAAATTTACCTAGTCTTGAGACTCGCTTGGGAGTTTTGGTGTATATTTATTTTCAGTTTTTTTTATGGAACATGACACGTACCTGGAATGAAATGTCTACAGTAATGGTTTGGATATTGAATTCTTATTTATTAATCATGTGATATTGTTCTTCTTATGGTTATGGTTATATATTTTGGTGGTTGTTTATTTATTTCCACAATTGTGATGCTTTAATAAATAAGGTATAGTCTCACCATTATAAATATTATACCTTGAATGGTATTTGGAAGCCTCTGATATATGGAGAGGCATTCCTGAGTTCATGTTGTTGTCCTACATGGGGCTCTGGTGTGTGGCACCTAGTTCGGGTCGTTACACACACACTGAGATACCCATATAGAATGTGAGTATAAAAACTAGTAGGATAGAACCAATAGTTTTTAATATAATTGAACAATATACACAAGTGTATGTCATAAAAATAATCAACGCACATGTAAAAAACAAGTAATCACACATGTGAACACATATGTCAGATCCTTAAAGACTATCTCTAACTACTTAGGTTCTATGATGGTTGAAAATTAATATGTTATCCTAAAATAATCAGCCAACCAATCATCCATCCACATCCCCCTTGAAGGTATAATAACACCCACATTTAAGGTTAATTACTCATGTCAACCCAAATAATGGATTTGGGAAAATCCATATACTAAATTTTGACCCAATATCACATCTCTATGAAAATTTCTAATCACACCGCTTTGAGGAAATCCATCACATAATCCACACACATGAACTCTCTATTTCTCCTAAGGGGAGACTAGTTCATAATCATGTCATCGAAAGCAAGATTCATATATTCAATACACATCCACATGTGAATCATATCAATCATATGTATCATGGGTTTATATACATAGACTACATGCCAATCATATGAAGTAAATGTCTCATGGGGCTACACATGCACACTACATGTGGATCATATCAAGAATAGGTCTCATGGGGCTGTATAGGCATGCCGCACAATCATGTCAAATGATCTTATATATAGGTACTATATGATAAGGACTTCCTACTTCAAACACAAATATGTTCAGAGGTCAAGAATCACATCCTAGGTCAATTTTCATGTCAATGATCCCGAGATTCATCCCCATTACATCACATGATAACTCTATAATAAATATATAATGATGAAGAACACCAAAAGCATGGGACTAGAATTTAAATAATAGATAAGATCTATCATCATCAATTGTCTAATTCCACACAAAAAACCGAATCCATTTCTATAACTCTGGTTCTTGAAGATCTAACAAAACCATTATCTAAAGGTGATTGGATCACCAAAATTGTCTTGAATATACTTAGGTTTTTTGGAAGAATGAGGAAAGAAATTGAGAAAGTACCCACACTCTAATAAATTATTCTTATGGAAAATACTTCATTCATGGTCTGAATTATGGATTCACATCATCAAATATCAAAACAACCAATATGAAAAAAAAATCAAGTTCCTTCATCATAAAATATCAAAACTCATGATCATTTCATGTATATTATTTGATGTTGTGAATGATTTTTCACTCCCTAAATTAAAATTTATGGATTATTACAAGAAACCATTCACATTGTTAATATCCATTCATAGTATCAACCAGCTCATGTAGCCAGATTCAATCTTCTGAGTCACTTCCTTATCTAAACACATATAACATGCCACAACTCATTTAATTACAATTTTAAATCTTCATAAAATATTAAAACAAGGCTTGCCTTAAAATTAATTATTTTACAAAAAAAGTCATGATTGATTGGGTTCACTCCCCATTACCATTAATATTTAATGGATTAGGTTCACTCCCCAATCCCTTTCTTGTCAAATAATTAGATATAAATCTTTTCCTAATACATTTGAGATATATAAAATTATAATACAACCCATCACATAATAAAAACCATACATATTGTTTCCACATGAACATTAAATCATTTATAATTTTATCATGTCTTAATTAACTTGTGTGAAAGAAATTGATTTCATGAAAAATCCTCAAAACATAATCAAAATTTATCAAGAGAGAGAAGTTGGATGACACCATTAGACAATATCCATAGTGAATCATAAGAAACATAAATTATATTATCATATATGAAAACCCCTTAATAAGAGTATTAAAATTTTAATCTAAAAACTAATAATAAATTAACTTTATATTTTTAATAAATTTTATCTTAAAAAGAATTAATTTATAAATAGATGAGAATAAAAATTACTTTAAAAACCCATGAAAACAGGGAAAGAAATATTTTAAAGGAATATTTAATAAAATAACAATATAAATTGATGATGTATAAAATGTTAAGAAAAATATTCATTTCAAAATTTTTCAAAGAATTTGTAATTAAATAGAAAATGAACCATGTAGAAACAAATAAATGGATTATTTTCATAATTTTGTATAGATAGTCAAAGTAAATATAAAATTAGCCTAATGAATCATAAGTTTATTTATAATGGAATACATAAATCAAAATAATTAATATTAACATTGATTAGAAGGATCCTCACCAAAGAGATGAGATAAGTTCTGATCTGCTAATCGAAAACCTTTAAGTTATGTTGTGAACCAAATAGAGGTGAAATGGTAAAAATATGTGTAAAAATGGAAATAAATATAGGAAAATAAAATATATGGGGTTTTATATGGAAATAATATACAATTCATCATGAAATATATTTATCCATAAACAATCTTTTTTTCAAAGTGAGATTAGTAAAGAAATCCTTACCTAAGACTTCTTCTTGGTTGGACACACCCTAACTCGCAATATAATAAATTTAGGTCTATTATTCATATTTATTATAACCTTATTTATTTCTATTTTACTTTATACCATTCATTTATAGTTAATTATTATCCATATATTAATTTTTTATTGTTAAAATTAATATTCATGTGTTAATTATTATATTTTCCATGCACGCTTCAGTTTGGTGATTCTGGTCCTTAATCTTTGATCATGGGTTCAACATCTACAAAATATTAATGAATATTTAATATATATTTTTAATATAATTTTTTATCCTTATGTTCATTTCATGAAACTTAGGGTGATGATTCTCATGGAATGCTTAAAATTATCATTTTAGGTGATTATTAAATTAATAGAATAATTGGATTATTTGGGGAATATAATTTCACATATTATCATTATATAATTTTAAAAACAAATTAAATTAATAATTATTGCATAATATTACAAGTATTTAATTTTTCTAATTCATTCATGAAGTAAAAGTTAGTACAAGATTCATGTTGGTGGTAAAACTAGCTAAAACAAGAACATGTTATAATAATTGAATGAGAAAGAACCTATTATTTTGTAGTAATAATATAAAATTTGAAAATTCTTAATTATTTAAAAACCAATAATTATAATGATAAATCTTATTCAATAAGTTGAAGATTTATAAGATAATGAATAATGGTTAAGGAGGGAATAATACTTACATTGAAGATTCGAGCCCCCTATTAGAGAGCCTCTTGGAAATGAGGGATTTTTGAATTTATATTTTGACTAGAGATTCCCAAATGTGAGATAAGATTTTAGGGAGATAATTTTTCCATGTATAAAACAAAAATAATTTTATAGGTTTATGTGGGGAGAGTAGAGGTCCTTTTGTTGGTGTTCTTGAGTGTCATTTTCACAATTACACATTCTTAAATTTATAAGGAATGTACTTTTACAAGGAAAGTGGATCCATAGTGGAAACATAATGTAGATAAGATAAGTGGAGGTTAATTAAGTCATCATAGACACATTTATAGATATTTTATTATATGACCCTATCCCTTCATTTAAACCTTTTACCTTATTTTAGACATTACCGTAGTGAAAAATGTTTACCTTGGTAACTTGTTTTTATACCTAAAAATGAAATTGAACACCTTAAATAAATATGAAATGTAGATTAAATATTTGGATTCCATTTAATCTAATTCAATTTCTAAATAAAAAAAATTAAATTTCAAATGAAAATATAAATCATATAGAAAAATAGTTTTATTGAAAAATGATTGTTTAATTATATAGTGTTCTTAATTGTATTTAATATAAATTACTAATTAAATAATTGTTAATTAATGTTTTATACCATAAAAATTTAAATTATATTACAATGTTATTATAAAATTGATCTATAAAATTCATTAAAGTAAAAATACACAACACTTTAAAAAATATATTTGATAAATATCCCTTTTAACACTAAATGGTTTTAATAATATCCTATTAAAATTAATTATCTATATTATAACCATTCCATTATATCAATCCTTTAGTATTATAATATTTTTTCAGATTTTATAAAAATATAAAATCATTCTTCAAAAATAATATTAGTAGTGAAAAATAAATATTTTAATAATAAAGTATATCTCTTTATTTCATTCAAGAATTATTTATTATATAGGAATTAAATAATTTAAAATTTATTAATAAAAAATAATAAACCTTAACGTACATGATGGATAAATTATATCCAATAAGCTTATATCCAACTACCATATATCCCAAGGCCATATGTCTGGTGACTATATAACAAATTGATATAAATTTAATAGTTATCTTATATTTCAATATATATCCTTAAATATATATCTAGTATCATTCATCCCATTCTCTAATTTCATTTTTAATATGTTTATTTTTTTTCTAACATGTTGTATTTTTTTTAAAGTTATCATCGATGGTATGATCTTTATAGAAGATCGGTATTATGAGAATTTTAACCTTTTAGTTTTTTTACTTGTGCTTTCATTCCTTTACTGATATTACTAATTATATTTCATTTAGTTATCTCATAATGTATTTTATTTTGTATTTTTATATTCTACCATGATGAAATAATGAATTGTCCATTTGTTTTAGTGTTTCATGTATCCCAAGCTATCGAACATATATGATTTATTTAAAGGTTAATACATACTAAAACCATTGGGTGTTACATTATATGGTGTTATTTTTTATGAGATGTAATGAATATTCTTGTAAAATGATGTAATATTTATATATTTTATGGCTGGTTAATGTCAGTTTATATTGGAGTGTGGTTTAGTTAATTTCATGGATTAGGCTATAAGAATAATTTGGATAAAACCTAAATAAAACTATATTGATCCAAAAGTGATATAAGTATAATTTAAATTTTAATAAGTGGAAATGAAGGTATAATAGGTTAAGACATATTAGTATTGATTTTTATTATCATATGATTGTATTTTATGGATATTATTGTTTAATACTCACACTAAAACGTTTTTTATTAAATTATTCAAACTAGAGTCAAATGAGTACATGTATGATTATTATCCATTCATGAACATTAAATGTATTATTTGATTATACATAAACCCCCTCCTTCATATCTATAAATTTTTAGAGTATCAATTCACTACCCTAATAATAAGATATTGAATTATTGTTGAAAACTCATAGTATCAAGATGATTACTTCCCAATTATATAACTCCTCCCAAATAGAGGTTTGAGGGAATGTGCTTCCTATAAATCTTATTATTCCCCATTTAGTTAACTTTAATGTTATTTTGGGAATGTATTTTATCTCAATGCATGGATACCATAATAATTTCTAGGATATAGAAATAAAATTTCATATCCCAAATCAACTCAGGATCATTTATCAGTGAGAGTCCAACTATGAACTCGGTATGTAAGTTATTTCCCTTGTATGGCTCTTATTACCCAATAGTGGGGTTATTTAGCTCAAATGGTTAGGGTAAACTCAATATTAATGGCATTTATACTGTAAAATAATATGTTGAATTATTTATATAAGATTAGGTTGGTCTTCCCACTAAATCATGGGTTGAGTTTTCAATAGATAGAATGGATCTGATTCGATTACAGGAATTGAAGAGGTAACTTCTAGAGAATATGCATGAGGGTTTTATACACCCAATTTATTCAGCATGGGGAGAACTATACCTCTTTGTTAAGAAGAAATATGGATCATTTTGTCACTATATTGATTATCATGAACTTAAAAAGATCATAAACAACAACAAGTATCCTCTACCCCATATAGATTACTTTTCTTATCATTTGTGAGGGGATTAGTATTAATCAAAGATATAAATTCGGTCCATTTATCAAGAATTAAGGGTTAAAATAGGGGATATATCCAATAAATCCTTTCATACAAGATATGGAAACTATGAATTCATAGTGATACCTTTCAAACTTAAAAATTTCTCCACTCTCTTCATGAATCTGGTAAGTATAGTCCTTATAGATCACCTTGATCAGTTTTAGATAGTATATATAGATTATATTCTCTTATATTCCAATTATAAGGATGTGAATAAATATCATTTTTATAATTTTGTTTAATACCTTGATAAGGTAGAAATTATATACCAAATTTATAAAATTTGATTTTCTTATATAGAAATTATTATTCATGGTTCATTTAATCACAGGTTGGGGTATATTTGTAGATCCCTAAAAAATGGAGGTGAGGGAAAATAGATCAAACCAACCACTATAAAAAGATACATAGTTTTCTTAGATTGATTGAATACTATAGATTATTAATGATAATTTCTCAAAACATTAAAATACACTAACCATGTTAACTCAGAAGAGATCCAGGTACTTATGGATAGATGAATGTGAAGACAATTTCAATAAGTTTAACATAAAGTTGGTCACTACACCTATACAAACACTACCCTATAGAAGATAAGAGTTTTTAATATATAGTGATGAATCAAAAAATGTATTGGTATTTTTTCTCATGAAAAATGTAATGGTGCTAGAATATGTCTCACATCAATTAAAGGTTCATGAGAAAAATTACCTAACATGTGATTTGGAGATAACAGTGGTAATATTTGTATTAGAGATATAGAGGAATTATATATATGGTGAAAATTGTGAAATATATATTGATTGTAATATACCAAAGTCTATATTCACATAGGAGTAGTAGAACATGAAATAAAGAGAATAGTTTGAGCTGATCAAAGACTATGATTGCTCTATATATTACCTCCTTGGGAATAAAAAACAATGGGGTTAATGCTTTGATAAAAAAGGATCATCCTACCTTATCCATGAAAAATACTTAAGGGTGAAAAATACTCGTGGATTAGTATAGGATAAACCTTCGAATCATAATGTATCAGAATAAATCTTATCTTTCCAAAATGATTACTCAACAATCCATCCATATGAGGATCAGGGAGGTGTATAAAGATGATATAGAGCCAAATAAAATGAAAAGTAATATTCTAGATTTTATACTTGAAATAAGTGGATGTATAAGAATTAGGAAATGAATATGTGACCCTAGATACCATAACTATAGGATTATTAGATGATTCATATAGATAAAAATTCTCTATCAATCATGGCAGGAAATATTTAAATATATCTCAAGGAATATTTATAGTGGGACAAACTGAAAAGGTATACTAAAAAGTATTTATAAAAATGCTCTATATATCCAAAAGATAAAGAAAAATAACATAATTATGATGGTATGATGGAACCCTAACTCATACCAATATATAATTAAGATAACATCACTATGTATTTCATTATGGATCTTCTAAATACTTTTAAAGGACATACTACCATTTTAGTTATAGTTGATCACCTTATGAAGTCAACAAATTTCAATATTTTAATAGAAGATTTGTCACTATATCAACTTCCCACGATATACATAAAATAAGTGGTAAGACTGAATGTAGAACCAATTTCCATCATATTTTATTGAGATGTGATGTTTAACTTGAATTTTCAGAGAAGTACTCAACAATAATTGGATACAGAGATGAGATTCAGTATTACTTATCATCCTAATACAAATGGTCAATCTAAAAGGACTATTCAAACCCTGGAAGATATTTTTAGATCCTTCTTGATGGATTTGAGGGATTAGTGAGTGAGAATGGTGCCCCAATGGAGGAAGTCCCGCGAGAGACTAGCCCAGATAAGTTGCTGAGTGATTCCTATTATCATCCTATAGTAATCAAGGATAAAATGGGGAAGAAGGACCTTTATGGTCTTGGAAATGAGGTGCCACCTCAATGTCTTGCTCCAATTGATACTAACAGGGAAGCAAAATAGCCAGGCAGAGGATGTCTATCTGTGCCAGAGGGTAATTTGATTAGAGGAAATGATGGATTTCAAATGACGGATCATGTGCACATCAATGGAAGATGGGGAAATGTATCTGATAGTGACCAAGAAAATTTTAATGCTGTCTCCAAATAGTACTATATTGATATTGTGAAAGGTGGAAAAAATAAGGTGTCTACAAGTGACGGCGGTATGACTGTTCCACCAAGGAGAATGCTGAGGAAAGATTATTCTTACATGCCGAATCCGATGTCTACCAGATCATCCTCCAAGAGGGAGAATTGTCCCGGGGCTGCCTCTGGTTTGAAAAAGGGAATGCAATCCTCTAAGGATTTTATTTCTTTGGAAAATTTGAACTTGAGAAATAAATATGCCAAGATTATGAAGCACTATGAAATCTCAGAGTGGGAATCAGCTTCTATGGATGAAGCAGCTTATCATCAGTATAGTGACGGGTTTGATGTTTTCTAATATATTGTTGTTTTTCAGGTGTGTTTTACTCTTTTTCTTCACTTTTCCTTTATTTTAATAAATGATCATAGGTATTCCTCTGACTAATCTTTCGTTGTAATGGATTCCATTATATAATTCAAATGACACCATATAAGGATCGGTATGGGAACAGTTTTAGAACTCCAACATGTTGGGATATAGTCAGAGAGTGTAAGATTCTAGGTCTGGATATTTCTTATGAAATGTAAGAGGATATTAAAACCATTCAATGACATGCTAAAACTATAATTATTATATGAAATATCAAACATTATAATAATTAGTGAGATTTGTAGTTTGAAGTTAGGTACATTGTATTAAATCATATATATCACCATGAAAAATGGTTATGAGATGTGTGGAAAAGGTATAGTTGATCCCTAGATACAATATCCACTTTGAAATCCTCAATCTTATGGGGATGGTAGCTTATCTCCAAGAACTTCTATCAAACCCCTTACAATTTCACAATGAGTTCCATGTATAACTTCTAATGAAGTACATACATGATTCATCACATGTATGGAAATAAAAGGTTATACAACTAAAACTTGATATGTTTTATATGGAACAACTAATGGAAATCTTAAATAGTATATATAAATTATTATAATACAATACCACTTATCTATTTACATTTCTCTAGAGGAATCATAATATTGAGGAAGAAACATGGGAACCTGAATATGTAATGAGATAAAAGTAACCACATTTGTGTTTATCAAAGTAATGAATTTTCCAAGGAAGGATTATTTTAAAGTGGGTTGAATATAAAAAAAATAGTATATATTTTTATTTAAATAAAAAATATTTTCAATGACTTATGATACACAAAACACTAAAATAAAATGAACAATTCCTTACTTCATTATGTTCAAAAATTATAATACAAAATGAAATACATTATAAGAAAATTAAATGAAATATAATGAGTAAAATTACTAAAGGAATAAAAACTCAAATAAATAAAAATAATAAAAAGTTTAAATTCTCATCATCACAGGCATCCATGAATATCATGCCTCCAATAATATTGTTGGGAAAAATCCATCCTGCTGGTTAGTTAATGTTTTTGGATTGATCATGTTTGTTGAAAAATCTAGTTGATTGTGTTCTAGAGGATTTTACTTCTAAAAAATGTGGTTTGAATTTGACATAGTTTTTTTCTAAATTTTTCAGCATGAAATTGGGATTTGTTTTATGAATAAGTAAGGACTCCCACATAGAAAAATTAGTTGACCACATAGAACTTGAAGGAGTTCTCTATGGTTTTTTACAAAAGGAAACTTAACTGCATATGAGATTCACTATGAGAACTGTATAGAAAGTATGTGAAACCAAAAAGAAAAATAAGAAAAGGTATCATAGAAAAAAAAATAACCACAAGGGGTTTTTGTTTTTTGGGATAAAAATGGGTATTTTAGAGGATTTCATAGGGTGATTTATACACTATATGAACCATGTAGAGAGTTCAGTTTATGGTGAAGGATATTTCACAAAGGATTTAATAGTAATTGTGATTAGTAGGTGTTATATATTTATTTACCTATTTAAGGTACCCTAATAATTTAATTATTAAAAGAGCAGTATTGATTTGAAATAATCATCCCAATAATATTTCATCTATGTTTGAAGTGGGTTTGTGATAGAGGTGGTTTACACAGGATTTGAGTTCACAAAGGAAGATCAGTCCGCAAAAGAAGTTGAGTTCACAAAGGTTCTCTTTTTTGGGAAGCACTCTTATTATGCAGGGAAATCATTTCATGACGGGATTAAATTAATTCATGAAGGAACAAAAATATTTTGTGAAAGGGATCTCTATAAATAAATAATAACGTGGGGAAGTGGATTTCATCTATTGGGTGAAAATGGAACTTCATATAACACTTATATATGTATGAAACTATTCTAAGGTGATTTAAATCAAATGATGAATCTTCTGAAGGACTAGTGTGAAAACTTTAGTGGAGAGATCAGTTTGATTTTAGCTTCTGATTGATTATAAATTAGGAGGGATAGTGGGTCCTCTCTGAACCTTGAAACATCATTTTTTTTAGTGTATCTAGTGCATCAAAAAATTTCCTTTATATTCTCCTTGTACATATCCCAGTGAGGGTTAACCAAGTAAAATTATTTTTACTTTTTCTTATTTTACTTTCCATTTATTTTGTGCTTCAGGAAAGAGATAGAATAAAGTTTTGATTAACAATGATACAAGATCCAAATGGAAAGTTATTTTAATATGTCATACCATAATACCCCCTAGATTATTTAACATGTTTGGGCTAACAGATAAATATAGAAAGAATAAAAAAAATTAAAAATAGGATGAACATCTTAAAAAATAAATTAGATAATATAATGTATGGTTTTAGAGATTTATGAAAGTCTATATATAGAAATATAATATTATCATTATAAATATAGATATTATATGCATGATCTTAAGATATATTGTCATTGGATATGATTATATCCAATAGGTACAATGATTTTGGGTAACTATTAGTATCAAATTACAAATTATATAATATAATTACTAATTCTCGAATGAAATAAAAATATAATAATTAATTAAAATGCTTCATTACAAAAATATGATATTTTATTTGTTAAATATTATTATTATTATTATTATTATTGAAGACTAAGTGGTATTTGTCATGGCCGAGTGGTACTCGGTTGTGACCTCTATATCCTGGAGATCGAGATTCAAATATCTATGGAGGGAAAAAAATTAAGTTATTATGTCGGTACTGTATCTAAGGATTGTAATTGGGCACTATAGCAGTGTATTGTACTAGGTGCATTATAGCTCTAACTATAGTGGGGGATGTATCAGTACTACAATGATGTACTGTAACAATGGATATATCATGGTTCTATAGTAGGACACTTTTTAGTACTATAGAATCATCTTTGGTGGATTCATATTGGTTGGGGATGAACTTTTGGGTCTCTTTCTACCACTAGTAAATGAATTGAGGTCAATATTTTGGGGGATGTTGTCCTGGTCTATATAGAGGAAGTGGGTGTGTGTGTTTGGTCTGTTTGTGAGTCATACTTGTACTTGTAACACAAATTATAATGTATAATTATTAAATATTGATTTAATGTTTTTATAATATTAAGATAAATATTCTAATACAAATGAAATTTTAATGGGATGTGTTAAAAAGGGATATTTTTCAAAGAATTTTTTTCATAAGTGTAGTGTATTTTATCTTATTAAATTAAATTGATCACACTTAAAGTCTGATTCTAATAAATTATAATTTTTAAATTTATAAAAAATTATATTAACACTCATTTAATTAGTAATTAATATGAAATAATATTAAAAACACTTCATGTTTAAAAAACATATCTCAATAAAAACAATTGTTTTCTGTATATTTTATGTTTTCATTTAAAATTTAAATTAATAATTTTAAAAAAATTGAATTAGATTGAATTTTTTCTAAATTTGTAATCAGCACATTTAGATTATGTAAGAGGATTAATCTCGTTTTTTTGGAAAAAAATATGTTAGTGAGGTAAAAACAATATGGTGTCACGGTAAAGGTAAAACAATGTAATGTGATTAAATAATTTAGTAAATGACTAAAATATATATATAATTGTCTATATATTTTTTTATAATGTTACGAATTAATTATATCCATTTTTTCACTTTGGACCCACTTCTATATAAAATTACAACCTTACACCTTAGGGAATGGGTAGTTGCAAAAATGTCACTCAAAACTCACCTATAAAAGGTACCCTTATCTACCCTAATAATACACTCATTGAATTATTTTATCTCTTTAATAACTACCCATACTCCGTAAAATAAATCCTTAGTACATTTTTTTAACTTCTAGTCCCTATAAAAGGCTTAAATACTTCATTCTGAAGGAATCTGTTTTGAGGAGTGAATTCATCTAAGTATCTTGTTCTTCACGGTCATTTTAAATTATCTTACCATATAAAATATTTATAAAAATAATTCTCCACTATAATGATGTTATATTAATATAATTATTCTTCTATTAAAATTATATTACCAATATATACATTTATACTTCTACCCATACATTAGTACAGTATGTTTTTGCTTGGGTCAATTCAACCAACTACATAAATGATGCTATACTATCTTCACTATTTTCAACATGAATAAGTATCAAGAAAATATTAATATTGATATATGATAATAAATATTCACATATGTTATGAATATGATTTTGGAAGTTTAGCCCAAAAATTAATGTCCATTATAATATAACTTGGTGTTATCGATAAATTACGTGAATCATTCCAATCATGGATTCCATTCTCATAAAACATACCCGTATCTTTCATAAATTGAACATGGGAACAAATAAATCATTTTAAAAAAAATACTCCATTTTCATGAATAATATAGTAATATTTAACTTGTTATTAAGTAATTAGGATCAACATCTCAATTAAAAAACTTATACAAAACAATCAAAATTACTAATATCATATGATGAAAATAAAAAATACTAACTAATATATTCATAATAAATGATTGTAAATGAAGAGTATACAAGCAAAAAAAATATTAATTCTCTTCTTAAGTAAGTGGTTAATATGGTTATTTTTATTATACAGTAGGTTAAAACACTTTTTTGGAAGTTATAAGTAAAAGTATGGGTTTCTTTTCCAATCGCATTTTAAAATCAAGTTTTTTTATAACTAAATTATCATTAGGGAAAATTATATCTTATTTACATATAAAAACCTTTATTTTTTATTATACTATGGTTATTTTAGTGGTTTACCTATCTCCTTACCATTTCCACTCCCTTTGGTTCATAATTCAACTAAAATGATTCTTGTAAGTGGATCAGACCTTATATCCTCTTTTCAGTTAGGAATATTTCTACTCTATAACTGTGTTTTTAATATTATTTTATAGATGTACATATCCCAACTTATATTATTACTAAATTTCATTTTCTATTGACTTTAACTTTATTTTATATAAGTGTGAAATTAAAATTTTTAATGTTTTCCATATGGTTTTGTTATTTCACTATTTTATTTTGTTTTCTTTAGGAATATTCCTTAAAAAGACTTCATGGTTCATAAAATTAATTTTAAATTAATTTCTCATTATTTTTATAAAATCATTTATTTATAAGTTTTTTCCTTTTAATATAATACTTATTAAAAATGTAAAGGATATGTATTCTTATTTTCTGAATGGTTTGTTTATATCCTTATAAATTGTTTGTCATCTATGTCAATATATTTTAATGTTTATTCTGCTTCATTGGGTTTATGATCCAATGATATTATCCATCCTCTTTCTCTAGATGTATTATGATCATTTATTGTGGAAACTTTCATAAAACTTTTTTATTTCCCATGTGTTTAATAAGAAATGTTGGAATTATGATGGTTTTTCTTTATATATTGGGTGGTCTACGAATTATATATCACTCCAACATATTAAGTAAATATTTATATATAATGAGATTAAATAAAATGAAATGGATAGTGTATCCAATACATTATGTTTCAAGTAATGGAGAGTGAACCCAATACACTATGATAATATGTTCACTATGTGATGATGGTTGTGGAAGTCAGCCTAAACAAAAGAAATTATTTTTAATGATTATGAATATGTTATATTATTATTATGAAACATTTCTATTTTATGCCACATTTCTCTGTTATATTTCCCTAGATTATAATAATTTTCTCATTATTACACATTCACATGCCTCATTTCACATGTTATATCAAAAGTATTATGTTTGATCCATGTTTTACTCAATATTATTTCTTTATGTTATGTTCATGTACATTGATTATGTTCTGATACCCAAATTTTTATCTTATGTTCAATTATGATCATTGATTTATAAATCTTAGGTTGTCGCCTTTTCTGAGCATATGAGATCACCCTTTCATATGTTTACATTCCTGGGTAATGATGAAGTGTATTATGTATTATATTTATATAAGAAAATCATTTGTTATTATTATTTAGGGGAGATATTTAGGAGTGTTTTTAAATTAAGATAGTTATGTATCTAATCTATAAAGAGACTAAGCATTTAGGTTTTAGGGTGTAATTCAAAATGATATATAGTGAATATTGATGTAAAATGATGTTATATCTAAGTATGTTATGGTTGGTTTGTCTCATAATATCCCATGGTACCTAAATGTATTTGAAAATGTGATTATATGAATATTTATACTTATATATGATGATATTGATGGAAACACTTATAAATATTCATGTGTTTGATGGAGATCACAATAGATCACTTTATAGTTTGAGTATCATTAATGTTTTTCTAGAGGCCACTATTTTTTTACATTAATGAATTCAGAAATTTACTTTTATTGCCAATGTTTCATAATCATGTGGGGTTTCACTTTTTGGTTGACTAAATAAGGCTAGATTAAAACATAGATAGATTCTCTAAATGTGTTTTAGAGTTTATCCAAATGGAGTTTTGGATGAATATTCATAATATTTTGAATATTATTTGATTAACAACAAATTTCAAGATAATTATATAAGAAGTGTTTTGGGAGATATCGAAAATAATTTTCTGATATGGTTTCACAAATTATTTTATATAATACAGTATATGGTGAAATGGAACTAATTATACGAGGATTTAGTGAAAATGGGAGATTTTTGGAGATATTTCCTAAATCCCCTTTATTGAAGAGTACGATATATACATGTTGAATAGTATGAAAAATATAAACCTAAGTCATATTATATACCTAGTTCATGGGAATATAATAAATTATGTTATATTTATTACATACCACTACTTACTAAATGATAAGTATTGTAACTCAATAATATTCCAATATTCTTTATTACTTATAAAACATTTCATAAGATGAAATATATGGGAGAATTAAAGGTTGTATTTCAATGTTAACTACATGAAAAACAAAAGAATTAACTCATATGTTATGTAATGTATTAGTTAATGAATGATCACTAGATTAGTATCCTTGAGGGTTATAAAAGGAGTCATTCTTCATGAGATTGTGTTGATCTAAATTATTTGACCCCACCTAAATCCCAGTGGATTCTCTATACCCAAAACCTCTAAACTTATCATTATTTCTCATTATAAGATAATTGAATATAATGGAACAGATTTGAACCCTTCAAAAATGTTGTGATATTTATATCAACCCATGGATACACCATAGAGGGGGAATTATTTTGGATTCCAATTAGTGATCTTCATCAAACAACTATAATAGAGAGAGTAGTATAATCACTTTAGTGTATGTAATACACAATGTTATCCTTTTTAAAATTCATTCATGGATTTGGTTTCATGCATAGTTGATCTTGGGAATTTGGGTTTATTATTTTTTCACATTTAATAAGTGTTATTTGATCCTTAGAAGCCCATCAGAGTTATGATCTTACTTATAAGTGTTTTGAAGGAAGTATCTTGTGGTTGATGAAGTCCACTAGAAAAATGCATGTATGATTTTTCTATATATTAATGTGGGTGATTATCTTTCCAATAGGAGGGATAATAATGGGGTTTTAGGATTTTATCAAGGTTTTTAGCCTACTTTTATTGTTTTCATGTCATGTTATTTTTTTATATCATATTTATGAGCTCAAGGATAGATCCTTTTTCCTATTTATCTAGAAGTTATGCTAAAATATTTATGTTATAAATTTGAATATCTCTGAAAAAATATGATAAGTTTAACTTTTTTTTTATTTTGATATATAAATTTGTCTGTTTATTGAATAATAATTTTTTTATATATTTTTTTATTTTCAAGGAAGCTAATTATATAGTGGATTTTATCGTGAAGATGGGAAGTATTTTTTAAAAGGTAACTTTTTCAAAAAAAAAATATTTTGATGATTTTATTTATAATATGATTGTAAAAGGTAAGAATGGTTTTTACTAGGGTTTTAGTCACTATAATTTCTATAATTTCATGTGATTTTCATATTATATAGGTTTTATTAAGAGTTCTTTGGTGTTTGTTTTGTTTTTCTTTCAAATTTTGATATGTGTTTTGTTACTAAAATGGTTTCTCGGGATGTGTTTGTCTCATAAATTCTAGTCCATAAAATTAATATTATTGTAATAAATTTTTTCCCAAGAAATTTTGGTCCATAAAATTAATTTGGTTCAATAATTATGGTTTATAAGATTGATTTAATAATTTTTTTTCCAATAATATTAATTAATTACTACCAACCAACCACTCATTCATTAACCCTTATTTTCTCATGGAAAGAGTTGTAAAGGATTCAAGATGATAGAACCCACCATATATACAATAAACTTTCACTCCATGCATATAATAGAAAATACACCATCTAATCTCTCATGTAGAGTGTACTATGAATTTATTTTTTCATTCCTTAATCTTATATAATTTTTACAATAGCTGTATGTTAGTAATAATTTAATCCATTTCAAAGATCGATAAAAATTCAAAATAAGTTCACTATTTTTTATTTAAATTTTATTTTCATATTCAATTTTTTTAAAGGTGGAGGCACAAGGGCCCCTTATTATTAAAACATAAAAAAAATTACAAAGGAGGATTTACTAACCATTCCAAAAGACCCCAAAAACACAAGGGCGGAAAAAAGTGACTTCATGCACCTTGAGAACGAGTGCGCATGATATGACAAGAGGAGCTTCCACCCTAACCACGAGGATGAAGACCCCTATTTCCAGCGGTTACTAGCGTCCATGTCTCATATCCTTTATATGGAGGCCCAGTGTCAACATCCTCTTGCATCTCAACGGCTTCAGGCATTCCATCGCTAAGTTGTCTCTCATCATCACTACCTATAAATGCAAGCCGTGCAATCGCATTTTTTGTATTTACTTTCAGTTCAGTTCTCACCATGAAATCTTGAGCATGAACATGCGGCTTAGGAGCAGAACTTTTAAGAGTGCCATCCCCCTTTACAATAGGTGTTGGGGTAAAATGAATTGGCATACATTCCATTGGGCTGGAAATCTTAGCCTTATTCCCAGAAGATTGGGAATACATATCATCTGAGACCTGGATGAGAGAGTCCTACCTCAAACCAGGCTTTGTAGCCCTGCTCAACATTTCATTAGAACCCTCAATAGTGGTCTGGACAGTTTCCCCCACATGCAGATTAGATCCAACATACCTTTCGGATTGAATAACTTATTTACCAGTAATTGAAAAGGGAGCATAGTGATTTTGTGAAGCATTAGAGATCAGCAAACCCGAATCCTGCAGAGGTTTTGCAGGCAGGTTTTATATTCAATCATTTGTTATCATATCCATATATCCCTTATCTTATAATTTTGTCAATGGTTGGGTTCAGAATAAAACCCATTTGTATTTTTGGGTTTATAAATGATTTTTTTCCTTTTCTATCATCTTTTTCTGTTCTTTGTCTTCATATATTCAATTCAGAATATATTTTTGTTCACCCATCTATCTCTACTAAAATCAAATGGTTTAGAATTTATTATATGAATTAAATTATTTTCTTTTTTTTCATGGATTCATCCAAACATGTTTAATTATATTAATTTAAAAAAGAATACCACATGTTAAATAAATCTAAATTGAATTTATATAATAAATGTTAAACCATGATTTTTGAAATATGAGTTTAATTTGTTTAATAATAATTAATTTTAATATACTGATAGTGATTCCAATTTTCCCATGGTGTTTAAATTTATGATATTTAGTTTATTATATTAATTAATTTTTTTATTTTTTCAGTATTGTTCATATACATTCATTTCAAAATATTTGTTTATTATGTTATATATTCTCAATGGTTTGTGCAATTAAAAAAATAAAAAAAATTAATGTCTATAATCGTATCTATTTTAAATAAAAAAAATATTTAATATATATCAATAATTTTTAACTTAATAAAAAAATTATTTAACTGTGTCTTTTTATAAATTTTCTTAAATTAGGTTATCCCATAATATTTCTAATTAAATTAAATATATTTATATTCATCAAAATCATATTACATAACATATATACAAAATATAATAAAGTTTACCCTATGATAATTTTAATTATATTTTCATTAGCTGAAATATTGAATTTAGTTTTCATAATTTATCTAGAGGGATTATGAATATAATATTTAATATTTTTTCATATTATTTATGAAATTATCAATTTATAATTCATTATATTATTAATTTTATTGTAATTGATAATTCAGATTTAATTTTATGAATCTATTAAATATAAAATTTCACCCACATACAATTTTATATTTGTTAGATTTATTTTATGTAACATACTAAAAATGTGTCATTGTCTTAGGGAGAACTAAGAATAAACTAACCTTAAGTACATCCTCTAGACACTAAAGGATAGAAATAAATGTCAAGGATATATGATATTAATGGGGGATGACTTACCCTTCTATAAAACCCAACATGAAACACACAAACCATAACGGTATAAAATAAATATGATTCATGATAGAAAATAAACCAATCTCAGATGAATATAACATGAACATAAACAATTATCATAGCCACATTAGGTAACAAAATACTCAAATAATAATACAACACCAAAACTCAATGGAAGGAAAAAGTAGCAACATGTAACGCTCCCATACTCCACAAGAATTCTACCTCTAAGATCCAAGTTCTACACATAAGGACCACAATAGAATTGTACTCCTATAAAAAGGTAAGAATTCCCCCATTACCTACATCATTTCAAATGAATACTACATAACGTACAAAGATGCATATACAAAGGGTGACTATACAAAAACCAATAAGTAATCCAAAAAATACATACCACACACATCACTTAAACAAGAACATGTTAGCTCATATTTATATAAAATAGGATATAATCATAATACATCAAATAATAAAAAACATATTGTTTAAGTAATTCACCCCAAAAATCATTTTCTTTTAAAAAACATCATTTCCCAAGGAAACCCGCACCATAACTCACATAACCATTCCATGTAAACCCTCCTATATGGTATTAATACTACTTATACAAATGCATTACCCACCTAGTTTATCAAGTGAGAAATATGAACTCACGAGTAGAAACTCATTCTTCATAACACAAGTCATCAGTTAGGGATATAATCCAACGTTCTTTCAATTCAGCATGACAGCCCAAGTAAAAATCAAAAATTCCAAGTTATACACATAATTAACACACAAACCCATACCCATTCCAATTATACACCCCTAAAAACATTATTTGAAACCATATCACCATTTTATAACCAATCCAAGTCCAATACATTTCAAGATCATAATTTTTGAAACCAAATAATCAAATTTTCATTTTATCAAACTTTTTGTGAGTTACACCTACAACCTATCTAAACCAATTTTTCACCAAGTGATTATTCAACCAAGGTCTTTATAAATCATTTATCAACCAAAAATAAAAGTATTAAATTTAATAAACAATAATATTTCAAGTTCTAAATAAATGTAGATTGAGAGAGAAGCCACAAACATGAATCCCAATTGCTGATATGAAATCACACCACACCTTCATAGATCTAGTATCTCACAACCATACCTTAGTATATCCTAATGAAAAATCCATAAAAACAAATCCAAAACCAAATATTTGGTATGGAATCCCCAGTTTAGGGTTCTACCCAAGAGAAAAGATGAAGAGGGAGGATTAAGAGAAAAGGGTACATTTCCTTCAATCTCTAGGTCAAATGATCCAATAATACATGAGATATAGCTCTAGATTGAATAGGACAATTAAAATCCCATGAAGAAAACATTTTTTTAGAGCCCTATCCTTAGGAGGAAAATGATTTTTTTTAAGAGAAATCAGGATTAAAATCCAATTTTCAAAATTATTTTAATGATGCATATAGTTTGGTCATATAATTTGGAAAACCATACACCAACTATGTTGGTGTTAATCAATGAAAAATAGGGATACACTTTTTAATCACATGGTTTGAAAAAATACTCACCAAAAATTTTAATTTTAACTGACCAAAAAAATTGATTATACAAAGCTACCACATAATTTGTTTGAACTATGTATCAACTGTTCACCATCCCATAAACACTCATCACTCTTGTATTTTTTTCCTAGAAAATCTATATAGTTTCTTTTAACCATACACTGACTATGATCCCTGAAAAATCCCTTCAAATTCTCGAAAACCCCTCCAAAATATCCATAAATTCACCCAAACCCTTCCATAATGTAAAAATACACTATGAAACAATAAAATACCTCAAACTAAGGGTGTTACATTCATATTAAAATTCAGATTTCCATCCTCATAAATCGAAAGGTTGGTTTGTTGGACACATATTGACCTACTAACCTAGAATAACATTATCCCTTAATTTCTTACAAACCCAATGATTCTACCACACCAGACATACCAAAGATATGTTTCATTGTAGAAAGATCTTATTATGACCATCCCAAGATACGATGCATACTGATAACCAAATGGAATAACTGGATCAATAGAAAAAAGATATCAAACAATTACACAAAAACTATTAAACCTTGTTCTGACTATAAGGATATATGATAATTTCATTCATTGACTTGAATCTAAAATGTAATGCTTACCAAAAAATTCCAATAATATATTTAACAATATCTAATTATCCAAGTCATTTAAGAGATAACTTCCCTTGCTTACCCAGATGATAACTCACTAATCATGAATATACCCACAATAAACAATGATATATTTCACTATTAAGATAATGGAAAAAATGATAGTAAAAATAAGGTATTTACCAACTAAAATCCTTATCCATGATTCTCAACACTAGTCAAAATCTTCATATCTTGTCATAAAAGTCTCAACCCAAGGTAAGGAATTATCTAAACCTCCACCTGAATAGTGGTGTTTGACATAGCGGGCTGTAAAATTCTCCAATTAGAACCATATAAAGCATTTTCATGTAACCCACAACGTAAAATTGTGGTCTATATTGGACATGATGGAAATTAGTACATCATGTAACTAAATCACTTATGAAATATACATTCATGCCAAATTTTTCACAAATTTTATCCCCCTAAATTGGAATGAAAATCACTGACTTAATGAGTTGTCCAACTACCACCTCTATGACATCATGTTTCTAAAGACATGATAGTGGTAAAGTCTATGATAATTTACTCTACCTACTCTAATGTTATAGTTAATAGTTTCAACATTCCCATTGGTTTTGTATTCCATTAAAAAACTTATGTGATATCCCGATAACTAAATAGAAAATCCACTTGAAATTATCTTGGCCTAAGGAGGAACCAGAATTCGATCCTAAAACATAAGAGAGAAATTATATTCTATACCCACCCCTTGAAATTTCCCCATCATTAAGGTTAAACATAATAGTAACGCTTTCAGAATTCTACTACTAAAATCCTATTATTTGGTCACACAATCCTGTAATGAGAATCACCAAATATAAAACTAAAAAATGTGCTAATTTTTTCAACCCAAGTTCATTCTTGCAATTTAACCCATGAATAATCCATGATCCAATATTTCACTAACCTGTCACCTAGAGACTTGTCAGTTAATCCATCCACTACCCAATTGGTCGTGCACTGTTAGACCTCGTAAGAGTATTCCTCAGTAAGACCATACATGAGAGGACATGAACAAGGAACTATAATTAACCCACTAAACATATATGGTAATAGTCCTTGAGGTTTTTAGAAATGATACCAATTTGTTGTGCTAAGAAAACATCCCATACATTGCTAAATCCTAAGACATAGAAATTTACTCACATATACCCTAGAAAATTTAACATGATAAAATCAGTCCTAATACTACTCATAATGAACTACACCGAACATTAAAATTTAACCCATGTTGGATCTTGAGAAGGAATGTGATCCTTATTTACCAATTACCCCAAACTAGACTATCAATTTCAAGAGTTGAGTTAGCCATAGAAAAGAGATGGTTCATAAAATTATCAGTGGATCCTACCCAAATCATGTCCCAACCCCATTTAAAATATGAAAACACCCATCTGAATATGTGAGAGTAATTTTCCACATGTATTAATCAAAATTACATTAAACGGTTGTAACACCGTATTCCCCAGATCACTCGAAAAATACTTCTAAGATAGAGAATCCCATCAATCCTAGACTGTGTAAATGGTAATTTAGCAAGGTGACTCATATTAATCATAAAAAAATCATTACCCATCAGGTTTCATGATTCCCATCCAATGAAACATCATTTTTAACACCCCATGATTTTTAAAAAAGAAAACAATGTTCGATAGTCTATGTAATGCATAACAAAGAACCCAAACAAACAATGATTATTTAAATGTGGCTATTTTAACCATTACATTAAATTTTTATATATGAGTAGGATTAAATATTTATTAAATATATATATATATCCTATTTATATTGATAAATTCTTATTAAATAATCAATCAATTGTTGGGAATGTCTTTTCGTTCATCAAAATATGTTTTCTTTAAAAAAGATTTTTATTTCTTTTTTAAAAAATAATTATTATTTTAAAGAAAAATTAGAAAATATATTTGATAAAAAAACTCCATTTTTTATATCATAATATCAAGATTAACATTGGCGGAATTTTTTGGATTTTTGGAAATTATAGATTTTTCAGTGAATTATGAAAATAGCATTTTTAAGTACAATTATCATTTATGTTGATAAATTAGCTAATATAAAAGTACTAATATTATTTTAATTTTATTTAGAGGTAAAAAATGTATTATTTAGTTATATTTAATTCATTTAATTAATTTGAATCATCTTTATATGATATTTTAGTATATGTTCTTTTTAGGTTGTAAAATGAAATTTCCAAAAAATAGTTTTAAAATGCCTATGATTCCCCATTATAATTAATTAAACCCTAATGATAATTTATTTAAATTAAATTCTTAGATTCTATATCTATAAATGTGAATTTAAATTCATATAATTAATATTACAAGTTATAATTTGAATGTAAAATCATCATTTCCCTAAAAAATTTGTTTCTCAAAAAACTACTTTCCATCATGATTGTGGGTTTTTTATTAAATAAAATTTTTCCACCTATGTGAATTTATTTTGATAAAATTTATTCCATATTTGGAATCATCATAATTAATATTAGTTAATAGGTTTGACTTAATTTTTTAACAACATGAATAGAAATAGTAGAAAATATTTACAACCATCATAAAAAGGAAAATACGTTAATTAAGGGTAAAAATAATTTAACAAAGACTATAAAAAAATTAAATCTAATAGTATGAATATTTATATTTCCATATTATTAGAATTATGATTATATTTGGTTTTTATTATTTTTACTTTATAAATTATTAAAAAATAAATTTGATAATAAATATATTCTAATAAGATAAAATATAAATTATATTTTTAAGTAATATGAAACTTTAATTAAGACATTCCTTTTGATGAATTAATGGTTCAAAAAACCGTTATTGTAAAAAACCACATTATTACTCAATAAATTTCATTTCTATTTTAAAGGTTAACATTCATATTTTTAGAAAATTATTTTTTTAAAATAAATATTATTTTTGGAATAAGAACATCTAAATTATCCAATGGTGAATTTTTCATAATTTTTTGACAGAGAAGAATTTTTTGGTAAAAATTAGATACTATATAAATACATTCTGTGTATTTTGACATCATAATGACTAAAAAATATATAATAAATAAAATAAATGGTATCTGTGAAAAAATATATGTTCCCCATTTAAAATAATGTAATTTTAATTTTATTTTAATAATTTTATAAAGACTATATGAATCATCCAAAACCAATAATATATTTTAAGGTTTTAAAATCATTTATTTAAGTACATTACTCACTTACACTTCACCAATGGTAATATTTTAATATGTTTGGCCCTTTTCCTAATAAAATAATGAAAACCAATCCCTTTTTTATAAACTATGGGAAAACCCATGGTAAGGTTTTTGGTATTTATTAATTTATTATATAGAGTCCAAAACCTAAGTTTGAGAAATAATAAAGAATTCCCCGCTCATTTCCTCTATAAACTCACCCAGTAGCACATTTATCGTTACTAAAAAATCATGGATCGTGTGCTTAACCATAATTACTCTACCTATAGTCCTAAAAAGGTTCCCCAAATCTCTTAAGAAGCTTCTCCAAAGAATTTGGAGTCACATTCTTAAGGTAAAGGATCTTTCACCCTTCTTTTTATCAAGCACCTATTTTATGTTATGTCTCTTAATTTTAATTTTTTAATGTTGTTATATGTTCTTACATATACCCCTTACTATAAATTATATTTATAAATTATGATAGATGTATTTCACTCTCATTAATCCTTCCCATGAACCTTTATGTACACCCGTTACAATGCAAAAACTTAGTAAGGGGTTTCTCTCTTCTCATTTCCATTCAAGCACCTTCTTTGTAATTTTCCTTCTGAATCCCATTTAGTTATGTTGTAATGTTTTTATAATGATACCTATTCTATATAATTTATTCTCAAATAATTATATACCATCTATACCCTCTCATAATATCATTTACCTATGCAGTTAAAATGCCAAAATTTAGTAAGGGATCTCCCACCCTCCTCCTTTTTATCAAAAACCTCTTATGTTATTTCTCTTAATTTTAATTTTTTTCATGTTGGTATATGTTCTTCCATATCCCCATTACTATCCATTTTACGTCTAAATTATGGGATACCCATTTAAATCTCATTAACCCCTTCCATGAAACTTTATTTACTCCCATTACCATACCAAAATTTAGTATGGGATCCTCTCCTTCTCCAAGTTATTTAAGTTTCATCATTATCTTATATCCTTTATATAAAATTTATAATGATGGGATATATTCTTCCATATCCCCATTAATATCCATTTTATTTCTAAATTATCAGATATCCCTTTCACTCTCATTAATCTTTTCCATGAATATAGCAACCAAGATTTTTCTTACATTACTATTACATAATTATAAAGATAAACAACATAATATTATTACACATAGAGGATCCAAAGGTTTAGTGTCTTGGGAAAACTGGGATCATACATAATATTTACAATATCAAACATAATCATTTATTTAATTCCTTCTTCTCAAGCTTCATATTAGCACTTGACCTCTCCTGAGTACATGTATTCACCTAAGGATATACATCAAAAAGGGGTGAGATAAATTCCCAATAAGAGGATAGATGTGAACAATATAACAATGGGTGATCATAATCATAACATAGGCAAAAGATCATGAACATGAGAGGAAGCATTAATAAAATACTTGAAATGTGGCAATGCATAAAAATTAAACATCATGTATTAGTGGTTAACTACCACACATAATTGTGAAAAAAACTAGAATCTTGTTCTCACATATTTTATCTTTAACTCTTGAGATTCATCACTTTACCCAATGCATTGGAGAAATGTATAATTCTGGGCACACCCGTGACATTCAAACATTCTTATTGTGCTATATAATTCTGGGCGCATCCGTCAAATCATAACATAATCATTATCATACATGCCACATAGAACATATAAAAAATGAACATAAATAACCCATGGAATGGAAATTGGTTTCATATCATAAGAACACATTCATAAGCTTTGTGTCACCAAAATAAAGTGGGAATAACATACATGATACAATAACCATCAACCTTGAGTGAGAAATAAAAGGTGTGATTATGAAAGAATATTTCCTTTGGAAAACATTAATTTGACATAACATCTATTGGAAAACATATATATCCCAGAAAAGTTAAGATAATGATGAAAAAATTATTTTTCAGGAGTGACCATACCAAAAATGGATTAAAAGAGGGAGAACTCGAAGAAAGAAAGTTGGGTTCAAGAATTTCCCCTTACATTGTATCATAAAACTTTCTTCACTTTAATGTCCTATATAAAAATATTATATTAATTAATTATCAATTCTATAACCTTTTGTACATGACTATGGTTAATTATGGTTTCATTAAGTTATTTTATGGGCCTTTGTATGAGTTATGGAGTTTAAAAACATTGTTTGGGAATGCTCATTTTTAGGGTTTTCTTGAGCGGTTAACTTGTATTCATAAATGAAATTTAGTGTATAATTTATTATATTATATACCATATGGATGAATCATTATATAGGATCTTAATTATGATCGTTTGGGTTAATTCGGTGGTTTTTCATTCACAACAAACTTGTTTCATTTAATTATTTAGTAATATGTACATAAGTTAGTTCCAGAATATTAAATAGGATATAATACGTATTACATATTCTGATTCAACCATAAAATGTAACGCCCTAACCCCAGCTACCCAGAGCCAGTGCATTACTTCGTAACATTGGCATGATCACAAAAGATCAAGTCTCGAAAGACCGATTAGTTTAGTAGCCTTGGAAACACTAGATACATTCATAAATGTTACATTACATCACAAAGTGAAAAACTATAATAACATAGTCTCCATAGTCCACACTTCTATCCTCTTCGGACTATCCCTACAGGTCATTCATAAAATACTTCTTCACATCCTGGAAAATATTAAAACATTGAAAGGGGTGAGCTCAGATGCTCAGTAAGGATAACAATATTGCGGAAGCTTTCATAAATAAACATTAACATTTAAGGCAATGTATAACTAAAACAAAATCCTTTTAAACATGAACTTCAACATAATATGGAAAAAGTAAAATGAGATAATTCCATTCACTTCTTCACATGGATATTCTACTTGTCGAATAATCACATGCAATATCAATAACCACTTTCATAATGAGGGAATGTATAATGCCAGACATTCTGAAACATTTTGTCAAGGCCTCGGCCAAGACGTCTAAAATGATTAAGGCCTCGGCCAAAACCATAAATCAAATTGGGAAAGGTCCTCGGCCAATTCCACGTCTAGATGTCTCATGAGACCTACCGATGCATCGAGGAGCTATAGCGGGCTCCACCCGTCACTTATTAAGTCCAATACATTCCTCATATGAATAGGTTTAAACATATCATAAACCATAACATAATCGTATCACATAAAACATGCATAAAAGAAACATAAAATTTCCACATTTCAATCACAAGATATCAATACAACACATTTATATAATAAAACCTCTTTCAAAACCATTTTCAATACCAAAATAAAAGAAAATTAAAACTTTGTATTTATTTTTCATCAAAAAAAATGATGGATTGTAGAGGAAGATGAAACTCAAATAATGGTCACGGCGGCGGAGAAGTCATTGTCGCCGCATATGTACGGAAAGAAAAACATTCCCTTTTTGTCTTTTAGTAAAATGCTTCATATAAAAAGATTCCTTTTGAATAAACATAAAAGTCAAAGGGGTTTATACACTGTATAAAAGAAATTTGTGTATAAAACAAAATATGCCTCAATGAATGGAGATTGAGACGAAGTCCCTTAAAAAGATCATTTTTAAATAAAATATATCTATTATTTGTATTCACTATATGTACACATAAAGAAAGTATAAATACAATATACAACATAATAATATCATGACATAATTTGAAAGTAGGAGATTAACCCAAAGAATGGAAGTTGGGGTAAGAAGTTCCCTTACCTCGTGTCTAACTTGACTCAACCGTTCTTTAACCTCCTGAATAATAAACTAGAGTTAATATATAGCTTATTAAGAACCATTTTTAATTTCATTATCCTTTTTATATCACTTATTACAATGTTATGAACATTATGTAATTATTTAAGTTAATAACGGTCGTTTTGTCGATCTTTGGTACTTGAGTCAACAATAAACTTCTTATAATTACAAGTTGTTTATGTGGTAGAATATCCATTATCTCCAGAATTATATTCATGATTTAGATGTCATATATATCATATATATCCAGTATATTCATTCATTTATAATATTACGTAACATTTAGAGGTAAGAAATGAAATGCACCGTTCATGGAGACGGTAAGCCGTACGTACGCATGAACGCTACTTTCATTTCTATTTCGTTTTTAATGGAATGAAATCATAATGATATAAATGTATAATATAATTCCAGTATAATATAGTGTATAATACCATTTACTCCATCCTTTATACATCCCACATATGGCATTAACGATTCAAATCACTTTGAGGGGGAGGTAGTCCGCACTTCCTAAAATGAAATTATCGCGTTTTACCCATAATGGAAATCATAAAGTATGCCATAAATGAGAAATACAGAAGAATAAGTAAAACATAAACATATCATATATCATATATAAAAATAGTGACATCTTAATGGCCACCTTTGAAGGTGTTATATGAGTGTTGAACAATCATCGTTTCGTGAGGCAGAAATTCTCCATCCACAGAAACCGTATGTTCTTTAACCATTAGATGTATGTGTGTGTAAGTGTAGCTCGAATCCTTCTTATAACAACATCCTAGTATATTTAGTATACTGGTGTTGTTACAAAAGAAATGAATAAAAAGATTTTAGAGGGTTGGAGAAGAAAAATAAAACAAAACAACATTAGAGAAGACATTACCTCAAAATCGAGTAACTCTTTTTGATTTGAGCCAAAGGCTTCCTTGGGAAGAGTTCTGACCAAAGTGAGGCTTCTAGGAGTAAGGTAGGAATTTTGGGAGAGTATTTGGGCAGAGTTTGGCCGAGCCAAATGGCTTGAAAGTGTAAATTATGTGGGAGAGGTGGGGGCCTTTTATAAGTGGAGAGGAGGGGCTCTTTTGGAAAGATTGAAATGTTACATTATTACACAATGATTTTCGGATTCTAAAGGTCCCAAACTTATATAATTCGTGGATAAGGTGATAAGGGTTCGAAATATACCCATCCAATAGGCTTTGGAAAAGTTTAAGCCTTGTATTTTGCATTATCTTCTCATTTTATTTAAATCGTTAAATAATGAGGTCATCGCTGCATCATAATTATGTCATAAATAATTTAATTTATTTAATGTCTAAAAATTATAAAAAAAATACTATGATGTAGGAAATCTTTTTATATTTCTAATGAATATTTATAGTCAAAATTTGGACTTGTGTAACCCCACTTAAAAACTATTTTAGTAAAACAACTCATGTTTGTGTCAATTTAATTTTAACATTAAATAAATATATATTAATGTCATTTTCCAACTAAAGTGGCTCCATGGGGTCCCAAAGTTGACCCATGGGTTGTCTTGGTCGGCCATGACTCATCAAATAGGATTAGGACAAGTTTCATGCTCATCTCATATTATTAAAACATTATTTTTACCTTAAACTACACTAATTACCTCTAATCGCGATTAAGAACTTAAAAGTTACTATTCACCAAAAAATTATTTTGATATCATTGAACCACATTTTACTTCTTAATGACAACCATTTATGTCGGATTTTTGAAAATCAAATCACATAAGTGGTAATATTTCATTTAAACAAAAAAATCAGTTATTTAACTACCACTTAGTGGTTTCACTATTCATCAAAAATTGAAGTTTTTCAGAACAATGCCAAAATTTCACCCTAAGCTATAATTGATATTCCGAATTCAAAAATGATGGCTATTTTACAAAATTTCAAACATATAAGTTTCATTAATTAATTTTATAATTAATTCCCGCTGTTACAACAAATAGCATGTTTTTAAGAAACAATTTATATCAAAAGATTGGCAATTGTTTATGTCCAATTTCAATGTTAAATTAATTCTAATGACCACCTTTGGATAAAATGGTAAAAATATATTCTAATTATACTTTAAAACCACTAAATAGTATAATTTATCACTATAAATTATTTTGATTAAAAAATTTGTTTTAAGTAATTTTCACTATTCATAAAAATTGGAAGTTCTCAGAAAATTACAAAAAATTCAACTTTGGATAATTTCGATATTACGAATAAAAAAATGAAGTCCATTTTGAAATATAAAATTTATATAATTTTAAAAAGTGGTTATTACTATTCATAACGGCTACTTTGATTAGTCGCGGTGTTTTAGAACTCGAAGTTGCGTACAATGCAAGCTATTGCATTATTGAATGAGAAGTGTATCGTGGAAGCTCGGGGTGTTACATTATCCCCTCCTTCAATAAATTGCGTCCTCGCAATTTGAAATTTTTCTTTGAAAATAAAAGGTTGAAAAGAGAAAATACCTTTGTGGAAAACCCACATCGGAAATAAGATTAATAAAATTTAGCCTTAATAAGAGGGAAAGGGAAATGAAAAAGTCACCACCCAATTATGATCTCGATTAGGAGAACATTGGTGGAAATTAGAGACATATAATTAGAGGAAAAATGTAAATATTTGTAGGGAGTGATTGAGGTCATCAATCACAATCAACTGTCAAATTGAGGGCCTCAAAGCC
Source organism: Viscum album (assembly GCA_963277665.1). Classification (NCBI taxonomy): domain Eukaryota; kingdom Viridiplantae; phylum Streptophyta; class Magnoliopsida; order Santalales; family Viscaceae; genus Viscum; species Viscum album. Next base: position 1,527,049,899 of record OY728120.1, on the reverse strand, counting down.
TTCAATCTATGTTGATTTAAAATATCATCATTTCCACAAGACATAAGGTATTAGGATAACACATTTTTTTGTTTTAATATCCCTTTAATAAAGTTTAAGAATTAATTTATTCATTGAATAAGAGATAGGTATAAATATATTTATGTTTGACAATTAGAGTTTCAACCTTCAACTCATCTTTCACTCAAAAAGATAATAAAACTCAAAAATATTATACTTATCCTAATTGTATAAGGTTCCAAATGTTAACACATAACATTTAGATTAGTAAAATTATTTTGTAATAACCAGGGACTTCCTGTAGGCTAGTGGTTGGAAATAAAGGCATGTCGCACTATGATTGTGGGTTCGATTCCTGCAGCTTTGTCCGACGCGACGGGTTATGCTCCACCCTGCAGGTTGTCCTTTTTCCTAAAACTATAGTATCATAATATTCCAAAAATAATCTTCATAAATTTTTTAACCTTAAACAATACTATCCAAAGATTAACTTAATCCACTCCAACCTTTATAGTTATCCAAAATACCTCTGTCCAGACTTTCTCTAAAAGGTCTCTTAATTCCAAAATCAATTTATCAGATTCCCCAAACAAAGTAAAGATTCTCTTATTGTCACATACTAAAAATATAATTACCTTCATCATATTAAAACCTTACTAAAATCAACAAGTACTTCAGTAGAATCCTTATATATATATCACATTATTCTAATAACCAGAATATAATCCATGAGTCCAAAATCACCAATACATTAGTTATTCTGCTTCAACTGTAGTAATAGAATAAGATTGTCCTTGATCCCTTGGCCTTTTCTGAGGTAAGTTTCCCTAACACTTAGGACATTCATTTGCATAATGACCCATTTCTCTACAATTGTAGCATTCAACTTTGATAGCCTCTTTCTTTCCCTTGCAATCACGATCCTGGTGACCCTTTTCTCCACATTTATAACAAACTCCCATTCCTTTTAGGCAAGTACCAGGGTGATTCTTCCCACAATTATCACATAATGGAAAATCCTTCTTTCCCTTTTTTCCCTTTATCTGTCTCTTGTTCCACCATTCTCTTCTTCTCTTGCTTTACTTTGTTGTCATAAGACTTAGAGAATTCCTTTTCTGTCTTGATAGCACACGAGACAACATCTTCGTATGATGAGAAGGATTGTGATACCAAATCTCAGCGGAGAAATGGTTTTAACCCATCAAAGAAACGATCAATCTTACTCCTTGGGTTACGTATATAATCGGCAGCATGCCTCGCTAACCTTGTAAAGTTAGCCTCATAATTTGCGACATTCTCATCCTCCTTCTGCCTCAGACTCAGAAATTGCCTTTCCATATCTGCTCGATGGTCACGAGGAAAGTATTTTTCTAAGAAAAGCTCTTTGAACTCCCTCCATTCCATATTCGATACGTCATCATCTTCCTTTGTGTTTTGAATCAGCGACCACCACTGATCGGCATCTCCAGTGAGGTGGTAAACTGCCATGACAACCTTCTCCCTTTCGCTACTCCCCAAGGGATGGAATATTTTCTCTAAGGAGTTTATCCATTGCTCGGCTAATATAGGATTTGTACTCCCATTGAAGGTTGGTGGTTGTTTCCTCATGAAACGATCTAGCATTGATCCTCCACGTTGCGGATCAGGGTGCTCCATACGAGTAAGGTTATTATTCATAACCTGAGTGAGTTGTCCCAGTATGGTAATAAGTTGATCAGCACCAGTTGTATCTCCAGATCCACAATAATTATCTTGAGCAGGAGGGCAATCCCTACACGGAGTGCGTGCATTGATACGGTTTCCATTCTTTCCACTAGGCGCCATTTCTAAACAATGGCATAAACTAGATTAGTTTATGAATTAAAATACATAATTCCATATTTGTAAAACACTTTACATAAATTGAACTATTTATGGATATAATCCATAATCATAAAAAAAAAATTCTTTGAGGAAGTATATACTCAAAACCCTTCATAGTGGTTTGTAAATAAAATGATAATTATCCTAAGCATATCCCCCTGGAGTGTCGTAACCAAGAGTGAAGCAAGGCTCGTTGTCGTGCACCAGTTCCCGTTCGAGTCTAGCTCAAAGCGGTGTTTTATGGTTTTACCCCTAGGTACATTTGTGCCAGAGCCGCCTCTACCTGCTCGTATCCGGACAGGGATGTATTGCTCGGAAAAATCACAACATCTCTACAATACCAAAATTCTAGGAAGTTCTTCTATATTAATCCTCAAAGTCTATCTTCGGGCTATGTGCTCTAATCAGAGTTTATCTAAATCTAGCTTCCAAGGTTAGTAGTAAACTGCCTCTGATACCAACTGTAACGCCCCGACCCCAGCTACCCAGAGCCGGTGCATTACTTCGTAACATTGGCATGATCACAAAAGATCAAGTCTCAAAAGACCGATTAGTTTAGTAGCCTTGGAAACACTAGATACATTCATACATGTTACATTACATCACAAAGTGAAAAACTATAATAACATAGTCTCCATAGTCCACACTTCTATCCTCTTCGGACTATCCCTGCAGGTCATTCATAAAATACATCTTCACATCCTAGAAAATATTAAAACATTGAAAGGGGTGAGCTCATATGCTCAGTAAGGATAACAATATTGCGGAAGCTTTCATAAATAAACATTAACATTTAAGGCAATGTATAACTAAAACAAAAGCCTTTTAAACATGAACTTCAACATAATATGGCAAAAGTAAAATGAGATAATTCCATTCACTTCTTCACATGGATATTCTACTGGTCGAATAATCACATGAAATATCAATAACCACTTTCATAATGAGGGAATGTATAATGCCAGACATTCTGAAACATTTTGTCAAGGCCTCGGCCAAGATGTCTAAAATGATTAAGGCCTCGGCCAAAACCATAAATCAAATTGGGAAAGGGCCTCGGCCAATTCCACGTCTAGATGTCTCATGAGACCTACCGATGCATCGAGGAGCTATAGCGGGCTCCACCCGTCACTTATTAAGTCCAATACATTCCTCATATGAATAGGTTTAAACATATCATAAACCATAACATAATCGTATCACATAAAACATGCATAAAAGAAACATAACATTTCCACATTTCAATCACAAGATATCAATACAACACATTTATATAATAAAAACGCTTTCAAAACCATTTTCAATACCAAAATAAAAGAAAGTTAAAACTTTGTATTTATTTTTCATCAAAAAAAATGATGGCTTGTAGAGGAAGCCGAAACTCAAATAATGGTCACGGCGGCGGAGAAGTCGTTGTCTCCGCATATGTACGGAAAGAAAAACATTCCCTTTTCTTTGTTTAGTAAAACGCTTCGTATAAAAAGATTCCTTTTGAATAAACGTAAAAGTCAAAGGGGTTTATACACTGTATAAAAGAAATTTTTGTATAAAACAAAATATGCCTCAATGAATGGAGATTGAGACGAAGTCCCTTAAAAAGATCATTTTTAAATAAAATATATCTATTATGTGTATTCACTATATGTACACATAAATAAAGTATAAATACAATATAAAACATAATAATATCATGACATAATTTGAAAGTAGGAGATTAACCCAAAGAATGGAAGTTGGGTTAAGAAGTTCCCTTACCTCGTGTCTGACTTGACTCAACCGTTCTTTAACCTCCTGAATAATAAACTAGAGTTAATATATACCTTATTAAGAACCATTTTTAATTTCATTATCTTTTTTATATCACTTATTACAATGTTATGAACATTATGTAATTATTTAAGTTAATAACGGTCGTTTTGTCGATCTTTGGTACTTGAGTCAACAATAAACTTCTTATAATTACAAGTTGTTTATGTGGTAGAATATCCATTATCTCCAGAATTATATTCATGATTTAGATGTCATATATATCATATATATCCAGTATATTCATTCATTTATAATATTACGTAACATTTAGAGGTAAGAAATGAAATGCACCGTTCATGGAGACGGTAAGTCGTACGTACGCATGAACGCTACTTTCATTTCTATTTCGTATTTAATGGAATGAAATCATAATGATATAAATGTATAATATAATTCCAGTATAATATAGTGTATAATACCATTTACTCCATCCTTTATACATCCCACATATGGCATTAACGATTCAAATCACTTTGAGGGGGCGGTAGTCCGCACTTCCTAAAATGAAATTATCGCGTTTTACCCACAATGGAAATCATAAAGTATGCCATAAATGAGAAATACAGAAGCATAATTAAAACATAAACATATTATATATCATATATAAAAATAATGACATCTTAATGGCCACCTTTGAAGGTGTTATATGAGTTTTGAACAATCATCGTTTCGTGAGGCAGAAATTCGCCATCCACAGAAACCGTATGTTCTTTAACCATTAGATGTATGTGTGTGTAAGTGTAGCTCTAATACTTCTTATAAAAACATCCTAGTATATTGAGGATACTGGTGTTGTTACAAAAGAAATGAATAAAAAGATTTTAGAGGGTTGGAGAATAAAAATAAAACAAAACAACATTAGAGAAGACATTACCTCAAAATCGGGTAACTCTTTTTGATTTGAGCCAAAGGCTTCCTTGGGAAGCTTTCTGCCCAAAGTGAGGCTTCTAGGAGTAAGGTAGTAATGTTTGGAGGGTATTTGGGCAGAGGTTGGCCGAGCCAAATGGCTGAAAGTGTAAATGAGGTGGGAGAGGTGGGGGTCTTTTATAAGTGGAGAGGAGGGGCTCTTTTGGAAAGATTGAAATGTTACATTATTACACAATGCTTTTCGGATTCTAAAGGTCCCAAACTTATATAATTAGTGGCTAAGGTGATAAGGGTTCGAAATATACCCATCCAATAGTCTTTGTACAAGTGTAAGCCTTGGATTTTTCATTATCTTCTCAATTTATTTAAATCGTTAAATAATGAGGTCATCGCTGCATCATAACGATGTCATAAATAATTTAATTTATTTAATGTCTAGAAATTATAAAAAAAATACTATGATGTAGGAAATCTTTTTATCTTTCTAATTAATATTTATAGTCAAAATTTGGACTTGTTTAACCCCACTTAAAAACTGTTTTAGTAAAACAACTCATGTTTGTGTCAATTTAATTTTAACATTAAATAAATATATATTAATGTCATTTTCCAACTAAAGTGGCTCCATGGGGTCCCCAAGTTGACCCATGGGTTGTCTTGGTCGGCCATGACTCATCCAATAGGAGTAGTACAAGTTTCATGCTCATCTCATATTATTAAAACATTATTTTTACCTTAAACTACACTAATTACCTCTAATCGCGATTAAGAACTTAAAAGTTACTATTCACCAAAAAATTATTTTGATCTCATTGAACCACATTTTACTTCTTAATGACAACCATGTATGTCGGATTTTTGAAAATCAAATCACAGAAGTGGTAATATTTCATTTAAACAAAAAAATCAGTTATTTAACTACCACTTAGTGGTTTCACTATTCATCAAAAATTGAAGTTTTTCAGAACAATGCCAAAATTTCACCCTAAGCTATAATTGATATTCCGAATTCAAAAATGATGTCTATTTTACAAAATTCCAAACATATAAGTTGCATTAATTAATTTTATAATTAATTCCCACTGTTACAATAAATGGCGTGTTTTTAAGAAACAATTTATATCAAAAGATTGGCAATTGTTTATGTCCAATTTCAATGTTAAATTAATTCTAATGACCACCTTTGGATAAAATGGTAAAAATATATTCTAATTATACTTTAAAACCACTAAATAGTATAATTTATCACTATAAATTATTTTGATTAAAAAAGTTGTTTTTAAGTAATTTTTACTATTCATAAATATTGGAAGTTCTCAGAAAATTACAAAAAATTCAACTTTGGATAATTTCGATATTATGAATAAAAAAATGAAGTACATTTTGAAATATAAAATTTATATAATTTTAAAAAGTGGTTATTACTATTCATAACGGCTACTTTGATTAGTCACGGTGTTTTAGAACTCGAAGTTGCGTACAATGCAAGCTATTGCATTATTGAATGAGAAGTGTATCGTGGAATCTCGGGGTGTTACATAAAAAAATTTCATGACCATATCTGAAGGTATAAATCGAAAAAAGAAAACATGTTGTTCTTGAAGGTGACAAATTAACACCTCACAAACAACGTTTTCCTTTCTAAAATAAAAAGAAGAGGAGAAGGGGGTTGGGTGATATAATATCCTCTTAGTGTCATAAAATTATATTATATTTATGATAATAAATTTATAATACCATTTGGATGAAGATAACTGGGGAGAGAATAAGAAAAGATCTTGAAATTGAAAGGAAATTAATGGAAATGAGAGAGAGAGGAATTACCTCTTGAATTATCCTCCTCAAGGCACCTTGGATTTGTCTTATGATGAGACCAGAAGCTATTGTAAGTAGGAGAGGGGCTAGGGAAGATTCTTGGTAATTGTTTAGACAAGTCTTAAAGCTTTAGAGTTTTGGTTTGGCCAGGTAAGGGAAAGGGGTTATTTATACATGAGGAGCGGGTGTTTTTAGAATAAAATATTAAATAAAATAATATATCAAATGTTAGACTTGTAATAGTTGTTTTTTGATATAATAAATCATATATTAATATAATATAATTCTTTTTATACTTTAAATCATCTTTATAATTTTAATTCATTAATTTATTAAGAGGAAAGTGAAAGAAAGAGAAAAAGATACATTAAGGAATCACCTTTTGACTTTAGGCTTTGGAAAGTTATTTTTTGGTTTGGAAATTGAGTTTATTGTATTTTAAGGAAAAATTTATGAAATTAAATATAACATGGAAGAATATAAAGTTCTAGAAATTTTATGTCATCATTAAATCATGAATGATGCAATTTAAGATACACTGGCTATGTGAAAACTGTATTTTTACTATTCACCCAAAAATTGATGCATTTCATAAAAATACCAAAAATTAACCCTTACCAGTTTTCAATGTGTAGAATCCAAAAATGACTTCCATTTTTCAAAAATAATTTTTCTAAATATTATTAATTTAATATTTAATTAAAATCATAATTTACTTGAAAAATACAGTTTTTAAAATTAAAATTGATTTTATAATGATTTCAAAAATTACATAAGGTATTATAAAATTATCTTAAAACTAGAAGACATATAATTTTTAATTTATGAGCACATTTTAAGAAAATAAATTTTCTATTAAATTAATTAATTAATTATTTGTGGCTTACAAAAATTCCAATATTTTTACTAAGGTCAAATTGTCACTTATAAGATACCTAAACTTTATTTAATCTTTCAAGGGTAAGGTTATAATTACTTTTGATGATTTACTATTCATAAGGGTCATATTACTATTTATAAGGTTAGTTTACTATTCATAAGGGTATTTTACTATTCACCAAAAATGATGCTTGTTCTATTAGACTCCAAAAATAATCATAAACATAATCGTGTATGTCAGATTTTTGAAATTCAAAAAATAGAAGTGGAAAAATTATGTTTAATGGTCACATGATATTTAGTATCATTATATTTCATTGTTCTTCCAAATGTTATTATACTATAAGGAATAATTATAATAAGGGTATTTCATTGATAAAACTTTGGGCTGTAACATTCTCCCCCCTTAAAAAATTTCACCCTCGAAATTTTGTTTTACATAATGGTGAGGGTACTTATCCTTCATCGCCTCTTCTGGTTCCCAAGTAACTATTTTAAACTTATGGTTCCTCCACAACACTTTGACAAGGTGGTGTGTCTTGTTGCATATAACCTTATCTCTCCGGTCCAGAATCGTTATTGGCTGCTCCTCATAGGAGAGATCATCTTCTAGCTATACCACCTCTAAGTTCAGTACATGTGAGGGATCTGGTATGTAATTCCACAAGAGTGATATGTGAAACACATCATGAACTTGAGCCATATTTGGTGGAAGTTCAAGCCGATAGTCCATGGATTCAATTTGGTCAAGGATCTAAAAGGCACCAATATACCTTGGGATTATCTTCCCTTTCTTTCCAAACTACATGACTCTCTTCTATGGTGATATTCAAAGTAAGACTTTATCACCAACATCGAACTCCAAGTCCCTTCGACAATTGTAAACATAGCTCTTTTTCTAACTCTGAGCAGCTTTGATGTGTTTCTGGATGACTTGAACCTTCTTTGTCATCTCTTGTACAAGATCAGGTCCAAGTAGCTTTCTTTCTCCAACTTTATCCCAACAGGTTGGAGTTCTATATCACTTTCCAAACAAAGATTCATATGGAGCCATATGTATACTTTAATGGAAGTTATTGTTGTATGAGAACTCAACCAATGGGAGATGCTGATCCCATCCACCATTTAATTCTAAAGAGTAGGATCTTAGAATCTATTCAAGTATCTAAATAGTCCTTTCAGATTGGCCATCAGTTTGGGGGTGATAAGTCGTGCTGAAATTTAATTCATTACTCAAATCATGTTGAAGATTCCTCCGGAATTTAGATGCGAACCTTGGATCACGATCAGAGAGAATGGAGAGTGGAACACCATTAAATCTCACCACTTCTTTCACATATATCTTTTCAAGTCGTTCAAGTGGGAGATCTTTCCGAATAGCGATAAAAAGGGTAGTATTGGTGTGTCGGTCAACCACAACCCATATCTTTTTATTTCCCTTCGATGTCTTTGGGAGACCCATGACAAAGTCCATAGTGACATTCTCCCATTTCTACATGGGTATAGGAAATTGATGCATCAACCCTTTGGACTTTTGTCTCTCTACTTTAACTTTCTAACATACCAAACACCTTGTTGTATATTCTGTGATCTCATTTTCCATGTAATCCCACCAGATGTGTTCATAGAGATCTCGGTACATCTTGGTGCCACCAAAATGGATAGAGAATGTTGAGCTATATGCATTTTACAATATCTCCTTCTTTATCCTAGGTGATTAAGGCATATAAATATGCATTCCAAAATGAATCACACCTTCATCGTTGATATGGAACTCCTACTTTTTTCCTTTACTTTATTCACCTTCTTTGGTAACTCCAAATCATCCCTTTATTCCTCCTTAATCATCTCTTAGATTGATAGTTTCACAATAATTTGGGCAAGGTAGGATGTATCCCCTACCCTTATGATTTCCAAATCCATCCTTTCCATATCCAATAAGATAAATTCTTTCTCAATCCGCAGCATGGATAGAGTAGCATGTTCTTTTCTTCTTAGAGCATCATCTACCATGTTTTCCTTTCCAGGATGATAATGAATAGATAAATTATAATATTTTATTAGCTCTAACCATCTCCTTTGATGCATGTTAAGCTTCTTTTGTGTAAATATATACATTAGACTCTTGTGGTCTATGTATATGTCACACTTCTCACCATAAAGGTAGTGCCGCTAGAATTTTAAGGCAAAAATCACAGCTTCCATCTCAAGATCATGTGTCGGGTAGTTCTGCTCATGGATCATTAACTTCATAAGGCGTAGTCTATGACACTATCATTTTCCATGAGTATACAATCAAAGCCTCTCTTTGAAGCATCACTGTATATCACAAAATTTCTCCACATTTCAGTAGTGTGATTACACCTGTAGTGATCAACCTTCTCTTTAAATACTTGAAGCTTCACTCACATTCATCCATCCAGACATACTTTACCCCTTTCCTTGCTAACTTATTTAGTGGGATTGACAATCTTGAGAAATTGCTCACAAAACTTCGGTACTACCTAGCTAATCCAAGAAAACTACATATTTTTGTGACACTAGAGGGCCTAGGCCATTCCTCAATCGCCTTTTTTTAGAAGGTTCCACATAAATTCCCTCACTTGTGATCACATGTCCCAAGAACGTGACTTGATTTATCCAAAATTCACACTTTCTAAACTTTAAATACAACTTCCTCTTTCTCAGTGTTTCCTACATAAGTCTTAGATGTTATTTATGTTCCTTCTTTCTCTTTGATTAGATGATAATATTATCGATAAAAACTACCACAAATTTGTCGAGGTAATTTCTAAATACACTATTAATCAAATCCATGAAGATTTTAGGGGCATTAGTAAGTCCGAAGGGCATCACCAGAAACTCATAGTGCCTATACCTTATATGGAAGGCAGTATTCTAAATATCTGTCCTCTTCACCTTAAGTTGATGATATCCAAAACAAATATCCACCTTTGAGAAGTATTGTGCTCCTCTTAACTGATCTAAAAAGTCATCAATCCTTGGAAGAGGATACTTTTTCTTTATGGTGATCTTATTGAGTTCCTGATAATCCAAATATAGTTGCATTATTCCATCCTTCTTCACAAAGAGCACTGGTGCACCCCAAGGTGACGCACTAGGGAATATGAACCCTTTTTCCAAATGATATTATAGCTTATTCTTTAACTCCTCCAGTTCAATAGGAGTCATCCTATAGAGACACTTTGAGATAGGAGTAGCTCTGGGTATGAGTTATATTGATAACCCTACCTCATGATCCGAGGGAAGTTTGGGTAACTCTTTGGGAAATACATCACCATATTCCCTCACAATGGGAACTTCCGCAATGTTGGAACTTTCCTTTGACTCAACTATTTGGTAGAGGTATGATTCTTCATAGGGAATCAACACCCACACAGTTGAAGGATTTTTTAAAGGAGATTCATGATCTTCCTTACATTTGTAGAGGAGCGTGGGATGGTTCAGAATATGAAAAGATATTTCCTTTTCCTGACAGTTGATGCATTCTCAATATAAAGAGAGCCAATCCATTTCCATTATAACGTCGAATTCCACCAAGGGAAGTATTACAATATTTTCTGGAAGAATCTTCCCACATATTCCAACAGGAGAAGATCCAAATGCTTGGGATGCAATGATTTCACAACTTGGTGTTTTTATAGATATCTCTACTTAAAGGTTTTGGGGATTCGATTCTATAGTTCTAGAAAACTTTCAAGACATAAAAGAATTCATAGAACCAGAATCAAATAAGACTTTTTCCATTATTGAGTGAATATTAATTGTACCTTGTACGACTTCATTATCTTTCTCTACTTATATAGTAGTAATGGCATAATCCTTCCCTTTTCATTTGTCTTTGGTGGCTGCTGACTCTAATTACCCTAGGGAACTCGAGGTTTAGTGCACCAGCTTTCTTAGTGCCCATGTTCCCTACAGTTGTAGCATTGGACCATGGGTGGTGCTCCCCTTTCTTCCACTACATTCTCCTTATTTTTCTTGTCTTTTCGACTTTCTTGATCATGGTGTCCTTCTTTCCCACACTTGAAGAACTTCCTAGTCCCTTTTCAGTAGTTACCATGATGCAACATCCACATTTTTTCATGTGGTTTGTTCAGTTTTCTTCACACCTTTATCATTCGATCCTCTGTCTTGGAACCCCATCTTTCATTTCTTATCACCATAGCCATGGTACCATTTTACAAACTCCATCTCCACTTTGAGAGAAGATCAAACAACTTCTTTATAACTCCCAAAGTCTCTAATTTCAAGATCCTTCTAAAAGTTTTGTTTTAATACACTAAAGAATCTATCAAATTTTCTATCATTATTGATAAAAATACCCAAAGCATACCTTGAAATCCTTGTGAAATTAGCTTCATAGATTGGGACTGATTCTCCTTCTTCTTCTTTTGAGCTCTATGAATTCTCTCACCATCTTCATACAAAGATTTCATGGGAAATATTTATTAAGAAACATGATCATAATGTCTTCCCATTCCATATCTTCAATTTACTCTCTTTTCTTGGTGTTCTTAATCCAAACCCTCCATTGATCAACCACTCCGTCTAGATGATAAACGGCCAGTGTCACCATCTCTGTCTCAGAACAGTAAAGCACAAAAAAGGTCTTTTTCATGTATTTGACCACTTTTTCTGCAACTATTGGATCAGAAGATCCACTAAACGTCGGTGGTCATTGCTACATAAAACACTCGACGGCCAGTTTCTCCCTCTTAGGTGAAGGAGGACATTCCCCATTATTCTAGATATTTTTCATAACCTGAGATAGTTGGGTAAGAATCACCATGAATTTTTGAACTCCACCTCCCAAATAATTAGGGATGTTGTTCGGGAAATCATTTCATTGGATCTCTGACGAGTTTTTGGCCTGGTTTCTCATGGTTCCCACCATTTTCTAAAATAGAAAAGGTTAGAAGAAAACATAAGTCAATAAGTCATGAATAAATAACTTATTCATTTCTACAGTTTTCACTAAAAGAAAAAATTATGGGATCCCTATTTAAAGCTTATTGTGTGCATATTTGTACTTAGTCTCATGCTAGAGGTTTTCTCTAGGGATCACTAATCTTAATTCCAAAATTAACAAAACCTTACCTCTGATACCTACTATAGTGACCCAGCCTTTTCTTACATTACTATTAAATCATTATAATGATAAATGACATAATATTATTACACATAGAGGATCCAAATGTTTAGTGTATTGGAAAAACTATGACCATACATACCATTTACAACATCAAACATAATCATTTATTTAATTCCTTCTTCTCTAGCTTCTTATTGGCACTTAAACTCTCCTTAGTAAATTTAGTCACCTGAGGATATACATCAAAAAGGGGTGATCTAAATGCCCAATAAGAGGATAGATGTGAAAAATATAATAATGGGTGATCATAATTATAACATAAGAAAAGGATCATGAACATGAGAGGAAGCATTAATAAAATACTTCAATTGTGTCAATGTATAAAAATAAAACATCATGTCTTAGTGGTTAAATAACACACATAGTTGTGAAAAAAGATAAGATCTTCTTCAAAAATAATTTCTCTTTAGATCATGAGATTCATCACTTTACCCAGTGAATTGGAGTGCTATATAATTCCAGGCACACTTGTCACATTCAAACATTCATATTGCGCTATATAATTTCGGGTGCACTCTTCAAATCATAACATTATCATTATAATGCATGCCACATAGAAAATATACCAAAAAATGAACCTAACAACCCATGGAAAGTAAATGGATTTCATATCATAAGAAAACATTCATAAAATTTGGGTTCCCAAAAGAATGTGGGAATTACATACTTGATACAATAACCATCAACCTTGAGTGAGAAATAAAAGGTGTGTTTATAAAAGAAGATTCCCATTAGAAAGAATTTGTTTGGCATAAACTCCAGAGGAAAACATTTTTATCCCCAAAAAGGTAATATAATGATTAAAAATGATTTTTAAGGAGTTACCATACCAAAAATTGAAGTGAAAGAGGGAGAAATCGAAGAAAGAAAGTTAGGTTTCAGAATTTCACCTTACCTTGTATATTAATGGTTTATTCACTTTAATGTCCTGTATAACCCCATTACATTCATTAATTATAAATTAAAAAATTATTTACATTAATAAGGTTAATTATGGTTTCATTAAGTTGTTTTATGAGCCTTTTTATGAGTTATAGAGTTTAAAAACATTATTTGAGAATGTTTATTTTTATGGTTTTCTTGAGCAGTTCACTTGTATTCATAAATGAAAATTCGCATAGAATATGGGTAAACATCCAGAACTGATATTACATGTTATTAATTATCTTAAAGGGTTTTAAATGATCTTATAATTGATTATATTGTATACTATGTGGATGAATCATTAGATAAGATCTTAATGATGATCATTTGGGTTAATTCGGCGGTTTTTCGTTCACAACGAACTTGTTTCTTTTAATTATTTAGTAATATGTACATAAGTTAGTTCTATAACATTAAATAGGATATAATACATATAAAATATTCTGGTTCAACCATAAAAATGGTTTCATGACCATATCTGAAGGTAGAAATGCAAAAAAGAAAACATGTTGTTCTTGAAGGTGATAAATTAACACCTCACGAACAATGTTTTCCTTTCAAAAATAAAAGGAAGAGGAGAAGGGGGTTGGATGATATAGTATCTCATTAGTATCATAAAATTCCATTATATGTATGATAAATTAGTTATAATACCATTTGGATGATGATTGGTGGGGAGATAATAAAAAATAACTTGAAATTGAAAGGAAATTAAAGGAAGATATATATATATATATATATATATATATATATATATATAGGAATTACCTCTTGAACTATCCTCCTCAAGGAACCTTGGATTGGTATTTTTATGAGAAAAAAAGCTCTTGGAAGTGGGATAGGGGATAGGAAAGATGTGTAGGAAGAGTTTGGACAAGGGTTGAAGCTTGAGATTTGTGGTTTGGCAAGGGGAAGGAGAGGGGTTATTTATACATGAGGAGGGGTGTTTTTAGAATAAAATATTAAATAAAATAATATATCAAACTTTAGACTTTTAATAGTAGTTTTTTCACATCAAAAATCATATACTAATATAATATAATTATTTTTATACTATAAATCATCTTTATAATTCGAATTCATTAATTTTTGAAAAGGAAGGTGAAAGAAAGAGAAAAAGATAAATTAAGGAATCACCTTTTGACTTTAGGCTTTGGAAAGTTCTTTTTAGGATTAGAAATTGAGTTTATTTTATTTTAAGGAAAAATTTATGAAATTAAATATAACATGGACTAATATAAAGTTCTATAAAGTTTATTTCATCATTACATCATGAATGATGCAATTTAAGATACACCGATTATGTGAAAACTGTATTTTTACTATTCACCCGAAAATTGATGGTTTTCAGAAAAATCCCAAAACATAACCCTTACCATTTTTCAATGTGTAGAATCCAAAAATGAATTTTATTTTTCAAAAATAATTTTCTATATGTTATTAGTTTAATATTTAATTAAAATCATAATTTACTTGAAAAATAGAGTTTTTAGAATTAAAAAAGATTTTATAATGCTTTCAAAAATTACATATGGTCTTATAAAATTGTCTTAAAACAAAAATATATATAATTGTTAATTTATGAACACATTGTAAGAAAATAAATTTTCTTCTAAATTAATTAATAAATTATAGTTAATTATTTATGACTTACAAAAATACCAATATTTTTACTAAGGTCAAATTGTCACTTATAAGTTTCCTAAAGTATATTTAATCTTTCAAGGGTAAGGTTAATATTACTTTTTATGATTTACTATTCATAAGGGTCATATTACAATTCATTAGGGTAGTTTACTATTCAAAAAAAATATTTTTGTTCTATTAGACTCCAAAAATCCTCATAAACATTAACTTGTATGTTAGATTTTCAAAATTCAAAATTTAGAGGTGGAATAATTATGTTTAATAGTCACATAATATTTAGTATCATTATATGTCATTGTGCTTCCTAGTGTGATTATACTATAAGGAATTATTATAATAACGGGATTACATTGATAAAACTTTGGGTTGTTACAATTAACATTAATATGCCCATGTTATGCTGTCGAAATTTCACTACGATTTTCCATGATAAACAATTATGTATGGAATACTCGTACCCATTTCCTATCAAGGTTTTTCACCTTAATGCACTTATAATTCTTTTATTGGTGACATAATTTTTTTCATTCAACAATCCTTTATCTTCAAATAAAATTTGATGATAAATGATTCCATGTTTTGTGATCTATGTGGCACACTTAAACATGAGAATGAAATGAAAGTGACAGGTGAACCCATAATTATATAGTTCTCCAATGTATTGGGTAGTGTTTTAGTCTCAAGAGATATCATGAAAGGGATTAGGTATTGAACATAATCCATTACATGAATTTTTTTATAATTATGTATTGGATGTTATCATTTACCTAGGTTTTTTATACAGTGTTTTAAGTTATTTCCACATTTTCCATATTTCTTTTATGATTATTATATTATATCATGCCTCATTGTTCATGTTTATAATCACTCATTTATTACTCATTAATATACCTATTGTATGGTAGGTAATATTTTCTTCTTATTATTCATTTTTTATTCCCTTACTATGATTTATATCTCACCCATTTCTTATGTATGTCTCTAGGTTATCTCATATAGTTTTAAGTATAAAGGAATAATATGAGCATGTTAAATAATTTTTCAATAAATATGATGTATTCTCTATTTTAAGTTATTATGTAACATACCTAATTACTGAATACACTAGATACCTTGGTCGTATAGGTTTTATTATGTGTACTTTTATGTAATAAATCACTTAATGAAGTTTAATAAAGAGTAGGGTTATTATAATTGGTATTAAAGAAATGGTTTAGTTATTTTGGGGATTATGATTATAAAAATATAGAAAAACCCCTAGGTATAAGACTAAACAAATGAATAAAGCCCTAAATTTTGGTAAAGTATAGAGTAACTAGTTTCCTATAAAATATATCCCTTTCTATATACTACAAGTGTATGTGGATCTGGTATAGATGTACCTACCGATAATACCTGAAAACACCGCAATGAGTTAGCCATTATCGGAAACTAGTGCATGAAAATTGGACTTTCCACACACCTAGTTTGAAACTCTCAGGGTATATGCTTGGGTAAATTCACAAGCTCATTAAAAACCATTATTAAGGGAACAAAAATTTCTATAGAAGTCAGTGTTGGTAAATAGATAATAGATGACTTATATTGAACCATAGAAACTCATAAGTTAAGTAATTATATGTCATTTATAACTTATCCCTTTAATGTTATTTGATTACTAGTTATGTGTTTAATATTTCAAAACTATTCTTCCCAAATTCCCCTTTCTTCTAGTGCTTCAGGAAAAAAATCATCTTGAGATCTCATCATTTAGATAAAAAGATTAGATTTTAGTGGAAATTAGTTAAAGGAAAAAATTATACTTGTCAAGAAATTATATTTTCTTATGTTCCTAATCTAGATGATAAATTAATTTCTTAACTCTAGGAAAATAATCTTGAATCAAAAAAATTTTCATATTATCATCATTTCCAATTAATTGATGGTATTTTTATCCATCATGGATTTATGGTTTTTTGGTGAATGTAATTCTTCTACCCATGTTCTCTATCACACACAATTAATTATTTGGTGTTAGTTTTCTCTTCTATATTTATGTTTTCACTTCCCAGTAATGTTCTCCAACTAGGAATCCTAGTTATGTGATTTTCTTCGAACTTCATTTTCTCTCTTTTCAAGAAGATGTTTTATTTTCCCTACTTATGATGTTGGTTTTAAATAAAGATAGTTTAAAGTGTAAAAACATTTCTTACTAGTTTCATGTTTAAATTTATAGTACATAAGGGTGGAATAATGTAACTCCCCATGTTTTAGAAAAGATAAAACTATGTTTGATAGCGTATCTGATATGGAATAATGAACCCAAAAAAACAATGATTATTTAAATATTACTATTTTAACATTTCTATTAAATTTGTATATATGAGTAAGATTAAATACTTTATTAAATATACATTTATATTTCCTATATATATTGATAAATGTTTAATAAATTATAAATTAATTTTTGGAAATGACTTTTCATTATTCAAAATATGTTTTCTTCAAAAATGGTTTTATTGATTTTTATAAATATTGTTATTATTTTCTAGAACATTTAGAAAATTTATTTTATAAAATAAAATCAATTTTTGATAACATAATATCATGATTAACATTGGGTGAAATTATGAATTTTTTTCAAGAATATAGATTTTTTCATGAATAGTAAAAAAATGTTATTTTTAAGTAAAATTGTCATTTAATTTAATAAATTAAGTTATAAAAAAGTAAAAATATTATTTTAATTTTATTTAAAGGTAAAAAAATTATTATTCATTTATATTTAATTCAATTAAGTAAATTTAAATAATCATTATACCAGATTTTAGCATAAGATTATTTTGAGGCTACAAAACGCATTTTCCTAAAAACTGATTTATAATTCTTAATGATTCTCTATTATAATTAATTAAAATAACCCCTAATTAAAAATGATTTAAGTGAAATTTTTAGATTATATATATACCATTCTAAATGAAAATTCATATAATGAATATTACTGGTTGTAATGTTAATGTAAAATCATCTTTTCCTAAAAAATGTATTTTCCAGAAAACCTATTTCCATCATGCTTGTGGTTTTTAGATTAAATTAAATTATTCTACCTCTAGGATTTGATTTTTAAAAAATTTCTTCCACTTTTAGAATCATAATAATTAATATTAGGTAATAGGTTCAACTTAGTTTTTGAATGACATGAATAGTGATATTAGTAAATATTTATTACCATGATAAAAAGGAAAATAAATAAATTAAGTGTAAAAATAATTTTACAAAGACTAGAAAAAAAAATTAAACCTAATAGTATGAATATTAATATTTACTTTTCTTTTTAATTATTATTATATTTATTTCTTATTTTTTTACTTTATAAATGATTAATTTGTCAGTTTGATAAAAATTATATTATGATACGGTAAAACACAAGTTGTATTTTTAAGTAATATGAAATTTCAATTAAGTCATTCCTTTTGATGAATTAATGGATTTTTGAAATAAATTATATTTTAATAAAAAATTATTATTAAATTATGATTTATAAATTTAGATGATAATATAATATTTATGATGTCAAATCTAATTTCTAAAATGGTTTAAAAACCATTATTGTCAAAAAAACTAGAATTTCTCAATAAATGTAAATTATATTTTATAAGTTGAAATTTTTATATTTGTAAAGTTATTTTGATAAAATAAATATTATTTTATTAATCAAAAAAGATTACAACAGTGAATTTTTCATAATTTTTTGAGACAATTGAATTTTTTGGTAAAAATAAATATGGTATAAATATACAATGTGTATTATGACATCATAATGACCCGAAAATGTTGCAATAAATACTAAAAAATTATCCACAAACAAATATATATTTTAAATTTAAAATAATGTAATTTTATGTTTATTTGATTAATTTTATAAAGCCATTATGAATCCTCTAAAACCAATAATATATTTTAAGGTTTTAAAACCATTTCTTTTAGGACATGGATCTCTTACACATCACTAAGGGTAATATTTTAATAAGTTAAAGCCTTGGACTAAAAAAATAATTAAAAACAATTCCCTTTATCATAATTGATGGGAAAAACCATGGAAATGTTTTTATTTTTTATTAATTTATTATATAGATTCCAAAACCTACATTTGAAAAATAATAAAGAATTCCCCACTCATTTCCAAAATAAACTCACCCAATATCAAAAAAATCACTAAAAACGATGTATAATGTCTTTACTCTTCCCTAACCTACCTATTTTCCTCCAAATGTGCCCCTAATCTCTCAAGAATCTCTTCTTAGGCATTTGGAGTCACACTCTCAAGGTAAGGGATATTCCACTCTTCTTTTATCAAGAACGTATTTTATGTTATGTCTCTTGATTTTAATTTATTCATGTTAGGATGTATTCTTACATATACCCATTATTTTCAATTTAATTTATAAATTATTATAAATCCTTTTTACCCTCATTGACCCCTCCCCTGAACCTTTATGTACACCTGTTACAATACTGAATTTTAGTAAGGGATTTCTCTCTTCTCATTTCAATTCATGCACCTTATAGGTAATTAGCCTTTTAAATCTTAATTGGTTATGTTTTTATGTCTTTATAATGATCCTTATACTATATATTTGATTATATAATAATTATATACCATCTATACCCTCTCATTATATCATTTACCTAAGCTGTTACAATGCGTAAATTTAGTAAGGGATCCCCCACCCACCCCATTTTTATCAAACACCTCTTTTATGTTATGTCTCTTAATTTTAATTTTTTTTATGCTGGTATATGTTCTTAAATATCCCCATTACTGTAAATTTTATTTATAAATTATGATATACCACTTTCACTCTCACTAAACTCTCCTATAAACCTTTATGTACACCCGTTACCATGCTAAAATTTAGTAAGTGACCCTCTCATTCTCCTCTTTATTCAAGTTTCTTCATTATCTTATGTATTTTATCTCCAATTCCAAATGATTAGATATGTTATTACATATCCTCTTTACTATAAATATTATGTATAAATGATATTATAACCCTTTCACTCTCCTTAATACCTTCATTGATCATTTATATGCCCCTATTATGCTGCCCAATTTTCATCGTGATTTTCCATGTCAAACAATTATGTAGTGAGTACACATTCCCTTTTTCAATCATGGGTGTTCACCTTCATGAAACTATAATTATTTTATTATATAATTACAATTAGGAATTCTACACTCCTTTTTCTTGGAATAAAATTTGATGATAAATTATTCCATGTTTTGTGATCTATGTGGCACACTTAATCATGAGAATGAAATGAAAGTGACGGGTGCACTTAGAATAATATAGAACTCCAATGCATTGGGTAATGTTTTAGTCTCAGGATAAATCTTAAAAGTTATTATGGAGTGAACCTAAAATATCATGGTACTTTTTTGGTCATGATTTCTTGGTAGTTAGCATTTACCTATGTTTATGATGAAGTGTTTTAAGTTGCGAGAACATTTTCCATCTTGCTTTATGATTTTCCTATTATATCATGCCTCATTGTTCATGTTTATTATTCTCAATCCTTTCATTCCCCATTGATATTTTTATTACCTAACATGTAATAATTTCTTCATCTTATTCTAGGCTTATCCACTTAATAGGATTTATAACTCACCCCTTTCTTTTGTATGTCCCCAGGTTATCTCATTCAGTTTTAAGTATGAATGAATAATTTGATCATATTAAAGAATTTTTCAATAAAAATGATGTATTCCCTATTTAAAGTTGTAATTTAATGTTCCTAATTACCAAATAAACTATAATTATCGATCTTTTGATTAGTATTATGTGTACTTTTATGTATTAAATCATGATAGAAATTATAATAAAGATTATTGTTTTCAAAGTTGGAGTCAAAGGAAATGTTTAGTTATTTTTGGGATTAGGAATAGAAAACTCTATAAAACCCTTAAAAATAAGACTAAACATAGTAAGACATTCATAAATTATGGTAAAGTATAGATTATGTGGTTTCCTAGAAAATAAATCCATATCTCGATACTATAAGTGGATATGGCTGTGGAACATATGTACCTAGAGGTAAAACCCAAAAACACCGCATTAAGCTAGACTCAATCGGGAAATCATGCAAAAAAAGGTCACTTTATTCACACATTATTTGACACTCCCATGGGATATTATTTCTTAAATTCATAATCTCATTATGAACCATTATTAAGGGAACAAAAATTCCTATAAGTATAAATGTTAGAAAATAGATCGTGGATAACTTATATTAAACCCTAGAAATTCATAAGTTATGGGATTTCATGTCATTTAAAATTTTTCCATTTGATGTTATTGGATTCATAATTATGTGTTTAATATTTCAAACATATTCATCCTAAATTTTCACTTTATTCTAGTGATTTAGTCATAAAAAATTTCAATTTCATAATTTAGAGAAAAAGATGGGATTGTCGGTGAAATTAATTAAAAGATGAAATTATACTTATCAAGAAAGTATATTTTATTAGGTTACTATTATATATTATAATGTAATTCCTCAAATATATGAAAATAATATTGATTAAAAAAAATTTCATATTATGATCATTTCTGATGAATTGATGTTCTTTTTACCCATCACAAATTTATGGTTTTATAGCCATCGAATTTCTCTTAACCATATTCTCTATCACACTCAATTAGGTATTTGGTATTATTTTTCTCTTTCATGTTTATGTTTTCACTTCCCACTAATTTTACCATACTGGGAAACCTAGTTATGTGATGACCTTCAAACTTCCTTTTCTCTCTTTTCAAGAGGATGTTTTATTAACCCTTTATAATTTGTTGGTTTTCAATAAATACAGTTTTAAGTGTCAAAAAATTGCTTACCAATTTCATGTTTAAATTTATATGATGAAATTTATTAAATGGGATAAAATTTAACCCCCAAGTTTTTTAAAATAGAAAACTATTTTCAATAGAGTGTGTGATACGCAACAACGAACCAAAACAAACAATGATTATTTAAATTTGAATATTTTAACCGTTACAATAAATTTATCGATATGAGTAGGATTAACTGATTTATTATATATATATTTTCTATATATATTGATAAATTATTATTAAATAATCAATCACCTATTAGTAAGGTCTTTTCATTCTTCAAAATATGTTCTCTTCAAAAATGATTTATATTTATATTTATATTTATTATAATTATTTTATAAAACATTTATAAATTTTATTTGATAAATAAAACATCATTTTTTATATCATAAAATAAATATTAGCATTGGATGAAATTTTGGTATTTTTCTAAAATATTGATTTTCCAATGAATAGTGAAAAATAATATTTTTAATTAAAATTGTCATTTATTTTGATAAACTAAGTAGTATAAAAGTACCAATGTTATTTTAATTTGATTTAAAGGTAAAATAAGTATTATTTAGTTATATTTAATTTAATTAAGTACATTTAAATCCTATTTATACAAGATTTTAGTATAAGCTTATTTTTAGGCTGCAAAACGCATTTTCCTAAAAACTATTTAAAAATGCCTAATGATTCTCCACTATAATTATTTAAAATAACCACTAATGATAAATTATATAAATGAAATTTTTAGATTTTATGTCTATATTTATAAATTTAAATTCATATAATGAAGATTACAAGATATAATGTTAATGTAAAATCATCTTTTCATAAAAAATGTATTTTTTGGGAAACTAATTCTCATAATGATTGTGGGTTTTATACTAAATTAAATTCTTCCACCAGTTTGAGTTGATTTTTTTGAAATTTATTCCATACTTGGAATCATTATAATTAATATTATGTAGTAGGTTCAACTTATTTTTTGAAAAATATGAATAGTAATAGTAGTAAATATTTATTGTCACAGTAAAAAGAAAAACAGGTTAATTAAGTATAAAAGTAATTTAACAAATAATAGAAATAAAGTAAACCTAATATTATGGATATTTATATTTTATATTAATTTTAATGATGATTATAATTATTTCTTATTTTTTAACTTCATAAATGATTAAGTAATTAATTTGATAATAATTATATTGTGATACGATAAAACATAAATTAAGTAATATAAAATTTCAATTAGGTCATTCATTTTGATGAATTAATATATTTTTAAAATAAATTATATTTAAATAAAATATTATTATTAAATTATTATTGATAAATATAATTGATAATATAATTGTTTTGATGTCAAATGAAATTTCTATAATGGTTTGAAAAACTGTTATTGTCAAAAAAACCCAACATTTATCAATAAATTCCTATCCTATTTTAAAATTTAAAATTCATATATTTGGAAATTTATTTTTATAAAACAAATTTTATTTATGGAATAAAAATATTGAAATTACCCAATGGTTAATTTTCCATAATTTTCTAAGATAGTTTCATATTCATGTAAAAATTAAATATGGTATAAATATAAGGTGTGTATTGTGACATCATAATGACCCAAAATTATGTAATAAATACTATAAAGGGTATCCAAGACCAAATATTTGTTTTATATTTAAAATAATGTAATTTTAAGTTTATTTTTTTATTTTATAAAGCCTGTATAAATCCTCCAAAAACCTATAATATATTTTAAGGTTTTAAAATAATTTCATTGAGGAAATATCTCACTAACACATAAAAAAGGGTAATATTTTAATAATTTAGGATCCTCGACTAATAAAATAATGAAAATCACTCCCCTTTGGTTGAAATCATTGGAAAACCCGTTATAATTTTTGTGGTTTCGATTACTTTGTTATATAGAGTCCAAAACCTAAGTTTGAAAAATAATAAAGAATTCCCCACTCATTTCCGATATAAACCCACCTAATATCCCATTTATATTAACTAAAAATCCTTGGATCACATTCTTTCTAGGTAATATCCTCCCTAGAGTCCTCCCTAGGTTCCCCAAATCTCTCCATAAGCTCATCCAAATCATTTAGAGTCTCACCCTCAAGGTAAGGGATCTTCCACTCTTCATTTTATCAAACACCTCTTTTATGTTATGTCTCTTAATTTTCATTCTTTCATGTTTGGATATGTTCTTCCATATCCACCTTACTATCCATTTTATCTATAATTTATTAGATACCAATTTTACTCTCATTAAACCCTCCCATGAAAATTTATTTACACCCATTATAATATCCAAATTTTGTAAGGGATTTCTCTCTTCTAATTTCTATTCAAGCACCTTATTTATAATTAGCCTTTTGAATCTCAATTGGATACGTTATAATGTCCATATAATTATCAATCTACTTTATATTTTATTCTATAATAGTGATATACCAATTATACACTCTCATTATAGTATTTACCTAGGTCATTACCATGTCGCAATTTTGTAAGGGATCTCCCACCCTCCTCCTTTTTATCAAGAACCTCTTTTAAGTTATGTCTATTAATTTTATTTTGTTCATATTGGTATATTTTATTCCATATCCACCATATTTTTCATTTTATTTCTAAATTATTAGATACCCCATTCACTCTCATTAACCCCTCCCATGAACCTTTTTGTACATATACTACCATGCTGAAATTTAGTAAGGGATCCTCTCTTTATTATATTTATTCAAGTTTCTTCATTAACTTATGTCTTTTATCTCCAATTCCTAAGGATGGGATATGTTATTAAATGTCCCCCTTAAATTCATTTTTATGTATAAATGATGAGATACTCCTTCACTCTCATTAATCCCTTCCATAAACATTTTTACTCCCTCATTATGCTGCTGAAATTGCACTGTGATTTTCTATGTCAAACAAGTGTGTAGTGAATACCCATACCATTTTCCAATCAAGGGTCTTCACCTTCATGAATGTATAATTATTTTATTGGGGACTTAAATTTATTCATTACACACTCCTTGATCTTGCAATAAAATTTGATGATAAATGGTTCCATGTTTTATGATCTTTGTGGAACACTTAAGCCATAGATTGAAATGAAAGTGACAGGTGCACCTGGAATTATATAGTGATCCAATGCATTGGGTAATATTTTAGTCTCATGAGATGTCATTCAAGGTAACAGTGAGTTAAAATAATCTATCACGAGAATTTTTCAATCTTGATTTCTTGTAATTTATCCTTGACCTATTTTTATGATGTAGTATTTTAAGTTGCTTCCACATTTTCCACATTGCATTTATGATTATAATGATTTATCATTCCTCATTTCTCATTGTTATAATTATCACTCATTTTATGACCCATTTATATATAAATTTTCTAACATGTAATACTTTCTTCAAGTTCTTTAATGTTTTTCCCTTATTAGACTTTATATCACAGCCCTATCTTATGTATGTCCCTAGGTTATCTCATGTAGTTTTAAGTTCAAAGGAATAAAATTAGAAATATAAGGAAGTTTTTGATAAATTTTATATATTCCCTGTATTAAGTTGTTATGTAATTTACCTAATTCCAAAATACACTAGACTTCTAAATCATTCAGGTTGTATTAAGTGTAATATTATGTAATAAATTGTGAAATAAATTGTAAAAAAATAGTAGGGTTGTCATATAATTTCTATAGGAAATCAGTATTTACCCATCCTGGTTATCATGTCTACCATAGAAAAACAATAACCAACCCCATCATCCCAATAAGAACAAACAATATACAAGAACTAATTGTAAAACATTCATAATAAGTCTAACAACATGAAATTATAAACATCATATTAAATATATCCTGAATAACTAGAAAATAAACCGCAACAACATAATAAATTCCCCCATAAAATATCTAGCCATATAATTCCCAAGTACAGTAAGTCACTAAAAACCATTCCAGCTATCCACCATAGGGTTTCCACCCACTGACTTTCCATGATATAAAATTATTAGAAAACCATTTTCAAAAACCAAGAGTTTCCTAAACAATTAAATGCTTTTCATTAAACATCACATTTTATAAAAACCCATTTAAATGAACCTTTCTAAAATAAAAACACCAATAAAATCATTTAAGAAATAAATTTTATAAAATATCTTAAAAAACCAGCATTATACAATACTATTTCTATAAAAACATGCTAACAACTAGAAAATTGTATATTTTAAAAAAATAAAAAAAAAATCAGTAATTCTTTCCCGCATTCCCCGTTTAAAGAGAACACATTAAATATTTTATCAAATCAAATATTATAAATTTTTCATAAATTATCCCAAAAAATCCTTTAGTAAAACCTATTTAAAATCCATAAAATATTATTAAACAACTTTTCAAAGGAATTCATTAATTTAAAATTCTATTTACCCAAAATAAATTTCTTGTTAAACTGGATTGCATAAACACCAACAAACAAATCATGTAACCACCAATAAACAATACTGGAAAAAATTTCTTCGAATATTTCAAATACATGAAAATATTAACAAACTAATTTTCAAATCATGACCAATATACCAGTTTAATACCAAAATATAATTACATTATTTTCTGAATAAATCTGACGCATGTTCATTTATTTTCAACAAAGTAGAAAACAACTCTTTAGGATATAACTTCTACTCTAGTAATTCATATTATGATACTTAATTCTTAAAAATATTACTCAATTACATTTATCACCAAACAGGTATGATCACTTAATGCATGAATTAAACAACCAAAATTAATATATACTATTATTTTAGCATTCTCTCATTTCTAATAAATTAACCATCATGATAATGTAAAAGAGATTAAGCATTACAATAAGTTTTCCTTTTAAATTTACTCCATTTTTATTGGTGTACTACTCATTATAATAGACATACTTGGATAACTATGTACATAACATAGTATAAATCATATTATTATTTGTTATGTTTTTAAATTGACTAAAAAATGTGAACATTATAGAATTATTTTTTTCTAATTACATTCATCATGAAATGAACTTATAAATCTTGGAATTTACATCAAGTTATGGAAAATCATTAAAAAAATTAATGAAATGATAAAACAATTTATTGTATTATATTAAAGGGTATTTTATAGAATAGACATGGAAAAATTATTAAATAAGACAGGTGGTAAACAAGGAATTATAAATTAAAGTACTTGTTTTTTAATTCTTAATACTCTCTTAAAATAGCATGGATTTCAATTACCTTTAAATAAATTACTTCAAGACAAATTTATTAATAGTTTTTTATCCAATTAAACACAAAATTTATGCTCCCTTAATCAATATAACATAAGTAAATCATAATCTAAACTTGATATAATCATGAATCATCACACAACACAAGACAAACCACTGTTATTATGTTTTGGAATCCATTTCTTTGAAACTCTTAATTTCATCAAAAGCATAATAAACCATTCCCAACAATTAAAGTCATTATGTTACCATTTACCCATGTATAACCAAAAACACATCATGTGAATAATGAAATCCAATTGTGAGGTATATTTACTTATGAAAAAAAGAACTCCAAATGTATAAACACATGATAATGATGTGACAAAACACTTAGTAGTGATTAACAACACTTTTTGTACCAAGACAACCATTATAACTTCATTTTCATTATAAATAGGTTAGTTATGCCTTTTATAATCTAAATTTCATGTCTTGGAATGTCCTACCTCCATGCCTACCATCCTAGCTGACATATCATACCAAACTAATACCATTTGTTACATCCTAACCTTGTCCCATAAACTTGGGTAGATCCAATACGCCACTAACCTTGGGTGATTTCACTAGAATCCTTAGGATATAAATAAATTCCAACAGTATGTGAAATCATTGGAGGATGATTTTCCCTTCTACATAACACAACATACAATAGAAAAACCAAAATTGTATAAAACAAATTTTTTGCATGACATAAAACCAACCAAACTAAAATTAATATAACATTACCACAAATAATTATCAGAGTCATAGAAGAAAATAATTTATACTAATAATACCAAAAGATAAATACTCAATAAAAGGAAAAAAGTTCCAATAATACACACTCCCATTCTCCACAAAACTAGTACATCCAAGCTCATAGATCCATACTAAAGGTATATAGTAAAAATTCAATAAGGTTTCTTCTTACCTATATCATGTCGAAGAAATACTACATATGCACCAATATTATCTACAGTGGGTGTGTAAACAAACCCAGTTGTAAATACCTAAAATAATTGCCACACAAGCCTTCAAAAAAAGGAATATATTATCTCATATTTATATAAAATAAGATATAATCACAATATAAAAAAATAATTCAGAGAAAATCATATAAGTAACTCACACTGAAAGTCTACTTTTTTAATAAACATTTTACAATAAAAATCACACCACAACTCACACACCCAATCCATGTACCAAACCCTCCCATATGGGAGCCATGAGACTCATAAAAATTCATTACCCATAAAATATGTTCAATTAATAGTCCAAAATTGTAATTAAAAACCCATCCCTCCAGACCCAAGTCCTCACTTGGTCATGCATCTAGTGTGCCCCCAATTCAACATGGTGGACAAGTCTGAACCAATAATTCCTTATTATATGCATCATGAACACACACACACCCATTAATATTCCAATTTTAAACCCAAAAAAAATTTTGAAAACAAAAAATAATTTCACAATAAATAAAATTCCAACACATTCAAAGATCATCATTTTTAAACCAAATCATAAAATATTCATTTTACCAACCATATTGTGGGTTCCACCCACAAATTTTCTAAAACCATATTTCACCAAGAGATTATTCAAACAAGGTTTTTGAAAATAATTTATCATAGATAAAAAATTATTTGACTTTATGAAAAAAAAATATTCAATTTCTTAACAAAAGTAGAGTGGGAGATAAGCTACCTACCCAAAACCTAGTCACTGAGACAAAATCAAACCACAACCTCATAAATCTTGGATCTCACAACCTTCCAATGATATATCACAATCAAATCCTTATAAAAACACACCCTAAACCAAATATAAAATAATTATATAAGAGATACAAATGTGAAAACAAATACTTTTCTTCAATCACTTTGTCAAACGCTCCAAGATTCTAAGAGATAGATCTCTAAAGTGAATAGAATCACCAAAATATCCCAAAAGAACCCTTTGGTTCAAGATCCCTATCCCCAAGAGGAAAAATTAGTGTTTAAATATAGAAATAAAGTTTAAAATACTATTTTAATATTTTCTTTTATGACATGCATGGTTTATACACAAGGTTTGGAAATTTTTGAACCAACCATATAGGTTTTACTGGATGATATATAGAGTTACACGGTTTGGAAAACTATACACTAACAATGTAAATTATCACTACCCAAAAATTTCATGAGGTAGCATGGTTATCAAATGGTTTTTCCAAACTATGTTCCATCCTAGATACCCCAATCACTCCTGGATGGTTACCTTGTATTTATTCATAGTTTCCCCTAAGTATGAACTAATTGTGTACCATACAAAATCCATCCAAAACTACAAAAACTTTCCATATATTCTTTAAAACAACCCAAATACTTCCATAACATAAAAATAGAATATAAAAAGAGTAAAATATCACAAATTAGGTATTTTATATGTTAACAATGGTTACTATAAAAGTAATGTGATTTTGGACTTATAATAAAGCATTTAATTTTTAACTATACAACCTAGTTTTTTTATATTCATTCTAACATCCCTATATTAAGGATGGAAATTATAAAAATTGGTAAAAGATAACTATTCTTCATTTATTATAGATGGACATTGGAAATTTCATTTTTAAATTACGATCCAATTATAGTTAATATTTACAGCACATTTGATGAGATAAATTTATATAAACATTGGGAGTAATCAAGATATCTCGCTACAAATCTCATAAAAAATTCATAGAATTAGTGGTGTAGTAAATAAGAATATTAAGGTTCATGAATTGTTAAATTATATATATAATAAGTTCATATGTTCATAAAAATAATTTTAAAGCACATTAATCATGAATTTATTATCTATTATACTCACTACTATAGAAGGGGTGTAGAAGAATATAATGAAAACAAGGGATAGAGTTACTCAATGAAATAATATTGAGAATGATATAATTGATTTTTTTTATAAATTGTGTTCCCAATACTCTTAAACATAAATATAATATATTTAAAATAACTTATAACAAATATAATTATAAATTACAAATTAATGAATTAATGATCATTTATGTTTGATAGGGAGAAAGGATTATGGTAAATTTAGGTTAAAGTAAGAAAAGGTATATAAAAATAAATTTTTTCTCAAATTACAGAAATGGATTCAAGATCAATGTAATTTAATCTCTTTGATTTGTTATGAATCAAATATGGTTGATAAAATTTATAAGACTTAGTGGATTGTTTTAGGTTCAGAAGTAAATATTATTAATACCTTGTAGAGTATTCAAAACCTATTTAAGCCAGTAGAAATGATATTTGTTTCAATTTAGGAAAAAATGTTCTTATATATGGAAGTTTTAGATATATATGTTCTAGAGTTGATCCCTATATTTATATTGTATTTATAAAAAAATTATATTCCAATTTTCTTGAAAAACTAGATTTCACTATCCATACATATACTATTAGGTTATACATTCAATTTTGGTAAATATAATTTTTATTTAATATATAGAAATGACATCAATTGATGTGGTAATTTAAAGAATAGTATTTTCTAAATTTATTTTCGATGTAATATTATTAACGATAACATGCATGTTTATACTTGTTTTAAAAGAAGTGTTTTAAATAAAAATTATTCTATGTTATGGAACAAGAGATTATGTAATATCTCTGAATAAAAGATTCAATAATAAATTGATGATAAGGAACTTTGTACTCTTGATATTATAGACTTAAAAACTAATATTGATTGAATTAAGGGGAAACAAACTAGTTAATAAAAGAAATGTGAAAATATAATTTCAACTATATTATAAATTATACATATAGATATTTATAGTTCATATATGGATTTTCATGACCATAAATTTTTATTTTTATTAATAGATTTCAATTCACAATATATTATCTCTATATTCTTCATAGTAAAAATGAGCCTCTTGTATCTTTTATATTTGTTAAATATAAAATAGTGAATCAATGTGGTAAACAAATTAAGATAATTAATTCAGATCAAGGTGGAAAATATTATGGAATATACATAGTTTATGGGAAATTATGTGGTCCATATGTGTGGTTTTTTAGAAAAATTGAATAGTTTCTCAATACACTATGCCATGGGTTTAAAAGGATCAATTAAAAATTAATCAACAGTGTTGAATCAACTAAAAACCCAAGAACTAAGAAAAACCATGCTTGAAACCAAAATAATGTATATATAAAAATAAAGTACATTTATGTACCTTTCACTAATGGAATCCATTGAATCTATCTTCACTCAAATGATTGGTGAAATTTTATAAAAGGTGTACATTAGACTCCCTTCTCCATAGTTTATCCATAGGCTAACATGAATCAACTAAAACTGAAGTGAGGGTCTCTTACCTTCCACAACATGTTATATCTCAAGATTCAATAGAAGGAAGAGAAAAAGATTCAGGCTAGAAGAAAATGAATCAAACAAACTATCTCAATTCCTTAACCTTTCATTACTATCCTAGAGTATGATCCTCATGTGCACATGCATTTTATAATAAGTTTATAAAGAATGAGTAAATGGAAACACAGTTACAATAATTATATCCTTTGTTAGATAATTATCCCATACATTTCATCTTTTGAAATATTAATGATAATAATAGACGATGTGGGTAATGATTCAAACGTTAGCATACTAATATTCATTTTCCAATGAATTATAAGATATTAGAGTGAATCATATATAATGATTTTAGTCAAACACTTTCAAATAATTCAACATAATCGTATAGTATGATTGGTTATGTAAGTGATGTAAAATATTTATTTCATTCCATACAACATACCTAAATCATACAATACCATATATCCTAAACACATCAAGTGTTTAAGGATTTTAGTAATATTTTTGTCAATATCACACTTTTACTATATCTACATATAATTTTATTTTATTTCACTTTATGTTTTATTATATAAAAATAAAAATGAAACCATATCTGAAAATAATTTTGGATATATTCAAAAAAAACTTTTGAAATGTTATTATCAGCATCACCCGGTATCACAACATATGCAATACGATATGAATAACTATCCAAAAATCATTTTAGTTAAACTCTAAAACAATATTAGAGAATATTTATATGTAAAACATAATATAAATTCATTTAACAATAAAGTGTGATCCCATAGGACTCTGTATCATTGAAAAAAAATATGAATTCTCAAATTTACGAATGTAAGAAATGAGAGGCATCTAGAAAAGAATTATTTCTACTCAAGCTATAAAGTGATCTAGCATGATCTTCATAAAACACATATATAATTATACATATGTACACTAGATATATCATTACCAATAATTCATTTCTATATGATCCCTTTGTCTTATAAATTAAGTGACCATGGGGAACTAAGTATGTCAATCCCATATATCCTCTTCATAAATTCTCAATTCTCCATGTAAAGAATGAATAAGTCAATTAATATTGATTATTTCATTCATATTTATGGATGAGAATATCTCATTCCCATCATTAGTAAGATAATAATAGAATGTGTCTTATATAGGTATATTTATACATCTCCTTAGTCTATTTCAATCGATGGCCAAAATTTTATACTCATCATACAAGTGGAAAAATATCATCTTGGTAAATGTACAACCTTTGACATGATTAGAAACATACCCAACCACACCCTGATTAGTTAAATCATAAATATTGAATAATAAATTTATCAAAGAACAAATACTATCATGTTAGGAATCTCACCAACCTTAGGTATTAAGGGAATTTAAATATTATCCATTTCCCTTATTATACCAAATATATAGGGTTTGACACTCTGTGTGGTATACTATTTGGGTCATCCAATGCACAAAATATATTTTGTTCCTCATGAGAATATTATATATCCTAATAAATTAATCAAAATCATTCTAACCTTAACATTTCATCATAACTTATAATAATCCATGATAAACATTGGTTATGGATAACTCAAATTCTTACAATGATAGGTCAATTATCATTTCACTTCATGAGTATATAAAGCTAAAACAAAAGAATGATAAAGTGGAGATTTCCATTTGTATAACATTTTAGACATTATATTCTTATACTCCTTTAATAAAACATAACAAAACCATAAATAAGTTTCAATATTATCATATCACATATGATAGTTTTCTATATTAACCTAATGCTTTACATACTTTTAGGGTTTTTTGTAACACCCCAAGATTATAAATTATATATTTTCCTTTAAAAGATAATGTGTTCAATATATTTATTCACATGAAACATTGAACTTAAACAAAACTAGGATATATTAAAATAAAATTTTACCTCTATAAAATAACCATTAAATTAGCGGTTATAAAATGGAGTAACCATATTATGAAATTTATGAAGAAAATTGAAATAAATAGCAATAGGTAGTAGATGTATCCCTTATGTAGCTCATTTTTTTGAGCATGTAAAGTAAGTTAATTCACTAGGGTTTTCCATAGTCTAATACCAAGATAAAAATAAACAATTATGGTGTTATGTAAATCACATGCAAGATAAATTCAAGCTTGTTAAAATTTCTATGAGATCTATTCTAGTGGAATCACCACCCTCGACTGCCACCGGATAATATATTATGCTTAAATATTGAATATTAGTATTAAGGGGCTATGTAAATATAATTTAGGATGAAATAATTAGTTAATAATTAATTTAATAATTTATTTATCATATTTATTTTACACATCACCCATTTTAACTTTTAAAGAAAAAGAAACTTTTTTCTATAAAATAGTTTTTATATTTCCTATATAAAAACTAAATTTATGAATTTATGAACTCTAATTTAATGAAATTAAATTAATTTTAAAATTAATCATTACAAAATTATCTTAGAGTTAATTTTTTGTATTTTCTTAAGATAATTTATTTCTAGGTGAATAGTGAAAAAAACGATTTTTCAAAATACTATCACTTTTATGACATTATCATAACACAGTAATGGTTTAAATGTTTGTAAAAAAATTAATATAAATAATATATATTTTATAAGTAATATAAATAATTGAAAATACTATATTGAATTTATAAAATACATGTTTGACATTTTTGAAACATGGGTAATATTTTACTCTAAAAAACTTTTTTTATTTACTTATATTAAATAATTGTTTACATAACTTATATAAGTTTAATTAAAAAAGTGTATTTAATATTTTAGATAATAATTTTAATATTATATAATAATTTACATTACATTTTTAGTCATAAAATTGAGTTACCAAGGTAAATAGTTATCATTTTTAGAGTGTTATTTTTTAAAGAATGATACTTTTCTAAATATTATAGATTTTTTAATTAAGTGGATATATTTTAAATTAAGACTCTAATATTATTTTTATACATATATAAAAATAAATAAATACTCATTAAATTTATAATTAATTTCAAATAAGATTAAGAACACCTCAAAATTAAAACGACATTTTTCTAAAAAAAGTTTTTTGACACATTATATGTTTTAACTTAAAAGTTAATTTTCTCATATTTAGAAATTAAATTATATTAAATGAAGACTGAATTTTTATTTTTTATTTTGAAATATTATAATAGTGTTTATATTATATTTTTATAATTAAAATAATTACCAATATTAATATGTAATCAAGATTAACAAGTGTTAAAAGGGGGTAATCAAACATGACATGATTTTTACTAAATAATATTAACATTTAGATCCTATAGAATACCATTGTTAGGTTGGTAAATCAATCTAGAATTTATATTCATCATTTCATCACCTTACTCACTAAACCATCCTCGCCCACATGGGATTTCATTCTTACCCATTACTAAATTTTATTTTCCGTGGAGAGCCCCTCCTTTTCACACCTAAAAGGAGATCACTCTCACCCATTCTCTCATACCTCTCCACTAAAAAGGAATTTACCATTAATTTACCTTACCAATTCCTATATAAATCCCTCATAAGAAGTTTCTAAGGATCTAAGGATTCCACTCAAGATTTGAGAATTTACTTAGAAATATAAGGGATTATCTCCCTCCTCTTTTCAATTCAATCACTTCCTTTGATATAATAAGTTTTATTTCAATTTTATTATTCCTCCATGTGTTCATAATCAATAATTTACTCTAAAAATTATTACCTGTTAAAGATAGGTTTACCCTCTCCCTCATAAAACCCATTCCATAATCACTTCTATGCATATATCATACTACCGACATCACTCCATTTTTTATCTCTTGATTTCATGTTTTAATATAATTTATTTCCATGTTATTATCATTCCATGTGATCATAATGAATCTTTTACTATAAAAATGATTTCCAATTGATGAGATACTACCTTTATCTCTCATTAAACCAATAATCCCTATGTATATTTTTCATACTACTAAAATAATTCCTTGATTTTTAATGTCATGTATTCTTATTATGAATACCCAACTCTAATATCATTGAAGGGAATCCATATTTGTGTAACATTATTTTATTGATTAGGTACATCCATGTATGAAACCCAAAATCCCTAATCATGTGTTAAAATTATATGTTCTTATGTTCTTAGATTTATGTCGCATGCATAATAATAGACATATGATGGGTGCACCCTAATAGTGCTCCAATTCATTGGGTGAAGAATAAATCTCTCGTGACGACATGTTTATGGTACCTTAGAAACATGGCTTGGTAATGTTTTATGATTCCTTTGTGAACAACCCTAGTAATATGAAGGGTGAACCTTGATAATTCTCAAATAAATTGGGTAATGAATTAATCTCTAGATATGACATGTTCATGATACCTAAAAATCATGTCTTGGTAATTTTTTATGATAACTTGTTGAATAACCTTAGAAATATGAATTTAAAAAACCTTAGTGCTAAACTTTTGTGATATTCTTATGAATGTATAATTTTTATGTTTAAACCACATTTATAAGTTATACTTCATGTACTTATGATCATATTATACCTCATGTACATATATTTATATTCTTATGTTGATATTATTAAGTTAATCCCCAATCTTACCCATGTTATGTTCTCATATAATTATTTATACCTTAAGGAGCATATGAGCTCACCCATTTCTTATGTTTATGTTTCCCCAAGTTATAAATAATTTTATTATTAATTATTTTTCTAGAATAGTATCATGCATTTAGAATTTATGGGATATTTTGAATACTTGTTATAGATTAATTAGTAGCTTGTGTATACTGAAAATTTTCATTTGTTTAAAAACAAATCGTTTTCCATAGTTAATGTTTTTTTCTAATTCCCTAAAACCATAAACCTAAATGTTCATGGGAATAAGTTTTAATGTAATATTTACTTTGAGTAATAAAATTATAGTATGGGGAAATCTATGGTGTGTCATAGTTGGTATCAGATCAGGGTTTAGATAACTCTAAAGGTTGGTATGTCAGTTGAGGATAATTTAATAGTTGATAAGTCAAGGATGATCATAATTGAAAAGATATAGATAAAACATTAGGATTTTTGAGGTAATATTTAATATTTTATAGATTGGGATAAGTTAACATTATTGAAAACCATAGGTACAAGTATAAGGGATAATTCTAAGTATAGGATAACCTCCTGAAGTTTCAGAGAAATGGATATTTTGTAGTTATCCTAGAAATTGCATCCTTATCTAGATACTAGAAAGTGTATGTAGCTGAGACCCAAATTCACGTGGAGGTAATCATCCTGAAATATGTGGGTTGATCACTAAATCAATATTCATTCTGGTTTACTTTGATTGTGAATAATACTACACACTTGGCTAAACACTCTCAGGGGATATGATTTGGTTAATAAAATTCTCTTTACAAAACATTATAAAGGATTTATTATGTTAAGGAATAAGGATAAGTAATATGAGATAAACCAAACTGAAGAAACATATATTGAACCAAGAATGATTTATTTTTAACTTAAATAAAATTTAAAAAATTTTAGTATTAATATATTTTGAGTTTCAATTTTTCATCTTAAAATATGGAGTCAATTTTTAATCACTAATGTTAACTCCTTTTGGTTTTTGTAATGGATGAAGTGCAAAGGAATCACATTAATAAAGGGTATCATTTAGAATGAATATATTTTCACAATTATTAACCTAATAAATAATAAATTAAGGGATAAATATTAAGATTATGTAAAACCAATTATCAGGAATTATGATTACCAACATGAACAAAATTAAATTACTAAAAAATAAAGAATTGAAGGATTAAGTCTATTGGAATTTTAGTTGAAAAGATATGATGAAGGAATTAATATTCAATTTCAAAAATTTTAAGAATGTGTGAAGAGGAACCTATAGCAATGTCTCATCAAAACTAGAATACTCTTTATGTGTGGAAAAGGAGGACATATAGAAACAAGTTGCCGAGGAAAAATGAATAAATCATTTAACATAATGAATGAAAAAGATTTGATTCCTTGTTGTACCTAAGATATTAAGGTAGAAAACTCATTTAAAAATAAATCCTAATTTATTCCTATAATTTGAGTATCATAAACTAATTTTAATAGTGACTTATAATTAAAATTATGAGGATACGATCTATTTAATGGGGAAAATTTTAAAACCCTGTGATTTTACATTATATATTTTCCCTTAAAACATAATGAGTTCAATAGTTTTCTTCACACACAACACCAAACTAAAAAAATAGTGATATATTAAAATTTAATTTTATCATTATAAAATAACAATTTAATTTTTGGATATAATAAGAATTAACCATGAAATTTACGATGAAAATTCAAAGAAATTATATTATGTAGTGGATGTAACCCTTATAAAGATAATTTTTCTGAGATTTTAATGGATGTAACTTGTATATGATATTATATAGACAAATCAAAATCCATACTCAAAGAATTATGGTACAAGTTAAATATTATATAATAGAAATCCATGCTCATGGAAATTTCCCTGATATTAATGCTAGTGGAATCACCACCTTCGACAACCACAAGATCTAACCTTATGATTAGATCATTCATCGTGATCTTTAGAGGTTAAATAATTAGAAATTAGTAGAATATAATTAGGTAGTTATTAATTTAATGAGTAATTAATCACATTTATTTTACTCATTTCATATTTTGACTTTAAAATAAAAAAGAAGGTTTACTTTTCTGTAGAAATATTGTTTCTTTATTTTTCATATCTAAAATATAAATTTTATAATTTTATAATTTTAATTTAATGAAATTAAATTGATTTTAAAATTAATCATTACAATATTAGATTATGGTAAATTTTTTATATTTTTCTAAAATAATTGATTCTTAAGTGAATAGTGAAAACACTGATTTTTCTAAAAACGGACACTTTTATGACATTATATTAAAACAATAATGACTTAAATATATATATAAAACAATTTTTTAATAATATATATATATATAATAGTTAACATAAATCAACTATAAATACTATTTTTATTTTATTAAATCCATGTTTAATGTTCTCGATACTTGGGTAATATTTTATTCAAAAAAACTATTTTTATTCACTTATATTAAAAAATATCATCACATAATAAGTTAAATAAAAAAATATTTCATATTTTATATTATTAATTTCATATTATATACTAGTTTTTATTTATTTTTTAGGCATAAAATTATGTTACCAAGGTAAATATTAGTTACCGTGGTAAAATGATTATCTTTCAAATAATGATACTTTTCTAAATATTGTGTATTTTTTTATTTAAGTGGGTATGTTTTAAATTAATACTCTAATATGATGTTAATACATATATAAAAATAAATTAACCCTCACTAAAATGATAATTAATGTTAAATAATATAAATAACACTAAATAATTAAAACAAAATTTCTCTACCAAAATGGGTTTTCAACACAAAATATGTTTTAATTTGAAATTTTATTTTCTAATATATAGATATTAAAATAGATTAAATAGAGCCAAAATTTGGGTTTATCTTGTAAAAAATTGATAATAGGGTTTATATTGTATTTTTATTGAAAAAATAATTACCTATATTAATTTGTTATTAAGAGTAATAAGTGTTAAAAGGGGTAATCTAACATGACCCAATTTTTACTAAATAATATTGACATTTGGACCTTATATAATACCTTTTTATGATTAGTAAGTTAATCCCACACTTATCACCAATATTTCATCACCTTACTCAATTATCTTTCCTAACCCTCATGTGATTCCATTGTTACCCCTTACCTAAATTTAGTTTCCATGGAAAATCCCCTCTTTTTAACCAATAAAAGGAGCTCACTCCCACCCATTATATCATCCATATATAACCTAAATGAATTGGGAAAGAATTTAACTTACCTATAACTATCTAAATCCTTCAAAATTAGTTCTTAAAGTTCTAAGTATTCAACTTAATCTTTAAGAATCTACAAAGAAAGCTAATAGATTCTCTCCCTAAAATTTTCAATTTAAGCACTTCATTTGATATAATAATTTTTCTTTCCATTTGATTATGCTTAAATATATTCATAATAAATCCTTAAATATAAAAAATGTTCCTTATTTATGAGATACTACCCCTCTCTTTCTATAAACCCATTACTTAATCCCTTTTGTGCACCTGTCAGGAGGCTCACATCACTCCATGATTTTCCATGCCATGTTTACATATTATAATCATTCTTATTTCCATGTGATTATTCTTCCATGTTTCTATAATAAATCATATAATATAAAAATGATTATTTATTAATAATATACTACTCTTCACTCTCTTTAAACCCATAATCCCATTTTTAAACTCGTCATACTTCTGAAAATATTCCTTTATTTTCAATGTCTTATACTATTATTATGAATACCCAACACTAATATCATTCAAGAGAATATATATAGACTTAATTTTATTTTATTGATTGGTAACTTGATGTTTAAAACCCAAAATCCCTACTCATGGTTTAAAATGATATGTTCTTATGATTATTTATTGATCTAGCACACATAATGATAGACATATAAAGGGTGCACCCTAATTTTTCTCCAATACATTGGGTAAAGAATAAATATCTAATGATTTAATTTTTATGATAACTTATAAACCTGATTTTTTGGTTTTTATAATTCCTTGGTGAAAAAACTGTGGTAATATGAAGGGTGAATCTTAGTAGTGCTCCAATTCATTGGGTAATGAATCAATATCTATAGATGACATTTTAATGATACCTAGGTAGCATTATTGTTAATTTTTTCTTATACCTTGGATAATAATAATGGTAATATTCCTTTAAGATACCTTATTTATGAACTTTGATGATATGATTATGAATGTCTCATGTTTATGTTATAGCCACATTTACATGTTATGCTTCATTAAATTATGATCATGTTCTAGCTCATGTACTTATCCTCATGTTCTTATATTTATATTCATATATTATGTCCTACGTCTTACCCATGTTATGTTTCAATTTAATTTTTTATCCCTTATTGAGCATCTGACCTCAACCCTTTCTTATGTTTCTATTTCCCCACATTATGAAGAAAATTAATATATATGATGTGTTTAGAAGAGTATCATGTGTGTAGAATTTAGGGGATATTTTGAAGACTAGTTATGGATTAATTTTTAGCTTATATAGTGATAAAATGATCATTTTTTAAAAAAATTGGTTTCTTTTAGTTAATGTTTTATCCTAATTCTCTAAAACTTTGAGCATAAAATATCATGGGAGTGTATTTTAATGTAATATATACTTTAATTCATGTAATTATAGGAAGTTTAAATCCATGGGGAGTCAATTTTGAAACTTATTATATCTATATGTATTTCCTACCATAATTCTATGTGACCATCTAATAAAAACATCACACTAAAATATTTAGTGAGTAAAATCTATAAAGTAAAACAGTTTGGGTAATGGTGATATATAAGAATCATATCCCTAGTAATGAATTATTTGGAAAGAGTAATAATTCTATTTAACATCATTGTAAGTTCCTAGATCCTTGTATCGCATTCCTTTGTGTGTTGGAGGTTTTGGATGTTCTGATCGGAGGCTCATAGGAGAAGGAGGGGAGTTAAGCTAAAATTCCATCTACAAGGAATGATTTCATCATGGAGGACTATGTCATTCCATGGATTCTGATCAATATATTAGGTTTCATTATGGACTAAGAATAAATACATATAATCTCAATGGGTAGGTTTTGGAGATTTTTCCAATTTTTATACCCCTATAAGCTTGGTGGTTGGATATATAGTGGAATCCCGAGAGGAATGCTTTAGTGGTTCTTTCTTTTTTTTGGGTCGCTACATCGTGATGTTGAGTTGAATCATGACCTCGTTTTTGTAAATTATAATTATACATCATGGTGGTACCTTTTCACCAAGGTCATTTTTTGAATTTATTAGCTCTACTATTTGTACTACTCTATGTTTCCCAGATGCATCTTTTACCATGTGTATTTTGGCATGCTCTCTTACCTTACATTTTCATTTTCTTCTATTTTAGAACCTTTTTATCATGGTGTAGGGTTATGCATCAAATTATTTTAACTTATAGTTTTTTGATAAATAATCATACCCCATTTGAACTTTTATTTCTCCCAAATTTTCATTTTTGGACCCTAGGAAACCATTGGTTCTCTTTAAATATGTTTATAATCCTTTTTGATTGGGATTGATCTATGGATTCTTTATTTTTATCCATGGTTATTTGAGGTGAGGTTTCCCTATTTTCCGTGTGTATCTTTCTCTGATAGGTTCTATTTTATCCTACTAAATATTTCCAGGCCATGGTGGTCAATCTCCTTCATTCTTAAGGAGTTATTATTATGTTTTTTTAACACATTCATGGTGTTACTTCCTTGTAGGTACGTATTTTCCTTTAGAGATAGGTGATCAGAGACCAATTATTATTATTTCACTCTAAAAGAACATAAAAATCCTTGAGGTAGGTTATTCCTTGATTCTCCTTGTTTTGATGTGAAATAATGATGTTATCATTCTTTATCTCTTTGGGTAATGGTGTAATTAATGTTACTGAATATTAAACTATAAGTAAAGATAGAATTAGTTTTTGGTTGTAGTGATAACATGTGTTAATGTCATGTTAATGGTTTACCTCTTTCTTTTATAGATATTATAATATCTATTCTTTATTCTATGTATTATCATGTTTTTTATGTTGTGATTTGGATAGTTAATTTAAATTTGGAAATTCTTCTTGGCTAAATGATAAATATGCTTGTTTAATTGTTATCATTCCACTGGTAATTTAATGAATTAGAATTTATACTCTAAGAAATTTTAATTAAAAGTTGTTTATATGTGATATATTAGGTTTAATAAAGTTTTAACCTATGATAAATGAATCAGTTATTTCAAGATAATAAATAATTGGTTGTTTGAAATAGATAATTGTTTAGGTCTGAGTGGCCATGTTTTCTTATAATGGCCGGATTCCTTGGTTTTAGGGCCTAGTTTCCCTATTGACAGTTTATTGTATACTTTTTCGTTGTGTGATTACTCTTGATGTGATCTTTTATATGTAATTTCATGTGATCCTTGGATAGGTGATGGTTTAGAGTGAATGAGTGGGGATATCCGGGCGTTATGTGATAGTTTCCACCTCTGATGGTGAGATATGTGGTGATATACATGATAGTGTCAAGGATTAAACTAAGACTAATATAATGAGTTGAATCTAGTCTTTCCCATTTTTTTTGCCCTAAAATATGATATGATTTATTGTTGATGAATATTCTTAAAATTCTGGATGGTTGAGTATTTTATTTCTACTTTCATTTCCTCACTTCTTAACATAAATAGATGTGCATGGTTTATGAATAATTTATGG
This sequence comes from Viscum album, assembly GCA_963277665.1. Classification (NCBI taxonomy): domain Eukaryota; kingdom Viridiplantae; phylum Streptophyta; class Magnoliopsida; order Santalales; family Viscaceae; genus Viscum; species Viscum album. The sequence goes on along the minus strand of OY728120.1, from coordinate 1,527,006,914 downwards.
TAGCATATAATGAGTTGTAGATTTTGTGGAATTATGGAATGATAATAAATGTTAAATAATTTAATCCATGGTTTAATTGGTTTGAAATAATTCTAAAATGATGATAACTAAGTAATTATGGAAACTATTGGATTATTTCTGGAGGGCATGGAAATTAGTGGTAATTAATGTAAATATGAAATTTTTAAGGGAAATTAATAAATGAAAGTATCTTTGAAATTTTTGTGTGATTATGGAATATCTAGTCCTTAATGTTGGATGTTGGGTGTCTGATAAATAATATCTATAGTTTAGTTTAAGGCTAGGTAGTTTCCTATAGTGTGGTTTTGAGCAATATATATATTCCTATGTTATGTGATTTCATATGATACCCCATCCATGTTGGTAGGTCGACTGACATGAGTGGACACTGAAGTGTGTACTCCCCAATATCCATGTTGGTGAGGAACAAATGGACAACTACCCCCTTTTTCCCACTCTCTTCTCCTGGTGGTACTTTTTGTTGGTATTATTGGTGTTTATTTTCCAATATATATATGTTTGTGTGTGTGTGTAGAGGGAAATAATTTATTGTGGATATTTCACACACATGTATCACTAGATATAGTATTCTAAGAATTATTATAGGTATTTTATATATGGTTTATGATGAATTGAGGTATAATATATGATGTATGGGCTATAGTGGCTCTAAGAAACTACCTGATTACGATTTTTAGATGGTATGTTGATGTTTAGATGATGTGATAAATGGGGTGCATGGTATGTTATAGTTTCCCACAGGTTTTTTAGAAGGATTATTTATTTAGAGAGAGACGGATTAGGACATGTGACATTATGGAAGAGTAGAAAACTATTGGTACATAGTATCAGGGTATCATTATTTGATGTTATATTGGATATTATACTATTACTTGAATGAGATTCTTGGTGAGAGAGCCATGGTGAAGTAGGGAACATAGTATACCTAATTAAGTGACGTGTTAATTTCACTTATTTATTTACTAGGCTATAGTATGATTTATTTGTCTTATTCATGAGAGGTTACATGGTGGATTTTACTGAGTATACTTTTTATTCTCACACTATATATATATATATATAAACTATTTTTAAAGTACATAAGAGATAGTTTTTGATCTAGTTGGAAATTACTTTCCTGTCGAGTTTTTCAAGAGATATTTAGGATTTTAGGTTGCTACCAAAGATTTTATTTTGGTACTTTTCTTTTTTTAAATTGTTCCAGTTTTATGACATTACATGCATGTATTTGGATCATTCCTTTTTTTTATTATGAGAAATATTTTTTGTGGTTTTATTTTATCTCCTATTCCTTTTTTAATATTATTAATGCCTCCCATTTGTGTGTATGATATACCCTCAGTAATTTTCACCATATTTTTGCCTCTTGGATTGTATATTTATGCATCATTATCTCCCTTCTCTCATTTTCAATCTAGGTAGGATACCATTGGAGGGAGGGGGGCATGATACAGTGGTACCAAAGAATTAGGTTGATAGATAATATGCAGTTTAAAGATAGGAAATGATAAGGAATATATCAGTTTGTATGGAAATAGTGTTATATGAACCTATTAAGAAATGTAAAAAGGGATACCATTTAGGACATAGGTATTTAGGTCCCCCTATGTCCTGATGTGAGGTCCTTTATGTTTATTAATCCTACTAATAAAAGTTATGTTGGTTTTGGTGTAGATACATAAAAATGGATCGTGCATCATTCTTGTTTATGCCTATATTTGTAAGGGGTGGACCTTGGGGTTAGGTTTGACCTTAATTAATTAATTAATATTAACTATTATATATTTTGTTTTTAGGATTCCCTAACTATTTGTTCTTTTGTGGGTATAAATCTTGGTCGAAGTCATCATCAAATTCATTTTGAATATTTTCAACAGGATGTGCCAGTAGATTGATGAAAAGTTGAGTTCGATGATAATAAAACCAGTAGGAGGTAACTTTAAGAGTATTAGTGAAATATTTTTCATAATTATAAGGGAACCATTTTAGATTCAATGATAGGGGATAGGTTGGATAATGTATAGATAGTCTTCAGTTCAATCTGTGCTTGTAAGGTGCATTGTGTTTCATTGGTGGTGACAATGTTGTATAGGGTATCCAAGCAATGGTGGTCCTTGTTCATTGGGAATTGTGAGGAATTATCTATCTCTTGGGAGAATTTCTAACTCCAATTTTAATATATCTTTGTTTATTTCATCATAATGTATTCTAGTAATTAGGATTTTCTTACAATTTTATAGGGGAGCTCCGGCATGCAGGAGTTTGAGATCCATTTCAAGAACCTTCTCCAATATGCTTCAAACCACTTTCTAGATGATTAGTTCAGGGTTAGAGATTTCTTGGAGGATTTTCATCTAGATATTTAATGTTAGGTTACTCTATTTATGTTTTAAACATATCTCAAGGTGTTGGAAATATAATGGTTTATTGAGAGGATGTTGGACCAAACTAGGTCATCGTGAGAGGGGATTCGACAAGATTCTCCACATAGTAGAGATTTGGATTAGGTCTCTATGTTTTATATACAGAAGAGTTTTTTAGATATCCATGGGTAAGACTCATCCCTCTATATCTCATTTCTCCATGGGTGGGGGCTCTCAGGCCCCTATCAAGGGATTGTTTGTCAGTTTTTATTGTAAAGGAAATGGTCACCAGTAGTAAGATTACCTGACCTTTCAAAGTAGGAAATCTATGGCTGGTGCTCCAGTTTAGGTTCCACCATTGTAGAAATTTCAACTAAGATATAAGCATTAGGGTAATCTATTATTTTATTATAGGAGGATAGATGTGGCAAGAATAGGATTTCTCTATGACACTCATCATCCTTAGAGAGTAGATCATTTTAATGGTGGTGGTCATCACAAGGTCAAATATTTCTTGGATTAGTTCATAGAAAACTTTATGATCTATAATTACCAATTTCATGTTATAAATATGTCATTCGAGGTACCCTTTTCTTATTTTCTACTTTGGGGTATTCCTTGTTTGATTCAGGTGCTACACTGGCCTTCATATCACCTAGTATAGTTCATGCTTTGGGACTTAAGGTAGGGAGGCTTCTAGTACCCTTTTCATTGACTATGCATGTACGAGGTTGAGATTATTTTTATAAAATATGTATAGATTATGATATAGTTTTGGGGAAACACCACACTTTTGGATACTTCTTGTGTTTGTAGGTAAATCTATAAAACACTATCAATGGAATGGACTGGAAATATGCGTCATAGGCCAACATGGATTTCTTTAGGATGTGGATCATCTTTTATGATATTGATGGAGATTTTTTCATGTTTTATGGTGACTGATACCATCAAATGGCTTCAAGGAATTTTATTTCCTTATTTTCCTTGGTATCCATGTTAATGCTAAGTTTATCAATGGTTTGGTAAGAAGTGTTTCCCAGGGTTATGGAAGAGTACCATGATGTCTTTCTTGATGAGGTTATAGAACTACCCCCTCATCAAGTTATCATGTTTGGGATAGAGAAAAGTTTTATTTATTATCCAATATCAATGTCTCTGTATAGGATGGATCATGTTGATTTGTGGGGGATGCGGTTTAAGATTGATGATCACTTGTAGAAAGGTTTTTTCATCCATGAATTTCACTTTGGGGTGACCATATTTTGGTTATAAAGATGGATAATGGTATTGTGAGACTATGTATCAATTATATTTTCTTGAATTGGGTGATAGTAAATAATAACTACCCGCATACATTGATTCATTAATTATTATGTTAGTTAAAGGGATCTAGTTACTTATTAGAGATAGATATGTGATCAGGATGTCATCATATGAGGGTGAAGGATGAGGATATTCTAAAGTCTTATTTTTTATATCATTATGGGAACTATGAATTCATTTTTTAATCATTTATTGTAAAAAAATCTATCATATTGTTTATGGGATTGATTAATGTAGTGTTCTAAGAGTTTCTTGACCAGTTCATGGTAGTTTTCATCAATGAAATATTTATTTACTCAGCATCTAAGGAAGAGAATGCAGAGCATATGTATGGCACACTGAGAGTTATTCATCATTATAAATTTTTAAATAATATTTTTTAGTGTGATTGGTGTTCTTGTGAAGTTCATTTCCTTTGTAATGTTGTGTCCCAGCATGTATTATTCTTGGATACATTTAAGATTGTGGTGGTTTTTTCTTGGTCATCTGTCATGATTATTATAGAGGTAAGGAGTTTCCTCAGTCTTGAAGGATATTATAGGAGATTCATACCTGAATTATCTCATATTGAGGCTCATTAAATAGCCTTTAATAGGAAGGTCATTCCTTTATTATGGATCAACTAGTGTCTACTAACTTTTGAGTATTTAAAGGAGAAGTTGTCCAATGATCTAATTCTCTATTTTCCTAAAGAGGGAGTCCAGTTTGAGGTTGTTTCAATGTTATTATTCTTTGATTTTGAAGTTTTATGATATAGTAGTGGGTGGATATTTCTTATGAGACTCTTTAGTTGGGACCCCGTGATCATAATTATGCCACACATGATCTTGAGTTAGAAGCGGGTAGGTTTTCCTTGATGTTGTGGTGGCACTACTCATCGAAGAATGCTTTATGCATTTCAATGATCACAATAGCCTAAGTTATCTCTTCTCCCAACATGGACTAAACTTTTTATAGTGATAGTGGGTGTAATTATTTCAGGATTATGAATTCAATATTTCTAATACCCTTGAAAAGGGTAATGTTGTAGCTGATACACTAAGATGAAATCCTTGCAGTGATGTCATGCATGACTCTAGATATTCTTAGAGAGTTATGGATGAAATCTATAGGATGTATCTTGATATGTGAGAGGTTAAAGGAAATGGGTTCCTTTATCAGATGATGGTCCAGCCATATTTAGTGCAGCAGGTGGACTCCTCTCTAAGGGATTTTTAGGTGGATGTTTGGAGTGATCAAGTTGTCCATGGTGACACCCTTGATGGATGGTTTTAAGGATGATAAAAAACATGTGTTGTTCCAAGTGAGGCTTTTCATTCCTTTAGTGATACACGATATGGCTCTTTGTGGGTTCCATAGACCACCTTTAGTATTACTTCTTATTGTGAAAAGATTCATCTTACTCTGAGAGGTCAATTTTTATGGCATGCATTGAAGTATTCAATTGTGGAGTTCGTGTCCTGATGTTTAGAATACCATAAGGTCAAGGCTAAAAATTGCATTCCCAATGGTTTTCCCCAACCATTAAATATTCCTCAGTTATAGTGGGAGTACATTTTGATGGATTTTATCATGATTTTACCTTGATATTAGAGTGGCTATGATATTATATTGGTGACAGTGGATAATTTGATAAAATTGCCTCACTTATTAGAGACCAAGGAGTCAAGATATATTGAGGTTTCGTCAAGAAAATATCTAAAAGATTTTATTAGGATTAATGGAGTCCTAAGGATGATCATCTTTGATCATGATCTTTTTTCACCTCCAGGGTGTGGAGAGTTCATCAGTATTCTTTTGGTTCTCATTTGTGACTTTGTACTACTTTTTATCCTTAGATGGATGGTCAGAGAGAGTGGACCGTCCAGACTCTTAAAAAAATATTGCACACTTGTGTCCTGAATTTTGGATGTTCTTGTATGAGGAACCTACCTATGGTTAAGTTTTCTTACAAGAACATTTTCCAATCCACCACTAGTATGACACCATTTGAAGCTTTTTATAGCCAGCCTTTCCATTCAATAGTACATTGTACTGGGGTCATGGTGTCAGTAATTCTTGGGCCAAAACTAGTAAAAACACAATATACATAGTTAAAGTGATTTGAAAGTGGATGAAGGTGGTGCAGAATCATCAGATGTCCTATTTTGACCATAATAGGAGACCTCCATAGTTCAACATTGAAGATCATGTGTTCTTAAATGTGAATCCTCATCATTATCCATGAAGGTTTATTAATGGGAGTAATATTTATCCCTAGTTTTTTAGTCCTTTATAGGTGTTTGTTCATGTTGGAGTATTCACATACTAAATATAAATTCCCCCATAGATGAGATGGATTTATGAAGCATTTAATTTTTCACAACTTCACTGATACCTTCATGAAGGTTTCTACATCATTGATTGGGGTGATATAGACATTGATAATGATGATACCTTTGAGGATCGTCCTGTGTAGATTTAGGACTATAAAGTTAATGTGTTTTGTGGGAACATTATTCCTTTGGTAAATGTCCTTTGGAGACACTGTGTAATATCGGTGAGCACCTAAGAACGTGATTTCTAGATACAATATTAGTATCATGATTTGTTCAATGTGTATCTCTTCTTTTGTATCAATGTTTTGGTATTTTGATGTTGAAATTTATTTAACGTATGAGATGGTTCTATCTTCCTTGATACCTTGTAGTGTCCTTGATATTATTTTAGTGCTATCTCCTCTAGTAAAGAGTTTCATGGTTTTGATATTTTTTCCTCCAAGTAATGTGGTTTTTCTCCTATGATTACGAGATTATTGAGATGTATATTGTGGGGTGGTTGTTTGGACAACCCATTTCATTCCATTTTCTTTGGGTTTCGTTTTAATCCTTGATGGAGATAATTTACTGAGAGGTTTGTGATATATGGTCTTGGATCCATGTATCCCATTACTTTATGTTTAATAGGTGTTGTGGGTATTGAGAGTAGGATCATAGGAGGAATTATGGCAGTTAAGCTGAAATTTAAGTTGTAAGGTGGGATTGTGATGTGGAGGATTGTGCTACATCATGGAGTCCAATCTGGATATAAGGTTATAGTGTGGAAAATAACAATCGAATATAATCTCAAGGGGGAGGTTTTGGTCCTTCTTCCAATTTATATACCCCTACAGCATGAGGGTGGGATATGGTACGGAATCCTGGGAGGTAATTTTCAATTTTTTCCCTTTTTAGGGTCATTACGATGTGTAACTAAGTTGCAGCATCGCCTCCTTTTTTGGAAATTATAATCTTGAAGCATGGTGGTTCCTTTTTAAACATATTAATTCTCTATTTATAGGATTAGTGGTGCGGATTTTTCCATGTTTCTCAAATATATCTTTTACTATATGTAATACGGTGTGGTATCTAGACATGGGCCAAAGTTTTTTACTATGTTGTATCCTTTTCATTGTGGTGTAGAGTGTTGTGTCATAGTCTTATAATTTTTAGTTTTTTTATAAATTCCTGAATCCCCTTAGAACTTTTCTTTCTCCCAAATTTTCTTCCCAATCCCTAGGAAACTAGAGGTTCTCTTTTAAGGATTTTTAATCCCTTTCAATTAGTATTGATCTTGGGATTACCGAGTTCTCTCCATGGTGATCTGAAGTGAGTTTTCCCTCTTTCTCTTGTGGTTTCTTCTTTAATAGATTATATTTTCTTAAACTCTATCTTTATATTCTATGGAATTTTATCACCTTTATTATTATAGGGTAATTTTTAATATTTTCAGTGTTTTTATTGAATCAAATCCTTGGAGGTTTGTTGTTTCCATACTGGATAGGTGATTGGATATATGTGCTTATTGTCCCATTATCAAAGAATGATGAAATCCTTTAGTTATTGGATTCATTTATTCTTTATGTTTTTATGTGAACTCATAAAGTTTTTTTTCTTTATCTCATTGGGTAACTTTGTAATTAACCATAATAATGATTAAACCATAAGTAAATGAAAATTTTGTTTTTGGGTAAACTAATCACATATGTTTATGCCATGTTAATGGGTTACCTCTTTTTTTTTCTAGAAAGTGTGATATATATTGTTTATTATATTGATTAGAATATTTATTATGTTGGAAATTGGATAAAGAACATAAATTTGTTAACTCTTATTAGCTAAATGATAAATATTCATGTTTAGTTGTTATCATTAAATGGAGTTATGCTCAAATCATGTTTAATTAAATGTTTTTTATAGGTTATGCCTTAGGTTTATTGTGGTTGTAACCTTTGATAAATTATTTAGATAACTCAATATGGTAAACAATTGGTTGTTTAAAAAATATAATTGTTTGGGGTTGATAGAGTCTCTTTTCAAATGAAGACTAGATGCCTTGGTTCTAGGTCTTAGTTTCCCTATTAACAGTTTTTTTCCTTTTTTTATTGTGTGATTACACTTGATGTGAGCCTTGAAATTTGATGAGATATTATCATAGTATAGATGATGGTTTGGAAAAGACATGTGGTTATTCTTAGGTTTTTTATGTTAATTGGTTCCAATGATGGAGGGATGCATTGTGATATTAATGATGGTGTTAGGGATGGTATAGGGATAGATGGAATGGGATAAAATTGGTCTTATACTTTTTTCTATTGAAATATAAGATAAATTCTTATTAATGAATGTGCTTAAAATTTTAGATGGATGGGTTACTTTTTTTTCATTCCTTTCCCCACTTCCTAACAAAAATAGATTTGAATGGTTTATAAATCTTTCATAATAGCTTTAGAAGACTGATGGAGAACCTAGAATTATCAAATGATAATGAAAGTTAACTAATTTAACCCATGGGTTGTTGGATTTATAGAATATTAAAATGATGATAACTCTTTAGAAAAAATGGAAACTATTGGATTATGCCAATAGGGAATGGAAATTTCTGGTAATTATGAAATTACTAATGGAAATAAATAAATAAAATTCTCTTTGAATTGTTTGTGTGGTTATAGGATATTTATTATTTAGGTATGATAGTCAAGTTTCAAAGAGATGATAGTTGTATTTTAGGTTAAGTCTAGGTTGATTCCCATGGTACGGTGGTGAGATATATATATTCCTATGTTATGTGATTTCATACACTACCCCACCCATATCAGTAGGTTGACCGACACTAGTGGACTCTGGATGGTGTTTTCTTTAACTACCAAGTAGGTGAGGAACAAATAGTTGAAAACCCACTCTTTTCCCACTCTTTTATCCTATTAGTAATTATACATGGTATGAATTATGGTTACCTTTCCTATATATATGTTTGTAGAGTGTTGTAATAGCTTGTGGTTATTTCACACACATGAACCTCTAGATAGAGTATCCTAAGGATTATTATAGGTATTTTGTCTATGGGTTGTGATGTATTGAGGTATAATACATGATTTAAAGGCTATGTTGGATCCCATATACTACCCATTTACTATTGAAGATAGTATGTTAATGATAAGATGATGTGATACATGGGGTTCATGATATGTTATAGTTTTCCAACTGTTTTTAGGAAGCATTGTTTATTTTGAGAGATTTGGATCAGGACTTGCGATGTTGGGGTAGATTGGTAAACTAGTGGAGAATTGGTATCAAGGTACCTTAATTTGATATTATATTGGATATTATATTATTACTTATATGTGATCCTTGGTGAGATATCCATAGGGAGTCTAGGAACATAGTATACCTAAATAGGTCATGATTTAGTTTCACTTTTTTATTCATTCTGATTTAGTATGATTCCTTTATCTTCTTCACTAGAGGATCCAAATATTATCTTAATGATTATACATATTATGTTCACCCTATATCTATATAAACTATATTTTAGGTCCATAGGATTTGGTTTGTGATCATACTAGACATTACTAGATTGTGGGGTTGTTTGAGAGCTATTTGGGATTCTATTTTTTGATGCTTTCCATTGGGGCACACCCACATAATCATTCTCTTAGAGTGATATTGGCTGAAAATTTTCCATGTATTTACTCTTTCCAAAGGTGGTAGAATTCATCACTTCTTTAGTGATGTCTTCTCCTTGATCGAGATTCTATAATGGGATGTTAGTTCCTCCTTCCATGGATTCCTCCTTGGAACTTGTCGCCTTTTCCAGGTCTCCCTTATAGATTAAAACATTGTTCGTGAACCTCATTCTCAGTGCCATCTCTTTGTGGATGTAGGTTAATTACACTACTTCCGTTTGGAAATTCCAAGTAGTCTAGCCAGGGAATCAACCTCCGGTTCATGAAGTATTCATGTATGGAATCACTGATCATGTATGGACACTAAAACATTGGAGAAAATGTGTTCTTCCTCATAAGAAGGCTTCTCAAGGGATCAAAAACCCAAGTTATCCCACATCGATTGTGGGGTATCTTATTCAAGAGGCATTTCTTCCTATGTTTTCCTCAGGTGTCCCATGTTTAACATGGGGTATGTGGTGTGTTTAATGTCTTGCGGCGATGGATCTGACTGATCAGAAAACTTATAAAGGTGGATCAGATTGGACATCATAGGAGGGAGCAGCTGGATGGGTTTATCGGATGGATGGATTGGAAATTCCAATGAGAGAATACCCATGATGTTACATCTAAGAAAGGGAAGGTTTCACACCATGATATGATACATACCAAAAATGGAGGCATCGATATTTATCATTGGCTGGATGGGATTTCCTCTCATAATAAACCTAGGTGATATGTCCTATAAAGGGAAAGATTTCACACCATGAAGACTGGCCTGGACACCATTGAGGGAGGATCAGGGAGGTGGACCCCATGGAGGGGGGACACCATGGTTTACCATTGGCTATAATTGTACCTCAAAGAGGTGTCCTATGTACCCTATGTAGAATATAGGGATCAAAACCCATGTAGTTCGAAGAAGTGATTTGGGGATTACACATGTATAGCTTCCCGTCATAAGAGGGGAACTCTTGATTGGATGGATATGGATTGTGTGGGGCTTATTCATGGCTAGATACCCAGGTTATGCTAATGGAAGTGGTGGAAAGAATAGGTATTACATGCTAAGATGCCCCAGATGGATGTCGTAATCCTACTAGGATGTGGAAGGCTAGGAAATAATCAGGGTGGAAATACAGGAAGTGTTGAAGTGGAATGGAATGAATGAGATGAAAACTATGTGAAGGTGATGGTGTTGGGATTGAACCATAAAGAGGATTCTTACATACCCCAGTTGGTAGGGAATCAAATTCCATGTAGTTCTGAAGGGGTTATTGGGGATTACACCTGAAGAGGCGACCCAAGCATGTGGTGTGGGACTTACACACCAATTCTTCCCTGGTGGGATGGATTAGAATGCCTTAGGGAGGCGGATCTGGGGAATGTGTTCCAAAAAAGGGAATATTTCACACCACAAGGTTACATCCCTAAAAAGGAGAACCATAGTTTACTATTGGTTAGGATTGAACCTCAGAGATTCATCCTACGTACTCTATGTAGAAGAAAGGGATCAAAACTCACATAGTTCAGTGCTGATAAGCATGGAGCTGATGCACTAAGGTGGACCAGATGGAGTTGCGGTCATTATTATTCTCTAAGCCCACATGATTAATTCTAGATTTGAGAAATAATAGGTATAAGTAAAACTAATGATCAAGTCGCAAAAGTTGTATAAATGAGAAGAGATGTGGGGATTACGCACTAGGGCAGCCCAAGGAAATGGAGATTAGGGATTACTCCATGATGGATGCCCGAAGGGGATCTCATTCCACATGAGGAGGATATAATTCCCTACCAGGAGGGAAAAAATAGATCTCACTCCCATGTAGATGAGTGAGCAGGGAAAATTCATAAGGCAGATAACCCCATGTTCATGGCATGAGGTGAGGCTACAATTTAATCTCATGTGTGGAGGATGATATTGCCTATCATCTTAACATCCTACAGCTCATATGGATAGGATTCACTTCTCATCCCTTGGACTTACATAACTGATACCCACCCACACTTGGGGAAGGGAAGATATCAGCAATGCCAGGAAACAATGGGGTGGAGGAGTGGTAAGTTGAGGGGTCCATGTTAGCATAGCTATGTGAAGAAGAAATAGCTATTAGCATACCAATTTGGAGAATCATTAGGTAGAATAATGCAATAAGGAACACCACATAAGGGACTAAGAAATACCTGTGTATAAGCCTAGAGGGTTACACAGAAAAGGCTCTCGCAAAGAAGAGGGCCTCCCTAAGAGGTGCTTTACAAAGCTCAGTAGCTTCATGGAGGTCAAGGGCTTCACGGAGGTGGGATCTTCACGATATAGGGTGACCTTGCCTTAGCATGGAAACATGAGTTGTAAGAGGAGTGATTTGTGAATTATTTATGCATTGTAAAGCCTCAAGTACTCTAGAGGGACTTACTACTTCATGAGAGGAGTATCCTTCACAAATGGAATCGCTTCCATAGGTAAGCGTCAATTGGAACAATGGAAAGGGGGTTTTTCGATGCTCTAGTACCATGGAGAATTCATTTTTCTCTCAGGTTCATGGTGCTCAGGAGCTTCATGAAAATGGATATTGGAAGGAGAAAGGTCAGAGTCTCCATTATTTAGATAGGGTATCCACCTATTTATAGGAAAAGGGATCATGTGAGGATTTTATGTGTGTTGTAAAGAAAAAACTCTCTCTGTGAAGGGGCGTGGGTCTCATCAGAGTTGTGGAGGACACCATCAACTGGCTTGTCGGTGGTCACAGGGCTCATCAGAATCATGGAGGAAACCTTAAACTTCCTTCATAGAAGTATTGAGACTTCTTAGGCTCAAGGAGTACATCTTTAACTTCCTTAATGGAGGTAACAGGGCTCTTCAGACTCATGGTGCCTTGTGTCAGTGCCTCACACATTCTTGGGGCCGAGGGGTTGTGTGAAAGTGCTTCGCGAGCCTACCCACTTTGATTATATTTGGTTTGTTTGAGCTTGTATTTCATCTCAACCAGTAATGGTATTTATTGTTTTTTTAGGGGCATGGATTTTGTCACAACCCCCCCCCCCCCTTCTAAATGGGAGCCGATGAGAAAAAGAGGGTCGTATTCTGAGGGTAAGTCACCAAAAACTAGGTGGTCACAACATTGGATCATGATGGAAGGATGAAATGCACACTGGAAGAAGGCTTCCATGAGTCTTAGGTGTGTGAAGGCCACCACAAAGATTAGTGGACCATTTCCTAAAAATCGGGCATGAGGGGGCCATTCTTCATACCAAATCTCTATGGATGGATTATGCCTCAGCTCCCTTTTTGTGAAGTGATCTTCCCCATGAACACATCTTTGTGAACTAGGTTCATCAGAAAGTTGCTCCATGAACCCTTCATAGTGAACCAGGGCATCGTGAACCTCTTTTTATCTACGATACGTGAAGATTATGTTGTGACTCTGAGATCTGTTGCACCTTAATTGATCTTTTTGAATGATTATTAGGAACAGACTCAATAAAATTGGAAAATTATCAAATTTGATGGCTTCCCAAGAATTCGGTAGGGTGGTCCTTGTGAATGATTCTCAAAAATAAGATCTAATAAAATATCATGATTGGGGTGTATGTTTGGATCCATTCCGATCATGAAACTCTGATGGAGCTACTAGAAGAAGTGCAAGACTATTCTCTGTGCAAGATACTACTTTTATATGGATTCTATATGAGGAAGTATGTATTCATCCTGGAGGCTAGTAGGGATGAACCAACTTATTCCAATGCACATCATGTCAGTACCAGTGGTTCTAGGCCACCTACGGCCACACCTGGAGGGATTATTTTCATGTCATTATAGACTGCATGTACAACCATCTCAACAATATCAATGGGAAGCGACTGCAACCAGATATGTCTCCACTAAAACAGTATACAATATTTAATACAGGATTAAGGGACCTAAATAATGGATGGAATGATGATTGGAACCTTTTCTAGGGTGGAATTTTCACCAAGGAATGGGTCTGGATCTACTGGGTATTGCATCCTTTACAGAATTTGGAGAAGAGCTGAGGTGAGTAAGCCTATTTGAAGCGGCATGGGATTCTCAATTCCACATTTATCAACCAAGGGACACCATGCTTGATCTAATGAGTATATGTTCATAAAGGACCAACACTTTTAATTTTCATCACGGGGAGATCGGTATCAGCCTATGGGACCTCCATCATATCACTAGGATTCCCATTCTAGGGGAGATATACAAATTTATCCTCATAGAGAATGCATGGTAATATCCATAGAAGAGGTCACATTTCGAAAATTCACTACTAGACTTGGTTTCAGGTGCAAACAAAGACAAGAAAACAACAAGGGATGTCCACTTTAAGAAGTGATTTGGTTATTTACTATGATTTCCTATGAAGAGGCCTACTGAGGGAGGGGAGGCACCCATGAAACTTTCTATAAGGTGTGGTTCCTTCCCAAGATGGGCTCAGTGAGGAAAGGAATGTTCTTATTGGAGGATCCTGGAGGAAAACCAATGGAATTTGTGGAGGTACAACATTAACACTGAGTATCAATCAGTAGTTGGGTTGGTTGGGTTCATATCAGTGCTCATTTGTGGGTGTATTATTACAGTAAGAGATGCACATATGGTCAGGCATTCGAGCGCGTTCATCATAGAGGAAATGCTGGAAATGGGGCAGTGCATCAACCTTAGAGTTCCAATGATGGAAAAGCTATAAAAGTTACTCTGGAATATTAGTGAGGGGAAGAATACACTGCATGTGTGTGGACCACTCCACTTTCTGTATGGTTGGGTGGAAGTGCACATTGGGGGTATTAATACCTTAATCCCATTTCCCCTCCTAATATGAACTTTTGACTGGACATCTTTAATGTTTTAGAAAGTTCCACCTTCAATATAAACTTGACAGTGGTGCTGAACAAGATCTGGAGGGTAGAAGAATTCAACTTCCATCCATTTCCTCTTCCAATGATAGTTTTCATTGATGATGGAAGAGTAACAGAAGAGAAAACTCCATACCTCCTAGCCTTTCAAGGTGGATTACTGGTGGTGTGGGTGGATTTCGAGCCAATATGTGAACCGTACACCCCACACTGGTTCGTGAGGAAGTTTAGATGCTTATAATGACTGACCCCAAAGGTGTACCTAGTAGTATATCAGGAATATCATCCATGAATAATGAAGAAGCTTTGGATCATGTACATGCAGGAAGAAGGGATGATGTGAAATGAACTGCCTCCACCTACTGCTTCCTATGGTCCAGTCAGGGAGTATGAAAAGATCTGGTAGGTGGCTTACCTAGGAGAAATACTGAAACAACATACCATATGATTCAACAATAGAGTGGACCCACTACCTCATGGTTGAGTAAAAATAGTGATGATTGTATGACATGGTAGTAGGGATAGCGCACATCGTAGTGGCAGATCTATAGTAGTAGAGACAATAGTTCCAAGGCTTGAACTAGCCAGAATAGGAATACGAGAAGTAGTAGTAGGTATAGTGGTCCCAATCGAGCAGACTTAGGATAAAGGGGGGCCATCAAGAGGGGTCCACAAAATACCTATCCAAGCTCCTAGGAAGTACCAGTGTTGTGTGGATATACCTAAAGATGCTATCTACCCTCAAGCTTGGGAAGATTGGGATGTCAATAGGAAATTCTTTAATCCCTTCAAAATGTGGGACCACCTCAACCAGTTTGGGATGGTTATTCTAGGAATTGGTTATTCCAAAGCTCAATTCCTTATATCATAGGTGGAGGGGGAGTGGTATATGGATGAAATAGAGAATTTAGTGCACTATTGAGGAACTATACATCCAATGATGGATCGGTTGAAAATATTACTAGATATTAAATCTCCATCACAACTGATAGCTACTGAGATGGTGGTCTTCTTTCCCCTGCCTGAGGAATCAGATGTTTCTTGGGGGGGAAGATGCTGACAGAGAGATTCCTATAGAGGAAGGAGAGGTTGTGACTCCGAAAGAAACCTCTTTGGGAGGATTTACTAAGGATATTGAAGTAATATATAACTCATTACCCTATGTTATTACCTCCTTCACTTTGTCCAGGTTCCACGAAAAACATCTACTTGTGCAGGAGGACTTTCTACCAAGAACCCCTACTAATAGGGATGAAGATGTGGCGGCGATCGTGAAGAACCAAACACCAGGACCCGTGTCTGGAGAAATAGTATTCGTAGAGTCTAGTAGTTCTAGGGAGTCAAGGGTGGATTATTCGGAACTTTTGGAACACAAAATCATATATGGGGGGTCACGTCCTAGAATCCTAGTGATGGAAATCCAAATTAGAGAGCATGAGCAGCTATTTCTTGACCATTGTAAGTTTCCTAACTCACAGAGATATACTTTTTGTTTTCCCAATAAAATTGACTGACACAACCCTTTTTTGAATAGTCCTCAAAGTGGTGGGCACCCTACTAGTGTGAATGGCTAGAGGACCTGAGGCCCCTTTCCTAATAGGGGTTCCAGATCATATGGAGCCAAGTTTCCAAGTTAATTGTGCCATTACCTCTAGTAATCATCTGATCATGGCTATTGGTAGTGATACTGTTAGGGATGGTGGGTAAAACCTTATCGAGGTAGGATCTAGTGATGAAGATAAAGATCATGATATAGTGCCTGATTTAGCTGACATGGTGCCAAAGGAAGACACTTCCACTAATTGCCTAGATGCATTCCCAGAGTGTGAACTTGCAGACCTGGAAGAGTAGGACGAGTCTGATTTTGATGCAATCAAGCATAGTCAGGCTACCCAATGTCGATCATGGAATTTTATCAAGTGTTTCATTGAAAAAAATACAAAACCTAAATGGATAATCCAAATGGGATCAGTTCACTGCTGGCTACGCGACCTGTTCACTAGAGGGGTGGATGCGTGAGGTCTGAACATGCAGATCCAGGAATACCTCACCAAAAAAATACCAGAAGGAAGCAAGTATTTGGATGTTTCCTAGTACCAAGAAAAATTTAAAAACATCTGTAAGATTCAGGAGGATGAGAAAGAGATCCAACACCTAGATGATCAGATAAGAAGGTGATTTTCCTTCATCAATGACCATTCAGAACTCCTCATATGAATAAAGGTCTAGCAGGTGGAGGCCCATAAGCAGTTGAAGTAGGTGACCAGTCAAGTGGCTCACCTTTAAGTTGAACAAGACTGAGCGTTGATCTAAGTCGATGAGCTCGTATCTGTAGAAAATGAAAAAGAAATAGAGCTCATGTGATTACTGAAAATCATATAGGCCACACATCATAGGGTAGTGGAGTTGAGGTGCTATATTGTTGGGGTGAATCTATAAGGTTCAAGTTTTTTCAAACTCATGAAACACACTTTCTTGATTTCCTTGTTTGTTTTAAACTATGTGTGGATATATCTATTTATTTTTTCGATTAATTTATATTGATAATATTCATGAAGTAACTAATGACCAATCCCCAAGATCATGTGTGTCATGTTGGGTGTGAGAAAAAAGGGATCACTATATAATCATTCACCTTATATGAGAGTGTTAGCTGACCATTGTATACTCATGGTCTGCTATTGTTGACTGATAACCCAGAGTGTTTTGGATGAAAGGTATTGAGACTAGAGAATAAGGCTCTTGAAACAGCCCACTTTCCTTTCCCAATGTGCTCTAGTGCACAAATGGGATAATTCCAAGGGCATTGGAATCAATCCCAACCAAGGGGAAATGGGGTGTCTAAATCAGGATGCCCAAAATTAAGAATCATGGAGATTATGGCATGTTGGTATGAGATAAATACTGACCATATTCATGACATAGTATTTGTAACATTAGCCTGAAATGGGGACAAACAAATTAGGGTCGACTGCTGGCAATATTTAAAACACAGGACCTAACTCGAAATGTTATCTAAATATTCCAGGGAGTTGGCCCAGGGTAGTAGGTGATCCAAATTGGCATATCCAAACCATCAGGGGGTCTCTTTATACATGAAAGAGGGTGAGGATCAAAATAAAGGGCATGTAAAGTGTGGGTTGGAGTGATGAGATGTTCGAAATAATTTCAACCCTCATGGAACTATTCCTCCATGATTGAAATTACACTGGTGTAGGCACATTGGTATGAACAAATATAGAACTTATCTTCTAGGGGGAGCATCTTCTTGGATTCCAAGTGATAACTGAAGATGAAAACAATGTGGTAAATGTCCATCTCTATGGGAGAGAACCTCTCATGTGAGGGCATGTGATACTTTGTAGTTTCACATCATGAAAATGAGGGAGATGAATGTTTAGTTTAATGTCGTATGGTAAGGACAATGCATGGAATAGTTTGACATCATATAACTAGCACATTGCACATAGTTTAAGGTCATACTACCTAGACCCTGGACAATAGTTTAGAGTCTTGTTTCATGGACTATGATTTTAATTCCAATAATGTTTTTATGGAAAGGAGGAGATAAACCCAACATGAATGAGCCAAAGGATGCTTGTAAAACGTACAAATACCAAGGAGCAGATGGGAATGAGGCATATGTGATGTGGTGAGGGACAAAACCCAACATAAATGAGGACCTAGGAGGCTCAAAGTCACTCCACACATTCTCTATGGATATCTTAGTTTATGGTCATAGATTTTATACTAATGAAAACTTGTGTGGCTCAACCATATCGGTACCGTCCCTACCAGAACTTCTAATCCAATGTGATCCATGCTCGGTGTAAGAAACAAGGAATGATATTGGGGGTTTACCTAACTTGTGGGATCACACATCAAGGGTGACACCAAGGATGGAATACCACCATTATACAAGAATGTGATAAGGAGGGTAATTTGATACTTTAAAGGTGTGGATAAAAGGGTGACTAGTATGTAAATGAAAACTATTGACCATGTTGGAAACATAGATACCATAACCACTCCAAATAAGAATGGGGTGAGAAAATTTGGGATCAACTGTTGTCCATGTTCGAAACATAGGACTCATTTCTTTCTACCAAATATCCATTAGGGAGTTGTCCTAGGATGGGAGGTTAGCCAAAGCAGCATGAGACCATCACCATTAGGGGGTCTGCTTGGATTTTAAGGATGATGGAAAACCCAAAAAAAGAAGGAATCGAAGTGTGGATTGAGCATATCAGACAGTGAGATTCAGCCCTAGATGTGAAAATAGTTTAAGGTCATATTGTATGGACCATGGTGAATAGTTTAAATTCATGCTTCTCAAAATATTGGATGATGCTCAATATTAAGGTATGTATACAACACATGGGAGTAAAAACTCAATGGGAATGAGGACCAAGAGGATCACATGTTTCATACACACCTTAGGACTAATGAAGGATAGAGGAGAGAAAATGAGATAATGAACTTGGGTTTGGTCCCATGAAATAATTTATGGGAATAACTACATATCTTTTAATGATGGGAATAAATCTATACATAGCCCTTGATCACAGTGTAGTTGGAGACTAACACTGGATGGGGAAATAATCTATGGAGAGGATGTGAAAGTATCCCACAATTATCATGGGGCATCCAAAACCTACTTATGGTAGGATTATAGTTTACCATCATGCATTAAGGATAGTGGGTTCTTAGTTTAAGGTCATAGAGTTTGGACCACAAAGGGTAGCTCAGGTGGACATATAGTGCAGTGTTCTGACAAACCCAATGTGAAAGATGAAATGGAGTCCCATCACCACACTATAGATCTCAAAGGAAGAATACATAACCCAAAGTGAAATATGAAATGGAGTCCCATCACCACACTATAGATCTCAAAGGAAGAATACATATAGTTTAAAGTCATGTCGATTGGACTAGAAAGAGGAATGCTTATACCAAGGGTACAAAAGTGACACACAAGAGATAAAACAAGATGTGAATGAGGGCCATGATATCACATGTGTCACATGGATGTATTAAGATAAACTACATCAAATTTAAGTTCAAAGAGCTTGGACCATAGAATTTGTGGATGGGCCCAAAGACAAAGTGTCTGGACATCACTAAGTATCATGTAAGTATGGGAATCAAGCCATGTGTAGTTATAAAATCCATTGCAATTTAATGTCATGAGGAAGGAAAACGATGAATCCGGGAAATAACATTGTGGATGCACCCAAAATCGATGATCTGTGCATCACTACATATCCTATAAGGAAGGGAATCAAGCTAGACATATTTCTTGCAGATAATTATTTTCTGTGCAGTTCCGACCCGTACACGGAAAGAAGAGTCATTAGATATTTCTTGTTTGTTCTTTTGTTTTTGTTTTTTTTAGCAGATGGACTAGGATTGAAAGTCTGGGTGTCTCTACAGGAATCAAACCCTGAGTAGGTATTGATAGTTGGCATGGTGGATGACTAGTTCCAAGTGTGATTCCCTCTCAAGTGAGAACACCACAATGTTGTGATGTTTTTTCATAGTGTGGCTAGGATAATGATGTTGTATTTTAAGTTCATATGACAGGATTGTCTCATGCCTTTTAATTTCTCAAGGTAAGGATGAAGAAGGTGTTTCAAGAGGTAAGTGCATGGTGTGGTTGGTAAAACGTGATGTGAATGGGGAACAAAAAGATCCAAACCACACCATTAACTCCTTGGAATAATTATGGAGAAACTACTAGTATAAATGGCTATAGAGTTTGGACTAAAGGGTCATTCCATTACTCCATATATGGATAAACCTTACCAAGACTCCTAAGACCAAGTGATCCATGATCTATGTGGGAAACAAGGATTTATGTTATACCTTCTCTATCATATATAGAAGTGTAAAATATGGTATCTTCTGACTCTGCATGCTCAGGTGCACTAAGGGGAAATACCAGAGGTGTCAGAGTTCCACTAAAACATAGGGAAGTAGAAAGGATATAAATCGAAGATTCTAAGGTCCGAATTAGGGGGAAATGGGTGACTAAATGGAAGGATCATTGTTGACCATATTCACAACACAGTGCCCAAAAATCCATCAATCAAGGTTGTGGTATGCAAACATAGGATGGACTACTAACCAAATTTGAAACATAGGATTCGATGCTTGTCACTGAATATCTATCAGGTCATTAACCTAGGACGGGAGGTAAGCCAAAGAGTCATGAGACCATTTCTATTAGGTTATACTTTTGTATGTGAAATATAGTGTAAATATGATCCCAGAAAGACTTGAAGTGTGTATATGGGTTAGGATGACATTCTCATAGAACTCGACACTTTTGGTCTTGCATCCCAGCAAATTAGGGAATATCGGTGATAGAAACGAACTGAACCTGAGATAGAAAATAGTTTATGGTCACATCGCCTAGACCATGGATTCCTATTTTAACATCTTCTATGTGGGATAGACCAATGTAGTTTAACGTAATGTGGTAAGGATGAATATTTCACATAGTTTTTCATCTTGTGAATATGAAATTAGAGGAAAAGAGGTGTCCCAGAGAGGATGTGCAGTGTAGAGCCATGAGGCAACTCTATGTGAATAAGGTCCATAGATACAAATAGATCCACACACCACACCACAAATTACTAGGAGAACCATGAATAGGTTCCTATTTTAAGTTCATAGATTTTGGACCTAAGGGTCATGTAGCCACTCTATGTGAGTACAAAGCCTACCAAGACTCTTAAGCCCACATGATCCATGCTTGGTGTGGGAAACAAGGAGTGATGTTAGGATTTCTGAATCATATGGGATCACAAAATTATAGAAAGGAAATGTTATTATGGAAAGTCCCAACCATACTAATATTACTACTCAATGCATGTGGATGCATGGAGGGACAAAACTAGGGGTGTTGGGGATCCACTAGAATATAGGTAGGTGGAAAATGTGAATCACTGCACATGATATATAGAATACAATGGGGGTGTCTTAATGGTGGAGGATAAATACTAACCTTATTTGAGACATATAACCCATATCATGTTACTAGGAATTAAGACAGAAAAATGAGGGTTGACCGCTGACCATGTTCTAGACACGGTACCTAACTCAAAATGTCTCCCAAAGTCTTTCTAGACGTTGGCCCAAAATGGTAGGTGAGACAAAGTGGCATGACACAATTCTATCATGGGGGTCCCTTTAGATGTTTAATAGTAATGGGAACTAGATAGAGGGACATGTGAAGAATGAAAATATATTGGGGGAATGTCCCTATGGAATCCAACACTTCATGTCTCATACAACCACCCATTCAAGCATATCGATGTGGAACATCTGCAAGATAGATCAAATATACCTTAAAGGATCAAGTTCTTAGGTGAGGTATTGAAAACAATTTAAGGGTCATATCCATGTAGTTTAAAATCGTGTAGTGAGGATGAAAACATCATGAATTTTATCATTATATGACTAGGGCGTATAATCTCAAAAGAGAGGTGTGTGGTGTGGTAGATGAGGACTAAAGATATCCACACCACACACTTTCAAAGGGGAACCCAAACCAAAATGTAAAAATTGGTGAATTTTTAATTCTACGACTGGGTCCAAAGACAAGATGTTTGGGAAACACTTTGTATCCCATAAGGATGGGAATCAATCCATACATAATTTTGATAGGTGGAATGGAAGATGTTTAGTTCCTAATAAAATAAAAATAAAGAAAGAAATATTGGTGATATTTAGATGAGAATATTTTATTTGTTATGAATTTTATTACCATGTGACTATGACACTAAAAATCTTAGTTTAAGGTTATAGAGTTCAAACCAATTAGAGGAGAGATGTGTGGTGTGGTTTTTTTTTAAAAAAAAGTGGTGACAAGAATTGGTCACCCAATTCCCAGATTATATCTAAAACAAAGGAATAAATGGGTGATTTTTTAACTCTAAAGCTAGGCCCAGGTATTATATTTCAGGGCGTCACTATATATCCCATAAGGATGGGAATCATTCCATGTGTAGTTTTTCAAGGTGGACTGAAAAATGGCCAATACCAATGGGAAATGTCTTCTTAGGTAAAGACATCGTAATGTTGTGTAGTTTATCATTATATAGCTAGGATTCAAAATACACATTTTAAGGACATATGATAAGGATAGGGGTTGTTATGTATTTCATCGTCATGCAAAAAGGATGTTGGGGATCTTAGTTTAGGGTCGTAGAGCTCATACCAAATGATGAGGCTTCCAAAATGGGAATGTGTAGTGTGGCGCCATGCAGTAACATGGCATGAATGAGGACCAAAGAGATCCAACACTTAACCACACATTCCTCAAGGAAAACCGACACACATTTTTAAGTCATAAGTCTTGGACTCTCATGCTCATTTTAATAGCATGTTCCTAGGATGTAAACTCCAAGTTTAATGGTCTTAGAGTTTGGAATGTAGGGTAGTGTGATTCTTCTATGCGGGTAAAAACCCTACCAAGACCCCTAATACCAAATGAGCTATGGTTGGTGTGGGAAACAAGGGTAGGATAGGATTCATATGGCACAGGGAAGCACATTTTAGGGTAATGGAGAATCTAGGTTAAGGGTGCCCCCATGACACTGATCATCCTACTCAACGTGCAAAGTTGCATGGAGGGGTAACATGAGGGTGTTGAAGTTCCACCTGGACATAAGGATGTATAAAGGGATTTGAATCACAATGTCCGATATTTGGGACATAATGAGTGTGGTGTGATCATGGAGGATAACTTTTGACCTTATTATAGACACATCATCCATATTATGTTACGAGGAATGAGTAAAGACAAATGAGGGATGACCGCTGACCATATTCAATATGTGGAGCCTAAATCAAAGTTTCATCCAAATTCTTCTAGGGAGTTGGCACAAAAGGTTAAGTTATCAAAAGTTTCATGAAACCATTCTATCATGGGGGTCCCTTCAAATTTGGAAGAGGACAAAGATCCAAATAAGGAGACATGTGAAGCATGGAGATGTAATGATATCATGTCTATGTAGAATCCAACACTCTAGGTCCTACATCACAGAACATTTAAGCATGTTAACGAGGAATATTAGATGGAGGGATCCAAACCCCTTCTTTAGGGAATAATCCTCGAGAGGGATCTTAGATATTGTAAGGTAATGTACCAATTCCAAATGAAGATGATGAAGAGGGATAAAATAGGGTTAATGAACTAGGGGATGGACCCAAAGACAAAATGTTCGGGTGTTCCTATATATCCCATGAGGATGGAAATCAAGTCATACATAGTTATTGATTTCCATGTAGTTTACTATGATATGGTAAGGATTAAGGTTGTTATTTTGTTTAACATCATACTACTAGGACGAAGTAGAGAGAGCTATCCCAAAGAAGTACATATTATGTGGCCACTGTAACTCAACATGAATTATGACTAAGAAAGATAATCACACCATATGTGTCTAGGGAATGATTATTTTAAAATAATAATTCCTAGATTAGGGCTTCCTGTTTAAGGTCATGGAGCTTGTACTAGAGTACAAGGCCTTTCTAATGGATATGTGTATCATGGTGAGGTGACAGACCCGACATGAATGACCAAGGATGTCATCTCCATACCATATATTCCTAAGAAAAAGTGGTGTTGAACCTGGTTTGGACTTGAATAAAAAATTTATGGGCATTCCTACATATCACATTATTATGGGAATCAAGCCATACGTAGTTTTTGATTTTTGTGTAGTTTAATGTCATGAGGTAAGGATGAAGGTTCTAATGCAGTTTATTATAATGTGGATAGGACATTGTGGAGAAAGTATCCCAGAAGAGGGTGCACCAGGAGTAGAAAAATAAACCCTATGTGAAGGAGGACCGTGGAAATCTACACCACACCACGTGATCCCAAGAGAGATCTCAGGTCGAGGGGTCGAAAATGATAAAATTACGGCTAGGCCCAAAGAATAAATGTTTGGGTGTTCCTACATATCCCCTAAGGATGGAAATTAATCCATACGTAGTTCTTTATTTTCATATATTTTAATGTCATTCAGTAAGAACAAAGACCAGTAGGAATATTCCTGAGAGAGGTACACGGTGCGGCTGTGATAACCCAATGTGAATGAGAATCAAGGAGTTCATCGTACCACATATTCCTAGGAGAAACCTAGTACAATGATTTTAAGGAAATTATGTCGTGATCTTAGAAAAAATTTCTAGGCATTTCTATGTATCTCATAAGGATGGGAATCAATCCATACGTAGTTCTAAAAATAGCATGGTGAGTGAGTAGTTCCAAAGGTGATGACTTCTTAGATGAGGACATTGGGGTTATATTCATTTTACCATCATGCATCCAAAACATGCAATAGTTTAATGTCATGTGTGATGGGGAGGTTTAGTGTTATAAAGGACAAAGGGGAACTTCCCTTTTAAGGTCATGCAAAAAAGGACCATAAATTCTATGTAGTTTAACATATTATAGGTAGGACACAACATTTTAATGTCATGATGGATAGGGAAGTATAGTTTAATGTCATGTTTCTTAGATGAAACAGATCTTATTTTAAGGTCATAGAGCTCAGACCAGTGAAACATTGGGTTGTTTATCATCATGTAGGATGATTGGGATGTTCCTTGCAGTTTAATGTCATGAAGGAGGAAATAGTTTAACATAATGTAGGATAAAATATTTTAACATCATGTATGATGAAATAGTTTAATATTGTGTAGTAAGAAATAGTTTTAACATCGTTTTGGATGAGATCACATGAAATTTAACATCATGCAGAAGGATGAAAAATTCAAGAAAAGTATTGTTTAATGAACTTTTCATTGGTGGGAGGAGTAATTATCTCACCATTAATGGTGACCAAAGAGTATGCACTATTAGGATAGAATTTGTTAATGATGTAAGTTCCTTCCCATTTGGGATCCAACTTTGGTGGTTTCCTACTAGGAATCATTGGGGCTCGAAGATCCAAAATTGTGTCACCTTTAAGGAAGTATAGGAGGAGATGTCTCTTGTTTAATGATCTAGATATCTTTTTTTGGTGCCTCTCTAAATTATCCAAGTCACAGAGCATGTTCTCGTCGAGGGCTTCCATCTCATCTAGATAGACTTCTACTAAAATTTCTAACATTTACCGATCCAAAATGGCTATACAGAGCGATGGAAACTAAATATAGATAGGGAGTACTACCTCTATTCCATACAATGGGGAATACAGAGTCACCTAGATGTAATTACGAGTTGTTATATGATAAACCCAGGGAGTTTCGGGGAGTTTTTCTAGCCAAATTTTGTCCCACCATCTTCTGAAGAATGTTGGAGAGGGTTTTTTTGAATGCCTTGATCTACCCATTTTCGTTTGCAAGATAGTGAGAAGTGGGATTGGATTGGATATTATACTTTGTGTAAAAAAATTAGCTTAAATTCTGGGAATTTTGTGTCATTATCAGTGATAAATATGTGAGGAAGTCTAAATCAATGGATGATGTTGGAGCTCACAAATTCAACAATAGATCAGGCCTTGACTTACTTGATAGGAATATCTTCTTCCCAATTGGAAAAAAAATTAGTTGTAGTCAAAATAAACCTTTACTCCAGATCTATAACTATAAGATATGGTCTCACGACATTGATTCCCCAGACCACCAACGGCCAATAATAATTGGTAGTGCATAGAGGCACCAGTTGTCAATACACAAAGTTGATGTGGATATAACTCATGTGGAACCTCTTAGAAAACTTGATACAATCCTGGACCATGGTGGGCCAAAATTAGACCAAACTTCAAATATGGTGAGAGAGTTTTATCCCTGCCTCATGAGAACCATAATACATGGGATGAAATTTCTACATGACTTGGGTAATCTTGTCTCATTGAATGTCGTAGAGGATAATTCCCTCAAACCCACATATGTAGAGAGTCTACTCTAGGATAAGACTACTCTAGAGAGTTAATTGAACTAAACTATGTAATATTCACTCATTTTCAACTCTATCTATTAGGATATTTCCGAGCTGGATATACTCAATGAAAGGAGTCATCCAATCAGAGGCTTCTTTAGTTACCAGAGGATTCGGAGGACCTATTGTGGATGCATCCACAATAATGTGGATTACCTGTTGGTTGTTGTCATAATATGATTTTATCAGGAGTGATGACACTTTGATGTGCCATATTAATGAACATATCTTCTTAGTTAGGCTCTGTGAGAGATGTGGGTAGACTGGCTAGGGAATCAACTCAATCATTCTGCAACCATGGAACATGATTCACCTCTGGTTAAGAAGGGAACTAGGCCATCCACTGGTGAGTATGTTCTAGCAGGAGATTGTGCTCGGGCTTCCTGGTGATATAGTCACTTTTGATTTGTTTTATGACTATATTAGAGTCCCCCTTCACATGTAGGTTGGGAACATAAATCTCAAGAGGAAGCTTGAGGCTAGTGATGAGAGCCTGATATTCTGCCCCATTATTAGTGTAGCCTTCTGATAGAAAGAAAGAACAAGGTAAAATAGCTTACATAGGAGTGATGAAGTCAATCCCCTGGCCTACTCTATTGAGTGAATGATCATTAAGACTCATGTTAGTTAGACTTCTAAAAGAACCATCAAAGTGAATCTTCCAAAATGGCACAACCGGATCCACTGAGAGAATGGCCTCATCAAGAAAATCAAAGATCCAGGGACACCTCTTCGAGGACCAGATAGGCGGCTAGAAATTCTTCCAACACCTAACCCTAGGTGGCCTTCTACAGGATGAACCTAATATCGAATTACTAAAGTATCATAGTTCACCAAGATAGATGGAATATCAACATAGGGAGGTTCATAATATAATTTAACAGATCTATGTGGGACACTTGCTGTATCTCACGATGTTTCAAATAATGACACAAATTCTACATTGTGAAAACCAACATGAGGCAGCTCTTCTCGATAGGAGAATATTGGGTCTCTATATCGAGGATCATGCAACTGATATATTAGAAACTATTATTGGTCCTTTCTTTGTTATTATGGATGAGAAGGGCACCAGGGGATCATTCTAGGGTAGTCACATAAAGGACTAGGTGGTTTTCATAGAAGGGTGGTATCAAAATCATAGGCTGAAACATATACTACTTAATCTCTTAAAAATATGTCTGGAACTTTTCATCCCATTGATAGATCTCACCATTCTTCATGATTCTAAAAAAGGGCTTACACTTTCCATCTAGGTTCATAATGAATCAGTGTATTTAGGCTAAGTGGCCTTGAAAGCCTCGATGCGTCTGGAGGTTGCTCGGAGGGGGCATCTAGCTGATAGCCTTAATCTTATTTGGGTCAATATCAATGACTCTATATCAGACAATAAAACAAAGTAAGTTCCCATAGGTAACCCTAAAAAGTACATTTCAAGGGTTTTATCTTCATATGGTGGGATAGAAGGGAGCCAAACACTTTATCAAGGTCCTTAAGATGGTCCTGATGCTTGTGTGATTTGACCACCAAATCATCTATGTGGCATTCCACTAACATCCTGAGGATTAGTTGGAATATGTGGTGAATTGCATGCTAATAGGTAGCTCCATAATTCTTCAAATCGAAAAGAATTACCTGATGATATAAGGTACCCTGTAGTTCTCTAAAGGTAATAGATTACTCATCTTCATAGGGTTATCCAAATCTTATTATACCCAGAATGCGTATCTTTGAAGGAGAGGGACTGGAACCTAGTGATGGAATCGATCAATAGCTCTGTCATAGGAAGGGGAAAATCATCCTTCAAACAGTAGTGATTGAGATCCTATAAATCGATAAATACATTGATCTGTTTGTTCTTCTTTATGATGGGAACAATGTTGGATAACCATATGGGGAACTAAACTTCTTTGATCTGTTTGTTCTTCTTTATGATGGGAACAATGTTGGATAACCATATGGGGAACTAAACTTCTTTGATAAAGTTTTTCTTGATGATCTTATCAAATTCGTCTTTGACCATAGAACTGTTATACGGGTGCATCTTCCTAGGAGGATTCTTGGACCCATGATGACTCACTGGGAGTCCTAGATAATAGATGGATACCTAAGGTTCTTAACATGGCATCTCTTTATAAATCCAAGAAATGCATTGCGATGTTGATCTAGGAAGTCCACATAGTTCTATTGTTCCTCTACTATCATGGCTACACTGATCTGTGTTAGCCTCTGATATGTCTCAATGCTAAGATTCACCTATACCAACTCATAAATAATGGTGTATATTCCCTATTCGAATGCAGAAGAAGAATCTTCCAAATAATCTTCATTATCTGGAGTGAGAGGATCATTGGGAGGAATAAATTATTCTAAGTTAACTGACCATGGGAAAACTCTATTGTTGGATTTGGTGGTGGTGGAACCTTTATCAAGAGACTCCTTCACCATTGAAAACATGGAAACAAAGGTTGTCAACCTGATTCCTTAAGGCCTTAGACCGAGGGGCCCATGCTTGATGATGTCAAAGTAGTTGTGCCGGGTTGTTCTGTTTAAACTTATCCCAACCTGGAGAAATAATAAGGTATGGAACATTTTTGTAGCCATGGGTTGAACATATTAATACCTTATAGGGGTAAGAGGTTCTGGTATCACTCTATACTATCCTGTATAGGAGTATGAGGTAATCTTTTGATGTTCCTTATACTTGGTAATGTGTCTCCCTCTTATATCAAAGATGATGAAGAAATTTCCCAATCTTGGATTTATATCCTCCAACTAGTGAATTGGGAGGATGAAAGCATCCTCCAAATCTACACACAGGTCAACCGTAGTAGCAGTGTGCTCGGCCACATTAGTCTGAATCCATTTTTCATTAATCTTGTAATAATCAACATCCAAGTAGCGGGATTCAAAAGAGTAAAAAAGAGACGTGTCACCATGGAGCATGACCACCTTTCCATTGAGGGATTAATTAAGGAATTGGTGATATAAGGATTTAATTGCTACATGAAAATGGATCCATGGTCTACCCATCAATTCATTATAGGTGGTATCCAGCGAGACGATCGTGAAATCAGTACTGGAAATCAAGCCACTGAACTGGGTCTTTAATTGAATCTTGTCAAACAGTCTCTACTCAGGTCTATTATATCCCTAAATCATCAGGTTAGAGGGACATAGATCTGTATCATTCAATCCTAGCATGAGGATCATCCAGGTCGGGATGAGATTGATCCCATAACATGTGTCGACGAGACAACGGTGGACCTCTACACCATTGCGATGGCATGTGATGTACAACGGGTGAATATTCCCTTAAACAGGAGAGCCTTAATCTTCTCCTGATAATGAGATAATGGCTCACCATTATTCTTTCTTGTCTTCTTAAGAATGGAAGGCCTCTGCAGTCACTACCTCTATGTCAAACTTGAGAGGGATTTTCAAACCCTTCGTGTGTGCTTCACGCATTTCTTATGATATGAGGAGGGCCTCAAGAATCAAGAGCCTTACATGAATGATGGAAAGATACTTGATCATGTCATAACTCTATACTAGATGAAAATTTAAGAAGAGGAGGTTCTCAATAGCAGGAGGTATGATGGGAGTTGCTGATCGAACCAGTGGGTTTAGGCTGGTGCTAGAAATATCCCATTGTTCACTAGTTTAATCACACAAAATTACTACTGGATGATTGTTGAATAATGGAGTTCTGGCCACAGATGGATGTATTTTATCATGACATGGTTTTGGCGGCTATTCCTAATCGAGTAGCACAAACAGTGGCAGTAGTGAATTTGACAAGATGTGCTGAGAGGACTGTGCCTACTTGCTTCTATGCTGAACTTGTTGTCTGGTATTATTAGCACACACAGCTCAGCTAGAATCACTATCCTGGGCAATATAATGATTCACATAGATGCAACCACATCGACGATGGAATCGACTGGGAGAATCAAGAGGACTGGCTTGACACTCCTCCTCATTGGGAACCATGTAACGGTCCACCATCTTGATGGTGTTCACGGAGGTGTACTCCTTCTCATCATCTGAGGAATATTAAAATATTTGTTATATTCGAGGATGATTCCCATCTCTAGGGGCATAAAATCTATAAGGGTATGAGATGGGTTTGGCACCGTCCGGGAACTATGCTTTCCCTTATGGAATTGACGCCTACTCTTATGAGAGGTAAAAGCCTGAGATGTGGATGAAAAAGTAGTATCAAGAGGAGATATGGAATCCTCAGGATACTCAAGCCGATTAAAATGAGCATGAATTATACCATGGGTGTGAGAAACTTCCCTACAAGAAATACAATCATAAAACTTATGCATCCCACTACTAGAGACCTTTTTCCACTCAATTGTTTTCATTGTTAGGATTTGCAGAAATGCATGATACCTGTACCAGGGCAGGGCCCAACTTGAAGATATTATTATCAATATGGTCTTGGATCCAGTACCTGAATATATAAAACTGCTTGAGTGGTGTTTCCAAGGAATCAGTGATAGGGTTAGTAGTTAGGGTGATCAATGATATCATCCTTCTTAGCTATATTTCATTCTGGAAGCTTCAAAATCCCTTGACCCAAGGCACTATGAAAATAACTAAGAATGTGATCCTCATTAAATGAGTAGGTCTGGTTTCTACTATCTGGAAAGGGAACTCTAGGAGCCTAGCCCTGACGAGGGGTCAGATCCTAACGAGGGGTTATAGATTGATTGTATCTCTTGGGTGGCGGTGGTGCATTATGTGGAAGCACCTACCGATTATGCATCAGGCGATGTTGAGCATGAGGCTTAACCTGAGGCTGATTTCCTTAGTGAAGTTATAGAGGAGGCTCTGTTGGTAAAAAAAATATAGCAGGCTAGGGGCCTCTATCTATGATATTTTGGTAGTCTTAGCCTCAGAGGCTCTTCTTACAAGATCTGGAGGCAATGAATGCACCTTCTTATCATACTGCAAGGCAACTTCTAGGTGCTGATCCTTACCATAGAAATCCTAGAATCCACCCACGAAATTCTAAGTGATGAGGTAGGGAAATAATTTAGTCTTAACATTCCCCATGCACATCATCAGTAGCTATTCTTGAGTCAATGTCATGTCAAGTGAATACATGAGAACCTTTAACCCAGTGAAAAAGTCTATGACTCACTCATCTGGGAATTTTATCACTTTAATAGGTCAGAAATACTTGTCTTATATATGCTGGACACAACTAGAACAATAGGATACTACCACAGACCTATATCCATGGTTTTCAAAACCATGTCTATAGGCCATTTTTTCGCAGGGATATAGCCACGGTTTTGAAAACCGTGGTTATAGGTCTCCCTCTCTTGCGTGGAAGAAAAACTTTCCTGCCAAAAAAATAGCAGGAATAATTATTTCCAAAGTTTTCAAGATATTGAAAAAGTTTTTAATCATATATATAACATATTATATATATATATATACACAAGATCCTTGGTGGTGTAGTGGTTAGGATGATGAAACGTTTTGTGAAGGTGTGGGGATCGAATACTACTAGGCACACATTATTTTTAGGCTATTACCACTATTTTCTAGGGCTATAGTCATGATTAAAACTATGTAAATAGTCCACCTATTTCCATGGTTAAAACTGGGGCCATAGTTCAACTACCATGGTTGACAATGGAGACACATATTCCCATAGTTTTCAAAACTATGGCAATAGGCCACCTATTGCCATGGTTAAAACTGTAGTCACTGGTCAGACCCTACTGTCATGGCGATAGAGCCCACGGTTGGGAAAACTTGTGTTTGTAGCCTATGTCCATGGTTTTGGGCCTCTTTACACAATTTTTAACTGTGGAAATAGCCCATTTTTGTAGTTGTGTGGAGATGAACTAATAAAGAAACTACCTTTGGAGATCTTTCTAACCAACTATGTACCCAATGGGTAACTAGTTGTACCATACCAATGTAGACCCTTCTAATTTCTACACAAAATACCAGATCTTGGTGGCTTTATACTATGCTGGAGTTTCCAGCATGGATCCACGACTTGAAATAAAGTTTCCCAGATGCTGCAGTGGGTCGCCCATCCTGTTGTAGTGGATAAAAAAGGATTCCCAAAATCTAGGGGTGTCGATATATCATCAAGCCATGTTAGATAAAGCTTTCCATCATGTGGTATCACCACATTCCACATCTCATGGGCCTCAAGGTGGGTGATGAGTGTGTCCATTGTATCCTCCTAGTGAGGATTCCTTTCTGGGTGTGGATCTCTGGCCACCAAGGAATTACCAAGCTCATCAACATTGTAAGTGGTTTGAACGGGTAATGGAGTGGATAGGAGAACTACTGAAGGAATGTTCATAGGAGTTAATTGGGGGACGAATTGAGTTGGGTCTCGAGGAGGATTCTCACGCAACTCAATTTTATTGGGTGATAAATACTAGTGTCCCTTGTCGTAGGCTCTGATATCTACCCTATTGGGATGCACGAGATTGTCAACATTGATGGGGATTATTTGGACAAGGACTTATTTCTACCCCTACTAACCCATTGGGGAAGGGATATGATTGTATTAAGGATCACCATAGTCCAGACATTGCTCATCAAGGATCTCGGTGATGAGCCTCTTCTGTTCAGAAAGTTTCTAGAGCAAGGAACCTGTAGCGATATCAACCTCCGTCTTCTACACTGAACTATACATATCAGAGGTATTAGAGGTCCCCGTTAGTCCTTTACCCATTTTGGGTTCTCAACCTAATGTAAATGACATGAAGGGATCCTCAAGTCTAGGCATATATCTCTGATAGTGGGTAACAACACCTGGGGGTCTAATAGATGTTGTGTTGCCCCAAGGGGTGGGTCATCTTTCTTAGAACCTACTTTGGTGTCTATCTCCTTAAGTGTGTTGACCTTATCCATATTCACCATGACTGTTCTCAAAGGCATATCCTCAATGTCACCGGGTGATAGGTCTAGCTGCCACGGGATAAGAGTGAAGTAAAGAGTAGTATATTTCCCCATCTATGAATCTGCATGTGCGGGGATTCTTCCTTAATAATTATATAGAGCATAGTAAAGATCTAAATGCATTATTTCTGAAGGTTTTAGTGATATTCGGGTGATGCTGGGTGTTAAGCTACTGGAAGTGATGCCAACTCAACCATGTGACGCTGCTTTTCAATGTCGTCGCAATGCTCTTGCATCTTTGGATAAGGAAACTGATGGTTTCTGAGGTGTAAATGCATCACCCAGTTGGTCTATTGAAAGAAAAAAAATCATTCTGAGTGAGTAACCCTAGAATGTTGAAGATGGGATTAGCAATCGGACAAAAAATCGTGTACAACTAATCGGAGGCTAGAGTGTCCCAAAAGATTCTCTGATTAAAAGTAAAGCCTTGGTTTCCCCACTCTTTAACTGGGGGGTGGATGAAGAACAGGAAACAACGCTAATGTATATCATTGTGGTAGTGGACTATCCCATAGGGAGATCACTGCATGAGCTGATAGGCCTCCTCTTACTAGATAATTTCTCGAAGATGGTACAGACTGCATCACCATGTCTATGTAGGACAGAGTATTTTCCACTACTTCCTATACAGGGGCAGTAGCTGTCAGTGGATAACATGGCATGTTCTCTCTACCTATCGTCCCCCAGAATAATGTTATATGATATTTTGTTAAGGTAGATAATAAAACCGATGAAAATAGGGAGGGTTTTACGGTGATATTATGGAAGGGAGCCAAATCTTCTTCCACCTGCATGTACCTGTGAAGGGATTCAGGGATCTAGTACATCTCACCTTTTGGAATGAAGAAACTCACACTTTGGGTTCCTACCCCAAACTCTAAAGTAGAGGATCATGGTGAAGTATTCATCAGTGGGTCCCACTCAGCTTCAAAATCATAGAAGTGAGTAGGATTCATGACAATTTGTAACTTCTCATAATTCTTCCTTCAGTGGAAACAATTCTCCCTTCTTCCTCATGATGGCTCATCGAGATAGGTAAAATATTTGGCATGGGGAGGACCTTTATACATGTTGTCTCTAGAGTGGGGAGGACCTCTTCTTGAGATAGCTCTAACACATGTAGGGTCTTCATATTAATTTTTATGGAGTGGGGAGGACCCCCTCTTTGGTGAGACAAGGTGTGAGGAGCACTTGGACATATGTCAAATGGAACATGGGGTGGACCTCCATTTTGATTATTGGATTCATTGGGAGGACCTATACTAGATTAAGTGAGAAC
Source organism: Viscum album (assembly GCA_963277665.1). Classification (NCBI taxonomy): domain Eukaryota; kingdom Viridiplantae; phylum Streptophyta; class Magnoliopsida; order Santalales; family Viscaceae; genus Viscum; species Viscum album. The sequence goes on along the minus strand of OY728120.1, from coordinate 1,526,972,160 downwards.
ATGGGGAGCACCTCCATGCTGGCTACTGGTGGAATGGGGAGGATCTCCATGCTGGTTGGAAGTGGTAACATGGGGAGGGACCTTGTACTAAATGAACTATACATGGGGAGTAAATCTATGTTGACTATCGATGAAGTGGGGAAGACCTCTTCTTGGATGATCGCTAGAGCAGGGAGTACCACCACTAAAGCTAGTGACAATAAGGGGAGGATCTCCATACTGGCTGCTGGTTCCACAAGGAGGAGCTTTGTTCTTGTTGGTAGTGGTAAAATGGAGAGGTCTCTTGTACTAATCAAATTAGACATGTGGAGGACCTCTGTGTTGATTGTTGATGAAGCGAGGAGGACCTCATCTAGGATGATCACTAGAGCAGGGAGGACCTCTGTTGAAGCTGGTGAGAACATGGGGAGGACCTCCATGATGGTTTTTGGTGGCACAAGGAGGACCTCTACACTAGTTAGCATTGACAGCACAAATAGGGCACTCATACTGATCAAACTGAACAGGGAGAGGACCTCTTTTTTTGACTATCAATTAAGTGGGGAGGACCTCCGCTTTGACGATTTTTGGAGCAAGGAGCACCTATGTTGAAGCTGGTGAGAAAATGGGAAGGACTTTCATGTCGATGGGTGATGGAGCGAGGAGGATCTTCTCTATAGTTGATTATAGTAACATGGGGAGGACCTCCATGATGACTTCAAGAGTGGGGAGGACCTCTACTCTAGCTGGTGATGATACAGGGTTGACCTCTATAATGGATCTCATCATCATGGGTTGGCTCGCATTGGCAGTTGATCATGTCAGTGACTAAAAGTGTCAACCCAACCTATCCAGGGGTGTTTGAGGACTTGATCCTGATCGGGCAATGGGGTGCCCCTGCTCTTTAGTAGTAGGTAACCGGTAGTATACATCAGTAGTGGAATGGGCCACCAGATCTGTTGAAGATGGCACCCCCTAACGAGCATCCTCTTGAGCTTGGGGCCAATGTTGGCATTAAGTTATCTGGACCAGGGTTTTCAGAGCAGGGGTTTAGGACACCTATTCTTCGGCCTGAGGGATAGGTTGGTGGCATTGACATGGCTTGATGAGATCCCTCCGTCATGGATCTTGGGCAGTTTTCATAGCCGGAGTAACTTAGATATCCCTTATATTGTCGACATAGGGGATTGAATCATAGTATCTCTCTGAAGAGAGGCTCCTGAAGCATTTTAACATGGGAGTGGGGAATAGTGGATCCATGTATGGCCCTTGGGGATACTAGTGATGATGAGGAATAGAAGACTATAAATTGTGGCAGGCCATATCCCTCATGGTAATAACCCCCTCCAGATTATATCGACGGACAAGGGTGTCTATCACCCTTCTCTGGATGATTTCAGAGGGTGATACGGAGCATGGGTGCCCGGTAGTTGTGGTTGTGGATGATGTTATGGCAGTAGTGTAGTTTTTAAGGATTTCCACATTGAAGTTCCTTCTGGACTGATGTCTATGCGTGGGGGTAAATTGTTTTCCAATATCTAGAATCCTGTAAAGAGGGAAGATTCATCTTTCAATAAATATAATATTAAATCAATGCCCAATGCCCCAATATCATCCAATCTTCCATGACTGGAGATATATATCCACACAAAAAATGTCATAGTATGGAATTTCCGATGACTAACTGCATAAAATTTTGGTGAGTCTCATGCTAGGCTCATTATTTATATGGCATGACCTAGCACTACATAATTGGATATGGTGACAAGATCATATACAGATGCCAAAATCATTACTAATCCCATATTGAGGAGAAGAGTTCATGTCTGGTTCACCATTTATATTGGTGTCCTGATTCTAGTAGAGCCAGAGTAAAATCATTGATCTCATAACCTACATGACAAGTCCCCATGGTTAAAGGAGAACTGGTTCACTTCAGTTACACCATTTATTTTTCTGACACTTTCTATTAGGGAGCTCTAGTGTCACTATTTTCTCTAAGAAGGATGGACTACACTATTTCCCAAAATTTCTTCTTTCCAATGGCGAGAATCATTCATCACTTCATCAGTGATGTATGCTCCTTGATCTAAATTTGTAAGAACTCGGATCTTCAGTTTCAGGTACGGATCTCTTTTATGGGATTTTGAAGAAAAAAATGGAGTTTCTGGAAATTTTTGAAGTACACGCCAAATACTTTCTGAGTACACTCCATGTACTCTTTTTCCGCTCGAATCTATGTGTTGGCCGTGTCTGTGCCACACACACGGTGTGTAGGGTTAACGTGGAAGCCTATTTTGGCAGAGTACAGAAAAAACCACTACACGTCGTGTACTTTATTTTTATTTCATTAATCGGACCGGGGTCATGCCTAATGCTCATAAACGTCTTCTTCTCCGCCTAATGCTATCTAGAGCGTCCGAGGAGGCCAATTCTTCTCCGAGCCACCGATCTATCACCGGTTGTCCGAATCGAACTCTGTCGATTGCCGAAGAATCGTAGCGGTGAGTTCGTGGTTCTTCTTTGGCATCATTTCCTTATTCTTCCTCTCGTGTGAGTCATATGAGGTTGAAAGTTTTATACGTTTTTTCATATCTACTCCGTTATAGGCTGATTCACAGGCCGAGGTTCAAGTATATCGATCTTCAAGGATCGAGGTAGGTGGTTTGTTTCCCTACGTTTAATTTCTTTGAGTTTTGGTTGCAAAAGTGTCGGATACCCATGTATCGGGTATCCCGGGTTTAGGATTTTGATCCTATTGTTTATTTTCCCTAGATTTCATGTTATCTTGTTATTAATTGTTGCTAATATATGCTTGGTTTCATGTTTTAGGATCACCCACGGGTGTTTCTCCCTGATTGGTTATTTATCATTGTTCGACACTGTTTTCCTGTGAGGCGACCCCTATTACAATTACTAGTTTACTTGTCATAACTGTTTGCATGTGTTGCCTACTGTTTAAATGCTTTTGATGCATGGTAGCAATTATCCAAGTAGTTGTTGAACTTACATAGGGCTGCTGACAGTCGATTACGCACGACTGGACTGCTCAGGGTCGTGAGAACCTGGTGCGGGAGATCAAAGAGGGAATAAATGATTGAGTGCTTCCCTAGAGGGTCTGTTGGTTTTAGTTCGTACGCAGGACCTACGGGAATAGGAATTTGTGCTTCCCAAGAGTGTTCTTATTTTACCCACGCATCAAGACCACAGGAGGAATTAGACGTAAGTGCTTCCTCAGAGAGTATGTAGCTATCGTTGCAAGACCATAGGGGAATTGACGTGAGAGCTTCCCAGAGTGTCTGTTCCTTGCTTGATTACTGGACTATAGGGGTCTGCTAGTTTGAGCCACCCAGAGGGTCAGTGTGAATTTTGATGGTTGGTTGTGACGAGTCCACCAAGCCAAATAACAAGCTTGGGTTTTGTACTGTTGTGTCACTTGCTTACCTTGGAATAGAAAACTTTTCTAGTTTTCCCTGGTTGTTTAATTAAATGAATGTAAATGGTAACTAGTAGTATTATTTACTGGTGTACTCCTCGTTAATTACTGTATTTATTTTCCTTTACTTTTTCTATATTACTCACTGACAGTATGGCACAAATCTTATGGCGGTTTCCTACTGGGATTAGTCTCACACCCTATTTGGGTCCTGCTTTTCGGCCCAAACAGATTATATGGTTGCAGGTGTAGATAGGGATTGTGGTCCTTCTACCTCAGGTACTTGATTGCTGGTTGGAGCTCGAGAGCATGGGACCGGGCTTTGGCTCGTGATGCTGCTGGAGTTTCTATTTACGTTTAGTACTTTGGATTCAGTTTTATTTCAGAACGTTGTTTTTTTACTGCTTTCCATAGAAACATGTGTCATGCTGCATCATTACTATATTATACATTGCTTCCATTGTTCAGTTTCAGTTGTCATGTGCTATTTATTGCTTCTGCTATTGTTATGTTATTTTCCTTCTGTTGTATACTTTACCAAATGAGGGCATAGTTTCTCCACTAACTCACCAAGGCCCTCGCTGCTAGTCGGCAGCCTCTTGCATTTGGGGAAATGCGCTTGAGGTCATGTGGTGAACCGGGTATGGGGCGCCAGTTTGGTGGATCCAGATTCGGGTCATTACAAAGTGGTATCAGAGGATTTTTCTTCTTTTCTATTGCCTTACTGGTTTTCAACAATAGACAAGGATAGGAAGAAATGGGTATATAGTACTTAACTGTGCCCAGGATTAATTAACCCGTTTACAGGGAAAATCTATATTACCTCATAATTGCAATTTTTAGTTTTTTCAAGTGTTGCAGTTTATTATATTTCACCGTTGGTTGATGCACATGTTTTGTGCTGTTATAGTTTATATGATTGTGGTTCTATTTTGTTACAACCTGATGAGATGAGGGTGTTCCATCTCATGCATCATATAGGCACTAGGTAGGAAATCACATGTCATGCATTTTACCCTGTTATCTAGGGTGCATTAGAATTTAATGCTGTTGTGATAGATGTCGTGATAAATTATGCATGTTGTTGTGATAGTTGTTGTGACATACATACATGTTGTGCTGATAGAGTATTGTTTATTTTACAGCCTATTTAGCATGGATGCCAAGCTCTGGTCTTAGAGGTGTTATGGGCCCTCGAGGATCATAATTTGGCAGAACATTGGATTGTTATGCTGTTTTACTTGTTATGTGCATTGTTTGTATGCCAAGCTTTGATTCTCAGGGAGTATGGGCCCCCACGGATTGGAATTTGGAACATAGATGTTTGTTTTTCAGTGTTTCTGGCGTTCGGTGCAGTTTCTGAGCTACTGCCCAGAAAAAACCCAGAATACACGGTGTGTACTTTATTAATACACGTCGTGTAGTTTTTAAACCATGTTACTAACTATGTGAACAGATACATGGGGTGGTGGAGAGTCTTCTGGGACATGTCGTGTACCATAAGTACACGCTGTGTAGTATTCAACTGTGTAGCCGGCTATGTCACTAAAAACACGGGTCAGGGAAACTCATGTATTACATTCCATGTTTTATACGAACACGTCTTGTAGTTTTCTTCTGGGTACTCGGACGTGTCAAAAACAACACGGGTCTGTGTTATCTATTCTTATACATGTCGTGTTTGTTCGGAACATGCCGTGTCGCCGGCCGTGTAACTGCTACATGAGTCGCTGAAACCTGTACAGTACACGTCGTGTCTTTAGTGAACACGTCTTGTAGTTTAGGATTAGGAGGATCGTGTAGGTTAGTCGTGTAAAGAGACTCAAGCAGGGGAGTGGAGTTCAAGTACACGCCGTGTTCTGGGACAACACGCTGTGTAATCTGGGATGTTATACAACTAGTGGTGGCAGAGTTACACACCCATGGGGAAGGCTTAGAAAGCACGCTGTGTAGTTTAAATACACATTGTGTAGTCTTGTTTTGCAAACTTAAGTGTTTCTCTCTCCTATTCCCATTTTGTACTCTTTTGTTTTCTATCCTTGTTAATCCTAAAATTGAGGTGTGATTTTGACCTTTCAGGGCTATGGCACCAATACATCCTCCCGTTTCACGTCAAGAACCAGGCAGTGACCGTACACCTGATACGGAAGACCAGGGACTACCATTAGTTCCGCTGATCGTTCCAAACATGGCACCTGCAGTGATTCCAGACACTAGTGTCGACACTCAGTTCAGAGAGGGTTTCATGAGATTCATGCAGAACTTCCAGGGAGCTCAGCATCCTGCCCCGTCATTGGCAGAGCTGACGCGAGTCTTCCATCAGCAGCATCCTCCCACTTTCACCAGGGATGGAGGACCTCAGGCTACAGATTCATGTCTAGAAACCATGATTTCCATCTTCGAGCATTTGGAGACACCCCCAGATAGAAGGGTGAAGCTTTCAACTTACATGCTACGAGATTTTTCCAAGAGGTGGTGGGATGTAGTCTCGCAGGCAGGCCGCCAACGGACTATGGCTTGTGATGAGTTCCTGCATACATTTTACGACTACTTCTATCCGGCAACGCTGAGGGCTGACAGATCCAGAGAGTTCATGAACCTGCAGCAGGTTACTCTTTTGGTTATGGATTATTCCTCCTATTTCACTGAGTTACAGCATTTCACTCCCGTTCTGGGAAATGACGAGTTGTTTTTGGAAAGGAAGTTTGAGGAAGGCCTCAAGCTAGAGATCAGCTCACAGGTGAACATCTTCCAGTTGACTTCTATTGCCCTAATAGTCAACCAGGCGCTGATCAATGAATGGAATCTGAGGGTGACTGGAGTCGTTGACCAGGGCGGTTTAGCATCCAAGGCTGATTCATTGCATGCTGACAGCAGGAAACCCCATCGAGAGTCTACTCGAGGTGACTCGAGGAAGCGAGGTAATTCTTCTGGAATACGGGACCTTCCTTATGGAAACCAGGTGGTGTGCTACCAGTGTGGAAAGAGCATGCATAAGAAGCCTCAGTGCTCGAGAGATCCAGGGGAGTGCCGATCATGTGGTAAGATGGGTCATCTGCAGCATTTTTGCAGGGTTCTTCTTCTAGCAGCTAGTGAAGGAGGATCAGTTTCTAATCATCATACAGAAGAAGGATTACTAGTTCCGCAGCAGGCTGGGAGCTGGAGTTCTTCAGGTCATTCAAGATAGGGTAGAGGTCGCAGACGTGGTGGTCAGGCTCAGGGAGGATCAGCTCAGGGATATCAGGCTGCTACATAGGGTCGCGGTACTGGCCAGACATTTGCAGTAGAGAAGATTCATTGGGATCAGGATCCTGGACCTTCCACAGTTCGAGGTATGATCTTAGTAGTCTCAGTTTTATCCTCTGCACTTTTCGATACCGGAGCTTCTCATAGCTTTATTTCTGTGCACACTATGGAGAGCCTTAGACTTAATGTCTTTACTTATGAGGATACGTTGGCACTAGACACTCCTTTGGGACGTAGAACTACTAGTGTGTGTCAGTGAAAGGAGTGCCCCCTTGAGTTTGGTGGGTGTCACTTCTTGTAGGATCTTTATGTCCTTGAGATGACGGGTTATGATGTCATTCTCGGAATGGACTGTCTAGTTACTTTCCAGGCCTTTTTCGATTGTTATCTCTGTAGGGTGAGTTTCACGTCACCAGAGGGCGGGTATTTTCTTCACAAGGGAGAATGGGATGTCCAGGAAAGAAGAGCTGGACCAGATCATCATGGTTTGGGCAGTGTTACAGCACAGATTTCTATTTTATATCTGGATGATCAGGGAACTTCTCAGATGGACTTCCCTCCAGTAGTTGACCGTTTTCCAGATTTCTTTCTAGAAGACTTTTCAGGGTTGCCTCCGGAGTGTGAGGTAGACTTCTCTATTGAGCATGTTCCAAGAGCAGCACTGTTATCCATACCTCCTTATAGGATGGATACACCTAAGTTGCAAGAACTCAATAAGAAGTTGTAGGAGTTGCAGGTGAAGGGTTTTATCCAACCTAGTACTTCCCCTTGGGGTTCACCTATATTGTTTGCGAAGAAGTCGGATGGTACCTTACGGCTTTGTGTGGACTATCAGAAGCTGAACCAGTTGACGCTCAAGAACCGATATCCATTGCCGAGGATTGATGATATTTTTGATTAGCTTCAAGGAGCCATGGTATTCTCGAAGATCGACTTGAGATCCGGCTATCATCAGTTGCAAGTCAGACCATCTGATATACCTCTCACAGCTTTCTGAAGCAGGTATGGTCTGTACGAGTATCTGGTTATGCCGTTCGGTCTCACGAACGCTCCGGAAGTTTTCATGGAGCTGATGAACAAAATTATCCATCCTTACTTGGACTCTTTAGTCGTTGTCTTTGTGGACGATATCTTGGTGTACTCTCACGCTCGACACGACCATTCTACCCATCTTGAGATCGTATTTATTACACTGAGAGAGAATCATTTATATTCTAAGCTCTCAAAGTGACACTTCTGGATGGACGAGATTCACTTCTTGGGTCATGTCATCTCAGAGACAAGAGTATCAGTAGACCCAGAGAAGGTGAGAGAAGTAGTTACCTGGGAGAAGCTGAAGAATGTCTTCGAGATAAGGAGTTTCTTGGGACTGGCTGGTTATTACAGGCGGTTTATATAGGACTTCTCATGCTTAGAATCGCCATTGACAGGCTTGACTAAGAAGGGTGTGAAGTACATTTGGTCAGAAGCTTGCGACTCAACCTTCCAGGAGCTGAAGGGGAGAGTTACTTCAGCACCAATTCTAGTTCTTCCAGAGCTGGGCAAGAGTTATACAGTTTTTCATGATGTATATGGAATTGGGCTTGGAGCAGTGCTTATGAAGGAATATCATGTTGTTGCGTACGGATCTCGACAGTTGAGGCCCCATGATAATAACTATCCTACGCACAACCTGGAGTTGGCTGCGGTTGTTCATGCTTTGAATTGTTGGAGGCACTATCTCATGGGAGATCATTTTGTGGTATATACTGACCACAAGAGCCTCAAGTATATATTCACGCAGCATGACTTAAATATGAGACAGCGGAGTTGGGTCGAGTACCTATAGTCTTTCGACTTCGAACTTGCTTATACGCCTGGGAAAGTCAATGCTGTGGCTGACGCACTATGCAGGAGGACTCAGTTGCAGGCAGTTCAGGAGGCCAGCAACGAGTGGAAGCTTATGGCTCTATTCTCTGAGATGCATTTGGAGGTGCACGATAGACAGGGATAGACAATTCTTTCTTCTGTATCTATTACCTCTACTCTTTTAGATCGAGTTCGAATGAGGCAGCTATCAGACCCAGAGGGCCTTGTCCTACGGGAGGGTGTGTCAGATAGAGACCCTACTCTAGGGTGGACAGTGGGTGATGATGAGGTGATATGTTTTCATGGCCGTGTATAGGTTTCAGAGGACATACGTGAGGAGCTGATGTGGGAGTTTTATGCTTCATCTTGGGCAGTTCATCCTGGTGTCATCAAGATGTACCGAGACTTACACAGTCAGTATTGGTGGATAGGTATGAAGAAGGATGTGGCTGGTTTTTTCATGAGATGTTTGAATTGCCAGTAGGTGAAAGCAGATCATCAGCGACCAGAAGGGCTTTTACAGCAGTTACCCATTCCTGAGTGGAAATTGAATGATTTCGTGGTGGACTTCGTGAAAGGATTACCGAGATCACCTCAAGGAAATGATGCGGTTTGGGTTGTAGTGGACAGGCTCACGAAGGTTTCACACTTCTTGCCGATCAAGGAGACCTTCAGTGTTGATGAGCTGGGACGGTTGTACATCCGAGAGATTGTATGTCTGCATGGAGTTCCACACTCCATTGTTTCAGACAGGGATACGCATTTTACTTCACACTTTTGGCAGGGGCTACAGAGGGATTTGGGTACACAGTTACTTTTGAGTACAACATACCATCCCCAGACTGATGGCCAGTCCGAGTGTACAATTCAGGTGCTTGAGGATATGCTCTGAGCTTGCATTCTAGACTTTGGCAGTACTTGGGAGAAGCATATCCCTCTGGTGGAGTTCGCCTACAACAACAATTTTCAGGTGACTATTCAGATGGCACCTTACGAGGCATTGTATGGTAGGCCATGCCGATCTCCCTTATGCTGGCTGGAGGTAGGAGAGGCATCTTTGCTGGGACCTCGTCTTGTTCAGGATACCTCAGAGCAGATAGAGTTGATTTTAAAGAGGATGGATACAGCACAGTCTTGTTAGAAATCTTATGATGATAAGTGGAGACGACCTTTGGAGTTCAAGGTCGGAGATTAGGTTTTCCTACATGTTACCCCGAGGTTGGGACATAATAGGATTAGGAGGAAGGGAAAGCTTTCACCGTGATACGTCGTGCCGTTTGAGGTTATGGAGAAAGTCAGGCCGGTTTCTTATAGGTTGCAGTTACCTCATAGGTACCAGGCCATGCACGACGTCTTTCATGTTTCTCAGCTTTGACGGTATTTCTCAAACCCATCTCATGTTTTTTAACTCGAGGAGGTTGAGTTGGAGCAGAATGCATCTTTCAAGGAGCATCCTATCAGGATTGTTGATCGTAGTTCAAAGGTACTCTATGGCCGGTCTGTTCCTCTGGTACGTGTGCTATGGCAGCACGGCCGTATACAGGACGAGACTTGGGAGAGGGAGGCTGATATGCGATCACAGTGGCCAAAGTTGTTCGAGGTTTCCTCTTCTACGCCTCGTTAGGGAAATTCGGTGATGAATTTCTTTAAGGGGGGAAGTTTGTAAGAACCGGGATCTTCAGTTTTAGGTACGGATCTCTTTTATGGGCTTTTTAAGAAAAAAATGGAGTTTTTGGAAATTTTTGAAGTACACGCCGTGTACTTTCTGAGTACACTCCGTGTAATCTTTTTCCACTCGAATCCGTGTGTTGGCCATGCCCGGGCCACACACACGGTGTGTAGGGGTGACATGGAGGCCGATTTTGGCGGAATATGGAAAAACCCACTACACACCATGTACTTTAAAAGTACACGTCGTGTAATTTCTTTTTATTTCATTAATCGGACCGGGGTCGCGCCTAATGCTCATAAACATCTTCTTCTCCACCTAATCCCGTCCAGGGCATCCGAGGAGGCTAATTCTTCCCCAATCCACCGATCCGTAACCGGTTGTCCAAATAAAACTCTGTCGATTGCAGAAGAATTGCAGCGGTGAGTTCTTAGTTCTTCTTTGGCCTTGTTTCCTGATTCTTCCTCTCGTGTAAGTTATCTGAGGTTGAATGTTTTAGACTTTTTTGTAGATCTACTCCATTCTAGGCTGATTCATGGGCTGAGGTTCAATTATATCGATCTTCGAGGATCGAGGTAGGTGTTTTGTTGCCCTACGTTGAAGTTCTTTGAGTTTTGGTTGCAAAAGTGTCGGATACCCATGTATCAGGTATCCTGGGTTTAGGATTTTGATCCTATTGTTTATTTGTCTTATATTTTCTAATAGATTATGATTAATTGTTTCTAATATATGCTTGGTTTCATGTTTTAGGATCACCCACGGGTGTTTCTCCCTGTTTCGTTGTTTATCTTCGTTCGGCACCGTTTGCCTGTGAGGCAACCCCTATTACAATTGCTAGTTTACTTGTTATAATTGTTTTCATGTGTTCCCTGCTGTTTAAATGCTTTTGATGCATGGTATCTATTATCCAAGTAGTTGTTGAACTTACTTAGGGATGTTGATAGTTGATTACGCATGACTGGAATGCTCAGGGCTGTGAGAACCTGGTGCGGGAGATCAAAGAGGGAATAGATGATTAAGTGCTTCCCTAGAGGGTCTGTTGGTTTTAGTTCATATGCAGGACCTACGGGAATAGGAATTTGTGCTTCCCAAGAGTGTTCTTAGTTTACCCACACATCGAGACCACATGAGTAATTAGACGTAAGTTCTTCCTCAAATATTCTGTAGCTATCGTTGCAAGACCATAGGGGAATTGACGTGAGAGCTTCCCAGAGTGTATGTTCCTTTCTTAATTACTGGACTATAGGGGTCTGCTAGTTTGATCCACCCAGAGGGTCAGTGTGAATTTTGATGGTTGGTTGTGATGATTCCACCAAGACAAAGAACAATCTTGGGTTTGGTAATGCTATGTTACTTGCTTACCTTGGAATAAAAAACTTTTCTAGTTTTCCCTGGTAGTTTAATTAAATGAATGTAAATGGTAACTGGTAGTATTATTTACTGTTGTACTCCTAGTTCATTACTGTATTTATTTTCCTTTAATTTTGCTATATTACTCACTGGCAGTAGGGCACAAATATTGTGGTGGTTACCTACTGGGATTAGTCTCACACCCTGTTTGGGTCCTGCTTTTTGGCCCAAACAGATTATATGGTTGCAGGTGTAGATAGGGATTGTGGTCCTTCTACCTCAGGTACTTGATTGTTGGTTGGAGCTGGAGAGCATGGGACCGGGATTTGGCTCACGATGCTACTGGAGTTTCTGTTTACATTTAGTACTTTGGTTTCAGTTGTATTTCAGCACGTTGTTTTGCTTACTTCTTTCCATAGACACATGTGTCATGGTGCATCATTATTATATTATACATTGCTTCCGCTGTTCAGTTTCAGTTGTCGTGTGTTGTTTAATGCTTCTGCTATTTTTATGTTATTTTCCTTCCACTGTATACTTTTCCAAATGAGGGCATAGTTTTCCCACTGACTCACCAAGGCCCTCGCTGCTAGTCGGCAGCCTCTGGCATTTGGGGAAATGCACTTGAGGTCATGTGGCGAACCGGGTACGGGGCGCCAGTTTGGTGGCTTCGGATTCGAGTCATTGCAAAACGGTATAATGGTATGTTAGTTCCTCCTTCCATGGATTACTCCTTGGAACTCATCACCAAGTCTGGATCTCCCTTATATATTAAGATTTTATTCATGAACCGCATTCATAGTGCCATCTCTTCATAGATTTTGGTTAATTATGCTGATTATGTATGAATATTCCAAGGGGTCTAGCCAGGGAAGAATCCTTTGATTAGATAAGTAGTCATGTTGGGAATCATTGAGAATGTCTCGTCACTGAAACATTGGAAGACCTATATTATTACACATAAGAGGGATTCTCAAGGTTGTGGAAAACTAAGACATTCCACATAGATCATATGGTATCTTATTCCAGAGGAGTGTCTTTTGAGGTTTTTCTTTGGAGTCCAATGTTTAACATGAGGAATGTCCTAATTTTAATTTCTTACAGATATGGATCGGACTGATTAGAACACTTATTAAGTTTGATTATATGGGAACATCCCTAGGAGGGAACACTTTGAGGGGTTTACCATATGGATGGATCAGAACACCCAATGAGAGTAGACTCTGGATGGTGCATCCCAAAAAATGAATGTTTCACACCATGAAGGGATACATCCAAAAAATGGAGGCACTAAGATTTACCATTAGATGGATGGGAATGCCTCTGATGATGAACCTAGGTGTTGTGTCCCATAAAGGGAAAGATTTTACACCGTGAAAACTAAATCAAACACCGTTGAGGGTGGATCAGGGAGGTGGACCCCATGGATGGGGACACTAAGGTTTACTATTGGCTGAAATTGAACCTTGGAGGGGCATCATATGTACCCTCTTTAAAAGACAGATATTAAAATCCACATTTTTCAAATGGGTGATTTGGGGCTTACACATGGCTTGATGCTCGTCGGAATAGGGCACTCTTGGTTGGATAGATATGGATTGTGTGGGGATTAGGCATGGTTAGTTGCCAAGTTGCTACTAAGGGAAGTGGGTGAATGAATTTGGATTATGTGCTGATATGGCCTAGATAGATGGCATGATCCTACTGGGATGTGGCGGTCTGGGCAAGAATCGGGTTCAAAATGGAGGAAGTGTTAAAGTGGAATGGAATAGATGAGATGAAACTGACGTGAAGGTGATTGTGTTGGGATTGAACCTTGTAGAGGTATCCTACATATCCCAACTAGATGGGAATCAAATTCCATGTAGTTATGAAGGGGGAATTAGGAATTATTCTTGAAGAGGTGGCCCAAGCATGTGGTGTGGGTCTTATGCATTAAATCTGGAAAGGTGGACAGCTCAGAATTCCTCAGGGATGTGGATTTGTGGGAGGTGTCCCAAAAAATGTCATATGTCACATCATGAGGGTAAGTCCCTAATAGGTAGCACAATATTTTAGCATTTATTTGGATTGAACATTAGAAAGGTGTCCAACATACCCTGTTTAGAAGAAAGGGATCAAACCCCATGTAGTTCATCACTGAATGGCATGGGGATTATGAACAAATGAAACCTAGATGGATTTATGATCACTTTTAATCTCTAAGCACATGTGATTCATGCTCAGTTTGAGAAAAAAGAGGTAGAAATATACATTATGATCCTGTCTCAAAAGGTGTACCCATGAGAAGTGATGTGGGGCTTACACACTAAGGTGGCCCAAGGATATGGATATTGGGGTTCACTCTAGGAGGGATTCCCGAAGGGGATCTCATTCCATGTGAGGAGGATATCAATCCCTACTTGAAGGGAAGAGGATATATCACTCTTATGGAGACGAGTGGGCATGGAAAATTCCTGAGGTAGAGCACCCCATATGAATGGAATTGGGTGAGGCTATAGTTTAACATCACGTACTGAGGATGATGGTTCTTTAAAGTTTAACATCCTATAGCTCGTATAGAGAATATTCTCTTCTCACCCATGGGACATACATAATTGATACCCACCCACACTTTTGGAAGGGAAGGAATCATCAATTTTAGGAAACAATGGGGTGGAGGAGTGGTCACTCAAGGGTTCTGCGTTAGTGTATCTATAAAAATAAGCAATAAATATTAGCATACCTATACAGAGAAGATTTAGGTAGAATAATTCAACAAGGAACACCACATGAGGGATCAAGAAATCATTGTGTATAATACTGGAGTTCTGAACAAAAAGGGTCTTGCGAAGTAGGGGGACTCTCTAAGAGTTTCTTCAAGAAGCTCAAGAGCTTTCCGGAGGTCAGGGGATTTTGGTAGGTGGGTGCTTCATGAACCAAGGTGACCCTACCTTGTCATGGAAGCAAGAGTTATAAGAGGAGTGCTTCATGAATTCTTAATTCTTATCAAAGGCTCAAGTACCCCAAAGGGACTTCCTCTTTTATGAGGGGCATAGTCCTTTGCGAAGGGAATCCCTACCATGGGCAGGTGTCAATTGGAATAAGGGAAAGGGGTTTCGTGATGCTCCAGTACCTTAGGGAAATAATTTTTCTCTCAGGTTTTCAGTGCATGGGAGATTCAAAAAAATGGATCTCAGAAGGTGAAAGGTAGGATTCGCCATCATTTGGAGGGTTTGAGTTGACTATTTATAGGAAAAGGGCTCTCTCGAGGCTCGAACGTGCACCAAAGAGAAAAAATTCTCTCCAAAAATAAGTGTGGGGATCATCAGACTCATAGAGGACACTTTCAATTGGCTTGGTGGCAATCGTGGGGATCTTTGGACTCATAGAGGACACCTTAAACTTCCTTTACAATGGTCACAGGGATCTTTAGACTCATGGTGTCTTTCATCAATTCCTCACGCATTTGCAGGGTCGAGGGGTTGTGCGAGAGTGCTTCACGAGCCAGACCTCTTTGATGATATTTTGACCATTTGATCTTGGATTTCATCTCAACTGGCTATGGTCTTTCTTGATTTGTTTAGGGGTATAGATTTTGGAACCAACAACTTCAAGGTTACTACTGAGGATTTTTTTGGTACTTTTAGTTCCTTTTTTTATTTACTCAAATTTTATGAAATTAAATTCATAAATTAGGATATTTCTTTTCTTTTATTATGAAAATGATTTATTTGGTTGTTTTTTATCTCTTGTTCCTCATGTTCCTATTACCGGGTTATTCCTACCATTTGTGTGTATGGTATACCCTTGGTTCTTACCTCAAACTCATGGTCTATTAGAGGTGGGATTCAGCCATCACTATCTCCCTTCTCTCATTTCCATCCTAGGAGGGGTAACTTTGGGGGAGAGGGCTTGTAAAAATCACAATATCACATGTTTCCATATTTTTTTATCTATTTAGAGATCTTTTTAGTTTCATCATCATCTCCATTATTATAACTTTTCCATCAAACTTTTCCATTGAAATGTATTTGTATCTAATGTAACTATTTACATTAAACTTCACCAACACACCACAATCCTTTTAAGATATAAAGTAACATTCAATTTTGATGATTTTTTTAATCCATTATTATTACACTTTTGAACTTCTCAATATCCAAACACACTACCACTATCCTATGAGACACTATATTATTATTCTAAGACACACAAACTCTTTTGTGTTAGGAAATAACATTATTTCCTTTAGTGGTAATGTATAAAAAATAATCTATATCATCTACATAATATATGGTATTCTATGTGTTTGGTTCGTTTCTCAAAAAAATTATTTTATTCCTTAAAATATTACCCCAGTGGTGCTGGGATCAAATACATCATATTTTAACAAACATCTATATAAGAACAGTTATCCTGGAAAAATAGTTTTATCCTTCATATACTTTTAAATTATGTTATGGAATTCAATGAATCAGAATTGTATATATTAAAACCATAATGTTTTAATTTTTATAACAACTCTTTATTAACAAACAAATTCACTTATCATATAATAAAAATAATATATAAATACACACCCTTTTCTAATTCTTCTAAGAAATAAATTTTACTTTACATTCAATTACATGATTTATCAATCCTTTATTTTTTTAATAAAATAAAAACTATAATATCTTTAAATTATTTCCTTGATTTTGAATTCATGTATATTTATAACACTTAAAAAAATAAAATCAGTATCATATACCATTTCATAATCAAAGAATTGATTTCTATAACATTAATACTAGACATGGACTTTCCATGGTGTTTTTAAAACTCATTCTGGTATCTAGGATAATTCCATCATATGGGAATAATGTCCTTCCTTCCTAAAATTACCTTTAGGTCTCAATGACTTTGGTTGGATACTTGAAGAAAGTTTTTTAGAATTTCTAACTAAGTATACATCTTCTTGTTTAAAATTGTACCTACTTTTACTATCAATTCAACACCAGAACCTAAACATCACATGATCTAGTTCATTCATCTTAAACCCTTTTATAAAATAGGGTAAATGTTTCTTTAACTCATTCATATTGTTTGAAATTTTATAATGATGAAAATGGATTTAATTCCTTTACTAGAACAATCCATACATATTACATTCAGTCTCACTAAGACATCAACATACTCAATAAAATTTATTATATGTTTTGAGTCAAAAGATCATGAGGTCATCATGCATCAAAGTAATTGAAACCTAATGAGAATCATGCTGGGATTTAAAACAACAACCACTGAAATTTAAACCTTTGGAAGCTTTAAACACTGAACAAATATATAGAACTTCCTAGACTATAATAACTAAGTGATGTTGATTTACCAAAACTTAGGAAGTTAAGATACGCACATGAGGCTCAGACCAATTGGTGAGGTATCCTTAAGTGCATCCATGAGACCCAGGTACGAAACCAAGCGAAGGAATATTTCCAGGTAATGTAGCAGTGTTGTAGAAGTACTGTTGAACTACTATAGTAGGCACTATATGGGACTGTAGTGGGCACTGTGCGGGGACTGTAGCGGGCACTATGCAGGGCTATAGCAGGTATTGTATCAATTACTGCAGTAGGTACTGTTCGGTACTGTAACAGCCAGAACTATTCACCTTGGGCCAATGGTTTAGTCTTGGAGTCCTTAAGGAATTTCAGCCACCCTGTCTTTCAGGTTAGTAGGGATTTAGGGACACATTTAAGGCCTTCGATTCACCTCAAGGCCTTCGGGCCACATGTAGTTTCCACAGACAGACTCTACAAAAAAGGAGCAGCCCCATAAGAGGATTCAGAGCAGGCGCACTCACCAAAGTAGAACCAATGGATTTGGAAGAATAAGAGGGTATGGCTATGCCATTGGGACCAGCATGTGCTTGCACAGGAAGCTTATCTAGATTTCCATGCGAAGGTGGAGAGCTACCATCAAGATGAAAATACAGGGGAAGGGCAGTTCCTTGTAGTTATAGTCTAGTTGAATTCCCTAAGACCTTCAGGTCATGTAATGTCTCTTAAGCCTATGGTCCATGTAATCACTAAAAATACTACAGGCCTTGTAAGGGTTCCCCCTCATCCCTTGAAAGGGTGTTATCAAAAATCAATAAAAAACTAAGTCCTTCAGGCCATTCGGGTAGGAAGTTAAGATACACTCAAAATCCCTACATAGAGTTGACACCCTCACACACTCAAATAAAACATAGCTCATCGAAACATACATTCAATAAAAATAAATCAAATAATAAATGAAAACAAATATTTATATGGTTTGGACATCAGTCCTACATCCATGAGAGAACACTACTTCTTACAATAATTTCATTTAATTTACAAGATTAAAATTAGGGTTAATCATAAGTAGTATTTTTCAACCTTTACATATCTATAAATCTAAATTCAATGCACACATGTACAAGTAATCAAACCCTACCATTATAGTGGGGCCTAGTCAGTTAATCATATCCACTATATATTGGAATTTATAGAGAGCCCATCATTATTCATAGTAACCTCCAATTTTCTATATCCCACCCATCCATGAAAACTAAATTTCAATGAATGTGGAAGTTACTCTTACAATTCACATTGATGAATATTTTGTATAAATTTTCTACAAAATCACTAGGAACCTTAATGTATCATCATCTGTGACCTTTATATATGCCATAACATCTACTCACTATCATCCAGACCGTGACCACCTACACTTTCTAGATACTACGAACACTTAAAAAAATTACTATCCTTCTAACTTAAATAGTTTTAAAATCATCTTCATCCTAAATTTTGGTTACCCTAGTCCAACAGAGGCATAATTCTAACTCAAATTTTCCTATAACTAAAGCCTTTGTGAACATGTAAACTGAATTATGAATTCCACCAATCTTCTGCAGCTATATCATTCCATCCTCAAGTATCTTTTATATGAAATTATATTTTAGTTTAATGTGCTTTTTCTATGAGTAAAACATAATATTCCATAATAAATGAATTTCACTTTGACTATTACAGATAAAAAATTAACCTTCCAAAATCCTTTTGAGACCCTATCACAAACTCTTAAACCATATCATTTCTTTACCTATTTCTATGATAGTTATATATTAATATTTAATTATGGATAGTGCTACCTATAGATGAAACTTTGACATCTAGTATAACTTTTTCCATTCTAAAGTAAACACAAAAACTATGTAACTCATATGTGTACCTGTATCCCATAGAAATTCAACATTCACATAACCCTAAAGTAAAGCATTCATTCTGAAACATAAGGTTTGGACATGTATATATAAAATAATGCATAAAGATACCTAAAACTAAATCAAATTGAAAATTTTCTATGTTCTTAGCCTCATATTCCATTTTAAATTCTTTCTAGTTGGTTAATTTGATGTTTCCATCCAATTGGATTGAAACTAGTTTATATATAGTCTCTCCAAATATCTTAATGACATTCCATATGTAATCCTTCAAATATAAAACCAAAATTATATCTTTGTTTCCACTCTCAATACACATTGGTAAAACAAAATTAGCTTCACCATGATCCTTCATCACAACCATCTGAAAAATCATTTTTCACCTCCAAAATTGGTTTAATGGATGGACCCACAATGGAGAAATTCATCCATTCACAAGAGAAAGATAATAAAGTTTTCATCCTTGAACATCATATAGTAGAAATAGTGATTTGAGTTTCCCAAAATGTACCCATTATTATCAATAAATGCATAAAACTTCTGGTTTTGTTTCCATAGTTCTTACTTCAATCTTTAAAGACTTGTCTTTAGCTTACAGACCAATTTTTTGTTACATTTTTCAAATAAACCAATTGGTTTCTTTATATAAATTTAATACTATATATCACCATGAAGGAATTATATCTTTACATCCATATATTTCAGATGTAATAATTAATAGGCAACTAGAATCAACACTATCTAGATGGTCATATGTTTAACAACTAGTGAGAAAATTTCAAGAAGTCTAATCATTATTTCTATAAAACCCTTTGATAACTAATCTATCCCTTTACATATTCCTATAGTGAAATTTTTCTATCACTCATATGATCAAATTGTTCTATAGTGAATTCATCCACTAAGATAATTCCATTACCTCCCATGTTCCATTTTCATCTAGTGAATCTATCTCGTATTTTATAACTCTCACTTTTCAAAAAATTTGTGACTAGCCACTTCTTTCAAGCTCTCAGGCTCTACTCAACCCATAAGAATCAAGTAATGAAAATAAAATCTGAACTACTAAATTGATTGTGTAATTCTACTATATATTCAAAATTCAACATGTGATTCTAATCCTTCTAGAAATAATTCTTCCAAAACATCACCATGTGAAGATCTACCCCAAGATTCTGCTGTTCCTAAATGCTCAAGTACATATTCCACTGGACCTATAGAATCCTTAAAACTTTTCATGCCCCTAAACTTTAAATAAATTTTATCCTTCTAGAAATTCCATTCAAGTCAAATTGGATGTAGTCAATTGATTCATTATTATAAACCTCGTTTTCCACCATATTCATGTCTTTCCTCAAGTCCTTCTCGTTGAAAAGAACATTTCAGTTTCTAATGACCTTTATGAGAGTCATTATTCTAAAGAAAAAAAACTCATCATAATATACCATAAAGAAAAATCTTTAGGGCTGAGCTTTGAGTTTTTTTCAATCCTTAGATTCAATATTGACATGGTCTAAACTCCCAAAAACAATGATATGGGAAACATTTGATAGTTCTTGGTCCACAAATGCTTTGGAAACTCTTTCCCCATAGGTGTGTAAAGACTCATGTTAACAAGATACATTATGAAATTAAATTCCTTCACTCAAATATCCTTATAAATTATAAAATTTAGTTTCATTACCAGAGTCTTTTATATTAACGTCTAATTCATACAATATAAAACACCATTCTGGTCTAGTGTTTAGGGTCTATCCTTCTAAAACATGTTTCCTTTCTCCAGTAAAAATTCAAGAAATATTATCTATTATATTCTCCACTATTATTGAACCTTAATCATTTTATTATATTTTCTGTCTCTTTTTCCACCATATGACTCCATTGAATAGACACTATAAACCCCTCATATTTTTCCTTAAGGAGGTAACCCCATAATTTTATTTTTGAATCTTCAATTATTTTAAAAAATTATAAAGACCCATAGTGATAATAGTGTAATGACCCATGTTTTAAGCCAATGTAAAATTCTGTGGGAATTTGAATTTTGGCATTTACTAGACAGATTGTTCTTTGAACTGAGCTTCAAAACGTCATTCCAAAAGTTGCATCACCTTATTGTGTTTTTATAGACATTTTAAAGGATCAAGGGGTCCCTTGGGTTTCTCATTGAGTTTTGAGAGCATCGAACCTTGAAAATTAAGGTTTTGTAGGGTCTCATAGAAGCACACTGTTTGTATGAAAACATGTGGTGCTCAACAACAAATCATGCAGTTGTAGAAAAGTAGAATAAATTTACCACACCAACTGCACATAGTTTACCCAAACTTTTCACATATCCCACAAAGTTAGTGCCAAATGGATAGTATTCTTGCACAGTTCATCACACGGTTGGAACACAAATTGGCTAACTATGGGACCCAAACAGTGAAATGTGTTTTTTTAAATAAATTAAATTAATTAATTTTAAATTTTAAATTAAATAAGTTAAAACCTAAGTACCCCTCCCTTATCCTTCCTAGAATTTTGTGATCCCTCCTCCTCTCCTCCATAACATGCACCCCTCACTCCATTGAGCTCATGTCCCATGCCATTGTGTTGTGATTTCTCTGGGTTTCTCCATCATCCCCTCAAGGTAAGGCCTCCAGCTCCCTTCTCCTCCCTTGGTTAGACAATATTTCCTCTCCATGTCTCCCTACCTATATCAGTTGAACCCTAGTGTTGGGTTTAATCCATATTTTTTGTTCTCCTTCCATTTTTTTGGTGTGTGGTGCATCTCTTGGGGCTCCTTCTTCCATGTTTTGGCATCCTCCACTAAAGCAGAAAGCGCTTTGGGTTGTTTGGGTTCACCTGCCATCTATTTGAGGCGTGTTTTCATCTTTTTTTCTTTTAGAACAATTTTAATTAGGAATTATATAATTTTAGGGTTCTTAATAATTTTTTATTGTGTCTTAATCATCCTTGAGGTGGATTCGAGTCTCTAGAGTCAAAGGCGACTTACCGCATATGCATAGGTAGGAATATATATATATATATATATATATATATATAATTTCCCTCATTATATATATTCACCCATGGTGGAATGAATATATATATATATTGGGGATAGGTGTTCTTATATATATATATATATATATATATATATATATATATAATGCATATGGGTGTAAGTGGAAATGGGTATATGCATATATATAAGAATATATGTAAGGATCCCTTTATAAATATTCATGGACATGTGAATATGTATGTGGGGGTTATGTGTCCTTATGTATATGAAAAGGTGCATATGATTGGAGGCGGGAAAGGGAAGCTTTGAGAGGTCACTGATGAAAGCATTAGGTGTCGAAGTGTTTGGCTTGGTTCTCCCTCCTTTGAGGTAGGGTCCCTTGTTTATACCCTTTTGTTTATGGATTTTTTTTATTCCTTATATCACATTTCATCCATCGTTTTCAAGTTATTAAATTATTTATAAATGTGTCACCTTTATTTTATGTGTTTCTTAACACCCTTACATTATTCCATATTCTATATACCTTATTCCTTATGATAAAATTGAACTTTTTAATTCAATGAAAAGAATTTTTCAAAACCCTGCCATGTTTTTTTAATAAAACACCTAAATAAGGTGGGTTTTCTTCAATTGAAAAATGATATGTGCACTACCTTGTAGTTTTTAACATATTATTAGAATTCATTCTCATTTTCCTTTTCCAAATACCATAGTTTATTGGCTTGTGAAATATCAAATTATTGTTTGGTTCTTTCTCTTTAGAGAAAATGGTGAAGAAAGGGGTTACATCTTCAGGACCCCTTGGATGTACTCTCATGCATTTATGTTAGAATTGTTAAAGCTTAGTAACCATGCCGGGAGTGACACCAGCTATGCCTAGAATGGTTTTTCCAAGTGTTATATTTATATTTACCTCTAGGTGAGTGGCATCGGTTACCTAGGGGAGACCACATCTATGGTCTCTAAGGCACGTTAGGATGAACCATTCCTAGAGAGAGACTTGATCCCCTACTTGTGATACCAGGTACAGACTCGGAGGCTAGTGTGTAAATTTTCTCACCGTGCTTAGAGTGAGATGTGGGACTACATCCTTGGTTTACCATGAATGGTCTCCTTTTCATTGTTTGTGTGATGATCCCCTAGATAAATATTTAGAAAGTATTCACGGATTGTCATGGATGTACTTTTGGTGTCTCACTATGTTTTGTAATTGATTTTTCAAATGAAATTAAAATGGAAAATGAATGTTTTGTAAATTATAATTAACCCATGGTATTATAAACATAGGGATTTACCTCCAAGCCCAAGAACAAGCTTGGGGATAGCTCATCCTAGGTAATTTCACCTTACTCACTTTACCATTTCAGGTTCCTTTAGTTCAGACACACCGGATTAGGTCGAAGTAGGTAGATTAGACAGGTCTCCAAGTGGGACCCAGTCCAATGCATTTATTTATTTATTTCTATATTTCATCTAATTATTATGAAACATGTATTAATTTATCTTTCATGAAATGGATTGGTCTATAAATTTTGTGTTACGGCCTACTGAGATTGAATCTCACACCCTACTCGAGTACCATTGGTACTTGATTATACTTTATGTCTACAGGTATTGATTGAGGGAAGCAACCAGCTTCCAATGTTTGTTTTGAATTACTTGGATGGATTTGGGGTAGAGGACCAAGCAGGTTCTCAAGATTCTCTTAGAGCTAATCATTGGGTAGTTATTATTTTATTACATTGTATTTCGTATTATAATTCTTATGACTTATACTTTTAGCATCATATGTCATACATGAATTGTTTTAAATTTTTGTTGGCCACTTTTATATTCAGTTATTATATTTCTCTTCCACTTATTTTTCATTTCTTCATTACTTCTTCCAATACTATTGGACTTTGATTTCATTATGACAATATTGTTGTGACGCTATGATCACTAGGGTATAGTCTCTACACCGTACCACCATTGGACCCTTACTCCTAGTTGGAAACCATTGGTGTATGGGGAGGAATTCATGAGGCCATGTGGAAACCGGTACGGCTATGGTTTCTATAGTCATTTGGGTTGGGATGTTAAAAAGTGGTATTGTAGTTTAATTTTTCTTTGTTTGAATATTTTGGGCTGGCAGATAGAAGACAAAGAATTTATTGGTTCTTGGTAAATAATCATGTTTAGGACTGATCACCCCACCCATGGGGAAAAGTAAAAATGTCCAAGGATGGGAAAATTGTTCATGTTTTTTCTGTTACAGTTCTTTTATTTCCCCTTGAGTGAATGGAGTAATTTCCACTACTTACTAATTTATGAGATTTGGAAATTTTTCCTTGGCCTGGTACAAAAAGGAGGAATAATTAAATGCATCATTATAGGCACATAGGAATTCACATACCATGCATATTCCATGCCATGTAGATTGCATTGTTAAGATATTTGGAATTATTTATGTTCCTTCTGTGTTATATTAATATCTATTATATACCATGATAGGTGATTTTAGTGAAATTATTATCATTTACCAACTTAGGAAATTTTTTATCCAGTAATGCTTAATTTACATGTTTAGGTAACTTACTGGTGTGCTTGTTTTAAATTTTTATTCTTATTTATTGTTTAGCATGGGCTGAACATTCTAGTTTCGTTTGAGTGGGAAACAATTTCCAATTAGTGATTTGTATGGGAGCTTTATTAATTGGAATAGGGTGACCCATATAAAAGAACCATTTGAGACACACCTTTTGTTTGTTTAAAGGATTTCACAAAACTATTTAAGAGGTTTAATTTTCTTACCCAGAATCAAATGGTTATAGTAATATGGGAGTCTCTTTCAACTTTTAAGGTGTATGGGTGATTTATATTGTGAAAGTTGGTAACCCATAGAATAAGAAAATCCTTTATGATATTTCTTCTTAGACATTGATGTGTAAACATAAAAAAATTGACCTTAAATGAATTGGTTTCCTTATTAAGGATTGTACCTCTTTTACTTGGTCATAATGACCCTTGTGGATAGAAAGCCTAAATGGAAAACTTGTAACACCCCGAACCCAAAATCCTAGATCTAGTGCATTATTTTATTACATTATCATATATACACTATTAAAATACCAAAGGACTGATTATTTTAGCAATTTTGGAAGTAATATTAGGTACTTGAAGTTCTCATTAAAAACTAAAACATAAAATAAACAAATAATTTTCTTTGACCATGTCATTAATCCCATTAGTATAACCCCTAAATATCAGTCATAATATACTTATTATAATCCTATAGAATGGTGAAACATAAGAAAGGGGTGATCTTAAATGTTCAGTAATGAAATAGATAGATTAAAAGCTATCATAAAAAACATAAACGATTATGGAAATGTGATGAACTGAAATCCTATACCATTTAATCAATAACCTAAGAAAAATATGGAAAGAATGAATAATGATCAAATAATACTATATAAATAATCACATTAGAACTAAACCATGGATATTATATTAGTCTAATATTCACATAAAACATCAATAACTAATCTCATAATGAGGGAATGCATAATGTTGGACATCATAAACATACTGTTAAGGCCTCGTCCAAGACACCATATATAAATGGTTAAAAACCCAAACTAGTTTGAAGAATGAGACCAACCGATGCATAGAGGGGATATATTGGTACCCTCATATCACTTACTAAGTAAAATTCATTCCTCATATGAAAATTTTGAAACATAAATAACATGAACATTTATATTGAGAAACTTTCATATTAAATGTGAATACTACAACCATAAACAATGAATGGTATAAAAATAGAACATTCATAGTAAAACTGATCATAAAACCTTAAATAAAATATACTAAAATGTATAATAAGATATCAACCTCAATAAATAATAATATCTAACAAAGGATGTTGACATAGATGAAAATACTAAAATAAAATTTTTAGAAATATCTTTAGAAAAATACACTTTTTCATTGAAATCATTTATTTAAAATCCATCATTTATAAAAACAATTATTTAAAAATAACATATTATCTTGTAAGGTAATATTTAAAATATCAAGGATTCATGATGTAAGTAAAATAAACTGATTATATATAATTTAAAAATAAACATTCTTTCTATATTTTGTCGAAAAAGTAATAAAGCACCTCATTTGAAAAATAAAAAAAATATTCCTTTCAAAATAATTTTATTGAAAGTTGATTATGGGTAAAAGACTTAAAAAATTGTTAAGATATTATTAAAATATTTTTGAGAAAAAATTATAAATCATTGAAATATAAAATAAATATTCCCCAATATAGACTTAAACAGAAGCAATCTCGATTAATGATGATATTGTGAATTAAATACATATCATTTTAAAATCAGTAGAATCATATTACCATGAAAGAAAGAAAATTATATGGATATTAAAATACCATAATATTTATAATAATACACATTAAATACATTCATGGGAATTATATACACCACACACAAGGATTAAGTGGTGAAAATTAATATATCTCAAAGAGGTAAAAAGTGAGATGAGAAACCCTTACCTCACACTTAATTTTGTTCGTATGTGTTTTAACATAATTTATAATGGTTCCAAACATATTATTAACTTTTAGAATAATAATAATATTTATGATATCATATATTATTCATTTATGACTTTATATTACCTTTTTGGTAATAATATTTCGTTATTACCCTTATTCCAAGTGTTATCTGCTTCATTTTCCTATGCATGTTTTGTCATGTGATTCTTGTTTATGATGAATAGGATATATTTTATTCATATAAAAAATTATATTATGTTCATAAATATTATATTCACTCATAATTTAAATTTTTATAATCATTCTTTAATGGTTAATATAGAGAATGAATCTCATCGCGTCGTGGAGACGGTAGGCTGTGTGTATGCACGAGTGATGGTATACTTCCCTTAATAGTAAATTGGTAAGTAATTGTATGGTATATTAATTATAAATAATAAATATAATTTCATATTTATTATTTATATCCATTATATTTATCATTATATCCATCCAAATAAAGAGGTGATGAAAAAAATTACACTACGATGTAGAGACGATAAGTTATACATACACATGCATAGAGATATTATTTTTTGTAGGATAGATAAGAAGAAAAATATAGTTATACCATAATCATTATAACCTGTAATAATATATATGGTATTGGTGTTGTTATTTTATAATGGAAATAATGTATGAATAGTAAGTAGAAGAATGAATAATTTTGAAGGAGTCGGTAAAAATGATTACCTCTTCTTTAGCAAACTTCCTTTGGATCACCCATTAAGAACACTACTGTTGGTATTTTGAGAATAATATAACCTCTATGATGTGTATAGGTAAGTTTATAAGCTAAATTGTCAGGTTTTTGTCAATAATTAAGGCACAATTTGGTGTGAGTAAGTGAGGGATGAGGTTCCTTTTTATAAGAGAGGGGAGGGTAACTCTTGTAATCCCTTAAAATATTAAATTAAAATAAATTAATTTTTGATTTAAAATTGATAAAAAGTCATTTATTTAAAATATAGGATTATTATGGGTCTAAATCCACTCAAAAAATTATTTTTATACATGTTTAGGTCACAATATTAACCTTATCCTTTCGTTTTAACCCTTAGTTAAATCTTTTAACTCTTATCATGAAAACCATGATTTTTATACTTTAGGGCTAATATGGTTACTATAAAATGAAAAAACAACCCCAATTGGATCATTGATGAAATATTTAACCTTATTATAGTTATTTTTTAGAAATTTAGATTTTTATAAATTTTATATCATTTAATAGAATTTTATTTATTTTAAAGTATCATTTATGTCAATTTTGATACTATTCATTATTTATATTTTTTAAAATATCCTAAAAATATGATAACTTTAAAAAAACAATTCAAATATATCACTAACATGTTAAATTTATCTATAAAATTTTTTTATGTCATTAATTATGTGAAATTATATTTATTTTAATATTTTTAATATCATTTATTTGATATTTCCATTAATTAAAAAAATTAAAAGAGGCATCACATTTCCTAAAAAATCATTATATACTTCACATAAGATTCTAGATTCAACTATTTAACAAAATTAATAGTTTGTTTCTTAATGAGGGTTTTCACTAACACATATAATTTTTTCATTCATAATAAAATTCTAAAGTTTTATTCTAGTATAATAATTTTAAATTAACCATTTTATTTTATATATATTGTTCTCAAAGAAATATTAGATATTGATAATTCCATTTATATCTACAAAAAAATCTTTTATTATATTAGTAACATGTTTTACATTCATTTAAAAAAGAATTATCAAATGGGATCTCACTAAAATTATGAACACTTTTCAAACAATCATATTCATTAGTTGCCCAAGATCAATATTTCATTATGAAATGAGTCTGCATTAGTATTCCTCTCACTGCTTGGTTTTTTAGGTAGGGTGTCATATCAATAATATCATATAGGACTCCTAAATAGTCGATCAGAAAAATACTTTCCTAATAAATAATATGGATAAACTCAACACCATTTATTTGGTATCCTTATTAAGGGTTCCTTAGGTATGTATAACCCAGAGAAAATGGAAAAAATGAGGCACCTGATTCTTAATTTCACCTCACTAATTTCTTTCATTATAAAAGATAATATATGGGAACTCACAATAGTATAAATATACTCAGTTGGATGATTGAGGAATAGATAATTTTCTTCTTTGAAAGTAATATAACACTTGGTATTTTAATGGAATTTAATCTCACCATATTTTCTCATTTATTCCATTTATATATATGAATTATTCTTGTGACTTTTTTTTTACTATTATTCCTTCAACCAAATCAATATGTTCAAACCGTATTTATGTGTAACCATTTACAAAACCCATAGCTTGGGATACTAATAAAAATTAAAAGAAAACTATATATATATATACAAATTAATCTCCTTCATAAGTTGTATGAAACACTTTTATATTAATCCTTATAATCATATGAAATCAATAATACCAATAGGAAAAATTAAGGCCTTTGGGCCATTCGAGGTAAAAAACCCCTACCCCCTATAGGAAAAATCTTGGAGAGATGGAGATCTAACTCCCACTTTTCTATATAATGCATAAGTCTACACCGTAGTGACTAGTCTGACCCAAATTACCTCTACCCATGGATATTTTACTCAATAGAGACTTCAATTCCATCATAATTCAAACACCTAATGTGTATAAATCATAATTAACTACTTAATTCATTCTCATAATCTTGTACAACCTAAAGTTAAGGAAGAAGAAAACTAAATCAATTATCATACTTAGAATGTAACTTCTTATATGCATGTGTGATAATTTATAGAATTAGTTCAAATTTTAAACTAAATTATATATCCATTCATAATATAAAAATTATATTTATGAATAAAAATTGGAATAAACTAAATAAATAAAAATTTAATATATTTAAACATGAAATAAACAATTTATGAACAATTCATAAATAAAATAAATTTTATAAATTTTATAATTTAGTAATTCATTACATATATTTCATAATTATGTAAATATAATCATTTAATACTAACTTCTAATATGAACTACTTCAAATTTTCCTTTATATGAAATTTTACTTAAATATATTTTATTAAATAAAATATATACATTTTATATTTCAATTCTATTATGTAAACAATTTGCATCATCTAATTTTCCTATATTTAATATTATATAAAGATTGATAAATTATTAAAAAAACCTTTTGATATGGTTTCAATAATTTCTCAAATAAAACTCTTAATTTGAATAATTCAAGTTAATTATTTATGAAAAATTTAAAATTTAAATATAAATCCATTTATATTTTCCTTATTTTTTGACATATAAATACTTTATAAATTACTCTTATAATTTATCTATATACATTTTATATCTAAATTATAAACCATTCCATAAAAATTGAAAAGGTATTTAATATTAAAAATTATTATTTATAGATTATTTATTTATTAATTTTTTTATAAAATTTTTATTATTAATTAAAAATATATATCATTAATTGTTTTATAAAAATAATAAATTAAATATATATCTAAAAATATATTTATTAAAAAATTATAAACAATTTTTAAATTATTTAAATCAATTCATAATTTAAATTTTGGAAAAAATCAATTTTCCCTGCATATCATATTCTACAATATCTGTTTATGGTAATCTCTAGCTTGCAATGTTATCAATCGTATTTTAAGAATGATAATTTTTATCTTTTATATCACTCTTTGGTATTAGGCATATCATATCCTATGATATCCACCATATAAATAATATGATGTGATGATTTTTTTTCAACATTAAACCAGTGTCATCATACCTTATGATGGTGCATATGATATTCTACGATATAATGAAAACCAAAGGATCATGTTGTGTCTCCACCTATTATATCATATATCATATGGAATGGCCTTATAATATCGTACAACATCCTATATTGTATGGAAATCCACAAGACAAAATCTCTACCATTTTTAATGATATGGAATATAACAATCATGTGATATCATATTTCATCATTTTTAAACATGATTTCAAGAATAAAACAAAAAGGATTGTTCAAATACCACTAGTGGGTTTCTAAGGATTGATCAACATTTAAGAAATGTAGTGGAAGAACATAGTAAACCATGAACCAAGATTAACCATGCTTGAAACTGAAACCATGAATATATATAAATGGAGAACATTCACGTACCTTTCACTATAGATGTCACTAAAACTATTTTCATTCATATGATTGATGAAAATCACTCAAAGGAATGAATTATACTCCCTTATTCATGGTGTATAAATGGGATAACATGAATCACTTGATGCCCATGAAATATTCTACAACCTTTTATGACATGCCAGTGCCTCATTATGAAAAAAATGAAGAGAAAGATCTTTAGGTAGGGAGTGTGTGAATCAGACAACCCATATCAATGCCTTATCATCATTTTATATCCCCCAAGGATGCTCCTTGAGTGCACATATCATGAACCAGCCCTATTTATACCCAAATTGGACACCCAAGTTTCCTTGTGATAAGGGTAGAAGAGAATTCCCAATCCCCATGGTCTAGAGACAAGAACTTGAACTTCATAGAACTACCTTTGGAAATGATTTCCCCTAGAAAGACATTAAAACTTGGATTTTTAATAAATAGGAAATAAAAACACTCCAACATATATCATAAATAAATGAATACTCCAAAAAAGTGTATAATTAAAAAATATAGATCAAGATACAAAACAATATATGGAAGGAGTTTCTCATAAGTAATACAAGTACTGGTTCAAGGGATAAAACAAAGTAAATCAAAAGATTGTAAAACATATCTATGTGATAGGTGGTTCATTATTATATTGTTCCACCACCATAACTCATACCCAATTATCACAAGAACCCACCACCTACAAGAAGTTCATTTCCCTTACCTGTATCAAACCTAAAAAAAATATACATACACCCATTGGGTGTATGTGGGGTGTTAGTAGAACAAGCCCAGTATGATACCAAAAAGTGTTTCATAAGAAAAAAAATTAGTAAATAAACCAATTATGATCAATTTAAAGTAATTAAATATATAGAGATAAGGTTTACCTCATTTTACATAAAATGGATAGAATAACCACTTCACATAAGTTTAAAATAAAGGCATGAGTAAATATCTAATTTGAATGTAAAAAAAACTAATTAGATGGGAAGGATCCTAAGGAATATCATTTCTGGGCTAGCTAGGATGCTCATGCCTTAGTGACCAAGGATAAATAACCAAGTGAACACACACACCCTTAGAAATCAGGCTAAGGGGTTAGATATCACTACCAAGTGTCTCCATACCTTACCAATATTTTAGTTAGTATTGTAGTGTATATCAAATGCTATGGAGGCTAAACATACCTAGTCATGATTTTTGAAGATTACTCGCCTAAGTACCCAGGATCCCATGAGTTGTCCCACTCTTATGGAGGCACCATTTTCAAAAATAAAAAACATTTCAAGGGGTATTTCATAAATCAAAATAAAACTTTATCAAATACAATATATGAAGTCCCAAAATAGGGAATAAACTTGTCATGCAAATAATTTTCAGTATCAATTCATTTATAACCCTCAAAAAAGTTTCCAAGAAGTCAAAAATATTCCTTTTAATAGTTTAAAAACAAATATAAACATGTGAAAGAAATTAATATCCATATGAAAAATCCTTTTTATGATATCACCTACCTCAAACACTTTGAATTTCCAACAACCGAATGGGATCCATGCATCTAAGGGAGAAGAGACTTCTAAGAGTTAATATAAATCCCTAATTCATGAAATCCAAATAAAAAAATCATATTTATCAAACCATAGTCCACCATAGCCTTCAGGTGAAAGGAGAAAAGAAGAAATAAGGAGGAATGGTCAAATTTGTTGAGTCAATAAGGTTTCCTTATGACTTTTCCATTCCTTCATGTTTTGAAAATCACAAACACCCTATCTTAAGGAAAATTTCATTTTCCCTAATATTTTTCTTAATAAGGAAATTTTTCCTTCCCCAAGGAAAATTTATCCTTACCTGTTTTTCATTGTTCATATTTTAGTTTCTATAAATCTAAATATTTTTATTCCTATGTAAAAAATTCTATTTCACATCTAAAACCTCGGAATTCTATAAATAATTAGATATAGAGTATTCTATTTTTAGGATCCAAATTCAGGTTACAAATTCTCTAAAATTCAGAATCCAAATTCTATAAAATTCAGAATCCGAATTCTCTGAAATTCAGAATCCTAATTTGCTGAAATTCAGACTCCGAATTCTCTGAAAATCAGAATCTGAATTCTTTGAAATTCATAATTTGATTTCTCTAAAATTCAAACTCTGAATTCTCTGAAATTCAGGTTCCGAATTCCTTAGAATCCAGGTTCTGAATTCATTAGAATTCCGACTCCGAATTTTTTAGAATTCAGGTTTGGAATTCCTTAGAATTTATACTAAAAATTCCTTAGAATTCAGACTCTAAATTCTTTATAATTCAGTCTCTGAATTCCTTTAAAAACAAAATTCGGATATCCTTGTAATATAGACTTCAATTTTTTATTTTCTTAGACTCTGAATTTTATTTTTTCTGTAACACCCGGGACTTTTATGTTATATAAATCATCAAAGGAATCTTTTTCTACACAACACTTTCTTGGCTTGCTTTACACGCAATCGCGACCTTCCTCGATAGCTTGCGTCGTACGCAATACCGAGTTTCACTAAACAACAATATGCTATTAAAACTAGCCGTTATGAATAGTAATAACCACTTTTTGAAATTTTATAAATTTTATTTTTTCAAAATGGACTTCATTTTTGGACTCAGAATATCGAAATTATCCTAGGGTGAAATTTTGGTATTTTTCTGAAAACTTTCAATTTTTGATGAATAGTGAAACCACTAAGTGGTAGGTTAAAAAACTGAATTTTGCATAAAACTTAATTTTACCACTTCTGTGAATGGAATTTCAAAAATCCGACAGACACGGTTGATATCAGTAAGTAAAATGTGGTTCAATGAGATAAAAATAATTTTTTGGTGAATAATAACTTTTTACTATTTTTACCGTGGTTAATAGTAAATAGGGTAACTAAGGGTAAATATGATATTAATATTACCCTAACACATGTCCTAATTCTATTGGACAAGTGTAATTCGACCAAAAACAAACTTAGGAATAAAATATGACCATTTAGGCCCACTTGGATTAGATTAGGACATTTATTATTAATTTATTTAAAGAAGGGTTAAAATAGTTAAAATCAAAGTTTAATAAGTAAATCATTTTTAATATGGGGTTATACATAAGATAAATTCGATTGTAAATATTCATTAGAAAGATAAAAATATTTCCTACATGATGGTATTTTATTTGTAATTTTTAGACATCAAATAATATAATTTATTTATGACACAAAGATGATGCAGTAATTATCTTATTAATGAAATATTGACATAATTGATAATATAAATACAAAAATAAATGTAATTTAAGACTTTTTATGAATTCCACTAATTTTCTAGGTTACTATGATATATTAGTGTTTATTTAATCAACTTTTTTCTAACATATAATTCTGTTATGACTTTCACAAAAATCATATATCAAATAGTGTCAAAATTGACACAAAATAGTTTTTAAATCAAATATTCTATTATTAATTGTTATTTTATTCCTAAAAATCTAAGGTTCGGCCAAATGACTTAGATAAGGATATATATATTAATAATAAACAATTTGGGGTTCGTTTGGCATGTTATAGTAAGTGTATTAACCATATAGTGAAAGAAAACAAAAAGACACGGTAAAAGTAAAATTATTTAACTTAGAGTTAAATCTAATTGATAAGGTTAAAATAATACCCTAAACTTGTCTAAATCCTATTGGTTGATAGGAGTTCGACCCATCCCCACTTTAGCTTCAAAATAAGACCCTTTGGAACCATTATAAACCGATTTTGACTTTAATATAAAATAATATTTTGAGATATTCCTAAGGTGCCCCTCTCCTCCCTTATAAAAGGGCACCTCCTCCCCCTCCTCCTCACACCAAATTGAGCACTCAAGCTTGGCCAACCCCTGCCATTTTCTCCTCTCCACTTCCATAGAATAATCCTAGAGGTCCTGGTCTTCTCCAAATACCAATCTTAGTTCCTTAAGTGGAGGATTCAAAGAGGCGTTCCAAAGAAGAGGTAATATCCATTACCGATCTTTTCAATTTCTTTCTTCTTCAACTTATTCTTCTTTAGTTGTTTCATGATAAAGTAATAACATTAGTATTACTTACATACTGATATGTTATTATAAATATGAAACCACCCTAATTCACCTTCTATCCATCCTACGGAAAAATGAAATCACCGCGCGTGCGTACGTACGGAATACCGTCTCCACGCCGTGGTGTAATCTATTTTTCACCATCACCTTACAAGGATGGGTATAATGGTGTAATGAGTAACTATATATGATTATTATGAAGTAATATTGATACTGAAATAATATATATATACTCCAATACAATTCCACGATCATAGGAACGATATCATCACTCGTGCGTACGTACGGAATACCGTCTCCACGATGTGATGCGACTCGTTCTACATGATCTTCATTTCATAATGATTATATAAATGAATTGAATGAATGAATATGGAATATACTACACTAATACCATTCTGGAAATGAATTATCTATAACCTAAAGATAAGAATAAGGATTTATTCGACAAAACACGCATAAGAACAAAAAGTTATAAAGACCCGAGTAACAAGTAACAATGAAATATTACTAACAAGAAGCTAATAATATGACCATATATGATCTCATATCAATATGTATGATTATGGAATAAGTCAATAACATTATTTAAACCATTATAGAGGAGCTTCGGACACGAACAAAGCAAATCGGACCTAAGGTAAGGGAAATATCACAATCTCATTTTTATCCGAGATTGTTTATTCGTAAGTATTTACTGGGGTGTATTTTATCATCCACATCCATGTTTCATCAATATGTAATATTATTTCCATCCACCTACAATTTTTTAAATCCATTTTTACCCTTCGGTGAGTTTTTAGTAATATGTACGAAAGGAATCTTTTGTTGTTTTTCGTACGAGGTACTTTTTGACTTTTCCGACAAAAGTACGAAGAATGTTTTTTTTAACTTATACGGCATGAATGGATTTTTAAAACAAAATTTCCAAGAATCTTCCTTTACAAGTTTTCAAGTTTATTTTTAATCAACTTCTTTTATTTTAAAGTTATATGGCATGTTATGAAATGAAAAATGTTTTTGAAGAAGTAAGGATATTTTCCTCAAGAATGGAGTTCAATTGTTTTATCAAAATTATTTTCCATCTAAGATAATAAAGGGTTCTGTTTTTATCCCTATTATTAAATTGATTTGATCATGTTGTGATGGAATTATTTTTATGAATTCCTTTATCTTATATGAGTTGTTTTATGATGTCATGTCGTTTAAGAATCCCATTTTTATTACATGGGTTATGCTATGATGTATGTTTTATGATTATGTGGCACACATAAGAAAGGATTCATTATAAGATGGGTGGGACCTATATCTCCCTCCAATGCATTGGGTAAAGATTTTATATCTCATGAGATAGACAGGGCTGGAACGGTAGGTTATACCGGTTCAGTGAAACAGGACTGAAACGAGGGTTACTCGATTCAGAAAGGGACTTTGTCCACTAAGATAGTCTTGGCAATGAGTCTTGACTAACAAGAAATGATTCTCTATGATTATGTGTGAATGCCACAAAGTTTCATGTTTTAAGTTATGATTATGGGGATCTCATTTTCACTTCTATGATTTGTTCCATGTTAAGATATTATGATCTCTTTTGCAGGTTATAATTTTCAAAAAGATATGATATGATTTTTATTTCATTTATTTGACCTTGCTGAGCATTTGAGCTCACCCTTTTATGTTTTCTTTTCCCCAGGTAAGGAAGATGGATATTAAGTAGAATATGCTAAAAGGGACCCTAGATATGATGAAATAAATGGGAGACACTGTAGAAGATTTATGAACCAGTTGTTTATGTTTCCCAGTTTCTAAAGACACTATACCTATACGGTCCTTTGTGGTTTTGTCATATGTTGTAATAAGTGTGCTTCAATTTTGAAGTATTAACAATGTATGTAAAGTATGGGTCATTATAGTTGGTATCAGAGGAAAGGTATAGTCAACCTTTGGAAACTAGGATGTGAAAGCCTTAGTAAGAACCCTAAGGATAAGTCTAAGCATAGAACACAATCTTAGTGTTTTAGAAATGTCCTTGAATAACCTAGGATAAGACCTTAAGCATGAAAATTTTATTCTTGAATTATGTGGTTTCCTATTATAATTAGTGTTGCTCACACTATTCTTCTTGGTTTTAGTCAATGGCTGGAACCCGAAGGAACCGTGTTAATGCGGAATGCGATGGGCAATGCAATGATTGTCCCCCTGAGCAACCAAACGATATGGGAGCTGGAATGCAAAATCTTGTAGCCATGCTCACACAACTTTCTCAAGCTATGAATCATGCAGGACTTCCAAACGAGCAAAGGAAGGAGCAACATTCTGTTGAATCCTTCATGAGGCAGCGTCCACCTTCTTTCAGTGGGTCTACTGATCCATTAGTTGCTGAACAATGGATTAGTACTACTGAAAAGATATTTTCAGTTCTTCAATGTTCTGAACATGATAAAGTCATCCTAGCAGTGTATCGTTTGGAAGGAGATGTTGATCAATGGTGGAATCTTATTAAGAATACGAGGCAAAGGGATGAAATTGAGTCTATGGAATGGGACGAGTTCAAGAACTTATTTTTCAATAAGTACTTCCCTCGTATTCTCCGAACAAAGATGGAGAAAGAGTTCCTTGAACTGAAGCAAAGGGATGATGAATCTGTTAGTACCTATGAAGAAAATTTTACAAGACTTGCAAGGTACGCTTCTGGTATTATTATCCAACCTGAGAGTAAGATCGATCGATTCTTTAGTGGCTTAAAACCAAGTCTTCGAAGGGCGTTATCCATAAGGGACTTCAATAGCTACGAGGAAATCGTTCGATGTGCTCTCAAAGTCGAGATGGAGATTGGAGTAACGCATCAGTCACATTGGTTTGATAAGAAGAGGAAGATGGAATTCAAAGAAAAATCTAAAGAGCACACGGAAAAGAAGATGAGCTTTTCCTTATGCTCAAAGTGTGGAAAGAAACATGGAGGGAGTTGTCTTAAAGGGACAAGTAAATGTTTTAAATGTGGAAAAGAAGGTCATCGGGCATTTGAATGCCGTGATAATGGGAAGAAGATGTCTAATGACACAAACAAAGGAAGGGATACACAGAATGAACCTACTACACTTCAATGTTTCAAGTGCAAGGAGATGGGGAATTATGCCAATCAATGCCCAAATCCAAGGGTTGATGATGATGGTCGACGTCAACAAAATCTTAAGTCTAAAGACAAAGGAAAGTCACATGCAATTTCTATCAGCGATGTGGAGTACGATAACGAAGTGGTGAAAGGTACACTTACCATCCACTCTAAAGTAGAAAATGTTTTATTTGATTTTGGATCCACCCACTCTTTTATTTCTAAAGAATTTTCTAAGGGTATCACCGTATTACCTCAACAATTAGATGTTGAGTTAGCTGTGACAACACCTAATGGCACAACAGTCGCATCAGAAGTTTATAATTCTTCTCCGATCGAAGTTTGTGGGAAAGTGCTTCCTGCAAATCTTGTGATCCTTCCTTTAGTGGAATTTGATGTGATTCTTGGCATGGATTGGCTTTCTCTACATGGAGCTCATATCAATTTCCAAAGAAGGGAAGTCACATTTCATATTCCAGATCAATCTATGATCGTCTATCAATGCAAGGATGAACATAACCTTCCAGTGGAAATTTCTTCCATTTTATGGGTATTGATTCCACTAAATGAAGGTTATTTATCTCAAATGGTTGGTGAGAAACTCACGATTAAGAATATGCCCATTGTACGGGAGTTTGATGATGTCTTTCCGGATGAATTACCGGGTCTTCCACCAAATCGTGAAGTTGAGTTTTCAATAGAACTCGTACCGGGTGCTTTGCCTATTTCAAAGACACCTTATAGAATGGCCCCAATTGAGTTGCAGGAATTGAAGAAGCAACTCCAAGAGAATCTTGATAAGGGATTCATACGCCCTAGTGCGTCACCTTGGGGAGAACCTGTTCTATTTGTTAAGAAGAAAGATGGATCAATGAGACTCTGCATTGATTATCGAGAACTTAAGAAGATCACTATCAAGAAAAAATATCCTCTCCCACGCATTGATGACTTATTTGACCAACTACGCGGAGCTCAATACTTTTCCAAGATTGATCTTCGTTCAGGGTATCATCAATTAAGGGTCAAAAGGGAGGATATACCAAAGACGGCTTTCCATACAAGGTATGGACACTATGAATTTATAGTGATTCCATTTGGTCTTACTAATGCCCCTGCTATCTTCATGGATCTAATGAATAGAGTCTTTAGAGACTATCTTGATCAATTTGTGGTAGTCTTTATAGACGATATTCTTGTCTATTCAAAGAACAAGGAAGAGCATGAAGATCACTTGAGAATTATATTGAAGACCCTGAGAAAGGAGAAGCTTTATGCCAAATTTACCAAGTGTGAATTTTGGCTTCAAAAAGTTGCATTTTTGGGTCACATAATCTCAAAAGAGGGGATATTTGTGGATCCAGCAAAAACAGAGGTTATCGAAAGATGGTCGAGACCAACAACAGTAACTGAGATCCGAAGTTTTCTTGGTTTGGCTGGATATTATCGACGTTTTGTAAAAGATTTTTCACGATTATCTAATCCACTCACCAAGTTGACTCGGAAAGGAGTTAAGTTTGTCTGGACAGAGGAATGTGAAGAGAATTTCAAGGATTTGAAAAGAAGGTTATCCAGTGCACCTGTGCTCACACTGCCTTGTAGTGGAGAAAGGTTTGTGATCTACAGTGATGCATCCAAGAAGGGATTGGGCTGTGTTCTTATGCAAAATGATATGGTGATAGCTTATGCCTCACGACAGTTGAAAATCCATGAGCAAAATTACCCAACACATGATTTGGAGTTGGCTGCGGTAATCTTTGCATTAAAGATTTGGAGGCATTACCTTTATGGTGAAAGGTGTGATATTTATACTGATCATAAAAGTTTAAAGTATATTTTCACACAAAAGGAGTTGAATATGCGTCAAAGAAGATGGTTGGAGCTGATTAAGGATTATGACTCCTCAATCCATTACCACCCTGGGAAAGCAAACAAGGTGGCAGATGCATTAAGTCGACAAGACCATGCTAGTTTATCCATGATGAGGATCACAAAAGATCCAATATTTATGGATTTACAAAGGATGGATCTTGGAATTATAATGGAAGGGGAAAAATCTTATCTTTCTCAAATGAATGTTCAACCATCTATACATGTGAAGATTAAAGAGGCACAGAAAGAAGATGTCGAGTTACAAAAGAAGGTGTGAAATGTTCCTGAATTCAACCTTGATTGTGATGGGATAATAAAGTTCAGGAATCAGGTTTGTGTTCCTTCCATCCCTGAATTAAAGAAGGAGCTGCTGGATGAGGCTCATAGTTCTTCATTCTCTATTCATCCTGGAAGCACGAAGATGTATAGGGACCTGAAAGAGTACTTCTGGTGGGATGGCATGAAAAGAGATGTTGCTAAATATGTCTCTCGATGCTTGGTTTGTCAACAAGTTAAAGCTGAGAGACAGAAGTCTAAGGGGATGTTACAACCATTACCCATACCCGAATGGAAATGGGAAAACATCACTACGGACTTTGTCACAGGACTTCCTAAAACATCCAAAGGCAATAATGCTATTTGGGTCATAGTTGATCGTCTTACAAAGTCTGCACACTTCATTGCTATTAGAGAGGATTTCTCTCTAGATCATCTTGCCAGGATATATGTAAAGGAAGTGGTAAGATTGCATGGAGTGCCACTTTCTATTGTATCTGATCGGGATCCAAGATTTACCTCGAAGTTCTGGCGAAGTCTTCAGCATACTCTGGATACAGAGTTGAGTTTCAGCACTGCTTATCATCCCCAGACAGACGGTCAGTCTGAGAGAACAATTCAAACCCTAGAAGATATGTTGAGAGCTTGCTCTATGGATTTCAAAGGAGGTTGGGATCAACACCTACCTTTGGTGGAATTTTCTTATAATAATAGCTTTCACTCCAGTATTCAGATGGCTCCTTATGAAGCTCTCTATGGAAAGAAATGCAGGACTCCAACTTGCTGGGATGAAGTTGGGGAAAGAAAGCTGTTAGGACCTGATCTCGTTGATGAAATGGCAGAAAAGGTCAGATCTATTCAACAACACATAAGCGCTGCTCAGAGTCGACAGAAAAGTTATGCCAACAACCGAAGAAAAGACCTAGAGTTTGAAGTGGGTGATAAAGTGTTCTTACAAATATCTCCCTGGAAGAGGGTTATGAGATTTGGAAAGAAGGGGAAGTTGAGCCCTAGATATATCGGTCCTTTCGAAATACTGGATCGTGTTGGGAATGTAGCTTACCAATTGGCGCTTCCACCGAATCTCTCTCAAGTTCACGATGTGTTCCATGTATCTCTCCTGAGAAAGTACATACCAGATCCTTCACATGTACTCAGCTCAGAAGTTGTACCGCTGGAGCAAGATCTTTCTTATGAAGAACAGCCGATAGAGATTCTGGATCGTAGCGAAAAAGTCCTACGAAACAAGACCACTCGCTTGGTGGAAGTTTTATGGAGGAACCACCAACTTGAAGAATCTACATGGGAGCTTGAGGATATGATGAGGGAGAATTATCCTCATCTGTTTGTTACAAAGTGACGAATTTCGAGGGCGAAATTATTTTTAAGGGGGGTAGAATGTAACACCCGAGACTTTTATGTTATATAAATCATCAAAGGAATCTTTTTCTACACAACACTTTCTTGGCTTGCTTTACACGCAATCGCGACCTTCCTCGATAGCTTGTGTCGTACGCAATACCGAGTTTCACTAAACAACAATATGCTATTAAAACTAGCCGTTATGAATAGTAATAACCACTTTTTGAAATTTTATAAATTTTATTTTTTCAAAATGGACTTCATTTTTGGACTCAGAATATCGAAATTATCCTAGGGTGAAATTTTGGTATTTTTCTGAAAACTTTCAATTTTTGATGAATAGTGAAACCACTAAGTGGTAGGTTAAAAAACTGAATTTTGCATAAAACTTAATTTTACCACTTCTGTGAATGGAATTTCAAAAATCTGACAGACACGGTTGATATCAGTAAGTAAAATGTGGTTCAATGAGATAAAAATAATTTTTTGGTGAATAGTAACTTTTTACTATTTTTACCGCGGTTAATAGTAAATAGGGTAACTAAGGGTAAATATGATATTAATATTACCCTAACACATGTCCTAATTCTATTGGACAAGTGTAATTCGACCAAAAACAAACTTAGGAATAAAATATGACCATTTAGGCCCACTTGGATTAGATTAGGACATTTATTATTAATTTATTTAAAGAATGGTTAAAATAGTTAAAATCAAAGTTTAATAAGTAAATCATTTTTAATATGGGGTTATACATAAGATAAATTCGATTGTAAATATTAATTAGAAAGCTAAAAAGATTTCCTACATTATGGTATTTTATTTGTAATTTTTAGACATCAAATAATATAATTTATTTATGACACAAAGATGATGCAGTAATTATCTTATTAATGAAATATTGACATAATTGATAATATAAATACCAAAATAAATGTAATTTAAGACTTTTTATGAATTCCACTAATTTTATAGGTTACTATGATATATTAGTGTTTATTTAATCAACTTGGTTTGAACATATAATTCTGTTATGACTTTCACAAAAATCATATATCAAATAGTGTCAAAATTGACACAAAATAGTTTTTAAATAAAATATTATATTATTAATTGTTATTTTATTCCTAAAAATATAAGGTTCGGCCAAATGACTTAGATAAGGATATATATATTAATAATAAACAATTTGGGGTTCGTTTGGCATGTTATAGTAAGTGTATTAACCATATAGTGAAAGAAAACAAAAAGACACGGTAAAAGTAAAATTATTTAACTTAGAGTTAAATCTAATTGATAAGGTTAAAATAATACCCTAAACTTGTCTAAATCCTATTGGTTGATAGGATTTCGACCCATCCCCACTTTAGCTTCGAAATAAGACCCTTTGGAACCATTATAAACCGATTTTGACTTTAATATAAAATAATATTTTGAGATATTCCTAAGGTGCCCCTCTCCTCCCTTATAAAAGGGCACCTCCTCCCCCTCCTCCTCACACCAAATTGAGCACTCAAGCTCGGCCAACCCCTGCCATTTT
Source organism: Viscum album (assembly GCA_963277665.1). Classification (NCBI taxonomy): domain Eukaryota; kingdom Viridiplantae; phylum Streptophyta; class Magnoliopsida; order Santalales; family Viscaceae; genus Viscum; species Viscum album. The sequence goes on along the minus strand of OY728120.1, from coordinate 1,526,929,377 downwards.
CTCCTCTCCACTTCCCTAGAATAATCCTAGAGGTCCTGGTCTTCTCCAAAGACCAATCTTAGTTCCTTAAGTGGAGGATTCAAAGAGGCGTTCCAAAGAAGAGGTAATATCCATTACCGATCTTTTCAATTTCTTTATTCTTCAACTTCTTCTTCTTTAGTTGTTTCATGATAAAGTAATAACATCAGTATTACTTACATACTGATATGTTATTATAAATATGAAACAACCCTAATTCACCTTCTATCCATCCTACGGAAAAATGAAATCACCGCGCGTGCGTACGTACGGAATACCGTCTCCACGCCGTGGTGTAATCTATTTTTCACCATCACCTTACAAGGATGGGTATAATGGTGTAATGAGTAACTATATATGATTATTATGAAGTAATATTGATACTGAAATAATATATATATACTCCAATACAATTCCACGATCATAGGAATGATATCATCACTCGTGCGTACGTACGGAATACCGTCTCCACGATGTGATGCGACTCGTTCTACATGATATTCATTTCATAATGATTATATAAATGAATTGAATGAATGAATATGGAATATACTACACTAATACCATTATTGAAATGAATTATCTATAACCTAAAGATAAGAATAAGGATTTATTCGACAAAACACGCATAAGAACAAAAAGTTATAAAGACCCGAGTAACAAGTAACAATGAAATATTACTAACAAGAAGATAATAATATGACCATATATGATCTCATATCAATATGTATGATTATGGAATAAGTCAATAACATTATTTAAACCATTATACAGGAGCTTCGGACACGAACAAAGCAAATCGGACCTAAGGTAAGGGAAATATCACAATCTCATTTTTATCTGAGATTGTTTATTCGTAAGTATTTACTGGGGTGTATTTTATCATCCACATCCATGTTTCATCAATATGTAATATTATTTCCATCCACCTACAATTGTTTAAATCCATTTTTACCCTTCTGTGAGTTTTTAGTAATATGTACGAAAGGAATCTTTTGTCTTTTTTCGTACGAGGTACTTTTTGACTTTTCCGACAAAAGTACGAAGAATGTTTTTTTTAACTTATACGGCATGAATGGATTTTTAAAACAAAATTTCCAAGAATCTTCCTTTACAAGTTTTCAAGTTTATTTTTAATCAACTTCTTTTATTTTAAAGTTATATGGCATGTTATGAAAGGAAAAATGTTTTTGAAGAAGTAAGGATATTTTCCTCAAGAATGGAGTTCAAGTGTTTTATCAAAATTATTTTCCATCTAAGATAATAAAGGGTTCTGTTTTTATCCCTATTATTAAATTGATTTGATCATGTTGTGATGGAATTATTTTTATGAATTCCTTTATCTTATATGAGTTGTTTTATGATGTCATGTCGTTTAAGAATCCCATTTTTAATACATGGGTTATGCTATGATGTATGTTTTATGATTATGTGGCACACATAAGAAAGGATTCATTATAAGATGGGTGGGACCTATATCTCCCTCCAATGCATTGGGTAAAGATTTTATATCTCATGAGATAGACAGGGCTGGAACGGTAGGTTATACCGGTTCAGTGAAACAGGACTGAAACGAGGGTTACTCGATTCAGAAAGGGACTTTGTCCACTAAGATAGTCTTGGCAATGAGTCTTGACTAACAAGAAATGATTCTCTATGATTATGTGTGAATGCCACAAAGTTTCATGTTTTAAGTTATGATTATGGGGATCTCATTTTCACTTCTATGATTTGTTCCATGTTAAGATATTATGATCTCTTTTGCAGGTTATAATTTTCAAAAAGATATGATATGATTTTTATTTCCTTTATTTGCCCTTGCTGAGCATTTGAGCTCACCCTTTTATGTTTTCTTTTCCCCAGGTCAGGAAGATGGATATTAAGTAGAATATGCTAAAAGGGACCCTAGATATGATGAAATAAATGGGAGACACTGTAGAAGATTTATGAACCAGTTGTTTATGTTTCCCAGTTTCTAAAGACACTATACCTATACGGTCCTTTGTGGTTTTGTCATATGTTGTAATAAGTGTGCTTCAATTTTGAAGTATTAACAATGTATGTAAAGTATGGGTCATTATATTTTCTTAGACTCTGAAAAATGGATTTGGTTGAGCAACCATATTTTACTTACTCTTGTTATAGTTATAAAACTGTGTCATGAATTTTGTTACTAACTAACTATTGTTTGAGTGACATGTGTATAGGTCCCTCCAAAATTCACGGAAAAATATGATTGTTGGAGGAGGGAGTCGGACACTGGAAATTCGCCTATAAATAGGAGCTCATTTGTATGATCTCAATACACATACTGACTATTCTATAACTCTAGAGATTACATGTTGCTGAAGTGATTTCTAGAGAGAGACTCTCATGCTTTGTGCATACTGAACATATTTTTCAGAATTGCTTTGTGGGACTCCGAATGTTGCTGAGTACATTCAAGGGCTTTCAGGGATAGGAAGACAGAGGTGTCGACTACCTTGAAGTTTGAGGGCTTGCGGGGATAGCAAGATAGACTCTAATATTCTTATCGAGGTCTTAACTTGGTGTGGGTAAGATATAATTTTTTGAAAGTATAAATCAAGGTACCTTTATCCAAGGTTGTTGGATACCCTACTCTTGGGGTTAAAAGATTTCTTACTTGTTACTTTTGTTGTTTCAAGTTTGTTTTCAACTTCATTTTGATTAATAAGGAAAGTATAACTATCTTATACTTTCTTGTACTTGTATACTCTGATTAGTAATATTATATATGCTTTAAGGTACAATCTTTGTTCTTGTAAACTTTTCTTAAGTTTCATTTCTGGAACCATATTTCGGAATTCAAGGAAGTTTGTAGAACTAAGAGGTCTTGTGAATTTACTTTGTTTGACTTTGTTAAACATAGAAAGTTTTATACCAACTTTAAATGTTCCAAAGGAATTTTTAAAGTATATAATTCACCCCCCCCCCCCCTCTTATATATTGAGCATCTATATCATTATTTCAATCCTACAATTAGTATGAGAGTATGTATCTAAAATACTTATATCCACATATAAGTTTTCTTGCTCAAGTTTTCATTGTTCTATATTTTCCTTTCTTATGATTTTTATCCCAGTTTACAAACTTTTATTACTAACAAGATCATGTGGAAAGATATTTTCTTTGAGATGGAAAGAATGGATGTTGGTTCAATTGACAATCTTAATCCTACTAAACCACCTATATTTGATGGGAATGATTATTAATATTGGAGAGATTGTATGAAGACTTTTTTCATTAACACTAGAGTGGAAAACTTTGTAATGCTTACTGTATATTATAATATTCCAGATAAGGAAGTCATAACTTTTACTAATCAAGAAAATTTAGAATATCAACTAAACTATAAGGTAGGAAATACTTTGTTGTGTTCCATGACCAGGAATATATATAGCCAAATTTCATCTTGTGAAGCTGCAAATTGTATTTGGAAGAATCTTGAAGTAACTCATTTTGGAACTTCTGAAGTTATTGAAACTAGAAGAGCTATGCTTAGAGATGAGTATCATGGTTTTTTCTTTCCTTATGGAGAACCTATATGTAAGGTACAATAGAGATTTATGACCATTGTAAACAACTTACAATCTATGGGTGAGAAATTTTTAGATGATGAGGCACTTTTGGACAAGATTATAGACATCATGCCTAATGAGTGGGAATCTAAGAGAACAACTGTAGATGAGAATAGAAAAGTCTCACAGATTACTCTTGATGAGATTTTTGGAAATCTTATTCAACATGAGACTATATTGAAAATATATGCTTATCTAAATAAGAAGAAGAATGGAAATGGAAGTTTTTCTTTTACAACTACTTCAAATCATATGAAATACAAGACTCCTAAGAGAGTTACAAGATCTAAATCGAAGAAGGTCACTGTTTTATCTGAATCAAGTGAAAGTGAACATTCTGAGAATAAACTAGATAATATTTCTCAAAGGATGAATAAGATAGTTGGGAAGAAAGACTTTCAGTATAGATACAAGAAGAAGGAAAGAAAGGATAAGAAAGACTCTGAAGTTACTTGCTATAAATGTAAAAGAGCAGGGAATATAAGGCTAGATTTTCCTATTCTTAAAAGAAAATATAGAAAGGAAAAGTATTCTAAGAGGAATATAAAGAATTAATAAAAGGATAAATCTAAGAAAGTTTTGAAAGCCAATGACACCTAGAGTGCCAGTGGTGGTGAATCTTCTAAATAATCCTCAGAGTACGAATCTTCTGGATAGAAGAATCATGGTCTATTAGCCAAGCTACCTATTGTAAATAATTGTTTCATGGCCAAGGTACACAATGTTGAATCAATAACCAAATTTATCCTTGAATGCTAATTATAGTGATAGTAAATATTATGAGTTTTCTTATGAAGAATCGTCTTCTAATGAAGATAATATTTTACCTAATTATGAAGAATTTTCTAGGTTTTCTAAGCTCCTTAAGAATGAAAATTATAAAGTCAAGAAAAAGCTTAATAATGAAAATTCTAGGATCTCTATTCATACTAAGGAAGTATCCAACATTTCTAAATATCTTGATAAGAAAACCCTTGATTGTAAAATTATTTCAAAAAATCTTGAGGAAGTTAATTCTGAGAAGGATAAACTTTCTAAGGATCTATAAAAAGTAATTTCTAAGAAAAATGTTTTAGAGACTTACTCTAGTGCTAAAACTGATGTTTTTGAGGATAAGAACTTAGTTATTAGACTAAATTTAGAAATATTTTTCTTGAGAAAGTGTTTGTCAGACTTTAACCTAGGTAAGTAAAACATTGATAAGATGTATTCCCAAATTCGACCTCTAAGGAATAATTTTGGATTTGGTTATACTCATTCAAAACTGCTTTTTAGTAACAATTATTTTTTCCTCAAAGTGCTCCATTCTGCACTAAGTATCAGTGTGGTGGGCATTGGGCAAGAAATTGTTCCTTAAAAAAACTCAGTCTTTAGGTTTTCATAAAGATTATTTTTCAAAGAAAATGTGGATTCCTAAAATTTTGCTTTATAAAGTTTTCGTATCCAATAAATTTTGGGTTACGAAAGTCTAACACTCTTATTCTCAGGAAATTAAATATAGTACCAATGAAAATACATGGTACATGGATAGTGGATGTTCTCAAAACATGACTGGTGACAAAAACTTCTTTGAAAATATTATCAAGATGAAGGTAGGAAAAGTAACTTTTAGAGATAATGCTCAAGGAGAAATTATTGGTATAGGTAACATTGTTCTTCTTGTAAAAACTTTGATTTCAAATGTTTTATTTGTTAAGGGTCTTAACCACAGCATTATTATCATAATTCAATTATGTGATTAAGGTTACCTTGTGAATTTTGGGAATGATAAGTGTTTATTAGAAAATTCTAAGGAAGAGTGCACACACTCACAGACTATGGTATGAGTTTTACCAAAACACAAATATTGTGTAATAATACTAGTGCCATTACCTTAAGTAAAAACCCTGCACATCACTCTCATGAAAAAAACATAGATAATAGGCATCACTTTCTTAGGGATCACACACAAAAAGGACATATCATTCTTTAATTTATCGAAACACAAGATCAACTAGATGATATTTTCACAAAATCTTTACCATATAATATATTTGAATACATAAAACAGAAGTTAGGAATGATAACCATAAGGTAATATTCCATATTTACTTCTTGTTTAAATCTATCTCTTTACACAAACAAACTCCTTTTCATAGGGGGGTATATTTTATTGTTAGTCAAAAAATTTGTAGTTAAAATTTTTTTAGTCAAAATTTTCGTAGTAAAATTTTTTTTAGTTAACATTTTTGTAGTTAAAATTTTCGTAGTCTAAAATTTTTTCATAATCAAAATTTAAGAATCTAAAGTTATTCAAAAAGATTTTTTCCTCGTTACAAATAATATTCCTAGAAATCTGAAAGGTATGTTTCCTTCTCTATGTTTTCCTAATCATATTTTACTTGTTAGAATTATCTTTTTGTTTTTAAAATTTTCAAATTCACTTTTCCTTAAATCTGAATGTTTTTCTTAAAAAATCTCAAAAGATTGGAATATATAAAAATCCTTCTTTAGCTATCATCCCAACCGTCATATCTTCTCAAGAATCTTACTACCATTGGATCAATCAAGGAAGATGAATTTTCGCTTCAATTGCCTATATAAAGGCCCCCCAATAGTCATCCCACATCAAATTCCAAGACTTCATGTGCTGAAGTTATAACACTATTTTTAAATTCGTTCTGGATCTTTAAATGTCCCTTACATCTGAATGTCTGCTGAAGCCTCTTCTCAGAAAGAAATGTAAACTGTCAAGGAAATCTTCGAGTGGAAGATCTACCGAGAAAAGTTAGTCGATCCGAAGTGTTATGCCAAGTATGATTCCATTGTTTCTAAGAATATCAAGCTGAATAGTTGGGAGAGTGTATGTATATCAAAACCAAGAGCATAGGATCTAGTGTATCCAAAATTTCTGGTTCAATTCTATAAGACAATTAGTTTTTTCAATGAAGGAGGAAGAGACAAATTTTCTTTCAAGACCTATGGAAAGACATACTCACTTTCGTATAACATGGCAGAAAATCTGAAAGGAATTCCTTATGAAGGAGAAGTAGAGTTTTGCTCACACAAGATACCTGATGTAATATGATCTTTTGACAAGAAAAAGGCTCTAGCTTGTCTTGGTCTTGAGGAAGTGAAGACTCTAAAAATTATTCATCTCTCTACAAATCTTCGGATTCTTCTGCTATGGGTTCAAGGTTTTCTAATTCCGAGAAAAGGGGACAAAGATACCCTGAAGAAAAGTGATATTTATATTTTGTATTTCCTGGTGAACCTAAGAAAGATAAACCTGGTTAAGAATATCTTGGTTACGATTGAGAATATAAAGAATGGAAATATGAATTCTCAACTTATCACGTATCAAGTCATTATTTCAAATATAATTTTTCTTTGTCTTCAGTCTTTCAAGATTCTGTGAAGTTCTAAGCTGATAAATTGTAAGGTGGTGCTTTTTAGTGATGATACTCTAAGGAGGATAAAAATTGGCTTTAATAGTAAATCGAGAGAATTTTATTATTTCTTGGAAGCAGAAGTTGAAGCTCTATCAAAAAAGTCGAAAGTGGATGAAACCTCTAAAAAGGGTGGAAGGAATATGAAGGTCAAGGAACCAGAAGAGAAAGGAAAATCTCCAGTGGCTAAGGAAACTCAGTCAGCACATCCAAAGCCAGAGAAGAAAAAAATCATATCCTGATGAGGTAGTGGCTAAGTGGAGAGAAGATAAGAAAAATAGGAAGTAAGGGGATCCTAAGTTTGTCTTGGACCCTGATGAGAAAAAAGCATTGAAGGAAAAGACTTCTAAGTAATTTGAAAAGGAACAAAAAGAGAAGAAGAAAACGAAGAAGATATCGGAGGCTGAGATAGTCTAATCCCTTCTTAAGGCTGCTGAAAAATTCTCTGAACAAATTCCAGTACCAGAATCGTTTTTGATAGAACCATTACTAAATACTCTGAAAAAGAAATTGGTGATTCCGGAACAAGAATAAGAAATAGTGCAAGAATAAGAAGTGGAAGATGAATAGGAAGAAGGTAGTGGTGATACTGAATATATAATAAAGCTATTAGAATATTATCATGAGAAGGAGAGTCCTTATGAGAAGTTATCTATCTGAACTTCTAAAGACGAGTCTTCAAAACTTGCTACCCCTAGAAAAGAGGAGAAGGGTGAGGAATAAGTGAATAAGTTGTCTGAAAATGAAAGTAGCAATCATGATTTCATTCACCCAGGGGATGTTGAGGCAGGAGCCAAGAAGGAAGAATTTGATGAAGATAAAATTGTTCAGCTATCAAATAGTGAACATGAATCTCCTAATCAAGAAGATTTATTTTCGAAAGATGATAATGTAAAATAGGTGGCAGTTGATACACCTAAAAAATGTGGTAATGAGGAAGGAAGTTGATGCTTCATCAAAGAGGAAGGCTGTTGAAATATAAAACTAATTCTCACCAACTAAAGTCTCGGATTCATAATCATCCTCTCTTGGACATGACTTTGTTGTTCAGACTTTGAAGATGTTGGTTGGTACTATTCTGATATTTCTAAACATAGATTCAAGATTTCAAATTCACCAGCATACGTTAAATCAAAAATCAGATTTAGTATCCATGGTCATGGATAAATGTTTCAGTCTCGAGGAAAACTTGAAGACCTTTCTCATTGGATACAAAGCTCCCAAAAGATCTTGTAAGAAGATGACAAGCTGGTCAAGAAAGACAATAGAAGAAATTAGAATATTTGATGAATTTCAAGATAGTGTCAAGGATACTTTTGACACCGAAGATGTGAAGATCAAGGATCTCACTAATAATTTTGAAGAAAAGCTATCTCTTGAATAGACTTCTCGGAAGCAAGAAGTGAAAGATCTAAATGGGAAGCTAAATTCAGTTGCTCATAGTTATAAGAGGGAAAGGGACCTTAGAATTGAGATTGAAGATAATCTTGCTAAGTGAGAAGAAGTTCTAAAGGCCTAGGAAGAATCTATTAAGGCTCGGGAAGAGAAAATTAAAGCCTTAGAGAAGAAAATAAAAGATCTGGATCAGTTTCTCAAAATCAAGGAAGAGGATCACAAGGAGATCAAGAAGATGAAAACCATAGTGAAGAATCTGATGCCGAATTAGAAGGAAGGATAATATTTTCCTAATCCAATATTTTGTTGTATTTCTTTCCTTGATCAAATTCTTTCAATCTTAATGAAATTTTTGTTACACTTCATATTTTTGGTTGTTTTGTATTAATCTTTCAGGTACCATATTTTCCTTTCCATTCCCTATATTTATTTTTGTAAATTAGAAAGGGGGATAAAGGAATGTCAAAAAAGAATAATTAGAAAAGAATAAATTTCCCTAAGTAAGGGGGTTTTCATCTAAGGGGGAGATTTCATCATGAAGATTTTAGTATGCTAGAAATTACAAAATCTCATTCAAGAAATCATGAATACAATCCTTAGTGATTTCAAGGCATAAGAGAGAGTTAGTCATATTAACTTTGATACTTACTAAAGGGAGATAAGTTTTTAATTACAAGCCTATAAAATTTCTAAGTCCTTATATTCTTTTTCATAAGGATGTTTGTGCTTTCCAAAAAGGGGGAGATTGTTGAGTCAATAAGGTTTCCTTATGAATTTTCCATTCCTTTATGTTTTGAAAATCACAAACACCCTATCTTAAGCCAAATTTCATTTTCCCTAAGATTTTTATTAATAAGGAAAATTTTCCTTCCCCAAGGAAAATTTATCCTTACCTATTTTTCATTATTCATATTTTAGTTTCTCTAAATCTTACTCTTTTTATTACTAAGTAAAAAATTTGGTTTCACATCTAGAACATTAGAATTCTATAAATACTTAGATATAGAGTATTCTATTATCATGATCTGAATTCAGGATCTGAATTCTCTAAAATTCATAATCCAAATTCTATGAAATTTAGAATCCAAATTCTCTGAAATTCAGAATTTGAATTCTCTGAAATTCAGACTCCAAATTCTCTGAAAATAAGAATATGAATTCTCTGATATTCAGACTCCAGTTTCTCTGAAATTTAGACTCCGAATTCTATGAAATTCAGGTTCCTAATTCCTTATAATTTAGGTTCCAAATTCCTTATAATTTAGACTCTGAATTACTTAGAATTCAGGTACTAAATTCCTTATAATTCAGACTTTGAATTCCTTATAATTCAAACTCTGAATTCCTTAGAATTCGGGTTCTGAATTCCTTAGAATTTAGACTCCGGATTCTTTAGAATTCAGACTCTGAATTTTATAGAATTTAGACTCCAAATTCCTTAGAATTCAGACTCTGAAGTTTATAGAATTATGATTCTAAATTCCTTGAAAAAAAACCAAATATCCTTGTAATATAGACTTCGATTGTTTATTTTCATAGAATCTGAATTTTATTTTTCCTTAGACTCCAAAAAATGAATTTGGTTTAGTAACCATATTTTACTTACTCTTGTTATATTTATGAAACCATGTCATGGATTCTGTTACTAACTAACCATTGTTTGAGTGACACATGTATAGGTCCCTCCAAAATTCAAGGAAAAATTTGGTCGTTGGAGGAGGGAGCCGACTGTTGGAAATTCACCTATAAATAGAAGCTCATTTGAATGAGATCAATACACATATTGACTGTTCTATGAATCTAGATATTACATGTTGCTGAAGTGATTTCTAGAGAGAGACTCTCATGCTTTGTGCGTACTGAACATCTTGTTCAGAATTGCTTCATGCGACTCTGAATATTGTTGAGTACATTCAAGGGCTTATGGGGATAGGAAGATAGAGGTTCCAACTATCTTGAAGTTTGAGGGATTGTGGGGATATAAAGACAGACTCCGATATTCTTATCGAGGGCTTACCCTGGTGTGGGTAAGAGAGACTTTCTTGAAAGTATAAATAAGGGACATTTATCCAAGGTTGTTGGATACACTACTCTTTGGGTTAAAAGATTTCTTACTTGTTACTTGTATTGTTTCAAGTTTTTTTCCACTGCATTTTGATTAATAAGGAAAGTATAACTATCCTATACTTTTTTGTATTTGTATACTCTGATTATTAAGATTCTATATGATTTAAGGTAGAATCTTTTTTCTTGTAAACTTTTATTAAGTTTCATTTTCGGAACCATATTTCTGAATTCAAGCAAGTTTGTAGAACTAAGAGGTCTTGTGAATTTAGTTTGTTTAACTTTGTTAAACATAGAAAGTTTTATACCAACTTTAAAGGTTACAAAGGAATTTTTAAAGTATACAATTCACTCCCACTCTTGTATGTTGAGCATCTACATCATTATTTCGATCCTACAAAAGTATGATAAGAGAAACCACTTACAATGAATATCCTTAAATATCTATGGTAAATAACCACTGAAATAACACCAATATTTAAGGAGGTAATAATTCTAGATAAGAGGGATATATCCAATTTTGAGACAAGAAAAAATAAGGGAATAATATATTTAAATCAATCCAAGGGTAAATGGGGAAACTAAATTTTTAAAAGTCATGTTAATGGATTTATAGTGTGAAACAATATTCGTGTCATATATCTATTCAAATTTAATGGTTTGTGGAATTAATATGTGTTTCATGGAGTGAACCACCAGTTATGGAAATTGGTCTCTACACCTCGACACCTTCACAACCTTATTGATATGTTCACACTGTGAACCTCTACAGTAGTAGTGATGTTGCTATTTAAATTAGATTAAATATCCAAAAGATGGTTAAAATTATTAAGACATAAAAACTAAAGATAAAAATAATTCCTACTTGAAATTAATACTAGTATGTTACAATTTTCCCCATATATTTCATGTTAACCCTAGAAAGTTGAGTTGAAGAATTTTTAGCCAAGAAGTGGTGAGTCCATTTCTCCCTCACACTCGATTATCACTCTCATTTTTCATAAAAAGGATTATGTGATACCATAGCACTCATACTAATGGAATAGATTTTCCATGTAGGATCTTTACCTAGGAATCAACTATCTAAAATTGTTTCTCAACTGTTGACATATCCAGCTCCAAAATCAAGTTCTTCCCAATTCCAAATGTTATAAGGGTTTGGACGATACTTATTTAACTGAGACACATGGAATACATCATGGATAGAAGTAAACTAAGGTGGTAATTCTAACTAATAATACACCTTTATGATCTTCTCGGTGATCTAAAAAGTACCCATATATATTGGAGACAATTTCCCTTTCCTTCTGAGCCATCGTAGACACAAAGGAGTCAAAACATTTAAGAAAACCCAGTCACTAATAAAAAACTCCAAATAATATTTTTGATGATCCATATAATATTTATGAAAACACTTATCCATTACCAATCATTTATGAACTATCTAGGTATTTGAGTTCATCTCATGAATAATACTTAACCCAAACAATAAATCTTCACCAACCTCAGACCAACAAAGGTGTTATTTGAAATTCCATACATACAAGGCTTTAAATGGATCCATTTGGATGGAATTTTGGTAACTATTTTTATAGGAAAATTTGAATTTTCCCAAAATTATAATCCCAAGTACCTCCAAAGTCCATAGTGCACCCATGTATTATATCCTCTAGAATCTAATTTTATTACTATGTCTGTCCATCTATATGAGGATGGTAGGATCTGATCATATTTATATTAGATCCCATCACCTCCTAGAGGAATTTTGAAAAAATATATATAAACTAAGGGTATTTATCCAAATTGATAGAATATGGTTCCCCATAAAACCTCACAATTTCCTACACATACAATTTTTTAAACTCTTCAACCTTGGTGATATCCTGGATTAGAATAAAATGAGCCAACTTGGTTAATCAGTGTATCATCGCCCATATGGAATTCTTCCCTTGGGGAATCCATAGTAGTATGAAATTAAATTCCATAGATGCCTCATCCCATTTCTATATCTACATATAAAGCGGTGAAGTAAACCAGAAGGATTTTGGTGCTCAGCCTTAATCTATTGGCATGTATAGAAATGAGATATGAATATAGTTATGTCCTACTTCAAACTCGGACACTGTAGATAAAGATTCATGTCATCATACATATTTGTAGTTCATGGGTGAATATACCACTGAGATCAATGATAATCTTCCATCACAGAATTTCACACAGGATAATAAATAATAAAAAGGTTTTTGAAGCAATGAATACCCTCTGGGTAGAGAGACCACTCAGCAATGGTCTACCCACCATACAAACCATATTTGATTCTCTCAAATTTTTCATCCTATTACTACTCTTATAAAAACAACTAATTAATAGGTGGTGTCACCTGAATACTCACCATAGAAAAAATATTTGTTTCTTCATTTGAATCTAGGTGCATCTTAGTGAAGTGTCTCATGATGTTTCATTTATCTTTTGACTTCATCATGATCTAAGAGGTAAAATTACTAATAAGGGAATTGGAAACAAAATTCCCCTTTACAGGGGTGTAGGTGATGTCAAACTAAAATGACTGAAGTTACTCCACCCACTACCTCTACCTAAGTTTTAGGTCCTTTTATGAAAATATATAGTTCAGAATTTTTTTTGTCAGAATACATAGTGATGATTTTCTCAAAAATTTAATGTCTCCAAATATTACATGATTGTAGATTGTTCTTGATTAATTTTGGGGTATTTATTATCATTTTTCTAAATATGATGAGATCTATACACCCCCATGTGATCTAATTACATAATAACACATCTAAAACCTATGCGTGAAGTATCAAAAAACACCATATAACCCTTTTCAACTTTTGAAAAAATAAATATATAAGATAAGGTCAAATTTCATTCCAATTAATAAAAGGAATAATGACATCTCAAATCCCATTATGATTTCAACACCTTCCTGGTGATAATAGAAAACAGTGATTCCATATTTGAGAAATTATTTACAAACCACTAGTAGTACTCATCCATACCCAAGAAGTATTGAATATCAAAAACATTCTATGGATCTACACGTGACATTATAACCTTGATCCTTTTAGGATCGATCAAGATTCCATGTTCTAAGATCACATGTTCTAGTAATTTAACTTCTCATACAAAAAAATATATTTTTATGGATTAGCATAAAGGAGGTGAACTCTCAAGGTTCCAAAAATAGTTCTTAGGTGATGTTCATTCTCTTCCTTGGATCTTTAATAAACCATGATGTCACCCAAAAACACCATAATTGAATAATCTAGGTATTGGTGAGATATATGTTTCAATAGAACCATAATGACAATATGAGTGTTAGTTAGTACAAATGACATCATAAGATACTCAACATGACCATATCTTCTCCTGAAGATTATATTTGGAATGTTTGAATCCTTATTTCTATATTGGTGGTATCTGAACCAAAGATCAATTTTTTAGAACCATATTTATCCCTTTAATTGATCAAATAAATAATTTAATTGGGGAAAGGGGTGATTATTTTTAATCTTCTTATGGTTGAGCATCTGATAATCAATGCATTAATGGAGAGTTCTACCAGCCTTCTTAGAAAAGAGTACTAGGGTTTCCCAAAAAGATACACTTGGATAGATGAATCCTCTATAATTTAACTCATCCAAATAAATTTTCATCTCCTTAAATTATTTTGGTATCATATGGTAGTAAGGTAAAAAAATTAGCTAGTACCTAAGAACTAATTCAATTGATAAATCCACTTATCTATCTGAAATAAGACTAGGAAACTCAGCAGGAAACACCTCAAGAAACTATTTGACCACTGGAGGATGTTCACAACCCTAGGTATCCTCTGAAATACCAAAGTAAAATGAGGATATCAATTTACCAAGATCTTGAATAGAATTTCCTTCTTTACTAGACCTCATATCCTAATCTCCTTGAAAACCCCCAGGTTTACCCATTAGGGTAAAATAAAGTATAATCACCAATGATAATAATCAATTCACAATTTATGATAAAAAGTTGTCCATCCTAATAATAACATAAAATAAGTTAACTTTGATAACTAGTAAATCTCAATATAACTCAACTTAAAATATAGAAAAGGGGCATGAAGGGCATCAAAATTTATACTCCCTCTTCTTTTGAGAGGTATTTCCAACTATATAACATATGGCATGAGTTCCATAGGGATATTTTAAATATTCAAAAATAGATTTAATATAAAATAGTGAGTGACACTAATATAAAACAATGTAGTCTCTGTAGATAAAGAAATGAAAATAGTACCTCTCACAATCACAAGTCCCATTTGATTTCTACTAGAGACTCTTCCACTACATGAAACTACCTGATCCGAGAAGATGATTATTTTCTACTATTAACCTAAGGGTATACCCACATATGACTCTTTCCATGATATGATTCATCCTTTATTCCATAATATTTTGGATGAAAACCTTATTCTTTATAAGTATCTAATGACATCACTAACCCTCTCGGTGATGATGAGCCTGAACCACTTCACTGGGAAAAGAAGGCCTAGCATAATCATTGTAAATGACCAAGTTGTCCACATGAGAGAAAACATTTCAGAGAATTTGGGAGAGTAAATTTTATATTCCCTATCTTGACACATTGGTAGCATGTTATTGGGACTCTTATATTCACTTAATAGGGAATATAATAAGTCTTTAATTTTGATACAAAACCAATTCCTCTATGAACTTTGTTTCGCTTCCTCTTCTTTCCATAAGGGCTACTATAACTACCACCAGATGTGGGAGAATTACTAAACAATCTCAAATTACCCTTTTAGTCAATGTATTCCATAAATTCCCTATCCAAAACCTCATCATATGTAGAAATTTTCATAATAAATACCTAAGAATGAATATCTTGATGTAGACCCATTTGAAACCTTTATTCCTTTAACTTTTCATTAGATACTACCTCGATCGAAAAAATGAAAATTTCATAAAAATAGTTGGAATAATAATTACTATCTAGTAACATTTTTGAATAGTATGTAACTCCATGGAGTTATCCAAAACCTTTGTTTCTAGGTAAAACTACTCATTAAAAATAGATTTAAATTCCTTCCACTCAAAATCATCATGCTTCTTTGTGAAGACCACTAAATCCCATAACCTTAAACTTGGGAATTAAAGCTTAATGATATCACACTTCAATTTTATATAATATAGAGTCTCCAAGAATTAAAATATACTTTCAATTTCCCCCAACTAGTCCACTTATTCCTGAGGATCATTTGTCCCCTCGAAGTATGAGAGTTTATATAGGGGAAAATCTTAGGCTCGATTCTTATCTCCAAAATTCCCAAGATCCACTTATATCACTTGAGTAGGGAATATAGATTTACCTTGGTCCATATAATAGATCATGTATACTAATACCTTGATGAAATTATGATCAATAAGAGGATTTTCCCATGGAACATTATATGTAGCACCCTCCAACTAATTTTTGGAAGCCTTCTAGGGGGAATGGTACTACACAACATCAAAGAAAAATGAAAATCATTAAACAAGAGAATGAACTCCATCCAAATAAAATAAAAAACATAACCCTAAATTAAATACAAAATAAAACCATAATATAACTCTAAAAGGACTATTTCTTAAAATTCCATGGTAACTTAAGGCTCATCATGATGAGAGTTGGCTAAGAACTAACTTGAAACCTATCCCTAAAGTCCTAAAAGTCCTAAATTATATCTAAAAAAACATTAAAAATCATTTAAATCAAAAGCATAAAACTAATTTGATACAATTTTTTTGAACCAGCCTAGTTCATCCCTAAATTGGACACCCAATCATTCCCATGACAAGGACTGAAGGGCATTCTCAATCCCCACAGGAAGACGATAAGAACCTTGGATTAAAATAACTACCTTTAGGAATGAATTCTCCCATAAATACATTAAAACTAGGATCTATCAAGAAACAAGGAATAAATAAACACTCCATTATATATCATAAATAAATTAAAACTCTAAAAAAGTATGCGACAATACAAGATATATCTAGATACAAAACAAGAGATAACATTTGTTTCGTTGAGGCAATAAAAATATTATTCGAAGGGATAAAGAAAATTAAACCAAAAGACTAAAACACATATATATGTGATAGGTGTGTTAGAATAATACTATTCCACTACCAAAACTTATACACAACTAGTAGTATAATCCATGACCTCTAAGTGGTGTCTTTCCCTTTCCAAAATCAATTAAAACAAAATCTATAAACACCCATTGGGTGTATGTAGGGTGTTTACCCCACAATATCTAAAGGAAACCTCCAAGTGTTTCATAATAAAAATTTATTAAATAAACCAATGATTCTTAATTTAAAGGAATAAAACATAAACTAATAATATTTAACTCATTTTACATAAAACATATAAAATAACCTATTTACACTAGTTTAAAACAAAGGCATGAGTAAATAACCAGATTGAAATTAAAAAAAATCTAGCACCTGGGTAAGTAGTCATAAGGTATATCTAGTATAGGTTAGATAGGATCCTCATGCCTTAATTACCAAGGCTAAATAACCAAGTGCACACTCACATCCTTAGAACTTAGGCCTATAGACTGGAGATCACCAACATTTATCTCCTTACTTTACTAATATTTTATTTAGTGTTGTAGTGTACATCCAATGTTAGGGAGGCTAACTATACCTAGTCATTCATTTCCCGGATTACCTACCTAAGTAGCCATGCCCCCATAGGTTTTCCCCCTCTCAAGGAGGTACCATTTTCATAATTAAAAACCATTTCATGGTGAATTTCATCAATCATAATACAACTTTATCAAATACAATACATATAGTGTCACATAATTCCATCACTTCTATGTGCAGTTATCCTTTTTCATTTAAAATATCTTTTTTGGTCTTTCCTTGGGTCATTTCACGTGAAATTTTTGAGTTCATAGAGTTTTATGGGATTGTTCATGGTTATGCACACCTTTAGGGAAAACTGTGTGGGTCATCCCAAGAAACCATCCAAGTTTAATTTTTTATTAAAACCATTTTAAGGAAAAATGGGAAACCGGAGTTCACAAAGAGTTACCACTACGTGCTGAAAGAGCTCACAAACTGGTTAAATACAAGACTAATGTTACTTGACCCAGCTATTATATAAAGATCCCAGTGCAGAAAACTAACCTGGACACCTGGATCTTCTCTGATGAGCTCTTCAATATGGGAGATCATCCTTTCCATTGTCTGAATAAATTCCTCTAAGTTAATTTTCCTCCGGTTAAAGCCTCGGGCCAGAATTCTATCTTGCTTATCTATCCATACTTCTTGCTCCTTTGTAGCATCAACTTGTAACCTTCGTTCATAAATCCTCTTGAGTTCCTCTTCTGATACATTGGGTCGCTTGTCTTGCTCCATCATGTCTTCCTTGGAGTGAAGAATTAGTTTCAAGCACTCCCCATCTTCTCCCATCATTCCTTTTTTCCTTCCTTTCTTGTCCAATTGAGTTTCCATAGGTTTTGGTAGGTGAGAGTAATCCTTGCGTCCCTTTTCCTTTTTCCCCGGAACCACTATACATTTTCCTAAGTCTTTAATACTTTTCTTCCCCTTATTCCTGTGAGGGCTATGCGGACCTTTCCCTTGACATCGGTCCATGCTATCCACTAAAGGTAGACTATTACTTTAATCCCATGCCAAGTCATCATCCTCATTCCATGGAGGTTCTTGGTCTTCTAATCCATCAAAACGGTTCCCGAGCTTTAACTGCGGGTCAACTCTAAGGGGGATCTGCTTCATTTGAGGTTTCCCTTTGCCTGCATTATTCTCCCAGCCAGTTCTCCTCTCCCCAGATCCTGCCTTCAGATGGCTGAGAGTGTTTGGGTCCAATTCCCTCAATATATTCGCATTAACATACTTCTTTTGATCCTCATGAGATGTTGCAGCCAACAAAAAAGGTTTCTCCTGCACTGATTCTGATTCATTAGATTGCACATACCCTCGGCCCATATACTGCTGCAGGTAATTATTTTCCTCCCATCCACTAACTGAGGCCATTGCTAAGGGATACTCCTTCTAAACTCTACAAATTCCCAAGTCCTGCTTCAACCGGGCAAAGATTTCCTCAACCCGTGGTCCAGCCTCCTCTGGCCTCCCCATCTTTGCATTCCCTCTAGAAATAAAGGGGTTTTCTGGAATCTGAGCCTCCCCGATGTTGTCTCCCGCTACTGGAGAATCTTGATTTCCAGCTAGATTAATCTGAAATGGAACCTCCCTATGCACTTCTTCTTGCACGCCCAATCCTCCGTTATCCTGCAGTTGATGGTCAAAAGTTGCATCCGCTTGCACCGCTGAAATCCAGTCCCTGTTCGAGCGATGACACTCAGAGGTGAAATGGCCGAATTTGCTGCATCATGAGTAGAAATCTGGCCATGCTTCAACAACCACTCTCTGCTTCCATCTGAACTCCTCTCCAACCAAAATCCATAGCCACTCTGGTGGTGGTTTTGAGACGTCTACCTCAACACAAGTGCGAGGCAAAATCGGATGACAAATCATGGAGGTACGCTGATCTGAACATATAAATCTTCCAACCAAGTTTCTGAGCATGAAAATAATGGAAGGATTTTGGAAGGGTAGAGGAAGATCAGGAAAGGTTACCCATACTGTAGCCGAAGGCGGGTCCCGATTCATGTTGAGATCGAAAGACCAAGGCATGAGGAAGAAACTGCATTCATTGAAGACCCGAGGAGTGCTGGACCAGGCGACTGCCAAATCTTCCTCTGATGAGAATCGAATCATCAGCTGGAAATGATCAAGAAGACCTACCACCGCCTGGTTCTGAAGACCCCATGCTTCGAAAACAAAACGTTCAAAGGCATAAACCGAAGGGCAACGACCCCTGAAGCGAGCGACAAGAGTCGATCTGTGAAGGTCTGATGCTGCATTGAACTCCTGAGAGGAAATCGCAAGGTGGGGATAACCTTCATGATGGTTGGGGACCTTAGGTAAAATAGAGGATGGAGAGAAGGGAGGTAGATGCTTCTGGTTGGTGAATGGGGTGAAAGGGAGAGCCGTCGAGGAAAGGTGACGCACCCCCCTCCCCCTGGCGAGGAGGAGGGGGCTGGAGCCGCAGGCATCTGCGGGCTAAGTTATCGCCACCGTCGAAGAAGGAAGACACTCTCGAGAACTTGGTTGGAAGATTAAGTGTGTGGTTATTTAAAAATATGTAGGCTTTCTCCTCAAAACATGTAACATGAGATAGAGAAATTTTTCATGGTTGGTGCATGGTTTGTCAAAATATACATCTAAGTAGTGAGTCTTTTTCAGTAGCATAGAAAAGTGAACACAGTTTTCCAAAACATATTATGTGAATTAATTAATTAAAATATTTATTTTTATATCCAATAAACCTCTAATTTATCTCATTATTCTTCTGGTGAAACAAGAACATGATGCAGGAAGTTAAAAAAATAAAAGCAAGGAGGTAACCTCTAACTCACTTAGTGGAAGAAATCTTTGCTATTGTGAATGCTATTGAAGAACAAGGGTTTGTGCAGGATAATAATGTTTTTGGTGCTAATATAGTGTAGAAACATGAATCTTAATAGTAGGACAATGTGAAATACCAACAAGATGGGCCTAACTTCCGAACTAGGGATAGGCCCTCTGAGCAGGGAGGGCTTGAGATAGACCCCCATGGATCTTTAAAATAAGTAGATCAGATTGAGCTAGTACCTCTTCAAGGAGGGGTGATTGATAACATTCAGTTAGAATGAACTTTTGAAGAAAGGGGGACACTGATACATTCTACAGATTTGGTTACCTTTCCTGATATTGTAGGTTCCCAGATAATTGAGGAAATTAATGAACAGTGGAGTCTAAACAAACATGGGGGTAATTGGACAGATAGATAGAATGAAAAATCACCAAATAAAGGCTCATATTAAGATGTTGTCGAAAAGGGAAAAGTGTTTGACACTGAAGGATTCTCATATTCACCTTTGAAGAAGACAATACCGAGGAAGGACTACTCGAACTTCGAGCCTACTATGAGAACTATATCTATCTCAAGAGGGAGAAAGGCTCGAATTATTTTTTTTGGTCTATTAGAAGATGAATCTGACTGGGATTATGATGATTATAATCCACTTGGTTTTGATTACTAGAACTCTTTTCTTGATCTTTAATGTGGGAAGATTGTCTTGTCTAACCTCATTCCTATCCTTTATTGTTGTTTTTCCCATTTAATAAAGAGGCTTTGCCTCACCTTTTTCAAAAAAACATGAACATGACCTAAGAGATTCTTTTTAGAAATTTTAGAGATCTCTTGCCTCCCATTCATCAATTTTGATGGATCCTTGGGTGTTGGATCTATTTTTTCAAAGTTATGACACTATTATTCATTGTTATTTGTTGATATTATAGTTCTACTCCTTTATCCTTGGATAAAACCTTATATTATGGATTTTGAGTCTAGATATGAGAGTTATTACATGATCTAATTGTGTTTCTTATAAATTTTTTTTGGATTTTGGAATTATTATCTAGAGCATTGATTATTGTTTTGTAATCTTTGGGAATCATTGTGGTAAGTGATTTCTCTTGTTTCCTTTTCTCTAGAAATTGATGAATTGAAGATTCTTGGTTGGGGATTTATGGTTTAGGTTTCTCTATTGATTCTTAGATCCCTATTCAACCTTTAGAGTGTGGATCATATAGAATAATTGGAATACTAAGTATCGTGGTGGTTGGTTTCATCTAAAATATTTGTTTTATGAACTACACATGATTAATCATTTATAAACATGATTTTTAAACTCTTGATGGAATGATCACTAATTTATTTAAATTTTTATATATTTTTTTATATAAAATGACTTTCCCCTTTGTATTTGATAAATAAAGGTTGATTTGAAAGCTCCATTGGTTTTTCTGGATAAAATGGATTTCAAAGCATGGTTTTGAGGTGAAAAAGGGTTTTGGAATTATTTTTGAAATTTGATAATCCCTTTTAAAATAATATGAAATGTTCATCACATGGGAGGTTGTGGTGATTAATTGGGGGTCATGTAGGGACTTGTTTCCATAATTAGTAGAGTAATTACACATTGTGGTATTCCTATGATTCTTTGGTATTTATTCTAGAGACTAGTTTACATGACATCATAGTGTGGAATTATACATTGAGGTTTTCCTATGCTCTTTTGGTCATCATTCTAGGGACTAGTTTAGTGCAAACTAATCATCATTGATCATTATATGAGAAACCTAGCAAAGGTTGACATATGTAATAATAGGGGTACTTTACATTATTCTTTTATTTGATATGGATTTCGATTCAATCTTTGAAAATGATAAATGGTTTTTAAAAATAGATTTAAAAACTATTTTATATGGAACTATTTATAAACTATTGAAAATGGTGAATTTCAATGTTTTATATTAAATTATGTGAAATTGAATATAGTTCCATGTTTTCTTTTAAAAATCAGCATGTTTTTATTATTTTACAAACACTTCATATGAAACACTTGGTGGGATCCCACTGGGAATGCTTTTCTCAAAATCTTCACATACCCTCAAGTGTGTGTAGACATTATTTTATCTGATGAGATAAAGAGAAATGTGTCATAATGAGGTAGTGATTTTCTTGGTTAGTTGGGCTTGGGTAATATATAGTGATTCAGTGGGGATTTTACCACTTATAATATAGACCTTTTATACTTTGGTATCTTTTGAATCGTAATCCCCAAGAAATATAGCACATTATATGGATATATATCTTCCATAATTATTATTATAAGGATCATAAAATAAATACATGGTTATTATATACACCACATAAAAGAAACAAGTGGTGTATAAGTCATGTGTCCCACCGAAATAAATGTGCGAAGAAATCCCTTACCTTAAGTCTGAATTCCTTCATACACATTTGAGTCTCCTATATAATAAATATAATTTTATTATAAATATATTACATAACCATAATAATATGTATAATTCTATATATGATTTATTTAGGACCTTGTATTACCCTTATATTAATAATTTCTTGTCAAAATCACGTTTTAGGTAATAACTGTTTTGTTTTTCATGTATGTTTTGGTTTAGTATTTTTTCTCCTTTTACTTTGAAAATGGTTACACCATATAAATAACTTAAACCATGATATAAATATCATATATATTAATTATATATTAATTTAGAGTAATATGATAAAGTTAGAGATATAAAATGAATTACATCGTTCATGGAGACGGTAGGTTGTACATAACATGAACATTGTTTTAACTTTCTCGGCAAAAGAAATAAAATAAATGTAAATAATTTGTTAAATTTAAAAAATAATTTTTATGTCATATATATAACATATTTTCATTAAACCTATTTTTATTACCTTCCATGTAAAGAGTAAGTGAAGAACGAATCACATCACTTTGTAAGGCGGTAGTCCGCCACACACACGAGCGTCGTTATTATATTACC
Organism: Viscum album; assembly: GCA_963277665.1. NCBI lineage: Eukaryota > Viridiplantae > Streptophyta > Magnoliopsida > Santalales > Viscaceae > Viscum > Viscum album. The sequence goes on along the minus strand of OY728120.1, from coordinate 1,526,906,373 downwards.
ATGGAATAGAAAAATTAAGAAGGTGTATGTTATATTATAATTCCATGAGAATATGTTTTTAATAAATATAATATAAATATGATAAATCCATCAATATATCCATCTGTGATTAGTGGTGATGGAAAAAGCATTACATCGATTCGTGAGGCGGTAGTTCGTCATACACATAATCGACGGTTTAGTTTCCCATTTGATGGAAAAAGATATGGATATAGCTTATTACACCCAAAAAATAACACTTAATTATATGTTATATTTTTTTAATTATATTATAATGATTAATAGATGAATTAATGTGGTATGAGAATAAGTAAAAAAAGAGTTCAGTGAAGACAATTACCAGAACTTAGAACAAACACCTTTGTATCTCTTATTAAGGACCCTAGGGTTGGTCTTTTGGGGTGGCCATTATCTCTATAGTGTGTCTAATGGTGTTGGTGATATATTTTTTTAGGGTTTTTTCAATATTAGGGGCTTAATATGTGTAAATAAATGAGGGGAGGATGTTCCCTTTTATAATTGAGGAGGAGTGTCATTTCTATAAATACCCAAAACAATTCAATAATGGGATATCACTCTCACTCCAAGTGCCTCAAAAAATTGATTATTAATGTATTTCATGGAATATATGGTTGATTAACGTAGAAAATACAAAAAAAACACAAGTTTTAAAAATGTCATACCTTATCCTTTAAGTTTACTTAATTCTACCATTTTAGTTTTCAACACAGTAAATAATTTTTATTTATTTACCTAGGTGATTAATCCCTTAATAATAATAAAATGAATATTATTATATAATTTTTAAACACTGATTATAAATTTTAAAATCATTTTATTTAATTAAAATTCTTTGTGTGTGAAAAATTAATTTTAACACAAGCATATGTAACGCGTAAAACCCCATTTTAACCTTAACTATGGTATTTAATTTTTATAGTTTTTACTATAAATTATGAATAAAAATTAAATTTATCATATTAAATAATATTAATTATTATTATTCAAAATATGGAATCAATTTTTCCAAATTCCATTCACAGAAGTGGAAAACTTTAATCTAAAATTAAACTTGTATAAGCGATGGAAAAGCAGTTTTCTAAAGAGAAAATTTTCATTAGTATAGAAAGTTTGGATATCAAAATTCAATATTAAGTTGATTATAATGAACTAAATTGGATTAATAAATATATATTTGAGCTAATTTTACATTTAAAACCATCCCAAAATAATTATTTAGTTTAAAAAAAATTTAAATTAAAAGACAATTCCTAATAAAAACTAGTTTTTTCTCTATTCATCGAAAAATTAATCTTTTTATAAAATTAACTAAAATTAAATATAATATAATTTTAACATGAATATTTAAAAAATAAAGACAATTTTTTCAAATAAATTTTATAAAAGTGGGAAAAATTATTTTAAAAGAAGTGTGAAAAATGCGACAAAACTATATTTTTAGAATAATACAGTTTTTAAGTGTAAAAATAGATTTATTCTTATCTCGTTTCTAGAAAAAAAAGATGAATTTTAAAAACATTATTGATTGTATATTATATAAATTTCATTAAAATAATTCATAAAAATTTATTTATTTAATTTATTGAGATAAAACACTTTTGTGTGCAAAAAAATAGTTTTTCAGAAAAAGATTTCCTTTGTTTTTGAATAGTTTATATTTTCATTTCTAATAAATTGGTAAAAAATTAATTCATTTAATATATATGTTGAAACCATATATTTTTATATTCTATTTATTCAAATCCATACCATCCATTCCAATGTCTAGGTGATAACTATAAAATTAAATAATAATATTTTAATTGTATATCAAGATTTGTTAACACTCGGTGTTGTGTGTAATGCAAGCTATAAAAGAAATTAAATTTATTTCAAAATATATATATTTAATAAAATATCAAGGTTTTACTTTATATAACCATTAAAATTAAGTTATCCCTCCAAATTCTATCACTCTACTGCAAATAATTGAGATAAGTTTGCCTCATTACATCCTCAGGTTCCCACATAGCTTCTTAGATTTTATGATTTCACCACAAAACTCTAACCAGGTGAGTGGAATTATTTCATAGAACTTTCTCTATATGAACTAGAATATCTAATATATGTTTCTCATAAAAAATATTATGATCCAATGGTACAACCTCTGAGTTCAGTACATGTGAAGGATCAGGTATGTACTTCCTCTAAGAGATATATGGAACACACCATGAACTTCAGAGTGATTCATTGGAAGCACCAATTGATAAGATATAGAACCAATATAATAAATTATTTCAAAGGGACCCAAATATCTAGGTATCAACTTTAATTTATATCATAATAACAATTTCATCATTTTGTTGTTATTTGATCAATTTCCACATCATCTCTTACTCCATGAAATAAATATTCTTAAGGATTTTTTTCATTACTGAAGCACTAAAATCATTATAAGATCTATAAATTATTCCTTCACCCTATAACTATTTAAAAATAAAAAAATGGTTATAAAAATTTATCTAATAAAATCCAAGGTTCTATTTAATCCATTATATAAATATTTAACCTTAGGGTCCTCCAAAATACATCTAACTAAAATTGAATATCAAATATTGGAATGAATTGATCTCATATCCTTTAATTATCATCAAAACAATAAAAAATTCTTATACCAAAATGTATATACCCAAATCACTTAAAAAGATTCAAAATAAACCATATATTCTTCCAAAATATAAATGACCTTGTATTCCTTAAATAAGATCCTATCTTATCCAAAAACAATTCCATTATAAATATGGGTTCATCCTTACACTAATAGATGATCATAAGTTGATTCAGAATATAAAATGTGATTTATTTATTCTATAATATATGTTTAAAGAGATAATAAATTCATAGAGACGCATAAAATTTCAATAAAAGATTCCTAATAATACTTTCATATATCTCATCATTCAAAATCCAACATGAAATTCCTTACTACGAAGTGCCCTAATTATCATGATTCACTTTATTTATTGTGATTGCATAAGCATTCCATTTTTCATTTTTCCTTAAGGGTTGTTTTGGATTGTCATCCTCATTATCCATTTCATTAGATAATTGATTTTTATAAATCCCAAACTCTTTTCATTTGAACCACTAGAGTGTGGGTGGTGCATTCTATTGAACTCCCTATCTATTCATTTCATTTAAGGGTCTCTTCACATCACTTCTACATTATTTTTCTTTATATAAAAGCTTCACATACTTGTAAAACTCAATTTATTCTATTAATAATTCACCTAACTGCTTATTCCCACATTTATATCTTACAGGTAACTAAAATTTCTTTACACCATGTGATTTATTTGAGTTCTCATGAGACTTGATCTTCCTTTACTTATCAAAAGCATTGTAATGGTTAGAATCTCTAATATCCATTTCTACCATCATTGTGCATTTAAAAACAAATCATAGATAATAAAGCCTATTATATCCAATGCCTTTTGAAGACTTATTATTAGGCCACCAAATAATCAATAAATTTTTTTTAGTGATAATGATTAAACAAGAAGCATACCTTTCAATTATTGTAAAATTAGCTTCATAGGTACCAGTAGTTTCATTATCCTTATGTGTGAGCTCAATAAATTCCTTCTTCATCCTTGTTTATATAATATTTGTGAAGTAATTACTGAAAAATATCCTCTTAAACTCATTCCATTCAATGGATTCAATTTCCTCCACTTGAAATGTTTTCTTAATAAATTTCCATCGTTGATCTCCTTCTCCTTCCAAATAATAGATATCCAAAACTAATTTCTAAATATATGACCACTGGAAAGTGGAAAATGTATTTTTGTGGTAATGATCCATTGATCAGTGACTAGTGGATCTATTGACCCACTAAAAGAAGGTGGATGTTAACTCATGAAGGACTCAAAAAAACATTGTTTCCTCCTTTTCTTGTTTGGAAGTTCAAAATGATTCATATATTGAGAAATTTATGTTATCATAGTAATGATATTTTTCATTCTAGATCCCATAAAATTTGGATTATTAGGGGTAAAATCATCACATTTTACATTGCATCCAGATTTAACATGATTCATTTGGGTTCCAACCATTGACTAAACCAAAAAATAATAGTATAAGAAACTATAATCATAATAGAAAAACACATAGTCATGAAAAATCATTTATAGGATGTCTAAATAGTGATAAATTAATTTCAATCTAAGACACCTTAGGTTTATCCAATTCTATCCTTGATTATCACTTATTCAAATATTTCAAAATGGTTCATAAAGAAAATGTGAATTAACCAAAGAATATCCCATGGGTGTGTCAAACCAAGTGCATAGTAAGGCTTGTTGTTTTGTATCAGATAACACTCGAGTCAATCCTAACACACCTTTTTTGGAGTTATTACCTATTGTTATATCTATTATAGAAACATATCCACATATATTATCCATACAGGAATATATTTCTAGGTAAACCACATAATCTCTTCCTTACCAAACATTTTGGATGTTATCCTATAATTAAGCTCATCCTAAGGATTATCACTAAAATTTTCTCATTCTTGATTCCAAAGGTTAACTAAACCTTTCTATGATACTAATAGTAATGACTCGGTCTTTTCATAAATAAATATCACATCTTTTAAGATAAATATTCAATACATTTCATAAATACATGATCGAGGACCGTAATAGTTTAGTGTCTTTGGAAACTAGATACATAATATTATTATTTAATGAAAGATATTTAATACCTACCATAAATATATTCACATTTTATACTATACATAAACATACCCTACTTAAAACCTTTCTTCACAACCTAGGAAAAGGAAACTATGGAATATTTCCTTTTTATTACATAAATATTTCATTTCATAATACAAATTTAATAAATTAAAAGATCTTTTGGGTTTAGTGTCTTGAAAAGTAGGTAAATATTACATGAATTACATAAGGATAACATAAAAATAAACTTTAATAAATTATTTTTTATGAGTCCTTTTTTATTCCATCCTAAATCATCTCACTACAAATTATATCCTGGTGAAATATTTTAAAGAAAGGTGTGATCATAAACCCTATAAAGGGAATAAATAAAATAAACACATAGCATGTGAAAAAGAGGCATATAACAAGCCATGATCATATGAATATGAGGAATGTCATAAATAAATAAAGTGAATCAGAATATTGAAATGTGGCTAAGAAATTTAAATAATCCATTCATAATAATATCACGAAGGTCCATCCAAAAGGTTTTATAAATGAAATTACCAAGGTTATTCACCAAGGCATCGTAAAACATGTCATCTCTAGAGATTAAATTCTTTTCCCAATTAATTGGAGTACTATCAAGGAAAAACCTTAATATGTATTAATAAATGTGATCCACATATATCATAATCAATCATTTCATTAATAACCTATGGAGAATAAATAATGGATTTCTTATCAAGATCATGGCATACAAAAGTGATTAAATACATGATCACTATGTCATTTTTAGACTATGAAAATAAAATGTGGGATTCTTATGTGTAAATACCTAAATAAAATAAATAATTTTTATATCTTTGTTTTTAACCCTAGAAAATAAAGAGTTTTGGGTATTCAAAAAAAATAAAATGGAATTTCTTAACTAGAGAGAGAAATATGAAAAGTAAATTTGGCAACATGATAGGTATAAAATGTGGTTTTAGAAAAGGATAAATTGAGATGGGAAAGGGGTATCCCATTGATGAAACATAATTTTGAAGTAATGGTATGATAAAAAGGGTAACAAAGGTGAGTAAACATAATATTTAGGAGACATATACAAAAATAGGTTCTTTAATTGATGAGAAAGGAAAGATAATTCCCTTACCTTGAAGAGTTGCTCCTAGATCTTAAGGAATGGTACCTTGGGGAATTAAATAAACCTTAGGGGACTCCTTAGGTGGTATAACTACCATATATTTGTATAGTATGGATTGGTACTGAAATGAAATGGATAAATGGGTGGGTATTTATTTAAAAAGTGGAGGATTTGTTTAACAATTTCCAAATATAGGCCTTGGAAATATAGGTTGTGGAAAATGAAAAAACATTGGATTAACCATGGTTTTTTCCATAGTTTTAGACATTTAGGAAAAATTTATTTTATTTTAATCCACCAAAATCAAAAAAAAATATTATTTATTTGGCATGGAAAATTAAAGTCATCATAGAGTAATTTTTTAAAGTCAAAGTTTCCATTTTAGACTTTGGAAAGTCATTTATAGGTTTGTAAATTGATTAAAAACTATTAAAATATATGATGTTGATAAAATAAAATATTTTAGGTCATTTATTTTGGTTATTTAACTATTATATCATTATTACCTAATTATGAAGTCATTAAACATACTAAAAACTCTAACTTTACTATTCACAGAAAAATAAAATATTTTAGAAAATTATCATAAATTAACCCTAACCAAATTTCTAAGTTATGATTTCAAAAGTGATGTTTTTTTATCAGAATAATTCTCTAAATATAATAATTTTAACTTTTAAATATAAAATTCCTTATTTATTAAAAAAATAGTGGGTTGTAAGGCATAGTCAAATTTCTACCACTTAAAAATTTCCTAGGATATAATAAAATTATTTTATAATTTCTATTTAAATAATTGTTTTTTACCATAATATTTAATTAAAATAAATATTCTTCATAATGCGATAAATTATTATAAAAATTTATATCTTTTCTGAAAAGTACAATTTTTGTCTAAAAAATCAATTTATCAAATTCACCTCAATTGAAAATATATTTTATTAAGATAAAATATTATTTAATGTGTATATCCCATTATTTTTCAAAGTTATACTTGTCCAAAGTTATGAATGATGTATGATTTTATCATGAAATAAAAAAAATGTGTGATTCAATTGAAAAACATAATAAAAATTTATTTAGAAAAAAGAGAAAGAAGTACATTTTTTGGGTCATTACATTCTTCCCCCTTAATGAAAATGTGTCCTCATAATTTTATATGATTTGTTATGTTTGGAAACTCATTTATATTCCAGTTAATAATTCTAATACATGATAACTAGTTTATAATATAAATGATATGACTTACTTCATCTCCCCCCATATTGGGAAGGTCTTCATCACATTGTTAGTTGCATCTGTTGTTTTCATGAGCCCTTCTATTTCCTGTTTTTCTTAAAGGAGAAAACATAAGTGATAAATTTTTTAATATTAGTAATATTTTAATAATAATTATAAAGTAAATAATAATTGTAAAGACCTAGAAATTTCAAGGAAATTTTTTTTTCTTAAATACTTTCAAATTTTACGAGTCCGCAGTTTCTGACGGCACCTGATTCCGAGGCCCGGTGTTCCCGGAATCAATTTCCCAAGTTTAGCTCGGGTATGTTCAGTGAACGAGCGAGCGGGTTTTTCTAACTTTTGAACCGGTGCTTGGAATCGAAATCTGAGGGCACCGACGAAACCGCAGCGCCGGTAATTTCTTAACAAGACCTTCACTGGAGTTGCGTTTTCTCGGGAAGAGTTGTTAAAAAAATTGGAATAAGTGTTAAGTGAAATAATATTTTGTACAACTTTATTTCACTTCTAAGTGGTTTAACCCCATGTGTGTGAGTTGGGTGGAACCCACTTGAACCTAAATCCTCTTGATAGGATTTTGTGAGGTGGGGCCCACACGAGCCCCATCCCTTCAAATTACCTAACATCTCTAAAACTCCCACTTTAATTATGTGACCCTCCCTCCCATTAATGATGCCAACTTTACTTCATTTAATTTTGACAAGCTCAAGATTAATTAAGTTAAGTTAATTCAACTTTTGAATTTTGGAAATGCATGGGTTGGGTAATAAAATAAAAAGAGTCTTATTTTATTTGGGGTTGGTTGGTTGTGTGGGGATTTGGAGAAGGTAGAACTCATCTTCTTCGTTGGAGAATGCGAAGAACGTCAAGACCTTGATGAAGAACGTCGTCACCGCAAGGAGTGATTGACGTGTCGTTCTTCTCCTCTCTGCAGCTGGTGTGAGACGCCATCCACCTTGGACGTATGCCGATGCCGTCAACCGTGACACCGACTTTTGACATCGTTTTTGAGGTAGGGGAATATTTTATATTTCTCATTTATGTGGTTTATACCCTCGAGCTTTAGCATTTATTTGTAGGATTTATCTTTGTGGATTCCTTACCCAAATTGAATTTTCAGGATGAACGTGAATTAAATGAATTAATTCGTGGATCGAAAAACCATGGGTTGAATCAATCTCTTATTGTTTTTATTGAAAATATCGAAGTATGATGAAAATATTTTTGTCAATTCCCCATGTTCTTGATTCTCAAAAATGATGGTCAAACCAATATGGTCATCGATCCGCTCATATACCATGCCTTTTCTATTCCATTCTACGCGCGTTCTTTAGCACGCCAAATAATTAAGCACGCTGGAAACTCAATGCTTCGTTGAGAGCGGCATACGGACGCAAAGATCTCGACTCGAGGATCACGGAACCACTTTATTCTCTTATTTTCGATTTAAATCGAACTCGGTATGGCGCGCGGAAGGATCCCGTGGTGCGGGTGCGATGAGGGTTCATACGGTCCAAGGCGACGATTCGGTTGGGCGACCAGGCAACCGTGGCGGCTGGTGCAGCGCGAGCAGGCGGCACGACCGAAGCAAGTCGTGTGCAAGGTGGAGGCACAGCGGTTCCTGGTTCGTTAGGGCCGTGTGAATTTTGGAGGAGAAGAAACCTGAAGTTGGGGCGCTAATTTTGGGAGAACAAATCATGAGAGGAATTTAGATTGGAGAGAGAAAGATGAAAAATATATTAATGATGATATAAAATATTGGAAAGTATTTGGGGGCGTGATTGGCATGGATTCAAGGAAAGAGGCGTTAGTTTGGGCGGTGCGTGGCTTTTGGTGTGTTAAGTTAAGAATTAAATTAAATTAAAAATAATAATAATATAATAATGTTATTATTATTTTCTTTGGGAAAACCGTATTTTGACAGTATCTTCTTCGTGCGATCTCTGTTTCACGAACCGTCAGCGGCAGTGTGACCCAGACTTTGAGACGGAATTTATGAGTCCAATATTGGATACCTTTTCTGGGTTTTTGGATCGGGTACCCGAAACGCTCGTACATAATAAGATTTAATATTACTATTAAATCTTTGACCCGCCATAACTCATGCGTGCGACGTCCGATTGACTCGCCGTCAGCGGCGATGTGACTCTGTCTTTAAGACGGTCGATTCAAGTCTAATGTTGGATACTAAATTCTAGTTCATGGTTCAGGCCCACGAAACACCGAATAATAATATTATTATTATTATTACGGGATCTTGTATATAACATATCTCTCTCATACGGTGTCGGAATGACGAAACGTTTGCAACGTTGCAACCCTGGAACTAAGACGGATGTTTCAAAACTAATTTTGGATATTTAAGTCGAGGTCGAGGTGTGTGCCCCACGAGGCCTGGTTCGCGCATGTTGCGGTGAAATGCAACTTTTTCACCGGCTATCCGTTTTGGACTAATGGGTAGTCCATCTCGTGTGTTATTCCGTATGGATCGCAATGGTGTGACTGGTTTGGATAACCAGTGTCATTTGAAGTACGACTGGGTTGGATCGAACATGAATCCAACCAGGCCCTTGGAGCGGAAATGCTTATAACTTGAGCTCTGGACGTCTGATTGACGTTTCGTCGACTATGTTGGATTCCTCTTGTTGAGACGGTTCTTTTGGTATAATTCACATGAGGTTTGGATGCAGTTGGAATATGGCCGGGTTGGATTGTACCCGAAATCCAACCGGGCCCCTGGAACGGAAAAGCCGATAAATTTCAGACCGGACGTCCGTTTGATGAACCGTCAGCGGTGTTGGTGACCACGTTGAGAAACGGTCCCTATGATTATACCCTATGAGAGTTCGGGGTATAGTTTAGATACGGCCGGGTTGGTTCGTACATGAAACCAACCGGGCCTCTAAGACGAAAAGGCTAATAACTCACAGACCGGGTGCCCGATTGATGCGTCGTCTATTGCGTTGAGACCCCTATGATGAGGCGGTCCTTTGAGATACTTCTTCCTGGGACTTTATGATACTTGGACTATCGACCGGTAGCTCGTGGAGCGGACCCTCCCGGAGACAAGTGTACGGAGTACGGAGACCGTGTAGCCAGCTGAGACCTGACGACTGCTTGACCGACTTGACTTGGAGTGAGTCGACTAGCCCAGTGGACAGAGTACTACTGTGTTTGGGTGTAGACCCACGGCGGACAGAGTGTCTGGTAGCAGGCAGTAGACCCACGGTACTCGATAGGAGGAGTACCTCTGCAGGCTATTAGGGGGGTGCACTACTGTGTTTGGGTGGCAGACCCCGGCGAGAAGCACTGTTGTGTTTGGGTGGCTGACCCGTGGTACTCGGCATGAGGAGTACCTCAGTAGTCTTAGGTTAGTGAGCAGTACCTCAGAGTCGTGACAGGATCACTGTACTCATTAGAGACGAATCTCTTCAGCAGTTACGGTTTCGATAATGAAAATCCTGGTTTGAGCTGAGTCTATGACCTTTGTGTTTACCTAATGATTGATATGGGTCACTTGATAACTTAGGTATATGTATGGGAATATACCTAGGTAGTGGTTATCCGTTGATATCATAACCTTTGTGTTTCCTCATGATTGAGATAAGTTACTTGATAACTTAGGTATAAGTATGGGCTTATACCTAAGTAAGGGTTATCCGTTGAGATCCTTCTTTGTGGTTATCCTTGTTGGATTTAGTGATACCTTGAGGGTCTCGGAGTCCCTACTGAGTATCGTATACTCAACCCTGCACGGGTTATGCCCGCACCTTGTTGTGTTGGTTGAAGACGACGGGCAATGCTGATAGAGGCCGAGTGTTCGAGGACTGCACGGTACCTGGAGGTGGACCTCACGACGAGTTAGTATCCGGAGGTGGAATTCACGACAAGATGATACTCGAAGGAGGTTGACGGGAAAGAGCGTTGTGGAGGCTATCTGTACCTACCCTTCAGGTAGGATCTGTGGCGGACGATCTAGGAGCTGCGCTATCTGTACCTACCCTTCAGGTAGGATCCGAGGTGGATGACCCAGGAGCTGCTTCTATTTTTCTTCCAGTTGTACTTTTGTTCAGTTGTAGTTGTACTTTCAGTTGGGTTTGTATTCTGGCCCACTTACTTTTCAGCACTTTCTTTTGTACTTATTGTATTACTTCTACTTGTACTCTGTGGTGTTTTGTTTACTTTTATAAAGGAAATTCCTTCCCAGTTATCGGGATTTACGCCTTTGGTGCTAGTCGCTAGCCCCTGGCCTATGGAAGGTGGGCTTGGGGTAGTCACGGCATGGGCCCCGAGGATGGGTCGTGAAAAATTGGTATCAGAGGAGTCGGTTCTGCCGCAGAACTTAGGACTCTGATATTTTCTTTCTGTGAAGAAATAGTGTTAAGGGTACTAAGTGTGGTTTTCAGTTCAGGGAGTCCAATGTTGGTGCGGCGGCCGACGTATCCATACACCAGGACCCTGACTTCTGATTTCCGACTCAGTGCATGAAAACACTGATTGCATGTGTGTTTTCACAAGTTTTCTTTAAGTCAGATCAAACCAAGTCAGCTCACCAGGTTTAAATCGTTTGACCATGTCGCATATGTTCAGGATGTCACCACGCAGACAGTCAGTTGGAGTTCCGAGAGAGTACTTGATGACGGCCCACCGAGCGGCGATGCTCTAGTGCAAGGCCCTCTTTTTTTATGTTGGCACCTTCGGGTGGTGTACGAGCAGCACCACCACCCGTTAGGGAGTAGATTCCACCAGTTGTACTAGTGGACAGTGCACGCTAATAGAGCGCATTGCACGAGTTCCAGCAGCAGAGGCCTCTGAGGTTACGAGGCAAGGTAGATTCCCAGACAGCAGAGCACTGGCTGGAGGTGATTGCTAGAGTTTTCTGCCTAGCTGAGACATCAGTAGAGTGGATGGTGGACTTGGCTACTAGTGTTTTCCAGTGAATGACCATGAGGATGGTCCTCATAGTGATGAGGCTTCAGTATGTGGACCGATTCTTGAGATAGTGCCTTCGGGTAGTGTGCCAGCTATACATCACTACCTGTTGGTCAGCAGTTACAACCGGTGGTACCGGTATGTGACACATATAGACTTACTGCCTTACACATGTTCCAACATCAGATACCCTCAAGTTCCGAGGCAAGCCCGACTCATAGGCAGCTGAGGACTTGCTTGAGGAGGTGGCTGAGAGTTTTCTAGAGCTTATACAGCTTCGGCAGGACGACATGTCGGTAGCTGAGAATTCATCGGGGCATACCAAACCATTCCTGGTACTCGATGAATGCGACACGATCGGTGCTTCAGGGCTCGGACATCTGAGCCATCACCTTTTCTCTATGCATTCCTACTTAGGCTATGGTGCTAGAAAGAACCTTTATGGTTGAGAATTCTTTTGCTGAATGGATGTAGTCAGTGAATGTTAGCAGTGGGAAAGCTGGAAACTGGCGCCAGTCTCAGTGACTTGGGCGTGTAAAATGTTTCAAGAAGAGTAAATGTTAAGGATAGATAAATCTGGAGAGCATCATATGTGGAGGTAGATATAGGAGAGCAGCATGAGGTGGTGTACATTTCAATATGTTACAACCACCTGCCTTTTTTGTCCCCTCTAGGCTCAGGGAGCTGGAGGGCAGGGGAAGAGAGTAACTTCATGCGGTCAAGGAGTGTGATCCAATGGCTCTAAGAGTGATTAGAAGGACAATCTGTGTCCACTACTAGCTTCCGTAGTAACATACATTGATATAAATCATTCCTTCCTTCCACGAATCTTATCCCAGACCTAGAGTTTCCGGTTAAGTCGTTGACTTGACCCTCACGTCTGGAGATACCTTTTGAAGGAGACTTGATAATCACACTTACGCCGATGGTGTGATATGACCCTTGAGGATAGAGTTTCGATTGGAACCTCTTGGTGGTAGCATCGAGGCCTTACAACATTAGTTTGGGTATGGACTGGGCAACCACAGTTCATACAAGGATTGACGATATTAGGCAAAAAGGTTGTGGTTTACTTAAAACGATGGGATGGGTTTTCCTTGGTCGGAGAAAAGGAAACCCCAGGCAGCACAGGAATCTCCAGGAGAGCACATGGGAGCGGGATTCTCAAATTCATGCTCAGTACCCTCATTTGTTTCCCTAGCGTGTGTTGTAGCTTTACAGGGACGTAAAGCCCTGAGGTGGGAGTAATGTAAAGACCCGGAAATTTTGAGGAAATTTTTTTTCATAAATAATTTGGAATTTTACGAGTCCTTAGTTTCTAACGGAACCTGATTCTGAGGCCCGGTGTGCCCAAAATCAATTTCCGAAGTTTAGCTTGGGTACGTTTAGTGAACGAGCGAGTGGGTTTTTCTAACTTTTAAACCGATGCTCGGAATCGAAATCTGAGGGCACCGATGAAACCGCAGCGCCGGTAATTGCTTAAGAAGACCTTCACTGGAGTTGGGTTTTCTTGGGAAGAGTTGTTAAAAAAAATTGGAATAAGTGTTAAGTGAAATAATGTTGTGTACGACTTTATTTCACTTCAAAGTGGTTTAACCCCATGTGTGGGAGTTGGGTGGAACCCACTTGAACCTAAATCCTCTTGATAGTATTTTGTGAGGTGGGTCCCACACGATCCCCATCCCTTCAAATTCCCTAAAATCTCTAAAACCCCCACTTTAATTATGTGACCCTCCCTATCATTAATGATGTAAACTTAACTTCATTTAATTTTGACAAGCTCAAGATTAATTAAGTTAAGTTAATTCAACTTTTGAATTTTGGAAATGCATGGGTTGGGTAATAAAATAAGAAGAGTCTTATTTTATTTGGGGTTGGTTGGTTGTGTGGGGAATTGGAGGAGGTAGAACTCGTCTTCTTCGTTGGAGAACATGAAGAATGTCAAGACCTCGACGAAGAACGTTGTCACCACAAGGAGTGATTGACGTGCCATTCTTCTCCTCTCCGCAACTGGTGTGAGACGCCATCCACCTTGGACGTACGCCGACACCGTCAACCGCGACACCGACTTTTGACATCATTGTTGAGGTAGGGGAATATTGTATATTTCTCATTTATGTGGCTTATACCCACGAGCTTGATCATTTATTTGTAGGATTTATCTTTGTGGATTCCTTACCCCAATTAAATTTTCATGATGAACGCAAATTAAATGAATTAATTCGCGGATCGAAAAACCATGGGTTGAATCAATCTCTTATTGTTTTTATTGAAAATATCGAAGTATGATGAATATCTTTTTGTCAATTCCCCATGTTCTTGATTCTCAAAAATGATGGTCAAACCAACACAATCATCGATCCTCTCATATACCATGCCTTTTCCATTCCATTCTATGCTCGTTCTTTGGCACGCCAAATAATTAAGCACGCTGGAAACTCAATACTTCATTGAGCGCAGCATACGGACACAGAGATCTTGACCCGAGGATCACGGAACCACTTTATTCTCTTATTTCCGATTTAAATAGAACCCGGTATGGTGCGCGGAAGGATCCCATAGTGCAGGTGCGACAAGGGTTCCTACGGTCCAAGGCGACGGTTCGGTTGGGCGAGCAGGCGACCGTGGTGGCTGGTGTAGCGCGAGAACGCGGCGCGACCGAAGAAAGCCATATGTAAGGCGGAGGCGCAGCGGTTCCCGGTTCGTGAGGGCCGTGTGAATTTTGGAGGAGAAGAAACCTGAAGTTGGGGCGCTAATTTTGGGAGAAAAAATCGTGAGAGGAATTTAGATTGGAGAGAGAAAGATGAAAAATATATTAATGATGATATAAAATAAAGGAAAGGATTTGGGGGCGTGATTGGCATGGAGTCAAGGAAAGAGGCGCTAGTTTGGGTGGTGTGTGGCTTTTGGTGTGTTAAGTTAAGAATTAAATTAAATTAAAAATAATAATAATATAATAATGTTATTATTATTTTCGTTGGGAAAACCGTATTTTGACGGTATCTTCTTCGTGCGATCTCTATTTCACTAACCGTCAGCGGCAGTGCGACCCTGACTTTGAGACAGAATTTATGAGTCCAATATTGGATACCTTTTTTGGGTTTTTGGATCGGGTACCCGAAATGCTCATACATAATAAGATTTAATATTATTATTAAATCTTTGACTCGCCATAACTCATGCGTGCGACGTCCGATTGACTCGCTGTTAGCGGCGATGTGACTCTGTCTTTAAGACGGTCGATTCAAGTCTAATGTTGGATACTAAATTCTGGTTCGTGGCTCCGGCCCATGAAACACCGAATAATATTATTATTATTATTATTATTATTACGGGGTCTTGTATCTGACATATCTCTCTCATACGGTGTCAGAATGATGAAACATTTGCGATGTTGCGACCCTGGAATTAAGACGGATGTTTCAAAACCAATTTTGTATATTTAAGTCGAGGTCGAGGTGCGGGCCCCATGAGGCCCGGTTCGCGCATGATGTTGTGAAATGCAACTTTTTCACCGACTATCCGTTTTGGACCAATGGGTAGTCCATCTTGTGTGTTATTCCGTATGGATCACAATGGTGTGACCGGTTTGCTTAACCAGTGTCATTTGAAGTACGACTGGGTTGGATCGAACATGAATCCAACTGGGCCCTCAGAGCGGAAACGCTTATAACTTGAGCTCTGACATCCGATTGATGTGTCGTCGACTATGTTGGATTCCTCTTGTTGAGACGGTTCTTTTGGTATACTTCACATGAGGTTTGGACGTAGTAGGAATATGGCCGGGTTGGATTGTACCCGAAATCCAACTGGGCCCCTGGAACGGAAAAGCTGATAACTTTCAGACTGAACGTCCGTTTGACGAACCGTCAGCAGCGTTGGTGATCATGTTGAGAAACGGTCCCTATGATTATACCCTATGAGAGTTCGAGGTACAGTTGAGATATGTCCGGGTTGGTTCATACACGAAACCAACCGGGCCCCTGGGATGAAAGGGCTAATAACTCACAGACCGGGCGCCCGATTGACGCGCCGTCTGTTGCGTTGAGACCCCTATGACGAGGCGGACCTTTGAGATACTTCTTTGTGGGAATTTATGATGCTTGGAGTATCGACCAGTATCTCGTGGAGTGGACCCTCCCGGAGATGAGTGTACGGAGTACGGAGACCGGGTAGCCAGCTGAGACTTGATCGACTCGACTTGGAGTGAGTCGACTAGCCCAGTGGACAGAGCACTACTGTGTTTGGGTGCAGACCCACAACGGAAAGAGCGCCTGGTAGTAGGCAGTAGACCCACGGTACTCGACAGGAGGATTACTTCTGCAGGCTATTAGGGGGGTTCACTACTGTGTTTGGGTGGCAGACCCCAGCGGGAAGCACTACTGTGTTTGGGTGGCTGACCAGTGGTACTCAACAGGAGGAGTACCTCAGCAGTCTTAGGTTAGTGAGAAGTACCTCGGAGTTGTGACAGGATCACTGTACTCGTCAGAGACGGAGCTCTTCAGCAGTTACGGTTTCAATAATGAAAATCCTGGTTTGAGCTGAGTCTATGACCTTTGTGTTTACCTCATGATTTAGATGGGTCACTTGATAACTTAGGTATATGTATGGGCATATACTTAGGTAGTGGTTATCTGTTGATATCGTAACTTTTGTGTTTCCTCATGATTGAGATGGGTTACTTGATAAATTAGGTATAAGTATGGGCTTATACCTAAGTAAGGGTTATCCGTTGAGATCCTTATTTGTGGTTATCCTTGTTGGATTTAGTGAGACCTTGATGGTCTCAGGGTCCCTACTGAGTATCGTATACTCACCCCTGCACGGGCTATTCCCACACCTTGTTGTGTTGGTTGCAGACGACGGGCAGCACTGACAGAGGCCGAGTGTTCGAGGACTGGACGGTACCCGGAGGTGGACCTCGCGATGAGTCAGTATCCAGAGGTAGACTTCACAACAAGACGATACTCGAAGGAGGTTGATGGGAAAGAGCGTTGTAGAGGCTATCTGTACCTACCCTTCAGGTAGGATCTATGGCGGACGATCCAGGAGCTGCGCTATCTGTACCTACCCTTCAGGTAGGATCCGAGGTGGACGACCCAGGAGCTGCTTCTATTTTTCTTCCAGCTGTTTGTCTTTCCTGTTGTACTTTCGTTCAGTTGTAGTTTTACTTTCAGTTGGGTTTGTATTCTGGCCCACTTACTTTTCAGCACTTTCTTTTGTACTTAGTGTATTACTTCCGCTTGTACTCTGTGGTGTTTTGTTTACTTTTATAAAGGCAATGTCTTCCCAATTATCGGGATTTACGCCTTTGGTGCTAGTCACCATCCCCTGGCCTATGGAAGGCGTGCTTGGGGTAGTCATGGAATGGGCCCCAAGGATGGGTCGTGACAATAATTTTAAAAAAAATTAATATCGTGATTTTATAATGATATACTTCAATATCAATAAACATTTTACATTATTTTTATATCCTTCATAATGTTTTGTATAATCTTGTAATTAACCAAAGAATGTCCATTGAGACTGTCAAACCAAGAGTGTGGCAAGGCCCAATATCATGCACTAGTTCTTGATAGATTCTATCTCAATGCGGTGTTTTTGGGGGTTACCCCTAGATGCTTCTGTTCCAGAGCCCCATCCATTTGTTCGTATCCATATAGATATTTATTTTCTTGGAAACCACTTACTTAATGCTTTACCAAAATACCAATATTTTTTCATATATTTAAACATTTATCTAGTGTTCATAATAAGTATTTATATTCCAAATTCCCACAAATAACTAAACCCTTATTTGATACCAACTATGGGATCCTTACTTTTTATTTCATAAATCATTCATTTCATAATACGCATTAAACAAATCAGAAGATAGTTTGGGTTTAGTGTCTTGGAAATTAGGTATATATTACTTGAATTAAATAAATATAAACATTAATCATTTCTTTTGTGAGACTGATATTTTATTCCATCCTAATTCATCTCACTACAACTCATATCCTAGGGAAATATTTCATGGAAAGGGGTAATCATAAATCCCAGCAAGGCAATAAAAAAAGAAACACTTTGCATTTTTGAAAGAGGCATATAACAAGACATGATCATATAAATATGATGAATATCATAAAATGGAAATATGGATACAATATTTAAATTATATATTCATAATCATATCAGCAAGTTCCATCCCCAATGTGTTATAAATGAAATTTCTAATGTTATTCACCAAGGCATCGTAAAACATGTAATCTCTAGAGACTAAATTCTTTACACAAAGAATTAGAGTTATATAAGGGTGAACCCTTCATATTTATTAATTAATGTGATACATATATATCATAATCAGTCATTTCATTAATAACCCAAGTAGAATAAAGAACAGGTTTATTATCAAAATCATGGTGTACAAAAGTATTTAAAGACATGATCATTACGTCATTTTTAGCCCATGAAAATAGAATTTGTATTTCTTATGTGTAAATAACTGAATAAAATAAATCATTTTTACATATAGGGGACTACCCATTTAAAATAAAAAGGTTTGGGTATTCGAAAAAAGAAAATAAAAGATAATTTCTTAAGTAGAGAGCGAAGTTTGAGAAGTAAATTAAAAAACATGACGGGTATAAAACAAGGTTTTAGGAAATGGAAAAATGAGAGAGTACAAGGTTATACCATTGAAAAAACATAATTTTAAAGTAATGGTATGATAAAAATGGTAAAAATGTGATTAATCATAACATTTAGGATACATATACAAAAAGTGGTTATTGAATTGAAGAGAAAGGAAGGATAATTCCCTTACATTGAAGAGTTACTCCTAGATCTCGAGGAATGGTACCTTGGGGGGGCTAAGGAAACCTTGTGGGTACTCCTTATGATGTAAAAATACCATAAATTTGTATATTATGGATTGTTAGTGAAATTAAATGGAGAAATTGGTGGGTATTTATAGCAAAAGTGGAGGATTTGTTTAATAATTTACAAATATAGGCCTTAGAAATCTAGGTTGTAGAAAATGAAAAACCATTGGCTTAACCATGGTTTTTGCCCATGGTTTTGGAAATTTGGGAAAAATTTTATGTTATTTTAATCCAAAATCACCTAACATAATTTTTATTACTTCTTTTGGAATGGAAAAAAAATTTCCACAAAGTAATATTTTTAAAGTCAAGGTTCCCATTTTAGACATTAGAAAGTCATTTACAGGATTGGAAATTGATTAAAATATATTAAAATAATTTATATTAATAAAATAACATATATTAGTTCTAGGATTTTGGTTAATTAGTTATTACATAATTATTACGTAATTATGAAGTCATTAAAAAATGGAAACAAAAACTGTATTTTTACTATTCAAGATAAAATAAAATTCTTTAGGAAATTCTCATAAATTCACCCTAACCTAATTTAGACATTGTGATTTCAAAAATTATGTTTATTTTTTAAGAATAATTCTATAAATATGATAATTTTAACTTTTAAATATAAAAATCATTATTTATTTTGAAATAGAGGGTTGTTAGGCTTAGTCAAACTTCTAACACTTAAAAATTTCCTAGGACAAAATAAAATATATTTTATATTTTATATTTAAATAATAGTTTTTTTATTTAATATTTCATTAAAAATAAATATTATTCATAATACCTTAGTTTATTATAAAATTTTATATCTTTTCTAAAAATTAAAATTTGTGTGTGAAAAATAAATTTATCAAATTCATCTCAAATAAACATGTATTTTATTAAGAAAAACTATTCTTTAATGTGTATATCCCATTGTTGTTCATAGTTTTACTAGTAAAAATTTAAGCATTATGTATGATGTTCTCATGAAATAAAAATTCATTTTATGTGATTATATTGTAAAACATAATAAAAAGTTATTTGGAAGAAAGATATCCATAAATAATATATATTTATCATATGTGTATTTATAATAATTTATAAAATATATAATTATAAAATTAAATACGCCATTCATGGAGACATTATCCCATACGCACACATGAACAATGTTTCTATTTTCTTATCATATTGAAAGAAAGAAGGTAAATAACAAATATATCATTATAGTATACTTATTATTTCATATAAATCATATAAATTAACTAAACTCATCCTTAATACATTTCATGTAAAGTGTGAACTAATCATAATGCTTTGAGGAGGTGGTAGTGCACACGTCCACAAACGAAGTTATCATATTTACACAAAATGGAAATCATTAAGGTCTGAGTTATATAATAATTCTAAAAGAATAAATACATCATAAATATCACATATATCAAAATTTAAATAGAAATTATATCATTTTTTCCAACCTTTAAAGGTGGAAATGGAAGAACAAAATACATCGGATCGTGAGGCAGTAGTCGTCTATACACACAAATAATGATTATGTATCCTAATTGATGGAAGTGTGTGAGAGTGTAGGTGGAAACATTAATATAAAAATATATTAGTATATTTATGATACTTGTGTTTTTATATAAACATGAAATAAAAATAATTAAATTGGTTTAAGGAAGAAATAAAACAAAAAATGTTTGTTGATTAATGTCACCTCTTCTTTGGGTATCTCCTTTTGATTTTAATAAAATGAATTTTGGTTGGATTTATTCTCAAATTAATTATTATAAAATGAAATAGGGGAATTTTTAGGATATTTGGATATATTTAGTCCAAAAAAAGGTTCTTAAGTGTAAAGAAAAGAGAAGAAGAGGTTCCCTTTTATAAGAGAGGGGATGGTCACTTTTTGTATTTATCAAAAGATTAATTTATAATAAATTAAATATCAATAAAAATACATAAAAATGGACATTTATTCAAATATAATTTTTTATATGGTTTTAATACCATAAAATAGATTTTAGATAGGTTTTTCTGTAATTTTAAACCTTAAATTTTTTAATAACCATTCGTTAACCTATTTTAATTTTAACTATGGTAGCAACTTTTTCGATATTAAAAGGTTGATATTTTTATATTTAAGGTGTAAATTGAACCATAAATGGTCAATTTATAATATTTTATAACATAATTAATCAAATTTTTCCTTATTTAGTCTTTTTATAATTTTTAAATAATTTAATCAATTATTATTTTCATAAAATATCATTAGTATCAATTTTGACACTATTCATAACATTGACTTTAAGAAAATAAATATAGAAATATAACTTTGAAAAAAATCATTTAATACACCTATAAAATTTTATATTAACCTATAAAATTAATTTATCACCTTAATTATTTAAATTATATTTATTTTAATATTTCTAATATCATTTAATTGATTGTTTCATTAATTGAATAATTACAGCATTATCGTTGTGTAATTATTTATGAAACTTATTTCTTCACTAAAATTTAAAAATAAAATACCATTATGCATATAAAACTTTTATATTTCATAAAAAATATATATAGTTTATAATATCTTCTATTTAACTCCATATTAAAAATAGTACACTTATTAAAAGTAAGAGTGTGACATGTTGTCACTGCCTTTTGATTTTAATAATATCTAAGTCATTTTCATGGAAAGGTGTTCATTAAATAATTAAATTTTGAGAATTATATGTTAAGGATAGAATTAACTTCATCCAATAACATTTGGGAAAGTTTTATGGTATTTTTATAATATTTATAATATTATTTTTACATTTAATTACTCGATTTACCCTTAATAGTGGTAATAAAAATTACTAAAGTTACTATTTATATTGTCGAAAAATAAAAGGGAACTAATTAATAAATATGTAATTTATGATTAAAAATATGGAATCCATCTTTTACAATTATAAACACATAATTGGATAAAATTAATTTAAAATTAATATCATTGATGGAATGAGAAAACAGGTTTTTAAAGTGAAAAAGTTCAAATGTTTGAAATGTTTTTATATCTAATTTCAATGTAAAATTGGTTCCAATGAACTAAAATGTACTAATTTATGTAAATTTGTACTAATTTATGTAAATTTGTACTAATTATACTTTAAAATAAATTCAAAACATAATTTAACTATATAAATACATTATAAAAAACTCATTTTTCAATTAAAATTTAGTATTTTTCACTATTCATCAAAACATGAAACTTCTTAGAAAAATACCAAAAAATCAACCAAAGTAAATTTTGAAATTAATATTTCAAATAATAAGTTTATTTTCTCAAATATAATTTATAAAAGTGTCAAAAACTATATTTAAAATGAGTTCTCTAACAAAAGATGGAAAAACTGCCTTTTTAGAAAAATACTTCTTTTATAGGTAAAATAAGATTTGTTCTTATATCATGTCTATAAAAATGTATAAGATGAATGTTAAAATTTATATTGAATATTTTATATATATATATATATCATTAATATAATCCAACAAGTTTTATTTGTTTATTTTATTGGTATAAAACACACTTATGCTCATTTATTTAGTTTTTTCAGAAAAAGATTTTCCTTTTATTTCAAAAGGATTTTACTTGTATAAATAATACTTTAATAATTAAGATAATATTTTTCATACTAAAAATTAAAATTTCTTGGTTATAATTTTCATTTTAGAATAATTAAAATCATAAAATTATGTTTCATAGAAACTCGGTGTTGTGTGCAACACAAGTTAAGCTGGTGTTACGTGTAACACAAGCTTAATATGGTGTAGTGTGCAATAAAAGATATAAAATAAATAAAATTATTTAAAAATATATTTCATAAAAACCACATGGTGTTATAGGAATAATAAAACATTGTCCTTTACTCTTCTATTCCTTGATCAGGCGCAATCTATAAGACTCCAGGCTAGGTCGGGTTTTCCACCTACACTATTGGAGCAGGTTCGCAAGTACGTTGAGGTGAATCATCCTGCATAGCCTGTGGTGGAACAAGAACTCCATCATAAGTAGGATAATTATTAAATCTATTAGGGTTAATTTTAATAAATATAAAATTAATATTTAGAATTCTTATGACAACTTTCTTATTAAAATGACTTAAGCAGTTATATGTTAGGCATAAAGGATTTATATCAAAAGACCTATCCTAGTAGGTACCCCCACACAAGGTATGACCCTCTTAGTTCTACACAAGGATCAAGTATAGTCCTTTGTACCTTCAAATTAGTCACAATTATATATAAACAAAACATAAAATTATAACAATGTTTAATTAATTAATACCAATATATATATATATCATAGCAACAGCTAGCATAAACAAATGTATTTAATTAAAAAAGAGTATGCAGTAATAAAAAGATATATATGTGTGTGTATGTTTGTGTGTGTGTGACATGTGATCCTAAATTCCTACTAATGATTCATTAACATGCCTAAATCCCATAAAAATGTAACAATAATCCCATCACTAATGACTCAGAGGTCTATTACACTTGATCTGGTTAGGTAGATGGAAACTCTCCTACCTGAGTTCCAAACTAACTATCTTCTTTCTATCATAAACCCAAAATAAAATAAATAAAACATAAATCCTTTGATACCATTTTGTAACTCCCAGCCTGAATAACTAAGTCCAGGTCTAAGTTTAATATAACCTCATGTTCACCTCCTCATGTACAAGAGGTTGTCAACTTGTGGTGAGGGTTTAAATTGGAAAGGGGATATTATACCCTCAATAATCATAGACATCACATGATAGTTAAACATAAATATAAACCAACAAAAAATACAAAAAAAATATAATAAGGATAGATTCTATAACATATTTCATGTCAAGTCTCATAAGTATAACCAAATATACCCCCAATGTGGATAGTTAACAAGTAAAACTAGAAGTGATAAATAAATAAATTATGACAACCATCTGGAATTTTTCCCAATACCACATCCATCTCCCAGCACCAATCTCATAAACAACCTACCACAGGGTACTTTACCTTATTTGGATTCATGATCATTAAGTCTTCATGTATATACTAGTATAATGATCATAACTCTTTTTTTGATTATATGTTGACCTCAAGGCCACCTCATAAATATATTTCCCATTATAAGGACAACGAGTCTTGGGTCAAGACACAGGTTCATCAAGACCCATCTCTAATATAGTTCAGTCTATAAGGATGTTGTACCCCTTCCTCTACCTCAGGTTATACCACATGGTCATCATATCCCAGCATTACCTTAGGTCAGACCACAAGTTCATCATACCCCTTCCATGTGTCTTAGTCTATAATTTTCATTGATTCATGTCGCACATGATTCCCTTATATGGAATAAAAAATCCATGATGGTCCACCCTTCATTTTATACAAAAATAAAAAACCTCTAAATACTATACAATCATAGAAAACAAATCATAACACATATAGACAAAATAAATCACATCAACAAGGAGTATCAATTTCTATACACACACACATATATATACATAGACTACACCCACACATGTGATCAAACTCAAGAATGGGTATCTTTACTAAGAATATACACACAATTAAACATGTAAAATGAATCTATATAAAGGCCCAATATGGTAAGGACTTCCTACCTCAATCACATTGATGTCCAATTCCAAGATTTTAAAAGGAATTTTAACCCACACTATGTTTCAAACCAACTTGATATAACCCACATGCTAAGAACTCCTATAACCAATCCCAATTCATCAAGAAAGAGATTCTAAATAGGGATCCAAGTGGATTCTATTCCAAATATATTAGGTTCACACGATCTTGTCTCATGGGATCTACCAACTTTTCTAGATCTAATATTGATTAAATGAAGGTTTATAACAAACTAGATCCATCGCTAATCTTTCAAAAATACAATATTCTGTCATTATATAATATAATAATCTATAGATAACTCCAAAAAAATGTTGGATCTATGATTCATTTCATACGAAGAAGGGTATATCCTGAAGAAACACAAATAATGGGTAAAGAGTGATCTCATACCTTAATTTCCCATGAGAAAATGCCACTAGATCCCCCATAACTAGACTAGTAAGGGATGGAATTCACTTAGGGGAGCTTCTAGAGTCCCTAGGATTAAGATTACTAGTAAAAGGGGGGATAATGAGAGTAAACAGAGAGGTTTTAATCCAAAATGGAGGAATTTGGATCATTAATTTCATGCTCACATGGTTTGGTCACACCGTTTATCAAATCATGTGTTAGACGTTCCTTTTCCACTAGGTAGAGTTTCATGGTGACCTAAGAAAAGCTAAATGGTTTGATAAACCATGTTCCTTAACCATTATTAGGTCACATGGTTACCTAGAAAAAATATAGGGTTTGATAAACCATACACCTTAATAATGATCCACCATCATGTACCTCAATCATAAGCCACATGTTTCCTAAATGATTAGCATAATTTAGTCAAACCATGCTCCAAGTATTCACCCATAAAACTCTCTAAATATCTCCAAAACCAAACAGAAACCCCTAGAAATTAGTCTAGACATTTAATATTTTAAAAAACCCTTAATAAATTCTAAAATTAACTCTTAATGAAACTACAGAATCTGGTTCCATTAAAACAATTCTGCACATTTCATCTCTTTAAGGTATGATCTTACTCTTGAGATCCTTGAACAACTCTATAATAACTAAATTGTGAGACTTCACGGTACAACTATTTAAATTTTATCCAACCATGATCTATGGTTTATATAAAAATGACAGTAGTATATTTAGAATCCTCTTAACATCAAGCTATATTTGATTAATTCTTATCTTCCTCAAACTAATAGGTGGTTTGAAAGGACTATTCAAACATTAGAAGATATGTTGAGGTCTTTCTTAATTGACTTTCAAGGTATTTGGGATTAGTATTTACCTTTGGTGTAACTTTCAAATAAAAATAGTTTCTACTCAAGAATTCAAATGGCACTATATGAAGTGTTGTATAGAAAGAGGTTTTATACTCCAATTTTTTGGTATGAAGTTGGTGAAAGGAAACTTATACGCCTAGATATTTTTGAAAAGATAATGATGAAAGTGAAAACTATTTAGAATCATATTAAGGATATTAAAATAAGAAAAAAAGTTATGTCAATAACCAAAGGAAATATTTAGAATCTCAAGTGGGTGATCATGTTATATTAAAGTTATATCTATGAAAAGTGGTTCTAATATTTGGTAATAAAGGGAAACTAAGTTATAGGTACTTCGGTCCTTTTGAAATTATAGAAAGAAATAGAGTTGTGGCCTACTATTTGGAAATACTACCTGGACTCTCTAAAGTTCATGATGTGTTCCATATCTATTTATTGAGGAATTACATGATATATTCAATGCATGTGATCACCTCTAAGGAAATAGAATCGGAACCTTATTTATTTTACTATACAGATTCTATCTATATTATTTACACTAGAGAACAATTATTAAGGAATTAGATGAATTGGATGATAATGGAACTTCGGAGAAATCATAAAATAGAAGAGGTAGTGTGGGAACCATAGGAATTTATAATAAATAAATACCCATTTATATTCATGATTTTTAGTTTTTTGAATTTCTGGGATGAAATTTTTGAAGAAGGTGAGAATGTAACACTTGAGCTTCAATATAGTAAGATTTTCTTTCTAAAGAAACAATAGAAAAGTGCACGTAACTTTATTTAAGAATTATATTAAAACCTAAATTCCAATTTTTTTATAAATCTAATTGGATTAAATGAATTACATTTTTCAAATCATCATGTCAATATTAAAATAGAGTGAATTTTTTATAGTTTTTTGAAAAAGATGGTTTTGGGGGGTGGTAGAAAATACTGATTTATAAGAACATTATCTAATATTTTAAACTACTTACAAAGTCAAATTTTATTTTATATTGGTTCATTTTAATTATAAATAATTCAATTAATGTCATTTTTATTAACAATTTACTTTAATTTTGTATAAAAATATTTTTATACTTAAAAAGGAATTTTTCTATAAAACCATTTTTCATTTCCTTTTATATGATTATTTGTAAATTAATTTTTGAAACTTATAGAAATAAAATTGAAAAAATGGACTCCATATTTTTAATCATAATTTTAAAAAAATTAATTAGTCCAATTTCATTTTTTGTCATTATGAATAGTAACTTTGGTAAAAATTTAGTTATCACAGTAAGAGTTAAAATGGTTTAAAAGGATTTAAAAAAATATAATAAGGGTTAATAAGACCTAAAATATTGTTTTAATCTTATTCAATATCCATATTTCAACCCTATATTATCTCCTCTTCAATTACGATTCATTTTTTATCCATATGTCTTGAGTAATACATTAATATATTTTAATATTTTAAAAAAATCCAAGTGTGTCCTCTCCCACACTTATAAAAATAGCACCACTTATCATTATTATCCACAGTTAAAGAGACTTTTCAATCATCTAATACCTAAAACATAGTTTCCTAACATCTCTCTCCGTGTCTTATAGGTCACTTTTTAATTAAAATACCAACCTTTAATGGCTTGAGGTGTAAGCCAAAGGACATTTTCCAAGGAAGAGGTATAGCTCTTAACCAGGTGTTTTCATTTTATTTATTCTTATACATCCTTAAATTATATGATAAAAAATATGATATAATAACATAAATATATCCTGAATACTAATATTTTATTATTTCAATGGTTCATCATTTATTTTTCTCCTTCTCCATCAAATGGTAAATGAAATCATCATTCATGTGTACGTGTCAACAACCACCTCAGGAAGTGATGTATTTCATTTTTCATCACTAAAATTCATGGATAGTTATTGTGATGGATATATTATTTATAGATTATATTTATCAATTAATTATTATTCTATAAGTATAATATATCATTTTACTTCTTAACATTCCACCCGTTAAGAAATGATAATGTCGCTCGTGTTTACATGTGTACTACCTCCTCCGCAAATCGATGTGATACATTTTTAATGACCAACTTACGATAATGATTCTAAATAGATATATAATAAATATATAATAAATATATATCATGATAAAAATTCAGTAAATTTTGGAATTGTGAGAAATTTTCATCAACCAAAACTACAAAATTGAAACTTACATGAAAAACAAAACAGTAAACACATAGAAATAATGATTTTAATAACTGGTTATAAATAAATAGTCATTGAAATTTTAAAAGTGTAAAAATATATGATATTATAATTATGTATATTATTATGGTATATAATTATAATAAATTTAAATTTATTATATATAATTTTATAAGCATTAATAAAGAAAGTCATATATGTGGTAAGCGTTTATTTTATAATCTCATCCCTATTCATTATTATTTATATTTAAGTTTAAATTGGGGGAATTAGATGATATTTATATCTTAAAACCCATAAATTATATCCTAATATTGTTATTTCTATAAATTACCAATTTTCCTTTCATTTTCCTCACTTTAAGTGCTCAAAAGTCCTAAATTTTATTTTAAGGAATACAGATTTTTTTTCTATTTGGTTGGGACACTTTTTCTTCCATGTCCATATTTGTTTTAAAATGTTTTCAAGAATGTTTTTAATATTCTGTAATGATTGATTAAAGTAATTTTTACCCATTTTTTTATCTTGATAAGAATTTTTAAAAGGAATATTCTCATAATTTTCTGAATGAGACACTTTTTACCAAAGGTGTGAATGGAATCTTTGTTTTAACATACATCGCATGAACGCCTTTTCTTATCATCATGACTACTATTTTATTTGAATCTTACTTTAAAATTTTCCATGGTTCTTTCCAAATAAATTTTTTTCCCTAATATGTTTTTAAAAAATATATTTTAAATAAGTTATTTCAATGCTAAAAGGGTATTTTTCTTAAGAAATGTTCCAATGACATTTTAAAAGTATTTTCATCTATTTCATCATCATTTGATAAATTGAATTCTTTAATTAGGATATAATCTAATTATACCATCCACCATATTTCTCTATATTCATTATGATCATTTTTACTAGGGAAATTATTAACATTCTATATGATAGTTCTTCCAATATAGATAGTTATTGATTATTAAGTCATATTGATTAAGTTTTATTATTTATTCATATGATGAATTCATTGGACTTATTATGTTATGGGTGGGTCCATGAATTACATAGCCCCTTAATGTATTATTAGGTCTTGTAGTGACTCGGCCCTTGTAAGACCGAAGCTGGTGTCTACTACCATTACATAAGAATGATTTTAAGGAATAAAATCCCAAAGAACCAAACATTTTAGTAGTCTTGGTAAACCAGATACATACATGCGTATTGTATTACAAATAAATACAGTAATTACAGCATAATTTTTTTCATGTTTAACTTTATTCCCACTTATCATATCTTTACATACCTTTCTTAGTACACTTCTTGGATTCTTGGGGAAAGGACTCAAAATAAGGGTGATCTCAAATAATCTTTAATGTTTAAGTATTGTGGAAATAATAACGAATCAATGAGAATAATCAATAATTCAAGGTGAATAAATAAATACACATTCCATGTACTCAATAAACTAATAGGGGGTGTGTAAAAAAATAGAAAGGTAAATAACTTAACACACATTCAATTTAAATAACTAAATAATTCATAATTAATGTGGAAAGGTAAATAATCGAACACACATGCCATTAAATCAATAAACTCAGAGTGAAATGAATCTATAGATTTTTTCATAGTGAAAATATAATGGATAATAATAACTAAATATTTAATGAAGGAAATTCTTAATTATTGGATGTCATGTTTCCCAAGAACATGATACCTTTACCATTAAGATCTATCCTCAATATAGTTTAAAACATACTGGATAAAACCCCATTAGCTAAGGCTAGACAACTGATTTGTCCCATGAGACTACCGATGCATCGAGGGGCTTGCATTAACTGGTCCCCAAACCATGTCTTGCATGTCTAAATAATTCATCATATATAGAATAATCAATTTAATTCAAAAAAAATTCCTTATCAAATATCCATATTGAGTAAAATATACGAATCTATCAATATTTACACAATTAATCAAATAAAATTCAAATTAAATACCATATTTATAAATTTTATATGTTTTAAGAAAATAAAATATCCATGATAAATAATATGGATATTTAGGGGAACTTTAACGTATAATGATCATAGTGAATTGAATAATTCAAGGGGAATAAAAAAATAATCAATCAATTGAATTTCAATATTATCCTTGGTCAAATAAATCATAAACCACCTAGAGGAAGAATAATTATGGTATCAATACAACATATCCCAAGTGTATTAAGGATAAAGGGTTGTTATTTTTGATGAATAAAAATACCATAAAAAGATATTTAAAACATTCTTAAGTAAAATATCCTTTTCATTTTGAAAATACCATTTCTTTTAAAATCACTTTAAAAACATTTTCATTAAAAATATCACTGAAACTTTTTAAATTAAGCTTCAAATAAATGATGGTGGGTAATTATATACATTTTATACAGGCCAAAAAGAACATTCCTTTTTCATGGTAAGAAGGTTATAATAGTTTCTTGTTTGGGAAAAGACAAGAATATTCATTTCAAAAAAAATTAAAAGACAAAAGGGGTAAATATTTCATTAATAAATTATTTTGAAAATGTTAAAAAAAATTATAAAAAATGGTTTTGAGAGAAAAAGGATTTTTTACCAAAGAATAATCATATAAATTCTATTAATATAATTTTAAGAATAAGCAATCTCGATTTGAAGGAGAATGTGAAATAGACCCTTAAAATGATCGTAATGTTGAAGTGAGAATTAATAAATTAATTCATTATCTATATAAAAATTAAATCCACATATAATATTTTTAAATACATAAGTATACATTAAAATTAATTATACACATAATCATATATTATTAATGATAATGATTAAGTAATATAATCCAATGAAAAGGAATTGAGTTGTGAAATTTCTTTATCACTTGGTAAATTTAACATCAAATCCCCTTAGATTAAATAATTAAAATTGAAATTAAATATAACTTTAATAATGAATTATTCATGATATTAAATTTTAAAGGGTCAATATATGCACCATATAAATGAAACTAGGTGTATAACAATACAATATGCCTCAATGAAATAAAATTGAGACAGAATCCCTTACCTAGGATTTATTTTTGGGTGAACGTCCTTTAAAATCTGTTATAATGGTTCTAATCATGTTCTTAAATTATAAAAGAACCATAATAATATTTATAATATCATATATTATTACTCTTCTGTTAACAATCTTTCATTATTTTCATCGTTTTGGGTGTTAATTGTCATGTTTTTCGAGTATGTTTTGACTTTTCCGTTTTGTTCTTATTATGTAGATAATTATTTCATCATCTACATGATTTAAACCATGATTTAAATACAATATATATTCATTATATATTTATTTATAATAATCCATAAACTTTGGATATAGGAAATTAAATACATTGTTCATGGAGACGGTGGGTCGTATGTACACATGAACGTTGTTTTCATTTTCTTTTCCTATTAAAATAATGAAAATTAAATGATATATATGTATATTATAATTATATTATCAAATATATGTCATATATATCACATTTTTTATTAAAAATATCCTTAATAAATTCCATGTATAGCGTGAACGAATCTCATCGCTTGGAGGAGGTGATAGTTCACACATCCAAAAACGATGTTATCGTATTCCCACAAAATGGAAAGCATGAAGGTATGTATTATATAGAAATTAAATATGAATAAATAAATTATAAATATTATATATATATATCATATATTAACTATAAATAAATCATTATTCCCAACCTTGAAAGGTGGTAATGGAAGAACTAACAACATCGGTTCAAGAGGCGGTAGTTTTCCGTACACACGAACGAAGATTGTGCATCTCATTTGATGGAAGTGTGCATGAGTGTAGGTCATAAACTTGAAATAAAAACATATAAATATATTTAATATACTTATTTTATTATATAATCTTTATATAAAAATTTTAAGTGGTGTATAATTAAATGAAACAAAAGTGATCGTTGAAGAACATTACCTCTTATTCGGGTAACTCCTTTTGGTTAATACCAAAATAATTTCTTGGTTTGATTTATTAAAAAATTGAGGCTTCTAGGATTATTATAGGTATTTTGGGAATATATTTTCTCTAGGTTTGGATGATCCAAATGGCTTTATATGTGTAAATAAGTGGGAGGGGTGGGTGCCTTTTTATAGTGGAGGAGGAGTGGCATTCGTGTAAATTTTTGAAAGAAGGAATTCCACCCACATTTCTTCCATGTAAAGTGGATCCTATAATGACCAAAATTAAATATAATTAAGAATATTGTATAAATATGTCCATATAATAGGTTTTTAAAATTTTTATAGGTCATTTGGGCCTTTAAGTTTAAGGATAAACCCTTTGTTAAGCTAGTTTTTCTCTTAATTGGTGTAATTAATTTTAATTACTTTCACTGGTCTTTTTGGTCAAAACTAATTTGAACTTATTATAAATTATATATTATAATTATTCCAAATATTTAATCCATTTCTAAAAATTTAAATCATATGATTGGCATAAAATAATTTAAAATTAATCCTGCAAACAAGATAATGAAGCGGGTTTTTAATGTGAAAATGTTCAAAAGATTGAAATATTTTTGTATCCAATTTCAATGATAAATTGATTAAAATAAACCAAATTGGATTAATTTATAAATAATTAATCTAGTTTTAATTTTAAACCAATTTAAAATATAATTTAACACTATAAATTATTTATAGAAAAAAACAGTTTTCAATTAAAATTCAGTATTTTCACTATTCGTAAAAAATGAAAATTCTTAGAAAAATACCAAAACAATCACCATAATATAATTTTAAAGTTATTATTTCAAAATATAATTTAATTTTTAAAAATAAAATTTTTAAAAGTGTCCAAATTTAGTTTTAAAATAGGTAATCCATTAAAAGGTCGAAAAATGACCTTTATAGAAATATATCTTTTATGCATAAATTCAGTTTGTTCTTATCCTATGCCAATAAAATCTATTAGATGAATGTCAAAAATATTTGATTAAATATATAACATATATATTTAATTAATAACATTCACTAATAGTAATTAATTTAATTTATTAACACAAAATTCCATTTGGAGCATAAAAATAGTTTTTTTATAAAAACATTTCTTTTATATTCAATTGGTTTTTATTTTCATTTATAATAAATTGATAACCAATGAATTAATTTTATATTTTTTAAAACCATATATTTTCATATTTTATTTAATCATATTCATCATAGCCAATTTATAGGCTAGGTTATATCTTATTGTATTAAATAATAATATTAATAGTATTCAGTAAAACTCAGCCTTGCATGTAACACAAGATATCAAAGAAAGTATTTTTTTGTGTAATGTAAGCTAACTTAGTATCATGTGCATTTAAATCTATAAAATATATTGAATTTATTTTAAAATTTTGAATATATTTTAAATTCTCGTGATATTATATTTCCTTCTACACTTGGTGTTGTGTGTCAAACATGCTATCAAATACAATGTTTTTACATAAGAATTTTGGGGCGTTTCATTCTCCCCATCTTAATTAAATTGTCCCTCAAAATTTAAAGTTGATCTCAGTAATATAGAGTTTTATATTTGAAAAATAATTTATTTAAAACCCATATCATAAAATGGTTTATAAAATATACTCTTAATAAGAGAGAATGATAAGTACAAAGGTCATATGGAATAACATATAACTAGGTTTCTGCATATGAGAAAATTAATAGCAAGTGAAAATATGGACTTAGAGGAAAAGATTAAATAATTATAGGGAGTGACTGAGGTTATTGATCAAAAATAAGTGAATGTTCAATGGAAAGTTGAGGGCATCAAATCCATGAATCTATGATGATTTAAAAGACCATAAGTTCAACAAAAATTAAGGTATTTGGATAAAAAAATTAAGATTATTTTCCTAATATTGATGAATTATTTTATTGACCAATAATTTAATTAAATATACTTCCTTAAAATGTTTTAATTTTATAATAAAAATTTCATCTTCTAGTTATGCTTCGATCAAATTATAATACATCCCTCACTCTATTAAATAGATATCCTAAAATGAACTTTTTTATTCTTGAAGCACTAAAATCTACTTTTTATATATCATAAGATCCATAAAACAAGTATTTACATTTGTCTCTAACTATTTTCCAAAACTAATATGGTTAATGCCTTAATCTCTAAACCTAAAAAGTGGTACCACTGGTTTATCATTAACATTTATTCATCAAATTATTTAGCTAAAAGAAATGATACATTAACCAGGACATCATGTAGATGAGTGGTGGGTGAAAAAAACCCTTTCATCCTTTGGTAATGGGTTCATGCCCTATTGAATTATTGGATTTGATGGTTTTTCACCTGGTATATAAGTTGTCCTTTTTCTAAATCCATACTAATAAATTTAAAAAATAAATATGATGGACATCCTTGAAATTTAATCATTAAATAGACTTCTAACTAAGGTTTTCAATACAACCCCAATGCATAAATACTTCATTCATTTATTTCCACATAGGTCCTTCCATGGTCTAGAGTTTATCATTTAGAATAATTAATTGACTCAGGTAATTCCCAAGTTTCCTAAATTTACAGAAATGAACTATAAATAGATCCTTATGATCAGTTTTATTTCCTTCCATCGTACTCTTCATTTTTCCTCAACAATTATTTTCTTTATGTCCTTATTTCACACACATAAAGAATTTCCTCGTTACATTGAAACACTTTACTACATGTCTCCTTCCATATTTATTGCATGATTGAAATCAATCCCTTATTTCCCCATGGTCTCCACCAATTGATCTCTTAGAAATCTCCATCATTATATTCTTTGGTGAGTCTGGGAGTTGGTTATGTTATATATTGTTAATCATATTTTGGGAAACTTGATTAGGCATGAACATGACATATTTCAATCCTACGAACATCCCATTTGGTTGCTCTTTTACACCACTTTTCCCTTAATGTTCAATGTTAACATGATTATTTAGGGTTACTCTATTAACAAAAGAAAAAAATCATAGTGTGAGAAACAATTATCATAGTGGAAAAACCATATAATCATTTTTAGGGTATCTAAATATTGACATTTTATTTTTTATCTAAGACGCCTAAAGTTTAACCTGGGCCATTCATTGAAATTATCTATTCAAATCCTTCATAATGTCTTGTTAAATTAAATGTGAATTATTCTAATAATATCCCTCTAGTAGTTTCAATCCAGGTGTGTAGTAAGGATCATTATCGTGTACTAGGTTATATTTGAGTCAAGCCTAACACACCCTTTTTGGATTTATTACCCCTAAGTACATCTATTCCAGAACCACATCTACGTATAGTATCTAGATAGGGATGTATTGTAAGTAAAATCACATAATATCTATCTAATTTAAACTTTAGGATATTATTCTATACTTATCCTAAAATTATACCATAGGGTTATGTTCTCAAATCTATGTTTTCTGAAATCTAATTCCCAAGGTTTCTACTAAACTTACTCTGATACTAACTATAGTGACTCAACCCAAGTAAAACCATAGCTTGTGTCTACCACCATTACATTGGCATGATTAAAAGGAATCAAATATCAAAGGACCTATCCTTTTAGTAGTTTTGATAAAATAGATACATACATGAGTCTTGTATTATAAATTAATACACTAATTACAACATAATATTTTTTAGGGTAACTTTATTCCCACTTAACATATCCTTCCATATATTTATTAGTACACTTATTGGATTCCTAGGGAAAGGAAAAAAATAATGGTGGCCTCACTAATGTTTAAGTATAGTGTAAACAATAATGAATCAATGAGAATAGTCAATATGGAAAGGTAAATAACATAACACACATGTCATGTAATCAATAAACTGAAAGGGATTATGTAAACAATATGGAAACTTAAATAATTAAACACATATTCCATTTAAATAACTGGATAAGTCATAATTAATATATAAATGTAAATAACTGAAGATATATTCCATTAAATCAATAAACTAATAATTAAATGAATCTATAGATTTTTTCATAGATAAAATCTCAAGGATGATAATAACTAAATATTGAATAAAGGCAATGATTAATTATCAGATGTCATGCTTCTTAGGCACATGATACCTTTACTATCAAGATCTACCCTCAAGACAGTTTAAAACATAATGGGTAAAACACCATTAGCTAATTTTATTCAATTTATTTTTCACATGTGACTACTGATGCATTGAGGGGATTTCATTTACTGGTCCCCAACCCATGTCTTTCATGTCCAAATCATTCCTAGTATATATAATAATTGATTTAATTCAAAAATAATGTGCCATATCAAATATCTATATTGAGTAAAAGATATGGGTCTATAAATATTTTTACAGTTAATCAAATAACATTGAAATTAAATATCATACATAGAAATTGTATGTGGTCTATGAAATAAATATATCAATAAATAGTATGGATATTTAGGGAAATTTTAATGTCTAATAATAAAAGGGAATTGAATATTTTAAGGGGACTAAAAAATCAAGGTATTGAATTTCAATACTATCTTTAGTTAATGAAATCATAAGCTACCCGGTGGAAGAATAAAAATGGTATCAATACCACATATCCCAAGTGGAGTAAGGATAAAGGGTTTTTGTTATTAAAGAATATAAATACTATAAAAAGGAATTTAAAACATTCTTTAGGAAAATATCCTTCTCATTTTAAAAAAAATGGAAAACACATTTTCTTTTAAAATCACTTTTAAAATCATTTTCATTAAAAAGAAATATGAAAACTTTCTAAGGAAGCTTCAAATAAATGACGGTGGGTAATTTTGTACATGTCCTATAAGGTAAAAATAACATTCTATTTCATGTTAAAAAGGATAGAAACATAACTTTTAGGAAATATATAAGAATATTCCGTTTAGACCTTTTGTAAAATACAAAAAGGGTTAAACAATTCTTTAATAAATTTTTTTTATAAGGTTAAAAACATTTTTTAAAACATTTTTATAAAACATGATTTTGAGAGAAAATATATTTCTGAACGAAGAGAGAAATGATGTCAGGTTTTCTTAAAAAAAATATAAAACATTTTTATTACCAAATATTGTAAAAATGGTAATATTACTTGAAAATTTTAATTCATAACAATATGAGAATAAAATTAAAGGGTTTATTGAATAATGATCATATAAGTTTCTTTAATGGAATTTCAAGAATAATTAATCTCGATTTGAATGAGATTGTGAAATAAACCCTTAAAATGATTATAAAATTGAATTGATAATTAATTAATTAATTGATTATATGTATCAACTATAAATAAACATATAATAAGTGTAAATACATCAATATATATCCAAATTTATTTACCACTTGGTAACTTTAAGTTCAAATCCCCATTGATGAAATAATTCAAATTGAAACTAAAAATACTGTTAATAATGAATTATTCTTGATATTAAATATCAAAGTTGTAGTATATACACTATATAAAATATACTAGGTGTATAATAGTACTATATGCCTTAATGAAATGAAATTGAGATGGAATACATTACCTTGTGTTTCCTTTTGGGTGAACAACATTTAAACTCATATATAATGGTTTTAATCATGTTATTAACTTATAATATAACCATAATCATATTTATAATATCATATATGATCTTATTATTATATCTTATTACCCGTTTGTTAACACACTTTCATTATTTTCATCGTTTCGGGTGTTAATTGTTGTGTTTTTCGAGTATGTTTTGACTTGTTTTTTTATTTTTATGTAGATATTGATTTCATCATATAAAAGATGTAAAATATGATTTAAATATCATATATATTGTGTATATATTTATTTATAATAATACATAAAATTTGGAGATAGAAAATGAAATACATCGTTCATGGAGACGGTAGGCCTTACGTACGCATGAACACTGTTTTCATTTTCTTGACACATTAAAAGAAATAAAATTAAATGATATATATTTATGTTATAATTAAAATATCATATTTATGTATTATATGTTACATATTTTTAATAAACCATCCTTAATACATTCAATGTATAGCATGAACGCGCTTTGAGGAGGCGGTAGTCCACACGTTAACAAACATTGTTATCATATTCCTACAAAATGGAAATCATGAAGGTATATATTATATAAAAATAAAATAATAATAAATATATTATAAATATAATATATATCATATATAAACTTTAAATCCATCACTATTCTCAGCCTTGAAATGTGGTAACGGATGAACGAACGATATCGGTTCGCGAGGTGGTAGTCTATCATACACACGAATGAAGATTGCATATCACATTTGATGTAAGTGTGTGTGAGTGTAGGTATTACCATTTACATATGTAAATATAAATATATTTAATATAATGAGGTTATTATATAATAATAATATAAAAATAATTTAAGGCTTTTATAAGTAAATGAAAAAAATGATTGTTGAAGAATTTTACCTCTTATTCGGGTAACTCCTTTTGGTTTATACCAAAAAACTTCATTGGTTTGGTTTCTATAAAAATTTAGGATTATAGGAAGAGGTTATGCAATTTTAAAATTTATTTGGCCAGGTTTTTGATGTTCCAAATGGCTTTATAGGTGTGAATAAGTGGGAGTGTGAGTAGCTTTTTATAGTGGAGGAGGAGTGGAATTCTTTTAAATTTTTGAAAGAGGGAATTCCACCTATGATTTTTTACATTTAAATTGGATCCAATAATAAAAAATATTATAAAAAATGGATTATATGTTAGAAATATTTCCATCCAATAGTTTTTGATATTTTTCTAGGTCATTTTGGCCTTTACGTTTAAGGTATAGCCCCTTGTTAAGCTAGTTTCTCTCTTAATCAATGTAATTAATTTTATTTTATTTCACTAATATTTTTGGTAAAAAAACTTATTTGAAATTATTATACATTATAAATTATTATTATTCCAAATATTTAATCCATTTATAAAAATTATAATCACATAATTGGTTTAAACTAATTTAAAATTAATCCCACAAATGAGACGACAAGGCGGGTTTTTATAGTGAAATTTTTCAGAAGTTTGAAATGTTTTTATATCCAATTTCAATGTGAAATTGAATCCAATGAACTAATTTGGATTAATTTATATATAATTTTACTATTTATACTTTTAAACGAATTTAAAATATAATCTAACACTATAAATTATTTACACAAAAAATAAGTTTTTAATTTAAATTTAGTATTTTTCACTAGTCATCAAAAAAATAAATCTTCTCAAAAAAATACCAAAAAAATAACCAAAAGATAATTTTTACATTTATATTTCAAAAATTAATTTCATTTTAATAAATAAAATTTATAAAATCATCATAATTTTGTTTTAAAATAGGTGCGTCATTAAAAGGCGGCAAAACTGCCTTTATAAAAATATTGCTTTTATGCATAAAATTAGGTTTGTTTTTATCATATGCCTATAAAATCTATTGGATGAATGTCAAAAATATTTTATTTAATTTATGAAATATATATTTCATTAATATAATTAACTAATAGTAATTAATTTAATTTATTAATATAAAACTAATTTAGTATAATAAAAATATTTTTTTATAAAATCATTTCCTTTATATTCAAATTAGTTTTTATTTTCATTTATAATAAATTTATTACCAATGAATTCATCTTATATTTTTTTACACTAAATATTTTCATAATTTAGTTAATATTATTCATAACCACCAATTTAATAGCTAGTTTATATCTTATTATATTAAATAATATTATTAATAGTATTTGGTAAAACATGGTCTTGCATATAACACAAGCTATTGAAGAAATTATTTTTTACTTGTAATGCAAGATAACTTAGTATCACTTTAATTTCAAGATATAAAATATATTAAATTTATTTTAAAATATTTAATATATTGTAAAGTCTCGGGATGATATATTCCCTTCAACACTTGGTGTTGCGTTTCATACATGATATCAAATACAATGTTCTTACATTAGAATTTCAGGTCGTTACAAGTCTCATGAGGAAAAATAGATTGGTTATTTGGCATATTCTGTACCCATTTTTGTATGATGTATTAGCATGAGTCGTCAACGGTAATCTTAAGAAGTCCAGCATTAGTCATTCCGTCATTATAAAATCGGTTATTTACATCCATGTGACTATTTATATAGTTATGTTATCTATTTATAAGTTTTAAGATCATGTGATTATTTATATGCCATTATTTTATTATCATGTATTTCTAATGTATTATTAATACCTTATTTATTATATAATAGCTTCCATTGTACACATTACCTTATTAAGCATCTAACCTCACCCTTTAATCATGTTTCCCTTCCCCAATATTCCTAGAAGTGTACAGTGATTTATATGAAAGGATATGATAGAGGGAAAAATAATTTTCTCAAATAAAATACTATTTTTTATTTTATGATTTCAAATTTAATGAGATATTAAAGAATGTATATTGTTTTCCAAGACTACTAAACTATTTGATCCCTTGGTATTTGATCACTTATTTCTAGTTCCAATGTATTAAACTAACCACTGTCTATGGGATACTAGAGTTGGGGTTGTTATATTTTTCACCTGAAATAAACATAGGGATGTTATAGTACATTTATTTACTTATATGTTTATAAAATATGAGTTCATGGTAAGTTTATTATAATAATTTTAACTATCAACCAAGAATTTACCCATATGTTTTATATAATGAAACAATAGTGATAATGATAGATGATGTGGGTGATGATTTATACCTTAACATATTAAAATTTTACTACCATAGAATTATATAATGTTAGAGCATATCATACCAAATGATTCTATTTATAAAAATTCCATACAATTCATCCCAATCATATACTATGATTAGTTATGGAAATGTTATGAAATTTATATTCATGTCATATGAAAAACCTAAATCAAACGATATGATATAGAGTAACACATCATATGTGTTTAAAGATTTAGGGCATAAATATTTTAGGTTCACCATACCAAAATGGTGAAACTAAAATAAGAAATCATAATTTAATTGGCATGGTGGATAGTATTCTTAGTAACTCTAAGTTTCCAAAATTTATGTTGATTGAATCACTTAAAAAAATATGAATTTTAAATCAGTTTCCAATAATATTTGTTTTAAAAACACCTTTTAAATTATTTAGGGGTTAGAAAACTAGTTTGTGACACATACATGTTTGGGGATACCCTCCATAAGTGATAATTTTATCCTATAATAAAATAAGTTGTATCCTAGGACCATTAGTGATTAATTAATTATGGAATCAAGAAATAAAAATTTTCTTCAAAATAACCTTATTATTAGGAGTAGGCTAATAAGAATTTTTTTGATAAAGGTCATTTATAAGATCATCCCTCAACCTTAAGTGATAATTGATAATTCCTCATAACACTCTTCATTTATCAATTGTAATTCAATTAAATATCATTTCATTAACAATTGATAATAATTATATGTATGAGTTGGTTCAATAATCATAAACTCTTAAACAACCTATTAAACCATAACTTCCATAAGAAAATAATGGTAAAACATTAATAGAATATAGTGATGATAAATTCAACAATTTATAATGAATATATAGTGTATCTATGAGAATATAAACACAATATTGGAGATAAAAAATGTCTTAAAAATTTTAAAATTCCATGAGTTGTAAAGAGTCAAAAAAACTGATATTATGTCACGATTAAGGAGGTAAATTTCAGTAAGAGTGATGAATATTGATACCTTGTTAGGTTTCTTATTTTTTTTTAAACCTATTATATTTAAATGGATTTTTAAAACCAAGAAAAATTAACTATGCAACTTTTAGAGATATAAGGCCAGACTAGTTATTAAAGGATTCACTTAAGAGGAAGAAATTGACTATACTGATGCATTTTTTATTCTATCTAAAAAGGATTCCTTATGAATTGTATTGGAATTAGTTTTTGCCTTCTAAGGTTCTAATGACACTTTTTCAATGTAGTTTAAGCTACTAGAAACCACATTTCCCAATATCAACAATGCATGAAACCTAAACCATGTATAAACATAAAATGAAGAAACAATGTACCTTACACCAATGATAACCACTTCCATCTTTTTTCATTAGTAACTTGATGGATATATATTTTATAAATCCATCAGAATCCCTCATCCATGGAGTATCCATGAGCTGACATGAATCACTCTATACTCAGGTGGTATTCTCCTTCACCCATGATATGTTAGTATCTCAATAGTTAAGGATGCATAATTAAAAGATAGATTTAGGGAGAGGGTTAATTCGTTGGGAGTAAGGGAGGATTGTATGGGAACCATTTCATGGTGACTACCTCCTTAAATAGCCTTTGGGGACACTCCTTGACTGATCATGCATTAAATCATTTAAAATAAAACTTCTTGTGAATGT
Organism: Viscum album; assembly: GCA_963277665.1. NCBI lineage: Eukaryota > Viridiplantae > Streptophyta > Magnoliopsida > Santalales > Viscaceae > Viscum > Viscum album. Next base: position 1,526,863,858 of record OY728120.1, on the reverse strand, counting down.
ATTATTTTTTCATGCATTTTTCATACAAATGAATGGTTAATTATCCCATACATTTCATCTTATGAAGAATATTATTAATGATATCTAACGAGTATGACATTATAATGTTATCCATTTGTCCTTAATATGCCTTTTTAATAATAGGATGTTACATGAATCATATATTAAAATCCATGCCTTATGATATCACGATGTCATACCATACAAAAATCCATGGAAGTTCCATACGACACAAACTCATAGATATATATATATCATATATTAAAATATATTACAAATTATTATATGTTTTTTTCTTTAGGGAATATCTATATTAATATCACACTTGCACTAAATCCATAGTCTTTGTTCCATTTCACTATATATTGTATCATATATAATAAATTATGAGACCATATCCAAAACTCCTTTTGGATATCTTGCAAAAAACTTTTGGAAAACTATAATTAATTTCAATATGTATCACATCGTATGAAATACCTTGTAAATATCCATTCAAAATTATTTTAGATAAACACTAAAACACATTTAGATAAAACTTTTGAGTAAAACTCAATCCTAATTCAATCAACTAGAAAGTGTAACCCCATGTAAATTTATATCATTGAAAGAAAATATAAATTCCTAAATCTATAAATATAAGTAAAGATTAGGTTATTTCAAATCATCAATACTACTCAAGATATAAATGGTTTTTTTGTGATCTCAATCAAACACATGTATCTATATACATGTGTCCACCAACTACTTCATAAGCAAGAATGGATTTTCATATGAACCCTTTACTCAAGATATAGAATAAATATGGGAAACATAGTATGTGAATCCCATATATATACTCATATATTTATGATTATTAAAGTATAGACTAACATAGTCGATGAATACATCACATGTCATTCACATTTATGGATGAGAATATCACATTACCTTTATTCAATAGATAATCACATCAAGTGTCTTATCATGGTATGGTCATATAATTCCACATTCTATCTCATTCAAGGGCCCAGATATTATACTCATCATATGAGAGGATAAATCCTATCCTATTTAAGCTTAAACTGATGAAATTATCAACCATATACCCAACCACCCCTAATTTTCTAAGCCTCATGGATTTTTTAAGAAAGATATCAATGTATTAAGGTTATCATTATAGGTATCTCACCAACCTCTAGTATTGGGGAAATAAAAATATGAAACATGCACCCTTAGAAATCCAAATACATATTGTATGACACTCCATGTTGTATACTTTGTGGTTCATCTAGTGAAAAAAACCTATTTTGTGCCTCATGATCATATTTTTTACCCCTATAATAAATCCTACCCATGTTAATCTTAACATTTCATCATAACCTATATTACTCCATAAATAAAATCAGTTGGGTGAAACTTAAATACATACCTTGAGAGGTTAATTATCATTTCACTTCATGAGTTTATGAATCCAACAAGAAAGAAATATAAATTAGTGATTATATTTTGTACAATATTATATATTTTATATACTTAAAATATTTAAAGAATACAAAAAAACTATATATAAGAACCCATATTATCATATCATATATGATAATATTCTATATCATCCTTATATTTTCTTTACTTTTAGAGTTTTTCAAAACTAATAACATCTATATATAATTACATCCACATCTATAAATGACCATCTGATAAAACATTTTCATTATACACTTTTAGTGAGTAACATATATGAAGAAATTAAATTTAAATAATGGTGATATTTAGGAACCATATTTCTAAAGTTTAAGTCTTTGAACATAGTATTCAAACCTATTAACTCCATAACCTCAATTTTTATAATGTTAATAATTTCTATTATCTATATAGAATTTTTCTAATTTTATTATTATCATTATTCTTGGAACCAGTTCCATCAAACTTGTTTCCTTGAAATATTTTGGTTACAATGTGTAATTTTATATCATTATTTACCAACACATCCTAATATATTTTAGGATATAAAATAAAATCATATGTTTTTACTAGAATACCCCTTTATTTTTTAAATTCAAAATTAAAAGTTCAAACCTTCTCACATTATCCCCTTAGACACTTTATTCTCTTCAGAATATCATGATGAGAAACAAAAACTCCTTTACATTTAGAAATAACACTTATTTTATTTTAGTGAAAAAATATAACCAATAAACTATTATATCCATGTCATATATTGTATTCAATGTGTATAGAATAATATAATGAATAGAATATTATATTCTCTAAAATATTAACTAAAGGTTGGTGAGATCACATCCCTTGTGTTCTAAAAAACATCTAGATAAACACTTTTATCCCTAAAAAATATTGTTATACTTTTCTCCTTTCTAAAAGAAATGTTATAGAATTTTATGAATCATAAATAAAATGTAACATCACATATTTTTTATAATAATTACTTATTAATAAAATAATTCTCTTATTATATAAGATAAATAATCTAAAAACACACATCCTTTATTGATATCCATTTGATCTTTATATATTCATGTATATTCAATACTTTATGAATCATCAACTCTTTTCTTCATCACTTGAATGGAATCTAAAAGTTTTATCAATTATTTCATTGATATATATTTACAAAATTTGTAAAATATACTTTTTATATCATATACCATTCAAAATAAAAAAAAAATTATAACATTGGTTCTTAACTTGAACTCTAAATGGAGTTTTATAAACCCCTTTAGGAATCCCCAAAAAAATCCATTATATATGGAACATTTTCTTCCCTTCTTGGTAACTCTAGGTTTTAATTACCAAGGATAAATATTGGAAAAAACTAATCTTGTTATTCATGACTAAACCTTTACCTAATTTTACTGCCAACACAGCACTATAACCTAGACATCACATGTCTAGTTTATCAATTCTCATCACTTTGAGAAATTTATTTAAACTTTTCATGATATTATGAAGTTTATCAGAACATTTACAAAATTAATATAGAATAAATTTTATATATTAAAAAATACTTTATAGGATATATCTATTCTCACTAATTCATTGGTGAACATAATAAAATTGTGTATATAAATAGAGAATAAATTTCCTAAGGTCATTTTGAATCTAATTCCTTTGAAACCATAGGTGGATTTATTTATGCTTATCATAAGTATTTAGGAACATATTACTCTAACACAAATTATTTTCATTCTTGGTTAAGAATCGTTCTTAGGTCTCTATACCAGTCTAAGTATTTTCTTACATTAAGCTTCCCCTTTCTAAAGATTAGTATCAAAATATTTCTCAATGATAATGATGATTTTTATATCTATAATTGAAGCTATTAAAAGAATAGTATCATTTTTTACAATAATTTAATAAGTGATTTTATTATATTCTCACACTAAAATGATGACCCCATTTTAACTCATCGTATCAGTTAGTGAGAAAAATTCATATTTCCTCATCAATTACTCTAATTATGAAGGTAAATAATTTGTGGTTGTATCTGGTAGGAAATCATGTCAATCATATAAAATAAAACTCTTGTATTTTTGATTTGATAACTCTTTGCACTAATCCATAATATGGATTCAATCAACTCTATTCCTATCAAATCATATTTTTTATGGTTTCCAAACTAAGTGTAACCCATATAATACAATAAAAACAAGTCACCTAATAGTTAGGGTCACCTCGTTACTTTTTTTCCTTATAAAAGATAATTCAAGGTCACCCAAATTTCACATTCCATATCTGTTTGGAAGATTGTGGTCTTAAAAAGTGCCTCTTAAAAAGAAATTTTACACTTAATATTTTAAGGGGATTTAATTAAATCATATTATCTCAAGTATTCCCTTTAAATTTACTCATTATTCTAATGATTTATTTTTGAATCCTTATTACTTCTACCAAATCAATATATTCAAACCAAATTGACATGTAACTCTTTACACAACTCATAGATTGTGTTGTTAATCCAAATTAAAATGCATATATATTTATACACATCCAAATACATCTCATGTATAAGGTACATTAAACCCTTTAATGTAAAGGATTAGAATCAAAAAAAATCAAAAATTCTCACAAGATTAATCTTTGAGTGAAAAATATTCAACACCCACTTTTATAACCAAGGTATAAGCCTCTAAGACAATGAGCAGTCTGACCCATAGTATCTATATCCAAGGATACTTTTCTCAATTTAGACTTCAATTCCATAAAAATTATATCACATAATTTTTATAAACTGTCATTAACTTCTTAATTGAAACTAAAAACCAAGTAAAAGTCAAGGTCAAGGTAGAATAAAACAAAATCAATTATCATACCTAGCATGTAACTCCTTATATTCATTTATGAAAATATATAAATTCGTTTAACACTTTAAACTAAATCATAAAAAATCATAATATAATCAATTTATAATTATGAATATTTCAAGAAATAATAAATGAATAATTTTAATATTTAAACATGGGATAAACTATTTATTAAAAATTCACAAATAAATCTAATTATAAAAACTTTTTAATTTATCCATATAATATGGGCATTCCATAATTAAATAAATATAAACACTTATATTTATCTTCGATATGAACTCTTTTATGTTATTCATTATACAAAATTTACTTAAATATATGATATTAAATGAAATATAAACATTTAATATTCCAAGTCTATTATGAAAACAATTTACATAATCCAAATATCTCATATTTGATATTATTTAAACTTTGGTAATATCAATTGTAAAAACCTTTTTTGATGTGGTTTAAATAATTTCTCTAATAAGTCCTTTTAATTTTAATAATTCAAATTAAATAATAATTATGAACAATTCATAATTTAAATATACAGTCCTTTATATTTTATTTTATTTTTTAATTTATAAACATTATACAACACAACCTTATAATTTCCATAAAAAAATTATAAATAAATTATAATTCATGAAATATAACTTGAAAGTTTTATTTTAATATTTACAATTAATATTGTTGAATATTTATTTAATAAATTATTCATAAAAAATTAATTAACTAATTATGAACATTTCATAATTAATTAAATTTAAAAAATTTTATAAATTATATAAATATCCCAAAATTCCTTTTTCGTAATTTTTAAATTATCTAAATCAATTCATAATTTTAATTTATAAAAATAAAACTTTTCTACTATATTATATTGTATGATATACCATATATCGTAACTTATGGTTGATAATCCATGGAATGAAAAATTCCTCATTGTTATCAATCATGTTTTATGATTAATATCCCCACATGAGACAACCATGGTGGTCTATGTGATAATAACACAACACATGTTAGTAATCACAATATATGATAAGAAGTTGTGTAAGAGTGACCAGTTCACATCAGCGTCCTATGTGATTATTCCCCCATGTGTTTCTTAATTACAATTTATGTTTGGTTGCGAAAATGATTTCCAAAAGTAGACAATTGTTGGTATATTCCAATAATACTTCAAAATGTGCATTGATATTGAGAGGATGGGATATCAGCTTATCCCTTAAAGGTTTGTGTTTCCTTTTCTAATTCTCTATTATAGATTTAATATGTATTCATGAAATACTTCCCATTAACAATATTGGTTACCTTTCTCATGAGAATGTTCAATTGATACCTTTCATTGAATGAACATCTATATATATCATAGGTTATTCACATTTACTCTAGTGGTTGGATAAACTTTGGTTTAAAGATACACAGTTAGGCACTCTGTAATTTATTATCATTTAAGTAGGTAGTTGGTGTTGTGGATTTGGGATCAATACCATGATGGGGGTTTTTTATGTATCCCTATAAATTCAATCAAAACCCATATAGTTCACTACCACTTAATGGGATCCATCGTGCCTTTTAAGGTCATGTGACAAAGACCAATTTGGTTCTTTTTAAGTTCATTCGACCATGATCAATAATATTCCTTTTATGTTCTTGTGATAAGGACCGCAAATGGGCCTTTTAATATTGTGTGGTAGGGACCACGGATTTCTTATAGTTTAAGTTCATATAATTAGTACCATGATATACCTTTCAATTTCATTAAAAAGGACCATGATGTCATATATTTTAAGTTCATATGATTAGGATCTGTTTTGAGTAGTTTAACATCATTTGAAAAGGAGTGAAATACGAAAGGGACCTAACAATTGTTTCTGTGGGGTTCACACATGAGTGGAAATTCTAGTTAACCCTATTTTTTAGAAACCAAATAGGGTATCATATGGTTGGGGCTTAATATTGAGAGTAGGTCCATGTTTTTTTATGGCTTTTTGATAGGGCACAGGGATGAGATAATCAATAAATACATAGTTGAGGAATACACAAAGAAGGAGGATCATGATATTTATAAATTATTGATAGGTTAAAATTATGATATCTTCAATTAGTACATGGTAAAGTCTTACACCTAATTGGAGGCCTATGGTATTTATGTCTCATTGATAGGTCACATGGATTTAATCATCAATCAGGACATGGGTGGGGCTTAAAACTAATAGGAGTTCTATATATATGTGCATCCACCTATTATATATTGGGAAATAAATAGGGAAGTAAGACTGTAATCATGGTGATATGACCTAATGAATAATATTTGGGACTTATACTAGATCATAACCTATAGAGGAGGCCTTGATGGAATAGTAATTATAGGTTTTAAACCATGGAAGAAAGAGTCTGAAAAGGTAATTTGGATTAATTCAACCTAGGTATATTACTTTAAAAAAATAATGGATGTAAAGGAGGATAGGGTATTAAAAATTGGTATCCTTCACAAATTAACTAACCATGGGTCAAATATTTCATGATAATGGGCCATTGGAAAAGGTTTAAAATCTAATTTAGAAATCCTAAATTTTATATAAGATTAGAGTTCTATGAGAGTGGGTAGGGTTCTCCAAAATTTTGTAGTTTAAAGGCTACTTCTTGAAAAAAAATACATGAATATACTTATATGAAGAAACAACATGGGTTCCCTTTATAAAGGATCTCACATGAGAGACATCGTAATTATTTTACATAATTGAGTCATTATGGAATAGAATTTATGTAAGATACTTCCCCATTTTCTCACTTGAATTCAAAATATATTTGAGGGGTTCCTCAAAGATCTATAAAGAAAGAGATTTGTAGGGAAAGATATTTAAAAATGGTGTTACTTACCTTGAACTTCATATTGAGGAAGAAATCACTCTTACCTAAAATTATGTTCCTAAGGTATTTATAGGCTAGTTTCATAACCATTACTACAAAATTAGCAGAACATTCACCAAAAACATGGTTTGAGTCACCTAGAGATTCCATTTTAGAGCCATAAACTATACCGAAACATAAATGTTTTAATTATTTCATGACGAGGGATTTAATATGATGTAGTGAATTATTTATTTTTATTAAACCACAAATATCTTCAATTTAATCTTGTTCCATCGTGAAGATGACCACCTTAATATAATGTGATCACAAAGCATCAACCAGTTCAATCTTACAAGACCACAAATTGTGTCTTCCATGGATCCATAAAGAGACTCCTAGGTTATAATAATTGTATATGTCCATGAACAATTTTTAATAATACCTCACAAATAAAGTTCCTTCTACAAACAAATAGATTACTTCACGGTGAAAATTTCTCCTCCTCTACTTTTCATACCTTATGATCTTATTCAAAGTTTTTATTAAATTTTTCAAGTGTCAACACCCCCTAAAAATTAAATATGATAATAATAAATAATATCTAATTTTTAGGAAAACAATGTGGCCCACATAATGTCTACGCGGTTATCAAAGATCCCCATACCTATATATAGGTTGGGAAAAATAAAAACTATTTGGTATCATTGAAGTTTCTTTTGGTAATAAACGATTCTCTTTCTTTTCACTTTGTGGATGAGTTTTTCAATTAATGAAAATCTCTATAAAAAATAAATATTCAAATATTCAATTATTAAGGTATATTCATAACTTCTATTTGCATGTTTTTTTCAAACCATACATGTAAATTCAATTTGAACATTAGGTTTTTATAAAGCACAGACCCCATATTGTTTCTATGAGGAAATGATGAGTTTCCCAAAAAAAATTGATTTCTTACATCTAACTTTATATAAGATCTGAAAGACTTATCATAATTTATAAAACCTTTATAGAAATAAATCTAGAATAAACTACCAGGACTACCATTTTGAGGTGAATAGATGTGATCAATAGTTTCAAATATTGTCAATGTCGATGTATCAACATGAGGTATTTGATTATTTTCGATCTGATGGGGGTGGGTATTCTGTATTATTGAGAATAAAAGAGGCTATCCATTTTTTATTTAGGTTATTGAGTGATGATCAGATTACAAAACCTTAACCAATAGATAACCATCCATCTCATTGGATAAACCACCATTGTGAGCTCACTCGATCCAATTTTTCTTTAGTTGGGTGATTCATTAAAGAGGTAGATCATTCATAAGGGTATAGTCTCAGATATACTTCATTAACCTTTTAAATGTAACTTGAAATACAAATATATAAATTCATAACTATACATCAATCCTATGTTATCCCTTATCTAACCAACGACTAATATGAAACTCCATTTGGGTCCACCCAGAAGGAATTTTTGGCATAGACTAAGGATAGACATTTTGGTTGCATCAAATCTACATAGAATTAAATGGATAATTTAATATGGTGGGTTTATTTTAAGTATTCATGTTATCATAATAATTATCCGATCACAACAATAAGGTCATCCAACACCTAATTTATAGATGGATCTTATATATGAACATGTTCCACATGAGGCATAGAGTGGTCAGGATAAGCCTCTAGGTTATACACATGATCAGAGGGGCTCTAATTTTAGAATATATGTACAATGAGTTCATCCATTCACATTCTATGTGGGATAACATGTAAAGGAATACTCTCATAAATAAATTATTTTAGTTGACAAGGAACTCCATGGACCAGCATCTTCTCCCATGGGTTAACATCCCCTTTGTCATATATTAAAAACTCTTCATCATGTAAAATGGTTGAGAACCATTGATAAGAAGTCCTTAGAGATTTCCAACCTAGAAAACTCATAGAATAACCAATTATTATTGGGAAAAACTAGAGGATGGTTAGTATTTTGAGTAGTGTTGGGAGCTCACTCCTAGAGCCAACACCATGGTCTACCTTATAGATTTACTTTCAATGTTCATCATCATCGATCTCTTGTTAGTACATGAGTCATGTAGTGGGGTCAAGACCAATAAATTTTCTATGGTGGTATAGTTAGAAATTGGAAGATAGATCAATCTAGTAGTGTTAATTCTATCTAAGTCATACTACCTTCTTGGGTATATCAGTAGGGGAAGACACCATTCATACTAATTGGGCCTTCCAAGTACATTGGGGATGGATCATAGAATATATGGGTGGTTATAAATTCATAAAAAATAATATAATACTAAATTATTAATTTTTTTAATATATTCATAGCATTAGTGTAGTTAAGCCCCTCTCACTTGAATACTAGGATGTGTGCAACATGCTGAATTTCCACAATCTAACTATATTCATGACATATATAACCCCAATCAAAAGGATCATCGATAATGTAACTAAAATCAATTAATAACATTTGTTTTTTATCTCCTTGAGATATAGTGTGTTGGTGGCTAGGATTAATGGGGAAACCATATGTGATGAATGTTCCCCCTACCGTTTCAGTGTATTATTCCACTACATGCAGAAGAAGTTCCACACTACACCTAAAAGCATTTAGTCTTAGAAACATCATATGGTTGCATGTAAAATTTGTATAATGATCACATAGGATAAATAGGCATAGAAGAAACATTTCTACAATATAGAAATTCCATCAAGTTATCGACTAGATATACTAAGACTTGGATTAGATCATATACTAATTGAAAAATAGAAGATTCAATGTCCCATGTCAATAGTCCACCAATAAATGAAGCTGAAGAAGAAATATAGTTACCAGTAGAGGTAGGGATACCCCATAATAGGACCATGTTGAAAAAATATTTGGTGACTCATATTTCTGGGAAACAGTTAAGAAGACATGACCATTATTCCTCAATGGGTATGGTGGATCTTTTACTGGTCATCTCTACTAATTATTAATTTCTATAATCCTAGAGTGAGTGAGATTCCTAGAGGATCACATTGTGTATAAAATATATCTAATATTCCATCAGTGTGGATGAATTTATTCTAATGAAGTTTGATTAGGTCACTGGACCCTTCAATATCTCCTATAAGAATAATATTGATGAGTTGGAATATTATATTTGGGATATTGAAGCTAGGATTCTCTAGTTAAATGGTCAAACCTTTAATAAAAAATAAGTAATTAAAATTATGGAAATTGAGTCAGGAAGTGATGAGGATGGGGGTGATGAAAATAATGGTGAGAATAGAGAAAATGAAGAAATCCCTTTGAAAGTAATTGACACAATAGATAAGAATGAGGTTAGTAAAATCTATACCCTATAATGGGTAAATCTCATTCCCATTTTTACTTCACAGGTTATCACTGATATCAATATTGATTTATTCTTTAATATTTATGGGGGTGTGTAAGTGTTTGGTCACCCATTATATCTCTAGAGTATTTAAATGGAGGAATACTGGTCAACCTAAATGCATAATTAAGCTACTGAGTCAAAGAAGAATCTTCCCTACCTAGATGGAAAAACTTTTGAGTGGTGGCCTATGACCCTCTAGGAGTGTTCCCAGTGCTTCCATTAATGGTTCCTCCCATAGAGATATCTTTGAAATAAATCATATGTGAGAACATGCGGTGTTATTGGAGCTCTATTAACACCCAAGGCTAGTGGGTAAATGTTACACCAACACACTTATTTCACAATTCTCCTTTATAATTTCACAAAAATCCATCAACTTGCTCAGACATTTATCCAAGATTCACAGTTTTAGGGATGTTGTCTACCCATGAGAACATGAATTCCTCACACCCAGAAAGGACATCCACTAAAAAACCAACTAGATAAACTGAAGAATAACCATAATAAAATCTTTAATTGAATGTGTCAGCCAACATTTATACTAATTTAGGATCACTGGATGACCTCATAGATTTCAAAAACCTAGTCAACTATAATGAATCAAAGGTTTTTGCATTTATTGAATCTCTATAGTAAGGTTAACTACTTTGAAATCTATACATAATTTATTAGTTGCACTAATTAAATTAAAATTTTATGTAGAATAATTAATAGTTCCATAAAGTATATGTTTGGACCAAATACACCCACTATGACTATAGTTACATTGGAGGGTGAAGTTCTCTTGGAGGTGGACCCATCATCCCTAATTATTTTACAATAACAATCATGATAATTACCTTATATTGAACCTTCAAATGGATGTAAAATTGTTGAAAAAACAATTCCCAAGTGAGTGAGGGTGGGTATCCACATTCTTCTAGTTAGTCATATTTCATTTATACCATCGTACAAATTGTGGATTTGAATTCTGAAATCCCTACCTCAGACCATGAAAGTATATCTCCCATTCTTAATAGGTTTAATTTATAGAGAATATTTATTTATTAGGTAGCTTTTTTCCCAATAATTACTTCTCTAGGATAGGTTTCACTGTGAAAAAATATATTAATTATTTCCAATTAATCATATTTTTATATGAGAATAAGATGTAAAATTTTTGTATAATAACTTCTAATAATGCTAGGAACCAAGTTAGAAAAGATCAACTAAGTATATATTTGAGTGGGTTTACACTAGATACTAGGTATACCTCTTGGTGATATAAATAGTTTCTCAAATTATACACTATTAAAATCATTAAAGGAAGTTCTTAACAATATCAAAATACCATGTCTCAGTATCCAAAATTGTCCTTATAAGATAATATATATAATTCTTATCACTTGTATCATTCTTCTAGGTAAGGAGGGTGCCAAGAGATCATTACAAGGTTACCACATAAAGGATAATGGGTTTTATTTCTATGAGCTTCATCAGGACCGGTGGGTGCAGAAGGTAGTGTTTGAGATCATCGAAGTATCTCTAAAAATCATCATTATAATGATAGGTAAACCCTTTATTTATCAACTTCTTTAAGGGAAAACATGAGATGAAAATTTTAGATATCAAGTGTCTGATGTGAGTGTTATTATCCAAGATTCCTCTCAATTTCATATAGTTTTTAGGGGATTTAACATAAAGTATTTCCTTTTCCTTTTTAGGGTTAACAACAATACTTTTATATAATATCATGAATCTAAGGAATTTTATCAATGTTACCTTGAAAACACATTTCTATATATTAATATTCAAGTTGTGTTAGCACAATTTGTATAAAATTACCTCAATATTGGTTAGGTGATCATAACATTGCTGATATTTTACCATTATATCATCCATGTATAATTTTATGGTCTTCCTAGAAAGAATATAAAACATGGTTCATGGAATATTGGTTGGTGGAACTAGTATTATTTAATTAAAAGGGAATCACTTGGTAATAGTATATCCCTTGGGGTTCCCTAAAGGTAGTGGGCAATTCATATTCCAGAGCCATTTAGAATTGGTTTTATCCTGAGTACTCATCCATGAATGAAAGGGATTGTAAACTAGTTTTGGTATCAATCAATATTTTCATGATTGGGATAGGGAAGTAAACCTTTGGGAAGTAATGGTTGAGATCCTTGAAGTCAAAATAGATCTATATTTTATCATTAATTTTATTTATGGGGATATTATTGGCCATCCATTTCAAGTATTGAACTTCCAAAATGGAGTTATTTATGATCATTTTATCAGCATCAGTATCCACCTTGGTATCATGGGTCAGATGTATTCCCTTTGTTGCATGGTTGTAGTTGTACTGGTTTACTAGAAGACCCAAATTATAGGTATCCACTTGAGGATATTATCCAAGTAACTCCTTATAATATCATAAAAATGAATTTTGGTGTTTCTTAAGGAAATGTAATTCTATAATTCTTTAGGATTTATAGTGACACTGATCAACATAGACTGAGGATCTTCCTACATGCCTAGATTCACCTACCTCGGTTCATCAGTGATGGTTGATACACATTCCTCAAACCTCATAATATAATCCTTTATACTTCCTCATCCCCTTGAACATTATCAAGAGAAGAAAATGAACTGGAACCTTGATATCTAGGAGAATATATAGGGACATAATTATTTCCAATGGGATCACATCCTTCTATGGAATGGTTGGGTTCTTCTAGTGTATAAAATATTATTAGAATGTAGAAAAATGTGTATAATCCCCATTTTATTTTTTTAGGGTTCATATCCAATTGATTGAAGATCCATTATTGTGTTAACTATATATTCATCAAACCTGCATTCAAGTGGAGGTTCTTAGAACAAAGATTAATTCACATGGATTTCATGGAGATCTCTTCCCCTATTAGTAGGGGGGGTTTTATAGAGATGTGTGGATAGTTTTCATATGATAGGAAAGTAATTAGAGGGTTTATTTCATTGGTCAATATGACCTAATGGTTTCCCAAATCACAATTTATCTCCTTGATTTTTTTTATGGGTACCATAAAATCTTTTTCAAGTTCACTCTAAAGAATGATAGTGTGACTTCTAGGCCATTAGGGGAAGAAATGTTTGTGGTTTTATTTACTAGTAGTTATTTATGTAACATACCAAACATAAACACCCCATAATTACATATTTTAGATAAATATTTCATCACTTACATCCCCAAGACCTTTAGGTTTAGAGTTTTAGAGGACCAAGAATCCCATTATATTACAAATTCCATACTTCCACAAAGTGTACATTTTTTTCAAAAAATCAAGTTTTTAAAATGATACACTTGATTATTTCTAGAAAAAATATATATATTTACCTAGAAATTTGACTTCATCATTATTCCTAATCATCCATAAACATTTTAAAATCATTTGAAAATGTTGTATGAGCATATAAATCTTAATAAGGGATATAAAAGGAAATAAAACTCCTCGGGCCATTAAAATACATGGAAACTTATGAAATACTTTTTACTTTAAATAATAGACTTTGACCTTATATAAACTAATATTCTCTCGTGAAATAAACTTATTTACTCAAATAATTCCATAAAACAAACCCATAATAAATCATATATTCAATAGATCAATCATGAAGGTTTTATGGGGAAACGTGAAATTCATTAAAAATAATTTCCTTGTAAAACAAACTTTTAACTTTTAAAAGATAAAAAAACATATCATAAATAATTAATTCAACTTATTATATCAATTTATTCAAATATTTACATTAAAAATCATTTTAAAGCATATATTATCCATAAATTATTTATGGGACATCATATTCATTATCAACCTTAAAATCACTCTTGCAATGGAATAACCTATTTGGTTACTTTAAATATATCTTCTCTGGAGAATGAATCATTATCCAATGTATATAAGGGATATATACCAGGACCACCCATAATTATATATAATATAAAATAACCATATCATTAATAAAAGACACAAAATATTTCATTTCACTAAAAAAATATCATAAGAATTTATATTTCAACACATAAGAAGAATCGTTTTTAGTTAACCCATAAAAAGAAAATTAATTTAAAATATTGGGTTAACCCATTCCATATTAATAGAAAAATTAATGAGACAAATATTTTATTGATAAATATCAATATTAATATGAGAAAGTAAATTCTTTTAAATCATTGGAGAAATAGTTAAGAAAAATACTTCAAACATTTTGAAGTAAAGGTTTAAAATAAAATCCATTTATCTTAAGTCCTGGATCACTTCAAACATCCTATAACTTCCTGAATAATTAAATTATTTATTTATTTAATTTTTCTAGAAACTTTTTCATTATTATTATTAATTTTTATTCATTTATCGTCTTGTATTATATATTTGTTGGATTGATTTTTCTTGCATTGGATATTTTGGGATTGTCTGATCTACTATTCCAAAATAGATTCTGTGTAAAGGTAATGGTAAAAGATATTTATACAATGTTTTCATTTACTATATAAGTTTCAATTTATATATTTTATGTTATTCCAGAAGTAAATTGGTTCAATAGATTCATAGAAAGTAACAATTTTAGAAAATATTCCATGGTAATCTTATTTTAAACACTTGAAAATATCTTCTATTTTTTAGTTTTAATATAATTATTATCATGTATATTTTATCATTATAGAATAATTAATAAAACATTATTTAATTATTAATTCTATATTCAATAATTAAATCCATTTTTAATAATATCTATAAAAGTGTTAATTTTAAAATAATACATCATCATTCACTTAGGTAGAATAAAACCACCATAGGTGCATCATGTTTTCTAAAATATTTTTAAAGAAAATAAAGAATAAAAAATATTTTATTTTTATAAAAACATTTTATAATAATTATAATGTTATTAAAAAATAATTTTTAATGTTTACCCATATTATAGAGAGGTTAATAGGATAATATAAAAGAAAATACTTGTAATTTGAAACTCATACTTTGATGTAGTAACAACTTGTGAAAAGTGTTTTATGAGAGGAAAATGAGTGATGTATCATAAATAATGGATAAAAAGGGTTTTAATAACATGGATATAGGTTAAGGATATAAAAATAAGATAAGTTTTTTTAAAAAATTAAAATAAAATATTATTAAATAAGGAAGAAAAGATTTAGTTTGGAACTCTTACCTTGTTTTTTGAACCACCTTCTTTATATTGAATCTTAAGCCTTCAAAGAAGGTACATTTTACATAGACCAAAGAATTTGGAATTTGGAAAGGAAAGTTTAGATAGGGATAAGGGTATATTATTGAGAGAAAATAAAACTTTATATGTGATTTGGAAAAGGTTTAATGAGTCCCCTTTTATAAACAAGATTCAGCGGCATTTCTGTAAACAATTAATTATTAAGGGTCGTGAATGTAATTTTCAAATGGAAAGTGGTTCATAAATAGACAATAGGTAATATATTGGACCATTTATCATCCCCTCATGATTCAATATAAGGTTTTATAAATTTATTAATAATTTATAATAAAAAATATCATTTATATAGATGTCCCATGTTAATTTTGTAATTTAAGTTTAAAAATATCTAAAAATATATAAAATTAAAGTTTAATATTTATATAATTATATATTTTTAATAATTATACATAAAATTAATTCAATAACTTAATTCATCAAAACATTATCACTTTAAATATTTTAGACCACTATTTTTTTACTTTTCTTCTACTAGCACAAGCGTTGCATCGCACTGTGTAAGCATTTTAGATAATTATCTTGTAATTTAATTTAAAAAATAAATTATTAACATAAATATAATTAATTATTTATAATTATTATCATATGAAATTATTCATAGTATATTTTTATTCTCATTATTATCATGATAACATTATTATTATTATAATTTTGATGTTATTTACCTTTCTTATACACTAGGTAAGCATTTGGATAATTAATAATTATATAATTTTAAAATTCATGAATATATATCAACATCATTGATTAATCATCATATTTATCTCTAAAATCGATCATGGTCTTATCTATTCATAAATATTATCTCAAAGAAACCAATTTTTATATTTTCAATGTTGTCTAGGAACTACATCTACATCGATAATTATTTTCATATTTATCATGACATAAAAAATAAGTTATATTAATTAAATAATATTTATGTGATATTTTGATTATATTATCATGTAATAAATGTTACATGTATTTATATAGTTTTCTATATCATTTTAGTTATAGATATAATAATAAGAAGTTTATTTCCACTTAAACTTGAATTGTTATTTTAAAAGGAATTTTGAATTAAAAATTATTAATCAACTTTATAACCACATTAAATTCAAACATTGACTTTAAAAACCATTCATTTAAAAAATTTAAAAAATATTTAAATAGAAATATAATTTATAATATTTTAACATGATTTTTAATCAAAAATATTGATTATACATTACAGTTATTACTTACTATCACATCTTGTTTTTTATAAAATTTTAAAAAATTAATTTTCATCTATTATTGAAATTATTATTTGAAATATATTATTAATTCTATTAAAATACATATATAACTATTAGATATTATATTTTAAACTATAACACATGCGATGTTATGTATATTTTTATTAAAATAATAGATATTTCATTTTAAACCAAAAAATCACATTATTATTTCATATCATACCATAAAATTTTTATATGATATTAAAAATATCAAATATCATTATGAATTAATAAAATTAATTAAAATATTCTTATATAAAAAACATTATAATAAATTAGATAACATAACAAATATTATATAACCTTTGATTAGATCACTTATTATGCTAATGAATAATTATTTTTTACAGATATTTATAAGAAATATAATGACATGTTATATATATTAGGACACCCATAAATATTATTTAAAAATATTTTGTTACTGTATTCTTTCACTTTAAATAAATTTTATCCTTAAAATTTTTACTCATTTTTAAACAAGTAGGGATACTTTTCTTTCAGTTATTCTTCTAGTTCCCATGTTACTTATCTAACCATATAATTTTCCCATAACACTTTAAGTAAATAGGTTGCCTTATTTCACAACAATTTTTCTCTATGATCAAGAATATTAACTAATTTTATCTCATAAGAAATATTTTTCTCTAGTTTCACCACTTTAGGGATAAATATATGAGAATAACTAGGTATGTATTTCCTTAATAAAGATATATGAAACACATTATGTACCTGATATAAACATAAAGGTATGGATACTCAATAATACATTGATCCCACTTTCTCTAAGATTTCATATAGAATAATAAATCATGGGCATGATTTTGCTTTCTTACCAAAATGAAACACACCTTTAATTGGAGATATTTTAAGGAAAACATGATCTCCTACATCAAATGAAATATTTTTCTTTAATTATATATATACATTTCTTCCAACTTTTTACTACCTTTATATAACATTAAATCAATTTCATTTTTTAAACCATCTCATTCACCCATTCTGAGCCCAACTACTTACTTTCCCCAACTTCATCCCAACAATATAGGGTTCAACATCACTTTCTATATAATTATTCAAAAGTGTGTATAGGTATACTTGAATGAAAACATTTATTATAATAACATTTAAGTAATAAAAAGTTTCAATACTAACCTCCTTGATAATCTAATGAACACGCATGAACCATATCCTCAAAAGTATAAATTTTTTTTTCTAATTGTATATTAGTCTAATGATGAAAATATTTACTAAAACTTAATTCAGTAACTAATGACTTCTAAATTCCTTTAAAAAAAATTGGATTTAAACCTTGTATAACAATTAGATACAATAGAAATAATAATTTCATGTAATTTTACTATCAATTTATGATAGAATCAATAAATATTATCTAAATAAATATTATCTTGAATGGGAATAAAATGTATGGATTTAATATTAAATAATAACCCATATCAAATTACTACCTTGATATGTATTTGTAAATCCCATAATTAAATCCATGGATACATGTTATAATTTCCATTCTATAATTGACAATGACTAAAGAATTACTTTTGGTTATAGTTTTTTTCCTTTAACTAATTTAAAAATACAAAATTTCAAGGTAAAATCCCCAATATATTTCTTCATTCAATCACACCAAAAATATTCCAAAATATGTCAACACATAATTTTATTCCTTAGATAAATAGAATATGAAGAGTTGTGTGCCTCACACAATAATACCCTTTTCAACTAAGATCCATTCAGTATACATAAGTTCTTCCCAAATCTTATGACACCTTTCTCATAAATATTATACTCACATAACATTCTATAATTTATCAATTTTATATTCTAATGTAATCTATGATATTCTTTAATGTCATATTTTATTCTTTCCAGTAATGATGATTTTAGTATTACTTTTTCCAAAAAAATAGGTTTCCACCTTTATAATTTCCAATCCAATTTTCATTAAATCATTAACTAATGGATTATACTCCAAATGTGAAATGGTTAATAATTAATTGACTTTCAACTCAAATAATACAATACCTTTTTTTACCTAGATGACAATGAATCATACAATCATAATCTTTTATCAATTCCAACCACTACCTTTGCCTCGTGTTCAATTATTTTTTAGTGAATATATAATTTAAACTTTTATGATTCAAATATATATCACATTTATCCCTATATAAATAATTATTCCATATTTATAAATAAAAAATTATCACTATATGTTTAAGGTCATGCATTGGATAATTTTTCTCATGCGGTTTTAACTGTCATGATGCATATTCTATTACCCAATCATTTTGCATCAAAACACAACCAAGGACCTTTGATGAATAATATATATAAAAAAATTCCCCATTTCTTAATGGAAAGGATAATACTGTTGCATTAACCAATATTATTTTTAATTCCTAAAAACATTTCCCATAATCCTTTATCAAAATGAATTTTATAAAACACTCATTTTATTTCCATGTATGAGATATTTCAATTTTATAAATTCCCCTTTCCTCTTTTTTGATATTATATAATATGGGTTGTGGAGAGGATAGTTTTTAGAAACTAAGGGTCTTGGAATTTAAGGTGGAAGATTTGAGGAGTACATCACCATAAGGTAGTTAGAAAATGGTCATTGGTTAGAAGGTGGGGTTCCAATGGGTCTTCATTTTCTACAGACCCCACTAGCCAACTAGTGAGTCCCATTGGGTAGTTGGTGTGCCCAATATGTGGCTAAAATTAATACACCACATGTTCATTTAATGACACACTATTTTTACCCACTTTAACTCTAAAATTAGAACCCCATGGACTTAATCCAAATCTTAAAGCTCCTCTCTTTAATCTTGGAACTCCCATTCATCTCCCCTTGACTCTCCTTTTTTGGAATGATCAGTCAACACTTAATTGGTGAGTTATTATTAGATTTATACTGAATTATTAATCCTTCTTATGATATGAGCATGAATCTATGATGAATATGTGTTTTCTATCATGAACTAATGATGAATTATCCCTCTCTCTGTAGATTGATAGTTAATCTAGTGTGTTGATAATGTTTTACGATAAAATAGATAACTACCAGTGAAAAGATATGTTCAATGGGTATGTTTTATTGAATCATATTCATATAACTCTTATTTATAGTGTATTCACAATGTAACATTAATATGTTGATGATATCTTGGAATATTTTTGGGGGATTCAATGTATCAATGACAACCCCTTTGATCAGAGTTTGAATTCTCAATAATAGTGATATTTCTAGGTAATTATTTTTATAATTATAATCATGATACCTTCTCCTTATTTAATATAATATTTAATATATTTTTCTTTAATGTATTGATGATATATTGATTATTTTTTCTATAACCAAGGCTATCTTTTATAATTATAGAGGAATTCATTATTCATTCTTGATTCAATAATGAGTCTAATAAATTAGGAACCCCTCCTTTGAAATATGTAAGATCCTTCCTTTTATAAGGTAAGATACATTAATTTTTTATTCTTGGTTTAGACCCTGGTAATAGACCTTTTTACCTTTGTGGGATTTCTACTACAAAATGGAGAGGTGTCTGTGTGTGTAGACAGTTTTACAGAGTAAATTTAGAAATTACTATGTAAATTATCATTTTACATTGTAAATTTCATGGGGTAAACCATGTGAAGTGGGAAACACATTTACACTGTAAGTTATAAAATTATGGTGTAAATAGGGAGTTTATGACATAAAACCTTTAATTACACTATAAATGTGGTGGATAAGGTGAAATTTCCCTTTTTACCTAAAATGATTTAAACCTAAAAATCCTCCATCCTCTTCATTTTACACAAAATAGTACTATAGTGGAGATATAGATAGAGATCATATCCTCTCTCACCAATACAATAATATTACTCCTTTATACGGTATCTAATTTGATCGCCATCGGTCACGTTGGATCTTTATTGGTAAGATCTTCAGTCCTCCTGATTTTTTTTCTTCGATTGCCTTTCTATATGGAATGCTAAATCTGTGCAAGATAATATTTCCTATTTTTAGGGTGTTCATATATTTCTTCAATTTATCCCATTCTAGATTGAATTAGAAGAAAATATTGGATGCAGAGTCTACTACCAAGATATGATAGGTGGTCTCATGATTTTCCATTAAAGTATAATTGTATATATATTATGATGTTGTGTTATGTGCCAGACTTCTTGAGCATCACCTCCTAAAATAATTTTTCCTTAAATTAAATGTGTGGACCTAGGTTATATATCCCATAATCATCGATGATGGTTTATAACCCCAAGTATAACTTCCCTTTTGGGCATATTGCTAAAATATATTAAACATCCATGAGTTGCTTATAATTTTGGTTTACCTTTAGAGGTGTGTTCATGCACCTTATAATTTGGAGGTTATAATTAATTAAATGAAATGGATTAATTAAATATAATTGATGGATTGATACCTTTCTAAGAATTATAATACTAGGCTATGTATTTGAATAACCTTCTTAGGTGACTTTTTTCCTTTAAATGAAATATACATAATGAATTAAATGTATTGTGAAATGGTATGGTTATATTGTAATCACATGACCATTCATTATGATATACCAAGGGTGATACATGGTTTCTAACTCATAAAACCATGGATGGACTCATTGATATTGTTTATTTTAAATGAATTAATAACTGGATTATATCATGTCATGGGCGATACATGAGTTCTCATATGAACATCGTGGATGGGGACACCTGATGGGTGGATTTATAATATTCCATGAGTAAAACATGGGTTCCCTACATTTAATTCCAAGGATGGAATCATAGGGAAGATTAGTATATCACACCATGAGTGACACTTGGGTTTCCTATGTGGAATTATAAGGAAGGACTCAAAGGGAAATGACTTTATACCATACCTAGAGTGATACCTAGATTTCTATAAGGAATAACATATATGGGATTATAGGTTGATGGGTTCATACTAAACCTAGAGAAATACCTAGGTTCCTCATATAAAATTCCTTGGACGGGCTTAGGTTTCCGATTAATTAATTGATTAATTAATTTAAGAAATGAGTCTACAAAGTCAAAGAACATACTTGGATTTTCTCCATGATTTACCTAAATGATGTCCTTCCTTTATTCATTTTCTAAGTTGAAAATGTTGTGGGACATTTTCATCCCTTATACTAATATGATCCATGTGAATTCCTTGTATATAATCCAATTCCTGATCTCTTTTTATAAATTAAATCATAATTGGTAATGATTCATAGAAATTTCAGCTTAGGACAAAGCAGGTGGTATCGAACGAGTTTCATGTTCATAAATTATTCTGATATGTGATTTATATATTTCATTGAAATTTTATATTATTACCTACTCACTGATTATTTATATATTCATGGGATATATGGAATTATACCCCATTGGTTGTGTCATATTGAGTATATCTCACACCATGTTTGAGATATTGTTTGGGGCTCAGGAAGACTTCATGGATGCAGGTAGGGACAAGGGAAATAAGTATGCTATGGATGCTTGATTGTTTGTACTAGGATGGAGTATATGATTGGAGGACTAAGCATAGTCTCGTGATTCTATTAGAGATATCTTTTTATCTTTTTCCATTTTTTATAACAAGTTAGTTATGCTTACTACTTTGTTTCCCATGTATTCCATTTTAATAAAGCATGATATGGTCATGATTTTATATATGATATTAGATCTGGTTTTGTTTATAGTTTATGACATTATACTTTTGATTATTTTATCTAGATGATTTACTTGTTCCACTATTTATTTTTATTATTATACAGTTGTGTTACATGCTGATCAAGAGAGTATAGTATCCCCACCATATTATTATAGACCCTTTCTACTAGTTAGAAACCTCTGGTATACAAGGAAGTTCACTTGAGGCCATGTGGCCACTAGTTTGATTATTATTATCAAGTTAGACATGTTAGGACATTACAAAGTGGTATCATAGGAGGTATTCTTTTCCTTTTGTCTTACTATTTTGGCTTGGTAGATTGGAGACTAGGAATGTGTCAGAGTTTAGTAATGAGACTATTCATGGGAGTATCTAAACCATGTATAGGGAAAATCCAAATTACTTGGGATTGGACTGGTTGTTAGAGACTATTCCTATTATAGTTGTATCGATTTCACCATTGGTTGATGCACATGATTTGTGTCATTTGTTATGATTATGGATTTTTACCCCTGGAAATGTATGGAAAGGAATTATTACCTCATGCATCATTATAGGAATGTATAGATTTCCATTTCATACATGTGCCATTCCATATTTATTGTATTTCATGCATTGCATATAGCATGATGTAGTGCCTTGACTGATATATTTGTTCTCAGACTAACATTTCCATTCAGTAAATGAGATATCTAATTGGTTAATTAAAGTGTCGTCATCAACCTAAATGGTGTTTTCTCATATAGCGTGATGGTGGAACCAAAATTAACCAATTATAACGTGTTTGATCCATGAACCATTGGTTGCATGGAATAAAACATTATTTGGTTATGATTAAATGGATTCAAAAAGAAATTTAAAGAATGTTTGTGCCTCTATAAGTTGGGAATTGTGATCTATCTAATTGAACCATCATAGAGGTGGGTTATAGTTACATGATGTGCCAATTGTAAGTTATAAATATCTAAATTTATAACTTGGGAATGGTAACTAACATAACTAGAATGTAATATGTATGGATATAAATGAATAAGGACTTAAATAAATGGTGACCATTAAATGGGGATACTAAATGAAACTTAAAGGGTGTTTTCCTCTATAACATCCAATTAAAACACTATATACTAGAACCTAAGCTATGAAATAGATAACTTTAACCATACTCAATCATAGTAGTGGGTAGTAGGAAGAATATATTATAATTACTTATGGTATTATACGTCACCTAGACTTAGATTTAGGATCAGGAATAGGGGTGTGACTCTCTTATAGGAAGGCTATGTACCAGTCCTATTTTTATATATGTGATATTTCCATTATAAAACATTTTTCTAAGGTGTGTGTTTGGAATTTTAGAAATATTCCACCATGACAGCCTCTGGTCGAGTGCTAGGACGGTATCTATGACCATGCTTCGAAGATGGTGGGCCTTGAGCCACCAGTATTACCTCATGTAGTGAAACCTATTGTACCTCCTACTATTCTTGATCTAGGTGTCGATGATCAGTTTCGATAGGGATACCTATGTTTTATGAATTATATGCAGAGATCCCCACAACCTGCCCCTAATATTGCATAGCTGACATGGGAATTTTAGCAGTAGAATCTACCCACCTTTTTAGGGGATGGTAGTCTACAGGCTGTGGATTCATTGCTAGAGGAAATGATAACTATTTTCAAGAAACTTGAGCACCTTCTAAGAGAAGAGTGAAACTAGTTATATATATATATATATATAATATTAGATTCTACTAAGAGATTGTGGGACATTATTACCTAGGAATATCATTATCAGGATATGGCTTGGATGGATTTATAGATATACTTTTATGATTATTTATATCCTGATGTGTTGAGGGATGATAGAACCAGAGAGTTTATGAACCTAGAGTAGGTCATGTTATTATTTATTGACTAGTCCACACATTTCATAGATCTCCATCACTTCACACGAATCCTTATATGTGATGAGTTATCTAGGGCTAGGTGTTTCGAGGATGGTCTCAGGTATGATGTTCGATCATAGGTGAACATATTTTGGTTGGATACCATATCTGGGATAGTTAATTTGTAACTCATTATTGATCATAAAATGAGAGAGTCTGAAGGTGTGATCCAAGGTGGTTCATCTCTTAGACCTGGAACTACTTCTAACAGTGATAGGAAGCTTCTCTTAGAGCTTTATCATGGAAGCAGTATCATCTAGTGTGTTTTCTCAGGTATCCAGGTGGTATTCCATCAGTGTGGTAGGCTATGACATATGAAGCCATAGTGTATCAAGGACCCAGTTGAGTGTTGAATCTTATAGCTAGGTGTTTCATATTCGGTGATTTTATAGATTTTTAGCTCTAGTGGCCAGTGAGAGAGGATCTTCACTGACTCCATGTTTAGGAGTAGGTTCAATATCTCTTCATTTGGTAGGGAGTTGGAGTACTACCGGTCAATCAGGGTGAGGAGGTATTCATTTACAAGGAAACCATACATGGGAATTATAGAACCAATAGAGAAGGCCTACCTAGGGTATTTAGGTTGTATCTCAGGGCCACATAAAGGGCCAAATATATGCCCTGTAGTTGATCCCTAAGGAGTAGAGTGTTGGTACATCTATGGTTAAAGGTATTATTTTTTATAGTTCACTATTGTATAGACCATATTTGATATAGGTTCTTCATGTTATTTTATATCTTTGAATGTTATATAAAGCCTTGGGCTAGATATAGAGAACTTTTATGGTTTCATGACCCTAGATACTACATTGGGATTTTGATTATAAAGTATAAGCTGATGAAGGGAGATCCCCATTGAGATAGGTGGATATAATTTCATATAGAACCTATTCATCCTCGAGATGACATCTTTTTACATCATTCTTGGATGTACTGGTTGTTTTCATACCATTATTATATTGATTTCTATCATTATAGGGTGCCTTTAACATCATCTGAGGGTAGTAAGTATATTCACTAGGTTTAATGGGGTGTCCAAGAGAGTCTAGATATACCTAAGCATCATGGGATGGGTGGAGTGAAAGACTATATTACTAGACTTTATATGGATGATTAGGGAATGTGTTAAGATTATTTACCTCCTACAGTAGATTTTTTTGGGGATGTATTCACTGAAAACTTTTCTAGACAACCACCTGAGAGAGAGGTGGAGTTTATTATTGAACTGGTTTCAGGAGCAGCACCAGTATCCATTACCCCCTACATGATTTCTACTACTTAGTTGTAATATATCAAAAGAAATATATAGGATTTGGAATATAAGGATTATATATGGCCCAGTACTTCCCCATGGGGTTCACCTATTCTTTTTTCCAAGAAGCTGGATGGTACCCTTAGGATTTGTGTGGATTATAATCAGTTTAACCAGTTAATGGTTAAGAACCAATATCCACTACCTCGTATAGATTACCTCTTTGACCAGCTCTAAGGAGAAAGGGTTTTCTACAAGATGTATTTGAGGTTGGGATACTATTGGGTTCATGTTAGACCATCAGATATGCCACATACATCATTCCATAGTAGATATGGCTTGTATAAGTATTTAGTCATGTTGTTCAGTCTCATGAATGCACCAGTAATTTTCATGGCTCTAATGAATCAGGTTTTCCACTTGTATCTATATTTATTTTTGGTAGTCTTCATGGATGACATCTTGGTGTACTCACATACTCAACACAAACATGACCAACATCTTGATATCGTCTTGATCACACCGATAGAGTGCCATGTGTATGATAATCTCAATAAATTACACTTTTTGATCGATAAGTTCCACTTACTAGGTCACATTGTCTCATATTAAAGAGTGTCTCTAGGCCTAGATAATGTGAGATCCATTTTTTCTTGGGATCATCCCAAGAACATATTTGACATATCGAGTTTCTTATGGTTAGATGGTATTAAAAGTGATTCATCTAGGATTTCTTATGCCTTGAAGCACCTCTTATGGGATTGACAAGGAAGGGTGAAAATTTTATATGGTCTAAATATTATGAGTAATCCTTTTAGGATCTAAAAGTAATATTTAATTCACCATTGATCATGATTTTACCTAAGACTGGTAGGGGCTATACATTTTATTATGATGCATCAGGTATCGGGTTGTGATCCATTCTGGTGCAGGATAAATAATTCATGGAGTGTAGATCTCATTAATTAAGGCCCCATGAGTGGAATTACCTAAATCGTGATCTCAAGATAGCAATTATGGTTTATTACTTGCATAGTTCATAGAATTACTTACTGGGAGAGAACTTTGTGGTGTATAGAGACTATAAAATCCCCAAGTATATATTTATATAGCATAACGTAAATATCAAGAAATGAAGATGGGTTCAATACCTATAATAATTCTACATTGATCTTGCTTATGAACATGATAAAGGAAATGTTTTTGTTGGTGATATAATCCTAAATACTCATACATAGGCTGTTAAGGAGGATAATAGTGAGTGATACAAATGAGGGTGTATAAATACATGCATGATAATCCAAAAGAACATCCATATTTGGATATTATAGAAGCAAAACATCTCAATTGATTTATTTGAATCCTTAGATCAAGTTATAACCACAAAGATAATTTTAGGGTTTCACCGCTTCTTCTTCTCATTTACTTATGCAAAATGAGACATGCAGGTATGTGAATCCATTTGGTTTGATCTCTATAACTTTGTCCCAGGGACCTGTCCATGGTTTGTGAGGGGAGATTTCAATGTTGTGGAAAACCTAATAGAGAAGGGGAGGGTTCCTTCCCCCATAAGGCTAGTCAAGATTTTTTTTTCTTTCATGTAAAATAGTGGCCTTGTGCATTTGGATTATTAAAGAGAAAATTTTACTTGGTGTAAGAACTAGAGAGGTAGGAAACAGACCTAGTGTTGACTTTATCATTGCTTAGAAAACTATCAAGTCATTTCCTCCTACCCTGATATGAAGGTATCACATTTGTCCCATAGTCTTTATGACCAATATCTATTATGGTTTAAAGTGGAACCCATGAGTGATCGTGGGGATAAATTCTTGTTTTCTTATCTGTGTATGGAGGATATGAGTTTCCACTATATGGTTTAGGAATCATGAAACAAACAGATGCGAGGGAATGCATGGATGCAGCTTCACAATAAACTGAGGTGAATTATGTTAGATCTTCAAAACTGGATAAGAGACACCCCCCTACAATTAGTACTAGTAGGCTATTAGTGTGGAAATTTAAAGTCTTGAGTCAAGCCTTAAAAATAATTGGGATGAGACTGATTTTGATGAAATCGCTAATAGGAAGAATACCTTTTTGAACTTTCTTCTTTGATAGGAGCAACAAGCATGAGAGAGATTGAGGATTAAATGGTTGAACAAAGGATAACATAACTAGGGATTCTTACATTCTTGTATTAAAGAGAAAAGGTGCACCATTAGGCTAGAAAAACTTATAGAAAATGGATCCTACTCCAATTATCTAGACATAGTTAGAAATATGGTGAATGATTTATTTATAAAACTGCTTGTTGGGACCAACCCAAACATGTAGGATAGCTACTCAAGGGATAATGTAGTGATCCTTGAGGAAATTAATGGTATGGTTACTGGTAATATTAATGAAATCTTGCAATCCACTTCTAAGGTGATATATATTCGAGAAGCTATGTGGTCATAAATCTAGAAAATTCCTTAGGTCCTGATGGGTTATCGGGATCTTTATATAGAGCCTCTTGGGATTTGATTAAGGCAGATATGGTTCAAACGGTGTAGGACTTATTTAAAAGGGGTAACCTCCCACAAGTTTCCTATTCCACCAAAATAGTGATGGTGTAAAAGATTAATAACTCACACACTCTCCAACATTATAGACCAATACATATGTGTAATTTCCCTTATAAATTATTTCTATACATCCTCAATAGAAGATTGTCTGTCTATCTTCCCAACTAGATCTCAGAAGAAAAACATGTATTTATCAAAGGATTCTCAATCTAGGGGTCCATCGGACTAGATCAAGATTTGATTGGTGACATTAACCAAAATTAATTTGGCTCTAATATTTCTATTAAACTGGACATGAACATGGAATATGATAGGTTGGAATGGAATTTAATTTTCAAGGTTCTCTCTAAGATGGGGTTATCTACTGGGGTGATTGACCTCCTCTTCTGGTGCTTCAATTCCACCTAGATTTCAACATCCTTTATGTGGAAACAATATGTATTTTTCAAGACTATCTGGGGACTGGGACAAGGTGATCTAATCTCCCCTACTCTTTTTATTCTTACACAGGATTCCCTAAGTTGACATATTAATAAAAGCATTATGGATGTCCACATTCTTCCTTACTACTCCAGGTATAAATCCTACGGTATATCTCACCTTATGTTTTCATATAACACAATTTTTTTTTGAATGGTAGCAATAGATCCATCAATGGAATTAATGACATCCTGAAGGAATATTGAAAATGGATCGGGCAAGTTATCAATAAAGAAAAAAAGAAATATTTTCATCTCAAGAAGATTCTTAGAAAGATGGGTGGGAGTTTTGGAAAGAAAATTAGGCGTACGAAAAGGATCATTTCCCATAGAGAATTTGGGTGCCCTTTTCTCCTATAAAAATCCACATGTTTAACACTTATATAAGGTGGTGGATAAAATAATGGGTAGAATTATGAATTGGAAAAATTGATTCTTGTCATTTGAATGAAGAATCACTTTGATCAATAATGTGCTCTCATCTATCCCAATAAAAATCCTTTTATTGATCAAGGTATTGAAAGGAGTTATCTCCTGAATGGAGAATATGATGGCCTCTTTTTTGTGGGATGCACAGCTAGAGGGAAAACCCATTGGGAGGCATGGGAGAGGCTATCCAAACTCATTGCTGAGGGTGGGGTCAATGTCAGAAGTGTTTTAGGGGAAATGAAGGGTATCCATGATAAGATATCTTGGGAGTTTTTGGAAGTAAATATGATATAGGGAAAGATAATGTAGGATGGGTATGGGGTGAAATGGGTATCCATAGAGGAAGGACTTCAACTACCTGTACCATGGTTCAGCCTTATATTTTGGACCTCCTGGAGAGGACATCAGCCTGTGGTGGTGAAACTAGGTGGATAAAAGGCTTGGGTTCATCAAATGTCTAGTACTAGACATCACCTTCAGGAATACAAGCACCCATTGCAACTTTATCCATGCCATTCTGGATAGTGAATAGTGGTATTTCTTTGATACCATTTTCACAAACATAATGCGCTTGGGGGTTAATCTCACCACTAAGTTTCACTTTTGTAGGGAGCCGAGTAATACAATCATAAATCACCACTTTTTTACAGATATTGTGTAAGAATGATGTGGCATGTTTTTGGTAGTTTTACATGATGGTCTCCTCAGGGGGTCACGAGTGCCAACTACATCAACTGGTGGTTCCAGGTGTGGGGGATATTGGTCTGGAGAGAATGGCACGTGCTCTCATCTTTACAGCAGGGTGTTGGTGCATATAGAAACAATGAAATGAGGTCCAACATCAGGGAACCATAGTCACAAGAATGGGAATTATTTTTTAAAACCAGATCTATCCTTGACGATCTATCCCATCGATGCAAAAAAAAGTGAGACAACACACTCAATCAGACCTCTTATTGTTGGAACTTCCACCCCCAATGTTTTCAACGCTAGAATGGGTAGATGGGTATGGTGGTATCCTCATCACAAGGACCTTAAAATGAACATAGATGTCTCATGAAACATGGGTTAGATGATGGTATGTGGGGTGATACGGTTTATAAGGGGATCTATGGTTCTTGAATATTATGCTTACTTTGGTAGTGGTGATTCTCTTCAAGAAAAGGCAAAATAAACACTCAGAGGTCTTTACTTTATACCTAGAATAATATTCATCTTGTGGTGTTTGAAACTGATTTTATGGTTATTTATAATTCCCTTTGTAACCATGAGTCTTCCCCATGGTCCATTGATTATATCATTCAAATATTTAAGGAGATTATGCACAACCACATGGAAATTTCTCATACATGGTTTGACGGTAATGATATCATTGACTTACTGACTTCCCAGGAAACCTAAGGAGTGTAGATCTCATGTTTCTCAGGTATTGGGTCTCTTACCCTAGAGGGATTGAATCTATCATTCTAAAGCTCTTGGGATTCACTACTTAAGACCCCCATTACTCAAAAACTTACTCTCTCTCTTTTCATGCTCCTTCGTGCTCATTTAAAATAAATAAAAAAGTTTTTTTGGTATATATAGAGGTGTAGTACCATTTTGGGTAGTTTTTACTCACATAATTATTAGTGAATTATTCACTTATAGATAGAGTGAAGATGATGCATCTCTCTAGTCTTGAGGGCCCAGTCCTATGGGAGATCATTTCAGGTGAGGAACCAATTCCTAGTTGGATCATTGATAGGGATGAGGTCTTATACATTCAAGGATGTGTCTGGGTTTTTCTAGACATCCAAGAGAAATTGATGTGAGAGTATTATGCCTCTACTTGGGTAGTACATTCTAACCTTACAAATATGTACCAGGATTTATGCCACTAATATTGGTGTCCTGGTATGAAATGGCATATATATTGTTTTGTTACTCGATGCTCCACCTATCAGTAGGTGAAGGAAAAACACCATCAATCTTCAAGGATTTTATAGTCATTTTCAATTCCTGAGTGTAAATGGCATGACATCGCTATGGATTTTATGATAGGATTACCTAGGTCACCTCAAGGATGTGATATAGTATGGGTGATCATAGACATTTTGAAAAAGTTTTATCACTTTTTACCTATTACAGATACATTTTTAGTGGATAATCTAGGAAGGCTATATGATAGGGAGGTCATACACCTTCATAGAGTTTCACATACTATCATATTAGACAGAGATAATAATTTTATAATGCGGTTCTGGAAGGGGTTGCATATGGAACTAGGTTCATAGGTACTACTGAGTAAAATATATTACCCATAGACCAATGGTCAGTCCAATCATAAGATATAGGTGTTAGAGGATATTCTTTGGGAAAGTGTCCATTATTTTTGTGGTTCTTGGTAGAAACACCCATCTCTTGATTAATTTTCTTATAATAACATCTTTTGGGAAATTATACAAATGGATCCTTATAAGGACTTATACAGTGGGTTGTGTCGTTCACCCCTATGTTGGTTAGAGGTAGTCAAGGCAGTGCTACTAGGACCATGTCTTGTTCAGGAGACTTTGGAGCATGTGCAGCTTATTAGGAAATGTATGTCTATAGCTCAGTATAGGTAGAATTCTTATGATGATAGTCATTGCTAACCACTAGATTTTGAGGTGGGACATCAATTATTCTGGTGCATTTCACCTATTTTGGGTCATAGACGGATTTTGGGATAGGGAATGTTATTGACTTGTTATATCAGGCCTTTAGAGGTCTTAGAGATGTCCAGGATGGTAGCCTATTAGATAGCTCTTCCTTAGAGTTACTGGGTAAGGAATGATGTCTTTCATGTATCTCAGCTTCACTGTTACCAATTAGACCAGTATCAAACTTTTGATTCTGAGGATGTTGAATTGGAAGTTGATGTTTTATTTAAGGAGTATTGTATATGGATTTTTGATCATAGAATGATGGATCTTTGGGTCAAGTAAATTATTCTAGTATGGGTGATATGGAAGCATGTTCATGTGTAGGATGAGACCTAGGAGAGAGAGGTTGACATACATGCTCAGTGGCTGAATTTATTCTCATATGACACTCAACCACCCTTGGAAGACAAACTTAGGGGTGAGTTATTTTAATGAGGGGATATTGTAAGATCCCATATTTTGTGAGGTACAATCCCTTAATTTTTCATTCTTTGTTATGAACTTAGTAATGGACCTTTTTACCTTTGTGGGAGTTCTATTTCAAAATGGATAGTATTCCATGTGTGTAGAAAGTTTTACACCATAAACCTAAAAATTACAGTATAAATTATCGTTTTATATGATAAATTTCATAAGGCAGGCCCTGTGACTGGGGAAAGACCCATTTACAATTTAAGTTGAAAAATTATAGTATAAATATGGCTTTTTATTCCATAAAAACTTTAATTACACCATAAATGTTATAGAGAGGGTAAAATTTCCCTTTTTCCTTAAATTATTTAAACCTAAAAATCCTTCATCATCTTTATTTCATGCATAGTAGAAGTTTAGTGGAGAGATATAACTCTTATCTTCTATCACCTGGGATTTTGGATTACTCCTTTACACAGTATCTAATTTGATCATCATCGGTCATGTTGGATCTATATTGGTAAGCTCTTTAATCCACTTGCTTCTTTTATTCTATTACCATGTTGTATGGAATGATAAATCTGTACGATATAATATTCCCTATTTTCAAATTTTTAGTCTATTTTTTGTGATTTCTCCAATTCTATACTGAATCAAAAGCTGATATCGGGGGTTCTACCACTAATTTGTGATAAGTGGAATCATGATTTTCCCTAAAAGTATAGTTTTATATATATTGTGTCATTATTATGTGCACTGGAATTCTTGAGAATAACTTCCTAAAAGGAGTTTTTCTTAAATTAAATTTTTGGGCCTATGTTATATGACTTGTAATCATCTATGAGGGTTGAGAACCCCAAGTAGAACCACCCCTTTGGGTGTGTTTCTAAACTAACTTAAATAGAAATGAGTTTCTTATAATTTTGATTCACCTTTAGATGTGTTTTCTTGACCCTTATAATTTAGAGGTTGTAATTAATTAAATTAAATATATTAATTAAATATAATGGATGGATTGATACCTTTCTTGGCCTTCTAAGACTAGGCTATGTATTTGAACCACCTTCTAAGGTGAGTTGATTCCATTTAAATGAAATAGACATTATGAATTAAATGTATTATTAAATGGTATGTTTAGACTATGATACCATGACCATTCATTATGATATGTAGAGACAGATACATGGGTTCAAACTCGGAATACCATGGATAGACTCATTGGTCTTATTGAATTTAAATGAATTAATAACTAGATTATATCACTTCATGGTCAATACATGGGTTCTCATATGAACACCATGGATGGCCACACCTATTGGGTGGATTTATATTATTCCATGAGTGACACTTAGATTCCTTGAATGGAATACTAAGGATGGACTCAGAGGGAATTTTATTATATCACGTCATGAGTGAAACTTGGGTTTCCTGTGTGGAATTCTAAGGATGGACTCATAGGGAAATGAATTTATACCATGCCTAGAGCGATACCTAGATTTATATGACTAATACCATGGATTAGCTTGTAGGGTGATGGGTTCATATTACACCTAGAGTGATACCTGGTTTCCTCATACAAGACTCCTTGAATGGGCTTGGGTTTCCAATTAATTTATTAGTTTAATAAATGCATCTCCAAAGTCAAAGAACATAGTTGGATTTGGTTAGTACTTTAACTACATGACATCTTTCTTTTATTCCTTTGTCAGGTTTTGAATGCTATAGGACGTTTTCATCTCTTATAATGATATAATATGTGTGTGATTCCTTGTTTATGAGTCAGGTACTGATCCCTTTTATAAATTAAGTCATAATTGGTAATAATTCATAGAAATTATGGATTAGGATGAAGTAAGTGGTATCGTACGGGTGTCATGTTTGGAACCCAATCTAATATGCGATTTATGTATTTCATTCACATTTTATACTATTACTTTCACACTACTTCTTTATATATTCATGGGCTGGATGGAATTAGACACCATTGGTGGTGGCCTAATGAGTATATCTCACACCCTGTTCATGCCACCATTTGAAACTTGGGAAGATTTCATGGTTATAGGAAGGTATAAGGGAAAGTTTCCTTATATAGATGATTTATTATCTATACTATAATGGATTATAGGATCAGATGAATGAGATTAGTCTTGTGATTCTAATGGAGATGGATTTTAATATTTTTTCCATTTTTTATAGAAAGTTTTGTATGTATGTTTCTCTATTTCTTATGTATTCCCTTTTTGTATAGCATTAAATGGTCATAATCTTATATATGATATTGGATTTGTTTATGTTTATAGTTTATGAAACTGTCCTACTGATTATTTGATCTGGATGATTTACTTATTCCATTTTTTTTATTATTATTCTATTGTGCTGCACTCTAATCATGAGAGTATAGTATCCCCACTATACTATTACAAACCCTCACTACTAGTCAGTGGCCTCTAGAATATGTGGAGGTGCACTTAAGAACATGTATTCCCCGGTTCAGCTATTGTTATCAAGTGATCCAGGTCGGGACACTACAAAATACCTCATAATTAGTTAAATTAGAATATTCTTTAATATATTTTATTCTTTAATGACCTTATTAACATGTAATTATCTTGAGTATTCATTCTAAATATCTTTCTTTAATAAAACATAAATAGATCCAAACATCCTTGACATGTGATCCATTCTCTATGGATATGAAACATGATCATTCCTCGTTCCCTTGATGAAATTTAGATTTCTTCATCAATAAAATTTAGGTGGGAAGTTCATTACCTTTTTGGGATCTTGTTTACACTTTTTTCCATGGTTTAATTATTATTTTGGATTTTTGTTTTCCATACTTGAGTGTGATCACATGTGGGTGTGTGTTTGTAGACTTGAGACTTATTTATTATGATTAATGTTATGATTTTTCTTATATCTTGATGACAATGTGGATTATTATTACACGTGATTCTATTTCTACTATATTTATCATGATGAAATGTTATTCCTTACTTTTATTATTTATCTGATTATGTGTATACCATTTATTTTGAGGTATTGTTCTTGGTGTTCATAATAAGGGACCATCATGGTACAAGTTCCCCTTAAATGGGGAGCATGCTTGATGTATGGTGATAATGATGGGGCACTCATACCCAGGGTAGGATCATGATATCCTTGTAGCCCAGATAGAAATAAATGCCTTGTGGATACCAAGTATACTTGCTGAAACTTGATTCCTTGAGGATACCGAGTATGTGCTCACTAATCCGCTTTGTGGTTTTACCCGAGACTCGATTCCTTATGGAAATTTAGTGACATGTTGAGATCCTTGTTTCTAGTTATTATACATTTTGAACATCTAAATCATCCTTTTTGCATGTAACTGAATTAGGTACAACTAGGGTTCATGGTTTCCTAGTTAAAACATGTGTACTCGGTATAGGATTTTTATTCTTGCTTGTGAATTTATTATTATCAAGTAATACACCTATTATTCATGTGAATATCTTTTAAGGATGAATTAGTGGTTTACTTATAAGTTTTATTTCTTACACCCTATATGATAATTTATATTCACATGAAGAATTCATGTTTAGGGTTTTAAGCAAGGGTAAGGATCCCAAGGAATATGGATAAGACAAGGAGCATGGATCTGGGAGTGATACCAGGATGAACTTTGAAGGACACCATAGTTTTTTTATTTATTACTTGCAATCTATATACTCTGGTTTGGCTTGCCATGTGGGGACCCCATTTATATATTTTTTATATGACATGGGTTCCATTTGATATTATTTTTTTTCTGCATTGTTACTCTGAGTTTTTTTATTATTATTTATGCTATAACATGATACTGAGGGTATAGCCTCCCCATTGAAATAAGTCATACCCTTTTTTCTAGTCGATAGCTCTTTCATACGATGAGGTACGCATGAGATCATATGGAACTATGGATTAGACCTGGTGGTTCAAGATAGGGTGTTACAATTTAACACCCTATCAAGTTAACTTGGTTAATGGGTTAGTTTACCGAGTAATTTTTTCAACAAACCATTGGTAATAACCCATTAATCAAAGAAAACTAAGAATCTCTATGATATTAGTAGACCTTTTTCATTTTTACACCACTTTAGTTTTAGAATGATCAATTATTATGACATATTTAGTTACAATATTCCCAAAGAATGAAATTTTTTGTAACCAAAATTCACATTTACTAAATTTTCTACATAACTAATTTTATCTGAAGTTATGGAGAAAAATACTGAAATTATTCTTATGATCCTCATAAATTTTATAATATACCATAAATTGTCAATAAATACCACCCTGAATTTGTGAAAATATTCTATAAATACTTTATTCATCAAATCTATAAATAAAATAGGTGAATTAGTTAATCTAAAGGGAATAACTAAAAAATCATAATAGGAATACCTCTTTCAAAATACCATTTTAAGAATATATTATTCCTTTAACTTCAACTAATAATATCCATGCCTACAATCAATCTTTAAAAAGTGTTGATCTCATTGTAGCTAATCAAACATGTCATCAATATGAGGCAAAGGATACTTATTCTTAATAGTAATATTATTGAGTACTCTGTAATCAATAAAATGCCTCATAGAACTATCTTTCTTCTTAAAAAATAAAATAATTTCAACCTATGGAGAAGTTTGAGGATGAATGAAATTCTTATGAAGAAAATCTTGTAATTTATTTTTCAATTCCAAATGGTTTACTATAGTTATTCGATAAGGGGGTTTTAAAATTTGGTTATCATCAAAAACTAATTCAATAGTGAATTCCACCTCTCAATCAATAATATAACTAGGAAAATCATTAAGAAATACATCCAAATAATCATTTACCACTATCATATCAATAAGTTGTACAATTTCTATATTTTCAGTGATATGATCATGATAAGTTTCACCACTACATTTTATCAATTTATTAAATTCTTGATGTGTTATAAATGGTGTGAACTCATTATTAAATACAGTCTTAAACTCATTCAAAAAAATAAATATAAATTTGTTTACTCTATAATATATCTTATCATGATATCCTGAAATCCAATACATACCCAAAATAACATCAAACTTAAATATAGATATGACATCAAGATTTGTAGGCAAAACAACACCATATATAATTATAGGATGATTATTGTAAATCCTTTTTGCTTTAATACCTCTAATAAGAGTTTTTATAAATAATTCAGTCTCTGTTTTTTGAATTGACCTATACTAGAATCACTCAATGGTTTGAAGAATGAATATTGGGGTTTACTATCCCCGGTAGAGGTTGGAATCTTGGACCACCATCATTTTGTGTTCATATTCTTTTGAACTATTATTTATTACTTTACCAATCACTAGAAGTTTTTAATTTCAAACTATTAAGGTTATTCTTTCTTTAATAGGATATTGTATTTAAATAAGATATGATATTGTAAGTGATCATTGGTGTGGATTCACCAACCAGGCAAGGCTCTCCCCTTCCAAGATCCAGCTTTCCTCAATGGTATGGCCGACTATATTGGTATATTTTTGCATATTCATGATTGAATGTTTCATTCAAGATATGATTTTTTTTTCTTGAATTTTTGTCAATAATGATCTCTATAAGCCCCTCCCTAGAAATATATATCTTATAGTTGATGTTGAGGTGTATGATAACCCATATCTTTTCTATACCTTATTTTATGATTTATTATATAAAGGCACGCATAATTCAATCCTAAAAGATTGATAGGCGTAGTGTCTTTGGGAAATTAGGTACATAGAACATTAACTTAAAATAAGGATAAAAATACATTATTTAAAATCTCTATAACATTCCCTTATATTCCATTGATCTTCTAATACTACAGGGGATAACCTAAGGATGTAAATAAAAAGGGGTGAGCTATAAATCCAAATAATGAAATAGTAAAAGCATAAAATGATGAAAGTAATACATGTGATTAAAGGGGAATATCAAGGTGACATAAATGGGTGATAATAATAAACATGAGCATCAAATAATTATATAAGATGATAACATCAAGGTAACTCAAGAATGTAAAAACAACATAAAACCTGAAATCATAAGCATAAGTCAAGGATAATTGTTTCTAAATCATATCATAGTGTTATTATGATAAATTATCTTTCACCATACATGGTATATCATGAGATAAAAACATTACCCAATGCATTTT
Source organism: Viscum album (assembly GCA_963277665.1). Lineage (NCBI taxonomy): Eukaryota > Viridiplantae > Streptophyta > Magnoliopsida > Santalales > Viscaceae > Viscum > Viscum album. The sequence goes on along the minus strand of OY728120.1, from coordinate 1,526,825,085 downwards.
AGGGCTATTAATTCTTTTCCCAACTGAAAGATTCATATCATGTACATGCATTTGTGTTCCACATAGATCATATAATATAAGAATGAATTTCTTCAATTTTAATAATGTGATTAAGGAGTGTGGGTTTCATAAATGGAATTCCACAATCAATGAAGTATATGTAAATTTAGGTTAATTCCGTTGAGTGGAAATGGGGATGGTTTTTCACAACATAAAATATTTGCATAGAAAATCACAGGTTAATTTCGAAAGCATAACAAGTGTACATAAAGGTTCATATAAGGGTTTAATAAGAGATAAAGTTGGTATATCATTACATGGGAATCATAAGGAAACTAAATGGACGAGTAAAAACACATTACAACATGAAAAATTGTAAATCAAAAGGCTTAGTACAAAGAAAGTACTTGAAATAAAAAGGAACATTACAAGATCCCTTACTTTGACATAGTAACGACTTAGGTAAGGGTTATAATGAGGGGAATAAATGATATATCATTATTAGAAAATAAATTTTATAGTAAATTTATATTTATAAATATATGAAAAAATAATAAATTGATATTCAAAATCCTAAATACAAATAAGTTTCTTGAATATAAAAGAAGAGAGAAATATCCTTTACATTGAGATGGAACTTCCAAAAGCTTGGGAGAATCTTATTAAGAGCTTGGGAATAGCTTGGGAGGGATTTAGAGGTTTATTTGGATGTTAAATTCATGATTAATGTGTTTTTAATGAAGAAGAGTGGGAGGTTGGGTGGGTATTTATAGAAAAAAAAGGGGGAATTCGTTGTTAATTACTAAACTTAGGTTTTGGACTCTATATAATAAAATAATCAAAACCAAAAACATTACCATGGTTTTTTCCCATGGTTTATAAAAAACTGGAGTGTATTTAAAAATTTTATAACACAAATAATCTAAAATATTAAAATAATTTCATTGGTGATGTGGAAGTGAGTCATGTTTATAAATAATTGATTTTAAAATCTTCAAATATAATATAGGTTTTGGAGGATTCATTAAAGGTTTAAAAAATTAATAAAATAACTTAAAAACAGATTATTTTAAAGGTTAAATATATAATTGGTATTTTATTCCTTTTATATCATTTATTACATAACTTTTTTGTTATTATGATTTCATAATGAAAATTGTATATATATACCAAATTTAATTTTTACCCAAAAATTCGACTATCTCATAAAATTATAAAAAATTCACCATGTGATAATTTCAATGTTATAATTAAAAAAATATATTATTTATTTTACCAAAATAATTTTCTAAATATAATAATTTATTCCTTTAAATAAAACCATCATTTATTAAAAAACACTGATTTTTACTACAATAACAATTTTCTAACCCTTATAAAGATTGTATTGTAATTCCTTAAATTATAATATAATTTTTATATAAATAAATATTATTTAATAAGAATATTATATGAAAATAACATTTATTTAAAAATTCTTGAATTTATCAAAAAGAATATTTTAATTAAAACCATATATTTTCCAAAAATACAATTTTGGTTACTTCATATCAAAATATAATTTTCATCAACTCATATATAATTTTATATGTAAAATAATTAGGAAAATGGATAAATAAAATAATTATTTTATTACAAAAAAATCATAAAAATTCATACTACTAGGGTCAAGATACATTATCCCTTATTTCATCAGCATACACCCTAAGGGTAAGGTGTGTGATAGTGTTACATTCTTGGGGTGGTTCGACAAACATGGTCTAGGTCATGATATCGATATTCTTGAACTCATCCCATAAAAGGTTATTCTCTTGTTTCAGTAGTTGAGTTTCATATTATTCTTGTTCAATGGAAAATCTCATTGATGTTATGTCCCTCATAAGCTTTAATAAATGGGCTTCATAAAGTATGATCCAACTAGTCAATTCGATCACTTATTCTATCTATGACAACTACAATTTATCATAACCCTTGATATATAATAATATTAATGATCACTATATAATGGTTATATTATCAATAGTTATGATGTTTAACAGTCTTTTAAATTCAATAGTCAATATTTGGTAAGGGCCCAAAATGAGAAAAGTAGTGCATGTGATTTCTGTAAAAACATTACTTAATATGAAATTTATTCATTCAAAAGGGAATTTAATTTATAAAAGTTTAGTTAATTACATTATTACCCCTTTTAGAAATTTCTCCCTCAAAATTTCATTTCATACACTAAAACATATGAGGTTACTTTTTCTACATCGCTTCTTATGGTTCCTAAGTTGCATCATCAAACTTCTAGTTCCACCACGGCACTTTGACCATGTGAGTTTTCTCATTCCGTAGAAATTTTTTTCTCTAATATAATATCTTCATCAGCTACTCCTCATATAAATGATAATTCTCTAAAGGTACCACCTCAAGATTTAGTATATGTGATGGGTCCAATATGTACATCCTCAAGAGGGATACATTGAACAAATGGTGTACTTGAGATAGGCTAGGTGGGAGTTATATTCAATAGACCATAGATCTAATGTGATCAAGGATCTCAAAGGGGATAATGTATCTAGGATTAAGATTTTCCTTCTTCCCAAACCTCATGACATTCTTCAACAGTGACATATGAAGGAACACTTTATCTCTAACCTCAAACTCTGAGTTATGTTGGTGATTGTCTGTATATATTTTATATCAAGTTTATACAGATTTATATGACATTGAATGGTTTTAACATTCTCTGTCTTCTCTTGGATAAGATCGGGTCACATCAGCATCCACTCTCCAACTTCATCCCAAAATGTTAGAGTGAGACACCTTTTCCCAAATAGTGCCTCATAAGGTGTCATTTGAATGCTAGAATTGAAATTTTTGTTATGTGATAACTTCTCTAGTGGAAGGTATTGATTCCAAAATCCTTTTCAATCCACTAAAAATGATCTCATCATATCCTCCAGAGTTTAAATGGTTCTCTCAAACTAACCATCTATATGAGGGTGATAAGCAGGACTAAAACTCAACTTTATATCCAATTCTTACTAAATACATCTCTAGAACCTTGAGTTAAACCTCATATCTTGATCAAATATAATGGAGCATGTAACTCCATGAAATTTTACCACTACTAAGTTTAAATTTTTATTCCAAAAAACACTTTTTTGAAAAAGTGTGAAACCAAAACAAATCTACAAAGTAAGTTAAGAACTATAATAAATTACGAAATCATTAAAAACAAGGTGTAAATTGTTGGATTAACTTACCTTGTAGAGCTTCTGGAAAAGATAATGCACCTTTATGTTCAGGAACTCTTGGAGTAGATCTTCAAAGTGGCTATCCATATTTTCCCATGTGTGATAATACTCCTCAACATTAATCCTCCCCTTATTGAAACCTCATGCCATGATTTTTCTTGCTTACTGATCCAAGCCTCTTACTCCTCATTAGCTTCCACCCATGGGAGTCTTCCTATAATTTTTTCCTTATCTTCCTTTATGTACTTGAGCTAGAATGGATCTAAGGGAAGATCCTCATTGGAATGTATAATAAGATCTAGATGTTTAAATTCCCCATTTTCCTCACTTTCCTCCTTAATAGTAATGAAATGCACTAAAATGTAAGGTGATCGACTACCATCCATATAGATTTATTACCTATAGATTTACTATGGAGTCCTATAATGAAATCCATGGTTATGTTTTCCCATTTCAATAATGGTAAAGTAAATGGTTGCATAATACCCTTAGAATTATGTCGGTTGGCCTTGACATGTTGTTGTACCAATCATCAAGATATAAATTTTTCAATATTCATCTTCATGTTATCCCACCATAATTTTTCTTTATATATCTATACATATTAGTATTTCCTAGATTAATAAATAAATATGATCTATAAAAATCATCCATAAGTTCTCTATTTAGCTCTGTTTTTTATGGGACACGTATCTGGGTTCTAAACCTTATAATTCCATCTTTAGAAAAGTTGAGCTCTGAAATATTTGTAACCTTTCTTTATGGCTCCCCAACATCTTTTTTATCCTCATTGATCCTCTCAATAATAAATGGTTGAGAATTTATTTGAGAAAGTTAGGGTGAAGATCATTTTATAATCCCCATGTAAATCTTTTTTAGTATCCAAAAAAATATTTTTACTACTGAGAAGGGGGGGTTGAATTAGTGGTACTATAGTTTTATAATTTACTTTCTTTGAAATAAACCTCTGATGACTTATTAGAGTATGATCACAACAACACAAAAGATTTTACAAGGTTCTCCCCCATGAATGGTGACTACAATTTTGCTTTGTTTGGGTTAATCTGAGCCACATATTATCCACTAAAAATAAAACACAAATTATAAGTGGGTTGGTCAGGTATCACCCTAAAATCATAGAGGTTAGGTATCAACCATTTCCCAAAACAATGTATCCTGAAAAAAATGATTATACTGGTTCACACCAGTTAAAAAACACAAACACGCTGAGAAATATTCCAAGATTCTTTTGAAACACAAAATTTATCTTTCTTTTTGAGCCTCTGTAAGGATATGTTACTGCACTTTCTCACTAATTCTAGAAAAATTGTTGCTGGATATCAATAAACTACAACACACAATTGACTAGAACAACTGATCCAAACTAATTCTTCTTCTAGATATACTCTTAGTAACTCATACTCAAGCAATATTCATATTCTTTAAACAAAAAAAATGTTGGTGTTTCTTCATGTAATAAATATTTCAAAATTACCTTCTACGTATGTTATAATTTTTTGCACAATCCAAAGTATGTAAAATTTTTCTCTTCATGTAAATTCCCACCATCAATTTACTATTTCACCTTCATGTATCCTCAATATGTAATTATAATCAATGAATGTACTTATCAGATCATTTTTATACACTTTTCTTCGCATCACATGCACACATGCACACATTGTATATTGGTTATTCAAACAAAGGTTCTTCGCGCAACAATTTTTTCATGAAAAACAAGTATGTGTGCTACATAGAACAAGCTTTGCACAAACCAAGTATAGTGATTATGTAATTTCACCACTAAAAAACAAATGAAATTTAGAAATGTTTTTTTTTCATTATAGATGTTTGTAAACGTTTCTAATTCATTTACTGATGCTTCTAAAAAAGGTCGCTAAATGAGGTATCGCTAAATTAGTGACGCTTATAAACGTTGCTAATTGGTGATGCTTATAATTATCGCTAATTGGAGACGATTATAAATGTTGATAATTTAGAGACATTTAAAAACATCTCTACTTAACAACACCTCATTTTCCAATGTTTGTTATAAATTTCTGTAAGTAAATTTTGATAAAGTGTTTTCATTTAACGATGCTTCTAAAAAACATCGTTAATTTTTTTATTTGAAATTTAACATTCTTATTTGTAGTGAAATTCTTGTATTATAATTTTTAAATTTATTTCACCTCTAATCCTCTCCTACCATGTATACACCCACCCTTTCTGTCCCCCACCTGCCTACACCTCTACCTCTCTGCCCCTCTCGTTCCCCCCTCCCTCTGACCCTCCCCCACCCGCCTACACCCATACCTCTTCACCCTTCTCGTTCTCACCCTCCATTACACCTCGCACCCTCTCGGTACATCCCTCCCTTGTATGAATGCATACCCTCCTTCCCCTCCTGTGCCCCCCCCCCCCCCGCCCTTCGACCCTCCCCCCACCCGCCCGCACCCCTACCTCTCTTCCCCTCCTATTTCAACCCTCCCTTATACACACACACACCCTACCTCCGCTCCTGTTCCCCCCGCCCCCTTACATCTGACCCCCCCCCCCTCCCTCATGCACCCATAACTATTTTCACCTCCCATTCAAACCCTCCCCCACACCAACACCCTCCCATTCCATCCATCCCCTATACGCACGCACACCCTCCTTCTCCACCACTAAAGTGTTTTCATTTAACGATGCTTCTAAAAAACATCATTAATTTTTTTATTTGAAATTTATACTTTTTATTTGTAGTGAAATTCTTGTATTTTAATTTTTTAATTTATTTTACCTACAATATGCCCCTCCCCTATATACACCCTCCCGTTCCAGCCTCCACCCACCTCCACCCCTACCTATATTCCCCTCTCATTCCCCCCACCCTCCAACCCCCCCCCCACCTGCATGCACCCCTACCTCTTCATCCATCTCATTCCAACCCTCCCCTGCACCTCTCACCCTCCCATTCCAACCCTCCCCTATACTCACACACACCCTCCCTCCCCTCTTGTTCCACTCTCCCCCGCCCTCCAACCCTCCCCCCACCTGCCTGCACCCCTATACCTCTCTTCTCCTTCTGCCAGCACACCTACCTCTCTTTCCCTCCCATTACAGCCCTCCCATGTACACATGAACATCCTCTCGCCCCTCCCATCCCCCCCCCCTTCGACCCCCCCCCCCCCCCCCGCTTTCACCCCTTCCTCTTTTCCTCTCCCATTCCCACCCTCCCCCAAACACTCCCATTCCAATGCTCCCATATACGCATGTTCACCCTCCATCTCTACCACTACCCCACCCATCCCACTCCCATTCCCCCACCCATCTACCTCCAGTCCCCAATGCCCCCACCCACTCCCTCCCATGTACACACCCTCTCATTCTTTCCCCTAGCTTGCCTGCACCCCTACCTTTCCTTCCCTCCAATTCCCCTCACCCCCACCCCCTGATCGTCCCCCCACCCGCCTACACCCATACCTCTCCACCCCTACCATTCCCTCCCTCCCCCATAATTCCCCTCCCACTCCCACCTACCTACATGAATGCTACCTCCCCTATACACACCCTATCATTCTCTCCCCCCACACCCTCTCGTTCTCACCCCCCCCCCCCCCCTGCTCGCTTGCACACCTACCTCTCCTCTCAGCCCTCCGACCCCCCCCCCCACATGCACCCCAACCTCTCCAAACCTCCTATTACTGCCCTCCCCCACACCCCACACCATCCCATTCTAGCCCTCCCCTATATATATGCATGTACACCCTCCATATCTACCACTACCCCACCCATCCCACTCTCATTCCCCTGCATGTGTGCCTCCGGGCCCCAATGCCCCGTCCCACTCCCACCTACCACCACACATGCTCCCTGTTATGTACACACCCTATCATTCTCACCCCTCACTCCCTCCCATGTACACATGCTCTCATTCTCTCCCCTCACTCTCTTTAACCCCTAACTCTCCTCCCCTACTGTTCCCCCTGCCCCCCGCCCCCCGACCCTCCCCTCACCCGCTTGCACCCATACCTCTCTTCCCCTCACATTCCCTCCCTCCATCACACCCCAAACCCTTCCATTCTAGACTTCCCCTATACAGATGCACACCCTCACTCTCCTCCCATTACCCCCCCCCCACCCCCACCCTCCGACCCTCCCCCCACCTCCACCTACACCTCTACCTCTTCACCCCTCTCATTCCCCCTACCATTTGACCCTACCCCCACCCGCCTACACCCCTACCTCTTCACCCCTCTCATTTCTTCCCTACCCCGCACCTTACACCCTCCTATTGCATCCCTCCCCTCATGTTCCCCCTGCCCCCTGCCCTCTGACCCTCCCCCCACCCTCCTACAACCCTATACCTCTCTGCCCCTCCTTCCTGCACCCCTACCTATCTGCCCCTCCCATTCCATCTCTCCTTTGTACGCACGCACACCCTCCCATTCCATCCCTCCCCTATACACACACACACCCTCCCTCTCTGCCACTACCCCACCCATCCTACTCTTGTACCCCCACCTATCTTCCTTCAATCCCCAATGCCCCCTCCTGCTCCCACCTGCCTCAATGCCCGCTCCCTCCCCTATACACACCATCTCGTTCTCACCCCTACTCGCATGCACCCTTGCCTCTCCTTCCCTCCCATTCCCCATGCCCCTGACCCTCCCCCTACCCGCCTTCACCCCTACCTCTTCGCCCCCCACCTGCCTTCACCCCTACCTCTCCGCCCCTCCCATTCCCGCCCTCCCCTACACCCTGCACCCTCCCAATCCATCCCTCCCCTATACACACGCACACCCTCACTCCCATCTCATTCCCCCTTCCCCCACCCTCTGACCCTCCCCCCACCTCTTCCTACACCCCTACCTATCTACCCCTCCCATTCCATCCCTCCCCTATATGCACAATCACCCTCCCTCCCCTCCCGTTCCCCACACCCCCGCCCTCCGACCCTCCCCCCACCCGCATGCACCCCTACCTCTCCACCCCTCTGGTTCCTGCCCTCCCCCGTACCCCACACCCTCGTGTTCCAACCCTCCCTTGTACACACACACACACTCCCTCTTCACCCCTACCATGCCCATCCCACTTTCATTCCCCTACTCGTCTACCTCAAGGCCCCAACGCCCCCTCCCACTCCTACCTGCCTCTACGCCCCCTCCTGGTCCCCCGATCTCCATTTGTCCCCTTCCTCTCTCCCTTTAAAAAATCTACCTATGAATGGATTAGAACTCATAACCTATCAAGGTATGCACAACACCCAAAACCAACTCAACTATCTATTTGTTGAATATAAAATTGTATTATATTATATATATATATATATATATATATATATATATTTAAATTAAACTTAATTAATAAATTAATGTATTATATATAATTTTATATATTAATATACATATATTAATGTGTGCTTGTGTATATATATATTATTTTAATATTTATATATATAATTTTATATTATATTTATATGTGTGTGTGTGTGTGTGTGTTTATATACTAAACTATTTACAAAATTAATATTATATATATATATATATATATATATTAATATGTGTGTGTGTGTGTTAATATTTTATATCTTATGTTTATATATATATAAGTTTATATTATATATATATATATATATGTTTATAATTTAAACAATTTAAAAAATTAATATTATATATATATATATATAATTTTATATATTAATATACATATATTAATATATCTATATATATGTTTATATTTAATATTTTAGGATTATATATATTGATATATTTATATTATATTATATGTGGGTGTGTGTGTTTATATTTTATATTATATATATATATATATATGATTATATGATATGTGTGTGTGTGTTTATATATTTATATGTTTATATTCTATATTATGTGTGTGTGTGTGTGTTTCTTTCCAAATCAATGTTTTTTGTATTTTCAAAAACACTTTTATGGGTTAAGTGTGAACCCTCACAGAAACATTAACCCTCCCACAACCCAACATACATATATTAATATATATATATATATATATATATATATATATATTTGTGTGTGTGTGTGTTTATATTTTATATTTTATGTGTGTGTATATATAAGTTTATATTATATTATATATATGTGTGTGTGTTTATATTTTATATTATATATATATATATATATATTATATCTATATGTTTATATTTTATATTTTATATATATATGTGTGTGTGTGTGTGTGTGTGTTTATATTTTATATTTTATATTTTATATTTTATATTTTATATTTTATATTTTATATTTTATATTTTATATTTTATATTTTATATTTATATTTTATATTTTATATTTTATATATACATGTTTATATTTTATGTATATTATATGTTTATATTTCATATATATCATATGTTTATATTAATATATATATATATATATCTGTGTGTGTGTGTGTGTGTTTCTATTATATGTGTGTGTGTGTGTGTTTATATATATGCATATATATGTATATGTTTATATATATGGGTGTGTGTGTGTAAATATATATGTGTATGTACACATATATATAATTATATATATATATATATAATTATCCATGTTTTAAAACACTGGTAAAAATTCCACTAAAATAGCCATGATTTTTTAAAAACATGTCTAAATTTAAAATATATGTGTGCTTTTATATATAAATATATGTATATATAAATATTTATTTATTTATTTATTTATTTATATATGTGTGTTTTTATATAAATATATATTTATATTTATATTTATATCTATATCTATATTTATATTTATATTTATATTTATATTTGTGTGTGTGTGTGTGTTTATATATATGTGTATGTGTTTATATATGGTTATATATATATATATATCTAAATATATATTTACATAGATTTTGGAAGATGATCTATATAAATATATATATTTTTAGTGACATTTCATGAAAAGAGTCGCTAAATTAGTGATATTTCATGAAAAAGTGTCACTAAATTAGTGATGTTTCCTAAAAAGTGTCATAAAATTAGTGACGTTTCCTAAAAAATATCGAAAAATTAGCAACGTTTCCTTAAAAACATCACTAAATTAGAAATGTTTCCTAAAAACTATCACTAAATTAGTGGTGTTTCCTTATAAATGTCTCTAAATTAGCAATTTTTTCTGAAAATCGTCACTAAATTAGCAGTGTTTCTTGAAAAGTGTCGCTAAATTGGTTATGTTTCCTTAAAAACATCACTAAATTGGGAATTTTTTCTAAAAAACATTTCTAAATTAGTAGTTTTTCCTTATAAATGCTGCTAAATTAATGAAATTTCCTTAAAAAGGTTATTGAATTAGCAAAATTTCTTAAAAATGTCACTAAATTGGCGACGCGTCCATAAAAAAGTCATTAAATTAGCAATGTTTCTTTAAAAATGTTGCTAATTTAGTGACTTTTTCAAGAAAACATCACTAAATTGCAGTTTTTTTAGTGCACTATTGTATATTGTGCACTACTCAAGATGTTCACTGAATCCTTTTGCAAGATAGGATAACACATATTCTTGATGATAAGTGCAAACCAGGGAGATCATGTAAGGATATCATGATCCAAATGGATTTTCAAAACCAGATTCATCAGAGTTCTCTTAGAGAGTGTTAGACACTTGTAAAAGGTCCATGAAAAAAAACCTTCTTCCTTGCATAAACTAGAGGTTTCATGGAACAAACTTCCTTTCACAAATGAAAATGTAGTTTCACTTTTTCGCGAGAAGCAAGAACCTCTCACAATAACTCAACAACAACTCAGCCTTGGTGCACTGGATATTTATAGACAATGTGAATTGCCTTACTCCACATAGATCACCTATGTTTCATGACATAGTAAGAACATCATCGTTGAAAATACATTTTACACTCTATGTTGTATCTCGTCATTTTGATCCTCATTAAGCCGTAAAAATGATGCAGCAAATAATTTTGATCATATTTTGATCATCATGAAGATAAAATGAGGATCAGTAGCTCAGTTTGATCATTTGATGATGTGGATGCATGAATATCCTAGTGAACATGTGGATCTCTTGGCTGAAGGTAGAATATGAGCTCGGATGAATATTGGATGGCCCATATGATCATCAGATATATCGAATGGTATTTGTTCTTTTAGGGAAAGAGTAACTCAATCCCACTTCAAGATAGCATAGAGATCTTCTCTTCCTTATAATACAAGGCGCGACATTCACTCGGCATAAATTGTTACTGAACGTCCCCGCTCCCACCAGCAGTGCCCTGTTTCGGTGTCCGCTTCCACCATCATGTCACCATGCATGGTGGATCCACTTCTCATACGCCTCACTTATATATCCCTTGTGTATACTATGCTACCTACTAGAAAGGCTGGGAGATAGAACCTACCCACCTCAGTATTGATGTGGGTCCCTCATGGCTAGAAAGTATGGTTTTCTATTTTTTACATAAACTTCATTAAAATGATAATCCATATACCATATGAGAATAGCCAACCAACTCAAACAACATCAAATCCTCTTCATGAAAAATTAATAATTTTTCATGGAATCTTCTTAAATTTTTGTAAACATTATGTCAAACTCAAATAACCAGTGACACAACTTCTTCTGAACTACAAACTAGCTCAGCAATCATCATAATTAAAGGTTGGCAACAAATACAAAAAACATCACTAACTTCATGGGGTTTTCAATCTTACCCTTTGGATTTGTTTTCAACATTAACAATTCTATTTAGAAGACTTTGAATCATATAAATAAACTTCCATAGAAAACTCTTCTCTCTATGGTAACTCAGATGCTCTCCCCACAAACCTTTCACTCACTCTCCATTTTTTCATTAACCTTATCTCTATATTCACAAAAGATAAGAAGATAATTGTCATATTTTTCTCCCCCTTGACATCATAATCCAAAGAAAAGTGGGGGAATTCTCAACACTTTCTAAGTAAGAGGGGAAGGCTGAATATGAAATTTCAGCCTAAGTTCCTCAAATATTTCTCTTATCATAGCTTTAGTAAATATATCAGAAATTTGATATTTTGTAGAAATGTAATCCAATTTAACATCTCCAATAGCTAATATCTTCTTGATGAAATGATATTTAATATTAATATGTTTTTATCTGAAGTGTTGCACTGTATTTTTTAAGATATTTATTGCACTCTGATTGTCACAAGTAGTTTTCATTGGTCATTCAACCTTTAATTTTAAATCTTCAAGTTGTACTTTCATACATAATATTTAACAAAAAACATTAGTAGTAGAAACGTACTCAGATTTAGTTGTACTTAAATTCACATAAATCTATTTTTAACTATGCCAACTGACACAACTTTTTCTTAGAAAGAAAGTTCCTCCTGATGTTGATTTATGATCACTGAAATCTACATCCCAATCAGCATCAGTGAATCCTAGTAGGTTAAAATATCTACTTATTTTATACTTAAAACCATAATTTGATGTTCCTTTGATATGCCTGAGAATTATTTTAGCAGTGATCATGTGTGATTATTTTGGATCACTTTGATATCTAGCACACAATGTTACTGCATATACAATATTTATTCTTGATGTCGTAAGATATAGTAAGCTACCAATTAATTTTCTAAATTTTTTTAATTAACTATTTGTACTGGTTCATATTTATTGATTTCTAAACCAACTATAATAGGTGTGGAGACTTCCATTGAATATTCTATACAAAAAAATTTCAATATCTCTTTGGAATATTTTTTTTGTGAAACAAATATATAGCCTTTATTTTTAAGAACTTGTAGTCCCATAAAGAAATTAATCTCTTTGAGCATTGACATTTCAAAGTACATCTTAATTTTATTATAAAATTATTCACATGCATATTCCTTATCACCTTCAAAAATTATGTCATAAACATACACAATAACAATGAGTGTACCTGTTTTCAACTCCTTCACATATAAGTTTCTATCAACTTTTCCATTAGAAAGGTTCAATTTATTCAGTAAACTATCAAGTTTAGAATACCAAGATTGAGGAGCCTGTTTCATCCTATACAAAGATTTCTTCATCTTACACACTTTAGTTCAATCAACATCAAAGAAAAATCCTTCAGGTTTCTCAATAAAAACTTCTTTTACAAGATATTCATTCAAGGATGTGGAATTCACATCCATCTGATAAAATTTATAGTGTATGTGAGCTATAACTACAAGAAACATTTTTATATCCTCCATTATTACCATGGGTGAAAATGTTTCCTCAAAATATATACCTTAAACTTGTGAATAGACCTTATAGACTAATCTGGATTTATTTCTTGATATTTAACATTTCTTGTTAAGTTTATTTCTAAAAACCCATTTGGTTCATATTACAGTATTTCCTTCAGATCTAGGAAAAATATATCAGGTTATATTTTTCTCAATAAAATTTAGCACTTCATTCATAGAATTTATCCACTCCTTGTGTTCAAAAGTTTCTCCAACTGACTTTGGTTCAATTTGAGAAATAAGAGTTGTTTGATTTTCAATTATTAATATTATTCTAGATGGTATTGGAGATTCCTGATTTCCAATAATATTTTCTTAATCAATATGTTTTTTAAATTTTTGATGCTTTATATTTTTAACTCTAGCATTTTCATCCTCATCACTAGTTTGATCTGAGTCGATATCAATTATCTCTAGTTTATGTACAGTATATTCTTCATTATCTCTTCCATAAATATGTGTTTTTTCTACATCAATGTTTTTAAAATATGCTACAATTTTTGAGTTAGAGTTGGATTTATTTTAACAATATTCACATCACAAAAATCTACCAACTTGTGAAATTTATTATTCTAACATCTATATCTTCTTCCATTTGAAAGATAACCCATAAAGATCCCTTCTCCATCTTTCTCCTAAAATTTTCATATATTTTCATTCTTAATTTTGATGAAACATAGACTACCAAACACTTTAAAATATTTCACTATTTTCTTCCTTTTGTAACACATATCATAAAAATTCTTGTTGGAGTCTGGTCTTAGTAAACATTTGTTCTATATATGCACAGTTATACGCACTACTTCTCTCTAGTAGAAGTTTTAAAGTTTATGTTCATCTAACATTTTCCTTCCCATTTCAACCAGACTTCTATTCTTTCTCTCTGCTAATCCATTTTTTTGAGGAGTATAAGGAGTACTATATTAATGCTTAATTCCATTATTTTCAAGGTATTATTCAAAATCATTACTATTAACTCCCCACCATTATCTATTCTCAGTTTTTTGATATAAATTCACAGATCTTTCTCTGCTTGTCTTCTGTAAAACTTGAATATTTCAATTGCTTCTAACTTGTTCTTAATATACATAACATTCATCATCCAGGTGAAATCATAAATTAATGTTATAAAATAGAGTTCACAATTGGTAGAATTATGTCTCATAAGTCCAAAAAGATCGAAATGAATAAGATATAGTGGTCTAATAGACTGAATCTCTACTCTTTTAGGATAGCCTACACAAGCTTCCCCTTTTGACAGGTTTCACATACAATTTCTCTTTCTCTCTTTAAATGAGAAAGATATCTTACCACATTATTTTTTGAAATCTTACTCAACTTGTTTTGACCAAGATGGACAATACTTCTATGCCATATATTATTTTCATATTTTTCACTCAAATAACAAGAATTTGTATGATCGCCAATTTGGAATAGATTGCCACTCATTCTTTCAACCTTGATGATAACTCTTCCATCCTTTGAATTTTTTATGATGCAAGAATAATTTTTGAAAATGACTTCATTTCCACCATCACAAAATTTTCTCACACTCAATAGATTGTGTTTAATCCCTTCAACAAAAAGAAAATATTTAGATTTCAGTTTATGGGATTCGATGTCAACAGTACCAAAAACATTGATTTTCAAAGAAATTTCATTCCCAAAAGTAAATACTCCTCCATTGGGTTCTCAAATATTTTTCAGGATTTTTTGTATCACCTATCATGTGAGTGGAATAATCACTATCAAGAATCCATGGTTTGTCCCTTTTTCTATCCTTCAAAGTAAATTCAACAATGATATATTTTTCTTCCATCCTATCTTTATGAATTTTTTTCCATTTTTATTATTAGAAATATGTCTAGTAAGAATAGTCATAAATTTATCAGAAAAATGACCCTATTGATCACATATTCAAAAAAATTCTTCTAAAAAATAAAAAAAATTCTGAATGGATAGATTTAATGTGTTCTTATTGATTTTTTTCTTGACTAATCTTCTCTTCATTTTTTCATAATTTCTCCCACTCGACTCATACCTACTCCAAGGAAGTGACATGTTGTACCAACAAGAATAGGATTTGTGTCCTAAAATTCCACATCACTAGTAATACCCATTAAATATATATCTACCATACTATTGGAGATTCTATTCGGGATAATGTTGTAATTGTACCAATATATATTGAACTTCCTTCTACTTGAGGTGATAACTTTATCTGAAGTTTCCACATCTTTATTTGTTATAGATAAATGTTTCTCATTATTATTATCAGACCATATTTTCCTATTTTTGTCAATATAACTTTCATTATTAGAAATAATATATTTATCTAGATTTTTATCATAATAAGATGTAACCTGTTTCTTTGAGAAAATTTTCTCAACATTCTAAGATGTATCAGCTTTAACTTCGACAGCTTTTTTAAAATCCTCATTTGTCTTCTTTTGAGAATTTTCATCTTTGAGATACTCTAAATGGATCTTATCCAATTCCTTATCATTTAAAGTCATTTTCTCATAAATATCATTCATCGGTTTTCTTTACCCTATAACTTTCATCATAGATTTATTATCTCGTCAATTTAAGCATCTTATCTTTTAATCTCTTTCTTTAATAGTTTGATTTATTTCTTGAGTTTTGTATTTTTCTTAAGACAGGCTTCAAGTTCTAATTTTACCATATGTTCCATGTAAGACACTTCATCATCTTCTTTATCACCACTTGAAGTTTCATTAGACTTCCTTATTTGAGCCATAAAATTCCTCAATTTTTCTAGAACCTCTTCTTCAGAAAGACTAGCTGAGGAAGAGTATTCTTCATCTTCTTTACTCAATAAGATTCTTCGTTTACTTTGAAAAAAATTCTTTTTCTCAGCTATTTTTGTAGAATATTTTGAATATTTTCCCCATTTCTTTTTTTGAGAACTTTCATCTTGATCATTACTCTCATATTCAATACTTTTCATCTTTGTAAAATTAACTAAAAAATTTCGTATTCCTCCATAATTGAAAATTTTAAGTGGAAGTTTACCATTTTACATGCCCTTTCCTTTTTTGATGTATCTTGAGATCAGAGATATAATTTTATTATACTCGTCATCCTTCACATATTCAAATTTATATTCACCATAGTCATCATTTTATTCTTCTTTTAGATTTAGTCTACTCATGAACTTGAATTTAGTTTCTTCCTTAGCCTTTTTCTTGAATAAAACTGCCTTCCTCGTCTCATAGTTGAGTAAATTATTGTGAAAATCATTAACTCTAGTAAAATAATCATCCATAGTCTCATCTTCTATCATTTTGGTATCTTTAAATTTAGCCCTCCAAATTTTCAACTTTGCTTCTTTGATCTTGAAATTTCCTTCATACATGTTTTCAATTTTATCCCACATCTCCATAGCTATTTTAAGTCCCATCACTTTAGTAAATACTTTATCAGACAAGGATGATAGAATTGAATTTATGACTTTTAAATCAACCTCCATATTTCTTTTATCACTAAATTTCATGGGGGTCTTTTTATAGAGGAGTAACTCCAATAGTCATTGCATCACAAAACTATAATCCTTGTTATAATAATAAAGGAATCATTCAGTTATTCCATCCATGAAAGTTCTTTCCATCAAAAAATGGAACACCTCTACTTTTGACTGAATTCAAATTCTCCATCACTGCTTTAAAAAGACCCTTTAGAGGTAACCAACTTTGATGCCATTTGAAGTATCTAAGAAATCCTTGTACCACTAAGAAGGGGGGGTTGAATCTATGTTACTAAAGTTTTATAATTTTTTTCTTTGAAATAAATCTACGATGACTTGTTATAGTATAATCCCAATAACACAAAATATTTTACAAGGTTCTCCTCCAAAAAGGGTGACTACGTCCTTGTTGTGTTTGGGTTGATTTGAGCCACAGATTCTCCAATAAAAATCAATTACAAATTACCAGTGGATTGGTTAGGTATCACCCTAAAACCATGGAGGGTAGGTATCAACCATTTCTAAAAATAATGTCTCCCAACAAAAATGATTATACTGGTTCACAACAGTTAACAAAACAAAAACAAAAACACACTAAGAATGATTCCAAGATTCTTTTTCAACAAAAATTTTATCTTTTTCTTCAATCCTATATAATGAGATGTTACTTCACTTTCTAATTGATTCCATAAAAAATATAGTTTAATATCAATAAATTGAAACACACAACTAATTAGTGAAACTAATACAAACTACTACTTCTTCTGGATATACTCCTGACAACTCATACTCAATCAATATTTAGATTATTTAAACAAACAAAATGTTGTTGTTTCTTCATGTAATAAGTTTTTCAAAAGAACCTTTTGTGTATGTTATAATTTTTTTCACAAACCAAAGTATGCACAATTTTTCTCTTCATGTAAATAGGCACTATTGATTTATTTTCTCATTTTCATGTATCCTCAATATGTAATTATAATCAATGCATTTACTTCTCATATCATTTTCATACACTATTATTTGAATCACATACACATGATATATATTGGTTATTTAAACAAAGTTTCTTCACGCGATACTTGTTTTGTGATAAACAAGTATGCATATTGTATGCAAGAATCTTTGAACAAACCAAGTATGGTTGATTATGTGAGTTCACTATCTTATATTGTGCACTAATCAAGTTGTTCACTGAAGCATTATTCAAGATAGGATAACACAGATTCTTGGTGATACACAAAAACTAGGGATATCATATAATAATATCATGATCTGAATGGATTTCCATAAAAAAATTCTTCACAATGCTCTTCAAGAGTGTCAGACACTTGTCAAAGGCCTGTGGAAAACACCTTCTTACTCACATAAACAATATGTTTCAGAGAACACACTTCCTTTTTCAAATGAGAATGCAGTTGCACTATTTATTTAGAATCAAGAACCTCTCATAGTAACTCAATAAAAACTTGGCCTTATTGCACTCGGATATTTATAAATAATTCACACTACCTTACTCCACACAGATCACCTCTATTTCATAACACAGGAAGAAAACCATCCTCGAAAATACATTTTGCGCTCCATGCTTCATCTCGATATTTTGATCCACATTAAAACATGGAAATGATACAGAAAATAATTTTGATCACATTTGGATCATCATGATGATAAAAAAAATGATTAGTATCTTGGTTTGATCATCAGACAACGTGGATTCATGAAGATCCTAGTGAACAGGAGGATCTCTTGGCCAAAGGTAGAAGATGATCTCGGATGAAGATTAGATGATCCAGATGATCATCTGCTAGATCTCACGGTCATGGTTCTTTTAGGAAAATAGTAAACTAATCCCACATAGAAATGGCATAAATATCTTCACTCATTTATAATACAAGGCATGGAATTCACTCAGAATAAATGGTTACTGAATGTCCCCACTCCTGTTGGCACCGCCCCATGCCAGTGTCTACCTCTACCACCGTGTCACCCCATACGGTGGATCCATCACTCTTGAACCTCCTATAGGCATCCCTTGTGCACACTATGCTACTTTCTGGCAAGGCCAAGAGGTTTCACCATCCCACCTTAGTAGTGGTGTGGGTCCCTCATGGTTGGCCAGTATGGTTAGCTATTTTTGTACATACAAGCCATTAAAAATGGTTATCTAAATACCATATGAGCATATCCAACCAACTAAAACAACATCAAATCCTATTCATGAAAAATTAATCATTTTATGTGGAATATTCTTAAATTTTTGTAAACATTATGTCAAACTCAAATAAGTGATGAAAAAAGTTCTTCCAAACTACAAACCAGCTCGGCAATCATCATAATTAAAGGTTGAAAAAAATACAAAAACATCACTTACATCAAGGAGTTCTTCAATGTATATTCAATAAGATTGGATATCTTTCAATAATCACCATGTATAGGGTTGCAAGATCTTTTCTATTTGAATCATCTTTCACTTTTTTCTCATTCACATGATGGCAATGTATTGAAAAATCATATTCCTTGATCATCTATAACCACCTTCATCGGTACGTATTGAGTTCTTTTTTTAATATAGAATTGATAATTTTATTATCTGTATATATTTCATACTTTTCATCATAGAGATAATGCCACAAAATATTTAATTTAAATACCACTACAACCAATTATAGATCATGGGTTGGGCAGTTCTACTCATGGATACTTAATTAGTGGGAGGCATAGGATATCACTTTATCATATTGAATGAGTAAAAACCCCAATCCCATTTTGGATGCATCACTGTAGATCAAAAATCCTTCCTTGATAGTGGGTAATGCGGTCATAGATATAGTTATTATCCTCTTCATTCACTCTTTAAATATATCCTTTCATTAATCAGCCAATAAAAACTTCACTCCCTTCCTATTAAACTTGTTTAGTGGGATTGAAAATCATGATAAGTTTCTCACAAATCGATGATGGTACCCAGATAATCCAAGTAAACTATATATATCCATCACATATATAGGTTTGGTACATCCTTTAATTGCCTATATTTTTGAAGGATCCATAGATATCCCTTTTTTGGTGATAACATTCCCCATGAATGTTACTTGCTCCATCCAAAAATTTCATTTACTATACTTCATAGATAACTTTTACTTTCACAAGATATTTATTATAGGCTTAAAATTATCATCATGTACCTCCTTTATTTTTGAGTAGATATGACTATCATCTATAAATACTACCACAAATTTGTTAATATAATCCCTAAATAATCTATTCATAAATTCCATGAATACAGTATGAGCATTATTGAGACCAAATGGAAACACTATGAACTAATAGTGCATGTACCTTGTAGTAAAATAGTCTTGGGGATATCCTCCTTATTCACTTTTACTTCATAATATCCCAACCAAATATACACCTTAGATAAGTATTGGTATCCACATTGTTGATAGAAAAAGTCATCAATTCGTATAAGGGGGTAATTTTTTTGTGATCATGTTAAGATCATGATAATCAATGAAGAGGCACATTAATCAATCCTTATTCTTGATAAAATGGACCGGTTCACCCCATGGTGAAGCACTTCAGTGTATAAACCCTTTATCCATATTAACCTATAGTTTATTCTTCATCTATTCAAGTTCAATAGTGGATATTCTATAAGGATTATTGGATATTGACAAATCTCTAGTTATAAGTTCAACAGATAAATCAACCTCTCGACTATAAGGAAGACCATGAAAGCCTTCAGGAAACACATCAGTATATTTTCTCACAATAATCATGTTATAAAGGATGGTATTTTACTTATTATCAATCATTTGAGCTAGATAGTCTTGATTATAAGGCAATAATATACATTCTTGATATGATAATTCCAAAGGAGATTCATCCTCCTCCTTATACTTGTATAGAATTGTAGGGTGATTTGTTATACAGAGTTTGATTTCCTTCTCTCATAAATTTATGTTGGCTCTACACAAGGAAGGCCAATCCATACTTGTAATTGCATCAAATTTCACTAAAGGTAGTATCACAAGGTTTTATGGGAAATTCATCCCAGAAATATGGATAGGGGGAATTTATATACATAGGATAAAATAATTTCCACATTTTACATTTTCACTTATGGCCTCACTTCCATGTTTTGAGGTTGTGTTTTAATAGTTATACTAAACTTGGGTGATAATAAAGATGCATAAAACCATGGATTATAAGGCTTTCATTAACTATTCTATTCTATTTATAATCATTTAATTCATCCAAAATAAAATTAGTTATGAGAATTTTCAAACTATAAAACCCATATAAGGGAACCCAATAACATTGAGGGATAAACCATAAATGACCTACATTCCTTAACCTATATTTCTAGGTTTCAATATAAGTTATCCATGGTATATTTCCTAACATAAAATTTTATGGTAACTTTTGTTCCCTTAAAAATGGTTTGTAAAGATATTATGAATTTACCAAATCATATCCCCTAATATTTTCAAAACATGTGTGAAGAAAGGCCTCTTTTTCATGCACCAGGTGATGATCAAGTTAATACCAAATGTTCCATTTTTTGGTTGTTACCTCTAGGTATAACTATTCCAGATCCACATCCACTTAGAGTATCTAGATAGATATTTTGTTTCTTAGAAACCACTTAATATATAGTATAAAAATTTTAGGGATGTTTTCCTATGTTTAATATTATCCCTAAACCTTTCACTAAGTTTTTATAATCCTAATCCTGAAAAATAACTATACCTTTCATCTGATACCAACTATTATAACCCATATATTTTATATACCTTATTTCATGATTTATTTTATGAATTCACACATAATACAATTATAGAAGATCTAGAGGTCTGGTGTCTTTGTGAAACTGGGTACATAGATAATTAACTTGAAACAGGGATACAAATACATTATTTAAAATCTCCATAACACTCCCTTATATTCCATTGATCTTCTAATACTACACAGGATAACTTGTGGTCGTATATAGGAAAGAGGTAAGCTATAAATCCTAGTAAGGGAATAATCAAAGCATAATATGATGAAATTAATACATGAGAGTCAAGGGGAATATCAAGGTGACATAAAAGGGTGATAATAATAAACATGAACATCGAAGCATGATATAAGATGATAACATCAAGGCAACATAGGAATGTAGAAACAGCATAAAACATGACATCATAAGAATAAATCAAGGATAAACAATGATACATCATATCATAGTGTAATTAGTATAATATCTCATGAACCATGCATGGTATCTCATGGGATAAAAACATTACCCAATTAATTGGATGGTTATATAATTCTAGGCCCACCTATCGCATTCATATCATATACATGCATTGTGTGAAAAATATATCATAAATAATAAGAATTCCTTCCTTCAATTTTAATCTGATAATTAAGAAGATTGTTTTATATACATGTAAAAACCAAATAAATGAAGTATAGGTACATCTAGGTGAATACCCTTGAGTGGAAATAGGGATGGGTATTCACAACCAAAAATTTTGTCATGGAAAATGATGGGATAATTTTGGCAGCATGATAGGTGTACATAAAGGTTCATGGAAGGGTTTGATGAGAGATAAAGGATGTATATCATCACTTAGGAATCATAAGGATAGTAAATGTTTTTGTAAAAACACATCACAATATGGAAAATTTCAAAATAAAACAGCTTAGTGCAAAGAAACTACTTGAAAAAAAGTAAGAGAAGAGGATCTCTTACTTCGGCATAGTAACAGATTAGGTAAAGGTTATAATGATAGGGGATAAATGATCTATCTATATTATAAATTCAATTTTATATTGAAGTGATATTTATAAATACATGACAACATAATAAATTGAGATTCAAAAGGCTGGATACAAAGAAGGTTCTTGAATAGAAAAGAAGAGAGAGAGATCCCTTACCTTGAGAGGGTGCTTCTAAAAGCTTGGGAAGAGATTATTAAGAGATTGAAAACATCTTTGGAGGTATTTAGATAGGTATAGTGACATTATATTTATGATTAATTGGTTTTGAGTGAAAATTAGTGGGATGTTGGGTGGGTATTTATAGAAAAATAGAGGGGAATTCTTTATTAATTTCTAAATTTAGGTTTTTGAAATTATAAAATAAAATAAAAAAACTAAAAACCTTCCAATGGTTCTTCCCATTGTTTCTTAAAAATAGGAGAGATTTTAAATATTTTATAATTCCATGAAATGAACATATTAAAATAATACCATTGGTGATTTAGAAGTGAGTCATGTTAAAAAAGAATTGATTTTAAAACATCAAAATATAATATAGGTTTTGGAGCATTCATTAAAGGTTTATAAGATTAATCAAATAAGTTAAAAAAATTATTTTAAAGTTAAAATCTATATTTTTTCATGTATTCTTTTTATATAATTTATTACATCACTTTTGGTCACTATGATGTTATAATACTGACCATATATTTATATCGTATTTAATTTTTACCCAAAAAATTGATTGTCTTAGAAAATTATAAAAAAATCACCATGTGATAGTATTAAAAATAATATTTATTTTAAAAAAAATAAATTTATAAATATGATAATTTACACCTTTAAATAAAAATCCTCATTTATTGAAAAATATTGGTTTTTACGACAATAATAATTTTCTGCCCCTTATAAATATTACATTGGACTTCATTAGATTATATTATCATTTGTATATAAATAAATAATATTTAATAATATTATTATATGAAAATAAAATTTATTTCTAAAATATTGAATTTATCAAAGAGTGTTTTAATTAAAACTATATATATTTCCAAAACTACAATTTTTGTTTCTTCGTATCAAAATCTAATTATCATCAACTCATATATAATTTTCTATGTGAAGTAATAATGAAAAAGGATAAATAAAATAATTATTTTATTATAAAGAAAACATAAAAATTCATAATTCTAGGTTCTAGATACATAATCCCTTATTACACCAGCATATGCCCTAAGGGTAAGGTGTAAAATAGTGGTACTTTATTTGGGTAGTTCGACAAACATGGTTTGGGATGTGATCTCAATAAACTTGATCTTCTCTATTAAATGGTTTTATTTATGTTTCAATTGTTTAATTTTATCTTGGGATTGGTTAAGGAAAAATACTAATGATTCCATCTCCTTTTAAAGCTCTGATAAATGGGATTTATAAGGTATGATCCTACTGGTCGATGTCATCGCTTCTTCCATCTATTTCAATTAGAATTTATCAAAACACTTAATACATACAAATATTAACATACACTAAATAATGTATATATTATCAATGGTTATGATGTTTAATGGTATTTTAAATCTGATGGGATATAGTTTATAATGGTCCCAACTGACCAAAGTAGAGCATGTGTTTTCTATAACTACATTACTTAATAAGGAATTTATTTATTCAAAAGGGAATTTCATTTATAAAATTTTAGATCATTATAAGGGGATATTTAGGAATCTCATTTACTTTGAGAATGTGTTTGACTTCTGATCTTCTTGTGGTAGCCAAGCCCACTAGACCTCTAGTTGTCAGTGTCATAGGTGATGAGGCTAAATGGAGTTAGAGGCTCCTCTAACTCTCATCCCTCACTCTCTTAGTATGGATGGTCTTGTAGATGACTTTTATCCTCCTGGTTTCCCTACTATTATTGTTTTATACAAGTAGAATTATTTTCATACTCATAGGGCCTCATCGGATCATACTTCCACTGGATGACTTCCCCTATCCATAGAGTGTGATTCCCCATTTTTTCCCAGTATTTGGTGAATTTTATAAGAAAATATCCTATGTTGGTGGATGATTCTCAAGACATGGACTATGTAGTAACATATTATTCTCTTGTATATTTTGTTCATGGATCAATAAAAAAGAAAGGTAGTGGAGTTATTGGGTCTTCCTCTAATCCAAATTTGGTTACCTCTTGTTCTTAGGTTGGTAATAGTGAGAAAATCCAAGAGCTCCCTCTTCCCACTGCACTAACTGAAGTGGGTAAAGGGAAGTAGGTCACTGTGTTCTCTCTGATGGACACTATGAACTGCTTTCAATTCCTTGGGATACAAGTAGAGAGGATTCTCTTGGTGATTAAGCCCCTCAAAGTAAGAAGCCTAAGAAAAAAGTTCATCGGTGATAGTTGTTTAATATTGGGATCAATCCAAGCTTCTCTATAAAGAAATAACTTTTTTATGTGTATGGTATAACTCATTGTCATTCTACTAATCACAAGTTTGAAAACATGTATGATGATACTCACTTCCACTCCAAGTTGATACTTCTTCTTATTATCCTTTTTATTATGACATGCATTTTTTGTATTCTATCATTCTTGTCCCATCCCCACTATCAATGTGATTTTTTATGGGTTCCTAATCTACCCTAAAAGTATAATTTTTATGATAAAAAAGGATTTAGATTTTTTGATATGATATTTCCATATTATTAGAAAAAAAATTAGAAATAAAATAATATATAAATCCATAATCAAGAAAGACATTATCATAATTCATGTAAAAAAATAAAGTACATGTTATTACTTTATTTGATGGACTGATATTTATGTAAGTAGTAGAAAATGACTTTTACACACCTTTTTTATTATTATCTTGTTGACTTCCACCTTGAGTAATTAAATTCGAATACATATTTGCATAATGTCTCATCTCTTTAAAATTAAAAAAAATCATTATTAACTAACTGCCTAGATAAGACTTTGGTTTTCTAGTTTTCCCATAATTAGTCTAATCATTACACATTTCTTTATAATCATGAGCTATATGTCTAAATTTACCACACCAATGGCATTTTCTTGATCTTTTAAGACACTCCCCATAATGATTTTTACCACATTAAGTACATAAGAGAAATTATATTCTCATACCTCCAGAATTCCTTATTTATTGATTCATCATTTCTTTCCACCTTGGATTATTCTTATAATTAATGTTATGAGATACATAGAGTCAAAAAAACTTCATATAAACCTTCTCATTACATCAAAAAAATTATCCTGACTCTCAAATTACAAGTAACTAAATCCCTTTATAAAATTGATTTCAAACCTATGAAAAATATATCAATATTAATTTCATGGTCTAAAATAAAATTTGGTTTATACATTTACAATCATATAAAATCTTATTTATAAGTAGAATCTGATACCTCTTTCATTTTCTACAACTCCAAAAACTATATTTTCATTCTAAGTCAAGTAACATTAGAAAAATATTTTTCAAGAAAAATATATTTAAATACCTTAAATTCCATGATATCAATATCATTATTCTAATTGTTATTATTAATATGATACCACCACTGATCAGATCTACCTTCAATATTATAAACTACAATAGTTACATTATGATTCTCTAAACAGCCCAAAACTTCAAATATCTTCTCTAAATCACTTATCCATATTTCAGTTATTACTAGGTTTGAGGTTCCACTAAATTATAGAGGATGTTGTCATATGAAATACTCTACTATTTAAATGTTTATTTATAGAGAATTTGGTTAATGCCTTATGTTGGTACCACCATTTATATCTTGTGTTAGTTGTGTTAACACACCCACAAATTACTCAGCTCCAACAAGAGGATGAAATCCTATTACCTCTGTAGAAAATAATTCTAAAATAGATATATATTAGATGAAATATTTTGATAATTATTAGAATAATAAAAAACTATATCATTATAATATGACCATAAATTTATCTTTTATCCCCATAAAACCTCTTTATAATCCTTGAATTGTCTTTTATTTGTTTTCATACTAACATCTAAACCTATAAAGTTATCTAAACTTCTATCTAATACCAACTGAACAATCCAAACATAACCACATAATAATTACATATTTTACAACAATATTTCATCATTTATATCCCTAATACATTTAGTTTTAGAGTTTTATAGGATTAGGAATCTAATTACATTAAAAATACACATTTCCACTCAAATGTACATTTTTTCCACAAAAACAAATTCTTAAAATGATACACTTAATTTTTCAATACAAATATCCATAACTTGAAATTTGAATTTGGTATTATTATTAATCATCCTTAAACCCATTGAAATCATTTGAAAATGTGGAATAAGAATATAAATCTCTTTAAGGGGTATAAAAAGTAATAAGATCCATTAAGCCATTGAAATACGTAAAAACCCATGGAAAGGTTTTTCCTTTAAATAATAGACTATGAGTTATTATACACTTATATTGACTCTTAAAATAAACATATTTACTAAAATAATTTTTTAAAACAAACCCATAAGAAATAATAAAGGAAACATAAAAATTGTGAAGCTTTCTTGGGAAAACACGAAAACCATAAAAAATATTTTCCTTGAAACAAAAACATTTAACTTTTAAAAGATTATAAACATACCTTAAATCATGAAATAAACTTTATATCTCATGAAATTAAAATATTTACATTAAAACACATAGGTATGTATATAGGATCTATGATGGATTCTGGGGACATCATATTTGTTATCACCATTATAAATCACCCTTACATTCACTCTTACAATGGAATAAACTATTTGGTTACTTAAAATATATCATCTCTAGAGAATAAATCATTACTCAATACATTTAAGGGATATATAATGGGCCCAAACATCATCATATATAATATCCAGAAACCATAACATGAATAAAATACATAGAATCTTTCATTTCACAAAAAAAATCATAAAAACATACATTTGAACCCATAAGCATAAGCATTTTTGGATAACCCATAAAAGGAAAATTAATTTATAATAATGGGTTAATAATATTACTATTGAGAGGAAAATAAAATTGAAACATAGAATATTAATAAATAAAAATAATAATATGAGAAAATTCTAATAAAAATTTATAGAGGGTGTTAAAAGAATGACTTCAAGAAATTTAAAGAGAATTTTTAAAAGAAAATCATATTACATTGAGTCCCAAATCTATTTAAGAATCCTATAACTTCTAGAATAATAAAATTATCTTAATTATTTACTTTATTCAAAACATTTTTCCATTATTATTATTCTTTTTTTTCATTTATTATTATGTAATATTTATTTATTAGAATAATTTTTATTGCATTGGTCATCATGGGGTTGTCTAGTTTATAGTTCCAAAACATATTCAATATAATGGTAATGGTAATAGAACCTTGTAAAATGGTTCCATAATATAAAAAAGTGTCAAGGTATATGTTTTATGTCATTTTAGAATCAAATAAGTTCAATATATTGGTATATAGTTACAATTTTAGAAAATATTCCTTATTAAGATTATTTTAGACGCTTAAAAATAACTTTGACTGTTTTCTTTTAATATCATTATTAACATGGATATTTTATCATTCCATAATCATAAAAAAATAAGTAATTATTAATTTTATATTCAATATTGAAATATATTTTTAAGAGTATCCATGAAATATTTAATTTAAAAATAAAACATCATCGTTCACTTAGGTAGCATAAAACTAACACTACATTATTTGATGTTTTCTAAAAGAGTTAAAAATAAAATAAAGACCAATAAAAATTTGAGTTTTATAAAAAAATTGAGAAGTATTATATACTATTATTTCAAAATTATTTTTAAAGGTTACACATATTATTGAAAGGTTAAGGGGTAATAGAAAATAAAATTCATGGAATTTTAAACTCATGATTTAATGTAGAAATGACTTGTGAAATGGGTTCTATGATAAGTAAATGAGTGATATATCATTAATAATTGAACAAAAGTATTTAAATAACATGAATATATAATCATGATATAAAAATAAAATATTTTTAAAAATATTTTTATGTTAAATTATTATTAAATAATAAATTAAAGATTGAGTTTGAAACTCTTACATTGTTTTTTGAACCAAATCCTTTGTATTGAATCTTAATCCTTCAAAAAATGGGATTTTAGAAAAAATAAAAGACTTATGAACTTGATAAGAGAAGTTTATAGAGGTATTTGGGTAGAATATTTAGAGAAAACTAAACTTTATATGTGTTTTGAAAGGGGTGGAATGGGTCAACTTTTATAAACAAGATATGATAGTATTTTCTCAAATATTCAATCTTAAAGGGTAAAGAATATAATTTTTTGTAATGTTATGTGCCATCCCAGCCTGTTACTTTGCTGTTTTTTGGTTTTTGGAGATTTTCGGAGGAGGACCCGAGATTTTTCATGGGATTCAGGTGGTGAAAAAAATCTATTGTGGGGATTACACGTTGTGTAAGTGGATTACATGGAGGGGATATTGGTTGTGTGTCTTGTTCTGGTTGGTTCAAGGCGTGTAATATTTTAGGGTTTGAAAAATAAAATAAATCGAGATGTGATGGGTTTTTAAATAGAAACCAACCTCGAGGCACTACAAAATGTAAAAGGGGATTACATGTCATTTAATCCCCCACTAATGTAATGTTTTAAGAATTTTCCATCCGCTCAGGTTGTAAAACCCTATAGCTGTAGCAACTCCCCCTCAACCACAAGAAACCCAGTGACCCGACTCCAACATTTTGAGAATTCATACGCTAAGGATTGATTCCTAGCTTCTCTCCTTCGATTCTTAGCAATCCGTCTTTGATTCAAGGTGTGTTCTTCCTCTGTTTTTGCAGTTTTTCCTTGTTGATCTCCTTTTTCCTCCCGTTCTTCTCTCCATGTGATGGTGGGTGATCCCCCTTGGTTCTAATGGGGTTATATTCAGTTATTGTTGGTACGGTGGTTCCACGAAATCCTTGTATGGATGTATATCTTGTGGGAGAGGTGATCAGAGATCAGTTGCATGATCTGTTCTTATGAAAAGAACTTTAAAACCCTTTTAAGGTAGGTTTTCATTCGTCTCTCCTATTTTTGCATCATGTAGGGTGGGGATACAGATGTTTTCCTTGTGAATATATTTTAATATGAATTAAAAAAGATAATTGAACTTGTTTAAGATCAATATACAGGGGGTTGGAAAAGTGACGCATGGTCCTTCTTTGTTATTTGTTTCTGGTTGATATTGTGTTTTCTATGGGCTAACTACCCACTAAAAATCATGGCCATTGGGGACCTTTTTTGTGCACTAAATGATTTATGGAATTCATGTTGTTCATTTTTGGTTGGACACTTATATATTTAATTTTTTAATCATATTTATTTGGATATTTAATGGATGACCCAGGATCATATAGTTTGTGTGATAACATCTGAATTAACAAGTGTAATTAAATAATGGATGCCTTGTTAAATCTATAATTGTGTTTTTCCTCAGTACATATGGTGATGCGATGTGTGGTTTTGTTCTAGTTTGTGTTGTAGTATGGTTGTGGGCACAGTTGTGTGTTGTGGAATGGCTTGGGTGGTGTAATGGAATCTAAGGTTGAGATATTGATTGATTATGGGTGGATGGGAATTATTATAAATAAGGGTTGTGAACTAGTTGTGCAGTAATGTGTTACCAAATGGGGTTGTGAGTTGGGGGTTGGTTCCATTGATATGTGATCCGAGTGGGATGATTTTGAAGAATGATAGTAGTGTTGGTATGGGTAATTCGCCCAGAGTTTCTCTATGAGTAACATGTAGAAAGCTTCACCCTGCCTTTAAAAAACATGGTATGAAGTGTATTTAAAGTGGAGTTGTCTTATTTTATTAGGATATTCACCTTCTGAAATGACTTTTACTATGTTTCCTATTGTGTTTTGTGCTTAGTGGTTTCCTAGGTAGTGATGGATGAATAAATAATCATTTAATAAAGTTTTTAATGACTTATGTTGGTTTGGATAATGAAATTGAAATGGTTAATGAATGAATAAATGATGGGTTGTGTGATTAAATGTGGTTAATTCTAAATAATAAAATGAATGGGGTGGTCAAATCAAATTGGTTGGGAATATGAAATGAGGTTGTGTCCTATTTTGTGGTGTTATGCATTTAGAGGTAGCAGCAAAGGTGGTATCCTCGTGAGTTGATTTCTATCTGGGAACCCATAGGTTGAGATTGAGCGTTTGGTATCATATATGTATATACTTGTATTTTCCTTATGGTTTATATAAACACCCAACCCTATTTGACAAATATGTTTCGAACACCCCCATCATCACGGGGGAGGGTTTATTTCCCAAGCATCCTGATGGTAGGATGGATGGTTTTCCACCCACTCTTCCATGCTCCCTCTTCTATGTGGTGATCGCCCAAGATTCTTCAGGTAGGTTGTGGTGAGGTGTGAGGCCCAAGTGTGTGTGGGTGAGTTGTGGTTTCCCAGGTGTCTTTGGGGTGAGATGAGTTATATTTTCCCATGTGTTTTTGGGATGATATGTGTTTTTATTTCCAAGGTGTCTTCGAGATGAGGTGTGGTTTGAGGCCCAGGTGTCTATGGATGGGATGTGATGTGGTTGTAGCTCAGGTTTCTACATGTGGTATGTGACGTGGTTGTGGCCTAGGTGTTTATGGGCAGGATGTGATGAGGTTTTTGGCCCAGTTGTTTGTGGTCTGGTTGTGACGTGGTATGTTTGGAAGAGGTGGGAGTTCCAAGATGTCTTCCATTAGGGTGTAAGAGAAGTTAATCAGTGGGAAAGTGGTGTGGGGTACACTATCATTGATGTTCTTTATATTTCATTACTTTACTTACGTTATTTTTTGGGTGTGCCTTAGTGAGTTTTGGATGGTTAGTATACCTGTTAGGTGTTGTTTGGTTCTATTTTTTCACAGGATCATTAGTATGTTTCCCTAACATGTTCACGAGAGACTTTGGTTTTCCTACTAAGTATACATGTATGCTCACCCTATGTATATAAAACTACTTTCAGGTTTTCAAGAGGATTACATGGAACGTGTTGGGTGTTACTAGATCAGGCTTTGGGAGAGTTGTTGAGTCACTACTTTAGCTTTATTTTGGGTATTTTACTTTGTACTTTTTTTTATTTGTACTAGTTTTATTTTATGCATGCATGTGGGATGGTTTTTGGATTTCTTTTATATGTGTCTTGGAATTTATTTATGGATGATCCATAATATCTCCTGATCTTTCTTCCTTATAAAGGGTAATTCCTCACATATTTTGAGATTCATATAACCTTGGTTCTAGTCACCAACCCAGGGCCTATTGTAGGTGGGAATCGGGGTCACTATCTCCCTTTATTCATTGATATCCCGGTAGGGGTATCTTTAGAGGGAGGGGGTCATGATATAATGGTATCAAAGATAATGGTTGAGATATAGGATATATTTTGGAGTTATCCACAATGAGTATTTCATGGGTTGGTAGGGAAATAGTGTCAGGTGATCTTGGTTCATGACATAGGCTAGGGAAGACCAGCTAGGACACAGGATTTTAGTTCCCCTCATGATTCGACGCAAGGACTATGAGCCTACCAAAATACTAAGTGAGGATACAATATTTGCAAGGTAGATAATCTAATAAAGTTACATGCATCATAATGACTTTTTTTCTTATTTTAATTGGGTTAGTTTGAAAAAGTTAGAATGAATAACAAAATATGTATTAAATTGGTTAAAATAAATATTAATATAGACTCCATACTACTCAATCTTAGGAAGTATTTGTTTAACTTTTCACTTATGGATCCTAGTCATTGTTTGCATGTAGATCAAGTAGTAGAGGTTTATCAAGCTGATCCAGTTGATCGACATAGGGTTGATCCAGTTGAGGAGGATGAACAGTGGAAAAGGAAGTTGCGTACTTTCTAGCAGAAGGATTTTGGGAAGTATGAGGGAAGTGTTTCAGACATGGAGATAGAAATATAACTTGAGAAGCTTGAGATCACCTTCAGTTTGATCTGAGGCCCGACAGAGTACTAGGTTCCTTTGGTTTTCAGCCAGATGCAGGGAGTTGTGCATCCTTGGTGGATGGTGTATCTAGGGGAATAGAAAGAGGCAGGTATTTTGTGGGTTGATGATGAGAAGGAGTTCTGAGTAGAGTTCCTTTCATCGACCATGAAGTCTGAGAAGATGTAGGATCTACTCTCCCTTTAGTAGGGGAGTATGTCAGTGAGGGAGATGAGGATCAAGTTCAAGGATCTCCTTTGTTTTTTTTCAAATCTATTTCTAGATGAGGAGTCTCATGTAATATTTCTTAAGGAGGAACTTCATCCTTCTATCTAGTATGTGGTTACTCCTTTTATGTATCCAACGTACCTAGAGGTTCAGAAGAAGGAAAATTTGGTTGAGTGGATACACTTGTGAAGAGGTTTACTATGATAGGGGATCTGGTGGGGTTCTTCAAGAGGAAGGGTTACCAGCGATAGGTCTTAGGCACTAGGACCTTTGAGGTTTTGACCAGCAGGGAGTTGACCTCAATAGATTCCTTTTCAACTTTATGGTCCTCATGCCTTTCCTATGAACATGGTACAGAAGTGTTTTTTTTTTGTAGTTCATGGCCATCTTTAGAATCAATGTCCAGTGGTTGTTCGATTTCAGTTTAGTAAAGGTGGATAGGTTCAATGCTAGCCTCAGTAGTAGATGCCAGTCGTGTTGTTTTATAAGTAGGGGCAACATGATCATGCTCCACCGAGGGGAGATGGAACAGGTAAAGGATGTCCTTAGGATGTTCTTCATGTTCAGGAACCTCAACCCAGGAGTGTTCATAGAGGTGTTATTCCGAAGAGAGGTAGAGGAGTTGGGCGTGGTCAGTTGCACGCAGTGAAGGCAGCAGTTCCAGAGGGGCTTGAGATCGTCAAAGGTATGATCAGTTTGTTTAGTACCCTTGTTTGTGAATTTTTTGATTTAGGATCTTCACACTCCTTCATTACACCCACTCTATCCCATGCTCTAGGACAGGATGTAGATAGGATTATCATGCCCCTGGTGTTGAGTACGCCAGTCGGAGTCCAGACCAGCTTGTTTGATGTGTGTCGGGGGTGTAGACTGATGATGGGACCACATCAATATCATGGGGATCTCTTCTTGCTACAGATGAAGCCATACGATGTCATCCTAGAAATCAACTAGGTGTATTCCATACATGTTTGTATCGACTTATTCTGGAGTAGATTCATGTTTTTAGATGTGGATGGCCAGTATATGGTTTTCATTGGAGAGTGGGGTTATCAGGTGGGTAGTAAGCATGTATATACCCTTCTCTCTCTGTTGGATGAGTTGTTAGTGGAATCAATGTACACTGAAATGATAGAGGTTCCTAGAGTCTTTGGGGAGTTCCCGAATGTTTTCCCCATTAAGGTCGTGGAACTGACCCCTCGACGTGATGTTGAGTTCAGGATAGACTTACAGCCCGATTCTTCTTTGATTTTGATGGATCCTTATTTGATAACACCTTATGAGTTGTAGGAGTTTAGGATTTAGATAGACTATCTAATTCATAAGGGTTTTATCCAGCCCATTTTGTCTTCACGGGGTGCTCTAGTGTTGTTCGTGAAAAAAGGTGGATGGTGGTCTGAGGTTGTGCATAGACTAATGGAGGTTGAACCAGGTGACAATCAAAAACCATTACCCCCTTTCAAGGATAGAAGATCTTTTAGACCAATTCAGAGGGGAGAGTTGGTTTTTTAAGATCGATCTGTGGTCTGAATCTCACTAGTTAAGGGTGATTGAGGGAGATATCCCGAACACTGCTTTTAGATGCAGGTATGGGAAATTCGAGTTTGTAGTCATGGAATTCGGTGTTATAAACTCACTAGTCATATTCATGGGGCGCATGAACTCTATGTTCTATGAGTTCCTAGATCGGTTCGTTGTTGTGTTCATCGATGGCATCTTAATCTACTCGAAATAGAAGGAGGATCATGTTGAGCATCTTATAACTTTCTTGTGTGCTCTTCGATGCCACCAACTCTTTGGAAAGTTTTCAAAGTGTAAGTTCTAGACATGATAGGTTCATTTCCTTGGTAATGTGGTGTCTCAACAAGGTGTGGCAGTAGACCTGTAGAAGGTTGAAGTGGTTGTTTCTTGGACATCACCCAATAATATTAAGTGGTTTGTAGTTTTCTTAGTCTCACAGGCTATTATCAGAGGTTTGTACCCGATTTCTCTCAATTTTCATCCTCGTTGAATGCATTGACTAGGAAGGATCAAGTTTTTTTGTGGAGTGATCAATGTCATGCAAAGTTTTTCTATCTGAAGGGGAATTTGGTTAATAATTCAGTTCTCTAGTTGCTTGGGGAAGGGGTGATGTTTGAGGTGTGATGTGATTCTTCCCATCTAGGATTGGGATGCGTCTTGATGTAGTAGTGGGATGTGATCTCTTATGGGTTTAAGAAGTTACATCCCCATGAGCTTAAATATTTCACCCATGATCTAGATCTAGCATCGGTCATGTTTTCACTAAAATTTTGGCGACATTACCTCATTAGGGAGCGCTTTATGGTCTTCACGGATCACAAGAGCTTGAGGTATATATTTTCCGAGTAAGATCTGAACTTGCGATAGTATAGGTGGGTGGAGTTTCTTCAGAACTATGATTTTGATATCTCTTACACCTCAGGGAAGAGGAATGTCCTGGCCGATGATTTGAGTAGAAATTTGTGGAAGGAGGTTGTTTGGGAGTCTGTAGATGCTTGGAGGGAGATAGAGGAGTTGGCAGCCTTGCACTTAGATGCAAAAAATGGAATATGATAGAGTATATTTGTTTTAGATGATGGTTTAGTATTATCTAATGTAGAAATTGGAGGAGTCTCAGTGGGGAGACTCAGAGGCAGAGGTGTTACGTGACCCTATTGACCATGGTGATGCTCAAGAGGTATGGTCAAAGGATGGTTGAATCAGATGTTGTTTCATGAAAGGTTGTTTTCTCTGATAAAAATGCATGATGGGGTCCTTTGGGAGTTTCATAACTCACCTTTTGCAGTAAACCTGGGATTTTCTAAGATGTACCGTTGGTTAAGTACTCAGTTTTGGTGGCCCAGAATGAAGGGGACAGTGGTGAGGTTTGTGGCGAGGTGCTTGGTTTTCCAGCAGGTAAAGGTTGAGCATCATGTTCCTGGTGGTTTTTTGTATCCCTTAAATGTTCCCAAGTGGAAGTGGTATGAAATATCAATGGATTTAATCATAGGGTTACCTATAGCTTAGGGAAGTTGCGATGATATCTGGGTGATAGTGGATCGGTTGATGAAATCGACTCACTTCTTAATGATCAAGGAGTCAGATGCAGTGGATGCCTTAACAAAGAGGTATGTGGATGAGGTGGTGCGGCGCATGGAGTTCCAAGGTCCATTTTCTCAAACCGGGACACATGTTTTACCACATGTGTCTATAAGATATTGTATCATGCTTTTGGAGCCTAGTTATGCCGCAACACTTCTTTCTACCCTTAGACAAATGGGAAGACGGAACAGACTACCCATACATTGGAGGATATGTTGTGAGCATACATTTTTGTACTTTAGTAGACCTTGGGTATGACACCTGCCTTTGGTAGAGTTTGATTATAATAATAGCTACCAATATTCCATCAACATGGCTCCGTTTTAAGCCCTATACATAAGAACATTTTGTTCTCAGTTGTGCTGGACATAGGTTGGGTAGGAAGTAGTTCTTAGTCCCGAGGTGGTACAGAGCAGGATAGAGAAAGTTTATCTTGTTCGTGAGAATATGAAAGTAGCACAAGACTGAAAGAAGTCTTATTTCAATCATAGGAGGATACCCTTGGAATTCAAGGTTGGGGACCACATGTTCTTGAAGGTTTACCCTCAACGTGGGAAGTATAGGTTCAATAGATAAAGTAAGCTTTCTCCCAGGTGTGTTGGTCCCTTTGAGGTTTTGGGGTGAGTTGGAAAGGTGGCGTACCAGTTGGAGTTGTGACTACAGTTAGAGAGGATCCATGATGTCTTCCACATCTCTTAGATTCATTGGTATCTTCAAAATTAATCCCATGACTTTAACTGGGGAGATTTGGGTATCGAGGACAATGCGACATTCGTGGAGCAACTAGTAGAGATCCAGGATTGTCAAGAGAAGGCACTGCGTGGATGGACCATTCCTTTTGTTTGTATGTTGTGGAGGAAAGGTGGTCTGGAGGATATTACTTAGGATTAAGAAACACAAATGTGTTCCCAGTAACTAAAGTTGTTTTGAGTTTTGATTTGTTTTGTTTAGCTTTAAAATGTGATGTTTGAACCTTATTTTATGAAATGAGTTGTTTTCCCTTGGTTTGAGATATGTGAGGTGTGATATGTGATAAAGTCCTGACATATAAAGAGGGGAATATCAGATTCCTAATCAAGATGGATTAACTATGATGTGATTAAACCCATGTGAGTGGGACGGTGTCACCCAGAGTGGATAGTATCTTGACATAGAGGATGGAATTCCTTGATTCATGTGTTCAGGATAGTACAGATCGTTGGAAATAGCAGTTTCATGGTATTTGTGTGGGAGTGTGGTTGTGTGAAAGGAGGAAACTTAAGGTTGTGGTAGTGTGGTTGTGAGGATTGTCTATGTGGTCATTTGGGTTGGTGAGTTTGGTTGGTGGTAGAGTTTGAGGCATTACGATACTCTTAAGAGGTATCTCGCGAGATGGTTGTTTGGTCCCCATTCCTTTTGGGCTTGGTTTTGGATTCTCAAGGATGAGAATCATTTGAGAGGTATCTAATATAATGTTCCATCCCATCCCATCCCATTAATTTTATGGTTTTTGGTTGTTTGAGATGTTAGGAGGAGGTCCCAGGAGTTTTCATGGGAGTCGGGGGTACATCAAAGTTGTTGTAGAGATCACACGTCATGTAAGTGGATTACACAGTGTAAATATTGGTTTTGTGACTTTTTCTGGGTTGTTCATGGCATTTAATATTTTGGGGTTTGAAAAAAAATTGAGAGGATATGGGTTTTTCGGTAGAAACCAACCTCAAGGCATTACACGGTGTGAAAGGGGATTACACATTTGTAATCCCCTGCTACTGTAATGTTTTAAGAATTTTCCAGCCACTCGGGTTGTCAAACCCTATGGATGTATTGAATCCCCCTTGACCCCAGGCGATCTAGTTACCCATATCTAGTGTTTTAAGGATTCTTATGCCAAGGATTGATTCCTTGATTGTCTCCTTCTATTCGTAGTAATCCGTCTTTGATCCAAGGTGTGTTCTTCCTCTGTTTTTGCGGTTTCTTCCAGGTTGATCTCCTTTATTCTCCATTTCTTCTCTCCATGTGATAGAGGGTGATCTCCATTGGTTTTAATGGGGTTATATTCAGTTATTTTTGGTGTGTTTGTGCCGCAACATCCTCAAATGGATAAAGATCTTATGGGAGAGGTTATCGGAGATCCGTTGCGTGATCCATTCTCATGCAAAGAACTTTGAAACCCTTTTGAGGTAGGTTGTCCATCGTCTCTCATATTTGTGTATCATGTGGGGTGTGGATACAGATGTCTTCCTTGAGAAGATAGTTGAATATGAATTAACAAAGATAATTGAACCGGTTGAAGATCAATATACAATGGGTTGGGAAAAGTAACGCATAATCCTGCTTTGTTATTTTTCCCATTTGATATTGTGTTTTGTATAGGCTAACTACCCATTAAAATTCGTGGCCATTGGGGGGCTTGTTTGTGCACTAAATGATTTATGGAATGTATATTGTTATTTTTTGGTTAGAAACTTATATATGGAATTAGTTAATCATGTATATTTTTCTAATGACTGGATGCCTCGGGATCATACAGTTTTTGTGATAACCCCTGAATTAACATGTGGAATTAAATAAGGGATGCCTTGTTAAATCTGGAGATTTTTTTCCTTGGTACATGCGGTGAGGTGATGTGTGGGTTTTTTATGGTTTGTGTTGTAGTATGGTTGTGATCATGGTTGTGTGTAGTGGAATGGCTTGGGTGGTGTAATGGAATCTCATGTTGAGGGATTGATTGATTATTGGGTGGATGAGAAGTATTGTATAGTAGGGCTATGAAATAGTTGTGTGGTAATGTATTACCAGATGGGGTTGTGAGTTGGGGGTTGGTTCCATTGATATGTGATCCGAGAGGTATGAGTTTGAATAATGACAATAGTGTTTTTATGGGTAATTCGCATGGAGTTTCTCCATGAGTAACATGCAGAAAGCTTCACCCTGTCTCTAGATAACATGGTACGATGTGTCTTTAATGTGGATCTACCTTAATTTATCTTCACCTTTTTAAATTACTTTTACAATGTCTTCTATTGTGTGTTGAGATTAGTGGTTTCCTGAGTAGTGATGGATGAATAAATAATCATTTAATAAAGTTTAGAACATCTTGGGTTGGTTTGGATAATGGGATAGAAATGGTTAATGAATTAATAAATTATGGTTTGTGTGATTAAATGTGGTTAATTATAAATAATAAAATGAATGGGGTGGTCAAATGAAATTGGTTGGGAATTTGAAATGATTTTGTGGCTTATTGTGTGGTGTTATGCATTTAGAGGTAGCAGCAAAGGTGGTAGTCTCATGAGTTGATTTCTATATGGGAACCCATAGGTTGGGATTGAGTTTTTGGTATCATATATGTATATAATTGCATTTTTCTTGTGATTTATATACACACCCCTACCTAGTTGAGCATTGTGTGTCGAACACCCCCATCGTCATGGGGGAGGGTGTAACGTCCTGGTCCGGAAGCTGCCCAGAGGTGCCCCGTACCTGGTTGGTACACGTGGCCTCAAGTATATTTCCCCAAATTCCAGAGGTTGCCGACTAGCAGTGAGGGCCTTGGGTGTGATAGTGGGGAAACTATGCCCTCATTGGCAGAGTAACTCAGTGGAAATAATAGATATAAAATAGGGGAAGCAGTAAAGCATGTAATAAGAAAACAGTAGAAAACTGGAGAAATAAACAACTGGACCACATATATATAATGATGCATGATACATATGTCTAGTAAAGCATCCAAAAAAGTCACAATGTTGTAATATAGTATTAAAATAAAGTACAAAAGAAAATAGATAAACTCCAGTAGCATCGCAAGCCTCAGCTTGGTCTCATGCTCTCCAACTCCATAGCAATCAAGTACCTGAAGTGGAAGGGCACTTGCCTTTATCTATACCTGCAACAATATAATTTGTTTGGGTTCAAAAGCATGACCCAAAAAAGGTGTGAGACTAATCCCAGTATGAAACCACTCAAAGATCTATGCCTAACAGTCAGTGAATATATATGGTAGGTAATAATAAAAAAGAATCAATAAACAAGGAAGTGCTCAAAAGTAAACAATCCTACAGTTTTATTAACAAACATTTACTTTCAAGTATTTAATCAACCACGAAAAAATGAAAGCAACCCTCTGGGTAGTTCTCATAGCCTCACCCCTCTGTTTCTCAAAACAAGAGAAGATATAACAAAGACTCTCTGAGGAAGCACTCACCGTCAATCCCCCCTATAGTCATGTGTGATCAAAGACTCTTTGAGGAAGCACTCACCATCAATTACCCCTATAGTATTTTAACGGTAATCTATAGACACTCTGAGGAAGTACTCAATGTCAATTCCTCTTGTGGCCTCATAATATAACTATAGACACTCTGAGGGAGCACTCAATGTCAATCCCCCCTATGGTCTCGCAACATAATAATTATAACATACACTCTAAAAATCCCTCAACGTCAATTTCCTTTATGGTCTTACTACACCAAGTTCCTGTAGCCTCATGTAAAGCAATCAGGTACAAACGATAATCAGCAGCCAAAGTAAAACTCAATAACTACTTGGCTAAACAACTACAGAATATCATAGCATGTCAAATAATAATCACTCCATCCTAATAATACTAGGCATGGAAAGTAATAAGCAGCCTAACAGGCAAGGCTAGACTAAACGGTCAATAACAAGAAAACATGGGCAAAACAACCATATCATGAAAAACATAACCCTATTCTCAAACCATTAACCTTTATCCAATCAAACAAGGAATAGTAGTAAAAACAAAGGGCTAAAACCATAAACACACAATACCCCAAACGAGGGTATTGGGATCTTTTGCACATATAACTCAAAGACTAACTACGGAAAGGCACAAACCACTGACCTCAGTGTCATGATATCGATATACGTGAACCTCAGGCCTTGAATATCCCTATAATGCCATAGATCTACAAAAATTCTTAAAACATTCAACCGAGGATAACTCGTGAGAGAGGAGAAATCAGGAGATAAAGTTCTAGAAGAAGGAAGAACTCATCATGGAGATTACAACGCAATTGACAGCGGTCGATTCGGAGAACGAACGGTGAGTCGGGGGCTTGGTAAAGATCCATGGTCATACGGTTTCTCCTGGATGAGATGGACAAAGAGAAAAAGGGTTATGTCAATTAGACATGACCCCAATCCATTTAATAAAAAAAATACATGGCGTGTACTTACCTTTTTCGGCCTCTGCTTTAGGTGGTCTCCAGGTCACCACACACGTCCATGTACTCAGCTGTTACACGACTAATACATGGTCACCCACAGCAACTGGGTACATGGCATGCACTTAAAGTACACTGCGTGTACTATTGAAATTTCCAAAAACTCCTCTTTTCATCAAAAGAAACCAGAAAATAAAAACATACCTGAAAAAGAAGATTTGGGTTCTTACAAACTTCCCCCTTAAAGAAATTCATCCCTGAATTTCCCTAGTAAGGTAGTGTAGAAGAAGAAACCTTGAATAGCTCTGGCCATTGTGATAGTACATCGAACTCCCTCTCCCAAGTCTCATTTTATACTCGCATGTGCTGCCATAGCACTCGTACCAGAGGAACAGACTAGCCATGGATAACCTTCTCACTTCAATCAATAATCTGGATAGGACACTCCTCGAATGATGCATCCACCTCTAACTCAACCTCCTCTAGTTGGAAAACATGAGATGGGTCTGAGAAGTAACATCGAAGCTGAGAAACGTGGAA
This sequence comes from Viscum album, assembly GCA_963277665.1. Classification (NCBI taxonomy): domain Eukaryota; kingdom Viridiplantae; phylum Streptophyta; class Magnoliopsida; order Santalales; family Viscaceae; genus Viscum; species Viscum album. The sequence continues at coordinate 1,526,783,293 of OY728120.1, read as the reverse complement.
GACATCATGCATTTCCTGGAACCTATGAGGTAACTAAAACTGATAGGTAATCAGCCTGACTCTCTCCAACACCTCAAATGGTCTAACATACCTCATTGAAAGCTTACCCTACCTCCTAATCCTCCTGTGTCCCATCCTCGGTGTGACACATAAAAAAACCTGATATTCGACCTCGAACTCCAGAGGTCATCTCCGTCGATTAGTATAAGACTTCTTTCTTGACTGTGTAGTAGCCATCCTCTTCCGAATAAACTCTATCTACTCTGTGGTCTTCTAGAAAAGACGAGGTCCCAGCATAGCTGTCTCTCCTACCTCCATCCAACATAAGGGTGATCGACATGGCCTACTGTACAAAGCCTCAAAAGGTGCCATCTAAATAGTTTCTTGAAAACTATTATTGTAGGAAAACTCCACAAGAATTATGTGCTTCTCCCAATAACCTCTAAAATCCAAGATGCATGCACGAAGCATGTCCTCAAGCACCTGAATCATACGCTCAAACTAGCCATTTGTCTGGGGATGATATGATGTACTTAGAAGAACCTGTGTACCCAAAGCCCTCTAAATTCTCTGATAGACCCGAGAAGTAAAATGTGCATCCCTGTATGAAATAATGGAGTGTGTAAACCCTTGTAGATGTAGAATCTCTCGGATGTACAACCATCCTAGATCATCAACACTGAAGGTCTCCTTGATCGGCAAGAAGTGAGAAACCTTTGTGAGTCTGTCAATGACAACCCAAACTGAAGGAGACCTCAGCAAACCTGTCACGAAATCCATCGCGACATCATTCCATTTCCACTCGGGAATGGGTAACTACTGCAAAAGCCCTGCTGGTCGCTGATGCTCCGCCTTCACCTTCTGATAGGTGGAACACCTCAGGACAAAACCAACAACATCTCTCTTCATACCTAGCCACCAATACTGACGGTGTAGATCTCGATACATCTTGGTGATACCAGGATGAACTTCCCAAACTAAGGAATGAAAGTCTCACATAAACTCCTCACTTATGTCTGTTGGTACCCACACACGTCCATGAAATCACAAGATTTCATCCTTTCCTACTGTCCATCCAGGAATAGGGTCTTCTCCTGACACACTCTCCTATAGGACTAGGCCTTTTGAATCTGATAGATGCCTCTTTCACACTCGATCATGAAGATTATAGGTAACAACTACAGAAGATAGAAACGTATACCCCTATCTATCGTGCACCTCCAAATGTATATTAAAGAATAGATCCATAAGCTGCCACTCATTGTTGGCCTCCTGAACTACCTGTATCTGAGTCCTCTTGCTCAACGCATCAGTTACAGCATTGCCTTTCCCAGGCGTGTAGGTGAGCTCAAATTCAAAGGACTGAAGGTACTCAACCCGCCTTAGTTGTCTCAAATTCAGATCATGCTGAGTGAAGATATACTTGAGACTCTTGTGGTTGGTGAAAACTAAAAAATGCTCTCCCATAAGATAATGTCTCCAGCAGCATAAAGCATGAACAACTACAACCATCTCGAGATCGTGAATCAGGTAGTTCCTCTCATGTGGCCTCAACTACTGAGACCCGTACGCAACGACTCCTTCTCCCTGCATAAGAACTACTCCCATCCCCGATACCTCATGCATCACAGTAAACAGTATAGATCTTTCCCGGCTCTGGAAGAACTAGTATCGGTGCTAAAGGAAACCTCCCTTTCAGCTCCTGAAAGGCAGACTCGCAAGATTCTGACCACAAGTACTTCACACCCTTCTTAGTCAGGCCCTTCAGTGGCACTACTAAGTGTGAAAAGTCCTGTATGAAATTCCTGTAGTAACCAGCCAGCCCTGGAAAACTCGGTACCTCAAAGAAATTCTTCAGATTCTCCTAGTAAGCTACTGATCTCACTTTCTCTGGGTCTACTAATACTTCTGTCTTTGAGATAACATGACCCAATAAGTGAATTTGGTCCATCCAAAAGTGGCATTTTGAGATCTTAGCATATAACTGATGCTCTCTCAGTGTACTCAAAAGGATCTCAAGGTGTGTGTCATGTTCGTGTAGAGTGTGAGAGTACACTAAGATATCATCCATGAAGACTAATAAGAAATAATACAAGTATGGATGGAACACTTAGTTCATCAGTGCCATGAAAACTACAGGCACGATCGTGAGACCGAATGTCATAACCATATACTCGTATATACCATACCTACTTTGAAAGGTTGTAAGAGGTACATCTGATGGTCTAACACGCAACTGATGGTAACCATAACTCAAGTAAATCTTTGAGAACACTCGAGCTCCTCAAAGCTAATCATAGAGATCATCAATCCTCGACAAGGGATATCGGTTCTTGACTATAAACTGGTTCAACTACTGATAATACACACAAAGTCTAAGGGTACCATTCGCCTTCTTCACAAACAGGACAGGTGAACCCCAAGGAGAAGTACTAGGTCGGATGAAACCCTTTGCCTACAACTCCTCCAAATGCTTCTTGAGTTCCTATAACTCTGTTGTAGCCATCCTATAAGTTGGAATGGACACTGGTGTTGCTCCTATCACGAGGTCAATATAAAATTCTACCTCATGCTCTGGAGGAAAACCTGAAAAGTCCTTTGGAAAGGCGTCCCTAAAATGATCCACCACTGGAGGAAAGTTAATCTATGAATTCCACTAGTCATCGAGATATAGACTAGAAATCTAGGTTGTAACTCTTCCCAACCCATGATGCTCGGGTCCCGCTCTACTCGCCTGAACATCCCATTCACCCTTATGAAGAAACGATCCACCCTCAGGTGATGTGAAACTCACCGTATGGCGATATTAGTCGAAAACAGCTTGGAAGGGAACTAACCAGTCCATTTTGAGAATGAAATCATAACCCGTCATCTCTAGGACATAGAGGTCCCAAAATAAGTGACACTCACCAACCTCTAGAGGGAACTCCTTGCACTGTCATACACTAGCTGTTCTTGTTCCCAATGGAGTGTCTAATGTAAATATATCATCATAAGAAAAGATACATAGCCCAAGGCTCTCCACAATTGTAACAGATATAAATCTATGGGAAGACCCTGTATCGAAAAGAGCAGAAGTTAAAACTAAGGCAACTAGGATCGTACCTTGAACGGTAGAGGGTCTGGGATCCTGCTCCTACTGGGTCTGCTCCACTGAAAAAGTTTGACCTATACCATGGCCATGTGACCCTACCTAACCACTCTGAGCTGATCCACTCTGTTGTCACTGAAATCCTAGTGACTGGCTACCATGACCATGACCTCCACCTCAACCTGAATGGACAGAAGAACTCCAGTTCCCAGACTGGTGAGAAACTAGTGTTGTTTCTCCCGAATGAGGAGTCATAGAAGAACCCCTGTCACCATCTTTTGGTGAGAAGATATGATAGAACTACTAAATATGACCCATCTTGCCACATTATTAGCACTCCCTTAGGTCTCTCGGGAAATGTGGCCTTATATGACCAACCTTTCCACACTGTTAGCATACCACCTGGCTACCTGGAGGTGCATCTCACCTACTCAGATCTCCACATGTAGACTCCCTGCGGTGCTTCCTTCTATCGGTCGGAGAAGCACTAACTCTGGATGTGGAACTACCCTGGATTATAGCTCCAGAATCCCTCAGGTTGCACTCTGTGATCAAAACCTGGTTGACTATAGAAGTGATGGAAGTCAACCTGAAGATGTTCACCTGAGACCGAATGTTGTGCCTAAGACCATCCCAAACTTCATTTCCAGTAATAACTCATCACCTCCTAGAAAGGGTGTAAAGCGCTATATATCTATGAAGTGAGAAGAATACTCCATAACTAAAAGAGTACCCTTATCCAGACTCATGAACTATCAGGCTCAATCGGCCCTCAAAGTCTCTGGGTAGAAGTAGTCATAGAAGGTATGCTGAAACTCATCCCATGCCATAACCTGATGGAATCCCACCTGTGAGATCACATACCACCATCTCTTGGATTAATCCTGAAGCATATAAGTAGTGAGCTTGAACCTCCTCTCCCTAGGTGTCTCCAGATGCTATAAGATCATCATCATGGCTTCTATCCATGACTCTCTAGCCTAGGTTCCTCCATCCCTTAAGAAAGTGGGAGGATGTTGTTGTTGGAAAACCCACGTTAGATCTTCCATCGATGGGGAAGGATTTGGTACTCCCTAAAAGGTCTGCATAAACCTCAAAAAGACCTCTAGGAACTATGCCTCGGCACATATATCTGGGATGAAGGTTGGTGCCAAGACTGGAACAACTAGAGGATCCGCTGGTAGTCCTTTATCATCCATATCTGGTGTCTGATCACTGCCCTATAACTGGCGGACAAATGGAGGATGTCTCGGTGGCATGACTCTGCAAGGTCAAGCGCACACCTTAGATCAAGATTAACAAAAACTGAAACTTTGAAGTGTAAGAAGGGAACAAGAGAAAGAAATAATTCAAGTTTTTTCAAAACATGGATACATGGCGTGTATAATTCCTACACAGCGTGTTCCCTTAAGCCTTCACATGGGCGTATACTCCTGCCAACCCAGGTCGTGTAACACCCCAAACACACGACATGTTATCCTAACACACGATGTGTACTTGAATCATCTTCCCCTGCCTGAGTTATTCCACACAGCTAAGCCACACGGTTCTCCTAGAACTAGAATACACAGCGTTCTAATGCCAGACAAGGTGTGTACTAGATTAACTTCACCAACCCGTGTTGTAGTTACACGGCTGACTCTACACGTCATGTTTGTTCTAGACACGACGTGTACTAGAAATATTCCACCACCCCGTGTTGTTAATTACACGGTTAGATACAAGGGTTATACTATACGACGTATTAAATCTTTACATGGCATGTATAACCTAAGTTTTATCCATCCGTGTTGTTAGTCACACAGGTGGACACATGGTCTACACAACACAGCATGTACATCAGGAACACGGCATGTTCCACCAAAGATTTCCCAACCCTGTGTCTCTTCCCACATAGCCAGTGACATGGTTAGAGACTACATGGCATGTACACATAGTACATGGCGTGTACTTAAGAAAAACTGTTCCTTCCCGAATAGAAGGATACATGATGTGTATTTAATAAAAAAAATTCCTTCCTAAACAGAAGGACATCTGGTGTGTATTTATCATTACACGTCGTGTATTCTGGGTTTTTCTAGAAAATAATGTTGCGAATCGGATTTTGGCCCTATCAGACTTTGGATTATTTCTACGAATAATTCCAGAGCTAGGAACGAAGACGGCGTGTGATTCCGAGGCCCGGTGTGCCCGGAATTAATTTTATAAAAATATTAAGTATTTTCTTATACTATGCACGTGGATGGGGTGTTTTATCTCCTAAACGGTAGCTCAGAACATTATTATGAGGGCACGGTTGCATCCGGAATGTGCCGTTTACCCTAGGCGAGGTGTAAACTTTGCGGGCACGGGCCTGCGGTGGAAAGAGCCACCAGGGGCGTTTTCGTAAATAAGTGGAAAAGTTGGTTTACGAGCATCGGCTCGAATAACTTCTGAACGGAGTCTCGGATCGCAAATCTGAGTCCGTTGTTGCATTCAGAATGGCGCATTTACCCTAGGGGTGACCTTAACTTTGTCCGCGTCAGATGCGGAGTCGGGGGCGTTGCTTTAACTGGAGGTTTTTAAATAAAAAAACAAAATTTATTTTTTTCACTACCTCCCTCCTCCCTCACACGAAGCAGACACACAGCGAAACCACCTCCGCACCTCCTCCGTTTCTTCGCCAGATCGAGTCAGAATTGTCCGTTTTCTGCGTCGATCGTCAGCGGATCGAGCTTTAGGGCGTCGCTGGCGTCGATCTGCACCCGAAGCTTCGGTGTTTCGCCTGCAAGGTAGGAGGTTTGAGTTTTAAAATCTCGGATCCCGTTTATGTGTTGTTTTTCTTCAAATTTTCATAAGGGTTGTATAGTGCGGGTCCCAAGGTTTCCGAAACATGTTTCGGATCTGTTTTTAGAGCACCGGGGTGCTCCCGGGGGTTCCCAGAAGTTTTCCGGCGGAAATCCCGGATTCCGGCGGCAGCCATGGCGGAATCCAGCAAGGCACGGCGGCGGTGCGGCAGTGGAGTGGCAGAATCTGGTGGCGGCGAGGCGGAATCCGGCGGTGGCGCGGTGGTTTTCGGCGAGGCCAGCGGTGGTCCGGCCAGGATTTTTCGGGGGTTCTTTAAACCCCCGTAACTCGCAAACCGTAACTCCGATTTGCGAGCTGTTTGCGGCGAAACCTTCCTTGCATCGAGGCGGACCTTTTTAACTCACTTTGAGAATTTTATGGTTCGGGATCGTGGCCCGGGAGTTAGAAACGTCATATAAAATAATAATATTTTATTATTTTACAACTTCGGGCCGTCGTAACTTTTACCCGGAGCGTCTGAATGACGTGTCGTCGGTGGCGTTGATACCCTGATGGTACGGCGGACTTTTTGAGTTGGTTTCTGAGTGTTGGGACTGAGAACGGGGTGTGGGCCACACGAGGCCGGGTTTTGGCGTTTGTAGAGAAACGCAACTTTCGCACCAGGAGTCCGATTTTGGCGGATGAATAGTCGATCCTGTGTGTTTTTTCGAGAGGATCGCAATGGTGCAATCCGTTTGATGAGTCTCGGGATCGAGGTATGGGACCCTCCTAAGCTGGCATTAGGTGAATAGTGCCTTTATTCACCGGGTGTCCATTTCGGACGTGCGAGTAGTGGATCCTATGTACTTTTCTGAGGGGAACACTGTGGTATGATCCGTTTGTTGAGTTCCAGGATCGTTGTGTGGGCCCCGCACGGGCTAGCTGCGGTGAATAGTGCATTTTCACCATTTGTCCATTTGGGGTGAGTAAACAGCCTATACTGCGTGTTTTTCCACGTGAAACGCGATGGTGGCCTCGGTTTTGGCCTTGGAGATGTACGGTGTGGTGTTGTGGTGGGTCGCTCAGGTTAGCGACGTTTGGACCAGTAGTGGTTGAGGGTACTCCCTTGGTTCGTTCCTACGAGGGTTTGCGCACCATCACAACCCTAGTGTAGGCTTGTGATCCTCTCGATGGGATGTTTAATCTGTTAGAGTTGTGGTATCCCTCCAGTGGGCCGGAGTGGGATCCTCTAGAATCACTACCCTAGATCGGATTCTTGGTATCGCTGTGACCGTTTATCCACGGGCGGTGATCCCCTATCTAGCTAGTTAACCCTGTAGGGTTGTGGCATCATCGGGATTATGATCCCCTGCGCGGTGGGCCGTACTTAGTAGGGTTGTGGCATCGTTGGGTATACGATCCCCTACTCAGCATGAGGTGTATTGTAAGGTTGTGGTATCGTCGATTCGATCCCCTACATCACGAGTTATACCAGATAGGGTTTCAGTATCGTCGTGACCACCTTTATATGGGAGATGATCCTCTATCTGAGTGACGTGCATCTGTCGAGTGCCAGATTGGGTTGTGGTATCCCCCAGCGGATCCTGGGAGTGATCCCCTATCTATGAGATCTACGAATGCCAGATTGGGTTGTGGTATCCCCCAGCGGACCCTGGGAGTGATCCCCTATCTGTGAGATCATCATCTACCGGAGTGGGTTCTGGTATCCCCTAGCGGACCCTAGGAGCGATACCCTATCTGAGGAGTTTGGTGGTCATGTTGTTTCAGCGATATTTCCTTAGTGATGTTATCCGACATACACCTGAGCTGAGCTGACTAGTTGTGTTTAGCTGAGGATGGTCACGAGATGGAGTTCCTCTCTCGTCTGGGTTCCCTCTGGCTGAGATGAGAAGACTGTTGCCTTTCAGTTGATCTCTTTGGTTTTGGATTTTTGGGGTGCCTACTGAGTATGTTTATACTCACCCCTGCACGGGCTTTGCCCGCACATGTCTGTGTCTTGTGCAGACCACAGGCCTTTCGATGGAGTCCCAGGAGAACCCGGAGTAGGCGGAGCTGAGTGAGCAAGACTGGCCAGGGTGTTTATCGGTGTGGTGCTGAGGGAGCTTTTCGGCGGGTGTTTGTGGCAGTGTTCCCCTTCTTCAGAGCAGTTTGTACGTGCTTTGTAGTTTTCTTTTGGTCAGCCCTGTTTTCCCCTTTTCTAATTTTGTTGTTGCACTCTGGTTTGGGATAGATTGTATGCATGCGTTTACTTTTTAGTTTCTATATCTCTTCACTGTTGCATGGAGGTGTTTGTGGGTGCGTGTGTACAGGTACCTTAGGCTAATGACTCCCATGTGTGTGATATCCTACTCATCGCTGGTCGCCAGCCCCTAGCCTATTAGAAGCGGGCTTGGGGAGTCGCGGCTCGAGCCCCGTTGGGTCGGGTCGTGATAAGTAAGCCTCAGAAACTACTTTGAAACCCATAAAAACACTAAAACGAACATTAAAGTGCCAAATTTTGATCCATGAGGGCCCATACTCCCCGTGAATCAAATCTTGGCATCTTATACATGTCATACACAAGGAATAACAATACAATGATCCACCAATTTTTGATCCATGAGGGCCCATAACACCTCAAGAACCAAATTTTGGCGTCCATTCAAACAAAACCTTACACAATCCAATACCTTATCAAACAGAAGGTATTCTATCATGGCATTTATCACAACATCATGCATATCTAACACAACTTCTATCACAACAACATGAAATTTCTAATGCACCCTAAATGGCATGGCAAGAATGCATGACATGTGATCTCTATTTAGTGTCTATATGATGTATGAGATGGAATACCCTCATCTCATCGAGTTGCAATAGAAATAGGACCACAATAATATCAATAGTAATGGCACAAAACATGTGAATCACCCAACGGTGAAATCAAATCAACTATAAAATTGAAAAACCATAAAAAAATGAAATAAATGAGGTAAATTGGATTTTCCCTATACACGAGTTAGCTAATCCCGAGCACAAATTATTACCAACTACCTATTCCTTCTTATCCCTGGCTATAGGCTTGAAATAGTAAGTCAATAAGAAAATAATTCCTCTGATACCACTTTGTAACATCCTTGTCCATAAGCCGCCCAGAGGTGCCCCGTACCTAGTTGGTCACATGGCCTCAAGCACATTTCCCCAAATGCTAGAGGCTGCCGACTAGCATTGAGGGCCTTGGGTGTGATAGTGGGGAAACTATGCCCTCATTGGCAAAGTAACATAGTGGAAATAATAGATATACAATAGCGGAAGCAGTAAAGCATGCAATAAGTAAATAGCAGAAGACTGAAGAAATAAACAACTATAGAACATATATATAATGATGCATGATACATATGTCTAGGAAAGAATCCAAACAAGTCACAATGTCTGAATACAGTAGTAAACCAAAGTACAAAAGAAAACAGATAAAATCCAGCAGCATCGCAAGCATCAGCTTGGTCTCATGCTCTCCAGCTCCACAGAAATCAAGTATCTGAAGAGGAAGGGCACTTGCCCTTATCTATACCTGCAACAATATAATCTGTTTGGGCCCAAAATCATGACCAAAATAGGGTGTTAGACTAATCCTAGTAGGAAACCACCCAAATATCTATGCCTAATAGTCAGTGAATATATATGGCAGGCAATAATCAAAAAGAAGCAGTAAACGAGGAAGTACTCAAAAAGTAAATAGTCATACAGTTTAATTTACAAACATTTACTTTCAAGTATTTAATCAACCACAAACAAATACAATAAATCATATGGATAGTTCTCACAACCTAACCCCTCTAGTTCACAATACAATAGAAGATATAATAAAGACTCTTTGAGGAAACACTCACCATCAATTCCCCCTATAGTCATGTGTAATCAAAGACTCTTTGAGTAATCACTCACCGTAAATTCCCCCTATAGTATTTTAACGGTAATCTACAGACACTCTGAGGAATCACTCAATGTCAATTCATCATGTGGCCTAGTAAAGTAACTATAGAAACTCTGAGGGAGCACTCAACATCAACCCCCCCCCCCCATGGTCTCGCAGAGTAATAATTATAACATACACTCTAGGAAATCCCTCAAAATCAATTTCCCCTATAGTCTCACTACACCAGGTTCCCACAGCCCCGTATAATGTAATCATGCACAAACGATAATTAGTATCCAAATTAAACCTCAAGAACTACTTGGATAAACAACTATAGCATATCATATCATGTCAAATAATAATCACTCCATCCTAAAAATACTAGGCATGGAAAGCAAGAAGCAGCCTAATAGGTAAGGCTAGACTAAATGGTAAATAATAAGAAAACATGGTAAAAACATCCATATCATGATAAAGATAAACCTATTCTCAACCCATTAACCTTTATCCAATCAAACAAGGCATGTTAGGAAAAACAAAGGTCTAAAACCATAAACACACAATACCCCGAATGAGGGTATTGGGAAATTTTGCACATATAACTCAAAGACTAACTACAGAAAGGAACAAAACACCTACCTCGGCATCATGAGATCGATATACGTGAACCTCAGGCCATGAATCGCCCTAAAATTCCATATATCTACAAAAATTCTTAAAATGTTTGACTGATTATAACTCGTGAGAGAGGAGAAATCAGGAGATAAGGTTATAGAAGAAGGAATAACTCGTTGTGGCGATTCCAACACAATCGACGGCGGTCAATTCAGAGAACGGATGAAGATTCGGGGGCTCAGTAAATATCTAAGGCCGTACAGTCACTCCTGGATGAGATAGATGAAGAGAAAAAGGGTTTTGTCGATTATACGTGACCCCGGTCCATTTAATGAAAAAAAGTACAAAGCTTGTATTTTAAAAGTACATAGCGTGTGCTTGCCTTTTTCAACCTCTAATTTAGGCGATCTCCATGTCACCACACACAGCCACGTACTCGGCTATTACATGGCCATTACACGGTCACCCATAGCAACTAGGTACACATCATGTACTTAAAGTATACGGCGTGTACTCCTGAAATTTCCAAAAACTCCTCTTTTCCTCAAAAACAACCAGAAAGGAAAAACATACCTAAAAAGAAGATCTTGGTTCTTACAGAGGGCATCTTTACCAAACATCCTGGTGGGAGGATGAATAGATGGACACCTGCTCTTCCCTGCTCCCTCTTCTAGGCAGTGATAGACCAAGATTATCCAGGAATGTTGTGGGGAGATATAATACCCAGGTGTGTACGAGCGAGTTTTGATTTCCCAGGTGTCTTCGGGATGAGATGAGTTATGCTTTCCTATGTATCTTCAGGATGAGATGTGTTGTGTTTTCCTAGGTTTCTTTGGGATGAGGTTTGATTTCTAGCCTAGGTGTCTGCGGGCAGGATGTGACGTGGTTGTGGCCCAGGTGTATGTAGGCAGGATATGACGTGGTTCTGGCCTAGGTGTCTACGGGTGGGATATGGTGTGTTATATGACTCAGGTGTCTGTGGGTGGGTTGTGATGTGGTATGTTTGGAAGTAGTGGGAGCACCATGACATCTTCTGTTAGGGTGTGAGAGCAATTAATCAGTGGTAAAATGGTACCGGGTACCCTATCATCAATGTGTTTATATTACATTACTTGACTTTCATTATTTAGTGAGAGTGTCTTGGTGAGGTTGGTATGGTTAGTATACCTATTAGGTGTTGTTTGGTTTTGCTATTTTTCCACGGGATCAGTAATATGTTTATCTCACATGTACACGAGAGACTTTAGTTTTCCTGCTGAGCATAACTGTATGCTCACCCTAAATATATAATTTTTTTGTCAGGTTTCCTAGAGGATTACATGGATCATGTTGGGTTTTAGTATCTTGGGTTTTGGGACAATTTTTGAGTCACCACTTTATCTTTCTTTTGGGTATTTTACTTTGGAGTTTTATTGTATTTGTACCAGTTCTATTTTATGCATGCATGTGGGATGGTTTTTGGATTTCTTTTATATATGTATTAGAGTTTTTTGTGAATTATCCATCATATCTCTTAATCTGGTTTCCCTATAAAGGGTAATGTTTCCCATATTGTGAGATTTGTATACCCTTGGTACTAGTCGCCAACCCGGGGCTTATTGGAGGTGGGACTCAGGGGTCTCTATCTCCCTTTATTGCCATCCTAGGAGGGGTATCCTTGGAGGGAGGGGGTCGCGGAATTTTTAAATGAAAATTGATTCATAAATTGACACAAGAAGATATTTTCGACCATTTATCATCCCCACTTGACTTAATATTGGGTTTATAATTTTTTATTAATTTATAAATCATTTTTAACAAAAAAATCTCATTTATATAAATTGTATGGGTTATTTTTATAGTTTGAGATTAAAAATGACAATAAAATGGTAAAATTAAAGTTTTAATATTAATATAATTTCATACCTTTAATTGTTATCTATAAAATTCATACAATTCCTTAATCCATCTAAATGTTATCTCTTTAAATATTTTGAAACCACAATTTTTAACTTTTCTCCTACTTGCACAAGCATTGCATCAACACTGAATGAGTATTTTGAATAATTATCCTATTTTAGAATTTTAAAAATAAAGTATCAATATAAATATAATTTAATATTCCTCATTATTATCATATAAATAGTTCATAATATATATTTATTATCATCCTTATCATGATAACATTTCTAATATAAAATTTTTTACTTTTATTCCCATGCGCAAGCACTAGGTAATCATTTTAATAATTGACATGTTATATTAATTTAAAATTCATTAATATACATTAACATAATTTATTAATCATTATATTTATATTTAATTTTAATAATGGTATTATCTCTTCTTAAATATTATCTCAGAGACACCAATTTTGACTTCTCTGATGTTGTACAAGAACTTTGTCAGCAACGATAATTATATTCATATTTATATTGGAATAAAAATTAATTTATATTATTTTAAAAATATTTATATTATTTTAAAAATATTTATATTATATTTTAAATATCTTGTCATTTAAAATATTTTTCATAGGTTTCTATATTTTTTATATCATTTTTGATATAAATATAATAATAAGAAGTAAAATTCCACTTGAACTCAAATTTTTATTTTAAAATGAATTTTGAATTCAAAATTATTACTAAAATTTATAACCACATTAAATTTGAACATTAACTTTCAAAATAAATCCTTTAAAACATTAAAAAACCCAAATTGAAATAAAAATATCATGTCACGCCGGGTTTTTCATGCCTTGGTTTTTATCTGGTTCATTGGAAATCTTGATCCTTTTCTTTGGTTTTGGGTGATATGAATATTGAGTTTTGAAGTGAAATATATGTCTAATCATCCTAACATGTGTAAATCATAGCTTGTTTCGGGGGTTTTTGGAGAAAAGGGTGGATACTTCAAGATTTGGGCCAACCGTGAGCCCATTTCCAGATTTAAAAACAAAATTTGTTTCTTTTATAAATCCTTCATTTTTCAACATTTTTCACTTATTCCACTTCCCACATTTCCTTACATGAACTATTCAAACCACCATATCCGTGTGGACCCCTTATGAATTCATAATCATGATGTATTTGGGTTATTTATTCAGGTATTGTTCCATCCTGTGAGCCCATTTCCAATTTAAAAAATATATATTATTTCTTTTATATCTTATACATTTTTTAATATTTTTGGTCATTCCACCTCTTAATCGAGACCACAAACCCTAGGTTCACCCCCATGTTCCATTTTCTCCCTTTATACCTCATCTTCATTGAGTATTATAGATAAATTCCTCAAGGTTTCTCAAATAGTCCATATTTTTAAAGGTAATTTGTTTCATTCATAAATCATTATATTTTTTACTCCTTTTCCCCCAAATCATCTTTCCCTGGTTCTTCCAGACCTAATGAGCCTCTCCTTTGAGTTCCAATCCATTTACTATTCTATAAGGGTGTGGATATAAGGGAATATTAATAGTTCTCTAGTTATCAAGGTGAGTTTCCTTCTCATTTCTCCTCCTTTCTCCTCCTCCTTCCATTTTTCTTGGCTTTATCTTCTCCCTAGTCATTCATGACCTAGGGTTATGTTATCCCATGATTTTTATGGAGTTTTTTGTAACAATCCAAGGTTTTGAAAATAAATATTGAATGCATGAAACACTAAGACCCTACAAAACAACACATTTTATAATCTAGCAGTTAAACACAACTTTGCCTCTACTATGTTTTGAATTTTGAAAAATGGTCATCTAGAGTTGTGATCAGTAAGTCATTTGGAGTCTGATAGAACCAAATTGATTTTTGGTGAATTGTAACATACCCTTATGAATAGTAATATGAATATTAATATGACCCTTATGAATAGTAAATATTATTATTATTTTATTTTCTTAAGGTAATAAGATAATGAGATCTTAATTAATTTTTCAATGTGATATAAAACTAATTATACCTTTAAAATTGTTATTTTCTAAATTAAATATGATTTTATTTAAAAATTAAATTAATATTATTTAGAATTTTTTTAAAAAAAATTGAGTTCATTTTTGAATTCTACACGTCAAAAAATGGTTTGGGTAAATTTTTGGGATTTTTCTGAAATTCTTGGATTTTTGATAAATAGTGAAATACAGTAAAATATCATATATACAAATTATTAGTTAAATACACTATTTATAACATAATGAGTGATTTAAGGTCACTTGGTTTGAACTCACATGCACCTATTACTATTAGGGGCCACATGAAACAATACTATTGGTTTTCTTGAGGGAATTAATAAAATAATGATTAAAATATTCAAAATTCACTCCTCTCCTCCACTATAACTCCCCCCCCCCCCTCACTTCCTCTTCTCTTCACTCCTATAATCCTTGAATATCCTCAAATATCTACCCATATACCCTTCCATGGTCACTCTCCACTTCCAATAAGCTCTTGTTCTTTCCAAAAGACCAAAACCCCTTCCTTAAGGAGGTTATTTCAAGAGGTAAAGCACCCTTCTTTTTTATTTAGTTTCATTTCAATTTATCTTCTTTTGTTATCCTCTCTTAACCTCCTATATCCAAATGACCATGATAACTCTAGTATCATATATATACTATAATTATATCATGTTAATGGAATAACCACCATCAATATTCTTACTCTCTCCCTTTTATTTTATAAATCAAATCAACGTCCATGAGGTTCCAATTTATAACATTTGTGGACGATGAAGTTTTGTTCTTCAATTTCTCCTTCATTGTTGGTCATGAAACCATTTTTATGGTTGAAACAGACTATAATATATTTATTATAACCTACTTAATATTCAGGAACCAGTATACATATATATTATTAAATCATACGACCAAACTAATTCCTAATAATCAAAATACTGCTAAAATAATCTAAGTGAATGCCATTAATATTTCATATAATGATTCATCCTAATTCCATGTAAAAAAATGATATAAAAGACCATTAAAACCTATTTATTTTCATAATTAATTTTTAAATTCAATTCTGGATATTTGCAACCATTCTACATGAACTCCATTACTTAAAAACAAGTGAACCGATTATGAAAATCAAGAAAACGAACACTCTGGAACGACAGAATTCGATATTATAACTTATAAATAAGGACATAAATGAACTAAATATAATTATGATAAAATAAATAAATTTATAATAGGTTTTTAATTAAGTTATTAATATGTCTAATTTCATATTCCATGACCTTAAATTCAAGAGAGGAACACATTCAGACTTAACGTAATGGTTTTTCCATCTGAACTTCCATTTTCATTCAGGTTACTTTTATTGTCTAATTACCTCAATGAAACTCTTTTGTATTATTATTTACTCCTAAAAAATTATTTCTTAGTGTTCTATATATTTTTACCAACAAGAATCCTTCCTTATTTTATGGATTGTTACACGTTTTAAAAGGAACTTTCAAAATTGTTTCTGAAATACAAGCCTGATTTAAGGTAATTTCTCAAATTCTTACCTATTTTCTTGGGAACTATATAATATATTTTTGGAAATAATTATCTTTATAAAATCACTCATTTTATTATGAAAATAATATCTTACTTCACTTCTGGTTTTATACAAATATTTTTTCAAATGAACTCTTTTTTTTCAAAGTAGAAGAGTATTTATCTCAAGAATTACTCAAAGATTTTATAAGAGTATCTTCATATATTTCAAAACTCTTGTTGATTATTATGTATTATTGGGATTAATATTTCAAGGTATCATCTACCATATTTAATTTAATGGTTTATTATTTTTTTATTGATGTGCTATCTTAAAACCATTCACCAATTCACTCTGAATGGTTAGTGTTTATGCTTAATGTTTGGGGAAAGTTATTTAAATTTCACATATTAGTTTCAATATGAATGTATTTGTTTTCTATATTTATCCTCGTTTATATGGGAAATTAATTGGATATAGAAAGTGTCTGGTGGGGCCCAATATAGCCCCTTAGTGCATTGGTAGGTCTCATGAGATAAACTACGGTCTTGGCACAAGTCCTTGACAAAATGATTATTTATGGTCTTGGCATGAGTCCTTGACTATATGGTTATGATGCCTCACATTATGCATTCCCTCATTATAAAAATAGTATTTATGGTTCATGTGGTTATTTGACTAGTATAATACCCATGATTATGGAATTATTTATTCATCTCTTATTCCTGCCATAATTATTTCAAGTTTTTATTAAAGGCATATATTTTTAGTTATTCACCATGCCTAATGTTTATGTTAAGATATATTCCACTATATTTCTTACCCTTACTGAGCGTTTGAGCTCACCCATTTCTTATGTTTCATTTTCTCAGGACATGAAGGATTTTATTATGAATTACATGGTGAAATAACCTAAGAGTTATGGATGTTTTAGAAGAAATTTCTATGTTGTATTTCTTTTCAAGTTGTAATGATGAACTTATGTATATATCTTGTTTCCAATAATACTAAACTACTCGGTCCTTCGGGATGCATATTCCTTGTTTATATGCCAATGTAATCAAATAAGGAACCAAATCTGGGCAACTGGGGTCGGGTCCTTATAGTTGGTATCAAAGGAAGTTTAGTAGAAAACTTGGAAACTAGATTTAGAAGATGTAGATTAGGGAACAAATCACTATGATATTATTTGAGGATAATCATACAAAAATATCATGATATTTTGGTAAGTAATAGATTATGTGGATCTTTATAGCAAATACATCCATTTATGGATACTACAAGTGGACGTAGTTCTGGCACATATGTACCTAGGAGTGAAAACTCCAACAAGGAGTTTCAGGCTTGACCCGGGTATCCTAGTACACGACAATGGGTCTTACTGTTCACCTAGTTTGACACTCTTGGGGGATATGCTTAGGATAATTCACATTTTCTTTATAAGCCATTATGAAGGATTTAAATGTAAATTTTTCCTCAAAGAAACCATGTTTATGATTAAGAGATTGGATATGTATAGAATTTGAATTTATGCTAAGTATTTTTATACATTGAGACTATACATTATGATTCATACCCTAATCTAGTGTATACCATTATTTAGAAATAGAGACTGGTGAAAGGAATGGAAACCGAATGAACGTGCATGTCCCATGTAGTGATTTACCTCTGATGAAAGATAATGATATTGGCTATGGTATTGTGACTAGTGTTGCGTAGCTTATAACTATACTGGGACAACTTACTCAGGTTATGAATAATAACCTTACCCATATGGAGCATATGGATCTACCACATAGAGGATATTTGTTAGATCTATTTATGCGACAATAGCCTTTGTTATTCAATGGGACTATAAACCTATTTGTAGCTGATTAGTGGATAAGTTCCCTTGAGAAGATATTTCTCACTTTGGGATGTAACGAAAGAGAGAAGGTCATCATGGAAGTTTATCATCTATCAGGAGATGCGGATCAATGGTGGTCATTAATCCAAAACACAAAGGAGGATTAAGAGATAGAATATATGGAATGGAGGGACTTTAAGGAAATATTCCTAGAGAAATACTTTCCTTGTGAACAGTGAGTGGATATAGAAAGGTGATTCTTGAATCTGAGGCAGAAGGAGGATGAAAATGTTTCCAAGTATGAAGCCAACTTTACAAGGATGTCAAGGCATGCTACAGACTACATATGTAATACAAGGAGTAAAATTGATCAATTATTTGATGGTTTAAAACCATTCCTCTTAAGGGCTCTAGTCTCCCAAAGTTTCTCATCATATAAAGATATAGTCTCAAGTGCTATCAATATAGAAAAGGAATTTTCTAAGTCTTATGAATTTAAAGGAAAACAAGAGAAGAAGAGGGCTTCTAAAAACTCTAGAAAAGGAAATAAGGAAATGGAGAAGAAGGGAAGAGTTGAACTTCCATCCTGTAGTAATTGTGGGAAGAAACACCCTAGAACTTGCCTGAAGGGAATGAGAGTCTGTTACAAGTGCGGAGAAAAAGTCCACCTATCTTGGGATTATAAGGGGAATAAATAAGATATGAATTTTCAATTCTATGATTGCAAGGACATGGGACATTATGAACATGAATTCCCTAAGCGTTAGGTAAATGTTCCCCAAAGAAGTCCAAGGGAGAAAGGCCAAGCTTATACTGTCACAACTGTGGAGATTGAAGTTCCTAACTAAGTAGTGGAAGATACTTTAATCATTTCATCAAACTTATCCAAGGCTTTATTTGATTCTAGATCATTTAATTCTTTCATATCTTCCTAGTTTTCAAAAAAAATATGATATTTCCAATTTGATTTAATAAGGGAGTTGTCAGTCAAAACTCCTAAGGGAAGTATCGTTGCAACAAAGTTGTGTCAGGAAGTCCCCATTATAAAATATAAATGTGCTTTATCTGCTGATTTTATTGTCATACCCATGATTAAATTTGATATAATCCTCAATATGTATTATATTTCAAATCATGATGTGAAAATTTATTACAAGAAGAAGGATGTTACAATTTTTTTGGATGATGTGGAACCCCTTATCTTTAGGGCAGAAACATCACCATTTGATTCTCATATAGATCCACCCCTAGTAGCTATACTGAATTTAATTATTAGGGAGGAAGGGAATTCAATAACTATGGGTGAGGAGAAGAATGATCAAATATAGGATCTACCTGTTGTGCAAGAATATGTTGACATCTTTCCAGAGGATCTACCTGGACATCCTCCAGAGCGGGAAATTGAGTTTTCCATTGATTTAATTCCTGGTTCAAGGCCCATATCAAAGCCACATTATAGAATGGCCACTGTGGAGTTAGTGGAACTAAAGAAGAAACTGGAGGAATTGAGTGATAATGGATTTATTCACCCTAGTTTTTCTCCATGGGGATTCCATGTTCTTTTCATTAAGAAGAAAGATGTATCTATGAGGGTGTGCATTAACTACAGGGAGATCAATGCTATAAAAATAAATAAAAATTATCCCCCACCTCGCATTGATAATTTATTTGATCAAATTCATGGATCTCAATATTTTTCAAATATTTATCTTCAGTATGGATATCATCAGTTGCTTGTGAGGAATGAAGACATTCCAAAAATAGCATTTTGAACTAGGTATGGGCATTATGAGTTTACAATAATGCCTTTTTAACTAACTAATGCACCCTCTGTTTTCATGGATCTAATGAATAGAGTTTTCAAGGAATATATTGATGACTTTATGCTGGTATTTATTGATGATATCTTGGTATACTCTAAAAGCTATGAATATCATGAAAATCACTTGTGCACTATTCTGAAGACTCTTAGTAGAAGTGAATTATATGGGAAGTTCAACAAGTGTGAATTTTGGATTCAATCGGTTTCCTTTCTAGACCACATTTTCTCTAAATATGGAATATATGTTGATCCTATGAAGAAAAAGTTTGTGCAAGAATGGCCTACTCTAACGAACATAACTGAGGTCTGTAGTTTTATTGGTTTAACAGGTTATTATCATCATTTTTTCAGAACTTTTCCCATTTAGCCAACCCAATGACCAAGCTTACACATAAAGGGGTTAAATTTGTGTTGAAAAAGGAATGTGAGGACTATTTAGAAGATTTTAAGCGGATATTAGTGAATGCTCTAATCCTAACCCTACCATCGGGAATGATGGGTTTGTGATCTATAGCGATGCATTAAAGAAAATACTTGGTTGTGTCCTTATGCATAATGATAGAGTTTTTGTCTATGGGTCAAGGTAGTTAAAAATTCATGAAAAAAATTATCCCACTAATGATCTTGAGTTATCAATGGTAATATTTTCTCTGAAGATATGGATAAATTATCTTTATGTTGAAAAGTGTGAGATATATACAGATCACAAGAGTTTGAAGTATATCTTCTCATAGAAAGAACTCAACATGAGGCAACGACAATGGCTCGAACTACTAAAGGATTATAACTTTACTATACACTACCACCCAAGAAAGGTAAACAAGGTAGTTGATGCATTGATCAATAAGGATCGTGGGGTTCTCAACAAGATGAGGATCGATAAGGATCCTTTGTACATGGATCTAGTGAGGATGGATATGGTAATTGTCAAAGAAGTTGAAACATCACTACCTTTTCATTTAGTTTACCAACCATATTTATTATAAAGGATTAAAATTTCTTATCCTAATGATGAGAACCTACAAAAGAAAATTAATGTTGTGAAAGATGAGAAGATGGATGAATTTGTGTGTGAAGATGGTGTTCTGAAATTTGGGAAGAGGCTTTGTGTTCTAGCTATACCCAAGCTAGAAATGGAGTTATTGGATGATTCCTATAGTTCAAATTTCTCCATAAATCTTGGTAGCACTAAGATGTATAGAGATTTGAAGAAACATTTTTGGTGGGATAACATGAAGAGGGAAATTTCGGATTATGTATCAAGATGTTTAGTCTGTCAACAAGTGAAGGCTAAAAGGAAACATTCAAAAGGAGTCATGTAACCTCTATTGATTTCTGTGTGGAAATGGGATGATGTAACAATGGATTTTGTCACTATATTAGCCAAAACTCCAAGGAATAATGATGTGATATGGGTAATTGTGGATTGACTTACAAAATTTGCACATTTACTCTCTATAAGGGAGGATTTGTCACTGGAGCACCTAGAAATAATCTATATCAATGAAGTTGTGAGACTTCATGGAGAACCTCTCTCAATTATGTCTGATTGTGGATCATGATTTACGTCAAAATTCTGGATAAGTCTTCAGAAATCTTTGGATACCGAAATTCGATTGAGTACTGCTTACCACCCACAAACTGACGGGAAATCAGAGAGGAAGATCCAAACCTTAGAGGACATGTTGAGATCATGTTCACTTGACTTACAAGGTATGTGGGATCAATACTTACCTTTAGTGGAGTTTTCCTACAATAATAATTTCCATTAAAGTATTCAAATGGTTCCATATGAAGAATTGTACGGAAAGAGATGTCATACACCAACTTTTTGGGATGAAGTTGGAGAAAGGAGGCTTGTGGGTCCAGAGATTATGGAGGAAACAACAGTGAAGGTAAAGACTATTCAAGTTCATATCAAAATAGCTCAAATCAGACAAAAGAGTTATGCCTATAATTGAAGGAAGGATCTAGAAATTCATGTGGGGATCACGTTTTCTTGAAAGTATCTCCATGGAAGGGCATTATAAGATTTGGAGAGAAATGGAAACTAAGCCCTAGGTACATTGGGCCTTTTGAAATTCTAGAGAGAATTGGAGCTATTGCATATCGTTTGGATAAGCCACAAAGCCTGTCCAAAGTACACAATGTGTTCCATGTCTCATTGTTGAGAAAGTACATGCCAGCCCCAATGCATCTCCTGACTTCTGAAGGTATAGAGTTGGAACCTGACCTATCTTTCTGTGAAAATCCTAACCATATTCTAGACACTAAAGATCAAGTGTTGAGGAATCAAACAAATTTTCTGTTAAAGATACTTTGGAGGAATCAGAAAATCTAAGAGGCAACATGGGAACCTGAGGATCTTATGATGAAGACCTACCCAAATCTTTTTGTGAGGTAACATTCTATGAATTTCAAGGAAGAAATTTTTGTAAGGAGGGGAGAATATAACACCCCCAGGTTTTGAAAATAAATATTGAATGCATGAAACACTAAGAACCTACAAAAAACACATTTTATAATCCATCTGTTAAACACAACGTTTCCTCTAATATGTTTTGAATTTTGAAAAACAGTCATCTAGAATTGTGACCATTAAGTCATTTGGAGTCTTATAGAACCAACTTAAATTTTGGTGAATAGTAACATACCCTTATGAATAGTAATATGAATAGAAATATGACCCTTATGAATAGTAAATAATATTATTATTTTATCTTCTTAAGGTAATAAGATAATGAGATCTTAATTAATTTTTCAATGTGATATAAAACTAATTATACCTTTAAAATTGTTATTTTTCGAATTAACTATGATTTTATTTAAAAATTAAATTAATAATATTTAGAAAATTATTTTTTAAAAATGGAGTTCATTTTTGAATTCTACACATCGAAAAATGGTTTGGGTAAATTTTTGGGATTTTTCTGAAATTCTTGAATTTTTGATGAATAGTGTAATACGGTAAAATACCGTATATACAAATTATCAATTAAATACACTATTTATGACATCATGAGTGATTTAAGGACACTTAGTTTGAACTCACATGAAATTATTACTATTAGGGGTCATATGAAACAATACTATTGGTTTTCTTGAGGGAATTAATAAAATAATGATTAAAATATTCAAAATTCCCTCCTCCCCACCACTATAAAACCCCCCTTACTTGCTCTTCTCTTCACTCCTATAATCCTTGAATATTCTCAAATCTCTTACCAAATACCCTTACCTAGTCACTCCCCAATTCCAAGAATCTCTTGGTATTTCCAAAAGACCAAAACCCCTTCCCTTAAGGAGGTTGTCAAGGAGGTTATTTCAAGAGGTAAAACACCCTTCTTTTTCATTTAGTTTCATTTCAATTTATCTTCTTTTGTTGTCCTCTCTTCACCTTCTATATAAAAATGACCATGATAAATCCAGTATCATATATATACTATAATTATATAATGTGAATATAAGAACCATCATCAATATTCTTACTCTCTCCCTTTTATTTTATATATGAAATCAACGTCCATGAGGTTTCAATTTATAACCTTCGTGGACGAAGTTCTGTTATTCAATTTCTCCTTCATTACTAGTCATGAAACCATTTTGATGGTTGAACCATACTATAATATATGTATTATAACCTAATTAATATTTAGGAACCAATATATGTACATATTATTAAATCATATGACCAAAATAGTTCCTAATAATCAAAATACCGCTAAAATAATCTAAGTGAATGTCATTAATATTTCATCTAATGATTCATCCTCATTCCATGTAATCAAATGATATAAAAGACCATAAAATAATAATAATAATAATAATAATAATAATAAATGATATAAAAGACTATTAACACCTATGGATGTTCATAATTAATGTATAAATTAAATTCTGGCGATTTACAACCATTCCACATGAACTCCATTACTTAAAAATAAGTGAACCAATTATGAAAATCAAGAAAACAAACACTTCGGAACGATGGAATTTGATATTATAACTTATCAATAAGGACATAAATGAACTAAAAATAATTATTATAAAATAAATACATATCTAATAGGTTCTTAATTAAGTTATTAATAAGTATAATTTCATATTCTAGGACCTTAATTTCAAGAGCAGAACACATTCAGACTTAAGGTAAGGGTTTTTTCCACCCAAACTTCCATTTTCATTCAGGTTACTTTTATTATCTAATTAACTTAATGAAACTCTTGTGTATTATTATTTACTCCTCAAAAATTATGTGTGAGTGTTCTATATATGTTTACAAACCAGAATCCTTCCTTATTTTATGGATAGTTACACGTTTTAAAAGGGACTTTCAAAATTGTTTCCGAAATACAAGGCTCGTTCAAGGGAATTTCTCAAATTCTTACCTATTTTCACAGGCACTCTATAATCTGTTTTTGGAAACCATTATCTTTATAAAATAACTCATTTTGTTATGAAAATACTAACTTACTTAACTTATGGTTTTATAAAAATATTTTTTCAAAAGAACTATTTTTTTCAAAGTAAAAGAGTATTTATCTCAAGAATTACTCGAAGATTTTATAAGAGTATCTTCATCTATTTCAACACTCTTATTGATTCTTATGTATTATTGGGATTAATATTTCATGGTATCATCTACCATATTTAATTTAATTTTTTATGATTATTTTGGCTGTGGATGTGCTATCTTTAAACCATTCCCCAATTCACTCCGAATGGTTGGTGTTTATGCTTAATGTTCGTGGAAAGTTATTCACATTTCATATATTAGTTTCAATATGAATGTATATGTTATTTATATTTATCCCACTTCATATGAGGAATTAATTGGATATATAAAGTTTTAGGTGGGGCCCTCTATAGCCCCTCGGTGCATCGGTAGGTCACATGAGACAAATTATGGTCTTTGCACAAGGCCTAGACAAAATGATTATTTATGGTCTTGGAACGAGGCCTTGACGGTATGGTTATGATGTCCTGAATTTTGTATTATCTCATTATGAAAATTGTATTGATGGTTCATGTGGTTATTTGACTAGTAGCATACCCATGATTATGACATTATTTATTGAGCTCTTATTCCTACCATAATGTGTTTAAGTTTTTATTAAAGGCATGTGTTTTTAGTAATTCAACATGCCAAATGTTTATGTTAACATATCTTCCGTTGTATTGCTTACAATTACTATGAATTTGATTTGACCCCTTTATTATGTTTAATTTTCTCAAGAAATGAATAATTTTAATATGAATTTCATTCTAAAATAACTTAGGAGTTATGGATGTTGTCGAACAAATTTCTATATTGTATTTCTTTTCAATTTGTAATGATGAACTTATATATGTATCTTATTTCCAATAATACTAAACTACTCAGTCCTTTAGGATGCATATTCCTTATTTATATTCCAATGTAATCAAATAAGGCGTTATATCTGGTCAACTGGGGTCAGGTCCTTACATTTTTGCTCGTTTTGGGTTGGTATTAGTAGGTTTAGGGTTTATAAACCCTTTGAAGGTTTTATCGGGTGTACATTTCCATTCCACCTTGGTTTTGAGGTAGGTTCTCCCAAGAACTTGACCTTATTATTTAATTTTCATCTTTTTCTTTATTTTATCACCTTATATACATGTTTAGTGTTTCTGTAAAACCATTGGATAATCTTTTTGGTGTGAAAAATGGTTATATATGCCTTGTTTTGTGTAAAATGGAGTTGTTTCGTATAAAAGTCCACACCGATTGTTTAAATAAATGTTCCATTGGTTTTCATATATGTTTTGTGATTTTTATTACCTGTTTTAACTACTTTAATAAGTTTTTGGCATGAAAATTTGTCTTTATACCCTTTTTAATGTTAAATAAAGTTTGTTTTATTAAATGTTGCATGCCTCATTTTCAGGAAAGTGCCTGGTTGGATCTTATGTGTTAAATGTGTTATAAAATAATTGTATTGGCTTATAAAAAATTATGTAAGCATGTGAATCAATGTTTTTGGGTTCCTTATGTGGGTTCCAATCTGGTTTTGGGTTTTATAATGAAGTGGATATCGATTTTTAGGGTGTTTTGGCATGTGTTCTCGGTAAATGGCTCATTTGGAACCTTTATAGAAATGGATGGGTTTTGAATGTGCAACCTATGTTTTTGAGGAGTTTAAGTAAATTTTATATTTATGAAATTTTTTTTTACACCTATTTATGAATAGTGTAATTAGTTCTTTTGATAAATGTTGTTTTTATGAAGAATGCTTAAAGGCCCGTTTGGAATTTTTCTTGTAAAAATGGTTTTAATGTGTACTTCATGTTGTATCATTTGGCACCATTTTATGGTCCATGAAATGAAAAATCTTTTTTTATATGGTAATGGTGGGTTTTTGGCCTTAAAAGATCATTTTTTAATGGATTTTATGTGCAAATCCTCATTATACTTCTTGAAATTGTTTTATGAAAAGTTTAAGTGGTTTATTGATCCTTGAAAGAAATGTGAAGCATGTTTGTAGGATATTTGTGTGTGTATGATTTGGGAATGACATTATCATTTTAAAAGTGTATTTGATAATATTTTTAACTTTATTGAGAACTAAAGTGAAACTCGGGTATCTAGGTGGGCGGATGTGTACTAGTATGCTAGTGATCTAGAGTGGTTTCGTCCATATTTCACATAGCAAGTTTAATGATGAAAACACTAAATAAACTATGATTATGATGTTTAGGACCACTAGGTTATGGGTATTTTTTCCCTACTATTTTCTCATGCATGAGAACATATATTTTTTTATGGTTAATTTTACACCGAGATACGAGGTACCTGAGGCCCACAACGAACTAGTGTCTAGGGGTGTTCCCATGACTTGTGATCATTGGATATTTTGTAATCACTATCGGTATACATTGTGTTTGGTTCAAAATTCAATATACTGTGTGTTTTATTTAAAATTGTACTTTCTTTAAAGCAACCCTCTTGGAAATTTTTTTCATTTTGAAGTTGCATATCTTTGGAAATTGTTCTAGCATTCTTGTGTATAAAACTTGCAAGATTTTGTTTGATAACTTCCATAGCATGGAACCTTTTTTGGAATACATACTTTTATATATTTTATTTCAAACATGAAATTTATGTTTCTTTTATTTTAATTGAATTTCATTAGGAATAAAATATCGGGATAACCTACTGAGTTTTAATACTCATACCTATAGTTTTCTTCTATTTTTAGCCCTTGTGCAGGTTTCATCTTTAGTTTGGTCACCTTGAATGACATGGGATTGTAGTGTTGGAGAGTGACCAAAGAGGTCACATGGAGTTAGTTGGTCATCAGTTCTGGTTGGTTTAGTTGTATCGTTCAGTTGCACTTTCAGTTTTGTCGTATAAATGATGTCGGTTCAATTTTTATATAAATGTGTATTGGGTTGTCCATTATTTCTGATGTGTGCCTTATTGTTTATATTTGGTAGAAATTGTTCCCTTGTTTAGTCTATTGATTCCCTTAGTGCTTGTATCCATCTCAGGAGGATCGGGAATGCCTTTTGGGACTTGTTGTGGAGCAGCCTGAGTGGTCGATTCAGGGTCGACTCGGGATGGTTCGTGACAAAATGGTATCATAGGAGGTCGGCTCTTAGTAGACCTTGCTTTTTAGAGTGACCTTATTATTTGGGGGATGTCAAGGTAAATGGAGTATAATTGTAGATACTTTAGGGGTAGGTTTGGGAAGAGTGTCGTGAACTCTTGCTTGTTCTAATCCTTGGGTGTCAATGGGATTTCTGGTTTTATTAGTGTCCTTGGTTCTTGTTGATTGTTTGGTGTTGGGATACTACAAGGAGAGTTAGACTAATGGTCTCTGTGAGCTCAAAGGGTCTGGCAAGACATGTGGAGTTGGGGAATGGTCCTAAGAAGGCTCACTGTGTGGGTTGTGTGTTTGGCATGTGGCCGCCAACCATATGGTCAATTCACCCATCGACACGAGTTCCCTTTTGTGGGTCTCTGGGACCTTTCTTGAATTCAAAAATTATTTTGAAAATCCTCATGTGATAATTTTGGAAATTTGTTTTTAAAATTTAATATAAGTAAGGTTTTAGAAAGTTGGGTTTTGTGAAACAAATCTTGGGAATAAAGTGAAAATGATTTAACAGGATTAGATTTTCCCGAATATAAACTTGTGGTTTGTTGAAATAAAATGTTTTGAAGTCATGGATCATTTTAAG
Source organism: Viscum album (assembly GCA_963277665.1). Classification (NCBI taxonomy): domain Eukaryota; kingdom Viridiplantae; phylum Streptophyta; class Magnoliopsida; order Santalales; family Viscaceae; genus Viscum; species Viscum album. The sequence goes on along the minus strand of OY728120.1, from coordinate 1,526,755,582 downwards.
GTGATTATAAAACTTTGTTTTAAATGGGGTGTTTTGGGCTGTTGAAAAGTGTTTGATTCTGATGAATTGGTTTTGGAAATTGGTTTTGAGTGGTTTGTGTTTAACTATAAAGGATCTTGGTCTTTGTGTCCATTGGATTATGAAAATAGACCTTGTTGGATTTTTGATAATGGGAAGGGGTTGTTTAGAGTAGCTTGGTTGTTTTGAAAGTTGTTAAAAATGAAAAGGGGTAGGTTTTTAAGAAAATGGTTCTTGATGAAGTGTGGTTTGTTTTGTGAAATCTAAAAAGTGTTTTTTTACTTGGTGGTTTGTGTGCCTTTAGAAGTTACATGATTTTTGGAATGATGCTATTTTTTATCCTTTGGTGTTTTCATGGGTGCTCACATGCATGGTTTTATAGATATCTGGATGGATGGACGATATGGCATGGTGGTTGGGTGCTCGGGGTGGCATGGAAATGTGCATGTGAGTGAGAATTGATGAAAAAACATTGGTGAATGTGACAATCCACCAAGTTAATTTGTTTTTCAAAAGTATTTTAAGCTAAAAATGTGTTTTGTTTTTGTAAACCGGTTTTTATATGGGTTGCTTTTTCATGTTTTAGAAGTTTGGTTTGTTTGGTATGCTTCCTCATGATCTGTAAGTAATACTCTTTGTGTTTCTTGAGATGATAACTTGTTGGTGACTTGGTTTTGGAGCAATGTTCAGTGGTTTTCTAAAGATATGTTGGATGTTGTGATGTGGTCACAAATGGTTCTCCATTGGCAAGACTTCTAGTTGATCAGCCTAACGATTCTTTTCAAACATTTAATACACCTCTTATGATGATTCCTCAACTCGTTTGATAGAATAGAGAGTTGTTTGGGATTGATTTACCCTATTGAGATAATTCTTTCAGATATAGCAGTTGTGTTCCATGATATTGATGTGTTTCATCGTATTCCTTGTCCATTCTGCCCCTTGTTCAGAGTGAGAGAGAATGGTGCTATGTATCTATGAGTTCCTATTTAAATGAAGGTGTGTTATTTAGAAAGTGAGTTTCATGGGGTGTTGTGGTCCTTAGCTCCTAGATACGGTGTAGCAGATGCTTCAAACATCAGGGCTCTAGTCATAGGCCTCGGAGTGAAGCTTTTCATACAGTCAGGAAATATCTAGAGGTGTGGGGAGATCATCTAAGCTCCTACCTTCACCATTATGGTAAGTCTGTTTCTATGTTTTTATTGTGTTTTATCATCACTGTGGTCTTTATTTCTTTTCTCCAAGAGCATGGTAGGCTTACCCCTCATGGAGTGTCTATGGTTATGCCTTCTCGGATGTGGGTTTCTGATCAAAGTCCCTGTGTGGACTGCCAATGTGAATAAGGTGCAGTCTTGGTTTTACCTGTTCGTATGTGGAGAGTGTTGGGTGGTTCCTCTATTTCTTTTTTTGGTTTTAGTGGCCTAATTATTGGTTCTCCTTCCCTCCCCACCCCAAGTGGTGGGGGTTTTGATCCATGTCGAAAGTGTTATCCCAGTTCTTGTCTCCTCTGTTTGGGAGTGGGTGGTTTAAATTTTCATGTTATAACCCTATTAACTTGGTTTTGTAGGTTTCTATGGGAGAGTTTTGATGGGCCTATACAGGTGAGGCCTGATTCTAGTTCATTTTGAATTCTTGTTTGTTCATTTCTGATTGGTCTCTAATGGTTGGGAGACCCACTGCAAGTCTTGAAGATCTTTCCTATAAGGATTTGTTGGATGATAGTTGTGATTTAATGGTGGGGAGTTCATCCCTCCCCCCCAAATCATTGGCTTTCATGAGTGATATTTGGTTTGGATGATCATTGGGTTTATTGGGAGAATGCCCAACAATCCGGTTCTTGGCTTGGTTATGGAGGTAATGGCTTTATCTTTCCATTAATTCTTGGGAAGTGGTTGTGAGTTGGTGTTTTGTTTAGGAAAGAGGCTTAAGTTCTGTTAATGGTAAATGAGATTTCATTGGATTGATAGTACGGATCGTGTTTGTAATGACCCGAATCTGGAGCCCCTCCACTGGTGCCCCGTACCCGGTTCGCCACATGACCTCAAGCGCATTTCCCCAAATGCCAGAGGCTGTCGACTAGCAGCGAGGGCCTTGGTAAGTTATTGGGGAAACTATTCCCTCATTTGGTAAGGTATACAAGAAACGAACTAATAGTAAATAGCGAAAGCAGTAAACAATAAGCAACAACTGAAATCAAACAGCAGAAGCAATGAATATATAGTAATGATGATAATGATGCAGTAGGTGCAAGTTTCTAAGGAAAGCAGCAAACACAATAATGTGCTAAAATATAAGTAAAAACAAAGTGATAAAATAACAGCAACTTCAGCAACATCTCAAGCCTAAGCTTGGTCCCTTACTCCCTATCTCCAAGCAATCAAGTACCGGAAGTCAAAGGGCACTTTCCCTTATCTATATCTGCAACAACATAGTCTGCTTGGGCCTAAAGCATGGCCCAAACAGGGTGTGAAATACAATACCAGTAGGCAATCACCCAAAGATTTGTGCCTAACAGTCAATGAATATAAGGAAAGTAAGAGAGCGGGAAGTAGTAAACGGCAAAGTACACAACAGCTACAATCCACAGTTCTAACATATAAAGTACACAAGTAAACAACCAGCAACAAGAAGAAAACAGGTAACCCTCTGGGTAGCTCTCACATCCTAACCCCTATGGTTCAACCTATAAGTACTAGCAACCCTCTAGGAGGCACACACAGTCTCACCCCTCTGGTTCAGCTAAGAGTAGACTTTCTGAGGAAGCACTCACCGTCAATTCCCCCTATAGTCTCATATCGTGCTAAAGGCTCTCTGGGGAAGCACTCAATGTCTCATTCCCCCTGGGGCCCACGTCGAGGAACTACAGACTCTCTGAGGAAGCACTCATCACCAATTCCCGTGTGGTCTCGCATCGTATTAAAAGACACTCTAGAGAACCCTTACGTCCATTCTCCCTATGGTCTCCTACACTAGGTTCTCACAGTCCTATGTGAAATTATCATTCTCAGCGCGCGTGTATCGCCCAAGTAAACCTCAAATCTACTTGGCTATCATTCTAAGGCTCAACAGCATAACAAAGCAACAGTTCCACTATCCTACAACTAGGCATGACAACTGGAAAATGCCAAACAAGAAAACAAGCATGGAAAGCATCTAGAGTACAACAAAACTACTCTATTTGCAAAGGTAAACCTCTACTATAGCAATCAAGCAAGAAGGCAATCAATCAGGGGAAAAACAGGAAAATACAGAATTCTCGTTCAAGGGAATTGGCGCAATTGCACAAGATACTCAAAGAATTTCAACATAAAGTCACAAACCACCTACCTTGATCCTAGGAGATCGATATACATGAACAGTGACGAAAGATTCTCCTTATAACATTGTATATCTGAGAAAACGTCCGAAACACATAAACCATGATATTTTGAAAAGGGAGAGGAATAGGAAAACAAGGCTCAAGCAGAAGGAATAACTCACCGCTGCGATTCCAACACAATCGACCGTGCTTGAATTAGAGAACAGACGGAGAGGCAGGAGCTCGTCGAAGATTCAAGGATCCTCGACGCTCTCGGATGAACGGGACCTAGAAGAAGACGCTTCTGTGTGTCAGGCGCGACCCTGGTTCGTTTAATGAAAAAAAAGAAAAAGTACATAGCGTGTACTTTTAAAGTACATGATGTGTAGTGGGTTTTTCTGTACTCCGCCAAAATCGGCCTCCACGTCACCCCTACACACCGTGTGTGTGGCCCGAACATGTCCAGTACACGGCTTCGAGTGGGAAAAGAGTACACAGAATGTACTCATAAAGTACACGGCGTGTACTTCAAAAATGTCAAGAAACTTTATTTTTCCCAAAAACTCCAGAAAAAGGAAAAAAATACCTAAAACTAAGATCTAGGTTCTTACAAACTTCCCCCCTTAAAGAAATTCGTCCCCGAATTTCCCTAGCGAGGCATAGAAGAAGAAACCCCGAACAGCTTCGGCCACTACGATCGAACCTCGGCCTCCCTCTCCCAAGTCTCGTCCTGTACTCGTCTGTGCTGCCATAGCACCCGTACAAGAGGGACAGACCGGCCTTGGAGAACCTTCATATTGCGATCGAAAATCCAGATGGGATACTCCTCAAATGATGCATCTGCTTCGAGATCAACCTCCTCGGGATGAAATACATGAGACGGGTCTGAAAAGTAACGTCAGAGCTGAGAGACGTAGAAGACGCCGTGCATGGCCCAGTACCTTTGGGGTAGCTGCAACTGATAGGCGACCGGCCCAACTCTCTCCAAAACCTCAAACGTCCCGACGTACCGTGGTGAAAGCTTATCCTGCCTCTGAATCCTCTTGTGTCCCAGCCTCGGTGCGACACGCAGAAAAACCTGATCCCCAACCTCGAACTCTAGAGGTCATCTCTGCTGATCATCATAATACTTCTGTCGAGATTGTGTTGTAGCCATTCTCTTCTGAATCAACTCTATCTGCTCCGAAGTCTCCTGAACAAGATGAGGTCCCAGCAAAGCTGCCTCTCCTGCCTCCAACCAGCATAAGTGTGATCGGCATGGCCTACCGTACAAATCCTCGTAAGGTGCCATCTGAATAGTCACCTGAAAACTGTTGTTGTAGGCGAACACCACAAGAGGGATATGCTTCTCCCAAGAACCACCAAAGTCTAGGATGCAAGCTCGAAGCATATCCTCAAGCACCTGGATCGTGCGCTCAGACTGTCCATCAGTCTGGGGATGGTATGTTGTACTCAAAAGTACCTGTGTACCTAAGGCCTTCTAAAGTCCCTGCCAGAACCGAGAGGTAAAGCGCACATCTCTGTCTGAAATAATAGAGTGTATAACTCCATGCAGACGAACGATATATCTGATGTAAAGTCATCCCAGATCATCGAAACTAAAGGTCTCCTTGATCGGAAAGAATTGATCAACCTTCGTGATCCTGTCGAAGACAACCCAAACAGCATCGTTCCCTCGAGGCGAACTCAGCAACCCGATCACGAAGTCCATCGCAACATCGTTCCACTTCCACTCCGGAATGGGTAACTACTGCAAAAAGCCCCACTAGTCGCTGATGCTCTGCTTTCACCTGCTGACAAGTAGAACATCTCATGACAAAACCAGCAACATATTTCTTCATACCTGGCCACCAGTACTGGCGATGAAGATCCCGATACATCTTGGTGACGCTAGGATAAACTGCCCAAACAGAGGAATGAAAATCCTGCATCAGCTTCTCGCGTATGTCTGCTGGCACCCATACGCGCCCCTGGAAATGCAAGATCTCATCCTCACCCACTGTCCATCCAGGAAGGGGGTCCTCTCCTGAAACAATTTCCCGTAGGACCAAGCCTTCTGAGTCTGATAGTTTCCTCATCCGTACCCGATCAAGTAGTGTAGAGGTAACAGCTACAGAAGATAGGAAGGTCTGTCCCTGTTTGTCATGCACCTCCAGATGCATCTCAGAGAACAGAGCCAAAAGTAGCCACTCACTGTTGGCCTTCTGAACTACCTGAGTTTGAGTTCTCCTACTCAACGCATCTGCCACTGCGTTTCCCTTTCCCGGCATATAGACAAGGTCGAAATCAAAAGACTGAAGATACTCGGCCCACCTGCGCTGCCTCAGATTTAGATCACGCTGAGTGAAGATATACTTGAGACTCTTGTGGTCAGTGAAGACTACAAAGTGATCTCCCAGAAGATAGTGTCTCCAATAGCGTAAGTCATGAACAACAGCTGTCAAATCCAGATCGTGCATTGGGTAGTTCCTCTCATGTGGCCTCAACTGCCGAGACCCGTACGCAACGACTCCATCTCCCTGCATAAGCACAGCTCCTAGCCTGATACCTGAAGCATCATAATAGACTGCATAGCTCTTGTCTGGATGTAGAAAGATTAGTATCAGTGCCAACGTCAACCTCCCCTTTAGCTCCTGAAAGGCTGACTCACAAGAATCTGACCATAAAAACTTCACCCCCTTCTTGGTCAGACCTGTCAATGGTGATGCTAGGCACGAGAAGTCCCGAATGAAGCGTATGTAGTATCCAGCCAACCCTAGAAAACTCCATACCTCAAAAACGTTCTTCGGCTGCTCCCAGGAGACTACAACTCTCACTTTATCTGGGTCCACAGATACTCCTGCCTCTAAGATGACGTGACCCAATAAGTGAATCTATTCCATACAAAAGTGGCACTTCAAAAGTTTAGCATAAAGTCGATGCTCTCTCAGTGTACTCAGAACGATCTCAAGATGTGTGGCATAGTCGTGTTGAGTGTGGGAGTACACCAAGATATCGTCCACGAAGACCACGATGAAAGAGTCCAAGTAAGGATGGAACACTCAGTTCATCAGTTCCATGAAAACTACAGGTGCATTCGTGAGACCAAACGACATGACTGTATACCTGTATAGACCATACCTGCTCCTGAAGGATATCAGAGGTATATCTGATAGTCTAACGCGCAACTGATGATAACCGGACCTCAAGTTGATCTTCGAGAACACCCAGGCTCCTCGAAGCTGATCAAAGAGGTCATCGATCCTCGGCAAGGGATATCGGTTCTTGACCGTCAATTGGTTCATCTTCCGATAATCCACACAAATCTGAAGGGTACCGTCTGCCTTCTTCGCAAACAGGACAGGTGAACCCCAAGGAGAAGTACTGGGTTGGATGAAACCCTTTGCCTGGAACTCCTCCAACTGCTTCTTGAGCTCCTGCAACTCAGGTGTAGCCATCCTATAAGGAGGAATAGACACCGGTGTTTCTTCTAGCACAAGCTTAATAGAAAATTCTACCTCACGCTCCGGAGGCAAACCCAAAAATTCCTCAGGAAAGATGTCCCTGAAATGATCCACCACTGGAGGAAAGTCCAACTGCGATGTCCCCTGATCATCCAGATAAAGACTAGCAATCTGGGTTGTCACCCTTCCTAGCCCATGATGCTCGAGTCCTGCTCGACTCGCATGAACATCTCATTCGCCTCTATGAAGAAAAGATTCACCCTCTGGTGAAACGAAACTCACTCTGTAGTGATAACAGTCGAAGAATTCCTGGAAGGGAACCAACCAGTCCATCCTGAGAATGACATCATAGCCTATCATCTCTAGGACTTAGAGATACCATAAGAAACGATACCCTACAACCTCGAGAGGGCACTCTCTACACTGGAGTACACTAGATGTCCTTGTCCCCAAATGTTTTTCTAGTGTCAACGAGTTGGCAGAAGAAAAGACACAGAGCCCAATGCTCTCCACAGTAGCAACAAAGATAAAACTATGCGTAGCACCAGTATTGAAAAGAGATGAAGATAAAACTGAGGCTACTAAAATTGTACCTCAAACTGTAGAAGGGTTGGGATCTTGATCTTGATAGGTCTGATCCACAACGAAAGACTGGCCTACACTGCGGCCCTGCGCCCCTGGCTGACCACTCTGAGCTGATCCACCTTGCTGGTGCTGAGGGATTGGTGGCTGACTGCCACGGCCTCGACCTCCACCTTGGCCCGAACGGCCGAAATAACTCCAGTTCCCTGAATGGTGAGAAACTGGTGGTGCTGATCCTGAATGAGGAGTCATGGAAGAACCCCGATCACCAGCTGCAGGTGAGAAAACCTGGCAGAAATGCTGAAGGTGACCCATCTTGTTGTAAGATCGGCACTCCACGGGGTCTCTCTGGCACTGCGGCCTCGTGCGCCCTGACCGGCCACACTGTTAGCATACCACCTGGCTGCCTAACGATGCATCTCGCTTCATCGGATCACTGCGCGTAGACTCCCTATGGTGCTTCTTGCTGTCATATGGAATAAAACTAGCTCTATAAGCAAAACCGCCCTGGCTCGCAGCTCTGGAGTCTCTCATATTGCGCTCTGCAATCAGTGCCTGATTGACGATGGAAGTGATGGAAGTCAACTAGAAGATATTCACCTGTGAGCGGATCTCCCGCCTGAGTCTATCCTCGAACTTTCTTGCTAAGAACACCCCACTACCATCTCGGAGGGGTGTGAAACACTACAGCTCGGTGAAACAAGAGGAATACTCCATGACAAAAAGAGTACCCTTCTCTAAGCTCATAAACTCCTGGGCTCGGTCAGCCCTCAGGGTCTCCGGGTAGAAGTAGTCATAAAAGACGTGCTGAAACTCTTCCCAAGCCATAACCAACTGGTGACCCGCATGTGAGATCATGTCCCACCACCTCTTGGCGGAGTCTCATAGCATATAGGTAGCGAGCTTGACCCACCTCTCTGGAGGCGTCTCCAGGTGCTCGAAGATAGTCAACATGGCTTCCATCCATGACTCTACAGCCTGAGGTCCTCCTTCCCCTGAGAACGTGGGAGGATGCTGCTGCTGGAAAACCCGTGTCAAGTCCGCCATAGTCGTGGCAGGAGGCGGTGCTCCCTGAAAGGTCAGCATCATCCTCAGAAAACCTTCCTTGAATTGCGCATCAGCGCCTGCAACTGGTATGACAGCTGGTGCCAAGGCTGGCCCGACTGGAGGATCGGCAGGAAGTTCCTGATCAGCCATATCTGGCGTCTGATCACTGCCTGATGACAGACGTACAACCAGAGGACATCACGGAGGCATAGCTCTGAAAGATCAAAGCACACCTTAGATCAGAATTAATAAATACAGAGAACACAAGATTACAAAACAGGAATAGGGGAAGGAAAACACACAAGTTTACAAAACACGACTACACGACGTGTATAAAAACTACACGGCATGTCTTCTTAAGCCGCTTACATGGGCGTGTACCCCTGCCCTACAGGTCGTGTAACACCTCAAACTACACGGCGTGTTGACCCAACACACGGCGTGTACTTGGAAACTATTCCCCTGCCCGATTCTCCTTACACGGCTAACCCACACGGTCCGACTTAACCCGAGACTACACGGCGTGTTCTTAACAAACACGGCATGTACTAGTCAAGGCTTCGGCAACCCGTTTTGTTAAATACATGGTTGTCTACATGGCTGGACCTTACACGGTGTGTTCCGAACAACCACGGAGTGTACACTACTACAAAAATGGACATTAACAGCGCTAAAAACAGGCTTTAACAGCGCTAAAAAAGCATTGTAAAGCTCGGCGCTAATAAAGGGGGTTGGTTCATGCCCAAATTTACCCAATAGAAGAAGGGTAGAACGGTCCTTGTAGTGTAGCTTGGGTTATCGATTCCACAGAGACCTAAGAAGATACCTAAGATACACAACCTAAGGGATGGATTTTTGGCTATGAAGTGGCCAACTTGGATTTTTTTTTAAGTGTTTTGGGAGAAGACTAATAAGCTTAGTAGAGTTCAATTATAATGAAATGGGTTGATCTTAGGGTTACGCTTGGGTGGATTGAATGCATTTTATTTCTTTAGACAAATTTTTGGTTTTATTAATTATTGATGAAACCTTTCTTCAAAATAACACTACCTTCATCATTTTCTGGTTAGATACTAACTAAACTCAATTACTAGTCACCAACACACTTAGAGAACCATATTCATGATCTCTCCAAGGTATATGGTCAATTTAGTAATTGGAATTAGCTTTTTCAAACACAGTGAAGATGAGGAGCGAAAATAATTGAAGAATGGAAGTCTTGAATTATTTAACCAATTAACAACAATTCATGCATTAAATAACATTCAATACAGCCTTTTCATCTTCCTAAGATCAACCCATTAAAGGGTTATCCCTCCATTTATGATATACTATCAATGGTGGGCGGAAGACGGCTTACAAGAATTGAATTGAAGAGATTAAAACTGCGGAAATAACGAGCACTCCTCCGTGTGTGTGAATGGAATTCACACCTATGTGTGAACTATATCACCAACACACAGAGTTATCACTGTGATTTTGTGATTTTAGAGAGTTAAGTATAGAAATTGGAAGAATATAAGAGAAGGAATTGGATTAAGAACTTAGGAATACAAAAAGAAACTTACATGGGGAAATGAAAGCATTACAACGAAAATTGAGCATAATAACATTACATGAAAGAAGGTATGAGTTCCTCCTCACCACCACTGCCTTAAATAGGAAAATTTGGATCCTTAGGCCGAGCTCCAATAGTACAAGTCATCCCAATAAATGAGGGTAGGCATAGGTGGTGGAAAGTAGGTGGAGAGGAGACTTCTCCACCCTTGACCCGAGATGGCATCCAGCTTGCATCCACTTGACAGATCCACTTCAAAGTCCTTATAGATGGCCGATTTGGAGTGGTCAATAGAATACAAAAATGAATCCCCGGATGTCTTCTAACATCCTGTAAAATATCAGACCAATTTACGTTGTGGTTCGAGAGATATGGAATATTCATTAAGTTGACATTCTGGGTCGCAGATTCTGGCCCAGATTCTGATCTTCCATTTGGGCTGCCTTGATCATCATCCTAGAGACCGAATTAGCACTTTGTCCTAAAGAATTATTTGTTCCCCTATATGTATTATATCATCACAAGAAATTTGGGCTTCATTGGTCTAGTATTGTGGGACCCACATCCTCAATAGTGGGTTGGTGTCCAATCTGCCTTCACCAGAATTGTCTCCTTTCATCACCAAATATCTTCATCATCCTTTATGAATCTTTCCTTGCTCCCTGAATGAGAAACATTTAAATTTGAAGTGAAGATACATTTACAAAAATATAATATTAAAACATGAATAATTACATTAAATAAAATCAGATGAGTCATTGGGCCTAAATTGGTGTACATTAGGCATGAAGTGCACAATTGATGAGAGTGGATGTTTAAAATTAAAATGTACTAACTCAGGCCTATATGATCAAAAATGAAATTTTAATCCCAATAAAATGTAATTATAAAATGTGTTTTTATTGTCTAATCACACCCCCCAACTTGAGATTTGCTAGTCCCGAGCAAATAACTCAAATATTATGAAAATCAAATTCCCTTTTCTAAAAACATTTTAATAAACAATGCTCACCAAAATACCTCATACCAAAAAATTATGCATCCCATCAAAATCATTTAATACAATGTAGGTTCTAAAGCATAACCCAAGCACAAGCCCATTCTTCTGATCAAATTCAATGCCACATTTCATCCAATTACAATTAATCATGATGAGGTGTTGTGTGTCACAGTAGACATGGGGGTTCATTTTTATTCAAGGGGGAAAAGATGGAAGCGCTAGGTGGAATCACATTTTAATATTAATATGAGTATTAATTTTTTTTCTTTTTTTTTTTGCAATTTTTCCATGGTTATTGAAATTGCATTCAAATGAGTCAACCCTTGTAGCGATACTTTTCCGATGACTCCCAGACTCAAAGGCCTTAGGGCACCAAGTGAATCCCACATACTCGGGCATCATCTCGAGTTAACTCATTCAAAAAAAAATTCGAATTTCCAAAAATAGAGATAAAATTCCTAACTCTGGGCCAGACAACTATGGAGTCACGATCCCCAAGTGCCGAAAGCCACACATTAAGTCATTTCATTGCTCTATGCGCAAATTTATTGTTGTTGTTTTTTTTTTGTGTGTTTTTTCTTACACCTTTTTTTTATATATATTTTTTAAAATACTCATATTAAATTTAAAATGATCACCAAAACTATTCTATTTATTATGGGACCCCAAGAATTCAAATTAATACCCCACAATCCAATGGACGTGCATTGTGAATTTTTTTTTATAAAAATTGGATGAAAATGTAACAGTGAAAAATCACATTAGACAGCCACACTTTCCAAAATTTTATGCTCATGAACTTAAACATGTATTAAAATCAGAATCAAGGAATACAAAATTATTTAATATTCAGTTTTCAAGGTTTTCAATGTGTAATAACATGTTCAAGGTTAAGAAAAAATTTTATTCAATTAACATGCACATTTTATTGCTCTATGTGATTGATTTTTATTTTCACCTCCCCCCAACATAATATAACATTGTCCCCAGTGTTTAAAGAAAATATAATTTAGAAGGGGTAGAGTCAGAGAATATGATCATAGAACAATTTCACCTGATATTTGATGTTGAAGTTTGTGATGATATCATTTAATCCCTTGGTCTCCATGTCACTTGAAGAATCCTCACGATAGTGTACGCTTGTACTCTTATGATTTCCCTGAAAATCCATCAAACTTGGCAGCCCCTGAATCTCAAAAACCAACATAGTTAGACACAATGGAAACCCCTTGAGGTTCCCTTTTCTAAAAATAAACAACAATAAAAAAAATAAAATAAAAATAAAATAAAATAAAAATAAAGACAAAACATACTTGTTAATTTTGAAACTCCATCGATCGACACTCATAACAAGTAATTTTTTTTTTAAAAAAAAAATTAGGTATATATATAAAAATTTAAAATATAAGTATATATATAAAGAATATAGAATAAGGAAGCACCAACCGCCGTAGTTCAGTGGTAGGCGTGCGCCCCTGTCTCCCTTCGGTCCCGGGTTCGAGTCCCGCGGCTTCTCCGGTCGTGACGGGGTTTGACCCACGTCCTACGGCGTGTCACTTTTTTTTTACATTTTTTTTTTGTTTTTTTTTTGTTTTTTTAATAAAAAAATAAAAAATAAAATAAAATAAAAACTTACAAACACCTATATTGTTGATACATTGTCTTCTTTTTAATTTATGGGTAACATAATACTCAGGTATCACACCGCGTGACACTGATGAATACGGCGCTCCCCTTTCATACCCATCCATACTCATAAGAGAAGAACAGGTCAACAATATGAGGTAAAATTATATCAAATTGTTTTTCTAAAAAAATTGATTAAAATAATAAAGTGATTGTAAATTTAAAAATCATGGGTTGCCTCCCATTCAACGCTTTGTTTAACGTCGTTAGCTCGACTTAAACCCCTAATTGATTAATTGTTTTTTTCATCAAAGGTAGGTTCACTCAGGTCTTCATCAACTTCATGTTTTTGGAATGGTTCTATGAATGGTTTGACTCTATGACCATTAACTTTAAATATTTGACCATTGGTGGGATCTTGAATTTCAACAGCCCCATGGGGGTATACCTTATGCACTATTTATGGACCGGACCATCTAGACCTCAACTTTCCTGGGTGCAAATGAAGTTTAGAACTATACAAAAGCACAGGTTTCCCTGGTTCAATGTGTTTAGTTTTAAGATTCCTAGACTGGTAGGCTTGAACTCTAGCTTTATTGATCCTTGAATTTTCATAAGCCTCCATCCTAAGTTCCTCAAGCTCATTTAGATCCAATTTCATCTTTATTCCGGCCAAAGAAATGTTAAAGTTCATTTTTTTTGATTGCTCAAAAGGCCTTATGCTCAATCTCCACTGGCAAATGGCATGCTTTACCATAAACCAACCTATATGGGGACATTCCTAGGATGGTTTTAAATGTTGTTCGATATTCCCAAAGAGCATCTAAGAGTTTGCTCGACCAATCTTTCCTAGATGGATTAACAGTTTTCTCAAGAATTTGTTTGATTTCTCGATTGGCTAACTCAGCTTGACCATTGGTTTGTGGGTGGTAAGCGGTGGACACTTTTTGAGAAATTCCATACTTCTCCATGAGCGATGAGAATGGGCGATTGCAGAAATGAGTTCCACGATCACTAATGATAGCCCTAGGAATCCCAAATCTAGAGAAGATGTTTTCTTTAAGGAATCTAATCGCAGTTTGATGGTCATTGGATTTTGTAGGAATGGCCTCAACTCATTTTTAGACATAATCGACAGCCAAGAGAATGTAAAGATATCCCCTAGAGTTTGGGAAGGGACCCATGAAATCAATTCCCCAACAGTCAAAGATTTCAACCACTAATATTGGAGTGAGAGGCATTTGATTCCTTTTTGTGATGGACCCTACTTGTTGACACCTAGGATAGCTTTGACAAAATGTGTAGGAGTCCCTTGAGAGGGTGGGCAAAAAGAGACCACATTGAAGAACCTTGGCAGAAGTTTTCTTAGAGGAAAAGTGACCTCCACAAGCCTCACTATGACAGAACATTAGGATGGACTCTTGTTCGGATTCTGGCACACACCTCCTAATGACTTGGTCAGGACAGAACTTATAGAGGTATGGATCATCAAACACATAATTCTTGACATCAGAAAGAAATTTTATTCTAGCTTGGGTCCCTAAGAATTTTGGAATGACCCCTGAAACTAAGAAGTTGGCTATGTCAGCATACCAAGGGCAATCACTCACAGAATAGAGGTTCTCATCGGGAAATGAATCAGACACAGAAAGGTGATGTGAGTTGTCTTTGAATTCCAACCTAGAGAGGTGATCAGCTACAACATTCTCGACACCTTTTTTATCCTTAATGGTTAAATCGAACTCTTGAAGAAGAAGGACCCACCTAATCAATCTAGCCTTGGAATCTTGTTTTTGGAAGAGATATTTTAGAGCTGAATGGTCGGTGAAGACAATGATGGGTGATCCTAAGAGGTAGGACCTGAATTTCTCTAAGGCAAACACAACAACAATTAACTCCTTTTCAGTGGTGGTGTAATTGATTTGGGCATAATTTAAGGATTTTCTTGCATAAGAAATGACATATGGAGTTTTATCACACCGTTTTCCTAACACATATCCTACAGAAAAGTCACTGGAATCACACATGAGTTCGAAAGGAAGGTCCCAGTTTGGAGATTTCATAATGGGAGGAGAGGTGAGAGCGGATTTAAGGGTTGAAAATGAACCCTCGCAGCTTTCTGTCCAAACAAATGAAGCATCCTTTACTAGGAGAGCACAAAGAGGACGAGAGATTGAACTAAAGTCCTTAATGAATCTTCTATAGAAACCAGCATGCCCTAAGAAGGACCTCACTTCCTTAATAGTTCTGGGTGATGGAAGGTGACAAATGATGTCAACCTTTTCTTTATCAACTTCAATTCCCCTACCCGAGACTATATGGCCAAGGACTAACCCCTCTTTTACCATGAAATGGCATTTTTTCCAGTTTAGGACCAGATTCTTTTCTTCACATCTTGACAAAACTCTCTCCACATTCCTAAGACATCCCTCAAATGTATCCCCAAATACAAATAAGTCATCCATGAAGACCTCTAGAAAATCCCCTACCATATCTGAGAAGATTCCCATCATGCACCGCTGGAAGGTTCCAGGGGCATTGCATAACCCGAACGGCATGCGTTTGAAGTCAAAGGTGCCGAATGGACAGGTGAAGGTTGTCTTCCCTTGATCCTCCAAGGAGACCTCGATTTGATTGTACCCTGAGTACCCATATAGGAATCAATAGAATTGATGACCCGCCACTCGCTCGAGGACTTGATCAATAAAGGGCAAGGGAAAATGGTACTTCTTGGTACAAGAGTTGAGCTTCCTATAGTCAATACAGACTCTCCAGCCACTACTCACCCTAGTTGGAAGAATTTCCCCATCCTTATTAGTGATCACAGTGATTCCAGCTTTCTTTGGGACAACTTGAATTGGGCTTACCCACTCACTCTCAGCTATGGGGTAGATGATACCAGCTTTCAACAACTTAAGAATTTCTTTCCTTACCACATCCATAAGATTTGGATTGAGTATCCTCTGAGGTTGACGACATGGTTTGGATTCAGATTCAAGAGTAATCCTATGAGTTCCAATAAGTGGGCTAATCCTAGGAATATCAGACAGGGTCCAACCAATGGCTTTCTTGTGTTTCCTAAGGACATCTAGAAGCATCCCCTCATGATTGGCTTCAATAGAAGAAGATATGACTATAGTATGTGTTTGATTTTCCCCTAGGAAGGCATACTTTAGGGAAGTAGGAAGTTCCTTCAATTCAATATTAGGTTGGTTCAGAATTTCAGTAGAAGATTGGGGCATTGGATCAAGATCAAATTTTTTTCCTAGATTTTCAGATTGAATTGATTCCCCATGTGTAGAAGTTTCAGCCACAAGATTGTATTGACATGGGTTAGGGAAGGTAGTTTGAGTTGTCTCCATGAATGTGGTTTCCTGAAAGGTTTCACTGATTGTTGGTCCTAAGACATCATCATAGGAGCAATTTGAAAATGATTCGAGCCAAGGAGATAAACTTCCTTCATGTGAACAAAGGAAATCAATCTCATCCTGACTTAAACATCCATCAAATATTTCTTTATGTTCTATAGATTCATTTTCAATGCTTCCTAACATGTTTACTTCATGAATTTCCTCGTCATATCCTATTTGTGAGCTTGCATTATAGATGTTCAAGTCTAGACTCATATTCCCAAAGGTGATGGTCATGTTCCCATTTCGGACTTGGATAACAGAGTTGATTGTTGCAAGGAAAGGAGGGCCAAGAATGATTGGGGTTTTCTCCCTAGGACCTAAGCTTGGATGATTGTCAAGGACAATGAAGTCATTAGGGTAAATGAAATTCTCAACTTTCACTAAAACATCCTTTAAGATCCCCTTAGGAACCCAAACACTGCGATCAGCGAGTTGAAGAGTGAAAGATGTGGGTTGGAGTTCTTCGAGCCCTAACTGACAATACATGGCATAAGGAATGAGGTTTACACTGGCACCTAGGTCACACAAGGCCTTGACAAATTTTTTCTCTCCTAGTTCAACATTGATGTAAGGGAAACCCGGGTCTTTCATCTTTGGAGGAATGGTCCCTTGAATGGTGGTACTCACATTAGCAGCCAAAAGGACTTGGTTTTTATGTAAAAATTTCCTTTTAAAAGTGAACAAGTCCTTAAGGTACTTTGAGTAGGCTGGTATGGTTTGTATTTCATCGAGGAGTGGAATGTTCATCTTGACTTGAGAGAATATTTCTCTCAAGGTTTCACTCAGTTCAGGCTTGGATTTCCCCCTCATGTGTTGAGGGAAGGGATCAGGTTGTTTGAGTGTTTGGTGTGGTTGTGGTTCCTTCTCATTCTCATTGGTTTTTTCAGAATCTGTGGGTTGTTCTTCATCATTTCGAAGTGATGTTGAATCTTTTAATAGTTATGAAATGGTTTGTTCAGGTTTTTCAATTGATTTCCCACTTCTTAAGACTGTCACTACTTTCAATTGTTCATGATTTGATTGAGTGCAACTTGACTCTCCCCTTGTTGTTTGTTGTGGAATGGCTTGGGTAGGCATGGGTGCCTTCCCAGTTTTGATTGTTTGAAGTTCTTGTTTAAGGTAAGAGACTTCCGAGTTCATATTTTCCATTTGTTTGCAAAGTTGTTCTAGTAGGCTTTGTGGAACAGTTTGGGTTGGTGCTTGAGAAGATTGGTTTATCCCTGGGGGATATTTTGAAGGTGGAATGGTTTTTTGAAAATGGACTGGTGGCTGTTGGTATTGGATAGGTTGGGTTTGAAACTGATTATGGGTTTGGTAGTTCTGTTGAGGGTAAGGATTTTTCCCTTGTGGTTGGCTATGTTGTTGTTTATCCTTCCATCAGAAGCCTGGGTGGTCATTGTACCTTGGATTGAAGGTGTTTTGGTATTGGGTCTTTTGAAAGTTTAGGGCATTGACTTCCGCTGGGGGTCCTCCTAGAAGAACATCCTTGATGGATGGAATGGTTGGGCAGTTGTCTGTTTTATGGTCATGTTTGTCACAAATTGTGCAAACAAGGTCTACATTTTGGATTTCATAGACTTTCCTAAGGTCTATCTCTTCAACCTTCCTAGAGAGTGCTGAGAGTTTAGCCCTAAGGCTTTCCTCTTCTCTAAGTGTATGAATTCCCGTGGTTCTTTGTGGATTTTCAGAATAAGGTGAAGTTCCCCAAGTTTGGTTTTGTTCAGCCAGACTTTCCAGATACTCGTAAGCATCATTTGGGGCCTTGTTTTTAAAAGTTCCATTACACATCATGTTAATGAATTTTTTATTACCCGGACCCAACCCTTCATAGAAAATTCTCACTTGTTCAGGTATGGAAAACCCATGGTGTGGAACCATGTTTAAGGTGTCTTTGAACCTCTCCCATGTTTCATAAAATGACTCTCCCTCTTTTTCAAAAAAGTTTTGGATGCTCTTTTTAAGTGCAATTGTTTTGTGATGAGGGAAGTATTTTTTGTAGAATTATCTTTGCAATTGGTCCCAAGAGTGGATTGATGCAGGTCTCAAGTTATTTAGCCAATTTTTAGCTTGAACCTTTAATGAAAAATGAAAGAGCCTCATCTTAGCGGATTCTAGTTGATGTGGGGGACACATTATTTCAACAATGTCGTTGAACTCTTTGACATGAAGGTATGGCATTTCTGACTCCATCCCATGAAAGGTTGGAAGGTGGTTTAGGACATGGGGTTTGAATATGTAGTTGGTGTCTCCTATGAAATTGTGTCTAATGCATGAGGGGGCATTGGTCCAAGCTGGAGTGAGGTAGTCATTCATGGTTTGATCAACTACATTCCCTAAGTTTGGAACTTCTTGGTTTTGGTTTCCCATTTGATTCCCCCCAGGGTTTACAATTTGATTTTGTGGATGACCCTCCATTGGACTTGTTTCAAGTTCTGAATTTGGGGTTTCAATAATATTTGGATCTGATTTAAACAATCCCCTAGGTGCACTTGACTCCCCTATCCTAGGACTTTCCACCCTAACTAGTCTGTTTGAGAAATCGCGGGTGTAGGCGGACATGCGCCAAAAAAAAGCGAGAAAGGGACAAGATAAGAGATCTTGGGTGAGAGTAGAAGAATGGAGGTGAGGAAAGAAGGGGTTTTTTTTATCTAAGGTACTTACTTGGTCCCCGGAAACGGCGCCAAAATTTGGTTCACGTCCAAATTTACCCAAGAGAAGAAGGGTAGAACGGTCCTTGTAGTGTAGCTTGGGTTGTCGATTCCATAGAGACCTAAGAAGATACCTAAGATACACAACCTAAGGGATGGATTTTTTGCTATGAAGTGGCCAACTTGGATTTGTTTTTAAGTTTTTTGGGAGAAGACTAATAAGCTTAGTAGAGTTCAATTATAATGAAATGGGTTGATCTTAGGGTTACGCTTGGGTGGATTGAATGCATTTTATTTCTTTAGACAAATTTTTGGTTTTATTAATTATTGATGAAACCTTTCTTCAAAATAACACTACCTTCATCATTTTCTGGTTAGATACTAACTAAACTCAATTACTAGTCACCAACACACTTAGAGAACCAGATTCATGATCTCTCCAAGGTATATGGTCAATTTAGTAATTGGAATTAGCTTTTTCAAACACAGTGAAGATGAGGAGCAAAAATAATTGAAGAATGGGAGTCTTGAATTATTTAACCAATTAACAACAATTCGTGCATTAAATAACATTCAATATAGCCTTTTCATCTTCCTAAGATCAACCCATTAAAGGGTTAGCCCTCCATTGATGATATACTATCAATGGTGGGCGGAAGACGGCTTACAAGAATTGAATTGAAGAGATTAAAACCACGGAAATAACGAGCACTCCTCCGTGTGTGTGAATGGAATTCACACCTATGTGTGAACTATATCACCAACACACAGAGTTATCACTGTGATTTTGTGATTTCATAGAGTTAAGTATAAAAATTTGAAGAAGATAAGAGAAGGAATTGGATTAAGAACTTAGGAATACAAAAAGAAACTTACATGGGGAAATGAAAGCATTACAACGAAAATTGAGCATAATAACATTACATGAAAGAAGGTATGAGTTCCTCCTCACCACCACTGCCTTAAATAGGAAAATTTGGATCCTTAGGCCGAGCTCCAACATTCCAAGTCATCCCAATCAATGAGGGTAGACATAGGTGGTGGAAAGTAGGTGGAGAGGAGACTTCTCCACCCTTGACCCGAGATGGCATCCAGCTTGCATCCACTTGACAGATCCGCTTCAAAGTCCTTCTATATGGCCGATTTGGAGTTGTCCATAGAAGACAAAAATGAAGCCCCGGATGTCTTCTAACATCCTGTAAAATATCAGCCCAATTTACTTTGTGGTTCGGGAGATATGAAATATTCATTAATCTGACATTCTGGGCCGCAGATTCTGGCCCAGATTCTGATCTTCCATTTGGGCTGCCTTTATCATCATCCTGGAGACTGAATTAGCACTTTGTCCTGAAGAATTATTTGTTCCTCTATATGTCTTATATCATCACAAGAAATTTGGGCTTCATTGGTCCAGTATTGTGGGACCCACATCCTCAACAGTGGGTTGGTGTCCAATCTGCCTTCACCAGAATTGTCTCCTTTCATCACCAAATATCTTCATCATCCTTTATGAATCTTTCCTTGCTCCCTGAATGAGAAACATTTAAATTTTAAGTGAAGATACATTTCCAAAAATATAATATTAAAACATGAATAATTACATTCAATAAAATCAGATGAGTCATTGGGCCTAAATTGGTGTACATTAGGCATGAAGTGTACAATTGATGAGAGTGGATGTTTAAAATTAAAATGTATTAACTCAGGCCTATATGATCAAAAATGAACTTTTAATCCCAATAAAATGTAATTATAAAATGTTTTTTGATTGTCTAATCAGGGGTACCCCTTTATCAGTGCTTAGTAAGTGCTGATAAAGGTTTACTTTATCAGCACTAAAAAAGTGCTGATAAAACAACCCTTTATCAGCGCTAAACAAGCGCTTCTTTAGCGCTGATAAATGATTGTTTTATCAGTGCTCCTTTAGCGCTGATAAAGGTGTAGTTTATCAGCGCTTTTTTAGCACTGATAAAGGTGTAGTTTATCAGCGCTTTTTTAGCACTGATAAAGGTGTAGTTTATCAGTGCTTTTTTAGCGTTGATAAAAGCACGATTTATCAGCGCTAAAAGAGCGCTGATAAATGCCCTCTCTGCTACTACGATAAATCTACAGCAGCACACCCAAACACCTGCAAAAAAAATAGCATCTCAATAAGCCAATTAAATCAAGTATACCCATACAAAATTAACTCATAAATCATAAGCAAATTAGACCAAGTATACCCATACAACAATTATACCCGTACACCATTAACACATAATTTATAAGTTAATCAAGTACTTACAGAAATCAATTCAGAATTCAGGGGGTTTGGGGGCTGTTCAAGGGTTTGGGGTGGTTGTCCAAGGTGGGGTAGGGGGTGTCTGAGGGGCTTTCTAGTTCAATCCTAAGGCTCCACATGGGTGTGTTTTATCAATACATAAATCTTTGGACTTTTCTCTATCCACTATGCATCATGTTCTCAACCTCAAAGAAGTTATAAGGTTTGTACACACACTGAGGTGAACATACTTGGGGGGGGGATGAATCTCATTAATAAACCCCCAATATTAAACCTGCAATAGGCTATTGTAAGTGGATGATCAGGCAATATGCACAACCTAGTTGAGAAAGAACTGGAATAAAACTAATAAAAAATCATCATTGATTCTCAAATCCATGACCATGATTAAACCCAAATTAATTTTCCAAGTGCTGAACTTTTACCAAGCATTTCACAAGGATCATGTCGACATTATAAAAATATAGTTTGACCAAGTCCTACCCCATCTACATCAAGACACATTGATTCTCAATTATTAAATCTTGATCAACCATACCTACTTCATCCAATGTTAGGGTTTCTCTGAGTACATCATAGGAACCACACAAAACATATAATATACCATGGTCTCCCCACTATATACATAATTATCATTGACCTCCAATATGTGAGTTTTATTTATACTCCATCATGGAAATCCACTTATGGGAGTTTTCTCATCCAGGGAATACCCTCAACAGTATCTCAGACCATCCATATGTGTTCTTCCAATTCTGAGGCATAAGACATACAAGGATCTCATCCCTATACTATGGGAGTACCCTTATTTAGGGAATAATACTAAGAAGAATATATTCTTTACCATATGGGATTATTATCATCCAAATAATAATCCCTAGAAGCATATCAGCCCTCTAATATGGGTGTATTCTCATTTGAGGCATAATCTATATAATCATCTCAGCCCTCCCCTATGGGATTATTTTCATTTAGTGAATATTCCCGATAAGAATCTCATCCCACTCCTATGGTTGTATTATCATTTGGGGAATAATACCTATATACATCTCATCCCTCCCCTATGAGAGTATTCTCATTTAAGGAATAAGACCCATAAGCATATCCACCCTCCCAAATGGGAGTATTTTCATCCAGATATAAGCCCATAAGTATCATAGACCCAAACACATGATCACCCTAGTATACCAGGCCAACCATGACTTGATATATATGAGTCCCCTAATGGATCACATGCCATGACCCCCCATTTAAAAGATCAATGCAATCTGAATGCATTTGGTCAGATTTTCGTAGGTCAGTTGTTGTTTTCACTTAAAATATTGTCCATTTTAAACAAAATAGAGACCCTTTGAGTGATAGCGGTCACACCATGCCTCGGATTGAGGCGGTGTTGACTCGTATACGTCACCAAGGACCCTTGGATCGTTCTTATAAAAGATAAATGCAATCCGAATGCATTTGGTCATATTTCCGTAGGTCAGTTGTTGTTTTCAATTAAAATCGTGTCCACTTTAAACAAAATAGAGACCCTTTGAGTGATAGCGGCCACACCATGCCTCAGATTGAGGCGGGGTTGAATCGTACACATCACCAAGGACCCTTGGAACAATTATTAGAATATTTATTACCACGGATAAGACAATTCTTTGATGTGAATGGCTCGCCTCAAAGCTGGTGGGGGGTGGGACGGGATGTTCATGCGGCGGTTATTCTTGAGTTGTGGCTTCCCTTTGCTTTCCACCCATAAAAGTTGCTAGCAACTCTCCCTTTCATTGCAATTGTTCTTCAAGGGTTGCTATTTTTTCGCTCATTTGTTCCAATTTTTCATCTGTATCATCCATTTTTTTCTTCTTCTCAAAATATACTCGGGGTGTCACGCCAAACCCTGCACCTCTGACACGACCGTATTTTTCTGGCTGCTTCAAAGCCGTTGATAATAGGTCTGTATCAACTACAGGAGTAGCTGATTCCTGTGACTTTTATATATAGGAAAATAACTAATTATTTTTATGTAATGGAAATTTTAAACAAATTATTTTATCGTCGTGACATACTTACACATATTTCCCACACTTTCTGTATGTTCTCATCTACTAACTTCCCATCTTTGTTCACACGTGCCTCCTTCCATAGCACATGACGTGGGATGGAAGTGCATTTGGTTTTAGACTTATCAATCTACATATAAACATAGAAAAATAATTATGATGTTGTTTATTGGCACCTAACAATATTATTGTAAATTTAAAATACGTACCATTTTCTTTTCTAATGAAGTGTACCTCATCCTTGCTTTATGATAGGGGTATGTTGGTTTTGAAGCATGTTCCTTATTTTCAGTACAGAGTTTATGTTTCATAAATGAAATATTGACAATCAAAGTGATGAATACAGGTATCCTCAAAAAACGTGTTATCACTCACAATGTACCTGAAACTTCTCATCCCCACGATGGCCAATAAATGCATCCCATGATTCTTGGGATATCAGGTGAGCGTAGACAATGGGTGGGTACGGGTTTATTTTACCTTTAGAATCTTTGAGGTGACATCTTGTTAAAATAGTGTGAAAACCTCGATGAATCTTTCCTACAAGACTTAGTACATAATACTTGTGTGAATCATCTACTATAAATGTACTCTACAAGATATTGAGAATAGTAATACATTGTTTCATTATTTTATTTGATAGTAAATTAAAGAAATAAATTCATAATGTTACCGTAATTTCTTCCCAGATCACAGCCTTCAGCCTGGACACAACATGGTGCCATGAATCTATGTAAATTAGCACGCGTTGCCGAGTGACAACTCCAATGTAGCTGCTAAACATAGCCTTTTTGGGATTCACATGTTGGCCTCGTGTATTCCATCTGAATTCAAATTTGATGCCTTTTCTTTTCTTCTTAAGAATTTTGGCTAACACCATCAAACTACGACGCACCTGTGATTTCTGCGACGTTGGTCCTTCATTCCCGACCATTTCATTGATATCAATATCATCTATATGTTCATATAGAATGGTATCAACGACATGTGTTGATGGTTGTTGGACCTCAACACTAAGAGCAGCAGGAGCCGTAGCAGCAGGAGCAGCAGGAGGAGCAGCAAGAGGAGCAGCAGCAGGAGAAGCCGCAGCAGGAGGAGTAGCAGGAGCAACCGGAGCCGCAGCAGGAGCAACAGCAGCAGCAGCATGAGCTTCAGGAGTAGCAGGAGCAGCAGCAGCAGCAACAGCAGCAGCAGCAACAGCAGCAGCAGCAACAGCAGCAGCAGCATGAGCTTCAAGAGCAGCAGTAGCCACAGCAGTAGCTGCTTGAGAGACTTGTTCAGACTCAAGGTTAGGAGCATCAAAATGTGCAGAAGTCATTATCTACAAAATTGGTTGAACAGTTAATTCAGATTACATAAACTCAGTAATGATAAGATAATAACATGAGATAAAAATATTTATATTACAAACAAAATATAACCTGTTTACTGAACTCTCTTTCTTTTTTTCAAAGGTTGAAGGGATTTGACACCTCTATCGACTATCCAAATCCCTTCATTGTGGTCTCCTCTAACATACAAAACATCATCTGCATTGGGACCACTCTGAAATGATTGTGATGTACTACTAAAAGGATCGTCCTCAACTGAATTTTCATCAAAACCTTCAGTAGTTTTGGACGATAACAGAACAATTGACCACTTTCGGTTTGCGGGATCTAGAACATAAAAAACTTGTACCGCTTGTGATGCCATTATAAATTGTTCGTCTTTGTACCCTTCTTTACTAAAATAAACTTTCACAATTCCCCATTCATCTATTTTAACACCACTGTTATTATCAATCCATTTGCATTGAAAATCGATAATTGGAATGTCGTATAATCCAACTCCCATATTAGTTTGATAATGCCAAAGTATGACATATTTGCATAAATTGGATTTCTGTCCTTACTACCAGAAACATGCATCGCTTCAGCCACTAGTGTAACTCCACTATTTTGCATGGTACTATCTTCATCATGTTCATCTGTATAGAATGTATAACCATTAATTACATAACCACTGTAAGATAATACATACACACTTGGTCCAACGGCTAGCCATTGAAGATGTTCTGAAATTGAATTCGGATTTTTATCCAACTGCTTAAAAATATGGTCCTGAAAACATCCTATAAACTGGTGATTATGTGTATCTGATAACCATTTTCAACCCTCGATGGATTCAACTGCCTAAGAATTTCTCTGTGAGTTTCAATATATGGAGCAACCTCCCAACTGTTATACAAAACATAAAGATGAACCTGCTCCTGATCTGTAATACTAATTGTCACAACTTCTCTTCCAGAAATTCTCTCACCCTCAATGCGTCCAGTGTGACGAGATTTAGGGAGACCAATGCTTTCCACATCAGATAGGTATTCAGTAAAAAATTCAATGGCTTCCTCAACAATTTTTCGCTCCACTATACAACCCTCTGGCTGACTTCGATTTTTGACATACCCTTTCAAAATCTTCATATACCATTCAACAGGATATATCCATCTATAGTGTACATGACCACAAAGTCGAATCTCTCTCACCAAGTGAATCATCAAATGAACCATCATATCAAAGAATGTTGGTGGGAAGAACATTTCTAATTCACATAATATGATGACAATTTCTTTTTCCATAGCTGGAAATTTCCCCAGGTCTAAAACTTTGCTACATATAGCTTTGAAAAAGAAACAAAGTTTGGTTAACGTATGATGAACATTCTTGGTCAAAGTACAATGTAAAGCTATAGGAATTAGATCTTGTATCAAAACATGGAAATCATGTGATTTCAAACCTTTTAACTTCAAATCATTCATTGACACAATGTTCTTGATATTTGATGAGTACCCCTCTGGAACCTTTACATCATTGAAGAAGTTGAAAAACTGATATCTCTTCGTCCTAGAAAGAGTATAATCAGCTGGAAGAAGAAACATTCGATTTTCACCCTTCACGGGAGCCAACTCTTCTCGTATTCCCATGTCAATCATGTCTAACCTTGCCTTAATTACATCTTTTGTTTTTCCAGGGGAATTTAGAAACGTTCCGATAACACTATCACATACATTTTTTTCCACATGCATCACATCAAGAAAATGTCTGACGTATAAACAATTCCAGTATGATAATTCAAAAAAAACTGATCTCTTTTTCCAACTGATTTTCGTAAGGTTTTTCGAAAATGGTTTACCAAAAATAGTGTTCAGATCTTTTACTTTCTCAAAAAGTTGATCACCTATTAGTGGAGACGGTGTTGCGCATTTTTCTGTACTTCTATTGAATGATGTCGTCCAAGATCGGTACTTATGCCGGCGAGGTAGAAATCTACGATGTCCTAGAAACACAGATTTCGATGAATGTTTCAACCTAATTGATTCTGTATCTTCTTCGCACACGGGACACCCTTGAGTTCCTTTAATGATATAGCCTGACAAATTTCCATAAGCAGGGAAATCATTTATTGTCCCATACAACATCGCTCTCAACGTGAAGTATTCACTTTTATAAGCATCATACAATATTACACCTGAGTCCCACAATAACTTCAAATCCTCAATCAAAGGAGCCAGATAAACATCAATATCGTTACCTAGTTGTTTTGGTCCTGATATAAGCATAGATAACATGATTAATTTCCGCTTCATGCATAACTAGGGTGGAAAGTTACAATTTACCAACATAACAGGCCATGTACTATGAGTGATGGTTTGAAAACCAAAAGGATTCACTCCATCTGTAGATAACGCAAGAAGAACGTTTCTCGACTCTTCTCCAAAATCAGGATACTCATGATCAATTTTCTTCCATTGAGGAGAGTCGGCCGGATGACGTAATAACCTATCTTTATTTCTTTTATCTGCATGCCACGATAATTGTCTTGCAGTTTCTTCACTTCCATATAGACGCCTAAACCTTGTAATGATTGGAAAGTACCATAAAACTTTCGTAGGATTGGATTTATCTTTCTTGTATCGATAATCACCACACTTTGGGCATTCTTTAAGTGATTTGTTCTCTTTGTGAAACAATATACAGTCTTTCGGGCATGCATGTATTCTTTCAGAAATAATTCCCATCGAGCGTAGTATTCGTCTAGCTTCATATGTCCGGCTTGGGAGCTCATTATCTTCCGGGAGCATGTCATTCAAGAGAGCAAGTAGTTCCGTAAAACTGACATCACTCCATCTGTTGCCTGCTTTCAATTTATACAACTTCAGTACAGCTGACAATGTTGTACACCTAGTGCAAGCAGCATACAATGGCGTCTTTTCACAACTCTTTAACTTCTGAATAAATTTTGGGCAATCATGAAGTTCATCTTGAATTGTATTTGTCATTTCCTCAATATGATCTTCATCATCATTGACATCTGTAATCACATCCTCCATACGGTCTTCTTCATTATCCATATTTTTATTCATATCTAATGATCCATAAAACGCAGTTTTATCCCAACCAGTAGCTACATTCGCTTTTTCTCCGTGTTTATTCCAACATTTATAACTCTGATCTATTCCATGACATATCAAATGTTCTTCCAACTCCTTTGGAGTAAGTAGTCTATAATAACAACAACGTAAACACGAACAAAGGATTTGAGAAGGATCCTTTGCGTGATCCTTTGCAAACTTGATGAACTCTTTCACTCCGTTCTCATACTCTATTGTTAAATGATTAGCATCCATCCAATATTTATTCATCTCCATCCTATTTGAATCTCAAATATTATTATTTATGTTTCAAGTAAAAAAAAAAGAATTCCAAATACAGTAGAAGAGAACCACTTCCTTATAAAAATGGAGATTAATAGAGCCTAACCATTAGTATTTATTCATCATGCCTAAATACTCACTGCTGGTGGAAGTGAAACTGTTCCTGATGATCATGCCAAGAAGAAATGGAAACCAAAATGGGGGAGTGAATCAAAATACCCCAAACAAGATGGAAAACATGGTATTTGAGAATAGGTTAGTGGATTTCATGTTGTCTAGACACCTATCCAATAGACTTCACAAGCGGTGATGGCCCCTACAGTTGTTGCACCAGGTGAAACTGTCACCTGAGAAGCTAAGATCAATGAGGCCCTTCCCAGCCATGAACTGAACAAACTCCATGATGGCCTTCCTATGGAAGGGGATTCTACCTTTCCTTTCCTTTGGGTTGGAAGTGACATTAAAGTCACCCCCAACAAACAATGGATGGTGGTCAGGATCGAAGGTATTTTGTTCAAAAGGACAATCAATCCCACTCAATTTTTTAAAATACCAATACCATAAACCATTTAAAAACAATACATTTTAATTTATTTTGGAAATAATTCCCAAAAAAATTCAATAAACAAACACATGCCAACCCATTTGGAATTTTATTTAAAGAATCAACTTATCTTTATTTTAAACCATGATTTTCATTTATAATATCAAATCCACCAACGGTAGAAGGAAACCTAATTTATTTCAATGAAAAAGGTTAATTCACAAAAAGATACCATCCATTCCATATATTATTTTCATTAATAGGGTTATTTTGTGCTTCAAAATGATCAAAACATGTCTAACCAACTTCAAATGGATAAAATATGAATTCATGAAACACATGAATCCCAAAAAGAAGATATAGTATAGAAACACCCACTTGGAATCTGAATGAGTCTGCTCAAATGAAGAACATCATACATCTCCAACTACATCGATGCTTTCTCATATACAACGACACCACTAGCTAGATAGTGGCCCTCACCAAGAACATCATACATCTCCAAATAAGAGACTACAACCACTAACCATTAAGAACATCATAAGATGTAAATATACTAAGAATGCATCCCTTCACCCAAATAAGAGACTACAACCACTAACCATGAAGAACCACTAAGAGCATAATTTGAATAAGAGATCTTATGATCATCACTTAGGGGATTCTTAGGCATATCCCCTAATGAATCTATTTATAATCTCACAAGGTATAATCAAGGGAACATTATTTGGGAGATAAAGAAGATCTCATATTCCCATAACATAGGGACTTCATATTCTCGTCACCTAAGGCAACCTAGGATTATCACCTAGAGTTGGATGTTTCTTGAATTAAGAGTGGTCATAGGTTTATATCTCAGTAAAAGAAGTCACATATTTGAATTTTAGAAGAGGGAACCACCCGATACACTCATCGTGTAGGGGGTGATCATAGTTTTATACCCACCATTTCATTTTTATCCATGAAGTTATTCAATTCCCACCAAACCCTTTTCAATTTCATCATTAACAACTATATTCTATGTCACTGGGAAACTAAAAGGAAAACCCACATCAACTAACGATGTCATCTCCCATAATAACCCACTCATTGCATCTTTTTAACAATGGAAAGGTTGATGCTTCTCCACTGCACGATTTACCACCTCAACCATCTCACATTTTCCCCCAATGGAATCTATCACAACCAAACTAATAAAAAACTTCTCAAACAACCCCACCAAAAAACAATAATGATTTTCAACAATAAAAGTAAACAAGCACCATGTTCTTGAGAAATATAATGAAAATTAGTAAACACATGTGAATCATCCCCTTTACATCATTTTCCATCAAGTATGGTCCATTTTTTTCAATCGGTCAATCCATAATACTCACCCATAGAATAAAAAATCATGTTAAAAAATTGATATACAAATGGGAGAGGAGAACAATATTGAAAAAAGATTTGGAAAACATGCTTTAAAGGAGGTCCGGAAAACCAAAGATTGAAAGCGTTGCAGGTGGCGGAGGTCCGGAAAACTGAAGCTCGAGGGAGGAGGAGGTCCGGCAATGTGAACTCAGCGGGCGGCGGAGGTCCGGAAACGAGAAGCGAGGGCGGCGGAGGTCCGACAACGTGATCTCAACGGGCGGTAGAGGGGAGTCGCAGGGTTCCAGTACCGCGAGAGCTTTAGGTCGTGATAAAACGAGGGCACTGTACGACCGACTTTATAAAAAAATGCACTAAGGTTTTATCAGTTCTAAAAAAGCGCTAATAAAGGGTCTTTTTATCAGCGCTATTTTAGCACTGATAAAGGTTACCCTGTATCAGCGCTAAAATTTTAGCGTTGATAAAGGATATCTTTATCAGTGCTTTTCTAGCACTGATATATGGCCTCTTTATTAGCGCTAGAAAAGCGCTGATAAAGACTCCCTATATCAGTGCTAAAATTGTAGCGTTGATACAGGGTTTCTTTATCAGTGCTTTTATAGCGCTGATAAAGAGGCCCTGTATCAGCGCTAGAAAAGCACTGATAAAGATCTCCTTTATCAGCGGTTTTTCTTAGCGCTGATATAAGGGGGCGCTTCCCTTGCCTGTTTTTGTAGTAATGGTATAGGTGAAGGTGACACCGTCCTGTGTTGTTCGTGACACGGTCAGGTACCTGAACAAGACTACACGGTGTGTTCTGAAAACAACACGTCGTGTCTAAGAGAAGGTGACATTGACCCGTGTTCTTTGTGACACGGTCGGGTACCTGAACAAGACTACACGACGTGTTCCAAAAACAACACGGTGTGTCTAAGAGAAAGTGACGCCGACCCGTGTTGTTCGTGAAACGGCCGGGTACCTGGACGGGACTACACGGTGTGTTCTACTTGAGCTTCCCCGACCGGTGTTGTTAGTGACACGACTGGGTACACGGCTCTGAACTACACGGCGTGTACCAACCATACACGGTGTGTTCCTGAAGTAACTTCCACAACAGCGTGTGCCTGCTCACACGGTCAGTGACACAGTCTAAAAACTATACGGCATGTAGTCAAAAGTACAGGCCGTGTATTCTGGGTTTTTCTGGGCAGTAGCTCAGAAACTGCACAGAAGCCCAGAAAACACAGAAAACAAGTCAAAGAAGTGCCAAATTCCGATTCTTGAGGGCACATACTCCCCACGAATCAAAACTTGGCGTTCATTTAAGCAAGGTAGAGTACAAACAATCCTCTAACAAGGCATCATAGATTCTATCAAGCATATATCACAACAACATGCATAATCTACACGAAGTCTATCACAACAGCATGCAATCGCTAATGCACCCTAGATGACATGGAAAGAATGCATGGCATGTGATTTCTACAAGTGCCTATATGATTCATGAGATAGAATACCCTCATCTCATTGGGTTGCGACAGAAATAGAACCACAATCATCAAGAAAATAACAACACAAATCATGTGAATCACTCTAGGTGAAATCATATCAACCGTAAAATTTCAAAACCAGAAAACTGCAATTAACGAGGTAGTATGGCTTTTCCCTGTACACGGGTTAGCTACTCCCGAGAACAGCTTAATACCAAGTACCGATTCCATCCTATCCTTGGATAAAGTCTCCAAATAGTAAAGCAAGAGAAAAGAACTCCCCTGATACCACTTTGTAACGACCCGAATCCAGAGCCCCTCCACTGGTGCCCCATACCCGGTTCACCACATGACCTCAAGTGCATTTCTCCAAACGTCAGAGGCTTCCGACTAGCAGCGAGGGCCTTGGTAAGTTATTGGGGAAACTATGCCCTCATTTGGTAAGGTATACAAGAAATGAACTAATAGTAAATAGAAAAAGCAGTAAACAATACGCAACAACTGAAATCAAACAGCGGAAGCAATGAATATATAGTAATGATGATAATGATTCAGAAGGTACAAGTTTCTAAGGAAAGAAGCAAACACAACAACGTTCTGAAATACAAGTAAAAACAAAGTGCTAAAATAACAGCAACTCCAGCAGCATCGCAAGCCTAAGCTTGGTCCCTTACTCCCCATCTCAAAGAAATCAAGTACCGAAAGTCGAAGGGAGCTTGCCCTTATCTATACCTGCAACAACATAGTCTTTTTGGACCCAAAGCATGGTCCAAACAGGGTGTGAGATACAATATCAATAGGCAATTACCCAAATATTTGTGCCTAATAGTCAATGAATACAAGGAAAGTAAGAGAGCAGGAAGCAGTAAATAGCAAAGCACACAACAGCTACAATCCACAGTTCTAACATATAAAGTACACAAGTAAACAACCAGCAACAAGAAGAAAACAGGTAACCCTCTGGGTAGCTCTCATAGCCTAACCCCTATGGTTCAACCTACAATTACTAGAAACCCTCTAGGAGGAACACACAGTCTCACCCCTCTGGTTTAGCTAAGAGTAGACTTTCTAAGGAAGCACTCACCGTCAATTCCCCCTATAGTCTCGTATCGTGCTAAAGGCTCTCTAGGGAAGCACTCAACGTCTCATTCCCCATGTGGCCCGCATCGAGGAACTACAGACTCTCTAAGGAAGCACTCATCGTCAATTACCCCTGTGGTCTCGCATCATATTAAAAGACACTCTGGAGAAGCCCTTACGTCCATTCTCCCTATGGTCTACTACACTAGGTTCTCACAGTCCTGTGTGAAATTATCATGCTCAGCAGGCGTGTATCAACCAAGTAAACCTCGAAGCTACTTGGCTATCATTCTAAGGCTCAACAGCATAACAAAGCAATAGTTCCACTATCCTACAACTAGGCATGAAAACTGGAAAATGCCAAACAAGCAAACAAGCACGGAAAGCATCCAGAGTACAAAAAAACCACCCTATTTTCAAAGGTAAACCTCTACTATAGCAATCAAGCAAGCATGCAATCAATCAGGGGAAAAACAGGAAAATACACAATTCCCGTTCAAGGGAATTGGCGCAATTGCACAAGATACTCAAATATTTTCTACAGAAAGGAACAAACCACCTACCTTGATCCTAGGAGATCGATATACATGAACAGAAATGACATATTCTCCTTAGAACGTCTTAGATCTGAGAAAATGTCTGAAACACATAAACCATGATATCTTGAAAAGGAGGATGAATTGGAAAACAAGGCTCAAGCAGAAGGAAGAACTCACCGCTGCGATTCCAACGCAATCGACCGTGATCGAATCAGAGAACATATGGAGAGGTGGGAGCTCATCGAATATTCGCAGATCCTCAGTGCTCTCGGACGAACAAGACCTAGAAGAAGACGCTTCTGTGCCTCAGGCGCGACCCCAGACCGTTTAATGAAAAAAAAGAAAAGTACATGGCGTGTACTTTTAAAGTACACGATGTGTAGTGGGTTTTTACGTACTCTACTGAAATCGGCCTCCACGTCACCCCTACACACCGTGTGTGTGGCCCAGACACGGCCAGTACATGGTTTCGAGTGGGAAAAGAGTACATAGCGTATACTTAGAAATTACACGGTGTGTACTTCAAAAATTTCCAGAAACTTTATTTTTCCCAAAGAATCCAGAAAAAGGAAAAACATACCTGAAACGAAGATCTGGGTTCTTACAGTGTTAATGATGAATTCTTAGGCTTTGATCAATCAGTTGGAAATTATTATGGCTTTCTGGGGGCGGAAAGCTTTAATGGTGGGGAGAATTGTCACACTGGGTTTTTCATGTCTTGGTTTTGATATGGTTTTCTGGAAATTACAATCCTTTTCTTGGGTTTTGGGTGAGATGAATTTTTATATTTGAAGTTTCATCTATTTATAATCATCCTACCATGGGTACCCCATAGCTTTCTTAGGGGTTTTTTGAGAAAAGGGAGGTTACTTTAAGATTTGGGCCAATCGTGAGCTCATTTCCAGATTTAAAAACAAAATTTTTTTCTTTTATAAATAATTTTTTTTCCAACATTTTTCACTTATTCCAGTTCCCACTTGGCCTCCCCTGACCTATTCAAACCACCATATCCATTTGGACCCCTTAGGAATTTCTAATCATGGTGTATTTGGGTTATTTATTCAGGTATTGGGCCATATCGTGAGCCCATTTCTAGTTTTAAAAAATATATTTTGTTTCTTTTATATATTATTCATCTTTTAAAAAAAATTAGTCATTACACCTCTTAATCAAGAACAAAAACCCTAGGGGCACCCTTATGTTCCATTTTCTCTCTTTGGACCCCATCTTCATCGGGGATTAGGGAGAACTTCCTCAATGTTTCTCAAATCATCCAGATTTTAAAAGGTACTTTTTTTTTTATTTTATAAATCATTATTTTTTACTCTTTTCCACCAAATCTTTCTTCCCTAGTTCTTCTAGACCTATGGAGCCTCTCCTTTGAGTTCCAAGCCATTTCCCTCTTTTTTAAGGGTGTGGATTTAAGGGAAGATGAAGAGTTCTCTAGTTATCAAGGTGAGTTTCCTTCTCCTTTCTCCTCCTTCTAATTTTTCTTGGCTCTATCTTCTCCCCTAGCCATTAAAGACCTATGGTTATGTTATCCCATGATTTTATGGGTTTTTTGCTCGTTTGGGGCTGGAATTCATAGTTTTAGGGTTTATAAACCCTCGAAAGGTGTTATAGGGTGTACGTTTCCATTCCGCCTTGGTTTTGAGGTAGGTTCTCCCAAGAACCTGCCCTTATTATTTAAGTTTCATATTTTTATAGCTTTTATAACGTTACATACATGTTTAGTGTTGCATTAAGACCTTTTGATAATCTTTTTGGTGTAAAAAATGGTTATTTATGCCTTGTTTTGTGTAAAATGGAGTTGTTTCGTATAAATGTGCACACCGCTTATTTAAATAAATGATCTGCTAGTTTTCGAATATGTTTTGGGATATTTAGGACCTGTTTTAACTACTTTAATAAGTGTTTCGCATGAAAATTTGGCTTTATACCCTTTTAATGATAAATAGAGTTTGTTTTATTAAATGTTGCATACCTCATTTCTGGGAAAGTGTCCGGTTGGCTCTTGTGTGTTCAAGGTGTTATAAAATGATTGATTTGGCATATGAAAAATGTTGGAAGCATGTGAATCATTTTATTTGGGTTCCTTATGTGGGTTCCAACTGGTTTTGGGTTTTATAATGAAGTGAGTATCGATTTTTAGGGTGTTTTGGCATGTGTTCTCAGTAAATGGCATATTTGGCGCTTTTATAGAAATGGATGGGTTTTGAATGTTTAACCTAAGTTTTTGAGGGGTTTAAGTAAATTTTCTATTGCTTCCAATGGTTTTTTCACACCTATTTATGAATAATATGATTGGTTCTTTTTATAAATGTTTTTTTTGTGAATAATGATTAAAGGCATGTTTGGAATTTTTCCTGTAAAAATGGTTTTCATGTGTACTTCATGTTGTATCATTTGGATCCATTTTATGGTCTATGAAATTGATTTATTAAATGGTTTTGGGGCTGAAAAATCTGGTTTGATATGGTAATTGTGGGTTTTTGGCTTTAAAAGAGCATTTTTTAATGGATTTTATGTGCAAATCCTTGTTATACTTCTTGAAATTGTTTTATGAAAGTTTTAAGTGGTTTATTGATCTCAGAAAGAAATGTGAAGGATGTTTGCGGGCTATTTGTGTGTGTTTGATTTGGGAATTACATTTTCATGTGAAAAGTGTATTTGATAATATGTGGAAATTGATTGAGCACTAAAGGAAAACCCGGGTATATAGGTGGGTGGACGTGTACTAGTATGCTAGTGATCTGGAGTGGTTTCGTCCCTGTTTCACGTAGCAAGTTTGATGATGAAAACACTAACTAAATTATGATGATGATGTTGGAGACCACTAGGTTATGGGTATTTTTTCCCTACTAGTGTCTCATGAATGATAATAGATATTTTTTTGTGGTTACTTTTACACGGAGATACGAGGTACCTGGGGCCCACAACGAACTAGTGCATGGAGGCGTTCCCTTGACTTGTGCTCATTGGCTATTTTGTACTCACCACCGACATACGGTGTGTTTGGTTTATAAATTCAGTATCATGTGTGTTTTATTTAAAAGTGTGCTTTCTTTGAAGCATCCCTCTTGATTTTTTTTTTCATTTTGAAGTTGCATATCTTTGGAAATTGTTCTAGCATTTTGTGTATAAAACTTCCAAACTTTTGTCTGATAACTTCCATAGCATGGAACATTTTTTGGAAAACATACTTTTATATATTTTATTTCAAACACGAAATTTAGGTTTCTTTTATTTTAAGTGGAAGTGCATTGGGAATAGAATATCGGGCTAACATGCTAAGTTTTAATACTCATGCCTATAGTTTTATTCTGTTTTTATCCCTTGTGTAGGTTTCAGCTTGAGTTTGGTCGCCTTGAATGACATAGGATCATTGTGTTGGAGAGTGACCAGAGAGGTCACATGAAGTTAGTTGGTCATCAAGTATGGTTGGTTTAGTTGTATCGTTCAATTGTACTTTCAGTTTTGTCATATAAATGACGTTGGTTCAATTTTTATATAAATGTGTATTGGGCTGTCCATTCTTTCTATTGTTTGCCTTATTGTTTATATTTGGGTGAAATCGTTCCCTTTTTACTCTATTAATGCCCTCGATGCTTGTCTCCATCCCAGGAGGATCAGGAACGCCTTTTAGGACTTGTCGTGGAGCGACCCGAGTGACCGGTTTAGGGTCGAATCAGGCTGGTTCATGACATACCATTTATAATATTTTAGCATAATTTTTAATCAAAAACAGTGATTATGCATCACATTTACTACTTACTATCACATCTTGTTTTTTTCTAAATTGTTAACAAAAAAACCATCTATTTTTACACGATTATTCAAAATATATTTTTCATTTATTAAAATATATTTACAAATATTAAGTATTATATTCTAAAATAAAACTCATAAAATAATATGTACATTTTTCTTAGAATAAAATATATATCATTTTAAACCAAGAATTCACATTCTTGTTTAATATCATGCTATACTATTTCTATAAGATATTAAAAATATTAGATATAATTACAAATTCATAAAATTGATATAAAAATCCATATATAAAACACCTTAAAATAAATTATATAACATAAGAAATATAACCACAGTTTTCAAATAGCGGTGGTGTGGTCGCGATCACACCAGTATGGAGTGGAACGTTGCACCACCGCTCCTGGTGGTTGAATTGTGTGTGGTATATGATTGAACTATAATCATAGCTATTGTGGTCACTCCATATTTTGGCACACAAAAAATGGGGTATTTTTTTCTAACCCATAACCCCCCCCTGCGCCACTTCACACACACTAGCATCACTTTCTCACTCACTAAAGCTGACGAACTAGGTTTTCTTTCCTTCCTCATCTCTTCCATTTTCTTCCCTTTACTTACACCCATCTCAGACTCTACTACTCCATCTTATTCCACACCAACTAATCTGATTCCTATGCCGAAAACTTTCCTAAAAATAGTGATAGTAAACTTTTCTTGATATTTTCTTCTTTCAGTGATCCAAACAATAATCTCATCCCTATTATTTGTGTCAAACATCTCTCTTAGAACCTCCCCTATACTATTTATATCCTCTCTATAGCAATGGATTCATTTTCTTAGTCATCCATTACACCAACCAATGCTATACTAGTGGAGTCCTTTTTGCCATTTTAAGGTCTGAAGGAGGCAATTTAGTCATTGTTTGGTAGTGGAATTCTTTAAGCGACATCAACAATAAAAAAATCATGTTTTGTTTTCTCTTGATAGAGACCAATGGTGGTATTACTCAAGACATATAACATTAAATGGGATTATTGGAGAATGTTCTCAAGTGTAAGAAGACTCCTCAAGAAGTTAAAGACAAACTTCTTGAATCCCAAGAAGAGAAAAAAGCTAATAAACCAGCACATATGAATGGGATTCATGATCTTGATGATGATATAGAGGAAGAGCTTGAAGAAATTTAGGCTTTTAAGTGTGAAAAAATAATACTTGCAACTTCAAGTGCAATATTATGTCCTTCAAGTGCCAAGAGATCGAAAATGTGAAAGGGCCACTCGATATAATGTTCATGGAAAATCTGAAAACTACCACTTGAGTGGTGAAGGATACAAAGTAGACAAGTATTAAATATGGTTGTAGAAAGCACTTAAGTGATCAAACGGTGCAATACATAGAACGATTCCTTTGAACAAATGGAATTTCTTCTAATGGTGTTCGGTCGAGAAGGTTTAAGATGATGGTGGAAGAAATTGGACAATATTGACTCAACTTGAAAGTTCCAAGCTACCATGAGTGTAGGGTTCATCTTTTTAAAAAGGATTTAGAGTATACAAAGGAATTTTTGAAGCATCATGAAATGGAATGAAATAATTATGGTTTTCCAATCATGTATGATGATTGGAAGGACTGGAAAGGAAAAACCTTGATCAATTTCATGATAAATTATTCAACTGGTTCCATGTTTATAAAGAATGTTAATGCATCAAGTTAAGTGAAAATTAGAGAAACAATTTTTAAGTTATTAGATTATGTTTTGGAGTATATTTGAGAATCAAAAGTTGTGCAAGTAATTACTGACAAATGAAGCAATTTCAAGTTATCCAAAAAAAATTCTTTCAGGTATTTATATTTCATTTTAATATTTAACAATTTGGTTAACAACTTATGAATTTAATTGTTATTGATTTTGTAAGATTGTAGGAAGGTTGTTGATGGCTAAGAGGAAACATTTATTTTGGAATCCATGCACCGCACATTGTCTTGATCTGGTCTTGTAAAACATTGGCAAACTTAGTTATAAGGGCCTAATCCTTATTCAAACCATAATTTAATTTTTAAACAAGAATTCATTTTCTTACATTCACAAAAATCTTTTAAGGTTTAAAGTTTCAGAGAATCATGACTTAACTATTAGATAACAAACACATACATTACAAGTTGGACACTTCCACTCAGTATCCATTTTTTTACAATACAATAGTTTTAAAACGAAACACATTTTCTTTTGCAAACAATTCATGATTTTTAACTTGAATTCATCATTGTTCCTACTCATCGATAAACCCCATGAAAAACATTTGAAAACATGGGATGATCACAAAAATCATAGTAAGATCCATAAAAAAAAAAGAAACTCGTTAGTTTATTTCAAAACCACGAAATTCTATAAGAGGGGTTTCCCTTAACAGAATAAACTTTAAGCTCAAATAATTGTTTACTTACACGTGAAATCGGCTTTACAACCAAATGTTTTTTAGAGAACACTATAAGAAAACATAAAGGCAAAATCATCATCATGAGTGTTCCTTAGAAAACATGAGAACCTTTGAAAAACATTTTCTTAAAAGCATATTTTTTACCCTAAAAGGACATAATCATTCCTTTAAACAAAAGATCATTAGATTAACTTATGAAATAAAAAACATTTTCATGAAAACTCATTAGCCAACTAATGTGGCATTTATTTCACATGTTTTACCACATCACTTTTGTTGATTAATTGTGTTTTGAATGCTTGTTTTGACATTAATTTGGTTAATTATGTCTATAAGGTTAATTTATAGTAGTTTTAGTAAATTAATAAAATTATTAATAAAAATGTTTTTTATCGTTTACACAATCAATTGTTTATTTTTGATTTATTTATTAAATTGATTTTGATTTTTTGTTTGGAGTGCTTATTTTTTGTTTCTTTGATTATTTTTACTTTTTGGATTCGCTGTATTAAATAATTTTCACATTTCTGTTTTGGTATCAATATAATAATTAATTAATTATAGTTTAACTTTAATTTATTTACTTTAAATAATTTAATATTCAGTAACGTTAAATTATAATTCCATTGTTTTATTATTATTTATTTCCATTTTATTTAGTTTTTATTTTAATCAGTTAATTATTTTTAGTAATTTGATTTTAATATTTAATCTTTTATTGTTATAACAAATTAATTATTATGAATTTATTATATTTAAGCTTTAGTTATGTTTTTAAATATCTAACAATTGATTTTTTTTTATTTTACTTTATTTTTAATAGATTATCTAATTAGTGATTTTATTTTATTTCCAAGCAGCAGCAGGTATCCAAGCAGTTTCGCGTAGGGGAATTCTCCGCTGTTCATATAGCCATTTTCCAGGGCAGCTATGGAGCCGATTTGGCTCGAGCCGCGCGTATCCGATTTGGCCGGAGGATGAAATCTTGATGCCACTCCTTTTGAAGACGATGAACCCGATTCACATCTAGCACCGAATCTGATGAAGGCCGATTAGATATTTGATGCCGAAGAAGAGCCCGAGTCCAAGCTTCGCTGCGAATAAAGCTATTGATGAAGATCTCAAGCTTACGAACCAGACGAACCACTGTTTCGAAATGAGGAACATCCGAGGCCGATGCTCATTTTAAAGGAACCGACAGCCGAAGCTCCTTCACGGATGAAAAACCCTAATATGGATCTGATTTCGCAGTGTCGTTGAAGCCTCCCGATTGCTGGTTTGTGTTTGGGTGTTTCTTATGCAGGACAGGGCCAGAGGAAGAAGAAGACGGGATTGGGTTTCATGTTTCCCATTTTCTGTTGTTGTGATGATGAATTGAGGGGTACACCAGGTGATTGCATTTTTGCTGTAATTAGTTTTCATCTTCCACAGGATAAGTAAGAAAGAGATAGAATTGTTATTTGCTGCTACTAGTTTGAGGCCACCTAGACAGAGAATTTATGGTTGATGTTAGAGATTTGTTAGAGTAACATGAGCAATGAAGCGATGATAAATTAAGTTGATGATCCTTGGGGGAAATAAAAGGAGTTCCGGGCACACAAATAAAGGAGGACCACTAAATTTTAGAAACACATTGTGGAATTTTGAAACCGATGTTTAGGATCAAGAGCAGATGATCTTCTTTGGTGACTTGGACTCGATCAATGAGGTTCCTTCTCTCTTTTGTATCTCAATTTAATGTGTGTGTTTTCCATTGGTTAAAAAATGCATTGTTCTTAATTGATTGGGGATTTATTGAGCTTGTAAATATTTTATTGTTCTTGATTTTTTCTCTCTCAACTGCAACTCATCATTTATGATCATGTATCTTGATGAAGCGCATGACATTTCATGAAAGTGTTCATAATTCTCGAGGGAGATTATGATACTTCCCAGCAATTCAATTGTGTTTTGAATTTATTCTTCTTTTCTTGAACATTATTAATTGTTTAAGGTTCTTCAATGAATTTCCTCTTGATAATCCTGTTGCACATTTCTGCTCTATTAACATAGTTATTTCTTAACAAAACTTAACATTGCATGTCATTGCCCCACGCAGACGACTGGGGTGGTAGGGGGGTTAGGAGTTTGGTGCAACGGTTGCGGGTTCGAGTCCCCGGGCCGCATCTTTGTAGCGTGTGTGGAACCGTCCTTAGCAGTTGTAATAAAACATTTAACACTGCATGCCATATCGTCATTTTTCACGCACTGTTCACCTGTTCAATCATCATTTAATTTCCCTGTTTTCAGTAGTTTAGTATAATCAATAAAACCCTAGGAACATCTCTCTTGTCTTCCTTGTGGATCGACGTTGCTTGCCGCTATCTAGTAGTGAGTAGGAGAATATAAATTTTAATTTGATCGATGTGTCAAAGACCGCGTCACGGTCAAATTTTGACGCCGTTGCCGGGGAAGGCACGTGCTGAGTGTCTTAGGGTTAGGAAAAAAAATTAAATACAAAAAAAAGAACAAAAGCCAAAATTAAATTATTATTTTTTTGTTATTGTGAGAACTGCCTGTTTCAATGATTTATCTTCGCAGTTGTCCTTGAAACATAACTGTTGAGTGAACTGTTGTATTTAAATCACATCTTTATAATCTAAAAATGCATAGAACAACTGGCCAGAGACGTTGGACTTTAGATGCTTGATTACCAGCTTCATTAAAGATGATAGAGATTTTTTGATGCATGAAAAATGTTCAATGACTTCTTGGTTCAATGCCTCTATCATCGATTTCATTTAAGAATGTTGTTAGAGTGTTTCCTAAATGAATTCAATGATGGCGAGAAATTTGATTTCGACAAACTCAGGGGGGGATTTCTTGTGCCTCACATTGATGAAAAAATTGTGGATTTTTTTTTTTGATAATCTAGCTAGTGAAGATAGGAAGAACTTCCAAGTCTTGAATGATAAATCATTGTCTTTTGAGTCCTTTAATGAAGAATTGTTAGAAATGGTGATCAGTGAAAGAAACACCTTTTCTGAATTTATCAAAGCTGAAATTCCTAAATTTAAAGAAAACTTTGAACATGAAACTGATTTGTGAAAGATGTGATAAAATGAATAATTTTTTTTGGGACTTAAATGATGTCATTCTTCAAAAACCTGAAACTGAAATTGAATGTTTGAAAATTCAAGGTCAATTTTTTCACAAAAATGGAATTTGAAGAGATTGAATTAAGTCCCCATGTTTTGGATGAAAAATCCACACTTCATAAGCCTGAGTTTGAAATTACCAACCATTTGTTTGTGGAATTTTTCTATGGAGGTTGAAATGAATGTATTTGATTACTTTTTAAATTTAAACACTCCATAACTTTTTGAACTGGAAGTGGAAGTGGAGGTTGTTGAACTTTATTTAGATGTTGAGGAAAATATGGAAAGAGGTTTAAACTTTTTTTTTGATTTCTCCAAAATTTTCAAATTGGAATTAAAGTGCCTCATCCTCAAATAGAATTTCAAAATTCAACTGTTGTCACCTCCGTTACATTTCAATTTGAGGGTGATTTGGGTAAGGAAAGGCTTGAAAGATCCGCCACAACCTTTGCAGAACCTTTTATTCTACCGCCTCATCAAAATGACTTGAAATGGGTTAATTCTATCCTGAATTCTAGAGTGGACAATGAGCAAAATTGTACTAAAATGGTGGACAACATGCATTTCATCTTTGTCAAAAGGCTCTTTTGAAGGAATTATGGTAGTTGCTAGGGGATTTGGTTTTCTCCCTAGAAGGTTAAGAGCCCATCAAACTTAGTTTTTAACTAAAAAAAATGGACAAAGCACATGTGGTGGTTCCTACGTAGGAAACCTTTCCCTCCTAGTGACTTTGGTTAGTTTTTTGGAAAGTCTGGTTGGGGATTATAAATCTAATGCTATATGAGAGAGAACCTATGATTGAATAAAAATTTTTGTTTTCATTTGTTTCTTTTGATTTTAGTAACAAAAATTTCTCATTAGCTCGGCTAGTGCATTTTCACACGCTTTTCTTGCTCACTTGGCTCAGTGCTTGCTGTTGAACACTCACGTTTACTTGCCTCATCATTTTGAATTTTAATATATTGATTTAATGTTTCATCTTTTTTATTCCTTTGAAAGTACCTTCATTGGGATATCAAACAGTGCTTTAAGTGACAGATGAGAGTGATCATTTACTGTGCATAAGGACTCAACACCATTTTCAAAATCACAACCTATTGGAGCAAAATCATATTGATTTTCAAGGATCAAGAGGAGCTACTTTCCACAACTTGAACAATTGTAACAATTTACTGCTGACCATGGAACTTTACCCAAAGCAGGAAGGGGAGTGTTAGAATAGGTGATCAAAGCTTCATTATCAGAGAATTATTATTTTTCATTATGCTTTAAATAATACTTGTTTTGAATTCTCTTGCATACTTCCTTGATAATTGTAGAGACCCTATTTTTGTCTTATAAGAATTTGAAATATTTCTATATATATTTTCGGAGTCAAGCGCTGAGACGACGTGCGATTCCGAGACTCGGTGTGCTCAAAATTAATTTTATAAAAATATTAAATATATTTTATATCGTGATCGCGGTTTCTTAAAGAAAATGGGGTAACTCTTAAACGGAATTTCGGGTCAGAAATCCGAGAGTACAGTTGAGTCCGGACCACGATGTTTACCCTAGGCATGACTTAAAATAGGTCGGCGTAGGGTGTTCGGATATCACGACCATTGGCGGGTGTGTTTAGTTAAAATAAATAATTAAATTTATTTATTTTAATTAAATTAACCTAATTGCAATTCCTATAAATACATTGTTATTACGATTTTCTCAAGATTAGCCTCACAACCCTGGGACCATCAAGAGTGTCTTCTTTGTCATTTTGTTGGCAAATCAGATTCAGACGACAACGAGACTCCGAATACGAGCAGATCAAGACGCAGTGAATGTAACAACTTCTTCCATTCGTTAGCAAGAGCGTTCTTTGACAAAGAACAATCCAATCTCCAGGTACGACTCATCAATTGTGGTTTCGACCCCTTTTGATTAAGTTGTTGTGCAAGATCAATCTTTTTCTTTAATATGCACCAATTGTTGACAATTGAATATGCTCATGTACTAGAATTAATTTGTTTATTTAGTTTTCTCACCCCGGATTATCCCTGTTTGTATTCGTTGTTCATGAATGTTTGACCAACGATTGTTAAACTGTTGTTTTGATGTCTTTCTCCCTATAATTCTTTGCGTTCTTTGCTATTTGGGCTACGAGGCCCTGGCTCGACATTGCAGGGTGGTACCGAGCCCGATCAGACCCCCCAAATTCGTGATGGAATCACGTGCGATGAGCGAAACGTTGAATCAAGGATGGAATTGAA
The DNA here is from genome assembly GCA_963277665.1 of Viscum album. NCBI lineage: Eukaryota > Viridiplantae > Streptophyta > Magnoliopsida > Santalales > Viscaceae > Viscum > Viscum album. The sequence continues at coordinate 1,526,711,326 of OY728120.1, read as the reverse complement.
GGTTTTGCAAGTTGAGGGCGGTCTTTTGATGATCCAAATCTGAACCGGAGGAGGAGGCACTACACGGGTTACACGTGAATTTGTGCGAGATGCAAACAAAGTATCGAGAATCGATTTCTCGGCCACTGGAGGGCCGAAATTGCTAGTCGGAGCACGGATCTGCCGATTTTGGGTGGTTAGAGTCGAGATCTGTGGCGAAGTCGGATTTGGAACGCCCGAGCGCAGATCTAACTTTCTGTGAAAAACCCGACTACATGTCGTGTAGTTCGATGAACACACGACGTGTAGCTCCTACGGGTCGACGCTAGGGTTTTGGAAAAAATATAAGGATGGTACGACATGTAGCCCATCTACATGTCGTGTATCCCTCCCCGAGCGGATATGTCGTGAGGATTACACGGGCAAGTCCCACTAGTGTAGAAAACATTTTTAACGTCGTTTTATTTATTTATTTTTTACGTCGGTTTTTAGCCAACGTTATTAAAGGCGATGTTATAAATATTGTTTTTTTATGTCAATTATAAAAAAACCGACGTAAATCTATAGCGGAACCAAGTTTTTACGTCGGTTATTTAATAATCGACGTGGTAGATTATTTATGACGTCGGTTATTTAATAACCGACGTTAAAAAACAGTTCCAGATGTAGCTTTTTTACGTCGGTTATTAAATAACCGACGTCAAAAACCACGACTCCGAAGCATTTTTGATGTCGGGTTTTTAACAACCGACGTGAAAAACGCTTCGGGATGATGTTTTTTTACGTCAGTTATTTTATAACTAATGTGAAAAACGATTTGGGATGATGTTTTTTACGTTGATTATTTAATAACCGACGTAAAAAACATTATACCACGTCGTTTTTTAGATAACCGACGTGGAAAACCATTGCCCAATCATTTTTTACATCGGTTATAAAATAACCGACGCAAAAACCAATTTTTTTTTGAAAAAAAACTCGTGAAACCATTCCTCTGCACTGCCGAAGCAGACCTGAAACAAGCAGTACCAGACCAAAACTAGACCAGAAACCAGACCAAAACTGGACCAGAAAAACAAGCAGAACTAGACCGAAACAAATTAAACATTCACATTTATAACATTTAAAATTTGCAAAATCAACTAAAAACAAACCTAAATCCAACCAAACTACCGAATACACATTTACAATTACAACATTCAAAATTACATTTTACACTACAAACAAACTAAAATCCAATCAAACCTGTAAAATAATTTGACCATTCCACTTGTAAGTGTTTGACCTCTTAAGCACTATAAGGTTGAGGGTCATCAAATAATTACAAATTAAAAGGAAAGTAGTTAACATGTATAATGAATAAATCAAATGAAATATTATGGAATAATTTATAAGGAAATCTAACCTCGTTAAACTTCAAAATTGTTCCAGTTGTAATTATTTCATACATAAATCTTAACATATAATATCCGCATTCGATGACGCCTTATTGTTTATGATATTTCTGTTTAAATGAGTTTGTCAATTCAAAATATCATTTTTATGTAATACATCCAAAATGTACAAATTATAAATGGATATTTACCTTTACTTTTACATATTTGATCTTAGCACTCTTTTTCTTTGTGTTTTTTCAAAAGTCGACCCATCTCCTATTAGAAAATAATATGAATGAGATAAATTTAAAATTCATTATAATATAAACAACTATTAAGAAATTGAAACCTACTTTTCCACTATATTCTTAAAATTTTCTTGCACATCGCCATGGAGAGAGTATATCCAATAAAGGGTTTTCTCCTTTGGACAAAAAACACCTCACATCCAATGGTCTCTGATATATAATAAAATTTAAGGTTTGTGGTTTTTATGTTAAAAGATAAAGAACACTGTGAGATATATGTTTCATACCTCTCACAAAAAGAAACCATCCAACACTGTGTGATTATATTCTGTTCAAATCTTTCAGCAATATAAATTGTTCTTTGTTTCTCATCCAATGCATGCGCTTCAGGGGAAATTAACTGCGGGTTCATGAATCCATATACATCCGTCTGCTCATTCTTCTCACACATGTTATAAAGATACCTAATACAAAACATACATAAGTATACATTTTTAATAAATTTTAGGCAGAGAAAGAATTGTGTTAAGACTTACATGGAAAAAAATTGCACCACGTTGATGTCCAACTAATCTCCAGTAACAAGCTCCATGATATCATTTTTCATAATCCCCACATCTATTGCACGTCCACAAACATGAGATTCTATTGGGAATGTATAATGAGCCGCCAACAAATTTGAATATCTTGACAATCTGTCAAGACTGCTAGAATTTGCATCTGATGTCATATCCATTTGTCTTTGGTGTTGCCTATACAATATTTCTTTACCTTTAAAGTATTCCCGTAAATAAATAGATAAATATATTAAATTTCAAATGTTTAAACAAATTTAATACAAAAATAAAATAAAAGATATAACATACACATACCTCTATGGTAATTGGTCGCAGAAGTCTGGATGGTCAAACTAAAAAGCGGTCGATACTTTGTCCAACTGTCGTCACCTCATCTGTAGGTAATGATACTCGAGCTGATATATATCTATAATATCCTGTACAGTGACCCTATGCTGCTCTACCTCTAACTGTTGATGATGAACTATATCTCATATATAATATATCATCCCATATGCAACTATATGATGGTGATGACCATCAACATACAACTCACAATAACTAGGAAGTTGCGGAGGAGAGAGTGGAGGAGTAGGATAAAAAATGGGGTTCGCAGGCTGAGGTGAAGGATAAATAATGGGGTCTGGAGGTGGGGGGGGGGGGTGAGAGGCGGAGGTGGATGATAAATAATGGGGTCTGCAGGTGGAGGTGGAGGAGTGAGAGCTGCAGTCTGAAATTGTCTTTGCATGTCTACAAACATAAACCGTACCGACGCTCTGATCTTTTCTTCCATCGTCACATTAATATTATGAACTTCAGCCTCCAAAGATTTTTTTTTGATAAATACCCTCAATGGAAGAAGCTGAAGAATGTGACAACACTTTTCTTACCGATACACCCGTCGGGTATCCTCGTACATGCCCTGGGTGTTCGGGCTTTCCCAATGCTGCATATAAAATATTTTGCCTCCCAGCAGCTGTAAATACCCCCTGTGTGCTCTGCTCCTTAAGTGAATCCTGTATGAATTAATTGAAAAATTTTGTAATGTTTCAAAGTATATAAAAAAAGAATTAACTTAAATAAATAAAATAAATATTTTACAATATTCTGAGCTACGATCCTCGATTCTTCGGTAAGATATTGCCCTTTTTTCTCATCCGAGCCATCTTCCATTTTTCATGTCTAGATGGAGGGGATGGAGGGGCAACCTCTTCAGAACTTGAAGACTCGGCTCTAAGTTTTTATAAATTTTTCGCCATCATTTGTTCTTCCAATAAAGTATACCTTCTCTGAGATAAAGTATGAAGGTATACATTTTTAGATTGGATCTCCTGATGAGATCTCTTTGTTTGATGTAAATTAAGAATAAGAAATCATTAACAAATCATTAATAAGATCATTATATATAAGAAAAATTATAAAAGTTTACATTGCACTTACCAAAAATGATTATTTTCTTCTACTTTCAACAAATTGTTTCTGTGTCTTCATCTATAAAAGGTTATATATGACATGAATTGTCATGTTGCCTATGACCAAAAATGAAATTAGATGTGGGGGTTGATTTGAAATCCTTCCATCTCCTAACAGTCATTGATAAACATTTCTTCCTGACTCCTCTAGTGTTAGGAATATCAAATGTCATCTGATAAAAAAGAGGGAAAACATATTATACTATAAACATTTAAAGATTAGCCAAATAAGCAAAAGATCTTACCAAAATTGTCTCCCACAACTGAGATAGTGTCGCTTTGTCTACACTTTTCCAATCATTATACAAAATGCTTACTTTGCTTTTACCCTGAGTTGATACAAAACTCTTAAAATATTTTGCATTTGTGTAACGCCCCGACCCCAGTTACCCAAAGTCGGTGCATTATTACGTAACATTGACATGATCACAAAAGATCAAGTCTCGAAAGACCGATTAGTTTAGTAGCCTTGGAAACACTAGATACATTCATAAATGTTACATTACATCATAAAGTGAAAAACTATAATAACAGTCTCCATAGTCTACACTCATATCCCCTTCAGACTATCCCTGCAGGCCAGTCATAAAATATTTCTTCACATCCTGGGAAAAATAAAACATAGAAAGGGGTGAGCTTAGATGCTCAGTAAGGATGACAATATAGCGGAAACTTTCATAAATAAATATAAACATTTAAGGCAATGTATAACTAAAACAAAAGCCTTTTAAACTTGAACTTCAACATAATATGACAAAAGTAAAATTAAATAATGTCATTTACTTATTCACATGGATATTCTACTAGTCGAATAATCACATGCAATATCAATAACCACTTTCATAATGATGGAATGTATAATGACAGACTATCATAACCACATAGTCAAGGTCTTGTGCCAAGACTACAAATAAGACTTTGTCAAGGCCTTGTGCCAAGACACTAGTTTGTCTCATTAGACCTACCGATGCATCGATGAGCTATAGCGGGCTCCACCCGTTACATACTAAGTCCAATTCATTCCTTATATGAAAAGGTTTAAACATATCATAAACCATAACATAATCATATCACATAAAACACGCATAAAAGAAACATAACATTTCCACATTTCAATCACAAGATATCAATACAACACATTGATATAATAAAACCATTTTCAATACCAAAATAAAAGAAAAGTAAAACTTGGTATTTATTTTTCATTTAAAAAAAGTTATGGCTTGTAGAGGAAACCGAAACTCAAATAATGGTCACGACGGCGGAGAAGTCGTTGTCGCCGCATACGTACAACAAAAAAAACATTCCTTTTTGTTGTTTAGTAAAACGATTCGTATAAAAAAGATTCCTTTTGAATAAACGTAAAAGTCAAATGGGTTTATACACCGTATAAAAGAAAGTTGTGTATAAAACAAAATATGCCTTAATGAAAGGAGATTGAGACGAAGTCCCTTACCTCGTGTCCGACTTGACTCGATCGTTCTTTAATCTCCTGAATAATAAACTAGAGTTAATTTCTACTTGCTTAAGAACCTTTTTCAAGTTCATTATTCCTTTTATATCACTTATTACCATGTTATGAACATTATGTAATTATTTAAGTTAATAACGGTCGTTTTGTCAATCTTTGGTACTTGAGTCAAAAATAAACTTCTTATAATTACAAGTTGTTCATGTGGTAAAATATCCATTATATCCAGAATTATATTCATGATGTAGATATCATATATATCATATATATCCAGTATATAAATGCATTTATAATATTACATAACATTTAGAGGTAAGAAATGAAATGCACCGTTCATGGAGACGGTAAGCCGTACGTACGCATGAACACTACTTTCATTTCTATTTCGTATTTAATGGAATGAAATCATAATGATATAAAAGTATATTATAATTCCAGTATAATATCATATATAATATCATTTACTCCATCCTTTATACGTTCCACATATGACATTAACGATTCAAATCACTTTGAGGGGTGGTAGTCCGCACTTCCTAAAATGAAATTATCACGTTTACCCATAATGGAAATCATAAAGGTATGCTATAAATGAAAAATACAGAAACATAAGGAAAACATAAACATAATATATATCATATATAAATATAATGACATCTTAATGGCCACCATGAGAGGTGTTAAAAGAAGATTGAACAATCATCATTTTGTGAGGCAGTAATTCGCCACCCACATAAACAGTATGTTCTTTAACCATTAGACGAAGGTGTGTGTAAGTGTAAATCAAATCCTTCTCATAACAACATCCTAGTATATTGAAGATACTGGCGTTGTTACAAAAGAAAGGAATAAAAAGAGTTTAAGGGGTTGGAGAAGCAAAATAAAACAAAAGAATATAAGAGAAGACATTACCTTAAAATTGGGTAACTCTTTTTGATTTGAGCCAAAGGCTTCCTTGGGAAGACTTCTGCCCAAAGTGAGGCTTCTAGGAGTAAGAGAGGGAAGTTGAGAGAGTATTTGGGCAGGGGTTGGTCGAGTCAAATGACTTTGAAGGTGTGAATAAGGTGGTAGAGGTGGAGGCATTTTATAAGAGGAGAGGAGGGACACTCTTGGAAAGTCATGAAATGTTACATTATTATGAAATGCTTTTCGGATTTTAAAGGTCCTACAATGATATATTTTGAGGATAAGGTGATAAGGGTTCGAAATCCACCCATTCAATAGGCTTTAGACAAGTGTAAGTCTTAGATTTTACCTTATATTTTCATTTTATTTAAATCGTTCATTAATGAGGTAATCACTGCATCATCATGGTGTGATAAATAAATTTATTTATTTAATGCCTAAAAATTATAAAAAAATTACCATGATGTAGGGAATCTTTTTAGGTTTCCAATAGATATTTATAGTCGAAAAGATAACTTGTATAACCCTTTGTAAAAATTGTTTTAGTAAAACAATACATGTTTGTGACATTTTTATTTTTACTTAAAATAAAAGGTATTAATGTCATTATCTTACCCAAGTGGCTCCATGGGGTCCCACAAATTGACCCATGGATTGTCTTGGTCGGCCATGAGTCATCCAATAAGAGTAGACATGTGTCAAGGTAATTTCATATTATTATAACATTATTTTTACCTTAAATTACTCTAATTACCTCTAATCGCGGTTAATAAAACTCAAAAGTTACTATTCACCAAAAATTATTTTCATCAAATTGAATCACATTTTACTTCTTAATTACAACCATGTATGTCAGATTTTTGAAATTAAATTCACAGAAGCGGTAAAATTTTATTTAAACGAAAAATCAATTTTTTAACTACCACTTAGTGGTTTCACTATTCATCAAAAATTGCAGTTTTTCAGAAAAATACCAAAATTTCACCCTAAGCTATATTTGATATTCCAAATTCAAAGATGATGTATATTTTACCAAATTCAAAACATATAAGTTTCATTAATTAATTTTATAATTAATTTTCATTGTCAAAACAAATAGCGTGTTTTTACGAAAAAATATTAATCAAAATATTGACAATTGTTTATGTCCAATTTCAAAGTGAAATTAATTCTAATGACCACCATTGGATAAAATGGTAAAAATATATTCTAATTATACTTTAAAACCACTAAATAATATAATTTATCACTATAAATTTTTTTGATTAAAAAAGTTGTTTTTAATTAAGGTTTAGTATTTTACACTATTCATAAAAAATTGGAAGTTCTCAGAGAAAAAACGAAAAATTCAACTTAGAATAATTCCGATATTCCGAATAAAAAAATGAAGTCCAATTTGAATAATAAAATTTATAAAATTTCAAAAAGTGGGTATTACTATTCATAACGGCTGCTTTGATTGGTCGCGGTGTGTTAGAATCTCAAACTTGCGTACAATGCAAGCTATTGCATTATTGAAAGAGAAGCGTACCGTGAAAGCTTGAGGTGTTACAATTTGGACCTATAGGAATATCATTCTCATCAAACTCTACGACTATCCTCTGATCCTGGCTACGGGCAAGTGATAGTTTTCGTAAACGTATGCTGCCACGTTTACCAACTCTTTAACTCTTCTTTGCCGTTGTGGGAGCACATGAAGAAGATTGTGGGTGTAATGACATGCCAATTCTCATTGGCTTGAGAGTACAACGAGTCATTACTAGGCTTTAGGCGACATCTCCAAGACGCCAAAAGTTGGTAATAAATGCTGAAGGGTTTCAAATACAAGTGGGGGCGATTTACCCTTTAAGAAATAAGCCAATAAACCAACCAACCATTCACTATATGATGCATGAACAAAGAAAGACAACTCAATAACTTTATGTATCTCAAAACCACATCAAAGTATGCAACATCGGAATACTAACCAAGTATCAAAGTACACAACAGATAAATGACACAAGACTCTCAAAAGACTATAAGACTCCATCCTCCACAAGTTCTAAGCTCCATAATCTCCAAACAGCCCAACATCACGAGGTAGTTCCAAAAACGTGGAAAACGTTACCTTTGCCCCTGTTCCAGAAGATAACATCTGCAGAAACACCAAGTGCCAAAGCAGGGGTGAGTATAAAACTCAGTAGGTTTTCCCCAATGACTTCCCCACTCACGCCACTAGGATAGAAAAGTTAGTCACATTTATATAAAACAGTTTATATAAAATAATTTATTAAAACCGTTTATAACCAAATATGAACAACTTTCCAAAACAATTTACAACCAATAGCATAAAAGTACAATTGAAACCAATTTTCCAGCAAGTTATTTTTCCAGAAAAATAACCAAACAAAGCTTTAAAACCATTTCTTAATATTCCTTTGACATACCCAATTCATTCCATACTTCCACACAACCAACCATGCATGTAACCTGGAACTCCCTATACTCGCGAGTGGTGAGTCATCCTTTCACTAAGTCGTCCCTAGTGAACCAATTGACGGGGGAAAGCTCTAACCCTTATCCATCCCATTAATGATGGGGAGACCCCTAACCCTTGTTCGTCCCGCTGCACCCTTTGACGGGGGAGAGTCATAACCCTTATCCATCTCGTTGATGATGAGGGAGACCCCTAACCCTTATCCGTCCTGCAAACCCGTGAACACACACAACTATCATGTCAAAAACCAAGTGTCTTCAACCAATTCAAACCATTTCAATAAAACTGTACTTTTATTGAAAACCAAAGAATAAACCATTTTCAAAACAACCATTTCACTTCAATAAAACATTCCATTTTTATTGAAAACATCTAATCCAAACCATGTGTCACAATTCCAGAAAATCCCCATTTTAAAATTTCTATTTTAAAATTAAGAACACTAGCACTCATTCAAAATCCTCAATTTTTCAGATTTCACAAACTGTCACTCAAGAAGGTTTCCAATAAGTTTCCAACATGTTTCCAACATGTTTCCAACAACCAAATCACAATCAATTTCACACAAATCAATCAATTTGAAAGTATGCCAATCGGTTCTATAAAGTGGAGTCGAGAGAGAAGCCTCCTACCTCGAAGGTTTTGATGAAAACCACAACGAATGAAGAATGCTCAAGAAAATCGGGTTGATTCTTCAAGAACCTGCCTTAGATCTCTTCTCCTAGCAAGACCAAGACAACAACTCATCATATTTGGCATCCACACACTTAGATCTACCCATAACAGGCGTAGATCTAAGAAACCGAGAGAAGAGGAGAAGTGGATCAAAGTAGATTGAAGAAATCGATCAAGAACGATGAAGAACGATCACATACCTCAAGAATCCGACTTTGATTCACCAAGGAAAGCCTTCAGATCGCCTCCAAAATGCTTGGGAGAGGTTCTCCTACATTCAAGGGAGATTAATCCCGAGTTATGGTCACTTAGGAGGAAAAACGAGCCATTTAGAGGCAAAAACACGTGAGATCCATTTTTTTAGGATCTCACTTAAGTGCCTGTACAGTTAGTTCGCACGATTAGACAAACCGTGTGCTAACCGTGCGTTAGCCAATGCCTTGGAAGACCCTCACACGACCTCCTTGCACAGTCTCCCGAACCGTGCTCCAACCGTGTGGGATCCACTGCCTCAAAAGTGCCTACTATGCACGGTTTGGCCGCACGGTTAGACAAACCGTGCACCTCCCGTACAACTTCCAATTTCCCCCCAAAACACCTCCAAAGTTCTCCCAACTCTCCCAACTCTCCCAACCATCATTCTTCCATCATCCTTAAACATTATAACAATGAAAAACATTAAGGGTTACATACCAGAAACCGGGGGTACTACATTCTTACCACCATTGGTCTTTCCGTCCTTGGAAAGTAGAAAACCCTCACCCAACTGAAAGAGTTCTGACCACTGCTCTTTCATTTCTTTCTCACGTTCCCAAGTCTCTTCCTGAATCTGACCATGCTGCCATAAAACCCGCACTAGAACGATGTTCCCCCCCCAAGACTTTCACTTGCCTATCCACAATCTGTATCGGGATATGTATCAACGAAGCATCTGGCTCTAGGTCAATATGATCCCATCTGATCACATGGTCAGGATCAGACTGATACTTTTTCAACTGAGATACATGGAACACATTATGCACCGCACTGAACCGTGGTGGTAATGCCAACCGATATGCCACCTCCCTAACCTGTTCCAGTATCTCGAAAGGTCCTAAGTATCTAGGAGATATCTTGCTTTGCTTCCCGAAACGACGATGTCCAAGCCTTGGAGATATCCTTAAGAAGACATGATCACCACATCAAATGAAAACGGTCTTCTTTGGTGATATGCATAAGATTTATGACGAATTTGAGCCGTCTCCATCCTCCTTCTGATCAAATGGATCTTCTCCGTTGTTTCTTGGACAAGGCTCGGTTCAACTAGTGAAGTTTCACCTATTTCCACCCAGCATAGCGGAGAACGACAAGGGCGCTCATACAATGCTTCAAACGGAGCCATGTGTATCGAGGCTTGATAGCTGTTATTGTATAAGAACTCCACCAAGGGTATATGCTCCTCCCATGAACCACCAAAATCCATTACACAAGCCCGAAACATGTCTTCCAACGTTTGTATCGTTCGCTCGGATTGCCCATCCGTCTGGGGATGATACACCTTGCTCATAGTCAACTGAGTTCCAAGAGCTTGCTGTAAGGATTTCCAGAAACGAGACGTGAACCTCAGATCTCTGTATGAGACTATTGAAAGTGGTACACCGTGCCTCTTTACCACTTCTCAGATGTAGATTTTTGAAAGATCCTCCACCGTATGATTTTCACGAATAGGGATGAAAATGTGTTTCAAGCTTTTGTGGTCCATAAACATAGTGAATTTATCACCAAAGAGATAATGTCTCCATGTTTTCAAGGCATGAACGACTGCAGCTAACTCCAAATCATATGTTGGGTAATTCTTCTCATGAACCCTCAACTGCCTTGAACCATAAGCAACCACATGGTCTCCTTGCATGAGAACACAACACAACCCTGATCCCGAAGCATCAAAGTACACCACATACCCCTGTCCTGATTCTGAAAAAATCAAGATAGGTGCTAATGTAAGCCAAACTTTTAACTCCTGGAAAGACTTCTGGCATTCCTCTGTCCATTGGAATGAAGCATTCTTTTTTGTCAGAGCTATCATTGGCGAAGCTAGTCATGAGAAATCACTCACAAAGCGGTGGTAGTAACCAGCTAGACCAAGAAAACTTCGTATCTCGAAGGCATTCTTCGGTGGTTGCCACAAGATAACAACTGTTATCTTTTCAGGATCAACAGAAACACCTTTTTTAGAAATGACATGGCCAAGAAAACATACTTCATGTATCCAAAAATCACACTTTGATAATTTGGCATACAAACGACGATCTCTCAAGATCTGTAACATTGTTTCTAAATGCTCATCATGGTCAGCCATTGTCTTTGAATACACTGAGATGTCGTCCACAAACACCACAACAAAAGAATCCAGATATCGCTAAAATATCCAATTCATCAAAGCCATGAAGACCGCTGGTGCATTCGTTAGACCGAAAGGAATGACTACATATTCGTAGTGGACATATCTGCTTCTGAAAGCTGTCTTTGGAATATCTTCCTTCCAAACTCGCAATTGGTGATATCCTGATCGCAAGTCGATTTTGGAAAACCACTGAGCTCCCCTTAATTGATCAAACAGATCATCAATACACGAAAGTGGATATCTATTCTTTATCGTAACTGAGTTAAGCTTACGATAATCAACATACAGCCGAAGAGTTCCATCTTCTTTCTTCACGAACAAAACTGGTACTTCCCATGGAGATGTACTTGGCCGAATGAAACCCTTGCTTTCCAGACCCTCCAACCGCACTTTCAATTCCCGTAACTCTGTTAGTGCCATCCTATAAGACGGAAGGGAAATAGTATTGGTCCCTAAAAGTAGATCAATCGTAAACTCCACTTCCCTTATAGGTGGTAACCCTGAGAAGTTCTCGAGAAATACGTTTGGAAATTGATCCACAACTGCTGGAAAATTAATTTCCTTGATCCCTTCCATTGATGCCAAAGTCAACACCGCCAACTAGTAAGATATCGTTCCCACCGTCAGTGCCAACAAACTCTTTTCCCCTTTCTTTACCATCCTCTCTCCTCTGAAGAGATGCTCGATGCCATCCTCAGTCGTGAAACTAATTGTTCTCCTATAATAGTCGATGTGAGCCTTAAACATTGTCAACCAATCCATACCCAGGATTACATCATAGACATCCATGTCCAATATCGAGAAGTTCCATTTCATCTCAACTTCATCAATAGTTATATCACATGCTCGACACACAAAGGTTTGACATTCTCTTTAATCGAGAGGAGTTTGCAGTTTTAAAACAGAAGACATCATTTCCAACTTTAAACATAGCAAGTCAACAGTATGAGAAGCAATGAAAGAATGCGATGCACCAGTATCGAAGAGCACTTGCACAAGGGTAGAATTCAAAAGAATTGTACCTCTTACCGTAGATAGCTCAACTTGATCATCGACCATCATCTGCTCAGCTCCATACAATTGCTTCGTCACTGCATTGTTCTCCTTATTGTCTTGCTAAGATTTCCCTGGTTGAGGAGTCATGATATTTCTAGAATGACCATGGCTAGCTCTGCTCTGTTGACGATACTGATTCTGTTGTCCTCGCCCTGTCGAAGCATAAGATGCTTGCGACGCCTGAGAAGTGTCCCGATCACCTGACCTTGGAGCACTGTGACAATAGTGCTGAAGATGTCCCATCTTGTTGCAATTATGACATGCTCTAGGTTGTGTCATACACTCTTTCTTTATGTGGTCAAGTGAACCACATTGAAAACAACCTACTTTTCTCTGGGGGTTGTGGAAGAAGGTTCACTGATCCCGCCGTCTGATTTTGATTTCCACTTCCACCTTGGAAATAGGTGTCCTTTTTCCACTTGCTCCCAGCGGTTGAGTTCCCACCATTTCTTGTAGTTATCATCATTCCTCCTCCTATCGATCCCGAGATATCACGTTCATCCACAGTCGCTCTGTTCACTATCTCTGTATAATTCGTAATATAGAGCACTACAATCTTCGATCGAATCTCCTGCCTTAGCCCCGATTCGAAGATGCGTGCCTTCAAAGACACACTTGCCGCAACCTATTGTGCAAAACAGACTAAATTCATGAATTTATCTACGTACTCTGTGACAGAGAGACTCTCCTATTTCAGGTTGAAGAAGTTCGTCATTTTCTGGATCTTGAACGTATGAGGATATAATTGTTTATTGAACAGTTTTTCAAAATCCTCCCATGTAAGGCCTTCATCCACTTTAGCCTGCACTGCTAAATCCCACCACTGGCGTGCAAGATCCTCGAGCATATACGTCGCCAACTTGACCTTTAACTCCACCAGTGTGTCGATAAAATCGAACATGCGGTTCATCCTACTCAGTCACACCTCCGCCTTTTCGGGTTCAGAATCACCTCGGAAGTTAGGTGGATTTTTCTTCATGAACTGAATGGTATGATCCACATGTCGTGGCTCATTCCTCCGGTTCCCTGTATCCACAGCTTGAAAATCCTGGGCAATACTCTGAACCAGCTCTTGATTCACTCGTGGTTCAGGTGCAACCACATTCTCCGCAACTTCTTCGGGTTGGTTTTGACGATGCCAACCAGGTTCCATTTTCTAAACCAACAACAACTTCGTCAATCTCACTCTCTAGCAACTGATGACTTAGCATTTCAAATTCTACCGCATCAACTATCACAACATTGTTTTTCAAAACAACATTTTTCCACGTTTAACCATTTTTGAAAACATTCAATCACGCTTTTTGAAAATTAAACCATTTTCAAAATACCATAAGCATTCCCTTTTTCAAAATCTTTCATTTGAAAAACAATTTCATACCTTTTCAAAAATCAACACTTTTTAACAACATGAATCATTCCTCAAAATGATGTATGCACTCCTAGTGGGAAGTCATTCCTCTACAATGGATGCCATGTTCGTCTCATTGGCTAAACCCATGACAATGAGATACGTAAATCCTGAAAGTGTCTCCAAACACTTATGTACCCAACTCCCTGGTAACTTGAAGTTCAGCATAAACGGGTTAGCTATGTCTTTTTATGCTATACATTTCAAGTTCCGACAATCCTACTCCTATCTAAGATTTCAACCCAAGGAATAGACGAAAATGAATTCCAACTACAAGACCAAGAACACTGATGATATGTAGCACAAGGGAAGGACTAGACTGATACCATTTATAATTACCCGCCAATTCTCATTGGCTTGAGAGTACAACGAGTCATTACTAGGCCTTAGGTGACATCCCCAAGATGCCAAAGACTATAAATAATCGCCAAAGGGTTTCAAATACAAGTTGGGGACGATTTACCCTTTAAGAAATAAGCCAATAAGCCAACCAACCATTCACTATATGATGCATGAACAAAGAAAGACAACTCAACAACTTTATGTATCTCAAAAACCACATCAAAGTATGCAACAACAGAAGAATAACAAAGTATCAAAGTACACAACGGATAAACGACACAAGACTCTCAAAAGACTACAAGACTCCATGCTCCACAAGCTCCAAGCTCAACAATCTCCAAACAGCCCAACATCACGAGGTAGTGCCAAAAATGTGGGAAACGTTACCTTTGCCCTTGTCCCGGAAGATAGCATCTGCAAAAGCACCAAAATGCCAAAGCAATGGTGAGTATAAAACTCAGTAGGTTTTCCCCAATGACTTCCCTACTCACGCCACTATGATAGAAAAGTTAGTCACATTTATATAAAATCGTTTATATAAAATAATTTATCAAAACAGTTTATAACCAAATATAAACAAGTTTTCAAAACAATTTATAACCAAAAACATACAAGTACAATTGAAACCAATTTTCCATCAAGTTATTTTTCCAGAAAAATAACTAAACAAAGCTTTAAAACAATTTCTTAATATTCCTTTAACATACCCAATTCATTCTATACTTCCACACAACCAACCATGCATGTAACCTGGAACTCCCTATACTCGCGAGTGGTGAGTCATCCTTTCACTAAGTCGTCCCTAGTGAACCAATTGACGGGGGAGATCCCTAACACTTATCCATCCCATTAATGATGAGAGAGACCCCTAACCCTTATCCATCCCACATGAACCCTTTGATGAGGGAGATCCCTAACCCTTATCCATCCCGTTAATGATGGGGGAGACCCCTAACCCTTATCCATCTCGCAAACCCATGAACACAAACAACTATCATGTCAAAAACCAAGTGTGTTCAACCAATTCAAACCATTTCAATAAAACTGTACTTTTATTGAAAACCAAAGAATAAACCAATTTCAAAACAATCATTTCACTTCAATAAAACATTCCATTTTTATTGAAAACATCTAATTTAATCCATGTGTCACAATTCCAAAAAATCCCCATTTTAAAATATCTATTTTAAAATTAAGAACACAAGCACTCATTCAAAATCCTCAATTTTCCAGATTTCACAAATCGTCACTCAAGAAGGTTTCCAATAAGTTTCCAACAACAAAATCACAATCAATTTCATACAAATCAATCATTTTGAAAGCATTCCAATCAATTCTATAAAGTGGAGTCGAGAGAGAAGCCTCCTACCTCGAAGGTTTTGATGAAAACCACAACGAACGAAGAACGCTCAAGAAAATCGGGTTGATTCTTCAAGAACCCGCCTTAGATCTCTTCTCATAGAAAGACCAAGACAAAAAATCATCATATTTGGCATCCACACACTTAGATCTACCCATAATGGACGTAGATCTAAGAAATCGAGAGAAGAGGATAAGTAGATCTAAGTATATTTAAGAAACCGATCAAGAACCTCAAGAATCCAGCTTTGATTCACCAAGGAAAGCATTCAGATCGCCTCCAAAATGCTTGGGAGAGGTTCTCCTACCTTCAAGGGAGAGTAATCTCGAGTTATGACCGCTTAGGAGGAAAAACGAGCCGTTTAGAGGTAAAAACGTGTGAGATCCACTTTTTTAGGATCTCACTTAAGTGCCCACACGGTTAGTTCGCATGGTTAGAAAAACCGTGTGCTAACTGTGCGTTAGCCACTGCCTTGGCATACCCTCGCACGACCTCATCACACAATATCTCGAACCATGCTCCAACCGTGCAGGAGCCACTACCTCAAAAGTGCCTACTACGCATGGTTAGACAAACCGTGCGCCTCCCGTGCGACTTCCAATTTGCCCCCCAAACACCTTCAAAGTTCTCCCAACCCTCCCAACCCTCCAAACCATCACCCTTAAACTTTATAACAATGAAAATCATTAAGTAAGGGTTACATACTAGAAATTAGGGGTACTACAGGGGAACATCAAGAAGAGCATGTGAATGTTCCTCCCCAGACGTATGATCATGATGCTCGTCTCTAGAATTATGTGGTTGATCAACTGATTGATCTGTCATCATCCTTCAAATAAAAAAAGTAAACATTAGTTCACAAATATACAAATTCAAATATTATAATACTAATGTAAACAAAAAATGAAAAACTGAACTAAGTTACATAATAGTAAACATGGTAAGCATGGTAAACATGGTAAGCATGCTAAGTATGGTAAGCATGGTAAACATGGTAAGCATGGTAAGCATGGTAAACATGGTAAACATGGTAAACATGGTAAACATGGTAAACATGTTAAACATGGTAAACATGGTAAACATGGTAAACATGGTAAAATAATTGTCATTCAACAAAATCAATAAATATATAAGTTACGTAATGGTAAACATGGTAAACTATAGTAAACATGGTAAACATGGTAAAGTAATTTTCATTCAACAAAATCAATAAATATATAAGTTACGTAATGGTAAACATGATAAACAAAACAAAACAAAACTAAAATAAACAAACATTTCTACTTATTAGTTTTAATACGTGTTTTAATAAAGAAAAAAATTACAATATCTAACATTATATGAAATTAATAAATGTAAACGAGAAATAAACATATGTTACCTGTAATATTATGAATGTACAAATGGATTGTTTTCCCAAATTCATTCATTATGATCGTTCCTTATGACACAAAACATGTCAACAACATGCTCATCATTATTTTCTACTAATCTTTCTATGTAAGTAGGGATATCACATAAATCAACATCTTCATTAAGTTGATCCTCACCAACATATTGTTTTTTTTTCTTGTAAAACAATAGACCACTGCATAACTGATTGATCAACAATATAGAAAATCTGTTTTGCATGTGTTTCCATTATAAAAGAATCAGTTGTGTCTTCCAATCTATTCAGATTAACAACTGTCATTCCAAATTCATCGTGTCTGACACTGTTGTTACCGATAAACCATTTGCAGTTAAACACATGAAATTTAATTTTAAAGTAATCAACCTCCCATATTTCTTCAATGACTATAATATGCACTTGATGTAGAAATTGAGTTTTTTGTCTTTAGAACTCGAAAAATGCATTGCTTCTGAAAACACCAATACCCCACTATTCTGAACTACACTTCTGTTGTCCTGAACTTTCGTATGAAATGTATAGCCTTTAATATCATACACGGACCATGTTATCACATTTAAACTTAGACCACCTACTAACCATCTTAATGTCTCTGATGCATCTGATCTACCAAGTATGGTCTTTTTAAACCATGGCAAAAATGTTTTGTTATGCTCATTCAAAATCCACATTTTTTATTCTTTGGATGACATTGTTTCAACTCATTAATATGCAATGTGATATACAGTTGAACATCAACTATGTTATTTAAGATGTATAAATGTACCTTCTTCATCTGTTCAGTTTACAACAATTTGACTTTCAAGCAATGAATCCCCTTTCCCTCATTATTAACTCGTTCATGGCGAGATGGAGGCAAACCAATGTGCTCCGCCGCAGACAAGTAGCTCGTACAAAACTTTGAAACTTCCTCAGAAATGTACTCTTCAACAATGGAGGCTTCAGGTCGATATGGATTCTTAACACACCCCTTCAATATTTTCATATAGATTTCAAAAGGATACATCCAACGAAGATATACAGGTCCACAAAACTTTATTTCTCAAACTAGATGAACCATTAAATGCACTATTATACCAAAAAAAGATGGAGGAAAATACATTTCTAATTGACAAAGTATAGAAATTGCATCCTTTTCCAAAGTGTTCAAAGCATCCACATCAATCACCTTATTACAAATTAAATTGAAAAAATAACACACCTTCATGATAGTCTTTCTGACATAGATGAGCAATATTCCACGCAATGCAACTAGTAGAAGTTGTTGCATCATGACATGAAAATCATGAGATTTCATACCTGTCAACTTCAAATCCTTTAAAGAGACAATTTTTGTTACATTTGAAGAATAAACTTGCGACACTTTGATATCATGAAGACACTTACAAAAGCTAATTTTCTCCCTCTTGGATAATGTATGACAAGCTGGGGGAAGAAATGTTTGCCTTCCATTAGGAGTGAGAGCTAACTCCAAACATATTTCCATTGATAGTATGTCTAATCTGGCATTCAACCCATCTTTAGTCTTTTCTTTAATATCTAACAATGTTCCAATTAAACTGTCACAGATATTCTTTTCTACGTGCATGACATCAATATTATGTTTCACTTCATGATATCTCCAATATGGAAGCTTAAAAAATATTGACTTTTTCTTCCAAATATGTCTATCATTACTAGATTTATGTGTCTTTCCCAATGTATCATCAAAGTTTTTCACCCTCTCAAAATACTCATTAGTAGATAAAGGTTTTGGAGCAATATCAAATTTTTGTGAGCTATCAAATGCCTTTTTTAGTCTTTTATAAGAGCGATCTATAGGAAAAAACATTCGATGACCCATGTATACTTTTTTCCTCCCATGATGAAATTGACAATATGAAGTCTGTTGTTCACAAACTGGACACGCTTTATGCCCCTTAACAGTGTATCCAGACAAATTTTCATACACTGGGAAGTCATTTATAGCGAACATAAGCACTTCATGTAGTTGAAAATATTCCATTTTATAAGAATCATACACCCTAATACCATCCTCCCATAAAAGTTTTAAATCATCAATCAATGGTGACAAGAAAACATCAATATCATTTCCAGGTTACTTTGGACCAAAGATCATTATACTCAACATGACATATTTGCGCTTCATACAAACTTCAGGAGATAGGTTGTAAATTACCAATAAAACATGCCATGAACTATGTGTGCTACTGATGTTTCGATATGGATTCATTCCATATGTGCACAACCCAAGTCTGATATTTCTAATTTCATTTCCAAATGTTGGATACTGATCATCAATTTTCTTCCATTGTGGACAATCAGCTGGATAACGTATTTTTCCATCACATATCCGCTAATCAACATGTCATCTTAACCTTTTTTCATCATGTGAATGGGAAAATAAATGTTTCAAACGATGAATTATAGGAAGATACCAAAATACCTTGACAGAGATCTCTGTAATCTCTACATCAGCATGTGATTTTTCTTTCAACTTATACCGTGATGTCCCACATTTAGGACACTCTGACAGAAATTCATATTCTTTCATATATATGTAAAGACCTGTAAAATTCAAGGGAAATTTTTTCTTAATTTTCTTTGGAGTTTTACAAGAACGCAGTTTCTGACGGCGCCTGATTCTGAGGCCCGGTGTGCCCGGAATCAATTTCCGAAGTATAGCTTGGGTACGTTCAGTGAACGAACGAGCGAGTTTTTCTAACTTTTAAACCGGTGCTCGGAATTGAAATCCGAGGGCACCGATGAACTCACAGTGCCAGTAATTGCTTAAGAAGACCTTTTCCGAAGGTGCGTTTTCTTGGGAGGAGTTGTTTAAAATTTGAGGTGTAAGTGAAGAATAAATAAATTTGTAATCCAATTTTATTTTTCTTCTAAGTAGTTTTATCCTTTGTGTGGAAGTTGGGTTGGTAACTACCCGTGAGAGAATAAATGAGAGGTGGGGCTCACACGAGCCCCCACCTTTTCACATTCCCCATAACCCCTTGAAACTCCTCTTAATGTGAGACCACTCACCTCCCCCTCTCTCCTCATTATTCAGGACAACTCACTTTATTAATTTAAGTGGTTTGAGTTTTGAATTTTTCAGTCTTTGTTGTGTGAATAAAAATAATAGCATCGGCTATTATTTTATTTTTGGGGGAGCTTTTGGTGTGTTGGGAAAAACTTTGGGGGAGAGCTCTTGAGTTTTTGAAGAACATCGACTCTCCGACGAAGAACGACCTTCCGACTCGGCGAAGAATGCTCCCCGCTTCTCCGATCCTTATCTTTCTCCACGTCAAGGGACGAGACTCAACCGCGGGAAACTCACCAACAATGACGGTTCTTTTCCGGTGTTGACGGAGCGACATCGCTTTCCACATCTCCGACGAACGAACCATTTCCAAGGTAGGGGGACTATTTTGAGAATGGTATTATTCCCTTGGTTGTTCCTTCTAAAACAAAGAACCCGTATCAACTCATCATTAAGTTGATCCGCGAATGTTTTATTTTGCAGGTTGTAAATATTGGTATGATTCTTTTTAATTAAGAGGTTGTAGGGGAATCTCTTTGGTATTCTCTTTATCTTTGAGAAAAGAACGACGAGCGCGGACCAACCATTTCTAGGTTGATCCGCGGATCATTCGTTCATGCGGGTTGATGTTGGGGTTAATTGCTTCCTTTGCCGTACGTCGACTTCTTTTTGTTGGCCGCTTGCTATCATTATAACGGGAGGAGGTCGGACCGCACAAACACGGCCGACCCTCCCCCTTGTTGTTGATTATGTTGCGGCACGAACGAAGGCGGCGCGGTGCAACAGCACCGCGCGAAAACATGGAGAATTACGACAAGGATGCGTGGCACCGTCGCGCCGCGCCGTTGAGACCGAACGAAACCGCAGCCGGAGTCGGGGCCGCGGAGGCGATTCGAAGACTCCGCTGGTTGAACGTTGTGCACGGATTGAAGGGTGACGACAAACGGGGCCGCAAAGTCTTTTTGAAGCCTCCGCAGTGAAGGTAGGGTTCCGGGAGGACCATTGGTGAAGGCGGAGAGCAAAACGGACCACCGGAGCGCGTCCGGTGGTCTGTGGTAGACGGCGGCGGCGCGCCGCCGGAACAGGAACCGCCGCGGCTCAGCCGCGGCGGCGGGCCGAACCGTGATGTCCCACATTTAGGACACTCTGACAGAAATTCATATTCTTTCATATATATGTAAAGACCCGTAAAATTCAAGGGAATTTTTTTCTTAATTTTCTTTGGAGTTTTACAAGAACGCAGTTTCTGACGGCGCCTGATTCTGAGGCCCGGTGTGCCCGGAATCAATTTCCGAAGTTTAGCTCGGGTACGTTCAGTGAACGAACGAGCGAGTTTTTCTAACTTTTAAACCGGTTCTCGGAATTGAAATCCGAGGGCACCGATGAACTCACAGCGCCGGTAATTGCTTAAGAAGACCTTTTCCGAAGGTGCGTTTGCTTGGGAGGAGTTGTTTAAAATTTGAGGTGTAAGTGAAGAATAAATAAATTTGTAATCCAATTTTATTTTTCTTCTAAGTAGTTTTATCCTTTGTGTGGAAGTTGGGTTGGTAACTACCCATGAGAGAATAAATGAGAGGTGGGGCCCACACGAGCCCCCACCTTTTCACATTCCCCATAACCCCTTGAAACTCCTCTTAATGTGAGACCACTCACCTCCCCCCCCTCTCCTCATTATTCAGGCCAACTCACTTTATTAATTTAAGTGGTTTGAGTTTTGAATTTTTCAGTCTTTGTTGTGTGAATAAAAATAATAGCATCGGCTATTATTTTATTTTTGGGGGAGCTTTTGGTGTGTTGGGAAAAACTTTGGGGGAGAGCTCTTGAGTTTTTGAAGAACATCAACTCTCTGACGAAGAACGGCCTTCCGACTCGGCGAAGAATGCTCCCCGCTTCTCCGATCCTTATCTTTCTCCACGTCAAGGGACGAGACTCAACCGCGGGAAACTCACCAAGAATGACGGTTCTTTTCCGGTGTTGATGGAGCGACATCGCTTTCCGCATCTTCGACGAACGAACCATTTCCAAGGTAGGGGGACTATTTTGAGAATGGTATTATTCCCTTGGTTGTTCCTTCTAAAACAAAGAACCCGTATCAACTCATCATTAAGTTGATCCGCGGATGTTTTATTTTGCAGGTTGTAAATATTGGTATGATTCTTTTTAATTAAGAGGTTGTAGGGGAATCTCTTTGGTATTCTCTTTATCTTTGAGAAAAGAACGACGAGCGCGGACCAACCATTTCTAGGTTGATCCGCGGATCATTCGTTAATGCGGGTTGATGTTGGGGTTAATTGTTTCCTTTGCCGTACGTCGACTTCTTTTTGTTGGCCGCTTGCTATCATTATAACGGGAGGAGGTCGGACCGCACAAACACGGCCGACCCTCCCCCTTGTTGTTGATTATGTTGCGGCACGAACGAAGGCGGCGCGGTGCAACGACACCGCGCGAAAACATGGAGAATTACGACAAGGATGCGTGGCACCGTCGCGCCGCGCCGTTGAGACCGAACGAAACCGCGTCCGGAGTCGGGGCCGCGGAGGCGATTCGAAGACTCCGCTGGTTGAACGTTGTGCGCGGATTGAAGGGTGACGACAAACGGGGCCACAAAGTCTTTTTGAAGCCTCCGTAGTGAAGGTAGGGTTCCGGGAGGACCATTGGTGAAGGCGGAGAGCAAAACGGACCACCAGAGCGCGTCCGGTGGTCCGTGGTAGACGGCGGCGGCGCGCCGCCGGAACAGGAACCGCCGCGGGGGCGGGCCGAACCGGAACGGCTTAGCCGTTCCAGAGGCCAAGCGGCGCGGCTTAAAGCTGCGCCGGTTCATCATCCGCGGGGGGTTGTACCCCCCCCCCCCCCCCCCGCACCCGCTGGCCACGCGGGCGCCGCGGCCGCGCCAGCGCGGCAGGCCAACCGGACGGGCCACCTAGGCCGGGCCGCGCCCTTTTGGGCCGGACCCGGTTTGGCCCGACCCAGGGGGGGTCTCGGGCGGGGTCCTACCGGGACCGAAGCCCCTATTTTTGGGTAGTTTCCGTTCAAACGCCCATATCTTGGGCTACAGACCTCTGATCAACGCACCGTTAGTTGCAATGCGATCCTTGGATCAAGACGGTCGTTTCGGTATATTACACTTAAGGTTTTGGAGAACTTTGGGTATGGTCGAGTTGGTTCGAACACGAGATCAACCGGGCTCTCGGAGCGGAAACACATATAACTTGAGCTCCGGACGTCCGATTGACGTGTCGTCGACTTTGTTGGATTCCTCTTGATGAGACAGAACTTTTGGCATACTTCTCCTTAGTTTTGGTTGCAGTTGGAAAGTGGACGGGTTGGATTGTACCCGAAATCCAACTGGGCCCCTGGAACGGAAAAGCTGATAACTTTCAGACTGGACGTCCGTTTGACGAACCGTCAGCGGCGTTGGTGATAAGGTTGAGAAACGGTTCCTATGAGTATACCCTATGAGAGTTCGAGGTACAGTTGAGATACGGCCGGGTTGGTTCGCACACGAAACCAACCGAGCCCCGGGGACGAAAATGCTAATAACTCACAGACCGGGCGTCCGATTGACGCGCCGTCTGTTGCGTTCAGACCCCTATGACGAGGAGGTCCTTTGAGATACTTCTTCGTGGGAATTTGAGATACTTGAAGTATCGACCTGTAGCTCTTGGAGCGGACCCTCCCGGAGACGAGCGTTCGGAGTACGGAGACCGTGTAGCCGGCTGAGACCTGACAACTGCTTGACCGACTCGACTTGGAGTGAGTCGATTAGCCCAGTGGATGGAGCACTACTTTGTTTGCGTGCAGAACCATGGTGGACGGAGCACTACTGTGTGACAGTGCAGACCTGCGGTTCTCATCCGGAGAGTACATCTGCAGGCTATTAGGGGGTGTGCACTACTGTGTTTGGGTGGCATACCCCGACGGGAAGCACTACTGTGTTTGGGTGGCTGGCCCGCGGTACTCGACAGGAGGAGTACCTCAGCAGTCTTAGGTTAGTGAGCAGTACCTCAGAGTCGTGACAAGACCACTGTACACTCCAGAGACGGGGCTTTTCAGCAGTTACAGTTTCGATAATGAAAATCCTAGTTTGAGCTGAGTCTATGATCTTTGTGTTTACCTCATGATTGAGCTGAGTCTATGATCTTTGTGTTTACCTCATGATTGAGATGAGTCACTTGATAACTTAGGTTTATGTATGAGCATATACTTGGGTAGTGGTTATCCGTTGATTTCATAATCTCTGTGTTTCCTCATGATTGAGATGAGTTACTTGATAACTTATGTATAAGTATGAGCTTATACCTAAGTAAAAGTTATCTGTTGAGATCCTTCTTTGTGGTTATCCTTGTTGGATTTAGTGAGACCTTGAGGGTCTCAGGGTCCCTACTGAGTATCATATACTCACTCCTGCACGGGCTATGCCCGCACCTCATTGTGTTGGTTGTAGACGACAGACAGCGCTGACAGAGGCCGAGTGTTCGAGGACTGGACGGTACCCGGAGGTGGATCCCACGACGAGTCAGTATCCGGAGGTGGAATTCATGGCGAGATGACACTCGGAGGATATTGACGGGCGAGAGCGTTGTGGAGGCTATCTGTACCTACCCTTCAGGTAGGATCCGTGGTGGATGATCCAGGAGCGACACTATCTGTACCTACCCTTCAGGTAGGATCCGAGGAGGACGACCCAGGAGCTGCTTCCTTTCTTCCAGCTGTTTGTCTTTTTCTGTTTTACTTTCGTTCAGTTGTAGTTGTACTTTCAGTTGGGTTTGTATTCTGGCCCATTTACTTTTCAGCACTTTTTTTTTGTACTTAGTGTTTTACTTCCGCTTGTACTCTGTGGTGTTTTGTTTACTTTTATAAAGGCAATACCTTCCCAGTTATCGGGATTTACGCCTTTGGTGCTAGTCGCCAGCCCCTGCCATATGGAAGGTGGGCTTGGGGTAGTCACGACACAGGCCCCGAGGATGGGTCGTGACAAATTGGTATCAGAGGAGATCAGTTCTACCATAGAACTCAGGACTCTGATCTTTTTCTATGTGAATCAATAATGTTAAGGGTGCCGAGTGTGGTCTTCAGTTCAGGGAGTCCAGTGTTGGTGCGACGACCGACGTATCCATACACCAGGACCCTGACTACTGATTTTCGACTTTGTACATGAAAACACTGATTGCGTGTGTGTTTCCAAAAGTTTTAAAGTCAGCTCAAACCAGGTCATCTCACCAGGTATAAATCGTTGACCGTGTCACATCTGTTCAGGATGTCTCCACACAGACAGTCAGTTGGAGTTCCGAGAGAGTACTCGATGACGACCCACCGAGCGGCGACACTCCGGTGCGGGTCCCTTTTTCTATGTTGGCACCCTCGGGTGGTGTACCAGTAGCAGCACCACCTGTTGGGAAGAAGATGCCACCAGCCTTACTAACGAACTGTGCACGCGAGCAGAGCGCGTTGCACGAGTTCCAGCAGCAGCGGCCTCCGAGGTTACGAGGCAAGGCAGATTCCGAGACAGCAGAGGACTGGCTGGAGGCGATTTCTAGAGTTTTCCGCCTAGCTGAGACATCAGTAGAGTGGATGGTGGACTTGGCTACTAGTGTTTTCCAGTGAGTGAACATGAGGATGGTCCGCATAGCGATGAGGCTTCAGTACGTGGACCGATGCCTGAGATAGTGCCTTCGGGTAGTGTATCAGCTATACATCACTACCTGTTGGTCTACAGTTACAACCGGCGGTACCGGTAGGTGACACATGTAGGCTTACTTCCTTACACGTGTTCTAACATCAGATACCATCAAGTTCCGAGGCGAGTCCAACTCACAGGCGGCTGAGGACTAGCTTGAGGAGGTGGCTGAAAGTTTTCTTGATCTTATACATCTTCGGCAGGACGACGAGTCGGAAGCTGAGTATTCATCGAGGCGTACCGAACATTCCGGGTACTCAATGAATACGATTCGATCAGTGCTATAGAGCTCGGACCTTTGAGCAAGGTGTGTATAAAGGATATCCGATTAAGCACTCCTTTCTCTACGCATTCCTACTTATGTTAGGGTGCTAGAAAGAACCCTTGTGGTTGAGAATTCTTTTGCTGAATGGATGCAGTCAGTGAAGGATAGCAGTGTGAAAGCTGGAAACTGGCGTCAGTCTCGGAGACTTGGGCGTGCGAATGTTTCAAAAAGAGGAAATTTTAAGGACATATGAATCCGAAGAGTAGCAGACGTGGAGGCAGAGCTAGGAGAGCAACATGAGGTGGTGTACATATCAACATGTTACAACCACCCGCCTTTGTTGTACCCTCCAGGCTCAGGGAGCTGGAGGGTAGGGAAAGAGAGTAGCTGCATGCGGTCAAGGAGAGTGACTCAATGGCTCTAAGAATGATTTGAGGGACAGTCTGTGTCCACTACAAGCTGCCGTAGTAACAGATGTTGATACGAATCATTCCTTCCTTCCACGAATCTTGTCCCAGACCTAGAGTTTCCGGTTAAGCCGTTGACTTGACCCTCACGTCTGGAGATACCTTGGGAGGAGACTCGATAATTACACTTACGCCGACAGTGTGATCTGACCCACGAGACGAGAGTTTCGGTTGGAATCTCTTGGTGGCAGCGTCGAGGCCTTACGACATTGGTCTGAGTATGGATTGGATCCACAGTTCATACACGGATTGACTGTATTAGGCAAAAAGGTTGTGGTTTATCTACAACGTTGGGATGGGGTTTTTCTTGGTCGGCGAAAAGGAAAACCCAGACTGCACAGGATGTAATCATGCATAAGAGGGTGCATTCGATCACTCAGGAGATGGCCAAACTTACTTTTGTGCCAAAATTCTCCAGAGTTGCAGCACCACTTCCAGCAGAGCTTTTAGGAGCTGGGTTGATCAGTGCACCCAGCTTGTGGGCGTTGGTTACATAGTTCACTACGACGCATTAGGGACCAGACTTGGGTGTGTCCTGATGTAGGACTGGGCAGTGATCGCCTATGGATCACGACAGATGAGACTGTACAGAGCTGACAGGAAGCCTCTAGAGTTCAAGGATGGCGACCACGTTTTCTTACGAGTCTCACCTCGACGAGGTCTATGGTGATGTGGCCGAGGCGACAAGTAATCTCCGAGGTTCAGCGAACCTTTTCAGGTCCTCAGTAGGGTACGTGAGGTGGTTTACCGCTTGACACATCCACCTCAGTTGCACCAGGTGCACGATGACTTACACGTATCTCAACTAAGGAGATACGTGCATGATCCTTCGCTTATCATCGACCATGGGGAACTGGACTTTGGCGATGGGGTGAATTTTAAGGGGTTTTAGTAGAGGTTGAGGATCGACAGGAGAGGATCCTACGAGGACAGTCGATTCCTTGGGTGCGTTTTCACTGGCAGTACGAGAACCTCCAGGTGAGCATATGGGAGCGGAAGGCTCAGGTGCGTGCTCAGTACCGCTTTTGTATCCCTAGTTTGTGTTAAACCTTTACGAGTACGTAAATACCTGAGGTGGGAGTAATGTAAAGACCCGTAAAATTCAATGGAATTTTTTTCTTAATTTTCTTTGGAATTTTACAAAAACGCAGTTTTTGACGGCGCCTGATTCTGAGGCCCGGTGTGCCCGGAATCAATTTCTGAAGTTGAGCTCGGGTACGTTCAGTGAACGAACGAGCGAGTTTTTCTAACTTTTAAACCGGTGCTCGGAATTGAAATCCGAGGGCACCGATGAACTCGCAGCACCGGTAATTGTTTAAGAAGACCTTTTCCGAAGGTGCGTTTTCTCGGGAGGAGTTGTTTAAAATTTGAGGTGTAAGTGAAGAATAAATAAATTTGTAATCCAATTTTATTTTTCTTCTAAGTAGTTTTATCCTTTGTGTGGAAGTTGGGTTGGTAACTACCCGTGGGAGAATAAATGAGAGGTGGGGCTCACATGAGCCCCCACCTTTTCACATTCCCCATAACCCCTTGAAACTCCTCTTAATGTGAGACCACTCACCTCCCCCTCTCTCCTCATTATTCAGGCCAACTCACTTTATTAATTTAAGTGGTTTGAGTTTTGAATTTTCGAGTCTTTGTTGTGTGAATAAAAATAATAGCATGGGATATTATTTTATTTTTGGGGGAGCTTTTGGTGTGTTGGGAAAAACTTTGGGGGTAAGCTCTTGAGTTTTTGAAGAACATCGACTCTCCGACGAAGAACGACCTTCCGACTCGGCGAAGAACGCTCCACGCTTCTCCAATCCTTATCTTTCTCCACGTCAAGGGACGAGACTCAACCGCGGGAAACTCACCAACAATGACGGTTCTTTTCCGGTGTTGACGGAGCGACATCGCTTTCCGCGTCTTCGACGAACGGACCATTTCCAAGGTAGGGGGATTATTTTGAGAATGGTATTATTCCCTTGGTTGTTCCTTCTAAAACAAAGAACCCGGATCAACTCATCATTAAGTTGATCCGCGAATGTTTTATTTTGCGGGTTGGAAATATTGGTATGATTATTTTTAATTAAGAGGTTGTAGGGGAATCTCTTTGGTATTCTCTTTATCTTTGAGAAAAGAACGACGAGCGCGGACCAACCATTTCTAGGTTGATCCGCGGATCATTCGTTCATGCGAGTTGATGTTGGGGTTAATTGTTTCCTTTGCCGTACGTCGACTTCTTTTTGTTGGCCGCTTGCTATCATTATAACGGGAGGAGGTCGGACCGCACAAACACGACCGACCCTCCTCCCCCTTGTTGTTGATTATGTTGCGGCACGAACGAAGGCGGCGCGGTGCAACGACACCGTGCGGAAACATGGAGAATTACGGCAAGGATGCGCGGCATCGTTGCGCCGCACCGTTGAGACCGAACGAAACCGCGGTCGGAGTCGGGGCCGCAGAAGCGATTCGAAGACTCCGCTGGTTGAACGTTGTGCGCGGATTGAAGGGTGACGACAAACGGGGCCGCAAAGTCTTTTTGAAGTCTCTGCAGTGAAGGTCGGGTCCCGGGAGGACCATTGGCGAAGGCGGCGAGCAAAACGGACCACCGGAGCGCGTCCGGTGGTCCGCGGAAGGCGGCGGCGGCGGCGCGCCGCCGAAACAGGAACCGCCGCGGCTGAGCCGCGGCGGCGGGCCGAACCGGAACAGCTTAGCCGTTCCGGAGGCCAAGCGGCGCGACTTTAAGCCGCGCCGGTTCATCATCCGTGGGCGGTTGTAACCCCCCCCCCCCCCCCCCCGCGCCCTTTTGGGCCGGACCCGGACCCGGGTCGGACCGGGCCTGAACCCCCTATTTTCGGGTAGTTTCCGTTCAAATGCTCATATCTTGGGATACGGACCTCCGATCGATGCACGGTCAGTTGCGATGCGATCCTTGGACCGATACGGTCGTTTCGGTATATTACACTCAAGGTTTCAGAGAACTTTGGGTATGACCGAGTTGGTTCGAACACGAGACCAACTGGGCCCTCGGAACGGAAAGGCTTATAACTTGAGCTCCGAACGTCCGATTGACGTGCCGTCGACTTTGTTGGATTCCTCTTGATGAGACAGAACTTTTGGCATACTTCGCCTGAGTTTTGGTTGTAGTTGGAAAGTGGCCGGGTTGGATTGTACCTGAAATCCAACCGGGCCCCTGGAACGGAAAAGCTGATAACTTTCAGACTGGACGTTTGTTTGACGAACCGTCAGCGGCGTTGGTGATCACGTTGAGAAACAGTCCGTATGAGTATACCCTATGAGAGTTCGGGGTACAGTTGAGATACGGCCGGGTTGGTTTGCACACAAAACCAACCGGGCCCCGGGGACGAAAAAGCTAATAACTCACAGACCGGGCGTCCGATTGACGCGCTGTCTGTTGCGTTGATGTAAAGACCCGTAAAATTCAAGGGAATTTTTTTCTTAATTTTCTTTGGAATTTTACAAGAGCGCGGTGTAGGGTCGGAAGAACACCCCAAGGAGGGAATGATGGGAGAGGGGGGTGAATTGCCTTTTAAAAAAATTGATTAACAAATTAAAAATCAAAGTAAAAGTGCAGCGGAAATAAAGAGGCAATCACACAAGAAATTGATAACGGAGTTCGGCCAAAACCCGGCCTACGTCTCCGCTCCCAACTCAACCGTTGAGAGATTCCTACCGCTTGCTTTTAAATGGTTATAGCAAGAAACCCACTAGGCTTTGAGGTAGCACTAGGACCTATTACAGCTTGCTTTTTGTGGTTTAGCAAGAACCCAATGCTTTTAATGGTTAAGCAATAACCCACTAGTCTTTTTACGGGTGAAGACTAGCTCACCGATCTCAAGCCTTTTTACAAGGTAAGGCTTGACAACCTCTTCACACCTTAGTGGTGGTGTGAGAACCCAAAGAAGGGGAGGTTGAGAAAAGGGTTGGGGTTTGTAGGCACAAACCCAATTTTAAGCTCAAAATAAATATACAATAAAAACCGTAATTAGGAGAAGCCTTGGGCGCCTTTGAATGATTGGAGATGCTGAAGGCCGCTTCCAAGCTTCTTTTGAGGAGCTCCTTGGATGTGGAATTGGATGGAGCTAGGAGGGTTCCTTTGAGGAAGTCCGCCGGAGGTACGCCAAATGATCCAAAATATGTCCGGGCGCTTGGTATGTGATCCTTATAGGTTCCGGGGCTTCCTTGGCCTTTATTTATAGGCATGGAACCCATTGGGGGCCTTCGGAGCCGTTGGAGAAGTCCTCGGAGCCGTTGGGAGCCAAGTGGACAGGCTGGTCAACAGCCCAACGGCTAGTTTGACTGTGTCCACCGGCTGGCCGGTGCAGGGCCACCGGCTGGCCGGTGCCTTGACAGTGGCTGAGAATTCTGGTCCAGCCTCCACCGGCCGACCGGTGCCAGAGCCACCGGCTGGCCGGTGGTGAGGCAGTAGCAAACCCTGTTCATTCTGGGTGCCACCGGCTGGCCGGTTCTTGGCCACCGGTTGGCCGGTGTGGAGGCAGTGGCTCTGCCTTCTTCCCAGGGTCCACCGGTCGACCGGTGGTGAAGCCACCGGTTGGCCGGTGGACTGATTTTCAGTCCACTTGATGTCCATTCTTGGGCAATCTTCTTGGCAACCTTGTGCCTATCATTCACAAACACTTAAAACAATATTAGACAAAGATGAGAGTGATTGTGATCATGAAAATTAAACCTTGAGGGGTTCGAGAGGTACAACAATCTCCCCCTATTTTGATGATCACAATCACCGAAACAAACAATGAAAAATACTAAAATTGAAAGGAAATGCTTAAGCATGATGAAAAGGATTCTCCCCCAATCAATCAAGAAATTTCTCCCCCTTTGTGATTATCAAAATAGAGTGGGGCATATAACTTGATTGAGGGAAACGATGAAAAACGAGATTTTAAAACAATTGAAAATGATACTAATTGTTGGAAATTTTGAAATGAAAAATTGAATTGAAAAATTTGAATAACAGTTTGAATTGAAAGTTTTGAATCAAAAACCAATTGAAATTCGAAATTTGAAACCAAAAGTTGAAATTGAAAGTTTGAATCGAATATTTTGAAATTACAAAAAAGCTTAAAAGATCCTAACTCCCCCTAAATAAAAACAAAAAGTCACCGGGGAGAGGGATTTTGGAAAGAGATGATTTTAGGCCCGGAGAGACTCGCCAAAAGGGATTTTTCAATCCAAATTTGTTTCATGGCGGGTCTTCTCCTATAAAATTCATCGGAATAGAAAATCGATTTGGGTTGGCCGTACCGGGCGTTTTTACAATTACATTCATAAATGAGATGCCCAGGTTTTTTGCAATAGTTACAAAATTTAAAGCAAGAGCTCCCCCTTACAAAAACAGTGGGTGCATGGGAGGAGGAGGCTTGGTTGGTATAGCCAAGTCCATTGGTGGTTCGGGAAACCCTTTGTGAACCAAGCAAATTGTTCAAATTTTGTTCACCTTGGGTGAACTTGGCTAGGGTCTCTCTAAGGTCTTTGATGGTTGATTCCATGGAATCAACATTTGGAAAATTTTGGATTTTAAGGGTGAGTTCCTCCTTCTCTTTGAGAAGTTGTTCTTTTTCGGAGGAAAGCTTTTTGAAAGACTTTTTTAAAGCAACGAATTTTGAAGAAAGCTCATGAAAACCATTTTCAAGTTGGTCTCTAGCATGTTGGAGTTCTTCATACGACAAATGATTGAAAGAATTTGAAGAACAAGAGGAGGAGTCGGAAGATGTTACCTCATGGAATGCCATTAGGCATCTTGTACCTTGGTCGCTCGAGGAGGAGGAGGAGGATGAGGAGGTGTCACTCCATGTGGCCTTGAGGACCTTTTTCTTTCCTTTTTCGTTGGCCCGTTTTTTGTTGAGTGGGCAATCGGGCTTGTAATGGCCCTTTTCGCCGCACCCGTAGCATTTTTCCTTGGGCTCGGGTCTTGCGGTGGGTTCTTGCTTTCGATGCTTGCGGGATTTCTTCTTCTTGTGCTTCTTCATAAACTTGTGCATTTGGCGGGCGAGACTCTCCATTTCCGAGTCGCCGCTTGAAGATGAAGTAGATGAGGAAGATGAGGATGAGGAGGAGCTTACTTCTTTTTGTACCTTGAGGGCAATGTTCTTTGGAGTTTTGATAGGGGTGCCCTCCTTTTGTGCTTGCCTCCTCATGGTGATCTCGTACGTCATGAGAGATCCGATGAGCTCCTCTACCGGCATATTTTTGATGTCTTTTGCTTCTTGAATCGCCGTGACCTTCGGTGCCCATGAGCTCGGAAGGACCCATAGAATCTTCTTGACCATCGTCTCGGCTGAAACATCATCACCAAGGGACTTTCTCCCATTGCACACGTCAGTAAATCTAGTAAACATTTCAGAAATTGATTCATTTGGGTGCATTGAAAAAGACTCAAAATCTTGCCTATACATATCCAATCTAGTGTCTTTGACTTTATTAGTGCCCTCATGAGTAACCTCCAAAAGTTTCCAGATTTCATGTGCGGAGGTGCATGTGGAAACTCGATTGAACTCGTTTCGGTCAAGGCCGCAATGGAGAGCATTCATGGCTTTGCCATCAAGCTCGAAATTTCTAATGTCGGCTTGGGTCCATTTGGATTCGTCGGGGGAAGAGAGAGTGTAACCTTGCATGACTATTTTATAAATTGGATATCCTATGCTTCTAAGGAAAGTAGTCATGCGGGTTTTCCAATAATTATAGTCGGACCCATCAAAAAATGGAGCCCGACCCAAAGAGTAGCCTTCGGGGGCGAAAGGGGTTGATGCCATCTAAATGGATCTTAAATTTGAAACCGGGTTAGGGTATTACTCAAAGGTCCCTCTGATACCAAATGTAGGGTCGGAAGAACACCCCAAGGAGGGAATGATGGGAGAGGGGGGGTGAATTGCCTTTTAAAAAAATTGATTAACAAATTAAAAATCAAAGTAAAAGTGCAGCGGAAATAAAGAGGCAATCACACAAGAAATTGATAACGGAGTTCGGCCAAAACCCGGCCTACGTCTCCGCTCCCAACTCAACCGTTGAGAGATTCCTACCGCTTGCTTTTAAATGGTTATAGCAAGAAACCCACTAGGCTTTGAGGTAGCACTAGGACCTATTACAGCTTGCTTTTTGTGGTTTAGCAAGAACCCAATGCTTTTAATGGTTAAGCAATAACCCACTAGTCTTTTTACGGGTGAAGACTAGCTCACCGATCTCAAGCCTTTTTACAAGGTAAGGCTTGACAACCTCTTCACACCTTAGTGGTGGTGTGAGAACCCAAAGAAGGGGAGGTTGAGAAAAGGGTTGGGGTTTGTAGGCACAAACCCAATTTTAAGCTCAAAATAAATATACAATAAAAACCGTAATTAGGAGAAGCCTTGAGCGCCTTTGAATGATTGGAGATGCTGAAGGCCGCTTCCAAGCTTCTTTTGAGGAGCTCCTTGGATGTGGAATTGGATGGAGCTAGGAGGGTTCCTTTGAGGAAGTCCGCCGGAGGTACGCCAAATGATCCAAAATATGTCCGGGCGCTTGGTATGTGATCCTTATAGGTTCCGGGGCTTCCTTGGCCTTTATTTATAGGCATGGAACCCATTGGGGGCCTTCGGAGCCGTTGGAGAAGTCCTCGGAGCCGTTGGGAGCCAAGTGGACAGGCTGGTCAACAGCCCAACGGCTAGTTTGACTGTGTCCACCGGCTGGCCGGTGCAGGGCCACCGGCTGGCCGGTGCCTTGACAGTGGCTGAGAATTCTGGTCCAGCCTCCACCGGCCGACCGGTGGCAGAGCCACCGGCTGGCCGGTGGTGAGGCAGTAGCAAACCCTGTTCATTCTGGGTGCCACCGGCTGGCCGGTGCTTGGCCACCGGTTGGCCGGTGTGGAGGCAGTGGCTCTGCCTTCTTCCCAGGGTCCACCGGTCGACCGGTGGTGAAGCCACCGGTTGGCCGGTGGACTGATTTTCAGTCCACTTGATGTCCATTCTTGGGCAATCTTCTTGGCAACCTTGTGCCTATCATTCACAAACACTTAAAACAATATTAGACAAAGATGAGAGTGATTGTGATCATGAAAATTAAACCTTGAGGGGTTCGAGAGGTACAACACGCGGTTTCAGACGGCACCTGATTCCGAGGCCCGGTGTGCCCGAAATCAATTTCCGAAGTTTGGCTCGGGTACATTCAGTGAACGAACGAGCGGGAATTTCTAACTTTTGATCCGGTGCTCGGATTTGAAATCCGAGGGCACCGATGAACTCGCAACGCCGATATTCGCTTAAGGAGACCTTTTCCGAGGTTGCGTTTATTTCGGGTTGAGAGTTAGTTTTTGGGAGTTTAGAATAAGTTAAATAAAAATTGTGGATTACAAATTTTTATTTAAACTTGTTGGTTAACTTCTCTCAAAGGAAGTTAGGGGTGGGACCCACACCCACTTAACCTCCCTTGAGAGGATTAAGTGTGGTGGGGCCCACACGAACCCTAAACTTTTCATCTTCTCTCAAACTCCCTTAACCCCTCTTTAAATGACATGACAAATTGTTATTTAATTTTGGAGTTATCCTTTTTGAATTTCAAACCTTTGAAATTCATTTTGTTAAGTTTGTGAATAAAATAAGTCTCTATCTTATTTTATTTGGTTAGTATTGTTTAGCCATCTTGAGAGCTTTTGAGAGCTTTTCCTTCTTCTTCAAGCTTTGACGAAGAATGCTCAAGCCTTGACGAAGAACGCTCAAGCTCCGATGAAGAACGCCGCTCCTCTCTTCTTCGTCTTCCGTGTCAACGAAAGGGAACGCCGCTTCCTCCTCGGACTTCCTTCGTCGGCATACGAAGATTCGCCAACGACGTACCTCTTCGGACGTACCTCTTCATCATCGGATTTGACGAACGACTACCGCGACGCCAGACCTCCGCAACGTTGTCTTCCGTGGGTTGTTGTCAATCTTCGGACTTGAACCCAAGGTAGGGGTTGTTGTTATTTGTTTATTTATTTATTCTTGTTCGAGGTTCGAGATGCTCGCTTTACTTCCCGACTTTGGAAGGGGTTACAGGAGGCGTTCGGGACGCAGCTACGTCTGAGCACAGCCTTTCACCCTCAGACGGATGGTCAGACGGAGAGGACCATTCAGACTCTCGAGGACATGCTCCGCGCATGTGTCCTCGACTTTGGTCGTAGCTGGGAGGACCACCTACCCTTGGTGGAGTTTGCGTACAACAACAGCTACCACTCCACCATCGGGATGGCACCTTACGAGGCGTTGTACGGCCGACCTTGTAGATCTCCTTTGTGCTGGACAGACCCTGGGGAGTCAGCACTAGTGGGACCGGAGATGGTCCAGGCCACGACAGAGAAGGTCCAGGTCATCCAGGAGCGGATGAGGACAGCTCAGAGCCGGCAGAAGTCATATGCTGACAGGAGGCGGAGGCCACTGGAGTTCGAGGATGGCGACCACGTCTTCTTGCGGGTCTCACCTCGACGTGGTATTCGGAGATTTGGCCGAGGCGGCAAGTTATCTCCGCGCTTCATCGGACCCTTCCAGGTCCTCAGCAGGGTTGGTGAGGTGGCTTATCGCCTGGCTCTGCCACCTCAGTTGCACCGGGTGCACGACGTCTTCCACGTATCTCAGCTGAGGAGATACGTGCACGACCCGACGCACATCATTGACCATGGGGAGCTTGACGTTGACGATGTGGCGACTTTTACGGAGGTTCCGGTGGAGATAGAGGATCGACAGGAGCGGGTCCTGCGTGGGCGATCGATTCCTCTTGTGCGCATCAGATGGAAGCACGGGAACCTCCGGGAGAGCACATGGGAGCGAGAGGCTCAGATGCGTGCTCAGTACCCTCATTTGTTTCCCTAGTTTTTGATGTATCTTTACGGGGACGTAAATCCCTGAGGTGAGAGTAATGTAAAGACCCGTAAAATTCAAGGGAATTTTTTTCTTAATTTTCTTTGTAATTTTACAAGAGCGCGGTTTCATACGACACCTGATTCCGAGGCCCGGTGTGCCCGGAATCAATTTCCGAAGTTTGGCTTGGGTACGTTCAGTGAACGAACGAGCGGGAATTTCTAACTTTTGATCCGGCGCTCGGAATTGAAATCTGAGGGCACCGATGAACTCGCAGCGCCGATATTCTCTTAAGGAGACCTTTTCCGAGGTTGCGTTTATTTCGGGTTGAGAGTTAGTTTTTGGGAGTTTAGAATAAGTTAAATAAAAATTGTGGATTACAAATTTTTATTTAAACTTGTTGGTTAACTTCTCTCAAAGGAAGTTAGGGGTGGGACCCACACCCACTTAACCTCCCTTGAGAGGATTAAGTGTGGTGGGGCCCACACAAACCCTAAACTTTTCATCTTCTCTCAAACTCCCTTAACCCCTCTTTAAATGACATGACAAATTGTTATTTAATTTTGGAGTTATCCTTTTTGAATTTCAAACCTTTGAAATTCATTTTGTTAAGTTTGTGAATAAAATAAGTCTCTATCTTATTTTATTTGGTTAGTATTGTTTAGCCATCTTGAGAGCTTTTGAGAGCTTTTCCTTCTTCTTCAAGCTTTGACGAAGAACGCTCAAGCCTTGACGAAGAACGCTCAAGCTCCGACGAAGAACGCCGCTCCTCTCTTCTTCGTCTTCCGTGTCAACGAAAGGGAACACCGCTTCCTCCTCGGACTTCCTTCGTCGGCATACGAAGATTCGCCAACGACGTACCTCTTCGGACGTACCTCTTTGTCATCGGATTTGACGAACGACTACCGCGACGCCAGACCTCCGCAACGTTGTCTTCCGCGGGTCGTTGTCAATCTTCGGACTTGAACCCAAGGTAGGGGTTGTTGTTATTTGTTTATTTATTTATTCTTATTCGTGGTTCTAGCATGACTAACGTGAGGATATTGGATATTTAAATATGTGTTATTGTTTAACGTGAGGGGGGCCGGACCGCATGAACACGGCCGAACCCCCTCCTTTGTTCTTGATAATTTATCCTGCGGTTGAAACAAGATGGCGTGGTGCCGTCGCACCACGCGGATATCTGCACGATTATATTGCGCGGCGCCGTCGCGCCGTGCCGTGGAAGGATCATCAAGAATGCGACGCCGTCGCGCCGCGTCGAAGGGAATCAAAGGCGCGGCGGAGGGGCGCGGTGCCGTCGCACCGCGCCGGACGACGAACACCGCGGCCGGTTCCGGGCCGCGGCGAGACGGGAAGACCGGCGGCACGCCGGGCCGCCGGCGTCGGAAACCGGAAGGGGACCGGCTTTCCGGTCCCGTTGGAGAAAGACCGGCCGGCCAGGTGGCCGGCCGGAAGGTCAAAGACCGGGGGAATAAATTCCCCCGGTCAACTCTCAAAAGCCCCCCCCATTTATTGGGGGGGGGGGGGTTTAATTGAGGGGGGGGGGGGGGGGGCAGGCGGCCCCCCGGTTCTCCTCAAGCAGGCCCCCACAAGGGGGGGCCGGTTCTCCAAATGGCGCGGCTAAAAGCCGCACCGCCACTTGCTGGAAGCGGGGGCTTAGCCCCCGCGCATGACCCTAGCGGCGCCAGGCCGCGCCGCCGCCGGCCGGGCCGCACCGCCGCGCCGGACCGCGCCGCCGCGCCGGTCCGCCGCCGGCCGGGCTGGGTCGGGCCGACCCTGGGGGGGGGGGGGGGGGGTCGGGCCGGGTCGGCCCGGACCCGGACCCGGACCCCCCGTTTTCGAGACGGATTCGGTCTTTTGGCCATAACTTGAGCCACGGACCTCCGATTGACGAACCGTCTGCGGAAACGCGATCCTTGGATCGAGACGGTCATTTCAGTATATCGCACTTAAAGTTTCGGAATACTTTGAGTTCGGCCGGGTTGGTTCGTTCACGAAACCAACCGGGCCTTCGGAGCGGAAACGCTCATATCTTGAGCTACGAACGTCCGATTGACGTACCGTCAGCTTTGTTGTGTTCCTATTAGTGAGACAGATCTTTTGGCATACTCCGCCCGAGGTTTGGACGCAGGTGGAGTACGGTCGGGTTGGTTTTGCCTTAAAAACCAACCGGGCCCCGGGGACGAAAATGCCAATAACTCTCAGACCGGGCGTCCGATCGACGCGCCGTCTGTTGCGTTGAGTTCCTGTTGACGATACGGAACTTTTGGATACATCAACTCTGGACTTTGTGACAGTTGATGTATCAGCCTCTCGGCTCGTGGAGCGGATCCTCCTGTACGAGCTTGCTGTGTGCGGGAACCCTAGTGCTGGCTGCGACTGTGACTGCTACTACTGCTACTACTGCTACTGTGACTGCGACGACGACAGTACAGAGATCCTGTGTGGATTCGACGACGACGACTACAGCACTCAGCGATCCTACGTGGATCAGTGCTACAGGTCCTGTGTGGGCCCGATCCTGTGTGGGTCCGATCCTGTGTGGGTCCGATCCTGTGTGGGTCTTTGCGCTCAGCGGTCCTATGTGAACCAGCGCCTACAGGTCCTACGTGGGCCCGATCCTGTGTGGGTCTTTTGCGGGGGTTAGTTACCTATCGATCCTTCGTGGGTCCGACGATTTAGATGGATCAGAGATCATCTTTATCGTCTTTTGAAGAAGTATACCTGTGTGAGCTGAATCCTGTTGCTTTCCTGTGTGGATTGTGTTGTGCTATCCTGTGTCGATTACGTTTTGCTTTCCTGTGTGGAATACGTTTACTTTCCTGTGTGGACTGAGTTATACTTGGGCTCGGAGGTTGGAGCGTATTTGAAATTGATGACTTAGGTATATGTATGGGCATATACCTAAGCAGTGTCGGTCCAAGGATCGCGTTTCCGCAGACGGTTCGTCAATCGGAGGTCCGTGGCTCAAGTTATGGCCAAAAGACCGAATCCGTCTCGAAAACGGGGGGTCCGGGTCCCGGCCGACCCGGCCCGGCCGGCGGAAACCGGAAGGGGACCGGCTTGCCGGTCCCGTTGGAGAACGACCGGCCGGCCAGGTGGCCGGCCGGAAGGTCAAAGACCGGGGGAATAAATTCTCCCGGTCAACTCTCAAAAGCCCCCCCATTTATTGGGGGGGGGGGGGTTAATTGAGGGGGGGGGGGGCAGGCGGCCCCCCGGTTCTCCTCAAGCAGGCCCCCATGAGGGGGGCCGGTTCTCCAAATGGCGCGGCTAAAAGCCGCGCCACCACTTGCTGGAAGCGGGGGCTTAGCCCCCGCGCGTGACCCTAGCGGCGCCAGGCCGCGCCGCCGCCGGCCGGGCCGCGCCGGACCCGGGTCGGGTCGCCCGGTTCGGGCCGACCCAGGGGGGTGGGGGTCGGGCCGGGTCGGCCCGGACCCGGACCCCCCGTTTTCGAGATGGATTCGGTCTTTTGGCCATAACTTGAGCCACGGACCTCCGATTGACGAACCGTCTACGGAAACGCGATCCTTGGATCGAGACGGTCATTTCGGTATATCGCACTCAAAGTTTCGGAATACTTTGAGTTCGGCCGGGTTGGTTAATTCACGAAACCAACCGGGCCTTCGGAGCGGAAACGCTCATATCTTGAGCTACGGACGTACGATTGACGTGCCGTCAGCTTTGTTGTGTTCCTCTTAGTGAGACGAATCTTTTGGCATACTCCGACCAAGGTTTGGACGTAGGTGGAGTACGGTCGGGT
This sequence comes from Viscum album, assembly GCA_963277665.1. Taxonomy (NCBI): domain Eukaryota; kingdom Viridiplantae; phylum Streptophyta; class Magnoliopsida; order Santalales; family Viscaceae; genus Viscum; species Viscum album. The sequence continues at coordinate 1,526,671,170 of OY728120.1, read as the reverse complement.
TGGTTTTGCCTTAAAAACCAACCGGGCCCCGGGGACGAAAATGCCAATAACTCTCAGACCGGGCGTCCGATCGACGCGCCGTCTGTTGCGTTGAGTTCCTGTTGACGATACAGAACTTTTGGATACATCAACTCTGGACTTTGTGACAGTTGATGTATCAGCCTCTCGGCTCGTGGAGCGGATCCTCCTGTACGAGCTTGCTGTGTGCGGGAACCCTAGTGCTGGCTGCGACTGTGACTGCTACTACTACTACTACTGCTACTGTGACTGCGACGACGACAGTACAGAGATCCTGTGTGGATTCGACGACGACGACTACAGCACTCTGCGATCCTACGTGGATCAGTGCTACAGGTCCTGTGTGGGCCCGATCCTGTGTGGGTCCGATCCTGTGTGGGTCTTTGCGCTCAGCGGTCCTGTGTGAACCAGTGCCTATAGGTCCTACGTGGGCCCGATCCTGTGTGGGTCTTTTGCGGGGGTTAGTTACCTATCGATCCTTCGTGAGTCCGACGACTTAGATGGATCAGAGATCATCTTTATCGTCTTTTGAAGAAGTATACCTGTGTGAGCTGAATCCTGTTGCTTTCCTGTGTGGATTGTGTTGTGCTATCCTGTGTGGATTACGTTTTGCTTTCCTGTGTGGAATACGTTTACTTTCCTGTGTGGACTGAGTTGTACTTGGGCTCGGAGGTTGGAGCGTATTTGAAATTGATGACTTAGGTATAAGTATGGGCATATACCTAAGCAGTGTCGGTTGTTACTTCGTGATTGTTCCTTTCTTCGTGGTTTATCCTTTGTGGATTTGAGAGACCTTCAGGGGTCTCGGGGTCTCCACTGAGTAGCTTATACTCACCCCTGCACGGGCTTTGCCCGCACTACGTTGTGTTGGTTGCAGACGACGGACATCATTGACCTTAGCTGAGGCTTGTAGAGCGGGACGGTACCCGGAGGTGGACCACTGGGCGGGACGTGCTCGGAGCGGACGGCGGGACCCGTGGAGCAGTGGAGCTATCTGTACCCACCCTTCAGGTGGGATTTCCAGTGGATAGCTCGGTGTAGCGGCTTTTACTTTTCAGTTTCTGTTTTCCCTTTAGAGTTGTACTTTACTTTCAGTTTAGGTTTGTATACTGGCCCATTTACTTTTCCGCACTTTCAGTTGTACTCTGCTTTTGCTTAGTGTTTACTTTCCGCTTGCTTACTCTGTGGTGTTGTTTGCTTTACAAAGGAAATGCCTTCCCTTTTTACCGGGATTTACGCCTTGGTGCTAGTCGCCAGCCCCTGGCCTATGGAAGGCGGGCTTGGGGTAGTCACGACACGGACCCCGAGGGCGGGTCGTGACAGTTGAGACCCCTCTGACGAGGTGGTCCTTTGAGATACTTCTTTGTGGGACTTTGAGATACTTGGAGTATCGACCTGTAGCTCGTGGAGCAGACCCTCCCAGAGACGAGCGTTCGGAGTACGGAGACCGTGTAGCCGGCTGAGACCTGACGACTGCTTGACCGACTCGACTTGGAGTGAGTCGACTAGTCCAGTGGATGGAGCACTACTTTGTTTGGGTGCAGAACCATGGCGGACGGAGCACTACTGTGTGACAGTGCAGACCCGCGGTACTCGTCCGGAGAGTACCTCTGCAGGCTATTTGGGGGTGTGCACTACTGTGTTTGGGTGGCATACCCCGGCGGGAAGCACTCCTGTGTTTGGGTGGCTGGCCCGTGATACTCGACAGGAGGAGTACCTCAGCAGTCTTAGGTTAGTGAGCATTACCTCAGAGTCGTGATAGGACCACTGTACACTCCAGAGATGGGGCTTTTCAGCAGTTATGGTTTCGATAATGAAAATCCTGGTTTGAGCTGAGTCTATGATCTTTTTGTTTACCTCATGATTGAGCTGAGTCTATGATCTTTGTGTTTACCTCATGATTGAGATGGGTCACTTGATAACTTAGGTTTATGTATGGTCATATACCTGGGTAGTGATTATCCGTTGATTTCATAATCTCTGTGTTTCCTCATGATTGAGATGGGTTACTTGATAACTTAGGTATAAGTATGGGCTTATACCTAAGTAAAGGTTATCTATTGAGATCCTTCTTTGTGGTTATCCTTAATGGATTTAGTGAGACCTTGAGGGTCTCGGGGTCCCTACTGAGTATCGTATACTCACCCCTACACGGGTTATGCCCGCACCTCGTTGTGTTGGTTGCAGACGATGGACATTGCTGACAGAGGCCGAGTGCTCGAGGACTGGACGGTACCCGGAGGTGGATCACACGACGAGTCAGTATCCGGAGGTGGAATTCACGGCGAGACGACATTCGGAGGAGGTTGACGGGCGAGAGCGTTGTGGAGGCTATCTGTACCTACCCTTCAGGTAGGATCCGTAGTGGACGATCTAGGAGCGGCACTATCTGTACCTACCCTTCAGGTAGGATCCGAAGAGGACGACTCAGGAGTTGCTTCCTTTCTTCCAGCTGTTTGTCTTTTTCTGTTTTACTTTCATTCAGTTGTAGCTGTACTTTCAGTTGGGTTTGTATTCTGGCCCATTTACTTTTCAACACTTTCTTTTCTACTTAGTGTTTTACTTCCGCTTGTACTCTGTGGTGTTTTGTTTACTTTTATAAAGGCAATGCCTTCCCAGTTATCGGGATTTACGCCTTTGGTTCTAGTCACCAGCCCCTGGCCTATGGAAGACGGGCTTGGGGTAGTCACGGCACAGGCCCCGAGGACCGGTCATGACAATATATCATACAGTCATTCGAACAAGCATGTATTTTCATGTATCTCAATCCCATCAGGCATAATATTTTCTTGGCCTTATAATGTGAATCTGGAAGATCGTTGTCTTTTAGAAGAATGTCTTTCAACAATTGTAGTAGCTCTGTAAAACTCCTGTCACTCCATCTATGTTTCGCCTTCAGGTTAATCAATCTTAATACCACTGATAAAACCGTAAAATCTGTAAAACCAGGATACACTGGTTTTCCAGCATCACCATATAGATGCTCAACTTTCGGTTCTATCTCAATTTGTTCTACTGCAATATCACAAATCATTTCTTCAATTTCATCGGAGTTACCATCTTGCAAATCATCATCATCAGTAGATCTAACATTCTGTCCAGTTTCACCATGCCAAATCCAAGGGCTATAACTCGGATTAAAACCATGACAAATCAAATGATCTTTGATCTCTCTACTTTTCAACTTCTTCATATTCAAACATTTCAGACATGGGAAGAAAAACATGTCGTTGCTTAAAACATTTCATTTAAAAAATTCCAAAATGGCATCAACCCTTCCTCATATTCATTACTCATTCGATGTGCCATAATCCAACTTCGAATCATTATTACCTATAACAAATATAAAAATTATACACCTTTTTAAGATAAGCCCATTTTATATTTATATGAAATATATCATAATTTGAATGTAATTTTTTTTTGAAATATAAAACAATTATATGTGTATTGGAAAAAGATTTGCATGGAAATAATTTTAAAAAGAAAATATAGTTAGATATAGGAGTTTTTTATATATATATGAAATATGATATAATTTGAAAGTAACACAATTTTGAAATATAATATAAGACATATATATGTGTATTTGAAAATTATAAAGATATGGTTTTTTAACAATAAAATATTTTCTTCATTTCATGTAATTTTGATAGTCACATATATGAGTTTTATCATTCTTATTTAGTTTTTTGTGTAAAATGATATTGTGTATGGTCAAAATTGATTTGAGTGGTAAGTTGATATTGTTAGGTTATGAACCACTTTTTGAAATGGATTTATATTAGATTCAAAGTAAAGGCCTTGAGAGGAACCTAGATTGTCTTGGGAAGGTGGTGCAAATAACTTATTCAAGGTATGTTGACAAGTTGTTTTGGGGGATACTTAGCTAATAATAAATAGTTAACGAATGCAGCGCTAAATAAATAAGCAACCATGAATCAACATACTATGTTATAATATATACTAGTAGTCAACATAAAATATGTATTACATACAACCTGACCATACAGGAAAAGAATTAAATAAACAAATGGCCCAACTCCTATAGGAAGACTGAGTACATATTCATCACAAACACCTAGGAGAATATAATTTTTTTTAAGCTGGAATAACCAAAAAAATTAATGTGTCATATAAAATGACAAGGGTGCTATGGTATATAACCAATGTCTCCATGATATCCATATGAGGATTTCATATTTAAATATGGAAGTAGCTAACCAAAGTAACATGAGCTTAATTCCCAATGATTTTAGATCAAGGATAAGAAAAATCGTGTCCAATAACAATAACATTAGGAAAGAATCCAAGATATTGAGATATTTTAAAAAAAGAAATCACAAAATGTAAATGTAGGGCATCCGTGAAAAATAACGAACGAAATCGAGGCGTGTGAGGCTTACTTGAGTGTTTCGAGTCGATTTGATAGATTCGGTGATAATAAAGATGATGAATGATGATGACAAAACGAGGTTAGAGGGCATGAGTTTGAAGAATCGCTTCTAGGTTTTCCGTGCGAGAGAGACAAGTCGCAGTACCCCGATCGAAAAATACACAATGACACAATACGGGGCTCGATAAATTTTTTAAATGATTTATCACGTCGGTTATTTAATAACCGATGTGACAAATAATTTTTTTATTACATTTATCATGTCAGTTATTATATAACCAATGTTATAAACACATTTTTATGTCGGTTATTTTATAATTTTTGTTATAAAGTGGATTTTTCACGTCGGTTATATAATAACCGATGTAAAAAATCAACACTCGGTATTTGTTACGTCGGTTATTTTATAATCGATGTAAAAAAAATCAAATATTGGAATTTTTTATATCGATTATAATATAACCGACGTGATAAATCAACTTTTACAGCTTTGCACGTCGATTATTTGTAACCGACATAAAAAATATTGATGTGGTAAATGTTTTCTGCACTAGTGTCCCCATGTAGGAGGACATGACCAGGCGCATGCCATGTACCAAAGTACATGAGCACGACCAGGGAGGATGGGCATGGACCCCAAGTGGCTTGGACACGTCGTGTAGTCCCTCTACATGCCATGTAGACCCACATGAGCTGTGAGTCGTGTACCAGTAGGGACATGACCAGGCAGAGAAGTAGGACCACATGCAGTGCACCCCTTGTTTCCTTTTGAGCAATCTCCAATCTCTCGTATCTTCTTCGTTTGGACTCAGATTTTGGCCTGCAAGTAGCATATCCCGAGTGTTTTTCCATGTAGAATGCAATGGTAGCCTCTATAGTGGCTTTTGAGATATGATGTGAGATGTTTCGAGTATGATGCTTATTTAGGCAGTGCTTGATGATGTCAGTGATTAGACAAGATCACCAGGGGTTATAGAGTGGAACCATCCAGCTGGGCTGGGTATGATTCCTCTACCTATCTATAAAGTGACATCCTCTTATGGGACAAACATGGGTCCTCTATCTACTTTTAGAGTGGCACTCTCCCACTGAGATAGGGTATGGGTCCTCTACCTAGTCACCGAGTGACACCCTCCTGCGGTATCAGGGTATGAGCCCTTTAATACGAGAGTGACACCCTCCATCTAGGTTGGGCATGAGTCCTCTATTTGATATCTGATCGACACCATCCTGTTGTACTAGGGCATGAGTTCTCGACTATTAGAGTGACACCCTCCAACTGGGCTGGGTATGAGTCCTCTGTCGATTACTTGAGTGGCACCCTCCTACGGAGTCAGGGAATGAGTCCTCAACCATCATAGTGGAACCCTCTAGCTGGGATGATCATGAGTCCTTTATCGACTATTATAGTGGTACCCTCCAGCCGAACCGGGCACGAGTCCTCTACCGAATACGTGAGTGGAACTGATAAAACAAAATTTTATTGAATATTTTATTGATAATAAATTAAATAATTTCTTTACATTGTGTTAAATATGTTAATTTATAAAATATTTGGGATTAGATTATTCATTTGAAAATTTGATGAAAATTTTAGTTTTTCCCTTTAAAATTCATTGTAGTATTCCAGACATAAATATTTTTATGTGAATTATTTGAACATGAAATTTTGTAAAATGCATATTTTTTTGTGAATTATTTGAACTTGAAATTTTGTGAAAGTGTTCCTCACTCAATTTTCTATAATTTTCATTTAGGACATCCAAGCTAGATCATGCATTTGATTGGACTAAATGGGCTATGAAGTTAAAGTTGGACTGAACTCGCCATATTGGACACCATTGCAGTATTTAGGTCATAACTTCTTTATCCCTGCTTGGATTTGGTCCAAATTTTGAGATAATCTCTAGAACCCAATTTCTCAAACATAATATTTCTAGATGAACAGTTGGTTCACGCGTTTTGGAGGTCAAACAATCGATGCAAGTTGACTTATAATATTTGACGGAATTTCCCCATTCACACTTGAAACCACTTGTAAACCACCTAGTCTACCCTCCATTCTATCAATATGTATTTTTATCATTTGGATGAGTTGAGATGTCCATTAGGAGATTGAAGGCACAGGAGAATTGGTTTCACTCCATTTCTCCAGGCATTTCAAGAGGGAGAGATCTTGAAGCTTGGATCCCTCCATCAAAGCCTTCTTCTTCTTCACTTTGTAATGTTTTTATTCTTACAATAAACTTCTTATTTCCTCTTATATTTCTTATATTTTCTTCTATTTTATTCTTATCTACTCATCCTCTTTGGGTTGGAAATCAAGAGTAGAAACATGATTGAGTTATACCCTTTCCACGACCTTTGTGAATGCAAAACGTTTCTACGATGACTACATCACCCATGGAAGAGTAGTTTTTTCTTAGCAATCAATCTACCTCTAACCTTCTTAATTTATTTATTTTGAATAAATGACCTACTATAATTCAATTAATATGATCTATAAATTGAGTTTTTAATTTAAAAGAAACTAAGCAAGAAATTGAACAATTAACACAAAACACGTGAGATCGATAATTGTGTAAATTGTGAGAGCACAATCTTATTTGATAAAACAAACCAAACATGATAAATTTATAGAGTTCAAGTATAATATCTAAACTCAATTCATCCTCATTTCTAGAGTGGATATGTTCCCTAATTTACCACTGATCACAAGCTATCCTTATCAATCAAAATTGGGTGCTACGATTGTACGTTCCGAAACTAGATTGAGTTTTAATTCATTTCATCTTTGTGGTAAAGTTAATTATCGTAGGGTTCGAAGGTTAATAAATTAGAGGATCATAATTAAGTGGAGATTAATCTAAATGATAATGATTAATAAGTGAGGAGGTATAGTTAGATTTATTAAATTTTCTAAAAAAAATATCTTCTCATTGCATTTTCTCAATCTCATTTAAAAAACAAAAAGGAAAAAAATACAATATTCTCCCAACATACATCTTCTAGTTTTATAAACTATAAACAAACCCTCATCCATATATGTAGCGTGTTTATTTTATTTTATTTTATTTTCAAAATACTTTTAATATGTTGTTTTAAATTACTTCCTTCTTTGAGAGACGACCTTGTTCAGCTACTCTACTGCACCTAAATAATGCGAAACAAAACATCATTTGAAATCACCCACGAAAGCGTCTTTAAGGTACCCTCCTGCAGAGTCAGGACATGGGTCCCTAGCTATCAGAGTGCCACCCTCCTGCTGGGCAGGGCATGAGTCCTATAACTATCTTCTGAGTGGAACCATCCTATTGTACAAGGGCATGAGTCCTCTATCTAGATATTGTGCCCCTCGACTGTGCGACATAATGACGAGGTGTGGCTTGACTTGGATGTTTTTTGTTGGATAGATGCACGAGATGTTGGACATCATTGATGGATTTCTAGAACTATTGACACTCTTTACTTGGGTTGGGCTATGAGATAGAAATATCTTTCTCTCATTTGAGTTTCTTTGGTTTGATCATATATATATATATATATATATTTATATCCACATTGTTGGATTTTATTACTCTCTATGGGTGGTGGAGACGTGACGTGTAGTCCATCTACATGACGTGTAGTCCATCTACATGACGTGTAGTCCATCTACCCGACGTGTAGTCCATCTACATGACGTGTTGAGATCCCTGTGGTTGGATGAGGTTCCTTTCTTTCTTTGGGTTGAGTTGTTTACTATCTATATTTTCTTATTATGTCTCTTACTTCTCCTCCTTCAGTTTTCGAGATGTCTTACTGGGTATGTATATACTCACTCCTGCATGGGCTATGCTGCACGTGTCGTGTCTTATATAGATGACGGATAGGTCGAAGGCAGTTATAGAGGAGCTTAGGGATACCTCAGTGCGTTGAACCGCGTACGGTGGTCGAAGCTTGGAGATTAGAAGTTGTGCTCTCTCGACACTTTTACTTTCTAGTTTTTTTAGGTCAGGACATCTTTCTGGTTGAGCATGTATTTTTCTCCTTTACTTTCAGTTTGCACTATAGTAATCTTGTACACCCTAGAAGTTTTGCATGTTTGGTTTATATTTTAGTTGTTTCATCTATTATTATTATTATTCCTCTGCACTTCTGCATTGAGATGGTCAAGTGAGTGCGTACAAGTATATTAGGTAAAGGCTTCCCCATGTTAGATATGTATTTTGGGGCTTGTTACCAGCCCCTGGCCTATGGAGGCAGGCTGTGGGTAGTTGTGGCTTGAGCCCCGTTGGGTCGGGTCATGATAGATTGGTATCAGAGATGGTTCGATCCTTGATACGGTGTTTGGAGTAGTCCCCTTATGAGGATTTGGTTAAGATTTATGGTAGCAGTGTCAAAGTGTCTCAAGTGCGGCTCTCAGGCTAAGGAACCCAGTGTTGGTGGAATACCAGACATATCCATTAATCAGGACCTTGAATACTTGTTTGTCAACTCGATATACTGAGACATTGGTTGCAGAGTTCAATGGAACATGCATCATATAGGACTGAGTCTTTGACTGTTCTTCTTGAGTCAACTCCCTATTATCTATATATATGCTCATTTTACCATGGTACATCTTGATTAAACTTTCAAGATACCTCTACGACGAAAGACATCCAAGTTACCAGTTTCAGATTGTTATGATAATCAGATGAGTGATTCAACCTTAGTTTTGGGTCCATCCCACGAGATCCTTCCTTCAGGTGGATAGGTAGAAACACCTCTATTTTCTGACCAACATATTGTACCAGCAGAGTAGGTTGAGGATGTGTGCAGGCTTAACACACTCTGCGATTTCCAATGCTAGAGGTTGCTGAGGTTCTGCAACGATCCAGATCCCCAAGCAGCAGAGGATTGGCTAGAGTTGGTGGTTCACATCTTCAGGCTTATTCGGACACCAACAGATCAGGTGGTTGTACTGACATCCATCCTTTTCCACAGAGTAGCTAGGTGCTGGTGGAGTCTTGTTACCCATATGCATGATGAGTCGACACTCTCATGAACTGACTTCCAATAACTATTTTTTGAAGGGTACTACCCCCCTGCTTTCACTCTGTTCGGATTTAGGAGCTTGTGGAGCTGAAATAGGGGGGTGACAGTGTTTGAGTGTGATACAAGGTTCACAGATCTTACGCGGTACCCCTTGACATGATCTGAGATGGCTACTTCCGAGCATGGACGTTTGAGCAGAGACTCTATAGAGATATTTGTTCCAACGTGGCTCCCTTATGCATTTCCACCTATGTTGGGGTATTGGAGAAGAAACTAGTGATAGAGATCTTCTTGTTAGAGGGATTCCATACAGTTGAAGCTGGCATTGGGCGTTGTAGGTCTAAGTCATCTACATCAGCTAGTAGACGCCATTTGATAGGATATAGATGCGAGAGACCTCCATGTGACCATACTCATACACGTGGTCGTGTGTCACAGGGACAATGTAGAGGACCATGACATCTCGAAGAAGGGTGGTGCTATGCTTGTGACGGGTGAGGTCACATGGTGCGTGATTTCTCTACCCGACGTGCTGAGGGGGGTAGACATATAGCTGATGGACCACCGCTGCGGAGGCAACACCATGACTGAGGATCTCCTAGGATAGGGCAGGGAGGCCCCTAGGGAGGTGAATCTGGCAGAGGAGTAGGTGGAGCTACAGGGGGAGGGGCTGTGAGTGGTGGATGACGTTATGAGATCCTTTCATAACCACCACCAAGAAATCGACATCAGGCTCAAGGAGTTGGTGGTTGGGGCCGTGAACAATTGTAGGCTATGGAGGCTTATGACCCCGCATCACATGGGATGCTTAGAGGTACGATCTGTGTTTTTTATATTCTTGTATCAATATTAGTTTACATAGGTTCAAGTCATTCCTTTATCTCTATACTCCTGGTACGAGAGCTATAGCTCCTAGTTGTGGCGCTGGCCCAATATATTTGTCTTGAGATTCCTACAGGGAATGTTTCTTCGATATCATTTATCTTCCAGAAGTGCGAGACATCGCTTGGTAGAGAGAGGTTCACATGAGACCTTTTGGCCATCATGATGGAACCCTATAACTTCATCTTGGGTATTAATTGGTTGTCCATGGTCCGAGATCAGATGGACTGTCACCACAGATGATTCAGATGGCTTCACACTGATGGGATGATATTCTCCTTTGTGGGAAAGAGAGATCTCATGGAGAGACGAGTGAGTTTTGTGAGCAGGAGGTTGCAACCCATCACCCATCAGTTGGTAAGTGTATCCCTTTGTGTAGTGGGCTCTCCAGACATCTAGATTCCTCAAGTCATGGAGGATTTTATGGACATATTTCTCGAGGACATTATGGGACAACCTCTGAGGTAGGAGATGAAGTTTTGTATTGACTTGCATCCCGAGATCACTCTTATATCTTCTGCGGCATATCGTGTTGGAGTTGGTGTCTTAGTACCTACTGTTTATACTTTGATTACATGTATATTCAATGAATTGAATATTAATAAAACTTCTTATTACATATTGTGTGTTGTTCTGCATGACTCTAATGTAATAATTTCCTAGAGTATACATCACATTGATAAGGTCATAACAACTCCCCACTACGATAAGAACCTTGATGTGCTATGATGATATTATCAAATAATGTTATGCGGTTGGATAACGTACTATTATGAGACACATAGTACATAGACTGTCAGGTTCGAGCACTCATACACAGATGAGACACATAGTACTTAGTACATAGACCGTCATATCTCAACCCTTTGATTGGAATTGAACCGTTGCATTAAATTCCATGGTCATGGTGTAACAATATGTTTATTTCAAATAGTCAAAGAAAGTTATATCGAGCATATAGATTGGTGACACAGATGTTTAACCTACTTTATGAGATATTGAGATAAAAGGATTATATTACACAATGAGTGTTCATACGTGGTTTTCAACGTTACAACATTAAGTTCTTTCTTTTGGATGCCTTTCCCCATTGCTAGATAGTAATCTAGACTTTAGACAAGCCCGTCTAATGCCAACGAGAAATAATCCTAGTGGGTCACACACTAAGTGTTTTCGTTGATCTTGATTAAATTTTATTTGAGTTTAATTAATGGAATAAATATTATTCTCAAGTCCGAGAAATAATTTTATTCAAGTTATATTGATTGCATAAATTAAATAAATATTTATTCACTGGCTTGTAAATAAAATATTTATTTTATTTATTGAATATTTTAATAAATATTTATTCTCTAGGTTGTGAATAAAATATTTATTTATGAATAAAATATTTATTCGGTTTCTCAATAAATTATAGAGGAGTTCAAACAGATCAAGACCGAATTCGATGACAAATAGTAATTAACAATACTGTTAGATAATATTTGTTATCGCGCAAATTGGCACGCACCATAAAATAATAATAATATAATTATTATTATGTGACATGAGGATTATTAAAGGTAATAAATGTTATTTAATAGTTGGTATGCAATTAAATAATATTTTATCTTAAATCCTAACTCTATAAATAGATGATTATTTCTATTTTGCAGAGCATCCAAAAATTGAGAATGAGGAATTGTTGTGCACAACGAATTCTCTCTCAACTTCTCCATCTCTTTCCCTCTTAAGAACGAGAAGTGCAAGAGAGATTTCTTCAAGGCTGAAGAATTAGTGATCAAGAATAATCAATGCAAGACATTCGACTCAGCGCGCTAGCACCCAGAGATCAGGTGGTGTTGCTTGGAGATCATAGGAGTGCGTGTGGATCACCGCTAGAGGGATTATATTCTTGGATCCTCACAACGCAACAAAGGTAATCTGAAAGGGTCTTTTTAGACAATCAACATTCACCAACGAAGAAATTTCCTAATCCCAGATATTTATTTATTCAAATATTAAATAAATTAATTATTAATTTGACGTGCAAGATCCTTCTTTTTGGTTTCGGGCAATGATTTTTAAAAGAAATTTTAATATATCTCCCACATCTGCATGATTTCTCTGCGCCCATAACTTTTAATATATCACCCAGTGAAAGAAAATCATATTTTCTTTGGAGTGGTTATGAAACCTAGAAATATTAGGGACAATAGTCAGTTGATTAGTAAGCAATGAAATATAATTAAAATCACCAACAGACATTTTAGATGCACTATAATAGTTAATAACTTGATCGTGTGCCACCTCCAAACGTATATAGGATGCATCCATGTCGTGTCTATCTACGTCTCTGCTCTGGTGTACATTGTTGGAGTTGGTGGTCTAGAACCAACTACTTTGTACTTTATTCATCAATAAAAGCCTTATCACATCTTGATTGTTCTTCTGCGTGACAATGCATGTGATAATGTCCTAAGGACAGCTGTTGCATTAAAGGGTCATAGCGGATCCCTACTATGATGAGAACCCAGAAGTGCCATAACACTGTTCTTGAATATATGTTCTATGGTCGGATGATATTATTTGAGGGACACAAATAATACAGGTCATTAGGGGTGATGACTCATAAAACTTTGAGGCACCTTCTCATGGTGTGCGCCCTTGGTAATATCCAGGAGGATATTATGAGAACGAGATCCACTAGTAGGAAATCCACATTTCATAGTGTCATTGGACGTTCCTATCTGCGGACGTGTGTATTGGTTCTTAGAATTTAAGATTATTATTAATGGGTATTACAACTCGCGCACTTAGATGTATTGACGAAAACTGTGACGATACACTGTTCACAGCGAGGTAGGATACGTTGGGTGCGTCACGAGTAATACTGCATTAATAGATAATGCGAGAAAGGATTTTTCCCTTCTGTTCCATAACGGAAGTAGATATCTCAGGCTCTTTGATGGAATTGATATAGCCTAAATAAATCAATGGCCATGGTAAGGTATGAGAGAGTTCAATTCCGGGAAGTCAAAGAAAGAATAATCGAGCACATGGGTTGATGGCACTAGCATGCAACCCGCTTGATTAGAGATATCGAGACAAAGGGATTATATTACACGGTAAACGTTCGTTGGAAGTGACACGTCATTGCGGCGTTAACTTCTTTCTCTATGGGTACCTTGGCGTGTTGCTAAACACTAACCTTGGACTTTAGGTAGGCTCCGCCTAATGCCACTGAGAAAGAGGCCTAGAGGGTCACACACTAAGTGTGTCCATGTATCTCAGTTAAATATTAATTTAACAAGTTAAATAAATATTATTCCCGACTGTGGTTTAATAATTATTTAAGGATGCCTGATTGCCTTTATTTCGACACTAGTTATTCGAGAAAATATATTGTGGGCGAAATAATATATTTGTTAGCGAGTAATGCAGTTACATTTATTTAAGAAATAAATAGACATTACTCAAGGTCTAATAAATGTGGTGGAGAAAAATGAAAAAATAAAAGTTCACATCGTGTATATTAAATGGACACGCCGTGTAGTTTTATGGAAGACAAGTACACACCGTGTATTAATTATTACACGTCGTGTAGTTTTCCAGTCGGGTTTTTTGAGGATAAAATATTGTTTATTTAATTAAACGATATTAAATGTAATAAATTGGGTGCATGTCAAGTAATAATGATATTCAACTATCATTATTATGACATGGGGTATTGTTAAGAATTAAATGAAATGATTAAATACTTTTGGGTAATTAATTTATTTTATTATTCTAAGTATTATAAATCCCTATTACATTATTCTCATGAGATATATCCATTGTTGTGCACAACGGTTTTTTGAAATACTCTCAAGCCAAGAGAGAATTCCCTTTCCACCAAGAACGCTTTTATGTTACGAGAGCGAGATCCTCCACCGGATCAAGGCGGTCGAAGGCGGACATCGCAAGCGAAGGTTCTTCCATGATAGCACCCGGAGATCCCTTCGGAGATGTCCAGAGATACGTGGAGAACATGTGGATAACCTCTAGAGGAATCCTATACTTAGATTCTACGATGCAACGACAGATCATAGGATCGTGACCGGAGGACACGACCATGCGCATGTTGTGTACCGAAGTACACGAACATGACCAGGGAGCACGGGCAGAGACCTCGAGTGGCTTGGACATGTCGTGTAGTCCCTGAATACGCCATATAGACCTACACTAGCAGTGATTCGTGTACCGATAGGGACACGACTAGGTAGAGAATTGGGACCACATGATGGATGGGACCCTTACATGTCGTGTACCCCTTGTTTCCTTTTGAGGAAACTTTAATATATCGCTCACCTCCACACATTTTCATTTCACAAGGAACCATCATATCAAATGATCCCTATCAAGCTCTAAGAGCTACGGTTCTAGTTGGAGGACCTTCGAGGTAAAGGTTTTATCAACCATAGTGTGTCCCCCTGAGCAGATCCAGTGTTTATAAAAAGGAGGATGAGAGTTTGTGGCTTTTCTTGGATTATCGTCACTTGAACCTGACCACAATAAAGAAAAAGTACCTCTTTCAGAGAATTGACAAACTCTTTGACTAGTTTTGAGGCGTGAGATGGTTCTCAAAGATCGATCTCGGGTCTTTTTACCACCAGTTGAGAGTTTGCAAGGTTGATATTCCAAAGATGACATTCTGATGTCACTATAGACACTATGAATTCCAAGTGATGTCATTTTGTGTGATGAATTCCCCCTCCATGTTTATGTATTTGATGAACCGGATCTTCCAACCATACTTGGACCAGTTTATGCTTGTATTCATCGATGACATACTCATCTACTCTACGTTAGAGGAGGATCATGCATAGAGCTTGAGGATGGTATTATATTTTCTTCAGGAGCACCATCTTTATGGTAAGCTCTTAAAGTGTCAGTTATGGATTCATGAGTTTCGCTTCTTGGGACATGTCATTTTTTAGCATGGTTTGGCCATGGACCAAGTGATGATCGATGCAATGTTTTCTTGGAAGCCACTCAAGAGCGTGTTATAGGTGCAGAGTTTTCTTGGCTTGGTGGGGTACTACCAGAGGTTTGTGACAACCTCTTTGACCATTTTTGAGGTGTGAGATGGTTCTCGAAGATTGATCTCAGGTCCGTCTACCACCATTTGAGAGTTCGTGAGGTTGATATTCCAGAACTGGCATTTTGATGTCATTATGGACACTGTGAATTCATAGTGATGCCCTTTGGTGTGATGAATGCCCCCGCCATGTTTATGGATTTGATGAACCGGATATTCCAACAGTACTTGTACCAGTTTATGGTTGTTCTTCATCGATGACGAATGATCCAATCTCCAGGTGGACTCATCAATTGTGGTTTCCATCCTTTTTGATTAAATTTTTGAGCAAGATCAATCTCTTTCTTTAATATATGCTAATTGTGGACAATTACATGTTCCCATGTCCTAAAATTAATTTGTTTATTTAGTTTTCTCACCCTGGATTATCCTTATTTGTATTCACTGGCCAAGAATTATTGTCCAATGATTGTTAAACCATTGTTTTAATGTATTTCTCCCTATAATTCTTCGTTTTCTTCACCATTTGGTCTATGGGGTCATGAATCAATAATGTCAGGTGGTACTGAGCCCAATCAGACCCCTGAATTCATGGTAGAATCACGTGTGACTAGGGGAACATCGAATCAGGGATGGAATCAAAGGTTTTTCAGGTTACAGGTGATCGTTTGATGATCGAGATCTGAACCGGAGGAGGAGGCGTGACATGGGTTACATGTGGGATGCGAACAAACTTTCGGGAATCGATTTCCCGACCACCATAGGGTCAAAATCGCCAGTCGGAGCATAGATCCACCGATTTTGGGTTGTTGGAGGCAAAATCTACGATGGAGGAGTTGGATTTGGAATGCCCGAGTGTAGATCTAACTTTCTGTGAAAAACCTAACTACACATCGTGTTTTCTGATGAAAACATGGTGTGTAGCCCCTACGGATGTGACACTAGGGTTTTTGAAAAAAGACAAGGACGACACAACATGTATCCCACCTACACGCTGTGTATCCCTTCCTAGGTGGATATGCCTTTTGGTGGAGCACACGGGAAAGACCCCGTGTGGTAGGACACGATCAGGTGCATGTCATGTACCAAAGTACACAAACACGACCAGGGAGCACGGGTAGGGACCCCAAGTGGCTTGGACATGTCGTGTAGTCCCTCAACACACCATGTAGACCTACACGAGCAGTGAGCCGTGTGCCGATAGGGACACATCCAGTCAGAGAAGTGGGACCACATGCTGTGTGGGACCCTTACATATCATGTACCCCTTGTTTCCTTTTGAGGAAACTTTAATATATCACTCACCTCCACACGCTTTCATTGCGTCCTGAACCATCACATCGAATGACCCCTACCGAGATCTGAGAGTTGTGGTTGCAGTTGGAGGACCTTCGAGAGAAAGGTTTTATCATGCATATTGTGTCCCCTTAGGCAGCTCCAATGTTTGTAAAAAAGGTGGATGAGAGTTTGTGGATTTTCATGGATTATCGTCACTTGAACCTGGACACAATAAATAAAAAATACCTCTTTCTAAGAATTGAAAACCTCTTTGACCAGTTTCGAGGCATGAGATGGTTCTCAAAGATAGATCTTAGGTCCGTCTACCACCAGTTGAAAGTTCGCGTGGTTGATATTCCAAAGCTGGTATTCTGATGTCACTACGAACACTATGAATTCCTAGTGATGCCCTTTGGGGTGTGATGAATTTTGCCGCCATATTTATGGCTTTGATGAACTGGATATTCTAGTCGTACCTAGACCAGTTTTTGGTTTTCTTAATATAACATACTCATATACTCTACATCAGAGGAGGATCATGCATAAAACTTGAGGATGGTATTAGATTTTCTTCTGGAGCATGAGCTTTATGGTAAGCTCTCTAAGTGTCAATTCTGGATTCAGGAGTTTCATTTCTTGGGACATGTCATTTTTGAGCATGGTTTGGTCGTGGACTCGGTGACGATCGATGTAGTGTTTTCTTGAAAGCCACTCAAGAGCATGCTAGAGGTGCAGAGTTTTCTTAGCTTGGCGGGGTACTACCGAAGGTTTGTGACAACCTCTTTGAACTGTTTCGAGGCGTGAGATGGTTCTCGAAGATCTATATCAGGTCCGTCTACCACTAGTTGAGAGTTCGCGAGGTTGACATTCCAAAGCCGACATTCCGATGTCGCTATGGACACTATGAATTCCTAGTTATGCCCTTTGGTGTGATGAATTCCCCCGCCATGTTTATGGCTTTGATGAATCAGATCTTCCAGCCGTACTTGAACCAGTTTATAGTTTTTCTTCATCGATGAAGAATGATCCAGTCTCCAGGTGGACTCATCAATTGTGGTTTCCATACCTTTTGATTAAATTGTTGAGCAAAATCAATCTCTTTCTTTGATCTGTGTCAATTGTGGACAACTGCATGTGTGCATGTACTAAAATTAATTTGTTTATTTAATTTTCTAACCCTGAATTATCCTTGTTTGTATTCATTGTCCAAGAAGACTTGTCCAATGATTTTTAAACATTTTTTAATGTCTTTCTCCCTATAATTCTACATGTTCTTAACCATTTGGTCCATGAGGTCATGAATCGACAATGCCGGGTGGTACCGAGCCTGATTAGACCCATGGATTTGCAACGGAATCGCGTGTGATGAGTGAAACGTTGAATCATAGATGGAATCGAAGGTTTTTCAAGTTGCAAGTGATCATTTGATGATTGAGATCTGAACCAGAGGAGGAGGCACGACATGGTTTATGCGCGGGTTCGTGCGGGATGCGAACAAAGTATCAGGAATCGATTTCCCAACCATCGGAGGGCTGAAATCACCAACCGGAGCATAGATCCACCGATTTTAGGTGGTTGGAGGCAAGATCTATGGTGGAGGATCCGGATCTAGAATTCCTGAGCGTAGATCTAATTTTCTATGAAAGACCCGACTACACGTCATGTAGTCTGATGAACACACGACGTGTAGCCCCTGCGGCTACGATGCTAGGATTTTGGAAAAAATACAAGGAAGACACAACATGTAGCCAACCTACACGCTTTGTATCCATTCCCAGGTGGATATGCATTTTGGCGGCGCACACGGGTGAGACCCCATGTGGGAGGACACGACCAGGCACATGTTGTGTACCGAAGTACACAGACACGACCAGGGAGCATGGGTAGGGACCCTGAGTGGCTTGGACATGTCGTGTAGTCCCTCAGCACGCCATGTAGACCTACACGAGCAGTGAGCTGTGTACCGGCAGGGACACAACTAGGCAAAGAAGTGGGACCACATGCTATGTGAGACCCTTACATGTTGTGTACCCCTTGTTTCCTTTTGAGGAAACTTTAATATATCACTCACCTCCACACACTTTCTTTGCACCTAGAACCATCATATAAAATGACCCCTACTGAGCTCCGCGAGCTGTGGTTGTAGTTGGACGACCTTTGAGAGAAAGGTTTTATCAGGCATAATGTGTCCCCCCTGGAAACTCTAGTGTTTGTATAAACGAAGGATGAGAGTTTGTGGCTTTTCATGGATTATCGTCACTTGAACCTGACCACAATAAAGAAAAATTGCCTCTTTCTGAGAATTGACAACCTCTTTGACCAATTTCAAGGTGTGAGATGGTTATCGAAGATCGATCTCAGGTCTGTCTACCACCAGTTGAGAGTTCGCGAGGTTGATATTCCAAAACTGGCATTCTGATGTCACTATGGACACTATAAATTTATAGTGATGACCTTTGGTGTGATGAATTCCCCCGCCATGTTTATGGATTTGATGAACCAGATCTTCTAGCCATACTGGGACCAGTTTATCATTGTATTCATCGATGACATACTCATATACTTTAGGTCAGAGGAAGAGCATGCATTGAACTTGAGGATGGTATTAGATTTTCTTTAGGAGCACCGGATTTATGGTAAGCTCTCAAAGTGTTAGTTCTGGATTCATGAGTTTTGCTTCTTGGGATGTCATTTTTTATCATGGTTTGGTCGTGGACCTGATAATGATCAATGCAGTGTTTTATTGGAAGACACTCAAGAGATTGTTAGAGGTGCAGAGTTTTCTTGGCTTGGTGGGGTACTACCAGAGGTTTGTGGAAGAATTCTCCAGGATTGAAGCTCCTTTGACCTCCCTAATGCGGAAAGGGAATCCTTTTACCTGGACTGAGTAGTGACATAGGGTCTTTGAGGAGTTGATACTAAGGCTGAAAAGTGCTCTTATTTTGAGACTACCATAGGGGGGGTCTGGAGTACGTAGTGTATTGCGATGCCTCGAGAGTTGGGCTCAGCTGCGTGTTGATGCAGTGATAGAAAATCATCACATATGGGCCGAGGCAGTTGAGACCCCACGAGCATAACTATGCAACTCATGACCTAGAACCAACAGTGGTAGTCTTCGCCCTGATGATGTAAAGGAACTATCTTCTGGGAGAGTGATTCATGGTTCACTCAGACCATCAAAGTCTCAGGTATGTCTTCACGCAGAGAGACTTGAACCTATGACAATGGTGCTGGTTGGAGTTCCTGTAGGACTATGACTCCGAGATAGACTATACTCTATGGAAGAAAAATGTGGTAGCAGATGCCCTTAACAGGAAGTCTCAGGCTCGTTTAGTGTATGAGAATTTTGAGCAATTGGCTTCCCTGCAACTGACCCTAGTGGAGCAGGAGGGTGTAACTTTTCTTCAGTCGATGGTGTTGAATCCTCCTCTCCTTCAGTGTGTGAGAGAGTCCCAATTGGGAGACATCTACTGTGAGGTCTTGTGTGATCAGATATCCTCAGGAGATTCACCAGATGGATATTCTGAAGGAGGAAATCACGTCATCCTTTTTTAGGGATAGACGGTGGTCTCAGTCACAATGTGGGGGGTGGTGATGCGAGAGTTATCCTTTGACTATACATCCCGGTGTGGAGAATATGTATAGATACTTTCAGCGGCAGTTTTGGTGGTCTGACATGATAAAAATCATGGCTATGTTTGTTTCACGGTGCCTCACATGTTAGTAGTTGAAGACAGAGCACCAGGCTCAGACAGGTTTGTTGTATCCCTTTGAGATATCCGAGGGAAAGTGGTATCGTATATCCATGGAATTTGTGACAGAACTTTTGTAGACAGTGAAGGGCCATGATGCCATCTGGGTGATAATTGACCGACTCATGAAGTCGACACACTTCCTTACTATCATAGATCAATGTTCAATGGAGAATTTGAGGCAGATGTACGTATGAGAGATTGTTCACCTTCATGGGGTATCCTGGACTATTGTCTCTGACCGTGATACGTGGTTCATGTCATGGTTGTGGAGATACCTGCTTGAGGCATTCGAGAACCGGATGAGGATGAGTACAACCTTCCACCTCCAAACAGATGGGCAGACCAAACACACTATCTAGGTGTTGGAGGATATACTGAGGGCTTGCATGTTAGACTTCGTCCAGAGCTGGGACGATCACTTTCCCTTAGTAGTTTTTTCATACAAAAATATCTATCACTCTACTATTTTCATGACACCTTTCGAGACCCTGTACGGGAGACCATGCAGGTCGCCCTTATGCTGGACAAAGATCGGTGAGACATCTCTTGTGTATCTAGTGTTGGTGCAGGCGATGATGGAGAAGGTCTAGGTCATCTGTGAGTAGATGAGGGCAGCCCAGAGCAAAAAAAAATCTTACTCAGATCGACATCATATTCCTTTGGAGTTTGAGTGGGGAGACCACGTTTTCCTGAGAGTCTCCCCACAACGAGGATTTTGGGGGTTCGGCTGGAGGGTAAGCTATCCCCAAGGTTCATTGATCCCTTCGAGATCTTTTATAGGGTTGGCGAGGTTGCTTACAACATCACCTTATCCCCACAGTTGGAGCGGGTACACAACGTCTTCCATGTGTCGTAGGTGAGGAGATACATGCATGACCTCACACATGTTATTTACTGAGGAGAACTAGACATCGAGGATGGAACTACTTTTACAGAGCACCCGGTGGCGATCGAGGATCGAAAGGAGAGGAACCTATGTGGACAGACCATCCCCTTGGTTCCCGTGTTGTGGCAACACAATAATGTTCATGAGAGCTCCTAGAATCCGGAAATCCAGATGCAGGCTCAGCATCCTGAGCTGTTTGTTTAGTTTTTATTTTTCGGGGACAAAAAACATAAAGGAGAGAATGATTTAGAGACCATGTTTTTTCCTTGTAATACTTTGAAATATTTCTATATATATTTTTGGAGTCAGACACTGAGACGACGTGCGATTTCGAGGCACATTTTGCCCAGAATTAATTTTATGAAAATATTAAATATAGTTTATATTACACGCATGAAGTTTCTTAAAGAAAATGAGATAAATCTTAAACGGAATCTAAGATCAGAAATTTGAGATCATGGTTGAGTCTGGAACATCATGTTTACCCTAAGCGTGATCTGAAATAGGCCAGCGTGAGACTTTCAGATATCAAAACCATTGGCAGTTGCATTTAGTTAAAATAAATAATTAAATTTATTTATTTTAATTAAATTAAACTAATTGAAATTTCTATATATGAATCATTATAGTGATTTTTTTAGGGTTAGCATCATAACTCTGAGACTGTTTAGAGCATCTTCTTTCTCCTTCCGTTGGTGAATTAGATTCAGACGATGATGAGACTCCAGATCCGAGCAGATCGAGATGCAGCAAATGCAACGACTTCTTCCATTCATTGATGAACATTTTCTTTGATGAAGAATGATCCAATATTCAGGTGGTCTCATCAATTTTGGTTTCCAACCATTTTGATTAAATTGTTGAGCAAGATCAATCTATTTATTTGATCTGCTCAAATTATGGAAAATTGCATGTGCCCATGTGCTAAAATTAATTTGTTTATTGAGTTTTCTCACCCTGGATTATCCTTGTTTTTATTATTTGGCCAAGAACGATTGACCAATGATTGTTAAAACTTTGTTTTGATGTCTTTCTCCCTATAATTCTTCGTGTTCTTCACCATTTGGGCTATGAGTCCATGAATCAACATCGTCGGGTGGTACCGAGCCCGATCAGACACTTGGATTCACGGTGGAATCGCGTGAGACGAGCGGAACATCGAATCAGGAATGGAATCGAAGGTTTTTCAGGTTGTGGGTGATCGTTTTATTATCGAGATTTGAACCAAAGGAGGATGCGTGACATGGGTTACGCACGGGTTCATGCGGGATGCGAACAAAGTATTAGGAATTGATTTCCCGACCACCAGAGGGCCGAAATCGCCATTCGGAGCATAGATCCACTGATTTCGGGTGGTTGGAGGCAATATTTGTAGAGGAGGAGCCGGATCTGGAATGCCTAAGAGTAGATCTAACTTTCTTTGAAAAACCTGACTACATGCCGTGTAGTCCGATAAACACATGACGTGTAGCCCCTGCGACTGCAATGTTAGGGTTTTGGAAAAAAGATAAGGGCGAAACAACATGTACCCCACCTACATACTGTTTATCCCTTCCCGGGTGGATATGAATTGTGGCGGAGCACACAGATAAGACCCTGTGTGGGAGGACACAACCAGGCACAAGTCGTGTATTGAAGTACACAGACACAACCAGGGAACACGGGCAGGGACACTGAGTGGCTTGGACATGTCGTGTAGTCCCTCAACACTCCATGTAGACCTACATGAGCGGTGAGCTGTGTACTGGAAGGGACATGTCTAGGCATGTTGGAGGACACGACCAGGCACTTGTCATGTACTGAAGTACACAAACACGACCAAGGAGCACGATCAAGGACCCCGAGTGGCTTGGACACGACGTGTAGTCCCTCAACATGCCATGTAGACCTACACGAGCAGTGAGTCGTGTACCGGTAGGGACACAACTAGGAAGAGAAGTGGGGACACATGCTGCGTGGGACCCTTACATGTCATGTACCCCTTATTTCCTTTTAATGAAACTTTAATCTCTCACATATCCTTTGCTTGGACTCTGATTTTGACCCACGAGTAGCATATCCTGAGTGTTTTTTCATGTAGAACGCAATGATGACCTTTGTAGTGGATTTTGAGATATGATGTGAAATGTTCCAGACATTATGCTTATTTAGGTGGTGCTCGATGACTATAGTGATCATACGGGATCACCAAGGGTTATAAAGTGGGGTCCTCCATATGGGTTGGGCTTGAGTCCTATACTTATCTATAGAGTGGAACCATCTCGTGTGATAGGCCATGATTCCTCTATCTACTTTTATAGTGGCACCCTTCTACTAGGATAGGGCATGAGTCCTCTACCTATTCACTAAGTGACACCCTCCTGATGTATCAGGGTATGTGTCCTCGACTACGAGAGTGACACCCTACAGCTAGGCTGAACATGAGTCCTCTATCTGCTATCCGAGTGAAACCCTCCTATTATATCAGGGCATGAGTCCTCGACTATTAGAGGGACACCCTTCAACCGGACTGGGCATGAGTCCTCTACTGATTACTTGAGTGACACCCTCTTACAGAGTCAGAGCATGGGTCCTCAGCCATCAGAGTGACACTCTTCAGTTGGGATGGGCATGATTCCTCTACTGACTATTAGAGCGACACACTCTAGTTGGGTTTTGCATGGGTCCTCTACTGAATATTTGAGTGACACCCTCTTGCGAAGTCAGGACATGAGTCCTCAGTCATCCGAGTGGCACCCTCTTGCTAGCAGGATAGAGGTCCTCTAACTATCTTCTGAGTGGAACCCTCTTGTTGTACCAGGGAACGAGTCCTCTACCTAGATATTGTTCCCCTAGACTATGTGACACAATGTTGAGGTGTGACTTGACTTGGATGTTTTCTGTTGGGCAGACACGCAAGATACTGGGCATCGTTGATGGACTTTTGGAACTGTTGACATTCTTTACCTGGGAGGGGCTGTGAGAGATCTCCTTCTCTCTCATTTTAGTTTCTTTGGTTTGAGCATATATATATATATATGTATATATATGTATCCTTGTTGTTGGATTTTGTTACTCTATTGTTATGGGTGGAAGAGATGCGACGTGTAGTCCGCCTACACGACGTGTTGAGTTCCATGTGGTTGGATGAGGTTCTTTTCTTTCTTTGGATTGAGTTGTTTACTCTTAATCTTTTTCTATCATGTCTCTTATTTCTTAACCTTCATCTTTTGGGGAGTCCTACTCGGTATGTTTATACTCACCCCTGCATGGGCTTTTCCCGCACGTGTCGTGTTTTATGCAGATGACAGACAGTTCGATGACAATTATAAAAGAGCTTAGGGATACCTTGGTGCATTGGACTGCGTACGGTGGTCAGAACTTGGAGATCAGGAGTTAGGCTCTCTCAACACTTTTACTTTCCAATTTTTTAGGTTGGGACATCTTTCTGGTTGGATGTGTATTTTTCCCCTTTACTTTCAGTTTGAATTGTAGTACTCTTGTACACCATAGAGGTTTTGAATGCTTGGTTTATATTCTTGTTATTTCATCTCTTTTTATTATTATTACAATGCACTTCTACATTGAGATGGTCGGGTGTGTGCATACAGGTACATTAGGTAAAAGCCTCCTTATGTTAGATATATCTTTCGATGCTTTTCGTCAACCCTAACCTATGGTGGCGGGTTTGGGGTAGTTATGAATCGAGCCCCATTGGGTCGGTTCGTGACAATAATGCTATCTTATTTAAATATGCTCACTTTTTAGAATTAAACGTGGGAGAATTTCCCATCTTGTTTGGTCTTGTTTTTAATGTTTTGATGTTGCAAGTTATGGGTGTTAATTTTGGCATTATTATTTTTCACTGGAAATCCTTATGTACCTGCTTTTAATCCAAGTTGTAACACCCTAAATGCTTTGATGTTATCTGGAATCAATGCTTAACATACTATCTCTTGAGATTAATTGAACAATCTTGTGTATATGTGAATAAAAAATGCACGTACGTCTTAAAATCTATTTTTGGAAAAGTGCTGGAAATTATGGAAACATTTGTTTGAACTGGATTGTACCCCTTAAACATGACTTTGAACTACTAGAGTTATAAAATCTGGTTGAACTAAAATGTGTTTTAATTGTTTCTTCCGCTTTAAATTCAATATTGAGGACAATGTTGAGTTTTAAGTTTTTTTGGGGGGAGGGGAGGCTTTACTGTGCTAAGTTGTATTCACCACTATACACATCAAAAACCCTTAATTTTTTTCAAAATTGGTTGTTTTTCAAGATTTTACCTTTATTTTCAGTGAGACATGATTTTTCATGAGTTTGAAGATTGTGATATCGCTTTAAGATAATTAATTTTTATTATTCCATGGATTTAATTGATCACATCATTTTTATTGACCCTTTGATATAATTTATTATTGTTAAAATTTTGGATAAATGTTTTACAGTTATCATTGGATTTGAAATTTTTTATTTAAATATAAACTCAAAATATATATATCCACATGGGCTATGAAATGAAAATCTTAATCAAGTTTGAACCTTTAATCTTTCATTCTTAAATGTTTAAAGTTGTTGGATGAGCTATTTATTCTTCCTTATATTTATTAAACTTTCTCATCCAAATAGAGTGTCAAATTATTATGATTTTTTAATTATGTGTGTCGGTTCACCTAGAGGTAAAGAGAAGTTTGAAAGTTCCAGTTGGATGCAAATTGAATTCTATTTAATTATTTTTAAAATTTTCAAAGTCAATCATTTTTGTAAAACAGGAAACCGATTTTATGTTGAAACCATTCAGTTTTACGGGGGAAATCATATTTTCTTATTATAGAGAATTCATGGGATAAAATCTTTTGAAGACTAATTTTTTGTGGCATTTCAATTTTTCACTCTTGAGATTTATTATTTTTCACTGAGATTGATTAAGTAATTGATTGAGGACAAACAATATCAAGTGTGGGGGAATTAGATGTGACATTTATTTCACATGTTTTTTCACATCACTTTTGTAGATTAATTATGTTTTTATTGTTTGTTTTGACATTAAATTGGTCAATTATGTCTTTAAGGTTGATTTATAGTAGTTTTAGTAAATTAATAGAATTATTAATAAAAATGTTTGTTTTATCATTTAAACTATCAATTGTTTATCTTTTGATTAATTTTTTAAATTTATTTTAAATTTTCTTTGGAGTGGTTATTTTTGGGTTCTTTGATTATTTTTACTTTTTGAGTTCTGTGTATTAAATAATTTTCACATTTTTATTTTTTGTATTAATATATTAATTAATTAATTATAGTTTAACTTTAATTTATTTTCTTTAAATATTTTAATATTTAGTAACATTAAATTATAATTCAATTCTTTTATTATTATTTATTTCTAATTTTTTGTTTAGTTTTAATTTAATCAGTTAATTATTTTTAGTAATTTGATTTTAATATTTAATCTTTTATTGTTTTAACAAATTAATTATTATGAATTTATTATATTTAATGTTTAGTTACATTTATAATTATTTAACAATTGATTTTTTTATTTTAATTTATTTTTATTGATTATCTAATTGATGATTTAATTTTATATCCAATAAGTAGTAAGGGAATACGATCACACATCGCCTTCAATTCAACCAAGTTCGACAAAGCTCCATCCAAGGGAAATGATCTAGGCCGAGCATTTTCAAAGTTTATGAATACCTGGGAAGGCAGTTTCGGTTGCTGTGGATGAAGGGGGAATTCACCCAAACTCAGTTGTTAAGAAGATGAGCTACGTTCTTGGATGGATTCCCATTTAAGTTCACCAAAGATGAAAATTAGTTGGCGCGAAACCAATTTGAACACGACACTATTGGAAATGAGTTAAATCGAACCTGAGTAAGCATGGAGACTATGGGGAAGACAAACCATGCTTCTGAAATTGAAATGTTTCTAGATGTCACAACGTGGGGTTTTTTTGGGTTTTTAATTTTTTTAGACGAGTTCCCAGTATTTTTAAAGAAGGGTCCAGAGAAGTGTAAACCATGTTCACGATTCTTCCCTTACTAGGAAACGTGAATGGGGTTCACAATTCTTGTGTGAATTTTATGAAGGAAGCGTGAACAAGGTTCACGTTTCCTTTATAAATTTTAATTAAAAAAATCATCAATATTTATAAATACTAATTAATTATAAATACATATTAATTAAAAAGAATCAATATTTATAAAATATCAATAAATATAAATAAATTCTAATAAATTCTAATTAAATAATAAAAAATATTAATAATAGTGTTCATGTCCATTTTGATGATTCTTGGTGCACATATCGATTGCTAATAGTGCTTGTTCATCAATTTTCGCAGCAAAGCGATACATCCAAATTTCTTTCCAACTGAATATGTTAATATCTACAATTTATGTTACCAAACATTCATTCCACTTCATATCCCATATATGAATATGAAGTAAAAATTTCAAGGGAAAAGGGTATCAGTTTATACGTAAGAAATGTTTCATCCATTATTTCACTTTAAGTCTACATGAGTCATAGTTAGTGTAGAAAATAATATTATTTGATTTGGGAAACAATGTTGTCCTCTACCAACTGATCATGATTCCATATGAAATGATAACTCATGTACTTATCATCAAAGGTAATCCAATTTTATTTCAGGATGAAGGTATTGAATGAGATATGAAACTTTAATTAGAATAATCAACCTAAAACTCATGCACTCACTTTAACAAATATATAAAAAACATTCAAGTATAATAAGAAGGATAAGAAGTTTGTGAGCGCATCCATACTTCAAATTTTCTTATTATTAATTCAATCACAACCCCTTTTTATTGAGTTTATTTTTCTATTAATAATGGAAGAGAGATTTAGAAAAATATACCTCTTTCAATAACATGATCTTTATGAATATTCTACAATAATTGTATTTGATTCTAATTGATATACTAATTCTGGCAGTAACTTCATATTTCTTCATTTACCTCCCCCTTAAGGAAAACACTCATAAAAATCTTTATAATGGTGGATCTATTTAATAATGGTTTTCAAGATGTTCCAAGTATGATCTTCTTCAATACTTATTCTCCAGGATACCAAAAATATAATCAAACCATGATGATATCTTCTTTATACTTATTGTCTTGGATATGATAACACATTATAAAAATTCATCAATGATGACCCTCTTTCTTATTTTTATTTGAAAACCAATTGAGGAATCATTCAAGGATGATAAATTCTTCATATTTGTGATCAAGAATTGATAGCACTCACTGCTTCCCATGTTCTCCCCCTGAGAACTTGGTTCACCATCAATTTTGTACCTCATAAGAATAAATAAAATATACAATGATTTAAGGAAATATGGTGGATCTTCCTTACTTCTTATTGTGTATAGGAAGGTTGAGTTTTTTTCTCAATGAAGTTGGTCCAATTCCTATAATATTCATGATTGCACATCTGAACATCTGTTCTGATTTATATTTCTATAACAAGGATCTCTTCACATTACATTCTGATTTTTGTGGAGATTTTTTTCCTTATTAGCCTTCATGGATGATGAAATATTAACCCTTTTAAGGATTGTATATTATTATGGACGAATATCACATAAATCTTTTTTATAATGTCTATAATTTTATCACATGATGGAGGTATTTTAACCTTAAAATCCTCCAGTGAAGATTCTGTACCGATAGAAGCAATCTCCTTTTATAAAGTCTGAATATGCATCTTCTCAAAATTGTCCAAATGAACTTCTAATTCCATACATCTCATATTGTGATTTTTATGATCTTCAATCATAATCACCTACTCTTCACAAATATCCATTTTCATTTAAATTCTTCTTCCTGCAACTTATTTTTTTAACAAATATTCATGTTCCATGATCTAGGATTTTACATCCAATTTCAAATCATTGAGATCAATAATATTTTTCAAGATTTCTTCAAGTTCACATATCTTTTCATCTAGAGTATTTTTGAATTCAAAATAATTAATATAATTAATATTTATTAATTAATTTAAGAATATTATTTATTATACATATATAGATAATAATACTAAGTATTTATATGAATAAAAAATAGTAATTATTGATTTTGGTAGATAATTTGATAACAATAAGGCACTTATTGAAAAAAATTATAGAACTCTATAAATGATAACAATAAAGTGCATAAAACATGTATCATAAATCTAATATCAATCTAATCTATGCATGTGGCTTGGATGCTCCTATGTCCCACAACTAGACATATATAGGATGCATCCACGCCATGTTTGTCTACATCTCTGCTCTAGTGTACACTGCTTCTGTATATCATCATCGATAACCACCTTCACATACTCCTGTGTGATAGGAGGTGGATATACAGTCTCACCACATATACCCTCTGATAGACTCTAAGGATAGTGGATGTTGGCTGGAACTCTCACCAACATATGAAGAAGATGAATGTTGTGCTGCAGATGTCTGTAAATTAGGGCGTAATAACGAATCCAGCTCAGACCAGTCAATGTCTATATCTGCCTCTAGATATGACTGAGAAGATGGAGGAGCATCTGGATGATCATGATGAACACCCTCCTCCTGTGGAACATCAGTATCCATAATAGGGTCATCATCCCCTAGTACATCTATATCAGGTTCATCAGCCTCAACATCGTGTGGTGGATAAAAGAAAATGTCATTATTAATCTCATCCATGGAAGGAATCAAATCTGCCACAGTGTTATGAAAATATATCTGGTCAAATTCACTTCTCTCTACTAGATCATAGGTATGAAGGAGATGAGTTATATGATCATCCTGTGAAAACATATTCTGTTGTTAAGTAATGTTAATAAAAAATCTTTTCAACAATGGAAAAAGGAATAAATACCAAATCATGAAAGTCTCATCCGTGTCATGTTAGAAATATGACTAGGGACCTATAGTACCAGGATGCATAATCCAAATGATCTAATAAATGAAAACATACTGTCCCCACCCCTCATAACCAGGACTCCTATCATTTATCCCATAGATCAATATATGTCCCATGATATCTCTTCCAATCAAAGACTCTCTTCCCTAACATCTTCAGGGAATGCAGTGATAGAAACTGACTTGGTGGGTCAAGAACGAGATGAAGAAATCCGAATTGCCTCATAACTCTATTAGTCTGATTCCACTCGGCAATATGAAAATGAAACAATAGAACCATGCAGGAGCTGGTAGAAAGCATCATCATACAATACTGTGGAAGAATTTGGATGATATCATAAGTATATTATATCCATGTAATCTGAAAGAATAAATAAATAATTAATTAATAAATGAAGATATATACAGTAAAAAATAAAGATTTAACAATATAAATAATAATCACTTACATCGTCTAGCTGAAGGCTATCCAATATAAGTTCGTAGGCATAGACGTCGTGTTTGACTGTATCTGAATGCCGATGTTCCTGAATCCACCTGTAGATAACATTGTTATAGTTACATTTCATAATATAAAGTTATTTAATTAATTTAGACATTAGAATGAAGAAATAACATACCATCACCAACGCGGAGACTCTGTTACAATATCTACAGACAATGGTGCACATGCATGTGGAGATAAGTGAGGGATATTCTCCCATACCCATATTTATAAAAGAATAATGCATCCTATGATATGTATATTATCGATGCGACATGTGCTTTATAGCACCATGTATGTATATGCAAGACAAGAAGACCCCTCAGCTATACCAGAATGCCTGGTCCAAATCCTCTAGTAAAGGTGAATACATCATATGTACAAATGTAGTGGAGTGATCAACGAAAATCATACCACTGATCAGCCTCAAAATATAAGCACGTACAAATCACAGTACATTGATCTTTTCGCCATCCTTTTCTAGATGTGTGAATTGATGGTATAACCAGGGAATACACAATCTACTATCGAAGGCGGACCTACCATCATCGCAAACCTCTGTGCCCAGTAATATATGAACAAGCTCGAACCAATCTACTCTGACTCGGCCTGTCACAGTCGCACCATCGATGTAGAGGCCCAACATAATGGACACATCCTATAGTGTAATAGTCATCCACCCTCTGTAAAATGGAACATATGTGACTCTAACCTCCATCTCTCTACGAGCATAGTAATGGGTTGATGGTCGACAAAGGTGAAGTTTCACATCACTATTCCATAGAACCTAGCACGACAAAGATGGGGGATGATAGCAGGAGGTGGTGCGGAATGATGGAAATGATGAGATCTTTGTACAATCAAAGGATGCATTAGATGTCCCTCTAAAACCAGCTGTGAAACATGAGTAGCCTGTGATGTGAGAAATAGAGGACCTTCCATCTGCAAAAAAGATATCATCTTTTTTTTAAAGTCAATTCAATAAAAATTTTATTTTTTTAAAAAAAATTACAATAAAAAATAAGGTAGAAAAATATATATGGGAGGTGTTATTGGTTTAGTTTATTAATTTATTGTTTAATTGATCTCTAATGAAGTTTTATTTAGTCTAGTTTTTTATATAAATTAGCAGTGATGAGAAACCCACATTGAACATGTGGATGATTGATATATTCATTTTCTATGTATGTTCATTTATTTAATAGTTATAGTATCAAAAAATTATTTCTGATAGAATCCAGAAATGAAAGAAATAAAAATTGAAACAGGTCAAAAATGGAGAAAGTTATAAATTAAAGGATTCATTACTAAAACATCCACATAAGAAACATAATATACACATTCATGATAAAATACACAGACTCAATCATGGATTATAGAAAGTGGAGCTCTATCCTACCACTTGGGGACATCTCTTACAAGTATGTCCTTAATCATGGAAAATGTTGCATCGTAGTCCCCCTCCTCATTGGTGAGTCCAATCCATCTCATTTCTAATTTGAGTAGAATTTGGTCTTCCTTAGGGGTGAAACCTAGTAGTATAAAGCCAATAATTTTAAAAATTATAGAAATTGAAAAAAAAACCTAAAAGAAAAAAACCAACTTACAAAACCTAGAAATATCAAGGATGATAGTCGGATGATCAACATACAATGAGATAGAATGAAATTCACCAATAGGCATCCAAGATGCACTATAATAGTTAACCAAAGTTCCCATGTGATACACTAGGTCGACATAGGGCTCCCATGATATATTTACCAAAGCATAAGCTGCAAAAACATGTGCACAAAGATATCTCATTGCCTAAAAATCATTGCAATCATGGTACCTGTTATCCAACATGACCATAATCACTCGACCACTGATGCATGTAGCCCGATCGTAGCAATATCTTACTTAAAAGATCCTCTTTTCCCCATAAAATGTTAGAAAACTCCATATTAAAGCCTCATGTAGTATCTAATCAATATCACTTTGGAAATACTGAGTAAAACGTATTCCATTTTCCATCCTCTGATAGGCCATTTGGGGCCGTTCAATAATGTAGTGCACACATCTATAAAATTTATCTTTCACTAACCTTGTGATTAAGAGTTTGTGCACACCTTTGAGGACCCCATTTATAAACTCCACTATATTAGTGGTCCTATGGCCATATCTCCTGCCACCATCATATGATAATGATGATTTTTCCTTTGAAAATTGCATCATATATTCATACACATCTTCATTAGCCCTTCGCATATCTTAAAGATTTCGATAAAACCTTTTTTATTGGGGATCATATGTTGAAACCATAAGAGAATAATGTATTAAAAAGGATATTAAATTTTATTTCAAAAAAATTAAGTTTAGAAAAACATACCCAACTTGCGGATCACCTTCTTTATGGTCTCATATTTGAAATTCTTATGCACATTACTTGAAATATGTCTAATTAAATATTGATGATAAGCATTCAGATCTTTCTAGGAAACTCTAACACTATTTACGACCTCTATAATCACTTGATGACAATCAGATATCAGACACACTTTCGGGTTTTGTGTAACATGAATGCATACACATGTCAAAAACCAGCACCAGGATTCAAAATTATCCTTTTAAATAATAGTGAATGCAAGTGGTAGAGTATCACGATTACCATCCTGTATGGTATAAATGAGTAGAACACTTTTATACTTTCCATAAAGGAAAGTGTCATCAACCTGAATGAATTTCTTACAAAAGGGAAAAGCAGCGATGCATGACATGAATGCCCAAAAAAATATTATTGAACTTCAACTTTAATCGATCAATTTAGTGATTGGGGACACATACTAAACAATGTCCAAATGATAAATAATCTGATTGTTGAGTGACAACAATTCCATAAGTTGTGGCAACATTGCATAATATTAATCTCAATCACCATACACTTTTACAATTACCTTCTGTTTTTCATTTCAAGATTTGTTGTAGGATATCTTATAGTTAAACAACTGTTGAATTATTTCTTGAAAAATGGAAATGGGAATGTCCTAAAATGTTCGTATCATCTCTACAATAATAGTTGATATAAAATCTACATCAAGTGAAGAGTGATCCTGAGACATTATTAGATGCACACAAGTGTGCGAGTCTTCTAATTTGGTTATCTTCCAACATGAAAAAAATTATTATATATTTCTATTAATCAGAATTTACATTCTAGATCATATTTTTCATATCGAATGAGATATTTTGTCTTCATCGACTCATCAAACACAAATGTGAAATGTTGCTCTATGTGGTATTGTTTTATTTCATTTTTCATGGAAAGTTTACTTTAAAACTCTTGCTCGACATAGATGGTGTTATCATTTGATATAGATCTATTCCCTATAATTCCATAAAATTCAGAAGTCGGTGTAATGACATCCCAATCAAAATTTTATTCACATGACATTCCTTCAATTAAGGAACCCAAAA
Source organism: Viscum album (assembly GCA_963277665.1). Taxonomy (NCBI): domain Eukaryota; kingdom Viridiplantae; phylum Streptophyta; class Magnoliopsida; order Santalales; family Viscaceae; genus Viscum; species Viscum album. The sequence goes on along the minus strand of OY728120.1, from coordinate 1,526,637,020 downwards.
AATTAAGGATGATTACCAATAATTAGTGGATGTCATGGATTCCTATCTCTTATAGGAAACTCAGAAGGTTCATTCCCCACAACATATTCAGATACTTCAGCAGATACTTCATCCCTAGATAATATTTCATTCACTATATCAGTAGTACATAAAGGGATTTCCCCTACAGTTCCTTCCAAATTCTAATCATCTTCTTCATAATTTGGTTTTATCACAGGAGTAATATGAGGAGTCAATGAATAAGAGTGTTGTGAAGGACAAAATTCTATAGAGATCACAAAACATGGTTCTATAGTAGTAGGTTTCATCACATCAATATCACAAATCACCACATATAATTCCATCATACCATTACTAAACTATTTCCTGAATGACAAAGATGCATCCATCCAATCCTCATTATCGACCAGAGGGTACTCAGTGCACCATCAACGTCTAGGATATTGAATATGTTGATATGTTATTGAAGTAATTGATTGATCAACCCTCAGTTTTAACCAACTATGAATCTTATTGCGAACATCATCTAATTCCAAACAACCATGAAGATTTTCCACTCTTGTAGGTGGAAAACTATAGCTAAAACCCTACTCGCTATAAATTACATCACAATTACAATATATTTGTGCAAACATGATTACCTAGAAAAAAATTAATTAATAAAATATCACATACTGCATGAAAATTTTAAATTATTTAAATTGGTTATGATTAAATAATTGAATTGATCTTGAGAATTTTTCTATGGATTGGTTTATCACTATTGAGGTATAGTGATGGTGATATTATTAACAAAGAAAATTTAATAAAACATTATATATTTTTATACCATGTCATAAAATGTTTCATAAATTTTAATTACTTATGAATAAATAACCATGACTTGATCTTGAGACTTACTATGGATTAGTTTATCATCATCTAATAAACTAACCAAAACTTGTGAATGAACTCCTAGAGTCTCTATTATCAAATATTTCAGTAACCGCCAGTTTCCTTTAAAACAACGCCTCTTGTGGAATGTCTGTTCTCAAACACCACTTCGGGAACGCCTCCTGTTGATTGCTTTTTTATTAAAAATTTACTCACATGTATGTGAGGGGGTATAGGAGTATGAAATACATAACATTTTTTAAGCGGACATGCAGGTCCTTACATACTTAGTGAGGTATTACTCACAGGTCATCAATGTAGAAAAGAAAATGCAATTATTACAAATTATATAACCACATACACAAAAAAAGACATGAAATTTCAATTATGTATTGGTCAGTCATCTCAAGATTAGTCATCACAGAATACTCTTAACATGTTTTTTTGGTATACTTATTATATTCTATATATTATATAACTTTAACTATTACTAGATGAAATATGTATTAAATATATACAACTATTTTCCAAAAAATTAACTTTTCAATGTGTATGTATATATATATATTTAATAATAAAATTTAATAAATGTAATTAAAAGTAATATAATTTATACTCACATAATAAACATTACAATACCAAACACTTATGATATTTTCAATTTTGTAAAATTGCATATGTATTTATAATATTTTTTTATCATTCTACTACTTTCCAAAATATAAGTAATTATATTTTATACTTTATTACATGAAAGAATAATTATTTATACTAAATATAATTTAAATTTATTAATTTAAATTATTATTAATAATTAATAAAATTAATATAATTTACACTTACATAAAAACCATTAAAATAATATAAAATTATTTTCTTTTTAATTTAATAAAATTATATATATATAAATATTTTGTCATTTTTTTCTACTTTACAATATTTAATTAATTATATTTCATATTTTCTTACTTAAAATAATAATTATTTACACTTAATATAATTTAAAATTATTATTTATAGAAAAAAATTATACCATTAACAAAAATAATTATATATATATATTTTAATAAATTTAAATATGATAATTAATATAACTAATATATTTTTAATAAATTATATAGCTATTTTATAGAATATTATAATTTAAATTTATATTACTTTAAAAATAACATATTTTATATACAAATAAATCTATTCAACTTACTATTTAAATTAAAAATATATACATTTTAAAAAAATTATTTCCCTAAATATAAATTATATTTTAGACACACCATATTTAAATTTCCTAAACATTCAATATGAATTATATCATACAATAAACAATAACCCATTCATAAAGTAAATCATCCAAAAGACACTAATTTATACATTCATACATGCATCAATACATATTAAATAAATAAACCATACACAAAAATACTAATTTCTACATCCATACAGTCATGCATCACATATTAAATAAATAAACCATACAAAAAAAATACAATTAAACAATTAAAATTTTAAATATAAATTTTACCTTCTTAAAAGATGCAAGTATATGTTGAGAAAGATTTTCTGTAGGGCTTCACAACAAAAACAAAAGGAGAGAAATGAAATTTGGGGGGGGGGCTCTCCTTTTATAAATTTCAGCCAGACAGAGACATGAACCCTATTCACACCTCCTTCATGACCTTTGTGAAGGAAGCGTGAATGGGGTTCACACTTCCTTCGCTATTCCTAGGAAGCATGAATGAGATTCACACTTCTCTAGTGATAGAAAGAGAAGAATGAAACCCGTTTCATGCTTCTTACTCAGATCGGAGAAGTGTGAACTGTTTTCACGCTTCTCAGGACCCTTTTTTTAAAATATCTGTAACCCTATACCATTTTAAAAAAAAAACCAATTTAAAAACCCCCACAACTATCATAGGTTTGTTTGAATCTGCCAAATCCATGGAACCCAAGGCTGAGGATGATATCTTGATGCTACTCCTTTTGATGATGATAAACCTGATTCATGTCTAGCACCGAATCTAATAAAGTTTTATTAGATATCTAATTCCAAAGAATAACCTAAGTCCAAGATTTACTAAAAATTAAGAAGTTGATGAAGATCCCAAGCTTATGAACTAGAGGAACCACTGTTTTGAAATGAATAACATCTGAGGTCGATGCTCATTTTGAAGGAACTGAAAACTGAAGCCCCTTCAAGGATGAAAAACCCTAATATGGATTTGATTTCATAGTGTCATTGAATAGGTCGTCTATACAAGGAAGTGGATACCTATTTTTTCCCATAAGCTGGTTCAGTCAGCGGTAATCCATGCACAATCTAAGGGTACCATCCAACTTCTTAGCGAAAAGAACAGGTGAACCCCATGGTGATGTGTTGGGTCATATAAAAACCTTATCCTCTAAGTCTTCAAGTTTCTTATTGGGTTCCTGGAGCTCTGTAGGTGCTATACTATATGGATGAATAAACACTAGTGTCACACCTGGAATAAGCTCGATGGTGAACTCAATCTCTCTCTTAGGAGGTAAGCTGGAGAAATCATCAAGGACGACATCCCTAAAATGATCCATGATTGGAAGGAATTGAACAAGATGTATTCTCTGATTGTTCATAAAGAGAATGACCATCCAGTCTATTACTCCACCTAGCCCAGTACACTTGAGTTCAGATCAACTGACCTAAAGATCCAATTCTCCCTTATAGGTATATTTATTGCTCTCAGGTGATAATAAAGACACACAATGGCAATAACAATCCACCTGGGCTCGATAAGGAACAAGTCAGTCCATACCGAGAATGGAATCAAAACAGGTTATCTCAAGGATGAAGAAGATCCATAGAAAATGGTACCCACATATTTCAATGGGGAACTCATTTCACCGGCATATACCCTCTTCTAGAACTCCTAATAGCATCTCAAGGGTCATAACACCTCTGGAGTACTCTATCACTAGGACCAAACATCCCATAGTCACAACAGACAGAAAAAAGTGTGATGAACCTACATCAAATAAGGAAGATACTAGAGTAGAGACTACTAGAATAGTGCCTCTAACTTTAGATGTCCCCAGACTCTCCTCCTCTGGTGTAGGTTGAACAAAACAAATATGGCCTGATCCATGACCCTAAGATGATTCCTGAATAGCCCAAGTAGGTCCACTATGCTGACTATGGAACTCTGAAGTCTGACTGCCTTGGCCACGAACACCAGCTCATCCTGAACAACCTATATAATACCATCTTCCTACATGATGAGGTTTCACTGATCCTACACCTAAAGGTGGTGCTGGCATAGAACCCTGTTTGCTTGGAATTGGGGGAAAAGATTGGTAGAAATCTTGGAGGTGACCCATCCTACTGCAAGCTTGACGTTCGACCAGGTTCCTCAAACACTGGGGATTTTTGTGTCCTAGTCTTACACACTTGTGACACACCAAAAATATATCAGTTCATTCCACCTAACTAGTATTTCCCCTACGTGTTCCCTCGAAGCATCGCTTCTATTTCTGGATAAACCACTGCTCTTCCTGGAAGCTGAATTTCCCTGCTTCACATCACTTGATTCCATCAGGTTTTTCTTAGTGATGAAATCCCGATTCACAATTTCTAAAATGGTGGTCAAGAAAAATATGTTCACCTATGAGTGGATGACATAATCAAGCCTATCCTCTAATCGCCTCACATTATTTATCTCATCACCGGTCAAGGTCGGCGTAAAACGCTGCAATTCAGTGAAGCGAGCTGAGTATTCCACCAAGAACATATCACCTTGATCAAGCTACATTAATTCCTAAACATAATCAGTTATCAATGTTTTAGGTAAGAAGTAATCAAATAAGGTTACCTGGAAGTCTGCCCATAATATACCCTGATGTCGACCAGCCTGTTTCAGAACATCCCCCCAATGCTTGGAAGAATCATGCAACATGTAGGTCCTGATATTGACCCTCCTCTATGGAGGTGTCTCTATATACTTGAATATTGACACCATAGACTCTAACCAAGATTAATTATCCTGAGTTCCACCCTCCCCTAAGAAGGTGGTAGGATGCTGCTGTGGAAAATTATGGGTCAGCTTTTCCATAGAAGGGGATAGTCGAGGATAACCCTATATTGTTTACATGAAGTGAATAAAGCTATCATAGAACTGGGCATCGACACCCAGTGGAGGATCTGCAGGAGGTGCCTCAGGTTGCACCACAGGAGGTATCATGGGTAGCTTAGGGCCCACCACCTTTGTAATATGCTCATTTTCACTCTCTTAGTATAAAACATGAGGTCTTCATAGTGGAATAGATCCAAAATTCCAAGCACATGCCTCAGAAAGGATTTATAACAGATAAGTAAAGATATAAATAAATATAGGTACAAGGATCACCTATAAGCATTCTACAACCCTTATCCTTCTCTAGTAGCTAGGTTTGGGTGATAAAAACAAGTCATAGAAGGAACATAGGAGAAATGACCTACATCCCACTACTAAGGTTAGGCCAGGATAAGGTCTTATATAAGGGATCCATTTTATGTTAAGAACCTTATTAATTTTTAATTTATTTGGTTATGAGCATCACAATCTAGTTAATTACATCACCAATTCCAACATATAAGGGTCCATACACCTTATAGATTGAAATTGGAACATCAAGTAACTATATCCAGACCCTTACAATAGACAATATGTGTAACATGCCATGGTTTTTGTTTGGATTGGGTTATCTTCCATTGGAACTTACGGATCAAACCAACCAAAGTGGAATTATTGGTCCATCAAACCAATTATGCCATTATAGAGAATAAAATCACACTACAAGGCATAACTAACAAGGAACATAAAACAATCACAAGAAAAATAGGAAATTCATGTAGGAATATAAATATAGAATGGAATAATGTATGAAATTTTAGATCCAATGGTTCCTAGAATGATGCATGATTCTAATATGCCCTTGTATCATCGGGATAATGGTAAAAGAAATCTCATAAAAATATTAAAAGTACAAAGCAATTATGTCACCCTATGAAAAAATCCATGAAACTGTTACAATGAAAAAAATAACAACATTTACCCATCCTAGGTAATTTGGGTTTCCTCTGTATGCGGGGTAGCTACTCCCAAACACAGGATCATAACCAAATTACAACATCCTAGTCTCCTTTCTAAACCTAATAGTAAGAAAAAATAAAAAATAAACTCTGATACCACTTTGTAGCGTCCTTCCCCAGATACCAATAACTGATTCCCTAAGGTAGTTGTCCATAAGACCTCAAGAGAACCTCCCTAAATTCCAAAGGCTATCAACTAGCAGCAAGGGCCCAGGGTGTGTCCATGGGGAGACTATTCCCTCATCGATCAGAGTGGAGTGAATCAATACATATATAATATAATATGATATGACACAGAGGAAATAATAATAGATAGTAGCAGAAACAAAAACAATTAAACATTCAAGCTAAAATAATAATACGTGGAATCTAAATAAACCGACAGTACAATATGATGATGGTATGTCATGTTCTATACAAAAATTATTGAGCAAGGGGAAGGGGATACAATCATATACAACAAGCTGAAAAAACATACAAAAAGTGAAAAAAATGTTATGACTAGCATCTCAAGCATAAGCTCAGTCCTATGCTCCCAAACTACATTCTAGAAATGTAATTCAATCAAGAATTAGAAGTTGGATACTTTCCTTTATCAATAATTGAGGACATAAATTATACTTAGGTGCCTAAGGTTCCAGAGCAGGGTGTGAGAAAAAATCCCAGTAGCCCAACACCCACAGTTTCTAGGACAAGTCCATAACATACATTATAAATTGACTAGTTTTCCATAGTAATTAAATTCAATATATAATAAATAAATAAATGCATTGGGCTGGGTTCCACTTAGAGACCCACCCAATTACCTGCTTCGGTCCAAGCCGGTATGTCTAGACCGAGTGATCTTGCAAAGGTAAAGTGAGTGGGGGTAAAGTATAAAAATATGGATTGTCCCCAAGATTTTGATTAATCTTGGAGGACATGTACCTATATTTCCAATACCAAAGAATCAATTCTGTTTTAAAAACATTCATTTACAATTTCCTTAATTTAATTTTAAACCACATTAAAAATTTTAGTGAGACACCCTGAGCTCATCCATGACAATCTTGAGGGACTTTCCATGTATCACTCAAGGGATCATCATATGAACAATGCCAAGGAGTTTGTACATGGTGAACTAAGGTGAATTCCCACGTGTCACTCCAAGAATGGTGTGAAATGTCAAGTACTAGCCTCTGAGTCCATCCCGGGTATCGCACATAGGGGCCCAAGTCTCTCTCAAGGCATGGTTCAACTAATGTTCCTTCGAACCTATCCAAGGGGTCTCCCCTAGGGAATCAGTTTCACTAATCTATGGGTAAAAATTAGATAACACTCAACGAGCCCATCCCAGGCATAGTTGGGGTTTCCCCCGATGTGTTTACTAAGAATTAACAATTCAACCCGAAAGGTATGAGAGTCCATCCAAGGGGTCCTAAAATCGTAAGCCCTTGTATCACTCTATCACTAAGATGAAGCAACTAAACAAGAAATATATTCCTATAACAATTTCAAATGAATTAACATTACATTTTAACTCAATAATTTATATGGTTTAAAGCGTAAAGGCCTAGGCCTTTCATTGGGTGAGTGATCTATGAAACAAGGCATAAGGTAAACCCCTAAACTCATGGCCAAAACAATTGATTAAATTCAATTTATCAACTCATGGTATTAATTGTAAGGAAGAACCCTCAAGGGTAATTTAACAAGATAAAGAAAAAAGGGAAATTAATTATAAAAGGATACTAAGCACACCCATTTGGATGGAATGGGTTAAGGAGATCAACCCAAGGGGTTGATTTTCCACTATGACGGGCCGCAAAAGGCATGAAAAAGAAATAAATTAAATTTAATTAAACATATAGAGGCAAAAATGAAAGGGTCCAGCTTGGGGTATAATGAAACATTTTATAGAGTGTGATGAAATGAATAGAAAATACCTAAACCACCTAACTTGTCCTCACAGAGCTTCCCTTGTCCAGTATCGACCTTTGATTCTAACTAGGTTGGAAGAAATCAACAAAACTGTCAAATGCCCTAAAAATTGGGAAAATGAGATTGCATTGAAATAGTGAAATGAATGGGAAAAATAACTTCAAATAGATTGGATAGGATTTAATATTGTACCACTAGCTTTCCATTGGATCCGACAATGAACAAATCAGAGATCAGACATAGTATTTTCTTGAAATCCTAGGTTAAGAGGAGAAGAGGGTTTCCACATGGGGAGGAAGAACTCAACCACTATAGAAAAGAAAAAATGAGGAAGAATGAAATAATTAAAATCATTTAAGAGGGGTGAAAAATTAATTTCACCCACATTTTACACAGTGTACAATTTGGCTGCATAGTTTCCAAACCGTGCGCAAACCATGCACCATTCACTGCTACTAAGAGGCACATCACACAATTAGGAATATAGAGTTTATCTAACCATGAAAAAACTGTGAAAAAAAACTGTCAAAAATTTTTAGATGGGTTTCATGGCCATGCACCTTGGGTCGCATGGTGGTAGACAAACCATGTGGCCCTTAGGTGCCCACTGTCTGCAACTGCACAGTTTAGAGAAACCATGCCGGTTTCTCTAACCATGTGTCTAGGTCTTGCTCTTGCCATTTTAGGGATTCGATCTCTAAAAAATTCCTAGACACACCTGATCCCTCCTTGATATGATTAGGAAACATCTTTAGGTTTGTTTAAAGGAATTAAAATAAAAAATTAACAGTCCACACCTTTTGGAAAATCCAGGATGTTACAATCACTACCTAATGCATTGGAGAGTTTTATTGGGCCCACCCTGTACGATCAAAATATGAATGTAGATGCTCAATATACAAGAGGGGGGGGGGGGGGGTGAATTGTATACTTTAAATTTTTTTTTGGGACCATTAAAGTTGATATAAAACTTTCTATTTTTAACAAAGTTAAACAAGGTAAATTCACAAGACCTCTTAGTTCTATAAACTTCTTAGATTCCATATATATGGTTTCAGAAATGAAACTTAAGAAAAGTTTACAAGGAAAAATATTCTACCTTAAATAGTATATAATCTTACTAATCAGAGTATACAAGTACAAGAAAGTATAAGATAGTTATACTTTCCTTATTAATCAAAATGAAGTGGAAAATAAACTTGAAACAATACAAGTAACAAGTATAAAATATTTTAACCCAAAGAGTAGGGTATATAACAAACTTGGATAAAGATCCCTTGATTTATACTTTCAAGAAAGTTTGCCTTACCCACACTAGGGTAAGTACTCGATAAAAATATCAGAGTCTGTCTTGCTATCCCCACAAGACCTTGAACTTCAAGGTAGTCAAAACCTATGTCTTCCTTATCAAGTAAGTCCTCAAACTTTAATATATTCGACACCTTTGTCTTCCTATCCCCAGAAACCCTTGATTGTACACAGCAGCAATCAGAGTCACACAAAGCAAGATGAACAAGATGTTCAGTATGCACAAGGAATGAGAGTATCTCTCTCTAGAAATCATTTCAACAACATGTGGTCTCTTGATCAATAGATCAGTCTTTGAGCTCTTTCAAATGAGCTCCTATTTATAGGCATTTCTCCAATGATCAGATCCCTCCTCCAACAGTCACATTTTTTTCTTGAATCTCAGAGGGGCCTATACAAATGTCACTCAAACAACAGTTAGTTAGAAACAGAATGTAAAACATCATTTCATTACTAAAAAAAGGGTAAGAAAAATATGGTTGCTTAACCAAATCCATTTTTCGGATTCTAGGAAAAAATAAAGTTCAGAGTTTAAGAAAATAAAAATTTAGAGTCTATATTACATGGATATTCAGATTTTGTTTTTCAATTTATTCGGAATCAGAATTTCAATAAATTCAGAGTCTGAATTCTAAGGAATTATGAATTAGAATTCCTAGGAATTCAGAATCAGAATTATAAGGAATTCGGAATCTGAATTTCAGAAAATTTGGAGTCTAAATTTCAGAGAATTCGGAGTCTGAATTTAGAGTAATTCGGAATCTGAATTTAGAGAATTCAGAGTCTGAATTTCAGAGAATTTGGAATCTAAATTCAGAGAATTTAGAGTCTGAATTCCGAGCAATTCAGAATCTGAATTTATAGAATTCAGAGTCTGAATTTCAAAGAATTTAGAAACTGAATTTAGAGAATTTAGAGTCTGAATTTCATAGAATTCAGAATCTGAATTCAAAGAATTCAGAGTCTGAATTTATGAGAATTCAGAACCTGAAAACAGAATACTATATATCTAGGTATTTATATGATTCCTAGGTTTTAGATATGAAACTGAATTTAACACTTAGAAATAAAATGAGTTATATTTAGAGAAACTATAATATGAACAATGAAAACAGAGGTAAGATGAAAACTTCCTTGGGGAAGGAAAATTTTCTTATTAAGATAAATCTTCAGGGAAATAAAATTTGTATTTAGATAGAGTGTTTGTGATTTTAAAAACATAAAGGAATGGAAAATTCATAAGGAAACCGTATTGACTCAACAATATCCCCCTTTTTTGAAAGCAAAAACATCCTTATGAAAAAGAATCTAAGGACTTAGAAATTTTATGGACTTGAAAATAAAAAATTATCTCCCTTTACTTATGGATCAAAGTGAATACGACTAACTCCCCCCTTAGGCTTTGAAATCCCTAAGGATCATATTCTTGATTTCCTGAATAACATTTTTCATATTATAGCATTTGAAAAACTTCATTGATAAGAACTTTCCTCTAGATAAACTCCCCCTTACTTAGGTAAATCTATTCTTTACTTTGTATTATTTTTTTCATTCCTTTCTCCCCCTTTGTGATTTTCAAAAAAGAATAAAGGGTATGTAAAGAAAATTGGTACCTGAAAAATTAGTACTAAACAACCACAAAAAAAATATATAAAGAACAACCACAATTTCATTAATGTTGAAAGAATTTGTACAAGGAAAAGTACAACAAAATATTGGAATGGAAAGAAATTATCCTTCTTTCTTCTTCGGAATCAGCTTCTTCATAATGGTTTTTAGATTCTTAAGCTCCTTGTGATCCTCTTCTACACGCTTTAGTAACTGATCCTGATCATCACTTTTTTTCTCCAAGGCTTGAATTTTTTCTTACTATGCCTTAAGAATGTCTGCCTCTAGTCCGACACATTTGTCCATCATCATGGAAACTGAATATGATTTCTGATTTATCGTATGCTGAAGCATCTGACATCTTGAGTCTATACTTGTGAATAAGGAAATAGTACCAACCAAATTTTTCAAAGACTGAACAACAAAATCATGTCCAAGGGAATATGATTCTGAATCCTAGTGTTTGGTTGGTGAGGATTATTTTTCTATGTCCTTAGCTTTACTATTTGATGAAGCACAAACATATTTCTTCTTCACCATAGATTTACTAGGTGTATCTACTACCACATTCTTTTCCTTATCTGCTCTCGGAATGATGTCTTGTGCTTTGGGAGATTCGTTTTCACTATCTGGTAGCTGAAAATTTTTATCTTCATCTACTTATTCTTTTTTTAGCTCCTGCCTCAATATCTTGTTTCTCTACATCAGCCACTTGATCTTCTGGATTAATGAAATCATGATTACTACTTTATTATTTAGAAGGTTTGTTTACTTCTTCCTAATCCTTCTCTTCATTCCATGGTGTAGTGAGTTTTGAGGATTCGGCTTGGGAAGTCCAGATCAACAATTTTACAGATGGACTTTCCTTCTCATGATAATCTTCAACTTTCTTTATTATGTCTTCTGAATCACCACTGCCTTCTTCTTCTTCTTCCACTTCTTCTTATTCAACAATTTCTTCTTCATTATATGATTATGGAATCACCACTTTCTTTCCCGAAGTCTCTGTTAATGGTTCTAATAAAAAATATTCTGGTACCATAATTTTTTCATATGCTTTCTCAGCATCCTTGAGAAGAGATTGAACTATTTCAGCCTCAAACATCTTCTTCTTTTTCTTCTTCTCTTTATGTTGTTTCTCAAGCTCTTCAACAGCTTTTATTCTTAAAGATTTTTCTTCATTAGGGTCCAAGACAAACTTAGGCTCCCCTTCCTTCCTATTTTTCTTATCCTCTATCCACTTATCCACTACTTCATCAGGGTAGGATTTTTTCTTCTTTGGCTTTGGTGGTGCTGACTGACTTTCCTTATCCATATGGGTTTTTCTTTTATCTTCTGGTTCCTTAGCCTTTATCTTCCTTCAAACTTTTTTAGTGGTTTCATCCACTTCTGGATTTTTTAATAAAGCTTCAAATTCTTCTTCAGAAAGATCATAAAATTCTCCGGATTCATTAGAGAAGCCGACCTTCATCCTCCTTAAGGTATCATCACTTAACAACATTACCTTGTAATTTCTTGGCTTGGAACTGCATGGAATTCTAAAGAATTCTAAACAAAGAACTATAATATTTGAGAGAATATCCGGATGCATAATGATCTGAGATTTCAGATTTCCATTCTTGATATTCTCAATCGTTACCAAGATATACTTAACCAAGTTTATCTTCCTAAGGTTCACCAAGAAATCCAATATATAGATATCACTCTTTTTCAGATTATCCTTATCCTCGTTACTTGGAATTATAAAGCCTTGAAACCATAATTCAAGAATCTGTAAATTTGTAGATAGATGGAAAATCTTTAGAGTATTCACTATTTTCAGGCCAAGACACTCTATAACATTTTCCTTATCAAAAGATCCTGAAGCATTCGGTAATTTGTGAGTACAAAACTCTGATCCACCTTTGTAAGGAATTCCGATCAGACTTGCTACCTTACTGTAAGAAAGAGAGTACGTCTTTCCATAAAACTTAAAATAGAAATTGTTTCTACCTTCTTCCTTAAAGAAACTTACTGCCCCATAGAACTCAATCAACAAGTCTGGATACACCGAATCCTATGCTTTTGGATTTGAAATACAAAAGGCTCTCCCATCCATTCAACTTAATATTATTTGAAATAATAGAATCATACTTGTCGAGTAATTTTTGATCAACTAACATTTCTCGGTATTCTTCCATTCATATATTTCCTTAACAGTTGACATATCTTTCAGAGGAGAAGCTTCAGCAGACATTCAGAACTAAGGAAACTTTAGAGATTCAGAACGACCTTAAATACAGAGGCAAATATCCAGAACGCGAAAGCTTGAAAAACCAATGTGGGACAACCATTGGAGGGGGGATTTATAAAGGATATTGAGATGATGATTCAACTTCCATGATTTATCCAATGGTTGAAAAACTTTTGATCAAATTTGACGGTTGACAAGATAACTGAAAAAGGATTTTGATAGGTTCTGATCTTTTGAGGTTTTTAAGATAAACATTTGGATTTAAGTAAAAGTGAATACAAAAAATTTAAAACAAAATGAAAATACCAACAAGTAAAAGATGATTAAGAAAATTTAGGAAAGAAAACATACCTTTTGGATTGCCAGAAAAATTATTTGTAATGAGGAAAATTCTTCTAGAAGGACTTTGGATTCCAAAAAACTGATTATGAAAATTTTGACTATGAAAATTTTAGACTATGAAAAATGAAAAATTTTATATTACAAAAAAATTTAGATTAAAAAAAAATTTAGATTACGAAAAATTTTAGATTACGGATTTTTTTGACTAACAGACATATGTACTCCCCCTATAGAAAAGAGTTTCTTGCTATAAGGAGATAGGTTTCAACAAGAAGTTAATAAGAAAGATTACCTTATGGTTATCATTCCTAACCTCTGTTTAATATATTCTAATTTATCAGAGGGTAAAGATTTTGTGAAAATATTAGCAAGTTGATCTTGTGTTCTGATAAATTGGAGAATGATATCTTCTTTTCAAATAAGACATTTGAAATCAAAGTTTTTCCAAGAAGAACAATGTTACCTATACCAATAATTTCTCCCTTAGCATTATCTCTAAAATTTACCTTTCCTTATTTCGTCTTGATAATCTTTTCAAAGAAGTTTTTGTTACCAGTCATGTGCCAGGAACATCCACTATCCATGTACCATGTATTGCTGTTGGTACTATCTTTACTTTCCTAAAAACATGAGTGTTAGAATTTTGGAACCTAAACTTTCTTGGATCCAGAAACTTCAAAAAGAAAAATTTTAGGTATCCACATTTTATTAGAAAAATAAGCTTTATGAAAACCTATAGACTGAGTTTTGTTTAAAGAACAATTTTTTCCCAATGTCCACCACACTGACACTTAGTGCAGAATGGAGCACTTTGGGGAACAAAATAATTATTACCAAAAACCGGTTTTGAATGTGTATAACCAAATCCAGAATTATTACTTAGAGGTCGAATTTGGGAATACATCTTATCAAAGTTTTCCTTACCTAAGGTAAAGTTTTAGAAACACTTCCTCAAGGAAAATATTTATGATTTCAGTTTAATAACTAAGTTTTTATCCTTAAAAACATCAGTTTTAGCACTAGAGTTAGTCTCTAAAATATTTTTCTTAGAAATTAATTTTTCTAGATCCTTAGAAAGTTTATCCTTCCCAGAATTAACTTCCTCAAGGTTTTTTAAAATACTTTAAAAATCATGAATTTTCTTATCAAGATCTTTAGAAAGATACAATATTTATTAAGTAAGAATAAAAATTTTAGAATTTTATTTATCAAGATTTTTCTGTACTTTAAAATTTTCATTCTCAAGAAGTTTAGAAAACCTAGAAACTTCTTCATAAGTAGGTAAAGTATTATCTTCATTAGAAGAAGATTATTCATCTGAGGATTCATAATATTTATTATCACTATAATTATCATTCAAGGATACATTGGTTATAGATTCAACATTGTGTACCTTGGCCATTAGACAATGATTTTCAATGGGTAACTTGGCAATTACACCAAGATTCTTCTAACCAGAAGATCCATACTCTGAGGATTCATCAGAAGAGTCTCCACCATTGGCACTCTAGGTTTCATTGGATTTCAAAACTTTCCTAGCTTTAGCTTTGTAGTACTTATTTATATTATTCTTAGAATGATTTTCCTTTCTAACCTTTCTCTTAAGCATAGGAAAATCTGGCCTTATATGCCCTGCTCTTTTTCATTCATAACAAGTGACTTAAGAGTCTTTCTTGTCCTTTCTTTCTTTCTTCTTAAATCGATACTAAAAGTCTTTCTTCCCAACTATCTTGTTTATCCTTCGAGAAATATTAGCTAGTTCATTCTTAAAATGTTCAATTTCACTCGATTTTGATAAAACAATGAATTTCTTCGACTTGGATCTTGTAACCCTTTCAGGAGTCTTGGACTTCATAGTAGTAAAGGCTACACTTCCATTACCATTATTCTTTTTATTCAAATCAGCATATCTTTTCATTATAGTATCTTGTTGAATAAGAGTTCCAAAAATCTCATCAAGAGTAATCTGAGATACTTTCCTATTCTCATCAAAAGTTGTTCTCTTAGATTCCCACTCATTAGGCATGATATCTATAATCTTTTCCACAAGTGTCTCATCATCTAAACCTTTCTCACCTATAGATTGTAAAATATTAACAATAGTTATAAACCTTTGTTGTAACTTGCACACTGGTTCTCCATAAGGAAATAAAAATCCATGATATTCTTCCCTAAGCATAGCTCTTCTAGTTTCTATAACCTTGGATGTACCAAAATGAGTAACCTCCAATTTATTCCAAATATAATTTGCTGCTTCATAAGAAAAAATATGACTATATATATTCTTGGTCATGGAAAACAAAAAAGTATTACATACCTTGTAGTTTAGTTGATATTCTGACTTTTCTTGATTAGTAAAAATTCTAACTTCCTTATCAGGAATCTTGTAATCTCTAGTAATCATAACAAAGTTGTCCACTCTAGTATTAATAACAAAAGTCTTCATACGATCTCTATAATATTCATAATCATTCCCATAAAATATAGGTGGTCTAGTAGGATTTAGATTATCAATCGAACCAACATTCATTCCAGCCATCTAAAAAAATATTTCCATAGAAACTTGTTAATAGTAAAAGTTTGTAAACAAGGATAAAAATCCTAAGCAAGGAAAATATAGAACAATGAAAACTTGAGAAAGAAAACTTATATGTGAATATAAGTATTTCAGAGACCTGCTCTGATACTAATTGTGGGATCAAAATATAAATGTAGATGCTCAATATACAAGAGGGGGGGGGGGTAAATTGTATACTTTAAAAAATTACTTTGGAACCTTTAAAGTTGGTATAAAAATTTATATGTTTAACAAATTTAAACAAGGTAAATTCATAAGACCTCTTAGTTCTAAAAAATTTCTATATTCCGGATATATAGTTCCATAAATAAAACTTAAGAAAAGTTTATAAGGAAAAATATTCTAACTTAAAGCATATAGAATCATACTAATCAGAGTATACAAGTACAAAAAAGTATAAGATAGTTATAATTTCCTTATTAATCAAAATGAAGCGAAAAATAAACTTGAAACAATACAAGTAACAAGTATAAAATCTTTTAACCCAAAGAGTAGGGTATCCAACAACCTTGGATAAAGGTCCCCTGATTTATACTTTCAAGAAAGTTTGTCTTACCCAAACCAGGGTAAGCCCTCGATAAGAATATCGGAGTTTGTCTTACTATCACTGCAAGCCCTCGAACTTCAAGGTAGTCGATACCTCTGTCTTCCATATCAAGGAAGTCCTCGAACTTTAAGGTAGTCGGCACCTCTGTCTTCCTATCCCTGGAAGCCATCAGTTGTACACAAAAACAATCAGAGTCGCACGAAGAAAGCTGAACAAGATGTTTAGTACACACATGGCATGAGAGTATCTCTCTCTAGAAATCACTTCAACAACATGTGGTCTCTAGATCAATAGATCAGTCTTTGAGCTCTTTCAAATGAGATCCTATTTATAGGCATTTCTCCAACAGTCAGATCCCTCCTCCAACAGTCATATTTTTTCCTTGAATCTCGGAGGGACCTTTACACGTGTCACTCAAACAATGGTTAGTTAGAAACAAAATATATGACATCGTTTCATTAATAAAACAAGGGTAAGAAAAATATGGTTGCTTAACTAAATCCATTTTTTTGGAGTATAGGAAAAAATAAAGTTTGGAGTCTAAGTAAATAGACATTCAGAGTCTATATTACATGGATATTCGGATTCTATTTTTCAAAGGATTCAGAATCATAATTTCAATAAATTCGGAGTCTAAATTCTGAGAAATTCAGAATAAAAATTTTGAGGAATTCAGAATCAGAATTATGAGGAATTCAGAATCAGAATTTTGAGAAATTCAGAATCAGAATTCTGAGGAATTCGGAATCTAAATTTCAGAGAACTCGGAGTCTGAATTTCAGAGAATTCAGAATCTGAATTCAGAGAATTTGGAGTCCAAATTTCAGAGAATTTGGAGTCTGAATTCAGAGTAATTCAAAATCTGAATTTAGAGAATCCGGAGTCTGAATTTCAGAGAATTTAGAATATGAATTCTTAGAATTCAGAGTCTGAATTTTAGAGAATTCAGATTCTGAATTTAGAGAATTTGGAGTCTGAATTTCATAGAATTCAGAACCTCAATTCAGAACCTAAAAACAAAATACTCTATATCTAGGTATTTATAGGATTCTGAGGTTTTAGATATGAAACTGAATTTAACACTTAGAAATAAAATGAGTTAGAATTAGAGAAACTATAATATGAACAATGAAAACAGTGGTAAGAGGAAAATTTCCTTGGGGAAGGAAAATTTCCTTATTAAGATAAATCTTCAGGGAAATAATATTTTCCTTGAGATAGAGTGTTTATGATTTTCAAAACATAAAGGACTGGAAAAGTCATAAGGAAACCTTATTGACTCAACACACCCATCATCATAAAAAATTTACAAGGACAATAACATATATAAAACACATAAAAATTTCATTTCCATTATCAGACTCATAAAAATATACTTTTCAACCCATAAGCAAAACATTTTTGAATATTGATATATCCATTTCCTTTAATTTTTTTTTAAAACTAAAATACCAAAACAAATGTAAGAATTGTTTTTCATTGAATAAATCATGGAATATTATAAATTATTTCAAATATTAAATAGCATTTGTGGTGGAAGTAGAAGAAATGTACGACATATACGTTAAAATAGACCATTTCTTTTATCTTTTTTTTAAAGAAAATCAAAATGTTCCATATAAAATACTTAAAAAGGTTTCTTTTAAAACATTTGAATGAAATTCATAATAGATATAAAATGTAATTTATAATTAATTTATTTCCATATAAATACAACCATAAAATAATTTTTAAAATATGGATATTGAATAAAAATATTTAAAAAATAAATCTTCAAAACATTTAAAATGGGGTTCTAAGATAAAGTGCCATTTACCTCGAGTTTGACTTGTCACGTAATTTATTTATCTTCATGAATAATAAATATATGTTAATTATTTAATTTATTAATAACCTTTTTAAGATTTTTATTCCTTTTATTTAACTTATATCCATGTTATACTTAATTTCTCAATTGATTAATTTTGCGTTAGACGTTTTGAGAACATTCAACTTATATGTCCAAAATGACTTTGGTAGGTTGACTATGGTAAAATTTAACCATGATTATATCATTTATAGACTATAAATAAAGTTATAATTATCATTTTTATATATTAATTATTATTTTATAACCAACTATTTAATATGATTATGAAAAATAAATTACATTACAATCATAGAGACAGTAGGTCGTATGTACGCATGGGTAACTTTTCTATTTTTTAAAAAATATGAGGGAAAGAAGGTAAGTATCATTTTAACTTTTCGGGATGATTATTATATCATAAATATCATATTATTTCTTTAAATCCAATTATATATACAAATTATGTGAGGGGATGATGAAAAATAAAATACATCGATTCGTGAAGTGGTAGTCTGCGCATACACATGAGTGAATTTTTTATTTTTCATTGGAAGGTAATGAAAAAAGTGGAATATTATTTTACCATTATAGAATTAAATTTATATTATATATATTATATTATTTCATTTGGATCAATCTTTATGACCTACCATAATATTTGGTGATGAAAAATGAAATATATCGTCTCTTGAGGTGGTAGTTTGCATATACGCACGAGCGATGTTTTTATTTTTTGTTAGATGGTTGAGTAGATAAAAAAGAGTTATACCATAAAAATAATAAAATTTTAGTATATTTAAGATACTGGTTTTATTATTTCATCATGGTTGAATAATATTTTAAGGAGGTAGAAGAAGAAATAAAACGAAAATACTCGTTTAAGAACTATACCTCTTCTTCAGATAACCTCATTGGGTTTAGGCCTAAAGCCTTCCTAGGATGATATTTTGATCAAAAAGAGACCTCTAGAATGTTGTTATGGATTTTTTGAAGGGATATGGGTAAGTATTGGCTAATATAATATGATCTTGAAGTGTAGATAAGATATGATAGGTAGTTTCCTTTCATAAGCGAGGGAGATGACACACTTAGAATTTTTAAAATATTTAAATATTAATAACTCATTTTCATGGAAAAGTGTACCATAAAAAAATAAATTTCAAGATGAAGGTGACAAGGTTTGAAATAAATTATTCCATTAAAAATTAAGAATAATTTTTCCCTTATCACTTAGTTTTAATCTAGTTTAACTAGATTTACCCTTTTACCATAGTGACATAATTTTTTTTACCAAACTTACTATTCATAATTACCAAAAATGAAATTTACCTCATTAATAGATTTGGAAATACTGATTAAAAATATCAAATTCATTTTATTAAATTCAATTTATATAATTGGAAGAAATTAATTTTAAATAAGCATGAAAAATGTAATGTAAACATGTTTTTAGAAAAATG
Organism: Viscum album; assembly: GCA_963277665.1. Lineage (NCBI taxonomy): Eukaryota > Viridiplantae > Streptophyta > Magnoliopsida > Santalales > Viscaceae > Viscum > Viscum album. Next base: position 1,526,617,201 of record OY728120.1, on the reverse strand, counting down.
CATTTTTAAGCATAAAACTGAATTCACTTTCATTCCTTGCCTAGTAAAAAACATAAAATTAAATTTAAAATATTTGTTTTAATATTAAATCTATACATTCCATTAAAATAATTAATTAATATAGATTGATATTGAAGGTTTCAGGCATAATAGAAGCGTCAAATGGGTCATTCTTAACTTTGATTTGTGTCACAATCGATGATTAATATGATATTTAGAAGAAGATAAATGCCATGAAAAATGAAATTTGAACCAAAGAATATAGAAAATGGATAAAATCCAGAACCAAAGTGCAATATCATCACATATTATTTATAATTAATTTAAGCAATTAAAGAATTACCTTATGTGAAATTATTTCTTTGTTGATGGATCTGAAAAGGGATCTACATTGTACCATCATTGTGTTGTAGGAATCAATATTAGATTCCCTTTAGCGGTGATCCACACATGGTTCGTGAATCTCCAAACATCATCACAAGAATCTCTGATTTCTAGCATGGTAGATCTTATCTCTTACGTCGTTCATCTTTGATCTCCCTGAGAATCACTTCCAAAGGATTCTCCTTGGTCTCTATAGACTTGATAGTGGATGGTGGAGGAAGATCACTCTTCATTCTTGGAAACATTCTTGGAGAAGGGTACTCTCTAGGGATTTGAGAGGATTCTCTAGATTTCATTATTCAAAACACAAAATGAATTGTTTCTCTTAAAAAATAATATAATTGGGTTTATATTCTACTAGGGTTAGAAATAAATAACTATACAAGTTCCATTTATTATTTATTTAATCCCTATGAAACCCCATGTCTATAATAATAATAAAATTATTATTTATTGACATGCACCGAACTCATGAATTAAAATAAATATTATTCAATCAAATAATATTCAATATATATTATTTCTCACCTGACCTATAAACTCAGTCCTCCATTCCTCTACAATATTTATCTGGCCGCGAATAATTATTATTTTTTTAATAATTAAATATAACTACATTATTTGTTAATAAATAAATAAATCTTATATCCATTTAATCACAAATAAATATTTATTAAATATCCCGATCATATAATATTCTCTTGAATAACTGGTGATTAAATATATGAGATCAAGAAAATATGAATAATTATTAAACCGCATGTGGGAATAAAATTTATTCAACTTGTTAAATAATAATATGTTATTTAACTAATATTTTGGATACACTTAGTGTGTGACACTCTAGGACTCTTTCTCAATGGAATTAGGCAAAATATCCTAAAGTATAAGGTTAGCATCTAGCAATATGTCAAGGTACCCATAGAGAAATAAGTTAATACTATAATGAAATAGGGACGCTTACTATGTAATATAATCTATTTATCATGATATTTATAATCAAGAAGGTTTCATACTGGTGCCATCAACCTATGTTCTTGATGTATCTTTCTTTGACTTTCCATAAATACAACTTTCCTTTAGAAAAAATGGCCATGGATTTATTTAGGACATATCATTTCCATCAAAGGGCCTGATATATCAACTTCCATTGAATAACATAAAGGAAAAATAATTTCTCACAGTATTCATTAATTAAATATTACTAGTAACACACCCAACGTATCCTACCTATCCAAAAACATATGTCAACACTATTTTAATCAATACATCAAAGTAAACAAATTATAATACTCATTAATAATAATATTAAAGTCTAAGGATCAAAACACACCCCCGTAGATAGGAACATCCAATGACACATATAAATGTGGATGTCCTACTAGAGGGTATCATTCTTGTAATATCTTATACTGGATATTACCAAGGTTTTACACCATGAGAAGGTTCCTAAAAGTCATATGAGTCTCCAATACTGATATCCTAAATCATTTTCATCCCTCAAATGATTTAATTCAGCTATAAAATACATATTTATGAATACTATTGTGTCACTTATAGGTTCTCATCATAGCAAGGAATTTCTATGACCATTTAGTGCAATGACTACTCTTAGGACATTATAACTTACCATGTTACACGAAAGAACAATCATGATGTAATAATAAGTTTATAAATATTCAAAACTATTAATATATGTTATCATAAAGTACACAAAAGTTGGTTCTAGGGAATCAACTCTAATAGACACTCACTTTCACCAGATCCAACTACTAACAACATTCAATCCATTAGCTCTCAAATAATAATCATGGTTCTGTTGAGATAGACCTTTAGTCAAGGGGTCCACCACATTTTATTCTCTATGAACTCTTATTACTTTAACTTCACCCCTTTTATAAAAATCCTTCAAGAGGTGACACTTCCAGAGTATGTGATTTGTCCAGTGGTGTGACCTTTACTCTTTTTTAAGAGTCATCACTGTAGTATTATTGAAATATAATGTGATAGGGTTTTTACAACTTGGTAACACATCAAGATCCTGTAAAAAGTTTCATTTTCAAATGGATTCCTTGGATGCATAATATTCCTCTATATACTTAGGCTATTCTATAGAATTAGCGAAAAATGTATGCTTTGAACTCTTCCATCTCAGAGATCCTCTGTTGAGATAGAAAAAATATCCTAACTATGGATTCAGATCATTCTGATCTATTTGAAAACTATAATCAATATAACCCCTAATTACTAGCTCTTCATCTCCTCCATACACTAGGAATATATCCTTAGTTCTTCCCATAAAATTGAGGATAACCTTAACAGTAGATCAATGTCATTCTCCTAGATTTTCTTGATATCTACCTACCATGTTCAATGTATAGGCAACATCAAGTCTAGTACATAACATGATATACATTATTGATCCTATCATTGAAGTATATGATATCTTACTCATTCTCTATTTCTCCTATTGTGTTTGAGGAAACATTTTATTAGAAATATATATACTATGTGACACTGGAACCAATACCCTATTGGATTGTTCCATACTAAATCTCTTTAGTATCTGGTCAATGTATGTACTTTGAATTAGTCCAAGAAGCCTCTAAGATCTATGATGAATGATATTGATCCTTATAATATTGGTTGTTTCACCTAATTCCTTCATAAATAAACACCTGTTTAACTAGACCTTAACAAACTGCAATAATAGTATGTCATTTCCAATAAGTAACATATCATCAACATATAATAATAGGATAATGAACACATTCCCACTAAAACTCTTTTAAATAAATGTCTCACATTCATTCTGAATGAAATCAAATTATTTTATATCTTTATCGAATCTAATATTACATGACTTGGATGCTTTATTCAATTAAAAAATGGATCTCTTAAACTTAAAAATACTTTTGGAATCACCTAGAGTCAAAAACCCGTATGGTCATGTCATGTATATATCTTCCTGAAGGGTACTATTAAGGAAATCTATTCTGACATCCATCTTCTAAATTTCATATTCATGGTAAGTTGTTATATCATGTATAATTCTGAAGGATTTAAACATGGAAACTAGTGAAAAGGTTTCACCATAGTCAATTTATTAATGTTTTTAAACCCTTTAGCCACTAGAATTTCTTTATAGGTATTTACCTTACCTTCCACGTCCATTTTTCTCTTGAATACCCATTTGCACCCTATAAGATTTACATAAACTATTGCATCAACCAGAACCCAAACTTGGTTCTGATACAAGAAATCCATTTCATAATTCATGGCTTATTTCCATCTTACAGCTTATGAGTTCTCTATTGCATATTTTTTGGAGATATGTTCATAATTGTCAACCAATAATGAGTATCCAACTTTGGTGACTAGAAAACCATATCTATTTGTTTCTCTTACCTCTCTAGTTCTCCTACGTAGTACTTGTATTTCAGGAACTACTTCTTCTATGGGGACTTGTGGAATCTGCTCCTATACCCACTCTTGTGTATATTGAGTATCAAATTCATAAATGTTAATATTTATACCACTATTCTTTTTGAATATGTTCTCCCTCTCTAGAAATATGGCTTGTCTGGTGATAAATACTTTCTTGTCTAATGGGTTTTATAGGTAACATCCTTTTGTTTCCTTAGGATACCCTATAAAGAAACACTTTGTTCCCTAGGGTTCTAGTTTTTTCCTAAGAAGGCCTTAACAAATTCCTCGAAACCCCATACATGTGTATGTGTCAAAACAAGTTTTTTTCAACTCCATAACTTGAAGGGAATTCCATTTTATTCTTTATTTTGTACTCAGTTTAGTGTTTATGTCATAGTTTGTAATGAATTTCCCTAAAATGATAATGGAAGATCTATATAACACATCATCAACCTTACCGTGTCTAACAAGGTACAATTCCTCTGTTCACTAACACCATTCCACTATGGTGTGTAAGGTGGAGTGAGTGGAGATAAAATCTTAAACTCCCTTAAAAGGTTGATAAACTCTTTGTTAAGATATCCACCACCTCAATCTAATAAAAAATTCTTTATATTCCTTCTAAGTTTAGTCTCTAATTTATTCTTGAATTATTTGATTTTTTCAAAGGACTCAGGCTTATACCTCATCAAGGAGACATATCCATATATACTCAGGTCATCAATAAATTTTTTGAAGTAAGAATACGTACCTTTAGCTTCTATTGGAAATGGTACATACACATCAGTGTGTACCAATCCTAAAATATCCATGTCCCTTTAACCTTATCCACCAAATGGTGGTTTGGTCATTTTTCCTTATAAATAAGCATGACATGTTTTAAGTGGTTTTAGATCAAAAGAGTCTAAATAACTATCTTGACAAAGGTTTGTCAAATGATTCTAATTTACATGACTAATATGGTAATTCTATAGCTGGGTGTTATATGAGTCATGTGAACATGATTAATTATCTATTTATAATAATTTATTTTCATAATTTAATACACAAAGACCATCATTTAAATGCACCATACCATAACATATCTTGTCTTTATAAAAGAAAAAACTTTTATTCCCAAACCTAAAAATATAACCATCTGCATCTAAGCATGTTACAAAAATTGTGTTCTTGGTAACTATTGGTAAATAATAACAATATCTTAAAACTAGTATCATTCATGTTAGAAATGAAAGGTGGTAGTCACCAATGGAAAGAGCACCCAGTTTCAGGCCATTGATAGCTCACAAATCCACCTATCCTCTAGTAATCTTTTTTAATATACTTAGTTTCTGCATTTGGATACATATGTGAGCACCAAAAACTATATCTAATACCCAATGTATAAATATTGAAATACTACACTTGATAACGAATTCACCTTTAGTTCCCCCTTGCTTTTGGGGTGTAGTTCCTCTTCTACAGACCTTTCTTGCACCATGCAAAACATACTACCTCCTTTTCCTTTCCCTACCTCAGGATCTTCCTCTTCCTGGAAGGATAGTGCTCGGGAGATTTAGACTTGTTATGAGTCTTGGGCCCCTTCACCTTGTTATTCCTTTTCTCATTCACCATAAGGATGGTGGGTTTGTCACACCCCATGTCCTTATCCACTTGGATAATCATAGTAAGAAGTTATGAAAGGATATTCTCATTATTACTCATGTTATAATTAACAATAAAACTAGAGAAGTTCTTGGGTAGCGAGGAAAGTATGAGATCTATGAGAAAATCATCTGGGAATTTAATCCCTTAGATGTATAATCATTAAATATAACCAATAATATTAAATATAAGAGGCCCAACTGGTGTTGACTCTCCAAGCTTAGTTATAAACAGAGAATTAGAGATGTTATATCTCTCTTGTCTCTCCTTCTCTTGATAGAGACCATAAAGGTGAGACATCATGTTATACGCATAAATGTACTCATGTTTATACAAAAGCACATTGGTCATGGATAATAGCATGAAACATTGAAAATATATAGTATTGATCAAATGTTTTTCATAGAGATAAAACTCTTCATCACTAGCCTCATTATTAGGTTCACCATTAATAGTTTTTTCCAGCACATACAATTTCTTTTCATGGCATGGGAAAATTCACAAGTGCCTTTTACATTCTTGGAAATTTTTACTGGTGATAAGGTTATCCTTATCAATTATGGATCATAATGATATGTTTTAATTCATTTTTATTTATATTTATATAAATAATATGATCAGATTTTTAGAAATTTATCTGATAAAATTTAGAAAAATAAATAAATATTATATTTATTAATATCCCACTATTTTATCAAAACCCAATAACCCTCACCATTGGCTTAGGAATACCCTATTTCTTGGAAATTAAAGTGGAAAGAATCCATATTCCCCTTCTCATCACCACAAATTTTTTTGGTAAAGAAATTTGAAGGGTTTTAGGTAGACATTCCAAATGACAACTGCATTGACTCATGATTCCTTGATCTGTTGAGTGGACTCCCCAATCCTAAAATCCTAAAATTTGATTTACTCAACCCTTTACTATTAGTTACACCAAGCCCTTATTTGGAAGTCAACCATTGATGTGAACTAATTTAAGTCAACCCAAAAATTCAAGTTATAATTACCTTATAATTGAAATCACCCCAACTTTGATTGGTCAATCACTTTGAACTATGGTTCGATTTAAAATGAAGTAGTGAAAGACTATACCAACTTAATATATATAATTGAGGGATTTTATCTTCTATGTGTAATTATTAATTATTATATTTATTATAAAATTTTTAATATTAATTTTATTTACTTATGTGATTAAACATGTCTTAGATAATATTTTCACATAAGCCAATTTATTTTAGTTTTATCTTTCATGACTGTCAATTCATTAATTCATCTGATCATGAAAAAACATCTATTATGAAATAACAATGAATCTTTACTGAAATAAAATAATAAAGTGGTATGATCATGTGATTTTACTAATTCTTAGTTTATCTAGTGGATTTCAAACTAACCATTGAACTAGGGAAAAAATACCATGATCCAATTAAGGTTCATGTTGCATCTTTCCACCTATCCACCTATGTATCTCACATGGATTGGTTTCAAAACAATTCAAAAATTGAAATGAATCCTCTAGCTTGGTATCTCCATCTATTGTATATGATTTTAATCACATTAAGGTGAGGGGAAAAAAGTATTTTTTTAGTGGTTTACAAAAAAGAAACCATGGACATGCAATCCCTTACACAACGAGAGGAGAGATGAAACTCATGCCAAAAATTTAATTTAACAATAAATTAAATGAAACCAATGAAATAAAAATGTATGGTCTAGGCTCATGATCATCCACAAACATGAAACAAATTACACATGTAATAAAATCAGTATCCAATTCTAATTGTTATTATTTAAGATAAATCATGCTCGAATCAATTAACTATATTATTTAATTAATCAATTCTTTTATCTTAATTCTCATACGAATTTCCTTGAGATTCTCATCCATTTTAATTTTAAACAAATTAAATAAATTTATTTAAAATTAACCATGTACAATAAAAAATGTACCTTAGATACAACACACTGAGTACTCGTCCAAACTACCCAATGTGTATTATACTCGTATACAGTTTACTGTTACGACATGTGGCATACATGATTTAATCACGTAATTTAATGACGTGTAATATAAAAATAATGATTAAAATCTTTATATTCTATTTACGTAGCATGTTATTCTTCAATTCGCATAGAGTACTAACTGTAATACGACATATACATGATATGTATATCTGAAGATTACGTAGAAGTTAATTATACATTTATATATATAACCCATCACATGACATGTTCAATTAACTCAATGACCACACACAAGCACATGTTGATAAGGTTTTAAAAGTATAATAAATTAATTTTCAATTTTATGTAATTTGGTAAAAGTACATGGTGTGTACATTTAAGATACATGGAATGTGTTATTCTCACCATCTATCCATGAAACATGACTAGAGACTCAGAATGTAATCGTGCAATGGAATATTTTAGAGTACAAAATATATACATGGGCTACACAACATGTGGAAATTGAGTTACACAACCACCGGTCATGTAGGCCATGTAATAATATATATTTTACATCTATGACTAAAGGACTAAACCCCATGTATGGAAGTTACACGACATGTACTCTATCTGACCGTGTTCTAAGATGTCCCGGTCAACAGATGGTGTATAATTAAATTCACCATGTGTAATAAATAAACACTACTTTAATTAATTCAAAATTAATTCTTGGTGTATTAAAAACTAGTACATGGCGTATACCTCTAGGTTACACAGTGTGTACTCTTGTGTTATTCATCTAGATTCCTCAAAACCCCTGGATGATATTTTTGGATTTATTTCATTCATAAAATTAATCAATTTGATTATATTTACAAGAAACAAAGAGGAATAAAATAGATATCACAATTCAAATTAAAGAATGATTAAACTTGAATTTAAAACCAATAATAAATTCATAAATCAATCAATGATCTTCAAATAATTATAAATAATTATGTGACCTCTCTGATACCACTTGTAGGTTCTGGGAACAGTTGAAGCATTGGATGGGTCTTTCCCAAATTTTCTTTTTTGTCATGATCAATGATTTATCTGAGATTTACATGACGATAAACATCATGATCAATGGAATTAAATCAAAGAATATTGACAATAGATAAACTCTAAAACCAAATCATAGAATCATCACATATTATTTATAATTAATTTAAGAAATTTAAGAATTACCTTACGTGAAGTTATTTATTTGTTGATGGATCTAAAAATGAATCTACATCGTGCTGTCGATGCATTGTAGGAATCAAGATTATATTCCCTCTATCGATGATCCACATGTGGTCCATGAATATCTAAACATTGGTATAAGAATCTCTGGGTGCTATCACAATAGATCCTATTTTCTGTGTCGTTCACCATTGATCGCCCCAAGAATTGATTCAGAAGTATTCTCCTTAATCTCTCTAGACTCAAGAGTGGAAGGAGGAGGAAGATCTCCCTCTGTTATTGGGAGTGTTCTTAGAGAAGGGATTTCTTTAGGCCTTCAAGAATATTCTATATATTCCATTGTGCACAACACAAAATGAATTATCCCACTTGAAAAATAATATAATTGAATTTATATACCGCTTAGGTTAGAAATAAATAATTACACAAGTTTACTTTATTATTTATTTAACCCTTGTAGAAACCCATGTCTATAATAATAATAATATTATTATTATTATATCTTGATATGCACTAAACTCATTAATTTAATTTAATTTAATTTAATTTAATTTAATATATATATATATATATTATTTCACACTAGACCTATAAACTCAGTCCTCTATTCCACCACAATATTTATCAAGCCTTGAATAATGAATATTTATTTAATAAAAAAATATAACTGCATTATTCACTAATAAATAAATAATATACCCACAAAATAGATAATAAATATTTATTAAATATCCCGTCCACATAATATTCTCTCGAATAACTGGTGATGAAATATATTTAATCAAGAAAACATGAATTATTATTAAACTTCATGTGTGAATAATATTTTTTAAATTTTTTAAATAATAAATAATAATATATTATTTAACTAAGATTCTGGATACACTTAGCATGTGACCCTATAGGCCTCTTTATCATTGGCATTAGGTGAAGTAGCCTAAATTCCAAGGTTAGTATCTAGAAACATGTCAAGAAACACATAGAGAATGAAGTTAATGCTGTAATAACATAATACCTCATACAAATGCTTACTGTGTGATATAATCTCTTTATCGTGATCAAACAGGTTGTTTGCTAGTGTCATCAACCTATGTGCTTGATGTTTCTTTCTTTGACTTTCCAAAAATAAAACATGACTATAGAAAACTATGGAAATGGATTTATTTATAAAATATCATTTTCATTAAAGGGTTTTAGATATCAACTTCCATTAAATAACATAATGGAAAAACCCTTTCTTGCATTATTCATTAATGAAATATTGCCCATGACGCACCCATCATATCCTACCTCACCGCGAACATATGCCGTTATAGTTTTCATAAATAAATAAAATGACATGAATTTTAATAATCATTAATAATAATATTAAATTATAAGGATAAAAACACATTTCCATGTATAGGAACATCCAATGACACATATAAATGTGGATTTACTACTAGTGGGTCTCATTCTCATAATATCATACACTAGATATTACCAAGCGAATACACTATGAGAAGGTGCCTCAAAGTCCTATGAGTATCCACCCATGATAGACTAAATCATTTGTGTCCCTCAAATTATTTCATCTAACTATAGAATATACATTTAAGAATACCATCATGAAACTTCTGGGTTCTCGTCATAGTAGGGAACTGCTATAACCTTTCAGTGTGAGAACTACTCTTAAGAAATTATCACATACTATCTTATGTAGAATAACAATCATGATGTGATAAGGATTTTATTAATATTCAAAACTATGAATACATGTTATAATAAAGTACCCAAAAGTTGGTTATAGGGAACCAAATTCAACAAATATTGTAACAAACCAACCCACCAGGGCTCGCCTGGCCAGCAGATGGCGATCCCTCACAACCCCAAGCCCACCTCCAATATTCCAGGGGCTGGAGATAATCACTGAGAAGGCATAACTAAAATGGGATTATTTTTTATAATGTACCTATATGCATGAACCCAACCATATCTATGCATAAGTGAAGAGGTATATAAAATAAAGGGTGTAACATCTATAGTAAAACTATGCATACAATAACCTCTTGGGAATACATCAGATTACAATGGAATAAAACTAAATTGTAAAGGGGGAAAATACACACCCAAATAGAAATGAATCCCCAAACTAACAACAAATACAATAAATAAATATGATAGAGCCCGAATCTTGATCCCGGAGACCAACCACCAGATGTGGCCTATGCACCCAAGTATCCCTAAGCTCTACCAAAGTCACTTTTGATCTATCTGTCATCTGCATAAGACACAAAACGTGTGGGAAAATCTCATACAGGGGTGAGTATATACATACCCATTAGTACACCCTAAAAAAATGGATAAATAGGAAGTTATAGAAAAAGGTAAAATGAACCTATAAAAAGAAGTAAATGAAACCCATCATAGATATATGCACATAAAGAAACCCAGATGAGAGATAAAGGGGATATCCATCTCCACACCTCATCCCAAGATGATGTGTCTTCCTGTAACTCCAACAATCTATCATAAATACTTAGTATCTCACATGTATATCTGAGAAAGACATTTTTAGGACCCTCACCTCTCCTCTTCCCCATAGCCAAGGGGGTGAAAATCTCCAATAGAGGACCCACACCTTAGTACTATAAGGGAGTTTCACTAAATATTTTGAGGACCCATGCCTTGGTACAACAGGGGGTTCCACTCAATAGATAGAGGAACCACACCCTTGCATGATAGGTGGGTTCCACTCAAATCTTGGGGGACCCACTCCATAGCATGATAGGGGGTTCCAATATCTAGGTATATTTAGAGGACCAACTCCCTAGTGCGTTGGGGGGGGGGGGGGGTTCCACTCAAACATGGAGGAAAATTTCCCTAATACCATAATGGGGTGACACTTAGAGGGTAGAGGACCCTCAACCTAGTGACATAGAGGGGTACTACTCAACTAGTGCATTGAGAATGGGGGACCCACTACCTGGTGTGATAGGAGGGTTTCCATCCCCGACCTCTCACTGATTATCCTTCCTGATTATTGTTAGTGTTCCAACATCACCTGAAGAAGCATCATGATCTCAAAACCTCACATCATTTATCAAAATCACATACGAAGGCTACAATCACATCCTACATGTAAAAAAGTTCTGTATAGTCTACTCATGGGCCAAAATCCAAGTCTATAAGGAGGAGATACGTGAGGTGGAAACTCCCAAGAAAAGTACACAATGTATACCGAGGGTCATAAGGTGTGTGAACTCACCTAGCTTCCTAGACGTGACCTCACCTACACACAACTTGGATGGAAATGTATCACTATAAGATGTGAAAGGGTACTACATGGTATGTCTTGTCCACCTGAGGCCTGACCATGAACTCCTAGTCGTTTTTGTGTACATTTGTTCATACCCATGTACATTTGGTTGTGTCCATGTACTATGGATTATTACCATGTACTTGGATGTGTACTTAGTCGTGTACTTGGTTGTATACCAAGTTGTATCTGGGCACTAGTCCGTTCTCATGAACCTCTTAGCATGTCTGTGTACTCTAAGAGTACATGGTGTGTCACGCCACACAGATCTCTAGAAATGTGTAGTAAGAACATGACTTGGACACCCTGAATGGGGTTATAGAGCATTTGGTCCAAGCCACATGGAATGCGATACTTATCTTCCTTGAAACACTAGTTTCCATAGCTAGGGGACTACACTACATGTATTCTTGGACTACATATGCGTTGACATGTTTTCCATAGAAAACATAGTTATTCACATGAATCCAAGATTCTCCTTAATCACCAAGAAATATTCTAATTGACCACTCAGAATTGGTGGAGGTCCTCTTTGGCCATCGATTTCCAGCCTCCGATTCCCAAAAAACATAAATTTGATGGTCCTTAATTTTTACATTGTGCCTCCCATAGGTGATGATCCAAAACCCGACTATGATATGTGTCTCCATATATATAATCCATGGATCCAACCCAATCCTCCTATAAATCACCATCCCATATGTCGTTATCACAACCACAAAAAATATGGGGGTTTAATCCCACTTGAACCTGCCTCGAAAATGTCAAACCATTACCCCATGGTCCAACAATGAATAACATGAAGAAGAGTTGGGATAAATGCATATAAACAAGGTGAATACTTTATTATACAATAATTATTCACCAATGGTCATATAAATTTTATATCCATGTATATTTGAAAGGTAAAGAAATATTTATCAGATTAAAAATAAACATTAAATTGTGAGGATCATGTGAAGAGTAAATAAAATGTAGATCAAGAATAGTAGATGAAAATCCATGCTCAGTAATTTAATAAAAAGAGTGGAAAACCCAAAATGATGCGTCCTACCTCAATTTAGGATCAATCATTGGTGAATGGGGCCTCTCGCTAGGTGGTTGGGAGAGGGGAAATAAACTTGTGGAATGATAACTGGGTGGGGGAAAACTGTTCTTTTATGGCTGCCCCATGAGGGATATTTCTGTCAAAGAGGATATCCACTTTACTTGACTTCTGGAGTGCATCCTGAATCAAGATCAGTTGGACACTTTTAATGAAATTGTCTTCTCAGAGGAGGATGACTGGTGCTGCTTTACTAGTTCAACCGCTAGGTTATTCAACGGTCATGATTATCAGGAGCTATTTTGAATGGGTGTAGTGTGGGATGAGTGGGCCTCCCGCTTATGGTGCAAGGAGGTTCCAATGAATATTAATTTCTTGGTTTGGAGGGTGAGAAACCAAGCTATTCTTATGGAGGATAACATGCAAAGGAAAGGTATTTATCTAGATTCTAAATGTTTCTACTGCTCGTCTCCCAAAAATGAATCAGTTCTTTACTTATTTACATCGAGCGATTGGGCGACTAGTCTTTGGTCTGCTTTAGGCCAGTGGGGATGTTTTGATTCTTCATGTGCCTCCATGAAAGATTTCATCCCCTGTTACTTTTTTAATGTGGGTACTCAGGAATCAGAGTCCAAGGTGTGTACCATCATTTTTATCATTGTTGTTTGGACACTTTGGGAGGCTTGGAACAAGGAAAGGTTAAATAGGAGTCCTCTGATTTATTTCTTTCAAATCAAAATTAAGGTGTTGTTGCGTGAGTTAGGATATCTGATTAAGGGTGTCCTGCAATATCCTTCCATTTGTAGTCTTCTCAATAGACCTGTGAATCATCCCAGATCATGTGGAAGTTGGATTGCATGGCGGCTCCTGTTTCAAGGTTTTAAACTCAATGTGGATGGTTCCTTTATGAATGGATAGATGCTTGGGGGTAGAATTTTGCGTAATGATAATGGATCGGTTTTGGTGGCTTTTAGCACCTGTTATGGTACGGGGAGTTTGCTGGGTGAGAAAGTGAGAGCTTTTCTTTTTGGTGTTGAGCTTTGCAAGAATCTTTCATTAGTGGTGGTGGAGGTTGAGTCAGACTCAGAAACTCTGGTTTGGGCTCTGCAAGGTAAAGCGATTCCACAATGGAATTTGACTTATCTAGTCCAGAGGTGTATTTTGGAGATTATACAAGGTTTTGTTGTTTGAAACATCAAAAGGGAGGCCAACTTTGTGGTTGATTCCCTTTCCTGGGGGTGCATTTCTCAGGGTCAGATGATCGTTTGCTCTAGTTTGGGATCATTGCCTATTGATTGTAATAATTTTGTCCAAGGGGATGCCCTTGGACTCCATTACTTTAGACCACCATAGCTTTGATTGGTTTTTGGGGTTTATCCATTTATGTTTTTAGATAATAATAATAAAAAATAAATTTTTAGTCAGTCAGCAATGAAGAAGATATACTGCGTTCTCTACCTCTTGATCCAACATGATCCAATATCCCATATTCCTCTGATGTGATGTACCAAGGAAGAAAAACTAATCTTCCTCTAAAATTCTCTTAGGATTATACAGCTAACCCAATTTTTTTTTATTTGGTATTTATAGTGGATTAGATTTAGGTTATTTAAAATAAAATAAATTATTTATTTTAATTAAATGCACCTACCAATAACTCATTTCCTCGCAATGTTCGACACTGACTAACCTCAGGTCATGCCTGGGATAAACCCCATGTTCTGAAATCAAATGTGGTCTCATATTTTCTATTCAAGGTCCCAAGAAATGATAAAACCAAGAAACACTAAAAACAATGTTCATGAGTGCATTAAAATATATTAATATTTTTAATATATTAATTTTGGGATCCCAAGACACCCAAACACCACGTTGAATTTTAGGATAAATCTAGATACATGTATATAAATACTCAAAGGCCTAAATCCATAAAACTATAGTTGTTACATTCTCTCCCCCTTCAAGTATTTTCACCCTGAAAATCACAATCTACAAAAAAGGTGGGAGTACAAATCCCACATCTTGCTCTCATTCTCTTAAAATATCTCCTGCATTCTCACATGATTTTACAGAACTCAAACCAAATAAATCATCTTTCCTCCTAGGATAATCTTCTATTGATCATCAATATCTATTGGGTACTCTATGAAGGGTGATCTATCCTTAATTTATAGCTCAACCCAGTCAATAATGTGTGTAGGTTCGTGAAAATATCTTCTCAAATGTGACACATGGAGGATATTATGCACCCCGTCCAATTTTAGTGGTAGGACTTGGCGGTAAGCAACCTCTCCAACCCTACATGGCATATCGAACGACCTGATGAACCTCATGGATTTCCTCCCAGAAAAAACCTCTGCAGTCCTCATCATGGGGAGACTCTCAAGAAAACATGGTATCCCTTATTGAACTCTAAGGGCCTATGATGTTGATATTTGTAATAATTATTTCTACTATATGATATCTTTATGTGTTCTTAGATCACTCAAACCTTCTCCATTATTTCCCTCACCATCTATGGCCCAACAAGAGATGTCTCACCAATCTCATTCTAGCATAAGGGTGACCTGAAAGGTCTCCCGTATAGGGTCTTGAAAGGTGACATGATTATAGTAGAGTGATAACTATTATTATAAGAAAACTCTACCAATGGAAGGTGATCCTACTAGCTCAGGAAAAAGTCCAAATAATAGTCCCACAAAATATCCTCCAACACCTATATTTTCCACTCAGTTTTCCCATCCTTCTAGGGGTGAAACAATGTACTCATACTAAACCAGGTCTTGATTTAATTTTGTAGGCCTATCCACAACCATGATGTGAACTGAGAATCACGGTCAAAGACAAATATCGAGGGTACCCCATGAAGCTAGGAAATCTCCTGCACGTACAACTACCCCTGACTCTCCACCAAACTCTACTCCCTTATGATAAGGAAGTGTGTTGACTTGGTAAGTCAATCAAAAATCATCCATATTGAATTGTGTCCTCTCACTATCTATGGAAGAACCATCATGAAGTCTATATCTATCATCCCATTTCCACTCC
The DNA here is from genome assembly GCA_963277665.1 of Viscum album. Classification (NCBI taxonomy): domain Eukaryota; kingdom Viridiplantae; phylum Streptophyta; class Magnoliopsida; order Santalales; family Viscaceae; genus Viscum; species Viscum album. The sequence continues at coordinate 1,526,601,173 of OY728120.1, read as the reverse complement.
AAGTTCTCAAGATGTTGTGTTGACCATACTGGAACTTAGTGCTTATCTTTCACCTGTTGACATGTGAGACATCGGGAGATGAACTCAACTACACTCCACCTCATGATAGCCCACCAAAACTATCATTGAAGTTCCTTGTACATATTTTACACACTGGGATGTACAACCAAGGGGAAAGTGTGAAAATCCCTCATCACCGCCTCACATAATGTGGTAGAAACCACCATATATCCCAAGAAAATGATGATGTGATACCCTCCTTCAAAGAATCTATCTGGTGCATCTCCTGAGGATATCTGGTCATGTAAAACCTCACAGTTGATGTCTCTAAATTGAGACTCTCTCACACACTAAAAAACATAGGAGTCTTCACTATCAAATGAACAAAAACTTTACCCCTATCCTCCACTAGTGTCAGCTATAAATAATTCAACTACTCAGATGCCTCTTCCACCAAGTGATCACGAGACTTCCTATTAAGGAAATATACCACCACATTGTCCTTCCTAGGAGTATATACTATCTGGAAGTCATAGTTCTGTAGGAACTCCAAACAATACCTCTATCTCAGGTCAAGATATCTCTACATGAAGATATAACTTAGAATTTAATGGTTGTATTATACTACAGAGTACTCTCCTAGAATATAGTTCCTCCACATCTTCAAATAGAAGATTACCATTAACAACTCTAGGTCTTGAGTATCATAGTTCTACTCATGGGGTCTCAAATTCCTCGACCCATATATAGTAATTATCTACATATGAATCAATATTCACTTTACCCTAGCTCCAGAGGCATTGAAAAACACTATGTAATCTACACTCACCTCCATTAGTCTTAACACAGGAGCACTAGTCAACCTCAGCCTCAACTTCTTGAAGGCTCCCTCACACTGATCTATCAAGATAAATGGTTTCCCTTTCCATGTTAGGGTGGTAAAAGAGGATTCTATATTGGAAAATTCAGGTAACCCAATCCTTTTAAACATATTATTACATGATTTTAAGCACAATTATTCATAAAATACAAATCAAGGATAAAAAAGTATAGTGTATTTGGAAAACTAGGAACATAATTAGGAAAAATGAAAATAAAATATTTTTTTATTAAAATTATTAATGAGGTCCTAACTCCCTTTTATCTCATATAACTATATAATATAACTCTAGGAATACATAGAAAAAATAGATGAGCTAAAAATCCCAGTAAGGGAATACACATGAAAATGAAGAAAACATGCATTAGAAGGTATAACATGATAACATAAAAGGCATGGATAATGAATGATAATATATAAGTATAACATATAGAACATGGAACCATGTGATAATGGTAACAAAGGAAAGTGGAAACAACTTATAGCATGACATAAACATGAGTCAAGGCTAGCTTCCAAGACTATATCACATGGTGGACAAAGCCCCATAATGGATTAAGTTTACTCTCTAATCCCATACATAACGTCTCATGAGACTAAAACATTACCTAATGTATTGGAGTGCTATCTAGGTGAAACCATCATAAAATGTTCATGTATATGTGTTCCACATAAATAATCAAACATAATTAATAAACATAATGGTTACCCATGGAAGGAAATGGGTTTCATAATCATTTCATAAGGCATAACCAAAGGGTGTATCATAATGGTATCAATTAAAGAATGGATTTAAATAGTTATTAGTAATTAATAAAAGAAATATAAGAATATATCATGAATAATAAAGTCCAAATTAAGTGAAAACATTAAAAATAGTGGTTAGGTAACTTTAGAAATATGCCACCTAAGCATAGTTTTAGAGAAAAGAATAAAGATTCTTTAAAGAGGATAAAGGAATAATTATTACCATAAAAACAGAAATAAAATGAAATAATTTTTCATGATAAATTTAGTGATTTTATAAAAATATTATAGGCTTAAAATATTTTATGGATTTTACTTGAAAGTGGGTAAGAAATAGAGAAATTCCCTTTAATCGGGTTTTTGTATCGAGAGGAATTAAGAAGGGAACCTTATAAAACATGTAAATCCACATAAAATAAATATGAAATGAGATACATAAATATTTATGTTACATATAAAAATAATTTAGGATATGTATATAAGAATAATTAAGAGGTAAATTGAGGCAAATAGATAGAAATCGCAACCTAAAGGAAATATGGAGGTTTAGAGAGATCCCTAAACTTATGTCCAAATATGTTCTGCACTTGTACTTAATGTCCTGGATAATAAAATTATATTCATTAATTTATTAATTAAAAACCTCTTACATATTTATTTTATTTATTATAATTTTATTAATTTCATTTATGGACATTTCAATGAGTTATAAGGTTCAATTTCATCATTTTGGGAGTGTTTGTTTCATGGTTTCATGGTCGTTTTACTTGTGTATAATCATGGAAGTTATTATTGAATGGGAATAATATTCTAGAAGTGAAATGAAATGGTATTCATAAAATTTTATAATTTTTAATGATCCTATATATCATTTTATTTTCTGACATGAGGATGTTTAATTTGAAAAAACATTAATGATAAATGTTTAGTTTATTTTGGCATTTTTTCTGTCCATCAGAAACTAGTTTTGTTTTATTTAATATTATATATATATATATTAGTTAAATAAAATGTAACGAGTTATAATATAATTATTAAAATATTATTTAGCCATTATAATAATTTTATTACCATCCTTTAAGGTGGTAATAAAAAATGAATACTCATTATCCCCGGAGACAATTAACCGCCCTAATTTGGACAATGGTTTCCTTTCTCTGGATAAGAGAAGATGAGAAAAAAAGACTGGATAGAAAATATTCCATTATAAATATAACATTCTAGTATATACACCATATGGTATTTATTATTATTTTATGTATGCATGAGGTGAGGAGAAGGTTTAATAAGAAAAGAAATTAAAAGAGGTAGTTTGAGAATGTTACCTCTTTGAAGGACCCCTTGAGGAACTTAGAATTCATATTTTTGTGAGACAAGAAGCACTTGGACGTGGGTAGATTAATGAGGATAGTGTTTGGAAGATATTTGGAAATATTCAAGGCTTGGAAGGTGTGAGGATAATGGGTGGTATTTATAAGTGGAGGAGGTGTTTTGAAATTTCTCAAAAGATTAAATTATAATAAATTCATTTTCTATCCAAATACAATGAAATGACCATGGATTGGAAGTTATTATAAGATAAGTTTTTAATATAATAAACCAATAAAATTTAGACATGTTTTGGTTTTATTTTAAACCTTATCATTTTGATTAATCCTTAGTTAACCTATTTTAATTTTAACATCGGTAACAACTTTTTCAATATTAAAAGGTTATAATTTTTTATTATATGGTTTCAATTGGACCATAAATGTACAATTTATGATATTTTATATCATATAATAATTAATTTGTATTTTTAAAATATTTTTATGATTTTTAAATAATTTAATAAACCATTAATCCCACAAAATATCATTATTGTCAATTTTGATACTATAAACTACTTTGACATTTAAAAACATCAATAAAACAAGTAAAATTCAAACCAACTATTTTATTATATCCTAAATATGTTATGGTTATCTAGATAATTCACAAGTTACCTTAAATATCTCAATTTATATTACTTTTTATATTTTTATTATCATTTATTTGATTTTTATATTAATTGAATAATTACTACATCTTCATTGTGTAAGTATTTAGGGTAATTCTATAATTACTATTTTTTTTAAATAAATTACCCTGATAAATATAAATATTTTATATTTTAAAATAATATTTATAGTTTAATATATATTCTTCTTAACCCCATATTAAAAATATTATAATTATTAAAAAAAGAGTGTGACATTTTGTCACTTTCTTTGATTTTAATAATGTATAAGTCACTTTAATGGAAAAGTGTCAATTAAATAACTAAATTTAGAAATTTAGGTGTTAATATTGGAATTTAATTCATCCAATAATAATTTTTATGAAAACTTATGGCCTTATCAATTATTTTTAATTTATATTAACTCGATATACCGTTTACCGAGATGAAATTTTTTACCACAGTTACTATTCATATTGACAAAAAATAAAAGAGGTATATTTACTAAAATTTGAAATACTCATTAAAAATATGGAATCCATATTTAAAAATTAAAAAAACATAAGGGGAAAATTTCAATTTAAAATTAACCGAAAAAATGCAATGAAAAACAATTTATTTGAAAAATTCCTCTTTAAAGTATAATTTTTTATAATAAATTCATTTATAAAATTCATCTAAATGAAAAATATTATATTATTTATAATAAAAAATTAAATAATTTAAATTTAAAACTAATACAAAATATAATTTTAATTTTTTAACTTTTTAAAAGAATATACAATTTTTAATATAAATCAGTATTTTCACTATTCATTAAAATTTCAAACTTGTTAGAAAATTAACCTAAAATAAATCTAAGATAATTTGGTATGATGAATTCAAAAATGAATTTTATTTTTTCTAATAAATTTTATAAAAGTGTAAAAATTAAATATATTTTTTTCTCATAGAAATAAATAAAATAATTTTTAAAGAAAATATATTTTTGAAGAATAAAATGACCATTAAAAAAATTAAGTGTTTATTTATTAAACATTAATATATTTCATAATATGGTTATTTATATTCATAAACACCAATTAAATAATTAGAATATAACATTTTTGTTAATAATAATAATATTTTAATAGTATATCACAATTCTTTTAAACTTGGTGTCACATGAAACACAAGATACTGATAAAATAAAATTATTTAATGAAAAATATTTCATAAAAATTTTGGGGTGTTAAATTATTGGCCCCTTAGGAAATTTCACCCTAGAAATTTTGTTTTATATACTAATATAAAAATATGTGAGGTTACTTCTCCTTCATCTCTTCCTCTAGTTCCCATGTTTCCTCTTCATATTTGTGGTTCCTCTATAGTACTTTAACCAAGTGAGTGGTATTTTTAGAAATTTATCTCAATGCTCTAAGATATTCACTAGTTTCTCCTCATAATATAGATAATTTTCAAACTATACAACATATGAATTTAGAAAATGTGAGGTATTGAGTATGTACTTCCTTAGGAGGGATACATGGAATACATCATGTATTTGAGACATGGTTTGTGGAAGTTCTAGTAGATATGCCAAAACTATGATGAGATCAAGAATTTCAAAGGGACTGATGTACCTAGGACTTAGCTTCCCCTTCTTCCCAAATATCATTACTCTCTTCCATGGAGATATGTGGAGGAATACCTTATATCCAAGCCTAAAATCTAAGTCCCATCAATGATTGTATGCAACAACTCTTCTATCGACTTTGGGAAGCCCTGATGTGTTGTTGAATGGTATTCACATTTTCTACCATTTCATCAACCATTTTAGGTCCCATTAGCTTATGTTCACTAAATTCATCCCAACATGCAATGGTTATACATTTTTTTCTAATTTAGGGAATTATATGGATCCATCTGGATGCTTGATTGGAAACTATTATTGTAAGAGAACTCGACTAGTGGAAGATGTTGATACCATCCTCCTTTGAATTATATTGAGCATGCTCTAAAAATTTCTTCCAGTGTCTGAATGGTCCACTCAAAACAACCATCAGTTTGAAGGTGATAAGTCATACTAAAGTTCATTTTAGGGTTTAGAGCATTTTGGATACTTTTTCAGAACTTGGAGATAAATATAGGATCTTGATCGTATAAAATTAATAATGGTATTCCATGTAGCCTCACCACTTATTTGATGTATATCCATGAAATTTGATCTAGTGTGAAGTCCTCTCGATTGTAATAAATTGAGTTTTCTTTATAAGATGATCCACAACAACCCATATAGAATTATTTCCTTCAGATGTATTTGGAAGCCCAGTGACAAAGTCCATGGTGATGTTTTCCCATTTCCATATAGGTATAGGTAATGGTTGCATCATACCCTTATAATTTTTTCTTTCATCCTTCACTTTCTGAAATACCAGGCACTTTGATACATATTCAGCGATCTCATTCTTCATATTGTCCCACCAATAGTTCTCTCGGATATCTCAATACATCTTTGTGCTCCTTGGGTGAATGGATAAGTTAGATCTAGGCAAATCATTCAAAATATACCTATTTTATCTTAGTATTTTATGGTACACATAGTTGTGACCCAAATCTTATGACTCCTTTATCATTAATTTTGAACTTTTAGGATTTCCCTTTTCTGATAGATTCCACCTTATTTTGAATTTCCATATCATTTCTTTTTTCATTTTTTATCTTCTACATAAGGTATGGTTGACCAATCATTTAAGAAAGTAATAATGATGTTCCTTCCCTTATGATTCCATGTCCATCATTTGTAGGTATAAGAAGATTGGATCCTTCTCAATCCTCATCATTGATAAAATTTCAATGTAATTTATAATTATAAAATCTTCCACTTTATTTTCTTTTCCAGGATTGTAATGACTTTTATTTTCTCCACTTTTATTTTTATAAATTAATTGGGAAAATTTTTAGACCAGGCGATAAGACGTTATGAGATTCCAAGGCCCAGTGTTCCCGAAAAGATACAATGAAAAATGTTAATTTTTTAATAAAGAACATGGGTAGTTTGTCCTTTAAATTAGAATAACATATAGAAGGGTTCCCAGATCATAAATCCAAGGTCACCGTTGCATTCAGAGTAATTACTTTACCTTAGGTGGGGCCTAACACCAACTTTCATGGGACGACTGTGAATGTTATAAATTAGATGCAACAATCATTAAAAAAATTTAATAAAAAAATTTTCTTTGATATTGTGTTTTTTTCTTTTAAATTAAGGCATATTGTAAGGAATCCAGGGTTATCTACATAACCTTGGAAATTCCACTGAGGCATGGAGATGGAAACCTCTCCGATGAATGATGACAAACACCATAGGATCGAGGATCGACAATGACACGAAACCCCGTTCTTCATCAATGAATAATCCAACCTTGATGGAGGGTTTAAATCTCTTTGTGATTTCCTTTCCCCTCTCAGATTCAAATGATGATCATAGACCAACCCATGAACAAGTTGATCAGTGGTTCATTTATTCTTACGGGATGGATAAATTTATTGTAGGGATTAAAGGGATGATAAATCTTTATGAATATTGGTTGATTGTTCTTCATTAAACCTTATAACATGAATGGATCAAGGCCGACACAAGTAAGGCCAAGATCCATTCATTGGGGAGTTCATGTGATTTGTCTATTTTCCCCAATCTCTTTCATTCCTCATTCCTCATTTCATGTGAATTATGATCAAAGTATCATTGCATATTCGATATATGGATCAACAATTTGAGACTGGGGATCTAATCCCATGACGAAATAATGTAGAAAAAGTGAAAGGTGGTGGCCGAAGGTGGAAGGTCTGACCTGTTTAGGCGGAGCGCGGCAGGGAAAAGCTATTGGCGGGGGAGGCAACACTAGCCTGATAAGAGTGGTCAGGCCAGACAAGGCACAATAGGAACGGGCCACCGGTAGGGCTGTTAGCAGCGGTTTAAGGACGCGGTCCAAGAGGGACTGCATCAGAGAGGGAGCCCACAGTGGTGTAGGCCGCGGGCGGAAACCAGGGGCCATGGTAGGAGGCCGTGATGGCGGCAGCTGGGACGCGGCTCAGAGCTGCATCGATGGGATCTCACAGTGATGGTGAGGCCGTGGGACCAGGAGGAGGAGGTTGGATGGCCACATGAAATGCAGTACATTGCCACGTTGACTAGGGGATCTGGTTGGCCAAAAAGTCAGGCTACCGCGTGGACCAGAGGGATGTGGCCAGAGTGGGTCGTGTCCAGCGAGGCAAAGCTGGATTGCATGACGCGGGCTGGGTTGGAGAAATGGGATGCTCCAATGGCCCATCTGACCTGTGTTCTAGAGGCCCATTAAGCTAGGATGGTTCGAGATATCCCAGATCGATCGGGTCATGTCGGGTCGGCCGTACCAGGTCGGGTCAAACCCAAACTGGACTAAACCCTATTTACTAAAATGGCCATATCTTTCAAACCATGTGTCTATTTGACGAGTCATTTTTGGTATTTGGACCCTTGTAATGATATGTTCCTTTTGAGGTACTATAAGTGAGTTTTTTTTGAAATTTGGTTTATGAACTAATGGCTTGAGGAGTAGGTTCTCCCAGAACAAGCGTGCTATGAGCAGAATCTTGTGGATGGTTGTGACAATATGATCTTGGTGACTATGTGACTTGGGGATTGTATGAACCATTTAAGATCTGTGAGCCATCAATTATCCATACACCATCAATAATATGTGTGCCATATACACTCTGTGAACCATCAATGCTCCATGCGCCATCGATGCTCCATGATCCATCGACACCCCGGACACCATCACTGCTCTGGGTGCCACCGACGCTCTGTGCACCACTGACGCTTCTTGTGCCACCCACACTCTGTGAACCATAGACACTCCATGTTCCATTGATTCTCTAAGTTCTATCGACATTCCATGAACCATAAAAACTTCTAGTTTCATATAGACTGTTAGATCTGTGGACTACAACTAGAAATCCTTCTCTTCATACTTTATACTTATACATGTGTGAGCTGAACATATTTTCTATACTTTGTGTGTTTACTTTGTGGTGTACTTCGTCTCTTTACTTTGTTGCGAACTTAATCTATTTCCTTTTTGGAGTAATTCATGTATTTCTTAGTTGTATTACATTTCTGGTTTCGGTGTGTCCTATTGAGTATAATTTTAACCACCCCTGCATGGGCTTTTCCTGCACGTGTCATGTATTGTGCAGATGATCGACGCTTTGAAAGAGTCCTAGGTGGACTAAGACCAAGTGGTTCCGAGAGTGATCATACAGGTGAGGTGTGCTTCTATGGATTAAAATAGTTGTCCTACACCTACCGTTAAGGTAGGGTTATCTGTGAATGAGTTTTAGGATTTTGTGCATTCACGTTGGAAGACTTTTCTTTTGGTTAGATTGTATTATGGCCCTATTTAATTCCCAATTTTCCTACTATCGTACTCTATTTTTGGTATCTTATAGGTATGCATAATTTTTTACTTAGTGTTTTTACATTTCATCATTTTGGAATTGGAGATGTGTGTGTGTGTACAAGTACTTAGGTAAATGCCTCCCATTTGTGGGATATGCCTACTTAGTGCTAGTCGCTAGCCCCTAGCCTATTGGAGGTGGGATTGGGGTATTCCCGGAACGGGCCCCTATGGGAATTGTCATGACTAAGTGGTTTCAAAGGAGGTCAGTTCTACCCAAAGAACCAAGAGTCTATGAGATTGGTTTGGACCAATAGTGTTAAGTGTTTTGATTTTGTCTTTCAGACCGGGGACTCTAGTGTTGGCACAGCAACTGACATATCCATACACTAGGACTCTGAGTTCTATTTTTTGACTCGGTACATGAAAACAATAGTTTTAGGGAAAATAAATTTTACATGCATCATATAGGATTTTGAGTGTTTTCTCATGTCCTTCTTGAGTCAGCTCACCGGGTACACTCTATTGATTGTGGTACATCTTGATCTATTTTAGGATGCCTCTATGAAGATATCCAGCTAGGATTATGATGCATGATCATGAGGATTATTTGAATAGGGATGAGGTATTGGTACATGGATCATTACCAGAGATAGAACCCATGGTTGGTGTACCAATGATACTACCACCCGTAGAGCAGCAGTTACTACCAGTGATACCGGTAGAGGATGCATGCAGGCTGAGTGAGTTTCATGAGTTCTAGAGGAAGATAAATCCTAGGTTTAGGGGTGATCCAGACCCCTATATAACTAAGGATTGGATGGAGGCAGTTACTCATTTCTTCCACCTTCTGATTTGATGGCGGTTCTAGCTACGAGTCTTCTTTAGGGCTCAGTGGGGCGATGGTGGAACATAGTGATCCATACGCATGATGAGATAAATATCTCTTGGGAATACTTTGATCACCTATTTAAAGAGGATTTATTTTCTCTAACGTTGCACTCAGTTCACATATAGGAGATCCTTCATCTGCAGCAGGGAAGTCAGACATTAACAGAGTACTCGGTGAGATTTACGGATCTTTCTCATTACTCCATGAATATTGTTCAAGAACCGTTATTTAGGTCCAAAACCTTTGAGTAGGGGATAATATGGGAGATTAGGGAATCCATGATATCCATGAGCATACCTACATATTCTGGGGTACTGGAGTGATCTCTGCTCATGGAGATCTTTTTTGAGGATTAGGCACCAGCAGTGGGAGGTACCAATAGGAACCAGGTAGCTGAGTCTTCGATGGTGGGTAGCCAAAAGCAAACGTAAGAACCCAAGTGGGTCAAGCACTCCAGGGGATGACCCTAGGATACAAGATCATCAGTGTGAGGATCCTAAGGTAGATAAAGTCATCTAAAGGATAGGCTATGTTACACGTGTGGTAGTCGGGGAGGCATGACTCAAGATTTCCCGAATCTCCATGCGAACGATCATCAAATGGTTGAGGGACCACTGAGGTAGAGGTGGAGGAAGGAGTATGGTGGTTCGCAGGGCAACAGACGTGGGAGAGGAGTAGGTAGAGTAGAAGGTGGTGGATAGAGGTTCAACGTACTACCACCACCACCCCAAGGTGGTTCACCATTGGCTTAGGAAGCTGGTGGAGATGGATGAGGTCAGCTTCAGGTGATGGAGGATTATGAACCTGGTGATCCAGATATTATTAGAGGTTCGATCTCTGTCTTTTCCACCCTAGCTATAGTTTTTATAGACATAGGTTTCAGTCACTCTTTTCTTACCAAGACCCTTGTTCGAGAATCAGATATTCCAGTACAATTGTTGACTCAATCCCTATGCTTATAGACTCCCCTGGGTGAAGATTAGATGATCACACAATGGTGATGAAAGTGTTCCCTTACTCTAGGGGGTGAGAGTTTTGGTTGGGATCTCTTGGTGGCAGCATCAAGGCCTTGTGACGTTATTCTTGGTATGGACTGGTTATCCATAGTTCATTCCCAAATTGATTATTTTAGGCACATAGTGTGGTGTGTTTGTAGTGATGGGACTAGGTTTTCCTTTGTTGGTGAAAATTAAACACATGCAGTGCATGACGGAATTACGCATAGGAGGGTGCGGGTGATTACACATCAGTTGTCAAGCCTAACCCTTGACACAATAGATGATATGAGTCCTCAGTTTCCTACAGTGGTGGTGGAGTATGAGGATGTCTTTCATATGGATGTCCCTAGATTACCTCCCCATAGGTAGGTATACTTCTGCATTTACCTATACCCTGGTACGACACTAATATCTACCCCTTCATATGGGATGGATCCCATAGAGCTTTGTGAGTTGAGGGTACAAATGGAGTACTTGTAGAGGAAGGGATTTGTGAGACCCAGTGTTTCACCTTGGGCGTCCCCAGTTTTGTTTTCCAAAAAGGAATACAGGAGCTTGAGGTTATGTTTGGACTTCCAGAACCTGAACCAGGTGACTGTGAAGAATAAGTATCCACTACCTAGGATTTACAACCTCTTCAATCAGCTGAAGGGAGCGAGGTGGTTCTCAAAGATAGACCTCAGACCTGGATATCACCATCTTCGTGTACGAGATGAGTATGTATCAAAGACATCCTTCAGATGTCATTAAGACCACTATGAGTACTTAGTGATTCCATTTGGCATGAATAATTCCCCGATAATGTTCATGGGACTCATGAATAGAATCTTCCATCCTTACTTAGAACAGTTCGTTGTGGTCTTCATTGATGACACCCTGGTGTACTCAGTATCCAAGGAGGAGCATGCTATACACTTGAGGATGGTCCTAGAAACACTCGGAGAGCACCGACTTTACGGGAAGCTCTTAAAGTGTCAGTTTTGGATTCTGGAGGTCCACTTTCTAGGAAATGTCATTTTAGAGGATGGAGTTGTAGTAGATCTGATGAAGATTGAAGCGGTACCATTTTGGGAGCCACCCAGGAGTGTTACCAAGGTGTGGAGTTTCCTGGGTTTGGATGGGTACTATCAGAGGTTTTTACCCAAATTTTCTAGAGTAGCATCACCCTTGATGACCTTTACACAGAAGGGGAAGCCTTTTGTGTGGAAAAAGAAGTGTCAGTAGTGCTTTCAGGAGTTGAGGTAGAGATTGATGAGTTCCACCATATAGAGATTACTGGAGGAGGGTGTTGATTACATGGTGTTCTATGATGAATTAGGGACCGTTCTTTTTTGTGTCATGATGTAGGGGAAAGTAGTGATTGCTTATGGTTTACACAAGTTGAGGTGGCATGAGAAGAACTATGCGACCCATGATCTTGTGCTAGCAGCATTAGTATTTGCATTGAAGATGTGTTGACACTATCTGATGGGCGAGTGGTTTACCATCTACTCTGACCAAAAGAGTCTAAATTATATCTTCTCTCAGAAGGATCTGAACTTGATACATAGACAATTTCTAGAGTTCCTCTAGGACTATGACTTTAAGATTGTCTATACTCCTAGTAAGGGGAACGTAGTGGAAGATTATCTTAGAAGGAGATCTAGATTGCAGTTGTTGAGTGAGGAATCAGAGCATTTTTTCATGTTACATATATCTTTTGTGGATGGGGATGGATCATCTTACCTCCAATCAATGGTTTTCACCCCTCCACTCTTATAGTGAGTCAGGGAGGCATACCTCAGAGATATATACTGTGAGACTTTATGTGTTCAGATGTCCACAGGGCATGCCCCTAATAGATATTTGAAATGTGGGGAGCACGTCATTCTCTTAAAAGGGTTCATAGTAGTACCAATGATGTTGTATGAGGAGGTCTTGAGGGAGTTCCATACTTCACCTTTGGTAGTACATCTAGGAGTGTAAAAGATGTATCAGGACCTTTGAAATTATTTATGGTGGATGGGGATGAAGAATGTAGTGGTAAAGTTCATTTCTCGATGCCTCACTTGCCATCAAGTGAAGGATGACCACTAGGTTTCAGTGGGATTGACCCAACCACTTGAGGTGCTAGATTGTAAGTGGTATGGGATATATATATACTTTATGATGGGTTTACAATGCATTTTTAGGGGGAATGATACTATCTAGGTGATCATTGACCAAATCACCATGTTATCCCACTTCCTAACGATTCATGATCAGAGTTCAGTAGAGATCCCGGGACACCTCTATGTGCAGGATATAGTTTGGCTTCATGGAGTACCATCAATGATCATTTCAGAACGTGATTCTTGTTTCACATATTAGCTCTGGAATGGATTTCATGAGGTGTTTGGGACTCATTTTCACTTGAGCACAATGTTTCATCCCCAAACGGATGACCAGATGGAGAGGACCATCCAGGATCTTGAAGACATTCTACGAGACTCCATCCTAGACTTTGACCATAGTTAGGTGGATCACATACCACTAGTGGAGTTTTCGTATAACAAAAACTATTAATCCACCATTGGTATGGCATCATTTGAGTCCTTGTACGATCGACCATGCATGTCACTACTATGCCAGACAAACCCAAGGGATTCAGCACTCAAGGGTCCAAAGTTAGTAAGGGCTACCACTGAGAAGGTGCATATCATCTAGAAGAAGATGAGGACTTCATAAAGCCCAAATAAGTCGTATATTGACAAGAGATGGAGGCATCTAGAGTTCTAGGAAGGAGACCATGTGTTCCTTCAGGTCTCACCTCAATGGGGATTGCAGAGATTGGGGCAGCAAGTTATCTCTGAGATACATCAACACTTTTCAGATTCTGGGAAGAGTTGGAGAGGTGGAGTACTGCCTAGATCTACCCCCACAATTGCATCGGGTATATGATGTCTTCTATTTATCACATTTGAGGATGTACATTCATAATATATCACACGTCATTCACTAGGGTGATCTAGAAAATGAGGATGAGGTTAATTTTGTAGAGTACCTAGTGATGATCAAGGATTGAAAGGATTGGATCCTTTGTGGGTGGTTGATTCCTTTAGTGCACATTTGGTGGAATCATGAGAATCTCCAATAGATCACTTAGGAGTGAGAGGCTCAGATTCATGCTCAGTACCATCAGCTTTTTGTTGAGTATCCCTTGTTTTGGCTTTCGGGGATGTAAATCCCTAAGGTGGGGAGAATATAATGACTTGTATTTTCTCTAGTTTTATTTTTATAAAATAATTGGGAAAATTCCAAGATCAGGTAATGAGACTAAGTGATATTTTGAGGCCTAGTGTGTCTCAAACGATACAATGATAAATGTTGAGTTTTTAATAAATTGCGTGGGCAGTTTCTCCTTTAAACGAGAATAAATTATAAATGGGTTCCCAGATCAAAAATCTGAGGGCACTGTTTCATTTAGAGTAGCAAATTTACCTTAGGTGGGGCCTAAATTTTACAGGCACAAGTCAACTATGAAAGTTAGAAATTTACCATAACTGTCCTTAAAATATTTTAATAAAAATATTTTATTTGACGCTGCGTGGTTTTCTTTTAAATTAAGGCATATTTTCAGGAATCTAGGGTTATCACCATAACCCTAGAAATTACTCTAAGGTAAGGAGATAGAAACCTCTTTGATGAATAATAAAGAATGTTGGCGGATCAAGGATCGATGATGACATGGAACCCGATTCTTTATCAACAACTAATCCAACCTCAAGGTGGGGTGTCGATCTCTTTGTGATTTTTTCCCCTCTTAGATTCAAAGGACATACATGAACCAACCCATTAACATGTTGATTTGTGGTTTTTTCATTCTTACATGATGGATAAATTTATTGTGGGGATTAAAGAGATTATAAATCTTTTTGAATATCAGTTGATTGTTCTTTCTTAAATCTTATAACATGAAATAATCAAGGCCAACATGAACAAGGCCAAGATCCGTCCATTGGGGAATTTGTCTACCTTTTATATTTTCCTTAATATCTTACATTCCTTATTCATCACAAATTATGATCAAATGATCATTGTTCCTTTGATCTGTGGCATAAAGATCTGAGACTGAGGATCTGATCCCGTAGTGGCATAATGTGGTAGCAACGTAAGGTGGTGGCCAAAGGCAGTGGCTCTGGCCGGTTTAGGCGAAGAGCGGCAGGGTAAGTCCATTGGTGGAAAATGAATCACCGACCTAGAAGGGGTGGCCGAGCTAGGAAGGTATCAAAAGGAACGATCCACCAGAAGGACAACCGGCTGCGGCGGCGGGATGTGGTCCAGGTAGGACTACATTAAAGAAGGGGGGGCGTGGTGGGGTAGGCCATGGGTGGTGACCAAGGGCCATAGTAGGAGGCCATAGCGGTGTAAGATGAGATGTGTCTCAGAGCCACGTCTATGGGATCCTATGGTGGTAGTGAGGCCGTGAGACTAGGAGGAGGAGGTGGGTTGGCCCTGTGAAATGTGGTCTAGAGCCACGTTAATTAGGGGAGCCGACTGGCCACGTGGTCATCCTACCTCATGGACCAGAGGGAAGCAGTCAAGGAGGGCCACTTCTGGTGGATCAAAGCTGGCCCACATGACACAAGTTGGGATGGATAACTGAGCCATAGTCTAGAGACCCATTGGATTGGGTCGGTTTGGACTGTCCTGGTCGGGTCGGGTCGGTCGGACCGGGTCAGGTTAGACACAGACTGAACCAGACCCTTTTTAATAAATTGGCCATATCTTTCCAATTGTGTGTCCATTTGATGAGATGCTTACAACATTGGGACCCTTGTTAAAAGAATGTATTTTTGAGACACTCTAAGTGTATTTTTATTGAATTTGGTTTACAGTCTAGTGGCTTGAGGATTAGGTTCTCCCAGAACAAGCGTGCTACGAATGAAATCTTATAGTTGGATATGACTATGTGACTTGAGGGATGTATGACCCATTGAAACTTCATGCACCATCAATGATCTGTGTGCAATCAATTCTCCATGCGCCATCGACACCCCGGGCATCATTGCTGCTCTGGACACCACTGATTCTCCATGCGCCACTGATGCTCCATGTGCCACTAATGCTCTGTGCACCACTGACGCTTAGTGCTCCACCGACACTCTGTGTGCCATCGATTATTGATGCTCCATTTATGCTCCATGGGCCATAGACACTTCTAGTGTCATGGAGAATATGAGATATGTGGAGTACAATTAGAAATCCTTCTATTTCTTCTTTAGACTTATACCTGTGTAAGCTGACAGTATTGACTATACTTTGTGTGTTTCCTTTGTAGTGTACTTGTTGTGTTTCCTTTGTGGTGTAATTTATGTGTTTCCTTTGTGGTGTAATTAATGTATTTATTAGTGGCGTTACCTTTGTATTTTTGGGGTGTCCTACTGAGTATTGTTTTACTCACCCCTGCACAATCTTTTCCTGCACATGTCATGTCTTGTGCAGAAGATCAATGCTTTGATGGAGTCCTAAGTGGACCAGGACTAGGTGGTGACTAGAGTGATTGGACATGTGAGGTGTGATCCTATGACTTAGGATAGCTATCCTACACCTACTCTTCAGTTAGGGTTTTCTACAGATGAGTTTCAGGAACTTGTGCATTCAGTTTATCATAATTTTCTTTTGGTGGGATTGTATTCTGGCCCTTTTTACTTTCCAGTTTTCCTACTGTCATACTCTTTTGTTGGTATCTTATTGGTATGAATGCATGTTTACTTAGTGTTTTTACATTTTATCATTTTTGGCTTGGATATGTGTGCATGTGTATAGGTACTTAAAAAAAATACCTCTCATTTGTGGGATATATCTACTCAGTGCTAGTTTCCATCCCCTATCCTATCAAAGGTGAAATCTGGGTAGTCCCAACACAAGCCCCTTTGGGATGGGTTGTGACAAGGATGATAGTGGATTGAAGAGATATAATCATTGATGAGCTCTAACCATCTTCACTAACACATATTAATCTCCTTCCGTGTGAATATATATTTGAGTCTCGTGTGACTAGTATATATGTCATACTTCTCCCCATAGAGATAATGCTGCCATATTTTCAACGTGAAGATCATAGCCTCCAACTCCAAATCATGTATGGGATAGTTTTTTCATGAACTTTCAGCTGTCTTGAGGTGCAGGCTATCTCTTTATTATTTTTCATTAGTATATAGCCTAATCCCTTCTTTGATGCATCATTGTATACTATAAAGAGTTATCCACTTGTGGGTAGTGTGAGTAACGATGTAGTGATAAGCCTCTTTTTCAACTCTTTGAAGATGTCTTCGCATTCACTGGTCCAGAAAAAATTTACTCCCTTGTGATTCATCTTGGTTAGTGGGTTTGAAAATCATGCGAAGTTCTTCCAAAATCATCGGTAATACCTATATAGACCAAGGAAACTACATATATCCATTATAGATGCCGGTACAGGCAACCCCTCAATCACCTTTGTCTTAGAAGGTTTCATAGATATCCATTAATTAGTGATAACATTTACCAGGAATGATACTTCCTCCATATAGAAATCAAATTTACTATACTTTTCATATAGTTTCTATATTCACAAATCCTTTAGCATAGTATTCAAATTCTATTCATACTCCTCCTTTCTCTTAGAGTATATTATAATATCATCTATAAAGACTACCAATTTATTTTTTGAGGTTATATCTAAAGACTCTATTCATTAATTCCATGAATATTTCTAGTGAATTAGTGATTCCTAAGGGAATAACTATAAACTCATAGTGTCCATATCTCATTCGAAAGGAATTATTGGTAATATCTTCCTTCTTCACCTTTAATTAGTGATATCTCAACTGAAGGTCCACCTTAGAGAAATAATTAGTGCCACACAGTTGATCAAACAAATCATCTATACATGGAAGGGGATAATTTTTCTTTATCTTGATTTTTTGAGATCATTAAAATCAATGCATTTTCATATTTATTTATCCTTATTATTAATGAAGAGGACCAAAACACCCCATGGTGAAGCACTCGGGCATATGGAACCCTTGTCTAAATTCTCTTGTAACTGCTTCTTCAATTCTTCCAACTCAATAGTGTCCATTCTTTAAGGTGTATCTGATATGTTCAGAGATCCAGGTATAATTTCCATTGATAACTCAACCTCTTGGTCAAGAGAAATATTGGGAAATTATTTAGGGAACACATTAGTGTAGTCCCTCATAATGGGCATGTCTTCAAGAATGATTCTCTCCTTTGTCCCTGTCATTTGAGCTAGATATGTTTTCTTACAAGGAAATAATATCCACACTTTATTTGATGATTTTGATCCTCTTCCTTACTTTTTTATATAATTGGAGGATGCCTCAAGATGTGAAGAGTGATCTCCATCTCTTGACAGTTGATGTCGGCTTTGTAAAAAGATAGACAATCCATGCTCAATATAGAATCAAATTCCACTAAAGAAAGTAAGATGAAATTTTTTGTGAGGTTTAATCAACAAACATTGACTGGTTATGAGTTATATACTTTAGATAAATTAATTTCCCCATTATTTGTTCTCATAAATAACTCAACCTCCATATTTTGAGGCGGTGTTTGAATAGTTCTGTTAAAATTGCAAGATATGAAATAATGAATAGAACCAGAATCAAATAGTATGTTTTCTATTATTGAACGAATAACCAACATACCTATCACCACATAATTTTTGTGATCCACCTCAATAGTAGTGATAGAATATTCCCTTCCTTATTTCCTTGGAGTTTTTTATCATTGATTTTCTCCAACAAACCTTGACTTAGGTCATTGGCTCACATAGTTACCATGTTACATCTAGTTGAAACATTTTACTATAGGATGAGTGTTGATATGAACCTTCCTTTCTTCTTCTGTAATAGTGGTATTATTCAAATCAATTTAGAAATGATTTTCCTAATTCCCCTCATTTCCACATTTGAAGCATCTCAAAGTTCCTTTTATAAAATTCCTGGAATGCTTCTTCCAACACTTTTTACATGTGGGATATTGGATTTTCTTTCCTCCTTGGGATTTATCTATTGATCCTACCATATTAAAATCCATCTTCCTCATTTTATCTCTGATCTAATGAGACCACTAAGAGTCTCCAATATCCATATCAACCTTAAGGGAATAATGAAAAATCTCATCATACCCTTCAAAGTCTCGATTCACCAATATTTTTTTGTAGAATCATATTTAATACACAAAATAAATGATCCACCTTGATTTTTATGTTCATGAAAAATACATAGTCCTATCATAAAATTATTATAAAGTTTACCAGATACACTCTAATATACTTAACTTCCTTTGTCTTCAGTATGAGGAACTCCCTTTCTATATTAAGATGGAGAGTTCAGAGAAAATATTTATTGAAAAATATTTTCTTAAATTCTTCTTATTCCATAAAATCAATTTCCTTCTTATTCCTTGTGTTATTTATCAGTTTTCACCATTTATTATATTCCCTATCAAAATGATAGACCACCGACGTGACTTTCTCTTCTTCTGATCACTGGAGGATAGATAATACTTTCCCAATGGAGTTAATCTGTTGTTCCACGATAAGGGGATCAGAATATCCACTAAATATAGAAAACCTTTTTTCATAAAGTATTCAACTAAAACTTGATATTTATTTGGATAATGAGGTAATTCCACATGATTCAAGTTATTATTCATAACTTGATCTAATTGATCTAGTACTATCATGAAGTTCCAAGGTCTCGTTCCCATCAGGTTTGGCATCTCATTAGAGAAATCTTCACATTAACTATTACATTTTTTGTTAGCATGATTTATCCTGTTTACATCCATTAACTAGAAAAATAAAATAAAAACAGGGGTCTTGAATACTTATCTAATGATCACATAAAAAGGAAAATGTGAGAATAAATGGATAAACTTATAATGGAAAAGTATATCCTAAATTGTGATTCCATAAGTTTCAATCTTGGTTTTCAATGGTGATAGAATTATCCTTAGCATTATTACTAAATTTTTCTAGTCCTAATCCCAAAAAATAACTATATTTTTATCTAATAGCAACTATTGTGACCCAATACTTTTACATATATTATTACATTATTTTAATCATAATTATTCATAAAATAAAAACCAAGGATTGAAAAGTACAATGTCTTTAAAAGACTAGGTAGATAATTAGGAAACATGGAATTAAAATAATTTTTTTTTATTAATATTCATAATGAGATCCTAACTCCATTTGATATCCTACAACTGTATAGGATAAACTAGGGAATACATAAAAAAGGGATAAGCTAAAAAACCTAGTAAGGTAATAAACTTCGAAATAAAGCATAACTCATGATTTAGAAGGTATAACAAGATAACATAAAAGGTGTGGATCATGAATAAAAATATGGAAGAATAACTTATAAAATATGGAATCATGTGATAATGGAAACAAATAAAAGTGTAAGAAACTTATAACATGTCATAAACATGAGTCAAGGCTAACTTCCAAGACTATATCACATGGTGTATAGAGTTTCATAATGGATTAAGTTTATTCCCTAATCCCATACACAACGTCTTATTAGATTAAAACATTACCCAATTCATTAGATTTATATATGATCACCCCCATGATAACATGTTCATGCATATGTGTGCCACATAAAGAATAAAACATAAGGAATAAACATAAGGGTTACCCATGGAAGGAAATGGGTTTCATAATCATGTCATAAGGAATAAACGAAGGGAGTATCATAATTGTATCCCTAAAATAGAGGATTTAAATAATTATTAGAATTAATAAATTAAATATAATAATATACCATGAATAATTAATTCCAACTGATGTGAAAATATTAAAAAGAGTTGTTAGGTAACTTTATAAATGTGCCACTTAAGCATAGTTTTAGGGAAAAGAATAAGGAGTCTATAAGAGGATAAAGGAATAATTATTACCATAAAACTAGAAATGAACTAAAATATATTTTCATGATAAATTGAGTGACTTTAGAAAAATATTATATGACTAAAAAATTTTATGGAGTGTACTTGAAAATGGCTAAGAAATGGATAAGTACCCTTTGAGTTTTCCTATTGAGAGGAATTGAGAAGGGAACCTTATAAAACATGTAAATCCCCATAAAAGAAATATGAATTGAGCTAAATAAATATGTTTGGTATATATAAATATAATATAGGATATGTGTATAATAACAATTAAGAGGTAAATTGAGTAAAAGAGAGAGAAAGCGTAACCCAAAGGAAATATGGAGGTTCAAAGAGATCTCTTACCTTATGCCTAAATGTGTTCTATACTTGCACTTAATTTCGTGGATAATAAACTTAGATTCATTAATTTCTTAATTAATAACCCATTAAACATTAATTTTATTTATTATAATTTTATTAAGTTCATTTATGGCCATTTTGATGAGTTATAAGGTTCAATTTCATCGTTCTGGGAGTGTTCATTTCATGGTTTCATGGTCGTTTTACTTGTGTATAATTATGGAAGTACTTGTAGAATGAGAATAATATTATAGAAGTGAAATTAAATAGTATTAATACACATCAAAAATTCTAAATGGTCCCATATATCATTTTTTCTGACATGAGGATGATTCATTTGATAAAAAATTAATGATAAATGTTTAGTTTATTTTGGTGGTTTTTCTATCCATCAAGAACTAGTTTTATTTTATATAATATTATGTCTATATATTAGTTCCAAATCATGGAATATGTTATAATATCATTATTAAAATATTATTTAACCATAATAATAGTTTTATGACCATCATTAAAGGTGGTAATGAAAAATTAAAACTCATTATCCACGAAGATGGTTAACCGCCATAATTTGGATAATGGTTTCCTTTATTTTAATAATAGGAGATAAGAAAAAAAAGGATGGATAGAAAATATTACATTATAAATATAAAATTTAAGTATATATATATTATACTATAGTAGTTATGCTTTGATGTATGGACAAGGTTAGGAGAAGGTATAGGAAGAAAATAAATTAAAAGAGGTAGTTTGAGAATGTTACCTCTTGAATATCACCTCCTTGAAGGACCCCTTGAAGAACTTGGAATTGGTATTTTGATGAGACCAATAGCACTTGGATGTGGAGAGAGTGGGTATGAGAGTTTTTTTCCAGATATTTGGAAGATCCAAGGCTTGGAAGGCATGAGGAGAAGGGCTGGTGAGGGGTGATATTTATAAGGGGAGGAGAGGTTCATTTTGGAATTTCTCAAAAGATTAAATTATAATAAACTAATTTTATACCCAAATACCACCAAATGGCCTTGGATTCTAGGATAAGATAATATAATGATGTAATATAATAAACCAATAAAATTTAGACATGTTTTTGTTTTATTTCAAACCTTATCATTTTTATTAACCCTTAGTTAACCTATTTTAATTTTAACTTTGGTAACAACATTTTTTCAATATTAAAAGATTGTAATTTTTTATTATATAGTGTCAATTAGACCATAAATGTACAATTTATGACATTTTAGATCATATAATAATTAATTTTTATTTTTTAAATATTTTTTATTATTTTTAAATAATTTAATAAAATATTAATCCCATAAAATATCATTATTGTCAATTTTGATACTATTCACTACTTTAAAAGGTGAAAATTGTGGTCATTCTCTGATCTCAAATCCAGACTTTCACACTTCTGGAGTTTCAACATCTTGAAATTCATCCCCATGGGAAAAGGTTTTTTTCATCGCATTTTTAGGAATGAATATGAACTTCAGATTGCATAGAACATTAGAAATCTACATATGATGCGAAGATTCTTTTGAATACATGAATGGGGTTTTAACCTCAACCTACTCACACAATGACAATCCATGGAATAAATATGGGTCATATTTCAAGGATTTAATTGGGTATACTAGCACCCAAAAATCATTAATGATCTTTCTTCCTACATTGACACTCTCATTATTATGGATCATAGAATGCTTGATGGGGATATGAGATTCTATTCTTGCATTCTTGTTTAAATAAAAATGAAAACAAAAAGACATAATGTTATGTTCCATATTTTCAATGATAATAAAATTGAATTTAGAGTTGAATATGAGCATGTTCCCCTATTTTTTGATTTTTGTAAAATTTTTGGGCATTCAATTACCAATTGTAGGACCATTCAAAAGGAGATGAAAGCTTCCAATTCATCTAGGACACAAAGAGATCTGAGAAGAGTTAAAAAACCAAGGGAACCTTCCCCTAAAAGGAGAGCACCTTCTAAGGCACTAGTTGTTTCACCAAACAACTAGATAATATTGACTGCCCTACCTAAAAAAATATTCTTGGATAGAAATGGTGGATGGGGAGAAAGTTGACTGCCCTCCTCCCTCTACTAATGATAGTATCAATATTGGGAAAATTGATATATTGGTTGATGATAAAATATTATTTCATGATGTTTGTAGGAAATTAAAAATCTAATTTTTTTTCATCCCAAGAGAAGCAAGGGAAACTATAGGTTCAAATGGAGGATAGCCACAGGTCAATCCTACCCTCTAAGCATAATAATATCATCCAGATGGATTCACCTACAGACTACCCTCATACTGATATGAATAAAGAGAAGCCTAAAATAGATCATGATGGTGAAATATAAAAAAATATAGAATCTGAGAAATGTTTTAAATATCCTCAATTAGAACCTGAAAAAGAGGGATCTTCCATTACTATTCAGGATTCCAACCCATCTGCTACAGAAAAGCTGGAAAATACCTCTCTTGAAGGAGTGAGGGGAATCAATGACCATGTCAGCAACTCCACACCAATAACCAAGGGGGAAATATGAATTAGATATTTAATCCATGATAACAAACATAGGATGCAACCCAAGCAATCTTGTAAGAAAAATAAGGATGGAGGCACCACAAATGGGTATTCAAAACCCAAATATAAATGATTATGTGAATCATGTTTTATAACTATCAAGGGTTATCCAACCCTAAAATAGTCAGTACTATTATGTTATTATCTCAAAAACACAAACCTACTTTGATTGTTTTGTCTAAACCAAAATGTAACTTTCCTTAAAATATGGATCCTCTTGAGAAGTTGGGCCACTCTCTTCATGCTAAAAACCAATCATCAACAAAGATCAAGAGGCTAAGGGTTCCGACTCATCAAAATCTATCAGATATGTGTATTGTTTTATTAATTGAGAAAATGGTCACTTTTAGGGTGAAATTTGGATAGGTTATACATTTTTTATCTTTTATATATGCTCACAATTACTATCAATACTGAAGAATCTTATGGTAGGAAATCAGCTATATAACCAAATAACTCAATAGCCTGTGGGACATCATTGTATAATTTAATTCTATTCTTATCCTGGATGAAAAAATTGGAATTTTATCACAACACTTATCTTCCAGGGAGTTCAAAGACTACATTGAAAGCAATAAACTGCTTGAATTCAATATTGTAGGATTCAAATACACATGGTATAAAAGGCACCAAAAAAAATGTCTGCTAGCAAGCCTGACAGAGCCTTCATTAATGGCTCAACTTTTGATTACTGGAATTCAATATCCTAATCTAATCTTATTATATTTAACTTGGACTATCATCTAATCATATTTAATTTTCTTAATAGAGGATTTAAGCCCCCACTTCCTTTCGGGTTTGTGAATGCTTGGGTATTTATTCCAGATTGTTATAAATTGGACCAAGACACTTTGAATTCTATAAAATGTAGAGATAATTCTATATCTCGAATCCTAAAATTTATTATTCTAAAAATTAGAATGAAATAATGGATAAGGTCTTTCCTTGGATCCATAGACAAGGAAATTGCCTTTCTTTAAGAGTATCTTAAACACATGTAGGACTAAAACACTAGTTAGAAATTCTCTTGTGATCTTGATCAATAAGCAAGAATATTTTTTGAGCTATCTCTCCTTATCTATATTAAAGAGGGCCTACAAAGGAAAGCTTATAAAACCAAATGGATCAAGGATGGTGATAGAAATTCCATGTTCTTCCACTCTCTCTAAATGGACAAGAAATCCAAAAAAACCCTATCAATCATCAAGAATGGTGACTAGATCATTAAAAACAAGAAGGATCTTGCTGATCACATTGTCTCTTACTATAATAATCTTTTCAATGGGACCACTTATAACAATGATACTCTCAAGTATGTCATTACTCTTCTATTCAATGAAGAGGAAAATAGAATGATATCCTCAATTCCTCTAGAGTTTGAAATTAAAGAGGCCACCTTTGTTCTAAATATTAAAAGTTCACTAGGTCTAGATGGCTTCACTAATTTTTTCTTATAGCATTATTAGGATGTTGTTCAAGCCGATCATTGTAGGTTTATTCAATACTTTTTCATAAATGGCCACCTTGATAATGGATCCATTGCTCAATATTTCACCCTTATCCAAAAAATGATTAATTCCAATGATATTCATCAGTTTAGGAATGTTTCCCTAGTGAATTATATTTATAATGTTATTGGATTTTTTTCCAACAAGTTATCTAACATCTCCAAAAAAATTATATCTTTGAAGCAATGTTGTTTCATAAAAGGAAGAACAATTCAAAACTAACTCATTTATACATCTGAATATATCAACCTTCTCAAGAAATCTATTATAGGTGGGAACATTTATCTCAATATTGACATTAAAAAGGCTTTTGATACTATATATTTGGACTTCATATACAGAATCATCACAAAATTTGGCTTTGAAAATATTTTTATTGGCTGGATCAAAACTTTTCTTGGCTCTCTCACATTTTTTAATTTATAAATGGCTCTCCCTAAGGTTACTCAACCTTCTTTAGAGGAGTTAGACAGGGTGGTCCTCTATCATCCATTATCTTTTCCAATATAGTAGACTACCTTAGTGGGATTATTCTTTATATGATTTAAAGACAAGAACTTAAACCTATAAGGGCCTCTAGAGATTTTCCCCCTCTCATAATTTCTATGCTGATGATATATTTATCTTAATTCAAGGTGAAAAAAAGAATTCCAATAAACTCAAAGAAACCCTTCTTCATTATGAAAGGGTTTTACGCTAGGTTGTGATATAGGAAAAATCCTATATTTTCTTCAATAGGAATTTTTCAGCCAGGAGAATGGTTGACATCACTAATGAGTTGAACATCAAAAAAGGAAACTTCCCCTTCACTCATCTTTGAGTTTCTATGTTTTGGGGAAAGCCTAGATCATTTAAATTCACTCACACTATGAGTCATATATAGACTCAATTAGCTTTGTGGAAAGGGAAATTTATCTCGATGGCTAGTAGAGTTTTATTGGTGAAACATGTCATTCTGTAAAAGTTTATATACCCCTTCATGATATAAAAATAGCATATTGCCTTGCTAAAAAAACTGAACACCTATATAAAGAATTTCATATGGAGTGGAAGCATTCTTGACCACATAATCGTTACAGTGCCTTGGAAAAACTGTTGTAATCCCATCTCTCTTAGAAGATATGGAATAAAAAATATCTTCAAATTCAATCACTATCTCATAGAACATGAAAACTAGATAATTATCAATGAAAATATGGTGTTCTTGATTTTATAAGATCCAAAATATTATGAGAAGAATTTCAAGACACATGGACTTCTCTATATGGTCAGCCATCAAGGAAACCTACTCTAATATCATCTCCAATGGGAATTGGTTGGTTAGAGAGAACTCCTCCCTCAACTTCTGGCATGATAAATGGATTAATACCCATATTTCATCTCTATTAACCTCTAATGATGGAGTGTAAGACTTAAAAATCATGATAAAATCCCAACTAGTAGCACCATCACATGGCTACTTGAGGCTATCAAAGCAGCAATGAACTTGTATAGTTTTTTGGTCAAGAATATTTATTCATTTGGGAGCCTATAATCAATGGGATTATTACTAAAAAACTATTATACTACAATAACATGATTTTAGAACATCATAATTGGTTGGGGAAGATGAACAAGAAATGGATTCCTCCTTCCAGGTTCACTTTTTTAAGTAGATTGGATTATTATAAACTCATGGTTAATTATTATTTGTAGGTGGTGGGAATTTTATTATGCTAGATGTATAATATTTTCCATAAATACAGGGAATAAATCAACCAAATTTTCTTATACTTTTCCAATTCCTTGTCCTTATGGAATATAATGCACATTTTATTTGACATTCAACCTCCAAAATGCACCAACATCCAGGAGATTTTTGACACCTACTTGTGGTCTCCTATATCTCCTCATATTATGAATCTCTATATGAAATCATGCACATAATTTTTACACCTAATATGGTCTAGTAGGAATAAAATTATACATGAAAAAATTCCATTCAATATTCAGCAGGCTCTTGCACTTTTCATGACCACTGTGAAGGATACTAACTCACTACAATAGGAAAAATGCAATAATTCCATACATGAATTCATGAATCTAAAGAAACTTGAAGTGGATAGCTAATTCCCTCCCCCTCATAGGTATTTTAATTTTTTTGGATCTACCCTTTTATTGGATGGTTTAAATGTAACTCTATTGGATCCTCTAGAGGTAACCCTATACCTTCTAGCATGGGGTAATTCTTTAGGAACCATAACAGGGAAGTGATTGGGATTATTTATCATCCATGTGGATTTTCTACTAATTTATCAGTGGAAATGATTGGATTAATAATTTTTTTGATATGGATAGAATAAGAGGATGGAACAACATTTATTTTGAGTGTTATTCAACCATCCTTGTGCATGCAATTAGAACTGGGTAGATTCACCTCTCATGGAAGATGACATCCAGCTGGATAAAAAGTTTGAATTATCTCTCAGACAAGAACTATCTTATCCTGCACACTTATAGATAATTCAATTACCTTACTGATGCTATGTACAGCAAAGGTACATCCAATGATGCTATTTTTTTATCCAATTATTTTGGGTGAGGTCACATCCTTTTAAAAAAAGAGTGTTCCATTTTGTTACTTTGTTTGATTTTAATAATGTCTCAGTCACTTTTATAGATAAGTACCCATTAAAAAACTAAATTTTCAAATTTAAGTGTTAAGGGTATAATTTAATTCATCCAATTATATGTTAGATGAAAAATTATGGCCTTATCATTTTTTTAAATCTAGATTAACTCAATTTACCCTTTATCGAGATGATAAATTTTACCATAGTTACTATTCATACTGACAAAAAATAAAAGGGGTATATTTTCTAAATTTGGACCTCTAAATTAAAAATATGTAATCAATTTTTCAAAATTAAAAACATATATTTTGAATAATTAATTTTAAAATTCACCAGAAAAATGCAACGCCAAATATTTTTTTCGAAAAATTCTCTTTTTAAGTATAATTTTTTTATACTAAATTCATGTAAAAAAATTCATTTCAAAGACCAAAATTATATTATTTATAATCAAAAGGAATAAATTAAAGTTTAAAAATAATCTAAAATAAAATTTTACTTTTTAATTTTTTTAAAATAATATATAGTTGTCAATATAAATCTGTATTTTTCACTATTCATTAAAATTACAAAAAATTTAGAAAATTCCCAAAAAAATCATCCTAAGATAATTTTGACATGATAAATTCAAAAATTAAGTTTATTTTTTCAAATAAATTTTATAAAAGTGTAAACATTAAATATATTTATTTTCTTGTAGAAATCAATAAAATCATTTTTTAAGAAAACATATTTTTGAAGAATAAAATGAATTTATTAAAAAATTAATTGTTTGTTAGCTAATAATTAATAAATTTAATAATATGGTTATTCCTATTAATACCCATAAATTAAATGACTATGATATAACATTTTTTTAATAATAATAATAATATTTCAATAGTATATCACAGTTCTTTTAGACTTAGTGTTTTGTGAAACATAAGGTACTGAAGAAACACTACTACAAATTAGGGCTTTAACAGTGATATTTAAGGGGTTTTATAAATGATTAAAAAGAATTTATATTGTGAGTGATGTTAAAAGGTGTTTTTAACAACATTTTTTAAGCACTATTAAAGGTTTTCTTTAACATCACTTTTTTAGTTCTATTAAAGGTTGGATTTTAACAATGCTAAAAAACCACTATTAAAAATATGGAAAAAACTAATTTTTTTCACGCACCCTCGATACTCACCTTCCTCAGTTCTTACAATCCCCTTTCTCAACGCTTTCCACTACCCATCCACTATCACACACCCCACCCCCTCCCATAGAGCAAGAAGGATGCCCCAAATTCTTGAGCACACCCAGATTTTATCCCTAGACCTCCCTTAGGTAGTTGAAGCTCTTTACCGCTATGTCATGCATTTTTTGTTTTATATTTAAGTAATTTTCTATTTATTTGTTTATATTTTGAAATTTGTGATATATATATGCACAATTATATTTATTTAAATATATTATATATTAATATTCATTTATATATATTATAATATATATATATATAAGAATATAAATGCATATATATTTATGTTTATTAATACACACACACACACACACATATATATATATATATAAAAATTATATATGCATATTATTTCATTTTTATAAGGTAAACAAAATGGATGATATTTTAATTTAAATAAAATGAATAATAAATATTTATTTTATATATTTAAAAATACATTTTTATATAAATATGTAGATATATGTATTTATACAAGTGGTTTATTATAAGTAAATATAACAAAATATGCATATATTTAATTATAAATAAAACTAAATTATGAAAAATGATAAAATTTAAAAACTATAATATCATTATGAATGTAATAACTAGGAATAAATTCATTCCCCACTAAAAATGGGCAAAAATTCCCCCTTAAACGAGGATAAAATTCCATCAAATGTTAAAAAATTGGGGCACTCTGACAAAAAAACTCATTTTTGGAGGACTTAAGGGCCTCTTTTGACATTGGAAAAATAGTTATCAAGGTCCCCCTGGTTAACAAGGAGTAGAGCTTGTCGAAATATTTTATTTTATATGTGGTAGAGTCCAAACAGACACCTAGATCAAAAGTTATGGTTGTTTGAAGTTCGAGTTACATTTTCAACTTATTTTAGATCTTTTATTAAGTTTTGGATTTTCTTATTTTCAAATTGTTATTAAGTGACTATTAATATATAATAATTATAAAATTATTAACTAAGAATATTTTTTTTTAATTATTTTATATTCCATTTTCACTAAAAAAATTATATATTAACTGTAAATGTATATTTATACTTATCTAAAACATATTTAAAAAATATATATTATATTTATATATTAATATATTTTTTAATGAAATATATATATTTCAAATACACCCTTTATCTGTGCTTTTTTACTAGCATTGATAAATGGAGGGTCTTTATCAGTACTTTTTTACAAGTGCTGATAGGGGGGCTTTATCAACGCTTGTAAAAAAACATTGATAAAGGGGGGTATTTAACAACACTTTTTAGTGCTATTAAATCCCTAGCACTGGATAAAACTAGTTTTTAGTAGTGAAAAAAATGACATGCCACAAAAAGTGTGATAAAAATGACACGCCACAAAAAGTGAATCTCATGGATCCAAAACTAGTACTTTGTGATATTACCACAAAGCTAGTACTCCTAGAGTAAGTCTAGGACCATCGTCAGATGCTCTACATACTCCTCCTCTAACATAGAGTAAATTCATATTTCATCAATGAAGATAACCAAAAATTATTCCAATTATGGTTGGAGATATGATTCATAAGATCCATAAATACAGTAGGGTCATTTATCACACTAAAATGAATCACCATAAAATTATAGTATGCATAGTGACATTAGAATGTCATATTTGGAATATCATCCTTACGAACTCTCAACTGGCGGTAACCGAACCTAAGATCGATATTTTAGAACCAACTAGCGGCTCAAAATTGGTCAAATAGGTCATCAATTTTCAGCAAGAGGTACTTTTTATTTATCATTACCAAATTTGGGTGATAATAATCAACATAAAGCCTTAAGATGTCATCTTCATTTTTCACGAACAACACCGGGGATACCTAGGAGGACACACTAGGTTTAATAAAAACATTATATAAAAGGTTGTCCAACTAAAACCTCAGTCCTCTAAGCTCAATAGGGTTCATCTAATAATATTTATAAGATATTGGTGCATTCTTAGAGTGTCTTTCAATGAAAAATTACATCTTCCACCTTAGAAGTAGTCCCAGAATTTCCTCAAGGAAGATGTCTATACATTCCTCCACTATTAACGGAACCCAAATGCCTAAAGATTCCACCAAACTGAGGTCCAAAATTTCTAGCTAATGGGTGATGGTTTGTAGCTTCCTACTTAAAGTCCCACTCTCTCCACCATGAGATCTCTCTCATACATAAATGTGAATATCATCCAATCTTCTTGAAAAAATATTAATTTCCTATGATGACAGTCAATCAGGCATGAACTATGGAAAACCAGTCCTTACCCAAGATGACATCATAAGGTTTCATCATTATGAACATGATATACCATGAGAAACTCTCTCCACTAAGTGAAAGCTCGCACTACTAGTAGATAAGGGATATCAAAGAAGTGTTCCCAATCAGAACCTCTAGAAAAAGATGTTAGGCTAAGTTATCAAATGGTAGTTCCATCTATTGCAAAAGGGATAAGGTGATAAAGGAATGGCTATTTAATGCATCTAAAAGTATTTCAATAAGTTTATAAAACACACATATCATACCTCTATTCATCTCATGGGATATCTAGTCATAGATCTCCATATCCTGTAGTTCCCCATAGCCCCAACCGCCATCTCACTGAGCATATAGTGGGACACCAGGTGGTGGATGTTTTAGTGGTAGAAGTATCTCATAATATTTCTATAGCATCTACAATTTGATTTATAGAGACTTCTTATACATTTTTATATGTTTAAGGTTCTTGGGATGATTTTGGAAGAGGTTGGGAGAGTTTGTAATGGTTTTGAATAAGTTTGGAGGCTTTTTTAAGGACGCACAGTTTGATCATGGTTAGGGAAAACCGTGCGGGTTCTCTAGGAAAATATGCAGGGGTGACATTGGAATTTTCATGGCCTACGCACGGTTTTCCAAACCATGCGAGGAAATGGTGTGGACCCATTCTCTCAAGGTAGTGGTGTGCATATGGTTAGTGCACAGTTTTCCAAACTGTGTGGAATAACTTTGTGGCCCCTTAAAAAGAGTGGTTTTAAAACCAGGATCCCTCAGGCTTGACCCATTTCACTCCAAAATTCCTCCCACTCAAGCGTCACTCGGTATTTTCAGTTCTCTAGGATTGGAGGGTATCTCCCACTCGTTTTGGAATAAAATATAAGGGTTTTCTTAGTGTGGTTGAGCCGATTCTTCTCCTGTAAGTCTCCTCGCTTAGTTCTTTGTGGTTTTCTCTAGGTCTACTTTTCCCTATCTCTTAGTTATATAGATCTACACCCATTGTGTGTATATGTATGGTTTTTGTTGCCTTGTGTGTTGATTTTAAGGCTTATTGATGAGATGGAAAAAGGTTTAGAGTGGTTTTAGTGGAGTTTTTTCCCGGATTGGGGTGCGGTTGCATGTGGGTCAAATTCGTCATAACCCTAAAGGTAGGTGGCTTCTCTCTCAAATCCACTTGGTTAGAACTAGTGGTTTTTTGTTACAATTAATTTGTTTTTATTGAAATTAATTGTGATAATGATGTTAAAATCTTGTTGGAAATCCATTTGGTGATGATTTGGGGGATTTTGGGGAAAATGGGTTATTATTTCCAAAGGGGCTTTGTTGTGTGATTTTAGAATGTTGATTTTAAAATTGTTAGTGGTTGATTATGATTTTTTTTGTAAAAGATGGTTTTCAATAAATATTTTGTTTATTGAAATGTGTTTTGGCATGGAAAGTTGGTTAAAGGGTGTTTTCAATAAATGGGTGATTTATTGAAGTGAATTGGCATGTGTTGGAAATGGTTGTGTGCTTATTGTGAGGCCTTGGTACTTTGTACTTGTTGGTTGACTAAGTGTTATGGCTTGTGTTGGTTGTGTGGAAGTGGGTAGGAAGTCTCACTATAAAAGGTGATGGATAGTGGTCGGAAGAACCACCATTATGGATAGTGGTTGGAAATCACCGCTAGTTGGGAATGGGGTTAATGGGATGGGCGGAAGTCCCACCGTAATGGTTTCTTTGTTGTGTGTTGTTTTGGAAAGATGGAATTTTTTGTGCTAATGAATGATGGGGATATGGATTATGGAATGGTTTTGGATTTCCCTTGTTTGACATGGCTTGGTAAGGGTATGTTTTTCTTGTGGTAAATGTTGAGATATTTAGTGTTTTATATAAACTATTTTATATAAATGTGATAATGGTTTTATCCTAGCGGCGTGTGCAGGGAATTAATTTGGGGAAAACCTACTGATTATTTGTACTCACCCCTTGATTTGGAACTTTGCTGATTTTTTAGATGTTGTATTCTGGGACAGAGGTAAGAGTAAAGAATCTCATTTTTCTAGCGGTATATCATGATGCTTTGGTGGTGTGGTAGTGCTTGGAGCATGGAGCTTGGTGTGGAGCTATGGATGGTGTCCTAGTCCTTTGGGGTCTTGTTGTGTAGTCTTCCACTTGGTACTATGATTTTGTCTTGGTTATATTTGGCATGAGGAATTGTTATGGATTTTTCTAGTTTTCCTTTAGTAACATATGGGTTTGGTTGTTTGGTTGACATGAATCATGTAGTTTGTTGATAGTGGATTGTTTGGTTGGTTGGTTTTATCTCAAGGTAAAATCGTTCCCCAATTTATTCTAGAATCCCTCAACATTTATTGTCAGCCTTTGGCACATTGGGAACATCGCTTAAGGCCAAGTAGCATTCCTCTGCCCTCTTAATCCAATGGGATGGGGAAAGATGTTACAAGTGGTATCAGTTTGTTCAGTATTTGGATTTCGAGTGAGAGCAGTTGTTCGATCCTTGGTGATGATCATTGGTCTTGGTGTTGACATTCGTTCTTGTCATATTCCTTGAGTCAGGATGGTATCAAGACAAAGGATTGTCAGAACTTTGAATTTATAGCATAAAAGGATATAGATAACCCTTTTATGTTGAACTTCAAGTTACCAGGGAGTTGGGTACATAAGTGTTTGGAGACACTTATAGGTATTGGAAATCTCATTGTCATGGGTGTAGCCAATGAGATGAGCATGGCATGCATGGTAGAAATGACTTCCCAATAGGATGCATATTTCATTAGGGTATAATGATCTATGGTGTGATATGAATGTGCTGATTTTGAAAATCTTTATTTAGTTTCAAAATGAAAGGATTTGAAACATGGAAACTTTTGGTATTTTTAAAATGGGTTGATTTTCAAAACATGGTGGATTTTTCAGAATAGTGCAACATGCGAAATGTGAACTTGTGGAAAGCCTAGTTATGATAGTTGTTATGTGATTAAATTTAAAAATTGTATACCCTTTCTTGTTATGTGAGAATTACTTATGGTTGTTTTTGTATTGATAGAAATTGCACCAGGTTGGAGTTATAGAGACCAATCAAAGGAAGCTACTGAAAATGTGGTTTCACCTAATCCCCAGGTGAACCAACAACTAGTATAGAGTATAGTGCATGTTTTCCAAGCTGTGGAAAGTGGGAATAAAGTTGATGAACCAAAACATGGGGATCACGCGGTTCAGTTTCAAAGGAAGAATCCACCCATGTTTAGGGGTGATTCAGATCCAGAAAGGGTTAAAGCATGGATGAACAGAATGAATAGGATATGTGTCTTCTTGGGAACACCGGTAGAGTTGAAAGGGAAACTAGCCATGTATATGTTGGAGGATATTTACCTCCAGTGGTGGGAGTTGGCGGTCCAAGCTGGGACGGACCAAAGTGTGACATGGGAGGGGTTTGGGGAATTTTTTAATAAACAATTCTACCCTCATATGTTTATAATTTAGCGTATAATAGATTTCTTCACTTTGAAGCAAGGGAACATGGAGGTGATGGAATATGTAGCTAATTTTATGAAATTAGTGCATTTTGCACCCGAGGTGGCTGGTAGTACATCGTTGAAGGCATAAAATTTTGAATTTAGGTTGAACTAGGAAATTCGTTCCAAGATAGTGGTTCTGTGTATAGATGATTAAATAGAAATGACGAATAGAGATATGGTGGCTAATCGGGATCTTGTGGGGGCTACAGGTGGGGGAAGTATGTTGGTACCCATATGGAATAGTGGGAACTCGAACATTGGGTTCAAGCAGAAGAGGGACACTTATTTCCATATTGGGAGTACGACTTAGAATCTGACAGTAGTATCGGCGAATATTCCTCCAAAGCCTCAGAGAAATATGGGATGTTTTCATTGTGGTTCTATGAGCCACATCAAGCGGGGTTGTATGAAACAACCTCGAGCATGTCATAATTGTAAGTATATGGTGCATCTGCAGTGTTATTGTCAGAATGCTCTGAGGTTAGGTTTCTGTGACACTTCTCAGGGGTCTTATGCCTTTATGGGATGGGGGTAGCAGCATACCTCTCGGAAGTAGAGTAAAGTGGGTCATAGCGATTATCAGAATACCACAACGGCTCAGCAGGGTAATAAGGAGCAGAGCATAGAAAGCAACCAGTTGTTTGGAGATGAGCAGGTTATGGTGGATGACCAGTCGGGGCCATCCACAGTGTGAGGTACAGTTCTTTTAAATTCAACGTTGATGCGTGATTTGTTTAATATGGTTGCTTCACATTCTTTTATTACTTCTCACATCATTGATTTTTTGGGTTTACATGTGGAAATGATGCTTTCTATTTTGAAACTACAAAACTCTTCTGGGTCAAAGAGAGTTTCGAGCCTTCCTATGTCGAGGTTGTTGTTTAGTTGTGGATGGCATCGAATTGATGTGGGATTTCTTAGTGATTGAGATGGATGCTTATGATATAATCATGGGAATGGATTGGTTGTAAATGTTTAAGGTCCAAATCGATTGTTATGTGCGAATGGTTAGTTTTGTAATGGAGGATGGCGTTAGACATCTCTTTTGAGGGGAGAAGAGTGAAAAGTTGGTTACAATAGATTTTTTTGACACCAGCTGTTGGCACGAAATCATATCAGTTAGAGGCTTTGTCGTTGGAATCGGTGGAAGGTGTTGAGAAGAGTGTTATTTTAGGAATTTTGTATCAATTTATGGATGTCTTTCCCAAATAATACTCAGGGTTGCCACCCGTGAGAGAAGTATAGTTTACGATTTATCTCTTTCTGGGGACCAGTCCTATCTCACTTTCTTCTTAACGAATGACACTAGAAGAATTGCGGGAATTATAGGTGTAGTTGGAAGAGTTAGAAAACAAAGGGTTTATCCGACCTAGAACATCTCTGTGGGAAGTTCCCATTTTGTTTGTTAAAAAGGCGGATGGAACCTTGTGGCTATGTGTTGATTATCATATACTTAATCAGGTTATGATAAAGAACCAATATCCACTTCCATGAATTTATGATTTTTGACCAGTTGAGGGGAGCTTAGTGGTTCTCCAAGATTGACTTGATGTCAGGGTATCACCAATTTCGGGTGAGGAAGGAGGATATTCTGAAAACAGATTTTAGAAGTAGATATGACCATTACAAGTATGTGGTTATTACCTTTAGTCTAACGAATGCACCATGGGTTTTCATGGAATTGATGAATCAAATATTTCAGAGATATCTGGATTCTTTTATGGTGGTATTTGTGGATGATATACTGGTATATTCAAGGACAAGGGTAGATCATGAGCATCACTTGGAAATCATGTTGGGGATCTTGAGGGATCATCGGTTGTATGCCAAATTGTCAAAGTGTGACTTTTGGATATAGGAGATTTGTTTTCTTGGCCATGTTATTTATGAGAGGGGTGTTTTTGTTGATTCGGAAAAGATAGAGGTGGTTATGTCATGGAAACCTCCAAAGAACATTTTTGAGATATAGAGCTTCCTTGGTCTAGCTGGGTATTATCGACATTTTTTTCATGATTCCTCACGATTGAATGCATCGATGATAGATTTGACAAGGAATAATGTTCCATTTCAATGGGATGAGTAGTTTTAGAAATGTTTTGAAGAGTTAAAGGGTCTCCTTACATAATCACCAATCTTGGTTTTTCCAGAACCAGGGAAAGGGTACGTGGTGTATTGTGACACATCAGGAACAGGGTTGGGGTGTGTTCTCATGCAGGGGGGTCATGTGGTTTCAGATGGCTCATGACAGTTGAGGTTTTATGAGAAGAACTACCCAGCACATGATTTAGATTTGGCAGTAATGGTTCATGCTTTAGAAATGTGGCGTCATTATCTATTTGGTGATAAATTTACAGTGTTTACCGATCAGAAGAGCTTAAAGCATATATTCTCACAAAGATATTTGAACCTGAGGCAAAGGAAATGGATGGAATATCTCTATATGTTTGAATTTAACTCAATGTACACACCAGGAAAGGTAAATTAAATGGTGTATGCATTGAGTATTAAATCATATGCTTGAGTGGTAAAACAAGCATCAAATTAGTGGCAGTTGATGTTGATCATAGCCGACATGTGGTTGGAATGTGAGGACCAAGGTAGAAGAGTGGTCTTCTTTCTAATTTCATTGATTAATAACTTGGATGGTTTTGTTAATGAGGCTCAGGAATTGGATTCTGAGTGTATGGAGATAGGGTCGAAACTTGATAGTGGGGAGACCATTGAAAACTGGTAACTGAATGGGAATTCAGTCTTGTGTTTTTGAAATCAGATAGTGGTACCAGTGGCTTGTTGGTAGGAACTTCTTAGGGATTATCATCATTCCAGGTGGGTTGTCCATCCTGGAATTCAAAAAATATATAAGACATTGAAAGCGCAGTTTTGGTGGGTTGGTATGAAAAGGGATTTGGTCGGGTTTATCTCGAGATGCTTGACTTGTCAGGAAGTCAAGGTAGAGCATCAACAGCCAAAAAACATGTTTTAATCTTTACCTATCCCAGTGTGAAAATGGGAGCAAATAGCAATGGATTTTTTTATGGGTCTCCCAAGAACGTTCTGGAAGCACGATGCCATATGGGTGATTGTGGATCAGTTCATAAAGTCATCCCATTTCATCCTAATTCATGAATCTAATATGGTGTAGGATCTATCCAAAATCTATATCCAGTAGGTGGTAAAGATTCATGGTGTTCTAGTTTTGATTGTATCAGATAGAGATCTATGGTTCACATCTCATTTCTGGAAATCCTTACAGCAATCCCTTTGAACACAGTTGACTATGAGCACGACGTATCATCCGTAGATGGATGAACAATTTAAGAGGACGATACAAAACTTTGAGGATATGATAAGGGGTTTTGTGATGGATTTTGGTGGTTCATGGGAGGATCACTTACCATTGGTGGAGTTATCCTATAATAATAGTTATCAGGATTCAATACATATGGATCTGTTTGAGGCATTATATGGGTGTTAGTGTCATTCTATACTATGTTGGGTGGAAATGGGCAAGACTTTGATGATCAGACCAAGCCTTTTCCAAGAGACTATGGATAAAATCAAGTTGATCAAGAAGAGTATGGAGATGGCTTAGAGTCATCAGAAATCATATGCGGACCATCGTTGACGACCGTTGTCGTTCGAGGTGGGTGATCATGTGTTTTTTATAATCTCTCCTAGGCTGGGACATCGTCAGTTTGGGAAGCAGTGTAAGTTATCTCTAAGGTATATTGGGCCTTTTGAGATACTTGAGTGGATTGGAGAGTGTATTATCATTTGTCTTTTTCACCACAGTTTATTGCGGTGTGCAATGTGTTTCATGTATCGCAGTTGAAAAAGTATCAACTGGATCGTGACCATGTGATTTGTTGGGATCATATTGAGCTATAACCAGATGCTTCATTGGTGAACATGCTAGTGTGGATTGTGGATAGGCAAGAGAATTCCTTTCATGGTAAAATCATTGGTTTGGTACATGTTTTTTGGAAGCATGGTCAGATTCAAGAGGAGACTTGGGAACATGAGAAAGATATGGCCAAGCAATGGTCCAAGCTCTTTCAGAAAAACGATGGTTCCCTAATTTCCAATGATAGAAAGTCCAATGGTGGAGAGAATATAGAACCCCTAGTTTAAGGTATGTAGCCTTTGTTTATACCTTTTTATGTGTTTAAGGTGCTTGGTATGAGTTGGGAAGAGGTTGGGAGAGTTTGGAATGGTTTTGAATAAGTTTGGAGGCTTTTCTAAGGTTGCATGGTTTGAGCATGGTTAGGGAAAACCGTGAGGGTTATCCAGGAAACCATGCAGGGGGAGATAGTGGGATTTTCATGGCCTTGGTACTTTGTGCTTGTTGGTTGACTAAGTGTTATGGCTTGTGTTGGTTGTGTGGAATTGGGAGGGAAGTATCACTATAAAAGGCAATGGATAGTGATCAGAATAACCACTATTATGGATAGTGGTCGGGAAGAATCGCTAGTTGCGAATGGGGTGAACAGGATGGGAAAAAGTGACACCGTAATGGTTGCTTTCTTGTGTGTTGTTTTGAAAAGATGGAATTTTTTGTGCTAATGTGTGATGGGGATATGAATTATGGGATGTTTTTGGATTTCCCTTTTTTGACATGGCTTGGTAAGGGTATGTTTGGATTGTGGTAAATCTTGAGTTATTTAGTGTTTTATATAAATGTGCTAACAATTTTATTCTAGTGGCATGTGTAGGGAAGTCATTTGGAGAAAACCTACTGAGTATTTATACCCACCCCCTACTTTTTCACTTTGGTGTTTTTGCAGATGTTGTATTCCGAGACATAGGTAAGAGTAAATAATCTCATTTTACTAGCGGTTTGACATGATTCTTTGGTGGTGTGGTGGTGCTTGGAGCATAGATCTTGGTGTGGAGCTATGGATGGTTTCCTAGTCCTTTAGGGTCTTATTGTGTAGTGTTCTTCCTAGTAATCTGATTTTTTCTTGGTTGTATTTATCATGGAGAATTGTTATGGATTGTTTTGGTTGTCCTTTGGTAACATATGGGTTTGGTTGACATGAATCATGTAGTTTTTTTATAGTGTATTGTTTGGTTGGTTGGTTTTATATCAAGGGAAAATCGTTCCCCAATTTATTCTCGAAGTCCTCGACATTTATTTCCAGCCTTTGGCACCTTGGAAACATCGCTTAAGGCCAAGTAACATTCCTACGCCCTCTCAATCCAATGGTATGGGGAAGGATTTTACAATTTCACTCAACCACCAGCTCCTCCTCATGGCACCCCACATGCTCCTCTTCCAATACCACATCCCTGGGGGCCACCCTGGCCACACCTAGGAGAACCTTGATCATGAAACTTCCTCTGTCATGGTGATCCATCCCCTACCTACCTTCCCTACTTAGCACATTTATCTAGGCAATCACGTTCCATGTGACCATGCTCATCGCAAGTATATCACCACCCCTATCCCAACTGATTGGGTCCACTGTGTGTTCCATACGTCATAGATCCACATTCCTGATTCTATTCAGGATAAGGTATCCTATGCCGAGACCCTATTGACTAGAACTTTCTTGCTATTGTAGATGACTCAATCCCATGATTCCCACTTCTAACTCTAGCTACCTGGTGTCCCTTTGATAATAATCTCCCAGTCACAAGATCCCACTCTATAACTCTATCATATATGGGAATGAACAAGGGGACCACACTGGCACAAATGTCTCTACAGAGACCCTACTCAAACTTCCACGCCTAGAAACAACCATCTTGCATCATATGGAGAGAGTACCATGTAAGGTCGTTGAACCTTATGGCATACTCATAAGCCATCATACTCCCTTATTATAGCTCCTGAAGCTCCTAGATCTAAACCAAGCATAAGAACGGGGGTAATACTCATCAAAAAACATCTATTGAAAGTTAGACCATGAGATAATTG
Organism: Viscum album; assembly: GCA_963277665.1. Classification (NCBI taxonomy): domain Eukaryota; kingdom Viridiplantae; phylum Streptophyta; class Magnoliopsida; order Santalales; family Viscaceae; genus Viscum; species Viscum album. Next base: position 1,526,560,350 of record OY728120.1, on the reverse strand, counting down.
TATCCTCATGAGTCTGAATGACTAGACTCTTCCAGTGCCTCACTGATCCATGGAAAAGAATGACTAATAGCATAACCATCTGATCAGTCTGGGTTCGCATGATCTTGAAGACCTGAATCACTAGCTCAAACCAATCCTCCATTTTCAAAGTATATTTCTTGTTATAGAACCTAGTGGTATCTAACACTGGATATCATGGAGTGTGCTAAGCCTTCACACATCATCATCCTAAACTAATGGTACTAAACAATTCTTAATATGAAGGGGAACTGCTCTCTGTCTTCCCAGAGGAAACACCTTGTGAGATGGCCTTTGAACTGAGGATTTGTCACTCATCGGAACATTATTATGATTCGGAATCGGTAACGTGACTAGCTATATTTATAGAGGCATCCTAATTTTTTTTAATATGTACCGTGGTTAGATGAGAATATATATAGGGGAGATGACTCAATAAGGAAAGTAAAAGGACTCAATCCTATATAATTGATATACCCTTGTTCCCCATAACCAATGTCTCATTATGAAAAGTTTATAAGAAGGTAGTCAGAGTCTTGGTGTATGAATATGTCAGCCACTGCACTAACACTGGGTTCCCTATCCTGAAATACACACTCAAGACACTTTGACATCATTGCCCAAATTTCTCAACCAATCCTCACCATGGGTCCATGTCTACACCAACCTAAGGTTGAAGAACCTCTGATACCACTCTATAATTACCTAACCCACTAGGACCCACCTAGCCAGTAAAAGGTCAAGCCTTAACAACCCCAATCCCATCTCTAATAGGCCAAAGGATAGAGATATGTGCTGAGAAGGCATAACTGACACGCAATCCCTCTGCCTAATGTACCTTTACATACGCACTCAAAAATATCAATGAATAATCACAAATATATATAAATAAAATATTGTAACATATATAGTAAAACCATGCATATAATAAACTCTAGGTAATACATCCAAGTATGATATAATAAAACCAAATTATATAGAGAAAAAATACACGCCCAACCAAAAATGAATTCCCAACCCGACAACAACTAGAATAACGGAATATGAGAGAGTATAACTCATGATTTCTAATACCGACCATAGTATGAAGCCTATGTACCCAAGTATCACTAAGATCTACTAAAGTTACAACTAATCTGTCCATTTTCTGTAGAAGAAACGAAACATATGGTTAAAGACCATGCAGGGATGAGTATATGCATACCCATTAGAACACCTCAAAAACCATAAAGGGAGAAATATAAAGATAAAAAAGGTCATATCAAATAATATTAATAGGTAAATAGAACCCATCATAGATATATGCTCATAAATAAACCTAGATGAGAGAGAAATGGGATCTCTATCTCCACAGTTCATCCCAAGATGACGAGTCTGCCTGTAGCTCCAATAGTCCATCATTGATTCTCAACATCTCATGTGTATGTATGAGAAATCCATATGGAGGACTCATACCTCACCACTATAATGATGCAGTCTTAATGTACATAGATATTACATAACTTTTTCAGAATACTTAAAAAAAACATATTCCCAAAGGTCGTATTAGTCTAGTGCCTTTGGAAACATGGAAACATGAACACTGGTACATAAGTGAGCTAAATTATATCCCACTAGGTTCTTCTTGACTATCAAACTTCTTAGACACATCATAATTAATACATATCCTCATAACCTAGGGAAGGAAATAGAAAAAGGGGTGATCTCAGATGCTTATTAAGGGTAAATGGGGGAGACATGTAAACATAATCATGAGAATAAGAGTGTGAGAATGTGATCAAAACATTTAAAGATCATACCCTTCATATCAAAGATCACAAAAATTTATTATGGCATAAATCTTGATAGTTCATAAGACATGAATCATAAGTAAATAAAGAACACAAGTCATGAAAGCATAACATAGGAATAAAACATGGAATTGTGTCAAACACATAAGCATATAATATGATTTCCATAGTTGCCAAGGCATCACTTCCAAAACCATATTAGTAGTATGGGTTCACTCCCCATACCATCTTGGTAGTCATAGTTCACTCCCATGGCCATCTTAGTAGCATGAATTCACTCCTTATACAATCTTGATAGTCATGGTTCACTCCCAGGACCATCTTAGTTGTTAAGGATCACTCCCAAGACCGTATTAGTATTTCTCATGAGATATAAATATTTACCTAATTTATAAAAGGGAGATATAGGTCCCACCCATATAATAATGAAATCATACATACATGTTCCAAAAAATCATAAACAATCATATCATAACCCATTAAGTTAAATGGGTATCATAAACAAGTAATCAAATCATAACCTGTGGAAAAAGATACAGGTTTCATAATAATTTCATAAAATTAAAAACCCATGAAATAATTATATTTTAAAAGGATATAAACAGTGAAAGAAAAATGGGGTTCAATAACATCATGCCATCAAAACATAAACCATTAATAGAAATAATATGAATTTAAACATTAAATAATTTCCCCAGAAATGAATGAGTAACACCACCATATGTTGTCTTATATGAGAAATAATTTTGAAAGATATTTTAAAAAAAATTATGAGAAAATTATCCTTTTCCTTTTGAAAAATGATTCTCAAAATTTAAAAAAATTTAGAAACCATTTTCATGAAAATAAACTTGAAAACTTATAAAGGAATCATTGAAAATAATTTTAAATCCTTTTTCCTTTGAAAACTTGTATAGGGGATTGAAAACCTTTTGAAAACCATTTTTATTTGGGAACTTGTAAAAGAACCTTGAAAACAAATTTAAACCATTTATTTTAAAATTTATTTTAAAATTTATTTCTCAAAAATTAAACTTTTAAACTTGCAAAGGAAGCTTCAAAGAAATTATGGAAGGTAAATCCATACATATTGAACATTCCTTTTACACTGTAAAAAGTTTAGAAAAGTTTCTCGACTGGAAAAGAACAAGAATATTAATTTTAAAAAACCCTTTTTATTTAAAAGGTAAAAAAGGGTAAAAATTTATTTTAAATATTATAGTATAATAGTAGAATATTCTTTGAAACATTTTTATAAAACATGGTTTTGAAGTAACATGGATTTCCGACTGAAGAGATAGGTAAGGTCATATTTTCCTAAAAACATTTTCTTAATTATCTTAAGTAACAAAGAGTATAAAAATGGTACTAATACATGAAAATATCAAGACTAAATATAGAAGAATAAAATTCATGAGTTTTCTTGAATGATGGATTATAATATTTCATTAATTAAAACGTCATCATAAATAATCTTGATAAACAGTGGGATTATTTCAATAAACTCTTACCACATGGTAACTCTGAATCATACTCCGCATGTAAGAAAATGAAATTACATGATGCTTTAAAATACAATTAGAATAAGGAGATTAATTTTATAACATTTCAAATGTAATTTAAACATGTCATATAAAAATATTGGTGTATAACATGACATGTTTCTCAAGGAAGGAAAATTGAGGCAAAATTACTTTACCGATTTGGTAACTTTTAAAACTTAAACCTCATAGCAGAAATATCGTAAAATTATTATGTAAATATCCATAGATTTAATTATAATAGGCATATAATACATTCATGGTTAGTATATACACCACAAAAAATAAGTAAACGGTGAATAAGGCATGTATCTCACAAAAATAAAGAGTGATATAAAATTCCCTTACATTGTGTCTTGAATCTCTTGGTACTCATAAAAGATTCATGTATAATAAATGTAAGTTTATTATAAATATTTTAAAGAATAATATTATTATATATAATACCATATATTATTTTATTATGACCTTATATTACCCAATTTTTAACAATTCTATGTTAAGGTTTCACTTCAGGTAATATCCATTTTGTTCTATGTTGTGTCTTAATTTGTTATATTTTTGGTCCTTATACTTATATCATGATTTCTATAATGTAAATAATGATATAAATATCATGTATATTCATTATATTTTTATTATAATAATCTATAGTATATATTAGCATGAAATGGAATACACTGTTCATAGAGACGGTAGGCCGTACGTACGCATGAATGTGTTTCTGTTTTATTGTCGCATTGGAAGAAAGAGAGTAAATGAAATATAAGTATATATATATATGTTTATATATAATTATTAAATTACAATTATAATATCATATATATTATATAATTTCACTAAACATGTCCTTAACACATTCCATATAGTGTGTGAATGAATCACATCGCTTTAAGGGGCGGTAGTCCACACTCCCTCAAATGAAATTATCATATTTACACAATATGGAAAGTATAAAGATATATGTTGTAAAATAATTATATAATATTAAAGAAAGTATAAATATCATAAATATTATATAAAAATAGAGTTTACATAATAATTTACACCATGAGAGGTGGTTAAGGGAGAATGAACAATCAGCATTTTGTGAGGTGGTAGTTTTCTGTACACATAAATAGTATGTTTATTACCCATTTGATGGAAGTGTGTTTATGTGTAGGTTGAACTATTAAAATAAAAACATATAATTATATTGAATGAAATTTATTTTTTATAATAATTGAATAAGGTGAGTGTAGGGGATGGAGAATGAAAATAAGTTAAAGGAGCTCGAGGGAGGATGTTACCACTTCTTTGGGTAACTCCTTTTGGTTTTCACCAAAAGAATTCATTGGATTGATTTATACCCAAGTATAGGATTTAATGATTAAGGGAGGTATTTTTGGGAGATATGTTTTCAAATTTTGATCAAGCCAAAGTGGATTGAGATTTTGTGAGGAAGTAGGAGGAGAGGAGGCCTTTTATAGTGTAGGAGGAGTGGCACTGTTGTAATATTTTAGAAAAAGGAAACCCCACACACGTTTTCTTATTTAAAGGGGTTACAATAATGGTATAAAGTCAATATAATGGAGTATAGGGTCGAAATATGTCAATAACATGTATTTGTTACAAGTTTATAGGTCATATTAAGCCTTAAATTTAGGGTTTAATCCCTTGTTAAGCTTAATTAAATCTTAATCCTTGTAATTAATTTTGATGTCCTTCACTAATTTTTTTGGTCAAAAAATAATTTTATATTATTAGACATTATAAATTATGATTATTCCAAATATGGAATCCATTTTTATAAATTTCAATAACATAAGTGATAGAAATTAATTTAAATTTACCTCTACAGATGGGATGACAAAGTGGGTTTTTAAAGTAAAAACGTTCAAAAGATTGATAAGTTTTTATAACCAATTTAAATTTGAAATTGATTCCAATAACCTTAATTGGATAAATTTATAAAAAAATTATCTAATTAAACTTTAAAATAAATTAAAAATATAATTTAACCTTATAAATAAATTATATTAAAAATAATTTTTGAGTTAAATTTCATTATTTTCCGTTATTCATTAAAAAAATGAAAACTCGTAGACTAATACCAAAAATGAACCATAACCTAATTTTTATGTTTCTCTTTAAAAAAGGAAGTTTATTTTTACATATAAAATTTTTAATAGTACCAAAATTTAGATTTAAAATAGGTTCTCCATCAAAAGGTGGTAAAAGTGCCTTAATAAAAATATAGGTTTTTAAGTGTAATATTGGGTTTGTTCTTGTCTTAGGCCTATAAAATATATTGAATGAATATAAAAAATATTTGATTTAATATTAATATCACTCACTAATTTTAATTAATTTAATTTATTAGGATAAAACAACTTTGTGATCATAATTTTTTTTATAAAAATATTCTATTTATATTCAATTGGTTCTTATATTCATTATAACAATGAATTCATTTTATATTTTTGTATAACATAGTTTTTCATAGGTTATTTAATAATATTCATATCATCTAACTTAATGGCTATTTTAAGTCTTAATATATTAAATAATAATATTTTAATAATATTTTTTTTTGGTAAAACTCAGTCTTGAGTGTTACACAGGCCGTTGAGGAAATCCAATCTTGCATGTAACGTAAGGTAGCCTCAGTGTACCGTATAGAGAAAGATAAACTTTATATTGAATGTAGTTCATTATTATCTTAAGATTACACATAAATTAAGACAAAATTAGTACTCTTATATATATATATATAATAACTACTTTCAGTGTTGTGGGAAATGAAATATATCAAAAAGAATAAATTAATTCAAAAATAATAATTCACGAAATATCTGGGTGTTACATTCTACCCCCATTAAAATTAATTTCAACCTCGAAATTCATCTAGGTTATTAAAGGTTTAATACTTGAAATTTCCTTTCTTATAAACCCACATCGTAAAAATGAATACTAAAAATTCATTTTAAAAGGGAAATTTGGGATCTTAACAGTTACTCAAAGTAACATATAACTGGGTTTACACATGGGAGAACAAAGGTGGAAAGTGAAAACATGGACATTGAAGAGAAATATTACCATCATGTTCTGATGGAGAGTGATATATAACAAGGTCATTAGAAAGTTAACAATAAAAAATCCATAAATTTGTGATGAACTAAGGGACCATCAGATTCATTGGAAACAAAGGTAATATGATAATTTTTTTTGGTTTCAATATCATTTTTCATAAATTTAAATAATTTTCATGAAAATATATACTTGAATGATTTCAAGACAACCTCACCCTTTGTTGTTCTTTAATCCACTTCACCTCTTTCTCCAAAAATGATGGTGAATTTTTCAATCTTAAATCACTAACAAATCTTGAGATCCACGATATGTCATCCCATATGTCATCAGTTATCATCAACACCATGTTTTTATAACGAGTTATCTAATATGAATAAATCGTCATGTGGTGAGATAATAATTTATTCTCAAAAACTTCATCCAAATTTTAACTTAATCTTTCTGTAAATGGTTAACCTTATAACCCTTTAGAAAGATGAAAATCTAAAACTTTTGAAATAAGGTCACAAAATCAGCTTAACATTGACCCCCCATATATCAAAAAGTAGATCTTGGTTGTCACATTTAAAACATGTGAATAATGGCCATTCATTACACACTTAAATAATTTAAACTTTGATGATGACTTAGGAAGGCCAATATTCCAATTGATTTGTTTAGCTGAATCATTCATTTTTCCTTTATAGTTACTTGATTTGTGTCCTTTTCCACAGTCAAAACACCTTCTTGTTCCTCTAAGACATTCAACTAGGGGAATATTTAGACATTATTGACACAAAGGAAACCAAATATTCTTTCCTACATGGTCTCCATTACCTAAACTCTCAGTGAACTCCTTCATTATCTTCTTTGGCGAGTCTGAGAGTTGGTTAAGGTACACATTATTGATCATATTCCTTGAAAACTGATTAGGCATGATCACAACATCCTCCACTCTAGTGGTCATACTATTTGACTTCTCATTGGTATATTTTCCATCAAATTCAACATTAATCATGTTACTTATAATTCCATCCATTGGATAAAACTAGAAAGTATTGAATAAGAAATGATTATCATAGTTAGGAATCACATAATCATGAGAATTCCCTTATAGGATTTCTAATTTATGAAACATTACTTAATATATGGTAGCTTAGGTTTATCCTTGGTTATTCATAGACAATTTATATTTAAATCCTTTATGATGGTTCATAAAGAATTTGTGAATTCCCAAAGCATATCCCCCGGGAGTGTCAAACCAGGTGAGAAGTAAGGCCCATTATCATGTAACAATTTAGCCTGAGTTAGGCTCGGGAAACCTTATCATATTTGTAACTCACAGGTACATCTGTGCCAGAACCACATCCACTTGTGGTATTTAGACAAGTATGTATTTCTAAGAAACCACTCACTATATCCTTTACCAAAATTCCAGGACATTTTCCTATAATTTTCCTTATCCTTAGACTTATCCTTAGACATGTCCATATTATTCTCATTAATGTTTTTTCATCATAGTTTCCAAAGGGTAACTGAACCTTTTCTATAATAATAATAATATTGATCCAGTATTAATGTACATAGACATTACCTCACTTTTTTAAAATACTTAAAACATTATAAAAACAGACGCCCAAATACCGTATTAGTCTAGTTCCTTTGGAAACAAGGAAACAAGAACACTGGTACATAAGTGAGCTACATTATCTCCCATTAAGTTCTTCTTGACTAGAACCCTTCTTAGACACATCATAATTAATACATATCTTCAAACCATGGGGAATGAAACATAAAAAGGGGTGAGCTCATATGCTCAATAAGGGTAAATAAGGGAGACGTGTAAGTATAAACATGAGAATAAGAGTATGAGAACATTATAAAAACATTTTAAGATCATAACCTGAATATGAAAGATCATAAGCATGAATCATGTAATAAATATTGGAATTTAATAATACATGAATCATAAGGAAATAAATAACATAATCCATGAAATCATAACATAGTAATAAAACATGGAATTGTGGAAAACACATAAGCATATAATATGATTCCCATAGTTTCCAAGTAATTGCTACCAAGACCATATTATTAGTATGATTTCACTCCCCATACCACCTTAGTAGAATGATTTCACTCCTCATATCATCTTGGTAGTCATGGTTCACTCTCATATCCATTTCAGTAGTCAAGGTTTACTCCAAAGAACATCTTATTCTATCTCATTAGATATAAATCTTTACCCAATGCATTGGAGGGAGATATAGGTCCCACCCATCTCATAATGAAATCATAAATTCATATTCCAAAAAATCATAAACAATCACATCATAACCCATTAAGTGAAATGGTTATCATAAACATGTAATCATATCATAACCTATGGAAAAAAGATTTAGGTTTCATAATCATTTCATCAAAATCATAACTCATGAAAGAATCAGGTTTTAGAAGTATATAACCCCTGAAATAGAAACAATTTTCATAAAAATCATTCCATAAAAACATAAACCATTAATAGAAATAATATTAATGTAAATATTGAATCATTTCCCTATAAAGGTATGAGTAACACCAATAGATGTTTCTTAGATGGGAAAATTTATTGAAAGATATTTTAAAAACACTTCATGAGAAAATTATTCTTTCTCCTTTGAAAAAATATTCTTAAAAAATAAAACCTTTTGAAAACCATTTTCATGAAAATAATATTGAAAACTTATAAAGGAATCAATGAAAACATTTTGAAATCCTTTTTCCTTTGAAAAATTGTAGAGGGGATTGAAAACCTTTTGAAAACTTTTTTCCTTGAGAACTTATAAAATAATATTGAAAAACTTTTGAAAACAATTTATTTGAAAATATATTTTAAAAATATTTTCTCAAAAATTAACCTTTTAAACATGCAAAGTAATCTCCAAATAAATTACTATGAGTAAATACATACATGTCGAATATTCCTTTTGCACCGGAAAAAGTTTAGAAAAGTGCCTCGACTAGAAAACGACAAGAATATTTATTTTTTAAAACACTTTTTGTTTAAAATCTAAAAGGGTAAAAATTTATTTTAAATATTTTAGTATGATAGTATAATATTTTTTGGAAACCTTTTTATAAAAATATGGTTTTGAAGGAACAAATATTTCTAAACGAAGAGATAGGTAAGGTCATATTTTCCTAAAAACATTTTCTCAATTATCTTAAGTACCGAAGAGTGGAAGAAATGGTAATAATACATGAAGTAATCAATACTAACCAGAGTATAATAAAATTCATGAGTGTTCTTGAAATATGGATCATAATATTTCATTAATGAAAATGTGATCATAAACAATATCGATAAACCGTGAGATTGTTTCAACAAACTCTCACCATATGCTAATTGTGAATCATACTCCCCATATAGGAAAATAAAATTTCATAGAGATTTAAAATATAATTAAAAGAATTATATTTATTTTATGACATGTAAAAGTTATTTTATACACCACATATAAAAATATAGGTGTATAACATGGCATGTGTCGCAAAGAAGGAAAATTAAGACAAAATTAATTTACAACTTTGGTAACTTTTGAAACTTAAATATCATGAAAAAAGATCACGAAATGATTATTTAAATACCCATATATTTAATTAAAATAGGTATATAATACATTCATGGTCATTATATACACCATACAAAATAAGTGAGTGGTGAATAAGGCATGTATCTCATAGAAATAAAAAGTGAGATGAAATTCCCTTACCTTGTGTCTTGAATCTCTTCGTACTCGTACAAGCTTCCTGTATAATAAATTTAAGTTTATTATAAATATTTTAAAGAATAATATTATCATATATAATACCATATATGATTTTATTATGACCTTATATTATCCTCTTGCTAACAATTCTATGTTAAGGTTTCATTTCGGGTAATATCTTCTTTGTTCTTCGCATGTGTCTTAATTTGTTATTTATTTGGTCTTTATACTTATATCATAATTTTAAGAATTTAAAACATGATATTAATATCATTTATATTCAGTATATTTTTATTATAATAACCTATAGGATATATATATAAGTACTAAATAGAATACACGATTCATGGAGACGGCAGGCCGTACGTATGTATAAACGCTATTTCCATTTTATTATCATATTGGAAGAAAGAGAGTAAATGAAATATAATTTTATATATATGTATATATATCATTCTTCCGATATAATAATTATATCATATATATCATATAATTTCACTAAAAAAATCGTTAATATATTCCATATTTTGTGTGAATGAATCACACTACTTTGAGGGGGCGGTAGTCCACACTTCCTCAAATGAAATTATCATATTTACACAAGATGGAAAGTATAAAGATATGTGTTTTAAAATAATTACAGAATCTTAAATACATTATAAATATCATAAATATTATATAAAAAATATCTTCTATCCTAATTTCCACCATTAGAGGTGCTAAAGTAATAATGAATGATTATCCTTTTGTGAGGCGGTAGTTCACCGTATAGATAAACAGTATGTTCAATACCCATTTTATGGAAGTGTGTGTATGTGTAGGTCAAACTATTATAAAAAAACATATCATTATATTGAATATATTTGTGTTTGTATATAATAATTTAATACTTAGAGTGTATGGGATGGGTAATGAAAATAAGATAAAGGGGCTTGAGGGAGGATGTTACCTCTTCTTTGGGTAACTCCTTTTGGTTTTCACCAAAGTACTTACTTGGATTACTTTCTGGCCAAAGGTAGGATTCAAGGAGTAAGGGAGTGATTTTTTTATCTATTTGGGTTGATTTTGATTGATCTAAAGTGGATTTATAGGTGTGAGGATATTGGAAGAGATGAGGCCTTTTATACTGGAGGAGGAGTGGCACTCTTATAATATTTTGGAAAAAGGAAACCCCACCCACATTGTTTTTATTGAAAGTGGATCCAATAATGGTAAATATTTGATAAAATGGATGATAGGGTCTAAATATGGCCAACCAATGTTTTTTTTACAATTTTATATGTCATATTAGGCCTTAATTTTAGGGTTTAGTCCCATGTTAAGCTTAATTTAATCTTAATCATTATAATTGATTTTAATTACCTTAACTAATATTTTTGGTCAAAAACTAAGTTGATATTATTATACATTATAAATTATTCTGATTCAAAATATTTAATCTATTTTTTCAAAATCCAATCATAGAAGTGGATGAAATTAATTTAAATTTAACTTCACATATGGGACGACAAATCTAGTTTTTAAAGTAAAAATGTTCAAACGTTTGAATTTTTTAACCAATTTCAATGTGAAATTGATTCCAATAACCTAAATTGGATAAATTGATAAAAAATTTATCAAATTAAACTTTAAAATCAATTACAAATTTAATTTATCCTTATAAATAAATTAGATGAAAAAACAGTTTTGAGTTAAATTTTAGTATTTTTCACTATTGATTAAAAAATGAAACTTCATATAAAAATGAAAAAAATTCAAACTAACCTAATTTTTATATTTCACTTGCAAAAATTAAGTTTATTTTGACATAAATTTTTTAAAAGGTTTAAAATTTAGATTTAAAATAGGTTCATCATCAAAAGACGGTACAAGTGCCTTAATAAAAATATAGGTTTTTATATGTAATATTGGGTTTGTTCTTATCATAGGACTATAAAATATATCGTATGAATATAGAAAATATTTGATTTAAAATTAATCTCACTCAATAATTGTAATTAATTTAATTTTTTAGGATAAAACAACTTTTCGAGCATAAAAATATTTTTCTATAAAAATATTCCATTTATATTCAATTGGTTATTATATTTATTATAACAAATGAATTAATTTTATATTTGTGAAAACCATAGGTTTTCATAAGTTAGTTAATAATAGTCAAATCCTATAACTTAATGTCTAGGTTACGTATTAATATATTAAATAATAATATTTTAATAATATATTGTTGTTTGTTAAAACTTAGTCTTGGGTGTTACATAGGCCATCGAGGAAAGTCAGTCTTGCGTGTAATGTAATCTAAACTTAGTATTACATATAGAGAAAGGCATCCTTTATATTTCATGTAGTGCATTATTAACATGGAATTGTGTATAACACAATCCAAACTTAGTGATTTAATATATATAAAATAATTATTTTCAGTGTTTTGTGAAATAAAAAATATCAAAAATAATAAATGAATTCAAAAAAAATAATCCACAAAATCTTGGGGTTTTACAGCCACTACCCCATAGTCTAGGGGGAACAATATTTAATAGAGGGATCATTCCTTAGTATGATAATGGGGTGCCACTCAATAGATTAAGGAATCATTCCTTGGTGCGATAGGGGGTTCCACTCAATAGATAGAGGACTCATGCACTATCATGATAGGGGGTTCCACTCAAGGCATGGAGGACCTTCACTCAAGCATGATAGGGGGTGCCAGTTAGAGGGTATAGTTAGAGGGCCCATGCCCTAATGCGTCTGGAGGGTACCACTCAAACCTGGAGGTCCTATTCCCTAATACCATAGGGGTTTCCACTCAAAGGGTATAGGACCCACACCCTAGTTACATAGGGGGTACCACTCAACCAATGCAGAAGTATAGGGTAACCACTCCCTGGTGAGATAGGGGGGTTTCCAACCCTGACCTCCCACTAATGATCCATCCTAATAATTGACACTAGTCCAGTAATATTTGAAGAATATTCATGTTCTCAAAAGATCACATCATATCTCAAAATCCCATAAAAAGGATACCATCACATCCTACATAGATAAATAATCAGCATAGGCTACTCACGGGTCAAAATATGAATCTAGAAGGAGGAGAGATGCAAGGTAGAGACTCCTAAGAAAAGTACATAGTGTGTACCAGGGATAACATGGAATGTAAACTCACCTATCCTTTTGGTCATGTCCTCACCTTCACATGGATTTAATGGTCATGTAGTACTACACGACGTGTAACAGTACAACACGACATGTCTTAGCCACCCAGGTCCTGGCTGTGTGCTTTGAGTCATGCCCATGTATAGTTGGTCATTACCATATACATATGGTCATGGTCATGTACTATAGGTCATACCTTTATACCTAGTCATGTATGTGCTTAGGAAAAGGGTCATTCCCATGTATGTCTTCCCATGCACTCCCAGAGTACACGGTATGTCACGCTACACAGGTTGTCAGGTGTTTCTAGTTGGAACATGGCTTGGAAACCCCATGTGGGGCCACATGGAGTGTGGGCCTGGCCACATGGTGTTTAATCCTTATCTTCCATGAAACCTTAGACATCACTGCTGGGGGACTGTAAGGAATGTATTCCTAGAATACATGTTGTGTAGTCAGGTTTTCCATAGAAATCTTAGTTCTACACACAGACCCCAGATCCGCCTTTACTATAGTGAAATATGCTATTTGACCACCCAAAATCAGTGGGGGTCATATCTGGCCATTTATTCTCATCCTCCAATGGTTGAAAATCAAAAATATGATGGTCCCCCATTGAGACATCGTGCCTCCTATGGGTGATGATCAAAAACCCGGTTACGATCTACATCATCATCTCTTGCATCCATGGATCTAACTCGATCTGCTCACAAACCACCATATCATATGTCATTCTCACAACTACCATGAATCTAGGGATTTGTTCATTCTTGAACCCTCCCCATCAATGTTGAATCACAACCCCATGGACCAACTGGGAAGAACATGAAGAACGGTGGGGAGAAATAAACAAAAACAAATTGAATCCTTGATTAGACAAGAATTCTTGTCCAAAGATAATATAAACAAGATATCCAAGGGTATTATCAAGGGAAAAAAGATTTATCAGATTAAAAATAACCAATAAATTGTGGGGCTCATGTGATGAATAAATAAATAAAAAATAAAAAATAAAAAATAAAAAATAATGCTCAATATTTGAATAAGTGGGGTTTAGACCCTAATGACGAGTCCAAACTCAATTTAGGATCAATCATTAGTTATTATTTCATTAACAAATAATGAATAAGACCTTTTTCATTTTCTTCCTCTTGATCCACCATGATCCAATCTTTCATCGTCTTCCGATGCGATTTTCCAATTAAGAATGCTTAATCATACTTTCAAATCCTCCCATGGTTATGTGACTAACCCTAGAGATTTTTTATAATTGGTTATTTATATAGGATTATATTTGGTTCATTTAAAAAAATTATTTATTTTAATTAAACACACCTGCCAATAGCTGCTTTCCTTAGAACGTTCGTCACCGACCAACCTTAGGTCTCATCTAGGGTAAAACCTGTATTCTAGAATCAACCTTGGTCTTGGATTTTCCATCTGAGGTCCTAATAAATGGTAAAACCAAGAAACACTTAAATAATGTGTGTGTTTGTGTGTGCATTAAAATATATTAATTTTTTTAATATATCAATTTCGGGATCCCGAGACACCCAAAAACCATGCTGACTCAGAAAAAAAATCTATATATATACGTAGAAATATTCCAAGGACTAGATATATAAAACCAGAGTCATTAAAAATATAATTTATTGAGATAAAAACACATTAAATGCATACAAATATTGTTTAGAAAAAAATGTGTTTTTAAGCCCAAAAATGAACTTATACCAAAATCAAGTAAAATAATAATTCCTACATAATTAATTATATTATTTATAATTAAAATATACTTATGTTAATTTAATATAAAATTAAAAACATAATGGTAATTTTCAATAACTTGATTTAATGAAAAGAGATAACTATTTTACAAAAATCAGTATTTTTCACTATTCATGAAAAAATAAGTCTTTTCTGAGAAATCCAAAAAATTAGCCCTAAAATAATATTGACATAATGATTTTAAAAATTATATTAATTTCTTCAAAAAGAATTTCTAAAAAATAGTAGAAAATAATTATAATGTCGGTGCACAAAATGCAATAAAAATCATTTTTAAAGAAAATATATTTTTGAAGGATAAAATAACTTTATTAAAAATTGGGTACTTATTTATTATGAATCAATAAATAAATTATCTAAAATAATTATACATATTTTCGTAATATGGTTATTACTAATAATACCTTCCAATTTAACAACTATGTTATATTAGTCACATGATAATGTTTTTATAGTATATTGCAAATCGCTTAAAGCTAAGTATTTTGTCTACCACATGTTAATGAATATATTATTTAAATAAAATAAATTATAAAGATAATGGGTTGTTACATTAGTATGGTTAATAGGTTTATAAAAAGTGGAATTAATCTTCTAGACTTCATTTATAATCACTCATTGGTATTGAAAATTATGAGGAGGTTCTCCAAAAAAACTGAATTGGTGAGATATGAAGTTTCTTGATTTGATACAACCTTTTTAACATTACAAAGGTTTTATTTGAAAAACAAAATATCACAAATATGTTCACTTATAAATATTTTTTGAGATTTGAGAATGTAAAATAATAAAAGGGAAAGAACGTTGCAGAATTTATGTTAATTCCGTCATTTTAGAATGATGTTTTTTATTGCCTCGAGGCTAAGGGGACTCTTGTATAAGTTATTATATTGGTTTATAATGACAATAAACCCACAATGGATTTCATTTATGAGGATATTTAAAAATAAAAATGTACCATTCAAAATCTTTTCAAGAATTATTAAACCAAGTAAAATTATATATATGGTATAATTGATGAGACATAGAACTGTAATCCTCACCATCCATTTCATAAAATTTGTTATTATTTTAGTCCTCAAATTTTCAATAGAAATACAAGTATTTAAAGAGATGTGGAGATGATGAAATTATTATATGAAAGTATTGATATATTGTCTCCAATCCCAGAGGAGTAAGACAAGGATTTTTTTGAATTGAAAATATATAGAAGTGGATAAGGACTCTTTAGTGTGAAATGTTTTTTAAGACAATGAAGTAAGATATATCTAGGTTAGAGAATTTATTATTTTCTTGATTATTTAATTACATGATCATTAATTTAGATCATGATGATAAAATTATAATAAATAATAATTGAAACTGAATGGTGGAAGAATTATGGATCAAGAACTCCATATTTGATAACAGTTATCATCAAAGTCTTGAGCTTGAAATGTAGCTAATCATGATATGAGAGGAATTGGTGAAACTTTGAGAATGTAAGTTACTTAGTATAAATACCCATATAACTTTAATTTTAGTTATTAAACTTCATTAGTTATACTAACAATTTTTTTTAATTATTATAAAATAGATTCATTCTAAAATGATAAGACAACTAGAACATAAAAAGTTGCAAGACTTGGTTTTCATCAAATACAACCAAACATTGATGGGTTTATTTGAATCTGGATATGTCATTGATACCATTATCCTAATAAATTTTGATGATGCTAGTAATGATTGGTTCTTAGAAAAAATGAGAGGTAATTAAGATGGTGTTGAAGATGATGTTTGAGGATGATAATACCAAGACATGGGGATTAGTTAAGGAAACTATTAAGGTTGGTGAGCCATATCATTATATGATGAAAAAAAGGAGGAGGATCAACACACTATTCAATTTCAATATCTAAAAGAAAAAATGAGGATGTTTATTTAATATGAAGAGGATGAACATAAATTATATAAGAATTATGAAGAAATGAATGAATAAGATATTTATAAAAGTGATGATAGTGAATGTGACGATAGTGAAAGTGATGAAGAAGAATAAATGGAAGATGATGATGGGTCCTTGTTTTTTTGTTTCTTTATCCCTTAGGAGGTATATTTTTTTCTTTCCTAGTTTCATTTATTTTCTTTTTTATAGTTATTGTTTATGGAAAATTGTATTGGACTTGAGTTCGATTCATTATAAATGTTTTCTAATTATGAATCTGGATGTGTTTTTATCTTTTTATGTTTTTTTAAATTTTAAGAATATAAATATATATGTGCATAATTATATAATTTAAATTATATTAATTGACCATTTATTTTCTAAAAAATTTCTTATGGAATGGTCTGCATTGCCATTATCCTGTTATAGGACCCCGCTGTATCGTATTGCGATCCGAGATTGACTAATTTGTTTTCTTATAACCTTTGATTAGATCATTTTTTATGTTAAAAAAATTATTTTTTATATAAATTTTAAACAGCTATAAATTCCTAATATATTTTAGAAAGCTAATGAATATTATTTAAATTTTTTGGGTACTATAGTTTTCCCTCCCTTTTTAGTACCCTACATCTATGTAATAAGATTCATAGGACTCGAAATGGGATCTATCATCATACAATACCCAAAATTTTCCATAAATAGAGTATTACAAGTAATATTGTGGGCATATAGGGTTAGGGAATTCCCATTAAAACATTTAAATCCATTTATTGAAAAACCAATGAGAATTAAAAGTCAAAATGAGGTATCTAAACTGGTTTATTAACTTGATACACTCAAGAAACCTCAGCTCACTCTTGTCATAATCATTAATTTTCATGTTGGAAAGAGACAAGTCAGCTTCATTGTGTCCTAGACATCGAATGGTATGGATTAGGATTAGGTTGTTTCTAGATCCTTGTTTCTAGGACTTTTTCTATGAATTAAATGACAGTATGACAGTTAGTGGAACTAGTATATGTGTAGTATATCTCTGTTGTAGTGAAATCAACATTAAATTCACAAGTAATTGAAAGAAACACAATAGGGGATTTCTTGATATCTTTTAAAAGGTTAAGGGTGTATAATATTGAGATTCTATCTAATATGATGGAGAGATACTTAAAAATATCATACTTTTGGACTAAAAAACTATGTCTTTTACACTGTGGAAACTCCTCGGCTTAAGGATTGGAGGGAGAAGCTGACTGTGTTGAATAATCCCTCGCTTGATCAGAATTGGGGGTGTTTTATAGTCTATGGGTTGGATTGAACTAACCTCCCCACATCTTGGTGTTAACTAGGTGATTGTTTGTCTTCCAATTGGTCTACCTATATGATAATATTGAAACAAACCCTAGAGGATTCAGAATTAAATTGATGTTCTTACTAAGATTGTTTAATACTACGGATCCCATACTTCAACAAGTGAATAGAAGGATTGGATATTCTTGGTATGTTGTATTTTGTTGAAAACAATAAATTATTTTGAATCTCAGGTGTTTGAATGTGATTTATTTCTGATGATTATTGGTGAGATGATCTTTAATGAAACAAAGACAATTATTGATGGGTGTAAAGGAATTATCTACATCATATTTCACAATTTTTTATGAATAAGTGATTGGGTAATGTTTATGATTTTTTATAATATTGATTTGAGGTGTTGAGAAGGTCTTCATATCATCCCAAGAAGCTATGGATCAGTTTGAATCAAGATTAGAATTTTTATAATGAGAAAGGAATTTTTTGGTCACTTGTCTAATTTACATGATCAATATTCATGATTGACAGTTTTTACATGTGGTGAATTTGTTGATGTGATCACTTTTCTACTTCACACAGTCAATATTCATGGTCGATAGATTGTACATTCGATTGATCCTCACAGTCTTTCTATTGTTCATGTGGTCGATCTATTGAGTCGGTACATGTGGACAATATTTACAATTGATCCTTTGTAAGATTTTTAAAGGGATATAGTTTGAAACCTTGATTTCTACACAATTTTGTATCCATAGTGACCATTTTGGATAATGTCTATGTGTTGTTCAATGAAAAAATAAATCATCTATGAAGAGTGAAATGTAGAACTACCACATCATATTAAGTATTTTATAGTCATTTTTCTTGTGGATTTGATTGTATGAATTTATTTTTCATAGTGTAATCCTTTTATATTTGTACAACTTCATTCTTAGTATAATCCTTTGGAAGACTAGTGTAAGTTTTCTGAGCATAAGACTTTGGAAGACCAGTGTAATCCTTTTAATCTACATAAGATTTTGGAAGACTAATGTAAGCCTTTAGAATACCATTTTAATAATTCTATTCAATATAAGTCTTTTATACTTAAATAAGTTTCTCGTATTGTACTATTTGAAAATTTGGTGTTTCCAGAATTATTTTATTCTGAAGAATATCAACTCAGTTAATGTTAGGTGTTTTGATCTCAAATGGAAACAATATTCATGATAAATTGTATTATGATTTTGGAAGATTTAAGAATATGATGGAAGAAGTATTTGTGAGAATATTCTATGCTGTAAATATAGGATTCCACAATCACAACAAGTGCATGCATGTACATGTAGTGTAAATGTATGTGAATTATTATGGAGATGATAAGATTAAATGGTAGTTATTATATGTTGTTATTATATCAGTTATAAAGAAGAGTTTTGGGAGTTTTGAATATGGATGTAACACCCTGATATTTTATAAAATATTTCTCTTTAAATAATTTTATTTTTCTGTTATCTTGTGTTACACGCGACATCCAGTTTAAATGAATCGTGATACACTATTAAAATATTATTATTTAATATAAAAGTTATAACCTATCCATTAAATTAGTAACTATGAATATTATTAAATAAATTATGAAATATATATAAATTTCCTACTCAAAATAAATGTACTGATAAATTCTTTGTAAATAATCACTCAATTTTTTAGTAAAGATATTTTATGCTTCGAAAATACATCTTCAAAAATGATTTTATTACTTTTTGTGAGAAGATATTATAATTAAATTATGTAAATTTTAGGATTTTTATTTAATAAAAATAATATTAATTTTTAAATCATCATGTTAAAACTATATTATAATGAATTATCGAGAATTTTCTGAAAAGTATGATATTTCAATGAATAGTAAAAAATATTGTTTTTTATTGAAAACTGTATTTTCATTTCAAGCTTCTAAAAAGTTACATTTTTTTATATATGATTTAAATTTAAAAGTATTTATATTAAAATTTAATAATACAATTAAGTTCATTAGAATCAATTTTATTCTTTAATTTGGTATAAAAACATTTTTATATTTAAAAGAGGCATTTTTCTGGAAAAAAATGTTTTTATGCACGCAATGTTATTTTATTTTAAAAAAATTCAATTAATCACTATTATTGATTTTTTTTAATTAATTTTATATATTATATATTAAATAAAATGTTTTAACATCCATATAATATTCCTACAATGCATGGGGTAAGAATAAATCTAGTTTTATGCTCAAAACTATATTTTTCTAAAAGCCGTTTTCATCGTGTTTTGCACACTTATTTTAAAATTAATTTATTCCACATATAGATATTTAATTATATAAAATTAATTACATATTTATAATTATGATTTTAAAATTTGTTAAATATACTCCTTTAATTGTTGGTCAATATGAATAGTAATCGTGGTAAAATTTATCACTTGGTAAAGGTTAAATTAGGATAATGTAGGTTAAAAATAAGTGATAGGGCTATAATTTTTCATTCTAATTATTATTTAATGAAGTTAATTTTACTATTATCACTATATGATCAAAATTTAGTTGTTTAAGGGATACTTTCCTGTGA
Organism: Viscum album; assembly: GCA_963277665.1. NCBI lineage: Eukaryota > Viridiplantae > Streptophyta > Magnoliopsida > Santalales > Viscaceae > Viscum > Viscum album. The sequence continues at coordinate 1,526,539,437 of OY728120.1, read as the reverse complement.
AAATGACTTATATATTGTTTAAATCAAATAAAGTTACAAAATGTCACTCCCTTAGTTTTAAATATCATTTATGTGTTCAAATGGGTAAAAAAAAGTTATGAACGAATATTAATAGTAAATTTGTGAATAATTAAATTATATTAATTATGTTGATTTATTTATAACTTTTTTTATTATATAATTACCCTAAATTCTTACACAATGCCAAAATGGTATTTATTCAATTAATGGAAAAATAAAATAAATGATATTAAAAATATTAATGGTGATATAATTGGAGTAATTTATAGTTTTCAATGAATTTTATAGATTTAAATGACATATTATTATGTTAAATGATTATATTAAATTTAAAACTTTGTCTTTATGTCTTTTATGTCAAAATAAATGGATAGTGTCAAAATTGATAATAATGATATTTTATCAAAATAATAATTTATTAAATTATTTCAAAATAAAAAAAATAATTAAATAATACCAGGTTTATATGATATGGTTGAAAATTTTATAAAATTTCCTTTTATAGACCAATTTTCACCTTATAAGTAAAATTTACAACCCATTAATATTTTTTTATCGTGCTTAAAATTAAAATTGGTTAATTAAGGGTTATTCAAAATGGTAAGGTTTAAAATGAAACCAAAACATGTATAAATTATATTGGTTTATGGTATTAAAAACCTATAATAACTTATATTTTAATACCAATCCATTTGGATTCATTTTTATTGAGAACTAATTTATTATAATTTAATCTTTTGGGAAATTCCAAAAGTGCCCCTCACATCAATTATAAAAGGGAACCTCCTACCTCTATTATTTACCCCAATTTGAGCCTTATATTTTAAAAAACTCTTCAAATTTCTCTTATAAACCATATATACACATTCTATAGGTTTTTTCATTCCCAAAATACCAACCCTAGAGACCTTTAGAGGAGATCTAAAGGAGTTGTTTCAAAGAAGAGGTAATCGCATTAACCGATCACTTTATTTTTACTCTTATTTAACTACTTTAAATATATGGTATTTATCATAAAATAATAAATTAATTATAATAAATATTTTTATATTTTATTATGATTATTAAAAAACCATTATATACCCACCTTCCCATTAAATGAGAGGTAAAAGTATCCATCGTGCATATGTATGGCTTATCGTCCGAAATAGCAATACGATTCATTTTTAATTATCATGTTTTATGTATGGGTATTATGATGAGTATAATATTTATATATTATATTTATGACACAATTATTCTTCTATAATGATAATATCATTTCTACTTTCTTATCATTAAATCCTTTGGAAAACGATAACATCGCTCATGCGTACGTGTGGAATACCACCTCCATGAAACAATGTGATTTAGTTTTCATTTATATTTTAATTTGATGGTAATGAGGATGAATTTTATGAATATTTATGATATATATGATATAATAATGATATTTTAAAGGTTAATTAATATTTACCTTTCTTCCGTTCCATCTGTTAAAAAATGAAAATAGTGTTCATGCGTACGTACAGCTTATCATCTCCATGAGCGATGTAATTCATTTTTATATCCCTAACATTTATGGACAACTATAAATATATATTTGTATATATATAGAATATATATTATATTTATACAATTTTAATCACTCTGTATATTATGTAACTATGATCACAGTACAAGGATCAAAACTATCAAAACAAAACTTATATAAAAAAATGAAGAAATTATCACCTGGAATAGAGATTTTAATAAAGAATTCTTAGTAAACAGGTGATAAAAGGTCAAAAGTAAATAATATATGTTTTGATATATATGAGTATAGTTCTTAAATAAGATGTATAATAAACCAATATTTATTATATAGGAGGTTAGAAAACATACAAAGGATGTCAAACCAAAGGTAAGGGATTTTCATCTCACTTTTACTTAAGTGAGGCACATGCTCTATTTTACACATTTTCCTTTTATGTGGTGTATATAATACCCATGAATGTATTTTATAATTACTATTATAAAAAAATTAGATTTAAAAATCCATATAAGTTTATTTCTTTCATGGGACTTATGATTCAAATGTTACCAAAGCTGTAAGGGGTTTTATGTTACAATCTCATTGTTTATCGAGATTGTTTATGATTAAGTCCTAATGATGAAATATTATGATCTAAAAATCAATAAAACTCATGAATTTTATTCTCATATACTTATTCTTTCAAATACATGTTTTTCTTTCATTTTCCTCATCTTAAGTACTCAAGATACTAAAAATAGTTTTTTAAGTAAAATCAATTTTATCTCTCTCTTCAGTCGAAAAAACAATTTCTTCTATATCCATATTTTATAAAAATGTTTTTAAAAAGTTTTTATATTATATTATGATTTTTTAAATTAATTTTTACCCATTTTTAAATTTGGTAAATCATTTTTAAAGGAATATTTTTTTTTCATTTTCCAAATGAGGTACTTTGAGACTTTTCTGACAAAAAATATAAAAGAAATGTTTTTTAAACTTATAAAACATGAAAATATTTTCCCACCATAATGAAAAATATTTGATTTGAATATTTATCCACAAGTTTACAAGGTTATTTTTAAATAAAATTCTTTCCTTTATAAGTGTATATTTTTAAAAAATAAAACATTATTTCGAAATGGAAAGGATATTTTTCTCAATAATGTTTAATAATCATTTAATGGTATTTATATTCATAAAAGATAAAACCCTTGATTTCACTTATTATTTACTAGGGATATGATCAAAGGATACCATCCTTATTATTTATCTAGATGATTTATTTTTATGATGAAAATATGTGTATGAAATCAATTCATTTTCCATTGGTTATGCTATGTTGAAATGATCAAATGTTTATGAAACTCATTTCTTTTTATGGGTTCTGATACATTGAATATTTTATGATCTATTGGAACACATATGTATTATTTTAATTATGTTATGGGTGGGACCTATATCTCCCTCAAATTAATTGGTTAAATATTTATATCTTATGAAATAAATAGGACTAGAATGGGGAGTGAATGTAGTTTAGTAAAGGAATTTGTCCACTGTAATAGTCTTGGGAGTAAACCTTGACTACTACAATGATTTGGGGAGTGAAATTATTCCACTATGATAGCCTTATAAATGATACTTGAATACCGAGGATATTATTTTATATAATTACGTGTATACCACAAATCAATTTCTTATGGCTATGTTAAGCATTCATGGTTCATGTTCCTTGATTCTCTTATGATTCATGTCTTATGAACTGCCCAGATTTATGCCATGACTTAATATTGTAATTTATGATATGTAGGGTATAGTTTTCAAATGTTAAATTCATGTTCTCATGCCCTTTTTATCATGTTATTATTATTTTATCATTGATATCTCCCTTTTATCCTTACTAAGAATAATATCTCACCCTTTTATTATGTTTCCTTTCCCAGGTTATGAAGAAAAGTTTTATATATGAAATTTTTGATTAGGGTGATAGTTATGAAGAAATAAGTGAGAGAATATGTATAAATTTTATGAACCAGTTGTTTATGTTTCTAAGTTTCCAAATATATTTTACCTAAACAATTATAGTTTGGATCATTATGTTATGTAAATAATATTCATCTATTTAGAAGAAAATATCAATATATGAAAAGTTTGGGTAATTATATTTGATATCAGAGCAAGGTTTAGTTAACTTTTGGAAACTAGGATGAGATAAATTTAGTGAAAACACTAGGGATAAGTCTAATTATAGGATAAAATTCTAAAGTTTTTTTAAAAATCATTAATGTACTCGGTTAAACCAAAGGTTTCATAAAATAACGTGTCATGATTTAGACATCATATAAATAGTTTTTCATGATTATGTGATTTCACATATGATTACTGCTGATAACATTGTTCTTTTTTAGTTTTATCCAATGGATAAAACCCAAAGGAGTCATGTTGTTATTGAATGTGATGGTAAATGGAATGGTTTTACTCATGATAAACCAATTGAAATAATAGATGGAATAGGAAAAATTGTGATTATTACTAATCATATATCTCATTATATAATTAACAATATAAACTTTAGTGAGTATCCTGACACACCTAATAAGATAAAGATAGAGTTTCATAAATATGATAGAGGAAAGAAGATTTAGATTCTAACATGTTTAGAATGTGGGAAGAATTACTCAAATAAATGTCTTAGAGGAATGAGAAGATGTTTTGAGAGTGGAAAATAAGGACACCAAGTAATTAATTTTCAAGGAAAATGAAAAGTTTTTTTAAATCAATGGATGAGAATAATGGTCTCCATAATATATCCTCAACCTTAGAATGTTTTTAATGTGAAAAGTATGGGTATTATGAAAATTGATGTCCTAAGGGGAATGATCAAGAATAGAATCAACAAGTTTGTATGAGTAATGGTTTTACCGATGATGATAAAGAGACTAAGAATGATGAATGAAAGTTATAGGATATTTTAACAGTATTTATTATGTTAAAAGTATGAATCGTGATTAAATTGAAGTTGATAAATCTTAATACATGATTCATATTTCATATTGTAGGAAAGATGTATTGGGTAATAAGATGATGAAGTCAAGTTAATGGTTTAAGAAGGAAGTGGGAAGATTGAAGTGTTTATGTATTTGGATTCAAGAATTATTTTGGATAAGTGTTATACTAATGATATTACGGTTATAAAAATCATGAAAAATCTAAGGATTATTTTATAGTAGTTTTTATTTATGTATTTGAAAAAATATTTTGAATGGTACATAACCATGACTAGTGATTTAGTAATAAGGTGATATTTTTTGAGAACACATGTTTAAGAGAAAGATAATCCTTAATATGTGTCTTATGTTGAGTTAATAATGTTTATTTGGGAAAATAGATCCTTTAAATTTATAGTATTGGTGACCTTGAAATATATTAGTTAATGAAAAGTCATTTTAGGTTATATTTGATGATATTTATTGTTTTTTTAATTTATGAAATATATTTAATAGTTTATGAGATTATTTGAGGATTAGGGATTAGGTTAATTTTTGTAAGTATATATGTTTTCATGTAAGTTTAACTTAAAATCTATGGATACCATCACAGTTGTATAAGTTTAAATTTGATAAAAACTTAAAAGTCATCAATACCCCCTTTTAATTTTTTAAGATATGGTATATTGAAGTGATTTTAATCTTTAATTGGGTATTAGGAAGAATACTCTATTGAAGTTTAAATAAATCTTTGGTTTTGGTGTATGATTTTATGTTAAGTTAATTATGGTCTACAGGATTGTGGTGTATCAATAATCTAGATGCTTGAAAATTGATTCATTTAAAAGGTGATATTTTTATAGATATTTATGATCAAGTTAAGGATTACCTTTCAGGTTAGTGTCTAAATCCAATTAATGAAATTTTGGTGAAGTTCACTACATTAAAAGATTTTATAGTGATTTATCATAGCGATTGATGATATTTGGGAGATGTTTCATTGGGTTTAGGTATATATAACCCTTAGGTTTAACAAGTGATTTAACATGAAAGATTATTTGGGATAATTACAATTAGATTTTTGAATATGTAATTTTAATGGTATGACGTAGCCTTTGAATTTAAAACATTATTTAATGTTGAGGTTATTGAGGTAATTTTGAATATAGGATTATTTATTGAGTCAAACCTTGGATGTTATTATTAAGGCTTTTGGGATTAATGTTGTATTTATTCATATGAAGGTTTATACATTATGGTAATTATCTTTCCATGTGATAACTATATTTGGTTTTGATTAATGACTAAATTTAAGAGTAATAACTTTATATACATTTTTGATCTATTAAAAGTTGATTTTAGTTCTTTAGGCATGAAAAATACATCTCGAATACTCATCGTCTGGAGAAACATATTAGATTGGGGTGGAAATTGATTAAAAGAAGAAATTATACTTGTTAAATAATTATATTTATTTATTTTATTATTCTATATGGTAAATTAATGCCTTAACTCTAGGAAAAGGATCTCAAGAAAAAAAATTTGTATATGACCTTTAATTCTGATGAATTTATTGTATTTTAACCACTCATTGATTCATGGTTTAATGGTTATTAAATTTCTCCTGAACATGTTCTAAATCACTCTATTAGTTCTTGGGAATTCAATACTACAATATTTCCTTTAATGGTGCAAGAAATTGCCTTTATCAGTGCTATAAAATCATTGAAAATGTGAGCAATGTTAAAAGAATAGGACTTTTATCAGCGCTTAAAAAGCACTAATAAAGGGGGTATTTATCAGCGCTAATAAAGAACTGATAAATGGGACCTTTATCAACACTTTTAAAAGTGGTAATAAAGGTCCCATTTATCAGTTCTTTTATTTAGAACTACTAAAGTAATCCTTTATCAACACTTTTATAAGTGATGATAAAGGAATTTTTATCAGTGATGTAGAAGCACTGATAAAGTATACCTTTATCATTGATTTTAGAAGCACAGATAAATGTGTCCTTTATCAGCTCTTTTAAAAGCACTGATAAAGGGCCATACTATTGTGTGTTGTGACAGTACACTACAGCACCACAGTAGTGTGTTGTGACATCACACTGCAGCACCACTGCAGTGTGTTGTGACAGCACACTACATCACCACTGCAGTGTGTTGTGACAGCATATTGCAGCCCCACTGTAATGTGTTGTAACAGCACACTACAGCACCACTATAATGTGTTGTGAGAGTACACTGTAGCACCACTTCATCACCACTTTAGTGTGTTTTGACAGCACACTGTAGCACCACTGCAGTGTGTTGTGACAGTTCACTATAGCACCACTTCATCACCACTTCAGTGTGTTGTGACAGCACACTGTAGCACCACTGCAGTGTGTTGTGATAGAGCACTACAACACCACTGCAGTGTGTTGTGACAACACACTATAGCACCACTGTAGTGTGTTGTGATAGCACACTCCAGCACCACTGTAGTGTGTTGTGACAGAACACAACAACACCACAATAGTGTGCTGTAACAACACACTACAGCACCAGAAACACACCAAAAACACACTAGATATCAATAAAAACAAGTCCCAATACATAATTTAAATGAAATGAAATTTAAAAAACAAATACAAAAAACAACTATATTATAAACATTTCAAACATTGGTTTATACAATCACATAAATAAAAATTATTACATACATTCAAAAAAAATCTTAACTATCAATGTTACCATGATTTCCATTGACTTTATTTATTGAATTTCCAACACTACATGAGCATCTTCAAACAAACCACATCAAATAAAAAAAAGAATCCACCTGTATAAGAAAACAATTATTATGAGTAATACTAAAAATAAATAAATTAAACATAAATATGAAATAATAAATTAATTCTATGGACAATGATTTTACTATACAAATATCAATATTACCATTGCAATTGAGTAGAGGCAGTGGTGTTTCTCTCCCTGCAAAGGCAATGGAGAGTACTTGAAGGAAAGTGATAAATGTAATACTATAGGGGTGAAATGGTTCTGAGGGAGAAGCATGAAATTTAGAAAGAGCACCCCAACTCAAACAAAAGAATCCACTTGTATAATAAAACAATTATTACTTGAGTAATCCGAGAAATAAATAAATTAAACATAAATATGAAACAATGCATTAATTATATGGATAATAATTTTACTGTGAAAACATCAATATTACCTCTGTGATTGAGCAGAGATAGTAGCGTTTCTCTTCCTATAAATGCAAGACACATGGATAGAAATATTCTAAAATAAACAAACTCTTCAAGTAATAATGAAAATTAAATAAACATTTCATTATATAATTTTTCCATAAAATAGAGAAAGTATATCATAACATTACCATTACATCTTTCCAAATGGTTTCTTTGGTCCAAACATAAGCTCATAACAAAACTAAGGGTTCATTGTGAACTTCACTACTTTTTTTAACTACCAATTATCATAACATTACCTTCACATCTTTCCAAATGGTTTCTAGAAAGTATGATGCTTCAAATAATAGTAAAAAAATACTAATTTTTATTCAAAAACTATATTTTCATTTCAAGCATATAAAAAGTTCCATTTTTTATTAAAAAAAATTAAAGTAAAATTATTTCTATTAAAATTTAAAGAATCCATTTAAGTTAATTGGAATCAATTTTATGTTTTAGTTTGGTAAAAAGAATGACTATACGAAGAAAATCCATTGTCGGAAAAACTATTTTTACGCGCGAAATGTATTTTTATCTTGATAAAACTAAATTAATAAATATTGGTGAATTTTTTAATAAAAATTATATATTATATATTTAATAATTTTTTTAATATCCATATATTATTTTTATAATGCATGGGATAAGAATAAATTAAATTTTATGCTTAAAAATTGTATTATTCTAAAAGTAGTTTTCATTGCATTTTGTGAACTTATTTTAAAATTAATTTCTTTCATTTATAAGAATTAAATTAGATAAAATTAATTACATATTTAGAATTATGAGTTTAAAATTTGGTAAATATTCCGCTTTTATTTTTGTGCAATATGAATATTAATTGTGACAAAATTTATCACCCTAGAAAAGGGTAAATCAGGTAAATCTTGGTTAAAAATAAGTGATAAAGCCATAGTTTTTCATCCTAATTCTTATTTAATGAAGTTAATTCGACCCTTATCACCTTATAATTTAAATTTAATTGTTTAATGGACACTTATCCATGAAAATGACTTATATATTATTTAAATCAAAGAAAGTTACAAAATGATACTCTCTTAGTTTTAAATATCCATTATGTGTTCACATAGGGACAAAAACTAGTTATGAATAAATAATAATAATAATTTTATGAATAATTATATTATATTCATGGTTTTAGTTTTTTTATAATTTTTAGGAATTATATAATTACATTAAATTCTTACACAACACTAAAACAATATTCATTCAATTAATAGAAAAATAAAATAAATGATATTAAAAATCTTAAAATTCATATAATTTGAGTAATTTATAGTGTTAAATGAATTTTATAGGTCTAAATGACATATTTTTGTTATTTTAAAAGATTATATTCGAAATAAAACTATTTATTTATGCCTTTTAAGTCAAATTAAATGAATAGTGTCAAAATTAATAATAATGATATTTTATCAAAATAATATTTTATTAAATTATTTAAAAAACATAAAAATATTGAAATAAGACAAGGTGGATATTATATGGTTTAAAATGTCATAAATATTTCATTTATGGTCTAATTTTTATTTTAAAAGTGAAAATTACAACCCTTTGATATTGAAAAAGTTGTTACTGTAGTTAAAATTAAAATTACTTAATTAAGGGTTGATCAAAATGATAAGGCTTAAAATCACACCAAAACTTGTAAAAATTATATTTTTTGATGGTTTTAAAACCCTATCCTACCTTATCTTCATATATTTTTCCATTTTTAGTTATTTTTCTTGATAATGAATTTATTATAATTTAATATTTTGATAAATTTCAAAAGTGACCCTCACCTCAATTATAAAAGGGTACCTCCTACCTCAATTTATTACACCACTTTGAGCCTTATAGATAAACTAAAATCTACAAATTTTGCTTATAAACTCTCATATCTACATTATAGATGTTCTTGTCTTCCCAAAAAACAAACCCATGATCCCTTTAAAGGAGATCTAAAGGATCTGTTTCAAAGAAGAGGTAACCAACTTAACTGATCCCTTTCTTTTCTAATCTTATTTAACTCCTATAAATCTATGTTATTTATCATAAAAAAATAAATACTATTTCATAAATATTCTTAAATTTTATTATTATTTTTAAAACACCATTATACACCCTCCTTCCCATCAAAAAAGAGGTGAAAATATCGCCCATTCATATGTATGACCTGCCATTTCCACATAGAAATACAATTCATTTTTATCACCATATTTTATGGATGAGTATTATGATGGATTTAATATTTATATATAATATTTTTTTTAAAACATATACTTATTTAATGATAATATCATGTATACCTTCTTAACATCCAGTCCTTTGGTAAATGATAATGTTGCCCGTGCATACATGTGGACTACCACCTCCACGAAACAATGTTATTTGTTTTTCTTTTATATTTTACTTGGATGGTAATGAGGAAGAATTTTATTAATATTTATACTATATATGATATAATAATTATCATTTAATTTTGAAATAATATTTACCTTTCTTTCATTCCATTCATTGAAAAATGAAAACAACGCTCATGCATACGTACGACTTACTGTCTCCATGAACCATGTAACTCATTTTTCTATCCATTATATTTATAGTTAACTATAAATATATATATTATATATATATTATATTTATAAAATGAATAAAATTCTTGATATGATTTAACTATGATCAAATTATAAGGACTAAAACTACCAAAACAAAGCTTACATAAAAAAATTATCACATGGAATAGTTATTTTAATAAAGAGTTGTTAATAATTAGATGATAAATGGTTAAAATTAAATCATATATGGTTTTATATATATGATTATGGTTATGAAATAATTTTTATAATAAATATATATTTATTCTATTGTATTTTTTAAAATATACAAAGAAATTTAAACCATAGGTAAGGGATTTTCATCTCACTTTTACTTCAGTGAGATACATGTTGTATTCACCACTTGTTCCTTTTATGTGGTGTATATACTACCCATTAATATCTTTTATGATGATTTTTATGAAATTTATTTGGATTTATAAATATATATAAGGTTATTTATTTCATGTGGATTATGATTCAAATGTTTCTAAAGTGGTGAGGGGCTTTATGTTACAATCTCATTGTTTATTGAGACTATCTATGATTAAGATATGATGATGAAATATTATGATATACCACACAAGAAAACTCATGAATTTTCTTCTCATATTTTTATTCAATAAAATACATGTTTTCTTTTCATTTCCCTCATCTTAATTACTCAAGAGACTGAAAATATGTTTTTAAATAAAATTGACTTTATTTCTCTTTTCGATAGAAAAACATTTTTCTTCCATATCCATATTTTATAGAAATGTTTTAAAGGAGGTTCTTACTATCATCCTATGATTTTTTAAAGTATTTTTTAAAAAATGGTTTAAAAGTGATATTTTTATTTTCCATTTTTTAAATGTGTTTCTTCGTGACTTTTCAAAAAAATGAAAGGAATGTTTTTCTAACTTATAAATAATGAAAAAAATTATGCCATCATAAATAAACTATTATTTGAAGCTTAATTTACAAATTTAAAAGGTTTTTTTCAAATAAACTATTTTCCTTTATAAGTCCATAGTTTAAAAAATGATTTCAAAATATAAAGGATATTTTCCTCAAGAATGTTTAATGATCTTTTAATAGTATTTCTATTCATCAAAGACAACATCCCTTGATTTCACTTATGATTTACTAGGAATATTATCCAAGTATAAAATCTTTATTCTTTATCTAGATGGTTTATGTTTATGATGAAAATATGTGTATAAAATATTTTCATTTTCCATGAGTTATTATATTATGAAATGATGAAATGTTTATGAAACCCATTTAGTTTCATGGGTTCTGATATGATGAATGTTTTATGATATTTTGGCACACATATGTATGATTTTCATTATGTGAAGGGTGGGACCTTTATCTCCCTCTAATTAATTGGGTAAATATTGATAGATCATGAGATAAAAAGGACTGGAATAGGGATTAAACCCAGTTTAGTAAAGTAATTTATACACTATGATAGTTTGAGAGTGAACCTTGACTACTACAATGGTTTGGGGAGTGAACCTATTACACTATAATAGACTTATAAATGAGACTTTTATAATAAGGAAATTATTTTCTATGATTATATTTATTCCACAAATCAATTTCTTATGCCTATGTTAAACTATCATGGTTCATGTTCTTTGATTCCCTTATAATTTATATCTTTTTTACTGCAATTATTTATTCCATGACTTAGGATTATGATCTATGATATATAGGGTATGGTTTTAAAATGTTAAATTCATGTTCTCATATCCTATTTATTATTTTATGATTATTTGATCATTGATATTTCCCTTGTTTACCCTTAATGAGCATCATAGATCACCCTTTTCTTATGTTTCCTTTCCCAGGTTATGAAGAAAGGTTTTATGTATGATATTTATGAGAAGGGTTTAAGTTCTGAAGAAATAAGTGAGAGATAATGTAGATATTTTATAAACCAATTTTTTATATTTCCAAGTTTCTAAAGATACTAAAAATAAATGATTTTAGTGTGGATGGTTATGCTATATAAATAATATTAATCTATTTAAATGAAATATATATATATATATGAAAAGATTGGTTCATTATAATAGAGATCAAAGTATTCATCATAATTCAAATTTTAATATATATATATAACTATATTATTATATGTGGGAGACTGGAAAAGGAGGAATACTTACTAGAATGTTATTCTTGTGATATCTCTTGAATATATATATATATATATATATTTATAATATTCATTTAAGACTAAAAAAAATAGGATGTTGTGAATACTGTGAAAAAGATGTCAGGAAAGTTGATTATGAATTTCATAGTATATATAGAGGATGAAGTGTATTTTTCCACTATATATACATTCCAAATAAATCCTTTCATGATTCAGATGTATATAGTGGTAGTTTAATGCAGTTTTGTGCTTGCAATTTTGAAGTGGTGTCTTGCTACTATGAAATAACAAAAGAAGAATAAGTAATCATCACACCAAAAATCCTGATAACAACCTATATAAGGAATACATTTTGATTATTACCCAAAATATTGATCATTTTAAAGATAGGTATGCACTTCTGTAATGTATACACTAAAGCATAGTCAAGAAACATGAAAATGAAATTTTCAAGGTTATTCCATACTTATTGTACACACATGATTATTCTAGTAGGAAGTATAATATATAAGGAATCTATATCACACTAAGGACTACCATTCTCATATTTATAAGTTAACCTTTTAAATATGATGTGTTCTCTTTTATTGGTGTGCCTTTGTGAGTGAGAAAAACAAATATAACAAGTAATATAATTGGTGGTGATGGTTGTTTCAAAATAAATTTTAAAAGTAAATTGATCATTGATTCACCCCTATCTAAATGATCTTATATAGATACTGAAGTGGTTTTACAAGTGGTAATAAAAAAGTTTTCACTATTTTATTTTATATAAATTAATAATTTAAATCTAGTGAATAGTAAGGTAATACCAACATTTAATGGGAAGGTTTATCACATATGGAAGGATAGGATGTTTTAATTCATGTTATTAATTAATTATGATGTTTTGGAAGATACAACTGATGTATTTTTCCTACATGCTAAATTTTATACCATAATAGTTTTAGATAAGATAAATATGGAAAATTATGGTAATTCCATAAGTGTTATTTTTTATTCTCTTTTAGAGAGTAAATTTTTTAAAGTTAAAGGAATCAAAATAAAAAAAATGTATTTGGGATAAATTGGAAAATATCTATGATGGTAAAACCAAATTGAATCATGATAAGTAGTAACTTTAGAGACTTAAGTATGAATATCTCTATATGAATGATTATTAGGAAATTGATAGATTCTTCACAAGGGTAAATAAAGTTATAAGTATGATTAAATTATATGATGAGAAGATATAAGATTATGACATTTCTGAAAAAAAAAACTTAAATTTATTAAAAGATAAGTTTGAGTCTAAAGTATCTCCCTTTGAATAAAAGGATTCAGATGATACTCCTACTGATGATTTTCATAGTATTTTAATATCTTATGAAATGATAAAATACAGTGTTTTCAAGGAGGAGGTAAAGGTTGAAGAGGTATTATATTTTAAATCCATAAAGTAAAAGAAGTTGATGAAGAAAATTTTTATTGAATAAGAGTCCTGTTTTTTAGATTATAATGAATATATAAAGGAGAATTTTGATTAATTAACGTCCTTTATCTTGAGAGAAACGAGAAGAGAGAAATGAAATTACAAAGGAAAGTTTCCCTTAAAATGTTTCTGGTGTGGAGCTATTGGGAATTTTTTACAATTTTACCTAAGTCCAAAACTGAAGAAGAATGTGATGAGGAATAGGTTAATCTAAGAAAATTCTCAAATAAGAAATATCATAAGTCAAAGGGTTCTTTCAATGAAAATGGTTAGAAGTTTTATAAAGTTAAAAGCAGAAACTTTCTACCAAATGAAATTGATAGCAATGAAAATAAAGATGATACATCAGGCAATGAAGATGGTGAAAGACTAATCATTAAAAAACAAAATTATGGAAAGGTTACTAGTTATGAAATATATTTTGAAAGTGAATAATAATAGGCTTATATGGAGATCTTTATGAATGAATAATTTAAGGGTTTTCTCTCAAATATAACTAGATTATAAAAAGAATTCATAATTTTGAAGAAGTAAAAAAAGTCATCCAATGATAAGGAATATGTTTTTACATAATAAGGATATAAATTATTGAAGTATATTTATGATTTAAAAGAAATTATTGATGTTTTGGAGACTCTTGATATCAATGTGGAAGAAAGGGTTAAGAATAAATGGAATTATTTTAACTATATTCAAAATAAGTTAGTTAAAACTAAAGAATAATTGAACAAATCCATATCCAATTTTCAAAAATTGATTTTGGATGTTGGAGAATGTTTTAAAAATAATGAAGTTTGTGAATTCCAAAAAATATAATTTTATAATAGTGAAAATAGTATTAAAATTTTTGGATAACAATCACAGAAGAATCATTTAATAAAGGCTGAGGTTTTGGTAAATCCAGCTATACTTAGAAATCTATAAATTGTGGTAACACTAGATTTATGTTAAAAAATACTAAAAATAATGACTTATGAAAGGATAATAATAATACTAGTATGAAAAATAGGATTTTAGGAACTCACAATAAATTCGGTTCACAAAAAGGATTCAATATTAGTGACTCAAAGAATTAAGAAGCACAAGTAACATATTTTGAACAATATATAATATAAAAAAGAAATTATTCATTTTATGGTTATTATTGGTATTGTGGGGGATTTTATCATATGTAAAAATATATTGGTTCAACTAAAAACATCATAACATGTCTAAAAGGTTTGATAGGTAAGGTTTTAGGGGGGTTCGGTTCCTTTAAAATAAGAAGAGTGAGAAACAAATTGAAAATTCGAAACAAAAATCTTAGAATATGTTTAATATTATTGAAGAAGTCTGTAGGAGGTGTGATTAGATTGGTCACTATGAAAATGAATTTATTTTCATTCTAATATCCCAAGAAATTATGAGTTTCAATACTCAAATTCCTCAAAATAATGAAATGAAATGAAATGAAAAATTCTTTTATTGTTAAAGTTTTACTCAAAGGATTCAAATGGTAAAGTACTTGAATCTTGGACAATAGATGTTCTTATCATATGAAATAAGATTTAATTTTTTTTTAAATATGTTGAAAAGTGAAATGTAGGTTCAATAACCATTGGAAATGATGGTTCACTAAAGGTTAAAGGAGTTGGTTTAGGTGTTATTGGGAAAGAAAAGATAAAATACAAAAACACTATTTATTTGGATAGATTAACACCAAATTTGTTAAGTGTTAATCATCATTGTGATAAAGTAAAAGAATTGGTTTTTAGGATATATTGGTTCTTGGTTAATATCCTTTAATATGTAAGAGCGGTGATAAGAGGAAAACAAACAAGAGGTAATTTATTTCAAGTGGGTGATGCTTTAAATTCTTGTTATCTCATCATTAAATAAGAGAATGAATTATGGAATAAAAGGATTGGAAATCTTGGTAGAAAGAAGATGAAAATGATCACTCTTGGAGAAAATTTTTATGATGTTCCTTTTTTAAAAATATAAATATATCAGATGTTATTAACATGATAAAAGGGTAAGATTGGTAACTCTTTATATAAAAAGGTAGAGATTCAATCTATTCAACCTTTAGATCTCATTCATTCAGATGTGTGTAGGTCTATGAGGATCCAATCGACTAATAGAGATAAGTAAATTGTTATCTTTATTGATGAATTCACTTACATTAATTGTTTCATGTTTATGAATAAAAAGACTATGGCCTTAACAATGCTTAAAAGTTTTTGAAGAAGTGCAGAAAAAGAGAGTGGATTTTCCCTAAAAAATATTCAAACAAAAAATGAAACATATTTTACAAATGGGGTGTTTGAAGCTTATATAGGGAAGTATGGAATTCAAAGCGAACTCAATGCATCATACACACACACAAAAATGGTGTGGCTGGATGGAAGAATATATTTTTTGTGGAGATGGATCCAATAATGTTGGTTGAGAATGATACTTCTCCATATTTTTTGAGTTAAGTTATTGGTTATCAGTTCACATTCAATATCATTATTTACATAGTACAAATTCAAATATTCCCCATTTTGAGATTTATTATAAAAAATATTCAAAATTAAATTCTCTTCATGTATTTGGAATCCCTTCTGTTATCAAGGTTAAAGGTAAAAATCTTAGGAAGTTTATAAATTAAGGTGTTGATAGGATTTTCTTAGGATATACTCCAAATAGAAGAGGTTTCCACTAATACAATAAAGTGTATGGAAGGATATTTGATACCAGTGGTGTAAATATCTTAGAACATTTAAAGAAACAAATTTTACATGATGAAGTAAGTTTTAAAAGAGATGATGATGCTATTTTTGTTAAAATTTATGAATAAATTTCATAAAAAGATGAAATTATTAAAGTTGAATAAGTTGTAGATGAAGATTCAACCATTTAGAGTGATAATGAGAAATATCATTCATCTCATACAAGGTGAAGAAGGAAATTTCAGGCCTAAAATATCATTGTAAATTATGGAAAATACGTACATATTGGGAGGACCTTGAAGACAATAGTACATACCTCATTGGTTTCTCAAGTTGAACCTAAAGATTTTGAAGAAGTATGAAGCATTGAGAGTGGGGAAATGTTATGAATAAAGAACTAGATCAGATATACAATAATGAAACTTTGGAGTTGGTACCCAATCCTAAATAAAATAATCTCTTTGGGAAAAAGTGTGTGTTCCAAAAAAATGAACGAAAAAGGTGAATTGGAGATAAATAAATCAAGATTAGTGTGTAAAGGATATTAACAAGCCAAAGGAACGGACTTTGATAAGACATTTACACTGGTTTCAAGGATTGAAACCACTATAACATTTCTTGATATTTTGACACAAATAAAATACATGATATTTCAAATGGATTTCAAGTACGTATTCCTTAATGGAGAGTTATAAGATGAGGTATACATTGAGAAACCATGTGAGTTTCTATTTGGAAAAGAATAGAATTATGTTTTCAGATTGAATAATGATTTATACGGGATGAAACAATCCTGAAGATCTTTGTATTCTAAGATGTAAACATAATTGAAGAAGTTAAATTTTAGGAAGGGAAGAGTGGATAGAAATCTATACATTAAGGATAAAAAAGAGGTGTCTCTTCTTGTTATTTTTTATATAGATGACATCATCTTTTTTGAAATTATGATGGGGTTTAGGAAGTTTTGAAGTTTTTTCTAAAGAGATGGAGAAGATTTTTGAAATATCCATGCATAGAGAGATGTGTTACTTTCTTGGATTAAAAATTTCTCACAAGAAAGATCAAATTTGTATTTCATGAGAGAATTATTCTGGGGTACTTTTGAAAAGGTTTGGAATTTATGATTTAAAATAAGTTTTCATGACAATTTCAAAAGGAATAAAACTATCCAAATATGAATAGGTAAAGCAAGTTGATCAAATAGAATTATAGAATCTAATTGGAAGTCTACTTTATTTAAAATCTTCAAGGATAGAAATTGTTTATATTGTTACTCATTATGTTAGGTATCAAAGTTAACTAAAAGTGTTAAATTTGACTTCTAGAAAAATGATTATTAGGTACATCAAAGGTATAAGAAGTTTTTTTAAATATGAATGTAAAGGAAATTTGGATCTATTTTAAAATGAAGAATCAGATTGGGAAGGTTGTGTATATGAAAGAATATCCACATAGGGTGAATTTTTATTCCTTGGTAATAGGTGATTTTTTTGGCACACTAAGCAGTATAGTTATTTTATTCTAAGCACTACTGAGGAAATATATCTGGCATCAAAGCCTACCTTGAATTTTATTTTCACTATATGTAGGTAGAATATGCAAAAATGGTAAATTCCTCAATTGATAGTGCCTTCCAAGAAAACAAGTGGCCATATGAAGAGATCAATATAGTGTGCTAAGAATTCTATAAAGGACTGGTATGATCACATGTTGATTCAAAAAATCTTCAACACGACCCAAGATATAAAAAGAAAAAACACAATTGACTGTACTGAAAATTTAGAAAAGGATTGCAGTGACTACAAGTGTATAATAATTAGCCATGAAAGGATTGATTACAAGAAGAGATCTGATCGGTCATATATGTTGAAGCTTCCTCACATTCTCATTGAATCAACAGTAAGAGGAAACTCTAATCCACCCCATGGGTTAAAGATTCTTCATGTTCAAACTAAATAGACCATAATAGGAAACTTAGATCAGTTTCATGTACAATAGACCATAAGTGAGAATCAACACAAAAGAACCCAAGTTGTCATAAAGGGTAATATTGACTACAAATGAAGATCAACCAACCATGTCTGTCAAGTGACTTCATAATTGATCGTGCCCCTGGACCAACCGCACATTTAATATAAGTGATCATGATTGTCCTTAATGCATTTGATCCAAAACTTAACAAAATTTTTTGATTGTGAGGATCAAAATATGTAAATTACTAGAATAGAAAATTATGACCTAAAATCAAAATAAAACACAATTTCCATTGTTTTAAAAAATCAGGAAGAAACTATCAAGTGATCCACACAACATGCATCCAATAATAGAAGGATATGGGGATCATGGGAAGAATGAAGATGTTTAAAGAATATTCTTGAGATAGATCACCTAGAGAAATAATAACCCTTAATCTGGAAACATACTAATCATCCAAAGAATAAGGAGCTCGCGAGACTTAAATTTAAGAAATTACTAAAGGTTTGGGAATCATTAGAAGAGGAAGAGGATCTATTAGTGATAACATGGTATGGGAATTTACTAAATCATGCAAGGGAACCTTGACCATATCTTTAACATTAATAATGTTAATTCTAAGAGAGGGTTGCACTGCAACTACTCGATCTATCTGGGTGATTGTTGTTTTCTATTTTCTTTCCTTTTATTGTTAATTTTATAGTGATGGAACAACAATTCATTAGTGTTTGGGCTAAGGATATCCCCATTACCTATTAATTAATTAATAATTTTAATTGATAATCTTTCATGACCCATCCCAATGGGGAACTTGTCGTGACTACCCCAAGCCCACCTCCAGTGGTCCAGGGGCTAGTAACCAGCTCCAAGTAGGCATATCACACACATGGGAGGAATTAGCCTAAAGTACTTTTACACACACACACATATCTAAACCTTTACAATGATGAAATATAAAGCAACAAATAACCATGCATGCATACATCTATAATCCCACTATCATAGTATGATAATAAGTACTGGAAAGAAAAACTTCCAAATAAAAAACCACCACAAAGAAACTAAAACCATGTTAAACCTATAAAGTGGTTGGGGACTATTTTTAATGAAACTTTAGGAACACACATCAATATATCTATCTTACTAATCTCTTCCTGGTCTTGGTCCATCTAGGACTCCATAAAAAGGTTGATCATCTGCATATGACATGACACATGTAGGCAAATACCATGTAAGGGTGAGTATAATAATACCCAATAGGACACCCTGAAATCACTAAAAAAATAGCATCATTAATAATAATCAAATCTTTGTACATATATGTCAATGAAATATAACAAGAGCGTCTATATATAATCATACTAGACACAGAGTCTCAAGGTAAGATCACAACTAAAAATTTAACCTAGTATTTTTTTCTCAAAGGTCCCATATATCATTCATCCAAGAGAACACACTCCATGAGTTAGATAGCATTGATGAAATTTTTCTGAGAGGCCATTCTCATCAGGTCTCACCATAAGATGCACACATGGGAATTTTGAAGGGATTAATACACATAAATGGGATCACACCCAAATCCAAGGGGTATACCAACAACCCAATCTATGTTAACCCACTGAGTAGGGAATCAACACTCGCATAGTGTTAGTCATGATGATACTAAGAACCCCACCTAGGAAATTATGATGATATAGGATCTTACTTTGGGCCTCATGAATGGATTCCATAACTCTATCCAATACATAAGTTCCCTATAGGGGATCACCATCCTATGCATAGGACTTGACTCCATACTATACCCTTAGGGAAAGGATCAAGGGAACTTACCCTAAAAAAAATTCCAAGATGAATAGGATAAGGTATCCGTGATATCTTTGAAGGATTAAATAGTGTGTACTGGTAGTACATGAAGTGTCCCTTTGGAATCAAGTCCTTCCTGTGTATCACAGACCGTGATGGTGTTTTCATCTAAGTACATGATGTGTCCAAGCTCATGTACTCCTAGCCTTGTCCATGTACAGCTAGTTGTGTATGTGTACACACTGAGGTACATGCTAAGCCTCTAGGTTGAGTCACATGTCATGTGATAGGGGTCACATGCCATGTGATATTTAACTTTTCATAGAAACCCTATCTCCACATAGGGCCCCCCACATGATGTGTAATATCAGAATACACATCATGTACTTCATAATTTCATAGAATAAGAGGTTCTTCCTCCATGTACACCCACACATCTATTTCCATAATTTCTTCTAAAAATACTACCCATGGATTTTGGATATAGTTCAACCAATATCGATCTTCATTGGAGATATAATTTCCATACATCCCAATTTCTCGAGAATTGTCCCATATATTTTTTATCATCATACGCTCCAAAACTCATATGTGAATGTCCCTGATCTGGTCTTGATCTGTCATCACCATCATCATAGCTCAATCCCATTATTGATCTGAATCTATATCTACTATAACAATCCATTTCACCATGAAATGGGTGAAAAATGATATTTTATCTGATATTTTTTTGAACCACTAATGAAATGAAACCTCGGTGATAAACATACAAAGAATGGTGGGAGAAAATCAAGAAACATGCAAAGAGGAATGAACCTCATACATTTTTGGGGTTTCCTCAATCCATTATTGTTGGAACTATGAATGAAGATCCAAAATACAATAAATAATTTCTTTCAATAATCCCTACAAAATAATAATGCACCCACACCATGATCGAACCGTGAATCAATCCATTGGTCGATTGATTTTAATTCACCATAGGATAAGAAAATGGGGATAAATAAAAATAATATAAACATACTACCTCAAGGTGGATCGGTCACTGATGAATAAAAAATCCACATCATTTTCATTAGCATGATCCTTGAATTTTTTTGGCGTAGACGATCCTCAATTTGTCCCCATCACTCACCAAGGCTCTCTATTAAAATCTCGCTCTCAATTTATAGGGTTATGATATTCATCCCAAAAATTAGTCATAGTAATATATTTAAATACATAGATTAGTTTATTGCATCACATTAAATAAAATAAATATTTTTATTTATTTACTTTATTTTTTTCACCCATGACTGCACTTTATTGAAACTCTCGATGAGGAAAAAGGTTATGCCATGATTAGGGTAAAACCCATGATATGAACTCAATAGAGGACTCATATTTATGATTCAATCCTCTATTTATGAGTTATTACACTTTTCAGGAAAACCACACACATGTGATATTTAATATATTTCAAAAAATAATTCTGGGCACACCAGACCTCGTAATCTCACATTGTATCAACACCTAGCTTTGAAAATAATCCATTTAATATTCCAAAGTAATAAATAGAAACATAAAATTCATTAAATTCTCCCCACCTTGAAGATTTACATCCCAAAAATCCAAAACAAAAGGATACACAAAGAGATGTGGGTATGGAGCACGAATCTATGTCTCCTACTCCTAGGTACTCTCTTGAAGATTTCTATACTACTACCATACACTTAAAAAAGGAGTCACTCTCCCATAAAAGATCATATCTTATCGATCCAAAATATCTACTAGGTAATCTTCCAAATTAGATACATCATCAATGTACATCTCTCCCCAATCAATAACATGCGACAGGTCGTGAACGTGCCTCCTGAGTTTCACAATGTGAAAGAATTCATGTACCTGATCTAACTATGATAGTAGATCTAAGAGGTATGCCACCTCACTAACTCTACATAGTATCTAGAAAGATCTAACGAATCTCATAGATATCTTTCCACCTCAGCCAAACCTCTACAATACATGTCAAGGTAAGTCCCTCGGGAACACATGGTATCCCTCCTTAAACTCCAAATGCCCCCATCATTGGTCTAGATAGGACTTTTTACGGCTCTAGGAATTATACATTCTCTCCTGGATGATATGCACCTTCTCTGTAGTGGCTTGCACCAACTCTGGGCCCATAAGTGTTGACTCTCCTAAGTTAGTCCAAAATAGTGGAGACCTGTAGGGTCACCCATACAAGGCCTTGAATGGTGTTATATGAATGGTGGAATGGTATCTATTATTTTATGAAAACTACCCCAAAGGTAGGTGATCATACCTATAAAAACTCAGCTCTTTATTACACAATTAAACATGATTTATTAAATAAAATTTCACTTAAGACAACTCTGAGGATCAATAGGTCTAGTGTATTGGGAAATTAGGAACATTACATGACAACTTAAGACATAAAACACAATATCTTTATTGAAAACTTCTTTTACATGACCACAACATTCCTTTGTACTTAGTATTTCATGGGATAATATGAGGACATACATAAAAAAGGATGAGTTATAAAGCCCTGTAAGGGAGTAAAAAAGGCATAACATGAAGAATACAATACGTTTTAGGAAATGGGTATATAAATGGAGCATAATAGAAACATGAACATAAAGGCATGATATAGCATTATTATCATAACATGGAGATGTGGCAACAACATTTAACATTATATTAGCATGAGCCAAGGCTCATTGCACATGGATCATGAGTAAACCCTCATTACACTTGAATTAGCATAAGAAAACCCTCATTGCACTTGAATTAGAATGAGTAAACCCTCATTTCACATGATGTATTATGATACTAATCTTTACCCAATGCATTGGAGCGCTATCAGGGTGCACCCTTCTTAATCATTTCATTTCATGCATAAGTGTTCCACATAGATCATACAACATGGATTCATTAAAAATCATAATTTATTCCATGAATAATAGACGTGGAATACATAAATGTAAGTCCTAAATCAAAAAGTACATTTTTATAAAGGTGAATTTCCTTGATAGATAAATGTGTATGGTATTCACTTACATGATGATTTTGGCATGGAAATTTTTGTGTAGCTTCAGCATCATAACAACGTCAAATAGAAATCGTAAAATGGGTTTATGAGAGAGAAATGGGTATCTCATCATTTATACATGAAATGAACAGTAATTGTGGTCATGTAACATAATATCCCAACATATTTAATGGAATCTAGATTCATAATATAAAATAATTTCTTGAATGTAAATGAGGAGAGATAAATCACTTACGGAATTTCAGCATGGTAACGGGTGTACATGGGAGGAATTAATGAAAGAGAAAGGGATCTATAATCATTCAAAAATAAGGAGGGAAGTATAGAAGAGGTTTAAAATCATAATAAAACATTTTTAATTTAAAATGAAATGGCATAACAATATAAGGAAACTTGGGAATAAATAAGGAAGGAAAGTGAGGATCCCTTACTTGGAAATGTGATCCCAATGGCTCGGGAGAGGCTTGAGAGAGTCTTATTGGGAGATTGGGGCACCTTGGGAGGATTATAGAGAGAGGGGTTCAGAGGTTGGTTGAGCTCCAAATTGTTTGAGTGAAGAGGAATGGGATATTGAGTGGGTTTATATATGAAAGGAGAGAGAATTCTTTATTATTTAGGTTTCGGACACTACACATTAAACTAATCAAAACCACAAACCATCCCATGGTTTTTGCCCATGGTTTTTTCCAAAGTGGACTATAAAACATTATTTTATAATCCTAGTGGTCTAACTTATTAAAATATTAGGCGTGCTTATGTGTAGGTGATTCACACTCTCAAGGAAATCATTTTAAAAGGTTAAAATATTTTATAAGTCTTGGAGGGTCTACTAAGGCACCATAAAATTAATCAAACAAATCTAAAATCACATTATTTTAAAGGTAAAACATATATTGGCCGAAAATCCATTTATATAATTTTATTACATCACTATTGAGTCATTGTGATGTTATAAAACACTTTATATATTTAAACAGTATTTAATTTTTACCCAAAAATTCGACTGTCTCAGAAAATTATTAAAAATTTACCGTTAGATAATTTCGACATCCTGAATGAAAAAATGATATTAATTTTATCTAAATAAAAAATAAAAAATGGCATTTATAAAAAAATCAAGGGTTTTGACAAAAGAGCTTTCAAACCTTAATAGAAATTACAATTGTATTCATAAAAAAATATATGATCATTTATATTTAATAAAAAGTAATTTAGTAATAATATTTTATTAAAATATTATTTAATTCAAAAATATATAAATTCATCAAAATAGATTTCTTAATTGAATTTTAATATTAAACAAAAATACTATTTATGCTTTAAAAATCATTTACAAAATAATGTTAATAGAATGAAAGTATATTCATTATTCTATACAAAAATAATGTACATAATCATAATTCTAGGGTCTTGATACATATCCATTTATTACACCAACATACACCCTAAGTGTAAGGTTCACGATGATGGGGATTTCATGGGTTTATTCTGTGAACATGGTTTGGATCGTGATCTCGATGAGCTTGAAATTATCCCATATGTGATTTTCTTCAAGTTTTAAAAATTGAAGCTCAGATTGGGCTTGGTCTAGAGTGAAGCCTAGTGAGGGTACCTCCTTCCTGAGCTCCGACAAATGGGCTTCATATGGAACAATTATACTAGTATAGGCCATCAACTCTTATTTATAAATTAATTTTTCCATTTTCATTACTATTTATAAATAATAATTATAATTTTAAAATTATTATTGTTTCCAACGGACATATTGATCTTCAGTCATAATTGGTCAATGTTCATATAATGGTTGAATACAGATAGTTACATTTCAATTTATAATTATATAGTTTTAATTAATGGGACACGATATTTTGACTATTATATGACCATTGGTCAATTATGGTCAAGGTTCAATATGACCATTGAAAATAATAATAATTTTAATAGTATAATTGTTGTTTATAAATATAAATGATAATGGAAAAATTAATTCAGAAAGAAGAGTCGATGGAATCTACTAGTAAAATCATTCCATACGAAGCTCATTTGTTGGATCTTGAAAAGTAGGTAGCGTCACTGTGTTTTTCTCTTAACCAAGGCCAATCTAAGCTTCAATACATTAAGCTTGAACAGAATCATCTATGGGAGAAGTTGAAGTTAATAGAGATGAACACTCGAGAGATGTTATCTGAGTTGCCCCAAGAGTCTGTCACAATTGCACACCTTACCCTTAGGTCTTATGCGGGTGTTTTATGGGGTTATGTAATAAGACCCTATTACTATAATTATGTGCATTATTTTTGTATAAATAATATATATTCATTTTATTATTGTTACTTTGTAAATGGTTTTTAAAGAACAAAGAGTAATTTTAATTAATTTTCAATTAGGAAATCCATTTTGATGAATTAATGGATTTTTTAATTAAATAATATTTTAGTAAAATATTATTACTAAATTACTTTTTATTAAATATAAATGATCATATAATTTTTTATGTATACAATTGTAATTTTTATTAGGGTTTGAAAGTTGTTTTTGTCAAAACCCATGAATTTTCGATAAATATCGGTTTTTATTTTAAAAGTAAAAATTCACATATTAAGAAACTTATTTAGATAAAATTAATATCATTTTTGGAATCATGATGTCGAAATCATCTAATGGTGAATTTTGCATAATTTTCTGAGACAGTCGAATTTTTGGGTAAAAATTAAATACTGTTTAAATATATAATGTGTTTTATGACATAATAATGACCCAATAGTGACGTAATAAAATACTATAAAAGTTATATTCATACAATTTATGTTTTAACTTTAAAATAATGTGATTTTATATTTGTTTGATTAATTTTATGCTGCCTTAAAGGACCCTCTAAGACTTATAAAATATTTTAATATTTTAAAATGGTTTCCTTGAGAGTGTGACTCACCTCCACATAAGAAAACCTAATATTTTAATAATTTAGGCCATTATACTTATAAAAAAAATATTTTACACTCCCCTTTGGAAAAAACCGTGGGCAAAAACCATGGGATGGTTTGTGGTTTTGATTAGTTTAATGTGCAGTGTCTAAAACCTAAATAATAAAGAATCCCCTCTCATTTCCTATATATACCCACTCAACCTCCCATTCTTCTTCACTCAAACCATTTTTAGATCGACTAACCTATTATATAATCTCTCTATAATCCTCCCAAGTTTCCCCAAGTTTCCAAGAAACCTCTCTCAAGCCTCTTCCAATCCTTTGGGATCACACTTCCAAGTAAGGGATCCTCACTTTCCTTCCTTATTTATGACCAAGTTTCCTTATATTTTTATTCCTTTTTATTTTAAATTAAAAATGTTGGGGTATGATTTATCACCTCCCCTATACTTCCCTCATTATTTTTTAATTATTATATACCCTTTTCTCTCTCATTAATTCCTCCCATGTACACCCGTTACCATGCCAAAATTCCATAAGGGATTTCTGACTCCTCATTTACATTCACGAAATTCTTTTATATTATGTATCTAAATTCCATTACATATGTTGGGATATTATATTCAAATACCCCCTTACTGTTAATTTCCTATAAAAATGATGACATACCCCTTTCTCTCTCATCAACTCATTTTACGATTTCTATTTGACGTCGTTATGCTGCCAAAGTTACACAAAAATTTCCATGCCAAAATCGTCGTGTAAGTGAATACCATACCCATTTATATATCAAGGGAATTAACCTTTATACACATGTACTTGTTGATTTAGGACTTACATTTATGTATTCCAAATCTATTATTCATGGAATAAATTATGATGTCTAATGAATCCATCTTGTATGATCTATGTGGCACACTTATGCATGAAATGAAATGATTAAGAAGGGTGCGCCCTAATAGCACTCCAATGCATTGGGTAAAGAAGAGTATCATCATACTCCATGTGAAATGGGGTTTTACTCATGCTAATTCAAGTGAAATTAGGGTTTCCTTATGATAATTCAAGTACAATGAGGGTTTACTCATGCTTTATGTGCAATGAGCCTTGGCTCATGCTAATATCATGTTAAATGTTGTTTCCACATCTCCACATTATGATAATCATTCTATATCATGCATTTATGTTCATATTTCTCTTATTATCCATTTATATGCCCATTTCATAACATTTATTTTACTCTTCATGTTATTCCTTGTTTACTCCCTTACTGGGATTTATAGATCACCCTTTTCTTATGTATGTCCTCAGGTTATCCCATGTAAAGCTAAGTACGAAGGAATGTTTTGGTCATGTAAAAGAAGTTTTCAATAAAGATTTTGTATTTTAGGTATTAAGTAGTCATTTAATGTTCCTAATTTCTCAATACACTAGAAAAATATATCCTCATATTTGTATTCAGTTCAATTTTATGTAATAGATCATGTTTAAGTGTGTAATAAAGAGTAGGATTGTTATAGTTGGTATTAATTACAACCCTTCTATTTATTACACATATAAACATGATTTATTACATAAAATTTCACTTAATAAAACTATGAGGATATATAGGTCTAGTTTATTGGGAAATTAGGAACATTACATGACAAATTAACACATAAAATACAACATATTTATTGAAAAATTCTTTTACATGACCACAATATTCCTTCGTACTTATCATTGTATGGGGTAACTTGAGGACATACATAAAAAAGGGGTGATCTATAAATCCAAGTAAGGGGGTAAACAAGGAGTAACATGAAGAATAAAATAAATGTTAGAAAATAGACATATCAATGGATCATAAGAGAAACATGAACATAAAGGCATGATATAGCATGCTTATCATAACATGGAGATGTGGAAACAACATTTAACATGATATTATCATGAGGCGAGTCTCATTGCACATGGAGCATGAGTAAACCATCATTTAACTTGAATTAGCATGAGAAAACCCTCATTTCACTTGAATTAGCATGAGTAAACCCTCATTTCACATGACGTATCATGATACTAATCTTTACCTAATGCATTGGAGCGCTATTAGGGTGCACCTTTATTAATCATTTAATTTCATGCATAAGTGTGCCACATAGATCATACAACATGGATTCATTAAAACTCATAATTTATTCCACAAATAAGAGATGTAGAATACATAAATGTAAGTCCTAAATCAACAATTACATGTTTATAAAGTTGAATTTCCTTGATAGATAAATGTGTATGGTGTTCACTTACACGATGATTTTGACATGGAAATTTTGGGGTAACTTCGGCAGCATAACAATGTCAAATAGAAATCATAAAATGGGTTGATAAGAGATAAAGGGGTATCTAATCATTTATACATGAAATGAAAATTAATGGGGGTCATGGAATATAATATACCAAAATATGTAATGGAATTTAGATACATAATATAAAAGAATTGCTTGAATATAAATGAGGAGAGAGAAATCCCTTACAGAATTTCGGCATGGTAACGGGTGTACATGGGAGGAATTAATGAGAGATAAAGGGGTATATCATCATTAAAAATAAGTAGGGAATTATAGGGGAGGTTATAAATCATAACCCAACATTTTTAATTGAAAATAAAAGGACATAACAATATAAGGAAACTTGGTCATAAATAAGGAAGGAAGGAAAGTGAGGATCCCTTACTTGGAAGTGTGATCTCAAAGGCTTGGGAGAGGCTTGAGAGAGGATTATTGGGAGCTTGGGAAACCTTTTTAGGATTCTAGAGATAGGAGGGAATGGGTTGGTCAAGCTAAAAATCGTTTTAGTGAAGATGAATTGGAGATTGAGTGGGTTTATATACGAAAGGAGAGGGAATTATTAATTATTTAGGTTTTGGACACTACACATTAAACTAATCAAAACAACAAACCATCCCATTGTTTTTGCCCGTGTTTTTTTCCAAATTGGATTGAAAAAAATTATTTTATAATTCCAATGGCCTAACTTATTAAAATATTAGTCTTTCTTATGTGGAGGTGAGTCACACTCACAAGGAAATCATTTTAAAAAGTTAAAATATTTTATAAGTTTTGGAGGGTCCACAAAGGCACCATAAAATTAATAAAACAAATCTAAAATCACATTATTTTAAAGTTAAATCATAAATTTTCTAATCATACCATTTATAGTATTTTATTATATCACTATTGAGTCATTATGATGTCATAAATCACATTATATATTTAAACAGTATTTAATTTTTACCCAAAAATTCAACTGTCTTAGAAAATTATGAAAAATTCACCATTAGATAATTTCGACATCCTAAATAAAAAAAATTATATTTATTTTCTCTAAATAAGTTTATAAATATGTGAATTTTTACTTTTAAAATAAAAAACTACGTTTATAAAAAATTCATGGGTTTTGACAAAATAGCTTTCAAACCTTAATAAAAATTACAATTGTATTCATATAAAATTTATACAATACTTTATATTTAATAAAAATTAATTTAATAATAATATTTTATTCAAATATTATTTAATTCAAAAATCCATTAATTCATCAAAATATATTTCTTAATTGAATTTGAATATTAACCAAAAATACTATTTATGCTATAAAAATCATTTACAAAGTAATGTTAATAGAATGAAAGTATATTTATTATTCTATACAAAAAAATGTACATAATAATAATTCTAGGGTCTTGATACATATCCATTTATTACACCAGCATATTCCCTAAGTGTAAGGTGCACGATGGTGGGGCTTTCATGGGGTCGTTCGGTGAACATGGTTTGGGTCATGATCTCAATGATCCTGAACTTCTCCCGTAGGTGATTTTGTTCAATATTTACATATTGAAGCTCCAATTGGGCTTGGTACAGAGTGAATCATAGTGACGCTACCTCCTTCCCATGCTCCGACAAATTGGCTTCATATAACACAATTCTACTGGTAGAGGCCATCGAATCTTCTTTCTTAATTAATTTTTCCATTGTCATTTCTATTTATAAACAATAATTATAATGTTAAAATTATTATTGTTTCCAATGTTCATATTTATCTTTACTCATAATTTACCAATGGTAATATAACGGTCAAAAATTGATAATTACATTTCAATTTATACTTATATAGTTTTAATTAATGGGACACAGTAAAACATACATTTTCATGAAACAAAATATTATTCAAAATTTCGGGTCATTACATTCTTCCCCCCTTAAGAAAAGTTTCCCATGAAATTTTGTTTTACATATTAAGGTGAAAAACAGTGATGGTACTTCTCATTCATCTCTTTAATGAGGTATTCATTCTTTCCTATTCGCATTTTCTCTAGGTAGAAATTGTTCATGCGTCATAATGGTACCTCAATATTTTTTCAAAATCATCTACTTACTTTGCCCAAAAACTAATCATACATCTTGGATTATATCAATGGAAGCATATATACATAATAAAAAAATGTTATTTCCTATATATAATTTTGATATATCATCCTGGACATGTTTTTTATAAAAAACTATTACTTATTCATCTTCAAATATTTCAGAATAGGGTTTTGTTAAATCAGTTTTCGTATATCCCAAAAGATAGAAATATATAATTTGATACATATAGGCTTCTCAGAGGTCACCCTTTTCTTCATCATCTATAAAATCATTTAGTGCATCATAATTTTGAAATAAAGTGAATAATTTAAAAATACCCTGATGGTACTTCCGATTCTTAGCATGGTAAGAAAGTTGAGAGCACGGGATTCTCCAATAGATGGAACTTGATCCTTGAAAGAATCGTGTAATGATAGAGGTATTGGATGCCTCATAAAGTTTTTTTCATATAAATTGGATATTTTAAAAGGTTTCAAATTCATCTATGCATGACTTCTAGATAATCTTTTCAAGTAGTTCTTCAGGAAGAGAGAGAAGAGTTGTTCGTGATCTTCCTCCTTCCATGTTTTAACTAAGGAAAATGAACTACAATTAGGGGGTTTGAATACTTTACTAATAAGAATGTAAAAAATAAGACATTGGAAATAGAAGTATAAACTTGTAATTGAATAGTACATCCTAACTTTTGATACCCTAAGTTTCAATCTAGGTTATCCATGATCTATTTCCCAACATATATTTTTAGGGTCATTTTTCCCTTAATAATGGTTCATACTAAGCTTATGAATTTACCAAATCATATCCCCAAAAAGTTTCGAACCAAGAGTTCATCAATGCCCATTTTCATGCACTAGTTCCCATTCGATTCCAGCTCAAAGCGGAGTTTTTGTGTTTTACCCTTAGATAAATATGTTCCAGAGCCACCTCTACTTGTTCGTATCCAGACAAGGATGTATTTTCTTGATAAACCAATTACTCTATACTCACCAAAATCTAGGGAGGTTTTTATTATACTTAGTATTATCCCTAAGGCATTCACTAGGGTTTTCTAATCATAATCCCAAAAAAAACTAAACCTATCCTCTGATACCAACTATAACAACCCAACTCTTTATTACACACTTAAACATGATTTATTACATAAAATTGCAATTAATACAACTCTGAGGATTGAGATGTCTAGTGTCCTGGGAAATTATGAACATTACATGACAACTTAATACATAAAACACAACATATTTATTGAAAACTTCTTTTACATGAACACAAAATTCTTTCATACTTAGCATTGCATGGGATAACTTGAGGACATGCATAAAAAAGGGTGAGCTATAAAGCCTAGTAAGGGAGTAAACAAGAAATAACATGAAGAATAAAATACATGTTAGATAATATGAATATCAATGGATCATAATAGAAACATGAACATAAAGGCATGATATAGCATGATTATCATAACATGGAGATGTGGAAACAACATTTAACATGATATTAGCATAAGTCAAGGCTCATTGCACATGGAGCATGATTAAACCCTCACTGTACTTGAATTAGAATGATTAAAACATCATGGAACTTGAATTATCATGAGTAAACCCTCATTTAACATGAGGTATCATGATACTAATCTTTACTCAATGCATTGTAGCACTATTAGGGTTCACCCTTCCTAATCATTTTATTTCATGCATAAGCGATCCACATAGATCATACAACAGGGATTCATTAAAAATAATAATTTATTCCACGAATAAAAGATGTGGAATACATAAATGTAAGTCTTAAATCAACAAGTATATGTGTATAAAGGTGAATACCATTGATAGAGAAATGGGTATGGTATTTACTTACACGTTGATTTTGGCATGGAAATTTTGGTGTAACTTCGGTAGCATAACGATGTCAAATAGAAATCGTAAAATGGGTTAATGAGATAGAAAGGGGTACCTCATCATTTATACATGAAATTAACAGTAATGGGGTCATGGAACATAATATCCCAACATATTTAATGGAATTTATATATATAATATAAAATAATTTCTTGAATGTAAATGAGGAGAGAGAAATCCCTTACGTAATTTTAGCATGGTAATGGGTGTACATGGGAGGAATTAATGAGAGAGAATGGGGTATCTCATCATTAAAACATAATTAGAGAAGTATATGGGAGGTTTGAAATCATACCCCAACATTTTTAATTGAAAATAAAAGGGCATAACAATATAAGGAAACTTGGGAATAAATAAGGCCATGCCTACAAACTACAATGCCACTATTAAAAATCAGTTTGAGCAGTATCATCAGCTTCCACCTCAGATTGCGCACATGATCTCCTCCGATGATTTTCTACACACAGATGAAATTCTTATATGGGAACCGAGCTCAAATGGAATTCTGAACTCCAAATTCTTCTACAACAATATTCTTCAAGGTAGCGATAATTGAACTGTGAACTACAACAAAAAATGGCTGCTTCTATCTCGAGACACTCTCCTCTGGCGCCTCAATCTTAATAAACTTCTAGTGGAAAATAATCTACAGCGGGTTGGGATCTCCCACTGCTCTAGATGTGACCTCTGTCATCAGCACTGTGATGATATTAATCACTTGTTCATGTCTTGTAAAATAGCAGCCTCACTCTGGAACACGATTTTTAACTGGTTTGAGATTCAACAACCGCATGTGAATAGCATTGCAGACCTCCTACTACTACTCCCAATGATACAATTATAAAAGCAGGTTCGTATTCTCTTCCTTACTGCATGCGCTGAAGTCATTCACGTCCTATGGAAGTTCAGAAATAAGGCCCGCGACACAAATTCTAGCATCAATAATAGGTCGTTGATCTCTCAAATTGTGTGGGATGCTCAACAAGAAAAAAAATTCACATGATGAAAATTGTCACAACTCACTAATGGATTTCACTATTCTGAAAAAAAAATGAATGTGCAAGGTAATTATACTCGGCCTCTTGGAACCATGGAAGTCTTCTGGTTACCTCCTTTTGCAGGCTAGATTAAATGCAACTCAGATGGAGCCTCGAGAAGTAATCCAGGTACTACTGGATATGGTTTTGTCTTCAGAAATCAATATGGTGACTTTCTAGATGGGGTTCATGGTACGTGTGGACTGTCCACGGCTCTTGAAGCAGAGATGATGGATCTCATCAAAGTAGTTGATTTTGATCAAGGAAATAATTGGACGAATATCTGGTTTGAAAGTGATTCTTTCACAGTTTTCAAGCAGTTATAATGGTTCAAATTCACTTGTCTTGGAAACTAACATCGAAATGGATTAAGTGCCTTTACATACTTTCTTCAATGCATTATATCATTACACATGTCTACCAGGAAGCTAATCAACTTGTTGATTGCCTTGCAAACATGGGAGCCTCTGGTGACACTTTCACCTATCATTCCAACACTCCTCGGAAGTTTCTCCCTATCCTTTACAGAGATAAATTTAAAATTCCTTCCTTAAGACTTTTTTAACCCATGTTTCTTTTCTTTAGTTATATGAAGCCTTTTTTCTTGCTTTTTTTAAAAAAATGAAGGAAGGGAAGTGAGGATCCCTTAATTGGAAGTGTGATCCCAAAGGCTTTGGAGAGGCTTGAGAGAGGCTTCTTGGGAGCTTGGGGTGAATTGGGAGGATTCTATAGAGTGGAGGGAAGTGTTTGGTCGAGCTCTAAATGGTTTAAGAGAAGAGGAATGGGAGACTGAGTGGGTTTATATAGGAAAGTGGAGGCAATTCTTTATTATTTAGGTTTTGGACACTACACATTAAACTAATCAAAACCACAAACCATATCATGGGTTTTTCCCATGGTTTTTACCAAATTGGAGTGGAAAACATTATTTTATAAGGCCAATGGCCGAACTTATTAAAATATTAGGCTTTTTTATGTAGAGGTGAGTCACACTCTCAATGAAATCATTTTAAAAAGTAAAATTATTTTATAAGTCTTGGTGGGTCCACTAAGGCACCATAAATTTAATAAAACAAATCTAAAATCACATTATTTTAAAGGTAAAACATATATTTTCTGAAAAAAACCTTTTATATTATTTTATTACATCACTATTGGGTCATTATGATGTCATAAAATACATTATATTTTTAAATGATATTTAATTTTTACCCAAAAATTTAACTGTCTCAGAAAATTATGAAAAATTCACCATTAGATTATTTTGACGTCCTGAATCAAAAAATGATATTCATTTTATCTAAATAATTTTCTAAATATATGATTTTTTACTTTTAAAATAAAAACTGATATTTATCTAAAATTCAGGGGTTTTGACAAAACAACTTTCAAACCTTAATAAAAATTACATTTGCATTCATAAAAAATTATACGATCATTTATATTTAATAAAAAGTAATTTAGTAATAATATTTTATTAAAATATTATTTAGTTCAAAAATCCATTAATTCATCAAAATATATTTCTTAATTGAATTTGAATATTAACCAAAAATATTATTTATGCTTTAAAAATAATTAACAAAGTAATGTTAATAAAATGAAAGTATATTAATTATTATATACAAAAATAATGTACATAATCATAATGTTAGGGTTTTGATACATATCCATTTATTACACCAGTATAATCCCTAAGTGTAAGGTGCGCGATGGTGGGGCTTTCATGGGATCGTTTGGTGAACATGGTTTAGGTCATGATCTCGATGAGATTGAACTTCTCCCATAGGTGATTTTGTTCAAGATTTACATATTGAAGCTCGAATAGGGATTGGTCTAGAGCGAAGCCTAGTGAAACTTCCTCCTTCCCAAGATCTGACAAATGGGATTCATATTGCACAATTCTACTGGTAGAGTCCATCGAATCTTCTTTCTGAATTATTTTTTTCATTTTCATTTCTATTTATAAATAATAATTATAACATTAAAATTATTATTCTTTCCAACAGTCATATTGATCTTCAGTAATAATTGACCAATGGTCATATAATGATTGAAAACAGATAGTTACATTTCAATTTATATTTATATAGTTTTAATTAATGGGACACATTAAAACATACATTTTCAAGAAAAAAAATATTATTCAAAAGTTTGGGTTGTTACAATGTCAACTATGACCAAAGTCTAACATGCATGCCCACATCATGTCCTATAGAACCTGAATGATAAGGTCAGGCTGACTATCAGTCTGGGAGTTAAAAACCATGATAAAATGAAACTTATTCCCAATATAATCATAAAATACCTTCCATAATAACTATTTGAAGTGAGCATCATGATCAGAAATGATCATTAAGGGAACTCTATGGAGTTGGACTATCTCCTTCATGTAGAGGCATTTGAATCTCTATAATGAACTCTTCTATCAAATATATAGGAATTGTTTTGACTTGGGGAGTCATTCTATGATCACCCAGATGGAATCATGTCCCTTGAATGTATGTGGTAACCCCATCATAAAATCCATATATATCTCATCCCACTTACACTCTAGAACCTCAAGGTATTAAACTAAAACTACTAGAGCCTGGTGCTCAGCCTTCACCTACTGATAACTAAGGCATAAAGAGACAAAATGTTCAACTACCTTCTTTATCCCTATCCACCAAAACTGAAATTTTAGTTCCTTATATATCTTTGACACACATGGATGTACTGCTAAGGGATATATATGAACTCCCCCAAAACCTCATCCTACAACATCACTGGTACCATCATCCATCCTATTAAAAGAATAACATGCTCCCCACCTTCATAAAATGCATAAGGATCATGTCCATTAGATATTCGAGTATGTAGGGACTCACAGTTTATATCACAAAGTTGTGCCTCCCTAAATCACTGTTAAATAGAATAGGTAACAACCATCGACTGGAGGTGAGATGTTACATCCCCATCCAAAAAGGATAATTGTAACAAGGTCAAATACTCTTATACCTCACCCAAAAACTAAAAACAATATCTCTTACTAAGAGCATATGCTACCATATTCCCCTTTCTAGGAGTATATAAAATCTCAAAGTCATAATCCTGGAGGATCTCTAGACTTCACCAAAATATCAAGTTAAGATCCTTTTGGGATAAGATATACTTGATAATATTATGGTCAAAATAGATAATTAACCGCTCACCCATCAGGTAGTGTTTCCATATATTCAGTGCAAAGACTACTACTGTTAACTTAAGATAATGGGTCACGTTGTACTCATATGGTATCAACTGATGTGAACCATAGGAAATAACCGCTTGACTTTTCATTAGAACACAACCAAGACCAATCCATGATGCATATCAAAACACTATGTACTTGACACCATCTTTTAGAAATATCAATATTGGAGCCCTCATCAATCTTCACCTCAACTCCTGATAATCCTATTATCACCTCTATGTCCACATGAAAGGCTACCCCTTTCTGGTCAAAGTTGTCAAGGGAGATGATATCTTCGAGAAATTAGGTATGAATATACGATAGTATCCTTCCATACTAAGAAAATATTTTCACCTTCATCACACTCTTAGGTGTATCCCAAGCTAACATTTCCTTGACCTTTGTCAGGTCCACTACTACACCATCTACTAAGATAACATGTCACAAAAATTAGACCTCCTGAGTCTGGAACTGGTGCTTTGAGAGATTTATATAAATATGGTTCTCTTGGAGTATGTCCAAAACCATTATCAAGTTTCACATGTGATCCTCCTCATACATTGATTACATTAGGGTATCATCAATGTAGAACACAACAAACTGGTCTAAGAAAGGCTGAATGATATGAATCATGAGTCCCATGAACACAGATGAGGATTTCTTCATGCCAAAGGGAATCACCAAGTACTCATAGTGACTATAAATACATCAAAAATCCATCTTTGGCATATCCTTTTCCCATACTCATAACTAGTGATAGCCTAATATGAGGTTAATCTTCGATAACCATCATTCACCTCTCAAATGATCGAATAGTTCATCAATCCTTGGTAGTCGATACTTATTATTTATGGTCACCTGGTTTAGGTGATGATAATCCATAGAAAACCACAAACACCCATCTGTCTTTTTAGAGAGCAACACTTGGGATGCATAGGGTGAAACTCTGGGCCTAAAAAAACCTTCCAATATAAGTCCTCCAACTTCACACTTATCCCTCAATGTTCCATGGGATCCATCTGATATGATGTCATAGAAATCAGATCCATCTCAAGGTATAGGTCAATGCATAATTCTATCTACTGGTGGGAAGGTAATCATGGAACTTCCTCAGGAAAGAATTTTTCATGATCCACTACCGCTGTAGGAAATTGAAAATTCATAGCATCCACTAAACCAAGGGTCATGCTAGAAAACTGATGAGTGGTCGACTGCACCCTCCTATTCATGAGTTTATCCTACTTTTTCTAGGTTTCCTTTTAACCCACAAAGGAAAAAATCATCTCACCACTATAAAAACACCACATTATACACCTAAAATAGTCTATTTAGGCATAAAATTTAAATAACTAGTTCATACCAAAGATGAAATCATAAAGAATCTCTATTGCTACAAAGTGATCCCAAATGAAACTCTTACCTCCAAGGTTCAGGTCACACCATCAGAAAAAGTGTGTGATCACTGAGTTACATCCTATAGGAGTCTCGAAGTGAAAAGTTCGAGCTAAAGGCTCAACCAAAATCTTTGTCTCAAACTAGATAAGTTGAAAAAATTAATAACACTCACATGTGTCTATAAGTACTGAAACTAAGGTATTAAAGACAGAAATCATACCTCGTATCATCCCTAGAGCCTATAGTTCATAAGCCTCAACTACCTGCAGTTTCCCTTGCTGTTGTCCCCTAGATCCCTGAGCTTAGTGCAGACCACCTGGGGGTAGTGGTGGAAATAAGTCATAACATAATCCACCTCCAACTTCTCTCCTAGCTCATTTACCACATTTACTAACCTGTGAATCTACCTGATCCTATTTTTTCCTCTGCATGGGAGATCCATTCATAGTCACCTTATTAGTTGAAAAACTGTTCAAAAATTCTCGTTCTAGATTTCCCCAACCATCACAAGAGTATAATTGTATCTCCCTAGGCTTATTATATGCAACCTATGATCCATGAACCATATACCCTATAACCTATTATCACCTCCTAATATGTATCACACTTCCAATTCCCTTTGTTTTTCATCAAATCCATGTCGTCGAAGTCTCATCTCCTATGTTCCTACTATTGGCACCAACTATCTGCATCTGCTTAACCAGGAAACTCTCAAACACTAAAGCACACTATATAACCCCATCAAATATAGGAATTCATAGAGGTATCAAGATGGATCATATATCTCTACATATTCCTTTTTCAAAGTTCCAAGCCTGGAATAACTGATCATGTACCATATCCATCGAGTATTGAGAGAGTTTGGAAAACCTCGATGAATACTCAGCCACAGTCATACTGCCCTGCTGAAGCTATAGAAGTTACTAGATTCACACAACCCCCAATGTAGCTGGAGATAACTCCTCTCTGAAAAAGAGGTCAAACTCTGACCATAGAAGAGTTGCCTCATCATACATTTGGGGAAATAAGCCCCACCATCTTCCTATGATAGCATATATAAGGCTCACTACTAGGACCACCATCTGGTCTAAAAGTGTCCTAAAAATATGGAAGACTCACATCACTGCCTCAAGCTATTCCTCAGCCTTCTATGGGTTAGGCTCGCTTTAAAACTCGAGGGGTTTCTATCACTGAAACTCATGAAGTATTCTTATCTTGCACACCTCATCCACTGGTATTGCTGATACCATCTATTACTCGATATGTGGTGGTAAGACTAGTACACCACCTGGAGGAAACACCTCCTAAACAATCCCCTATATCAAATCATCATCATTGAGAAGATCATCCTCATGATCCCAAGGCTGAATCCTAACTGGAAAATGTCATGGAGGCATCCTGATATAGAAAACATGTACCATGATCAATGAGTATATCTGGATAGATAAATCAAGAAGGACATGGAAACTACAATACATTCCTATATTATGCATATACCAATGTTTTCTATAACCAATTACTATATTTACTGAGTCTAAATTCAGGTGATCCAAGTCCTCATGTATGGATACGTTGGCCACTAAACCAACACCAGAGTTCTTTTCTTGAAATCCAAACTTGAAATACTTAACATGGTTACCCAACACTAATCTCATATAATCTGATCCTAAGGTATAAATGACTACTTTAATACCACTCTTTCACAACCCATCCCAATAGGGCCCATGTTGTGACTACCCCAAGCCTGCCTCCAATTGGCAAGGGGCTAGCGACTAGCATTGAGTAAGCATATCACACACACGGGTGGACCTAGCCTAAAGTACATGTACACATGAACACATATCCAAGACCATAAAAATATAAAATGTAAAACAACCAATAACCATGCATGTATGCATCTATAATCTCACCATCAGAGTATGAAAATAAGTACTGGAAAGAAAAAGGGAAAAATACAAGTCCACCACAAAGAAAATGAATACAATTTCAACCTGTAAAGAGTGTGAGGACTACTGTCAATGAAACCATATGAGCACACATTGGTGTGACCAACTCACTAATATCTTCCTAATCCTAGTCCCTCTAGTAATCCATAAAAAGGTCGATCATCTTTATAATACATGACACATGTGGGAAAATCCCAAGCAGAGGTGAGTATAAAAATACCCAATATGAAACACCAAGATCACTAACCATATAGAATCAAGAATAATAATCATCTCATCACAGTTATATGCCAATGATATATAACAATAACATCTAGATATACTCATAGTAGACACATAATCACGAGATAACATCACAGCTAAAAATCCAACCTAGTATTTCTGCTCAAAGGTTCCACATATCGCTCATCTAGGAGAACACACTCCATGGGTCAGATAGCACTGATAATGTCCATCTGAGAGGTTGTGCCCATCGCGTCTCACTATAATATGTACACATTGAAAGTATGAAGGGATTGATACACAAAAAGTGGACCACCCTCAGAGCCATGGGGTATACCAACAACCCAATCTGGATTAACCTTCTAAGTAGTGGATCGATGCCCATGTAGTGTTGGTCACAACAATACCAAGAACCACACCTAAGGAAATGTTGATGACATAGGAACTCACTCTAGTCCCCATGAAGGGATTCTATAACTCTATCCAAGACTGAATTTCCTCATAGGGGATCACCATCTTATGAATAGGATGTGACTTCATATTAAACCCTCGGGGAAAGAACCAAGGGAATGTAACCTAATGAATCTTGTCCATGATGAAGAGGAAAAGGGATCCAAGCTATCTTTTAAGGGGTACACAACTTGTATAGTTATTACATGGCATGTCCCTTTGTCACCGGGTCCTACTCATGTATCACTGCCCATGCACGTGTCCATGTCCGAGTATACGGTGTGTCCAAGCCCGTGTACTTCTGGCCATGTCCATGTATGGTTGGTCATGTTTGTGTACCCACTAAGGTACACACCTAGACTCTAGGTTGAGTCACATGCTATGTGATAGGGTTCACATACCATGTGGTATTTAACTTTTTATAGAAACCCTAGCACTGCACGGGGGGGAGGGGTCTCACATGGCGTGTAATTCCAGAATAAATGTTGTGTAATACAAGATTTCATAGAACTATAAGTTATTCCTCTACATAAAATCATGCATCCATAACCTATGTTTCCACACAAATCTCACCAGTGTATTGTAGATTTGGGTTAACCAATCTCAATAATCACTGTAGATCCAATTTTCATCCATCCTGATTGCTCAGGAATCACCCCATATATTTTTCATCATCGTACACTCTAAAACCTACACATGCAAATCTATGATCCAGTCTCAATACATCATCACCATCATTACAGCTCGATCTCATTTTCAATTTGAATCTAGATCTACGATAACAATCCATTTCACTAAGAAATGTGTTTTCAATGATTGTTTATCTGGTATTTTGTTGAACCACCGGTCAAAAAAAACCTCGATGATGAATGCACAGGGAAATATGTGAGAAAACCAAGAAAACCATAAAGATGAATGATCCTCAGCCACGTTTAGGTTGGCCTCAATCCATTTCCATTAGAATGATGAATTAGGATCCAAAATAAAATAAACAATTTTTCCCAATAATCCCCAAAAAAATAAGCCCGCACCTGCAATACAATCGAATTATGAATCAATCAATTGGTGGAATGATTAATGTTCACAACAGGATAATAAACTGGGGATAAATCCAAATAATAAAAATATTTTACCTCATGGTGGATTGATCATTGATGAATAAATAATATGTTTCATTTTCATTGGTGAGATCCTTGAATTTTTTTTGCATAGACGATCCTCGATCTGTAATCTTCACTCACTAAGGATCTTTATCCAACTCACTCTCTCAATTTGCAGGGTTATGCAACCAACCCTACAAATTATCCATAATTGAATATTTATAAAAATTGATTAGTTCACTATGTCATGTTAAATAAAATAAATAATTTTTTTATCTATTTTATTTATTCACTCATGATTTCACTTTATGGAAACATCTGATGTGGATAAAGTTTATATCATGGATAGGGTC
The DNA here is from genome assembly GCA_963277665.1 of Viscum album. Taxonomy (NCBI): domain Eukaryota; kingdom Viridiplantae; phylum Streptophyta; class Magnoliopsida; order Santalales; family Viscaceae; genus Viscum; species Viscum album. The sequence goes on along the minus strand of OY728120.1, from coordinate 1,526,497,010 downwards.
AGGCCATCACTTTGAACTCAACAGCAACCTCAAATTTATTATCTAAGACTCTGTTTATGAATTATTCACTTTTTCAGTAAAACTACTCCTGCATTATATTTAATATATTTAATATATTTAAAAAATTAATTTCGGGCACACCAGGCCTTGGGATCTCATTCTATCTCAACTCCTAGCTCCAAGAATAATCCATTTTAATATTACAAAGTAATAAATGGAAAAATTAGGTTTGTTACATAATATCTTATGTTCTTCTCTCTAGAATTATTGTAATGTTTTGGGCATTGGTATATTTCCTTCCATTCTATGCATTTTTAATTTTTCTTCCCTCCTTCACTCGATTGCATGCATAGGCCACTTAGGTTCTCTCTGCTACTTGTGATATTGAGTAGTGGGTTGATCTGAGGGTTATTAGAGATTACTAACCACCAGGATATGTGAGATTATATATTATAGTGATTATTTCATCCCTTTAATTACTATGGAACTTATGGGTGAGGGTGATCAATCAAGGTTTGTACTGACCAGAGAGTGTGGAAGAGTAAATTAGAATTATAATTTATCATGTAGGAAAGTGGATATCTAAGGTTAAGACACTATTTTCAAAATTGATTCTAAAACCAATTCAATTTCATATTCAACCTAATCAATCACTTTTTTTACACACACATAAAACCCCATAATAAAAGGAAAGAGAACTCAAAAAACTCTATTATTTGGAGAAAATATAATTCACACTTCTACTATGTTAAGATTAGGTTATTAAATTAGTTTTTTTGAGATCCCCACAAAAGACCTCTCATCAAACTGGAACTATTTTCAGGGAGGCTAGTGATGTGTTCTTATTTTTTTATTTAAAATTATTTCAACACATGGACATATCTAGTTCAAATAATATAATTGGTTTTGATCTAGTGGTTGAAAAAACTATGCTAGAAAGACTCAAAACTTTATAAATCACTAAATAAGAGTTAATATAGTTTTCTATTATTCCCTTGAAAACATCCCAAACCTCCTCCACTTCATCCACTAAAGTCACTTTAGGTAGTGGAAACATGGATAAAATTATAGATTAACTAAATAGGATGTATAGAGTTATTTTCACCTAATTTTAACAATAATAATAAACTTCACCACCCAAATAATAAACATGATTTTGAGATTAAAACTAGAATGATTGGTTTACTACCTAAATTAAATGGTTTTTCAGGAGAATATCTGAATTGAAACTTTAGATAATTATGAGAAGACTTCAATATGTTCAGATCCAGAAGTGCCACTAAATCTTAGATTGGTTATAAGGACTTTCCTTTTTCTCTTGAAGGATCATCCAAATAATGGGTTTTCATATTACAACATATGAGAGTCACTACATGCTATTAGTTGTAGAAGGATTTCTACTAGAAATTATTTTTATGATCATGAAGTACCTAGTCGAGTAAGAAGATATATGGAATAAAAAAGAAAGTTGAGAAACTCATTGCAAGTTTTGGGAGATATTCAAGTGGATAAAAAAATCCTACCCATACAAGACCCATGATGATAACCATTTCTTAGTATTATTTTATCAATGATTGATGGAAAATGACCAGAACCGACTAGATGCTTCTTCAGGAGGATCGCTGATAGAAAAATTTCCTACTGAAGTTAGAGAACTGGTTGATAATATTTCCAATATTTCCAAAAAATTGGTATAATAACTACTATAAGAGGAGTGTATGAGGTAAAAAGTACCAACCTGACTTTACTTGAAAATTAAATTGAAGAACTAACTCATCTTTTGAGATAATTAGCATTGAACAAGGTTTAGGAAACTACACCTTCTTGAGTTTACCAACTTTTTCATTATTTGGAGCATTACACTGATATTTTCCCGCATGTGGAAGAGGGTTGTGATACCATGTACCATAGATGGTACCAACATAAACTAGAAATAAATCAAGGGTTTCGATAGTATTTCAATACTTAGTTTTGAGATAGAAACCATTTATATCAAATGCAACCTTTCTAGTAAGGTTATTAACAATCCTTTCAGTCACCACCCTTCCAAATGAATGATTCTCAACCTTATACATGTTAACCATAAGATAAATATAAGGAATATTTCATGAAATATCTATTAAAACAACTTATGGAGTCTCAAATAAATCAATAAAATACCCTTGACACTCATGGTTTGGAGTTGAAGGAGTTAAATGGACGGTTTGAGAAAATCATCTCCACCCTCAACAATTCGGTAAACAGAAATTTAGGTACATATCTTATCTAGTCAATTCCTAACCCCAAGGGAAATGATAGTTCTATTTCATTAAAGAGCAATAAAGAGAGAGAAAATAGTGAAGAACCAACCATGGAGACTGGAATTGTAAGTGTAAATCCCAATGAACATGAATCATTCATCTCTAAAAAATAACCTAAAGAGAAGATCCCTATAGAGATAAACCCATCGAAGAAAGACAAGGGAAATGTAAAAATAGAGGAATCAAATCATCCCTAACCTCCCTTCCCTACAAGGATAAAACTACCCAAGAGAATCGATGAATAAGCATTACAACAAGATATCTTTGAGATATTCAAAAGAGTGTAGATCAAATTCCATTTACTGGAACCCATCCAAAAAATCCCAATCTATTCCAAATATCTTAAAGAAATATTAATAATAAACCGAAAAGTACAAGGACATAAAGATATAAGTTTAGGAATAAATATTTACACCATTATAGCCCTACAATTACTTAGGAAATTCCAAGTCCCGAGTACTTTCACTATCCCTTACACCGTAGGATAACTTAGTTTTTCAAATGCATTGTATCACTTGGGAGAATCAATCAATGTAACCCCCTATTTAGTTTATTCTTCCCTGTAGATAGGAGAGATCATACCCATGAGATTTGTTATACAATTGGATTACTGAACCGCCACCTACCCAGTTGATGTTTTTTAGGATATTATGGTAAGGGGACAGTGATCGTTGTTCCTTGCGGATTTCAACATTCTAAACATGGAAGAAGAGAGATGTAAAGTTCACTTAATTATCATTCTAGGTAGGATATTTCATAGACTTCCAAAAAAATAATAAATATTAATGAATGAACCTTTTCCATATATTTTTGAGAACATATAGTGAACTTTAGTATTTTATACTCAATAAATTATCCCCATGATGAACAATATTTTTTTATATTGAACCATTTTGAATTGCCTTGTTGTTATAAAGAAGAAATTGAAACATTTGATGACATGATTTGACTAGTAGAATCCCTTGATTCACCTAGTTTCTCTGATGATTCTATTTTTAAAATTGAACTTAATATGGAATCAGTTTTGTGTTTTTATTAGTTTTAATTTGTTGGTGAGGAATATTTTAATGATTTACTCAAAATAGCCACTGATAATTCTTTCTTACAAGTTCAGGTTGTAAAAATGGAAAGAAATAAGTTAAAATCATTATTAGAATACCCCCTGACCTTAAACTAAAATTGATTCTTTCAATCATGAAATATGTTTTCCTTAATGAAAATGATAAATTGTATGTCATAATCTCAAACCAATTAGAACCTAATCAAGAAAATAAAATTCTTAAAATACTAAAATGATAATCTAGGGAAATAGTATGATCATTGGGAGATGTTCTGAGGATTATACCTATAACTTATGTCCACTATATACTCTTAGAAACTAAATCTAATCTAATGAGACTGCATAAAATAAGGCTCTAATCGACCCTCATGGAAGTTATAAAAAAATAATTCAAAATACTTCTAGAAGTTAGAATTATATATCATATTTTGAAATCCCAATGGGTGATCCCCTTTTAGATATCCCCCAAAAAGACCTGATTCGCCATTGTGTAAAATGGGGATAATGAGTTAGTTCCCATTAGGGTTCAGAATAGAAGGATGGTCTGTATTGACAGTAGAAAATTAAATCATGTGACCTGAAAAGATAACTTCCTCATTCCCTTTGTAGAAAAAATGTTAGAGAGGCTAGATGGGAAGGGTAACTACTATATCCTTGATGGGTTTTCTAAACATTTTTAGGTTCTAATAGCTCTAGAAAACTAGGAAAAGACCACATTCACATGTCCCTTAAGTATGTTTTCTTATCGAAGGATTCCCTTTTGATTATACAATGCCACATGTAAATTTCAATATTGCATGGTAATTATATTTTCATATTTGACTGAGAGATTCTTGGAGGCATTCCTTGATTATTTTACAATTTATGTAACACATTTTCAAAGTTTTATTGAAAGTATGATTTTTTTTTAAATAAATACATTGATAAAAAATTCGTTTTGAACTTTGAAAAATGTCATTTCATGGTGGAGAGAGGAAATTTTTTTAAGAAAAATTATTTACAAATATGAGATTGAAGTGGATAAATCCATTGTTGAAATTATTTATGCACTGTCTTACCCCACCACTGTGAAACATATCCAGTCATTTTTAGGTCATTATAGATTTTATAGTAGATTTATTAAATACTTTAGTAAAATTACTCTACCCTTGAACAATTTTCTCAAAAAGGAGACTAATTTTGTGTTTGAGGACTCCTGAAGGACAAATTTTGAAAGGTTAAAAGAAATATTGACCACAAATCCTATAATCTACCCACCTAAGTGGAATGAACCCTCACTACTAAAAAACAGATCTTTAACAACACTGAATTTATCAGCGCTAGAAAAAAGCACTAATAATGGTGACATTTATCAACGCTTTATTTTTAGCGCAGATAAAGGTCCCGAATAAAATGAAATAATTAAAAAAATATTAACATTTTTATTAATTAAATAATTATTGATAAAATGATTAAATTTAATATACATGTATATTAATTATAAATATTAATAAATTGTATATATTAAACATATAGATATGTAAAATGAATAAAATGAACTAATTAAACAAATAAAAATTAAAAATAAGTAAATTAAGAAAAAAAACTAAACATTTTATTAATTAAATAATTATTGATTAAAATGAAAAAAAATTAAAAAAAATAAAAATGAATAAATTACAAAATTATTTAAAAAATTATTAATGAAACACTTATTAATAAAAATGAATAAGTTGAATATATATATATATTAATTATAAATAGTAATAAATAATATATATTAAATATAAATATAGAAAATGAATAAAATGTAATAATTAAAAACATATTAATCTATTATTTATTTTCAATGAGTTTTATACAAGGTTATTCATTAATACATTTAATATAGAAATATATTCATATATATATATATATATATATATATATTTCTATATATATATATATATATATTTCTATATATATATATCAATATATATAATATTTCTTAAAATATGATTTATATAATAAAAAATATTTATTCTTACATTAAATAAATCATATATTTAGTGAAAATGGTTTATAATTAAAAATTAATATTAATTAAAAATACCGACTCATTGCATCGAGTAATGGACCTAATTGAATGTTTGATTTTTCAATTTAACATATATCAAACATGTGTTACATTTATTTCACATACATATACAAAATTAATGCATTTTTATATACAACGCACATACGCACAAATATTTATGCAATTAATGAAATATTATATAGAAACTCATACACCTAACATTTATGCAATTTATTCAAATTTTTGTATTCATTTTATAATTTCATTATAACATGATAAAATTAATATATTATGTTTTTAATCATTAATTTTTATTTATTTATTTTTAATATTATTATAGTTAGGTATTATTTATTCTTTTTTAAATATTTTTTTTGTTTTCTTAATTTAATCATTTATTATTTATTATAAATTTTTATTTACTATGTTTTAGTATTTTCAATATGTATTCATCTTTACATCAATATATATTCATATTTTTTTTAATAATTTATATTTAATTAATAAAACCTATCCATTTTTTGTTATTCAATTTCACTCATTTTTATGATTCATGCATTTAAGATTATATATTCATTAATAATGTTAAAAATATATTTGTAAAAAAATATATTTATAAATTTATATTTACTATATTTATAAATTTATATTTTTATAATTATAAATAAATAAATATTTTTTAAAAAATATTTACATAATTATAAATAAATAATTATATAAATTTATATAATTATAAAATTATAATTAATTTATTTCAATAATGAAAGTATTTACTATATTTATATTTATATATATATATATATATAATTATATAAATATGTATAATGATATAAATATAAAAATATTATTTTTTAAAGTATTTATATATTTATAAATTAATAATTATATGTTTAAATTATTGTAAAATTATAATAAATATATTTAAATAATGAATATATTTACTATATTTATATTTTTATTTATATTTATATTTATATTTATTTATTAAATATATATATATAATTATATAAATATATATAAGGATATAAATATATTTATAATTATAAAATTATTATAAATATACTTAAATAAGTAATATATTTAGTGTATTTATATTTATATATATTTATTAAATTTATATATAATTATATAAATATATATATAATTATATAAATATATAAATAATTATATAAATATATTTATAAATGTATATTTACTAAATTTATAAAATTACATATTTATAATTATAAATAAAAAATATAATTTTTTAAAAGGGTATTTATGTAATTATAAGTAAATAATTATATATATAAATAATTATAAACTTATAATAAATAAATATTTAATTATATAATTATATTTATGATTTTTTTTATATAATTATAATTATAAATCCTTTATCAGCGTTATAGTTTTAGCACTGATAAAGATGCCTTTTATCAGTGCTTCTTTAGTGCTGATAAAGATGGAGCTTTATCAGCGCATTTTTGGAAGCACTAATAAAGTTCTCCCTGATCTGTTTAAAAGAACCCTAACCGTGACTGATTCAATCGTGATTCTCAAGCTCTCTTGAAAATATCCTACTGTCGGTACTCCTCCTCTATGTTATGTCAGAAGAATCAAGGCTAGAATCCAAGGTATGTTATTTTTTCCTCCTCTCTCATTGATTTCTTGTTTGGGTTATGCGGTTTGCATTATTACAATGTTATCAACCATAACAAACCCTAATTATCTTCTCCCATAACTCTAGTCTTGATTGGTCCCTCTCATTCTTTCTCATTGTTGTCATTTTTATCGCCTCCTTCACTCATAGATCTTGCCATTATTAGCGTTATCGCTAGTAATATCAGTAATGTCTGCATTGCTCCAACGAATATTCCCTCTAATCATTCCCCTTAAGCTACATGGTCACTGCATATCATATATATCATGTTGGAAAATAATGGTTCTTTTAGTGATGGAAAATGGAAATGGGTTGTGTTCTTCATAGATAGTTTTGGGGATTCGTTCTTTCTATCATTACAGTCTTTGTGGCTTCCCATAGAGCAAGATCTTCTGTTATAGAGTAACTAAAGGATGTTAGGTTCAGAATATTATTATTCATTGATAAGGGAGTCATACCATAAATTTATATAATTGAATATTCATTTTTTCAAACATATTCCTATCACAAACTACAACCAATTTTCCAATTACCTACTTAATATGCAGTTCAATGGTATTTATTAGAATCATTTGAGTTTCGCCAAAAATATTATAAAAAAATATATATTCATACATTCTATTTTTAGTTAAAAGGACCAAGGTATCCATGTATATTTTACATGACTTTAGGTATCTCCATGATGTCTGTTAGTGATACAAGAGTCCTAACTCCCTCAAACTACACTATTATAGGCCACCGTGATTTGTATTTCACATGTTTCTTACTTTTTTTAAAATAAAACTACATTGATAGGTATATTTATTTATATACATATGTTAATATTATATTCATTTCAATTTAATGTAATGTTCTTAATGAAAATTTTGTTCAAATAATATTGATTTTCACCTTATATTATTTGATTTAATGGTATTTTTGTAGCACCCTGAGATTTTGTGAAATATTTTTTTCAAATTAATTTAATCTTTTTTATATTTTCATTTCACACAACACTAAAAATAGTTTATTTTATATTAAATCACTATGTTTGGATTGAGTTATACGCAACACCAAGTTAATTGTGAACTAAATGAAACATAAATTTCATATTTCTCTACACAGAATATCGAGGTTATCTAGCATTACACACAACAATAACTTTTCTCAATGGCTTGTGTAACATGCAAGACCAAGTTTTTCCAAACAATAATATATTATTATTTAATATAATAAGATATAACCTAGATATTAAATTTGAGATTATGAATAGTATTAACTAAATTAGTAAAATATATGATTTACATATATATAATATGAATTAATAGGTTACTAATTAATTAGAAATGAAAATATAAGAACCACTTCAATATAAAGGATATATTTTTATTTTTATCCCCCCAAATGTGTTTTGTCTTAATAAATTAAATTAATTAAAATTATCGAGTGATATTAATGTAATATATATATTATAAATTCCATAATTTTTTTTGGTATTCATCCAATAGATTTTATAGACATAAGATAAGAACAAACTCAATTTTATTCTTAAAAATGTATATTTTTATAAAGGGAGTTTTGCCGACTTTTAATGGAGAGCCCATTTGAAATAAATTTTTTTAACTTTTATAGAATTAATATTTAAAAATAAACTTCTTATTTTAAATTAAAACAAAAAAAATTATGTTAGGATAAATTTTTGGTATTTTTCTGTAAGGTTTCATTTTTTAATGAACAGATAAAAATATTGAATTTTAATTCAAAACTGCTTTTTTGTATGATTTTTTATAAGGTTAAATTATATTTTTAATTGATTTTAATGTTTAATTATATAAAATTTTTATCAATTTAACCAATTTAGGTAATTTTAATAAATTTTAAAATGAAATTGGTTATAAAAACCTAGAAAAAGTTTGAACTTTTTTACTTAAAAATCCGCTTTGTCATCCTGTCTACGGATTAATTTTAAATTAATTTCTGCCACTTATGTGATGGGAATTTTAAAAAATAGATTCAATATTTGTAATTATAATAATTTATATTTTCTAATAAGGTCAACTTAATTTTTTACCAAAAATATTAGTGAATGCAATTAAAATTAATTATAGTGATTAAGGTAAAATTGAGCTTAACAAGGAAATAAACCTTAAAATTAAGGGCCTATATGAACTATCCACTTTTACAACACCCATTTTATGGAAATATTTAGTCCATAAACCTTACATTATTGATTTTTTTTTGTTTTTTATGACTTTTTTTAGGTAAAAACGTGGGTACACATAACTTGTTTTAAAAAATGCCAAGTGTGTCCTTTCCCTTCCCTATAAAAGGCCACCACCTCTCCCACTTCCTCACACCTCTAAAAACACTTAGTTTTGAGAAATATAATACCAATAAACTTAAAAAAAATACCTCCATTACTCCTTTAATCCTACCTTTTGTCATAAATCCTTCCAAGGAATCCCTTTGGTGCAAACCAAAATGAGCTACCCAATTAAGAGGTGACACCCTCCCTCAAACTCCTTTCTTTTATTTCCATTATCCACTCCCTAAAATATTCTTATTCTGTGATTATATAAAAAAATTATCCTAAATATACAAGTATTTTTTTTATTCTAAATTTTCTACCAATAATTACACACACTTCCATCTAATGGGTAACAAACATACTGTTTACATGTACGACAAACTACCGTCTCATGAAACAATGACTGTTCATTTTTTCCTTTATAGCCTATCATGTTGGATATTATGGTGTAAACTATATTTATATATGATATATAATATATTTATAATGTCTTTATGATTCTTTAATTTTTATTTATAACATATCCTTATGATTTCAATTTTGTGCAAATATGAATTTTTTTTTGAGGAAGTGTGGACTACCGCCCCCTCAAAGCAATGCAATTCATCCACACACTACATGGAATGTATTAAGGATATGTTTAGTAAAAATATATGATATATATGACATAATAATTAAACTATAATGATATTATATACATATATACATATACATATATGTCATTTACTTTCTTTCTTTCAACACATCAATAAAATGGAAACAACTTTCATGCATACGTACGACCTACTATCTCCATGAACAGTATATTCCATTTCATACTTATATATTTTATAGATTATTATAATAAAAATATAATAAATATTAATGATATTTATATAATGTTTTAAATTCTGGAAATTAAGATATAAGTATAAGGACCAAAGATATAACAAATTAAGACACAACTGAAAAACAAAGCGAATAATACCTGAAGCGTAACCTTAACATGGATTTCTCAACAAGTGGGTAATATAAAGTCATAATAAAACCTTATATGGTATTATATATAATAATATGTTTTTTTAAAATATGTATAATAAACTTACATTTACTATACAGGAGCTTTGAACGAGTACGACAAGAGTCAAGACATAAGGTAATGGAATTTAATCTCACTTTTTAATTCCATGTGATACATGTTTTATTCACAACCCATTCCTTTTGTGTGGTGTGTATAATTCCCATGGATGTTTTATATGATTATTATAATTAAAATTGTGGTTATTTACATGCCCATTTTATGATATTTCCTTTTATGTGGTTTATGTTTCAAAAGTTATCAAATCTGTAAAGTAATTTTTTCTTAATTTTCTTTCTTTGAGACGCAAGCCATGTAATGCACCTATATTTTTCCATGAGATATATATACTTTATTTGAAATGTTATACCATGAATATAATTATTTTTATGATATTTTAATCTTCATATAATTTCATTTTCATAAATATGGATTATGGTTCAAAGTTACGAAGTGGTAAGAGTTTATTAAAACAATCTCATCGCTTTTTGTGATTGTTTATGTTTATGCTTCCTTTGATGAAATCTTATGATCCATCTCACAAGAACTATAATGAATTTTCTTACCCTCTGTATATTCATGTTATATCCATGTAATGGGAAAAAATTCCACTCTTTGGTATATAATATTATTAAGAAAGTTTTTAAAAAAAATCCCAACTTTACCCTCTCTTCAGTCAAAAATTTGCATTCCTTCAAAACCATGTTTTCTAAAAAGGGTTTCCAAGAAAATTATAATATTATCCTATAATATTTAAAATACATTTTTACCTTTTTTTTCTTTTACAAAAGTTTTCAAGGGAATAGTCTTGTCATTTTCCAAACAAGGAATTTTTATAACCTTTTTACCGTGAAAAAGGAATGTTCTTTTTACCCCATACTGTATGTATGGATTTACCCACTGTCAATTTTGTGAAGCTTAATTTTCATGTTTAAAAGGTTAATTTTTAAGCATATTATTTTAAAATTAATTTTTAAGGAAATGGTTTTCAAATAATTTTCAATATTTCTTTATAAATTTTCAAATTATTTTTCAAGGAAAGTGTTCTTCAAAAGGTTTTTAATATTATTTTATAATTTTTCAATGAAAATGGTTTTCAAAACATTTTCAAGTTACTTTTATAATTTTTCAGGTAAAATGGTTTTCAAAACATTTTCAAGATATTTTTATAATTTTCAGGGAAAATAGTTTTCAAAAGTTTTTAATATCTCTATATTTGTTTATAAAGAAAAAGGTTTACAAAATATTTTAAAATATTTATTTATAAGTTTTAAATTTTATTTTAAATAAAATGGTTTTCAAAAGGTTTTATGTTTTAAAGATACTTTTTCAAAGAGAAAAGGATATTTCCCTCAAGAAATTTTTTCAAAATATCCTTCAAATGTTTTTCTATGTAAGATGAAATCTGTTGATGTTAATCATAACATAATAGGAAAGGATACAAAGTTTCCATTCATATTCTTTAGTTAATAGTTTATGTTTTTATGGAATGATTCTTATGAAACTCATTTATATTCCACAAGTTTTATGCTTTTGAAAATCGCTTCGCTTAATGGGTTAATATTTGATGAAATGATTATTAAACCTATATCATTTCCATAGGTTATGATGTGATGAAATGTTAATGATAACCATTTAATTTCATTTTATTATGATATTATTTTTATAAAACCCAACTATTTTTATGGGTCATGATATGATTAAAGTTTTATTATCTTGTGGTGCATGTATGAATGATTTTATTATGAGATAGGTTGGACCAATATATTTGTACAATGAATTGGGTAAATATTTATATATCATTATAAAATTATGGGAATCAAGTCAATGGGCTTGATCCACTATGGGAATATGTGGAAACCTGATCCCTTACAAGGAAAGGGCTGTAACTGGGGATAGTGGTGTGTCCTGACCAGTAGGTGTAGTCACCATAAAGATAGAAGATGAAGAAAACCGATCCACTATGGGAAGATGGGGAAACCGGGTCCACTATGGTAATATGAGGAAACTCAATCCCTTACAATAAAGGATTATGAGTGGGGATGGTGGAGTGTCCCGCTCAGTAGGCGCAGTTCCCATGAAGTGCCTGGATAAGTTCTAGCAATGTGTCTTGACTTATATAAAATTATATCACTTGTTTATGCATGCCATAATTCCATGTCTTATTCATAGGTTATGATTTCATGGCTTATGTTTTTTATTTATATTTGATTCATGTCTTATGAACTTCCAAGATCTAGGCAATTATTCATGTTTATGATCTTTGATTTTCAAGTTATGATCTTCTAGTTTTATGATCATGTTATCATACCCATATGCACATGTTTATGCTTAAATGTATCCCTTATTTACCCTTACTGGGAATTTGATATCACCCCTTTTTATGTTTCCTTCCACCGTTTATGAAGATATGTATTAAGTATGATGTGTCTAAGAAGGGTTCTAGTCATGAAGAAACTAGTGGGAGATAATGTATCTCTCTAATGTACTATTTTTTGTGTTTCCATGTTTCCAAAATCACTAAAATAATACAATATTTGGGCATCTATTTTTATAATGTTTTAAGTATTAAAAAAATTGATATAATGTCTATGTACATTAATACTGGGTTGTTATAGTTGGTATCAGAGTAAAGGTTTAGTTAACCTTTGGAAAGTAGGATGAAAAAACTTTAGTGAGATCCCTAGGAATACTTATAAGGATATGTATGGGGATGTCTCTAAGGATAAATATAAGGATTAGTTAATGTTTAGGAAGATTTCTTGAAATTTTGGTAAAGGATAGAGTGAGTGGTTTCCAAGTAATACACCCCTGTCTGGATACTATAAGTGGATGTGGATCTAGAAAAAATGTACCTAGGGATAAAAACTCTAACAAGATGTCATGAGCCTAACTCGGGGTAATCTGGTATATAACAAAAGGCCTTCCTACACACCTAGTTTGACACTCCCGATGGATATGATTTGGAAATTCACAAACTCTTCACAAACCATCATGAAGAATTTAAATGGATGTTGTCTATCAATAACAAATGATAAACCTAATGTGTCATATTTTAAGAAATGTGTCATAATTTAGACATCCAATAAGTGATTTTTCATGATTATGTGGCCTTAATCTATGATAAGTGTTTCTCACATTATGCTTTCTAGTTTCAGTCAATAGAGGGAACCAGAAGGAATTGGATTGACATTGAATGTGATGGAAAATCTATTGATGAGTAGTCAAATGGGATGATAATTTGATTGTAGGATGTAGTGATCATACCAAATCAGTTTTCAAGGAACATGATCAACAATGTGTACCTTAACCCACTCTCTAAATCATCAAAGAAGATAAGGAATGATTTCACAAAGAATTAGAGTAATAGAGTACATGGAAGAAAGAATATTTTATTTCCTTTGTGTCAAGAATGTGTAAATGATCACCTAAGTGAATATCTTATATAAATAAGAAGGTTTTTTACTATGGAAAATAAGGACACAAAGAAAGTAACTAAAAAGGAAAAATGAAGGGTCTGGATAAGGAAATGGATGGGAATATTGTAATCCCTAAGACATCATAAAAGGTAAAATTATTTAAGTGTGGAATGAATGGTCATTATGCAAATCAATGTCCCAAGTGGAAAGCTCCCAAAGAAAATTAGAAAGTTGGTATGAGTAATGGTTGTATTGATGATGATGATGAGACTACAAATAAAATTTGAAAGGAAAGAGATGTTAAGAAATAGTATGAGGTATCCTTCTTAGGGATTATGGATGAAGTGGAATAATTGAAGTTTTTATGTATTCGGATTCAAGAATTATGTAGTATGAATTATGAAATATTCAAGGATTGTTTAGTTTATGTTTTTTTCTAAGGATTTATAATATTATGTTGGATGTTTCCAATGGATTGGAAAATTGATTTAATGTCAAGGTGATATTTTGACTAAGGGATGATAACCCTTAATATGTTCTTCATGTTGAGAAAATGTTTTTTGGATAAAGATATATAGGATATGAATAAGTAAATTGGATAGTACTGATTACCTTGTAACTAAGTAAGGACTTGTTGACATGTGTTTTATGCTATCATTGACGAAGTTTACAAAATTTTTGGATTCAAGGAATAGATCCAATATACTTTGGAATAAGGAAAAATGCATGTTTTTAATAAGTATTTATGTTAATTCAATTCATTACCATTTTTAAGAGAATAGTTTATGAAGGAATTCACATGTTTGGAATGTAACAAATGAGAGTTACTTTTTGATATATGGGGGATTAATGTTGAGATGATTTTTGACCTTCTTTATACAGTTTTAAATTTTAATCTTTTAGAAGGGTTATAAGGTTAACCATTCATGAGAATTTTAAGTTAAAACTTGGAGGAAGTTTTTAGGTATTGATATTTTATTGAAAAACTTGGTTAAAAGGATATTTAGTGATTAACCATATTTCAAGGATGTCCATTATATTTATTTTGGAAATTATATTAGTAGGGTTTTATAAAAGGAAATCAAGTGTGTTGGTGACAAACATTCAAGTTTGGAAAGGCCGCAGGTCTTGAACCCGTGACCGACATATGATAAGGGTTTCATGGATACCACTAGCCTACGTGATGTCCTGGTTAATGTATAATTATTTTTTGATGAATAAATATTTATGATGAAACAATAGTTTTACTTTTTATGTTTAGATATAATGTATTAACCATATTGATTTTTAATAACATTTAGAGACAAATAGTTATACTTTTCATTCTTTTATGGGCCTTAAGATCTCTTAAAAGTGTATTTTAGTACTTTAGGCATCGAAGTTAATTTCTTGACGTCCATTTCTTGAAGTAATGTATGAATTAGAAATTTATAAAATTACAAACAAATAATTAAATTTTATTTATAAAAATATATAAAGTAGGCATATTTCCTTATATTCTTTCTCAATAAAAGAATTACTCAATGATGGGATAATGGTAAAAAAATGGGTTTTCCTAATACCTTAATTTTTTTAAATCTATGGCCGTGTAAATCATCATAGGTTTTTGACTTTGAGGCCCTCAAATTTTCTTTTATCATTTAATTATTTTTGATTGATGACCTCAATAACTCCCTATAAATATTTACTCTTTTCTTCCATGTCCAATATTCACTCCCAACCTATCTTCTCTTATGAGAAAACCTAGTTATATGTTACTTTGGGTAATCATTATGGTTCTAACATTCATTTTTTGGGAAGTTTTAGTATTCCTTTTTACGATGTGGGTTCTATGAATGAAACTCCCAATTATTAAACCTTTGAAAACCCAAGAGAATTTCGAGAGAGAAATTCATTTTAATGGGGGTAGAATGTAACACCCTGATATTTTCTGAAATATTTTTTTCAAATTAATTTAATATTTTTGATACTTTTCATTTAATGAAACACTAAAAATAGTTTATTTTATATTAAAGAACTATGTTTGGCTTGAATTATACACAACAAAAAATTAATCATGCACTACATGCAATATAAATTTCATCTTCCTCTATATGGAACACTTGTAATGGCTGAGACCCTCATGATCAATCCCTTTGCCAAATTTCTGGATCCTAAGGGTGGCGTCTCGGGGGTAGGTCGTCATTTAGGTGTGCGACAGATCGGTGCGACCGAACGGTGCGACCAATCGATGTGCCACTGACCGGTGCGACCGATCGGTGTGACACGATCGGTGTGACATGATTGGCGTGTCACCGATCGATACGTCGCTAATCGGTGCGATCGATCGGTGCATCTCTGATCGGTGCGACCGATCGGTGCATCGCTGATCGGTGCGTCGTCGATCGGTGCGACCGATCGGTGTGTCGCTGATCGGTGCGACTGATCGGTGTGTCGCCGATCACTGGGATCGATCGGTGTGTCGCCGATCGGTGTGACCGATCAGTGTGTTGCCGATCGGTGCGACCTATCGGTGTGTCGCTGATCGGTGTGACCGATCGGTGTGTCGTTGATCGGTGAAACGCACCGACCGATTGGTGTGTCACCGATCAGTGTGACTGATCGGTGTGTCATCGATTGGTGCGACACGATCGGTGTTACACAGCCTTGTCGAGTTTTTCTTCTAAAGTTTTTCCCGTAACACTACTTTTAACCTTTTTGAGGTGGTTCAAGGCCGTTTTAAGCCTCATAATCAATGTTTAAATTCCTAAGAGTGGGGTGACCCTCAACGGACCCGACTGTGTGTCTGCGTGACTTTCCCCACTGTTTATATAAAATCCTTTAATATCATAGCCGTTATCACCCTTTTTCCGGATGAAAATTATTAAATAACAATTAATTTAGTCGTGTGTAACCACTCAACCACGTGGGGAAACAATCCAACTTTAAAGCCGTTCAAATTTCCATATCCCATAACAACCGAATCTCATCCTTATATTGCATGGGAATTCCTACTTCTTCTTTCTCTTGGCTAGTATTCTTTTCTTCCTTGTGCGTTTGGAGTTCCCCTTCCCGAGGAAAGTGGGGTGCCTGTTCCGAAGCCTTTATTCTCATCCTTGGAGTCCCCGACGTTCCTCCCCTGCAAGTCGTGCATCCCTAGTTCATGGCACGTGGAGAAGAACTTCGATCCTTGATCAACCAAGTAGGGATTTTCTTCCTTCGTCTCTCCTTACTGTGTATCATGTGGGGTGGGTGCGCTACTATTTCTGTGGGAATGGATGAAACCAAACCTTAACAAAGATAATAAATAGACTGCTAAAGATTGATGGGGTGTGTTTGACAATTCTGTTGTACTCTTTTTATAATTGTTATATGTTGTGAACTGTATGGGCTTATGCTCACTCAAAATCATGGTCGTTGGTGGTCTTTCCTTGAGCACTAATGAACCCCTGTCTTCTGTGATGATTGAATGATTGTAACATGGAAATTGGTTAATCACGTAAAATAAGTGGATTAAATGAATTCCAGTTAACATAAATCCTTGTGTGGTCCCCCCGGTTAACCAACAAAAATAAGAACCTAATGAATGATGTGCTTGAATCTGGAAGTTTCCCTACCCTATTTGGTAGTGGGTGTGTTTTCCTGCTAGATGCTTATGAGGTGACGTGGATGAGGATGGGATCCTCTATTGTGGCATGGTTGTTGGATGTGAATCTGAAGTTCTGTGGGGCTGTATCTCGAGGCTTGGTTTGGTTCCAATACCTTGAGGGATCTCACTGATCCCTTTGTTGTTGTGACTTCACAAGAGAACCGAGTGTAAATGCTTAAATTGTCGTGTGGGTGTTTCTCTTTCTCTGGATTGTGGTTATGCCCGTTAGTTTCCTAGTAGTGTAGAATTTACTTAAATGGGATCACTTGAACATGTAACCAAGAATGGGTTAAACAGGGATTTGGTTTTGGGAATGAGTTGTGACTTGGCCGTAAGTGTTGTGCCTTATTTTACGAATGAATAGTAATGAGGGTGTTTGTGCCTAGGTTGGATTTGGAAACCCTAGGTTGGTATGAGTTCTTGTTACCTATACATATAATTGTAGTTCTCATGTTTCTTATTCGCGCCCCACCCAAGTTGAGCACTTAGTGCCGAACACCCCCATTTCATGGGAGAGGGTGTATTTCCCAACACTCCTATGAGTGACTGGTTATTAGATCCTTTTCTACTACCTCTCCCGAATATCCCAAGACTCTTCAAGTAGGCTATGATGGCATGAGTTCCATTATATCCCAAGATTCATCGGGCAGTGTAGTTGTGGGGGTTGGCCCAGGTGTGTGCGGCCAGGTTGTTTCCCAAGAGTCTTCGGGATGAGGCCCAAGTGTCTTCGGGCGTGGCCGTAGTTGTTCTAGCCCAGGTGTTTACGGGTGGGATGGAGGTTGTGACCCAGGTGTTAGCGGGTGAGATGTGTGGTTTTATCCCAAGTTTTTGCAGGCGGGATGTGTAGTTGTGGCCCAGGTGTGTGCGGGTGGGGTGTGGCAGTGGGACTGTGGTGAGAATGGCGGGAGAGGTTCGATGCGTAGGATGTCTTCAATAACCAATGGGAAAGAGGCTCGGGGTACCCAAACATCGATTTTATATTACTATACATTACTTGACTTATGTTATTTGGGGATTGTGCCTTAGTGAGGCTTGGGTGGATAGTTTTCCTTACTAGGTGCTTTGGTTGTCTCTTTTCTCACTGGGAATTAGAATGCCTCCCCACTTGTGCACGAGAGTCTTTGGTTTTTTCCTACTGAGTATACTTGTATACTCACCCTACCTATATAAACTTATTTCAAGTTTCTAGGAGGAATTCAGGGATCTTGCAGGGTCATACTAGTTCAGACGTTTGGACAGTTGATGTTGCTGTTTTCTTTCTTTTGGTACTTCTTTTTTGGGTCTTCTATTACTTTTGTATCTTTTACTTTTGGAACATGAATATGAGAATGTTTTTTTGGCTCTATCCTTAATTTTTTGTTGTTGGGATTTACCATCTTATCTCTCGTTTCTATTAAATAAAAAGGGTAATGTCTTCCATCTTGTGTGTGATTCTATACCCTTGGTGCTAGTTTCCACCCCGAGACCTATTGAAGGCGGGTCTCAGAGGTCATTATCTCTCCTTAAACTTGAAGAAGGAAGGGTCTGGAAACCTACTGTCCCTTCTCTCATCATGGTGAAGGCGGGTCATGACAACACTGAGGTTATCTTTCATTGCAATCATCAATGACTTTCCACGATGGCTTGCGTAACATGCAAGACCGAGTTTTATCCAACAATAATATATTATTATTTAATATAATAAGATATAACCTAGCCATTAAATTATAGGTTATGAATAGTATTAAATAACTTATGAAAATATATGGTTGAAAAAAATATAAGATGAATTCATAGGTTACCAATTAATTAGAAATGAAAATATAAGAACCAATTGAATATAAAGGATATATTTTTATTTTTATGACCCCAAAGGTTTTTTGTCTTAATAAATTGAATTAATTACAATTAATGAGTGATATTAATGTAATATATATATTATATATTAAATAAAATATTTTTGTTATTCATATAATATATTTGATAGAAATAAGATAAGAACAAACATAATTTTATGCTTAAAACATATATTTTTATAAAGGTAGTTTTACTGTCTTTTAATGGAGAACCCATTTTAAATACAATTTTTGGAACTTTTATAGATTTAATATGTCAAAATAAAATTTTTATTTTAAATAAAAACCTAAATATTTGGTTAAGATAAATTTTTGTTATTTTTCTTTAAGGTTTCATTTTTTTAATGAACAGTTAAAAATATTGAATTTTAATTCAAATCTATTTTTTCATCTAATTTATTTATAAGTTTAAATTATATTTTTAATTGATTTTAATGTTTAATTATATCAAATTTTTATAAATTTATCCAATTTAGGTGATTGTAACAAATTTCACATTGAAATTGGATATAAAAACCTAGAAAACTTTTGAACGTTTTTACTTTTAAAACTAACTTTGCCATCCCGTCTGTGGATTAATTTTAAAATAATTTATGCCAATTATATGATAATAATTTGGAAAAAATAATTCCATATTTTAAATTATAATAATTTATAATGTCTAATAAGTTCAAATTAATATTTGACCAAAAATATTAGTGAATGCAGTTAAAATTAATTACAGTGATTATGGTAAATTTAAGCTTAACAAGGAAATAAACCTTAAAATTAAGGGTCCAAATGACCTAGAAACTTGTAAAAAACCCATTTTATGGCCATATTTAGGCCATAAACCTTAAATTATTTTTTTATGACTTTTTTAGGTAAAAACGTGGGTACACAGAACTTGTTTTCAAAAATGTCTAGTGTGTCATTTACCTTCCCTATAAAAGGCCCCCACCTCTCCCACTTCATCACACCTATAAAACCACTTAGGTTAGGAAAATATATACCCAATAAAATTACCAAAATTCCTAAATTCCTCCTTTAAGCCTATATTTGGGAATAAATCCTTCCAAATAATCCCTTTGGTGCAAACCAAAAGGAGTTACTCGATTAAGAGGTAACACCCTCCCTCAAGCTCTTTTCTTTTATTTCCATTATCCACTCCCTAAAATATTCTTATTCCATTATTATATAAACAATTATCCTAAATATACTATTATTTTTTTATACTAATTTTTTTACTTACACTTACACAAAATTCAATCTAATGGGTAACAAACATACTATTTACGTGTACGGCGAACTACCGCCTGACGAAACGATGATTGTTCATTTTTCCTTTACCGCATCTCATGGTGGACATTATGATAGACACTATATTTATATGTGATATATATTATATTTATAATTTATTTATTCTTTTTTAATTTTTATTTTTAATATACCATTATTCTTTCCATCTTATGTAAATATGATAATTTCATTTGAGGAAGTGTGGACTACCACCCGCTCAAAGGGATGTGATTCATTCACACACTATATGGAATGTATTAAGGATATGTTTAGTGAACCTAAATGATATATATGAAATAATAATTATACTTTAATGATATTATATATATACATATACATACATTTCATTTACTTTCTTTCTTTTAATACTTCAATAAAATAGAAGCATCGTTCATGCGTACGTACGACCCACTGTCTCCATGAATAGTGTATTCCATTTAATAATTATATATTATATAGATTATTATAATAAAACTATAATGAATATTAATGATACTTATATCATGTTTTACATTCTTAAAATCATGATATAATTATATAGACCAAAGATATAACAAATTAAGACACAAGTGAAAAACAAAGCGAATAACACCTGAAGCGTAACCTTAATATGGAATTGTTAACAAGTGGGTAATATAAATTCATAATCAAACATTATATGGTATTATATATAATAATATGGTTCTATAATAGATTTATAATAAACTTAAATTTATTATACTGGAGTTTTGAATGGGTACGATGAGAGTCAAGACACAAGTTAAGAGAATTTCATCTCACTTTTTATTTTCATGAGATACATGATTTATTCACCACCCATTCATTTTGTGTAGTGTGTATACTACCCATGGATGTTTTATATGATTATTATAATTAAATTTATGGGTATTTAAATATAAATTTTATTATATTTCCTTTCATGGGATTTATGTTTCAAAAGTTACCAAATTGTTAAAGTAATTTTGTCTCAATTTTCCTTTTTTGAGATGCATGCCATATAATGCACCTATATTTTTCCATGAGGTGTATATACTACCTTTGAAATGTTATATAGTGAATATAATTCTTTTCATGATATTTTAATCTTCATATAATTTCATTTTTCATAAATAGGGAGTATGGTTCAAAGTTAAAAAGTGGTAAGAGTTTGTTAAAACAATCTCATCACTTTTCAATATTATTTATGTTTATGCTTATTTTGATGAACTATTATGATCCATATCTCAAGAAATATCATTAATTTTATTACCATGTAGATATTCATGTTATATAAATATAATGGAACCTTTTCCCCACTCTTTGGTGTATAATATAGTTAATAAATTGTTTTTAATAAATCTCATCTTTACTCTCTCTTCAGTCAGAAATCTATATTCCTTAAAAACCATGTTTTCTAAAAAGGGTTTCTAGGAATATTATACTATTATTCTATAATATTTAAAAGAAATTTTTACCCTTTTTTCTTTTACTAATGTTTTTAATAGAAAATTACTATCCTTTTCCAAACAAATAATTTTTCTAACCATTTTACCGCATAAAAATAATGTTCTTTTTTACCTTGTACGACACGTACATATTTAACCGTTGTTATTTATATGAAGCTTCCTTTTCATGTTAAAAGTGTTAATTTTTAAGAATATTATTTTAAAATTAATTTTCAAAGAAATGGTTTAAATTTTGTTTCAATATTTATGTATAATTTTCAAAATATTTTTCAAGGCTTTTTTTTCAAAATATTTTTAAGATCCTTTTATAAGTTTTCAAGGAAAATGTTTTTCAAAATTTTTTCAAGATAATTTTATAATTTTTCAAGGAAAATATTTTTCAAAACGTTTTCAATCTTCTTTTATAAATTTTCAAGTGGTTTTCAAAACATTTTCAATCTCCTTTTATATGTTTTCAAGGAAAATGGATTTAAAAATTTTTCAATCTCTCTTTATATATTTATAAAGAAAAGGGTTTCCAAAATGTTTTAAAATATTTATTTATAAGTTTTCAATTTTATTTTCATGAAAATAGTTTTCAAAATGTTTTATGTTTTAAAGAGCCATTTTCAAATAATAATGGATATTTTCATCAAGAAATGTATTCAAAATATCCTTCAAGGTTATTTTCCATATAATATAACATTTGTTGATGTTACTCATGGACTTATAGGAAATGATCAAAGGTTCCATTCATATTCTTTTTTAGATGGTTTATGTTTTGATAAAATGTTGATTATGACACCCATTTCTCTTTCATGAGTTGTATGATTTTGAAATCCACTTCTCTTCACATGTTATGCTTTGATGAAATGATTATGAAACCTATCTATTTACATAGGTTATTATGTGATGAAATATTAACGATACCCATTTCATTTCAAGGGATTATGGTAGGATTTTTATAAAACCCATCTCTTTTTATGGGTTATTATATAATGAAAGATTTATTATCTTTTGGTACAAGTATGAATCATTTTATTATGAGATGGGTGGGACCTATATCTCCCTCCAATGCATTGGATAAAGATTTATATCTCATGAGAAAATGATGAGAATCATGTTGATGGGCTTTATCCATTATGGGAATATGGGGAAACCTAATCCCTTACAAGGAAAGGACTATGATTGGGGATGGTGGTGTGTCCTGCCCTGTAGGTGTAGTCACCATGAATATGGGAGATGGGGAAATTTGATCCACTATGGGAAGATGGGGAAACCTGATCCACTATGGGAAGATGAGTAAACACAATACCTTACAAGGAAATGACTACGACTGGGTATGGGGATGTGTCCCGCCCAGTAGGTACAGTTCCCATGATTTTTCTTGATAAGTTCTAGAAATGTATCTTGACTTATAGGGAATGATATCACATGTTTATATAGGCCAAAATTCCATGTTTTATTCATAGGTTATGATTTCATGTATTATGTTCTTTATTTATGTGTGATTCATGTCTTATGAACTACCAAGATCTATTCCATTATTCATGTTTATGATCTTTGATATACAGGGTGTGATCTTCTAATGTTATGATCACATTATCATACCCCTATACACATGTTTATACTTAAATTTCTCCCTTGTTTACCCTTACTGAGCATATGATCTCACCCCTTTTTATGTTTCCTTCCCCAAGTTATGAAGATATGTATTAAGTATGATTTGTCTAAGAAGGGTGATAGTTATGAATAACCTAGTGGGAGATAATGTATCTCTCTAATATAATAGTGTTTATGTTTCCATGTTTCCAAAGGAACAAAACTAATATGGTCTTTAGGAATATATTTGTATAATTTTTTAAGTATTCCAAAAAAGTGAAGTAATGTCTATGTACATTAATACTGGGTCGTTATAATTTTCTAAAATATTTTTTTTTATTAAATTGATAAAAAAATGAACACTCGTGCTTAGAGAATTATATTTTTAAAATGTAATATGCTAGAATCCATAATTAAAATTGCATTTAAGTTATTTTTGAATATTGGTGGGTTTCGAGTATACATGTTATAAACATGTTTTTTAAAAATAATAAGTTCTAGGTTTGTTTTAAACAAATATGTCTATAGTTTTTTTTATAATTAGATGTACCAAATAGTATCTCATTAAATATATAAATTAATTTATGATTTCCTTTAAGGATAAGTTTGACTATATTAATTTTAAAATATTTAGATCTTGTAGGATATGTAAGAGTTTATAATGTATGTCTTTTAGAATATTTTTTAAAAATAGATAATTTATTATTTATTAAAATTGAAATATCTTATTCATTATTTAAATAATTCAATACTAATTAAATTACTCTATTGATAAGGGTTTTATATTAGTTTTTAACATAATCAATGAAAATATATTGTTTTAATTATGTTATATTTGAGAAAACATGGGTTATATAGAATATTCATAAATTATTATGTATTGAAAATGCTATAATATAAAAAATTTAAGTGATTATCATGTTTTATTATTTTATTAAGGAATTTGATTTTTATGATACCATATTAGTTATAGTTTTTATATATGTACTTAATATTTTATTTTTCAGATGAAATGGATCATAATATATATATTTTGATAGGATAAAGATATTATTCAAATTATTTTACTGTAATCATACAAAAATATGGTTTTAATAATATTTATATTGTAAAATGAACCAATTCACATTTGTAAATAATTTATTTACTTAGGGAACTATATGAATTATTATAAAATGTAACATGATTTTTTCTAGACATTATAATTTTAGGAAATGGAAAAATTCTTTGTTTTTTATTTATTAAGTATTTATTTTTATCTTTTTATACATTTTTTACTAATTGTTTAACTAATGTTTTTTTACTTGTATAATAATTTTTTCTCTAGAGTAATTTTTTTGAAAATTATTGTATTAAACATATTATGTAACTAATTTTTTTGTTAAATTTTGATATATCTTGCCTTATAATATTTTCTTTGAATAATCAATTAATATTATATGAAATTATTTTTAATATACCTCTAAATGTATGATTATAATATTTTTCAATAAGAAATACATGTGTGGATGTGATAAAAATAATTTTTATCATATATTAGAATATGATGGTTATTATGTGAGGGCTAGGTATGGTATGTTATAATGTGAGTTACTATAGACATGTTAGTGATTCATCAAGGGATAGGGTGAGGGTGATGTAAAATTTGTGTTATTGTTTGTTCTTATTTATGGTTTTTCAAATTTCAAGTTTAACTAATATATTGTGGCACCCATTGTTTGATTATTTCCAAAGGGAACCAATTATTAAATGAAGTTAGTACATTTGATTATCATGGTGTCCTGGTTAGTACGCAATGAATTGACTTACATGTGTATTTTGAGTGTTAATACTTTGAACATATACTCAAATATATGCATTTTTTGTATATTTTAGGGGCCTTGTTAGTATTTACTTGTTTATTTTTATACTCACACCCTACACATGAACCTCAGTGGACATAGAGCTCTTATAATTGAGATACAGGTAAGGAAAAATTACTAGTAACATATATTAGAGTCAGTGAAGCTTAGTGGGGGTGATTTGATGTTCTCATGGTAGTGTTAGGGACCTTTTATCATTTTGAGATGATATTTGAAATTTTAAATTAAAATGTGGTAATTTAAAAGGTTTTAATGGGACAATTATCATCCTTGATAGCTTCATCTATCAAACAATTGTTATTTCATTTTATTTCTTGAGACTCATCCCCTATCTCTTATATGTTTCTTGAACTACTCTGAGCAGTAGTCATCCAAAATGATCACCAGTACCCAGTAAAAGATGACTACCACTCAGATTAGTTCAACCAGCATAGGTGCATGTACAAAAGAGATGAAGGATGAGTCTCAAGTAACAAAATTCAATAATAACTATTCAATAGATAGATCTGATGAGGATTATAGTAGTCTATAACTTTCACCTTTGTATGAATTCATAGGATAACACCTACCATAGTGGAGTAATTATTTTCTTAAATTCAATTACCTATTTCCTTAAAAATGGATGCACACTAATTATTTGACAATAGAGTATGAAGATAGAGTTAAAGATTTTATCAAGTTGGAAATAAAGCATCCATACGGCCCTTATCGAATACTTTTTCTATGTTTATATTGTTTTTATTCAAGAAAAATTAAATGTTTGACTACTGATGGAGAAAATGTCTTCTACACATGATGATGTTACCAATCCTGAGGAAAAACAGACTATTGAGTCTGAACCTACAGAATTATTAGGGGATCAACAATATAATGATGAAAATAACAACAATGACATATTATCACCATGTTGAATAAAATTATCAAGGTAATAAGTAAGGGTATAAAATTTGAGGTTGGTTGGAATCAACATGGCCAACCTATTGACCCCAATAGGTCTATGTTTATTAGTTATGTTGGGGTCACAATGAGGATGAATGTACCGATTGATATTGATTTTTGGTTCCATGTCCAGACTGTAACAAAGGAAATCCTTTGGAAAGATACAATGGTAATGTTACGATATACTTTCTCTATTTTACTAAAAAAATATATAATGAACTGTTGATTTAATTTTCATTATTCCTTACAGGGTTTGTTTATTAAGGAAAATTTCCATAATAAATTTGTCTTAATGGATGCTGGAAAATCCCATAGAGGTTTCCAGAATATTCTTACCAAGTTATATCTTAGGGATACTGAGGGGAATGTAGATCCTCACCCACCAATTAGTTATGCACACATTATAAAACAGGAAACATGGAATGTTTTAATCATTCGTTACGATGATAAATCATTTCAGGTGTATTTCAATCGATAATATATTATTTGAAATTATTTATTTTTTCTAATTTGATTCAAAAAAATTAATATATGAAATAGAAAAGGATTTCTAAAAATAAATAACGTGCATCAAAACTAATATACCCCTATCACAAATCAAGGATGGGGTACGATTCATTGGACAATAAATTGGTATGTATTTTAAATCAAAAATAAAAAGTGTTATGTGATATAAAACAACATATATTCCTTTATATGTATATTGATGAATCAAAATATGAATCCACTTCCATACCACATCAGGTTTTATGGAAGGGGGATCACATAAATAAGGTGAATAAACTAGTTGATGAAAACAAAAAAGTAGTATGGGAATCATTTGTAAGTATGTCATAATGTTAATTTGTTATTATTTATAACATTATTACATAAAAATATATATTTATGTTCATATTTTATTATACAGTTTAGAAACAAGAATTGACAGTAAACATACCATAAGAAAAACTACTTTCAGTAGCTTTAAAGCGGCTGGAACAATATGGATGCATTAGAGTATTAAGGTTTGGAATGTCTCTTAGAACATATTTAAAGAAGATAAAACCACATGATGATACATATAATATGGTGAAAGGATTACAGAAACAAATAGATGCTTTACAAGATGTTATTTTCTAGTCTAGTTTGGAAGACCAATGTATGAGAAAGGCTCAAAGTGAACCAACGATGGAACAAAGATGAACACATGAACCAAATAACCCCACTATATTTGAGGCTAGTCATTCCCATAAACCATATACCTTACATGAGGTAATCAATTTTTTCATTACTATTTCTCCTAAATGTGAATCAAACAACTTTAGATAACTTTATATTACTAAAATCGTATAGGGTACAATTGTATGTGATTTTTATCTATAAACACCCACACACTTCCTTGTTGCAAGGGGAATGGTGTATAATATCCTAGAAGAAAAGCTAAACTAGAAAGAACTATCAAAAGATCACATGAGAGTGGGGGTTGTGGTAGATCATGATCTAACTACTGAGTTTCATATTTCACTTTATGATCTGGATATTACAATGGTCAATTATGATATTATAAATTTCATAGCATGTCCATATAATCTATTAAAGACACATGAGGTATGTATTTAACAAATTTTTTCATATGAAAAACCTGTAACATTTAATGAAAATAGGTCTTAAGTGGTGTATAATATTACAGATGCAAAAACTGGTGGGGAAATGGAAGGTCATATTAAGATAATCTAGTGACTCAACCAAGAAATAAAAACAAAATTCTAGGAGTACCCTCTCCCTTTCAGTTCCAGAGAAACCTTTATTATTATTACAACTTCATGTAGAGACCATATTTAAAGATGAAAATATATCTTACATTCCATATGAAAAATAAATATATGCAACTTTCATGATATACATAGTTTTTATCGATAGTATAAATGATATTATCAAGAATTAATGGTTGGGAGTCTCAGTTGTGAATACATATAGAATGTATATTTTCATAATATGTTTTTCTAAATAGTGAGATAATATATTTATTAAAGTAAATAACTATTCATATTTTCTACAGGCGTTTATATTACTAATATATAAGGGAAAACCATAGGAATCATAATTTGGATTCATTAATCCCGGTATCATTTCTATGGAAAAACTTACTTTGGATAGCACAGAAATTGAGAAGAAAAGATATGAGATACTCGAATAATTTGAAAAAAAATAACAGAATACAAACTCTTTTTGATTCTTATAGCGCAGAAGTAAAACTATATAATCTAATCACATAAAATATATTTTTATTTTTTTCATTACTTATTTGTTTTTGGTTTTTTAGGCTATAGTGGGTGCTGATGACAGTCAATTTTGATACCCTAAATATTTATTTTTTGGATCCAATGCATGGATATCCAACAAACCAACCACACATGATGTGTATTTTGAATTTGTAATACACTACAATCAATATTTTATAGATAAAATTTGAATTATATGTTTTAGTATATGTTTTAACAAGAATTTTGTTATGATAGGTTGGTCACTACATATAGGCTAAATCATGGCATGAAGTTAGTGTATGAACATTTAAAGCATGTGGATTACTACAAATAGAAATAGATTAAGGTAGATATATAAATATTTGACCATCAAAACATATTTCAAAATAATTTACTTATTTTTTTCAATTTTTTTATAGTGTTTGAAGAAAGATATTGGAAACTATTATAGATATTATATTTGAAAATTTATGAGAGAGATTATAAACCATGAAAATACCATCATCCCCAAACATGTAATTTCTAAAGATAATTAAAATTTCATTAAGAATATTTCTTAATAATTTCCTTGTCTATATTTTCTCAGTACTACCAAGATTTCTAAAAACCATTGTACTCAAAAGAAGAAGTAAATTTTTTTAGAGATGAGTGGGAAGTGTACATGTTGTTATAATTTTTTATGATAAAAAATTTAGGTGATTACATACTATGTTTGTGATCTAGTATGTTCTATTACCATATAAATATATTTGGGGTCTGAAGAATTAGTGTTAGAATGATTATATATTATTTTTTATCTATTTATCAAGGAGAAGTATAATGGGGAAAATAAATTTGTTTAGAAGCACTGACTTGTTAACAATAAAAATTTTGGGCAATGGAAGAGGAGGAGGTGGAGGTGGAGGTGGATTCAGAGTTGAAGACCAAGGTGGGTGAGGAGGCAGAGGTAGAGACTGAGGCAGAGGAGGAGATGAAGTGTTTCCTTACAAACAATAAAATTATTGGGAAATAGATTATAATGGGGATGATGCCAAGGTTTTGTTCGAGAACAATTGTTAAAAAGTCTATATAACACTTATTGTTTAAGATAATATCCATTTCTCAAGTGTTTCAGTTTTCTTATTGAAAACAATATTTTTCACAACTTGTTTAAGTGATTTTATACAGGAATTTAAGTGGAGGAATTTTTTTTAGAAACAAAACAAATTCCGCAAATTTTTTAAAATTTATTATCATAGGATAAAATTTCTATTAGCACATTCCAAGTACTATCAAATATTGCTAAAGTGTGAATGAAACCCCTCACCAAGAACAAAATTAACAACAAAAAATAGATGCATTTGATTTCCCATGGATTCTCTATACTAAAAAGAAAGGGTCTTAGTAGTGGATATAATAGTCACTTGAGAGTCATACAACACCAATACAATCATAAAATAGGTATATAATCTAGAATAAATGTTTGAATAAATATGTGTGTACACAACCATCAAAGCCAGCAGGTGTGTGATAGAACTATTGGAGGAAAACCAGCATTGAGAGATCATGAACATCGAGGAGGGATGGTGTTAAAGGAAACATGACATCAAATGAAAAGATACCACTTTATAAAGAAATCCCCAAAAATGAAAAACTCACTTCAAATGAAATCATAAAGCACTGAAAATACAAATGAATAAACCTTTAAAGAATAAGCTAGTATCTTGATCCAAAACCTCTAAAAATAAAGAAATAAAAAAATTCATCAACCGAATCATGAATTTTTAGAAAATAAAAATATAGTGGTTTCACTTTGGTGGGTGGTGGAATTATTTGGTTTATTTTATCATTAATTAGATTCATGATATAATATCACAAATGATTGTGAAATACATACAAGTAACATTCATTATGCATGTTCTCATTCATTATGTAAAATGATCCATGTTCAAAAGCTCATTAATAAAAAACTCATCATCATTCTCAATAAAATATATATAATAACAGGTATATTACCATTATGATGAACAAATAAACATGATGTTATTTTAGAGTTTATCATCACCCAGAATATTGAAATGGATATACTAATCTATGGCACAATTCAGGAAGACTTAATGGATGAACTAGATTTTAGTGTCATTTGGATTATATAAAAGTATATACTGATGTTTGATACTGTAAAAAAGGGTTAAATAGTTTATAATAGAGTTTAGTGTCTTCTAAAAATACATAATGGTCCACACTAAAGTTTTATCCATAAAATACGGTAAATGGTTTATCATGGAGATTTTACTCTCTATGGTGGTGAAAGGGAAATTTAGATTTTATAATGTTCAATAAAAAAATCATATATAAATATTTATTTTAGTTCAATAAATGAATGATAATAGGTTTACACTAATGGTTAATTTTTTCTAGTAATAAATGACTATATCGACAAGGATGATTCACTCCTGTACTATGATCATGTACCCAACAAGGATGATTCACCCATGATGATAAAATTTTCTTTTTATTATCCAATGCATTAAAAATTCTAGTTTATAAAACAGTAACATTGTTATATTAACTAGAGTTTTGAATGAACTATTGGATAAAAATACATTATGGAACCAACCATACCTCAAAGAAATACACGGTGTACCAAGTATGACTCAAGTTGTGTGGTTTCAATTTCAAATTGACATTTTATTAATGTATTGTTTCATATTTATGTTTAAGTTATTTCTTTATAGTATTAATAACATAACAATTGTTTTATTACACATAACATACTCAATCATACATGCCTCAATCCTATGCATTGTGTGACCGATATGACTCAAACTGTATGTTTTTAATTTAAAATTTATATTTTAGTTCAAAACACACATCACATACTCAAAAATAATAAAATACATTAATATTGTTTTTAAACATTAGTAAAACAATCCATAATACATTTTGATGTGTATGAATCAACCACAACTCAATATGATACATGATGTGCTCAGTATGACTCAAAGTTTCCATTATCATTTTAAAATTGACATTTATGTTAAAAAAGTATCACTCACGAAAAACTGATAAAACACACTTAGATTGTCTTTATAGTTTAGTAAAATGATTAATATGTAATTTTTGATGTGTAGTAATAAATCTCACATCAAACCACCACATGATGTGATCGGTATGACTCCAAGTGCATGTTTCCAGTTTAAAATGACATTTTAGTAAAAAACACAAGTGACATACTCAAAAATGAGAAAATGCATTCATATTATTTCAATAATTTATGAAAATAATACATAATTCATTTGGGATGTTTAAGATTAATCCTCACCTAAATCCAATGCATGATGTGACTGGTATGGCTCCAAGTGAGACTTTTTATTTAAAATTGACATTAATTTTAGTAAAAATGAAAACTAACATACTTAAAACTGAGAAAACAAATTTTTATTGTTTTGATAATTTATGAAAACAATAAATAAGTAATTTTGAAATATAGGAATCAAACTCACCTCAATCTGATACACCATGTTCCCATCATTACTGAAAATATCCATTATCATTTTAAAATAAACATTTAAGTTCAAAAAGTATCACTCACTAAAAACCAAGAAAAAATGATATAATTGTCTTGATAATTTAAGAAAATGATTCAAATTTAATTTTTGACATGTGAGAATAAATCTCACATAAAACCGACACATGATGTTACCGATATGACTCAAAGGACATGTTTCAAGTTTAAAGTGACATTTTAGTAAAAAAACACAAATAATGTACTCAAAACCGAGAAAAAAATTCAGATTATTTTTATACTATAAGAAAATGATCCATAAGTCATTTGGAATTTTTAGGAATCATTCAAACATAAATATTATGTAGAGTGTGACCGGTATGACTCCAAGTGTGTCTTTTTATTTTAAATTGACATTAATTTTAGTAAAAAATACAACTAACATACTCAAAACTGAGAAAAAGCATTAAATTATTTTGAAACTTTAGAAAAATTATCCATAAGTAATTTTTTATTTGTAGGAATAAGTAACACCTCAATATGATACACGATGTACCCGGTATGACTCAAAGTGTCTATTATTAGTTTAAAATTGACATTTAAGTTCAAAAGTTTCACTCCCTAAAAAATGAGAAAATGTACTAAGATTTTCTTGATAATTTAAGAAAACTATTCATATTAATTTTTCATATTTAGAATCAATATCATGTCAAAAAAACTACATGATGTGACTGTTATGACTCAAAGTGCATGTTTTTAGTTTAAAATGACATTTTAGTAAAAGACACAAGTGACATACTCAAAACTGATAAAATAAATTCATATTGTTTTGATACATTAATAAAATGATACATATTTTATTTGGTACATATATAAATTAGCCTCAAATCAATCTGGTATGAATCCAAGTGTTCCTATTTATTTAAAATTGACATTAATTTTAATAAAAAAGACAGCTCACATACTCAAAATAGATAAAAATGATTCAGGTTATTTTTATAATTTAGGAAAACTATCCATAAATAATTTATAATGTTTTGGAATAATATGAACCTCAATATGATATATAATGTTCCCAAAATAACTCAAAGTGTCTATTATTAGTTTAAAATGTATATTTAATTTCAAAAAATCACTCAATGAAAACCAAGAAAATTCACTTGTATTGTCTTGATAATTTAGGAAAATTATTCACAAGTTATTTGTGACATATAGGAATTGGTCTCATGTCAAACCAACACACTATGTGATCGGTATGACTCAAAGTGTGTGTTTCTAGTTTAAAATTACATTTTAGTATAAATCACAAGTTACATACTCAAAAATTGAGAAAATGCATTCATATTGTTTTCATAATTTAGGAAAACAATCCATATGTCATTTAGGACATGTAGGAATCAGCTTCACCTCAATCAGATGCACGGTGTAATTAGTATGACTCCAAGTTCATCTTTTTATTTAAAATTGACATTAATTTAAGTAAAAAAGACAAATAAAATACTCAAATGCTGAGAAAAAACATTAGGATTATTTTTATAATTTAGTAAAATGTTCTATAAGTCATTTTTTATATGTAGTAATTATCCTCACCTCAATCTGATATATGATGTGACTAACATGACTCAAAGTGTCTGTTATTAGTTTAAAATTAATATTTAATTTTATAAAGTGTCACTCACTAAAAACTGAGAAAATGCACTTGGATTGTCTTGATAATTTAGTAAAATGATTCATCATTCATTTTTTACATGTGGGAATCATTCTCACATCAAACTAACACACTATGTGACCGATATGACTCAAAGTGCATGTTTCTAGTTTAAAATTACATTTTAGTAAAAAAAAAGTGACGTACTCAAAAATGATAAAATGAATTTGTTTTATTTTGATACTTTAGGAAAATTATCCATAAGTCATTTGGGAAATTTAGGAATTATCCTCACCTCAATCTGACACACGGTGTGACTAGTATGACTCCAAGTACATCTTTTTATTTAAAATTGACATTAATTTTAGTAAAAAAGACAACTAACATACTCAAAACTAATAAAACACATTCATATTATTTTGATACTTTAGTAAAATGATCTATAAGTCATTTTTGATGTGTAGGAATCAGACACACATCAATTTGATACCTGATGTGACCAACATGACTCAAAGTGTCTATTATCAGTTTAAAATTGACATTTAAGTTCAAAAAGTATCACTCATTAAAACTCAATAAAATGTGCTCATATTATCCTGATAATCTAGGAAAAAGTTTCATAAGTCATTTGTGATGTGTGGGAATTAGTATCACATCAAACTGACACACGATGTGACAGGTATGACTCAAAGTGCATGTTTCCAATTCAAAATGACATTTTAGTAAAAAACACAAGTGACATACTCAAAACCAAGAAAACGCATTCAAATTGTTTTGATACTTTAAGAAAAAGATTCATAAGTCATTTGAGACATATAGGAACTATCATTTCCTCAATCCTATTTACAGTATGACCTATATGACTCCAAGTGTGTCTTTTCAATATATAAGTGTTATTTTATTTTAAAATGTGCATGATATTGCCAAAATCAAGAAAATGAGACTAGATTATTTTCTCATCATTTTATATATTATTAATTAATTAATTTACTTCTAATTTATATCTTATATTTATTCATTTAATTTTTATATAGATAATTCTTGAAGATGAATAAGAAATGGTGTGATGTGTAAGAATCAACCATAACTCAATCTGATACACAATGTTCCTGGTATGACTAAAGATTAGTTTAAAATCAACACTTTTTGTTTAATTTATTTATTTATATTATTACTAACATAAGAATTTTTTTCTTATATAGGTGCATTCTTTTTCTTGATTAGGGGTAGTTTTTATATTTATACAAGTGCATTCTTTTTCTCTATAATATTTTTTTCTTGTATTTGTATTGTAAATTTTATTTCATTTAAATTATGTATTTGTATCTGATTTTTTTAATTATTTATATTGTTTTATGGTCTTATAGTGTGTTATTATAGCACAATATGGTATGACCCTTTATCAGTGCTACTAAATTCACTAATAAAGGTATCCTTTATCAGCACTAAATAAAAGTGATGATAAATGATGTCTTTTATCAGTGCTAAAAAAGTGCTGATAAAGTAGTCCTTTATCACCGCTTCTTTTAGAGATGATAAAGGGGCCCCTTTTTAGTGATTTTATAGCATTGATAAAAGCTAAGGTATTTTAATCACGCTCTGGTTTTCAGTTCTTTTTTATCACTGATAAAGGCCAATTTTAGGGCTGTTAAAGGCCTATTTTGTAATAGTGCCTCTTAAATAATGTTTTGGGAGTTAATTTTTCCCAAAAGATTTATAGGAACACACAAGTGATAGTATACACATAACATACCCTAGACATAGCTGAAATAAATTTCAGAACAATAAAGAATGAGTTTTTGTCAATTATTGTTGCTTTAGATAAATTTTGGTCTTGCTTTTTAATAAGTAAGTTGACTATTTTTTCTAACTATGGTATACTTAGGTATTTGATCAATAAAGTTAAATAAAATATGAGGTTAGTTAGGTTGTTATCCCAACTAGGTTAAATACCCTAATAGGCAAGGGTGAATCAGGGTATGACAGATTAAAAAAACTTCCCCTTTCGTATCTTGTTTCATCATTAAACAAAACACTCTTCCCTCTATTTCTCATAGAAATGTATGAACAGAATTGAAATCATTCATGAGGTAGAAAAATTTACTTGGTTCAACCTCAATGGGCTACATCTAAGGAGTATACAATGATGATGTGTCGATGTACCAAATCCACTAAGGTTCACTTCCAAAATACAAGGTTTAGGATAGATCGCTTGTATTCCTAGGCTCACTGCCTTTACAAGGTTTAGGGTCAGCTAACTACTTTCCCAAGGGTTACCCATAACTCTCTTTATCTAGATAACTGCCGGTGGAAAGGATCGACTTATTCCTCTTCAATTTCTCACTGCTCTTGGAAGGGATTCACCCACAGTTTATAAACTTGTAGGTCCCTCTATTATCACTAAGTAATGCATCCATAATTATAGATATATGCTCTGTTGAAGTCCCACTCTCATCCAATTTATAAATACCACTTTATCATAGTTTTACTAGGAAAATTATACCTTTCACACAAACTTGGGATATCGTGTGTGTAACTTTAACACTTTTCATGAAACATTTGAGTATAGGTGCAGAAATCCCAACTTCTCACACTATCATGAAACAACCTATTGCCACAAATTTTATGTTTTTTTTGCAACTCTCTTTACACACAACTCCCCCTGTGTGAAACTCTTACACGATTCAGAGCCCTAATTTTCTCTAAGGGTTGAGCTACTAAAATGAGGGGTATCCATAAATTTATAGACCCGACCGACCCTGCCCATAAGTTTATCGCCCGCCTACCACCTTGTGAGAAACATTTCCCCAAGCATAGAAAACCATTTTTGACATATCATTGGGCATGCATAAGTCTCTTTTGTGTGGAATACTTCAACTCTATTTTGCGGCTACGTACAACTCTTCCTTTGTCTCAAAAACTCATCTTTCATGCATATGAAAATCTTTCACACACTTATTTCCTAATCAATATTTTGATAAGATGATTCTAAAAATTGAATTTTTCACAACATTCAGATTAACCTTCAATATTTCACACAACTTTCTTTCCCAAAAACACCTTTCTCTATTCTCTGATTTTGAACCCCAAAAATTTGGAAAACACTAGGAAATAGAACCACCTTATATACGTATCTTTCTATACCACATTGAGAGTATTAATCCCTTTTTCTTGGATCTTTGTCAATATACCATGTTAATAATATCTCTATAACTCTCAAACTAACTCTGTAAATCTACTTTTTCAACAAACACAATCAACCCAAAAACATTGTAATGTTACCTTGAGGGATTTTTTCTAAACATAGGTGAATATTATTACAGCAATAATTTGATTTGGAAATTAAGTATAAGAAGGGTTGTGAAAATCTATTTATATACCACGTGAGTAGATTCACACTAATAAGGTGGAACCACCAATTGAAACAAACCTAAATGACTTCTTCCCTAGTAAGCATGTGTATAGAGTTACCCAAGTACCCTAGAATACTGAAGTGGAATATTGTTTTGTCACATTAATGGTACCCACCTTCTTTAATAAGAATCAAAAACCTAAATTGAAATTTTATTCAAATTTTTATGTTTATCATAATCCTTATTTATGTAAAATTTTTAATGACCAAGTGATTAGGAGATATATCCCTGAGGAATAGGTTAAGTTTGTGTTTACATGTTGTCATGCACTTGTATGTAGAGGATATTTTGGACTTCAATGAACTGTTAGAAAGGTGTTAGAATTTGGTTTATTTTTTCCACCAATTTTTAAATACTTTTATAAATTCTATGAAACATTACAAAGTTTTCAATTTACTGGTGGAGTACCTAAAAGACATGAAATGCACCCAACAACCTTTAATTTTTTATGAAATATTTGATGTATGTGGATTAGATTTCATTGGATTATTTCATATCTCATTTGGATTTTCCTATATACTATTATTAGTGTACTATGTTCATAAATGGATTGAAGTAATGGACACATGGACTAATGATTCCAAATTTTTTATTGATTTTATGAAATCAATTTTTTTTATAAGTTTGAAATGTCTCAAGCTACAATCAGTGACCAATGAACACACTTATACAATAATAACATGGAATCCCTTATGAAAAGTTATGGAGTGAACCATATTAACTCAAATTCCTACCATCCATAGACAAATGGATAGGTTGAGATCTACAATATAGAAATCAAGAAGATTCTGGAAAAGACAATGCAACCCATCCAGAAGGACTAGAGTAAGAAGATTGAAGATGTATTGTAGACATAAAATATTGCACCTAAAACACACTTAGGTATGTATCCTTATAGAATAATTTATAGGAAACATTATCATTTTCATGTTGAGCTGCAGCACAATCCTACTGGGTTTTTAAGAGAGTTAACCTAGAGTTTAGAAAGCCTAGAGAACAAAAGAAGTTATAGATGATGGAAATTTAGGGGATGATGAAGGAGGCATATGAGAAAACCCTATTGTACAATGAGAAGGATATATTTTTTCAATGAAAGGCTAATCCAGAGAAGATACATTCAATTTGGAGATAAATTTTTGTTATTCTCTTCCAAGATGAAGCTCGTGTCTGGTAAACATTGTACCAAGTGGACTAGATCATACATAGTAACTAATGCCTTTCCCTTTTGTGTAGTTCAAATCAATGGAGCTAAATCAAATTACTTATTTAAAGTGAATAGACAATAGTTGAAACAATTCCATGATTACTTCTAGAAATATCCAATGGAGGATTCCAAACTCCCCCTTTCTACCATTGAATAAGGAACCTCAAGTTGTCTCTTTCCTACACACTAGTCAAGATACTTTTTATTTTAAAACTTTTTTCTAAAAAATACATGTTGAAATTGATTGAAATTGTGTCTAAGATAAGTATAGTAGATAAGGGAAAGTATATTAGGATGTAAATACAGTTTTATTATTTTATGTGTATGTGTCTATGTATTTTTTTCTTTAAATTAATAAAAAGATGTTGTTGAAAAAAACCATATTTTTTGAGTCTGTACATAATTTATTCATGTTGTTTTTGACACTTATGAGTGTTTCTAGATAAAGTAAACTTGATCCCTAATGTTTTCTTTCCTAGAAAAATTACTGTAACAGTGTGTTGGGGGTCCACTTATTTTGAAATTGGTTAAATTAAATGACTGGTCAGTGAATTTGGTTACAGTTTTCATGGATATTTGGTTTTAGAATTAAGAAAAGAAATGTTAATGAAAAGATATTTATGGGATTGAAATAATAACATGGGGACACTATAATTTTGAACTTAATTCAAGGTAACTTTTTCATTGTGAAAGAGAACACCTTAGGGAGCCTACTCAAAATAGATTTATATAAGTCCTTTGAAATTGGAGTAAAATGGAAAATTGGGATCCCATAATGAATAATTGAGACATTAGGCACTGATTGTGTGAGAAAATAAAATTGTTTTGTAATTCCAATAATTTTTTTTCAAATACATGGCTAAAAATCATTAAGTTCCTAATTTTCAAAAAAATAATTTATTCATGTGAGGGAAATATTGAACCCAAATAAATAAGGGTCAATTGACTTATAAAAATATCGTTTGATTTGTATCGAAGAAATGGAAATTGGAACTTTGGTTCAAGGAAATTAGGATAAAGGGATGAATAGAAGTTCCAATTTTTAAAATTTTAATTTCTCTTAAGTCTATTTGTTTCACTCCTAAACTTATAAATTTTGTTTAAATTGAAGTGAGGTAGTGATATTAATTCATAGAGGAGGCTTGATAATTCAAATAATGAATGATTTGGTGAATCTATTATTTTAAGGTATGAATGTTTGAATCTAGGCATGACATATCTTTTTGAATAAATAGAATTTATTATATTTCATAGGAGTTCAATAGTGTAAGTGTGGGGGTGATGAGAACCAAAATTTCTATATTTTTTGTCTGAATTTTATTGTAATTTGTCCCTTTAATCAATCTAAAACCCAGGATAATCAATCATTTGTGTTAAATTAGTGAAACATATAATTAAATGTTTGATGGATCAGATCTTATTATTTAATGATTTATTTATATTGGGATCTATTTGAAATGTCATACATTTATTGTGAAAATTGCAATTTCATTGTTTAAAGGTTTTTTAATTTTGATTTTCATTGATTTAATCCATTATAATATTAACTGGGAAAAATACTACCTTAATTCTATTTTCACTATGCACAGGTCGAAGATGAAAAGAATGGAAAATTATTCAACCAATCATGTCTTCAAATCAGAAAAGCGACTGCATCAAGAGATCAAACTACCATACTAAGAATTATTCAAAGTACTAGATTGACCACATGTTAATTCAAACAATCGACTGAACTACCCAAGAAACTGCAAGAAAAAACTCAACTATACATGATGAAGATTTTGAAAATGATCGAAGAGACAAAAAATTCATCACCATTGACCATGTAGATATTGACCGCATGAAGAGGATCGATCGACCATGCGGGTTGAAGCCATCGCACATTCACACTGAATCAGCCGCAAGAGGAAACTTAGATCGACTACACTTTCAATCAAATGTAAGTAAGAATTTATTTCATGGGTTGAAGTTGTCACATGTTCATGTTAAAGAAATTATAATAGAAAACTCTAATAGAACACATGTTCAAATGACCATAAGTGAGAATAAACCGTAAAGAACCCAAGCTTTTTCAAAGGACTAAAGTGACCAAAAATGAAGATCAACCAACTGTGCCTATCAAGCGACTGCATGATTGACCATACACATGGATCGATCAAACATTAATTCCAAGAAACCATGGTTGTGATTCATGCATTTTATCCAACACTTAACTAGATTTTGTGATTGTGGGCATCAAAAATTAGGAAATTCCAAAAAATAGAAAATTATGACCAAAAATCAAAATAAAACCTAATTTCCACTGATCGTCTAAACCAGGAAAAAACTCTCAATAAATACATAAAACTCACATAAAATCGTGGAAGGATATGGATATCATGGGAATAATAAATAATAAAATATAATATTCTTGAGATGGATCGCCTGGAGAAATCATGAACCTTGGTCTTGACACGTGCTGATCATCCAAAGAAGGGGATCACGAAAATGAAATTGAGGAAATTATTAAAGGTTTAGTAATCATTAGAAGTTGAATATGATCATGTTATACTCACTTGGGATGGTTAGAGGATAAATAATGTTAGGAAACCTTGATAATCTCTTTAAGAATAAGTCTATTCATTCAAATAGGGGATTGCACCATGACTACTTGATCGAGCTGAGCTGCTATTGTTTCCTATTTTATTTTATTTTTCTATTAATTATCCAATGATGAAACACTAAGTCATTAGTGGATGAACAAAGTTTATTCCCCTTAACTTGTTAATGAATTAGGTATTTTAATTTACAATCACTTATATTCATCTCTCTATTACTATTTGAATTTTTTAGGAATTAGACGATTTATTTTCATTCTATGTGTTTTGAATTCTTCTTACCTCCATTAATATATTGCACATATAGGCCACCTAGGTTCTCACTACCATTTGATATCATGATTATTGTTTTTATCTAAGGGTGATTTGATATTTCTAATTACTATGATAAGTGAGATTATAGATTTCATTGATTATTGTATCCCTCTAATTAAGCAAAAATGTCTAGGTGAGGGTGATCAGTTGAGGTTTTTTCTAATTAAAGAGTGTGTATGAGAGTAAATTGGAATTATGATTTTATAGGTAATAAAGAGGATATAAAATCCTAGGAAAATATTTTTAAAAATGATTCTAAAACGAATCTAATTTCATATTCAACCTAATTCAATCACTATTTTGACACACACACTAAACCCTATAATAAAAGGAAAGCACGCTCAAAACACACTCTTATCTAAAGAATACCTAAGTCCCACTATTAATACATTAAACTTGGGTTCATAAATTCATTTTTTTGAGAGGCTTGTGATAGGCCTCTCATCAAATACATGGTTAGAATATTTGAAGGTTGAAGTGAAGATGCCACTTATTCTTGGATGTGATAATCAAAATGTTATCAATTTGACTAGGAATCTTGTTCATTATTCAAGAAGCAAACACATTTATATTAAATATCACTTTATCAAAGATATCATGTAATCAAGTGAATTGAAGTTGGAGTATGTTCCTAAAAAGGAGAAAATACCCAATATATTCACCAAGCCATTGTCTAATGAAGCTTTTGAGAATCCAAGGTTGATGTTAGGTGTTTAGCCTCACCCATCTCAAGGATGGGTATGGTGTTAAGTCTCCTTTATTTCTTGTCTTTTTATATTGTTGTAAAATGGGGATTAAAATTAATGACAACATAAATATTTCTTTGTATTTATCTCCTTTAATTTTTTTAAAGTGGGGAGATATTTATAGGGAGCATTCATTGATATTTTTTTCCCTTAAGGGTGATAATATATTTAGAGAGAGTTTTTAAAAAGGGGTAATTTGTGATTTCATCATTTGTTGCATGTGTGAAATATTTTAACATTTTGTTAAAGAGCATGCAGGAATTTGTGTTTTACAAATTCTATGGACAATTTGAAGAGGTTTAAGGTTGAAGAGGTGTGAATGTAAATCATGGTTTTCTTTGAATAACATGATTTTATTATTCAATTTTATTATTCCTACACTGAGTTTTCTCATGAGGGATTATAATTATTGAACGATGATTCATTATTATGTTTGATAAGTTTTAGAGTGATTTATGCTTCATAGTTTTCAACAAAATTGTAAAGGGGGGGTGTTGAGCCTTGAATTAAAAAAGTTGAGAGAGTATGGAATGGATATTCTTGGTATGTTGTCTTTTATTGATAACCTATAAATCATATTCAATATGAAGTGTTTTAATGTGATTTATTTGTGATGATTTTTGGTGAGATGATCTTCAAAGACAGGTGTTTATGGGTATAGAAACATTGTATACATCATATTTTATAAAGTTTTGATGAATAGAAAATTGGGGGATATTTATGAGTTTTTTTAAGAATTATTTGAGCTATTAATATGGTCATCAGATCATCCCAATAAACTCTAGATCGATTTGAAGAAAGGCTGGAATTTTTA
Organism: Viscum album; assembly: GCA_963277665.1. NCBI lineage: Eukaryota > Viridiplantae > Streptophyta > Magnoliopsida > Santalales > Viscaceae > Viscum > Viscum album. Next base: position 1,526,454,175 of record OY728120.1, on the reverse strand, counting down.
GACTGAGAAAGTAAATTTATCATCCACTTGTCTGCTTCACACAATTGATCTTTATGATCGATAGTTTTCACATGTGGTTGATTCATTAATATGGTTTCTTGTCTGCTTCACACGTTCAATCTTCATGGTCGATAGATTGTACATGTGGTCGATTCTCACGGTCAATCGATTGTTCATATAGTTCATCTATTGAGTTTTTTCATGCATTTGATCTTCATGGTTGATCCTTTTGGATATGCATAAAAGGAGGGAGTTTGAAATGGTGATGTCTACATTATGGTGCATCTATGTTGACCATTTTGAGAATGTTGAGATGTTCGGTGAAAAAATAAATTTTTTGGGAAGAGTGAAATAGGGAACTGCCACACTGTAGTAAATGTTATATGGTAATTTTTCTTGAGGCTTTTATCATATGACTTAGGATTTCACAACATAAACCTTGTTGGGATCGTGAAGTTTTCTTCAAGTCACTAGAAGTTTAATATTCTTATGTTCAGACTCTAGTAGTTCAATTCATTATTGTCAAATCTACCAGAGCAGGTTCTTTCAACATATGAGTCAATCTGCCAGAAGTTCTCTAAACTTTCAATGGATGTGTGTACTGGTCATTGGGTATGGTCAATAGTGTATCAGTGGGACGGTTGGGTCGATGGAGACCTCATTTGAATGGTGAAGCCAGTGTATGGTTGACTGAAAATATTGAAGGTCAGTGCTACCTATTTCAATAGATGAGCATATATTTAAATGGAAGGTGGTACCAATTATTGATTTACAATAAAAATAAAAAATATGTATGTACTATACTGTACTTTGAAAAGTGTAATGTTGGTTACTAAGCTACAGTGTTTGAAATTATTATAATTATGTTAATATAAAAGTGTTTTTAATGTTCTATCATGGATGTAGGGGAAGTCTGAACCATGTAAAACCAGTGTTCCATATTTATTTTCTAGTTCTTTGAATTCTTTTGTGTGTGTTTGAGTGCGTATGTTCTTTTTCATCTTTTGAGTAGTGATTAGGGTACATCATGACTTCCTAATTCCAGTACTCCAAGATAGGAATGGGATAATAAATAGTTGAAATTCCATAGCTCTAAACAACCTATGGATACAAATTTTCAGTGAACTCGAGGTTCAACCATTCGTTGATTGTATTGGTTTTTTCGGATCTTCTTCCCAACAAGTGGTATCAAAGGGTTCTTGGTTTGGTCACACTAAGAAACATAGGTGACTTTCTCACTTGCCTCAAATATATTTTGTTTTCATTTGGTCATACTATCATTAAAAGATATGGAAAAGGATGAAGGTAAGGTTCATATCAGTCATTTCAATGAAACCAACTTTGGTTTCTGGAATATGAAAATAGAGGAATATCACATTCAGAAGGATATCAAACTTTCGTTGGGTGAGAAACTTGATAATATAGAGAAAGGTGAATAGGAAAAGATGAATAAATAATATTTAATCTTGGTAAGTATGACACAAGAACGGAACATGGCCTTCAGTATCTAAGAGAAGAAGACCGTAACTGCACTTATGAAATCCTTATTGTAGATATATGAAAAACCAAAATCCTTAAAAAAGTGTTCCTGGTGAAGTTTTTGTTTAGCATGAAACTATCAGAAGTACAGTCAATGATAGAGCGTGTGAATGATTTTTGATGTTATGATTCCATGAAATGACACATTTTAATGTCATATGCTCGTCATTATTCTCCATGGATCATGTATATTATTTCACTCTTTTTTCACGGTATATGTTTATTCATTTGAGATTACATGTCCTTCTATCATGAATTATGGACAACTCTTATTGTTCCTTTTCTTTTTAATAATATTTTTATCTCATGATCATGTTTTTATATATGATTATAATCAAAACCTTGATGAAATGTGGATGAGTTTTTCCCTTATCGAGAACTTGAGATTGCCTCTTTATTATGTTTTCATTCCTCAGGTTATGAAGATGAGTATAACTTATAAGAAGCCTATAAGGAAGTTTAGTGTGGTTCGATTATGGAGAAATGTTCACAAGTATCATAACAATAATTTGTTTATGTGGATAATTCTCAAATACATTAAACCTTTCGTTCTTGGGATTTTGAAATTATTTGTGCGGTGTAATGTTTAACCTATGAAAATGATGTAAAATAATGATATGTTTAGATTGGGTCATCTCACTTTGTATCAATACCTATGTGTAATTTATGTGTTTTTAGCACCAAACTTAGGAGTACGGATCTGGTGCACCTCAGAAAGAAGTCAACAAGGTCATTTGGATTAATTCAACATAGGTAGATGGCTTGGGTGAAAGAAGGGGTGTAAAGGAGGCTCATGTATTTACAATAGATAAACTTCATGAAGTAACTAATCATAGGTTAAATCTCATGCGGTGATGTTCCATTGAAAAAAGTTCGACATATAATTTAGGAAGCCTAAATTCCTCATAAGATAGTTCTATGTGAGTGGGTAGGGTTCACAAAAGTTATGGAGTTTAAAGGATACTGGTCGGATAAGATTTACATGAACAACCCTCTGTGAAGAAACCATGCGGGCACCCTTTATGAAATATCTTAGATGAGAGGAATCGTAAATATTTTACATGGGGAGGCATCACCACATAGAATTTATACATGATTCATCCCACTTCTCTAGCTTCAATTCAAAAGCAACCTGAGGGGTTCGTTGAATATATGCAAATAGTACTACAAAACATGCCTTTAAAAGCTCTCACCATTATCAGTGCTAGTAAAAAGAGCTTATAAAGGTGCCCTTTATTGGTGTTAAAACAAGTATTGATAAAGGTTGCCTTTTATCATTGTTTTCTAGCATTGATAAATGGTACCCTTTATGAGCGTTTGTCAGTGTTGATAAAGGGTACCCTTTATCGGTTCTTTATTTTTAGAGCTGGTAAAGGGTCACTTTATCATCATTTTACTTTTAGCATTGATAAATGATACCTTTTATCAACAATTTATTTTTATCATTCATAAAGGGATCCTTTATCAGTGCCTTTTTAGCGCTGATGAAGTTCTGAAAAAATGAAATAATTAAATTAATAAAAATTAAAAATAAATTTATCAAAAAAATAAAAAATTTATTAATTAAATAATTATTGATAAAAATGAATAAAAAATTATACTATATATAAATTATAAGTACTAATAAATATTATATATTAAATATATAGATATATATAAAATGAAAATTAAACAAATAAAAATTAAGAATAAGTAGATTGAGAAAAATATTAAAAAATTTATTAATTAAATAATTATTGATAAGGTTAATAAATAGTATATATTAAATATATATATATATATGAATGTATATAAATATGATTTATATAATAAAAATATTTATTTTTTATATTACATAGAAATATATTTTGTGAATAATGGTTTATAATTAAAAATTAATATGAATTAAAAATACCAACTGTTTGCATCGAGTAATGGACATAATTGAATGTTGTTTTATTTTTCAATTTAACATAGATCAAACATGTGTTATATTTACTTCACATACATATACATAATTAATGCATTTTTATATACAAATCACACACACAAATATTTACATAATTAATGAAATCTTATATAGAAACACATACGCCTAATATTTATGTAATTTATTTAAATTTTAGTATTCATTTTATAATTTCATTATAAAATGACACATTTAATATATTAGGTTTTGAATCAGTAAATTTTATTTATTTATTTTTAATATTATTAAAGTTAAGTATTATTTATTCATTTTTAATATGTTTTTTTATTTTATTTTTATTTTTTTGGGGAATTTAATCAATTTATATTATTTGTTTTATATTTATTTATTAACTATATTTTAATATTTTCAATATTTATTCATCTTTATTTCAATATATATCCATATTTTTTTAATAATTTTTATTTAATTAATAAAACTTATCCATTTTTTCAATATTGTTAAAGTGTACTCATTTTCAATTATTCAATTTCACTCATTTTTAACATGCATGCACTTAAGATTAAATATTCATTAATAATATTAAAAAATGTTTGTAAAAAAATATTTATAAATAAATATACTTATAAATGTATATTTACTATATTTATACATTTATAATTATAAATAAATAAATATTATTTTTTAAAAAATTATTTATATGATTATAAATAAATAATTATATATATTTAAATAATTATAATTATAAAAGTGTCTTGATTTATTTTAATAACCCTAACTATTGCGAACCAGTTCGTGATATCTGAAGTTCTCCGTGGAAGCCACCTGTCGGTGCTCCTCGTTGTCGAATCCATGCTCAAATCTAGGCTAGAATCAAGGCTCTAACTATTCAAATGATTGAATCCAAGGCTCGAATGATCCAAGGGTTGAACAAAACCAAGGCTTGAACGAAATCTAGGTTTTTTGATATCTCTACTTTCCCCCAGTCATCCACTGAACCTTCCCAACCCACATCAGTGTATCCCAATAACTCCATTTGCACTATCCTATAATAAAAAAACCCAAAATTCACTATTTTTTAGATATATTGATGTATCATCTTCCTAGATAACATGTGGCTCTCCTTGGGACAACATTGGTACTATGAGATTTTAAATATATCAAAACCGATGTTGGTTCATGTTGTTGTGAGTTATAATAGGATCACAATACCTATATTCCATGATATCCACCTCTTTGTAATTGTCAAATTTTGAAAAATTCATCCATATAGTGGTTGGTGTTGTCATTGGTTTGTAATATTCCATTGAAAATCACTTGGGAACCGATTTTTCATATTTTTATTGAGAAATTAATGTGCTATGATTTCTTTGATTCACTTATAAACCAAGGAAAATGTTTAACTCACCAATCATAGATATCTTGATATCATAACTCATATGATCCACAAAAAAATTGCATTGTGCTTTGTCCAATCCTCAAATATTATTTCTTCGATATATATGATTACCAACATCATTTGATCATTCTACTTCTTGATGTAGAGGGTGTGATCAACTCTACCTCACTAAAAACAAAGCTTTCATAGGTGTTGATCCAACCTTAAATACCATGTCCTCAGTGATTTCTTTATCTTATACAAATAATTATTTTAACTAGAACACCTTTATCTCATTTTAACCCATAATAAACCCATATAGTTTCTCAATGTATACCCCCCCCCCTTAATAACTCCATTGAGGAACATAGATTTGACATCCATTTGGTATACTTTTAACTACATTTTCACTAAAATAGCCAATAAATTTTAAATAGTTTCTAACTGAGTTGTAAGAGTAAATTTACCATAAATATAAATTCCTTTGATCTAGGAATTCCCCTTGAACACTATCCATTCTTTATTTCAAGCCACTTTTCTATAGTTAATGAGTTTATTACAGAACATCCACTTGGTTATGATAACATTTATGTCTTCCAGCCTTAGAAAAATTTCCCATGTCACATTGTTTTTATTCGGATCAAGCTCACCATGCATAGATTTGATCCAATTATCATCCTTTTCAGTCTCTACAAATGATTCAGGCTCTACTTGGGAAATAAACGATGTTTTTTGTAGAGTATTACTCCTTTGAGTTTTCACTGAAAATATCTGATCACCAATGAAATTTTATTCATTGATTTCAGCCTTACTGTATTTCTTACAGTTTATAATCCTTATTCATTTTCCTCTCCATCAATGTATAATTTTGAGTCTACCTCATCCCCGTGTTTCCCCAGTATGCTACTCAATTCAACATTAATTTCCTGCGATGTTTCATCATTATTTTAATTATTAATAATCTCCCCATTCTAATTAGCAAAAAATATCTATAAATTTCATCTTGACATCATAAAAACATCTCAACCGACCCTTTTTAAGTCGGTATTTAATTGTCTCATTATCTAATATGATTAATTTTTCACTGCCAAAAATAAATTTCCTCTTTCAAACATAATTACCATAAATTTTTACCAACCCAAAATCAAAAAATGGTTTGGATAGTTTTCTATAACTTTGTAAAAATATAGCCATATTTGAAATGATAATGCACTCATTAATACTTCTTAAAAATCACTTCATTTCTTTCATTATGCAACTAATAAGCACTATGTATGTTCTAATTTAATCCATCTAAAATCATATCATTCTTTAACATTACCTTTTGGTTCCACCCTTACGAATATCTAGTTACCATCCATGTAATTCTCACAAATGGAAGGCATTACCCCTTTTAGAGAACACAATGGAATACAATTGTCAACCTCATCAGCTTCATCTCCTGAATAGTTATTATTCCAATTTGTTATTTGGGAATCATCCCCTGTCTATTTTATGTTTCTTGTACTACTTTGAGAAGTAGTTATCCTATGGATGACTAATTCTTAGTCTTTCAAGAATCATAGGTGTGTGTCCATAAGATATGGAGGATGAATTCCAAACAACAAAATGCAATGATAATTGTTCGAAAGATGAGCTAATGAGGATGAAAATTGTATATAACTTTCACCTTTGGATGAATTTAGAGGATAACACCTACCATAATGGAGTAAATATTTTCTTAAATTCAATTACCCATTTTCTTCAAAGCATACTGAAATTCTTTGAAACAGTCAAATGTTGGGTTTCCTTTGTTAGAATTATCTATAGCTTTCACCTTTTATAATGAATATCTTATGTGTATTTATTTATTTATTATAAAAAATGAATATTTTACGAACCCAATAGGATAGATATGAATTGAAGATGGATGCAAACTGTTAATTTGAAAAAAGAGTATGAAGATAGAGTTAAAGAGTTCATCAAGTTTGCAATAGAGCATGTATACGACCCTTCTCAAATGCTTTTTTCGTGTTTACTTTGTTGTTATTCAAGAAAAATTAGTATGGAAGAGTTGGAAGAACATTTTATTTTTAATGGAATAGATCAAATATATAAATTTTAGACTAAAAACAAGGAAAACTGATTTTTCACATTGATTGGGATGATACTTCAGTTTATGAATCATTTGATATGAATACCAGTGTAAATGATGATGGAAATATCATGGAAGAAATGGAAATCACAATTGAAGATGACCTTTGTGATTGTCCAAATTTTTTTTATAGGTTAAATAGTTATTCTAAGATACCATTGTATACCAGTTTTACTAAATAAACAACATTGTTAGCTGTATTGAAGTTATATAATTTAAAAGCTGGTAGTGGATGGAGTGACACTAGCTTTATAGAACTACTTGGTCTCCTAAATGATATGTTATTGGAAGAAAATGAACTACCATGTCGAAAACATGACACTAAACAAACCTATGTTCAATGGGTATGATCTCTAGAAAATATATGCTTTTCCAAATGATTGCATATTGTTTCGTAAGGATCATGAATCGCTCATAAAATTCTCTAAGTGTGGTGCAGATTGATACAAGAAAAATGAATCAAGTCCTTAGAAATTTGTATGGTACTTTCCTATCATTCCATGGTTTATAATACTATATGGATGTCAGGAAACTGCGATACAATTTACGTGGAATATAGATACAGGAATTAAAATGGGAACCTATATCATCCAATAGATTCTCCTCAGTGGAATAAAATTGATTACGGGTATCCCAAATTTGTAAATGATCTGAGAAACTTTCATCTTGCATTATCTATTGATGGAATAAATCCTTTTGGTTTATAGAGTAATACTCATAGTACATAGCCCGTCATATTGGTAAATTATAACTTACCACCATGGTTATGCATGAAGCACAAATACATTATGTTTTCTATGCTTATATCTCGACTAAATCAACCCGGTAATGATATTGATGTTTATTTGGATCCATTGATTGAATATCTAAAATTGTTGTGGGATACAGGTGTTACAATGTATAAGGCTCATAGAAGTGAATAATTCACATTGAGGACCATGTTGTATAGGATGATAAATGACTTCCCTACTTATGGAAATTTATCGAGCTATAGCATTAAAGGAATGTTGGGGTGTCCCATCTGTGAAAAACGCACATAGTCAGTTTGGTTGAAACATTCCTCAAAGATTGTTTTTTTTAGGAAATTAGAATTTTTTACCTTGACTACATAAATATTGATCCTTGATGACATCATTTGATGGGAATATTGAACAAGTTACAACACCTTATCCAATAACAGGTGATCAACTATTCGATAAAAAAATATTGACACTATTTTTGATATACCATTTTTGAAAAACCATATGAAATCAGGTTGAAAAAAGAGATCAATTTTCTTTGAATTTCTGTATTGGAATTGTTTGTATGTCATACATTTTCTTAATTTCATGCATATAGAAAGAAAATTTATTTGATAGTGTTATTGGAACGTTACTAAATGTTTGTGAAAAAATGAAAGATGGCATCAAGGCTAGGTTAGACATGATTGAAATAGTGATAAGGGAAGAGTTAGCACTGGTGAAGGGTAAAGGGAAGACTTTTCTTCCTCCAGCAGCTTACACTCTATCCAGATAGGAAAAATTAAATTTTTTTTATTTTAATTAAAAGTGTAAAAGTTCTAAACTGGTATTCATTAAATACCAAGAATGTCATTTATATGACTAATTTGAATTTACAAGGACTAAAAACACACGAATTTAATATTTTGATGCATGTTGCTTTCAATTGCATTCTGCATCAAAATGTATGATATGCATTAACCTGACTATACTTCTTTTTCAAAGCCATATGCAATAAATTTATAAACCCAATGAAGTTTCCAATCATGGATAAGGAGGTTGCAGTCATATTATGTGAATTAGAGATGTTCTTCCCACCATCATTCTTTGATATAATGGTCCACTTGATGTTTCACTTGGTTAAAAAGAGGTTCAATTATGTGGTCTTGTGAGTTGGAAGAAGTGCACCTTTACATTTTACATAATAGTGAAGATGTTGAACCATGCATTTAATCCCACAAAGAAATTTGTAGAGATTTGAATCGACTAATGGTTGAATGATGAATATCAAATACACATAATCAATAGTTTATAAGATGGTTATGAGATCAAATTTATAAGGAGTTATTTAAAAATATTAATTCAATTTTCAAACGACATCAATGGATAGTCAGGGTACTGAATGCAAATGCTATATGTTACACTCATTTTTTAATCAATGGTTATACGTTCTATACAAAAGAACAAGATGACTGCAATATGATGCAAAACATTGGTGTTATGCTTGTGGAGGAAGCAATGCACGTATCTGGTTCCAAGTATAGAAATCCAATTTATGCAAATATGTCGTATTTTGGAATTATCAAATAGGTATACGAGTTGGATTATACAACATTTCAAGTGCCAATTTTCCATTGCAAATGGGTTGACAATATGATTTCATTTAAATTTGATGAAATGGGCTTCATAAAGGTGAATTTTAGTGTGGAAGGGGGAAAATACGAATCATTCATAATGGAATCAAAAGAAGTGAAATTATTTTATGTCTCGGATCTTGCAAACAATAATTGGCCGATTGTCCTTCTAGTGACTAAAATAAATGGTGGGTTGGATGAAAATTCAACCAAGGATGAACCTTTTATTAGGATATCACAATAAGTTCATGATAGTCTCAATGTAGACAAACAGGCCCTCTTTGAAGGCTGGGTTGAATGTGATTTATAGGGCAGTGTTAGCCACCTCTAAAATTCAAATAGGTGTGATGAATAACACTGTCTGTGACTTGATTATTCTAAAGACTCTCTATGTGTTTGGCAGGGTCAAGAATCCTATGGTGCTAAAATCTATTAGATGGATCCCGCACATCTTCCCATAGTTGAAAGTGAACGTGGATGGGGTGGCCTTGGGTGCGCCAGGACCGTCAGGATATGGTGGCATCTTCCGCACCCATCGGGGCTTTGTTAAAGGCTACTTTTACCACTATATTGGAATTGGATTTTCTATCGAATCTGAGATTTGGGTGATGATCAAATACATCAACTATGCGACTCAACACGGTTGGATGCATATCTGGGTGGAATCTGATTCTACCATAGTGGTACAAATTTTGAAGACGTGTTCTCAGAATGTTCCTTGGAAAGTGATTTCGTCGTGGAGCGCTTGTCTTAGTGCTCTTGATCACTTGCAGTTGGATGTCACTCATGTCTACAGGGCGGTAAATCAAGCTGAAGATGCTCTTTCTAAGTAAGCTATCATGGAGATCTCCTCAAGATGGTCCTTTATTACTCCATATTTTTTCTCTCGTTTTGTTGATTCAGATATATGTGGTGTGTGTTATTCATGTCTTTGTAATCCCTCTTGTTCTTCCACTTTTTCTATTTTGTATTAATTTGATAATGACGAGTTTTGCTCAGACCCTAAAATTGTTTGGTATCAATGTAGACAATATCTTGTAGAATAAAGGGGACCATAAAGAGAAGATTTGGATTCTCGATAAAGGAATGAAATCCCTAAAACCTTTAAAAAAAGATAGACTTCAATGAAAAGGTAAAAGTTTTTTTTAATATATTATATTTTTCTTCATAATATTATATGTTATCTGCTATATTAATATAATCTAAATTAAATGTTTGACTACTCATGTAGACAAATTCTTCTACACATGATGATGTTATAAATCCCTAGGAAGAACAAACTATAATGAAGGAAACCATTTGGGAAGGTATAAAGGTAAAATTTTGATATAATTTCTATATTTTATTGAAAAATTATATAATGAAACATTGATTTAATTTTAATTATTCCTTGTAGAGTTTTTTTATTTTAGAAGATTTGTTTTCATCTTTCATTCCTTTCTGCACCAAAACTTCCACAGACTTCTTCTCCCTTAAAACATTTTCACCCTTGTTGTGTTGCATTTATCACTTTCCTTCAAGTTCCCTCCACTACATTTGTAAAAAGAGAAATGACATTGACTCTGCTCAATCACATAGGTAATCTTAATGTTTTCATAGTAAAATCATTGTCTATAGAATTGATTTATTGTTTAATATTTGTGTTTAATCTATTTCTTTTTAGTATTACTCACATAAGAATTGTTTTCTTATATAGGTTGATTTTTTTGTTTGAGTTGGGGTGGTCTTCCCATATTTCATGCCTTTTTATGCCAAAACTTCCACAAACCTCTTCTCCCATAAAACCTTTTCAGCCTTTTAGTGTTGGCATTTATCACTTTCCTTCAAGTTCCCTCCACTTCTCAATCACAGGGGTAATCTTGATGTTTTCACAGTAAAATCATTTTCCATAGAATTAATGTATTGTTTCATATTTATGTTTAATTTTTTTATTTTTAGTATTACTCACATAAAAATTATTTTATTATACAAATAGATTATTTTGTTCATTTTGGGGTGTTCTATCCATCTTTCATGCCTTTCTGCACCAAAATTTCCACATACTTATTCTCCCTCAAAACCTTTTCACCCACATAGTGTTGGAATTTATCACTTTACTTCATGTTCCCTCCACTGCTCAATCACAGAGGCAATCTTGATGTTTTCACATTAAAATAATTGTCCATAGAATTAATGTATTGTTTCATATTTAGGTTTAATTTATTTATTTATAGTATTACTCATATAAGAATTTTTTTTCTTATACAGGTGGATTCTTTTGTTCGATCCTGTAACTGAGATAATGAAAACAAGGAAATGTGTTGAGAATGAATACAACCATCATGGAAAGGTGAATTCCTATTACTCTTTTAATTAATTTTATCATCATCTTTTCTACTATTTTTAAGTTAATTTCCTTATCATTTTTATCTAATACTTATTTAGATTTTTTCATATATCTTTTGGGAAGTCATATTTTTCTTTCAACTATCTACAAAAAGGCACAAAATAGATAAAATGTTCCTTTCTGTCAATGTCACCACGCTTTCCATTATCTTTCTTTGTCGAACTACCAACATTTCATATTGAGTCAATGTTATTAGCCGAAAAACCTTTATCATTGTTGAAATCCATAAGATTAGAGGAAGCTCATGTGCCCCTTGTGGTGACTTCTCATGATATAACGGGCATATGAGCTTCCTTTTCTCTTCTGGATTTCAACAATGAGAAAGGTTTTTTGACTAAGAACATCAACTCAATATTCAGTATTGGAAGTTCGACAAATAAATGAAATGGAAATCTTGGTAACATTGGTGGTTAGGATTTTTCTGAGACATTGTGACGTATAGGAATCAGTCGCACCTCAATCTAACACACGGTGTGACTGATATGACTTCAAGTGCTTTTTTTATTTAAAATTGACATTAATTTTAGTAAAAAAACATCTGACATACTCAAAACCAAGAAAACAAATTTTGATTATTTTTATACCTTAAGAAAATAATCCATAAGTCATTTTTGACTTGTAGAAATCAACATCACTTCAATATGATACACGATGTGCCCAATATGACTGAAAGTGTCCGTTTTCAATTTAAAATCGACATTTTAGTTCAAAAAGTGTCACTCACTGAAAACCAAGAAAACACACTTCTTGATAATTTAGGGGATCGATTTATAAATCATTTGTGATATGTAGAAATCAGTCTCATATCAAATTGATACACAATGTGATCGGTATGAGTCAAAATGTGCGTTTTTAGTTTAAAATGAAATTTTAATAAAAAAGAAAAGTGACGTACTCAAAACCAAGAAAATGTATTAATATTATTTTGATACTTTAGGAAAACGATCTATAATCCATTTGGGACATGTAGGAATTATCTTAACCTCAATCTAATGCACTATGTGACCAGTATGAATCAAAGTACGTCTTTTTATTTAAAATTGACATCAATTTTAGTAAAAAGGGAAACTGGCCTACTCAAAACTGGTCAAATTCATCCATATTATTTTGATTCTTTAGGATAATGATCTATAAGTCATTTTTGACATGTAGTAATTATCCACACATCAATCTGATATACAATGTGCTTGATATGACTTAATTTGTCTATTATCAGTGTAAATCGATATTTTAGTTCAAAAAGTACCACTCACTGAAAATCAAGAAAGCACACTTATATTGTCTTGATAATTTATGAAATTGATTCATAATTCATTTTTAATGTGTTAGAATTAGTCTCACATAAAAATGACACATGATGTGATCGATATGAGTCAAAATGCATGTTTCCAGTTTAAAATGACATTTTATTAAAAATGACAAGTGACATACTCAAAACCAAGAAAATTCATTTGGATTGTTTTGATAACTTATGAAAAAGATCCATAAGTCAATTGAGATGTGTAGGAATCATCCACACATTAATCCAATGAACGGTATGACCGAAATGACTCCAAGTGCGTCTTTTTATTTCAAATTGACATCAATTTTAGTAAAAATGACAATTTGCCTACTCAAAACCAAGAAAAAAATATTCAGATTGTTTCGATACATTAGAAAAATAATCCATAAGTCATTTGAGATATGTAGGTATCATCTACAACTCAATCTGATTCACAATGTGACTTATTAACTCAAAGCATCTGCTATCAGTTTAAAATCGATATTTTAGTTCAAAAAATGGAACTCACTGAAAACCAAGAAAACACGCTCGTATTTTCTTGATAATTTAGGACATCAATTCATAAATAATTTTTGACATTTAGGAATTAGTCTCATGTCAAACTGATACACGATGTGATCGATATGAGTCAAAGTGTGTGTTTCTAGTTTAAAATGACATTTTAGTAAAAAAGGACAAGTAGCGTACTCAAAACTGATAAAAGGCATTCAAATTGTTTTGATACTTTATAAAAACTATCCATAAGTCATTTGGGACATGTGGGAATTATTTGGACCTCAATCAGACACATAGTGTGACCAATATGACTCCAAGTGTATCTTTTTATTTAAAATTGACATCAATTTTAGTAAAAAAGACAACTGACCCACTTAGAACCAAGAAAAAGCTTTCAAATTGATTTGATACTTTAGAAAAATGATCTATAAGTCATTTTGGATGTGTAAGAATCATCTGCACTACAATAAAATGCATAGTGTGATTTATTTGACTCAATGTGTCAGTTAATAGTTTAAAATTAACATTTTATTTCAAAAAGTGTCACTCATTGAATATCTAGAAAACACACTCAGATTGTCTTGATAATTTAATAAATCGATTCATAAGTTATTTTTGATGTGTAGGAATCAATCTCACATCAAACTGGTACACGATGTGATCGATATGAGTCAAAGTGCGTGATTCCAGTTTAAAATGACATTTTAGTAAAAAATACAAGTGATGTACTCAAACCCAAGAAAACACATTCGGATTGTTTCGATACTTTATGAAAACAATATATAATTCATTTGAGACATTTAGGAATCATTCTCACCTCAATATAATTCACTTTGTGACTATTATGACTCCAAGTGTGTCATTTTATTTAAAATTAACATCAATTTTAGTAAAAAGGACAACCGACCTACTCAAAACTGAGCAACATCATTCAGATTGTTTTGATATTTTAGGAAAAAGATCCATAAGTCATTTGGGGTGTGTAGGAATTAGCCTCACCTCAATCCAATTCACAGTGTGACCAGTATGACTCAAAGTGTTCGTTATCAATTTAAAATCGATATTTTAGTTCAAAAAGTGTCACTGAAAACCAAGAAAACACGCTCAGATTTTCTTGATAATTTAGGACATCAATTCATAAATCATTCATGACATGTAGGAATCAGTCTCACATAAAACCAATACACGATGTGATTGGTATGATTCAAAGTACGTGTTTCCATTTTAAAATAACATTTTAGTAAAAAAGACTTGTGACGTACTCAAAAACTGAGCAAACATGTTCGAATTATTTTGATAATTTAGGAAAATGATACATAAGTCATTTGGGACATGTAGGAATCATCCATACCTCAATCTGATGCATGGTGTGACCTATATGACTCCAATTATATCTTTTTATTTAAAATTGACATCAATTTTAGTAAAAAGGCTAGCTGACCTACTCAAAACTGAGAAAAAACATTTATATTATTTTTATAATTTAGTAAAACAATCCACAATTCATTTGGGATGTGTAAGAATCGGGATCATCACAATCTGATGTACGGTGTGACCGGTATGACTCAATGTGTCTGCCGTTAGTTTAAAATCAACATTTTAGTTCAAAAAGTGTCACTTTTTGAAAAATGATCAAACGTGCTCAGATTGTCTTGATAATTTAATACATCAATTCATAAATCATTTGTGATGTGTAAAAATTGTTCTCACATCAATCCAACACACGATGTGATCGATATGATTCAAAGTGTGTGTTTCTAGTTTAAAATGGCATTTTAGTAAAAAAGACAAGTGGCATACTCAAAACTGAGAAAACACATTCGAATTATTTTGATACTTTAGGACAATGATCCATAAGTCATTTGAGACATGTAGGAATCATCTTCACCTCAATCTGACCTATGGTGTGACCGGTATGACTCCAAGTGCGTCTTTTTAATATATACATTTCAAATTAGTTTAAAACACACATTAGATCACTAAAACCGAGCAAATGAGCCTAGATTGTTTTCTCATCATTCTATCTATTATTAATTAATTAATTTCCGTATAATTTTTATCTTATACTTATTTAGTTAATTTTCCTAAAGAAAATGCTTGAAGAAAAACAAGAAATGGAGTGACGTACAAGAATCAACCACAACTCAATCTGATACACAGTGTTCCTGGTATGACTCAAAGTTGAGTTTAAAATCAACACTTTCTATTAATTTATTTTTTTATATTATTCTTAACGTGATAATTTTTTCTTATACAGGTGTTTTTTTTGCACGAGCAGGGATTAGGATCAAAAGACAAAGGAACATTGATGTTTTTGAATGTATGTAATAATTTTTACTTATGTAATTGTATAAACCAATGTTTGAAATGTCTATAATGTAGTGTGTGTGTTTTCTTGTATTTGGGTAATAAATTTTATTTCATTTAAATTCTGTATTGGTACTTTATTTTGTTGATTTCGTGGTGTTTTTTTTGTTGTGGTGTGCTATTACAACACACTGCACTGGTGATGCGGTGTTCTATTACAGCACACTACAGCATGACCCTTTATCATCCCTTTTAGAAGCGATAATAAATGTAACCTTTATCAGCGCTTTTAGAAGCACCGATAAAGGTCTACTTTATCGGTGCTAAATAAAAGCCCTGATAAATGTTTTCATGTATTGATTCTTTTAAAAGCTCTGATAAAGGACTCATTTATCAGTGCTTTTTAGTGCTGATAAAAGACTATGGATTTTAATCTCTCTCCGATAGTCAGTTCTTCTCTAGAATTGATAAAGTCCATTTTTAGCGATGTTAATGGACTATTTTGTAGTAGTGAAAGGAATAACTTCACAGGGGAAGATCCTCACAAATGGTGCAAATTTTCTTGAACTTCATGTCAGATAGAAATGCGTAATTTTCTCGAAGTTTATGCCCATGGTATTTATAGTCTATCTACATGACTGTTTCTTTGGAATTAGAAAAATTATCACCATAAAAAAGGTATGTGTCCACATAGGGATTCTTCTTCAGAACCACAAATTACACCATGCCGCAAATGATTTAATCTTACATGACAAAGGATTTTATCTAATGCAGTAAAGGATTTATTCTGATGCAGTAAAGGATTTAATCTAACATGGTGAAGGATTTATTCTTACGCGACTGCAATTCCCTGTGATTGAATCTTACGTCATCATGAAAATTACCTCCTTAATCCAACATGACCACAAAGCATTGGAAGATTCAATAATATGCAGTAGCAAAGTGTGCATGCCTCATCTCTACAAAGTGACTCCCATGCCACAAGAATTTCATATTACCAGGAATAGTTTCTGCTATGATGTCATAAATGAAGATCCTGTCGCAAATGAAGAGATTATTTCATTATTAAAATTTCACCTTCACCACTTTTCTTGTCTTATGACCTTCTTTCAAGTGTTGGTTGAATTTTTTTAGGGTCAATGGTAACATTAAACCTTTTAACGCCTAGAATGTTGTCACTTATGATATGCATAGTATCACTATGATGATATGATGCACCGTTTTTCATGTATAGATCAATGTTATCACTGGTTATTCCATCCCATATCATACATGATGATATATATAAAACCAAAGAATTTGATGTGGATTTTACTTTACGATATTACATATCATACATTATGATCTTATCACAGCCTACGATATCGAAAATCATCTGACCAACCACAATGCATAATGCCAATCATTTCTTAAAATAAAGAAAACTATTTCAATATGATATTAAGTATTCTTCATTTCAAAAATGATTTCATGAATCATGAAGTATAGAGTTACTCTAATACCATTGTTGGGATTCTAATGATCGAAAAACATGCATTCAATGTAGTGTGAGTAATTAGAAACCACATTTACCAAGATCAACTATGCATGAAACCAAAACCTTGTATAAACATAAAACGAAGAAACGGTGTACCTTACACCAATGATAGCCACTATCACAGTATTCCATTATGCACTTGATGAAGATCTTTAAGAGGCATCAATCGAGCTCCTGCCTCTATAGTGTATCCATGGGATGACATGAATCACCCGGCGCTTGGGTGAAATTCTCTTTCACCCATGATATGCTAGTATCTTAGTTGCTAAGGATGAAAAAGAAGAAAATAGATCTTTGGAGAGATGGGGAATCGATAGGAAGTAAGGCAGGCTTGGACGAACACTGTCTCATGGTGACTGGATGTAAAGACCCGGAATTTCCATGTAATTTTTTTTTTAAATATATGGGAATTTTAGGAGTCCGTGAAAATTTATGGGGCGTGATTTCGAGGCCCGGTGTGCCCGTAATAAATTTTTGAAGTTTTGTTTGGGTATATTCAGTAAACGTACGAGCGGGTTTTTCTGACTTTTGAACTGGTGCTTGGAATTGAAATCCAAGGGCACCGTTGAACTCGCAGTGCCAGTATTCGCTTAAGAATACTTTCACCTAGAAGGCAGATGGTCGAGGGTGGAAGATAGTTTTTGGGTTTTTCATGGAAATAATAAAATAAAATAAATGCATGTTTTATTTTATTTTATCTATTATAACCACCCATGTGGAAGTTGGAGGTGGGGACCACCACACCTTAACCTCCCATGAGAGGTTATGGTGGTGGGGCCTACCCGAACCTAACCTCCCATGAGAGGTTACGATGTGGGGACCACCCGGGACTAAACCCCCCTAATAATGGTGGGAGAGGAAAACCTCTCAACTCCCCTCATTAATGAGGGAGAGTCTCTTGACCTCCCTTAACTTAATGGTGCCACCACCCAACTCTTTTAATGGTTTCAACCCTTCCCCTTTAATTAATTGAGCCATCTCATTTAATTAAATGCTACAATTTGAATTTTAAACCCATAAAACTAAATAATAGATAATCTATTATTTGGAGGGGTTATCTATTCATTTGTTGGAAAAAGGTTGGCAAAGGAGGATTAGAGCTCTTGGGAGAAAACTCTCCAACGAAGAACGCCGATGAGGAACACCTTCGACTATGAAGAATGACCTCCTTCAACCTTCTTCCATAGACTCCTTCCAACGTGGGATGTCCCCATCCACGGAGAATCAATGCCCATCTTTTTCCCAATGGTTCGTCTTCTTCCCCGCGACTCCGACGACGAACAATGAACAAAGGTAGGGATTTTATTTTAAGTATGATATTATTCCCCTGATTCTTTCCTTCTAAAACAAAGAACGCGGACCAACTTATTATCAAGTTGATATGTGGATGTTTTTACTTGCAGGATGGGAATATATTTGTTAACGAGGGATTATGGGAATTGATGTTTTTAAGATATCTTCCATGCTCGTTCTTTGTTTATGTTCATGATAAACTGATTTCTACCACCCTAAATGCGGAAGGTGTGGGACAAACTAATATGGCCCGAGCCCCCGCTAATCTTCCTTGTGGTGTTCTTCGAAACAGCGATGAAGGCAATGAAGGAAACGGCGCCGCCACCCGCGGCCACCACGACCTGCGCCGCCCCTGCGGCGTTCCGAGTGCCGGCCGAACCGGCCTCCATGCCCCGGCCGCGCTGCACCCCGGCCGTGCCGCACCCCATCTGTGCCTCCCTTGCTGGTCGCGCCGCCCCGCCGACAGCGCCCCCACGCCCTGGTCGTGCTGCCCCCGGCCATGCCCTCGCGGCGCTTCGAACCGAACTGGATCCGTGCCTCCGGGTTGAGCCGCCTACACGGCGCCCTCCGGGCCGAACCACCCTCATGGCCTGCTGGGTCAGGCCCAGTGGGCTGGCCCGCCCAATGGGCCAGACCGACCCGAACCGGTTCGGCCCAGATTGGGTCGGGGTGGGTCGGTCCGACCGGGTTGGACCGGACCCGGGCCCACTACGACCCTTTACTTTCTTTTGGCCATATCTTTGGCACTAGACATTCATTTGATGAACAATCAGCGGCCCTGGTAATCTTGGAGCATGAAGGTCCCTTTGAGAATACCCCACTAGAGTTTGGGGTACAGTTGAGAAACGGTCTGGTTGGATCGTGCACAAATCTAATCGGGCCCTCGGGACTAAAAGGCTAATAACTCACAGACCGGGCGTCCGATTGACGCGCCGTTTATTCCGCTGAGACCCCTGTGACGTGGCGGACCTTTGAGATACTTCTTCATGGGACTTCATGGCAGTTGGAGCATCGACCAGTAGCTTGTGGAGCAGATCTTCCGAAGGCAAGAGAGTATTTGTGTGGGAACCCAGTAGCTGGCTGAGACTTGACGACTACTGACCGATTGACTCGGAGTGACTCGACTAGCCCAGTGGGGAGCACCTGGTTGTGGCGGTAGACCCACGGCAGAGGACCACCTGGTTGTGGTGGCAGACCCATAGTACTCTACAGGAGGAGTAACTCTATAGGCTATGAGGGGGAGTTCCTGGTTGTGGCGGTAGACCCAAAGTGGGGAGCACCTCTGTGTGATGCAGAAGACCCACGGTACTCAACAAGAGGAGTACCTCAGCAGTCCAAGGTTAGTGGGAAGCACCTGGTTGTGATGGTAGGCCCACTCTACTCGATAGAGGAGGAGTTCTCTAGCAGTCGAGGGTTCAAAATGTTAATACCCCTATAATAAAATCTCGGTTAAGCTGAGTCAGTAACTTTTGTGTTTACCTCATGATTGAGATGGATTACTTGATAACTTAGGTATATGTATGGGCATATACCTAAGTGGGGTTATCTGTTGATTTCATACTTTGTGGTTTATCCTTGTTGTATTTTGTGAGACCTTGAGGGTCTTGGGGTCTTTACTGAGTATTGTTATACTCACCCTTGCACGGGCTATGCTCGCACCTCATTGTGTTGGATGCAGACGACGGATAGCGCTAACTATGGCTGAGAGTACCAGGACTGGACGGTACCCGGAGGTGGACCGTACGGTGTGTCATTACACAGTGGAGACAGACGGATGAGGAGTGCTGAGGAGGTGATATGTACCTACCCTTCAGGTAGGAACCCAGATGACGACCCAGCAGCTGTTTTCCCTTTTTTCCTCAGTTGTACTTGTACTTTCAGTTTCTTGTACTTTCCAGTTGGGCTTGTATTCTGGCTCCTTTTTACTTACTGTACTCACTTGTTGGTTATATAGTTTACTCATGTTCGTATCTTGTTGTGTGTGTTTGTAGGTTATAAAGGCAATGCCTTCCAAGTTTTAGGGAATTAAGCCTTTGGTGCTAGTCATCAACCCCTGGCCTATGGAAGGCGGGCTTGGGGTAGTCACAGTACGGGCCCCGGGGGACGGGTCGTGACAAATTGGTATCAGAGGAGTCGGTTCTACCGTAGAACTTAGGAATCTGATCTTTTCTGTGAAGCAATAGTGTTAATTGTAGTGAGTGGTTTTCAGTTCAGGGAGTCCAGTGTTGGTGTAGCGGCCAACGTATCCATACACCAGGACCTTGACTTCTGATTTCTGACTCAGTGCACGAAAACACTGATTGCGTGTGTGTTTTCAAAAATTATCTTTAAGTCAACTCAACCAGTTCAGATCACCAAGTATAATCTTTTGACCATGTTGCATCTGTTTCTTTCATGATGCTTCCCCGCAGACAGCCGGTTAGAGTTTCGAGAGTTGTATGCTCAGATAGCCCACCGAGCAATGAGGCCTCGGTGCAGGGCCCTTTTCCAACAGAGGCACCAGCGGTACCACTCCTTTTTGGGCCACCGATACCGCCAGCCCTGGCAACAGACGGTGCATGCCGCTTGAGCACATTGCACGAGTTCCAGCACCAGAGGCCACCCAGGTTCAGGGGAGAGACGGTCCCACAGGTGGCTGAGGATTGGCTGGAGGCTGTGGTGAGAGTCTTCCGACTGGTAGGGACACCAGCAGACCTCATGGTGATTCTTGCTGCCAACCTTCTACAGGAAGCAGCGGGCAGATGGTATAGCTTGATGCTCCTGGTTCATGATGAGATGACGCTTCTCTGGGCAGACTTCAAGAGCCTGTTTCGGGTAGAGTTTGTCCCAGTGACTCTTTGCGCAGTGCGTATACAGGAGCTACTTCATCTACAGCAGGGCAGCATGACTGTAGCTCAGTACTCAGCAGGTTTCACTAACCTCTCACACTACTCCACCGATATGGTGCGGGACCCATTCCTCAGGGCCCATACCTTCAAGAAGAGACTCAGGCGGGAGATCAGGGCATCGATAACCTCACTCAGCATCCCGACGCAGGCGGGGGTGTTAGAGAGAGCCCTCTTGGTAGAGAGTTTCCTTGCTGAGCAGTCACCAGCAGCGAGATCCACCACCAGTCGACATATAGCGGAGTCTTCTACAGCTGGAAGCAGACAGATGTTGCAAAAGTCCAAGAGGACCAGACCTACAGGTGGACGACTGCATGATTCAGGGTCAATTGTGCGAGGCACCTGAAGCAGAGAGAGACATTCCAGGAGCGGGCATTGTTACTCATGCGGTAGGTAGGGACACATGGATCGTGATTGTCTGACCATCGTACAGATGATCAAAAGACGGTCGAAGGATCACCCAAACAGAGACATAGATTCGACCAAGGTGGTCCGCAGGGAGCAGGCAGACGTGACAGAGGAGATGGTCGTGCAGCTGTAGGTGGATGACGATTCGAGGTGTTACCACCACCACCACCAGGAGGTCCACCCCGACCGCAGGGAGTAGGTGGATAGGGGAGAGCTCAGCTCCAGGCGGTTGAGGCCTATGATCACGGTGCTCCGAAGATGATTCGAGGTACGATCTGCGTCTACTCCACCATAGCTGCAGTAATTATAGACGCAGGTGTCAGTCACTCTTTCATTGCCACTACCCTCGTTCAGAGCTCGAAGATTCCAACGAATTTGTTGGCTCAATCCTTGCGGCTAGAGACTCCTACGGGAGTGGATTCGATGATTAAGCACTGGTGCCGGCAGTGTGAGCTTACTCTAGGAGGTGAGATCTTCGGCTGGGATCTCCTAGTAGCGGTGTCGAGGCCTTACGACGACATTTTGGGTATGGACTGGTTATCTACAGTCCATGCTTAGATTGACTGTATTAGGAACAAATTGTGGTGTGTCTGCACGGATGGGACCAAGTTTACCTTCACTGGCGAGAAGGGAGCCTTTTCAGCATAGGATTGACTTACTAGGAGAAGAGTGCAGCCGATCACTCATCAGTTGGCCAGCCTTACCCTCAGACCAGTTGATGTAGAGAGTCTGAGCTATCCTGTAGTGGTGGACCAGTACGCAGATGTCTTCCCTGATGATGTTTCAGGTCTACCCCCTCGCCGATAGGTAGAATTTTACATTGACTTGTACCCCAGGATGGCACCAATATCTACACCAGCTTATTGGATGGCTTCGGTGGAGCTTCGTGAGCTACGGCTAGAGGACTTGCAGGGGAAGGGATTCATCTAGCCTAGTGTTTCTCCCTGGTCAACCCCAATTCTGTTCACCAAGAAGGCGGATGGGAGCTTGAGGCTTTTTGTTGACTATTGGCGCCTGAACCAGGTGACCGTGAAGAACAAGTACCCACTTCCGAGGATTGACGACCTCTTTGATCAGCTGAAGGGATCACGGTGATTCTCAAAGATAAAGCTCAGATCAGGCTATCACCGGCTCAGTGTTAGAGATGAGGATGTGTCAAAGACACCTTTCAGATGTCGGTATGGACACTACGAGTTCTTGTTTATGCCTTTCGGTGTAACCAACGCTCCATAAATGTTCATGGGAATCATGAATAGGATCTTTCAGCCATACCTCGATCGCTTTGTCATATTTTTCATCGATGATATTATGATCTACTCAACTACTGAGGAGGATCATGCCAATCATTTGTGGGTAAGACTGGACACTCTCCGAGAGCACCAGCTTTATGGTAATCTCTCGAAGTGCCAGTTTTGGATCCAAGAGTTTCACTTCCTGGGAAATGTCATATCGGAGGCTGGAGTTGTAGTGGATCTAGCGAAGATTGATGCGGTACTTGCTTGGGAGCCACCTAGGAGTGTGACGGAGGTACAGAGTTTCCTGGGTTTGGCTAGATATTACCGAAGGTTTTTACCAGACTTCTCCAGAGTTAGAGCACCACTATCAGCCTTGACGAAGAAGGGGAAACCCTTTGTGTGGACGGAGAGATGCTAGCAGAGCTTTCAGGAGTTGAGGCAGAGGCTGACTAGTGCCCCCATCTTGAGGATTCCAAAGGAAGGCATAGGGTATGTAGTCTACTGCGATGCATTAGGGACCAGGCTCGGATGTGTCCTGATACAGGAGAGAGCAGTGATCGCTTATGGTTCTCGGTAGCTGAGACAACACAAGCAGAACTATGCTACTCATGACTTGGAGTTAGCAGCAGTGGTCTTCTCCTTGAAGATGTGGCAACACTATCTGATGGGCAAGCGTTTTTCCGTGTACTCTGATCACAAGAGTCTCAGGTATATCTTCTCTCAGAAGGACATGAACCTGAGACAACGGCGTTGTCTTGAGTTCCTCCAGGATTATGGCTTTGAGATAGTATATACTCCTGGGAAGGGGAACGTTGTTGCAGATGCACTCAACAGGAGATCTGGTATACAGCTGCTAGGCGAGGCGACGGAGCAGTTGGCTGCTTTACAGATATAATTTGTGGATAGAGATGGAGCAGCCTTCCTTTAGTCTCTTACAGTCACTCCCCCACTTCTTCAATGAGTCATGGAGCCACAGCATGGGGATGCTAACTGCGAGACACAACGTGCTCAGATATCCACAGGGTAGGCACCTGATGGTTTTTCTGAAGGTGGTGAGCACGTCATCCTCTTCAGAGGAAGTACCATGGTACTAGTGTCACTTCAGGAGGAAGTGTTGAGGGAGTTCCACACATCCCATCTAGCGGTACATCCAGGAGTGGCAAAGATGTACCAGGATCTCTGACTACAGCACTGGTGGCCGGGAATGAAGAAAGTAGTTGCAGAGTTTGTCTCTTTATGCCTCACTTGTCAGCAAGTGAAGGCGGAGCATCAGGTACCAGCAGGCTTGGTTCAACCTTTAGAGGTTACAAAGTGGAAGTGGGATGGGATATCCATGGACTTCATGACAGGAATTCCACGTACATCTAGGGGATATGACTCGATTTGGGTGATCGTCGACTGATTCACCAAGTCGTCTCACTTCCTACCGATCAGAGAGCAGGGTTTAGTAGAGAGCTTGGGACGCCTCTATGTGCAGGAGATTGTGCGGCTACATAGAGTACCTTCGACGATTGTCTCTGATTGTGACGTGCGTTTCACTTCCTGGCTATGGAAGGGGTTGCGGGAGGCTTTTGGGACGCAGCTTTGTTTGAGCACCGCCTTCCATCGTCAGACGGATGG
The DNA here is from genome assembly GCA_963277665.1 of Viscum album. Taxonomy (NCBI): domain Eukaryota; kingdom Viridiplantae; phylum Streptophyta; class Magnoliopsida; order Santalales; family Viscaceae; genus Viscum; species Viscum album. The sequence continues at coordinate 1,526,429,414 of OY728120.1, read as the reverse complement.
TTAGACTGAGCGGAGCATTCAAACCCTCGAGGACATGTTTCTCTCTTGTGTCCTCGACTTCAGTCGCAGCTAGGAGGATCACTTGCCTTTGGTAGAGTTTGCGTACAACAACAGCTATCACAGCATCATTGGGATGGCACCTTTTGAGGTGTTGTACCGGCGACCTTGCAGATCAACTTTGTGCTGGACTGACCCATGGGAGTTAGCACTAGTGGGACCAGAGATGGTACAGGCTACCACAGAGAAGGTTTAGATCATCTAGGAGTGGATGAAGACTGCACAGAGTAGGCAGAAGTCGTATGCTGACAGGAGACGGAGACCTCTGGAGTTCGAGGATGGCGACCACGTCTTTCTACGGGTCTCACCCTGACGAGGTTTACAGAGATTTGGTCGAGGCGGCAAGTTATCTTTGAGATTCATCGGACCTTTTCAGGTCCTCAGCAGAGTTGGTGAGGTGGCATACCGCTTAGCTCTTCCACCATAGTTGCACTAGGTGCATGACGTCTTCCACATATCCCAGCTGAGGAGATGTGTGCATGACCCTTCTCACATCATCGACCATGGCGAGATGGACATCGAAAATGGGGTGACTTTTACAGAGGTTCCAGTAGAGATTGAGGATCAACAGGAGCGGGTCCTTCATGGATGATCGATACCTCTGGTGCGCATTCGCTGGAAGCACAGAAACCTCCAAGAGAGTACATGGGAGCGGGAGGCTCAGCTGTGTGCTCAGTACATCCACTTGTTCCCTTTGTTCGAGTTGTAGCTTACGGGGATGTAAAGCCCTGAGGTGGGGAGAATGCAAAGACCCGGAATTTTCATGTAATTTTTTTTAAATATATGGGAATTTTACGAGTCTGTGAAAATTTACGGCACGTGATTCTGAGGCCCGGTGTGCCCGGAATCAATTTCTAAAGCTTTTTTCGGGTACATTCAGTAAACGTACGAGCGGTTTTTTCTAAATTTTGAACCGGTGTTCAGAATTGAAATTTGAGGTCACCGTTGAACTTGCAGCGCCGATATTCGCTTAAGAATACTTTCACCTCGATGGCAGATGGTCGAGAGTGGAAGAGAGTTTTTGGGTTTTTCATGGAAATAATAAAATAAAATAAACACATGTTTTATTTTATTTTATCTATTATAACCACCCATGTGGAAGTTGGAGGTGGGAACCACCACAACTTAACCTCCCATGAGAGGTTATGGTGGTGGGGCCCACCCGAACCTAACCTTCCACGAGAGGTTACGATGTGGGGACCACCCGGGACTAAACCCCCCTAATAATGGTGGGAGAGGAAAACCTATCAACTCCCCTCATTAATGAGGGAGAGTCTCTTGACCTCCCTTAACATAATGGTGCCACCACCCCCCTCTTTTAATGGTGTCAACCCTTCCCCTTTAATTAATTGAGTCATCTCATTTAATTAAAAGCTACAATTTGAATTTTAAACCCATCAAACTAAATAATAGATAATCTATTATTTGGAGGGGCTATCTATTCATTTGTTGGAAAAAGGTTGGCAAAGGAGGATTAGAGCTCTTGGGAGAAAACTCTCCAACGAAGAACGTTTTCTCCCAACGAAGAACACCGACGAGAAACGCCTTCGACTATGAAGAACGACCTCCTTCGACCTTCTTCCACAGACTCCTTCCGACGTGGGACACCCCCATACACAGCGAATCGACGCCCGTCTTTTTCCCAACGGTTCTTCTTCTTCCTCGTGACTCCTTCAACGAACAACGAACAAAGGTAGGGATTTTATTTAAGTATGATATTATTCCCTTGATTTTTTCCTTCTAAAACAAAGAAAGCGAAACAACTTATTATCAAGTTGATCCGTGGATGTTTTTCCTTGCGGGTTATGAATATATTTGTTAACGAGGGATTATGGGAATTGAGGTTTTTAAGATATCTTTCATGCTCTTTCTTTGATTATGTTCATGGTGAACCAATTTCTACCACCCTAAACGCAGAGGGTGCGGGCCAAACTAACATGGCCCGAGCCCCCGCCGATCTTCCTTGTGGTGTTATTTGAAACGGCGATGAAGGCGATGAAGGAAACGACGCTGCCACCCACAGCCACTGCGACACGCACCGCCCCCACGGCGTTCCGACCGCCGACCGAACCGGCCCCCGCGCCCCATCCGCACCGCACCCCGGCCGCGCGGCCGGTGCGGGGGTGCGGCCGGCGGCACTTTGGGCTGAACTAGCTTCGTGCCTCCGGGCCGAGCCGCCTACGCGGCGCCCTCGCGGCCGAACCGCCCTCGCAGCCTGCTGGGCCAGGCCCAGCGGGCCGTGCCGACCCAAACTAGGTTGGACCGGACTCGGGCCCACTACGACCCTGTACTTTCTTTTGGTCATATCTTTGGCACCGAATGTCCGTTTGACGAACTGTCATCAGCCCTGGTAATCTTGGAGCATGACGGCCCCTTTGAGAATACCCCACTGGAGTTTGGGCTATAATTGAGATACGGTCTGGTTGGATCGTGCACGAATCCAACCGGGCCCCTGGGAGTAAGAGGCTAATAACTCACAGACCAGGAGTCCGATTGACACACTATCTATTGCGCTGAGACCCCTATGACGTGGAAAACCTTTGAGATACTTCTTCGTGGGACTTCGTGGCAATTGGAGAATCAACCAGTAGCTTGTGGATCAGATCTTCCAGAGACGAGTGAGAATTTGTGCGGGAACCCAGTTGTTGGCTGAGACTTGACGACTGGTGACCGATTGACTCGGAGTGACTCGACTAGCCCAGTGGGGAGCGCCTGGTTGTGGTGGCAGACCCACGACGGAGGAGTGTCTGGTTGTGGCGGCAGACCTGCGGTACTCGACAGGAGGAGTAGCTCTGCAGGCTATGAGGGGGAGCACCTGGTTGTGGCGGCAGACCCACGGTGGGGAGTGCCTGCAGCAGACCCACGGTACTCGACAGGAGGAGTACATCAGCAGTCCAAGGTTAGTGGGAAGTGCCTAGTTGTGGCGGCAGGCCCACTGTACTCGATAGAGGAGGAGTTCTCCATCAGTCGAGGGTTCGAAATGTTACTACCCCTATAATAAAATCTTGGTTGAGCTGAGTCGGTAAATTTTGTGTTTACCTCATGATTGAGATGGATTACTTGATAACTTAGGTATATGTATGGGCATATACCTAAGTGGGGTTATTTGTTGATTTCATACTTTGTATTTTATCCTTGTTGGATTTTGTGAGACCTTTAGGGTCTCGGGGTCTCTACTGAGTATCGTTATACTCACCCCTACACAGGCTATGCCCGCACCTCGTTGTGTTGGATGCAGATGATGGACAGTGCTGACTGTGGCTGAGAGTACCAGGACTGGACGGTACCCGGAAGTGGACCGTATGGGGTGTCGGTACACGGTGGAGACGGACAGACAAGGAGTGCTGAGGAGGCGATCTGTACCTACCCTTCAGGTAGGAACCCGGAGGACGACCCAATAGCTGTTTTCCCTTTTTCCCTCAGTTGTACTTGTACTTTCAGTTTCTTGTACTTTCCAATTGGGCTTGTATTTCGGCCCCTTTTTACTTACTGTACTCACTTGTTGGTTATATAGTTTACTCGTGTTCGTATCTTGCTTTGTGTGTTTACAGGTTGTAAAGGCAATGTCTTCCCAGTTTTAGGGAATTACGCCTTTGGTGCTAGTCATCAGCCCCTGGCCTATGGAAGGCGGGCTTGGGGTGGTCACGGCACGGGCCCCGGGGAATGGTTCGTGACACTAGATCCTTAAATAACCCATGAGGATGATCCTCGAGTGATCATGCATTAACTCATACGTTATAAAATGTATGAGTGAATGTATTGACCATTCAAGCATTTGTCACACAAATTCAGAGTTTATTATATCCTACGTTTCTTCTTACGAAACGTATTGTTAATGATAGCTAGTGATGAGGAGATTCGAATATTAACTATTTACCATTCAACTTCCTTGTTAATCACAGGGTGTTACATGAATCATACATTATAATGCAAAGCAATGTCGCACAACACACACACACACACACAAATAGATGTGAAAACCTATTTTCACAATGGTAATCTAGATGAGGAGGTTTACATGAAACAACCAGAATGGTTCATCTCTAATAATGGTGAACATTTAGTGTGTAAGCTTAAAAGGTCGATCTATGGTTTAAAACAAACATTCCAATAGTAGTATTTATGATTTCATGATGTAATTACTTTATTTAATTTCAAAGAAAACATTATGGATCAATGTATATATCAAAAGGTTAGTGGGAGAAAAATATGTTTCCTTATTTTATACATAGATGACATTTTACTTGTTACTAATGATAAGGGTTTTCTACATAAAGTGAAACAGTTTCTCCCTGAATGCTTTGATATGAAAGATATGGGTGATGCATTCTATGTCATTGAAATAAAAATTCATAAGTTAGGTTGAGATAAGTTATGAAATTGTCTCAAGAAACCAATATTAATAAAGTTTTAGAGAGATTTTGCATGAAAGACTATGAAAAAAGTTTACCACTCATTGTTAAGGGTGATAAATTGAATTTGGACCAATGCTCTAAAAATGATTTGAAATGAGAACAAATGAAATCCATCTCATATGATTCTTCCATTGGTAGTTTAATGTATGCTTGATTCTACACAAGGCTTGTGATTTCATTTACAATAGAAATATTGGATGATATCAAATTAATTCAGGTATAGAGCACTAGAAGGTCAAGAAAAAGGTATTTATGGAATCTCGTCTTTTATTATATAAATTTTCATTACATTATACAAACATAGGATCTTTTAAAGTTTAGTTTCTTAGAAATAAGGAACATAATACAAGAAAACTTAAAAAATTCTTCTAAACAACTTGAAAGGCTTCTTCATTGGTTCATCCTAAGTACTTTTACTGCATCTCATAACCTAGACACATACATCAAAAGAAATGGTGAGCATAAGACCTAGTAAGGGAATAAGTAAGTGAAACAATTTACATGTGATCTTGAATGATATCAATAAGAACATAAGGAATATCATTATGGCATGAGAAAGATAACATGATGCATAACATGATAAAAAGAACATAAATCATAACTTGGAAATGTGGATATAACATTTAATTTAGACATTCATAAGCATATCACCAAGGTTAATCACCAAGGTATCATAAAATTTACCAAGACTATTCACCAAGGTATCGTATAACATGTCATCTCTAGAGATTAAATTCTTTACTTGATGCATTGAAGTGTTATCAGGGTGAACCCTTCAAATGAATTATTTAATGTGAGCTACATTGATCATAATCAAACATTTCATAAATAACTTGTGGAGAATAAAAGAAATGGGTTTCATATTCAAAAAACATGGTGTTTAAAAAGTGCTTAAAAACATGATCATTTTGTCATTTTCATCCGATGGAAAAGGAATGTGGGTTTCATATATGTTAATCCCAGAATAAAATAAATCATTTTAAAATCTAGGTGAATACCCTTGGAAAATAAAGAGTCTTGGGTATTCACAAAAAGAAAATAAAAGAGAATTTCTTGAGGAGAATAGGGAAATTTTGAGAAGTAAATTTGGAAGCATAACAGGTATAAAACGTGGTTTTGGAAAAAGGTAAAATGGGAGGGGACAAGGGTTTCCCATTAATAAAAGACTCTCTTACAGTAAGGGGATAAAAGAAATTGTACAAAGAAATTTTCTTGGAAATTGGAAGATATAACATAAAAATGACTCTTTAATGGAAAAGAGAAGTGAAGATTTCCCTTACCCTGAAAAGTAACTCCTAAAACTTGAAGATTGAGACCATGGGGGCTTTAGGAAACCTTGGTATGACTCCTTGGGAGGTAAAAATATTAGAGCTTCATGGAAGATGGATTGTGAGTGAAAGGAAATGGATAAATAGGTGGGTATTTATAGAAAAAGTGGAGGATTTGTTTATTAATTTCAAAATATAGGCCTTAGATATCAAGGTTCTGGAAAATACAAAACCATGGGCTTGCCCATGGTATTTTCCCATGGTTTTGGACACTTGGGTCATATTTTATGTTATTTTAATCCACAAGAGATGATCATTATTTTATATTACTTCTTTTAGAATGGAAAAGTAAAGTTTCCACAAAAATAATGTTTTTAATGTTAAAGTTTTCATTTTGGACTTTGGGAAGTAAATTATAGGTTTGGAAATTGATTAAAATCAATTAAAATACTTTATATTAATAAAATAACATGTTTTAGGTTGTGGATTGTGGTTAATTAGTTATTAAATTATTATGAAATAATTATGAAGTCATTAAACATAACAAAAACTCAAACTGTATTTTTACTATTCACAAAAATAGTCTTTTAGAAAATTCACATAAATTCACCATAACCTAATTTTGGCATGCTAATTTCAAAAAAGATATTTATTTTATCAGAATAATTCTATAAATATGAGAATTATAATTTTCAAATATAATGTTGGCACCGGAAAACACATCCACAAGATTGAACTATTGATTCCATAAATGGTCTCATAGCGTAGCTCATTTCACAGGCTTTGATTGGACTGGTTGTAAAGACCAAATAGAGTTGCAGATTAGGAGTTATGGTAATTCAAAGTTAGGCTGGAAAACTGGTTTGTGGAGCCATTCGTGGAGCTCCCTCAGCGATCGCGAAGTAATGAAGGAAGGCTTTGCGAGTCTGATGAGCTCCGTGACCGCCGCGAAGCTGTGACGGAAGCCTCTATGATCCGACGAATACATTCGCAACCACCGCAGAGCACCATTGCGGAAGTCTCTGCGAGTACGACAAGCACCGCGACCACTGTGAAGAATCATGATGGAAGCCTTCACGATTACGATGGGGCCAGCCCCGATCGCGAAGCACCATCCTCTTCGCAACGTCCTTTTTGCTTCATGGAAAGCCCCTCCGGCCTCTATTGCCTATAAATAGCTGGCTCCCCCCACTTCATAAGCACCGTTACACCGCCCTTTCGTCGGTCGATCTCCCATTTCGCGGTGCTCCCGAGCATCGTGAAGTGATGCCCTTTGCAAAGGCCTCCACCCTTCACCAAGGAGGGAGCCCCTTTCGGGTTGCTCAAGGCTCCGTGAAGCACTAAGCCTTCGCGGAGCACTCTCCAAATATTGTTCTCTTTGCTAAGGGGAATCCCTACTTAGCTGAAGTCATTCCTTTGTGAATCACCCTTCCTTCGCGATACCCTGAGCTCTGCAAAGCCCCATCCTTCGCGAGCCCCTATGCTCTGCGAACCTCTTTCATTCACGCCCATTGGTCCATACCACGGGGGCTACGCCCCTGCACCCTCGCCCAGGATCATTGTCAGGCTGCAGTCTCGGCCCTCCGGGCCAGTCCCTTTGCTACCGTCATTGACCCACATGAAAAATGGAGTCACACCGTGACCTTTTTGTGCCTGGTCGGTGACATTTTACCTTGAACACCCCACTTCCACCTATTGAATACCATGGTTTGAGATAATCCTCTGAACTCCTTTAAATACCTTGGAACAACATATTCCCCTTGGTCTCTTTCTCATGTCGTGAGTTGAGATTCTTATCATCAATTCCCTGAGTATCTTGAGTTGAATTGTTCCTCAAGAAACTCCTCCAAAACCCCTCACTTGGCTCCTATGATGGGTTGGACCAGAAAGGGCCGCTCTTGCATAAGTCTCACACCAGCCATTGCTAGGCGCCTTATGCCTAATAGTTCTCTCTACATGACTATAAAATATAGTACACCCTATACGACAAACATAGGATGCCTCTTGTTCTGAATAAGAGATGCATTATGTGCCAAGCATAAGATGCCAATAGTCCTCACTATATAACTTTAAATTGTAGCATGCCCTATCATTCAATAATAGGATGCCTCTTGTTTCAAATAAGAGATGTCTTATGTGACAAGCATAAGATGCCTCATGCCATGATTACAGTGGCATAATTTTAAGAGCGTTGGAATCCATTTGATCATTCCATCACTCCACCTCATGCTCTGTGTGTCCTTCATTCGGATATTCATCCTCTTTCATGTCTGAAGGGGCCCTCTAACGGCCTGGTCCCACACCGCTTCAACTCACTTATCGTTCTGGGCCAATGTCCTGGAAGACTTTGGACAATACTTTGAGTTTGGCCCAGTGTTTTGAATATGTTCAGTGGTTGGCCCTCATTTGTTTGCTTTCATCTCAGGCTAACGCGATGTGGATGTTTCATTTTGAATATGGTTATCAGTTATCTCCCTTCTTCATACCGCCCTCATTATGTTCTGAATGTTGGTCATATGATTCACACTTTTCATCTCTCTTTATTCAGACTTATTCCAATGCCCTTGGTGTTATCCCGCTCGTGCACTAGCGCATAGGTGTAGGTCCCAATTATATGCTTCAACCCACCAGTGAGTTGAGATAACCTCATGGCCAAACATGAGGAAGACATTACAGGCTGCTTCCATGCATAATTTTCATCCATCATTGTTGCTCCCTAGTAGCACCCAGGCAGCTTCTATGCGTAAACCTCATCCATCATTGTTGCTCATTAGCGGCACCTGGGCAGCTTCCATGTGTAAGCTCCATACATCATTGTCGCTCATTAGCGACACTCGAGAAGCTTCCATGCATAAGCCTCATCCATCATTGTCACTTCTTAGTGGCACCTAGGCAGCTTCCGTGCGTAAGCCTCATCCACCATCGCCGCTTCATAGTGGCACCTAGGCAGCTTCCATGTGTAAGCTACATCCACCATTGTCGCTCCATAGCGGCACCCGGGCAGCATCGATGCATAATCCCTTTTCACCATTGCTGCTTCTTAACAGCACCCAGGATATTTTCATGCATAAGCTTCATCCACTATTACCGCTCCTTAGCGACACTTGGGTAGCTTCCATGTATAAGCCCCATCCATTATTGCCACTTCTTAGTGACACCTGGTATGCTTCCATGTGTAAGCCTCAGTCACCATCCTTCGTGGTCGCACCTTTATGCCATGATCGTCAGGTTTGTTGTTGCCTCTTGTTTCTCACACCGAGCATGACTCACATGAGCTTAGAGTAAATAGTGACCATGACATCCTCTTTGGGCCGCCTTATCGTGTAATCCTCATGCCCCCTTTTTCCAAACTATGTGGACTTTGATCCTTACCCTTTTCGAGCAAGGTACGTAGGAAGCCTCCCTGAAGTTCAAGTCAATCACTCATCGGTCCCTGCCACTTCACGTTGGTTAACCCTCACCCCGCATGACGTTAAACTGTATGCCCCTTTCATCTCGCATGATGCTAAACTATATGTTTTCAAACTACGTAGGTTTTGATCCATGTCTCCTAGACAAGGTACATAGGAAGCCTCCCTGAGGTTCAACCCCAAACATGGGTAAAATTTGGCCTCCCCTTTGTTGGGACTCATATCCTTGGTCCACCCCTTAGTGGTGTCAGACCAGTTCTTGGGCAGCTAACCATGCATAGGCCCCACCCTCAATCCATACTCCTCCAACCAAGAGTGTCCCTCTTGCAATGGGTCTCTAGCCATGTGTAAGCCCCAGCATGTCTCTAGGTCATTTTCCTTTGTGTACACCCCTATTCTATGCCACATCCTGAACTACATGGACTTTGATTCCCTACCATGGGGATACATAGGAGGCCTCCCTAAGGTTCAAGTCCATCATCCATTTCTCATCTCGGTCTCTCCTTCAAGCCTTTGTGTTTCGAGAAGATCATTCCCTAGCTCAGAGGTTTTATTCCCTTTGGGTCCCCATCCATGTGCTCCATTCTCATGGGCCGCCTCCTTAGGTGTCTCATCGCCCCACTGAACTATGTGGACTTTGATTCCCATTCATGGGGATGTGTAGGAAGTCTTCCTGAGGTTCAAGCCCAATACTGCTGTCATCTTAAAATTGGTTTCATCTCATTCACCATCCACACTCTTGGTTCAATCCCTCATCATCCATCCTGATCCTTACCCGAGCCGCCACATCCCGATGAGATCATGTCATCCATCCAATTGATGCCCTTTATGGCACCCAAGCAGTCAACCATGCAAAATCTCCGCACAATCCAAACCCATCCAACTAATAGTGTCCCTCTTGCGACGGGAAACTAACCATATGTAAGATCCAGCATATCTCTAGGTCGTTGTCCTTCATGTACACCACGATTTCAAGCCTCACTCATTCGAACTATGTGGGTTTTGATCCATGCCTTCTAAATAGGGTACGTAGGAAGCCTCTTCGAGGTTCAATCTCAGCCAATGGTAAACCCTGGTGTTCCCCTTTCTGGGGTGCACTTTCCCTGATCTGCCCTCAGTGGTGTCTAGATCAGACTTCACAGTGTGATATATTACATTTATGGGACACACCACCCTAGGTCCGCTCTCATTAAGCGTTCTGGTCCATCCATCTGGTATCCCCCTTTTTGGGGTGCACTTTCCCTGATCCGCCCTCAATGGTGTCTAGATCAAACTTCATGGTGTGATATATTCCCTTTATGGGACACGCCGCCTTGGGTTTTCTCTCATTAAGCGTTCTGATCCATCCATCTGATGTCCCCCTTTCTGGGGTGCACTTTCCCTGATCCGCCCTCAGCGGTGTCTAGATCAGACTTCATGATGTGATATCTTCCCTTTATGGGACACACCACACTGGATCCGCTCTCATTGAGCGTTCTGATCCATCCATCTAGTGTCCCTCTTTCTAAGGTGAACTCTCTCTAATTCGCCCTCAGTGGTGTCCATATCAGCCTTCACGATGTGATATCTTCCCTTTATGGGACACACCACCCTGAGTCCACTCTTATTGGGTGTTCTGATCCATCCATCTGGTAAACCTTCCAGGTACTCCCTCCTAGGGATGTACCAATCTGATCAGTCTCTATGGGGCGTTCTGATCACTCTCATTCCATCTCCTCAAGACGTTAAACTCATGGCATACCTCGTGTTAAACATGGGAAGCTGAGGAAAACCTCAGAGACATGCCTCCGGCATAAGATACCCCACGACCAACATGGGATGCCTCGGGTTATGCACCCTTGAGATGCCCTCTTATGAGGAAGAATACATGTCTTCCAATGTCCACGCATCCAGAGATGCCCCGACATGCATGATGTTATGTTACCATCTACTCTGACCGAAGGTTGCTGCCCTGACGGGCCTCTTGGAATGTCCAGACAGAAGCAGCATAATTAATCGGAATCCACAAAGATATGGCACAGGGAATGAGATTCATGAACGTTTTAATATATAAGGGAGACCTAGACTAGGCGATGAGTTGTGAGGAGGAATCCACAGAAGGAGGAACCAACATCCCATCATCCTGTTTCGATCAAGGAGTAAACATCGTTGAAGAAGTGATGGATGTTGCCTGCCTTTGGAAAGCGGGAACATGGGGCCACAAGCATGCATTGCCACGAAAGCGTCAGAAAAATATAAAAATTCTTATTTATTAAAAATAATAACGAATTTAAAATGCATAGTAAAATTTCTGACACTTGAAAAAATATTTTATCATTTATATTTAATTAGGAGTGTTTTCAACATACTATTTCATTAAAATAAGTATTATTCATAATATCTTAGTTTATTATAAATATTTATATCTTTTTCATAAAGTACAATTTTTGTCCAATAAATCAATTTATCATATAACATCTCAATTTTATTAAGTAAAACTATTCTTAAAACAGAATTGATGGAATAACAATTTTATTTATACAATGGAATTACACTTTAAGTAACTAGAGGCTCAACACATAACCTCTTATAACACCTGCATACGACCTAAGGGTAAGGTGTACGATGGTGATAGATTCATGGGGAGGCTCATCTAACATCGCCAGAGTGGTAATTTCCACTAACTTGAACTTCTCTTGTAGGCGATTTTTTTCTAGTTACACTTGTTAAAGCTCAGCATCGGCTTCATCAAGAGCAAACCCTAGTGATGCTACATCCCTCCCAAGCTCTGAAAAATGATCTTCATACGGAACAAATCTACTGGTTGGGTCATCAATTCTCCTTTCTACATTAATTATTCTTTATCATTTCTACTTAAAAATTATAACATAAAAAATTATTACCAAGAGTATAGTTTCCAATGATCATATTTCACCAATGGTTATATAATAGTCGAATCCAAATGGTCACATTTCCCTTTAGACTCACTTCATTATTAAATAGATATGGTTTTATTATGTATAATATAATATAACTCACATTTTTAGGAAACAATTATCATTTAAAAAGTTCAGTTCATTACATTCTTCCCTCAAGAAATTTCATCCCCGAAATTGTAACTCGTTCTCTCAGTTGAGAAAAGGTGTGGGTACTTCTGCCTCATTGTTTCATCTGGTTCTCATGTCACTTCTTCATATATATAGTTCCTCCACAACACTTTGACAAGGTGGGTAGTCTTTTTGTGTAGAACCTTGTCTCTACGGTCTAAGATCTCCACCGACTTCTCCTCATAAGAGAGGTCATGTTCCAATTGTACCACCTTAGGATTCAGTACATGGGAGGGATCAGGTATGTACTTTCTCAAGAGAGATACAGGGAATACATCATGAACTTGAGCTAGATTTGGTGGAAGTGCAAGCCGATAGGCCACTGCTCCTATGCGATCAAGAATTTCATAGGGGCCAATGTACCTGGGGCTAAGATTCCCTTTCTTCCTAAACTGCATGACACTCTTCCATGGTGATATTCAAATGAAAACTTTGTCGCCAACATCAAACTCCAAGTCCCTTCGACGATTTTCAGCATAGCTCTTCTACCGAATCTGAGTAGCCTTAATGTGTTTTTGGATGGAATAAACTTTTTTCTGTCATATCTTGCACAAGATCAGTCCCAAGAAGATTTCTCTTACAAACTTCATCCCAACAAGTAGGAGTTCTATATCGCTTCCCACATAGAGCTTTATAGGGTACCATTTGAATACTCGAATGAAAGCTGTTGTTGTATGAGAACTCAACTAATGTGATATATGATCTCATCCACCATTAAATTCCATTAAGCATGTTCTCAACATGCCCTTGAGTATCTGAATAGTCCTTTCAAATTGTTCATCAGTTTGGGGGTGATAGGTCATACTGAAATTCAATTCAGTATTCAGGTCATGTTGAAGAATTCTCCATTATTTTGATGTGAACCTTGGATCACGATAAAAAACAATAAAAGGGGGTACCCCATGAAACCTCGCCATTTCCTTTACATAAATCTTAGCAAATTGTTCGTGAGAGAAATCTTTCCAAATAGCGATGAAATGGGCAGTCTCGGTGAGACAATCCACTATAACTCATATCGCATTATTTCCTTTAGATGTTCTTGGGAGACTGGTGAAAAAGTCCATAGTGATATTGTCCCACTTCCATATTGGTATGGGAAGTGGTTGTAATACCCCTTTAGGAAGTTGTCTCTATCTACCTTCACTTGTTGACACACCAAGCACTTTGTAGTGTAGTCGGTAATCTCTCTTTCCATGTTATCCCACCAATAATGATCAAGAAGGTCCCTATACATTTTTGTGCTTCCAGGATGTACAGAGAAAGTAGAGTTATGAGCTTCATCCATAAACTCCTTTATTTCCGGAATAGATGGGACACATAGCCTTGTACGAAATTTTAGTACACCTTCTTGATCAATATTGAACTCAAAAAACTTTTTATTATTCACAGCCTCTATCTTCTTTTGTAACAAGGGGTCTTCTCTTTGAGCTTTCTTGATCTTCACTAGTAATGATGGTTGAGAAATCATTTGGGAAGGGTTGATGATGTCCCTTTCCTTATGATTCTCATCTCTAGTTTTACTAGGTTTTTTATCAAAGGATATATTTAAATCCTCATCATTTCCAAAACAACATGGTCTTTCCTACTTAATGCATCAACGAATTTGTTTACTTTTCTAGGGTGATAATGAATTGAACAATCATAGTTTTAAAAATTTCTAATCATCTCATTTGTATCATGTTCAATTCCTTTTGCGTGAAAATATACTTCAAAATTTGGTGATCTGTGTATATATCAAATTTCTCCTCATAAAGATAGTGTATCCATATCTTCATAACAAAAATAACCAAAGGTAGCTCCAGGTCATGTGTAGAATAATTCTACTCATGAGACTTTAACTGTTGAGATGCATAAGCAATTACCTTATCATTTTTCATGAGGACGCAGTCAAGCCCTTTCAGAGATGTGTCACTAAAAATAATGAATCCTTCGCTGATAGAGGGTAGAGTTAGCATGGGTGCAGTAACCAATCTCTTCTTCATTTATTAGAAACTTTATTCACACTCCTTTGTCCAGATGAACTTGGCCTCTTTTTGAGTTAACTTGGTTGGTGGATTAGAAAATCGTGAAAAGTTTTTTCACAGACCTCCTATAATATCCTATTAAACCAAGGAAACTACGAATCTCAGTTACTATTGTAGGATGAGGTCAATCCCCCACAACCTTTGTCTTGGAAAGATCAACTAAGATTCCTTTATTTGTTACAATGTGCCCCAAGAAAGCAACTTATTGTAACCAAAAATTACATTTTTTGAACTTTCCAAATAGCCACTCCTTCCTTAGAGTTTGCAATAGATGATCTTCATGCTCCTTGTGACTTCTGGAATATATCAAAATATCATCTATAAAAACTACCAAAAGTTATCAAGGTAGTCCTTAAAAACTATATTCACCAAATCTATAAATATAGCAGGAGCATTAGTCAAGCTAAAAGGAATAACAACAAACTCATAATGCACATATCTTGATCGGAAAGCGGTCTTTGGAATATCTTCTTTCTTCACCCCCAATTAATGATAACCAGATCGAAGATCAATCTTGGAGAAGAATTGAGCCCCACAAAGCTGGTCAAATAAATCATCAATCGTTGGGAGATGGTACTTGTTCTTCACTGTGATCTCATTAAGTTCTCTATAACCAATGCATAGCTGCATTGATACAGAGAAAAGGTGCTCTCCAAGGAGACACACATGGTCAGACAAACCCTTTCTCCAAAAGATCTTGAAGTTGTTTCTTTAATTCCTTCAGCTCCACATTTTCCATTCTATACAGGGTCTTTGATATCGTCTTGGATCCGGGCATGAGTTCAACAGAGAAATCTACCTCTCTTTTTGGGAGAGGTCCAGGTAACTCCTCAATAAATATGTCAATGTATTCCTGAACAATGAGGATATTTTCTATTCATATACTTTCATTTTCTTCTTTATATTCACCAATCAATTCCATAATGAAGGTTATGGGAGGTGCTTCTAGAAAAAGCCCAGGTCAAGATATAGCTGCTTTAAAAACAATTGTAGGTTGTTCATTCAAGACTACTAAGATTTCCTTGCTTTTTCAGTTGATCTTAGTATTATAATTTGAGAACCAATCCATCACTAGTATAGTGTCAAATTCCATCATGGGAATGACTACTAGATTTGTGATGAGATTGTTCTTGCGAAAGTGAATATTAGAATTTCTATACATTGTTGATGCATGCAAAATCCCTCCATGAATCTTGATTGATAACATTACTTTTAGAAGTTCGGGGATTGATTATATATTCCTTTGAAACTTGGAGGAAATAAATGAATGTGTAGAACCTGAATCAAACAAAGTACTTGCTAGATTTGAGAGAACAACAAGAGTACCTACTACCACATCATTTGGAGCTCCAACTTCAGCTATCGTAATAGAAAAAGCTCAACCTTTCTCTCTTGGCCTATGTTGAGGTAGATGGTGATTCCCCTCCATTATCTTCTGATTTGGACAGTGATTGGAAAAGTACTCGAATTATCCACACTTGAAGCATTGGACTTCAAGATGAGTTTGCACCATCTTCCCTTTGTCGTTAATATTGAGAAGTTGAGGATTCGCCTCACTACGATAGTTCTGATCAATATGGCCATATCTTCCACAGTTTTAACATTTCCCACTCCCAAGAAAGCAGTTCCCTGAAAGCTTTTTCCCATATTTGTTGCATGTTGGAAGTTGCACTTACTTTCCTTCTCTTCCGTGATCAAAGTCACACCCTAAGCTTGGCTCCACTGATCTCTTCTTTTCATTCGATCTATGGGACCATTGCATCTCTCTGAATTTCAGTTCAACCTTCATAGCACTCCATATTATCTCCTTATAGCTGTCATAGTTTCGATTGGCTAGATTCTTCCATAGATGAGGTCTTAGTTCACTGAAGAATCTATCAACATTTCCATTATGATCCATGACAAAACTAGAGGTGTAACGAGAAAGTCTTGTAAAGTTCATCTCATAGCTTTCCATAGATTCATTTTTATTTCTGCTCCAACTCTAGGAATCCCTTCACCATTTTCGTTCGCATCAAACGAGGGAAATATTTTTTTAAAAGGTTCCCCTGAACTCTTCCCACTCTATAGCATCAATCTCTCTTCTTGACTTCGTGTTTTTAATCAGTGTCCACCACTGATCAACTTCTCCCTCTAAGAGGTACAAACCCACGGTGACTTTCTCTTGTTTCAAACAACGGAGTACAAAAAAGTTTTTTTCTATAGAGATTATCCATTTTTCAGCAATCAATGAGTTGGTAGATCCACTGAAAGAATGTGGTAGCTGGCGCATAAAGAACTCAATGGAAAGTTGTTCCCTTTGAGGTGAATATGATCTCTCGGCTTAATTCAAGTTATTGCTCATAACTCGAGTCAATTGATTCATCATTCTCATGAAGTTTTCCATTCTAAATTTCATCGAAGGGTCGTCAGTGCATGGTTTTTTGTGCTTACCATTTACATGGTTCCTCCTATTTCCCGCCATTTTCTAAAAGAAAAAAATCTTAGTGAGAAATGTGTTTCTTTTAATAATCTTATAACTCTGAAGGAATTTTTATGCCTTAAAACATTATTCTTAAATATGTTATTCTTTAACAATAATTACATTTTCTATAAATCCTTCATAATGGTTCATAAAAAACTTGAGATTAACCAAACATATCCCCCGAGAGTGTCAAATCAGGAGTGCAGCAAGGTTCGTTGTCGTGCACCAGTTCTCGTTCGAGTCTAACTCAAAGCGGTGTTTTCATATGTTACCCCTAAATACATTTGTGTCAGATCCACACTCACTTGTCCGTATCTAATAGGGATTTCTTTGCTCGGAAACAACTTACTTAATACATCACCAAAATACCATAATGTTTTCCTATATTTAAACTTTTCTCTAGAGTTCTTCTTAAAATTTTCAAATCCTAATTTCCACAAATAACTAAATTGTCCTTTGATACCAACTATGGAATCCCTCCTTTTATTACATAACTTTTTATTACAATGTACAAACAGAGGATCTTTTAAAGTTTAGTTTCTTGAAAATAAGGTATATAATACATGAAAACATAAAACATTCTTCTAAACAGCTTGAAAAGCTTCTTCATTGGTTCATCCTAAGTAATTTTACTACATCTCATAACTTGGGGACATACATCAAAGGAAATGGTGAGCATAAGACCCAGTAAGGGAATAAGGAAAAGAAACAATTTATATGTGATCTTGAGGGATATCAATAAGAACATGAGGAATATCATTGTGGCATGAACAATGGAACATGAGGCATAACATAATAAAAAGAACATGAATCATAACTTGGAAATGTGGCTACAACATTTAATTTAGACATTCATAAGCATATCACCAAGGTTAATCACCAAGGCGTTGTAAATATTATCAAGGTTATTCACCAAGGTATCGTATAACATGTCATCTCTAGAGATTAAATTCTTTACTCAATGCATTGAAGAGCTATCAAGTCACACTCATTGATAAAAGACTACTCTTACAATAAGGGAATAAAAGAAAGTGGACAAAAAGAAATTTGATTAGCAATTGGAAGACATACCATAAAAATGACCCTTGAATGGAAAAGAGAAGTGAAGATTTCCCTTGAAAAATAACTCCTAAAACTTGAGGATTAAAACTTTAGGGACTTGAGGACATCTTGGGAGGTAAAACTACCAGAGCATCATGGAGGATGGATTGTGAGTGAAATAAAATAGAGAAATGGGTGGCTATTTATAGCAAAAGAGGAGGATTTGTTTATTAATTTCCGAATATAGGCCTTAGAAACCAAGGTTGTGAAAAATGCAAAACCATGGGCTTGCCCATGGTATTTGCCCATGGTTTTGGACACTTGGATCATATTTTATGTTATATTAATCCACAAGAGTCAGTCATCATTTTATATTACTTCTCTTAGCATGGAAAAGTAAAGTTTCCACAAAAATAATGTTTTTTTATGTTAAAGTTTTCATTTTAGATTTTGGGAAGTAAATTATAGGTTTAAAAATTGATTAAAATCTATTAAAATATCTGATAGTAATAAAATAACATATTTTAGGTCATGGATTGTGGTTAATTAGTTATTACATCATTATGACATAATTATGATGTCATTAAACATACTAAAAACTCAAACTGTATTTTTACTATTCATGAAAAAAAATAAAGTATTTTAAAAAATTCTCATAAATTCACCCTAACCTATTTTTGGTGTGCTGGTTTCAAAAATGATATTTATTTTATCATAATAATTCTCTAAATATGAGAATTCTAATTTTTAAATATAAAAATCTTTATTTATTAAAAATAATAGCGGATTGAAAATGCATAGTAAAATTTATGACACTTGAAAAAAAAAATTTATCATTTATATTTAATTAATGGTGTTTTTATCATACTATTTCATTAAAATAAATATTATTCATAATATCTTAGTTTATTATGAATATTTATATCTTTTCCGAAAAGTACAATTTTTGTCTGATAAATCTTTTTATCATATTTCATCTCAATTTTATTAAGCAAAACTATTCTTAAAACGGAATTGATGGAATAACAATTTTATTTATACAATGGAATAACAATTTATGTAACTAGGGTCTCGACACATATCATCTATAACACCCACATACGACCTAAGGGTAAGGTGTGCAATGGTGATAGATTCATGGGGTGGCTCGACTAACATCGTCAGAGTGGTAATTTCCACTAACTTGAACTTCTCTCATAGGTGATTTCATTCTAACTTACACTTGTTGAAATTTGGCTTGGGTTTGGTCAAGAGCGAAGCTCAGTGATCCTGCCTCCCTCTCAAGATCCGACAAATGAGCTTCATATGGCACATCTCTACTAGTTGAGGCCATCATTTCGTCTTTCTACATTAATTATTCTTTATCATTTCTACTCACAAATCATAATGTAAAAAATTATTACCAAGAGTATAATTTCTAATGGTCATATAACGGTAAAATCCAGATGGTCACATTTCTCTTTATACTCACTTCATTGTTAAAGAGAAATGGTTTTGTTGTGTATAATATAATATAACACACATTTTCATGAAACAATTATCATTTAAAAAGTTTGGGTTGTTACTGTATTGAGATACGTTGAAGGGATTGAAGACTATATGTTTATATATAGACGTACCGACAGTTTGGAAGTTGTGGATACTCAGATGAAGATTTTGTTGGTTGCATTTATTCAGGTAAATCAACTTCAGGCTACATCTTTATGATGACTAGTGGAGTTGTACCATAGAGAATTGTCAAACAGGAACCGATAACAACTTCTACTATAGAAACTGAGTTCATTAAATATTTCATGTTTTTTAGGTCACTGCTTATGATGTATGATTAGGGGGTTTCATTTCAAGCTTTGAAGTTATAAATTCTATTTCCAAATCATTGATTATATATTGTGACAACTCAATTGTTGTCTTTATGGCTAAAAAAGTGATAGTTGAAGTAAACATATCGTCATTAAATACTTGCCCATAAGGAAACATATTAAAGATGAGATAGTGGTCATTCAGCATATCAATACTGAATTGATTACTACAGATCTTTTGTCTAAAGGCATGACTCCATTTAAATTAAAGGATTGTGTAATATGTATGAGATTAGGTTTTACCTTAAATTTTGTTATATAAACAAATTTTATTTGAAACCCCACATAAAAATTTCCGAGTTTTAGTTTTTGTGTACACAATCATTACTTGAGAAATATTTCATGACAATGGAATAAACCATGTGGTTAAAATTTATTCATATGGTAATTTAAGACACATAATACATTGTAATACAAGGAAAGTAATACTCATTTATTTAGAGGACATATCGCTATTATCCATGTATTACGTTTCTTTCTAAAGATGGAAGTTGGATTGATATATTATCATTAATTGGTATGGATCAAATGAGAGTATAAAAAATAATGCCTAATCAAATTAATTATAACGTAATAAATTATGACATAATAAATTGCGGTCCATAAAATTAATTTAGTCCAACAAATTACAATCCATAAAAATAATGTAATAAATTTTGATTCACAATATTAATTAATTATTTGTTAACCAATCACTCATACATCAACTCTCATTTATTGATGGAGAGAGTTGGGATAGGTTTTTGAGGACACAACTTACCATATATAAAAGGCCTTGTGAACAAGGAAAAATACACCATCTAAATCTTCATGCATAGTATAAAAGTCATTCAGTTTTTCATTCCTCATTTTCATGTATTGTTAACAAGATGGGTAATAATATCTTCTCTTCAAAAGATCAATATAAAACCAAAATAATTACATCATTTCTAATTTAGTTTCATCGTCTTATTGTTACAAGGGTTTCATAACTATTTCCAACTAACAAGAATTTTGCCAAATGTTCAATTTTTTGTTTGTATTTAATAATATCGACTATGATTTGTCTAATTTCGATGGATACTGTAGAGTTGTGAATTCCCCTTTCCTCAAGGAGAGGTGGGGACATTCTTTTATAGATGGATGAAAATAATTACAAGGTGAAATAATCCGATGTGGGACTCGGAAATACCCTTTTAGCCGGAAATATAATTAACCGAGTTCACCACTCCCCCTCAAGCTAATACATTGATAGCTTGGAACAAGAGTCCCACAAAAAAACATCAAACAAGACCATACACACTCCCCCTCAAGCTGGGTCGTCGATGTTGTGGATGTTCAGTTTGGTACACAGAGTCCAGTCAAGTTCTCGAGAGGCCTTTGGTGAAAATGTCGACATGCTGGTCTTCCGTTGGTATGTAGCTAAAACTAACATGGTGTTGCTTGAGGTGACGGCGAAAAAAGTGACAATCCACCTCGATATGCTTCGTGCGTTCATGGAAGAAGGGATTGGAAGCAATCTTCGTGGTTGTCTGATTATCACGCCAAATATGAGCAGATGTCTGAGGCGGGAAACTAATCTCATGGAGGAGATGATGAAGCCAAATGATCTCGGTAGTGACCGTGGTCATCGCACGGTATCCAGACTCAGCACTGGATATGGAAACGAAAGTCTATTTCTTGCTTCGCCATGAGATAAGGTTACCTGCCAGGAAAACGACAAACCCCGAAGTGGACTTCCAAGTAGCTAAGCAACCATAATAGTCACCATCACAGAAGGCCTCAATATTCAGATGATCGTGATGCGAATACTGAAGACCACGGGCAAGGTCTTTCTTAATGTATTTGGCAATGCGAAGAACAATATTCCACTGAGATTTTGATGGATGTGTCATGAATTGGCTAACCTTACTGACACCACATGCAATGTCTGGACGAGTAATGGTGAAATAATTGAGTTTTCCCACAAGACGACGGTACCTCTCTGTGTGAGAATATGGTTTTGTGTTGTCATAAAGAAATCGTTCCCCGAGCCCAAGAGGAGTGTCAACGGCAATTGCCTGAGTCAAACCAGCATCCTGCAAGATAACCAAAGCATGTTTCTAATGGCAAAGAAAGATGGTGTCCGGAGAACGGGAGACCTCAATGCCAAGGAAGTATGTCAGAGGACCTAGATCTTTGGTTTGAAAGTGGTGTTGAAGATGCCTCCTTAGATGGGTGATTCCATTTGAGTAGCTCCTGGTTATAATGATATCATCAACATAGACAACCAACAGGATACAGTCGAAGGACATTGTACGGTAGAAGACAGTGTGGTCCTTCATACTCTGAGATAGGCCAAATGTAGTGACGACTGTGTTGAATCTTACAAACCATGCACAAGGAGACTGCTTGAGTCCATAAAGAGAGCGACGAAGTCGATAGACATGAGAGTCAGCTCCTGAGGCACGAAAGTCAAGAGGTTGATGCAGATATATCTCTTCTTCAAAAAAACCATGTAGAAAAGCATTTTTGACATCAAGTTGATGGAAAGTCTAATGATGATGAGCGGCAAGAGAGATGGATAATCGGGCAGATGTCATCTTCACAACCAGAGAGAAAGTACCAAAATAATCGACACCATATGTCTTAACAAAGCCTTTTGCCACAAGTCGGGTTTTAAGGCGATGAAGAGTGTCATCCGCATTCAGGCATACTGTATAAATTCATTTGTTGTCGACCACCTGTTTACCTGTCGGAAGCGGGACCAGATCCCAAGTATGATTGTCATTCAAAGCCTGCAATCCATCCTGCATTGTTTGAAGCCACTCAGGGTGAGATTTGGCGTCGCTAACCGTGCAAGAAATGGATACCGTCTCCAGAGCAGAAAGACCTCTGTAGGAGCATGTGTAAAGAGTATTCTGACAAGAACGAGTACATTTTCGCAATGCAATGAGCAAGTCGTCTGTTGTCGGAGGAGAAGTGTCGAACGAATCTGGGGAGATAGTGTCATCGGCCTAGATGAGGGACACATTCGATGGGCGACGAGAGTAGACGGTGCCAAATCGATGATCAGCCGAGTGGGACACCCAAGGCAGAGGTGGGTGGATGGTGAGAGGGAGACAATCATCGATGGTGGTGTCTGGATGGGAAGAGGGTGGAGAGAAAAGAGAGCTCTCAACAAAAGAGACATTAGTATAGATGATATATCGGCGTAAGTCTGGAGAGAAACATCAGTATCCGTGTTGAGTGCGGGAATATCCGAGGAAGATGCAACGAAGGGAATTAGGAGAAAACTTAGAGAGGTTGGGACGAGTGTCACAGACATAACAAAGACAATCAAACACACGGAGAGGAAGCAGGCGATGAGGGAGAGAGGAGAACAGAGCCCAAAAAAGAGTCTCCTCCTGAAGGATAGAAGAATGAAGATGATTTATAAGGTATGTAGCAGTAAGGATAACATCCCTCCAAAAAAGAAAATGCACCTATATGTGGAATAAGATGGCATGAGCAGTCACGACAATATGACGATGTTTATGCTCGGTCACTCCATTCTGATGAGCTGTATCAGGGCAAGATGTCTAATAAATGGTGCATTTATCCTTGAGAAACTGCTGAAAGGAAGTGGATAAATATTCTCGTTCATTGTCTGAGCGGAAACATTTAATGGGGGTGGAAAACTGAGTATGAATTCCATGATAAAAGATATGAAAAGTAGTAAACACCTCAGACCGATCACGAAGAAGGTAATGTCATGTCATACGCGAGAAATCATCAATAAATGATACATAATAGTGGTACCCTAATTGACTCGGGACTGCATAGGGACCTCATACATCTGAATGAACTAAATCAAAGGGTTTGGAGGCCAATGTTACCAACCGAGGAAAATATGATGTGCGATGATGTTTCACAAATTTACATGACTCACAATGAAAAGAAATATGCGAACTAATCTCAGGAAAAAGTCGATGAAGGGTGGATGCAGGTGGATGTCCCAATCGAGAATGAAGACCCAACGCATGAGCAGAGAGTGCCGTGCAGGCTACGGATGTTGGTCCATCGAACATGTACACCCCGTCACGAAGCTGATCTCTACCAAGTTCTCGATTCGTCATCCGCTCCTAAAACACAACATCAGAATATGTAAAAATAGAAATATAGTTGAAGTCCTTTGTGAGCTTACTGATAGAGAAAAGATTACAAGGACTTCGAGGAACATGTGTGACAGACAGTAGGCAAATACATGAATTCAAGGAGGAGGCATCAAATCCCGCAATAGGGATAGTGGATCCATCAGTAACAGTGATGGCTATGAGGCCAGTTTACAGACGGTGAGTAGATAGCATACCTGCATCACCTGTGAGATGATCAGATGCACCTGAGTCGAGCATCTAAGCAGGTGGGCGATGTGTGACACAAGCAGCTGGGTCACCAGTATAGGCAATAGATGTCGAAGAAGAACTAGGTAGAGAGGCGGCCCAACGAGTGTGAATAAGCTGGAGCTCATCCATGGAGAGGTTCAGAGTGGGAGGAAGATCAAAAGTTGATGGGGGAAGCATCATGGATCGTAGTCTGACCCTACCGATGTTGGCTGAGACAGGCGTCCGTGAAGAACCTAACATTGATCGATGAGATGGTCTAACTTGCCACAATGTTGGTATAAAGGATGAGTACGACACTCACCACAACCACGTCCACGAGCGCTCGAAGAATGTCCATTGTCACGACCTAGAAGGGCAGTAGAATCGATGTTGTGAGTGGGTAGAGGAAGAACTCAATGAGTCTTTCCAAGGCAATGATAAACCAGCGGAATCTCAAGCAAGGAGGGGTTGGCGAGCATCTTTGTGGTCGTTATCGCATATTCGGGATCAAGGCTACAGAGAATGCTGAAGAGACATAATTGACCCTACTGGGACAAAGCTGCCTCAGGTGTTTGAGGGATGGGTCGCAACTCAAGTAATTCATGACGGAGGGCTTTTCACTCGATGAAGTACATCAAAAAAGGACGGTGTTGTTGTTGGATAATGGACAAGCAGTGAAGAACGTCTGACACTTGAGCCAAATTGTTTATTTCGTAATACATAAGGTTTAAGGAGTCTTAAAGTTCCTTAACCGTATTTACCATATGAGTCACATTATTTACCCAGCAATCCATAGAATTGACAAGCAAAGCAAAGATTTTGGTGTCAGCAAGTTTTCAGGGCATGTATTTTGGATTTGACAGTAGTGGCAGAGAAGCATCTAGGTGTGAGCCGAGGTCCATGTCGGTGAGAGACATCAAGACCGGCTTCTGCGAGACAGAAAAAATTGTTGAATTAAGCCACTCATCAATAAGGCCAGTGGAGGCGGAGATCAACGGAGGAAGGACAGAAGAGTTGGTCATTGGATAGTCGGGAATTCGCACAAGTGGGGCTGGTCAATAATGCGTCGGGAAATCCGCTGAGGCAGGCCGGTCAATGGTGCGGCGTGAAGGGCTGGTGTCGGCGACGAGGGGCACAGAGCAACCGCAAGAGGCACTGTTTGCGAAGGGAACAACTGATGAACAGGCCGCCAATGGATGAGCGGGTTGGCATGCGCGGGAAGGGAGATCCCGCTTGGAGTCGTTGTGCACGGGGAGGAGTCGCACTGGTAGAAGCGGCTCACTGGAAGAAGCGAAAGAGGTGCCTTCTGGAGCTATCGTCTAGCAGAGAGGAGCTCGGTCGGGATGTGGGTTCGTTTGGTAGGGAGGAGTGCGCCGGGTGAGGCCGCATGTTGATGGGAGGTTGGTCGACAGGAGGAGCTCTGATCGCGAGAGGGAGGCGGGGCCGGGAAGCTGCGTTGGAGGTGGGGTCGGAAGTCCACGTTGGAGGCGAGGCTGGGCGTTCACAGTGGGAGGCGGGCTGGGAGGTCGCCGAGGGAGTCAGGCTGGGACATCACCTAGGTAGGTAGGGCCGAGAGATCGAGGAGGAAGGCGGGCCAAAAGATCACTGAGGGAGGCGGGCCGAGAAACTGCAGGGGAGGCAGGAGGCAGTGGGAGGGTTTCGTCGGGAGGAATGAGCGTAGCGGATGGGAGTAAAAAAAAAGGAATTATCAGGAGATTTCCTTTGATACCATCTAAAGTGGTGGAGACATTTTTTTATAGATGAATAAAAATAATTGCAAGGTGAGATAATCTGATGTGGGACTCGGAAATACCTTTTTAACCGAAAATACAATTAACCAGGTTCAACATATACACAAAATATGTGAAAATCAGTCCAGTCAACCCGGGTTGAACACAGATTGCACCTGGTTGGGCAGTTGACTCTAAACATGTGAAAACCGCTCGAGCCAGTTTAGGCATGATGGCCCAAAACCTGACCCAGACAGATTTACATGCCTAGAATCAGAAGATTGAAATTAAAAGGGATACTAAAAACGAGGTCCAGTGATTAAGCTACCAGGCCGGGTGGCACTAAATGGGCCACAGTGCCATCGGACCAAGCAGTTGGGCCGCCTGACCTGACTCAACCGGGAAAGGACCAATCAATTATTGCACACAGTGCATCGATCCCAAATTAATAACAGAACCAAAATCAGTGAAACAGTTGTTAAAACAATGAAGAACCAAAATAGAATTAAATGTGTTAGGAATCACAAAAAAATGTGGGCAACAGGCACTTTGGATGGAAGGTGGGAGTGGAATCAATCCAGAAAAATCATCATTTTGCTTCTCAAATTTCCAGAGCTTCAGTGAAGAATTTCAGTAAAGATTCAATGAGATTGTTCATTCTAACAAGCTGGTTCAGGGGGCGGGGGGATGAAAACAAAGCACCGTCAGAGGAAACTGATGAACAGCGTTGAAATCAACCATCAAAAATCACCCAAGAAATGTTTTTGAGAACCAAACACGGCCTAAGTTTTTCTCAAGTAAATGAAATTTCTGAATATAAACAAAATAACTTTAAACATTTGATTCGGTATTCTTGGAATGACATCTAACACGAGCACAATTTACTGAATGAACAAAGAGATGACATCTAACACAAGCACAATTTATTGAAAGAACAAAGAGATCTCACAAACAGTTTGGTGCACCGACTCCCAACACTTCAAATCTTGAAATCATGTAAGTTTTGAGGAGTTGCAATCCAGAGAAATATTCTGTGAAGTGAATTGGGAGGAAAAGAGAGGGAGAGCATTTAATCCCTATCCACCATTGGGTTTTTTTGAGATTAAGTGAAGATAAAAGAAACGACTCCTCACAATGTTCTTCTTCCAATCCCCTCGAAAATGTATGGATTGGGAGAAAAAATCATTTTGCACAAAGAGATGAAACTGTATTCATCACAATTATCTTCTCTAATGGATCATCTAATCATTTCTTTTCACCATTTTGCAGAACACTGTACAATGCCTATCATCAAGGTGTGATAACTAAGCACAATGCAACTTCAATGAAACCATTGAATAGAAAACCTAAAACTAAACCAGTATTCGAATACAAAAATAAAACATTAGCCTATATATGATCTCTAGGTGTTTATTCCAACATCAACGAAGCGCGAGATCGTTAATGGGAATGGGGAAAAGAAACTAATCGGCAAAAGCAAAGGCTCTGTTCGATCAGAAATCTAACCTCCTTCACTTATCATTATGCGTGGGGTGAGGAAATGCTACAGTTGAACCAAATTTATTTCCAGGCCAATCCCTCTGCGGCAGCATGCCATTGGGCTGAAACCCATGATAGGCGGCGGCGGCGGCAACAGCACCAGCCGGAGGAGGGATGCCCATGGGGGCATGGCCGTGAGGCAGGCCAAAAGCAGGCATTGGCATGGGCATCGCCAGTGTGGCATAAGGCATCGGAATGGGGAGCGACGACATGCCACCATTCCGTTGCCCGCTCCCAGTTCCGCCGGACTCGTGCAGGTTCTGCGGCAGGGAGGTGGAAGCAAAGAGGTGGTCGGAAGCGGACGGGCCATCGCTGGATGTTCCCTGGATCCGCTTGAGGTAGAGTCTGTATTTCTGGAGGTGGCTGGCGACGTTCTCGCGGGTCAAGCCGTCGACGTTCATCAGCTGCATTATGGTCTTGGGAACGGCGTTCTTGATGCCTAGGTGCGCCACCACATCGACGAACCGCTTGTGGAGCTGCGGCGTCCACACCAGCCGGGGTCGCTTCGGCGCCCTTCCCGACGGATGGTCCGCCGAGTTCTCCGCGGGGGGCGCCGAATCAGCCTCCTCCGCGCAATCGATTCGCCTAGGCATCCTCGAATCGCCTCCTCCCCGATGATCGTCATCCCCTTCCATGACCTGCGAGTCCCGATTCTTTTCCTCGTCGAAGGCCTTGAGATCGCTCGGCCGAAATCCCGGAGGCCTCACCCGGAGACCTGTCAAGCTGTTCTGGGATGCCCGATTCACATCGAGAACGCTCCGGCAGGGCTCTGGAGAGATGGAGAAAGCGGAGGCCAGCACCGGAGAGACCAGAGACTGTGACAGTGGCACGAGGTCTTCGGCGCCGGGCAGCCCCGCCTCCCACTCCGTCACCCGCTCCTCCCCATCGACGGCACACTCATGATCCATCATCTTCACCTCCTCCCCCATCGAAAGGCCTCCCCTCCTCCGGCTCAAGAATCAGGGAAGTCCACCGCCACGGCCAAATCAAGAAGCAGAGCTCTTGTCATGACCAGAATCAGCAAGCAAAAAACGCAGAGTTAGCCTACCGAAAACGGACCCACCGAAAGAAGAGCACGAAGAAATGGGATGCGAAAACGAAGACCTGGGTAGGAATCAAAGTCAATAAGCAGGGGAGAGAAAATTAGGGATGAAGGAGTATGGGCAATGCTGCCCGATGGGAGATATCTCGGGAAGCTTTGTGGTGCCTGGTGGATGGGAAATGATGGCGATCTTATTTTATTAAAATTGAAACAAATGCAAATGCAAATATCCGATCCCCGATCCGTGGGGGACGACACTGAACGAGTTGTCTTGATATTTTACATGTTACATCACTAAATATCTGACTTTTATGTCGTTATGTAGTGCCTCTTTTTCTGTTTTCTAATGTACGAATGATAATTAATAATAATGATAATGAGAATAAATTATGTTTAATATCTCACGGAAATATTTATCAAAATATAGGTTTTTCATTTTCTAAAACTGTATTTCATTAAAAAAAATTGTAAAAACATCCAAAAATTATGTATGAAATCATTAAAAAAATCAGAATTGCTTAAAACATTAAGAATGACAACTTCCATACCCCCGGACTGTGGGTTTCTTAAGTTTTAAAAATATTTAAAAAATGTTTTTATATTTGGTTTTCAAAGAGGATGAGTTTTAGAATCCCACATGGAAAAGTGAGTTTGAGTGGGATATCCTTCATATTGTGGAACACATCTATCATTGTTTAAAATGATATTGTGTAGCATTTTCATGGGGCACTTTGCATGTAGCTTTTAATGTTCCTAATGGATCATTACATGTAGTGGGTCAACTCAATTCACCGAAACGGATATGATTTGGACCGTTGATCAAATCATGTTTGACCTATGCAACATATTGTTAATCCGAATAAGATGTCTTTTTAGAATATGTCTATATCCAATTTCATGAGGTATGATATTTTATCTCATGAGGTGCTCAAATGTCTATAAAAGGAGGATCTATAGGATGGAAAAAAAATAATCAATTTCAATTCAATTACATCAATTCTCAAGCACACCAATCCCTCTTAAGGATTAAAATTTCTCTCAAAAGTCTTCTATAAGCATCAAAGGTTCTTTGTTGGTATGCAACAACAAAGACTTTTCACCATTCTTTTGATTCCAAAGCCTCTTCAAGAGTTACTTTTCACTAATTACAAATGCAGAGTAATGAGTCGCCATTGTATCATAAAGAAAATTCACTTGCAACTCATTATACTATCGTTGCAACCAAAGGGTTGTGTGTTTGATTTGTTGACAATGGCAGTTGGATTGGTTGACTATAATTGTTGGATTTGTTAAGGATGCATGTCGATGACATACATGACATTGTGTTGTTCAAAAGTTCTTCATGTGATTTTGGCAGTGGAGTTGTACCGGAAGTTGAGTAAGAATTGGATATCTAGAAGTTACTCAAGGAGATGTGAGGACTTGGTGTGCATTGAAAGCACCAAATATTACGAGGTGTTTTGAAGTGGAGAATTGATGATTGTCATTAGTCACAGTGGTACATTAAAGTATTCTTGATCCAGACAATGTTTATGGAGAAATCAATATTGTTTCCTTGTGTATAAGTGTTTGTTCCAAAAGAAGGCGCACAGATGCGGTAAAATATGGAGAAGCATAAAAAACAAAGCTTTTATCTTATGCATAAATCGGGTATGAAGAATGATCTTTTGTGAGAGCCGGTTTTCTGATTTTTTTGGAGCGCACGGAGAAAAGGGAAAAGTTGAGTGAAAGTTTGGAGGGTTTAGTGGAGTTTAGCGAAGTGCAATGGAAAGATTTTCATGTAGCACTTGATTGCGTAAGAAGTATGTGATAGGCAGTTCGAGTAAGAAGTACATGACAATCAGTTTGTGTAGAGAGTATATGGAAGCCAGATCACATAGGAAGTACACGGTAGCCAGTTTGCGGAGGAGGTATGCGACCATGCGCAAATCATGCACAACAATTTGTTTGCGCAAGAGCGACGAAAATGCTTTGTAAACTGTAAAGGAAGGCCTTGTAGGTTCTGAGTGCAGCGGAAGCACGTTGGTGGGAGAACCCAACTTTAATTTTATTGTTAAAGACAATCAATCTGAGATCCTTCACGATGCAAAACGCCGGATCTTCGGAATAAAACGAAGAACAAAAAACAAGAGAGAGTTCTGGAACCATAAAGATACGATCATCATATATTGGTTATAATTAATTTAATTAATTGACAAGAATTACCTTGATGGAATTTTTTCTTCGTTGATGTCTCCGGTCACGATCCGGTGTGATCCGTCGTTGCGTCGTAGAATCCAAGTGTAGGATTCCTCTAGCGGTGATCTACACGTGCTCCACGTATCACTGGATGTCGCTGAAGGGATCTCCGGGTGCTAGCGCAGAAGAACCTCCGCTTGCGATGTCCGCCTTCGATCGCCTTGATCCAGTGGTGGTGGATCTCTCTCGGTCTTGAGAGCGTTCATGGAGGAAGAAGTTCTTTCGGCCTTGAGAGAACTCTCCAGAATTGTTGTGCACAACGATTGGGGAAAAATGTTAGGGTTGTGAGGATATTTATAATCGGGTTTGAGGTTATAGAGTTATGATAATAAATAAACGCGTTACGCGTTTTATTTATTTCATTAACTCTTATTGAAAACCCTCACGTCGAATGATTAATTCCTTGACATGTGCCCACACTGATTATAATAAATATCATTTAATAAAATGATATTATTTCCTCAAAATCCCGACTGGAAAAACTACACGTCGTGTAATCATTAATACACAGCGTGTACTCGTTTTCCATAAAACTACATGGCGTGTATATTCAATATGCACAACGTGTACTTTTATTTTCCATTTTCCTTTATTTCCTCCACCACATTTATTAGTCCTTGAGTAATGACTATTTATTTCTGAAATAAATGTAACTGCATTACTCACTAATAAATATATTATTTCGCCCACAATATATTCTCTCGAATAACTAGTGTCGAAATAAATGCGATCAGACATCTTTGAATAATTATTAAACCACAGTCGGGAATAATATTTATTCAACTTGTTAAATTAATATTTAACTTAGATACATGGACACACTTAGTGTGTGACCCTCTAGGCCTCTTTCTCATTGGCATTAGGCAGACTTGCCTAAAGTCCAAGATTACTGTCTAGCAATGGGTCAAAGCACCCAAGAGAAAGAAGTTGACACCGCATTGACATGTCACCTCATATGAACGCTTACCGTATAATATAATCTCTTTGTCACGATATCTCGAATCTAGAGGGTTGCATGCTAGTGCCATCAACCCATGTGCTCGATTATTCTTTCTTTGACTTTCTGGAATTGAACTCACTCATACCTTACCATGGCCATGGATTTATTTAGGCTATATCAATTCCATCAAAGGGCCTGAGATATCTACTTTCGTTATAGAATAGAAGGGAAAAATCCTTTCTCACATGATCTATTAATGCAGTAGTACTCATGACGCACCCAATGTATCCTACCTCACTGCGAATAGTGTGTCGTCACAGTTTTCGTCAATACATCTAAGTGTGCGAGTTGCAATACCCATTAATAATAATCTTAAAGTCTAAGGACCAATATACACGTCCGTAGATAGGAACATCCAATGACACTATGAAATGTGGATTTCCTACTGGCGGGTCTCGTTCTCATAATATCCTCCTGGATATTACCAAGGGCGCACACCATGAGAAGGTGCCTCAAAGTTTTATGAGTCCTCAACCCTAATGGCCTATATTATTTGTGTCCCTCAAATAACATCATCCGACCATAGAACATATATTCAAGAACAATGTTATGACACTTCTGGGTTATCATCATAGCAGGGATCCGCTATGACCCATTAATGCAAAAGTTGTCCTTAGGACATTATCACATGCGTTGTCACACAGAATAACAATCAAGATGTGATAAGGTATTTATTAATGAATAAAGTACAAAGTAGTTGGTTCTAGGCCACCAACTCCAACAGGCCTTACGTGAAGCCGTAAGAGGAGTTCAATAAAGAATTCTTTTTTTCAATGTCAAAATTTTCACATAGAAGTTATGTGAGACCACAAAGAATGAGCATGAAGAGACGCTATGCAATGTGGCACCATGCGAAGAGGAGTACACTAAAGGTAATATGACAACCCTATGCGAAGTGAGTTTTTTAGTGATGTTTTTCCTATAAATACCCCATTGATGGGATCATTATCAATTGAGGTAAATTTAAAGGAATATCAAACATCATTTGTACGTTGCAGGAGTTTTCATAAAGCAAACCAATTTGTGAAGAAGTTTTGTTCCCAGAGCACAAAGCTTTTCATGAAGGGGAGTTCCATGAAGTAGTTTGCGAAAGGGATTTTGTGAAGGGCAGTACATGAAAGTGTAGATCATGAAGGTAGTATGTGAAGGAGAACTGTAAAGGGATTTTTGTGAGAGGAAGTACAACAAATCATTTTCATAAGGGACAATACACAAAGGATAGTCCACATAGGACAACTCATGAAGGACAGTTTGTGAAGGACAATATGCACATGATAGATCCACAAAAGACATATTTGAATGTAGATCTTATGTGGTAGTTAGGATTCAAGTCTGAAACTGAACATTAATACACGCGAAGTTCAAGATTTATATATCTAATTTATAAGAAGAAGATTAAAGCCACTGAGGATTCCATTGACATATATGGTTCAGTTCAAGTAGAGAAGGCCTGGAGGAAGAAGATGGAGTCCTATCGCTATACCTGGCCATCGAAGAAGGCAGAGTGCCACAAGATAATTCCAGTGGGAAATTATCCTCATCCAAGGAAGAAATGTTGTTGTTGCTATAATATTGAGAAATATGAAGAATAAACTCTTACATTGTAGAGTTGACCTCATCCATCATTAAGGACAAAGAGTAGTGACCATGAAGCATGATATAGTATCTATTTAGAGACAAGGATGCATAGTGTCTTAGATGATAGGTTTCGTTGGATCATCTCATGACCCTAGGTAGTAGAAGCGAACCCAAATACGGATAGATCTATCTCCAAGGAATCAAACATGGAAACATATTAAAAAAATAGAGAATAAACTAGCGTACATGAAATACCAGAACATCAATAGATTCTATCCTTCTACTTTGACAGAGTTAGCTTGATGATGATCAATTGGAATATCAGATGAATGCCTCCATCCAACAGGGGAATACACCGTCCAATGGATCCATTAATTCTTTGTGAGGACTCCCAAATACTCGAAGGGGTGCTAGCACCTTCTTTGAGAAACATATAAGCTTTGATAATGGAAGAGAGTTTTGAATAGCATGTAATCATCAAAAGAACCACACACTACATTTTGTTACACCAACAAGAAAAAGGATTGCGTCCTTATATAGGCATCTTTGATGCTCTTCATTAAATGAAGAGAATCAACCATACATAATGGATCAGGTGCCATCACATGGCATCCATCAGTTTCATCACATTGGTGTTCATTCATTTGAACACTTCAATGAATGAGGTGCTCCAGCCATAAACAAACCAACTCTTTGGTTCGTAACTGATGAAATCATGCAGGGGAGGCATGGCACCACACATGCATCACATGCACATCAAAACCAAGTGTGTTTATAAACCACAACATCACATGTACCACCACAACTTAGTAGTGTTCATTTTAGTGCACATCCAACAATCTCCAACTTGCACTAAAATCTAAAAAGGGATTTATGAAAAACTTCACAACTCATTTTGAATCTATACAAACTATTTTTGGACATTGTTTCATCAAAATATCTTAATTTTGGAAAAAACACATTATAAAAAACATAATACTCATGCAAAGGCCTAACTGTGTGACTTTGTGGGCCTTAGTAGCATTGATAACAAATATGGAATCCCAATTTCATAGATGTAAGCAAAGATAAGCTTCTATAAAATCATCAGTGCTACTCAAGCTACTAAAGGGTCTCATGTGATCTCTATCAAACTTACTCACATATCTATATAAACATGTCCACCATAAGATGTATCATATGAATCGTATGTATACCGACATAATACCTTTTTCTAATACATTGAGTGACCACTAGACATGATACATGTCAATCTAGTATAGTCAACTCATCTTTTCTTTATTCTTCAAAAAATACTAACCAAGTCGATGAATACAACACATGTAAATCATCTTACATATGAAAAAATCTCATGTCTCTCATCTAAGTATTTGAACACATGATATGTGACTCAACTAAGCATGGCCATAAATTTCCTCTATCTTATTCAATCAAGGGCTAGATTCCTTTACTTGTTACACCAGTGGACAAATACATCTTTTTTGTACTCCAACCAACAACATGATTAACAATAAATACAATCACCCATGTATTTTCTATGTTATTTTCAAACTTTCATATGTAAGGAATAAAAAGTGTAAATTCTCTCATGCTAAGTATCTCACCAACCTAAGGTAAGAAGGATTGATAATAAGTATACACACCTAAGTATATCAATTACTGTATGACATTCCTTAAGATAAAACTGTGGTGGTTCAATTTAAGTAATACATATTTACTTATTATGTAATGAATCCATTATTCCTACCTCATAAACAACTCTTTATAATGAGAAAAAAACTAATTCAAGCTAACCTTATCATACCATTACAACTCATAAAACTTTATAATGATCATCAATTAAAAAAAATTAAAGCTACACTTTGTGGGGATATTATCATTTGACTGTTCATTTAAAATACATTGCAACACACATGAATGAATGATAATTGTATATTTTATTTATTATAATAACATGATACATTTTACAACCATTAAAACTAATCAATAATGTGTATTGAACCTAGAGATTCTATATGACCCTCATGTTGTTTTTACAGAAATGGTTTTATCAACAGATCTGCTATATTATCCTCTGTAGTCACCCAACTTGTCATGACACGACCCAAGATGGGGCTTGAGCCACAACTACCCTAAGCCCACCTCCATAGGCCAGGGGATGGCGACCAGTGCCTAAGGAATAACCAACACAGGGAGGCCTTTTCCTAATTACCTATACACACACACACAATCATCTCAATGAAAAAGTGTAGAGGGAGTAAAAGTAAAACAATTTGAAAGCTAAGGGAACAACCATGCATGAAAAACCTTTAGATAGTACAAGAGTACATTAGCACAAACTGAAAGGTAATGAGAAAAAATACATGCACATCCATAAATATGTCCCAACCAGAAAAAACTAGAAAAGTAAACTACTGAGAGAGCCCAAATCCTAAAATCCCAAACTACAACAATCGTACAAAGTCCATAGCACCCAGTATCACCATGCTCCTCTGAAGTCACCATCGACCTATTCATCATCTGCATAAGACACGACACGTGAGGGAAAATCCCATGTAAGGGTGAGTATATACATACCCATTAGGAAACCCCAAAAGTTGAAGGGGGAGCCACAAGAGATACAACATGAACAGAAAGATAATAGATGAAAGATATAGTAAAATAGAACTACTCAACCCAAAACGAGAGTGAAAGAAACCTCATCCAAACACAATGGGCTCAACATGGTGAGTAGATGAACTATATACTGAGTCTTAACCACCTATAACAGGAGAGTAGACTCATCCAACCACAAGAAGCTAAACATGGAAAGTACATGGCATACCCCGAGTGACATTGCCTCCCATGGAAAGAGATTAACCAAATACAAGGTGTGGATATAGAAGAATACATACATACATACATATGCACACACACACACACATATATATATGATCAGTCAAAATAATCTCAAACGAGAGAGTACGTGGATCTCCATCTCATTGCTCATCCCAAGAAGAAGAGCAACCAATGGTTCCAAAATTCCATCAATGATGCCTAGTATCTCACGCGTCTGCCTAGAAGTAACCGTCCAAGTCAAACCACACCTTGTAACTGTGCCGCACAGTTGAGGGGCCACAAAATCGAAGTAGAGGATCCACTCCCTAGTGCATCAGGGGGTTCCAATATATAAGTATCTGTAGAGGACCCACACCCATACCTATGGGGGGTTCCACTCTAGTATCTTGAGGACCCACACCCTATACTGATAGGGGGTTCCACTCGGTAAGTTAGAGGACCCATACCCATGCCGATGGGGGGTTCCACTCTAGAGGTTGAGGAACCACACCCTGATGATACAGGGGTTTCCACTCTAGTCATAGAGGACCCGATCCCTATCTGATAGGTGGGTTCCACTCAAAAGTTGAGGACCTGCACCCCGATACAATAGGGGGTTCCACTTTGGTCATCGAGGACTCACACCCTACCCGGTAGGGGGGTTCCACTAAGAAGGTAACTGTAGAGGACCCATGACCATGCTAATGGAGAGTTCCACTCTAAAGGTCGATGAATCCACTTTACATCTCTATTGGGGGTATAACTCGATAGTCTTTAGTGATTTTTCCTGATCACTGATGTCATCGGGCGCCACCTCAATAAGCATTGTGCCCAAAACATTTTACATCATATCTTAAAAGCCACAACTGAGGGAAACACCACATTCTGTGTGAAAAGAACTTAGGATAGGATACTCATGGGACAAAATCCAAGTTTAAATGAAGGAGATGAAAAACCTTGAAGTTTACTCAAAAGAGATCAAGGGGTGCACGACGTCCGAGGGGACCCACATGATTTGTGATCCCACTCCACCACCTAGTCATGTCCTTGGAAGGAACATGGATCTCATACCATGTAGTAGTACACACCATACAGGTGTACTACATGGTGTGTCCAAGCTACCCAGGACTGGGCCATGTCCTTCTGGTCATGTCTGTGTACCAGACCCCGTGTCCATGTACTCGGGTACACAGATGTGTACTTGACAGTGTACTTCCACATGGGTCCTGCCTGTGTGATCCATTACACGGGTTTTCTATCTAGGGTAGGGGTACATGGAATGTAGTAGGAATACACTCCATGTCATCCTTAAGTTTTCTAAAACCTTAACTGTCACTGTTGAGGGGCTACACGCCACGTGTTTATCCCCGTACACGGTGTGTAGTTTGGTTTCCTCTAGATTTTCCAGATTTGATTCCCATGTCTGAAATCTTGTCTTCTACCTTTAGATCTATCCCTATATCCACCTGAAACATGTATATATAGCCGTGGATCATGGATTTTGATCGTCTCTCATTGGAAATCAGCTCCATTTTTTTGTCAGAGGTCTCGTTGTACATTTTACAGGACACCATGCCTTCCACTACCATGGGTTCATACTCAAATCATCAAAACGAACTCCCATGCCTCACCAAAATCCAAAATATGGCTATACTTCATTGATCCATGCTTTTTTTTCAATCCGTCATGGTTTTGGGGGTCCAATCAGGCTCGGTACCACTCGACAATGTCGAGCCGAGACTGTAGGGTCCTACTGGTGATGAACGCAAAGAATAAATGAGAGAAAAAAACCAAAAAAAAAGTTTCGATAATAGTTGGACAAGAATTCTTGGTTAATGATCAAGAAAGGTGATCTGGGGTTAGAAATCAATGAAAAAAATTAAGATTTCAATACTCGGTCACATGCAATTGGCCACAATTGGCACAGATCCAAGAACAAGGATTGATCTAATCAATTAATTTAATCAAAGGGCATAACTCACCAATTGATCAGTCCTACCTAGTTTTTGGATCATTCATTGATGAATAACACACTCACCAATGAATAATATGGATCATTGTGCTTGCTATGTCCTGACCTGCCCCTATCTGGCATTTCGTCGTCATCTGATGAGATTTTCTAATGGAGAAGGAAAGAAGAGCTCTAGAATTCTCCCAGGGTTTATGTGGCTAACCATGGAGAATTCACCCTGAAAGTAATCTTATGGATAATTTTGCTATGTCTAAATGAATGAATGAATGAATTTAATAATTAATTAATTCACTGAATGTACCACCAATGAGCGAGGAGCCCGAACGCCCAACACTGACCCATTTCAGATCGCACATAGGGTAAAAACTGTGTTACAGACTCAACTTTGGCCTCAAATTTTTGATTTGAACTTCTATTTAAGAGTTATCCCATTTTCTTTAAGAATATGTGAGTGAAAAATATAAAAAATATAAAATATTTTTATAAAATTAATTCTGGTTACACCGGGCCTCGGAATCACACGTCATCTCAACACCTAACTCAGAAAATATATATAGAAATATTTTAAATTATTACAAGGAAAAAAACAGGGTCTCTACATCATTATCTCCTTTAAAATTATCATCCCTAAAAAACAAAAAATAAACAAACAACTCAAGATACTGATCCATCACTTGGCTCTCCCACTCTCAGGAACTCCCATGCACATTCCTGTGCTTCCACAACACACGAACCAAGGGGATGGTTTGTCCATGTAGGGTCCTCTCCTACCGATCCTTGATCACCATTGGGCGCTCCATAAAGGTGTCTCTATCCTTGATGTCCAACTCACCCCAATCAATGACATGCATGTGGTCATGCACATATCTCCTTAGCTAAAACATGTAGAAGACTTCGTTCACCCACTCTAGCTATGGGGGTAGGGATAGGTGGTAAACAACCTTTCCAACCCTCTGTATGATCTTGAATGACCCGATGAATCTCAGGGATAACTTGCCTCCCTGACTAAACCTCTTCAATCCTCATCGTGGGGAGACTCTCAGGAAAATGTTCTCTCCCTGCTTGAACTCCAAGGGTCTGTGACAACAATCTGTGTAAGATTTCTATCTACTCTGGGCCATCCTCATCTACTCACAGATGAACCAAACCTTCTCTGTTGTCACCTAGACCAAATATGGGCCCACAAGATATGTCTCACCAATATTTTTTCCATCATAAGGGTGACCTAAATGGTCTCCCATACAAAGCCTCAAAAGGTTCCATGCAGATGGTAGAGTGGTAGTTGTTTTTATACGCAAACTCTACCAAGGGAATGTGATCCTCCCAGCTCTAACTAAAGTCCAACACACAAGCCCTCAACATATCCTCCACCACCAAGATAGTGCGCTTGATCTGCCCATTGGTCTAGAGGTGAAAGGTTGTACTCATACCTATTTGAGTCTCAAATGCCTCCTGCAGGTCTCTCCACAATTGTGACATATACCATGTGTCACGATTAGAGACAATCATTGAGGGAACCCCATGAAGTCAAATGATCTCTCATACATACAACTACCCCAAAATCTCCACCCAAATCTACTCCCCAATAGCAAGGAAGTGTGATTAATTCATTAGTTGGTCAACTATCACCCATATGGAATCATGTCCCTTCACTATGTGCGGAAGCCCTATCATAGACTCTATGGATATTCCATCCCATTTGCACTCCAGGATCTCAAGGGGATGAAAAAAACCTACCAGAACTTGGTGCTCAGCATTCACTTGCTGACAAGTGAGACACCAAGAAATGAACTCAGCTATGCTATGTCTCATACCGGACCACCAAAACTTCTGCTGAAGGTCTCTTTACATCTTCCCGACACCAGGATGTATAGGTAGGGGAGAAGTGTGGAGCTCTCACAACACCTCCTCCCATATTGTGATTGGAACCACTATCCACCCCTGGAACAAGATAATGTGATTCCATCCTTTAGAATATTCATACGGTGAGTCCCCCATGGATATTTGGTTATGAAAGACCTCATAGTCGATGTCCCCCATCTAGGATTCTATCACACACTCGAGAAGTGAAGGAGTCAAAACCATCAATTGTAGAAAATCTATACACTCCCACTCCATCAAGGTCAACTATAAGGAGGAAAACTTTTCTGAATCCTCCTACCCTAAACAAGCCTTAGACTTCCGACTATGGGAATCTTCTACATCGTTCTCCTTCCCTGAAGTATAGACTATCTCAAAGTCATAGCCCTACAAGAAATCCAACCAGTGTCATTGTCACAGGTTCATGTATTTTTATGTGAAGATATACCTGAGACTCTGATGTTTTAAGTAAATGAAAAAGTGCTCTCCTAGAAACCAGTGCTTCCAAATCCTTAGGGAAAAGACTATCGCTTCCAGCTCTAGGTCATGAGTTGCATAGTTCTGCTCATGGGGTCTCAACTGCCTCTACCTATATGAAATAACTGCCTGCCGCTACATCAACACGCAGATGAGCTCAACTCTTGAGGAATCACAATACACTACGTACTACACACCCTCCTCTATTAGTCACTGTTACACCTCAAGATTTTGTGAATTATTATTTTTTGAATTAATTTAATTTTTTTATATTTTTCACTTCACACAACACTGAATATAGTTTTTTTATATAAAAGCACTAAGATTGGATTGTGTTATATGAAAAACTAAGTTAATCATTAAATGCAAGCAAAATAAAGTTTATCTTTCACAACACAGAACACCAAGGTTAGCTTAAATTACATGAAATATTGACTTTCCTCTATGACTTTCATAACACGCAAAATCGAGTTTTACTGAACAATAATATATTATTAAAATTATTATTATTTAATATAATAATATATAACATAGCCGTTAAGTTGGAGGTTATGAATAAAATTAACTAATTTATGAATATACATGATTCAATTCATTGGTCTCAAATTAATTAGGAATGAATATAAGAACCAATTGAATATAAATGTAATGTTTTTATAAAAACTACTTTTATGCTCAAAAAAGAATTTTATCCTAATAAATTAAATTAATTACTATTGGTGGATGATATTAATGAAATATATATTTTATATATTCAATCAAATATTTTTTACATTCATTGAATATATTTTATAGGCATAAGATAGGAACAAGACCAATATTACACATAAAAACCTATATTTTTATAAAAGTAGTTTTACTGCCTTTTATTGGAGAACATATTTTAAATCTAAATTTTGGAACTTTTATAAATTTTATATGTCAAAATAAAATTAAATTTTTAAATATAATCTTAAATATTAGGTTAGGATGAATTTTTGGTATTCTTCTATGAAGTTACATTTTTTGATGAATAATAAAAAATACTGAATTTTAATTCAAAATTGATTTTTTGTCTAATTTATTTATAAGGATAAATTATATTTATAATTGGTTTTAAAGTATAATTATATAAATTATATATAAATTAATACAATTTATTTCATTGGGATCAATTTCACTTTGAAATTAGACATAAAAACTCAGCAAACTTTTGAACATTTTTACTTTAAAAACTCGTATTGTTATCCCACCTGCCAGATTAATTTTAAATTAATTTATTCCAATTATATTATTGGAATTTGAAAAAATGTATTCCATATTTGTAATCATCATAATTTATATTTTCTAATAATTTAATTTTTTTTGACAAAAAAGATCAGTGAATGTAATTAAAATTAACTATAACGATTAAGAGGAAAATTAGCTTAACAAGGGACTAAACCTTAAAATTAAGGGCCAAAATGACCTATATACTTATAAAAATTCATTTAATATTCATATTTATACTCTATAAAACCTTGGATAAATTTTTGTCCATTATTGGAGCTACTTGACATGGGAGAATGTGGGTGGAAGCCCCTTTTCCAAAAATTTACAAGAATGCCACTCCTCATCCACTATAAAAAGGCACCCACCCCTCCCACTTATTCACACCTGTAAATTAATTTGGATCACTAAAAATATACTCAAATAAGCTCCCAAAATACCTCCCTTTATCCTTGAATCCTCCCTTTGGGCAAAAAACCAACCAAGGAAGCGCTTTTGTGCAAAGAAAAAGGAGTTACCAAAGAAGAGGTAACATCCTTCGTCAAGCTCCATTATTTTATTTTATTTCTTGACCACATTAATTATTATTATTACATGATTATATAATAACACTATTATACTAAATATAATAATATTTTTTATTCTAAGGTTTCTACCTACACTTACACACAATTCCATCTAATGGGTAATGAACTTATCGTTCTTGTGTACGAAGAACTATCGCCTCACGAAACAATGTTGTTTGTTTTTACTTTACCACCCATCATGGTTGGGAATTATGATGGAAAATATATTTTTATATGTTATATATGATATTTATGATTCTATAATTATTATATAACACATATTTTCATGATTTCCATTTTGTGCATGTACGATAATTTTGTTTGGGGAAGTGTGGACTACTGCCTCCTCAAAATGATGTGATTCGTTCACACCTTACATGGAATATATTAAGGATATGTTTAGTGAAAAAATATGATATATATAAAATAATAATTCTAATATAATTATAATATATATATACATAAATTTAATTTACTTTCTATCTTTCAATACGAGAATAAAACAGAAACAACATTCATGTGTATGTACAAACTACCGTCTCCATGAACGGTGTATTCCATTTCATACTTATATATTATATATATTATTATAAATATATATATATATATATATAATATATATGATATATATACAATTTTTTAAATTCTTTAAATAAGTAAATCATGATCTAAGTAAGTGGATCAAGAATAATAAGTCAAAACATATACGAAAAATAAAACGAATATTACCTGAAACATAACATTAACATGGAGTTATTAATAAAAAGGTAATATAAAGTCATATTTGGTATTAGATGTAATAATATGGTTCTTTAATATATGCATAATAAAATTATATTTATTATATATTAGGTTTTAACATGTACAAAGAAAACAAATACTTAAGGTAAGAGAATTTCATCTCACTTTTTATTTCTGTTAGATACATGCCTTATTCACTACTCATTTCTTTTATGTGGTGTGTATACTATACATGGATGTATTATATGATTATTATACTTAAATTTATGGATATTTACATATCCATTTTACTATATTTATTTCATGAGGTTTATGTTTCAAAAGTTACCAAATCTGTAAAGTAATTTTGTCTCAATTTGCATTCTTTGAGACACGTGTCATGTTATGCACCTATATTTTTCTATGAGGTGTATATACTATATTTTAGATGTTATTTTATTAATATAATTATTTTAATGATATTTAAAGCTTAATTTAATGTTATTAATTCCATAATATTATGATTCAAAGTTACCAAAGTGGTAATAATTTATAGCAATAATCTCATCATTTATCAAGATTGTTTATGATTATACTTCCATTGATGAAATATTATGATTTATATCTTAATAAATCTCATGAATTTTCTTAAAATTATATCATTAATTATATATC
This sequence comes from Viscum album, assembly GCA_963277665.1. Lineage (NCBI taxonomy): Eukaryota > Viridiplantae > Streptophyta > Magnoliopsida > Santalales > Viscaceae > Viscum > Viscum album. The sequence goes on along the minus strand of OY728120.1, from coordinate 1,526,386,006 downwards.
AAAGTAATGGTGCCATTTTCCCACTTTTTTTTACTTAATATAACTAAGAAAATGTTTTTATGAAAATCCGACTTTATTTCTCCTTTCAGTCAGAAATCAGTATTCTTTCAAAAACCATGTTTTCAAAAATGTTTTCAAAACTGTTATAAAGATGATATTTTAATATCATTTTCAAAGGAAAATTATTTTAAAATTTTTTTATGTTTTTAAAAGAATCCTTTATAAATTTTCAAAGTGTTTTCAAAGAAATAGTTTTCAAAATGTTTTCAAGCTTTCTTTACAAGTTTTTAAAGTGTTTTCAAAGAAATGGTTTTAAAAATATTTTAAAGCTTTAATTATAATTTTTAAAAGTGTTTTCAAAGAAATAGCTTTCAAAAAGTTTTCAATATTTCTATATAAATTTTCAAAGTGTTTTCAAAGAAATGGTTTTCAAAATGTTTTGAATATTTCTTTATAAGTTTTCAATGTGTTTTCAAAGAAATGATTTTAAAAATGTTTTCAAGATTTCTTTATAAGATTCCAAAGTGTTTTAAAAGAAATGGTTTTCCAAAATATTTCAAGATTTATTTATAATTTTTCAATGTTTTTTCCAAGAAATAGTTTTCAAAATGTTTTCAATCTTCTTTAATATGTTTTCAACGGAGAATTTTTTCAAAATGATTTATATTTTAAAAATAAATTTTCATATAAAAAGGATATTTTCTTCAAGAAATGGTTTTAAAGGATATTTATAAATTATTTTACATCTAAGATGACATCTGTTGGTGTTACTCATGCCTTTCTAAAAAATTATACAAATTCCTCATTCATATTCTTTCTCTGAATGGTTTATGTTTTGATAACATGATGTTTATGAAACCTATTTATCTTTCATGAGTTATATGTTTATGAAACCGTTTCTATTTCATGGGTTATATGATTTTGAAACCAGCTTCTTTTCATGGGTTATGTTTTGATGAAATGATTATGAAACCTATCCCTTTTCCATAGGTTATTATGTGATAAAACGTTAATGATACCCGTTTTATTTCATGGGTCGTGATATGAATAATGTTTTGTTATCTTGTGTAACATTCATGTATGATTTCATTATATGAAGTGTGAGACCTATATATCCCTCCAATTAATTAGTTAATGATAAATATTTTACGATCTAAAGAGAGTACACGAGAGGGAATCCCAAGATTAAAAGAATAGGGTACACGAGAGGGCATCCCAAGCCCAAAATAAGAGGGTACATGGGAGGGCATCCCGAGCCAAAAACAAGAGGGTACATGGTAGGTCATCCAAAGCCTGTAATAAGAGGGTACATGGGAATTCATCCCAAGCATGAAATAAGAGGGTACATGGGAGGGAATCCTAATCTTGGAGCAGTTACACTATTCATTAGCCCAATCCTAACATGTTATGAAGGTCTTGGTAGGTATCCTTGACATAGTATTTTCTATGCTTAGGTGTATGCCATAAATTCCATATCTTATTCCTATGTTATGTTTTCATGGATTACTCTCTTGTTTCCCTTGTGATTCATGTCTTATGAACTTCTAATATTTATTCCATGAATCATGTATATGATCTTTGATATGAAGGGTATGATCTTAAAATGTTATTATCATACCCTTATGCTCATGTTATGCTTATGTATCTCTTTTTTTACCCTTACTAAGAATCTAATCTGACCCCTTTATTATGTTTCCTTTCCCTAGTTTATGAAGAAAGTTTTTAGGTAAAAGAACTAGATGGTAATATCTTTATGGGAAACATTGAAAATCTTTCACTAAAATAGAATATTTTGCTCTAAGTTTCCAAATACACTAAACTATTATGGTCCTTGGGTATTTATTTCTATAATGTGATGAATATTCATCTAAAATGATGTAATATTCATGTATGTTAAGCCTGGGTTACTATAGTTGGCATTAAAGGAAAGGTTTAGTCAACCTTTGAAAACAAGGATGAAAAACCTTTAGTGAGATACCTAGGTATATTTATATGGATATGTCTAGGGATGCATCTACGGATAAGTATAAGGATGAGTTAATATTTAGGGAAATGTACTAGAATTTTGGTAAAGGATAGAGTGAGTGGTTTTCTAGAAATACATCTGTGTCTGGATACTACAAGTAGACATGGTTCTGGAACAGATTTACCTAGGAGTATAAACTCCAAAAAGGTGTGTCGGGCTTGACTCGAGCATAACCTGGTATATGAAAATGGGTCTTAATGCACACTTGGTTTGAAACTCCTAGGGGATATGCTTTGGGAATTCAAAAAATCTTTACGAACCATCATGAAGGATTTAAGTAAACTATGACTATGAATAACCTAGGATAAACTTAAGGTGTAATATATTAAAGAAGTACGATCCATGACTTAGACATCCTATAATTAGTTTTTTAAGATTATGCGCTTCCCCACTATGATGATTGTTTCTTAATCTATGTTTTTTTGGTTTTAGTCAATGGATGGAACCTAAAGGAATTGTGTTAATGGGGAATGAAATGGAAAATTCAATGATTGTAATCCTAAGAAACTAAATGTTATGAGATATGGAATGAAAAAAATCATTGTTATGATCACACAAATTTCTCAAGCTATGAATCATACTGAGTTTCCAAATGAGAAAATGAGAGAACAACATTTTATTGAGTCCTTCATGAGGCAAGGTCTATCTTCTTTCAGCGGGTCTTCTGATCCACTTATGACTGAACAATGGATCGGTACCAATGAAAATATATTCTCCATTATCTATTGTTTGGAACATGAGAAAGTTATTCTGGTTATTTATCATTTATAAGGTGAATCCAACCAGTGGTGGACCCTAATCAAGAATACAAGGAAGCAAGATGAAATTGAATCCATAGAATAGGACGTGTTCAAGAACTTATTCTTTAATAAGTACTTTATTAATGTTATTAATATGAAGATGTAAAAGAAATTACAAGAGCTTAAATAGAAGGATGATAAATCATTTGGTGTCTATGAAGAAAATTTTACAAGTCTTGCAAGGTACTCTTCTGGTATTATCATCCAAACTGAAAGAAAAATTGATCTATTCTTTGGTGGATTGAAACCTAGTATTCGAAAGGCCTTGTATATAAGATAATTTAGTATCTATTTAGAAGTTATTTATGTGATATCAAGGTGTAATTTGAGGTTGTAATTGTGTATCAATCTCATGGTTTTGACAAGAAAAGGAATATGTAGTTCAAAGGAAAATTTAACAACTATGGAGAAAATAAAATGAGCCTTCCATTATGCACAAAGTGTGGGAAGAAACATGGAGGTAATTGTCTTAAGGGGACTAATAAATGTTTTAAGTGTGTAAGGTAATTTCATCAAGTGTATGAATATCCATGTAATGGGAAGAAGTTAGCTAATGGTGTGAATAATGAGAAATCCCCACAGAATGCACCTCCCACACTTTGGTGTTTCAATTGCATAGAGTTTGGCCATTATGATAATAAGTGTCCCAATATAAGGACTAATATAGATGATAATCCATAAAAAACTCTGAGTAAAAAGGATAAATAAAATATTATACAATAACAATGGATGAAGTGAATCATGATAATTAGGGCACACTTATCCTCCCTCTTTATTTGGGAATTTCATGTTTGATTTTGTATGATTAAGCCCTATGAAAATCTTATTGTTCATACTTTAGTGAAGTTTCATGTGATTATATACCTTTACATAGATAATAGATTAATAAAATCACATTTATATTCTATTGGTACAAGTATATACCAAGTTTCCAATGAAAATGTTTTGGTATAAAATAAAATCTTATTTAAGGAATAAAGGGTGAATTATAGTTTGGAAGGGTTACAAGGTTGACCATTTATGGAATGGTTTATCCTAAAACTTGGATGATATTTTAGATATTAAAGTATTATCTCTCCATATGATGATTTATTCATATTGGATAACTTGTACTTACCTTTTTTTGTGATAAAAACAAATGGAATGGTCTGTCATTCTATTCATGGACCTCATTATCTATTAATTCTTCAGGAATAAAAAATTCACCTTCATTTCTTGGAATGAGATATGAAGTGGAAGTTTATCAAGGAACAAAAAAGGGTAAGGTTTTCCTGAAATAATGTAAGTACATATTTTCATGAAAATTCTTAAACTTTAAGAAAGAGTATCTTTAAACCAAAAAATTGTATCCCAATACCTTCATTTCTGATCAATCAAATATCCCCTTAGATCATCATGGATTTATGGCTTTATGATTATTAAATTTCTCCTAATCATGTTTTATACCACTCTCCATAAGAACTTGATATTTAGATTTCTCTTCCATGTCCATGTTTTCACTTCCCACCTATGTTCTTCTATGTGGAAACCTAGTTATGTGTTACTTTGGGTAACTGTTATGTTTTCAAATTTCCCTTTTTAAAGGAAGTTGTAGTATTAGTTTTTATGATGTGGGTTTCTATGAAAAGAAATTTCAAGTATTAAAACTTTTATAACATAAGTAAATTTTGAGGTAAAATTCATTTTAATGGGGTTAGAATGTAACACCCCAAGATTTTGTGAATTATTATTATTTGAATTAATTTAATATTTTCAATATTTTTCACTTCACGTAACATTGAATATAGTTATCTTTATATAAAAGAACTAAGTTTGGATTGATTTATATACAACACCAATTTAATCATTAACTACATGCAGTATAAAGTTTATCTTTCTCTACATAGAACATTGAGGTTAACTTACATTACATGCAAGACTGACTTTCATCAATATCTTGCGTAACATGCAAGACTAAGTTTTACCGAACAATAATATATTATTAAAAATATTATTATTTAATATAATAAGATATAAACTAGCTGTTAAGTTGGTGGTTATGAATAGGATTAACTAATTTATGAAAATACATGGTTGAATTGATTGGTTAAAAATTAATTAGAAGTGAATATAAGAACCATTTAAATATAAAGGGAATGTTTTATAAGAACTAATTTTATGATCATAATGGAATTTTTTCCTAATAAATTAAATAAATTACTATTGGTGAATGATATTAATGAAATATATATTTTATATATTAAATCAAATATTTTTTAAATTTATCGAATATATTTTATAGGCATAATATAGGAATAAACTCAATATTACACATAAAACCCTATATTTTTATAAAATCAGTTTACCACATTTTAATGGAGAACCTATTTTTAATATAAATTCTTTAAATTTTATAAATTTTAAATATAAAAATAAACATTATTTTTTAAAGTTAAACATAAGTATTATGTTAGGATGATTTTTTGGTATTTTTCTATAAAGTTTCATTTTTTAATGAATAATGAAAAATACTGAATTTTAATTCAAAAATTATTTTTAATATAATTAATTTATAAGGTTAAATTATATTTATAATTTATTTTAAAGTCTAATTATATCAATTATACATAAATTAATCTAATTTATTTCATTTTTATCAATTTCACTTTGAAATTAGACATAAAAAATTAGCAAACTTTTGAACATTTTTACTTTAAAAACCTGCATTGTCATCTCGCCTACGAGATTAATTTTAAATTAATTTCTACCACTTATATTATTGGAATTTGGAAAAATGGATTTAATATTTGTAATAATTATAATTTATAATATATAATAAGGTCAAATTGGTTTTTTACAAAAAAAATATTAGTGAAGTAATTAAAATTAATTACAACGATTAAAAGAAAAATTAGCTTAATAAGGGACTAAACCTTAAACATAAGGGCAAAAATAACCTATAAAATTTTCAAAAATCCATTTTATATTAATATTTAGGCCATATAATACCATGTATATAATTTTATCCATTATTTTATCTACTTTACATGGGAAAAATGTGGGTAGAATTCCCTTTTCCAAAACATACAAGAACGCCACTCCTCCTCTACTATAAAAAGGAACTCACCCCTCCCACTTATTAATAATTATAAATACTTTTGGATAACAAAAAATATGATAAAATAATCTGCCAAAATTACCACCTTCCTTCTTTAATCCTCCCTTTGGGCAGAAATCCATCCAAGGAATCCCTTTTGTGCAAAGTAAAAGGAGTTACCCAAAAAAGAGGTAACATCCTTCCTCAAGCTCCTTTCTTTTATTTTCTTTCTCCAACAACTCAATTATTATTATTCCATGATTAAATAATAAAAAAATTATACTAAATATAATTATATGTTGTTATTATAAGGTTTTTACCTGTACTTATACATACTTCCATCTAATGGGTAACAAACTTACCATTCTTGTGTAACACGAACTACCGCCTCACGAAATGATGTTGTTTGTTTTCCCTTTACCACCTATCATGGTTTGTAATTATGATATAAAATGTATTTTTATATGTTATATATTATATTTATGCTTCTATAGTTATTATATAACACATACCTTCATGATTTCCATTTTGTGTAAGTACTTCTCAAAATGATGTGATTCATTCACACCTTACATGGAATGTATTAAGGATGAATTTAGTGAAAGTATATGATATATATGAAATAATAATACTTATTTAATTATAATATATATACACACGAATATATTCCATTTACTTACTTTCTTTAAATACTAAAATAAAACAGAAACAACCTTCATGCGTACATACGGTCTACCATCTCCATGAACAGTGTATTCCATTCCATACTTCTATATTATAAATATTATTATAAATACATATATACTGAATATATATGATATTTATAAAATTTATTAAATTTTTTAAATAATTAAATCATGATATAAGTAAGAGGATTAAGAATAACAAGTCAAAATATATTCGAAAAATAAAGTGGATATTACCTAAAACATAACATTAACATGGAGTTGTTAATAAATGGGTAATATAAATTCATATATGGTAATAGATATAAGAATATGATTGTTTATTATATTTATTATAAAATTATATTTATTATATAGGAGTTTTTAATGTGTACGAAGAAAGTTAAGACTTAAGGTAAGGGAATTTTATCTCACTTTTTATTTCCATGAGATACATGCCTTATTCACCACTCATTTATTTTGTGTGGTGTGTATACTAACCATGGATATATTATATTATTATTATAATTAAATTTATGGGTATTTACATATCCATTTGATTATATTTATTTCATGGGGTTTATGTTTCAAAAGTTACCTAATCGGTAAAGTAATTTTGTCTTCATTTGCCTTCTTTGAGACACATGCCATATTATGAACCTATATTTTTCTATGAGATGTATAGACTACATTTGAAATATTACATAATGAATATAATTATTTTAATTATATTTAAATATTTGTGCAATTTTAATATTTCCATTTTATTATGATTCAAAGTTACCAAAGTGGTAACAGTTTAAAACTACAATCTCATCGTTTATCTAGATTGTTTATGATTATGCTTCCATTGATGAAATATTATGATACATATCTTTAGAATTTTCATGAATTTTATTACCATATGGTTATTAATGTTGTATAAAAGTAATATTACCATTTTTTTACTCTTTGGTACTTAAGATAATAAATATTGTTTTATTAAAATCAGACTTTATTTCTCCATTTCAGTCAGAAATTTTTGTTCTTTCAAAAACCATGTTTTAAAAAATGTTTTCAAAAATATTTTTAAGATGAAATTTTAATATAATTTTCAAGGAAAAGGTATTTTAAAAATGTTTTATGGTTTTCAAATAATCCTTTATAAGTTTTCAAAGTGTTTTCAAAGAAATGGTTTTGAAAACATTTTCAAGATTTATTTATAAGTTTTCAAATTGTTTTCAAAGAAATGGTTTTCAAAATGTTTTAAATATTTATTTATAGTTTTTCAATGTTTTTAAAAGAAATAGTTTTAAAAATGTTTTCAAGCTTTATTTATAAGTTTTCAAATATTTTTTTCAATTTTTTTTTCAAGATTTATTTATAAGTTTTCAAAGTGTTTTCAAAGAAATGGTTTTCAAAATATTTTCAATATTCTTTAATATACTTTAAAAGGAAATGGTTTTCAGAAGGATTTATGTTTTAAAAATAAATTTTCAAAGAAGATAGTATTTTTTCATCATGAAATGGTTTTAAATGATATTTCCAAATTATTTTTCTTCTAATATGAAATCCATTGTTGTTACTCAAAAATGATCCAAAGGTTCCATTAACATTATTTCTATGAATGGTGTATGATTTGATTGCATAATGTTTATGAAACCCATTTTTATTTCATAGTTTATATATTTATGAAAAATGTTTCTCTTTCACGGGTTATATGATTTTGAAACTCCATTATTTTCATAGTTTATGCTTTGATGAAATGATTATGAAACCTATCCCTTTTGGGATTGGGATGCCTTCCTGTGTACCCTCTTGTTTCAGGCATAGGATTCCCTACCATGTAAACTCTTATTTCAATCTTGAGATTACCTCTCATATAGCCTATAGTTTTAGGCTTACAATAACCTCCCGTGTACCCTCTTGTTTTAGGATTGGGATTCCCTCCCATGTACCCTCTTGTTTTAGGCTTAATATTCCCTCTTATTTTGGGCTTGGGATTCCCTCCTGTGTTCCCTATTGATCTCATAAAAATTTATTGTTCCCCAATGAATTAGAGGGAGATATGTTTCCAAAGACACTAAACTATTACAGTCCTCAAGCATGAATTTCTATAATGTGTTGAATATTCATATAAAATGATGCAATACCCATGTATGTTAAGCCTAGGTCACTATAGTCTCCACACTAGAGCACTCGTTAGCCTTAGAATCAACTCCTCAAAGTCCCTCTAGAATTGCTTAGACCAAGTAAACGACTACCCTTTCTACGTTAGGGTGATCAAAGGGGTTTCAATTCTAGAGAAGTCTTACAAAAACCTTATTTAGTACCCCACCAGACCAAGAAATATATGCACCTCTGACACACTCTTTGGTGTCTCCAAAGAAAGCATTACATCAATCTTCATTGGGTCAACCACTAAACCATGATCAGGAATAAAATTTCCCAGAAAGTAAACCTCATGAATCTAGAACTAGAACTTCAAGAGTTTTACATAAATATGGTTCTCTAGAAGTAAGTCTAGGACTATTATCAAATGCTCTACATGTTTCTCTTCTGATGTAGAGTAGACAAGTATGTCATCGATGAAGACAATAATAAATTGGTCCAATTATAGCTGAAATACCTAGTTAATAAAATCCATAAACATGTCAGGGGAATTAATCACATTAAAGGGAATAATTAGGTACTCATATTGTCTATAGAGACATTATAATTCCATTTTTTTAATATCATCCTTGCAAAGCCTTAACTAGTGGTAGTAAGACCTAATATCGATCCTAAAGAACCATCTCATGCCTTGCAACTAGTCAAAGAGGTCATCAATCCTCAGAAAGGGGCACTTGTTCTTTATAATGGCCTAGTTAAAGTGATGATAATACATGTAAATACATAAAATACCATCTTATTTTTTCACAAACAACACTGGAGTTGCACATGGGGACACACTGGGCTTGATTAAACCTTTCTCTCAAAGGTTATCCAACTAAAACCACAACTCCCAAAGCTCAGTAGGGGCTATTTGATATTCTATAGAATATATCAAAGCACTCCCAATATGTAAGTCGATGAAAAATCCATCTACCACCACAGAGGTAGTCCCATAACATTCTTAGGGAATATTTTCATATAATCCTACACAAATGAAGGAACCCAGATTCCTGAATCACCTACTGTAGAAAGGGATACACTTTCCAAATAAATTGTGATGGGATGAAACCTCTTACTCATAGAATCCACTTTCCTTACCCTGAGATCTCCCTCACCAGAAAAGGAGAATATCATCCCATCATTGCGTAGGCATCTAACTTGTCTACGGTGACAATCAATCTAGGATCAGACCATAGACAACCAATCCATACCCAATATGATGTCATATGGTTCCATTGTGATGACCAAAATTTCCCATGTGAAACTCTATCCACCAAGAGATAACTCACACTTCCGGTAGATAAAAGATATAGAAGAATCGTTCCCTGTAGAAAATACAAAGATGTTAGGCTAACCCCTCAACTGGGAGCTCTAACTCTCGCACTAGGAGTATAGAGATTAAGGAATGACTTTAAACTATGTATTCTAGTACTGAAGTAAGAGTATAAAACACACATATCATACCTATGTTCATTTCTTGTGTTATGGTATCATAAACCTCCTACATCTGCAGCTATCCATGTACCTATTTGCCAGCTCCTTGATACTGATGAGGGGTGAGCCAGTGGTGGTGGTGGTGGAAGGATATCATAACTTCATTCACCACCCATATCTCCCTCTTCTCCTCTTTTGGCTCTGAATCCATGGTGACCACCTTGTCCATGCATAGGAGATCCTTGATCACAATGATGCCTTTGTTGTGGTAGTACATCAGCTATATTCCTATACTGCTCAAAATGTTTGGTCGGGCAGTCTCATGACATGTGACCTCACCCATCACAAGTAAAGCACCACCCCTCTCTAGGATTCCTTGCCCCTCTACACTTCCCATGACCACATGCCTGAGTCTGATCAAGGTGAGGTCTCCTGCACTGAGATCCTGGTGCCTGGAATTTGCTAGCTGCTATAGAAGACTCAACCCTGTGGTGCCCACTACTAGCTCCAGCTATATGGCATCCCTCTAATAGAAATCTCTCTATCACTAGTGCCCACTCTAGGACCCCAACATAGGTGGGGATGTACAAGGGTAACACACTTGCACAAATCTCTTTATGGATTCCCTGTTCAAACTTTCATGCTCGGAAGTAACCATCCCAGATCATGTCAAGAGAGTATAAAATAAGTTTTATGAACCTCGCTACATACTTATCCACCATCATCCCTCCATTATTCATCTATAAAATCTCATGGATACAAACTAAGCACAAGTAAGAGGGGTAATACTCCTCAGGGAACAACTATTGAAAGTTAGTCCATGAGAGTGTCGACTAATCATGCATCAGCATAACAAAGCTCCACCAATGCCCAGTTTCTCTATAAAAAAGGATAAATTCTAGTGAAACCACATGATCCATCAAGTTAAAAATAGTCCTAAAGATATGAACCACTGAATCTAGCCAGTCCTCTACTGCATGAGGATCTGACTCTCCATAGAACCTCAGTGGCCTCTGGCGTTGGAGCTCACTGAGTGTATTAAGACTACTCACATCCTTTTCCTGCTCTGATGGAATGATCTACTACTCAACGGGTGGATATGATACTACTTGCCCGTATGGAGGAAGGGGATCATGAAATGGACCCTGAACTGAGGCCTCATCACTTATTAGATTGTTGTCATGATCCAGAACTGGTATCCTGGATGACTGTCGTCGCGAAAGCATCCTGAGATTTATCAAGATGTACTATGATTAGATGATCATATATATATATATCAATAACAATGGGGAGATGACTCAATAAGGAAAATCAAAGAATCAATCATATATGATTCATGTACCATTGATCCCTATAACAAATGTCTTAGTATGCTGAGTCAAAAAGTAGGTAATCAGGGTCCTGGTGAATTGATACATCAATTGCCTACACTATCACCGGACTCTATAGGATGAGGTCCTCACTTGAGACACTTTTAAATCATTTACCTAAATACAAGAAAATCCTCTTAAGGGGACTATTCTGAACCACATACCAAGGAATGAACTTTCTTTGATACCAATCTGTCATGACCCAACCAAAACTGAGGCTCGAGCCACAACACCCCAAGTCTACTTCCATAGGCCAGGGGCTAGAAACCAGTGCCTAATGCATTAATAACAAAGGAGAAATTTTCCTAATTACCTGTATGCACATACACAACTATCTCAATGAAAAAGTGCAGAGAGAGTAAAAGTAAAAGAAGCTGAAATCTAAGGGAACAACCGTGCATGAAAAACATCTAAACAATACAAGATTATAATAGTACAAACAGAATGGTAAAGGGGAAATACACGTGCCCAACCATAAATATGTCCTAACTTGACAAAAATGGAAAAGTAAATTGATGAGATATCCAAGCTACTAAAATCCCAAGCTATGACCACCATATGTGGTCCATAGCTCCTAGTATACCTAAGCTCCTCTGAATTCACTGTTGACCTACCCTTTATCTGCATAATATACGATGCGTGTAGGAAACTACTATGTAGGGGTGGGTATATAAATACCCATTAGAAAATCATGAGATCTAAAGGGGGAGTAGTAAGAGATACAATAGGAATAAAAAGATAATATATGAAAGATACAGTGAAAGAGAACAACTCAACCCAAAAAGAGAGTGAAAGTAACCTCATCTAAACAAAAGGGGCTCAACAAAGTGAGTAGATGAACTAAACATCAAGTATTATCCACCTATAATAGGAGAGTAGACTCATCCAACCATGAAAATATAAACACGGAAAGCACGTGACATACCTCGCACATCTTTGCCTCTCATGGAAAGAGAGTAATCAAATCCAAGGTGCGGATATAGAAGAATATATATATATATATATATATATTCTTAGTCAAAAGAATCCTAAATGAGAGAGTAAAGGGGTCTCTATCTCCTAAATCATACCAATAATAAGAGTATCAAATAGTTCTAAAATTCCATCAATGGTGCCCAACATCTCACGTGTTTGCTCATAAGTAACCGTCCAAGTCAAACCATTCCTCATCACTATGTCACATAGTTGAGGGGCCACAAACTCGAATTATAGGACTCTCACCCTAGTGCATACGGGGGGTTCCACCTAGTAAGTATCTGTAGAGGGCCCATGCCCATGCTGATGGAGGGTTCCACCCTAGTGTCATGAGGACCCACACCCTATACTGATTGGGGGGGGGGGGGGTTCCACTCGGTATGGTAGAGAACCCATGACCATGCCCATGTTGATGAGGACCCATGGACATGCTGATTAGGACCCATGCCCCAGTACGATAGGGGGGTTCCACTCTGGTCATCGAGGACTTGCGCTCTATCAGATAGGGTGTTCCACTAAGAAGTCGAGGACCTGTGCCCTGGTACAATAGGGGGTTCGACTATGGTTATCAAGGACCCATGACCTACCTGGTAGGAGTGTTCCAATCATAAGGTATTCATAGAGGACCCGTGCCTAGGATGATGGGGGGTTTCACTCTAAAGGTTGATGGCTCCACTCACGCCCTAGTGCATTCGAGGGGTTCCACTCTATAAGTATCTATAGAGGACCCATGTCCATGCTGATGGGGGGTTCCACTCTAGAGTCACAAGGACCCTCACCCTATGCTAATAGGGGGTTCCACTCGGTAAGGTAGAGGACCCATGCCCACACTGATGGGGGTTCCACTCTGGTCATCGAAGACCTATGCCCATGCCAATGAGGACCCATGCCCTGGTGCGATAGGGAGTTCTACTCTGATCATCAAGGACCTGCACCCTATTTGATAGGGGGTTACACTCAAAAATCGAGGGCCTATGCCCTAGTATAATAGGGGGTTCTAATTTGGTCATCGAGGACTCAAGAACTACCTAGTATGAGGGCTCCACTCGAAAGGTAGCTGTAGTGGAACCTCTCCCAGGATGATGGGGGGTTCCACTCTAAAGGTTGATGGCTCCACTGTCCAGCTCTACTGTAGGGTAAAACTCGGAAGTCTCTGGTGATTTTTCCTAATGACTGTCATCATCAGGAGTTTCCTTAGTAAGATTAATTCCCAAATGCATTTCCTTAGTAAGATTAATGCCTAAACATTTAACCACCACATGTGGCTTTTCCCAGCTTGTGCTTCATCCTTATTCATGAGGGACAATCCATGGATATAGTACACCATATCCTCCCCCTTCACAATGAGGTATGCCTTTCATGGTGGGGGTAGGATGAAGTATGGACCATCCTCTTCCTTGGTTGCTACTTGTGCAGCCTTTTTAACTTCCAGTGTTGGCTTCATGGGGGATGCATGAAGAGAAGCCTCTTGTCTGATTTTCTTAGGCTCAACTACCTAGATCTCTTGATGGGGCTCCTCCAATGCATGTTCATTGAAATGAGGGAGCTCCATGTGTTCCTCAACAGGTGCATGTACACTGCATTCTTCATCTTCCTCCAAGGCATAGCAAAGAATGTATGATTATGTATAATCAAAACAAGAGGGAGTGATATACAAATCCGTTTCAATAAAATTAAAAGAGATGGGGTCAAAGAAAGGTTCCACTCCCTGAGTTGGTCTAGCTTCAATCTCTGCCTCAGTGGTAAGTTCCTCTTGGAGTATGATGGTGGAAGGTGAAGGCAGGTAGTTGGGATCCTCCACCTTGAGTTTGGACTCAAGTTCATAGATGTCTTCTGTGAAATCTAGGAAGACTAGTGGCACTTCCTTCTTAGCCTCTAATTTTTTTAAGTCTGTTTGAAGTTCATCGACCATTTCCATTAAGTATTTCAGTGAGATCCATTTTGTAATGCCTCTTTGTACCTACATGACCATTATCATCATCTCATCAGTTCTTCATTGGAGGGGCTCCTCAGTGTAGTCATGTTCTTGCACTTGTGAGTAATTTTCAGTCCATGTAGAATAATAATCATTTTAATTCATCATGGAAAGAATTTTTTTTTGTTATTTTTTGTTATTTTTTAAAAATAAATGAAATCTAACTATGATGTGAAAATAGGAAAAGTAAATGAATAACTGATTGGGTCCCTGGCAATGGCACCAGTTTTGACGCACCCCTGTCGCGAGGCGTGGAGAAAAACAATTATATTTTTCCTAGTGTAGCACAACGGCTGACTAGGGTCGTCTCTCTTGAGGAGACTTTCAGTGTGGTTCAATTAATTTATCTAATTCACTTAATTTATCTCTTTTTGTGGTTTTTTGGATTATTTAAAACAATGACTTGTAAAAAAATAATTCTAAATTTATACTAAGATTCAATTCTAAACAAAGTGAATTTAGGAATAAAGTACTTGGTTTGGGGTTTAGCCAGGGCTTCAATCATTATTCTCCTTTATATGTTTGATTCTAGTTTGATAACTCAAACATGAAATCTCATGTTTGAATCACTATTATTTTCCAGAATAGAAATATCTTGAGTTTCATGTCATTGGGGACCTTCACCCAATAATAGAAATTCACCTCGCCCAAGAATACTACTCAAGTCTATCAAAAATTTAGAATAAACATTAAAGAAAACTCATGAACTTCTTGACCTCCCCCCAAGCCAAGCCTCGGGGTCAGCCTCTCATTTCTAAGAGTTGGAAATAACAATGGTGGATGGATGGGAAGAGAGAGAGAAATAGAGAGAGGAGAGAGGGATAGAGGAAGGTTAAATAATTTATAATGAAAGTGAAAATAATAATAATAATAATAATAATAATAATATAACTTATTATTATTATTATTACTTAAGAAAATAGTTTTCGAAAAAGGAGAGAGAAAGAAAGTAAAATAATTTAAAATTAAGATTGAGATATTATAAATAATGATTATAATAATATTTCTAATAATAATAATAGTTTTTAATTATTATTATTATTATTATAATTATAGAAGAAATTAAATGGTGGAAACCAAAATAAAAATGCATGGATTAATTGAAAAGAAATTAAAATTACAAATGAAAATAAAACTAAAATAAAAATAAAATAAAAAAAAGAAATGAGGGTGGAAGAGAGGAACAGTAGCAGCCTGTGCCCTTGTGGGATCCCTCCTTTGATGTGGGTGTCGAGCTGATCGTTTTGGAAGGAGGGGAGGGCCTCCTTTTATAGGCATATTTTGTCCTCCAAAAGTTTGCGCATGGATGGCCCCTGAAATGACTTTTTTTCGCATTTACTCATTAATAAAAGATGTTCATAAATGTCTTTTATGTATCCCCTTAAAATATCAGAGAATTTATCCATTGGATGTAGGAGTTATGGAATTTTCATTGAATGTGACTTTTTTTGGCTGAAATTTCCAGGAAGCTTCCTTTAAATGTGTAACAATAAATATCCACATTAATGGATGAAAAACTCCATGGAATTTAATGGGAGATCACACCTATGAGTAATATTCTATATCCAGGTAGAATCACTGAAATTTTAGTTTTGGAGACCGAATTGTGCATCCGTTACGGTGGTGGGGTCCACGCTGTCCGCCTGAACAAATTTCCAACTTCAATGAATTTTTAGGCCATTGAGATGGCCGAATCAGCTCCTGGTCCAGAAGACAAAATTGGAGGAAATAAAATCCGGATTATAAAAACAATTTTATCACAAATTTTGGACATATATCTTATGATAAATGACAAAAATACCCTTGTGGTCAAAATATGTCCAAAAATCCCGAATTATGCACTTGTCACAATTTTGCTCATTTTCATTCTAAATTTAAAATTACCCATTATTTTAATAAAACATGTAAATACATGGGGTTTATCATTGAAAAACAGTAAAAAATACTCATTATTTGATAAAAAATATGCATGTAAATTTCCTCTACCAAATACCCCCACACTTAAACCATGCTTGTCCTCAAGCATAAAATCTCAACATGGAAATCAGATGACACCAATGTTACCAATATTCAAATTTCAATGCAATAAAATTAAACAATTTTCAATGTGAAATCAAACTTTAAAAAATCTGCATAAAATATCAATTTAACTTCCCATTTTTCAAAGAAACAAATAATTCACATATTTTACTTTTCCCTTTTGAAAATTGATGGAACTTATCCTTTCATTCATTCATGCTCCTTGATTCATTATTATTAAACATGCCATGTCATGATTCACATCACTTTTAATTATTTTATCTCATAACTCATGATAAAATTCAAGTAGAGTTATGCTCATATCATGAGAACATGATCCTTATCCATAGGCTTGTAAATGAACTACTTTCTTCAGTTTGTAAAGACAAAAGACAGATAAAGTCATGAGGACTTGTAATAAAGGTTCAAATGAATCTGAGGCTTTAAGGTTGGTAGGATTTTATTCTTTAAAAATTAAGGCTCAAGGAGGAGGCTAATATCTTAAGTACAATGCATGATATCAAAAGTAAAAGTGTAATGAAATTATCCCCTTCAAAGTAGCAACACCCACTTCCAAAAACTCAAAGTAAGGTCATGATCAATTTATGCATAATGAATGATTTGTGAACCTCTTGAATATTATTTTTATATTGTACTTTTTTTTGTTTTTCGAAAGTTATGATTATATCAATACTTACATCTATCACTTAACCACATACGATCATAAGATCATCGGTCTGGAAAATGATGATTTTTGGTTCTCCCAAATCAAAACCCATTTTTCTATTTTTTTGGATCTTTTTGTCATTTTTTTCATTTTTTTAAATTCAAGAGGGGAAAAATAGAGTATAATGAATGATTTCACAACCTTTTACAATTTCCATAATAAAACCCCCAGACTTCTTCCTTACAATGTGTATCATCTCTTCCACCATGATTCCATTTACCCCCATACTTCAACCTTAAAATATCATGAAAATACCAAGAGTATGGTAGGAATGGATAAAAATAGCTTGAAACATGGCTCATACCTATAAAGGTCATTCATGGTCTCTATGGGATAAAATAAGGATTGATGTAAAGGTGGTATTTTAAGGAAAAGTGTCTTTTCAAATGATGCCTCAATCATTTTAAATGTGTTTTTGCACAGTCATAGCTTTGACATGTTTCAATACAAGTTCTGGTCGGTTACATGTCCCAAGATCACTCAAGAAATATGCTCAATAATAAATAGGAAGTACTTGGTTTAGAAATCCTCTCAGGAATGAGAATTATAACATTGGACAATCACTCATGGAATGACTAATAATAACAAATCAATTCACATGAACTTCAGAAATTCAAAGCATGAAAGATGGTAGGGAAATCTCATTTACATGAATCAATTAATTCCTTCAAATCACGAGTCATTATTTCAATATGAATTCTTCATTTTAAAAATTTAATTCTTCATTTCAATCAGTTAATCATATCAACATTGAAATTTAAAACATGGAATCACATGATTCCTAAGAAACTCATGTATACTAAATAAGTTGATTAAAACATGAATTCAAGTATGGGCATGCAATTTACTCTTTAAAGATAAAAAAAATGTTTTTGGAGAAAAATGTATGGAATTAAAAAGATAGATAATGAAAATGAACTCCCTTTCGAAAATAAAGCTTCGGTTCTCATCCTTCAATGTTTGGGGATTCCTTCTATCGTCATGATCCTAAAAAAGAAAATTACTCAATTAATCACACATATCATTTCATTTAAGCTCAAAATGGAAAGAGGGAGGGGAATGCATGCTAGACTAATTCCTAAGAAATGAAATTTAAATCTAAATTCCTAGAAATCATGTAAAGATAAATCATGGTATGATCCCCCATTTGGGCCCTAAATTTTTACTGCCTCCAGAGGGCAGTACCAGCTATTATGCAAAATCCGATGAAGGATTAAGCTTCTTTGATTTGAACCACCACATGTGGATTTTCCCAGCTTGTGCTTCATCCTTATTCATGAGGGACGATCCATAGATAGAGTACACCATATCCTCCCCCTTCACAATGAGGTATAGATTTCATGGTGGGGGTAGGATGAAGTATGGACCATCCTCTTCCTTGGTTGCTACTTGTGCAACCTTCTTAACTCCCAGTGCTGGCTTCATGGGGGCTGGATGAAGAGAATCCTCTTGTATGATTTTCTTTGGCTCAACTACCTGGATCTCTTGATGGGGCTCCTCCAATGCATGTTCATTGAAATCAGGGAGCTCCATGTGTTCCTCAACAGGTGCATGTCCACTGTATTCTTCATCTTCCTCCAAGGCATAGCAAAGAATGTCTGATTCTATATAATCAAAACAAGAGGGAGTGATATACAAATATGTTTCAATAAAATCAGAAGAGATGGGGTCAAATAAAGGTTTCACTCCCTGAGTTGGTTCAGATTCAATATCTTCCTCAGTGGTAAGTTCCTCTTGGAGTATGATGGCGGGAGGTGAAGGCAGGTAGTTGGGATCCTCCACCTCAATTTTGGACTCAAGTTCATGGATGTATTCTGTGAAATCTAGGAAGAATAGTGGCACTTCCTTCTTGGCCTCAGATTTTTTTAAGTCTTTTTGAAGTTCATCGAACATTTCCATCAAGTCTTTCGGTGAGATCCATGTTATAATGAATCTTTGTACCTGCTTGACAATTATCATCAGCGCATCAGTTCTTCGTTGGAGGGCCTCCTCAGTGTAGTCATGTTCTTTCACCTGTGAGTAACTTTCAGTCCATGTAGAATAATAATAATTTTAATTCATCATGGAAAGATTTTTTTTTTGTTATTTTTAAATAAATTAAATCTAACTATGATGTGAAAATAAGAAAAGTAAATGAATAAATGATTGGCTCCTTAGAAATGGTGCCAGTTTTGACGCACGCCTGTTGCTGGGCATGGACAAAAACAATTATATTTTTCTTAGTACAGCACAGTGGCTGACCAAGGTCATCTCTCTTGAGGAGCCTTTCAGTGTGGTTCAATTACTTTATCTAATTCACTTAATCTATCTCTTTTTGTGGTTTTTTGGTTTATTTAAAACAATGACTTGAAAAACAATAATTCTAAATTTATACTAAGATGCAAGTATAAACAAAGTGAATTTAGGAAGAAAGTACTTGGTTTGGGGTTCATCCAGGGATTCAATCATTATTCTCCTTTATATGTTTCATTCTAGTTTGATAACTCAAAATGAAATCTCATGTTTGAATCACTATTCTTTTCCAGAATAGAAATTACTTGAGTTGAATGTCATTGGGGACCGTCACCCAATCGGGGACATTTGTCTCGCCCAAGAATACTACTCAAGTCTATCATAAATTTAGAATAAACATTAAAGAAAACTCATGAACTTCTTGACCTCCCCCCAAGCCAAGCCTCGGGGTCAGCCTCTCATTTCTGAGAGTTAGAGATCACAATGGTGGATGGATGGAGAGAGAGAGAGAAAGAGAGAGATGAGAGAGGGATAAAAAAAGATTAAATAATTTATAATGAAACTGATAATAATAATAATAATAATAATATAACTTATTTTTTTTTATTATTACTTAAGAAAATAGTTTTTGAAAAAGGAGAGAGAAAGAAAGTAAAATAATTTGAAATTAATATTGAGATATTATAATTAATGATAATAATAATAATAATAATAGATTTTAATTATTATTATTATTATTATAATTATTGAAGAAATTAAATGGTGGAAACCAAAATAAAAATGCATGGATTAATTGAAAAGAAATTCAAATTAAAAATGAAAATAAAACTAAAATAAAAATAAAATAAAAATAAGAAATGAGGGGGGAAGAGAGGAGCAGCAGCAGCCCCTGCCCTGGTGGGATCCCTCCTTGGATATGGGTGTCGAGCTGATCGTTTTGGAAGGAGGGGAGGGCCTCCTTTTATAGGCAGATTTGTCCTCCGAATGATTGCGCGTGGATGACCCCTTAAATGAATTTTTTTCGCATTTCATCCTTCATAAAAGATGTTCATAAATGTCTTGGATGTCTCTCCTCAAAATATCATCGAATTTATCCACCATATGTAGGAGTTATGGAATTTTCATTGAATAGGACTTTTTCTTGCCAAAATTTCCAGGAAGCTTCCTTTTAATGGGTGATTGTGCCTATGAGTCCTCTTCTATATCCAGGTGGAATCCCCGAAATTTTAGCTTTGGAGACCGAGTTTTGCATCTGTTATGGTGGTGGGGTCCATGATTTCCGCCCAAACAAATTGCCAACTTTAATGAATTTTTAGGCCCTTGAGGTGGCCGAATCAGCTCATGGTGTGGAAGACAAAATTGGAGGAAATAAAATTAGGATTCTAACAAAAAATTTATCACAAAGTTTGGACATATATTTTATGAGAAATGAAAAAAATACCCTTGTGGTTAAAATCTGTCCAAAAATCCAGAATTATGCACTTTTCACAATTTTTCTCATTTTCATTCTAAAATTCAAATTACCCATTATTTTAATAAAACATGTAAATACATGGGGTTTATCATTGAAAAAAAGTAAAAAATACTCATTATCTGATAAAAAATATGCATTTAAATTTTCTCTATCGAATACCCCCACACTTAAACCATGATTGTCCTCAAGCATAAAATCTCAACATGGAAATCATAGGACACCAATGTTACCAATATTAAAATTTCAATGCAATAAAATCAAAAAAATTTCAATGTGAAATAAAACTTTAAAAAATCTGCATAAAATATCAAATTAACTTCCCATTTTTCAAAGAAACAAATAATTCACATATTTTACTTTTCCCTTTTGAAAATTGATGGAACTTATCCTTTCATTAATTCAAGATCCTTGATTCATCATTATTAAACATGCCATGTCATGATTTACCTCACTTTTGATTCTTTTCTCTCATCACTCATGATACAATTCAAGTAGATTTATGCTCATATCATGAGAACATACTCCTTATCCATAGGCTTGTAAATGAACTACTTTCTCCACTTTGTAAAGGAAAAAAAACACATAAAATAATGAGGACTTGCAATAAAGGTTCAAATGTCTCTAAAGATTTAAGGTTGGTAGGATTTGATGCTTTAAAAATTAAGGCTCAAGGTGGAGGCTAATCCCTTAACTGCAATGCATGATATCAAAAGTAAAAGTGTAATGAAATTATCCCCTTCAAAGTAGCAACACCCACTTCCAAAAACTCAAACTAAGGTCATGATCAAATTATGGATAATAAATTATTTGTGCACCCTCTTGAATATTCTTTTTATTTTGTACTTTTTTTTTCGTTTTTTGAAAGTCATGATTATATCAAACCTTACATCCATCACCTAACCACATATGATCATAAGATCATCGGTCTAGAAAATGATGATTTTTGGTTCTCCCAAATCAAAACCCATTTTTCTATTTTTTTGGATCTTTTTGTTTTTTTTTTCATTTTTTTAATTAAAGAGGGGAAAACAATAGAGTATAATTAATGATTTTACTACCTTTTACAATTCCCTTAGTAAAACCCCTAGACTTCTTCATTACAGTGTATCATCTCGTCCACCATGATTCCCTTTACCCCCACACTTCAAATTTAAAATATCATGCAAATACCAAGAGTATGGTAGGAATGGATAAAAATGGATTGAAACATGGCTCACCCCTATAAAGGTCATTCATGGTCTCATGGGTTAAAAGAAGGATTGATGTAAAGGTGGTATTTTAAGGAAAAGTGTATTTTAAAAGGATGCCTCAGTCATTTTAAATGTGTTTTTGCACAGTCATAGCTTTGACAAGTTTCAATACAAGTTTTGGTCGGTTACATGTCCCAAGATCACTCAAGAAATATGATCAATAATAAATAGGAAGTACTTAGTCTAGAAATCCTCTCAGGAATGAGAATTATAACATTGGACAATCACTCATGGCATGACTAATAATAAAAAATCAATTCACATGAACTACAGAAAATCAAAGCATGAAAGATGGTAGGGAAATTTCATTTACATGAATCAATTAATTCCTTAAAATCACGAGTCATTATTTCAATATCCATGCTTCATTTTAAAATTTTAATTCTTCATTTAAATCATTTAATAATATCAACATTGAAATTTAAAACATGGAATCAAAGGATTCCTAAGAAACTCATGTCTCCTAGATAAGTTGATTAAAACATTAATTCAAGTATGGACATGCAATTTAGTCTTTAAAGATAAAAAAATGTTTTTGGAGAAAAATTTATGGAATTAAAAAGATAGATAATGAAAAATAACTCCCTTTAAAAAATAAATCTTCGGTTCTCATCCTTTAATGTTTGGGGCTTCCTTCTACCTTCATGATGCTAAAAAAGAAAATTACTCAATTAATCACATAGATCATTTCATTTAATCTCAAAATGGAAAGAGGGAGGGGGCTGCATGCCAGACTAATTCCTAATAAATGAAATTTAAATCTAAATTCCTAGAAATCATGTAAAGATAAATCATGGTTACGATCCCCCAAGTGGGGCCTGAATTTTTATGGCCTCCAGAGGGTAGTACCAGCTGTTATCCAAAATCCGATGGAGGATGAAGCTTTTTTGATTTGAACCACCACATGTGGCTTTTCCCAGCTTGTGCTTCATCCTTATTCATGAGGGACGATCAATGGATAGAGTACACCATATACTCTTCATTCACAATGAGGTATAGCTTGCATGGTGGGGGTAGGATGAAGTATGGACCATCCTCTTCCTTGGTTTCTACTTGTTCAACCTTCTTAACTTCCAGTGCTGGCTTCATGGGGGCTGCATGAAGAGAAGCCTCTTGTTTGATTTTCTTAGGCTCAGCTACCTAGATCTCTTGATGGGGATCCTCCAATGCATGATCATTGAAATCAGGGAGCTCCATGTGTTCCTCAATAGGTGCATGTCCACTATATTCTTCATATTCCCCCAAGGCATAACAAAGTATGTTTGATTTTGTATAATCAAAACAATAGGGAGTGATATACAAATTTGTTTCAATAAAATGAGAAGAGATGGGGTCAAATAAAGGTTACACTCCCTAAGATGGTTCAACTTCAATCTCTGCCTTAGTGGTAAGTGCCTCTTGGAGTATGATGGTGGAAGGTGAAGGCAGGTAGTCGGGCTCCTCCACCTCGAGTTAGGACTCAAGTTCATGGATGTCTTCTGTGAAATCTAGGAAGACTAGTGGCACTTCCTTCTTGGCCTCAATTTTTTTTAAGTCTGTTTGAAGTTCATCGACCATCGCCATCAAGTCTTTAGGTGCGATCCATGTTGTAATGCCTCTTTATACCTGATTGACCATTATCATCAGTGCATCAGTTCTTCGTTAGAGGGCCTCCTCAGTGTAGTCGTGTTCTTGCACCTGTGAGTAATTTTCAGTCCATGTAGAATAATAATCATTTGAATTCATCATGGAAAGAATTTTTTTGTTATTTTTTGTTTTTTTTAAAATTAAATTAAATTTACCTATGATGTGAAAATAGTAAAAGTAAATGAATAACTAATTGGATCCCCGACAACGACGCCAATTTTGATGTACGCCTGTCATGGGGCATGGACAAAAACAATTAAATTTTTCTTAGTGCAACACAGTGGCTAACCAGGGTTGTCTCTCTTGAGGAGCATTTCAGTGTGGTTCAATTACATTATCTAATTCACTTAATCTATCTCTTTTTGTGGTTTTTTGGATTATTTAAAACAATGACTTGTAAAAAAATAATTCTAAATTTATACTAAGATGCAAGTATAAACAAAGTGAATTTAGGAAGAAAGTACTTGGTTTGGGGTTCAGCCAGGGATTCAATCATTATTCTCCTTTTATATGTTTGATTCTAGTTTGATAACTCAAACATGAAATCTCATGTTTGAAATACTATTCTTTTCTAGAATAGAAATAGCTTGATTTTCATGTCATTGGGGACCGTCACCCAATTGGGGACATTTACCTAGCCCAAGAATACTACTCAAGTCTATCAAAATTTTTGAATAAACATTAAAGAAAACTCATGAACTTCTTGACCTCTCCTCGAGCCAAGCCTCAGGGTCAGCCTCTCATTTCTGAGAGTTGGAGATCACAATGGTGGATGGATGGGGAGAGAGAGAGAAAAAGAGAGAGGAGAGAGGGATATAGGAAGATTAAATAATTTATAATGAAAGTGAAAATAATAATAATAATAATAATATAACTTATTATTATTATTACTTAATAAAATAGTTTTTGAAAAAGGAGAGAGAAAGAAAGTAAAATAATTTGAAATTAATACTGAGATATTATAAATAATGATTATAATAATAATAATAATAATAATAATAATAGTTTTTAATAATAATTATAATTATTATAATTATAGAAGAAATTAAATGGTGGAAACCAAAATAAAAATGCATGGATTAATTGAAAATAAATTCAAATTAAAAATGAAAATAAAACTAAAATAAAAATAAAATAAAAATAAGAAATGATGGGGGAAGAGAGGAGAAGCAGCAGCCCATGCCCTGGTGGGATCCCTCCTTGGTTGTGGGTGTCTAGCTGATTGTTTTGGAAGGAGGGGAGGGCCTCCTTTTATAGGTAGATTTTGTCCTCTGAAAGTTTTCACGTGTATGTCCCCTTAAATGACTTTTTTTCTAATTTCTTCTTTCATAAAAGATGTTAATAAATTTATTGGCTATCTCCCATAAACATATCGGTGAATTTAGCCACCAGATGTAGGAGGTATGAAATTTACATTGAATAGGACTTTTTCTGGCCGAAATTTCTAGGAAGCTTCCTTTAAATGTATAACAATAAATATCCACCTTAATGGATGCAAAACTCCATGGAATTTAATGGTTTATCGCACCTATGAGTCATATTCTATATCCAGGTGTAATCACCGATATTGTAGCTGTGGAGACCGAATTGTCCATCCGTTATGGTGGTGGGGTCCATGCTGTCCACCCGAACAAATTTCCAACTTCAATGAATTTGTAGGCCCTTGAGATGGCCGAATCAGCTCCTGGTCCAGAAGACAAAATTGGAGGAAATAAAATCATGATTATAAAAAATAATCTATCACAAAGTTTGGGCATATATTTTATGATAAATGACAAAAATACCTTTGTGGTCAAAATCTGTCCAAAAATCCAGAATTGTGCACTTTTCACAATTTTGCTCATTTTCATTCTAAAATTCAACTTAACCATTATTTTAATAAAAAATTTAAATACATGGGGTTTATTATTGAAAAAAAGTAAAAAATACTCATTATTTGATCAAAAATATGCATGTAAATTTGCTATGTCAAATACCCCCACACTTAAACCATGCTTGTACTCAAGCATAAAATCTTAACATGGAAATCAGAGGACACCAATGTTACCAATATTCAAATTTAAATGCAATAAAATCAATCAATTTTCAATGTGAAATCAAAATTTAAAAAATCTGCATAAAATATCAATTTAACTTCCAATTTTTCAAAGAAACAAATAATTCACATATTTTACTTTTCCCTTTTGAAAATTGATGGAACTTATCATTTCATTCATTAAAGCTCCTTGATTCATCATTATTAAACATTCCATGTCATGATTTACCTCAATTTTGATTCTTTTCTCTCATCACTGATGATACAATTCAAGTAGAGTTATGCTCATATCATGAGAACATGCTCCTTTCCATAGGCTTGTAAATGAACTACTTTCTCCACTTTGTAAAGATAAAAGACACATAAAATCATGAGGACTTTCAATAAAGGTTCAAATGAATCTGAGGCTTTAAGGTTGGTAGAATTTGATTATTTAAAAATCAAGGCTCAAGGAGGAGGATAATCTCTTAAGTACAATGCATGATATCAAAAGTAAAAGTGTAATGAAATTATCCCCTTCAAAGTAGCAACACCCACTTCCAAAAACTCAAAGTAAGGTCATGATCAAATTATGCATAATGAATGATTTGTGCACCCTATTGAATATTCTTTTTATTTTGTACTTTTTTTTGAAATTTATGATTAGATCAATCCTTAAATCCATCACCTAAACACATACGATCATAAGATCGTCGGTCTGGAAAATGATGATTTTTTGTTCTCCCAAATCAAAACCCATTTATTTATTTATTTTGGATCTTTTTGTCATTTTTTGTCATTTTTTTAATTCAAGAGGGGAAAACAATAGAGTATAATGAATGATTTCACAACCTTTTACAATTCCCATAATAAAACCCCCAAACTTCTTCCTTACAATGTGCATCATCTCGTGCACTATGATTCCCTTTACCCCCATAATTCAACTTTAAAATATCATGCAAATACCAAGAGTATGGTAGGAATGGATAAAAATGGCTTGAAACATGACTCATTCCTATAAAGGTCATTCATGGTCTCTATGGACTAAAATAAAGATTGATGTAAAGGTGGTATTTTAAGGAAAAGTGGATTTTCAAAGGATGCCTCAATCATTTTAAATGTGTTTTTGCATAGTCATAGCTTTGAAAAGTTTCAATACAAGTTCTGGTCGGTTACATTTCCCAAGATCACTCAAGAAATATGATCAATAATAAATAAGAAGTACTTGGTCTAGAAATCATCTCAGGAATGAGAATTATAACATTGAAAAATAACTCATGGAATGAATAATAATAACAAATCAATTCACATGAACTTCATAAATTCAAAGCATGAAAGATGGTAGGGAAATTTCATTTACATGAATCAATTAATTCCTTCAAATCATGAGTCATTATTTCAATATCCATGCTTCATTTTAAAATTTTAATTCTTTATTTCAATCATTTAATCATATCAACATTGAAATTTAAAACATGGAATCATAGGATTCCTAAGAAACTCATGTCTCCCAGATAAGTTGATTAAAACATGAATTCAAGTATGGGCATGCAATTTAATCTTTAAATATCCAAAAAAAAAGTTGGAGAAAAATGTATGGAATTAAAAAGATAGATAATGAAAATGAACTCCCTTTCGAAAATAAAGCTTCGGTCCTCATCCTTCATTGTTTGGGGCTTCCTTCTATCGTCATGATCCTAAAAAAGAAAATTAATCAATTAATCACATAGATCATTTCATTTAAGCTCAAAATGGAAAGAGGGAGGGGGCTGCATGCTAGTCTAAGTCCTAATAAATGAAATTTAAATCTAAATTCCTAGAAAGAATGTAAAGATAAATCATGGTACGATCTCCCAAGTGGTCCCTCAATTTTTACTGCCTCCAGAGGGCAGTACCAGCTATTATCCAAAATCTGATGGAGGATGAAGCTTCTTTGATTTGAACCACCACATGTGGCTTTTCCCAGCTTGTGCTTCATCCTTATTCATGAGGGATGATCCATTGATAGAGTACACCATATGTTCCCCCCTTCACAATGAGGTATAGCTTACATGGTGGGGGTCGGATGAAGTATGGACCATCCTCTTCCTTGGTTTCTACTTGTGCAAGCTTATTAACTTCCAGTGCTGGCTTCATGGGGGTTGTATGAAAAGAAGCCTCTTGTCTGATTTTCTTAGGCTCAGCTACCTAGATCTCTTGATGGGGCTCGTCCAATACATGTTCATTGAAATCAGGGAGCTCTATGTGTTCCTCAATAGGTGCATGTCCACTGTATTATTCATCTTCCTCCAAGGAATAACAAAGAATGTATGATTTTGTATAATCAAAATAATAGGGAGTGATATAGAAATCTGTTTCAATAAAATCAGAAGATATGGGGTCAAATAAAGGTTCCACTACCTGAGTTAGTTCAGCTTCAATCTCTACCTCAGTGGTAAGTGCCTTTTGGAGTATGATGGTGGAAGGTGAAGGCCGGTAGTCGGGCTCCTCCACCTCGAGTTTGGAATCAAGTTCATAGATGTCTTCTGTAATGACCCGAATCCGGAGCCCCTCCACTGGTGCCCCGTACCTGGTTCGCCACATGACCTTAAGCGCATTTCCCCAAACGCCGGAGGCTACCGACTAGCAACGAGGGACTTAGTGAGTCGATGGAGAAACTATGCCCTCATTCGGTAAAGTATACAGCGGAAGAACAACCAGACACAATAACGGAAAATGTAAACAACATACAACAATTGAACTGAACAACGGAAGCAAAGTATAAAATAATGATGATGCAACATGGTACATATGTCTATGGAAAGAAGTAAACAAACCAATGTGCTTAATTACAACTTAAAAACAAAGTGCAAAGAAAACAAAGTAAACTCCTCAGCATCGCAAGCCTAAACTTGGTCCCTTGCTCTGCAGCTCCAAGAAATCACGTACCGGAAGTCGAAGGGCGCTTTCCCTTATCTGTTCCTGCAACAACAAAGTCTGCTTGGGCCCAAAAGCATGGACCAAACAAGGTGTGAGATACAATCTCAGTAGGCAATCACCCAAAGATCTGTGCCTAACAGTCAATGAATACAAGACAAGTAAAAGTGCAGGAACAGTAAATAGGAAATACACAGCAGTCACAGTCCACAGTTCTAGCATATAAAGTACACAAGTAAACAACCAGAAACAAGAAGAAAACAGGTAACCCCCTAGGTATCCATCACAACCTAACCCCTATGGTTCAACCTACAAAAACTAGTAACCCTCTAGGAGGAAGACACAGTCACACCCCTCTGGTTCAACTAAGTGTAGACTCTCTGAGGAAGCACTCACCGTCAATTCCCCCTATAGTCTTGTATTGTGCTAAAGGCTCTCTGGGGAAGCACTCAATGTCTCATTCCCCCCTGTGGCCTACGTCGAGGAACTACAGACTCTCTCAGGAAGCACTCATCGTCAATTCCCCATATGGTCTCGCATCATATTAAAAGACACTCTGGAGAAGCCCTTACGTCTATTCTACCTGTGGTCTACTACACTAGGTTCTCACAGTCCTATGTGAAACTAAAATGCTCAACGCATTTATAACTTCCATGTAAACCTCAAGAACTACTTGGCTAACAAACTATGTCACAACAGCACAACAAAGCAACAATTCCACTATCCTACAACTATGCATGGAAACTGGAAAACGCCAAACAAGAAAAACAAGCATGGAAAACATCCAGAGTACAACAAAACTACTCTATTCACAAAGGTAAACCTCTACTACAACAATCAAGCAAATCAGGAAAATAGAAGGGGAAAAACAGGAAACCCACAATTCCCCGCCCAAGGGAAATTTGTGGAAAATTGCACAAAATACTCAAAGACTTTATACATAAAGGCACAAACCACCCACCTTGATGCTAGGGGAAAGATATACTTGAACCACGATGACTGATTCTCCCTAGAATGTCATAGATCTGAGAAAACACACAAAATTTTCAACCTTAGATAACTTGAGGACAAGTAGGAACCATGGAACAAGGCTAAAGAAGAATAGAGAACTCACCGCTGTGCTTCCAACACAATCGACCGTGCTTGAATCGGAGAACGGACAGAGAGGCAGGGGCTCGGGGAAAATCTGGCCGTATGGGTCGCTCTCGGATGAATAACCTAGAGAAGAAGATGCTTCTGCGCGTCAGGCACGACCCCGGTGCATTTAGTGAAAAAAAAGAAAAGTACACGATGTGTACTAGGTTTTCTGTACTCTGCCAAAATCGGCCTCCACGTCACCCCTACACACCGTGTGTGTGGCCCGGGCATGACCAACACACGACTTCGAGCCGGAGAAGAGTACATGGCGTGTACTCAGAAAGTACACAGTGTGAACTTCGAAAATTTCTAAAAACTTCATTTTTTCTTAAAAAATCCAGAAAAAGGAAAAACGTACCTGGATGAAGATCCGGGTTCTTACATCTTCTGTGAAATCTAGGAAGACTAGTGGCACTTCCTTCTTGGCCTCGAATTTTTTTAAGTTTGTTTTAAGTTCATCGACCATCACCATCAAGTCTTTCGGTGAGATCCATGTTGTAATGCCTCTTTGAATGTGCTTGACCATTATCATCAGTGCATCAGTTCTTTGTTGGATTTCCTCCTCAGTGTAGTCATGTTCTTGAAACTATGAGTAATTTTCAGTCGATGTAGAATAATAATCATTTGAATTCATTATGGAAAGATTTTTTTTGTTATTTTTTGTTTTTTTAAAATAAATGAAATCTAACTATGATGTGTAAATAGGAAAAGTAAATGAATAACTGATTGGATCCCCAGAAATGGTGCCATTTTCGACGCATGCCTATCGCGGGGTGTGGACAAAAACAATTATATTTTTCCTAGTGCAGCACAGTGGCTGACCAGGGTCATCTCTCTTGAGGAGCCTTTCAGTGTGGTTCAATTACTTTATCTAATTCACTTAATCTATCTCTTTTTGTGATTTTTTGGATTATTTAAAACAATGAATTGTAAAACAATAATTCTAAATTTATACTAAGATGAAATTATAAACAAAGTAAATTTAGAAAGAAAGTACTTGGTTTGTGGTTCAGCCAGGGATTCACTCATTATTCTCCTTTATATGTTTGATTCTATTTTGATAACTCAAACATGAAATCTCATGTTTGAATCACTATTCTTTTCCAGAATAGAAATATCTTCAGTTTCATGTCATTGGGGACCGTCACCCAATCGGGTACATTCACCTCTCCCAAGAATACTACTCAAGTCTATCACAAATTTAGAATAAACATTAAAGAAAACTCATGAACTTCTTGACCTCCCCCCGAGCCAAGCCTCGGGGTCAGCCTCTCATTTCTGAGAGTTGGAGATTACAATGGTGGATGAATGGGGAAAGAGAGAGAAAGAGAGAGATGAGAGAGGGATAGAGGAAGATTAAATAATTTATAATGAAAGTGAAAATAATAATAATAATAATAATATAACTTATTTTTTTATTACTTAAGAAAATAGTTTTTGAAAAAGGAGAGAGAAATAAAGTAAAATAATTTTAAATTAAGATTGAGATATTATAAATAATAGTAATAATAATAATAATAATAGTTTTTAATAATAATAATAATAATTATAATTATAGAAGAAATTAAATGGTGGAAACCAAAATAAAAATGCATGGATTAATTGAAAAGAAATTCAAACTAAAAATGAAAATAAAACTAAAATAAAAATAAAATAAAAATAAGAAATGAGGGGGGAAGAGAGGAGTAGCAGTGGCCTGTGCCCTGGTGGGATCCCTCCTTAGCTGTGGGTGTTGAGCTGATAGTTTTGGAAGGAGGGGAGGGCCTCCTTTTATAGGCAGATTTTGTCCTCCGAAAGTTTGTGCGTGGATGGACCCTTTAATGATTTTTTTTTCATTTACTCCTTCATAAAATATTCTCATAAATGTCTTGGCTGTATTCCATAAAAATATCAGAGAATATAGCTACAGGATAGAGGATCTATAGAATTTTCATTGAATAGTACTTTTTCTGGAGGAAATTTCCATG
This sequence comes from Viscum album, assembly GCA_963277665.1. Classification (NCBI taxonomy): domain Eukaryota; kingdom Viridiplantae; phylum Streptophyta; class Magnoliopsida; order Santalales; family Viscaceae; genus Viscum; species Viscum album. The sequence goes on along the minus strand of OY728120.1, from coordinate 1,526,354,190 downwards.
AAGCTTCCTTTAAATGTATAATGATCAATATCCAACTTAATGAATGAAACACTCCATGGAATTTAATGGGTGATCGCGCCTATGATTCCTCTTATATATCCAGGTTAAATCACCGAAATTGTAGCTGTAGAGACCAAATTGTGCATCTGTTACGGTGGTGGGGTCCATGCTATTCACTCGAACAAATTTCCAACTTAAATGAATTTTTAGGCCCTTGAGATGGCCTAATAAGCTCCTGGTCCAGAAGACAAAATTGGAGGAAATAAAATCAGGATTCTAAAAAAAATTATCACAAAGTTTGGACATATATTTTATGGTAAATGAAAAAAATACCCTAGTGGTCAAAATCTATCCAAAAATCCAGAATTATGCACTTTTCACAATTTTTATCATTTTCATTCTAAAATTCAAATTACCCATTATTTTAATAAAATATGTAAATACATGGGGTTTATCATTGAAAAAAACTAAAAAATTCTCATTATTTGATAAAAAATATGCATGTAAATTTGCGCTATCAACAATGTGTAGTCAAGTTTCCTATAGATTTTCTAGATTCGATTCCCACACTTGAAATATGGTCTTCCACTTTTAGATTCATCCCTATATCTACCCGAAACTTGCAGATTTGGCTGTAGATCATGGATTCTGACTATCTCTCATCAGAAATTGGCTTCGTTTGTTCGTCAGAGGTCTTATTGTATGTTCCACACACCACCATGCCTTCCAAAATCACGGATTCATACTTCAATTTTCAAAATGATCTACCATTCCTCGAAAACATCATAGATCTTCCCATACTTCATCGATCCATGTTTTGTTTCTCGATCTGTCATGATTCTAGGGGTTCGATCAATCTAGGTACCACACAGAAATGTCGAACTGGGATCTCATTTTCCTACTGATGATGAACATGAAGAATAAATGGTGGAAAATAACCATAAAAAGGTTTAGATGATCATTGGAAAATAATTCTTGTCCAATGACCAAGAACGGTGATCCGTGGTTAGAAACCAATGAAATAAATTAAGATTACAATACTCAGGTTCATTTAATTATCCAAAATTGGTGTAGATCCAAGAACAAGGATGGATTCGCTCAATCAATTTAATCAAATGGTGTAGATAACCAATTGGTGAGTCCTACCTTGTTTTTTTATCATTATTTGATGAAGAATGTGATATCTAATGGAGAATAGGGATCATTGTGTTCAATGTGTCTTGATCTTCTCTGATCCGATGTTTCATCTTTGTTTGATGTGATTTTCCAATGGAGAAGGAAGGAAGAGCTCTGGAATTATCCTAGGGTTTATGTGGCTAACCCTGAAGAATTCATCCCATTAATAATCTTATTAATAATATTGATACATAGAAATGAATGAATGAATTTAATAACTAATTAACTCATTAAACATACCGCCAATGAGTGAGGAGTCTGAATGCCCTGTGCTGACCCATTTTAGGTCATAACTAGGGTAAACATCACATTCTGGACTCAACTATGTCCTCATATTTCAAAGATGATATTCTTTTTAAAATTTATCTTTTTTTTCTTTAATAAGTAGTGCATGCACAATATAAAATATATTTAATATTTTTATTAAATTAATTTCAAGCACATTGGGTCTCAAAATAGCATGCCATATCAACACCTAGATCTGGAAATATATATAGAAATATTTTAAAGTCTTATAAGGGAAAAAACCAGATCTCTACACAGTTGATCTTTACATCACCACTCTCAATGATCTCTTGAATGAGATGGTATTTGTGAAGGATGTGTTTGGTCCTTTAGTGAGACCGGGGTTCCAACAACCCCATTTTTTCACATTATAGATCAATTACTCCCTCAATGTTTGGAACCAATATAATCTCTGAAAGAAACTTCTTGATCCAAACAACTTCCTTCATAGCATCCGACGTAGTGATTAAATCAACTTATATAGTTGAGTCTTCTATGGTGGATTTCTTGGAACTCTTCCAACTGATAGCTCCACCATTTAGGCAAGACATGAATCTAGATTAAGATCTCAGATCATATTAATGATATTGGAAACTAGTATCTATATAACCCTTTATAGAAAATTCATCATCCCCTATGAAGTCCAAGAACATATCCATAATCCTTTTCAAATACTTAATAATGTTCTTGACAACAGTCCAGTGACTCACCAAGATTGGATTGGTATCTATTAGTGATATTCAAATCATAAGAGACATCAGATTGAGTTCATAACATGACATACATGATAAATCCAATGACAGGCACATAAGGAATCATATCCATCCTTTTTAGATATTTAGAAATATCTCAAATGTAATGACCCAAAATCCTATCAATGAAATTTCCCTTCTTTTGATTGTGTCATATTTAGTAATATAATATTATATAATACACACACCCTACATGATGAAAATATTTTTTTTATTAATTTGAAAATTAAATTTATAGAATAAAAATTTCCATAATAATTTAAAGTATTACAATAATAAAAAGATATAAAATTAGACAATAATAATAGAAAAAATTGGATATTCTAGATCCCCCAGAATAACCACAATAAAAAATAACACTATACAAATGAAGCAGAATATTAGCAATATAATATGAATTTTTAAAATGAATATATATATATATATATAAAATTAAGAAAAAATATAAGTGAATGAGGAATGAATGAAATATGAGGTATTTATAGGAAGTAGGGAACCCATATTACTATTACAAATTTTACTGTTGGAATAGTAATATGAATGTTGGAATAGTAAACTGAACATAAGAATAGAAATATGACCATTATGAATAGTGAAATGACTGTTAAAATAGTATACTCACCTATGGAAGTGTAAAATAATATTTAGGTATCTTATAAAATGAAAATATGATATATTTACATCATGATACAAGTAAATAAATGTTTTTCCAATGATAAATTAAGTGTTTCTATTTTTGTAAAACATAAATGTTTTAATTGAAATTTTATAATAAATATAATGATTTAAAAGAAATTTTATTTTTCATAAAATTGATTCATAAATTATTATTAATTTTTATTACAATAATAATATAATTTTATGAGACCATAATTAATTTTTCAAAGCGTCATAAAATTGACCATAATATTAAAATCAAAAAATTTCAAATAAATGATGATTTTATTTAAAAATTAAATTTCTCATATTTAGAAAATTATTTTCATAAAATTTATTTCATTTTTGGAATCTATAAATCAAAAAATGGTTAGGGTGATTTTTTTTATTTTTCTAAAATAGTTTAATTTTTGTGAATAGTGAAATACGACAAAATACGATATTTAACATTATAAGATAAATACAAGGATTTTTGAGTCATGAATGATTAAAGAGTCCATTATTTCAAAAATACATGAAAAATTTACTATATATAGTCATAATAATCAATACTATTTATAGTCTTGAGCCAAAAAAATAAACAAATGAATATAATATTAAAAAACACCCCTCTCCCCCCTTATAAACCCCACCCTCACCACCCCTTCTCCTCACACCTTCTAATCCTTGGATCTTTCCAAGTTTCTAAAAATATATCATCCCAATAATCTATAACATGTCCTAATATATCTGGTCTCATTCAAATACCACTCCAAGGTTCCATTAGTGGATTCCCAAGAGGAGACATCCAAAGGAGATGGTAATTACTTCAACCAATTCTTTTAATTTTACTTCTTACTCGTCCTCCAAAAAAATTCCATACAACATGGAATAAAACATAAATTATCTTATATATAATTTAATTTTATTTTGTTAATGAAAAATATACCATCCATCCTATTTTATTTCCCTCGAATGATTATAAAATGAAAATGTTGTTTACAATATGGTCGGTTCACCGCCTCCATGAACAACACACTTCATTTTTCTCCATTTCCTTCAAGGATAGTAATAAAAATATTATAATGGTTAAATAAGATGAAAATAAGTATATTATAACTTATTTCATGTTCTGGAATTAATATATACACATAATATTCTATAAAACAAAACTAGTTTGTGATGGTGGGTAAAATGACCTAAATGAACCAACCGCATAAAGTTAACAATTTTACTAAGTGAATAATACCTATAAAAAAGGAAATTTTGGACCATTTAAATTTATTTAAGGAAATGAATACCATTTCATTTCACTTTTGTAGTTTTAGTCTCATTTTACAAGGAAATCAATAATTATAAACAAATGATTCGACCATGGAACTATGAAACGAATGATCTCAAAAAAGTGAAATTAAACATTATATCTCATTGGAATGGTTATAAATGAACATAATAAAATTTTATTACATAAAATATTTATGGAAAATATTATGAATTAATTAATTAATTAATCTAATTTTATTATTCAAGACATTAAGTGAAAGTGCATAATGGATCAGACGTAAGGTAAGAGATCTATCTGAACCACCCTTTTTCTTTGGGTTACAACCTTTCTCTCTCTAACTCAATTTATATATATTTTTCATGTTATATAAAACCTCTAAATTATATATATATGTTTATTAAATATATAATTATCTCATTATACTTATTATGATTTGGAAATACATTCCTTAATCTCATTCCTCAAGTGCCTTGTTTAAAATCAAGCCCAATTAAGGTGAAGTTTTCTATTCCTTAATCCTTTTATGTAATGCTAATTTAAAGTATTTATTCCAAAATTAATATAATATATTTTGAACTATTCTTATGTACTCATATATGAACATCCATAATATTTAATTCCCCATTCTATTTGAAATATTTTATGAAATTTACTTTGATTATGATATGAGGTGTCACGACCTGACCCAAGTCGGGGCTCGAACTGCAACTACCCCAAACCCGCCTTCATAGGTCAGGGGCTAGAGACCAGATTTTAAGGCATAAATAACATGGGGAAGCCTTTTACTATGTACCTATATGGACACACACAACCATCTCTATTCATAAGCTCATATGAAGTAAAATTAAAAGAATAAAAAAACTAAGGGAACAACCATGCATGAAAAACCTCTAGACAGTACAAGATTACGATAGTGTAAACTGAAAAGTAAAGAGAAAAAACACTTACCCAACCAAAAATATGTCCTAACTTGAAAAAAATAGAAAGAAAAATTCTGAAAGATCCCAACTCCTGATCTCCAAGTTGTGACCACCATACGCGTTCTAAAGTACCAGTTATCCCTAAGCTCCTATGAAGTCACCGCCAATCTATCTATCGTCTTCATAAGAAATGACACTTGTGGGAAAATCCCATGAAAGGGTGATTATATACATACCCAATAGGATTACCTAGAATTTTAAGGGGTAGAATCAAGATATACAATAGAAATAGAAAGACTTTAGATAGTAACAAGGTGAAAAGGTAGTGAAAGAGAACAGCTCAACCCAAACCAAAAGAGTGAGTAACCTCATCCAAGCACAGGGGGCTCGACTCAGTGAGTAGATGAACTGCACATCGAGTCTTCTAAACCCATTGTAGAAGATTAAACTCATCCAAAAATTATAAACTAAACATTAAAATCATGTGTCATACCCCATACGTCTTCACATCTCATAGAAAGAGAGTAACAAAATCCAAAGGCATGGGTAAAAATGTGTATATATATATGATCAGTCAAAATAATCCCAAATAAGAGAGTAATGGGATCTCCATATTATAGATCAACTCAAGATGAAGAGTAACCAATAGTTCTAAAAGTCCATCAATGATGCCTAAAATATCACATGTTTTCCTAGAAGTAATCATCCAAGTCAAACCATGACTCATCACCATGCCACATAAATGAGGGGATATAATCTTTAGGTAGAGTAACTATGAACTTGTAAAAAAGGAGGGTTCCATTCTGATAGTCGATGGAGGAACCATTCCCTACCCAGTATGGGGGTTCCACACCCAAAGTCATCAAGGTCCCACTACCCAGATCTACTGGGGGTACCACTCAGAAAAGTCATCGATGACCTACTTCCCAGCTCAACTAGAGGGTACCACTAGAAAAAGTCATCAAGGACCCACTTCCCAGCTCTACTGGAGGGTACCACTTGGGAAGTCGTCTAGGACCCACTACCCAGTTCTACTAGAGGGTACCACTCAGAAAAGTTATTTAGGACCCACTAACCATCTCTACTAGTAGGTACCACTTGGGAAGTTGTCAAGGACCCATTTCCTAGCTCTATTGGAGGGTACCACTTGGAAATTAATCGAGGACCCACTGCCCAACTCTGCTGGAGGGTACCACTCAGGTAAGTCTATGGTTATCATGCACGGTCATTTATTTCATCGAGTTTCACCTAGATAAGCATTGTTCCTATAACATTCCACATTGTATCTCTAAATCCACAATAGATGTCACCATCACATTCTATGTGAAAAAAAACTTAGGATAGGCTACTCGTGGGAAAAAACCCCATGTTCAAATAAAGGAGATAGAAAGCCTTAAATATTCCTAAAAAAGGAACCAAGTAGTACACAACGTGTGAGGGGACCCACACAACACATGGTCCTACTCCACCACCTAGCCATGTCCTTATAGGTACATGGTTCACCAACCATGTAATATTACATGACATGTAGGGGATATACACGGTGTGCCCTTGTCACTCGGAGTCCTGCCCATATGATTAGTCGTGTCCATGTACTTTGATACACAACCATGTGCCTGGACATGTACTTCCACATGGGATATTACCTATGTGTTCCATCACATGACTCATCCATCTAAGTATGAGGTACATGGTGTGTAGTAGGGGTAAAAACCATGCCATCCTTATAAAACTATGAAACCCTAGTCGCCGAAGCTAGGGCCTACACATCATGTTTTCATCACTGTATATGGCATGTAGTTGGGTTTTTCATAGAAATATAGATCCATGATCTACACTTTGAATTTGATATTTTCCCTTTATATAAAGCCTCTAATCTACCCAAAAATAGTGGATCTATCTGTGGAATGTAGTTTCTATATGTCATTCATTAGAAATTGGATCTCGTTATGTCGTAGGGATGCATCGTATGAACTACTCACCTTGGATCCTTCCACCTTTGATGATTCAATCTCTGATCATCAAAACGACCACCCATGCCTCGCAAACATCCCAGATATATCCTTGTTTCATTGATCTGTTCCCTATTAATCATTTTTTCATGATTCCAAGGGTCTGATCTGGCTCGATACCAATCGACAACATCGAACTGGTATCACAGTGTCTAACTAGTGAAGAACATGAAGACAACAAGGGGGAAAGGCACAAGAAAAAGGTTCAATTTATTTTTTTCTAAGAGTTATTGGATAAAGATCAAGAACAGGGATCCAAGGTTAGAAAAAAACTAAAAAATAATAATCTGATGTGTATGCACATGCCAAGGATCTGCAATTGGCATAGATCAATAAAATGGTGTGATCTACTCAAAATATTTAATAAAAGGGCAAAAACCACAAATTGATGAGTCCCACCTATATATTGGATTTTTATTCTTTGAAGAGCATGCCCACCAATGATTGAAGTAAGTTATTTCATTTTCTATAACCCAATCTTCTCTGATCTATAGTTTCTTTATTGTCTGATGTGATTCGTCAATGGAAGGAGGGGAGGGATCTCTAGAATTATCCCAGGGTTTATGTGACTAACCCTGGATAATTTTCCATGGTATTAATCTTATATAATTTAATTTATTTCAAAATGAATGAATGAATTAATTAATTAATCAATTAATCCACTAAACATACCGCCAATGCATGAGATGTCAAAACGCCCTGAGATGACCTATTTTAGGTCACTCCTAGGGAAAAAATCATGTTCTAGACTCAACCATTGTCTTAGATTTATGATTTTAGTTTTTGTTTAAGAGTTATCCCATTTTCTTTAAGAAACTGTTCATGTTCAATATAAAATATATTTAATATTTTTATAAAATTAATTCTGTGCACACTGGGCCTCAGGATCGCACGTCGTCTCAGTTCCTATCTCTGAAAATATATATATATATATATATATATATATATTTCAAAGTATTACAAGAAAAAATGGACTCTACATCATTACCTCCTTTAATATTTTCATCCTAGAAAGTAAATAATACACAAACTTGGGATACTGAGTTCTCATTGAGCTATCCTGCCCCTAGAGCTCTTATGCACATTCCCAAGCTACCACAACATGTGAACTAAGGGAATGTTATATCCACGTAAGGGCCTCTCATGTTGATCCTCGATCTCCACTGGGTTCTTCGTAAAGGTGGTTACATCCTCAATTTATAACTCTCTCCAGTTGATGATGTGCATGGGTTCATGCACGTATCTCCTCATTTGTGACACATAGAAGACGTCTTGCACCCACTCCAGCTATGGGGGAAGGGTGAGGCAGTAAGAAACCTCTCTAACCCTCTGCATGATCTCAAACAGCCTGATGAACCTCAAGGATAGCTTTCCTCCATAGATTAACCTTCAAAATATTCATCGTAAGAAGAATCTTAGGAAAATGTGGTCTCACTACTTGAACTCCAAGGTCCTATGACAATAATATGCATAAGATTTTTTCTTGAACTGGGAAATCCTCATCTTCTCATGGGTGAATTGGACCCTCTCTATCATCACTTGAACCAACTATGGGCCCAAAAAATATGTCTTGATGATCTCTATCTAGCACAAGGGTAATCCATAAGGTCTCCTGTATAGGGACTCAAAAGGTTCCATGCCAATGGTAGAGTGTTAACTATTGTTGTATGCAAACTCTACCAAGGGAAAGTGATCCTCCCAGTTCCATCCAAAGTCTAACATGAAATCCCTCAATATATCCTCCAAGACCTAGATAGTGCACTTAGCCTTCCCATCAGTCTAGGGGTGAAAGGATGTACTCATTCTCATTTGGGTCCTGAAAGCCTCATACATACCTCTCCAAAATTGTGATGTAAACCAAACGTCATGATTAGAGAAAATTATAGAAGGAACCCCATGAAGGTGAACGATCCCCCGTACATACAACTATCCCAAACTATCCATTGAACTCTTTTCCCTGATAGTAAGTAAGTGTACACACTTTGTGAGTTGGTAAATTATCTCCCAAATGGAATCATGGACCTTCACTATCTATAGAAGACCTATAAAAAATTCCAGGTATATTCCATCCAACTTCCACTCTGAGATATCAAGGGGTTGCAACAAAATTTCTAGAACATGGTGCTCAACCTTCACATACTAACAGGTAAGGTACCGAGAGACAAACTCAACCTCTCTCTATCTCATGATGAACCACTAAAACTGATACTGATGTTCTTTATACATATACCCCAAATCAGGATATACAGCTAGGGGAGAAGTGTGGAACTCTCACATCACCTCCTCTTGCATCCTGACCAGAACCGTTATCCATACCTGAAAAAAGATGATGTGATTCCCTCCTTTAGAATATCCATCAAGTGAATCACCTATGGATATCTGGTCATGTATGACCTTATAGTCGATATCTCCCAGCTGGGACTCTCTCACACACTTGAGAAGTGTAGGAGTCAACACCATCAATTGAATAAAAGTTGTACCCTCCTTCTACAATAGGGTTAACTATAGGTATGTCAACTACTCAGAAGCCTCCTACACCAAGAGAGACCGAGACTTCCTACTAAGAGAATATGCTACTACGCTTCCATTAACATAAGTATAGAATATCAAAAATTCATATTCCTATAAGAACTCTAACCAGCATTGCTATCTCAGGTTCAAGTCTCTATGTGTGAAGATGTACCTGAGACTCTGGTGGTCTGATTAAACCACAAAGCACTCTCCCAAAAGGTAGTGACTCCACATCCACATGGAGAAGAATACCATTGTCAGCTCTAGGTTGTGAGTCATGTAGTTCTTCTTGTGGGGTATCAATTGCCTCAACTCGTATGTGATAAATATTTTTCACTGTATCAACATGAAGCTGATCCCATCTCTTGAGGCATCACAATACACTATGTACTCCACTCCCTCCTCTGATAGTCTCAATATAGGAGCACTCGTCATCCTCAACCTCAAATCCATGAAGGCCCTATGGCACTGCTCAGTCCAGGTAATAGACTTCCCTTTCCACATTAGGGGGTATAAGGGGATACAATTCTAGATAGGTCTACCAAAAACCTCCTTTAGAAACTTTCCAAGCCAAGAAATCTCCGCACCTCTGACACGTTCTTAGGTGGCTCCCAAGAAAGCACTACATCAATATTTGCTGGGTCCATGGATAAAACATGCTCAGCAATGACATGACCTTGAAAGTGAACCTCATGAATCCAAAAATGGAACTTTTATAGCTTCCCATAAAGCTGGTGCTCTTGAAGAAAATATAAAACCACCCTCAAGTGCTCTATATTCTCCTCATCTGATACAAAGTAGACGAGTATGTCATCCATAAATAAAAAAAACTGGTCTAAGTATGGATGGAAAACCCGGTTCATCAAACCCATAAACATTGTGGAGGAATTTATCACACCAAAGGGAATCAATAGGAACTCATAGTGTTTGTAGTGGCATCATAATACCAAATTTAGAATATCAGCCTCGCGAACCCTCAACTGGTGGAAGCCAAACCTGAGATCGATCTTCTAGAACCATCTCGTGCCTCAAAACTAATCAAAGAAGTCATCAATTATTTTCAAGGGGTACTTATTCTTTATCAAGGCCTAGTTAAGGTGATGAAAATCCATGTAAATCCATAATCTCCCATCCACCAATTTCACAAAAAACATAGGATATACTTAGGGGACACGCTGGGCCTGATCAAACCCATCTCTTGAAGGTCCTCCAACCATGATCGCATCTCTTGGAGCTCGATAGGGGACATATGATAATCCATAGAAGATATCAGAGTGGTGAAGAGATACAATTCAACACAAAATTTCATCTCCCACCTTAGAGGTAGTCCTAAAACATCCTCAGGGAAGATGTCCATATAATACTCAATGAACGAAGAAATCTAGAAGCCCGAAGAGCTTGCTGAAACAAGGTCTATACTCAAAAAATGATGGGTGATAAGCTGTATCCCCCTGTTTAAAGAACTCACTCATCCTTCTAGGAGATCTTTCTCATCTATAAAGGTGAATATCGTCCCATCAATGTGAAGGAATCTGACTCATCTATAGTGTCAGTCAATCTGGGCTTGGGCCATGGAAAACCAATCCATAGTAATGATGATGTCATAGTGTTCTATAATGAGGATCAGAAGGTCTTACATGAACCTATCTACACCAAGTCATAGATCACACTATCGACAGATAAAAGATATAAAAGAAACATTCCCTGTAAGAACTTCAAGACAAAACTACTAGGATAACACCTCAACTAGGAACTCTAGCTCTCGCACCAGGATTAGAGAGATGAAGTAATGAATGGAAACCATGTCTACTAATAATGAATAAAGAGTATAATAAACACATATCATACCTCTAATCATCTCGTGCACTGCAGGGTCATATGCCTCCAAAGCTTGAAGTTGTTCGTAGCCCCGACCGTCATCTCCTTGAGCCTGATGTGGGCCGCCTAGGGATGGTGGTGGAAGGATATCATAGTGACATACACCAACCATATATTCTCCTCCATTACTAGATCTTCCTCCCTAGGGACCACCCTACCATCGTTTAGGAGATCCCTAATTACGGTGTTGCCTCTTCCATGGCGGTCTGTCAGCTACTTGTCTGCTCTCCTCAGCACGTTTGGTCAGGAAGTCACATACTATGTGACCTTTACTATCACAAGAATAGCATATAACCTCTTCAAGATACCCTGGTTCTCTACGCTATCCATGTACCACACGACCATGTTCCTGAGTTTGATCACGGAAGGGCCTCATGCACCAAGATCCCACCGATTGATGCCTGCTAGATATTGTAGGTGACTCAGCTCTATGATTCCCACTGATAGCTCTAGCTATCTAGAATCCCTCTAATAGAAATATCTCTGTCAATTGTTCTTGCTCCAACACCCTGACATAGGTGGGGATGCATAAGGGCACTGTACTAGAACATATCTCTCCGCAGAGTCCCTAATCAAACTTCTGTGCTCAGAAGTAGCCATCATAGATCAATTCAAGAGAGTATCAGGTAAGGTCTATGAACCTTACTGTATACTCATACACTGTCATCTCTCCCTGCTTCAGCTCCATAAGATTCTAAATCAAAACTAAGTGAAAACATGAGGGGTAATACTCCCCATGGAACAACTACTACAAGTCAATCCATGAGAGTGTCGACTCATCGTGTATCTTTTCAACAAGACTCCACCTGCACTCAACTGTTCTATGAAAAAGGATAGCTGACAGTGAAACAACCCAATCCATCAGGGTCTGAACAACCCTAAAGATACAAAGAAACAATTCTAGCCAATCCTCTACTACCTATGGATTTGGATCTCTACGAAACCTCAGTGGCCTTTGTCATTAGAACTCACAGAGTACAATAAGTCTACATGCATCCTTAGCCTGCTCTATTGGGAAAATCTGCTGCTCGATAGGTGGAGGTGCTACTACCTACCCACCTGGAGGGGAAAGCATATGGGATGGACCCTGAACCAAGGCCTCTTCTCTCGTTGAATCATCTTCATGATCTGAAACTAGTATCTTGGTTGTCTATCATCGTAGATATATCATAAAAGTTATCAATATTTACCATGTTCATATGATCATATATATATATATAACAACAATGGGGAGACGAATCAAGAAGGATAGTAAAATAATAAATCCTATATAATTCATGTACCATTGATCTCTACAACCAATGTCCCGATATTCCGAGTTGATAAGTAGGTAGTCAAGGTCTTGGTGAATCGATACGTCCGCTACCCACACTATCACTAGATTCCTTGGCCTGAGAGCTGCACTCGACACACTCTAACACTGTCTCCCTAATCCCAACCAAATACTCATAAGGGGACTACTCAAAACACCATCCTAAGGATCAAAATTCCTCTGATACCAATATTTTGTGACCCGAACCAAGTCGAGGATCATGCCACAAAAAACCCAAGCCCACCTCCATAGGCTAGGGATTTAAGACTAGCATCAAAATAATTAATAACATGGGGAGGCCTTTTCTTAAGTACCTATATTCACACAGACAACCATCTCGATGTAGAATTATAGAGGAAGTAAAAGTAAAAGAAGCAAAAAAACTAAGGGAACATCCATGCATGAAAAACCTTGAGACAGTACATGAGTATGATAGTGTAAACTGAAAATTAAAGGTGAAAAATAAATACCTAACCAGGAATATTTCCCAACCTGAAAAAATTATAAAGTAAAACATTTAGAGAGACTGGATCCTGATATCCAAGCTATGACCACCATACATGGTCCAAAGTACTAGTTATCCCTAAGATCATTTAAAGTCACCACCAACTTATCCATCATCTGCATAATACATGACACATGTGGGAAAGGCCCGTGTAGGGGTGAGTATATACATATCTAGTAGGATGACCTGAAAGTTGAAGGGTGAGCAGTGAGAGATAAAACAAGAATAGAAATACTATAGATAGTAACAAGGTGCATAAAGTAGTGAAAGAGAACATCTCAACCCAAACCAAAAGAGGGAGTAACCTCACCCAAGCATAGGGGGATTGACTCAGTGAGTTGATAAACTACACATAGAGTCTTCACCACCCATATAAGGAGAGTAAATTCATATATCCATGATAATCTAAACACAAAAAGTATGTGGAATACCCCATGCATATTCGCATCACATGGAATGAGAGTAACTAAATCCAAAGGTATGGATATACATATGTATATATATATATTATTAGTCAAATGAATCCCAAATGAGAGAGTAATGGAATCTCCATATCATAGATCATCCCAAAAAGAAGAGTCACAATAGTTCCAAAAGTCCATCAATGATGCTCAGAATCTCACATGTCTGCCCAGAAGTAACCATCCAAGTCAAACCATGACACACCACTATGCCACATAGCTGAGGGGACACAATATCTAGGTAGAGGACCTATTCCATGGTACAACAGGAGGGTTCCACTCTAATAGCTGATGGAGGACCCATGCCCTGCCCAATAAGAGGGTTCCACTTCATAAGTCATCGAGGTCCTACTTCTTAGCTCTACTAGAGAGTATCAGTTGAAAAATTCATCGAGGACCCACTTCCTATCTCTACTGGAGGGTACCACTCAGAAAAGTTTTTTAGGACCTACTACCTAGCTCTACTGGAGAGTACCACTCAAAAATTCATCGAGGACCCACTACCCAACTCTACTGGAGGGTACCACTCAGAAAATTCATTGAGGACCCACTGCCCAACTCTACTAGAGGGTAACACTTGTAAAGTTGTCAAATACAACCTCTACCAAACTCTACTAAAGGGTACCACTCATAAATTCATCAAGGACTCACTGCCTAGCTCTATTGGAGGGTACCACTCAAAAAATTCTCTGGTGATCCTACGTGATCACTACCATCATTAAGCATCGATTAGCCAAACATCATGTCTGAAACATTCCACATCATATCTCAAAATTCACAATGGAGGGCACTATCACATTCTACATAGTAAAAATAATCAATATAGGCTACTCACAAGCCAAAATTTGAGTTCAAACAAAGTAGATATGAATCCATGAAGTTTCCTAAAAAAGGAACCAAGTAGTACACAATGTGTGAGGGGACCCACATGGTGTGTGGTCTTTCTCCTTCGCCTGGATGTGTCCCTAAAGGTACATGGTTTTCCAACCAAGTAATATTACATGGTGCGTAGGGTATATACATGGCATGTCCTTATCCCTTGGGGTCCCACTTATGTTCTTAGATGTGTCTGTGTACTTTGATACACGACCGTGTGCTTGGACGTGTACTTCCACATGAGATCCTGCTTGTATGTTCCATCACATGGATCATCCATCCAGGGACGAGGTACATGGAATGTAGGAGGGATACATTGCATTCCATCCTTATAAAACTCTAAAACCCTAGCCACTATATCCAAGGTCTACATGTTTTGTGTTCATCACGGTACATGGCGTGTAGTCAATTTTTTCACAGAAATCTAGATATATGATATATACTTAAAATAAGGTCTTATGAATTTAGATAAAACCTCAAATCCACCAAAAAATAGAGGATATATCCGTGGAGTTTAGTTTTCATTCGTCGTTCCCCAAAAATCTGATCCCATCATGCCACTACAGGGATTCATTGCATGAACCACTCACCATGGATCCTTCCGCCTTTGATGATTTGATCTCAATTCATCAAAAATACCACCCACGCCTCACAAAATCCCATATCTATCCTAGTTTCATCGATCCATTCCCCATTTGTTGCTTTTTCATTATTCCATTGGTCTGATTGAGCTCAGTACCACCCGAAAACATCAAACCAAGACTGTAGGGTCCAATCGGTGAAGAACATGAATAAAACAAGGGGGAAAGGCACAAGAACAAAGGTTCAATCAATAGTTTCCAAGAATTCTTGTCCAACATTCAATAATGGAGATTTTAGGAAACAATTTAAAAACAATTTAATATTGTACGTATGAAAATAACAAGGATCTGTAATTGGCACAGATAAATAGAATGGAGTGATATGCTCAAACCATTTAATCAAAAAGGGAATAAACCACAAATTGATGAGTCCTACATGGATATTGGATCGTTCTTCATTGAATAATGTTCCCAAAAATGAGTGAAGGAAGTTTTTGCATTCAATGCATCCTGATCTTCTCCGATTTGAAGTTTCATCGTTGTTCGGTGTGATTCTCCAATGGAAGGAGGGGAGGAAGATTCAAAATTCTATCGAGGTTTATGCAACTAACCTTGGATAATTTTCCATGCTAGTAATCTTATAGAATTTCATTTAAGTCAAAATGAATGAATGAATGAATTAATTAATCCACTAAATGTACCATCATTGAGAGAGATGTCTGAACGCCCCACGCTAACCTATTTTAGGCCACGACTATGGTAAACATCACATTCTGGACTCAACCATGGTCTCATATTTCTGATATGACCTTTTTTATGAGTTATCCCATGTTCTTTAAGAAACTATGTGTGCGAAATATAAAATACTTTTAATATTTTTATAAAATTAATTCCTAGAACACCGGGCCTCATAATTTCATGTTGTCTCAACGTCTAGATCTAGAAACATATATAGAAATATTTCAGAGTCTTACAAGGGAAAAAACTGAGTCTCTGCATGAGACAAGATTATGAAACCCATTTCTTTCCATGGGAAGTTCTTATGTTTATGACTTATGACTGATTTGATTTATGGCACACATAATAATGTACTTATTATGATGGGTTCACATAGATAAACCTCCAATTAATTGGGTAATGTTTTTTTCTCATGAGACATTACGTATGAGATTATGGAGTAAAGTTAATCCATGATGGGACTCTACCCACTATGTGATGTTGTCTTGGAGGATAGCCTTGATTGATGTTTATGTCATGTTATACGATGTTTCCATTTTCCTATGCTTCCATGATCCTATGATACCATGTTATTTATGTTATGATTCCATGTGATTATTCATAATCCTTTTATTTTATGATATCATGTTATTCCAGTTAACTCACATGTTAGGCCTCATTACCATGTTTATTCCCTTACTGGGATTTATAGCTCACACCATTATTTTATATATTCCCCAGGTTATCCTATGTAGTTTTAGTAGCTCTAAGGGATTTATGAGATCATTATAGAGAATAAAATATATATTTTTTGTTTTAGTTTCATTTTGATTTTTATGTACCTATTCATCCAAAGACACAAGGCCTTTCAATCATTGGTTTCTTTTTACTGGATATTTATGTTAAAAATATTGTAAAAATATGTGTAAAAGGCTTGGATTGCTATAATTGATATTAGAGGATGGTCTAGATATTTTTGGGATTAAAACTATAATACTTTAGTGAGAACCCTAGGTATAAGTCTAATTATATAGAAATATCATGTAATTTTGGTGAACTATAGAGTGAGTGCTTTCAAAGAAATTACATCTATGTATGGATACCACAAGTGGATGTGGATCTAGCACAATTTTACCTTAGGATAATAACACCAAAAGAAAAAATTTGGTATTAACTCACTCATAACCTAGTGCACGATAAAAAGGCCTTCTTGTACACTTGGTTTGACACTCCCAAGGGATGTGATTTGGAAAATTCGAAAACAATTTATGGACTATTATGAAGGGCTTGAATAGATTATCAAGTTTGAAAAAATAATAGGAAAATTACCATGAATAACCTATATTGTAATCTAGAGCCTCATAAGTTAGGATTTATGTGTCATCTATAAGTTATTTATTCAAAGTTCATAGTTTCCATTTTATATGTTTATTAGCTAAATTATTCTCATCCTTCTTTTCCCTT
The DNA here is from genome assembly GCA_963277665.1 of Viscum album. Taxonomy (NCBI): domain Eukaryota; kingdom Viridiplantae; phylum Streptophyta; class Magnoliopsida; order Santalales; family Viscaceae; genus Viscum; species Viscum album. The sequence goes on along the minus strand of OY728120.1, from coordinate 1,526,336,819 downwards.
TATTTTAGTTAATGGTGTGAAATAGGAGGCACCGTTCCAAAAACCAACATGATAGGATATGTGATGAGTTTCATAATTATATGAAAAATATTATAGGATTAGAATTTGGGAACTTAATGGTAATGGAGGCTCAGCTAACTCATGCAATGTACAATAACTTGAATCAGGTTAAATGACCTCCTTCTTTTAAGGAAGAGCAAGTTATAGTTGAGTCCTTTATGTGAAAAAGGCCTCCTACCTTTAGTGTATTTTCTGATACCCTCATCATAGAATAATGTATTAACTCCATTGAGAAAATATTCTCTACAATCCCATTCTTAGAATAAGAGAAATCTATGTTGGGTGTCTATCGTCTTGAAGGGGAAGCCAATTAGTGGTAGACACTGATCAAGAACATGAAACCCAAAGAGGAAATTGATTCCATGGAATAGGAAGAATTCAAGAAAATATTTTTCAATAAACATTTTCCCCAAAATATCCATCTTAAAATAGATAGGGAGTTCCTTGGAATAAAGAAAATGGAAGATGAGTATATCCGGGCTTACAAGGTGAATTTCATAATGCTTGCATGATACGCCTTTGACTTTTTCATCAACACCAAAATTAAGTTGAACAATTTCTTTAGTGGGTTAAAGTAGAGTCTATGAAAATATTTAGTGATTCAAGGCTCTAATATCTATGAATATATTTTTCATTCTTCCATTAAGGTTATGATGAATATTAGTGATTCTTAGTGGTATTGTGGGGTTGGAGTTAAAATCATAAAGTGGATCTTTATTCAAGTGGATCAATATATAAATCTAATGGAGGAAAGAAAAACCAACATCCCACCTATTAAAAATGTAGGAAGAGGGTTCTCAGAAACTATATCAAGGGAACCAAGAAATGATTCAAATGTGGAAAATAAGGGCACAGGGATAATCAATACTAAAGAGAGATGAAGAAATCCACCAATGTGATGGAATAAAAGAAGGTTTATATCAATAATCACCCTATATTACAGTGTTTCAACTACAAGGAACACTATAATTATGTGAACCAATGCCCTAAGCTAAGGGTTGTCAAAGATAATCAATGAAAACAACCTCTAAGGACTATAAAGAAATGTAGGGTATATGATATCACCATTTCTAAGGTAGATCCCAAAAATGATGTGGTGATAAGTACGTTGGTTGTTCATTCAAGAATAAAGAACATTATTATTTTTTATTGTAGTTCTATGAATTTGTTCATATCTTTCAAGTTTAGTAGAACTATTTAAACACCATATCAAAACATGGGGGTTAAGTTATCTGTGAGAATATTAAACATATCAATTATTTCATCTCAAGTATAGAAATCCTCCCCATTTAGTGTTTTCGGATTGAACCTCCTAGAATATCTGGTCTTACTTCCTTTAGTAAAGTTTGATGTTATTTTTGGGCATGGATTTATTGTTTTTATATAAATCCAACATTAAATGTCAGGATAGGGAGATCACTCTTCATATCCTGATTCACCCTCCGATTCTATACAAGTGTAAGGAGAAGGATGAATCTCCTTTATAATATTCTTCTCAAGTGTGGATATTATTACCATATGAGAAATCATATCTATCTAAAATGATTGATAAAAAGGAGAGTATCATGCTTCAATAAATTCCTATAGTGAGGGATTATACTGATATATTCCTTGAAGAGTTTCTTAGTCTTCCTCATGACCAATAAGTTTAGTTCTCAATTAAACTTATACCTAAATCTCTTCCCATATCCAAGAATCTTTAGAGAATTTTCACCCTTGAGTTGGAAGAACAGAAGAAGAATTTACAAGAGAATTTGGAAAAGGGTTTTATACACCCAAGTGATTCAACATGGGGTGTGTTAGTCCTCTTTTTCAAGAGCAAGGATGGGTTAACACACATCTGCATTAATTATCATGAACTCAAAAAAATCACGATAAATAACAAGTATCCCCTACCATATAAATATTACTTATTTGATCAACTACATGGGGACTGGTATTTATATAAGGTGGACCTTTGGTTAGGATATCACCAATTAAAGTTGAAGAAGGAAGATATTACCAAGAATGCATTTTGAATAAGGTACAAACACTATGAGTTTATAGTGATACCCTTCAGACTCACCAATTCTCCAGCAATCCTTATATACTTAATGAATAAAGTCTTTAGAGATTAACTCAACAAATTTATGGTAGTATTTACAGATGATATTATTTTATAATAAAAAATTAATGAGGAGTATGGGGAGCATTTTAATACTATTTTAATGAATTTGGTAAAGTATAATCTATATAAAAATTATAGTCAATGTGATTTATGGATGGGGGAAGTGTCATTATTGGGGAATGTTAGCACAAGTGAATGGATATCTTTAGACCCTTCTAAGAAAAAGGAAATTTATGAGTATCCTTGATTAGAATCAATAATGGAGATCCCTATTTTCCTTGGACTATATAGGTATTAATGATAATCTATGAGAAACTTCTCATGATTTTCAAACCTACTAACCAAGATGAATTATATGGGATTAAATTTTATTTGGACTAATGGATGCGAACAGAGATTCAATGAATGGAAAAAAGAGGTTTATCAAAACACCATTCCTCATGCCTCCCTCAAGTGGGGAACTTTTCATGGTATACAATGATGACTAAAAGAGGCTCTTAGGCTATGTACTGATGAAAAATGAAAAATTGATAGCTTATACCTCAAGGTAGTTGAAATTTCAAGAACAGAACTACCCAACACATGATCTGGGGTTTCTTGTAGTAGTATCCACATTGAAAATATGGTGGAATTATCTCTATGGGGAGAAGTGTGAGATATATATGGATCATAAGAGCCTCAAATATATATTCTCAAAGAATGAGATTAATATGAACTAGTGAAGATGGTTAGTACTGATTAAGGACTATGACTGCTCAATCTGCTATCATCTTGGGAAAGTAAATAAAGTGTTAGATACTCTAAGTATAATGGATATAACAACCCTATCAATGATTATAATTGAGAAGGATCAAATATTCTTAGACTTAAAAAGTATGGACATGAGAATAATATAGTAAGGAATATCATCATTAATTTCTCAAATGATTACTCAACCATCCCTTATAGAGAAGATAAAGGATACACAAATAAATAATGTATAAATATAGAAGAAGGTGGAAGCTATAAGAAAAGATAAATCCCCAAAGTTCAAAATTGATAAAGAATGAGTTGTAAGATTTGTAACATGAATATGTGTACTATCAAATCCTGAGATAAATAATGAGTTGTTGAATGATGCACAAAACTTGACCTTCTCCATCCACCTAGGGAGTAAGAATGTCATGACCTGACCCACTAGGGACCACTTGGCTAGTGTTAAGATAAGAGTGACACCCCAAACCTGCCTCCAATAGGCTAGGGGATGGAGAAAAGTGCTGACTAGGAATAACACTAAAATGGGAGGCCTTAGCCTAAAGAACTTTTACACATGAACACACCATTCTCTATGAAATAGTGAAGAGACATAATAAAAGAATGGAACATCTATAGTGTAAATCATGAATGAAAAATCTATAAGAAATACATCAAAGTACATTAGTATAATACAAATGATATAAAGGGTCAAAATATATACCCAAATATAAATAAATTCCCAACCTGAAAAAAACTATAAAAAAAAGAAAAACTAAAGAGATCCCGACTCACAATCTCTAAGGTCGACCACCAAACACAGTTAGTGGCAAGAATTGCCATGATCCACTATAACTAGGTCCACCAATATCACTGTTGATCTATTTTTTGTCTATATAAGAAACAACACATGTGGGAAAATCCCATGTAGGGGTGAGTACACACACACACACACACCACATGACACCTTGAAAACCAAGGAGAGAGAAATAGAAATAAAAAAAGTTGATTTAACCCATAAAGAAAGTGGGTAAAGAAACCCAACATAAGATATAATAAAAAGAAAACCAAGTGAGAGAGAAATAGGATCCCTATATCCACATAAAACTAAGAATGATGAGTCATCCCACAGTTCCAAAGGTTCATCTCTAATTCCTAGAACCACGCACAACGTCACAAGAATTAGGGTGGAGGGGCTCTATCCTTGATACTATGCTCCATAGTCGAGGTATAACTAACTCCCATAGAGGAACTTATAACCACCAAATCTCAATGATGGGGGAGTAACAATCTATAGATAGAGTACCCACATCCTCTGTATCATTGTGGATTATCAATTTTACCTATATAAAGAGAATGGGGGGTCCGCACCTTGGTGTGACAGAGGAGTACCGAACTTGACTTCTCTCCGATGATCAAATCAGATCATTTCCATCAACCAAGCATCGTTGAAGGAAATTTCATGCTTGTAACACCTTTTTCCATATCTCTAATTCCAAAATAAAGGACACCATCTAGTTCTACATGTAAAAATACTCAGGATAGGCTACTTGTGGACCCAAATCTAAGCCCCAAAGAAGGAAATAAATAAGGTGTAAGTCTCATAGAAAAGTACCTGGCGTGTACATAGGGTCACATGACATGTGACATCTTCTCGAAAATCAGGTGTGTCCTCTTCTACACATGTATTTTTTGGACATGTGGATACATATGACATGTAAATGGAGTACATAAAATATATTGGTATCTTAGGGTATGCTTGTGTCCTCCTGGACTATTCCCATGTTGTCTAGATTGTGCCCGTGTACCCGACTGTGCCCATGTACCTAGTTTTTACCATGCCAATATACCACTAGGGTACATGTTGATACTGTAATATCGGGTCACATAGTATGTGGTTGTCCCACATGGTTTGTGATATTTAATTTCTTGTGAAACCCTAGCTGCCACAATAAGGGGACTACACAACATGTGTCCATGGACTACAAGCCTGTATGTTAGGATTTTTCATAAATCCCAGATTGTTCTGTATGTCTAATACACATTTAAACCTCCTATATATTCCACCATGAATCTCAATAAGAAATTAAAATCTAGGGTTTTCCACACCTGATTCATCACTAATGGCTAGATTCTGGCCACCTGATCTGCTCATGGCTCGATCTCATCACACCGCTCAGCCGAACATTGAAACCCGTGAATGAATAACACCAATTACACCTCTAATATATCTCTGATATCCCATCACACCACATAATAACATGAACATTCTCTTGATCCTGAATCCAAACCCACAAAAACGATCCATTATTCTAAATATTGGATGCACAATGATTGATTTATCAGGTATTCATCGAACCTCTGATAAAAGGAATACCAATGATGAATGCACAAAGGAAAAGGGTATAAAAGAAAAAAAACACAAACATGAGGATCAAACCTTATCCATTTGTTAGGTTATCCTCAATTCATTGATATAGAATCTTTGAATGATGGGAAATAATTAGGGATTATCAAACAATATCAATTCCTAATTCTAGGAAGATAAATCCGTACTTATAATACAATAATCAACCCATGAATCAATTTGTTATAAAGATTGATTCATGTTTGAAATAAGATAAACTAAAAGGTATTAAATACAATATAAAAAAATTTCCTACATTGATTTTATATTGACCACTGATGAGGAAAGATTCTACATCATTATCATCAATGATATCCATGAACTCTATTCATGTATAAGATCCTATTTGTATTGATCGTTAGAACATGATCCATTGATTCCATAATGATCTCCTCTATGGACCTATAAATAACACTAGGTTTAGGTAACTAAACCTAGGGTGTCACTATATCTGGGATTTTATAATAGAAGATTAGGTTTCAGTCATTAAATAACCAATAAATTAAATTAAATTATTTATTTTATTATTTGTACCCATGACTACACCTAAAAGAACCATCCAAAACTGATAAAGATTATGTCACACATAGGGTAAAACATATATTCTAGATTTAATGGTGGTCTTATATTTCCCATTCAAGACTCTGTTTGGGAATTATTCTATTATTTCATAAAAACTGCATGTGTGTGATATAATATATATAATATTTTTATTAAATCAACATCAGGGCTCCATTGGCCCTGAAATCCTATGCCGATTCAGTGCATGACCTTGAAAATATTTCTTAAAATATTTCAAAGTTTTACAAGATAATAAAAAAGTCATTATATTCTCCCCACCTTAGGGTTTTTTTGTCCCGAAAAGAAAAAACTTACTAAAAAATATGAGGGTATTGAGATTGCATCTAGTTTTAACTCTCCTAGGTGTTCTCCCAAAGATTCCTATATATCCAAAAGATAAACACCAAGAGAATTTTCCCAGTCGATATCATGTGATGAGTCAAGTACATACCTAGTACTCGATCTCTATTGGGTACTCTATAAAGGTAGATATATCCTCAATATGCATACCCCTAGTAAATAACATGCAATGGGTCATGCACATAGCTCATACACTACATCACATGATAGAAATAATGTACCTGGTCTAACTATAGTAGTAGGGAGAAGTGATATGCCACCTCACCAAACCTATGCTGTATCTAGAAAGGGATAACGAATCTTATAGATAATGTGTCACCCATACCAAATATTTGAAATCCTCACCTAAGTAAGAACTTTAGGAACACATAGTCTCCCTTTTCAAACTCTAAAGGCCTCCATAATTGGACATTATAAGACTTATGAAGGCTTTGGGCAGTCCTCATCCACTCCTGGATGATCTGTACCTTCTCTGTTGTCATTATCACCAACTCTAGGCCCATGAGTGATGACTCACCTAAATCATTCCAATACAATGGTGACATGTATAATCTCCCATAAAAGGCCTCAAATAGTGTCATAACAATAGTGGATTGGTGAATATTGTTATATAAAAACTTCACTGAGGATAGTTGTTCCTCCCAACTATGTACAAAGTCCAACATGTTAGCCTGAAGCATGTCCTCCAGAACTATAATGGTCCACTCTATTTGGATGTCTGTTAAGGGGTGAAATTCCATGATCAAATGAAAATTAATATCAAATTAATCCTAAAATCCTTTCCATAATCATAAAATGAAGTGAGAATCATGTTCTGAAATTATCATCAAGGCAACTCCATGAAGCCAGACTACCTCCTGTATTAAATTAGTCAGAATCTCTCTAATGAACTAGGCTCTCGAATGGCTAGGAATTGGAATGACTTGGTGAGTCATCATATTATCACCCATATTACTTCATGTCCCATAGAATATTTTGGAATCCCTATCATTAATTCCATAGATATACCATCACACTTCTACTCTGACACCTCAATGGGTTGAGCCAAACCCATTGGAACCTGGTGCTTAGCCTTTAACTACTGACAAGTGAGGCATCGAGAGATAAGATCAGCTACACACATATTCATAACTGGCCCCTAGAAATGATTCTGAATGTTTAGGTACTTTTTATCTACTTCTATATGCGTTGCTAAGGGGGATGTATGAAGCTCCATCAAAACCTCATCTCACAGTATCACTGGTACCATGGTCTATACCCAAAAAAAGGTGAAATGTTCCACACCTTCAGAAAATCCATCTGATGTACCTTATAAGGATATTTGTTTATGGAAAAAATCATAGTTAACATCTCCCAAATGAGTTTCTCTCACATGATGAATAAGTAGTGGAGTTACCACCATCAACTATAGATAATTTGTATCCATCTCCTCCACCAGGGTCAGCTATAATGAATCCAATTACTTAGACTCCTCCTCTACTATGTGAGAATGAGATTTCCTGCAAAGGGAATCCACCAACACATTGAATTTACCTAGAGTATAGACTATCTCAAAGTCATAGTCCTAAAATAACTCCAACCAACACCTATTTCTATGGTTGATATCTCTTTGAGTGAATATGTACTTGAGAATCTGGTGCTATGAGTAAATAAAAAACCACTCACCCATAAGATAATGCCTCTATATCTTTAAGGTGAATAATATCATTTAAAATTCTAAGTCATGGTTCATGTAATTCTACTCACAGGGTTTCAAAAACCTTGACCCATAAGAAATCACTACCTACCTCTACACCAGTATGCAACCGATCCCATCTCCATAGGAATCATAAAACACCACGTAATCAATACCTTATTTTAGTAGCCTCAAAACTAGAGGACCATTCAACCTATACCTTATCTCCTTGAAGGATTTATGAAACTGAAAAGTCTATGTAAATTTCTTCCCTTTCCATATCAAGGTAGTAAAAGGGGAAGTTTCACGACCCATCCTCAGGGCCTGTGTCGTGACTACCCCAAGCCCACCTTCCATAGGCCAGGGGCTGGCGACTAGCACCAAAGATGTAAATCCCAATAAAAAGGGAAGGCATTGCCTTTATAAAAGTAAAAAACACAACAGAGTACAAGCGGAAGCTAACACTAAGTAAAGCAGTAAACAAGTGTGCTGGAAACACAAAGGGGTCGGAAATACAAGCCCAATAGAAAGGTACAGCTACAACTGAAAGTAAAGTACAACTCAAAGGACAACAGCTGAAAGGTGACAAGAAGCTCCCGGATCATCCACCGCGGATCCTACCTGAAGGGTAGGTATAGATATCCTCCACAGCACTCCGTGTTCGACTGTCCGTCCGTCCGTCTCCTCCGGGTACCGAATTGTCGTGAGATCCACCTCCGGGTGCCGTCCAGCTCAACAAGCCTCAACTACGATCAGTGATATCCGTCATCTTCAACTAACACAACGAGGTGCGGGCATAGCCCGTGTAGGGGTGAGTATAACGATACTCAGTAGGGACCCCGAGACCCTCAAGGTCTCACTAAAATCCAACAAGGATAAACCACAAATAAAGATCTCAACAAATAACCTTTACTTAGGTGTATGACCTTACACACACCTAAGTTATCAAGTATCCCATCTCAATCATGAGGAAACACAAAGGTTATGAAATCAATGGATAACCACTACTTAGGTATATGCCCATACATATACCTAAGTTATCAAGTGACCCATCTCAATCATGAGGTAAATACAAAAGTCATTGACTCAGCTCAAACCAGGATTTAAACATGATGTCGAAACCACAACTGTTGGATAACTCCTCCTATGTCGAGAACAGTAGTCCTATCATGACTCCGAGGTGCTACTCACTAACCATAGACTGCTGAAGTACTCATCTTGTCGAGTACTGTGGGTCTGCCACCTCACAAAGTAGTGCTCCCCGCCATGGGTCTGCCACCTCACACAGTAGTGCTCCCCCTCATATCCTATAGAGGTACTCCTCCTGTTGAGTACCGCGGGTCTGACACCTCACAAAGTAGTGCTCTTCCGCCATGGTTCTACCACCTCACAAAGTAGTGCTCCCCACTGGGCTATACAAGTCACTCCGAATCGAATCGGACAAGCAGTCATCAGGTCCACAGCTACTAGGTCTCCGAACTCCATACGCTCTTCTCTGGGAGGATCCGTTCCACGAGATACTGGTCGATACTCCAAGTATCACAAAGTACCGCCTTGTCATAGGGGTCTGAACGCAACAGACAGAGCATCAATCGGACGCCCGGTCTGTGAGTTATTAGCCTTTTTGTCCCTGGGGCCCGGTTGGTTTCGTGTACGAACCAACCCGACCGTATCTCAACTGTACCCCGAACTCACATAGGGTATACTCATTGGGACCATTTCTCAATGTGATCACCAACGTCGCTGACGATTCGTCAAACGGTCGTCCGGTCCGAAAGTTACAGGCTTTTCCGTTCGAGGGGCCCGGTTGGATTTTGGGTACAATCCAACCCGACCATATTCCAACTGCGTCCAAACCTCAGGTGAAGTATGCCAGAAGAACCGTCTCATCAAGAGGAATCCAACAAAGTCGACGACACGTCAATCAGAAGTCCGGTACTTAAGTTATATGTGTTTCCGCTCCGAGGGCCCGGTTAGTTTCGGGTTCGAACCAACCCGACCATAATTCAAATGACACCGGTTAACCAAACCAGTCACACCATTGCGATCCATATGAAAAAACACATGAGATGGACTACCCATTGGTCCAAAATGGATAGCCGGTGAAAAAGTTTCATTTCACCGCAACACGCGCGAACCAGACCTCGTGGGGCCCGCGCCTCAACCTCAACTTAAATATCCAAAATTGGTCTTGAAACATCCGTCTTAATTTTAGGTTCGCAACCTCGCAGACTGTTCGATATTCCAACACCGTATGAGAGAGATATTTCCGATACAAGATCCCGTAATAATAATAATAATAATAATATTATTCGGTGTTTCGTGGGCCCGAGCCACGAACCGGAATTTAGTATTCAACATTAGACTTGAATCTACCATATTGATGTCAGGATCACATCGCCACTGACGGCAATCCAATCAGACGTCGCACACATGAGTTATGGCGGGTCAAATATTTAATAATAATATTAAATCTATTATTTTCCGAGTGCTTCGAGTACCTGATCCAAAAACCCAAAAAAGACATCCAATATTGGACTCATAAATTCTGTCTCGAAGTCAGGGTCACACTGCCGCAGACGGTTCATGAAACCGAGGTCGCACGAAGAAGATACAGTCAAAACAATGTTTTATCAACAAAATTAATAATAACAATATTTTATTATTATTATTAATTATTTACTTATTTATCTTTCTAACTCCAAAATCAATCATGATTTTGGACTCCTTGCACGCTATAATTAATCCCCCAAACCCCCATTTATCATTTATTTCTCTTTTGATTTTATCCCCACTATTATCTTATAAATCATCTCTCTCTCCAATCTCATTTACTCTTCCACGATTATGTTCTCTCAATTAGCGCCCCAATCACCCAGCCTCCTTCCACATGGCCAGAACCGCCACCACCTTCGTTTGCCCGCCGCGCTGCCGCACCGCCTCCAGGTACCCGCACCGGCGCACCTCAAACCAGCCGCATCGCCTGGCCCCCCGTCCGCTCGTCGTGCCACCTCTCGTTACCACGCACCCGACCCCATACCGCCGCACATCAAGAACTAGTTGGCGGTGGGTCCGGACTTGTTCGTAGTCCGTACCCACCACGTTAGTAGTTCAAATAAATACCCAATAGAATATTTTTCCATTCTCTAAGGAAAGAATCACGTAAACTTAAATAAACAAAAACCCCCTAACTCGAAATTGACATCGCACGTCGTCAAGTCGCGGAAGACGGGCGTCACGGTAGTCGGGTGTCGCGGAAGAATGGTGTCGTCCCGTCAACATTGGAGGAAGAGTTGTTGATGTAACCGATGCTTTCCCGCAACGGTGTCTCCTCTCTTAACACGGAGGAAGAATAAGGTTGGAGAAAGAAATGCTTTTGGTTCTTCGAGTCATGGAGCGTTCTTCGCGTTCTTCGTGGAAGAACTCTCCCTTTCAATATCTCCAACGTGCTCCCACCACCGCAAGTGCCAAAACAAAATAATAGCCTAAGCTATTATTTTATTCTCCCATGATATAACATTGCTATCAAATTCAAATTAATTCAAAAAGACTATTGAATTAATTATGGCATTTGAGTGGGCAACTTTAATGGAAATAAGATGGAAAAGCTCCACATAATTAATAGGAGGTGTTATCAAAATAAATAAAGGGAGTGTTAAAGGGGGGTTTAAGGGAGGTGAAGGGTTAGGCCTCGTGTGGGTCCCACCTCATAAATATCCTCCCATGGGAGGTTATGTGGGGTGTGGGCCCCACCCCTAACTTCCTCTTAGAGGATATAATCACATAAATAAATAAAATGGTGCACAACCATTTTATTTTTATTTTTTACAAATCCTCCAAAATTAACTTTCAACCCGCATAAAATGCAACTGCGTTAAAGGTCCCCTTAAGTGAATATCGGCGCTGCGAGTTCATCAGTGTCCTCATATTTCAATTCCGAGCACCAGTTCAAAAGTTATAAAATTCCGAAGGTACGTTTACTGAACGTACCCGAAAAAAAGTTTGGAAAATTAATATCAGTCACCCTCGACCCACTGCGGTCATGGTTAGATTCTTCCTAGGTGAAACACACCCCAACGAACCCAAAGGTACTCTTAGATTTTCAATCCGAGTTACCGTTGAGAAGTTATGAATTTTACAATAAATTAATTGTCATTTAATTATTTTATTTGCGGCCAAAAACTAACTTTTTCTGGTGGATCGCGCCGTCCAAAGTTAGTATCTGCTTAAATAAAGCATGCCCTCACGAGTTCAGCGGTGGTCTGATATTTTTAATCCGAGCTACTGTTTGTGAGTAATAATCATTTGAAAAATAAAATAATTTATTTAATTATTTTATTTACGGTTAAGCCATTTTTGGGATTTCTCATAGGAGGCCCGTGCCGACTAAAATTAAGTCACGCCTAGGGTAATCCCACCATCCCGAGCACAACGGTGCCCTCAGATTTCTGATTCAAGAAACCATTCAAGAGTTATTCCACTTTTTTAGGAAAACTTCTTACACACGTTAATTTAATCTTAACAAAACATCGATAGATCATTTCAGGCACTCCGGTCCTCGGAATCAGGCGCCGTCAGAAACCATAGACTCATAAAATTCCAAAGTATTTAAGAAAAAAAATTCCTTGAAATTTCCGGGCTTTTACATTACTCCCATCTCAGGGATTTACGTCCCTGTAAAGCTTCAACACACACTAGGGGAAACAAAAGTGGTACTGAGCATGCATCTGAGCCTTCCGCTCCCATGTGATCTCCTGGAGGTCCCTGTGATGCCTGGGGTTTCCTTTTCGCCGACCAAGGAAAACCCATCCCATCGTTGTAAGTAAATCACAACCTTTTTGCCTAATACCTTCAATCCGTGTATGAACTGTGGTTGCCCAGTCCATACCCAAACTCACGTCGTAAGGCCTCAACACTGCCACCAAGAGGTTCCAACCGAAACTCTCGCCTCAAGGGTCAGATCACACCTGTTGGCGTAAGTTTTTTTATCGAGTCTTCTCTCAAAGGTATCTCCATACATGAGGGTCAAGTCAATGGTTTTAACTAGAAACTCTTGGTCTGGGACAATATTCGTGGAAGGAAGGAATGATTGGTACCTATGTCTATTGATATGACAGCTCATAGTAGACACATACCGTACCTCAAATCATTCTTAGAGCCCTTGGGTCATACTCCGTGACTGCATGCAGCTATTCTCTTCCCCTACCCTTCAGTTCCCTGAGCCTGGTGGGGACTACAAAGGCGGGTGGTAGTAACATGTTCAAATGTACACCACCTCATGCTGCTTTCCAAGATCTGCTTCCACGTCTACTTCTCTGCAGCTTCATCTATCCTTAACACTTCCTCTTCTTGAAACATTTTACATGCCCAAGTCTCTAAGACTGGCGCTAGTTCGTATCTTCCCACTGCTAACATTCACTAGCTAAAACCGATCATCCAAAGAACATTCAACAAAAAATGTTATCTCTAGCACCCTAACATAAGTAGGAATGCATAGAGGAAAGAGTTCTTACTCGGATATCCTTAAACACACATCGCTCAGAGGTCTGAGCTCTAAAGCACTAATCGTATCGTAGTCATCAAGTACCAATAACGATCGGTACACCTCGATGAATAATCAGCTACTAACATGTCGTCCTTCCGAAGCTGTATAAGCTCTAGAAAACTATCAGCCACCTCCTCAAGCCAGTCCTCAGCCGCCTGTGAGTCGGGCTCACCTCGGAACCTGAGCGGTATCTGATGCTGAAACATGTGTAAGGCAGTAAGCCTATATGCGTCCTCTAACGGTACTTCTAGTTGTAACCACTGACCAATAGGTAGTGATACAACTGGAACACTACCCGAAGGTACTATCTCAGGAATCAGTCCACGTACCGAAGCCTCATCACTATGCGGACCAACCTCATGGTCACTCACTAGGAAACACCAGTAGTTATGATCACCATCTGCTCTACTAGCTCTAAACTAGGTGTATAACTCTAGAAATCGCCTCCATCCAGTCCACTACTGCCTGGAAATATGTCTCACCTCGTAACCTCGAAGGCCTCTGCTACTGGAACTCGTGCAACGCGCTCTTCCAGCGTGCACTTTCCACTAGTACGGCTAGTGGCATCTGCTGCCTAACGGGTGGTGGTGCTGCTGGTACACCACCTGAAGGAGCGAACATATAAAGAGGGCCCTGCACCAGAGCCTCATCGCTCGGTGAGCCGTCATTGAGTACTCTCTCAGAAACTCCAACTGACTGTCTGCGTGGAGACATCCAGAACAGATGTGACATGGTCAAACGATTTAAACCTGGTGAGATGACTTGGTTTGAGCTGAATTAAAGAAAACTTTTGAAACACACACACAATCAGTGTTTTCGTGCACTAAGTCGGAAATCAGTAGTCAGGGTCCTGGTGTACGGATACGTCGGCCACCGCACCAACACTGGACACCCTGAACTGAAAACCACACTTAGTACCCTTAACACTATTGCTTCATAGAAATAAAATATCAGAGTCCTAAGTTCTGTGGTTGAACCGACTCCTATGATACCAATTTTTCACGACCCGTCCTCGGGGCCCGTGTCGTGACTACCCCAAGCCCGCCTTCCATAGGCCAGGGGATGACGATTAGCACCAAAGGCATAAATCCCAATAAAAAGGGAAGGCATTGATTTTATAAAAGTAAACAACACAACATAGTACAAGTGGAATCTAACACTAAGTAAAGCAGTAAACAAGTGTGCTGGGAATACAAAGGGTCCAGAAATACAAGCCCAACAGAAAGGTACAACTACAACTGAAAGTAAAGTACAACTCAAAGGACAAGAGATGAAAGGTGAAAAGAAGCTCCTAGATCATCCACCATGGATCCTACCTGAAGGGTAGGAACAGATGTCCTCCACAACACTCCGTGTTCGACCGACCGTCCGTCCGTCTCCTCCGGGTACCGACTTGTCGTGAGATCCGCCTCCAGGTACCGTCCAGCTCAACAAGCCTCAACTACGATCAGTGTTGTCCGTCGTCTGCAACCAACACAATGAGGTGCGGGCGTAGCCCGTGCAGGGGTGAGTATAACGATACTCAGTAGGGACCCCGAGACCCTCAAGGTCTCACTAAAATCCAACAAGGATAACCCACAAATAAAGATCTCAACAGATAACCTTTACTTAGGTGTATGCCCTTACACACACCTAAGTTATCAAGTAACCAATCTCAATCATGAGGAAACACAAAGGTTATGAAATCAACGGATAACCACTACTTAGGTATATGACCATACATATACCTAAGTTATCAAGTGACCCATCTCAATCATGAGGTAAACACAAAAGTCATTGACTCAGCTTAAACTGGGATTTAAACTTGATGTCGAAACCACAACTGCTGGAGAACTCCTTCTCTGTCGAGCACAGTAGTCCTGTCACGACTCCGAGGTGCTACTCACTAACCTTATACTGCTGAAGTACTCCTCCTGTCGAGTACTGCGGGTCTGCTACCTCACAAAGTAGTGCTCCCCGCCATGGGTCTGCCACCTCACACAGTAGTGCTCCCCCTCATAGCCTACTGAGGTACTCCTCCTGTTGAGTACCGCGGGTCTACCACCTCACAAAGTAGTGCTTTTCCGCCATGGGTCTTCCACCTCACAAAGTAGTGCTCCCCACTGGGCTATACAAGTCACTCTGAATCGAATCGGACAAGCATTCATCAGGTCCACAACTACTAGGTCTCCGAACTCCGTATGCTCGTCTCCAGGAGGATCTTTTCCACGAGATACGGGTCGATACTCCAAGTATCACAAAGGACCGCCTCGTCATAGGGGTCTCAATGCAACAGACGACGCGTCAATCGGACGCCCGGTCTGTGAGTTATTAGCCTTTTTGTCCTTGGGACCCGGTTGGTTTCGTGTACGAACCAACCCGACCGTATCTCAACTGTACCCTGAACTCACATATGGTATACTCATTGGGACCGTTTCTCAATGTTATCACCAACACCACTGACGGTTCATCAAACGGTCATCCGGTCTGAAAGTTATCAACTTTTTTGTTCTAGGGGCCCGGTTGGATTTAGGGTACAATCCAATCCGGCCATATTCCAACTACATCCAAACCTCAGGTGAAGTATGCCAGAAGAACCGTCTCATCAAGAGGAATCCAACAAAGTCAACAACAAGTCAATCGGATGTCCAGTTCTTAAGTTATAAGCGTTTCCGCTCCGAGGGCCCGGTTAGTTTCGGGTTCGAACCAACCCGGCCGTACTTCAAATGAAACCGGTTAACCAAACTGGTAACACCATTGTGATCCATACGGAAAAAAACATGAGATGGACTACCCATTGGTCCAAAATGGATAGCCGGTGAAAAAGTTGCATTTCACCGCAATACGCGCGAACCAGGCCTCATGGGGCCCACGCCTCGACCTCAACCTAAATATCCAAAATTGGTCTTGAAACATCCGTCTTAATTCCAGGGTCGCAACCTCACAGACGGTTCGACATTCCGACACTGTATGAGAGAGATATGTCCGATACAAGATCTCGTAATAATAATAATAATATTATTATTCGGTGTTTCGTGGGACCGAGCCACAAACCAGAATTTAGTATCCAACATTAGACTTGAATCGACCGTATTGATGTCAGGATTACATCGCCATTGACAGCAAGCCAATCGGGCGTCACACACATGAGTTATGGCGAGTCAAAGATTTAATAATAATATTAAATCTGTTATTTTCCGAGTGCTTCGGGTACCCGATCCAAAAACCTGAAAAAGACATCCAATATTGGACTCATAAATTCTATCTCGAAGTCAGGGTCACACTGCCACAGACGGTTCGTGAAACTGAGGTCACACGAAGAAGATACAGTCAAAACAGTGTTTTATCAACAAAATTAATAATAACAATATTTTATTATTATTATTCATTATTTACTTATTTATCTTTCTAACTCCAAAATCAATCACGATTTTGGACTCCTTGCGCGCTGTAATTCATCCCCAAAACTCCCATTTATCATTTATTTCTCTTTTGATTTTATCCCCACTATTATCTTATAAATCATCTCTCTCTCCAATCTCATTTACTCTTCCACGATTATGTTCTCTCAATTAGCGCCCCAATCACCCAGCCTCCTTCCACACGGCCAGAACCGCCACCACCTTCGTCTGCCCGCCGCGCCGCCGCACCGCCTCCAGCTACCCGCGCCGGTGCACCTCAAACCAGCCGCATCGCCTGGCCCCCCATCCGCTCGCCGTGCCACCTCCCGTTACCACGCACCCGACCCCATACCGCCGCACATCAAGAACTAGTTGGCAGTGGGTCCGGACTTGTTCGTAGTCTGTACCCACCACGTTAGTAGTTCGAATAAACACCCAACATAATATTCTTCCATGATCGAGGGAAATAATCACGTAAACTTAAATAAAAAAAAACCCCCTACCTCGAAATTGACGTCGCACGTCGTTGAGTCGTGGAAGACGGACGTCACGATAGTCGGGCGTCGCAGAAGAATGGTGTCGTCCCGTCAACATTGGAGGAAGAGTTGTTGACGTAACCAATGCTT
Organism: Viscum album; assembly: GCA_963277665.1. Lineage (NCBI taxonomy): Eukaryota > Viridiplantae > Streptophyta > Magnoliopsida > Santalales > Viscaceae > Viscum > Viscum album. The sequence continues at coordinate 1,526,319,366 of OY728120.1, read as the reverse complement.
TCCCACGGCGGCGTCTCCTCTCTTAACGCGGAGGAAGAAGAAGGTTGGAGAAAGAAATGCTTCCGGTTCTTCGATTCATGGAGCGTTCTTCGCGTTCTTCGTGGAAGAACTCTCCCTTTCAATATCTCCAACGTGCTCCCAACACCGCAAGTGCCAAAACAAAATAATAACCTAAGCTATTATTTTATACTCCCATGATATAACATCGCTATCAAATTCAAATTAATTCAAAAAGACTATTGAATTAATTATGGCATTTGAGTTGACAACTTCAATGGAAGGGAGATGGAAATGCTCCACATAATTAATAGGAGGTGTTGTCAAAATAAATAAAGGGAGTGTTAAAGGGGGGTTTAAGGGAGGTGAAGGGTTAGGCCTCATGTGGGTCCCACCGCACAAATATCCTCCCATGGGAGGTTATGTGGGGTGTGGGCCCCACCCCTAACTTCCTCTTAAAGGATATAACAACCCAAATAAATAAAATGGTGCACAACCATTTTTTTTATAAATCCCCAAAAATTAACTTTCAACCCGCATATAACGCAACTGCGGTAAAGGTCCCCTTAAGTGAATATCGGCACTGCGAGTTCATTGGTGTCCTCATATTTCAATTCCGAGCACTAGTTAAAAAGTTATAAAATTCCGAACGTACGTTTACTGAACGTACCCGAAAAAAAGTTTGGAAAATTAATATCAGTCACCCTCGACCCACTACTGTCAAGGTTAGGTTCTGCTTTGGTGAAACACGCCCCAATGAACCCAACGGTACTCTCGGATTTTCAATCCGAGTTACCGTTTAGAAGTTATGAATTTTACAATAAAATAATTGTCATTTAATTATTTTATTTGCGGCCAAAAACTAACTTTTTCTGGTGGCTCGCACCGGCAAAACTTAGTATCTTCTTAAATAAAGCATGACCTCATGAGTTCAGCAGTGGTCTCAGATTTTTAATCCGAGCTACCGTTTGTGAGTTATAAGCATTTGAAAAATAAAATAATTTATTTAATTATTTTATTTACAGTTAAGCCATTTTTGGGATTTCTCATAGGAGGCTCGTGCCGACTAAAATTAAGTCACACCTAGGGTAATCTAGCCATCCTGAGCGCAACGGTGCCCTCAGATTTCTGATTCGAGCAACCGTTCAAGAGTTAATCCACTTTTTCAGGAAAACTGCTTACGCGCATTAATTTAATCTTAACAAAACTTCGACGGATCATTTTAGGCAGTCCGGGCCTCGGAATCAGGCGCCGTCAGAAACCATAGACTCATAAAATTCCAAAGTATTGATGAAAAAAAATTCCTTGAAATTTCCGGGCTTTTACAGGAAGCTATCCTGAAAAATTCTACAATGAACCTCCGGTAGTACCCCGCCAAACCAAGGAAACTCTTCACTTCCTTCATTCTCTTGGGTGGATCCTAAGAAATAACTGCATCAATATTTTTTAGTTTTATAGTTAAAACATTATCAAAGATGACATACCCTAGAAAGTGAACCTCAGAGATCCAAAATTGACACTTCTAGAGTTTACCATAAAACCAGTGCTCCCGAAGTAAGTCTAGGACCATCCTCAAATTCTCTTTATGCTCCTCCTACAATACAAAGTATACAAGAATGTAATAATTGAAGATAACTATGAATTTATCTAATTATTGTTAGAATATATGGTTCATAAGATCCATAAATACAGTGAGGACATTAGCCACATCGAAAGGCATAACCAAAAACTCATAGTTTTTGTAGAGACATTAGAATTCCATATTCAAAATATTATCCTCAAAAAACCTCAACTGATGGTATTCAGACCTGAGATCGATCTTTGAGAACCAACTCAAACCTTTAAACTATTCAAAAAGGTCATCAATCCATGATAATTGGCACTTGTTCTTAATTGTTTCCTGATTTAGAGGATGATATCCAACAAAAAGTCTCAAACTCCCATCCACCCTTTTCATGAATAGAATTGTGTCCACCTAGGAGGACCCAATGGGTCTAATAAATCCTTTTCCTTGAAGGCATTCCAACTTTACCCTTATTTATCTAAGCTTTTTATGGGTTATAAAATATACCACATATGATATTGGTGTAGTATTGGGGTTCAAGTCGATACAAAATTCAATATCCCACCTCAGAGGTAGTCTCAGGACATATTTGGGAAAGACATCCATATAATCCTCCATTACTATTGGAAGTTAGATGCCTAAAGAGTTCACTGTACCAAGGTCCAAACTCACCAATCTATGGGTGATAGGTTGTAGCTTCCTACTCATGATCCCCACCCACTTATCCATAATATCTATCTCATCCATGAAGAAGAATCTCATCTCATCTACTCAAAGGAATTTAACTCTCCTACAATGAAATTAAATCTAGGTGCACACTATTTACAAATATTCCATGCCTAGGATGATATCATATGGTTTCATCTCAATGACTAAGAGGTCCCTTGAGAAAATCTCTCTACTAAGTATCAACATGCACTTCTGGGAGATGTGTGATATAGAAGAATTGATCCTTATAGTAACCTCAAGTCATAACTTCAGAGTTAAAGACTCAACTGGGATCTCTATCTCTCACACAAGGTATATATAGATAAATGAATGACCCATTATTATGTCTAAAAGTAATGTAGATAGAGTATAGAATACACATATCATACCTTGAATCATTTCATGAGTAGCCTAATCATATCCCTCCATAATTTTCAACTGCTTGCACCCCTAACTTCCAGTCCTCTAATTCTAGTGTGGGATACCTAGTGGTGGTGGTGGGAGTAGATCTTAGTGTCTTACTCTACCTTTATATCCTTCCTATAGAGATCCACTTTCTCCTCTATCATCACTTCCTCCCTTGGGGCCTCCATGACAATGTTTGAGATATCTCTAATCATAGTTTTTCCTCTATTATAGTGGTCTATCCATTGTTTTTCTACCTTCCTATACATTTCAGGTTAGGAAATCATGATCTGTATGAATTTTACCATTATAAGCATTGTATCACCCCTCTCTAGGATAACTAGATCCTCTATATGAACCCAGCACCACATATCCAAATTTTTGAGTTTGGGCATGAATATGCTTCTTTTTCTAAGACCTAGATGATTGAAACCTACTTACTATTATAGATGAATCAACCCTAAGGTGACTAATTATAGATTTTAATACATGATTGTCCTATTATAGGAATATATATGTAACCAAATACCACTCCAGGACTCCAATATAAGTGGGAATACATAAGAGAATCACACTAACATGGTTGTCTCTGTGAAGGTGCTACTGAAACTTCTATTTCTGTTTGTATCCATCCCACACCATATCAAGATAGTAATATGTGAGGTCATTAAAACACATAGTATACTTATCAATTGGAATATCACCCTATTTCACCTTGAGAAACTCTTGAATCCACTTAAAGGAAAAGATTTTATGGAATTATTGTGGAACAACTACTAAAAGTATAACCATGAGATCATTTTCTCATCATGGGTCTGAGTAATTAGACTCAACTAGTGATCTTTTTCTCTATAAAGAAGGTTGGTTGAAAGAGTAACCATATGATTGATTGGGGTCCAAATAATCCTGAATACTTGGACCACTACCTTGATCCAATTATCCACTACCTAAGGGTCTGGCTCAATGCAAAACCTCAGTGGTCTCTATTACTGGAACTCATGTAATGCATTAAGATGACACACATAATTATCTTGACATGTTAGAACTAATGGATCCTTAATAGGTGGTGGAAATACTCTATTCCTACCTGGAGAAAACAACTCATGAGTGGGTTCCTGAAATGAGGCCTAATCACTCAACTGACCATTATCATGATCCTATATTACTATCCTAATTTAATTTCATCGTAGAGGAATCCTAAAAATACAAGATGTATAATGGTCAGAATAGAATATATGGGGGGATGAATCAAGAAGGAAAAAATATCAAAATACCTAATCATATATGATGAACACACCATTGGTTCTCTACAACCAATGTCTCAGTATACTAATTTGACAAGTAAGTAGTCAGAGTCCTGGTGTATGGATACTTTGGACACCACACGGACATTGGGTTCCCTGACCTAAGAGATGAACTCAAGACACCCCAACACCATTTCCCAAAGTTCCCAACCAATCCTCACAACAAGTCCAAATCCAAACACCATACCAATGAAAAACCACCTCTGATACCACACTATCATGAACCAACCCACCGAGGCCCACCTAGTCAGTGGTAAGCCAAGCGTGACTCCCCAAGCCTACCTCTAATAGGTTAGGGGCTGGTGACAAGCAACAAGTATGTATGAAACTGAAATTGTAGGCTTTAGACTAAAGTACCTGTATGCATGCATACAACATGCTCCATATAATAGTTCATAAACATAATAAAAAATTGGAACATCTAGAGTGTAAATCATGCATATAAAAACCTATAGGAAATATATGAAAGTAAAACAATGTAATTAAAATGATATAAAGGGTAAAAATAAATTCTCAACAAAAAATGAAGTCACAAATTAACAATAATGAGAAAAAGGGAAAGTCTGAAGAGACCCTAGATCATAGTATCCATGGATGACCACAAAAAATGGCCAGTTCTAAGAACTGTTATGCTCCACCGTAACTAGGTCTACCAATATCACCACTGATATTCCTATCATCTGTATAAGATAGAACACGTGTAGTAAATCACCATGAAATGGTGAGTATATACATACCCATTATGATACCCTTAAAACAAAGTATGGAGTAATAAAAATAACAACAGTCATCTCAACCCGTAAAGAAAGAGGGTAAAAAAACCCAAAATCAGATATTTTCAAAAAGAAACCCAAGAGAGTACATATCACATACATCTAAGAATGATGAGTCATCATGTATATTTAAAGGTCCATCTATGATGCCCAAAATCATGAAAAATCTCATAATAATCAGGGTGGAGTGGCCCACTCTCCGATATTGTGCTCCACAGTCGAGGGAGAACTGGCTCACATAGAGGACCTACTCCCTACCAGAGCTTGATGAAGGGGGAGTAAAAATATGTATATAGAGGAACTTAACCCTCTATAGAATGGGGGAGTACTAACTCTACCTATGTAAAGAGTATGGGGGACCTATGGCTTGGTGAAACAGGGGAGTACTGACCCTGTCATCTCTCTAATGATAAAACTCAATCACAACCATCAACCAAGCATCACTAAAGGAAGTGTCATTCTTGTAACACATTGTGTCATATCTATGATGCTAAAACTAAGTCCATAATCATTTAATACATGTAAAATTAATCAGTATATTCTACTAGAGGGACCAAATTTGATTCTTTTAGAAGGAGATACATAAGGTGGAAGTTTAATAAAAAAGTACACAGTAGGTACATAGGGTCACATGATGTGTGACCTATCCTGGAAACTAGGGTGTTTACTTGATTTCACATGTATTTGATAGACATATGGATACACATGGTGCATATATAGAGTAAACTATGTTTCTTAGCATCTTGGGGTATGTGTTTGTCCTCCCAAACCGTGCCCATGTACTCTGTCCCATGCCTATGTACCTAGCCGTATCTATGAACCTGGAAGTACCTGTGTACCTAGACGTGCTCATGTACCAATACATGCCCATGCCTATGTACCCCTAGGGTATATTCTGATCCACCATCAATGGATCACACAGTGTGTAGAATTCCCACATAGTGTGTGATATTTAATTTCTTATGAAACCCTAACTACTACAGTAAGGGGATTACACAACATGTGTTCCTAGACTACACACTGTGTATGTTGGGATTTTCTATAAATCCAAGATTATTATGTAAATATTTCCCACATCATCACGAAATGTGGATTCCACCATGAATTTCACTAAGGAAAATAGATCTAGGTTTTAAGACATGTGATCCATTACCAGTATTTGGATTCCGTCCACCTAATTTGCTCGTGGTTTGATCTCATTGCATCGCTCTACCGAACACCAAGACCTACGATCAAAGAGCACCAATTCTTCCTCTAATACATATATAATGTCCCATCACACTAAATTTCACCTAATTCATTATCTTGATCCCAAATATGGATCTTCATAAATGATATGTTGCACCAAAGATCGAATGCACAATGATATGTTTCCTGGATGTTTATCAAACCATCAGTGAAAGGAATACCGATGATTAAAGAATGAAGAATAAGGGGATAAATCACAAAGCAAAAACATGAGTAAGGAACCTAAAACATTTTTCTAGGTAGAATAAATACATTGATGAAGAATCACTAAAAATGGAAATAATTAGGGATTATCAAGCAATATCAATTTCTCATTCTAGGAAGATAAATCAATACATGCAATTCAATGATCGACCAGTGAATAATTTTTTTAAGATTATTTATTCACATTCAACATAAGATAATAAAACGGGGATTACATATAATAGAAACAAATTTCCTACCAAGATTTTGAATTGATCTATGATAAATAATGGTTCTACATTATTATCATTGACAAGATCCATGAACTCTACTGGCATAGACAATCCTAGTAGTACTGATTGTTGGACCATGATCTATTGATGTCAGGAATTTCTCTTTCATAACCCTATAAATAATTACAGGGTTATGATAATAAGCCTAGGTTTTATCCATAACTTATATTTTATAATATAGGATTAGTTCGCATTCATTAAATAACAATTGGATTAAATTAATTAATTTATTCTATTATTTTAGCCCCTGATTTCTCCTAAATGAACCACCCAACATTGCAAAGTATTATGTCTCACCTAGGGTAAAACCTATAATAAATATTTAATGGAAATATCATACTTCCCATTTGATACTCCATTATGGAGTTATCCAATCATTTAAGAAAAACTTTATGTGCATAATATAATATATTTAATATTTTAATTATATCAACATTGAGACACACTGAGATAACTATTGGTGGGAAAATATGAAGAATAAGATCACAAAATATACATTAAAATTATTGGTATGTTTATAGGTGAATTATAAAAAGTAAAATTAAAAGGGGATGATGAAACCATTACCCATACCTACATAGAAATGGGAAAACATCACCATGGAATTTTTCACTAGTCTTTCAAATATATCAAGAGAAAATAATGTTATATGGGTTGTGTTGGATCATCATACAAAGTCTTATCAATTAATTATAATTCGAGATGATGTCTCACTCAATAAAATTGCAAGGATATACATCATAGGAGTGGTGAGGCTGCATGGGACATCATTATCGATTGTATCCAATCAATATCTAAGATTTACCTCCATGTTTTGGAAGAGTATCCAACATGATCTAAGCACTGATTTGAACTTTAGTATGACTTATCACCCCCAAATTGATATAAAATCATAGTGAAATATCTAGAAACTTAAGGAATTGATGAGAGAATGCTTGATGGACTTTAAAGGAGGATGGTATCAACATATTACTTTGGTCAAGTTCTCTTACAATAATAGCTTCCACTCAAGCTTCCACATTGAACCATATAAATACCATTATGGGAAGATATGTAAAACACCTGTGTGCTGGGATGAAGTTGGAAAATGAAAGCTAATGGGTCTTGAAATGGTTAAGGAAATGGTAGAAAAGTTCAAGGCCATTCAAAAACACAACAGGGATTCTCAAAGTGGATAGAAGAGCTGCACTAATAATCATCGATGAGAACTAGTGTTTAAGGTTGTAGATAATGTGTTCCTCTATATATCTCTATGGAAGAGAGTCATGATATTTGAGAAGAAATGAAAGATAAGTCCTAAGTACATCGAACTATTTGGGATTCTTGATCACATTGGATCTATGAACTATCAACTAGCACTCTCACGAACCCTATCTCGAGTAGATGACATATTCTATAAATCCCTCTCGAGGAAGAACATACCTGATCCATCACATGTACTAAATTTAGAGGTGGTACAACTGAAAAATGATCTCTATTATGAGGAGAAAGCGATGAAGATCTTAGACCATAGAGATAAAGTTATATGCAACAAGATAACTCACCCAGTCAAAGTACTATGGTGAAATTATAAGTACAAGGAGGTGATATAGGAACCAAAGGAATCCTTAAAGTAAAAGTACCCTCACATATATTCAAATTAGCATGTAAAGAAAAATTTTGAGGGTGAAATTTCTTAATGGGGGGAGAATTTAATAACCCATAAACTTATCAAGGAAATTTATCTTATTATAATTAGATCATATTTAGTAATATATTATTATATAATTCACATGCACCACATAATGAAACCAAAAACATTTTATTAATTTGAATATTACATCTAGAGAATAAAAATGTACATAAGAATTAAAATAATTACAATAGGAAAAAATAGAATATAATACAATAATAATAGAAAAATTTAGATCTGCTTGATCCCCTAGAGTAATCACACTCACAAAGAACATTGTAAAAATGAAGCAGAATATTAGTAATAAAATATGCATTTTAAAAATGAAAAAATATATCCTTGAGATAAAATATAATTAAATGGGTAATCGATGAAATATGAGGTATTTATAGTAAGTAGGGAACCCATATAACCATTACAAATTTGACTGTTATAATAGTAACCTCATGAATTTTTTAAAGGTTCTTTGATTTTTTTTGTAAATGTGGGTAGGTCAAAAATATTTTCAAAAATATGTTAGAAAGGTGGTAGGGGGCCTACTGATTTTCAACCAAAAAATACTTATTTTAAATATACTTTTTTATATATTTAATTTTTTTATTTGTTTTGTTTTGTTTATATATATATATATAGATAAATTAATTTTTAATATAACTAATCTGCTATTTAATATCCAACATTACTGTCATTACAAAAGTCTAAAATTCTAACAAAAACCCTCACCCAATGCTCTTTTTTATAAGAGGGAATGACCTAGAAATCATTCTGTATTTTCAATGTGGGATTTAGGTTCTCCCTTTCCTGTGCAGAATTACTAATATATTATTATTGATCATTTTTAATAAATTAATTAATATTATTAATTAATATTTAATAATATTATTAAACAACTAATTAATATCTAAATAGTTAATAATATATAATAGGTTTTAATTAATTAAAAATTAAAGTAGTTGGGGGCTTACCTGAGAGGTAAAGGCTCCCCATAATTTTGCATGAGTCCCAGGTTCAAATCTGGGTGGGTGTAGGTACTATTAAATTACTATGTAGGTGGTGACGCAGACGATGACATAGATAGATGATGATGTAGGCATGATGCAAGCTTGGTGATGCAGGCAGGATGATGTAGACAAGACACTGCATTGGGCTTTCGGGTCATGTTATGGGATTCATGCCCATTAGGCCTATGAGCCTTGTAATAAATAAATAAGCCTTAATGGGTGGACTATCCCCTTGGGAGGCTATGGTTTACCTCTTCGGCCTGTGTGTGTGCACGATGTGTGTGTATTTGAATGTAATTGTACCCTCAAACATCTAATATATATATAATTAGAAATTAAATAATATATAATTAATAAAAACAATATTAATAATAACTAAATAATATTTCTTAATTATATAATTAATAATTCTATAATTAAAAATATATTACTAATTAACTAACTAATTATTAACTAATTAATAGTTATAAAATTAATAATTATGTCACTAAATAATTATTATATAATTAATAATTATATTACTAAATAATTATTATATAATTAATAATTATATCACAAAATAGTCATTATATAATTAATAATTATATTACTAAATAATTATTATATAATTAATAATTATATTACCAATTAACTAATTTATTATTTTATATTAATAATTAATGATTAATAATTAATAATTAATAATTATATTACTAATTAACTAATTAATTATTAAATAATGAATAATTATATCACTAATTAAATAATTAATTACTATATAATTAATAATTATATAATTAATAAATATATCACTAATTAATTATTATATATTTAATAATTATATTACCAATTAACTAATTAATTATTATATAATTAATAATTATATAACTAATTAATTATTATATAATTAATAATTATATTACTAATTAACTAATTAGTTATAAAATTAATATTTAACAATTAATAATTATATTACTAATTAACTAATTAATTATTATATAATTAATAATTAATAATTAATAATTATAATTAATAATTATATTACTAATTAACTAATTAATTACTTATCATTAATAATAATATTACCAAATTAACTAATTAATTATTATATAATTAATAATTAATAATTATAATTAATAATTATATTACTAATTAACTAATTAATTATTATATAGTTAATAATTATATTAATAATTAACTAATTAATTATTATATAATTAATAATTGTTTTACTAATTAACTAACTAATTATTATATAATTAATAATTATTTTTACTAATTAACAAATTAATTATTATATAATTACTAATTAATAATTATATTTCTAATTAAATAATTATTTATGATATAATTAATAATTATATAATTAATAATTATATTACCAATTAAATAATTAATTATTAACTAATTAATTATTAACTATAATTAACTAAAAACTAATTAATAATTAAGCAAGTAATAATTATATTAATAATCAAATAATTAATTATTAACTAATTAATTTAATAAGTATTTAAACATTGCTTAATTACTAATTAATTAATAATTAATAATTATATTTTTATTTTTAATAATTATACATTATATATTTATTATTTATTATTTAGTTCTTATTAAGATTATTTTTTATTAATTATATATTATTTAATTTCTAATTAATTAAAACCTATTATATATTATTAACTACTTAGAAATTAATTATTTGTTTAATAATAGTATTAAATAGTAATTAATAATATTAATTAATTGATTAAAAATGATTAATAATAATATCTTAGTAATTCTGTGCAGGAAAGGGAGAACATGAATCCCACATTGGAAATGCAGAATGATTTCCAGGGCAAACCTTCTTATAAAAGGAAGCCCTGAGTGAGGGTTTCTATTAGACTTCCAGACTGCTGTAATGACAGTAATACTAAATATTAAATAGTAGATAAATTTTACTGAAAAATTGTTTTATATATATATAAACAAAAAAAAAACAAAAAACAAAAAAAAAACAAAAAAATATAAAAAGTGTATATTTAAAAGAAGTAATTTTTTTGGCTGAAAGGCAGCGTGCCCCCTGCCGCCTTTCTGACATAGTTTTCAAAAAAATTACCCTACGCTTATTAAAAAAAATAAAAAAACATATAAAAAAATCTACTAACACCCACCCTGATGTCATGCCCCTGTCATTGCCTGATACCATAGATGCCATCACTTCCCACCCTAATGTCATTCCATCGACCCTATCTTCACCATCTAATGGAGATCCAACCATCCACCTATGGGTCTACCAACCTCTCTCCATGCATTCATCTATATCCCCCTCATCAATATAAACCATCATAGTAAAACATGCAGAAATCAGATATTAGATTAGGCCAACTTTAACGAATGACTTAGATCTATGCTGAGACCCCATCAATGATGAGACATTAATCATCAATGTGATTTCCATCAAATTAATCCACACATTAAGGAAAAATCAGCATGATCGTAGTTATAAATAATAAGATCACACTGAAACTAGGGGATTAAAGACAACCTTTATCTAGGAAACATCATCAAGACACATATATCTGAAACCATGACTAAACCTCTCTAAAGAGAACATTTTATGAGCTTGAAATCTCTAGGAACTAGTGTCACACAGGGCCAAGAGACTCAACAGACCCAGAGAAGACATTAGAGAGGATCCCCAGTTCAGTTGGAGCCATAAGCACTATTGGGGGTTAGAATATGAGTTACCAAAACTGGGGGATAAGTAGATCTCAGGCTAGGAGAAGGGATGACAACCAAAAAGGGAATTCTGGTGGATCAAGATGGTTATGAAGGACACTACATAGTAAGAGGAAGCGATGAATGAGGAGAGCATCACCACGTTAAGCACCTAGAGAAAAACCCTAGAACTCTAGGAGGAATAACCATTAGGATAGAGGAGAGTGACCATCCAAAAACAGATACAACTCCCTAGAAATACTATGATCATTTATAGTAGGTACTTTCCTCGATTTAATTTGGAAATTAAATCCGAAATTATCTCCTCATTTATTCTAGACATAATTCCATATTAAAGGTCCCAAAATGATTCGTCATATAAATACTCATTCAAATACCCAACTATATTGTGTCCTTCTTAACATGACTTATATTCATCAAATAACATGGATTATTATTTTCTACATAAATCATGACCATTTATTATACTATTTTTCATTAAAATCTTAACATAAATACACCTACATAAATATTTCATTAACTCCTTGTTATCATAGGAATTATTTCTTGATTGATAATCCATAATAATTCCTCATTAATTCCATGAGAATTAATATTCAAAACCTTTTATAATTCCCCATTAATTCTATGGGTATTATTTCTTATTTAATACCCCTTAATAAATGTCTAATTAATTTAGGCATCCTCCTTTATTATTCAGATGGTTAATGAATAACTGTATTCTCTTCATTTTCTCTACTCATGAATTCTTGTGGCCTTTATGGTTCTTAATTAACATTAAACTATAAGTACAATTCAATAAAACTTATTCATGAACTATATGAATATCACATATACCATTAATTATACTTACCTATTAAATTTTTTATTTTATCTTCTTATTAATTGAGTTATATACATTAAAGTGAAACCCTCTCTCTCTCTCTCTCTATATATATATACATATATAAGATTTGTACTTCCCCAGAACATTATTTAAAATATCATGTGACATTTCTTAAGGTTCTGAATGATGTAGATGTCATTTACCACTAGGTTAATATGAATGTAAGTTTTCATTAATTTTTCAACTTACACATTGCATGTACGCATCGAACCATTAACATGCATTAATCTTCATGGATATTCTTCATTCATCGTAAATTCCTACAAGTACTAGGTTTTTCTTCTTTATTTATGACTAAAGCACATACCCAAGTTTTTCAAGATTTTTCAGTGCAAAAATTCCAAGAAAGGTTTATATCCTCAATTTATGCAAGTTAGTGCGCATGAATTCCATACCCCATCTACTCATCTCAACTGATTCAAACTTAGAAAATTTATTTGGATAATGTGATATTTTTTATTTCACTTTTTTTATAAGCATACAAGTGAAACTACATGCATTCCTTATTTAATATTCTTTCTCGGAATCCTATACATGGCATGTCTCCTCATCCACACCAAGCATAACACTATCTCAGATGGTCTGTTTTTAGTGAAAAAAACATTCTTACAGTATCCCATCTTCATGAACAAACATTATATGCCTCATTTGATAGTACAAGTTCATTCTTATAGAATTTTGACATACATGTAATATCATTGTCTCAATCTCTTTTGGTAGAGTTCTCATAACTCATGTGGTCTATCGATAATATTTCATTCAGTCGATCAGTAAATGGACATTTGGTTGATCAGTAATCAATCATGTGGTTGATCTAGTAATGATAATGTGGTTTCTTTAATAAATAAACCATTTGGTATATTATCCTCAACTCATATGGTTAATTGAAGTGATAATGGTTGATCCAAAATAATCACAGAGTCGATCCATGTGTGTGTGCAATAGATCCTTCTAGCCACGATTGATTTACAGACGTTGCTCAATCAATCTAAGAGTTTTCATGTAGGTGAAATTTTTTGGGAATGATCAATTTATAATTTGTGGTTGATCCATGATAAAACATATGGTTTCTTATAAATTTTTCATATAGATAGTTCATGAGGAAGGCGATTCTCCTTGGATTGATGTAGCAATGGATAAAGATCACATCAAATAAGCATGCTTCCATGCATAAGTTTTAATATGGGTGAGCAGTACCCCACATTTTTCTTTTACAACATTGAATTTATATTTATCCTAGCATCACTTAATAAATAAATTCATTCCTTCATCTAGCCATAAGTTAATATTGGGGTCTTCCCCCAACCTTCACTAGCACTGGCCCTTGTTGGCACCCTTTGTCATTGTGATTCCTCGTGTGATGGTTCCACTGCTCCTCTGTGCAATCCTTTTGGGTGATATGAATTTCCACTCTTAATTTCCACCCATGGATGGCCAAGTTGACCTACCACTTATATGGTTGACCCTAGGGTCCCATATGTTCTTGAGGTGGGTCCTTGGTTGGCTATGGGTTGGCCTATTTTTTTAATAAATCTCCACCAAATAAATTCTTAGTAAAAACTATGTATGAACACCAATCCATTATCAAATATATATTTTCTTAATATAAAATTCCACTTCTCTTTAATTCTTCAAACATTAATAATTCCTCATAAAAAAATCATGGCCTTTAGCATTCTACTTTCATTAAAATGAATATTTTTATGGTCTTCAAATAATTTTTTTACCACATGTTTTCCTTCATGGAAATAAATAATATTTTCATGGACTTCTATAAAAAAATTCTTCACCCAATTAATGTATGGATTCTCTTGTTTAAAACATTATTCTACTCTAAACTTCAATCTTACATGTCTTAAGAATTAAATACCAATTCAACCATCGTCAAACTTATTAAGGAGAATTTCTCAAATGTGAAATCCAATATTATTAAATGAATCCATAACAATTCTCAAAGCATCACCACTTTATCTTCACTCACAAACACATATTGACTCATTAAAAAGAAATTCATCAATTGGGATTAAAAATATATACCTATTTTTTTCCAACATCTCTTCACATTTTCAAAATCAATATGTGTGTTCAAAATTTTTATCCCTTATTTACAATCAGATGCAAAGGGTAATGTAGGGGGTTCCTCATATATTCTTCTTTCTTTTAAGGAATTTAGGATTCTCTTCCAATGTTTCTAAGAGAAATATGATACCACATGGTTATCTTAGCAAAGATACTTTAGTTAGTATACTCTTTTTATATAAGGTCTCACCTTTTTTAGAAAATAAGAGAGATACAACCAATATTCTCTATGTTTTCCATAAACTAACATGCATGTGATATCATGCACATAATTTATTAATTCTAAAATAGGAGATGTATAAAAATAGATTCTTTTAAAAGAAACATGTAACCTATACACATCTCATAAAACCGTCAAAACAATTTATATAAAATTCATGAAACTCCCACTTTTTCTTATGATTTCCATCAATCAACACTATCCCCAAAAAATATATTTGAATTAATAAAGAGATAGTATTACGAGTTTGATTGGAATGCCTCATAAATCTAGTTCTAAAATATTTCTAGAATTTCCAAATTCATTAGAATTTTATAATGAAAGATTCTTCACAAAATTTTCTACCCCTTAAGGGATATACCCTTCTTATTCTATTTTTATGGCGGTTAGTAGAATCCATAATTAATAATCTCTTCATGTTGTCCAACAGTGAGAGACTCAAACTTCTCCTTCAATTCCTGATATTTTAGCTCAAAACATATAAAATAATAGGTAATAAGGAGGGACCTACATGTTTCTCATATATGAAATTCATACTGAGATATTTCTATCAATATGAGCCATTCTTTTCATCCAATCTCAATATGGGAAAATAACTTTGTAATATTATTTTGATTCTAAGTCTCATCTATTTTATTTTCTTCTTTCTTCCCTTGAAATTATTTGTTATGTAGAATATCTTTTTACATATTAGTATTTTGAATATTCAATTTTATAACTGTGGATAAATTCTTATCAAATTTCACCTAACCTTATGAAACCACTTTCCTTCCTTTGTCCTTGATAATGTTTTCATCTTCCTCTAACTATTTATCCAATTTCAGTTTTTTATCCAAAAAACTAGGAACTATTTTGTAACATTATTAGTCCTATTAGAATATTCACATCACTTTACATTTGTTTTATTTTTAAACCTATTATATTTAAAAATATAGGTAACTTATCCTTCTAACCTTTCTATGTATACCTCAGCCTTGTGTCCTTTTGAACTGAATTTTTCACAAACTTATTCTAGAATATGAATTTTTTTTGTGTAGATAGTTTTGGTGTAGATTTGTTCATAGGTTGTTTTCTTTGATATTTTTTTCCTAAAAATATCAATGAAACTCCCACTAGGTTCTTGAATCTTTCCTATTAAAGACATATTAAACTTTTAAGAATAAGATTTATTTCCATGTTTACCACAACACCAGCAATATCCTTAAAACCTTATTCTTCCAAATTGGTTCCAGATATATCTATATATGTGTTGTTGTTGTCTTGTTTCAAACCAATCATCTTTTTTATTGGTAGTTTGTAGTATCCTTTATATATTACTCATTTCAATTAATGTGGAAGATTTCCTCAAAGTTTTATTGGCCCAACCTTTAAAAGGTTGTGTTTGAGACCTACACTATTAGCTATAATAATTTTCTCTTGAGATTTAAAAGTACCATATTTTACCTTATTGTTGGAACACTTAATCTCACAATCTTGAGAAGATTCTCCATTAAATTACACTGATTTATTGAAGTTTTATCTGTTTTTGTTCAACTCATGTTGTACTGTGACACATATGGATTTCAATTCAAATAAATCTTCTTCTTTTTCTGCTAAATTATTTTCAATATCACTCAAAATCTTTTCAAAATCAATAAAATTTAATTTATACTACTTTATCTCCTAAATATAGGTTTATTACTTCATTATTATCTATTAATTATCAGTTTACACCATTTTATTTTCATTCTAAACCCTTTTCTTTTCTTTCTTGAGTTATTTTATATATATGATGTGAAATTTTAATTTTTCTTTTAGATCCCACTCATGTTTTCTCCATTTCCCCCCTTTATGACTACAACTTTATGAACTAGATCCTTTACTTACATGATCAAGGAAACCAAATTTATCATCCAAATAATAAATTAATAATGAATATTTGTTTTTATTTATCATTAAATTTCTCTTTTCCTACTAAAGTGTTTCTTATTATTTCCTTGATTCTGATTATTAATCATTTTTATTTGTAATTTTTTTTATCAAAATGACCAAAGTCACCATTATTTTAATACTTCAGTGATTTATTACACATTCCCACCCACTTTACCCTTTTAAATCATTTTTATGTAAGATAAAAATTGACTGAAGTCTTTATAATCCTCATCAATATCTGAATCACTTGATTTAGTGATCTCTTCATCTTTATCTTTCCCCTTTTCTTGCAGATTTATGGTCCATTTCAATTTTTCATTTCTCCTTGAAATCTAGAATTTTTCTCATCTCATAAGACATGAGAATGTTCTATAGTTTATCTAGAGGCTAATCCTCTCTTTCTTCTAGAGTTGAAATTTTTGAGTTAAAATGATATGGAAATATCCTTATCAATTTTTTGATAGTAATAGAGTCATTCTTCTTTTCACAAAATCCTCAAATTTTTCTGACCATATCATTCACTATGGTGAAATAGCCATCAATATTTTCATCATTAGTCATTTTGACATCCTAAAAATAGCTCATCAAAACTTGTAGTTTGTCTTACTTAACTTTTACATTAACTTCATAGAAACTTCTTAGTTTTTCTTAGATCTCCTTGGCTATCTGGAGTCCATTGAACATTATATATACCTTCTCTGATAGAGACATAAATATGGAATTTTGAGCCTTTTCATCTAACCCAATAATTCTCTTTTCAGATGGTGTTATATAAGCATCATCAGAAATTGGAGGAAACCCAAATATTTTATCATCTATCACTTCTAGGCCAAGTGATAGGAGGTAAGGTAACATATTATTCCTCCAGCTCTGATAATTCTTCCCCTTAAATATGGGAACACCTTGGCTATTGAATGGGTTAAGATATTCCATGTCTCTTAATTCTTTGTAGATATTTATAGGGAACCTCCCTTAGATACCAATTCAAATTCCATGGTCTAGATAAACCACTAAGAGAGGGGGTGAGTTAGTGGTTTCTTCTTACAAATTATATTACTTTATAATTCAACATCTTTGACTTCTTAAGGTTCTTGATCCACTTAATATTATCTATCAATATCATCTTATGTGAAATTTTAATATAAGAGAGAGAAGAACATGGTATTTACATGGTTTGACATAAAATCCTACTCCTTGGTACATTTTTTAGACCTCCACCCCCAAAAAATATTGTTAACTATAAAACAAGTGATTACATCCATAGACAATACCAATTAGATCAACATAGATTTCCATAGTATTCCTCCATCACCATCACCAACTGAAAGACTTATTCACTTATTTAGGGTTGATCCACAACTAGAAATATCTTCAACCTTTAGGAATATAGTATTCCTCCATGAGCCTATATGATTAGGGTTTCTCATGTACATTTATTTAAGGTCTTAAATAGATATATGTAGAAATTATGTTGTCCTTGAAAGTATTCTCATATCATTAATGATCTTATTCTCCCAATCTTTGAATACTTAAGAGTGTCTCCTTTGGGGACTCCTAGATTTAGATTACTTTCTTTCATCGATACTTTAGTGTATTGTGTTTTCTATGATTATCTTGAAATATACATAAGTGTTCTCCTATTTTTTCTCTCACAATATCATCACCAATATATATCATTTATATTCACAATAATAATATTACGAATATAATCCTCATTATTATCATAGTATGTATCCATGAATATAAAATACTATGATCACCAACAGCAGGTAATTTCCTAATTTTTATATTGTAATTAAATCCTAAATTATCTCCTCAATTATTCTTGACATAATTCCATGTTAAAAGTCCTAGAATGATTCCTTGTATAAATTATCATTAAAATACCCAATTGGATAGGGTATTATTATGCTTCTTCACACAATATATATTAACTAAATACTATGAATCATTATTTTATATATAAATCATGATCATGTATCATGATACTCTTCATTGTATGCTTTTCATAAATTCATCATCACAAATACTCCATTAAATCCTCATTATCAAAGGTATTATTTCATGATTGAACCCCCATAATAATCCCTCATCAATTCCATGAGAACTATTCTTCAAAACCTTCTATAATTACTCATTAATACCATAGATATTATTTCTTGTTTAGTACCACTTATTCAATTTTTTAGGAATTTTGGTATCCTCCTTTATTCTTCACACGATTAATGAATAACTATGTTCTCATTATTTTCTCTACTCATGAATTCATGCAACCTTATCCATTCTTCAACACTATTAATATTTATTTACAGTGAAATAAAAATTATGCATGAACATCATGAATATCACATATACTATTAATGAGACTTCCCTATAAAATGACACATTTTATCTTCTTATTAATCAATTTATATATATGTAAGTGAAAATAAATGTATATATCAAAGCTTTATACTTCACCAAATCATTATTAAAAATCTCCTATGACATTTCTTGAGATTCTGAATGATGCAGAATTCATTTACCAATAGGTTAATATGCATGATAGTTCTCATTAATTATTTATCTTATGAAATTCATGCATGCATCAAACTTACATCATGCATTCATCTTCATCCTTATTCTTCATTCATCCTAAATGCCTGAAAGAATTGGGTGTCTCTACTTTATTCATTAATAAAACACATACCTGTGGTTTTCATGATTTTCCAATGCAATAATTTTGAAAAATTCTTGAGCTCCTCGATTCATGCAAGTCAATATGCATGAATTCCACACCTCATATACTCATGTCAACTGATTTGAACTTGGAAAACAAATCTAGATAATGAGATATTAATATTACACTCCTTTTATAAGCATAAAAGTGAAACTTCATGCATTACTTGGTCATTATGCATGCTCAACATCCTATACATGGCATGTATCCTTATCCACACCAAGAATAACACTATCTTGGAGGCTCTGTTTTTTTAGTGAAAACTCATTATTATAGTATCTATTCTTCACGATGAAATTTTAGATGCCTCATTTGATGGTGTGAGCTCATTCTTATGGAATCTTTATATACATATAGACACACACACACACACACACACACACACACACACACACATATATATATATCAAACCATACTTTTCATGCATAAATATTACATATTATTAGATGGATATTCAATAAATAACATCACGATTCATTCCATAATCATTTGGGTCTATTAAATTTTGAAACTTGGATACATAAGAAACTTGTTCATGAGAGATATAAATTACCTCACAATATATTATTTATAACCACCACCCTTCTTATACATATCATACATAAAATCTTTCTTTATAACTAGGGGAAATGAAACATAATAAAGGGTGAGATCATATTCTTAGTAAGGGTAAACAAGGAAGATATCAATGATCACTTAGGTATAACATGAGCATAAGGTTATCAGAACATGAGATTAATATTTTAAAACCATAAACAACATATCATAAAACACAATCAAGAGAAATTTCATAAATCATAGAAATTCATAAGACTTGGATAATAAAGCTATCAAAGAACATAAACCATGAGAGAATAACATTGGCATAAGACATAAATTGTGGAAAATACATAATCACGGAAAATAATTTCCTTGGTCAAGGATCACTAAAAATACTATCATAGTTGATTGGCTTCAATCACCATTACAATTTATCCTTATTCAAGATTCACTCCTAAGATAATCATAGTGGATAGAGTACCTTACCGAATAAGGTTCACTCCCTATTCCATTCCATATTATCTCATGAGATATTCATCTTCACCCAATATATTTTAGGGATATATAATTATGGCCCCACCCATCACATAATCATAATACATTCATATGTGTTCGAAAATATCATGAATCATTCATCATATAACATAACCTGTTTAAAGGAAATGAGTTTGAAAATCATTTCAACAATTCATCATAGCATTACCTGTGGAAAATAAATGGGTTTCATAAACATATCATTATAATAATCATAATCCATCAATATAAATAATGATAATGGTATCATTGGATCATATCCCTAATAAATAAATAATTAACATAAAATGATTTTATCATATATGAATAATTTATTTAAAATATCACTCGAATGTTTCTTGATGAAAATGACTTTTCAATTTAAAATCACTTATTTAAAACCTAAATATTTCAAAAATATTAAGAAAAATATTTTATTTTTAATAAACCATAAAAAATTTTATAGTATTATTTAAATCATTGATTTTTCATGATGGTGGAATTTTTTTATGTTGTTTATGTTAAAACAAAGTTTCATTTCATATTTTCGGTAAAAATTAAAAATTAACTCATTTGGAAAATGGAAATAAGATTTATTTTAGACTAGTTTGTAAAAATTAAATCATAGTTAAAAATAACTTTAAATAATCATAGGATAGTATTAAATAAATTCATTAAAACATTTTTAGAAAGTATAAAAATTGAGTAAAAAGGGTTTTCGACTAAAGAGTGAAATAAAGTCGGCTTTCCTAAAAATATTTTTTCTGCCTCTTGAGTACTTGAGAGAGTAGAGTGAAATAAAAAAATTAATATCCATAAATAAATATTTTATAAGAAATTTCATGGTATTATTGATATATATTTCATAAAATTTCATCTTCAGAAACTTAATAATAAATAATCCTGATAAATAATGAAATTGTAAGATAAATCCCTTACCTCAAGTTCGACTTGCTTTGAAGGTTCTATAAACTCATGCATAATAAATTTAAATTTATTATAATTCTATAATAGATTCATTTAAATAATTATAATATCCTATATTATCTAGTTAAAACATATCAACACCCATTTATTAATAATTTTTTTTAAATCATCATTTTTGAGTGTTAATTGTTTTTTTTTTCATGAGAATTTTGGTTTGGTAGTTCCGATCCTTATATATTTATCATGGTTCCATAATCTACAGAATTTTAATGATAATATAATTAAAATATACATTAATTATATATATATTTTGTGTCATCCATAAAATTTAGATATTGACAAATTAATTACATTATTCTTGGAGACGGTAGGTCGTATGTACACATGAAAAATATTTTCACTTTTTGAAGGATGGAATGATAGAAAGGTAAATAATAATTCACATTTATAAAATCCTTATTATACCATATATATCATATAAATTCATTAAATATATTATTATTACCAACCATTTAAGGAAAAAATGAAAAATTAATCACATCGCTTCATGGATGTGGTAGTCCACATGTACGAACGAGTGACATTATCATTTTTCAACGGATTGGAAGGTAAGAAGGTAGATATGATATGATATTATAGATTCATATTTATGTTATAAATATTATATATAAATATTAAACCCATAATAATAACCATATATCATAGATGGTGATGAAAAATGAATTGTATCGATACATGGTGGCAGTAGTCCACACATACACACACGCGATACTTTCAATTACCATATAATAGAAAAGAGGGTGAATAAAGGTGATTCCATAATAATTACAGAATTTAATTATATTTAGAATACTTAATTTATTTTATTATTATTAATACCACATATTTATAGTATGTATAAGAATAAATAAATTAAAAGAGGTCAGATAGAATGATTACCTCTTCTTCTGTAGGCCTCCTTTAGATCCCTTATTAAGGACCCTTTTAATGGTATTTTAATAAGTTAATAACCTCTGAATCATGTATATTGATGTTTAAAATAAAATTATACAAGTTTTGGTTGATATATATGGCTCAAATTTATGTAAATAATAGTAATGAGAGGTTCCCTTTTATAAGTAGGGGAGAGGACACACTTGGAATTTCTTAAAAGATTAATATATAATAATAACATACTCAATAAAAATGATTCCAAATGGAAAAATATTTTAATTTAGGATAGTATGAGTTCAAAATATTTCCATAAAATGGTATTTATACTAGTTTAATTAGAAAACATACCCTTATCTCATAGTTTAACCCCTCCGATAAACCTAATTTAACCTCAACCGTGATAACAAATTTTTACTATTTTACTATTCATTATAAAAAAATGATCATCATTTAATTTTTTTTAAATTATTATTAAAAATATGGAATCCATTTTATGAAATTCAATTCAAATAATTGGTATAATTTAATTTAAAATTAAATCCACAAAATTCAATGAAAAGAAGTTTTGCAGAAAAATGTTTTCTTAAGTATAAAATATTTTTATACCAAAATCCAATATAAAATTAATTTTAATGAAATTAATTAGATTATAAATAATATTAGAGAAGTAATTTTATGTGTAAAACAATTTTAACACAAAATCATACTTTTTAAATGCTTTAAATTAACATATGGTTTTTAATAAAAACCAGTATTTCTCACTATTCATTGAAAAATCAATATTTTCATAAAATTTTAAAAATTTCACTCTAAGATAGTTCTGAAATTTTGATTTCAAAAATGAAGTTTATTTTTTAAAATAAATTTTCTAAATATGGAAAAAAATTAATTATATTATTTTCTAACAAATTAAATAAAACCCATTTTGAGGGAAAATGTATTTTTGAAGCATTTAAAGAATTTACTAAAAATTGAGTACTTATTTATCAATATATTTTATTTTTCTAACACCTTTATACTTAATTATAAAAATTTGTTTGTTCCTATTCACTCGAAAAAATTAATTTATAGGTTATAATGCTATTCTATATTGTGATTCATTTATACTCGAGTTTACATGTATCGTAAGCTATCAAATAAATTAAATTTAAACGAAGAGAAATATATCACAAAATCTTGCGATGTTCCATTTTACCATAATAAAATGATTTTACCCCAAAATTCAATCACTATGATATAAAAAAATGATAATATATCTATTTCATAACATACTTATGTTCTTAATTAGCTTCTTCAAAATTCTAATTCCTTTAAAGAACTTTAACGAGGTGTGTAGTCTTGTTCTGTATCACTTTATATGATCTAAGATTTATTATGGTTTTTCTTAATAGGATAGATCATGATCTAGTGGTACAACCCATGATTTCAATACATGTGATATTCTAGGTATGTACTTCCACTGGAGAGATTATTGGAATAAATTTGGAACTTGAGAGAGGTTTGGTGGAAGCGTTGAGTGATAAGCTACCGTCCTTACTCGATCAATAATCGCTAAGGGGAAAATATACCCAGGGATAAAATTTACCTTATTTTTGAATCCCATAAACTTCTTCCACATATAAATTCATAAGAATAACTTCTCACTAACTTTGAATTCTAGATTTCACCTATGATTACCAGTATAAATTTGTTTTTATCTCTGAGCTACCTTGATGTGCTGTTGAATGAATTTAAATTAATATTCCATTTCCTTAGTTAAATCTAGTCTAAATAGAATTATTTATCCAACATAATACCAACACGTAGGAGTTATACACTTCTTTCTATAAATTTCTTCATAAGGATCCATATGAATGCTCGATTGAAAGCTATTTTTGTAAGAAAACTCAGCTATAGAAAGGTTTTGATCCCAACCATATTTGAAATACATAGAGATAGATATGATAATATTCTCTAAGGTTTGAATGGTTATCTCAGATTGACCATCCATAATAGGATGATAATTATTACTAAAAAAAAACTCCGAATCCATAGGTTACTTAATACTTCTCTAGAAATTTTATTTAAACCCCAGATCTTGATTATATACAATAGTATGTGGTCCTCTATGAAAACTTACCAATTTCTTAATGTATATTCTGAAATGTAATATTGAGATAAATCTTCTCTGATAGCATGGATGTGTACTAACTTTGTAATGTGATCAACTACAACCCAAAAAAAATCATTATTTCCTTTAGACATTTTGGGGATTCCAATGAAAAAATCCATGGTGATATTTTCCCATTTTCATTATAGTATGGGTAATGGTTATAACAACCCATTAGAATAATATCTCTCAGAATTAAATTGATAACATATCATGAGTCATGAAACATACTCTACATTATCTCTTTTCATTTTTTCCCACTAGAAAAACTCTTTCAGATATCTATACATATTCATACATCCTATATGAATAGAGAATGATGAACTATGAGATTAATCCAACATCTCCTTATTCAAGTCTAGTACTGATGGGAGATATACTCTATTCTTGAACCTTATCATTCCATCATAATCAATTTTGAACTCAGAAATATTTCTTATATTATTTTTCAACTCTATATCTTTCTTATGCACCTCTTTAATCTTCACATGAATAGATGGTTGAACACTCATTTGAGAAAGATAATATTTATCCCCTTAAAGATTTCCATATCCATCCTTTAAAATCCATAAATATTGGATCTTTTGTGATCCTATTCATAGATAATCTAACATGAGTCAACTTATAGCACCAATCACCTTTTTCACTTTATTAGGGTGATAATGTATTGAGTAGTCGTAATATTTAATCAAATCCAGCCATCTTCTCAGGTGCATATTCAACTCTTTTGGAGTGAACAGATACTTTAAACTTTTATAATTAGTATATATGTCACACATTTATCCTTAAAGACAATTCATTCATATTGTTAATGTAAAAAATATCACTATTAACTCCGAATCATGATTTGGGAAATTTTTCTCAGGAATCTTCAATTATCATGCGGAAAAAGATATAACCATATAATTGTGCATGAAGACACATCCTAGACCCTTATTTGATTCATCACTATATATCATAAACACTTATACACTCTATTTTAGTATAATAACAGTTGTTCGATGACCCTTATCTTATATTATTATGTCCAAATGAACTTGTCTCCCTTTCAAGTTGACTTCATGAGTGGATTAGAAAACTATGGTAAATTTCTCAAAAAGATTCAATAATATCCATTCAAACCAAGAAAACTACAAATCTCAGTCACTATGGTTTGTATGGTCCAACATTCAATAATATCCATCATTGATGGATCCACCGATATACCCCCACTTGAGATTATATGAACCAAAAATAAAACATTTGGTATCCAAAATTCAAACTTGGTAATTTTTTCATACAGCTTCTCCTTCCTTACTGTCTTCAGTACAATCCTCAATTGAACTTCATTCTCTTCCTTTATATTTGAATATATAAGAATATTTTATATAAAGAATACCAAAAACTAATCAAGGTACTATATAAATACTCTATTTATTAAATCCATTAATATAGTGGGGGAATTAGTAAGAAAAAATGGCATAACTATAAATTCATAGTGTCTATACCTCAAATGAAAGGTTGTATTGGGTATTTATTCTCTTTTGACCTTTAAATAGTAGTATCTAGATCAAATATAAATCTTGTAAAAATATTGATCTTCTTATAATTTATTGAACAAATCATCAATACGAGATAGAGGATACTTATTATTGATTTTGATCATGTTAAGTTTCCAATAATCAATACAGAGTTGCATTGATCCATCTTTCTTCTTAACAAAGATAACAGGTGCACCCAAGGTGACACACATGAAAAAATGAATCCATTTTCAAGATTCTATTGGATTTTATTTTTAAATTATTATAAAAATTGGGTCCATTATATATAGAGTCTTTTAAATAGGTGTAGTGGTAGGTATTAGTTCTATTGAAAACCCAACCTCATGATTCAGTGAAATACTAGGTAACTCTTCTCACTACTACAAAAACGGGCTTTATCAGCGCTCAAAATGGGCTTTAACAGTGCTAAAAAAGTTCTGTAAATCTCAGCACTAATAGGGGGGGGGGGTCCCCTTAATCAGTTCTAAAAATGCATTGATAAAGGGTGACTTTATCAGCACTAAAAAAGCACTGATAAAGGGTTCCCTTATCAGGGATAAAAAAGTAGTGATAAAGGGAACCTTTATCAGTGCTAAAAAAGTGATGATAAAGGGATCCTTTATTAGTGCTTTTTCAGTGCTGATAAAGGCACCCTTTATCAGTGCGTTTTTAGCTCTAATAAATCCTCTGCCAGATGTAACATGAAATTCTACAGCATCACACCCAAACAAGACCTGCAAAAAAATCATCATATCAAAAAAGCAGTTCACACAAATAAAATATGCAGTGGTAGTTAATTTGGGATCAAACGATGGGAAAAAATCCATAACTAATGTGATGACCTAATTATTAATTATGATTATCAAAAGATACCATTAAATACTATCTCCTCCAAATTATATCTTATATTGCTTCACATAAAATATATAGAGAGAGTTCAATGTCATAACCTTAAGAAAAATTTGATTAAGGCATGCATGCAAGTTATTCTTCATGTTTTTTTTGGTTAAGATTCATGTCAACCTTGGATATATAATTTGTTTATAGATTTTGAGTTCCTTTTAGGATATGTTTCCTTAGCACTTAGAGAGTTTCCCCTATATATTCCTCATGGTAGATGGATTTGGGTGATTCTTGGGACACTTAATTAAATGTGTTCTTGTGGTTGATGCCTTAATCTTACGGTGTGTTTTCTTCTTTTCACGCCATTTATAGAATTTATAAATGGTGGGGAGATATATGCTTATTCTTTGTCTGCCCTAGACTCTTTATTAGTTGTCATGTAGTGCTTTTATTAGGAGACACAATTTATAAGATCCCATGTGGGTACACTTTCATGGGAAAGTTTTATATTCATTTTGAACTTTTACTATTTTACATACATAGGAAAAGGATGGGTTGTATGACTCCAAGTAAAACCATACAACTTACCTTTTTTTGGGAGTTGTTAGGAACATAGGTTGTTCACAGTTAGGAGAAACCATGTGGTATAGATCTATAGTTTAACTAAGTCATTTTGAACGATTAGAACACGGTTAGTTAACTGTTTGTCCAAACTGTGCAGAAGAGGGTTTCTTATCCAATGGCTCTCAAAAATTTGGTGAACAGTTTGGAAAACTGCCCAACTAGACCATGAAATTTGCCGATGATATGGAATAATTTAAGGGGTTTCAACCTATTTCCTCCCATACCCTTCTCAAAACTTAGTCTAAGAGACCTTTATCTTGAAAATTTATCCAATTTAAATCCTCTATCCTTTTTTTCTTTCCCTTTCGTTCTTCTCCCTCTCCCTTTCCTGTTTGTTTTCACCCCTCACTATGAACTCTAGGGATAAAGATTTATATTTAGGGTGTGTTATGAATTACTAATGGGGGTTTATTTTCTAAGGACTACTTAGTAATCTATGAGTATTTTATAAGTGTCTTATGTCATAGGTAATGACTTTTGTATTGTTTTCAATACGTCATTTGTTGTTTTCACTTAAAAATTATGTCCATTTTAAATAAAAGAAAGACATTTTGAGTGATACCGGTCACACCATGGCTCAGTTTGAGGCGGGGTTGACTCATAAACGTCAAAAATTACCCATGGATAGTTCTCCTAAAGCATCAACACAATCCGAATGCGTTTGGTCATTTTTGCGTATGTCAGTTGTTGTTTTCACTTAAAATTCTGTCCATTTTAAACAAAAGAGAGACACTTTGAGTGATACCAGCCACATTGTGCCTCATATTGGGGAGGTTTTGACTCATACACATCACACATGACCCATGGATCGTTTTCCTAATGCATCAACACAATCCAAATGCATTTGGTTAGTTTTCTGTATGTCAGTTGTTGTTTTCACTTAAAATTCTGTCCATTTTAAACAAAAGAGAGACACTTTGAGTGATACCGGCCACACCATGACTCAGATTGAGTCAAGGTTGACTTGTACATGTCACAAATGACCCATGTAACATTATCCTAAAGTATAAACTCAATTATAATGCATTTGGTTAGTTTTCTGTATGTCAGTTGTTGTTGTCACTTAAAACTCTATCCATTTTAAACAAAAGAGAGAAACTTTGAGTGATACCGGCCACACTGTGCCTATGATTGAGGCAGGGTTGACTCTTACATGTCAAAAATGACCCATGGATCTTTTTACTAAAGCATCAACACAATATGAATGCGTTTGGTTGGTTTTTCGTATGTTAGTTGTTGTTTTCACTTAAAATTCTGTCCATTTTAAACAAAAGAGAGACACTTTGAGTGATACCAGTCACATCATACCTATTATTGAGGTGGGGTTGACTCATAAACATCCCAAACGACCCATGGATCATTCTCCTAAAGTATCAACACAATTTGAATGCGTTTGTTCATTTTTTCTGTATGTCAGTTCTTGTTTTCACTTAAAATTCTATCCATTTTAAACAAAAGAGAGACAGTTTGAGTGATACCGGTCACACTATGCCTCATATTGAGGCGGGGTTGACTCATACACATCATAAATGACCCATTTATCGTTCTACTAAAGTATCAACTCAATATTAATGCGTTTGGTTGGTTTTCCGTATGTTAGTTGTTGTTTTCACTTAAAATTCTGCCCATTTTAAACAAAAGAGAGAAACTTTGAGTGATAACGGTCACACCGTGCATCTGATTGAGGGGGGGGGGGTTGACTCATAAACGTCACAAATGACCTATGGATCGTTTTACTAAAGTATCAACACAATCTAAATGCGTTGGGTCAGTTTTCCGTATGCCAGTTGTTGTTTTCACTTAAAAATTCTGTCCATTTTAAACAAAATAGAGACACTTTGAGTGATACCGGTCACATAATGCCTCAGATTGAGGCGGGATTGACTCATACACATCACAAATTACCCATGTATCATTGTTCTAAATTGAAAACATGGATGTGTGGAGGGAGATCCTATGGAGGAAGGAGGTTCCAACAATGTTCATTTTCTTATTATGGATAATTAGAAAACATACAATTTATACCAATGAAAATGTTCAATGCATGGGAATCCATTTGGAATCCTGATGCTCATACTACAATAAATTTAGTGTGGAGAATTTTACTCATCTTTTCTTTGAATGTGAGTGGGAATGTGTGATATGAAGGTATTTTGAAGATTTTACTGGTTTTTCTTATCCAAATCCCAAAGAAAAGCGGTTCATCATTTTTACAAGTTTCTAGTGCATTTCATCTGTTAAAATGGAAAAATGAATCATTGGAGAAAGGATGTTTTATTTAATAACAATTACAATTTTCCTACGAACATTTACATACAACAATGTTTCATCTTTTGATCTTTGTGAACTCCTCTAAAAAATGTCCTCCAATTGTACACGTCCCCAAGTAAGATCATTATGCTATTTATGTACAATCTTCTATCAGGTATGCGACCCACTCATTTTTGAACAAATCTATATCGTCTTGTGAATATGAGGATTTTAGACAGTCATATTTGTATTGCAAAATATATAAATAAAGAATTAATAAATAATTTAAATAAAATAGTAGTTGTTTTTGAAAATAACTCTTTAGGGATGCTAGTTTGTTGATGGAAAATGATCTCTCTCATAAATTCACAAACATAATAATCACAATCATTATCATTTTTTTGTTTTGGACACTGCAAAAAATTTAATCATTAGGAGAATAAATATGTTTTTGGATAGTGAAATTTTATTATATATACCCTAATACTTGTCCAGACGTAGTACTTTCTCAGATCTTTATGCTTATCCCCTATCCTCATTCATTTTTTTAGACGATATTAATACACCACCCTATCATAACAGAATCCACAGAAAAAGATATTATAAATTATATAACTTGATGTTTAGACCTAAAACTTAGGATGTAGTGTCTTAAATATTCACAAACTCCATCATGTGTGGTAATTTTGTTTGACATCCTTACATTGAATCCATAAAATAAATCTTTGGAGTATCCAAGTTCACCATAATTAGCAGCCAATGTTTCCTAAAAACACAAAAAGAAATAAGTAATGAAAGAAGTAAAAATATAACTGATATGATTTAATTGTAGTGTTTTACCTCTGCATGGTTGGTATTAGGAAGAGTCTTCCATCCATAATATTGCTTTCAAATGTTTTTAGAAATCCTTTCACTATTTCATCCCTTTTTGATGGATCTAATTTCGTTAGTTATATTGATGTGGTATGAGGACTAACGAGTCCGAATTTTGACTCATGGGAAAATTCCTTCAACTATTTTTCATATATACACCTACCAATAATATAAAATGCATTTAGTCATAATTATCACATTATATCATCTTTTAGAAAATCAATTCATGAAAACATACCTCATATATAAATTTACAACTGTGATGCCTAGCCAACCATATTCAAGGATGTCATTTACATTTTCAGCATCAATGAAATCTTGAATTTCCTCTCCGTATATATTCTTTTCAAAAACAACTATATGACTACTACTACTTTTTAGCTTCGTATCCACATGAGTCTTTAATGCTAGTAAATGTGGATAAAGAACATGCGATTTTATTGTGATTTCAGTGGATCTTTTGGATCAGTTGTTCAATCCTTTAGATGCTTTTGAGCTCACATTTCTTGTCACCCCTTAACTTTCTCCATATATAATAACATTCATTGGTTCAGACCTTTTTTTATTAATTGTTAAAGGTTTAGCTTGAAAAAAATGGAAATAAATACCACTTTTTCCATATATACTCTTACAAGTGGTGATGGCCATGCAATGAATGTCCCAATAGCCTTTTTGACCGTAGGAATATCATCTTCATCAAGTGGAATAGGTAGCTCTGCATTTGGCTCATGAGCTATAGTAATCATCACTTTCAGATGATCTGTTGGAAGTGGTCTATTATGCAGCTTGTCCTATGGGATATTGAACATTGTATCCCTCGCTACAAGGTGATAGGTGGGTGTTGAAAGATATAAATCATAGTCATTATCACTCTGTAGAAGATCAGTACATGAAAAGTATAATTGTTTTTCTGATTCACATTTCATGGGAACAATTATTAGAATATTGATTACCATAGCTAAGACAACTCTTTGAGGGTAATGGATCACCTCAAAGCTGGTGGGGGTGGGGGGTGGGGCAGGATATTCATGCGCTGGTTGTTCCTGAGTTGTGTCTTCTCCTTGCTTCCCACCCATAAAAGTTGCTAGCAACTCTCCCTACCATTGAAATCATTCTTCAAGAGTTTATAGTCCTTAAATCATTTGTTTCATTTCTTCATTTCTTCATTTCTATTATCCGTTTGTTTTTTTCCTCAAAATATACTCGGGGTGTCACCCCAAACCCCACACCTCTGACACGACTGTATTATATTGGTTGCTTCAAAGCCGTCGATAATAGGTCTGCATATAGCGACCCTGCCTTTTCTTACATTACCATTACATCATTTTAAAGATAAACAACATAATAGTATTATAAATAGAGGATTCAAAGGTTTAGCGTCTTGGGAAAACTAGGACCATACATAACAATTACAACATCAAACATAAAAATTTATTTAATTTCTTCTTCTCTAGCTTCTTATTGGCACTTGTCCTCTCCTTAGTACATGTGGCCACCTGAGGATATACATCAAAAGGGGTGATCTAAAAGCACATTAAGAGGATAGATAAGAACAATATAGCATGGGGTGAGAATAATCATAATATGGGAAAAAGATCATGAACATGAGAGGAAGCATAAATATAAAACTTGAAATGTGGCAATGCATAAAAATGAAACATCATGTCTTAGTGGTTAACTACCACGCATACTTATGAACCAAGCAAGAATCTTGTTCACAAATCATTTCAAATTTACTCATGAGATTAATCACTTTACCCAATGCATTGTAGTGCTATATAATTCCGGGTGCACCTGTCACATTCAAACATTCATATTGCGCTATATAATTCCGGGCGCACCCGTCACATCATAATATTATCATTATCATGCATGAAACATAGAACATAAATAAATGATGAACATAACTAGCCCATTTAAAGTAATGGGTTTCATCTCATAAGAACACATTCATAAACTTTGGGTTCCCAAAAGAAAGAGGGAATAACATACATGCTACAAGAACTGTCCACTTTGAGTGAGAAGTAAAAGGCGTGTTCTTAAAAGAAGAGTTCTTTTGGAAAACATTTTGTTTGACATACAAACCAGTGAAAAACATGTATATCCTATAAATGGAAAGAAAATGATGAAAAAATTATCTTTAAGGAGTACCCATATAAAAAATGGAGTGAAAGAGGGAGAACCTGAAGGATGAAAGTTGGGTTCGAGAATTTCCCCTTACCTTGTATCCGAATGCTTCCTTCTCTTTAATGTCCTGTATAATGAAATTATATTCATTAATTAGAAATCCAGAACCTTTTGTAAATTAATATGGTTCATTTTGGTTTTATTAAGTGAATTTATGTGCCTTTTGATGAGTTATAGAGTTTAAAAACATTGTTCGGGAATGTTCGTTTTTATGGTTTTCTTGAGCATTTCACATGTATTTATGAATTGAAGTTTGTATAGAACATGGGTAAACATCCAGAACATATATTAAATTTTATAAATGATATTAAATAATTTAAAATTATCTTAATATTAATTACATTTTATACCATATGGATGAATCATTAGATAGGAATTTAATGATGATCGTTTGGGTTAATTTGGGCGGTTTTTCGACCACAACGAACTTGTTTTATTTACTCATCTAGTAATATGTACATAAGTTAGTTACAGAACGAAAACAGAAAATGATACATATATAATATTCTGTTTCAACCATAAAAATGGTTTCATGACCATATCTGTAGGTAGAAATGGATGAAAAAAACTCGTCGTTCTTGAAAGTGATAAATTAACACCTCACGAACAACGTTCTCCTTAATAAAATAAAAGGAAGAGGGAAAAGGGGTTGGATGATATAATATCACATTTGAATTATAAAATTCCAGTATATGTATAATAATAGAGTTAAAATACCATTTATATTAATATAGGTGGGGAGAGATCAAGAAATGAACTTGAACTTGAAAGGAAATTAAAGGAGAAGAGGGAGAGAAATTACCTCTTAAATCCTCCTCTTGAGATTCTTCTTAAGGAAGCTAGGCTTGGTCTTTTGATGAGATGAGTAGCTCTTGAATGTGGGAGAGGGGATAGAGAAGAGGTTTGGGAAGAGTTTATAGAAGTCTTGGAGCTTGAGAGGTGTGAGGAAATGAGGGTGTGAAGGGTGGTTTTTATAGTGGAGGGGAGAGGAGTTTCCTTAATATAAAATTCATTAGTTTATTAATTTCCCCTAAGACAAGGAATAGTGAGTCTTGAATGAACAAAAATATTAATTTTATCATGTGATACCGAACCAAGTGGGATTACATCAGCAGAACATCACACATGACTCTATAATTAGCTTATTTAGCTTATTTTGTAAATTATGGTATTTCACTATTCATAAAAAATTCAAGTATCTCAGAAAAATACCAAAATTTTACCCCAAACATTTTTCAACGTGTAGAATCCAAAAATGAAGTAAATTTTTCAAAAATAATTTTCTAAATATTATTAATTTAATAATTAATTAAAATCATAATTTACTTAAAAAACAGTTTTTAAAATTAAAACTGATTTTATAGTGCTTTCAAAAATTACGTAGGGTCTTATAAAATTATATAAAAACTATAAGACATTGATTTTATAATTAATGAACAAATTTTAAGAAAATAATTTTTCTTTTTAATTAATTAATTAATTATAATTAATTATTTATGACTTACAAAATACCAAAACGTTTACTAAGGTCAAATTGTCACTTTCTAATATATCTAAATCTTATTTAATTATTCATGGGTAAGGTTACTCTTATGTTGGATGATTTAATATTCATAAGGGTCATATTACTATTCATAGGGGTATGTTACTATTCATAAGGGTAATTTACTATTCACCAAAAGTTATTTTTTGTTTTATCATACTCCAAAAATCATCTTGAACACAACCGTGTATGTCAGATTTTTAAAATTCCAAACACAGAAGTGAAAAACTTATTTTTAAAGGTCACTTATTACTTAGTAGTTTGTTATGTTGTGTTTTCATGTTATTTTATGACATAATTATAAGAAGGGAATTTCCATGGAAAAAATTTGGGTCGTTACATTCTTCCCCCTTAAGAAATTTCACCCCTGAAATTTCACTTTACACAAACAGGTGAGGGTGTTTCTCCTTCATTGCCTCTTTTGGTTCCCAAGTTACTTCTTCAAACTTATGGTTCCTCCAAAACACTTTGACAGGATGGGTTGTCTTGTTGCGTAGAACCTTATCTCTCCGATCCAGAATCTTTACTGGATGCTCCTCATAGGAGAGATCATCTTACAGCTGCACCACCTCTGAGTTTAGTACATGTGAGGGATTAGGTATGTACTTCCTCAAGAGTGATATGTGAAAAAAATCATGAACTCGAGCCATATTCGGTGGAAGTGAAAGCTGATAGGTCACAGCTTCTATGCAGTCAAGGATCTAAAAGGGGCCAATATACCTTGGGCTTAGCTTCCCTTTCTTCCCGAATTGCATGACTCTCTTCCATGGAGATATTAGAAGGAAGAATTTATCTCCAACTTCGAACTCCATATAACATCCCGCCTTTTTATCACATAAACTTTCATTACATTTTATAAAACCAAGGATCTTTAAGGTTTAGTGTCTTGGAAACTAGGAACTTAAAACCTGAAAACATAAAACATTCTTCATAAACACTTGAAAGGATTCTCCTTATGTTCATCCTAGGTCCATTACTGCATCTCATAAACTGGGGACATACATCAAAAGAAAGGGTGAGTAGAAGGCCCCATAAGGGAAACAAGGGGAAACATTTAACATGTGAACTTGAGATACATCAATAAAGTCATGAAAAAGAACTTTAAGGCATGGGAAAGAAACCATGAGGAATATCATAATAAAAATAACGTATTTAATAACTTGAAGATGTGGCTACAACATTTAACTTAGAAAATCATGAACATATCACCAAGGTCCATCCCCAAGGTGTCATTTGAAAATTACCAAGGTTATTCACCAAGGTATCGTTAAAATTGTAATCTCTAGTGGTTACATCATTACCCAATGCATTGGAACGCTATCAGGGAGCACCCTTAAATTTGTCTTTATAATCATGTGATCCACATATATCATCATCAAAATTTCATAAATAACCCATATATCATAAAATAAATGGGTTTCATTTCATAATCATAACATTTTAAAAACTGCTTTTAAGACATGATCTTTATGTCACTTTAAACCCACGAAAAAAGGAAAGCGGGTCTCATGTATGTAAATACCAGAATTTAAAATATAACATCTTGATATATATGTGAATAACCCTGTAGAATAAAGATATTTGAGTATTCTCTTAATAAAATAAAATAATTTGAGAAAAAGAGAGAGACATTTTGAGATAAAAATTTTGCAGCATAACGACTATGTTACAGGGTTTTATAAAACATTGAAAAGAGAGGGGACATTGGTAACCCACTCATAAATGATAAAAAAAAATAGTATAGGGACATAATATAAAGGATATAAGAACATGGTAATGAAATTTTAAAGACATACCATATGAAATGAAAAAACATGGAAGGAAGACAAAAATAAGATTTCTCTTATGAAAATTCGGCAGCCTAACGACGTCACTTAAATCTTCAAAAAATGAATTGAAGATATCAAATAGGGTTTCTCATCATATGAAAATAAAAGATCAGTATGATAGATATAGAGATAATACCCCAACATAATAAAAAGGAACTTGAAATACTTGACATGAAAGTAGAACTTTGAAAAATGAGAAGGGTGAAAGAATCCCTTAAAAATTCGGCAGCCTAACGACGCCACTTAAACATTCATAAAATAAAATGATGAGAGAAAGTGGGGGTCTCTCATAATATGAAAATGAAAAGGAAAGTAGGTTGAATATAAAATAATATCCCCAACATAAGAACTTGGGGATTAAAAGAAATGACATAAATGAGAGTACTTGAAAAGAAAGAGAGAGGTAGGATCCCTTACCTTAAAGCATAACTCTTAAAACTCAAAGGTTGGGACCTTGAGGGTTTAGGGACACCTTGGGAGGACTCTTTGGGAGGTAATGAGACCAGAGCTTAATTGGGGGAGAGTTGGGAGTGAAAACTAAAGGAATAAAGGGTGGATATTTATAGGGAAAGTGAGGGGACAAGGCATTAATGGCCAAGGGACACCTCATTGGTGGTTTTGGCAAAACCATGGGCTTGCCCATGGTATTTGCCCATGGTTTTAGCCACATGGGACCCCTCATACAATAATTCATCCCCTTTAGTCAGCCATCCCTTAAAATATCTCATCACATCATCATGATGCAGTTATGATGTCATTAAACACCCATAACTTAAAAACCGTATTTTCACTATTCATTGAAAATTCAACTTTCTCAGAAAAATCCCAAAATTTCACCTTAACCAAATATCAATGCTCTGATTTCAAAAAATGAACTCCATTTTATAAAAATAATTTTATAAATATTTTTAATTTAATTTTTAAATAAAAACACTATTCATCGAAAATTCATTTTTTCAGAAAAATCCCCAAAAATTACCTTAACATAATATCGATGCTCTGAGTTCAAAAATAGAGTCCATTTTATAAAAATAATTTTCTATTTATTTTTAATTTAATTTTTAATTAAAAAACACTATTCACCCGAAAGAACTAATACTTGACTAATAATTTATGAAACCGTTATTTAACCATTTTATTGAATCACATTACTTAATCAAGGTGCCTAAATTATATTAATACTTTCTTTAAGTGAGATTACTAATCCATTTGCTCACATTACTAATCTTAAGCATAAAATCACTATTCATAATTTACTATTCATCAAAAATTAAGTTGATCTTATTAGACTCTAAATTTCATACTGAACATAATTGTAGAAGACCATTTTTTAAAAATCATTACAAATAATTAATTATCTAAGGTTTACATAAATATTTTCAAATATCCTTTTTCTAGAATTCATTAAAAAATATGCATACTTTATTTATCCGGACATTTGAAAAATTCACAAACTTCATCATAAGAAGAAATCACAATTTTTATTTAAGTTAAAGGATTACACAAGGCTGTTACAGTCTCATTACATAGCCCCTTATAACACCAGCATAAGACCTAAGAGTAAGGTGTGATAGGGTGATAGAATCTTGGGGAGGCTCGGCCAACATTTCACGAGTAGTAATTTCTATCAGTTTGAACTTCTCATGAAGGCGATTCCGTTCTAGCTTTACACGATGAAGTTCGGCTTGGGTTTGGTGCAGAGCAAAGCCCAGTGGTGCTACCTCCTTCTCAAGTTCCGTTAGATGGGCTTCGATTGGCCCGAGACTACTGGATGAGGCCATCAAATCTTCTTTCTATATTAATTAACCAAGATCACTTGTATTTAGAGACAATAATCAAAACGTTTAGTTTCCAGTGGTCATATTGACCAATGGTCATATAACAGTTGAAACCCAATGGTATCATTTTAATTATACTCATGTTATCAAATGAAACAGTTTTGTTGAGTATAAAATAAAATAACACACAAAATTAGGAAACAAGATTTATTCAAAATTTCGGGTCGTTACATTCTTCCCCCCTTAAGAAATTGCGCCCTCGCAATTTTTAAAATTGGGCTTGGAAATTTCATTTAAAGTCCCACATCGGAAAATGAGTCAGTAAAACTATTACTTTAAAAGAAAGAAAGGGAAGTACAAAGGTCACCTGAGTTAACCCACAATAGGATTCCATGTAGGAAAACATGGACATGGAAGAGAAAAAAAGGGTCAAGTTCTGAGGGAGAGTGATAGAAAACATGATTAGGAGAAAGTTAACCACAAGAAAATCACAAACTTATGATGTGTGTAAATGGTCTTTGATTACCCAGTAAGAAACTTAAACCAACAACGTTTTTGTTTTACAGTCCTTTTAATAATTTTGAGGAATTCATTTGCTACATATAATAAGAACACAAGGAAATATACTTACCTTAAAGTAGAGTTTCATCCTTTAATAAGTTTCTACCAAGACTAATCTTTTCTCCAAATGATGAGCATTCAAAACTACTTGGTCTCATCAAATCGCAAGAATAATCTTCTATATAATCACATAATCCACAAAATATTAACTATCTATTTCTTCTATCTTTAAATGTTATCCCAAAAACAGAAATGGTAAGATAAAACAAATATTAAAAAAGAAAGAACCCCATAGGTAGGGAAACTATTTTAAATCTTCAAAATTCCACGGTACTACCCAGAGTTCATCATAGACCATTCCATAAATAAATGTCCTTAAAATTATTTAAAATAAACCAAACTAAGATTGAAACCCAAATATAATAAGGAATTGATAACATAGTCTTCCAAGATAAATTTTATCATTCATCTCCAAACCAATCCTAACATCTTATAACAAAAGTAACTAACCTAAACATATTTTCCCCAAGATAGGTTAATCATTTCCATAAGTAACCAAAATTACTATAAGTTTACCTTAAATTCATCTATTCTTCAAAATATAATTCAACCTTTACTCCTCAAAGAAAATACCATAGTAATCTATTTACCTCGATCATATAGGGTTCCCAAAATAGTGAACGTCTTCCAAAATAATAATCATCTTTTAATCCCCTAATCACCCTTGAAGAACAGCTTCACTACATCAACATGTGGTACATAACAATAGATGTTTTCCTTAATGATATTAAACCATATTAGGTAGTGACTCGATGTTCTTATAAAACATTAAAGATATGCTCATAGGGCACGAACTAGAATACAACATGACATAGACAATTATTGTAAATAAGTTGTATGTACTTTAGTCATCATGATCCATATCAGCATAGGACTTGCATTGTTCCCTTGTCCTTGAAGATTGTTGATGCTCATCATTCTTCTCATCCTTTCCAAGAGAGCATTTCCTTGAATAATGTCCAACTTCTCCACATTTACGACATTGAAAAGTATACGGTACATTAGATCGAACCTTATCTCTATTCATCACATTATCCATTTTTTTAAGCAATTAGATAATTTATGCCCTATCACCCCACACTTAAAACATCTCCTAGTTCCTTTGTGACATTCTCCTGGGTTCCACTTTCCACACTTTTTTCATAAAGTAAATTGGGTCTTCTTTCCCTTACCAACTTTATCAGATGAACATCCTTGAGACTTCGTCTTCTTCTTCCTTGATGAATTTGGGAATTCAACTAGGTACCAATTATTAATTATGATTTTCGATAGTTGGTTTGGAATAATCACAATATGTTCAACTTGATCTCTCATCATCTCTGTCATATTAATAGGGAAATCGTCACATTTCCTATCACATTGGTTGTTGGGACATGTTGTTCTATTTCCCGCCATTAACTAAGAAAAGAAAGTATAATTTGGGGCTTAAATACTTAGCTAATAATCATGAAAAGGAAACTTTAAGCATAGAAGGATAAAATTGTAGAAGAAAAGTATATCCTAACTTGTGATCCCCTAGGTTCCAAACTAGGTTATCCATGATCATATATTCTTATGTGAATCTTTATTTTATTTTATCTTTGTTCCTTTAATAATGGTTCATACTAAGCTTATGAATTTACCAAATCATATCCCCCAGGAGTGTCGTAACCAAGAGTGAAGCAAGGCCCATTGTTGTGTACCATTTCCCGTTCGAGTCTAGCTCAAAGCGGTGTTTTCGAGTTTTACCTCTATGTACATCTGTGCCAGAGCCGCCTCTACCTACTCGTATCCATACATGGATGCATTTTCTTGGCAACCCCTTACTCAATACTCACCAAAATACCAGGAAGATTTCCTATATTTAAACTTTTCTATAGGGTTATTCCTAAAGTTTTCATATCCTAATTTCCACAAATAACTAAACCATTCTTTGATACCAACTATAACATCCCACCTTTTTATCACATAAACTTTCATTACATTTTACAAAACTGAGGATCTTTAAGGTTTAGTGTCTTGGAAACCAGGAACTTAAAACATGAAAACATATAACATTCTTCATAAACACTTGAAAGGCTTCTCATTATGTTCATCCTAGGTTTATTACTGTATCTCATAACCTGGGGACATACATCAAAATAAAGGGTGAGTAGAAGGCCCGGTAAGGGAAACAAGGGGAAACATTTAACATGTGAACTTGAGATACATCAATAAAGTCATGAAAAAGAACTTTAAGGCATGAGAAAGAAATAATTAGGCATATCATAATAAAAATAACGTATTTCATAACTTGAAGATGTGTCTACAACATTTAACTTAGAAAATCATGAACATATCACCAAGGTCCATCCCCAAGGTGTCATTTGAAAATTACCAAGGTTATTCACCAAGGTATCGTTAAAATTGTAATCTCTAGTGGTTACATCATTACCCAATGCATTGGAGTGCTATCAGGGAACACCCTTAAATTTGTATTTATCATCATGTGATCCACATATATCATCATCAAAATTTCATAAATAACCCATATAGCATAAAATAAACGGGTTTCATTTCATAATCATAACATTTTAAAAACTGCTTTTAAGACATGATCTTTATGTCACTTTAAACCCACGTAAAAAGGAAAGAGGGTATCATGTATGTAAATCCCAGAATTTAAAATAGAACATCTTGATATATATGTGAATACCCCTGTAGAAGAAAGATATTTGATTATTCGCTTAAAAAAATAAAATAATTTGAGAAAAAGAGAGAGACATTTTGAGACGAAAATTCTGCAGCATAAAGGCTATGTTACAGGGTTTTAGAAAACATTGAAAAGAGAGGGGACATGGGTCACCCACTCATAAATGATCCAAGAAAAATAGTATAGGTATAGAATATAAAGGATATAAGTACATGGTAATGAAATTTTAAAGACATACCATATTAAATGAAAAAACATGGAAGGAAGACAAAAATAAGATTTCTCTTACGAAAATTCGGCAGCCTAACAGCGTCACTTAAATCTTCAAAAAATGAATTGAAGAGATAAAATAGGATATCTAATCATATCAACATAAAAGATAAGTATGATAGATATAGAGATCATACCCCAACATAATAAAAAGGAACTTGAAAGACTTGACATGAAAGTAGAACTTTGAAAAATGAGAAGGGTGAAAGAATCCCTTAAAAATTCGGCAGCCTAACGGCGCCACTTAAACATTCATAAAATGAAATGATGAGAGAAAGAGGGGGTATCTCATCATATGAAAATGAAAAGTACAGTAGTATGAATATAAAATAATATCCCCAACATAAGAACTTGGGTCTTAAAAGAAATGACATAAACGAGAGTACTTGAAAAGAAAGAGAGAGGTAGGATCCCTTACCTTAAAACGTAACTCTTAAAACTCAAAGGTTGGGACCTTGAGGGCCTGGGGGCACCTTGGGAGGACTCTTTGGGAGGTAATGAGACCAGAGATTCATTGGGGGAGAGTTGGGAGTGAAAACTAAAGGAGGAAAGGGTGGGTATTTATAGGGAAAGTGAGGGGACAAGGCATTAATGGCCAAGGGACACCTCATTGGTGGTTTTGGAAAAACCATGGGCTTTCCCATGGTATTGGCCCATGGTTTTAGCCACATGGGACCCCTCGTACAATAATTCTTCCCCTTTAGTCGGCCATCCCTTAAAATATCTCATCACAACATCATGATGCAATTATAATGTCATTAAACACCCATAACTTAAAAACTGTATTTTCACTATTCATCGAAAACTCAACTTTCTCAGAAAAATCCCAAAATTTCACCTCAACCAAATATCGATGCTCTGATTTTGAAAAATGAACTCCATTTTATAAAAATAATTTTCTAAATATTTTTAATTTAATTTTTAAATAAAAACACTATTCACCGAAAATCCATTTTTTCAGAAAAATCCCTAAAAATTACCTTAACATAATATCGATGCTCTGAGTTCAAAAATAAAGTACATTTTATAAAAATAATTTTCTAAATATTTTTAACTTAATTTTTAATTAAAAAACACTATTTACCCGAAAAAACTAATACTTGACTAATAATTTATGAAACCGTTATTTAACCATTTTATTGAATCACGTTACTTAATCAAGGTGCCTAAATTATATTAATACTTTCTTTAAGTGAGATTACTAATCCATTTGGTCACATTACTAATCCTAAGCATAAAATCACTATTCATAATTTACTATTCATCAAAAATTAAGTTGATCTTATTGGACTCTAAATTTCGTACTGAACATAATTGTAGAAGACAATTTTTTGAAAATCATTACACATTTTTAATTATTTAAGGTTTACATAAACATTTTTTAAAATATCCTTTCTCTAAAATTCACCAAAAATATGAATACTATATTTATTCGGACATTTGAAAATTGAGAAACTTCATCATAAGAAGAAATCACAATTTTTATTTAAGTAAAAGGATTACAGAAGGCTGTTATGGTCTCGTTACATAGCCCCTTATAACACCAGCATAGGACCTAAGAGTAAGGTTTTCTAGGGTGATAGAATCTTGGGGAGGCTCGGCCAACATTGCACGAGTAGTAATTTCTATCAGTTTGAACTTATCGTGAAGGCGATTCCGTTCTAGCTTCACACGATGAAGTTCGGCTTGGGTTTCGTCCAGAGAAAAGCCTAGTGGTGCTACCTCCTTCCCAAGTTCCATTAGGTGGGCTTCGATTAGCCTGAGACTACTGGATGAGGCCATCAAATCTTCTTTCTATATTAATTAACCACGATCACTTGTATTTAGAGATAATAATCGAAACATTTAGTTTCCAGCGGTTATATTGACCAACGGTCATATAACAGTCGAAACCCAATGGTCTCATTTTAATTATACTCATGTTATCAAATGAAATAGTTTTATTGAGTATGAAATAAAATAACACA
Source organism: Viscum album (assembly GCA_963277665.1). Lineage (NCBI taxonomy): Eukaryota > Viridiplantae > Streptophyta > Magnoliopsida > Santalales > Viscaceae > Viscum > Viscum album. Next base: position 1,526,275,661 of record OY728120.1, on the reverse strand, counting down.
CAAAATTAGGAAACATGATTTATTCAAAATTTCGGGTCGTTACACTCCAAGTCCATTTGACGGTTTTCAGCATAGATCTTTTTCTGACTTTGAGCAGATTTGATGTGTTTCTGGATGACTTGAACCTTCTCTATCATCTCTTGAACAATATTGGGTCCAACTAGCTTTCTTTCTCCAACTTCATCCCAACAGGTTGGAGTTCTACATCAATTTCCATATAGAGCTTCATATGGAGTCATCTGAATACTTGAGTGGAAGCTATTGTTGTATGAGAACTCAACCAATGGGAGATGCTGATCCCCTCCACCTTTTAATTCTAGAGATCAGAATCTTAGAATATATTTAAGCATTTGAATAGTCCTTTCAGATTGGCCATCAGTTTGGGGGTGATAGGCTGTGCTGAAATTTAATTCAGTGCTCAAAGCATGTTGAAGGCTCTTCCAGAATTTAGATGTGAACCTTGGATCATTGTTAGAGACAATCGAGAGTGGAACTCCATGAAGTCTCACCACTTCCTTCACATATATCTTTGCAAGTTGTTCAAGCGAGAGATCTTCCTGAATAGTGATAAAATGGGCAGTCTTGGTGAGTCGATCAACCACAACCCATATCACATTATTTCCCTTTGACATCTTTGGGAGACCCATGACAAAGTCCATAGTAACATTTTCCCATTTCCACATGGGTATAGGAAATGGTTGCATCATACCTTTGGACTTTTGTCACTTAGCTTTAACTTTCTGACATACCAAGAACCTTGATATATATTCCGCAATCTCCTTCTTCATGTTATCCCACCAGAAGTGTTCTCGGAGATCACGATACATCTTGGTACTCCCAGGATGGATATAGAAAGTTGAGATATGTGCATTTTACAATAGATCCTTCTTTATCCTGGGTGATGAAGGCACACAAAGCCGCATTCCAAACCTAATCCCACCATCATTGTCGATATAGAACTCTGGAAGCTTCCATTCCTTTACTGCATTCACCCTCTTTTGTATCTCCACATCATCCATTTGTGCTTCCTTAATCTTCTCTTGGATGGATGGTTGCACAATCATTTGGGAAAGGTAGGATGTATCCCCTGCCCTTATGATTTCCAAATCCATTCTTTGCATATCCAAGAAGATAGGGTCTTTCTCAATCCACAACATGGATAGAGTAACATGTTCTTTTCTGCTTAGAGCATCATATACCTTGTTCGCCTTTCCAAGATGATAGTGAATAGAGAAATCGTAATCCTTGATTAGCTCTAACTATCTCCTTTGACGCATGTTGAGCTAATTTTGTGTGAATATATACTTTAGGCTCTTGTGGTCGGTGTATATGTCACACTTCTCACCATAAAGGTAGTGCCACCAGATTTTCAAGGAAAAAATCACGACTTCCAACTCTAGATCATGCATCGGGTAGTTATGATCTTGGATATTCAACTACCGTGAGGCTTAGTCTATCACATTGTCATTTTTCATGAGTACACAACCCAAACCTTTCTTTGAAGCATCACTATATATCAAAAAACTTTCTCCACTTTTCGGAAGTGTGAGTACAAGTGCAGTGATCAACCTTCTCTTTAGCTCCTTGAAGCTTCCCTCACATTATTCTGTCCAGACATACTTTAAACCTTTCCTTTTTAACTTAGTTAGCGGGCTTGACAGTCATGAGAAGTTTCTCACAAAACGTCGGTAGTACCCAGCTAATCCAAGAAAACTACGGATTTCTGTGACACTAGAGGGCCTAAGCCATTCCTTAATCACCTTTTTTTTGAAGGATCCACAAAAATTACCTCACTTGTGATCACATGTCCCAATAACATGACTTGATTCATCTGAAAGTCACACTTGCTGAACTTGGCATACAACTTATCCTTTCTCAATGTCGCCAACACAATTCTTAGATGTTCTTCATGTTACTCTTTACTCTTGGAGTATATGAGAATATCATCGATAAACACTACCAAAAATTTCTCGAGGTAATCTCTAAAGACTCTATTCATCAAATCCATGAAGATTTCAGGGGTATTAGTAAGTCCAAAAGGCATCACCAAAAACTCATAGTTCCCATACCTTGTTCGGAAGGCAGTCTTCTGAATATCTTCCTTCTTCACCTTTACCTGATGATATCCAGAATAAAGATCCACCTTTGAGAAGTATTGATCTCCTCTTAACTGGTCGAACAAGTCATAAATCCTTGGGAGAGGATACTTGTTCTTTATGGTGATCTTGTTGAGTTCCCAATAATCAATACACAACTGCATTGTCCCATACTTCTTCTTCACAAAGAGCACTGGTGTACCCCAAGGTGATGCACTAGGGTGTATGAACCCTTTTTCTGGATGCTCTTGCATCTGCTTATTTAACTCCTCTAGTTCGATAGGATCCATCCTATAAGGACACTTCAAGATAGGAGTAGCTCCGGGTATGAGTTCAATTGAGAACTCAACCTCACGATCCAGGGGAATTTCGGGTAACTCTTCAAGAAATACATCGATGTATTCCCTCACGATGGTCATTTCCTCAAGGTTGGAACTTTCCTTCAACTCAAACATTTGGGAGAGGTATGCTTCTTCATAGGGAATCAACACCCACACCATTGAAGGATTTTTCAAAAGAGATTCATGATCTTCCTTGAATTTGTAGAGGAGCATGGGATGGTTTGGAATATGAAAAGATATTTCCTTTTCCTGATAGTTGATATGTGCTCTATATAATGAGAGCCAATCCATTCCTATTATAGCGTCGAATTACACCAAGGGAAGTATTGCGATATTTTCTTGAAGAATCTTCCCACATATGACAACTAGAGAAGAGTCAAACACTTGGGTTGCAATGATTGCACCACTTGGTGTTTTTACAGATATCTCTACTTCAAGGTTTCAGGGCTTTGATTCTATAGTTCTAGCAAACTTGCAAGATATAAAGGAATGCGTAGAACCAGAATCAAATAAGAATTTTTCCTTTCTTGAGTGAATATGAAGTGTACCTTGTACGACTTCATTATCATGATCCACCTCCACAGTAGTGATGGAATAATCCTTCCCTTGTTACTTTGGATTTTGTGGCTACTGACGTTGATTACCCTTGAGAACTCGAGGTTTAGTGAACTGACTTGCATAGTTCCCTAGCTCCCTACAGTTGTAGCATTGAAACATGAGTGGTTCTCTCCTTTATTCTATCACATTCTCCTTCCTTTTCGGGTCTTTTCAACACTCTTGAGAATGGTTTCCTTCTTTCCCACACTTGAAGCACTTCCCCATCCCTTTGAGGAAGTTCTCGTGGTGCAACTTCCCACATTTTTTGCATGTGGGTTGTTGAGTTTTCTTCCCACTTTTGTCATTAGATCCTCTAGTTTGAAACTCCATCTTTCGTTTCTTATCCCCATATCCATGGGACCATTCTCCAAACTCCATCTCCACTTTGAGGTCACATCGAACAACTTATTCATAACTTCCAAAGTCTCAAATTGCAAGAGACTTTCAAAGGTGTGGTTTTAATCCACTAAATAATATATCAATTTTTCTATCATTGTTGATAAAAAAACCCGAAGCATACCTTGCAAGACTTGTGAAATTATCTTCGTAGGTTGTGACAGATTCTACTTATTTTTTCTTGAGCTCTATGAATTCTCTATCCATCTTCATTCAAAGAGTTCTTGGGAAATACTTGTTAAGAAACATTATCTTAAAGTCTTCCCATTCCATCTCTTCAATTTCCTCCCTTGTCTTGGTGTTCTTAATCAAAGCCCACCATGGAACAACTTCTACATCTAGACGATAAATGTCTAGGGTCACCTTCTCCATCTAAGAATAGTGAAGCACATAAAAGATCTTCTCCATGGAGTTGACCCACTATTCCACAACTAGTGGATTGTAGGATCCACTAAACGTCGGTGGCCATTGCCATATAAAACATTCGATAGCCAATTGCTCGCTATTTGGTGAAGGAGGATGTTCCCCATTATTATGGTTATTGTTCATAACCTGAGATAATTGGGTAAGAATCGCCATGAAGTTTTGAACTCCACCTCCCAAATCATTGGGGATGTTGTTCGGGCAATCATTGCATTGGCCCTCACATGAGTTATTGGCCTGATTTCTCCAGGTTCCCACCATTTTATAAAATAGAAAAGGTTAGAAAAAAACATAAGTAAAAAAGTCATGAATAAATTATTAATTTAAACAATTTATACCAAAAACATAACATATGTGATCCCTATGTAAATATTCTTGTGTTAATTTTTGTACTTAGTCTCATGCTAGATGTTTTCTCCAGGGTTCACTAGTCTTAATCCCCAAATTAACTAAACCTTTCCTCTGATACCAGCTATAGTGACCCTGCCTTTTCTTACATTACTATTAAATCATTTTAAAGATAAAAAACATAATAGTATTACACATAGAGGATCCAAATGTTTAGCATCTTGGGCAAACTAGGACCATACATAACAATTACAACATCAAACATAAACATTTATTTAATTTCTTCTTCTCTAGCTTCTTATTGGCACTTGTCCTCTCCTTAGTATATGTGGCCACCTGAGGATATACATCAAAAGGGGTGAGCTAAAAAACCAGTAAGAGGATATATAAGAATAATATAGAATGGGTTTAGCATAATCATAACATGGGAAAAAGATAATGAACAAGAGAGGAAGCATAAATATAAGACTTGAAATGTGGCAATGCATAAAAATGAAACATCATGTATTAGTGGTTAACTACCAAACAAACTTGTGAACCAAGCTAGAATCTTGTTCAAACATCATTTCACATTTACTCACGAGATTAATCAATTTACCCAATGCATTGGAGTTCTGTATAATTCCAGGCGCACTTGTCACATTCAAACATTCATATTACGCTATATAATTTCGGGCGCACCCATCTCATAATAATATTATAATTATCATGCATGCCACATAGAACATAAATCAATGATGAAAATAACTAACCCATGTAAAGGAATGGGTTTTATCTCATAAGAACACATTCATAAACTTTGGGTTCCCAAAAGAAATAGGGAATAACATACATGCTATAAGAACCGTCCACTTTGAGTGAGAAGTAAAAGACGCATTCTTAAAAGAAGAGTTCTTTTGGAAAACATTTTTCCAGTGACAAACATGTATATCCCATAAATGGAAAGAAAATGATGAACAAATTATCTTTAAGGATTACCCATATAAAAAATGGAGTGAAAGAGGGAGAACCCGAAGGATGGAAGTTGGGTTCGAGAATTTTCCCTTACCTTGTATCCAAATGATTCCTTCTCTTTAATGTCCTTTATAATGAAATTATATTAATTAATTAGAAATAAATAACCTCGTGTACATTAATATGGTTAATTTTGGTTTTATTAAGTGATTTTATGTGCCTTTGGATGAGTTATACAGTTTAAAAACATTGTTCAGGAATGTTCATTTTTATGGTTTTGTTGAGTGTTTCACATGTATTCATGAATTGAAGTTTGTGTAGAACATGGGTAAACATCCAGAAAATATATTACATGTTATAAATGATGTTAAATAATTTAAAATGATCTTAATATGAATTACATTTTATACCATGTGGATGAATCATTAGATAGGAATTATTGATGATCGTTTGGGTTAATTTGGGCGGTTTTTCGACCACAATGAACTTGTTTTATTTACTTATCTAGTAATATGTACATAAGTTAGTTCCAGAACTTAAAATAGGACATAATAAATATATAATATTCTGTTTCAACCATAAAAATGGTTCCATGACCAGATCTGTAGGTAGAAATGGAAGAAGAAAACTTGTTGTTCTTGAAGGTGACAAATTAACACCTCACGAACAACGTTCTCCTTAATAAAATAAAAGGAAGAGGGAAAAGGGGTTGGATGATATAATATACCATTTGCATCATAAAATTACATTATATGTATAATACTAGAGTTAAAATACCATTTATATGAAGATAGGTGAGGACAGATCAAGAAATGAACTTGAACTTGAAAGGAAATTAAAGGAGAAGAGGGAGAGAAATTGCCTCTTAAATCCTCCTCTTGAGATTCTCCTTAACGAAGCTAGGATTGATCTTTTGATGAGACCAGTAGATCTTGAACGTGGGATAGGGGATATAGAAGAGGTTTGGGTAGATTTTAGATAATTCTTGGAGCTTGAGAGGTGTGAGGAAATGAGGGTGTGAAGGGTGGTTTTTATAGTGGAGGGGAGAGGGGTTTCCTTAATATAAAATTCATTAGTTTATTAATTTACCCTAAGACAAGGAATAATGAGTCTTGAATGAACAAAAATATTAATTTTATCATGTGATCCCGAACCAAGTGGGATTGATCAGAATAACATCACACATGACTCTATAATTAGCTTATTTAGCTTATTTTGTAAATTATGGTATTTCACTATTCATCAAAAATTCAAGTATCTCTGAAAAATCTCAAAAATTTACCCCAACCATTTTTCAACATGTAGAATCCAAAACTGAAGTCCATTTTTCAAAAATAATTTTCTAAATATTATTACTTTAGTATTTATTTAAAATCATAATTTACTTAAAAAACAATTTTTAAAATTAAAACTGATTTTATAGTGCTTTAAAAAATTATGTAGGGTCTTATAAAATTATATAAAAACTATAAGAAATTGATTTGATAATTAATGAACACATTTTAAGAAAATAATTTTTCTTTTAAATGAATAAATTAATTATAATTAATTATTTATGACTTACAAAATACCAAAACGTTTACTAAGGTCAAATTGTCACTTTCTAAGATGTATAAATTTTATTTAATTATTCATGGGTAAGGTTAATCTTATGTTGGATGATTTACTATTCATAAGGGTCATATTACTATTCATAAGGATATGTTACCATTCATAAGGTTTGGTTACTATTCACCAAAAATTATTTTTTGTTTTATCAAACTCCAAAAATCATCATGAACACAACCGTGTATGTCAGATTTTCAAAATTCCAAACACAAAAGTGAAAAACATAGTTTTAAAGGTCACTTATCACTTAGTAGTTCATTATGTTGTGTTTTCATGTTATTTTATATGTAAGAACCCGGACCTTCTTTTAAGGAATTGTTTTCCTTTTTCTGGAGTTTTTGAGAAATGAGTAGTTTCTGGAAATTTTTGAAGTACATGCCATGTACTTTCTGAGTACACGCTGTGTACTTCATTGTCGCTTGAGGCCGTGTGATGGCCGTGTCATTTACACACACACGACCATATGGGGGTGACATGGAGGCCACCTAAAGCGGAGTATGGAAAATCCTAGTACACGCTGTGTACTCTAAAAGTACACACCCTGTACTTTTTTTTTCACTAAATAAACCGGGGTCACGTCTTAACCCCAGAACAATATTCTTCTACAGATTCTTCAACCGACGGAATCCCGTACGACCACGAATCTACTCCAAGCCCCCGAGCCTCCATCCGTTCTCTGAATCGACTGTCGTCGATTGTGTTAGAATAGCAGCGGTAAGATCTTCCTTCTCCTAGAGCTTTGTTTCCCAATTCCTCCTCTTTCTCAAGTCATCTTAGGTTGATCATTTTGGATATTTTCTTATATCTATGAAATTCCAAGGATATTAAAGCTTCAAGGTTTAAGTATATCAATCTCCTAACTTTGAGGTAGGCGGTTTGTGCCTTTCTGTAGAAAGTCTTTGAGTATTTGTGCAAATTCCACTAATACCCTTGAATAGGGCATTGCGTGTTTCTGGTTTTTCCCTTGTTGTTTTCATACTTTTCTTATATGCTTGAGTAGAGGTTAATGTTTGTGAATAGGGTAATTTACTGTGCTTTGGATGCTTTGCCTATGTATGTTTTCCTGTTTATGACCGTTTGGTCTAGTTTTACCTACTAGGCTGTTTCCAGTTCCATGCCTAGTTATAGGATGGTATTACTATTCTTCCATGCTGATATGATGTAGAATGTTAGCCAAGTAGTTCTTGAGGTTGACATGGGCCGTTACGCGATGCTATACTTTCTGTCTTTACACAGGGCTATGAGAACTTAGTGTAGTATACCATATGAAGAATGGACGTAAGGGCTTCTCTAGAGTTTCTTTTAATACAATGAGAGACCACTGGGGGAATTGACGTTGAGTACTTCCTAAAAGTGTCTGTAGTTCCTCGACGTGGGTCACAGGGGGAATGAGATGTTGAGTGCTTCCCCAGAGTGCCTTTAGTATGATACGAGACTATTGGGGGGAATTGACGGTGAATGCTTCCCCAAAGAGTCTTTTTCTTTAGCTGAACCAGAGGGGTGAGACTGTGTGTTCCTCCCAGAGGGTTTCTAGTACTTGTAGGTTGAACCATAAGGGGTTAGGCTGTGAGAACTACCCAAAGATTACCCATTTATTCTACTTTCTTGAGTGGCTGCTTTCTAGTTTGTAAATTATATGCTAGAACTGTGGATTGTTTGTTGTTAATTACTTCCTACTACTTTTACTGTTTACTATTTACTGCACTTTTACCTGCCATATATTCACTGACTGTTAGGTATAGATCTTTGGGTGGTTGCCTATTGGGACTTTGTCTCACACCCTATTTGGGCCATGCTTTTGGGCCCAAACAGATTACATTGTTGCAGGTATAGATAAGGGAAAGTACCCTTCTACTTCAGGTTCTTGATTGCATTGGAGCTGGAGAGCATGGGACCAAGCCGAGGCTTGCGATGCTGAGGAGTTGCTTAACTATTGTTTTTCTTTTGTACTTTGGTTTAGTACTGTATTCAGCATTGTGACTTGTTTGGCTATTTTCCTAGACATATGTGTATCATGAATCATTTACATATATTTCTACTCCAGTTGTTTATTTATCAGTCTTCCGCTGTTACTGTTGTTTGGTATTTATTGCTTCTGCTATTGTATGTATTTGTGTACTTATGTTGTGTACTCTTCCAATGAGGGTATAGTTTCCCCACTATCACACCCAAGGCCCTCGCTGCTAGTCAGCAACCTCTAGCGTTCGGAGAATTGCGCTTGAGGCTATGTGACCAATCGGGTATGGGCACCTCTGGGTGGATTCCAGAACCGGGATGTTACAAAGTGGTATCAGAGGAATTTATTTTCTCTTGACTTACTGTTTGGAGCCTATAGCTAGGGAATGGAGGAATAGGTACTTGGTAATAAGTTGTGCCTGGGAGTAGCTAACCCGTGTACAGGGAAAATCCATACTACCTCGTTTATTGTAATTTTACTAGTTTTCAATTTTATAGTTGATTTTATTTCACCATTGGGTGATTCACATGCTTTGTGATGTTACCATTATTGTTATTGCGGTATTATTTCTATCGCAAACGGATGAGATGAGGGCGTGCCATCTCATGCATAATATAGGAACTTACTAGGATTCACATGTCAAGTATTCTTCCCATGTCATCTAGGATGCATTAGCAATTGCATGATGTTGTGATAGATGTTGTGTAGAATATGCATGCTGTTGTGAAAGATGCTTGATAAAAATATCTACTTCTTGTTGGATATTTGATTGAGTAAGGTTTTACCTGAATGAATGCCAAATTTTGTTTATTGAGATGTTATAGGCCCTCATGGACTGGAATTTGGTGGATCATTGACCTGTTTACCTTTTTGTGACTTGTTAAAGATGCCAAACTTTGATTCGAGGGGAGTATGGGTCTCTATGGATCAGAATTTGGCACCTTAATGCTTGTTTTTCTGTGTTTTATGGGCTCCGGTGCAGTTCTGAGGCTACTGTCTGGAAAAAACCAGAATACACGGCATGTACTTTATGAATACACGCCGTGTAGTCTATAGTCATGTCATTGACCATGTGAGCAAGGACACGAGGTTGTGAAAAACCTTGTTGGAACACGCCATGTACTTGTTTAGCACGCCGTGTAGTGTGAAATAGGTACCCCGACCATGTCACAAACAACACGGGTCATGTTATCTCTTCACATACTCATCGTGTCTGAATTGTACATGCCGTGTCGTCTAATATAGGTACTCGGCCGTGTCACGAACAACATGGGTCAGTGTTACCCTTTCTCTTACACGCCGTGTCCGCCTGGAACATGCCGTGTAGTGTGACCTGGGTACACATGCTGTGTCACTAACAACACGGGCCAGGTGAAGCCAGCTAAGTACACACCGTGTATACCTTGAACACGCAGTGTAGTGTTGTCTTAGGAGAGCCGTGTGGCTTAACCGTGTAGAAGGACTTGGGCATGGAAGAGAATTCAAGTACATGTCATGTATTCGGACAACACGCCATGTATTTGGGGTGTTACAAGAATAGTTTAGGTAGAAGTACACGCCCATGTAAATGACTTAAGGAAACATGCCGTGTAGTCTTTATACATGCCGTGTAGTCATGTTTTGTAATTTTGAATGCTTCTTCCCCTGTTCCCTTCTTACGCTCCTAGTTTTCAGTCCCTGGTAATGTGATCTAAAGTGTGATTTTGACCTTGCAGAGTCATGGCACCGAGACGTACTCCAGTTGCATGCCAGTTGCTAGCCAGTGATCAGACACCAGATATGGTTGATTAGGGACTTCCCACAGATCCTCCTGTTGTGCCGGCCTTGGCACCAGCAGTGATACTGGCTACAGGCTCCGATGTGCAGTTTAGGGAAGGTTTTATGAGGATGATGCAGACCTTCCAGGGAGCTCTGCCTTCTGCCACGTCTATGGCCTACTTGACGCGGGTATTCCAGCAGCAGCATTCTCCCACCTTCAAAGAAGAAGAAGGAACTCATGCAGCAGAGTCATGGCTAAAATCCATGATGAATATCTTTAAGCATCTGGAGACGCCTCCAGAGAGGTGGGTCAAGCTCACTATGTACATGCTATGAGACTCTTCCAAAAGGTTGTGGGACGTGATCTTACAGGCAGGTCATCAGCAGGTTATGGCATGGGAGGATTTTCAGTGCATATTTTATGACTACTTCTATCCGGAGACCCTGAGGGCCGACTGAGCCTGGGAGTTCATGAGCCTGGAGCAGGGTACTCTTTCTGTCATGGAGTATTCCTCTCGTTTTACCGAGCTTCAGCATTTCACACCCCTCTAAAGTGCAGATGGGTTGTCCTTGGAAAGGAAGTTTGATGATGGCCTCAGACGAGAGATCCGCTCATAGGTGAATATCTTCAGGTTGACTTCCATTAATTCCATAGTCAACTAGGCACTGATTGCAGAGAGCAATCTGAGAGATTCCAGAGTTGAGAGCCAGGGAAGTTCCACTTCCAGGGTTAGTGCTTCACTAGCTGACAGCAAGATGCACCGTAGAGAGTCTATGCGTGGTGATCTGAGGCAGTGAGACACATCTTCAGGTAGCCAGGTGGTATGCTACCAGTGTAGAAGGGATGGTCATACGAGGCCACAATGCCATAGAGACCCAGTGGAGTGCCGATATTGTGGTAAGATGGGTCAGCTTTAGTGCTTCTATCAGGTTTTCTCACCAGCAGCTGGTGACAGGGGTTATTCCATGACTCCTTGTTCAGGAGCAGTGCCACCAGTTTCTCACCAGTCTGGGAACTGGAGTTCTTCCGGCCATTTAGGCCAAGGTGGAGGTCATGGACAAGGTGGTCAGTCACCGGTCTATCAGCGAAAGAAGGGCGGATCAGCTCAAAGCAGTTAGGCAGGGCCACAAGGCCGTGGTATAGGTCAGGCTTTTTCAGTGGAACATACCCAGCTGGAGTAGGATCCCAGACCATTTACAGTTTGAGGTACGATATTAGTAGCCTGAGTTTTATCTTCTTCTCTATTCAATATAGGGTCTTCCCATAACTTTATCTCTGTTTCTGTTGTGGAGAGCCTTGGGCTCTGTATCTTTTCCTCTACTGATATCTTGACTCTAGACACACCGTTGGGGGCTAGGATGGATAATGTACATCAGTGCAGGGAGTTCCCTCTAGAGGTTGCGGGGTGTCACTTCTTATGGAACCTCTATGTCCTAAAGATGACAGTCTATGATGTCATCCTTGGGATGGACTGGTTGGTTCCCTTCCAGGCAGTCGTCGACTGTTATCATCGCAGGGTGAGTTTCATATCACCAGAGGGTGGATCTTTTCTTCATCGGGGTGAGTGGGATGTCTAGGCGAGTCGAGCAGGACCCGAGCATCATGTACTAGGAGGAGTTACATACCATATTTCTAGTCTATATCTGGATGAAAAGGGGACTTCACAGTTAGACTTTCCTCCAGTGGTGGATCGTTTCAGATATGTCTTTCCAGAGGACTTTTCGGGTTTGCCTCTAGAGCGTGAGGTAGACTTCTCGATTGAGCTTGTGCCAGGAGAAGCATCGGTGTCCATTCCTCCTTATAGGATGGCGACACTTGAGATACAGGAGCTCAAGAAATAGTTGGAGGAGTTACGGATGAAGGGTTTCATCCGACCTAGTAATTCTCCTTGGGGTTTTCCTATCCTGTTTGCGAAGAAGGCAGACGGTACCCTCAGGCTATGTGTGGACTATCAGAAGTTGAACCAGTTGACGTTCAAGAACTGATATCCCTTGCCGAGGATTGACGATCAATTCAATAAGCTTCGAGGAGAACGAGTGTTCTCGAAGATTGAATTGAGATCTGATTATCATCAGTTGCACGTTAGACCATCAGATATACCTCTTACAGCCTTCATGAGCAGGTATGGTCTATACGAGTATATGGTTATGCTGTTCGGCCTCATGAACACGCCTGTAGTTTTCATGGCACTGATGAACCGAGTATTCCATCCATACTTAGACTCTTTCGTGGTGGTCTTCATGGACGATATCTTGGTGTACTCTCACACTCGACACGACCATGCCATACATCTTGAGATCGTTCTGCGTACACTGAGAAAGCATGAGTTATATGATAATCTATCGAAATGACACTTTTAGATGGATCATATTCACTTTTTGGGTCACGTTATCTCAGAGACAAAAGTATAAGTAGACCCAGAGAAAGTGAGAGAATTAGTTTCCTAGGAGCAGCCAAAGAACGTCTTTGAAGTGCAGAGTTTTCTAGGGCTGGATGGATACTACATACACTTCATATAGGACTTTTCACGCTTAGCATCACTGTCGACAGGTCTAACCAAGAAAGGGGGGAAGTTCTTATGGTCAGATTTTTGTGAGTCAACCTTTTAGGAGTTGAAAGGGAGGTTGAATTCATCACCAATACTAGTCTTTCCAGAGCCAGACGAAAGCTACACTGTATACTGCGATACTTCAGGTATCGGGCTGGGAGTTGTGCTTATGTAGGGAGATGGAGTCATTGCGTACAGGTCTCAGCAGTTGAGGCCACATGAGAGGAACTACCCAACGCATGATCTCGAGCTGGCGGCAGTTGTTCATGCCTTACGCTGTTGGAGACATTATCTTCTAGGAGAGTACTTTGTGGTTTTCACTGAACACAAGAGTCTCAAGTACATATTCACCTAGTGTGATCTGAATCTGAGACAGCATAGGTGGGTTGATTATATTTAGTCTTTTGACTTTGATCTTACCTATATGTCGGGAAAGGGAAACGCAGTGGCTGATGCGTTGAGCAAGAGGACTCAGATACAGGCAGTTCAGGAGGCCAGTAGTGATTGGAAACTTATGGATCTGTTCTCTAATATGCATTTGGAGGTGCATGACAGACAGGGGAATATATTCCTATATTTTTTAGCTGTTACCTCTACACTTCTTGATCGGTTACGAATGAGGCAGTTATCGAATTCTAAAGGCCTAGTCCTATGGGAAAGTGTGTTAGGAGAGGACCTTATTCCTGGATGGACAGTAGGCGAGGATGAGATCTTGCATTTACAGGGATGCATATGGGTTCCAGAAGACATACATGAGGAGCTGATGCGGGACTTTCATTCCTCAGTTTGGGCAGTTCATCCTGGCATCACCAAGATGTATCATGATCTACACTACCAGTATTGGTGGCCAGGTATGAAGAGAGATGTTGCTGGTTTTGTCTTGAGGTGTTCCACTTGTTAGTAGGTGAAGGCAGGACATCAGTGACTAATATGTCTTTTATAGTAGTTACCCATTCCCTAGTGGATTTTGAATGATGTCACGATGGACTTCATGACCGGGTTGCCGAGATCGCCTCGAGGGAATGACACAGTATGAGTTGTCATTGACAGACTCACAAAGGTTGATCACTTCTTGGCGATCAAGGATACCTTCAGTGTTGATGATATGGGACAATTTTACATCTGAGAGATTTTACATCTTCATGGAGTTCCTCACTCCATCATTTCAGACAGGGATGTGCATTTTACTTATCGGTTCTGGAAGGGGTTTCAAATGGCTTTGGGTACACAGGTACTTTTGAGTACAACATACCATCCCCAGATAGATGGCCAGTCCGAGCGTACAATTCGGGTGCTTGAGGATATTCTCCAAGCTTGAATTCTAGACTTTGGAGATTCTTGGTAGAAGCATATAACTCTTGTGGGGTTCGCCTACAACAACAGTTTTCAGGCGACTATTTAGCTGGCACCTTACGAGGCTCTGTACGGTAGGCCATGCTGATCACCTTTGTACTAGTTGGAGGTGGGAGAAGCAACTTTGCTGGGACCTCGTCTTGTTCAGGAGACCTCGGACCAAATAGAGTTGATTTGGAAGAGGATGACTATAGCATAGTCTCGACAGAAGTCTTATGCTGATCAGCGGAGACAACCTCTAGAGTTCGAGGCCGGGGATCAGGTTTTCCTATGTGTTGCACTGAGGTTGGGACACAAGAGGATTCAGAAACAGGGTAAGCTTTCACCATGGTACGTTGGGCTCTTTGAGGTGTTGGAGAGAGTTGGGCCGGTTGCTTATCAGCTGCAGTTACCTCAGAGGTACCGGGATATGCATGACGTCTTCCACGTTTCTCTGCTCCGATGTTACTTTTCAGACCCGTCTCATGTCCTTCAACCTGATGAGGTAGAGCTCGAAGAAGATGCATCATTTGAGGATCATCCCTTCCAGATTTTTGATCGCAGTATGAAGGTTCTCCATGGCCGGTCTGTTCCCCGGGTATGGGTGCTATGGTAGCATGGGCGAGTACATGATGAGACTTGGGAGAGGGAGGCCGATGTACGATCGTAGTGGCCGGAGCTGTTCGGGGTTTCTTCTTCTACGCCTCACTAGGGAAATTCGGGGATGAATTTCTTTAAGGGGGGAGGTTTGTAAGAACCTCGATCTTCTTTTCAGGTATGATTTTCCTTTTTCTGTAGTTTTTGAGAAAATAGGAGTTTTTGGAAATTTTTGAAGTACACGCCATGTACTTTCTGAGTACACGTTGTGTACTTCGTTGCCGCTAGAGGCCGTGTGCTGGTCGTGTCATGGCCACACACACGACCATGTAGGGGTGACATGGAGGCCGCCTAAAGAAAAGTATGGAAAAGCCTAGTATACTCCGTGTACTCTAAAAGTACACGCAGTGTACTTTATTTTTTTCACTAAATAGTCTGGGGTCGCATCTTAACCCCAGAACTGTCTTCTTCTCCAGCTTCTTCGACCGAGGGCATCCCGTATAACCGCAAATCTCCTCCGAGCCCCCGAGCCTCCGAGCCTCCGTCCGTTATCCAAATAGACCTCCGTCGATTGTGTTGGAATCGTAGCGGTAAACTCTTCATTCTCCTAGATCTTCGTTTCCCAATTCCTCCTCTTTCTCAAGTTATCGTGGGTTGAGTGTTTTGGAAATTTTCTTAGATCTACGATGTTCCAAGGAGATTCAAGCTTCGAGGTTCGAGTATATCAATATACCAACATCGAGGTAGGTAGTTTGTGCCTTTCTGTATAAAGTCTTTGAGTATTTGTGCAAATTCCATCAATACCCTTGAACGGGGTATTGTGTGTTTCCTGTTTTTCCCTTGTCGTTTGCCTGATTTTCTTATATGCTTGAGTAGAGGTTAATGTTTGTGAATAGAGTAATTTACTGTTCTTTGGATGCTTTTCCTATGCATGTTTTCCTGTTTATGACCGTTTGGTATAGTTTTACCTGTTAGGACATTGCCAATTCCATGCCTAGTTGTAGGATGATATTACTGTTCTTCAATGCTGATATGCTATAGAATGTTATCCAAGTAGTTCTTGAGGTTCACTTGGGCTGTTACGCGATGCTATACTTGCCGACTTTACACAAGGCTATGAGAACCTAGTCTAGTAGACCATAGGGAGAATGGACGTAAGGGATTCTCTAGAGTGTCTTATAATATGATGCGAGACCACAGGGGGAATTGAAGTTGAGTGCTTCCTCAGAGTGTATGTAGTTTCTCGACGCGGGCCACAGGGGGAATGAGACGTTGAGTGATTCCATAGAGTGCCTTTAGTATGATACGAGACTATAGGGGGAATTGATGGTGAGTGCTTCCCCAGAGAGTCTATTTATTTAGTTGAACCAGAGGGGTGAGACTGTGTGTGCCTCCAAGAGAGTTTCTAGTACTTTTAGGTTGAACCATAGGGGTTAGGATGTGAGAAATACCCAGAGGTTACCTGTTTTTTCTACTTTATTGAGTGGCTGCTTTCTTGTTTGTAAATTATATGCTAGAACTGTGGATTGTTTGCTGTTGAGTACTTCCTGTTACTGTTACTGTTTACTGTTTACTGCACTTTTACCTGCCATATATTCACCGAATGTTAGGCACATATATTTGGGTGGTTGCCTACTGGGACTTTGTCTCACACCCTGTTTGGGCCATGCTTTTGGGCCCAAACAGATTACATTGTTGCAGGTATAGATAAGGGAAAACACCCTTCTACTTCATGTTCTTGATTGCACTAGAGCTGGAGAGAATGAGACCAAGCAGAGGCTTGCGATGCTGAGGAGTTTCTCATCTGTTGTTTTTCTTTTGTACCTTGGTTTAGTACTGTATTCATAATTGTGACTTGTTTGGTTGTTTTCCTAGACATATGTGTATCATGCATCATTTACATATATTTCTTCTATGGTTGTTTATTTATTAGTCTTCCACTATTACTGTTGTTTGGTATTTATTGCTTCCACTATTTTATGTATTGGTGTACTTCTTCTATGTACTCTTCCCATGAGGGCATAGTTTCCCCACTATTACACCTAAGGCCCTCACTGCTAGTCGGCAGCCTCTGGCATTTGGGGAAATGCGCTTGAGGCCATGTGACCAACCGGGTACGGGGCGCCTATGGGTGGCTTCCAGAACCAAGACATTACATTATGACATAATTATAAGAAGGGAATTTCCATTGAAAAACTTTGGGCTGTTACACTGCATCCACTACAGGAGTATCTGATTCCTGTGATTGTCAGATATAGAAAAATAAGTAATTATTATTATGTAATAGAAATTTAAAAGAAATTTTTTTATCATGTCATACTTACACATATTTACCACATTTTTTGTGTGTTTTAATCTATTAGCTTACCTTTATTATTCACATGTACCTC
This sequence comes from Viscum album, assembly GCA_963277665.1. Taxonomy (NCBI): domain Eukaryota; kingdom Viridiplantae; phylum Streptophyta; class Magnoliopsida; order Santalales; family Viscaceae; genus Viscum; species Viscum album. The sequence goes on along the minus strand of OY728120.1, from coordinate 1,526,258,315 downwards.
CTTCCATAGCACATGACGTGGGATGTAAGTGTCTTTGGCTTTAGACTCATCAATATACATATAAATATAGAAAGATAATTATGATTATGTTTCTTGGAACATAACAATATTACTGTAAATTTAAAATACGTACCATTTTATTTCCTAGTAAAGCGTACCCCATTCTTACTTTACGATAGAGGTATGTTGGTTTTGATGCACATTCCTTATTTTCAGTACCGAGTTGTTGTTTCATAAATGAAATATTGACAATCAAAGTGATGAATACACGTATCCTCAAACAACGTATTATCAGCCACAATGTACTTGAAACTTATCATCCCTACAATGAACAATAATTTCATCCCATGCTTCTTGGGATATCAGGTGAGTGTAGAAAAGGGGTGGGTGCGAGTTTATTTTACCTTTGGAATATTTCAGGTGACATTTTGTTATAATAGTGTGAAAACCTCAATGAATCCTTCCTAAAATCCTTAGTACACAATTCTTGTATGAATCATCTACTATAAATGTACTCTACAGGGGATTGAAAAGAGTAAGACACTGTTTCATTATTTTATTTTCTAGTAAATTAAATAAATAATATCATAATGTTTCCATAATTTCTTACCAGATCACAACCTTCAGCCCAAACACAACATGGTGCCATGAATCTATGTCAATCGGCACGCATTTCTGAGTAACAATTCCAATGTAACTACTAAACATATCCTTATTGGGATTTAAATTTTGGCCTCATGCATTCCATCCAATATCAAATTTTAAGCCTTTTCTTTTTTCCTTAAGAACTTTGGCTAACACCTTAAAACTACGACGCACCTGTGTTTTCTACGATGTCGGTCCTTCATCACTGACCATTTCATCGATATCAACATCATCAATATGTTCATATGAAATGGTAGCAATGGAATATGCTGATGGTTGTTGGAACTCCATACTAGGAGCTACAAAAGGTTCAGAAACTTGTTGTTTCTCTGCACTGTGAGCAGCAGCAGCAGTAGCTTGATAGACTTGTTCAGCCTCGAGGTAAGGAGTACCAAAACGTGCAGAAGTCATTATCTGTAAAAGTGGTTGAACAATTAATTTAGATTACATAAATTCAGTAATGATAAGATAATAACATGAGATAACAAGATCTATATTACACACAAAATATAACCTGTTTATTGAACTCTCTTTCTTTTTTTCAAAGGCCGAAGGTATTTGAAACCTCTATTGATTATCCAAATCCCTTAATTGTTGTATCCTCTAACATACAAAAAATCATCTACATTGGGACCGCTGCTAAATGATTGTGACGTACCACTGAAAGGATCGCCCTCAATTGAATTTTCATCAGACCCTTCAGTAGTTTTGGATGATAACAGAAAAATCAACCACTTTTGGTTTGTGGGATCTGGAACATAAAATACTTGTACCGTTTGTGATACCATTATAAACTATTCATCTTTATACCCTTCTTTACTAAAATTAACTTTCACAAATCCCAATTCATCTATTTTAATGCCACTATTGTTATCAACCCATTTTCATTGAAAAATCAGCAATTGGAATGTCATATAATCCAACTCCCATATTTTTTTGATAATGGAAAAGTATGACATATTTGCATAAATTGGATTTCTATCCTTAGTACCAAAAACATGCATCGCTTCAGCCACAAGTGTAACTCCACTATTTTTCATGGTACTATCTTCATCATGTTCATTTGTATATAATGTATAACCATTAATTACATAATCATTGTAAGATAATGCATACACACTTGGTCTGACAGCTAGCCATCAAAGTTGTTCTAAAATTGAATTCGTATTTTCATATAAATCCTTAAAAATATGGTCCCAAAACCATCCTATAAACTAGTGATTATGTGTATTTGATATCCATTTTTCATACCTTGATGGATTCAACTGCCTAAAAATTTCTTTGTGGGTTTCAATATATGGAGCAACCTTCAAACTATTATACAAAACATAAAGGTGGGTCTGCTCCTGATCTATAATATTGATTGTCACAACATCTCTTCTAGAAATTCCTTCACCCTCAATGCATCCAGTGTGACGAGATTTCAAGAGTCCAATGATTTCTACATCAAATAGGTATTCGGTATAGAATTCAATAGCTTCCTCAACAATATATCAATCCATAATAAAAATCTCTATCTGACTTCAATCTTTGACATACCCTTTCAAAATCGTCATATACCGTTCAACGAGGTACATCTATCTATAGTGAACAGGACCACAAAGTTGAATCTCTCTCACCAAGTGAACCATAAAATGAACCATCAAATCAAAGAATGATGGTGGGAAGAACATTTCTAATTCACATAATATGATGAAAATTTCTCTTTCCATAGCTGGAAATTTCACTGGGTCTAAAACTTTACTACATATAGATTTGAAAAATAAATGAAGTTTGGTTAATGTATGATGAAAATTCTTCGAAAAAATGCAACATAAAACTATAGGAATTAAATTTTTCATTAAAACATGGTAGTCATGTGGTTTAAAAACTTTTAACTTCAAATAATTCATTGACACAATGTTCTTGATATTTGATGAATACCCATATGGAACCTTTACATCATTGAAGAAGTTGCAAAACTGATATCTCTCCTCCCTGGAAAGAGTATAAAAAGATAGAGGAAGAAACATTTGATTTTCACCCTTTACGGGAGCCAACTCTTCTCGTATTCCCATGTCAAACATGTCCAAACTTTCCTTAATTCCATCCTTTTTTTCTATGGGCATTTAACAACATTCTGATAACACTTTCCACATGCATCACATCAAGAAAATGTCTGACGTACAGACAATTCCAGTATGGTAATTCAAAAAAAAAATGATCTATTTTTCCAATCGATTTTTGTAAGGTTTTTCGAAAATGGTTTACAAAAAATAGTGTTCACATATTTTACTTTCTCAAACATCTGATCACCTATTAGTGGAGATGGTGTTGTGCATTATTATGAACTTCCATTGAATGATGTCGTTCAAGATCGATACTTATGTCAACAGGGTAGAAATATACGATGTCCTAGAAACCTAGATTTCAATGAATGTTTCAACCTAATTGATTCTATATCTTCTTCGCACATGGGACCCCCTTGAGATCATTTAATGATATAGCCTAAAAAATCTCCAGAATCAGGGAAATCATTTATCATTCTATACAACATCGCTCTCAATGTGAAGTATTCACTTTTATAAGTATCATACAACATAACACCTGGATCCCACAATAACTTCAAATCCTTGATCAAAGGAGCCAAATAAACATCAATATCATTACCTGGTTGTTTTGTTCATGATATAATCATAGATAACATGATGAATTTCTGTTTCATGCATAACTAGGGTGGAAAGTTATAATTTACCAACATAACAGGCCATGTACCGTGAGTGTTGGTTTGAAAACCAAAAGGATTCAATCCATCTACAGATAATACAAGACAAAGGTTTCTTGGCACATTTCTAAATTCTGGATACTCATGCTCAATTATCTTCCATTGAGGAGAGTCATCTGGGTGACATAATTTCCCATCTTTATTTCTTTTATCTACATGTCACGACAATTGTCTTGCAGTTTCTTCACTTCTATATAGACGCCTAAACCTTGGAATGATTGGAAAGTACGAAACAACTTTCGTAGGATTGTATTCATCTTTCTTGTATCAAGAAGCACCACACTTTGGGCATTCTGTAAGTGATTTGTTCTCCTTGTGAAATAATATATAGTCTTTTGGGCAGGCATGTTGTTGACGCCAAAATTAGGGAAAAGCAAGAACAAAGGGAAATCATTAGGGGATGCCTCATGAAGACCACTCATAGAAACCCCGTGGCCCCACGGCTGGCGTAGAGCTCCCCCTTTGCGAGCCCACTGCAAAGCAAGGAGGCAAGATGCTCCGCGAACCAATTTGACATTCACGACCCACCACAAAGTAAGGAGGCAGGATGCTCCATGAACCCCTTTGACGTTAGTGAACCTACCGCGGAGCAATCTCCATCTTCATATTGAGATATCTTTGCTTCATGATGCCTCGTGCCTATAAATACCAGGCTCCCCTCGATCCCAAAGGATGGATCCTTTGACCTTTCTTCTTATGAGCTCCCACATCGCAAATAAATCTCTACTATGTGAACCATGAGCTTTTCAAGGTACTTTTTCATCACAAAGTGCCTTCCCCTTCTCATGAATTATGACCCTCTTCAAAGAGGGATTCCCTTCGCAGAGCCCACAGGCCCCCGCGAAAGAAGGAGATCCCCAAGTGGACTTGGGTGTCACAGAGCATTTATTCTTCGTGAAGTACCCTTCATACACATGTGACCAGCATGCTAAGGCGTGGTCATTGTGTTTCATGAAGAACATTTCTTCACAATGTTATTCTTCTCAGGGAACCCTTGCTACACAAAGGTTCACTCCACGAATTCCTTTACACATCACGAAGCACCTTGTATATGCACCTATGCCCTATGCCAAGGGTAGGCGACTTCACTTCGCAAAGAACATCCCTTCACGAAGCCCCTCCACTTCATGGAGAACCAGAGCTTCACAAGGCTTCTGCCTATGAAGCCCTTTGCTCTGCAATTCCTTTTCCTGTGTAGCCCTTCAGGTTTGTATGAAGAAATTTCAAGATCCCTTGGGTGGTACTTCCCGTTGCGTTGCTTCGTCTCATGCTTCTTCGCATAGGCATGCTAACGACTATTGCTTCTTTGCATAGCCACGCTAACGTGGACCCCCCCAATGGATCACTCCATAACACTCCTAAACCACGATATTTTCGATGTTGTCCTTCCCTCAAGGGTGGGTAGGTATCTGTTATGTAAGTCCTAGGGGTGCAGAGAAAACCCACATCGTCTGAGCTGCAGGATGTTAAACTGCCAAGCACCATCATCCTCAGCAGATGACGTTAAACTATGGCCTCACCCCATGCCTCGCATGCGAGGTACCCCGTCTTAGACATTATCTACACCCACTGGTCTCCACAAGAGTGAGATCATTCCTCACATGGAATGAGACCCTCTTTGTTGGAGTGGATTTGGTCTACAACGACAGGGAAACCACCTTGGTTTAAGCCCCTAGCTTTTCTTGCAGGAGGCATCACCCCTAATCCTCCTATATTCTTTATTTCCAAAGGCCAGAGGAGAGATGGGCACCGAGACCTTCATTATCCTATCTTTCTCTCCTTGGGCTTTGTCTCCATCTAGGCCTCCATCCTGGAGTAAGTACCAATCTCCATCACCTTGGGATGTTAACCACGCGTAAACCCCTGTTTCCTCTTTGGGATGCTAGCCACATGTAAGCCCCACTCCACTTCCCATGGACACACCTTCCATGATGTAATCGTTATGCCTTTACTACCTCTTGTTTCTCACACCGAGCATGACTCACATGGTCTTATAATAAGCATCGACCATGACATCCTCTCTGGGCAACCTAGAGTGTAAACCCCACGACCTCCTCCCGAACTATGTGGTCTTTGATCCTTACCATGGCAAGGTATGTAGGAAGCCTCCCTGAGGTTCAAGAAAACCATCAATTTGTCCCAACCATATTCACATCAGCTCACCAAAACACACATCCTGAACTATGCGTCTTTGATCCTTGCCAAGGCAAGGTACGTAGGAAGCCTCCTTGAGGTTCAAGCCCACCAACCATTGGTCCTGACTGTCTTCATGATAGCTCACCAAAACCCATCCTGAACTACGTGGTCTTTGATCCTATCCAAGGAAAGGTACATAGGAAGCCTCCCTACAGTTAAATCCCACCATCCATTGGTTCTAACCCCCTTCATGTCGAACCACCTTCGTCCCGCGTGACGTTAAACTACATGCCCCCTTTTCGTCCTGTATGACGTTAAACTGCATCCACCATCCTGAAATATGTGGTCTTTGATCCTCATCTCCTAGAAAAGGTACATAGGAAGCCTCTATGAGGTTTAACCCCATCTAGCGGTAAGCCATTGTGACACCATCTAGTGATAACCCATTGTGACCCCATCCAGCGGTAAGCCGTTGTGACCCCATCCAGCGGTAAGCCGCTGTGACCCCTTCCAGCAGTAAGCCGTTGTGACCCCATCTAGTGGTAATCCATTGTGACCCCATCCAGTAGTAAGCCATTGTAACCCCATCCAGTGGTAAGTTGTTGTAAACCATATCCAATGGTAAGCCGTTGTGACCCCATCCAACGATAAGTCGTTGTGCCCCCATTCAGTGGTAAGCCGTTGTCAACCCCAATCGAAGATAAGCTGTTAAAGTTCCCAATCGATAGTAAGTCATTGTTAGATGAACTACACCGACTTTGATTCCCTATCATGGGGATACGTAGGAAGCCTCCCTGAGGTTCAATCCCATTTCTCATGTCTCATCCTGATCTCTCCCTCGAGCCTATGTGTTTCGATAAGGTCATTCCCCAACCTGGAGGTTCCACTTCCTCTAGGTCCCATCCATGGGTCCATTCTCATGGGTCGCCTCCTTAGGTTTTTCATCATCCTACCGAACTATGCAGAATTTGATTCTTTGGCATAGGGATATGTAGGAAGTCTCTTCAAGGATCAAGTCCAACATCACCGTCATCCTCACGACGATTCCATCCCATTTTATCTCCACTTCATTTAACTCTCCATCATCCATCCAAATCCTTTCTCGGGCCACCAAATCCTGGTGAGATCATGCCAGTTCATCTCCTAGAATCAGTGATCCCTCCAAGGTTTGAACCCATCTGATCCACTCTAGTCAGTGTTCTGATCAGTCCGATCCATCTCCGCTAGATGTTAAACTTGTGGCATACCCTGTGTTAAACATAGGAATCTAAGGAAAACCTCAGATACATGCCTATGGCATAGAATTCCCCACATTCGACATGGGGTGCCTCAGGCTTCCGCACCCTCGATAATCCCTAAATAAGGGGAAGAAACTTAGATGCACCAATGTTCCAGAGTCCAGACACACTAGTGATGTCCAACGTGACTACTCCCCCGACCGAAGGTTGCTGCCCTGATAGGACCCCTTGGAATGTCCCAACAGAAGTAGTGTAATGAATTGGTTTCCATGAAGATATGGCACTGGGAAGAGTTTCACGAACAACATCTTAAGTCTATGAGGGAGACCCAGACTAAATGATGAGTTACAAGGAGGAATCCATGGAAGGAAGAACCAACATCCCATCATCCCGTTTTGACCAAGGAGCAAACGTCCCTGAACAAGGAACGAATGAAGCCCTCCTTTGGAAAGTGGGAATGCAGGGCAATAAACAACACATTCATCTATGAACAGATGGATGTGCACGCCCCGGAGAAAGCATCGGAAACCGAAATAGTGAACCCGGCGTGAATAACTTCTTCCCAATGTGGAGATTAGTAGCGTTCAAGGCATTAGTAGATCAGCGTGTCATTGGATTTAGTTTTCCGGTGCTAGGTCCTACCAAGAAAATAGTAGGCCTAGCGTGAAACCCGCCATAAGTTAGGGCAGTCAAAATGTTGGACATCCCGATCTACGACATTGTCAGTGTGGATCCATCTTACCAGCCATGGAAGACGGAATGACGTTGGGGCATTGGTCATCGATTCCTTTCCTTTCAGCACTAATGGGTTAATCTCCCTGATTTTAGGAATCAGGCTACTGTAGGAATTTGATCACTACCCATCCACCGACGTAGGGGTTGGGGCAGTTCCAACATGATAGTCTCGTATAGATCCACCTCTTTTGCGACAACCACCGCATCTACAAACAACGGGTGCGCACGCCCCATCTCCCCATCTGAATTCACTCAGTGTAGGGTGATAAACAACCTCGTATGTTGGTATGAGGAGGAGGGGATTATCCAGACTCAGGATATGGCCTTCCAGGATATAGAGGCGTCTATGCCCCGTCACCACCTCCACCCCCAAGGGCCTCGTAGGGAACCACTGCTCCCCACTTCAACGTACAATCGTTTCAGGAGCCTCTCCCCAGAACGCATCGATAACTCTCTCCCCTACTCCGAAGAGGTAGGGAATGTATAGACCAGCCCAGTTGGGATCCTATTTCAGGGCCCCCCAAGGAGTGCTCCCACTAGGTTGTTCCAGCACCTCCATCTGATCCCATGAGTTGAGGAGTAGGTGATCCATGTGCCTGCACCGTTGGCCCCGGTCTGGTTGATTCGACGCTAGCGTCAGACACAGGCTGAGGAGGACGCCCACTAAGGGGCATAAACCTTAGCAACTACTATGGAACATGCCACCGTCGACGTATATCATCATCCCCTTGTGTATTCTAAGTAATGGGACTTATATACCCGGAACAGATCAAGGCCCCAACCACCCCACATGAAGGTTGACTCGACTCTCTCGGCTGCCGGTGCATTTAGTGTCCGTCACTAGTACGAAGGCCCTCCCCGTACCACCACCACAGAGAATGCGGGTCTTCTCTGCTTCCAAGATCGGCATGGAGGTCCGCCTCATGCTACCCTTAGTTTTGATGAGGGACCTCTCCATGATGGTGACACTCAGCACAGAATCCTCTCCCGTGCTCATTACACTGGGTATAGAGTCATTCCTCCTAGCGCAGTCCGCCGGGGTGGAGACGTCTCACACCCGGTCAATCTCTAGCATGGGGGTCCACCCAATACCCTCATAGTAGCCGGAAAAGGCCCCCCTCACCTCAGCAATCAAAGGGGATAAGGCTAGTTTTGCTTCACCAGCACCCAGCACAGAGGTCCTACCTGTGTTCGGCTAGACCAGTACGAGGACCTTCCTCGCACTGATGTTGCTAGGGGAAACAAGCATGGAGGTCCTACCCATGCTTCTATCAGCTCGAGAAGAGGTCCTACCCACTACAGAACTTCCCATAGATGTCCTCCACATGTCCCATTTGATATCTATCCCAGTTCCCCTCGCACCCCATCTTACTCAGGCGGAAGTCCTCTCCACCCCATCACCATTACGACCGAAGGTCCTCCTCATGCCAGAAATCTACCCTACCCTGAAGAACCATCCCAGTCCAGGAGGGTGGGGCATCTCCACCTTAAAAAATGCACTGATAAGATTCATACTGAGATCAAACCGGTTTTCTTCTTAGATTCTAAAGTGAAATATGACTCTGCTATGGAACCCTCACCTAGATCCTCTCTATCAAGGGCTGGGGCAGAAACAAGGTGCATCAGCCTAATACTCCCAGAATTCGAGGTCCATCAGATTCCCACCTCCCTCTGCAAGTATATATAGGAGGATGAAAATTTGGAAAGTCCATATATTACGACCATTAAATCACCACCAACCTCACCAGAAGCACTCTCTACCTTGACTAGAGATCATAGAGAGCTATTTTGGGGACTAATGGAAGACAAGTAGCAATGTGGTCCACCTCTAGTAGTCGTATCCCCTATGCCAGAAACAGTGGTCACCAGCCCGTATTATGACGATGTGGTGGCTAAGTCACTATACTCTTCGGAGGATAGCCTGAGATGCGGCGGTTTGTCAGCTCTCTCATCATATTCTCCACCAACCAGCCTACAGTCCCGACGGTCTGCTTCGGTACCACTACCCGTTCCCCAGTCGCCTCCAGTTTAAGAGTGTGGAAATAAAGGGCTAGACCCCGAATCCGAGCCAAGGAGTTAGTGGGATATCCTCATAGTAGACCACTTCCCTAAGATGTTTTGGCCAGTCACATCGCCAAATTTCTATGCACTGGAATCCCTCACCCAAGAGGATGTCGAGTGTTTCCACCAAACCCTCTGGGCAACTCATTTCCGTCTTCATCATCAGCGAGTGTCTTACCCTAAGATCCAAGCACATTTTGAGGACATTGGAGAACAATACCATATGGTTAATTTGGCCACACTCCCTGTGGCCCAACACCCTGAGTCACCAGGTCACCGTAGGGAACTCTAGAAACTGTGTGTTCAGAGCTTCAGGGTACTCCATAGGATTATCAAAGAGGCATATCCCCACATATATATCCATGATTGGGGGTAGTATGCTACCCTTCTCTTAAATACTATTCGTGACGAACTGATTTTCCAGGCAACATAGAGGATATGCCTCCAGGAAGAGTCATGGTTAATATGGTTAACCTGCCAGAGGGTGAGAACGAGCTAGAGCTTCTTGGAGATGACCTACCCCCAAGGGAGTTTCACACTTCTTAGATCCATCAGGAAGTATTAATCATCAACAGAGGAATATAATGGGTATTCCCGTGCCCACTGAGGCACTAGTCCTCATCCAGAATCCCAACAAGCGCAAGGAACTCCTTGGAGCTATCAAACCCTCCGACCCATCTGGATTAGTGCAGAAGGCGGAAGACGGCCCCGAAAAAGCCACGTTGTGTCAGCAAATCACCAAACACAAGAAGATGGTCGAAAAAATCCTTACTGAACGTGTTGTAGAGTGGCATCCAGACTACGGTGATCCTTGGCCAGGGTAACAAGGGTAGGCACAACTTCCCCTTGGCGAATTGCCTCCAGGTGACCCTGACCATCCCACCCACGCAAACAGGGTTGAGGCTGGACCTTACGGTAATAGGGCGTGATATGTCTTGCCAAATCCTCCTGAACGGCGTGAAAATCCTCGGGACCTAACTCGAATTCCCCTAGCCACCCCACAGGTTGTTCCACCAGCCGATCCATGAGCCACTGGGCCGCCTTATCATGTTAAAGAACCCACCAACGCACTGGTAGTTAGGGATCACCGTCAAGACAAGAACCCCCACCTTGATGATCCAATAACGAAACTCATTTCCCATCTCGAGGCATTAGAAACGAGACAGGTGGTGCTACCGCCCGATGGAAATCCATATTTGGCATGGTTGGATGATATGCCAGCACCCCCAGGTTTCGAAAATCCCACTTTTCCCCCCTTCAATGAGACAAGGGACCTGCCAGAGCACCTGGCCCACTTTATTTCAAGGTGTGACTCAATGTTGGGAACTCCAGTGCAGCAGGAGGTGACCACGCTGTCATGATGTGTCAAATTGATTATGATTTTAAGGTTGATTTATAGTCTAGGGAATACCCTAGGTCATCTCTCAAGGAGCATTGGTGGGTTTAGAGTGTGCATTTTAATAAGAAGTACTTATATAGGGGGTGGTTTTGAAAACAGTTTTAGGATGAAATGACTTAATTAAAGAGTTTAATAGTTGGAAAGAAAAGGTGGTGTATTAATAATTATAAGAGAATAAGATCATTTCAAGTTCACTACACATCTTGGATAGTTCATTGTTCTGAAAATTCAACATGGTTTTGTTTAATTATTTGGTTTAAGGTTGTCAAGATCTTGACTCCCCTCTTGCCTCTTCAAATGATGCTTAAAGAACCACCCCTTGGAACAACAATCTTGTTGCCAAGATTTGGTTATCAAAAATAGAATAATAGGTCTACCAAATCATACTTAAATCTTATGTATGTGTTAGATAAATAGGATTATTGTGTTGTCCAATCGGAACAACCAAATATTCCCACTTGAAATCTCAACCCAATCGGCGTTGAAATAAAAAGAGTTACAATTAATTATATCAAATGAAATGTAATCAGGGGAAATAATGTCAAGAAAAAAATAAGTGAAATATTCAACATAAAAATTATACAAAACCAGTAGAATAACATGTGCTAGAACTCCCTCCCAAGTTTGTGTAGCTCCCTCGAAATAATCATCCACCGTTTAGCTCTCCATCGAGAGGAGGAGGAGGCTCGAGTGGAACTCCCTCTTCATCCTTGATTACCCTATGAGGATAGGGGACTCCATAACTACTTGGATGATGAGAGGAATTCTTTGGTTCTCCAAAATACTAGATATTTTCTTCCTAGAATAACTTGCAAATGAGGAGCCCAATGTTCCATTTTATAGGAAAATGGGAATGTGGTTTTGAGCACACCGAATTCTTAAAACCACTTGTCATAAGTGTTTCGACCTCCAGAAAGACTTATCTCAATTTGGAGAAAATAAAAAAGTTGTATCCCCACATCTTGGATGTCTCGACTGAAAGTTTGGCATAAATTGGACACCTATTTCCCGTGATATGGATAGTTCACAACACACAACTTTTGACATCATTCAGATTCTGTGTTCTGGACAGATCAGGTTGGTTGGGCCACTAGATGGACGAATGAGTCCTGGGTTCCTTCATAAGAAATGTATCCTAATAAAATCTGGACCAGACCACAAAATATCATCCCAATTGGATGCCTATTCTAGTAGAAATGTGTGGATTAATCCACTAGTGTGCTTGGATCCTGCGCAGTTTGGCCCATTTTTATTGGACATCATCACGAGCCATCCAAATCACCTCCTCCTGCAATGGAATCATAAAAACAAGTATCATTTCCCTTTTTAACAGTGATACAAAAATAAATGACTCAAAAATGGAATGAAACCTGTCATTATTTTTATAATTTTCAATATAAAACAAGTTCAGCACAGTGGTGTAAAGGTGAAAATTACACAGTGAATCATGGTATGATCAGGAGGCTGCCAAGCTCCGATGTTTAGTACAAACATTGGAAGGGCCTACATTTGTTTGGTACAACCAGCTCCTCATTAGATTAGTAGTCGTCTAGGAAGACCTCTGTAGGCAATTTCTCTACCAGTTTAGCTCCACTACTTGGAAGACGAGTGTCACAGACCTCTTCAAGTGCAAGCAGAGGCCTGATGAGCGAGTTGTCAACTTTGTCGCCCGATGGAAAGGACTCACGTATTCCCTTGACATGCCACTGACTCAGGATCATCTACTAACAATGTGAATAGGGAATGTCAAGACGGAACTGGTCCCTTATATGATCACCCAAAACTATCCCAGAGGATTCCGAGACTTTTTTGATAAGGCCCAGCGCCTAGAGGAAGCCTTACAACAGGCTAAGAAAGCACATCCATTGCCTCCTGCGATCCCCGCAAGAAGGGGTTCCAGGGCTTAGCCCACTATAGTGGCTCAAATAGAGGCCCCTAGGAAACTAGACTTGTTACCAGTGGATCCGCCTCCACAACCTCACAGAGACCCTCCACCTCAGGTGCAACCACCAACCCAGCAACGCCCACCTCAGAATCGGCAGGTGCCTTCGTGCAATGAACTGGCACTTCCCAGGCAAGATAACCAAGTTCCACCTCCTTGAAAGGATCCTCCAGCTCCTCGTTAGGGTCAAGATCCAAGGCCCCCCTTTCCGGATAGGAGAAAATGGACCTACTCGTTCGACGAGGCACATGTCCCTGGTTACTTACATAGTGTCTTGGAATAAGGGATTCTATATTTTCCTAAGTGAATAAGGCTAGAAGAGGTGAACCTCACTGATCTCCATAATTACTGACCCTATCACCAGATCCTAGGTCACACTCTCAAGAAGTGCTATGTGTTCAAAGACTAGCTCCAAGACTAGGTGGATAACAACATAGTCCAGTTAGGACCAGCTCCAGCACAAGTAGCATGCACCTTCATGAGGCCAAACAACAACAGTGATAGTGAGGGTGAGTGGAATTGGGTTTCCAATCATGGGTCCTAGAAGTATGATGACTGGATGGCTCATAAAATGGTCGCTCGTGCCCATGGTGTCATCCGTGCATGCATGAATCGTCCAGAGCCTTCAGAAGCCGCATCAACTACTTTGTCATCATCGTCTCAGCCGACCTCTTCCCAGAAGATCAAACACCGACGATGCAAGGGAAAACAAATCCCCCCCACCAATGCCATCATCGTTCCATACTCTCTGTGAATTTATTCCCCAGGAGATGGTGATCCATCCCAGAATCCATCCAGTAGTGTATGACTCTTTGAGTGATGGTCAAGGGTACACCTCAATTAACACCGTAGAGCTGGTAAATACACACATGATTCTTGATGATAAGGAGCACCGAACAGATCCTCCCAATGTTCCCAACCATCATCAGCATCGATAGAGCCATGGAAATATGGGATATCAGAGTGCCTCTGTTAGCACTTCCAGCCAGGATATGCATGCTACAGAAACTAGGAAATAGGCTCAGTTCAGAGCTTGGCATACATAGCCTTCTCATCTGGTGGCATCAGGCCCACCTTCACCGTCGTTTGTGTTGCTGGATCAGGCAGATCCATCCTGACCATGTCGTGATCAGCCACACCCTGCTACAGGCCGGTCTTAGTCATCTGACCCTCATCTAGTGGCCACTCCACATGCTTCGACTAGTGAGGAGTGGGATATTCCTAGCACCAGTCAGCAGCCAGTCCAGCCGGCAGGGCCCACCATACCTCTTGTCATAGAGCGACCTCCTGTAAGAATAAGTTCATGCCTGGCATGGAAGTATGATGTTCTTAATCATCTTTCCTGTATTCTAGCAAGGATCTCCATCCTTAAGGCCCTTCTCCCATCATTAGATATGAGTGAGGCCCTCGCTGAGACTTTAAGAAGCCCCATCCAGTTTTTAACGGAGGTAGCAACCGCAAAATCCTTTTATGCTGAGGTGGTCAAGAATTCTGAATGCCAGGACATTATCTCATTCTATAGAGAAGATGAAGGCTCTCCCATATAAGGGAACATTCTCCCACTTTACATCACTGGCCAATTAAATGGCGTGGAGGTTCATCGCTATCTTGTTGACATAGGCTCAAGAATTAACCTAATCCCTACCCGAACACTACGAAAATTGGGATTGTCTGAAGATGATCTGAGTCCCTATGACCTAAGAATCCAAGTTTATGACAACACGAAATAGACACTGGTTGACAAGATCTGCTTGAAGACCTATTTCAGTGGCTTACTTTCCAACACTGAATTTATGGTCATCTCCCAGGACACTGCCTACAATGCATTGATGGGAAGGCCATGGCTCCACCTGCATGCGGAAGTTCCCTCATCATATCACCAGTGCCTCAAGTACACTTTTAATGGTCGAGTGGGTGTACTTTAAGGTGACACATCTCCCTTTTCCTCTTGTGAAGCTCGCTACCTGGATGACGACTACTACAAGAGAAAGGACAATTAGATTCAGACTAATGAGTTCGAGCATGCCGTGGCTGCGACCAACCCGTGGATGGATAAAGATGATCCCTACATATTTCCAATCCACCTATTGGAGGCCACGAACCCGGAAATGGGACAATGATTTTTTGTTTCTGGGATGAGGGGGGAACAAATTCCTAGGCCTAAGAGATTACAGAAGATCACCTCATACTCCTATACAAATCAGGCTCAAGTGATCCCGGAGCCTCCTACTCCCATAAGGTATCGGGATGTCCTCCCCATGGCAATGAAAATACGTCATACTTGCTTGTTCCGCTAGGATGGAATTAACCGGATCAAGATGATGTGCTTCTATTTCTTTTATATCATCAAGTGTGGCCCCTTGGGATGAAGGAAATATGGGATCGGATCGACAACCTTCATCACTATGGTTGCGGCAGCACATGAGTCCTCTGATGCAGTGTCCACTGTTGCTCAGGCTGGTACTAGCCTCCCATCGGGATCTGCTGACTCAGAAGAAATTCCTCCCACTGAGTATCCCTTCTATATAAGTGGAGAAGAGGATTTAGAGGATGCTCCTCCCACCTTTGAAGAGGGCGTCTCTACCACAGTCGACGAGTTGGTACAAGTTAACGTCGATAGAGAGGTAGACCCGAAGCCCACATTGATAAGTGCTGCCATGCCCCTCGAGGAGCAAAATCAGTACATAGACTTCCTTAAACAACACAGTGATTTATTCTCCTATAGTTATGATGAGATTATAGGGCTAGATCCTCAAGTACCCGTCCACCGCCTCGGTCTCTCGGTAAATCACTGAGGGTTCAAGCAGCCTCCCAGGAAGATTCACCCTTCCCACGGTGCCATGGTCGGGGCCAAAGTTGATAAGATCATCAGAGCCAATATTATTAAGGCAAGTACCCCAAATAGCTGGCCAACATTGTGATAGTAAGGAAGAAGAACGCACAGATTAGAGTCCACATCGACTTCTAGGATCTCAACTGTCACTGTCTGAAGGATGATTTTCCCCTTCCTCTGATAGAATTGTTAATCGAAACTAAAACAGGGTTCCAAGCCCTATCCTTCATGGATGGGTACTATAGGTATAACAAGATCTGAATGGCCCCTAAGGATGAGGAGTCTACATCCTTCAGGGCACCACAAGGTACTTTTTGTTACTGAGTCACGCCACTCGGTTTAATGAACGTGAGTGCCACCTATCATAGGGCTATGCTTCACATATTTAAGTCGATCCTCAGAACATTGGTGGAATGCTATGTGGACAATATGGTGGTCAAATATCGCTGGCATCAGGACCATCTCAAAGACCTTGAGGAAGTGTTTGGCTTCCTCTATTCCTATCACCTAAAGATGAACCCATTGAAGTGTGCCTTCAGTGTCACCTATGGAAAGTTTCTCATCTTTATTGTTAGATACAGGGGCATTGAGATCGACCCAGAGAAGATTAAGGCCATTATCCAAATGTCTCCTCTGAGAAATATTCATGAACTTTGAGGCTTCCAAGGACACTTAGCCTACATATGTCGATTCATCATGAATTTGGCCGGAAAGTGTAAGACCTTTTCTTAGCTCATGAAGAAAGACACACTCTATGAGTGGGATGAAGAGTGACAAACTGATTTTAAAGAAATCAAGCAGTATCTGCTCTAGCCTCTGGTCTTAACGCCTCCCATATATGGAAAGCCACTAGTACTTTATGTGACCACCCTGGAGAAATCTCTTGGAACCCTTATTTCCCAGAAGAACAATGAGGGAATGAATAATAGCCTCTACTACCTCAGCCGCATGCTCCTCGATACAGAGACCAGATACTCCCCTATCGAGAAGAGTTTCCTTGTGATCGTATTCACAATATAGAAATTGCGACATTACTTATAGCACCATGAGGTAAAACTAGTGTCATGATTATATCCACTGAAGTACATCCTGAACTGCCCCATGTTGACAGGTCGTCTAGCTCGGTGGGCAGTGATTCTCTAGCAGTTCAACATTAGGTTTGTCCCTCAGAAGGTCATTAAGGGGAAATCGTTGGAGGACTTCCTTGCTGCCCATCCAGCTCCCACAGACCAGTCCCTAGACCTTGATTTTCCTGATGAGGCAATCCTATTGGTAGACCAAGACATCCTGTGCTGGTAGATACACTTTGATGGTGCTTCCTGGAGCCCCACTTGCAGAAGGCTCAATGACCCCAGAATCAATAGAGTAGGCCTGGGTATCATCTTCATTACCCCAACACAAGCCATTCTACCTTATTCATTCCTATTGTCATAAGGATGCACCAAAAATGGGGCATAGTATCAGGCTCTCATCACTGGCCTCAAGCTGAACCTCGAGATTGATGTGCCCCATTTCCATGTGAAAGGGGATTCCGAACTAGTCATCAAGTAGATCAACGGTGACTATGTTGTCAGAAAACCAGAGCTTGTTCTATTGTTGGAATGAACTCTCAAGCTAATGGCCCAGTTCCCATCTCGTCCAAAAGTTACTCATGTTCCCTGATCTCATAATGGTTGAGCTGATGACCAGGCCGACCTTGCTACACCACTCACGGAGCCCGAGCAGGATGATCTGATTATCCACATGGCACATCAGAGATTCATTGATCCTGTCACCCCAGATGACGATGACGACCTGTAGGTGAGCCACCTTACCACTGGAGCCTCCATTTTAGGACCCCCAGGTCCCTTGGATGCAGTGATTTAAGTGACTCTCGACTGGAGAGCCCCCTTTGCCGAGTATCTCCAAAACGGTTACCTCCTAGCTGATCGGGCAGAGCATGAGTGAATCTGACACCACACATTGTCGTTTACCCTCCAGGATGGCCCTAACCATGAGTCAATCCTCTATAAGCGCGAGTTTGATGGGGTTATCCTCTATTAAATTCAAGGAGTCGATATTTCTTAGGTCATGCAAGAGGTTCATGCTGGTTCCTGTAGGGCTCATCACACTGGGCCAAAACTATCCCACCAGATCCATAGATTGGGGTACTTTTGGCCCTCCATGATCCATGACTGCATCATGTTTTCCAAGAGATTCCATGTGTGCCAAATTCATGATAACTTTATGCATTGGCTTCCAGATCCTCTCCACTCCACCAAGTACTCTTGGCCATTTGCGGTATGGAGACTCGATGTTGTGGGATCATATCCACCGATGACAGCTTGCCAGTGCAGGTTCACCCTGACTGCTATGAATTTCTTCTCCAAGTGGGCAGAGGCAGTTCCGCTCAAGGAGGTCAAGGACCATTCCATTGTTGACTCTGTGAGCTCCAATATTATTTACTGATTCATATTCCCTCATGTCGTCCTCAGCGATAATGGTACGAACTTCCGAGTAGTTGAGATGAAGAAATTTTATGCTAAGTACAACATCTGTTCTAACCACACCTCTCGCTATCACGCGCAAGAAAATGGAAAGATTTAAGCATTCAACAAAAAACTCTCTAACATTCTACAAAAAATGGTTGGTTATAATAGGAAGAGTTGGCCGGACATTCTCTCCAATGCCCTCTGGGCTTATCAGATGATGACTCGTAATTCTACCAAGGTGACCCCATATTCCCTAGTGTACGGAACAGAGGCCATACTACCCATCGAGATTCAATTTCCCTCATTGCGCACAAATGTCTATGATCAGAAAGTGCTGGATAAAGTATCCAAAATTTGTCTGGCTGAGTTAGAAGCGCTCGATGAGAACAGGCTTCGTGCCCTGCGCAATCTAGAAAGGCGTAAGAACAAGATAGCTAGATCTTTCAACAAGAAAGTTCACCTCTGCTCCTTCTTGCAAGGAGACTTGGTATTGGCCCTGAGGGAACCAATGATACTCGGCAGGAAACCACCCAATTTGGAACCCAAATGAGAAGGACCATACATCATTCACAAGGTTTACTTCAATAGCGCGTACTCACTAGTTACAATGGATGGTGAGAGTATAACTCCTCCCACAAATTCCAAGTTCCTCAAGAAATACTTTTCCTGAGTCACCATGGTCCTGTACGACCTTAAACTATATGGTCCTACATGACCCCAAACTGTGTCATGGTCCTGCACGACCCTAAACTACAATACGGTCTGACATGACCTTAAACTGTATGGTCCTACATGACCTTAAAACTGTGAGTTGTCCTACAAGACGTTAAAATGCATCTCCAAAACTATGTATAGATTGATTCCCATCCTCATGGGATACGTAAGAACACTCAGACACCTCGTCTTGAGTCCAGCCCCAGTTTCCTCTTTGACTATCCCCTTATGGGCATAGTTTTTTGGAGGATCTCACATGGAATCATGTAGCCTTCTTTGGACCCACCCATGTCAGGGTTACCATGATTGCACCATGTTCCCTTCTTCATTCTTCCAATCCTCTCATGTCCTTACCACATGACGCTAAACTGCATGGCCCTTTCAGAACTACGTGTGGCTTGATTCTCATCCTCATGGAATACGTAGTACCACCCAGACATTTCATCCGTAGGCCTAGCCCCAAACATTGGGACCTCCCATTAGGAAGAAACACCTGGTGTGGTGCAGGATTTTTCCCTCATTCACGTCAAGTTCATCATGACCGTACCATGTATCCCTCTCCCTTGAAGATCTCTATTTCTTCTACTGTCTAACATTATTTGAAATTTCACGGGCGCATTTATGCTCCACACACCCCACCACTTGGGTTCCCATTGTCTTTCACATCCGAAGCCCCCTCGAAAAACAGGGATACTTAGCCTAAGGGCTCTCCCATAGTTTCGGGCCAATGTCCTTGAGGGTTTCAAACAACAAATCAGTACTAGTCCCGCGTTGTGAACATAGTCAGCGGTCAATGCTCATTTGTTGTTCCCATTTCAGGTCACATGATATAGATGTTGTGTTTCAAATCTTGTCAACAACTATCCTCAGTCGTTGTCACCACCCCCATATGTCCCAAATAAGGAGTGTAGTGGTTCATTCTGCCCCACCGTCTCTCTAATCCTCAGTCCACCTCGATCAGGAGTGTAATTCTAGCTGTCAGACCCTTATGTGGTGGGGAGAGCCTAGTCCTGCTCCTTGTTTCCCACACTGATCATTTCTCATGTGGGCTTAGGAGCTATAATGAGGAAATGCCCACATGAGAGGCCATATGGCTACAGTTGGCCAGGGTGCCCAGCCTCAGGTCCTTCAACCCCTTTAGTGGCCCCCTGGCCCATGTTCTCATTTGGGATTGTGCGGTATGGTATGGAATCATGTCCTTATTCATGTTGGGCTATTTTTCCATGCCACACATATCCCCTTGAGACATACCTCCCTTCATTTATCATCCTTCCCATGAGCACAGGCCCTACCATGCTTCGTGAGTCCCATCATTTGGGATTCCATCACCTTCTATATCCAAAAGGGACCCCAAATGTCATGGATGCTTGGCCTAAGGGCTCTCCAACCGTTACGGGCTAATTCCATCAAGGATTATGAGGGAAAAGTTGATAAAAGTCCTGTTTTGTGAATATGGTCAATGTTTGACATTCAATTTCTTTCCCCCCTTCTGGTCACACAAGGGTGGATACT
The DNA here is from genome assembly GCA_963277665.1 of Viscum album. Taxonomy (NCBI): domain Eukaryota; kingdom Viridiplantae; phylum Streptophyta; class Magnoliopsida; order Santalales; family Viscaceae; genus Viscum; species Viscum album. The sequence goes on along the minus strand of OY728120.1, from coordinate 1,526,237,865 downwards.
GTGTTGCAAACCTGGTCAAAAGTTGTCCTATCATTGCTGCTTTGTGGTCTTCCATAGGCATAATGATTTTCCCTCTCTTTCCCATGAATATGACATTAAAATAGGCATATACGTTCAGAGCTCTATGAACCTAAACTAAAATCACCATCGTCCTCACTGCAAGATGTTAAACTGCAAGATGGAAGTGAAATTCTATCTATGACCCAGCCTCAGACCCCTTTTCCTTATTGGGACCCTAGCCCAAGTTCTCACTTAGGGTTTTCCAGTGTGGTGCAAGCTTTTTCCCTCATTCATGTTGGGTTACTTTTTGTGTCGTACACATCCCTGGATGAGATACCTTGCCCTCATATTCACCCTTACCGTCATGACGTTAAACTGCATAGCACCCCTAGAACAATGTATGGATTGATTCCCATCCTCATTGGATATATAGGACCGCCTGAATGTATAGTCTTCGGGTCCAGTCCCATATCTTAGAAACCTCCCTATCATTTTGTCCCCTTGGCATGATTTTTTCCAGAAGAGGGGTATACGGTGTGGTATGGGATTTAGGGTTTATAACAACCATGTTGAATACCTCTATCTCTTGAGTGGCCTTCGGTCCCTTTCCCTGCTCTCATCTCTTTGAGTTGGCTTCCCTTAAGTCGGATCCCTCGGCCTTCTTCGGTGATTCACCAGTTGGTCCATGAGTACTCTGGTATAGAACCTGGGGTGTCAGATTCTACCTAGAAATGCTTTCACCCATTTTTTAGGTTTCTTGTTCCCCTTCATTCAGGATTCCATCATCTTTCACATCCGAAGGGACCCCCAAATGGCATGGATGCTAGGCCTAAGGGTTCTCCTACCATTACGGGCCAACGTCCTCAAGGGTTTCAGACAAAAAATCGACACAAGTCCCATGTTGCGAATATGGTCAGTGGTCGACGCTCATTTGTTGTTTCCATTTCAGGCCACATGATATGGATGCTATGTTTTGAACACAATCAATAGTTATCCTCCATCTTCATTCCACCCCCCTCAATCCTTGAATGTTGGTTACATGATTTACATTATTTTTCCACCCCATCATGTCCAAATGGAATTTCTATACTCCTGGCACTATACCTCAGTGTGCATTTTCACGTTAGGGGGACAAAGCCATAATAAGGCATTATTTGGGGCTCTGTACTGACTTCCCTTTGGCATGAGTTCCAGGTATTGCAAAAACCTCTTCCACCCTTATTTCCCACACCGAGTTTGACTCACGTGGGCTTAGGAATTGGATTGAGGTTTGTGCCGAATTGGAAGGATTCCACCTCTCCCTGGACCGAGCTCTAAGACCTTAAACTAAGATCTCTTCTAGAACTATGTACGAATTGATTCCCATTCCCATGGGATATGTAGGAATGCCTAGACATATCGTCTTTGGGTCCAGCTTGAATTCCACTAATTCATCTCTTCTGTTCTGCCTTCTGGGATATGACCCTTAAAGGACTGCATGGTGTGGTGCATGTGGGCTTGTTCCCTCATTCATGTTGGGTTTTCAATAGTCATACCACATATTCCCCTTTCCAGGATCTAGTACCTCCTACCTCCTATCCCCTGTCCTCCATGACATTAAACTACACCGCTAGAACTATACGTGGAATTCCCATTCTCATGGGATACGCAGGAACGCCCAGGCATCTTGTCTTTGGGTCTAGCCCAACTGAGAGCTAGTCTCTCCTTCCCATATTCTCTAATATTTTTTGACCCCCTCAGCCCGAGGTTTCCTTCTTGGGGTTGCACGCAGTGTGATATGGGATTATGTCCTCATTCACGTCGGGTATACTTTATCACGCCATGCACATTCCCTCTTGAACCTTGCCTCTCCTATATATGTCTGATCCATATTACTTTAAACTATGCTACCTAGTCCCACATGACTTTAAACTGTTACATCCATACTGCATAATGTTAAAATGCATGGCCAGTCTCATCACATGACCCTAAACTGTGACATCGTCGTCCTGGCCGCACGATGAAAAATGGCACTGCACCGTGATATCCCCACTCGAGGGACATCATTTTTGGTATCAATCACACACCATACAATTTGTTAACACCTGCATACGACTTGATTCTTGTGGCTATTCCTGGAATTTCTATCCTAAGTCCATTGCTTCACAAAAAAAACACTCATTCATCCTAAAGGAAAAACAAGATCTATCAAATACCGCTTCTTTTGGTGCAAGGGCCAGACCCACAAAACCTTATTATACCTAGCACTGGTACTTTACCATGCCACCCCAATAACTATGTACGGATTGATTCCCATCCTCATGGGATACGTAGGAATGCCTGTGCACTTTGTCTCAGGCATAACCTAATATTCATTTTTAGTCCCTTGACCTAAAACCTCCCCAAGGAACACATGGTGATCTGGACTCTAATCCTCATTCATGTCGGGTTTCATAATTACCTCACCAAGTATCTCCCACATTCCCTACAATATCTGGTCCAAGTTCTATGACCATAAAATAAGATCACTCTGCATCCTTGCTGTAAGATGTTGAACTGTATGACATATTCTAGAACTACATATGACTTGATTCCAATCCTCATGGGATATGTAGGAATGGCCAGACATATTGTCTCTGGGTCCAGCCCCAGGAATCTAAAATACCGTCCTCTCTCTTTCGGACCCTAGGCCTGATCCATTTTGGGAACATGTGGTGTGGCGAGTACCTCATGGGTTCTCATTCACGTCAGGTTTTGTAATAGCCGCACCATGTGACTCCCATGTCTTTTCCCAACCTAGTCTGAGTTCTTTGACCCTAAAATACAATCTCCCTATGGGAGCTACGCATTGGGTTTGGTTACTTCTCTGCCCTGCACCTAGTCCATTAAATCAAGCCCCCTTAATGGATCATCCTACGACCATTAAACTGAAAGTGTGCAATCTCAGGACCCTTGTCCTTGGAGGTGGACTTGACTCCCTCTATATGATACGTCTTATTATCGTACTCAGATGCGTTGTGGTAGTGCCCAAAGCATGGAATTTTTACAGGGACATTCCCTCATTCCATGTCCAAGCTTTGTGAGCCCATTATTTGGATCTTCATCCTCTTCCACGTCTGAAGGGACCCCCTTTACGGCCTGATCTCATGCCACACTAGCTTACCTACCATCTTGGGCCAATATCCCTGAGGACCTCAGATGACATTTTTGACTGGTCCCATGTTTCGAACATGGTCAGCGGTCGACCCTCATTTGTCTATCCCCATTTCAGGCTAACAAAAAACGAACACTATGTTTCAAATATGGTCAACAGTTATCCCCTATCGTCATGCCACCATCATTGTGGTCCAGATCTTGAGCCTCATTATTCACATATTTCCACTTTCTTATGTTCAAGTGGAATTCCAACATACTTAGCTTTACTCCTCCATGCATCTAGGTGCGTTATATAGGTGGGTCAGCATCATTGGGACGTCATTCACCCAGTGTCCCATTGCCCCTAACATGTTCCTTCCTGTGTCAGGAAAGTCCCATCACTACTTCTTGTTTCCCACATCGAACACGACTCACATGAGATTAGTAGTTCTAGTAGGACGTGTACTGGCGCAACTATGTTGTGCATGACTTATTTCATCTCACATGACATTAAACTAAACCCACAGAACTACGTGCAGCTTGATTCCCATCCTAATGGGGTACATAGGAATGCCTGACCGCTTTGCTCTAGGCCCAGCATAATCTTAACTTTTGGTCCCTTGACTTAAAGAACTTCATCCGAGGATACACGGTGTGGTGCAGACTCCTTATGTCCTCATTCACATCAGGTTTATAGCTACTACACTGTATACTCCATTCCTGGGATTTACCCTTTCACCCTTCGTCCTATTGTATGATGTTAAACTGCACGAGCCCACATGTCCTCAGTGCATGACACTAAACTGCGATTCTACCCTGAACAAGTTCAGGATGCCCCATGTTAATCATGGGATACACCAGATCCCTTGCCAATGAGGTCCTGCTCTAAAGTATGTTTGATCCATGATCATACGGATACACCCACCTAATGTTCCTTCATCATGGTGGCATGATTTCAAGAGTATTGGACTCCATTCGAACAACCCATCACTCCAACTCCACGCTTTGCGTGCCCTTCATTCGGACCCTCGTCCTCTTTCATGTATAAGGGAACCCCCTAACAGTATGGATGCTTGGCCTATGACTCTCCTATTATCCTGGGCCAACATTTTGGAAGACAAATGGATGAAATTTCGAGTCAGACCCTGTGTTTCGAGCATGGTCAGTGGTCGGCCCTCATTTGTTATCCCCATTTCAGGCTAACACAATAGGGATACTATGTTTCAAACACAATCAACAGTTATTCTTCATTGTCACTTCATACTACAGTGCTCCGAATTTTGCTTATCGTGATTCACACATTCCACTCCCCAATGTTCGGATTAATTCCAACGCCCCTGGCATTACCCTACTCATGCACTAGTGCACACTAGGAAAGCGATGATTCAACTATTTTGATGTCTTCATCCTCTATATAGTCCTCTCCCTTTATTTCTAGAAATCTGTATTTGTTGTTCAAAACTCCCGGATTCCCAAAGCTTGGTTTTCACTCTTACATTTGGGTGGAATAATAAGGTGGTCATCCCTTGTTTCTCACACCAGGCCCGACCCACGTGATCTTAGGGATTGATCAATGGATGCTCCACGAATATGATGGGAATGCAATGAACCAATACAAATAACAGAACTCATGCATGCATCTGGCATAAAACAATCAAAGCATGAAAGTACGTTTGAGGGTTTGTAATCATTACAGTACCTGAGGGTCGATCCCCCCATGGACGGGTTAACCCCGTAAAAAGAGCATTGTAGATATTCCACCCTATGGCTTGTGGCATCCAGAATTTGTTGTCACCTATTAAGCTCCCACTCCTCCTCAACAGAGATGGGGAGCAATTCATCAGCCACAATCCAGGCCTACTCTACATCGGTCCAGATGACGATCATTTCTGCAGTGGTTTTCATCATGTGCTCTTCGGCCTCTGCCAGCTAGGCCTTTAATCGCAATATTAGATTTGATTACACATTGAGGGAGGATGAGTGCTCATCCTCCCAGACCTACAGCTGCTGAATCTTGTTTTTAGCCTCCCGGGGCCTCTTGATGTTCACCACTTTCCTCTGATTCCAGCCCACACCGAGGCCACGGTCATACTCCCAAATCTTCTCCACCATAAGATATCGGATGAGCATGTGGGGATGCTGGGCATCCTCTCCCCCAGCACACAGTTCATAGAGCCATAAAAAAAGTCTATCCATCTCATACAACCATTAAACTTGTGGGGTGTCATCAAAAAAGACCTTGATCAACTTCCATGATCGGAAAAAAACTATTTTTCTATCCTATTTATTAGAGGTAGTCTCATCCCAGTCACCTTAGTTGACATGCTCATATCTAGGGAACACCCCCAAGAACTCGTCAGCAGGGTCCACATCTGGTGTTTGATCAGGTATGGTAGGGTCTGGGCTATACGATCAATCCTCATTGTCGGATCCCACCTCAATGATCTCAGGTTCAGCCCCGCTAACAGTCCCACCAGTGATCGGGAGCACCGCTACTTGGTCAGTTTGGATCTCCACCTCCATGATCACCATCATTCCCCTGGGAAAGGCACTGCCAAAAGTCTTGAACAACCTCAACAATGTGGCCCATGCCATCTGAAAAACTGTGCATACCAAGAGGGGCACATATGTCATTAGCCTGTTCAATGAGTGGCAGACATGAATTACGCAAATGAAACTTACAAAGGTCGAACTCTTGGTCTCGTTCCCGATCTGTTGTTGTGGGGACCCTGAGACATGGACCTCCGTATATTATAGGGAAATATGAAAACTTTGACGGAGCCATCTCGGGTGCCCTGACCCCGCTAGGTACACTAATCGCCATAGGAGTGGGTAAAGATCCCTAAGGCCCTACATGTGCATCTACTGTAGGGCGAGAGTGGGTTCGGTGTATGAGGTCCTCCTGTACAATTCAAATATTGGTAAGGAATTAAAAATTACCTAGAAAAAGACCCTGAGAAGGGGATTAGGATGATACCTCAAGGGCCTCTGCGAATTTCTCAAGATCTGAGCCTTGATCACCAACTTCACGCTCCTCCAATGGGCTCCCTCTACCGGCCTCCTCCACCCAGGAGGACTTGTCCGATTCTTCTGGCAGAGGAAAGCACTCTCTCAGTTCGACAGCTAATAACTACAAAGGGGTCATTCGATCCAACGACACCTTCACCCGGTCTGTCATTGGACGCGGGGCACCCCTGGAGTGGAAAATATCTTCCAACTCAGTCAGGCATCGCTCCGCCTCCTCCTGGGATACTACAAAGCCGACCCTGATAGGGAAAATTCCCAGAAAGTCCATCCTGAGATGGTTCAAGTGTTTCCACATCTTAGACAGGCTGAGGAATTTCCTGTTGACATCCCAGATGTCCTAGGCCTCCGGGAAGGCAACATTCTCCGGCATGTCTATATGGTTCAGCCGCTTCCCCAGAGCCTAGGTGGATATTCTATGGAATCCTCTTGATGGCCTCCCCTTTGGATAAATTTGTTCTTCTGGGACCACCAGGTCCGCTGCCATTGCTAGATCCACTGCCACTGCCTCCCCCTCAATCGGTATGGGCCCTACTGCCATGACAACCCCACCATTTCAGGATGTCCTTGCCACCTTCCGACCCCAGCCTTGAGGTTGGGGAGGCACACCATCACCAACCCAAATGGCTAGCTGCTTCAGCATCTCCTCCAGGTAGGCCGCATCCCAGCTTTTGGCATACTCCTTCACCAACCCAAAGATGACCATGGGTGGAGGCAATTCATTCTGCATATTTCCATATTCCCGTGTGAACATGAGCCACATCTACCTCCTCATCCCATGGATGTTCCTCGTGGCGCACCCCTAAATAGACCTGTGGGGTCAGCCGCTGCATACACCGAAACTTCCTGGAGAATCGGTGTGGGGTGTACGACTCATAGAGAGGCTCACAGTCTACTCTTTCCACCAGGAATCCATCTCGAAAGGATAGGAGAGAGGAATGGTGCTCTTTTTTTCCTTGTCCATCATCAGTAAAAGCACCTGTTGGTAGCGAGAACAGATGAAAGTTGAATTCCTCTATCTTCCAGATGCGGTTCAGTACCTCTTGCATAATCAGTTTGACCAGAAATCTCCCCACGACATTCAAGATGGATGGGAGGAAGTTTGATACTAGAGGGGAGAAGGGGTTCAGATTTTCATAGACCCCCCTGATGTGAACTTCTATCCACCCATACAAAAGGTGGAATGGTCCTCATATCCTCCGAGGACTCTTCCCCTCACTGATATGCCACAACATCTTATACAACTTGGAAAGCATCGGGATTCTGAGGTTCACCCACCCTCATGTCGCCAACATGGACACCATGATAAATGTTCTTGGTCGCATGCCCATGTTTGTATCCCTCACCAATAGGATCCAGCTATAGATGAGAGCAGTGATGAATGCCGCCAGCCTAACTACCGGTTACTACTCAGTGCTGACACTGAACCCCCAAGTTTTCCAATGGATGTCATCCAGGAGACACCAGTACGTGTACTTCTTGCCCCATTGATCCCCCTTTGGGAAAGTACGAGGCCTCACTGGAAACTTACCTATTTTCCAGGAAGTTCAGAAACTGTTTGAACCACCGTCTGAAGTGGACGTCTCTCACTACTTCCTTGTCCTCTCCTGGCACCAGCTTCACCAGTGCCAGCGCCAGTGGTGACATTTTCTCTGGATCCTCCCACACACCCATAAGAGGGATGAATTCATCATACATCACCCCCAGTATCAGGACCCCCGAGATCTGGTGCACATCCCATAAACTGATGCCAACCTCCATGTGGTGCAAGTGGAAGGTATTGGTCCTCGATGAACACCTGCTCAACAACTCCGGAATCAGCTGCTTCAGTTGGTTGATATGAAATTGGGAGGCCCAATCCACCTCGTATGAGCACACTCTCCTCATCTCTACCCCGAATTCTTCACATGAGGAACCTACCCAGTAGGCCCAGACCCAGTCATCTGTAAAGTTTCCGCCCTGGCGTAGATCCCACTCATTAGACCATCCCTTCCCCGGGTTCCTCAGGACTGCCTTCAAGATCATCTTGTACAGAGGGGGGGATGTCTTTGACTGCAATTCCTTCCCATCAACATTTTTCAGAGGGTTGTATAGGAAATCAACAATAACAGGTGTGAAGTCCTCCCAGGCATGGCCGTCAGCCACCCCGAACCACTGAAACTGGCACGACGTGCTCCTAAACTAGTAAGCTAGTTCATCCCTACTTGCTTTAGGGATGAAGACATCATCCCTCAGCCCAAATCCATATAGTGGTAGCCTCTTACACAGGGGATAGTTCCTCTAGCTTTCTAACAGCAGCTCCACCAGCAAATTGTTTTCAGAGTGGATCTGTATCAACTCCCCTAGACCCAAGCTATTCTCCATCTCATCCCTTCGGGTAGCGTCTTCAAGGACCCCTGGTAGCCTCCTGGTGAGCCATTCAATTTTGAAGTTTGGGAATTCTTTGGGTTTGGTTCACGAAGCTCTTTCATAGAGCAAGTTCATGGAGCTCGGTCGTGAAGGATGTTTGGGGAGGCCTGCCTCAGTCTTCAGATGCCGTTCGTGGAGCGCACCAATGTGAAGTCAAATACTCGCTGTGTGCCATGAAGCAGAAGTCCTGATTCGCGGAGAGAAATCGCGGAGTACACGGTGCTTCGCGAATCGAGAGCACTAAAAGCCAAAAACGCGGAGAAGAGAAAGGAAAAAATAGAGGTCAACTCCCCTATTTATAGGCGAGGACCCCCGGTGCTTCGTGACACATCCGACCCATGGTGAGCTTCACGGTGCTCCAGCCTGCGTGCGTTGCCCCGCCTCACAATCCCCCTTCACGAGCCACATTCGTGATTGAACGAGGAATTTTGGTGGTTGACCCTCTGACTTTGACCCTCAGTTTCTCCTTGGCTCAAAATCTGATGGGGGGCATTTTGTGACACCAAAATTAGGGAAAAGAAAGAAAAAATGGAAAGCATTAGGGGTTGCCTCATGAAGACTGCTCATGGAGACCCCGTGGCCCCACGACCGGCGTAGAACTCCCCCTTCATGAGCCTACCATGGAGCAAGGAGGCAGGATGCTCCGTGAACCAATTTGATGTTCGTGAACCTCCGCAGAGCAAGGAGGCAGGATGCTCTACGAACCCCTTTGACATTTAGAAACCCGCTGCGGAGCAAGCTCCGTCTTCGCGCCGAGTGAGCTCTACTTCATGGTGCCTCTTGCCTATAAATACCAGGCTCCCATCAAGCCAAAAGGATGGATCCTCCTACCTTTCGCCTTCTGAGCTCCCACATCGCAAATAAATTTATACTCTGCGAACCATGATCTTTTCAAGGTTCTTTTGCATCACTAAGTTCCTTCCCCTTCAAATGAATTCTGCCCCTCTTCAAAGAGGGATGCCCTTCGTGAAGCCCATGGGCCCCTGCAAAGGAAGGAGATCCCCAAGGGGAATCATGTCATCGCAGAGTGTTTATGCTTCACGAAGTACCCTTTATACATATGTGACCCGCATGATAAGGCGTGGTCACTGTGTTTCATGAAGCACATTTCTTCACAATGTTATGCTTTTCAAGGCACCCTTTCTTCGCAAGGTTCACTTCGCGAATGCCTTTCCACTTCGCGAAGAACCTTCCATATGCACCTATGCCCTATGCCTAGGCTAGGCGACTTCACTTCACGAATCACATCCCTTAACGACACCCCTCCACTTCATGGAGCCCCAGATCTTTACAAGGATTATACCTATGAACCCCTTTACTCTTTAATTCCTTTTCCTGTGTGGCCCTTCAAGTTTTCACAAAGCAATTTCAGGATCCATTGGGTGGTACTTCCCATTGCGTTACTTCACCTCATGATTCTTCACATAGGCACGCTAATTGCTATTGTTTCTTCACATAGACATGCTAACATGGAACCCCTAATGGATCCCTCCATAACACCCCCGAACCATGACATTTACGATGCCTTCTTTCCCTCAAGGGTGGGTAGGTATCATTTATGTAAGTCCTAGGGGTACAGAGTGAACCCATATCGTCCGAGCTACAAGATGTTAAAATACCTAGCACCATCGTCCTCAGAACATGATGTTAAACTGTGGCCTTTCCCCATGACTTGCATGTAGGGTGCCCCATATCAGACATTATCTATGCCCACTGGTCTCCACGAGAGTGAGATCATTCCTCATATGGAATGAGACCCTCTTTGTTAGAGCGGCGTTGGTTCGCGGGGACAGGGCAACCACCTTGGTGTAAGCCCCTAACTTTTCTTGTATGAGGAAACACCCCTGCTCTTACTATCTTATTCCTTTCCAAAGGCCAGAGGAGAGATGGGAATTGAGACCTTCGTTATCCCATCCCTCTCCCCCTAGGATTTGTCACCATCCAAGACTCCATCCTAGAGTAAGTCCCAATCTCCATCACCTTGGGCTGCTAACCACGCGTAAGCCCCTGTTTCCTCTTTGGGCTGCTAGCCACGTGTAAGTCCCACTCCACTTCCCATGGACTCACCTTCCATGATGTGATTGTCAGGGTTTTTCTGACTCTTGTTTCTCACACCGAGAATGACTCACATGGTCTTAGATTAAGCATCAACCATGACATACTCTCTGAGAATCCTAGAGTGTAATCCCCACGACCTCCTCCTGAACTACATGGTCTTTGATCCTTGAAAAGGAAAGGTATGTAGGAATCCTCCCTAAGGTTCAATCCAACCATCCAGTGGTCCTGACCATATTCATGTCAGATCTCCAAAACACACATCCTGAACTATGTGGTCTTTGATACTTTCCAAGGTAAGGTACATTGGAAGCCTCCCTGAGGTTCAAGCCCACCAACCATTGGTCTTGACTGTCTTCATGATGTCTCACCCAAACCCATCCTGAACTACGTGGTATTTGATATTTTCCAAGGAAAGGTATGTAGGAAGCCTCCCTGAGGTTCAAGTCCACCATCCATTGGTTCTGACCCCCTTCATGTCGAACCACCTTCGTCCCACATGATGTTAAACTGCATGCCCCCTTTTCGTCATGTACAATGTTAAACTGCATCCACCATCCCAAACTACGTGGACTTTGATCCTTGTCTCCTAGACAAGGTACGTAGGAAACCTCTATGAGGTTCAACCCCATCCAGAAGTAAGCTGTTGTGACCCCATCCAATAGTAATCCATTGTGACCCCATCCAACGGTATGCCATTGTGACCCCATCTAGCCGTAAGCCGTTGTGACCCCATCCAGCCATAAGCCGTTGTGGACCCATCGAGCGGTAAGCCATTGTGACCCCATCCAACGGTAAGCCATTGTGTCCCCATCCAGTGGTAAGCCATTGTGACCCCATCTAGTGGTAGGCCATTGTGACCCCATCCAGTGGTAAGCCATTGTCAACCCTATCCAACGGTAAGTCATTGTGACCGCATCCAGCGGTAAACCATTGTGCCCCCATTCATCGGTAAGCCGTTGTCAACCCCAATTGACGGTAAGTTGTTGAAGTTCCCAATCGATGGTAAGTCATTGTCAGATGAACTACGTGGACTTTGATTCCCTACCACGGGGATACGTAGGAAGCCTCCCTAAAGTTCAAGACCATCTCTCATGTCTCATCCTGATCTCTCCCTTGAGCCTATGTGTTTCGAGAAGGTCATGCCCCAACTCGGAGGTTCCACTTCCTCTAGGTCCCATCCATGCATCCATTCTCACGGTTCTCCTCCTCAGGTGTCCCATCGTCCCACTAAACTATGCAGACTTTGATTCCCTACCATGAGGATACGTAGGAAGTCTCTTTAATGATCAAGTCCAACATCACCGTCGTCCTCACATCGGTTCCATCTCATTCTCTCTCCACTTCATTCAACTCTCCATCATCCATCCTGATTCTTATCCGGGCCACCAAATCCCGGTGAGATCATGCCGGTTCATCTCCTAGCACCAGTGTTCCATCCAGTGGTTGAACCCATTTGATCCACTCTAGTTAGTGTTCCTATCAGTCCAATCCATCTCCGCTAGACGTTAAACTCACGACATACCCTATGTTAAACATGGGAAGCTGAGGAAAACCTCAGATACATGCCTATGGCATATAATTCCCTGCATTCTACGTGGGATGCCACGGGCTTCCATGCCCTCTCGAAGACCTAAATAAGGGGAAGAAAACCAAATGTTCTAGTGTTCCAGCATCCAGACACACCAGTGATGTAAAACATAACTACTCCCCCGACCGAAGGTTGCTGCCCTGACTGGACCCCTTGGAATGTCCCGAAAAAATCAGTGTAAATAACTGATGTCCATGAAGATATGGCATTGGGAAGAGTTTCATGAACAATATCTTAACTCTATGAGGGAGAACTAGACTAGGTGATGAGTTCTGAGGAGGAATCCACGAAAGGAAAAACTAACATCCCATTACCCCGTTTTGATCAAGGAGTAAACGTCCCTGAACAAGGAATGGATGACGCTCGCCTTTGGAAAGTGGGAATGTAGGGCAACAAACAACACCGTCATCCCCGAACAGATGGATGCGTGCACCCAGGTGAAAGAATAGGAAACACATGTATTCTTTTAGAAATCATACCCATCGAGCGTATCATTTATTTAGCTTCATATGTCCATCTTGGGAGCTCATTATCTTCTGGGAGCATGTCATTCAAGAGAAAAAGTAGTTTCGTAAAACTGTCATCACTCCATCCATTTCCTACTTTCGATTTATATGACTTCATTATAGCTGAAAATGCTGTATATTTAGTGCAACCAACATACAATGATGTCTTTGCACAACTCTTTAACTTCTCAAATAATTTTGAGCAATCACGGAGTTCATCTTCAACTGTCCTTGTCATTTCCTCAATACGATCTTCATTATCATTAAGATCTGTAATCACATACTCCATAAGGACTTATTCGTTATCCATATTTGTAATCACATCTGATGATCCATAAAACGTAGTTTTATCCCATCCAGTAGATACATTAGCCTTTTCTCCATGTTTATTCTAACATTTATAACTCCAATCTATTCCATGACATATCAAATGTTATTACAACTCCTCTGGAGTAATTATTCTAGAATAAAAACAATGTAAACACAAACAGATTATTTGAGAATGATCTTTTGCGTGATCCTTTGAAAACTTGATGAACTCTTTCACTCCATTCTCATACTCTATTTTCAAACGATTAGCATTAGTCCAATATTTATTCATATCCATCATATTTTAATCTCAAATATTATTATTTATAATTCAAATACAAAAAATAAGACTTCAAAATATAGTAGAAGAGAACCACTTCCTTATAAAAATAGAGATTAATAGAGCCTAACCATTTCCAATAAAAACATTTCCAAGACATCAATTAAATAATTTTCCTTTCTCATGGAAATATGAAACAATCCAAAGAAAGATCCATGAACCCTACTCCTCCACAACTCAATGCCTATAATTTCAAGGAAATATCCATTTTCCATAAAACAAACCATTTTCTATTTTTACTCACACCAAAACCCCTTTCAAATACATTTTCTATTTCCCACACATTTGAAAAATTCCATTTTTATGAAACAGAAGAAGAGCATACAGTTAATAAACCAACTTCATGGGTCAAGCCCCCTTTGAAAAATCAAACATAAAACAAGAATAATTTCAAAACACTCCTTTCATAATTTGACCAACTTACAACTCATTTTTAAAAATTCACAACAAGCCAAACATGCTAAATTATTATGTTTCCTTTTTAAAACCTACACCCAAACCCATTTGCACCTCTAGTGCCTTTGAAAACTTATTTTAAACCTTTAAAAAACCCATAATACCCTTTCTAAGAAGTATTGAATTACAACACACAAAAAACATACCCATTTCCTTTAATAAAATTCATTTCAAACACATAGGCATGCAAAATAATAGAACCAACAACACCTAAATAGGTTAACTATCCACCCCAAAACTCACCAAGTTACATTCACAAAATAATGCATACCAAGTAATATAATATGAATAGAAGAATATCGATAAAGGGTACCCCACACCACTTTCCTACTCGGATGAAACTCTCATACCCAAACGTCAAACATCCTGGTGCTCTCATCTCTTTCATATCCCACATCGACCCACAAGCACTGTAACATCACATCTCACCCGTAGACACCAGAGCCATAAAATAATAATCACTATCATAACCAAAGTAGTAGGGTACTGTGAACATGTATGACATCAACTTTTTCCCCTCCTCCTACCATGCATGAACCCCACCTAAAGACTCCCCATAAGAATGATCATATCACACCTTTCCCAAAAACACCTGGGCCACCACCCCACAAGCATGGTCACATCTCACCGAAAAACACATGGACCACCACCCCAAAATCATGGTCACATGTACCCCAAAAAAACATGGGCTACCACAACCACCATCTAATGAACTAACAAACCTTCATCCATCACAGCCTGTGAAATACCTACCTCGCCTGAAAGAGAGAGTGGGAAAGAACGGGTACCCAAACATCTGTCCTCCTCACTGGATGTTAGGAAAAACATCGGTCACGTGACTATTTGGTTTTCAAAACATAGTTCTTGACATGGGTAGGGTGCATACATAAATCATGAATAATATAAAAGTATAAACATATAGCCACACACACAAGCCCAAACTAAGGGTTTACAACTAAATGCTAACCAACTCACAACATTTCCACTATTGTTTCCACCTCTAAATGCATAACACTACACAATAATCCACAATCCTCATTTCACATTTACAAAAAATTCACATTATCGAACCAATTAATTTCATTATTTAGTATCAACTACATTTAACCACATAACCCACCATTTAATTAATTATCAGTTGATTCCATCCCATTAACCAAACCAACCCATCGCATTTAAATAATTATTAAAAAGTTATTAATTCTATCACTACCCAATCATTTAGCACAAAGAAACCATCACCTCACCACCTCAAAAATCATGGCCAAAAAAACCAACTCACTACCCAAAAATCACACCAACAAACCACCTCGCTGCCCTAAAATCACAGCCAACAACCATCATCCACACATTTCCCAACCACACATTGCCACCCCACAAGCATGGCCACACATCACAAAAAATCAATATCATTTTACAGGTTTACAAAGGGTCTTTGACAACATTTCACTTTATTTTTTAAGGGCTTTATCAAACAAACCTTAATCCAAGGGAAACCATTTTATTATCCAAATGTAAGTGGTTAGATAATTTCCATATTAGGGTGATATAATAATAGTCACAACAAAAGCAGCAATCACATAGAATATCATTGAGTGTAAATAAATCCCCCAATGGCCATAATTTTCAGTGGAGCATCTATCTTGTTCAATCATAATATCATAAATAATAATATGGTTGAAAAAACTTGAAAATAAAACCCCTTTACCCTTTAATTTCAATTTGTAAATTCCTTATCTTTTATTAAGCCATCAAAACCATCTTTTACATATTAAAATGAGAAGAAACCCCTCCTGCATGATACACAATAAAGAGAAATGATGGATTCCATACCTCAATTAAGCTTCACAACTCATTTCACACTACAAGGTGAAGAAGAAATGTCCTCCAACCACAACCGAACCATGAGAAACCACTAATCAACCTGCTGAACCAAACAATTATCAAAACGTAGCCCAAACACACAACACAACCCAAACCAAACTAAACCACCATAGTGAATATTAGAATAATAACAAAAGGAAAATAATAAGGATGAGTGGAGAAATCACCAAAGATCAAATATGAGAAGTTGAGAATCAAACCTCATCAAAAGGAATCCCAAACACTTGAATTAGGGTTCGCGGGGAGTAGCGTCCAGTGGGGAGGAGGAGAAGTAGGGTTTGTGGGGAGGAGGATGCACAGAAGGGGTTCAAGGTGGAAGATAAGGATTAGGGTTTGCAGTGGAGTAGGGCTAGCAATGGAGTAGGGATAGAGGCGGAGGTCCGACAAAGAGAAGATCGGGGGGGGGGGAGGGGAGTTGTCGCAGGGGTATAGTACCGTGATATCTTGAGGGCGCGATAAACAGAGGGCACTGTGTACCCCATTTTATAAAATGGGAGTATGGTTTTATCAGTTCTAGAAAAGTGATGATAAAGGGATCTTTTATCAGTGATTTTAATTAGCACTAATAAAGAATTACCTTTATCAACACTTTTTTCTTAGCACTGATAAAAGGTGGCGCTTCCCTTGCCCGTTTTTGTAGCAGTGTCTAGAAATACATAAAAAAACTCTCAGAAAATAATCATATCTTCAATTTTTAGTTTCTCTCAAACCATATGAGATAAACACCCCTTTGTAATAGAAATAAATATCCATATAATATATGTAATTTTCATTGTAAGTTCATAGTTATTATCACAATCATAGACAATCATAGGTTGGTTAAAAATATAAAATATGACTTCCCTTCCTTAGTAATTGGTATTTATAAAATTAAATCTAATACATTCCCAAAATAATATTGAATTCAAATATATGGTTAATAAAAAGATTTTTGGAAACTAAATTCCCATAAACTTCAATCTAATAAGAATCATAGATTTGATATAAGTTCACCATACCATTAGAGGTTTTCACTACTAATTCAATGTATAATCGTTGAGGGTTTGACTTATCATTCCTTGTGAGATCTCATGATATAGATTAATTAATATAATTGATATTAAATAGGGAACTTAAATATATGAGCATACCTATAACCACCTCAACTTTATCATTCTATCTTATGTAAAACCAAAATGGTTATAATGATCATCATGAATCATTGATTATAATGATCACTCATGAAAATAATTCATAGGATGTCTAAATCATGACACCTTTTTTTAATCTATGAATCCTTAGGTTTAAACTAGGTCATCCATGACCATCATCTATTTCAAATCCTTTATAATGGTTCATAAAGATAATGATAATTAACTCAATCATTTCCACTGGGAGTGTCAAACTAGCCGCACAGTAAGGGAACACTCACTATGAACTAGAATAGTGGTTGAGATATAATTTACCAACACTTTTGGGGGTTTTTAAACAATGATTCATATGTTATAAAACCACATTCATTTATAGTATCTAGATAGGGATGTTTTTCAAGGAAGCCCTCAATCATCTATTTACCATAACATAAGATGTTCTCCTATACATAGGATTATCCTAAGGTTTATCACTAAATTTTTATCATCTTATTTTATAATGGTAACTAAAAATTTCTCTAATACAAATTGTAATTACCTATATATTTCATACATAAATATTAAATATTATTAGATTAGTATTCAATACATAAAATCACAATCCACACCATACATATAAGTTTAGTGTATTTGGAAACATAGATACATAAACAATTTTTTCATAAGATATCTATATCATCACCCATTAATTTATTCATAACTAGAACCCTTATTAGAAATATCACACTTAAAAGATTTATTTATAAACTATAGAAAGTAAATATAATAAAGGGTGAGGTAAAATGCTCAGTAAGGATAAAAAGAGAGATATTTATGATTACTTTAGTATAACATGAGAATATGCATTTGAGAACATGAGATTAATATTTTAAAACTATACCCAACATATCATAGATCTTAATCATGAGTCATGGGATAAATCTTGGTAGTTCATAAGACATGAATCATAAAGGAATCAAAGAACATGATTTAAGGGAGGATAATATTAGCATAAGACTTAAGTTTGTTGCATATAAATAATAATATAAAATCATTTACTTAGTAAAGGATCACTAAAAAGACTATCATAGTGGATTGAGTTTACTCCCCATTCCATCATATCTTTTGTCAAGGTTTACTCCCAATAATATCATGGTGGATAGAGTCCCTTACTAAACTATGTTCACTCCCCATTCCAGTTCTTATTATCTCATGAGATATCAATATTTACCCAATTAATTATAGGGATATATAATTCTAGGCCCACCCATCACATAATAATAATATATCCATATGTTTTACATAAGATCATGATTCATTAATTATATAACCCAACCTGTGGAAAGGAAACAAGTTTCGTAAAAATTTCAACAATTAATCATAACATAACTCTTGGAAAATAAACAAGTTTCATAAAAATATCATCATCATAATAATAAACCATATAGAAAAATAATGTGGAAAATATCACTGGATCATATCCCTAGTGAATCATAATTAACATAAAAGGATGTTATCATTGATAAAGAATTTATTTAAAAGATTACTAGAATATTTCTTTGGGAAAATAACCTTTAATTTTAAAATCACTTATTTAAAATGTAATGTCGTATATTTTTCCATGTATTATTTTTAAATATTATATAGATTAATTTCAAGACCAGGTGATAAGATGGTGTGCGATTATAAGTCCCAGTGTGCCCGAAGCAATTTCTTGAAAAATATTAAACTTTTTAATAGCACGCACACACAGTTTTCTTGAAAAAGTGAAATAACTCTTAAATGTGTTCCCAGATCAAAAAATTTTGGGCATCGTTGAGCTCAGAATGGTGGATTTACCCTAGGTGAGACCTAACATTGGTTGGCGCCGATCATCTATAGAAAAATCCACCAAGGATGTAGCTGTAAATAAAATTATTTTATTTTTAAATTCTAATAACTCATGAATGGTGACTCGGATTGGAAATATGAGACCACCATTAAGTTTTTAATGTGTTGTTTTCCCTAGGCACGACTTAAATTTTTTCGGTGAGGGATTCTGTGGAAAAACTCAGAAAGGATGTGATCGTCATTAAATAATTTAAATTAAAATTATTTTTGTTGACACAATGATTTACTTTAAAAATATCCTTATAAAGAAATCTCAGGGTTAACCGCGTAAACTTGGGAGTTCTAGAGAATCTCTAGGGAGAGCTTTGGAGAAACCTCTACAGGAAACCATGACAGAATCATAGATCGTCAATCGAAGAATGCTATTCTTGATAGATCTTTCCAATGAAAGAAATATAGTGACCGACCTTTATCAGTGAGCAATCTAAATCAAAGCTAGGATGAATTATTTTGGATTCACTTTCCCATTCTTGAATTCAACGATTAACACAGACCAACCAATGAATAGGTTGATCCATGATTCGATCGTAACCTTACGGGATGGGCTTTATTTATGTGGGATTTGTTGGGAGTTTGATCATGTGATTATTTTGTTGACTAATTCGATTTTAGTTCTAATAGAAACATACCACGATTTATATGAACATCGATTGAGTTTCATTCCTCTTATTGATTTATGCTTTCCCCCCATTCATCATTTGTTGTGAGTATTCTTTTCTTGGACCACGACTAGACATATCCTGATACATTGATCATTACACAATTGATTCTTGGAGAAATGATCTGATATCTTAGATTTGGGATCGTCGTGACCTGAAAAAGGTGTGAAGACAAACACCGAATTATTCGAAAGATGGCGGATCCTTGAATCTATGTTCTTCGATGTTCTTCAGTGGAATGAAGAATGACCTTTTTAATCTATTTTGTGATTGGATTAGAAGACAAAACAAGTTATTTGGTTGATGGAGTGACCAAAAAAGAACAAATCTTGAGTTTTCTAGCAAATCATGATCAGAATGGTGGTCAAAGAAATGAAGGAGATGACCAGAGCACAAACTAGGGATTATGGAAAACCCCATGCTACACGGCATGTAATATGGAATTACATGGAATGTGGGGCCCCCTGAGTGGAGGCTAGGGTTTTTGGTATGAGATAAGTATCACACAGTGTGTGGATTTGCCTATATGGTGTGGTATCTACCAGATAACTAGGTGTGTACATGGGAAGAACATGAACACAGGGAAGAGTACACAAGTTACTGACATGACATGTACTCCCCCACACAACTTGGCCTGGACCAAGTACATGGACTACCCCATGTACCGGTACACACACATAGACACATGGGTTGACAATATACAATGGCACATGACCAAGTACACAGGAAGACCTTGAATGTTAGGACATGGCGTGTGACTCCTTACACACATCATGTACTTACTTTTCTAAACAACATGTTCTAAAAACACGGTCCATTGTACACGGGTGGTACCCAGGGTCAAGGTAAATAGCGTGTGACCATACTACACTTAGTGTACCCCTTTCTACATGGATTGAATATCTTGCCCACTGTTTTTTGGACAATTTTTGTTAGGGTTTGTTCCCTTTATCATTTCCCTAAAGGAAGGTGCGAATCGTTTACTACTCCTAGGACTGTGATACCTTCACCAAGAATTCCTAGATAGAGTTGTTGGAATCCCCCAAGAGGCCTGGTGTGTGATACTCTATTCATATTTGTGCCCAAGGTAGAGTCCTTGGTATTGACACGACCAATCCTACTAGACGTTGATCTTCTTCTTATTGGGTTTATCCAGATGGGGTTGTTGGCATCACCCCATGGCCCTATCTATGATCCTCATATGTTGTATCATATATATCTATTTATATCTATCAATGTATATATATCACGATGGTTCTTGATGAATAGTACTTCTCAGATGGATGTCATCAGTGCTATCAAACTCAGGAGTATGTTCTCCCAGATGATTGCTTCATAGAATCTTCAAACTGAATCCCTAGTGTGGGTATGTGGTAGTTGTGACTTACCTCTAGACTGCATGTCTTGTATTGAGTATATTTGGATTTTCTTGTTATATGTTCTATATAAATATACTTATGTAGTGATGACTATACTTTCATTTGTGTATTTATTTTTGGTTTTGGGGTGTCCTACTGAGTTTTGTTATACTCACCTCTGTACAGGCTTTACATTCACGTGTTGTGTCTTATGCAGATGAGTGAACTTTTGATGGAGTCCTAGGTGGACCAGGACTGGTGAAGCTTTGTGAGATCAGGCAGTTTGAGGTGTTCTTATAGCTACAGACAATAGTCCTAGTACCTTTGTTTACAAGTTGGAATTGTGGTTACATACTTCCTTTGGTGGGCTTGTATTTGGCCCAGTTTCACTTTACCTTACTTTCCTATCGTACTCTGTTAGTTGGGATATAGTGGTATGCATGCATTGTTTTATTAGTGGGCTTTACATTTTAGCATTTTGTGGGATTGGAGATGTGCGTGTGTGTAGAAGTACATAGGAAATTACTCCCATGTTACTGATATGCCTACTCGGTGCTATTCACCAGCCCCTGGCCTATTGGAGGAAGACTTGGGGAGTCTCAACATGGGTCCCATTGGGATGGGTCGTGATAGAGTGGTATCAAAGGAGGTCAGTTCTACTATAGTAATAGAAGTTTGTGATATTTTTTTGGGGGAAAATTTTTTAGTGTTTCAAGTTTGGATTTTATTCCAGGGACTCTAGTGTTGGTGTGACTACCGATGTATTTATACACTAGGACTTTTACCACCTACTTTTCGACTCAGTACATGAGAACACTAATTATAGGGAAAATAATGGTACATGAATCATATAGTAATGGGTTTTTGATCCATGACCTTATTTATTCATCTCTCTAGATATACTCATCGACTTTGGTACATATTTGTTTCTTACATGATGCCCCTGAGATGCATACTGGTTAGGATTTAGCAGCTTGATCATAAGGATGATCCCCTCAGTGATGTGGCTTCGATAAAAGGACCAGTTCCTAATATGTTACCTCTAGGTGGTGCACCATCCATACCACCACCTATGGAGTATCCCATGGTACCCACAATACTAGAAGATTAGGAGCACAAGATGAGCGTGTTTCATAAGTTTTAGTGACAGATACCCCTTAGGTTTTAAGGCGATCCTGACACACAGGTGGATGAGAAATTACTTAAGGTAGTGACCTGAGTTTTCCATCTAGTGAGGATTCCAATAGATTAGATGGTGGTCTTATTAGTGAGCCTTATTTATGGGTCAACAAGAAGACGGTGTAGTTTAGTTACCTGATCTTATGACAGGGTGACTATTTCATGATTATAGTTTGAGAAAACTCAGGTCACCACCTCAAGTCAATCCTCAGCCAGTCTTTATCCATATACTAGATGGATATGATACATGATTAGCACTACAAGGATCAGACCTTAGAGTGAGGTATGTATAGATAAATTCGAGCTGAAATTATCCCTCTATGCATTCCTACCTATGTTGGGGTGCTAGAGTGAGCGTTGGCGGTTGAGAGTTCCATGGATAAGCAGATATAACCAGCGGTATTCAATAGTGGGAAAGCAAGATTAAACACCTCGACAGTAAGGAGATGATTTTAGTATCAGAGACCTGGATGTATTATATTCTTTAAGAGGAGGCCCTAGGATAGATAACATATAGTTTAGGGCTCACAGGTTTGGTCTAGTCATCCCATAGAATGGCAATGTTAATCATGTGACAGTAGGGGACATCTCTATTAAGATTGTCCAACCCATCGTGCTACAAACAGGGAGACTATGGAAGAACCACTCAGGAAGAGACAATAATAGGATAAGGCATATCTGTAGGGGGAATATGTGGAAAATGAGCTGGGAGAGTAGTAGAAAGTGGTAGAAATTTCGACATATTACCACCACCACCCCAGGTGGTCCACGCCATGCTGAGGGATCTAGAGGATATGGGTAGGGATAGTTGCATGCAGTTGAGGCTTATGAACCAAGAGCACCATGAATGATTGAAGGCATGATTTGTGTATTTTCTACTTTATCTGTAGTACTAATAGACATAGGTGATAGTTATTTATTTCTTTCCACATATCTCATTTGAGACCTAGAAATTCTGATCAAATCATTGACTCAACCCTTACACTTGGAGACACCAACTAGAGAAGATTTAGTGTTCACACATTTGTGATGATAGTGTGACCTGACCCTTGGAGGTGAGAGTTTCAGTTGGAACCTCTTGGTGGCAGCGTTGAGGCCTTATGAAATCATTCTTGGTATGGATTTTTTATCCATAGTCCATGCCCATATTGACTATTTTAGGAAAAAATTTCGGTATGCCTGTAGTAATGAAACCAAGTATTCCTTTGTTAGTGAAAAGGGGATCCATGCAGTGTAGGATGAACTCATGCATAAGAGGGTGCAACTGATTACTCATAAGTTGGATAACCTTACCCTTGGTGTAGTGGATGTTATTAGTTACCAGTTTCCTAAAATGGTGGAAGAGTACGAGGATTCCTTTCTTGAAGATGTTCTAGGTTTACCTCCCCACCAAGAGATAAACTTATGAATTGATCTACACCTCAAGAATACACTGATATCTACACCAACATATTGGATGGTTCCCAAATAACTTCACGAGATGAGGGTATAGTTGGAGGACTTTTGAAGGAAGGGGATTCATGAGACCCAGTGCTTCACCCTAGGAAGCCCTAGTTTTTTTCCAAAAAGGCCAATGGGAGCTTAAGGTTTTTTGTGGATTACCGTTTCTTAAACCAAGTGACCATAGAGAAAAATTATCCACTGTCAAGGATCAATGACCCCCCTTTTTATTAGTTGATAGGGGATGATGGTTATTCAAGGTTGACCCCAGGTCAATGCTTTCAGGAGATGAGGTGGAGTTTGATAAGTGATCAAACCTTGAGATTACTAGAGGATGTTTTTAAGTACGTGGTACTCTGTGATGCATCAGGAAGCAGGCTTGGTTGTCTCTTGATGTAGAGGTGAGTGGTGGTTGCCTATGGTTCACACTAGTTGAGACCCCATGAGTAGAACTATTAAACCCATGATATTATGTTAGAAGTAGTAGTCTTCACATTAAATATGAGGCGACACTACCTGATGGGAGATAAATTTATTGTCTACTATGATTAAAAGATTATCAAGTATACCTTATCTCAAAAGTATATAAACTTGATACTGAGGTGATGGATAGAGTTCCTTCAGGTCTATGACTTTGAGATTGTATATGCTTCTAGGAAGGGGAACGTGGTGGTAGATGTTATCAGTAAGAGATCTAGTTTGTGGTTTCTAAATGAGGCATCAGAGTAGTTGGCCTCATGATAGTTATCCTTTGTGGATGTAAATGGAATATATTACCTCCAGTAGATGGTTGTTACCCATCCAATCTTATAGAAAGTCAGTGAGGCACAACTTGGGCATACCGACTGTGAGACCCTATGCACTTAGATGTCTATAGGGCATGTTCCTAATGGATATTAAAAAGGTGGGGAGCACATCTTCCTTTTCAGAGGAAGCATAGTAGTACCATTGGAATTTCTGTAATACATTATGAGGGAGTTTCATACACCCCCTTTGGAAGTACATATAGGTGTGGAGAAAATGTACCAGAACCTCCATCATCAGTTTTTGTGGCTGGGAATGAAGAAAGGAGTGGTAGAGTTTGTTTCTCTATGCCTTGTTAGCAATTGAAGGCTAATCACCAGGTTCTAGTGAGTTTAACTCAACCCCTTGAGGTTATAGAATGAAAGTGGGATGAGATATCGATGGACTTCATGATAGGTTTACCATGTACGTCTAGGGGACATGATTCCATCTGGGTGATTGCTAGACAACTCACAAAGTTGGCCCACTTCCTAGTTATCTGAGAGTAGAGTGCAGTAGAGATATTGGGATGCCACTACATTCAGAAGATAGTTTAACTCAATAAAGTTTCATCAAATATTTTTTCAAATTGTGATGCTCATTTTATATCCCGGTCATGGAAGGGATTTCCTGAGGCGTTTGAGACTCAGTTATGCTTGATCATATCATTTCACCCATATTTGGACAACCAGACAGAGAAGAACATTCAGGTTCTAGAGTACATTCTATAAGATTGCATGTTGGACTTCGGCCATAGTTGGGAGGATCATGTACCACTAGTGGAGTTTGAGAACAATAAAAACTACCATTCCACCCTTGGTATGAAACTATTCTAGGCTTTGTACGAGTGACCTTGCAGGTCACCACTTTACTGGATTGACCTAGGAGAGTCAACACTCATGGGCCCGGAGTTTGTGAGAGATAATATAGAGAAGGTACAAATCATCTAAGAGAAGATGAGGACTGCCTAGAGCCATCATAAGTCCTATGCTAAAAGGCGGAAGAGGTATTTGGATTGTGAGGAATGATACCATGTGTTCCTTCAGGTTTCACCTCGATGAGGATTACATAGATTTTGTCGGGGCAACAAGTTATCTCCAAGGTTTATCATACCTTTTTAGATATTTAATAGATTTGGAGAGGTGGTATTCCAATTATCTCTACCCCTGTAGTTATACCAGGTAGACAACGTCTTCTACGTGTCACAATTGAGGAGGTATGTTCATGACCCATCGCATGTCCTCAACTGGGGCGAGCTAGACATTGAGGATGGAGAGACTTTTGCTGAGTACCCAATGGAGATTGAGGATCAATAGGAGAGGATCCTTTATGGTTAAGTGATTTCTTTAGTTAATGTCTATTGGTAGCATGATAACCTCTAAGAGAGAACTTGGGAGCAAGAGTATCATATTCGAGTTTAGTAACCACATCTTTTTTGAGTATCCTTTATTTTAGATTTTCTGGGACGTAAAGCCCCAAGGTGGGGATAATTTAATGTCCTAAATTTTTCTATGAATTATTTTTAAATATTATATGGATTAATTTTGAGACCAGGCACTAAGACACTGTTCAATTCTGAGGCTCAGTGTGCTCAGAATAATTTCTTGAAAAATATTAACCGTTTTAATATCATGCACACATGGTTTTTCTGAAAAAGTGGAATAAATCTTAAATGGATGCCCATATCAGAAATATGATGGAACCGTTGAGATCATAATGGTGTATTTACCCCAGGAACAAACTAACATTGGTCATTTTGGGTTATCTATAGAAAAAATCCCCAAGAGAGTAACCGTAAATAAAATAATAAAATAATTTTTTTAAGTTTTAAATCCTAATAACTCATGAATGGTGACTTGGATTGGAAATACAAGACCACCATTGAGTTCATAATGTGGTGTTTTCCCTAGGCGTGACTTAACTTTAGTCGACATAGGTATTCTATGGAAAAACTCAAAAAGGACATGAGCGTCATTAAATAATTTAAATAAAAATTATTTTTGTTGATGCAGTGATTTACTTTAAAAATATCCTTATGCAGAAATCCAAAGGTTATCCGCATAAGCCCAATAACATTGGAGAATATCTTGGGAGATATTTGGATAAACCTCTCAAGAAAATCGTGATGGAATCATAGATTAACAACCGACAAATGCCATTCTTGAGAGATCTCACCAATGATGGAGATGCAACGACTGAACTTCATCAATGAACGATCCAAAACAAAGATAGGATGTGTTATTTTGGATTTATTTCCATGTTCTTTAATTTAACGATGAACATGGACTAACCAACGAACAATCTGATCAATGGTTCAATCATAACCTTGTGGGATAGGTTTATTTATGTGGGATTTATTGTGAATTTGATCTTATGATTATTTTTTTGAATAATTTGATTATCGTTATAACAAAAACGAACCATGATTGAAATGAAAATCGATGGAGTTTCATTCCTACTGTTTATTTATACTTTTATCTCCACATTCATCATTACTTGTGAGCATTCTTCACTTGGTCCATGACTCGAAATATCCCGATCAATCGATTTTTGGGCACCCAATTCTGGGAATAATGATTTGATATCGTAGATTTGGGATCAGCATGAAACGATGAAGGTGTGAAGATAGACACAAAGCTATTCGGATGACGGTGGATCCATGAATCCACATTCTTCAATGTTCTTAGGCATAATGAATAACAAACTTTTGAATCCATTTTTTGGACGGATAGGGAGAAAAACACATTTTTTGGGTGATTGAGTGACTGAATGAGGCTAGATCTTCAGTATCCTAGAAAAGCATGGCCAAAATAGTGGCTAGAGAAATTAAGGAGATGACCAGGGCATGAACCAAGGATTATAGAAAATCACATGCTACACAACATGTAATCTGGGATTACACAGCATGTGGGGCCCCTTGAGTGGTGGCTAGGGTTTAGGGTATGAGATAAGTATCAAAAAACATGTGGATCTACCTATATGGAATGTGGCTCTACCTACATGGTGTGTGGTCTCTCCTAGATAACTTGGCATGTACATGGGAATAACATGGACCTGGGAGGAGTACACGGGTTTTCGACATGGTGTGTACTTCCCCACACAACTTGGCAAGTTCCAAGTACATGGACTACCCTATGTACTGGCACACGGGAAGAGACACACAGATTGACACCGTGTACTAGCACATGGCCAGTGTACATGGGAGGACCCCGAATGGTAGGACACAGTGTGTGACTCCTTCTACACGATGTGTACTTCCTTTTCTAAAAACAATGTTCTAAAGACATGGGCCATTGTACATGAGAAATACCCGGGGTCAAGGGACATGGTGTGTGACCCTACTATACGCCGTGTACCCCTTTATAACATGGCCTGAATATCTTGTCCACCATTTCTTAGAAAAAATTCATTAGGGTTCATTGCCTTTATCGTTTCCCTAATGGTAGGTGTGATTTTTTTCCTACTCCTTGCACTGTGATCCCTTCAACAGGACTTCCTAGAGAGAGTTGTTGGAATCCACCAATAGTCTTGGTGTGGGATACTCTATTCATTTTCATACCCGAGGTAGAGTCCTTGATATTGATGCAACCAATCCTACAGGATGTCGATCCTCTACTTAGTGGGTTAATCCAGACAGAGTTCTTGGTATCAACCCATGGCCTTGGATGTGATCTTAATATGTTATATCATATCTACATCTTCAGATCTATTTGTGTATATCTCTCTCATGAAGGTTCATAACAAACAATACTTCTCAGGTAGACGTCATCATTGCTATTAGACTCAAGATTGTGTTCTCTCAGATGAGTGCTTCGTGGAATCTTCAAACTGAATCCCTTGTGTTAGTATATGGTAGTTGTGACTTACCTCTAGACCGTGTGTCTTGGATTTATTATATCTAGATATTCTTGTTATATGTGATATATACATATACTTGTGTATATATGACTATACTTTCCTTTGTGTATTTCTTTTTGGTTTGGGGGTATCCTACTGAGTATTGTTATAGTCACCCATGCACGGGATTTGTCCGCACATGTCGTGTCTTGTACATATGAGTGACCTTTTGACAGAGTCCTAGGTGGAACAGGACTAGATGGAGCTTTGTGAGATTAGGCAGGCCGAGGTGTTCCTACGAATACAGACAGTAGTCCTAGTACCTTTGTTTATAGGTTGGAATTGTAGTTACATACTTACTTTGGTGGTCTTGTATTTGGCCCAGTTTCACATTACCTTACTTTCCTATCATACTCTGTTGGTTGGGATATAGTGGAATGCATGCATTATTTCCTCAGTGGTTTTTAAATTTCATCATTTTGTGGGCTTGGAGATGTGTGTGTGCGTACAAGTACATAGGCAATGCCTCCCATGTTAGTGATATGCCTACTCAGTGCTAGTCACGAGCCCCTAACCTATTGAAGGTGGGATTGGGGAGTTGTGTCACGGGCCCCACTGGGATGGGTCATGACATAAAACCCAAATATTTTTAAAATATTAATAAAACAATTTATTTTCCAAGAACTATGAAAAATTTAAAGAGATCCTAAAATAATGGAGTGTTCTTGATGGCAAAAAATTCTGTTCATGTCATGTATGTTAATACAAATATTCCTTTCAAATTTTCTATAAAAAGTCAGAAGTGCCTCATCTAGAAAACAATAGGAATATTAATTTTTAACCATTTTATAAAAATTAAATCATGGGTAAAAATTTATTTAAAAAATAATATTATTTAAAAATATTTTGGAAAACATTTTTAGAAAACATGGATATGGAAGAAAATAGGTTTTTGATCGAAAAGATAAATAAATTCAGTTTTCATTAAGAATATTCTTTCGATATCCT
This sequence comes from Viscum album, assembly GCA_963277665.1. Classification (NCBI taxonomy): domain Eukaryota; kingdom Viridiplantae; phylum Streptophyta; class Magnoliopsida; order Santalales; family Viscaceae; genus Viscum; species Viscum album. The sequence goes on along the minus strand of OY728120.1, from coordinate 1,526,208,914 downwards.
GAGTACATAAAGAGAAGAAAATGAAAGGAAAACAATTAATCTCTATAAATTACCATAGGAGGAGAAAATTTATGGGGTCTTTGAGAGTTAAGTAATGAATTTTTATCATCAAAAACTTAATCATAAATAATCCTGATAAACATTGAGATTGTAACATAAATCCCTTAACTCAAGTTCGACTTAATTTGAAGGTTCTCTAACCTTCCATACAACAAATTTAAATTTATTATAATTATATACCAGAATCATATAAATTCTTATAATATCATATATGTTCCACTTTTAAAATTTCCAGACACATTTATTTATAATTCCTTTAAAATCATCATTTTTTGGTGTTAACTGTTTCGTTTTCATAAGAATTTTAGTTTGGTAGTTCTGGTCCCTGTACATTGATCATGGTTCCATAATATACAAAATTTTAATCATGATATAAATATAATATATATTAATCCATAAAAGATATAGAGAGAAAAAAAATTACACCATTCATGACGAAAGTAGGATGTAGGTACGCATGAATTTTTTTTCTGAAAAATGGAATAAAATAAAGGTAAACAATAATTTAGATTTGTAATAATTTTTATATCACATATATTAATAAAATCTATCCTTATTACCATCCATCTAAAGTATAAATAAAAAATAAATCACATCACTTCTTGGAGGTGGTTTTCCACATGTACGCATACGTGATGTTATATTTTTCCAATAGATTAGAAGATTATAAGGTAGATATTATGACACCCCAAAAATCTAAATTAAGAAACTTATATTCAATAGCATGTATGACACATGACACCAAACACAAAAGGTAATATAATATCCAGATACTTTATAATATATTTACTATTTAAAATAGATTCTATATATTTCAATGCATGTAACACCGAGTTAGTGTACATTACACACAAGAGCGACCTTCCTTGACGACTTTCATTACATGCAAGACCAAGTTTTATCAAACAATAATATATTATTAAAATATAATGAGATATAAAATAGTTGTTAAATTAGTAATTTTGAATAGTAATAATGAACTTATGAAAATTATTTTTTATACAAATATAGAATAAATTAACTGTTTATAAATTAATTAGAAATTAATATAATATGTAATTGAATATAAAGTGAATATTTTTATAGAAAACTATTTTAATCCTCAAAAAGTTGTTTTACGCTAATAGATTAAGTTAATTATAATTAGTGAGTGATATTAATGTAATATATATATATATATATTATATTCAATCAAATATTTTTTATATTTATACATTAGGTTTGATAGACATAAGATAAGAACAAACTCTATTTTACACATAAAAACCTATATTTTTATAAAGGCAATTTTACTACCTTTTAATGAAGAACCCATTTTAAATATGAATTTTAACAAATTAATTGATTTAATATGTCAAAATAAACTTAATATTTGAAATTTAAACATAGTAATTAGGTTAGGGGGAATTTTTTATATTTTTTTGAAACATTTCATTTTTTAATGAATAGTTAAAAACACTGAATTTTAGTTCAAAACTTCTTTTTCATTTAATTTTTTTAAAAGTTAAAATTATATTTTTAATTGGTTTTAAATTTTAATTAGATAATATTTTTATTAATCAATACAATTTATTTCATTTTAATAAATTTTACTTTGAAATTGATTATAAAAACATAGAAAACTTTTGGATGTTTTTTCTTTAAAAACTCATATTGTCGTCCCGCCTATAGGATGAATTTTAAATCAATTTTTACCACCTATATTACTGAAATTTGAAAAAATGGATTCCATATTTGAAATTATAATAATTTATAATGTCTAATAATTCTAAATTTGTTTTTGAATAAAAATATTAGTCTATTAACCATCCATTGTTATGTTTTGTTGGTTTTTGATGAATTTTTTCAGGTAAAAATGTGGGTACACCTAACTTGTTTTCAAAAATACCGAGTCCTTTTCCTCCACTATAAAAGGCCACCACTTCCCCCACTTCCTCAAACCTCTCAAAAAATTTAGGTTTAGTCAATATATGACCATATATCTTCCCAAAATACCACCCCTCTACCTTGAATCCTCCCTTTGGGCATAAATCCTTCCAAGTAATCCTTTTGGTACAAACCAAAAAAAGTTACCCAATCAAGAGGTAACATCTTCTCTCAAGATATCTAGTTTTATTTTCATTATACACCCACTAAAATATATTTATTACATCCATATATAAAAAAATTACCATAAATATATTAGTAGGTTGTTATTTATATGTTTTTACCTACACTTACACACACATCCATCCAACGGTTAATGAACATATTGTTTCTGTGTACGACGAACTACTGCCTCACAAAATTATGATTGTTAATTTTTTCCTTTACCAACATTAATGGGTGGAAATTATGATATAAAATCTCTTTATATATGATATATATGATATTTATTATGTATTTATACTTCTATAATCCTTTTATAACACATACCTTTAATACTTTCCATTTTGTGTTAATAAGATAACATTGTTTGAGGAAGTGTGGACTACCGTCCCATCAAAGCGATGTAATTCGTTCACACGATCCATGGAATGTATAATAGATGATTATAATTAAACATAGGTGAAATAAAAAACCTATATATGATATTCATGACATAATTAAATATATATATATATATATAATATATATATATATATAATATATATATATATACACACCATTTTAATTATTACCCTTTCACACACACTAAAAAAGTGATAACGTTGTTTGTGGACGTGTGGACTAACGCCTCCTCGACATGATGTGATTCATTTTACATCAAAATAATTATATATATAAGTATATATGGTATCTATTATATAATTATCATTATGTAATGATATATTATTACTTACCTTCTTTCTATAACAATCATTGGAAAATGAGAACGTTATTCATGCGTATGTACGACCTACCGTCTCCATGATTGTAATGTTGATTAATTTTTCATAAATAAATTTAATGATTGATTTTAAAAGTATAAATAATTTAAAAATATGATAATTATGTCATGATTATTATTCTTTATATATTATTTAATGACCCCATTTCCATAGTTGACTTACCAAAGTTGTTTTTGACACATAAATTGAATTTGGTCAAAACACCTGATGTAAACTTAATTGTTTAAGTAGTTTTATACAACATAGTAATAAGTGAAATAAAAGTAATAATACACATGAAAAATGTTCTCATGAAATTATAAAATTAACATAAGTTTATTATACAGGAATTTAAAGGATGTTCACCTGAAAAGAAACTCAAGTTAAGGGATTATCATCTCACTTTTTTACATCCGTGAGATAAATGTCATGTTCAACACTCACATATTTTGTGTGGTGTATCTACTGCCCCTTTTTTATATTATATTATCAATACTATTAAATTGATGGTATTTTAAACTTTCATTTAATTTTATTCCTTAATGAAAATTATGATTTAAAATGTTTTAAAGTGGTATGGGACACTTTGGAAGGTTTAAAGATTATTTCCCTCAATAATAACTTTAATGATATTTATATAGTATTTCCATTCGAGGAAATTATATAACCATTTTTCAATAAAACCTTTAATTTTATCTCCTCTAGTTATTCGAGACTATTTTCAAGTATTAGAACCATTTCCCACTCTTTGGTACTCAAAATGTTTAAAAAAATATTTTTCAGAAAACCCAACTTTGTATATCTCTTTAGTAAGAGAACCGATTTTATTAAAATGCTTTCAAAAATGTTTTTAAAATTATTTTGAAGTGAAATTTTTACCCCTTTATCTTTTACCAATGTTTTTAATGGAATATTATTATCAATTTCTAGACAAGGCATTTTTCAAACCTTTAACCATGCAAAAGGAATGTTCTTTTTACGTCATACAGCTTATACAGATTTACCCACTGAAATTTCTTTGAAGCTTACTTTGCATGTTTAAAAGGTTACTTTTTAAAGAAAATATTTTCAAAATTGATTTTCAAAGAAAATAACTTTCAAAAAGTTTTTTTAAAAAAGGAAATTTTTCTCGAGAATGAATTTAAAATATATTTTTATAATGTTTCCTTTCATCAATGACAATAACTATTTACTTTACTCCACTTGGGGTACGTTGTATTGAAACCATCCTTAATCTTCCTCTAGATGGTTTATGTTTTATTTTTACAAGTATAGTATTCACATTCACTTCCTTGAATCCTTTTAGTCCCATTTAAATATTCAATTTCCTGTTATTATTGAAGATTGAATTTCCCATAATTATCCATATCATCTATCAGGGATATGTTCATTTACTAAACTATATATCATATTTCAGATGGTGTTTACTTTGAAAGTTATTTGATTATTTGGGGAAATATTGATAAATCCATATACTTTATTAAATACAGATATTTGATAAGGAATATTGTTTATTTGATATGAGGAATGATTTGGGCATGCAATACATGGGTTGGGGACTATTTAAGGAAATCTCTATGGATTGGGGACTGGTTAATGAAATCCAATTTATGCATCTATAGTCTCATAAGGAAAATTAGTTGTGAAAATTAGATGTTTTTCTACCCAATATGCTAAACTATCTAGTGAAAGGTCTTGATTGTAATGGTTGGACGTGCCTAGGAAACATGGAGTCCAATAATTAAGAATTTCCCTCATATTAGTTTTAGTTATTATTCATCCATGAGATTTTGTGTCAAAATATCTATAGATACATTTCATTTTTAGTTCATTGATTAAATGGAATGTCTTTTATTTTATTACCTTTCCATATTTATTTTTATTTATCTAGTTATTTGAATGGTATGTGTTTCCAGTTATTACCATGCCATATTGTTTATGCACTTTCTTCTTAGTTTGTTGATTACATGGTATGTGTGTTCAGTTGTTTAACATGGCATAATTATTACTCTAATTTATTCATTATTTCTTCTACTATATTTTTTCATTACTAAGAATTTGATCTCACCCTTATTATGTTTCTTTCCATAGGAATCCAAGAAGCATACTATGAAAGTTATGAAGGGATTTACTAGATGGATTTGAGTTATCCTTGAAGTTATTTATTTAGAATAAAAAAATATGTTGTAATTAGTGTATTATTCTATAATAAAATTATAATGTATGTATATATTTTACAAAGACTAATAAACTCTAGGTCCTTTAGGATTTGATTACTTGTAATCACGCTAATGTAATTGATAGCAGACACCGACTCTGATCTATCTAGGGTCAAGTCCCTACAGATATGATATTATAATTAAATAAGCATAATTATATCATAAATATCATATATAAACATTAAAACAATCATAATAACCATCCATGAAATATGGTGATTGAAAATGAATTGTATCGCTGCGTGGAGGTGGTAGTCCACACGTACGCACAAGCGACACTTTTACTTCCCACTTGGTGGAAAAGAGGGTGAATAGAGCTGATTACATAATTATAATAACAATTAAGTATATTTATGATAATTAATTTATTATTTTTTGATGAATACCATATATTTAGAGGAGTTATAAGAATAAATAAATTGAAAGAGGTTGGTTACGATAATCATATCTTCTTCGGTAGGCCTCCTTTAGATTCATTCTTAAGGACCCTAGAAATGGTATTTTAAGCATACCATCATCAATAATTCAAGTATAGGGGAGTTTTTAAGATAGTTTTATAGGTCTTGGTCAAGATACATGGCCCAATGTTGTGTAAATAATATAAAGGAGAGGTGTCCATTTATAAATGGTGGAGAGGACACAATTGGAATTTCTCAAAAGATTAAAATATAATAATTTCATACTCAAGAAGAATACTTTAAAATGACCAGATATTTCTATTATGGACAGTATTAGGTCTATATATTTCAATATAATAGGATTTATAGTATTTTAGTTGAAAAAATTATCCTTATCTCTTAGTTTAACCCTTGGTAAACTAATTTTCACTTTAACCATGATAACAAATTTTTACTATTCATTATGACCAAAGATGAATATGGAATCATTAAAAATATTTGAAATTATGATTTCAAATATGGGATTCATTTCATCAAATTCAATTCATAGAAGCGAAAGAATTTAATTTAAAATTAATCCAGAAAAACATGATGAAAAGCAGTTTTTGAGAAAAAAATCTATTCTTAAGTTTTCAAAAAACTTATACCAAAATTAAAAATTAAATCAATTATAATGACCTTAATTGGTTTATTCATAATATAATTGAACTGATGTTACTTTTAAAATTATCTTCAAACAAAATTTATCTTTGAAAATACTTTAAACAAACATACATTTTCAGTAAATATTATTATTTTTTACTATTTATAAAAAACTAGTCCTTTCATAAAATTATCAAAATCTGACTCTAAGATAATAGGGTAATGTTTATTTAAAAAATGAAGTTTATTTTTTTGAATAAATTTTCTAAAATTGGAAAAAAATAATTTATATTATTCTCTCACAAAAGAAATAAAAACCATTTTTGAGGAAAATATATTATTAAAGAATATAAAGACCTTACTCAAAATTAAGCACTTATTTGTCAATATAATTTATTTATTTAAAACCTTTATAATTAATTTTAAAAATTTAGTTATTCCTATTCACTCTTCAAAATAAATAAATAGGTTATGATGGTATACTTCATTTTGATTTATTTAGAATCAGGATTATGTGTATCGCAAGATATCGAAAAAATTTAATTTAATTTAAGAGAAATATATCATAAAATATCTGGGTTTTATAGTATAGTAGCATCATATCAAGATATTATGATATATTTCTCATAACTCATGCAGCAGATGAATGAAATTTTGTATGTTTGGTCAGTAAATGTTCTTGTGGTTGATCGGTAATCAGTTGTGTTGTCGATCCAGCAATTAACATGCAATTAGGGGTGTCTAAACCCGACCCAACCCGAATGACCCGACCCGACCCGACCGGGTTGGGTCGGGTTGGGTCGGGTTACAAAGTTATATTGATGGGTCAAGTCTGTTTGGGTTGGGTTGATATCGGGTTGGGTCGGGTCACGGGTTGGAAGTATATAGACCCAACCCGACCCATCGACCCAAACTTCATTTTTTCTGCTGTCGTCATGCTTTAGTTCGGTTCATGAATTTGCTCAACCCACTGCCTCTTCCCCTCCCTCGCATCATTATTGTCTTCCCCTCTATGCACTGCATGCCCATCACCTCCACCATCATGGAAAGATCCAACTACACACCCACCATGGATTCGGTGACCGCTGCTACTCCACCCTTGGCTACCACCTTCAAACCAGAAGTAGCGTAGCAAACAAAAATCACCGGTGGATGAAAAACTAGAATCGATGAAAGATAAGTCACAAGAAGAACAAAAAATCCAATTGAAAACCTATTAACAGCTTCACAAACCAGATCTGAAGAAATCAAAATACCCGAATTCAAAAATTAGAAACCACACCATGACCGAATCAGATCTCCCATTGGTGACCATCATCTAAATATGAGCACTGTTGAACACCCCGGATGAATCCGATTCGTACTTCATTCCCTCTTCTTCTCGAGAACCCAAGCCGCCTGAAGTAGAGTCATTGTCCGCACCTGCTATTGAAGCACCACCGCAGATCAACCTTCACCTCCGCACACCGTCCGAACGTCACTTCCCTCCTTCATTCATAGCAGAAACCTCTGTTGATAAGGGTCATACGGTCAGACCACCGTGCGAGCCGCATACCTCCTTTCTGTCAAGAGAGCACTCGAACCCCCCTTCTCCCACACCCCCAAATCCCCCCACCCCCTCTGTCTCCCCCGCGACCACGAACCCACTTTTTAGGCTCCCGACGAACCCGTGGAGGGTTCTGTCTGTTCAATTTTTTTTTCCCTGGTGACCCAATGGACCCGACCCGACCCAACCCGATCTAATACGGGTTGTGTCGGGTCGGGTCTGAATGAGAAATTAGCTCAGACCCGACCCGACTCGACCTGAATTTTTTTGACTGGGTCGGGTCCAAAAAAGCCTCCAAACCGACCCAACCCGACCCATGGACACCCCTATATGCAATTGCTTTGATGAAAAAACGATGTGGTAGATTCTTATAAACTCATATGGTGAACCGCAATGAGAAAATATGATAAAAAATAGTTTCATGGTTGATCCAAGGATGCATGTTTTCGATCCTTCTGGATATGATAAATTTATAGGCTTTATAGTGTTTATATGAGTGTTTGTGTGCAAGTGAAACCATCAAGGAATAGTCAATACATATCATGTGTTTGATCCATGAAAACACATAAAGTCACTTTAGGAGTTTGCATCAAAATGGTTAACAAGGAAGAATATTCTCCTTAGCTAAATCTAATAGTGGAGAGAGATCGTATTGGATGGAAACACTTCTATGTATAAGTTTTAATGAATGTGAATTGTAACATGTATTGATCTTATCCTATATCGGATTTCTATTCATTCTGGAATTAATTAATAAGAAAATTTATTACTTCAGCTGTCTAGAAGTGAGTAATGGGGTATTCTCCCAACCTCTTATAGAACTGACCTGTGTTAGCACCCTCCACCATTGTGGAACCCCTCATGGTGGATCCAATGCTCCTTTGCATTCTCCCTATGGTTTTTATGTATTCTCACTCTCAACTATAACTCATGGATGGACAGGTCGACCTGCCTCATATGTGGTTGACCCTGGGTACCACATGTAGTTTAGGTGGGTTGTTGGCTGGATATAGGCTAACCTATTTTTTGATAAAGGCCCACAAAATAAATATTTATTAAAAACAAAGTATAAACATCAAGATATTCTAAAATATATATTTTATCAATATCAAATTCCTCTTCTCTTTAATTCGTCAAACATCAACAATTCCTCATGAAAAATAAAATTATCACAACCTTAAACATTATACCTTCATGAAAATAAATATTTTCATGGTCTTAAAAGAGTTTTATGGCCACTTTTTTCCCTTCATAAAAATAAATAATATTTTTATGTACTACTATAAAATAATTATTCACCCAATTAATGGATGGATTTACTTGATGAAAACATTATGCTACTCCAAACACCAACAACACATGTCTTAGGTATTAAAGGCCAATTCAACAATTTTTATGATTATTAAGGATACTTTCTTAAACATGACATCTAATTCCATTAAATGAGTCCATAAAAATTCTCCATGCATCAACACTTCATCATCACTCACCAACACATATTAACTCATTGAAAAAAATGAAACACATGGGATCAACACTTCCTATTTTAAGAGAAAACTTCATTTAAATTACCACAAAACAATTATTTTTTAATAATTAGATATAACCATAAATACATAACATAATTTCTACAGAGAATATTCAACTTTATTACTCAATGAAACATATTTACTTTGTTTGGTATAACATATGATTTCAGCAATAAATTTTTCACATTTTTAGTTATAGAACATATTATTTTATCCACAAAACATGAAAATGTAAGAAAAAAACATGTATTAGAATATTAATTGAACATGAACTCTTATTGTATCAAAAAATATCTTTTTTGGGTATAAAAATACTTTTTATAAGGCCCAAACCATTTTTTATTAGTATAGAACATCAAAATTGATCACAAATCATTTAACATTTTTGAATATTGAATATGTATTCTCCAATCCTAAAACATAAATAGTTATTCAGTATAATTCAACACATTTACATGGAAAATATATCTGTTATACCATATAACATATCAATTTATTGATGTATAATATATAAATATATGAAGAAAAATATATTTTAAATAAATCAAATATCTATAGTAAATTCAAATTATCCTCCATCATCATGTTATAAAATTTATTTTTAATTATATAGGCATTTTCCCAATAAAATACATAAAAAACTAATAAAATATTTGGAAAAATATTTCATTTATCTAGTAATAACATTATAGCACAATTGAGTTTTTAATTTTTCTAAAATAAAATTATTTTTATTTTTAAAAAAAACTCACAACATCACAATATTGAGTATTAATTAAATGACATTGAAATGAATGAATGCTTGTTTAAATTAACCAATATACATGAGATATAGTTTTTTAACACACTACTCATTGAGTAAAGGAGCTATGTTATACAAATTAATTGTCCCAAATTTCCACACCTATTTATATTTATTCATATTAGATATTAATATATCCTCAATTGAGAAATTTAATTCTCATTGTATTTATTTTTCTCATGTAATAGGACACAATCAAATTTTTTTAATTATTTTTCTTTTATCATTTTTATATGATATGGGGTAAAATTTTACACAATACTATTTTCCCATAATTTTTTACCTTCCAAAGGCTATTTATTATATCCAATACATAAAGAAAAGGGTTATAAGGACATGTGATCACTCCTAAATAATAATTTAACCACATGTAACCCATGTTGAATTATGTTACAACCAAGGACTAAAAGAAACTATGGTTTTAAGATATCTTTAAATGATAATCCTATTTATTTAAATTTAATCACACACATTAATTTCCAAATTATAATCTAATGTATTGAAATTATGTTCCAATCATATGACTTACTCTAGTAAAATATCTATATCAAGTTGTGTGTTTAGGATGAATATTGTATAAAATAATATTTTATGACTAAATTATTAACTCATTTATTAGATAATCAATTATATTCATTCCATTTTAAGTGATGGACCACTTATACTTTTCTTAATTAAAATAAATAATTTTGATCTCAAAAATAAGAAATAATGTAAATTATAAATAAAATATATCCTCACTCGTGATGGATAGTAAAACCATAGTTGTGATAAGTAAAAAAATACTACCCCAAACTTATCTATCATTTTAATTATTGTTTATTTCAAAAAATGATAGTTTATAATAAATAAAAACAATTTATTACGTACATAATAAGAATAAAACAAAGAGAATAATTTAATACACCACTTGTGTATATTAATTCTTCCTCAAAGGTATTTTTGGGTTCTCTAATATAACAAATTTTACATTTATGTTACATACACATTAAAATAAATCTTAGTAATTTTGAATAAAATAATGATAGAAATTAAAATAAAATACACAATAACACTAAAGATACTCTTAATCCGGGGTTGAAAACCAAAAATAACAATGTTTTTTGTCTTAAAAAGGACTTATTGACCATTAATATTTAAGATGTGATGACATTGGGAGAATTATGGGGTATCCTTTAAAACATAGTTTCAAACTCTATCAATAAAATAAAAGCTATCTTTTTCATCTCTCATTATATTTGATGATATAAAATGATGTACTTTAAACACTTCAAATGGTATAAACCATCTTGATTTTAAATTTTCAGGAAACAATTTCAACCTAGACTTGAATAATAACACTTATTAATCATCATTTACCTCTCAATATTGAATATACAAGTCATGAAATTTCTTCATATAATCCTTTAAAGTTTTTACATTTTTATAATAATCTTATATTATTATATATAATTTATTCTATTATGTTATCCACTTATTTGTAAAGTTTTAAACTCATAATTTAAAGTCATTATATATATACTCCAACTCTACTAGAAAGTGAAAAGTATTTATAAAAATTAATCTATATAGTAATATTCCAATAAGTGTTTTGCATAGTATTATTTATGAAATAAATCATCCTCTAGCTTAGTTGACCAATCCATTCTTAAAGAATTCATATTTTTCTTCTATTTGGTTGATCTATCCTTTATAAGGGTTCCGTATTGTTTTAGTTTTATTTTTTTACCATTATTTATATATTAATGATCAAAATTTAGAGTTATAAAATTATAATTAATTATCACCAATAAAGTACGATGAAACTCTTAAATGATAGAAAATATTCTTTCTTATAAATTTTATACTAGAAATGTTTTCTTTTATTATTTTAAAATTTATTAAAAATATTCAATTTTTAAACATAATCAATAACTACTAAAATATATTCATTCCTAGGAGAGTTAGGGGAACAATGACATTAAATCCAAATCCCAAACATTAACATTTTATACTTTTAAAATAAATGTATTGTGTCTTGCATCATTATATAAAATGAGTTAAAATTTCCACCTTATACTACCTTGTCTTCTATTCTATATAATAAATAATTATATTCATATGGAAAATTTTGACAATGATGTATAATTTCTACCATATCATTATCAAGAATACATATTGTAGTGACTTTATAAACTTTATATTTGGAAAATAATATTTATTCTCAAGAAAATACTTTGATTCCACAACGAAATTATTTCTCTAATTCTAGGAATGATCATTAAGAAAAATTACTGATATAAAAAAATTAACATTTTAAATACCTTTTAATCTCCCTTTTTGAATAATAAAAGATTTCTCATGAGGTAATTATGTCATAATAGGGGCAGATTACAATGTTTTTCTTCTTAAAATCAAGATGGTAAAAAACTAAGTTTTTATGTTACAAACTAGGTAATTTTAATAGTAAATAAATTTAATGCTTTATTAATTTTAATTAATTTTATTTTGTTTATTTATATTCATTTTAATAATGTTAAGTAATTTTTCAACTGAAAATAAAATAGTTTTATAATTATTAAATTCAGTTTCTTATACTATAAGGTTTTGTTTAAAACAATAATTCCTTAATTTTATAATTTTAATTTAACAAAATTAAATTAATTTTTGAAATCATCATATACAAATTTTCTTAGGGGGAATTTTTTGTATTTTTGTGAAAATATTGATTTTTTAGAGAATAGTAAAAATATTGATTTTTATAAAATATATATTTTCGTTAAATAATTTTTTTAAAATTATCATTTGATCTTAAAGTGACATAATAATACATTAATTAGAAATAATATAATTAATTACATATGAATCTTCATTATATATTATTTTGGTATAAGTCCATTTTTTGGCTTAAAAATGCATTTTTATGAAAACTACTTTTCATTGTATTTTATAAATTTATATTGAAATTGATTTATTCAACTTTAAAAAAATTAATATTTAAAAAATTATTCCCCATTGTAATCAAGTGGTTTAAAAATTTTAAATAGTTCACTATTATTTTTTGTTATTATGAATAGTTAACATAGTAATATTTTTCACCTCAATAAGGGTGAATTGGGTAATTAATGTCAAAAATAATGTAATAAGGCATAAAAATATCCCTAAATCATATATTTAGTTTATCTTATAAGTTTTTTTAGACTATGAAAATCCAATATTCCAAATTTTTTAAATTTATTACCACTTTATTTTGATTATAACATTTATATTATGTTAAGTAAAGGATAAAGTCAAAAATGTCATTCTGTTGCTTCTTATATCTTTGAAAACTTGGAAACATAAAAATATGGTTCATAAAATATATAAATATCCTCCCACTTATTTCTTCAAAATAAGAACCATTATTAGACATATCAAACTAAATAATTCTATTCATAACCTAGGGAAAGGAAACGTAAGATAAGGGTGAGATCATATTCCCAGTATGGTTAAACAAGGTAAACATCAATGATCACATAATCATAACATGAGAATAAGGTTATAAGAATATGATCTTAACATTTGAAAACCATACCCTGCATATCAAATATCATAATCTTATTTTATGGCATACATTTTGGTAGTTTATAAGACATGGATCATAAGGTAATCAAAGAACATGAACCATGAATGTTTAACATATCTATAAGAAATTTATTTTTTGTATAAAAATACGTATAAAAAATAATTTCCTTGGTAGTTAGGGATCATTGAAAAGGTTATCACAGTGGAATGAGTTCACTCTGCAAACTATCATAGTAGTCAAGGTTCACTCCCCATTATAGTCTTATTTATTTCATAATATATCAATATATACCCAATTCATTGGAGGGAGATATGAGTCCCACCCATCACATAATGAAATTTATACACATTTGTTCCACAAAATAATAAATCATTCATCATATCAGAACCCATGAAAATAAATGGGTTTTATAAACATTTTATTATTTCATCATAGCATAACCCGTGGAAAAGGAATTTATTTCATACACATATTTTCATCATAAATATAATTCATTTAGAGAAATAATAAGGATTGTATCCTTGGATCACATCCCTAGTAATTAATAAGTGAAGTTAAGGGATGTTTTCTTTGATGAATAGAAATAACATTAAAGGATCATTAAATATTATTGAGGAAAATATCATTTCCATTTTGACATAACTTCATTAAGAAACTATGAAATTATAGAGTAAAATGTTTTATTTGAAAATAAATTTGTAAAATTATAAATTAATATTCAAATAAAATATTATTAATGATGGTGGGAAAGTCCGTTCTTTCCATAATAATTTAAAAACGTTCCTTCCTTACTTTGTCATAAAGTTCACTGAGTACCTATTTTTAAAAATGAAACAATATTCCTTTAAAACCATTTTATAAAAATTAAAACATGGGTAAAAACGAGTTGAAACAATCATAAGATAATATTAAAAACCTTATTAATTTTTTTTAATAAAATATGGATATGGAGGAAAAAAAATTCGATCCAAGAGATAAATAAAGTCAATTTTCCTTAAAAATTATTTCCAGTTTATTGAGTAATTAAGATAAGGAAAACTTTAAAAAAGAGTTTTATTTTTAAGAATAACTAGAGTATAATAAAATTCAGTTTTAGGGTTATATTATAATATTTCATCATTGTAGGCATAATCATAATCAATCCTGATAAATAATGATATTTTGTCATAAAACCCTTACCTCGAGTTATCCTTTCATTGAATGCACTCTAAACTCATATATAATAAATTCAAATTTATTATACATATATAACAGATCAATTTTCATAAATATAATAACATATATAATCCATTTAAAACATTTCAACACCTCCTTTTATTAATAAATCCTTATTAAAATCGTCATTTCTGGGTTTTAACTGTTTCGTTTATCATGAATATTTTTGTTTAATAATTATGGTATTTGTACATTTATCCTGGTTACATAACCTAAATAACATTAATAATGGTATAAATATCATATATATTAATTATATACATATTTATAGTCATCCATAAAATTAAATATATAAAAATTAATTACACTGTTTATGGAGACAACAGACCGTACGTACGCATGAACAATCTTTTCATTTTTCGACGGATGAAATGAATGAAAGGTAAATATGAATTATCCTTTACATGATAATTATTATATAATATATATCATATATATGCATAAAATTCATCCTTATTTCCATTCAAGTAAAATATAAAAGAAAAAATAATCACAAAGCTTCGTAGAGGTGGTAGTCAACACGTACACATACGTGACATTATCATTTCCCAAAGGATTGGATGGTTAGAAGGTAGACATGATATTATCATTATAAAAGTAAAATTATTCCATAAATTTCATATATAAATATTAAATCCATTATATTAACCACCTATAAATTATAGTGATGAAAAATGAATTGTTTCGCTATGTGGATATAATAATCCATAAGTATGCATGAGCAATACTTTAACTTCTCATTTGATGATAAAGAGGGTGTATAATGGAGTTTTTATAATAATAATAACATTTAATAATATTTAGTATACTGAATATATTATTTTATGAAAAATACTATATATTATGAGGTGGTAAATAAGAGTATAAAATAAAGTGATCAGATAAGCAGAATAAATTTTCTTTTAAACGACTCCTTTAGATCTCTTCTAAAGGGATCTAGGGTTGGTGTTTTGGTAAGAAAAAAACCTCTATAACATGTATAGGGAAGTGTAGAATATAAATAGGTAGATTTTTTTGATCTATAAGGCTCAATGTGGTGGAATAAGTGAGGGGGAGGTTCCCTTTTATAATTGAGATGAGGTGCACTTTTGAAATTTATCAATATATTCAATTATAATAAAATCATTATCCAGAATAATAACTCCAAATGGACAGATATTATAATATAAGGTTGGATAGTTTTTTAATCCCATAAACTAACAGAATGTATATAGGTTTTTCTGTCATTTTAAACCTTATTATTTTGATTAACCCTCAGTTAACCAATTTTAATTCTCACCATGATAATAACTTCTCTAATAGTAAAGGGTTGTAATTTTTTACTTATAAGGTAAAAATTATCCCATAAATGGAAAATTTATAAAATTTTAGACATATAGTGTCCATATTTTATTATTTTCTTAAATTTATTTTTTTAGTTATTTAATAAAATATTATTTTGAAAAAGTATCATTATTGTTAATTTAGACACTATTAATTTAATTTACCTAAATAAATAAATAAAAAGTTTTAATATGAATATAATCTTTTAAAAAAGCAATAATATTTTATATTAACCTATAAAATTTTTGTAACACTATAAATTACTCAAATTATATCACTATTAATATTTTCAATATAATTTATTTTATTTTTCCATTCATTGAATTAAAATTATTTCGGCATTGTGTAAGAATTTATGGTAATTATATAATAACTAAAAATTATAAAAAAATTACCATCATGAATATAATTTCATTATTAAAAAAATTACTACTATTATTCATTCATAACTTGTTTTCCCCTATGTGAACACATAAAGTATATTTAAATCTAAGAGAGTTGCATTTTGTAACTTTCTTTGAATTAAATAATATATAGATTATTTTCACGGAAAAGTGTCCATTAAGCTAATAAATTTAAATAATAAGGTGATAATATCATAATTTAATTCATCCAATAAGAATTAGGATGAAAAATTATGGCCTTATTTCTTATTTATAATCATAATTAACATGATTTACCCTTTACTATGGTGATAAATTTTACCATGATTACTATTAATATTGATTAAAAATAAAAGGGTCCTATTTAAATTTTTTGAAATTATTGATTATAAATATTTAATTAATTTTATATAATTCAATACATAAAAATAGTAGAAATTAATTTTAAAGTAAGTTCATAAAACACAGTAAGAACTTCTTTTTAGAATAAATGCATTTTTAAGCGTAAAACTGAATTTATTCTTATCCTTTTCTTAGAGAAATATTTATTGAATGTTTCAAACATTCGATCAAGTAAATAATATAGTTTTTTTAAAATCATTCATTAATATAGATTAATTTAATTTATTAACATAAAATACATTGCATTCATAAAAACAATTTTTCATTAAAAACATCACTTTTATGATCCTCATCATAGATAAGTTAACATGATCTTTTCAACTCAAAGAATCAACTGCCTTATTCTATTTCACATGGTGGTAATGTATTGAGCAGTCATAAATGTTAATATTCTCCAACCATCTTCTTTGGCGCATGTTCATATCCTTTTTAGTGAAAATATACTTTAATTTTTTTGATCAGTATATATGTCGAATCTTTTTCCATAGATATAACGCCTCCATTTATTTAAGGAAAAAATTTACCATACCTGACTCCAAATAATTATTTGGGTAATTATTCTCATGGAACTTCAATTTTTGGGAGGCATAAGATATAACCATATTGTTCTACATGAGTATGTATCCCGATCCTTTATTTTGTACATCACTATAGATTACAAAACCTTCTCCACTGCAGGATAGTGTAATCACAAGTATGCTAATTATCCTTCCCTTTAGTTCCTTTAAACATTCCTCAAATTTATCTATCCAAAGGAACTTTTATCCCTTCCAAGTAAACTTTTTGGGTGGATTTTATATCCATGAAAAATTCTCTACAAAGCACAGATAATATCCATCCAAACCATGAAAACTATGGATCTCAGTCATAGTGGTCGGTCTAAGCCAATGTTCAATAACTTATGTCTTTAAAGAATCTACTAACATACCCTCATTTGAGATTATATGACCCAAAATTGAAAATTTATAAATACAAAATTCACACTTAGTAAATTTTTCATAATAATTCTCATTCCTTAGGGTCTTCAACACACTCCTCAAGTGATCTTAATGCTCTTCCTTTATCATTAAATAAATAATAATATCATTTATAAATACTACCATAAGATTGTCTAGGTAATATATAAAGTCTATATTTATTAAATCCATGAATATATCAGAATAATTAGTAAAACCAAATGGAATCATTATAAATTCATAGTGTCCATACATTGTATGGAATACTGTCTTGGGTATATCCTCCTTCATAATCCTTAATTGATGATATCTAGAATGAAGATCAATCTTAGAAAAGTATTGAGCTCCATGAAGTTGATCAAACAAGTCATTAAAATAGGTTAGATGATACTTATTCTTGATAGTGATCTTTTTAATTCCTTGATAATCAATACAGAGTCGCATTTATCCATATTTCTTCTTAAAAAATAAAACACATGCTACCCAATGTGACACACTTAGCTAAATGAATCCCTTATCAAGATTCTCTTGAAGTTGTTTCTTTAGTTATTTCAACTCAATCAGGTCAATTCTATATGGAGTCTTGGAAATAGGTATAACACAAGGTATGAGTTCTATTGAAAACTCAACTTCATGATTCAATGGGAGACTAGGAAATTCTTCAGTAAATACATCAATAAACTCCCATAAAATTGGCATATCTTTGATGTTGAGTTTCTCCCCAACCATCTAAGATAAATTAACCTTTTTAATAGGATTCATGACCCATATTATGGGTTTATATTCCATCATAAGTTCATTTTTTTCATCACACTGATAGGAAATCATTGGTTGGTTCATAATATCAAACATAACATCTCGTCCTCAGATATTTATGTGGGGTTTAGGTAAATAAAGTCAATCCATGACCAAAATAACACTGAACTAAACTTGAGGAAGAATTAAAATATTTTTAGGAAATAGATTCTCACAAAATTTAAATGGAGAAGAATGATATACTTAGGATGCGATCATAACACCATTATAGTTTTTACTACTAACTCAACATCAAATTTTAGATCTGGTACTATGATACCCTAAGAAAAATCTTTAGATATAAAATAGTGGGTATATCTAGAATCAAATTAGATATTATTATTTCTATAGTGGATACTTAGTGTACCTTTAACCACAACGTTATCATACCCCTCATCATGAATAGTCATCACATGAGATTTCCTACTATCTCTAGGCTTAAGAGGTTATTGAAATTAATTATCATCATTAACCATAGAATTTGGGGAATGGTTAGAATAATTCCCATACTCCTTGAATTTAAAAAAATGGAGTGTTAGAGGTCCATTATATGGAAATTTATCTATATTCACGTCATTAGATAAATTATTCTCATCACTTCAGTATTAAATTTCTCGATGACCTTCATTTTCAAACATGAAACATTTTTAATTTCACTTAAGACAATTTCCCCCATTTTTCCTTCCACACTTCAAGCATAAGGGAAGCATGATATTCTCCAATATATGGTTTTTATAATTGACTTAAAATTACATTTTTATTTTCTTATCAAATCCATGAGATTAATGTGTAAGTATAATCTCTTTCTCAACCTTGAGAGAACATCAAACAATTTATTCATAGCTACTAATGTCCCTTATAGATAATTCCCTTTGGAGACTTGGTTTTAATCCACTGATGAATTGATCAAACATAATTTCAGGATTTATGATAATACAAGAAATATACCTCACAATTCTTATAAAATTTTACTCATAAGTACCAGCATATTCATAATCCTTATTCTCTAACTCAATTAATTATTTATCTATATTTATTTGAATAATATAGGAATGTACATATAGAAAAATAATATTTTAAATTAATCCCATATTATAGATTCAATTTATTATTGTTCTATTGTGTTCTTGGTAAGAATCAAATAATCTTATTCACCATAAAAATGATAAACATCCATAATAACTTTCTAATGTTCTGAATACTATAGAACAAAAAAGATCTTTTCAATAGTACTGATCCATTTCTTAGTGACTAGTGGATCAGTGGACACACTAAAAGAAGGTATATGTTTTCTCATGAAGGACTCAACAAGACGTTTTCCCATCATTTTCTCATTTTTAATCTTAGTGTGATTCATAGATTTAGAAATTTGTGCGAGAATACCAATAAGTTTTTTCATTCTATCTCCCATAACATTCATTTTCTCAGGATTACAAACATTTCATTATCCACCACATTCATCATTAACATGATTTCTTCAGGTTAAATCCATTGAATAAAACCAATAATCATAGTGTGAGAAATAATAATCATGGTGGGAAACCATATAATCATGAAAAATAATTTATAGTATGTAAAAATCTTTACACCTTCTTTTTATAAAACCTTAAGTTTAACCTAGGATTTTCATGATCATTACCATAAATTTAGGATTTTATCCTATAATTAGACTTATATGTAGTTTTCTTACTAAATTTTTATCATCCTAATTTCTAAAGGTTAACTTAAAATTCCTCTAATACCAACTATAGCGACCCATACTTTTCATATATAGATATTACATCTTAATAGATGAACAATCATTACATAATATTTTTATCCATGCCTGAATCTTATAGGTGTAGTATCTTTGGAAACATTGAAACATAAATAATAATCCCATAAAATATATACATCATCTAAAACATATTTATTCATAAATATAAACCTTCTTAGACATATCATACTTAATAATTTTCTTCATAACCCAGGGAAAGGAAATATAAGACAAGGGTGAGAACATATTCTCAGTAAGGGTAAACAGTTGATATTTCAATGATCAAATAAGTATAACATGACCATAATAGTATAATAACATGATATTAAAATTTTAAATCTATAAAATTCATATCAAAGGTCATAATCTTATGTCATGTAATAAATCTTGGAAGTTTATAAGATATGAATCATAAGGGAGTAAAATAACACGAGCCATGAAATTTTAAAATAAGAAGAAGATATTGATTGGTAGCTTACACATAAGCATATAAAATAATTTCCTTATTAGTCAAGTATCATTTACAAGTCTAACATAGTGGAATGAGTTCACTCCCAAAACCATCATAGTAGTCAAGGTTTACTCCCAAGACTATCATAGTGGAAAAAGTCCTTTATTGAACTTGGTTCACTCCCTATTATAGTCCTGTTTATCTGATGAGATATCAAACTTTACCTATTGCATTGGAGGGAGATATAGGTCCCAATTTTCACATAATGATAATCATACACATGTGTTCTAGAATACCATAAATTATTTATCATATAAAACCCATGAAAATAAATGTGTTTATAATAATTTTATCATTTCATCATAGCATAACCCAAGAAAAAGTAATGAATTTCATACACTTATTTTCATCATAAAAATAAATAATAAAATTAAATAATAATTATGGTATCCTTGGATCATATACCTAATAAATAATAAGTGAAATAAAGGTTTTGTCTATGATGAGTAGTAATACCATGAAAATATCATTCAAAATTCTTGAGGAAAATACTCTTTCATTTTGAAATCACTTCTTTAAAAAAACTGGGCACTTATAAAGGGAAAAATTTTATTTTAAAATAACCATGTAAACTTATAAAGTAATATTTAAAGAAAATATTATTCATGATGGCGTGAATATCCATTCATTTCATATAAGTTAAAAAAAATTCCATCCTTATTTTATCAGAAAATTCACAAAAAACCTTGTTTATAAAACAACAAAAATTCCTTCCAAACCATTTTTAAAAAATTTAAACATCAGTAAAAATTAAATTAAACAATCATGGGAGAATATTCAAATCTTTCATTAATTGTTTTTATAAAATATGGATATTGAAGGAATTTTTTTTTCCAAAGAGATAAATAAATTTGATTTTCATTAAAAGCATATTTTTATTCTCTTGAGTAATTAAGATGAGTCAAATTAAAAGGAAACATGTATTTTAAAGAATTAATAATTAATAATAAAATTCATGTATTTTATTTAGTGTTATATCTTAATATTTCATCATTGGATACATATTCATAATCAATCCCGATAAATAATGAGATTGTGTCATAAATCCCTTACCACGAGTTCACCTTTATTCGAAAGCACTCTAAAATCATGTATAATAAATTTATATTTTTTTATAATTATATACTAGAGTTATGTGAAAAGTTATAATATAATATATGATCCCTTTATTAAATTTAAAAACATACTTTTATTAATAATTCCTTATTAAAGACATCATTTCTGGGTGTGAACTGTTTTGTTTATCAAGAGTATTTCAGTTCAACAGTTCTAGTCCTTATACATTTATCTTGGTACCATAATATTTAGAATATTAATAATGATATAAATATAAAATATATTCATTATATACATATTTATATTCACCCATAAAATCTAGAGATAGAAAAATTAATTACACCATTTATGGAGAAGGTAGGTTGTACGTGCACATGAATGCTATTTTCATTTTTGATGGATTGAATTAAAGAAATGTAAATATTAATTCAAATTTAAATGATAATTATTATATAATATATATAATATATATTCATATAATTCTTTATTATTACTATTCTAGTAAATTATAAATGAAAAATGAATCAAATCTCTTTGTGGAGGTGGTAGTCCACACATACACACAAGCGACATTATCATTTCCCATAGGATTGGATGGTAAGAATTTAGACCTGATATTATCATTAAATAAGTATTATTATGTCATATATATAATATATAAACATTAAACCCATCATTATGTCTATCCATAAAATATTGAGATGAAAAATGAATTTTATCACTACGTGGAGACGGTAAGCCTTATGTACGCAAGGGCGATGCTTTCACATATCATTTGATGGTAAAGAGGGTGTATAATGGTGTTTTAACAATCATAATAAAATTTAATAATATTTAGGATACTTAATTTATTATTTTATGATAAATAAAATATATTTAAAGGAGGTAAATAATACTAGAAATGAAAGTGACCAATTAATACAATTACCTCTTCTTCGAAATGACTCCAATGGATATCATCTAAATGGATCTAGGGTTGGTATTTTCAAAGAAAAAAACCTCTATAATTTTTATATGTAAGTGAAAAATATAAATGGGTAGATTTTGGTTGATGTATAAGGTTTAAAGTGCTGTGACTAAGTAAGGGACGTGGTTCCCTTTTATAATTGATGTGAGGAGAACTTTTGGAATTTCTCATAAGATTAAATTATAATAAATTAATTATCAATCCAAATGACTCCAAATGGAATTTTATTCTAATATAAGGTGTTATAGCGTTTTAATACCATAAAAATAGAATTTATACAAGTTTTTGTGTCATTTTAAACCTTATTATTTTGATTAACCCTTAGTTAACTGATTTTAATTTTAACTATAGTAACATCTTTTTCAATATTGAATGGTTGTAATTTTAACTTATAAGGTAAAAATTGGCCCAAAATAGACAATTTATGAGATTTTATACCATATAATACCCACCTTTATTATTTCATTATTTTTATGATTTTTAAATAGTTTTAAAAAAATTATTTTGATAAGGTATAATTATTTTCAATTTTGACACTATTCATTTAATTTAACATAAAATTCATGAAGAAAAAGATGTAATTGGAATATAATATTCTAAAATAAAAATAATTTTCATATTAACCAATAAAATTCATTGAAATCTATTTCATACTCAAATTATATCACTTGTAATATTTTAAAAATCATTTGTTTTATTTTTACATTAATTGAATAAATATTATTTTGGAGTTGTGTAAGCATTTATAGTAATTATATAATACATAAAAAATATAAAAAAATTAAAATTAGGAATATAATTTCATTATACAAAAAATTACTAGTAACATTCCTTCATAACTATTTTTTTCCCTATGAGAACACGTAAAGGATATTTAAAACCAAGAGAGTGACATTTTGTAACATTCTTTGAATTAAATAATATATAAAGCATTTTCAGGGAAAAATTTCTATTAAACTAATAAATTTTAAGAATTAGGTGATAAGGTTAAAATTACATTCATCCAATAAGAATTAGTATTAATAATTATAGCCTTATAACTTATTTTTAATCTATATTAACATGATTTACCTTTTACCGAGGTGATAAATTTTACCGGGTTTACTATTTATATTGACAAAAAATAAAAAGGGCCTATTTACCAAATTTAAA
The DNA here is from genome assembly GCA_963277665.1 of Viscum album. Classification (NCBI taxonomy): domain Eukaryota; kingdom Viridiplantae; phylum Streptophyta; class Magnoliopsida; order Santalales; family Viscaceae; genus Viscum; species Viscum album. The sequence continues at coordinate 1,526,184,809 of OY728120.1, read as the reverse complement.
CCTCATGATTATAAATATTTAATTAATTTTATCTAATTAAATTCCTATAAATTTAAGAAATTAATTTTAAATAAAGTTTTCAAAATGAAACAAAAGGTTCTTTTTTGAAAAAATATATTTTTGAGCATAAAAATAAATTTATTCATATCCTATGCCTAGGAAAAAAATTGTTGAATATTTAAAACATTTTATAAAATAAATAATATATATATTTCACTAAAATAATTCACCAATAAGGATAATCTAATTTATTATCATAAAATACATTGCGCGCATAAAAATAAATTTTCGTAAAAAACATCAATTTTATTTTTAAATATTTTTTAATTATAATCATTTGATAACTAATGAATTCATTTTATAAACATATAAAATATATATTTATCATAATTTATTTATTAATATTCATACCCACCAATCCAATGTCTAGGTTATAATGAGCACATAATATTTTAATAGTGTTATGTGGTTTGTCTAAACTCATTACTATGTGTAATGGAAGCTATCAAAGAAATAAAATTATTTAAAGATGAATACTTCATAAAATTATTGGTATGTTAAAAAAATAACTACCCAAGTATCTCCTTAACATTACTCCAAAATTCCAAAATGTACCGGTCTCACTAAAATACCAAACCTAGAAGGATTAAGTTGAAATCTAAAGAGGTTATCCAAGAAGAAGACATAATTCATAACCGACGTGTTTCAAGTTTATTTATTCTTCTACCTTATTTAGATATTATTTAACCATTACAAAATATTAACATCATTATCTTAAATATAATAAAAATTTATTGTTATTGTTATTGTTATTATTATTATTATTATTTAGCCCTTTTTATCTCCCTTTACATCCTATGAGAAATGAAAACATCGCTCACACATACAAGTGGGTTACCGCCTCCACGAAGTGATGTGTTTTTTTCATCACCACCTCACAAGTATGGTTATTATGATGTATTTAATTAATAAATATGATAAAAATTAAATTTTTTATTTTTTAAAAATAACATATCATCCATTTTCTTGCCTTTCTATTCATTGAAAAATGATAACGTCATTCATTCATACATGTGGACTACCACCCCTACAAAGCAATGTGATTCTATTTTCATATACATATTTCATATATGGTTATAAAACTATATTTAATGTATAATAATTTTAATAATTTAATGATTAAAGATATATATATGATGGAACAATGACCCCTTTTTACCATGATCAACTCACCAATGTTATTTTTAGTTTATAAACCAAACATCCTCAAAGCATCTAATGTAAACTTAATAGATTAAGTAACTAAATAAACAAATTTCATAAGTGAAATAAAAGGGATAATGATAGTATAATGAAAATGAATAGTTTATTAATAAATTAAATTACTAATATAAAATTATTATTCAGGAATAGAAATAGCGTACGTGACATGTCAGACTCAAGGTAAGGGACACTTTACCTTAAAAACCTCATTTTAATTATTTTAAAGATTGATTTTCTAAATATTTATCTTCCTTGTGAATATTATTTAAATTATTTTATTGATTTATTTATATGAATATTATTGAATTATAATGGAGACTTTATAATTTCTTTCAAAGTTTTTTAAAAGGAATCTTTTTACAAAATGATTTGATAAAAGGTAAAGGGGATGTCTTATTTTAACATATATGGCATTAACAGTTTTTCCTACCATAATAACTATTATTTGATATTTGGATTACTTTATAAGATTTCATTTTTATTCAAATAAAAACCATCATTCCATTTGATTTGGGTATTTTCAGAAAGGTTTTTAAATGGAAGTGATATTTCAATATCTAGAAATGTTTTCTTTTGAGAGAAAAGAATATTTTTATGAGTATAATGATAGAAATGCAAGAATTAATGCATTATGGTTATTTTATAGTTATGATGAATTTTTTATGATGATGGGTGAGATTAATATAACTTATTATGAAGAGTGATTATTATATAGCTCATGATGAAGGATAATCCTAGTATAGATCGCCAATTCATTCAGTAAAGGAATAGAGTTAACCGATTATAGGTTTCTCTGAAGAGATTATTTGAATTTACAGAGTAGGATATTCCATTTTTAAGATTTATTTTAAGAGTGAAATGGAAATTATTTCTCAAGTTACTTACATTATTTATCAATTATTTCTATTGGTTTACATAGATGTATTATAATTTCAGAGGGAAAACTATTGAGGATAAATTTAAAAGGAAAGTTTATCCTACTTCTTAAGTGTGAAATATATAACTTTTTGAAAAAATTTATCATATGTTTTTCATGATTAAAAAAAAGATTTATGAGTATTATTTTTTCCTTTAAGATTTCATATGAAATTTTTTATGAAAATCATTGGGCATTTAAATTGACTTCTTGGGTAAGAGAATATTTATTTTGAGTTGAAATTTTATTATGAAAAGGGAAATTTTTATAATGAGTATTCATGGACTAACATGTGTCTTTATTTCTTTCTCTTATATGTACCATACTCTGATTTTTGTGATAATATTATGTTTTCAAATGTTTTAATAGGATTTTAAGGATGATTAAGGACAAGGATGAGATCAAGATAATTTTTTTGAAGACAGTTCATTAAAAGAAAAAATTTTATATTTTAAAAGTTTTGTATTTTGGAAAAAATAGATAGTGAGTGGAAGCTTCCACATTGATATTTTATTTTATAAATGATATGACCTAATTATCTAAGTCGTTAACCTTAAAATATATTTATGAATTAAAGGAAATTAATTCTTGTTTAAGGATTCAATTTATCGATTATTTAAGGCTAGGTCATTATAGTTGGTATTAGAGAAAATGATTACTTAATTTTAGAGGTTTGGATAATGTAAGTAAGTACCCTTAAGATATTATAATTTATGGTAATCATGTTATATAATTTTAGTTTTATCATGTTTCTTCATTTAAACTATACCTATTCATAATGATTTTTTGTATATAAAATAGGGAAGCTGAAGTAGGAAGGCACGAAGAGGACAATATCCTTTCAAATCAGTAACTTGGAATTGTTTGAATTGGAACTATGTAGTTTTTTTCTATGATGTATTAGTTTATGCGGGATATAAATTGTTTTGGAAACCATGAAAACGAGAAACTGGATCTACCATAGTGAAATATATCAATAGTGGATCATTTTACTAGACAACACCCTCCATCATTTAGTGGATCTTTTGACCCAGTGGTAGCTAAGGGATGGATTAAATCCCTAGAAAATATATTTGAAGTCATGTGTTATTCAGGTCATTAAAAGGTAACTCTTTCTATTTTTAGTTTTGAAGGTGAATTTGATTAATGTTAATCAATAGTGGTCAATGGTTACTAATAATAGAGAAAGATAAGAGATTGAGGACATATAATGGGACATGTTTAAGAATATATTCCTTGAGAAGTATTTTATGATGGTTTTTTTACTTAATATGAAAAATAAATTCTTGAAATTGAAGAAGAAGCATAAAAATTTAGTTTTCACATATAAAGAAAACTTCACTTGATTATAAAGGTACGCAAAAAAATTTATTCAATATATTTATAGTGAAATTAATCGGTTTTTATTGAGATAAAATCCAAGATACTGAAGATATTTGGCCTATTATATATTTTAAGGTTATGAGAATTTTTCCATTATACTAAGAAGGTAGAAATGAAGTTTAAGGATGAACATGTTATTTATGAAAATTAGGAGAAAACGTGGTCTACGTGGCAAGTAATGGGAGGGAATATATCAAATAAATATGAAGGTAATAAAATCAAGTCTCTAGTCTATGATAGATGTGGTAAAGAGCTCCATGGGGAGAGTATTATTAAATATATAAAGTGAATATAATCAGGTAAGTTTGAGCATATGGATTGTGATTGTAAATAAAAATATCTTGGTGTTGGTAAGACCATTTTTGATAAGTAGGAAGTAATGTGTTTTAAATGTAATGAGATATGTCATTATAAGAACATGTGTCTGAAGAAGTGAACAAATGATAAGAATCATAAAGAATATAAGTATAAGGGTGTGTTGAAATCCTTTGAAACTACTTCAGTAGTTATTGAGCCATCAAACGAAGTGGTAATAGGTACATTAATTTTTTTTATCCAGATTATAATAATTTCATGTTTTATTCAGGGTTTGCACATTATTTCATTTATGATAAATTACTTTTAAGATGAAAATTTCACCTTAAGAAACTAAGTTAGTAATTTTGGTAAAAACACATGGGGTAGTATTAAAGAAAAAAATATTTTACAAAAATATTATTGTTACCATATGTGGAAAGATTTTCCCTATAAAACTTATTCTCTTACCCATTGGGCATAGGTACTATAGTAGTACTATAGTAGAAGAGGCACTGTAGAAACATGGACACTATAGTGGTGGTGGACACTATAGCAAAAGCAGTAGTGGGAACTGTAGCAGTGGAGGGTACTATAGTAGTAGGTACTTTAGTAGTACTTTTCAAATAATGGGATGTATGACAAAAATTTCAGGCTTTCAGGCCAAATATATATCATGTAATAAAGTTGTTAGTTGGTTGGATTATCTCTTGGAAAGGCTATGAACTTCCTTCCAGGCCTGTGTGTGTGTGGTGTGTATATTTTTGATGTAATTTTACCCCCAAAAACCTAATATATTAGCATTCAGTTTATTCATCTAAGATAGATTATAGATACAAAAAAGTCATTTTTGAAATTGTGTTTTATATTGTATTTAATAATTAATTAATATCTTTTATAGTATATAAAGAACCTATGAAACTATTAAAATATGGAAATAAAAGTTATCTTGCTCATATTATTAAAAATAAGGGAAATTTTTAGATTAATGATGTATTAGTAGTCAAAGAATATCTGGAAGTTTTTCTTCATGTGTTTCCTGGTATTATACCTAATAAGGAAGTTGAATTTACTATTTAATTAGTTCTTAATTCTAAGAAAATTTCAAATCCCCATTATCGAATGGCTCAATTAGAACTAATTGAATTGAAAATGAAGTTACAATAATTTCTTGATAAATGTTTCATTCATCCTAGAACATCACCATGGGGTACTCTTTTTTTATTTGTTAAAAAGAAATATGGTTCCATGAGGATTTTATTTCATTATAAATCATTTAATAACATCACTATTAAGGATAATTTTTTTTCTTCATATAGATGATTTATATGATCTGCTCCATGGAATCAGTATTTTTCGATGGTTGATATCAGATCTAGGTACCATCATTTGAAGGTAATGGAGGATGAAATCCATAAGATAGAATTTTATAATAGGTATGGGAATTATGTGGTTGGTTTATTCCCTTTGGGTTGAAAATGATCTATATTTTTACATGTATCTTATGAATATAATTTTCTATGTATATTTGAATAAAGTTTTGGTGGTTTTTATTGATGATAATTTTTTTATTCTAAAAGTTATGAAGATCAAAAAAAATATCTAAGTATTTTTCTAAAAACCTTGAAATATAATAATTTATATGAAAATTTTATTAAATGTGATTTATATTTACATCATATTTCATTCCTTGGACATATCATAAATAAATATGACATAAGTATTGATCTTACTAAAAACAAATTTGTTGTTGAATGTCCAAGACCTACATATGATACTATGATTCATAGTTTTCATGGATTAGTTGGATACTTTCAATAGTTTATTAAAAAAAATTCATAGTTATCAATAATTCTACCCAATTTATCATAAAAAGGATTTATGTTCATCTAGAAAAAGGAATTCAATTAATGTTTCTAGGAATTGAAAAGAAGATTAGTGATTGCTCTAGTTTTGGACCTTCATACAAGAAATGATCACTTTTTTATCTATAGTGATGATTCTTTGAATGGTTTGGGTTATTTTTTAATGTACGATGATCAGGTAATTTCTTATGCTTCACATTAATTAAAACTCCGTGAGAAAAATTATCCTACATAATAGCTTGAACTTCCATTTGTAGTGTTTTATTTAAAAATTTAGAGACATCATTTATATTTTGTAAAGTGTGAAATATATATTGATCATAAATGGTTAAAGTATATATTCACTAAAAAATATTTTAATATGAGATAGAGGATATGGATGGACTTGAAAAAGTATTATGATATCACAATTCATTACTATCCAGTTAAAGAAAAAAGAGTAGCTAATGCTTTGAGTTAGAAATATAATACATCATTAACAATGATATGACTAGAATATGATCCTTTGGTTAATTATTTGTTAAATGTTGTCTTAGAAATTATGCATACAGTAACTCCCTTGGTTTTGTTTCAAGTATCAACACAAACATCTTTTTTGGATGGAATTAAGAAATCTCATAAGGAAGATCATGAGTTACAAGAAAAGGTAAAATTGGTTAAGAACGGTAGGTTGTACAGGCTATTAGAACAAGATATATCCACCTCTCTTTGAAACTTACAATGAAATGGGTTGATTACATGCATCATATTTCATCAATGAGCTACATTATCATGCATTTTTTTGTGAATCCAATGCACTTGCAGATGTGCTTGAAAATAATGTAGTGAATAACGAGGCTTGAATTATCTATAACACTCTTCCTAATAATCTTATGCCAATGTTACAAAGGGATAAATGTAAGATTTCTACCTTTAGACAATTTTATCCTATTTTATTATTAATTCAAGATCCACTGAGCTCACTTTTCTCAAAAAATATTGATAAATAAGGTTTTTTGAGATTAATAATTTTTTTTATTTATTTCATTTGAACCTAATATGAATAAAGAACCTTTTATTTAGGATCATAGATCTCTATTTTTGATTCATCCTAGAAACACAAAAATGTATAATGAATTTCAAGAATATTTTTTATTGTAAGAAATGATGAAAGATATTTCTAATTTTACTATGAACTGTTTCACTTGTCAATAGGTTAAAGTTGGATGAAAATTACTAAATGGAATTCTTCAACCTTTTCCAATACCAAAATGAAAATGGTAGAATATATCCATGTATTTTGTGATGGGATTACCAAAGACATATATAGGTAATAATGTGATTTATGTGATTATTGACCAATTAACTAAATATTCTCATTTTCTTCCCATTCAAGATAATATGTCATTGGATCAACTTTTTCAAATTTATTTTAATTATTTAATTATATAATATGGATTCACTCATTCTATTTTATCTAAAAATGATCTTAGGTTCACCTCTAATTTTTGGAATGGACTATAGAAGTCATTAGGTACTCAATTAAATTTTAGTATAGCCTTTCATAATCAATTTTATGGACTACCAGAGAGATCGATTCAGTCATTAGAGGGAATTATTTGAGCTTGTTCAATGGATTATTAGGTAATTTGGGATCAATATCTAACTTTCGTTGAGTTTTATTATAATAAAAGTTTTCATTTCACTATACAAATGAAACCTTTTGAGGCGTTATATTGAAAGCGGTGTTAGAATACAACTTGTCAGGATGAAGTCTAGGAAATAATGTTAATGGGAACCGAATTGGTAGAATAAATGGTTAAGAATGTAGAGATGATTAAACATAGTATGCAGATGGCTTAAATTAGGAATAAAATTTATGCAAATAATCAGAGGAAAGATCTTTCATTTGAGGTAGGAAATCTTGTTTTTTTAAAGTATCTCCATAAATTTTTTTTATGATTTTTGGTAAAAATTTAGAAATTATTTTCCCCTTTTAACACTTTGGTATATATTAAGGAATATTTTCAGACCCAGGTGCTAAGTTAGTGTGGGATTCAAGGGCCTATGGAACCTCAGGGTTGATATAAAAAAATATTAAATACATTATATTATTTGCACAATTTTTTTCTAAAATAATATAATAACTCTTTAATGGTTTCTCAAATTGTAAATCTAAAAGCTCCATTAAATTTAGAATATAGGTTTTACCCTAGGCATGATATAACCATTGTGTGCATCAAGTGTCTAGTTTAAGAGTGGTCTTTGTAGGATTAGTAAATTCAAAAATCTATTTATTTATTTATTTATTATTTATTAAATATGAAACCCTAACTCTGTCTTATATATAATCCCAATTTTGTAAAACCCCAAGATTTAACCACATAACACTAGTAATTTGAGAGGGATCATGGAGGAGAGCCATGAAGAATGTCAATAGATCAAGGATTGGTGATCAGTTTACCAAGGATCATCAACACCAATAGAGTTCTTAAATCTTTCCTATGACATCAACATCAAACTATTATTCACCATTGATAGATCCAAACTCGAGGTAGGTAATTTTTTTGGTTTGATCTCGTATTTCTTTATGCCATGTCAAACAAGAGTCAATCCTTCTAACACATTGATTCATAATTCAATTTTTGTTTTATTGTTGATGGATTTTTATCCCTGAAATTATGATTTTTTATCATTGTTTATTCTTATTAATTCATAATTTTTATATAAATATATTTTTCTAACCCTAACATTGTCTGAGGTATGTTCCTCATGTTTTTTTCTTTTACTCCCCTTGTTCTACAAACGTTCATCATCAGTCTTTCCATTGACCAGTGATTTAACCAATACCTCAAAACCAATCATTGTGTAGTCAGTCTATGGTGAAATAGATCATTTTCTTAGGGTAAAGGTTTGGTATTGGGAACATGATTGATGTGTGATGCGTTGTGATAGGATAACATACTTGGATCATATACTAGATCGAGGGACCTCATCTATAGTTCAAATATGTGATGGTGTGGTGATATGATAAGGATTTCCTAAGTGAATTGGGTGATCATAATCCACACACTAGTTCCAGATTAGTTTTTATCAACATGAGATCCAATTTCCTCTATTTATTTCACATATATACCGAAGGAGGGACTAAAATAGGTATAACCATGTGAAGACTGCATAATTATCGAAAATCCTAAGTTACATGGTGTGTGGTCAGGAACACACATTGTGTCATTCCATTCTCACATTGTCTAGTGTTTCATAATGAGATAAATATCACATGACATGTGACATGTAACATTACATGTGACTCGTAGCTAGATTCTTGACATGTACCCCTGGGGTACATGAGTACAAGCATGGCCAGGTATATGGGCATGACTAGAGTACTTGGACATGGGATGAAGTACATGTGATCAGGATGGATTACATGGTTAAGGGATGAAGTGAATGGGTATAGGCCAGAGTACATGGATAGAATCGGGATAGTGAAGGCATGTTATGTATACCCTATACATTTCATGTACTTATCCCAACATAGGTTGAGGCCCCCATTCTCTTTTGTCTGGCTTAGCGTGTGTTCCCGCTTTCCTATTCGGTGTGGGTGAGTTCCCTTATTCAAGGATGAGTTTACAAATCCACATCCATGAGGATTTAGTAAAACATCTATTTTGGAGTATTGTATTTAATATAACCACATAAAATTATAGTAGGTATCCCTCTGTGAAGCCTATAGTTGGATCCTTATTCCATCATTTTCCCAGGGCAGGGTCAGGTATCACATGACCTACATACATAGGTGTTTGATCCCCTATCTATATGGATAATCCAATTAGGTTCAGGCATCCCCTAGAGGACCTGGGTGTGATCCCCTAACTATGTATCAATATATTATATGTTCCGGTGAGTAATTCTTCATGACATGACATGAAAGGCATAACCTCTCAGATGAGCATCATTAGTGTTATCATACTCGAGGAGTGATTTCTCCTAGAAAAGTGTTTTCTTAAAACCTCAAAAATAATCCTAGGCTAGTAGTATGGTTATGATGGTACTTTTATATTTGGCGTCTATATTGAGTATCTAGGTTATCATCACCATTTTCTCATATTTTTATTGAAAAACCTTTAAGATAATGAGTTGACTGACTTCACTTTGATAATTTTTTGGTGATTTCAGGGTGTCCTATGGGTATTATTATACCCACTCTTGTATGGAATCTACCTGAATATGTCATATATTTTGTAGATAATGGGATTTTCAATGGATTCATAGGAGGACCAAGATAAATTCAAGCATATTTAGGCTATATGGACCACAATCGGTTCTAGGAGTTTAATTTGATATCATTACCCTCCTTACTAGAGGTTTGTACTCTTATAGCTTTGGTGGGATTTTATTTGGACATTTTTATTTCTCATACTTGTTCCATACTCTGATGTGGGATATAGATATATGCATTCATATTGGCATTAATAGTATCTTTCTTTTTTTATTATCTTGGTGCTTGAGGATGTGTGAGTGTGTACATGTACCTTAGGCTAAGGCCTCTTATGTGTGTGTTATGCCTACTCAATGCTAGTCAAAAACCCATGTTCTATTGTAGGTGGTATTGTGGTGTCATAATCATCTTATCATTAGAAAAGTGGTACCCATTAGTTTGATTCAAGATCGAGTAGTATTAGAGGAGGTCATCTTTGGAATAGAGTTTGGATATTGTCTAGCTATGTGGCTTGGTTTGGAAACTATGGAAATATTGTTAAAGTTTCTTGAATTTGGCTTTGAGGTTAGGGAATCTGGGGTTAGTGTAGCGACATAAATATCCATTCATTGGGAATGTGATAACTTTCTTGTTTACTCGGTACATGTTGGAATTGTTTGAAGGTAAAACATTTCTACATGCATCATATAGGAATAGGTTGTCATTTCCATGTCCTTTTGAGTAATCTCACCAGATATATTATTTGACCATGGTGTGTCTTGAATTTTTAGGATACCTATGTGATTAAAACTATCAAGGATACTATAGAAAGATCACGAAGACTATCTTCCTAGTAATGAGGCTTTGGTATAGAGGATTTTGAAAAATATGGCGTCACTGGGTGTTTTTCCGATCATACATCCACCTATTGAGAATCTATTTATCCCAGCAGTACTGAAAAATGATGTGTACAGGCTGAGTGCATATCATGAGTTTCAGATACAAAGTCCCATTAGGTTTTTAGGAAATCTAGACACCTTGGTGGAAGAGTACTAACTCGAGTCAGTTGGGTGTGATTTTCTCCTTATTAGAGAACCACCTAATCAAATGGTGGTCCTAGTGGCGAGAATTCCCCATGACTCTATAGGGTAATGATGGAGTCTGGTGACTCAAATGAATGATGAGGAAACTCTCACTTGGATAGATTTATCATGCCCCTTTAGGGAGGGGTTTCACCCAACAAAACTGTGATCCATATGTATATAGGAGCTTCTAGAGCTCCAGCGGGTTAGCATGTCAGTTTCAGAGTATGTTTAAAGGTTCACTAAACTATCATGGTACTCCATAGACATGGTTTGTGATGTGTAATTTTGAGAAAAAACCTTCAAGTGGGGCCTTCTCCAAGATATCTAAGATGGTGTGGTATCGCTCTGTATCTCTTCCTATGTAGGACTACTATAGTGTTCCCAGTTATGGATATCTTTATATCTAAACAAACACTAATAGTTAATACTGGTAGTGAAAATCCTATAGATGAGACTTCTATATCTAGTAGCTGATGACAGATTTAGGGATCCAGGTGTGCTAGGAATTTCTAAATACAATATCAAAACTGAGGGTATATAGTTCTGGGATCTTAGGACAGTTTCAGTCATCCATGGGAGAGACAATGTTATTATTGTTATGGTCGAGGACTTTTCATGTGGGATTTTCTGACCCACCATGTGGATGACTGGGAGATGGATGATGGACCAACTTTGACAAAAAAAATAAGATAGATAAGGGAGGTACACAGGGTAGTAGATGTGAAATATGATCTAGGAGAGTAAAAATAAGTGGATGATGCTTTGATCTATTTCTACCACTACCCGCATGTAATCTATGCTAGGTTCAGGGAGCTGGTGGTTAAGGATCTGGGAAACTACAGGTAATAGATTATTTTTACCTAGAGGCTTCAAGTATGATTTGATATATGATATGTGTCTTATTTAATTTATATGTTTTATTTATAGACACATGTATGATCCATTATTTTATTTTCAAATCTCTTATCAATGTTTTAGATATTCCAATTGAGCTTTTGAATCAACCCTTGCATTTGGAGACTCTTACCAAGGGAGTTTCAGTGATCATTCAATTCTATTAAAAGGGTGAACTGAACCTCAAAATAGAGAGATTATTGTGTAATATTTTCATAACTATAATGTGGACTTATGATCTAATTCTATATATGGACTAGATCTCAATATTCCATGCACAAATTTACTATTTCAGGTGGAGGATGTGGTGTGTATACACCGATGGAATGAGGTTTTCCTTTATCAGTGATAATGAAACTTGTGTGGAGTATTATGGGACAATACATATAAGGATATATCTAGTTACTCACAATTTGGATAGAATTACTCTCATAGAAACATATGTTATGAAATTTTATATTCCTGTAGTGGTGGAAGAGTATAAGAACATCTTTCCTGATGATTTTTAGGCTTATATCACCACTGAGAGATTGATTTCTACATATACATGAACCCAAGTACTTCCATGATATATAAGCCAACAAATAAAATGTATCTCATAGATCTTAAAGAGTTGAAGGTGAAATTAAATTATTTTCATAGTAAGGTATTTTTCATACACAATGTTTCTCCCTAGGAAGCCCCAATTTTATTTATTAAGAAGGTCGACAAGATATTGAGGTTATTTGTAGAATACTGTTAGCTAAATTAGGTGACTGTAAACAATAATCATCCACAACTGAGAATTTATGACCACTTAGATAAGTTTAAGGGGTAAGGTAGTTCTCAAAGTTCGACCTTAGGTTGGGCCATCACCTTCCCTGAGTTCGAGAGGAGGATATACCAAAGGTGGAATCATGATATTTCTATGTTCAGTAAAAGTACTTGTTAATGCCTTTTGGCATTAAAAATTACCTAGTAGTGTTCATGGAACTTATAAACTAGATCTTTCTACCCTTTTATAACCGGTTCATAGTAGTCTTCATTAATGACATTCAAGTGCACTCCATGTTAGAGTAGGAGCACACAAGACATTTGAGGATAGTCTTGGACATACTCCAAGAGAATTATATTTATAGGAAGATCTAAAAGTGTCATTTATGGATTAAAGAGGTCAACTTACTATGACATTTTACCTTAGAATAGGGTGAAACAGTGGACCTATAAAATGTTGAGCCAGTGAAAGATTGGGATCCAACCTAGTGTGTGTTGTAGGTGTAGAGCTTACTTGGGTTGGAAGGATACTATCATAGATTCATATCCAATTTCTCAAGGATATTGACACCTTTGAATTATTTGACCCAACATGAGCTGAATTTCATGTGGATAGAGTGGTTTCAGTAGAATTTTTAGAATTTATGGATGAGGTTGATGATAAAACTCAACTTGAGATAGACAAAGGAGGGTGTTGAGTATGTGATGTTTTGTGATACCTTTAGAACGAGGGTTGTATGTGTTTTTATGTAGAGGTAGGTAGTGATTACATTTGGGTCTCAGTAGCTAATCCCCCATGATAAAAAATATGTGATCCATGATCATGAGTTGGCAGTAGTGGTATTTTCTCTGAAGATGCAGTGACACTAACTTATGGGTGATAAATTTGTCATCTATTCTTATTACAAGTGTCTCATGTATACCTTTTCTTATAATGATATTAAATTAAGATAGAGGTAGTTGCTAGAGTTACTATAAGATTATGACTTTGAGATAGTTTATACTCTCAGAAAGGGGAATGTTGTGGCAGGTTCTCTCAATTAGAGATCTTGTTCACATTTATTGAGTGAGGCATCAAAGCAGTAATCCTTGTTATAGTTATCCTTAGTGAACAAGGTTGGTGAATATTACCTCTAGTCAATATTTTTTACCCCTCCACTTCTTCATCATGTAAGAGAGTATCATCTTGGAGATATCAAATTTGAGACCATTCATAATCATATGTCTAATTGATGTGATTCTAGTTGATTTTATGAAGTTAGGGAGCATGTAATATTTTTCTGAGGTTAGAATAAGGTACTAGTGACACTATAAGAGGAGGTTTTGAGGGAGTTTCAGACATCCCCATTAGCGGTACACCCAAGAGTTTAAAATATGTACCAGGTCCTTCATCATTAGTTTTAATATCCAAGTATGAAGAGGTATATTGTTGAGTTTGTCTATCGATGTATCAATTTTCATTTGATGAAGGTTTATCTACAACTTCCAGTGAGTTTGGATTAACCCCTTGAAGTTTTGGAGTGGAAGTAGGATGACATATACATAAACTTTATGATAGGAATTCCACAGTTATCTAGAGGTAATGATTCTATCTAGGTGATTGTAGACCAAATAACCAAGTCAACCCACTTCCTAGCCATCTAAGAGCATATTTCAATAGATATCTTGGGACGATTTTACATGCAGGAGATACTTTGGATTCATATATGTCCCATGATGATCATTTCAGAACATGATGCTCACTTCACATAACAATTGTTTAGGGTATTTTCAGAGCCATTGGGAATAAATTATAGCTGGGAATGGTGTAACACCCTAGATAGATAGCTAAACTAAGCGAATCATTCAGGTTCTAGAGGACATGATTCAAGATTGCATGTTATAATTTTTTATAGCTAGTAGGATCACCTACCCTTGGTTGAGTTTGTATGTAATAATAGTTACCAATCCACTATTAATATTTCACCATTCAAGACCTTGTATGAGAGAAACTCTAGATCAACATTGTGCTAGACTAATCCAGGGGAGTCAGTACTCATTGGTCTAGAGTTGGTGTGAGCAATAACAGAGAAGGTGCATATCATCCATGAGAAGATGAGGACTACCTAGAGCCATCATATGTCTTATGTGGACTGAAGATGAAGGACTTTGGAGTTAAATGAGAGAAATCATATGTTCTTTAAGGTCTCAACTTTATGAGGATTATAGATATCTTTCCAGGGAAAAAATTTATCTCCAAGAATCATTGTCCATTTATAGATATTTTATAGGTTTAGTGAGGAGGTATACTGCTTAAACCTACCACTGTAGTTATATTGGGTACATCAAGTCTTCCACATGCTCTAGCTAAATATGTATGTGTCTGGCCCATTTCATGTTATCAACTGGGGAGAGATAAAAATCAAGAATGGACCTACCTTCATAGATTACCTAGTAGTGATTTAGGATCAATAGAAGAATATACTTCATGGATGATTGATTATCTTGGTGGTGTGTCTAGTAGAAGTACAAGAATCTAGAGGAGAGCTCTAGGGATTGGGAGAACCAGATACAAGCTTGATATCCTTATCATTTTGAGCAATATTTTTTCTTTTCATGATGAAAATGCCCGAGGTGGGGAGAATGTAAAGACTCTTTTTCCCTTGTAAGACTTTGGAAAATTTCAAGGAATATTTTTGAAGTCAGGCGTTGAGTCGGTATGGGATTTCAGGGCTCAGGGAGCCTCAATGTTGATATAATAAAAATATTAAATATATTATATCATGTGCATAGATTTTTTCTGAAATAATAAAAAAATTCTTGAATAGTTTCTAAAATGGGAAAACTGATACCATTATTCAATCTGGAATAGGGGTTTCACCATACGTGTGACATAACCTTTGTGTGTGTTGGGTGTTTTTTTAAGAGTGGTCATGGGACATATTAGTAAATTAATAAATTGATTAATTTATTTACTATTTATTAAATGGATACACCTAATACCCTCACATATATAATCTTAGTTATGGAAAAACCCTAGGGGTAGCTGCATAAACCTAGGGATTTGAGATAGATCATGGAGTGGATTATTAGCGAACATCAACAAATAAAGGATTGATGATTGGTTTTACAAAGATCAAGAACACCAATGGAGTTCTAGTATCTCTCCAATGAAAATGGAATGGAACTATTCATTTCTAATGATCGATCCAAACTCAAGTTAGGTATTTTTATCCCTAAAATTATGATTTTTATCATTATTTATTCTTATTTGTTTGTTGTTTTCATATAAATGGATTTAGGAAAACCTAAAAAATGTCCAAGGTTCATTATTCATGTTTTTATTTTTTGATCTTCATCCCCCATTCTACAAGAGTTCATTGTTTGTGTTTCCTTTGATCAACGGTTCAACCAATACCTAAAAACTAATCATTGTAGAATCGATCTTTGGAACGATGGATCATTTCCATGGGTTAAGGTCTAGGATCTAGAGCATAATTGAGGTGTGATTTGAAGTGATGGGGGTATCAAACTTGGATCAAAGATGAGATCAAGGGACCTTGACCATGGTTTAGTGATATGGTGGTGTGGTGCAATGAGAAACATTTCCTGAGTGGATTGGTTGGATGGAATCTATCCATCAATGTTAGATCAGGTTCAATCAACATGAGATATGAGTTCCTTAGATAATTTTATGGTTGGATCAAAGGTGGAAGTAGTGTGGGTGGAAATTCATGAAGACTATGTGATTCTTTAAAATTAAAAGTTATATGGAATGTATTTCTAGAACACGCATCATGTAGTTCCATTTCAATAGTGGATAGGGTTTCACGCAAAGATAAATATTACACATTGTGTGACCTATAGTTGGAGACTCAACATGTAACCTTGGGGTATATGGGCATGATCACGTCTAGGTACACAAGCATGGCCAGTGTACATGGGCATGGGCTAGATCACACAGTCATGATATGAAGTACATGGGTATGGGTTGGAGTACATACGCATGGGGAAGAGTTCATGGGAAGACCTAATATAATAAATACACACCTTGTATATCCCATACACATTATTTAATTCTCCCTCAGAAGGTGTAGGCCCTTTTTCTATTTATTCTAGCTTAGGGTGTGTTACCTCTTTCCAGTTCAGTGTGGGTGAGTTCCCTTATTCTATGATGAGTTTCCCAATCCACTCCATGAGGTTTTAGTATGGAATCTAGTCTTGAGTATACATAAGATCCCCTTATAATATTAGAGAAAGTATCCCTCCATGAGGCCTAGAGTGAGATCCTCATTCCATATTTTTTCCCATATAGGGTAAGGTATCACGTGAGCTGTATATGTGAGCATTTGATCCCCTATCTAGTGGGTTTATATAGTTAGGGTCAAGTCTCCCCTAGAGACCCTGATTATGAAACCCTATAAATTTATCAATCTGTTTTGAGTTCTAACAAGTAATTATTCATGACATGGCCTAATAGGAGAGACTTCTCAGATGATCACCATTAGTGTTATCAAAATTGAGGGGTGAGTTCTCCTAGAAGAGAATTACCTTTAAGTCTTGAGTAAAATCCTAGGGTATAAATATGGTTGTGACCTTACTTTGAGACTTGGTGTCTATATTGAGTATCTGGGTTATCATTTTTTTGCCTCATTTTATGACTGATATACCTTTGTGATAATGATATGATTTACCTTTCTTTAAGGATTTTTGTTTGGTGATTTCAGGGTGTCCTACTGTGTATTATTATACTCACTCCTATATGGGAACTTCTTAAATATGTCATGTATTATAACAATGAAGGAAATTTCAATGGAATATTAGGAGGACTAGGAGTTGGTGGAGCATAGTTGGTCTAGATGGACCTCAATCAGTTCCAATATTTTTATTTTATAGTAGTCCCATCCACACTGTTGGGTTGGATCTTTTACTACTTTGTTGGGCTTGTATTTGTCCCTTTTTCTTTTTTATACTTATGTCGTGCTCTAATGTGGGATACATAAGTATTGGTACAATATATATCATTCCTTTATAAATTATCTTGGTTATTGAAGATGTGTGCATGTGTATAGGTACCTTAGTGTAAGGATTTTCATGTGTGTTTCATAGCTACTCAATGCTAGTCACCAGCCCATGACCTATTAGAGGCAGTCTTGGGGTGTCACACTCGATTTACCTCTTTCCAAGTAGGACCAAGTGGGTCAGTTCATGAAAAAAGGAAGATAAGTTCATAGTTCATTGGTCCATATGAAATACTGGATAAATTTGGATCATTTTTCTACTGAGTGGCCATACATATGAGTTTATCTCAAGTACATTATATACTTCATGTTTCATTATTTATAAAATATACATCATATGAATCTCATGTTTTAAGCCCTGAATTAGTTCAATTGGAATAAAAACTTTATTATGAGGAATAACCAGTATAGATTCTTGAAAGAAGAGATAAAGTGTCACAGAATAAGGTAATTCATCAAGTTAAAGTTTTATGTAAAACCATATAGCAGAATAAGTAACATGGTAATCTAAAAACTCTATAAAGGAAAAATATCCCCACTTATTTAATTAATGAATAAAATTGTGAGAACAAAATATCCAAATGGGGGTGGGGGATATAGCAACCCAGGTAATGTGAATAGTAAAACAATTCCAATCCTTATTAATTTTCATTAATTATATTTTATAGATTTATATTCATTATAATAATGTTAATTAATTTTTCAATTTAAAAGGAAATATTTTTATTCTAATTAAATTTATATTTTTATATTATAAAGTTTTTTAACCTTAATTTATAAATTTTAAAATTTTCAATTGATAAAATGAAAATATTTTTTTAAATTATCATAACAAAATTAGCTTTGGGTAATTTTTTTTTATATTTTTCTGAAAAGATTTATTTTTTAGTGAATAATGAAAAATACCAATTTTTATAAAAATGTCATTTATTTTCATTAAATAAAGTAATTTAAAATTATCATTTGATATTAAAGTAACATAATTTTACTTTAATTATAAATAATTTAATTAATTATATTGTAGTCATTATTATACTTAATTTTGGTATAAGTCCATTTTTATTCTTAAAAATATATATTTTTTTAAAATGTTTTTCATTTTATTTTACACATTTATATTAATATTGGTTTTTAAAAATTATCAAAATTTAATCTTGAAAAGCGGATTCCATATTTTTAATCATTTGGTTCAATTTTGTGAAAAGGTCCCTTTTAATTTTTTCATTATAAATAGTAAATGTAGTTAATATTTTCCACCTTAATAAGTGTAAATCATGTAATTATTGTTAAAAATAATGTGTTAAGAACTGAAATTCTCCCTAAAACTTGTATGAATTTTATTTGATTAGTGTTTTTCACCATTATAATATAATTTTCTAAAATGTTTCAATTTCTTACTACTTTCTTTTGATTATAACATTTATATTATTTTAAGTAAAGGGTAAAGTAAAAAATTTCACTCTCTTGCTTATAATAACTATGATATTTTGTTAAAGGGATATAACTATTTATGTTCTATTATAAATGTTTATTTAAATTTTTAATTATTTTTTATCATTGTATTTTATTTTTAATTTTTAGTGATGAAATAATTACCTTAAATTCTTACACAACATCGACACATCTCCTATTCATGTAACAAGAAAATAAATTAAATGATTTTAAAAATAGTAAAAGTAATATAATTTGATGAATTATTGTGTCCAAAAAAATTATAGATAAATATAAAATATTATTGATGTGTTAGAATTATATATTTTATTTCTATTAGTATCTTGATGTCATTAAAGTCAAATAATTTGAATAGTCCTGAAATTACTATAATGGTATATTATGTTAAATAATATTTTATTTAATGATTTAAAAATAATAATAAAATTATATTCATCCAAGTGAGTTTTATATGGTCAATAATATATAACATGTCCAATTTATGGGTCACTTTTCCTTTTATAGCAACTTTATTGACCCCTAAATAATAAAAAACATTGATATCACAGTAATCATCAAAAGGGTTAATAGGGTGTTAAAATTAATATATAAGGGTTAAAAAATCTCCTAAACTTGTCAAAATTTTATTATATGAGAGTATTTAAACTCCTAATCATACTATATTCCAAATTTATAATTTTTTGGGTAATTATTCTTGAAAAATTAATTTATATTAATTTAATACTTTAAGTAATTCCACGAGATCCCCTCACATCATTTATAAAAGGGCACCTCCTCTATTCTATCAATAACACCTTTTGAGAAATATATTTCATCCAAGACCTACTCTGGTATATCCCAAACATCCCACCCCATGTCCTAGATGTATTATTCTCACCAAAAAACTGAACCTATAAGGCTTGAGGTGTAATTCAAAGAGGTTATTTAAAAAGATGGTATAAGTCCTAACTGACCTATTTAAAGTTCATTTCTTATTCTACCTTATTCAAATATTGTTTAAAAATTATTAAATAATAACCCACTTATCTTAAATATTCTAAAATTTTATTATTATTATGTTAAAACCCTTTTCTATCTTATTTTAATTCTATGTGAAATTAAAATATCGCTCATGCATACGTATGCTTTACCACCTCCATGAAACGATGTTTTTTTTTCATCACCACATTAGAAGTATTGTTATTATGATGGATAAAATTAATATATATGATATAAATGACATAAGTATCATTATTTAAAGATAATATATCATATATTTTCTTAACTTTACATTTATTGAAAAATGATAACAACATTCATGTGTATGTGTGGACTACCACCTCCACGAAGTAATGTGATTCTATTTTCATGTACATATTTTAGGGATGGTTTGAAAATTTAATTTAATATATAATAATTTTAATCATTTAATGATTAATATTCTATATATTATGCAATAATTACCCCTTTTTACTATGATCAACCTATAGAATCTATTTCAGGTTTATGAATTGAGCATCCACAAAGTGTCTCACATAAACTTAACTGATTAAGTAACTAAATAAAAAATGGTAATAAGTGAAATTAAAGGGATAATGATATTAGAATGAACCTGAATAATTTAATTAAGAAATTAAATATCTAATATAACTTTTTTATTCATGAATTTAAGCAGTTTACGTGACATGTCAAACTTGATGTAAGGGGCACTTTACCTTAAAAACCTTGTTTTAATTTTTTTAGAAATTTATTTTCTAAATACTTTTATTCCATGTATATATCCTTAAAATTACATTATTTATTAATATATATGAACATTTATGAATTATAAAGGAAACTTTTTCCTCTTTTTCAAAGGTTTTCAAAAGGAATATTTTTTCTAAACATTTTAACAAAAGAAAAAAAGGAATGATCTATTTTAACATATATGGCATCAATATTTTTTCCCATAATCATAACCATTAGTTAATGCTTGGATTAATTTGAAATATTTCATGTTTTATCTAAATAAAAACCCTACATTCATTTTTTTCTAGGTATTTTTAAAAAGGTTTTAAATGTAATGGATATCTCAATATTTAGAAATGTTTTCTTATGGATGAAAAAATATTTTTATGGGTATGGTGATGGAAATGAAAGCTTTAATGTATTATGATTATGTTATAGTTATTTGGAATTAATTATTATTAATGGTGATAATGATATAGTCCATGATTATGGGTGATCCTGATATATCTCATGATGATAGGTGAGTATGATATAGCTCTCCAATTCATTGGGTAAAGGGACAGAGTGAACCTGTTATAGGTTTCTCTTAAGATATTATTAGAATTTACTTGATTGGGTAATTTCATTTGTAAGAGTGATATATAAATGATTTACCAAGTTAACTATATTATTTATCTAAAATTTATATGGGTTTTCATGGAAATATTATAAATTCACAAGGTAAGATAATATCTTAAGTTTAAAGGGATGTCTATACTACTTCTTAAGGGTGGAATATATAACTTTTTGAAAAAGTTTTCATAAATTTTTCATTATTAAAAATAAAAATTTATGAGTTTTATTTTTCCCCTAATATTTTTTATAAAATGTTTTATGAAAATATTTTTTTAGTGAAGTTGATTTATTGGGTGATAAAATATTTTTTAGCTCAAAGTTTATAATGGAAAGGAAAATTTTTATAATGAGTATTCATGGACTAACGAGTTTATTTCTTTCTTTCTTTATTTTTTATGTACCTTACTAATTTTTTTTCTCATTATAAGTTTTCAAATATTTTTCACACGATTTTAAGGATGATTAGGTACAATTATTTTGTCAGGATGATAATTTTTAAGGTACTACATTAGGAAAAAAAAACGTTCCATATCTTAATATTTTTGTATTCTGGAAAAAATGGATACTGAGTGGACGTGTCCACTTTGTTATGTAATATTTTATTTTATAAGGGCGATTTCATAATTCTCCAAAACTATAAACCAAAAATATATTACGGTATTCAATAAAATGAATTCTTGTCTAAGGATTCAATTTATTGATTTTTTAAGTTCTATTCCTTATATTTAACCCCTTTATTATACCCTTTTCCATGTTCAAATTCGTTTTGAACCAATACCAAATGAATTAGATTTGGTTTATCATCCATTTTATCTATAAAATAAATTAGTTATTAGTTACTTGTATACATAATCACTTTTGAACCTGTAAGATATGACCTAAACTAATTTATAATATATATAAAAAAGTTTTTTATGGCATAATAGTTCATATGAACTGCATTAAAAACTTTATTTCATAATAAATTACATGTTTCTAATTATATCTCCTTTTAATTAAAAATTTACTAATATTAAAGTCACTTTCATTACAAAGGATTTCAAAGGTCCAAATCTAATATGATATAATGATTAGGGGTTAAAATATTGGCCCTTTATTTATATTTATAATTATTATAGTCACGTGTCATCAAAATTAAATGAATTTTTCTTCATTAGTAAATAATACATGAGGGTTGATATTTTTATGAAATCCTTTATAAATAACTTATAGATTTAAATATTTTATAAAAAATTTCTCATTGATTTTACTAAATAATATGTAGATAAAGAGTAAATTACTTTTACTTTTTCCTTATCTACTTTAGTCCCCTTTAAAATTTGTATCCCAACACAATACCTACTCTTAGAATAAAATGGAATCTTCCAAATTTAGAAAAAATTTAACCGCCTCACATATCAAAAGTACATGTTATATTTTCTTTAAAAATTCCTCAAAAGTTTTTTTAACCATTGATAAATCATCCATTGAATTATCTATTATCTTTTCCTCCATTTTATAAAATATGGTAATTATACAATGTTGAAATATAGTTAGTTTTTTACAAAAACCCAAAATGGTATTCATTTATATATATATTTTAAATAAGTGTATCTGAACATTTTATTTTCTTAGACTTATAGTTTAATGGAAACCTGGTTATAACTTGAATATTAATATAATAAATAATAGTAAGAATATCCTTGAAACCTCCTTAAAATATAATTAATGAATGGAAGCAGAAGATTAATTTTTTATGGTTTATTTCCACAAACTAAGTATTCATCCAATGAATATATGTATTGGTATAAGATCCTCGTTATCATTGGAAATTATTTTAATTCCTTCTAAATTTTTAGATCACCTTAGAACTAAAAAAATAAAGTATATGATTCCTAAATAAAGAAAATTCAGAATTTTATTTCTGAAAACATCCATTATGTTTCAATTTGATCTTATTTTAAATTATAAAACTAGTTTATAATATATTTTAATGATAATTATACACACAAAAACTTCTATAATTATCCCCATTATGTCTAAAATGTGCCTTGAAAGGGTAGATTTATGGAATCTAAAAGTGTTAACAATATTTATTTTTACCATTTACTAATATATATATATATATATATATATATATAATTACAATAAATATATTATTTATATACACATATGAATATCTCAAAAATTTGGGTGATGGTTTCAGTTGTAGGACCAGTGGTTCTTAAATAGATAGTAGAAATGTATTATTTTGTTGTCCAAATTCTATTACTATTTTTTAGAAAAGGCATAATTTAAATTATTAATTAAGTATTAAAATTTTCTATTAAGCTTCCAAATTCCTAAAATTATCATTTTTTTAGGAAAATAATTCTCCAAGAGGGACTTTTTGAATTATATTTTGTAAGTTTCTATCTATCATCTCATTAAGACATCAACCCAAAACAAATATTTCAAGACTTGAGGTAACTTTATTTTTTAAAACAAATTTAGTTATTTTTTACGATCACAAAATTGAGATGTGAGTTTCCCTTTTGGTGCATTAATTAATGATCCTTTATTTGTTAAAAATGGTATTCCTAGAATTATTTTCACCTCATTGGCTATTTTTATGTCAAAAAATTGAAAACTAGTTTGAAAAATAAAATTTCCAATAACAATCAAAAGATATTCATTTACTTTTTACATATAAATAAAATATATATTAGTTAGATATAATTCCATTGTTATTATTTTAAACTCTAAATTCACCAATTCATTAAATAAAATGAGTGGTATCAATTTGATACTTTCTCCGAGATCAAATAAGCATGTGAATGTTCTTTTTTCCTCAGAATTTGAGAATAAAATTTAAAATTCCTAGATATTTTAATTTTTTGTGGGATATTATTATGAATCATAGAACTACAATCTTCTATTAAAGATATAGTGGTATACTCTTCCAACTTATACTTTTTTGGGATATTGTTATTAATGTATTTAATATAGTAAGTTATCATCAAAAAGAAATTATTAAATATAACATTAATATAAATTTCTTTAAATAATTCCATAAAACTCTTAATGTTTTTATTTTCATCCTTGTAATGAACTTTTTTCCACTGTGAATTAGGAATGTTTATGTTGTAATTTTTGAAATACAACTATAAAAATTTCAATATTTTTTTACCTTTATTCTCTTCTATTCCTTATTTATTATCTTTAACTTTTAATTATTTAAACTTTTTCTCAATATCTTTTCATTCCTAGGTATTTTCTTCTTTATTTTTTTCAATTTCATATTTTTAGAGATGTTTTCTCCTACAAACATTCCATGTCTATTTATGTTTTTTAGATCACTTTACCTTAGGTTAATTTTATAATTTCTTGAAAATTTTATTTTTTCTATACCTAGTGAATTCTTGGGGATTTTTTATCAAAGTGAGAATTTTGTAAATAAAATTGAAAATATTTTCAGTTTTAATGCACCAAGGATTATTGATATACACAATGGAATACTATTACATTGAATTTTTCATCGATCCATGAAGGTGTAATTTAAGAATCCATCAGAAGATATATAGAAGTTATGAAATAATTTTAAAGGTATTATTTAATATTTTATTAAAAAATAAAAAAATTATAATTAAGTTAGGTGAATAATGAGTGAGGAATTTAATCAATTTACTGATGGTTTTTAAGATATAACAGATAAGAATTTTTTATATGTGATATGTCTTAAAAAATTTTAATCATAGTATAAAAAATCATTTGATAGCTATTGAAGAGAAACAATTATGGGAGATAGTTTTTTGGGTTAAATATAAAGATTCTAGTTTGGTTTGATTTAATTTTTTAGGGATGTATTTTATGGTTATGGAAGGTCTATTTTTTTTAAGGGATTGTATCGATGAAGGTTAGTGTATGTTTGGTGAAATTTGGAGGAGATAATCGATGGAATAGATGAAAATGGAAATAAATATATTGAATCATGGTTCAACACCTATTTTTGAAAAACCATGCAACCTTTTATATGACTAGGGTGAGGGGGGTACTATTATGTGGTTGGGGTCATAGTTCATCCTTCCCTACAACCTAATAATACGACCACATAAAATCACCTTCAAAATTAATTGTTTTATCCAAAATTCACTAGATATCTTTA
Source organism: Viscum album (assembly GCA_963277665.1). Lineage (NCBI taxonomy): Eukaryota > Viridiplantae > Streptophyta > Magnoliopsida > Santalales > Viscaceae > Viscum > Viscum album. The sequence continues at coordinate 1,526,159,279 of OY728120.1, read as the reverse complement.
ATTTATCCACTTATATGTGGGAATCATGATTTGGGGGATATTTCAGGAAATATTAGGAAGATATAATCCTATGAATCTCTTCTCTATTGGGTATTTATGTGTTTTGGAGACATATTGAAGGTATACGACTCTAAAATATCCCCAATTTTTTATTTTTATTATAATTTTTGGGCGGAAACCCAATCGATGGATGGTTTGATGAAATTCAAGAATATTGATAAAAGGAAATGTATATATTATTTTTAAGAATTGATTAAGGGTAAAGAGTGGCAGTATTATGCAAGGGAAAGGTTGATTTTTCTTTGGAATTATGATTTAGGTAGGTGTATTCTCTTACACATATAATAAAATTTATAGTAATTTACATCAAACTCAGTCCTTCATAAATTCTCTTTTTTCATCATAATATGTTTTTAGGGTATAAATCTGTTGCAAGTTACCCATCACTAATTTTTTTCTCACAATTAGTTTTGTTTGAAATATAATGTCAATATTAATGTCACAACCCGACCCATCAGGGGTCTCCTGGACAGTAGTAAGCCGAGTGTGATCACCCCAATCCCTCCTCCAATAGGATAGGGGTTTGTGTCTAGTTCTAAGTAGGCATGTCACACACATAGGAGGCGATAGCCTAAAGTATCTACACACACACACACACACACATCTATCCCCATGAAATATTTAAGAGATAAAAATAAAGGCTAAACATATATAGTGTAAAACATGAATGAAACAACCTATAAGAAAACATCAAAGTACACTAATGTACTAGAAAAATATATGGGAAAAATAAAATCCCACCATAACTGATAAATATATCCAAAATGATAATTCTGAGGGTACTACTATCAAATTAAACACCTAGTATACACTATGGTCTATCTAGATCACTATTCTATACTTACTCCCGGTTCTCCTATGAATCTATCAAAAGGATTATTGTTTGAATAAGACACAAAATGTGTGGGAAAATCCCATGTAGGGGTGATTATAACAATACTTAGTATGCACCCTAAAAACCCCAAAAAGAAATGGAGAAACTAAAAGGCATCAGTCTTCTCAACCCATAAGTAAGAGGGTAAAAAAATCCCAAGCGATAGAGAAAGGGGATTCTACATCTCCATAGATCATCTAAAATCAATAATTCCACTAAACATCACCATGGTTTGTTAATTAAGATATGAGACATAAAAACTAGATAAAAAACCTATATATACTCAAGATAGATACCAAGACTTAGAGATTCTTCAACCATAATTCAATGCATGAGACTCTACTTGAGGCTAAAGTTAACACTCATCCATGGGAACTCACTCCACAAGCCTTTCCATCCCCGATGAAACTCTTCCAATTGATCTCACCCATTGGGTATCACTACTCTAATGACATCTATATGAGGATTAATTCTCATCAATATTTCCACGAGGAATACATGTTGGAACTCGACATCTCTTGATACTCAAATAGGGGATTACGCCCATGGATTGTGGGGGATACCAAGAACCCTATTATAAGTTATAATATCTAAATGAATAAATAGGAGATCACACATAAGACTATTTGGGGGCACCAAAAACCTAAATATAACTTTTTAGTTCTCAAAACTCAAATTGGGGACACTACTACAAAAACGGGAAAGCAAAGCGCCACCTTTATCAGCACTAATAAAAAAGTGCTGATAAAGGATAATCTTTATCAGCGCTATTTAAAAGCGCTGATAAAGTGAAGATTTATCAGCACTTTTCTAGCAATGATAAAGGATAGTTTTTAAAAGCGCTTTTATAGCGTTGTTAAAACCTGTCTCCGATTTTATTAAAAGGAGGCAGACAGTCTCCTCTTTTTTATCGTGCCCCAAGCTCTCGCAGTACTATACCCTTGCGACTGCTTCCCTCCCCCGATCTTCCCTTTTCCAGACCTCTTCCGTACTCTTTCTCCTTATCCTCGACCCTCATTCGTGGATCTTCCTCCCTTCCGAACCCTACTCCTCCTCTTCAATGGTTGGAGGCTCCTCCCGTGCACCCCCACTTCGGCGGTCGCATCTTCCAGGCAGCGCAGAAGGCTCCCTCACCTTGAGTTTTCCTTGGACTTCCAATTTCTTCACCCAAGGTCAGTGGATGCCCTAAATATTGTTTTGCAGTGTAGGTTGATCTTTAGTTTTTTCATGCGGTTGTCATTTATTGGCATTTCTTGTTCACAGTGAGTTGGAAAACCTTCTTTGAGGTTTGGAATTCCTTCATTTCTCACTTTTTTGTTTCATGCAGGAGGGGTTTACTCTTGTCTATCATTGGGGATGGTTTGCACTATCCTAATTAAGATAAATTAATAAGTTAATTTAAATTCAAGGGGAAGGGTTAATGATTCTTGTACTTTTACAGCTTTGATATTATTGTGATGTTGTGTTTGTACGGACTGAATACCCCGCTAAAAATCATGGATATTGGGTGCCCTTTCTTTCACTGCATTTGTTGTCATATGGAAGCCTTTTTTCATGTTGTTGTGATATCACCCCAAAATGGAAATTGGATAACCACTTATATTTGGCTAATGAAATGATTTCCCCTGGATTTATGGAATGTGTGATAACACTCTTAAATCCATGTTTAAGATATATGTTCCCTATAATATAAAGTCATATTCTTGATTATGGATGAGTCTTGGTGGATCTTGGAAAGGGGTTAAATCCACAAGACACATTTATAATAAACATTAAACATCTTGGATGAGGCTTGGTGGATCTTGGAAAAGGGTTAAATCCATGTTTAAGATATATGTTCCCTATATTAGTATCTATTTTGGCTAATGAAATGCTTTCCCCTGGATTTATGGAATGTGTGATAACACTCTTAAAGTAAAGTGAAATGTGATAAAAGTCCCTTTGTTAAATCTATAAAATGGTCTTTGATGTGTTGTGATGTGTGGTCATGCTAGTGGGGGTCACGATAATTGGTTTTGATGTGGTGTGGGATGATGTATGGTTTGTTTTTTCATGCTTTTGGTTTGGAGAGGTGATGGTTTGTTTTGCCATGCTATTTGGGTAGTGAGGGGATGATTCATTTGGTTTTTATTTTTGGGTGGCAAGGTGATGGATTGTTTGGCCATGCTTTTGGGGTGGTGAGGTAATGATTTGTTTGGTCATTCTTTTGGGGTGGTGAGGCGATGATTTGATGGGAATGATGAGCTACGTTTTATGTATGGTTTCTTTGCGCTAGAAGCCTAGGTAGTGAAGTAATAATTATTTAATAATTATAGAAATGGTTGGATTTTGGTTTGGATAATGGGATTGGTTGGAAATTATAAATGTGTCTTGTGGATTTAACCCCTTTCCAAGATCCACCAAGACTCATCCATAATCAAGAATATGACTTTAGATTATAGGGAACATATATCTTAAACATGGATTTAACCCCTTTCCAAGATCCAACAAGACTCATCCAAGATGTTTAATGTTTATTATGAATTAGGTGACTAGTAGGAGTGGTTAAAAGGATGTTTAATGTTTTTTGCAGGGTGGTGGGTGCTAGAACTATTGGTAAGGGGGTTGGAAAGTGTGTTCATTTTAATGGGGGTTTATCCTGGTTCTGTTGATTTCCAAATCTTTATTGAAAATGGTTAGGCTATATTAGTATCTATTTTTATAAGGAAGTGGTTCTCTGTTACTTTGTATTTGGAAGTCTTGTTTTGTGTATTTGAGTCATAAATAATAATATTTCAGATTCAAATAGTATGGAGATGAATAAAGATTGGATGGATGCTAATCGTTTGACAATAGAGTATGAGAACGGAGTGAAAGAGTTCATCAAGTTTGCAAAGTATCATGAAAAGCATCCTTCTCAAATCGTTTGTCCGTGTTTACGTTGTTGTTATTCTAGAGTAATTACTCCAGAGGAGTTGAAAGAACATTTGATATGTCACAGAATAGATCAGAGTTATAAATGTTGGAATAAACACGGGGAAAAAGATAATGTAGCTACTGGCTGGAGTAAAACTGTATTTTATGGATCATCAAATATGATTACAAATATGGATAATGAAGAAGACCGTATAGAGGATGTGATTACAGATGTCAATGACGATGAAGATCGTATTGAGGAAATGACAAGGACAGTTGAACATGAACTCCGTGATTGCCCAAAATTGTTTGAGAAGTTAATGAGTTGTGCAAAGATGTCATTGTATGCTGGTTGCACTAAATATACTGCATTGTCAGCTGTACTAAAGTTGTATAAATTGAAAGTAGGCAACGGATGGAGTGATGTTAGTTTCACTAAACTAATTTCTCTTTTGAATGACATGCTTCCAGAAGATAATGAGCTCCCAAGCCGGACATATGAAGCTAAACGAATGCTACGCTCGATGGGTATGATTTCTGAAAGAATACATGCCTGCCTGAAAGACTGTATATTGTTTCGCAAGGAGAAAAAATCACTTACAGAATTCCCAAAGTGTGGTGCTTCTCAATACAAAAAATATGAACGCAGTCCTACGAAAGTTGTATGGTACTTTCCAATCATTCCAAGGTTTAGGCGTCTACATGTAAGTGAAGAAACTGCAAGACAATTGTCGTGGAATGTAGATAAAATAAATAAATATGGAAAATTACGTCACCTGACCGAATATCCTCAATGGAAGAGAATTGATCATGAGTATCCTGAATTTGGAAATGAGCTGAGAAACCTGCATCTTGCGTTATCTACCGATGGAGTGAATCCTTTTGGTTTTCAAACCAACACTCACAGTACTTGGCCTGTTATGTTGGTAAATTATAACTTGCCAACCTGGTTATGCATGAAACGGAAATTCATTATGTTATCTTTTCTTATATCAGGACCAAAACAAATAGGTAATGATATTGATGTATATTTAGCTCCCTTGATCGAGGATTTGAAGTTACTGTGGGATTCAGGTGTTATGTTTTATGATGCTTATGAAAAAGAATACTTCACGTTGAGAGAGATGTTGTATGGGACGATAAATGATTTCCCTGCTTATGGAAATTTGTCAGGCTATAGAATTAAAGGAAATCAAGGGTGTCTTGTGTGCAAAGAAGATACATAATCAATTAGGTTGAAAAATTCATCGAAATCTGTGTTTCTAGGACATCGTAGATTTCTACCCCGTCGACATAAGTACCGATCTAGGACAACATCATTCAATGGAAGTTCAGAACAACGCAAAACACCATCTCCACTAACAGGTGATCAGCTGTTTGAGAAAGTAAAAGATGTGATCACTGTTTTTGGTAAACCATTTTCGAAAAACCTTATGAAAATCGGTTGGAAAAAGAGATCAATTTTTTTTGAATTACCATACTGGAAATGTCTGTACGTCAGACATTTTCTTGATGTGATGCATGTGGAAAAAAATGTATGTGACAGTGTTATTGGAACGTTTCTAAATGTGCCTGCCAAAACAAAGGATAGAATTAATGCAAGTTTGGACATGGTTGACATGGGAATAAGAGAAGAGTTGGCTCCTGTGAAGGGTGAAAATCGAACGTTTCTTCCTCCAGCTGCGTACACTCTTTCTAGGGATGAGAGATATCAGTTTTGAAACTTCTTCAATGATGTAAAGGTTCCAGAGGGGTATTCATCAAATATCAAAAACATTGTGTCAATGAATGATTTGAAGTTAAAAGGTTTGAAATCACATGACTTCCATGTTTTGATGCAAGATTTAATTCCTATAGCTTTACGTTGCATTTTGCCCAAGAATGTTCGTAATACGTTAACCAAACTTTGTTTCTTATTCAAAGCTATATGCAACAAAGTTTTAGACCTGGTGAAATTGCCAGCTATGGAAAGAGAAATTGTCATCATATTATGTGAATTAGAAATGTTCTTCCCACCAAAATTCTTTGATATGATGGTTCATTTGGTGAGAGAGGTTCGACTTTGTGGTCTTGTGCACTATAGATGGATGCACCCTGTTGAACAGTATATGAAGATTTTAAAAGGGTATGTCAAAAATCGAAGTCGTCCAGAGGGTTGTATTGTGGAGCGATATATTGTTGAGGAAGCCATTGAATTCTGTACCAAATACCTATCTGATGTGGAAAGCATTGGTCTGCCAAAATCTCGTCACACTGGACGCATTGAGGGTGAGGGAATTTCTGGAAGAGATGTTGTGAAAATAAATATTACAGATCGGGAGCAGGTCCACCTTTATGTTTTGCATAACAGTTGGGAGGTTTCTCCATATATTGAAACCCACAAAGAAATTTTGAGACAGTTGAATCCATCAAGGGCTGAAAATGGATATCAAATACACATAATCACCAGTTTATAGGATGGTTTCGAGACCATATTTTTAAGGAGTTAGATGAAAATCTGAATTCAATTTCAGAACAACTTCGATGGCTAGCTACCGGACCAAGCATGTATGTATTATCTTACAATGGTTATGTAATCAATGGTTATACATTCTATACAGATATACATGATGAAGATAGTACCATGAAAAATAGTGGAGTAACACTTGTGGCTGAAGCGATGCATGTTTCTGGTAGTAAGGATAGAAATCCAATTTATGCGAATATGTCATACTTTGGAATTATCAAAAGAATATGAGAGTTGGATTATACGACATTACAATTGCCTATTTTTCAATGCAACTGGGTTGATAACAATAGTGGTGTTAAAATATATGAATTGGGATTTGTGAAAGTTGATTTCAGTAAAGAAGGGTACAAAGGCGAACAATTTATAATGGCATCACAAGCGGTACAAGTATTTTATGTGCCAGACCCCGCAAACCGAAAGTGGTCGATTGTTCTGTTATTGTCCAAAACTACTGAAGGGTCCGATGAAAATTCAATTGAGGATGATCCTTTCATTGGGACGTTGCAATCATTTCGCAGCGGTCCCAATGAAGACTACGTTTTGTATGTTAGAGGAGACCACAATGAAGGGATTTGGATTATCGATAGAGGTGTCAAATCCCTTCACCCTTTGAAAAAAAAGAGAGTTCAATAAACATGTTATATTTTGTTTGTAATATAGAACTTGTTATCTCATGTTATTATCTTATCATTATTGAATTTATGTAATCCAACTTAATTGTTAAACCTTTTTTGAAGATAATGACTTCTGCACGTTCTGGTGCTCCTAACCTCGAGGCTGAACAAGACTCTCAAGCTGGTGTTGCTTCTTCTGCTGCTTCTGTTGCTGCTGCTGCTTCTGAAAAAGCCTCTCAAGCCTCTAAAGCCTCTCAACCTCAACCTATTTTTGTTGGTGCTACTTATGCTGCTATTTGTGCTCCTCTTATTGAGGTCCAACAACCATCTGAACATGCTGATGCTATAATTTTAGATGAAAACATTGATGATGCTGATATAGACGAAATGGTTAGGGATAAAGGAACGACATCGCAGAAAAAACAGGTGCGTCGTAGTTTAACAGTGTTGACTAACATTATGAAGGCAAAGAGAAAAGGAATCAAATTTGATGTTGGGTGGAATGCACGGGGCCAACATGTTAACCCCAACAAGGAAATGTTTAGCAGTTACATTGGAATTGTCACTCGGCAACGCGTGCCGATTGACATAGCTTCATGGTACCATGTTGCGTTCGGCCTGAAGGCTGTGATGTGGGAAGAAATTACAGTAACATTTTGATTTCATTTCTTTAATTTACTAGAAAATAAAATAATGAAACAGTGTCTTACTCTTCACAATCCATTGCAAAGTGCATTTATAGTAGATGATTCACACAAGACTTATGTACTATAGCTTGCCGGAAGGTATCATCGAGGTTTTTGCACTCTTCTTAAAAAATATCATCTGAAATATTCCAAGGGTAAAATAAACCCGCACCCACCCATTGTCTACACTCACTTGATATCCCAAGAATCATGGGATTCATTTGTTGGTCATCGTGGGGATCAAAAGTTTTAGGTACATTGTGACTGATAATATGTTGTTTGAGGATATACATGTATTCATCACTTTGATTGTCAATATTTCATTTATGAAATAGCAACTCAGTACTGAAAACAAGGAACACGCATCAAAACCAACGTACCCCTATCGTAAAGCAAGGATGGGGTACGCCTCACTAGAAAAGAAAATGGTGAGTATTTTAAATTTACAGTGATATTGTTATGTGTCAGGAAACAAATTTATAAAAATCTTTCTCTATTTATATGTAGATTTATGCCTCTGAAACCAAACACACATCCATCCCCCTTCATGTGCTATGGAAGGAGGCACATGTGGATAAGGAAGGGAATCTAGTTGATGAAAACACACAAAAAGTGTGGGAAGTATGTGTAAGTATGACACAATAAAATGTTTTGTTTTAAATTGCTATTACATAATAATAATTACTTATTTTCTTATATCCGACTGTCACAGGAGTCAGGTACTCCTGCAGCTGGTGCAGACATATTAGTGACAACTTTGAAGCGACTAGAACAATACGGTCGTGTCAGATCTGGGGGGTTTGGGGTGACACCCCGAGTATATTATGAGAAAAAAACAAGAGGATGAAAAAATGAATAAATGACAGCAATGAAAAATAGACTAGCAACTCTTGAAGAATGGTTTCAATGGCAGGGAGAGTTTCTAGAAACTTTAATGGGTGAGAAGCCAAGAGAAGAGACAACCAAGCAATAACCAGTGCATGAAGATCCTTCCCCACACCCCACCAGCTTTGAGGTGAGCCATTCCCCTCAAAGAGCTATCTTAGCCGTGGTAATCAATATTCTATTAATTATTCTGATGAAATGTGAATCAGGGAAACACTGATTTCTTCCTATACTGATTTTCTGTAGGGTGATAATGATTGTGATTTATATCTTTCAACACCCACCTATCGCCTTGTAGCGAGGGCTATAGTATTCAACATCTCAGAAGACACGCTGCACAATAAACCACTTCCAAAAGATCATCTGAAAGTGACGATTACGGTAGCTCATGAGCCAAGAGCACAACTACCTGTTCCACTTGATGATGATGATATTTGTATAGTCGAACAGGCTATTGGGACATTCATTGCATGGACATCACAACTTGTGAGACTACATGCTGAAAAATAGGTATTTATTTACAGTTTTTTAAGCCAAACCTTGAACAAAAAAAAGGTCTGAACCAATGAATTTTATTGTAGGCGAAGAAAGGGGATGAGGTGAAAGGAAACTTGGGAGCATCGAAAGGATCGACCAGCCGATCCAAAAGATCTACTGAAAGTGGAATTACACCGCCTATTCTCTATCCAAATTTAATGGCATTGAAGACTCATGTGGATACGAAGTTGATAAATGGTAGTAGCCATGTAGTTGTTTTTTAAGAGAATATGTATGGAGAGGAAATACAAGATTTTTTTGCTGCTGAGAATGTAAATGAGATCCTTGAGTATGGGTGGCTCGGTTCCACAAGTGTAAATGTGTATATGAGGTATGTTTTCAACCCCATCGCTTTTCCAAAAGCTGATATATTGTGCTAATTATGATTAAATACATTTTATATTATTGGAAGACGTATATATGAAAAGCAGTTGAAGGGTTTTCCTAATGAGCCAAAATTCAGACTCGTCAGTCCTCATATCACATCAACACAAGAAATACAATTATCAGAATAAAAAAATAAGGAAAGAGCGACTGATTTGCTGAAATAATTTTGCAGTAAGATAACGGATGACAGACTCTTCCTCATACCAACCATGCAGGGGTAAAACTCTACGATTAAAGCATATCAATTATATTTTCATTTCTTTCATTACTTATTATTTTTTGTGTATTTAACATTGGATCCTAATTACGGTGAATTTGGATACTCCCAAGATTTATTTTCTGGATTCAAAGCCCGGATATCCATCAAACCGACCGCATGTGATGCAGTTTGTCAATCTGTAAGACACTACATCCTACGTTTTAGGTCTAAACATCAAGTTATATAATATATATTATCTTTTAATGATGATTCTGTTATGATAAGGCGGTGTACCAATATCATCTAAATCATGGTATGAGGACAGGGGTTAAGCATAAGGATCCGAGAAAGTACTACGTCTGGATAAATATCAGGGTATATATAATAAAATTGCACTATCCAAACATATATCAAAACAAGTTACTTACTCGCCTCATGATCAATGTTTCTGCAGTGTCCAAAACAAACAAACGACAAAGATTGCGGTTATTATGTTTGTAGATTCATGAGAGAGATCATTGTCAATGGACAAACTAGCATCCCTAAAGAGGTATTTTTGAAAACAAGTACTATTTTATTTGAATTATTTATTAATTATTTATTTATATATTTTTCAGTACTATTATGAATGCCGAAAAGCGTCATATTCACAAGACGATGTAGATATGTTCATAAATGAGTGGGCCGCATACCTGATGCAAGATTTTCCAGAAATAGCATGAAGATCTGACTTTTATTACAAGAGTTGCAGACGCGTATAATTGGCGGAAATTTTTGAGAGGGGTTCATGGGGATAAAAAGATGAAACATTCTTGTATGTAAATGTTTGTGGAAAAATTGTAATTATTATTAAATAAAACATTCTTTCTCCAATGGGTCATTTGTCTATTTTGACTCATACACGTCACACATGAGTCATGGATCGTTGTGCAAAAGTATCAACACAATCAGAAGCCGTTAGATCGGTTTGGCATATGTACATAAAATATTGTCCATTTTAAACAAAATACATACACTTGGAGTGATACCGGTCACACCGCGCCTAGGATTGAGGCCGGGTTGACTCATACACATCACATATGACCCATGAATCGTTGTCCTAAAGTGTCAACACAATCCTAAGGCGTTTGGTCGGTTTCCCATATGTCAGTTGTTGATTTCTCACATAAAAATAAGTCCATTTTGAACAAAACAGAGGCACTTGGAGTGGTGTCAGCCACACCAGGCCTCAGATTGAGGCGGAGTTGACTCATACACGTCACATTTTAAGGTGAGTATGCATAGATGATAGTTGACCTTCTTAGAGAAGAGTTTCTGGAAGAGTATAAGAGACATGAAGCAATGAAGATCATTAGAGTGTTGAAGAAAATGTGGTTGCTACAAACAATGCGGCAATCAGCTTGTGCAAGGCGGCCTAAGTTACAAATTGCAGGTATTGTACTTTATTTTTTTCTGGAGGGTTTCAGTTTAAATTCATTTTGGAATGATCATTTCTAGCCATTGTCTTTTAGGTTTTTTTGACAGCCGAGGGGAAAGGGTGGGGTCTGCAGACATTGGAGGATATGTCGAAGGGTGATTTTGTGTGTGAATATGTTGGAGAAATGTTAAATCACGCATTTCTGAAAAGAGTCACTATTTAAAAGAAAGTCACAAGTTTATGTGGGCAGTGAATTTCTCTATGTATCATGAGCGTTCTAATGTATATCTTGGTTGGAAGATCATTGTAGTAGACAACGATCTAAAAATGGGGGATGTGTGCATATTTGAGCATGTCTTTAGTAGTGTCCCTCAAAATGTCTTTAAACTGACCATCTTGAGATGTATCTAAACTTGAGACTTTCTTTTAAATAGTGACTCTTTTCATAACTGCGTGAGTTAACATTTCTCCAACATATTCACACACAAAATCACCCTTCGACAAATCCTCCAATGTCTATAGACCCCACACTTTCCCCTCGGCTGTCAAAAAAACCTAAAAGACAATGGCTAGAAATGATCATTCCAAAATGCATTTAAACTGAAACCCTCCAGAAAAAAATAAAGTACAATACCTTCAAGTTGTAACTTAGGCCGCCTTGTACAAGCCGATTACCACATTGTTTTTAGCAACCACATTTGCTCTAACACTCTAATGATCTTCATTGCTTCATGTCTCTTATACTCTTCCAGAAACTCTTCTCTAAGAAGGTCAACTATCATGTATGCATACTCACCTTCAAATGTGACATGTACGAGTCAAACCCGCCTCAATCTGAGGCCTGGTGTGGCTGACACCACACCAAGTGCCTCTGTTTTGTTCAAAATGGACTTATTTTTAAGTGAGAAATCAACAACTGACATATGGGAAACCAACCAAACGCCTTCGGATTATGTTTACACTTTAGGAAAATTATTCATGGGTCATATGTGACGTGTACGAGTCAACCTCGCCTCAATCCGAGGCACGGTGTGACCGGTATCACTCCAAGTGTATGTATTTTGTTTAAAATGGACAATATTTTACGTACATACGCCAAACCGATCTAACGGCTTCTGATTGTGTTGATACTTTTACACAATGATCCATGACTCATGTGTGACGTGTATGAGTCAACCCCGCATCAATCTGAGGCCCGTTGTGGCCGGCACCACTCACAGTGTCACTGTTTTGTTAAAAATGGACTTAATTTTAAGTGAAATCAACAACTGACAAACGAAAAACCGACCAAACGCATTTGGATTCTGTTGAAACTTAAGGAAAACGATCCATGGGTCAAATTTGACATTTACGAGTCAACCCCGCCTCAATCCGAGGTGCGGTGTGACCGGTATCACTCCAAGTGTATGTATTTTGTTCAAAATGGACAATATTTTACGTACATAAGACAAACCGATCTAACAGCTTTTGATTGTGTTGATAATTTTTCAAAACGATCCATGACTCATGTGTGACATGTACGAGTCAACCCCGCATCAATCCGAGGCTCGGTGTGGCCGACACCACTCACAATGTCTCTGTTTTGTTAAAAATGGACTTAGTTTTAAGTGAAATCAACAACTGACATACGGCAAACCAACCAAACGCATTCGGATTCTGTTGAAACTTAAGGAAAACAATCCATGGGTCAGATTTTACATGTAAGAGTCAACCCCGACTCAATCCGAGGCCCGGTGTGGCCGACACCACTCAAAGTGCCTCTATTTTGTTCAAAATGGATTTATTTTTAAGTGAAATCAACAACTGACATACGGGAAACCCACCACATGCCTTCGTATTGTGTTGAAACTTTAGGACAAAGATTCATGGGTCATATGTGACGTGTATGAGTCAACCCTGCCACAATCAGAGGCGCGGTGTGGCTGGTATCACTCCAAGTGTATGTATTTTGTTTAAAATGGACAATATTTTATATACATACGCCAAAGCGACCAAACACATTAGGTTTCTGTTGAAACTTAAGGAAAACGATCCATGAGTCAAATGTGACGTGTACGAGTCAACCCCGTCTCAATCCAAGGCCCAGTGTGGCCGACACCACTCAAAGTGCCTCTATTTTTGTTAAAAATGGACTTAATTTTAAGTGAAATCAACAACTGACATACGACAAACCGACCAAACGCATTCGGATTCTGTTGAAACTTTAGAACAATGATCCATGGTTCAAATGTGACATTTATGAGTCAACCCTGCCTTAATCTGAGGCCCGGTGTGGCCGAAACCACTCAAAGTGCCTCTATTTTGTTCAAAATGGACTTATTTTTAAGTGAAATCAACAACTGACATACCGGAAACCGACCAAACACATTTGGATTCTATTGAAACTTAAGGAAAACGATCCATTAGTCAAATGTAACGTGTATGAGTCAACCCCGCCTCAATATGAGGCCTGGTGTGGCTGACACCACTCCAAGTGCCTCTCTTTTGTTCAAAATGGATTTATTTTTAAGTGAGAAATCAACAACTGACATACGGGAAACCGACCAAATGCCTTCGGATTGTGTTTAGACTTTAGGAAAATTATCCATGGGTCATATGTGATGTGTACGAGTCAACCCTATTTCGATCCGAGGCGCGGTGTGGCCGGTATCACTCCAAGTGTATGTATTTTGTTTAAAATGGACAATATTTTACATACATACGCCAAACTGACCAAACACATTTGGTTTCTATTGAAACTTAATGACAACGATCCATGAGTCAAATGTGACATGTACGAGTCAACCCTACCTCAATTCGAGGCCCGGTGTGGCCGACACCACTCAAAGTGCCTCTATTTTGTTCAAAATGGACTTATTTTTAAGTGAGAAATCAACAACTGACATACGGGAAACTGACCAAATGCATTCAGATTCTATTGAAACTTAAGGAAAACGATCCATGGGTAAAATATGATGTTTACGAGTTAACCACAACTCAATCCGAGGCCCGGTGTGGCCGACACCACTCAAAGTGCCTCTGTTTTGTTCAAAATGGACTTATTTTTAAGTGAAATCAACAACTGACATATAGAAAACCGACCAAACGCCTTCGGATTGTGTTGAAACTTTAGTAAAATGATTCATGGGTCATATGTGATGTGTACGAGTCAACCCTGCCTCAACTATCGTGTACGCATACTCAGCTTCAAATTCAAGGGTGCAAGTACAAGGCACGAATGAAGATAAACAATTTCCAAAACTAGTTGACCAACATGCATCATCCTCAATGGAAGTAAGGTAGAAATTCACATGGACGTTCTTAAAGATATTATTTTTATGCATATAATGAAAGGGTGGTGGATGTTCATTGTTGATTTTCGTCTACAGGACTTTCACCTTCTCTTCTCCTCTTGCTATGTTTGAACATCATGCAATAGCCTTATATCATGTGGGGTTCTAGTGGTTCTTTCTTGATGATGGAGGTGTTAAACATCAGATGGTGGTGTTTGTGAGCTAAAGCATATAGTGGGGAGCACCATAGAAATTAATTGGTCGATTGATGACATGATCGGCGTTTTGAATTAGATAGTCTTGGGCAAAATCCATCTTAAGTGTTTAGATCGGTTGAGTACATTGAGATGAAGGTTGTGGTTGTGGTTGGGTTGTGTTATGGGTGTTTGGGGCAATGTAAGTATTTAATGGTTGGGTTGTGATCGGTTGATGACATGTTTGTGGTTGATATACTAGTTTTTCTGAAGGTCTGTTCGGCTAGCTATACTGATGCAGATTTTTTATTTGCAGCAGGCAGGGATTTAACAGCGCTTTTTTAGCGTTGTTAAATGTAACCTTTAACAGCCCTAAAAAAGCGCTGTTAAATGACACCTTTAACAGTGCTTTTTTAGCACTGTTAAAGGTTACATTTAACAGCACTTTTTTAGCGCTGTTAAAGCCCCCCCCCTTTATCAGTGCTGAGCTTTACAGTGCTTTTCTAGCGCTGTTAAAGCCCGATTTTAGCGCTGATATTTCCCGTTTTTGTAGTAGTGGGATAACACCCAAGACCACTAGGAGACACAAAAAACCCAATCTAAAACTCATAATATCATGATACACAAATTAGGGATGACACCAAGGACCACTATGTAAAATTTTAAACCCAATATGGAATAACCAAATAATTATGGGATTGTATGCCCATGTAAGTTGGTCATGATGATTATAAAAACCCCACATAATTAAAAATAAATGACAGAGGATCCTACCCCAAGCCTTCCATAGGGATTATCAGAACACAATATGAACCAATACTATAGAGGGGATCATAATACTATGCTCAGGATGTAATGTCACACTATTACCTCAGAGGGAAATACTAATGAAATGCACCCAACTGATATTGGTCTACGCATCACTGAAAGAAACATCCTGCTAGCACCACCTTTCATCTCATATCTAATGTCCAAACATAGGCCTACTTCATGCTCTACGTGGAAGAATAGGCTACTTGTGGGCCTAAATATAAGCTCTAAAGATAGAGATATGTGAAGAAGAAGGATCTAATGGGTTTACATGACATGTCCTCCTAGGGTACATGGAATGTCTCATTAGGTCAAACCCCATCCATGTCCCGTCATGGTACTTTTCATATAAAAGAAAATTACATGGTGTGTACTATGGTCCACATGGAATGTCACCTCACCTGGACACCTAGGTGTGTCCTCGCTTAAAAATGGATTGGAAAGCCATGTAGTCCTACATGGCATGTACAGGAAGTGCACAACATTTTCTTCCTAGCCTAACCCAAGACCATATCCATCGATTTGTTCCCATGTAATGAGGCCCATGTATGTGTACCATGTCCCATTCCCATGTTCCTAGACATGTCCTCCAACCCATGTACACTCGAGGTAAGGCTTTATACT
This sequence comes from Viscum album, assembly GCA_963277665.1. Lineage (NCBI taxonomy): Eukaryota > Viridiplantae > Streptophyta > Magnoliopsida > Santalales > Viscaceae > Viscum > Viscum album. The sequence continues at coordinate 1,526,143,316 of OY728120.1, read as the reverse complement.
TACACATGGCTATGTCCCCTTAAAAGGCGTGTCTAACCATATACTTTTCCACATGTACAAGTCCCACTACACTATGTGTACCCCTAGTACACGATGTGTAGTTCCAAAATACCATTATTCCCTAAACTGGAAGATCACATGGCATGTTCTCCTACACTACATGTAATGTGATCAGAATTTTTGAATGAGAAATCCCTATGAACCTCTCAAAACCCCCATTTTTTCCAAATTATACATTGGTCAACCCCCATTAGATCCTTAGTTGTCATAAAATGGATATAAATACATTAAAAAATGAATATATATATATATATATGTGTGTGTGTGTGTGTGTGTGTGTCAGGATGTAAAACTAAAAATATTCCTACCTCATGGAGAAACACCGAATCTTTAGGTTTAGATTTTCACACTGAAGCAACTTCACCACAACCCATGAGTGATAGCTGTCAAGAATAGATTCTGGTGAAGCCTTCTCTCCTTAGATCCTAATTGGTCCATCCATAATAAAATGGGATTCCTCTCCATCTCTCATACGTGGAAACTAAAGGGGTAATGGGGTATTATACCCCCTTACAAATTAATTAATTTTACATTTAATTAATTATCAGGTCCACCAACTATCTCCCTCCACCGAATTCTTGGTACCAACCAACTTTATGTCACAATTAGGATAAAACCCACATTCTAGATTTAATAGAGACCTCGAATTTCCAATCATAAAACCCATTTGGGAGTTATTCTATTATTTATGAAAACTACATGTGAGTGATTAAATATATTAAATATTTTAATATCACTGAACCAAGGCTCTCTAAACCTTTTAATTATGCACTGTCTCCACACCGTACTCTATAAATATTCATATAAATATTCCAAATTATTTCACTAAAAAAGGTTTTTAAAATCTCCCCACCATAGGTATTTTCATCCAAAAAAAAAGACTACTCACAAGAGAGGATACTAATCTCTCAACTGGGTTTCCCACTCCTAGGAGCTCTCCTATAGGTTCATATGCTTTCAAGAAACACACATCCAATGGAAAAAATTTCCCATAATGGGTATTATCTGTTCAAGCCTCAAATTCCACTAAAAACCTTGAAAAGGAAACTCCACTCTCAATATCTAGTCCATCATAATCGACATCATATAACGATTCATGCACACTTGTACTCATCTATGACTTGTGGAATACATCGAGAAACTAGTCTCACTATATTCATGGGGTCAATTGGTATAACACCTCACTAACCCAATTCATTAAATAGAAAAAGGACCTAATATTCCTCAAGATAGTCTATCATATCGACCAAATCTATATAATCCTCGATTAGAATAGATCTCTTAGATCACAAACTCTCCTCATCAAACTCTAAAAATCAACATTATCAGTCCTAAAAGGACTCCATATGCCACATGGCAGTCATCATCTTCCATTGGATGGACTAAACTCTCTCTAATCATCAATAGCACCAACTCTTAGCCCACATGAACTATCTCACAATGTATTTGACCAGTACAATGGTGAATTTTAGGGTCTCCCATACATAGCCCCAAATAATGCTACTCTAATGGTGGAGTGGTAATTCCTATGATATGATAGCTCCATCAAAGATAAGATATCCTCCCATATATGGATCAAAACTGACATGAAATCCTGAAGCATGTTCTCAAGATCCTGAATAGTCTGCATCATCAGAACATCAAACTTGGGTAAAAAAGTCATACTCAACTACAATGGAGTCCCAAATACTCCTGAAACCTATACAAAATGATGACGTGAAGAAATATTCATGGTATGAGATGATCTTCAAGGGAATTCCATGAATCTAGATTACCCATTCATGAACAGGCCTCCCAAACTCTTTACCAAGATCTGCTCTCGAATGGTTAGAAAGTAGGCCAAGTCCTTGAGTTAGTTGAAGATCATTTAGGTAGTTCTGTGACCTACTGCTAGTCATGCAATACCCATCATGAAAACTACAATCACCGCCACATTTATACTACCATTCGGGCACCAGGTCTCCACCTACTAAAGGGTAAGACATCAAAAGCTAAACTAAATAACAATCTATAACAACCTTGGTCACCAAAACCTATTTCAAAGGATCTCAGTACCACCACCCCTCTACTTGGTATACTACTAAGGGAAAGAAACCTCCTCACCACTTTGTCTCATAGTGTAAATGGCATTATCATCTATCCTTATAAGGATGACATACTATACACCTTAGTAAAATCCATTAAGAACATGTGTAACACCCTAGGGTTTTACAAATAAATTTAATATAGAATGCAATGCATGCAACACTGAGTCTCTTTGAAACAACACTTCATTAATATAAACAAGCTGTTAAACATGATTTTGTAGCCTCTGTGTTCTAAATTTCGAAAAACAGACATACACAGTTGCGATCAAGAAGATATTTAGAGTCTCATATGATCAACTAACATTTTTAGTGAATAGTAACTTGACCATTATGAATAGTAATATGAACCTTATTAATAGTAACCTCACCCATGTAAGTATAAATAAAATTTAGGCACTTTATAAATGAGAATGAATATTTTCAAAATTAATAATTAGGTGTTGGTATTTTTGCGAGTAATAAATATTTAATTAAAATTTTAAATTAATAAATTGATTTAAAATAAAATTAATTTTTATAAAATGTATTCCTAAATAAATATTTTTCCCTATTATTTTAGTATAATTTTATGATACCTTATTTAATTTATGAAAGTGTTATAATATCAATTTTAAAATTAAAATCTGTATTTTTCAAGTAAATAATGATTTCATTTAAAAAAATTCAAATATTTAGAAATTTATTTTGATAAAAGGAGTCCATTTTTTAATTCTACACATTGAAAATTCTTGTCATGATTTTTTGTATTTTTCTAAACTACTTGAATTTTTTGTGAATAGTAAAATATGATAATTAACAATAAAGGCTAAATACATTATTTATTGAGTCATAGGTGATGTATGGCTGATATAAGAACACTTGGTTCTAACTCACATACAATTATTACTATTTTTGGTCATAAAAATCAATATTATTGCTTGTCTTGAGAAAAATAATAAAATAATGAATAAGATATTCAAAAACCACCCATCTCCTCCACTATAAAACCCACCCCTCACTCCCTCTTCTGTTAACTCCTCTAAGCCTTGAGGCTTGTAAATTTTTTTCCCAAATACACTTCCCTAGTATCTCCCCATTTCTAGGAGATCTTTATATTTCAAAAAGATAAAAACCCCATCCCTTAAGGAGGTTCTCAAGGAGGATATTTAAAATGGTAAACCCTCTTCCTTTTACTTTTAATTTCATTTTCAATTTATTTTCTTTTCTTATCTTCTCCTCACCTCCTCTATCCAAATGATCATGATAAATCTAGTATCATATATATATTACAATTATATCATGTTAATAGAATTTACTTCCTCAAACTCTTATTTCTCTCTCTTATTTAAAAAAATGAAATCATTGTTTGGGAGGTGCTGATTTATAACCTTCGTGGACGACGAACCTTCATTCTTAAATTTTCCCATTAAATTCAGGTCATGAAATCATTTTTATGGTTGAAAAAGATTATAAAATATGTATTATGTCTTATATAATATTCTGAAACCAGTATATATACATAATACTAATTCATACGACAAAACTAGTTTGTAATAATCAAAATATCGCCAAAATAATCTAAATGATTATCACTAATGTTCTATCTAATAAATAATCCTCATACCAAATAACCAAATTAATTATATCAAAATTTAATATTATTTATTTTAATTATTATCATATAAATTAAATTCTAGACAATTATACCAATTCCACATGAACTTCCATACCCATATACAAGTATACCAATCATGAAAACCAAGAAATTGAACCCTCCCGAGCGATAAAATTATAACTTATAACTCATCCAAAAGGCCATAAATTAACTTCATAAAATTATAAGAAATAAAATAAATGTATATAAGGTTACTAATTAATTAATTAATGGATTTAATTTTATTATCCAGGACATTAAGGTCAAGTGCATAACTCATTTAGATATAAGGTAAGGGTTTTCTACCCGAACCTCCTTTTCCTTTCAGGTTACTCTTTTTCTATCTTAATCCCAATTAAATTATTAATTATTATTATTTACTCCTCATAAATTCTGTGTTAATGTTCTATATATGTGTATGAAATACAATCCTTCTTTATTTTATGGGGGTGAAATGTTTTATAAAGATCTTTCACAATTCTTCCCAATAAACAAGCCCGATTCAAGGGAACTTCTCAAATTCTTACCTATTTTCAAGTACACTCTATAATATGATTTAAGCCACCATTATTTTTATAAAAACACTCATTTCACCATGGAAAAACTAAATTATTTAATTTATATATTTATACAAATATTTTTTCAAAAGAACTATTCTTTTTAAAGTAAAAGTGTATTTCTCTCAAAAATTCCTTGATGATTTTATTAGAGTATTTTTATCTATTTCAACAAATGTTTTGAATTTTATGTCTTATTTAGGTTAATATTTCAGGTTTATTGTCTACCATATTTTATTAAATGGTTTATCAGAATTTTTACTGTGGATGTTCTATCTTGATACCATTCAATTCATTACTTAGAATGGTTAATGATTATGTTTTCATATTACAGAATGTTATTTATATTACATATATATATGATATTTATGTTTAAAATCATTCATATTTGGAATTAATTAGACTTTTAAAGTTATTTTTGGGGCCTTCTATAGCCCCTTGATGCATCTATAGTTCTCATGAGATAAAATAGAATTTGGTTTTGGCCGAGGCCTTACCATAGTATTTTCAAACATCTTGGTCGAGGCCTTGGAAATATGTTTCAGATGTCTGAAATTATGAATTCCATTTTTATGGTATTATTAATTGATAAATCATGTGATTATTCGACTATTATAATATCAATTTTTAAGTTTCATTCTCTTATGATTCTTTATATGTCCTTATTTAGTCACTTTCATTTCTACCATATTATGCTCAAGTATATTTTTAAAGGCATGTGTTTTTAGTTGCTCACTATTCCTAGTGTTTATTTTTATAATAAATTCTATTGTATTACTTACCCTTATTGATAATTTGAGCTCACCCCTTTCTTATGTTTTATTTTTACCCAAGTGGTGAAGATGAATATTATGAATGACTTTCATGGATAATCTAAGAGTCATAGATGTTTTCAATGGAATTGTTATTATGTATTTCATTTAAAATTTTAATATTGAACTTATGTTTTTACCTTGTTTTAAAAAACTAATAAACTATTCATTCCTTTAGGATACAAATTTCTTGTAATCATGCTAATATATTAATATAAGGTATCACCTCTAGGAAACTAGGGTATGGGTCCTTACAGTTGGAATCAAAGGAATTTTAGTAGAAAAATTGAAAACTGGATTTATAAAATGTAGATTAGGGGAAAAACCCTAAGATATACTTTTAGGATGAGTATACTAGGACATCCAATAATTTTGGTAAGGTATAGATTATGTGGATCTTTCTAGAAAAGACATCCCTATCTGGATATGAAAAGTGGACGTGGTTCTAGAAAAAATTTACTTAGGAGTAACAACTCTAATAAGGTCTTCTGGGCTTGACTTGGGGTAACCTAGTACCCAACAACGGACCTTACTGTGCACCTAGTTTCACACTCCTGAGGGATATGATTAGATAATTCACATTTTCTTTATAAACCATTATGAAGGATTTAAATGTAAATATGTCTTCAAATTAACCAAGCTTATTATTATGAGTTTAGGCATGGAAAAAATTTAAATTCATGTTAAGCGTTTTGCAAGTTTGAAATTATACATTATGATTCATAACCTAATTTAGTTTATTCAATTATTTAGAAATGGCGCCTAGTGGAAGGAATGTAAATTTCATGAATGCACGTATCCCATGTGGGGATTTTCCTCCTGTGAAAGATAATGACGTTGATACTGGAGCTACGACTTATGATGCAAAAATTATAACTATACTAGGTCAATCGAATCAGGTTATGAACAATAACCTTGCCTATATGGATCAACCTGATCCAAAATGTGGAGGAGAAATGTTAGACAACTTTAGGTGATAAAAACCTCCATCATTAAATGGGACTACGAACCCATTTGTAGTAGATTATGGATAAGTTGTTTAGAGAAGATATTTCTTTCTTTGGGATGTATCGAAAGGGAGAAGGTTGTCATGTTATTTTATCATCTATCGAGAGATGCAGATTAGTAGTGGTCATTAATTCAAAACACATAGGAGGAGGAAGAAATAGAAGAAATGGAATAGAGGTAATTTAAGAAAATATTCTTAGAAAAATATTTTTCTTGAGAACAACGAGCAGATATGGAGAGGCAATTCTTGAGTTTGAAACAAAAAGAGGATGAAAATGTTGGGAATTATAAAAGGCAATTTTACAAGGTTATAAATGAATTTCTCAGACTACATACGTAATCTGAGGAGCAAGATTGATTGATTATTTAATGGTTTAAAATAATTACTCCTAAGGTCATTGGTCTCCTAAAAATTCTCATCTTATGAAGATAAAGTCTCAGGTGCTATCTAGACAAAGAAATAATTCTCTAAGTCTTATCACTTCAAGGGAAATAAAGATAAGAAGAGGGTGGCAGAGGAAAGAATGAATAAATAGAAGAATAAAAAATGGAGTTTTTCGACATGTGATACTTGTGGAATGAAACACCCTAGATCCTTCTTAAAAGGAAAAGGAGTCTGTTAAAAATGTAGAGAAATAGGCCACCAATATAGATATTTCAAGGGAAAGAAATAATCTAACAATGTTCAATGCTACAATTGTAAAGAGATGAGACATTATTCTAATGATTTTACTAAGTTTCATGGAAACATTTCCTAGAGAAGGCCAAGGGGGCAAGGCCAATGTGATCACAACTGCTGAATTTAAAGTTCCTAATGATGTGGCAGCTGGTAATATAATAATTTCCTCAAAATTGGGAAATGATTTATTTGATTTTGGTTCATCATATTCCTTTATAACTTCCATGTTTTCTTTAAAAATTAGATATTTCCAATTCTCCTTAATAAGGGAGTTTTCAGTCAAAACCACTAAGGGAAGTATCATTCCAACAAAGATGTGTCTGGCTATAACAACCCTTCTATTTATTACACACTTAAACATGATTTATTATATAAAATTGCACTTAATAAAACCCATAATATTGAGAGTTCGAGTGTCTTTAAGGCTTAAGAACATTACATGACAACTTAAGACATAAAATATAACATCTTTATTGAAAAATTCTTTTACAAGACCACAAAATTCCATCAAACTTAGGATTGCATTGGATAACCTGAGGATATATATAAGAAAAGGGTAAGCTATAAAGCCCAGTAAGGGAGTAAAAAAGGTATAAAATGAATAATAAAATACATTTTAGTCAATATTTATATCAATGGATCATAATAGAAACATGAACATAAAGTCATGAAATAGCATGATTATAATAACATGGAAATGTGGAAACAATATACAACATGATACTAGCATGATACAAGGCTCATTGAACATGTATTATAATGATTAAACCCTCATTTCACATGGTGTATCATGATACTAAACATTAGCTAATTCATTGGAGTGCTATCAGGGCACACCCTTCATAAACATTTCATTTCATGCATAAGTGTGCCACATGGATCATATAACACGGAATCATTCAACATCATAAGTTATTACATGATAAAGGAATTTGTAATACATAATGTTAGTACCATTTAAAAAGTACATGTTCATTATTGTGTATACCCTTGATAGAGAAATCGGCATGGTATTCACTACATAATGATTTTGGTTTGAAAAAATATGGTGCAATTTCAACAGCATAACATCATCATATGGGAATTCATAAGTTTTGTTTATGAGAGAGAAAGGGGTATATCATAATTTATACATGAAATAGATAGTAATTGGATCATTTAACACAATATCCCAAAATATGAAATGGAATTTAGATGCATAATATGGGAGAAATACTTGAATGGAAATAAGAAGAGAGAAACCCCTTATAGAATTTCGGCATGGTAACGAATGTACACAGAAGGCATTAATGAGATAGAAAGCGATATATCATCATTAAAACATAAGGAGGGAAGTATGGGGAGGTGATAAATCATATCCAAATTTTTTTAATTTAAAATAAAAAGGGTATAACAACATGAAGAAATTTGGATAAAAATGAAAAAGGAAGGAATGTAAGGATCCCTTACTCGAGTGTGTGACTTGAAAAGATTGAAGAGGGGTTTATTGAGAGATTGGGGCACCTTGGGAGGATTCTAGAGAGGGGAGGGAAGAGTAGTGACGTTCTCCATGGATTTTTAGTGAAGAGAAGTGGGAGCTTGGGTGGGTTTATATAGGAAATATGAGGTTAATTCTTTAATATTTCACAAACATAAGTTTTGGAATCTATAAAATCTAATATTCAAAATCACAAACCATACCATGGTTTTTGACCATTGTTTTTGAAAAAGAAGAGTGGAAAACATTATTTTATAAGGACAATGTCTGAACATATTAAAATATTGTCCTTTATTATGTGTAGATGAGTCACACTCTCTTAGAAATGAATTTAAAATCATAAAATATATTATACATTTTGGAGGATTAACTAAGTCTTTAAAAAATAAGTAAAACAAATATAAAATCACATTATTTCAATTGTAAAAAAATTCTGGTTTTTGAATACCCATTATAGTATTTATTATATCATTTTGGGGTTATTATGATGTCATAAAACACATATTTTATTTATACGGTATTTAATTTTTACCCAAAAATTAGACTATCTTAGAAAATCATGAAAAATTCAGTTTTGGATAGTTTTGATGTATTGATTCCAAAAATAACATTCATTTTATCTAAATAATTTTCTAAATATGAGAATTTTCACTTTTAAAATGAAAATAAACATTTATTGAAAAATCATGGGTTTTGAAAAAAATAGTTTTCAAACCTTAATAAAAATTACACTTAACTTCAAAAAAATTATATACTCATTTATTATTAATAAAATTAATTTGATAATAATATTTTATTAAAATATTAATTATTTCAAAAATTCAAAAATTCTTTAAAATAAATTCTAAAAAAAATACACTTTCTGTTTTATAGTCTAAAAATATAACTCTTATCAAACTGATTACCTAATAATTTATAGGTAAAAAATGATATAATCATCATTTATAAGAATTTTTTTTATATTATTATTAATAAAAATCTTATTTTAATATAATAATGTATATATTTCTCAAAATTTTCATTTTTACCTACAGAGTTAATTTATCAAAGTCATTATTTTTTAAGAAAGACTATTCTCATAAAGAAATTGATGTAATAATCATTTTATTTATAAAAAGGTATTACACAATAAGTAAGTAATACTTTATTACATAACCCCTTATAACACCTACATAAGACCTAAGGGTAAGGTGTGCGATGGTGACAAACTCTTGGGGCGACCCGGATAACATTGCTCAGGTGGTAATCTCTATTAACTTGAACTTATCCCATTGGAAATTACATTCAAGCTTAAAATATTGAAGCTTAGCTTAGTATTGGTCAAGAGTAAAGACCAGTGATGCTACCTCCTTTCCAAGCTTCAAAAAATGAGCTTCGTATGATCCGAGTCTACTGGATGAGTCCGCCCTCTCCTTTTTCTATGTTGAAAGGATTTTTTAAAGCCTTAAATTTATATTAGTTGTGTGATCACTATTCAGCAACTATATTATCAATGGTAATGATACTTAACAGTCATTTAAACCCAAAATTTTTTTTCATGTGTTTTCTATATCCCTAATACATTAAAAGAAAGATAATTTCATCCATAAAAGGTTGGGTCATTACACTGGAAGTCCCCATTATGGCATATAAATGTGCTTTATCTACTGATTTTATTATCATACCTATGGTCAACTTTGACTTAATTATTGGCATGGATTGTATTTCAAAATATGATATGAAAATCTATTATAATAAGAATGAAATTATGATTTATGAGGAAGGTGTAGAATCCATTATCTTTAGAGAAGAAACATCACCATCTAATTCTTATCTAGATCGACCCCCAGTTTCTCTACTAAATTAAATTCTTAGGGAGGAAGAGAACTCAATATCTATGGGTGAGGTTAGAAATATTCAAATTGAGGATGTACCTATTTTGAAATAATAAGTTGATGTATTTCTATAGGATTTACCTATACATCCTCCATAGTGGGAATTTGAGTTCTCTGTTGATTTAATTCTTGGTTCAAGACCTATATCAAAGACACTTTATATAATATCCATGGTGGAATTAGTAGAACTGAAGAAAAAACTATAAGAATTGAGTGATAAAGGATTTATCTGCACTAGTTTTTCCCCATGGGGATCCCTTGTTCTCTTTTCCAAGAAGAAGGATGGATCCATGATTCTGTGCATTGACTATAGAGAAATCAATGATATTATGATAAATAAAAAATATACCCTGCCTCGAATTGATGATTTATTTGATCAACTTCATGGAACTTAACATTTTTTGAATATTGACCTTTATATGTATATAATCAGTTGTGCGTGAGGAAGAAAGATATTCCAAAGACATCATTTCGAACTAGGTATGGGCATTACGAGTTTACAATAATGCCTTTTGGACCGACTAATACACCCTTTTGTTTTTATGGATCTAATAAATAGAGTTTTCAAGGAATATCTTGATGAAATCATTGTGGTATTTATTAATTATATATTGGTATACTACAGAAGCTATGAAGATCATGATAATCACTTTCACATTATTCTGAATACTTGTAGGAGAAACGAGTTATATGGGAAGTTTATTAAGTGTGAATTATGGATTTAAATAGTTTCTTTTATTATCTATATTGTCTCTAAGGATGTAATATTAGTTGATACTATAAAGAAAAATGTAGTTCAAGAATGGCCTACTCCAACGAACATAACCAAGGTATATAGTTTTATTGGTTTAATAGGTTATTATCGAAGTTTCACTCAAAAAATTTCCCGATTAGCTAACCCATTAACAAATATTACTCATAAAGGGGTTAATTTTATATGGATAAAATAATGTGAATAATATTTTGAAGAATTGAATAAGGGGTTAGTGAATGCTCGAATCTTGACTCTACCATTGGGAAATGGTGGATTTGTGATGTATAGTGATGCATCAAACAAAGGACTTGGATGTGTCCTTATGAAGAATGATAGATTTATTACCTATGCATCAAGTTAGTTAAAAATTAATGAACAGTACTATCCAAATCATGATTTTTGAGTTAGTATTTGTAATATTTTCTTTGAAAATATGAATACATTATCTCTATGGTGAAAGACGTGAGATATATACTGATCACAAGAGCTTGGAATATATCTTATCATAGAGAGAACTAAACATGAGGCAAATCCGATGGCTCAAGCTACTCAAGGATTATGATTGTTCCATACACTACCATCCAGGGAAGAAAAATAAGGTGGAAGATGCATTAATAAGGAAAGATCATGGAGTTCTGAACAAAATGAGGATTGACAAGGATTCTATGTATTTGGGTCTAGTGAGGTTGGATATGGGAATTATTAAAGAAGGTAAGGCATCATTAATTTTTCAATTGGTTTCCCAACCATATTTATTAGAGATAATTAAAAGTTCTCAATATGATGATGAGAATATTCAAAAGAAAATTAAGGTTGTGAATTATGGGAAGTAGTCGTACTTCACGTGTGAGGATGGAATTCTAAAATTTGGGAGAGGGCTACATGTTCCCTCTATACCCATTCTAAAAAAGGAGTTATTGGATGATGGTCATAGTTTAAATTTCTTTATATACCTTGGTAGCACTAATATGTATATATATTTGAAAGAAAATTTCTTATGAGACAACATGAAGCATGAAAATGCTGATTATGTATCAAGTGATAGATTTTGGGGCCCACAATGGAAGCTGGTGGGATGAGGATTTTAAAATTTTCATCAATGGGACAATGTAACTTGTCATCGCCATTGATCTGAGCCCTAGTAAGGATTGAGGATCTCGTGTAATTTATAAAGATCCCAAAAATAAAATGAAAACATACCCATTTAATATCTGAAACTGCGGTCGACTACAACTAGTCGATGGCGATCGTCACTTGAAGGGTCCATAGCAGGATCCCTCTAGATCATCCACACGTGCTTTTAAAATACACTAGAATGTCATTCGTCGAATTACAGGTGCTAGCATAGATATCTGAAGACACCTTATACATATTGAAGATCACTGCTTCGAGATGCCTTCGATGCTTGAGGGAGATCTTGATCTGAGCTTCTTGGATCGAGAGATTCTCTCTCTAGAGAGTGGGATGAGAGAGAGGCTTTGGATTTCATTCCATGAAATTAATGAATAGTTAGTATATCCCACCAAGAGAGATATCTTCCTCCTATATTTATAGTAGAGTTGGTAAAATACCTGGTTGGGTTCTCTAGCCCCCATTTATTTCAACATCCACTAAATAAATAATTTTGATGAAATAAACTGCGTCAATATTATTTATTATTTTATCACATACTTATAGTATATATAAAATATACTATGTGATAAAAACTGAGCCATTTAACTCGAATAACTGTCCTTCTTAATATTAAACTAACCTTGAATATTAAAATAATATTCGTTTGATTAATATTATATCGTATTTACTAAAATTTTAAATACATTAAATAAATTCAATCCTAAATATTCATAACTTTAATATTAATGAATTTATTAAATTATTTTAGTGATAAAAAACATGGAAAACACTCGAACCCCATGGTGGGGATCACCAGGTCCGTATACCTATTCAACTGAATAGGGAGGACTCTTGAATATGCTATTGTGTGTGACCCTCTAGGCCCTGATCTCGATAGCAGTGAATAAACCCATAGACCAAGAGTGGAGTCTAGAAACTCATCAAGGCCCCTAAGGAGATAAGGATAGTCATAACAATGACTACCAACCTACGAACACTGACTATATACTATAATATCTTTGTCATCAAATATCTCATAAAGTAGGAGGCACACTAGTGTTATCACCCTTATCTTGATTTATTATTTGTTGATCTATCTGGATGGATTTTACTTTCGACTTCATTGGCCAAAGACTTATGAAGGCAGAACCATGCTGATCAACCAGGCCGGGGATATACAACTTCCTAAACTTGGAAGTGAAAAATATTTTCTTGACCATTCAACCAATGTCATACCACCAACGATGCACCCAATACAAGATACATCACCACGATTTCAATACCGTGGTTTTTTCCTTGCTTCAAAGTATTCAATAAAATGATACAAATTGGTAATGGTCTCAAGTCAGGTGACCAATATACATGTCCGTAGACATGAACAACCAATGACACTCAAAACATGTGTTGTTCGTATTGGCGGGTCTGTCCTCGTGATCTCACTACTAGAGATCACCAAGTGCAAACATTATGAGAATAATTCTCAATGCATATGAGCCCCCAACACCTGATAGTCAAACATCTACTATGTCCAATCAATAAGATGTATCTAGACCATAGAACATATATTTAATATTAATGTTATAATATCTCTAGGTTCTCATTATAGTCTGGGATCTGCTATAACCTCTCGACACACCAATTAATCTATGGACATTACCATTATATAGTAGATGCAGAAATATATACACTATAATGGTAATAATTCATCATGTATAACTAACTTTCCACATGATATGGTAATCAAAAGTATAGTATAGTTGGGTTTAGGGCACCCACTATTTCAATATCAAGATGTTTAGTCTATCAATAGGTGATGGCTAAAAGATAACATCCTAGAGGTTTCATGAAACCACTAATTATTCCTACCTAGAAATGGAATGAAATCACCCTGGATTTGGTCACTGGATTACCAAAAACATCAAGAAGGAATGATGCAATATGGGTAGTTGTGGATTGACTTACAAAATCTGCAAATTTCCTCATTATAAGGGAAGTTTTCCACTGGAGAATCTTTAACAACTCTATATCAATGAAGTTGTGAGACTTCATGGGGCACCTCTATCAATTGTGTATAATCATGGTCCAATATTTATATCAAAATTATGGAAAAGTATCCAGAAATATTTGGATATTAAGCTTCATTTGAGTACTTATTATCATCCTCAAATTGAATGGTAGTCGAAAAGGATGATCTAAACATTAGAATACATGTTGAGATCATGCTCACTTGATTTTCAAGGTATGTGGGATTAGTATTTTCCTTTGGTAGAGTTTTTTTACAAAAATAGTTTCCATTATAGTAATAAAATGGCACCATATTAAGGATTGCATGGATAGAGATTTCGTACACCAACATGTTGTGATGAAGTTGGTGAGAGGAAACTTGTAGGCCTAGAGCTTGTGGAGGAAACAACAGTGAAGGTAAAGACTATTCAAACCCACATCAAAGTAGCTTAAAAAAGGGAAAAGATCTATGCTGATAATCGAAGGAAGGATTTGGAATTTCAAGTGGGAGATAACATTTTATTGAAAGTATATCCATGGAAGGGTGTTAAAATATTTGGGAAGAAAGGGAAACTGAGTCCTAGGTACATTGGAACTTTTGAAATTCTAAAGAGAATTGCAGTTGAGGATTATCTTTTGGAAATGCCTCCAAGCCTTTCTATAGCACCCAATGTGTTCCATGTCTCATTGTTGAGAAAGTACATGCCAGAACCATCACATGTACTCACTTATAAAGGTATAGAATTGGAGACTAACTTATCTTACTATGAAGAGCCTATCCGAATTTTGGACACTAAAGAACAGGTGTTGAGGAATCAAATGAATTGGTTGGTAAAGTTACTTTGTAAAAAACATAAAATTGAAGAGGCAACATGGGAGCCTGAGGAACTTATGATGAAGACCTACCCAAATCTTTTTATGAGGTAACATTTAGGAAATTTAGAGGAAAAAATATTTGTAAGGGGGGAATAATGTAACAACCCAAGGTTTTACAAATAAATTTAATATAGAATGTAATGCATTCAATGTTGTGTCTTTATGAAAAAACACTTTGTTATTATAACCCAGCTGTTAAACATAATTTTTCTGCCTCTGTGTTTTGAATTTTTAAAAAACGGACATACACGGTTGTGATTAGTAAGATATTTAGAGTATTATAGGATCAACTTACATTTTTTGTGAATAGTAACTTGACCCTTATGAATAGTAATATGACCCTTATGAATAATAACCTCACCCATTTAAGTATAGATAAAATTTAGGCACCTTATAAATGAGTGTGAATATTTTAAAAATTAATAATTAGGTGTTGGTATTCTTGTGAGTAATAAATATTTAATTACAATTTTAAATTAATAAATTGATTTAAAATAAATTTATTTTTATCAAATTTATTCCTAAATAAATATTTTTTTGTCCTATTATTTTATGAAAATTTTATGAGACCTTAGTTAATTTATGAAAGTGTTAAAATATCATTTTTATAATTAAAATCAGTATCTTTCAAGTGAATAATGATTTCATTTTAAAAAAAATTAAATTTCACATATTTAGAAAATTATTTTGATAAAATGGAGTCCATTTTTTAATTACACATGTCAATAAATGGTTATGGTGAATTTTTTTTGATTTTTATAAAATACTTGAATTTTTGGTGAATAGTAAAATATGATAATTAATGATAAATGCTAAATACATAATTTATTAAGTCATAGGTGGTGTATGGATGATGTAATAACACTTGGTTACAAATCACATGAAATTATTACTAGTTTTTGTCACAGTAATCAACACTATTTCTTGTCTTGAGCAAAATAATAAAATAATGAATAAGATATTAAAAAATCACCCCTCTCCTCCACTATAAAACCCACCCCTCACCCCATCTTCTCTTCACTACTCTATGCCATGAAGCCTGTCAAAGTTCTACCCTAATTCTCTTCCCTATTATCTCCCCACATCTAGGAGATCTTGGTCTTTCCAAAAGACCAAAACCCCATCCCTTAAGGAGGTTCTCAAGGAGGATATTTCAAGAGGTAAACCCTCTTCCTTTTTCTTTTAATTTCTTTTTCAATTTATTTTATTTTCTTATCTTATCCTCACCTCCTCTATCCAAATTATCTTTATAAATATAGTATCATCTATATAATATAATGATATCATGTTAATGGAATATCCTTCCTCAAACTACTATCTCTCTCTCTCTCTCTCATTAAAAAAATGAAATCATCGTCTCAGAGGTACCGATTTACAACCTTCAAGGATGATGAACCTTCATTATTAAATTTCTACTTAAAGGAATATAATTAAACAATTTTTATGGTTAAAATATATTATAAAATTTTTATTATCTATTATTTTTTTAAACTAGTATATATATAATACTAATTCATATGACAAAACTAGTTCGTAATAATCGAAATATCACCAAAATAATCTAAATGATTATTACTAATGTTATATCTAATAACTCACCCTAATACCATATAAAAAATGACTTATATCACCATTTAATATTTTTTATTTTAATTAGTATCATATAAATTCAATTCTAGATGATTATACCAATTACACATGAACTTTCATACTCATATATAAGTATACTGATCATGAAAACCAAGGAATTGAATGCTCCCGAGTGATAAAATTGTATATTATAATTCATATAAAAGGCCATAAATGAACTTAATAAAATTATAATAAGTAAAATAAATGTAGATAAGATTATTAATTAATTAATTAATGGATTTAATTTTATTATCTAGGATATTAAGGTCAAGTGCATAACTCATTCAGACATAAGCTAAGGGTTTTCTACCCAAACCTCCTTTTTCTTTCAGGTTACTCTTTGTCTCTCTTAATAAAAATTAAATAATTAATTATTCTTATTTACTCCTCATAAATTCTGTGTGAATGTTCTATATATGTTCAAAAAACATAATCCTTATTTATTTTATGGGGAGTTAAATGTTTTATAAAGACCTTTCGCAATTCTTCCCGATAAACAAGACCAATTCCAAGGAACTTCTCAAATTCTTTCCCATTTTAAAGTACACTATATAATATATTTTAATCCACTATTATTTTTATAAAACCACTCATTTCATCATAAAAAACTACTTTATTTCATTTCTAGTTTTATGCAATTATTTTTCTAAAAGAACTCTTCTTTTCAAAGTAAAAGTGTATTTCTCTCAAAACTTCCTCGATGATTTTATTAGAGTATTTTTGTCTATTTCAACACCTTTGTTAAATTTCATGGGTTATTGAGGTTAATATATTATATTTATCATCTTCCACATTTTATTAAATATTGTATGATTAGTTTGAATATGGATGTGCTATTTTGATACCATTCAATTCATTACTCAGAATGGTTAGTGATTATGTTTACAGATTGGGGAAAGTTATTTACATTACATATGTATATAATATTTGTGTTTAACCCCATTCATATGAGCACTGAGTTGGACTTAGAAAGTGATATTTGGAGCCCTCTATATCCCCTCGATGCATTGGTAGGTCTCATGAGGCAAAACAAGATTTGGTTTTGGCTGAGGCCTTACCCTAGTATTTTCAAACATCTTGGCTGAGGCCTTGACAATATGTTTCAGATGTCCGACATTATGTATTACCTCATTATGGTATTAGTAATTGATAAAACATGTGATTATATGACTGGTATAATATCAATGGTTATGTTTCATTCTCTTATGATCCTTTATATGGACTTATTTAATCATCTTTCATTTCTTCCATATTATGCTCAAGTGTATTTTTAAAGGCATGTTTTTTTAGTTATTCACCATGCATAGTGTTTATTTTTAAGATAACTTCTGTTGAATTACTTATTCTTATTGAGAATCTGATCTCACCCCTTTATTCTGTCTTATTTTTACATAGGTTGTGAATATGAATATTATGAATGAATTACAGGGATAATCTAGGAGTCATAGATATTTCTGATGGAATCATTATTATGTATTTCATTTCAAATTGTAATATTGAAATTATGCTTGTATCTTGTTTTCCAAAACCAATAAACTATTAATTCCTTTGGGATATGATTTTATTGTAATAATTACAATGTATTAATATAAGGTAATAGATCTAGGAAACTAGGCTTTGGTTCCTTACAACATAACCAGTGGATATCTGGTCACGTGATTCCTCAAAAAAACATCTCTCAGTTGTTCCCCCTAACTAGCTGAAGAAGAGAAGGAATAAAAACTATCGACTGGAGATATAAAAAACCATCATCACCCTCAATGGGAAACTACTAACATGTTAAATGCTCTGGTACCTCACTTAACAACTATAATAGGCCAACTCAGGTCAACCAGACTAGTCACGCAAGTCACCCCATTATAGGGTGAGGCATAAAAAAGATAACAAATCATGTCTCGTATATATGAAAAAAATACATACAACCAAATTACTAATAGGAAAAAAGGGAGATACAACTAATCCAAACATTCTGAACCAGTAAGAATGAAAAGTCAAGACTGACAAGTCTCCATGTGACCAAATGTCACGCCAAACCATCCCAAACTGAAACAATGACAAAAATTGAAGAAAACATGCTTCAAAATAACATTACCATTACTTGTGTCCTAAAAAAATTCTATATCCTCCCAAAGGAGGAATTATTGTGTGATCAATAGAGCCTAATAGGATACCACTAAAGAATCAATATATGTTCTAATATAAGGAATACACAACTCCAAGATTTAAAAAAAATAGTTTAACAAGAATTTTTATAAAAAAAACAATTTGAAAACATTTTTTTTAGCAATACTTGGGTTTTAAAAAAATTTCATATCATATTTTCCAAAAAAACATTCCAATCATAAAATAAATTAGGTAAACATACCAAAATATAAATATATAAGTGATCCAATATCCATGAAATAATATATCATGAAATAAACAATGAGAAACACCAATGAATCTTATAATCGGCTCTAGAATATGGAACAACACATACTATACACTCACAATCCAAAAAGGAATAAGTCTGGATCCAACTAATATCGAGTCCTAGCATAGTCCATTAATATACAAGATGTTACCTCCTAGTGGCATCACACAAACTAAGGCTACCCATTTCTCTTTCTCGACGCACCCAATATTTCTACTGTGAAATGTTTATCATTATTGTTTTTTGATATCCATGATCACATTTTTTATAAAACCATTTAAAATATAATATAATATGATTCAGGGTTTGAAATTCCATTTCCCCAATTCAATGCAATTCTGTTTTCAAAGAAAAACCCCTTTAAAACATGAACTCATGCCTTTTTAAATTTCCACACGTGAAATTTCATTTCAAATATCAATAAATTAATAATAACAATAAGAAATTTAAGAAATTACAATTCTTGAATATATCCACCTACCTCAAGGATGTAGAAACCCTAATCTCCTTTGACAATGGGGATTGTAAACCAAGAGAACAACCTTCACAAAGTAATGCATGCCGATAATATTAAAAGGATTGATAGAAAACTCTATCTTATCACAAATCTGATCCCAAAACATAGCCTAAACCAAAAAAAAATAAGAACCAAGAGGAATGCTTACCCAAAGAAGTGAAATTTAACCCCAACAACAATCTATCATTCGAAGAATTGATCTGAATGGGAGGAATTCACCCAAAAAATCTGAGGTATCTCTCTAAGTTGAAAGAGTAGGGATGCATAGAGAATAAATGAATCACATCACTTGTATATTTCCCTAAAAAAAACATTGTTGCTTTTACACAGTGTGTAACCAATTATCATGCCATGTAATCCTCGAGGTCAGTATACGCTGAAAAAACCCATAATATTTTTTTATTAAAAACCATATTTTTCTACATACATGGTGTGTACGGTTTACACAGTGTGTAAACCATTCATTCCATGTATCCAGTTCAAAAATTCTACCCAACAACAATTACATAACATGCAATTCACATATATAGATGAGAAGTAAAAACAATAAGTTTTATGTTGAAAATTACAACAAATACTTGACATCACCATTATAGTTATCCTCCCAATTTCATGGTCATAAAAACTCACCCAATGAAAAATTAAACCAAAAGAAAATATTATAACATACCTAACAAAAAGGTAATAGAGAATTACAATCTCCCCACTATAAAAGCTTTATGTCCCCAAAAAGTGCTCAAGATCCTAGATCTGTAAAAAGAGAAGTCCATTGATTCCTCATTAATGACTCCCAATCCCACATCTCATGAAGATCCTATTTTCACTTCCACATTACCTATACCAAGGGGATCATTTTATCATGCTATAACTTATCTTGTCAATCCATAATCTGAACAAGATGCTCAACCAAATTGGTATCAAGTTCAAGATCAACATCCTCTGATCTAATCACATGGGAAAGATCTAGTATATACCTCCTCAACTAGGAAACATGAAACACATCATGTATATAATTCAAAATAGATGGAAATTCCAACTTTTAGGCTTCCCTCCGCAATCACTAAATGATCTCAAGGGGGACCCCAAATCTTGATGCTAATTTACCCTACATACCCAACCGATGATGTCCCAAGTGAGGTGAAACTATGAGAAAAACCCAATCACCAACCCCAAACTCCAGTGTCTGATGACGACAGTCTAAATAAGACTTTGAAAACTTTTTACCATGAAAAAACACCTCTAGATAAACTATACCATCCATTTCATCTCCTAAACAACACTCATCCCAACCAAGGACTTCTCTCCCAACTCTTCCCAGCACAAGAGAGATCTACATGACCGCCCATAGAAAGTCTCAAAGGGATCAATCCTAATTGAATCCTGATAAATATTAATATAGGAAAAATCAACTAAGGTAAAATGTCTATCCCAAGATCTACTAAAATCATGAACAAGAGCCCATAGCATATCCTCAAGAACTTAAATAACCCTCTTTGTCTATCAATCCATCTATGGATGATAAGTTGTGATCAATTTCAAATGGGAAACCATTGTCTCAAGAAAAACCTTCTAGAATATGGATGTGAACCTCAAGTAACTATTAGAAACAACCTCAAAGGGAACCCCATGAAATATCATAAGCTCTTGGACATATAAGTCCCCATGTTGTTCCACCTTTGTTGTATCCTTTATTAGAAGGAAATTCACTGATTTAGTGAGTCTGTCAATAATTACCCAAATCCAATCCTTCCCACTATGATTTACGGTAAACCAATGAAAAAATAAATGGAAATTTTATCCCACTTCCATACTAGAATTATTAAAGGATGAAATAAGCCTACAAGTCTCTGGTGTTCTGTCTTAACTCTCTAAAAACATAGACACTGCGATACAAAATCCAAAACTGACCACCTCATCCCCTACCACCAATAAAAATGTCTCAAATAATGATAAATATTTTTATCCCCAGGGTATAAAAAATAACATGAGAGTTTTACACTTCCTAAAAAGTCCTCTCTCAATGAAAAAGGAATAAGAAACCTGTTATGAAAGAAAAAATCTCCATTAGGAGATGAAGACCACTCGCTCGAGGTCTCCCCACCATTTAGGATTTCTCAAAAGAATTGAATCTTGGTGTCTGTCATCTGATCAAGTAGAACTCTATAATCAAAAGATGATTCAAAATTTATTGAATCCAATGAAACCATTCATCCAACCTCCTCCACTCCTAAATAATCTCAACAAACAAACCCATTAAAGACCACTCTTTAACTGATTCCTTCATTGCTTGGATCAGTACTCTTTTTCTCAATGCATCATCAACCATGTTTCATTTCATGGGTGTATATATGATATCAAAATTAAAGGTTTGAAGATAATAAAACCATTGTCTCTATAAAAAGTTCATATCCCTATGAGTGAAAACATACTTCATGATTTTTTGATCAGAATACACTATAAATCGCTCCCCAAAAATTTAGTGACACCACGTCTTGAGTGCATGCATAACCGCTGCCAAATCAATATTAAGTATAGGTTAGTTCTTCTCATGTGGGTGAATCTAGTGTGATCCATAAGCTGCCACCAATTTCCCTTGCATCAAGACACATCCCAAAACCATACCTGAGGTATCACAAAAAACATTGTAACCTAAAACTATTTTTGGGAGAATCCAAAATTGGTGATTTATTAAACCTTACTTTTAGATCCTCAAATGATCACTGACATTTGTTATCCCACTCAAACTTTACACCCTTATGGGTCAAATCTATCATAAGAGATAAAATCATGGAGAATTATGGAACAAACTACCTGTAATAACTAGCCAACCCCAAGAATCTTCAGATATCAAACACGTTTTTGGGATTTTCCTAGTACATACTGCCCATACCATTTCAGGATCCACTGCTACACCCCTCTCATATATCAAATGTCCAAAAAATTCTTCTCTTGGATCCAAAACATGCACTTGAAAAGTTTACCATACAGATGATGTTCTCTCAAGGTTTGAAGAATGACATCTAAATGGCCCACATGTTCCTCCTATGAATTGGAGTATTCCAATATATCATCTATGATAAAAACAAAAAAAATATTCTAAGAACTGATAAAAGATCTGGTTAATCAAATCCATAAACACCATAGGAGCATTAGTGAGTCTAAATTGCATAACCAGAAACTCAAAATTCATATATTGAATATGAAAATATGTATTAGTTATGAATCCCCTTGAAATATCAACTGATAGTACCCTAACTATAGGTCAACATTATAAAACTAATGACCCACTCTAAGATGATTAAAGAGATCATCAATCCTGGGTAAATGATTCTTGTTCTTAACAGTCACCCGATTCTACTTTTTTTAGTTAATAAAAATCTTGAGACTCCCACATTCCTTATTAGAAAAAAGTATAGGTGAATTCCCATGTGACATGATAGGATGAATAAATCCTTTCATCTCTAGGTCGTCAATTTGGAATTTAAGTTCCACCAACTCAGAAAGTTCCATTCGATAGGATGTTATAGAAATGGGCATCATTTCAGGAAGTAGGCCGATAGTAAACTTCACCTCTCCCTATGGTGGTAAACCAGAAAAATCATCTAGAAATACCTCAAGGTATGAATACACAGTAGAATGTAAATAACTACCCAAGAAAATAACAACTATATCAAGAAACATTTCTGAAAACCGACACAAGATTACTCTGGAATAAGGAATAATAGGCCCTAACCTTCATAATATGGAGTCCCACTCACTTGGGAAAACATGAGTGACCCCATCAGTAGATAAGAACTGAAATCATTGATGATAAAAATATATTTGGTCCTTATACTAATCATCCAATCAATGTCGATAATCAAGTTGAATATGTCAAGATCAAGCACTATAAAGTCCCAAACCACCTCAAAGTCGGCTATAACCACCTGACATGTGGGACACCGAAAACCTTTTTAGAACCACTTTCCCAAAGGTGTGGAAAGATCCAATAAGAATAGAATAATATCTGAACTCAAACATAACACATCAACCAACTTTGATGACATAAAATAATAAGTACCATCTTTATCAAACAAATTTAGAACCACAGAAGATAAATAAACATCGTACCTCTAATAGTAGTTGTCCCTACTTCATATTCCTCTAGAGATCACTCTTCCCCATAAATTAATATGTAATTAGCTACCTATACATTCCCCTTAGACTAATAATTATATCCACCACCCTTGGAAGCATCAATATTAACCTATGATCCCTTAGTGAAATTGGGTCCCAACCTACTACCTTAGGACATCCTATCACAAAAAATATTTTAGATGGCTATATAATACACAATTATGGAAAGTAATAGGAACTTCCATACATTTAGGAATGGTATGGTAAATCCTCCCACACTGATAGAAAATAACCTATTACTGCTATGAATAATCCCTTAAAACTGATCCTTCAAAAAAATGACCAATATTACGCTTAATTTTTCTGACCAAAAGAAGCACCCTAGTTAATTGCTACAACAACTGAAGCTCTGTACAAACATTCCCTTCCAACTATGTCTGTCTCATCCAAAGGTACTTTATACACTACCTATAAAAAGTTCTATAGAAAAAAAAGAACTAGAATAAACCAAATATCAACCCTTATCCCCATATCAATTCTCTAGGACTTCAAGTAATCATTGGTGATATGCTCTAGTTCTAGATGCACCAACTTAGAAAAACATCTGGGGTACTCAAGAATGGTACAATCCCCTTTCTTCAAGGTCAAAATATCTCAGGTATTTTCCACATGTAAAGTCTTAGGATAAAAATGATGATTAAATATTTTCATGAAAGAAACCTAGGTAATATTCTCGTGCAACTTATCTTGAATTATAGAGCCCCACCATATTCTTCATAGTCCCTAAAGTATATATGTCTCAAAATCCACCTAAGAATATTCATGATTATTTAGAAAGTTAAAGATACTATCAATCCATTTAATCCACTTATCTAATTCTTGGGTTCCTTTATCACTATGGAAGACAGGTTGATACTACTTTGTAAAGTAGAATCCATGGTCCACTACTAATATTGGGTTTATGGAGTCTGAATGGTATAGATGACTAATTAAACCAAAGAAGGGTGCACTGGAGTATCATCCTATGAAACCTGCCTCACTACTTGCCCTATTTTATTTGGAAGATCTCTTCTAGGAGGCACTATCTATTAAACAAAAGACAATAACCAATCAGTGAAAAAAAATCCAAAATTGTTGAAACAACTTTTAAAATCCAAAAAATATCTTTAAAATGATAATAATTTAAAGCAATTATGAATTATACCACAAAAGACAACATTTTTAATAAGGAACAGACCCATATAAATAAACTACCTGGTTAGTTTATTCAAATGAACTTACATGAACCAAGTCCCAAAAATTAGTAGATAAGACCATTTAAATATATTTATAATAAAATTCATTCAAATAAACCTAATTACTAGGTCTTGGACTTAGTAATGATTTTCTGATCACCCATGGAAACTTGAATTCAATCATGAGATTGAGCTGGCCAAGACCCTTTTCTACACATTCTATCTGATTTCCAATGATCTTACTCCTGTCTTCCCAAGACACATAACTAACTCAATCAGTGCTGAAACACTTAAGACTGATTAACCCCTTTGATACCAAATTATAACAGACCAACCTAGTTTAACCAGACCAGTCACCCAATTCAGCCCATTACGGGGTGAGGATTAATAAAGATAACAAAACATGTCTTGTATATACACAAAACAAGACACATGAACAAAGTAAAAAAGAAGAAAAAAATGGATATATAACTAATCCAAATATACTAAACTAGGGATAATGTTAATACTAGACTAAAAAGTCTCCATATGACCAAACTTCACCTCCAAACTATCCCAAACCGAAACAATGACATAAAGAGAAGACAACATGCAACAGAATGTCCTTCACTTTATGTACATCATACAAAATAAGGTCTAGAACTTCCAAAAGGTAGAATTAGGGTGTGATCAATAGATTTTGGTAGGATACCACCAAATAATCTATACAAGTTCTAATATCAATAATGCAGGTGTCCAATATTTAAAAAAAATACTTTTACAAGTATTTTTATAAAAAAAAAACAATTTTAAAATATTTCACAAACAATCCTTGGGGTTTCCACAACATTCATATCATATTTTACAAAATGATAAACATTCAAGTCATAAAATAAATTTGGTAAACATACCAAAATATAAATATACATTTGATCCAACATCCATGAAATAATCCATCATGAAATAAAAAACCGAAAACAATAATTCCCCATCCAGTCAGACTCAAACCTATGGGAAAATATGTACTAGACACTCAAAAGAAAAAAAGTCATAAGGTTTTATCCAACTAATATTGAGTCCTACCACAATCCATCAATATACAAGAGGTTTCTTCTTAGTGGTGTCACACACACTAAGGATACCCATGTCTCTTTCTTAACATACCCAAGGTTACCACTGTGAAATGTTTGTCAATTTATGTTCTAAAAACCATGCCCACATTTTTTATAAAACCATTTCAAATCCAAGCCAATATACTTCAAGTTTTTAAAGACTATTTCTCCAAATCATGGAAATTCTGTTTTAAAATAAAAAACCCCTTTAAAACACAAACCCATGACCTTTTCAACTTCAAAACATGAAATTATATTTCAAATATCAAGGAATAAATAGTAAAAACAAGTAATTTAAGAAATTTGAATGATTTAATGGATCCACCTACATTAAGGATGTAGAAATACTAACCGCCTTTGACAATGGGTATTAGAAACCAAGAGAAAGGCCTTCTAAATGAAAGTCATTCCAAGAATATGAAAAGAATTAATAGAAAACCCTATCTGATCACAAATCCATAACTAAAACACATCCTCATCGATTAGGATGGAAGGAATTCACCCAAAAATTACTTGGGATATCTATAGATTGAGATAGGAGGTATTTATAGAGAACGAATAAAACATATCACTAGTATGAAGCCCTAAAAAAACAACACCACGACATGTAACACATTTACACATCATGTAATCTTCGAGGTTAATATACACTAAAAAACCCATCATATTTTTATTAAAAATAATATTTTTTATATATACATATCATGTACCTATTACACAGTGTGTAAAACATTAAATCTATGTATCCAGTTCACATATTCTGCCCACCAACAATTACATGGCATGTACTTTACTTTCACGATGTGTAAGTTCCCAACAAGCAACATAAACAGTAGGTTTTGTGTTGGAAATTCTAAAAAATCCCTAACTTCTACATTATTGGTATCTTCCCAATTTTATGGTTTAAAAAACTTTTCAAACTAAAAAAGGAAATAAAAAGAAAATATTATAACATACCAGATAGAAAGGTAACGGGGCATTACAACAATAGTGGATGAAAACTTCTCTTTGAGAATTTGCTGCCATAGCCACACCCTAGGGAAGCTTTCAAGCTTGTACTTCCTCAACCATTACTGGTTCCACCCTCACTTATATGTTTAGGAATACGTAATCTAGGAAGTGGACCTCTGTAATCTAAAAATATCTCAATGATATCTTCCCATATAGCTAGTACTCCCGAAGCATGTCCAGAACCGTCCTCCATTATCTCACATGCTCCATCTATGATGCCAAGTATATGAGGATGAAAAAAAAGAATAATAATATGAACCAATCCAAGCAGGGTTAATTATTTGGTTCTTAAGTATCATGGACACTACTGGGTCATTTAACATACTCAAAGGTATCACCATAAACCTGAATTAATTGTAGTGTCTTTAGTAATCCACTTTCAGCACAAACTCCTCTCGAACCCGGAGCTAGTGATAACCCACCCTTAGGACAACTCTAAGTACCACCTTTACCCCAAAAAATGTAAAAATATTCATCGATTCTTGGGGGTGGATAATCCTCCCTAATAGTCTCCTAGTTTATTTTTCATCAATCAACACCTAATCTCAAGCTCTCATCCGCATTTTAGAAAAAAACACATGGCAACCCATGTGAACACACTGGACCTGATAGTACCTCTTCTTAAAAAACCTCTAACCACACCCCCATACCATGAAGCTCAGTGGGATCCATTCAACATGATATCACATATATTAGGGCATTCATTAGGTGTAAGTCTATATAGAATTCTAACTCTCAATGGGGAGGCAAACCCAATACATCTTCTGGAATGGCATCCTCAACCCCTCCACCATTGAAGAAAACTAAGATCTCATGACATCTATTTCTCCAATGGAAATACTAGACAACTGATAAGAAATAAATTTAATCCTCCCACACATGAGATCATCCTGTCCTACCTAGGATCACTCCTTATCAGAGGAGGAAAAATCTATTTTATAGCATTGTAACCTTAAATAGTAACAGAAAACTAAGCATGAATGATAAGTAATTATTCCATACTGATGAATAAATGATAGGGTCTCACTACTATTATGAAAATGTTCCATGTTAGGCTCTCTGTCCTCCCATAGTCAGGTCACATCATTGATAGAAGCATGCGATCACTGATCCTCTCTACAAGAGCCTCTGAACATAAGGGTTGATCTAAAAAGGAATTTTTGTATTTCTAGGTCTCAAATAGGGGACATGTATAAGGAAATATGTCCCATGAATCCATTCTAAGATTGGAGCAAGAGTATGGAAGTCACATGTCATGCCTCAAAACACACTCACAGATTCTGGGTCACAAACTCCGGCCAAATGATGCTATACTTTCCATTTCCCACCTGTTAACACTAAATAAGGCTGGATTCGACACCTGATCACATCAAAAAATCTAAAATACACATTTAAAAAGAAATCATCTTAAAAACCTCGAAAATATCCTCTTTAGGAAGCATGAACTCACTCACATAGTTTTATATCACATCACAAGTACACATCTTGGTGGGGGAGCATCCTTATTTCCTTGCATGTACAAATTCAAATCAAACATCACCAACACAAGGGTACACCAATACCCCATGTCACCCTGAAGAATTATCTCTTCTAGGACCACCAAAAATAGGTTTCATATCCATGAGGTACACCTGTAACAAGGATGGCACTAGTCTACCACCCAAGAAGGAGGCCTGGATCAACACAATGCTTGGGTGATCTCTATCTCCAATATCTTTGATGCACTCCTAGTAAAGGTTTGTAACCTGTTAGTAAAATTTTCCCTAACTACTGATCCATAGAGGAAAAAAATTTCAAGTACAATCGTCTGCTATATCAGGATCCAAATGATTGAAAATATGAACCACTACCTTGAGCCAATCCTCAACTACCTGAGGGTCTAGCTCACGACAAAACATTAGCAGTCTCCATTTTTGGAATTCATATACTACATTATTCCTGCATGTACCATTGTCTTGTATTTACATTTAATACTAAACACATGGAAAATAACCCCCTATACCACTGGATATGGGTCCAAACAATGCTCAACAGGGGTAGTAGTAATCTGTTCCCACCTAGAGGAAACACCTCATGAAGTGTGCTCATCCTATGAACATACTTCATCAATACTACTAGTGAAAAATATTTCTCAATGGGTGGTGGAAAGACTAGAAAACCACATAGAGGTACCTCATCCTATGTATACCCCTACACTAAAGCCTCATTACTACGAGGATCATCACTATAAACCCATTACAGAATCCAAGATAGTTGTCATCATAGAAAAATTTAGTGATAGGAAATATGAACCACGGTCAAAATAGTGTATTTGGGGATTTGAAACAGGGACCTGGGAACCACAACCCATTTTGATATGATGCATTTACCAAAGTAATTCCTATAACCAGTGTCTATATAAACCAAGTCAACAAGCATGTTATCAAATTCTGGGTAAATTGTTACATCAGTCGTCACACAAACACTAGAGTCCCTAGTCTGAAAGATGATATCAAGACACTATAACACTATTTCACTACCTCTAAAAGAAAAACTCAAATCTATACAAAAAACTAATATATGGTCCTAATATAATCACTCTGATGCCACTTTATCATGACTCCACCCACTAGGGCCTACCTAGATGGGGATAAGATGAGTGTTCCCACCCCAATCCTATCTCCAATAGTCCATGGTTTGGTATCCAAAGTTGATTAGGTATATCAAACACATGGGATACCTTATCCTAAAGTACTTGTATGCACACACACACATCCATCTCCTTTAAGTAGTGAAGAGATAAAAAGAAATTATGGACATCTAGAGTGTAAAATATTCATGTAACAACCTCTAGAAAAACATAAGAGTATAGTAGTGCACTAGAAAGAAAAAGGAAAAAATGCATGCCCAATATAACTAATAATAGTGACCAACCTTCCAAGCAGGAGGGGACTACTATCAAATGAAACACCTGGAACGCACCATGGTCTATCTAGCACACTATGTTATTATTTCTCCTAGTGCTCCCAAGACTCCTGAAAAATGCCTTTCATATGAATAAGATGTTTCATGTGTGGGAAAAAACCAAGAAGGTGTGAGTATAACAATACCCAGTATGTACCCCAAAACCCAAAAAAATACAGGGGAAACTAAAATTCATCAGTCCACTCAACCTATAAGAAAAAGGGTACAAAAATCCCATGTTATAGAGAAAGGGGATTATCCATCTCTACAGCTCAGCTAAGATCAACAAGTTAGCTCAACAAAACCAAGGTATTTCAATCAGGATATGATATATACTAACCAAATAAAAATCCTAGATATACTCAAGATAGAGAATAAAAATCAAAGTGGTCTCAACCATAATTCTTGACATATGATTCGACTTGAAGATCTGGTTAATGCTCATCTGGGGAAACTCACTCCATGAGAATTTTCATCCCTGATGAAAATCATCCAAAGAGATCTCACTCATTGGGTATCACTATTTTGATGGTTTCCATACGAGGATAGGTTCTCATCAGGATTTCTATGAGTAAGTTATGCCAGAACTCAGAAACTCTTAATATTCAGATAGGGGATCACACCCATGGATCATGGGGGAACCAAGAACCCTATTGAAACTCAGATGATCTTAATACACAAATAAAGGATCACACCAGGACCAATAGGGGACAATCAAAACCCTTACTAAAACTTTTGAGATCTCATAACATAGAAATGGGATCACACCCAGGACTATTGGGGGCACCTCAAACCCAATATGAATCTAAGAAGTTAATGATACATATATAGAGGATCATACTTAGGACCACTAGAGGAAATCACAAACCTAATCTGGAATAACATCCTAAGTATGGGATTGTATGACCGTGTATGTTTCTCATGAATATTTCATAAACCCCTCATGGGGAAAACGATATGATAGAGGATCCCACCTTGGGAACCTCATATGGATTCTCCAAAATCTATACAAACCTATCTCATAGTTATAATCACAATACTATGATCAGAACATAATGAAATATTATACCAATGGGGAGATGGACTAAGGAAATAAACCCAGCTAATACTGGTCTATGCATAACTAAAAGAATTTTCCCACTAGAACCACCTTGAATCTCATCTCTGATGCCCAAACAGAGGCCACCATCACTCTCTAAGTGTAAAACTACTCAAGATAGGATACTCTAAGACCTCAATCCAAGTTATGAAGATAAACATACATGTGGAATAAATCTATGAGGGGTGTACATGGTGTGTCCTCCTTGGTTACACGACATGTCTTATGAGGTTGAACCATAGTCATGTCCCCTCATGGTAGTTGACATGTAAAAGAAAATTACATAGTGTGTACTATATCCCACCTGGAATGTGACCACTACTGGAAACTTGGGTGTGTCCTCGCCAGCACACGGCTTGGTTGTCCATGTAGTCCTATACAGTATGTACATGAAGTACACAACATGTTCTTCCTATCCCAGCCCAAGCCTGTGTCAATTGGCCCATTCCTATGTACAACAGCCCAAGCTTATGTACCAGGGCCCGTGCCGATGTACCTAGCCATGTCCTCTATCCCGTACACACCTGGGGTCTGGCTATTTACTAACATCAAACCATATCTCCTTACTTGTTGTGTCTTCCTATGTACTCGGCCACTTGGAATGTACCCCCAATTCTTGGAATGTATTTCCCAAATCTCGTTCTTCCTTGAATGGGAAGAACACACAGTGCGTGCTCTTGCACTACACATCATGTGATTAATATTTCTGAATGGGAAATCCCTAAAGACCTCCTGAAAACCCCACTTTTATTCAATTATGCACAGATCAACCCCCATGAGATCCTTATCAATCATCAAAGGATTATAATACCTTTAAACAATGCATATGTATGGGGACTGAGATTTAAAACTCAAAATATGCCTAAATTTTGGTGAAACGCAAAATCGTAAGATATAGATATGCACTTTAAAGTTGTTGCACCACAATCTAGGAGAAATTGTCACCAAGAACAAAGTTTGGTAGAGCCTACTATACTTAGTTCCTCCTTAATTCATTCATCGCACAAGGGGATCCCTCTCTCGTGAATGGAAATATAATGGGTATGGAGGTATTCTAACCTATATTAATTAATTAAATTTAAATTTAATTAATTATCGGGTCCACTAATAGTATCCCTCCATTGAACGCCCAATGCTAACTGACTTTATATAATTCCTAGGGTAAAACACTCATTCATGATTTAATGGAGATCTCAAATTTCAAGTCCAAGACTCTATTAGAGATTTATTACATTATTTCCAAAAAAATGTGTGTTCATAATTAAATATATTTAATATTTTTAATACCACCACACCAAGGATCTTTATGCCTTGGAATTCTATGATGTTTTTCATGCCCAACTTTAGAAATATTCCTAGAAATATAACAAGGTATTATACGGAAAAAATAGGGTCATTACTATTAAGGTGGTTTGAGATATTTTTTGTGAAGGAATTGAAAATCCATTATAAAAAAATATTTTTGGACAGAATTGGATTTTCCAAAAAATAATGTTCAGTTTTAATGAATAATAATAGGAATCCTTTATCCATCATAAAAATATCCCTATATTTTTATAATCAATTAATTTATCACAGATAACTATTAAAATAAAAATATAAAAAATAGGGGATGAAAATAAAAATTGTAAAAAAAAAAATTTCTTTTCTTTTTAAAAAACATTATTACATAATAAGCTTATTTAAAATAAAACGATAATCATTTCACTATGGGGGTAGGGGATTAGCTATTAGAGGACCATCAAGAGGAGGGAACTCTATCCCTAATCCTAATGCAGGTCGTCGTATATACTTCATCATCTGTCAAAAGGTTATTGATACTATTATTCCTACTATCTAGTTAATCACTATATAGTCACGTTCTAAGCTCTCAACCTTCCCACATATTCCATAATTGTAAATGATGATGATATGATGGAAAGGGATGAGGATATCATATGATCACCCTTCATAATAAAAAAATATCTATTTTCTCTATCCATAATTTTCTAAAAAAATAAGAAAAATTATTTAAATAATAATTTAATTTAAATTAAATATATTTTTAACTAAATTTAGGCATGAAATAATTCAAAATTTTCCTAATTCATAAGAAATATTATTATTAAAATAACCATATTAATTTTTTATATTTTTAAAATTTTTTATTTCTAATATTTAGGTTAATTATTATGTATTCATTTCTATAAATAGATTTAATTAGTTTTTAAGTTATTTATTTATTTTTTTTAACAATTTATCTAATTTAGAGATTCTGTATAAATTAAATTTTAAATTATATTATCAATTATTATATAATTAATTTTAAATAACTGTCATAGAAAAAAGTTACTAAATTTATACATTACATAAAGGCATTATTTTTAAATTTTAATTAGTATTTATTATTTTTTATTTTACTAAGATTTATAATTATATTTATTTATGTTTATAATAATCCCTTTTAATAATAAATGAATTGCTTTTTAAAAATATTTTACACATTTTTATTGCTATATTCTTTTTTTTTAATTTGATTAATTTTTGATAATTTATTTTAATATTTTCTTTTCATTATTTATTTAGGATTATAGTTAATTTTTTTTAATAATATTATTTTTATATAGAAACTATAAAAATTTATTTTTAAAATATTTTACCATTTATAATAGTCTTAATTCTAAAAAAGTATTATGTAAACATTTTCACTAATAAAATATTTTAAATGTGTTTTTTAATTTTAAATAATTTTAATGACAATTATTCTATGAATTTTTATAATTATGGTTAATTATGTTTTCAATTACATATTTAATTTTTTATGACATTTTTTTTATTTTTTATAAATATATAAATTAGTTATAAATTCCTTTTCTAATTTTTAATATTATATTTTATTATTTTTTCACTAAACTATTTTCTTTTAATTTATTGTGATTTCATTATTTATTAAAAATATTATTTTAAATAATTTTATTGATTTTTTAATAATTTATAAAAACATTTATTATTTATTTTGTAATATTTGTATAAGAATCATAGAAAATTTTATTATTTTTTATTATTTTTTATTTCATTAATATTTATAATTATAGATAAATACATTTTAATTTTTTTATAAATATATAAAATTTTTGTGGATTTTTTTTACAATTTTTTATATTTATATTTATGTACATTATATTTTTTTATAAATATATAAATTATTTTTTAAAAGATATATATTTTATTAATTTTTAAATTTACTAATTTCTAAAAATTTATTGTTATTTTTTATTGTTTGTCATAATATTTCTCTATTTTATTAATTTTGAATAATTTTTTAATAATTTAGCGTACTTTTTATTTATCAAGTATTAATATTAATTTAATAAATTTTATTAATTATATATTGTGTCCAAAAAAATCTATTTTTTATTTTTATATTAAAATAAACAAATTTTGGAAATAGACATGAACAAAATTAAAAATTGAAATAATCTAATTAATTAAACTTTTAAAAGTTAACTAATTAGAAAAAAAACTAAACAAATTATATAATAAAAATTACCTAACTACAATTGAAGATAATAGTTTAGAAAAATAACTCCTGGTTAATTAAAAACAACTAAATTTAGATCCCAAGTGGTATATCTAGATTACACAACCTTTTTTTTGGGAGGAAAAATGATAATCAAAGTTTTATAATGAAGGAAGAGATACGGGTGCGTGAATATTTATAGGTTACTTTTTTATGATGAACATTAGTGATGGGATGATTTACATCTCTAATAGTCCAAAGTTTGTTGTATAAATATCAAGGATATTACTTTTAATGTGCATTTGTGATGAAGTTGGTTATTTTTAAGGATTTATAATCCATCAAAAATATTAGCTATCATTTTTATATTATCCCATGTTTTTGAAAACTATTTTTGATGGAGAGACTCTCATAAATAAACCAAAATCATTTTTAAAAATTATATAATACGTAATATAATTTTATTTTTCGTTCCATATTAATTATGAATTATAAGGATGGAAATATTCAATTCCTTCACAAATTAGTTTAGTGCACCATAGGATGCACACACATGCTAAAATTATATGCAATAGATCCATATTCTATCTCAATGAATCAACTCTTTTATTATTATTATCATTATTATGATTATAGATGTACATTTGTTTTTTCATAATAAACTATCTCCAAACCTATATTTTTTGGTGGAATGGATGTTTCTTTCAATTAATCCTCCACAAAATATGTTGTTTCCTATTATGACACTATTTTATGATAAATTACTTTGGATTCCATGTTGGATTTCATAATTAGTCATTTAAATTGGATTAAAATGATTTATAATATAGATTTATGAATTTTGATATGGGGATTTACTATGTGTGAATTTCAATGGAATAACATGTGTATCATAAAAATCCTCTAACCTAGAGTAGTTTATGAAAATAAGAATAGATACTTGTATATTTCATCATCATTTTGTAACCCGAAGTAGTGGGAGAGAAGAGAATAAATCTTAGATATGATAATCTAACTCTAACCGAAGTCATTGGGTGAGTATGAAAGTGGTCTCTATAGTACACTATTACCATCGATATCAAATTATAACTATAATACATCACACACCAAGTTAATATGAGAAAGAAAACAATCACATGATGAAATCAACGATCCATCTATCAATCACATGAAACTTCCAAGAAAATAAGCCGCAATTATGTTTTACCATTCTTTATAAAATTCCACCTCCTTAGCTAATTAAAATCTAATAAAAATTTAATGTCATGTGTTAGTTTGGTTCACCATATCATTAAAATACTAATATCAACACCAACATAATATCATTATATAAAATAATAAAAATAAATCTAAAGTGTAATTACCATGATCTTGGTCATTATA
The DNA here is from genome assembly GCA_963277665.1 of Viscum album. Lineage (NCBI taxonomy): Eukaryota > Viridiplantae > Streptophyta > Magnoliopsida > Santalales > Viscaceae > Viscum > Viscum album. Next base: position 1,526,107,443 of record OY728120.1, on the reverse strand, counting down.
TTTTTTAGGAATGATAGTTATAAAATTACATAGGATTTTCAATTTTGTTTTTTGATTGAAGGGTTATTTTTTATTTGAGGATTTGTTCATTGAAATATGTGTTCTAAGATGTTATTTTTTGGTATTTTTTATCTATCTTGAGGTTTTTTAGTTGGTTTGGAGAGTTCAGGAAGGTTCAATCTTGTAGAACCTATACTCATAATACTGGAAAACGCACCAGGTGCCTAGTGAAGGTACATCAGGTACCCTATAGGTTTGTAGTAGAATTTAATTTTAAATTATTCTAAAAAAGTTCAAATTTTCTATTCTCTTTCAATAATATCATCCACCTAAATAAGGGGATCAATATTCATTCCCTTCCAACCATGAAAGTGGTATCCTTAGGCTATCCTCTATCTCACATTATGTCTCCTTCTTTCACCATGATCAAGTATTGATGCAAGGGATTTCATCCATTATAAAAATAAGGTAAGAACCTTATTGGATTATCCTCTCTCTATCTCTTTCTTTACTTCTCATTTCTATGCTATAATTTGGTTCATTGATTACGGATTTTAGAAAATTCATTGTGAAATCCATTCTAATGCTTAAGTTCCTTCTTATTTGGGTTAAATAATACAAAAGTGGACAATTTAAAAATTCATGTTCTCTTTTTTAGTATTATTCTCTTATACAAAAATGTTATTAGGGTTTTATTGATTTGGAGCTAGGATTTTTTTATTTTAGGGTCTTATTAAAGTGTTTAAATCTATCAATTAATGATTAGAATGATTTTTTTGATATTATTCCTAGGGTTTAGATTGGTTTTAGTTTTTTTATATATGACAACTTCTTGTCTAATTGATTGTAAAAGATCATGGAATGTATTTTGGTTATTTTTAGGGGATTATAAGATGTTTTTGGAGCATTAGGGAAGGTTTATTAAGTCTAATATAATAGTAATTAGTTTCAAACCATATCTGTAATGCCCTGACCTCAGTTACCCAGAGTCGGTGCATTATTACATAATATTGGCATGATCACAAAAGATCAAGTCTCGAAAGACCGATTAGTTTAGTAGCCTTGGAATAACTAGATATATTCATAAAGTTTACATTACATCATAAAGTGAAAACTACCACAACAACATCTTGTCTTCATATCCCCTTATACTATCCCAGCAGGTCATTCATAAATTACTTCTTCACATCCTGGAAAAAATAAAACATTGACAGGGGTGAGCTCAGATGCTCAGTAAGGATAACAATATTGTGGAAACTTTTATAAATAATTATAAACATTTAAGGCAATGTATAACTAAAACAAAGGCCTTTTAAACTTGAACTTCAGCATAATATGGCAAATATAAAATTAAATAATTCCATTTACTTATCCACATGGATATTTTACTAGTCGAATAATCACATGCAATATCAATAACCACTTTCATAATGATGGAATGCATAATGCCAGACTATGATAACCACATAGCCAAGGCCTCGTGCCAAGACTAAAAATAAGAATCTGTCAAGGCCTTGTGCCAAGACACTATTTTGTCTCATGAGACCTACCAATGCATCGAGGAGCTATAGCGGGCTCCACCTGTCACATATTAAGTCCAATGCATTCCTCATATGAACAGGTTTAAACATAACATAAACATTCGTATTAAAACTATCATACGAAATGTAAATACTTTCTCCATAAACCATGAATGATATAAAAATAACACATCCACAGTCAAACATATCACAAAACCTTCAATACAATATGGAAGTTTTTTTATCATAATAAATCAACTTCACATAAGCTTAAAATCCATCAAAAGATGTTGACATAGATGAAATCAAAACTATTTGAGAGAAATATCTCTTTTTTTGAAATCATTTAAAAGTCACATAATTATAAAATAAAACATTTAATTTGAAAATATTATTATAATATTGTAAGGGAATCTTCGAAGATTTTACAATGGTAGAAAATAGCCGCACCCGTCGTATAAGTAAAAAAAGGACATTCTTACCTTAATTTTGTCGAAAAGGTTAAAAAGGGCCTTGTTTGGAAAAAAATGATGTAAAGATTCCTTTATAAACTTCTTATAAAAAGTTAAAAAAGGGTATAAATGACTTTAACCCATATTATGTAAAATAGTAAGAATGTTTTGAAATACATTTTTAAGAAACATGGATGTGGATGATAAAGAGGTCCCAGTAGATAATTACGTATAAACAACCTCGGATAATGAAGAGATTGTGAAATAAACCCTTACCCTGTACTTGTCCTTGGTTGAGGGTAGGTTAACCTCCTGTATAATGGTGAAATGATTGTTATTAAATTATACAAGAATCATATACATTAATATGATATCATATATGATCTTTTAACATTGATTTGTTAATAATATCTTAGTATTATCATCGTTTCGGGTGTTAACTTAATCGTTTTCTTTTATATCTTTTGTTAAATAATCCATGTTTTTTATGGATATGTTATATATTATTCATATCTATAATGATATAAAGTTCTTAAAAATTACTTTTAATCATCAAATGAGAATTAGTCTCGAATGGATACGATGGGGAATGAATCTCATCGCGTTCGTGGAGATGGTAGTCCGTACATATGCACGAGTGACAATATCATTCTTTAGATATTAAAATAATATATAATTGGATGGTATATCATATATACAGAATAATTATCGTGTTATATTTATTATTTACATGAATTACACATCATTATTATACCCATCCAAATAATAATGTTTTGAATAATAATTACACCACGACGTGGAGACGGTAAGCCGTACGTACGCACGTATGGTGACATGTCATTCGAAGGATGGATAGAATACTGAATATGGTTATACCATATTTATAATAACATCAAATTATATATAATATACTAGAGTTATTATTTTATAATGGGAATAACAAAGAAAGAAGAAGTTGAAGAAGAAAGGAACTTGAAAGAGGGTGGTGAAAACATTACCTCTTCTTCGGATTCTTCCTTTTGATTTGATCAAAAGGGCTCCTTAAGTTGGCTTTCTAATAAAACTAATGCCTCTAGGTTGAATTGAGGGAAGTTGAGAGAATATTTGGGTAGGGTTTTTCCGAACCAAAATCCTTTGAAGGTGTGAATAATTGGTTAGGAGTGGTGTCCTTTTATAAGGGGGAGGAGGGGATCTTTAGGAAAAACTTACAGTATTAATTTATAATAAATTCATATTCAGTTTATAATGGCTCCAAAGTGGATTATTAAAATTATAATGTTGGGATGAGTCGAAATCCTTTCAACCAATAAATTTTAGAAAGGTTTGGGTAATTATATTAACCTTATCTTTTAGTTTTAACTCTTAGTTAATTAGATTGACATTTACCATGTCACTTTGTATTTTTATATTATAGAGTTAATAAACTTACTATATACATCCAAGCAACCCCCAAGTGGTCCATTAATGATACACGTATCATGATATAATTCCTTTGGCCGAACATTATATTTTGAGGAATAGAATATCAATTAATAATATAATATTTGTTTTAAAAACTCTTTTATGTCAATTTTGACACTATTTGGTATTTGATTTTTGTAAAACTCATAAAAGCATGATTACTTCTAAAAAACATAATTAAATCAATACTAACATGTCATATTAACCTATAAAATTATTTTAATTCATAAAAAGTCTCAAATTACATTTATTTGGATATTTATAATATCAATTATTTTAATATTTCATTAATTAGGTAATTACCGAATCACTATTGTGTCATAAATAAATTAAATTATTTAATGTCTAAAAATTATAAATAAACTACCATTATGTAGAAAATATTTTTATCTTTCTAATGAATATTTACAATCTAATTTATCTTATGTATAACCCTATATTAAAAATGTTTTAGTAATTAAACTTTGATTTTAACTCTTTTAACTCTCCTTTGAATTAAATAATAATAAATGTCCTAATCTAATCCAAGTGGACCTAAATGATAATATTTTATTCCTAAGGTTGTTTTTGTTCGAGATAAACTTTTCTAAAATAATTAGGTCATGTGTTAGGGTAATATTAATATCATTTTTACCATTAATTACCCTATTTACTTTTAACCGTGGTAAATAAAAGTAAAAAGTTACTATTCACCAAAAATTATTTTCATCTCATTGAACCAAATTTTACTCATTGATATTAACCGTGTCTCTCGGATTTTTGAAATTCCACTCATAGAAGCAGTGAAATTAAGTTTTATGTGAATTTCTAAATTCTCTTAGGAGGTGGGTAAAAGACGGTGAAAAGTTCAATAAAATTTTTATATATCTAAAATTATTCTGAACTAAATCCAATGAATTACATTGAACTTATATAGGTATTATGTATCTATTTTGACCTTAATTAAATTTAAATAAAATAAATAATTATTTAAATAAAAATTCGGTTTTAAACTATAACTTAGTGTTTTTTCACTATTCATCAAAAATTGAAAGTTTTCAGAAAAATACCAAAATTTTACCTTAGGCTAATTTCGATATTCCGAATCCAAAAATGAAGTCCATTTTGAAAGATAAAATTTATAAAATTTCAAAAAGTGGTTATTACTATTCATAACAGCTAGTTTGATTGGTTGTGGTGTGTGTTAGAACTCAAAGTTGCGTACAACACACGCTACTGTATTATTCAAAGAGAAGCATACCGTGGAAGCTTGAGGTGTTACATTCTCCCCTCCTTCAAATAATTTCATCCTTGAAATTTCTAGAATACTTCCACATGAAAAGACTCGGGTGGTTCTTCATCATAAGTTCCTCGGGTTCCCAAGTTGCTTCTTCCATCTTATGGTTTCTCCATAGAACTTTTACCAGACGAGTCGTCCGATTTCTCAGCACTTGTTCTCTGGTAACAAGAATCCCGATGGGCTCTTCGCAATAAGACAAGTCAGGTTTCAATTCTAATTTCTCATAGGTGAGTACATGCGTTGGGTCAGGCATGTATTTTCTCAACAGTGATACATGGAACAAATCGTGAACTTTGGAGAGATTTGACGGCATTGCCAAACGATAAGCTACAGCCCCAATTTATTCTAGAATTTTGAAAGGTCCGATGTACCTGGGACTCAATTTACACTTCTTACTAAAACGTATAACTCCCTTCCATGGAGATACCTTCAAGAAAACATGATCTCCTACCTGAAATTCAAAATCCTTCCTTCGGTTATCAGCATAGCTCTTCTGCCTACTTTGAGCTACTTTGATGTGGTTTTGGATTACCTTTACATTTTCCATTGTTTCCTCCACTAGTTCTGGGCCTACTAGTTTTCTTTCACTAACGTCATCCCAACATGTTGGTGTGCGACATCTCTTTCCGTATAACGCTTCATATGGTTCCATCTGAATACTTGAATGGATGCTATTGTTATAGGAAAATTCCACCATAGGTAAATATTGATCCCACATACCCTTAAAGTCAAGTGAGCATGATCTCAACATGTCTTCAAAGGTTTGAATAGTTCGTTCTGATTGTCCATCTATTTGAGGGTTGTAGGAAGTGCTCAAATGAAGTTCAGTATCCAAGGCCTTCTGAAGAATCTTCCAAAATCTTGAAGTAAAACAGGGATCACGATCAGAAACAATCAATAGGGGTACTCCATAAAGTCTCACAACTTTATTAATATATAGTCTTTCTAGACGTTCCAGTGGTAGATCTTCTCTTATAGCAAGAAAATGTGCCGACTTGGTAAGATAATCAACAATAACCCATATTGCATCGTTCCTTCTAGGAGTCTTTGGAATCCCCATGACAAAGTCCATCGTAATATTTTCCCATTTCAACTCCGGTATGGGAAGAGGTTTCATGACTCCTCCAGGCTGTTGCCTTCCAGCTTTCACTTGTTGAAAAACCATACATCTTGACACAAAATCAGCAATCTCCCTCTTCATGTTGTCCCACCAAAAATGTTCCTTCAAATATCTAAAAATTTTGGTTCTCCCAGGGCATATAGAGAAATTGGAGCTATGAGCATCATCTAACAATTCCCTTTTCAAATCAGGTATATTGGGAACACAAAGTCTCTTCCCAAATTTTAAAATTCCTTCTTCATACACAATGTCTCTCAATATCCCATCATTCACAGCTTTAATCTTCTTTTTAAATTCTTTATCATCGGTCTGAGAACTCTTAATCCTTTCTAGTAAAGATGGTTTGGCAACCATTTGAAAAAGAATCTATGTTTCACCCTCCATGGTAATTCCTATATCCATCTTCACTAGATCCATGAAAATAGGATCCCTTTCAATTCTCATCATGTTCAAAACTCCATGATCTTTTCTGCTCAAAGAATCTTCCACCTTATTTTCCATCCCCGGGTGGTAGTGTATCGTAAAATCATAATCCTTGAGTAGTTCAAGCCATCTCCTTTGCCTCATGTTGAGTTCTTTCTGTGAGAAAATATACTTTAAACTCTTGTGATCAGTATAAATCTCACATTTTCACCATAAATGTAGTGTCTTTATATCTTCAAAGCAAATATCACAGCTTCTAACTTTAGATCATAAGTATGATAGTTTTTCTCATGAATTTTCAACTGTTGTGATGCATAGGCAATAACCCTATCATTCTGCATAAGGACACAACCAAGTCCTTTCTTCGATGCATCACTATAAATAACGAACTCATCATTCCCCGATGGTAGAGTCAATATAGGAGCATTGACTAATCTTATCTTCAGTTCTTCAAAACATTATTCACACTCTTTTGTCCAAAAAAATTTAACCCCTTTACGTGCGAGATTTGTTAATGGGTTAGCCAACCGGGAAAAATTCTGGGCGAAACGTCGATAATAACCTGTTAAACCAATAAAACTGCGTACCTCAGTTATAATGGTCGGTGCATGCCATTCTTGTATTGCCTCAGTCTTAGAAGGATCAATAGAGATTCCATCTTTATAGACAATATGTCCAAGAAAAGAAATCTCCTGAATCCAAAATTCACACTTTCTAAACTTCCCATATAATTCATGTCTTCTCATAGTCTTTAGGATAATGCGCAAGTGATTTTCATGATCTTAATAGATTTTGGAGTATACCAAGATATCATCAATAAATACCACCACAAATTCATCGAGATATTCCTTGAAAACTCTATTCATTATATCTATGAATACAGAGGGTGCATTAGTCAATCCAAAAGGAATTATTGTAAACTCGTAATGCCCATACCTGGTTCGAAATGCTCTCTTTGGAATGTCTTACTTCTTCACACATAACTGATGATATCTAGATCGAAGTTCAATCTTTGAAAACTATTGAGCTCCATGAAGTTGGTCAAATAAATCATCAATGCAAGGTAGGGGATAATTGTTCTTTTTTCTTATAGCATTGATCTCCCTGTAGTCAATACATAACCACATAGATCCATCTTTCTTCTTAACAAAAAGGACAGGGGCTCCCCATGTAGAAACACTAGGTCGAATAAATCCCTTATTACTCAATTCCTCTAGTTTTTTCTTTAGTTCAAATAATTCCATAGTGGCCATTCTATAAGGGGTCTTCGATATAGGCCTTGAACCAGGAATTAAATCAATGGAAAACTCAATTTCTCGTTCTGGAGGATGTCCAGGTAAATCTTTCAGAAACACATCTACATATTCTTTCATAATAGGTACATCCTATATTTGAACATTTCTTTCCTTACACACAGTAATTTCATTCTCTTCCTCCCCAATAATTGAATTTCTTTGAGATACTGGGGGTGGATCTAGATAAGAATTAGGTGGTGATGATTCTGCTCTAAAGATAAGGTGTTCCTTATCATCATCATCAAAAATCATAACCTCCTTCTTCACACAATAAATATTCACATAATGGTCTGAAATCCAATCCATACTAAGGATTATATCAAACTCAATCATAGGTATGACAATGAGATCATCAGATAAAGAACATTTATGTGCTCTAATGGGGACTGATTCACAAAACTTTGTTATAATGATACTTCCCTTAGGAGTTTTAACTGAGAACTCCATTGTTAAATAAAATTGGAAATATCTAATTTTCTTAGCAAACTGGGAAGATATGAAACAATTTGATGATCCATAATCAAATAATTCATTTGCTAAACTTGAGGAAACCATTAAATTACCTACCACCACATCTTTCAGAGCTTCTACCTCAGCAGTAGTGATAGCATAAGCTTGGCCTTGATACCTTGGCCTTTTATGAGGTAAGTTCCCCTGACTCTTAGGAAATTCATTTTCATAATGTCCCATCTCTCTGCAGTTGTACCATTGAACATCGGTAGCTTCTTTATTCCCCTTGAAATCATGAGCTTGGTGGACTTTTTCACCACACTTGTAACAGACTCCCATTCCCTTCAAGAAAGTATCAGGGTGTTTCTTCCCACATTTACTGCGGGATGGATATTCAACTTTTCCATTCTTCAACTTATTTCCATTCCTAGAGTGATCAGCAGATCTCTTCTTCTCTTGCTTTTCTTTAAAGTCATAAAACTTAAAGAATTATTTTTCTGTCTTGATAGCACATGAGACAATATCTTCATACAACGAGAAGGTTTGTGAGACTAATGCTCGACGGAGAAACAGTTTTAAACCATCAAAGAAACCATAAATCTTACTTCTTGGGTTACGTATATAATCTCCAGCATACCTTGCTAACCTTGTAAAGTTAGCCTCATACTTTGTGACATTCTCACCCTCCTTTTGTCTCAGACTCAGAAATTGCCTTTCCATATCTGCTCAATGGTCACGAGGAAAATATTTTTCTAAGAAAATCTCTTTGAACTCCCTCCATTCCATATTTGATACTTCATCATCTTACTTCGTGTTTTGAATCAATGACCACCACTGATCAGCATCTCCAGTGAGGTAATAAACTGCCATGATAACTTTCTCCCTTTCACTACTCCCCAAAGCTGGAAATATTTTCTCTAGGGAACTTATACATTTCTCAGCTACCAATGGATTTGTACTCCCATTGAATGTTGGTGGTTGTTGCCTCATGAAGCAATCTAACATTGATCCTCCACACTGTGGATCAGGGTGCTCCATACGGGTAAGGTTATTATTCATAACCCGAGTGAGTTGTCCCAGTATGGTGATTAGATTATCAGCACCAGTTGCATCACCATCTCCACTATAATTATCTTGAGCAGGAGGGTAATCCCAATATGGAGTGCGTGCATTGATACAGTTTCCATTTCTTCCACTAGTCACCATTTCTAAACAATGGAATAAACTAGATCAGTTTATGAATCAAAATACATAATTCCATACTTGTAAAACACTTAACATAAATTGAACTATTTATGGATATAATCCATAATCATAAAAAGTGTTTTCTTTGAAGAAGTATATACTCATAAACCCTTCATAATGGTTTGTAAAGAAAATGAGAATTATCCTAAGCATATCTCCCGGGAGTGTCGTAACCAAGAGTGCAGCAAGGCTCGTTGTCATGCACCAGTTCCCGTTCAAGTATAGCTCAAAGGGGTGTTTTTAGGTTTTACCCCTAGGTACATCTGTGCTAGAGCTGCCTCAACCTAATCGTATCTAGACAGGGATGTATTGCTCGGAAAACTCACAAAATCTCTACAATACCAAAATTCTAGGAAGTTATTCTATACTAATCCTCAAAGTCTATCTTAGGGCTATGTGCTCTAATCAGAGTTTATCTAAATCTATCTTCCAAGGTTTTTACTAAACTTTCTCTGATACCAACTATAATGCCCCAACCCTAGTTACCCAGAGTCAGTGCATTATTACATAATATTGGCATGATCAAAAAAGATAAAGTCTCGAAAGACCGATTAGTTTAGTAGCCTTGGAATAACTAGATACATTCATAAAGTTTACATTACATCATAAAGTGAAAACTACTACAACAACATCTTGTCTTCATATACCCTCATACTATCCCTGAAGGTCATTCATAAATTACTTCTTCACATCCTAGGAAAAATAAAACATTGAAATGGGTGAGCTCATATGCTCAGTAAGGATAACAATATAGCGGAAACTTTCATAAATAATAATAAACATTTAAGGCAATGTATAACTAAAAAAAATCCTTTTAAACTTGAAATTTATCATAATATGTCAAAGATAAAATGAAATAATTCCATTTACTTATTCACATGGATATTTTACTAGTCTAATAATCACATGCAATATCAATAACCACTTTCATAATGATGGAATGCATAATGCCAGACTATCAAACCACGTAGCCAAGGCCTCGTGCCAAGACTACAAATAAGATTTTGTAAAGGCCTTATGCCAAGACACTAGTTTGTCTCAGGAGACCTACCAATGCATCAAGGAGCTATAGCGGGCTCTACCCATCACATATTAATTCCAATGCATTCCTCATATGAATAGGTTTAAACATAACATAAACATTCGTATTAAAACTAGAATACGAAATGTCAATAATTTCTCTATAAACCATGAATGGTATAAAAATAACACATCCACAATCAAACATATCACAAAACCTTCAATACAATATGGAAGTTTTGTATCATAATAAATCAACTTCAAATAAGCTTAAAATTCTTCAAAAGATGTTGACAAAGATGAAATCAAAACTATTTGAGAGAAATATCTCTTTTTTTGAAATCATTTAAAAGTCACATAATTATAAAATAAAACATTTACTTTGAAAATATTCTTATAAGCTTGTAAGGTAAGCTTTAAAGATTTTACAATGGTGGAAAATACCACACCCATCGTATAAGTAAAAAACATACATTCTTACCTTAATTTTGTCGAAAAGGTTAAAAAGGACCTTGTTTGGAAAATGACGTAAAGATTACTTTATAAACTTTTTATAAAAATTCAAACAAATGTATAAATGACTTTAACCCATATTGTGTAAAATAGTAATAATGTTTTGAAATACATTTTTAAGAAACATGGATGTGGATAATAAAGAGGTCCCAGTAGATAATTACGTATAAACAACCTCGGATAATGAAGAGATTCTGAAATAAACCCTTACCTTGTAATTTTCCTTGGTTGAGGGTAGTTTAACCTCCTGTATAATGCTGAAATTATTGTTATTAAATTATACAAGAATCATATACATTAATATGATATCATATATGATCTTTTAACATTGATTTGTTGATAATATCTTAGTATTATCATCGTTTCAGGTGTTAACTTACTCGTTTTCTTTTATATGTTTTGTTACATAAGACGTGTTTTTTATGGATAGGTTGTATCTTATTCATATCCATAATGATATAAAGTTCTTAAAAATTACTTTTAATAATCAAATGAGAATTAGTCTCGAATGGATACGATGGGGAATGAATCTCATCGCGTTCGTGGAGACGGTAGTCTGTACGTATGCACAAGCGACAATATCATTCTTTATATATTAAAATAATATATAATTAGATGGTATATCATATATACAGAATCATTATTATGTTATATTTATTATGTACATTAATTAAATATCATTATTATACTCATCCAAATAATAATGTTTTGAATAACAATTACACCACGACGTGGAGACGGTAAGCTGTATGTACGCACGTATGGTGACATGTCATTCGAATGATAGATAGAATACTGAATATGGTTGTACCATATTTATAATAACATCACAGTATATATAATATACTGGATTTATTATTTTATAATGGGAAAAACAAATAAATAAGAAGTTGAAGAAGAAAGGAACTTGAAAGAGGGTGGTGAAAACATTACCTCTTCTTCGGGTTCTTCCTTTTGATTTGATCAAAAGGGCTCCTTAAGTTGGATTTCTGATCAAAATAATGCCTCTAGGTTGAAGTGAGGGAAGTTGAGAGAATATTTGGGCAGGGTTTGGCCAAACCAAAAGGCTTTCAAGGTGTGAAGAATTGGTTAGAAGTGGTGTCCTTTTATAAGGGGGAGGAGGGGCTCTTTAGGAAAAACTTAAAGTATTAATTTATAATAAATTCATATTTGGTTTATAATCACTAAAAAGTGTATTATTCAAAGTATAATGTGGGGATGGGTCGAAATATTTTCAACCAATAGATTTTAGACAGGTTTGGGTCATTATATTAACCTTATCTTTTAGTTCTAACTCTTAGTTAATTAGATTTACATTTACCATGTCACTTTGTATTTTTATATAATATAGTTAATAAACTTACTATATACATCCAAGAGACCCTCAAGTGGTTTATTAATGATACTCCTATCTTGATATAAGTCCTTTGGCCGAACCTTATATTTTTAGGAATAGAATATCAATTAATAATATAATATTTGTTTTAAAAACTCTTTTATGTCAATTTTGACACTATTTGGTATTTGATTTTTTGTGAAAATCATAATAGCATGATTACTTCGAAAAAACATAATTAAATCAATTATAACATGTCATATTAACCTATAAAATTATTTTAATTCATAAAAAGTCTCAAATTACATTTATTTTGATATTTATAATATCAATTATTTTAATATTTCATTAATTAGGTAATTACCGTATCCCTATTGTGTCATAAATAAATTAAATTATTTAATGTCTAAAAATTATAAATAAAATACCATTACGTAGGAAATATTTTTATCTTTCTGATGAATATTTACAATCTAATTTATTTTATGTATATCCTTATATTAAAAATGTTTTAGTAATTAAACTTTGATTTTAACTCTTTTAACTCTTCTTTGAATTAAATAATAATAAATGTCCTAATCTAATCCAAGTGGACCTAAATGATAATATTTTATTCCTAAGGTTTTTTTTGGTCGATATATACTTGTCCAATAGAATTAGGACATTTTTTAGGGTAATATTAATATCATTTTTACCCTTAATTACCCTATTTACTTTTAATCGTGGTAAATAAAAGTAAAAAGTTACTATTCACCAAAAAATATTTTCATCTCATTGAACCACATTTTACTCCTTGATATTAACCATATCTCTCGGATTTTCTAAATTCCACTCACAGAAGAGGTAAAATTAAGTTTTATGTGAATTTCTAAATTCTCCTAGGAGGTTGGTAAAAGACGGTGAAAAGTTCATTAAAATTTTTATATATCTAAAATTATTCTGAACTAACGCCAATGAATTGCATTGAACTTATATAGGTATTATCTATCTATTTTGACCATTATTAAATTTAAATAAAATAAATAATTATTTTAATAAAAATTCGGTTTTAAATTATAAATCAGTGTTTTTCACTATTCATCAAAAATTGAAAGTTTTTAGAAAAATACCAAAATTTCTCCCTAGGCTAATTTCGATATTCCGAATCCAAAAATGAAGTCCATTTTGAAATATAAGATTTATAAAATTTCAAAAAGTGGGTATTACTATTCCTAACAGCTAGTTTGATTGGTTGTGGTGTGTGTTAGAACTTGAAGTTGCGTACAACACACGCTACTATATTATTAAAAGAGAAGCGTATCGTGGAATATTGGGGTGTTAAAATATCTAAAATCTTGGTGTTTGTATTTTTATTTATCTACCATGTGTTTTCAAGTTAATAAATTTGATTATACATAATTTTAAACTTATAAATTAAGATTTTTCTATTAATATTTTGATATTTAAATTTAAGAGTTTTAAAAAAGTGTTTTTTACTTTCTTGGAATAGATTTCCAACTTAGATATTATATGATTTCAAATCTACTATCAGATTCATTTATTTTTATGGTTTTATAGAATTACTTTTGAATTAGTAAAGTGTTAGAACCTACTAGGCTAGTTTACCCCTTAATGGTTTCTATCATTCCTTTAGAACCCATGTATAGAAATTATAACTCTTATTATATTCCCCAATTAATAAAATGTAAGTATAAGGTTCAATTTTATAGTTTCAAAAATTCCAAATAGATAAAAATGGATTATGTTGTACTTAAAAAATACAAGTTACATGTTTTTCAATACTAAAACTCTAAATTCCTTTTTAAGTTAGCTTTACCATTAATAACCTAGGCTATAAATTATGGGAGAGTGTTTAATATATATTTATATGTCTAGGATTATAATTATTTATATTAATAATTAAACCTTGTGAGGGGAACTATAATTTCCTCATGAATTTAAAGTTTTCTTCTTGAACCCTATTAGAAGCTCAATATTTTGGAAGTTGTTTAAAGGGTTTAGAATAATGATCGAGGTTTATTTACCTCTAATAAATGTTTGTATCCCTTTTTACTACCATTTATGACCATATTTAGTCAAACCACACTCTTTTAATATTTATCACATTTTACATAGAGATATTTTTTATTTATATTTTACCATAAATTAATTATAATGCATTGTTAAATGGTTAACCATGGTTAATTTGTTTCATTAGTGGTGAGATAAGTTATGGGATATTATTGGTTTAAATGAATGGATTATTTCATAAAAATATTTTTTTATTGAATATTTTTTTTACCTAAACACAACATAAAATTTTTAAACTCTAATTATTTATTCTCCTTAAGGTCATATACTTGATTTTGGTTTTATAATAAACCTCTAAAGTTTTTATTTCATAAAAAATATTTCATTTCTAAAACATACACCATGATTTTATTAAACCAAAATTTTGATATTATGGAAATTAGAACTAAACTTTTTTTTATATAGTAAATAGTTACAAGGAAAAATATTTATTTATAACAAACTCTTTCATTTAAATAAATGTTTTCTTTAATTAATTTTTTTCATTAAAGTGAGTCTTATTTATGAAAATAAATCTTGAAAATAATTATACTTTTAATTTGGTTTACAAGGTGACTTTTCACCTTAATTTAATCCTCAATTGGATTATTGTAGGTATATATGGGTTATGACCTACTCCATACTTCATTCCTAGTTTACAACTAATACCCACTAGTAACCACTCTATCTAAACTTAGTGATTTTTTTTACTAGGAAATAGAGAACCCTAAATTAATATCCCCTAACTAACTTTTTTTGTGCCTAACATGACTCTAGAGGATATCAAATGATATTTTTTCCATAACATGTGAGATTTTTGGCTTAATGTTTATTTAATTGATTATTTCTTACAAATAAATTCAAATGAACATAATTTTGTTTTATGTCATGTTTATGTATATCTTTTAATGCCAAGAATATTATTTATTTTTGATATTAAAGATGTGGATTAATATGGCTATAGATATTAATCAATGCATAGATATATTTGTGATTGATTATGAGAATATTAGTAGAAGTGTATTGTTGTTATATGATCTATATCAGGTATGTCAACAATTGATGTAAAGGTTATTTAAGGGGATGGGATGCAAGATTTCCCTGACCCCGGTGTAGGACCATCTTGAAATTCCCTAAATTTTTATACCCATTTCTCAATTTTTTAAGGTATGGGATGAAATATTTCTCTCACTTAATGTAACGTCCCGATTCCGGAAGCCACCTAGAGGCGCCCCATACCCGGTTGGTCACATGGCCTCAAGCACATTTCCCCAAATGCCAGAGGCTTCCGACTAGCAGCGAGGGCCTTGGGTGTGATAACGGGGAAACTATGCCCTCATTGGCAGAGTACACAGGGGAAGAAAAATAAACATGCAATAGCGGAAGCAGTAATAACCAACAATATAAATAGTGGAAGAATAAATCAACAAACTAGAGCACATATGTATATATGTAATGATGCATGATACATAACTAGGAAAACATCCAAACAAGTCACAATGCTGAAACACCACAGTACTAAAATGAGTACAAAATAAAAGTAAACAGCTCCTCAGCATCGCGAGCCAAAGCTTGGTCCCATGCACTCCTGCTCCAAGCAATCAAGTTCCAAAAGTCTAAGGCACTTGCCCTTTTCTATACCTCCAACAACATAGTCTGCTTGGGCCCAAAAGCGAGGCCCAAACAGGGTGTGAGATAAAATCCTAGTAGGCAACCACCCGATGATCTGTGCCTAACAGTCAGTGAGTATATGGAAAGTAAAAGTACAATAAGCAGTAAACAACAACAGCAAGCAGTAGGCATTAAACAGTAAGTAGTAAAACAGGATGATACATAGCAGCAATCAATCCATAACAAGTCAACAACAGTGAAACAAAATAGACAAGAAACTGGAAACCCTCTGGGAAGTACTCACAGCCATCCCCTCTGGTCCTATCCAAGAAGTACCAGAACCCTCTGGGCAGTGCACTCATCCTAACCCCTCTGGCTTGGTCATACGAATTTATGAGACTCTCTGGGGAAGCTCACTCGGTAAATTCCCCTTATAGTCTATGGTAGTCAGGGACTCTCTTGAGGAAGATCATACGGTCTAGAGACTCTCTGAGGAAGCTATCTCGGTCCATTCCTCCTATAGCCTCAGGTATACCATAGACTCTCTGAGGAAGATCACTCGGTCAATTCCTCCTCTAGCCTGGGAAGGATTTTAAAGAGATTCAAACAAGGTAAGACTCTATGAGGAAGCTCAATCGGTCTACCCTCCTATAGTCTATAAAATCAAAGACTCTCTGGGAGCTCACTCGGTCCATCCCCTCTGTAGTTTGTAATATCTAAGACTCTCTGGGAAGCTCACTCGATCTATCCCTTATAGTCTATAACACCAGGTTCTCTCAGCCCCATGCCAGTCTATTCATAATAATGCTATAAGGCTAAAGTAAACCTATAGAGCTACTTGGCTAACCAAAGTACACTTATAGAGCTACTTAGCTAAACAATCTACAAGGAAACAAGCACGTCATGAGTTTCACCTCAACCTACAACTGTGAGGCATGAAAAAAGGTGTAGCAGCCAAAGGAAAACGAGACCCAAAGGTCCTAAATAGAAAAAAGTATGGGAAAAACATCCAATAACAAAAAATTATCCTCTAACATGGTCAATTTACCTCTACACGATCATATAAGAAAGGCAGGAAAACAACAAGGGAAAAAAGGTAAACTGTAAAGACCCGCAAATTTCAATGAATTTTTTTTTCTTAATTTTCTTTGGAATTTTGCAAGAGCGCAGCTTCAGACGGCACCTGATTCCGAGGCCCGGTGTGCCCGGAATCAATTTCCGAAGTTTGGCTCGGGTACGTTCAGTGAACGGACGAGCGGGTTTTTCTATCTTTTGAACCGGTGCCCGGAATCGAATTCTGAGGGCACCGATGAAATCGTAGCGCCGGTATTTGCTTAGAAACGCCTCTTCCGGAGTTGCGTTTGCTCAACCGTGGTTTTTAAAATTTTGGGCTTTAAGTCGGAAATAAAATAAAGGTTGTGCGACAACTTTATTTTATTTCACTTAAGCCGCTTGGAAGTCACTTGGAAGCCACTTGAACTGAGTTAAAGCGGATAGGGTGCTATCCGTAAATACCCTACCCCTTGGTAGGATATTTGTGAGGTGGGGCCCGCACGAGCCCCGCCGTTTCTTTCGCTAAGTAACGCACCCGCGAAAACCCGTCAAAGTAACTGAAAAGTCAACCGGCGCGTTTTCTTTAATTTATTAACAGACCATTTAATTGGGCAGTTTATTTTGTGAATTAAATGGGCTGTTTCATTCGTTGAATTAATTCAACGAATTTAATGGGTCGTTACTTACACGTTTGCGTTCGTTGGTGATTTAATAAAATAGACCAACGTGTCTATTTTGGAGGATTACTCTTTGTTCTCTGGGCCTCCACCCTCCCCGCGAAGAACGCGAAGAACGCGAAGAACGCGAAGAACGCGAAGAACGCCGGAACCACAATTCGACGACGCACACCGTGATCCGCGACGTCGACAAACTTTTCCGCGACCTTCTTCTTCTTCTTCGGCGCTTCTTCTTCCGCGGAAAACCTACGATCAGCGGTTAAAGGTGAGAATCGAATCTTCTAAATTCTCCATTTTTTATAATTCGATATCAACGGATTTAAATTAATTAAATCCGTTTGATCTTGATCCGGAGATCGTCGGCGCGACTCCTTCCCGCGGTGCGACGAGCGTCTCTTCCGCGACGATCACCAAATCCGCGACGACCTCTCATCCGACGACGACGACAATGTAGGGATTTAATTCTTGATGATTCATTCCCGTGTTTTTATTTCTTTTTGAATAAAGAACCGGCATGAATATTTTCAATTAATTAAAATTGAATTGGCGTTTAAAAGAAAAAGAAGTGAACAATTTTTATCTTGATTAAAAATTGTTGTAGCCCCTTTCTCCCGTTGTTTATGGCTAACGCGGAGGGTGCGGGTCTAACGAACAAGACCCGACAACCCTCCGCCGATCCTTTTCGTGTGCGGTTTTGGCAAGCGACGACGAACCGTGCGGCAAGGGCGATCCGTTGATCCCACAGTGAAGATCGGCCCCCGGGAGGAGCAACGGCGCAGATGGGAGAGGAATCGGGCCACCAGAGCAACTCCGGCGGCCCGCGGAAGGCGGCGGCGGCGCGGGTCGCCGGCGCGGCGGCGCCGGCGACCGGGGGCGGCGGCGCCCGGCGCGCCGCCGGAGGATCCGCCGCGGCTCGGCCGCGGCGGCGGCGAACCGCCGGACCGCGTCCGCGGTCCGGCCACCCAACACGCGGCCCGCGCGGGCCGCATTCCACCTAAGCCGCGGGTCAAACCCGCGGCGCCCCCTTGGCCGCTCGGCCGAGGTCGAGCCGGCCGGTCCGGTCGGCCGGGCCGCGCCCAGGCCGGACCGGACCCGGCCCAACCGGGCCGGGCCGGGTCGCCCCGGACCCAGAACCCCCGTTTTCGGGCCCTCTCCGGTCTTTTGCCCATATCTTGATCCTAGGACCTCCGATTGACGAACCGTCAGTGGCTACGTGATCCTTGGATCGATACAGTCGTTTCGGTATATTACACTCAAGGTTTCGGAAGACTTTGGGTTCGGCCGGGTTGGTTCGTACACGAAACCAACCGGGCCCTCGGAGCGGAAACACTCATAACTTGAGCTACGGACGTCCGATCGACGTACCGTCAGCTGTGGTAGTTTCCTCTAAGTGAGACGGAACTTTTGGCATACTCCTCCCGAGGATCGGACACAGGCGGAGTACGGTCGGGTTGGTTTTGCCCTAAAAACCAACCGGGCCCCTGGGACGAAAATGCCAATAACTCTCAGACCGGGCGTCCGATTGACACGCCGTCTGTTGCGTTGAGATCCTGTTGTCGATATGGGACTTTTGGATACATCAACTTCGAACTACGTGTCAGTTGATGTATCAGCCTCTCGGCTCGTGGAGCGGACCCTCCTAAACGAGCTCGCTGTGTGCGGGAACCCTAGCGCTGGCTGTGACTTCGACGACAGAGCAGAGATCCTCCGTGGACTGCGAAGACGACAGAGCAGAGATCCTTCGTGAACTGCGGCGACGACTGTGCAGAGATCCTCAGTGGACTGCGTCGACTACTGCACTCAGCGATCCTACGTGGATCAGTGCTACAGGTCCTGTGTGGGCCCGATCCTGTGTGGGTCATCTCTTACGGTTCTGTGTGAGCCATTGCTACAGGTCCTGTGTGGGCCCGATCCTGTGTGGGTCATTGCCGAGGTTAGTACCTATCGATCCTTTGTGGGCCCGACGACTTAGATGGATCAGTGATCATCTTTGACGTCATCTGAAAAAGTATACCTGGTTGAGCTGAATCTTATGTTACTCTCCTTTGTGGATTGTGTTGAACTATCCTATGTGTATTTACTAATTACTACTTACTCTCCCTGGTGGATTTGAGTCTTGCTTTCCTGTGTGGATCGAGTTGACCTTGAGCTCGAGAGCAGAGCTAGAAATGGGGACTTAGGTATATGTATGGGCATATACCTAAGTCGAGTCAGTTGTTTCTTCGTGGTTGCCCCTTTCTTTTGTGCTATATCCTTTGTGGATTTCGGGAGACCTTCGGGGGTCTCGGGGTCCTTACTGAGTAGTTTATACTCACCCCTGCACGGGCTATGCCCGAACCTTGTTGTGTTGGATGCAGACGACGGACAGCGCTGATCTCGGTTGGGGCGTGGAGCAGGATGGTACCTGGAGGCGGACCACTGGGCGGGACGTGCTCGGAGCGGACGTGGGACCCAAGGAGCCTGGAGGCTATCTGTACCCACCCTTCAGGTGGGATTGCCAGTGGACGACACGAGGCCGCCGTCTTTTCTTCAGTTGCTGTTCTTTTCCTTTTCAGTTGTACTTTCAGTTGGGCTTGTATTCCGCCCCCCTTTACTTTTCTGCACTTTGTAGTTACTTTCCGCTTGCTGACTCTGTGGTGGTTGTTACTTATAAAGGCAATGCCTTCCCTGTTTACCGGGATTTTACGCCTTGGTGCTAGTCGCCAGCCCCTGGCCTATGGAAGGCGGGCTTGGGGTAGTCACGGCACGAGCCCCGAGGTCGGGTCGTGACATAAACACGCAATACCCCGTTCACGGGTATTAGTGGAATTTTCACATAAAACATAGAGACTTTGAACAGTAAGGCACAAACCACCTACCTCGATCCTAGGAGATCGATATACTTGAACCATGATGGCTAATTCCCCCTAGAATGTCGTATATCTGAGAAAACGCACAAAACGTTCAACCTTAGATAACATGAGAAGGAGGAAGAATTGGAAAACAAGGCTCAAGAAGAAGAAAGAACTCATCGTTGCGCTTCCAATGCAATCGACTGTGCTTGAATCGGAGAACAGATGGAGAGGCGGGAGCTCGGGGGAGATCCGGTTGTACGGGTCGCTCTCGGATGAACCAGACCTAGAAGAAGATGAATATGGCGATTAGGCGCGACCCCAGTCCGTTTAGTGAAAAAAAATTACACGGCGTGTATTTTTAAATTACACGGCATGTAGTGGGTTTTTCCATACTCTGCCAAAATCGGCCTCCACATCACCCCTACACACCGTGCATGTGATTCGGACATGGCCAGTACATGGTTTCGAGTGGGAAAAGACTACATGGCGTGTACTCAGAAAGTACACGGCGTGTACTTCGAAAATTTCCAGAAACTCCAAAAATTCTCAAAAACACCAGAAAAGGAAAGTCATACCTGAAACAAAGATCCGGGTTCTTACAAACTTCCCCCTTAAAGAAATTCATCCCTGAATTTCCCTAGCGAGGCGTAGAAGAAGAAACCTCGAACAGTTCTGGCCACTGTGATCAAACCTCGGCCTCCCTCTCCCAAGTGTCGTCCTGTACTCGCCCGTGCTGCCATAGAACTCATACCAAAGGAATAGACCGGCCTCGTAGAACCTTCATACTGTGATTGAAAATCTGGATGGGATGCTCTTCAAACTACGCATACGCTTCGAGCTCAACCTCCTCGGGCTGAAAGACATGAGACGGGTCTGGAAAGTAACGTCGGAGCTGAGAGACGTGGAAGACGTCGTGCATGGCCTGGTACCTCTGAGGTAGTTGCAACCGATAGGCAACCGGCCCAACTCTCTCCAAAACCTCAAATGGCCCAACATACCGTGGTGAAAGCTTACCCTGTCTCTGAATCCTCTTGTGTCCCAACCTCGTTGTGACATGCAGGAAAACCTAATCCCTGACCTTGAACTCCATAGGCCGTCTCTATTGATCAGCATAAGACTTCTGTCAAGACTGTGTTGTAGCCATCCTCTTCCGAATCAACTCTATCTGCCCCGAAGTCTCCTGAACAAGACGAGGTCTGAGCAAAGCTGCCTCTCCTGCCTCCAGCCAGCATAAGGGTTATCGGCATGGCCTACCGTACAGAGCCTCATATAGTTCCATCTGAATGGTCACCTGGAAACTGTTATTGTAGGCGAACTCCACCAGAGGAATATGCTTCTCTCAGGAACCACCAAAGTCTAGGATGCAAGCTCAAAGCATATCCTCAAGCACCTGGATCGTGCGCTCGGACTGGCCATCAGTCTGGGGATGGTATGTTGTACTCAGAAGTACCTGGGTACCCAAAGCCTTCTGAAGTCCCTGCCAGAACTAAGAGGTAAAGCGCACATCCCTCTCTAAAACAATGGAGTGTGGAACTCCATGTAGACGTACAATCTCTCTTATGTACAGTCGTCCCAGATCACCAACACTGAAGGTCTCTTTGATCAGCAAGAAGTGTGCTTCCTTCATAAGCCTGTAGACGATGACCCAAACATCATCACTTCCCCGAGGTGACCTCGGTAACCCGGTCATGAAGTCCATTACAACATCATTCCACTTCCACTCTGGAATGGTTAACTGATTTAAAAGCCCCGATGGTCGTTGATGCTCTTCTTTCACCTGCTGACAAGTAGAACATCTCATGAAAAAACCAAAAACATCTCTCTTCATACCTGGCCACCAATACTGGCGATGAAGATCTCGATACATCTTGGTGACACCAGGATGAACTTCCCAAACTGAGGAATGAAAATCCTGCATCAACTCCTCACGTATGTCTGCTGGCACCCATACGCGTCTCTGGAAATGTAATATATCATCCTTGACCACTGTCTATATAGGAAGAGGGTCCCCTCCTAACACACTCTCCTGCAAGACCAAGGCCTTTGAGTCTGATAGATGCCTCATTCGTACCCGATCAAGAAGTGTAGAGGTAAAATCCACATATGAGAGAAAGGTATGTCCTTGCATGTCGTTCACCTCCAGATTTATCTCAGAGAACAGAGCCATAAGCTGCCACTCACTGCTGTCCTCCTGAACTGCCTGAATCTGAGTTATCCTGCTCAACACATCAGCCACTGCGTTGCCCTTTCCCAGCGTATAGGCGAGCTCGAAGTCGAAAGACTGAAGATACTCGACCCACCTACACTGTCTCAGATTCAGATCATGTTGAGTAAAGATATACTTGAGACTCTTGTGGTCGGTGAAAACCACAAAGTGCTCTCCCAGGAGATAGTGTCTCCAACAGCGCAAGGCATGCGCAACAGCTGCCAACTCCAGATCGTACGTAGGGTAGTTCCTCTCATGTGGCATCAACTGCCGAGACCCATACTCAACGACTCCATCTCCCTGCATAAGCACAGCTCCTAGCCTAATACCCGAAGCATTATAGAAAATAGTGTATCCCTTGCCCGGCTCTGGAAAGACTATTATCGGTGCTGTCATCAACCTCCCTTTCAGCTCCTGAAAGGATGACTCACAAGAATCTGACCATAAAAACTTCACCCCCTTCTTGGTCAGACCTGTCAACGGTGCTTCTAGGCACGAGAAGTCCTGAATGAAGCGTCTGTAGTATCTAGCCAGCCCTAGGAAACTCTGCACCTCAAAGAAATTCTTCGGCTGCTCACAGGAAACTACATCTCTCACTTTCTCTGTGTCCACTAACACTCCTGTCTCCGAGATAACATGACCCAGGAAGTGAATCTGATCCATTCAAAAGTGGCACTTTGAGAGTTTAGCATAGAGTCGATGCTCTCTTAGTGTACTCAGAACGATCTCAAGATGTGTGGCATGGTCGTGTCGAGTGTGAGAGTACACCAAGATATCATCCACGAAGACCACGACAAAGGAATCCAAGTACGGATGGAACACTCGGTTCATCAGTGCCATGAAGACTGCAGGTGCGTTCATAAGACCGAAAGGCATGACTGTATACTCATAAAGACCATATCTGCTCCTAAAAGCTGTCAGAGGTATATCCGATGGTCTAACGTGCAATTGATGATAACCGGACCTCAAGTCGATCTTCAAGAACACCTGGGTTCCTAGAAGCTGATCAAAGAGGTCATCGATCCTTGGAAATGGATATCGGTTCTTGACCTTCAAATGGTTCAGCTTTCGATAATCCACACAAAGCCGAAGGGTACTGTATGCATTCTTCACGAAAAGGACATGCGAACCCCAAAGAGAAGTACTGGGTTGGATGAAACCCTTTGCCTGCAACTCCTCCAACTACTTCTTGAGCTCCTGGAACTCAGGTGTAGCCATCCTATAAGGAGGAATAGACACCAGTTCCACTCCTGGCACGAGCTCAATCGAGAATTCTACCTCACACTCTGGAGGTAAACCTGAAAATTCCTCTGGAAAGACATCCCTGAAACGATCCACCACTAGAGGAAAGTCTAACTGTGAAGTCCCCTGGTCATCCAGATAAAGACTGGAAATCTGGGTTGTAACTTCCCCTAGCCCATGATGCTCTGGTCCATCTCTACCCGCCTGGACATCCCACTCGCCTCTATGAAGGAAGGATCTGCCCTCTGGAAATATGAAACTCACCCTGCGGCGATAGCAATCAACGACTGCCTGGAAGAAAACCAACCAGTCCATACCGAGAATGACGTCATAGCCCGGTATATCTAGGACATAGAGGTTCCATAAGAAATGACACCCCACAACCTCGACAGGGCACTCTCTGCACTAACGTATGCTAGATGTCCTCGTTCTCAATAGTGTGTCAAGAGTCAACAAGTCTGCAGACGAAAAGATACAGAGCCCAAGGCTCTCCAAAACCGCAACCGAGATAAAGTTATGGGAAGCACCAGTATTGAAAAGAGCTGAATATAAATCTGGGGATACTAAAATCGTACCTAAAACTGTAGAAGGTTTGGGATCCTGCTCCTGATAGGTCTGCTCCATGGCGAAAGACTGGCCTGCACTATGGCCCTACGCCCCTGGCTGACCGCTCTGAGCTAATCCACTCTGCTATCGCTGATGACCTAGTGACTGACCACCACGGTCGCGACCTCGGCCTGAACGGCCGGAAGAACTCCAATTCCCAGACTGGTGGGAAACTGGTGAAGCATATCCAGGACGTGGGGTCATAGAGGAACCCCTACCACCAGCTGAAGGTGAGAATATGTGACAGAAACACTGAAGATGGCCCATCTTGTGACAAGACCGACACTCCATACGATCCCTATGACACTGAGGCCTAGTATGTCCACTCCTACCACACTGATAGCATACAACCTGGCTACTAGAAGACGCATCCTGCAAACCTCGATCTTCTCAAGAAGACTCTCTGCGATGCTTCCTACTGTCTGTAGGAGGAACACCAGCTATAGATATCGAACCACCATGGATCACTACTCCAGAATCTCTCAGATTGCACTCAGTGATCAGCACCTAGTTGACGATGGAGGATATCGAAGTCAACTGGAAGATATTCACCTGGGAACGGATCTCCTGCCTGAGACCGTCCTCGAACTTCCCAGCAAGGAAAAACTCATCACCTATTGGGATCGGTGTGAAATGTTGCAGCTCAATGAAGCGAGACGAGTACTCCATAACAGAGAGAGTACCCTACTGCAGGCTCATAAACTCTCAGGCTCGATCGGCCCTCAAGATCTCCAGATAAAATTAGTCATAGAAGGTGTGTCAAAACTCATCCCAAGACATATCATGATGACGTCCTGATCGTGAGATCACCTCCCACCACCTCTTGGCGATGTCCCAGAGAATATAAGTATCCAGATTTACCCTCTTCTCCGGAGGGATCTCTAGGTGCTCAAAGATGGTCAGTGTGGCCTCTATCCACGACTCTATAGCCTAGGGTCCTCCATCCCCTGAAAAAGTAGGAGGATACTGCTGCTGGAAAACCCGCGTCAACTCAGCCATCAACAGTGCAGGAGGCGGCGATCCCTGAAAGGTCTGCATCATCCTTATAAAGTCCTCCCGGAACTGCGCCTCAGTGTATGCAACGGGTATGACAGTTGGTTCCAAGGCTGGATCGAATGGAGGATCGACAGGAAGTCCCTGATCAGCCATATCTGGCGTCTGATCACTACCTGAAGACAGACGTACAACCGGAGGATGTATCAGAGGCATAGCTCTGAAAGATCAAAAGCATACCTTAGATCAGAAAACAAGGTCAGAGGACACAAGTGTAAAAAATAGAAACAGAGGAAGAAAAACATACAGGTTTACAAAACACGACTACACGGCGTGTATAAAAACTACACGGCGTGTATTCTTAAGCTACTGACATGGGCGTGTACCCCTGCCCTACAGGTCGTGTAACACCTCAAAGTACACGGTGTGTTGACCCAACACACGGCATGTACATGAAGACTATTCCCCTGGCTGAGTCTCTTTACATGGGTAACTCACACAATTCAAACTAACCTCCTACTACACGACATGTTCTCTAGGGAAACAGCGTGTACCAGACACTGACTCGGCGGACCGTGTTGTTGGTTACACGGCCGTCTGCACGGATGGCCCTTACACGGCGTTTTCCGAACAAACACAGCGTGTATAGGAGAAGGTGACACCATCCCGTGTTGTTCGTGACATGACCGGGTACCTGGGTAGGACTACACAGCCTGTTCCAAAAGCAACATGGCGTGTCTTAAAGATGGTCACGCCGACCCGTGTTGTTCGTGACACGGACGGGTGCCTGGTAAAAACTACACAACATGTTCCAAAAAGAAACACGGTGTATCTTAGAGAAGGTCACACTGACCCGTGTTGTTCGTGACACGGTCGGGTGCCTGGGAAAAACTACACGACGTGTTCTTCACCCACACGGTGTGTTCTACTCAAGATTCCCCAAACCATGTTGTTAGTGACACTGCTGGGTACAAGGCTCGACACTACACAACATGTACATACCATACAGGGCGTGCTCCTGACGTTATTTTCACAACACCGTGTTCCTGCACACACAGTCAGTAACACGGCCTAAAAACTACACGGCGTGTAACCAGAAAGTACACGCCATGTATTCTGGGTTTTTCTGGGCAGTAGCTCAGAAACTGCACAGAAGCCCAGAAACACGGTGAACAAGGCAAAGAGGTGCCAAATTCCGATCCGTGAGGGCCCATACTCCCTGTGAATCAAAGCATGGCATCCCCTATAGTTATATACAAGAGGAAACAGGATCAGGATCGACCAATTTCTGATTCAAGAGGGCCCATAACACCTCAAGAATCAAAATTTGGCATTCATTTAAACAAAGTTCAATAGAAAAAATTCTCTAATAAACAGCATGTATTCAATCAATCATCTATCACAAGAGCATGCATAATCTACACAATGTCTATCACAACAACATGCATTCGCTAATGCACCATAACTGGCATGACAAGAAGACATGGCATGTGATTTCTATAAGTTCCTATATGATGCATGAGATGGAATACCCTCATCTCATCGGGTTGCGACAGAAATAGAACCGTAATATCAAAACAATAATAGTACAAAGCATGTGAATCACTCTACGTGAAATTGTATCAACCGTAAATCTCAAAACCAGAAACTGCAATAATGAGGTAGTATGGATTTTCCCTGTACACGGGTTAGCTACTCCCGAGCACATGTTATTACCAAGTACCGAATCCATCCTATCCCTGGCTAAAGTCTCCAAATAGTAAATCAAGAGAAAATAATTCCTCTAAGACCACTTTGTAACGTCCCGGTTCCAGAAGCCACCCAGAGGCGCCCCATACCCGGTTGGTCACATGGCCTCAAGCGCATTTCCCCAAACTCCAGAGGCTTCCGACTAGCAGTGAGGGCCTTAGGTGTAATAGTGGGGAAACTATACCCTCATTGGCAGAGTACACAACGGAAGAAAAATAAACATGCAATAGCAGAAGTAATAATAACCAACAATATAAACAGCGGAAGACTAAATCAACAAACTGGAGCACATATGTATATATGAAATGATGCGTGATACATAACTAGGAAATCATCCAAAAAAGTCACAATGTTGAAACACCACAGTACCAAAACGAGTACAAAATAAAAGTAAACATCTCCTCAGCATCGCGAGCCAAAGCTCGATCCCATGCTCTCCTGCTCCAAGCAATCAAGTTCCAGAAGTCGAAGGGCGCTTTCCCTTGTCTATACCTGCAACAACATAGTCTACTTGGGCCCAAAAGCATGTCCCAAATAGGGTTTGAGATAAAATTACAGTAGGAAACCACCTGAAGATCTGTTCCTAACAGTCAATGAGTATATGGCAGGTAAAAGTACAATAAGCAGTAAACAGCAACAGCAAGCAGTAGGTAGTAAAGAGTAAGCAGTAAAACCGGATGATACATAGCAGCAATCAATCTATAACAAGTCAACAGTAATGAAAAAAAAACATCCAAGAAGCCGAAAACCCTCTGGGAAGTACTCGCAGCCATCCCCTCTGGCTTGGTCATACGAATTTGTGAGACTCTCTAGGGAAGCTCACTCGGTCAATTCCCCTTATAGTCTAGGGTAGTCAAGGAATCTCTTGAGGAAGATCACACGGTCTAACCCTCTTAGCCCCAAGGTCTAGAGACTCTCTGAGGAAACTATCTCGTTCAATTCCTCCTATAGCCTCAGGTATACCACATACTCTTTGAGGAAGCTCACTCGATCAATTCCTCCTCTAGCCTGGGAAGGTTCTTAAAGAGATTCAAACAAGGTAAGACTCTCTGAGGAAGCTCACTAGGTCTACCCTCCTGTAGTCTATAAAATCCAAGACTCTCCGGGAGCTCACTCGGTCCATCCCCTATGTAGTCTGTAACATCTATGACTCTCTGGGAAGCTCACTCGGTCTATCCCTTATAGTCTATAGCACTAGGTTCTCTCAGCCCCGTGCCAGTCAGTGCATAATAATGCTATAAGGACAAAGTACACCTATAGAGCTACTTGGATAACCAAATTACACATATAGAGCTACTTAGATAAATAGTCTACAATGAAACAAGCACGTCATGAGTTTCACCTCAACCTACAACCGCGAGGCATGAAAACAGGTGTAGCAGCCAAAGGAAAACGAGACCCAAAGGTCCTAAACAAAACAAATTAAGGGAAAAAATCCAAGAACAACAAATTATCCTCTAACATGGTCAATTTACCTCTACACAAGCATACAATCAAGGTAGGAAAAAAACAAGGGAAAAAAGGTAAACACACAATACCCCGTTCACAGGTATTGGTGGAATTTGCTTATAAAACTTAGAGACTTTGAACGGTAAGGCACAAACCACCAACCTCAATCCTAGGAGATCGATATACTTGAACCACGATGGCTAATTCCCCCTAGAAAATTGTAGTTCTGAGAAAATGCACAAAACTTTCAACCTTAGATAACATGAGAAGGAGGAATAATTGGAAAACAAGGCTCAAGAAGAAGGAAGAACTCACCATTGTGCTTCCAACGCAATTGACAGTGCTTGAATCGGAGAACGAACGAAGAGGCGGTAGATCGGGGAAGATCCGACTGTACGGGTCGCTCTTGGACGAACCAGACCTAGAAGAAGATGAATATGGAGATTAGGCATGGCCCCTGTCCATTTAGTGAAAAAAACGAAAAGTACACAGTGTGTATTTTTAAAGTACACGGCGTGTAGTGGGTTTTTCCGTACTCCGCCAAAATCGGTCTCCACGTCACCCCTACACACTGTGTGTGTGGTTTGGACATGGCCAGCACACGGTTTCGAGCGGGAAAAGAGTACACGGTGTGTACTCAGAAAGTACATGGAGTGTACTTCGAAAATTTCCAGAAACTCCAAAAATTTTCAAAAACACCAGAAAAGGAAAGACATACCTGAAACGAAGATCCGGGTTCTTACACTTAGCATACCCGATTCCCTTTCCTTCTATTGGATGGGCCACATGTGTGTATGTTTATATATATATATATATATATATATATATATATATATATATATGTTTGTGTGTGTGTGTGTGTCTGTAAAATTTATAAGTCTGGTGTTCTACCTCTCAAGAGCGATGGATAAATTTTTTTGGTAGTACTAGTAACAACACATTCATTATTTGGATTTATTTAGGGAAAACACTTACTCACGATGCTTTTTTACCTTAACTAATGATGTTCTATAAATTTCAAAGTTTAAATTAATTGATATAATTATATAAAAGTGAAAAATTATTTGGTCCATACACCTAATTACATTTTTATTATATTGGAATCAAAGTTATTTCATACTTAGTGTTATATACTCACACCATGTATTTTCACCATGGTGGAAAAAAAATCATGGTCTATTTTACATGTACCAAAAGGTATTCGCATATTTTTAGCTACTATGTTCTTATTTCAATAATATTAATTAGTTGGATTTAGGTTCCACTTAATTCTTGATCAGGGGAATGGAGATAATGTTTGGAACTTAAATATGTGTATTTGGTACCCACAATGAGTTTATAATTAGATTTTACCAGGGATGCTAATTTTTTTGTATAACATACTTTTCATTTATATAGTAATTGTTTCCATTATTTATATTTTATTAAATAATAGTTGGTAAATCACTCCCCAACTTCACATTGAGTCCCATGAAACTAGTCACTAATCCCTAGGTATTAGGGATCGTTAGTGGGGTCATGTGACAACCTAATCTCGATTCTATTTGGGAAAATTAGGTTATGATCATTAAAAATGTAATCCTAGAAAGTGAATGATATCATTTCTCACATAGAGATATCAAAATGGTTTGGAGTGAGAGTATACAGGATCTAGGATAGTCAATACATCATAAATAACTAATAAAAAAGGCAATAGAAAGATATTTATGTTGGAAGCTCAAGTTATCAGGGATGTCTAAGAAGTTAGGTAAGAATCACCTGTGTAGATGGAGTATTAATTTGGATACCTAATATATCCATAAATAAAAATTGATAAGTGTCCTAGGGCTCATCTGGGAGCCAACCCTTACATATGCTTTTGTATTATATATTTAAGAACATAAAAACATGAGTACAACTATAACATAATTGAATCCTTGTGAAATTTTAATAAGTTATAAGTAAAAAATACAGTATATTGTGTTTTCTTGTAATCCTTATTATGGGTGATGTATTTAATTATGATAATAACATGGATGATTGATGGAATTTCATTTAAATGAATTCATATGTTTCTTCATTATTATACTAAAATTATTATATGTGTTATTTATTCTATGAATTTCTCCTATTATGCTAATATTATTGATTTTCAATCATTATTTTATTTCTTTATTGGTATACATTACTCCCATTTTAGATGTTAGTATTGGTAAAATCATGTTATTACTACTTTCTTAACATATTGTTTCTATACCAATGGTTGATATTTATTAAATAATGTATCTATTTAATATATTTTTATTATTTACATGATGAGTGTCTTTGTTGATTTGAACATGTTGCAACTTTTTCCAAGTTAAATAACTATCTTTCACTAGATTGGTTATGTGAACCTCTTTTGTTTATAAAGAGTGATAAACTAAACAATTTCCTAATTAGATATGTACATAAAATGTTGAAGATGTATTTTTTATAGAACTGAAATTTATTTATCATTAATGTATTTTTAATAAGTATTTTTTTTCAAGTAGAATGTTTTATAAGATAAAATACAAAAGAGGAGTTTTAAAATGAACATGAAATGTGGTTTTTGTAATATTAGGAGTTATTTAATAGATTTTACTATATGGTATCTTAGGATATGTGTTTTGTGAGAAATATCTTAGAGTTTTATAATTTGAATAATCCTTGGGAATTGTAGCTTTTATTTTGGTGGTAGAAGTTTAAAAAATTATTGAGTGATATTTTAGTTTCTTGAGGTCAAATGGTATTTAATTTTTGGTATAGTGATTTTGAGATTTTTATGGTTTTGTATTATAGAGTTTGTTACATGGGTTTTGGATGAGAACTTGAGGGTATATAATAGAATGATCCTGGTGAACTTGATGGTTTAGTGACTTAGTAATTTTATAGTTAATGATGGAATTTTTTTCAAGAATAAAAAATTCTATATTGGAGAATTTGTAATGACCCTAGACTTGGTCATTGTATTTCTTAGGAATGTTGGTTATGAAATTATAGGGGAATATGAATTTTTAGTTTTATTTAAATGGTGTTCTCATTTTAGTGTTTATTAATTGAAATTAGAGTTTTAGGATGATACTTTAGGTGTATTTTTATGTGGTTAGGGGTTTTAAAGTTGTTTTAGAGTGTTCAAAAGGCTTAGGGTGGTGAAACCTACAATCTTAAGACTGTACAGTTGGAACTAGGTACCTGGTGGGGGTATGCGTGGTTATTAATGTAATGTTTAGTGTCCCTAGACACTTGGTGTTCCATCATGTAACCAGTAGTCCTATAACATAATTTAATTTTAAATTCTTCCAAAAGGGGTAGATTTGTGTCTTCTATCTTAAAATTATAATTCCCCTAATGAGGGGCCTCAAGATTAATTCACTTCAAATTTTTAGAATGATTTCCTTGGGATCTCCTATTCCCTATTAAAGTCTCCTTCTTCCTCCATGATTAATGCTTGATGCAAGGGAGTTCTTTCATGATAAAAGACAACCTATGACCCTCCATTACTTCTATTCTCCCATTCTCTTATTTTTTTATATTTCCCTATTGCAAGTGGGTTTATTGAATTGAATTTTGACAAAAGTCATGGTGAAATACATTTTAATGCTTGGATTAATTATTTTTTGGGTTATAGAATACCTAAGTGAATGATTTTTAAACTCATCCTCACTATTTTGGTAAATTTCTCCAATGTAGTGATTTTTTAGGGTTATCTTGATTTGGGATGTAGGTTTTGGTCTCTTGATATCTAAATAAATTGGTTATTTTTTTAAATTGATTATTAAAATGATTTTTTTATATTTTACATAGGTTTAACCTAGGTTTTATTTTTTTTCTTATATGGTTAATTTTATTACATTAGTAATTGATTATAAATGACTGTATAATGTGTCTGGGTAATTTTTTGAGGATAACATGATATCATGAGAGCACAAGGGAAGGTTATTCAATGTTATTCCATTGGTAAGTGGTTCTAACCCATATTTAATATCTTGTGATTTTCGTTTGGATTTATTTACCACTAGTATTTCATGTTAATAAATTTGATCATAACTAATTTCATATATATAAATCAATAATTTTCTAATGATATTTTGATATCTCAATTTAAGATTTTTAAAATAGTGATTATTACATGATTTGAATATATTTATAACTCATATTTTATATAATTTAAATTATTTTATTTAATTCATATATTATTGATTATTTTCTAGTATTGTTTTTGAATTAGGAAAGGGTTATAACCTACTAGTATATTTTAACCCTTAATGGTTTTAGACATTCCATGAATAAATGTAGATAAAAAATATAACTCATGTTACATTCACTGATTCATAAAGTGTAAAGATAATATTAGGGTTGATATTTTCCTAAATTGAAAATGGATAACAAAGGGTTGTGTTGTCATTGAAAAACATTATTTGTGTGTTTAATTCCTTCCCAAACTCTAAATTCACTTTTAGGGTAAATTTAATGTTTATGAATTTAGATATAAATTAGGGGAAGGTTTTTTATGTATCTAAATATGTGAAATATTCTAATTACCTATGACTTTTTTTAAAACTTATGTAGGAAACTATAATACCTCATGAGTTCAAATATTTATTATTAAATTCTATTATATCCTTAAAATTTTTGGATATTTTTTAAAGGGTTGAGAATGAGGAGTGAGTAACATTAGGATATAATAAATTTTTATGTCATTTTTAACACCCATCATGGTCAAATTTAGTCAAAGAAAACTCTTGTGGTACTTATCATGATTTACTAAGTGAGATCATATATTTTAATTTTAATATGAATAAATTATTACCCAAAGACACATAATTAACAATGGTTAATATTATAAATTAGTGGAGAGATAATGGTTGGGTTAACATAGATAGAAAGGAATGATTTAGTTTATAAACATATTTGGTTATCATGAACTGAGTTGTTACCTAAACACAACATAATTTTTTGAAACACTAATTATTTATTCTCCATGAGTATTATAATTTTTTGTAGTTTTATAATAAACTTATAAATTTTCTTTTATGTAATAAAAATATTTTTTTTCTAAAACATACAACTTGTGTTTAAACCAAAGTGTGAATTTCATGGAAAATAAAATGAGTTTATTTTTATATGGAAAAAGGGTGATGGAAAAAATTGTATTTATAACGAACAATCTACTTTAAGTAATATTTTTTTAAATAAATATTTTACTTTAAGTGAGTTTTAGATATGAAAATACGTGTTTAAAGTCAATTTTTTTTAAATTAGTGTCCAAAGGTACCCTTGTGCTTAATTTTACTCTACTTTTTCATTACTATAGGTTTTTATTGATTATGTCCATCTCCATACATTACTTATTTAATAGTTTATTATTAATTCCCACTAATAACCACTCATACCAAACATAGTTCCATGTTTATCTAGGAAATAGAGAACCTTGAATTGATTTAATATCAATTACTTATATTGGGAATGAATTTAAACTAGGTAACCTTAAAGGATATTCTATTCCATGACTTGTGACATGTTTGGATTGATGTTTATCTACTTTATTTCTTATCATAATTAAATTTCCATAGAATTACACTTAAGAAATGTTTGTGCATAACTTTAAATGTTGATCATGGGAATGTGCTATAATATTTCCTTGACCCCTTTATTGGATAGGTTTTATACTCCCAAACTTTTTATACCCATTTAACTATTATTGAAGTGACAAGATACAATATTTTCCAAAACTGGTGTACTAGGTTGAAAAATCCCCCAATGATACTAGTATCTAGGGATCTAAATTATTTACAGACATGTATATACACATATATGTGTGTTTTGGTTGTATATATATGCATTTTTAGTGGATTTATATTTTAGTAATTTTTCATCCCTAAGGGAATGGGAAAGACATGTCATCACAGATTCTGTTCTAAGTCTCAAAGAAGGTAGTCCTGGTAAGGTCCCTCTTAGTATAGAGAGTTATAGAAGGTAATGACTAACACACCATATTTTTTTACACTCACTATTGATGTTATATAAATTTAAATATTGAAATGATTTGATCTATTTAAGTAAAAGAGTAGATTAATCTAATGTATTCACCTGATTAAATTTCACATATTTTGGATTCAAGGTTGTTACCAACTAAGTATTGTACTCTCACGCCCTACATGTACACACCAATGGGATTGCAGATTCATAGTGTATTTTACAAGTGCCTATAGGTACTAGTAGATGCCTAGGTTAGTTGTTCTTATTACTGTGGTCATTATTGGTATAAGTTGGGCTCCACTCGATATTGGAGTTAGTGACTAGAGAATAAGATTAAAATTTATCCATGTATATCAGGAACCAATATTGAGTTTATAATTTTAATTACCTAGGATCTACCTTGTTGTTGTATGGAATTCATTTCATTCATATAGGGATTATTTTCCTTATTTATAGTTTATTAATTCAAACCTGTTAAATTAATCCCAAACTACACACAGAGACCTATAATGCTAGTTACTATCATCAAGGTATCGAGGATCTCTCTTGGGGTAATGCGACATCTTGATCCAAGTTTTGTTTAGGTAAATCATTTAAAAATCATTACATGAAGTATCATCATCAAACTCTCCCTCAATAAAATATTCATTAATAAATAGTATCTCAATAATAAATCTCATTAGTTAATATGGTTCACATCCTCATTAATTATGTTTTTTTTCAAGAATCAAAATTAAACTATTAAATATTCATAACTTCTCTAAGAAGATACATAAACATTAAATAAATTATAATTATTGATTATATTATTCTTATTCATTTATAATTCCAAAAATTAGTATTCAATACCAACTTCTCATGATCCATCATATTAATTCATAATAATTTTCTTTAACAAATGATATTTATATATGTGTGTGTGTCTGTGTGTGTGTCTGTGTGTGTGTCATTAATCTTACCCCATTAGGTTTCAAAATTATTTTCCCAATTAAAATAATATCCATAAATAATTATTATTACTTAAGTAATTAACTTGTGTCATTTATAAATTATTTAATATTATCATAAATCTCATTGTAAATACTTTTAAAGCCACTATTTATTAAATATATCTTATTTAATATTAAAAACGCTATTTAAATCCTTTTATTATCTAAATTCGATCTATTAAATCACATTTCATCCTGATAAATTGATAGTAGTACTTATGTTTATAAATATACCATAAGGAAAATCATCAATAGTTTAATGAATTCACCTCTATAGTTTCATTAAAATTGTTGTCATTAAAACTTTTATGTATATTAACATAATTAATAAATATTCTCCTTGATTAATCTAATTTATTATACTAGTATCATTCCATTTAATAAATCCCAATGTCTTAGATAACTTAAGGCATAAATTTATTCACTTGTAACATAATCATAAATTTATTAATAATTTTATTTATTTACATTCAAAAATAATCTTAGTGTCTTAATTAGTGTATAAAATCAATGAGAATAGTCAAAACTAATGCCATAAGAAATCTAAATCATCATAAGAAACATTTCATCAAAGGATATCATTATAAAAATATAATATCAATGTCATATTATTTAAAATAAATATCCATGTTATAAATAACCTCAAATAGATTCTAAAACCCCATCCTCTTGACCAACATGAAAAAAGAGTAAAATAGAGATATCAGTTGAAAATTCCACATTTAAATAAAATTTGGATAGAAGGGTTTATGTGGCCAATGCCACAGTTCAGAATTACATATCACATATTGGTCTTACGTTATTTATCTTGATGTAATAATGATGGTGATATAGATGATTCATATATGATATATATTCCTAGAAAATTATTAATGAGGAATGATAAATGAATAATAATAAAAATAAAAATAAAATCATCGTAAAAAAACAATATATTATTATTAATATTATATTATTAATTATATTATAAAAAAATATTATATTCATTATTTTATATATATTTATTTTTCTAAAATGTTTAAACATTATTATTATATGTTTTTTAATAAAACATTTATTATAAAATATTTATAATATAACATTATTATATTATAAATTATTTATTTAAACATATATTTATTATAAAAAATTAATAATATAAAACTCTTTTTATAAAATTGGTTTTTAAACATTATCATAACATGAGGTATACCCTAATACACAACATTTAAATCCATCAGTGTCTATATATATATATATATATATTATTTTTTAAAATATAATTTAATTTACTTATAAAAATTAAGTTTACCAAAAAAATTATCAAATTTTATGGATAGATTTTTATTTATCTAATATCTAATTTAAAATACTTAAATATAGCCAAATTCCTAATGGTTTTAGATATAATCAGGGTCAAGTATAATTTATTCATGATTGTAACATCCCATACTTATATATATATATATTCAATTTTTTTCCAAATAAAAAATGTTTTTCATATTTAGGATTATAATATAGTTTAAACACATGAAACAAATAATGAATAATTTAATTAATTAAGAAAATTATATTTATTGAATAAATATTTCCATGAAAATGGAAACTAGAGTAATTTAATAATAAACACAAAAAATAAAACAACTTGAACTAGACAATGTTGATCACGTTGATCTCCTAGAATAATCACACTCATGAATGGTGATTTAAAAAATATACAAAACATTAGTAATCCAATAAAAAATTTTCAAAATTAAAAATGTATAACCTCTATTGAAATTGAGGGGAATTAGAATTGAAATAATTAATTAGTATTTATAGGTGGTAATAAGACCATTAGAATAGTATCTTGGTCATTATGAATAGTATCCTAACCATTAGGAATAGAAATATAACCATTAAAATAGTGAATTGACATTGAATTAGTAAAATTTCATCTAAAATACATTTACATGAAAAAATTAAAAACTAAGAATATTTTAATTCCATAAAATATATATTAAGATTAAAAATTCAAAGAAATTATATGAACTTTTTTATTAAACTGGGTTTTAATTTATTTCATAAAAATAATAATTTTTATGTTAGAAATTAATATTACCCTTGTTATAAAATTATTTTAATAAAATGGATTTCATTTTTAAAATTGGAACATCAAAATTGATTAAGAGCGATTTTTTGGAAATTTTTTGGAAAACATCAGTTTTAAAGAAATAGAAAAAAATACAGTATTTTATGAAATCGATATGATTTCATTACATCATTCATGATGTAATAATGACATAACCAATATTATAATTTGACTCTTGACCAAAAAAATGCTAAATATTTTAATTCATTCATTAAATTCAAATTAAAAACAGAAAATGTACTTTCAAAAGTCTAAAGTCTAAAGTATTGCATTAAACAAATTAATTTTTCCACTTTAATTTTTAATAAAATAATGAATTTGGTTGATAAACGTTTTTAATATCTAGAAAACACATATTTTTAATAAAATATAATTAATAATGTCAAAAATATCTATTTTATAAGGTTTACTTTTAAAATTATATTTTTTTCAATATTTTATCCTAAAACACCCCTCTCTACAATTATAAATAAACTCTCTCCCACCCCATGGAAACCCAATTTTGTCACACATATCAAATAAAATCATTTTCCCAAATTCCTTCTTTTAATACCCTTAGATTAATTAAGGCTATTTTGAAGTCACGGAACTCTATAATTCCAATATGTTAACAGCAATAGGGAAGGAACTACTTCAAGAAATAGGTACAATCCTTTTTTATTTTTATATCATTTAGCTTTTCTAATTACTTATCTTTGTACACCTTTATTATCCAAGACTTATTAAAAAATAAATATTATTTTAACATGACAATGATAATGCTAATATCATATGAATTTTTTTATAATTTAAGCATATATTATACATATCTCACCACCTCTTTTTACAATGTCTTGTTAATGATTGTTAATTGCTGATGAGGACATTACTGACTCTCTACATATCACTGCCTTTATGGATAATTATTATAAATTGTATATGACATATAAATGTATAATTATATATATAAATATATATTTGTGTTAATTTTATTAATTTATAAGTAGCAATAAAAAAATCATCAAATTGGGAAAAGACAGGATATTTTAATAAAAATATAATATAAAAATTTTTCACCATCAATAAAGAAAATAAATTCAATGATTATAATTGACCAAGAGTAAAAACAACATAATTTACTATGGGTTTCATATTTTAATAAACATATTTTAATTATATAGGGAGAAAATTATGGAAAAATAAAATGTAATCTATCTATAGTAAGGGGATACTCAAACCAAATACCTTCCTTTAGTTTTATCTCTTGTTTAACATTATTTTCAATATGGATTCTTCTAAAATGTCCTAAAAATGATCTTTAACTGTTATTTTCCATTATTTTCTATGGATATTCATAATTCTACCTCATTGAGATGATTTTTTGTCATCCTATAATGTTTTCTCAAAAATAATATTTTAAAAAAATTCTCATTGACTCCTCTTGAGTTGATTCTTCTTCACTCAATGAATAGTGATATTTTATGCCAAAATTTGATTTATTTTATTAAATTGGTAACACTAAAGTTGTTTCATTAAATTATTCTTTACAAAAATTTTATGATACCCATTCATTTTTATAGGTTTATTTAATGAATATAATTGTTATATTATTCCTTTCTATATGGAATGTATTATTATGGGTATAATATGATGTGATGGGTGGGTTGGGAAATATATATCCTTAAATTAATTGGGTAATGTGATATATTTTATGATATTATGTGCATTATATATGAACATGAAGCTATATTTTTTCACAATTATGATATTATGATTTATAAACATATTTTAAGTGCTAACATGATTATAGTTTTGTTCATAGCTATGTGTGGTATCTGATCACTATGTTATGATGTTTAATTATTATTAACATGAAACAGTACAAGAATTTTTAAAATTATTCCCTTATATTTATGGTGATTATCTTATTCTTATGATATGATAATTATTATTTTTATTATCACCAAAGTACTATTAATTTATTTTTGTTATTCTATCCATGTTATTCCTCCACATACTATGATTTTATCTAACCCTTTTCTTTATTTATATCCTTAGGTGAATAAATTTACTAAGGAGAACATGGTAGATTTTAGGAGTACTATTATGAAGGATTTAAATAATTTTAAAGTTTTTTTATGTAAAATTAATGTATGAGCCCAATTTTCCCAAAATACTAAACCTTTTGATTCTGTAATGTATTACTATTTTGTTATTTATCTT
The DNA here is from genome assembly GCA_963277665.1 of Viscum album. Taxonomy (NCBI): domain Eukaryota; kingdom Viridiplantae; phylum Streptophyta; class Magnoliopsida; order Santalales; family Viscaceae; genus Viscum; species Viscum album. Next base: position 1,526,067,577 of record OY728120.1, on the reverse strand, counting down.
ATAAATTATTTAATATCCATGAAAAAATGTGGGTCACTATAGTTGGTATTAGATAATGGTTTAATTAATTTGGGAATTAGGACTAGAAAATATTAGAGAAAACCATAGGAATAATATTAAATAAATGATCTGAATATTTTGCTAAAGTATATGGTGTGTGGTTTCCTAGAAATTAAATCCCTATATGGATACTAGAAAGTGGATTTGGTTGTGGCACAAATTGTTGGAGTTGGTGGTATAGAACCAACTACTTTGTAATTTATTCATTAAATAAAATCCTTATCACATCTTGATCGTTCTTCTGCGTGACATGTCATGTGATAATGTCCTAAGGACAGTTATTTCATTAAAGGGTCGTAGCAGATCCCTGTTATGATGAGAACCTGGAAGTGCCATAACACTGTTCTTCAATGTATGTTCTATGGCCGGATGATATTATTTGAGGGACACAAATAATATAGGTCATTAGGGGTGAGGACTCATAAAACTTTGAGGCACTTTCTCATGGTGTGCGCCCTTGGTATTATCCAGGAGGATATTATGAGAACGAGACCCACCAGTAGGAAATCCACATTTCATAGTGTCATTGGATGTTCCTATCTGCGGACGTGTGTATTGGTCCTTAGACTTTAAGATTATTATTAATGGGTATTATAACTCACGCACTTAGATGTATTGACGGAAACTATGACGACACACTGTTCGCAGCGAGGTAGGATACGTTGGGTGCATCACGAGTAATATCGCATTAATAGATAATGCAAGAAAGGATTTTTCCCTTCCATTCCATAACGGAAGTAGATATCTCAGGCCCTTTTATGGAATTGATACAGCCTAAATGAATCCATGGCCATGGTAAGGTATGGGCAAGTTCAATTCTGGGAAGTCAAAGAAAGAATATTCAAGCACATGGTTTGATGGCACTAGCATGCAACCCGCTTGATTGGAGATATCGAGACAAAGGGATTATATTACACGGTAAGCATTTGTAGGAGGTGACACGTCATTGCGGCGTTAACTTCTTTCTCTATGGGTGTCTTGGCATGTTGCTAGACGCTAACCTTGGACTTTAGGCAGGCTCAACCTAATGCCACTGAGAAAGAGGCCTAGAGGGTCACACACTAAGTGTGTCCATGTATCTCAGTTAAATATTAATTTAACAAGTTAAATAAATATTATTCCCAACTTTGGTTTAATAATTATTTAAGGATGCCTGATCGCATTTGTTTCGACACTAGTTATTCAAGAGAATGTAGTGTGGGCGAAATAATATATATTTATTAGCGAGTAATGAACTTACATTTATTTAAGAAATAAATAGTCATTACTCAAGGTCTAATAAATATGGTAGAGGAAATAAATAAAATGAAAAAATAAAAGTACACACCGTGTATATTTATATACACGCTGTGTAGTTTGTTTTTTAGGATTTGTGAGAAAATATTGATTATTTAATTAAATGATATTAAATGTAATACGTTGGGCGCATGTCAAGTAATAATCATGGTCAACTTTCATTATTAAGACATGTGGTATTACTAAGAATTAAATGAAATGATTAAATGATTTCGGGAAATTAATTCATTTTATTATTCTATGTATTATAATCCCAATTACATTATTCTCACAGAATTAGAGCCATTGTTGTGCACAACGGATTTGGAAATACTCTCAAGCCAAAGAGAGAATTGCCTTTCCACCAAGAACGCCCTCAAGTTACGAGAGAAAGATCCTCCACCGGATCAAGGTGGTCGAAGGCGGACATCGCAAGCGAAGGTTCTTCCACGCCAGCACCCGGAGATCCCTTCAGCGACGTCCGGAGATACGTGACACATGTGTGGATCACCGCTAGAGGAATCCTACACTTGGATTCTACGACGTAATGATGGATCACCGAATAATGACCGGACACATCAACGAAGAAAGAATTCCAACGAGGTAATTCTTATGTATTAATTAAATTAATTATAATAAACATATGATGATCCTCTTCAAGGGTTCCAGGACTCTTCTTTACTTTTTGTTCTTCGTTCTATTCCGAAGATTCGGCGTTTTATATCGTGACGGATCTCGGATTGAACGTTGTTTAACGTTAAAATTAAAGTTGGGAAAACCCACCAACGCGCTTCTGCTGTGCCTGGAACCTACAAGTGGTATCAAATGGGGTCATATCATTGATTATAATTATTTAGTTTTTCGTTGGTAATCTACGCATTTAATAATTTACTTATTTCAATTCAAGTTTAATCGTTCTGGAAATCTGAATATCGAGATCTATTCCTCCTCCCTCATTTCTCGTTCACCTCACAGAAACAAATTTTTCTTTTAATTTTGATTAAAATAAAATAGAGGAACTCATCCGGAGGAGCCAAACGTTTCTGGCCGTATAACACCAGAATATACGGCGTGTATTCGGAAGTACACGTTGTGTAGTCTAGGTTCAATGCATTGACTGATCTGCCAAATCAGGCCGTGTATTGGACTTTTTCTAAGAATTTAAGACATTGTGTGTTGACTAGAAACAAGTGGCACACAGTTTCCGAAATACACGCCATGTGGTCCAATGAACACGGCGTGTAGTCCCTTCGGGTTAGGGTTGGGTTGTGTACTCCGTACACGGCCTGCCCGGCTGGAAACCATGTAACGTGGAAACTACACGGTGTGTGTCCCACTGTACATGCCGTGTACTCTGAAAATTTCCAAAGTACATTAACACGCCCTATCCCCGGGCGTGTACTTTGGATGAACGGTGAAGAAAAGTACACGCAGTGTAGTCGGAACTACACGTCGTGTACTCCGAAAATTTCTGAAGTACATTAACACGCCCTATCCCCGGGCGTGTACTTCGGATGGACAGTGAAGAAAAGTACACGCCGTCTAGTCGGAAATACACACCGTGTACTCACCCAAAGTACACAGATTTATTAAAATTTATTATTATATTATACAAACCCTTGAGTCGTGTACCATGGTGCAGGCATAAAGCTGAGGCACAACACGTGATAGGTGTTTTATATATATATGTGTTTAATTTAATATCTGCGTAATAAATGGGAATTCACCGGGTTGCCTCCAAGGTACAAGTTACGTACAAGGATAATTTTAAATTAATTTATTTGTTTAAAATTATGATGGATGATAATCTCAAGGAAATTCAGAAAAGGTATTTAAGATAAAAGGATTGATTAATTAAAGATAATTAATTGATTTGAGCATGATTTATCTTAAACAAGAACGATTAAAGAATTGAATGCTAGTTTTATTTATGCGTAAATATCGTTGCATGTATGGATGATCATGAGCTAGACCGAGACCTTTGTATGTGAATGGTTTCTTTTAATTTATTTATTTAAATTAAATTTGTTGGTCTGCGAGCCATCTCCTCATTAATATGTAGGTCATGCGCACCCAAGGATTCTTTTATGTAAAAACCCCTTTTTCCTCTCACCTGCATGTGAGATAAATGCATATGTAATGGATGGAGCTCCCAAGCTAGTGGAGGCGGCTCAAGTCAGGAGCCATGGTGAAACCAATTCAAGGAGATACAAAGGTGGACAGTTGGAAAGCTATAAACACGAACCCGAAAGGTTCAAGGTGTTTCTCCCCTAGGACTTGGGTTATTTTATCAACCTTTAGATAAACTAACCAATAGAAAAGCTCATGATCATACTATTTATTTTATTTCTGTCAGTTGTATGGTTTATTTATTGTGGGTGTGTTGTCATGATCACACAATTAATGAATTAAACGAGCATGCAAGATGGAACTAAAATAAAACCGGCTTATACGTAAATATTATCTTAGACATGGTTAATCACTTAAGTATATCCCACTTAATATTAATAATCATGTAATCAAAGATAATAAAATGGAAATTTACATATAAGGTTAAAATCCCTCAAAATAAATATTAAGTCAGCATAGCCTTCCATAATCTTGGTTAGAATCGAACCATAGTTAAAAGTGCTTGACCAACCCTAGTTGGGGTGCTTTCAATTATCGGGGAATTCTAATTCAAGGTTTTGTGTTGACTTGACTTGGTTCGCATCAAGGGTTGACTGCCACAGCAGGACTTGGTGTGACCAAGAGGCAAAGGTTGAGGAAATATAAAAAGGATTTCAGGATTGGGGATCCCACTTAGCAGATCAAGGAGCTGCGAGTTAATGCAGTTGGCATTTGGAATGCCTACCTAAAACCCTTCAAGTTGCTTGACCAACCCTAGTTGGGGTAATTCGAAGGGCAATATGGATCCTTGCCACTAGAATATTCACACAACAGAATATTCCGAAGTCAATGGTGAGGGTTATTGGATTTCGATAAAATAGCGGGAGACTAATAAGTATTAATTTATTTATTTGTCTCAATTTTTATAATAAAGTACTAAACCTTTGCTCATATTAAATTGTAGAAATGGAAAGAAAATGACTTCAAACATATCATTTCGCACCATACTCGAAAAAGAAAACCTTCTCACCGGCACCAATTTCCAAGAGTGGCAGAGGCGTTTATGCGTCGTCCTTCGCCACGAAAGGAAATTATATGTGCTAGAAGAGTCTATTCCAGTTGCGCCTGGGAAAGAGGCTAGTGATGAGGAATTATCTATCTACATGAAACACATGGATGATTCCACAGATGTCCAGTGTTTCATGCTATCGGCCATGTCTAATGAGCTCTTGAAGCAACATGAAAACATGGACGCGTATAGCATGATGTCTCACCTTAAAGATATCTACCAAGAGAAGGCGAGATAGGAGAGGTATGAGATCTCCAATTCTTTGTTTACCACGAAGATTGGAGAGTCTACGCCAGATGGGCCTCATGTATTCAAGCTTATTGGCTACATTGAACGCCTGGACATATTAGGGATTAAATTACCGGATGAGTTGCGTACAAATCTCATCCTATCATCACTGCCCAAGACCTTCTCTAGCTTCATTGTCAACTATAACATGAGCGGCAATGAGAAGAGTCTATCGGAGCTTCTGACCTTGATTTTCCAGGTAGATAAGGACATGGGGTGTGACAAACCTGCGGTCCTTATGGTAAACAAGAAAGGGAAGGACAAGGAAAAGGGGCCAAAGACTTATAAACGGTCTGAAGCCCCGGAGCACTGTCCCTCCAAGAAGGGGAAGATCTAGAGGCAGGGAAAGGAATGGGAGGTAGTGTGTTTTGCATGTGGCAAGCAGGGCCACTGGAAGAGGAACTGCACCCAGAAGCATGGGGACGCTAAAGGTGCATTTGTTATCGAGTCCAATCTTTCTATTTCTACACATTAGGTATTAGATACATCTTGTGGGGATCACATCTGTATTCAAATGCAGGAACCAAGTAGATTTAGAAAGATCACCAGAGGAGAGGTGGATCTTTGAGCTGACAATGGCGCAAGGCTGGCTGCATTGGCTATTGGCGACTACCACCTCTCATTGCCGATTGGGATGATTTTGGTTTTACATAACTGTTATTATGTACCTAGTGTTACCAAGAACATAATTTCTGTATCTTGTTAGGATATGGATGGATTTGTTTTCAAATTTGGAAATAAGGGTTGTCTCTTTTATAAGAACAACGTATGTTATGGTATGGCACATTTAAATAATGGTTTGTATGTATTGAATTATGAAAACCATGTGTTGGAAATTAATAACGAAACAAACTCACATGACTCATACATCACCTAGTTATGGCATCACCACCTTGGTCATGTGAACAAGAAGCGTTTGACAAAGCTCTTCCAAGACGGCTATTTAGACTCTACTGAGATAAAACCACTTGATAAATGTCACACTTTTTTACAAGGAAAAATGACCAAGCCACCTTTTGGTGGACAAGGTGAAAGGGCCACAGAGCTTCTAGGATTGGTACACACGGATGTGTGTGGACCATTTCCAGTAGAAGCTAGAGGTGGATATTCTTACTTCATTACTTTTACTGATGATTTGAGTAGATATGTCTATGTCTACTTAATGAGGTATAAGTCAGAGTCCTTAGAGAAATTTAAGGAATTCAAGAATGAAGTAGAGAATCAGCTTGGTAAGAAGATAAAGAATATTCGATCGGATCGAGGTGGAGAATATCTGAACCAAGAGTTTATCGATCTTCTACGGGAGTCTGGGATTCTATCTCAGCTCACTCCTCCTTATACACCACAGTGGAATGGTGTTAGTGAAAGGAGGAACCGCACATTGTTGGACATGGTGAGATCAATGATGAGTCATGCGGATCTTCCATTATCCTTTTGGGGATATTCATTACAAACTGCAGCATACACATTAAACCGAGTACCAACTAAGGCGGAAAATGGAATTCCATCCGAGTTATGGAATGGAAGGAAACCCACTTTGTCGCACACACGTGTATGGGGATGTGAGGCATTTGTTAAGGCCTTCTCAGGCAACAAACTAGCACCCCGGAGCACGAAGTGTATCTTTATAGGATATCCCAAGGAAACGAAAGGATATTACATATATAACCCTCAAGACAAGAAAGTGATTGTTGCCAGACAAGCCGTATTTCTTGAGAGGGAACACATCCTCAAGAAGGATAGTGGGAGAAAGATTGACTTCGACGAAGTTGATGCTCAAGATACATAGGATTTGGTACAGGAACAAGTTCTACAGGTCCCCATGGAAGAGGTTCCAGAAACACAAGTACTGCGTAGGAGCTCAAGAGAGGTAAGGGAACCAGAGAGATTTGGTTTCCTAGTCACCGAGGATGGTGAATCATTATTGTTGGACAATGATGAACCTATCTCCTACAAGGAAGTAGTAGAAAGCTCAGAAGCTGCAAGATGGATAGAAGCTATGAATTCTGAGATGGATTCCATGTATAAGAACCAAGTTTGGGTTCTGGTCAATGAGCCAGTTGATGTAAAGCCTGTTGGATGCAAATGGGTATTCAAAAGAAAGTTGGACATGGAAGGTCAAGTTAGCACCTATAAAGCAAGGCTAGTGGCTAAAGGATTCAGACAACGTCAAGGAATTAACTATGATGAAACCTTCTCTCCAGTTGCCATGTTTAAATCCATAAGAATCATACTTGCCATAGCAGCTTACCATGACTATGAGATTTGGCAGATGGATGTCAAAACAGCATTCCTTAATGGGAACCTTCAGGAAGATGTCTATATGACACAACCAGAAGGTTTTGTGACACTAGGTGAAGAAAAATGGGTTTCCAAGTTGCATAAATACATTTATGGATTGAAGTAAGCATCCAGGTCATGGAACATTTGATTTGATGAAGCCATAAAGTAATTTGGTTTCATTAAGAACGAATGTGAGCCATGTGTTTATAAGCGGTTTAATGGAAATGCGGTCGTCATCCTAGTGGTATATGTTGATGACATATTTCTTATTGGAAATGACGTACCAGCCTTATAGTCAGTTAAGGACCGGTTGAACAAGTGTTTCTCCATGAAGGACTTAGGAGAAGTAGCCTACATTCTAGGGATCAAGATCATTCGTGACAGATCCAAGAGGCTGCTTGGACTAAGTCAGGGTACATACATTGACCAGATACTAAAGAGATTTAGTATGAAAAAATCCAAGAGGGGATTGGTTCCAGTGTCACATGGATTACATCTTTCTAAGAAAATGTGTCCCTAGACACAACAGGAGAAATATAGGATAAGAAAGATCCCATACGCTTCGGCTATAGGATCCATCATGTATGCCATGTTATGTACCAGGCTTGATGTTGCCTATGCACTAAGAATGGTAGGCAGATATCAAGCAGATCTAGGAGAACAGCATTGGACTACTGTTAAGACTATCCTTAAGTATCTGAGAAGAAATAAGGATATGTTCCTGGTGTATGGAGGAGACGAGGAGCTTGTCATCAGAGGGTATGATGATGCTGGTTTTCAAACAGATTAGAATGATATGAAGTTGCAATGTGGATATGTTTTCTGTCTCAATGGAGGAGCTATGAGCTGGAAGAGTTCAAAGTAGCCAGTTGTCGCTGATTCTACAGCAGAGTCCGAGTATATAGCAGCTTCTGATGCAGCCAAGGAAGCCTTCTGGATTTGTAACTTTGTCCAGGATCTTGATGTGGTGCCTAGTAGTAAAGATCCCATTACATTCTATTGTGATAATACTGCAGCGGTGGCTCTTGAAAAAGAACCAAGGTCACATCAACGGACAAAGCACATACTCCGGAAGTATCACCTATTGAGGGATTTCTATCAAAGGGGTGAATTTGTAGTGAGCAGAGTGTCCACAGAAGAGAACGTGGCGGACCCCATGAATAAAGGCCTATCTCAACAGAAGCATGAATATCATGTGAGAGCTAGCGGGTTAATGGTTGTTAGCAGTTGGCTCTAGTCCAAGTGGGAGTCTGTTGGAGTTGGTGGTCTAGAACCAACTACTTTGTACTTTATTCATTAAATAAAAGCCTTATCACATCTTGATTGTTCTTCTGCGTGACATGTCATGTGATAATGTCCTAAGGACAGCTGTTGCATTAAAGGGTCGTTGCGGATCCCTGCTATGATGAGAACCCGAAAGTTCCATAACACTGTTCTTGAATGTATGTTCTATGGCTGGATAATATTATTTGAGGGGCACAAATAATACAGGTCATTAGGGGTGAGGACTCATAAAACTTTGAGGCACCTTCTCATGGTGTGCGCCCTTGATAATATCTAGGAGGATATGTTGAGAACGAGACCCTCCAGTAGGAAATCCACATTTCATAGTGTCATTGGATGTTCCAATCTGCGGACGTGTGTATTGGTCCTTAGACATTAAGATTATAATTAATGGGTATTACAACTCACGCACTTAGATGTATTGACTAAAACTGTGACGACACACTGTTCACAATGAGGTAGGATACGTTGGGTGCGTCACGAGTAATATCGCATTAATAGATAATGTAAGAAAGGATTTTTCCCTTCCGCTCCAAAATGGAAGTAGATATCTCAGGCCCTTTGATGGAATTGATACAGCCTAAATAAATCTATGTCCATGGTAAGGTATGGTCAAGTTCAATTCCGGGAAGTCAAAGAAAGAATAATCAAGCACATGGGTTGATGGCACTAGCATGCAACCCGCTTTATTGGAGATATCGAGACAAAGGGATTATATTACACGGTAAGCGTTTGTAGGAGGTGACATGTCATTATGGCATTATCTTCTTTCTCTATGGGTGCCTCGGCATGTTGCTAGACGCTAACCTTGGACTTTAGGCAGGCTCAGCCTAATGCCACTGAGAAAGAGGCCTAGAGGGTCACACACTAAGTGTGTCCATGTATCTTAGTTAAATATTAATTTAACAAGTTAAATAAATATTATTCCAGACTATGGTTTAATAATTATTTAAGGATTCCTGGTCGCATTTGTTTCGACACTAGTTATTCGAGAGAATATAGTGTGGGCGAAATAATATATATTTATTAGTGAGTAATGCAGTTACATTTATTTAAGAAATAAATAGTCATTACTCAAGGTCTAATAAATATGGTGGAGGAAATAAATAAAATGAAAAAATAAAAGTACACGCCATGTATATTTATATACACGCCGTGTAGTTTATTTTTCAGGATTCGTGATAAACTATTGTTTATTTAATTAAATGATATTAAATATAATATGTTGGGCGCATGTCAAGTAATAATGATGGTCAACTATCATTATTAAGACATTTGGTATTACTAAGAATTAAATGAAATGATTAAATGCTTTCAGGCAATTAATTCATTTTATTATTCTAAGTATTATAATCCCAATTACATTATTCTCACAGAATTAGAGCCATTGTTGTGCATAACGGATTTGGAAATACTCTCAAGCCAAAGAGATAATTCCCTTTCCACCAAGAACACCCTCAAGTTACGAGAGCAAGATCCTCCACCGGATCAAGGCGGTCGAAGGTGGACATCACAAGCGAAGGTTCTTCCGCGCTAGCACCCGGAGATCCCTTCGGCGAAGTCCGGAGATACGTGACACATGTGTGGATCACCGCTAGAGGAATCCTACACTTGGATTCTATGACGCAATGACGGATCACCGAATCGTGACCAGACACATCAACGGAGAAATAATTCCAACGAGGTAATTCTTATGCATTAATTAAATTAATTATAATCAACATTTGATGATCCTCCTCAAGGGTTCCGGGACTCTTCTTTTCATTTCGTTCTTCGTTCTATTCCGAAGATTCGGCGTTTTATATCGTGACGGATCTCGAATTGAACATTGTTTAACGTTAAAATTAAAGTTGTCCAAACCCACCAACGCGCTTCCACTGCGCCCGGAACCTACACAAATTACCTTAGGGGAAATCACCATAAAAATTCTATTTAAGTATAAAATCGATATTCAATTTATGCATGATTAGTAATTATAAGACTGCACACCTGGATAGAACTCCCATGGGATATACTTTGGATAATTAATATCATCTTTACAAAAAAATTATGAAGGATTTGAATACAATGTTAGGTTAGAGAACTTAATAGTAAATAGACCATAGATATCCTATTTTGATATATATAAATTCATAATATAGGGTACATATTTGATTTATGATTTATTCATTCTATATTTATATTTTTCATTTTTATATCTGTATTATTTTGAATACTCTCAATCCTATTTTTCCCTTTATTTTAAAAAAAGGATGAAAATAGAAAGAAACATGTCAAAAAAATGCTCTATGGTAAATGTGATGATTTAACTAATGAAATGCCTAATATTATGGGTATTGGATTCAATACAGTTATGGTAGTACTAGAACAACTTACTCCAGTTATGAGGTATAACATGAATTACGTTGAACACCAACCTTCTCCCAAGAAAGAGAAAGTCATGGTTGAGTCCTTTATATGATAATGGAATTTGAATTTTTAGTATATCTTCTGATCCCCTAATCATGTGATAATGGATTAAATTTATTGAGAAGATGTTTTATGTACTCAGATGATCTCAGTAAGAAAACATCATACTGATTATTTATCACTATAAGGGGGATCTGATCAGTGGTGGGCACTGATAAAGAATACAATACCCAAGGAAGAAATTGAATCAATAGAGTAGGAAGAATTCAATAAAATATTTTTCTATAAAGTTTTTCCTCTCACTCTCTATCTTAAAATAGAGGTGGAATTCTATGGACTCAAACCAAATAAGGAAAATTTATTAGGTATTATAAAGAAAAATGACAATTATTTCATGATGTGTCTCTTTATTTATCATGGATACTGATAATAAGTTTGAACTCTTATTTATTGGATTGAATCTTATTTATTGAAAAACATTTGAAATTTGAGACATTGATAGCTGTGGGGAAATTTTATGATGTTCCATAAAAGTTAAGATAGATATTGTCTATTCTCAACGGTCCTATGTGATTATAAATAAGAAGAAAATAATAGAGTTTAACTCTATAGGATCATCAGATAATCCTCATAGAGGTAATATAATCCAATTACCCACATACCAAAAATACTAGAAGAATCATATTGGAAACTATCTCAAGGGTATAAGTGATTTTTAAAGTGTGTAAGGGAAGGGAATCAAGATAATGAATACCAAAATTTGTTAAATAATACCACTAATATGATAGAGGAAAAGAAGGCTCCTATCAATTCTCACCCCATGGTTCAATGTTTAAACTATAAGGATAAATGTCACTATGAAATCCAATTCACTAAACCAAGGGTATTTGAGGCTAATCAACATCAACAACCACCAAAGTTATATGGTCAAGGGAAATCTTATTCCATCACCTCTAGTGAGGTTGAACATGAAAATGAATTCATACAAGGTACACTTTTTATTTACTTAATAATGGAGAAATATTTTATTTAAATATAGTTCTATGAATTCCTTTATATCCTTAATGTTTTATAGATCCATTTAATCACCTCCTTTGATGCTTTGAAGTAGAAATATATGTGAAAACACCTAGTGGTGAAATCATTATAACCCAAGTGTTGGGATATTCTCCTATTATCATCCATGGGAAGATTATTCTAGTGAATCTCATAATCCTCCCCTTGGTGGAATTTGATTCTACACTAGGAATGAATTGGATCTCATTATATAGAGCTGACATCAGCTGTATATAAAAGGATATCTCTTTATAAATCTCATACTATCCTATGATTCTATATAAATGGAAGAATGATCATGAGTCACCTTTATAGAAAACCTCAATGGTGTGGGGTTTGATAATTCGTAAATATCATATCATTACCAAATGGTTGAGTTAAAGGGAAGAATAAACCTATAAAAATTACCATTATGATGAAATATAAGGAGGTGTTCCCTGAAGAGCAACTTGGACTTCCCCGAGATCATGATGTAGAGTTATCACTAGAACTCATATCTGGAGATTCTCTTATCTCCAAATTCCCATATATTATGGATTCAATGAAATTTTTGAACTTAAATAAGTAAATAAAATATCATTTATACAAAGGTTTCATAAACCCTAAGGGTTCCCCAATGCTATTTTTCAAAAAGAATATAAGGCTGAGCATCAATAACCAAGAACTCAATAAGATAACTTTAAAGAATAAGTATCTCATACCAAGTATTGATGACTTAATTGATCAATTTCATGGATTTTAGTGCTTCTAAAAGGTGTATCTTCTTTTTGGATATCATAATCTAATGGTGAAGAGGGAATATATTTATAAAAAACTTTCCTTATGAGATATGGACACTATGAGTTCATTATGATTACCATTATAGTTACTGATGCTCATACAATATTCATGGACTCAATGGATAGAGTCTTTAGAGACTACCTTGAAAAAATTATGGTAGTATTTATTGATGACGTTCTTATATACTCCAAGAGAAAGGGAGAACATGAATAGTATTTAAGAATTTTGTTAGATATGATAATAAAGTATAAAATATATGTTATGTTTATCAAGTGTGGGTTTTAGATGAGTCATGTCACATTATTAGGGTATATGATCACTACTGAGGGATTTTCTATAGACCCTTAAAAGAAAAATGAAATTAAGGAATAACTTATTCCATAAAGTGTTACAAAAATTAGTCATTTTCATGGATTATATAGGAATTATCAATGATTTTTGAGAGACTTATCATGATTGTCTAGCCTACTAACTAAGCTAACATGAAAAGGGGTAAAGTATGTCTGGATACAAGAATGTGAGGAAAGCTAGAGGTTGATCAATGTACCTGTACTAACACTACCCTCAAGTGGAGAAGGGTTTATGATATAAACCAATGCTTAAAAGAAATTATTGGGCTATTTAATCATGCATAATGATAAATTGATATTCTTTGCCTTATAAAAATTGAATATACATGAGTATAACTATCCAATTCATGATTTAGAGTTATCAACTATGATATTATATTTGAAGATTCTGCGTCATTACCTATTTGGTGAGAAGTGAAATTTACATATAGATCATAAGAGTGTAAATTATATATTCACATAGAAAGATATCAACATGCATCAATGAAGATGATTAGAGTTAATCAAGGACTCTGATTACTCTATTCACTACCATCATGGAAATGTGAATAAGGCAGTTGATGCTCTTATAAGAAAAGAACCTGCTACTCTATCCATGATTTAGATTGAGGAATTCTTAATATTTATGTATATTCAAAGAATGAATCTATAAATCATAACTATAGGGAAGAAATCCTACCATTATAAAATGATTGGTCAACCATCTATCCTAGAGAAGATCAAGTATTCATGAAGGGATAGTTTTGAGATTTAAAATAAAGTGATAGCAATAGAGGAAGGGAAGTTTCATGAATTAAAAATTTTAAAATATGGTTTCATTTGGTTTGAAACTAGAATTGGTGTGCCATAATCACCTAAGATAAAGACAGAACTATTGGATAATTCTCAAAGATCATATTTCTACATCCATTCTGGAAGTACAAAGTTGTGTGGTGATTTTTTAGTTAACTTCTGGTGAGACAATATGAATGAAGATATTATTGAGTACGCCTCAATGTGCTTGGTATTTTAGAAAGATAAAGTAAATAAAAAATTTCCAAAGAGATTATAAAACCATTACCCATACCAACATGGAAATGGAATAACGTCACCTTTCACTTTGTCACTGGTCTCCCAGATATATCTAAAGGAAGAAATGTGATATGGGTTGTAGTGGATATAATCACCAAGACCACCCACTTCATCACTATTAAAGAAAATTTCTCAGTTGAATATATTTTCATTATATACATAAAGGAAGTGGTGAGGCTGCATGGGGAACCACATTTGATCATTTCTAGTCATGATACAAGGTTCACTTCTAAATTCTATAGAATTATTTAACATAATTCAAATAATAAATTGAATTTCAATATGACCTATCACCCCCAAACTAATGGAAAATCTGAAAGGACCATTCATACACTGAAGCACATGATAAGGTATTTTAGATATAATTTAAAAGAGTATGGGATCAATATCTCCCATAAGTAGAGTTCCCATGAAATAATTTCTTCCACTCAAGAATTCAAATGGCCTAAGATGAGGCTCTATATGGTAAGTGATGTAGAACCCCAATATGATGGGAAGAAATTTTTAAACTAAATCTACTTGAGATAGATCATTTTCATGAAATGATATATAAGGTTCAAGACATTAAATAACACATTAATGTTGCTTAGATTTTATAAAAGAGTTGTACTAAAAATCATTGATGGTACTTGAATTTTGAATTTAGAGACAAAATTTTCCATTGAATATCGCCTTATAAGAGAGTTATGTGGTTTGTAAAAAAAGGAAATCTTAGCCTTAAGTATATTTTCCCCTTTGAGATCCTTGATCACATAAGATCTATGGACTATCGGTTATCACTCCGACCAAACATGGATCAAGTATATAATATGTTCCATGTATCTCTCATGAGGAAGTAAACACCATATCCCCACCATGTATTGAATCTAAAGGTGATACAACTAGAGTATGAACACTATTATAAGGAGAAACTATTGAAGATATTGTACCATATAGGTAGATTTTTATTTAATAAGACAACTCACCTCATTAAAGTGATTTGGAGGATTCATGAGTATAAAGAAACAACATGGGAACTAGAGGTGGAAATAAAAAAATCACCCTTATCTATTCTCAACAGACCATTTGAGTTGAAATTTTGGGGATAAAATTTTTAAGGGGGAATAATGTAAAATACTAAACATTTTTATATATTGAATTTTCCTTTTTAATAAATTATGTTAATCATATTTAGGAATATAATATAGGTTAAACACATTAAACACATAATGATTTATTTCCTTAAATTTTAACATTATATTTTCATAATAAATATTTCCATGATAATGAAAACTAGTACAATAGGATGATAAACACAAAGAAAATAAAAAAATTAGAACTAGAAAATTTGGGTGAAATTAATCTCCTAGAATAATTTCACTAGTGAATATCACTATAAAAAATATATAGATCATTAGTAATAAAATTGATTTTTTGAAATGAGAAATATATATCTTTGAGAGGAATTGAGGTTAATGAGAAATAAATGAATTAAGAGGTATTTATAGGAGATAATATGACCATTGGAATAGTAACTTGGCAATTAGGAATAATAATTTGACTGTTGGGAATCATAACGTTTCTATTGGAATAGAAAATTAACATAAAAATAGTAAAATTTCATATAAATAATATTAACCATTAAAAATTTAAGAAAATAAAACATTTTAATTCCATAAAATAAATATAAAGATTATAAATAAATAAAATTATAATCACTTTTTAATCAATTATATTTTAATATATTAGATAGAAATCATAATTTTTATGTAAATAATTAAAAGTGACTATGTTTTAAAATTTTTTTGATGGAATTAATTTCAATTTTAGAATCAAAATATTTAAATTTTTTAAGGGTTATTTTATGTAAATTTTCTAAAAAACATCATTTTTTATGTGAATTGTAAAAATATTATTTTTTATGAAATGGATATGTTTTAATTTCATTATTCAAGATGTAATAATAAAATAACCAATCCTATAATTTTATTATTAGATAAAAAAAATTTAATAAGTTAAATAATTCATTATATTTAAATTGAAAACCTAAAAGTATTTTCTAAAGTTTAAATTATCAAGTATTCCATTATTTTTTTCATTTTTTAGTTTCCTTTTTAATAAACTAATGAATTCAGATTCTAAATGGTTTTAATGTCTTAAAAAAACATTTTTAATCAAATATAATTCATAATTTCAAAAATATAAAATTATAAGTTTATCTTAGAAATTATATTCTATTTAATTTTTATCCTAAAAACACCTCTCACCTCAAGTATAAATAAACCCTCTCCTATCCATTAGAAAATCATTTATCTTACACATCTCAAAGCCGAACCACTAGAAAAATTACCTATATTAATACCCTTATAATAATTATGAATATTATGGAGTCACATAACACTAATATTTCAATAATTTAGGGGTTATAGAGATAGAAAAACATCAATAAAGAGGTAAGGTCATTTCATCTTTTTATTTAATTTTTATTTTCAAATTCCCAATCCTTACATTACTTTCTAATATAAAATTTATTAAAAAATTAAATAGTATTTAAGAATTATATGGATAATTTTAATATCATATAAAAATGTAATTTATAAGATAATAATATATTATACATCTCTCACCTACTCTTTTGACAATGTCTCGTTAACGGTCAATTAACCGCCCACGAGGAAATTACAGACTCTATAAATCACCACATTTATATATGGTTATAATAAATTTTTTATAATATATAAATATATAAATATATGTATATTTTATCTTATGGGGTTAATAATTTTAATTTATAATTATCAATAAAACAAAATCATGAAATCAAGAAAATATGATATATTTTATTGAAGATACAATATCAAAAACTTTCACCTTCAACAAATAAAATCCAATTATTATAATAAAAAAAAATTAAAAAATGGACATAATTTAATACTCATTTAATGTTTTAAAAAACATAATTTTATTATACGGGGATCAAAAATTTGATGAAATAAATCAGAATCTAAGGTAAGAAGATTCTTGAACCAAACACTTTTCTTTTGGTATATATCCTCTTTATTTTTATTTTCAGTATGTATTCTTCTCAAATACACTAAAAATTTCTTATCACTATCCTTTCCCTCTATTTTTTGGGGATATTCATGTTTCTACCTCATTAAGAATATTTATTGGCCTCATATAATAATTTTCCAAAATAAAATATTTCCCAAAACGTCTCATTAACTCCTCTTGAGTTTTATCTTCTTCACTCAATGGACATTGATATTTTATACCAAAATATGATTTCCATTATTTATTTAAGATACCCAAAAAAAATTCATTAAATTATTTTTTATGAATGATTTTGGAAACCTATTCCTTTACATGGGTTTATTTCTTGACTACGATTGTTATATATTTCTTTTCTATGTGGAATACATGATTGTGAGCATAATATGATGTAATGAGTTAACCAAGAATTATATATCCCTACAATTAATTGGGTAATGTGATATACGACATGATATTATGTGTATTATGTAGGAACATGATTATATTTTTTCACAATTATTATGTTATGATTTATGCACATATGTTATGTTGTAACATGATTTTAGATTTGTTTTCAACTATGTGTGATTTTTTACCATTATGTTATGATGTTTTATTATTATTCATATTCCACATTCCAAAAAAATTCAAATGATTAACTCATGTTTATTATTATTATTATCCTATTCTTATGATATAATGATGATGATGGTTAAGTTCACCCATTTAGTATTGATCTATATCTCTTATTTCATTCATGTTATTTGTCCCCATACTGAGATTTTAGCTCAACCCTTTCTTTGATATAAATCCTTAGGTGAATACTTGTACTAAGGATAACATGAGAGATTTTAGGATCACTATGATGAAGGATTTAA
Source organism: Viscum album (assembly GCA_963277665.1). Taxonomy (NCBI): domain Eukaryota; kingdom Viridiplantae; phylum Streptophyta; class Magnoliopsida; order Santalales; family Viscaceae; genus Viscum; species Viscum album. The sequence goes on along the minus strand of OY728120.1, from coordinate 1,526,049,653 downwards.
ATAATTTTAATGTTTTATTAGGTTTATGTTATGTATGATCCTAATTTTCCCAAGATAAGAAACCTTTAAATAATGGAATGTATAACTATAATGTTATTTGTCTTAGAAATGATGTAACAGTCAAGTAAAAAAAGTGGGTTGTTATAATAACTTTGACCATGGTTTCAAAAATTTAATTAAGCCAGTGATTTAAACCATTCATCATTAGATTCATATCTTAATAAGGATTTCATAAATATAACTTTTATTGGAATGATATTCATTACGGGTGTAAATAATTATAGAGAATATCGATTCACATAAACTTTTTTATAAATTTTATTTATAACTATAATTCATAAAATAAAAAATCATAGGTCATTATAAATCTATTAATAAAAGGAAAAATATATAATCAATGTCTTGTAAATTTATTTTTAGGGCCTTCAAATATTAGAGAGAATTTTTTAATTATTGAAATTATCTCTAAGAATAATTAAAATTTGTAACTCAGATTGATGTCATTTCAATTCCATTGTTTTTATCACTATTTAATATCCATAATACATATTTTTCTTATTAATATTTAAATAAAAAAAATATGATGAGAAATTAAATAATAGTTCATTTATAATTCAATAAAATAGGTTTCAAATCAAAGAAACATGCTTATTCATCATCAATTCTCATTATTAGATGAATTATAAAACATTAGTGGAAACCTCTATTTTGTGTAAAATTTTATAAACCTAGTATTAATAAAAATTATATAAAATATTATTATATAATTAAATTTCAAATCAATAATTTTATTTTTTTTAAAATATTTTATTTATTTAAAAACTCTCTCCACCATCACTAATAATATAATGTTGTCATAAAATTATCCTAATATCATTATAAAGGAAACTCACCATTCTATACTCAATAATGATGTCTATTTCTCAACTTAAAACTTTTTAAGGAAAAAATTATAGTTTTATACTTTTAAACAAAAGCTGTTATTTCCTTTCAAATTATCAAGGAAGTGCTCACTTCAAGAATAAAAAGTGATCACTTCAAATTAAAAAAAGAATCATTTATGACATCATTAAATCCAATAATGTGAACACTAAAGTAAAATTACCAGTATATAAAAGGATATTATCAGAATAAAACCATGTTATTACATGTTTCCTACCTTTAAAATTTTTTCCTTTCAAAGAAATCAATCCAGAACTAGCTTGATCATTATATAAATATCTTTCCAATCAGTGTTATTTTATAATGAAGCAACATTTAATTTATCTATAAAAAAATAAATAGATAGTAACCATGAAAAGTGTATTTTTGAAATCTATAATAATATTTTTCATAGCATATAACCACATATTTTTATTCTTACAAAATCATGGATCATTAGGAAATAGATAAAGAATAAAAATATGGAATAATCACACATTTCAAAAATCATAGTATTTATGAAGAAACTGATTTGATTTTATATCATCTTATAACTTCTTTAATAAATATTATTTATATTAATCAAAGACATTCTCATAACTAATCATCCTCATTTATGATGTTTCCTCGATCCCATACTAATGATAAAGGACATCAACACTACTTTATATTATTCCCTTATTCTTGATTATTCTTGGATTTAATTACCATCATAGAAAAAATTTATTAAATTATTCCCCTAATCACATATAGGGAACCATGTAGATACATTGAAATAATTAAGGATCCCAAAACCACCCAAAAATTAAAATTCTACACATATCAGTTCATAACATTCAAAATGTATCCATATAAAAGTGTGAGACTTTCTTAAAAATTTATCACATAGCTTCATCAAATTACCCAATTTTTTAAATAATGAGTATCAGTCTCTCTATCATCAAGAATAATGATTCAGATATTTCACCCAAAATAATCTATTTATGATGATTTCCTTTCATCAACACTTTTAAATAGATCACCAAAACTTAAAAACTAAAAAATTTAATGCATTTTTAGTAACTCAACCCCATAAAAACTCTACATGATAAGATTATCACCATATAATAACAATTCATCATTTTATTTGAGTAAACTAACCACTAATTTAAAATAAAAAATATTAAAATAGTGTTTTGACATCATATCTAGTTACTTTTAAATCATTGCATAAAACCCTTATCAAATCTCACATTTCATCATTTAAAAGAAAGATCCTCGATGAAATAACAGGTATTAAATCTCTTTGTAATAGAACCAAATTAATAGAGATTGATCATATAATGGGTATTTCACTCCATTTTACTGACATTAGAGAAAGTAAATGTCATTATATAATTCAATTACAAATGAATAAAATTAATAAAACAATCATGGATAGTCACATTGATTGTTTCATAACCTCCTCTTTAGCTCACATAATGATATTTCCATTTCATGGCTTATTATATAGTGACCAGAATTAATTAAAAATAATTATTAATAATGAACTGTAACAATTAAAATAATCATCATAGATAGTATATCTTACTATATGGGAAAATGGTGGGCCTCCATGGTTAAACCCTCTTCTTTTATTTTTTTCGTGAATTTTATGGATCACTATATTCCCTTTTCATTATCACCTAAGAGAGTTTTTCAATAATTTTCTTTCTATAATCACATTTTTTTTATATAATAAAATTTTCTATTAGGATTTCATATTAATTTTTCATATGAAACTCATTATTTTATTTTCCTTGTAAAACCCTCATGTTATTTGGATCACTTACTCACATGGGAATACTTATCATGACATGATGAGAAATAAATAGAATTATAATCAAACATTTTATAATAGAAATTATAATTAGGAAATAAAAAATTATATATGATTAGAAATGTAATTTATTTATTATATTTTATTATATTTAGTATACTTATTCTATTTTTCTTTGGATATAATATTTATAGAATTATTGAGAATTCTATAATGAAATCACCTAATCTAAGGTGTATTTGTTAAAACTAAATTTAGTAAAATGGATTAATCAAGGTTCTCCCAATTCAACCATTATCTCATCTATGGTAAATTTATTTTTCAATTGACCCTTAAATCCAATATGATTTTATTTACAACACAAACTAATTTTTCCTTCAAAATATAATAATTTTTTTACAAGTAATTCCATCAATTTCCTTAAATTTTTTAATCATATATTTTTATTTATAATATGGAACCTTTATAAATATTGATTATTTACCTATTTTTATAACATGAGATAAGAATATTACTTGATTGTTGAAATTCATTCTTCCCTTTGCAACCTTATCTTACAAATATTCAATCCTCATTCTATTTTCATTTATTATATAATTCCGCCCAAATATGGTCCTCATTTGATACTCTTCCTTAATATTGAGATCAACCATTTCTTCTATATTTTCTACCATCCCATATTTCAAGTAATCAACCACTTTTTAAACTATAATAATATTCTATTCTTATTATTTCTTATAAATATTTCAATAGTAAAAAACTTCATCAAGAATATTTATACACTTATTTTAGTTATCTAACTTATTTAAATATTCCTATAATTATTTTCTTAAAATCCAAAAATCCTTATTTATTAACATGTTATTCATTTATAATTTTAGAATTATATTTATAAAAGTTAGAAAATAAGGTATATTTCCAATAAATCTCAATATATTTTGACCTATCATACAATACTTCTATTTTTGAGAGAAAATTTATATTTTATTAACATTTATATCTTTGATTAGATATATTCATGAATTATATACATAATGTATCTTTATCCTCATCATCATATTCTTTAAATTTTATTAGATATTTGGAAATAATATTCCCAAATTCTCAATATTTAAAAGTTCAAATAGGAAATTTTTGTTTAAAATCGAAATTTCATCTATTGATTATCTACAAGAGAAATATATTCATTTATTCTCTTTTTAAATAGCAGTATCTTTCATTCAAATCTCATATCTTACAACTATTTTTTTAATATCAATTAATGGGAACATTTTAATGTATCTTTTATCTATCACTAATAAATTTTGATTTAAGTAGATAAGAATCCCCTTAAATATTCTATAAAAAATGTATAAATATTCAATTAACTTTCAAAGATTTTATATATCACCTTTGAATTTAATAACTTGATTAAAAAATTTATCAACAATTTTTGATTAATTCTTTTTTATCTTCCAATGTGTTATAAAATAAATAAATATTTATTTTTATTCCCTCCCATTTGGTGGTATCCTCATCCTTGTCACTTTTTTCATTATTAGTATAGCCCTATTCATTTCTTATGCTTCAATTACTACCTTACCCACCATGAATGGCCCTATCTCTAGTCAGACATGATATAAATTTGGTTGTCTAAGGTTGTGTCAGTGTAATATTGAAATGTTTGTTTCATTATGAGTTTTAGAATTTTTATAACTATCTTTATTATCCTTCTCTCACTTTTTTTCTATCCAATTATGTGTAACCCTATCCTAGTCAATCAAAGTGGTTAATGTGATGGATTACATCTGTTTTGGTGATTATGGTCATCTATGATTCCATTATCATCCTTTTTTATGGTTTTTTAGTCTAGTATGAATTTTATTCTTGGTGATACGGATTGATGATAAATATGAGGTTCATGGTGGTGTTGGTTTTGATTTAGTTTAGTGTTAGAGTTTTTTTTCAAGAAGGTTTTCTGATTATAGTTTCATAGTGGTAGTCTTTCTCATCAATTCTGGTTGGACGACATGTTTTTGGTGTGATTTTGATGTAGTGACTCTACTTTTTTTTTGTTTGGTTTTTTGGTTTGGTTTATAAATGGTTTTATAGAATTCATTTCATAAGGTATTATTCACTATGAAATGTTCAAATTCATAATAGTTTATTGATTTAGTATTCCCTGGTTATTTTTTGTCTCTTTTAGGATTATGGTGTTGTTTGTGGTGGTTCTTTTCTCAAATGGTTTGGATCTCTACAATGAATAATTCATTGTATAGAAGGGTCCATTAATACTGATTGGGGTTTTTTGGTCTGTTTTCTCTATATTATATATTATAATTGAGGTGTTGGTGAGTTCAAGGGCTCAAGGTGTGAAAGTGAGGATGGAATAACACTAGTGGCAAAATTACCAATGAGAAAGATAAAGATTGATCGTTTTATCTCTAATATAGTCTTGATGATGAATATGATGTTTTGAGACTCTATATTTGGAGAAGTTCATTTGTTCTATTTGTGGTGGTGGTCGATGGAATAAAGATTCTAGTTTTATAGTGTTATGGGTTATTTGGTGGCATTGGAACATGGGGAGTCATTGACCCCGATAAACATGTTAGAGTAAAGTCATATTGGGTATATTGGAAGCACTAATCATGAGACTGTAATGACCTGACCTCCCCAGTCCTTGAATGTGGTCATCTATCTCCATGGGTATCCTGTAATACATTAGTTTCCTTCTCAGTAAATCATAGGATATTACCTACTAGGGTCAAATATCAATCTAAGGAATATCCCCATGGGCCAACACATGTTCTTTTAGTGTGATTTGTCCTCACTCTCACACACCTTAGGAAATTTCCCTAGAGGTCACCCATCTTGACACTAATCTTGGCCATGATCACTCAATTTTAGAGTTATAATCAGGTAATTGTTGAGCAAGTGTTGTTTTCAATAATACATAATGTTGTATTTAAAGGGGGAGTATGTTGAGAACAATACTCTATCTCTTTATGACAATTTTGATGCCTCACAAATACCCTTAATTATTTTTTAATGATTTTATTTGTTAAGTATTTTGCAGGAATTTATTATTCATTATATTTTTATTTCTGGATGAAATATTTAAGTTATTGAATAATGAGAATTAATTTCTAAGGTATTCACATTTAACATGTTCTGGAAACACTGTTCATGCTCTACATATTCGGAATCTGCTTTAGCACGTTCTGGAAACACTGTTCTTACCCTACGTGGAGAAACGTAGCATAAGGATGAAATGCATCGTATATTTTATAAGAGAAAAATTATAGAAGAGGAACCATACGTTTTTGGAAAAGTTTGAAAAAGAATCCTATGTTAGGAAGGAACCCTACGTTTGGGATATTAGAAAAGTATGGAAGGAGAATCGTACGTAAGTATTAAACATTACATTTGTTTCTCAAACATAAGGTTCATCAACCTTACTTTTGTAAACAACCATACGTTCTTGGAAAAGTATGGATGAAGTAAAAGTATGGATCTTTTATCATACATTTGAAAGTTAAAGAGAAAAGTATGGATGATCAACCCTACGTTTATTATCAACCTTTCATTTGAAGAAAGTGACATGAAACTTAAGTTTGTGATCAACCATACATTTCCAACACTACATTGACAACCTTACGTTTAAAGGCTACGTCATCAACCTTATGTTTGGCATCAGATAATTTAAAATCGATATTTTTTTTATGCAATGATTAGCAAGCTAATTATTTGGCTGATTTCAAGCCAGATTTAAAGCCAATTTTAAAGTGCGTCTTTGACTGATTCAAAGCTGTTTTATTAATGGTTTAAGGGTCGAATTAAAAGGATATTTTTGTGCTAAGTCTTCAGGGAAGTTACAACTACTCTGTAAATTCAAATATTTGAATATCACGAGTAAAAATATGACTTTTGTGGATCTAAAATTTGCAGAAGAAGTGCTTATCATTGTTTTTATATATGAGTTTTTTTAATAGAATACAAGAGATCTTATGTGCTCTCTCTCGATCATTCTAAATAGAGGAATAAAAAAAGAGACTATCAAATTATAAAGTTCTACCGATTCAAGAGAACGACAATGTTCTGTTTGCTGAAGAAGAAGAAAAATCACGATAAAAGATTCATTCATTTTACCTCGAAGATCATTTGTGAATCTAATACTTTTGAAGTTTTGAGTTATATTTCTATATCTACTACAATTTGATCGACTCAGAACAACTCTTTTGTGAAGATCATTATTTCTGAAGGCGACGATCCATCTACTCTCAATTGCATGCTATTACAATTGTGAAGAACATCTGGAAAGTATTTTCAGAATACAGAAATCTTGTTTTTCTATTCTTGAGTGACCAAATTCTCATACTAAGCTATGTAGGTTCTGTGAGTGAACCAGAAGGCTTTTTTTCCTTAGATTGTAAAGGTGTCAATTGCCTATATTCAGTTGTTAAAAGGTCTGTTGAAATGAGGACCAGATAGTGAAAATCACCAAGCTCATGGACTAGAGCATTGGAGGAGTGGACTAGGGGCCTTCTGTTCCCCAAACCACTATACATCTTATGCCTCTGCTATTTAAATTTCCACTGCATCAATTCATCTGATTAAAGTTAAAGGTAAGAACACAATCTCGTAAAGATTTCTGAAAATACACAATTCACCCCCCTCTTGTGTATATTTGATATAATCTGATCCAACAATTGGTATCAGAGGTTGAGCTTTCTGATAAAGACTTAACAAGATGAAAGTGATTATATATAGAGAAAGATGACTGATACAAGAGAGAAAATGTCTATGGTCAGAGAACCATACTTCAATGGATAAAACTATGGATGTTGGAAGTCGCGAATGATTATCTATCTAAAAAATCCTAGATACATAGTATATTCTAAGATTCTGAATCCATATGAAATTCCAGAAAAACCTGAAACATGGAGTGCAGCTACTGAAGCAGATTATGATATGAACTCAAATGAAATGAATGCAATTATATGTGGTCTAGGACCTGATGAATTTAACAGAGTATCCCAGTTCCCGACAACATATGAAATGTGGAAAACTATTACTATTGCTTATGAAGGAACTAACAATATCAGGGAAATGAGATATGAAACTGCTAAACTTAAATTTGATACTTTCAGAATGATTTAAGGTGAAATTATTACTCAAATGAATGGAAGATTGAAAGATATTGTTAATAACATAACCGCTTTAGGAGATCCCATTAAACAAGCAGATCAAGCTTTAAAAGTACTGAGGGTACTGCCTACAAAATGGAATGGAATCTCTGCTGCAATCAGACAATCGACACTTGTCAAAGACTTAACCATAAGAGAAATGATTGGAATGCTAATTATGTATGAAGATAAGATGGAAGATGAATCAAATGAATATAAATTTCTTATCAAAAGAAATGACACTTCCTTGAAAGTATCATCACAGAGCAAAAACAGAAAGATGAAGAAAAGTGAAAAAGATAAATCATAAATTTCTAATTTATCAAATTTTGATGTGGAACTATCTAAGTTAGCCAAAAGATTCACTAAATTCTATAGAAAGAATAAGAGCATTAGAAAGTCATTTAAAAAGGATGACAAGGAAGTCAGATGTTATGAATGCAAGAAAATAGGTCATATCAGACCTGATTGTCCTCGGTTAAAAGATGACAAGAAAAATAAATTCTTCAAAAGAAATGATTATGAGCATAAGGACAAGAAAGCCATGAAAGCTACATTGAGTGTATCTAAAGACTCCAGTAGCACTTCTGAATCAGACTCAGAGAAGGAAGAAGTAAATCTAAAAGCCAACATGTGTTTTATGGTAGAAACAAATGAGGTACAATCTTACTACTCTTCTTACTCTAGTTCTGAATCTAGTAACTCTAATGAAAAACTTGCAGCCTACTACAATATGCTTGAAGAAAAATATGATTCTCTATTTAAGAAGAATAAGCCTTTAAAGAACATTCATAAGTTTGTTTCTGATTAAAGCGATACAATGCTGAAACAATATAAGGAGTTAACTGAAAATTTTGACTCAATTAACACTAACAATACATATTATGAATCAAAGATAAAATCACTGCAAACTGAAGTGGAAACTTATAAAAATGCAGCCCTTTTTTTACTAAAGGAGAAACTACTTTAAATGAAATTTTTGGGGAAAATGTCATTAAAAAGGAATGATTTGGAATTGGCAATAAAGTTAAAAAACCCAAGATGTACAAGAATTATTTTATTCCAGGTGCAAAAAGACTAGATTGCAATTACTGTGGAATAATTGGACATATTTCAAAAAACTATTTCCTAAGACAACCCCAAATAAGTGGTATTAATAAGGCCTTTATATCAAATGATTTATTTGACTCTTGTGAAATTAGAAAAACTAAGCAATTCTGGATTCCCAGATCTTTACTAGCTAACACCACTGGACCCAACAAAATATGGGTACCAAAGAAAATTGTGTAAATACCTTTACAGGGAGTAGGTCACAAAATAAAAAGGGACATATGGTATATGAACAGTGGATGCTCAAGGCATATGAGTGGAAACTCATCAAATTTCTCTACACTCACTCAAAAAGATGGTGGACTTGTCACTTTTGGTGAAAATGCCAAAGGGAAAATCATTGGTATTGGACCAGTTGGTGATCCAGAAGCTTTCTCAATCAACAAAGTACTTTATGTACAAGGATTGAAACACAATCTGATAAGTATCTCTCAACTATGTGATGATGGTTATGCTGTTGATTTTTCTAACAATTGTTGTTCTGTTTTCAAAAATAAATTACTTAAATTTAGAGCACCTAGAACTGACAATGTGTATACCCTGGATTTAAATTCCTTGTGTAAACAACAAGTAAACTGCTTAACTTCTAAAGTAAATGAATCTTGGATCTGGCATAGGAGACTTGGAAATTGTAATGTATATGTTTTACATAAATTATCTAAGAAACAATTATCTTCTGATTTGCCTAGTCTCAGATTTGAAAATGACATATTCTGTGATGCATTTCAATTTGGCAAGCAACACAAATCATCCTTCAAATCTGTTAACAAAATTGCTACATCTAAACCTCTAGAACCTATCCATATGGATTTTTTTTACCTTCAAGAGTAGAAAGCTTGGATGGTAAATTATATTTATATGTTTTAGTTGATGATTATTCTAGATTTACATGGATTTTCTTTTTAAAATTTAAAAACGAAGCTTTTACTTTATTTGAAAGTTTTTTCAAAGCTATTCAAAATGAAAAAGGTCTTAAAATAATTTCATTGAGAAGTGATCATGGTGGAGAATTTGAAAATCATAAATTTAATTCCTTCTGCTCAAATATGGGTATTAAACAAACCTTCTCTACACCAAGAACACCCCAACAAAATGTAGTTGTTGAGAGAAGAAATATGACTATTCAGGAAATGGATAGGACTATGCTAAATGAATACAGTCTTCCTACCTATTTTGGGCAGAAGTTATAAGCATAGCCTGCTATATAATGAATAGAGTTTTAATTAGACCAATTTTGAAAAAGACACCCTATGAAATTTGGAATAACAGATAACCTAAAGTAAATTATTTTAATGTTTTTGGATACAGATTTTACATCTTGAATACCAAGGACAATCTTGGTAAGTTCAATCCAAAATCTGATGAAGGCATTTTCTTAGGATATTCAACTACTTACAAATCTTATAGAGTCTATAATAAGAATTCAAGGATTGTTGAAGAATCAGTTCATGTGAAATTTGATGAATCTGATCCCTTTGAGAAAAGGATAGATCAAATGGATGAATCTAACTCTAATGATAACATGAGACTTAAGAACTTGAAAAATGATTTTGAAAAATATATAAAAGAAAATTAGTCCAGTTCATAAGAACATGATACTGAATAACCTATGAGTGTGTTGCCTAGATAAACTAGAACCCTAAGGAATCACCCTTTAGAGACTATAATAGGTGACTTAGACACAAGAATAAAAACTAGAAGAAATATAGGGAATCATGCAGAATTCTATGACTTTCTATCCCAATTAGATCCCAAGTCTATAGAATAAGCTTTAGATGATGAAAGCTGGATGATAGAAATGCAAGAAGAATTAAACCAGTTCAAAAGAAATGAAGTCTGGAAATTAGTTGAAAGACCACAAAACTATCCAATGATAGGAACCAAATGGGTCTTTAGAAACAAGCAAGATGATCAAGGAATAATAACTAGAAATAAAGCTAGACTTGTAACTAAAGGATATAATCAGGAAGAATGTATTGATTATGATGAGACCTTTGAACCTGTAGCAAGATTATAAGCCATTAGAATCATGTTAGCCTATGCATCTCGTATGAAATTTAAATTATTTCATATGGATGTTAAGTCTGCCTTTTTAAATGGTTATTTAATGGAGGAAATTTATGTTGAGAAACCTCCTGGTTTTGAAAATTCTCAAAAACAAGATTCTTTTTTTAAACTTACTAAAGATCTTTATGGACTTAAACAAGCACCTAGAGCTTGGTATGAAAGATTAAGCTCTTTTCTATTAAAAAATGATTTTATTGTTGGAATGGCAGATCCAACACTTTTTAAGAAAATTTTAAATTCTAATATTTTATTGGGTCAAATTTATGTTGATGGTGTAAGTTTTGGATCAACTAATAAATCCCTTTGTCATGAGTTTTCAAAATTAATGCAAAAAGAATTTGAATTGAGCATGATGGGAGAATTAAATTTCTTTTTAGGAATTCAAATTTATCAAAAAGATTTTGGAAATGTCTTGAATCAAAGAAAATACATTACTGATTTATTAAAGAAATTTGGACTTGAAAACAGAAAGACATATACAACTCCTATGTGTACTAATATAAAACTTGATTCGGATGAAACTGGAAAATCAGTTGACAATAAGTTATTGTTAGGTCCACAAGGCTGAATACCCTGAGAGGGTGGTGGGTGAATCGGGGTATGACTAATTTAAAATTAACACCCGTTCTGATCTTGTTTCACTGTTAATAAAAACACTCTTCTCTCTCTTTCTCGTTGCACAATATAAAAAGAAAGTAAAGCATGCACATGACACATCAATTTTTACTTGGTTCACCCTCACTTGGCTACATCCAATGAGAATACACCGGCAGTGTGCCGATGTACCAAATCCACTAAAAGCACACTGCTATTTACAAGGTTCAGGATAGATCACTTCTATTCCCAAGCCCACTGCCTTTACCATGTTTAGGGTCAGCTCACTGCTTTCCCAAGGGTCACTCCCTGTCTCTCTCTTTCTCTCTGTCTCACTGCCAGTGGAGAGGAACACCTTATTCCTCTTCCTTTTCTCACTACTCTAGAAAGGATCCACTCAAATTTTATAGACTTGTAGGTCTCTTCATTATCTCTAATGAATGCATCCTCCATTGTATGTAGATGCTCTACTGAAGTCCAACTTTCACCCATAGATGAATCTCACTTTGCACCAAAGGTATCGGGAAATATTCCAGCTTCCACACAGCTCTGAATCACTGTCGGGAATCAACCTTACTTGGCACCCTTCTCTAAGCCAGCGTGCAAGTCTCAGCGTGCAAATCAAAATTGGCGTGCAAGTCCACCTCAACCACTTGTGCGACACAGGGTTCTGCTACTCCAAACCTGCGTGACGCACAACCTTTTACACCCAATCCAATTTTAGCATGCAACCAACAACTTTCATGCTTCTTCAAATCTAGCGTGAAAGTCTCCCTCAACCACATGCGTGATGCCTTCTTCTTCTACTCAAAACTTGCACGACTCACTTCCTTACTCGCCCAAACCACCTTAGGTGCGCAACTATCACCCGGCGCGCAACTTATACTTGCGCGACCACACACCACTAGTGCGACCACCACACCTGCGCGATGGGAGCTCTAATTTTTCTAATTGTTGAACTCTTCACTAAATGAGGAGGCTTCGACCTGTATTTATAGGCATTTTGACACCCGATGTGATGGCGTGAAAGTCTCCTCTCGGCACGCAATTTTCGGTGCGCAAGTCTCCTGCCGCGCAAATCACTTGTGCTACTAACTCCAAAACTTGCGCGACCCTTATCCATTTGCCATTTTTGATTATTTGATCTTGAAAAACATATGGCACACAATTTTACTCTCCTTCAAGTACATGGAGCTCAAGTCCCTTTTCCAAAAACCACTTTTATCCTTTTGTCGATTTTCAGGCCCAAAAATTTGGCAAACACTGGAAAACGGCGGCACCTTGTATATGCTCTTTTCGTACTTCCTCCAGATCATCCATTCCTTTATTGATGTTCTTGAAACAAACATGGATCGTTAGACACATCCCTTGAACTCAACATGCCACCATGAAATTCCCTTTTTCAACAAATTTGTATGTCACAGTTTGATTTGTCAATAATCACAACACATATGTCCCTTTGTCAACAAACACAGTCACCTAAAAAAAGATTCAATGATGCCTTGAGGGATTTTTTTCCAATAGTTATATAGAGGTATGATTGGTAGTTTATCATATCTTACTACTAGCAGGCCAGATATAATGTATTCAGCATGTCTTTGTGAAATATTTCAATCAAATCCTAAAGAATCCCATTTGACTGCTGTTAAAAGAATTTTTAGATATTTAAAAGGAATTATTTTTCAATCTCTTATTTATCCCAAAAATTCTGATTTTAATTTAATTTCATATTCAGATGCAGAATTTGGGATTTTTAGATTAGATAAGAAAATCACTTCAAGAACATGTCACTTTTTAGGGAAATCCTTAGTGTCATGGTCAAGTAAGAAACAACATTCAGTTGACCTGTCAATAGCTAAGGCAGAATATGTTTCTGCTAGAAGTTGTTATGCACAAGTGTTGTGGATGAAAAACACTCTTATGGACTATGGACTAAATTTTAATAATACGCCTATTTTATGTGATAATACTAGTGAAAAAAATATTTTAAAAAATCCAATTAATCATTCTAGGACTAAGCATATTGATATCAGACATCATTTTCTAAGAGATCATGTTCTTGAAAAGGATATATCTTTGGAATTTGTAAGTAATTAAATTCAATTAGATGATATTTTTACTAAACCACTTCCCATTGCAAGGTTTGATTTTATTCAGGGGGAGCTAGGTTTTTTATTTTACTGTGATGTTTCTTTATATTAATACTGTTTAAAATAATTTGGTTATTTGTTTTTCAAATAGAATAAGTTTCTTTTAACCATGTAATAATATTTAATTTATATTTAAAATCTATGTAATTATTAATGAAAACATGGGAATCAAGGCTGTTAGAAACCCTTTCGAATTCTAAACTGTTTAATTTCTACCAAAACCTTTCGAACATGCGAAACCACACCACTGGTCATCAAACCCTAATTTTCAAATCTCTGAAACCCTAAACCTTTAGAAATTCTTGCAGAAATGGAAAATACTAAGAGAGTTGATGAGGCTGAGACCAGAAATGCCAAGAAACAGTGCTCCGAATAAAGGAAAATATTACAGGGAAAGGTGATTGATCTTGAATGGCTATTTCAGATGAAACTCCTGTTAAAACAAGCACTTTCGTTTCAGAATCTCAAACAGACTTTAAACAGTGAGAATACATAATTTTTGTATGAGGTAGAACATCTATATTTCTTGAAGTCTGTACAGTTTATTCTGGGAGACAATGAGGACACAATGTTGGCTAAGATAGAGGGTTGTGATTTTTCGATCTCTTCAGTTGAAATTGGTCAGATTTTGAACTGCCCTCATGAGGGAGTCTTTCATTTTCATTTGAAAAATATAGGAGATTCGGTGCATAAATCTGAGGACATTATGTCTTTTGTTTTTTTTATACTTCTTTAAAGAATATGTTTATTAAGGATCTGGAGCCAGATCAGAAAATCCTTGTGAAATTTGTGCAAACAGGGATTGCACCAAGAATGTCATAGATGGAAAAGATATTGTATCCTGACATGTATATAATTTATCTTCTGATCAATGATATAAAATTAAATTTTTCTAGGTACATGGTAAGTTACCTGTGTTACTGCTGTCATAGTAAAGACAGAATGAACTTATACCCTTTTGGTAGATTCATTTCCAAATTGTTGTTCAAAAAGGATATGGTGAGACTGGTGGATGCCAGAGTAAGATGTCATCACAGTAATGATTTCAATGTTGGAGCTTTAAGAAAAATTGGCTATTTCTGGAGCACTATAAAATGAAAACTTTTTCCAATAGGAGCTGAGGAAGAAACAGAGAGTGCTCGAGTTCAATATGCTCAGTCCAAAGAGGGATAGGCTGAATCCCGAGTAAGCACTACTACATGGAGAATCAGATTTGAAATGGAAGATATTGAGGAATAAAGAAGTCAGGAGGGACTTCAGACTCAGATAAAAATAACTATTAATAAGGAACTTGCTTCCCCTGTACTAACAACAAAAGATTTACTCTCTAACAGTTTTGTAAGAGAATATGCTACTGAAAAACCAATGGAAACTATTTTTGAGAGGTCAGAATTAGTGGAAGGACCTCAGATTTAATCTAAAATTCAAGAAGCAACTGAAATAGAGACTCAGTAACAAGTTGTAACTGATGTTGAAGTTACACTTCAACAGGAAAAGGAGGCAGAGCCTGGTGAGGAAGTGGCCAGACCTCAGAAAACTCCAGAAGATATTATCTTAGAAAATCCATTGGAAGAAAAAGTTGGTGATGTTTTTGATGATCATATTTATGAAGCTAAAACTGAAGTACTTCATGAGTATTTTTCTATGTAAGAGTCTGTAAAAGACTCTGAGGAAAAACCTGTGGATCAACCAGCTCATGAAAAGGAAAAAAGAAAAATATGATGCAGATTCACTACCTTTAGTACTACTTCATCACACTGGAACTGAGAATGAGAATCAAGCAAAGGGTGCCTCTGCTTTAGGGAATAAGGAAGTTGAAGAGTTGTACATAAAGTTTTCTCAATTGGAATATAAAAATATTACTCTGAGGAGAGCCTTAGAAACAGAGCAGTTGAAATATCAGAAACTTAAGGATGGTATAGTTTCCAGGCAAGAATTTGAAATTTTTAAGAAGGATATGCTGATTTTTTTTGCAAAATTAAAGTATGAAATGGTTATGAAATAAAATTTCTTAGATCTCAAATTATTTATAGAGACACAATTTGCATCTGTTGGAACTAGTGTTGCTAGTGGATTAGGTACTTCACCTGAATTACTTAGAAAGTTTCAAGCTATCATAGCTGCCATGAGCAATATGAGTGACAGATTGCATGATCTTCAATGCAACAGTGCTCCTTTATCAGTCTTGTTAGACAATCAGAAATTCTTGGTTGATCAGTTGACATCCTGAGAACCATGTCTTAGACTTGTGTTGACTCAATTCACAGAGAAGTTGTCTTTGTTTATCGAGAAGGAAGAAAGACTACATGAGTTGTTCAGAGTCAATATCATAGAAGATATTCATATGACTCAAGAGACAAGGGATCTTATTATTAATCTTGGTGATGGAATGATGCGAAGACTCAGGGAGCAGTTGGTAGAAATCAAGTCTGCAGTTCAGAGGAGATAAACCCTATCTGAACCCTGACCAAACCTTGATTCCTATATTTTTCATATTTTTACTTTTTATGAAAATCTGTTACATTACATTATATTTATTTAGTTTTACTATCTTTATTTCGATTTTCCAGTAATCCAGATTTAATTATTGACAAACAGCTAATTATATCATTTACTTATATTTAGTGCTACATTAATTTGTGTTAAATTCCATAATTTTTCATTCTTTTTTATATCACAAAAAGGGGGAGAAATTTGGATAAACACAACATTTTATTGTTGTTTCATTTTATTGGGGGACAAATTAAAATGGATAAATTAAAGGGAGAAATTGAGTTAAATCTAATATTGCATTTATCTTTTTAACATTCAAAACTATATATAATTAATTAATTTTTGTGTAAGTTAATTTCATTAATTATTTTATGGCTTTTGTGATCATCAAAAAGGGGGAGATTGTTGAGCAAGTGTTGTTTTCAACATTACATAATGTTGTATTTAAAGGGGGAGTATGTTGAGAATAATACTCTATCTCTTTATGACAATTTTGATGCCTCACAAATACCCTTAATTATTTTCTAATGATTTTATTTGTTAAGTATTTTTCAGGAATTTATTATTCATTATATTTTAATTTCTAGATGAAATATTTAAGTTCTTGAATAAAGAGAATTAATTTCTAAGGTATTCGCATTTAACATGTTCTGGAAACACTGTTCATGATCTACATATTCGGAATCTGCTTTAGCGCGTTCTAGAAACACTTTTTATACCCTGCGTGGAGAAACATAGTATAAGGATGAAATGCGGTGTATATTTTATAAGAGAAAAAGTATGGAAGAGGAACTATACATTATCGACAAAGTTTTAAAAAGAACCCTATGTTAGGAAGGAACCCTACATTTGGGATATTATAAAAGTATAGAAGGAGAATCATACGTAAGTGTTAAATGTTACGTTTGTTTCTCAAAAGTATGGTTCATCAACCTTACTTTTGAAAAAAAACCATACGTTCTTGGAAAATTATGGATCAAGTAAAAGTATGGATCTTTTAGCATATGTTTGAAAGTTAAAGAGAAAAGTATGGATAACCAACCCTACGTTTATGATCAACCTTACGTTTGAAGAAAGTGACATGAACCTTACGTTTTTTATCAACCATACGTTTCCAACCCTATATTGACAACCTTACATTTGAAGGCTACGTCATCAACCTTACGTTTGGCATCATAGAATTTAAAATTGATATTTTTTATGCAATGATCAGCAAGCTGATTATTAGGCTGATTTCAAGCCGGATTTAAAGCCGATTTTAAAGTGCGTCGTTGACTGATTCAAAGCTGTTTTATTAATGGTTTAAGGATTGAATTAAAAGGAGATTTTTGTGATGAGTCTTCAGGGAAGTTACGACTACTCTGTAAATTCAAATATTTGAATATTGCGAGTAAAAAATGGGACTTTTGTGGATCTAAAATTTTTAGAAGAAGTGCTTATCATTGTTTTTATATATGAGTTTATTTTAACAGAAGAAAAGAGATATTATGTGATCTCTCTCAATCATTCTAAATAGAGGAAGAAAAAAAGAGACTATCAAATCATGCATTTCTACTGATTTAAGAGAACAACAAAGTTCTGTTTGCTGAATAAGAAGAAAAATCATGATAGAAGATTCATTCATTTTACCTCGAAGATCATTTTTGAATCTGATACTACTGAATTTGTGAGTTATATTTCTATATCTACTGCAATGGGATATACTCAGAACGACTATTTTGTGAAGATAATTATTTCTGAAGGTGAAAATCCATCTGCTATCAATTGCATGTTGTTGCAATTGTGAAGAACATCTGGAAAGTATTTTCAGAATACAGAAATCTTGATTTTCTATTCTTGAGTGACTGGATTCTCGTACAAATATTTTAAGGTTCTGTGAGTGAACTGGAAGGCTTGGTTTTTCCTTAGATTGTAAAGGTGTCAACTGCCTGTAATCAGTTGTTGAAAGGTCTGTTGAAACGAGGAACAGATAGTGAACATCCCCAAGATCGTGGACTAGAGCGTTGGTGGAGTGGACTAGGGGCCTTCTGTTCCCTAAACCACAATGCATCTTGTGTCTCTGCTATTTAAATTTCTGCTACATCAATTCATCTGATTAAAGTTAAAGGGAAGAACACAATCTTGCAAAGATTTATGAAAATACACAATTCACTCCCCTCTTGTGTATATTTGATATAATCTGATCCAACAGTAATATCCTAAAAATAAAGGTTAAACTTTTTGAAATGGGTAGTAACATTTAGTATTTTTAAGTCTCACTTTTTCCAGGGGTGTTTCACTCACCCCCTTTAAAGAGTAAATCCTTTATTCTGGACCTCACACCTTAAAACCAGGTAGTTCCACTAAACTCTTGGATGAGTATTGCATCTAATACCATTTTTCATAACTCAACCACTTTGGGTTATAAACCCTATCATCTGAACCCATGGGCCTCTGGTAATATCTTGGTTTTCTTCCCAACACACCACAAACTATTATCCACTAGGGTCACTTATCCAACAAATTATTATCCCCATAAGAAAAAAACATGTTCTTTTATTGTCCTTTTTCCTCACTCTCACAAACCCAAGGAAACTTCCCCGAAGGTTACCATTCCTAAAACTACTATAGGAAAAGATCACTTAATTTTGGAGATCTAATTAGGTAGGAACATAAAAATAAAGTATACCTTATTGAAATGGGTAATAACATTTAGTATTTTTAAGTGTCACTTTTACAAGGGTGTTAACATATCAACCTAGCTCACTCTATGAATATTAACTAGTTCACCATGTGACCTCAGGTGTACTACCCTAATTTCAAGAGGGTTATGATTAGCAATGGGGGTCTAAGGAGATATTGTGGGGAGGGTATACACTCTATATTAGAGTAAATAATAATAATAAAATAAAAAACCAAACATCCTACACATATATCACATTAGAGTATATAAAAATGTTAAATAAAATAAAAATGTTATACAAAAATAAATAGTTGACATATGAAATACAAAACACATTTCCCACTAGGTCATCCACTTGTACCAACCAGAATAAAAAGAAATAACAATGTTGGCATCATGAATTCTCCAATCCATATCACACCCCATGATTCCAACACTATCCAAGCTATCCAGCTTAACATCCAACATCTATTCCATGGAACACAACCCAACTTCTACCTACAATAACCATGTGAGAGTTTCTTGGGTATCTATATGAAATGGTAACCTAATAAGGGTGTGAATAAATAAATCAATAGGGATCCACCAACATGGTATCGTAATAATTGGTGTATACTGTGATATATTCATGTGACATGCTTAGATAAATAAATAACGTAATTGAGGAAATGAAAATAAAAACTCCCTAATTCATCCTAATGATATATTTTCTATAAGAACATCACAATGACCATGAAAACGTAGTAACTTATGTCGATCCTTGGATTTTAAGCCTTCTTTAACCAAACCTACTTCATCTAGTGTTGGGGTGTATCTGAGATTTTTGCAATGACCATGCCTAAAAACATGGAACTCTGGTCAATCCCCAGACAATACTAGGTAATCTCATAGAGAATAGGCATATCAAGGGTAATATATCCATCCTCGCGACACAAAGTCTTAGAAAATTTAGGGTAATATAACCATACTCATGGCATAGAACAACCATCTCAGGTGAACAACATTCAAGGGTAAATACACATCCCCAAATCATCTAGTGATAATAAGACTATGAGGGTAATAGACCCATACCCATGAAAAACTAGATTATCCCATTGGGGGTAATATACCCAAACCTATGGCATAGTCAAAAACCATGTGTAATATATACATCCCCATGCCATATATAGTCAGGAACCTAAGGTAATATACCCATATCTATGGAATAGTTTGGTACCAAGGGTAATATACTCATCCCCAGACCATACACAGCCAGACACCAGGGGTAATATACCCATCCTTTGGCTAAGCACCATTACCAACAAAATAGAATACCTTATGAGGGAAACCATCATCCCAAGTCATCAAACATGAGAAACTAAGAAGAAAATTATGGGGTTTGGACACATGCCTGACCTACCTCAGTCACCATAGCCTTCATGGATCCTAGGACTAGGGATCTAAGGTGGAACACACAGTCATATTTTTCTATAACCATACATCTCAACATAGGTCTAGTTATTCATTGGGACACCTATTGGGATCCCTCTGGTCAATCTAAATGGAGTCCCTCCGTGATGGGGTTCTGTCGCATGCCTAACCTACCTCATCCACCATTGACTTATCAACTAATAATATGACTAGGGTTATAATTTAACACACACATTAATCTTTTCCCATAGCCATACATATCAACACATGGTTATTCAGTCAACGGGGCACCCACTGGGATCCCTCTAATCAATCTAAATGGGTCCCTCCATTTGGATTCCTTAGTATCAAACTCAGACTCTTAGGTTTACACCCATCACTTAGGAAGTTACACATCACGACAGTTTCAACACACACACAAACTCCTAGACTCAAAGGTTAAGCTACACAACCCCATCCTAGGGGTGGCATATAGCCCATACCAGTTTCAATGCCCCACTCAATTGGTCCACTCCTCTAACTTGATCCCAATCCAGTCTATGATCATCCACGTAGGCTAATCCACCATTGATGGAAAAGGTACAATCGCTACAAACCAATACTATGATAAACTTTTATTTAAGGCATACCTAAGGTCTCGTAAGGATGTAACAAAAGTTAAAATCCCTTCATCATGGGATAATAGTTCTCATTTGGTCCATTCTCACCACTTAACATGTTTGTATGCCTCTCAGTATTTCAGTATTCATGGACTCGGCCATTGGCAACCAAGGAAACATGTAACACCCCAATATTCCATTGTACATTTCCCTTTGAATAATTCAATAGCTTGTGTTGTACACAACTTCGAGATTTTAACACACCCCGACTAATCAAACTAGCCATTATGAATATTAATACCCACTTTTTGAAATTTTATAAATTTTATTTTTCAAAATGGACTTCACTTTTGGATTTTTAATATAAAAATTATCTTAGGGAAAATTTTTGGTACTTTTCTGAAAACTTTCAATTTTTGATGAATAGTGAAAATACTAAATTTTAATTAAAAAAAACTTTTTTAATCGAAATAATTTATAGTGTTAAATTATAGATTTGAGTGGTTTTAAAGTATCATTATATTATATTTTTATCATTTAATATAATTTATGTCATTGTTTATAATTTCACATTTAAACTGGACATAAACAAGTGTCAATCTTTTGATAGTTATTATTTCTTAAAAACGCGTTTTTGGTTTTGACAACGGGAATTAATTTTAAATTAATTTCTTCCAATTATGTCTTTTGAATTTTGAAAAATGTATTCAATATTTGGAATAATGAGGTCCAAATTGTGGAAATATATAACTTTTATTTTTAGATATTATGAATATTTACTTCAGTAAATATTTTATTTACCATGGTTAAAGGAAAAATCTGGTAAATAAGGGTAAAAAAATATTATTATAATAATATTAAATTACCCTAAAATGTGTCCAATTCCAATTGGCTGATACATTTCAGACCATGGGCATCCTTGGGTCTATTTCAGGACCCCATGGATCCACCTAAGAGTGATAATGACACTTTATATTAATTAATTTAAAATAAAGAAAAAATGACATAAACATATATCTTTTAGTAAAATAATTTTTACAAGAGGTTATATAAGTAATATTTTCAACTATAATTATTAATTTTAAAGATAAAAATATTTACTACATCATGTTTTTTTTTTATATTTTTTAGACATCAAATAAATTAAATTATTTATGACACAATAATGATGCAGTGTTTACCCCATTAAAGAATGATTTAAATAAATGAGATTATAAAAATTAAAACAATATCCAAAACCTGTCCAATTCTTTTTGGATGATTTTATTTCGAACATGAGTCATATTATCTTCGAAGTTAATGAGTTTTGGACCTTTAGAAACCAAAAATCATTATATAATAAAATAATATTTTCAAACATTCCTAAAGAGCCCCTCCTCCCCCTTATAAAAATCCCTCATCTCTAACCCATTTCTCACACCTCTCAAGCCCCTTGTCTCATCAAACCTCTGCCAAATTAAGCTCCCTACATCTCTATATTCCTCTTATAATCCTTACCTTAGATATAAGGCACTTCAAGGAAGCCTTTTGGTTCAAACCAAAGGGATTTACCCGATTTAAAGGTAACATCTCCTCTTAAGTTATTTCCTTTTATTTTACTTCTCCAACCCCCTAAAATCTATTTATTCATTTCTTTCATAACAACACCAGTATCCTAAATATAATAGGTTTTTTTATGAGAAGTATTTTAACTACACTTACACACACCTCCATCTAATGGGTATAGAATATAATGTTTCTGTGGACGATGAACTACTGCCTCACGAAACGATGATTATTCAATCCTCAACTTCCTTATGGTGGCCATTATGATGTAACTATAATTATATATAATATTTATGATATTTATTTAATCTATAATCTTATGTTATTCTCTTTTATAGCATACCTTTATTCTTTTCATGTTTTATATATATGATAATTTCATTTGAGGAAGTGTGGACTACCGCCCCCTCAAAGTGATATGACTCATTCGTACCATACATGGAACGTAAAAAGGATGGTGTTAATGAAATTATGTAACATATATAAAATATTATATTATACTAGAATAATAATATACCTATTTATAATTTGGTCTTATTTCCTTTTTAAATAAAAAAATGATATGGAAGTAGCGTTCGTGTGTACGTACGGATTACCGTCTCCATGAACGCGATGAGATTCATTCCCTATCATAACCATTCAAGAATAATTTTTATTTGATTATTAAAAATAATATTTAAGAACATTATATAATTCTATATATGAATAAAATACATCCTATCCATAAAAAACATGACTTACGTAACAAAACATATAATGGAAAACGAATCAGTTAACACCCAAAACAATGATACTACTAAAATATTATTAACAAAGAAATATTATAAGATAATATATAATATCATATTTATGTATGTGGTTCTTATATAATTTAATAAAAATTATTTAACTATTATACAGAAGGTTAACATACCCTCGAACAAGGAAAAGCACAAGATAAGGGTTAATTTCACAATCTCTTTTTTATCTGAGGTTGTTTTTATGTAAGTGTCTACTGGGACCTCTTTATCATCCACATCCATGTTTCTTAAAAATGTTTTTCAAAACATTTTTACTAATTACTAAAATATGGGTTAAAGTCATTTATACCCTTGTTTTACTTTTTATAAAATGGTTTGAAATGAATCTTTCGGTCATTTTCCAAATAAGGTACTTTATGATCTTTTTGAAAAATTAAGGTAAGAATATTTTTTTAACTTATATGTAGGGTGCAGTTATTCTCCACCATTATAAAACCTTTGAAGCTTCCCTTACAAGATTATAAGAATATTTAAAAAATAAATGTTTTCTTTTACAATTACATGAATTTTAAATGATTTCAATAGTTTTGATTTCATGTATGTCAACATCCTTTAATGGATTTTATACTTGTTTGAAGTTGATTTATTATGAAACAAATCTTCCATATTGTATTGAAGGTTTTGTGACATGTTTGATTTTGGATGTGCTATTTTTATACCATTCATGGTTTATGGTTAATATAGTAACATTTCGTATATGAATATTCATGTTATGTTTCAACCTTTTCATATGAGGAATGTATTGGACTTAGTAAGTGATGGGTGGAGCTCGCTATAGATCCTTGATGAATCAGTAGGAATCATGAGAAAAACTAGTGTCTTGGTATAAGGCCTTGACAAAATATTATTTGTAGTCATGGCACGAGGCCTTGACTATGTGGTAAAGATGTTTGACATTATGCATTCCATCATTATGAAATTAGCTATTGATATTACATGTGATTATTAGAATAGTAGAATATCTATGTGAATAAGTAAATGGAATTATTTGATTTATCTTTTCCATATTATGCTAAATTTTAAGTTTAAAAGGATTTAGTTTTAGTTTTATACATTTCCTTAAATGTTTATGCTTATTTATGATGTTTTTGCTATATTGTTATCCTTACTGAGCATCTGAGCTCACCCCTTTCTATGTTTTATTTTTACAAGGATATGAAGAAGTATTTTATGGTTGACCTACAAGGATATGCTAAGGGATATAAGTGTTTTTCAAAGAGGATAAAATGTTTTTGTTGTTTTTATCTCATGATGTACTGTAAAACTTATGTATGTATCTAGTACTTCAAAGGCTACCAAACTAATTGGTATTTCAGGACATGATTCATTGTATCATGACAATGTTATGTAATAATTCACCGACTCTGGGTAACTAGGGTCGGGGTGTTACAGTTGGAATCAGAGGAAGTTTAGTACAAACCTTGGAAATTATATTTAGATAAACTCTGATTAAAGCACATTACCATGAGATAAACTTTGAGGATTAATATAGAAGAACTTCCTAGAATTTTGGTAATGTATAGATTTTGTGTATTCTCTAAGCAATACATTCATGTCTAGATATGATCAAGTTGAGGCAGCTCTGCCACAGATGTACCTAAGACTGAAAACTTCGACAAAGAGTTTCGGGCTTGACCCAGGGTATCCTGGTACACGACAATGGGCCGTGCTGCACTCTTGGTTATGACAATCCTAGGGGATATTCTTAGGATAATTCACATTTTCTTTACAAAACATTATGAAGGATTTATGATTACATACCTCCTCAAAGAATTTTTTTTTATTATTATGGATTATATCCATAAACTGTTCAATTTATGTTAAGTGTTTTACAAGTTTAGAATTATGTATTGTGATTCATAAACTAATCTAGTGTATGTCATTGTTTAGAAATGGCGCCTAGTGGAAGGAATGGGAACTATATCAACACAAATAATCTGTGTAGGGATTTCCCTCCTACTTAAGATAATTATAGTTGAGCTAGTGATTCAACTGGTGATGATCAGCTTATCACCTTACTGGGACAACTCACTCAGGTTATGAATAATAACATTACCCGTATAGAGAACCCTGATTCACAATACGGAGGATAAATATTAGACTGATTTATGAGGAAAAAACCACCAACATTCAATGGGAATAAAAATCCATTTATAGCTGAGAAATGGATAAGTTCCTTAGAGAAAAATATTCATGCTTTGGGGAGTAGCAAAAGGGAAAAAGTTTTCATGACAGTTTATCGACTAATGGGAGGTGCAGATCAATGGTGGTCATTAATTAAAACACAAAGGAAGATGAATAAGTATCAAATATGGAATTTGGGGATTTTAAAGATATTTTCTTATAAAAATACTTTCCTCTTGACCCTAGAGCAGATATGGAAAGACAATTTTTGAGTCTGAGGAAAAAAGAGGATGAGAATGTTTCAATGTATGAGGCTAACTTTACAAGGTTAGCAAGGAATGCCGCATATTATATACATAACCCAAGGAGTAAAATTGATCGATTATTTGATGGGTTAAAACCATTTCTCCATCGATCATTAGTCTCTCAATCCTTCTCATCATACGAAGATATTGTCTCATGTGCTATCAAGACAAAAAAGGAATTCTCTAAGTCTTGCGACTTTAAAGCAAAGCAAGAGAATAAGAGATCTGCTGAACACTCTAGAAATGGAAATAAGGGGAAGAAGGGAAAAGTTGAATATCCATCATGTGGTAAATGTGGGAATAAACACCCAATTACTTTCCTGAAGGGAATGGGAGTCTGTTACAAGTGTGGTGAAAAAGGCCACTAAGCTCATGATTTCAAGGGAAAGAAAGAGGTTTTCAATGTTGAATTTTACAATTGTAAAGAAATGGGGCATTATAAAAATGAATTTCCTAAGCGCCAAGGAAACTTACCTCATAAAATTACAAGGGAGAAAGGTCAAGCTTATTTGATCACTACTACTGAGTCTGAAGCTCCAAAATACGTGGTGGTAGGTAATTTAATGGTTTCCTCAAGTTTAGAAAATGCTTTATTTGATTCGGGATCATCACATTATTTCATATCATCCCAGTTTTCTAAGAAAATTAGATATTTCCAATTTGATTTAATAAAGGAGTTTTCAGTCATAAATCCTAAGGGAAGTATCATTGCAATAATGTTTTGTGAATTAGCCCCCTTAGGGTATATAAATGTTATTTATTCACTAATATCATCGTCAAACCCATGATTGAATTTGATATAATCCTCTGTATGGATTGGATTTTAGACTATGATGAGAAAATTTATTGTAAGAATAAGGAGGTTATAATTTTTGATGATGATAAAGAATACCTTATCTTTAGAGTAGAAACATCACCATCTGATTCTTATCTAGATCCACCCCCTATAGATCTACTAAATTCAATTATTGGGGAGGAAGAGAGTGAAATAACTATGGGTGAGGAAAGGAATTTTCAAATAGAGGATGTACCTATTGTACAAGAATATGTCGATTTATTTCCAAAGGATTTACCTGAACATCCTCTAGAATGAGAAATTGAGTTTTCCATTGATTTAATTCCTAGTTCAAGGCCCATATCGAAGACCCCTTATAGAATGCACTCTTTGGAATTAGTAGAGATAAAGAAACAACTAGAGGATTTGAGTAATAAAGGATTTATTCACCCCTAGTGTTTCTCCATGGGGAGCCGCTGTTCTTTTTATTAAGAATAAAGATCGATCTATGAGGTTGTGCATTGAATATAGGGAGATCAATGCTATAACAATAAAGAACAAGTATCCCTTTCCTCACATTGATGATTTATTTGATCAAATTAATGGAGCCTAATATTTTTCAAATATTGTTCTTCGATCTGGATATCATCAGTTGTGTGTGAAGAAGGAAGACATTACAAATATAGAATTTCAAACCATGTACGGGCATTATGAGTTTATAGTAATGCCTTTTGGACTAACTAATTAACCCTCTATCTTCATGGATCTAATTAAAAGGGTTTTCAAGGAATATCTTCATGACTTTGTAGTGGTATTTATTGATGATATCTTGGTATACTCCAAAAGATAATAAGATCATGAAAATCACTTATGCACTATTCTAAATACTCTTATATGAAATGAATAATATGGGAAGTTCAACAAGTGTGAATTCTGGGTTCAAGAGATTTTATTTCTTAGCCATATTGTCTCTAAGGATAGAATCTCTATTGATCCTTCAAAGACCAAGGTAATCCAAGAATGGCCAGCACCGAAAAGTATAACTGAGGTACACAGTTTTATTGGTTTAGCAAGTTATTATCAGCATTTTGTCCAAAATTTTGCTCGATTGGATAACCCATTAACCAGGCTCACACGTAAAGGGGATAAATTTTATTGGAAAAAAGATTGTGAAGAATTTCTTGAAGAACTAAAGAGAATATTAGTCAATGCTCCTATATTGACTCTACCATCAGGGAATGATGAGTTTTTTTTATAGTGTGGCTTCAAAGAAAGGACTTTGTAGTGTACTTATGTAGAATGATAGAGTTATTTCCTATGAATCGCGACAGCTAAAAATTCATGATAAAAACTACCCCGATCATTATCTTGAGTTATCAGCTATAATCTTTACTCTGAATATATAGAGACACTATCTCTATGGTGAAAAAATGTGAGATTTATACCAATCAAAAGAGTTTGAAGTATATTTTCTCAAAAAAGAACTCAATATGAGGAAAAGGATATGGATCGAACTACTCAAGGATTTTGATATCACCATACACTACCACCCAGGGAAGGCAAATAAGGTGGAAGATTCTTCGAGCAGAAAGGATCATGGAGTTTTGAACAAGATGAGAGTTGAAAGGGATCCTTTGTTCATGGATCTAGAAAAGATGGATATGAGAGTAATCATGGAAGGTGAAACATGAATACTTTTTCAAATAGTTTCTAAACCATATTTACTAGAAAGGATAAAAAGTTCTCAGATTGATGATGAGGAGTTTCAAAAGAAAATTAAAGCTCTGAATGATGGGAGATTAATCAACTTCATATATGAAGATGGTATTTTGAAATCTGGGAAGAGACTTTGTGTTCCTAGAATACTTAATCTAAAAAGGGAATTGTTGGATGATTCTCATAGCTCCAATTTCTCTATACACCCTAGTAGAACTAAGATGTATAGATATTTGAAGGAACATTTTTTGTGGGACAATATGAAGAGAGAGATTGTTGATTATGTATCAAGATGTATGGTTTGTCAATAAGTGAAATCCGGAAGACAACATCCTAGAGGAGTCATGCAACCTCTTCCCATACCTGAGTGGAAATGTAATGATATTACAATGGACTTTTTCATGGTACTACCAAATACTTCTAGAAGGAATGATGAAATATGGATCATTATTGATCATCTTACCAAGTCAACTCATTTTTTTCTATAAGAGAGGATTTACCACTTGAACATCTAGAAAGACTATATATTAATGAAGTTGTAAGACTTCATGGAGTACCCTTATCGATCATTTCTAATCATGATCTCCGTTTTACATCAAGATTCTGGAAAAGTATTTAGAAGGCCTTGGATACTAAAATCCATTTGAGCACTGCCTACCACCCTTAAACTAATGGACAATCATAACAAACTATTAAAAAATTAGAAGACATGTTGAGATCTTTCTCACTTGACTTTCAAGGTATGTGGGATCAATATTTACCTCTGGTATAATTTTCCTATAACAATAGTTTTCATTCAAGTATTCAGATGGCACTATATGAAGCATTATATGGAAAGAGATGTCGCACACCAACTTGTTGGGATGATGTTGGTGAATGAAAATTTGTAGGCCTAGAACTTGTTGAGGAAACAATGGAAAAGGTGAAGGTTATCCAAACCCACATCAAATCCGCTCAAAGTAGGAAAAAGAGAAATGTTGATAATTGAAGGAAAGGTTTGGAATTTCAAGTAGGAGATCATGTTTTATTAAAGGTATCTCCATGGAAGGGTGTTATACGATTTGGTAAGAAAGTAAAATTAAGTCTCAGGTACATAGGACCTTTCTAAATTCTAGAATTAATTGGAGTTGTAGCTTATCATTTGGCAATGCCGCTAAGTTTCTCTAAAGTTCATGATGTGTTTCATGTATCACTATTGAGAAAATACATGCCTGACCCAACGCATGTACTCACCTATGAAGAAATAGAACTGGAACCTGATCTATAATATTTTGAAAAGCCTATCAGAATTCTTGATACCAGAGAACAAGTACTGAGAAACCGAACGACTCATCTAGTGAAAGTTCTATGGAGAAATCATAAGATGGAAGAGGCAACAAGGGAACCCAAGGAACTTATAATGAAGAACCACCAGAATATTTTTATATAGTAGTATTCTAAAAATTTTGAGGACAAAATTATTTGAAGGAGGGAATAATGTAACACCCCAAGCTTCCACGGTACGTTTCACTTTGAATAATTCAATAGCTTGCGTTGTACGCAACTTCGAGATTCTAACACACCACAACCAATCAAACTGGCCGTTATGAATAGTAATACCCACTTTTTGAAATTTTGTAAATTTTATTTTTAAAAATGGAATTC
Source organism: Viscum album (assembly GCA_963277665.1). NCBI lineage: Eukaryota > Viridiplantae > Streptophyta > Magnoliopsida > Santalales > Viscaceae > Viscum > Viscum album. The sequence goes on along the minus strand of OY728120.1, from coordinate 1,526,019,772 downwards.
GTTTTTGGATTCAGAATATCAAAATTATCTTAGGGTAAATTTTTGGTTCTTTTATGAAAACTTTCAATTTTTGATGAATAGTGAAAAATACTAAATTTTAATTAAAAAAAACTTTTTTAATCGAAATAATTTATAGTGTTAGATTATTCATTTAAGTGGTTTTGAAGTATAATTAGATTATATAATTATCATTTAATATAATTTAGGTCATTTAATGTAATTTCACATTTAAATTGGACATAAACTAGTGTCAATCTTTTGATAGTTATTATTTCTTAAAAGCACGCTATTTGTTTTGACAACGTGAATTAATTTTAAATTAATTTCTTCCACTTGTATGTTTAGAATTTAGAAAAATGGATTCCATATTTGGAATTATGAGGTCCAAACTGTATAAATAGGTAACTTTTAGTTTTAGACATTATGAATATTTACTTCAGTAAATATTTTATTTACCACGGTTAAAGAGTAAATCTGGTAAATAAGGGTAAAAAATATTATTATAATAATATTAAATTACCCTAACATGTGTCCTATTCCTATTGGTTGATACTTGTCCGACCATGGTACTGTAATTATATATGATATTTATGATATTTATTTTATCGATAATCTTCTATAATTCTCTTTTATAGCATACCTTTATTCTTTTCATGTTGTATATATACAATAATTTCATTTGAGGAAGTGCGGACTACCACCCCCTCAAAGTGATATGAATCGTTCGTACCATACATGGAACGTATAAAGGATGGTGTTAATGAACATAAATAACGTATATAAAATATTATATTATACTAGAATAATAATATACCTATGTATCATTTGGTCTTATTTCCTTTTAAAATAAAAAAATAAAATGGAAGTAGCGTTCGTGTGTACATACGGATTACCATCTCCACGAACGCGATGAGATTCATTCCCCATCATAACTATTCAAGAATAATTTTCATTTTATTATTAAAAATAATATTTAAGAACATTATATCATTATGAATATGAATCAAATACATCTTATCCATAACAAACATGACTTATGTAATAAAACATATAAAGGAGAACGAATAAGTTAACACCCGAAACAATGATACTACTAAAATATTATTAACAAATAAATATTAGAAGATCATATATGATATCATATTTATGTATATGGTTCTTTTATAATTTAATAACAATGATTTAACTGTTATACAGGAGGTTAACATACCCTCGACCAAGGAAAAGTACAAGGTAAGAGTTAATTTCACAATCTCTTTATTATCTGAGGTTGTTTTTATATAAGTGTCTACTGGGACCTCTTTATCATCAACATCTATGTTTCTTGAAAATTCATTTCAAAACATTTTTACTATTTACTAGACTATGGGTTAAAGTCATTTATACCCTTTTTTGACTTTTTATAAAATGGTTTGAAAGGAATCTTTCCGTCGTTTTCCAAACAAGTTACTTTATGACCTTTTCAAGAAATTAATGTAAGAATGTTTTTTTAACTTATATGGTGGGTGTGGTTATTCTCTAACATTATAAAACCTTTGGAGCTTCACTTACAAGCTTATAATAATATTTTCAAAATAAATTTTTTCTTTTATAATTACATGACTTTTAAATGATTTCAAAATAGAAAGAGATATTTCTCTCAAATAGTTTTGATTTCATCTATGTCAACATAATTTAATGGATTTTATACTTGTTTGAAGTTGATTTATTATGATACAAATCTTCCATATTTTATTGAAGTTTTTTTGATATGTTTGATTGTGGATGTGTTATTTTTATACCATTCATGGTTTATGGTTAATGTATTAACATTTTGTATGCTAGTTTTAATATGAATGTTCATGTTATGTTTCAACATTTTCATATGAAGAATGCATCGGACTTAGTAAGCGACGGGTGGATCCTAATATAGCTCCTCGATGCATTGGTAGGTTTCATGAGACAAACTAGTGTCTTGGCACAAGGCCTTGACAAAATCTTATTTGTAGTCTTGGAACGAGGCCTTGACTATGTGGTTATGATGTCCAACATTATGCATTCCATCATTATGAAATTAGTTATTGATATTAGACATGATTATTTGACTAGTATAATATCCATGTGAATAAGTAAATGTAATTATTTTATTTATCTTTTCCATATTATGCTGAAGTTTAATTTTAAAAGGCTTTTGTTTTAGTTTTATACATTGCTTTAAATGTTTATGCTTATTTATGAAGTTTCTGCTATATTGTTATCCATACTGAGCATCTGAGCCCACCACTTTCTATGTTTTATTTTTCCCAGGATATAAAGAAGTATTTTATGGTTGACTTTTAGGGATAGGCTAAAGGATATAAGTGTGTTTCAAAGGGAACAAAATGTTGTTGTTGTTTTTATATCATGATGTAATGTAAAACTTATGTATGTATCTAGTACTTCAAAGGCTACTAAACTAATCGGTCTTTTGGGACATGATTCCTTATATCATGCCAATGTTATGTAATAATGAACCAACTCTGGGTAACTAGGTTTGGGGCATTACAAAACAATCTAGAACACAAGGGTTGTTCATGAACCCTAGAACTCACTCATTTTAAGGGGCATGGTTCATTTAATTAACCATTTTAATTTTTAAAAAAAGTTTGGTCACTCACAAGTAAAGGTGGTAAGATCCACATGACACACAAGTACATGTATAAACAATAAGTTCTAGAATGTGGGACCACTTTCCTTATTCAAGTCATTTCCACTTTTTAAAGTAGCCATGTATCCCTCATGAAGACCCATTAAGGTCTATCCAAGACCAATCCAATATAGAACTGATAATCAATTCCCTATATTAATCCAAACATCAAAAATTTATTAATTATAAAATTTATAATTAAACAATTAATTAAAATTAAAATTGACATAATGTTGGATAACTCACTAGGACTTAGTCTCTCATCAAAACATATAGCAATGGGGTGCTGACCACTCTCGACACACTCCTAATTAGAAGATGATACAAAAAATACAGATAACCCATAATGATGGCATTCCAAAAATATAGACAATTTAATTGAAATTTGGTGTAAAACCTTTGAAAACCCATAATTATGGAATACCATGTTGAATATTCGAGAATCTAGGTGCATATGGAATCTTGAGGAACCCTCAAGTTAGTCTGAACCAAATACCCTTTAGAATCTTCTAATTCTACCATTCTCTAATGGAATTTCCAAAAAACCCTAGGCCATAGAAGAAGGAAATTAAAACCATAGGAAGAGAAGAACAATGGATCTCAATATAATTGGATAAATACCATGATTTTGTTTTAAAACCCCCTTTAAACACTACCCTTGAAGGGAATTTAAGAGGAGAGGAAGGGGGAGATACCTTTGGCCATGTGAAAGAAAACAATGACGAGAAGAGGGATACCCCCCCCCCCCCCTTAAAATTTCGGTGGTGTTAAATTTCCCTCTTTTAATAAGATTCATGGTTTGGATGCATGGTTGGAAGAGCTATGCACCAACTTTGTGGATAGATAAACTTTTAAGACATCTAGTTTCTATGGTTTGGTTTCACAGTTACCAATATATGTGCCAAACCATGCAGAATTGCCCTATACCCCTATAAAACTTTTATATGGTTTTATCTAAAAATTCCCATAGTTTTTCATTTAACATTCCCAAATTGTGTTGGAAAACTATGATCCATAAAAAACAACTAAAAATGCCTCGATCTTCAGGGGGCCAAATGGTTTCCCTTAAATCGTGCTCCCTAAGAAATTCTTTTCAAAACATCTAAAACATATCCTGGAGCTCATGATTCCCACTTGAGTACCTAATCTACCTTCTAATTTTTATTCAATGTATAAAAGAATCACTTTAAGGCATTACAAATATTTTAATTCCATTCTAAATCTATGATCTAAATTCAACCCATCTAGTAATTGAAAATTCAAAACTTTTCCAGAATTCCCAACTCCCTTTGGAAGTGATCCATTATAAACGCTCCATCATAACACTTCTCATCCCTAATAAATCTTAGTATTCATCCAACCATATGTACTGACCTATATGGATCATCAATTCATAATTAATAAGCCACGTTTCATTCCTTAACACTCAAAGTACATCCAAGGAAAACCCTCAATTCAAGGTTCTCAAACCTTCAAAACTTTATCTGAAACTCATAACCATTATAAAAACACATAGATGATGTTTTCTCAATCCCATACATCCCAAGACATGATCATGTCATCATCCCATTAATCACTTGGACCATAGTTCTCCCCACCATAAGCTTTATGTTACAACTTCCAATTTACACGAATTGGTGCTTCTTCCCCTAGAATTACTTATCAAAACTTCATAACCACACTCCAAAGATGATTTTAAAATAGTTTCCAACTCTCTATGCCTGATAAAATATGATAATTCCATTTTATTCCAGAAATTTATATTGTTTCTGAACTTTAATTTAAAGGTTACATGCACACATTATCCGTTCATAACATGAGGATGGAGGATTTTTCTCAAAAATACCTATAAAATACTCAAAATATACCTATCATGTCTAAAATGATTCACTTGATGTGGTTTCTAGATCAACACATCCAAATACCCATAAACCCACCAATTAGACCTCATTTGGCTGACCAATCATGTAAATGATCAAATCCTGCCACTAACACATCACCAAATTTATCTGATCATGATTCCTTTAATCTCAGAGGCATACCATGATCATCTGTGTACCCACACTAGTATCCATACCCGACAGCCAATGTGATTTCCCCAAATAGATCATCATTCAAGTTAACCCATGCCATGTATACTGCAAGAACCAACATAGTCCAAATCCAACAAATTTAGATCATCATAATCCATCTTGAACTTAAAACCCATTCTTAGACTATACCCATTACCATAATGAATTTGTAGCTATAATTCACTAAGGAATCCATGAGTACTTAAGTCAATTTATTCACATCCATTAGAATTACAAAATAATCATCCAATGACTAATCACACTATCCTATTACCCTTTAACATGAGGGTAATTTCTCCCATGACTGAACTCACTCTCCCATCTATCGGAGTGTCATTGTTTCTAATTCACTTAATTAAAACCTGAACACCGTGGTCCATGCCCTTTCCATCCCCAAACAGAGCAACTGGGCATAGCCAAACCTTCTCATTCCCTATCTCTACCCCAAAACATAAAAATATTTCTCATCCTTAGCTCATGGGAACATCAACCATTACAACCACTAAATTTTATCTCAAAATGAGGTTCACTACCCTCATTTAGCTAGTATTACACTCCCTGCCACATGGCTCACCTTAAACCACTCCTTAAGTGAAATTATAAATAGTACAGAATTCCATCACACATGTCTCACTCATCCCAAACCATTCTCATAAGGTTCCTGTGTAGGTACTGGGGTCCACAATGGAAGCCGTTGGGCCCTGGATTTTAAAATTTTCATCGACGGGATGGTAGAACTTATCGTCACCGATGATCTGATCCCTGGTATGGTTTGAGGATCTCACATAAATTAAAAGAGCACAAAAATAAAACTATAAACATACCTATTCAGATTTTAAGATGCGCACAACTAAAAATCATCATTAGTGATCATTTCTTAAAGGATACATAGCATGATCCCTTTATATAATCCAAACACACTTCAAAAATCTGCAAGAGTGCTGATCATTAGATTACGAGTTCTAGCATGGTGATTTGATGATGTCTTCGACATCCCAAAGATCACCACATTGAGATTCCTTCTATGCTTGAGGTAGATCTTGATTTGAGCTCTTGGATAAACTACTTCTCTCTCAAGGAAGTGGGAAGAGAGAGAGGCTCTAGCAAAAATTCCATGAATAATACTCATCTTGAGCCTCTCTCCACTTATTTATATTGGATGATGAATAACATCATGTAGGGTTCCCCAACCACCAAAAATTTAACATCCACTAAATAATAATTATGAAAAACTAAAATACTCATTAAATATTATTAATAATTTGTCAAATACTTTTAATATATATAAAACATATTACATGATAAAACTGATCCATTTAACTTGACTCGCCATTCCTACTTAATATTAAATGAACATTGAATATTAATATAATATTTTCTAAAATAATATTTTTATCATATTTACTTAACTTGTAAATACATTAAATAAATTCAATCCTAATTATTCATAACTTGAATAATAATGAATTTATTTATTTCTTTAGTGATCGATACCTTGTACAATACTCAGACCTCGTGGTGGGTACCACCATATCCAATATACATATTCAACTAAATAGGGAGTATTCTTGAATACACTATTGTGTGTGACCCTTTATTCCCTTATCTCACTAGTAGTGAATAAATTCCACAGACCAAGAGCAGAGTCTAGAAACCCATCAAAGCCCCTAAAGAGAAGGATTTTCATAACAACGACAGCCAACCTACAACCACTGAATATGTACTATAATTTATTTGTATTTAAATATCTCATAAAGTAGGAATTACACTTGTGTCATCATCATTTTCTTTCTTTATTATTTAATGATCTATCCAGGTGGATTTACCTTTCGACTGCTTTGGGCCAATGACTTGGAAATTAGCATCATCCTGATCAACGAGGCCTGAGACATAGAACTTCCATAACCCAAAAGCAACAAATCCTTTCTTGACCGTTCAACGAATTTCATACCACAAATGATGCACCCAACAAAAGCTACCTCACCATGATTTCAATATCATGGCTTTTTCCTTGTATCAAAGTACGCAAGCAAATGGAACACATTGGTAATGGTATCAAGTCAGGAGACCAATACACCTGTCCATGGAGAGGAACAACCAATGACACCCAAAACATGTGGTGTTCCTATTGGAGAGTCTATCCTCATGATCTCACAACTAGATATCACTACGTGTGAACTTCAGGATAAGAAGTCTCAATTCTTATGATCCCCCATCACTTGATAGTCAAACTTCAACTGTGTCCAATCAGTATAATGCATCTAGACCATATGACATTTGTTTAAGATTAATGTCATTGAATCTCAAGGTTCTCATTATATCCTGGGATCTTCTATAACATTTTGATACGAAAATTAATCTAGGACATTACCATTAAATAGTGGATGCATAAAATTCTACACTATAATGGTAATAAGACGTCATGTATAACTAATTGTATACACGATATGGTAATTAAAATTACTACATATTTGGTTCTAGGGAACCCACTATTTTAACACTCCAATTTTAACTAGAGAAAACTTTCTAACTATACTTGTTAGCTAATCACATGATGAAGATCATTTTTCTACAATTTAGCTGCTAGTTCCACCACGTTTCCACCATGTGGTTATTCTGCTATATGTGACCTCATCTCCTTCATTAAAACATCTCAAGAGATGGTAAACCTGAGTATATCACCTTTTTCCACTGTCTTAACTTGACATATTTTCTAGTAAGAATATCATAATTTTTATTATGATAATACTTTACTTAATAGGTGTGATTCCAAGAACTGGAAAAAATTGTTGTATTTAATAACTTCTTTTTAGTTGGCATAGAAGCTTCAACGTACTCGGTATTTGTAGGTATGGATACCGATGGCTTATATGAGCTTGTCGTGTTCAACACCTTAACCTAACTATGATATTAGATTATGTTGATCTGAAGAATACTAGTTTGTGTCTCAAAATAACTAGTACCCATCTACTCCACTTACCAAGTATATATCATTTGTATTTTCTGAAGTACAATATGATAGTTTTGACAGCTTCACATGCAGTTCTCCTAGATACAACTAATATTTTCCTACTATAAAGTATAGGATGGTAAGATCAGTTCTTGTACATATCATGGAATACGTGATTGATCCATCTCTGAAGTATATGGTGCAAAAATCACAAATTTAATCTCCTCTCATGTTCTAAACATGATAACCCATAGAGATTATTCCATGAGACATTGGCAACAATTCATAACTTCAATTGTTCCAACTTTTATTTTTCAATACCATGTCACTGTATATATGATTGACAAGGTTCAAGAAACCATTAGATATACCTAATTATATATTGTTCCATAGAACTTAGGTTTCTACTTTAAGTCAATATTTGGAGAATTATTTTCATCATGGTCTTAACTAACTGTAATGTTGATATCTATTTTCCATATGTTGCTAAAAATATTTCAGTTGGAAAACTTTTGTGCTCCCACTAATCTTTGGTAGACACATAGAAAAGATTCATTCCAAATGAATATTCTATGATCTTGTTACTTTAATCCAGAATTGTATTTTAGTAACTTGAAACCCTTATTGGTATCCAATGGTGTCATCATCCCTTTCTGGTTGCATCGTATAGACACCTTCCACAAAAGTTGGTCTTGACATCCAATGTCCAATTAAATGATCTTAGAAGTTAGCTATGACAAGAAAAATTCTAATGGATTTAAACTTACCAACTTGGTATTTCTAATTGATCCTTATTGGTATTGTATTTGTACCATACATGTATCATCGCATTTGAATACCCACAATAGTATTCAATGTATAAGCCTCTTTTCACATTGATACATGGAATCTATTACTGAATTTTAATTGGACTTTTCAATATTATCTAATTTCCATATACCACTCACTTCTAGGAATTATTATTCATAATAAATAATTTATCATCGAACACGGTGTACTCAAAACCATTACCATGGTTTTAACCTTCCTACGTAGTATGTGTCTTTGGAACATTCATGGTCCACAAAAGTTATGGAACACATTCCCATGCCAACCATTTTTTCATCTCGAGCATTGATTAAATCCAAGTCAGTATTGTTCCCACAATCTCAATTAGAGATGTGAACCCTCTTATAGAAATGTAGTCTATCATTTTACAACTACTTTTCTATCTTAAGAATTTAGGTAATATCCTAATAAATTCATAGGATTATTACTTAGATGCATAATGTGTTTAACTTGATGCATGTTTGTTTAAATCCTAAAAAAATCTTTGCATCTAAACACATTTACTATGACATAATATATTTCCATCATACTATGACTCATATGATATCCATTTTTCATTTTTTAGTGCACATGTTTTTTATGGGTTTTTGTCATTATTTTCAAAGGACGTCTTGAAATATGATGGAAGTTACTGCAGGTTGTAACATTGATACTACTTACATCATAACTCTAATGTATAAAATGTGTGTTTAAGAATCGATTCATGCTACATTTTTTTATCAATGTTAACATGTAAGACTAGTCATTTTCCTCATTATGAACATCAATGTCATGATTTATATAAGGTAATGTGGGTTTAGTAATTACTCCATGCTACATTATCATTATCGATGAATGCTTGGTCAATATATTACTCATCATCCCAATACAAATCACCTTATATCTTCTGACCATGCTAATACTTTACTTTAAAATTACTTAATAACTTAAAGGAATCTTATGAAGTATCTTTACCACTATCTTTCCCTTAAAATAGTTCAATCTCACTTGTTGAACTAATTCAAAAATCTTTGTGACACACCTTTATTTTTAAAGGTTTCTATGTCTAAACTAAAGGCGTTGATTATACTAAATGTGTTTAGCTATGTTGAGCCTAAATAACATACTGGGTATATTCTTGACATCCACTTTTAGTTTTAGTTCACAAAGAATTATCTTTCCACAACTGGGTAAAAGTCATACATTTTTATATTCATCACTTATTGCATATGATTCAATTACCACTGAACCATTTGTTAAGTATGTTACTATAAACCACATTCATTCCTAAACTTGGAATAATGTATCATTGTTTTCAAAGGGCATGTGAGATAATTTTTTTGGTTATACTCAAAAAAAATTTCAACTTGAATCAATCACTTGGCAATTAGAAGTTATGTGTTTCTCACCGCTGACTTAGGAATCACCCTTTCTCAGCTTCTTGGAGAAGAAACCTTAATTATTATAATGTTCCCATTCTTACTTGGTTACTATATTTAAATAAACATTTTTAATGGAATATTTTATTCAATACCCAAGAATTATGTTAGAAAAATTAATTTTATATTGATGAATATACCTGAATGAGAAACGAGTACTTTCTTCTTGTAATTCAGTTTGTTGTGATTAGACATCCATAGGATCATTTCATGTTATGCAATGAATGTAACCTCCTGTTTAATAAACAAAATCCCCCATTTGTAGGAATTTTGAAGGTTCCTTTGACTTAACTTGTCATTGTCCTTTTCGCCTTGTCTTTAAATTTATTCACCATAAGAACTAAATATGTTACTTTTGTTAATATTCTTTTTTACTTAGAAAACATTACCTAAAAGGTAATGAATCACTAAATCCATACTGTTTGTTTTTATACTAAATGAAACTAGATTAATTGGGTGAAAAATTTCTAAGAATGAGATGCCATGAAAGATCATGAATTGTTATTCACTTTACACAAAGCAAGTGTAATCGTTATATTCAAATATTGCTTCAATTTATCATCATAAACTTCTGAGATATGAGACTACATGTGATATCATCCATGTAATGATGTAGTGACCACAACTAACATTAGACACTGATAATAGAATTATGACATAACCATCATATGCTTTGTACATGAGTCTCTTGTAAGAAATTTTTCACCCTAGATTTGCGGGGTGGCTTAACAGGTTGGGACACGAACACCTTGAATTTCTGATATAGTAGTATTATGTGCAAGCGCCTTTAATAAACTATAAAATTCATGTTAGTTTTCACATTTAACTTTTTCCAATATTTATCATAGTTTTTCTTGTGGTATTACTTTCCATTTTCTACAAAAAATAATACATTAACATATTATAACTTTTATATTGATTATCGAATTAGACATTAGCGATTAATTTAATCATTAAATGTCTCCCACTATCTTTTTGAATTCTAGGAACCCTATGTACTAGAATTAGAATACTCTATCGCTTGAGTATTCTAGTGGAAAATATCCCTAAGCCACCCCTCATAGTGTACAATCTATGGATACACTGCTACTCATAGGGTTCAAGGTAGGATTTTGGCTGGCCAACCACATTAACTCACGGTTCCTTGATCTGTTGAGTGAAGTCCTAGCTTCTAAAATCATTACTTGATTTACTCAATGAGTGCCTCTAAAATTAAAACAAGCTAGATTTGGTTATTTATTTGTTGAAATTTTAATTAATTAAACCTACCACTCTTATAAGAACTCAACAATAGTAAGAGTCACCCTCAACTTTGGCATGATCAACATCCTAAACAACTAATTTTGTTCAAACTTAAATGGTGTAATGAGGTAATGACTTAATATTACTTTGAGGGTTTTTGTGTTTTTCTCTTAATGAATGTAATCAATTTATATTAATCTTTTTCATCTATGTTGTTACGCTCACAACTGAACATTAATATAAAAACATATGTCACTTATTTATTCATTTTATTATTTATTATTTTATGTATTTTTCCTGCTGTTTTAAAATGCATAAAGGTAAACTACTATCCAACTAGTCTTGATCATCTAAAACAACCTAGTAGAATCATACCTGAGTCGTAGGTTGAATCTTGATGTAGCTCACCACATCCAATATGTTCACCTCTCTTCTAGAGTATCACCTCATCTTGGAGGGGTCCACTTCAAGTCTTGCATCATCTTGCTCAATGTACACTGCCTTATCTTGGAGGGATTGACTCCATACATTATCTTCGTACGAAGTACAAAAATACTCACGTGTAGGCAAGGGGTTTAGCGGTATAAAGTATATTAGATAAAATGGGGTGCACAAGCCCTTATACATTTTAACCGAAAATAATAAGATGCACATACTGACATTTAATTAATTAAAAACATTTCACAATGTTAAATAATTAATTTAAAAAATCATTAAATGCAGACATACATGGGTTGGTGCTCAAGACAAGTAGATGGGTAAAATAATGCACGATCATAATTAAATTGAATTAAATAAGTACAAGGTTTATTTAATTAAATTAAATGAATTAAATAATTCAAATAATTTAATTATATATCAGTCCATTGATTAATTTAATTTTAACACCTAAAATTAAATTAATCAATTCATTTAATTTAATTCCAAAAATTAAATTAATTTTATCATCGGCTATTAAAATTTATTTAACCACAAATTAATATTTTAATCAATTTAATTTAATTCCAAAATTAAGTTAATTATAAATATTAATTTGATTTTCTTAGGCCCTGTAAACCCCATGCAAGGCCTGTACGGGTCGGGGCGAACCCGCGCAGGCCCGTTCCAGAAAATGCGGGGTCAAACTGGGTCAGGCCGACCTATCCAAATCCATTCGGGATTGGAAATATCAGCCCACACCCATTACAGGGCTGATACAGTACTTTGAAAAACTTACAGAGATTACCTCACTGGGTTTGGCACCACTCACCGATGATGGTACCAGACCTGCTCCCCTTTTCTAGCTGAGGCGATGAACTGTAAAGGTGGGAACGTAAGGGGTTTCCAGTGGTGGTGTTGTGGAAGGGGCCAAGACTGCAGTGAGTGGTCCAACAAGGGCAGTGAAAGGGGTGACCAAATCTGGCCATCGATTGTCTACCCTTCAAAGGGCAGCACGTCGTATCTAGGCTACCTCACCGGATCTCGATGGGAGGTAGTACCGTTGGTGGGGAAAAGAGCTGACTGGGGTGATGGATCTGATAGGTAGTGCGTCCTCAAGGTCTAGTTGGTGGTGGGATGACCATCTCAGGTGGAGGTGTTGGCTGGCAAGCCGATGGAGGTGGCTGGGAAGCCGACAGAGGTGGATTGATGAGGTGGTTGTGACGGCCAGCTAGGGAAGAGGAGCCCTCCGTGCAGATGGTTTGCCATGAAGGAGGGGCGACTGTGAGACTATGGGCTTCTGGATGGTGCACAGTTGTAATGTCTTAGACTCGGATGCCACCCAAAATGGTGTTCCAAGACTGGTTGGTCACAAGGCCTCAAGTGCATCTCCCCAAACGCTAGAGGACACAGATTCCACCTAAAACGGTGCTCTGAGCCCGGTTGGTCAAAAAGCCTCAAGTGCATCTCCCCAAATTCCAGATGTTGTCAACTAGCGGTGAGGGACTAGGTGAGTCAGTGGGGAGACTATGCCCTCATTACCAGAGTATGATAGTGGAAGTCAAATATTTACAATAGCATAAGAGAAATAACCACCAGACAACTGAAAGTAAGACACGACATGACTTTATATCAATAACCAGAAGTGTCTCATATAAAAAATGATGCAGATGGTACAAGTATCTAGAAATTATCCAGAACATTACATGGAAATATAATACAATTATCCCAAAAGAATAAAATACCAAAAAGGTATCCCAGCATCGCAAGCCTCAACTCGGTCCTATGCTCCCCTGCTCCAAAGCCGCTGTCAATAACTTGTACTAGGGATCTTTCCCCAATCATCACTTGAAACCATATAATCTATTTGGGTCCCCAAGTATCCCCAAATAGGGTGTGAGATAAACATCCCAATAGGCAACCACCTAGGTCTATATAGTTCTAATAGCAATTCTAAAAGTGCTAGAAATTGTAAACCAGTAAGTAAGTGCATAAGCCCATGGAATAAGTCTATTGTAAAGTAAAACTAAACAACCCTCAAGGCTACCTGCAGAAGAGAGTTATCTCTTAACAAGGTAGTTATAACTATGTAAACAAGTCACATGGCCATGATGTAAAGTGGAGTATCATCCCACGACCACACCATATAGTGAAGTAGCAGACCACAAGGGCTGGATCTAAGGTGTCAGCAGACCAAGGAATCCAAGTAATAAATATCTAGACCACAAAGGGCCAGATCCAAGGATAATTTCCAAGGCATCCTATCAAGTTCCATGGGAATCCCTGGTGGAAACTTGGTTAGGCACTTGTTGGGGTCCTAGGATCAAGTCAATAGCAAGTCCTACGCGAGCCCAAGCAAGTCGGATCTTATGGGGTAGTAAGGCCCAAGGCATCCCACATAATCAAGACCCAAGGGGAAGAGTCAACCCAAGGTTTCCACTACCGCATTCTAGATTCATGGAGAGAAGTCCAAGGCATCTATCAAACCATTCATTCAATAATTCAAACACTCAAATTAAACATTTATTCCATGTGAGTATACCTACTCACATCCACCTATATAAGCCATGAGTATACCCACTCATGAAAACCTTTCATCAAAACAAGCATATGGGCCTACCCTCCCATAAAAACCATTTAACATGCCATTAGTCATTTACATATAGGTATACCCACCCATATAAATACATTCCATTTAAGAATAGCTATCAAAATAGATGAGGCATAACATGATATCAAAAAGCAAGGATGTAGTACATCTCCTAAGCAAGCTACTCAAGTTGTCCAGGAATCCAAGGGCTTCATCTATCTAAGTAAGCACAAGCACACATCCATTGGGTGGTTTAAACAGGAATAAAAAAATTATTTCCTTGAGGAAAACTCCTTGGGTGACCTTGAAATGAGCAACAAGTACCAACACACCTAAACAGAGCCCACGGTCAACCCCACTATGTCCAACTATAGATACTAAAAGGTACTCGCTCAAAAACGAGACCTCTCTGGAAAGTCTGACAAATGAAATTTCATTAGAATGCTCGAAAAACACCAATAAAAGCCGAAATAAAGTATAGAACACCTACCTCGCCTCGGTAGTAGATAGATCGTCCAGTATAGTGTCCTCATTCATCCCGGTTAGGAAGAAAACTGAAGAACGGACAAATAACAGAATATTAGGGCATATGAGCCTAAATCCAAATAGCACAATCATTATTATAAAGAATCAAGAATGACTAAAAATGAATGTATTCCTTACCATTTTAGATCCGTAGAGATGATCAATAATCAAAATGGAGAACAGACAGAGAAACAGGCTCAAAGCCTATCTTAGGGACCAAAGGGGAATAACTCCAAGGTGATCTAATGTCCATGGAAGGAGAAAAATCTGTTGGGTTTTAGAAATAAAATTACTTTATTTTAATTTTTTTTTAAACACACAGCAAGGGTCGCACGATTTACCCCCATGGTTTCCCAAACCCTGCGGAAACCGTGCGGACCTCTCTACCTAAGAGGTCCAAACCGCACAGTTACCCTGCAAGGTTTGACTAAACATGCGATAATTGTGCAAAACCTCTCTGTCCAAAAACCTTTAGTTTTCAGACCCCTCATACGGTTTGGCCTAACCGTGTGTAGGCCATGCAGAAACTGTGTACCAGACCATTTTCAGCCCAAAACTTGGTTCTACCCTTGAAACAAGCCCGAGACACCTCTAAAACACCCGTGATCAAGATAAGAATTCACATAAGGATATAACAAGATATTTAAACTAAAAAGAAAAGGATTTGTACATCGTATGAAAACTCATGTTCTTACAATATTCCACCCTTATAGCAATTCATCCCCAAATTTCTCTTTGAAGGGTGGTCAAAATTCATCTGAGAACAACTCTGGCCACTGAGCACGTATGTCAGCCTCCCTCTCCCAAGTCTCATCCTATAAACGGTCATGCTTCCATAGCACTCATATTATAGGAACTGACCGGCCTTGAAGAACCTTTGTGCTCCTGTCAATGATGTGAATTGGATGCTCCTCAAAGGATGCATCAACCTAAAGCTCAACCACCTTGGGCTAAAAAACGTGAGATGGTTCTGAGTGATAGTGGTGCAGCCGAGATGTGTGGAAGATGTCGTGCATGCATCAGTGCCTCTAAGGTAATTGAAATTGATAGGCAACTAACCCAAATCTCTCTAGAATCTCAAATGGTCTGACATATCTCAGTGAAAGTCTACCATGTCTCCTGATCCTCCTATGTCTTAGTGAAACACATAAGAAAACCTGATCCCATGCCTCAAACTCTAGAGGTTTTCTACGGTGATCGGTGTATGATTTCTGACGAGACTGTGCAGTATATATCCACTTCTGAATCAACTAGACCTACTCATAAGTCTTCTGCATGAGATGCGGTCCCAGTAAAGCTACCTTTCCTGCTTCTAACCAACATAGGGGAGAACGGCATGGCCAACCATATAAATCCATGTAAGGTTCTATCTGTATCGTCACATGATAACTACTATTATAGGTGAACTCAACTAGGGAAATGTGTCTCTCCCAAGAGCCCCCAAAATCTAGGACGCATGCTCGCGGCATGTCCTCTAGCACATGTATAGTACGCTCTGTCTAGCCATCAGTTTGAGGGTGGTATGCAGTGCTCAGAAGTGCCTGTGTACCCAGTGCCCTCTAAAAACTCTTCCAGAAATGAGATGTAAAACAGGAATCCCTATCTGAAAAGATAGTGCGTGGGACCGCATGAAGTCGTACCACCTCTTGAACGTACAAATTTCCAAGATCATCAACACTGAAGGTCTCCTTGCTCATCAAGAAGTGTGCTAACTTCTTAAGTATATCAACTAAAACCCACACAACATTATTTCCTCAAGGTGAACTTAGCAAACCCGTCATGAAATCCATCATGACATCATCCCATTTCCACTTTTGGATAGGTGACTGCTATAAAAGCCTAGTTGATCGCTGATGTTATGCCTTCACCTGCTGACATGTGGAACACCTCGTAACAAAACCAGACACCTCTCTCTTCATTCCTGGCCACCAATACTAATGTCACAAGTCATGATACATCTTGGTAACCCTGGGATGAACTATCCATGCTGAAGCATGAAACTCCTGCATCAACTACTCATGTATATCCACTAGATCCCAGACCCATCCATGGATACGTAAGATCTCATCATTTCCTATCATCCAACCAGGAGGAGGGTCCTCACCTACCACACCTTCTTATAGAACTAGGCCTTATGAATCTAATAGTTTCCTCATCATTACTCTATCCAACAGGGTAGAAGTAACAACTAAGGATGAAAGAAAAGTCTGAACCTGTCTTTCTTTAACCTCTAGATGCATCTCAGAGAACAATGTCATAAGTTATCACTCACTACTAGCATGTTGCACTACCTATTTTAGAGTCCTCTGGCTTGGTGCATCGGCTACTACATTTCCCTTACCAGGTATGTAGGAAACCTCAAAGTCAAAAGACTGAAGGTACTCCACCCACCTTCGCTGCCTCAAATTCAGATCACGCTGCATAAAGATATACTTGAGGCTTTTGTGTTCCGTGTACACCAAAAAATTCTCTCCAAGTAAGTAGTTCATCCAATAGTGCAACGCATGAACAACCGCAGCTAACTCGAGGTCGTGCGTAGGGTAATTCTTCTCATGAGGCCTCAGATGTCAATACGAGTACACTACGACTCGATCCCCCTACATCAGCACTACCCCCATCCCAATACTTAAAGCATCATAGTACACTATCTAACTCTAGCCTTGATCTGGTAGTATCAGGACTGGTGCTGATGACATCCTCCCTTTCACCTCCTGAATGGTTGTCTCATAAGATTCTGACCACACAAACTTCACCCCTTCTTATTCAAGCCTTTTAGCAGCGCTACTAATAATGATAAGTCCTGTATAAAATTCCTATAGTAACTAGATATCCCCAAGAAACTCTATATTTAAAAAATGTTCTTGGG
Source organism: Viscum album (assembly GCA_963277665.1). Classification (NCBI taxonomy): domain Eukaryota; kingdom Viridiplantae; phylum Streptophyta; class Magnoliopsida; order Santalales; family Viscaceae; genus Viscum; species Viscum album. The sequence goes on along the minus strand of OY728120.1, from coordinate 1,526,002,199 downwards.
TTGTTACCATGAAACTATAGCTCTCACCTTCTCTGGGTCCACTGACACTCCATTATCTAAGATAATGTGACCTGGGAAGTGAATCTGATCCATCCAAAACTGGTACTTTATGATATTAGCATTTAACTAATGCTCTCTTAGTGTATTCAAAACAATATCAAGATCTTTGGCATGGTCATGTCGATTTTGAGAATACACCATGATATCATCCACAAAAAACCACCAAAAAAGAATCCAGGTAAGGATGGAACACTCGGTTCATTAGCGCCATGAAAACTGCTGGCGTGTTCGTGAGACCAAATGGCATAACCAAATATTCATATAACCCATATCTGCTACAAAAGGCAGTACGATGTATATCTTCAAGTCGAACACACACCTGGTGATATCATAACCTCAATTAAATCTTCAAGAACTCTTGAGATCCTCGAAGCTGACCAAATAGGTCATCTATTCATGGAAAGGGATACCGGTTTTTAACCATCAGCATGTTCAGTTTCTGATAATCCACACAAAACATAATAGTTTCATTCACCTTTTTTGAAAAAAGGACCAGAGAACTCCACAGATAAGTATTGGGTCCGATAAAACCCTTTGCCTCAAAATCCACTAGCTTCCTCTTGACCTCTTGTAACTTTGTCGTGGCCATCCTTTAAGGATGAATAAATATTGGCATAGCTCCTAGAACTAGCTCAATGGAGAACTCCAACTCTCTCTTAGGAGGTAAACCAGAAAAGTTATCAGTAAAGACATCTCTGAAACACTCAACCACTAGAGGAAAGTCTACCTGAATCACTCCGTGATCATCCAGAAACAAACTAGTAACCTATGTTGTCATTACACCAAGCCCACAATTCTCGAGTCCATCTCTGGTCATCTGGACATCCCATTCACCCTTGTGAATAAACACTACAACCTATGGTGATTTGAAGGTCACCATTCGACAATAGAAATCAACGTAATCTTGATAAGATACGAGCCATTCTATTCCAAGAATGACATAAAACTCTATCATCTTAGGGACATAAAGATCCCAGATAAAGTGACACCCTCTGGCCTCAAGGGTACACTGTGTACACTAGCGTACATCACCTGTCCTAACTCCCAATGGTGTGTCTAGCTTTAAAATTCCCTCATAAAGAAAACCGATAAGCCCAAGGCTCTTTACCACTCTTGAAAAGATAAATCTATGAGAGGAACCTGTATCAAAAAAGAGAAGATGCAATATTAGAAGCTACTAAAACCATACCTCTCACTATAGAAGGTCTCGAATCCTCCTCATGTTGGGTTTGTTGCACTGCATAAGTCTGGCATGTACCATGGCCCTGTGACATTACCTGGCTACCCTGAGCTAATCTACCCTGCTGCCTCTGAGAACTCGGTGTCTGGCTACCATGACCATGACCACCATTTCCCTGGCCTGATCGGCCTATACTACTCTAACTCCTAGCCTGACGCGAAGTTGAAGAACTTACTCCTAAAATCTATGTTGAAGATGACCCCTACCACTCATAGCTGGAGAGAAGGTCCTGCAAAACTGCTGCTTGTGCCCCATCCTTCCGCAAGCTTGACACTCAAATGGGTCATGGTCGCACTAATTTTTCATGTGGTCTTGCCTACCCCACTGATGAAGAAACACCAATCTGCCTGCACGCATAGCCTTAAAAGCACTCATGTCATGGAAAGCCTAAAAAAAGTGCTTCCTTCCTGAAGACGTAGATCCAATGGGGTGAGAAATGGAACTCCCCTGTAATTTACCCTCAGCTTCCCTCAGGTTCTGATCTATAATCAGCGCCTGATTCACAATATCAGTGATAGAAGGAAACATGAACACGTTGACCTGATATATGATAGCATGTATGATACATTCCTCGAAGCATCTCACCCTTGAAAGCTCATAGGTAAGATACATTAGAGAAAAATGTTGTAGCTTTATAAAGCATGCTGAGTATTCCATAACTGTCATCGCGCCCTACACCAGATGCATGAAATCACTCTCCCACTCTGATCGCAGATTCGTGGGGTAAAAGCAATCGTAGAAGCGGGTTTGGAACTCATTCTAACCCCCTCATGCAGCCCATTATACTAGTTCCGAATGTCACACCATCTATTTTCTGCTCCACATATCATGTAAGTCACAAGCTTAACCCACCGCTCCAGAGGAGTCTCTAGATGCTTTAAAATCACTAACATGGTCTCTTGCCACAGCTCTGCAGCCTGTGGTCTACCATCCTCTAAAAATGTAGGATGTTGCTGCTGCTGGAACACCTGTGTCAGCTCAGCCATAGTAAAGGATGGCTGCGGTGCTCCTGGAAAGTCTGCATATATCAAAAGAAACCTTCGTAGAACTGTGCCTCAACACCTGTGTCTGGAACATCCTCAGGTGCCGCAGCTGGTACTATAGGAGGATCAAGTAGTAGCATGTGGCCCACCAACTCTGAAGTATGGTCATCACCTCCATCGCGGCGTACCACTGGAGGTCATCATGGTGGAATGTCTCTACAATTCCAAACACATGCCTCGGGAAAGAACAACATCAAGGCACAAAGCTTAAAAGAGTAGGACAAGTCAAAACCCTCCTAGAAACCAATTCAAACCCATAGATTTCTCCTAAATCTCGGACTGTATAAATAACATCCATTGAACCACTAGAAACTATGCATCTCACCCACTCAAAAGCCAGGTCTAGGTCAAGTCTCTTTTCAACAGTCAAGTTTCTATTTCCATTTCACATTCAATTATTTAGGAAATGTTACCGAGGGTTTACCAATTTCAGAATCCATGACGGCCCATAACACCTCATGAACCCAAAACTTGGCTCCCACTCAAACCATACATATCAAGTTCATTTGACATTTACATTTCACTAGTGTGTCATTGCCCAATTTGTAAGGGCCCATACTTCTTATGAATTTAAATATGACGACACACCTTTATCAAATACACCCAACTAACACAACAACATTCACATCTATCACATAAATTATCACAATAGAATTAAATATCTAATGCATCCTAGATTTCATGGCATGATGCATGGAATGTGATTCTGAAAAGTGTCTATATGATGCATGAGATGGAACACCCTCATATCATCAGGTTACAACTAAAATAGAAACCAAAAATTGCATCAATAATAACAACATAAATCAATTGAATCACACAACGGTGAAATCGAATCAACTGTAATAGTCAAAATCCAAGAAAAATAGAACTCAATTCAAGGTAATTTGGCTTTTCCATGTACAGGGTGTAGCTACTCTCGGGCACAGTTTATTAACAAACTATATTTCCTTTTTATACCTGTCTAACATTTCCAAACAGTAAGTCAAACCAGAAAAGAAAAATCCTTTGATACCACTTTGTAACGTCCCGGACTCGGATGCCACCCGAAACGGTGCTCTTATCCTAGTTGGTCATAAGGCCTCAAGTGCATCTCCCCAAACACCAGAGGCTACTGACTAGCAGTGAGGTCCTAGGTGAGTCAGTGGAGAGATTATTCCTTCATTACCAGATTATAACAACGGAAGTTAAATATGTACAATAATGGAATCCAAATAAACAGAAAACAACTAAAAGTAAGACAAGATAGGAATTTATATCAATAATCAGAAGTGTCTCATATAAAAAAATGATGCAGATGGTATAAGTATCTAGAAATAATCCAGAATAGTACATGGTAATACAATAAAAGTATCCCAAAAGAACAAAAGACCAAAAAGGTATCCCATCATCACAAGCCTCATCTCGGCCCTATGCTCCCCTGCTCTAAAGCCATAGTCAATAACCTATACTAGGGTGTTTTCCCTAATCATCACCTGAAACCATATAATATATTTGGGTCCCCAAGGAGGCCCAAATAGCGTGTGAGATAAAAATCCCAGTAGGCAACCACCCAGGTCTATACAATTCTAACAGCAATTCTAAAAGTTCTAGCAAGTGTAAACCAGTAAGTAAGTGAAGATTCCCATGGCATAAGTTTACTATAAAGTAAAACTGAATATCCCTCAAGGATACCTACAGAAGAGAGTTAGGTCCTAACAAGGTTTCTATAACTAAGTAAACGAGTCGCATGGCCACATCGTAAAGTGGAGTAGCATCCCACGACCACATTGTATAGTGAAGTATTAGACCACAAGGGCCAGATCCAAGGTTTTAGTAGACCAAGGAATCCAAGTAATAAATATCTTGACCATGAAGGTCCATATCCAAGGAGCGTGTCCAAGGAATCCCATAGAGTCCCATGGGTATCCCTGGTGGAAACTCGGTTAGGCGCTAGTTGGGGTCCAAGGAGAAAATCAATAGCAAGTCCTACGCAAGCCCAAGCAAGCCAGATTCTATGGGGTAGCAAGGCCCGAGGCATCCCATAGAATCAAGAACCAATGGGCAGAGTCAACCCAAGGCATCCACTACCGTATTCCAAATCCATGGAGAGTAGTCCAAGGCATCTATCAACCCATTAATTCAATCATTCAAACATTTCAATTAAACATTTATTCCATATGGGTATACCCACTCACATCCACCTACACAAGCCATGAGTATACCCACTCGTGAAAACCTTTTATCAAAACAAGCATATGGGCCTACCCTCCCATAAAAACCATTTAACATGCCATTAGTCATTTACATATAGGTATAATCACACATATAAACACATTCCATTTAAGCCTAGCTATCAAAATAGAGAAGGAATAACATGATATAAAAAATAAAGCAGGAAGTACATCTCTTAAGCAAGCTACTCAAGCTGTCCAGGTGTCCAAGGTCTTCTTCTATCTAGGAAAGCACAAGAACACGCCCATTGGGTGGTTTAAATAGGAATAAACAAATTATTTCCTTAAGTCACACCCCTTAGGTGACCTTGAAATGAGAAATAGGTGTCAATACACCTAAATGGAACCCATAGTCAACCCCATTATGTCCAACTATAGCTACTAAATGCTACTCTCTCAAAAAAGAGACCTCACTGGAATGTATGAAAAATGACATTTAGTAAGAATTCTTGAAAAACACCAAGAAAAGTTGAAAGAAAGTATATACCACCTAACTCGCCTCGGTAGTAGATAGCTCATCCAGTATAGTGTCCTGATTCATCCCGGTTTGAAAAAAAACTGAAGAACGTATGAAGAACGAAATATTAGGGCATATGAGCCTAAATCCAAATAGTGTAGTCGTTGTTATGAAGAATCAAGAATGACTAAAAAGGAATGTAGGCCTTACCGTTATAGATTTTTAAAGATGATCAGTGATCAAAATAGAGATCAGACAGAGGAATGGGCTCAAATCATATCTTAGGCACCAAAGGGGAAGAACTCCAAGGTGATCTACTATCCGTGGAAGGAGAAAACCCATTGGGTTTAAAAAAGAAAATTATTTTTAATTTAATTTAAAAAAACACAACAGGGGTTTCATGGTTTACCCGCATGGTTTCCCAAATCATGCAGAAACTGTGCGGAACTCTCTTCCTAAGAGGTCCAAATCGTACGATTACCCCGCATGTTTGACTAACCGTGTGGTAACTGTGCGTAACCTCACTATCCAAAAACCTATAGTTTTTAGACCCCTCGCATGGTTTGGCCTAACCATGCGTAGGACGTGCACAAACCGTGCGCCAAACTATTTTCAGCCCAAAACTTGGTTCCAGCCTCCAAAGAAGCCCCAGACACCTCCAAAACACCCTTGATCAAGATAAGAAATCACATAAGTCCATAACAATATATTTAAACAGAAAAAAAGAAGGATCCATACCTCATACAAAAACCCGGTCTCTTACAACTGTCTAGGTCAAGGTAGAGGTCCACACAGACCCCTTAGATTCTTCCTTTTTTGTTTGTTGTTGACTAATAACATGCTGTTTTTTTGTGTCCAGCAATGAGCCTCCCCACCCCTTTTAGATTTTCCACAACAACCTTTCCATTTTCCAAATTCTATGCATATATTTTTAAATAATAATAATACTTATTATTATACTTAATAATTATTATTATTATCATATTTACAATTATTATATAAAAATAATATAATGACAATAATAAACCCATTGGAAGAACAAATTCAGTAAAATTTCTTTAAAATTAATTTCCATGGCCACCGATTTCAATTCATAATTTTTTTCAGATGGTCGTAACTTGGCCATCTGACCTCAGATTATAACATGGTTGGATCCATTGATGTCATTTTAAACCCTCTATTTAATTTAATGATAATTATTTTTTATTTGGATCTAAAAATCTACGCGATCTCTATGATACCAATTGTAGGTATCGAGTCTGCAGTAGAAGGCATTAAGCTAAGGATTTTAAAATTTTCAATGATGGGATGAAGGAACTTGTCTTCACCAACGATCCGAGCCCTAGTATGGTCTGAGGATCTCATGTAAATTAAAAAATCATAAAAATAAAATTGTAAACATGCATGTATAGATCTGAAGTCGTGCTCAACTGTAACTCACCACTGGTGATAATTTCTTGAAGGATCCATAGCAGGATCCCTCTATATTGTCCACACGTTATTCAAAAATCCACGGGAGTGTTAGTCATTAGATTATGGGTTCTAGCGTGGTGATATGATGATGTCTTTGATGTCCCAACGACCACCACATCGAAATGCTAGAGGGAGATCTTGATCCGAGCTCTTGGATCAACTACTTCTCTCTCTAGGAAGAGGGAGGATAGGGAGGCTCTGGCCAAAATTCCATCAATAGTACTCAGCTTGAGCCTCTCTCCACTTATTTATAGTGGATGATGAGTAACATCTGGTAGGTTTCCCCGGCCCTCAGAAATTTAACATCACTAAATAATAATTATAACTAACTAAACAACACTATAAATATTATTAATAATTTATCACATACTTATAATATATGTATATATATAACATATTATGCGATAAAACTGAGTCATTTAACTTGACTCTCTATTCCCACTTAATATTAAACGAACCTTGAATATTAAAATAATATTCCTTCAAATAACTTTTTTCTTATATTTACTTAACTTGTAAATAAACCAAATTCAATCCCAATTATTCATAACTTTAATAAAAATGAATTTAATTATTTCTTTGGTGATCGATACCTTGGAAAATACTCAGACACCATGGTGGGCTCACCATGTCCAATATAGTTATTCAACTGAATATGGAGGATTCTTGAATATGATATTGTGTGTTACCTTATAGGCCCTTATCTCGATAGTAGTAAATAAAATCCAAAAACCAAGAGTGAGATTCTAGAAACCCATCAAGGCCCCTAAAGAGATAAGGATTTCCATAGAAACTACTTCAAACCTAAAAACACTGACTGTGTTCTATAATATCTTTATCTTTAAATATCTCATAAATAAGGATGCACACTTGTGTCATCGTCCTTTTCATTCTTTATTATTTTTTGATTTATCTGGATGGATTTACCTTTGACTGCTTTGGCCAAATACTTGTGAAGGTAGCACCATCCTGGTCAACCAGGCCTGAGATATAGAACTTCCATAACCCAGAAGAGACAAATCTTTTCCGGACCATTCAACCAATGTCATACCATCAAAGACGTACCCAAAACAAGCTACCTCACCACGATTTCAATATAATGGTTTTTTACTTGCATCAAAGTAAGAAATAAAATAGAACGCATTGGTAATGGTCTTAAGTCAGGAGACCAATACACATGTCCATATATAGGAACAACCAGTAACACCCAAAACATGTGGTGTTCCTATTGGTGGGTTTTTCCTCATGATCTCACTACTAGAGATCACCAAGTAAAAACTTCATGAGAAGAAGTCCCAATGATTATGACCCCCCAACATCTGATAGTCAAAAATAAACTATGTCCAATCAGTATGGTGAATCTAGACCATAGGACCTTTGTTTAAGATTAATGTCATTGTGTCTCAAGGTTCTCATTATAGCCTGCGATCTACTCTAACCTTTTGATAAAAAATTAATTTAGGACATTATAATTAAATAGTGGACCCATAAAATTCTACACTATAATGGTAAGAAGAAATTATGTATAACTAACTATATACATGGTATGTTAATAAAAATTAATTCATATTTGAGTCTAGGGTACCCACTATTTCAACATCCTGGATTGACTCACAATTCGAAACTCAATAGCACCATGATTATCAATCATGCACTAACTTGATCTCATCAAAAAAAATAGGTATATGATACCACACCATCTAATCACTGAAACCTAACTCATACTCCCATGAGTTATATGTCATCAAATTGGGTTGACAATAGTCCATGGTATGTCAACTCTATAAGAAACGACCATCCCATATACTCCTATCCAAGGGCCTCACATCCTGCCAATTCCAAGGCCAAACATACACTTATCCTATACCTAGAGACATTCCATGTCACAAGCATTCACTTGCACTCCCACCATGCTCAATAGTGCATCCAAGGAACACAAGTCTAGGTACTCAACTGGTCATGCCCTTGTTTCCCATTTTGGTACTTTACCTTAATAATAAAGGTGATTTCACATTCAAGATCCATTAAAGAATCGCTATGCCTATTTCGTATTCCCAATTTCACATTCATGTATAGATCAAAAATCATGAAGAAATCACTCATGATTCCCACATCAAGGCCCCAATAATCTCGGGCCAACCCCTGTCTCATGTTTCCCTCATAAGGAATCCAAACTCTAACCCTCTAAGGTCCAAGTCAATTCTATGGTCTCTTAGTCTCCCACCTAGTCCAAAGGATAGGTTTCATATTAGTTAATGAACCAAAAATTGTCTTATACGTACCCATCACAAAATACAATGGAAACACATGTTCCAAAATACCCACTAATGAGTATCATAAAACATAATCCAACATCATATGAAAAAACAACCTACTCAAAATGTCACTAATTCTCATGATAATCAACACACAAGACTACAATTAGGTAATCAAAAGTCACCCATAATGAATACCATAACTAATGACATTGTCATAGATGATCTATACCAAGAGAATTGCATTCATCAACTTAGATAAGTAGGGTTAAATTCCAATCTATATGGGAAAACACCATATAGGTTATTTCTGGAACTTTAAATAACCAAACCTAAATACTAATGGACTAAAATGGGTTAACCATGAATGTATCAAATGCTTCTATGGATCTAATAGGGTCACCCCATGTCCCATATATTAAGGGACTATATAATCATCGTCAATGAGAGTCTCTCCATATAATCAACATAACCTTCCACTAGAATAAAATATATACACAAGTCGATCCAGCTAAATATAATTCCACTGAGTAATTATAAAGGAAAAATTTTGTTTGAGTGGTTTATAACACTTTAAATAGCTAATAATTAGTTGTCAATAAAAGAAATCACACTAGCAATCCTATATAATGTGAATACTATGTGTATGATATGATTCCTGAGACACCTCTTTCCACTACAGGCTAAGACCCAAAATCCAATAATCATCCTCTTTCCAATGGTACAATAGCCTAAAACTAATAACTCACAAATCATAAACCTAAAATCTCAAGTGCTTTATTCTTGGTTAAAATCTCAAATAACCATGGCAATTCAAGATTGAAACATTAGCCCCATACCCATGGTAACTTAGACTTCCACCGAAAAAGGTGTTCACGATGCACTACTCTAGGTTCCATCACAATATCTAATACATTCCTATGTATCCCATATACCAACTCCCCAAATAGTAAAACAAAATAAAACAACTCTAATATAAAATTTTAACATCCCAACCCATCTCACTCGATGAATAATGACTAGGCCAATTCCCCAAGTGGCCTCAAGAGTGCCTCCCTGAACACTAGAGGTTTCCGACTAGAAGTAGGGGTATAAGAAGGAATTGTGGGGAGGTTATACCCCCTATATTAGAGTGTGAAATCATAATAAGATAAATTAACAAAATTTTACACATCTATCACTTAAAATTATATAGAAATTGTAAATAAATTGAACATGTTATATAAAAATAAATATATGACATATAGAATACAAAACATTCCACCCACTATGCCGCCCACATGTGATGTCTAGAATTAAAAAGAAATAAGGATACTAGCTCCATGAAAAACTCCAAGATATAGCACACCCCATGATCCAAAAACTGTCTAGACTATCCTGATAAATGTATAAAATCTAATCCAAGGGCCTTATCCCAACCTGTACCTTTAATAACCATGTTAGAGTTTCTCAAGTACCTATGTGTAGTGGTGGCCCAATATTGGGGTGTCATTGAGAACATCGCAATGAACATGTATTCCAACATATCCATCTATATGATCCTTAAGAAATAGTTCGTAATATCCTAGAGCACAGGACTACTGAGGGTAATATACACATCCTAGTGACACATGGTCTTAGCCAACTAGGGGTAATATAATCATCCCCATGTCACAGAATAGCCATCTATGGTGCAACACTATTCAGGAGGAAAATATCCATCCCAAGACCATCCATAGAGTAGAGGCCTATTAGGTTAATACACCCATCCCATGAAGGATTATCCAACTAGGGGTAGTATATGCATCCTAGTGGTATATTCGGGCACTAGGGGTAACATACTCATCCTCAGGCCATGCACAATCAGGCACTGAGGGTAATATATGTAATGAACAAAAATTTTATCAATAAAGTTTCCCTTATTATAATTATGTCATGTAGTATAAATCTCATAAATCACATAGAGAATCAAATAATAACTTTATTCTTATAAATTAATAATGAAATAAGTGGTATTTTTAGAAATTAAGGAATATATACCAATTGAATAATAACCTGACCATTGGAACAGTAATATGATAGTTAGGAATTACAATCCATCCATTAGATTAGTAACCTCACCTATGAAATTATAAATAAAATTTAGGTATTTTTAAAATGAAAATACGATATAATTATATCATGGAATAAGTAAATAAATGTTTTAAAAATGATAAATTAAGTGTTGGTATTTTTTTTAAAACATAAATGTTTGTTTAAACTTTTATATTTAATATAATGATTTAAAATAAAATTTATTTCCATAAAATAGATTCATAAATTAATATTTTGTTCAGTTATAATTTTAATATAATTTTATGATCCCTTAATTAATTTTTCAAGGTGTCATAAAATCAGTTATAATATTAAAATTGGTATTTTTCAAATAAATTATGATTTTAAATAAAAATTAAATATCTCATTTTTAGAAAATTATTTTAATAAAATGGAGTTAATTTTTTAAATCTAAACATTAAAAAATGGTTAGGGTGAATTTTTGGGATTTTTCTAAAATAGTTGAATTCTTTATGAATAGTGAAATACAATAATTTATGGTAATTAACATTATAAGACAATACATGAATTTTTTATTAATGGCTGAGTCATGTATGATGTAAGTGCCAATTATATAAAACTTACATAATCTATTTACTTTATTTAGTTATTGAAATCAACATTATTGATAGTCTTGATCCAAAATAATAAACAAATGAATAAAATAATCAAAAACATCTATCTCCTACCCCTATAAATACTACCCCCACCACCCCTTCTCCTAAAACATTATATGATTTTTCTATTGCTAATATTATTCCTAATTCATATCCCAATCATCTTCCCCACATCCTGGTCTTTTTGGTCTCACTAAAAGACCAATTCTATGTGCCTTGAAGAGGTTCTAAAGGAGACAATATTCAAGAGGTAAAACCCTCCTTTCTCTTTTAATTTAATTTCTTTTCTTATCCTCACATAAAATACCTATTCAAAGTTACATTATAACTATATTATCATACATATACTGGAATTTTCTTTTTCTAATGGAATATCCATCATCAAATCTTTTCTCTTCTCTTTTTATCTTAAAAACGAAAACATTGTCTATGACATCTCGATTTACCACCTTCATGGACGACAATTTTTCATTTTTTATAACCACCTTAAAGGATAGTAATAAAACCATTATTATGGTTAAATTATATTATAATATGTAAATTATAATAGTCTTCATGTTCTAAAACAAATATATAAACATAATATTAAATAAAAGGATATTGGTTAGCGATGGTCGTAAAAACTGCCAAATTAAACTAATTATTTCTTTCATTGAAATTTTATCAAATGAATCATCTTCATATCAGAAAAAAATAATGATTTATGAGACAATTTAAAATTATTCAAGTATATTAATACCATTTCATTCCACTTCTGTATTTTTTTCTTCCATTTTACAGGAACTCCCATAACTATACTCAAGGGAACCAACCATAAAACCATGAAATGAACGCTCCAAGAACAACGAAATTAAACATTAAAAATCATAAAAATGGTCGTAAATGAACTTAATAAAATTATAATAAATCAAATAAATGTCAAATATGTTCTTAATTAAATTATTAATGAATCTTATTTTTTTATATAGGACATTAATTTCAATTTTATAACTCTTTCATACATAAGGTAAGGGATCTCTCCAAACCACCATTTTTTCATTAGGTTGTGCTCTCTCTCTCTCTTTACACCAATTTAATTTTTAATTATTATTATTTTATCCTCCTATATTCTATTTTTATGTTTCAAACATATGTACCTAGCTCAATTCATCTTTATTTTATGGGGAAATACATTTCTTATAAGGTTCTCTTCTCAATTCCTCCCGATAAGCAAGCTCGGTTAAAGAGAACTTCTCCATTTCATACCTATTATAAAGTACATTCTATGATATATTTTAATCCAAAAATATTTTTATAAAATCACTTATTTTATCTTGAAAAACTATCTTAGTTCATTTATATTTTTATACAAAAAATTATGGCTTTTTCCGCTTTAAATACTCCTTAATATTTTCCCTTAAATCACACTAAAGTGGACCATTTCTAAAGTTTCTTAAACACTATTTTTACATATTTTCACTTCATTTGGACATCATTTATTATGATATATTCCAATTTTACCTTACTGATTTCCAAATTTTATTTAAATTTATTCTCTGATGGACACCATTATGATTTTCCCTTTGTTTATTCTTTATGACATGATTATGATACCCATTTATTTTCATAGGTAACCCTTATGTTTATTCCTTATGTATAATTATTTATATGGAACACATATTCATGAATATGTTTTAAGGGATAAAACTAGATAATTCCCCAATGCATTGGGTATTTTTTGGTCTCATGAGATGTCATGTATGGGATTAGGAAGTAAACCAAATCCATTATGGGACTTTTTTCACCATGTGATATAGTCTTGGAAGTTAGTCTTGAATCAGGTTATCTCATGTTATATGTTGCTTCCATATTCCTATGTTTCCATGATAAGATGATCCCATGTTCTATATTTTATTCTCCCATATGTTTATTCATGTTTCATGCCTTTTTAGGTTACCATGTTATGCCTTTTAACCCATGTGTTATGATTTATTCCTATATTTATCACTTACTGGGATTTTTAGCTCATTCCTTTTGTATATGTATTCCCCAAGTAACCCTATGAAGACATATGAGATCAAAGTAAGTTATTAGATTATTATGGAAGATTAATATAGAGATTTTTATTCAATTTCATGTTTTTAATTTTATATAACTAATCTTCCAAAGACACTAGACTTTATGATCCTGTGTTTTAATTTGATGGTCATTTATGCTTTAAATCATGTAATAAAATGTGTAAAAGGATAGGGTCTCTATAGTTGGTATTAGAGAATGATCTGATTATTTTTGGATATTAGGACTAGAAAAATTTATTAAGAAACCTATTAATAATTCTATCACCATGGATAACCAAGATTGAAACTTATGGAATCACAAGTTAGGATATACTTTTCATTTACAAGTTTATCAATATATGCATAAAGTTTCATTTTTATATACTTATTATATATGAATTTAATCCCTACTAATTTTATTTTATTTTTATTATTTAATTGAGAGAAATAGAATAACTTTTTCCAACAATCAATGTAATTGGTGATGTGAAAATTTCCCTAATGAAATGCCAAATTTGATGGTAATGGGAGCTCAAATAATCATGATAGTTCTAGAACCATTAGCTCAAGTTATTAATAATAGCATGAATATTTTGGAATTCCCTACTTCTCCTCATATACATAAATTTTTGATCAAATAATTTATATGACAAATTAACTCTTTATTTAGTGGACCTTCCAATCCCCTCATCACAAAACAATGAATTAACTCCATTGAAAATATATTATATGTACTCTAGTTCTCAGAAGAAGAGAAGGTTATACTATCAATCTATCATTTTGATGAGGAAGCTGATTGGTGGTGGACAATGATAAAAAAACAAAAGGTCTAATTATTATATTGATTCCATGAAATGGGAATAATTAAATAAAATTTTCTTCAATAAATATTTTCCCCAAACTCTCCATCTTAATATGAAAAGGGAGTTCCTCAGATTGAATAAAAAGGAAGATGAGTCCATCAGGGAATATGAGGAAAACTTTACAAGACTCTCATGATAATTATATAGCTTTTTTAGGAACATTGAAATAATGGTGAATCACTTATTTGGTGGACTAAATCTGAGTCTATGAAAAGCATTGGTGATTCGAGACTTTGACAGATATGAGGAGATTGTATGTTGTACCATTAGAATTGAGATAGAGATTGGAGACTCTCAGTGGTCTCATAGGATTAGAGATAGAAAGAGGAAAATCTAGTTTAATATGGAAGGATAAATTGATAAATCCCATGATAGAAAGAAAACCCAACATCCCACATTTTAAAAGTGTGGGAAGAAGTATACTAGGAACTGTCCAAAGGTAACTAAGGGATGCTTCAAATGTTGAAGAGGGGCATTGTTCTAATTATTAATGAAAAGATATGAATAATCCCACAAGTGCGGAATAATAAATAATTATTATAATCAATACTTAGTATGTAGTGTAGTGTTTCAACTACAAGGAACTCAGTAATTATGAAATCTAATGCCCTAATCCAAGGGTTTTTGGAGGAAATCAATAAAAACAACATCCAAGGTAGCAAGGAAGGGAATATGTTATCACATCTACTAAGGTGGATCCCTAAAATTATGTGGTTATAGGTGCATTGTTTATTCATTTAATAATAGTGAATGAACTATTTGATTCTAGTTCTATTAATTCTTTAATATCCTATAATTTTAGTAGAACTATTCAAAAACCACCTCAAAATATGGAGGTTAATTTATCCATAAGAATATAAAATGTAAAAATTATTACATATAAATTATATAACTCAACCTCAGTTAATGTTTGTGGATTAAACCTAGTAAAAAATATCATATTACTTTCTTTATCGGAGTTTGAGTCTATATTAGGCATGGATCAAATATCATTTTATAAAGACAATATCAACTATTGAGAAAGGGAGATCACTCTTCACATCCTGAGGCATCCTCTAATTTTGTACAAGTTTTAGGATGAGGATGAATATATTTCAAAATAATAGTCTCAATTGTGGATATTATTTCCTTATGATCAATAATATATAGATTAAATTATTGATACAAAGGATAGGATCATGCTTGAAGACATGCCCATTGTGAGGGATTAGACTGATGTGTTCGCTAAAGAATTATCTGGTCTTACTCCTAACTGAGAGGTTGAGTTCTCAATTAAAATTATTATTGGATATCTACCTATATCAGATACTCCTTAAAAAATTCCACCATTGATTTGGAGGAACTAAATAAGTAGTTAAAAGAGAAGGGGGATATGGGGACAAGTATTTCCCTAAGGTGGATCTTCAGTCAGTATATCACTAATTAAAGGAAAATAAGAGAGATATTCCCAAGACTACCTTTTTAATGAATTATGGTCACAATACGTTCATATGGATTCCCTTCAGACTCATTAATTCTACATAAATATTCATTGACTTAATGAATATAGACTTCATAGATTATGTTGAAAATATTTTGGTGGTCTTTATAGATGATATTCTAATATACTATAATAGAATGGAGGAACATAAGGAGAATTTTAATAATATACTAAAGACTTTATAGAGGGATAAAATATGTGAAAAGTATATTAAATGTGAGTTTTGGATGGATAAAGTATCATTCATGGGAAATGTTATCACCAACAAAGGGATATTTGTGGAACCTTCAAAAACAAAGGCAATTAAGAAGTGTCCTAAGCCAATGTATGTAATAGATATCTATAGTTTCCTTGGACTATGGGGTATTACCAATGATTTTTTAGGAAATTATCATGATTTTTAAACCCAATAATCAAGATGACTCAAAAGGGAGTAAAGTATTTCTGGACCAGTGAATGTGAAGACTGCTTCAAAGAGTTGAAAAAGAGACTTATCACTTCACCAATTTTTACACTTCCAATAAGTGTGTAACTCTTTGTGGTATACAAAAATGCTTCAAATAAGGTCTTAGGTTGTTTACTGATGAAAAATGTTAAATTGATAGCCTATGACTCAAGGAAATTGAAATTTCATGAGCAAAACTATGCCAAGTATGATCTGGATTTGGTAGCTATGATCTTTGCATTGAAAATATGGTGGAATTATCTATATAGGGAGAAGTGTGAGATATATATTGATCATAAGATCCCCAAATTTATATTCACATGGAATAAGATTAATATGCTCCAAAAAATATGGTTAGAGCTCATTAAGGATTATGACTTCTCAATCCACTATCATCCTGGTAAAGAAAATAAAGTGGAAGATTCTATAAGTAGAAAGGATCCTACAACTTTATTAATGATGAGAATTGAGAAGGATCCAATATTATTATACTTTCAAAGGATGTACATGGAAATCATAAAGTAAGTTACATCATCATTACTTTCTTAAATTATTACTCAATCATCCCTTATAGAGAAAGTAATGGATGCTTAAATAAATGATGTGGATATTCATAAAATGGTGGAAGCTATTAGAAAGGGTAAATTATCATAGTTCAAAATTGATGAGGAAGTATTCATAATATTTGGGTTGTGGATATGTATACCATTCAATTATAGATAAATAAGGTTCTTATGAATGATGCATATAGATCAAACTTCTTTATTCACCCAGGGAGAAAAAATATGTATCAAGATCTCTGAGACCACTATTAGTGGGAAAATATAAATAAGTCAATCGCTGAATATACATTAAAGTTCTTGGTATGTAAAAAAATTAATGCTGAAAGAAAAAATTCTAAGGGGATGATGAAACCATTACCCATACCAATCTGGAAATGGGAAAACATCACCATGGACTTTTTCACCAGAATTTCAAATAATGCTTGAAGAAAAAAGGAAATATGGGTTATTGTGGATTTTTTTACAAAGATGTCTCACTTTATTCTAATTCAAGAGGACTTATCACTCAATAAAATTTCACGGATATAAATTAGAGAAGTGGTGAGGATGTATGGAGTACCATTGTCGATTAAATATGATCATGATCTGAGATTCAGCTCCAAGTTCTGGAAAAGTCTCCAACATGCTCTAAACACTAAGATGAACTTCAGTATGGATTATCATCCTCAAAATGATAGAAAATATAAGTGTACTATTCAAACACTAGAATACATGTTGAAATCATGTTCTATGGAATTCAAGGTGGATTGGACCAACATCTACCTCTGGTTAAGTTCTCTTAAAATAATAGTTTCCACTCAACCATCCAAATGGATCCATATGAATCCCATTATGAGATAATATTCAGAACACTTGAATTTTGGTATGAAGTCAATGAACATAATCTATTGGTACCTAAAATGGCCAAAGAAATGGTAAAAAGGGTGAAAACCATTCTACATCACATCCTAGAAGCCCAAAGTCAAAATAAGAGTTATGTTGATAATCATTGACGATACTTAGAGTTTAAAGTTGAATATATGATATTCCTCTACATATCTCCAAGGAATATAGTCATGACATTTGGGAAGAAGGGAAAGCTAAGTCCTAGGTATATTGGCCCCTTCGAGATTCTTGATCACAACGGAGCTCTGGTATACAGACTAGTACTTCCATAAACCATGTCTCAAGTACACGATGTATTCCACATATCCCTCTTGAGGAATTACATACTAGATCTTTCTCATGTACTAAATTCACAGTGGGTACAATTGGAAAATGATCTCACTTATGAGGAGTATCCAATGAGGATCTTGTACCGTGGAGATAAAGTTCCACGCAACAATAAAACTCACATGGTCAAAGTACTATAGAGGAACCATTAATATAAAGTGGCAACATGGGAACTGGAGGAAGATATTAGGGAAAAGTACACTCACTTATTTTCACTATTGTATGTAAAACAAAATTTTGAGGGATAAATTACATAATGGGGGAAGAATATAACAACCCATAATTTTATCAATGAAATTTCTCTTCTTATAATTATTTTATGTAGTATAATTCTCATACATCACATAGAGAACCCAATAAAAACTTTATTCTCATAAATGAATAATTAAATAAGTTTTATTTAAATAAATTAAGGAACATATACTAATGTAATAGTAACATACACGTTAGAATAGTAATACGACCATTAGGAATTGTAATTTGACCATCAGAATAGTAGCATCACCTATGAAAGTATAAATTAAATTTATTTATTTTATAAAAGAAAATATGATATAATTAAATCATGTAATAAGTAAATAAATGTTTTAAAATGATAAATTAAGTGTTGGTATTTTTGTGCAATGTAAATGTTTATTTATAATTTTATAATTAATATAATTATTTAAAAGAAAATTTATTTTCATAAAATAGATTCATAAATTAATATTTTTTGTAATATAATTATAATATAATTTTATAATACCTTAATTAATTTTTTAAAGTTTCATAAAATTGGTTATAATATTAAAATCGGTATTTTTTTAATAAAATGATGATTTTAATTAAAAATTAAATTTCTGATATTAAAAAAATATTTTCATAAAATGGAGTCCATTTTTGAAATCTACATGTTTAAAAATGGTTTGGGTTAATTTTTTGATATTTTTCTAAAATAGATGATTTTTTTGTGAATAGTGAAATACAGTAATTAACATTATAATCCAATACAAGAATTATTGAGTTATGGTTGAGTCATGTATGATGTAAATTCCCATTATCTCAAACAAACAAGCTCTAGTTACAGTATTTATCCATGGGATTCAACACTATTGATAGTCTTGATCCAAAATAATAAACAAATGTATAAAATAATCAAAAACACCCCTCCCCTCCCCCTATAATTACCACTCCTCACTACCCCTATCCTCACACCATATAAGATTTAATTATTTCTAATATTCTACCCAATTAATATCCCAAGACTCTTCCCCACATCTTGTTCTTGTTGTTCTCACCAAACAACCAATTCCAAGTGCCTTAAAAAGGTTCTCAAGGAGACGATATTCAATACGTAAAACCCTCCTTTCTCTTTTAATTTATTTTCTTTTCTTATCCTCTAATAACATCCCCTATATAAAGTTAAATTATAAATCCAGTATCATACATATACTATAATTTTATTTTTTTTAATGGAATATTCATCATCAAATATTTTCTCTTCACTTTTTATCTTAAAAATGGAAACATCATCCATGATATGTAGATTTATTGCCTTCATGGATGAATATTTTTCATTTTCCATTAAGGACTTCAAGGCTGGTCATAAAACCATTATTATGGATAAATAATATTATAATATGTAAATTATAATTGGTTTCATGTTCTATAAATAATATATAAACATAATATTAAATAAAATGATACTTGTTTGTGATGATCATAAAAACCGCCAAATTGAAATAATCATTTCTTTCATTAACATTTTATCAAATGAATCATCATTATATAAGAAAATAGAATGATATATGGGACCATTTAAAATTATTTAAGTTTTCTTCTATAGTTTTTATTCCATTTGAAAATAACTCTCATAATTATACTCCAGGGAACCAACTATAAACCATGAAATGAATGCTCCAGGAACAATGAAATTAAACATTAAAACTCATCAAAATGGCCATAAATGAACTTAATAAAATTATAATAAATAAAATATATGTTAAATATGTTATTAATTAAAATATTAATGAATCTAATTTTATTATTCAGTACATTAAGTTCAATTTCAAAACTCTTTCAGACATAAGGTAAGGGATCTCTTAGAACCTCCATTTTTCCTTTAGGTTACACTTTCTCTCTCTTTACCCTAATGTAATTATTAATTATTCTTATGTAATCCTCCTATATTATGTTTTTATGTTACAATAATATGTACCTACATCAATTAATCTTTATTTTATGGGTAAATAAATGTTTTATATGGTTCCCTTCTTAATTCCTCCCGATAAGCAAGCCCGATTAAAGGGAACTTCCTCATTTCTTACCCATTCTAAAGTACACTCCATGATCTATTTTAATCCACAAATATTTTTCTAAAATCACTCATTAAATCATGAAAAACTATCTTAGTTATTTTTTTTGTTTTATATGAAAAATTATTCCTTTATACACTTTAAATACTCATTAATATTTTCCCTTAAACCGCACTTAAGTGGATCATTTCTAAAGTTTTTAAAACACTATTGTTACATATTTTCACTTTAGTTGAACATAATTTATCATTTTATATTATAATTTTACCTTATGTGTCACATAAATAGATTATTTTAAATGTATTTTTATTTTAATTTCCATTATTTATTTGTTTTGGGGGTTTCCCATGCTCTTATGGAGGAATGAGTGAGTTTTCATGAATTGGGCCAAACTGTGAGCCTAATTCCAGATTTGAAAAGAATTTTTTTTTCTTTTATATCTTCTTCATTTTTCAACATTTTTCATCCATTTCAATTCCTACTTGACCTCCCCTGATCTATTAACACCATAATTTAAATCTGGATCCTTTATAAATCCATAACCAAGGTGTATTTGGGTTTTTATTTAAGGGAATGGGCCTACCCGGAAGCCCATTTCCATTTTTAAAAGTAAATTTTGTTTATTTAATAAATTACTCAATTTTAACTATTTATAGGTGATTCTAAGTTTCACCCAATCCCACTGAACCCATCCGAACTCCCCTCCTCTTTTCCCCCTCTTTGGATCTCGTTTCCATCGGGATTTGGTGCAGAACTTCATAGGGTTTCTCAAATCGTCCTAATTTGAAGAGGTAAGTTATTCCCTTCATAACTCTTTAAATTATTACTATCTTTCCTCCATTATAGTTCCTAATTCTACCCTTCCACATACCCTTCTAACCTAAAATCCATGGCATCCCTCCATGTTTCTCAAAACCTCTTTGTAACCCCATTTTGAAGAGGTATTTGGTGGAAGAACTTCAAAGAATCTCAAGTAAGTGTCTCTACTCCTTAGTTCCTCCCCTTTCCATGAAGTTTCTTTAAATTTTTTTAAAGTTCCAAATGACTAGGGGGTAGGTTTTTGAACCTAGGGTTTAAACTTTGGTTTTATTGGTCAATTACTGTAGTCTTAGGTTTGATATAAGTCCCTCTTGATATGACGGTGGTGCGACTTGATTTTCGCACGGTGATTCAAGGGTTTCATTTGATTTGGTAGGTGATTCCAATGTTGATGAAATATTTGTGTATTATCATTTTGTATTTATCATATTTTCAAATTTATATTATTTTATTATTGCTGCAAAAATTGGTTCTAATGATGTTTCTAGTGCAATTTAATTTTAAATGCCAATTTGATGTGAAATTGGGGGTTTTCCACAGAAATGTTTTATTGGTTTATTTGGGGATGCCCTATAAATACTTAGTTGTTTTTATTGACCTGTAATAAGGATGAAAATTCTGTTTATAATGTTTATATCCTTTGGTTGTTTTTGCAAAAATGGGTTTTAATTGTGTTTGTAAAGAAAGTGAAATTTTGGTTCTACTTTTGTGTGAAAATGAAGGTTTTACAAAGTTATCACTTCTTTTTTAACATGGGGATGACCTAAAATTGATTTTTTGTTTTAATTGAAATGTATTGGGCTGCATTTACTATTTTGGTGACTTACAAGTGTGAACATAGTGTACAAGTGGGGTTCTTAAGGGGTTTTGTGTTCAAAACAACACGGGATTTTGAGAAATTGTTTTATTAAAAATCAAAGTGTTTGTTGTGTGTTTTAAGTGGTATAAAATGTGATAGAAACTATATTTGGTGTATGTGACCAGTATTTTTGTTTTAAATTAAAATGGATGCATTAAATTCTGAAATTTTTTGAGCACAAAGGGGGAAGCCCAAGTACCTAGGTGGGTGGATGTGTACTAGTATGGCTAGTGGACCGGATGAGTTTTGTCCCTATTTCACTGAGCATTTGGATAGAGACAAATCTAACTAAACTATATGAATGATGATTGTGGACCACTAGGTGATGAGTATGTTCCCTACTAGGGGCTCATGCACGAGAACAGATTTTACTATAATTACTTTACACTGAGGTTTGAGGTACATGGGACCCGAGACTATCTAGTGCCTAGGGGTGTTCCCGATTTTGTCGCTCATTGTATTTTTGGTATTTTTTCTTGTATTGAGGGTGTTTTTGGAATTAAATTAAATTATATAACATTTATATTTAAATGTGTTAACATTCTAAAAAATTTAGTTTAAAAACTTTTTTTAATTGAAAGTTGCATTTCTTGGAAGTTATCACTGTTTTTCTTTGCGTATTAAAACTACTTACTTTTCACAATGTATTGCATGCTATTTGAAATCATTGGGTGGTATCCTATTGTTAATTGGATCACACCCTACTTACACCCTTTGGTGTAATTATACTTGGTTATTTGTTTTGTCGTAGGTTGGGTACAGTTTTTAGTTCCAGTGGTTCGGGTTTTTAGCAGGTCCTTAGTGGTGAAGTCTTGTGGAAATGGCTTGAGGGCAGTGCCCCTTGCCATGAGGGTTCTTGGGCTGTTTCCTTTTGGTTTTGTAACTTTTTTATAATCTTGTTGAGTTTTTTTAAAATATTTAATTCAGTTCTGATTTTTTGTAAAAGATTATTTGGTTTGAAAAATTCAGATTCGTTTTATTAGATTCTCTTGTTGTATTAAGTTTATAAACTTGGGTAAATCGTTCCTAATTCTCATTTTATGATACTCGGGCACTTTTTTCATCCCGTGGGGATCAATAATTCCCTTTGGGCCTCATCACGGGATGGGTTTGGTGCCAGTTTTGGTGAGAACCAGATTTGGTTCGTGACAAAATGGTATTAGAGGAGGTTCGCTCTCTTTGGGTCATGTTATTTGGGGAACAGTTGAGATAGTCTGGAGTTAGGATTGTCAGAACTTGGAATTTTAGTTTTGAGTAGTGTGGATGATCACCACACCTCATGAATGGATTCAAGTCTCCAAGGGAAGTCGGGACCTTTCGGAGTCCTTTGGTTTTCTTGGTTTAATGATGATTAGGGGAAATGAAAAGAGAGTTGGGTTAATAGTCTCAGTGAGCTTGCTGGGCCTGGAAAGCCATGTGAAGCTAGGTATATTCCCTATAACACTCTCTATCATACTGAAGTGATTGGAATATGGCCGCTAACCATATTTCCAAGTCACCCACTGAAACTAGTTTCCTCTCGCATTGTCTTGTGTTCTTTAGTTTTGAAATCTTGAAACATTGGTTTTAAAGTGACTTGGTTTTAAGAAGTGTAATGTTTTTGTGAAATTATTTTCAAATAAAGATGGACTATTTTGTTTTATGAAATGGTGGAACTGAATATTCATAATTATTTTGAAATGGAAAATTGTATTCTTACACCTCTTTTGAAAGTAGAAACTATACTAAAGTTGGTTTTGAAGAAGTGTTTCCAATAGAGTTTTCTAAACCACTGAAATGTGTTTTAATGGGATGAGATGTTTTGAAATTGATGTAAATAACTCGAAAGTGAGTTTTAATTGGAATGATTGTGCCTTTATAAAAAGTTTTTTTAATGCGGTAATTTGGGTTCGATCTCCTGGTTAGCGGTTTTGAGAAAAAGGATGTGTTGGTTGACCATTTTGGTTTTGAAAAGTGGAAAGAATATTTGTTTTAACCTTTGGTATTTCCATGAGAGACCACATGCATGGGGTTATATGGGATGATGGATGGTTGATGGCATGACTGGATGAGTGTCGGGATGGATATGAGGAGGGCACCCGGTGTGGCACAAAAACTTGCATGTGTGAGGCCCATGGGGTACCATTGGTGGATACACTTACCACTGAACCTTTTGTTTTCAAAGAAATTGTTTTAAAGAAAAACATGATGTCTTGATGAATAGTTTGGGATGGTTTGTATTATGGGTTTTTGAAAATTTTGATGTTTTGGGATGTTTTGATTCCAAGAACCCCTCCTGTTTGAACTGTGTTTTGGGTTTGTGTTTGGTTGGTAAGTTGTGTTGTAGGGACGGTTAGTGGTCGCTTCTGAAAAATGTTTTGGGATGCCTTTACGGTGGTTCCCTTCATGTGTTTGGATCTATTTTGTGGTATATCATGACCAATGGACCATCTTGGTTGGGTCCTTGGGTTCAATCGTTGGATAAGGTACACCCCGTTAAGGGTTATTTCACAACTAAAGTGAAACCCAGATTGTTTCACCGTTTGAAGACCCTCAAGTTGATCAATATAAGGAATCTTTTTCTTGATATTTTTAAATTGAGTCTACACCCTTTCCTTTCTTGGTTTTTTGTATCCTCTTATAGTGGGAGAGTGATCATGGAAGGTTTAAAGAGACCTTAGCTTCTTAAGTTTCCTAATTTTCTGAAGGTGGAAGTGGTCTGGGGTTGTTAGCCTAGATGAATATATGGATGGTGTCTAACAGGTCCTCTCAGTCCTTCGTAGTCTCTTCGAAGAAGGAGTTTACGTTAAACTACCAGTGTGAGAAATGTGCTCACGAGAGGATATTGTGGCTAATTTCTATAATTGTGTGTTGTTTGGGGATGTTGTATAAGGTTCCTCTCCATGAATTGTTTATATCAGTCACAATGGTCGTGTTCAGTGATACCTTCTGATGTCATGTACTCGATTGACCGTAAAGGTGAAATTCATGTAATCCTATGAACGTCTCTGTTATGTTGGGAGAATGTCTCCCTTGGAAAAATGTCAAAACCTTACATTTTAGAAGATGGTTAGTACAAGTGTTCTTTACTTATATTGTTTATCACCCGAAGAAACAAGGTGTGATGTGTGTGAATCTTCTAAGCCCTTGTTTCAGTGAAATATCGGGTTAGGGTAAAGTGAGTCTGGAATGTGTTATGTCTTGGAAAACTTATCGGGGATTGCGGTGTAGTTGTTGGTGACATTCAAATAAGAATTATTATTCAGGGGGTCTCCAAAGCCTAACTGTGAGGCCGAAGATGCTTCAATCACTTGAGCTCTAGTCATAGGTCTTGGAGAGAAGTTGGCTCGTAGTTCGGGGAAATACCAGGGTTGTTTAAACCATTGTACAAAGTCTTATCCTCAGTATGAAAGATAGGAAGAGTTTAAACCTCTGGTGTCATCATATTTCTTTTTTTTCATTCAGTGGAAATAGGTGGAGGGTCTTATACCCATGTCATCAAAAAAAATTATTCCCCCCCCTTTGGTTTCCATTGAGTCTTTGGAGAATGCTTGGAAATTTGGCTAGAAAGGTTTAGCACATGGTTTTCACATGGTTAGTTGTAACCGTGCCCAAAAAAATAACCATGCAGATATAAGGATCCACATAGTTATCACACAGTTTCCCAAACTATGCAGACTAACCGTGTGGCCGTTCCAACTCCTTAATTTTGGGGTCTTTTCATGTCGGTCCACGCCGGTCGGTTAAGATGGTTTGTTCTTTTAGTGGGGATACCCACCATGGGTATCATGCATATTATTTTGTAAATTTCTAATGGATGCGTACCCATTATGCTAGGGAGTCTGTTCGGGCCTCCCCCTGTTAGTGTCCTGATTCTGTCTTAGGAAAAAAATTTAATTTGTCTCTTATGGTGGGGAGCCCATTTGTGTCTCTTCATACGAGTAACTCAGATTCTTCCTTGGTATTGTCTTGGAAGTAGGTATTATCATTCAGAGATATCTAACTACCTACATCTCCCTTGGGTAAACATTGAGATTGGAGAGTGCCCAATGGTTTAGTTATAGTAGGGTAAGTGTAACCTTGTTCGATGTTGTTGTTTGTTTGGGTAAATTGATTGAGTATTGTTCAGATTGTGTTTGAGGAGTTTTCATTTGGGATAAAGCCTGAATGTGCTTGATTATTTTAGTAAAGTGGTGTAAGTTTGGTTTGTGATAGTATTCCTTCCTTCATTGATCACTGGAGGCATTTTGGCCTTTGGGGGAGAAACCTAACAAGGGAGTACCTCTTGGTTTCTCAGTTGGGTTTGGTTGTTTCTTTGACCTTGATGTGACTTTCTGGGGTGAACATTTTTCATGGTGGGGAGAATTGTCACATAAATAAATTATTTTAAATGTATTTTTATTTTAATTTCCATTATTTCTTTGTTTTGGGGGCTTCCCATGCTTTTATGAAGGAATGGGTGAGTTTTCATGAATTGGGCCAAACCATGAGTCCAATTCCAGATTTGAAAATAAATTTTGTTTCTTTTATATGTTCTTCATTTTTCAAAAATTTTCATCAATTTAAATTCCAACTTGGCCTCCCCTGATCTATTAACACCATCATGTAAATTTGGATCCTTTAGAAATCTATAACCAAGGTGTATTTGGGTTTTTATTTAAGGGAATGGGCCTACCCAGAAGCCCATTTCTTGTTTTAAAAATAAATTTTGTTTATTTAATAAATTACTCAATTTTAACTATTTTCTGGTGATTCCAAGTGTCACCCAATCCCACTGAACCCAGACGCACGCCCCTCCTCTTTCCCCCCTCTTTGGAGCTCGTTTCCATCACGATTTGGTTCAGAACTTCACAGGGTTTCTCAAATCATCCGAATTTGAAGAGGTAAGTTCTTCCCTTCATAACTCTTTCAATTCTTACTATCTTTCCTCCATTATAGTTACTAATTTGACCCTTCCTAGTACCCTTCAAACCTAAACTCTATTTCATCCCTCTATGTTTCTCAAAAACTCTTTGTAACCCCATTTTGAAGGGGTATTTGGTGGAGGAACTTCAAAGAATCTCAAGTAAGTGTCTCTCCTCCTTAGTTCCTCCCCTTTCCATGAAGTTTCTTTCAATTCCCTTGAATTTCCAAATGACTAGGGGGTAGGGTTTCGAACCTAGGGTTTAACATTTGGTTTTTTTGGTCAATTATTGTAGTTTTAGGTTCGATATAAGTCCCTCTTGGTGTGACAGTGGTGCGGCATGATTTTCGCATGGTGATTCAAGGGTTTCATTTGATTTGGTAGGTGATTCCAATTTTGATGCAATATTTGTGTATTATAATGATGTATTGATCATATTTTCAGGTTTATATCATTTTATTATTGCTTCAAAAATTGGTTCTAATGATTTTTCTATTGCAATTGAATTTTAAATGCCAATTTGGTGTGAAATTGGGGGTTTTCCAAAGAAATGTTTTATTGGTTTATATGGGGATGCCCTATAAATACTTAGTTGTTTTTATTAACCTATAATAAGGATAAAAATACAGTTTATAATGTTTATCCCCTTTGGTTTTTGCTTCAAAAATGGGTTTTAATTGTGTTTGTAAAGAAAGTGAAGTTTTGGTTCCACTTTTGTGTGAAAATGAGGGTTTTACAAAGTTATCACTTCTTGTTTAACATGGGGATGACCTAAACTTGATTTTTTGTTTTAATTGAAATTTATTGGGCTGAATTTACTATTTTATTAACTTACAAGTGTGAACATAGTGTACAAGTGGGGTTCTTAAGGGGTTTTGTGTGCAAAACAACACGGGATTTTGAGAAATATTTTTATTAAAAATCAAAGTGTTTGTTGTGTGTTTTAAATGGTATAAAATGCGCTAGCTAATGTATTTGGTTTATGTTACCAGTAGTGGTGTTTTAAATTAAATTGTATATGTGTTAAATACTGAAATTGTTTGAGTACAAAGGGGGAAGCCCGAGTACCTAGGTGGGGCGGATGTGTACTAGTACGGCTAGTGGACCAGATGGGTTTTGTCCCTGTTTCACTGAGAATTTGGATAACAACAACTCTAAATAAACAATATGGGTGATTATTTTGAATCACTAGGTTATGGTTATGTTCCCTAATAGTGTCTCATGCACGAAAACTGATTTTACTATGGTTACTTTACACTGAGGTATGAGGTACATGGGGCCTAAGACCATCTAGTGCCTAGGGGTGTTCCCGATTTTTTAGCTCATTTTATTTTTAGTATTTTACCTTTTCTTGAGGGTGTTTTTGGAATTAATTTATAGTAGATAAATTTTCTATTCAAATGTGTTAACATTCTAAAAATTTTAGTTTGAAAACTGTTTTCAATTGAAAGTTGCATTTCTTGGAAGTTATCACTGCTTTTCTTTGTGTATTAAAACTGCTTGCTTTTCACAATGTATTGCATGCTATTTGGAATCATTGGGTGGTATCCTACTGGGAATTTGCTCACACCCTACTTACACCCTTGGGTGTAAGTATAATTGGTTATTTTTTTTGTCGCAGGTTGGGTACAGTTTTTAGTTCCAGTGGTTCGAATTTCTAGCAGGTCCATGGTGGTGAAGTCTTGTGGAGATGGCTTGAGGGCGGTGCCCCTTTCCATGAGGGTTCTTGGGATTTTTACTTTTGGTTTTTTATCTTTTTTATAGTCTTGTTGAGTTAATTTAAAATATTTAATGCAGTTATGATTTTTTTTAAAGGTTGTTTGGTTTGAAAAATCCAAATTCTTTTTATTAGATTCTCTTGTTGTTTTAAGTTTATAAACTTGGGTAAATCGTTCTCAGTTCTCATTTTATGATACCTGAGAATTTATGCCAGCCCATAGGGATCGGGAACACCTTTCGGGCCTTGTCACAAGACGGGTTTGGTGCCGATTTTGGTGGGAACCAGATTTGGTTCGTTACATTATGAATGTCCAAGTGTTATTTAAATCCATTATCTCATCGACACCATTATTATTTTACCTTTGGTTGTGCTTTATGACATGATTATGATACCCATTTATTTCCATGTTTAATCCTTATGTTCATTCCTTATACTTGATTCTTTATTTGGAACACATATTCATGAACATGTTATGATGGGTGCCCCATATAGCTCTCCAATGCATTGTTTAATTTTTATTCTCATGATACATCATGCATGGGATTTGGGAGAAAACCTAATGCATTATGGTACTTTTTCCACCTTGTGATATAGTCTTGGAAATTTCCCTCGACTCATGTTTATGTCATGTTATAAGCTACATCCACATTCCTACGTTTCCATGATCACATGATCCTTTGTTCTATATGTTATTCTTCCACATGTTTATCTATATTCCATTCCTTTTTATTTCATCATGTTATGCCTTCTAACCCATGTGTTATGCTTTTTTCCTATATTTATTCCATTACTAGGATTTTTAACTGATTCCTTTTATCTATGTATTCTCCAAATTACCCTATATAGATATAGGATCTCAAAGGAAGTTCAGAGCTCATTATAGAATATTAATATATATATGTTTTATTCAAGTTCATGTTTTTAAGTTTATATACCTAATATTCCAAAGACACTAGACTTTGCAATCCTTGGTTTGAATTTGATGGTCATTTATGCTTTAAATCATGTACTAATATTTTTAAAAGGATAGGTTCATTATAATATAACCATCCCCGAGGCATAGTTGAGAAATTGGGGTAATATACCCATCCCTGATCCATGAACAATCAGGAACCAGGGGTAATATACATATCCCCAGGCTAAGCACCCTGACCTATAAAAGAGAAAACTTTCCCAAAGTTACCATCATCCTAGGTTTTAAAACATGTAGAAGTAAGAAGAAAAAATTATGGTAAGCTACATGTATGACTTACCTCAGACACCATTTCTTTCTCGGCTCACAACATGACTAGGGTTCTAAGGTGTCACCCATAGTCGTCTCTACCCATATCTATATATACCCACATAGGGTTGGTCAGTCAATGGGGCACCCACTAGGGTCCCTCTGTTCAATACAAATAGAGGCACTCCACTTGGATCCCTCGGTCTAAAAATTAGTTTCCTAGGTTAACACCCATACCTTACTAAGTTCCACATACCATCAGTTTCATCACACACACATCCTTCTAGCCTCCAAGGGTAATCAATATAACATTGATTTTGGGGGAGGGGGAGGCTCATGGACTATATTTGTTTCAAGGTCCCATTCAGTTAGTCCAATTCCCTTACCCAATCCCTATCCATTATTAGTTCATCCACCTTGGATAATACACCACTAAGATAAAATGTATGATCACTCCCAACCAATACTATAAGCTTATTGGATTAGAGGAATACCTATGGTTTGGTAACGATGTAACTGGACAATGTATATAAATAAAACCTCACCTCTAACTTAGATGTGTCACAATCCCCTAGGCATATTATAATAGGTCTAATTTGTTATAGCCTCACCACTCAAGATTTCTATAGTCTATCTAGTATTTCAATAGTCATGACTGATTCCATCGGTGGTTGAGGCAAAAACCTAGCATACAAGGGTTGTTTATGACCCCTAGAACTTTCTAATTTCATAGGGTGTGATTCATTTAATTAATAAATTTCATTTCAAACAAATTTTTGGTCTCTCATGTGATAATTATTCAATCTCACATGATACAGGAACATGCATAAACCATAATTACTAGTGCACAGGACCACCTACCTTATCCAAGTTTTTCACTCTTTTTAAAGTAGCCCAATATCCCTTATTGAGACTCATTAAGGTCCATACATGCACAATCTATGCTTGAATTGATACTCAAGCCCCTATATCAATCAAAATATAAAAAATTAGTTAATTATAACATTTATAATTATTAATTAATTCAAATTAAACTTGTAATAATATCAGAGAACACATGAAGACTTAGTCTATAGTCAAAACTTCAAGTAACATGGTGTTTATCACTCCCACCACACCCCTAATCCCTAGATGAGATAAAGACCCAACCTATGACACCAAAACCATAGGTTATTTAATAAAAATTTGTGTAAAATACTAATAAAAAATAGAATGAAGACATACCTTGTTGAATCAATGAGAAGTCCGGTGCGTATTGAGTATTAGGATGCCCTCTAGTTAGGCTGAACAAAATCCCCTTTATATTTATGAAATTACAACATGATTTGGTGAAATATACAATGAAAACCTAGGCTGTAAAATAGGTAAATTAAAAAAATAGAAATATAATAACAATAGATGCTAATGGATTAGTATAAATACCTTAAATAATATTTAAAACCCCTTTTGAACCCCTCCCTTTAAGGTAAATGAAGAGAAGTGGAAGGGGTAGAGGCCCATGTCCACGCGAGAGAAAAGAAGTGGCAGAAGAGGGCTAACCCCTCTTAAAATTCAGATGGTAATGGTAAATTCATCCTTTTTAATAGGAAACATGGTTCAATAAATTGTGAACTAACTATACAAATGGATCTACCTCCAAACTATCCACTGCACACAGTTTTATCACTCTGCTACCAACCATGCACCAAACCATGCAGAACAACTCTATACCCCTTTGAAAATTCCACACACATTACTCTATAAATTTTAATGGTTTTACATTAAACATGACCTAAATATTAAGGAAAAAATATCCATATAAAAATATTGAAACCCACCTAGAACTTTAGATTACCACATGGTTTCCCTTAAACTATGCACCCCAAACTACGCTCCCTACGAAAAATCATCAAAAATTTATAACACTTCGCCTGAAGCTCCGAAGGACCACCTAATAACCTGATATACCATACAATCCTAATTTTATGTCTAAAAACACCTTAATTTTTTCTAACTCTTGAAATTTCATTCTAAATATCATATTAAAATTCTACTAGTCCAGCAATAAAAAAACAAAATTTTCCCTAAATTCCCAATTCTCTCCAGACACGATGCATTATAGAGGTGACATCCCACACTCACCAGCTCATTTTTTTTTAACTTTTTATCTTTTAAATTTGAATTAGGTTAGTAATATTAATCTATCTTGTTTTTTGTTTTTTTATTGATTTTTGGATTGGGTTTTTGTGGGTCCCCACATAACCTGAACTAGTTGTTTTATGAAAATTCAAAAAAAGGGACTCGTATCACTATAATAAATTTTATTTATATTCTTCTATATTTCCTTGAATAATTTTTATCCCATGTCCTTTTTGTACAATGTGTATGAAATATATATTTATAGATCATTCAACACTTTTCTTTCAGTGGTTAGCTCCTTGTAATCATTATTTTAAGAGATCCAACTTTAACATCTCCAGATAAATTAATAATATAAATCACTATAAACATTAACTTAATGTGATAAAAAATGTGGTATCATGTGAATTTTTTATATATATAAATTCATTATTTTAAAAATGTTTATTCCTTATTTGTTTACTAGAGTCTCAATTTATTTACACATTAATATAAATTTAATAAAAAATGTTAACTATGAAACCAAATGTTAGCACCAAAATGGTTTTATTGTGACAGAAAGTGAATCAAGGTAATAAAACATTAAATTATATTCTATACATGGATATATTATCTTGGTTAAATAATAAATATTTCTCTCCATAACTCAATTTCATGTATAGAAATGTAATTTAATTACAAAGGAGCATAAAAATTTACTTGGTTAACCCTCCAATGTGGAGGGTTAATCCAAGGACCGTGGAAAATATATTGTTTTCATGAAAAAAACACTAAACACTCTATCTCAGGATAATGATTAATATAAGGAAAACCCTAACCAAGGTTAAATGACCTATAAAATTTTAGGGATTATATACTACCTCTCAAGGGTCACCCATTCTTCCTACTCCACTCACTTCTTCAAGATAAGGAATCTTTATTTATAGGTTTATGGGGACTTTCACATATTATATTGGATTATAGGAATTTATATGAAAGTCTCACAATAATGGATAGATTACACCAACATTATATTAGTATAGATCTATTCTTCCTTCTTCCCCATAATTCATGGCTAACCTTCCTCATACTAATTTAAAATTTTACCATCATCAATAATTTTTTTAAGGAGATCATATATAATTTTCATCAATTTAAAATTACACCATATTTAAAATTATTTTTATGATGATGAACATTAGTAAGGATCTCAATTTCAACCACTAATTTTGGTTCTAAATTTATGATGTTACTCAAGTGTATTGATTATTTATCTCTAATGAATTTGGGACTCAGTTAGAAAATGATGCATTGATTATTTATTTAATTTTTACCCATTACTCTAGGTTGAGGTTAAATAAATATAAAACTACACCACTTGTATGAGATTTTTGTAGAGTTATTTATTTAGTATTCACATTATAGTATATCTAGGGTGAATTATCAAGTGAAAGAACTATAAATTTATGTGATATGATGTTATTATTTTTTATATGTTATTTTTATGATATGATGACTATAAAAATATAGGGTGGATTAGTTCTAGAATCCATAAAGGGTAGAATATAATGTTTATATTAATGTATTGATTGTTATGATTATGATTTACCTTTGATGATGAGGGATCTAGATAGAGCTATCATTATCTGGTGGCCCTTTTATGGGACATAGTTCACTGGGGCCTCTCTTATTATAATATTTTGTAAATGTAAATATTGTAAATATATAAAAACAAAAACAGTTTCATTTGGTTATTGTGATGATGGTAGAATATTGGTATCTTGATAAAAATAATATTGAATTTTCTTATCTTTGATGATGATGTTTTGTGGTGTTTATTTTTTCTACACTTTCTACATTATTTTTGTATGTAGATTATAGTGGATTTTGTAGGTTGGATTTCTTCTAAGGATGAATATTCATAGTATTATTTCTTACTCCTACATGCACACTGATATGTTTTCTACTATTATTTTCATAAAGATTAGTATTCATAATTACAGGATGATCTTTGAGACTGAAGATTGATGAGAGAGGTGGAGTTTATATCTTGGATTTTCCATTATGGTGGACACATTGGTTTTACTCATTTTGGTTGGATTTTCTTTATATATATTTGGTATGTGTATAAATATGTGGTGATTTACATTTTTTATTACAGTGTTAATGGGTATAATCCTTAAATATACATGTGTTATACTATAATTGGTTATTCAATTATTTTATGGTATATGATAATGCATATAACAAGTGATAATTTATACTTAGAGGTAATTCCTTGTTGGGAAAAAATCCCTCAAGGTATCATTGCAGAATTTTTGGGTTTCTTGTGTTTGTTGACAATGCAAGTTTCCATGGTGAATTGTCAAGTTCTGGAGATATTGTTGACAATTTATGTTGATAAAGAACCATGACAAAGGAATGGAAAATATAGAGGTGGTACAAAAGAACAAATACAAGGTGGTGTCATTTTCCAATGTTTTCCAAATTTTTAGGGTCCAAAATTTGGGATTTAGTGAGCATCGTGAAAAGTGGATATCCTTTAATATCTCATCAAAATATAGAAAAGGCGTGAGTTTTGAGAAGATAGGCTTCATGGGTTGGATTTCACAAACACATGAAAAATGTTGATAGTGATTATTCACAATTACGAAGAGCTTCGAAAAGGACAGAGATGAAGGAAAACGTGAGGGAGCTTTGTGGTGGCGGCGCGAAGTAATTGACAGAACATTCTGCGATTACGACAAGCTCTGCGATCCAAAAAATTTCTTGGTGCTTCGTGATTTTGACAAAATTTCAGTGGAAATTTCAGAGCTTCGCAATTTGAGAAGACGTGGTGCTGACTTCGCGTGGAAGGTTCAAGGGTCGGTGGAATCGCCTATAAATAGGACTTGACCCCCTCGAGAGAATTAGAGAGTCTTCCAAGAAAAAAAATTTACTCTCGGCTTGAAAAGGTGGTTCATGAAGGCAGTGTGATTCACGATGGGAGGAGCTTCGCGGTGGATAATTTAGCTTCGCGAAAGTTGTGTGCTCTACGTTGGCTCAGTGAGCTTCACAAAGGAAGTTACTCTGCGACGACTTGATCTCCACGATGTCCTGAGCTCTGTGAAGGTGTGAGCTTCTCAAAAAGGTAGGGACTTTTTGAAGTCTTTTTTGAGCTTCGTGAAATTGGGAGCTTTGCGAAGTAGGGTTCTTTACAAAGGTACTTCCCAAAGGTTGGTTCCCAGTGGTAAGGGGAAAGGGGTATTCATCAGTGGATGAAATTTGGACTTCAATAGAGGATCTACATACAATAGAGGATGCATTCATTAATGGTAATGAAGAGACCTACAGGTCTATAAACTATGAGTGGATCTTCTGAATAAGCAGTGATCTCACTTAAGTTGAGAGAGTAGTGAGTTCTCAAATTGAGAGTAGTTGTAAACTAGGAGGAATAGTGAGTATGCTTCTAACTTCTAAACAGCAGTGCACTTATAATGGAATTCGTACATCAGCACATTGACGGTGTATACTCCTTGGAAGTAGCCCAGTGAGGGTAAACCTAGTAAAAATTTGTGTGTCATGTGCATGCTTTATGGTTTATTCATACTTTGCAATGGGAAGGAGAGAGAAGAGGGCTTTGTATAACATCAAAACAAGATCAAAATGGGTAGTTGTTTTAATCTATCTTACCCTGATTCACCCCCTCTTAGGGTATCTAGCCTTGTGGACCTAACAATTGGTATCAGAGGGAAAGTTTGATATCAGTGTTTCTCTCTCAAATGGAGGTCACCAGTCACAAAGGTATTTTGATCTTCGACGGGAACAACTTTCAGCTATGGAAGAATTGGATGCAACACTACTTCCAATCATTGGTAATGGATGTGTTCACAGTAGAAATGCATGGAATAATAATTGATATCAATAGTAGTGCTTTATCTGAATTTGAACGTAGAGAATTGGATGTTGATGCTAAGGAAATTAATACTTTAGGGGGATCCCTATCCAATTATATTTATAGGAAGGTGATGTCATTAAAAACATAATATTCCATGTGGGAAAATCTATTGAATATATATGAAGTAGATAAAAAGGTCAGAGAAGCAAATATGTAAGTGTTGTGGAACAAGTATAAAGATCTGATAATGAATCCAAATGTGTCTGTTGATGCATTCTTTTATAGGGAAATTGTTGTTGTGGATGACATGAGAGGTCTTGGAGAAGTTATTGAAGACATATATATTGTGAAGATCATCTTGAGGAAACTTCCACCTTGGTTCAATCAAAAAGTTTTGGTTTTGAGAGATAAAGACCCGAAAGAGCTGACATTGGATAACCTGCACCATACCCTTGTTGCATATGAAATGAGAAATGGTGATAACGATGTTTTGGAAAAGGGGAAATCCAAAGAGGTGGAATTCAAGGCCATAAAGAAGCTCACCATTGAAGATTCTTAGGAAGAAGAAGAGACAGATGAGGTGATGTCATTCATCTCCTAAAACCTTCAAAGAGGAAAAGGAAAGATTAAAGGGAAACTTCCACTTGCTTGTTTTCGATGTGGAAAGGTTGGACATCTTGCGGCAAGGTGCCCCAAAATTTTCCAATAGGATGATGATGTTGATGAAATAAAAATTACAATGAAGAAGTCTTTAACCTATGGGAAAGGAAAGAAATTGTTCAAGAGAAATTTCTTTAAGAAGAAGAACCTTTTTTCAAAAGAATTTGATAGTTCAGATGAGTTTGAGGATGAGGAGGTTGAAGAGATAGAGAACTATAGAGATCGTAGAGAAAATGCTATGGTGGTAGTTGTTAGTAGTTCTCAGAAGAAGAATTAAACTCCATCTAATGAAGAAGAATAAGAAATTTAATGAATAGTTGATATGCAAGAGGAGTTAGAGGCTACTCTTGAGGAGATAGATGTTTGGAGAGCCAAAACAAAAAATCCAACAAAGTAGTTTGTGACGCCAAACTCTATTTGCAGTAGTAGGATGAAGAGAAGTCTAAGTTGATAGAAGAAATTGGGAAACTTGAGTCATCAACCCCAGAGGACTCAGAATCGGTCAGTGAGTTTAAATTCAAGATTGAAGAACAAAAAAGGGAGATCGATGGCTTGAATAACACAAGGAAAGATCAAATCAAGCATGTTGAAGAACTTAAATTAGAAGTTGTCGATTTGTGTAAAAAGGTTAAGGATAAAGAAAAACTATTGAATCCTACTGGGACATCAGGAATGCAGATCACTCAAAAAACTGAGAAGATGAAAGTGGAGAATAGTGCACTACTAGAAATTTAATCTATAGCCACAGACATATAGCAATAGTTTTATAGGTCTGTGGATATAGCTTGTTTATATACATAGTTTAATTTTTGATCTGTGACTACAAAATTCCATCCCCTTATTTTTTCAATTCCCATCAGGCTCTGCCTCCATCCCCGATATGCATCCCCCTTTTTTTGATTTCAGTCGGGCTCCTCCTCCATCCCCAATATGCGACCCTCTCACCACGGCGCCCTCCTCCCCTGATATCCTCTCCTCTTCCCTGACGACCTCTCTCACTGCACCCTCCTATCTTCCCTCATGACTTTCCTCTCTCTTCCTTGCTGTTGTCCTCTATCGCTCATCCTCTCCGGCTTCGGTTCCTCCATCCCTCATCGCAGTTCCTTCATTCATAGCGCGGATTCTCCAATCGCGGCTCAGCTTCTCCATTCGGGGTTGCTCCATCACTCAAGTGTTACTCCCTTCCTCCATACCATTTTTTCGGTGTTCCTCCTCTATTCAGTGCATCAGCAGAAGGGTTCCTCCATACCCTTCTTCAGGCCTTCCTCCTCTATATAGTGCATTGTCCCAACTAATTTACTTAATTCTATTATGTGGTTGTTGTTTGCAGTTTTGTTCCTAGTCTAATGAGTAAACGGAGTGTTTCTTATAACTTTGGAACTTTCCCCATGATCCATGACTCATGGTTGAGATAAATTTAAATATTCATGCCAATACTAGTTGATAAATTCTTAGCAAGTAAGAATTTTGGTTTTCCAAGGATGTGGTAATTTTTAGAACCATTATTTGGTTAGAGAATATATATTTGTAAATTCTCAATAAGATTTTCAGTTATGTGAATTGAGGCCTGAGGGTGATATAGGCTCTCGAGAGTGTGTCTGAGTATAGATGAGTGGACTTGTAACTATTTTTAGATTTATTTTTTTCACCATGTAGCCTCCATGGAGTAGAGCTCCATGTTTTTGAGGGAAAATACCAAGGTGGGGTGACATTTTCCCTATTATTGGGAAATTTGGTTTTACTTTTCTCCCTATAGTAAAATATCAGTTTACCATGGCCATGGTTTTGGTTGTTTCGTCTCTTCTTGGGTGTGTTGGTTAGGTGTTTTAGAGGGACTGTCCCATGGGATTATCCCTATTGAAAAAATAAAGAAAAATACCATTTTGTATTGGTTTGGCATGGTGGGAAATTGTGATGGTTCAGATGTCTTGTTTTGGTGCCCATTTATACTATGATTGGATAATTATGGTGCCCTATATTCACACCTATAGAAACATCGAGTCAAAATGCACTAGATGGTAAATTTAGGTGATAGTGGTGCTTCTTGGGAAATACAACCATGATATAGCACCTTATAGTTGGAAATTTTTTAAAAAGTTATAGATGAGGGGTTTCATTAGTTCTCATTTGAAAAATGATTATAAAGGGTTGAGGGATTTGTATGGTCCTTAGTGTGTATAGGGATTGTGGGTTTCATTGGATAGTTCCATGACATCATAGAGGAATGGACCTATGTTTTGTTTGTTTGGTACTTCTGAGGATTCCCCCTAGGAGATGGACAGCACTACCACAAAAAAATGAATATTTTAATGGATTCTGAAATTATGAGGATGTAGGATCACTCAAATAAAGGTAAATTAACATTTATCCACTTTGAGTTTACAAACAACTCACCCCTCCTCTCTTCCTCCCACACATGTGAGCGAATCAGAGGAGGTTGAGGGAGCTTTATCCCCTATTCACCTTCAATTTAACCTTTAAATGTGGTGGTTTTTATGGACCTACATGGTGATTCATTATGTGATCTCATCTTCCTTTCATTCTAGTTTCCCATTTCTCTTCTAACTAGTTTAGGGAAAACTAGAACGGAGTTGGAGATGATTTCCACTAGATTATGGTTGATATCATCCAATATCATGGGGGGTTTTTTAGAATCACTAGTGAGAATATAAAGATGATAAAATATTGTATTTCCATTTATTTTCATTGAGGATCGTCATTTTATTCTTGTGTTTATAGTTTTTTATTAAATTATATTTAAAAATTACGTGAATCAATGTTTTTTATTATGGGTTGGAATTTAGAATATATTGGAATATGATATGGACCTTCCATGAGTGGTTGGTCACCATAATATTTTGAATAGGTTATATGATGATATTATAGACAATTATGCCATTATTTGTCTTATGTGAGGAGTATAAGAGGATTAGTCCCCACTGGAATTTAAATTGTTACCAAACTTATGCGATGAGCATAAGGGGACTAGTGCCCACTAGACCTAAAATGATGACTAGAATTCTGTGATGAGCATAAGAGGACCCTACCTTTCCATATATGAAAAGTATAATATTTATTATGTGATAAGAATAGGATGATTCACCTTTCCTAATGCATCATAATCCCATCCTTCCTCATGCGATGAGCATGGAATTCCTTAGGTGATGAGCATGGAATTCCTTAGGTGATGAGCCTAGAGTTCATTAGGTGATGAGCCTAAAATACCACAGGTGACTAGACTATGATGAATTTGGTGGTGAAGCTAGGATTATATAGGTGATGAGAATAGTATTCCTCAGATTATGTGCCTAAGATGTCTATATGGATTGACAGAAGAAGATATAACAGCCTTCCTCCCCAGATCATAACTGAAGATCCATCCTTTACTTATATCTGGAAAGAATAGGATTCCCTCACTTCCAAAAATAAGAAATATATTTATGGGATTGTCTAAATATACAATTTAATTGAAATTCTATTCAAATTTGATCATTAGGTTGTCACCTCGATAAGGAATCAAGTGACATTATTAACTAATGTCTACATGGAGATGGAATCAATAACAAGATTCATGGGCATGTGTTAATTATATAAGAGAAATATGGATTGAGAGGGGGGACTGGCAGGGGGAGGGGGTTTCCAGGAGGGTCTGTAGGGGGGTGCTGGTAGGGGGGACTAGCAGGTGGGGGAGGACTGGCAGGGGGAGGGGTTGTCCAGGAGGGTTTGCAGGGGGCGGTAGGGGGGACTGGCAAGGGGTGTCCAGGCGGGCTGGCAGGGGGTGGGGGTGTCTAGGAGGGTCTACAGGGGGGTGGCAGGGGGTGGCAGGGGGACTGGTAGGTGGGGGGAGTGGCAAGGGGAGGGGGTGGGGGTGGTAGGGGGAGGGGGTGGGGTGGGGTGGCATGGGGTGGTGGGGACTGGTAGGGTGGTGTCAAAGAGGGTCTTGTTTATATCCATTTTGATTTATGATGAACTTCCAAAACCACATCCCATGATGAAGGTTCCAATTTTTTTACCTTCATTCATAACTATTAATTAATGACACCCTGTGGTTATGTCCTCCCCAAGAGATTCATTTTATATGGATCACTCCTCATTGATGGGTTTTAACTCTTTTTTGGTGAAACCATATCTCACCATACTGATATCTACTTCCTGTGAGATCATTACCAGAAAATGTCTGTCATTTCTTATACACTTTCACCAAAAGCAACTGCAACGGTTGAGCCATGTTTGATCTTGATGAGTTATGCTAATGTAGATTCTTCTGCCGAAGCCAGAGCCGGATCTAGAGCAAGAGCTTTAGCCGGATCCGGTCTCAGTGTCAGTACCGATGCTGATGTTGATGATGATGCTGGTGGCATGAGAGGTGCTGATGGTGTTTCTGTAGGAGGTGTGGATGAGGGTTATCATGAATTTGATGATACTGATATTGATACTCACTATTTATGTGAATTGTATTTTTCGATTGTTAATATTTGTAATTTTATTATGCAGTGAGGTTTGATTATTGTAATACTGAATTTTATTGTGGTGTTTCTGAATGTTTCTACATATATTGAATTATGCTATTATGATATATGTTTATTTATGTAGTATTTAAGTTTTATTATTATTATATTGAATTGTATCCTCCTCTGACGCGACCATCGTACCTCCTCGATGACGCTGCTCTGAGGTGGCCCCTCTATCTCCTCCGGAAAACCTCTGACAGTATGTAGTCCAATTTTCCATTTTTTTTCTTGAGGCAGCCACTCTATTAGTTTCACTGATCATATTGTGAGTTTGATGACTTGTACTGGTATGCTGGATAGCGATGCATGCTATGCAGAGAACCAACAAGAAAACATAGCCAATGCAATTGATGTTATCCCATGACTTACAATCGGGATTGACATGAATATAAAATTCAGGAGGTAATGGTTATTTTATACCATTTTTTTCTAGACATTAGTAACCATTTGTTGTGTTTTTAATCAAATTGACTTGGCATACACCATTCTTGCAGAATTGATGATTTCAAGTTTACTCTTGAGTGTGCAATATTCGATCTTCTGAACATTGTTCTATATCATGGTTGGATAGTTGATCCCTGGGTATGCACTTTTGAATCTCATACCTTTATATTTTTGTTAATAAAAAATGATACATTATATTCATACCTTCATTATATTTATTTATTTGAAAAATATGAATATTTTTGAATGAAATAGGTTGAATATGAATTGAAAATGGATATAATCTAATTGTATAACAAAATTGTATGAGGATAAGAAATGAATGTATCTTGAAAAGTGGTAGATAGCATACAATTTATTAGACAATGAACCGAATAATAGATAATTCCTCTTTTTTATTATCTTGGCCCTTATCCATTATATAATCTAGGCCTTACTCGGATTCACTCAGTTTCATGTAAGTCATCAATGAATTGGGAATCTACATTCTTTGATAAGGATCTCTACACCCAGCTTGAACTAATTTCCCATATCAATTTTTTCATTCCCTAAAAAAATAATATCATATATGTCTTGACAGGAAACATCTATGTAATTAAATATGATTCTTCTTGTAAGAATGGCTACAATACCTTCTTTTCACACAATTGAATCGCTTGGTTGGATTAAATACAATAGAGTACACTGAGGAACTCTTACTTTGACCCATATAGTATCTTTCCAGATACTTATGATGATCTTTCCACTTCCTAATACTGGAAGTGTCTCCCATTATAATGATAAAAAAACTCAGTCATGGGTCTTATATAGAGTTGAATTAATCATCCTACCTATCCTCATATATACCCTTCTTGATTATCAATTCCTTGCACAACACATTTGGGTATGATGTTATATCAAATATCTTTACCTATAGTTTGATATCTAGATGGTGGAATATCTAGAACATACGAGCCTTTTGTGCCTTTATTGCAGCCAGAAATTGGGCAAATCATAGCAACTCTATGAAAAAAGAAGATTATACAAAGACATTTCTAAAGCTTTTATTCATCTCCATAAACACATGCTAATAGTCCAAATTCATCATGTTAGTAATTAATTTTTCATGGAAAACCTCCATGAATGTTTTCTATGAATGATCATCTCGTATTATATCTTGATTAATGGTATTCCACCATCAAATGGTTTATTTATGGAAAATGGAGGTCTCTAGCATCACTCTCTCATCCACACATGTCTGGACCCGAGAAAAAATTCACTTGTGGTTGTCTATCCAATAATTTTCATCCTACATGCCTGTAATACATAGAAAGGGTGGTTGATGTGGGAGATAGAACACCTGATTATGTCTGTTCATGGAATTTGGAATGTTTCCACCTTAAACGAGAACAATCTAATATAATCCTTAGTAAACTAGCTCTGCAACATGAGTCACCAGAGACTGTACAGGGTGGGGGGAGGGGGGTAGGGGTGGGTGTGCAAGGGGGAGGGATTGTGTGCAAGGGGGTAGGGGTGGGGTGTGCAGGGGGTAGGGGGTGTGCAAGGGGCAGGGGGAGAGGGGGTGTTGTCCAGGGGGTGGATCTTCTCAAATTTTCTTAAGCCAAATCTGTATATTAATCACCACCACCAACATCTTCAAACAATCATTTCCATGTGAATGGATCTTCAAACATATGCTACGTGAGAACCTACTTCAGCTCATCAAATGATATCCAATAGATTCTGCACATCATCTCCTAACAACTTCCTCATTCTTTTCCATAACAACTCACATCACCAATCATCTTTGTCATCATGTGAATCTATTGGAAACAATTCCTTATTTTGTTCATTTCTTTGTGAAATAATCATTGGTGGTGGTTTACATCACTTCTAAGCTTCAGGATAAATCTTCAAGCCTCATATAAGATTCACATACTAACACCTTTGCTTGGGAACTTCATATTCCTTCTCAATAAGCTTGGGAACTTCTAACTCCCTTCTAAGTTGTCCAGCTCCCAATTGTCTCATCAATATTCTTGGGTACTCCAACTAACTTGAAAGCCATTTATCATCTACAAATTGGCATGAAATAACTTTTCTTCCTCATTGACAACAACTATGACACAAACACAATGTGGATTTAACAATCTTTCACTTTGTTTTTATTGTCAATACCAATCTAACAATTGGTATGTCACGATGTTCTTTAATTTTCTTCTCTCCTATTTTTCTCATTGAGTCCTCTCATTTTATTTTCTACCCTAATTGACAATAAATACAAAGTTCATGAAAGAGGATGGTATCATTTCGTTCTTAAACAATGTACCATCATTCATTCTATTCAAAGTCTATGAGATCCATGTTTGGTGTAGAAAATATGAGGGTTTGATTTAGAAAACAATATTGTCTCATTAACAAACTAAACATGATACCAACTGATTCTAATTCCCATGACTTATTTAGGGGCTGTTCATATGTCCACAAGTTGAAACCAAATGATTCCAATTGATATCTTCATTCTTTTTGGAATTACAACTTGAGATCTTTCACTCATCTCAATACACATGTTGAAAACATTCAAGTACATGTAGAAGGTTTTATAAATCAGCCTTGGGATCTCAAATTTCTTCAACTTCCTGTCATTGATTAATTCAATTTCTCCCCCTTAATATTATACTTTATTCATTCATTAACAGGGATTAGAGAAATTCATACCTCATCAATGACTTTTTCAAGCACTTTCCAGAAATTCCATGTTTGGTGTAGAAAATTGTAAGCACATTTTAATAATTCTCATTGTTTCCTTACCTTCTATCAAACTTAATTCTCGCATTCATGCACTTGCATCTATTTGTGTTTTTTGACGCTCCTTTCGTCACAGAATTTAAATATTGGAAAAGGGGAATATCTGAGCTCAAAGTGATTCAACCTTTGGACAAATATCAAAAATTGACAAAGGAAGGAATAAGAAGAATGTTGCACAAGGGTCGCGCAAGTTCTACAATGGTCGCGCAGGTATACTTGTGCGCCACCTAGTGGTCACGTAAGTGACTTGCGCAACCTAAGTGATAACCGACCGGGGTCTTCTCCTGCCTATAAATAGACCCTGTGGGCCCCCCATTGGAGGAGGATTTTTTTCCAGAAACTCAGATTTGAGTTCCCGGTGCCCTAGTCTCTTCTCAAAGATTTCGAAACACTTCTAAGGTAATTTCTTACCTAGAACTGAAGATCTAAAGAGGGGGAGGAAGGCCTAAGTGTTGAAACTCATCAACACTTGCGCGCCTGAGTGGCCAGCCCTTAAGGGAAAAGGCCACACTTGTGCGACGCCTTACTCCTTCAATAAAACTTGTGCGCCCCTCTTCTGGAAGAACCTCAAGAGGATTATAAAGGCTTTAACCAAGAGTCTCTCAAGTATTAATCTACTGGTTAACCGTCATGCAAGTACCCATGTG
The DNA here is from genome assembly GCA_963277665.1 of Viscum album. NCBI lineage: Eukaryota > Viridiplantae > Streptophyta > Magnoliopsida > Santalales > Viscaceae > Viscum > Viscum album. The sequence goes on along the minus strand of OY728120.1, from coordinate 1,525,957,350 downwards.
TCGTTTAGGTATACCTGTGCGACCAGGACTTGCGTGCCCACACAGTACCTACGTGCCTGCCAGGACTTGCATGCCCCTTCCTTTTTGGGTTCCCTTCTTTCCCATTTCACCCCTCTTAAGCCATTCCACCTCTCCTATTCAATATTAAATCTTCAAGACACTCTTTAAAGCCATTTATGGCATGATTTCTTGATTTGGATTCCTTATCTGAAAGGAACTCTGTGGAATATCTCTCAAAACCTAGGGATTTACACATCTTTATGTCACTACAAAATTGAGATTTCATTCATTCAACCTCATCCTTTAAGATGAGAGAACCCCTTAATTTGGGCCTCTTTTTCAGGAATAAGCCCCAGTCATAATTCTCAAATCTGGGCATCCTCCTTAGGAGTAAGCCCCAACCATAATTCTCTTAACCTGGGCCTCCTTTTCAGGAATAAGCCCCAGTCATAATTCTCAAATCTGGGCATCCTCCTTAGAAGTAAGCCCCAACCATAATTCTCTTAACCTGGGCCTCCTTTTCAGGAGTAATCCCCAGTCTCAAATATGGGCATCCTCTTCAGGAGTAAGCCCCAAGTCCCTTAATTTTTCAAATCTCTTAACCTGGGCCTCCTTTTCAGGAGTAAGCCCCAGTCTTAATTTCTCTTAACCAGTCCTAATTTACCTTTGATCTGGGATTCCTTTTTAGGAGTAAAACCCAATCATAATTCCTCTCCTAATTTGGGCCTCCTTTTCAGGAGTAAGCCCCAAGTTAGAGTATTCAAAATCTCCATGAAGCACATATACCTTTATGGACCCTGTTCCTGGATTTCTTCCCTAAAATAAATCCTAACCTTCATTTATCTGGGCAGTCATACATACATAAGCCCCACAATATTTCTTATGATTGCATCTTTTATGGCACAATTGTCTAATTTTTTTACCAATACCTCTTGTTTCTCACACCGAGAATGAATCACATGAGCTTAGAGTGTAAAAGTAATTATGACATCCTTCTTTGAGCCATCAATCATAAACATCATACTCCCTTACTCTAACTACGTGGGTTCTGATTCCTTTTATAAACAAAGGATACGTAGGTAGCCCATCTGCAGGTTCGATCCAAACTCTGAAATAATTCATGTCCTTCTGAATGACAATAAACTTCAAGTGCCCCACTGAGTGGCTTTAAAACTAGTATGGTCATCATAAGGACCAAGAGACTTTTACATATCAAAGGATACCATTGACTAAGAATATCTAACAAATACAGATGATTCTTTATCAGTGAAGAACCCCGAATACATATAAAAGATTCTCTAAATTTCCTACATATCGATCATTGATTGTCAGATCTAAAGGAAAAATCATTTTATATTTGGTAATGTAATAAGGATTCACGAACATAACTTAAATCTATAAAGAGAGTCCCGGAGTAGGCAATAATTCCCCTAAAAAAGGTGTGATGAGTCCGACCTCCCATCCTCTCGACCAATAAAAATTCCTAAGCCTCATCAGTCCATAAACTAATGAGAACCTACCTTTGGAAAGTTGGTCCAAATGGATGTGGAATCATTGGATGTTTCCTGTTCTATGAACAAACCCATTAGAAACCGATCTGAATGTTTGAACCTCCCATCAAAGGAGGTCATCCCCGAAATCCAAGTGAAACCGTGTTTTCAACTTTTTCTGGGTTCTATATGGCTAGGTTTCAGCTGAATCAATGATTGGGGTGAACGAGGCCAGTAAATGTTCACAAATTCTCAATGTTTAAAATCAACTAGGTTTCCATTTGTTTATGCTTATTGAATTTGCAACTTGTTTATTGAATACTTTTAGTCATTTTTTGCACCTATTATTTTCAGGTATTTGAGGATGCCTATAAGTCACAATTAAGAATCATAATCCTTGATGACATTGAGAGGTAATTACAATCAATTTAAACGTAATACCAATTTTTTTCCCTTCGTTCGATAACCATTGTGCTATTATTTTTAGTACACGCTTTCGGAGTACATTTCCATTGGACCTTGTTTTTTCAATATTATTTCTCAAATTCTGATGGTCCTTCTGAAACGTCTTCCTCCCCAGGCATTCTTCTCATCCATTTTATTAGTATAACTCATTTCGAATATATCTTTATGAGGTTTAATTTGTCTCAATGTATTCACAAGAACTGGATTTTATGTGTGTATGCTTTCTCATAATAGGTTGTGTCTGTGGATAGGGATGCATGCTATGTAGAGAACTAGCAACAAAGCATAGCAAGGTAGGGGGCAGGGGCATGGGGCAGGGGGGAGGTCTGCAGGGTAGGGGCAGGGGGCAGGGTAGGGGGAAGGGGGAGGGGGGCAGGGGGCAGGGGGTAGGGGGTAGGGGCAGGGGGAGGTCTGCAGGGCAGGGGGTAAGGGGCAGGAGTGGGTGGAGGGGGGTAGGGGTAGGGGGCAGGGGGAAGGGGGTAGGGTGGTGCAGGCTAGAGGGGTGGTTCAGGGGGGGCTGGTGTAGGCTAGGGGGTTGGTCTGGGGGGCAGGGGAAAGGGGTGCCGGTGCAGGCTAGGGGTGGTGCAGGGGGCAAGGTGCCACACCTGATTCACCCCCACTCAAGTGTGTTTTCACTAGTTTTATGGAACCTATAATTAGTATCAGATCATAGGTCCCATCTAATTTGATTTATAATATATTTTCCTTGTTTTTTATGAAGTGAAGATTCTAAATGTTTGAATAAGTGCCTCAAATGTAAAAAATTAGACACTATCCTTGTCAAAATTTATTTAGAAGTTTCTACCAAGACACTACAAAATATGAGGAAAAGGGAGGAAAAAATTAGAGAAAAGTTTCAAACAATAAAGAGGAAAATCTACTATGTAAATGTATTCGTAGTGGTAAACATATTTATAATTCAGTTGAGTATTATTCCTCTAATTAATCAAGTTCAAGCTATTATGGATATACATTTAATGAATAACTTAATGTTTTTTATTTTTTAATTCAAGGACTACTCAAAGAAATTTCCCATTGATTTTTTCACACAAACACACACACACACATAAACACACACACACACACACAGATATATATATATATATATATATTCTTAGATAATAGGAATTTATGATGATAATTCATAGTTATAAAGAGATGTTGATTCAATTGAAGATGCATTAGCGGATAAGGTGAGCAGATGCAACACCCTCATAAAGCTAGTTGAAGAAAAAGATAAATTTCTTCCTATTTATAGTGATAAATATTACTTGATTAAAAAATAATAAAACATGGTAGTTTTTTAGAAATAAGTTTTTGGAATTTTTTTTAAATAAGTGATCCATTATTTGGAGAAATTCTAAAAAGTCTCTATGAATGTAAGTGATTTACAACTGGAGGTAAAAGGCAATAGGATATGAGAGTGGGATATTTATATACAATATAAAATTCAGATGCATGAGGATTAGTTGAATAAGTTTAAATAATAATTTAAATAAAGTTTAAAGACACTTAAATACCAAAAATACATTATTGATAATATTTGACTTGAGTTGTATGTAAATATAAAAAATCTAGAAAGTACCCATAAAAATATTCAAAATATGTTAAAATAAAAAGTCATACAAAAAATGATTCAAGAGATATTATTTCTTCTAAGAAGACCTAAAATAGTGTAAAAATTAGTTTGAGATCGTATGGGGAAGCATCCACCTTAGTATCTGGGAAAATGGTATCCCACTACCCAATTATTTATGGTTATAGTAATTCTGTTTTGAAAAATATTGTTGTAGTAAGGGATAAATATATAAAAATATATAAGAAAGAGAATTATTTAAAATTCACCACATCATCTATGTTTAATATAAACATGTACAAGAAATGTTTCCTCTCAAATTATGCCAAAAAATATGGGGTTCCATCTAAAAAATAGCATGTAAAAAATCTAGATAGATTGCATCTATAAGGAAAATAAAGAGGTTGGTTGGGTATTTTTGGCTTTTTCAGAGGTTTGGGTATATGACCATTGATTTATGGCATAACATGTCAATATGTGGAAATGGTATAAGGCCTAAAGAAAGGAAGAGCATAGTTGAAAGTTAAATAAAAAATTCTTTACAAAAACAGACTTCATAGAAAAAGGGTTATCTTTTAAGAAAGAATAGATTTGATTATTTTGAAAACTTTTATGTTTTTTACTATAAATTTATCCACTATTATAAGGAATCTTAGGAAATACCAGATCAATATAACTCCTATAATTATAGGAAAATAATTCCATAGTAGAAATAAAATCAAGTAAAGAAAAATTATAAGTCTCACTTGGGAGACAAATCATTATGTAAGGTTGTAGAGTCAACTACAACCATGAAGCTAGAAAATGAAGATGAAAAGGATGTCAAAACTAAAATAATATGCTTCTACTATGGTAGTTTAAGACAAATCATGGACCATTTCAATATGACCATAAAAGTTTAGAAATAAGGGAGCAACCTGTAATCAAAAATAAAAAATCAATTCAAGATAGGGATAATATAATTGGATTAGTTATTGAACCTCAAGCATGGGTGGTGCAAGGGGGTCTAGAAGGGGGGAAAGGGGTGTGCAAGGGATGTGTAGGGGGGCTGCTGTCCAGGGGGGTCTAACAGGGGGCTTCTGTCCAGGGGGTCCAGCAGGGGGGGGCTTCTGTCTAGGGGGTCCAGCAGGGGGGCTGCTGTCCAGGGGGGTCCAGTAGGGGGGGCTGCTGTCCAGGGGGGGTCCAACAGGGGGGATGTTGTCTAGGGGGGTCCAGGGGGGTTTCTGTCTAGGGTTCCAGCGGGGGGGTGCTATCTAGGGTGGTTGAGGCTGCTGTCCAGGGGGGTCCAACAGGGGGTGCTATCCAGGGGGGTAGTAGGGGGCAAGGGGGTGAAAGGGGGTGTGTGCAAGGGGTGCAAGGGATGTGTGGGGGGGTGTTGTCCAGAGGGTGTAAGGGATGTGTAGGGGGGATGCTGTACAGGGGGGTCCAGTAGGGGGGGCTGCTGTTTAGGGGGGTCTAGGGGGGCTGCTGTCTAGGGGATTCCAGTAGGGGGGGCTGTTGTCCAGGGGGTCCAGCAGGGAGGGGGGGCTTCTGTCTAGGGGGTCCAGCAAGGGGGGCTCCTATCCAGGGGGTACAGTAGGGGGTGATTTTTTTATGAAATAGGAAGGGTTTTAGACATGTTGGTGGGGTGTCCTGGGTGGGGTGGATTGTAGTGGGGGCTGGAGGACTGATAGAGGGTGTAGGGTGCAGGCAGTGCAGTGTAGTGAAGTGAAGTGTAGGGTGCAGGTAGTGGAGGGTGAAGTGCAGGCAGTGGAGTGCAGGTAGTGCAGTGCAGGGTGTAGTGCAGGCAGTGCAGTGGGGGACTGAGGGGGGAATGAGAAGGGTGGAGGGGTGTCCAGGGTCTGGAGGGGGAGTGTGGGGGTGTCCAGGGTCTGGAGGGGGGGACTGGAGGGGGGAATTTGTAGGGGCATGGGGGACTAGATGGGGGGAATCGGCAGGGGAAGGAGGTGCATGGGGAAGGCAGGGGCAGGGTGGGGGTGTCCAGGGTCTGGGGGGTCTGTCCTGGGTGGGGGGGATGGAAGTGGGGGACTGGAGGGGGGAATGGGCAGGGGGTGTGGGGGGGGGGGGGGGGCTGGCAGGGGTGGGGTGAGGCAGGGGAGGGGGGAATGGGAATGGGGGGGACTGACAGGGGGGTGCAGGGTGTCGGTAGTGAAGTGCAGTGAAGTGCAGTGAAGTGCAGGGTGTAGGGTGTAGGGTGTAGGTAGTGGAGGGTGCAGTGCAGGCAGTGGAGTGCAGGCAGTGTAGTGCAGGGTGCAGTGCAGGGTGTTGTTCAGGGTGTTTTGCAGGTTGTTGGACATTACATGATTTATTTTTCATTCATGTAGTTTTTTTTATGTTCATGTCTTCCCGACTATGAGGTACATAATATCATGTACTTTGGGAATTTTTAACTTATGGATGAGGTGTTGGTCTCTTAACATATGGATGATTGGCACTCATGTATGATTAACTAGGTGCAGGGTGTCGTGGAGTATAGGGTGAAAGATGTGCAGTTCACTATCAGATTCAGGTAAGCTTATTCCATTTTTATTCTTTGGCTCAATTTTAATTAGGGTTTTTGTGGTTTTTGGTTCCCTATCTTTTTGCAGTTCATTTTGGATCTCATTGAGGACAGTGAAGCACCACATGACTGGGATATCCTCTTAACCTGTGGGCATGAGGCATTCTAAAATTCATCAGAAGGCCCAGATCCTTGGTTCAGTTTGAGTCGGGTTAGGTTTTCTAGGTTATTTTTTATTGTGTTCATTTTTTTTTTGTTTATGTAAATTGTAATAGGTTCATTTTGTTCGATTTGGGGCTATTCAGTTCAATTAAATTAATTTTAGATTCAACCAGATATGTTTCATTAGTTTCATTTTTTTCTTTCTCAATTACGCTTTATTGAAGTTAGTTTTGATTGGTTTGAGTCAGTTTGGTTACATTGTTTTCAGTTTGGTTTAGTTTCATCTTTTTCAAAACCATTTGGTTTGGTTCCACTCTACTCAATTTGGCTTGATGATGTTTGATTTAGTTCTAATAATATCATCATTTTTTTTTATTATTGTAGTTAATTTCACTTGAAATTTTTGTATCATAGCCATATTAGCATGTTTTTTTGTTTTCACAATTCAATTGGATGGTTTTTTTGGGCAGGTTGGGGGGCGTAGGGTGGGGGGATGTATGGGGGGTCTGTTGAGGAGGGGGGGTGTAGGAATGGGGGGGGGCTGTCTAGGGGTTTTGTCCAGGGGGAGGGGTTGTGCAGTGAGGAGGGGGCAGGGGGGTTGGGTGCAAGGTGCAGGGGGGTGGGGGGTGGGGTGCAGGGGAGGTGTGCAGGAGCAGGGGCTGGGGGTGCAGGGTGGGGAGGGGGGGCTATCTAGGGGAAGGGGTAGAGGGTCTGTTGAGGATGGGATGTGTAGGAATGGGGGGGCTATCTATGGGGGTTGTCCAGGGGGAGGGGGCGTGCATTGCGGAGGGGGAAGGGGTGGGGTGCAAGGTGCAGGGGGTGGGGGTGGGGCAGGGGAGGTGTACAGGAGCAGGGGGTGGGGGTGCTGATGCAAGGTGGAGAGGGGGGGGGGGGGCTGTCTAGGGGGAGGGGGTGTGCAGTGAGGAGGGGTAAGGGGGTGTAAGGTGTAGGGGTGGGGTGCAAGGTGCAGGGGGTGGGGTGCAGGGGGTGGGGGTAGAGGAGGTGTACAGGAGCAGGGGGTGGGGGTGCTGGTGTAGGGTGGGGAGGGGGCTGTCTAGGGGGAGGAGAGGGGGTTTGCAGTGAGGAGGGGGGCAGGGGGTGAAAGGTGTAGGGGGTGGGGGGTGGGGTGTAGGGGGTGGGGCAGGGGAGGTGTGAAGGAGAAGGGGTGTGGGGGTGTTGGTGCAGGGTGGGGAGGGGGTAGGGGGTGCAAAGTGCAGGGGTGGGGTGCAAGGTGTAGGGGGAAGTGTGCAGGGGGGTGGGTCAGGGGAGGTGTGCAGGAGAAAGGGTGGGGGGTGCTGGTGCAGGGTGGGGAGATATGGGTGGGGGAGGGGGGAGTTGGTAGTGTCCTCCCAACATCCATCATGATGAACCATGCTGGGTTTTTTTTATGCAGTGGAAAGGCCTATAACCACGGTTTTATGAACCGTGACCTTTATTGGAAAGGCTATAGGGTAGACCCCTATAGCCATAGTTTGAAACTATGTCTATAGGGTTATATCCATGGTTGGATCTATGGATTTAGGGATATAGCCACGGTTTGAATTGTGGTGATAGGGCTATAGCCACAGTTTCAAACTGTGAATATAGGATCTGACCTATAGCCACGCCAATACCAGCCATGGTTCATGAAACCTTGGCTATTATAACCTATAGCCACGGTTTTTGGGCCTATAGCCATGATTTAGAACCTTGGCTATAGCCTAAATTTCTTGTAGTGGTGGTTCAGCAGAAAGGAAGCATAAATTATGGTTAGATGCTAAGGCCAATGAGGGGCTTGATGGAAAACAAAAAGATGTCAAAATTGAAGTCAAACCACAAGCACCCACTCCAAGATTAAAGGTTGATTTGGGAATAAATCAGATTCAGAATACTCATAGATCCCAATGGGAAACTAGAAGTGCTGAAGTGACATGAAGTAATGTGTTGTATATCAGGTGTTGTTGTGTAAAGATGGGACATTCACAGTATGTGTGTTTCATAGCCAAGAGATATCAAAGGGAACAAGAATATAGGTACCATCCAAATAGAGAATAGTTCTCTAGAACATATTTTGAAAGCACACTGTTTTTGGTGCGAAGGATTTGGGAACATGGCTAGGTATTGTACTTCAACTATATAGAGGAATGTTCCATAGGATAATCAAAATGTTCACAAGCAGAAAATCAATGAACCAACAGGTGATTTGAAAATGAAAAATATATTTTCATCTTTGAATGATGAAGTTGGTCCATCATACTCTAAGAAAGATTAGAAGTCTCAATCCATACCGAGTGTGAAGGCAAAAATATAGACCAAGAAGAAAAAGGACGAGAAGGCAGTGGTGGCAGAAATTTCCCTTAAAGCATCAGATCACTCTAGTGTGTGGATCCTTGATATCGGTTGCACATCTCACATGAAAGGTAATGAAGATCTTGTTGCAGGCATGAAATATGACAAAGAAGGAGTTTTCATGTTTAGAAATGATGAAGGCCTGAAGATTATTGACTTAGGAAAGTCCAAGTTTGGGGGTAAAGAGATGAGAGGTGCTGATGTCTTAGTAGTAGAAGGTCTCAGTCACAATTTTCTCAGTGTGAGTCAACTATGTAACTCAGGATATTCTATAAGGTTTACTAAGAATATGTGTATCATCAAAGAAAGAGATGAGGTAGTGGTTCTACAGGGAAAAAGAAAAAAGGGAAATATCTACCTGGTAAGTGGAGAATAAGATATGTGCTTTCTTTATAGAGAAGAAGAAAACAAGTTGTGGCATAAATGACTTGGTCATCTTTGTCAACTATCCTTGGAAGATCTGGTAAAGTGTGATGGAACAAGAGACCTCCCTAAGCTATCACGTGATCGTACTCACACGTGTGATTCATTCCAACAAGGGAAGATCATCAGAAAGACGTATAAGGAAAAGTAAAAGAAGTCAACAAGAGTGCTTGAATTGGTGCATGATGATGTTTTTGGGCCTATCACACCATGAGAAATTGACAAAAAGAGGTACTACGTTCTTTTTATTGATGACTATAGCAGAATGGATTGGGTATTTGTTATTTCCCATAAGTTTGATGTGTTCAGCTGCTTAAAATAGTACCAGAGAGAGTGTGAAAGGATGATTGGATAGAAAATTCTGAAGTTTCATACTGATAATGGTACAGAATTCACAAACATTCAACTGTAAGACTATCATGAGAAACACAGGATAAGGCATCAAGTTTCCTCAGTGAGAACTCCCCAATAGAATGGAGTGGTTGAAATGAGAAATTAGATCATCAATAACATGGCCAGAATGATTCTCCAAGAAAAAGACCTACCAGAAAAATTTTGGAAGGAGACAGTATTGACATTGGTCTACATTTCTAACAGGGCTCTATTGTGTCCGAAGGAAGGAAAGACTCCTTATGAGATGTGGTATGGAAAAAATCTAATAGTGAAATACTTTCAAATATTTGGAAGTAATTACTTTATCCTCAACAAGGAGAAACATAGGAAATTTGAGTCGCATGGAGATGAGGGGATATTCCTTGGATACTCAGGAAAAATCAAAGCATACAAATGCTTTAACAAAAGGCTGGGAAAAGTAGTTGGGAGCAATGATGTCATTTTAGTAGAGGATGAAGAGAGTATTCAACAGCATAGTGAAAGATTTCTAGATGAAAGCGATGAGGAGGAAAATAACGCAGGAGAAGCAGAAGTGGCTAATGCTGATTCAGAAGAAGATATTGATGATGAGCATGAAGAAGAAAAATCTGTATCTACACAAAAGCCAAGGAGTCAAGTTGAATCTGACAGGTAAAATATCATTGGTGATTAATAAGTTCCAGTTCAGATAAGAAGAATGAAGTCACTACAGCAAACATCTTTCTTATCTCATGTAGAGACTAAATGATTTGCTGATGCAGTTGAAGATGAAAACTGGGTTCAGGCCATGATGAAGATCTAGATGAGATTGAGAAGAATCAGACTTGGGAGATTATTTCGAGGCCAGTTGATAAGAATGTCATCGGGACTAAATGGGTCTTTTGAAACAAGATTAATGAAGATGGAATAGTGATTATAAATAAAGCATGACTAGTGTGCAAAGGATACTCCTAGATATAGGGAATTAATGTCGATGAGACATTGCACCGATTACAAGGCAAGAGACAATCAGATTATTCCTAGCCATTACAGTGTAATAGAAGTTCAAAGTGTTCCAGATAGATTTCAAATCTGAATTCTTGAATGGTATTCTGGAGAAAGAAGTGTATATCAAGCAGCCAGATTGTTTTCTCATTCATGAGGATGAGAACAAGGTTTGTCGGTTGAGGAAGGCGTTGTATGGGCTGAAACAAGCACCAAGAGCATGGTACTCAAGGCTTGATCAGTATTTGAAGAAACATGGTTTCCAGCGTAGTGGAGTTGATTACAATCTCTATTTCAACAACAATAGTAATCAAAGGATGTTGATGCTGGTTTATGTCAATGAAATAATATTTGGCGGATTAGATGAATCACAGTGCAGACAGTTTTCCAAATTCATGAAACATGAGTTTGAAATGTCTATGATTGGTGAGCTGATGTTTTTCCTTGGTTTACAGGTGACACAAGGAAGTAATGGCACATTCATTTCCCAATACAAATATGCCAAGGAGGTTCTGAGAAGATTTATAATGGAAAATTCCAAGGATATGAAGACTCCATTTGCTACCCAGATGAAATTATCAAAAGATAATAATGGAAATGTAGTTAATATCACAAAATACAAGAAAATTATTGGGAGTTTATTGTACCTGATAGCGATGAGACCTGATATTTTTTTTCCACATGTCAAGAAGTGAGATATCAAAGTAATCACAAGGAAATCCACATACTTGCAGTGAAAATAATACTTTGTTATATCAACAAAACTGTGGATTTTGGTTTTATGTATAATGAAAAATATCAGCAAGAGTTATTGGGATATACAGATGCAGATTGGGCTGGTTCAGCGGATGACAGGAAATCAGCGTTAGGAGGTGCTTTCTATATTGGTGGATTGTGTATTTCTTGGCTAATCAAGAAGAAAGATTTCATTTCCTTGAGCACCGCAGAAGCTGAGTATATTGCTGCCACTCAAGAATGCACATAGTTATTGTGGATTAAGCAGAAGCTTGATGATATGGGTGTTGAAGTGAAGTATCCGATCGGAATCTAGTGTGATAACTCAAGTTCTATAAATATCAACAAAAATCTCATCCATCACTCTAGGACAAAGTGCATTGAGATAAAGTATCATTTTATCAAGGAGAAGGTTGAGTAGGGAATCATGAAGTTGGAGTATGTGCCTACAGAGCTATAGGTTGTAGACATCCTGAAAAAGGCCTTACCTAAGGAAGATTTTGAGAGGCATCGACTGGCTCTGGGAGTTCAGTCGACTCCCTGTACTTGAAAAAGTGTGGTTGTGGGACCCCCCCCCCCCCTCCTCGAGGTATGGTGTGTTTTTCTCTACTGTGCTAATATGTCTCCTTTACAATGTCTCCGACCATAGAGGAGTGCCCTTTTGGTTCATTGAAAAAGGGGTATAAATAGTGACTCCTCAAGGGGGATAAACTGTGGATAATGAAGGGATAAAATGTCTTTGTCAAAGACACGGGGAGAAGCTGACAGGTGGAGCAGTGAGATAGGGGAGAGCAATGAGATAGGGGGAGAGTTTTTAAATCTTACGATGATATAAGTGATTGATGAAAGAATAGATATCACGAAAGTTGAGGATCGTGATAAAAGTAGAACAGTGATGTTGGAATGGTGTGAGAAGGTTTCCAACTATCACCAATTTTTATCAGTGTGGTATCAAAAATTTGAATTAGTTTAGAAATTGGTATCAGTTGGGTGTTAACAGTTGGTGGTACAAATGAAGTGATTCATTGATGATCTTTTCATTTACTCTTGTTTCTCACGACGATCATTTCCCATGTGGGCTTAGAGTATGTGTTGAGTTAATCTCTAGTCTCTATCTAACACGTAAGAGGAAAAGTATGGTTGATTATGGAAGGAGCTTCAGAGAGGTATCAAAGTGTAGAGAATCATTATGAGAAGAGTTTTCAACAAACCCAAAGGGGGAGATTGTTGGTAAAAAATCTCTCAAGGTATCATTTTAGTATTTTTAGGTTGATTGTGTTTGTTTACAATGTAGGTTTCCATGGTGAATTATCGAGTTCCATAGATATTGTTGACAATTCATGTTGACAAAGAACCATGACAAAGGAATGGACGATCTTGAGGCGGTACAAAAGAACAGATACAAGGTGGTTCCATTTTCCAGTGTTTTCCAAATTGTTGGGATCCAAAATTTGGGATTTGGTGAGAATCGTGAAAAGTGGATATCCTTGAATATCTCATCAAAATATGGAAAACGTATGAGTTTCGTGAAGATAGGATTCATGGGTTGCATTTCGCGAAGACATGAAAAATGTTGACAATTATTCTTTGTGATTATGACGATCTTTGCAAATGGCGGAGATGAAGCGCAATGAGAGGGAGCTTTGTGGCAGTGGCATGAAGTAATTTACAGAATGCTTCATGATTACGATGAGTTCCGCGATCCGAAAATTTCCGTGGTTCTTCGTGATTTTGAGAGAATTTCAGATGAAATTTCAGAGCTTCGTGATTTTAGATGATGTGGCGCTGACATCACGTGGAAGGTTTGAGGATCGGTGGAATCACCTATAAATAGTACTCAACCCCCTCAAGATAAGTAGAGAATATTCTATGAAAAATTTGTTGCACTCAACTCGCGAAGGTGGTTCACGAAGGCAGTGCGCTTCACGACAGAAGGAGCTTCACGATGGCTAATTTAGCTCCGAGAAAGTTGTGTGCTCTGTGTTTTCTTAGTGAGATTCATAAAGAAAGTCTATCTGTGACGACTTGAGCTTCATAGTGATTTGAGCTCTGCGAAGGTGTGAGCTTTGTGAAAAGGTAGGAACTTTGTGATGGCTTGTTTGAGCTTCGCAAAATTGGGATCTTTGCGAAGTAGGGTGCTTTGCTAAGGTAATTCCCAAAGGTTGGTGCCCAGTGGTCAACGGAAAAGGGGTATTCATCAATGGATGAAATTTAGACGTCAATAGAGCATCTACATACAGTATAGGATGCATTAATTAATGGTAATTAAGAGACCTACAGGTCTATAAACTGTGAGTGGATCTTCTGAAGAAGCAGTGAGCTCACTTCAGTTGAGAGAGCAGTGAGTTCCCAATTTGTGAGTGGTTGTAAACTAGGAGGGACAGTGAGTCTACTTTGAACTTGTAAACAGAAGTGCGCTTATAGTGGAATTGGTACATCGGCACATTTTTGGTGTATTCTCCTTGTATGTAGCCCAGTGAGGGTGAACCAAGTAAAAATTATTCTATCCTATGCATGCTTTAAGGTTTATTCATACTCTACAACGGGAAGGAGAGAGAATAGGGTTTTTTCTAACAGCAAAACAAGATCAAAAGGGGCAGTTTTTTTAATCTGTCATACTCTAATTCACCCCCCAGGTTATCTAGCCTTGTGGACCTAACATTCCTCCTATTATTTTTCATGTCTACCTCAACACTAATCATTATACCATGTCTTATTAGGTATAGTATTGGGTAATTCACTTACAGGTATATCAATAAGTGACATATTGGTAATATAGAATTAGTTTGGGGTTTGGTGTTTAGAACATTTAATATTTTTTTGGGGTGTCTTAAAATAATTTATGCTAAGGATATTTAGTTCATCAAGTCTTGATAGAGAACTTTGAAAGTGTTGCGGGTGGAAAATTTATTCCTAATACAGACTCTTATTGATGACCCAAGACTAAGAAACCTTATTATAAAAACCTTGGTTTCAATGGTGGTAAACATTCATCATGTATATTTGGGTTAGGATTATGTGATTTTATCCCTATATGATTTGATTGAATTTTTAGGTTTTATTCATTGGCTAAAGTGAATAAAGATCTATAAAAATAAATTTTATATGTTATGGGATCGAGATGTGGATTTTTTTCATGGAGACATTGATTAGTGTTTACTAATATTGTGATATTACATTATACATTAGTGGTTGTGACATTGTGATAAGATAAATATAATATATGATATGTGTGACATAGTTATCTTATTATCTCTGATATAATTATTTCTGTAACCCCATAGAAAATTTTGATTTTTGTATTTCTATATACCCCAAAATAGATCATTGGGTTTGTCCTAGTGTGCTAAAAAACACCATGTGTGTCTCCCTATATGCAAATGGCTATCGACTAGAGATAAGGGATTGAGTTGTACAATGGGGAGAATATACCATTGATTTTAAGTGGCCAACAATAATAAACATGGTAAAATTAATAATAAATAAATAACTAATAGAAATAAATATAGTAGATGTTAATAGATAATACTATCATAAACAATATCAAAATGGGATAAAACCACAAGTACATTGAATCCAAAATATCCCCACATATATAAGAACATTATATAGATAATAAACAAAAGAATAAAAGAATTATAGAGTCGTATCAATGAAATTTCTTAGAGCATTTCTTGATATCACTTCAAATCCCATACATATATGCATGTTTATAATACTATCATAGGGCCCTTTACCTTGTCTAGATCCCTAAAAATCATGTTTCTACATGCACCTAGGTGGTCGTATAGGGTGTGTATAATAAAATCTATTAGGACACCACTAACACATCCTTATAAAAATTGTATAACAGATATTAAGTTTTATGAACTTGTATAAATAAAAACATAACAAGCATAATATTTTTCAGGTCATCGTATGCTAACCAGAACACTACAAACACCATCCATACATGCTTAAACTCTATTAAAAAAAGTGTAATATCAAACCACAAACATGATCTAGGACATTGATAGTACATTCTCACTCAAGGAATGGATCCATATCATGTACCACCTTATATCCCATATCATATCTCAAATAAATCCCTTTACTAAACCCTTATCACTCAATTAAGTTCACACATCATCATTCTAAACACACATTCTTACTCAAGGTTGGTCACCCAACACATCTCAGACCACACCTTCTCACTCAAGATTAGTATCACATAACATATTAGACCACACATTCTCCCTTAAGGTTAATCACACATTGTATCTCAGACCATTATTTATTAATAATGGTTAGACCACACATTATAAATATCACAACCCACCATTTTCTCACTCAATACAAGGTCACAATCTTCAATATCAATAAGACTCATGGAACACAACAACACAATTAAATAAGTAACCAGCAATATACCCCCAGTATTCTTCATTACTAACCTCTCATAGTTTCCCATATATTCACGTTCATGCACAAAAAAACATAAAAAGTGAAGATAATCCCCAATTATATCCAATTACCAATCTACTAGGCCACCCCAACCTTAACTGATCACACATAGCTCACTCTAGGACCAATTCACCCAGAGGATAGCCCTACCTCTACCCATGGAATAAGGTAGGAAACCACTCTTTATAATACATTAACCCATATATCCCCCTCTAATGGGTCAACAACATTTATAATTACCAATTTAGTCACTTTAATACCAAAATTAGGACTCTATAGGGGTACACATGAACCTACATGCAATTCAATCCATACAACTTCATACAAAAATTTTCACATGGTACAAAATTTATACCTCAAGCTTGATGGAGTGTAATTTTATAGTTTCTCCCTCAAATTAAATACCAATCATCTAAAACACTAAAATAATCCCCAAATACTCATAGTTAGGTATTAAAAAATGGAAATTATTAAATAAAATAAGAATGATTCATTTAGGGATTAGATAGTGTTAAATATACCAAAATAATTTCTTTATAATAAGTGACCCTTCAAATGATGAAGAGAAAAAAAAGAAGAGTGATTTTGAGATCGAGATAAGGGATCTAAAATTCATCCAATTCATGTTGTTGTCGAGGGATAAGTGGGAGGAAGATATAAAGGGGTCCATGGGTAAACTACCAATATTCTCCATTAAAAATATAGGTCCACTATTTGTTCATGGTGTGACCCTAAAGGTCACACCGTGATGTCTTCATACAAGGTCTACATCATAGTTTGTCCCATTTGGGTTATAAAATGATTTCCTAAAGTAGAGAGACTCCCCCCTAGTAATGAAACATCATAAATTGATTGGTTTGGTCACTCTATGATGACCCATCATTCAAGGGCCTAGTGAAATGAATCCTTGACTGCATGCCTTGGAATCCGACCTTCACATATTCCTCCATGCTAACTGTTATTCTTTTTTACCCCTTTTTCATATCATGACCATAACTTCCTTCACCATATCTATCACACAATGGTTCTTCAAGCCCATGAAATGACCCTAAGTTAGCTACTCTATCATGTTTTGACTCCCAACATTCACAATGTGACACCCTACTCTTGTAGAACTATAGATCCAAACAACTCTTAACTCATAAAAATTCTATCTTAGTCCACCACTAGAACCCCTAAAAACCCAAATTCATTAAGATTAATAAAAATAAATAAAATAACAAAAAAAACCTTTAAATTTTAGTGTCATTACAAAATTTTGGTATGAATTTCTTCAATATAAATAGATAAATCCTTATATATTTTCTAACACTCTATTTTCTCTATGTTACGGGTTGAGTGGGATTTTTTAATTGTGTGATATTTTTTAATATAAGGACTTATCCATGAAGTCCATATTTGGTACCATTGATTTTTCACTAATTATTTTCCCATAAATGGTTCATCATGATATAATCAGTATTTCATAATCAGAGTGTGAGTCAAACATACTTTTAACAATTATAAATATTTATCTCTCTATGGAGGCGAATATAACTTTCAGTGATAAATAATTTTCTAAGTTTACATTGATAATATGTGTTGAAATTTATATTGATAAAATGTATATATATGATTCCTTATAATTTCATATAAATTTATGAGTAATTATTTTTATAATGATATTACAATTCTGTTAATAGATAGGTATAATTTTCTAAAGTATAATTAAGTCATGAATCTATTTCCAATTATTATATGTGGAGGAACGATGTGATGTTTGTATTGATTCTTTTCATTAAATATAGGTTCATATATTGATATTTTATTAAGTTTTTATTAGTTATGTATTGTGGTGAATAATGTTATGATTACAAAAAGATGGATGAAGATACTTTTAGTGACTCATTTGTATTGATATAATTATGATGGAAGTGATTGAAATTTGATCTCATATATTGAATTTTCATTATATTTTAGTAGTGGAGAATAAAAAATAAGATCATCTTGTTGAGGTGGATTGTCATAGGAGTAGTGATTCTATTAACATGATTGAAATATTTAAATTTAGATAATTATTGTTAAACCTAAATCAGACATAATATATTGAGGCCATACTTATAGTATTTTATTGATAAGGAGATAGATTATTAGGTTCTAATTTAACTATATTTTATTATTTTATAACATTTTGATGTAGTGGTGGATGATTTAAAGATGTTATAATATGTGGATTTTGTGTTTTTCTTGGTTTGTCAAGTGCTATTCTGGGGTCTTGACTATAATGATCATAGTCATCTGTATGTATTCAAGACCATTTTCATTTGATGTGGTGATACGATTACCCTAAAAGGATATTAACTATTTTATAAAATTATTGGTATATTTAGGAGTATTATTATCATATATTAAACCTTATTAATAGTATCTTCCATAATAGCGAAGCAATGATTTGATTAACACATTATGTGATGATATGATATGTTCACCTATAAGATCTAGTGGTGTTTAATTTTTCACAAGGAAATAATAGATGAAATTGAGATATAATCATAGATTTTCAATGATAATGTAATTACTGGGATATGATAATGTGGTTAGTAATTCTATTCAGAAAAATTGTCAGTGATTTTAGTAAAAACATCTTTACTAGTAAATAAATGATTATTTTATCATAATAAGAGTTACTCTCATTGTGTGATGAGAATGTGTTGACAGCCTAGGATCATTTTATAATAAAAAATATTATTTAATGGGGGACATAATCTATGGTGAATTATATATAATGAAAAATATAAATGAAAAATTTAGATATATTGAAATAGAAACTGATGAAGATTATTCATATTCACATGTAAATAATAATAATATATATCATAGAATGTGAATCTTGAAAACCAATATGGAAATAGAAAATTATTCTTAATTTAATGAGAAATGTTATTGACAAGTTTTAAAGTATTTTATTTTATGTTGTTTTTTTATATATGTAGTTAAAGTAACAAAAAGTATCTAATGGTGGCTAATGAAATTGGAATTCACATATTCACATTTGAAGGATGTGAATAAGAATATCCAAAAATGTGGAGTTTGACTCAATTTTATCCTTAGGAAATATGTGTAAAGATTATTTTGTGAATATGTGAATGGATTCAACATAGAGTATTAACATAGGGGGGGTGCCTCTTTGACATTAGTAAAATAGTAAAGATTTATTACAAAAACATAAGTCATTGGGGTATGAGTCCATTCAAAAATATTTATTTCAAGATTGATTTTTTTTATTTATCACATAGATCATTGATTTAAGTGACCTTAAATATAAATATGGAGAATTTTTGATAATTTTATTAAAAGATTTCTTAAGTTGATAAATATATATTTAAATTATTTGAATATTTTTTTTAAATGGTGATAATTTTTTTAACAAATGATTGACATAATATCAAAATTAGGGGATTATTGGACTAAATGGATTATGGATAATTTTTTTTATCAAAAGTGATGATTGTTTGAAAATAAATAGATAGATTTATAGTCCTAGTGAATCTAGGGATGTTTATAGACTAAATTGAATATTAGTTTTTCATATTTTTTTTATCAAATCATGAATACCGAATTGAAAAATATTGTAGAAGTTTTGTGAATTTATAAAATAATTCTGAAGGACTGTCATAATATTCTACATAAGAATGAAAAATATTAATGTAAAATTGAGTTTGATAAATAAGGGGTGTGGAAGTTACTCAACACAATGAAGGTAGTTATGATATGAGATATAATTATTTAACATGAATGAGATCATTTAAAAAAAATCTCAATGTAAAAACCTATGTGAGATAGATGTCCAGGGAGAAGTGCTATGTGAAATAGATTAAATGTGCTGAATAATGCTGTGTGAAACATATTTCATAGACTAATTAATGGTTTTTAATATTTCATTAATTATTTCATGAGATAAAATGAATAGTGTTGTGTTATATATAATGAAAAAATAATAATAATATAGAATAATATTTTCTACTTAATGAAAATACTAAACCATAGGAATTAGGATATACTAAACTATAAATTCAAAGGAAATATAATGAATATGAAAATAAAATATCATGATAATATAGTTAAATATTTAATTATAATAATTTGATTTCATTATATTGTAAAAGGGACAAATGAAATTTTTTTAGGAGGTGGTATTAAGCATGGTTTCCTTATTTAAGGATAAATAATTTTTTCATGGAAAAATTTAAAGTTTTTTAAGAAATTTAAAAATAGAAATTAGAGGAGTAGAATATGTGAGAGTTTTTATGAGGATATATATTATTTTTAAAGAAGATATATATATATATAAAATTCCTATAGATAAAATATGATAATTGATAAGAATATAAGGTGAAGTAATATAGTTCTCTAAGATAGCAAATTAGTATATACTTCATTAGAGATAGATATGTGTTTTTCTGTGTGAAGAGAAAGAAAATTAATGACGGAGGGATTTCACATTATCTAACATTGTTAATATTCTCATAAAAATATGGTGTTTAAGGTGATGAAATTTCCCATTAATGAAAACGATTCTATAAAATATCAATTACTAATAAGAAATACTATATCAAAACCATTATAAGGGTTGAATAATATCTCCATTTTTTAGATAGTTCTATATAAAATTTCTTTAATCTTATAAATTATTTATAAGGACCCCACACTTATATAAACTATGATTATATTTCTTAAATAATTTATATGAGAAATTGTAAACCATGGGTGATAATGATCCATCCCTAACATTTAAAAGGGAAGTGAAACTTGGGAAGGAGTGACCTTACCAAAAACTCAATGACATGATAGTTCACTTAGTGAATTTTGACTGGAAATGGTGTATTATCCATGTTCTTGAATTATGAAATCTAAATTACAGGGAGAAAAAATTGAATTATTATGTTCTAGTAGGATTGATTTATTAATTTTAACACTATAATAAGGTTTTGAGAGAAAGAGTGCCACTTTAATAGAGATAAAATATCTAATAAAGGGGTAAAATTAAAGGTTTTATTAATCTGATTAACCCCCTTTATGGGTATGATTATTTTAATGATAACACTAATATCTCATGATTTATTATTTCATTTCAATTATCTTAATTGAATTCCCCTATTTTGAATGATTTATTATGTTTTTATTTTGAATTGACCAAACCTTTCATCAATTCCAAAAAACAATATCTTGAGTGTTTTGAATAATGTTTTCTAGTTTATCATTAATACTTTATTGGTTACCTTTTTTTTAATTGATAAAATATATTATGTACCAATGGTTCTAAAATATTTATGCTCTTTCGATGATAGGTTTTGGTGATTTTTCCATCATGGGTTGTATGTATTTGAAAATGGATCAACCTTAAATAATTGCATTCCTTGATAATTTTTCATGCAATCCACATACTCTACATAGAGATAGTTTTTGTATTGAGAAATTTTATAAAATGATTCTAATTTTTTTCAAACATATAATATTAACATCATTTTTATTTTTCCATTTATTTTACAACATAAAAAATTGTATTGATTTATGAATTATAGCTAATTATTAAGTGACAAATGAATTAAAAACAAATTCATTGGATGAAAATATTCTTTTTTTATTTCTTTTTATTTTTAATTCATTAAAAGAATGAGTTAAATGTTGTTAGATAACACTTTAATATTATCATGATAGATCCCTTCAAATTTTGTGTTCACTAAAGTATATCTCATTAGGAAAAATATATTATAAAATAATATTATATGTATTAATGATGGAATGTAATGATGGATAAATTTATTATAGTACTATCTATATCTTTCCCAAGATTTATAATATGGCTTATTCCACTTTATACAAATTTGGTTATTCATGTTATTTGACTATGGTTCTTTGAGTTGGATAAAATCATATAATGAAGGATTTGTAAATTTTCTCCCTTGAATCAAAATAAATTTCTTTTAATTATAAAAACAATATCATTTATCATACTTTTTGGAATTAGGTATTTATCACAACATTAATTTATCTATTTTTAATCCTTATATTGGAATATATTTCACTATATTCAAGAACCATTAGCAAAACCATATGCATCTTCTTATGGAATTATATTAAATAAAGGTATGTATTGAATATGGTGGTTCTTTTACTCATAATTAATTTCATTTGGAATCAATATTATTCATGATAAATAAAAACCCACATAATTTATTCATAAATATCTCAATCATGGTGATGTTTTTTCAGCAGTCTGGAAATTGAAATTCTAAAATAGTGGAAATAGTGCTCCTATTTGGTCCACAAAAATAATATGTGACATGTTTTTTATAATTAAAATTCTATTTACTTATTTTTTATTGATTTTTATAAAATATTTTTTCAATATATTTAATTAGTGGTAAAATATATGATAATGATATTATTAGGCCATATAGAATTATCTTTGGTTGGATTTATTATCAACCAATGAATATTAAGCATCACATGTGATTAGGCCATATAATATAATAAATATAATAAAGTGAAAAGTTACTCATTACATAAAGAAAATAGGTTTATGATTATATAAATGAGTGATACTCTAGGGGTGTTTTCTTATAAGGATTATAAATATCATGAAATGAACTAGATATATATTTATGATGCTTGATCATACCTTAGAGGTCATTTAGAGAAAAATGGGATAACTCTAGTAAAGGTGTTGGTAAAAAATATTTGTGGTTTGAATAATACTAATATATCTGAGATGAACAAATCAAAACATACACACTCAATACATCATTTTACATGAAAATTTATTACATCTCATAATAAATCATACCACAAAACCTATAGGTTTAGTGACATTGGAGACTATACACACATAACCAAATTATTATACAATAATTATTTAATGTCTCTCACAAATATTCTTTCCACATGAAACCCTTATATTTATATCATACTTAATACTCATTTTCATACCCTTTTGAAAATAAAAATAAGAAAGGGTGAGTTTAGGTACTTTGTGATGGGTGAACATAAGATATAAAAAATGAAGATCATAAGTGAGAATAAGATGAATGTGCGGGTATGAGAACATAATAAATTTGCATGAAAATAATATAAGAAAATCATACCGGAAAATCATGGATCATAGATCATAAGGAATTAGTTATCACATAACACAATAGTCATATGAGTGTGGAATCGTGATTCAATAATCATGAGCCCTAAGAATTTAATATAGGTGTGGTTCATAATATAGAGATATATCATAATAATGTTGCACAAAAATAATAATAATAAATAGATTCCCTTTTCAAGGCTCACTTCCAAGACCATAATCACATTTTGGATAGATTCCCATAGTGTATTGGGTTTACCATCTATTCTTATTAAACATTAGTGGATTGGATTGACTACCCAATCCCTTTCATGATATCTCATGAGAATAATGATTTACCCAATAGATTTTAGGGGTATATAAATATGATACCAAATATAATATAATGAAAATTCATATATATTTGTTCCACATCAACAAAAAAATATTCATAATTTCATCATACATTAATTTACCCATGATAAAGAAACAGGTTTTTGGAAAACTTCCAAAAAACATGATAATAACTTATCAAGAGAGGTAAATTGGTTAATATAATTAGATAATATCACTAGTGAAGTATAAGAAATATTAAAGGATATTAAAATATATGTAAAACCCTCTATAATATAATTAGAAAAATATTTTGAAAATAATAAAAAATAACCATTATATTTTTAATTAATATTATTTTAAAAGTAAATAATTTAAAAAATAATGAGAATAAAAACTGCTTTGGGAAAACATGAAAATAGGGAAAGTAATATTCATAATGAAAATTCAATAAAACATAGAGTCAAAGTGATCATGTAGAAACATTAAAAATGATATTCATTTCACACTTGTGTAAAGAAAGTCTATGTCAATATAAAATGTATTTTGAGGAAAAATAATTGAACAAAATCATTTTACACTTTTAAAGAGTGTAAAATTCTATAAAAAAATGACCCTAATGAATAAAATAAGTATATATAATTATATCCACAAATAAATATAGATAATATGGACTTATATGAGAAATATTATAGACTGAAAAAGATGAGATATGGTCGGCTCCACTTACAGGAAACCATTCGGTCAAGTTATGAACTAGAGGAAGGTGAAACAATAAAAAGACTTGTAAACCCAAAAAATAACCAAAGTAAAAGTGAATATATGAGGTTTTAGATTTGAATAAAATAAAATTTTCCTTAAGGTATATTTAGTCATAAACAATCTTGATTTCAAAGTGCGGTTTAAAAAGAGATCCTTACCTTAGACTTTTTCTTGGTCGAACACACTCTATCCCTATATAATAAATTAAATATTATTATTAACATGTATAATAACATTATTTTTATATATTTTAGTTAATATAATTCATTTATTATTTCTTTTTACACACATAATAATTTTTTTGTTAAAATTAATATCTGTGTGTTAATTGTATGGTTTTCCATGCATGATTTGGTTTGGAAGTTCTGATCCTTTCTTATTGATCATAGATTCATCATATATATAATTTTAATATATATTTATTATAGTTTTTAATATAATTATGGAGTCTCATGGTCATTTAATATAACTTACAGTGATGTTTCTCAAGGAAATCTTAAAAATATTTTTTTGGTGATTATTGAATTAAAAAAAAGAATTGAATTAATTGGTGAATATAAATTTCTATATTACCATTCCAAAATTATTAAAATGTATAAAATTAATAATTATCACATAATATTACTAATATTTATGTTTTATTATTCTTTCATGATGTAAAAGTTATAACATAATTCATGTAGGTAGTAAAACCAACCAAAACAATAACATGTTATAATGAAAGAATGAGTAAGATTATGTTATTTTATTATAATAATATAAATTTTATATAATATTAATGATTTAAAAGCATTTTATTAATTTTTAATGTCGGATTCATGAAGAGGTCTTTGGATAAGATAAAAAATAATTATTAAGTAGAGGATAACACTTACATTTAATACTTGAATCTTCTCTTAGAGAGCCTCTTGGAAATGTGGGATTTGGGACTTCTTCTAATAACTATAGGTTTCAAAAAGTGGGAGAGGGTTTTTGGGGAGATAATATGGACTATGAATAAATATAAAAATAAAGGAATGGTTCAGTTTTATGTGGGGATAGTAGGGGTCCTTTTATAGGTGAGCTTGAGTTGAAATGTTGCAAATACCAATTCCTTAAAGTGTAAGCAGTGTATTTTGAAATGGAAAACCTATCCAAAGAGGAAAAATAATGGAGATAAAATAAATGGGGGTCTATCAATACCTCATAAACACATTTAGATATAATATTTTTCTATATTTTGTTACATTATGCCTTAATTTAACCCTTTTACCTCATTTTAACCTTTACTATGGTGACTAACTTTTACCTTGGTACCTTATTTTTATATATAAATAGGAAATTAAACTCATTTCCTAATTTAAATTTTATGATTAAAATTTTAAATCTATTTAATTTATTTAATTTCTAAATATGGTAAATTTAACTTTTAATAGAAAACATAAATTATATATTAAAAAATCCTTTTTATAGAAAAATGGATTTTAGCATTAAGTGTAATTAATTTTATTTCATATCAATTAATAATTAAATAAGTGATAATTAATTATTTTTATTTTGAAACATTAATTTTTTTAGAATCAACCACTAAAAGTGATCCATTAAATTCATTGAATTAGAAACATGTATCAATTTTAAAAAATCAAATATATCCCTTTTTAACATTAAATAATTTTAATCATATCCTATTAAAATTAAATATTTATCTTCTATCCATTCAATTATATCAATACATTATTATTAAAATATTTTTTATATTTTATAAAAACATCAAATTGTTATTTGAAAATAATTATTGTAGTAAAAAATATATATTTTTATAATGAAGTATTATATTTTTATTTCATTCTAGAATTATATATTATATGTGAATTATATAATTTTAAATTTATTACTAACAATTACCCAACCTCAATGTACCTATAAGATACACATATATCAATTGACCATATATACAATGGCCATATATCCAAAAACCATATTTCAAATAACTATATAACCAATAAATATATATATAATGATCATATTACATTCATATATATATATACCTATTAAGAATCATTACTCTTATTCTCCAATTTCATGACTAATATTTTATATTCTTTCTATAGATATCATCAATGGTATGATCTTCATGAAATATCATGATGATGAAAATTTCAACTTTTTCGTATTTTTATTGATTTTTGGTTTCATTCATTTAGTAATTTTATTAATTTTGTTTCATTTAGTTATCTCATAATATATTCCATTTTGTATTATAATATTCTACCATAACTAAATAAAGCATTTTCCATTTAGTTTAGTGCTGCATTTATCAGAATTTATGAAAACACATGATTTATTTAAAGGGAAATACATACTAAAATAATTGGGTGCTACAATATCAATGGGGGTCATATAATTATATCATAGGAAGTGATACAGTTTTAAGAAGTTGAAATCAAGTGGTTGAGCATATCTAAATAGAAAAAATGAGGAGTCATTAATTACAACAAGTATGTTTCAAAAGACCCATGTATATCAATATCCATGAAAAAAAGTGATCATAGACCATTATTTGTGTTGTATAAGGGGGAAACTTTGTAAATAACAACACAACATGCTAAGAAAAATGATTATTAAGGATGATGACAATGTGCTATGCCAGCTACTACTGAATCATAGATAGATAAAATGATTGTTGAAAGAAATATAATGAGTCAAAAAAATATGTTATATTAAGATCAATAATATATAATTATGAAGGATAAGTGATGTAAATGGTCATATTGTAGAAAGTGACTGGGATATACCTCCAAAGTTGATATAGTGCTATGTTTTGGGCTAGTTTGTATTCTAAGAAGAATTCAAAAAAGATATTTTATAAGTATGTAATTTTCTTAAATAGATATCACTTATATGTGTGGATATAGTAGTTTTATATAATTAAATAATGAATACATGATTTTAATAACTTCCCCATGATGATCAAATGGAATCTTTATAGAGTAAGTATAGAAACTATATTTAACATCAAGAGGAAATCATAGGTAATTTATGTGTAGTGAAAATAGGGCTTTGAAATATCACGGACCATGTCATATCTAGAGACAGGGAGATACTAGAAGTCATGGTATAAGGTGAATTCATGGATATTGAAAAAGGCATAACATTGTTCATAATATGGGAAAAATAGATTATTGAGATAATTAACCATATATCATTGAAAGGGATATAAGTATATCACTAAATGGAATTAATGGTTATATATCATTTATAAAATACATTTAATGAATTAAATTGATCATTATTTTATTTTAGTCCCTAAATGAAGGTATGATATGGACACATGTGAAGTAAAATTTAGTGTGTAGTGAACTATCCATATGGAATATTATCATTGGAGATGGTAATCGTGGAGAAAAAACATGTTGATAACATGCGATGGGTGGCTTATAGGAAGGGAGATAGAGTGATTAGGTGATAATATTCTATAATTAATTTAACTAGTGTAGTATTAAATATGATCAAAATTTTATGTTATATGAAGGATTTAAGAATAATATCTTGTCTAGTAGAGGACATCAAAGGGATAATATGATTGTAGGAGAATCAATAACAAGATGTTGGGATCAAAGTGTAAACTACTAGACACATGAGATATGATGTATAAATAAGGAGATAAAGGGAACATAAAGATGATGAAGATAAGGAGTAACTATAAAAAATTAGAATAATACAAAATATATAATAATCTTAATAATTGTGGTGTATAATACAAGAAGAAGGAAAGTCAATCAATATAGGGAGTTAGCCAAAATACATGTATTAAAAGTGAATGGATGAGGCAGTGGAAGAGAAGGGAGATGAATTTCATAGTTGATTTCCCCTGATTAGGGAAGAAAAAAAGATAGATCAATGAGTGATAAATAATAGGAGAAATATTTATATATTTTAATACCCCTGGTAATGGAATGATAAAGATGAATATAGAAAAAAAACCAAGTTAAGTAAAGAGATATCTAGTGAGAAAGAAAGGTGCACTAGTGTGTCTGTGAAGGGTGTGAACAAAAAAATCAGTAGGGAAACACTGATGAATCCCTAATATATACCATTATATAATTTTATATAAACAAGGAAAAAAATAAACAAGGATATGTCATGCATAAAATCATGCATATCATATCATCATGTGCTAACTAGCCCAACATGACACTCAGCCATAACCGATCTGTTCACATCTGGTGAACCATGTCAATTGATGTCCCATGACATATGAAGGACATCATGGGATATGTGAAACATGGTTAGACCTGGGTGTATATAGATATTGTGGAATCACCACTCAATGATTCCTTGTAACCATATGACAACATCTTCATGGAAAATATAAAATTAAGAAATAGATCCTGAGGAGGGACATAACTGGTCATAAATCATGCGTGATGTGAACTAAATCATCCAAATATAGTTTCTATATATAATCGCATATACTAGATGTGAATCCTAAGATGAAAAATAATATAGATAACCTCTTACACAAGCTAAATCACCAATAAGAGGTTCAACCCAAGGCTAAATGTATATTTCGAAAGAAAATATTGAGAAGGGAAATAATATAGCCATCCTCTCATACAATCCAAACCACACCTACATGAGGTAGGCCCCATAGATATCACATATCAAGGAACTAGATCTTGAGTATAGAAAAAACAAATTCAACATCTCATATGAGCTAAACCACAATAATATGATATAGGTCCCTTGGATATTTTCATTTACAGGAAGTAGAACCTGAGGATGGAAATAAAGATCCAACCTATTGCATGTTATAAACCAAACCAATATAAGTTAGGTATCATGGATAATTGTATATATAGGAAACCACACCCCCATATCTAGCTCTCAGCTATAATCACATGCATATAGTGCATCACATTCCCTAACTCATAACTTAGGAGTTGGTCATACATAACATAACCATGTTTCTCATATCACATCTAATTATGTATTTTTCTAGATTCCAAATCCTTTATGCCTAGACCTAACACATAGGAAACGTTTTCTCAAACCTATCAATATACCCATCTAGATTAAGAGTATAACAACTATTTTTTTAGACCCCACATAATCTCTACTCATTGACTACAACCTATATCCAACATTTTATCGATGATCTCACAACCATCAATATCTTGATACCCTAATATCATTCTAAGACAATAACCCATAGGACCCTTGGTAAACACATCACTAAACCATTATAAAAAATAACATAACCTACATTGGGGTTCTCATTATACACCTCCAAAATGAGATCTCACAAACAATTTTTATAAATAAAATGATCATTGTTACACTCCACCAAGATTCAGAGGACCTATCAGACTCACTAAAAGTACCCAGACTCCCACTCACTCTCTTAAGAGTGATCAAAACCATTTATGAGACAAAAAACATTCTTACCCATAACTTATAGCCCTGATCCCTCTATGTTTACCATTAAAGACTTAGGAAATATAACCTATGCTATACATATCCCTTCCCAAGATCATATATCTATCTCATCCCCTCACGCACCCAAATAACATCTTATCCCCTTTGAAATGAAGTCCTAAATCATTTTTTTAATTACACAAGCATAAGATACCACCTTCTCTAAACACTAGGAGGCTATATGCCACCCAAATTTTCTCTTAGGGAACACTTGGTCTCTTATAAATTACCCAATCCTAAGCCCCCTATGCATGAATTCAAAATTCATATAATCATACATATGTTTATGGATATTTATATAGGAAACACATACATTGATATACTAAAATTATTATACTTATTCCATACTCATCAAACTTTATCTATGAATTTCTAATATTTTCCAATATTTCAAGCCTCTATCTCATACCATTGGCCTTAAAATATTAATTATAAATATTTATAATAAATTATAAATCTTAAATCAATGATAAATAATCATAAAAAACTCACTGAGTGTCCTACCATGGAAAAAACCTTGAGCAGCAGCATGTGAACCGTTCATAGTATGTCTCCAACACTCGTATAATCAAAATATACATCATTTAATACTCAATAATCATATAATTAATGTCAAACTATGAGAAATCCCTAGAAAAACTCCTAGAGATACTAACATCAATCAAAATAGTGATAAAACAGTGGCATCCATCCTATTTCAATTTTATCCAACCACACGCCATGAATCCATATTGATTCAAGATAATTGCACCATGTTCCAGTGGAATCCTCATCAAATCCCTCAAAAATAGAACTTGTGGTCCATTATGGAGTGACCAAGAGTTTCATGATGTAATACCTCACTCATGTGGACACATTGTGAAATGACCATATAGTTCATGGAATAATGCTCCTCCCTATAGAAAAACCATGAAACCCTGGTAGGGTGCTTTATGGTGTAGACTCCCTAGATTTCAGTGTGATAGAACCCCTCAAGAAATCCTCATATCATTGCAACTTATTCTGCAACATGATCTACCAAACTTTATAACACCGCATCATAGCACCTCTAATACAACATATTATAGTATTGCACCAAAACCACCACCTTAATAAAACTAGGATATGGTGTGGTCTTCCCCCACCATGAAATAATGACTAATTCCCCTCCATGACATGATACAATTTCCCCTATTGTGGAGTGGTGTACAAAATGTGGTAAATGTTCATCCCAAATCCTAAGATATCATACATCATTCCTCCACTAACACCTAAAAATATCGATCCCAAACATTGAAAACCTTAAATTAACAATCATGGTTCAGAGAACCTGATCCCAAAAGTGAATTCAAACTCTCCTTTACCCAAATCCAAAAAATTTAAATTTTCTTCAAAATTCAACAACCCTTAATGAAAAAATTTATTACAAACTCCTCTCCATATATATTCTTTTCCTTTAGAATAACTAAATAACATATTTCAATATCTCATTCATCAATCAGAACTTAATACCACACCCTATTCTAGATTATAAACTAAATTCAGTGCAGCCTAACTATCTACAAACTAAATTTGGTTACACCAATATTCCTACAGAAACTCCCAATATTGTCCCCAAAACCCAACAATCATGTCCAATATTATACACTAGATACTAATTCATTTCTACCATACCCAATCACACATTAATACACTGGTTTGTTCCCCTCCATCTAGAACCACCAAAAAACACATGGATTTTCACACTATGGCACCATCATATCAACCTGATCATGAATCCTTATCTCTATAAGGAATCTAAAAATCACTTAAATTTTCACACTAAATTTTAAATCTAATATATAGATTAATTCCATGGTAAAATCCTCAATCTATTCAAAACCATCATTCGACTCTCTCTTTGAGAACTAAAAAACCCTCAATTTGTGTTCTCTTATAATAAAAAACGAATTATACCTGATTTAACCTCCCAAGTCACTAAATCTCCCCAAAAATAATATATAAATTCAAATTCTTATCTTTACTAACCATGTGAAATGAATTTTCTACCAGTTACACTACACCATGATCTTATTTCCATGAGGATCATAAACTATGTGACTGATGAGGTACTTTCAAACATAATATTATCCTTATCATTTCTTTACTGAACTAGAACTCCTGATCTCTACAAAAAACATCCTTTCAGATACTTAATGTAATGACCAAAAAATACCAACTCACTCATTCCCATACACTAAAAAGAAATTTCATTACCAAGAAATCTGATCTTACCAAAAATTTCACCATTGGAAATAACCCAAATTTGATTAAAATGAGGGTAACATCCTCAAATAGTCATTTGTTCACTCCTCATTGTAATAATTTCTTCATAGAACTTCCCACTCACTAGCGTATACTGAAAACATTACCATCAATAACTACTACATACTATAATTTTCATACACCGCCATTCCAAATAAATTCATCACTCAATCCCTTGATCCTCTATAATTATCAATGACCTAACACATGAATGATACCACTATCCATAAACTAAAATGTAAATTCATGTTGTTAATATGAATTCACCTTTACATATATGGACCCTCTTTCTCATGGGGTCATGCAAAACTCACTATTCTTTTTGAAGGCTATAGTGAAGCTCCTAATAACCATCTCAAAGGATCTTTCCCACTACCCATATTGATCTCATTAAAACCAGAGTGGGTATACACTCCTACATCACTCAATCATATAACCATACTTAGGATTATGTGAGTCACATCTAATCAATCATAGCATCACATGCCTAATTAACTATCCATGAACCCCTAGAATGTCAACACATAATCCCAAAATCACTCTTAGTTCTCTCTTTCCCAATAACACAATTCATATCACCTAAGCCAAGTCTGAAACCATAATCACTCACTAATATGTCACTATTCCAAAACCACAAGGTATCTTACCATACACAATTTATCCTAGACCCAACAATCTAGGATCACCATACATCACCCCATTAAAATCCATACCTAGATCTAACTAGAGTAGGCATCTATTTGGACCTATACTCTAAACATAACCATGATACCAAGATCACTAAAGGTGTATTCCATCCCAAAAAAACCAAGACATATTAATTGATTTACTCTACCCTCTCAAGGGTATATAACTCATCAGGGAAACTTGTACCTATTTCAAATAATAACTCTAACATACCCTACCTATAACAATCCATTGGTAAGATATCTATTTCCTAGTTCATCCCACTCTTGGTTATCATACATCATCATAGTAAGATAATATCACACAAAAAATAATACCATCAATTTTAATTAATAAATGTGCCTAAAATATTTTATTTAGAAAAACACTGATTAATATATTTTTTATTTTTTATTAATTAAAATCATTCCAAAAAATTCTAAATTTTTAACTTTTATTTTAAAATAATATTTCTAATACAATTTTTCTTTTTAAAACAATTTTACAATCAGAGGAAATCATGTGTATATCCAGAACATCCTATATTCCTAGAAGGATGCATGAATATGTGCCTATTTATTTCTTGGTCTAAGTATAAAATCATAAATTAAAATCCCCATAAACACATCATACTTGAACAAATATATCAATAATAATAGTGAAACCCAAGAATTGTAATACTATAACCCTAGTAACTTTGACTTCCCATTAGACAGGTGTTCATAAATCACTAGCTCAATGCCCATACTAGGCTCCAAAAAAATACTATCTCCTTCTACCATACCCAAATAGTAGTAAAACCAAAAAAAATCACTAATTCTATTTTATAACACTACAGATAAAATTACCAAAATGACACTAACTAGAGAAACACAAGACCTTGGGAATGACTCCTATATTCCAGAGGCTACCGACTAGTGGAGAGAGTCAGTGATCAAAGCTGGGGAGGCTGTAATCTCAATATGAGCACCATTAATAAGATATAAATAAAAAACATCATACATAATTAAAAAACATAGCATTCATATATAGATTTATATCCTAATAAAACCATAATCGAATAAAAACACATCCATTCTATAAAAAATGAATAATATCGATCATATAGTTGTACATACTTACAGATATCCCACAAGTCTGATCACATAAAAAAATAAAATAAAGGAATAAAATATTTAAGGAGGCTCCACTACCTGCCATGACCCTCACCTCATTTTCTATTAATTAAATCTACTCAAGACCGATCACTTATGAAACCTATTCTCATACTTTCAAGCCAAACATAAGGTTTACACACATAGCGGGGTGCCTGTATTGTGTGTGATAATAAAACACATCAAGGGTCCACCAATTTTTCTATAATATAAACCATTATATACATGTGTATTCATAATGAAAAAAAATAAATAGGAACACACAATGCATAAAATTATATATGTTTGGTCATTGTATGATAATCAGGACACCATGCCACCCAATCATGCCATGTTTATTCACCTCTGGTGAACCATATCCATAATTTTCCTATGATATATGAAAAACATCTATGGAATGAAGATGAAAAGACAAACCCATAATAATAAGGAGGCTAGGGAATCCTTACATAGTGATTCCATGGAACCAATAAACTAAAACATCATGGCCACTGTGGAATATAGGAACCAGATCTTGAGGAGGGAAATAATAGAGCTAACATCCTATATGATCCAAACCATGCCAGAATAAGGTAGGTCTCATAGATAATCTTATATATAATAAGTTGATCATAATGTGAGAAATAATATATCAAACCTCCCACCTAAACTAAACCACCAACATGAGGTTGATCACATGGATATACATATATATATATATATGAATCATATCCTAATGAGGGAAATAACATAGCCAACCTCCCATATGAGTTGGACAACACCAACATGAGGTAGTCCCTATATCTCATTGTATATACAGGTAGTATATCCTATGGTGGTAAATAATATAGTATACCTCCATTTCAGTTGATTCACACAAAAAAAAGGTAGATCTCATGGAAAATTTCATATACAACCCATAAATCTTGAAGAATAAAATAATAGATCCAACCCTTCGTATTATCCAAAACACACTAGTATAAGGTCAGTCCCATGGATATTCATATATACCGATGATCACATCCAAAAATCCATCTTTAGGATAGAAATATGACACATCCAACACATCGCATGACCTAACTCATAACCTAGGTTTAGTTCATACATGACATAGCCCCACTTCTCACATCACATAGCATTATTTCTATCCCAATATGATAATCCACCCATGCCCTAACTTAATTAAAAGGGAAAATTAATCCAAATCCATCAGCATACCCCTATATATTAATAAGAAATTCACTAAGTTTCTTAGACCCCATATAGTCTCTACTTTATGATTCCAACTCATGTCCAATATCCCTCTAATGATCTCACAGCCATCCTGATTCTGATAACCTAAGATTATTCTAGGAAAAGACCACCAATTACCTTAGGAAAAATCATCATCAAAACATCATATTATAATTTCCATAACTCACACTAGGTTTCCTATCATACTCCTCTCATAAGACTAAAATTAAACCAATAATCTAGAGGAAACCATCCCTGATACACTCAACCAAGCTCTCAAGGACCCATCACTCTCACTATAATAAAAAAGACCCCAACTCACCCTCATTTGGTTTCTACCAACCATTAATGAGGTTAACAACCATATTACACATCACCTAAAGTCTTAATACCACCATTCCAATCATTAAATACATATAAATTCCAATATAGGATATAAAAAACTGATAGTAACATTATAGATTTATCTGAACCCCTTTCAAACCCAACAATAATTATCACCCATTAGTGGTGAACTATTTAAGAATTTACAAATCACAAAATTATAGGAAATCATTCACCTTAAATTTTAGAAGGCTCCATGCTACTCAAATTCTCACTTAAGTCAATCTCAATCACTTATAAATTTACAATGATTGAGTCCCCCATGAAATCATGAAAAACTCACATAATAATGTATATGGTAAAGTATTATAGGGACTACCTTCCTTGATATTAGATATACCATCCATAAACTAATCCACCTAAACATTATCTAAGCCCATACAAGAATCACTAAGCTACTGATCCACTATCTTGTACCACAAACCATGAATAATTAATTTAAAAATGATAATTAATTCTATAATTTAACCTAAGGAGGTATAATCATCAAAAACTCATCAAGTGGACTACCATGGAAAAAACTTCAATCAAATATATTCCAATAAACCATGGTATGGATCTTGTCCCCCTATAAACAAAATCCACATCATTAAAAACTCAATTTCCCTATAATTAAAAATGAAATTAGTGAAATTCCTAGGAAATCTAACCATGTGACTAATAGTAATCAAAACAGTGAGAAAGTAGAAACATACATCCTCTTTATTCATACCACTAAATCATAAAGACCTATAAATTTGAGATTATTCTACCATGATCTGGTGGAATTTTCAGAAAATAACTAAATAAAATATCCAAAATGAGAGGAAAATAAAGAGGGTGAAAAATGAATGTAATGAGAGAAGATTTCCTAAATTTTTTAGGAATAAAAAAATAAAATTTACCCCAGATCCAAGAGATAGATAAGATGGTGGATATAAAGGGACATTAGAATCATCAACCTTGTTTGTCCAGCTGGAGAAAGAATCCCCTAATGGGGCATGAAATAATGGGTCTATAAATGACCCTCATACCCCACTGAAAAAAATAAAATGGGAGGTTTATTAAATCATTACCAAGAGGGTCATGAAACAATTACTCACTCTTGGGGACATGTTTTATATTGACTATATGGTTCATAGTGCAATGCTCCTCCCTAGGGTAAAATTTGAAAAATTAATGGGGTGATTCAAGGAACATCCCATATATTGTAATTTTACAATCCCCTTCAAGAAACCCTCACATCATAACACCTTAGGAAGTGGTTTGTTATCTTAGACTTCATAATTCCATGTCATAGAAGCCCCACTATAGCGTGTTATGGTGCCTTCCCCAAAAACCACCACCTTGATAAAATGGGTTATTTTGTGGTCTATCCTCATCTATGATGTGAATATTGATTCCACCTTAAGCCACACTTAAACACCCAATATTTAAAAATGTTATTTCACTTGAAATAATATTTCTACCCAATTATTGGAATACAAGACACAAGCCTCCACCAATAACCAAAACTCTGAATCCTGAATAGTAAAAACAATAAAAATAACATTATAGAATCAGTGAACCTGATCCAAAACACTAAAATCAAACCACATTAACCCCTAGATCCATAATATTAAAATTTTCCTTAAAAATCATAGACTCATAATTTTGTGGGTCATTATAGGTTCAAAAACATATTTTTTATCAACCATGAAAATTTTCAAAATGCATTCCTCTTTAATGTGGACCATTTATGACTTTCCTAGACTATGAAATTTGTTTAGTTTGAACACTAAAATAAGTTTTGATTTTCTTTTTTAAAATTTTTATTTTGACTTTAAATGATGAACTTATAGAAAAAAATAAATTTCTTATGTTATTGTTGATTATTTTCTATATATCATAAATTTAGATTTAATAATTCATTCAAAAACATTAGTACACTTATAAAAAAATTTGAAATATTTTAGAAAAAGTTTCAGTTGAATAAAAGTGCGAATTGAGTTCATTCCCCATAATATTTCACTATAACACAACAATGGATTAAAAGGAATATATTTTACAAACTTTCAAATTTTAAATTTAATTTTTTATGCCATAATTTTGATGTTATACACAATAAGAAGAATGTATTTAACAACCCAGGTAAGAAAAAGATAAACCATTTTCATATCTTATTAATAATCCTTAATTTTATTTTATGAAGTTATAATTATTATAATAATATTAGGTAATTTTTTAGTCAAAAATAAAAAATCTTTATTTGTAAAAAAAATAGGTTTCATGCATTATATGGTTTTATGTAAAAAATTGTTTTAAAATTATATAATTTTAATTTGAGAAAATTAATTTAATTTTTAATTCATTATGTTAAAATTATATTAGAATGAATTTTTGAAAATTTTCTAAAAATATTTATTTTTCAATGAATATTGAGAAATACTGATTTTTATTAAAAATTATATCTTCTTTTAAAGTATTTACAAAATAAAATTATTTTTTTAATTAGATTTAAAATTTAGTTAGTTACTTTTGATTATAAATAATCCGATTATAGACTTTTGAATGAATTTTATTCTTGAATTTGGTATAAAATTATTGTATACTTAAAAATGAATTTTTAGGAAAACTTATTTTTCATCGTGTTTTTATAGTTTAATTTTAAATTAAATTCTTGAACTTAGATTTTTTTTAATATTTAAAAATGAATTACATATTTGGAATTAATGGTTCTAAATTGGGTAAATAGTTCCCTTTTATTTATGGTCATTATGATTAGTAGCTATAGTAAATTATTTTCACCATGGTAAGGGTAAAACTAATAATTAAGGTTAAAAATATTTTTATAAGGACTAAAAAATGATCCTAAAACTTGAATTTATCTTATTTAATGAGTTTATTTTGAATATTTCCATTAAATTTTAGAAAATATGTCAATTTGGTGTCATGTTTATATTATTTTGGACCTTGTAATATTTAAGTAAAAGATAAAGAAAAAACATTTACTCTCTTTCTTTTAATAACTATAATATTTTTTGTGAGGGATTAAAACTTATTGTTTTCTTTTATAAATATTAATTTTAAATATAAATTATTTTTATTTATCATAATAATTTATTTATAATTTTAAGTGATGAAATAATTACCATAAATTATTACGCAACATCGATGCAGTATTTATTTAATTAAAAGGAAAATAAATCAAATGATTTTAAAAATATAAAAAGTAATATAATTTAAATTAATTATTATGTAACATGAGTTTTATAGATAAATATAACATTTTAAGGATGTTTTAAAGTATTATATTTAAATTCCTTGCTATCATGATATTTTCAAAGTCAAATTAAATGAATAGTTCCAAAAATGACATTAATGATATTTTATAATAAATAATATTTTATTACATAATCTAAAATTCATAAAAATCCTATATTTTGAAAATTTATTTTTATAGGGTTTAAAATATCTTCCATGCTTCATTTATGTGACAATTTTTCTTTTATACTAATTATTTTGACCCCTAAAGTGTAAAAACATTAATATCATTATAATTATCAAAAGGGTTAACATGGGGTTTAAAATGATATGGTTAAAAAAATATATAAAAATATATAAAATGTATTATATGTGATTATTTAGAATAATAATTATCTTAGATTCAAATATTATCAATTTTTATCCATTTTAATATGAAATTTATTTTATATTAATTGAACACTTTAAGAAATTCCAAGAGTGTCACTCCGCTCTCTTATAAAAGAGAACCCCCTCACCTCTTTTATTCATACTTAAAAAATATTTTTGTTTAGAAAATACCCAAATAAATAACTTACTTACATCCCTCCACACATCCTAGAAGACTTTGTTTTATGAAGAAACCAACCTAGAAAATCTTTTGGTGTTAAACATTAATAGGTTGTCTAAAGAAGAGGTATAGTTCTTAATCAATCATTTTCAATTTATTTAGTTTTATACATACATAAAAAATTATTCAAACATTATTAAATAATAAAAATAGTATGAAATATACTGATATGTTTTTATGTTGGTTTCATGACCCATATACATCTCATCTTCAATCAAATTGGAAATGAAACCATTGTTTGTGTGTACGGAGGACTACCGCCTCATGAACCGATATAATTCGTTTTCTATCACCACCTATCAAAACTGGTTATAATTATGGATTTAATTTATATATATTAAATTTATGAAATATTTATAATTCTTTATAAGTAATATATCATCTATTTTATTAACTTTTTATTCACTGAAAAATGATAACATTGTTTGCACGTATGTGTGGAAAACCACCTCCATGAAGCCATGTGATTCGTTTTTCATCACCATAACATGGATGATATATATATATAAGTGTATTTAATATTATGATAATTATTGAAATATAAAACAATAACTAACTTATTTCCATGATGATCATTGAAAAATGGAACTATTACTCATGCATACGTATGACCTAGTGTCTCCATAATTATAACATAGTTCATTTTTCATAACCATCTTTAATGATTGGTTTTTAAAGTATAATTGATGTATAAAATTGGTAATTATAACATGATTTTTATCTATTATATGATTCAATAATGACCTATTTGACTATATCCAACCTAATGAATTCATTTTGGACATTTGATTCAAATATCATCAAAACATCTAACATAAAGTTAAATGATTAAGTAATT
This sequence comes from Viscum album, assembly GCA_963277665.1. Taxonomy (NCBI): domain Eukaryota; kingdom Viridiplantae; phylum Streptophyta; class Magnoliopsida; order Santalales; family Viscaceae; genus Viscum; species Viscum album. The sequence goes on along the minus strand of OY728120.1, from coordinate 1,525,917,861 downwards.
GAATATGACATGGTAATAAATAAAATAAAAAGGAATAATAAACTTTAAAAAGTTTCTTACACAATTATTTAAATAACTAAAGTTTATTATTTAGGAATATAAATGACATACATGATGATACAGACTCGATTTAATAGATAGTTTTTTTAAAACCCTTATTAAAAATGTTTTCAAGATTTATTTTATAAATATTTTTCTTCCATGTTCATATTATTAAAATTATTTTATGTATGTTTTTATATATAAATAAATGAACTATAAAGGAAATTTTAGGTCACTTTTTACTTCCTTTTAAAAAAATCAAAAGGGAATCCTTTTGTAGAATTTTTTGACAAAGAGGAAAAAAGAATGTTTAATTTTAACATATATAATGTCAACGATTTTTCTCACCATTTTAAACATTATTTTATGTTTGGATTCCTCAACCAGATTTCATATTTTATTCAAAGAAAAACTGTATTTACCTTTTTTCTAGGTAATTTAGCTTTGAATATGGGTTTTTAAAAGGAAATTGTATTTTGATATATGAAATTGATTTGAATATGAGTTTAAAATATTTTTTCTATGGTTTTATGATGAAAAGTTGGAAGCATAAAATGTTTTATTCATGATATGCTATTTGAAAATTATATATTAGAAATGGTTGATATCGATATATCTTATATTATGGGTGATCTTGATATAGATTATACTATAGTTGAGCCCGATACAAATTATAAAATGGGTGATCCCCATTATAGTTCTCTAATGGATTGGGTAATTTTATTTATCTTCAAAGGTCATGAAAGAGGGAGTTAATAGGTATGGTTTCTCCTATATAATTAATTGAGATCTGGTTATTTCTAACAAGGGTTATGAATATGATGCTCTAAGTAACCTAAAATGGATTTTTATTTTCTTTCTATAAGATATAATGTTTTATTTCAAAAAAAAGTGTGTGCTTTTCATGTTGAAAATATTTATTTCATATGATCAAAGAATAATGTGATAAAGGTAATAATGTTATGGGTTTTCATTTTTTTCACTGAACTAATTGATTTCTTAGTTTTACCCCTTATTAAGAATTTTATTCTAATCCCACATTTTAAAATATTTTTCATAGGTTTTAAGGATGAGTATGGACAATAAAGAAGTCATGTTGAAAGTAATAAATATTTTTCACGAAAATAAAACATGTTTCTTTTTGAAAGTTTTATATTGTGGGAAAAATGGGTACTAAATAGAAGTTTCCACTTTGTAATATATGGGTTTTTATACAAGATTTATGACCTATTTCTCTAAAACTATAAAATGAAAAGATCCTTAAAAATGTAATAAAGAGAATTCTAGTTTAAAGACACTAGATTGTGTAACTTTTTAAGGATGGGTCCTTATAGTTGGTATTAGAGAAAAGGTTTAGATAAATATAGATTTTAGGATAATGTTAATATAATAAACTTAAAATATTATACTTTATTGTTAAATTAAAATGAAATAAAATTTTAAAATTAGCATGTTTCTTTGTCTATTATATGTCCTTTTATAATTTTTTTTCATAGAATAAATAGGGAATATAAAGTAAGAATGTATCAAGAGTAAAATATCCTTACAAATTAGTATCCTAGAATTATTAGAATTTAAAATGATAAATTTATTGCATAAATGTCTCAGTTGAAACAGACTATAAATGTTGGCATTATCCATGTTAGAGAATAATTATATTTACCACATATAAATATGTTGATTATTGATCATTTCATAAAATAGTACCCTATTACTTTCAATGGACCTTCTGATCAAATGGTATCTGAAGGATGGATCAATGCTCTGGAAAATATATTTGAATCCATGGGGTGTTTAGAATGTCAAAAGGTAACCCTTTCCATTTATCATTTTGAATGTGAAGTTGATCGATGGTGGAATTCAGTTAGGAATACCAAAGTGAAAGATGGTATTGATTCCATGGAATATGACACATTTAATAATATTTTCCTTAAGAAATATTTCCCTATGGTTGTTCAACTTGGGATGGAGAAAAAATTATAATAATTTAGGCAAAAAGATAAATATTCAGTAGTCCTATATAAAGAAAATTTTAAAATGTTTCCTAGGTATATACTATATTTTATTCAGGACCTTGATAGTAAAATTAATAGATTTTACTCAATATTGAAACCAAGTTTATGAAGAGCTTTGGCCACTTAATAATTTAAAATTTATGAGAAATTTTGTCATTGTGCTAAGAAATTTGAGATGTAATTTTCAGATACTTATGTTAATAGAGATGATAAAAGTAAGAAACAGTCAAGTTGGAAAGAAATATAGAAGAAAACAACTAATAAGTCTAGAGGTAAGCCCCCAACATGTTCCAAGTGAGGTAAAATACATTTTAGGGAATGTTTTTCAAGATCAGGAAAATTTTATTAGTGTGGTAAGATTGGTTATAGGAACCATGAATAAAGAAAAGAGTCTTAAATAATCCAAGAATGGGGTAATAGATAGTTATCTAATGGTGAGATGTTTTAATTGCAATGAATTGGTGAATTATACAAATTTAGTAACTCGGGGTGGAAATAATCAAGGTTGGAAGCATAAATGTGTGGAAAAATCTTTTTCTATTACTATGGTTGATGTTGTGTCATCTAATGGAGTGTTGATAGATCCAGGGAGCATGATAATTTTCAAATATTAATCTTAGTTCAGGGTACCATTAGTTGAAAGTTGAAGAGGAAGATATTCAGAAGACAAAATTTTGGACTAGATATGTGCATTATGAGTTTGTAGTTATTCCCTTTAGGTTTTCTAAAGCACCAGTTATATTCATGGATCTTATGAAAAGAATTTTCCATGACTATTTAGATAACTTTGTGGTTTTTTGGTGATGATATATTAGTATATTATAAAATTCACCAGGATCATGAAATACACATAAGGATTGTTTTGAATAACTTAAAAGAAAAGAAACTATATGAAAAATTTAGTAAGTATGAATTTTAGTTGAAATGAATTTATTTACCCATGTATATTGTTCCTAAATATGTAATAACTATTTACCTTAATAAAACTAAAGTTTTTCAAGAATATCCAAGACAAAAAAATGTCACAAAGATTCATTGTTTTCTTGGATTAGTGTGTTATTACTGGTGGTTTGTTGAAAACTTTTCTCAGTTTTCTATCCCACTAACTAAGTTAACTTGAAAATAAGTTAAATTCATATAGATGAAAGAGTTCGATAATTATTTCTAGAAACAAATAATAAGATTGATGAAAGATCAAATTTTTACCCTATCCAATAGAAATAGGTAATTTTTCATCTACAATGATGCTTCATTGAAGGGACATGGTTTTGTCCTAATGTAGAATGATCAAGTAATTACTTATAATTTATATCAACTAAAATCTCACAAGTTAAATTTTCCTACACATGATCTAGAATTAACTATTGTGGTTTTTCTTCAAAAATTTAGAGGCATCATTTATATGTAGTAAAGTGTGAAATATATACTAATCATAAAATTTTTAAGTATATATTCACTTAGAAAGAGTTGAATATAAGAAATAAAATATATTTAGAATTGATTAAGGATTGTGATTACATGATTCATTACCATCCTAGAAAACCAGAAAAAGTATTCAATTATTTGATTCATAAAAATAATGCCACATTAACCATGTTATGTTAGGATCATAACCCTTTGGTTAATATTTTGATGAGTTTTGCACTAGAAATTTTTCATGTATAAATTTCCTCTATTTTGTTTTAGGTTTCAGTATAATCATCCCTATTAGAAATAATTAATCACTCTCAGAAGGAGGATCATGTTTTATAGGAAAATATATAATTTTTTAAGAAGGGTAATTTTAAAAGGTTTAATGTTGATAAAGAAGGTGTTATCATATTTGAAAATAGGTTATATGTGCCTTGTGATTCCCAGTTAAAGAGATAATTGTTGAGTAAATCTCATAGTTCCCTGCTTTCCATTCATCCTGATAGCACTAATATGTATAGAGAATTTTGATATTATTACTGATTGGATGGAATGAAAATAGATATTGTTGACTTTACTATGGAATGTTTTACTTGTCAGCAGGTTAAAGAAAATGACAATTACCAAAGTTAATACTTTATACTTTTCCATTTTCAGTGTAAAAATGGGAAAATAAATCCATAGATTTTGTGATATGATCACCAAATACTTCTTAAGGTAATAATGTAATTTGGATTATTATTGATTGAATAACTAAATCTGTATATTTTTTCATTTGAGATACTCTATCATTAGATAATCTTTCTCGACTATACCTCAAGGAGACAACCAAGTTATATGGAGTTCCTCTCTCCATTGTATATGACTATGATCTCAAGTTCACTTTTAATTTTTTTTTAAGGACTAAAAAATTCATTGGGTGTTGAATTTAATTTCAATGAAACTTTTCATTCTCAATATGATGGTTAGTCTAAGGGAAGAATTCAGACCATGGAATAGATGCTTCATTCTTATTCAATGGATTTATAGGGATGTTGGGATAAACATCATTCATTGGTTGAGTTTTCTTATAATAACATTTTTCATTCTAGTATATAGATGGAACCTTTTGAGGAATTATATAAAAATTAGTGTCTAGCTCCAACTTTTTGGGATGAAGCTCAATAAAAGAAGTTGATGGGATCATAGTTAGTAGAGGAAGTGGTTGATAAAGTAAATATGATTCAAAATCATATGATGATGGATCATGGTAGGCATAAACACTATGGATATAACTTGAGGAATGATATTTCTTTCAAGGTAGGTGATCATGTTTTTCTTTAAGTATCTTATTAGAAAAGTGTTATTTATTTTTTTAAAAAGGGTAAGCTAAGTCTACAGTTCATTGAATTGTATAAAATCCTAAAGAAATTTGGATCAGATTTACCCTAAATGGAATTTCATCCAAGTTTATTCCAAGTACATAATGTATTTCATGTTTCTATATTAAGGAAATATGTGCCAAATTTATCTCATGTTTTGAGTCCTGAAGTAGTCCATTTTGAATAAAACATTTGTTATGAGAAATAAACTATTTATATTCTTGACCACAGAGATAAAGTGTTATAGAATAAAGTAATTTATTAGGTTATGTTTTTGAGGAAAAACCATATGATTTAAAAAAACATGGGAATCTGAAAATGATATGAGGGAAAGATATACCCACTTGTTTAATAAGTGAAAAAAAATTGGAAGCAATTTCAAAAATGGGGAAGAATTTAACAACCAAGGTAAGGTTAAGATAAATCATTTTCATATATTATTAATATTTATTAATTATATTTTATGGATTTATAATTATTATAATAAAATTAGGAAATTTTTCAATAAAAAATTAAAAGGATTTATTTCTAACCAAATTTGGTTCCATGTATTATATGGTTTCATTTAAAATCATAATTTTCAAATTATAGAATTTTTATTTTGAAAAAATTGATTTTATTTTTTAATTCAACATGTTAAATTATATTAGTATTAATTTTGGATAATTTTCTAAAAAGATTAATTTTTCAATGAATAGTGAAAAATATTAAATTTCATTGAAAATTCTATTTTATTTTAAATTATTTGCTAATTAAAATTATATTTTTGAATATTTTTAAAATTTATTTATTTAATTTTGATTAAAAATAATCCAATTATATTTTTTTTAATTAATTTTATGCTTTAATTTAGTATAAAAATTTTTTTATACTTAAAAAGGAATTTTTTAGAAAAATGATTTTTCATCATGTTTTGTCGGTTTAATTTTAAATTAAATTATTCCACTTATATATTTTAAATTTTAAAAAATGGATTTAATATTTTTAATTAGTAGGTATAAATTTGGTAAATAGGCCCCTTTTTTCATTAATAATAGTAAACTTAAAAAAATTGTCACCACGATAAGGGTAAAATGGGTAATTAAGGTTAAAAATATTGTGATAAGGACTAAACAATGACCCTAACACTTTAATTTATCTTATTTTATGAGTTTATTTAATCCAAATAAATCTATGTTTAAAAAAAATAGAAAATTTTTGCAACATTTATTTGATTTTGACCCTTATAACATTTAAGTAAAAGAAAGAACAAAAAATGTAACTTTTTTTAATGTCTATAATATTTTTTATGGGGATTAGAAAAAATTATTTTCATTTATAAATATTAATTTGAATTATAATTTTTTTATTTATCATGGTAATTTATTTCTAATTTTTACTCATGAAATAATTTCCTTAAATGCTTACTCAATGCTGATGTAGTATTTATTAAATTAAAAGGGAAATAAAATAAAAGATTTTAAAAATATTAAAAGTGATATAATTTGATATAATTATTATGTTGAAAAATAATAGATAAATATAACATGTTATGGATGTTTTAAATGATTATATTTTAATTTCTTATTGCCATTATATTTTCAAAGTCAAATTAAATAAATAATTCCAAAAATGAAATTAATGATATTTTATAATAAATTATATTTTATTAAATTATTTAAAATTAATAAAAATACTATATTTGGAAAATTGATTATTAATGTGTTTTAAAATATCAATCATGATCCATTTATGGTCCAATTTTCCTTTTATAGTAACTATTTTGACCCCTAAAGAGTAAAAACATTAATATCACTGTAATTTTCAAAAGGATTAACACATGGTTAAGAAAAATATAAGGGTAAAAAAATAATATAAACCTATATAAATTTTATTATGTTAGATTATTTAGACTCATAATCATATTATATTATAATATTATCTATTTGACCCATTTGAATATTAAACATAATTTATATTAATTTAATACTTTAAGAAATTCTAAGAGTGCCCCTATCATCTCTTATAAAAGGGAACCTTCTATCCTATTTTATTCATAGTTAAAACCATTTTTCATCCAAACACTACTTACTAAAATTCATTCCTTACATTTCACATAACTTCCTATAATCATTTTTATCAAAAAACCAACCTAGGAAGTATTTTGATGTAAACCTTAAGAGGTTGTCTGAAGAAGAGTTATAGTCTTAATTAAGAATTTTCATATTATTTATTCTTATAACTCTATAAAATTATCTTCAAAAATGATTAATTAAATGTACTTATATTTTTTTATGTTGATTTAAGGACCCATATCCATCTCTGCTTCCATCAAATTGGAAATTAAACCATCGTTCGTGTGTATAGAGTATTACTGCCTCGCAAACCAATTTAATTTTTTTTCTATCACCGCATCTCATGGATAGTTATATGATGTATTTAATGTATATATATGATATTAATTACATATTTGTAATTTTAGATAAGTAATATATAATCTATTTTCTTAACTTTCCATTTATTGAAAAATGATAACATCGTTCTTGCATACGTATGGACAACCACATCCATGAAGTGATGTGATTCATTTTTCATCACCACGTAACATATATGATATATATATATAAGTATTTTTAACATTATTATCATTATATAAAGATAAAATAATACTTACCTTCCTTCCGTAATGATATTTGAAAAATAGAAATGGTCTCCTACATACGTACGACCTACCGTCTCCATTATTAAAACACATTTCATTTTTTATAACCATATTTCATGATTGGTATTAAAATTATGATTGATGTATAAAAATGATAATTATTTTATGTCTAATATTCTTGATATGATATAATAATGACCTATTTTACCATATTCAACCTACCAAAGTCATTTTAAATATATCTTCCAAATATCATCAAAATATCAGACATAAACTTAAATTATTATGTAAATGAATATAGCATAGTAATAAATAAAATAAAAAGGAATAATAAACTTGAAAAAGGTTATTAATAAATTAAATAATTAACATAATTTTATTATTCGGGAATATAAATAACAAATGTGATGATTCGAGCTCAAGGTAAGGGAAAATTTTCTTTAAAACCCTCATTTTAAAATTTTTCAAGATTTATTTTCAAAATATTTCTCTTTCATGTTAATATTATTAAAATAATTATATTTATTTTTTATAAGGAAATAAATTATTTAAAAATGAAATTTTATGTCACTTTTTACTTTCTTTTAAAAAATTTAAAAAGGTAATCTTTTTATGGAACATTTTGAAAAAAAGGAAAAAGAAATGTTTTATTTTAACGTATATGGAGTCAACAGTTTTTCCCACTACCATAACTGTTATATGATGTTTGGATTACTATACAAGCATTAATATTTTCTTCAAATAAAAACCCTCTTTACTTTTGGTCTGGGTAATTTAGTTTTGAAAATGTGTTTTTAAAAAGAAAGGGTATTTTGATATTTGAAAGTGTTTCGTATACGAGTTTAAAAGATTTTTTCAAGGGTTTTATAGTGAAAAGGTGAAATAATAAAATGTTTTATTCATGATATAGTACTTAAGAATTATATATGAGAAATGGGTGAGCCTTATATAGCTTATATGATGGGTGATCCCAATAAATCATATACAATGGATGATCTTGATACAACTTATATGATGGGTGATCCCCATTATAGCTCTCCAATGCATTGGGTAATGTTATTTGTCTTCAAAGGGTGAGAAGTAGGGAGTTAATTGGTGTGGTTTCTCCTATGGATTTAACTAGGTTCCATTATTTATAACACGATTTATTAATATGATGCTCTAAGTCACCAAAAATAGGTTTCTATTTACTTACAATGAGTTTTAAGGTTTTTTAAGACAAGAGTGTGTGTTTTTCAGGTGGAAAATATTTAATTCATATATTCAAAGAATAATTTGATAAAGCTAAAACATGTATGGGTTTTCATGTTTTTCACTGAACTATTGGATTTATTTTATATCTCCCTTACTAATATTTTTATGCTCATCCCACGTTTTTAAATGTTTTTCACAGGGTTTAAGGATAGTTAGGAACAATGAAGAAGTCAAGTTGAAAGTCCTAAATATTTTTCATGAAAAGAAAATGTATTTCTTTTTAAAAGTTTTATATAATGGGAAAATAGATAACGAATAAAAGTGTACACTTTGTAATATATGGGTTTTTTATGCAAGATTTGTGACCTCATTCTCTAAAACTCTAAACCTAAAAGATCCTCAAGAATATAAGAAATTGAATTATAGCTTAAAGTAACTAGATTATATAATTTTTTAATCTTGGTTCCTTACAATGTATGTGATAATTTACTTATTTACTTTACTTAATTAGTATATTAAATCAAATAATCTTTTAAATACTCATAAATACTTAGAATTAGTGAATATTTAGAATTATCTATGGTAAAATGAAAATTGAAAGTATCTCAAAGTAGTTTTTTCAATGAAAAGATAATATAAATATGTTTTATTATAATTATTAATAGATATGAAAGTACCTTATGGATATTAAGGTGAAATTTCAAGATGATTTGACTTAAAGGATCATACATTAGATGAATTTAAATTTCATGAGTCATGTATATTGATGGAGAAGTAGTTAACTTTGGAAAAATGTAATTTGTTATCTAATAAAATAATAGATTTTTTTTAGACAACCCTGACATTACATAAAATTATCTTACAACATTTCTATTATTAATCATTACATCTCAAAAATAAAACACATAATACTAAAACCAAAAGTTTTAAAGTCATTTGTGATTAACTATAGAAACACATTTCTTTAAATTATTATTTCAGCATCTCCCCCAAAATTCTACACACATGACTTCCTCCTAGAAAAATCCATACATGTTGTTTCCTATAAAAATGGGAAACATAATAAGGAGTGAGGTCAAACATTTAGTAATAAAGACACTTATTAATGATTTATAAGGGGTTATATCATAAACATGTTGCTAAATAAAGACATGGGATAAATGACTTGTTAAAAATAATATTTAATCATAAATAATGATAGAATGACCTAAAAAATTTAATAAATAATTGTTTTTCTAAAATAGATCATCATGAAAGCATAAGATGTAGAATGGAATAATAATGTGGAAAAATGGGAAAATAATCATGAGTTATTGGTAATAAAATAATAATTTGGCACAAACATAAGCATATGAAATTATAACATTGTTAACATAGATAACCTCAATCATGTCTGCACATAAAGTTATGAGCATAACTAATTGAAATCATGACCAAGCATAAATTTTTGAAAAAAACTAACCATAATAGTTTCCACATATAATATTGTGAATATAGCTAACTAAACTAATGTACATAAAATCATCAATACTTCATGAGATATAAAGATTTTATTAATGCATTGGAGGGATATATCAGAGCCACAATTTATATAATTATAATCAATACATAAGTGTGCCGCATGAAACCAATCATACATCATATCTTGAAATACTAATGGAAATAAAATAGGTTACAAAACTTTTTTTAATTCTATCACATAAAATGAAATCAAGAATTGGATCAGCTGATACAAAAAAATTATTCACCCCAAATAGGTATATCATAAGAAAATTTAGTGGGTGATTCATGAAATATAAATGTATATGAGATAGATCTTTTAGATATAGATAGTAAAAAAATGTTAAATCATAAATTTAATTTTATTAAACATTTTGTGAAGTTGTTGTAAAAGAGAAGTTATAAGTCACTATCAAAATCCATTTCATGAGGTGGAAAAAAAAAATTTTAAAATCTTCTTTTTAAATTAATTATCACAATAATTTTACATCAAAAATAAATAATTTTAGATCAAAATAAATGTGGTTTTAAAGGTATAAAATATAAGGAGATAAAAATAAATTCAATCTTGAGCCTCTTATAAACAATTTTAATGAAAAATCACATCTATAAAAGAATTATAAATTTTATTTCTAAAATAGAGAAAATGGAAAATATGAAAGATATAATAGATAGAATTTATGAACATGGGGATAAATATCCAATAGAGAGGATCCTTATTATTATTAAATTCATACTTTTATGGAGAAAGAAATCCATCAAAGAATAATACTTTGAGATTAAATGTATTTTAACTAAATAGGAAAAGGATATATAATATTCCAGATATAAAAAGAAAAATATTTCAAAATTATAAGAACATAGTCAAAGAGAAAGGATTGTTACTTAATGAAAGGAGATCGATTCAAGAAAAAACCCTTTTGGACATCGAAATTTATGAAGTGAGAATCATTTAAAAATAAGGTTAAGATAATGAAATTAAAATAACTAGAGTATAAAGATTAAATAAAATATAATACAATAATAGGATAAAATAAACCAAAATTATAATAATATAGTAAAAAAAGAAGTTTCATGACTCAATGAAAGGAGTTTGAGTCAACAAAAACCTTTATAATGTAGAATTTTATGATGTAACAATCAAAATAATTGGGGATTATGAGAAATAAAATAAAAATTCATATAAAAAAGTTTAATTTAAATATAATATAATATTAAGGTATAATGTTCCCAACCTAGAAGAATTATTTTCAATAATAAATATTAAAACTCAATAAAATAAAATTGAGTTAACAAAAACTCATATAATTTAATATTTTAGTATGTAAAAATTGATCATAAATGGGATTATGAAAAATAAATGAAAAACCCAAAAACATAATAGGAATTAAAATATAATACAATCATATAGTAGAATGTATCCAACATATATGAATGAAGTTCAAGAATAAACATTATAACTAAACAAAAGGAAATTGAGCTAAAAAACCATTTCCTTGGATTCTCATTTAGTTGGGAATTTTCTAGCACCCTGTATAATCAAATTATGTTTAATTTATATATATATAATAAGGATATTTATACTTATTTTACTTTTTAAAATTAATTTATAATTTATTATTACCCATTTATTAAAAATTCTTTATTAAAATAAAATGTTCAGTGTTAATTGTCTTGTTTGTTATGTGTTCTCTTCAGTATGGAGGTTATGATCCATACTCATTGATCATGTATTCCTTCTATTTAGAGTAGTAATATATAATATATGGGTGCTTTTATGTTTTTCAATAATCTAATATTCATTTTATGGATACTATGGTGACTGTGCGTAAAGAGGGGTTTAAATATCCTTTTTGTGAGTTTCTATTCAATAAAAAGAAATTATTTTATTAATAAATATACTTATATATATTTAAATTAAATAATTATAAAAATATTATTTTTTTAATTATAATATCATATTAAAAATATTCAATTTTTCTTAATCATTCACGGTATAAATATAATAGCATATTTCACATAGTTGGTAGAATAAACCCAAACAAGAACATGTTTTAATAAACGAATGAATAAAATAATGTTATTAAATAGCTACAATATATTATATATAAAAAAATAATTGTTTAAAAATAAATTTATTAAATTATTTAATAATATTTAATAAAACGTCGATAAAAAGGATAAATAAAAAATACTAGAGTGAGAATAACACTTACATTGAAGACTTGAATCTTCTCTTAGAGAGCCTCTTAAAAATGAAGGATTTGGGTCTCTTTATTGAATCCATAAGTTATAAAATTGGATATGGGACTATTTGAGAGATAATTGGTCTAGGGATTAAATAGTAAACCTATGTGATGGTGGGATTTTAGGTGGGCGGTGGAGGGGTTCTATTATCAGTGGACTTAAGTTTCATTTTTTTCAAATACTCATTCTATATTACAAAATTTCAGGGAATGGAAACTAAAAATATATAAAGAAAACACAAACACACACATGTAGGAAGTTGGGGAGACCCAAACCAAAGACCACCCCAACACCCCACAGGGCCATTTCCCACTAGGCAAGGCCCTAGGGGCATAAATACTCATTCCATAATGTGTAAGGAATATAATTTCACATGGAAGTTAGATAATAAGTGTAAAAATAATGGGTATAGGTTAAAAAATATCTCATAAATCCAATAGAGATAGGCTTAGATATATTTTAGTAATTTACCAATTAATTTAATCATTTTACCTCATTTTATCTTTATCATGGTAATATACTTTTTACCTTGGAAAAATATTTTTATTAAAAATTAATTTAACCTTATTAATTAATTTTTATATTCTTATTATAGATATATAATTAATTTTATTGGTTTAAATTTCTAAAATTTATAAAAATAAATTTTAATATAAGAACACTAAACTAATAAAAAATAATTTTTTGCAGTATGTATTTTTAAGCATAAGAATAATTTTATTCTTATTCCTTACCAATTAATAATCATTATATAAACATTAATTTATTTGATAATATATTTCATAAATAAAATTCAATAAAACTATTCTTTATTGGTGATTATTTTAGTAATGTTAAAAAAAATTACAAATAAAAAAACAATTCATTGAAAAATATCTCTTTTAACATTAAATTATTTTATTCATAAATCTTTAAAATTTAATGTTTATTTACAAACCATCCATTAAATTTTAGAAATAGGTTTTTATTAATAAAATCCATTTAAATTTTAATAAATTAATTCTTTAAAATAATTTTTTTAACAAATACAAATATAAAAGTACACATTATATATATATTCGAAATATCATCTTTTACATTAATAATTACATGGTTATATCATCATAATTTATTCATAAAAAACCCTATAGACCTCCTCATATGACCTAATCACATGATAAGAAATAATGGAAGTCATGGGTGGTGATTTAGTTAACATGGATGTCATATAAATTTTGTCAATCTTGAACTTCTCTCGTAGATGATTTTTCTCAATCCTGCTATTAAAGTTTAGTTTGGGATTTTTTTTAGGGAAACCCCTAGTGATTCTACCTCCTTTATAAGATTAGAAAATTAAGCCTCATAATAAGTATTTATACTATTTTATTCCATTTATTCCCTTTTCTATATTTATTTCTTAATACATTCACTTTTATTTGTACCCATTAATTCAATAATTATGTTATAACTATCACATTTTAATCAAGAAATACATCCAATAAGCATATAATTTATCTCAATAAATATTATTATGACTAATAATGGTGTAAAAAAAATATATTCCCAATGACCACACAAACCTAACAACCACATATTCCCAATGACCATATAATCCCAATATCCATACATTTTGTAGTCATATTTACTAAATATAACCTTACATAATTCATAAAAATAATTAATCACATTCTCTCATTTATATTTTAATTTCATTTATTAGATTTATAACGTATATTATTATTTTTATTTTTAATATTAGTAATATAATCCTCAAATAATATCATGATGTGGAGTATTTTAATCCTTTTGTATTTTTATTACCTTTTTTGTTTCATTACATTTATAATTTTTCTAATTATTATTCATTTAGATGTATTTTAATGTATTTCATTTTGAGTTTTAATTTTTTACCTTAGTGAAATAAAGAAATTTTGAGTTCAGATTTATTTTTTGTATGAGATAAGATATCATATATTTAAAGGGAAATTTAGCATTATATGTTATGTGTGTTACATTATACTCCCTTAAAATAATTTCTCCCTTGAAATTTAATCACTAATATTAAAATAATTAGGGTACTTTAGTCTTATAACATCATCAGATTCCCATTTAGAATCTTAAACCCTATGATTTCTCCATATAATATTGATAAGTTGTGTTGTCATATTTCACAACACTCTGTCTCTGTGATCCAAGATCTCTGCTGACAATTCCTCATAAGAGATATCAAATATCAGTTATATAACTTCTGATTTTAGTTCATGAGATGGATTAGGTATGTACTTCCTCAAAATTGATACATGGAATGCATCATGAACTAATTATAGGTCTAGTAGAAGTGATGTCCAATAATTTATAGTCCCCACATGATCAAGAATCTTAAAGGGACCAATGTATCTAGGGATCAACTTTCTCTTCTTAAAAAATCACATTACCCTATTATAAGGACATATTTGAAGGAATGCCTTATCACTAATCTCAAACTCCATATCTCATTGATTATTATCAATATAGATCTTCACTTGACTTTATGTTACTTTGATATATCACTAAATGGTTTTACCCTTCTCTATCTTGTATTGAACAAGATAAAGTTCTAATATATTCTTATCTATAACTTAATATCAATGTGTTGGAGTTATGAATCTCTTCCCAAATAGAGCCTCATATGATTCCATTTCAATGCTCAAGTGGAAACTATTATTATAATAGAATATAACTAAATTAATATGTTGATACCAAATTTATTTTAAATCCACTAAGAAAGATCATAAAATACCATCCAAAGTATGAAAATTCCTTTCATATTGACCATGGATTTGAGGGTGATAAGTTTTTCTAAAGTTCAACCCAGTATCCAATAATTTTTAGAGAGTTTTCTAGAATTATTATGTGAAACTTAGATATCGATAAGATATAATTGAATGTGGTACTCCATCCAGCCTTACCACTTTTATTATGTATAATATTTCAAGTTGATTGAGTGAGAAACACTATTAAATAGTAATGAAGGGTGTCAACTTTGTATGTAAATCTACCAAAAATCAAATGTCATTATAATATTTATAGTTAATGGGAATAACCATGACAAAATCCATGGTGATTACCTCATATTTTTATATAGGTATGTGTAATGGTTTCATCATTCACTTAGACTTATAAATTTTAACATTGTATTCCTAGAAGACAAAGCATCAAGATATGTACTCTAAAATATCCCTCTTTATGTTATCCCATTAGAAATCCTCATTAATAACACTATACCTATCTATGCTTCCTAGGTGGATAGAGAATTGTGAGCTATGCACACCTTCCAGAAAAGTACTTCTTCAATTCTAGTTTTTATGGGACACATATTAATTTATAAATCATATGAAACTATAATTATCATGGTTAAAATATAGAATATGTATTACCTTATTTTGTACCTCCTTATCTTTTTTTGTTCCTCATTGATCCTCACATGGATGGAAGGTTTATAAATAATTTGAGAAAGCTAGGATTTCATCCTTTCTTATATTATATCCAAGTCTATCCATTTAAAATCCAAGAGTATTGATTCTCTTTAAATTGTCATCGTGGATAAAAAAGTATGCTCATTTCTACTTAAGGAATCATCCACCTTTTTTTCCTTCCCAGTATGGTAATTTATTAATAAATCATAGTCTTTATTCACTCTAACCATACCCTTTGGTTCATGTTCAATTCCTTCTATGTAAATATATATTTTAATCTCCTTGGATCTTTATATATCCCACTTTTCATCATATATATAATGCATCCAAATTTTTAATTAAAAAATTATTATTACTTACTCTTTATCATGTTTCAGGTAATTTTTATCATGGAACATTAATTGAAATAATAAATATGATATAAAATTTTAATTATTCATAAGGACGCATGCATAACCCTTGTTTAATACATCAATGTATATCACAAGCCCTTCATCACTGTAAGGTAATTTGAGTATAGATGCAGTGAAAAACCTATTCTTAATCTCCTTGAATATATCTTCACATTTATTTATCTAAATACACTTTAATCCCTTCCATGTCAACATGGTTTATGGATTTTAAAATCATGATAAATTTCTCACAAAACATCGATAGTATCTATTTAATATAAGAAAACTACGAATCTCTATTATATATATTTTTCTAGTCAATTCTAAAATCACATTTATCATTTAAGGATCCATAGATATATCATTCCTTATGATTTTATGATCCAATAAAGATATATTTTTATCCAAAATTCACACTTGATGAAATTTCTTCATAGTTTCTTCCTATATACAGTATTTAGCACAATCCTCAAAGGTTATCTATATTATTCTATGCTCTTATAATATATAATAATATCATCTATAAATACTACCAAAATTTTATTAAGGTAATCTATAAAGACTCTATTCATCAAATATATAGGTATATAAATGGAATTTATAATTCCAAAATAAATTAATTTGAATTCATAGTGTACACACCTTGTATGGAAGGTTTCCTTAGTTATATATTCCCACGTTACCCTAAGTTGATGATACCTAGATTGAATATCCACCTTTGAGGAGTATTTATACACTATTATTTTATCATTCAAATCATCAATATTTGGGATAAGATACTTTTTATTGATTTTTATCTTATTAATATCATGATAATCAATGAAAAGTTGCATTAAACTATCCTTATTTTTAATAAAGAGGATCGATGCCCCCATGGTGATGTACTTGGGAATATAAAAACCATGTATATATTTTCTTATAGTTTCTTCTTCAATTATTCCAATTCAATGGGGGTCATTCTGTAATAACTCTTTGATATTTTCATTGATCCAAGTATGAGTTCAATTGAATACTCATCCTTGTGATTTATGGGAAGACCATGCAGTTATTTTAGAAATGCATCAATATATTCTTATATGATTGGAATGTATTCAATATTGAGTTCCTCCCCAATGTTATGATCTAAGTATCCCTCATTATAAGGTATCAATACCAATATTAAGGAATTCATTTCCAAAGGGAGTTCATTATCATACTTTCATCAATATTTGATCATGTGATGATTTTTTATATAAAAAGTGAAACTTTATCCTTGTAATTGATATGATATATATTTAGAGAGATTTAAAGACCTGTAAATTTCAAGTAAATTTTTTTCTTAAATTATTTTGAATTTTACGAGTCCGTAGTTTCTGACGGCACCTGATTCCGAGGCCCGGTGTGCCCGGAATCAATTTCTGAAGTTTTGTTCGGGTATGTTCAGTAAATGTACATGCAGGTTTTTCTATCTTTTAAACTGGTGCTCAGAATTGAAATATGAGGGCCCTGATGAACTCGCAGCACTGGTATTCTCTTAAGGGAACCTTTACCGTAGTTTCGTTTGGTCGGGAGGAGAAGTTAATTTTTTGGGAATTTTATTAACTAAATAAAATTATGTGTTACATAGTTTTATTTATAGTGGTGGTTATTTCCTTAAAAAGGAATTTGTAGGTGGGTACCACACCCCGCATAACCTCCCTTGGGAGGATATAACTAAGGGTGGGTCCCACACGAGCCTAACCCCTCAACTTCCCCTTAAACTCCCCATAAACTTTCCTTAATTAATTTGACACTGCCCCTTTTTAATTGATACTTTCCACCCTCCTCTCATAAATGTGCCAACACATTTTCAATTAATGATCAATTAATTAATTGGCTCCTCTAATATTTGATCTATTTTGAATTGCATGGCATTATTAAATTATGAGGGATGCTTTTATTTTATTGCTTGGAAATTATTCTGTGGAGAAGCTTTGGAGGATTGGAAGGAAAGATTTCTTCCCACGAAGAACGCGATCTTCCTCTCAGTGAAGAACATCTCCTCCACTTCTTCAACTGGGCCAAGAATGTGAGGTAACTCCCATGAGGAACACCGTCATTATTCTTCTTCCTCCACGTCAAGGGAGAAGACACTGCCCGTGAAGAACTTCTCCAATGACGCTTCCTCTTCGGACGCACCCCGACGTCAAGAAAATCGACATCCATCTTCTGCGGCTCATCGTCGTGCAACGTACCTTGATTCGAGGTAGGGGGTTATGATCAATTATAATTGAATAAAATTGTGCCTCATTCTTCATTGAATACCTTGGATTGTCTTCAGCCTTTTGATATTGCCTAACGCGGAGGGCGCGGGCCGAACGAACATGGCCCGACGACCCTTTGTTGGTTCGTGGTTATTTTGGAAATGGTTAATGGAAGGGAAATGACATTTTGAGGCCGTCGTAGTGAAGGGAAGGACCCAATAAGGTCGTAGGCATAGACGGGAGGCAAAACGGACCACCAGAATGACTCCAGTGGCCCATAGAGAAGCGCAGCGGCACCGGTCGGCTGCATGGGGGCAGCGGCGCCCGTCGTGCGCCGCCGGAAGCCCACCGCGGCACCAGCCATAGTGGCGGAGCGGAACCCGCCCACGTTCGTGGGTTCCGGGAGGCATGGGCAGCACCAGCTAGCGCTGTCGTTTTGAGAAACTGGGGTCCCCCCCCCCCCCCGCTCCACGCTCGGCCAACTGGCCGAGCCGCCAGCCGCGGGGGCTAGGCCACCCACGCACGGGTCGGGCCACAGCCACCGGGTCGGGCCGCGCCCTACTGGTCCGGAACCGGACCCAGGTCGGGTCGGCCCAGTTCGGGCCGACCCAGGGCAGGTTGGGCCAGGTCTGACCATACCCAGACCCCCCTCTTCGGATTACTTTTGGTTTTTCGCCCATAACCTGAGCTACGGACTTCCGATCGATGCAATGTCAGTTGCATTGGATTCCTTGTATCGAGATGGTCATTTCAGTATATCACACTTAAGGTTTTACTAAAGTTTGGGTACAGCTGGTTTGGTTCAATTTCTAAACCAACCGGGCCCTCAGAACGGAAAAGCCAATAACTCTCAGACCAGGCGTCCGATTGACGTGTCATCTGTCGCGTTGGGTTCCTTTTGATGAGATGAAACTTTAGGGTACATCAAATCTGGACATCGTGATAGTTTATGTATCGAACCCTTTGCTCGAGGAGGGGACCCTCCCAGAATCGAGCATGTTGTGTGCGGGACCCCTAGAGATGGCTACGACTATGACGACTACTGTACTGGGATCCTCCGTGGGTTCGACAGCGATGACTACTATACTGGGATCCTTCGTGGGTTCGACGATGATGACTATTGTTCTTGTATCCTATGTGGGTCTGACAGTATTGACCTCTGTACTTGTATCCTGTGTGGGTCCGACGGAGTAGCTGGTCTTGTATCCTGTGTGGGTCGGACAGCTTAGCTGGTCTTGTATATTATGTGGGTACGACATCTTAGATTAATCAGTGACTACATCTAATCATATCTATTTCTATATGAAATATTTATACCAGTGTGACCTGAGTCTTGACGTTAAATCATTATAATTTATGTGATTGACTTTACTTCCTGTGTGGACTGGGTTGTGCTTGGGCTCGAGAGTTGGAGCCGAACTGAGATTGATAACTTAGGTATATGTATGGGCATATACCTAAGTAGGGTTGGTTGATACTTCATGATTGTATCGTTCCTTTTGTGTTTTATCCTTCTTGGATTATGGGAGAACTTCGGGGGTCTCGGGGTCCCTATTAAGTATCGTTATACTCACCCCTTCACGGGCTATGCCCACACCTCGTTGTGTTGGATGCAGACGACGGACAACGTTGACGGAGGCCGAGAGCGATCCAGGACCAGATGGTACCCGGAGGTGGACCACACGGTGAGATGGTACACGGAGTGGACCGATAGACGTGGAGTGTTGAGTTGAACATCTATACCTACCCTTCAGGTAGGATACTCAGTGGATGTTCTAGGAGCTTCCCTTTTCAGCTGTTGTCCCTTTTTTAGTTGTACTTGTTTTCCGTTGTACTTGTACTTTACTGTTGGGCTTGTATTTATGGCCCCTTTTACTTTCCATCACAATCTTTTTTATTCTATTTTACTTAGTGTTTACTTCATGTTGCGTACTTTGTTTTAGTTGTTTACTTTTATAAAGTCAATGCCTTCTCAGCTTATGGAATTACACCTTTGGTGCTAGTCACCAGCCTCTGGCATATGGAAGGCGGGCTTGGGGTAGTCACAGCATAGGCCTCGAGGATGGGTCATGACAAATTGGTATTAGAGGAATCGGTTCTACCACAGAACTTAGACTCTAATTCTTTTCTGTGAAGTAATCGTGTTAAGAGTATTGAGTGTGGTTTTCAGTCCAGGGAGTCCAGTGTTGGTGCGGCGGCCGACGTATCCATACACCAGGACCCTGACCTCTGATTTCTGACTCAATTCACGAAAACACTGATTGCATGTGTGTTTCCTTTGAAAAAATTGTCTTCGTGATTAATTTATGTTAGCTCACCAGGTATACTATTTTAACTATGGCACACCTGTTTCTTTTCAGGATGGCCCCATGAAGGCAGCCAGCTAGGGTTCAGAGTTACGTATGATATGGTAGCCCACCGAGCGATGAGGCCTCAATGCAGGGCCCCATCACAACGGAGGCACCAGTGGTACCACTACCCGCTGGGCCACCGATACCACTAGCCCTATCAGTAGAGAGTGCACGCCGCCTGAGTGAATTGCACGAGTTCCAGCGCCAGAGGCTGCCCAGGTTTCGAGGAGAGACAGACCCACAGGAAGCTGAGGATTGGATGGAGGCTATCGTGAGAGTTTTCAAATTGGTAGGGACACTAGACGACCTTATGGTGATCCTTGCCGCAAGTATCCTACACAGAGCATGAGGTAGATGGTGGAGCCTGATGATCCAGGTGCATGACGAGACATCTTTACTTTGGATAGACTTCGAGAGTCTCTTCCACTCAGAGTTTTTTCCAGACACCCTTCGTGCAGTGCGGATCCAGGAGTTACTTCATCTGCATCAGGGCAGCATGACAGTAGCTCAGCACTCAGCGAGGTTCACCGACCTCTCACGCTACTCTACGGATATGGTACAGGACCCATTCTTCAGGGCCCAGACCTTTGAGCAGGGTCTCAAGCATGAGATTAGGGCTTCGACGATTCCCCTTAGCATCCCGATGTAGGCAGGGGTGCTGGAGCGAGCCCTTCTAGTGGAGAGATTTCTTGCTGAGCAGTCACTATTGGCAAGACACACTGTAGGATGACACGTAGCGGAGTCTTCTACAGTCGGCAATAGATATTTTACGCGGAGGTCCAAGCGGACCAGGCCGTTAGGTGGGAGACCTCAGGATACAGGTTCGGTTGTGCGGAGCACACGAAATAGATCTAGCCTTATGAGGAGTAGGTAGTGTTATGC
The DNA here is from genome assembly GCA_963277665.1 of Viscum album. Classification (NCBI taxonomy): domain Eukaryota; kingdom Viridiplantae; phylum Streptophyta; class Magnoliopsida; order Santalales; family Viscaceae; genus Viscum; species Viscum album. The sequence continues at coordinate 1,525,896,170 of OY728120.1, read as the reverse complement.
ATGCGGCGGGCAGGGCCACATGGCTCATGACTACCCGACCCGCCATACAGACGAGTAGCAGACAGTAGAGGGACCTCCCAAGTAGAGGTATAGGTTTGATCATGGTGGTCCATCGGGAGCAGGATAACGTGGAAGAGGAGTTGGCCGAGCAGCGGGTGGTGGACGACGTTTCTAGGCTCTACCACCACCACCACCAGGAGGTCCACCCAGACCACAGGGAGCTGGAAGACAGAGGCGGGCTCAGCTCCAGGAAGTCAAGGCCTACGACCACGGCGCACCTGAGATGATTCGAGGTACTATCTGTGTCTACTCCACCCTTACTACAGTACTTATAGACATAGGAGTGAGTCATTCTTTTATTGCCACTGCCCTTGTTCGGAGCTTAGAGATTCCGACAGAGCCGTTGGCTCGATCCTTATGGCTAGAGACTCCTATGAAAGCAGACTCGATGATTACGCACTAGTTCCAGTAGTGTGAGCTTACTCTAGGAGGCGAGATCTTCGGCTGCGATCTTCTTGTAGCGGCGTCGAGGCCTTACGACGTCATCTTGGGTATAGACTGGTTATCCACAGTTCATGCTCATATTGACTGTATTAGGCGCAAAGTGCGGTGTATCTGCACGGATGGGACTAGGTTCACCTTCACCAGCAAGAAGGGAGTCTTTGTAGCACAGGATGGACTTACACAGAGGAGGGGGCAGCCGATCACACATCAGTTGGCTAGTCTCATCCTCGGAGTGGTTGGTGTGCAGAGTCCAAGTTTTCTTGTTGTGGTGGATCAGTACGCGGATGTTTTTATTGAAGACGTACCAGGACTACCTCCTTGTAGAGAGGTAGACTTCTACATTGATTTTTACCCTGGGACAACACCGATATCTAATCCAGCATATCGGATGGCTCCCACCGAGCTTCATGAGTTGTGGGTACAGCTAGAGGACTTGTAGGGAAAGGGATTTCTCTAACCCAGTGTTTCACCCTAGGCATATTCGATTTTATTCTCCAAGAAGGCGGATGGGAGCTTGAGACTGTGTGCCGACTACCTTCACCTGAATCAGGTGACCGTGAAGAACAATTACCCACTCCTGAGGATTGACGACCTCTTTGATCAGCTCAAGGGAGCATGATGGTTCTTGAAGATAGACCTCAGGTCAGGCTATCACCATATCATAGTTCAAGACAAGGATGTGTAGAAGACGACCTTCAGGTGTCGATATGTCCACTATGTGTTCTTGGTTATGTCCTTCGGCATAACCAACGCACCAAAAGTGTTCATGAGTCTCATGAACAGGATCTTCTAGCCTTACCTCAATCGATTTGTCATAGTCTTCATCGAAGACATACTGATTTACTCAACTACTGAGGAGGATCACACCTACCATTTGCAGGTATTACTGGACACACTTAGAGATCACCAACTTTATGGTAAGATCTCAAAGTGCCAGTTCTGTATTTGAGAGGTTAACTTCTTGGGACACATCATCTCGGAGGCTGGGGTAGCAGTGGATCCAGTGAAGATTGAGGCAGTACTTACTTGGGAGCCACCCAGGAGTGTGATGGAGGTTCGTAGTTTTCTAGGTCTGGCTGGGTATTATCGGAGATTTGTGCCAGACTTCTCCAGAGTTGCAGCACCGCTTTCTGCATTGACGAAGAAGGGGAAACCCTTCGTGTGGTCAGAGAGATGCCAACAGAGCTTTCAGGAGTTGAGGTAGAGATTGAACAATGCGCCCATCTTGAGGCTACCGGAGGAGGGCGTTGGGTACATAGTTTACTGCGACGCATCAGGGAATGGACTCAGGTGTGTACTGATGCAGGAGTGAGCAGTGATCGTGTATGGTTCACGGCATTTGAGACAGCATGAGCAGAACTACGCTACCCATGAACTGGAGTTAGTAGTAGTGGTATTCACCTTGAATATGTGGCGGAACTATCTTATGGGTGAGCTTTTTACAGTCTACTCTGACCACCAGAGTATCGGGTACATCTTCTCGCAGAAGGACCTGAACCTGAGACAGCGGCAATGGCTTGAGTTCCTCCAGGACTATGACTTTGAGATAGTCTATACTCCTGGGAAGGGGAACGTTGTAGCAGAAGCTCTCAGCAGAAGATCGGGCATCTAACTGCTAGGAGAGGTGATAGAGCAGTTGGTCGCATTGCAGATATCCTTTATGGATAGAGATAGAGCATCCTTTCTATAGTCTCTCACAATCACTCCTCCACTACTTTAGCGAGTTATGGAGGCAAAACGTGGGGACGTTGACTATGAGACACAACGTGCTCAGATATCCTCAGGGCAGGAACCTGATGGGTTTTCTAAGGGTGGGGAGCACATCATCCTCTTCAGAGGACGTACCATGGTACCAGTTTCATTAAAGGAGGAAGTTCTGAGGTAGTTTCACACTTCACCTTTAGCGGTACATCCAGGAGTGGTGAAGATGTATCAGGACCTCAGACGACAGCATTGGTGGCCAGGTATAAAGAAGGAGGTATCAGAGTTGGTATCATACTGCCTCACTTGTCAGCAGGTGAAGGCAGAGCACCAGGTACCAGCAGGCTTGGTACAACCCTTAGAGGTCCCATAGTGGAAGTGGGATGGAATATCCATGTATTTTGTGATGGGGATTCCACGTACATCAAGAGGACATGACTCTATCTAGGTGATGGTTGACCGACTCACCAAGTTGGACCACTTCCTACCGATCAGAGAGTATGGCTCAGTAGAGAGCTTGGGACGTCTCTACATTCAGGTGATCGTATGGCTTCATGGTGTTCCATCGACTATCATCTCCGATCGAGATTCTCGTTTCACATCCCGGCTATGGAAGGGGTTACAGGAGGCTTTTGGCACATAGCTTCACTTGAGCACTGCCTTCCATCCTCAGACGGATGGTCAGACTGAGAGGACCATTCAGAATCTCTAGGACATGCTCCGTCCATGTGTCCTAGACTTTGGTCGCAGTTGGGAGGATCACTTACCCTTGGTGGAGTTTGCGTACAACAACAGTTACCACTCCACCATAGGTATGGCTCCTTACGAGGCATTGTACGACCGACCTTGCAGATCACCTCTGTGCTGGACTGACCCAGGAGAGTCAGCACATGTAGGACCAGAGATGGTTCAGGCTATGATGGAGAAGGTGCAGATCATCCAGGAGTGGATGAAGACTGCACAGAGCAGACAGAATTACTATGCTGATAGGAGACGAAGACCACTGGAGTTCAAGGATGGAGAGCACGTCTTCCTACGGGTCTCACCTCGATAGGGTCTACGGAGATTTGGTCGAGGCGGAAAGTTGTCTCTGCGATTCATAGTACCTTTTTAGGTCCTCAGCAGGGTAGGTGAGGTGTTTTGCTGCCTGTCCCTTCCACCTCAGTTGCACCGGGTACACGACGTCTTCCACGTGTCTCAGCTGAGAAGATATGTGCACGACCCATCCCACATCATCGACCATGGGGAGCTGGACATTGATGATGGGGTGACATTCATGGAGGTCCCAGTGAAGATCAAGGATCAATAGGATCGGGTCCTACGATGATGGTCGATTCCTCTTGTGTGCGTTCGCTGGCATCACGGGAACCTCCAGGAGAGCACATGGGAGCAGGAGGCTCAGATGCGTGCTCAGTACCCTCTTTTGTTTTCCTAGTGTGTGTTGTATCTTTATGGGGATGTAAAGCCCTGAGGTGGGGGTAATATAAATACACAGAAATTTCAAGAAATTTTTTTTCTTAAATTCTTTAGAATTTTACGAGTCCGTAGTTTCTGACGGTGCCTGATTCCGAGGTCCGGTGTTCTCGGAATCAATTTCTGAAGTTTTGTTCTGGTACATTCTGTAAAAGTACATGCAGGTATTTCTATCTTTTGAACCAATGCTCAGAATTGAAATCTTAGGGCACTGATGAACTCGCAGAACCGATATTCACTTAAGGGGACCTTTACCGTAGTTGTGTTTGGTCGGGAGGAGAAGTTAATTTTTGGGAATTTTATTAAACTAAAAAAAATTATGTGTTACATAGTTTTATTTAGGGTGGTGATTATTTCCTTCAAAAGGAAGTTGGAGGTGGGGACCACACCCCACATAACCTCCCTTGGGAGGATATGACAAAGGGTGGGGCCCACACGAGCCTAACCCCTCAACTTCCCCTTAAACTCCCCTTAATTAATTTGACACCTCCCATTTTTAATTGAGACTTTCCACCCTCCTCTAATAAATGTGCCAACACATTTTCAATTAATGATCAATTAATTAATTGGCTCCTCTAATATTTGATCTATTTTGAATTTCATGGAAATATTAAATTATGAGGGAGCCTTTTATTTTATTTCTTGGCAATTATTCTATGGAGAAGCTTTAGAGGATTAGAAGGAAAGCTTTCTTCCCACGAAGAATGTGATCTTCCTCTCGGGAAAAACATCTCCTCCACTTCTTCAACCGGGGCAAGAATGTGAGGTTATGCCAATGAGGAACACCATCATTCTTCTTCTTCCTCCACATCAAGGGAGAAGAATCTGCTCGAAAAAAATTTCTCCAATGACGCTTCCTCTTCGAACGCACCCGGACGTCAAGGAAATCGATGTCTGTCTTCCGTGGCTCATCATCGTGCAACATACCTTGATTCAAGGTGGGGGGTTATGATCAATTTTAATTGAATTAAATTGTGCCTAATTCTTCATTGAATACCTTATATTGTCTTCGGACTTTTGATATCGCCTAACGTGGAGGGCGAGGGCCGAAGGAACACGGCACAACGACCCTCCGTTGGTTCGTGGTTATTTTGGAAATGGTGAACGGAAGGGAAACGATGTTTTGAGGCTGTCACAGTGAAGGGATGGACCCGAGAGTGTCGTAGGCACAGACGGAAGGCAAAATGGACCACCGGAATGACTCTGGTGGCCTGCAGAGGAGCACGGTGGCGCGGGTCGTCGGCGACCGGAGGCGGCGGTCGGCACTGGCTGGCCCCCTGGGGGCAGCAGCGCCCCTCGCACGCCGCCGGTGAAAGCCCACCGTGACACTGGCCGCTGCAGCGGAGCGGAACCCGCGTCCGTGGGTTCCAGGAGGCACGGGCAGCGCTAGCAGGCACCGCCATTTTGAGAAACCGGGGGCTCACGCTAACCCACTCTATGCTCGACCAACTGGCGGATCCACCAGCCACACGGGCCAAGCCACCTGCGTGCGGGCCGGGCTGCCAGCCGCGCGGGCCGGACCGCCCACGCGCGGGTCGGGCCCCCAGCCGCGCGGGCTGAGCCGCCTACGTACTGGCCGGGCTGCAGCCACCGGGCCGGGCCACGCCCTACCGGGACAGACCCAGACCCAGTTCGGGTCGACCCAGTTCGGGCCGACCCAGGGCGGGTTGTGCCGGGTCGGGCCGGACCCAGACCCCCCTCTTCGAATTACTTTTGTTATTTCGCCCATAATTTTAGATACAAACCTCTGATAGATGCACCTTCAGTTGCATAGGATTCCTTGGATAGAGACGGTCGTTTCGGTATATCACACTCAAGGTTTTTGATAATTTTGGGTACGGTCGGGTTGGTTCGATTTTGAAACCAACCGGGCCCTCGGAACGGAAAAGCCAAAAACTCTCAGACCAGGCGTCTGATTGACGCATCGTCTATCGCGTTGGGTTCCTTTTGATGATATAGAACTTCGAGTGACATAAACTCTAGAATTAGTGATATTTTATGTAACGACCCCTTTGCTCGAGGAGCGGACCCTCTCGGAATCGAGCATGCTGTGTTCGGGAACCCTAGAGCTGGCTGCGACTGCGACGACTACTGTATTGGGATCCTCCGTGGGTTCGACAGTGATGACTACCGTACTGGGATCCTCTGTGGATTCGATGGTGATGGATACTTTTCTTGAATCATGTGTGGGTCCAACAATATTGACCTATGTACTTGTATCATGTGTGGGTCCGACAGAGTAGCCGGTCTTGTATCTTATGTGGGTCCGACAGGTTAGCTGGTCTTGTATCATGTGAGGGTCCGACAGCTTAGATGAATCAGTGACTACATCTGATCATCTCTATTACTATATGAAAGATGTATACCTGTGTGAGCTGAGTCTTGATGTTCAATCATTATCATTGATGTGATTGACTTTACTTCCTGTGTGGACTGGGTTGTGCTTGGGCTCGAGAGTTGGGGCTGAACTGAGATTGATAACTTAGGTATATGTATGAGCATATACCTAAGTAGGGTTGTTTGATACTTCATGATTGTATCTTTCCTTTTGTGGTTTATCCTTCGTGGATTCTGGGAGACCTTCGGGGGTCTCGGGGTCTCTACTGAGTATCGTTATACTCACCCCTGCACGGGCTATGCCCACACCTCATTGTGTTGGATGCAGATGACAGACAGCGTTGACGGAGGCTGAGAGTGAGCCAGGACCAGATGGTACCTGGAGGTGGACCACACAGTGAGACGGTACACGGAGTGGACCAATAGACGTAGAGTGCTGAGGTGGACATATGTACCTACCCATCAGGTAGGATACTCATCAGACGTTCCAGGAGATTCCCTTTTCAGCTTTTTTTCCCTTTTTCAGTTGTAATTGTTTTCCATTATACCTGTACTTTACTATTGGGCGTGTATTTCCGGCCCCTTTTACTTTCCAGCACACTCTTTTGTATTCTGTTTTACTTAGTGTTTACTTCCTCTTGCATACTTTGTTGTAGTTGTTTACTTTTATAAAGGCAATGCCTTCCCAGCTTAGGTAATTACGCCTTTGGTGCTAGTCGCCAGCCCCTGGCCTATGGAAGGCGGGCTTGGGGTAGTCATGACATGGTCCCCGAGGATGGGTCGTGATAGGAGAACTAAAAAATTCCCAATATCACATCAAATTATAACTAGGGAAGAATAATAATATTTTATAAAATTTAATTTCAACAAACCTTGATTTTTTTAGATTTATATACATTAGATAAAATCATTAAACCACTAACTGTTTTCATTGATAATTTAATATCCAATATTTGAGGTGGTGAATCAATGTTATTAGAAAACTGGTATTATGTGAAAGAATGTGAAGAAAAAAAATAAATAAGAAATTCAATTATATTTAGTGGATAATAATTGTGTTATTTGGAACTTCATTATCATGATCCACTTCAATAACAGTGATTATATAGGTTCCTCCCTATTCCCTTGGTCTTAGAGGTTGTTGGTGTCAATTATTCTCATTAGCCCTTATATTGGGTCATTGATTTTCATAATAACCAAACTCATTTCATTTAATGAATTGTAGATGGTTCATTTGGGTCGACATTATTCCCCTATATTTTATTGATCTCCCTCTTTATCTCTCTTGGATAATCATGATTTTAATTTTCAACTCATCCAATCTTGAAACATTTTACCATTCCTATGAGAAAATTTGTCAGGTTCTTCCTCCAATATTTTTGGCATGTTATGAGTTTAATTTTCTCCCCTCTATGATCTGTTTTCTTGAAATTCTAAAATAATACATTTTACTTATCTTATCCCCAAATATATTAAAATAAGGAGAGCCTCAAGTTTCCATTTCCACCGAAATTTCACATCAAACAAATTATTCCTAGATACCAAAGTATCTTATAGTTAATGATTTTTACAGACTTGGTTTTAAACCACTAGAAAAAATAATAAATCTTTCTTTTGGGTTCATTAATATAACCGTAGGAATGATTTTCAATTATCATGAAGTTTTATTCATATAAAACAATCATTTTATCCTTATTTTTCTTTAACTCATGGAATTAACACTATATTTTAAGGTGAGGAGTTCATGTAAAATACTTAGTAGAGAATATTTTCTTAAAATCCTCTCATTCCATAGAGTTAACTTCTTCCCTTTTACACATTTTATTTATCAAAGTCCACCATTTGTCATATTCACTTTACCAATGATAAACATACAATCTTAATTTTTAACATTTTGAGTATTTAATAATAGAAAAAATATTTTTTTATGGTGACCGATTAATCAATAATTAGTGGATCTGAAGATCCACTAAAGGATAGTGGTAATTGATGTATGAAGTACTCAATAGCATGTTGTTTCTTATTTGGTGCATTCGAGATAAAAACATATTTTAGGTTACCACTCATTACCTAAGATAGTATTTCCATGAAGAATTAAACTCCATCTCCCATCCAATTTGATTTCTTATTGGGACAATCACTACATTATCCATCAAATCTATTTTTAACTCAATTCCCCCTAATTTTTGTCATTTAATAAAACCAAATAGGGTTAACTTGAGTAATAAAAAATAATATATTAGTTTAATTAGTGTAAGTGGCTATATGAATATAAAAAATCAACTTAATAATGTATTACTCTATGATAGCTTCATTTTAGATTTTGATACTTCATATTCAACCTAAGTTTTTTTAAATTTTGTTATTATATACTTCTTAACCTAACCCCCAAAAATAATTTAACCTTGATCTGATGCCAACTTAGATGGACCTAGAATAACATATAATTATATTACAATATTTCCATGATTAAACATTATAGCTCATAAATAAAACACACATTCAAATAACCCAAAAGTTTAGTGAATTTAGAGATTAACTATAAAAACATATTATTTAAAATTATTACTTCAACATATCGCACAAAATTCCTCACACATGACTTCCTTGTATACATATTCCTACATGTCATTACCTAGGGGTGGGAATAGGGAAAAAAAGAAGTGAACTCAAATTCTAAATAAGGGAAACACTTATCAACAGATAATAAAGTGTTGGATTATAAGAGTGTGAGAAAATATGAACTTGGTATAAAAGCCTGATTAAAAAAAACATGAAATATTAAGGTTTGGTATTAAGGTATAATAGGATAATATAGATCATTTTACATGGAAATATAACCTCAATATGATTATCATGAAAGCATAACATATACCATGGAATAATAATGTGAAAATATAGGAAAACAAGCATGCACCATGGGCATAAAATAGGCATGTAGCACAAACATAAGAATAAGAAATCATAAAATTGGGAATATTTCTAACTATAATAATTTCCATACATAAATTTTTTATTATAAATGTCTAAAATCATGTTCAGACATAAAGTTATCAACATAGATAACCATAATTATTTCCATGCACAATTTTGTGAGCATGGCTATCCACAATCATGTCTACGTATAATATTATTATTATTTGATATATAAAAATTTATCTAATGAATTGGAAGGATATATTAAACTCATTAAACACATAATTATAAACCATACATATATGTGCTGCATGAATTCTATCCTACATTTTTATCATGAAAACCCCATGGAAAGAAAATTTGTTATATAACATTTTCAAATGGTATCATATAAGATAAAATAAAGAATTTGATCATTTGATACAAAAAATTAAATAATCCAAATAGATACATCATAAGAGCATTTAGATGTTGAATCATAAAACATAACTATATTAGAGTCATTTATTTTGGATATAAAGAGGAAAATGGTAGTGAAATCATAAGAAAAAATTCTTAAAAAATTGTGATGTTGTCATAAAAGAAAAATTATAAGTCCCTTTCAAAATCCATTTCTAGGGGTGGTAAAAAGACTTTTTAAAAAATTATTTTAAAATTTATTATCCAATAATGGAACCTTGAAAATAAATATAGGATAAGAATAATAAATGTGCAGTGGAAGATATAAAATATATACAAGTGGAAAATAATTTATTCTTAATCCTTTTAAAATAATTTTAAAGAAAATCCACTTTGAAAAAATAATTATAAAGTTTCCTTTTCATTAGTAGAAATATAGAATTTAGCATCAAGTTTTTAACATATTTTTTATAAAAAACCCAAAGTTAAAATTAATTAAAAATAATAATGTCAAATTTTAATAAAATTGTTGTGAAACTTGTTTTCAAAAAACTCAGGCACCTAAAACCCTTGTTTTTTCATTCAAATCCCTCCACCTCTCAACCTTCAATGGCATCTGACAGCACTTTAAGACCCTTAATGACGATTGATCTTATATTTCAATCGATTTTCATCATTTTTACAATTGAATCATTATTCCTTCATCCTTATTTAATGATACTCTATATTATTCTGTTTAGGGAAAACCTATCCTGGTTGAACGGTTCATGGTTTTTGTTTTTTCTTTTTTCTACTTCATTTTTGAAAACCTTTTTCTTAAATATTGAAGTGTTCACCCTGTTTCCATCAATTTCAAGAGATTTTTTCAGAATTTGGGATCTATTTATCATTATGGAGCTCTAAATTTTTTAATTTATTTTCTTATTCTTAAAGACAAATTAACTATCTATTAGTTATAAACTTGATTCATAAATTCATTTTTTCTATGAATTTTATTATAAATTATAAATTTTTTGTTAAAATGTGTTTAAAATTATAAATTTATTTTATTATAACTTATTACTATAATTTTTTTTCTATAATAGTTTTTATTTATAATTTTTTGTATTTATATATTTTTTATCATAATAATTTTTTTTTTGAAATTATTTTTTTTTCTTCAATTTTTTTCATTTATAAATTTTTTTTATCGATATTATTACTTTTTATTTTTTTGTTACCTTTTTTTTATTTTTAAATTTTTTTAAGGAAAATTATTTGTTAAAAAATTTATATGTTTAAATTATTTATATTTATATATGCTTAGTCACCTGTATTTAATATTTTCAATGATATTTTTTGATCATTATGTATAATATTTTATTATAATCAAATAGTTATCATTAATTTATTGTTTTGATTATATGTTTTTATATTTAAAATTTATCTATTTATATAAATATATATATTTAAATTTATATATGTTTTAATATATTCACTTTTTATATTGTGATCTTAGGTAATCAATAGATCCTAATTGGATAAACTTATTAATAACCACAAATAAATATGAAAAATGAGTTAATGATTTCTTGGAATTTGATAAACAGAAACATCAAAACAAATGTTTTATTTTTTTATCATGTGTGAAGTGTTTGAATATGAGAATGTTAAATTCTAGTGAAATCAAGGATCATCTCATTTGTTATTGTTTTAACCATAATTATATGCATTGGATCTATCATGGTAAAATAATAGAAAATTCAACATATAATGTTGATGAAAATACTTAGAATGAGACAAAGGGTCATATTGAAGAATTAATTCATGATGTTAGTGTTAATAACATAAAAAAATAGAAAATTTGGAATGATTGTATAGAGATTCTGAGAAACCACTATTCTCAGGTTGCACTAAATTTATAGTGTTATTAGTAGTTCTATGATTATTTAACTTTAAAGTAAGAAATGGGTGGAGTGATAAAATTTTGTCTGAATTGCTTGAACTTTTAAAAGATCTACTTCCAGAAGGTAACGGGCTTCCATATTCCAATTATGACACAAGGAAAATATTGTGCCCAATGTAATTGATTTATAAAAAGATACATGGTTTCCCAATGATTGTGTATAGTATAGGAAGGAATATAAATGTTTATAAAAATGTACTAAATGTGGGACATTATTATATAAGTTAGATGAAAAATTCAACTATGATTCATTCTTAGGTACCAATATCAAACCTCTTATTAATGAAATTTGGTACCTTCTAAAAATTCCTCATTTGAAGCATCTATTTTCAAATTCAAATGATGAAAAAATGTTAAGATAGCATACCGATGAGCTCAAATTTGATGTAAACTTACATTATCCAGTAGATTCACCACAGTGGAAGAGATTTGATAAAAAATTCAATGATTTTGGAAGTGAAGAAAAAAATATTAGAATGGTGCTGAGAAGAGATAGAATGAATTCATATCGAAGCCTTGATAGACAACATAGTTCATGTCATATTTTTTTGGTAGTTTAAAACTTTTACCCACATGTATGTATGAATAAAAAATATTTTATAATGAGATTAATGATTTTGAGACCAAAATAGATAGGAAATGATATTGGTGTGTATAGTTCACCATTGATTTATGATTTAAAGCTTTTATGGGAGATAGTTCATAAATTTTTTTATGAATATAAGAAAGAGTATTTTCTTTTGCATGCTATGATAATGTCCACTATAAAAAAATTTCCTATATGTGGAAAATTATTTGGATACAGTGTTAAGGGAGATAAATAAAGTCCAATCCTTGAATAAGATACTTCATATTATTAATTATATAAAGTAAGAAATATAGTTTACATGGTACATCAAATATTTTTATAAATTTTTCATCCTTATCATAGATAGAAAAAAAATCATTTAATGGTTTAGAGGAATATAATATCCCCCCACAACCATTATCAGCTGAATAATATTACAACAAGGTGAAAAATATTTATTTCACATTTGGAAATAAAGTAAGTTCTGGTAATCAAAAAAATATCTAGAAGAAATAGACGATATTATTCAAACTAACTTATTGAATATTTTTAGAGATGAAACATAACATTGATGTAATGCATGCTGAGAAAAAAATATGTGATAGTTTTATTGGAACTTTGTTAGACATAAAAGAGAATACAAATTTTGTATTTCATGCTAGATTGGAATTGATATTCATGGGAATATTTTTTTAGTTATCTCCCACTATGAAATTAAACATAATATATTTACCTCTATCTTTTCACACATTAAGAAATAGTGATAAGTTGAATTTTTTTCAGTGTCTATATGGTAAGTACCTAGTGGATATTCTTAAAATGTGTAGAATTTGGTTCCATTAAAGGATTTTAAATTAATAAGTATGAAATGTCATGACTGTCATGTATTGATGAAACAATTGTTACCTATCCCACTATGTGGTAAATTTTCAACACCTATCAGAAATACTTTCATCAGGTTATATTATTTTTTCAAATACGTTTATAGAAAAATAATTGATCTAAATTTTTTAGATGTGTTTTAGAATGAATTTGTGCTCATACTTTTTCAACTAGAAAGGTATTTCCGACCAATGTTTTGTGATATAATGGTTTATCTGGTGATTCATTTGGTGTGTGAGATAAGAATATGTTGTCTATTTTATTTATGATTGATGTATCATTTTGAAATATATATGAAAATTTTGAAGGGATATGCAAAAAATACTCATCAATCATTGGCCTCTATTATTCAAAAATATGTATTAGGAGATGAAATTTAGTTCTATACTAATTATTTATATGAAGTGGAGCATATTTTTATCCTTATATCTCAATATTTGATAGTTGATAGTGAAGGTAGAGGGATTTTTTTCTTAAAGGTAAAGTTCATTCCATGTGTTTAAGTGATGCAGGCACATTTATACATTTTAAAAAACACAGATGAGGTTTAACTATTTATATTTTAATAACCCAAACTTTTATAAATAAAATTCCCTTTTTGAATGAATAAATTCATTATTAAGTAATATAGTTATAGAAAAAACATGAACTACTTTGTATATTTTGGATAGGCATAATCTGTTGGGTTTAAAATACTATTAAGAATCATAAACATTGATAATATAGCCATTGCATAGTGACCATTGTGATTAGTATATTAAGGGTTATGATAAAGACTAATTGAAATTGAAGAAAGGGGCGATGACCTCAACCGGTAGAATAGTACCCTATGAAGCCCATTTATCATATATTATAATGGAGATAGAATCACTGAGCTTTTATTTGGACCAATCTAAAGATGAGATTCAATAACTAAAGCATGAGCATAACCTTTTAAAAGAGAAATTCAAGCTCATCGAGATCACATCCCAAACCATGTTCATCGAACAACCCTAAGAACATTTCACCATCACACACCATACTCTTAGGTATATACTGGTATAATAAGGGATTATGTATCAAGACCCTAAAAATGTGAATTTTTATATTTTTATTTTAAATAATGATTATATTTTTTAATTTAATTTATAAATAATTAAATAATGAATTGGATAAAAATTGGATTTTAATAATGTGAAACTCGAATGGTATTTTTGGAAAATATATAGTTTTAATCCTTTTTTTTTTGACGAATTCAAGAATGTTTTAAATAAATGATATTTTAATAAAATATTATTATAATATTTATTAAATATAAATGATAATATAATTTTATGAAGTTAGATGTAATTTTTATAAGGGTTATAAAAACTATTACTGTAAAAAAACTAGTATTTTTCAATAAATGGGTATTTTGATTTAAAAGTGTAAATTATCATATTTAGAATATTATTTTTATTAAATAAATATTATTTATTAAATAAACATTTTTATATTATCCAATGATTATATTTTCATATTTTTCTGAGATAGACAAATTTTTTGGTAAAAATTCAATACGTTATAAATATACAGTATGTATTATAACATAATATTGAACCAAAAGTGATGTAATATATTCCATAAAAGTTATACATGAAAAATATATATTTTCACTTTAAAATAATGTTTTTTTAGGTAATTTGATTAATTTTTTAAATCCTTAATGAATCCGTCAAAACATATATTATATTTTAAGGTTTTAAATGAAATTCTTTATAAACATGATTCACTCCCACATCACCAAGGGAATTATTTTAACGTGTTTGATTATTATCCTTGAAAATAATTAAAATCAATCCTCTTTGGTAGAAATAATGGGAAAAAATAAGGGAATTTTTTCCTTTTTTTTACTTTTTCGTATAGAATCCAAAACCTAATTTTGGAAATTAATAAATAATTCACCTCTCTTTTGATATATAAAATCACTCAAAATACCATTAAACTTCACTCAAAACAATTGGATCATGAAATTTATCTTCCTTTCCCTATATAAATTCATCACAAGGTGCCAACGAGCCTGTACCCTAGTGGTACAGGCTCCTGGTTGGCATCCAAAAGACCTAGGATCAAATCCGGGCAGGGGGTGAATTTTTGGTATTGTAGTAGTACTGTAGCAGTACTATAGTAGGGCACTGTAGCAGTACTATAGCAGTGGCGGAACTATAGCAGCGGCGACACTGTAGCGGTGGCGGGACTGTGGTAGGTATTGTAGCGGCTGCTGTACTGTAGCAGGGACTATAGCAGCACGGTACTGTAGAAATACTATTCACCGATGGGTCCTTTAGGCCAAAAAAATGGGCTATCATGCCTTGTATTCAGGCCACTTGGTCTTGGGCCTTCGGGCTATGTAATGGGTCTCCCTCTACCCAGTCTAAAGAGGTCTTTTCTTTAAATAATAAATTGAGGCTTCGACCCCAACCTTTAAAAAAAATCATCACAAGGTTCCCTCAATCTCTTAATAAGCTCCTCTCAATATTTTTTAAGCATCCTCTCAAGGTAAGAGATCCTCTCCTTATCCAATTTATTCAAGCACCATCTTTATGTCATGCCTTTTGATTTCTAATTTTTCCAGTTGAGATATTTTTTTACACATCCCTATTACTATCCTAATGATTCTCATGTAATTACATACCCCTTTATCTCTCATTCACCCATTCTATAAACATTTATATATAGTTGTTATATTGCAAAAATTATCATGTGATTTTCCATGATAAACATTTATATAGTGAATAATAATCTCCATTTACACTCAAGGGTATTCACCTAGTTGTACATATCCTTAATTTATTTGGTATTCAAATTTATTTAACATAAAATTATTAATATTTTTATTAAAATTGATGCAATACATCCTTATTTTTTATGATCTATGTGGCACACTCATGCATATACATGATATGAAACTGACGGGAGCAACCAGAATTATATATCCCTCCAATGCATTGGGTAATGTTTTTATCTTATGAAATTTCATATATAGTGAATGGGAGGTTACCCTGAGTACAATATGTTATGATGTCTTTTTGGTTATCCATTAATTAAGTTTATGATGTCATGTTTTATTTTGTTTCCACATTCTTATATTGCCTTTATGATATCATGTTATATCATGCCTCATTGTTCAAAATTCTGATTCTCACCCCTCTTATATTACCTTGATATGCCTCTTGGATAAAATTTTCTTCCTTACCTCATTCTATGATTTGTTCATTCCCTTACTAAACATTATATCTCATCCCTTTATTATGTATGTCCATAGGTTATACCATATAGTTTTAAAAGAACTTTGGAATTTTAGGAGCATATTAAGGAAGTTTTCAATAATTTCATTATATTACTATTACAAGTTGTTATGATATATACCTAATTTCACAAAGACACTAGGTTTAATGGTCAATTTTTATTGTATTATGTGTACCTTTATGTAATAATTCATGAATTAAGGTGCCTTAAATATATAGGTTTTCATATTTGGTATCATATCAAAGTCTATTTATTTTTGGGATTAGGATTAGAAAACTCTAGTGATAGCATTATGGATAATAATAAACATAGGAAAAAATACATAAATTTTAGTATATTTTATTTCATGATGTTTCCATGAAAATTCATCCCTTCCTAGATACTACAAGTTGATGTGGCTCTGGCATAATTGTGCCTAGGGTTCCAAAAATGGCACATTGAGTTGGACTCAATATTCACCTAGTACATAACAATGGGCCTTGTTACACACCTGGTTTGAAACACCTGGGGATATGTTTTGGTAAATTCACAACCAATTTACAAACCATTATGAAGGGAATAAATTTACCATAATATTTTATATTAGGAAATGAATCATGGATAACTTATATTTGATCCTATAAATTCATAGGTTAAGAAATATGTGTCATTTATGAGTTATCCCTTAAAATTTCATAGTTTGACTTTTATATTCTTAACATTTATAAAATTCTTATCCCTAAGTCTATTTTGGATGAATTAAATGATTATAACCAAAATAAAATAGATAAAGTTAGTCGTATCACCCATAGTTCTACGAGTTTTTTCATATCATGCAAGTTTAGTAGAACTATTCAAACACCACCTCAAAACAAGGAAGTTGATTTATTGATTAAGATGTTAAATAGTTAAACTCTAGAGGATATTCTGATTGAACAAGTCATATATCCATGGAACAGGCACTAAAAGTTCATGGTGATAATATCCCGACTAAAGATTAACCCTGGAGAAGTATTAGGTACCATGTAGCTGATTGAACAAGTCATATATCCATGGAAGAGGATACTTGTTATTTATTATGATATTTTTGATCTCATGATAATCAATGAAAATGTGCATGAACTATACTTATTCTTAATGAAAAGGATTGATTTACCCCACAGTGAATCACTTGGGCATATAAACTCTTTATACATATTCTCCTACATTTTCTTATTTAGCTCTTCTAGTTCAATAAAAACTATTCTATATGGATTCTTAGATATTAGAAAATTTATATGTAAAATCGTGATTGAGAAATTGACCTCAAGTCTTGTATTAAGACTAAACAATTATTCAAGCAACACATCTGCAAATTCCCTCACAAAGGTCATATCTTCAAGGATGATATTTTCCTTAGTCTCAATAATTTGAGCAAGATAAGATTTCTCATAGGGAACTAATATCATTTCTTGGGATGATGATACCAAAAAAGATTCACCCTCTTTAAATTTTATATAATCGGAGGATGATTCATGATACATAGGGTGATTTCCTTCTCTTAGAAATTTATGTTGGATCGATGTAATGAAATCCAACTCATACCCAGAATTGCATCAAATTACACTAAAGGGTGTATTATAAGGTTTGTTGGGAAATTGAGCCTGAAAATTTGTGTATAGGATAAGTTATATTCATGGGATTCAATAATTTAACTATTATCTTTTCATCACTAAAAGTTCATGGTGATTGAATAAGATCTCACCATATCCTCGATATTTTGGAGAATCCTTCAACAAGAATTTGGATACAGAACTGAGCTTTAGCACTACTTATCTCCCTCAGAGGGATGGTTAGTCTAAATGAACCATTCAAACTCTAGATTATATGGTGAGATCTTGTTCAATTGATTTTCAAGGATGTTGGGATCATCACCTTCCCCTAATGTAGTTCTCATATATAAACTATTTCTATTATGTAATTAAAATGGAACCTTATGAGGCTTTTAATGGGATGATGTGTTAGAATCTGACATTTTGGGATGAATTTGGAGTGCAGAAGATGATGGGACCTGGTTTTATCCAAGAAATTAAATAGAAAGTTCAAACCATTTAGTGTCATATGAAATCTGTATAAAGTAAATAGAAAACCTATGCATACAATCATCCATGAGACCTGGATTTTGAGGATTTAAGATAGTGTTCCTTCATATATCATTAAGGAATAAATTCATGAGGTTTGTAAATAAGGGAAAGCTTAGTCATATATACATTATCCCTTTTGAGATCCTTGATTGCATCAAAGTTGTGGAATATTGACAAGCACTCCCACCTAACATATCTCAAGTATGTGATGTGTTTTATGTATCCCTATTGAGGAAGAACATACCAAACCCTCACATGTACTAAATTCATAGGCAATACCATTGAAGAATTATATTTCATACAAGGAGCGGTTGGGGATGATCTTAGATTGTAAAGACATTGTTTTATGAAACATGATAACTCTCTTGGTCAAAGTGTTGTAGAAAAGCCGCATGTTTGAGGAAGTGACTTGGGAACTAGAAGATGTGATGAAATAGAAGTATCTTCATCTTTTTTAGTGTATGAAATGAAAAATTTTAGGGTGAAATTTCTGAAGGGGGAATAATTTAATGACCCAAAATTTTATAAATGAAATTACCTTTTTTAATGAATAAATGTGTTATTATGTAATATAGTTATAGAAGAAGAATAAAATAATTTGGATATCTTGGATAGTTATAGTCCATTGAATTTTAAATACTATTAATCATCATAAACATTGATAATATAGATATTTTATAGGGACCAATATGATTATCATATTAAGGTTTATGATAAAGACCAACTGACACAGACGGAAGGTGAAATGATCTTAACCATCAAGATTTTACCCTATTAATCCCATTTATTAGTGATTATTAGGGTTATGGTATCAATGGGATTTTTCTTTGACCAATACCAATCTAAGAATCAACAACTAAATCATGGTAGAAACCATTTACAATATAATTTCAATCTCATCGAGTCACATCCTAAACCATGTTTGCCGAATAACCCCAAGAAAATATCACCATCTCACACTTTACTCTTAGGGAATACACAGGGGTAATAAGGGGTTATGAATCTAGAACCTAATAATATGAATTTATATATTTTTTATTTTAAATAATTATTATATTTATTCCTTTAATTTATAAATTATTTAATAATTAATTGGATAAAAATTATATTTGAATATGATGAAACTTGAATGGTATTTTTGGAATATATATAGATTTAATCAAGAAAATATTTTGATGAATTCTATAATTTTTTAAATAAATTATATTTTAATAAAATATTATTATAATATTTCTTAAATATAAATTATAATATAATTTTATGAAGTCGAGTGTAATTTTTATAATGGATGGAAAAATTGTTATTGTAAAAAAAACTAGCATTTTTCAATAAATGGGAATTTTGATTTAAAAGTGTAAATTATAAAATTTATAGAATTATTTTGATAAAATAAATATTATTATCTAAATTATCACATAAAAATTATCCAATGGTTATTTTTTCATAATTTTCTAAGAAGGTAGGATTTTGGGGTAAAAATTAAAAACGGTATAAATATACGGTATGCATTATGACATGATAATGACCCAAAAGTGATGTAATATATTCCATAAAATGTATCCAAAGAAATATATATATTTCCCATTTAAAATAAGTTGTTTTTAAGTAATTTTATAAATCCTTAATTAATCCTCTAAAACATATATTATATTTTAAGGTTTTAAAAGAAATTATTTATAAACGTGACTAACTTCCACATCACTAAGAGAATTATTTTAACGTGTTATGTTTTTAAAATTATAAATAATGAAAAAAAATCCTATTTTCAATAAACCATGGGTAAAACCCATGGTAATATTTTTGTTTTTTCTTACTTTATCATATAGAGTCCAAAACCTAATTTTAGACATTAATAAATAATTATCCTACCTTTTTCTCTATAAACCCACCCAAAATACCATTTCAGTTCACTAAAAACACTTTTAGAATATAATTGATCTTTATTTACATCTCTATATTCCTCCCATGGTTCCCCCAATCTCTTAATAAGCTCCTCTTAAGCTTTTAGAAGCATCCTCTCAAGGTAAGGAATCTTCTCCTCCTCTTTATTCAAGCACATTCTTTATGTCATACCTTTTGATTTCTAATTTTTCAAGTTGGGATATATTTGTAAACGTCCCTATTACTTTCCTAATTATTCCTAAATAATATTATATGTATTTTTATCTCATTCATCCCTTCTATAAAACTTTATGTACACCCGTTATGTTGCTGAAATTATCATGTGATTTTTCATGCCAAACATTTGTGTAGTGAATACCCATATCCATTTCCACTCAAGGGTATTCAACTAATTGTACAAATCCTTCATTGATTTTTAATTTACATGTATATAACCCATAATCATTAATAATGGGGTTAAAATTGATGAAATTCATCTTTATGTTTTATGATCGATGTGGCGTGCTTATGTGTGTACATGATATGGAAGTGACGGGTGGGACCAGAATTATAAAGTCTTCCAAAGCATTGGGTAATATTTTTATCTCATGAGATACCATATCTGGTACATGTTAATTTACCCTAATCACACTATTTTATTATTTCATTGTAGTTATCCTTGACATATATTTATGATGACTTGTTTTATACTATTGCCACATTCCTATGTTTCCTTTGTGTTATCATGTTATAGCATGCCTAATTGTTCAATATTATGATTCTCACCCCTCTTATGTGACCTTGATATGCCTCTTGGATCACATGTACTGATTTACCTCATGATATTCTTTATTTATTCCCTTACTGGACTTTATATCTCACCCCTTTCTTATTTACATCCTCAGGTTATCCTGTGCAATTTTAGAAGAACAATGTAATTTTTGAAGCATGATAAGGAAGTTTTCAATAATATAATTGTATTCCAGTTGGAAGTTATTATGATATGTACCTAATTTCACAAATACACTAGGCTTCATGAGATATTGGGAGTGTATTATGTGTACCTTTATGTAATAAATCATTAATTAAGGTGTATTAAAGGTATGGGTTGTCATAGTTGGTATCAGAGAAAAGTTTAGTCATTTTTGGGATTAGGATTAGAAAACTCTAGTAAAATCCTTAGGGATAAGACTAAACATAATAAAACATCCCCAAATTTTTGTGAAGTATAGAGTAAATGGTTTCTAAGAAAATATATCCACGTCTGGATACTACAAGTGGATATGGATCTGGCATAGTTATACCTTGGGATAATAACCATGACAAGAGAGTATTAATCTAGAATTGATCATCACCTAGTGCATGAAAATGGGCCTTTCTTTACACCTAGTTTGACACACTTAAGGTTTATTATTTGGTAAATCACAAGATCTTTAAAAACCATTATGAAGGTAAAAAATTCCCATAAGCGTTTATATTATGAAATATAGCATGGATAACTTAGATTGTAACCTAGAAATTCATAGGTTAAGGAATATATGTTATTTATGACTTATCCCTTCAATATTCATAGTTTACCTTTTATATTATTAATATTTTGAAAATTATCATCCAAAATTCTATTTTGGATGAAGTAAATGATTAGTACTAGAATAAAATAGTGAATGGTAGTCTTACTGTCCATGGTTCTAGGCATTCTTTCATATCACACAAGTTTAGTATAACTATTCAAATGCTACCTAAAAACATGGAAGTCAAGTTATCAGTGAAGATGAAAAATGGGTCAATTGTTTCATCCCATTAATATAACTCATCCCCTGTCTAAATTTGAAGACTTCTTTTCCCATTGAACCTTATGATACTCCCTTTAGATAAATTTGATGTAATTTTGGGTATGGATTGTCTTTCCTTATATCAATCGAACATAAATTATTAAGATAATGAAATCACCCTCTGTATCATGAATCATCTTTTGATTCTATAAAAGTGAAAGTAGGAGGATAAATATATTTTGGTATCATTATCCCATGAAATGATATTATTTTCCTATAATAAATAGTGTTCTCATCAAATGATTGAGACTAAGGAAAAGATCATCCTTAAAGACATGTCCATTGTGAGGGAATTTATTGATGTGTTTCCAGAATAATTTTCTTATCTTACTCTATTACATGAGGTTGAGTTCTCAATCAACCTTATACCTAGAGATTTTTAAATATCTAATAATCCATATAGAATATCTATTTTTAAACTAGAAGAGATAAAGAAGCAACTACAGGAGAATATGGAGAAATATTTTATATTTCCAAGTTCTTCACCATGAGGTGAAACATTCCTTTTCATTAAGAAGAAGATTGGGTCAATATGACTATGAATTTATTATCATGATCTCAACAGTATCACAATAATGAAAAGGTATCATCTATCATGGATAGATGACTTTTTTGATCATTTACTTGGAACCCAATACTTCTCTAAGGTGGATCATCAACCGAGATATTATCAAGTAAAGGTGAAGAAGGAGGATATCCCCAAGACTGCCTTTTGTATAAGGTATGGGAACTAAAAGTTCATAGTGAGTCTATTTGGATGCACTAATTCTCTATATATATTTTTGTACTTGATAAATAGAGTCTTTAGGGATTGCCTTGAAAAATTTGTGTTATTCTTTATAAATTATATTCTTATCTACTCTAAAATAAAGGAGGAATATGTGGAGTATTTAAATACTATATTGAAGACCTTACAAAAGGAAAATTTATATGAAAATTATATTAAATGTGATTTTTGGTTGGAGTGAGAAACTTTTTTGGGGCTTGTTATCACAAAAAAAGGGATATCTATAGATCCATAAAAAATAGAGGTAATTGAAGGATAGCCTAGACCAATATCAATGATGGAAATCCATAGTTTCCTTGGATTATATGGGTACTATCATTGATTTATGAGAAACTTATCCTTATTTTCAATCCCATTGACCAATATTACACAAAATAGAGTCAAGTTTTTTGGATGGATGAATGTGAAGAAATCTTTAAAGAGATAAATAAGAGGCTAATCACTGTACATGTTCTCACATTACCTAACAGTGGGTAATTATTTGTGATCTAAAATGATTCTTCCAAAAATTTATCAGGTTATGTACTCATGAAAGATGAAAAATTGATAGTTTATTCCACATTCCAATTAAATATCCATGAGTAGAAATGTCCAACACATGATTTAGAATTGGTTGTAGTGATCTTCACATTGAATATTTGGATACATTATCTATATAGAGAGAAGTGTGACATATATATGGACCAAAAATCCTCAAATGTATATTCACACAAAAGGACCTCAATATGTTATGATGAAGGTGGTTAGATTTTATCAAGGATTATGACTATTCAATCCATTACCATCCTAGGAAGGAAAACAAAGTGGTAGATGAATTGAGTAAAAAAGTATCTTGCAACCCTATCCATGATGGGGATTTAACAGGATCCAATATTCAAGGAAATTTAAAGTGTAGATATGGGAATAATAAAAGGTTCTCCATCCTGCCATTATCAAATAACTACTCAACCATCCATTCCTGAGAGGATCTATGGAGCCTAAAAAGATAATGAGGTGCTACAGAAAAAGGTAGCAGATATTCCATGTTGGGAAAAAATCCCTCAAGGTATCATTGAAGCATTTTTGAGGTGATTGTGTTTGTTGACAAAGTGGGCCCCCATGTTATGTTTGTTGACAAATCAGACCACGATGTTCAAATTGTTGAAAAAGGGGGTTTACATAGTGAGTTTTTGAGTTCAAGAGATGTTGTTGATAGTCCAAGATCGACAAAAGAACCTCGATAAAGAAATGGATGATCTGGAGGTGGTACAAAAAGAGCAGATACAAGGTGGCGTCATTTTCCAATGTTTGCCAAATTTTTGGGCCTAAAAATAAAAAAATGGAGAGATTTGTTTTTGGAAAAGGAAGGTGTGTGAAATATTAGAGTGGTGTCAAAAATATAGGAATGTATTTTTTTCACAAGAGGTGTTTTGAGATTAGAAAATTGAAAATTGGAAAAGGCATGTGGTGCAGAAAATATTGGAGTAGTGCGCGAAATATGGTGTTGTGTGGAAGATGTGTTTTTCACGCTCGAAGAGGATTACGCGCTCAAGGAGTTTTTTTCATGTAGGGTCTATTTTTCCTATTAATATGAATTGACCCCCTTATACAAATCATCTCAATCCTTCGAGAAGATCCAAGCTTTGGTGCATGTAAAAAATACGCACAGGAAGTTGCACGAAAAAATTGGTGTTGCGGGTAAAAATTGGTGTTGCATGTAAAAGTTTACATTGTGCATAAAATGAAGGTTACACGGAATTGTTGAGGTTTCATGAAAAGTGGAGTTGGGATTGCGTGAAAAAAGGGGTATTTTTTATGCAAGGTAAGGGAATTATGTGCAGGGAGCAGTAAGGGATGTACGTAAAATTAGAGGTTTCCTAGTTCAATTCTGTGAAAAAGTGAGATTCATATGTGGGTAAAATTTGTACTTCAATAGAGAATCTATCGAAAATTAAGGATGAAGAATTCATTCGTGATAATGAAGAGACCTATAGGTCTATAAATGGTGAGTAGGTCTTTTGAAGAAACAGTCAACACACTTTAGTTGAGAGAGCAGTGAGCTTTCATATTGTGAGTGGTTGTAAACCAGGAGGGATGATGAGTCTACTCTAAACTTTGTAAATAGCAGTGCGCTTTTAGTGGATTTGGTACGTCGGCACATCGCTGGTGTATTCTCCTTGGAAGTATCCTAGTGAGGGTGAACCAAGTAAAAAATTTTGTGTCTTGTACATGATTTAATTTTTGTTTATACTTTACTATAGAAAAGAGGGAGAAGAGAGTTTTTCTTAACAGTGAAACAAGATCAATAGGGGTAGTTGTTTTAATCTTTCATACCCTAATTCACCCCCTCTCAGGGTATCTAACCTGGTATACCTAACATTCCAAATTTCAACTTTGATGAATATGGACTAATAAGTTTTGGAACCTAGATATGTATCCCATTTAAACCATAATTAAATATGGAACTTATGGATTATGTTCATAGATTATACTTCTCTATCAGTCCAAAAAGCACTAAGATGTATAGATACTTGAAGAAAAACTTTTGATGGGATAACACGAAGAGGGGGATTGTGGAGTTTGTATCTTGATGCTTGGTATTCCAATAAGTCAAGGTGGGATGAAAAAATTATAAGGGTATGTTTCATACATTTCCCATAACATTATAGAAATGGGAAAACATGACTATGTATTTCATCCTAGGACTCCCCAGGACACTTAAAGGAAATAACACCATTTTGATGTTAGTCGATATCCTTACAAAGTCTACACATTTAATTTATATCATGAAAGATTTATCTCCTAACCAAATCACCAATATATAAATAAGGTAAGTGGTAAGACTTCATGGAGTTCTATTCTTTATTATATTTGATCAAGATCTATGTTTTACCTAATGGTTTTATAGAATCCTTCATCAAGAATTGGATACAAAACTGAGCTTCAGCACTGCTTATCACCCTTATAAAAATGGTCAGTATGAAAGAACCATTCAAACTCTAGAGGATAAAATAAGATCTTATTCAATGGATTTATAGGGATGTTTGGATTAGCAACTTCCCCTAGTGGTGTTCTCATATAAAATTAGTTTCCATTCTAGAATTTAAATGGAACCTTATGAGGTTCAGTATGGGAAGAAGTTTCAGGATCCGACATGTTGGGATGAAGTTAGATAGTGGAATATGATGGGACCTAATGTTATCTAAGGAATGTCAAAGAAGGTTCAAACCATTCAGCATCATATAAAATCTACACAAATTCAAAAAAAAGCTATACAGATAATCATTGATGAGAACTAGAGTTTCAGTTCAGAGATAAAGTGTTCTTTCATGTATCTCCATTTAAGAAATTCATGGTGTTTGGGAAGAGGGGGATCTTAGTTCTATATACATTTTCCCATTTGAGATCCTTGATTTCATTATATATGTACCCTATCTACTAGAACTCCCACTTAACCTATCTCAAGTACTCGATGTGTTCCTAGTATACCTGTTGAGTAATTACATACCAAACCCCTCACATGTACTAAATCTAGAGGTGGTATTGTTGGAGAATAATATTTCATACAAGGATTAGTCGGTGAAGATCTTAGATCATAGAGATAAATTTATATGAAATAAGATAAATATCATGGTCAAAGTTTTGTGGCGGAACCAAAATTTTGAGGAAGCGACTTAGGAACTGGAAGACACAATTAAATAGAAGTACCCTCATCTGTTATAGTGTATGAAATGAAAATTTTAAGGGTGAAATTTATAAATGGGGAATAATGTAATTATCTGAGCTTTTAAAAATTAAATTCCATTTTTGAATGAATAAATTCATTATTAAGTGATATAGTTATATAAAACACATGCACTGCTTTAGCTACTTTGGATAGTTATAGTCTATTGGATTTTAAATGACTGTTAAGAATCATAACCATTCATAATAGAGTCATTGTATAGTGACTATTATGATTAGTATATTAAGGGTTATGATAAAGTCCAATTGATATAGATGGAAGGATCGATGACCACAACTAGTAAGATCATACCCTATGAAACCCATTTAATAGAGCTTCTAAGGGAGATAGCATCAATGGGATTTTCTCTTGATCAATCCCAATCTATAATTGAAAAACTAAAGCACAAGAAAAACTATTTATTGGAGAAGTTCAATATCATTGATATCATGGCCCAAACCATGTTCATCTAACAACCCCAAGAAAATATCACCATCGTACACCTTACTCATAGGGAATGTGTTGTTGTAATAAAGGGTTATGTATCTAGATAATAACAGTATGAATTTGTATATTTTTATTTTAAATAATTATTATATTTATTCCTTTAATTTATAAATGATTAAATAATTAATTGGATAAAAATTATATTTTAATATAACGAAACTCGAATGTTATTTTTTGAAAATATATAGTTTCAATAAGACAATTTTTTGATGAATTTAAGAATTTTTGAAATAAATCATATTTTAATAAAATATTATTATAATATTTATTAAATATAAATGATAATATAATTTTATGAAGTCAAATATAATTTTTATAAGGGTCAGAAAAATAGTTATAATCAAAAAAACAAGTAATTTTTAATAAATGGGTATTTTTATTTAAAAGTGTAAATTCTCATATTTAGAGAATTATTTTTGATAAAATAGATATTATTTTTTAAATAAACATGTTGAAATTATCCAATGGTATTTTTTTCATAATTTTTTGAGACAACCTATTTTTTGGGTAAAAATTAAATACAGTATGTATTATGATATCAAAATAACCCAAATATGATATAATATATGTCATAAAAGGAATCCAAGACCAAATATATATTTACCCATTAAAATAATTTGTTTTTAACTTTATTTAATTAATTTTATAAAGCCTTAATGAATCCTCCAAAACCTATATTATATTTTAAGGTTTTAAAATCAATTCTTTATAAACATGCTCACTTCCATATCACCAAGGGAATTATTTTAATGTGTTCAGTTCTTATAATTTTAAAATAATTAAAACCACTCCTATTTGGTAAAAAAATTAGAAAAAGACCATGGGAATGTTTTTATTTTTGATTACTTTATCATATAGATTCCAAAACCTACATTTGGAAATTAATAAAGAATTATCCTCTCTTTTTCTATATAAACCCACCCAAACTCTCCTTCATCTAAACTAAAAACCCAAGTATTATGACATTACTCTTCCTTTACCTATCTATAGTCCTCCCAAGAGGTACCAAATCTCTTAAGTATCTTATCCCAAGCTTTTAGAAGTGTCCTCTCAAGGAAAGGGATCATCTCCTTCTATTATTTATTCAAACACCTTCTTTATGTCGTGCCTTTTGATTTCCAATTGTTTAATTTGGGATATGATTTTCACATACCTATTACTATCCTAATTGTTCCCAGGTGATGAGATACCCCTTTTTCTCTATTTTATCCCTTCTATAAACCTTTATATACACCCATTTTTCTGTTGAAATTATTCTGTGATTTTCCATGCCAAACATTTGTGTAGTGAATACCCATCTCCATTTCCACTCAAGTTCATTCACCTAGTTATACATATCCTTCATTGATTGGGGTTTTCATGTATATAACTCACACTCCATAATCATGGGGTTAAAATTTATAAAATATAGCCTTATGTTTAATGATCTATGTGGCACACTTATGCATGTACATGATATGAAAGTGACGGACCCATAATTATATAGCTCTCCAATGCATTGGATAATATTTTTATAACATGAGATTCCATGTATGGTGCATGGTAGGTTACCCAAAGCACGCTATGTTATGATGTCTTGGTAGTTATCCTTGACATAGGTTTATGATGTCATGTTTTATATAGTTTCCACATTCCTATAGTGCCTTTATGATATCATGTTCTATCACGCCTCATTGTTCAAGATTATGATTCTCAACCCTATTATGTTACTTTGATAAGACTCTTTGATCGCATTTATTTCTTTACCTCATGTTATGCTTTATTTATTCCCTTACTAGGCTTTATATCTCACCCCTTTCTTATGTACATCCCCATGTTATATCTTACAATTTTAGAAGAATGATGGAATTTTAGGATCATGTTAAGGAGGTTTTCAATAATTTCATATATTCATATAATAAGTTTTTATACTATGTACCTAATTTCCAAAATACACTAGGATTCATGATATATTGGGATTGTATTTTTTGTATCTTTATATAATAAATCATAAATTGAGGTTTATTAAAGATATGGGTTATAATATATATATCATCACATATTATTGTATTAAAGGTAAAATAACTGAAAAGAAATGATAACTGGCTGATGATTGAGCATAAAAAGACATTTGCTTCATATTTTAAAGAGAAATTCAGTATAAATTTATGTAAATAAGAAATATAAAAATGGTTATTAGGGGGATTTTCTCTTAATGTGATCACATGTTTTGGTTTTAATATTAATGGTTACAAATTTTTCATAGAGAATCAGGATGATAAGAGTACTGTACAAAATAGTGGGGTAATGGTCATCATTAAAGATTTATATTTTTCAAGTAAAAAAGATAAAAACATAATTTCTACATCAAATTAATCTTTTAGAGTTCTTGAGGATGTATGAGAAATCTATTATAATAAATTTCAAGTAACAGTTCTTAAGTGTAACTGGGTTAATAGTAACAGTGGTGTGAAACATAATGATTATGGATTTACACTCGTTTATTTGAAAATATTTAGTTTCAAAGAGGAACCATTTATCATGGAGACACATATAAAGTAAATATTTTATGTTATTGGTCTATCAAATTATAAGTGCTCCATAATTTTTCAAGGGAAAAATATTCATTTGGGTAATGAGGATGATGATTATGTTACAGATTTATGTGATGATTATTTGTCTATTACGCGATTTTCAGATGATAACAATGACTATAATACATACATAGTCCATATTGTATAAAATGATCATACTAAAGGGATATAGGAAAACACTAAATTACTCTCATAATTATTTAGATAAATATTTATAATCTATTTCTCATTATCGACCTCCAAAATTTTTAAGTGATTCTTTTATTTAATTTCTTTTTCATTAATAATTTTCTTCATGATAATGAATTTTGATTATTTTTTTTGTAACTTTCTAATCATTTAAAAAAAATAAGATGTAAATTATTTTAAAAAAAATTATGCATGTTTAAATTATCTATTTTTATATGTCCTTATATTTTTCTCTTCAATCTTGTAATGTTAGCCCCATTTCCATCACATTTAAGTGAGTTCATTGAAAATCAGGATCTATTTATGTCCAAATTTTGTAAGTTATTTTTTTATTTTTGAAGATAAATTAATTATCTATTAGTTATAAATTTTATTCATCTAATCATTTGTTTTTATACATTTTATTATCAATAATAAAAAATTTTGTTAAATTTTTTTTAATGTTATAAATTTTTTTATGAATATAAATTGTTTGTGGCTGTATTTTTTTATTGTAACTATTTTGTATTTATTATTTTTTTTATTTATATAATTTTTATTTTTATAATATTTTTTTGGTTGAAATCATTTTTTCTTCAATTTTTTTCATTTATAAATTATTATTTTTCTATTATGAATAATTAAATTTTTATTTGGTAAATTTTCTTTAACTATAATCAAATTTAGGTGCACATACTTTTTTTGAGGTAGCATAAATAATTTCAAATGACATATATTAAATTAGGGGAACCAAGGTATGTACATTTTTTCATTTAAATATATATCTATAATAATTAAATTATTTAATGAAATTAGACTTATATTTTTTAAAATTATTTTTATATCTTATTATTCTTTAGAGAGGATGATACCTAAATATAGTAGGCATGGTATTACACATTTATAACTTAAGGTGAGGGTGTTGGGGAATTTGGTAGTCTAGCCGTGGTGTATCCCTCTGGCGATCAGGTAGTGACTATACCATATTAAGGATATTATAATTTCAACATTATCAATATGTATTTCATTACAATAAAATTTATACCTTATGTCACAAACCGTATTGTAACGGTTTAAGAAAAGTAAGGAAATTTGAATTTTTGCACTAAGGTGGTGTCTGAGGGGAAAAATAGTAATTTTTTATATCAAGATATCTGAGATAATTTTTATAACCACTTAATTGGTCCTAGAATAAGTTTTTTACCCTAGTATGGGAGTTTGGTGGAATTTTGAGTTATTTGAATTTTAGACGAATATTTAATTTTTAATTAATTTAATATTATTTATCCGTGCATGTTCATTTGGTGATATCTTTTATTTGGAGTGTTGGATCAGAATTATGACTTCTCTATTGAGTCCATGGTGGGGGGGTTTCTCTTGGTCAGGTCATAACCTCACATCAGGAACTGGGACCGGGTCGGGTCCTTTTTCTTCTCTTTCCTATTTTTCTTTTTCTTTTATGTTTTCTTTATTTTCTCTTTTTTTTTCTTTTTTTACATTTACTATAGGGTGTGTCGTGTATTCCCATCCTTTTGGAATTTCTTTATCTGAGATATAGGAAAGGGAGAGGATAGAGATATAGGATATTGTGGGAGAAGGAGGCATCGTCGTGGAGCTCGAGTCACATCGGAACGTCATACAACAGCTGCAAACCGCAAAGCAGATCAAATCTTCAGTGTTTTCTTCCTAGAGATAGTCCCTTTTTAATTTTTTCAATATAAATTTTCATAGGCTGGTTTTTTTATTTTGAATTTTTTTTTGGGATGTTGGGGACCCCTCATGGGTCGATCTGGTGGTTTTGGGTGAATTAGGGGGTTTTGGGAGGTCCAAATGGATTTTTTCGAGAAATAATAACCACATAGTGCGTGGTTTGATGAACACATGACGTGTGTTCTTCCTATTTGGGAAAGTTAAAATTTTTATAAGTACATGTCATTCACCTTAAATGCATGTTGTGTAGTAGTGCTTATCCATTTACCAGGCCATGTGGTCATGTGCATGGGCATTCAGAGTTAGTAAAGTACATGTCATATACCCAAAGTACACCCCATGTAGTGTTTTTTGTCCATGTATCCAAGTATTTGGGTAGATGGATGTATGATACTACATGTCATGTATTAGGAGTACACATCGTGTGGTAGGACTTGGCTATGTGGTCGGGTTCTTGGGAAGACACCCTTTATGAAGATGCATTGGTGTCTAATAGTACATAAAAAATGTCATTAATGTGCACTAGTACATGGGAAGACCTCAGGTTTACCCTGATCATGTGGAAGTACATGGAAAACTATACCTGTGAGGGTACATTCCATGTACTCATAATTATAAATCATGTACTTTTTCTATTAAGGGATTTTGGGTGTCTTTGTTCCCTAAAGTTAGAATTAGACTTTTGAATAGTCCATTTTGAGCATTTTTTTCACATATATCGCAGTGGTTGAATCCTTTCAGGATTTAGAGGTCATATGGATGATTTTTTAGGCTAAGAGAGTTTGAGAGGAGGATTCCTTTACCATTTTATTTCTATAATCCTCTTGGGGTTTGGGTTATGTGTTGTGATAACCATGTGTGGGTGTGCACTAGTTGATCACCTTAGTTTGAGGATTCTAGGTGATATTTCTTGAGGTTCTTTAGATAGATTCCAAAATTCATAATTGAGTGTTTTTTCAGATGATATCATTAGTTAAATTGTTTGAGTTTTGGGTCTGGTTTTCTAAGGTCATGATCATTAGGATCCTTCGAATTGGATCAACATTATAGGATGTCAGATATGGCTAGGTTTTATTGAGAAT
Source organism: Viscum album (assembly GCA_963277665.1). Classification (NCBI taxonomy): domain Eukaryota; kingdom Viridiplantae; phylum Streptophyta; class Magnoliopsida; order Santalales; family Viscaceae; genus Viscum; species Viscum album. The sequence goes on along the minus strand of OY728120.1, from coordinate 1,525,863,833 downwards.
AACTTGAAATAGGTATGAAAAACCTATTTTAGGAATTCCCATGTGGGGTGGTTGTTTCCTAATTTTACCTTTCTATGTGAGGTTCTATTAAGGCTTCCTTTCTAAGTATGGTGATCTATGGGTTTGAGATGGGGGACCATTCATAGTTCCTTTGAGTGGGCATGGCCTGAGGTTTGGTTTTCCTAGAGGAAACCCATGTAGGGTGTCCTTCCAGAGTTATGGTTTGTTAGAGGATCCCCTTGTAGGGTTTCATATCACCCTAAGGTTTTGGGAATCATGGTGTTTTTCCTATGTTTGGTTGGTCTGTGAGATGGTCCAAGCTAGTTTCAGTGGTTAAGGTTGATGGGTGTGGGTGTTAGCTTACTTTAGTGCTTAAGATTGTTTTCTTAGAGGTTTTAGGTTTTTCTTGTTGAGTAATAGATGAGAGAGGAGGCCATTAGGATATTATTGGATTGGGAATAGGCACAGAGATTGATTCAGTTTCTATACTCTACTTGTTAGTTGGTTGTTGTGAGGTGGGAGTAGGGAGCTAATGGATTATTTTGATGAGTTTAGCAGCCCTAGTTTAGATTTTCACCATGGATAGGGTTCATGGACCCTGGAGGCTATACATCTCCCAAGGCCTAGTTTATATGAGTTTAGGGCCTTATTAGGTAGCCTGAAAATGTGATGACATGTTTTTTATCACCCAATTAGTTCTACAGAACTCCTGGGCATGGTAGTATACCCCTGAGGTTGAAAATGAGTCCCTAATTCTATTTTAGATCATGCCATTAGATTCATAGTGCCTGGTAGATATGCTTCATTGTTTTGATTCCTGGTATGAAATCCCAGGGTCCAAAATTCATTTTTATCCTTGTTTTAGACTTTGGATCTCATTTTTGATTAGGAGTAAATGCTTGATGTTGTGGTTTTGTGATCCATGTTTTAAAAATTCATTGGATGGGGAAAGAATGAGGGTAGTTTTACCTATGGTTATTATTCTAGAACTCAAGGTTTTCTATGTTCCTTTTATTTATCATTTTTTTATTCTCTTGACCTTTTTTATTTTTATGTTGGTATTCTCATTCTATTAGGATGTACATGATTCCTGTTTCATGCACAAGTTATGATAGAAGATATTAAGACCGCCATTGGGGTGGCCTACTGAGATTTGTTTCTCAACCCCATTTACATTGACCTCAGTGTGTTTGCGAACCATATGTATTCTTTCAGGTTGAGCACAGGATTTTATGGATCATGTGGAGGACCAGTGTTTCATAATTGAACGAGATGGATCATGTGGAGTCTAAGGTTCATGCTGAAGTAGTTCATCCATTATGGATATTGGGTATGTGGTTCAACTTGGTGTAGTAATAGAGACTTGTGTATTTATTTTCATTATTTTATTATGTATGTGTACGTCCTAGTGGGTGTCCAGTGTCTGTATTATTTTCCATGAGTTTGTATGCATTATTTCATTCATTATTAGTTGATTTTATTTATTTATTTATTTATGTTCCCTCTGATATTCATGGATGTGTATATGTTTAGCTTATTTCCATTATTACTAAACTCTAATATGAGGAAATAGTCTCCCCACTATATCCTTTTAGGAACATGTCATTATTCGGTAGCCTCTGGCATACAGGGAGGCGTGCTTGAGGACTTTTTGAGGGTCGGATTGAGTGACAGGTCAGGTCAGCCCAATCTAGTTTACGACAAAATAGTATCAGATATAGGTTCTTTTCTTTATATTACTATTTGGGGAGTTGTTATATAGGATATATAGGAATGTTTTGGGGCCTTTTATGGATATTGGTCTGGTGCATCATGAACACCTATTCGGATTGGAAGTCTAGGTTACCAAGATTATGGGATTTCTATTCTTGGTTTATGTTTTTATGATTGTGTGATTTTGACCTTGAGTGATGCACTTTTGTTTGTGGGTTTTATGATTTATGAGTTTTTGGATGTTGGATTGATGGAAAAAAGTCCTATTTTCATGCATCATTCTAATCACATAAGATGCATTTTCCTGACTATGTGTGTTTTCACTGATGATAGATGTTTGGTTGTTTAAAGTGCCAGCAACTGCTTATACAGCATTTCCTCATATAAGTACTCGGTGTAATTTTACTCAAATAAACTATGAGTAATTTTTATTCTAATGACTGGGAATGTTTACCCTTTTCTCTGGTGGTGGAGATTCATTCCCTTCATTGAGGGATGCATGGAAACCCTTCTTGTTTGGTGTGGGATTTGGGATTCCTTGTTGGTGGTGGTGGTTGGCTCAATGGAGGAAAGGATTCCTAAGTGATGTTTAGATCAGGCTCGAGTTTCCTTTAGTTTGTGGTATCCTTGAGAAGTTCAATGTTGAGGAAAAGGTTGATTTATTCTTTTTAAGTGGAGTTTTGAGGGTGTTATTAGTTTTTTGGTTGGCTTTTTGGTTTTATGGTTGGTTTAAGGGGGAGGGTTTGGTTGGTACCTAGCCCTGTTTGTTTTTGTTTTCACTTTGAGTGGCATAGTTGTAGCATGGTTTAACACCCATGGTTTTTGATCTATTCCTATGTGTAGGGTGGTCTTGTGTTGGATATTGTTATGAGGGAGAATCCTTTTTTGAATAGGGGTGTTGATGGTGCTCTAGTTTGGGGAATTTGCCTGCATGAGGAGAATGGTCAGTGGGTTTTGGCACATTATCCTAGGTTTTATAAGTTGTGGATTGTTTGTGTGTGAGATTCTATAATATTTTATCACTATTACTTTAAGAATTTAAGAGGTGGTTGGTGTGGATTTTGCGGTAAATATTTTTTGAGAGGGCATGTGTATGATGGTTGGGCACAGTGCCAGTTTGTTCGTGAGGTCAATGGTCAAGATGCAGTGTGAGGAAATCCTTATGTTGTGGAGAGAACTATAGGACATAATGAATGGTAGTCCTTATTTTAAGAGGTTTTTTTATTGTGGGGATGTTGTTCCTGGTGATCCAAGAATGGGCTATAGTTGGTGTTCGGTGTTGGCACTCTGGTGTGAGCAGTTTGTCCATGTTCAACCATTATGTTTAGTATTGTATGGAGTGTGCTCCATAGAGTTTGCACTACGGGAAAAATGCGTATTTGCGACGGGTTATTTGCGACGGGAATAAATCCCGTCGCAAATAATTAGGCTTTTGCGACGGGATTGCTTTCCCCGTCGCAAATAGTTTTCCCGCGATGCGCGCCAAATCGCGGGAAAACTATTTGCGACGGGAATATTTTCCCGTCGCAAATAACCGGCGGCGGTAAAAGGTATTTGCGACGGGAATATTCCCCTGTCGCAAATAGTATGTCGGCAGGTGGTTATTTGCGACGGGTCCCGTCGCAAATAACTATTTAACCGTTGACCGTAATAAATGTTGGCTAAGGTATTTGCGACGGGTACCGTCGCAAATGGACCCGTCGCAAATAATCTAACCTATAAATACCCCCATCTGTTTTTTTCAAATCATTCTCATTCTCTCTCTTCTCCTGCTCTCAAACTTGTGTTTCTAAAGTTCAGTTTTTCTTCAGTTTAATTTTTTTTTCGGAGCTGATATTAAAGTTTTGAAGAATAATCAGAGCAGATCAATTTTCAAGGTATTTATGTTCAATTTAATTTAATATTTATTTTTAATTTTTTATTAGTTTCAATTATTCTTAATTAGTTGTAATTTAATTATGTTTATATTGTTTTATTACTTAATAAATTTAAATTATTAGTATTGTTCATAGTTAATGGTAATTAGGAATAATTAGTAATAATTTTTAATAATTAAGAATAATTATTAATAATTAGTAATAAATACCAATAATTAGGGATAATAACATTATTACATTATTAGTCTATTTTATTATTAATATTAAAATAATATAATTTTTTATATATATACAGTTCTCTTTTCATCTGTGTGTTCGCTGTCTTCACATGTATTATTTGTATGTGGAGATAGAAAACGCACAGATGAAAGGAGAACTGTATATAAATTAGAAAATTATATTATTTTAATATTAATAATAAAATATACTAATAATGTTATTATTTTTAATTATTGGTAATTCTTCCTAATTATTAGTAATTATTCATTTAATTACTAATAATTAGGAACAATTACCAATAATTATCAATAATTAGGAATAATTAGTAATAATTACCAATAATTAGTAATAATTACCCATAATTAGTAATAATTACCAATAAATAGTAATAATTACCAATAAATAGTAATAATTACCAATAATTAGTAATAATTACCAATAATTAGTAATAATTACCAATAATTACCAATAATTAGTAATAATTAGTATTAATTACTAATAATTAGTATTAATTACCACTAATTAGTAATAATTACCAATAATTAGTAATAATTACCAATAATTAGTAATAATTACCAATAATTAGTAATAATTACCGGTAAATAGTAATAAATAGTAATAATTAGTAATAATTACCGGTAAATAGTAATAAATAGTAATAAATAGTAATAATTAGTAATAAATAGTAACAATTAGTAATAATTAGGAATAATTACCAGTAATTAGTAATAATTATCAGTAATTAATAATAATTAGTCATAATTAGTAATAATTACCAATAATTAGTAATAATTACCAGTAATTAGTAATAATTACCAGTAATTAGTAATAATTACCAGTAATTAGTAATAATTACCAGTAATTAGTAATAATTACCAGTAATTAGTAATAATTACCAGTAATTAGTAATAATTACCCGTAATTAGTAATAATTACCAGTAATTAGTAATAATTACCAGTAATTACCAATAATTACCAGTAATTAGTAATAATTACCAGTAATTACCAATAATTAGTAATAATTAGTATTAATTACCAATAATTAGTATTAATTACCAATAATTAGTATTAATTACCAATAATTAGTATTAATTACCAATAATTAGTATTAATTACCAAAAATTAGTAATAATTACCAATAATTAGTAATAATTAGTAATAATTACCAATAATTATTAATAATTACCAATAATTAGGAATAATTAGTAATAATTACCAATAATTAGTAATAATTACCAATAATTAGGAATAATTACCAATAATTAGTAATAATTACCAATAATTAGTAACAATTAGTATTAATTACCAATAATTAGTATTAATTACCAATAATTAGTATTAATTACCAATAATTAGTATTAATTAGCAATAATTAGTAATAATTACCAATAATTAGTAATAATTACCAATAATTAGTAATAAATAGTAACAATTAGTAATAATTAGGAATAATTACCAGTAATTAGTAATAATTATCAGTAATTAATAATAATTAGTAATAATTAGTAATAATTACCAGTAATTAGTAATAATTACCAGTAATTAGTAATAATTACCAGTAATTAGTAATAATTACCAGTAATTAGTAATAATTACCAGTAATTACCAATAATTACCAGTAATTACCAATAATTACCAGTAATTAGTAATAATTACCAGTAATTACCAATAATTAGTAATAATTAGTATTAATTACCAATAATTAGTATTAATTACCAATAATTAGTATTAATTACCAATAATTAGTATTAATTACCAATAATTAGTATTAATTACCAAAAATTAGTAATAATTACCAATAATTAGTAATAATTAGTAATAATTACCAATAATTATTAATAATTATCAGTAATTAATAATAATTAGTAATAATTAGTAATAAATAGTAACAATTAGTAATAATTAGGAATAATTACCAGTAATTAGTAATAATTATCAGTAATTAATAATAATTAGTAATAATTAGTAATAATTGCCAATAATTAGTAATAATTACCAATAATTAGTAATAATTACCGGTAAATAGTAATAAATAGTAATAGTTAGTAATAAATAGTAATAGTTAGTAATAAATAGTAATAATTAGTAATAATTAGGAATAATTACCAGTAATTAGGAATAATTTCCAGTAATTAGTAATAATTACCAGTAATTAGTAATAATTAGTAATAATTACCAGTAATTAGTAATAATTACCAGTAATTAGTAATAATTACCAGTAATTAGTAATAATTACCAGTAATTAGTAATAATTACCATTAATTAGTTATAATTACCAGTAATTAGTAATAATTACCAGTAATTAGTAATAATTACCAGTGATTACCAATAATTAGTATTAATTACCAATAATTAGTATTAATTACCAATAATTAGTATTAATTACCAATAATTAGTATTAATTACCAATAATTAGTAATAATTACCAATAATTAGTAATAATTACCAATAATTAGTAATAATTAGTAATAATTACCAATAATTATTAATAATTACCAATAATTTGGAATAATTAGTAATAATTACCAATAATTAGGAATAATTAGTAATAATTACCAATAATTAGTAATAATTACCAATAATTAGGAATAATTACGAATAATTAGTAATAATTACCAATAATTAGTAATAATTAGTAATAATTAGTAATAATTAGTAATAATTACCAATAATTCGTAATAATTACAAATAATTAAAGATAATTACCAATAATTAGGGATAATTAACAATAATTACCAATAATTAGTAATAATTAGTCATAATTAACAATAATTAGTATTAATTAGTATTAATTACCAATAATTAGTAATAATTACCAATAATTAGTAATAATTACCAATAATTAGTAATAATTAGAAATAATTAGCAATAATTACCAATAATTAGTAATAATTACCAATAATTAACAATAATTACCAATAATTACCAATAATTAGTATTAATTACCAATAATTAGTAATAATTACCAATAATTAGTAATAATTACCAATAATTAGGAATAATTACCGGTAAATAGAAATAAATAGTAATAATTAGTAATAAATAGTAACAATTAGTAATAATTACCAATGATTAGTAATAATTACCAATAATTAGTAATAATTACCAATAATTAGTAATAATTACCAATAATTAGTAATAATTACCAATAATTAGAAATAATTACCGGTAAATAGTAATAATTAGTAACAATTGGTAATAATTAGGAATAATTACCAGTAATTAGTAATAATTACCAGTAATTAGTAATAACTACCAATAATTAGTAATAACTACCAATAATTAGTAATAAATACCAATAATTAGTAATAATTAGTAATAATTACCACTAATTAGTAATAATTAGTAATAATTACCAATAATTAGTAATAATTAGTAATAATTACCAATAATTAGTACATTATTCGTATATTTTATTATTAATATTAAAATAATATAATTTTCTATATTATATACAATTCTCTTTTCATCTGTGTGTTTTCTGTCTCCACATGTAATATTCGCATTCTTTTTCAAAATTATAAACCTACTCGCCAATGGAGAGGTGAAAGTGAATGCGAATATTACATGTGGAGACAGAATGTTAAACACACAGATGAAAGGAGAATTGTATATAATATAAAAAATTATGTTATTTTAATATTAATAATAAAATATACTAATAATGTAATAATGTTATTATTATATAATTAATGTTTATGAAAAAATTATATTAGTATTATTAAAATAATAAAAAATCAATATAATATTAAAATTATCAATATTTGTAATATGTTTTTCTTTATTCTCAATATATTCAATCTTTACTTGAGTGTTTTTTCTAACAAATTATTCAAAACCAGTAATGCTTTTATATTTTATAGAGAAATATGGAACAACGAGGTCGTCAACAATCATTATTAGGTGACCGCATATGGATAAATCAACGTAGAAATCCAAACGGTTCTGGTTTAAATCCAGTATATGTTGAGGGTGTGGAGACTTTTTTATCATTTGCGGAATCAAATTCAGAATTTGTTTCAGAAGAAAAAATAAAATGCCCTTGTAGAAAATGTGCATTGAGAACGTTTGACACGTTTGACAAAGTGGGAGAACATCTCTTGCGTTTTGGTTTTCAACCAGATTATGTTTTTTGGTATCAACACGGTGAACGCAGTTCCAGAGCAGGTGATACCAACTTGATTCCGGATCCATCTCGGTTTCAAGATTTAGTACATGATGTTGCAAGTTCATCTGTTCAACATACAGAAACTCCGGCTGATATAGCTTCAAATCCTGAGTTGGCACCGTCTGAATTTTATGAGTTGTTGAAATCTGCTGAGGATGCATTATATCCTGGCTGCAAGATGAGCAAATTAGAAGCAGTTGCAAAATTTATGGCTATCAAATCAGATAACGGAATGTCAAACACCTGTTTTGACCTGATATTTTCTTTGCTGAAAACACTGTTACCCGAAGGAAATGTTTTACCTGCAAATTACTATGAGAGTAAGAGGCTGGTTCGAAATTTGGGACTTGTCATAAGATTCATGCATGTTCAAATGACTGCATTTTATATTCTGGGGAAAATGAGTCGTTGGATAGTTGTCCTACATGTGGGCAATTGAGATATAAAGAAGGACAACACTGGAAGTCTGGTTTGATTCCTATAAAACAGTTGAGATATTTTCCGCTTACATCCAGACTTCAGCGTTTATTCATGTCTTAGAATACAGCGACAATGATGTCATGGCATAAAGAGAATATTTCAACCGATAAAAGCTTGAATCATCCAGCCGATGGTGATTCATGGAAACATTTTGATAGAGTGAATCCATCATTTGCTTTAGAAGCTAGAAATGTTCGACTGGGCCTTTCCACTGATGGTTTCTGTCCGTTTGGATCTTATGGTAGTCAATATTCATGTTGGCCTGTTTTTTTAACTCCGTACAATTTACCTCCATGGATGTTGATGAAGGAGACATATATATTTTTGACTTTACTAATTACAGGACATCCGAAGAAAAATATTGATGTTTATTTGAAGCCATTGATTGATGAATTAAATTTATTGTGGAGTACTGGTGTCAGTACATATGATGTTGCAACGAAACAGAATTTCATACTGAGAGCAGCATTGATGTGGACAATAAGTGACTTCCCGGCTTATGGGATGTTATCTGGCTGGAGTACACATGGTCAGAAATCATGTCCTTACTGTATGGGAGAGAACAAAGCATTTATGCTCATTCATGGAAAGAAACCTTGTTATTTTGACTGTCATCGCAGATTTCTTCCAGCTGATCATCCTTTTCGTAGAAACAGATCTCATTTCAGAAAAGGAACAGTTGAAAGGGATGGACCTCCAAAAATGCTATCAGGTTCGGAGTTAAAATCAGTTGTATTTTCATTACCTCCCATCACTTTTGGTCCCACAATAAATCAACAGAAAATTTCTGGTTTTGGGAAAGAACATAATTGGATTAAACGTAGCATATTTTGGGATTTGCCATATTGGTCTGATTTGTTGGTCCGACACATGTTAGATGTCATGCATATTGAGAAGAACTGTTTTGATAATTTGTTTCATACAGTTTTGGATACGCCAGGAAAGAGCAAAGATAATGTAAATGCACGTTTAGATCTTGCCCAAATTTGTAGGCGTCCAGAATTGGAACTATTTGAGAATGTCAAAACAGAAAGGTTACTGAAACCAAAAGCAGCTTATACACTGTCTAAAGAAAACCGTTTATTATTTTGTCAGTGGATTGCAGATTTGAGACTTCTAGATGGCTGTGCTTCCAATTTGGGTAGATGTGTAAAGAATGGTCATATTACTGGATTAAAAAGTCGTGATTGTCATGTTATAATGGAGAGACTTCTACCCATTGGATTAAGAGGTCTCTTGAATTCTGTGATTTGGGATTCCATAACAGACATGTCTCATTTTTTTCGGGAAATTTGTGTGGCTACGGCAGATTATGATGCTCTAGGCAAACTTGAAAAAGATGTTGTTGTAATTATATGTAAACTGGAAAAAATATTTCCGCCGTCTTTCTTCGACTCAATGGAACATTTGATGTTACATTTGCCATATGAAGCCAAATGTGGAGGTCCGGTACAGTTTCGATGGATGTACCCATTTGAAAGATGCATGCAAAAATTGAAAAGAAAAGTACGCAACAAAGCATCTGTTGAAGGATCTATTGCATAAGCTTATTTGCAAGAGGAAATATCTTTTTTATGCTCCCATTATTTTGAATCTGAGTATCCTTCAAAACACAACTGAATGGGACGGAATGAGAGGAATATTGATGAAATCGACAATCAATTATCTGTTTTCAACCAGTCAGAGCTTGGTTTTGGTGGAGTTTCTGAACGCTGGCTTTCAGATGATGAACATCATAGAGCTCATACGTATGTTCTGCTCAACTGTGAAGAGATGACATCAGTTGTACTGTAATTGTTTATATCACTTATTCTCTCATTTATGTTACAGTAAATAACTTTGGTTTTTATAGGTTGTATGATAATCATATCAAGAAAGAAATTCCACAAATTACAGCAGCTGCTCTCGAAGAACGTCGACTGAAAAATTTCTCTCAGTGGTTTCAAAAACTGGTAACATAAATTCTTTATCTTCTAGCAACTCATTCAATGTATAGTTTACTATATTGATAATTATTTCACAAATTTTCAGGTGTCTCGACATGCTGATAAAATTGACAAACAGTTGTGTGTATTGAGTAACCCACCTTCCAAACTTGTTAAAACTTATAATGCATATGTGGTGAATGGATTTCGATTCCACACACATGCATATGGGGAATCGAAAAAAACAATGAATAGTGGAGTTAGCTTGAGAGGATCTCATCATCGAGAAAATGAAGTTGACTTTTATGGCATACTTGATGAAATCATTGAACTCTGTTATCTTGGACAACATTACATAACCATGTTCAAATATCGGTGGTTGGATACAGAGAGAGGCGTGCGTGTTCATCCGACTCATGGAATCATCGATATTAAATGTAAAAGTGTTCTCGCAGTAAATGAACCATTCTTATTGGCTCAACAGGCATATCAAGTTTATTATGCAAAGTACTGTGCAACATCAAGAGACTTGACTGATTGGTGGAGTGTAATAAAAATCAAAATTTGAGACAATCAGTTTAGTCAAAGTGAATGTTCTTTCACTGATGTGCAAATAATTGAAGTTTTTCAAGAGAGTACTCAAAATCAATCTTTTTTACAAAGAGACATGAGTATCGATGACGACACCCCATATTTAAGAGTCGATGATGACGATGATGTTAATGATGTCACATATGAATTTGAAACGGTAAGAGATGAAGCAACTATAACTCGAATGGATATCGATGATGTTGAGGAGGAATATGAAGATGACATTGACATATATGAAGATGATGATGAAGATCAACACTGATAGCATTTCATGGTATTTATATACAATCATAATATGTATATATGTATATATAATAGTAATTATCAATTATTTTCTAACATTAACATTTTCTGTTTCAGATGGACGACGCCACATTTCGTGCGTTGGCGGATGCTGACCTGACTTTTGATGCGGATGAGTTGCTGACAGATGACCCTCAGCCTGCAGGCGCTCCAGGGAGTACGCGGAGGGGGCGCGGTCTTGCACGATTGATGATTCCTGACCCCATCCCCGAGCGACGTCCACGTCTTGGGTTTGATCCACGCACACGGAGGTGTGATAACCTGTGTGATAACATGTGGATTTGACAAAGATTTCATTAATCTATTCACATAATAAATGTTTATTATTTTTTCAGTTTTCCGCATATAGCAGTCGGACAGGGCAGCGCTATTTTGCGCAACTATTTCTCTCAGCCGTGGACCACATGGGAGCAGATTCCCATTGATGTGCAGCAGGCCATGTTCAGCCATTGGTTGGTACGTACGTAAATAAATAATTTTTATTTTGAAAATTATTTCATTTCTAACTTGATATTTTGATTTATTTGTAGGGTTTATGGTATCCGATCGAGGATACCATGCGTGACGCCATCCACGAGGCATGGGAGGTGGCCATGTGTGATCGTCTTCGTCAGTTTTTGCACAATTTAAGAAAAGCTGCGATGAAGAAAGTAGGAGTGTCAGATTTTGAGGAGTCATGTAGAGCACACCGACCAGAGTATATTTCATCCCATGTATGGGATGGATTATGTGCGCACTGGTTGAGTGGTGCCTTTCAGAGGAGATCATCGGTGGGGAGGCAGAATCGGGGGAGACAGGAGGTGACTCATCGAGCTGGGATTCGTTCTTTCAGTACTCATAGACAGCATCTGGTACGTACATTATTTATAAATATTTTATATAACTATAAATATTAACAGTTTATTTTTTATTCTTATAGGCTGTCGAGCACCCCGATATTACAGAGTACGACGTATATCGGAGGATGTATAGTGATCCTGCTACTGGGGAGCTCAGAGGTGATCGTCAGCATCACATCGTGGTCAGTATTATTTGTTTTCAAGTTTAAAAATTAACTGCATATAATATATTCACAATTTTAATTTTAAATTGCAACTATAGGAGTCATATGAGGCCGCAGCGGCACAGGCCCGGCCTGAGAGTCAGGCCGAGTCATCAGATCAGACCACTGCCCGTCAGTTTGATGAGGCGGCATGGATGCAGGCCACCCAGTATGCCTTCGAGAAGGGCCGGGTAGTTGGTATCGGCTCTCGAATGACTCCCGGAGATTATTATGGCAGTGCTGCGATGTCGGCGTCCAGCTCGAGAGGAGCTCGTGCATCTTCTTCTACACAGTATGAGGATCAGTTGCGATCTCAGACTGCACAGATAGAGAGTCTCCGACAGGAGCAGGAGCAGATGCGTCAGCAGCATGAGGAGGAGCATCGACGCCAGCAGCAGCTGTACGAGGAGCAGGCGAGTCGGTGGCAGCAGCAGCATCAGGAGAAGATGGAGTACATGCGCCGACTCACTCATGCTTTAGGGATGGAGTTTCCTCCACCACCATCTGCAGATCCCCCACCTCCCCCCCCTCCCCCCCTCCTTCATATTAGAGTTTGTATTTCTGTTATGAAATTTGTGAAATCAAAATATTTTTTTTTTCTATTCGTAGTTTCTGTCTCATTATAAAATATTAATAATATTATATTTTTAAATAACAATATTAATATGAATAATAATATTATTTATATTTTATAATATTAAATTATATATATATATTAAAATTTTATATATATATTAAAATTTTATAATATTAAAATTTAATTATTTTTTTTTGTAATACTTGAATTATTTTAATATTTGAATGTAAAATAATTCTATTATTTTTATATTAATTAAAATAACTTATTAATATTTTTTTTATTTATAAATTATAATTGTAATATTATTATATTAATTAAATCATTTATTAATATTCTATTATTTTTTATTTTTGAATTACAATTCTACTATTATTATAGTAATTAAAATAATTTATTATTTTCATTTCTAAATTATAATTCTATTATTATATTAATTAAAATAATTTATTAATAATTTATTTTTTTTATTTTTTTTATAGTATTTGCGACGGGATACTATGCCCGTCGCAAATAATAGTATTATTAATAGTTTTTTATTTTTTTTTTAAATAGTATTTGCGACGGGATACTACTCCCGTCGCAAATACTAGTATTATTAATTTTTTTTATTTTTTAGAAAAATAGTTTTTGCGACGGAACCGTCGCAAAAGCTATTGCGACGGGTCCCGTCGCAAAAGGTATTTGCGACGGGACCCTTCGCAAAAACTATTTTCAAAGTTTTTTACAAAAATACGGAATGCTATTTGCGACGGGGAGAATGTCCGTCGCAAAAAAAGGCTTTAGCGACGGGCCCGTCGCAAATAAGTGTAGTTGCGACGGCGTTTTCAGCAACGGGCTATTTGCGACGGGACCCCGTCGCAAATGGATATTTGCGACGGGATCCCGTCGCAAATACCTATTTTTCTAGTAGTGTTGGTGTTTGGTTTAGGTTTAGTGATAAGGATAATCCTATAGTGGGGAGTGTCAGATCGGTCATAGTTGAATATCCATCATGTTTGGATTGTAGTCAGCACTATGAGACCGGTCGATGGACGGTTGTGGTTGCTTTAGAAGTTTCGTTGTTTGAGGTGAATCTATGTAGCTGACTGACCACTGAGGCTTCTGAGGGGGTGAGAATCATTTATAGTGGGGATATTGTCATAAACTGTGTCATGATGGTTTAATAAAAATAGGTGAAATTTTAATTTTTGTACTCGGGTGGTGTCCAAGGGGAAAATGGTAATTTCTTATATCATGATATCTCAACTAATTTTTCTGACCACTCTGTTGGTCTCAGAATAGGATTTTCTCTTTAGGAAGGAGTTTGGTGGAATTCAAATCCATTCAAATTTTGGACAAATATTTAATATTTAATTAATTAAATATTATTTTTTCACGCATGTTTTTTTGGTGATATCTTCTATTCAGAGCATTGGATTGGAATTTTGACATCTTTTTTGGGTATGGGATGGGAGCTTTTTCCTAGGCAGTTCATAACCTCATGTCGACCATTGGGGTCAAGCCGGGTCCCTTTTTCTTCTCTATCCTCTTTATTTTTGTTTTTATTTTTCTTTCTTTTCTCCTTTTTCTTTTTTTCCTTTCCTCCCTATTGTTTCACGTACACCCCTCCCTTGGGGATTCTTTTTTCTAAGATAGAGGATATTTAGAGGAGTTTGAGATAAGAGAGGGGGAAGGAGGTTCCATTGTGGAGCTTGGGTCATGCCAGATCATCGTGCGACAGCTGCAAACCATGAATCAGATCAAATATTTGGTGGTTTCCACCCAAATTTATGACCATTTTAATATCTTTTATATAAATCATCTTAGGTTAGGTTTTTAGGTTTGATATTTTTTTAGATTTTGGGGACCCCTCGTGGGTCAATCTAGTAGTTTTTAGTCTAATTGGGGGGTTTCAGAAGGTTTCGAGGGATTTTAGTTTGGTAAATCCCAACAACACGGCATGTGGTTTGATGAAAAAACATTTTGTGTTCTTAATATTCATAAAATATGATCTTTTTATAAGTAAATGTCACGTAGTGGTTCTTTTTCATGTACTTGTCCATGTGTTCGTATACATGTGCAATCGAAGTTGGGAAAGTACACACTATATACCCAAGGTACACCATGTGTAGTAGTGCATGGCCACATAGCCAAGTACCTGGGTAGATAGATGTTTGAGAACACACGCCATTTACTATGAGTACACACCCTGTGGTGGGACTTGTATATGTGGTTAGGTGATTGGGATGATAGCCCATCTGAAAGGGAATGGTCATGTAATAGCACACAAGAAAATTTCATGATCGAGCACTAGTACATGGGCAGACCTTAGGTGTGCTCTGGTTGTGTGGAAGTATATTTTCAGGTGGAGCTTTGAGGTTACATTTAATGTATTTTGAATTACACGCCATGTACTTTTTCCATTAAGGGGTTTTGGGTGTCTTTGTGCACCAAAGTCAGAATTGGACTTATGAGTATTCCATTCTGAGAATTTTGTCATATATATTACAGTGGTGGAATCCTTTCGGAATTTAGAGGCCTTCTGCATAGTGTTTTGTACTAAGAGGGTTTGGGAGGAGGATTTATTAAGGTTTTGGTTCAAGAATCCTCCTGGGGGTTGGTTTTTGTGTTGTGAGACCCATGTGCGGGTGTGTGCTGGTTGATATCCTTGGATTGAGGATTATAGGTGAGCTTTATTAAGGTTATTTGGATAGATTTTGGAAGGTGTAATTGATTGTCTTATTGGATGAGATCGTTAGTTTAACTGTTTGAGGTTTAGTTTTGGTCACATGAGTTTTGGACTAGTAGGATCCTCCAGAGTGGATTGACATCGTGGGATGTCAGGTATGGTTGGGTGCTATTGAGTGGAGATTAAGATAGGTAGGAGGGACCTGTTTGAGGAATGACCGTTTGGGATGGGTGTTTCCTAAAGTTTTCTTTCTAGTCTAGGTGATATTTAGGTTGCCTTTCTAGGTATGGTGATCTGTGGGTTTGAGTCAGGGGACCAGCTACGGTTCCTTTGAGAGGGTATGACCTAAGGTTTGATTTTTTTGGAGGATTCCCTTATAGTGTGTCATGCCTGAGATGTGGTTTTTTGGATGTGACCCTTGTAGGGTATCATATTACCCTAATGTTTTGGGAACCATGGTGGTTGCCCTATGTTTGGTTGGCCTTCGAGATGAATGGGGCTAGTTTCATTGGTTTTGGTTGATGGGTGCGGGTGTTAGTCAACCCTAGTACATGAGCTTGTATTCTATGAGGTTTGAGGGTGTTCTTGTTGAGGAATAGATGATATAGGATACCTATGGGGTATTATTGGACCAAGCGTAGGCCCTAATATTGATTTGGTTTCTCTCCTCTGCTGGTTAGATGGTTATTGTGAGGTAGGATAAGGAGCAAATAAAGGATCTGGATGAGTGGATCCACCCTAGTTTAGCTTTCCACCCTATCTAGGGTTCATGGACAATGGAGGAAACAACGCTCATAGGGCCTGGTTTATATGATTTTGGGGTCTATTTAGGTAGCTTAGTGATGCATTGACAGGTTCGGTATCGCCTAGTTAGTTTTGCATGACTTTTGGGCATGGTAGTATACTCCCGAGGTTGATAGGGAGTCCCTACCACTAGTTCAGATCATACCATTGGAGTCTTAGTACCTGGTTGATGTGCTTCAGTTTTTTAACACCTGGGATAAGATCCAAGGGACTGACATTCATGCATGTCCTTATATTGGACTTTGGAGCTCCTTCTTAATCAGGTGGATTCACTTGATGTTGTGTATGTGTGAGCCATGTTTCAGAATTCCTCAAGCTGGGGCCAGAGCAAGGATAGTTGTACCTATGGGTGTTAGGATAAAACCCACAGTTATCTTTTTTTCCTTTTGTTTATACCTTTTTTTTTATTTTACTATCCTTTGTTTATTTTTATACTGGTATTCTCTTTCGACTAGGATGGACATGACGTGAGTTTCATGGACATTTTATAACACCAACCATTAAAACCAATATTGTGGGTGACCTATTGAGATTTTTTTATCACCCCTGCATGTGTAGATCAGTTTGTTTGAAGACCTTATTTCTAATTTTAGGCTGAGAATAGGATGTGATGGATTGGGTAGAGTCCCATTGTTGTATGATCAAGTGAGATGAATCATTTGGGGTTTGAGGTTCATGCTGGAACTATTCAGTAGTCATAGAGACTAGACATGCGGTTCAACTCGGTGTAGCAATATATCCTTGTGTATTTATTTTCCTTATTTTATTTTGCATCTAGTCGGCCTAGTGAGAGACCTATGTATTATTTATTTTACTTGAGTTTGTATACAACATTTCATTCGTTTTTAGTTGATTTATTTCACATATACAACTTCATTTTTAGGTATGTTTCTCATTTATTATGGTTTTATCATTATCTCTTGGATTTCCTAGTTGTTTTTAAGAAAAATGATGATTTTTAGGTTGGATAGAAGTGTTGGAGTTGGTGTCCTAGGACCAACTATTTTTACATTTATTACATGTATATTCAATGTATTGAATATTAATAAAACTTATCATTACATATTGTTTGTTGTTCTACATGACTCTAATGTAATAATTCCCTTGAGTATACATCACATTGATAAGGTCATAGCAGTTTTCCGCAATGATGAGAACCTTGATTTTCTATGATGATATTATGAAATAATGTTTTGTGGTTGGATAACGTACTATAATGGGATACGTAGTACATAGACTGTCAAGTGCGAGTACTCGTAAGTAGATGAGTCTTCTTCTCATGAAGTTCTCACTTGGTAATCTCCAAGATGGGAGATTATGTGAATGGACCCGCCAGTAGGAATTCCTCATGTTTTGGTGTCATCGGATATTCCTATCTATGAGCATGTGTGATGATTCTTAGACTTTAATATTATTATTAATGCATGTTACAACTCATGTAATTAGATTTATTTCATAAACCAAGATGATAACAGTTCATGGTGAAGTTGGATATTTTGGGTGCATCATGAGGGACATATCATTAATGAATAAGTTTAGGAAGAATTTCTCCATTCTATCTTTATGGAAACTGATATCTCAACCCTTTGATTTGAATATAACTGTCCCGTTAAATTCCATGGTCATGGTGTAATGACATATTTATTTTAGATAATAAAATAAATACATATTGATCATATAGGTTGGTGACATGGATGTTAAACCTACTTGATAGGATATTGTGAAAATGGGATTATATTACACAGATAGTGTTCATATGTGGTTGTCGACATTGTGACATTAAGTTATTTCTGTTGGGAGTCTTGAACCGTTGCTAGATAGTAATCTTGAACTTTACGCAAGAATGTCTAATTATAAAGAGAAATGATACTAGAGGATCACACACTAATTGTTTACGTTGATCTCGATTAAATTTTATTTGATTTTAATTAATGGAATAAATATTATTCTAAAATTCATGGAATAATTTTATCCAAGTTATATTGATTGTATAAATTAAATAAATATTTATTTGCAGGCTTATGAATAAAATATTTATTTATGAATAAAATATTTATTTGGTTGTTCAATAAATGCTAGAGGATTTAAAATGGACCAAGACCAAGTTCAGTGACAAATATTAATTAACATGATCGTTACATAATATTTGTTATTGCGTAAGTTGGAACGCACCACAAAATAATAATAATATAATTATTATTATGTGGAATGGGGTTTATTAAAGGAAATAAATGTTATTTAATGTCTAGTATTTAATTAAATAATATTTTAACTTAAATCCTAACTCTATAAATAGACGGTTATGTCTATTGTGTAGAACACCCAAAAATTAAGAATAGATCATTGTTGCACACACACAAAATTCTCTCTCAACTCCTCTCTCCCTCTCAAGAACAAGAAGTGAAAGAGAGATTTATTCAAGACTGAAGAACAAGCGTTCAAAAAAGAAAAACACAAGTCATTAGACTCAATGAGCTATCACCCAGAGATTGAGTGGTGTTGCTCGAAGATCAAAGGAGCATGTGTGGATCAATGCTAGAGGTATTCTATCCTTGGATCCTTGTATCACAACGAAGGTAATCCAATTGTCTTTTCATATAATCACCATTCACCAATGAAGAGATTTTATAAGGCTAGTTATTTATTTATTCAAATATTAAATAAATTAATTATAAATTTGACGTGCAAGATATTCTCTCTTGGTTTCGGGTAACGATTATTAAAATAAATTTTAATATATCACCCACCTAAGAATTATTCTGCTATGCCCAGAACCATCAAGAAGGAGGTTCCTAGTTGGTGCATGGTTAGTAGAAACCATGTACTAGCCCAATGGAAAACATGCGCCCTAGACAATGTCATTGCCCAGATCACACGTCCTAGTACATGGGTGTGTATCCCCTCAAGGCTAACTGTGCACCTATGATAGTGGATCTATCTGATGTGTATGTATAGGAACTTGGTCATGCACCCCCTCATAGAAAACCATGTGGTCGGCTTTCCTCTTGGGCAGAGTTGTCACATGGTTGGTGCACGGTTTGGAGAACTGGTTGGTCTGTCGTATCTTTAATAATATTGAATTACCTAAACTACCCCTCCCCAATTTTAACCCCAAACCACCACTAACTTTCCCTATTTATATTTCCCAGCCCTATTAGTGCCTCCCCCTTCCCCCTTTATCCCTTTTACTTCAATATTTGGGTGGTTTAGGTGTGGATTCTTCAAAAAACCTTCAAGTAAGCCCCTCCTTTCCTCTTTTCCTTATTATTCTTGGTATTTTCTTCTTTATCTATTCAGTTATCATTCTCCAGCAAGGTTTTTGACCCAATGTGGGTTGAATCTTTATTTATTGGGTTAATTCTTGATGAATGTGGTGTGATCTTACCTTTATAGGGTCTCTCCTTGGTGTGGTTGTGGTTTTTAACCCGTTTCTAGAAATTTCCAAACAAGAGGTAGGTGGTTCCATTCTTTAACATTTATTTACAATTTTAGTATGCTTTATTCGTTTTATAAATGGGTTATACAAATTTTTTGGGTGGTTAGAATCATTTTTTTCAAAGGTTTTGGTGTGAGTAAGGATTTAACATTGGTTTTCCTATTGAAAATGGTAGTTTTTCAAGCGTGTTTCAATTATTGGAAGGGTGTTTGTGTAAGGGATGGTTCATGTGAAATGGGAAATGGAATTTAGAAAAAGGTAATACATGGTAACAAGGTGGGTATAATAGTTCTAGTATGTTAGGTGAGTCTTCAGGGTTAAGGAATGGTCTCCCTAACTAGATTACATAACAACACTAACTAAACATACATGTGATGGGGATTAGTGGCTTGAGAAGGGCCATTACAAATGGGAGATGGTTTAATCACCAAGAGTATGAGGATCTTATGACCCTGCTAAGCCTAATTAATTAGGGATTTCTTTTGGTGCTCATGTTATTCTTACCATTTAGTTTTTTTCCATATCACTTCCCTTTTTGTTTCAAAGGATTTTATTTAAAAATTTCATCTTTCTTTCCTTTCTTTAAAAACCAGCATGTTAATTTTTCATCTAATGTTAATTCATGGAATAAATTATTATGGTACCCTACTGGGAATTTGGTTCACACCCTACATACACCCTCAGGAGTATATAGACCTTGTCTTGTTTGAATCAGGTAAAGGAAAGTCATTCCGTGGTGGTGGTGGTGGATCTGGTTTTTAGTGATTCATATTTGGAAGGTGTTGGTGGTGGTGGCATGAGGGTGATTGTCCACATGTTTCATGGAGACTATCTGGTCTTTTTGGTTCCCCTCCCCTTTTTTGTATTTTTAGTTTTTTGGTTACTAATTGTTAAATATTTAAATCTTGTTGTAGTGTTATCTTGTGGCATCTTGTGCTTTGGTTATTGGTTATGTCATGATGTATGATTCTTGTGGGTTGTTATTGGTTGATTCACATGGGTGAAATCATTCCCAAAGTATTTTCTTAATGCTCATGCACTATTTTCCATCTCGTGGGGATCAGGAACGCTCTTTGGTCCATGATACGGGTCGGGTCAGGTGTCAGTTTGGATGACAGCCTAGTTTAGATTGTGAGAATTTCATATATTTATTTATTTATGCACACTATAATGTTAATGTGTGTGTGTGTGTAGTTTAGTATTGTTGTTCCTACACGCTGATCTGAGGGCATAGTCTCCCCATTGTATCCTTTTAGGCCCCTCCACTAGTTGATAGTCTCTAGTGTATGGGGAGGCACACCTGAGGCCTTGTTGTGGACTGGATTGAGTGACGGCCGGGTCAACCTAGGCTAGTTTGTGACAGCTTAAATAGATAAAACATGTTTTAATTTATTTATTAAATTGATGAAAATGATAAAATAATACAGACAAAACTCAACACTTAATATGTTTAGATTTTCATCAACTTAAATATAGTTATTCCATTTGATGCATATGTGGTACCCACTGAGGATGTTTTTGTGTTTATAGGTAGATTAGGCCACCTAAAATGTGAGGTGGAATCCCTCCCTATACATTATTCAAGATTGAAGCATATTCCAATGTCTTTGAATAATGATTTATTAAGTAAAGTGATAAAGTTTCTATAATAATTCTATATTCAAATATAATTAAATTAAATACAATTATTGACTATATTAGCATTATAATGAATTTGTTGGTTTTTATTTATTGATGTTATTCTATTTTGACTTTCCTAATATTATTTTATATCCATAGTTATTTAAAAATTTGGAAAGAAATATAAAGTTTTAAAGTGGAAGTTGTGGTATGAATTTAATAACACTTCTATAACAGTGTCTCGTATGTTTGATAAAGTCCATGAAAACATGATGAGGGAGGTTAAATAAGTTTTTTGATTATCATAATACCAATTAACATAAGGAATTTTATGACATGTGAGTATATCAATATAAATTACTTAATAACATTTTAATTTTTAAG
Source organism: Viscum album (assembly GCA_963277665.1). Taxonomy (NCBI): domain Eukaryota; kingdom Viridiplantae; phylum Streptophyta; class Magnoliopsida; order Santalales; family Viscaceae; genus Viscum; species Viscum album. The sequence continues at coordinate 1,525,842,023 of OY728120.1, read as the reverse complement.
GATATATAATTTATTTTTTTAGGTTTCTTTTTGGAAAAACTCACTATTCCAGGGAATTGACTAACTCTTCACACATTAGGTCAAATATTTTCTCTAGGAAGATATTTTAAATGATATAATTTTATTTATCATGATGTTTTTCTATAACACATAGTGAAATTAAGTTTTTGTAAATTTCAATTATATAATTTTTCATTTCATAATGAGGTGGAAGTCTGTGATGTTAGATAAATAAAAATGTGATTTAATGTCCACAAAAAAATATGGAAGCTATGTGGATCTCACTTTGGAAGGCCCTAGGGTAAAAAAAATTTAATCACAACTTGATTGTATTAAATTAATTTATAATTTAATGTTATTTGATTTGTATCATAAGCATCAAGAAGCATGGGAAGTAAATTCTTCCTAGTCAGCATCAATATTTGTGTATAACATCTTGTCCCTCTTCATTAGATTGATAACATAGAAGGACATTAATTATCCTTAAGCAACATCCCCATGGTGCCAAATTCTAGCAATAAATGTCAAGGTCTTCATTAACTGATGGGGTACGGTTTTCCCTTTGAATAAATAAAAATACTCAACCAAATACACCATAACAAAAAAACCACTAAATGATGCATGATAACAATTTAAAACAACTAAAAGTAATACCATTGATATCAAAACCACACTACAATAGAGTACCATGGGGAAAGAATACAAAACACCAAATTAAATGATGGAAGACACAACAAACAAAACCTAAAGACTCCAAAACAAAACTCCAAGTTCCAACCATGCTACATACTTAATTCCACAATATATCCTAAGTATCACTATGAGCCACTAGAAAAGTGTGATAATTTACCTTTTCCTATGTCCCGATAAATGATATCTAAAAAAGCACCAAAGTGCCAAAGAAGGGGTGAGTAATGAAACTCAGTAGGATTTCCCCAAATGACTTCCCTACTCACGCCACTAGGATAGAACAATTCATCACATTTATATAAACAATTCATATAAAAAAAATTGAAACAGTTCAATAGTCTATCAAAAATCCAAACAATTCCATATCAAAGCAGTTTTCTCAAATGAACAAATTTCCAAGGACATAAACCAAACAATACATTTAACCATTTAATAATTTATATATAGGGATACCCCACTTTGTTTCACATAATCACACTCACACACTTAACCACATAACCACACACAAGATTGGTGTTACTATTGATGGTAAAACTTTCATATCCCCCAATGATGGTGGTACTTTCACAACCATTATCCACCCCCTTCTACACATGTGTAACTATTTAAGCCAAAATATGCCAATACATCATTACCAAACCTATTCAATCATTTCAATAAACCACGCCTTTATTGAAAACCATAACAACACATCATTTCAATAAAACCAACCTTTTATTTAAAATCATTTTTTCATTCATCAAACCACATAACCATTTTAAAATCATGTTACCAAAATCACATTTGTCCAAAACACATAATTTTGCATAATTCTATAAATCGTCACCAAAGAAGGTTTCCAACAATCATTTCACAAAAATTTCAAAATCAATTTCACACAAAACAACTAATTTGAAATCAATCCTTCAATTTATAAATAGAGGAGTCGAGAGTAAAGACACCTACCTAGGGATTTATCCTGGAAACAAATAACGATACTAAAATTCTAACGAAATTGGGTTGAATCTCTAAAAACATGTCTTAGATCTCTTCCCCTACCACCAATAAAGAAAAATATAATCATATTTGGCATAAACACCCTTATATATATCTGAAACAGAACTATATCTAAGAAATCATGAGATAGATAAAAGTATATCTAAGAAAAACTAAGCACAAATACCATAAAACAAGACTTACCATGATAGATGGGCTTCAACACACCAAGAAACTCCTTTATATTGGCTCCTAATCAATGGGGAAAGCTTCCTTATAATTTTGGAGGGAGAAATAATAATTTAGGGTCAAAATGGAGAAAAAAAAGAGGGTTTAAAGTCTAATATCAACCTATATCCATTTTTTGTGGATCTTGTTTTTAAACCATGAACGGTTAGTCACACGGTTATGAAAATTTTTTGCTAACCATGCACCAACTTCTACCTCAAGGAGTACCTTTCACGATTGTCTTGCGTGGTTAGAAAACTGCATGCCAACCATAAAAAATCCCATTATCCTACTCTTTATGATTTCTCCTTAGTGGCCGCACAGTTTGGACAAACCGTGCACCTTCCCCTTAGCCCCTATCTTACTTTGCACAGTTTTTCTATAGGAGTTTCATGGTTTCCACTAACTGTGTTCAAACCATGAACTTGAAGAAAATCCCGCAAAAACGTGGCAAAAGGTTTCCAAACCCTCCCAAACTTCACCCAAACACTTTAAATACTTAAAATACATAAAAAATGGGTTACTTACTTGTAACCTGGGGTGCTAAATTATCCCCACCATTGTCCTTTCTCTCCTTAGAATGTAGAAAATCAACATCACTCTGAAAGAGTTTTGGACATTTCTCTTTAATTTACTTCTCCTATTCCCACATCTCTTCCTAAATATGACCTTATTATAAAAAAAACCCACTCTAGAATGATACTTTTTTCATTAAAGACTTTATCTTTCCTATATGCAACCCACACTAGCATGTGTACCAATGAAGCATCCAGCTCTAGGTCAACGTGATCCCATAGAATCACATGGTTAGAATCAAACTGATACTTTTTCAACTGAGGTACATGGAACACATTATGCACTGCACTGAACCATGGTGGAAAAGACAACCAACACCAACCAGTTCAAGTATCTAAAAAGGGCCTATGTATTGAGGAGATAACTTTCCTTGATTCCCAAAATGATGATGTCCAAGCCTTGGAGAGATACTCAAGAACATATTACCACACACCTTGAAGGAAAACAGTCATCGACGGTGATCTGCATATGATTTCTGACAACTCTGAGTCATCTCCATCCGTTTCTTGGTCAAATGAATCTTCTTCATTGTTTCTTAGACAAGGCTCAGCCCAACCAGTGAAGTCTCACTTGTTTCCACCCAAAAAAGTGTATAACAACAAGGTCACCCATACAATGCTTTAAAAGGAACCATATGTATCAAGTCTTGATAATTTTTGTTATATGAGAACTCAAAAAATGGCATGTGTTCTTCCCATAAGCCACCAAAATCCATTACACAAGCCTGCAATATGTCTTCCAATGTCTTTATCATCCTTTTGGATTTCCCATTTGTCTGAGGATGATATGTCATACTCATAGTCAATTGATACTTGAGGGATTTCTGTAAGGATTTTTATAAATGAGACATAAACCTAATATCTATATTTGACACTATCGAAACTAGTACACCATGCCTCTTTACCACTTTTCAAATATATTTTTGACAATTCATCCACCGTATGATATTAATGAATAGAGATGAAATGGGATGACTTTGTGAGATGATCCACTATCACCCATATGAAATCATGTTTCCAAACCATTCTTGGGAGACCTGTTACAAAATCTATAGCTACGTGCTCCCATTTCCAAACAGAAATAGTTAACGCTGCAACATACCTCCTAGTCATTGATTCTATACTTTAACTAGCTGACAAGTTAAACATCTAGAAACAAACTCATTCACCTTCCTTTTCATGCTGACCCACCAAAAACATTCTTTAAACGACTTATACATCTTTTGTATCCCAGGATGAATATCCCATATCAAATGTTGGTAATCATGAAGAAGTTGTTCCTGACAAGTCATAGGTAAGACCATCCAATTTTGAACCCAAAAAAGTGAACTCCCATCCAGATTTGAGCTCTCAATGGTCTCCCCGCCATTGATTTTCAACCTCATAGAAATACATTCATAATTGGACATCTATGCATCTTTAACCATCTCCACCAAATGATAAACAAATGAAACTGGAAATAAAACCATTTTAATCCCTCAGTCTTCATAATCCAAGTGCATATTGACTAGGTCTAACATCAACTTCCACTCATCTGAAGCTTCTTTTTCCAACTGAGCATATGAATTTCTTCTTAATTCATCTACCACCATATTTCATTTACCCATTGTATACATCAATTCAAATTTAAACATTTGGGTACACTCCATCCATATTCTTTTTCTTAGGTTTAAGTCTCTTTGTGATAAAATATGTTTCAAGATTTTATGATTTGTAAACACAATAAATATTTCAACAAAGAGGTAATGATGATAAGTCTTCAAAGCATGTACTACAGTAGCTAACTCCAAATACTGTGTTGGGTAATTATTCTCATTCACTCATAACGTCCTTGATCCATAAGAAACAACATGGTCTCCTTATATGAGAATACTTCCCAACCCAAATTCTGAAGCATCATAATACACTACATACCCTTGTCCTGATTCTAGAAGTATCAAGATAGGTGTTGAAGTAAGGATAACCTTAATCTTGTGAAAAGACTTCTGACATTCCTCATTCCATTTTAATGGAACATTATTCCTTGTCAAAGTTGTCATAGGTGATAAAAGTCATGAAAAATCATGAACAAAGTGTCGGTAATAACCCACAAGACCAAGGAAACTACATATCTCAAAGTCATTCTTTGGAAGTTTCCAAGAGATAACAGCCTCTATCTTTTCTGGATCCACAGAAACACCTCTATCATAAATTACATAGACAAGAAAACATACCTCTTATATCCAAAAATCATACTTTGATAGTTCTACATACAGACTATGATCCCTTAAGATTCCCAACACTGTTTCTAAGTGTTTCTCATGCTTGACCCTTTTCCTTGAATACACCAATATGCCATCCACAAACACCACCAAAAAATAATCCAGATACCTCTAAAATATTTGATTTATCAATTCCATAAAAACTATTGGTTCATTTTTAAGACTAAAAGGCATTACCACATACTCATAATGGACATATGTACTCCTAAAAGTTGTCTTTGGAATATCCTCCTTTCTAACCCATAATTAGTGATATCATGATAACAAGTCAATATTATAGAACCCTTGATATCTCCCCAATTGATCGAAAAAATCATCAATGCATGGAATTGGATACTTTTTCTTTATCATAACTTGGTTTAGATTATGATAATCCACACACAACCAATGAGTTCCATCTACTTTTTTGATAGAAAAGACTGGTGTTTCCCATAGAGATGTGCTCGGCTAAATAAACCCTTTTCTTTCCAGCTCTTCCAACTGCACTTTCAATTCCCTTAATTATGTTGGTTCCATATGATATGATGGAATTGAAATAAGACTGGTCCCTAAAAGGATATCAATCATAAATTCCACTTCTCTTATAGGTGGTAACCCTGATAAATTTTAAGTAAATATATCTAGAAACTAATCAAAAATTATTGGTACACTTATATTCTTGATCTCTTCCATTGATTCCAAATTCAAAGCCACCAACTAATACAAGATTCTTCCAACTGTTGGTTCCAACAAGCCTGTTTCACCTGCCCTTACATTTCTTTCTCCTATAAAGATATTTTGCCTAAACAACCAGAAGGCCTTTATTTTTTTATTCTTTTTTGATAACCCCCTTTTAAGGGTTTAATGGGAACCCTAAAATTACATTTCCCATAGGATTCATGACATTACATAACCCAAATTTCTTAAACGAATACATCCCAGACTATGACTACTTAAAACTACCCCTTCTCAGCATCTACATCGTGATCAGATCTCCAACTTTTTAGGGTTGTTTGGCTAGATATCTTGTGAAAGGATGCACAGTACCAGTACCAATGGCATGTTCCATACCCTATCATTCTTTCAAATTTGATAGCTCTAGTCTGGTGAATGCGTCTTCTCAACTTCATCTTCAGTTGTAAAACTAACCTTTCCGGTATAATAGTCGATGTGAGCCTTGAACATTGTCAACCAATCCATACCTAGGATTATATCATAGACATACATATCAATCATATAGAAGTATCATATCATCTTGGATCCATCAATAGTTATAAAACATGCTCTACACATGAAGGCTCGCCAGTCTCATTGAATAAGATGAGTTTGAAGTTTTAACACAAAAGGCATCATCTCGTTATTTAAACCCATAAAATCAATATCACAAGAAGGAATAAATGAATGAGATACACTTGTATCAAATAAAAAGTTTGCATAAGGTTATAATTCAAAAGAATCATACCTCTTATGGTTGATGGTCTATATTGATCATCCATAATCACCTAATCATCTCCATATAATTTCTTTCTCGCCGCACTTTGTTCATTATGGCCCTATTGAGAATTCACTTCCTAAGGAGTTATGGTATTCCAAGAATCACCATGGCTTGCTCTGTTCTACTGATGAGAATGATTCTGAGGTCGTCATCCCATCAAAGAATACAATGTCTACAACACCTAAGAAGTGTCTTTAACACTTGACCTGAGAGTAATGTGATAATACCACTAAAGATACCCCATATAATTTCAATTTTGTCAAGCTATAGGTGGTGTCATACACTCTCACTTCATGTGACTAAGAGAACCACATTGGAAACATCATGGCTTACTCTTGGTTCTTGGGGTAAGATTTATAGATCCAATTGTTTGATTTCGATTCATGCTCTCACCTTAGAAATAGGTGTCCCTCTTTCACTTGATCCAATAATTAGAGTTCCCACTATTTTCCATAGGCGTCAACCTACTTCCTCCACCCATAGATCCTATGATGTCTCTTTCTGCCATAGTCTCTCTATTGACCATCTCAGTATAATCTTTTATACAGATCATGAAAATATTTGAGCAAATTTCCTACCTCATCCTCGATTCAAAGATCTATGCCTTTGAGGATGTACTAGCAATAAGTTTGGGTGAAAACTGTAAAAATCGTGAATTTAGATACATACTCTATCACTGTGAGGATCTCCTACTTCAAGATAAATAAATTCATCATTCTTGAAATCTTGAACGTATGAGGATAGAATTTTTTTTGAAAAAATCTTAAAAATACTCCAATGTAAGGCCTTGGTATAATTTATCCTGAACTGCTAAATACCACCACTATCATGTAAGATCCTCTAGAATATATGTCACCAGATTGACTTTTATCTATAAGGACTCAGCCTTAGTACAATTCATATTCTCAAATTAAATGAATATTTCACATTGAGGATCTTTTCAAGTTTAGAGTTTTAGAGAATTAGGACTTAACTATTACATCTTAAAGATTACAAAGTAGGCACATCTACTCAGTTTCCATTTTTTTCACAAAATAAAAACTCTTGAATAAAAGAGTCATGTCTAGTTCCTTGTTTTAGATAGCATAACATTTCCTTGATCCCATCCTTGACCCTATTCCACTTTATGTCCTGTGAAAAACATTTCAAAAAAACTTCGGATGAGCATAAAAAGCTCAGTAAGGGTTATAACAATACGGAGAGAAAACATTAGTCCATGTATACATAAGAATCAATGAAATCATACTTTACTCATAAAACATAAGCACTTTAACATACCTCATTAAATCATAATATTTAGGAATAACTCATAGAAATCATAAGAAGTAAAGGTAACTTGAGGCATTCATAACATTCTTACGTAGGGAGTAACCCTCATGTTTACGTTTGGAATACCCATCACAGTATATTCCATAAATCTCTTTGGAGAAACCATATCGTTTAACCCCTTTGTGTTACCCAATGCATTGGAGAGCTATATCAGTCTCACCCACCCTTAGTTTATCACGGAACCACCCGTCTTAAGAAACAATTCCCAAGAACCATAACATAATCGTATCACATAAAACATGCATAAAGGAAACATAACATTTCCACATTTTAAACACAAGATATCAATACAACACATTGATATAATAAAAACATTATCAAAAACATTTTCAATACCAAAATACACAAAATATTATATGGTATTTATTTTCTTTTTAAAAACATTACGGCTTGTTATGGAATCCAAATATCAAATAATACTTGTGGCGGCGGAAAGGTCGTTGTCACCGCGTACTTTAAAAAACATACTATTTGTAGTTTTGTAAAATGCTTCGTAGAGAAAATATTCCTTTTGAATAAAAGTAAAATTCAAAGGGGTTTATACACCGTATAAAAGAAATTTGTGTATAAAATAAAATATGCCTCAACGAAAATAGATTGAGACAAAGTCCCTTACAAATTCGGTATCCTTAGATTAAGGATAAATCAATTACATGATTATGTGTGGAAAATATAAATACACCTAACATAAGAGGATATTAAGTGTTCAAAAATAAGAGGTCATCCACACATATTCATAGTATGACATAATCAAGAAGTATAGGTTTGACCCAAATAACTGAAATTGGGTTAAGAAGTTTCCTTACAGAAATTTGACAGCCTAACGACGTCATTTTAAAATTCAGAAAATGAGTTGATGAGAGAGAAAATGGTATCTCATCACTTGGACATAATATTTATAGCAATAAGGATATATAAGAACATATCCCAACATAACAATATGTAAATTAAAATACATAACAAAAATAAGTCTTTTTAAAAAAGAGGAGGGTGAAAGATTCCCTTACCGACTTGGATAACTTTCGAAACGTACACCCCACGAAATAAGTACTATAAAAAATTGATGTAAATACCCATAAATGAAAGTATATTACACAAAGAGTAGAATAATGGGTAGTACATACACCACTAAAAGGAAATGGTGGAAAATGTAGCATAAATATCACTGGAATAAAAGTGAGCTGAAAAATCCCTTACGAAAACTTGGCAGCCTAACGGCGCCACTTAAAACTTCCAAAAATGGATTTATGAGATCAAATAGGGTCTCTCATAATATGAGCATAAAAAGTACAGTATGAGGAATATAAAAGAACATCCCCAAACATATGAAATATGAGCTTAAAAGAAATGACATAAAAGAGAGTACTTAAAAAGAAAGAGAGGGGTAGGATCCCTTACCTCATGTCCGACTTGACTCGATCGTTCTTTAATCTCCTGAATAATAAGCTAGAGTTAATTTATAATTTCTTAAGAACCTTTTTTTAATTTCATTATTCCTTTTATATCATTTATTACCATTTTATGAACATTATGTAATTATTTAAGTTAATAACGGTCGTTTTGTTGATCATTGGTACTTGAGTCAAAAATAAACTTCTTATAATTACAAGTTGTTCATGTGGTAAAATATCCATTATATACAGAATTATATGCATTATGTATATATCATATATATCATATATATCCAGTAAATACTTTCATTTATAATATTACATAACATTTAGAGGTAAGAAATGAAATGCACCGTTCATGGAGACGGTAAGTCGTACGTACGCATGAACGCTACTTTCATTTCTATTTTGTATTTAATGAAATTAAAACTAAATTATATATATATATATATATTATAATTCCAGTATAATATATATGTTATATAGGTCACATAAGTTCATTAATTTCATTCTTTATACATTTCATGTTTTTCATGAATGAGTCACATCACTTGAGGGGCGGTAGTCCACACTTCCTCAAATGAAATTATCGCATTTTCACAACATGCAAAGAATAAAGGTATCTTTTAAATGTAAAATACATAAGCTTAGAGAGGAAATAAATATAATATATATCATAAATAAATATAGTTCCATCATAATGGTCACCATGAGAGGTGGTAGGATAAGATAGAACAATCATCGTTTCGTGAGGCAGTAATTCGCCATCCACCGAAACAGTATGTTCTTTAACCATTAGATGGAGGTGTGTGTAAGTGTAGCTTGAATACTTCTCATAACAACATCCTAGTATATTTAAGATACTGTTTTTGTTACAAAAGAATTGAATAAAAATATTTTAGGGGGTTGGAGAAGCAAAATAAAACAAAATAACATAAGAGAGGACATTACCTTTAAATCGGGTAACTCCCTTTGGTTTGAACCAAATGGATTTCTTGAAGAGCTTTCTACCTAGGGTAAGGCTTATAGAATGAAGAGAGGGATGTGGAGAGATAAAATGAGTATAGTTTGGTCGATCCAAAGGCTTGAGAGTTGTGGGTAAGGGGGTAGAGGTGGGGGCCTTTTATAAGAGGGAGGAGGGGCACTCTTGGAATGTCTTGAAAAGTTACTTTATTATAAAATGATTTTCGGATATTAAAGGTCCCACAATTATATATTTTTAGGATAAGGTGATAAGGGTTCTAAATAAACCCATCCAATAGGTTTTTTACAAGTTTAAGTCTTAGATTTTACCTTATCTTCTCATTTTATTTAAATCGTTCATTAATGAGGTAATCACTACATCATCATGGTGTCATAAATAAATTTATATATTTAATATCTAAAAATTATAAAAAAAATATCATGATGTAGGAAATCTTTTTATATTTCTAATTAATATTTATAGTCAAAAATATGACTTGTATAACCCCATGTAAAAATTGTTTTAGTAAAATAATACATGTTTTTGACATTTTTATTTTAACTTTAAATAAAAAGTTATTAATGTCATTTTCCTACCAAAGTGGATCCATGCGGTCCCCAAGTTGACCCATGGATTGTCTTGGTCGGCCATGAATCATCCAATAATGTTAGGACATGTGTCAAGGTCATTTCATATTATTATAGCATTATCTTTACCTTAAATTACACTAATTACCTTTAATCGCGATTAATAAAACTTAAAAGTTACTATTCACAAAAAAATTATTTTAATCCCATTGAATAAAATTTTACATACTAATGACAACCATGTATGTCAGATTTTTGAAATTCAAATCACAGAAGTGTTAAAGTTTCAATTAAAAGAAAAATCAGTTTTTTAACTACCACTTAGTGGTTTCACTATTCATCAAAAATTGAAGTTTTTCAGAAAAATACCAAAAATTCACCCTAAGCTATATTTGATATTCCGAATTCAAAAATGATGTCTATTTTACAAAATTAAAAACATCTAAGTTGCATTAATTAATTTAATAATTATTTTCTGCTGTCAAAACAAATAGTGTGTTTTTAAGAAACAATATCTATTAAAAGATTGACACTAGTTTAAGTCCAATTTCAAAGTGAAATTAATTCCAATGACCACCATTGGATTAAATGGTAAAAATATATTCTAATTTCACTTTAAAATAAATTCAAAAGATTATATAATCATATAAATAAATTAGATTAAAAAGAGGTTTTGAATTAAAATACAACATTTTTCACTTATTCATTAAAAATGGACTTTATCAAAAAAAATAAAAAAAACCTACACAAAGTAAATTTTTATTTCCCGATTATAAAGAAGGATTTTATTTGGTTCAATATAACATATAAAATTGTCAACAAGTAGATTTAAAAAGGGTTCGCCATCAAAAGGCGGTTAATCGACCCTTTAAAGAATATTAGAATATTTACGCTTAAAATTGGATTCATTCTCATTTTAAGCCTCTAACATTTATTGGATAAAAGTAAAAATATTTTAAAAAAATATATAATCATTTTGTAGTTAGTTCTGTTCATTACCCTCATTAAAACGGCTATGTGTTAACTACCATTTAAAATAATATTATTTTATTATTAGAGTGCAACGTAAGATTTCCAAGAAACTCATTGTTGCGTATTGGGTACGCCATCGAGCATAGAGTTCCCTTTAAACTAATATTAACATTTTATTCAAAAATATGGATAAATATAAAAATGTCATATTCTTTATTTACCTGGGGCGTTACATCCTTTCCCCCTTTTGGGAATTGCATCCTCGCAATTTTTGAAATTGGTCTTGGAAACTTCATTGAAAGTCCCACATCGGAACAAGAATCAGTAAAAATATCAATTTAAAATAAATAAGGTGAAGTACAAAGGTCACACGAGTTAACCCATACTAGGATTCCATGAAAACATGGATATGGAAGAAAAAAACAAAGTGTCATGTTCTGATGGAGAGTGATAGAAAACATGTTTAGGAGAAAGTTAACCACCAGAAAATCACAAACTTGTGATGGGTTAAACGGTATTTGATTCCACAGTAGGAAAAGTTACCAGACAACATTTTAGTTTTAAGTTACTTTTCATTGAGGAATTTATTTATTAGCTTAACTAAATCATAAGGAAACATACTTACTTGTCATGTTGACTTTCAACTTTTACTAGATTTCTTACACAAAGTCATATTTTCTCCAAAAGATGAGTATTTAGGAAGACTTGTTCACATTAATAGTACTATAATCAACTTCTTGAGAATCACCTAATCCAAAAAAAGAGAACTATATATTTCCCATGTCTTTAGACATTAACCAAAACCAAAACCAAAAAAAGTTAGTACAAGATCAAATAATACCCAAAAAAATCTATTCTTAATCTCCAAAATTTGTCAAACAATACCCAAAGTTCAACAAAGACCATTCAATAAACATCTATCCATAAAATTCTTCAAAGTAATCAAAACTAATATTGAAACCCAAATATCTGAAGGATTTAATCAAATAGTCTTCCAAGATAAACCTTAACATTTATCGCCAATCATCAGTTACTCTTAAAGTCTCATACTGAAAAGTAATTAACCTAATCACATATCCTCCATGATAGGTTAATAATTTCCATATATAACCCAAAATCAACTTATTCTAGATTCATAAGATCATATAACTAAAAATAATTAGTCAAACTAACCAGGGACTTCACGTAGTCCAGTGGTAGGTGATAAATACCAGTCACACTTTGGTTGTGGGTTCGATTCCCGCAGCTTCATCTGACGCGATAGCTTGTCACAAGGTCTACGTGTTGTCCTTTTTCCAAAACTACATAATTCTTATAACAATCCCCAAAAAGAGATAAAATCTTCAAAAATAACCATAACATAATTTAACCTCATGTTTATCTCATGTCATTCATATTCCATCATAACATATAGTAACCCATAATTACCTCAAAAGTAAGGATCATATAAACCCTAATGGTTACCTTTATAGTTATTACCTAAACTTCCACATCGAGTTGGTTCTCTCGTACATGATGAATTAGAGAACTCACCAAGGTTCAATTGGTTGATCATGACTCCTTATATTTGGTTTAGAATAACCACAAGATTTCTCATTGAATCCCCCATTTCATCCAGTATCTTAATCAGAGAACCACTATAGTTTCTTTCAAACCCATTGTCACTTTGGTGCCTTCTAGATCCATCCATTTACTAAAACCAAAAAGGTCAGTGTGAGTATATCAAAAAAATCAGCATGTACTAAAGAGGAAGATAAACACTAAGATATAATTATCCAAGTTATCTCAAACTCATTCCAACTTTCATAAATAACAATGACTCTATCTAATATAATAACTATTGTGGTTATACACAACTTGTCACTTATGCTTAAACAATACTCTAACCTCTAAAGTTATCTAAACCGACCTCTGATACCAACTATAAGGACCCGGCCTTAGTACAATACATATTCTTGAATTAAATGAATAATTCACATTGAGGATATTTTCAGGTTTAGAGTTTTAGAGAATTAGGACTTAACTATTACATCTCAAAGATTACAAAGTAGGCACATCTACTCAGTTTCCATTTTTTTTTACAAAATAAAAACTCTTGAACAAAAGAGTCATTTCTAGTTCCTTGTTTTAGACAGCATAACATTTTCTTGATCCCATCCTTGACCCTATTCCACTTTATGTCCTGTAAAAAACATTTCAAAAAAACTTGGGATGAGCATAAAAAGCTCAGTAAGGGTTATAACAATACGGAGAGAAAACATTAGTCCATATATACATAAGAATCAATGAAATCATACTTTACTCATAAAACATAAGTACTTTAACATACCTCATTAAATCATAATATTTATGAATAACTCATAGAAATCATAAGACGTAAAGGTAAGTTGAGGCATTCATAACATTCTTACGTAGGGCGTAAGCCTCATGGTTACGTTTGGAATACCCATCATAGTATATTCCCTAGATCTCTTCGGATAAACCTTATCGTTTAACCCCTTCGCGTTACCCAATGCATTGGAGAGCTATATCAGGCTCACCCGCCCTTAGTTTATCACGGAACCACCCTTCTTCATAAACAATTCCCAAGAACCATAACATAATCGTATCACATAAAACATGCATAAAGGAAACATAACATTTCCACATTTCAATCACAAGATATCAATACAACACATTGATGTAATAAAAACATTTTCAAAAACATTTTCAATACCAAAATACATAAAAGAGTATATGGTATTTATTTTCCTTTTAAAAACATTACGGCTTGTTAAGGAATCCAAATATCAAATAATACTCGTGGTGGCGGAAAGGTCGTTGTCACCGTGTACTTTAAAAAAATATACTATTTGTCATTTAGTAAAACACTTCGTAGAGAAAAGATTCCTTTTGAATAAAAGTAAAATTCAAAGGGGTTTATACACCATATAAAAGAAAGTTGTGTATAAAACAAAATATGCCTCAATGAAAAGAGATTGAGACAAACTCCCTTACAAAGTCGGTATCCTTAGATTAAGGATAAATCAATTACATGATTATGTGTGGAAAATATAAATACACCTAACATAAGAGGATATTAAGTATAAAACAATCAGAGGTAATACACACATATTCATAGTACGACATAATCAAGAAGTATAGGTTTGACCCAAAGAATTTAAATTGGGTTAAGAAGTTCCCTTACAGAAATTCGACAGCCTAACGACGTCACTTTAAAATTAAGAAAATGAGTTGATGAGAGAGAAAATGGTATCTCATCACTTGGACATAATATTTATAGCAATAAGGATATATAAGAACATATACCAACATAACAATATGTAAATTAAAAGACATAACAAAAATAATTCTTTTTAAAAAAGAGGAGGGTGAAAGATTCCCTTACCGACTTGGGTAACTTTCGAAACGTACACCCCACGAAAGAAGGACTATACAAAATTGATGTAAATACCCATAAATTAAATTATATTACACAAAGAGTAGAATAATTTTCAGAACATACACCAATAAAATGAAATGGTGGAAAATTTAGCATAAATCTCACAGGAATAAAAGTGAGATGAAAAATCCCTTATGAAAACTCGGCAGCCTAACGGCGCCACTTAAAACTTCCAAAAATGGATTTATGAGATAAAATAGGGTCTCTCATAATATGAACATAAAAATTACAGTATGAGGAATATAAAATAACATCCCCAAACATAATAAATATTAGCTTAAAAGAAATTACATAAAAGAGAGTACTTAAAAAGAAAGAGAGAGGTAGGATCCCTTACCTCGTGTCCGACTTGACTCGATCGTTCTTTAATCTCCTGAATAATAAACTAGAGTTAATTTATACTTTCTTAAGAACCTTTTTTTAAGTTAATTATTCCTTTTATATCATTTATTACCATTTTATGAACATTATGTAATTATTTAAGTTAATAACGGTCGTTTTGTCGATCATTGGTACTTGAGTGAAAAATAAACTTCTTATAATTACAAGTTGTTCATGTGGTAAAATATACATTATATCCAGAATTATATTCATGATGTAGATATAATATATATCATATATATCATATATATCCAGTAAATACTTTCATTTATAATATTACATAACATTTAGAGGTAAGAAATGAAATGCACCGTTCATGGAGACGGTAAGAAGTACGTACGCATGAATGCTACTTTCATTTCTATTTTGTATTTAATGAAATTAAAACTAAATGATATATATATATATATATATATATATTATAATTCCAGTATAATATATATGTTATATAGGTCACATAAGTTCATTAATTTCATTATTTATACATTCCATGTATTGCATGAATGAGTCACATCACTTGAGGGGGCGGTGGTCCACACTTCCTCAAATGAAATTATCACATTTTCACAACATGCAAAGAATAAAGGTATGTTTTAAATGTAAAATAAAGAAGCGTAGAGAGGAAATAATATAATATATATCATAAATAAATATAGTTTCATCATAATGTCCACCATGAGAGGTGGTAGGAGAAGATAGAACAATCATCGTTTCGTGAGGCAGTAATTCTCCATCCACAGAAACAGTATATTCTTTAACCATTATACGGAGGTGTGTGTAAGTGTAGCTTGAATAATTATCATAAAAACATCCTATTATATTTAAGAAACTGGTTTTGTTACAAAATAATGGAATAAAAAGAGTTTAGGGGGTTGGAGAAGCAAAATAAAACAAAAGAACATAAGAGAGGACATTACCTTTAAATCGGGTAACTCCCTTTGGTTTGAACCAAAAGGGTTTCTTGAAGAGCTTTCTGCCTAAGGTAAGTCTTCTAGGATGAATATAGGGATGTTTAGAGATAAAATGAGCAGAGTTTGGTCGAGAAAAAGGCTTTAGAGGTGTGGGTAAGGGGGTAGAGGTGGGGGCCTTTTATAAGAGGGAGGAGGGGCACTCTTGGAATGTCTTGAAAAGTTACTTTATTATAAAATGATTTTAGGATATTAAAGGTCCCACAATTATATATTTAGATAATAAGGTGATAATGGTTCTAAATCCACCCATCCAATAGGTTTTTGACAAGTGTAAGTCTTAGATTTTACCTTATCTTCTCATTTTATTTAAATAGTTCATTAATGAGGTAATCACTGCATCATCATGGTGTCATAAATAAATTTATTTATTTAATGTCTAAAAATTATAAAAAAACTATAATGATGTAGGAAATATTTTTATCTTTATAATTAATATTTATAGTCAAAAATGTGACTTGTATAACCCCATGTAAAAATTGTTTTAGTAAAACAATACATGTTTGTGACATTTTTATTTTAACTTTAAATAAAAAGTTATTAATTTCATTTTCCTACCAAAGTGGCTCCATGGGGTCCCCAAGTTGACCCATGGATTTTCTTGGTCGGCCATTACTCATCAAATAAGGGTAGGACATATGTCAAGGTCATTTCATATTATTATAGCATTATCTTTACCTTAAATTACACTAATTACCTTTAATCGCGATTAATAAAACTTAAAAGTTGTTATTCACCAAAAAAATATTTTAATCCCATTGAACCAAATTTTACATCCTAATGAAAAAAATTATGTAGGATTTTTTAAATTAAAATCACAGAAGTGTTAAAGTTTTATTTAAACGAAAAATCAGTTTTTTAACTACCACTCAGTGGTTTCACTATTCATCAAAAATTGAAGTTTTTCAGAAAAATACCAAAAATTAACCCTAAGCTATATTTGATATTCCGAATTCAAAAATGATTTCTATTTTACAAAATAAAAAACATGTAAGTTGCATTAATTAATTTAATACTTATTTCCCGCTGTCAAAACAAATAGCGTGTTTTTAAGAAACAATATATGTTAAAAGATTGACACTAGTTTAAGTCCAATTTCAAAGTGAAATTAATTCCAATGACCACCATTGGATTAAATGGTAAAAATATATTATAATTTAACTTTAAAATAAATTCAAAAGATGATCTAATCATATAAATAAATTAGATTAAAAAGAGTTTTTGAATTAAAATACAACATTTTTCACTTATTCATTAAAAATGGACTTTATCAAAAAAAATAACAAAAACCTACACAAAGTAAATTTTGATATCCCGATTATAAAGAAGGATTTTATTTGGTCCAATATGACATATAAAATTGTCAAAAATTGGATTTAAAAAGGGTTCTCCATTAAAAGGTGGTTAATCAACCCTTTAAAGAATATTAGAATATTTATGCTTAAAATTGGATTCATTCGCATTTTAAGCCTCTAACATTTATTAGATAAAAGTAAAAATATTTGAAAAACATATATAATCATTTTGTAGTTAGTTCTGTTCATTCCCGTCATTACAAGGGCTAGGCATTAACTGCCATTTAAAATAATATTATTTTATTATTAGAGTGCAATGTAAGATTTCCAGGAAACTCGTTGTTGCGTATTGGGTATGCCATCGAGAATAGCGTTCCCTTTAAATTAATATTAACATTTTATTCTCAAATATGGATAAATATAAAAATGTCATATTCTTTATTTACTTGGGGTTTTACATCTGCTCTACTGGTGTTCCAAGGAAATCAAAGATACAATTCATTCTATTGAGCCACACCTCCACCTTATCTAGTTTCAAATCACTCTGAAAGATGGGTAGATTCTGCTTTTGGAACTAAATGGAATGATCCACTTACCTTGGTTCATCCTTTTTGTTCCTTGTATCCATAGCTTGAAAATCTTGGGCTCTAATCTGAACCAACTTTTGGTTCACCTGTAGCTCTGGTGTAACCACATTCTTAGCAGCTTCCTCCGGTTGGTACATAAGATGTCTATCGGGTTCCATTTTTTATAAAGAAAAAAAATGTCATAATTCTCACTCTCTAGCAACTGAAGGCTTAACAATTTCAAATTCTACCAAATCACAATTATCACAATAACTCTTTACCAAAATAAACCTTTCTATGTACAACCATTTTTGAAAAATGTCAACTACTTTTAAAAATCAAACCATTTTCAAAATATCACAACCATGCATTTTTTAAAATCATTCATTTGAAATAATTTCAAAAAAAATAAAAAATCAAAACATTGCACCAAATTATTACTCAAAATGAAATATTCACTCCTGGTGGGAAGTCATTTCTACAATTCATGTTATGATTGTATCATTTTCTAAACTCATGAAAATGATATTTTAGATCCTATATGTGTCTCGAAAACACTTATTTACCCAACTCTATAGTAACTTAAAGTTCAGCATAAAAAGTTTAGCTATGTATTATGCTATACATTTCAAGTATTGACAATCCTACTCCTTTCTACCATCCAAACTCAAGGAATAAACCAGAATGAATTTCAACTCCAAGATCGATGAAATTGATGACCACTTATTATTCAAGGACCAAAAAAGATATTACCACTTATTACAAAAAGATATTTGGAAGGACCAAGAATGATACCACCTATAACATCCTGAAGTTTCAAGGATCGAATAACAACTGAGAAGGGGGTGAATTAGTTGTTCACTTTTTATAAGTTTTAAAACTCTTAGAAACTTAAACCCTGGAACCTATTAAGATTTATATACTTATCAACTTTTAGTAAATACACGTGCATGAAAAATAAGGTAATAAAGAAAATCACATGAGATTTATAGGGTTCAACCTCAGTGTGGGAACCTACATTCTTTCCATATCCACTCTCGTGGGTCTATGGAAATCCACTATTGTGAAGAAGTGAATACAACTTGTGCCAACTCCTATTACACAAATTCTATATCCCAATAGTAAATATTATACTAACTCTCATCAATTTACAATTTTTTATTTTAAAACAATTGATCCAATCAAAAGAAAAAATACATTGTTGAAACTGCTCCATAAATGCTCAGCCTGAATCCTCAGTCCAATTTGGCTGGATTTGATTCTCTCAATCCAATGATGCTGGATCCTAATTTTCTCAATATCATGATGCTGGATTCTGGATCTAATTTCTTTCAATATAATGATGTTGGATTCTAGATCCAATTTCTTTCAATACAATGATGCTGGATTCTGGATCTGATTTCTTTTGATATAATGATATTGGATTCTAGATCCAATTTATTTCAATACAATGATTTTGGATTCTGGATATGATTATCTGAATACAAATATGTTGGATCTTGGATATTATTCTCTAATTATGATGATTCTAGATCTTATTTTCTGAGTACAATAATTCAATACAATGAATTCAATCTCAATCTCCAAAACTCAAACTCTTCTCAAATGCTCAATTCAATTCTTCTTCAATCAGATGGGAACTTTCACTTTTGAATTCTCCAGTGCACCACCTTTTGAGAATGTGTAAAATTTGTAAATTAATGAATGATCTGAGGAAGTATTTATAGGAAACTTAGAAAGAAAATGTGGGAAACTTGGAAACATTCCTTGTTTCTTCAAATCTCAAAATCTTTGAAAATCTATCACATTTAAAACTTAAACTTTGACTGCATCAAACCTCCTTAGATTTCTCTAAGGTTTATGAAAAATTGAATGTAATGTTTGAACACTTAAATTCTTCTTCATAATCATCTCATTATGAATCATTTCTCAATATAATAATGTTGGATCCTATTTTTGAAGAATTATAGTGCCAATTTTCTCAGAATGTTAGATCCAATTTTTGCAGAATGCTAGTTATGATTTTTGTAGAATGATATGTATGATTTTTGCTGAATGTTGGTTATGATTTTCTCAGAATGATGGATATTATTTTCTGTAGAATGTTGGTTACAAGTTTTGCAGAATGATAATTACAATTTTTTGAGAATGTTGGATAAGATTTTTTGTAGAATGCGGGTTATGATTTTTTGTATAATGTTGGTTATGATTTTCTGCAGAATTATGGATACGATTTTTTCCTTTCTTTGCTCAATACGGTGTTTTTCTTTCTCATCTCATTACAATATTTTTCTTTTCCATCCCATTATAATCTTTTCCTTTCTCAGTAAGATTTTCCCAGTATAAAAATTTGAGTATGAAAACTCATTTTAAAACTCTAAAATTCTTCAAACTTTTCTATCATTTCTTAAAAATATTTTATCATGAAAGTTTTTAGGAATTATGAGAACTTATTGATTATTAAAACATCGTATAATTTTATTCTTAGAAAGTATGAAAACTTTATAACTCCTAAATTCACATTATTCTCTCAAAACTCTTTAGAAACTTTATTCGTTCTCAGATTATAGCAAAGATAGACTCCCAAAACAAAATACATCCAGTCTCCGATTGTTTTTGATCTGATGAACTGAATATAATGCAGATGGATTTGATTCCTAGAAAACAAAAAAATTTGATACAAAAAGGTTATTTTCCAACAA
This sequence comes from Viscum album, assembly GCA_963277665.1. Lineage (NCBI taxonomy): Eukaryota > Viridiplantae > Streptophyta > Magnoliopsida > Santalales > Viscaceae > Viscum > Viscum album. The sequence continues at coordinate 1,525,821,223 of OY728120.1, read as the reverse complement.
ATAAAAAAACTTTGTTAAAATAATTTATCACAAAGGTACTTCAATCTCCCCCTTTGGATTTTTTAACAACCCTCGTTAAAACTTTTCCAACTCTCAAAATAAATCACAAATCAAGGTTTTTGGATTTTATCAAAGCATATCCTTTCTCAAAAGAGAGTATCCTGACTCTACACTGCAGGATAAAGTAATATTTTTGAAGTAATTTTATCCCTTAGTGGAAAGAAATTTTTTTGTCCATGTAAAGATAAACTCTCCTCACTTTTCTTTTTATAAATTCTTTTTCTCTCCCCATTATTTCTTTTCTCACTTTCTTTTTCTATCACTTTTCTTTTTATCTACCCCATTATGTGATAACTATATATTTAGATTCATAAAATAAAGATAATTAAAAACTTCTTACAAAGTAAAAAAGTTATTTACTTTCTCTCCCCCATTGTTAACATAATCTAAAGCATGGTGGGGGTGCTTATTATGAGATTTAGGAAGACATAGAAGGAGGTTGAGCATGAATTTGCAGCCACAATTCCACAAACCATTCTTTTGGAATTTCTTTTGTAAATATATCACCAATTTTATAATTTTTTGAAATATATTCAAACAAAACATCTCCGGCATCAACTTTATCTTTTAAAAAGTGAAACTTTATATCAATTTTTTTTATCTTGAATGTTGGAAAATATTCTTAGAAATATCAATTTCACTTTGATTATCACAAAGTATCTTCAATGGTTCAAAAAAATTCACTTTCAAATATTATTATTGAACTTTCACCCAAAACATTTGAGTATAAGCCAGAGTAGCTGCAATATATTCGGATTCAGTTGTACTTAGTTTTACTGAACTTTGTTTCTTACTATGAAAACTCAAAAAACATTCTCCCAAGAAAAAGTTTTCTCCTAAGGTTGATTTTTTATCATTACAATCTCTAGGACAATCAGAATTAGTATAACCATGAAACTTCATCACATAATTTATTTTTGTATAACAACCCATGTGAAGTTTCTCCTTTTACAAATCTTAGAATTCTTTTTTCTAACAACATATGTGATTATTTTGGATTACTTTGATACCTACCACACAAAGTTAGAGAATAAAAATATAATGCCTTGAATCCATAAGGTAAAGAAGACTTATTATGGGATTTTAAAAGTCTTTATGATTCACACTTACTTTAGATTCATCTTTGCTCAACTTTGTGCTCACTGAAATAGGAGTTGAAACTTATTTGAATTCAGTCATCTTAAACTTCTTTAACAATTCCCTGGCATATTTTTCTTGAGATAAGAAAATGTATTTTTCCTTTTGTTGAACTTGTAATACAAGGAAGAAAGTTAATTATCCCAACATTGAAATTTAAAAATTCTTCTTCATTTCTTCAAAAAACTCTTCACAAACATTTTCTTCATTCTTAGCAAAAATTATATCATCTATATAAACAATTATGATTAAAGTTATAGATTAGGCATCTTTTACATACAAGTTTCTATCAACTTTTCCTTTATAAAAGTTCATCATTATCAAACAAATTTCAAGCTTTGAATACCAAGCATGGAGAGCTTGTTTCTACCCATACAAATATTTCTTCAATTTAAAAAAATCATCCTCATCAAGTAAAAACCCACAAGGTTTCTCAATGTAAAATTATTCCTAAATATCACCATTTAAGAAAGCTAACTTTACATCCATCTGATAAACTTTGTAATTTTGATGTGCTTCCACTGCAAGAAATGATCTAATAGTTTCTAATCTTGCAACTGGGGAAAAAGTTTTATCAAAACCCACACCTTCCACCTGTGGATATCCTTTATAAACAAGTCTTGCTTTGTTTCTTGAAACTTCTCCATGTTCATTAATTTTGTTTCTATAAACCCACTTGGTTTTGATACCATTTTTATTTTTTATCCTTGGAACAAGTTTCCATGTTTCATTATTCTTAATCTGATCCAACTATTCATTCATATAATCCACCCATTATTTATGTTGAATAGCCTCTGAAACTGATTCTGGTTCCACTTTTAAGATAAGAGAGGTCTAATTTTCTAATCTCTATTTTTTTCTGGTCTGAGCTGGAGCCTTATGATTCCCAATAATGTTTTCAGATTCAACATGTTTTCATAAGGTATGAAATCTCAAAGTTTCTTTCCCAACTAGAATTTTCTCATCACATGATTCTTCTGAATCTTGATAGAATGTTTTGAATTACTTTCACTATTGTTGGAAATCTCCAATTTTTCCTCCTCAGCATTCTCAACAACCTTTGTTAAGGAAATTTTATTTTAAATTACCTTCACATCATATGAGTCTACCAACTTTTGTAAACATTTTTTCTAACATTTTTAACTTCTACCATTTGGTGAATTCCCATAAAAGTTCCTTCCTCAGCTTTCTCATCAAACTTTCCCAAATCTGGATTTTTGATTTTGAGCAAACATGGACTTCCAAAAACTTTGAAGTATTTCAATGAATGTTTTTTGTTATACAACATTTCATAAGGGTTCATATTGGTTTATGATCTCAACAAACATCTATTTTGATCATATACAGCTGTACTAATAGCTTCTCTCCAATAGAACTTTGAAAGTTTGTATTCTTCTAACATACTTCTTCCCATTTTTACCAAGCTTCTATTATTTCTTTCTACTACTCCATTTTGTTGTGGAGTATATGGAGAACTATAATGATGCTTGATACTATGTTTTCTCAGATAAAATTCAAATGTATTGTTTGTGAATTTGGTACCATTATCTATTCTTAACTTCTTGATGGAAACCCCTAATTCTTTCTCAAGATCTTTTTTGAAGAATTTGAACATTTCCATAGCCTCTAACTTGTGCTTCATGAACATGATGTTTTCCATATGAGTTAAATCATCAATAAAAGTGATAAAGTATAAATACCCTTTTTTTGATTAATGTCTCATCGGCCCACACAAATCAGAATGAATAATCTCAAGTGGTCTGGTAGATTGAATCTCAACTATCTTATGAATTGTTTTAGTCATATTTACTTTCTTGAAAGTAATACAAACATCTTCATCTCTCCTTTTTAATTTTGAAAAATTACAGACATCATAAACTTTAGAAATTTTATTCGTGTTTTTCTGCCCATGTTTCCCAAGTCTTCGGTATCACAATTTACTTTCATCTTCAGCACTCAAGTAATAGAAGTTATTGAATTCTTCTATTTGAAAGAGATTCCCACTGGTTCTTTCTTCTTTTATAATGACTTTTCCATCTTTCACACTTTTGATGATACACGAATCCTTTCTAAAGATTACTTCTTTTCCACCATCACAAAGTTGACTTACACTAATTAAGTTATGTTTTAGCCTATCAATAAGTAAAACTTCCTTAGATTTCAATTTCTCTTCTTCAATATCTAACATACCAATTCCTCTGATTTTTAAGGAACTATAATTTCTAAAAGTAATTGCTCCTCCATCATGACTTTCAACATGTTTCAAGGTTTTTATATTACCTTTCATATGTGAAGAAAAACCACTATCAAGAATCCATGGTTTGTTCCTCTTACTTGCTTTCAAAGTTATCTCAATAACAAAAATTCTTTCCTTAACCTTTTTCTTTTCATCTTTCTTTTTCTTTTTATAATAAGAAACTTGTTCTGGAAGGAGTGTCATACATCTTTTGACATGATGACCAGACTGATCACATCTTCCACAAACTTCTTCCAGACATTCAAATTGATTCTTTGTTGGAATTTTTCTAACATCTTGATAATTCACCTTTCCAACTTCATGTGAGTTAGGAAAGTTTCTCATTCTTCTTTCATTATTTCTTCCAATTTTACAAAACTTTCTTCCAGGTATAGATAAGTTATACCAACAATTATAAGCTCTATTCCCCTAGATTCCACAACACCAGCAATAGCCTTCAAATATTGATTTTCTATTCAAGAAATATCTTTCTCTATAAAAAAATATTGAGGTTGGTAACTTCTTTTAGCTCTAACATACTCATGATGTGGACCATCTTTTCTTTTGAGTGAGTTTTCTATTTTTGTAGAATTGATAGATTTCTCACTTCCTTTCTCTACCCAAGATTTCCTAATACTTTTTCCAGAACCTAAAATGTTAAAATAATCATATGAAAATTTATTTTTGGTAAGAGAACATTTCACCTGATTCTCATATTGAGGCTTCTCACCAACTTTAGAAGTCTTAGATTTTACTTCCATAGATTTCATGAAGTTTTTATTCATATTTTTGGAGGTACTTTCAGAATCTTGAAGTTTTGATTGCAACTTGGTAACCACTTCTTCCTTAACTTCTAGCTTCCAGCTAAGATCTTCAATCATCTTTCCTTATTCAGCAATTCTACGTTTGTAACTTATAATCTCCTGAATGTATTCATCCTCCTTATTGATGACATATTTTCTTCCATCAGCAAATTATTCAAGAACTTTTATCATTACTCTAATTTCTTTGTTGAGAATTTTTTTTCTCAAGACATGCAATAAGTTTGGTTCTGAGCTAATACTATCTATAAAATTATTCACCGCCTTCTTCACTCACACTACTGGAAATAGAATATATACCAACAGTTTGAAACCATTGTTATAGGCCTCAAAACCATTGGTATACTATATACCAATGGTTTTGCAAACCGTTGGCTAGTAAGCCATTGCAAAAGGCCTGTACCAATGGTTTTCCTCTAACTGTTGGTATATAGAACTCTAACATTCAGTATGCCAATGGTTTTATAGAAATATTTGGTATAAATATATACCAACAGTTGATAAAATGTTGGGATATATAGATTACATGTAGTTCAAACTGTTGGTATATAATATTACCAACGGTTCCTTAAAACCATTGGCACAAATATTCTGGAAATACACTATACCAATGGTTCAAAATCAGTGGTATAGTGTATTACCAACGGTTTATTTAAACTGTTGGTAAAACTATTATCCAAAAACACTTTACCAACAGTTTAAAACCATTGGTATAGTGTTTTTCCAGAAAACAGCAAAGCAGCCACCCATTCTCTCCACTGCATACACCTGCAAATGTAGGTTGCACTACTTACACCTGCAAAAACAGCTTCAAACAACACTTAAAATAGAACACTTTGCACTTAAAATAGAACAAAAAAACACAACACTTAAAATAGAACAATTTTCACTTAAAATAGAACAAAAAAACACCTGTAATATTGCATAAAAATAGTAGACTCTTCCAACCATGACATGTACCATGACATAGTTTTCCCCATTTCAATCTTCACATGACAACCACTCTTCCAACTAACCCATTTTAATTTCTTTGGTGGAGAAATCTCATAATGGTGAGAGGAAAATCACATTTCTAAGAGCCCATCATAGTCAGAGTTACATACACCATTAAGAGAATTAACACATAATTCATAATGTAATTACATCAAGTATACACATACAACAAGTATACCCATACGCCATTAACACATAATTTATAAGTTAATTAAATACATAAAGAATTAAATGCATAATTGAGGGGGTTAGGGGGCTGTTCAGGGGTTTGGGGTGGCTGTCCAAGGGGGGTAGGGGTGTCCAGAGGGGTGGGGGTGTCCGGGGGGATGGGGGTGTCCCGGGGTGGGGGCTGTTTATGGTGGGGGGGCTGTCCATGGGGGTGTCCAGGGGGTGGGGGCTGTCAAGGGTGGGGGGGATGTCCATGGGGGTGTTCGGGGGGCACTACCACAAAAACAGTTTTTCCCAGTGCCAACGTTTATCAGTGCTTTTTTTTAGCGCTGATAAAGGGACCCCCTTTATTAGTGCTTTTTTAGTAGTGCTGATAAAGGGGGAGCCTTTATCAGTGCTTTTTTTAAAAGCGCTGAAAAAGGGTCGACTTTAAAAAAATTAATTAAAAATAATATATTAATATATAAATATAGTTATATTGATATAAATATAATATATAATTTTTAAATTTATTTTAGATAAGTATAAATATACATTTACACTTAATATACTTAATATATAAGATATTTAGTGAAAATGGCTTACAAAAAAATTAAAAAAATATTTTTAATTAACAATTTGATAATTATTAGGGAGTAATAGTCATCTAATAACAATTTGAAGACTAAAAAATTAAAAAAAAATAAAAAAAGATCCAAAATATTTTAAAAACGCAACTCGAACTTCAAACGGCCATAACTTTTGATCTGGGTGTCTGTTTGAGCTCTACCACATATCAAATTGAATCCAACAACAAGCTCTACGTCATTATAATTGTGTCACACCCCGGTCTAGGTTTTTTCAAGGCCAAAGAAGTCCCATAAGGCCTCCAAAACTGAGTTTTTAGTCGGGGTACCCTGATTTTTTAACATTTTGTGGATTTTCAGCCTCTTTTAATGGGGTATTATTGGCTTTTTGGGGTAGGGACTGAATTTATTACAAGGTATTACATTAATATTGAAATTATGTTTTTGAAATGTCATCATTTTTATAATACACTACTATTTATAATCAAATATATAACAATATATACATATTTTTTATATATTCACACATAAAAATTTAATTATATAAATATAAATAATAAAATATATTTACATATAAAATATATTAGCTTTATCTAAATAATAACTAATATCCATTTTATTTAAAATAAAAATATATGAATATTTATATACCTATATATTAATCTAACTATATATATATATATTAATCTAACTATATATATATATATTAATATAACTACATATATATATTAATATTACTATAAATATATATATTAATATCACTATAAATATATATATTAATATCACTATAAATATATATATTAATATCACTATAAATATATATATTAATATAACTATATATATATTAATATAACTATATATATATTAAAATAAATATATATTACTATCCGAATAAATATAACTAAATATATATATATATATAAATATATACTAATATAACTATATATATATTAATATAACTATATATATATTAATATAACTATATATATATTACTATACGAATAAATATAACTAAATATATATATATATAAATAGAGATATATATTAATATAACTATATATATATATATTAATATAAATATATATTACTATACGAATAAATATAAATATATATATATATAGATATATATCATGAAATGGAAAACAAATCAAAATAGAGGAGTGGTAAGGGCTTAGGCGCGTAGGGGGGGTCTCGAGTTCAAATCCTGGTAGAGGCAGGGGTGCGCGCGCAATGGGGAATATGGGAGAAAGCGTTGATAAAGGGTGGAGGGGGTGCGTGGGGCACTGTAGGGGGGCGGAAAAGCGCTGTAAAATGGGGGGCTCAAGCGCTATAAACCCCCCCCCCTGATTGGCAGTATTTTTTTAATTTTTTTAATTTTTTTTTTAATTTTTTTTATTTTTTTTTTAACTTTTATCAGCAATTTTCAAAAAGCGCTGATAAAAGGGGTCCTTTATCAACACTAAAACAAAAGCGCTGATAAAGGACCCTTTTATCAGCGTTTTGTTTTAGCGCTGATAAAAGACCCCTTTTATCAACGCTTTTTTTAGCGCTGATAAAAGGGGTCTTTATCAGCGTTTTTTGGAGTGCTGATAAAGGGGACCCCCCCCCCTTATCTTTGTCGATATTAACAGCGCTTTTCTAGTGCTGTTAAAGGCCATTTTTAGCACTGATAAAAGTCGTATTTGTAGTAGTGGGGGTGGGGTGGTGTCCAGGAGGATCTATCCATGGGGGTGTCCACAGGGGTGGGGTGGTGTCCAAGGGGGTGGGGGATATTTCCAGGGGTGAGGGTGTCTAGGGGGTAGGGTGGTGTCCAGGGGGTGGGGGCGGTCCAGGGGTGGGGACTGTCTAAGGGGGTGGGGTGGTGTCCATGGGGGTGGGGGCTGTCTAGGGGGATGGGGGCTCTCCAGGGGGTGGGGGCGGTCCATGGGGGTGGTGGGGCTGTCTAAGGGGTCGGGGGTGTCCAGGGGGGTGGGCGGGGCTTTCCACGGGGGTGGGGGATATCCAGGGGGTAGGGGTGTCCACGGGGGTGGGTGGGGCTATCCAGGGGTTATGAGGTGTCCAGGGGGTGGGCGGACTGTCCACGGGGGGTAGGGGTGTCCAGGGGGTGGGTGGGCTGTCCATGGGGGTGGGGGGGCTGTCCACAGGGGGAGGGGCTGTCCAGGGGGGTGGGCGGGGCTGTCCAGGGGGTGGGTGAGGCTGTCCAGGGTCTTTGGGGTGTACAGGGGGTGGGCGGGGCTGTCCAGAGGGTACAGGGTGTCCAGGGGGTGGGTGGTCTGTCCACAGGGGGAGGGGCTGTCCAGGGGGGTGGGCGGGCTATCCACGGGGGTGGCAGGGATGTTCAGGGGGTACGGGGTGTCCAAGGGGGGTGTGGGGGGGGGGGAGGGGCTGTCCATCAAGGTGGGGGGCTGTCAAGGGTGGGGGGCTGTCCATGGGGGTGTCTGGGGGGGCTGTCCATGTGGGTGTCCAGGGGGTGGGGTGGTGTCCGGGGGGTGTCCAGGGGGGTGGGGTGGTGTCCGGGGGTGGGCTATCCACAGGGGTGGGCAGGGCTGTCTAGGGGGGTATAGGGTGTCCGGGGGGGTGGGCGGGTTGTCCATGGGGGTGGGCGGGCTGTCCACGGGGGTGGGTGGGCTGTCCAGGGGGTAGGGGTGTCCAGGGGGTGGGAGGGTTGTCCAGGGAGTGGGCGGGCTGTCCACGGGGGTAGGGGTGTCTAGGGGGTGGGTGGGCTATCCACGAGGGTGGGTGGGCTATCCACGGGGGTGGGGACTGTCCACGGGGGGGAGGGGTGTCCAGGGGGTGGGTGGGCAATAAACGAGGTTGGTCGGGCTATCCAGGGGATAGGGGGTGTCCAGAGGGGTGGGAGGGCTATCTAGAGGGATGGGTGGGGCTATCCTGGGGGGGTACAGGGTGTCCAGGGGGGGTTGTCCACAGGGGTAGGGGCTATCCAGGGGGGTGGATGGGCTGTCCACGGAGGTGGTGGGGCTGTCCAGGGGGTACGGGGTGTTTAGGGGGTGGGGGTTGTCTAGGAGAGGGGTGAATCAATCACATCAAATCATCAAGTCAAGTTTTATTAATTATATATTAAAAAATAAGGATAATGTGACCTACCTAATCATACATATATTCAGGCACAAAAAATCAATAAACATCAAAGGCCAGTAATATCAGTCAAAAATGTGACAGATCAATCTGTCCCTCATCACCATCACTATCATCACCATCATCATCACCCTCACCCTCATCCTCATCCTCATCCCCATCATTGTCCCTACCCTCCTCCTCACCCTCATACTCAGCCTCGGCCACCTCATCACCCTCCTCCTCTGCCTCGCCCTCCTCCTCTTCCTCGGCCTCCCCCTCTCCCTCCTCCTCCTCCGCCTCGGCCTCCTCCTTACCATCGTCTCAACCTCCACTAGAACTTCCACCTAGTGAACCATATATAGAACACATTGATAACATATATTCATCACAAGTAGTGTTGGCCTCTGGTGGAAGTGTTGGACGTAAAACTTTCATCAGTTTCATAAATGCAGTGTTTTCCCTGGCAGACTGTTCTTCCATCTCTGTGGCCCCTTTTTCATTCTATTCTACCTGTACCTTAACCTGATGCAAATCGATGGCACTAAAACTCGTACCTAATGAGGTTCAATACCTCGTCAGAACTATACTCTTCCCAAGTTGGCAGCATACTCTACCAGGGTGCTCATCTCCCAACACCTGATGTAAGTGATCATTTGGCCCAAAATTATCAGGTTCCTGGGCATCAAGGGCCTCTAAAGTATCCTATTACAAATATAAATATATTATTAAGTTACAAAATATAGATTAAAATTTTAAATCATTAAATTAAAACTTACAATCTTCTGCTGAGTCAGTTCATTAACTGTACTTCCATCTTTCTTCTTTCTACTTGATAAAAATAGTTTTTCTCGAGGAACACATCCTTTTATATTCAATTTATGCATCTACAATGACATTGAATGTAGGAAACCATAATTAAAACAGGATACCAAAAAAACATTAATTGCATAAATAAAATTATATAACAACTTTAGAAATTAAATAAATTATGGAGGAAGCAATATAAAGTGCAAGTCGTAAAGAAAGATTATAAATTGTCATACATGCTGCCTCTCATGATCCGGTATCATAGTGTGTCCCAATGTGTGGGAATATTTCTTAGCATCAATGTTTTTTTATTTCTTCAAGATGAATCCTAAATAAAATTCAATAATTAGTATTAACGAAAAACATGAAAATTTTCATTTAAATACCTCTAATGTGATTAATACCTTAAATTGGCTAGTCATACAATGAGTAATCATCTGTCGGTACTGTTCTAATGGAAAATAATCCCTGATAGGGGTCGTCTCTAACTCTATGCCCACTCTAGCATGCCATCCAATGTACAACTTATGCTTATAAGCTCTCCAAAGCTCACATAAATCCTTTAGATGTGCTGGTCGTGCACCCTCACCATCAGGGAAATTAAACCACAGCTGACACCAAAATATTAATTCATATAAATACAAAAATTAATATATTGCATTAAATACAACAGATTTGTTTACCCATATCTCTGCCCGGGCTTTATCCTTGACTTCATTTGGTAGCTGTCTCCATGAGAGCGGGCTGATAGGAATGATGTCGGAGTATCTGGTAAGCATCGCCAAAAAACTCCGACATTGCTACCTTGATTTTTCAATCATATGACTATCTTCATTATAGTCTATCATCAATTGTGTGCGGTGGTTCCACACCACACGCATGATTGTACGCCCCCACCCCCACCTCCTATATGTAGATGTATCTATTATGAAAGAAAAACAAATATTTTATCAATAATTTTTATAATGAAAATAAATAATGGTGTAAAAATTTGTTAGGGTTGTATAAGTATACCTATGGTAGTCTGATCAATGGGCGCTGCTGGATTCACAGAAACTGAAGGAACACCCTGTACAGATGGAGTGGGTCCCAATGTATGCTCTGCAGGGATAGAATATGGTGGAGCAGGAGTCGAAGAAGATGGAATATAAAAGCCCAAAGAGAAGGAAGCAGAAGTAAAAGAAGATGAGAGGGATGGCTGGCCGAATGCTGTATGGGTAGTGGGAATCATCATCGGATATGGTACAGACGGGTGAGGAGGCTCAGATGTAAACAGTGGTGAAAAAATGGGAGGCCTAAATATCTCATGTGTCCCAAACGACACACCAAGATCATCATGTAGGATGGATGGTATGTCGGTGGGAGGAGTAGGGTCTAATTGGGTACGCCGACTAGATCATCTAGCTCTCGTACCACCCCCCTTCGTATGAACACCCTGAGTACTAGGCCCACTAATAGGCTGCTCATCAAATAACTATCTCCTGATAGATGGATCCTGCAAAAATGTTTAAAAAAATTAATCACATGACATTATATATTATTTAAATATATATATTTGAAATAAAATACTCACTTCAGGCACTAGTGGTGGAATTCCCAGCTTAGTCATGCGACGATTGTTGTCCATAATCTGTTTTCATCACCTCTCTTCAATTGATTTCATTTCCTGCATTTGAAAACAAATATGGAAGTAAATAGAAAAGGATAACTAATGTGTCACCCAAAAAAACAAAAAAAAATGGGAGGGAATATTGGGACTCATGGATAATTTAACTAACCATTGTTTTAGGTGAGCTTGAACAAATATATAATGAAGTCAATAAATCTTACAAGATATAATAAATAAATTTAATTTTTAGTAGGATGGTTATTTACTAAGTGACATCAGTCTATTAAAATCATGGAACATTGATTCTACCAGATTCATAAGTGGTAAAGAAGTTGTCAAAATTAAGGAAATTTTTAATTTTTTTAGCCCAGGTAGATGATGCAGGTTTCAATACATGTTTTGCAGAAGAATAAAAACCATCATGTTCATTACCTGGTAAAATGTTAAAGAGAGGTCTTAGAGTCATACAAATTTTAGACAAATCATAGTTGAAGAATTGAAATGTTCAATAAGTTAGAAATGTTGGTTTTGTAGGTTTGAATACAGTTCAATTTTAAATTAGAAAATGTAGTTCAAATAAAATTGCAACTAATAAACATTGAAAATTCATATAATGGTCAAGATGAATATAACATATTTGTAATCAATATTAAATCAATTTGAATAGTAAAAACCTAAACATCCCAAGTCGAGGTAAACCAAAATAATTGAGAACATGAATGGATGATTTTATATATTTCCCACCACAACTTCAGGTTCACAGTCGACTCTGAAAATTGACCTATTGGAGTCATCAAAAGTAATAAATGGATCATTTCCAATGGTAGTATGGATGGTGTAAATTCCATCATCACCATCATCAAAAATATGTCTTGGAATTACTTCAATAATGAAACCAAATTCTAGTTCAAAGATGGTCTTTGACATAAAAAATTTGTTTCGCCATTGATGTCAATACATATGGTCCATTGGTAGCAAGGGTGTGAGTCATATCAATTACTCGAAATCCAAAATCATTAATAAATGTGCCCTACCTCATCATCGAATCAAACCACTTACATTTCAACAGCGTGACTCATCCATGAGAATAATAATCCAATATTATTATTTTTTCAACAACTCTGTAATAACTTACATTTTCAATTGCGGTCTACTATCTGATGCACCTAGAATAACAATCTGTTGTGGCAGTAACTATAACACCAACATTTTGTGTTCTCATGTTCTTTAATCCTTCATTGATAATAAATCTATACCCACTAATAATAATTGATTTATAGTCACGAACCACGGGTATTAGGACCAGAAGCCAAAGATCTTATTTCCTCAGAGACAGAGTCAGCAAGAAAACTCAATACCTAAAATATAAATCAATATTAAACTTAATTAATTATTAGTTTTAATTATTTTAAACAGTAATGTTATTACCTTCAATTTTAACCAAGAAGAAAACTTTTTGCTATGCAAAGTCTCCCTCCTTATCAAAGATAAAGAACGATGCTTTAATTTATCATCACTTTATGTTCCCTATATATAAAAATAGGAATATTTTAACGGATATATATATAGAGATATAAATATACAATTTACTTACAAGATGTAGTCATATAACAAATCACAGTTGAACAAAAACTATGCGATGTGCCATCTCCCGCTCTTCAATGCTTAATGTCGTCAATGTATTTGATCTAGTAATTCCTCCTGTTTAAGGTAGTGATGGAAACTGGGTTCAATTATACTCATACTATTCTTCTTAGTTTCTCATTGGTCTATTCATTCTTGTAGTAAGATCAGAAAAATACATAGAGCATAAATCCATACATTCTTGATCCAAGTAACCGTTCATGATAGAACCTTCGGGATGATTCTTGTTACGAACATAATACTTTAATGTGTACATATTTCTTTCAGTTGTATACATCCAACAAAAATAAATAGGGCCTCCAAGAAGTATTTCAATTGGAATATGGACAGTCAGATGCAGCATGCATAGTGAAAAAATAATGGAGGAAATATTTTCTCTAACTCACACAAAATTAATGGGGCATCTGCCAACATTTTTTGCAAGAAAGACTTGGACAACTTCTTAGCACAAAGATATCTAAACAAATGGCACAAAGCCGAATAACAACCACCCTTACATTATTGGAAAAAATATGACTAAATGCTATTGGAATCAACTCATGTATAAGGATGTGATAATCATGAGTCTTCAAAGATTTTAGCTTCAACTCTCTTTTGTTGACCCGTTTGGATATGTTGCTTGAATAGCCATCAGAAACATTAATAGTCTTTATTACTTCTAGAAATTTATTTTTTTTCTTTAGGTGTCATCACATAAGAAGAACATGGAAGTTTCCATTTATTTTCACTGATAAGCACAGGATGCAATTCTGGTCTGATGCCCTTAATCCATCAAGTCACCCTGGACCATAAATCATATTTTGTCTTTCCCTTAACATTTAGAAGAATCGAAAGCAACATTTCACATATATTTTTTTCAATGTGCATTATTTCTAAACAATGACGTATCAAATTGGTTGACCAATAAGGAAAATCAAAGAAGATACTTCTCTTCTTCCAATTGTAAAAGGTTTCAGTGGAAACATTCCTTCTCTTTCTAGATTTCATTTGACCCTTCCCGAATGAAAAACTAAAATCTTTCAATTCATTAAGCACATCAGTTCCAGACATATCGCTAAGGTGGATCATCGGTCTCCATGGTATTGTCAAATCTTCGATGATTATTTCTATATGGATAGTCCATTGGAAAGAATCTTTGATATCCCATAAAACTGAAACTATAATGATGTTTCAGTCTTCTAGATCGTGTATTCTTCATAAAAATAGTACATGATAGTTTTCCCTTTATGATCCATCCATACATCATTGCATAAGTAGTCAAAATCATTGATCATCCATATAAGCGCAGTACGCATCTGAAATATGTATTTTGAACATGAATCGTATGTGCGCACACCCACATCCCAAAGAAGTTTCAACTCTTTTATTAAAGGTTTCATGTATACGTCTATATCATTTTTGGGATCAGAAGGTCCAGATATGAGTATACTCATGAAAGTGAAAGGTTTTTTTCATACACAATCATGGGGAAGATTATAAATGTGTATAAAAATTGGCCATGTTTTGTGCGATGTAAGCATCTGCCCAAATGGATTAAAACCGTCACATGAAGGACCCAACCTCACATTACACACGGTAGTTGCTAAATCAGGATATTGAGCATCAAATCTCTGCCATGCAAATCCATCTGCAGGGTGAACCAATTCATCGTTATTCTTATTTCTCTCGGTATCATGCCATCGCATTTTTATTGATATTTCATCAGACATAAAAAGATTATGGACTTTTGGGATCAATAGAAAGTACCACATTAC